>BSBM01000264.1:5575000-10762500 GCA_027924585.1 Larix kaempferi
AAGATGCCTTTAAGATTCTCTTTCATATTACATTGGAGACCATTTTCTAAATCATCTTTGAAAGTCTAGAATTTTGTTTTAGTTTCCATTTTTAGAATGTTAATCTTATTTACCGTTATAGAATACAGACTTGTTGATGCCCCAAAAATCGCAGCATCAAGCAGCAAGGGATTCTCCCCGCTAAGCAAGCCCAATTAGATCGCTCACTGTTTGGTGTGGGGAATCCATCTGGTTAACAGTTCCGGCTATCGTAAGATTTAAAGATTCTTGTTCTTTACACCGGTTGCAGCCTGATCCACCATTTATGTATTTTATTTTAAAGATGAAATGCAAGTGCCCTAAGCTAAATGCAGGTAGCTAATCTAAATTAATCCAAGACTGTATAAGAAAATTTAACCTATCCTTGAAAGGAGCAAACTATAGAGATGAGTAATAAACTGCAAGAAACACCTAAAGATCACACAGATAACCATTTAATCATAAAGATGTGCCTACAACAAAATATGACAAATATTGAAGATAGCTTCAAATTATTTAATACATTCCATTACTCATTTAAGACAGACATCATTATACAGGAAAACAGAAAGATCATTCATCACACAGAAATAATTCATAATAGTAAAGAATGTTGATGTATATGTAACTTCAGAATGTATTTCATATATGTATGTTGTATGTACTCCTATAGAGATGGTATTATTCCTCTATATGGAAGTGTTTTCATTTATATTGTAAATGGCGTAACTTATACTTGATGGGTTATTAGACCACCTTGTTGGGGTTGGCCCTGTATAAGTCATGTGGGTCAAAGGGTTATTAGACCACCCTATTGGGGGTCGGCCCAGTCAGCATTATGTTATGTGTTTAAGTTCGAGCCTACATGATTTATGTAAAAGGCAAGTCAAGTCAAGTATAAATAGAGTGCGGGAGGCACTCTATTTGATCACTCACTTCTCACTTATGCACTCAAGGAGGAGTGGTGCACTTATGGAGGAGGAGGATCTACTGCTAGGTTATGTCTATCTCTCATGGTTGTGTCATTTCTCTATATATCTCTGAGGAAGTTATTGGGGTTTTTCACCTTTATGGTTTTCCCCAAGTAAATATTTGTGTCTCTTGTGTGCTTGCATTATTGTCTCCATGATTGATATGCTATAGATATGCTGTACATGTTGTTCTCTCAGTTAAGATCCTAGATCATATTGAAGTAAATTCTGAAAATTTAACATGGTATCAGAGCTAGCCTGAAAGAAGGCATGATATGGCATGTATGACACTAGTTGCACTTACGATGCTAGGGCTTGATATATCAAACACCAGTTGTCGTAGAACTTTCGCTATAAATTCATTTTGGCGACGTTTTTAGATTTGAAATCTTTACAGGTCGAAGATTAAATCACCATGTACCTTGTGTCCAAAGGAAAACCTCTAATTCGTTGTAGTTTGTGATTTATGATATGTACAATATAGGGTTTCATCCTCTTCCAGATCTGAGTCAAAATCAGGTGACCTGGGGAAAAAGGTCATAACTTGGGCTAGGAAGATCTACATGAAATTTCATAAAAAGTGACAGGTAGTACACAGACTGTATTATCTCAAGAAAATGTTGCAGAGGTCGAAGTTGAACCAATGACACGTGGCACGTCGTACAAGTTCGCTCTCCTGTATTATCCCATAAACAAGTCACGTTGCGACACTTGGCATAAATCTCTCTCAGAGAGTCCAATTGAGGTCAGACCTATCAGGATGGAAAGATAACAGGTCAGGATATCTCAAGAAAATGTTTCAGTGGCCTAAGTTGAAACAGTGACACGTGGCACGCCATACAAGTTCATTCTCCTGTATTATCCCATAAACAGGTCATGTTGCGACACTTGGCATAACTCTCTCAAAGAATCCAATTGAGGTCAGACCTGTCACGATGGAAAGATAACAGATCAGGCTATCTCAATAAACTTTTTCAAACCCTATGGATTGAAAGGTTCAGAGTTACACCAGAAACAATCAGGTACATATTTCTGTCAAAACAAAATTATTTTTGAGTAACTTCATTCATGGCTTCCGGAATTTAGGGCTTCGGAGAAAGTTGGAATTTTCGTAATTGGAGACCACGGCTGGATGCTACTCATCAAAATAGAAATTTAGAGACCAAGATCAGAATTTTTGGTTGGGCAAAAGGCCGGGCTTGATCAGACCCTAGTTCGGGACTTTGATCAGAAAAGTGGAAAATTAGGGCTTCTGTAAAAATGGGAATTTTTGAAATCTGTGACCATGGCTGGAAGCTCCTCATAAAAATAGAAGCTTAGAGATTTGGATCAAACCTTTTGATGGGGCAGAAGAGTGGGATTCATCAAACCCCATTTCGGGGTCACGTCCAGTGAATCTAGAAGTTTCAAAGGAAAAATTGTGGAGTGAAACTTTGCAGTTTTCAAATTCTAAGCATACCAGTGTGATCAGCTCATCAAGGCACATATTTCTATCCTTTCGAAAGTTTGAAATTCAAAGTTTGAATTTTTGGGGTTTCTCTGACAAACCCTAATCCAGTTCCAGATCCAGATCCAGTTCTTGCAAATCAAGTGGATTAGGTTAATCCTAGAAGAAGATGGATTGGTCACCTGCATAAGTGAAGAAGTTCTTGTTTCAGAGGGAGATGAGGCTAAGGCCTTGCATAAGAAGATTACAAGCGATCTCGAGACGTATGACTCATCGAGGTATGTTTTGAGATTTGTTCATGATTAAGTTTATGGTATGTTTGTCTTCATGTTATTACGGTTAGTACAATCTTGATTTTAGACTTGTCATATCACCTTAATAAAATTATGAATGCACGATATAAAATATTCATTGATTAGGGTGTTGACACTTATGATTGTACTAATGCATTATGGTGTTGTATGAGGTTTATGTTGTCTACTAACATGAAAGGTACACCAAGAAGGACAAATCATGTTCTGGTTCAAGAACCTATGATCATGATGACATGAAGACAAAGATTCATCCATTGTCATGGATCTCATAGAAGATCCATTTGCGAGGTATGTATAACTTGGTTGTATAATGGTTAATCTATGAGATATACATGTTACTAGCACAAGTCATTGAAGAAGAACAAGAAGAAATCATGTGAGTATGTTAGACATAACTATCTAGCATTCTAATCCAGGTATGTTTTTCCTATATCAAGATAGAATCCTACCTTGTGTTAGGATCTTATACTATTGTGTTGTTGATAATGATTATTCATGAAGTCATAGGTTTGAATAGTCATGGTTGTATGCATATTGTAATTGATGATATGACTAACCAAAAGAATCATGAAGGTATAGGTTTGAGTAATCACGGATTTTATGCATATTATATCTCTTATCTTGATTGATGATTTAACTAACCAAAAGAGTCCTATGATCAAATAAGAATATGCATGAGTAAAAGAAGACTTCCTTGAAACCTTGAACACTAATGTTTATTATCTGTGTTTGAAATGATCCTGACTATACATGCTTGAGATTATTGTGATTATAGTAATGAATGTTTGATTACGTATGAGACCTAGAGGATAACACAATGGTGATACTAACAAGCATGCATAGGGATCGAGAATGAATATAAGCTCAAGGACAAGTAATCCAGGAAGCAAAGATCAAGAGGGAGTACACTCCAGTGGTTTCTGCAAGGATGCAGATATTCAGGGGGAGTTGACCATCTCTCTACATTCCACATCAAAAAGGTGTAGAAGAAGCTACTTCAAATTAGGACTCCAGTAGCTCCTGCAAGGAAGCAAAGACTCAAAGGGAGTCCACCCAATGAACAAACAAATATAAGTATTTGAATTGTCATTTCTTAAATAATACTGTTCAATAATATACTGATGTTCCTAGAATTAGGTTGTGTATTATGCATATTAGAATAATTGCATTGATGAAAAGTATACTACTAATATGCATGGGTAAGTGGCCTATGGCACTGTACAACATTCCATTGCTACTTATCTAGAATGAAACCTCTTGGCTGACATGTTGGGAGTTGTGCACACTCTTAACAATGTTCTGGTAGAGATTGGAAGGCATCTAGAAAGTTACGGGATATGGATAAATGTTGTATTGAAGCATTGGCTAAGACAATTGCATGACTGTATTACATATTTCTTTATGTGTAAGAATTTGTTCTAAAAACTATGAGATGTTTTCTAATCATGCAATTTAACTTGTTGTGTAGGAAAGATCGTATGCCATCACCTACAAAAGAAGAACTACAACATTTGTTCAGCAACAAAATTATCTATTGAAGATATTGAAGTTCCCAGGATACGGGAAGAATGCCATGATCCATCAATCATGAAGAATGATGTTTGGGATGCAGTCCCAAGAGCTGAAGGGAAGTCTG
Organism: Larix kaempferi; assembly: GCA_027924585.1. NCBI lineage: Eukaryota > Viridiplantae > Streptophyta > Pinopsida > Pinales > Pinaceae > Larix > Larix kaempferi. The sequence continues at coordinate 5,579,387 of BSBM01000264.1, forward strand.
TTGTGACTTCCATATGGATCTATCAAGATCAAGCATGCTGCAGACGGTAGCATAGAGAAATATAAAAGTGATGAAATAGAAGATACACCAGATGAATTTCAAGACAACTTTCTTGAATGGTGTAGTTGAAGAAGAAGTGTATGTGGAGCAACCACTTGGTTCTGAGACACATGACAGGAAATCATATATTTGCAGAACTTGGTATGGTAGGATAGGCAGCTTTCTATCCAGTTTGGTCTTTACCAAGAGTAAAGCAGGTTCGAACCTTTTCTACAAGGTTGAGAAAGGCAATCCAGTGATACTACTTTTGTATGCGGATAACCTGTTTGTTAAAGGTGAAGATAGATTGATTGCCGACACGCAATGGAAGCTTGTTGTCGAGTTCGAGATGAAGAACTTGGGGAGGATGCACTATTTGTTTTTGGCATGGAGGTGTGGCAGAGTGCAGATGGAATCTTCCTCGGACAAGGTTCGGAATGATGGATTGCAAGGCCATGGCCACACCTATGGCATCAAATCTGAAGCATCTTTGTGATGCTTCATTTGAGTCGGTTGATGTCTCTATGCATCGTCAGATGATTGGGTCCTTGATGTACCTGACAAACATGAGACTAGACATTTGCTTTGCTGTCAACACATTGATTCAGTTCCTGACAGATCCAAGGAGTGTTCACATGATTGCTGTAAAGCATGTTCTGAGGTACCTGAAGGGTACAGTGGATTATGGGCTCAAGTATGAAGCGAATCAAAAGCTTAACCTACAGGGTTATGTTGACTCACATTGGGCTGGAAGTGCTGCAGATAGGAAGAGCACATCTGGATGCTGCTTCAGTATGGGATCAGGTGTGATCTCTTGGTTTAGCAGGAAGCAGTCCTGCGTAGCACTGAGTACAGTTGAGGCAGAGTATGTTGCAGCCTGCTCAGCTAGTTGTGAGGCAATATGGATACGGAAGCTACTGTCTGAGTTATTTGATCTCCCGTTGGATGCTACTGGTATATTCTGTGATAACCAAAGTTGTGTGAAGCTGTTTGAGAACATAGTGTTTCATGACAGGTCGAAACACATAGAGATCAAATATCACTATATCAGGGATATGGTGCAGAGAGGAGCCATGAAGCTCTTGTATGTTGAGACGGACGAGCAGATTGCAGATGTACTGACGAAGCCACTAGCCAGGGTGAAGTTGGAGTACTTCAGAGAGAGGCTTGGCGTTCTTCAGATCAAGGACACTTTGAGGAAGAAGTGATGGACACATCTGCTGAAGCCATTCCAAGCATGTTGGAAGGAGGATCCTTCACACGGCTATGGATGTAAGTGTTGGATGATGAGCATCAGGATGATGTTCTGGTTTCTGCTTTGATTTGATCAGTTGGATCACTTATATGTATGTATGCATTATGTTGGATGCTGGATTGGATCAGTTGGATCATTTATATGTATGTACACATCATGTTGGATACTTGGACCATGTATCTGTATATGTATCAGGTGGATACATTGTATGATCAGGTGGATCATGTATGGTGATATGTATCATGTATTTGTATTTGTATCAGGTGGATACATTGTATGATTAGGTGGATCATGTATGATGATATGTATCAGGTAGATACTTGGTATGCATCAGGTAGATGCATTATATGATCAGGATGATCATGGATGACGAGCTTCAGGATGTTGCTCTAGATGACATGCAGCAGGATGTTGCAGTGATATGATTAGGATGATCATGGATGACGAGCTTCAAGATGTTGCTCCAGATGACATGCAATAGGATGTTGCAGTGATGATGATCAGGATGATCATGGATGATGAGCTTCAAAATGTTGCTCCAGATGACATGTAGCAGGATGTTGCAGTGATGATGATCAGGATGATCATGTGTACATCAGGATGATGTATGGTGAGTATCAGGTTGATACTCTATGGCCGTGGATCAGGTTGTGCAAATGAGCATGTAATCCCGTGCCCTGGGAGATTTGCAGATAGTCTTTGAAGGTTTTTCCTATGGCATGTAATTCAGTGCCCTGGGATATCTGGAAAATGCTCTTTGGAGGTTTTGCTCTGGGTGGACATATAATTCAGTGCCCTGGGAGATCTGCAGATAGTCTTTCGAGGTTTTTCCTATGGCATGTAATTCGGTCCTTTGGGATATCTGGCAGATGCTCTTTCGAGGTTTTGTCCTATGGCATATAATTCGGTTCCCTGGGAGATCCGATAGGTTGGGCCGTGTGCCCATAATCAGTCCTGGGATGCTCTTGCAAGGTTTTGCCATGACCACATGTAATTCGTTTCCCTGGGAGATCCTATAGGTAGAGCTGTATGCTCGTAACAACCTGGGATGCTCTTGCGAGGTTTTTTGGTGAGGTCACATGTAATTCGTTGCCCTGGGAGATTCTATAGGTAGAGTTGTGTGCTCATAATAGCCTGGGATGCTCTTTCGAGGTTTTGTGATGCACGTAATAAGTCATGAGGATTCCACAGTATGGGCAGTGATGATGAAGACCTGTAGGTGGTGGGCCTACATACAGTATGAAAAAGGACTGGCTTTGTAGAACTTCCTATGATGAGTAGATTCAGAGATTGATTGAGATAGCAGCAGCAGTGACGATGATCCAGAGAAGATGACTTGTGCTAGAAGACCTGTGCTGAGAAATACCTTCCTAGTTAAGAGGGAGTGTTGATGTATATGTAACTTCGGAATGTATTTCATATATGTATGTTGTATGTACTCCTATAGAGATGGTATTATTCCTCTATACGGAAGTGTTGTCATTTATATTGTAAATGTCGTAACTTATACTTGATGGGTTATTAGACCACCTTGTTGGGGTTGGCCCTGTATAAGTCATGTGGGTCAAAGGGTTATTAGACCACCCTATTGGGGGTCGGCCATGTGGGTCAAAGGGTTATTAGACCACCCTATTGGGGGTCAGCCCAGTCAGCATTATGTTATGTGGTTAAGTTCGAGCCTACATGATTTATGTAAAAGGCAAGTCAAGTCAAGTATAAATAGAGTGCAGGAGGCACTCTATTTGATCACTCACTTCTCACTTATGCACTCAAGGAGGAGTGGCGCACTTATGGAGGAGGAGGATCTATTGCTAGGTTATGTCTATCTCTCATGGTTGTATCATTTCTCTATCTATCTCTGAGGAAGTTATTGGGGTTTTTCACCTTTATGGTTTTCCCCAAGAAAATCTTTGTGTCTCTTGTGTGCTTGCATTATTGTCTCCATGATTGATATGCTGTAGATATGTTGTACATGTTGTTCTCTCAGTTAAGATCCTAGATCATATTGAAGTAAATTCTGAAAATTTAACAAAGAAAGACCTTACAGTATTATACAAATGCTACAGGAATAGTCCAACAAACATTCAACACACATTTCCAGGGAAAAACGTCCTCTCTAGGCTTCTATTAGGCAAAATCCAGTTTCTTGGAGCAAGTAGCAAAGTAATTCATACAAGCTAGAAAAATTCTTTCACCTACAAAAAGTCCCTATCTTCCTCTTCTATTCTTCTATTTATAAATTTATAAATTGCTCCTTGAGCTGACAGGTGTACCCTAAAATCTAGAACCTTCTAATTTGTCCTTTAGTGCATAATTACAGAACCCACATATTCATGTAGAGCCTTTCATATAAGACAAAATCAGAGCCAGTTTTCCTTTTAAAGCAGTTATATGATCAAGGAATTTCAACCTTTTCTCCCATTAAGACAAATAAGAATTCCGATGGTTTATTTATTTTATTTGGATTCCTTTTCCTGACTTGCTGACTCATCCCCACCAACTGGATCGCTTGCGGATGCTTGGCCATCTACACTTTGGATATGTGTGTCCCATTGACTGAGTTCTTTCAAGATAATTTTGCTTCGAATAGATACTGTTGCCTCTGCTATGATCTCATGCTTGCGCAGATTTGATTTGACTTGTGTTGCTCCTGCTGTTGCTTCTTGGGCAATTGCTTCCATAAAGTATATATGTACATTGGGTTGACCAATGAACTGTTGGAGTTCATCTTGGGTTATCACCTTTACCTTTTTAACATAGTCCAATCCTTGTTCCAACTCGCCTTGTAACTCAGCCAACCGATGTTCTCGTTCTGGGAATTCATGGATAGTTTTAGGCAAAACCAAGTGGCACTTACCATGGGATTCTCTAATTTTGGAGTAGAAAGAGTGACATTTGCGGATAGTCTTTCTGATCTCCAACCTTATCTTGGCACCACAATCTTTACTAAATTCAAGTATTCTTGCATCTAAGTCAAATTCTTCTTCAGGGGTGGAGCGCAAGTTTCAGCGGAATCCATATTTTCCTCTTCTCCATTCAAATTGTTGTTTTAACTCTTCCACATGTTTTGCAAATTTGTCTTTGTTCTTTAAGGATCCAAATTCGATGGCTTTCGTTTCCGTGATAATTTCTTTCATGTTGTAAATTTCTCCTGAGATCAGCACTAGTAGCTGATGGCCTTTTATTAGCATGTCACATGCTTGCTTGTGAAATGTGAACAGGTTTTGCTTGTTTTCCACTGCTTATTTGAGTTGTTCCAACAATTGCTGCTTTTCTTGAATTAACCCCTCATACTGATCCCCGAGGATATAAATTTGTTGGGCCCTGCTAGCTTTGAGCTCCTCCAATTCTAATATCTGAGCCTTTAAGTTCTTTTGCTCGTCTTCAGAGATGGCCAGCTACATCTCTAGTGAATTCTTCTCATTTTCAAGTTGTAGAGCACCCGAAGTTATCCTTAACTTCTCTTCTGTCAATTCCCTATATTTCTTCCCTAATTCATTTGCTTCTAGAACCTCCCTCTTCCTGTCATCTCTTATTTTGAAGCATTGATCTCTGTAATGTTTTACATCATTCATTAACTCATCAGTATTGGCTCTACTCGCTTCGGCTGATGGTACAATGCATTGGGCCTGGAATGAGGGATCAACATCAGTTCCTTGGACCAGTGTAGTTTCTGATACTACGAATTCATATACATTTTCTGCACTTTCCATTTTCCTAACTCTCATGTCAATGATAGCCCTTTTCCACTCGTGAAAATATACAGAATCCAGGTTGGCCACCCGGCGCTGCTTTCTGGGGTTGTACGGGGTCAATAGTAATCCTTCAGTAGAAGCAACCCCTTCTCAAGCTATCCCTGGTTGGTCTATCAGTGGCAGATCCAACTATATGTTTTGTGGAGTAGACGGTTCTGGCTCGAGATTTTTCTCAGTGTTCTCCCTTTGCTGCCTTTCAGCTAGCTCTGCCAACTCCCTTTGTAACCTGTCTGCCTCCTCTCTTCTTCTTTCTCCTCCTGCAGTTTAGCAACCTGTTCCTAGATGATTATGTCTTCTTATTCTCTTTGGGCACTTATTTCCTCCTCCTTCTGGCTTCTAGCAGCCTCATCTTCCAAAGCTTTTTTCTCCTACTCCTTCTGGATTATTGCCACCTCTTCTTGTTGGAACTTGGTAGCTTGTTCATTTTGAATCCTAGCCACTTCTTGGTCTTGCTGATGTAATATCCTGTCATCTTCCTCCTGTTCTATTCCTGTCAGATATCCTAATTGGGACATTAATGCTTCATTTTCCTTTTGAATTAGGCCGACAGGCCTGGGCTTAGGGCTCTTTCTACCTTTCTTCTTGTAGCGCTTGCCTAATTCCATTAAGTTCCGAGCACTACGGAAAAAATATTCATCGTTGTCTTTAAGATGGGCGTACTCGAAGCTGGTTTTGACATCAATAATATGTTTGGAAACTTTACCACAAGGGTCATGCCTTCTGAAAAACTTTGTACCGAAATGGAAGATGTCTAAATCTTGAACATAGTTTTCTCCTTCTTTGGCCTTTAGGAGGCTGTATGTGCCAACAGTGAAAGGAATTGGTGGATACATCCCTTTCTTCCTTTCAGTGAGGACTTTGTTGATTTCACCAATGCTGAAGAGTTTCCTTATGGCTTCCCTGTGAATCACAAAATCTGTAGCATATCTGGGAAGCAAAATGGGAGCTACGGATCTTCCATTCATTCGAATATAGGTACCTTCTATACTATGATAATAATCTCCAAACACTTCGATAATGGGCATGGCGTTCTCTGACATGCAATCAGGTTCCTTTACAAAAATAAGCTGGTATATAGGCATGATGAATTTTTTGCAAACCTGCTTGTAATAGTTTGCGTATTTACTTGCCCATGTCAGTTGATAGGCCATGAATAGATACGTTTCCTTTGGCTTCCATAAGCATCTCAAGTCTGGGAAGGTATGTTTGCTCAATAAGTAGTCTATCAAATACGAAGACATGAAGAAATCTATCTTCTTCTGAGTCATTCCTCCCTGGGATGCAGTTATATGTGAGGTCAGACTGTCTAAAATTATGTCGGCCCAATTAAAGATGGTGCCATTCATGGCTATATGAAAAATTATATGCACCCATCCGATCTTAAAAATATTGCAATTAGGCATGCTAAAGAGCCGACTCAACATTAGAACGATGAGTCTATAAGGAGTGTTCAGGATGTTGCTTTCATATTCATTGTTATTCCTCCTTCTTATCTATCTATCAGCTATCATCATTTTCCTGGAAGCGTCCAGCGGGTCCATAGGATGTTCTGCTATCCATTTATCATCTAACCAAGCTTTGGGTTGAGGTAATTTGTAGGTGGTTGTAATATGCTCAGGAGCAAAAGATGCTAGGTTCATCCCATTTTTATCATTTATGAACCTAGTGTCAGTCCTAACGTGAGGGTTCAACCATCCAATGACTTCAGAACATGGGAACAATTCAGGACGAGTCGTTGCCTTAGGGAGGTAAGACCTTCAGATTTTTGCATACACCAGCGAATATTCTATAAGGGCTTGAGGATTGTTTTGGTCCATGATAAACCTGTATAGCTCTTCCCACTGGAATTCTGGGGCAGAGCTCCTAGGGAGCACATTGGTGGTAGCTTGTGTATCAGTAAACATTGTCTCGAGTGAAGTGTCCAACAGGATTTCTACGTCTGAATCTGAGTCGATCTTTTGTGCGGATTTCTTCCTTGCAGACCTCCTATGCATGATAATCCCGCTGTAAGCAGGGAAGTACAAATAAGGCATATGTACACATTCAACCATTATTAAAATGCAAAGCCTCCTATAGATTTGTGAAAGAAAAAAGACAGAGTTGGATTTAACTAGATAACTTTCAAGTATTAGCAAAACAGTTATGAAAAATCCAGAATATGCTATTTTCATAATATGGAGGTTGTTTTAACAAAAGATCAACTAATTTACAATTGCAGCTACCATTTCACAGTTGAATATCATGAGAAATACTAGACGCAAATGCCAACAAGCTATACAAGCCACTGTGGTTTCATATATAAGATAAATAGCACTATGGTTTAATTATTCTTGGAATGATAGTTCTGGAACCTATGTGGCTTCTTAGGATCATCGCTGTCTTGATTTCACAGAAATGCACAAGTACCTAAAATTTCTTATGCGCCTAGTGAGACCACTGCATTCATGCAAGCAATGCCTGGAAACTAACACATGGGTGGTTTCATTGGGTTCTTCTTTCACAGATGCTGACCTCTATAAGTAGAATGCGAAGCTATTCATAATGTTCCTACCGCTAGCCCGCTAGGTCTTTCTCACATGTTTTAAGGCATTTTTGGCCGAGCATTGTGGATTTTAGGTGGCCTCGGAGCGAAAGATATCGTTGCTTGGTAGTGATTTTCTATGGGGTGTGCATGGATGCAACGTTTTAACCAAAATGAGCACTTAGCTATAGGTTCAAGCGTGGAACGCAAGACATGTGGCCATTAAGATATAATCGGGAAAACCTAGAGATGGAAAGATATGTAAGAAACTTACTTAGGATGTCGAGCACACCATAGTGGGAAGAACTTCATGCACGTATGGGAGGATAGGGCCATCTAGGTTCTAGTTCGCATACGGTGGTTTCGCATCTTCATGGTTTCGAGTGAAGAAGAATGCCCGTTCTAAGTGTTTCAAGGTTCTTTATAGTGAAAATATATAGTGATAATGAGCTATCAACGACGAAAAAATGACTTAGAACCTCAGATGATATGAATGGGGAAGGGTAGAGCACCTACCTATCAACCACGCAATGTTCCTCGACGGCTATTCGATGTTCTGAGATAGGCGGTAGTTCCCACAAAAGTCTAATGGCGAATGGTGAGCTCTGGTTCACATACGATAGATGGTAGAAGGACTTTGAAAACCCCGTTCTATGCATTTAATAAGGCGAAGCATTGAATTCATGTAAGGTGGTGGGTTGGTGTATCTAATGAGCATGGGGCTTGAGGCCTTGTTCATTTAAAATGGCAGATGGCCACATTCATGACCCTACTGACTCCATGGTTGCACATGCACCAAAATAAAACTTCACACCCAAAGAGGCAATCGCAAAATTAAACTCTGTGCTAAGGCGACATTTGTAACATTAAGTCTGGCGTCAAAGTGGTGAGTGTAAGTTTAAGACTTGTGCCAAAGCGGCGATCACATCATTGAAATCTGCGCAAAAGATCTGCATGAAAACTAGATTCGAAGGTTGCGCTTGAAAATGAGGTACTATTAAGGAAAGATGAAGCGCAGCGATGGAAGTGGGAGCTATATGGATAAGCCTTGCACCTTTGGCACAAGTTTTAGTCACAAAATGTGCACTGACAGGAACTGTGCCAATGAGCCATAAAGAAAGACTTAAGAGATTTTTGCGTAGGCACTCATTTAAGGATTGGTCTTGCGCCAGTGGCGGTCAATATATGCTTACAAATCGCGCCAAGCAGCATGTGATAACAGAGGCCAATTTACATTTAAAAAGTGTGATGGATGGGAGTTTACCATCAATAATTGCTGTGAACGGAAGATTTAGCACTAGTGAATGTGCCAAGTGGCAGACTTATGATTTGTAAATGCGCTAAAGGGGTGACTGACTTATATTCAACATCTGCACCAAGTGGAAGATTTACGATTATCAATTGCGCTAAAGGGCGGCACACTTATGGTTAACATTTTCGCTAAAGCAGATGAGTTAAGGCTAAAAAATGCACTGAAGAGAAAAGGTGACTTTTCCTTAGAAAAATAATTGAGAAAACTTTGGAAAGCAAGTGTTGAAATTTTGCCGAGTTAAAGAGAAAAAATAAGCCTGAAAGACAAGGAAAACACTTGTTACAAAACGTGTAGAAGGAGGGGCCCTAAATATCTTCAAAATTTTGGGGAAGGATGTTGCAGCAACAACAATTGGCGAATCGCTGGCTGAAAAACTCTCTCTCGTCCATAGGAGATTTTAAAAGTTGCTCACCTTATGTGCAACAGTTGGCCTGAGTGTTCAAATTTTGGCAAAGGAAGTGATCACTTTATTTGTTGGTCATTGGGAAAGGGGAGCTTTGATAAAGACATCCTTAAAACTCTCCAAGGGCCAAAATATGGGGTTCATTTTTAGAAGATCCATCTTTTAGACGACCACTGTCATCGGACTCCACAGGATCGTAACAACATCTCGTAGACAATATTCTCTTGTTCCTCATTCCCATGCTGCTTGTATCCTTTTGGATGTTCTTTAATTAGCGACTTTTGTCGCATGAGTATTCCAGTAAAATTTATTCAAGACTTAGCCATTTGCCTAAGTTCTTCAATCCATTGATGTCCTTTTATGTGAGCAGGATATTTTCTTAGTTTCTCGTGCTCATGGACGGAGAAGAACTCCACTGGGCATTTTGGTGTGGCTGCTTAAATTGAAAGTCCTTATCATTCTCAGCCATGCTTTAATGGAGGCGATATTTTCTGGAAAACAGACTCTTGCTTATAAGCCCTTTTTTGGCTTTAGATTTGCAGCATGGAGTCATTTTAATACCCTATGCCTTCGAGATGTGCTTGCTTTCCGTGGTCCAACTACATCAATCTTCTTGAGACGCTTATAAATGTGAAGGTGGATGGAGCCCAAAGATAGTGATAAAGATAATCATGGATCTCTACTATTAAACAAGGGTTAATGCGACCAATAGAACATGATCTCTTCATTCTGGAAAATGATCAGCAAAAGCCAAAATGCATAGATAAACTTTCTTTTGAGGGTACATTTCCAGCTACATGAGTTGTGATATTTCTTGAGAGATCTATCTTCACAAAAGGCCCAATTGTAGGGCTAGAGGGAAAAAAATATACAAAAGAAAGGGGAAAGGGAAAACTCAAAAATTCAGAAAAGAGGACAACTTGGCTGAAACAAACAGAAAACAAGGGACTAAAGTAAAGGTAAAAGAAAAAGAACAAAGCCTTTATTTATGTACAGAAAACCTCAACGAGACTATGCAGAGATTGTTTCAAGGCGGGTCCATTGAGGGGAAGGGTTACTTCCTCTACCTAGAGGTCTGTTAGCTTGTAAGTGGATGGGCTGAACTTTGCAGATATTTGGTAAGGGCCTACCCATAAGTGTTGGAATTTCGTGTGCATTCCCTTGCCTTCGTGATGATGGTCCCATTTCAGAACTAAATCTCCTACTTCAAAACTTATATTACCTGACTTCCTTTTATCAAACCATCTTTTGACTATATCTTGGTGTTGGTGGAATTGGTTCTTAGCTTTCTACCGGGCTTCTTCAAGTTGAAGTAGGGTGTCGATCCTGGATTGTAAAATTTGACTACCAGGCCCTCGAGAGGCTTGGGACAATTGCAAGGATGGGAGTAAGATGTTGGGATGGATGATGGCTTCCTTGACATAGACAAGGGTGTAAGGGGAAACCCCTAATGCATTCTTTGGAGTCACCCTATCTACCCATAAGGCATTTGGAAGAGCTATATGACAGCTCCACTGATTTTCAATCACGGTCTTCTTGAGAATTCAGATGAGGTTTTTGTTCGAAGATTCAGCTAGTCCATTTCCCTGGGGGTAGTAATTGGATGAATAATGCAATTTAATTCCCCTTTCATAAACAAATTGATTTATTTTAAAAGATGAGAAATAAGTGGCACTATAAAATACTAAAAAAATTGGAACCCCAAACCTAGTTATGATGTTCTCTTTCAAGAAAATGATGACTGCATCTTCATTGATCTTGCGCAATGGGGCAGCCTCTGTCCATCTGGTGAAATAGTCGGTGGCTGTCAGGATGTATCGATGTTGTAGGAAAGAATTTTGTTTTCTCTCTCTGATGACATATATACCCCACTGTTCGAAAGGTTTTGAGATGATAACTGGCTGTAAGGGTCCTGCTGCCTTAGGTAATTTTCTAGCACTCCTTTGGCATACATCACAGTTTCGTGCATAAGTATGGGCATCCTAAAATAAAGTGGGCTAGTAGTAGCCAACTCTCAATATTTTGTGAGACGTCATCTCCCCAGAATAATGTCCCCCATCAGGGCCATCGTGTAACTCCTTGATGACTTTACCTGCATCCTCCTTCTCTAGGCATCTGAGAAAAACTCCATCATAATTTTTTCTGAAAAGTATTCCGTCAATGATCTGATAAGCTGCTGACTTTAAATGGAGGGCCCTTCTTTGTTTAGAACTCCAGTGTTCTGGAAAGTAACCTGACTGCAAATAATGCACTAAATCTTTGTACCAGGACTTAGGAGTAGTGAAGATGGGAGAAACCTCAATTACATTCATTTCAACCTCGTTTTTCCAATCTATCCCTTCGTTAGTTGGATTTTGCGTGAGCAACTTGCACAAACTTTGACCCTTTATGATGGTAGCTGGATTGAATTCCAAGTCATATTCTTGAAGAGCCGTAACCTAGTTTCCTCACCTTTCTCCCAGCTCCTTTTGAAAAGATAGAGATCTAATGGCACGGTGAGGAACTACGACTTTAGTTCTTCTCTTAAGAATATATGGTCTGAACTGTTTTACAACTTTGAACATGGCATACACCTATTTGTTGACAACAGGATAGTTCAGTTCAACACCTTGCAAACCAGTTCCCATAAACGAGATTGGGTATTCACTCCCTGATTCTGCCTTCTGATTAAGTACTGCTGCGAGAGAGTCATCCGAAGCAAAAGTATACAAGATAAAATCTTTGTCAAAATATGGGCTTCTTAAGGAAGGAGCATTAGCTATGGCCTCTTTAATATCTCTGAATGCATCTTTCTCCAATTCTGTCCATTTGAACTGCGTGCTTTGCTTGACCATTTGCTACAAAGGTTTAACAGTTTGAGTGAAATCGGGGACAAATCTTCCAACAAAATTGATAGTGCCCATAAATGACTGCATGGATTTTTTGTTATGGGGCATGGGAATTTTATTGATAACTTGGATTCTCTCTTGATTTATTGAAATTCCCTTTTTTGAAATGATATGACCTAGAAGTTTACCTTCAAGAACAACAAACACACTCTTCTTGGGGTTTAAACAAATACCATATTTTTGACAACAATCAAAAATATGTTTTAAATGAACAACATGGTCTTCTCTTTTCTTTGAAAAAACAGTCACATAATCTACATAGACGATGACACAATGGCCACCCAATCCTCGGAAGGCGATGTCCATTGCTCACTGGAATGTGGCTCCTGTGTTTATTAAACCAAATGGCATTCCTTGGTATGCGAAAGTTCCCCATTTGGTGCAGAAAGTAGTTTTAAGGCGGTCTTCTTCAGCTTCTAATACTTGATTGTAACTAGAGAAACCATCAAGAAGGGAAAAGAGTTCCGATCCTGATACCATATGGAGAATTTGTTCAATTGAAGGGACGGGATAGTTATCTTTATCTGAAGCTCTGTTAAGATTCATGAAGTCAACACATAATCTTATCTCTCCTGACTTCTTTCTTACAGGAACTAGGTTAGCAACCCACTCGAAATGTCAGACCTTAAAGATTATCTTAGCATCAAGTAACTTCTTCAATTCCTTTTGAATCAAAGGTTCAATAGTAGGGTTCATCCTCCTTAATTTCTATTGAAATGGATTGACGCCTACTTTCATTAGTATGATATGCTAAATAATGTGGGTGTCATATCTTTTCAGATCTTCATAAGTCCATGCAAAAGTATCCTTATATTGTTGAAAGAGCTTGATGAACTTATCTCTTTCTCCCGGTGAACAAAATTTACCAAGGTTAACAAATTTTGGTTCAGCTTCGGTGCCCATATTTACCAATTCGTGCTGCATAGATGAGCTATTGGTCTTGGTAATTGCTGGCCTTTTGAATTTGCTCTGCAGATCGAACATCATTTCAAGTGACCTCACCCCTTTGGGGATGAAAATTCCTTTAGCCTCATCTTTCTTTTGTAAGACAACATCATGCTCTTCTTCATCTATCACAGTTTCTTGGAACATGTCTTCATTTGTTAGAAAACTGATAATCTGATTGTCATCATCGAAAACTCTGAAATTTTCGATATTGTCTAGGACAGAAGGCCTGAAAACCAATTCAATTGAACATTCGTTATTAGTTGGCACCAATCATGAAGCGGAAGTTGCTAATAAATCAGTTGCAACATTTTGCAGTCTAGGAACAGACTTTATATTGAAAGCATCAAAATGTGTAATTAAATCCCATACCTCAGCCTGATAACCTTTCAAATGAGGTGAAAGACAGTGAATGGTATCTCTTACCTATCTTACAACTATTTCTGAGCCACCAAAAAATTTCAGTTACTTAACATTCAAACCGATGGCTTTCTTCAATCCGTGGACTAAAGCTTCATATTCAGCAGTGTTATTAGTACACTCAAATTCTAATCTATATAACAACAAGTACTTATTACTTTCAAGATCCACTAAAATACAACCAGCTCCGGATCCTTCCAGAATCTTGGAACCATCAAAGTACAAAGTCCAAAAAACATTGATTGATTTAACTAAGTTAGTATCTTTATGACCTAAGTCAGTGACTAAGCTAACTATGTTACAATCGATATCATCAGTCCGAGAAAAATGAATGGGATTGGACTATTTATCTGATTCATGGCTAATAGTTTCAGATTGATAATTACCCGGATCAATTTGTAAGAAATAATTCCCCAAAATTGAAGATGAGAAGGCTACAGCTTTGTTCTTTCCTTCTAGCTGAGTTACATTTTGTTTCATGTGTGGTTCCCTCAAAATTTCAATCTGATTCTACCTATTCTGATATGGAAACTATAAATGGGACCAACCAGTTGCAAAGTAACCATTTAGTTTTGTGGACCAGTCCCTACTTAGAATTAAACCATAGGCTTTAGGAATGCCAACTACCATTATATCTATGAACTGACACACTCTAGAATCAACAGACAATCTAATAAGCACATATTTCATTTCCCCAATTACTTTAACAACAGTTCTATCCAGTTGAATAATCTGGGCCGGAGATGGAATTGGCTGCCCATTGATCTTTCTACAAATAGACAGAGGCATTACATTCGAAGATGCTCCAGAATCTACCAGACAGTTGTGTAGATTATGATTGAAGATTTCAAAAGTTAAAAGAAAAGGCAATGTTTGAGATTTGGATTTCTCGCTGATACTAGCCTCATTTATTTCAGGATCTTCCTGAGTGTTTGTTAATGGAGTGTTGGGATGGGATCGAAGAGCTTGCAACAACTTGTTTCGTTGTTGGGGAAAACTACAAATATCGAATATTGAAACCTTTGCTTTTACCTTCTTTATATCTTCAATGATGTCATATCCCATATCACATTCTTTTACAACTTTTGTTTGATTCTATGTCTGGCTCAATATGACCTTTGGTTGCTGGACTGTTGTCTCAATGTTTGGCTGTTTGGAAGCTGTTGGGTTAGGTTTAGGTTGAGGAAGAATGAATGTAATGTGTCTTTTAGGTATCTCTTTGGAAACTTTAGGTTCGGATGTAGTTGAGCTTGGACCTGGATCTGCATGGGACCTTTACTACGAGTGTTAATGTTTATAGCAGAGACTGGGCTCTCCACGGGATCGTCTTCTATTAATTCAATTAATGGTACCCAGTCCCATAATACCATAGTGGTATCTGGGGAGGGCTCCTCTACTTCAAGAGTTTGTTCCTCTGGAGGATCATCTTGATCTGGAATCTGCGAATCCAACATTTGGTTCATTACTAAACTCATAAAATTAATCCATTATGGGTAGCTCTTTTCAAAGTGTGGTTGTTGATGAAATGTATAGACGTGTTCCATTCCTATTTCATTTAGATTTAAAACATGGGAGTTGCTCATAGGTGGATGAGGCTGGTCATTGTCTTCTCTCTTCTTGTAGAATGGTTTGAAAGGCTTCCTAGATGTACTGGCTGCTTTATCTTTCTCAAGATCTACAATTTCATTGGACAATTTCTGCATCATTTTAACTACGTTTTCCATGTCCGTCGATGACTCTTCTTTATTCCTAGTAAGCAGCAGGGGTTTTCTATTAGTGGTTGGCTTTGTTTTTGCATCTAAGGCATGTTTATCAATGTTGTCTGCTTCTTCTTCCACCTTCGTAGCTTCTTCAAAATTTTCTATCAGGGTGGTCTTCTTAGTTCTTTTGACGAACATTGTTATGGGGCCTTCAAGTGTTGTTGTATAATATTCAACTAAAGATTCTTTTGCAGGTTTAGTTGCTTCGCTGAAATTATTCAAGAGCATAGTGAACCTTTGGTTGAAGTCTTGAACCTTTTCTTTCTTTTCCATTCTCATGGACAATAATTCTTTCATGAGTGTAGCTACAGTTTTTTGATTCCCATACTTCTTTAAAAAACATTTTTCAAACTCCTCCCAATTGGAAATTGAGCTAGCTTGTAAGCTAAAATACCAGGAAGAAACTTTCAGTTCAAATGTGTATGGGAAAAGCCTACAGACTACATCTTCATGCTGTACATTTAAAAGATTCAAAGCTAAATAAAAACTCTTAAGATGATTTTCAGCAGATATGCCTTTACCTGGGTCGTATTTGGGCAAAACTTTCTCTGGATTTTTAGGCAGATCGTGAAATCACCCAGCTAGATTTAATGCTCCCCTTGCTCTCCAAGTAGGTACAACCATGGCTCTATGTGGAGAATTAGGTGGAGAATCATGTGGTGAATTAAGTGGGTTGTTCTTTGGAGTAAAAATTTCTCCAAGATTTTTTGGATCTTCAAAACTTTCTCGATTTCAAGATCGACTTCTTTCATAGGTTCTGTGATCTCTTCCAAAGATAAATCTACCAGTTCTTCAAAGTTCTGCACAAGAATCAAATCATGGGTGTATTGTCTTTCTCTTATAGGGGTTCTTCTTCTAGGGAGAAAGGTTACTGCATTTAAACCACCTAGTTGTTTAACATAAGCTCGTGTGTGCCTTCTTAAATCAGCTACTTCAACAAAAGGTACAGTATACAACGTTTCTTGTTGTTCCGAATCAGAAATGAGATTTTCTTGATTTTCTGGGATTGCTATTTCAAGCGGGTTTTCAGTAGGATCTGCTTGACAGGAAGAATCTCCTCTGTCAGCCATGCACTGGTGGCCCTCCTTCTAGCACCAAAAACTATTGATGCCCTAAAAATCGCAGCATCAAGCAGTAAGGGATTCTCCCCAGTAAGCAAGCCCAATTAGATCACTCACCGTTTGGTGTGGGGAATCCGTCTAGTTAACGGTTCCGGCTACCGTAAGATTTAAATATTCTTGTTCTTTACACCGGTTGCGGCCTGATCCACCGTTTATGTATTTTATTTTAAATATGAAATGCAAGTGCCCTAAGCTAAATGCAGGTAGTTAATCAAAATTAATCTAATACTGTATAAGCAAATTTAACCTATCCTTGCAAGGAGCAAACTGTATAGATGAGTAATAAACAGCAAGAAATAGCTAAAGATCACACAGATAGCCATCTAATCATAAATATGTGCCTACAGCAGAATATGACAGATATTGAAGATAGCTTCAAATTATTTAATACATTCCATTACTCGTTTAAGAGAGACATCATTATACAGGAAAATAGAAAGATCATTCATCACACATAAATAATTCATAATAGTAAAGAAAGATCTCACAGTAGTATATGAATGCTACAGGAATAGTCCAACAAACATTCAACACACATTTCTAGGGAAAAACATCCTCTCCAGTCTTCTATTAGGAAAAATCCAGTTTCTTGGAGCAAGTAGCAAAGTAATTCTTACAAGCTAGAAATATTCTTTCACCTGCAAAAAGTCCCTATCTTCCTCTTCTATTCTTCTATTTATAAATTTACAAATTACTCCTTGAGCTGATAGGTGTACCCTAAACTCTAGAACCTTCTAATTTGTCCTTTAGTGCACAGTTATATAACCCACAGATTTGTGGAGATCCTTTCATATAACACAAAATCAGAGCCAACTGTCCTTTTAAAGCAGTTATACGATCAAGGAATTTCAACCTTTTCTCACATTAAGACAAATAAGAATTCTGATGGTTTATTTATTTTATTTGGATTCCTTTTGTTGTCTTGCTGACTCATCCTCACCAATTGGCTCTCTTGTGGATGCTTGTCCATCTACACTTTGGATATGTGTGGCCCAATGACTAAGTTCTTTCAAGATAATTTTGCTCTGAACAGATACTGTTGCCTTTGTTGCAATATCATGCTTGTGCAGATCTGATTTGACTTGTGCTACTCCTGCTGCTGCTTCTTGGGCAGTTGCTTCAAGAAAGTAGATATGTATAGTAGGTTGACCAATGAACTGTTGGAGTTCATCTTGGGTTATCACCTCTACCTTTTTAACATAGTCCAATCCTTGGTCCAACTCAACTTGTAACTCAGCCAACCAGTGTTTTGGTTCTGGGAATTCATGGATAGTTTCAGGCAGAAGCAAGTGGCACTTGCCATGGGATTCTCTAATTTTGGAGTAGAAAGAGTGACATTTACGGACAGTATTTATGATCTCCAAGCTTATCCTGGTGCCACAATCTTTACTGAATTCAAGGATTCCTGCATCTAAGTCAAATTCTTCTTCGGTGGTGGCGCGCAAGTTTGAGGGGAATCCATATTTTCCTCTTCTCCACTCAAATTGTTGTTTTAACTCTTCCACATGTTTTGCAAATTTGTCTTTGTTCTTTAAGGCTCCAGCTTCGATGGCTGTCATTTTCATGATCATTTCTTTCACGTTGTAAATTTATCCTGAGATCAGCACTAGTAGCTGATGGCCTTTTATTAGCATGTCACATGCTTGCTTGTAAAACGTGAATAGGTCTTGCTTGTTTTCCACTACTTCTTTGAGTTGTTTCAATAATTGCTCCTTTTCTTGAATTAACCCCTCATACTAGTCCCTAGGGATATAAATTTGTCGGGCCCTGCTAGCTTCGAGCTCCTCCAATTCTGATATCCGAGCCTTTAAGTTCTTTTGCTCATCTTCAGAGATGGCCAGCTGCATCCCTAGTGAATTCTTCTCATTTTCAATTTGTAGAGCTCCTGAACTTATCCTTAACTTCTCTTCTATCAATTCCCTGTATTTATTCCTTAACTCATTTGCTTCTAGAACCTCCCTCTTCCTGTCGTCTCTTATTTTGAAGCATTGATCTTTGTAATGTTTTACCTCATTCATTAACCGATCAGTATTGGCTCTACTCGCTTCGGCTGATGCTACAGTGCATTGGGCCTGGAATGAGGGATCAACATCAATTCCTTGGACCAATGTAGTTTCTGATACTACAAATTCATATACGTCTTCCATACTTTCCATTTTCCTAACTCTCCTGTCAATGATAGCCCTTTTTCGCTCGTGAAAATATATGGAATCCAGGTTTTCCACCTGGCACTGCTTTCTGGGGTTGTACGGGGTCAATGTTAATCCTTCAGTAGAAGCAACTCCTTCTTGAGCTATCCCTGGTTGGTCTATCAGTGGCGGATCCAACTCCATGTTTTGTGGAGTATATGGTTCTTGCTTGGGAGTTTTCTCAGTCTGCTCCCTTTGCTGCCTTTCAGCTAGCTCTACTAACTCCTTTTGTAACATGTATGCCTCTTCTAACAAAATTCTCTCTTCTTCTTTCTCCTCCTGCAGTTTAGCAGCCTGTTCCTAGATGATTCTGTCTTCTTCTTCTCTTTAGGCCCTTACTTCCTCCTCCTTCTGGCTTCTAGTAGCCTCATCTTCCAAAGCTTTTTTCTCCTACTCCTTCTGGATTCTTGTTGCTTATTCTTGTTAGAACTTGGCAGCTTGTTCATTTTGAATCCTAGCCGCTTCTTGGTCTTGCTGATGTAAGATCCTATCATCTTCCTCTTGTTCTATTCCTGTCGGATCTCCTGATTGGGACACTGATGCTTCCTTTTCCTTTTGAATTAGGCCGATAGGCCTGGGGTTAGGGATATTTCCACCTATCTTCTTGTAGCGCTTTCCTAATTCCATAAAGTTCCGAGCAATACGGAAAAAATCTTCCTTCGAAGATGGTTTTGACATCAATAATATGTTTGGAATCTTCACCACAAGGGTCATGCCTTCTGAAAAACTTTGTACCGAAATGGAAGATGTCTAAATCTTGATCATAGTTTTCTCCCTCTTTGGCCTTCAGGAGGCTGTATGCACCAATAGTGAAAGGCATTGGTGGATACATCCCTTTCTTCCTTTTAGTGAGGACTCTACTGATTCCTCCAATGCTGAAGAGTTTCCTTATGGCTTCCCCGTGAATCACAAAATCTGTAGCATATCTGGGAAGCAAAAAGGGAGCTTCAGATCCTCCATTCATTCGGATATAGGTACCTTCTATACTATGATAATAATCGCCAAACGCTTCGATAATGGGCATGGCATTCTTTGACATGCAATCTGGTTCCATTAAAAAAATAAGATGGTATAGAGGCATGATGAATTTCTTGCAAACCTGCTTGTAATAGTTTGCATATTTACTTTCCCATTTGAGTTGATAGGCCATGAATAGAGGCATTTCCTTTGGATTCCATAAGGATCTCAAGTCTGGGAAGGTATGTTTTCTCAATAAGCAGTCTATCAAATATGAAGACATGAAAAAAGCTGTCTTCTTCTGAGTCATTCCTCCCTGGGCCATAGTTAACTGTGAGGCCAAACTATCTGAAATTATTTCAGCCCAATTAACGATGGTGCCATTCATGGCTATATGAAAAATTATAGGCACCCATCCGATCTTAAAAATATTGCCATTAGGCATGCGAAAGAGCCGACACAACATCAGAACGATGAGTCTATAAGGAGTCTTCAGGAGGTTGCTTTCATATTCATTGTTATTCCTTCTTCTTATTTGTCTGTCAGCTATCATCATTTTCCTGGAAGCGTCCAATGGGTCCATAGGATGTTCTGCTATCCATTTATCATCTAACCAAGCTCTGGGTTGAGGTAATTTTTAGGTGGCTATAATATGATCAGGAGCAAAAGATGCTAGGTTCATCCCATTTTTATCATTTTTGAACCTAGTGTCAGTCCTGACGTGAGGGATCAACTAGCCAATGACTTTAGAACATGGGAACAATTCAGGACGAGTCGTTGCCTTATGGAGGTAAGACCTTCGGATGTTTGCATACACCAAAGAATATTCTATGGGGGCTTGAGGATTGTTTTGGTCCATGATAAACCTGTATAGCTCACCCCACTGGAATTCTAGGGCAGAGCTCCCAGGGGGCACATTGGTGGTAGCTTTAAATCAGTAAACATTGTCTCGAGTGAAGTGTCCAACCGGATTTCTACATCTGAATCTAAGTCAATATTTTGTGTGGATTTCTTCCTTGCAGACCTCCTATGCATGATAATCCTGCGGTAAGTAGGGCAGTACAAATAAGGCGTATGTAGACATTCAGCCATTATTAAAATGCAAAGCCTCCTATAGATTTGTGAAAGAAAAAAGACAGAGTTGGCTTTAACTAGATAACTTTCAAGTATTAGAAAAACAATTATGAAAACTCCAGAATATGCTATTTTCATAATATGGAGGCTGCTTTAACAAAAGATAAACTAATTTACAATTGCAGCTATCGTTTCACAGTTGAAAATCATGAGAAATACTAGACGTAAATGCCAACAAGCTATACAAGCCACTGTGGTTTCATATATAATATAAATGGCACTCTGGGCTAATTATTCTTGGAATGATAGTTCTAGAACCTATGTGGCATCTTAAGATCATGGCTTTCTTGATTTCACAGAAATGCGCAAGTACCTAAAATGTCTTGTGCGTCTAGTGAGACCACTGCATCCATGCAAGCAATGCCTGGAAACTAACACATGGGTGGTTTCATTTGGTTTCTCTTTCACGGATGTTGGCCTCTATAAGTAGAATGCAGAGCTATTAGTAATGTTCCTACCGCTAGCCCATCAGGTCTTTCTCACATGTTTTAAAGCGGTTTTGGCCGAGCATTGTGGTTTTTAGGTGGCCTCGGAGCGAAAGATATCGTTGCTTGGCAGCGATTTTCCATGGGATGTGCGTGGATGCAACATTTTAACCAAAACGAGCACTTAGCTATGGGTTCAACCATGGAACGCAAGACATGTGGCCATTAAGATATAACCGGGAAAACCAAGAGACGGCAAGATATGTAAGAAACTTACTTAGGACGCCGAGCACACCACAGTGGGAAGAACTTCATGCGCGTATGGGAGGATAGGGCCATCCAGGTTCTGGTTCGCATATGGTGGTTTCGCGTCTTCATGGTTTCGAATGAAGAAGAATGCCCATTCTAAGTGTTTCAAGGTTCTTTACAGTGAAAATATAAAGTGATAACGAGCTATCAATGGTGAAAAAATGACTTAGAACCTCGGATGATACAAACGGGGAAAGGTAGAGCACCTACCTGTCAACCACGCAGTGTTCCTCGATGGCTATTGGACATTCTGAGATGGCCGGTAGTTCCCACAGAAGTCTAATGGCGAATGGCGAGCTCTTGTTCGCATACAGTAGATGGCAGAATGAATTTGAAAACCCCGTTCTATGCGTTTAATAATGCGAAGCATTGAATTCACGTAAGGTGGTGGGTTGGCATATCTAATGAGCACCTGGCTCAAGGCCTTGTTCATTTAAAATGGCACATGGCCACATTGATGACCCTACCAACTCTATGGTTGCACATGCACCAAAATAAAACTTCATGCCCAAGGCGGCGATCGCAATATTAAACTCTGCGCTAAGGCTGTGAGGTCTTAAGGGTTTGCTTTACCCTTCTATGTAATCATTATATGTGGAGGCCGTGAGTATCTTTGTCCTTAGTCTGTTGGTTGTTAGATCATCTATGAGGGCCAAAATTTTGTATGGGCAGTTTGGACTGAGTGTTTAAGTTATTTTGTTTTTTTACTGACCTTTGTTTTATATGCTCAGATTTTGTGTGTAGTTCTTGATCTATGGTTATATATATTTGTTGATTTTTATTTGTGATGCTGAGACTTATTAAGGGATGATATTTGTTGTCATTGTACTGAGCCTTTTGTCTGTCATTGACTTTCTTTGATTGACTGTACCATAGCCCAGTCATCTCTCTCTCTCTGGTTTGTACTAACCCTCTAATAGGGTCACTTGGTTCCTAGAGTTGACTAGCCTCTAAGAGGTACAGTCATTTCTGAAACTAACTCTTATGAGTATATTATAGGAAATGTCTACACCCAAGTAAATATCTTCATGTATCTATTTTCTTGTAAATTAAAACAGTTTCTTATTACATGTTACTGAATATTACTTTAACATAGTGACCACCTGGTAGTGTTAAAGGTGAGAAGTTGAATTTTAATTTTTTGTATTAAGTAGTTAAGACTTCTCCTGTCAGGAAAAATTGTTGGTGATCAAATATGTGTTGGTAAATATTTTTAAGAGGGGTGGAAATCCTTGATTGGACTTGTGAGGAAAATTATTTTGGAGAATAAGTGTCCTGACCATGGGACAACAACAAATATCTATTCAACACCATATGAGATATTCTTGGCACTGGGTGGGAAAATAATTATACACATTCAATTACCAAGTACTATAGTGATGAGTCACTTAATGAAAAGCATGCAAATTCCATCATTTAATAGGATATATTGAAACAAAGCCATCCTTGAGAGGTGGAGAATGGATTTTTAGAATTTTCCACTAAAATTGAGAGATTTAGATGTTAAAACATGATAGGAACATGGCATTAAGAAGGTATATGATTATTGGGAAACACATGGGGTAGCATACACTCTTTTACAATAATTCATCACAAGTTTCCTTTATTAGGTTAGATCATCCTTTTGTTATAAGAGGAATTGGTGCACATATGAGAACGTGAACACTTTTAAAAACATCCATCTTGAATAGTCAAGAGAAGAGAAAAGAGGTATTCATGTATGTTCACAGAAACCTTTATCTTATATATAGCACAAGGGAAGAGTGGTCAAAGGGAAGGACATAGATGGAGGTATTTACTATCGATATGGGTTTGGATAGTATATTTGAGTTGGATTTGGGAAACTTGGATCTTACTACACCATTCCTATAACCAAACACTTTTGATTATTGTGATCCGATTGGGGATCCCTCAGAATAGTTATATGCAAATATTGGATTGGATACAAGGAGGTGAAGGAGGAGGAATGTGAAGAACGTGCAACAATTAATTGATGAAATACACAATATATCATATCACAGAATATTTTTATTGATCGCAGGCCACTTCAAGGGGGAAACCTCCTTTGAGCAAGATCAATCCAAAATAACTTCATGGTACCTTCATTGGTCTCAACACAAACTTATATACTAATTCTAGGTGCCAATACCATGGGTCAATACCATGGGCCAATACAAACTATGGATCAACAAATATTATGGGACAACTTACAAAGAATATGCATCCAACAGCAATTATACAAACTATGGATAAACAAATACTATGGGACGGCTTACAAAGCATATGCGTCCAACAACAATATACTAACAAAGTAAAGAGAATGTTTGACATAGGTTCCTAACATCCCCTCTCCCTTAGAAAAATATTTTTCATCAAAGCTTTAGATGTGGAAATTAATGCGGAATCTGAAGGAGTGGTTCCCCTGTAGCATCCTCAGGGGGAATTCCGTGCCACTGAATGAATACCTTTATGATAGATTGAGAGAAATGCTGATGCCTTTTGAGTTCTAGGGATGATTGCTTGGAAGGTTGTAGATAAAGAAGAACCATAACACCTTCTTGAAAAGTGCGCTCAGGATGGTGTTGATCGACGTGTTGTTTCATTCAAATTCTTGCCATGTGAATATTGTCCTATAAAATGAGAAGAATCTGGTCGCAGTTTCAAAGAATCCAGTCAATTGCCTGAACTAGGAAACTGTTGAGGGTGTATGGAAGAAGAACTGGTGGTGCCTGTCCATAGATTGCTTCATATGGTGTCATTTTAGATTTGGTATTGTACCATTGGAGCGCTTCAAGGAAATCCATAGAAATAGTTGTCCAAATTTGTGTAGGGATGAGAAAAGGTTTGAGCAGTCCTGGAAGGAGTGTCGTTTCACCCGTGTGGCAAGTATCATAGTCATCCACCATCTGTTGAATTGTCATTTGCAGTCCCGGCCAAAAGAAGTTACGTTGTTCTTGTTCATATGTGTTGAGGAACCCAGAGTGCCCTGCCGATGGAGAAGCATGGATTTCATAGAAGACATAGTCCTATTTAACATATTGCAACCAATTTGGAACAAGCATAGAAATAGCTGAAAGAGAAACTGGGTCATGAATTGTGCGAGAAGGGGCATCCACCACTAGATTGTTTTTACCCTTTGTGTAAGTGAGAGCATAGGTATAAACCATGAGTTGGCTAGCTCATTTCAGGTGTGTTGGGGAGGAGACCTGTTGTTCTAGTAAATTTTTCAGACTCTGGTGATCAGTCTGGTTCTAGAAATAATTCCCTAATGGGGATGGAAGCCACTTCTGTATTGCATGTAAAATAGCCATCATTTCCTTCTCAGATGTAGATGCAGTGAAATTTGTACCAGAAAGGTCTCTTGAATGTGGCAAGCCCACTGGTTCAGCAAGGACACCTGCATATCTATCCAAGGAAGTAGTGGATACCATTGATGGGTGCATTTGAATGGAATGGAGCTGAGCGATGACACCATGTGTATTCTTCTTAAGGATCTTTTCTAGGCAATGTGAACTGATGATGTGGAAAGACCCTGGTTGTAAGCCTGTAAATTTGTGTTGTTTCCCATTGACTGAAAACTGCATCCAAATTTCAACAAAATCCCATAAGATGGGGCCAAGTGTGCATAACCATTAAATGCCCAAAATCACATCACATCTGCCTAAGGACAAGGAAAACATGTTAGAGTGCAGGTTATAATATTCCAGAAAGATATGCACATTGTGACACTTCCCCTTGCACGGTAAGGTGCCCCCATTGGCAATCATGACTTCAAAGTTGGAGCAAGGATGGAAAAAACAATCAGCCTGTTTGGCATTCTGATTGTCAATGAAATTATGAATGCTACCAGAATCAATGAGTATTTTAAGAGGGATATTCTTGAATTAACCCCTGACCCGCATTGTTTGTGGGGTGGTGACTCAGGTTAAAGCATGCAGAGATATCTCTGGGTGGTCATCTGGGGATGAAGGGTCAACAGGTGGATTGTAAAGGTAAACCTGATCATCCAGTGTGTTTGGAGCTTCTGCACCAAGTTCAGAGGTAGGTAGAGAATCCACGTCTAAGAGATAGAGCTGTTTCTCAACACATCTATGTCCCCGAGGGAATTTCTCATCACAATTATAACAAAGCCCTTTTTCTCTATGTGCTCGCATCTCTGCTTCAGAAAAATTCTTGTTATACCTCCGTATTTCACAGTGTCGCATCTTCACAATAAAACATATGACGACACTTCCCCTGCTGCTTAAAACACCTAGAAGAGAAAAGTGATGAATGACCCATAAAGACAAACCTATCATGTCAGGAAGAAACCCAACTGAGACCTCATCTACCAACACTACCGCGCTCTATACTCTTACTTCTGCACGGTAGTCCCCACTAACGCGCTATGCTCTTTCCCTGCTGCATGGTACCACCACGTTATGCTCAGCTTCAGGGGCACGGTAGTCCTTTTTTATACTTTTTGCCATGACTTGTGGGATCTTGATCTTCGAGAGATTTTTGAGGATTGGCATCTCTGATTCGACCCTAACTCACCTTCTCAAATTAGTGGGTCTGATCCACTTGTGGGATCTTGATCTTCGAGATATTTTTGAGGATTGGCATCTCTGATTCGACCCTAACTCACCTTCTCAAATTAGTGGGTCTGATCCACTAGACACTCCCACTATCCATTCTTCTCTCTTGTTGGTTAACCCTCCTACACACTATAAGAGAGAGGCCTTTCATGAGCAAAGAGGAGGACTCTTTGAGATATCAAACCTATGGTCTTAGATCTTTGTGAAGATAGATAGAGGAGAAAGTACTTGGAGCTGGGAGTTGGCCTGGACATCAAGCAACCATTGTAAGTAACTTCAAGTTTGCAATAAAACATAACTTATCTTGTTTCCCAAATTGTGTGTGTTGATCTTGTTTCAATCATATGATTTGTTTCCGTTACAGATTAAGATTCTAACATATGTTTCAAGTTTCTAGAAGATTGTATGTGCTTGTACCTTGGTTCATTCTAATAGGTTCATTCGGGAGGACTTGAGGATTGGAGCAACAACTAGGACGAGCAATTAAATCAAAGGTCAGTTAGATCTCTTCCATTTCTTTCAGCAATGTGATCTTGAAACATTTGTTTGAATCTAGGAATTCAAGGTAGAATTTGTTATCTTTTTGTCTTAGTTGAGAGTCAGTTAAGTCTACTTTAACCTAAGAGAGTTTCTACCTATCTGTAGGGAGAAATGTATTCAATAAAAACTAGCGAATCCGCTGGTTTGAACCCCATTTGATTGATTTACTTCACTTTCAGTCATTTTTTATTGTGGTTTTTCTATCTTATCAAACCAGTAATGAATTTTGGTCTCTTTGACCTCTATTCACCCCTCCTCTCTACATCTTTCCTCCCTCTGTGATTAGTGAGTCCCCTGGGTCTGCAGCACCCATGAAAAATTCAATTTTTTTTTCAAAAGTTGTGCTTTTTTCCACCGTTAGCATCACTACCGCGCCCCCAATACTACTTACAGAGCGGTAGTACTGCGTACCAAGCGCTCATACCAGTGTGGTAGTGTACCAGTACCACGTCTGATCCAGTAGAAGACACGCGGTAGTGTCTGCATTTTTTAATTTTCTCTTTCCTGTTTGGTTTCCCAGGTCATTTTTTAATCTTCTCTGCCTCAGATTGGTGTTTCCTATTGCTTACTAACATTATTTCCATTGCACAGTCATTTGTTGTTTGTTTACCTATTGGTGTGAGATTGATTATTTTTGTTGAGTTAGTGGCATTATTTACATGTTTGGTCACCCCTTCCGATCTATTGCATTGGCTTGACCTATCCATCATAACCAAACTATTACTACTGTCCTCTCTTACTGGATTGTGTATTTTTCATAATCACATTGTTCTTATAAATATCATCTTTTCCATTATCATCATTAAAATCTATATTGGAATGTCACATCCCGTAAAAATCACAAAAATTAAAAAAATTTCTACGTGACATTTATTGCTTATTTACTGTATGTGGAAATAGAACAATGCATAAAATCTTAGCTCGGTGTACTTAAATGCCAACTGGTTTATAAATAAATAAATTGCGACTAAAAGAGTTCTGATTATGTTTCGATGTTTTTCCTATTCAGCTTTACTGTTGCAAACTTCTATTGTCGTTGTTTATAAATGCTGAATTTACTGCTTGGACTAATGTGCTTCTGTTGATTGATGAAGGGGTCCTTCGGACACCCCGAGGATTACTTAGCATTCGTGCTAAAGCATGTGATTTCGTGCTTGTGGCAACATACAGGTAAGAGTTTAAAATTGTGACAAGTGACCAACAGTCTTTTCAGTAGATTTCTTTTGTCATTTAAATGAAGAGATGAAGACCTTTGGGCATTCTATCGGTGAGAACCTTGGTTGGAAACTTTAAAGGTGTTTAAGTTTAAGATATCTGAAAATGACTATTGATACTAAATAGTACATCTCATATTGTATGAATTGTACTCTTGTATTTAAATCATGAGAAGGTCTAAAACAAAATGTGGCTTGTTTTGTACTCAGGAATGACTATGGTTTTCATTTGAGTTTCTTGTTATGCTGTACATGAATGATTATCTTTTCTTCCCAAGCAATTTCGTAGAAACTCTATAATTTAGTTTGAATTATGTCGTTATAATCTATTTGCAAGAAAGGAGCACATTATCAATGATATCTCTATGTAAGATGCAATGTATGAATTCTCTTGGAAAATGCAATGTATTTGAGATATTAACCAAACATTATATAAATTATCTTTATATAATAAGGGTGAGTGTATTAACATGGCTCACTTTGATACTATGTAATCCTTGGAAATTTCTATTATGCCTTGTGTGTACTTATGTAACCCTAGGTGGTACTTTTGCAACCTACTTGATAACATGCAACATATACAAGTTATTACAAACTATATAAAAACATTATGGATAAAATACAAGGTGTTGAAATACTAACCAAATATTATATATACAATGACTATATAATATTTGTGTTTGTGTGTAACTTCGTGGCTTTAATTATAGCATTGGTGAGAAACTATAGTGGTTTATGTTCATTTTACATGACCTATGTAATACTTATGCCTTGCTGGTGAATTCCAATCCGACCCTTAACTAAATGTTACAAGGGTGATATGTCCTGACCTTACCATAATCGTAACCATATTGTAATAAATCCTTGATGTGAACGTTATTGTGCACTACAGGTTGGCAGAGGTAAATGTTTCATGTGCATTGAATGCACACAACTAACAAGAAATAGTGGAAGCCCATCATGGATAGCACATAAGCTTGGGTCACGTGATAGTTTCAAGGTGTAACCACCGAATGATGAGTTGTAGAGTTGACAAGGGTTTTGTGTTGCCAAGCTGGCTCCTTCGTGGCTGTGGCAATGATGTTTCAATTAATGTGATAGATAGTTTGTAATTTCGTAAACCTCACCAGTGATCTCCACCGTCGATCTTGCGAGGGTTTCAATGTGTTGGTTAAACCCTACCATTGCTGCATTCAATGAGTTATTTTGTCTTTTGTTACTTGGTAGTGGAAGCTCTACGTGGCCGATAGGCTAAGGGATTATAGCTTGGTTGTTCTGCTTGTGGAGGCGTAGTCACTGAGTCTTGAACTTGTAACCTCTATATTTTATAGAGCGAGCTCTCTCTAGTTTGTACAGTGTTGAATGTTTCAGTTATCAATCTTAGAATTTGTCTTAGTGGATTCGATACCCAACCTGTTGAGGGTTTGTTTAGTTTGATACTGGGTTTGTAATGAATGACCAGAGGACCTCGCCTAAGTTGCTACCTCCCTCGACATTGTTTCACTGTGTCGAAATAATTTATGGTTTAGTGTTGGCTCCAGCTTCACCGGCATTCAACGATATAAGGGTTTGGTTGCAGCTACACCAGGCTTGGCATTTAATGCTGCTACGGCTTTCAAATAAAAAGGTAATGTGTTTGAAACTCCTCCTGTAGCTTTCACATTCGGTTTTTAACATAGTAGCTAATTGTTTGTTTATTCTGAGTCTTGTTTCGTTGATAAGATGATTGTTTGAACACAAGATTGATGTGGTTGTTACAGGGCAACGATTCGTTGGTGTTCTCTTGTTTGGCTTCGTAGGTTGGCTACAGCTATACCAACCAGTAAGCCTCGATGGTTGCCTAGAAAACTCTATGTAGAAGATGATGGCCAACTGTTTAATGTTTTATCTGTTGTGTTTACAACTCAGAGAGTTTTGTACATAGGGTTTGTAATTTTTTTCTTTAAAAAGTATGGGGAGGATAGTACCTCAACCCACAGACAAATGGCATAAATATTGTGAAATGTAAACTCTGTTGATTAAATTTCAAGCTCTGATGATTTTGTCAAAGAGAAGAATGTTTTACAAACTTATGTTGCTAAAGTTGTACTACTTTGTTGTTTTGGAATTTGGTCTGTGATCAAAACCTGTAGCTCGTCTATAATATGAAAGTGAACTCATTTTTTTTTGGCAGACCTCTTCATTTATGTAAAAAAATGTTAAACAATGGGTAGATGAAAACATCTAAGGGAGGCTTGTAGCTTGTACGTATCTTGTCTATTTGTAAACATAATACTGGGTTTAGGGTTTGAAGAAAACGTGTGACTTAACTTGATCATCTTTATGAAGTCGAGTCTTCAACTCTGTCGAGCTATGAATTTAATAAAATGCTAATCTATGTTTTAATGTTATGACTATACTCACATGGTTTGCCAAGCGTTTGAAATGTATAAACTAATATTACTATTTTATAAAACATGATGTTGCCCCTGTCGTTTTAAATGATTGTTGAAAGTAGTTGCTTGCTTCGACTCTGCTCTTGATATGTTCTCGGCATTAGAATTTTTCTTTCTGGGTACTTCTGTTGGATTTGGTTTTTCTACTGTTAAAGTGTTGAGGTTAAATCTCTATTATGTTTTCAATGTAATAATACTCTATCTTAGTTGGAAATTGCGTGAAGAAGAGAGATAAAGTTTTAACTTGTTTAAAATGGAAACGTTGACTATAAACTTGTAGTTGATAACTCTATTTTAGGGTTATAGCATAAAAAATTAAATGTTATGATTTCTACTGTGTAGTTTATGGTATAAAACAATGTATGAATATAAGAATGAAATAAAATGGAAATACTTGATGTCTGTATAAGAATATCATTCTACTATATTTTGAAAATAAATCTTTATTTATCCAAGTATAAAAAAGAACATTTTAACTACTGAGTATGGAAAAAAACCCTATACTGTTAGAACAGAAATATAATTATTTTGAAAATAGAGATATTTATAGACAGAAATATTGTATATAAATTATGAATACAGCTAGCTAAAAATAGTTAATAATAAGGGTACTGTAATGTAAATGCAGGAATTAAATAGAAAGTAGATACTTGAGAAATTTATAATAATTTAATCTTCTCATTCACTTGGCTATTTGCCTATCTTGTTCTATTCTACTTAATCTGTCTCTGTACTAGAGTATGATGCTATTCCTTTTTGCACAGGGAAAAATGCAGAGGCTAATTTATTCAATCATTTCGATTTATACAGAATCATTAAAATATTCAGAAAAACTGAAATGAACATTATGAAATAAACAGTAAAAACTTAGTAGATGATAGAACTTTAAAATACACAGAAATAGATAACAGAACTTGTAAATAAAAACGGATAAGACAATAGAACCTGTAAAAGATGATAGGCCGACAAACACCCAAGGAGGCCTGTTCTCCCCAACCTGCTCTAGAAGAAGCAGCTCAACTGCTGACTTCTAATGAACCCCCGAGCCTGATTACTGATCCAGTAAGTGGGTGGAATCTGTGTAGAAACAAGGAACTCAAAAATACCTTCTCCACTTGGTATCAACCTCTTGAAAAATGCCTTCTCCACCCAACATCAACCTCCTGAACTCAATAATATTTTGGCAGACTCACAACATGATCAACAACAGCATATCCCCTCATCAAATCTCTTGGGTGCAAACATAGCAAAACCCCAAGGTAAATTTCCTCATCAGGAAAAGTGATGAACCTCAGTTCAATATTTGATAGATATTATATAGACTGCCTAGGTCTTTTAGTGGTCAGTTTGGAATAAATTAGCCTCAAGCTCCAGTCCCATCTTTCAGGGCACTATGACCACATTTCAAGGGAGTTGTCCCATACCAACAACTAGTTAGTTGCATCATGAT
The DNA here is from genome assembly GCA_027924585.1 of Larix kaempferi. NCBI lineage: Eukaryota > Viridiplantae > Streptophyta > Pinopsida > Pinales > Pinaceae > Larix > Larix kaempferi. Next base: position 5,611,036 of record BSBM01000264.1, read on the forward strand.
GCTGCCACTTGTCCATTGCCTTCTACCCCAGATTCCATTCCGCCTAGTGGATCAGTAACGAATCTTTCAATAGTCCTCTTAGGTGTTTGTCTCCTATTTTATTTATTAAATAATAATATATTGTGCAAATTACAGTTATCCTTGGACACCTGTCCAACATAAACTTTACAATAAAAGCTATCATAATGTTTCTTAACACAAAATGTTTTCCAGCTTAAACGGTATGTTACATGGAAATTGTCATTGGAGAACATTTGAGTTGTTTGGATTGAAACATTATTGTGCATTAGAAAGTGAACCATTCAATTTGCCACATAAATTCTCATTTTGAAGCATTATAGTTGTAGATTAGTGAAATTTGAAAGAAGTGTTTATTTCAGTTTGTCTTTACTTAGAAAAAGAAAACAAAAAGTTTGTTTTGAAGTGGCTTTTCATTGTTTGTGAAAGTTTCATGCATTTATGATCGAAGAACTCTCTCTTTCCCATAGCTAGTTTTCATCGAATACAAGGCTCATTTTGATTCATTCTCACTTGCATGGTTTGGGTCATCACAACATCACCAATTTTCACGTCCATTTATCCAAATTGAGTAATACAACCACTAAAATTAATCTCCCTAACTAAACCAACATTAACCTCACTTGAGGAAATCAAAACAATTTGGTAGTTAGGTAGGACACCGGGGATAGGCATCCAAATAATTCCCCTTTGTCATTATCATCTGAGACATAGTTGTTGTCCAATAGGGAACTAAAATCCTCTAGTATTTGTTGACACGGTCATACACCAGTTTGTGGAGGGGCCTCCTGTTGTTTCAAGGGTTAAACCACTGCAAGATCGAGAACCGGATGGACTTTGTGGAATGACGCACTCCACTTAGCACTAAGGCAACATCGATCATTGTCTTCCTTGTGTTATACGGCCACCATACTGATAATACAAGGGTGATAAGGAAACAACGTCGAAAACCTTTTCCAACGTGTCATGAACAAGGTAGCTTAGTGACTTTTCTACTAGGGCTCTTTTACCCGGGATCCCTTTCGGTAGAGGGATATCCTTCTCTTATTCATATCTCATGTTGTATTGTTCGACTTGGATTTCATCACCTGGCGAAGGATACAACTTGTTGAGGTCTCCAGCTCTTAGTTAGGAGGTTTTGCTTGTTATCTCATCTTCATAAAGGGTCATTTTTTCTTTTAGTGATTGCTTGTTGGCATTTTGGCCATTGTTTTTCTCAGCTTGCTTACTGCGACACCGATCTCAGTATAGTTTTTAGAGCTTGCTTTTTGGCCTAAGAGCCTTGCTTTTTCTAGCTCCCCTTTTGCACACTCGACTGCATTAGGGTTTTTGAGTTCTTTTTTCACGAGACTACCCTCAAATTTTGTACTTCTATCAGCATGTCCGACCCATGGAGATCACGAAGAATACAGGGACGAATCCCACCACCACCACCATGGACCTTTGGTCCACCTACATCACGTATTCCCTCCCCTCCTGGCCGTGGTACCGGCTGAGGGAACGTTCCACCGCCGATTTGCACTACATCTTCAGTTCCACCTGTAACTATTACTGACAGTACGGTCTCAGAACCCCTTGCAGTTTCTGCAACCACTAATACACCTAAAACTCCCACTGTTATTCTAGATATATCTGCCACAGTGGACAACATTACAGCGGCTGAAACTAGTACTGCCCAATATACTAGACCAGAGGCCATCATCCTCCCCGATGTCAGCACTACCCTTCCACTAGAGACTTTCTACGATGTTCCAGAAGGATTTGTTGGCACCACCGAAGGATCCAACCAAGATATATCCGAATTGATTATAGTCCTGGGTGGATACGTCGAAGTTATCAAAGAAACCCAACTTCCTGATACACCCTTTGAACCTGACTATGGCTTTATCACTTCCCAGGCGTAACCTCCACCTGCTATCACTGCACCATCTAGTGTTCATCCATAAGAAACCGGTTGTTCCAACAACATACCTTATACAGTATCGCTCCCCAACCTCCCTTCGGGACACGAGATCATGGCCTCCATCCAATCTAGTATGGTTAGTCTAGCTAACTCCCCGTTAGCGTCAACACAGTTTAAACATGATACAGAGAAAATGCTCTCAAGGGCTTCTAGATATCCCCCTACTACTCGTCTTCTCGACTATCAGGCTCCCAATGTTTCGTCTAGAACAGAGTTTCATCACTCCTATGCAGACAGTTTCGAACCTTCGAATGTCATTATACCTTGGTTCCCTCTAGATCTCGAACACCCTTTCCAGGATACAAACCCAGACCCAATCCTCTATGGTCCTCCTATTGTTGAAGACACTATGGACGAAACCCCCGACAGCCCTCAGTTAAATTCCCCACATTTACTGCCGTCACGTATGCTTGGAGCACACTCTATGAGGGATAACCCAATATTTTCTCCGTCCCCACTCGTAACATATGGAAGACCCCCTCCACAAATTGGAAGCTTTGGTGTCGTTGGCCAATCGACACTATCTCATCTTTCTAATGTGAGAAGAAGACCATGTCATACTGCTGGATCATCCATACTAACCGGAGGTTCACCTTCGGCCACTATCTACACCATTTCAAGAGGTGGACAATCGACTGTTGCTACCGCTAATCCCAACAACCAACTTCCTCCTGGTGGGCCATCAACCTAGCCTACTGGAGGACAACCCTTTGTTGGGAACCCCACTCCTAGTCACCAACCGCCTCCCATCGGGGGCCATTAACCCAGCCTACTGGAGGAAAAACCTTTGTTGGGAACCCCGTTCCTAGTCACCAACCTCCTCCCATTGGACCATTCAACCCACCTGCTGAAGGGAAACCTACTGGTACCATCCAACAACCCTCCCAACTAGGAGCATCTGCTCAGTTTGGTATGTACAACACACCTAGCAGGGGACAACCTTATACCAATTTTCCAACCGGGCCTCACCTTCAACATCCCTTGTCAGGCACGCTTCCTTCTTGGGGACCTCAAATCCCACAGAGCGAAGGGTACTCATTATTTGGAAACTGGAACCCAGCTGGGGGGCAATCTCAAATTCCCCCCAACTTGAATTTCGGCCTTCCCTACCCTTCGGCTACAACAACTCCATGAAACCCATCCCTTCAATTCCCACCTCTTCATCAAGGTGGAACCCATATTCCATGGACACCACTGTTGCAGCCACTCGCTAATCCTGGTATGAGAAATCCTCCACTTACTCAAGGTAGTGGTACCATTCCCGGGACTCAACAATCCCAGGGAACCATCCCCCAACAAGGAGCAGCAACCATTCTTGGGACACAACAACCCCAGGGTACCATACCCACTGTGAGTATTTTGATCACAGAAGATCGAGGAGCTATGGAGAACCTCACAAAATCGAATTAATTTGCAAAAACTGTGGAAAAACTTGAAAAAAGAGATAAATTTACACACAATGTATGCTGAAACCTTTGATTAACTGACTGTCTAACATGTGAAAATGTTAGTAACAGGTTTTTATTACATCCATGAGAAAATCGAGAGCATTAGGTGGCTCAAGCTGAGTGTACAAGTCATCAATGCCAAATTGGCCTCAATCCCCCCTAGGTGGGTCCAACTCAATCCCAATCACCCCAAACAGCTACGAATTCTGGTGTGGAGGTGGCTGAAGCATGCTGAGTCATTAATGAGCTCAAGGTAGGTGTGGGTGAGCAATTAGAGGAGGTTTGGGGGGCCAAGGGAGCATTAAATGCTCCAAATCTAGCCAAAAGTGGGCAAAAATCCACCCTAGCGCCCTTGGTCAACTAAATTCCCCAAAACAAGGAGAGAGGGCGCACCAGCAATAAATGAGGGCGCACTTGTGGACAAAACTGGAGGCTGGGTGAACTGGTTTGCTCAGAAGTGGGTGTGAACACTCTAAAAGTGGGTTTTTGGCCAACTATAGTCAATTTAATCCAAAACATGGTTTAATTAAGCACATGGGCAATTAAAAATTTATGGATTATGGTACTAAGTGTGGTTACTATTCTAACACCCCCCCTTAACCATAACTTTGTACATCTCATGAAAGATAAGTGGGAGGCCTTGGCAACAAAGGCTCAAGTCACCTCAATACAACAGAAATTTTATTTGTCCATATGAACCGAGGAAAAGAAGTAAAACCTCATGGGATAAAAACTTCCCTCAAAAATGGACATGGGGCTGAACCTGCAATTAAATTTCAGCAATCACCATCCATCACTCACTCCAAGCAAATCTCTCAAGTGAGTGAAGGTCTTCTCAGTAAAGCACTTGGTGAAAATATCAGCAGTTTGCTCGGTGGATGGGCAATACTGCAGTGAAATCACCCTGTCATGCACCAAGCCCCGAATGTAATGCATGTGGATCTCAATGTGCTTTGTTCTTTGCCTCTGTACTGGATCAGTAGATATCTTGATGGCACTTTGATTATCCACCCAAATATTGGTTGGAGAATCAATAGCAACACCAAACTCCCGAAGAATGCCTTGCAACCAAACACACTGTGTGGCTGCGTTCACTGCTGCCCTGTACTCGGCCTCTGCTGATGAAAGAGAAATTGTATGTTGTTTCTTGCTTGACCAGCAAATAGTACCTTCAGCAAACATAAACACAAAACCTGAAGTGGACTTTCTATCAATGGGATCTCCCGCCCAATCGGAATCAGAAAATCCAGCTAGTTGAAGTGAAGAACCAGCTGCATAGTGTACCCCAAAGTTCTTTGTTCCTTGGACATAATGAAGGATTCTTTTGGCTGCCTTCCAATGGATCTCATGTGGCTGCTGCATATACCTTGCTACAGCACTTACAGCATAAGACAAATCAGGTCTTGTATGTGTAAGGTACAGCAAACTTCCGACTAGCTGCCTATAGAGAGTGCAATCCACCACCGGAGAGTCTTCAAATTCACCTAGTTTTATGCCTGAAAGGAATGGGCACTTGGCTGCCTTACATTCAGCCATTTTGAACTTGAATAACAGGTCTGAAGCATACTTAGATTGACTCATCAATATACCTCTCTCAGATTGCTCAATTTCCAAACCCAAAAATTGCCTTAGCAATCCTAGGTCGCTCATGGCAAATTCACTGTGCAAAGAAGCTTTAATTGAGCCAATTTGTTTGGTGCAGCTCCCTGTAATTAAGAGATCATCAACATATAGTACAATGACCTGCAAATTACCATCACAATGCTGCAAATAAACATTTGGATCAGACTTGCATCGACAGAAACCAATTGAGAGCAAAAAAGCATCCATTTTGGCATACCAAGCCCTGGGGGCTTGCTTGAGTCCATAGAGTGACTTCTTCAACCTGCATACAAGTGTGGGATCCTCTTGGAATCCTTCAGGCTGCTGCATATATATCTCTTCCTGTATCTCACCATGCAAGAATGCACTTTTGACATCCATGTGGTGAACTTCCCAACCTTTACTAGCTGCCATGGCTAGAGCTAGTCTAATTGAGTCCATCTTTGCAACCGGTGCAAAGGTCTCTGTATAATCCACAACATGGATTTGTGAGTAGCCCTTATCCACTAACCTAGCCTTATACTTCAGATCAGAACCATCAGCAACAGGTTTGGTTCGAAAAATCCACTTACATTGCACTAGTTTCCTCTTGGGAGGAAGAGGCACCAAATCCCATGTTTTGTTCTCTTGGAGAGATTGGAATTCTTCTTGCATTGCTGCCCTCCACCTTGGATCATGATGAGCTTCCTGATATGATGTTGGATCAGATCCAATCATCATATAACATTGATCAGCAAGCTCACTCTCATTTGCAAAGGAAGCATTGATTGTTTGGGATCTAGTCTTCCTAGGCTCTTGGGGATTGCCTGCCAATTCACCTGCATCTTGTATGATTTTTTCAGCCCACTTGGGCCTTGATGGTGACTCATCTTCAGCCATGTCATCTTCAGCCATGTCATCTTCAGCAATATCAGAAAAATCAGAGGTAGAATCATCACTAATCTCATTAAGGTGTGGAGGAGAGGAGCTTTCCCCCGGTGCAAGCTCAAAATCTGGAATTGGTTCTTCTTCGAATTGCACACTTCTCTCAATGAAAGTTTTAAGTGTGGATGTGTCAAAGAGCTTGTAGCCCTTTGTGTCCTAACCATATCCAACCATGATACATTCCCTGCTCTGTGGCTCCAAAGCCTTCCTCTTTTCTGATGGAATTCGAGCCCATGCTCTAGACCCAAAAATCCTGAAATTTGACACATTTGGTTTTTGGCCAAACCATGCCTCATAAGGGGTTTTTCCTTTGACTGATTTGTGAAAGGCTCTGTTCTGAATATGAGCAGCACAATTGATGGCTTCAGCCCATAGCTTAGGGCTTAGATCCCTAGCTTCAATCATGCAAGTAGCCATCTCCTTGAGAGATCTATTTTTCCTCTCTGCCACACCATTTTGCTGAGGTGTGTAGGGGATTGAATGTTGCATTTGGATGCCACATTCCTCACAAAGGTGCTGAATGTTATTATTCACATATTCCTTTCCATTATCAGTCCTAAGGATCTTTATCTTATGACCACTATGGTTCTCCACTAGGGCTTTCCAAATCTTCAATTTCTCAAACACTTCTGACTTCAATTTAAGGAAGTAAACCCAGCAGAATCGAGAGTAGTCATCTATGAATGTAAGTACATACCTTGATCCACCATATGATGGAGTGGGAAGAGGACCAATGAGGTCTGAATGTACCAATCCAAGTGGTTGAGTGGCTCTCCTTGCCATTCCCTTCTCATAGCTGCGCTCAGGATGCTTTCCAACTACACACCCAATGCATGCACCATTTGATGATCTGATTTCTGGAAGCCCTTCCACCATCTCGTCCCTGTGCAATTGCTGGAGATATTTGTAGTTCATGTGGCCAAATATTTCATGCCACAACTTGGAGGTCTCGTTGGCATGAGAGACAAGAGCATGGTCACTAGAATTTGGAATGAAGTTTGAGAATTTGTACATTCTCTCATCATGATCTGCATACCCTACTGCCACAACTTGATTTGAGGAGATTTCTGATATTTCTACCAAATCTGGAGTGAATGTCACTCTCTTGGCTTCTCCTGTATGGGTCATTTGATATACTGATAGCAAACTTGCAGCCAATGAAGGTACATAGAGCACATCACTGAAATAGCCATGCTCCATGTCAATCCTACCAATCCCCTTGGTTTGGAGTTCTGAATCATCTCCCATTCGAACTGTTGGGCCACCATTCGAATGCAAAGAGGAGAAGAGCTCTCTGGATGAAACCATATGTCTGGAAGCTCCTGAATCAATGATAAAGGATGAGGGATTCGAAGTACCTGCTACCAAAGCATGACACTTCTCCTTATTGTCAGGGTTTGAGGTGCTCTCTTTCTTCCTTGCGCCCTCAGGGACTGGGATGTTGTTCTTCTCCAGCAGCTACGCCATTGAGTCAATGGTTTTCTTCATACATGAGCTCTCTGGATGCCATCCCCTATGACAATAGGTGCATTTGGTCTTTTCCTTTCCCTTCTTGTCCTTCTCCTTTGACAGATTCGAACCCCCATCTGCAGACTTGGTCTTTTCAAACTTCCTCTTCTCTTGCTGCTTCGAATTCTTGGCTTTCTGCTTTCCTTTGCTTGCATTTGAAACACCCATTGCCAATGCTTGGTCCTTTGATTTTATGGTGCCCATCTGAACTAGTTTGTCCTGCTCCTGAGTGAGACACTCCATGAAGGTAGCTAGTGATGGCATTTGCCAATTTCGAAGGGTCATTTTGGCTGAGTGAAATGTGCTAACAAATACTGAAAACTCTGGGCCTAGCTTCGAAAGGATGGACAGAATCAGTTGTTCCTCCTTCTTAACAATTCCACATTGTTGCAGTTGAAGCACCAGTGACTTGAATTTTGTGAAGAACTCCTGGATGGTTTCAAAATGCGCTGGGCTCAAGCTAATGAGCTCGTTTTCAAGCTGGTGGCCTCTCAGTTCATCAGTTTTCCCAAAGAGTGATTCTAGCTTCACCCATACTTCATTGGGAGTTGTCAAACTGTCTGTATGAAACAAGAGTTCCCTTGAAATGCTCAGGCATAGCAATCCATAAGCTTCATCAAGTTGATTGTAGTACTTTGCTTTCTCCACAGCAGAATTTGGCTCCACTTCTGTGCCCATGGTTACTCTATAGAGACCCTTAGATCTCAGCTTGATGACCATCTCAGCCTTCCAATCGAAGAAATTGAAGGGTGTGAGCAACATTTGGTTTGCTTCCATGACTGCTGCGTTAATGGTGAGAAAACTACTGAAACACCTGCAAAAAACACTCAATTTTTATCTGGAAATCCTCTCTAGAATGCAGTTCAACGCTCAATGTTGGCCTGCAACTCACTAAATCCACGATGGCTCTGATACCATGTGAGTATTTTGATCACAGAAGATCGAGGAGCTATGGAGAACCTCACAAAATCGAATTAATTTGCAAAAACTGTGGAAAAACTTGAAAAAAGAGATAAATTTACACACAATGTATGCTGAAACCTTTGATTAACTGACTATCTAACATGTGAAAATGTTAGTAACAGGTTTTTATTACATCCATGAGAAAATCGAGAGCATTAGGTGGCTCAAGCTGAGTGTACAAGTCATCAATGCCAAATTGGCCTCAATCCCCCCTAGGTGGGTCCAACTCAATCCCAATCACCCCAAACAGCTACGAATTCTGGTGTGGAGGTGGCTGAAGCATGCTGAGTCATTAATGAGCTCAAGGTAGGCGTGGGTGAGCAAGTAGAGGAGGTTTGGGGGCCCAAGGGAGCATTAGATGCTCCAAATCTAGCCAAAAGTGGGCAAAAATCCACCCTAGCGCCCTTGGTCAACTAAATTCCCCAAAACAAGGAGAGAGGGCGCACCAGCAATAAATGAGGGTGCACTTGTGGACAAAAATGGAGGCTGGGTGAACTGGTTTGCTCAGAAGTGGGTGTGAACACTCTAAAAGTGGGTTTTTGGCCAACTATAGTCACTTAATCCAAAACATGGTTTAATTAAGCACATGGGCAATTAAAAATTTATGGATTATGGTACTAAGTGTGGTTACTATTCTAACACCCACCATCCCCACTCAACAGAAGGTCCAACAAACAGTTACCACTGTGATACCCAGTCAAGTAATGACTTACAACACATAATCGGTTAACCAGATGGCCTACTACCCCCATAACTTCCAACACTACCCTGCGGCAAACATGTATGGGTACAACGCACAGCAATATGCTGTGTAGGGCCCTTTAGGAATCCCTGTGTCGTACGGTTACTACTCATACCCGCAGCCCAACCGTCAACTTCCTTTCTTGGCCACGCTAGATTTACCTAATTTGTTGAGGCTCATCAACGATCCTATATGGCATGAACCCCACAGGCCACCTATCCCAGCCAAACTTCCATCGAACATTCCCAAGTTCGATGCCAAGCCTGGGGAAGACCCCAAGAACCACGTGATGACATCCCATCTTTGGTTTTCATCCAAATCATTAATGGACGACTCCATTCGGCTACGGCTCTTCCAGCGCACGCTTACCGACATGAAAGCAAAATGGTACATTGAGCTGCCACAACACTCCTTTCATGATTTTAACACCTTGGCTATGTAGTTTCTGACCCATTTCCAGCTCCCCATCTGGTATGAGACTGGAATAGAACTGTTAACCTCGTTGCGTCAAACCACTTCTACGCACATCTCGGACCAAATCCATGAGTTGCGTCGACACCGTAGGCTAATCAAGGCATCCATTCTAGATCAGCTACTCACTAATTGGTTCACGAAGTCTTTCTTGCCTCCCATAGCCAGGGACATTGCTATGCATGGGACGGTCATGGAAGAACAAGCCATCTCAGCTACCCAGTACATGGATTTGGTATATACCCAATTCGACACTTTACATGAACTTATTCCCCACGCCACCTACATCACTTCTGATCCAAATAAGCCTACCACTGAACCCCCCATCGATGGTATTGTTGGTTCAGTCAAGGCCCATCCTACCATCAAACCGACGGGACAATAAGCTCCTGCTTCCCCCGCTCCACCCCAGGCTATTCCAAAAGCTTCTACCTCTCTTGCTGTCTCCTCCGAAGTGAATGAAATTCAATCTATGTCACACCATTCGGAGGAAAGAAGAAGAACAATCGTGGAAAGTCCAAGAAGACTTCTAACCAGTAGGAGAATCCCAAGCCACAACCCACCCACAATGACCCGAAACCACGTCAAAAGGCTAAGTTTCCCTGCCTCATTTGTCAAGACGATCACTACAAGCGTGACTGTCCCTAAAAGGATGAAGTCAACAAATTCGTTAAAGGATCCTCTCATCTGGCAGTGTTAACTGAACCTTTCCCTCAGCAACAACAACAGATGGTTTCCCAAGAATCCCCACAAGGGGGCAACTCGAACAACCCACCTCGCGGAGAGACGTCCACAAACCGCGAAATCCTGATGACGAGTAATGAAGAGATTCACATAACCACTCGTTCAAAGACATATGAAAACCCCCAAGTTCAAAAAAACAGTCAAAGACAACCAAGAAAAGTCTCCTGTTGAAGATCCTTCTCCTACCCCTCCCCCTAACGACCATCTCCACATCGAGAGAACACTTATGGACACAGGGCTATGCCCACCCAAGGGCACCATATGAAAGGCAACATTTAATCCCAATGCGCGAGCTGCCCAAAATTACAACATTGTTGAGGATTTAGCTCAAGCACCATGCACCATGTCGACGCTCAAGGTTCTTCAACACTGCCCTATGCAGCACAGAACCTTACTTTCAGCACTGGGGGTAGTGGACCTGGATACTTCAAACACCATCATGTTTAACTTGGAGTATGTCAAACCTCGGCTTTCCCACCATTTAGCCTTCGAGGTTCATACAAAAATCCATGGAAATAGCATCCATCGTACTGTCTTAGATGAGGGTGCCTCCACGTCGATTATGTCTTTGAATTGTTGGAGAGCCTTAGGCTCACCCAAAGTCACAACATCTCCCACTACTCTCAGATCATTTGATGGACACGGTTTTCAACCTTATGGACCCATTCCTGTGATTGGTGTTGAATTGGGGGAAAAATAGTATCTGTACACATCGAAGTCGTGGATGCACCATTAGATTACAATCTTCTACTTGGTCGGAACTAGTTTTATGCCATGACCACCATAGCATCTAATGTCTTTCGGATCGTGCAATTTCCTCATGAATGGAAAATTGTCACCATAGATTAGCTAGATAACTGTATCCCAGACTCTCATCCGAACTCTGCCAACACCGTCCTATTATTGGATAAACCTTGATACCATTTCCAAGACATTGGCGTTGGTCTTATGAAGGATTCTTCCCTTATTGGAGTTTTCCTAGAGCTGGGGTCCCAAGTTCAGCCAATCAACATGATATCATCGAATGTCATCCCTTTCAATGATTCTTGGGTGATATCGAGCCACTGAGATTGAAAACTATGACAACTCCATGCCATTAAATGGGAACCTCACAGCATATGAAGCGATCTAGTCAACTACCGATTGGGTCGATTCTTCTACCCATCACACAGTGGCACAGGTCTCATCTGAGACTCATTCATCCCCACCACTTATCGATCCTCTCACATTGATTTTTCCCATTGTCGAATCAATTATGGAGGTTATGTGCAGTGATGAACTACCATGGGGAAATTTCCATCATCAATCTTCTTTCCCCACCATCTAGACGATTGATCCTGATACAAAATCCAGTACTTCACTTGGAATGCTTCAAACCAAATTTCCCACTTTGCTCGATGAAGTATTTTTGAAAGGAAACTTGGCCAACCTTATGGTAACCACTCCCATTGACATTTCAGTGAAGCCTAATGTCGTGGAAAGCATTCATATTGGCAAGACATGCACTTCCACCGAAATGGAGTTCTACACTGCCTAGCACTCCAGACCCGTCCACCCTTTTCTGGCACCTGACCTATTAGGCATAAACTCTGACCCGTCCACCCCTGCAAGGAAGCCGCTATCAAAGCAGAAGTTGAAAAGCTTTTGCGTGCTAGTTTTATCTATCCCATCCCACTGACAAAATGGGTATCTAATATCGTTCCCATAGCCAAGAAACAAGGTATGATTAGAGTTAGTGTCGATTACCATGACTTGAAAAAAGCTTGTCCAAAATACAACTACCCAACTCTGTTCATCAACCAGATCATTGATAACTGTGCCGAGAGTGTCATCTTTTCATTCATAGATGGATTTTCTGGCTATAATCAGATCGAGATACTCCCAACCAACCAGCATAAAACAACCTTTATCTGCGCATGGGGAATCTTTGCATATCAAAAGCTACCTTTCGGCTTGAAAAATGATGGGGCTACTTTCCAATGGGCGATGTCGTACGCATTTCATGATATCAAACATATTGCAGAGCCATATCTTGATGACCTTCCCTCTCATTCTCAGACCAGCGAAGATCATCCTGATCACTTAGGCGCCGTCTTTGCAAGGTGCCATCACTACAATATTCCTTTGAATTCGCACAAATGCATCTTTTGCGTTGAAGCAGGAAAACTTTTAGTATTCATAATCTCCAAAAGCGACATACGATTGGACCCTGCGAAGGTAGAGACTATTCTAGCCCTACCTTCCCCCATGAACATTCTAGAACTTCAAAGTTTGCAAGGGCACGCAAACTTTCTACACCGTTTTATTTGCAATTTTGCCGAGATAACAAAAGGCTATATGAGGCTTGTAAAGAAGAACACCCCCTTCTTGTGGGACGACGAAGCCGAAATCTCCTTTAATCATCTAAAGGCAGCCTTAACTAAAGATCCTCTGATTCAATCCCCCAACTACACACGGGATTACATTCTTTACCTCGCAGCTTCGATTTCCACCATTAGTATGGGGTTAGTCCAAGAATATACTAACGACATAGAACATGTGGTATACTATCTTAGTAAGAGTCTTCTCGACTCCGAAAATCGCTACTCACATGTTGAAAAGCTGGCTCTGGCAACAGTTTTTGCTGTCCAAAGGTTCTATCACTACATCCTACTCCGCCAGACCACTGTCATAGCCGATTTCAATCCAATGTACTATATCCTCACACGTCAAGTGCTTGGGGGAAAATATTCTTGCTGGATTGTCATCCTACAAGAGTTTGACTTGGAATTTTCTGAAGCCAAATCCAAGAAATCTTTGTTCTTTACCGAGTTGATTTGTAACCTGCCCCATGCTACTGAGCAACCTGAGCCCATCGATTCTCTTCCCGATCAATTTTTTTTCCTCATTAGCACATCCGACCAATGGTACGGGGATATTTTACTATATCTCCAAACCCAACGTTTCCACCCCGACCTCAACTGCGATGAACGTCGACGTATCCGACATCATGCCAAGTACTACCTTGTAGTCAACGATACCCTTTACTGGCGTGGTTTTGATACCAATCTTTGATGTTGTTTGACTTTAGAAGAGGTCGAACACGTTCTTAATGACTGACATGCTGGAGCATGTGGTGGTCATCTCTTTGGGATGGCTATGGCTCAGAAGATACTGCGAGCAAGATATTTTTGGCCCTCGATTTTCAAAGACTGCATTGAAATGGTTAAGAAATGTCCACCCTGTCAATTCTTTCATAGTAAGACACACTCGCATCCTCCTCCACTCCATCCTGTTATTATCGTCGGCCCCTTTTCCAAATGGGGCATAGATTTCATGCATTGTAAGCCCACTTCAGCCGGGGGGCATAGCTATGGATTATTTCACAAAATGGGCTGAAGCGATTCCTACTTATGCTGAAGATGGCAAAACAACAGCACAGTTCATATTCAACCACATTATAGTTAGGTTTGGTGTCCCACAATCCATTGTGACCGATCATGGCTCCCACTTCAGGAACCATATGATTGAAGAATTGAGCGCCAACTTGGGTTTTCCTCATGAAAATTCAACCTCATACTACCCAAAGGCTAATAGACAAGTCGAAGCCATTAAAAAAGTTCTGAAACATATGATTCAGCGCATTGTGGGTACTCACAAGTCCAATTGGCACTCAACTCTATTTTCGGCATTATGGCCATACCGAACCTCAGTGAAAAGTGCTACCAGGTTCACACCATTCGAACTGGTGTATGGCCTGGAATCCATCTTACCAATTGAATGTGAAATCCCATCACTTAAGATAGCCATAGAGCTACTTCCTTATACCACTTCCGAAGAGGAACGATTTCTATACCTATCCAAGATAGATGAACTTGCTGAGATGCTGCTTTAGCCAACGAAGCTCATAAAAAATGCATCAAAGCACAATATGACAAATCCGTTCAACCTCGGGTTTTCAACGAAGGTGACCTCATAATCACATATGACCAAATGCATGACAAACTTGGAAAAAGAAAGCTAGAGTCTATGTGGTACGACCCCTTCGTTGTAAAACATGTTTTGGAGAAAGGAGCCTATGAACTTGTCGATTGTGATGGCACACCATTGGCACGGCCCCACAACGGGCTATACCTCAAACGTTTCTACGCGTAGGTTCATCCTGCGTGAGATACTTTTTGTACATAATGTACCTAGTTTGTTTTCACTTATATTTTTTGTATGCACACGCGGATCTCATGTATCCATACTTACCTTGACTTGTGCTTTTATGCATAGATGTCTGCCTATTATGGATTTGCCGACGGTGCGATCCGACATACCCAGAACCTCGCTTCCACAACATGGGTAATTTATTCTCCCACTAGCGAGTTTTTATCTTTAGGAGCCACTTGCTTGGGCCCCGCAACCAACAATATTGCATAGTACCATGCAGTCATTGGACTCTTGACAGAGGTTGCTTCCCTTGGAATTGACTCCCTATCAATCTTTCTAGACTCCCAACTCATGGTTTCCCATCTGAATCATATTTACGCAGTTCACGATCCTATCCTACTTCACTTATTTCCAAGGGTACGCCTCTTGGAACGATCTTTTAATTATATTTCATATCAACACATACCAAGGGAATTCAATTGTGTAGCTGATTCATTAGCTAATTACATGTTGGATTGGCATCTAGCCCATACATAAAAAATACATCATAAAATGAATACACAAGTCATTGTAAATAAGTAGATCATAAAATTAGGTCCATGTATATATATCACTGCATATAAAAATGTTTTTTTTTCTCAAATACATAAAGTTTGTGTTCAAAAGACAAAATTTGGGATCTAATCCCATACAAAAATTTGGCTCTCAAGCCTGCATATCGTGTACATGCCGCAAAAAGTAAAATACTACTATCTAAGGATACCTAGGAGATCTATCACGATCCTCCTCAGATTCCTCGCACCACTAGTGGTAGTAGACTATGGCTCTGGCCACCCTACGGAGAATAAGACCAATACGTCTAGGCACACCTACAGTATGCCACTGAACATCTAGAGGAACATCATCCATCCTCATGTCTAGAACCCCGTGGGTTAAACCTTGTAGGTTCTGCTCTATGTCTTGAACCCCTCCTGCCTCTTCTTCCTCTTCTTCTTCCCCCTCTGAAACAACTTGGTGCTCGACACCACCTCGGTGTAAAGGTGAATAACCTGTAGGTGTCTGTGGTCCATGATTTGTGACATGCACATATACGTATATTAAAATATTTTTTACACATTCTAAAAACAACAACTAAAATTCATATATTTAAAAAATTAAAAAATGCATTAATGAAGGTCATACCTGATTTATCCCAATCCTCATCCTCGGGCAGTGCCAAGTCTATGTCGTCGCGGAAGTCCACCCCTGCATAGGGGTAGTCCTCGATCATCATGATCTGTTCCTCAAGCCATGAGAAGAAGTCCTCACCAAAAGCCAAACGCTGTGGCCCTCCGAGCCGTCCTGCATACTCACTCCATCGAGCCATCCGTGGCTTGGTAGGTGGACAGGGGGGCATGGTTAGCTGCGGACAAAACAGACGCACCCTCTCCAAGAAGAAGGTGACCAAAATGCTCCCATGCCCAAATTGAGAGTTCTCTCCAATTCTGCACTTGTTCACTTTCTCCTTGAGGTTGGTCAATAATGCTTCACACCAGTTGAATAGTGTTGGGGCCATACAATCCACAGCAAGATTCATTTGTGTACGAGATGCCTAATGGGTACTCGTACTCCCTGCTACATGTGTGATGGTGAACAACACAGTTTTTAAAGGAAGTTCTACAATATCCTTAATGACCACCTTACCGCTTTTCTTCCCCAAACCTTGACGACAATAACGAGTAATCAAAGCATCGGTGCTTGCCTCTGAGGCCGTGAACCCTGTAAATTTCACCTAGGCCCCTCTCTTTGAGACACCCATGAGGAAATAAATGTCCTTGAGCTCAATCTCGAGGGTATGTACTCCAACTCGAAAAGCTTGAATGTCGGGATCCCACATTTGTATAATGTGGGTGAGAAGTTTTGCTTGCTTTCGGATACCTTTGGTTTTGAAGAATTTCAATAACCCACATTCCTACAATGCAGTCAAGGTCTCTTGGTCATCTTCAGCCAATAAATCATTTGCTTCATGTTTCCTTTCTTTCCAGCTGACCATTTTGCCCCAAACAAGTTGCACACACCTGCAAAAAGTCACAAGAAGCACTCATTAACAAATTAATAACTTGATCTCAGGAAAAATTTGGGGAAAAATCCTGTTTTTCTTCCCTACTGCTCACCACTACCGCGCCCCTATTTAGTACTACAACGCGACACTATTACACAGTACCACGCTTCCCGATACACCAACCATGCAGTACTGTCAGGGGTGAAAAAAGCCTTTTAGGGCCTGTCTAAAAATTAATTTTTACCTACTAAAATCAAGTTTTTAACCCATGAAATGAAAGGGGGGCTTGAAAGCTCTTACCTAGCACAGACGGTTGTTGAAACGGTGCTCTGGATCTCCAGATATAAACTCTTGAAGTTTTTGCTCTTCAATGGGTGAAATTTCCTCTTTGGGCAAATGCACAAGTGAAATGGTAACTTTTCATATTTACCTCTTACTTATATAACTTTTTCACTTATTTTTTACTCATTATTTTATCTGCTTAAATTAAAACTCATTTCACATTACTAATATCTGGTTCCATGAGCCTTTTTGATAGGGTCTCCTTTAAATATGTTCACACTTGCGTTTATTTATTCATTTGACCTTCATTTTGAGCCTATTTTATCTTTTCCGTGCTCTGGATTAAAACTTCAAAAAGATTCCAAGCACTTTTTACACCTGAGTTGTGCTTGTCAAACTCAAGTAAATGGTGTCAGGCTTAGTCAACTTTACTCGTGCTCGTTAAACGATGAGGAAAGTATTATTTTGGTTGTATTTTATTCTTTTTTCGGACCAAAATAATTAAAAATTTACGAAAAAGACCATTGGAGTTCTTTTTAAGCCCTTTTCAAGACTCCCTCGTTTCGAAAAGATTGCCAAGTGATATTGTCTCTTTCACACTTGTAAAAGTATTTGAAAGGTCGTCTATTCGGTGACAGGTTACCCCTTTTTCAACCCGTTTAGACAATTTATGAGAAAGGTATACCTCAGTCAACTTTCGATTGGGAGAGTTCTCTCGGGAATTGTTTTACACTTTTTCAGGATCGAGGGACTAAATTTAAGAAAAAGTACACTTTGGAGCCTTCCTTAAGTTTTTCAGGCTCTCTAAATGTGAAAAACTACCGATTTTTCCTACCTTGGACTCGTTAAAATTTGACATCGAAGGACCCACTTTGGAATGAACCCCTCCTTTCTCAGGTTCATAAAACATGTGAGATCGGACTCATCTATGAGATGAGCTATACCGAGCATCTGTTATCCTCTTCAAGCTCATAAAACAACAAAGAGGTACTCGTCCATCATGTTGGGGGAAAATGGGAAACAAGTCGAGTTTATTTTGTTGGCAGCTTGTCAGTCGTCACCTTTGAACATGGCATGCGTTTGTCCCTTGTCTATTTTTGGGTATCTAGTATTGCTGAGTTATGGTCATCATCCCGAGTTGTCTCTCTAGCCACAAGCCTACTCGTTCGGTGTCTATCCTCTGCTATCAAGAATCCCTGCTGCCAGGTCCTGCTTCATGTCGTTATATGTTCAAAGGGTTGCAATGTTTAGAGTCATCCATTATGTTAGACCTCCACTGTGTCAGTACATGTTCTATTGTTTCATCATTCCATACTATCTTTTGTTCCGGTTTCATGTCGATGATGTGGGAATCATTATGGCCCACCTTCGACGAGTCTATTCCTGTCAACGACAAATCACTATCTAGGAAATAGACTTAGGAATCAACCACTAGTACCTTGGTACCTGCATGCCTCAATGGTAGGTTTCCTCGTGTTCGACAGTAGGTTTACATCATTGGCCTCTGATCGAATGATCTCTTGAATGCTCGACATCAACTCATTGATTCTCATTTCGTTGAGATGTACTATAGATACCTTGGGGATTATCGTCATCATTGGTGATTTCCCTCGCATTTCTTAATGGTTCACATCATTGACCGGTAATCAAATGGTTTCTACCATGTTCGACTTCAACACCTTGTAATCACATGGCTAGATTCGTATCATTTGCGATTGAGTAGAAGACCCTGGATGCACCTTTGTACTTTGATTGCGTCCAGGTTGCAATGGAGATGTCCTCTGTATTGTGACACAGATCCACTTTTGTTTTCGTCATGGCTGTGTCATTTGTGTCTCATGGATCTATGCTTTTTCATAGTAGCCATGATTTGTCTACAGTCTATATCATCTTAGTGCTCATGGATCTGCAATGTATTGGTCGGCAGCCATGCTTTGAGTCAATTGTTTCCGAGCATGGGGATGCTTGCCTCGGTGGTATATCTGACATTTTGTTTCTGTTTCAGCTCCTCGCTGCTCTCCTCGATGCTATCTTCGCACAGTATTTGTAAAGTCTTTCGGCCATCAGTCTCTTCTGACCTCACACTTTAGGGGGCATCTGTTATACCTCCATATTTCACAGTGTCGCATCTTCACAATAAAAACATCTGAAGACACTTCCCCTTCTGCTTAAAACACCCAGAAGAGAAAAGTGATGAATGACCCATAAAGACAAACTTGTCATGTTAGGAAGCAACCCAACTGATACCTCATCTACCAACACTATCGCGCTTTGCACTCCTACTTCTGTGCGGTAGTCCCCACTACCGCGCTATGCTCTTTCCCTGCTATGCGGTACTACCGCATTATGCTCAGCTTTAAGGGCGTGGTAGTCCTTTTTTAGCCTTTTTTCCATGACTTGTGGGATCTTGATCTTCGAGAGATTTTTGAGGATTGGCATCTCTGATTTGATCCTAACTCACCTTCTCAGATTAGTGGGTCTAATCCACTAAACACTCTCAAGATCCATTCTTCTCTCTTGTTGGTTAACCTTCCTACACACTATAAGAGAGAGGCCTTTCATGAGCAAAGAGGAGGACTCTTTGAGATATCAAACCTATGGTCCTAGATCTTTGTGGAGATAGCTAGAGGAGAAAGCACTTGGAGCTGGGAGTTGGCCTGGACATCAAGCAACCATTGTAAGTAACTTCAAGTTTGCAATAAAACATAACCTGTCTTGTTTCCCAAATTGTGTGTGTTGATCTTGTTTCAATCATATGATTTGTTTCTATTAGAGATTAAGATTCTAACATATATTTCAAGTTGCTAGAAAATTGTATATGCTTGTACCTTGGTCCATTCTAACAGGTTCATTTGCGAGGACTTAAGGATTGGAGCAACAACTAGGACGACCAATTAAATCAAAGGTAAGTTAGATCTCTTCCATTTCTTTCAGCAATGTGAACTTGAAACATTTATTTGAATCTAGGAATTCAAGGTAGCATTTTTTATCTTTTTGTCTTAGTTTAGAGTCAGTTAAGTCTACTTTAACCTAAGAGAGTTTCTACCTATCCGTAGCGAGAAATATCTACAACAATTCTTGATAGGTGTGGTGGGACGAGCTGGCATGATGGGAGGTCGTTGGGAAACCATATTTTTGAATGGAACAAAAGTGGATTTGGAGTGTTGTTGGGCGGTGATCTTTTCCTCCACCAACTTAGCTAACACTAGGAATTCCATCATTGTTTTGGGATGGAACATTTTAACCTCTGAGCAGATTTCATCCTTAAGACCACTGATAAAAAAACTCCTATAGAATTCATCAGACAATCCTTCTGTGTGATGAGCTAGTTTCTCAAATTCAGTTTGATACTCTCTCACAGTACCAATTTGGCGAAGTTTAGTGAGGGCTCCTGTGAAGTCATCAAAATCACTAGGACCAAATTGTTGCAAAAGGAGCTGGCAAAAATCTGCCCATTTTGGCTCTTCATGAGCCTTGATGTACCAATGGTACCATTAAAGAGCTTATTGTTCAAAATGGAAGGATGCAAGTGGAACTTTGTTGACCTCAAAACTATTATGTACACTGAAATAGTGTTATGCATGATAGATCCATCCAGTCGGATCAATACCATTGAATCGAGGAAAATGAAGCTTCGGACCATAGAAATTGCTAGAAGAAGAGAACACATTGCCTGATGAAGATTCAGACTATCATTTGTTGTTCATGGTTGAATGCTCAAGATGGAGGCCGAGAAATATTTCATCCAGATCCTAGAGTTTGGTTTGGATGGCTACAAGTGCTTCCTCAATGGTTTTTGCTCCTGTGTAGGTGACAACCATAACCAGGATTTTTTTTTTTGTTTTTTTTTAGTGGGTAGAGAAATAAAAACAAAAACTCTTTAAGTAAAGGAAAATCTGGATTTGGGAAAAAATCTTATGGGTAATTTGGGTTTGACTAGGTTTTGGACACTTTCGAATGGACAGGGAAGCAAAAAATGAGGATTTTAGAAGCAGGGTGAAAGAATGAGAAAAATTGACAAAGAGGGACAAAGAAGCAGAAATAGGAAAGGAACTCTGTGGTAAATTTGAAGGTGATTGGATGAAAGGTGCAGAAGTTATGGAAAACCCTAAAAATAGACAAATGTGGTATTTTTGGCTTTGGGAAGTGGAATTTTGGATAGGGTCCTCACGAATGAAATATGCAGAATGAGATTACATGGGTTCCAGGGAAGTTTCTAGGGAAGCGGAGTGAAAACAAGGGAGATATGGCGAAAAACATATTTTTTTTTTTCCAGAACGGATCTACTACGGCGCATAAGGGATCGGAAATAGATGGATCTGCAATGACGTGGAAGTGATCGGAAACAGACAGATCTACAATGGTGTGCAGGTGATCGACAATAGTTCTAGACAAAGGAAATCTGCGATTTATCAGCTGAAAATAGATATGGACCCCAATAATGCGCGACTTCCTAACGGTTTAGGGGATTCAATTGGCCACCTATGTTGTATGATGAATTGCATATTGGGGAACTACCCCTCACTCCATGGCTCACGTAAAACTGATAACCTCTTTTCCACAAACGACAGCTCTTGGTTTACCTCATGGGTGGGAACTAATCAATTAGGTAGGGGTCATTTCCCTTTTCGCTAGAAGGTCCTCTCAATGGTCCAACTACTTCGGGGTTATTGTGGTATTCCTCACAATGTGTTTTAGGGCTTATGCCTAAGTACTTCCCACAGTTAAGCGGATAGGGATTATTCCCAGATCCGAACCTGCAACAGATACGAAAAAAAAAATTAGTAGAAATTTCACCGAACAAGCCCAAGAAAGTGCTCTGATACCAGATGTGAAGAACCTGCAACAATTAATTGATGAAATACACGATATATCAGATCACAGAATATTTTTATTGATCGCAGGCCACTTCAAGGGGGAAACCTCCTTGAGCAAGCTCAATACAAAATAACTTCACGGTACCTTCATTGGTCTCAACACATACTTATATACTAATTCTAGGCGCCAATACCATGGGCCAATACAATGTGCCAATACAAACCATGGGCCAATACGAACTATGGATCAACAAATACTGCGGGATGACTTACAAAGCATATGCGTCCAACAACAATAATACAAACTATGGTTCAACAAATACTACGGGGCAACTTACAAAGCATATGCATCCAACAACAATATACTAACAAAGTAAAGAAAAGGGTTGCCACAGGTTCCTAACATCCCCTCTCCCTTAGAAAAATCTTTGTCCTCAAAGCTTTAGATGTGGAAATTGATGTGGAATCTGAAGGAGTGGTTCCCCTGTAGCATCCTCGGGGGGCATTCCATGCCACTGAATGAATACCTCTGTGATATATTGAGAGAAATGATGATAATTTTTGAGTTCCAAGGAAGATTGATTGGAAGGCTGTAGATGAAGAAGATGTTAAATTTTGAGCATTAATTCACAATACTCTTGGATCTTTACTGAGAGAATAACATATACAGTATATCAATGCATAACAATCACAATAAGCATGACAAGCATCACAAGAATCAAAAGCATGAGAGACAAGAGACATAGAGTTTATGTGGGGAAAACCCTAAGGTGAAAAACCCCACAACTTCCTCAGAGATAGAGAGAGCAATGGGTCAACAAAAGTACAACCAAAATACACTTGAGATAGTCTCCTAGAAGCAGATGATCCTCCTCCTCACTAGTGCGCCACTTTCTGAGTGAGAGAGATATGACTTTCTGAATGATCTAAATAGAGATATCCTGATCTCTATTTATACTAACCTGTTTTCCCAGTGACCTTATGGGGCCGACTTGTCTAGCTAGGTACATCCACAATATAATATATATTTCAGGGCCGACCCCACACATGGTGGTCTAATAACCCATCGGTAAGTACACACACTTGCGACACTTGTTAATCCACGTGACGACACTTCCTTATAGAGGAATAACACATCTCTAATAAGGGTACAATAAATATATATGAAATACATAGATGAAATACATTCCGAATTTACATATACATCAACACTCACTCTTAACTAGGAAGGTATTTCTCGACACAGATCTGCTAGACAAGTCTTCTTATAGGGATCATTTTCATTGATGCATTGTCATCATCATCGTCACTGCTGCTGCTATCTCAACCAATCTCTGACTCTATTCGTCATAGGAAGTTCTATAGAGCCAGTCCTTTTTCATACTGGATGTAGGCCCACCACTTGTAGGTCTTCATCATCACTGGCCATAATGTGGAAATCTCAGGACTTATTACATGTGTCACAAAACCTTCAAAGAGTCTCTTGACTAGCAAGAACCCTAAAGAGCATCTGAGGCCTTTTTCATCCTGTCCAAATCTCCAGGACTTATTACATGTGACCCCAGCACAAAACCTCGAAAGAGAATCCCAGGACTGATTACAAGCATAAGGCTCAACCTATCGGATCTCCCTGGGCACAAATTACATGTGGTCACCATAAAACCTTGAAAGAGCATCCCAGGACTGATTACGAGCACAAGGCTCAACCTATCAGATCTCCCAGGGCACAAATTACATGTGGTCATGTAAAAACCTCGAAAGAGCATCCCAGGACTGATTACGAGCACACAACTCAACCTATCGGATCTCCCAAGGCACAAATTACATGCCATAGGACAAAAACTCGAAAGAGCATCTGCCAGATATCCCAGGGCACAAATTACATGCCATAGGAAAAACCTCAAAAGACTATTTGTAGATCTCCCAGGGCACAAATTATATGTCCTCCCAAGCAAAACCTCAAAAGAGCATTTGCCAGATATCCCAGGGTACAAATTACATGCCATAGGAAAAACCTCGAAAGACTATCTACAAATCTCCCAGGGCACAAATTACATGTTTATCTGCACAACCTCTTCCACGACCACAGAGTATCAACCTGATACTCACCATACATCATCCTGATGTACACATGATCATCCTGATCATTATCATTGCAACATCCTGCTGCATGTCATCTGGAGCAACATCCTGAAGCTCGTCATCCATGATCATCTTGATCATACAATGCATCTACCTGATGCATACCAAGTATCTACCTAATACATATCATCATACATGATCCACTTGATCATACAATGTATCTACCTGATACAAATACAAATACATGATACATATCATCATACAATGTATCCACCTGATACATATGCAGATACATGGTCCAAGCATCCAACATGATGCATATACAAAATACATACAAATGATCCTACTGATCATATCCAGCATCCAACATGATGCGTACATACATATAAATGATCCAACTGATCATATACAGCATCCAACATGATGCATACATACATATAAATGATCCAAATGATCATATCCAACATCCAACATGATGCATACATACATACATATAAAAATGATCCAACTGATCATACAAGAACATCATCCTGATGCTCATCATCTAGAGCTTACATCCATAGCCATGTGAAGGATCCTCCTTCCAACATGCTTGGAGTGGTTTCAGCAAATGTGTCCATCACTTCTTCCTCGAAGTGTCATCAATCCGAAGAACACCAAGCCTCTCTCTAAAGTACTGGAACTTCACCATGGCTAGTGGCTTCATCAGCACATCTGCAATCTGCTCATCCGTCGCAACATATAGGAGCTTCATAGCTCCTCTCTGCACCATATCCTTGATATAGTGATATTTGATCTCTATGTGTTTCGACCTGTCATGAAACACTGGGTTCTCAGACAGCTTCACACAACTCTGGTTATCACAGAAGATACCAGTAGCATCCAACGGGAGATCAAATAACTCAGACAGTAACTTCTGTAGCCATACTACCTCACAACTAGCTGAATGGGCTACAACATACTCTTCCTCAACTGTACTCAGTGCTACGCAGGACTGCTTCTTGCTAAACCAAGAGATCACACCTGATCCCATACTAAAGCAACACCTAGATGTCCTCTTCCTATCTGTAACACTGCCAGCCCAATCTGAATCAACATAACCCTGCAGGTTAACCTCTTGATTCGCCTCATACTTGAGCCCATAATCCACTGTACCCTTTAGGTACCACAAAACATGCTTTACAGGAACCATATGAACACTCCTTGGATGTGTCAGGAACTGACTCAATGTGTTCACCGCAAAGCAAATATCTGGTCTCGTGTTCGTCAGGTACATCAAGGACCCAATCATCTGACAATACATAGAGACATCAACCAGCTCAGATGAAGCATCACATAGAAGCTTCAGATTCGATGCCATAGGTGTGGCCATGGCCTTGAAATCCATCATCCTGAATCTCTTCAGGATATCTACTGTGTACTTCCCTTGACCAAGGAAGATCCCACCTGCACTCTACCACACCTCCATAGATAGGAAATAATGCATCATTCCCAAATATTTCATATCGAACTCAGCAGCAAGCTTCCTCTTAGTATCTGCAATCAATCTGTCATCTCCTGTTACAAATAAGTCATCCACATACATGAGTAGAATCATAGGATTCCCTTCCTCAACCTTGTAATAAAGGTTGGAATCCACTTTACTCTTGGTAAAACCCAAACTAGATAGGAAATTGTCCAACCTACCATACCAAGTTCTGGGAGCTTGTTTCAAGCCATACAAGGCTTTCTTCAATCTACACACATATGACTCCCTGTCATGTATTTCAAAATCGAGTGGCTGCTCCACATATACTTCCTCTTTAACTACACCATTCAAGAAATTAGTCTTGACATCCATCTGGTGTATTTTCCATTCCATTGCTGCAGCCAGGGCAAGTATTGTTCTGATGGAAGTATACCTAGCTCCAAGTGCAAAAGTTTCTTCATAATCTATTCCCTCTTTCTGAGAGAAGCCATGAGCTACGAATCTTGCTTTGTATTTTTCTACAATGCCATCTGCAGCATGCTTGATTTTGTAGATCCATTTGGAAGTCACAACAGACTTCTCTTTAGGTCTTGGGACAACATCCCAAACATCATTCTTCATTATTGATTGGTATTCCTCAACCATGGCATCCTTCCATTCTTTCTTTTCTGCTGCTTCTTCATAACTGGAAGGTTCTTTGTTCATAATGTCACAGAGTAAAGCAACATAGATGGTATGTGCTCTGGTTCTCTTCTTTGCTCTGTGTTCTTCTTCTGGAATGCTAAATCTTTCTGCATCTTGAATGATCTCTCTAGCCCATGTAG
The DNA here is from genome assembly GCA_027924585.1 of Larix kaempferi. NCBI lineage: Eukaryota > Viridiplantae > Streptophyta > Pinopsida > Pinales > Pinaceae > Larix > Larix kaempferi. The sequence goes on from BSBM01000264.1 coordinate 5,637,068, forward strand.
GTTTCCTCTTGTGAGAGTTATCCTCACGGGCTGGATCTACAGGTTCTTGCGGATCTTCAAACTCACGAACAACTTTTGGAACTCCTTCAGTCATGGTAGTGTCTTGAAATCTAGTTTCCTTAGGTTCTTCATAAACTTTGATAGGTGCCTTCCTTGATTTGATGAATGTTGAGTTTTCATCAAATGTTACATCCCTGCTGACATCAATCTTCTTGAACCCTAGAAAGTATATTCTATAAGCCTTCAAGCTTTCACTGTAACCCACAAAGATACCCTTCTTTCTTGAAGGATCTAGTTTAGTACTCTTTTCCTTTGGGATATGAGTGTATACTGGACAACCAAATATTCTGAGATGGCTGACTTCAGGTTTCTTACCAGAAAATACCTCTTCTAGTGTCTTGTTGTCCAATATCTTGTGGGGTGTTCTGTTCTACACATATACAGTTGTTCTAGCTGCTTCTTCCCATAGATGCATAGGTAGATCCTGGTCATGCAGCATTGCCCTTTCTGCTTCCATGATTGTTCTGTTCTTCCTTTCTGCAACTCCATTCTGTTGAGGATTATAAGGAGCAGTCAACTCCCTCTTAATCCTTGAATCACTACAAAGCTTCTTGAAGTCACCTGAGGTGAATTCTCCACCATTGTTGGATCTGAATGTTTTGATCTTCTTTTCAGTTTGATTCTCCATCATGGTTTTGAATTCCTTGAATTTATCAAACACCTCATCTTTGTTCTTCAAGAAGTATACCCAAGTCTTCCTGGAGAAGTCATCAATAAATGAGACATAGTAAACATACCCACTTAGAGAACTGGATGACATAGGACCACATACATCTGAGTGGATGATTTCCAGGATGTCTTTTGCCTTGCTTTCACTACTTGGGAAAGCCTTCTTAATGTTCTTACCTTTTGCACATCCTTTGCAAACACCTTCATGTTTGGTCTTGATTTCAGGAAGACCCTCTAGAGCCTTGCTTGCAATTAGAAATGCCCTATAGTGCATATGAGCAAGTCTTCTATGCCAAAGTTCACTTGGCTCCATGGATTCATGTACTATGGCATGTTCAGGTTGTCCCTTCAATTTATACAAACCTCCCTCTTGCTCTCCAATCACTACTGCATCATCTATGTTCTTTCCCTTTGGCCACATTAGGACTTGGCCATCCACAAATGAAACCCTCATACCTTTTGCATCTAATGCAGAGATGGAGAGTAAGTTCTTCTTAAGCCCGGGTACATAAAGGACTTCTTTCATCTTCAAAGATTTTCCAGAATCTAGGTTGTAGGAGGCTTCACCACTTCCATTGATTGGGTATTGATAATCATCCCCAAGTTTCACCTTATGGGGTGATTCATGTTCAAATAGAATCACAAAAGATTCCTTAAACAAAGTCATGTGTTTGGAAGCCCCACTGTCAATCAACCAATCATTACAACCATGGGAGATAGTACTTGTGAGAGCAGAAATTAGAACATATTCTTCTTCACTTGATGAGTCATCATCACTATCACTTTCTGCCCTAGCCTTCTTCTTTGGGGGTTCATCATCTTCGGCAGCATGAGCATGATACCTTCTTTTGTTATTCTTCTTCTTCTTATTGAAGTTGTTGTTGTTGTCTTTCTTCTTCTTGGGACAATCTGAAGCAATGTGTCCCTTCTCATTGCAATTGAACAATGTGAGATCTTTCTTATCTTTATGATAATGGTGGTGTGAGAATCTCCTGTTATGAGATGATTCCTTCTTGGACTTGCCTTTCCTCGCATGTGCTGTGAGAGCTTGATCTTCATTTCCCATCTTTTCTTCTCATCCCACAAGCCTAGATTCTTCTTGAGAGCATTCTTCCCGCAATCTGTTGAAGGAGATCAACTTCTTCCTTGCACAAATTCCTTGAATAAAGGAATCCCATGACCTGGGTAGGCCATTTAGAGTGGTCATCACCACTTCACCATTCTCCACCATTTCATCCACTGCTTCTAGTTGTTCCTTGATCTGGAAGACCCTTGAAAAATAAGATTGAATGGTTTCTCCATTGTGAAACTTTACTCCTTTCAATTGGTTCCACAGGGTCATCTTCCGATTTATGTTCTTCCCTTTAAATAGCTTGGTCAAAGAGTCAAACATCTCCTGGGTGTCTTTAGAGAAGACACATGGGGTATGAGATGGTCTTTGATAGAATCAGCAATGATTCTCTTTTCCTTGACCAAGTTTTTCTTATGCAACACCTTAGCCTCTTCATCCTCTAGGATAGGGATGTCTTCTTTTACATATGAGTCCAACTCATTCTCTTCCAGGATTAACCCAATCCTATACTTCCAAGCTCAGAAGTTATCAGCTCCTTCAAGCTTATCCTCAAGCTTGGTGTGGTGAGACATCTTAAAGAGTACTTCAAACAAAAATAGAAAAGATTTAGGTCTTACCACTCGAAATGCTGAAAACTAGATCTCGTCCCAGATTAGGGTTTGTCGAAAAAACCCTAAAAATTCAAAATATGAATTTCAATTTTCTGAAAGGGTAGAAAGATGCGCCTTGATGAGCTAATCAGCCTAATGTATTCAGAATTTGAGATCAGCAAAGCTTTACCCTTCAGAATTTCCTTTTTGTCCTCTCGAGTTCACTAGGGAGAGCCCTGAATTAGGGTTTTAGTTTCCTGGAGATCTACCCAGCCAAAAATCTTGATCCAAAGCTCTAAACTTCGATTTTTGCAAGGCACTTCCAGCTATGTCTTCAGGTTTCAGATATTCCTATTTTTGTGGAAACCCTAATTTTTAGGGCCAAATCTGAAAATGCTCAGAATTGAATTCTGATTGGACAAATAGATTCTCCTTGATGATTAGGGTCAATCTACTATACTAATTTTCCAAAATCTATGGAGCGAAAGCCAATAAACAAGAAACTCAAGTTTTCATCACTGCAAAATGTCTTCTTCTCAGGTTAGCTCTGATACCATGTTAAATTTTGAGCATTAATTCACAATACACTTGGATATTTACTGAGAGAATAACATATATAGTATATCAATGCATAACAATCACAATAAGCATGACAAGCATCACAAGAATCAAAAGCATGAGAGACAAGAGACACAGAGTTTCCATGGGGAAAACCCTAAGGTGAAAAACCCCACAACTTACTCAGAGATAGAGAGAGTAATGGCTCAGCCAAAGTACAACAAAAATACACTTGAGATAGTCTCCTAGAAGCAGATGATCCTCCTCCTCACTAGTGCGCCACTTTCTGAGTGAGAGAGATATGAATTTCTGAATGATCTAAATAGAGATCTCATGATCTCTATTTATACTAACCTGTTTACCCAGTAACCTTATGGGGCCGACTTGTCTAGCTAAGTACAACCACAATATAATATATATTTTAGGGCCGAACCCACACATGGTGGTCTAATAACCCATCGGCAAGTACACACACTTGTGACACTTGTCAATCCACATGACAACACTTCCTTATAGAGGAATAACACATCTCTAATAAGGGTACAATAAATATATATGAAATACATAGATGAAATACATTTCGAAGTTACATATACATCAACAGAAGAACCATATCACCTTCTTGAAAAGTGCGCTCAGAATGGTGCTGATCGGCATGTTATTTGATTCAAATTCTTGCCATGTTAATATTGTCTTGTAAAATGAGAAGAATATGGTCGCGTTTTCGAAGAATCGAGTCAATTCCCTGAATTGGGGAACTACTGAGGGTGTATGGAAGAAGAACTGGCGATGCTTGTCCATAGATTGCTTCATATGGTGTCATTTTAGATGTGGTATTGTACGATTGGAGCACCTCAAGGAAATCCATAGAAATAGCCGTCCAAATCTGTGTAGGGATGGGAAAGGGTTTGAGCATTCCTTGAAGGAGTGTCATTTCACCTGTGTTTACCTAGCAAGTATCACAGTCACCCACCATCTGTTGAATTCTCATTTGCAGTCTCGACCAAAAGAAGTTACACTGTTCCCAGTCATACATTTTGAGGAATCCAGAGTGAACTCCCGATGGAGAAACATGGATTTCATAGAAGACATAGCCCTATTCAATAGATTGCAACCAATTTGGAACAAGCATAGAAATAGATGAAAGAGAAAATGGGTCATGAATTGTGCGAGAAGGGGCAACCACCACTAGATTGTCCTTACCCTTTGTCGAAGTGAGCGCATAGGTATAACCCATGAGTTGGCTAACCCATTTCAGGTGTGTTGGGGAGGAGACCCATTGTTCTAGGAAATTTTTCAGTCTCTGGTGATCAGTCTAGATGCAGAAATAATTTCCTAATAGGGATGGTGGACACCTTTGTATTGCATGTAAAATAGCCATCATTTCCTTCTCAGATGTACATGCAGCGAAATTCGTACTAGAAAGCTCTCTTGAAGGCGACAATCCCATGGTTCAGCAAGAACACCTACTTATATATCCAAGGAAGTAGTGGATACCGTTGATGGGTGCATCTGAATGGAATGGAGATGAGTGATGACACCATGTGAATTCTTCTTAAGGATCTTTTCCAGGCGATGTGAACTGATGATGCAGAGAGACCCTGGTTGTAATCCTATAAATTTGTGTTGTTTCCCATTGACTGAAAACTACATCCAAATTTTAGCAAAATCCCATAATATGGGGCCAAGTGTGCGTCACCATTGAACGCCCAAAATCACATCACATCCGGCTAAGGACAAGGAAAACATGTCAGAGCGCAGGTTATAATCTTCCAGAGAGATACGCACATTGTGACACTTCCCCTTACAAAGTAACGTGCCCCCATTGGCAATCATGACTTCAAAGTTGGAGCAAGGATGGACAAAACAATCAGCCTCTTTTGCGATACGATGGTCAATGAAATTATGAGTGCTACCAGAATCATGAGTATTGTAAGAGGGATTTTCTTGAAGTAACCCCCGACCCTCATTGTTTGCTGGATGGTAACTTCGATTAAAGCATGGATAGATATCTTTGGGTGGTCATCCAGGGAAAGATTGTCAATAGGAGGTTCCTGAAGGTCAACCTGATCATCCAGTGTATCTGGAGCTTCTACACCAAGTTCATAGGTAGGTGGAGAATCCACATCTAAGAGATAGAGCTATTGCTCAACACATCTATGTCCCCGAGGGAATTTCTCATCACAATTATAACAAAGCTGTTTTTCTACACGTGCTCACATGTCTGCTTTAGACAAATGATTGATAGGCGTGGTGCAACGAGCTGGTGTGAAGGGAGGTCGTTGGAAAAGCATATTTCTGAAGGGAACAAAAATGGATTTGGAGTGTTGTTGGGAGGTGATATTGTCCTCCGCTAACTTATCCAACCCTAGGACTTCCATCATTGTGTTGGGACAGAACATTTTAACCTCTGAGCGGATTTCATCCTTAAGACCACTGATAAAACAACTCCTGTCGAATTCACCAGACAATCATTCTGTGTGATTAGCTAGTTTATCAAATTCAGTTTGATACTCTCTCACAGTTCCAATTTGGCGAAGTTTAGTGAGGGCTCCTGTGAAGTCATCAAAAGTACTAGGACCAAATCGTTGCAAAAGGAGTTGGAAAAAATCCGGCCATTTTGGCTCTTCATGAGCCTTGATGTACCAACAGTACCATTGAAGAGCTTCCTGTTCCAAATGAAAGGATGCAAATGGATCTTTCTTGACATCAAAAGTATTATGTAGAATGAAATACTATTCTACACGATAGATCCATCCAGTCGGATCAGTACCATTAAAGCGAGGAAAATCAAACTTCAGACCACGAAAATTGTTGGAAGAAGAGAACACATTGTCTAATAAAGACTCGGACTATTGTTTGGTGTTTATTGCTGACTGCTGAAGATGAAGGCCGAGAAATTTTTCAGCCAGATCCTGGGGTGTGGTTTAGATGGATACAAGTGCTTCCTCCATGGTGTTTTCTCTTGCGCAGGTGACAACCATAACAAGGTTTTTTTTTTTTAGTGGGTAGAAAAACAAAAACAGAAACTGTTTCAGTAAAGGAAAATCTGGATTTGGGAAAAAATCTGATGGGTAATTTGGGTTCGACTAGTTTTTTGACACTTTCGAATGGACGGGCAAGCAGAAAAGGAGGATTTCAGAAGCGGGGTGAAAGAATGAGAAAAATTGGTAGAGAGGGACAAAGAAGCATAAATAGGAAAGAAACTCTGTGGTAAAATTTGAAGGCAATTGGGTGAAAGGAAAAGAAGTTATGGAAAACCCTAACAATAAACAAACGTGGGATTTCTGGCTTTGGGAAGTGGAATTTGGGATAGGGTCCTCAGGAATGAAATATGCAGAATGCGATTACAGGGGTTTCAGGGAAGTTTCAAGGGAAGCGGATTGAAAACAAGAGAGATATGGCGAAAAACCATAATTTTTATTTATTTATTTATTTTCAGAATGGATCTGCTACAGTGCAAAAGGGATCAGAAACAAATGGATCTGCAACGACGTGGAAGTGATCGGCAATAGATGGATCTACAACATCATGGAAGTGATCGAAAACAGTTTTGGACAAAGGAAATCTACGATTTATCAGCTGAAAATAGATATGGACCCCAGGTATGCTCAACTTCCTAACAGTTCAGGGGATTCACTCGGCCACCAATGTTGTCTGATGCCTTGCATATTGGGGCACTACCCATCACTCCAGAGCTCAGGTAAAACTGATAATCGCTTTTCCACAAACAACAGCTTTTACCTCATGGGTGGGAACTAGTCAATCAAGTAGGGTTTGTTGCCATTTTCGCTGGCAGGTCCTCTCAATGGGCTAGCTACTTCGGGGTTCCTGTGGTACTCCTCACAATGAGTTTTAGGGCTTATGCCCAAGTACTTCTCACAGTTAAACGGATAGGGATTATCGTAGATCCGAACCTACAACAGATGCGAAAAACAAATTTTGGTAGAAATTTTACTCAACGGGCCTAAGAAAGTGCTCTAATACCAGATGTGAAGAACCTGCAACAATTAATTGATGAAATACATGATATATCAGATCACGAAATATTTTTATTGATCGTAGTCCGATTCGAGTGGGAAACCTCCTTTGAGCAATCTCAATACAAAATAACTTCAAGGTACCTTCATTGGTCTCAACACAGACTTATATACTAATTCTAGGCGCCAATACCATGGGTCAATACCATGTGCCAATACAAACTATGGGACGACTTACAAAGAGTATGCGTCCACCAACAATAATACAAACTATGGATCAACAAATACTACAGGATGACTTACAAAGCATATGCATCCAACAACAATATACTAACAAAGTAAAGATAATGGTTAACACAGGTTCCTAACATCCCCTCTCCCTTAGAAAAAGCTTTGTCCTCAAAGCTTTAGATGTCGAAATTGATGCTAAATCTAAAGGAGTGGTTCCCCTGTAGCATACTCAGTGGGAATTCCATGCCACTGAATGAATACCTCTGTGATAGATTGAGAGAAATGTTGATGCCTTTTGAGTTCCATGTAGGATTTCTTGGAAGGTTGTAAACAAAGAAGAACCATATTGCCTACTTGAAAAGGGCACTCAGAATGGTGCTGATCGGCATGTTGTTTCACTCGAATTTTTTCCATGTGAATATTGTACTGTAAAATGAGAAGAATTTGGTCATGGTTTCGAAGAACCGAGTCAATTTCCTGAACTGGGGAACTGCTGAGGGTGTATGGAAGAAGAACCGGCAGTGCCTGTCCATAGATTGCTTCATATGGTGTCATTTTAGATGTGGTATTGTACCATTGGAGCGTGTCAAGGAAATCCATAGAAATAGTTGTCAAAATATGTGTAGGGATGGGCAAGGGTTCGAGCAGTTTTGGAATGAGTGTTGTTACACTCGTGTTGACCTGGAAAGTATCACAGTCAGCCACCATTTATTGAATTTTCATTTCTAGTCCCGAACAGAAGAAGTTACACTGTTCTCGATCATACGTGTTGAGGAACCCAGAGTGCCCTGTCGATGGAGAAGCATGGATTTCATAGAAGACTTAGCTCTATTGAACAGATTGCAACCAATTTGGAACAAGCATAGAAATAGCTAAAAGATAAACTGGTTCACGAATTGTGCGAGAAGGGGCATCTGCCACCAGATTATCCTTACCCTTTGTGTAAGTGAGCGCATAAGTATAACCCATGAGTTGGCTAACCCATTTCAAGTGTGTTGGGGAGGAGACTCTTTGTTCTAGGATATTTTTCAAACTTTGGTGATCAGTCTGGATGCAGAAATAATTCCCTAATAGGGATGGTGGCCACTTCTATATTGCATTTAAAATCGCCATCATTTCCTTCTCAGATGTAGATGCAGAAAAATTCGTACCAGAAAGGTCTCTTGAAGGCGGCAAGCCCATGGTTCAGCAAGGACACCTACATATCTATCCAAGGAAGTAGTAGATAACATTGATGGGTGCATCTGAATGGAATAGAGCTGAGCGATGACACCATGTGAATTATTCTTAAGGATCTTTTCCAGGCAATGTGAACTAATGCTGCAGAGAGAACCTAGTTGTAAGCCTGTAAATTTGTGTTGTTTTCGATTGACTGAAAACTACATCCAAAGATCAGCAAAATCCCATAAGATGGGGCCATGTGTGCATAACCACTGAACGCCGAAAACCACATCAAATCTGCCTACGGATAAGGCAAACATGTCAGAGCGCAGGTTATAATCTTTTGGAGAGATACACACATTGTGACACTTCCCCTTGCAAGGTAAGGTTCCCCCATTGGCAATCATGACTTCAAAGTTGGAGAAAGGATGGACAAAACAATCAGCCTGTTTGGTGATCTGCTGGTCAATGAAATTATGAGTGCTTCTAGAATCAATTAGTATTGTAAGAGGGATCGTCATGAAGTAACCCCTGACCCGCATTGTTTGTGGGGTGGTGACTCCAGTTAAAGCATGGAGAGATATCTTTGGGTGGTCATCCAAGGATGGAGGGTCAACAGGTGGCTGTTGAAGGTTGACCTGATCATCCACTGTATCTAGAGCGTCTGCATCAAGTTCAGAGGTAGGCGGAGAATCCACATCTAAGAGATAGAGCTTTTTCTCAACACATCTATGTCCCCGAGGGAATTTCTCTTCACAATTATAATAGAGCCTTTTTTCTCTACGTGCTCGCATCTCTACTTCAGACAAATTCTAGATAGGCATGGTGCGAGGAGTTGGCGTGATGGGAGGTTGTTGGGAAACCATATTTTTTAATAGAACAAAAGTGGATTTCGAGCATTGTTGGCAGTGATATTTTCCTCTGCCAACTTATCCAACACTAGGAATTCCATCATTGTGTTGGGACGAAACAATTTAACCTCTCAGTGGATTTGATCCTTAAGACCACTGATAAAACAACTCCTCTAGAATTCAGCAGATAATCCTTTTGTGTGATGAGCTATGTTTTCAAATTTGGTTTGATACTCTCTCACAGTGCCAATTTCGTGAGGTTTAGTGAGGGCTCTTGTGAAGTCATCAAAAGCACTAGGACCAAATCGTTGCAAAAAGAGCTAGCAAAAATCTTTCCATTTTCACTCTTCATGAGCCTTGATGTACCAACGGTACCATTGAAGAGCTTCTTGTTCCAAATGAAAGGATGCAAGTGGAACTTTGTTGACCTCAAAAGTATTATGTAGACTGAAATACTGTTCTGCACGATAGATCCATCCAATCGGATCATTACCATTGAAGCAAGTAAAATGAAGCTTCGAAACACAGAAATTGCTCGAAGAGGAGAACACAATGTCTGATGAAGACTCAGACTATCGTTTGTTGTTGATGGTTGAATGCTCAAGATGGAGGCTGAGAAATTTTTCATCCAGATCTTGGAGTTTAGTTTGGATGGCTGCAAGTGCTTCCTCCATGGTTTTTCTCTCGTGTAGGTGACAACCATAACCAAGAGTTTTTTTTTTTTTTTTTTAGTGGGTAGAGAAACAAAAACAAAAATTCTTTCAGTAAAGGAAAATCTGGATTTGGGAAAAACTCTTATGGGAAATTTGGGTTTGACTAGGCTTTGGACACTTTCGAATGGACAGGGAAGCAGAAAATGAGGATTTCAGAAGTGGGGTGAAAGAATGAGAAAAATTGACAGAGGGGGACAAAGAAGCAGAAATAGGAAAGGAACTCTGTGGTAAATTTGAAGGCGATTGGGTGAAAGGTGCAAAAGTTATGGAAAATCCTAAAAATAGACAAATGTGGGATTTATGACTTTGCGAAGTGGAATTTGGGATAGGGTCCTCAGGAATGAAATATGCAGAATGAGATTACAGGGGTTCCAGGGAAGTTTCTATGGAAGCGGAGTAAAAACAAGGGAGATATGGCGAATTTCTTTTTTTTTCATAATGGATCTGCTATAGCACATAATGGGTCGAAAATAGATGGATCTACAATGATGTGGAAGTGATCGAAAATAGATAGATCTACAACAGTGTGGAAGTGATCGACAACCATTCTAGACAGAGGAAATCTGTGATTTATCAGCTGAAAATAGATATGTACCCCATGAATGCTCGCCTTCCTAACGGTTTAGGGGATTCACTTGGCCACCAATGTTGTATGACAAATTTCGTATTGGGGAACTACCCCTCACTCCACGACTCGCGTAAAATTGATAACCTCTTTTCCACAAACGACAGCTCTTGGCTTACCTCACGGGTGGGAACTAGTCAATCAGGTAGGGGTCATTTCCCTTTTCGCTGGAAGGTCCTCTCAATGGGCCAACTACTTTGGGGTTCCTGTGGTACTCCTCACAATGCGTTTTAGGGATTATGCCCAAGTACCTCCCACAGTTAAGCAGATAGGGATTATTCCCAGATCTGAACCTACAATAGATGCGAAAAAACAAATTTGGCTGAAATTTCACCCAACAAGCCCAAGAAAGTGATCTGATACTAGATGTGAAGAACCTACAACAATTAATTGATGAAATACATGATATATTAGATCACAGAATATTTTTATTGATCGCAGGCCACTTCGAGGGGGCAACCTCCTTTGAGCAAACTCAATACAAAATAATTTCATGGTACCTTCATTGGTCTCAACAAAAACTTATATACTAATTCTAGGCACCAATACCATGGGTCAATACCATGTGCCAATACAAACCATGGGCCAATACGAATTATGGATCAAAAAATACTGCGGGACGACTTACAAAGCATATGCGTCCAACAACAATAATACAAACTATGGATCAACAAATACTACGGGGCGACTTACAAAGCATATGCGTCCATCAACAATATACTAACAAAGTAAAGAAAAGGGTTGACACAGGTTCCTAACATCTCCTCTCCCTTAGAAAAAGCTTTGTCCTCAAAGCTTTAGATGTGGAAATTGATGCAGAATCTGAAGGAGTCGTTCCCATGTAGCATCCTCGGGGGGCATTCCCTGCCATAGAATGAATACCTCTATGATATATTGAGATAAATGCTGACACCTTTTGAGTTCCAGGGAGGATTGATTGGAAGGCTATAGACGAAGAAGAACCATATCACTTGCTTGAAAAGTGCACTCAGAATGGTGCTGATCAATGTGTTGTTTCATTTGAATTCTTTCCATGTGAATATTGTCTTGTAAAATGAGAAGAATATGGTCACATTTTTGAAGAACCGAGTCAATTACCCGAACTAGGGAACTTTTGAGGGTGTATGGAAGAAGAACTGGGATGCCTGTCCATAGATTGCTTCATATGGTGTCATTTTAGATGTGGTATTGTACCATTGGAGTGCCTCAAGGAAATCCATAGAAATAGCCATAAAAATCTATGTAGGGATGGGCAAGGATTCGAGCATTCCTGGAAGGAGTGTCGTTTCACCCGTGTTGACCTGGCAAGTATCACAGTCAGACACCATCTGTTGCATTCTCATTTCTAGTCCTAACCAAATGAAGTTACACTGTTCCCAGTCATACATGTTGAGGAACTCAGGGTGACCTCCCGATGGAGAAACATGGATTTCATAGAAGACATAGCCCTATTGAACAGATTGCAACCAATTTGGATCAAGCACAAAAATAGATGAAAGAGAAACTAGGTCATGAATTGTGCGAGAAGGGGCATCCACCACCATATTGTCCTTACCCTTTGTCTAAGTGAGAGCATAGGTATAGCCCATGAGTTGGCTAACCCATTTTAGGTGTGTTACGGAGGAGGCCCGTTGTTCCAGGAAATTTTTCAGTCTCTGGTGATCAGTCTAGATGCAGAAATAATTTCCTAATAGGGATGGCGGCCACTTTTGTATTGCATGTAAAATAGCCATCATGTCCTCCTCAGATGTAGATGCGACGAAATTCATACCAGAAAGGTCTCTTGAAGGCGGCAAGCCCATGGTTCAACAAGGACACCTGCATATATATCCAAGGAAGTAGTGGATACCATTGATGGGTGCATCTGAATGGAATGGAGTTGAGCGATGACACCATGTGAATTCTTCTTAATAATCATTTCCAGGCGATGTGAACCGATGATGCAGAGAGACCCTGGTTGTTATCCTGTAAATTTGTGTTGTTTCCCGTTGACTGAAAACTGCATCCAAAGTTCAGCAAAATCCCATAAGATGGGGCCAAGTGTGCATAACCACTGAATTCCCAAAACCACATCACATCCAGCTAAGGACAAGGAAAACATGTCAGAGCGTAGGTTATAATCTTCCATAGAAATACGCACATTGTGACACTTCCCCTTGCAAGGTAACTTGCCCCCGTTGGCAATCATGAATTCAAATTTGGATCAAGGATGGACAAAACAATCAGCCTGTTTTGTGATCCGATGGTCAGTGAAATTATGAGTGCTACCAAAATAATGAGTATTGTAAGAGGGATCTTCTTGAAGTAACCCCTGACCCTCATTGTTTGTTGGGTGGTGACTTCGGTTAAAGCATGTTGGGTGGTCATCCGGGGACGGAGGGTCAACAGGCGGCTGCTGAAGGTCGACCTGATCATCCAGTGTATCTGGAGCTTCTACACCAAGTTCAGAGGTAGGCGGAGAATCCACATCTAAGAAATAGAGTTATTGCTCAACACATCTATGTCCCCGAGGGAATTTCTTATCACAATTATAACAAATCCATTTTTCTACACGTGCTTGCATCTCTGCTTTAAACAAATGATTGATAGGCGTGGTGTGAGGAGATGGCGTGATGGGAGGTCGTTGGGAAATCATATTTGTAAATGGAACAAAAGTGGATTTGGAGTGTTGTTGGGAGGTCATATTGTCCTCCGCCAACTTATCCATCCCTGAGACTTCCATCATTGTGTTGTGACAGAACATTTTAACCTCTGAGCGGATTTCATCCTTAAGACCGCTGATAAAACAACTCCTGTAGAATTCACCAGACAATCGTTCTGTGTGATTGGCTAGTTTATCAAATTCAGTTTGATACTCTCTCACAGTTCCAATTTGGCGAAGTTTAGTGAGGGCTCCTGTGAAGTCATCAAAAGTACTAGGACCAAATCGTTGCAAAAGTAGTTGGAAAAAATATGGCCATTTTGGTTCTTCATGAGCCTTGATGTACCAATGGTACCATTGAAGAGATTTCTATTCCAAATGAAAGGATGAAAATGGAACTTTGTTTACATCAAAAGTATTATGTAGACTGAAATATTGTTCTACACGATAGATCCATCTAGTCGGATCTGTACCATTGAAGCGAGGAAAATCAAACTTCGGACCATAGAAACTGCTGGAAGAAGAGAACACATTGTCTGATGAAGACTCGGACTGTCATTTGTTGTTTATGGCTAAATGCTCAAGATGGAGGCCGAGAAATTTTTCAGCCAGATCCTGGAGTTTGGTTGAGATGGCTACAAGTGCTTCCTCCATGGTTTCTTCTCCTACGCAGGTGACAACCATAACCAGGATTTTTTTGTTTTTAGTGGGTAGAAAAACAAAAACAGAAACTGTTTTATTTAAGGAAAATATGGATTTGGAAAAAAACATGATGGGTAATTTGTGTTCGACTAGGTTTTTGACACTTTCGAATGGACGAGGAAGTAGAAAAGTAGGATTTCAGAAGCAGGGTGAAAGAATGAGAAAAATTGGCAGAGAGGGACAAAGAAGCATAAATAGGAAAGGAACTCTGTGGTAAAATTTGAAGGTGATTGGGTGAAAGGAGAAGAAGTTATGGCAAACCCTAACAATAGACAAATGTGGGATTTCTGGCTTTGGGAAGTGGAATTTGGGATAGGGTCCTCAGGAATGAAATATGCAGAATGCGATTACAGGGGTTTCAAGGAATTTTCAATGGAAGCGGAGTGGAAACAAGAGAGATATGGTGAAAAAACATAATTTTTAGTTATTTATTTATTTATTTAATTTTTTTCAGAATGGATTTGCTACGATGCAGAAGGGATCAGAAACAGATGGATCTTCAATGACGCAGAAGTGATCGGCAACATATGGATCTGCAATAGCGTAGAAGTGATCGAAAATAATTCTGGACAGAGGAAATCTGTGATTTATCAGCTGAAAATAGATATGGATCCCAGGTATTCTCGACTTCCTAACAGTTCAAGGGATTCACTCGGCCACCAATGTTGTATGATGGCTTGCGTATTGGGGTACTACCCATCACTCCACGGCTTAGGTAAAACTGATAATCGTTGTTCCACAAATGACATCTCTTGGTTTACCTCATCGGTCGGAACTAGTCAATCAGGTAGGGGTCGTTCCCCTTTCTGCTGGCAGGTCCTTTTAATGGGCTAGATACTTCGGGGTTCCTGTGGTACTCCTCACAAATATTTTTAGTGCTTATGTCCAAGTACTTCCCACATTTAAGTGGATAGGGATTATCCCAGATCCAAACCTGCAATAGATGCAAAAAACAATTTTTTTGCAGAAAGTTTACCCAACGAGCCCAAGAAAGTGGCTGATACCAGATGTGAAGAACCTACAACAATTAATTGATGAAATACACAAGATATCAGATCACATAATATTTTTATTGATCGTAGTCCACTTCGATGGGGAAACCTCTTTTGAGAAAGCTCAATACAAAATAACATCACGGTACCTTCATTGGTCTCAACACAGACTTATATACTAATTCTAGGCCCGAGTACCATGGGTCAATACCATGTGCCAATACAAACCATGGGCCAATACAAACTATGGATCAACAAATACTATGGGACGTCTTACAAAGAATATGCGTCCAACAACAAGAATACAAACTATGGATCAACAAATACTACGGAATGACTTACAAAGCATATGCATCCAACAACAATATACTAACAAAGTAAAGCGAAGGGTTGACACAGGTTCCTAACATCCCCTCTCCCTTAGAAAAAGCTTTGTGCTCAAAGCTTTAGACATCAAAATTGATGCGAAATATGAAGGAGTGGTTCCCCTATAGCATACTCAGGGGGCATTCCATGCCACTGAATGAATACCTCTGTGATAGATTGAGAGAAATGTTGACGCCTTTTGAGTTCCAGGGAGGATTGCTGGGAAGGTTGTAGACGAAGAAGAACCATATTGCCTACTTGGAAAGTCCGCTTAGAATGGTGCTGATCGGCATGTTGTTTCACTCGAATTTTTACCATGTGAATATTGTACTGTAAAATGAGAAGAATTTGGTCGCGGTTTCGAAGAATCGAGTCAATTTCCTGAACTGGGGAACTGCTGAGGGTGTATGGATGAAGAACTAGCGGTGCTTATCCATAGATTGCTTCATATGGTGTCATTTTAGATGTGGTATTGTACCATTGGAGCGCATCCAGGAAATCCATAGAAATAGCTATCCAAATATGTGTAGGGGTGGGCAAGGGTTCGAGCAGTCCTAGAAGGAGTTTCGTTACACTCGTGTTGACCTGGAAAGTATCACACTTAGCGCCATTTGTTGAATTGTCATTTGCAGTCCCGAACAAAAGAAGTTACACTGTTCCCGGTCATACATGTTGAGGAACCCAGAGTGCCCTACCGATGGAGAAGCATGGATTTCATAGAAGACTTAGCTCTATTGAATAGATTGCAACCAATTTGGAACAAGCATAAAAATAACTAAAAGAGAAACTGGGTCATGAATTGTGCGAGAAGGGGCATCTGCCACCATATTATCCTTACCCTTTGTGTAAGTGAGCGCATAAGTATAACCCATGAGTTGGCTAACCCATTTCAGGTGTGTTGCGGAGGAGACCCTTTGTTTTAGGATATTTTTCAGAATTTGGTGATCAGTCTGGATGTAGAAATAATTCCCTAATAGGGATGGCAGCCACTTCTTTATTGCATTTAAAATAGCCATCATTTCCTTCTCATATGTAGATGCGAAAAAATTCATACCGAAACGATCTCTTGAAGGAGGCAAGCCCATGGTTTAGCAAGGACACCTGCATATCTATCCAAGGAAGTAGTAGATACCGTTGATGGGTGCATCTGAATGGAATGGAGATGAGCGATGAAACCATGTGAATTCGTCTTAAGGATATTCTCTAGGCTATGTGAACTAATGATGCATAGAGAACCTGGTTGTAAGCCTGTAAATTTGTGTTGTTTCTAAAAACTACATCTAAAAACTGCATCTAAAGTTCAGCAAAATCCCATAAGATGGGGCCAAGTGTGTGTAACCGTTGAACGCCCAAAACCACATTACATCCGCCTAAAGACAACAAAAACATGTCAGAGTGCAGGTTATAATATTTCAGAGAGATACGCACATTGTGACACTTCCCCTTGCAAGGTAAGATGCCCCCATTGGCAATCATGACTTCAAAGTTGGAGAAAGGATGGACAAAACAATCAGCCTGTTTAGCAATCCGATGGTCAATGAAATTATGAGTGCTACCAAAATCAATTAGTATTGTAAGAGGGATCTTCTTGAAGTAACCCCTGAACCGCATTGTTTTTGGGGTGGTGACTCCGGTTAAAGCATGGAGAGATATCTCTAGGTGATCATCCGGGGATGGAGGGTCAATAGGTGGCTACTGAAGGTCAACCTGATCATCCAATGTACCTGGAGCTTCTACACCAAGTTCAGAGGTAGGCAGAGAATCACCATCTAAGACATAGAGCTGTTGCTCAACACATCTATGTCACCGAGGGAATTTCTCATCACAATTATAACAAATCCCTTTTTCTCTACATGCTCGCATCTCTTGTTCAGACAAATGCTTGATAGGTGTGCTGCGAGGAGCTGGTGTGATGGGAGATCTTTGGGAAACCATATTTCTAAATGGAACAAAAGTGGATTTGGAGCATTGTTGGGTGGTGATCTTGTCCTCCGCCAACTTAGCCAACCCTAAGACATCCATCATTGTGTTGGGACGAAACATTTTAACCTCTGAGCAAATTTGATCCTTAAGATCACTGTTAAAACAACTCTAGAATTCATCAAACAATCCTTCTGTGTGATTGGCTAGTTTATGAAATTCAATTTGATACTCTCTCACAGTTCCAATTTGGCGAAGTTTAGTGAGGGATCCTGTGAAGTCATCAAAAGCACTAGGACCAAATTGTTGCAAAAGGATCTGGAAAAAATATGGCCATTTTGGCGCTTCATGAGCCTTGATGTACCAACAGTACCATTGAAGAGATTCCTATTTCAAATGAAAGGATGCAAGTGGAACTTTGTTGACATAAAAAATATTATGCAGACTGAAATATTGTTCTGTACGATAGATTCATCCAGTTGGATCAATACCATTGAAGCGAGGAAAATCAACCTTCATACCATGAAAATTGTTGGAAGAAGAGAACACATTGTTTGATGAAAAATCGGACTGTCATTTGTTGTTCATGGTTGAATGCTCAAGATGGAGGCCAAGAAATTTTTCATCCAAATCCTGGAGTTTTGTTGGATGGATGCAAGTGTTTCCTCCATGGTTTTTGCTCCTGCGTGTTGGCAGTAAGCAACAACCTCTTCACTTCTTGACAAAGTGAAGAGAGATCAGTCCTTTACGTGATAAATGAATTAAAAATTATATAGAGCTCCTTCAGAATCTTTGATTCTGAAGGTGCTCTTAATCAAAGAAAAGGTAATTAATGACTCTAAAAGCTGATAGGGACTTGATCATCGAACTTGGCTTTCGAATGAAGGATTGATAAGTTTCGTAAATTCTTATTGAAAATTGTTTAAAATATTGAAAAGAGTTTATGTGACTTAAGGGTTTGTGTCAAAGAAATATCATAAAACTCATTATTTAGGGTATTATTAGTCTCAAGACTAAGTGAATTTGGGAACCTAATATTATAAATAATATCCTATCATAAACTTTGTCAATATCATACTTAATCGATAAATGATGGTTTATATAGGAAGCGTTTCCCATATGGTAAATACCCTATGTAATGATACATACTATAGTGTGTTAATACCATGTATAAAGGTTTCAACTTAGTGTTGTATATATATAGTTTGTACATATAAATAAAATAAACACCAAGCTGGCCATTTCATTAATACCTACTCAACCTTAAAACGCAATCTATGCTTCTTCACATCACGACATAATATCATAGAATAATGATGATCGTTGGATGAACTGACCATGCGTTAAATCAACGGTTAAATTGGTAAACCTTTGGATCGGTGAGCTGGCATGGAAACGTGGCCTTCACCACTTGATAGACTTGACAATTGTATGCATTTGGCATCACCGTGTTGATAGTGTTAATCACTAACAGTCATTTCAAACTATGGCCATTGTACTCATAATAATGAACCACTGTCAATAATCAATGATCGTAATAATGGATATATCAGTTGTCATATCGATGGTTCGCCAAGTTAAGCAGTATTCGTATCGCTGTTTCATTAAGTTAAGTAGTGGTCACTACTTGGCAGGGTCAAAACGTAGATAAGTTAGCATAAGCCATGGTGTAGCATGAAGGTTGTAATATTTATCGCCATCCCACTAAAATGGTAGGTTCAGAGATTTGATTTTGATCAGATTTCGAGCATGTGAAGTCTTTTCTAGCATGTCGTGTGTGGGGATACCTATTCCCTCTGTTTTCACTTTCCCTTTCATTCCACGGCTAAGCCCAGACAGTGCTGAAGAAACCATGTCTCCTCTGAATCGTTTTGAAATCTCAGGGTATGAAATTATTGAAGCTAATCAGGAGGTTGCCCAGAAATTCGAGAAAATGGGATGGACGCATTTCTTTCAAAGCTTTGATGGTCATCATGTGGAGATTACCAGAATGTTTGCAATGGGTTTTAAAAATGACAGGGTGCGAATTGGAGGTGTTGAGTTTGTTATCAATGAAGACAAAATCGCTGAAGCCACGAAACTTCCTCAGGTGGGAGAACGCTGGTTTAAAGGCCTTATGGTGGATAAGAAGAAGTGTTTGGCTTTGTTCACGCCTTTACCAGATAAAACGAAATTGAGAGTAGGCGTGCCTGTAAAATTTCTCAAGCCCGAGTGGAGAGCTTGTTATGAAATCTTGGTAAGATACGTAACCTGTTGCGGACGTTTTTCCCATTTGCATTTGTATCATTTACGGTTGTTGTTAGCGGTTAAGGGTTATAAACTTAATTTGCCCTTCTATCTGTGGCAAAGCCTGAAGAAAATGTCACAGTCTGTAAGGAACTTTAATAACCCTGATAATAGTCTGTGTCACCATGGACTGATTAAAATTTTACTGCAATTTCAATTATCCGCAAAAGGTCGGTCGTGGGATGAATTCCTAGTCGACTGTAAATTGGGGCCAACACAGCATTGGCCTAATTCGTCTCCTCGAGCTCGTAGGAAACGAAAAATCATAGATCCTGAGGATGATAGCTCAGAAGATAATGAACCAGAGGCCATAAGCACGTCTGTAGACGATGAGGTAGATAAAAATGATGATAGGGTTTCAGTTCCTTGCAGTTCTAGGGAAATTTTAAATGAATCACAACCCGATAATAATGATGGAAACCTTGTAAAATTAAAAGAGGGTTCAGCCGAAGACGAAATTGATAAACCTGCTGAATGTCATAAAATTTCTATGCATAAGCTGAACCATTTGGCTCAGGTTTGTTGTGATAAGGAAGGGTCGAAGGTTGGAAACTTATCATCTTCACGTAGAATCACCAGAAGCATGCATAGTCGTCATTCTACTCCAAGGTATAAGTCTGATCCACAGACTTCCAAATCTACTGTTGCCGAACCCGCAGTTGTAGATATTGAGGATGATATTCCGATACCTGTCCCTAGCGCAATGGGTGTAGGGAATTCCACTACTGTCCAGGGGAATGATGTGCCATCAGGTGAGGTCGAGGGTAATCAACTAGAAATAGATGTTGACACTGTACAATTGGAACCATCACACAATCAGCATTGTGATAGTCCTCGTTCTCCTCATATGGCTAGCGAAGACGAAACCCTACAGCAGGTGTTAGGAAATATCTATCAGGATAAAAAAGCAGAGTCTAGAGGGAAACGCAAGCAGTATACGGTCTTGTTGGAAGAAGAGAATAAAACGTTCAAGAAAGAATTATTAAAATGGATTGACAGGTGGAAAAAGGCCAACGTGAAAAAGAATCAATTCAAGAAATCTAAGAAATCCATATTAAAAACAAACCAGATGC
Organism: Larix kaempferi; assembly: GCA_027924585.1. NCBI lineage: Eukaryota > Viridiplantae > Streptophyta > Pinopsida > Pinales > Pinaceae > Larix > Larix kaempferi. Next base: position 5,657,558 of record BSBM01000264.1, read on the forward strand.
TTTTGGAACGAATTGAAAAACAAAATGTCAAAATTATCAGGTTGAAAGCTAAATTGGCCGAAGCTAGAAGAGTAGTCGCTCTTCATAATGAAGCCTAATAGTTCTTTCTCTTGTTGACAGGTAACGATTATTTTGATTTAGCATGTCTGTAAAATCGGAGATTTTACAGGCATGCATTTATAATTTTGTTTTAATATTTCGGTTAACTGTGTTAAATCGTTTCTGATATGATGTATTTATTGAATTTAATGCAGGAGGGTTTTATCACCGCTTTCTTCCAGGAATGCAGGATATGGTGGATGCGTTGGCATGAAAGTATAGCTGATCTGTTACAAGTTGGAGTATTCTGAATGGCCAAGAATGTTCTGAGATGCCTCGACTCAGGCTAGTCGATTCTATTTTTAGTATTTGGTGTAATTAGATGCTTTTATGGTTAAGAAATTTCCTATAATGTTGCGTGCAACATTTATAGCAAAAAAACCGACTCTCACTAGTATATGAAGGAAGATTTTTGATGAACTCGGGAGGGATGAAGTGTAGAAGAATTTTTTTTGAAATATATTCTATTGCTAGTATTATTTCAAACTTGAAGCTGAAGCTTTGTTGTGGATGATACTGGATATCTACGAATGATGCTGTGAATGGTATTATTTTTGGGTTATATATATATATACATATATTTCGATTGTCATCTTCTGTTTATATGCAAACTCTGTATGCTGTGTCATATTGATGTTTAAACAAATTCTCACTTTGTCGTCTCAAGATTAGTTATTGAATACATATATCATTGTGGTTTGTCCATTAGTGTGTTCACTATAAACATTAGCTTGAATGATATAACTTCTTGTTTATTTAAAGTTCCATTTGTATGTTAATGATGAGTTTTAAATAAACATTATCTCAAAGTTGAATGACTGTCTTGGAAAATAATTATTAATCAGTTCTGGAAGTGAATTTGACTGTGTCTTTTAGGTTGAAACTCAATTTCATTTCTATATAGCAGAGTAATTGTCGTTATAATTTAAACATGTTTGGTTTATATCTTACTTCAATTTTCTGTTATAAGATTAATGATTAATCTAAGTTGCAAATCTGCTCTCAGCTGAGATAGGGTTAGATAGGTAGATAGGTTAGTTTTAAGTTTATTTGATTTAACATTGTTAAATCATTCTGCATACTGTAATTAAGATTTCATACTTAGAAAATTTCACAAAAATTGAAGTCTTTCTTTCTGAAAGCATCTTTAGGACATTTGTAAATATATAGATAGGATAAACATTAGAATAGGTTAGATTTTGCTAGTTTTGAGGTTTCCTTAAGAGACAAACTAGCTGGTAGCAGGACCATAACCTGCGAGGTCTTGTTAATTCAAACGCACCGGATACTGCTTTAAGTTGATTGTGTGGATAAAACCTCTTTATTGGCTCTGATTCATAAAATCAGGCCCACAAATGGCGCTAGAAGGAGGGCCTGAATTAAGTAATGGCAGGTGAAACTGATGAAACATTTCAAATCAGCCAACAATCTTCGGAAATTAGTAGATCACCTCTTAGTGAAACTGTAAGGAATATCCTTGAACGTGATCCTATTACTTCCCCGTTCACTCCTGCACAAAGTGCTCAAACTCTAGAAGAATCCAGACATATCCTTACTAGAGCTTACGCTAATCAGTTAGGTATTACTCCAATAGATTATGGTCTTCCTAGACAACAACGACATAACCCACAATTGACCATAGTTGCAGAAAATTTGGAAATAACTGATAATACTCCTCAATACCAAGCTGAAAGTTATCAAAGACAGACTACACAAACTAATACCACAAGGAGGTTAATTTCGGGAAGTGGTTCTGATCAGCCACCTTCTCCTCCTGAGTCACCACCCAACAGTCCAAGATCTTCTCATTCTGAGAGTTCTTCTAGTTCTCAAGGAAGTCCAATGGCAGGAAATGCAGGAGGAGGAGGTAATCCTCCACCCCCTCCACCTAATCCACAGCTCCCTTGGTTAAGGGCAGCTGCTGTAGCAATTCCTGGGATACAACACCCATTACCAAAACATTCAGATAAAATTCTTCCTAAGTTTAACCCAGATGACAAAGAACCAGCAGAGGTACATATTGATAAATTTATGTTAGCTGTTCAAACCTTAAATGTTCAGCATGAGGATGTTGTCTGTCGATTATTTCCTCTCACTTTTGAGGGAAGAGCCTCTACCTGGTATTTTTCATTAGTACAAGGATCTATTACAAACTGGGAGGAATTTAATAAAGTTTTTTTAGATAAATTTGGGGAAGATAAAACACCTGCTCTTTTAGCCCTAGAATTATCTAGAATTAAAATGGAACCCAAAGAAAGGATTAAAGACTTTAATCAAAGGTTTCTAACATTAAAAAATAAAATTCCAATTGCTTCTCAACCACCGGAAGATATAATCATCGAAAATTATACATCAGCCTTACCTAGGAATTCCGGAATGTTTGTTAAGAGGGCTGGAAAAACAACATTGATAGAAACATTTGATGAAGCAATTAAAGTAGAAAAAGATTTCATGTCTTATGAACCAGAAAGGAGTGGTAAAAATGATTCTTTTCCTCGAAAGAAAGTAGAGAGATCTAGTTCAGATAAAGATAAAGCTTTTGATGTAGAACAGCTACAGAATGCTATCCGAACATTAACTAATGAAGTTATTGGGTTAAAAAAAACTAGTTCTGAAGCTTCCCCTTCTAGGGATTACTTCAGAAATCAATTTAGACAAAACCCAAACGCAAACAATAAGAATGCAACCCCAGATATAGCTGCTAATGAAGAGGTCTTTAACACAATTCGAGCTGTTCTCTCTTTATCTGAAACAACTAGTCAAGAGATAAATCAGAATAAAGAAGATGAAGAATCTGAAAATGAAGATGAATCAGAAGAACCCCAACAAATCAATGGGCACTTCTAGGATAATATCGTGAAAAAATATGAGGACAGAAGTCCACCTCCAGGACAACACGCATATAATACACGTAGTAAAGCAATTGCAAACACTCCTGGTGCTTCAAGCTCTACTTCAAACACTGATAATTATAACTCACAACCAAACAAACAAATTTAGACCGGTAAGCAAACTCAGTCAAATAAGGCTACCCAAACCAGTCAAAACGCTCCGAAGTTGGATTTACAATATGATATAATTGAAGATTTGAAGAAGACATGTGCAAACATTAGTATGTACGATCTTCTTCAAATCTATCCAATGCCTGATACTCCTATTATCAATCCTGCGGTAACCACGATCATCCCTAATACAAAGCAAAATGTTGCTGCAAACAGTTTAGGCAATGATCCAACAGCAACTGATAAAGGGAAAACATCAGCTGATAAAGCTTCTTTGATAGGTAAGAACTCTAAGTCAACTACACCTCCATTCTTACTTACCTTTGAAATTTTCAATAGAAATGTCCACAATTGCATGGTAGATTCAGGAGCATCTTCTAATGTTATGCCTTTATCTGTGTGCAAGAAATTAAATGGCAAATTTGTCTCATCCACTGCACAAATAACTCAATTGGATAGAACAAATGTGAAGGTTGTCGGAGAGATGAAAGATGTCTTAGTTAGGATTGCTTGCAATCCTTCAGTCTATCAAATCATAGACATCGTAATCGCTGATATACCTGATGCATATGGACTGTTCTTAAGTAGGGATTGGTCTCAACAGCTAAATGGTTTCTTTGCCACTGATTGGTCAACCTTGTGGTTACCAAAAAATGGAAAAGCAAATCAGATAAAGATACAAAGAGAAAGGTATATGAAACATACTGTTACAGAATTACATGATCCTAGTGAACCTGTGTTATTTTCTGATTCCATTATGGGAAACTACATGTATGAGTTAGGTTTTGGAGATTTCAAAGCTGAAAACTCTCTCCTTTCAGTAAGCAGCCAGCAATATGAGATTTGTAATGTAACAGTTATTTCTCCTAACTGTTCCCTTAAGGAGACCATTGGTGATGAAAATAATGTAAATATTGTAAATATCATAGAAAGCAAGGTAATTGCGCATAATTCTATTTGGACCCTTTATTTTGATGGTGCAAAATCCAAGGAAGGAGCGGGCGCCGGTTGTCTGCTAATAGATCCTCAAGGTAATAAGACTTGTATAGCCTGTAGACTAGAATTTAGTTGTACAAATAATATGGTTGAATATGAAGCTTTGATTCAAGGATTGAAAAAAGCAATCGATTTGGGCATCAAAGAGATTGTGGTCTTTGGCGATTCAGAAATCATTGTTAGACAGGTGCGTAATTCCATTCATTGTTTATCTGAACATTTGCAAAGTTATCAAAAGGAGGTATGGAATCTTATTACATATTTTGATGCATTTAACATAAATTCTGTTCCTAGAAGTCAAAACCAAGAAGCAGACTTATTGGCAAATGTAGCTTCCAAATTGATTCCTTCAGAAAATTTTTCGCCAGAATTCTTTTCTGTTGAATTAATTTTTAGACCTTCCATACCTGATAACATTTTTAATTGGCGTGTGTTTGATAATGATACACAGGTACTGCATTTTCTGACAAACGATGGAATCTTTAAAGATTCAGCGATAGATGAAATCACTCACGACGACAATTTACGAGATTTTTCGGTAATTAATGATTTTTGTTCAGTTGAGAAGGCTTTTGAACAGGTAAAACCCGTCCCCAACTCAGTATTGAGATTAGAAAAGTTTTTTGATCTGCAGGATAAGTTTAAATCAGTTCCAAATTGTAAAACCAATAGCTCTTGCATGAAATATGAAACTATCAATTTGGGAACGGAATCTAATCCCCAAACTATAAACCTAGGAATAGATTGTGATCCTGTAGAAAGAACAGCTTTCATAAAATTATTCAAAGAGTTTAAAGATATATTTGCGTGGACATATGATGACTTAAAAACATTTAACACTCAAGTCATGCAACATATAATTCCAATTAAACAGGAATCAAAACCTTTTCAGCAGAAATTAAGAAAATATCACCCATCATTAGAACCAACAATAAAAAAAGAATTGAATAAATTGCTAACTGCCAGGATCATTTTTCCTGTCAGACACACTCAGTGGGTAGCTAACTTAGTTCCAGTTAGAAAGAAAAATGGGGATATTCGATTATGTGTCGATTTTAGAAATTTAAATAAAGATTCTGAAAAGGATAACTACCCAGTTCCACCCATGGAACAAATTCTTCAGAAAGTATCTGGGGCTGAGATACTGTCTCTCCTTGATGGTTTCTCAGGGTACAACCAAATATTAGTCTCCCCGGATGATCAATTAAAAACAGCTTTTAGAACTCCATGGGGAACGTATGCATACCGTAAGATGCCCTTTGGATTAATCAATGCGGGAGCAACATTTCAACGAGCAATGGATATTGCCTTTAGAGGCTTGATCAATCATTCAGTCGTTGTCTATTTGGACGACGTTACTGTCTACTCTAAACATCGCCCTGATCATCTTAACCATTTGAGAAAAGTGTTTGAACGATGTAGAAAATTTGGAATATCCTTAAATCCTAAGAAAACAATATTTGCTGTTTCAGAAGGTATCTTGTTAGGTTGTGTAGTATCAAAACATGGAATCATGATTGATCCGGAAAGAACACAAGCTATTTCAAAGATTACTTTCCCTTCCAGCAAGAAAGGAATGCAGTCATTCTTAGGGAAAATTAATTTTGTCAGGAGATTCATCCCTAGTTTTTCAGAGACTGTTTGTCCTTTGCATAAAATGATTAAAAAAGATGCTGTGTTTAGTTGGGGACAAACTGAAAAAGAATCTTTTCAGAAAATTTTAGAAGCTATTTCAGAAGCTCCTAGTCTTCTAAGTCCAGATTTTAATAAGGATTTTATATTATATACCTTCGCTTCTGATATTGCGTATGCAGCAGTGTTAACTCAATTAAACCAACAAAATAATGAGGTTCCAATTTCGTTCATGAGTTCAAATTTCAAAGGTGCTGAACTAAACTATCATGAAGTGGATAAACAAGCTTATGCTGTTTTTAAAGCGGTAAAACATTTTCGTCCTTACTTATTAAAATCCAAAACGAAAGTAGTTGTACCTTATTCTTCAGTAAGAAATTTATTGGTACAGAAGGATTTAGGAGAAAAAAGGGCACCTTGGATGACAGCTCTCTAAGAGTATGACCTAGAAATCAAACCATCAACAATAGTTAAAGGGCAAGGATTGTGTAAACTAGCTGCTGAAGCTGCTCATTTGTCTGATGATAAAACCGAAATTGTCATTGATGAAGATTTACTTACTAGAGAAATTTATTTTTATCCACCACCTCAAGATTCCTGGTACACAGACATACGAGTGCTTCTGGAAATAGGGACTGCCCCTGATTACTTAGATCCAAGGAAGAAAAGAGCACTAAGATTGAAATCTACCCCCTACTTATTAATAGATAATGTCCTTTTTCGAAGAAATTCAGATGGGGTATACCTCCGGTGTTTGGATAAAGATGAAACAGAAACAATTCTGAAAGAATTGCATTCTGGACCAGCGGGAGGTCATTTTGGTGGAGAAACCACAGCCCATAAAATTCTTAGGGCTGGTTATTATTGGCCTACCGTGTTTCGAGATTCTTATACTTTTGTTAGAAGATGTCAAGAGTGTCAACTTGCCGCAAGAAAAGTTAAGAAATCTGCTTTCCCCTTACAACCTGTTTCAGCTGAAAGACCTTTTCAGCAGTGGGGCATCGATATAATAGGTCCAATAAACCCTCCCTCATCAATGCGACACAAGTACATAATAACTGCAACTGATTATTTCACTCGTTGGGCTGAGGCTGAACCATTGAAGGTTGTGAATACTAATCAAGTTATATTATTTCTGGATTTCTTTATCATAACAAGATTTGGTGTTCCTGATTCTTTGGTTTTTGATAATGCATCATATTTTTCATCAATTGAATTGAGTCAGTTCGCTTTAGAAAAAGGAATAAGAATTAGGTATTCAGCTAATTACCATCCTCATGGGAATGGTCTGGCTGAATCAACAAATAAAAATTTATTGAAAATTCTTAAAAGAACTGTTTCAGTTCACCATAGGAATTGGCATACAGAATTGGTTAATGCTCTCTGGGCAGACAGAGTAACTCCAAAGGTTGCAATAGGTAATTCACCATTTTTCTTAGTGTATGGGACTGAAGCTATTCTTCCACCAAATTTATTTTTACCTTCATTACAGTTAGCTCAGTCTGTCCAAGAAGAAGAATGCCCAGCAATGGAGAAAAGAATTAATGCATTATTAAAATTAGAAGAAGAAAGAGAACAGTCAAAACAACACTTTAACAAACATCAACAGATTGTTAAGTCATGGTTTGACCAATCATTTAGTTCTGATCGCGAATTCCAGGTAGGAGACTTGGTCTTAAAATGGGATAAAGCTCATGAAGTTAAGGGTAGTCATACTAAGTTTCAAAAACTTTGGTTAGGCCCCTTTGTTATTTCTGAAAAAATAGGTCCAAGTACCTTTCGATTGCAAACACTTGAAGGACAGTCCGAGACATTCCCTGTGAATGGACTGATTCTTAAGAAATATTTCTGTTAATAATTGCTGTCTAAATTGTATATATTTATTCACTGTTTATAAATAGTTTTTATATTTTTGTATATACACTAGCAAACTGTATATGAGTCAATATCTGTCAATATCAGATATTTCAGGTTGTTAAAATTCATGTATATAACTAGTCCTCAAAACAGAAATATGTGATTAATAATTGTAATTAATATATATCAATAAGATCAGTTTTCTCATCAGTCTTGAAAATTTTGACTTGAACTGAAATCTTTTAAAGTTGTTCGGGTTGATCAAAATTTCTTGAGTTTGAAAAAAATCTTCGTTAGTTCTATTTATAAGTGTTTCCTGGATTTTCCTTTCATCTGGTTATTTTCTTAAATAAGGGTAGTTTATTATATATCTTTCTCAAAGCCCGTGCTTTTGAAAAAATTTTACAGATTTTTATCATTGGTTTAGAAAACTTTTGTCATTTGAAGACTGTCTAGCATCTGTTCCAACTAATAACAAGCTAAAGTGAGAGACGGAAGGTCTCAGTAATGAGCCGGTCTGATCAGAATCATAAATATCTCTGGTATGACATTATTAGGAAACTAGTAATGGCTTTTGGTCTTAAAACCAAGAGATAAGGGGTCTCATCACGAGCCAGCTGATTCATTTTCTGGTGGTATTTATGACTGACATTACTATTTGGTTACCATGCTGGGTAATGATCTCTCATTTTAGTTAAAACAAAATCAATAAAAATTCCAATAAAACATAACTTTTTCCTGAAGAATAGGAGGTCTCAGTAATGAGCCGACCTAATCATGATCATCAGTGTTGCCTGGAATAACTTCATTTCTGATCACCAGGGTGATGGCTTTTGATTTTAAATTAAAAGACAGGAGATCTCATCACGAGTCGGCCTGTTTATTTCAGACAACTCTCGTGAATGATACTATCACATTGGGACACCAAACCCAGGTAGTAGTCTTCAGACAGAAGTATTATTTAAAAAAAAAAAAAAAAAAAAAAAAAACAGCAAAGCAAGAAACAAGAAATTACTAAACCAAGGAACAGGTTCTAGATAGTTTTCAGAGGAAAGGTATTCAAGGCTGATGGTAAGATCATCCTTACTAGGAAGCACTGGTTTTGATAATGATATTTGTAAGCTTGTCTCTAATCATATGTTTGTTTCAAAAGATGAAAAATTTCTGGGTTATACTTATGAATCTGAATAAATAAAGGTTTGATACGAATAAGGATTTTGATTATCTTTAACAGGTTTCTAAGATTTCGTTTTAATCATTTTGTTTTAAGCAGAGATAATTGGTTCTCCCAGGTCGTCGCCATTTGTTGGCAGTAAGCAACAACCTCTTCACTTCTTGACAAAGTGAAGAGAGATCAGTCCTTTACGTGATAAATGAATTAAAAATTATATAGAGCTCCTTCAGAATCTTTGATTCTGAAGGTGCTCTTAATCAAAGAAAAGGTAATTAATGACTCTAAAAGCTGATAGGGACTTGATCATCGAACTTGGCTTTCGAATGAAGGATTGATAAGTTTCGTAAATTCTTATTGAAAATTGTTTAAAATATTGAAAAGAGTTTATGTGGCTTAAGGGTTTGTGTCAAAGAAATATCATAAAACTCATTATTTAGGGTATTATTAGTCTCAAGACTAAGTGAATTTGGGAACCTAATATTATAAATAATATCCTATCATAAACTTTGTCAATATCATACTTAATCGATAAATGATGGTTTATATAGGAAGCGTTTCCCATATGGTAAATACCCTATGTAATGATACATACTATAGTGTGTTAATACCATGTATAAAGGTTTCGACTTAGTGTTGTATATATATAGTTTGTACATATAAATAAAATAAACACCAAGCTGGCCATTTCATTAATACCTACTCAACCTTAAAACGCAATCTATGCTTCTTCACATCACGACGTAATATCATAGAATAATGATGATCGTTGGATGAACTGACCATGCGTTAAATCAACGGTTAAATTGGTAAACCTTTGGATCGGTGAGCTGGCATGGAAACGTGGCCTTCACCACTTGATAGACTTGACAATTGTATGCATTTGGCATCACCGTGTTGACAGTGTTAATCACTAACAGTCATTTCAAACTATGGCCATTGTACTCATAATAATGAACCAGTGTCAATAATCAATGATCGTAATAATGGATATATCAGTTGTCATATCGATGGTTCGCCAAGTTAAGCAGTCTTCGTATCGCTGTTTCATTAAGTTAAGTAGTGGTCACTACTTGGCAGGGTCAAAACGTAGATAAGTTAGCATAATCCATGGTGTAGCATGAAGGTTGTAATATTTATCGCCATCCCACTAAAATGGTAGGTTCAGAGATTTGATTTTGATCAGATTTCGAGCATGTGAAGTCTTTTCTAGCATGTCGTGTGTGGGGATACCTATTCCCTCTGTTTTCACTTTCCCTTTCATTCCACGGCTAAGCCCAGACAGTGCTGAAGAAACCATGTCTCCTCTGAATCGTTTTGAAATCTCAGGGTATGAAATTATTGAAGCTAATCAGGAGGTTGCCCAGAAATTCGAGAAAATGGGATGGACGCATTTCTTTCAAATCTTTGATGGTCATCATGTGGAGATTACCAGAATGTTTGCAATGGGTTTTAAAAATGACAGGGTGCGAATTGGAGGTGTTGAGTTTGTTATCAATGAAGACAAAATCGCTGAAGCCACGAAACTTCCTCAGGTGGGAGAACGCTGGTTTAAAGGCCTTATGGTGGATAAGAAGAAGTGTTTGGCTTTGTTCACGCCTTTACCAGATAAAACGAAATTGAGAGTAGGCGTGCCTGTAAAATTTCTCAAGCCCGAGTGGAGAGCTTGTTATGAAATCTTGGTAAGATACGTAACCTGTTGCGGACGTTTTTCCCATTTGCATGTGTATCATTTACGGTTGTTGTTAGCGTTTAAGGGTTATAAACTTAATTTGCCCTTCTATCTGTGGCAAAGCCTGAAGAAAATGTCACAGTCTGTAAGGAACTTTAATAACCCTGATAATAGTCTGTGTCACCATGGACTGATTAAAATTTTACTGCAATTTCAATTATCCGCAAAAGGTCGGTCGTGGGATGAATTCCTAGTCGACTGTAAATTGGGGCCAACACAGCATTGGCCTAATTCGTCTCCTCGAGCTCGTAGGAAACAAAAAATCATAGATCCTGAGGATGATAGCTCAGAAGACAATGAACCAGAGGCCATAAGCACGTCTGTAGACGATGAGGTAGATAAAAATGATGATAGGGTTTCAGTTCCTTGCAGTTCTAGGGAAATTTTAAATGAATCACAACCTGATAATAATGATGGAAACCTTGTAAAATTAAAAGAGGGTTCAGCCGAAGACGAAATTGATAAACCTGCTGAATGTCATAAAATTTCTATGCATAAGCTGAACCATTCGGCTCAGGTTTGTTGTGATAAGGAAGGGTCGAAGGTTGGAAACTTATCATCTTCACGTAGAATCACCAGAAGCATGCATAGTCGTCATTCTACTCCAAGGTATAAGTCTGATCCACAGACTTCCAAATCTACTGTTGCCGAACCCGCAGTTGTAGATATTGAGGATGATATTCCGATACCTGTCCCTAGCGCAATGGGTGTAGGGAATTCCACTACTGTCCAGGGGAATGATGTGCCATCAGGTGAGGTCGAGGGTAATCAACTAGAAATAGATGTTGACACTGTACAATTGGAACCATCACACAATCAGCATTGTGATAGTCCTCGTTCTCCTCATATGGCTAGCGAAGACGAAACCCTACAGCAGGTGTTAGGAAATATCTATCAGGATAAAAAAGCAGAGTCTAGAGGGAAACGCAAGCAGTATACGGTCTTGTTGGAAGAAGAGAATAAAACGTTCAAGAAAGAATTATTAGAATGGATTGACAGGTGGAAAAAGGCCAACGTGAAAAAGAATCAATTCAAGAAATCTAAGAAATCCATATTAAAAACAAACCAGATGCTTTTGGAACGAATTGAAAAACAAAATGTCAAAATTATCAAGTTGAAAGCTAAATTGGCCGAAGCTAGAAGAGTAGTCGCTCTTCATAATGAAGCCTAATAGTTCTTTCTCTTGTTGACAGGTAACGATTATTTTGATTTAGCATGTCTGTAAAATCGGAGATTTTACAGGCATGCATTTATAATTTTGTTTTAATATTTCGGTTAACTGTGTTAAATCGTTTCTGATATGATGTATTTATTGAATTTAATGCAGGAGGGTTTTATCACCGCTTTCTTCCAGGAATGCAGGATATGGTGGATGCGTTGGCATGAAAGTATAGCTGATCTGTTACAAGTTGGAGTATTCTGAATGGCCAAGAATGTTCTGAGATGCCTCGACTCAGGCTAGTCGATTCTATTTTTAGTATTTGGTGTAATTAGATGCTTTTATGGTTAAGAAATTTCCTATAATGTTGCGTGCAACATTTATAGCAAAAAAACCGACTCTCACTAGTATATGAAGGAAGATTTTTGATGAACTCGGGAGGGATGAAGTGTAGAAGAAAACTTTTTGAAATATATTCTATTGCTAGTATTATTTCAAACTTGAAGCTGAAGCTTTGTTGTGGATGATACTGGATATCTACGAATGATGCTGTGAATGGTATTATTTTTGGGTTATATATATATATACATATATTTCGATTGTCATCTTCTGTTTATATGCAAACTCTGTATGCTGTGTCATATTGATGTTTAAACAAATTCTCACTTTGTCGTCTCAAGATTAGTTATTGAATACATATATCATTGTGGTTTGTCCATTAGTGTGTTCACTATAAACATTAGCTTGAATGATATAACTTCTTGTTTATTTAAAGTTCCATTTGTATGTTAATGATGAGTTTTAAATAAACATTATCTCAAAGTTGAATGACTGTCTTGGAAAATAATTATTAATCAGTTCTGGAAGTGAATTTGACTGTGTCTTTTAGGTTGAAACTCAATTTCATTTCTATATAGCAGAGTAATTGTCGTTATAATTTAAACATGTTTGGTTTATATCTTACTTCAATTTTCTGTTATAAGATTAATGATTAATCTAAGTTGCAAATCTGCTCTCAGCTGAGATAGGGTTAGATAGGTAGATAGGTTAGTTTTAAGTTTATTTGATTTAACATTGTTAAATCATTCTGCATACTGTAATTAAGATTTCATACTTAGAAAATTTCACAAAAATTGAAGTCTTTCTTTCTGAAAGCAGCTTTAGGACATTTGTAAATATATAGATAGGATAAACATTAGAATAGGTTAGATTTTGCTAGTTTTGAGGTTTCCTTAAGAGACAAACTAGCTGGTAGCAGGACCATAACCTGCGAGGTCTTGTTAATTCAAACGCACCAGATACTGCTTTAAGTTGATTGTGTGGATAAAACCTCTTTATTGGCTCTGATTCATAAAATCAGGCCAACACTGCGCAAGTGACAACCATAACCAAGAGTTTTTTTTATTTTTATTTTAGTGGTTGTTATAGCTTGAAATGACACCTCTCCATCCGTGACGACACTTGCTTCCCTTGGTCGCATGACGACACTTCTTGAGAACAAGTTCAGTCACACAACATGACATTTGTGGATGGAGGAGTCATTTGGGACACTAAAAATGGTTGAAATTACCTCATTCTTGACCCATTTGATGTATATGACCCTTAGGAACATTTTTCCAGACCAAACCATCTCCTAAAAATGAGCAGAAAAGCCTGTTTTTGGCCATTTTTCAATTTGAGCGCGACTCCACTGTTGAAATAGTAGCGTGTGTATGCGACTTTGCCTCATTCAAAGTAGCGCCCATTGCCATGTGTACGCGACTTTTTCTACTATAGAGTAGCGTACACCCCTGTTTTGGTCAAAATCTCGAAATTCGAGTAAGTTAAGTTGGTTGGGAAACCTCTTGAGTGGTTATAACTTCTTTTCCTCTTCCTCATTGACTATATAAGGAGGGGAGAAGGGTCATGTGAGAGGAGGAAGCCCAATTACAAATTTATGCTGGAGGAATGGAGACCCTCATCCCCCTCTCTTGTGCTTCAGTTTTTGTAAACCCTAGTACAATTGCTTAGAGGTTTGGATCCTTGGAGAACGGAAGCAGGAGACCTTGAATCTAGGTTTCGTGAAGTGCCAAGCTTGAAAGAAGGTATAACTGTATGTACTTGCTTTCATTCATCAATAAAGATCAGACGTTCTTCTCTTTCCAAATATGACCTATTAATGTGTCTTAGATTTGATTACTGTTTGATTATAATCTGATGTCTTCTTCTATTATGAATATCAGTCTTATATATGTAGTCAAATGTGTTTGAGAAGGGTATCAAGTTGTTTTGCAGGTCTGGGCATTGCGATAGTGGATAATCATTGAAGAGCGAGGGAGGCAAAGCTAGGATCAACCTTCTGAATTAGGTGCCTACATCTCTAAACCCTAATCTCTTCATTTATTTGTTGTACTTGCAGAATTCTTGTAAGTCTATCTTTATCACCGTAAGTTGGTAGTTTCTCCCCTGAACTATAGGTGCATTTTCTGCATTTTCCCCACAACAGTGGTTAGAAAAAAAAAACAGAAACTGTTTTAGTAAAGGAAAATATGGATTTGGGAAAAAATCTGATGGGTAATTTGGGTTTGACGAGGTTTTGGACACTTTCGAATGGACAGGGAAGTAGAAAAGGAGGATTTCAGAAGCAGGGGGTTCACCCTAGGTATGCTCAGCTTCCTAACGGTTCAGGGGATTCACTCAGCCACCAATGTTGTCTGACGACTTGTGTATTGGGGCACTACTCCTCACTCCACAGCTCAGGTAAAACTTATAACTGCTTTTCCACAAACGATAGCTCTTGGTTTACCTCATGGGTGGGAACTAGTCAATTAGGTAGGGGTCATTTCCCTTTTCACTGGAAGGTCCTCTCAATGGGCCAACTACTTCGGGGTTCCTGTGGTGCTCCTCACAATGATTTTTATGGCTTATTCCCAAGTATTCCCACAATTAAGCGGATAGGGATTATTCCGAGATCCGAACCTGAAATAGATGCGAAAAAAATTTGGCAGAAATTTCATCCAACGAGCCGAAGAGAGTGCTCTGATACCAGATGTGAAGAACCTGGAACAATTAATTGATGAAATACACGATATATCAGATCACAGATTATTTTTATTGATCGCAGGCCACTTCAAGGGGGGAACCTCCTTTAAGCAATCTCAATACAAAATAACTTCGTGGTACCATCATTGGTCTCAACACAAACTTATATACTAATTCTAGGCGCCAATACCATGTTCCAATACAAACCATAGGACAATACAAACTATGGATCATCATATACTACGGGACGAATTACAAAGCATATGCATCCAACAACAATAATACAAACTATGGATCAACAAATACTGCGGGACAAATTACAAAGCATATGCATCCAGCAACAATATACTAACAAAGTAAAGAGAATGGTTGACACGGGTTCCTAACAAGGAAGGAGAACACTATGGTAGTGCTAGTGGTGGTGATCCAAATGAATTTGATTATGAGATGTATAGGAGGATCATTAATCGGCTATGAGTTTCTTCTACATTTTTTTTCTTTGGAATTCCCATCCATTGTATCAACTTATCTATTACTCAATACAATACATTTTGATGACATTGAATGAGAAAATACAGTTGATGGTTCTCTTATCACTCAAAACTGTCCTTGAAAAATTTAGTCCCAAGGGGATCGAACAAACACTTATCGTAAACTGACAATATGACCTCACATAGTCCCACAACATTGGTTTTTGGCCATTTGTAACTTAGGGCATGAATCTTTACATAATATTTTCATGCAATCCACAATATCATCAATTTTTTTTCTTCTAGTATGGTAAAAAAGGATTCATTAGAAAAACACCCATTCAAAAGATGGACAACCTTAGGTCTAGGAGTAGGACTGAAAGCTACCATTTTTCAAAACAACTGACATGTTTACGGGTTCATCGTTGCTTGATTCAATTACTTTCAGTCCTCTAAGAAGACCATGCTTGATTACAAAACTACCCATGTGTTACCAATATTCAATGAGTTCATCCTTTTCCTTAAGAATATTTTAGTTTAAATTTGAATAAGATTATACAAGTTTCATAACATTATATAAAAAAAAAAAATTTTGAAGAGTTGTGAACACTTATTAACCACCTCAAAGATCTTAGTTTTGAAAGTCATAAAAACTTTTAGAAGTTTTCCATAATGGTTAATTATTTTTATTTTATATTATTATTGCTAAATATAAATATATTACTAAATGTGAGTGTAATTCAATGACCGAGGTGATGAACCCAAACTGATGGGATGAGAGAGACTTTAGGGCCATGACGACAAAGTTAGTTAGATGGTGTGATATGGGACTCAAGACACAAAGGATCAATACAAGACAACTCATAATTGCATGAATTTCTACTCCTAAGAAAAATAAAGTGATCCTCTTCCTCATCACTTGAATGCCTACATTTTGAGAAAGGGAATGCGGTACAAGTCACCTTATAAAAGGCGCTACACGTCACGTTTTAAGAGGCGCTATGCCTTGAGGTCCTATGTAAAAAAATTTCCCATGGTACTGGTAGAACCAAACAAGTACTTGTCAGATCTGTCTTCCTCGAGTGAGGGGAGTTTAGGAAGGCTAGAGGAAAGTGAGACATCCAGTAGGTCTACAAGAGTTTTTATCAACTAGATGTCAAAAGATCAGAAGAAAATTCCATAAACACATGGAATTGTTTCTAGCTGAAGGGGGTTCATGTTCCTATGATGATGAGACAATAGGATACATCGAGGTGCCCTTGAGGTACATACATATAGTGAAACAATGGGTACCCAAGGATCTTCCTCAACTGATCACAGATTTTTGTGTGAACGAGAGGATATATCGAATTGCACCATCGTCATTACATGGTTTGGGGTTGTTTTGCATGGATGGAATAAAGGTCGGTTAAGACAGATGTACAGAATTGATGGAGTATGTTGGACCTTGTTATGACTACAAATATTGGATGTTCCTGGTCCAATATACATGAAGTATGCATAGATATGGATTGTCAGCAAACTATTTACAGTTGAAAGACAAAGATCAAAATAAAGGAGAAGCATTGTACATTGACAGAAGGCCAAATGCCACAGGGAATATTGCGGGGTTTATAAATAGTACACAACCAAGGTATACAATTAAGCAACCCAACTGCGAATTTGAGGGGCGTGAAGGAAACCATATTTTTGTATGTGCCATTAAATCAATATCTGCAGGGGAAGAGTTGCTTATTAATTACAATTTGAATCGAGTAAACAAAAAAACGGTTACTATGGGAGTGGTACATCTAACAATTTACCCAACCTTTTATTAATGAATTTAACATCTTAAGGATTTTTCGTTAGTTTATTTCGTTTAAATTTTCTATATTTACTTCACAGGCTAGTGATTGGGGAAATCCTGGCCAACAGATGGTCAGAGGAGAACAACTTCCTTGAGGGAGTAGGTATATCTCTTTGTAATAGTAAAAATATATAAAAAAAAAATTACTTTGTTTTTTCATTAGTATATTAGTTTGGTTTATATAATGTTATATATATTTGATGCAGAATGTTGATCGGGGAAGCCACCTAGCTATTGATCAGACGACAACAGCCTCGAGGCAACAGGTAAACCTAATTGTAATTGTACAATTTAAATATGTAAAAAAGGTTTCTTATTATATTAATGTTTTAGTGAGTATTTTGGTTTCGTTTAGGTAATTTTCTCTATGCTTTTGATGCAGGCTGGTTCTATAAGTGGCACAGTAGATCATACTAGACCTGCCTTGAGGAAACATGTATACATCTTTGTAATAGTAAAAATATAATATGAAAAATAGTTTTTTTTGTGTTTTTTCATGATTATATTCGTTTGGTTTATATAATGTTATCTATATTTGATTAAGAGTGTTGATCGGGGAAGACACCCCGCTGTTGATCAGACGACAGCAGCCTCAGGGCAACAAGTAAACCTGATTGTAATTGTACAATTTAAGTTATAAGTCAAAATGTTTTGTTATTATATTCTTTCATTGAGTATTTTGGATTCGTTTAGGTGATTTGTTCTATGTTTTTTATTCAGGGTTCTGTAAGGGGCACCTCCCCAATAGTAGATTGGGGTAGGTCAACTATAACCATTGATCCGATGAGTGGATCACGATCCACGAGGCAGTAGGTATAATTCATTGGAATTGTACCAATATAATATGTAGCATAATTTTTATTTTGTTATTTATTTTTCGTGTGTATACTAGTTTCATTATGATAATGTTTTCTACTTTTTTTTTGCTGGGTTCGGATGATCTATGGATCAAACAACACCATCATCTAGGAATCAGGTAAACCTAGTTGTAATTTTAGGAATCTATCATGATAGAACTCAATAGTGTTTTATATATTTTTGTTGCAGACCAATGATTCGCTGCATGAAACAGCATCACAAAAATCAATAGATTTTGAAGTGGATGAGTTGTTCGTCGATGCTGACATAATTGGTTTAGCTATAGACTAGGTTAAGGTGATAGAGAAGACTTTGAAAAAAATTAGTGCAGATATCATTCATCTACTATTCCAAATTCCATAGACAGATGAGATTAGATCCAAGATTGAAGTGTTGAATAAGAGATCTCAAGCTTTGAATGTAAGTTGCAGAATATTGAATAATAATATAAATTGATTTATAAGTTTATAATTTTGACTTTTATATGATAGTGAACTTATAAAATGTGGTTTGTATTTATAGGATTTTTTGGGACCACACACTAGTGGTCAAGGCGGTGTTGGCCCCAGTGATGCTCATGGATAGACGTCGCATCATGAGAAAACGAATCCATGTGCATTGATTCATTCACCATTGTTGTTGAATGAACAATCAACAACATGTTCGCAACACCTCGGATGCCAGCTGTGAGTGCACCGGCTGCTAGTGACCAACGCACACTAGATCATCCAAAGGAAGGGGTCGACACCGAGCCTCCTAGGATTGATATTTTCGAAGCTGCATTTCCTGGATCTTCCCGTGTCACTAGAATGGGAACAATCGAGACAACATTTTTGGTGGATGAAGATCTCGTTCCAATAAATATAGAGAATATCCCAAGTAGTTATATGTTGATCAAGTTAGTGTTTATAATTTGATTGTAATATATTGATAAAACATTTTTTTTCAACTAATTATGATCATGGCATGATCATTTTGTAGGAAATGATGTTTTTTATAAACATATGAATGATTTGTCCTTGGAGATATTCAGGTCCACCATCCGCACAAGGTGGGATAGACAAATGAAAATTTTAAAATATGAGCTGACTAATCGGTTGGTTGGCTTGTTCATAAATGAGACCTTCGATCGAGCCGCGGTCCTGAAAAAGGATGGACAACATATGAAGATTGTCCAAGACCAATATAGGGTTCACCTAGAAAGGAACCCTAAGTATGAGTACCCTCCGATGATTCCAACAAGAGAGTGGAAATCTCTAGTGGAAGATGGAAAGGAGAGGGCTCTGAGAAAAGAAAGAAAGCTAACACTAGGCACAGGGAGGTATGCAATACTTTCCACAATGTAATTCTAAACCTTATTATTATTGATTTTTATATCAAATTTGGAACATCTAATGTATTTCAACACTTGCATAGGCTGTCAGATACATCAAAGGCCATAAAGGCAAGACTGGAAAAAATTGGTTAGCGCAAGCTTGGGCATGGTGGTTATTCGAATTTGGTGGCACGAATTGTAAGTTTCGAAAAACCAATAATGCATCCAAATAATAAATTGCAAATTATTTTTCATTTTATTGCACTGCAAAATGTAAATGAATGACGTTATGCAAATATGTAGGCTAATTGATTCAAAGAAGTTTCCACTGAGGAATACTTGAAGCTTGGCTTCCAACATGACTTTGGAGCTGTTGTTGAATGCTGAAAAATCTTGTCTCAGAAAACAAAGTCTTCTAGTACTGATCCATCTCGTGCACAGGTATATAAAATCGATATAGTTTAATGAATAATTATTGCTTGTGCAATCTATTCATTATAAATAATTGACATAAAATATTGACTCTATTTTGAGTAGGAAAGTAATGATCCTCTTAATGTCTAGTAGGGACAACAACAAATCGAAGATCATGCTTCGAATCCTAGTAATGAATTTATTCATATGCTACAATTTTATATATAGCATTGCAGATGGTAAACATTAATTGTACTTCTCCATATTTCAACTGCAAAGCATGTAGAGGGTCACATTGTATAGGTTGAGCCTGAACAGGACTATGAAGAACATGATGTGGCCACAACAGGTAAAAAAACACCTTCGTAATGTTTTTTTAAATGAAATACTTGTCATTATAATAACAAAATATATTGATGCAACATTTTCACATTATTGCATCTAATCCAAACCCCTTGCCGCAAAATCCACATCGCGAGTACTCTACGATGCGGACATCACAACAAATTGATGAAGCACAAAGAACTGAAACACAAGTTCAAGAACATGAGCTTCTTGTTGATTGTGTAAAGAGAAAAAAAAAACTAGGAAGAAGTGACTGAAGAAATATTGTGTAATTATTTTTGATAATATAATGCCGTCCATGATTTTTAGCATACTGAATGAATGAATGGTTTAATGGTTTTATGATTCAGTGTAGTAAATTGTTACCTTTATTGAATGTTATCTTTTATTAAATGAATGTGTTCACTAAATGAATGAATGGTTTATTGAATGTTATCTTTTATTGAATGAATGTGTTGACTGAATGAAACAATGGTTTAATGAATGTTAGTCTTTATTGAATGAATGGTAGATGTTTGTTTATGATGAAATATGCATGAATTTGCACATAATTTTTTTTTCAAGTACATGCATTGAGTATGGGGAATTGAGAGTTATGTGAGGGGGGGGATGTGTCATAAGAGATTCCACCTTCATGTGGTTGGCCCTATTCAGTAGAGAATATTAAATTATTCTCGAAACAGAGAGGAGATCAATGAATGGCTATGGTGCTACCTTTATACAACCCACCCGCGTATCATATAAATTTTAACAATTTCTTGGAGCTTGTTGTGATGTTTGGTTTCTCCTCATAACCAATTTCGAGTTTCCACAACTTCAAAGGCTGAGTAAATGATGCATTGGAACCAATATCCTTACCCTTCTCTTTCATTTCCTTGGAATCTCCTTGAGAATATTTGAATAAGATATGTCTCAAATCCTCTAGATCATTTGCATCCTCTCCATTATGTCCAATTTTCCTGCAATAGAGAAGATATCTCGTCTC
This sequence comes from Larix kaempferi, assembly GCA_027924585.1. Taxonomy (NCBI): domain Eukaryota; kingdom Viridiplantae; phylum Streptophyta; class Pinopsida; order Pinales; family Pinaceae; genus Larix; species Larix kaempferi. The sequence continues at coordinate 5,678,460 of BSBM01000264.1, forward strand.
TTTTTCCACTACCCATTTAATGACTATTCAGAATCAATATCAAAGGAATGGGTTCTCTTGAAATTTACTAACCCATCAGCAGTAGGATTAGTTAATATGTTATTTTTCCACTTGTCAAATTATAAATATGATCCATAACTGTTTGATGAACAATCTACCAAGAGAGGATTTGAGGCCTAATCTCCCTAGATTAACTTAAGACTAGAACAAATAGGAAAGAATATAGAATACTTTCCTAGATCTGATTAGAGATTGAGTGGATAGATGATTTACATTTAATATCGTTGATCCTTTCTCTTTGATGTTCGCTCCAAGCTTGACAGTATTCAAATATCAGCTGCAAAAGCTATCAAGACAACACAGAACAAAACAAGTAGTAACATGCACCTAAATAATAATAGATCTAATTAAGCAATTAAGCAGGCAAACTACACAAACATCATCAATGCAATAACATTTGGTGGAAAGAATTTATATTATTGTATAAAAGGGAAAGTACATAGAAGGAAGTGATTGCAACCAAGGCTTAACATAGCAATCCTTCTCCAACCAAGCCAATGCCAAATCCTCCAAAGGAAGTGTGGATCTCTCAAGGGATGAGTAGAGATCTCTCCTAAGGTAGTTTCTCCAACATGTAGATATTATAGACTTCCTCCCTTTGGAATGGGAACAAGCTTCACTTATATAGGACTAAGAGGATAGGATAGGTTGAGATATGGTAGGAGAGAGTTAGGGGATCTCACCAAAGGGCTAGGAAACCGAATGCCAGCTCCCCTATAGGCTAGGGATAGGGTTAGACATCACTCTCCTTCGAGAATGGGTTCGAAGATGCTATTTTATCCAATTAACTGACATTGTCACAAGCTGCAGTAGGAAAACTTACGACGTCGCAGGTTGCACAAGGGTGAACTGCGATGACCTATAAAAATGGGTCAGTTAAGCCCTCCAGTCATGGGAAAATTCATTGATGTTTACACTGAGTCTCAGGGTAGCAAGATTTAGGTGTAACAGAATTCCCCCCAAAGCATGAAGCTATTGGAACTTGACAGGTGAAATGCTTTGACAGAAGGAATGGCAATGGACTTGTCGGACAAAAAACATTGCTGCAGTACAACTGACTCTGAGTACACAGTCTCATACAACTCATAACATGACTTCCGACTAATACAATGCAGATCCATGGTAGTAATGACCGACTGAACACAATCATGGCTACTAGACACAAGCGTAGATCCATGATGAGATTATAACACATCCATAACCAATACAAAAGTGGATCCATGTAATATGACTCAAAACAATCTGCATCGCAACCTGGGTAAAACATGACCACCCATGGTCTTTAGGACGAACCCGCAATGATGCTCTATCCATGTGATTACAAATGTCTTGACGTCGAACATGGTAGAAACCACTTGATTACCGGTCATTGATGTATAACGTTAACAAGCGCGAGGGAAATCACCATTACCGTCAATGATCCCCAAGGTATCATAGTACATATCGTCAAGCATGAATAAATGAGCTGAAGTCGAACGCTTAACGAAATATTTCAATCAAGAGTCAATGATGTAAAGTCATGTCGAAAGCAAGGTCACATTCCATTGAGGCATGTAGGCCCAAGGTACTCAATTGGTTTCTAGATTCAATCCTCAGATGATGATTTGAAGTCGACAAGGATGAATCCGTCGAAGGAGGGCCATGATGAATCCCCCGTCATCGACACGAAACTTGATAACAATTTTTTGGAGTAGATTGGATTGTACAGTAACATATAGGGATAACTCAGAGTATACCGACATGGTGGAAGGTGTACTGACTGCAAATAATGAGTGGTGAAAGTATTCTTGAACATGGGCATGGCATGACACCAACTCCTAATGCAACTGATGATGGAAGTATTCTTTGGATGACCCATAGGAGTAACAAGACTTGGGAAATAGGAAAGACCCAAGGGCAAACGGATGGTCCAAGTACTATATGCAAATGCAAATGAGTGCCATGTTCAAGAATGACTAGGTACTACCACTGGTAAAAAGTGTAACATAAAAGCTTTCCTTTTTCCCCATCATGAATGATGAGTGCCTCATGTGTTTTTTACGAGATTGATGAGGGTAACCAGATGCTCAGTATAGCTCATCTCATAGATGAGTCCAATCTAAAATATTTTCTGAACCTGGGTGAGGAGGGGTTCATCCCATAATGGGTCCTTCAATGTTAGATTTTAACGAGCCCATAGCAAGTAAACTCGGTCGTCATTTCATGTTTATAGACTCTGAAAAGAACTAAGGAAGACTCCAATGGTCCTTTTTCGTAAAGTTAGCCTCTTCACCTAAAAAAGGGTAAAACATCGCGGGAGAGGACTCTTCCAGTTATGATTGGCTAGAGTATTCCTTTTTCGTAAATAGTGCCCCCTGGTCTGAAAAAGGGGTACTATCACTAGGGAGATGACTGTTCAAATACTTTAGCAAGCGTGAACGCAACAAGTTGACTTGGTGATCTTTTTGTATTTCGAGAACCTGAAAAAAGATTAAAGATAGAATCCAGGGGGATTCCTTTTCCGTAGGAGTTTAACGAGCCCAGAAAAGTGATAAATCATAACTCGGTGACTTATTCTCGTGGTTTTAAGAGCATGAGAAAGAACAAAGAGTAAGCTCATCATCATTAAATAATTGAAATATAACGGGTGAAAATAACAACACAAATATTCAATGGGTTGTTCATACCTGAGATAATCGCTATGATGCGAAAATGGCACAAATGAAACACTTAACGTCTTCTGCATGCTTGAAAACTAGGTCAAACAGTCAACCGGGTGTTCAAATGCAGTAAAATAATCTAAACTATAGCAAATAACCCATAAAGCATCTAAATTTGAGAAAGAATATTCGCTTTTTGTTTATAAAATATGAAAAATGACCAAAAATAGTTACCATTGTCATTTGCCAAGTTTGGGGAGAAGAAAATACCATTTGGAGCAGATTTTCATTCATCGATTGCGGAAGCTACGAGTGACCATTTCACATACTGTCAGGAGCACGTAAACCTAAATCTCAACCAACATCTTTCTAGTGGTTTACAATTTCATTTTTTGTCCATTTTTTAGGTTTTTGGGTTGATTTTTCAGGGGATTTTGTGCCCTCGGGTCGTTGCAGGTCTCCCTTACAGGAATTGCGATGAACCTGGGTCATCGCAAAACCCGTAAGGATTTCTTGCGACCATGTCACCGTGTCATAAAAGATGGGGTGCGATGGAGGAAACGTCCATCTCCAAAATCAAACCTAGCCTACAAGAAAAACTTTTGATGGTTTGGGTGAGCTCTAATGGTGTTTAAATGCTTCCTTTGACAGGTTTGTGGCCTTCACCATGGTTCTAGAATGGCATGAGTGTGAACATGAAGTGGAATATGTACAAGTTGCAAATGATACATTGTGTGTGGAGGCATTGAGAAACTATGGGTTGTTGAAGTTCTTCCAGGTCCAGGGCATGTGGGCCGAAGTCCCACTACTGGAGCACATGCTCCGAAGTTGGGATGCAGTGTAGCAGTACTTCATGATCGGGGAGCATGTACTGACTATAGATGTTGATGACATCTATTTCTTGACAGGACTATCTCGGATGGGGGATAATGTGTCTCTCACCGGATCATGAGGGAGTGACCAGACGGTGGATGACTTGATCTCCCAGCATTGCACTCCACATGCCTGTGCCTCTAGTGGGAAAAATCCCATTAAAGAGGTGCGATATTGTCCATTGTGTGTTATACTCTTCACTATAGTGAGGATAGTAGGGATCCAACCGTCTCATTTGGATACCAAGTCCCAAATGTTATATGCGAAGGATTGTATGTCTCCAAAGGTGTTTAACTGGTGTGAGGGACTCCTCACCAACCTTCGAGCTCAGCTGACAGAGTGTCAGCATCGTGAGATCAAGCAGTTTGGCTATGGATTAGTAGTGATCTCCTTCTTGTTAGAGCAGGTCCCTCTCTTACGCCCGTAGGTGACCTTGGATGATAGAGATTCCAAGGATCCTCATATGGCTCAATGGATGGAGGTGATGGCCCACCATGGTGGTGGAGGTTCAATCATCGGGTACGGTTCTGGATTCTTCACCTGGATGGAAGGCCAGCTACTCATGATCGAGGACTATCCGTATAGTGGTACGAACTTCAGGGAGGATCCAGACCTAGTGCTTCCTGAGGGAGCAGAGTGGGGAGAGATCGGTAAGAAAAATGACCTTTGTACTTTTTCATTTTGTGTATTTATAATTTTTTTAGATACTGTTGATGAGTTAAAAACATGTGTGTGCAGATGTGGGCCCTTCACGATTGGTGGGAGTTTCACTAATCACGAGGAGGGGAGAGGCACCAGCTGTAGACCTAGCCATGGATGATTCCATGGTAGAGATGGAGGATGTCTATGAGAACCTTACTAGGTTGACATTAGATGTTCTAGATCCATTAGTGCATGAGTTACCGAGGCCCATACAGAGGTACACAGTTGGCGTGACCTTGTGCTTCAGTCAGCTGGTCCATAAGGTAGCGACAGCGGTAGACTACTGCCATGGCCATCAGGCGAGAGCTGCGAGACCCAAGGATGCATGGGCCAGGCATTAGGCCTTATGTTATTATGTATGTACTGAGAGATTTATGATCCTCAGATTTTGTACTTCTAAAATCTATCAGGCTTCAGATTTTGTATAGACTCACTGAAAGCCATCGTGCTTTAGATTTTGTCTGAACACTACTTTATCTTGATTTATATATATATACAGAAATTTTGGTGGATTTATCCATTTGTGTTCCATATGAGATCTTGTTTATGTGTTTGCTTATGTGATGAATTATTTACATGTTATGTCTTCTTTTATAGTTCATGAATATGTTTATGTGTGTGCAATGTACCAATCTAGGATGAAGTTTCCATGGAGTCGGCAACTATGTTCATGTCTCGTGGAATGTGCAGGTATTGAATGGATTCGAAGGACCTTTCCAAAAGATGAACTCGTCGGAAAAGATGGATTAGGGTAGGGTTGCAGATGGCGTAGACCCAGTTAAGATGAGAGACCACCAATTGAGAGTCCAAATGGATGACAACGTGGTCCATACCCAAAGAAATAGCGTCGGTTAGGATTCCAATGACTACCTGATATTCCACAGCATTGTTGGTTGTGAAACCTAGACACATTACTCCTGAGCTGATAAGCTTGCCGGTAGGTGAATAGAGAACCTAGGTTGCCGAAGCAAGGTTGTGGGTATGTCGGCTAGCATCGTCCATGAATCCATAGCAAGTTTCCATCTTCACATAGACAGAACATGGTATAAGTAACAAAACAAGACCGAAGCATGCAAAAATCAAAGCCTCACACCACACAAAACACACGTAATGTACAATATATACAAAGTATTTATGCATGAAAAACTTAGGCATAGTACCTCTTCAGGTAAATCCCATTGTGGGGTTCACCTAAAGATATCCCATTGTACTCTTCAAGCTCATAGGATCCCTTCTCTAAAATGTGTTTCACTATGTAGGGTCCATTCCACATGGACTCAAAATTTCCTTCCCCCAACTTATCATGTATTTGGTCGTATGTGAGGACCAAATCACCTTCGCTATAGACATGAGGTTCTACCGACTTGTCGTACTGATATTTGATGCGTTTCTTATGAGCCTCGTTGGAAACAGCGGCATCGCGACAAGTCTAGTCGAGTTTTTCCAGGTAGAGGAAGCGTTCTTCCACAGCAGTAGTGTTAGGGAGAAGTTCAACTACGCATTTGAGGGATGAAATCTAGCACTCAATCGGTAGGACAACCCCCAATCCATAAACTAATTGCAAGGGGTTAAATCCAGTGGCGGTCTTGACGGAAGTTCGATAAGCCCATAGTGCAGAGAAGAGCATATTATGCCAGTTGGACTTCTGCGTACCCACCATGAGTTCGATCATGGTTTTCAAGACCTTGTTAATGGCCTCTACTTGTCCATTGGACTGTGGGTAGTACAATGTTGAGTTTTCATGGCGAAAACCAAATCTAGTGCTCAATTTGTCAACCATGTGGTTCATAAAGTGAGAACCATGGTCAATAACTATAGCTTAAGGAAATTTGAACCGTGCTATAACATGATTAAACATGAAGAGTGCAACAGTTTTTGCGTCATCCGTGTATATAGGCATAGCCTCGACCCACTTTGTAAAGTAATCCATGGCTACTATGACGTAACCATGCCCCCCGACAGAGGTAGGATTACAATGCATGAAGTCAAGCCCCATTTAACGAAGGGGCCAATGACAATAACCGGGTGTAACAAGGCTGGCTGGGTGTGCTTCTCGGTTTGAAAGTGCTAGCATGTAGGACATTTTTTGACGGCCTTGATACAATCTTTAAAGATAGATGGCCAATAATATCCTACACGAAGTATTTTATGGGCTATAGCCATTCCAAAGAGATGACTTCCACACGCCCCAGCATGACAGTCATTTAAGACATGTTCAGCCTCTTCATGAGTGAGACAACGTTGAAGAATAGAATCAATACCACGACGGTACAAAGTATCACTAATGATTAGATAATACTTTGCATGGTATCATATGCGACGACGGTCGTCCCATGAGAGTTGGGGGCTGAAATGTTGGGTCTAAAGATATAAAATGATATTTCCATACCATGGATCAGATGTGCTGATGAGGAATAATGATTCTTCTAGAAGAGAATCATTGGGCTCAAAATCGACATCAGCCCAGGGAAGATCATATATCAGCTCGGCAAACACCAAAGACTTTTTAGACTTAGCTTTTTCGAATAGGAGATCAAATTCCTGCAGTATCATGATCCAGAATGAATACTTTCCCCCAAGCACCTGACGTGTCAAAATGTGGTACATGGGGTTCGAATCGGAAATGATGGTGGTGGTGCGGAGCAAGATGTAATGTCAGAACTTTTGGATGGAAATGACTGTCGTGAGAGTGAGCTTCTCGACATGTGAATAATGGGTTTCCGAGTCGATGAGACCCTTACTGAGGTAGTAAATCACATGCTCCTACGCGTTGTTGTCTTCTTGTACCAAGCCCATGGCGATCGTGGTGGAAGAAGCGGAAAGATAAAGGATATAATCCTTGTAGTAATTGGGCGGTTGGAGCACAGGGGCATGCATGATAGTGTGTTTGAGACCATCGAAAGATTGTTGTGCTTTCTCGTCCCAAATGAACGAGACGTCTTTCTTGAGCAGTCTCATGTAACCCTGCATCTTTTGCGCAAAATTATAGACAAAACGCCTTAAGTAAGTTGATTTCCCTTGCAAACTTTGAAGTTCCGTGATGTCAGTGGGAGGTGGGAGAGCGACGATGGCTGCCACCTTCAAGGGATCAATGCGGATCCCATCTTTTGAGACTATGAAATCGAGGAGGTGTCTAGACTCGACATAGAAGATACACTTGTGAGGGTTCAAGCGGATGATATACCGCCTGCATTTGAGGAATACCACCATAAGATGGTCAATGTGGTACTCGCACTACCGTGAATGGGAAGGTAGATTGTCCAAGTAAGGTTCCACAAAGTCCTTCATGTTGTGAAAGGCATACGACATGGCCCGCTGGAATGTGGCACTAGGATTTTGAAGACCCAAAGGGAGATTGCGATAAGAAAACGTACCCCAAGGATGGATGAAAGTTGTCTTGTGTTGATCAACCGAGTGGATCTCAATCTAGTTGTAGCCAGAAAAGCCATCCATGAATGAAAAGATGACACTTCCCATACAATTGTCGATGATCTGGTCAATAAAGGGAGTCAGGTAATTTTCCTTAGGACATGCCTTGTTAAGATCCCGACAATCGATGTACAAATGAATGGTACCCTTCTTTTTGAGACCCATTCAGTCAATGGGACAGGGTAGATAAAACCAGCTTTCAAGAGCTTTTCAATCTCTGCCTTGATTGCTGCAGTCTTTCATGGGTGTACCGGCCGCAGTTTTTGTCGGACTTGTTTAGCATCAGGATAGGTTTGAATCATGTGTGAAACAATAGAAGGGTCTATCCCGAGCATCTTATCATAAGTCCAAGCAAACACATCTCGAAATTGCCTGAACAAGGCCGTGAACATTGTAATGTATTGAGGGGAACACTTTTGGCCTAAACTAATGTGTTCCACCAGGAGTAACTGATATGTCAACCGAAATGGTAGGCTCAATGTTGGCCAAGTTGCCTTCAGAGTCTGTTTGACATGTGAGTATCAAGGATTGAGAGCAAGAGTACACAACTGATGTAAAGATGGTGGGGATGCTATTCTCCACAGTATCCAATGAAGGAAGGAAAGATGAACGATGATGGAGGTCTTCCCATGGAGGGTCATCCACACTCATGATTTCCATAATGGACTCATTAGAATGAAAAGTCTGAAACAGAGGATCAGGGAGGGATGATGTCCGTTGTAGAGAATAGGAGGTGGAGGCCACAGCTAAGTGGTCCTCCAGGGATGACTGGATAGCCTCGTAAGTGAGTTTGGCAGGTGAAAGAGGCATAGTATCTCCAATCAGGTGTGTGGTGGCTTCATCAAGTACAAGCCATTGATCAGTATAGCTGGGGATAGATGAAATCCGAGAGGAGATCATGTTCACCTTGGCAACATGATTTGGGGGATCCGAGGTTGGAAAAATGCCCATAAGGGATTAGTCCTTGATGAGGCCAACCCCCACACTCTCATAAGGATGCAAAGATTGTTCAAGTAATGGAACATTATCGCCCATATGAGTAGCGGTGTCAGGTGTACATAAATCCAGTTGGTCGACAGTAACAATCCGGCCTTGATGGGTGAATTGTACTATGCAGAAGACAGATGATGTGATCGCAGTCATGGCATAAAACCAATTAAGACCAAGAAGAATGTTATAATCTAACGGGGTAGCGGCCACTTCCACATTAATGGTTATGGTATTTCCCCCCAACTCGACTGCTAAAGCTTGTAATAGCCCATGAGGTTGAAATCCATGTCCGTCAAATGCTTTCAAGTTGGTAGGAGAACGGTTCAACTCGAGAGAGCCAATGGCTCTCCAACATGAAATCGACATGACTGAAGTAGAGGCACCTTCGTCTAAGACAGTACGATGGATTGTCTTCCCAGCAATGTTTGTGGCAACTTGAAATGCCATCTGATGGGAAAGCCTCAGTTTAAAGTATTCCAGCTGTAACATGATGGTATTCGAAGAATCTGGATCAACCGCCCTGATGGCAGCAAGGAGATTCTTGCGCTGGTTAAGACAGTTCTGCAAGACCTCAAGTGTCGACATAGCACAAGGGGCTTGTGCCAGGTCCTCTACAATATTTTAGTTCTGAGTGGCCCGAGCATTGGGATTGAAAACAGCTTTTCTAATTGTGCTCTTTGGAAGACACAACACTGACTCTAAATAGGGCTTCTCAATGGTGAGAGAAGCGTGCAGTACAGTGACGTCGGGAATCGAAGTGGAATATTTTTCGGTATTACTTCCAATGGGTTCCTTCGGCGGGACGGATTCATACGACCGAGAACGGGTGTTCATGAGAACATGCAGAGTGGAGGATGCTTCTCCTTGGGAGGAGAGGTGTGTGAGATTAGTTGCTAGTTTTGAGTGGGGAAGGGATCATTGAGAACTACAGTAGTAGAGTTTCCCTTAAGAAACTTATGAACTTCGTCTCGGTGGGAACATTCTTTTGAGATATGGTGTCCACCGCACAGCAAACAAGGATACTTTAACTTCCTCTTCTATTTGGTGTCTTCCTGAGTGGGTTTGGGCTCCTGTTGGTTAGAATATTTCTTCTATTTCCCTTTGTTCTTCTTATTACTGCAGAAATTTTGAGATGAAGCTGATTGCACAGAATTCACCTCTTCGGTGCAGGCAGGAGTGGTGGACTTGGTAGTGCTGTTGCCAGCCTATGGTGATGATGGGGAAGAACCTTGGGGTTTCGATAAGTCACCAGTTTGAATAGAAGGCTGGGAGGCAAGGGAACCAATGATGCCATCAGCTTGTGGTCCCTTGGGTGGTTTCGTGGGATCATACATAGGGTGAGGTGCATCGGGAAAAATTTCATACAATGTGTCGGATTGAGCATAGACCAAGTCTAAGTAATGGGAAAGGGAAATAGATTGTTCCCCAATTAAGGCCCCTCCCATAGCTACATCTCAAGCTACGATAGGTAAAAATGACTTTGTGAACCAGTCAGATAAGAGTTGGTCTGGAATATGAGCCTTAATAAGACATCGTCTTCATTGCCATTCATGAATATGATTAGAAATATGAGTGGCAGTGTTCTGGAGAAGGGAGGTCAATAAGTCTGTGCCAGTCTCATAGCGAATGGGCAGCTGGAAGTGGGTCATAAATGACATAGCAAGAGATAGGAAGTCGGGAAAAGAATTGGGTTGTAGCTCAATGTACCACTTGGCAGCTGGACCGGTGACAGTCCATTGAAATAACCTAAGATGGATCGAGTCGTCCATCAAGGAGTTGGATGAACACCATAGATGGTATGTCATCACATGGTTTTTAGGATCCTCACCAGGTTTTCCATCAAATTTGGGGATATCTGATGGTAACATAACCAGAATGGACGGCCAGTTATGCCCATGGAAAATGGGATCATTCGTCATACGAGATAGGTCGGGTAAGTCCAAAGTAGCTAAAAAGAGAATTTGTTGGTTCAGCTGTGGGTACTGATAGAACTGATAAGGCATGTATGGACTGGTAGGAACTTGAATCGATTGATTGTAGGGTGTTCTCGGAGGAAAATAACCATAAGGGGGTGTGCCTCCTGGACCGTAAGTAGGTTTGCCACCATAAAAAGGTGGTCCATTACCATAATAAGGTGGCTCGTTACCATAAGGTGGGTACCCACCGCCACCACCAGGAGGGGGTGGTCCGCCTCCAAATGGTGGGGGTCTGCCACTTCCACCTAGATAGGATGGAGCTTCACTACCTTCGCCAGGAGGAGGTGGTGGTCCGCTGCTGCCACCAGGATAGGGTGGGCCTCCACCGCCTCTACCGGGAGGAGGTGGAGGTCTACCGCCACTGCTGGAAGGGTAAGGACCTCCTCCGCCACCTCCACCTCCACCACCAGGATGGGATGGTCCTCCACCACCACTGCCAGGATGGGATGGGTCTCTACCATAAGGTGGAGGTCTGCCACCATCGGGGGGGTGGCCCTCCGCCTCAGCCTGAAGGCGGAGGGCCTCCACCTCCACCTCCAAGGGGGTGGGCCATGATAGCAAGAATGAGGTGGTCCTCCACCAAAAGGTAGAGTTCCACCTCCTTCGGAGTTTTGTGTGGGCCCGCCGCCTCCAATGGGAGGTGGGGGTGGACCAAACAGGGGTGGTGGGACTTGAGGGACTGTAGGTAGGGGTCCATGTTGTAAAACATTTTGTTTCCCCCATAGAGTGTATGGATTTCCAGGGTAGGGTACCCTGTAGAGTGCGTTTTCGGGATTGAGTTGTCCCGACACAGGGTTAAGATAACCTTGATATGATTGACTCCATGGTGGTTGAATTACATTGGATGGTCCCGCAACATGAGATAATCCAGTAGTGAAAGGTCTAGGATGTAAGGAATTTCCAATGGAAGGACCGATGGGAACTCATCCTCTAGTATTATGGTTAAGTGACAAGGGTTGACCCCTAGCAACAACTTGATGACCACTAATTAAAGGTTGACCCAACACGGGTTGTTGATTATCTACTATAGTATTAACATTACCGGTAAGGAAGGTATGGGGTAAAGAGTATCCTCCTCGTGAGTTTTTGGGTGGGGAAGGAGCATGTAATGTAACCGTGGTTGTAACAAGTGTGTTGGACTATTTTCCTTCAACAGGTTGAGTCGTTCATGGTGTAGAACCAGTCTCCTGTCTGTGGGGTGAATGTGCAGGAAGTGATGGTTGACCAGGTTCATAAGTGGTCACGTGTTGTGTGGATTATTCTGGTGAATCATAAGATAAAAAATGACTTGGGAGTGGTTGATAAGGAAGTAACGTCAGGTCTTCAACCCTTCGTAAAAGACTTTGTCTTCGAAATTCATCACCCATGGTACATAATCGATCCAAGTGATCACGAATGGGTCCGAAAATCTGCTCAGGAGTAGCCCAATTGGGTGGGGATGAAATGGAAAAATGAGCCACTGGATGCCCTAGAGATGATGTCCAATAAGCTACTGTTGGACCAACAGCGGTTGCAGGGTCGAACTGGGGTGGATTTATCCATTCCATTGATCCAGGCTCTCTCGGTAAAATGGAAGGTAGGTCTTGTGAAGTAGAATTTTGCGCCTCTTAACCCTGCGGGGGGTTGGAGATAAGTAAACCTGGAGGGAACATATGTGCTCCAATATTCAAAATAGGGTTTTCGACTTCAGGTGACATGACCGTGGCTTGTGGGTCCATTCTTACCTTCGAAATTACCTCCTGGTTAAGGGGATATTCGGGCAGTAAGTTCTGAATCCTACGGGATCTTCTCCAAGGAAAGTCAGCTAGAGTGACTGAAACAAAAGTTTCTCCTAGGGAAAGCTAAACAAAAGAAAAGCAGTCCAGAAAAATCCTACACAAACTAAGGCTGCAAGCAAACTTATGTGATAGGAGTGAATTCAAAAGTTTGGAACCTCATAGGATTTTCAAGGCTTCACAAATCGCTATATACTGTAGGGACCAACAGTAAAATGTGACAAGAGGATTGGGACCATACCCTTGCCTAAATACCTGACTACCTGGACAGTACGTGTGTAGTAATCTCCCCGAGTGCTATTCTCGGTGTATTGCTTTGCTAAGATGACCAAATGGTTAACTCAATTGGTTTCAGGAATCCTAATGGTGTCTCTCGATATACGCAAGGTATGTGGGAGCTCAAATCCATAGTGGTTTTGTCTAATGCACAACCGTATGGCACGAGACCTTCCTATATACTACCGAGTACGTGAAACACCTTTCTATATACGCCAAGTACATGAAACACCTTTCGATATATGCCAAGTATGCGAAGTACTTGGTGGGTACGTGAAAGAGCTTCGATATACCTGGTTGGTACGTGAAAGAGATTCGATATACCGATAAGTACGTGGAAGACTACAATACCCCCAGAATACAGTGCTGGCAAGTAACGACAGCTGCCATGTTTTACGACGCTGGAACACGTCTCTAACTTAACACACAAGTTACTAAATATTTTACCTTAGTTCTATCGTTAATTTTATCTAGACGGTTAGGTGAATGCATGAGGTGAGTACATAAACGTAAACATGATGTAAGCCCTAACTACATGCACAAAATATATTTTTCTTTTGATGAACTCTATCTATGGGAGGGAGAAATTTCTTTCCAAGTGATTTTACCAAAACAACAAAATGCAACACAATCCCAAAATCTATCAAATTTGATAAAAAATACTCTTTTCACTTTTTTCGTTTTTCTAAGCAAAACTCAAAAAAAAATCAACAAGCACAACAACCAAATCCAAACATTTTCTTTTATCTTTTCAAATAAAAACTTTAAGAGATGAAAAGAGAGAAATTCCCTATCTAGAGCACTCTAACTTTTCAATTTCATTATAATGGCTTAAAAGCATAAAAAATCAAGACTGCATACAATTTCTCCAAACATGGAATCACTTTTGTAAAAACTTGATCTGACTCAAATTTTTCAAGAAAAGGAATGATTCATAATTCCCGAAAAGCACAAATGATTAATTCTTTCTCTCAAATGTTTCCAAAAGACTAATCAATGACCAATTCAAACACATGAAGTAATTCCTACAATAATTTTCAAATGTACTTGAAAATAGTAAAAATGATGCACCTTTAATTCTTCAATGCATACCAAGATTACAACTTGATAACAATGATATTTTTAAGCATGAAAAACTGAAAAGAAAGTTGATTTGCAGCACTCTAAATACTCAGGAAATTCTTAAAAAATGACAAGCACTCATATGGACTGAAAACACTTCAAAACACTCAATCAAACAACTGAATGCAAATGAAGCTAAATGACAAGTGCAAAAAGCAATTTGGGATCAGATCCAATGCAAAGATTAGATCAGGTGTGGAAAGGAGGGAAAACAAGGTCAAGCAGATGAAGTTGGGGGAGCCAAAAGTGTCCACCACTACCAAACTTAATATTGTTAAAATGGGACCCAATGCAAATCCGCACAAAAATCCAAACACTTTCAACATTGTTGGGATCAGGAATTGTCTTTTATAATGATGTTATTTACATTAATTTCCCATCCTATCTACCATGATTTAATACATCTATGTTCAAAAAGGCTATCTTTTACTTTATTTTAATAATTAAATCTCGTAAATGAAAAGTGAGCCTAATATGTTATTTTTAAATGCATTAAATGCAATATTGTGCAAATGATAGGCGTTCGGTACTCCATATGACCTTTCATTCAGTATTCTTCTGGTTCGAAGTTTCACACAGGGTTTAATGACATGTTTCTTATTGGTTCATTAAGTTTGGCTTGCCTTTATCTTTTGGCTCTTGTTGATCTCATGATACATTCATCGTTCGATTCTTTCAAGTCCTATAAATACCTACGAGTGGAAATGAAATCATGAGTTAATAATATAATCTTTTTTTTTATAATTTAAACAAATAATAAACATCTAAATGCTAAAAGATTATTAAAGACTTTGTTTAATAAAAGCAAAATCTTAAGTAAATCCATTTGAAATTAAATACTAAAATGCTTAAAGGGAAAGTCATTTAATTAAATAAAAACATTTTTGAATGGAGTTACGTTTTATGTATATTAAGCCACCTCATGCTATATGATGTAATTACTTTAATACAAACACTACATTTCCTTTTACTTTCAGTTTAATGAAACATTCATTTTGTTATGTGCAGGCCATAATTTAATGGAACGGTTTTTATGTACAAGTCGTGAAATGAATTCGCACAACAAATCAAGTGAAGAAGGATGAGGATCACATGATGCAGCCAATAAAATGCCGCCACAGTTTGAAGCCAGCAATCAATCCATGCAACAACTTAGTAGAAATTCCGCTCAAAATCCAGATTTGTGAAACTAATTTCCGTTACAGATCATTCGGATGCTCATTCAGATCGTCATTCGCACCTCCGAAACCATTGGTTCGGGTACTTAGAGGCATTAATGGAAAAAACATAAAACATAGGTGTTGTTCGTGGTGGTCCTCTCATGTTGATTCACCTATTAGATCTCACCCAGAACTGTTCAGATGTGAGCAGCTTGCAATTCAAAGATCCCGTCAAAAAAATGTGTTTTAACTGACGGCAAAATTTCGAGCTAGCTTTGCGGTCAAACATAGGGGAAATTGAAAATCCTGGCACCTGGGTTTTGTGCAGAATAGGCCCATTTAGGTCACGGCAAGGAATTTGGCCAAACTTCAAAGCCATTTGGGAGTAGTTTGTGGTTCTCTGAAATCAACTTTTCAAGAAAACGTGGTTGGCCGTTTTCTAAATTTAGAAATTTGTTTTAACAGCTCAGGAGCTTGGGGATTCGGTTCTATCCTTCCCCAATGACATTTTTATGTATAAATAGACCCCATTGGGCTAAGAAAGGGATGTAATTTTGCTCTTTGTTTTTATAATGGAAGTTTTTCTCTGTTTTTGGTTCAAATCCGCTTTTATGCTTTTGGTGACTGAGTAATCCGTGAAGCTTTGTCCATTGCTACTTGCGAGGGCCCCTTAGTGGCAGTGGATTTCATTTTGTTTTGCTTTCATTGTTATTGTTAAGCTAAGTCATTATATCCATATTTTTTATTACTGTAGAAGTGTTATCTATATTGCATTTTGTGACTATGATAGTACTTCATTGTTTATATATATAACATGAAACATTGTGCTTCTGTTGTGTGCATTTAAAGTCCATGTAAATCGCTTGTGTGTGTCTAAATGAGATCTTTGTCCATTGCATAACGTTTTCAGTTTAGCTAGGGTTTGGAATTACATTTGTTTCTCAAGTATTTAGACTTGTTTTCCATTGGTTTGTGGTAGGAATAGTTCATCATTTATCATAGGATTCATTTGAAGCATCATTTACATTTTTGTTTCATTAAGTCATTGCACAGTAGAAGGTAGCTTTTGATTTGAGTACAAGTAGTTTAGTTTAACAATAAATTAATTATCATGCTTTGATTAAGAAATTGTTTAGCTTAGATGTCCTTTTGAAATAGAGTAGCTTGCATTACCTTTAGATGTTTGAAGAAATGGTTTAGCTTGCAATTCAATTTACTGTAGAAGTAGGGTAGTGTTGTTTTTCTTTTTTATATTCATATAAGTTTGCTTGCAAGTTTAAGATTTGTTTCCATTCACTACAGAAATAGTGTAGTTTTCAATTTGACCATTAGTTGTAATCCAAAAAGCAAGTAGTATAGTTGTCTTTTTTATCATGATATAGATAGTTTATGAATTGTTTCCATTTGCTTTCAAACTTAAGATTTAGATGAGTTTAACTTGTTTTACAATGTTTCCATAGACCTTGTTTATTTCAATTTGCCTTATTTATGAAGTAGTCCAGTATTTATTTTCAAGTTTCTTTTCAAATTTATAATTAGTCTTTCATTCTTGTTTTGCATAGCATCCTATTATCTCAAACTTTATTAGTTTTCTTCTTTCAAGTCATTTCATTCTAACAGACAGGATAGACTAGGAACTAGTTCCAATCCAAGTTTACTAAGTTTATTTGCATTAGTTTTCAGAGTTTGATGATTACAAGTTCACATAAATTAGTTAGAGTATGGGTTTACTTTTCAAGTTATAGATCAGTTTTATCGCATTTTCATAGTTGTCTTAGATCATAGTTTGATTTGCAATAAGATCTCTTGTAGTTCATGTTTCATAAATTAGTTGAAATAATTTAATATTAATAGGCATGTGGGTGAGTTAGATCAACATTTTAAAGAACTCATCAAAAATTGAGTAACTTAGATTTTGTACTTCTCAAGATTGCCAAAATAGTGTTTCATTTCAAATATCATAGTTAGTTGTCAGTTGCTTATGGATCAACAGTAAGTTACAATGTTTAAGATTTCTTGTAATTAGTCTATCTTTAGTTTTCACATCTTTGTAGAAGTCAAGTTATATTTATTTCCATTTTGCATTTCTTTAGCTTTCGTAAGTCATTTAGATCCAGTAGTTCTTCAAGATGATTGGAACTAGGTAGTTTGCTTATCATTCATTGTTGTTAGTGCATGCATAAATCTTAGATCAGTATTTCATCTTATTTCATAGTCTTATAGGTTGTTGAAGTTGAATCTCATAGGTTGCTTAACTAGTTTGTTTTCTTAAGAATAGTAAGTTTCTTGCTTTTCATAGTTAGTTGGCAAACTGAGTTGTTTCTTATATTAGGACTTTGTTAGTCTTTGTTTTTTAGAATAGCTTGTTTTTATTAAGTCTTCTTTTAGTACTGTCTTTTGTTTCAGTTATTGTCCATAGAGTAGAGTAGTATAGATTGATACTATTTTGATCTGTTTGTTAGGTTATTTCTAATCGGTTTGATAGTTTATACTTTTAAGTGTGACTTAGTTTTCCATTTTGATTTCTTTTTCTACTTTTAAGTAAATTACCAGCTTTAGGATAAGTTAGGCTAGGGTAGCTTAGGCTTTCATTCTTGCACATATAGTGTTTGCATCTCATAAGCTACCTTCCCGGGTTGACAATTAAGTGTTGAATTAGATAGCATATACTTTACCCAACATTTTGGTGCCATTGTCGGGGAGGCTCTAAAGGGGTTGGAGTCTAGGAAAATAGGTTGCTTTTACATTACACAACAAGGGGGAGAGGAGAACAGTATGACGAGAGGTAAGAACCTGCGCATCCAATATAGTGGGGTGCCCCAAAGCCTTGTTGTTCCTTTCCGCACAAGTGTGATTTCATTTCTGTACGTCTGAGTATTTAATTTTCCGCAATTTATTTTGTAAAGTTTGTCTTTCTTCTTTTCAAGTGTGTTATTCTTTCAGCAAGTGTGGTGTGTTTAATTTGCAAATTTTTTTTAGTAGTTTAAAAAAAAAAAAAAAAAAACAGATAAAAAAAATTTGGGGTGCTGTAAGAACCCTAGACACTAACCCATGTGTGAGGCAGAACCTACTAGCCAATGACATGGATTCAAAGATGCTTATTAGTATGAGAGAACTCTCTCAAATCCTAGCAACAGATAGGATCTCAATTTATTCTTCTCAAGAAGAACATATCTTGACAGAAGTCAAGAATTTATCTACCTCTCCAGGAATAATAGAAGAACCACAGTTCCAAGAGCTGCAAATCGACTCTCCTTGCCAATTTACCAAGGAAACCGGAAACTTGGAGACTACATTTGATGGAGAGAGACCTGAAATTGAAGATTTCTCCACATATCTATCGACATATCTTTCATGTACTCAAGCAATTGAACATTCAGAAGAAGAGGATCTACATGGCATGAGGAAGGAAGGTGAGTATCAGGATTACATCGAAATATGGATACCTTCTGTTGCAAAAGCAAGTAAGTCGATTGATTCTCCACATCCAGGTAATCATTGCTTTAATTTTTTCATATGTAGATATAGGTATGTTTTTCATTTTGGTTTGCACATGGTTACATTGGAAAAGTTCTTACACTTGAATAAAGATTTTTTTTCTTTTAGATAGTGTAGGATAGTATGTATATAAATAAAAATTTGTATGTGGTTAGTTAGCTTTAGATATTCATACAACTTCACTTTCTTTTTTCCTTTAAAATAAAAGAACTAAGAATAAGATCATGTTAATAACTAAACCAAAACAATGTTACATCATTATTCATTTTTGCATATTTCTTATTTTACCAGTTACTCAAGACCAACTTCAAACATCATGGGGATTTGTCATAAATTGAGGTCTATCTAAAACCTAGAGGCCACTCGTACATCCTAGCTTCATTATCAGGGTTTGTTATTTAAGCATCTCTACTACATAGTAGCATAAGGGTGAATGAAATTCCTAGTTTGTGGGGAACACTACTACAACTCTATTTCAAAGAGGCGAGATTTGGGACTAGAGATACCTTTCCTTCATTATCTTATGGCTCCATCCACTTCACATTAATAAACTCGGCCATCTATGTCTTTGATTTGGTTAGCTCACTTGCAGTATCCAATATATTGGGATAAATATATTTATTTGGTTCAAAACAAAAAACAAAAAAAAGTTTTAAATAAATTATCCTCCAACCCCTATACCATCCCATCCTGTCGCGTGATTTTCAGAGCTGCTCCCCCATTCACTCCTTCATAGGAAAATTTAATTGTTGAAAATCTATAAGGAGTGGAAACATTGGGACAAGAGCCTCTGATGCAAAACGATTTTAAGAGGTCGACCTGTCGGAGTACTGAACAGGCTTGCTGGCAGCAGGTACCGGCCTGTGGTATGACCAGGTAAACCCGACAAGGTACTAAACATGCCTAGCTGAAAAAGGGGAATCTACCTAGAGAGGATAATTTATGCAAAGTATATGGTTCTTCTATGCCTCAATGTATGGAACTGTTTGTGAGTTTAGGTAGAAAGGAGTATATATGGTTAAGTTATGGTAAATGAACTTCATCTATCTGCCTTTTGAGAATGTTTGTAAGTTGCACTTAAGACGCTGTCGTCTAATTCATACTCTATCTAGGATGTCACTATCTTAGAAGTGGGACCCATAAACTTAGGATTCTAATGAACTTGAGATGCAAACTCTGTTCATAATTACTTAAATAGCAATAAACCTTTTAAAGTAGCAGGGATGACTACTCTCCTATAGGCTTTACAGACTATCTATACCCTCATGTTTTCTTTTGTGGGAGACATGAGGAAAATCCCCTGTCATAAGCTATATGTAGTCTTTGTGAGCATAAACTGATGAATTTGCATGTATTGAAGAATCTGACTTAGTATGATATTACCTATTAAGTGTTGTTGATCCAAAGTGTTGGCATGAGAACACAACCCAGTCTCAACTCATTCATGGCACGCGGATGTGGCATACCTTTGGTCTGGGGGAGAGAGAGTCTCAATTTATATGGTCTTCATAATTATGAATTATTACTAGTTGGGGAAATTTTAAATAATATGAAGTTGTTTTGGTCTTCTCATAACATAACATTAATAAAAAATTTCTAAGTTCTGGTTTTTTTATGCCATAATAAAGTTGGCTTAGTTTGCTGAAAGATTTCCTATAAATTATTTGATGATCAAACAGAGTTTTGAATAAATGAAAGACCACTTCCAATTCATTCATGGCACGCGGATGTGCCATACCTTTGGTCTGGGGGAGTGTTGGGGGCTCCAGAATTGTCTTTTATAATGATGTTATTTACATTAATTTCCCATCCTATCTACCATGATTAAATACATCTATGTTCAATAAGGCTATCTTTTACTTTATTTTATTAATTAAATCTCGTAAATGAAAAGTGATCCTAATATATTATTTTTAAATGCATTAAATGCAATATTGTGCATATGATAGACGTTTGGTACTCCATATGACCTTTCATTCAGTATTCTTCTGGTCTGAAGTTTCGCTCTGGGTTTAATGACATGTTTCTTATTGGTTCATTAAGTTTGGATTGCCTTTATCTTTTGGCTCTTGTTGATCTCATGATACATTCATCGTTCGATTCTTTCAAGTCCTATAAATACCTGCAAGTGGAAATGAAAGCATGAGTTAATAATCAAATCTTTGTTTTAAAATTTAAACAAATAACAAACAACTAAATGCTAAAAGATTATTAAAGACTTTGTTTAATAAAAGCAAAATGTTAAGTAAATCCATTTGAAATTAAATACTAAAATGCTTAAAGGGAGAGTCATTTAGCCACCTCATGCTATATGATGTAATTACTTTAATACAAGCACTACATTGCCTTTTACTCCCAATTTAATGAAACATTCATTTTGTTATGTGCAGGCCATAATTTAATGGAATGGTTTTTATGTACAAGTCGTGAAATGAATTCGCACAGCAAGTCAAGTGAAGAAGGACGAGGATCACATGATGCAGCCAATAAAATGCAGCCACAGTTTGAAGCCAGCAAACACATCCAGCAATCAATCCATGCAACAACTTAGCAGAAATTCCACTCAGAATCCGGATTTGTGAAACTAATTTCCGTTACAGGTCATTCGGACGCTCATTCAGACCATCATTTGCACCTCCGAAACCATTGGTTTGGGTACTTAGAGGCATTAATGGCAAAAACAGAAAATGTAGGTGTTGTTCGTGGTGGTCCTCTCATGTTGGTCCACCTATTAGATCTCACCCAGAACTGCTCAGATGTGAGCAACTTGCAATTCAAAGATCCTGTAAAAACAACGTGTTTTAACTGACGACAAAATTTCGGGCTAGCTTTGTGGGAAAATGGAGGGGAAATTGAAAATTCCACCACCTGGGTTTTGTGCGAAATAGGCCCATTTAGGTCAATGCGCGAAATTTTGCCAAAATTCAAATCCATCTGGGAGCAGTTTGTGGTTCCCTGAAACCAACTTTTCCAGAAAACATGTTTGGACGTTTTCTAAATTTAGAAATTTGTTTTAACAGCTCAAGAGCTTGGGGATTCGGTTCTATCCTTCCCTTATGACATTTATAGATCCCATTGGGCTGAGAAAGGGATGTAATTTTGCTCTATGTTTTTATAATGGAAGTTTTGCGCTGTTCCTGGTTCAAATCTGTTTTTGTGCTTTTGGTGACTAAGTAATCTATGAAGCTTTGGCCACTGCTACCTGGGAGGGCCCCTCAGCGGTAGTGGATTTCATTTTGTTTTGCTTTCATTGTTATTGTTTAGCTAAGTCATTATATCCATCTTTGTTATTATTGTAGAAGTGTTATCTATATTGCATTGTGTGACTGTGATAGTACTTCATTGTTTATATATATAACATGAAACATTATGCTTTTGTTGTGTGCATTTCAAGTCTATGTAAATCTCTTGTGTGTGTCTAAATGAGATCTCTGTCCATTGCATAACGTTTTAAGTTTAGCTAGGGTTTGGAATTCCATCTGTTTCACAAGTATTTAGACTTGCTTTCCATTGGTTTGTGGTAGGAATAGTTCATCATTTATCATAGGATTCATTTGAAGCATCATTTACATTTATGTTTCATTAAGTCACTGCACAGTAGAAGGTAGCTTTTGATTCGAGTACAAGTAGTTTAGTTTGATACAATAAATTTATTATCATGTCTTGATTAAGAAATTGTTTAGCTTAGATTTCCTTTTGAAATAGAGTAGTTTGCATTATCTTTAGATGTTTGAATAAATGGTTTAGCTTGCAATTCAGTTTACTGTAGAAGTAGGGTAGTGTTGTTCTTCATTTTTATATTCATATAAGTTTGCTTGCAAGTTTAAGATTTGTTTCCATTCGCTGCAGAAATAGAGTAGTTTTCAATTTGACCATTAGTTGTAATCCAAAAAGCAAGTAGTATAGTTGTCTTTTTTATCATGATATAGATAGTTTATGAATTGTTTCCATTTGCTTTCATACTTAAGATTTAGATGAGTTTTAACTTGTTTTACAATGTTTCGATTGACCTTGTTTATTTCAGTTTGCCTTATTTCTGAAGTAGTCCAGTATTTCTTTACAAGTTTTCTTTCAAATTTATAATTAGTCTTTCATTCTTGTTTTGCATAGTATCCTATTATCTCAGACTTTATTAGTTTTCTTCCTTCAAGTCATTTCATTCTAACAGACATGATAGACTAGGAACTAGTTCCAATGCAAGTTTACTAAGTTTATGTGCATTAGTTTTCAGAGTTTGATGATTACAAGTTCACATAGCTTAGTTAGCTTATACGTTTACTTTTCAAGTTATGTATCAGTTTTATCACATTTTCATAGTTGTCTTAGATCATAGTTTGATTTGCTGTAAGATCTCTTGTAGTTCATGTTTCATAAATTAGTTAAAATAATTTGATATTAATAGGCATGTGCATGAGTTAGATCAACATTTTAAAGAATTCATTAGACATTGAGTAACTTAGATTTTGTACTTCTCAAGATTGCCAAAATAGTGTTTCATTTCAAATATCATAGTTAGTTGTCATTTGCTTTTGGATCAACAATAAGTTACAAGGTTTAAGATTTCTTGTAATTATTCTATCTTTAGTTCTCACATCTTTGTAGAAGTCAAGTTAGATTTATTTCCATTTTGCATATCTTTAGCTTTCATAAGTCATTTAAATCCAATAGTTCTTCAAGATTATTGGAACTAGGTAGTTTGCTTATCATTCATTGTTGTTAGTGCATGCATAAATCTTAGATTAGTATTTCATCTTGTTTCATAGTCTTATAAATTGTTGAAGTTGAATCTCATAGGTTGCTTAACTAGTTTGTTTTCTTAAGAATAGTAAGTTTCTTGCTTTTCATAGTTAGTTGGCAAACTAGGTTGTTTCTTAGATTAGGACTTTGTTAGTCTTTGTTTTCTAGAATAGCTTGTTTTTATTAAGTCTTATTTTAGTACTGTCTTTTGTTTCAATTATTGTCCATAGAGTAGAGTAGTATAGATTGATACTATTTTGATCTATTTGTTAGGTTAGATCTAATCGATTTGATAGTTTATACTTTTAAGTGTGACTTAGTTTTCCATTTTGATTTCACTTTCTACTTTTAAGTAAATTACCAGCTTTAGGATAAGTTAGGCTAGGGTAGTTTAGGCTTTCAGTCCTGCACATATAGTGTTTGCATCTCATAAGCTACCTTCCCGGGTTGACAATTAAGTGTTGAATTAGATAGCATATATTTTACCCAACAAACATGCAAATCAAAAAGGGTCTCTGACTAGATCTTGCAACACAGAGGGGTTTTCACACGAAATAAAAACTCAAATAAAAAATGGAGGGGGATGCTCATATGTCAAATTTAACAGATTGGCGCAGTCTGTGTTTAGTCACAAAGCGACCATCGCAGGTCACCAGTGCAGGGTTTGCGACGATGTCATGGGACACTAGTGGGGAAACTGTGACGACAGAGAATCAGAGTGAAAAAAGAATGATAGATCGACACTCTGGTTCCACTACCCAGGTGCGACGGGTGAGATCCAAACTCTAAGATCAATAGATATCCAAGAAATGAGCAATAAAATGGTTTAAATATTGTGAGTACATACTCATAGGAGGACAACAGACTCTTCAAAGTGAAGATCTGATGGTGAAAAAAGGCTTAGGAGGAAAATAAGATGGCTTGCAAAAGAAATCAAATGAAAATGGCATTCAAATTGAGAACTAAAACAAAATCCTGCCTAGTATGGTCGCCAGATTTGTTTGACGAAAAATCTACCAAGAGCGAACTCGAGGCCTGATCTCCCTAGCTTAACATAAGACTAGAACAAATATGACATAATATAGAATACTTTCTTAGATATTATTAGAGATCGAGTGGATAGATGCTTTACCTTTCATATCGCTGATACTTTGTCCTTGACGTTCGCTCCAAGATTGACGGTCTTCAAATCTTAGCTGCAAAACCTGTCAAGACAACATAGAATAAAACTAGTAAAATGCACCTAAACAATAATAGATCTAAGTAAATAGTTAAGCAGGCAAACTACACAAACATCATCAATGCAATAACATTTGGTGGAAAGAATTTATATTACTGTATAAAAGGGAAAGTACATAGAAGGAAGTGATTCCAACCAAGGCTTAACGTAGAAATCCTTCTCCAACCAAGCCAATGTCAAAGCCTCCAAATGAAGTGTGGATCGCTCAAGGGATGAGTAGAGATATCTCCTAAGCTAATTGCACCAACGTGTAGATACTATAGATTTCATCCCTTTGGAATGGGAATGAGCTTCACTTATATAGGACTAAGAGGATAGGATAGGTTGAGATATGGTAGGAGAGAGTTAGGGGATCTCACCAAAGGGCTAGGGAACCGAATGCCAGCTCCCCTATAGGCTAAGGATAGGGATACACATCACTCTCCTTCGAGAATGGGCTTGAAGATGCTCTTTTATCCAATTAACTGACATCGTCGCAGGATGCATTAGGACAACCTGCGACATCACAAGTTGCACAAGGGTGAACTGTGATGACCTATAAACATGGGTCAGTTAAGCCCTCCAGTCAGGGGAAACTTTAGGGATTTTTACACTGAGTCTCAAGGTAGCAATATTTAGGTGTAACAATAACATACTTCTCCATGGAATTTGTAGCAGACTCATTGTATGACATCCCTTGATAAAGTTCTAGGGATTGTATTACCCTATCACCATGAACTTAAAAGTCATAGTATTATCCCATTGGTCACACTTTTTTTCACATTCTCTTTAATCAATGCTAAGAATTGGGGGGAGTTGATTTCCAATTTGGGAGGATTGCGGGTGGAAGCAGTAGTAGGTGGCCTAACTATCAAACTTGGGACAATTCTGGGGACAATTTGGGAAAACATGGGCATGATTCATCATGCTTTGACCTCCAAGTATTTTCAAACAACAATTTCTCCACAATCTGGACATGAACAACAATAAGGAACAACAACTAATTTATCCTTTGTGCATGAGATAGACCTAATATAGTAGAAATCCTAAGCATGTCTTGAACTCTTAACAATAATAAAGGGTACTTTTGGGTATTTTTGTGCCCCATAACCTGTTCACTTTGAATTTTGGGCATCAAAATAGCATGAGAACAATAACGCAATTTCCGAAATATGTTTTAGGGAAATAGCATATTTGAAAAGAATTAATTTGAAGAGAGTTTATTTCTATTTGGAAGACCCTATTTGATGTTGGAGGAGTCTTAGGCACTCTTTGGAAGGTTCACTCATTCATCTAATTCAACAATGGTTCGCTTAATGCCTAGGAAGAAAATGATCATCGTGAACTTAAATTGATTGATCTAGGATATCTTATTACTGGTGAACCAATCACTTCCAAAAGATTCACATAGAAGAATGTAAAGTTCAAAATCCCTTCAACTTCTGAAACATGGAAACCAGTCTTAAGGTATAACTAAATAAGTTTAGTTAAGGCTTGTGCCTCAACTTGTTTTTTAGTCTCCCTTCAAATGAATTTGAAGTAGACATAGATAAATATACCCTATTGATTTCTTAGGACACCTCTAGCTCTTACCAAACCCAAATGGCCTCTAACTGCCCCATAGAAACTCAACTTGATCGAGTCATTCTTAGGAGGGACCCAAGTTACTATATCGATTATTTAGGTACCTTGAATTTGTTGTTCATTATAGAAAAATGAATTTTGAAACTTTTTTTTTTGTAAATAAAAATCTATATATTACTGCTGAAAAAAGTACATAGCTTGTCTTACAGAGTCTTCAAAAACACAGACATTCCCGACCATACATATCCAAACATGAATCACGATATAGACATACTATTCATAATAACTGACTTTAAACTACCTAAACATCCGATGAATCCCATAACAGTTAGAAGAGATATCAAAACTAAACAAACTAAGAACCCAAAGAAATACAAAAAAAAGATAGCAAAACCCGACATTTAGACAGGGGTCGATGGAGCAGTGACCCCACCACAGCTATCCTGGTTCAGATGCATCCCTGAAGGCACTGTCCTCTCCTTGTTAGCATCCCTCTCTTCCTCCATGGGATTCCTCTTACTCATATGGCTGGTACCCAGGTGCTTCTCTTCCTCCATTCCTAGGTAGTAAAAGGAGACTCCTAGTTTAATAGCAATCGCATCAATTTTCATGTGCATTAGCCGGCTGTTCGAATTGTGATTCTTCCAGGACCAGACTGGTTCTTCATCACCCTAACCTTTTTTGAGAGAGTCTAGCATAACATGCACAAGTAGGTTTTTAGAAACCCAATAGGTCATGATCATGCGCTTGTAGGCCGAGGCATGACCCATCGTAGAACCTAGGTCGACCACCTAGTCCTCCACCTCACGGTGAAGGTCCTCCATTTGAAGCACTTGCACTATATTCCAAAGCTCCTTCTCCACAGCAACAATGTCATCCCTGACCAATGGTAGAATGAACTCATGAAAGAATAGAGTGGCCTCTTGAGCTTTCGATTTAGTAGAGGCGGGAGTCACCCGACCCAGTCTTGCAGTCTACTAATCAGTCACCTCCCCTGCCACTTTCTCCCTGGCACCCTAGTGCCCTTCTTATCATCAACATTGAAACTACATTTAGGATCCATTGCTTTCCCCAAGAACAATTATGGAGGCCGATAACAGGAAAAGCCCCCATAATTAAGCTCCCAGAAGCCCTTAACCACCTCTCTCCAAAAGAAAATAGTCAAGAAAAAAGGAATTTGGGTGGAAATGAAGGGAATACCACCCACATATAAACGCCAAGGAAACATAATGAGAGAAACCTATATGATATAAGCCTTCGTCATCAGGTACAAGGCTGTAATCATGGAGATGATCCTCCCATGAATAGAAATGAGGAAGATGCCGATGGATGTAAATGGAATCCTATACAAATCTTGTCTACCAGATTTCCCGTGCCTTGAACTGTACCCTCTTATACTTGAGTCAATCTTCGAGGTGGTTGCAAGTGTCATTCCGTGCATGAATGCTCTTGGACATGAGACCCCCCAATAACTACCCCCAACCAGCGCCTGTCACTTTCATGGGTGGTGGGATCCTTGACCACCATCTGTCTACTGCTTGCCATGTCGGACTCAGCCATGTGGTTACAATTCCCAACCCAGGGCTCATGTCGAAAGTCTGCAAATGTTCCACACATGAGGGCCCTACTCGCCACAATACCTTGGTTAGAAAGAAGGTCTGCCACCTTATTTTCCTCCCTTTTGACATGGGAAAAGGAAATAGCCGAATGATTGGTGAGGAGAGTCCTGAGGTGATCTACTCTGTTGAAGAGACACCAACTGGACAAGACCTTCTCCGGTGATTGGCCACATAACATCTTGTTCGCCATTTGGATTATAATCTGGGAGTATCCCTCCAACACAGCTGGAAACCAAGCTTCGTGGATAACCAAATGGATTCCCTGGATAAGACCTTCCAGTTCAATGGAGTTGTTAGAGTCGTGACCAATGAAACCAAAGAACACGTTAAGAATGATTCCAGAAGAATTCCTGCAGACTCCCCCAAAACTATCCAATCCGGGGTTTCCACAAGAAGCACCATCAAAGTTGATTTTAAAACTAGAGAGAAGAGGAGGTGACCAATGACTCGAAATGCCAGGTCTGCAAATCTTCTCTCTCCATCTTATACTGTTGATGTATATGTAACTTCGGAATGTATTTCATCCATGTATTTCATTTATATATTATTGTAATCCTATAGAGATGTGTCATTCATCTATACGGAAGTGTCGTCATGTGTATTGACAAGTGTGTTAACTTGCCGATGGGTTATTAGACCACCATGGGTGGGGTCGGCCCTGATTTATATAATATATGGTTGATGTACCTAGCTAGACAAGTCGGCCCCATAAGGTTATTGGGAAAACAAAACAAGTATAAATAGAGATTGGGAGATCTCTATTTGGATCACTCAGAAACTCATTCTTCCTTCACTCAGAAAGTCATGCACATGTGAGGAGGAGGATCATCTGCTACTAGGAGACTATCTCTGTGTATTTTGGTTGTACTTTGGTTGAGCCATTGCTCTCTCTATCTCTGAGGAAGTTGTGGGGTTTTCCCCATGGAAACTCTGTGTCTCTTGTCTCTCATGCTTTTGCTTCTTGTGATGATTGACATGCTTGTTATGATTGATATGCATTGATATACTATACATGTTATTCTCTCAGTAAAGAGCCTAGAGTATTTTTAATTAATGCTCAAAATTTAACATGGTATCAAAGCTAACTTGAGAAGAAGACATTGTGCAATGACAGAAACCAAGGGTTTGTTGTTTATTGGGTTTCTCTCCATAGATTTTGGAAAAGCAGTATAGTATATTGACTTTACTCATAAAGGATAATCTATCTGTCCAATCAGAACTCAATTCTGAGCATTTTCAGATTTGGCCCTAAAAATTAGGGTTTCCACAAAAATAGGAATTTCTAGAATCTGAAGACATAGCTGGAAGCTCCTTACAACAATCGAAGTTTAGATCTTTGGATCGAGATTTTTGGCTGGGTAGATCTCCGGGAAACTCAAACCCTAATTCAGGGTCCTCCTCAGTGAACCTGGGAAGACAAAAAGGCATTTATGAAGGGTGAAGCTTTGTAGATCTCAAATTC
Organism: Larix kaempferi; assembly: GCA_027924585.1. Lineage (NCBI taxonomy): Eukaryota > Viridiplantae > Streptophyta > Pinopsida > Pinales > Pinaceae > Larix > Larix kaempferi. Next base: position 5,707,581 of record BSBM01000264.1, read on the forward strand.
TGAATACACCATGCTGATCAGCTCATTAAGGCACATCTTTCTATCCTTTCGGAAAGTTGAAATTCACATTTTGAATTCTTAGGGTTTCTCTGACAAACCCTAATCTGGGACCAGATCCAGTTTTCAACAAGTCAAGTGGTAAGACCTAAATCTTTTTCTATTTCCATTTGAAGTACTCTTTAAGATGTCTAGCCACACCAAGCTTGAGGATAATCTTGAAGGGTTTGATAACTTCCAAGCTTGGAAGTATAGGATTGGGTTAATCGTGGAAGAAAATGAGTTGGACTTATATGTAAAAGAAGACATCCCTATCCCAGAGGATGAAGAAGCTAAAATATTGCATAAGAAGAAATTGGTCAAGGAAAAGAGAATCATTGTTGATTCTATCAAGGACCATCTCATCCCCCATGTGTCATCTTTGAAGATACCCAAAGAGATGTTTGATTCACTATCCAAGCTATTTGAAGGGAAGAACATAAATCAGAAGATGACTTTGCGGAACCAATTGAAAGGGGTAAAACTTCAGAATGGAGAATCCATTCAATCTTATTTTTATAGGGTCTCTCAGATCAAGGAACAACTAGAAGCAGTGGATGAAATGGTGGAGAATGGTAAAGTTGTCATAACCACTCTGAGTGGCCTACCCAAGTCATGGGACTCCTTTATCCAAGGAATCTATGCAAGAAATAAGTTGGTATCCTTCAGCAGACTACGGGAAGAATGTTCACAAGAAGAAGCAAGGCTTGTGGCACGAGAAGAAAAGATGGGGAATGAAGATCGAGCTCTCATAGCTCACACCAAGAGAGGGAAGTCCAAGAGAGAGCCATCTCACTTCAAGAAATCTTCACATCACCATAAAGAAAGGAGAATATGCTTCACCTGTAATGAAAAGGGACATATTGCCATACATTGTCCCAAGAACAAGAAGGACAACAACAACTTCAACAAGAAGAAGAAGGGCAGCAAAAGAAGGTATCATGCTCATGCTGTCGAAGATGATGAACCTCCTAAGAAGAAGGCCAGAGCAGAAAGTGATGATGATAACTCATCAAGCGAAGAAGAGTATGTTCTAATCTCTGCTCTCACAGGTACTATCTCTCATGGTTGTAATGATTGGCTTATTGACAGTGAGGATTCAAAACACATGACTAGGTTTAAAGAATCCGTTTCTAATCTATTTGAACATGAGTCACCCCACAAGGTGAAAATTGGGGATGACTACCAATACCCTATCAAAGGAAGTGGTGAGGCATCCTACAATCTGTTAAATTTTGAGTATTAATTCACAATACTATAGGATCTTTGCTGAGAGAATAACATCTACAGTATATCAATGCATGACAATCATAATATGACAAGCATCACAAGAATCAAAAGCATAGAGACAAGAGACACAGAGTTTCCATGGGGAAAACCCTAAGGTGAAAAACCCCACAACTTCCTCAGAGATAGAGAGAGCAATGGCTCAACCAAAATACAACCAAATAACACTGAGATAGTCTCCTAGCAGATGATCCTCCTCCTCCTCACTAGTGCGCCACTTTTGAGAGTGAGAGTGAGTTACTTTTCCGAGTGAGTAAAATAGAGATCTCCTATCTCTATTTATACTCACCTTTTTTCCCAGTGACCTTATGGGGCCGACTTGTCTACTTAGATACATCCACATTATAATATATATAAATCAGGGCCGACCCCACATGGTGGTCTAATAACCCATCGGCAAGTACACACACTTGTGACACTTGTCAATCCACATGAAGACACTTACTTATAGAGGAATAACACATCTCTTATAAGGGTACAATAAATATATATAAAATATACAGATGAAATACATTTCGAAGTTACATATACATCAACACTCCCTCTTAACTAGGAAGGTATTTCACGACATAAATCTGCTAGACAAGTCTTCTTCTCTGGATCATCGTCATCGATGCATCGTCATCATCATCGTCACTGCTGCTGCTATCTCAACCAATCTCTGAATCTACTCGTCATAAGAAGTTCTACAGAACCAGTCCTTTTTCATACTGGATGTAGGCCCACCATCTGCAGGTCTTCATCATCACTGGCCATACTGTGGAATCCTCAGGACTTATTACATGCGTCACAAAACCTAGCTGCAGCATCCCAGGCTGTTACGAGCACGCGGCTCTACCTGTCGGATCTCCCAGGAGCACATTACATGTGATCTCACCACAAAACCTGGCTGAAGCATCTGAGGCCTTTTTCATCCTGTATAGATCTCCCAGGAGCAAATTACATGTGGTCATGGCAAAACCTGGCTGAAGCATATGAGGCCTTTTTCATCTTGTCCAGATCTCCCAGGAGCAAATTACATGCCATAGGAAAAAACCTCGTAAGAGCATCTGCCAGATATCCCAGGGCACCGAATTACATGCCATAGGCAAAACCTCGAAAGACTATCTGCAGATCTCCCAGGGCATAAATTACATGTCCTCCCAAGCAAAACCTCGCAAGAGCATTTGCCAGATGTGCTAGGGCACCGAATTACATGCCATAGGCAAAACCTCAAAAGACCATCTGCAAATCTCCCAGGGCACAAATTACATGCTTACCTGCACAACCTGATCCACGGCCACAAAGTATCATCTGATACTCATCAAACATCATCCTGATGTACACATGATCATACTGATCATCATCACTACAACATCCTGCTACATGTCATCTGGATAAGCTCGTCATCCACGATCATCCTGATCATACAATGCATCCATCTGATGCACACCAAGTATCCACCTGATACATACATAGATACATGATCCACACAATGTATCCATCAGCATACATGATCTACCTAATCATACAAAGATACATGATATACTTGATCATACAAAGATACATGATCGACACACTATATCCATCAGCATCCAACATGATGCGTACATACAAAATATATACACATGATCCAACTGATCATATCCAGCATCCAACATGATGCGTATACATACACATGATCCAACCGATCATATCCAACATCCAACATGATGCGTACATACATATAAATGATCCAATTGATCATATCCAGCATCCAACATGATTCATACATACATACATATATTGATCCAACTGATCATATCCAACATCCAACATGATGCATTCATACATACATAAAAATGATCCAACTGATCATATTCAAGCAAAAACCAGAACATCATCCTGATGCTCATCATCCAGCGCTTACAACCACAGCCATGTGAAGGATCCCCCTTCCAACATGCTTGGAATGGCTTCAGCAAATGTGCCCATCACTTCTTCCTCGAAGTGTCCTCGATCTGAAGAACGCCAAGCCTCTCTCTGAAGTACTCGAACTTCACCCTGGCTAGTGGCTTTGTCAGCACATCTGCAATCTGCTCGTCCGTCGCAACATATAGGAGCTTCACAGCTCCTCTCTGCACCATATCCCTGATATAGTGATATTTGATCTCTATGTGTTTCGACCTGTCCTGAAACACTGGGTTCTCGAACAGCTTCACACAACTCTGGTTATCACAGAATATACCAGTAGCATCCAACGGGAGATCAAATAACTCAGACAGTAGCTTCCGTAGCCATACTGCTTCACAACTAGCTGAACAGGCTGCAACATACTCAACCTCAGCTGTACTCAGTGCTACGTAGGACTACTTCCTGCTAAACCAAGAGATCACACCTGATCCCATACTGAAGTAGCACCTAGATGTGCTCTTCCTATCTGCAGCACTACCAGCCCAATCTGAATCAACATAACCCTGCAAGTTAAAATTTTGATTTGCTTCATACTTGAGCCCATAATCCACTGTACCCTTCAGGTACCTCAGAACATGCTTTACAGCAACCAGGTGAACACTCCTCGGATCCATCAGGAACTGGCTCAATGTGTTCACAGCAAAGCAAATATCTGGTCTTGTGTTTGTTAGGTACATCAAGGACCCAATCATCTCACGATACATGGAGACATCAACCGGCTCAAATGAAGCATCACATAGAAGCTTCAGATTCGATGCCATAGGTGTGGCCATGGCCTTGCAATCCATCATCCCGAATCTCTTCAGGATATCTACTGTGTACTTCCCTTGACCAAGGAAGATCCCACTTGCATTCTGCCAAACCTCCATACCTAGGAAATAGTGCATCATTCCCAAATATTTCATATCGAATTTAGCGGCAAGCTTCCTCTTAGTATCTGCAATCAGTTTATCATCTCCTATTACAAATAAGTCATCCACATATAGGAGTAGAATCATAGGATTCCCTTCCTCAACCTTGTAGTAAAGGTTGGAATCCACTTTACTCTTGGTAAAGCCCAAACTAGATAGGAAACTGTCCATCCTACCATACCAAGTTCTGGGAGCTTGCTTCAAGCCATACAAGGCTTTCTTCAATATGCACACATATGACTCCCTGTCATGTATTTCAAAACCAAGTGGTTGTTTCACATATACTTCCTCTTCTACTACACCATTCAAGAAAGCAGTCTTGACATCCATCTAGTGTATTTTCCATTTCATAGTTGTAACCAGGGCAAGTACTGTTCTGATGGAAGTATACCTGGCTACAGGTGCAAAAGTTTCTTCATAATCTATTCCCTCTTTCTGAGAGAAGCCACGAGCTACGAATCTTGCTTTGTATTTCTCCACACTGCCATCTGCAGCATGCTTGATTTTGAAGATCCATTTAGAAGTCACAACAGACTTCTCTTTAGGTCTTGGGACAACATCCCAAACATCATTCTTCATTATTGATTGGTATTCCTCAACCATGGCATCCTTCCATTCTTTCTTTTCCGCTTCCTCTTCATAACTGGAAGGCTCTTTGTTCATAATGTCACAGAGTAAAGCAACATAGCTGGTCTATGATATGGTTCTCTTCTTTGCTCTGTGTTCTTCTTCTGGAATACCAAATCTTTCTGCATCTTGAATGAGCTCTCTAGCCCATACAGGTTTCCTCTTGTGAGAGTTATCCTCATGGGGTGGATCTACAGGTTCTTGTGGATCTTCAAGCTCAAGAACAGCTTCTGGATCTGCTTCAGTCATGGTACTGTCCTGAAATCTTGTTTCCTTAGGTTCTTCATAAACTTCGGTAGGTTCCTTCCTTGATTTGATGAATGCTGAGTTTTCATCAAATGTTACATCCCTGCTGACATCAATCTTCTTGAACCCTGGAAAGTATATTCTGTAAGCCTTTGAGCTTTCACTGTAACCCACAAATATACCCTTCTTTCCTGAAGGATCTAGTTTAGTCCTCTTTTCCTTTGGGACATGAGTGTATACTGGACAACCAAATATTCTGAGATGACTGACTTCAGGTTTCTTACCAGAAAAGACCTCTTCTGGTGTCTTGTTGTCCAATATCTTGTGGGGTGTTCTGTTCTGCACATATACAGCTGTTCTAGCTGCTTCTGCCCATAGATGCATAGGAAGATCCTGGTCATGCAACATTGCCCTTGCTACTTCCATGATAGTTCTGTTCTTCCTTTCTGCAACACCATTCTGTTGAGGATTATAAGGAGCAGTCAACTCCCTCTTAATCCCTGAATCACTACAAAGCCTTTTGAAGTCACTTGAGGTGAATTCTCCACCATTGTCGGATCTGAATGTTTTGATGTTCTTGTCAGTTTGATTCTCCATCAAGGTTTTGAATTCCTTGAATTTATCAAGCACCTCATCTTTTCCCTTCAAGAAGTATACCCAAGTCTTCTTGGAGAAGTCATCAATAAATGAGACATAGTAAATATACCCACTCAGGGAATTGGATGACATAGGGCCACATACATCTGAGTGGATGATTTCCAGGATGTCTTTTGCCTTGCTTTCACTGCTTGGGAAAGCCTTCTTAATGTTCTTACCTTTTGCACATCCTTTGCAAACACCTTCATGTTTGGTCTTGATTTCAGGAAGACCCTCTACTTCCTTGCTTGCAATTGGAAGTGCTCTATAGTGCATGTGAGCAAGTCTTCTATGCCAAAGTTCACTTGGATCCATGGATTCATGCACCATGGCATGTTCAGGTTGTCCCTTCAATTTATACAAGCCTCCCTCTTGCTCTCCAATCACTACTACATCATCTATGTTCTTTCCCTTTGGCCACATTAGGACTTGACCATCCACAAATGCAACCCTCATACCTTTTGCATCCAATGCAGAGATGGAGAGTAAGTTCTTCTTGAGCCTAGGTACATAAAGGACTTCTTTCATCTTCAAAGATTTTCCAGAATCTAGGTTGTAGGAGGCTTCACCACTTCCTTTGATTGGGTATTGATAATCATCCCCAAGTTTCACCTTATGGGGTGATTCATGTTCATATAGGTTCACAAAAGATTCCTTAAACCCAATCATGTGTTTGGAATCCCCACTATCAATCAACCAATCATTACAACCATGGGAGATGGTACCTATGAGAGCAGAGATCAGAACATTCTCTTCTTCACTTGATGAGTCATCATTACTATCACTTTCTGCCCTAGCCTTCTTCTTTGGGGGTTCATCATCTTCGGTAGCATGAGCATGAAACCTTCTTTTGATACCCTTCTTCTTCTTGTTTGAGATGTTATTGTCCTTCTTGTTCTTGGGACAGTTTATGGCAATATGTCTTTTCTCATTACAAGTGAAGCATATTCTTCTTTCTTTGAAGTGATGTGAAGATCTCTTGGAGTGAGATGGCTCTCTCTTGGACTTTCCTTTCCTGGTGTGAGCTGTGAGAGCTTGATCTTCATTCCCCATCTTTTCTTATCATGCCACAAGCCTTGCTTCTTCTTGTGAGCATTCTTCCCGTAGTCTACTGAAAGAGATCAACTTCTTCCTTGCACAAATTCCTTGGATAAAGGAATCCCATGACCTGGGTAGGCCATTTAGAGTGGTCATCACCACTTCACCATTCTCCACCATTTCATCCACTACTTCTAGTTGTTCCTTGATCTGGGAGACCCTTGAAAAATAGGATTGAATGGTTTCTCCATTCTGAAACTTTACTCCTTTCAATTGGTTCTGCAGGGTCATCTTCCGATTTATGTTCTTTCCTTCAAACAACTTGGTCAACGAGTCAAACATCTCCTTGGGTGTCTTAAGAGAAGACACATGAGGTATGAGATGGTCTTTGATAGAATCAACAATGATTCTCTTTTCCTTGACCAAGTTCTTCTTGTGCAATGCCTTGGCCTCTTCATCCTCTAGGATAGGGATGTCTTCTTTCACATATGAGTCCAACTCATTCTCTTCCAGGATTAACCCAATCCTATACTTCCAGGCTCGGAAGTTATTAGCCCCTTCAAGCTTATCCTCAAGCTTGGTGTGGAGAGACATCTTTAAGAGTACTTCAAATGGAAATAGAAAATATTTAGGACTTACCACTTGAAGTGTTGAAAACTGGATCTGGTCCTGGATTAGGGTTTGTCAGAGAAACCCTAAAAATTCAAAATGTGAATTTCAAATTTTTGAACAGATAGAAAGATGCGCCTTGGTGAGATGAGCATCCTGGTACATTCAGAATTTGAGATCAGCAAAGTCTTGCCCTTCAAAATTTCCTTTTTGTCCTCCCGGGTTCACTAGGGAGAGCCCTGAATTAGGCTTTGAGTTTCCCAGAGATCTACCTAGCCAAAAATCTTGATCCAAAGCTCTAAACTTTGATTTTTGCAAGTAGCTTCCAGCTGTGTCTTCAGATTCCAGAAATTCCTATTTTTGTGGAAACCCTAATTTTTAGCACCAAATCTGAAAATGCTCAGAATTGAATTCTGATTGGATAGATAGATGCGCCTTGATGAGTAGAGTCAATCTACTATACTGATTTCCAAAAATCTGTGGAGAGAAACCCAATAAACAAGGAACACAAGCTTCCATCACTACAAAATGTCTTCTTCTCAGGTTAGCTCTGATACCATGTTAAATTTTGAGTATTAATTCACAATACTATAGGATCTTTGTTGAGAAAATAACATCTACAGTGTATCAATGCATGACAATCATAATGTGACAAGCATCACAAGCATCACAAGAATCAAAAGCATAGAGACAAGAGACACAGAGTTTCCGTGGGGAAAACCCTAAGGTGAAAAACCCCACAACTTACTCAGAGATAGAGAGAGCAATGGCTCAACCAAAATACAACCAAATAACACTGAGATAGTCTCCTAGCAGATGATCCTCCTCCTCCTCACTATTGCGCCACTTTTGAGAGTGAGAGTGAGTTACTTTTCCGAGTGAGTAAAATAGAGATCTCCTATCTCTATTTATACTCACCTTTTTGCCCAGTGACCTTATGGGGCCGACTTGTCTACTTAGATACATCCACATTATAATATATATAAATCAAGGCCGACCCCACATGGTGGTCTAATAACCCATCGGCAAGTACACACACTTGCGACACTTATCAATCCACATGACGACACTTACTTATAAAGGAATAACACTTCTCTTATAAGGGTACAATAAATATATATAAAATATACAGATGAAATACATTCCGAAGTTACATATACATCAACACAATCTAGACTCTAGGAAGTCTTTGAAGATGAAAGATGTTTTGTAAGTACCTGGGCTCAAGAAGAATCTACTCTCCATATCTGCATTGGATGCAAAAGGTATGAGGGTTTCAATTGTGGATTGCCAAGTTCTATTGTGGCCAAAGGGAAAGACCATAGATAATGCAGTAGTGATTGGAGAGCAAGAGGGAAGATTGTACAAACTAAAGGGACAACTTGAACATGCCATGGTGCATGAATCCATGGAGCTAAGTGAATTTTGGCATAGAAGACTTGATCATATGCACTATAGGGCACTTCCAATTGCAAACAAGGCTGTAGAGGGTCTTCCTGAAATCAAGACCAAACATGAAGGTGTTTGCAAAGAATGTGCAAAAGGAAAGAACATAAAGAAAGCATTTCCAAGTAGTGAAAGGAAGGAAAAATATATCTTGGAAATTATCCACTCCGATGTATGTGGACCGATGTCATCCATTTCACTGAGTGGGTATGTTTACTATGTCTCTTTCATTGATGACTTTTCCAAGAAGACTTTGGTTTACTTCTTGAAGAACAAAGATGAAGTGTTTGATAAGTTCAAGGAATTCAAAACCTTGATGGAGAACCAAACTAATAAGAAGATCAAAACATTCAGATCCGACAATGGTGGAGAATTCACTTCAAGTGACTTCTAGAAGTTATGCAGTTATTCAGGGATTAAGAGGGAGTTGAATGCTCCTTACAATCCACAATAGAATGGAGTTGCAGAAAGAAAGAATCGAACAATTATGGAAGCAGCAAGGGCAATGCTGCATGACCAGGATCTACCTATGCATCTATGGGCAGAAGTAGCTAGGACAGTTGTATATGTGCAGAACAAAACACCCCACAATATATTGGACAACAAGACACCAGAACTGGTCTTCTTTGGTAAGAAACCTGAGGTCAACCATCTAAAAATATTTTGTTGTGCAGTATATACACATGTTCCAAAGGAAAAGAGGACCAAGATAGATCCTTCAGAAAATAAGGGTATGTTTGTGGGTTATAGTGAAAGCTCGAAGGCTTACAGAATATACTTTCCAAGGTTCAAGAAGATTGATGTCAACAGGGATGTAACATTTGATGAAAACTCAACATTCATGAAATTAAGGAAGGCACCTATTGAAGATTATGAAGAACCCAAGAAAACTAGATTTCAAGACACTACCATGACTAAAGCAATTCTAGATGTTGATCATGAAATTGAAGATCCGCAACAACCTGTAGATCCACCACGTGAGGACAACTCTCACAAGAGGAAACCTGCATGGGCTAGAGAGCTCATTCAAGATGCATAAAGATTTAGCATTCCAGAAGAAGAACACAGAGCAAAGAAGAGAACTAGATCTCACACCAGCTATGTTGCTTTACTTTGTGATATCATGAACAAAGAACCTTCCTATTACAAAGAAGCAGCAGAATACCATGGTCGAAGAATACCATTAAATAATGAAGAATGATGTTTGGGATGTTTTCCCAAGACCTGAATGGAAGTCTGTTGTGACTTCCAAATGGATCTACAAGATCAAGCATGCTGTAGATGGCAGCATAGAGAAATACAAGGTAAGATTCGCAGCTCGTGGCTTCTCTCAAAAAGAGGGAATAGACAATGAAGAAATTTTTTCTCCTGTATCCAGGTACACTTCCATCAGATCAGTACTTTCCCTAGATGCAGCGATGAAATGGAAGATACACTAGATGGATGTCAAGACTTCTTTCTTGAATGGTGTAGTCGAAGAGGAAGTATATGTGGAGCAACAACTCGGTTTTGAAACACATGACAAGGAGTCACATGTGTGTATATTGAAGAAATCCTTGTATGGCTTGAAGCAATCTCCCAGAACTTGGTATGGTAGGATGGATAGTTTCCTATCTAGTTTGGGCTTTACCAAGAGTAAAGCAGATTCCAACCTTTACTACAAGGTTGAGGAAGGGAATCCTATGACTCTAGTCCTGTATGTGGATGACCTATTTGTAACAGGAGATGACAGATTGATTGCTGATACAAAGAGGAAGCTTGCTGCTGAGTTAGATATGAAGGACTTGGGGATGATGCACTATTTTCTAGGTATGGAGGTGTGGTAGAGTGCAGATGGGATCTTCATTAGACAAGGGAAGTATACTATAGATATCCTGAAGAGGTTCGGGATGATGGATTGAAAGGCCATGGCCACACCTATGGCATTGAATCTGAAGCTTCTTTATGATGCTTCATCTGAGCCGGTGGATGTCTCTATGTATCATCAGATGATTGGGTCTTTGATGTACCTGACGAACAAAAGACCAAATATTTGCTTTGCGGTGAATACATTGAGCCAGTTCCTGACGGATCCGAGGAGTGTTCATATGGTTGTTGTAAAGCATATTCTGAGGTAACTAAAGGGTACAGTTGACTATGGGCTCAAGTATGATGCAAATCAAAAGTTTAACCTACAGGGTTATGTTGATTCAGATTGGGTAGGCAGTACTACAGATAGGAAGAGCACTTTTGGGTGCTACTTCAATATGGGATCAGGTATGATCTCTTCGTTTAGCAGGAAGCAATCCTGCGTAGCACTAAGTACAGTTGAGGTAGAGTATGTTGCAGCCTATTCGACTTGTTGTGAGGTAGTATGGTTGAGGAAGCTACTATCTGAGTTATTTGATCTACCGTTGGAGGCTACTAGTATCTTCTATGACAACCAGAATCGTGTGAAGTTGTCTGAGAACCCAGTGTTCCACGACAGGTCGAAACACATAGAGATAAAATATCACTATATCAGGGATATGGTGCAAAGGGGAGCAATGAAGCTCTTGTATGTTGCGACAGATGAGAAAATTGTAGATGTGTTGACGAAGCCACTAGCCAGAGTGAAGTTCGAGTACTTCAGAGAGAGGCTTGGTGTTCTTCGGATCGACGACACTTTGAGGAAGAAGTGATGGAGACATTTGTTGTAGCCATTCCTAGCATGGTGGAAGGGGGATCCTTCACATGGATGTGGATGTAAGCATTGTATGATGAGCATCAGGATGATGTTCTAATTTCTGCTCTATATGATCAGTTGGATCATTTATGTATGTACGCATCATGTTGGATGATGGATATGATCAGTTGGATCATTTATGTATGTACTCATCATGTTGGATGCTAGATATGATTATTTGGATCATTTATATATGTATGCATCATGTTGGATGCTTGGATCATGTATCTGTATATGTATCAGGTGGATACATTGTATGATCAGGTAGATCATGTATGTTGATATGTATCAGGTAGATACATTGTGTGGATCATGTATCTATGTATGTATCAGGTAGATACTTGGTATGCATCAGGTAGATGCATTGTATGATCAAGATGATTGTGGATGACGATCTTCTCCAGATGACATGCATCAGGACGATGCAGAGATGATGATCAGGACAATCATGTGTACGTCAGGATGATGTATGTTGAGTATCAGGATGATACTCTATGGCCGTGGAACAGGTTGTGTAGATGATCATGTATGGGAGATCCTATAGGTTGGATTTGTGTACCCGTAACAGCCTTGGATGCTCTTTCGAGAGATTGATCTGGGAGGACATATAATAGCACCCTGGGAGATACTTCAGGTCGGAGTTGTGTACCCATAACATCTTGGAATTCTCTTTCGAGGCTTTGTCCTATGGCATGTAATTTTCTCCTGGGAGATTTGGACAGGATGAAAAAGGCCTTAGATGCTTCAACCAGGTTTTGCCATGACCACATGTAATTTTCTCTTGGGAGATCTAGACAGGATGAAAAAGGCCTCAGATGCTTCAGCCAGGTTTTGTGGTGGACCACATGTAATTTGCTCCTGGGAGATCTGGACAGGATGAAAGAGGAATTAGATGCTTCAGCCAGGTTTTGTGGTGAGATCACATGTAATGTGCTCCTCGGAGATCCGACAAGTACAACTGTGTGCTTGTAACAACCTGGGATGCTTAAACTATGTTTTGTGATGGGTCACATATAATGTGCTCCTGGGAGATCCGACAGGTAGAGCTGTGTGCTCATAACAGCCTGGGATGCTTCAGCCAGGTTTTGTGATGGGTCACATGTAATGTGCTCCCGGGAGATCCGACAGGTAGAGCTGTGTGCTCGTAACAACCTGGGATGCTACATCCAGGTTTTGTGACACACGTAATAAGTCCTGAGGATTCCACAGTATGGACAGTGAGGAAGACCTACAGGTGGTGGGCCTACATCCAGTATGAAAAAGGACTGGATCTGTAGAACTTCCTATGACGAGTAGAGTCAGAGATTGGTTGAGATAGCAGCAATAGTGATGATGATGATGACAATGCATTGCTGACGATGATCCAGAGAAGAATAATTGTGCTAGTAGATCTATGTCGAGAAATACCTTACTAGTTAAGAGGGAGTGTTGATTTATATGTAACTTTGGAATGTATTTCATCCATGTATTTCATTTATATATTATTGTACTCCTATAGAGATGTGTCATTCCTCTATACAAAAGTGTCGTCATGTGTATTGACAAGTGTCACAAGTGTGTTAACTTGCCGATGGGTTATTATACCACCATGTGTGGGGTCAACCCTGATTTATATAATATATGCTTGATGTACCTAGCTAGACAAGTTGGCCCCATAAGGTTATTGGGAAAATAGAACAAGTATAAATAGAAATCGGGAGATCTCTATTTGGATCACTCTAAAACTCATTCTTCCTTCACTCGAAAAGTGGCGCACATGTGAGGAGGAGGATCATCTGCTACTAGGAGACTATCTCTGTGTATTTTGGTTGTACTTTGGTTGAGCCATTTCTCTCTCTATCTCTAAGGAAGTTGTGGGGTCTTTCACCTTAGGGTTTTCCCCATGGAAACTATGTGTCTCTTGTCTCTCATGCTTTTGATTCTTGTGATGATTGACATGCTTGTTATGATTGATATGCATTGATATACTATACATGTTATTCTTTTAGTAAATATCCTAGAGTATTGTGAATTAATGCTCAAAATTTAACATAGCCCATCCAAGTCATCTCTGCTCAGACCCCAACCAGTTACGATACACAAATTCCCCCTCCAATAAATCCTTATCCTTATCTCCCCATTGAGAGCTTCTTATTATTTCTTTCATGTTGTTAACAAGCTTCCTCCACACCTCCTCTTCCCTGTGGCCTTTGTCACAAAAAATATGCTCGTTCCTTTCCTTCCAGATTGTCCAAATAACCATGCCCGGAAACATCATCCAAAGAGTCCCAATAATCAGATTCGTAAAGGCTTTAGGATTCCAATCATTGAGAGTTTGATCTAGTTACCCATGAACCTAGTTGCTTCTCCTAAAAATCAAAGTTCCTCTATCCCAAAAAGAGGAATAAAAAGGGCATGAATCCAATAAGTGCCCCAAAGTCTCCTCTAAATTGAGGCAAAGAGAGAAATGTGAAGGTCCCAATATCCCTCATTTCCTAAGATTTTCACTTGTTAGAATTCTCTTCCATGCAACCAGCCAACGAAAGACTGCAACTTTAGGCTAGGGGCTCATCCCCCAAATATTTTTCCAGGTTTTATCTTCCCCATCCTCACAATCAGTCTGAATCCCAGAGGATTCCTTAATGTTGAACATACCTTTCTGAGAAGAACCCCATCGAATCTTGTCAGGCTCATTCTTGACCCTAATGAAGCGCTTCTGTAGAGTCATTTCGAAGGTTTGAAGAGTCTCTGCCGTGGTTAGGCCCTCCCAACAAAGACAACCCAACCATTTTCTATGCCTCTCCTGAGCTAGATTTGTACAATAAGGGCACACTTTGATTTTTCCTTCGGACATCCCTCTAACCCTGATAGCCTGCCAGCGTGGATCATCCCCCAACTTGGGGAGCTGATTCCAAGAGTCCTCCTAGAAATTGGCAAGTTCCCCATCGTGGATCTCCCAAAAACTGTGGTTTTGGACAAGATTTCATCCAAAGAAGGATTTTAGCCAAATGTGAGACCCATTCCTTTCCTCATTGTATCTGATCAGTTGCCCCAAAGGTCTGTCCCTGGCATATTTAGTATGCCACAAATGATCCCAAGGCTCAGTACTATGGGTACACCACCACCACCAAATTTTCAAACCATAAACTTCACTCAACACCTCAAGGTCTCTGATTTCGAGACCTCCATTATCCTTAGTTCTGTTTATTTTTTGCCATCCCACCAGAGCAAATTTAGACTTAGTTTCCCTGCCACCCCAAAGGAAATTTCTTTTGATGCCTCTAATTTCCTTGAGAATGGCCTTGGGAGCAGAAAGCATCGAAAACAGATAAACTGGCATAGTCTAGAGAACAGTTTTGACTAAAATCAGACGGCTAGGAAGGTTTAATGGGCGCAGATTCCAACTAGCCATCTTTCTTCTCATCCTATCCAATAGATCTTGCTAGGAGATCTTGCAAATAGTTCCTTCCACTAGCTGAACCCCAAGATATTTGGAAGGGAAATATCCCTGGGAAAAACAAAAAATTCTCAAAATATTGCACTGAGTAGGACCGTTAGTGTTGAAGAAAAACACCTGATATTTTTTCGGATTAACTGCGATCCCTGATGCCTTAGAAAAAAGCTCTAGACTTTTTTTAAAGGCATGGGCCTCTTGGATTGAAGGGTTCCCCATTTAGATGGTGTCATCCACAAATTACTGGTGCGTTTGCTTAACCAAACCCTCATGGACTTGTATCCCCCGAATCCCTCCATCATCTGCTTGGGACTACATAAGCTTACTAAGGCCCTCAATCATTACGATGAAGAGAAAAGTGGAGAGAGGATCTCCTTGAAGAATACCCCGGGAGGCTTGCAGAAGTTTGGTCAGAGCCCCATTAAGAAGGATAGAAAAAAGAGGGGTAGAAACTAGATTCATGATCCAATCCACCCAATCCCTGTCAAAACCAAAAGCCTCCAACATACAATGCATATACTGCCAGCAGATTTATCGTAACCTTTTGCGATATACAATTTAACTAACATGCATGGTTTCTCAGTGACCTTCAAAGAATGCATAGTCTCTTGAACCAGAATAATTCCATCCATAATTTGTTCGCCTTCCCCAAATCCTGACTACTCTGGGCTGATAAGGATAAAGAGAAGAGGATTTAGCCAGTTGGAAATTACCTTGGTGATGATTTTATAGATGAAATTGCAAAGGGAAATTAGTCTAAACTTACCAGGAGTATCAGATCCTTCTTCCTTTGGAATCAGGAATAAGAAAGTGTCATTGAAGGATTTTAAGACCCCGCTACTACAACGAGATTCTTCCACAATCTGGTCGATCTCCTCCTTGATCAGATCCCAAAAGAAATGGAAGAAGTTAGTGGTGATCCTGTTAGGCCTTCGGGCTTTCCCCAAGGCCATCTGGTTCATGGCCTCCTCAACTTCCTGCATAGATACAGGTTTTCCAAGCATCTCATTGTGCTCCCTGGACACTAAACGAGGGATCAAGCTAGAAATTTTGGATATGCCGTGGTTGCAGTCTAAACGGTCCTCCTTTAGAAAAGCCCCAAAATGGTTGATTAATTCCTCCTCAATTTATCCTCTAGTATCCACTTAGCCCCCATTATTTTTTGTAATGTTGAATATTTTAGACCTGTGACGATTTTGGATAACAGTGTTGTGCAAGAACTTAGTGTTTTCTTTTCCCTTTCTTGGAGCCACTGGTTCCAAGATTTTTGTTTCCAGTAAATATCCTCTTGCCTCTCATGAGCCTCAAGCCATTCTAAAATATTTTTCTCTTGTTCTCGTAAATCTTCATCCCAGCCATCCTCCATACCTTTCCGGTGAGTGATATCTAAATCCTCAAGCAATTTTTTTCTTATCCTGGAAAATATTGCCAAAGTCTACCCTGTTCCAAGTACGAATCTTACATTTCAGCGTCTTGAGTTTTTGCTGGAATTGATACATGCCAGATCCCTCAGGAGGGACCAGCTCCTGCCACCATTGTCCCACCAAGTCTTTGAAATCTTTATGTTCAAGCCATAATTACTCAAATTGAAAAGGTCTATGGAGAAGGGCATTTGATTGGTCCCATATCAGACAAATGGGCCAATGGTCAGAACCTGCTGCTAGGAGAACACTGGCATTTAACTCACCCATACCACGTGCAATATCTTCAATGGCTAAGAATCTATCAAGTATGGAGGATACCAGATGATTGCCCCCACGTTTATTATTCCAGGTGTACCAACCATTTCCAGTTTCCACATCGATGAAAGGACTCTGGAACAGAACATCTCAAACATTTTCTTGGAATCTATCCAGAGCCCTTCTCCCATGCTTTTTCTTGTTAAGAGAGGAAATCAGGCTGAAATCCCCACCAACAATCCACGACCCCTCACTATCCTATTCAACTAACCATAAAAAGAAGCGAAGGAATGACTCTTTTTTAGGGAAGGCACTCGAACCATAGACATTCACCAAAGTTCCAGAAGCCCTCGAATCAATAACAAAAAATTTTGAGGTTAAAGGAAACTTGTTGGCCCTCCAATTGGATAGGTGAATAGAGTGAGGCTTCTAGAGAACCGACATACCACCATCCATGCCATTGGCATCAATTTCCATAACCTCATACCCTTTCCATATATTTTTCCCTACTTTCTCCATTGTTGCAGAATTGCATTTAGTTTCTTATAGGAATAGAACATTCGGTTTTTCCTGCTTCACCTATCTTTCTAAAGTTTTAAGTTTCTGATGGTGATTGCACCCCCTGATGTTCCAATAGACAGTCTTCATTGATAAAATTTGTTAACTTCAGAAAAGGCCGCCCTGATCGTCGAGTACTGGCCGGATTCTATTAGTTTAAAACCTATCTCTACTATTCTCTATTTGTTCGACTTTCTCCCTTGCTTCAAGTCCTCTACTGGAGATTTCCTCTTGTTCCCAGATTAAGGATCAGCCATAATACCCAATCTCTGATTAGCCTTAGATTTGATAATCGCTTCCTGGAGAGGTTCCAGTTACTGTCTAGAGACATAACCCTTCCCCTTTTTTTCACATTCTTTCTCAATCTCGTCCAAATCTAATTCCCCCAGATCCAATTCCTCCTCACCATCCTCCTCCATAGCAGCAAGTTGATCATTGGGGTTCCTATCTTGGTTCAGCGAAACCACAACATCACCGGTTACAATCTTCAAGGGTTATTTTTTGCTCTTTCGACCCTCGTCATCTTCTCCAATCTCATCCAAAATAAGAAACGGATTTTTACTAGTAGACCCACTGTCTACTTTTTCCTTCCCTTTCCATGGCTAATCCCTAGATCTATTCTTCCTGCGATTTCAAAGTTGGGTAAAACCCTCCCTATCCTTATCCTCATCTTGCTCGGATCTGGTGGAAGATTTCGACTAGGTCGATTGAGGGAAATTTCTACCAAAGTGACCATATTCGTGACACAGTCTACTTCTAAAAGTGAGCTATTCGTAATCAATCGGTTGAATCCATTCTTCATCCTCCCAGTTCAAGCTGATAGCTTCTGGGAGGTATTTTGAAAGATCCAGGTAAACGCAGATTCAAGCACACGCAGTATACCTTTGTTGTTTGGTCTGCTCTGCAACTTTGATGAATTCCCACAGGGTGGTTCCTATATCTTGCAAAATTTATAGGTCCCAGAATTCACAGGGAAGGGAGAAGAGCCTGATCAATATTGGGGAAATTTTCACGTCTTTCGTTTTAGGATTGAATCGTTCTTTCCAGGGTCTGAGATATAACCCAGCCGAGAAGAAAAAGGAGGGTCCTCCCTCCAGCACCCTGTCCCTATCTTCCACATTGAAAACAATAATGGTAAAGAAACCCTTGGCCCCCAAATGAAGATCATAATGGACTTTCGGGTTCGACGTTCTTTTGATCCACCTGAGAAATCCTTCTTCCAGGGCCAAATCCCCACAAACTTCCTAGTTAAAGCCTTCTCTTTCCATAGCTCCACTTTTTCTCTTACTTTTTTTGCTCGGATCTGAATGGCCGGAATGGATGGGGTTTTAGGGAGGCAGCCCCCCGGTCCCATCCTCCATTTGGCTCCTTTCTCCCTACCTCCATCTTCACCCATCTCTACGTCGTCTCCCTCTCCCATAGACGTAATGGTCTTAGTCGGGATCCGAAGAAGCTGTAGGGGATGCGACCCCTACTGCAAACACCCAGACAGCTACAACCATCGCGATCTACACCAAGCCCTAGCAATAAATCGCCTCTTGTCTCTCACACTGCCAATTTATCCAAGAGCAATTTGGCACTGGTCTTGTTAATGGATTTTGAAACTTATTACTATGTGAATTTTGTTTTGATTTTTGTTTCCAATATGAAATATTATAAAATGAATATTATAAAGTTAACACTAGTTTGAGAATAAAATGTAATAATTTATAAAACTATATTTAATACAATCATATAGTGTAAGTGTCACTTTTGTTGAATTTGTATAGTTTTTCATTTCCTATTGCAGGCATGA
Source organism: Larix kaempferi (assembly GCA_027924585.1). Classification (NCBI taxonomy): domain Eukaryota; kingdom Viridiplantae; phylum Streptophyta; class Pinopsida; order Pinales; family Pinaceae; genus Larix; species Larix kaempferi. The sequence goes on from BSBM01000264.1 coordinate 5,726,518, forward strand.
TCATGGGAGCATCAAATTCGTCAGTGTGGTACAAATTAAGGGTCAATTAATTAAGGTTTAGGCATCCAACAAGTGATGTTCCAATTATTGACTATGATCTTGCACTTTTTTTCCAACCCATGGTAATGATGGGTATTACTGCAGCGATGACTCTAAGTGTGATATTTCCATAATGGTTGATAACAATGTTTATCATTTTCCTTTTCATAGGTATTGGGATAGAAATGGAGACATTTTCATTTTAATGAGTTAAGGAAATATCTTATGCATTTGATCAACTTTACTAATTGTTTTGTTGTATATCATTGTGTGATTGTGATAGGGACTTCATCGAGGTCCTTTTTTAAGGGTACATAGAAATGTGGAAGAAAGAGACAAACATTAAGGTAATATTTAATGATAAGATTCTTTATTTATTGATTTTTATTATTATCTAGTCTGTTAGTATGCTATAAAAACTTGCTTTTATTATATATTTTACCTTCTTCCTTTTGTTTGCAGAATAAGGAGACCATACTGGCTACCCACGGTGAGATCTTACAATATAACAGTGTTAATTTTTAATTGGAAGGATGTGTATCATGATTATATATTATAAATTTGGTTTTCTTGATGGTCTTCCAGATGTGGATTATGAGGCTCATCCAAGTGATCATGAAGGAAGAAAGGGAACATTAGTGCATTTGGAATTTGTTCTTTTTATATATGCTTAGTTTTAACTAGTGAAAAAAAAGTATGTAGTTGCATTTTAGGTCAAGGAGAATACAATTTCATGTGCAATTAGTAGCATCTTGCAAATCTTTTGTATTTTCCACCATACAATTTAACTCATCCTTTCAACCATGTCTATATGATGATTTATTTACTATCATATACTACTTGAAAACATGAACCTACTAATATTATACCTTGTGCATATCAAAATAATATGTGTTCTTAATTGGGTAAATAAGAAAACATCAAATAGTATTGCACTATGCAAAAATCCAATTAATAACCAAGGAATTCATGTTTCCCAATTCATAGTTGGAACACTTCCTACTGATTGACCATAAATGACAATATCCTCCTCTTTTACTTAATATTTCTTTTCAAGACATCAATATGTAGCTTCAGTGTCTAGATACATATTATATTAATAGGGTTGTTTTACGGACAAGCAATAATGCTTCTTACATCAATAGCATGATTAGAAAAAAATTCACCTTGTGTTAAATGCCATACTTGGTATGCTAGTTGTTAATTGTGGCCATAAATATTAGATATTCATATATGAAAAAAACTAAAACCATTGCATAGGTGAAGCATTCACCTTTGAATTACAAAGGTCACACCTTCCCATTGGATTGTCCATAACCAAAAATAGTCATTCCTTCTAAACCAAGAACCTAGTACCTACACTAGCCAAAGGCTTGCTCTCAATTTCAAACACTATGACCACTTAGTATCTATAAATGAAAACATTACCTTGACAACAACAAAAAAAAAATATTAATGAGTGAAGCACAAGCAAAATAACCAAGCAACATTTTAATAGGAATGTTTCATAAACATCAAGACCAAAATTATAAATACAACTAGACACAACACAAATATTACAAATAAGATCCAAAAGGATGATAGGATATAACATATTGCAAACAAATAATTCATGTTTGTATTATAGGATCCATATTCAATGTATCATTTTAAAAAATATAGAGATAAATGAGCTTTAGAGGGTCAATTCATAACACTTGAAGAATATAGAGATAAATGAGATAATTATTACAGTTAAATTGATAAAAATCCCCCCTCTCCACCCTTGAGCATAAGTCTATACAAGCGTATCGACCTGAAAAAAAACAATAAAATGGAAGTTTTATGTTTTTTTTTAAATACAAAAACTTTGTTGGATATCCGACCGTCATTCCCAAACAGTCCGACGCCTTTTCCATACCACTGACAGCTAAAGGCGTCAGATATCGAACTTTTAACAATGCAAAGGACGTCGGATATCCAACTTACCCTTACAAAGAATCCGACACCTTTTCTATACCACTGATGACTAAAGGCATCAGTATTTGATGTCAACGACATTGGATATCCAATGGCTATTGTGTTGGATATCCAACCTCATATAAGTTGATACCTGTCGGATATCCAACTTACCCTTACAAAGAATCTGACGCCTTTGCTATGCCACCAACGGCTAAAGGTGTCAATATTTGATGTCAACGACGTCGGATATTGGATGGATATTTTGTCAGATATTTGACCTCTTATAATGTGATACCTGTTGGATATCTGACAGATATGGTAAAAGAGTAGCTGTTGGATATCCGACGGGTATGGTAAAAGAGTAGTTGTCAGATATCCGACTGGAGAATGTCGGAAATCCGACAGGGAATTTTAATGTCGGATATTTGCTTAAGTGCCACCAATGTTAAAAAAAGATGGTTCTTGTCAGATGGTTGACAACATGATGTCAAAAATTGGACATTTATGCTGTCGGATTTTGGGCTCAAAAATGCTAGTGTGCCATCTCTGGAGGTAGTGTCTGCTTGGATTGTTGAGCTTCTGAGCGAGTTTGAACACGAATAAGTCAGGTAACTTCGATGGAAGTGTCTACGCAAAACTTAAGCACAAACAAAGATGATGCTACTGCTACGATACCAATGATCCACACACGCCCAAGTGCACGAGGGGGACAATAGTTCGAATGAATGAGTCGGTTTTGTTATGGAGGAATATTAAGAAATAGAATAAGCAAAGAAAGAATACACTACATATATAAAAAGAAATACACACAGACAATATGCAGGAATGCGAACTGATCTTCTCTATTACTTATCGATTCAAAGATAGATAAGATACGATCTATGATATATTCTATGTTACATGCTTATATAGAGAGTGTTGATACGCTTGGGTTCCTTCCCGTTACGTTCAGTTACAAGAGAAGTTAAAAAAGTTTCAAAAGTTCAACTGTTATAGTCGACTGGAAGACAGAGAGACAATCTATTGTGGTTCGTCAGTCGCTAGTCAACATTGCATATCAACATCGTGAAACTATCGAGGTTGTTGAACTTGTCAAAGTCGTGTCTAATTCGTAACTTGTCGAAGTTGTGTCGAAGTCGATGTTAGCATCCAACAATATTGTCAACTGCTGAGTGGATCAGACTCACAATTGACCCTAAACGAATACAAGCTATACTCTAGATTCATATGCCCCACAATAAGAAATCCATGCAATCATTCATGGGAAAAATTAATTTTGTTCAAAGGTTCATGTCATATTTCACACAAATTGTAAAACCTTTGCAACAAATGGTGAAATAGGACATGCAATTTAAATGGATCGAGGTTGAAAAGAATGATTTTAAGGATATTAAGACCGTAATTGCTCATGCACCCTCATTAAGCAGTCCATATTTTGAAAAATATTTTATTATTTATACATTCGTATCTAATCATTCCCTTGCACCAGTGCTCACTCAGAAAGGAGAACAAGGGGATGCAAGTCCAATATCTTAAATGAGCACTGGGTTACAAGGGGATGAACTAAACTATCCATATGTAAATAAAAAATCTTAGGCAGTGTTTAAAGTTGTAAAACAATTCAGATCCTATATTCTTAAAAATAGAACCAAGGTCATAGTACCTCACCTGGATTTCAGGTCACTATTTGTACAAAAAGAATTAGGATAAAGACACAGGAATTAGGTCACTACATTACAATAATATGACTTGGAATTCAACCCCACTAACATCGTTAAAGGCCAAGGATTATGCAAGTAAATCAAGGGGAATCCCACAGAAGAAGTCAATGGATGGGATAATGAAGATGAGATGAATTTAATTGAATTTTGTTCCATTTATACTACACCTAATTCTTGGTACCATGATTTGATACATTATTTACAGTATGGGTATGCTCCAAAGAATTGGAGTTCAAAGCAAAAAAGAGCTCTTCATTTGAAGCAATCAACATATCAAATAATCAATGGATTTCTATTTCGAAGGAATTACGATGGAGTATTTCTTAGATGCTTGGAAAAAGAAGATTCTGAGAAGGTACTAAAATAATTGCACGATGGGCTTATTGGAGGTCATTATTTTGGGGATATTACTGCTCATAAAATCCTAAGATCGAGGTATTATTTCTCCACTATTTTCAAATATGCTCATGCGTATGCCCGAAAATGTGTTGTATGTCAAAAGAGTGCCGAAAGATGAGAAAAACCAACAGTACCATTGCAACCAGCGATAATTTCCGAACCATTCGAGCAACGGGGCTTAGATATAATTGCATAAATTAATCCAAATTCATCATTACAATATCGGTATATTCTCATAGCTATAGATTATTTTACACATTGGACTAAATTTGTTCCTTTGTGAAAAGTCAATGAAGATGTTGTCATCAAATTTTGGAAGGAGAATATCATAACCAAGTTTGGGGTTCCAATTTCTTTAGTTTTTTATAATGCTTCCTATTTCTCTTCTCTGAAATTAAGTGAATTTTCTATGGAACAAAGAATCAAACTACATTATTCTTCCAATTATTGTCCAAAAGGGAATGGGTTAGAAGATTCTACAAACAAGAACCTAATCCGGATACTCAAGACAACTTTAATTGAAAACCAAAGGCATTGGCATGTTGCTCTGCCAATTGCTTTATGGGATGATAGAGCTACTACGAAGAATGCTTTAGTATTTTCTCCATATACTTTAGTTTATGGAAAAGAGGCTATTATTCCACCTAATATTTTTTTAACCTCACTACATTTATCCCAATCATATTGAGGATCCAATAGCCATGTTATGCAAGCAAGAATTAATACAATGGTTAAACTTGAGGAAGAAAGAAAAATAATAGAAATAATTTCAATTCACATCAATGCAATATCAAGAGATGGTTTGACAACCGAAAGGTAGGAAAGAAAGAATTTGAGGTAGGTGACTTATTCCTAAAGTGGGATCAACCCCACGAAGGAAAGGGAAAGCATAAAAAATTTCAACATTTATGGCTTGGCCCTTACATTATTGCTAGGAAATTTGGTCCTGGGACATATAGATTACAAAATTTAGAAGAGGAAGTGGAAACTCTTCCTGTAAACAACCAAGCTTTGAATAATTACCTTTCTTAGTTTTAGGAAAACCATTTTTGTACATAAATACAATTTTCCTTTTTTGTTTTGTTACTTTGTTTTAGTTGTTATTTGATTAAAACCAATTGTTACTTCCTTAATTTTGAACCCCTAAATAAAATTAGTCCAACAATCAGAGTGTTGAATTGGAAGTTGTAATCTAATTACTATTCATGAAATCACTCTTCAATGAAATGATATTTTATAATTTTAGGTGGTGTGAGAATTATTTCAAAGGTTTAAAGTATTCTGATTGAAAAGATTCATTGGTGCAGTTTCAAGCACTATCCTTCTAAGGATGTCAACATGTCTGTCTTTATTTTATTGGGGAACTTTATCACATGATCCTATTCAAACTGAAATGAACTAAATAATGTATATTTCACTGGGAAAAAGAATTCTAAGTTACTATCTTGAGGATCCACTCACCTAAACATATAAATAACCTTGTTTTGAAGTTGTATACTATGGAAAACTCATGGGAGAGAAGTGAAATCTTGCAGATGTATGGAAAATCAAAATGATCCTATACCAAATATTAACGTTGAAAATCCCAAATAGAGTCAGTTGTTGTCTAGTGCAAACATCCACAAAGATTAAAGATATATATTTGAAGAATCAAACGAAGACATGAACATTCAAAGTCAGATGTTCAAAGCATACGAAGAGGATATTTCTAATAACAATGAAGAAGGCTCTTCTCTATCCGTGGGTAGGATAAAATAAATTAAATACTCGTCACCCACACAAAAGGACACTATGGATGGAAGAGTCTAGAATTACACCTCTGAAGACAAAAGGGAACTATATATCAAATTTTTTGATCATCAAAGAATGCTAATGCATCAAATAAATGCATCTGGTATAGGAATGAGGAACAAACATTTATGTCTTCCATGTTTTGTTACTTACCTTGTGGTGTCTTACCTAGTTACTACAAAAAGATAGGTTTGGTAAATGAACTTCATAAATTGGCCTCAAGAGAGTGGCTATGAAGTCCTAACTAAGTTGCTCTATCCATCAAAATACTAGTGATAATAATATATCAATGTGATATTTGTCCCAATTTAAAACATAATTGTTCTCAACACAAGACAGATCAATGATGTATGACTCTTGCAATCGGAAGTTAGAGATAAGTAGAAATAATTTCTCACCCTTCCTAATATAATCATTCACTAAAGAGTATTTTTTGTTTTCAGAGATCTAAGTTCTCTCATTTAGTTGCCAATTGTTGCAGCAACAATAACCTTCCCCATATTTTGTGCAAAATTTTGGTCCCCTCCATTGCTTTTGTGAATTCAACCTTTGGTTTGGTTCACCTTTTTAGTTTTACATAAAGTGAGACTAGTATTGATTGGAGTTGGTGGTTCCTTGGGGTAGCTGATACTTGGAAATTTTTCAAGTTTTTAGCCCTTTTGTTCATTTTGGTGACTTATTGATAACTCAATGAAACATCAGAGAATATTTTTGTTTTACGCTGAAATGCCAAGAAGTTGGTGTGAAGTGCTTTGAAACAGGTCAGAGGAAATGTCCATTTTCTCCCGAAATGACGGCCAAGTTTGAATTTTTACGGAAAAACACCAGGGACTTTGGAAAATGTCCCCAAAGCAACTCAGAGGATTTTTAGGTTTTGGTCTGAAATGTTAGAAAGCTCAAGAATTTCATGAAAAGAGGTGCCAATATGTCTCCCACTCCCCAACTATCGCTAAACTATTGACTAAGAATTATTTTTTGGGAAGAAAACAAGTCTTATTCGCCAGACTTATGGTTTATGTCCCTGAAACACATCGGTTCAATTCTCTATTTTTCTCCAAAATTGTTGGCTTAGAAAGGCATTCTTCCCCAACCTTATCGCAAAACATTTGAATTCCTCACCGAAATTTGTGTAGCCATGACTTTTTAGGGTTTCAACTGAGTTCTTTGCCAAACCTTATCAACGATGAATAAGGATCAACATTGATCTAGATTGATGATCATATGGTTTCATTACTGATCTATTGTCACAAATGATTGGGAATACTCCCTGAAAAGCACCGGAATAACTTTTTTTATTGCCGAATAGTTTGTTTTCTTGGCCCTTTTAAAACACGATTTTTGAACTATTTAAATCCACTTGTGAAGCATGCTCAGATTGAATAAAATATTTCTTAACATTAGAACTCTGTTGATCAAGTCTTAAGCGAATTAGGGTTTGTGGAGCTATTATATTGAAAGGTTGGAATCCCATTAGCAAGTTCAAAATTGTTCCTTAATCCCGTTGCATTCATCACGACACCTAGAGGGGCATCTATCCCAGAACAATTGCAGACTCAATGGCGTGCTTACCATAGGTCCAGTTAGGTAGGTATTTTCCTTTATCCAGTGTATTTTTCACTTGTCTATAAGGTATTTATGCCATAGAAGGTCAGTAGGATATTATTTAAACCATTATGTTTAGGATCTCTCTTTCATTGGTTCCTTTGAAGCTGTTAGATCCCAATGTCTTTTAGTCTGCATATATGCCTTAGTTTCCTGAAAATACCTAATATGTACATTGCATCACAATGGGAGAGGTGGAGTTTAACTCTAGCTTTCGAATCTTTCCCCAAACGCGTTTTTTCTCAAAGAAGGTCAAAACCTAGTTTTTGGCAGCATGTATAATGTTGCATTTTTGGGCTATAAGATTATGAACATATTGAGGAGGGATTTGACAGTGTTTTACTAACAAAATATCACATATACATGCCTTAAGTAGTTGTTTATTGAATTCTTGTTACAGATATTCTTGCATGAGTAAATTTGTTTAGTTACAGTTTCAATGGAACCCCTGCAACCAAATAATACTTCCTTTGCCTCATAGGATCCATAAATGTCTAGGATGTCTCCAAAGCGTAATGTCAAGGTGGTATCAGATTCAGACAAAGAAGATGCTCCAGAAAAGGACCTAGAAGTTCTGTTTGGTGATACAAAATCCACCACAAGAGTAGCTCCTGAGTTCAAGTGGATGAACTCTACCATGTGATCAGGGATCAAAACATACCAAAATCAATGATGGAAGAAGATTTGATATATAAAAGTATCAAGAAATCCAATATTCATAAGGATGTTGTGCGCCCAGAGTTATTTCCATGCATCGAAGTGATAGGGTGGATTATCCCCTATGTTGATGTTAAATCCTAGATCATTTCAAGTGCTACCGGAAAAGGCTTCGCTTCCTTCCATCCTCCCCACATAGGAAAAACCTAGAATATCCCAGCAACCAAAGTCTTCCTAACAGAAGATTGGGTTAAAATTTTGAAGATAGATCACGCAGAATGTACGAAAAATATGTTGATCCCTAGCAGACAATTACATCAAAGAACTAATGGACAATAGGATACTAAGTTCTTAAAAACTTCATTCAAGGTTGTTGCCACTCTTTTGTGTAGAGTGTATGGAAGAGCCAATTCAAGCAGTTACAGACCTAGATGGATACCTTTGTTGTATCATGTCACAATGCATGGTACAATATTCAACTATGCTGAAATTATTGCAAAGAACATGATGCAGGCCATTAATGATGTGCAAAAGGGACTTAAGAAAAAGAAGATTGAGTTTTATATGTCATATTACCTTATCGATTGTATTCTGGTCATGAATGATTTTCCAAATTTTGGATGCAAATGGAATCCTAGCAAAACTCCAATATTTGTGGCCTATCAAATTCTATGGGTACACAAGCATGCAAGTTTCTACATGCAAACTTTTAATGAATTCTTGATTCCATTGTATAAATTTATCTTTGATCAAGAACCCAATTGTATGTCGGATTAATCCCTTACTGTAGCTACATAGTTAGGGGATTATTTCTTTACTCCGAAAGGTACTTATCTGTGGGTGTTTGGAGGTTCAAAGAGTCCACCACTGATGCCTAAATATGTCATCGATTACATCAAATTAAAGGAAACCGTGAGATGGGTATTCATCAAACGTGTTGGCACTTCTTACATGAAAACAAGAAAGCTTCGTGGCCACCACTCCCACTCATAGTTGGGGAGTATAAATTCAACAAAGTTAAAGAAGATAAAGAGTTTTTGAAAGAACTGTATTCTTATCATTTCAACAAAAACATTTTTGCCAGAAACAACCACCTTCAGAAATTTTCCTTCCATTGCCAATCATGGAGGATTAGTTATGAATATACAGATCATTTTTTTGTGGGAAGAGGAAATTTTTATAAGAGAAAAGAATCGTGTAGATTTAGGCAAAAGGTTTGGAAAAATGAAAGGGGAAATCTCCAACAGACTAGCTAATACATCAACAAAAGAAGATTTAGAGGAAGCGACCCCATCAAGGAAAAGGGCAGTTGAAGAAGCTATTTCGGCTGAAAACGCAAAGAGAATACAGGAAGAAGAACATACCAAGAATATAGAAGAAGAGATACAAGACGAAGAGAAATATGAATAAGCATGAAAGATGGAAGAATAGGAAAAGGATGAAAATTTGACTGCAGAACAAGAAAAAAAAATGATTACAAGGAGAAGAATTAAGAAAGAAAAATGAAGAAGAAAAATTGATCAAGAAATCTATGGAATCTCAGGATTTGCAAGAAGGAAACGGTCATCATGATATGAAAATTTAAAACCCAATAGATAGCAACACTAAATTTCCTCTCACCAGAGGACATATTCCTCTAGTTGAGCTAGGACTTACACCGTTCACACCTTCCAAGCAACATTCGGTTGCTAAGCTGGAAACAATAGTCTATGAACCTAAAAGAAGGACTATCATGTAAAGAACAAAGAAGAGACTAAAAGTTTCTTTGCAACCAGATATTGTCACCATACAGAAAATCCCCATTATTAAAGGTACGGATAAAGATCCAAAATTTACTACGTCTGTAAATGTTGCTGCAACATTAGCAAATGAGGACAATGTACATAAATTGATGGAAAGCCTAGAAAGTAGCAAAGCCAAAGTAGTCAAATTGAAAGATAATTTGGTGCAGGATAGGAGTGAAGGAATTGAAATAATGAACCAACAAGATGCCTTAGATTTGGAAAAAGGAGAAGCCATGCAAACTATTCAAAGTTTGGAGAATGAAAATGACTCACTCAATGTCTAGATGGTGATATTAGAAGGGGAAAAGGTAGACCTTCAATATCAACTAAGTAGGTTACAGGAGAAAGAAAACTAGGTGGATCAGCAAGTCAAATATCTTACAATAGAGAAAGGATCTTTGCAAGCTCAAGTGGAAAATCTTAACAGGGAAAAAGAATCCCTAGTGGATCAACTAAATACCACTCAAGAAAAAAAGCAAGATTTGACACCATTTTATGAATGTGCTTCTGTCTTACAAGAACAATTGTTCCATTCCCAAGAATTGCTTACTGAGCAGACATATGAAGTGCAAAGGATGGTAACTAGGATTAAGCAAATTTTCGAGGAGGCCACTGCTATAAGACAAAATCTTACAGAAATTTATGATAGGATGAACAAGCTAACTGCTTGGAGGAAAATAGCCAAAGAATTTCCTCAACATTTTCCTAAGAGATCAACAGTTGGAATCAAGCTATATTTTTATATTTTGAATAGTTTCCAAAAAGAAGAAAAAACGTTACTGAATGAAGTGAGCGAATCCATCTCCAAGTGTGAATATATTCACTAGAGCATCTCGAAAGCTTTCAAGAAATGTCTTCTACTACCTCCTAGCTCTTTGAAAATTTGGTACCAAAAGAGAAACGCTTAGATGAACTAAGTACTATAAAGGAAGAAGATATTGCTTTTATCAGAAGTTTTCAAGACTATCACTCCAGAAGATCTGCAGGAACGAATTCGACAAGCTACAATGAAGACTCATTACTTTGAAAATGGTCATAATATAGAAACTAAAGGGTTGAATGCCATGATCAAATATTTAGCATTTCATGAAGTAGCTTTAAATCTATTAGAACCCCAACAATTGAATGTAATATCATATGAAAGTGGCATTTGGAATGATTATATCCAAAGTCAAGGAAATGATCCATCAACTTAGTATAATATTATATTATGTTTTAATATTTTTTATCACTTGTTTTGTAATCACAAAAGGACAAAATTGTGAAAAGTGAAAGGTCCAAGGAATATGAAGTGATAAGTCACCCCAAGACTAGGTTTGTAAGAAGAAATAGGAGAAATTAGAAGAGGGGAGGGATTTTGGCTTGTGAAGGATTGTACTAGACTCATATGTGAGGAACTATTTTCTGCTAATGAGAAAAGACAATTTTTCTAAGTGAAGGAATACATGAATGTTGTATTGAAGCAATGGCCTAAAGTGCATAACTTATTTCTTCCTTTTTTTCATGGATATGCAGTACTATATTTCCTTTGCTGTTGGATTATTCTAATGGTTAATCTTATCTTGTTGTTTATGAATGAAAAATACAATTTTATGTGTATTTGTGAGTAATGAAAGTAACAAATGTGAATGCTAAAGTTATCTATGTGTTGCATTTATTTTTTAATTGTTAATTACATTATCTTTAGTAGTTAGCTTCTGGAATTGTATGATGCAACTTACAATCATTACTCTCTTTAAATTATGCTCCTTTCAAGGATAGGTTAAGTATATTAAAATCTTTCATTTAATTAGGACATTTCTTGGTTGACTGATAGTTAAGAGGTGATAAGATGAGAGATAAGAACTTGCACATCACTAAGTGAGGCGTCTTTCTACCCGTCAAACAAGTGTAGGTAGAATCATGTGCATTTAGAATTAGTATTATGCATTGCATACAAAATAATGAAATTCTAAATGGTGAGTCGGACCATATCACATAAACCTTCCAGAAGACCATATTTTACAGTAGCTGGACAGTAAACTGGACGGGTTCCCTATCACAAATAGTGGAGAGTCTAATTGGGACTTTTCATTGGGGAGAACCCTTACTCTCATAATTTTCTAGGTGTCGATAGGTTTCTAGAATAAGTTCCTAGATAATTAGTTGGAATCAATAGGAAGGAATCAATCAAAGAAGGGCCTTAATGTATCCCCTATCAATAGACACAGACATGCATCGAGAGATCTAATAAAGATATAGGATCACCAAGTATAACAAACTGACACAAGGATGGCCGACAGACAAGGCCAATGGGACATAACAATGGCCAAAATAAGGTAACTTCCCTTGAACACATAGCATGACAACTAAGTGACTAGAAACCAAAAACTCAGTAAGACCATATAGATTGTAGACTATAGTGCGACAACACAAGAGGCATCGAGGCACCCTCCATAGTGATTGGAAGAGTAACCAATCAGATAAGTACTGTGACTGAGGAAAATGGTATTGTTCTGAATCAAGGCTATAGCCGAATGGTTGTTGGGTGTGTGAGCTATCTCAAAGAAAACACCTAATATTTAATTATCAACCAGGGTTGGTAATCTTAGAGTTGAGTCAAAGTATATGCTAAGGTACAATGGCACCTAAGATTTTCGGCTTGTCGGACCTTAAAAATATTCAATAAAGAAAAGATCGAAAGATATTTCAAAATGAAAAATAGAGTCAAAATTTAGAAAAACAACAAAAAGAACTAAATCAAACTTAGTTAAACAAACAGACTAGAATAGTATCAAATCATACTACTATACTTATAATTGAATAATGGAAACTGATTGAAAAGCAAACTATTGATTATGAAAAATGGAAACTACTTAATTCAGATTCTAATCTAAGAATTAGAAAAACAGTTGTAAATAAATTAAAGACCTATCTATGAAATGGATTAATTTAATGATAAATTACCTAAGCAGAAAGCTATGCTAATCAAAGCAAATTACAAACTATTAAATAATTTCAACAACTAACATCTATTCCCATGTAACAGGAACTGGAGTGAATGTATCATAATGGATTTCAAATGTAATAGAAAAACAAAATGGAAGTAAATCTAATCTGATTTCAACAAAGAGATGTAAACTACAAAGAGACCAATTACAGTTAACTTTAAACATCCTGATCTATCTACTATCCATGAGCAGAATAATATGAAACTAAAAACTAGAAACAAGTAGAGAACTTGATAAAGATATTTACTTCTGAACTTGATTTGGAAGTAAGTAGAAAACTTGATAAATATATTTATATAGAAGCAAGTAGAAAACTTGATAAAGATATTAATTCCCGAATCCAAATTCTATTCCATTAACATCTTCATTATCTGTCTAACTAAGAAATTGATCCTAATCTTAATGAAGGAAAATATCAAAACTAAAATATTTGAAGAATGAAATTATTAACTCTAGTCTAACTAAGTCTTAAGAGTATGTAATAAACTAAACTAGGAATAAGACTGATAAGTTCTTAAACAACAACATGTTAGCAAATTAAATATGAAAGACATAATTTGAAAGATAGTTAAAACAAACTAAGAATGATAACAAGACTTTAATTAAAACTTTATGGAATGTAAAACAGGGGCCTAATTATGGTTAAGAATACTAATTAAGAGCAGGAAAGATTGCAGTTAAGAAAACTAATAAACTGAATTCAAATGAGCATAAAAACAGTGGAGAAAGAGTAAAAGTACGAATGCTAGTCCGAACGATAGTCCGAATGGAGGAAAAATGAATTAAACTAAGGAAAGAGGTAGTTTTAATGATCTTAACGTCAGCTGGAGAATGCAAATGAACCTACAATGCAAAGAAATTAGTGAGAAGACTTGTTGAGAAGCTAAGATAATAGAGAGCAACCTATTCTAATCATTGTTGGAGAGATAAACTATTCATATTATATACTAAAGCAAGATTGAGATGAGAGAAGAGGATTAACCTACAGCTATAGAGATGAAGCTAATGAAACTAATTCTAATTGTAAACTAAGCTAGAAACAACAACTAATTAACCCTATCTAATTTGCAGAAGGTTGGAAAAAAAACTATCTAATTACCAAAGACTGAAATTAAACGATCAAAGCTATACTTTTGGTTGACCATTTACTAACTCTGTAAACACAAACTATGTTAGCAGCACGATATAAATTACAGAGAAGAAAGAAATATCATGTATAGAAAATGAAATTAATTACATATATAGGAAAATAAACTAACTATTTGCACGAAAGAAAATGCAGAAAACAAGAACAAAACCTCTGGTTGATGAGGGTCCCTTTCCAGCAATCAGAGATGGAAAACTAAATCGGTTTAGTTACTCAGAACATCAACAAACTGGAACTTCCATTAACTTGAGAAAATTACAAAACGTTTGCTATCTGCTCTTGATAATATCTAACTCTAAACTCTGTCTCTGTCTACAGACTAACTTACTAACTCTAACTTGACTAACAAGCATCTATTTATACATTTACAATGGATGAGAAGGTCAACAGATTCGACCTCTCTAATAACAGAGGTGTTTATGGCTGTAATTGGCTACTTTAAGTGATGTGTGACAACGTACGGAGCATATGCCAGGCTTCACGGGGCCACTTCCTATAGCTAGGGTTTTCACCCTAGGTTGTGCAAATGAGCACCTACTAAGGAGAAGAGACTCCTTAGTAGCAGTTCAGAAAATACAGTAAATAAAACAGTAAACTACTCTAAGCATGTGCATAAACAGAAAAGACAAGATAATAAAATGTTTTTTGTATAGATTATACCTCCAATGTGAAGGTTGATGAAGCCTTTGCAGCAGTCCAGGAGGGTTGCTTCCAAGCTCCAATGTTGTTCCTTCCTCTTTCTCCAAAGAGTTTTCGAAATGGGCCAAAGGGGCACTCAAATGTGAAAGTAGCTGAAGGGTGAGCTAGGGTTTCAGGAGTGATTTTGGCAGAGTAAGGGTGTGGTTGACTGTGGATGTGAAATGAGGGGCCTCCATCACCTATTTATAGTTTTTTAGTGGTGGAGTGCTGGCCCATGGTTTTGGGCACCATATGGTTTAGGTCAGTTGTATAGGGTTTTTGCTTCCTTTTTTCCTCTTTTTCCTCTTTTTTATATTTTTTATTCCCTTTTTAGAGGGTTTTTGCTATTTTGGATTATTTTGAGGGAAAAGGGGGTTTTTTGGCCTTTTGGAGGCTTTTTTAACGGTTTTTTGGCCTTTTGGATGCTTTTTTAATGGTGTTTTGGCCTTTTGGAGGCTTTTATGGTAGGAAATATGGACAGATGAGTCATGTAATGGGGTAGATGAGGTAGTGAGCACTTTTTGGGTGTTAACAGATTGCCCCCTGATGTGTGAGGGTAGGAGCTCATCGTATGGCCTAGAGACATCATAAGTCTTTTATGGTTTTCCCGGGATGTGGAGAGGAGAAGAAATGAACTAGAGCCTGGAACAACAGTCCCGAACAAACTGCAAAAACTAAAAGTACATGACCTCAATAATGAATGAGGAATAATCTGAACATATGGACGAGGCGGGTATTCACATGCTCGTATCAAGATATAGAACAATAACAAGGGGGTCCAAAAAATGGGGAACTGAAATATACATGGCCTCAAATGAGGAAGAATCTCAATATATAGATGAGGTGAGCATACCCATGCTTATATCTAGATCTATATAAAAAATAACAATGAGGCCCAAAAATGGGGGCCTGAAGGATACATGGAGAACCACTGTGTACATCATAAGGGTCCAGAGGGGACATAAATCTTGGACATACTACTGGGATGACCATGTATGAGATGAAGAACTGATACACTGGAATAACAACAGTGCTATTGAGTGTGGTACCAGAGGAACTTATGAGCTGCTGGATCATAGTGACGGGGAGTCATACCCTCAATAGTACACTGAACTACAACTGAACGGGGTACTCAAGGAAGCATATAACTAGATGGCTTCCGAATACAATCGCCAACGCAACCCGGACATCCATGGGAACATATAACTGGGTGTTCCGAAGTGACTCACCAATGTGCTAGAGTTGGGGGAAATCTGGGGTCTTGGACCAATAACTGAAGGATATATACCCTGTGCGATTCTCAACGATGCGATCAAGGTGTTGAAGTCGAGCATGTGAGAAACAACCACTTGAAGAGGCAATGATGACTCCTCTCAAAGTGGTCCATAGGCACTCACCGCAGATGGTGATGGGTCCAAGATGCAGGGACCTCTAGGTCTATCCTCTGGAATAGAGGGGCTGTTGTCGACTGAGGGAGACCTGCAACTAGCAAGGCAATGATGTTTCCTTGATAGGAGAATGAGGTGGAGAACCGAAGTGTGAGAGTACTGATGGTAGGACTGTCATACTGTGGGGGATAACTGGGCAAGTAGAGTGGGTGGACTCAAACTTCCTTTGTTCAGAGTATGCTGGCGAGGATGATCGGGCAGCATATGAAACTGACTGGTGGGAAAGGGATCATAGCTGTAATGGATCAAGGATAGTGAATGGGGTGAGGGATACTCAAATTGGTGTAAAATGGCAGGAGACTACAGAATACTCTGAACAAAGGCGACCTTATTGGGGGTGCTGCCGAGATGATCGATCATAGTGCCAAGAGGAACGGGGGGACTTCTTCATGGGTTAAGGAGCTAGAAGAAGTGTGTTTAAAATGGTACTGTCGTGTGGATTTATACGAGCCCAGGACAGTTCATGCTCATGATTGCTTTCAATTTTAAGGAGTCTGAAAGTGATAAGAAGACTCTAAAATAATGGAATGGTACTGTCGTGTGGATTTGTACGAGCCTAGGATAGTTCATGCTCGTGGTTGCTTTCAATTTTAGAGAGTCTGAAAGTGATAAGAAGACTCCAGGGGGTTTCTTTTTCGTGTGTTAGTCTCCAAGTCCCGAACAAGCATAAAAGGATGCAATGAAGAACTCTTCTAGATGGTGTGACTAGAGTATTCCTTTTTCGTAATTAGTCTACCAGGTACGGAAAAGGGTTAAAATTATACCAGATATACGCCCTTTCAGGTACTTTAACGAGGATGAAAGGAAGCAAGATTGCTCAACGATCTTTTCATTGTTTTAGGAGTCAGAAAAGAGCTTAACAGAAACTCCCTAAGTGCCCTTTTCATAAAGGACTTGTTAGGCCCGAAAAAAGGATAAAATTATACCGAACAAAAAGAATGGTCATGCAAGGAGGAAGTGCTCAATCAAGGAACATTGATGATGACCAAGAACAAGGATAGGGGGGAACACTAGTGGGCCTCCTTGTGGGATAATGAATGGTGGAAAAATAATGAAATAATTGCAGTATGAAAGGAGTGAAAGGATCATGTAAAAATGTGGAACAATCCGATGGTGGTCGATGTGGTGCGCAAACCGAGGCAGCAAGGTGTCAGGACACAATGTTGAAACTGTGCCTAGTGAGAACGAGAAATGATCTCAAGCATCATCACGAGCTCGGAAAACTGGATCTGGCGATATAAAAAGTGTCAAAAATGGATAACGGCCAATGTGGCATGCAAACCGAGGCGATGGGGGCGTTTTGGAAAAAATACCCAAAAAATAGGGGGGTGAGAGCGAGAAATGATCTCAAGCATCATCACAGGCTCGGAAAAATGAATCCGATGATATAAAGTATATCAAAAATGGAGAGTAGCTGAAGTGGCATGCAAACCATGATGGCGAGGGGCATGGAAAAAATGCCAGAAAGTTTTTGGTGAGAGCGAGAAATGATCTCAAGCATCATCATGGGCACGAAAATATGAATTCGGCGGTGCAAATGGTGCAAAAAACGGAGGTCATAAAGACTCCAGAATGGTCAAAGGAAATAACTAGGTTAAAAAATGGCTACAAATAAAGGTGAGCCCACCAAGCGAAGGATGCAGGGGTGGGGAGAAATGATGACCCACGGGGGCAGAATACTAGGTGTATCGAATCAAATCATACATACAAGTGACATGTGACCTCAAAAATGGTTGAGATCACGCATGTGAAAAAGTGAGTAGGGTTAATGACCTACCCCCATGCTATGTGCATGGGGTTTGTGATTGTGGATCACATATGTGTTGGTTTGAACAATGGGTTCATTGACGTGCTAATATAGATGTGATGGGGTAATGTCAAAATGATTGATCATGCCCCCTATCCCAGGGTCGAGGTAATCTATTATGCCCCCTAACTCAGAGGTGTGAATGTGGTGCTCTATGATAGCGGGGGAAAGACCAAGTATTTCGGTATAGGACCAGGCAAAGACATCGCGGAACTCTTGGAAACTTTTTTTGTACTCTCCGATCTCATATTCACTGTAGGAGGCTCCTAAAGTGATGAGTTCAGGGGCACATTTTGGGGCAGCGATATCAATTTGGATTATGGGTGAGATGTTAGCCATATTACCTTCCTCAAAGGCATTAGGAGCGAGAATGGGATCCTTAAACCAGTCGACTTTAGTGGGAAGGAAATCTTTGGACTCAACCACAAATGGGGTGGTTGTGGTGGAGGAGGACTCTTCTGGGAGGAAACAGGAACGATGGTGCATGTATTCCCAGGGATAATCCGGGGCAGTGAGAGCCTCTAGAATCTCCTCATCATTGCGGAAACTTTGAGTTCTCAAATCGGTTGATGAGGAAGTGGTAGTCGAAGAGATCATATAGATGGTGTTAATCTCTCCGGATGAGGGTGATACTAGGGGGTGGATCTCCTCAATTGTGGGGGATGCTATCTCAAGGTCCAAATTATTCATCTCGTAGAGAGATGCTCTGTAATCTGGGAGATCATGACAGTGATGTGAGTAATGGTCGTAAATACTGCATATTGCCAAAGGGTGGTTGGTACGCAGTGATTTATCACGAGGCTTAGGGGTTGGATCGAGTTGGACAATCGAGATGTTGGGGTTGTCATCAAGTATTTGCATGTGTTCCTGTAATGTAGGTAATTATGGACATTGACGAGTCGGATGGCCTAATTCATCACACAATGAGCATTTGGGAGGAGCACAAAACATGGGGGGGGCGTTTAACCGTTTTGGGTGGGGGTATAGCAGTGTATGGTTGTGGGCCTCTGCCCCCAATGTGCTTGATAAGAGGGGGGGATTCGTAGATGACGAAGGGGTAGTGACACCGAGAGGTGGTTGACTAGTAGTGCCAATGGGTTGCACCGGTTGTAGGATGAAATTTGGTGTCGGTGGAGGAACGGGAGGTGAAATATACCACACGGGTAATCCTAACGTTAACCCGGGGAGGCTGACAGTAGCCATAACCGGTGCGCTTACTACTCCCGAGGGAGGGAATAGGAAGGGGATTATGTGGATGGGTGTAACACCAATATGACTAGGTACCAATGGTGGTTTGGGTAACAAGGGCGGTTGATGGTTTGGTGTTTGTGTATTGTGGGAAAGGGTACATAGGCCAGATACTTCGGTCGTGGGTGACAGAGGTGGAATGGCTTGGAATATTGAGGTCATCAATGTATCTGAGTAAACTCTGGGTCCCATGGAGGAAACCAACGAGGTAGTTGCACCACAAACAGGTTGTTCAACCATGGGGAGAACATTTTCGGGTGCAGTGGGGGCATTGGGATCGTAATAGGTGAGTTGGTCAACCTTGACCACGTGTCCGTCATGGGGGAACATCATGGTACAAAAAACAGATGAGGAAACCACCTGCATGGCATACATGTAGCTGTGGCCAAGTAAGAGGTTATAATCAAGTTGGGTGTTGATGACCTCGATGTCAATGAGCATGGTTTTGCCAGCCAACTGGACCGGGACATTAGCTAAGAGACCTTGGGGTTGAGCCGAATGGCCGTCGTAGGCTTGCAACGCAGTGGTGGACTGCTGGATAGTAGGGGATCCCAACTTCTACCAAACAAATGTGGACATAATGCATGTAGAGGTACCTTCATCGATAATGCACCGATGGATGACAAGATTCCGAACAGAAACAAAAACTTGGAACGCTAAAGTGGAAGGCAGGCGTGGTTCGGATTGGTCCAAATCGAAGGCCATCAATCATGAATCATTTGGGTCAATAGCACCAATGGCGGAGAGCAAAGTCTTGCACTGTGAAGGACAGTTTTTTAAGACCTCTAATGTAGAAATGGTTGCGGGGGACTGGGCTAAGTCATCTACAATGTTGTAATTAGACGCAGCGCGAGCATTGGGATTATTGTTGATGCGATGAAGTGGGAAGCGAGGTGCTTTGGAGATGCCATCGAGTGGAGCCAGAGGTATACGTAACGTCTGATCAGCGGGATGAGCATTAATGCTTTTGTCGATAGGAGGGGCTTCATGGGTGGAGCCATATTGGTTCCGACGGGTTTGGAGGTTGACATCAGTAGATGACATCATTAACAAGTGGTGGGTACCTGAGTCTATAATGGGTTGATCAGGAGCAGCATAAGTGATTTGTTGTTTTGGTGGTGCATTTCCTTGAGGGGGAGCCAACAGTTGAGCGTTCACTACGCCTTGGGTTGGTAAGCAGTTTTGTAGCACCAAGGGTTGATGCTGAGGTGGTGGGGGGTTGGGCGGCACCTGAGGAGCCACGTGCCCTTGGCGATGGGCATCATTAGTCCATAGTTGTCGAGCTTGCTCCAAATGTGGGCAAGCATGTGTGTAGTGGCCATAGACCCTGCAAATAGAACAAGGATGGTTTGTTCAAAAATGAGGATTTTTGGCCTGCTTGGGCGGCCGATCAGGGTTCTAGTTGGCAGGTGCTGCATTATTGTTGTTTGGGGGATTGGGAGATTGACCGCCTTGGTTTGGAGGGGGGTTGTTCCCATGGTTACAGCCTTTGCCATGGTTTTGTTGGCCATGTTGGCACTGGTTATTTTGGTTCTGCTGCGGATTCTGTTGGGTGTACACTTGCTCTTGGGTAGTAGGTGGGTTATGGGGTTGTGCAGGTGCGGGAGAAGGATGTGGTGGATAATAAGTAGGTGGAGGCTGCATAGGTGTTGAACCTTGTTGGGGTTTCTGATACGTCTTTGGAATGGGTTATGGGTTTGTCGCAGGGGCTACCTGTGGTGGGTAATAAGCAGGTTGGGCTTGAGAGGACACAGGAGATGGTGCAACCTGTGGGTGGTAATATGGCCGAGGTGCAACCGAGGGGGCATAAGCGGGGGATGCATGACCAAAGCACTGAGGTGGACATGAGGGTTTGTGGGAATGGTGGTGATGTGCCATGGGAGCACACAAATTGGTTGCTCCGGACTGAGATGTAGCCGACGAAAGGTTGGGTCCATGGATAAGACGTGTTATGAAAAAGGGTTGGGGATGCGAGGCAATATAGCCAATGATGCCATCTACAGCATGGGATGCCCCTAGCACATCGTGTCGGGAGGAATCACCGTGAGGGGCGTCAAGTATGATGGAATACAGATAACCCAACTGGGCGTAAATAAGGTCAAATTGCTAGGCTTTGAGGATGGCCTCTTCTTCGGAATGGGGTCATTCGGATGCCACATCCTTGGCAATGATAGGAAGGAGGGATTTTAGAAACCAATCTAAGAAGATATGGTCATCTAACTTGATTTTGCAGAGGCTGCGACATTGACACCACTCATGAATGTGGTCAGTGATGTGGGTAGCCGTGTTCTGTCTGCAAGACAGTAGGATCTCAACTCCCATGTCATAGCGGACGGGTAACTGAAAGAACTGCAGGAAAGTTGAGGCAAGGGAAGTAAAGGTAGCATGGGTCCCATGGGGTTGCTCGATGTACCACTTAGCTGCAGAGCCAGTGAGGGTGTGCTGTAACAGACGGAGGCGGACATAGTCATTTACTATGGAGTTGGAGGAACACCATAGAAGGAAGGACATAATATGGTTTTGGGGGTCCTCACCTGCCTTGCCCTCAAACTTAGGGATGTCGGAGGGGAGCTTGGTGGGCATGTGAGGTCACGCAGGGTCGTGTCTGATGGGATCGTTAGTCAATCTAGCTAGGTCAGGAAGGTTGAGAATATCCATGAATGGCAAACTAGTAGAAGGATGTGACATACTAGTGGTTCTGACCATGTTGGGGCCAATGCCCCCAAGTGGAGGGGCTAGGTTTGGGATGTTGCCCCCAAGTGGAGGAACGAAAGTGGTATGGGACGGTCTTGCACCACCAAGGGTAGTGTGAGTCACTGATGGAGTGGGGATAGGTATGCCAGCTATTGGAATGGGTACAGTGATCGGAATGGTAGATGTGGGCCCCATCGAGGGCATACCCATAGCAGGTGTGGTAGCTGGTGTGGTGGTGGATGCTCCACCAATGGTCCCTACAAAGAAAGGGTTGGAAGTCACGCCAGCCATAGGGCTGGTAGGTGCAGTGTAAGTGGGGTTCTCAGACTCTGCCTCAGAATCAGAGGTAAAATAAGGGGCATCTAGATTGGGTGACGGAGTTCTATGCCATTGACGAGTGGAGTCAAGTGACAAAGATCGATATCTATGATGAGTGGTATCAAGTGATGAAGATCTACGTCTATGACGGGCGATGTCAAGTGAACCGTGTTGTGGGAGCTCACCCCGGAGGTGCCGAGAATGTCTCGGGGACTCAATGGTGATAAATGGTGTCAAGTATCTAGGGGTTGTGTTGAGTGAAAACAGCTCAAAAAACCTAATGCAGCCGAGTGTGCAGAAGGAGAGCTCAAAAAAAATATGGCACTCAGGCCAACAACCAACTCAAAACACTTACTATAACAGCTGTGCTACAATAAGTGGAGTATCAACAGAAATGGTCAGAATACCAACAAGTAGCAGGTTTCCTAGAAAATAAAAATAGTGGACTCGCTAGACCAAAAGGAGGTAAGGGAGCATGCAAAAACCTAGCTAAATAGTATTCTGACTCAACTAGACATATCCTCTGCAAGGTGATAAAATCCAATTCAGACAATATGGATAGTAGAGCCAAGTGGCTAAAGATATCCCCCTACCGGGAGGGACACTGGGTAGTCAATCCTAGAAGAAAAACAACTAAGATACCCCATTCATGACACGTTCGGTTGGGTGAATCTGTCGTTTGGTTCTATCACAGCTGTATCCCCATACGGGTGATACACCGAGAACTGTGAAAGGTATCCTTCGGTTACTGAATGGATTGCAGTATTCCACTCACGCTTCCAGAACCAGTCTGGCGACTTCAACCCTCCTAGGGGAGAGGCCTTCCCGATAAATTGGTTTTAAAACATGTCCAAAAATACTAGGGGATTTTGGTTCCCTAATGTACAACAACTATGTCTCAAGTGTAAGCAACCGAGGGGTGTTATTTGGATGCCTATCCCCCTGATCCTACCTATCTACAAAAATTCTTATGTGTTCCCCAAGTGGGGTTAGAATGTTGGTTGTGTTAAGTAGTATTTTAGGGCTCACTTGAATTAGGTGACAGAGTGTGTGTGTGTGAGATGATGAACACAAGTAAAAGTGCCACGGGGTGGGCAACTTTCTAACTAAAAATATCAATACATAAATTAAACTTTGAAATGCAAAATTTTCTCTTTTCAATTAAAATACTAAAATTTTAAAAAATATTATGTAAATGGAACATAAATAATACTGCAGAAAAAAGGCTATAAGGAAGTATGGCTGTAGATAGGACAGATGACTGTGCAGGTGCAGAAAATATTGCAGCAAAGTGTTGGGTTCAAAACAGTGAAAAAAGTGCAGAAAACAGACCATGGGTCTGTGGCAAATCTGAGCGGTCAGACCGTGGGAAACAGGTCAACAGTCGCGGACGGGTTGCGGGAATTTGGCCGAAAGACGTAGGTGGACCGCAGGAAAAGGGTTGAAAGTCGCAGGTGGGTTGCAGGAAAATGGTTGAAAGCCACAAGCAGGACACAGGAAAAAGGTTGAAAGATGCAGGCGGGTTGCAGGAAAATGGCTAAAAGCCACAAGCAGGACGCGGGAAAAAGGCTGAAAGACATAGGCGAGTTGCAGGAAAATGGCTGAAATCCGCAAGCGGGACGCGGGAAAAAGGCCGATAGATGCAGGCGGGTTGCAGAAAAATGGCTGAAAGCTGCAAGCGGGACGTGGGAAAAAGGTCGAAAGACGCAGCCGGGTTGCAGGAAAATGGTTGAAAGCAGCAGACGACCCGCGAAAAAATGGGTTAACAGCTGCGGTCGAACCGCACGAAACAAGATGATAGCCGCAGTCAGATCGCAGGTAACAGACTGGAAACCGCCAGTAGATTACCGGAAACAGTCTGAGAGCCATAATCGGATCACAAGTAAATACCTGAAAGGCGCGGTCGGAATGCAACTGGGGGGGGGGAATACACAGTTTACGGCAGCCGAAAGGGACAGGCGAAAGGAAAAAACAGAAAAATATTGCAGAAAATGAAAAATGTTTAAAACTTTAAAACTATAACTAGAAATTCAAAGGAACACTAGGGGAGTCACCAAAACTGTAGCTAGGGTTTTCACCCTAGCTTGTGCAAATGAGCACCTACTAAGGAGAAGGGACTCCTTAGTAGCAGTTCAGAAAATACAGTAAATAAAAGACAGTAAATAAAATAGTAAACTACTCTAAGCATGTGCATAAACAAAAAAGACAAGATAACAAAATGTTTTTGGTATAGATTATACATCTAATGTGAAGGTTGATGAAGCCTTTGCAGCAGTCCAGGAGGGTTACTTCCAAGCTCCAATGTTGTTCCTTCCTCTTTCTCCAAAGTGTTTTGGAAATGGGCCAAAGGGGCACTCAAATGTGAAAGTAGCTCAAGGGTGAGCTAGGGTTTCATGAGTGATTTTGGCATAGTAAGGGTGTGGTTGACTGTGGATGTGAAATGAGGGGCCTCCATCACCTATTTATAGGTTTTTAGTGGTGGAGTGCTAGCCCATGGTTTTGGGCACCATATGGTTTAGGTCAGTTGTATAGGGTTTTTGCTTCCTTTTTCCCTCTTTTTCCTCTTTTTTGTATTTTTTATTCCCTTTTTAGATGGTTTTTGCTATTTTGGAGGAATTTTGGATTATTTTGAGGGAAAAGGGGGTTTTTTGGCCTTTTGGAGGCTTTTATGGTAGGAAATATGGACAAATGAGTCATGTAATGGGGTAGATGAGGTAGTGAGCAATTTTTTGGTGTTAACAATTCCTTCACGAGGCAGCCGTAGCGTCGATATTCCTTTGACATGGGAAGAGACATAGTGTGCTGGCGAACTGAAGGAACGGAGGAGAGGGCTGTTGGAGCATTGACATGGGTGACCTGGACTTCTCTAGAACAGTTGAGTGAATAAGAAGCGTGATACTAGGCTAAACGGATGAGAGAACCGGTGTGTGGAGTGTTGACGTGGAGGTAGGATGTGCTGTGAAGTTTAGCAGGCCTGGCGACGAATCTTCCATAACCATAGCTCACCAACTGTAACCATCACGTGGCTAACAGAACCCACGTATTCATTTTTTACTTTAATAGCCCAAATCATGCCAACCGTGGATTTCACGAGCTAAATGCAAGGCTGAATGACAAGTTGGACATGGTTGAATATTGGCAATATAAACATGCAGTCTGAATTAAGGATTGTTTGAAAAACCACAGCCTGTAAATCAAAACTAAATGCCATGCATGTCTGGAATTGTTAATTTAATCATTAATAAATCATGATATAATGAGATTTGACCAAAATTCATATGATAAAAGAATGCATGCATACCTGGTCTATTTGATGGGCTAAATAGCTAAAATAATAACTTAATATATCAAAAATAGTGAAATTAACACCATTCAGAGTAGATTTGATGATAAAAAATAGTGACAAAATGGACACCAACATTCCCCCAAACTGGAGATATGCTAGGTCCCACTGAGCAAAACAAATAGAAATTAGGAAGAAGGCTGAGCTGCGGTAGCAGCAGCCTTCAACTGGGATGATGAAGATATAGAGTTGGTCTCGAGCTTCTTGAATTGGTCCTTTATGTAATTATATCTCATCCTCAGGGCAGCATGGGATGTTGTTTTGGCATTAACCAAGCATTCAATGTATTTTACTTGTGTACGTAGTGCCTTGTTTTCTTCATGAAGATCAAAAATTATTTCCACATAGCTTTGATTCTGGTCTGTCAACCGTGCTATCACTTGGATCAACCTATCCATCTCTTGCTGAGCCAGAACAAGTTGTTCTTTATAATGTTCAGGGCTCTTTGGGAGACTCAATTCTTTTGAAAAATTTCCACACTCAACAGTATGAACTTTAAGAATTTTGTCCTTGTTGTGTGTAGAGGACTTTCAACAGCAAAGACTTCACTCATACGAGCGGATATATTAGCTAGTGTGAGGAGGGGTGATTCAAGGGTATGGTCGTCTGACTAGATATTTGATCGTGAGGGATGAACGATCGTCTAAATGATAGACTGGTCAATAGAATGGTCACAATTTTTTCTCGTGGACTTAGTGGGCTCTGAAAAGAGTGGAGGTTCCGAAGTAGGGTCACCAAGGGTAAGTGCATGAGAAGGTGATGACTAGACAAGGTGCTCATCACGTAAGGGAATTTCATCAAACCGTACACGTTTAGTGGTTGGTTCTACTTGGGTATGATGATGTTCTTGAGAAGAGGAAGGCTTGGATGTAGATAAATGAGGGTTCAATATCTCAAAAACAAAATGATCCCAAGGTTGTTTTCTCTTTTCTAACTGGTGAATGATCAGAAGCTTAATAAGACAATGGTGATACAAGCTGCCAGAAGGTTTAACTGGTTTTTTCCTAACTTGGCTAGAGATCTTCTCCAAACTTTTCAGGCAATAAAATGGGAAATTGAGGGTCTAATTGTTGACAAAATGCACTAACAATCTGAAATGGAAAGCTTTAAAGATAATGAACTTACCCTCACAAGTGATTAAGTGGATGATAACGGTCAGAGGATATAAGTACTCCAGCTTGATCCATTCTTTCTGAAAACCTTTGATACGAGCAACATGTTGAAAATTGGTCTTCAAGGAAAATTCATGATCCTTCTGTGGGAGGAAGAGGTGCTTGTTCCATCAGGCACTTTCCCTTGGGAGTTTGGTATCTAATGCTATTGACTCTTTTGTCACGAAGAAAACAAGATGGCCAACCTTGGTCGTCTTTCCATAAAAAAATTTAGCGAACAGTAATGAAATTTCGTGGTCATGGCCTTGGAGAAGGTAGAGAAAAGGTCCCCAACCTACTTGCAAAAACACTTCATGGTAGGCTTTAAAATCAGGAATATGGAGGAGGTTTTGGTAGCTACCAAGATCATAACGAATAGGCATCATTGACAGAAGATGGGAGGATGCGAATGTATACAAGAGGTGCAATAATTTGCAGAGGACGTGGATCAGATGGAGAGCGAACAGACTGAGGCAAAATTCACGCAATAACCAATTTAAACTAAGGTCCGTTTGATTGTTTGAATGGTAGTGGACAAGGGCTTGGCATGCTTTAAAAGATCGCACCTATCACTCGAAGATATTGAGTTAAGTGCCAGCGTAGAGGTGTGTGAATCTAGTGAATACGTGTGGTTTAAAGAATATTCAACCATGTCCAAGCTGAGCTTTGGATAGGTTGAAT
Source organism: Larix kaempferi (assembly GCA_027924585.1). NCBI lineage: Eukaryota > Viridiplantae > Streptophyta > Pinopsida > Pinales > Pinaceae > Larix > Larix kaempferi. Next base: position 5,753,957 of record BSBM01000264.1, read on the forward strand.
GTAATTCACGTAATGAAAATAGATTACACGTCAGAGATCATGATTCGATTGATATGGTGGCACATCGTACAACATGATAAGTAAGACTGAATGGTGGTCATGCAATGATTCACAATGATGCATAATTCATTCATTTAATGGAGGCAAGATGCATAAGAGAATGAAGCCATGTGTGAAATCGACATTTGATTGATCCCTGTCATAATTAGCCAATTAACGTATTAATAAAAATCAAATTTGAACATCTTGGCATATTAAATAAAGTTGTTATAGGCTATGGTTTCATTCATCACTCCTTTCAGAACGTTGTTTATTTGCCTCATTCAGATTGACATTCAATCTATCATTCAATCCTTCATACAGACTTTTGTTTATACAAGATCTTATTGTTGATGCTGACCAAAGCTGATTTGGCAGAGAATTTCTGAAGCTATTAGTGCACAAAAGATGCTGTAAACTTTGATTTTCTGGATCTTTTAGTTGCGTTCCTCTTTTTGTTCTTGATTAGATCAATTTTCTTCTGCTTTTGTATTAACCTGAAAACACCTGTCATTGTTTCAGAGATAAATAAAATTTTCATAAATATTCAGAGAGTAAGAACAGTTCTAATCTTCCCCCCAAACCAACAATATGGTGTGTCCTCAAGCCATCAAAGAGAAAATGATTAGAATTAAAAAAATTCAATTGAAAGTCTTACAGATATCTTTTAAAATATTGTAATAATTTTCATAAGGAAATGAAATATTACCTAATACATGTAGATGATTCAGATATGTACATTCATCAAAAGAATACAACGGTGCCTAAAAGACCATGTGAAGAGTAATAGTGTAAGAGATGTGAAAAATTCCATAGGAAAACTAGTCGTCCATGACTCATTGTAAATATCTCTTGTCATCCAAAGAATATAGATAAGGTTCACCATAAAATTTGTGAGATCTACTATAATTATGGGTCCCATTTCTAGGATAGTCATATCCTAGGTATTGTTTGAATTAGATGATAGGGACTAGGTCCAACTTACAGCCATTATCTAATGACAGTATGCATAATCGGCCTAAACATGTGTTTGTATACTCAAGTTTTTTTATGAGTTATGTGAATAGCAATGCATTAACCAAACCTCTTTTACCCAACATTGACCCGCTGCTAGCAGGCCTGTTTAGTACCCTGGTGGGTTTATCTTGGTACCATGCAAGCATAGCCCCACTACCAGCGAGCCTGTTCAGTACCCCGACGGGTTTACTTGCATTTACCGAGCTTCCTTATTTAAGATTTTACTTAGCATGGACTCGCTTCCAGCGAGCCTGTTCAGTACCCTCGCGGGTTTGCTTCGTATAATGATATATATATATATATTTTGTAAGGAGTTCGGTTGGCACTAGAGTGTGCTAAGCCTGTTAAACACATAATTCAAAACTTTAGCACAAACCTTATGAGTAACTTTATTTAAAATGGCCTAAATTACAGATCATGCCAAAGATAATATCCTAAAGCTATTCTTTGACTTCACAATCTATCTTCTTCATAAAAGGTCAGTAATGTTCCCCACAAAATAGAAAATATCACCCGTTTTTAGGCTACCTTTTAAAGGTGCTTTAGAGACAAGTTTTGATAATGAGTCCAGGATGAACTAGCAATCCATAGGTGTAAGATAGAGTTTTATGGAGATCATAATAATTAAAGTAGGTCTTTTAAACAACTATTCTAATGATAAATTAGAAGTGTGCATGTCTGAATCAAATACCATATATAGAATCATAAAAGAAAGTGGTTATAAATGATATCAAGAATGCTTTATCCTTTTACTATAAATTTTCAAATTTAATAGTAACCGAAAGAGAGGGAGAACTATAAGTATTTCTTTTTAGAGCACTTCCCTTTTCGCATAATATCACATGAGCTGATTAAAAAGATACGGTTTTTGTGATTAAGCTGCAAAACCACTTATAAGATGATTCAAATTTTATTCAAAACAAAAACATATGCACAAAACAAGTTATGTAAAACTTTCAAATTAACGAAAGGAAAAAGAGTCTTCATCTTTTATTGACAATATTTTACAAATTGATCATAATAGATTTCTTGTTAAAATAAAAGAAAAAAAGATACAATCAGTTGTTAGAAACGACTCATTATTATTAAAAATCAAAAACATATTTACATATATACAACATAAGATAACCCAAAAGAATTCAAGGATTAGGAAGAGGAATGAATTCCTCTCCTACCAGTTCCATTTCCTCTTGCTGTAAGGCATTCTACACAAAATCTTGTTTAGATATTGGTTGATGATAAAGTCTAAGTCTATGTCCATTTACAACAAAAGAAATTTGTGAATCATCAATTGTCTTAATTTTAACGGATCCATTATCAAAGGCAGTGACAATTTCATATGGACCCATCCAACGAGTAGTTAACTTACCTTTAAAAATTTTGTATCTTGAATAAAAAAGTAGTGCCCAGTCTCCAATTTTGAATTTTTTTTTGTTTAATGTATCTATCATGCCACTTTTTGCATTCGTTTTGTATTAAAATTGTACGTTGAATATAATCTTTCCTAATTTTGTCTAATTCATTTATCTACAGGATTCGTTGCCTTCTTCTAGATTCATTCCTAATTCTGCAGCCATACGAAAAGTTTTGACTTGAAAGTCAATAGGTAGAAGAACTTGTTTACCATAAATGAGTTCATAAGGTCTATGACTAGTAGTGTTCCTCCATGTTATTCTATAATCCCACAGAGCTTCAGGAAGCCTATCTGCCCAGTCTTTGTGGTGTAACTGGATAGTCTTCATCAGGATGGATTCTAATACTTTGTTGGTGGATTCCACCTGACCATTGGCTTGCGGGTGATATGGTGAAGATTTACAATGTCTAATACCATATTTTTCAGTAAGATCTTTAATTAATTTGGAGGTAAACTGAGATCCTTGATCGGTTACAATTTCCCTAGGTACACTGAATCGGGTAAATATTTCTTCATAAATGAATTCCACCACAGATTTCTCTATGGCTCGGAATAAAGCTTTAGCTTCTACCAATTTGGTGACATAATCTGTATAGACTAGGATGTACTTCTTCTTGCGAGACATAGGGGAAATTGGTTTAACGAAATCTAGAGCCCATTTTTCAAATGGTTCAATCATAACTTGGGGTGGCAAAGGCATCTCATCGGATGCTATAGGTCTACCCATTATTTGGCAACTGTCACATCCCTTGACATATTTGGCAGCATCTTTGAAGATGCTTGTCCAATAGTACCTAGAGTGCAATACTTTGTATGTTGTCCTTTTATCAGAAAAATGCCCACCGCAAGGTCTACCATGACATGCAAGTAGGATATCTGCCATCTCATCCTCCCGTACACATCATCTAGTAATAAGGTCAGAACTAGTACGAAAAATATCATTATCTACCCAAGAATAATTGGAACTTTGAACTATGATCCTACGTTTCTCAGGTGGGGAGAGATGGTTAGGTAGCTTTCCAATTGATAACTAATTGGCAATATCTGCAAACCATGGGGTTCAAACAGATACAGTGAACAAATGTTCATCTTGGGAAGCTATCATCAACAGGGCTAGCATTATCATCAATTTGAATTCGAGATAAAAAATCAGCTACTACATTCTCTCTACCGAGACGATCAACAATGGTGATGTTGAATTCTTGTAACAAATGAAGCCACCGAGTCACTTTTCCATTGGTTATAGGTTTATTCATTAAAAACCTAATGGCGGAGTGATCGGTATGTATGAAAATTTCATATCCTGTGATATAATGACGAAATTTGTTGATGGCGTAAACTACTGCTAGAAACTCTTTTTTAGTACTAGTGTATTTCGATTCTGTAGGAGTCAGATTTTTACTATCAAAGTAGATGGCATGTGATGTTTGTCCCTCTTTTTGACCTAAAACTACCCCTATGGCTATGTCGGAAGCATCAATGGATATATGGAAAGGAAGGGACCAGTTGGGGCCCCTAAGTATTGGTGCCACTGATAGCTTGGCCTTCAAAGTTTCAAAGGCTTGTTGACACAGTTCACTCCATTGAAATTTTGTCGTTCATGAGTAGTTTGAACATAGGTGCGGCTATCTTAGTGAAATTTTCAATGAAACGTCTATAATAGTCGGCATGTCCAAGAAAAATTCTTGCTTCCTTCGGATGTTTTGGAGGAGGAAGGTTGACAATTATTTCTATCTTGGCTGGATCTACCTTGATACCTTGAAGAGAGACATGATGTCCCAAAATTATGCCCTCAGTTAGTATCATTTTACATTTTTCATGACTAAGAGCTAAGTTCATTTCTTGGCACCGAATAAGAACTATTTCGAGGTTATCAAGGGATTCCTGGAATGTATTACCATAAACTGTAAAATCATCCATATAAACTTCTACGCAATCATGTATGAGATCAGCAAAGATTCCTAATATTCCACGCTGGAAAGTAGTAGGTGCATTACAAAGGCCAAAAGGTAACACTCAATAGGCATAAGTGCCCCAAGAACAAGTGAAGGTTGTCTTATCCTAATCCTTAGGTGCTATCAATATTTGATTGTATCCACTATACCCATCAAGGAATGAAAAATATTGTTTTCTTGATAAGGTGTCTAACACCTGATCGATGAAAGACAAAGGGAAGTAGTCCTTAAGAGTGGCCTTGTTCAATTCTCGAAAGTCAACACAAATACGCCATTTCCCTGTGACTTTCTTTGGAACTACCACTAGAGGATAAACCCATTTACTGTTGGAAATTGGGTAGATGAAACCAACATTAAGGAGTTTTTACAATTCATATTTTACTATATCCTTTAGTGCCGGGATCATTCTTCTCTGGGGTTGCCTAATAGGAGTTATGTCTGGGTAACTATTATCTTATTATTGATTAGTCAACTAGGATCATTAGCATTCATTGTAGGTTAATTGGCCCATCATATGTAATTGTTTTACATACGTTATGGTTAATTGATCGGTTCTCTTTATCCTTTTACCTATCTGATAATAGTTCCTGAAGGCCCTGCAGTGTTTGAGTGTATTTGAAACTGTCTTGAGTAGATTATGCAGTAAGTTAGATGTTCATCTTGGTCAAACATTATCCACCATTGAGAAAATAAATTAAGTTACCAGGAATCTCTGAGATACAACCTAGGAGAGTTTCCTGGAGAGCTAACAAAATGGCGCCATTGCCGGGGAGAGGAGATTGAAGCTCAACTTCCTTGGGATAACAACATAGATCCAGCTTTAATGATAGACAAAGAATGGACATTTTCTTGGTTGTAATCATCTATCTGGCGACTCCATGAAGGATAGATTCAGTGGCAGCTCCATTGTTCAGAAATCTGTTGGCAACTCCATTGGGATGATATGAACAAAATCTTGGCAAAGAGGTATGCGTTTTGTGATTTTTCATAGATTGTTGGTTTCCCTAATCCAGTGCCTAGTAGAGATGAGTGGGATCATAGTCTTCCTAAATTTCGAGGAGAAGAGTGGGAATTACCGGCTGAACATTTACTGGATTTTCATGACTTTATTTATCGGCTTGAAATTATACATCAGGATGTTTGAATTAAACTTTTCCTATACTCATTGAAGGGAGTATCCCTTGACTGGTGTAGATCTCTCCCAGATGCCAGTATAAACTCTTTGAAAGGTTTTCATGATGTTTTCAATTTGTTATGTAAAGATAAATTTTTAGATGATGACCTTTTTCTAGAATGTTGTCATGAATATGATTTGTTTCATCAAATTAATGGACATGAAAAGTATGATTGTGTTGAAATGTCTATGGTTGAAGAAGATGCTCTTCATTATGATCGAAATATTGATGATCTTCGAGATGTTAACCATAATGTATATAACTTTTACATTGTACTAAATGCATCTACTGTCTTTGACTATTATGAAGATCATGATCAGATTGTTCCTTTTGAAAATTTAAAAGACGATGGGCAGATGGAAGGAACAGCATTTAACAGTTTTGAATTTACAGCAAATACTAAGCACAGCCCTCAGCTTTCAGTTTTGCAGACAATGGGGAAATGCAACAAACATAAAGAGGAAGATGGTGAGAATAAATTTTTAGACCAACAGTTGATCATGTATGTTTCTCTGACAGAGATCAAGCAGTCTACATTCAGTATTGAGATCAGTGAAGACAACCATCAGTAGTTGCACTACAGTCAGTTGGAACAACATTTTAAAGAGGTATTCCTTTATGATTTTAATGACCCTATTGCAATCCACTTGGAATTTGTGAATAGCATTTGTGTCAAAGTAGTTTTGTCAGATGAAAGTTGGCTTTATCATCTGTCCAAACCACTTTTATATTGGCTATCCATTCCATTATTTCTCGGGTCAAAATCAAGAGCAGGTTCAACAAATCAGTTTCTGACATGGCTTCATTGGAAGCATGATGTCACTTGATAAGAAGCAGTGCAGTTAGCTAGAGTAGGGTAGCATAGATGAATAATCTCATGGCTGAGCATTTCAAGTTTGCATATGCGCGAGGCTTGCATTTAGTATTAGGTTTCAGTTTTGAAATAAAGACTCCATGCCCAATGGATATAAGACACTATTGGGAGGGGTAGTTTGGGTTCAAATGATGACATGGTTGCAGAATTTGGATCAGGTTTTGAAAGCAGCATTTGAGACTCCATATCCCAATGGATGCAAGGTGTTGCTAGTAGGTTTACAGTTCACCATTTGTGGACAGTTTGCAGAGATTTGGTGGAAGTTTAAATGACTCCATGACCAATGGAACACTAGACTAGGTTCTGTATTTGGTTTATCCAAGAAAGGCATCAGATCTGTGGTTCTTGAAACCTCACAAGGAGGTTTTCATCCTTGAGTAGGAGCTATATGTTATCTCCCCAAATAAATTTGTCGAGTTGATTAATTTTAGATGATAGGATGTCATTGAAAAATTCATTTCTAAATTTATTAAGGCCCATTGTTGATAGCTTTATGCATGTAATAAAGTTTGAAAAGCATTAGATTGGGTTTACATTTCAAAATTTTCAAAAGACAGGTTTTGGTAGCTAAGCGCTTATTTAAAACGGTCCCTAAGCTACCAAAAGACTTACTTTCGGCAGCTTAAACAAAATTTTTGAGGCTCTCCTAGCTACCGAAAGTGAAAGGACATACAGCATGAGTTAGGGGGCGGTTTTCGGTGGCTTGGGCGAATACAATGGTGTTCATTAGCCACCAAAAGGTAAGTGTCTAGCAGCTTACATTTCAAAGGAAAAATTGTTCAAAGCTACCAAAAGCATAGGCATTTTCAACACTGTTTTGGCAGCTTACAAGTCAAAATCCAAATTGTCCACAGCCACCGAAAGTAGAGGCATTTTCAACACTTTTTGTGTCTTATATAGTTCACACTCTGTTCTTTTTTGGCTTGAAGAAATATGAGCATGAATGACAAACTTGGATTAGTAGATCTACTTCAGAAGTCTGACGATACTAAACTCTTTCAGATCACTTATTTGAATACATGTGTTCCAAAAGCTTACACTAGTGGTATGTAAACTGAGAATAGATACATAGTACGAATGCTGAGTAGTACTATAGTATATAAACATATCTTCATAAGTCTAGAATAAGAAGAAGATCCCAAGATATAAATAAGGTTTCAGTTTTGCAGATTTTGAAATCTGTTTTTCAAGCAGAGCTTTCGATAGCTTAGGTGGACATTTCAATTGTTCATTAGCCACTGAAAGCAGAGCTTTCGGCAGCTTATAGGTTAGAACTTTGGCTTTCCTAGCTACCGGAAGCTAAAAAAAGGACAGAATGTTACCATTTTTGCACAGACTTGATTTTTACTGATCTAAACACCTCAAGGGTGGTTTATAATGTTATATAAAAATTAAAGGCATCATGATCAAGGTTCTATTTCAGATTTAAAGGTGCCAACAAGGTGAGAAGAGGAATCCTCTTATTTATTTTGGGAAAAAGATGGCATGTCAATCCTCTAGGTGGCAGTTTCCACCTCCCCCATCATTCTTGAAGGTTTCTAATCTTGTCAAAGATTGTTGTAGCTATCGAAAACATGAAGACCATCAAGATGGAGGCAAGGATATTTGCTGCAGAAATGGCGTTTTTACTATGTAGAGTCATCATTTTCAAATGATGATTCTGAGCGACTGGAGAATCTTTTTCCAAAACCCTTAGAGATTTTTGTTCCTAACATGTCAGAGAAAAATAACCTCCCTCCATTGTCTTACACGTGTTTCATATTGAGAGAATCAAATCCATCTCTAAACCCTAAATTTCGGATCCCAGAATCTACCTGTTTGACACATGTTTTTGAAATACAAATCTCGGGCAAGTGAAAATGAATCTCAAGGAACTGAGAGAGGTTTTTCTCAAAATGGATCAATATACAATAACCTCTCTCAGTTTATACATAGGTGTCACAGATTTGGAGATCTGAACCCATCTCTGAGCCCCATTTTTCAGCAGTTTGGACAAATTAATGGCGTTTTACTGTGCAGAGTCATCATTTTCAAATGATGTTTCTGAGCAACTGGAGAATCATTTTGCAAAACGCTCAGAGTTTTTTCTTCCTAACACGTCAGATAATAATAAACTCTCTCAATTTTCCTACAGGTGTCACATATTGGGAGAATTGAATCCATCTCTGAGCACCCATTTTTTCAGCATTTTGGCCAATTAAAAAATGATTTTTCCCTGGTTTATTAAAAAAATGGTTTTGATCTTCTATCTTGGGGATTTCGATCCAGCTTCTGAATATTTGGGGGGAGATGTTGTAAAGGCTATAAATCCTAGAGCTTGAGAGCAAGAAAGGGTTGGATTTTAGAGACTAGACTTATTGTATGTGTAAAGAGACCTCTTTCTTTAATATGATCAGTCTGCAAGCTTCTTTCATTCATTGTTATCAGACCCTATCTTTCATTTTCTATGACATGCTATTGAGTGAATGGTGTTCTTCGTCTATGTTCATAATCTGGATAACTATCATCTTACTGTTGATTATTCAACTAGGATCATTAGCATTCATTGTAGGTTAATTGGCCCATCATATGTAATTGTTTTACATACATTCTGGTTAATTGATCGGTTCTCTTTATCCTTTTACCTATCTGATAATAGTCCCTAAAGGCCTTGCAGTGTTTGAGTGTATTCGAGACTGTCTTGAGTATATTATGCAGTAAGTTAGATGTTCATCTTGGTCAAACATTATCCACCACTGAGAAAATAAATTAAGTTACCAGGAATCTCTGAGATACAACCTAGGAGAATTTCCCGGAGAGCTAACACCATGGCTCCTAAAATATTTGTTTTGAAATTTTCCAATAGGTTTCCCAACTCTACCCTTGTAACTCCACTAGGACTGGATGTGTTTCCTTTGGGATTCCTAGCATAAGATTCTCAAAAGTGTCTTCCACCTTTCCCTCTACTCCTAGAGTAATTCCTACATAGTTCACAAATCTCTGCAAAAGACTTATGAGAAATGTCTCCTGCTGCCATGAGATTAAGGTTATCTAATAATTCTTCTGAGATTCCTTTGAGAAAGAGTGTTATTACTGCATTTTCTTGAAGATCACTATACTTGGATTTATGTAACACATAGTTAAATCTCTCGAGATAGTATTCTAGGCTCTCGTCTTCAAGTTGTTGAATTTTAAAAATATCATTGCGAGAGTCCTTAGGTCTACAGTAATCCTGATATTTTCGAAGAAATGCATTCTTCATGTCTTCCCAAGTTCTAATACTAGATTCTCCTAATCCCATGAACCATCGAAGAGAAGAATATTTTAATGTGGCAGGAAAGAGTTTTTTTTTTTACCATCTTGTAGGTAATTATAACTCCTACACAAAATGTCAAACTCGAATAAAAATGTGTCCAGATCCTTACTACTCTTCCCATAAAAGGTTGGTAGCAAGGAAGGAGGGATGTTTTTCATAGTAACATCTTGTGCAATGTCTAATATAGGGAGCCCGAAGGTACCTTCAGTTCTAACTTCTTCATCTTCTTCATCTTGTCAGACACAATCTTCATTTTCATCCCCCATAAAGATTCTATTGCCAAATAGATAAAATCTAGGTGGCTCCTTTCTTGGAGAATATGGGATGTCCCAACATTCTATTTCAGGAAGAGTATTCTTCTTTTTAGGAGGAGAATTACCAGCTATGTGGGAATCTAGTTCTGGAGGTCCTACTATTGTTGTATCAATTTGTGAAATAACTATGTTCACAAAGCTCTCAAAAAGAGCATATACTTGTGCAGGATCGACAAAATCTACTAAGTTTGGACCACCTACTATTGAAAAAGTAGTGTCTTTGGGTTTTTGGACTAATGGAGAGTTGAGAAGTCCTGAAGTTTTATCCTTTTGAGTTTCCTCTTGTCTACGTTCAGTCTCAGTATGATCTTGAGGTTCTTCTAGTAGAATTTCTTTATGAACAGACTATTTTGATGTCCCTATGTTTTCCCCTAATTGATTTCCAGAAAGGATTTCCTTTTCTTTCCAAGTAGGACTATCCCCTTTAGGTGTCTTCCGATACCTTTATGTTGAATTAGTAGTTGGGGTGGCACACCCCCCGTATAGGTTAGTAGGAATTTTAGTAGGGATTTTAGTAAGGGAACTATTTTTAATAAATATACCTTGTGAATCTCTAGACCTATTCATGAAAACAAATTATAACTGAAATAAGTTCTAACTGCATAACTACTATTGCCGGGTTTTGGGGATGCCTGTTATAACATATGCCGAGGTTCTTACCTCTTGTCTTACCGCTCACCCGCCACCAACCTATTTTCAAAGGAAAGAATATAACTAAATTTCAAAAGAGAGTTCAACTTATCTATGATTGAATTCTACCTATCTTCCACAATGCCCCAGCAATGACGCCAAAATGTTGGGTGAGTGAGCTATCTCAAAGAAAACACCTAATATTTAATTATCGACCGGGTTTGGTAATCTTAGAGTTGAGGTAAAGTATATGCTAAGGTACAATGGCACCTAATATTTTTGGCTTGTCAGACCTTAAAAATATTCAATAAAGAAAAGATCAAAAGATCTTCCAAAATGAAAAACAGAGTCAAACTTCAGAAAAACAACAAAAAGAACTAAATCATCCTTAGTTAAACAAACAGACTAGAATAGTATCAAATCATACTACTCTGCTTATAATTGAATAATGGAAACTGCTTGAAAAGAAAACTACTGATTATGAAAAATGGAAACTACTTAATTCAGATTCTAATCTAAGAAATAGAAAAACAACTGTAAATAAATTAAAGACCTATCTATGAAATGGATTAATTTAATGATAAATTACATAAGCAGAAAGCTATGCTAATCAAAGCAAATTACAAACTATTAAATAATTTCAACAACTAACATCTATTCCCATGTAATAGGAACTGGAGTGAATGAATCATAATGGCTTTCAAATGTAATAGCAAAACAAATGGAAGTAAATCTAATTTGATTTCAACAAAGAGATGTGTTAGTCCTAGAGATGTTCTAAAGTTGTTTTTTATAACAGTGCATGGGCATCAATAATCACTTTTGAAAACTTTACTGAATCAAAAAATATTCTGACAGAAACAATGTAGAATTCTGATATTGAAATGTTAGTGGGCAGTATTTCAATGTGCAAAGGAATCAGACTTTAGTAGCGGGTGAAAAATGAAATGGTGCAATATAAAGGTACTGTGTAAGTAAATCTTTATATTACATTTGCAGAAGGACGTGTTGAGCCTAAGGGAGGAATTCAACAGTCTGAACAAAATGAATAGAAAAACACCACCGAATAATATGAGGGTATCACTTCAAGATATATTAGCCTGAACACTTCAATCACCAATTACCAAAGAAGAAATAATTTTAAGCATAGGCACTCATATAAACCCAGATAAGCTCTGCATATCACACACAAATGGAAGATATGGAAAACAGAAGAAGATACTAACTCAGCACATCAAAACTTTGAATCCATTAGCTCCAAGATAGAGTAATAATATGTTCTTGTATATTGATCCACTATCAAGCATAGAAGTAATACTTCTTACATCAGAGAGCCAACCTTTTGGCTATCGCCTACTTAGCTATATATAGCCTTCCTACTCTAAAAATAGAATCTGTTACGATCTGTTCAGCTCAACAGCTTAAAGAAAGACAGTTTATACTTCTTAACAGAGTTTGTTACAAATAATAGAAATGAGTAAAATACTTGGTCATCCGCCTGAACATGACCCGAGACCATTTTGATAATCAAAATAGTACGTCTGGCTGGACAAAGAAAACATGCCACCCTGATATATAGGATAACCACAACATAAATATTTCAGAACCGCAAAGAACTTCTTTCACAATTATCTGACTGCCTTTGGCCTAACAAGGACGTGACTGCAACCATACAACTGGTGAACGATGCTTCACAGATCACTACTGCTTCCCTCCTTCATCCCTTCCAATCCCTTTGCTCTCGGAACCTGGTTGCAATGGGACGAAGACCTACTACTGATGTCGGGTTGTGAAACAAGACCTGATGTATATAATTCTTTGTTAGAATCACTCAGGTGCTACCGCTCCGCCATTTGATCATCCTTCGCTAGGACCGGCATATCTCAACCCCCTGTGCTTCTGCAACTGAGAGGCCAATATTCCTTTTAACTGCTTCACAGGCTAAATTCTCTTTAGACATCTCGGATGAGAGCTCAGGTTTATCTCTCCTACTGAGACATAGATGCGAATCAACAGGCTTCTCATGAACGTTGGTCGTATAGCCTCTCAGTATTCTTGGAGAGGCACCTCTCGAAATGTAGTGAACCATGGGGAAAAGCTCAGCTAATTTGCTCGAATCGAAAAAAAAGTACCCATCTTTTAGTGACGAAAAAATGAGGCAAAGGAGCTCTAATAAAACAACAATGTCCAGCGGGGTATTTATAGAACTAACTAGGCCTTCCTTGGTAGATGAGCCTATACCATTTGTAATCATTGACTAACATCTTTGGAGCTTTGCACGAAGAGAGTGAGCTATAAATTAGTACAATGACGATGACGTTAATCATCATTGGAGATGGCCACTTCAGCGTGAAAAGTGAAAACGACAAAAACAGAAAACTGCTTATGGTATTCAGGCTCTTCAGAAAGTGGTCTTAGAAACCCCCTTTAGAACCCCTGAATGACTCTGGAGGTGCCACATGGAAACAATGGTTTTTGCCTCAGGGAGGGGCTACTTGATATATACTTCATGCATCTTTTCTATCCTGACGCTTTTTTAACCATTGATCTCCTGCCAGGCTATCTCAAGATGAGCATCTAGAAACACACAACTTTGGGGATGGGTCCCGCTGCATACCTAGTCGTTAGTAGGATCATATGTGCTTCAAAAATACTCGCGCGGATTTACCGGCTAGTTTCAGGGCCTTCGAGAAGCAGTTTGGAAAAACCATCTTGACGATCCTGAATAGTTGAGAATATGACACGTGTAAATGATGGTTTCTAGTCAGGGAGAGCTCGTTCCTTGGAAAACATAGGCTGCTCATGGATCCTGAAAACGTCCTTTTAACATCGGCTTATGCGAGCTGATATAATGAGCCTTCACTGTGTTTTTACCAAGAAAACTTGTTCCAATGGCCTCTACCTGTGTAATTTCGATGCCTCTAGTCATCTTTCAAACATAGCTTCCGATTTAGCTGACACCGTTTCTTTGACAGTGAATATCACTAACATTAGCTTTAGCAGGGACAAACTCTTCCCTCATGGAGAGGATGAGAATAGTAGACTTGTGTCTTTTAACTCATTGGGCTGTGGAGTCATGTCTGCTTGCTGACAACCTGGATTTTAAGAAGAACATTTTGAAGATGATAACAGAACAGGTTATGATAAAAATAAAAACAAAAGAAAACGCTGCACAATATGATACAATGAACCTTTCCAAAGGAAGGATATGAGAAATTAATAATGAAAAAACTGTTTCAGGAATCTCCCATTTATAGGGTTCCCAAAACTTTCACCATCCAGTTGAGCCAGCTCGTAAGTGTTGTTGTCATGGATTGTGATGAATTTAAATGGGCCAAGCCATAAGTTGTCAAATTTTCCGTATTTAGACCTTGTCTCTCTTCTAGCATCCCATTTCAGAACAAGATCCCCATGTTGAAAATCTCGAGCAATAGCTCTATGGTCAAATGTTGCTTTCATCTTATCTTGATAGATTTTGGTGGAGTCATCCAGCTACTCTCTAACCTGTTGGATCTCTATCAATTGATGTATCCTTCTTTCCATATTGTCTAGCTCTTCATATTCAAACTGTAGTGGCTTCATTACGGGGAGACCAAATTGAATTGGAAGGACAACTTCCTTCCCATAAACCAACTGAAACGGTGATGTGCCTATGGCGCATTTGACACTGATTCTATCGGCCCATAATGAAAACCTCAGTTGGGAGTCTTAGGCCTTTTTATTTTTATTGAGCATCTTCTTTCATAATATTTACCAAGATTTTATTAGAAGATTCAGCCAAGCCATTTCCCCATGGCTAATATGCAATTGAATGAATCAACTTAATATTGTAATTCTAGCAAAAGTTCATCATCTTGTATGATTTGAAAGATGGGGCATTATTCGTAAGTATTTTTAAGGGGCAGCCAAACCTGGCCAAAATATTTTCTTCCAAGAAGCTGATAATTACTGATTCATTTGCATTCGTAGTGGGAATAACTTCCACCCACTTTGTAAAGTAGTCAGTAGCTATAAGAATCCATCTATGCTGACCACTAGAATGGGGGTTTATCTCTCCGATAAAATCAAGACCGCACTGCTGGAAAGGTGCTTCCACCCTTATGGGTTTTAGAGGTACTGGCTGTAGTTTTAGCTTCCCGACAAACATCTGGCACTCTTTGCATGACTTGACGACCTTGCTGGTGTCGGTAAACAGGGTAGGTTAAAAATAACCTACCCTCAAAATGTTTTGCACGGTCACTCTCCATGCATGGTGGCCTTTGCACATACCCTTATGGAACTCGATAATTATGCCTTTTGTTTCTTCCTCTATAATACAATTAAGTAGGATTCCCAGTGGATCTTTACAGAAAAGGTATCCATCTAGAATACAGTATTTAACCGCCCTAATTTTAAGAGACCTTATTTTATATTTTTCCATCTCTAGGGGGTGAGCAAGATGCTCCAAATAATAGACTATATCTTTATACCATTCGAAGTTTATAAAATTTTCATCCACCTGGTCAGGAAGGTTCTATTGGCCTTCTTCATTTCCTTGATCAAATAATTGATCAATTAAATTAATCTCCAATACTTGATGATTAGATTCCACCATCAGCTTAGATAACCCCTGTCCTTTTACCAATTTAGTGGGCTTGATATCCATATCATATTCCAGGATCTTGGAAATCCATTTTCCCCTTCTTCCTTCGCTATCAGGATCACACAAGATATCCTTAATGGTGCTCCCTGGGACATGAGCGATGATCCTGGAATGCAAAACATAACTCCTAAAATATTTTAGTGCTTGATCAAGTGCATAGGCCTATTTCTCCATCGTGCTATATTTTAACTTCACATCTCTCAAGCATTGGCTGAAGAAAGCAATGGGTTGTTCATGCCCTTTCTGAATTTTTTGCAGAAGGACTGCTGCTATGGTAACTTGAGAGGAAAAAGAGAAGATTAGGAAATCCTTGGTGTAGTTAGGGCTGGTCAGAACAGGCGCTTCTCCCAACAAATCTTTTATCTATTTGAAATAATTTCTAGCAGATGTGGTCCATTTTATCTCAGCATCCTTACTTAGCATATTAGTAATTGCCTTCATTGTTTCAGCAAAGTTAGGAATAAATCTCCATAAAAAAATTATTTTACCAATGAAAGATTGCACCTTTTTTTTGTTTCGTGGGAGATCGATCAGTTTGATAGCAGCAACTCTTTCCATATCTATTCTCACACCATCTTTAGAAACAATATGACTGAGCAACTTTCCTTTTGTCATGGAAAATAAGGACTTCTTCAGGTTAAGAGGAAAACCATACTTTTTGCACTTCTCAAAAGTTTGTTTCAGGTGCTGAAGATGATCCTGATCAGATTTAGAGAAAATTGTCATGTCGTCAAGGTATATGACAATTAATTTGTCTCTTTCGCCTACAAATGCTATGTCCATGGCCCTTTGAAATGTTGCCCCAGCATTCATAAGTCCAAAAGGAATTTTATCATACATGAACGTTCCCCATGGTGTAGTAAAAGCCATCTTTTCTCGATCATCAATATGCATTGCTACCTGATTGTAGCCTGATAACCCATTAATCATAGAGACTCAGGTTGAGCCTACCACTCTTTGCAGGATGTGATCCATCTTGGGTAAGGGGTAATTGTCCTTCAACGAGCATTTATTTAGATTCCTGAAATCGACGTATAACCGGATTTCACCGTTCTTCTTTCTGACCGGTACCAGATTTGCCACCCATTCCGAATACCTTAGAGGGATGATAATTTTTGCATCTAGAATCTTCCTCACCTCTTTCTCAATGACTAGTAAAAAAATAGGGTTCACCTGTCTCAAATTTTGTTTTACTGGTTTAGAATCAGGCTTTAAGGGGATCCTATGCTGAATTATAGAGGTATCATATGTCCTGAGGTCTTCATATTTCTAGGCAAAAACGTCAGTATACTCTTTAAACAATTCTTCATACCTTTGCCTTTGGTCCTTAGTAAGGGATTCAGACAACTTGATGAACTTGGGGTCTTCCTCAGTTCTGAGATTTACTTCATGCATAGCCTCAATAGTCATACGTATTGCTGGTTTGACTGGGACATCATCTTTGTCAAATAATTGCTCTAAAGGAACGAGGCCTTTCGGTATAAAATTGTTTTTTAGTTGAAGAACTTTATGACCTGTGATTTGTTGCATGAATTCAAATCTTCCAGGATCTGTTACCTGTGCATTACTTCCTTCACCTTTTTCAAAGTCATCGTCAACCTTGGTGTTTGAAAATTCTCTGACCAATTGTAAAAAGCGCTTGATCTGTTGGTCGTCTTCAAAAACTTGCCAACTTTTGACGTTGCTAGGGATGGAGGGGCGGTATCTCATTTCTACTTCATATTTTAGCTTGGGATTCTTGGGGGGATTGAAGGAGCTCGCCATCATGGCCAAAGCGTCAGCCTGCTGATTTTCTTCTCGGGGCACAAAAGTAATATTAAAGGCATCAAAAAAGTTGTCAATAAGATCCCATGCTAGATGGCGATAACCTCTGAGTCTGGGATGTTTAGTCCGATAAATTTTTTTTATCTGATTCACCACAAGCTCTGAGTCTCCGAACACCGCCAGATTAGTAACTCTCAAGTCTCTTTTAGAGGCCTAGGATGAGTGCTTCATATTCCGCGACATTGTTAGTGGTGTCAAAATCAAGTTTGTATGACAGATTGACTTCGTCTCCCAAAGGTGATGTCAATATTGCGCCTACTCCAGATTCATTTTTGGCAGACGCTCCATCGAAGAAAAGTTTCCACACTAGATTCTGGCTATTTTCAGCGGCTGGTTCTGCTGTCTGAATCTGTGTGACCTCGCCTTTAGATAAACCTTCTACTGATAATCTGTAGCAGCCCATATTTTCATCAGCGGCATATATAAGATAATTTTTACGACTATCTAGGTCACTTATGAAATATACGAATATGGCTTCTCTATACAACCACCTGGTTTCCCCAGTAAAAACAGGTATCATAGCATATTTCATATCCATTTTCATGGTTCCTCCAGCCTTTTAGCCCAACTTCTTGATAGTAGCATGCCATATTTAGCTGGGATGTCGGCTACTACCACATCCATAATTACGCTCTTTTGTGGTATCTGGGCCAGAGTAACCACCATATCTTTTATCATCCCTATGCATTTTACCTTTCTGGAATCAAAATTGTAAAGATCATGATATGGCCGGGTGATTTCCAGCCCCAATTGTTCCATGATAACTTTGGGAATTAGATTGTGGAATGCTCCCGAATCTAGCATGCAATTGTGGAGAAGCTTATCATGCACATTTAGAGTGATGTAAAACAGAGCAGTGGGTTCTTATTTATTATCAATATTTGCGCCACACTGAAAAGAGGGAGCCTCATCATTGAGGTTTATGGAATCTTGCTGCTATGTGCCTTCGGCTCTGTGCATCATCCTATCTATCTGGCCCTGGTAGATCAGATTTCTTATCAACTCAGTTAAAGGGACCACTATTTTTAGTTTATTTAGCTCTTGCTCCATACTGAAAGGGGTAGGCCCTTCTCTAGGGATTAATTCTATTCTCTTGTGGGGGCTTATGCCTAGCCAATTAGGAACATCTGGGGTCGTGAATTTGACTTCTTTATATTTAGAGAGAAATTTTACTTTGGGTAGGGGAGCTGCTTCAGGAGGCTTCATCTAGTCCAGCTTCCGTGGGTATTTTCTAGTCATAGGTCCACTTTGCTTGGGCGTATCTTCTAACCTTGGCCTTAAATTATACCTCTTTGGCGTTCTTTCAGGTTGAGTACTACAAGAAGCTAGATGATCCTCAGGAAATTCAATACTCTCTTGGGTATATGAAAGATTCGAGCTATCTTCTTCGTATAACTGTGAACTCTCATAGTATTCTTTAGTGAGATGCATGAGGTGTGAATCTTCTTCCACCCAATTTAGCTGTTCTTCAAAATATTCATAATATTCCTCCGCAGCAATATGGATCAGATTATTTTCTTTCTTCACGAACATGAGGTCTGAGTGGTTGTTCATCATTTATTTTCTCTCTATATGCCATATGCAGACTGAAGGGTCTTCTAAACTGATTTTGAGGATGGGGAGGAGATGGTCGATTGGGACTGCTACCTTCAAGCTCTATTCTAGTGACCTTGTTTGAAATTTTTTTTATGATACGAGTCATCTTGTCAATCTTAGCATCCTGAGATTCTCTGATTTCTGAAGATACCCCTTCTTCCCTAGCCTTTCCTTTATCTCAGGGTTCAACCTCATTTGTCATCTTAATCTTTCCTCTTGCTCTCAAATTTCCTTCGACGTTGATGGCATCATATTGCATGTCGTTGAGCGAGATTGGTCTTCTTTCTCTCAACGTTATGGGAAAATATGATGGGAAGGCAGTGGCATAAGTGACCCGAGTTGCGGCTTCAGTAGGACAAATGTCCTCAGGGATTCTGAAATACTTCTTATTAAATCTTGCTGTGAAATCAACCACATTTTTAGAGCCACTTTTCTTCAGGGCAGAAAACTCTGTCAGATAATATAAACTATCCCGTTTAACTCCCCACTTATTGACGAATGTGGATTCCAATATTTGCATAGTGATAATAGAGGCATTAGGTAAAGATCTGAACCACTTTCTGGACTCACCTTCTAGCGACTGGGCAAAAATTCTCATGAATACATCATCGTTCTCGATCATGATATTGTCTGTGAATTCTTGAAACCGATCCACATGTTCTTCGGCATATGTCTCTCTACTACCATCATACTTCGGCAGTAGCTTCAAATAATGGGTAGGCATATCATTTAGGGGTGTGGGAAATTGTAGAGGTCCATGACTGCTTGCTACCCATCTTGGGGTTGGTGGAGGTGGTCCTCCGCCTCCTCCTCCTGACAGGGGTTGACTGGGATTCAAGGTTTCTGCTTGTGAGGCAATGAGGGTTCTAGGCAGAGTAATATGGTCTGCAAGTTCCTCGTCTATAGTAGGGATCTTTTGGAAGCTTGGAAAATCAAAGGAAGAATCGAGATTTTGCTAAAAAGGGTCGTTATCAGGGGTTCGGACAATAAAATTGGATTGGGGAAACTACGGGCCGAACAAAGGCGAGGAGAATCTACAATGGTAGCTTGGTGAAGTAGATTGGAATCTACCGCGTCTATTTCTCCAAGAAACTGAATCTTCTAGGGCTACAAATTCTTCGTCGCTAGGGTTCTGGTGAGTGTGTCTTCGTCTAGATGCCAGGTTTGCTACTATGGAGTCCCCAGGTGGATTACAGCCTGCAACTCAATTTTATCCACCATAAAACTGAGAGCATATAATTCTATCGTTATACACAGGGAAGATTTAACTTCTTGATTGCACTCCCCAGCAATGGCGCCAAAAAAGATGTTAGTCCCAGAGACGTTCTAAAGCTGTTTTTTAGAACACTGCCTGGGAATCAATAATCACTTCTGAAAAACTTTACTGAATCACAAAATATTCTGATAGAAACAATGTAGAATTATCATATTGAAATGTTAATGGGTAGTATTTCAATGTGCAAAGGAATCAGACTTTAGTAGTGGATGAAAAATGAAATGGTGCAATAGAAAGGTACTGTGTAAGTAAATATTTATATTACATTTGCAGAAGGACATGTTGAGTCTAAGGGAGGTGTTTGTGTCAGAAATTGTTACTAAGGCTAGGGTAACAAGCCAACACAATCTCAAAACTAAAATCAATTCAAACTAGGTTTTTAGGGTTTTGTTTTGTAGGTTTTGGTTAGAAACTTCAAGAGCATAAGGGAATACATTCAGCAGATAAGTAAAAACTAATTCATACACATATATCCATGAAGATGCATATATATCTCAGGAATCCAACAAAAGATTGCAATGAAATTCATACAATAAAAGACAAGCATCACTGGAAATTACACATAAAACCAGAAATGAATTTGTCAATCAAGAAACTATATAAGTTCAAAATGAAGCCAATACATATCAGAAGTGGGATAAGGAGTCATATATTCATAGTTTCATCAAAAATGCATATGAGAGTTTGCAATACTTAGCAGTGAACAAGTCTGGAAGAATCAACAGCTTGCAGACCTCCTAAAGCTCTCCAAAAATTTGAACCCTTACAATGTCTTTCCTTCATCTCTAAATAGTTTTCTTTCTCAAAAAACAGTTAGGGTTTTTCCTACTAATTCTCCATCGAATGACTAGACAAGGTAAAGTAAACTTTACATTTTTACAAAATTACAATTTTGCTAAAAATAGCAAATTCTTTAACAAAATGTCTTAAATGAACCTAACTGCCTCAGATCTCTTTCGATGCCTCCACAAGCAAAGATATGCCATCTGTACTTGAGGATCTTTTCTTCATTCTTTTGTGCTTCTTTTCCAGCTCAGCTATCCTTTTCTGTAGGTGTTCATTTTCATGCTGCAAAGTTTCAACTGTCTTTTCTAATTCTGAACAGTGCCTGTCAGCAGCCCTTTTTCTTCTGAGTACTTCCTTTGCATCAATCACTAACTCCTGAAAGTTGTCATGAGTATCTTGAAGATCTTCTCTTAATCTTCTATTTGCCATCATTAGACCATCATTAACTTCATGCATGTAATTCATTTGTTGTTTATACTGTTTAACAGTCTTCTTCAAATTCTCCTTGTCAGAATTAACCAGTTTTTCTATTGCAGCATCTTGCTCCTCATTAGGTTTGCAAAACATGTCAAACTTCTTAAATATTGCTTCTTCTGTCAATAGCTTCTCAGCAGTATCTTCAATGGTAGGGTTTGAAACATTTGTTACCTGTACTGACTTAATCTCTTCTGTTGACAATTTTCCAGAATTGTCTTCAACGATGGATTTAGAGCTTTTTTCACCTGTTACTTTTACTGACCTAATATTCTCTCTTTTAACTGAATGCAATTCATTTTTCTTTGATTTATCCTCCTCCATGGACTCTTCATCATAGATGGTCACCTTATCAGTCTTCAATTTTGGATTTAACATTTTTTTCATACTTAACCTTAATTTGTTTTTAGACCTAGTTTTAGGTCTCCATAAAGAAGCTGCCTCTCCCATCATTTTCAATTTCTTCCCTTGATATTGGATAGATGCTAACTCTACCACTTCCAGCTTTTTGATCTTGTTCTTAGGCTTTGTGGTTTTGTCCTCTATAGCTTGATTTTCTTTAATCTCAGTTTTAATCTCAATCTCAGGAATAAACTGCTCTTCTTCTAACATATAGCCCTCATCATCTGAGAGGACTGTGATGGGGCTTCTTGGCTGATTATGAACTTCTTCTTTAGCTACAAAAATCACTTTGATATCAATTTTCTTCTCTTCTTGAAAATCTGCTATGGGTGATGACTTCTTTTCAAGAAATTCCTCTTCCTTTTTATCATCAAATAATGAGAACTTGACTTTATTGTGCTCTAGAAATTCCTGAGGCTGACTGTCATTCTGTCCTTCATCTGCTACCTGTTTTATTCCCTTCTTAGCGTTGATGTCATGTTTGTTTGCAGGTTTAACTGAATTCCCTAACTTTTGTATCATCACTTTTCCCTTGTCAGTTCGTCTTTTGAGTTGTTGGTCTTCTCCTTTAGGATGAACCCCTGACCAAAACAAAAAGAAGTCCCAAGTTTTTCCCTCATGCTGCAACACTGTAATGATGATCAACTTAATGAGACCATGATGAAACAGTGATTGAGAAGTATGATCATCATGTTGTTTTATTTTGCTTGACATTTTCTGCAGGCTTTTAAAGAAAAAGAATGGCAAATTCATTTTAGAAACCCCTGCCATGTGCTGTAGGAACCTGAGATGATATTGTAAAGTTAGTCACAGCAGATCTAATGAACAAATAAATCAGTCACAACAGATGAATAAGAAGATATGGTGCAAAACTGTGCAAAAACATGCAGCAGTGCTCTCTATCCCAGAAAGGGTGAATGAATTACAATAGATTACAATACAATCCAATTTTCTGTCAATGGCAATTCGAATTGACTAAGTAGGCCATTCGAATCACTGAAATGGAGTAGCTTGACTCAATCTAGGAGTCCTCATCAATCATCGGTGTTGCTCATCAATCACAACAAACAGTCATCTAGGTGTCAAGCTGAGTCTAACTGATCATAATAAATGTAACTGAAGTGTGTAGCACTGATATAGGATCTGGAGGCTCAGTGGGGGCGCATGGGAGGCTAACTGGAGTCAGAGCAAGTCACCTAATCGAACTGGAGGTCAATCGGAGGTGAAACAGTCAGTCAGGAGTGAAATCGGAGTGAAATCAATCAGAATCGGAGCTAACTGAATGTAACTGGAGTGAATCTGCAGTGGTAGGTGAGCAAGTGCGCCCTTCTCAGTCAGTAGGTGAGAAGAGGGCGCCTTTCAGCTTAGGAGGGCTAAAACTCTGTGGAAAGTGGCTCCCGGGTGCTAGAAGAAGGTGGATAAGGTGCTGGAGGCATCAAACTGGTGACTGGACTGCATATCCTGAAATAGATCATGCAAGATCCTGAAGTAGATATGTATCCCGAAATAGATGATCCTGAAATAGATATGTATCCCGAAATAGATGATGGATATCCGAACACCCCCCCTCAAGCTAGACTATGATGTGCCAACTAAAATAATGTGGGGCCCTGGTAACTAAGACCAAAGGTCACCCCAATACAATAATCCAAACTAATAACAGTAAATAAACCGAGGAAATGGGGAAAACCTCATGGGAAAAATACCCCCCCTCAAAATGAACTGTAACACACCAAAAGATTTAACTGCTCCAAACTGAAATAGATATGTTTGGAGGTATCTTACTCTTGGGAGTAAATGGATTATGCTCCAAAAACATGTGCTTGAATTCTCCATCAGTGGATGCAAGCGAATGTGGAGACTTTATGAACTTGCTCTTTATACCGAAAATGGTGAGAACAAATCTGAAAATATGAGGATGATCCTGGAACCTGTGATTCGAACCAAGTGAGGTAGGAATAGCTCCAATCGGATCAAATAGATCTTGAAACTTGAACTTCTTATCAATAGAAGTTAAATCAGCTCCAAAAATAGATGAATGGTTTCTTGAGATCTCCTTTGAACCAACAAGGGTGAGATCAAAACCAAAATCAGCAAAAAGTGCATGAGAATTGAACTCAAGCGAATGGTAGTGCTCTTCATCTTCATTAAAACTCTGAGAAACTTTGCAAATGATAGAACATAAGTTTATAGAAGGCATGCAATCAAGGAGGACGAATGCTTCACCTCCAAAATCAGATTTTACCTCCAAAACTTCAAGTAGATCATTATTCTGCATGCCGACAAACTCATGTGAAAGAGAGGATTCAAGAACCTCTTCGGAATCTAGAGTATGAGCTTGTTTATCTTGCTCAAAATTCGAAATAGAAGACTTTGAGAGAATGAGTGTTGAATCTACAGTTTCTTCTTCATCTTGAACAATTGTTGAGGCCAACACATGATCGGAAAGAACACATAAGGAGATCTCACTGGGCTTGTTCTCCAAAAGGCTAGCATGATCCTCTTCTTCCTGCTTTCCAAATTCTCTGTCAAGTTGGACCCATAGATCACTTGGATTTTCAGCAGTATTACTGAGGTAGCGCATACAAGGAGACATAGCAAGACACATTGTTCCAAAAGCTCTGTCACAATCATTGAGCCAATCATTCTCCTCTTCATCGGAATCAAAAACTCTTGTATTACCAATGCACATATCAAAAAGACATTGTCTCTTCAAGAATGCAATCATCTTTGGTTTCCATTCATCATAGTTGAATGGAGTAAGAATATTTTGTGAAGAAGAAGTCTCCATCTTTGCATTAGCGAATGCACATGGAGGAAGTAAGAAACCTGCAAATCACACACAAACAAACACTATGTTTTCAGCCTTGCATGCACATGAGCGAATGCACATGAGATTTTGCATGCCGCTGCTGAAATATATTGGTGAGCAAAGATTGCTCTCTCTTCATGTAGAACACCTGTAGAAAAGAAATCTTGTCCCTGTCATGGCTCTGATACCATGTAAAGTTAGTCACAGCAGATCTAATGAACAAATAAATCAGTCACAACAGATGAATAAGAAGATATGGTGCAAAACTGTGCAAAAACATGCAGCAGTGCTCTCTATCCCAGAAAGGGTGAATGAATTACAATAGATTACAATACAATCCAATTTTCTGTCAATGGCAATTCGAATTGACTAAGTAGGCCATTCGAATCACTGAAATGGAGTAGCTTGACTCAATCTAGGAGTCCTCATCAATCATCGGTGTTGCTCATCAATCACAACAAACAGTCATCTAGGTGTCAAGCTGAGTCTAACTGATCATAATAAATGTAACTGAAGTGTGTAGCACTGATATAGGATCTGGAGGCTCAGTGGGGGCGCATGGGAGGCTAACTGGAGTCAGAGCAAGTCACCTAATCGAACTGGAGGTCAATCGGAGGTGAAACAGTCAGTCAGGAGTGAAATCGGAGTGAAATCAATCAGAATCGGAGCTAACTGAATGTAACTGGAGTGAATCTGCAGTGGTAGGTGAGCAAGTGCGCCCTTCTCAGTCAGTAGGTGAGAAGAGGGCGCCTTTCAGCTTAGGAGGGCTAAAACTCTGTGGAAAGTGGCTCCCGGGTGCTAGAAGAAGGTGGATAAGGTGCTGGAGGCATCAAACTGGTGACTGGACTGCATATCCTGAAATAGATCATGCAAGATCCTGAAGTAGATATGTATCCCGAAATAGATGATCCTGAAATAGATATGTATCCCGAAATAGATGATGGATATCCGAACAGATATTTGAACACTAATGAATACCTTCCTTCACAAGTCACATAACTCTGAAGAATCCTTATAGGTTCAATCCACTCCTTCCTGAAATTATGTATGAGAATACCTTTTTTCCAGTCAGGAATAACATTAGGCAATAAGTATCTTTGAGGATCAAACTCAAAAGGAGACTTCTTAAACCAGAGCTCGCCCTCATTACTAATCTCAGTGGCTTCTGAAATTAATTCCATAGTCAATTTGAATCTCAAAGGATCCATTATAATCATCTCATTTTTAAGTCCTTTAGCAAAACTGCAGGACACTTGAGCATTAAAACCATCTATCCTTTTGAAAAATTTCAACCAGCCTGCCTGTTGGAACAGCTCTGCACAATCTGGAAGTTTCTGAATCCATGTCAAGTCTGTGGGCTCAACCCTGTTAACCTTACCACTTTTACTGCTTTTTCCCATATCTTTCTTTTCAGGGAACAGGAAAAGTCTAGTTTCAGGTTTCAGAAATGTTTTATAAGCTGTATTCTGAGCAAGTAATTTTGCAGGCTATAACAATTTTCAGTGATATTTAAACCACTTGCACAAACTAATAGACCCCTTCTGTGTAACACCTGTACTAACTAGCAAAGTCTCTCCTGTGTAAAAACGATGCCCTATTCTGTATATTCTGATGTTTTAAAACATTAGGGCATGAGAGAAACATTCATATACATTCCTCCTAACGGGCTTCAGGTAACTATTTCTGTAGTGAATTCCTCATTTTACAGTCTATTATATCCTCCTCAGCAACCAATTTTTTCAGAAACTCGTGCAGCGGCAAAAACCCAAATTTTCCAGCTATAAGGGTTATAACATAATACCTGTCAATTACTCGTCCATTGTGGCTTAATGTCTTCAATTTGGGGTGTCAATGATGTTCTCCTTCGAGCACAGGTGTCCTCATATCGATTCTTTAGCCCCAGGTGAATGAATTCAAAAGCCCTAATCTTCGCTGGCGCCAGAACACACCTGTCTCCTTTCCACAGCAACACAATCCACCGTTTAACAGTGAACTCTCCTTCACAAACACTGCCTCCTCTGCGATGATGCGTGTAACAAGAGAAAACTGACAGCTAAACCCGGAATTTGCTGGTTTCTGTGCAACTGAACCCGCATACCATGCAATGCTGCCCTTGTTTTCTCTTCGTGATTAACAACCAACTAAACTCATGCTCAAAATGCTGCAAACACGTGTTAACACTCACACAATGTGATTAGACACTCTCACTCTGCATCATGATTGAAATCATATCGAAAATTGACAAAAAATTCAGGCCACGATATTCCTGTAGCGCGCTCTGTGTTAAACTTTAGTGTAGCGCTACAAGAATATCTTTTAACCAAAATTTAGCGATTTTCCAACTTTTTGCTAATTTGTCGAAGATTCTGGCAGCTATTTGATTTAGGACATAAGTTCAACCACTCTCTAAAGTCATTAATGATTCTTCCTTTGAACATATAACTCTCATTGACCCCCTTTTCAATATAAAAAGTCACCAAAATCAAATGAAATCTGAAAGGACTGGGTTCAAACTTTATTCAATCACTCATAAGGTTCTTAAGAAGACAAAAACCAAAACTGAAAACCAAAAATTAACTAAGGTAGACTCAAAAAACAAACCAAAATTGGAGAGAAAAACTAAAAATGCAGAAAAATTTACTGACTTAACAGGAGGAATTCAACAGTCTGAACAAAATGAATAGCAAAACACCACCAAATAATATGAGGGTATCACCTCAAGGTATATTAGCTTGAACAGTTCAATCACCAATTACCAAAGAAGAAATACTTTTAAGCATAGGCACTCATATAAACCCAGATAATCTCTACATATCATACATAAATGGAAGAGATGGAAAACAGAAGAAGATACTAACTCAGCACATCAAAACTTTGAATCCATTATCTCCAAGATAGAGTAATAATATGTTCTTGTATATTGATCTATTATCAAACATAGAAGTAAAATACTTATTACATCAGAGAGCCAACCATTTGGCTATCACCTACTTGGCTATATATAGCCTTCCAACTCTAAAAACAGAATCTGTTACGATCTGTTCAGCTCAACAGCTTAAAGAAAGACAGTTTATACTCCTTAACAGAGTTTGTTACAACTAACAGAAATGAGTAAAATACTTGGTCATCTGCCTGACCATGACCCAGGACCATTTTGATAATCAAAATAGTACGTCTGGCTAGACAAAGAAAATGTGCCACCCTGATATATAGGATAACCACGACGTAAATATTTTGGAACTACAAATAGCTTCTTTCACACTTATCCGACCGCCTTTGGCCTAACAGGGACATGACTGCAACCATACAACTGGTGAACGATGCTTCGTAGACCACTACTGCTTCCCTCCTTCATCCCTTCCAAGCCCTTTGTTCTCGAAACCTGGCTGTAATGGGACGAAGACCTACTACTGATGTCGGGATGTGGAACAGGACCTGATGTATATAATGCTTTGTTAGAATCTCTCAGGTACTACCGCTCCGCCATTTGATCATCCTTCACTAGGACCGGCATATCTCAACCCCCCGTGCTTCTGCGACTAAGAGGCCAAAATTCCTTTTACCTGCTTCGCAGGCTGAATTCTCTTTAGACATCTTGCATGAGACCTCGGGTTTATCTCGCATACTGACACATAGATGTGAATCAGTAGGCTGCTTGTGAACGTTGGTCATCTGGCTTCTCAATGTTCCTGGAGAGGCACCTCTCGAAATGTAGTGAACGATGGGGAAAAACTCAGCTAATTTGCTCGAACTGGAAAACAAGTACCCAGCTTTCAATGACAGAAAAATGAGGTGAAGGAGCTCTAATAAAACAACAATGTCTAGCGGGGTATTTATAGAACTAACTGGGCCTTCCTTGGTAAATGAGCCTGTACCATTTGTAGTCATTGCCTGACACCTTTTGAGCTTTTCACGTAGAGAGTGAGTTGTAACCTAGTACAATGATGGAGACATTAATCATCACTAGAGATGGCCACTTCAGTGTGAAAAGTGAAAACGACAAAAACAGAAACCGCTTATGGTATTTAGGCTCTTCGAAAAGTGGTCTTAGAAACCCCCTTTAGAACCCCTAAATGACTCTGGAGGCACCACGTGGAAACAGTGGTTTTTGCCTCATGGAGGGGCTGCTTGCTATATAATTCGCACATCATTTCTACCCTGACACTTTTTTAACTGTCGATCTCCTACCAGGCTATCTCGAGATGAGCGTCTAGAAACACGTAACTCTGGGGATGGGTCCTGCTCTGTACCTACTCGTCAGTAGGATCGTATGTACTTAAAAAATACTTGCGTGGCTTTACTGGTTGGTTTCAGGGCCTTCGAAAAGTAGTTTAGGAAAACCATGTTGACGATCCTGAATATCTGAGAAGATGACACGTGTAAATGATGGTTTCTAGTCAAGGACAGCTCATTCCTTGGAAAACATAGGCCACTCATGAATCCTGAAAACGTCCTTTTAACACCGGCTTATGCGAGCTAATATAACGATCCTTCACTGCGTTTTTACCAAGAAAACTTGTTCCAGTGACCTCTACCTGTGTAATTTCGATTCCTCCAATCATCTTTCAGACATAGCTTCAGATTTAGCTGACGCCTTTTCTTTGACAGCGAATGTCACTAACAAGATGTAAACTACAAAGAGACCAATTACAGTTAACTTTAAACATTCTGATCTATCTACTATCCATGAGTAGAATAATATGAAACTAAAAACTAGAAGCAAGTAAAAAACTTGATAAAGATATTTACTTCTGAACTTGATTTGGAAGTAAGTAGAAAACTTGATAAAGATATTTATATAGAAGCAAGTAGAAAACTTAATAAAGATATTAATTCATGAATCCAAATTCTATTCCATAAACATCTTGATTATATGTCTAACTAAGAAACTGATCCTAATCTTAATGAAGGAAACTATCAAAACTATAATATTTGAAGAATGAAATTATTAACTCTAGTCTAACTAAGTCTTAAGAGCATGTAATAAACTAAACTAGGAATACGACTGATAAGTTCTGAAACAACAACATGTTAGCAAATTAAATATGAAAGACATAATTTGAAAGATAGTTAAAGCAAACTAAGAATGATAACAAGAATTTAATTAAAACTTTATGGAATGTAAAACAAGGACCTAATTATGGTTAAGAATACTAATTAAGAGTAGGAAAGATTACAGTAAAGAAAATTAAGAAACTGAATTCAAATGAGCATAAAAGCAGTGCAGAAAGAGTAAAAGTCTGAATGACGATCCAAATGTCAGTCCGAATGACAGTCCGAATGGAGGAAAAATGAATTAAACTAAGGAAAGAGGTAGTTTTGATGATCTTAACGTCAGCTGGTGAATGCAGATGAACCTACAATGCAAAGAAATCAGTGAGAAGACTTGTTGAGAAGCTAAGATAATAGAGAGAAACCTATTCTAATCATTGTTGGAGAGATAAACTATTCCTATTCTATACTAAAGAAAGATTGAGATGAGAGAAGATGATTAACCTATAGCTACAGAGAAGAAGCTAATGAAACTAATTCTAACTATAAACTAAGCTGGAAATGACAACTAATTAACTCTATCTAATTTGCAGAAGGTTAGAAAACAAACTATCTAATTACCAAAGAGTGAAATTAAACCATCAAAGTTATACTTTTGGTCGACCATTTACTAACTCTGTAAACACAAACTATGTTAGTAGCACAATATAAATTATAGAGAACAAAGAAATATCATGTACAGAAAACGAAATTAATTACATATACAGGAAAATAAACTAACTATTTGCAGGAAAGAAAATGCAGAAAACAAGAATGAAACCTTTGGTTGATGAGGGGCCTTTCCCAGCAATCAGAGATGGAAAACTAAATCGGTTTAGTTACTCATAACATCAAAAAACTGGAACTTCCATTAACTCGAGAAAATTACAAAACGTCTGCTATCTGCTCTTGATAATCTCTAACTCTAAACTCTATCTTTGTCTACAGACTAACTTACTAACTCTGACTTGACTAACAAGCATCTATTTATACATTTACAATGGATGAGAAGGTCGACAGAGTTGACCTCTCTAATAACAGAGACATTTATGGTTGTAACTTGCTGCTTTAAGTGATGCATGATAGCGCAGGGAGCATACACTAGGATTCATGGGGCCGATTCCATCACGAGACAGCTGCAGCATCGATCTTCCTTTTACGTGGGTAGAGAGGTAGTGCATTGGAAAAATGAACAAACGGAGGAGAGGGATGTTGGAGCATTGACGTGGGTGACCTGGACTTCTCTAGAACAATGGCGTGAATCAGCAGCATGTTACCAGGATGAACGGACGAAAGAACCAGCGTGTGGAGTGTTGACATGGAGGTAGGATGTGCTCTCAAGTTTAGCAGGCCTGGGGATGAATATTCCAGAACTATAGCTCACCAACCATAACCATCACATGGCTAACATAACCCACGTATTCGTTTTTTACTTTAATAGCCCGAAGCATGGAAATCATGGATTTCGGGAGCTAAATGCAAGGCTGAATGACAAGCTGGACGTGGCTGAATATTGGCAATACAAACACGCAGTCTAAATGATGGGTCATTTGAAAAACTGTAGCCTGTAAATCAAAACTAAATGCCATGCATGTCTGGAATTGTTAATTTAATCATTAATAAATCATGATATAACGATATTTGACCAAAATTCATATGATAAACGAATGCATGCATACATGGTCTGTTTGATGGGCTGAATAGCTAAAAGAATAAATTAATATATCAAAAATAGTGAAATTAACGCCATTCAAAGTAGATTTGATGATAAAAAATAGTGACAAAATGGACACCAACAATGGTAAGACAAAGACACAAACATGTGTCATGTTTAAGGGTGATGTACAACATGCTACCACTTGTATGAGATAGACAAGGTATTTCCCCCTCATTTTTCACCTTTGTAATTACTTTTTTAATTTTTTAACGAGCTCAAACAAGGGATAGAAGTATGCTCGATAATATTTTTTTATAGGAGTTTAACAAGCCTAAAAAGTTAAAATTGAATCATTCTTCATATTTTAATGAGCTCGAAGAAAAGATAGAAGAGTGCTCGATATGATACCATCCTATGGATTTTTTCCAAGTTTGGGTTAGTTAATGCTTGTCGATGTTTTCATATTTAGATAGTATGGAAAACTTAAATAAGGCTCTAGGGTTTCTCTTTTTCTTATATTTAGTCTCCAATGTTGGAAAATACATAAAATGATATGAGGGAGAACTCTTCTAGCCAAAGTTGACTAGAGTATTACTTTTTTGTAATTAATCCATGCCGCCTGGAAAAGGGTTAAACCTATATTGGATGGATGTTATTTCAAATTGTTTAACGAGTGTGAAAGGAACAAGATTACTTGAAAATATTTTCAATTTTAAGGATTTAGAGAAGATATTAAAGAGGACTCCCTATGCATCTTTTCCATGTAACTTTAACGATCCAGAAAAAGTGAACTGAAGACCTCCTTCTTCTTTAACAATCTCAAAGGAGAGATGGAAGAATGCTCATAAGGGTATATTTTCCTTTAAATTTTAACCAAACCAGAAAAGTTATCTCAAGACCTCTTTTTGATTTGTTGTTTCTACAACCTAATCCCCAATTTTTTTGAAAAATAATGGGGCCCCTCCTTCTCTCTTAATATTTTTAAGAATTTTAAGTCTTTTAGAAAAACGCCTTCCTACTTAGTTTTCCTAAAAAGTTGAGCAAAGAATGTTTTTCTCACCAAGTAAAACTCAACGTTTTGCACCGAAACGGTCGGCGTAACTCGGTCATATCCACCAAAAAATCATACCTCTTGACTTGTTTCTTTTCGAGCTTTTTTTTTTCGACGAAACTCAACGAGTCAAACCAAAACGGTTGACTATTCTTTTTTTTAAATTTGGAAGTCTTTTGTGTCAACGGAACTCGCCAAGATAAGCCGAAACGGTCGATGTTTTCTCTTTTAAAGTTTTGAACATAGATGTCGTTTCATTTTAGCGGCACTCGCTGAACCGAGTCTTAATGGTCAGCGGAGCTCAACTAACCCCTCTGAAATGTCAGGATGCTTTATTTGTTTTCTTTGGCACTTAAACTCTCCCCGAGACGGCGAAGAAAATTGAGTGCCCGTGATACGTTTCGGAGAGACTGAAAATCTTGCATCGAAACGATCATTGGCAGTCGGTAAGATGCATCGACAAAATTGAGAAGTGAGAAAATCGTCGTGGTTTTATTTTCCTGCCGATACGTGTCGCAGCAACTTGCCGAGTTCTGTTGAAATCATCGGTGACATACCCTTAACGACAGCGTGTTTTTTTAGCGTTTCTTGGCGCCAAAACAGGGTTGGCCCTACCGCATTAACTATGATCTTAAAAGCACTTCCAACCCCGTTTGTGCGGCGTTAAATGCCCCTATTTTTCAAAACTTATTTATATGGCATTAGGGAATTTGTTTTGTTATTATTTTAAACTTTAAAGAATGTCATCTTGAGTTGCTGTCGTCTGCACCACTCACCAAGCGCCAGGCATCCCTTTTCTATTGAAGCTTTGCATCCAGTCAGTGCTTGACAGGTAGGCCACCCCTGTCATTTTTTTTTCTTTCATTTTCTGATTGGTAGTTAGGGGAAAGCTATTTTTTATTGTTTTTCTTCCCTACCGTCGGTTGGTACATGCTATTTAAACCCGCAAAGGGATAGGAATTTTGGGGGTTTTAGTTTCTCTATCAGTAGAGGGGAGGGGTTTTAAACCTTACTCTTTCACTTTGCCCTACCCGCCATCACCTTGCCTCGTTCTCACTTGCGTTGAACCTTTTGGAGACCCTGCTAGGATGAATTTTGTTCCAGGCATCATAGAGCTATTGGGAATTGAGTATTACACGTGTTTCCAGTTGCACGAGCTTAACCTCCACGGCCATGAGACCAACATAGACCCATGGGGGTCGCTCTGTCACTGCGCGGACTCGATTCCTGATCCCAGCAAAGCTCACCAGCCTGTTCCTTGAAGCGTTTTTTGTGCTTGTGTTTTGGACCTAGTAAGCATTGTTTTACTTTTTAAATTAACTGTTAGAAGTGTTGACTGCTTCCCAAAGTTACAATCATTTTTCTCACTTAGCAATTCAGTGGTTTTTTTAAATTTGATAAACATAATGGTTTTAATTTGACTTACATACACTCTATTGGCCCCACTTGCACATTGGAAAACAAGCAAAAAACTCTAACAACGTGATAATTTGCTTTTCTCAAACTTGCCTAAAAGAAGCTAGTTGTCTTATTGATCAATTGGTAGGCAGAATGTTTTTGGGTTATTTTGCATATACTCTGTTCCTTGCCTATGTATTGATAAAATGAAGCATAAATCTTAACAAGCATAAGAATGGTGTTTCTTTTCAACCCTACATACCTCTTAACATAAATAAAATGATGGATGGAATTTTGTATGATTTTTGCTTATACATGGTTTCCTTTTATCAGAAATTAAACAATGACCAAGAAAGGAGCCAAGAGGAAATCCAAGGTGGCTAAGGCAAAGTCAGATGTTGAAATTGTATTAGATACCAAGGTAGGAGCCGTGTTTGAGTACACCAAAGTAGTGACAGGGGCCCTCCCTACATTCAAATGGGGAGAATTATATCAAATGATCCAAGACCAAGATGTCCCCGGTGAAGTACTTGAGGAGATGTTCTTATATCAAAACATCAGAAAGTCTGGCATCGCTAAAGCATCCACGCACCCAAAGTTGTTTTCCTACTCAAAAGTCATCAGGTGGATTCTATCACAGGATGATGCTCATTCAAGGATCCTTTATGACACCAAAGGAGAAGCTTATGCGTCATTCCATACATCCCACATAGCAGTAGCGTACAAGTTATCGCACCCTCACGTCCTGCTGACTGAAGAATGGCTATAAAGTTTGAACATGGACACTCTAGACTACGCCAAGAAATTTTTAATAATAGGAAAACAGCTGACGCAAAAAGAGAGCGGAGAATATGGAAGTCAAAGGATGAGGCCTCCCTTTAGTATCATAGCCCTGATGCCGAGTAGGATTTTCGGCAAGGTAGACGGGACTGTCTATAAACTAAATTGGATACCTCTGATTCACCACATAGCCTTCTATGGTACGATCTTCAATTGGGAAAACATTCTCTCAGACAGTCTATCATCGACAATAGCGGCTGCAAAAGGCATCTTAACCCAGAAGAAAGTAGAGTTCTACATGGCTTCATACCTTGTAGAATGCATACTATCAAGGCATCATTTCCCTAATTTGGGATGCATATGGAATTCATCGGATCTTGTATGCTCCCTAGTTTGCAATTCAATATAAACTCATATGCAAGGAATTTATCATGGCTCTATACAAGTTAATTTTTAACAAAGAACCCAACTGCTTATCTGAAAATGCCATGGCAGTTATAGAACAGTTCGGGGACTACCATTTTTCATAGGAGGGTACATATCTCAGGATGTATGGGGGTTCCAAATCTCCATCTATGTTTCCCAAGTATGCGACTGATTATGTAGTTCACAAAGAAGCAGTAAGACAGGTATTTATCAATGGGATGGGAAAAATCATGCATGTCCAAAAGAAAGTTTCTTTTCCACCTCTACCCTTTTGCATCGGAGCATACAAATTCATCAAGGTTGAAACAGCCGAAACCTTTGTCCAAGATTTGGAAGCCTTCCATTTTGGTGAAAAGAGTTTGGCCAGGAATGATAGCCAAGGCAAAGTGGCTAACCATTGTGCAACAGTCAAGGTACATTGTGATTATGCCAATCATTTTGAAAAGCATGAAGAAATATTTAGAAGAGCTAGCAATATGACTAAGCTCAACAAGCACTTCCATCCCGAAGGTGGGGGTAGTTCCAGCACAGCAGGAAGTAGATTTACAGTTAGAAAGAACAGAACAAAGGATTAAAGAAGAAAATGAAAAGTCTCAGAGAGAGGAAACTGAAAGAATTCAGAAAGCGGAAGCTGACAGAGTCCAGAGGGAAGAAGCAGAAAGAGTTCAGACGGAAGAGGATGAAAAATTGCAAAGAGAAGAAGCTGAAAGGATTAAAAGAGAAGAAGCCGAGAAACTACAAGAAATGAGAGACAAAGCGGAAAAGGAAGCGGCTGAACTACAACAGAAAGCATATGAAGAAGAAAATTCCAAGAAAGTTGTGGAAGTGGGAATTCCAAATGTGCAGAACATGCACACAGACCCACCCCAAGTACCTAGTGAAATACAAATGGGAGGCCACTTCCCTTTGGCTGAGCTCGGGCTCATACCATTTACCCCATCGAAGGAGCACACTATGGACCAGTTGGACACAAATGTCTTCAATCATAAGAGAAAATCTATTGTGAGGAAGACATAAAAGAGAATGAAAATAAGCTCAAAAACAAACATCGTCACTATGCAGGAAAGCACCATCATGGAGGGTACGCACAGGGATCCCAAATTTATAGCATCCATCAACGTAGCTTCTACTCATGCAAGTGAATATAACATTAACAAACTAACAGATGACATTGAGCAAAGCAAACAGAAGTTGTGCAAACTAAAAGTTAATATGGTGAAGGAACGAGCAGAAGGGGTAGAGTGGAAAAAGAAATACTGTTAGGATATTCCTATAGTCCATACTAGTCCTACTAGCTTTCCAGTCATTTTCATTTTCAGTCATACATGTAAAATTAGGGTTTGCATGCATTCTAGGTCATTAGTCCCAGCACCTAGTCCTCAATAAACTAGCCCCCGGAGCTTCTTTCAGATCATTTGTAGGCCTCCTAGTGACTAATGCACCCTCCTTTGATCCACTACATGACAAGGGCACCTTCTTCACCTACCAATCCAGTTATATTTAGTTATATTGAGTTATCTTCAGTTATGTCCTTGATTTAAGGATTAACTGACTCTTTACTGAGTTTATCACTCTGTTGGATCTCTAGTGAGACTAGATTGACCATTCTGACTCCAGTTAGAACCTATGGCGCCCTCCACTGAGCTTCCTTCACTATATTAGTGCTTCCATGTGCCAATTACACCAACCACATTCAGTTAGACTCAGTTTGACTCCCGGTTGATCATTACTTGTGCATTGATGACTTCATTGATGAGAAGGTGGACTCCTAGTTAGGCATTGATGACTCTCCACTGATTATGGATCTGTGCATGAATGCCAATTCGAATTCCTCCTTGTGAATTCAAATCTTCATACTCAACATTGTATATTAACCAGTTCATTATTCTGTTAATAGTAACATGTGTAATTATTCTGCCTCAATCAGAGTTTCTTTGGATCTAAGTTCTATTGCTTGTCTCTTCTTCTTTATTCCTAAATTATTTCATTGTGAGGTTTACATCATCTCTTTAGATATTATGTGGGCAATTTCACATGGTATGAGATCCTTGAGAGTATATTCTACCTCCATTCTTGAGAGTTTTTTTGCAGGTATTTTTGAAGTTCCAGCAGTTGTAGCAGCAGATTCAGCATCCTTCTATTTGCACTTGTTCAAGCAGTCAAGATGAGCAATTCGAATGCTCCTTCTTCTATACTTCTCACTCCTTTCAATTATTTCGAATGGAAGAGGAAGATGATAATACTCTTGCAATCAAGAGGTTTTACTAGAATAGTTGAGGAAAAAGATGCCATACCACATCAAGCTGAAAAGAGAATCAAGCACCTAAACAAAATGGATGAAGCCTTTGGATTCATATGCCTTCATATATATGATGATCTATTGTTTCATACTGATGGATTGAAGTCTCCATATGATTTATGGATAAAATTGAGGAGCCCTTTTGGAAAACAAGACGATCTGAGAGGCTACATTCTTGAGAATGAATTGGTTTCCCTTCAACCTAGCAATTTCGAGAGCATCCAAGATTTCTTCTCCAAATTTCAGAATTTGGTTTTGCATTGCAAGCAATGTGGCATTACTAAAAATGATGAGCAATTGATACTCTCTATATTGAGCAAACTTGGATCTCAATTTTCTGTCTTTGTATCTACCTTTCATTCTGTTCGAATGTTCATCCCTGGATGGAAGTTTCCCACCTTAAGTGACTTCATTGAAGCTCTCACTCAAGAAGAGAACAAACAATTTCAAATGGGTGCCATCAAAACCTCCAGAGATCGAGCTCTTTTAGTTGGTGAATCAAGTGGAGCGAATGCAAAAGGGGGACAAAAAGGCAAAGGCAAGAAACCTTCAAGATCCAAGAATGACAAACAAAAGAGACCAAATTGTACCTACTGCAAGAGAGGAAACCATCCTGAGTATGCTTGCATGCATAAGAAGATTGATCTTCTAACCAAGCTTCTTGAAAAAAACCAAATTGTTGTTCTAAAAGAAGCAAAGATGTCTGATTCTGGAAGTGGATCTGATGATTGTCATGCATTGATGGCTAGTTTTTCAAAGACAAAAGCTCTCCTCATAGATTATAGAGCTTCCAACCACATGATGGCACAAGAAGAATCCTTCTCCTCTTTGTATCTCCAAGATGGGCCTACCATTCACATGGGGGACAACTCTCAGATTTCTGTCAAAGGTTTGGGTACAGTTCATATGGAGCATGGTAAGTTCAAAAATGTCATATTTGTTCCTTCTCTTATAGCTAATTTGTTGTCAATATATCAAATGACTCATACAGGATCTCCAAAACAAGTAATTTTTGGTCCATACATAGTATATATTACAGAAATATCCACTAGAAAGGTTATAGTGAATGGGATTGCAAATCATGCCTCAAAGGCATATGAGTTCTCACACTTCATGCCCTTCTCTCCAACTATTCCTTCATATTCGGATGAAGATCACAGTGACTTCTCTTCCAGTGACTCCTATTCTAGTGAAGAAGAAGATCAAGATTTTGATGTTGAGATCATGGTTCAAGAAGATTCAGAACCAACACCTATTCTCAATCCATATTCAAGAGAAATATGTTCTCACACAGTCCTTGCTACTACTGAGAACACAGTTGATGATTTATTTGCTTACAGAACTACTAGACTTCAGCAGCATGCTAACCTTGCATTATTCCATCCATCTCTCCATAGGAGATGCAACATGATGATGGGATTCTCTCTTCCATCTTTTGGGAAGACTACTCATGTTCCATTCACTCCAGATACAGAAAAAATTCCTGGAAGACTTGCTTCATCCTCCACACAGTGGGAGACCTTCCTACATGGGATCAGCTTGCCAAGTCTTTTACAAAAGTTTTCACTGATGAAAGCTTCTTTCTTTTCTGCATGATGGTTCTTTGAGTTGTTTACTATTCTTTTGAGGGGGGGTATTTTTTCCATGAGGTTTTTCCCCATTTTCTCAGTTTATGGACAGTTATGTATTTTATTATCATTTCATTTATTGTATGGGTGACCTTTGGTCCTAGTTATCAGTTCCTAGGATGGATTAAGGGGGGGTGTTAGGAAATTCCTATACTCCATCCTAGTCCTACTAGCTTTCCAGTCATTTTCATTTTTAGTCATGCATGCAAAATTAGGGTTTGCATGCAATTAGGGTTTGCATGCTTTCTAGGTCATCAGTCCCAGCACCTAGTCCTTAGCAAACTAGCCCCCAGAGCTTCTTTCAGATCATTTCTAGGCCTCCCAGTGAATAATGCACCCTCCTTTTCTCCACTGCATGACAAGGGCACCTTCTTCACCTACCAGTCCAGTTATATTCAGTTATTTCCTTGATTTAAAGATTAACTGACTCTTTACTGAGTTTATCACTCTGTTGGACCTCCAGTGAGACTAGATTGACCATTCTGACTCCAGTTAGAACCTATGGCATCCTCCACTGAGCCTCCTTCACTATATTAGTGCTTCCATGTGCCATTTACACCAACCACATTCAGTTAGACTCAGTTTGACTCCCGGTTGATCATTACTTGTGCATTGATGACTTCACTGATGAGAAGGTGGACTCCTAGTTAGGCATTGATGACTCTCCACTGATTATGGATCTGTGCATGAAGGCCAATTCGAATTCCTCCTAGTGAATTTGAATCCTCATACTCAACATTGTATATTTACCAGTTCATTATTCTGTTAATAGTAACATGTGTAATTATTCTGCCTCAATCATAGTTTCTTTGGATCTAAGTTCTATTGCTTGTCTCTTATTCTATTATTCCTAAATTCTTTCATTGTGAGGTTTACATCATCTCTTTGGATCTTATGTGGGAAATTTCACAAATACGACAACCTTCTATTAGAACATGAAAGAATAAAAAATGAATACCACAGTCTAGATGAAGAAAAAGAAGCATTAATGGTACAACTAATGATATTAGAAGGTGAGAAAAACGATCTTGAAGCTTGGGCTAGTCAGTTAGAATCAAGTGAGGTAGCTTCCAATCAACAAGTTGGGGAATTGGAAGCTAAGGTAGAAGGGTTAGAGAAGGAGAAAGGATCCTTGACAGAACAGCTAGAGTCAGCAAACAATAGAAAGCTAGATATATCTCCATTCTATGATCAAGCTTGTAAGATCCAAGAGAAAATACATTATTCTCAGATGGTTCTCACTGAAAAGATATACAAGATGAAACTAATGATGGCATGAATGGATGAGATATCTGCAAAGTCATAGGCAGTCAGGAAAAAGCAGTATGAGGTTGCATAAAATATTAAAATCCAAATGGCCTGGAAAGAGACAAACTATGAATACCCTAAAAAATTGCGCCCTAAAAAGGAAACAGATTTGAAATCAGAGATGGAACTCTTAGAATTTGGCAGGAAAGATTCCATAAAGTTGAATAATGACGTCCTAAAGAATGCTCACAAATGTCTTGAGTTATATAAGAAAATCCAACAAGTTCATGAGAAGTGTGATCTTTCTCCACTCCCGCCAATGGATGAATTTCCTTCAGAAGATATGCATATGATAGAGCTGCAGAGTGGATTGCAAGGTGAGTTAGAATACATCAGAAAAATAGATGCTCTCACTGAAGAAGACATACATCAATTTGTGTTGAAAGAATCTATATATGCATATTTCCTCGAGGATAGTTGCACAACAACAGAAGCAAGGGTGACGCATGTTGAGACCCAGCTATCATACCATGAATTCACTTTGCAATTATTAGAACCCAAAAGGCTAAATGTCATCGCTGAAGGAGCTAATGCATGGGGGAGCTATTTATCTAGTTTAGCTGGTCCCACATAAATTTGAATTTGTAATTATCTTTTCTATTTTCTGATGTAAGCACTAGAGGAAATTTTTTTGAGATTCCCTAGGGTTAGAGTATGTAAAGAGGCACTAGAGACAATTTTGTAAAGCTATAAATAGGAGAAGGGAATACGATAGAAAGGAATTTTGGTAGGTACAACAGAGCTGGACTGTTTTGTATGAGAACTACGTTTCTGCTTAATAAAGAAGGATCTGTTTCCTGGGGAAAGCTAGCACATATATTGTTTCCTAGAATATGTGGAATGTCATTGTGGAACTAATTCTTCATACATTCATATGCATACTGTGAGATTGTTCTAAACTGTCTTGAATTACTTAATGGTTGTGAATGATTTCCTTTTCTTATGTAAATCTTGATGTGCTTATTAAGTAATAGAATGCTTTAATTATATGAGAGTTATCTTTGATATCTTTCTTTCTTCTGTAAATATGCTTATTATGTTGAAACAACTATTTGTGAGGCTTTATGTGCATTTCCAGTTATTACTCTTAATTCAGATTTGGTCCCTGCAGGGATAGTTTAGATTAATTTAGATAGATCATATAGACTAGATTAGATTACATGCATTTAATTAGAGAACTTGCATCTCATCTTTAATTAAAAAATACATAAACGGTGGATTGGGCCACAGCCTGTAAAACCAAACTTTAAATCACACACGGTAGTCGGGCCATTAACCGGACGGATTCCCCACACCAAACAATGAGCGATCTAATTAGGCTTGCTTACCGGGGATAATCCCTAACTGTTGGTGCTGCAAATTTTGGGGCATCAACATTTTTTGGCGCTAGAAGGAGGGACACCAGTGCATGGCTAGCAGGGGAAACCCATTTGTTAGAAGAAATTCCTTTGAAGACCCACTTGAAACAACTATCCCAGAAGATTTCTTTTTGGAATCACAAGATCAAGAAAATCCCAATTCTGGAGGTGAACATCAAGAACTATTATATGCTATCCCCTTTGAAAAAGTAGATCGCTTAAGAAGACACATGTGTTCTTATGTGAGGAGACTTGGGGGATTAAATGTAACTCTTTTGTTACCCCAAAGATGGATCCCTAGTAGAGAACCACAGTACACTAGAGATTTGGTACTCATGGAAAGTTTGGAAGAATTATTGGATCTTTCTTTACAAGAAATCACATATCCCGTTGATCAATTAAGACCCGATACTCCTCCGACTCGAGAAGATATTCATAATCCACCATAGCCACCATCGCATCCACCACCATAAGTTATGGCTATTCCTACATGGAGAGCTATAGGACCACTCGATATGGTTGTTGCTCTACATGATCTGCCCAAACATCCAAAAATAGTGTTTCCCAAGTGTGATCCCCGAAAAGGAATTTATGTTGAAGTTCACCTTAAGAGTTTCTATTTGGCTCTGAATCTCTTAAACGTAGAACATGAAGATGTAGTTTGCAGACTTTTTCCCTACACATTTGAACCTAAGGTGTCTTCTTGGTATTTTAGTTTTCAAGCTAATTCAATAGCAGATTGGGACAGTTTTGAGAAAAAAAATTTGAAGTAATTTCGGAAATCAAAAGACTGTTTCCACGCTTATGAAAGAACTGATACCTATGAGGATGGAAAATAAAGAAAAGGTACAGGAGTTTAATTAGAGATTTACTACCCTGTTGAATAATTTTAGTGTTACAACAAATCCCATTGAGGAATCCTTGGTAGAATATTATACTACAGCATTGGATCCACCCATAGCTATGTTTGTTAAAAGAGCGCTTAAGGCTACACTAATAGAAAAATATGAAGAAGCCAAGAAAGTAGAATCTGAGGTAGATAGTATTGCTAAACACTTGCTTGATTTGGAAGTAAAATCAACAACCAGCAAGAAGCCTCTGTTGTTATCTAGGCCTAAGGAAGAATCATCAATCGAATTAGAAAATGCGATCAAGATGATGCAGAAACTGTCCAATAAAATTGTAGATTTGGAAAAGGATAAGGCAACTAGTACGTCTAGAAAACCATTCAAACCCTTCTACAAGAAAAGGGAAGAAGGTGGACAACCGCTTCCACCTATAAACAACTCTATTGTGCTAAATCTAAATGAAGTGGGCATGGAACATTTCTGTACTTTTCATCAAGAGCAACATTATGAAAAAATCTTCTCACAGTGGATAAATTCGATGAGTTTGGTCATGAATCAATTGTTAGATGCACAAATAACAAACCAAGAAGACTCCCAAGAAGATCAGAATTTTGAACAGGAAGAGACCACTCCAGACACCATGATGGTATTATGGGATTGGGAACCAACGTAGGGATTGAATGAAGAAGCTCATGCTGAATAAATCCAAGTTTCATCAGTGAATATGACTACTTGGAGTAAAGGGCCAGTTGTTGATCAAATCCCAGTTGTGCATAGAGCAAATATTGCGAAAGAAATACCGAAAAGGAACATAAGTGTCACTCAGCCACAAACTAAGGTAAATCCCATGGTGGTAAAAGAAGCAACCCCAATAATTAATGAAAAGGAAAATATATCACAGTGAACAAAACAAGAAATGGTGGGAAAAGCCCAGAAGAATACAACATGGGGTATGACATCCTGGAAGATATCAAGAAAACTAAAGCAAATATTTTATTGGTTGAATTGTGTAATCTTCCCCAGCAAAGAAAGAAATTGTTAGAAGATTTTGACCCATAATCTAGCAGTGCCATAGAAAACATTGGATCTGACACTGAGATAAACAAAGCTAGTATTGGTGGAAAATCAAATTCTCAAACCCTACCTTTCTTGTTAACTTTCGAAATTTTTAATTGTAACGTGCACAATTGCTTGGTAGATTCTGGGGCTTCCTCCAATGTTATGCCACTATCAATCTGCAAGAAGATTAATGGATAGCCAATACTATCTCCTTCTCAGATCATCCAGTTAGATAGGTTTGTTGTTAAAGTAATTGGAGAAGTGAAAGATGTCCTTATTAGACTATCTGCAGATCCTAGAGTTTGTCAATTCATCGATATTATGGTAGTAGACATACCTGAAGCTTATGGGTTAAATTGAGTAGGGACTGGTCTACAAAATTGAACAGTTATTTTGCAACAGACTGGTCCCACTTGTGGTTTCCTTACCAAAATAGACATAATAATATCAAAATACTGAGAGAGCCTCATACGAAACAAAATGTGACTCAGTTGGAAGAAGAGAATGAACCTACAAATTTTTCGTCTTTAGTATTGGAGAATAATTTTTTGGAAATTGAACTGGGAAATTATCAATCAGAAGATGTTAGCCATGACTCAGACAAATAGTTTGATCTCCTTCAATTTTCACAGGCTGATGATATTGATTGTAACATGGTAGAATTAGTTAGTGACTTAGGTGACAATGCTAACTTAGTTAAAACAGAAAATAAATGTTGGGTTCTATACTTCGATGGTTCTAAAACACAAGAAGGATTCGGAGCCAGTCGTGTTCTGATTGATCCTGAAGGAAACAAACATTTTTTATCTTGTAGGCTAGAGATTGAATGCATGAATAACACGACATAATATGAAGCTCTAGTTCAAGGTTTAAAGAAGGCTATTAGTTTGAATGTCAAATATTTAAAAGCTTTCAATGATTCTGAAATTGTTGTTATATAGGTGATAAATACGATTCATTGTCTATCACCGCATTTAAAACGATATCAATTTGAAGTATGGAATTTCATTTCACATTTCGACGCTTTCAATATAAATGTTGTTCCTAGACTATAGAATGTTGAAGCTAATTTATTAGCTACTTCTGCATCCAGATTAGTACCAACAAATAACAAATGCTCTATTGAATTTATTTTCAGGCCCTCCGTACCTGATAATATTACAAATCTACGAGTTTTTGATGATGATGATCATATTATCAGTTTCATAACAAATGAAGATGCCTTCCAAGAATCTATAATCGATTAAGATAAACACAATCGGGATTTGCAGGACAAGGATGAGAATAAAGGGAACTTTATGCCTAAAGGAGTAAGGACTCTTGAAGGACTGTTTGATCTGCATAAAAAATTCAGGAGGCAATCAAATGTCAAGACTAATATCTCATCGATGCAGCATGAGTTGGTAAACTTGGGCACAGAAGCTGAGCCTAAATTTGTTAATATGGGTAAATGTTGTTCGCCAGGCGAGAGGTATAAGTTCA
Source organism: Larix kaempferi (assembly GCA_027924585.1). Lineage (NCBI taxonomy): Eukaryota > Viridiplantae > Streptophyta > Pinopsida > Pinales > Pinaceae > Larix > Larix kaempferi. Next base: position 5,798,807 of record BSBM01000264.1, read on the forward strand.
TCCAAATTTTCCAGCAATACAAAGATGTTTTTTCATGGACTTATGAGGGTTTGAAGACATATGACATGCATATCATATAACACGTTATACCCATGAATCTAGGCGTGAAACCTTTTCAGCAACAATTACGAAGGATGCATCCAACACTCGAACCATTAATACAGAAAGAGTTAAAAAAATTGTTGGACGCTAAGATCATCTTTAAAGTCCAACATTCTGAGTGGGTGGCTAATTTAGTCCCTGTGCGAAAGAAGTTGGGAGAAATAAGATTGTGTGTATATTTTTGGAATTTGAACAGAGCATCTGATAAAGACAACTACCCGGTGCCATCAATGGAGAAGATTCTACAAATGGTATCGATATCAAAGCTATTATCCCTGCTAGATGGATTTTCTGGATACAATCAGATATTAGTAGCGGAAGAAGGCTGACTCAAGACCACTTTCTATATGAAATGGGGAACGTTTGCGCATCGAAGAATGCCATTTGGCCGAATAAACACTAGAGCTACATTTCAGAGAGCCATGAACATTGCGTTCTGAGGATTGGTTGGCCACTGCGTGGTGATTTATTTAGATGATGTGACCTTTTTTTCAAAGAAAATGGAAGACCATGTTCTCCACCTAAAACAGATTTTTGACCGTTGCAGGAAGTATGGTATATCTCTAAACCCCAAGAAGAGTGTTTTCGATGTTCTTGAAGGTAAACTTCTTGGTCACATCATTTCAAAGAAGGGAATCTCAATAGATCAAGAGAGAGTGCAAGCCATAATCCAGATTCCCATGCCCCATAACAAAAAAGAAATTAAATCATTTATGGGCACGATAAATTTTGTTGGAATTTTTGTGCCTGATTTTGCTCAGATTGTTAAAACTTTGCAGCAAATGGTGAAGTAGAGTGTGCAATTTAAATGGATGAAAAAAGAGAAGATTGCATTTAAAGATATTAAAACTACCATAGCCAACGCCCCTTCTTTAAGGAGTCCATATTTTGAGAAAGATTTTATCATGTATACATTTGCTTCAGATAACTCTCTCGCAGTAGTGCTCACTCAAAAAGGAGAATCAGGAGACGAATATCCAATATCTTTCATGAGCACTGGTTTGCAGGGCATTGAACTGAATTACCCTGCTATGGTTAAGAAAGTGTATGTAGTGTTTAAAGTGGTAAACCAGTTCAGGCCGTATATCTTAAAAAATAGAACAAAAGTTATAGTACCTCATCCCGTTGTCAGATCATTGTTTGTGCAAAAGGGATTGGGAAAAAGGAGATAAACTAGGTAACCACACTTCAAGAGTATGATCTAGAATTCAATCCAGCCACCATTATTAAAGGTCAAGGTTTGTGTAAGTTACTCACTCCAAATTCAACCAGTAAAGAGCAGGAGTGGGAAAATGAAGCTGAATTGAATCTTACTGAGGTATGTCTTATTTTCACTGCTCTCGAGTCTTGGTATAGGAACCTAGTGCACTATTTGCAGCAAGGATATCTACCAGAACACTAGAGTCCTAAGCAGAGAAGGGAACTCCAATTGAAATCATATTCCTATAAAATAATTGATGGAGTGCTTTTCAAAAAAGAAAAAAAAGAAAAAACAACCTATGATGGAGTATTTCTTAGGTGTCTTGAGAAGGAAGATGCAGAGAAGGTAGTCAAGGAATTGCACGAGGTCCCTTCAGGGGGACATTATTCTGGAGATACTACTTCCCACAAAATACTAAGGGTAGGATACTATTGGGCTACTCATTTTAAAGACTCCCATGCTCATGCAAGGAAGTGTGATGAATTCCAAAGAAGTGTTGGCAGATTGCCAAAAGGACCAAGACCATTGCAGCCAGTTATTATCTCTGAACCATTCGAGCAATGGGGCATAGATGCCATTGAAGAAATAAATATGAATTCCTCACTTCAACACCAGTATATCCTAAATTCTATATATTACTTCACCCATTGTATAGAATCTATTCCGTTGCGTAAAGTGAACGAGGACGCAATTATCAAGTTCTTGCAAGAGAATATCATAACCAGGTTTGGGGTTCCAATTTCCTTAGTTTTTGATAATACAACTTACTTTTTATCTATAAAATTAAATGCATTTGTTTATGAAAGAGGAATTAAATTGCATTATTCATAAAACTATTATCCCCAAGGAAATGGACTAGCCGAATCCACAAATAAAAATCTCATTCGAATCCTTAAGAAAACTGTCATTGAGAATCAGAGAAATTGGCATGCAGCCCTTCCAAACACTTTATGGGCAGATAGGTTCACTCCAAAGAATGCCTTAGGATTTTCCCCTTACACACTGGTCTATGGGAAAGAAGTCATACTCCCTCCTAATATACTACTCCCATCCTTACAGTTATCCCAAGCCTCTCGAGGGTCCAGTAGTTAAGACCTACAGTCACAAATTGATACCGTGCTAAATCTTGAAGAATCATGGCAGAAGGCCAAAGATAGATTCCACCAGCACCAAGATATTGTCAAAAGGTGTTTTGATAAACGAAAGTCTGGAAAAAGGAGTTTTGAAGTAGGCGACTTAGTTCTGAAGTGAGATCACCCACATGATGATAAGGGAAAGCACACAAAATTTCAACAATTGTGGCTTGGCCCTTACCAAGTTTCCGACAAGCTTGGTCTGTCGACATACAAACTGAAATATTTACAAGGGAAGGAAGAAAACCTCCCTTCCAACAACCTTGCCTTGAAGCAGTATTTCCCTTAGTTTTAGAAGCTTGTTGTACATAAATAAACTTTTTTTTTGCATTATTTCTAGTTTGTTGTTTTCCGTTTTTGAGTAGTATGTTTTGTTTCGATTACTTTCATTTGATTCATTTGTTTTCTTATTGTTTTATTTCTTTACTTGTTTCAAATAAAACCCCGGCCCAACTTCTTGGTATGTGTAAAGATAGGGCTCTGAGAAACCTCAAAGGAATTGAAAGGCATAACTTACTTATAAAAGAAATGTTCTCTATTTGACCATAATTTTTGCTGACCAGTTTTAGAAAGGGAAAATCCTCTTTAGTTGCATTTTGGGTCACAATAATCCTTGTTAAATAACTGAGATTTATGATTTTTGCATTACTATCTTGGGGATCCATTCACTCTCACATTAATGACTGTCTCAGGAAGTTCACTGTGATAGACCCACGGAAAGGAAGCAGGTCTCACAGATGTATGGTATTTAAAATGATCCCATGCTGCAAATCAAAATCCAAAAGAGCTTGTATCAAAGAATCTATTTTCCAGAAAATCTTGCCTCTATTAAAGCATGGTTGAGAAAGCAAAGACATCCAATCAAGAAAGTTGCTCTAATGGTCATCCTAGCAAGGTTCTTCTTCGTCCGTGACCATGAAAATCAAATAAATCTCTTGCTCACACAAAAGGACATTATGGATGGAGGAACCCAATTCAAATGCTGAAGATTGAAGAAAGCTATCATGGAATACTCAGACGACAAAATTTGTCGTTAAAGAAAGCATCTAAAGAAATGCTAACAACATGGGAATTAGGAACAAACGAATACGTCTATGGGATTTTGTTACGATTTTGTGGAGTCTTAGCTAGCGGACATCTGAAAGATGGATTTAAAATGAACTTCACAATTTGGCCTCAAGATAGTAGTTGAGAAGTCTAAATTCAAAGCTGCCCTTATTCCCAAGCAACCAATGTGATAAAGTGGTTACTCCCTTGTATGAAAACTGAGTTGTATAAGCATTGTGGTTTATTATGGGATCACTAACATGTAAGTTTTATGACCTTGGAAAGAGATTGTTCAAAGATTTGTGTTCACCAACGAATCGCCAATTGTTGTTGCTACAACCTGATCCCCAAAAATTTTGAAAAATAATGGGGCCCCTCCTTCTCTCTTAAAAGGGTTTTTAGAAGTTTAAGTTTTTTAGAAAAATGCCTTCATACTTAGTTTTCCTAAAAAAGTTGAGCAAAGAAATTTTTTCTCACCAAGTAAAGCTCAACTTTTTGCGCTGAAATGGTCGGTGTAACTTGGTCATATCTGCCGCACTGGCATACCTCTTGAATTGTTTCTTTTCGAGCTTTTTTGTTTTGGTGAAACTCAACGAGTCGAACCGAAACGGTCGGTTGTTCTCTTTTTAAATTTGGAAGTCTTTTGTGTCAGCAGAACTCGTTAAGACAACCGAAACGGTCGACGTTTTCTCTTTTAAATATTTGAACGTATATGTCCTTTCATTTCAGCGACACTCCTTGAACCGAGCTGAAATGGTCGGCGGAGCTCAGTTAGCCCCTCTGAAATGTCGGGACGCTTTGTTTGTTTTCTTTGGCACTTAAAATCTCCCCGAGATGGAGAAGAAATTTGACTGCCCATGATACATTTTGGCGAGACTGAAAATATTGCGTCAAAATGATCGCCGAAAGTCAGTAAGATGCATCAGCGGAATTGAGAAGTGACCGCTAAAATGTTCGCAGATAAAGAAAGAACCGTCACGAAAAAAAATAGCTAAGGAGAAAATCGGCGTGGTTTTATTTTCCTGCTGATACGTGCATGGAAACTTTTCGAGTCCTGCTGAAATTGTCGACAACATACCCTTAACAAAAGCATGGTTTTTGAGCATTTCTTGGTGCCAAAAGGGGGTTGGCCCCACCGCATTAATTACGCTATTAAAAGCACTACCAAGCCCATTCCTGCAGCATTAAATGCCCCTGTTTTTCAAAACTTATTTATAGGGCATTGGGGTGTTTATTTTGTTATTATTTTAAACTTTGAACGTCGTTTCGATTTGTTGTCGTCTACACCACTCACCGAGTGCTAGGCATCCCTTTTTCGTTGAATCTTTGTAGCCAGTCGACGCTTGACAGGTAGGCCACCCCTATCATTTTTTTTCTATCATTTTCTGATTGGTAGTTAGGGGAAAGGTGTTTTTTGTTGTTTTTCTTCCCTACCGTTGGTTGGTACACGCTATTCAGACCCAAAAATGGATAGGATTTTTGGGGGTTTTAGTTTCTCTGTCAATAGACGGGAGGGGTTTTAAATGGTACTCTTTCACTTTTCCCTACCCGACCATCACCCTGCCTCGTTCTCATTTGTGTTGAACCTTTTGGCAACCCTGCTAGGATGAATTTTGGCTTGTGTGTCATAGAGATGTTGGGAATTGAGTATTACACGTGTTTCCAATTGCGCGAGCTTAACCTCCACAGACATGATACCAACATAGACCCATGGGTGCCTCTCTACCACTACGCGGACTCGAGTCCTACTCCCATCAAAGCTCACCAGCCTGTGCCCTAAAGCATTTTTTGTGCTTGTGTTTCGGACGTAATCAACATTGTTTTACTTTTTAAATTAACTGTTAGAAGTGTTGTTCGAATGCTTCCCCAAGTTACATTCATTTTTCTCACTTAGCAGTTCAGTGGTTTTGTTAAATTTGGTAGTCATAATGGTTTTAATTTGACTTACATACACTCTGTTGGCCCCACCTGCACATTGGAAAACAACACAAAACTCTAACGGTGTGATAATTTGGTTTTCTCAACCTTGCCTAAAAGCAGCTAGTTGTCTTATTGATCAATTTGTAGGTAGAATGTTTTTGGGTTATTTTGCATATACTATGTTGCTTGCCTATGTATTGATGAAACGAAGCATAAAGCTTAACAAGCATAAGAATGGTGTTTCTATTCAACCCTGCATACCTCTTAACATGAATAAAATCATGGATGGAATTTTGTATGATTTCTTCTCATACATGGTTTCCTTTTATCAGAAATTAAACAATGACCAAGAAAGGAGCCAAGAGGAAATCCAAGGTGGCTGAGGTGGAGTCAGATATTGAAATTGTATTAGAGACCAAGGTAGGAGTCGAGTTATAGGACACCAAAGTAGTGACAGGGGCCCTCCCTACATTCAAATGGGGAGAATTATATCAAATGATCCGAAACCAAGATGTCTCCGGTGCAGTTCTTGAGGAGATGTTCTTATAACAAAACATCGAGAAGTCTGGCATCGCTAAAGCAGCCACGCGCCCAAAGCTATCTCCCTTCTCATAAGTCATTAGGTGGATTCTATCACAAGATGATTCTCAATCAAGGATCATTTCTGACAGCAAAGGATAAGCTTATGCGTCATTCCATCCATCCCACATAGCAGCGGCATACAAGTTATCGCGCCCTCAAGTCCTGCTGATTGAAGAATAACTAGAAAGTTTGAACATGGACACTCTAGACTACACCAAGAAATTGTTAATAACATGAAAACAACTGAGGGAAAAGGAGAGCGGATAATATGAAAGTAAAATACTGAGGCCTCCCTTTAGGATCATAGCCTTGATGTTGAGCAGGATTTTTGGCAAGGAAGACGGGACTGTCTATAAACTAAATTGGATACCTTTGATTCACCCTGTAGCCTTATATGGTATGATCTTCAACTCAACAGACATTCTCTCAGACATTCTGTCATCGACAATAGCTATTGTAAAAGGCGGCTTAACCCAGAAGAAAGCAGAGTTCTACATGGATTCATACCTTGTGGATTGCATACTATCCAGGAATCCTTTCCCTAAGTTGGGATGCATCTAGAATTCATCTGATTTCCCTGTCTATGTTTCCTATCAGATCTTGTATGCTCATAAGTATGCAAGTCAATATAAACTCATATGCAAGGAATTTATCATGCCTCTGTACGAGTTAATTTTTAACTAAGAACCCAACTGCTTATCTGAAAATGCCATGGCAGTTATAGAATAGTTCGAGGATTACTATTTTTCATGGGAGGGTACATATCTCAGGATGTATGGGGGTTCCAAACCTCCATCTTTGTTTTCCAAGTATGCAATTGATTATGTAGTTCACAAAGAAGCAGTAACACAGGTCTTTATCAATGGGATGGGCAAAATCCTGCACAACCAAAAGAAAGCTTCTTTTCTTCCTTTACCCTTTTGCATCGGAGCATACAAATTCGCCATGGTAAAGACAACTGAAACCTTTATCCAAGATTTGGAAGACTTCCATTTTGGTGAAAAGAGTTTTGCCAGGAATGATAGCCAAGGCAAAGTGGCTGACAATTGTGCAGCAATCAAGGTACATTGTGATTATGCCAATCATTTTGACAAGGATGCATAATTATTCAGAAGAGCTAGCGATATGACTGAGCTCAACAAGCGCTTCCATACCAGACGTGGGGATAGTTCCAGCACCGCTTCCAAAGCTACACAACAGGTAGTAGATTTATAGTTAGAAAGAGTAGAACAAAGGCTTAAAGAAGAAACTGAAAAGGATTAGAGAGAGGAAACTGAAAGAATTCAGAAAGCAGAAGCTGACAGAGTTTAGAGGTAAGAAGCGGAAAGAGTTCAGAAGGAAGAGGTCGACAAATTGCAAAGAGAATAAGCTGGAAGGATTAAAAGAGAAGAAGCCAAGAAACTGCAAGAAATGAGAGACAGAGCAGAAAAGGAAGTGGCTGAACTGCAATAGAAAGAAGATGAAGAAGAAAAGTCAAAGAAAGTTGTGGAAGTGGGAAGTCCAAACGTGTAGAACCTAGAAATAGACCCACCCCAAGTACCTAGTGAAATACTCACGGGATGCCACTTCCCTTTGGTTGAGATCAGGCTCACACCATTTACCACATTGCAGGAGCACAATGTGGCCCAATTGGACACAATCATCTTCGATCATAAGAGAAAAGATATCGTGAGGAAGATAGAAAAGAGAATGAAAATAAGCTCACAACCAAACATCGTCACTATGCAGGAAAGCACCATTATGGAGGGTATGCATAGGGATCCCAAATTTATAGCATCTGTCAATGTAGCCACTGCTCAAGCAAGTGAATATAATGTTAACAAACTGATAGATGGCACTGAGCAAAGCAAACAAAAGGTGCACAAATTAAAAGCTAATCTAGTGAAGGAATGAGTAGAAGGGGTGGAGTGGAAAAGGAAATACAACACCCTTCTATCAGAACATGAAAGAATAACGAATGAATACACTAGTCTAGATGAAGAAAATGAAGCATTAACAGTACAGATAATGATATTAGAAGGTGACAAAAACGATCTTGAAGCTCGGGCCAGTTAGTTAGAATCAAGCGAGGCAGTTGCCAATCAACAAGTTGGGGAATTTGAAGATAAGGTAGAAGGGTTAGATAAGGAGAAAGGATACTTGACATAATAGCTGGAGTCAACAGACAATAGAAAGCTAGATATATCTCCGTTCTATGATCAAGCTTGTAAGATACAAGAGCAAATATATCATTCTTAAATGGTTCTCACTGAAAAGATATACAAGGTGAAACTAATGGACAATATATCTGCAGAGTCACAGGCCGTCACACAAAAGCAGTTGTTATGTAGAATTTTGTCCTACGGATAAGCCAAAACTCTCTTAACTTTAAAGCAGACTTTAAACTAACTCTAAAGCAAGAAACAAGTCAAAACAAATGCTACCTTGAATCCCTAGATCTAACAAACATCTCAAGATTAAAATGCTAGAAAGAGTAGAAGAAGTTTAACTAACCTTCTATCCAGACGCTTATTTTTGGTATTTGCTCCAGTCTCCAAGCCCTCACAAATGAACCTGTCAAAATGGAACCAAGACACAAGAATGCACTATTCTCTAGCAACCTGAAACATGAGTTAGAATCTAAATCTATGAAAGATACAAATCATATCATTAAAACAAGATTAACACAAATGATTTGGGAAAACAAGACAAGTTATTCCATTACAACTTGAAGAATACTTACAAAAGGTGCTTGATGTCCAAGCCAATCCTCCAGCTCCAAGTGTCTTCTCCTCTAGCTATCTCCACAATGCTGCAAGACCATAAGTTTGGTACTCTCAAGAGTCCTCCTCTTTCCCAATGGAATGCCTCTCTTTTATAGTGAATGGTGAGGTTAACCAACAAGAGAGATGGGTGGATCTAAGGAGAGATAAGTGGATCAGGGTTTCTAATCGAAGGAGATGAGTTGAGATCGAATCAGGGACCCCAATCTTCCATTATCTTTGAAAATCCAAAATCCCACAAGCCAAGGGAAAAAGGCTATTAAAAGAGTACCACGTTCTGCAAATACTGCAGAACGCGGCACTGCCGCGTCTTGGGGAAAGATCATAGCGCGGTAGTGTCTAGTACCGCGTTTTGACAAACTAGCAAGGCGCGGTAGTGTGTGTGGATAAAGTCTAAGGTGGGTCAAAACTTGTCAGGGTAGATTCACCTTCAAGGTTGACTCATCATCTGTATTTTCTGGATGGTTTAAAACAATAGGGAAAGTGTCGTCAACTCGTTTTGTGATGGAGATGCGACACTATGAAGAATACTTACAAAAGGTGCTTGATGTCCAAGCCAATCCTCCAGCTCCAAGTGTCTTCTCCTCTAGCTATCTCCACAATGCTGCAAGACCATAAGTTTGGTACTCTCAAGAGTCCTCCTCTTTCCCAATGGAATGCCTCTCTTTTATAGTGAATGATGAGGTTAACCAACAAGAGAGATGGGTGGATCTAAGGAGAGATAAGTGGATCAGGGTTTCTAATCAAAGGAGATGAGTTGAGATCGAATCAAGGACCCCAATCTTCCATTATCTTCGAAAATCCAAAATCCCACAAGCCAAGGGAAAAAGGCTATTAAAAGACTACCGCGTTCTGCAAATACTGCAGAATGCGGCACTGCCGCGTCTTGGGGAAAGATCATAGCGCGGTAGTGTCTAGTACCGCGTTTTGACAAACTAGCAAGGCGCGGTAGTGTGTGTGGATAAAGTCTAAGGTGGGTCAAAACTTGTCAGGGTAGATTCACCTTCAAGGTTGACTCATCATCTGTCTCTTCTGGATGGTTTAAAATAGTAGGGAAAGTGTCGTCAACTCGTTTTGTGATGGAGATGCGACACTATGAAGAATACTTACAAAAGGTGCTTGATGTCCAAGCCAATCCTCCAGCTCCAAGTGTCTTCTCCTCTAGCTATCTCCACAATGCTGCAAGACCATAAGTTTGGTACTCTCAAGAGTCCTCCTCTTTCCCAATGGAATGCCTCTCTTTTATAGTGAATGGTGAGGTTAACCAACAAGAGAGATGGGTGGATCTAAGGAGAGATAAGTGGATCAGGGTTTCTAATCAAAGGAGATGAGTTGAGATCGAATCAGGGACCCCAATCTTCCATTATCTTCGAAAATCCAAAATCCCACAAGCCAAGGGAAAAAGGCTATTAAAAGAGTACCGCGTTCTGCAAATACTACAGAATGCGGCACTGCCGCGTCTTGGGGAAAGATCATAGCACGGTAGTGTCTAGTACCGCATTTTGACAAACTAGCAAGGCGTGGTAGTGTGTGTGGATAAAGTCTAAGGTGGGTCAAAACTTGTTAGGGTAGATTCACCTTCAAGGTTGACTCATCATCTGTCTCTTCTGGATGGTTTAAAACAGTAGGGAAAGTGTCGTCAACTCGTTTTGTGATGGAGATGCGACACTGTGAAACATAGAGGTATAACAGATGCCCCCTAAAGTGTGAGGTTAGAAGGGACTGATGGCCGAAAGACTTTACGAATATAATGTGTAGAGATAGCATCGAGGAGAGCGACACTGAGCTGAAATAGAAACAAAGTGTTAGATATACCACCGAGGCGGGCATTCCCATGCTCGGAAACAGATGACTCAAAGCATGGCTGCCGACTTATACATTGCAGATCCATGAGTACTGAGATAATGTAAACTGCGGACAGATCATGGCTACTATGAACAATCGTAGATCCATGAGACAATAATGACACAGCCACGACCAATACAATAAGTGGATCTGTGTGACAATACAAGGGACATCTCCATCGCAGCTTGGACGCAGTCGAGATACAGCGATGCGCCCAGGGTCTTCTACCCAATCGCAAAAGATACGAATCTAACCATGTGATTACAAGGTGTTAAAGTCGAACATGGTAGAAACCATTTGATTACCGGTCAATGATGTGGACCGTTAACAAATGCGAGGGGGATCACCAATGATGACGATGATTCCCAAGGTATCAATAGTACATCTCAACGAAATGCGAATGAATGAGTTGATGTCGAGCATCCGAGATATTGCTTGATCAGAGGTCAATGATGTGAACCTACTATCAAACACGAGGAAACCTGCCATTGAGGCATGCAGGTACCAAGGTACTAATGGTTGATCTCTAAGTCTAATTCCCGGATAGTGATTTGGTGTCGACAGGAATAGACTCGTCGAAGGTGGGCCATGATGATTCCCACATCATCGACATGAAATCGGTACAGATGATAAGATGATGAAGCAATGGAGTATGTACTGACACAGCGGAGGCCTGACACAATGAATGACTTGAAACAATGCAACCCTTTGAACATATAACGGCATGTAACAGGACTTGGCAGCAGGGATTATTGATAAATAGAGGATAGACGCCGGATGAGTGGACTCGTGGCCAGGGAGACGACTCATGATGATGACCATAACTCAGTGAAAGATGGATACCCAAATATAGACAAGAGACGGACACATGCCATGTTCAAAGGTAACGACTGACAAGCTGCCATAGATAAACTTGAATTATTCCCCCATATTTCCCCAACATGATGGACGAGTACCTCTTTCTTGTTTTGCGAGCTTGAATAGGATAACAGATGCTCGGTGTAGCTCATCTCATGGATGAGTCCAATATCACATGTTTTACGAACCTGAGAAAGGAGGGGTTCGTCCCAAAGTGGGTCCTTCGATGTTAAGATTTTAACGAGTCCAAGGAAGGAAAACTCAATAGTTTTTCATATTTAGAGAGCCTGAAAAACTTTAAAGGAAGCTCCATAATGTACTTTTTCGTAAAATTTAGTCCCTCGATCCTGAAAAAGTGTAAAACAATTCCCGAGAGAACTCTCCCAGCCGAGATTGACTGAGGTATACCTTTCTCGTAAATAGTCTAGACGGGCTGAAAAAGGGGTAACCTATCACCGAATAGACAACCTTTCAAATACTTTTACAAGTGTGAAAGAGTCAAGATCACTTGGCAATCTTTTCAATTTTAAGGAGTCTGAAAAGAGCTTAACTATGGACTCCTATGGTCTTTTTCGTAATTTTAAATTATTCTGGTCCGAAAAAAGAATAAAATACAACCAGGATAATACTTCCCTCATCGTTTAACGAGCGTGAGTGAAGCTGACCGTACTCGACACCATTTACTTGAGTTTGACAAGCACGACACGGGTGTAAAAGCGCTTGGAATCTTTTTCAAGTTTTAAATCCAGAGCACGAAAAAGATAAAGTGGGCTCATAATGAAGGTCAAATTATGAATAAACACCAGTGTGAATGTATCGCATTTTTACCGAGGATCCTGTCAATAAATGCTCAAAAACTGGACATTAGTAATGTGAACAAGGGTTGATTTCAACTATTTAAAATAGTAATTAATTAATTAATTAAAAAAAATGTGAAAAAATGCTATTTAAGGAATGGTAAAAATAGAAATTACTATTCATTTGTGTTTTTTACCCAAAGGAGACATTTTCACCCATTTAGGAGCAAGATTTCAAGGATCCATACCGGGAGTTCTGGGACACCGTTTCGAGCGCCGTCTGCGCCAGGTAAGAGTGCTTGAGCCCCTCTTTCATTTTATGTAAAAAAATTTTGCTTTCACCAGGAAAAATTTGATTTTTTAGCGAGCCCTTTTGAGCAAGAATCGCCCTTCACACTACCGCACGGGGGCCCTATCGAAAACTGCGGTACTGTCTAACAGTACCGCGCTGTATCCTCAAAACGAGGCGCGGTAGTGTGGACTACCGCGCGGTAGGATATCCCTTAGACGCGGCACAGGCGAATTTTGAGTTTAAAAAATCAAATTTTCTCCAATTTTCTGCTGAAACTAAGTTGCTAAATAGTTACTAATTGTTTTTTTTGCCCTTTTGCAGGGATTTGCAACTTATTCGGAGCAAAATGGTAAGTTGGAAAGAGAGAGAGCATGAAGCGGATGATTTTTCAGCCGAAAATGACTTACCAATCGTGACCGCATTGCGAGAATGTGGTTTGCTAAATTTCTTCAAAACCAAAGGGATTCGCCAGCAACCCAAGCTCCTTACTCATCTTATCCAATTGTGGGACCCTGACATTCGAGCTTTCCGACTGGGAGAGCATGTGCTTGAAATCCAACTTGAGGATATTTATTTCCTCATGGGCCTCTCGAAAAGAGGGGCCCGGGTGAACTTTACCAGATACTTAGCTTCAGAATCAAGCACAGATGACTTGATTGCTCGGTATTGCCAGGCGGGTTCGAGTAAGAAAAGTGGGAAGGTGGCCATAAAGGAGGTCATAAATATTCCTGTAAAAGCCGTGCTATTCACTATCACGCGTGCAGCGGGAAGCGTGATTCCACATCAGGAATCCCGCACACAAGTGAATCTCGCAGCAGAGTGCATGGGAGGAACAGTTTTCAACTGGTGTGAGGCAGTGTTGTCCAATCTGAAAGAACAAGTGCACAAGTGTCGGACTGGGAAAAATACCCAGTTTGGATATGGGAGCATCCTAGTCACTTTCTTTTTGGCAAGGGTGCCACTACTGCGTCCACAGATATCTATGCACCCTCGTCCACCTACTGAGCCATGGATGGCTTGATGGAGTGACTATGTTGGACGCCTCGGGGGACCTCAGCGGCTAGCCTTTGGCGAGGACTTCTTCTCTTGGCTAGAGGAGCAGATATTCATGATTGATGACTATCCCTACTCAGGGGTAGATTTCCGTGAGGACATCGACTTGGCTTTGCCGGAGGATGATGACTGGGATGACTCTGGTATGACCTTCATGGATATGTATTTTTTCCTTTTTGAATATTTAATTTTTATTGCTTTTTTAGAATGTGTAAAAGACGCCTAATGTATATTCGCATGCATGTTGTAGACCGTGGACCACAGAGGCCAGCTGGATACTCTCCACTACGTCGTGGTGGTGTCGATCATCAAGCTGTTCCTAACGAAGAGGAAGATGAAGACGAGGCAGGAGGTGTTTGGGACATTGAGAGGAACCTACAGGGATTGACTCATGGTATCCCTGCTATGCGGATGGATGATGTCCCTTACCACCTCCAGCGGCATACTGTGGGTGTACCTGGTCGTATCAGTCGACTTCTTCGCAAGGTGGTTCGAGCTGTAGTGTGTTACCACCAGCAACGGGAGGAGTCCGATGAGGGACATGATAGGTCTCCTAGGTCTCCATAGATGGTCCTTTGATCTTTTTACGGCATGTACACGATATGTAGGCTTTGAGGGACAATTTTTGTATATGGGCTTTGATCTCCAATTTTGTCTCTGACACAAACTTTATGTATTTTTTAAAAAACACTCTTATATATAGTGATATGGACCTATTTATGATCTAAATATTTACAATGACTTGTGCATTTTGTTTTTATATGATGTTTTTATGTATGGGAAAGATGCCAATCCAAAATGTAATTATCCAATGAATCGGCAATACAATTGAATTCTCTCGGTATGTGTTGATATGTGATAAAATTAAATGACCGTTCCAAGAGGCGTACTCTTCAAAATAAACAAAGTAATGTGGGATCGCGAACTGTGTAAACACGGTTTAAATGAGAAACCACGAGTTGGGAGTCTAAAAAGACTGATAAGGATTCAATCCCGAGTGAAGCAACCTCTGTCAAGAGACCAATGACTGCATGGTACTCCGTGATATTGTTGGTTGCAGGACCTAAACAATTGGCTCCTGAAGAAATCAACTCGCCAGTGGGGGAATAGATCACCCATGCTGCGGAAGTGAGATTCTGGGTATGTCAGCTTGCACCGTCGGCGAATCCAAAGTAGGCAGACATCTGTGCATAAAGTCACAAGTCAAAGTAAGATGAGGTCCACGCGCACACTAAAAAGAAAGCAAAAAGCAAACTAAGTACATTATGTACAACAAGTAACCCGCGTAGGGTAACCTCACGCGTAGAAACATTTGAGGTATAACCCGTTTCGGGGCCATGCCAATGGCGTACCATCACAATCGATTAGTTCATAGGCTCCTTTTTCTAAGACACGTTTTACAATAAATGGGCCGTACCACATAGATTCAAGTTTACCTTTTCCAAGATTATCATACATCTGATCATATGTGAGCATGAGGTCACCCTCATTGAAGATCCGAGGTTGAATGGATTTGTCGTATTGAGCTTTGACACATTTTTTGTGAGCTTCATTAGCCCAAGTGACGTCGCGGCGGGTTTCATCTAGCTTGGCTAGGTATAGAAACCGTTCCTCTTCGGAAGTAGTGTGTGGAAGTAGCTCTATGGCTATCTTGAGTGATGGAATTTCACATTCAATCGGGAGAATGGCTTCTAGGCCATACACCAGTTGAAATGGTGTAAACCCAGTAGCACTTTTCACTGAGGTCCGGTAGGCCCATAGTGCTGAGAATAGAGTTGAGTGCCAATTAGATTTCTGGGTACCCACAATGCGTTGAATCATTCGTTTCAGGACTTTATTAATGGCTTCAACTTGGCCATTAGCTTGTGGGTAATACGGGGTTGAGTTTTCGTGGCGAAAACCCAGTTTGGCACTTAGTTCTTCGATCATATGGTTCCTGAAATGGGAACAATGATCGGTCACAATAGACTGTGGGACACCGAATCTAGCTATAATATGATTGAATATGAACTGCGGTGCTGTTTTGCCGTCTTCAGCATATGTAGGCATCGCTTCAGCCCATTTTGTAAAATAGTCGACAGCTATTATGACATAGCTATGCCCCCCGGCTGAAGTGGGCTTACAGTGCATAAAATAAATGCCCCATTTGGAAAAGGGGCCGACGAAAATGACAAGATGGAGTGGAGTAGGATGCGAGTGTGCTTTGCCATGAAAAAATTGACATGGCGGACACTTCTTGACTGTTTCAATGCAGTCTTTGAAAATTGAGGGCTAGAAGTATCCTGCTCGTAGTATTTTATGGGCCGTAGCCATCCCAGAGAGATGACCACCACATGCTCCAGCGTGGAAGTCATTGAGAACGCGTTCCGCTTCATCTAAGGTCAAACAGCGTCGAAGGACAGTGTCGACACCACGTCGATACAGAGTATCGTTCACTATAAGGTAGTATTTTGCGTGATGTCTGATACGTCGCCGTTCATCGTGGGTGAGATCGGGACGGAAGCGTTGGGTTTGGAGATATAAGAGAATATCCCCATACCACGGATCAGACGTGCTAATGAGGAACAATGATTCATCGGGAAGAGAATCAATGGGCTCGGATTGCTCAGTAGCACGGGGCTGGTTACAAATTAACTCAGCGAAGACCAGAGATTTCTTAGACTTGGCTTTGACAAATTCCAAGTCAAACTCTTGAAGGATGACAATCCAACGGAAGTACTTGCCCCCAAGCACTTGTCGTGTGATGATATAGTACATTGGATTGAAATCGGCGATGACGGTGGTTCGGCGGAGTAAGATGTAGTGACGGAATCTCTGGACAGCAAATATTGTTGCCAGAGCCAGCTTTTCAACATGTGAGTAGCGAGTTTTAGAGTCAAGAAGACTCTTGCTGAGATAGTACACCACATGTTCTATGCCGTTGTGGTCTTCCTGGACTAACACCATACCAATGGTGGAAATCGAGGCTGCGAGATAAAGGATGTAGTCCTGTGTGTAATTGGGGGGTTGAATCACAGGATCTTTGGTTAAGGCTGCCTTTAAATTGTCAAAGGAGCATTGGGCTTCGTCATCCCATATGAAGGAACATTCTTCTTGAGAAGCCGCATGTAGCCTTTTGTTATCTCGGACAGATTGCAGATAAAACGGCGTAGAAAGTTTGCATGCCCTTGCAAACATTGAATTTCTGGAATATTAGTAGGTGAAGGTAGGGCTATGATAGCTGCTACCTTTGTGGGATCTAGACGTATCCCGTCTTTGGAGACTATGAAGCCCAACAGTTTTCCGGCTTCTACACAAAAGACGCACTTATGCGGGTTCAAACGTATATTGTAGCGCCGGCACCTTTCGAAAATGGCACTCAAGTGGTTTGGATGGTCTTCCCGAGTCCGAGAATGAGCGGGAAGGTCATCAAGATATGGCTCTACGATATGTTTGATGTCATGGAATGCGTAGGACATCGCCCGTTGGAAAGTTGCCCCAACATTTTTCAGGCCAAAAGGTAACTTTCGATATGCAAAGATCCCCCAAGGGCAGATAAAGGCCGTTTTTTGCTAGTCGGCTCGGAGGATATCGATCTGATTATAGCCAGAGAAGCCATCCATAAATGAAAAGATAACACTTTCGGCACAGTTATCGATGATCTGGTCGATAAACGGAGTTGGGTAGTTGTCCTTGGGACAAGCCTTGTTCAAATCACGGTAATCAACACAGACTCTAATCGTTCCCTATTTCTTGGCTACGGGAACGATGTTGGATACCCATTCTGTCAATGGGACAGGATAGATAAAACCAGCACACAAAAGTTTTTCAACTTCTGCTTTAATGGCGGCTGCCTTACGAGGATGAACTGGTCGAAGCTTTTGCCGAACAGGTCGGGCGCCAGGGAAAGTTGGAATTTCATGGACCACAATCGAGGGGTCAATTCCTGGCATCTCTTCATAACTCCAAGCAAAAACATCGAGGAAAGTTTTAAAGTAGGAACTATAGAACTCCATTCCGAGGGGAGTACATATTTTGCCAATGTGTACGTTTTCCACGATACCAGGCTTCACTGAAATATCGATGGGAGTGGTTTCCATAAGATTGGCCAAGTTTCCTTCGGAAAATACCTCATCGAGGGAAGTGGGGAACTTGGTTTGAACCATCCCAAGTGAAGCGCTGGATTTGGTGTCAGGCTCAAGTGACTGAATGGTGGGGAATGAAGATCGATGATGAAAATCTCCCCAAGGTGGCTCATCACCGCACAGAACCTCTATAAATGATTCGTCAGTGGGAAAAATCAAGTTGAGAGGATCAAAAAATGGTGGGTGTGGATGAGTTTCGGTCGAGAGCTGTGCCACTGTGTGATCAGTAGAACAGTCGACCCAATCTGTGGCTGATTGGATCGCGTCATATGCTGCAAGGTTTATGTTCAAAGGCATGGAATTGCCATAGCCTTGGATCTGAGTAGGACTCGGAATCACCCATGAATCATCGGAAGGGGTGACATGCGATGAAATCATGTTGACTGGTTGAAGATGGGTTCCCAGCTCTGGAAAAACTCCAATGAGGGAAGAATCCTTCATGAGACCAACACCTATGTCTTGGAACCGGTACCGAGGTTGATCCAATAATGGGACGGTATTGGTGGAGTTCGGATGGGAGTCTGGGATACAGTAATCCAGTTGATCAATAGTGACAATTTTCCCTTCATGAGGAAATTGTACAATCCGGAAGACTGTAGATGCTATGGCGGTCATGGCATAGAACCAGTTCCGACCAAGTAGGAGATTGTAATCCAAAGGTGCATCTACGACTTCGATGTGTACGGATACTATTTTTCCCCCCAATTCAACACCGATTGAGGGAATGAGTCCATATGGTTGAAAACCATGTCCATCAAACGCCCTGAGAATAGTGAGAGAAGTTGTGACCTCGGGTGAGCCTAAGGCTCTCCAGCAGTTCAAAGACATAATCGACGTGGAAGCACCTTCATCTAACATAGTGCGGTGGATGACATTTCCACGGATTTTTGTATGCACCTGGAAGGCTAACTGGTGAGAAAGCCTAGATTTAGCGTGCTCCAAGTTAAACATGATGGAGTTTGAAGTATCTGGGTCCAGTGCCCCCAGTGCTGAAAGTAGGGTTCTGCGCTGCGTGGGGCAGTGTTGGAGAACCTCGAGAGTTGACATAGCGCAAGGTGTTTGAGCCAAATCCTCAACAATGTTGTAGTTTTGGGTAGCTCACGCATTCGGATTAAATGTCGCCTTTCGTATGGTGCCCTTGGGTGGGCATAGCACTGTGTCCATGAGTGGTCTCTCGATATGGAGATGACCGTTAGGGGGAGGAATAGGAATCGGATCTTCAACAGGAGATTTTCCTTTGGCTATCTCTGATTGTTTGTTTGAACTTGGAGGGTTGTCATACGTCTTTGAACGAGTGGTAATATTAATCTCCTCAGTACTTGTCATTAGGATTTCGCGGTTTGTGGATGTCTCTCCGCGGGTGGGATTGGTCGGGTTGCCCCCTTGTGGGGATTCCTGGGAAACCATTTGCTGTTGCTGTTGGGGGAAAGGTTCAGTTAGCACTGCCGGGCGAGAGGATCCTTTAACGAACTTGTTGACCTCGTCCTTGTAGGGACAGTCACGCGTATAATGATCATCTTGACAAATCAAGCAGGGAAACTTAGCTTTTCGACGTGGTTTCTGGTCATTCTGGGTAGGTTGTGGCTTGGGGTTCTCCTGCTGGTTCTTTTTGGTTTTGCCACGATTGTTTTTCTTCTTTCCTCCGGATGGTTGTGACGTAGATTGAAATGCATTCACTTCGGAGGAGACAGCAGGAGAAATGGAAGCTTTTGAAGCGGCCTGGGTGAAAGTGGGGGAAGCAAAAGCTTATTTTCCCGTCGAGTTGGTAGCAGGCTGAGCCTTGACTGAACCAACAATACCATCAATGGGTGGTTCAGTGGTAGGATTTGTTGGATCAGTGTGAACGCGGGAGGCATGTGGAAGAAGTTCATGTAAAGTACCGGATTGAGTATATACCAAATCCATGTATTGTGCTGCCGAGATGGCTTGTTCTTCTGTAACCGGTCCGCGCATAGCAATATCTCTGGCTAGGGAGGAAAAAAGGATTTTGTAAACCAATCAGCAAGTAGCTGATCCGGAATAGGTTCCTTTATTAGCCTACGGCGTCTTCGCCACTCATGGATGTGATCCGAAATATGTGTAGAAGTGGTTTGACGCAGTGAAGTTAGCAGTTCTGTTCCAGTCTCATACCGGATGGGGAGCTGGAAATGTGTCAGAAACTGCATAGCCAAAGTGTTGAAATCACAAAAAGAGTGTTGTGGAAGCTCGATATACCATTTTTCTACCGTTCCGGTGAGCGTGCTTTGGAAGAGCCAAAGTCGGATGGAATCATCCATCAAGGAGTTGGATGAACACCAAAGATGGAAGGTCATCACGTGGTTCTTGGGGTCTTCCCCGGGCTTGGCATCGAACTTAGGAATGTCCGATGGTAGTTTGGGTGGGATAGGTGGCCAGTGAGGTTCATGCCATATAGGATCGTTGATAAGCCTCGACAAATCAGGTAAGTCAAGTGTGGCCAAAAAGGGAAGTTGACGGTTGGTTTGCGGGTATGAGTAATAACCATGTGGTGCAGAGAACCCTGGAGGGCCCTGCATAGCATGCTGCGGTGTGTTATACCCGTATGTGTTTCCCGTGGGATACTGCTGGAATTGCTGCGGATAGTAAGCCATCTGGTTAACCGGTTGATTGTAAGCAGCCGGTTGGTAAGTGTTCTGCTGAGTGGGTATGGTACCCTGAGGTTGTTGATACCCAGGAATGGTTGCTGTTCCTTGTTGGGGAAAATTTACTTGGAATTGTTGTGTTCCAGGGATGTTACCACTATATTGTGTAAGTGGAGGATTTCCCATAGCAGGGTTGGGGGGTGGCTGCGATGGTGGTGTCCATGGAAGGCTCGTTCCGCCTTAGGGAACGAGTGGAAATTGCAATGATGGGTTCCATGGAGTTGTAGCAGCTGAAGGGTAAGGGAAGCCAGAATTCAAGTTGGGGGGAATCTGAGATTGCCCTCCAACTTGGTTCCAGTTTCCAAAAAGTGAGTACCCCCCACTCTGTGGGATTTGAGTATCCCAAGAAGGAAGTATGCCTGACAGGGGTTGTTGAGAGTAAGGCCCGGTTGGAACACTGGAATAAGGTTGCCCACTGCCAGGTGGATTGTACATACCGAACTGAGTAGACGTTGCTGGTTGGGAAGCTTGTTGGATCGAGCCAATAGGTTGTCCGCCAGCAGTTAGGTTGGATGGCCCTATATGAGGAGGTTGTTGACTGGGAACTGGGTTCCCAGCAAAAGGTTGTCCTCCAACTGGTTGGGTTGATGGCCCACCAGTTGGAGGTTGTTGACTCGGAACAGGGTTCCCAACAAAAGGTTGTCTGCCAACTGGTTGGGTTGATGGCCCACCAGGGGGAATTTGGTAGTTAGAGTTGGGGATCACTGTAGTCGGTTTTCCACCTCCTGAGATGGTGTAAATGGTGGCTGAGGGTGATCCTCCGGTCCAACTGGAAGATCCAGCAGTGTGACTATGCATTCTTCCGCCGCTGGTCAAATATGATAACGTGGATTGGCCAACGGCACCAAAAGTACCTATTTGCGGAGGGGGTCGTCCATATCGAACAGGTGAGGACGGGGAAAAAACTGGGTTATCCCTCATAGAATGTGCACCAAATATGGGTGATGACAGCAAATGCGGGGAATTTAGCCCAGGGGTATTAGCGTCGTCCATGACATGTTCAATGGTAGGAGGACCCTCGAAAACTGGGTTCGAGTTCATGTCCTAGAAAAGGTTTTGGGGATCCGGCAGGAAACTAAGTATGGTAACATCCGAAGGTCCTGCACCGTCTGCAAAGGAGTGTCAAAACTCCGTGCTAGACGGGATGTTGGGATCCCTATAGTCAGAAGGACGAGTGTCAGGGGGATATTGAGAGGCTGAAGAGAGCATTTGCTCTGTGCTGCGTCTAAACCGTGCCGATGCTAACGGAGAGTTCGCTAGGCTAACCATACTAGACTGGATGGAAGCCATTATTTCATGTCCCAGAGGGAGGTTGGGTAGAGCTATAGTACGAGGTACGTTGCTAGAAGATCTTGTCTCCTGGGGGTGAACACTGGGTGACGTAGTGATAACAGGTGGAAGATCCGCCTGGGAAGTGATGAAACCATAATCAGGTTCAAAGGGTGTGTCAGGAAGTCGAGTATCTTCAATGATTTCAACGTACCCACCTGGGACTGAAATCAAGCCAGGTATGTCCTGGTCGGACCCTTCTATGGTGCCAACAGATTCGTCTGTATCATTGTGAAAGGTGTCTGATGGACGGGAAGTGCTGACATCGGGTAGAAGAATGACTTCTGGTCTAGTACTCTGGGTTGTACTAGGTTCAGTTGTGGTAACTGTGTCCACTGTGATAGATAACTCTGGGATGACAGTGGGTGAAGTGACAGTGGAGGTCTCAGATAGGATAATGGTTGCAGAAACTGCAATAGATTCTGAGACTGTGCTGTGAGTGGTAGTTACGGATGGAACTGAAGTCGTTGTACGTATCGGCGGTGGAATGTTCCCTCGACCAGCACCGCGGCCAGGAGGATCAGGAATGCGTGATGCAGGTGGACCAGTAGTCCGTGGCGGTGGTGGTGGTGGAGGGCTTTGGCCCTGTTGTCTTCGTGATCTTCGTGGTAGATCTGACATGATGACAGTAAAATGAAAATCGGGGGCAGTATCGTAAACAAAGAACTCAAAAAACTCTAATGCAACCGAGTGTGCAGAAGAGGAGCTAGAAAAAGCAAGGCTCACAGGCCAAAAAAGCAAGCTCTAAAATCTATACTGAGACCGGTGTCTCAATAAGCGAGTTGATCAACAAAAATGGCCAGAATGCCAACAAGCAGTCCCTATAAAGAAAAAAAGACCCTCTACAAAGATGAGATAGCAAGCAAACTCCTAACTAAGAGCTGGAGACCTCAACAGGCTGTATCCTTCGCAAGGTGATGAAATCCAAGTCGAACAATACAACATGAGAGACCGATATAAGAAGGATATCCCTCTACCGAAAGGGATCCTGGGTAAAAGAGCCCTAGTATAATAGATACTAAGCCACCTCGTTCATGACACGTCGGAAAAGGTTTTGGGCACTTCAGCCTTCCGAAGAAGACAGCGATCAATGTTGCCTTAGGGCTAAGTGGAGTGCGGTATTCCACAGAGTCCGTCCGATTCTCAATCTCGCGGCCGTTTAACCCCTGAAAGTTGGAAACAGTCAGGAGGCCCCTCCACAAACTAGCTGTGACTGTGTCAATAAGTACTAGAGGATTTTAGTTCCCTAAAGACAACGACTATGTCTCAGATGAAAGCGACAAGGGGGAATTATTTTGATTCCTATCCTCGGTGTCCTACCTAACTACCAAATTCTTTTGATTTCCTCAAGTGAGGTTAAAGTTGGTTTAGTTAGGGTGATTAATTTTAGTGGCTGTCTTACTCAATCGGGTAGTGGACGTGAAACTTGATGGTGTTATGACGACTCAAACCATGCAAATGAGAATGAATCACAAATAATCCTTTGTCTTCGATGAAATCTAGCTAGGGTAAAGATAGAGGTTCTTCGATCAAATATGCATGAAAATTTTCACAAGCAATCAAAGTAAAAGATTTTTCTTTTCTTTTCGATTTATAAACAAAGCCAAACTGAAGTAAACACTCTTTTCAATGCACTGATTCTACAATCTACAATGCTTCTACAATGAGAATTTTTGTGGTAACATCAACGGTTCATTTCCCTATGCAAAATACCACTAGACTTTTTCAATTTAAACAACAAAATTGCTCTCAACTAATGATCTTTTTAATTTACTGAAAATGATAATGATAATATGACTGTAAAAACTACAGTATTCAGTAACAGAGAACAGTGGTGTTGAGTTGGTTGTGGTGAAAAAATCAAGTCAATGCAATCAGACTGGAAAAATGACCCATATGTCAAAAGTGCCACTAATTCAATCAACAATCAAGCTCACAAACTGGGTAATAAGCACACCATGCAGACTGGGAATTGACCAGGATACTAACAGGCGACAGTAAAGACTACCTAAGGCAGAGAAAAACTCAGGAAACCAAGCAAGTAGAAAAAAATTTACAAACTTGCAGACACTACCGCGGGTCAGGGTCTAACTGTAGCACGGCACTGTGACAGTACCGCTCTAGTACTAAGGCAAAGAGCGCGGTACTACTGCGCTGGAAGTAGTTCTGAGGGCGCGGTACTGTGGCAAGGGAAGGAAAAAACGCAACTTGAGAAGAAAAAATAAAATTTTCAGGGTTGTTGCTAACCCAGAGGACTCAGTGATCAAACAGGGAGATAAATACTGTGAGGAGGAGTGAATAAAGGTTAAAAAGGACCAAGATTCAAACTGGTTTGAAGTGCAACAAAAACTCACAATGCAAAGATAAATGACTGTGAATTGAATCAATAAAGCAGTAATCAAAACCAGCGGAGTCGCCATTCTTGTTATGTAGAATTTTGTCCTACGGATAAGCCAAAACTCTCTTAACTTTAAAGCAGACTTTAAACTAACTCTAAAGCAAGAAACAAGTCAAAACAAATGCTACCTTGAATCCCTAGATCTAACAAACATCTCAAGATTAAAATGCTAGAAAAAGTAGAAGAATTTTAACTAATCTTCTATCCAGACGCTTATTTTTGGTATTTGCTCCAGTCTCCAAGCCCTCACAAATGAACCTGTCAAAATGGAACCAAGACACAAGAATGCACTATTCTCTAGCAACCTGAAACATGAGTTAGAATCTAAATCTATGAAAGATACAAATCATATCATTAAAACAAGATTAACACAAATGATTTGGGAAAACAATACAAGTTATTCCATTACAACTTGAAGAATACTTACAAAAGGTGCTTGATGTCCAAGCCAATCCTCCAGCTCCAAGTGTCTTCTCCTCTAGCTATCTCCACAATGCTGCAAGACCATAAGTTTGGTACTCTCAAGAGTCCTCCTCTTTCCCAATGGAATGCCTCTCTTTTATAGTGAATGGTGAGGTTAACCAACAAGAGAGATGGGTGGATCTAAGGAGAGATAAGTGGATCAGGGTTTCTAATCGAAGGAGATGAGTTGAGATCGAATCAGGGACCCCAATCTTCCATTATCTTCGAAAATCCAAAATCCCACAAGCCAAGGGAAAAAGGCTATTAAAAGAGTACCGCGTTCTGCAAATACTGCAGAACGCGGAACTGCCGCGTCTTGGGGAAAGATCATAGCGCGGTAGTGTCTAGTACCGTGTTTTGACAAACTAGCAAGGCGCGGTAGTGTGTGTGGATAAAGTCTAAGGTGGGTCAAAACTTGTCAAGGTAGATTCACCTTCAAGGTTGACTCATCATCTGTCTCTTCTGGATGGTTTAAAACAGTAGGGAAAGTGTCGTCAACTCGTTTTGTGATGGAGATGCGACACTGTGAAACATAGAGGTATAACAGCAGTATGAGGTTGCATAAAACATTAAAAGCCAAATGGCCTGGAGAGAGACAAACTTTGAATAACCTGTAAACTTGCGCCCTAAAATAGCAGCAGATGTGAAATCAAAGATGGAACTCTTAGAATTTTGCAAGAAAGCTTCCATAAAGCTGAATAATGACGTCCTAAAGGCTCCTCACAAATGTCTCGATTTCTATAATAAAATCCAACAAGTTCATGAGAAGTGTCATCTTTCTCTGCTCCCGCCAATGGATGAACTTCCTTCAGAAGATCTACGTATGACAAAGCTGCAGAGTCGATTGCAAGGGGAGTTAGAATACATTAGAAAAATAGATGTTGTCACTGAAGAAGACGTACATCAGTTTGTGGGGAAAGCATATATACATGCATATTTCCTGGAGGATAGTTGCACAGCAGCAGAAGCAGGGGTGCTGCATGTTGAGACCCAGATGTCATACCATGAAGTCTCTTTGCAAGTATTAGATCCCAAAAGGCTAAATGTCATCGATGAAGGAGCTAATGCGTGGGGGGACTATTTCTCTAGTTTAGCTAGTCCCACATAAATTTGAATTTGTAATTATCTTTTATATTTTCTGATGTAAGTACTAGAGGACAAAATTTTGAGATTCCCTAGAGTTAGGTTATGTAAAGAGGCACTAGAGACAATTTTGTAAAGCTATAAATAGGAGGAGGGAATATGACAGAAAGGACTTTTGGCAGCTACAATAGAGCTGGACTATTTTGTATGAGAACTACTTTTCTACTTAATAAAGAAGGATCTGTTGCCCGGGGAAAGCTAGCGTAGATATTTTTTCTTGGAATATGTGGAACGTCATTGTGGAACTAATTCTTCATACATTCATATGCATACTATGAGATTGTTCTAAACGGTCTTGAATTACTTCATGGCTATGAATGATTTCCTTTTCTTATGTAAATATTGATGTGCTTATTAAGTAATAGAATGCTTTAATTATATCAGAGTTACCTTTGATATCCTTCTTTCTGCTATAAATGTGCTTATTATGTTGAAACAACTATCTGTGAGGCTTTTATGTGCATTTCCAGTTATTACTCTTAATTTAGATTTGCTCCCTGTAGGGATAGTTTAGATTAATTCAGATAGATCAGATAGACTAGATTAGATTACATGCATTTAATTAGAGCAATTGCATCTCATCTTTAATTAAAAAATACATAAATGGTGGATCGGGCCACAACCGGTAAAACCAAACTTTAAATCACACACGATAGCTGGGTCGTTAACCGGACGGATTCCCCACAACAAACAGTGAGCGATCTAATTGGGCTTTCTTACCGGGGAGAATCCCTATCTGCTAGTGTTGCAAATTTCGGGGCATCAACATGATTTTAATGAGCTTGAAGGAGAGATGGAAGTATGCTCGTAAGGGTACCTTGTATATGTAAGTTTATTGATCCTAGATAAGTGAACTCGGACCCATATTTATTTTTTAAGGATCTCAAATAAGAGAGAGAAAAATGATCCATAAGGTGCCTTTTTCATTTAGTTTTAACGAGCCTGAAAAGGGGTAAAATAATACTCAATGGGAGAGAACGAGTGGTACAAATGGGTGTCAATAGATTCCTTTGAGTGTGTCACGTCCCCTCCCATCATACCAGTGCAATGGAGAGGATCGTGATGCTAAAACTGGGCATCTAGCCCCATGAACTTTTAAATAAGCATTCACATAATATAAAAGGACATATGGAATTTATAACTATAAGAAAAAACATAGCGGAATAATATCAATAACACATCCATCATACATTCACGATATTCATCAAATAAATAAATGCAAAGTTAATACAAGAGAATACTTATCTTATAGCAAAGTAGTCCCAAGCAACCAGCTATGCATCTGCAACGTTCCACCCAACCATAGGCCAGTTGTGCTTATTAACCTCTTGAGACAACTGCCACCCCCAAGCTGGGCATGATTTCTACAAGGAACTAGGGAAGAGCAGACTCACACATAGCCAAGCATACACCAAGATGAGCCAAGACAATCTACAATTGGGTTTATCAGGCTGCTAGGAAATGGAAAGGAAGAATTGCTAAGCTAGTGAGCTCAACCACAGAGCTATGGATACCTCTACAAGATCTATCTAGCTTGGCACCCACAATGCCTACACACCCCACTCAAGGAAGTATTCCCTTCACCAATTCACAGTCCCTCAGGCCATACCTTCCAATTCTAGAGTGTCCCAGGTGTGCATAGAAGAGTAGCCAGCCTTCTTGATCTTCTTGAGAGGTTATTCTCCCCACTAGGTTTATCAAGCCAATTCTGTCCACTACCACTCCAAATCTTTTGCTCACAGATTCAAACCAAAACAAGGATGCACATAACAGCAGAACCACAATTATTGGGCATGATAAAAACGTTTCTTCAGTGGGATGCCCAAAGAGGGGATTTCTACCAATTCAGAAAAACGTGGGAAAGCCCAAAAATGAAATGGCAATTGGGGAACAACCCTGGAGAGAAGAAATCGTTTTTAGAAAAACGTCCATGGGCATTTTGGGGCAAAAATGACCTCCATCACAATCCCAAACCGTGGCCCTTCTCTCCCAGCTGCTGTACAATGCAAAAACGAGCTCCCAAGCATGGAAAATGCAGGAAAAATGGTGAAAAACGTGATGGGGAAAGACCCAGTAGTTCAGACTACATGAGAGAGGAAAGACTATGGGTTCATAATGGATTTGGGCACCATTTCGTGGGTGTTTCCTTTCCCAAGGAGACAAAATACGAATTCCCAGGTTGATGGCTTGCCCATACACGAAATTGGCTGCCATAACTCTTCATTCCCAAGGCATTAACTGCCTCAACCAATTTCTGGAAGAATTAAATGATTGTGTCCATAACCCAAAATGGGTAGTTGGTGGTTTATGGGTTTTCTCATTGACACATGGAGTAACACCATTGGCTCAAGGGTTTGAATAATTTCCCTCCCTATTCCTTGTATAATCATGCCCCCATCTCTTTGTTGCATTGCATAGCTAGTTGTGGGTTTTTCATTAAAATTCACATTTACATGATGTCTCAATTTACATTGTGCTTATCTAGCACAAGAACCATAGGCATCTATTTTTAATTTCCGACACATAAAACGCTAAATCAATGGTGGGGCCTTGGCCTTGCACTCCTCACCATGATTAAGTAACAATATTTACATCATTTACGATTTAATGCGAAGGGGGTCAAAATGGGGACGTGACAGCATGTTGAACCAATTTGGTGATACATGGTGCAAATGTGGAATCATGAGTAAAAGGGGACCACTCATAGTAGCAATTCTCTCCCTGGGTAGGAGTATGCAATAGGAAGTGAAGTGAGGCATCAATTTAGTGAGTGTGACTGTGATAGCATAATCATAATGGTCTAAGAAAGCAACATGAAACATGACATAAGAAACCAACCAGACGTGGCCATATGATCAATACAAATGTGGGAACTCCATGGGATGCCAAGAATAATAATGATGAGAGAGAAAATGAGGCTCAATCATGTGGGATTCATTGACTAAAAGGGGCTCGCAATCCTACCACAACAACAACATGGGCACCAAATAATTATATAGGTGCTGCTCTAGGGTACCCATGTGGGGAAGGAACTATGCACGAGTTACAACACATATGAAAATGGACTGGCTAATGTCATAACTCGACAAGATCGACCCTATGGTGCAATAATGGAAACAATGGTGGATATATAATATGCAATGTGAAAGGATAAAAACCCTATCCCTATATTGCATGGGTAGAAATTATGTACCATAAGTGGATGTCTCCAAAAAAATCCTATGTCTCATCCATCAAATCTTGAAAGAATAGCCAAAACTATCTCCCAAAAACATGTCAATAGCCCAAAAATATAAAAAGAGGGAAAATGCACCTATAAAATGTTTTTAATAGATTTTTAAAGTTTTTTAATGTTTTTGGGTTTTTAATGTTTTGTGATGAATTGAGACATAGCATACACAAAAAATGAACACCACACCACACTATGTTACATAAAGTACAAATCACTACAAGGAAGTGCATCGTATGCATAGTACTTACAAAAACAAGTCCCACTATGGGGCCCCACCACAAGGTCACCATCATAATTAGCCAACTCATATGCCCCCTAATGTACCACACATTTAACTTTGTAGAGACAGTGTGATAAGGGTTTGGTATTCGAAACAAGGGTGTGAATAAGGTTCCTCACCTTTTCCTGATAAGGAAGAAAATATGCACTATGGTCCTTCTTGTCCCAAGGATTCTCATTAATAGCCATGACTTCTATAAGATCCTCATCCAAAGATAAGAGAATGTCTAAAAGTTCATGTGAAATAGGTGAATAATCATCCCAAGAGATAAAGGGATCAAGATCGACAATTGGGTGAGGACTCGAATGAGGATCGGGATCACGATCATGATCAACAACTGGGTGAGGATCTGAAACGACATCAAGATCAACAACTGGGTGATGATTAGGATATTGGAGAATTTACTCCATATTTTTTGAATCTAAAAGGAAAGAGGCACGATGATGCATATATTCCCAAGGATCAAACGATCCAAGGGAACTATTTATCATGGAATAGATCATGCAAATAGGAGTTACTTGTTTTGAGGGATTAGATGTAGGAAAGGGAAAAGAATCCATCAAAGATGAATCCCACTATGGTCGCAAATTCTATTGGGGATAATTCTCTCTTGTGGATAAGTGAGAACAACCTTGTATTTGATCCCTAGATCCAAGATAGACTGCATGATAGACTAATATGACTTCCCCCACTTGATCTAATAATTCATACACTATATATAATCAATCATTCACCCACAAAAGATATGAGAAGAGAATAAGAGAAGGGTTAACCCACCTTGATTTATGTGAGGTCCTTTGGTGAAGATCAGTCCCAGTTGTTACATATATGATGGACTTGGCTCCAGCTCCACTTTTATATTACCTTGCACACAAAGACACAAACAAACCTTCCTCAAATAATTCTAACATACATAAGAATGCATGTAAATGAATATAAACATATAGACCTAAGTGAATCTAAGCTAGATCTAATTTGATCTACTCAAGAAAGATTAGATCCAACATATACATCAAACATATCATGCAGATTTGAAACATAAACATGTATAATCATCCATAAACATCATGATGTGGAGGGGGAAAAGATAATATATATATATATAAGAATAAAATAAGAGACATACATTGTATTATACCTTGAGTGATGGTGTTGATCTGCTCCAAGATTCTTGATCCAAACCTTCCTTCACTCACATTAGAGAAAATTTGGGGTCTAAAGTGGGACTCATAAAAAAAGAGCCACCTAAAATGGGCCTAAAAAATTATAGCCAACCAATAGAATATCGATAAAAAAGTCAACCATAATGGTTGATTGGGCATATTTGTCATTAAAAAAACTACTTTTTTTTCTTCGAATTTCAACATATCTCCATGTAGTTTTACTCAAATTTTAAGCGGTAGAACTTGTTAGATGTGGAATTCAATTCTACATCCAATGAGTACCCACAAAACATAGTTTTGATGGATCCCACCCCATTAACAACAAGAAATACATGAAAAAAAGTCAACCATAATGTTTGAGTTGGCATATTTGTCATTAAAAAAACTTATTTTTTCTTCGAATTTCAACATACCTCCCTATGGTTTTACTTAAATTTTGAGTGGGAGCACTTGTTGGATGTGGAATTGAATTCCACAACCAACAACTTTTCCTTCTTGAAATTTAAGTAAAAATACAAGGAGATATGTTGAAAATATGAAGAAAAAAAGTTTTTTTTTCTCTCTTCTTCCAAAATTCATAAATATTATTTTATTGTTTTAACTATTATTTTATTATTTTCCTTAGGAGGCCCATTTTAGACCCCAAATTTTCTCTAATGCCTATCTAGTCAGAATGGCTATAGGATGCACAAGAATCCATCAGCATAACAATACTATTCAAAAAGTCTCATTTTCTCCCTTGGAGGACCTTCATTATATAGGTGGATGGTGAAGGTAGAGGGGATGAATGTGGACACCTAGAGATTAGAAATGTTATCTCGTAACATGAAGGATCAAACACATGAGGCTAATTTTCTCACAACTCACCAATGGTTCTAGAAAGTGTATTTTTCCAATGGAGAAATTAATAAAGTTTCTCAATAACTTAATAAATTATTAATATTATTGAATAATGATAAGTTATGAGAAAATAAAAGTGTCTCAACAACTTAAAGTTGGTAAAGGTTCCTAGTGATCCAAAGGGGGTGGTAAATAATGCTATAACATATGGATTTGGATAAGATACTAGTAAAGTATATGACCTCCGAGTGGAATAGCATGGTTTGGGTTGTATTTCTGTGTGCACACTAGTATTAGCACCTGGAGGAAGGTGGTGTTTGATGGATTGTTAAGTCATGAAAGGGTACCTTATTTGTTTTGTGTTGGGTGGGTATTATGGACCCCAAGATAACAAAGTCTGCGAGAGGTACCTGTAACTCTGTGGTGAGTCACTAGTCAGCATATCCTCTCTAGCATTTGGAAAATCATGTTAACCTAGCAGAGGCTAGATTTGCTTGAGAGGTGAGTTTGTGTCATTGTAACAGCTTGTTAACCTAGAAGAGGCTGGCTTGGCTATGGACTTGTGCCTATTTTATTGTGAATGAGATCTCAATGGTTCCCCTTTCCTTAAGGTAATCAAGGGGTGTCCTCTTAGTAGAAAGAGTATATGCTATATAGAGTTCCTACAGTTGGGTGGAACATTGCTCTTGCAAAGTCAGTTTATTGGAGAAGCTTCATTCAACATAAGTATTATTTGAATTTTCATTGTTGTTATTCATTTCTATTGTATAAATTTTGATCTGAATTAATGATCAGATGTATGTTGTATATAATTACTTTGAATTATGGAAGTCTTAGTTAGAAGTAATTGTGATTCTTGATAAGTGGGATAATATGAAATTGCACTTCTTGGAATGCTTGCACATAAGATGAATGTTGTAGTTGAAGTACAATTACACATGTAATGCTAACTTTGCAGGAAGCCAGTGAATTGGCAATGCAAGCTAAGTTTTCACAGTATGGTTCATATGCATAATGGTAGTCGCACAATGGATTAATAGAAGTCAAACAGTGGATTGTGTTAGTACTAATAATCACGACCAGCTCGGCCAAAGGAAGCATTATAGTTCATGAGCCTGATACAGATCTCTAACCAAAATTCAAAGTTTCTATGATGTGGGAAAGAGGAATGAGAGCTCATCCCCTTTGTAAAGATGGATCGATCGAAAAGTTAAAGGAATCTCCAGTTGAGATGGCGGACCAATCTGAATCAAGAGATGATATTTCATTACGGGGCTCAAAGTGCGCAACATTTATCAAGCTCAGAGCACCCCTGAGTGAAATCTGATATGGTCACATGTTAGCTTTAGAATCATTCAGGGCCCTAAAAGGGGTCTCCCCGAATCGATTTTTGCAAGCCCTGAAACCATTAAGAAGCCATTATCTTGGTTTACAGCTATGAGCCTCCAGTCAGTGGGCCATCATAAATGGGGGGCCCACCCCATAAATTTGTGCTGGATTTGCGTAAATATTAGGAGGACAAGGAAGGGACATTGACGTTTACCCAGTATTCAAGATGCTTAAAGCACTCAGAATTTAACACTCGAGATACATCCCTGAATGAAAAAGACTATCTCCACGTGACAGCTTCATGTTCATTCAGGGCCCAAAAAGTGATCTTCCTAAAATTCCTATTTGGGGCCCTAAAACCACTTATGGTTTGTGGTTCTTCGCCTTTTGCCTTGGCTTACCTTCCTCAAAATTTTCCTTAAACCACCCCTAATGGTCATCACCGCCGCCGTTTAGGGGGTAAACATTCCCATGCATTTAAAGAATCATCTACGCCTCGGATGGATAACCAATCTTTGAGTGCCACGTCTATCCCACGTTAAAGCCCTCCAAATTTAATCTTCTCCCTATAAATACACCTCTGGGGAATTTACTACGCACTTTTTCCCCAACACTCTGAGCTCCTCCTCCATCACTCTCTGTGCCAGCCTTCCAATTTCCCAGAGCCGAGAATTTACAATCGGTCCCTTCACCATTCCAACATCACCAAGGCCTCTATGTCTGCCCCTAAAGCTCCCTCTGCATCCATGGTTCTCTTTCAAGATGACCACCTTGGCGACGATTTTTTTGATGTCCATGATTATTTATCCTCTTTCCCAAACCTACATAAATTATCCATGGAAGACGAGGATCAGGAAAAATTTGGTAGTGACCTATTCAATTTATGGAAGTCCGGATTGGCTAAAATGGTTCTACCACAGGCTAGGTGTTTCCCTGAGATGGTACAGTGGTGCGCCGAGAGGCATGCACCGAATAGAAGAGTCGTCATCTCCCAGTTGGGAACTGTTGTTTTCCCTATTACCAAAGAACTCATTATGAAGTTGATCAACACCGAGGAAGATGCCTCAAGGATTCAATTCGATGAGGAAGTCTTGGAAAGCAAGATTAGAGAGCTATCCTTAGAAAGTAGAGATGCTTTTGTCCATATGATAGTCTCACCAAAAGCAATCTTTCTTGGTACTCAGTCTATGTTCAATATGGAAGTTTTTGCAAGGTCATATAGGCTGGTACTATCAATGATACCTTAGATATGACCACGACCTGGTGATTGACGACATGGATTTGGGTTTCATTTTTCTCATGAACTTATCTCAGCAGGATACCCCCATCAAGTTAGAGTTGTCATATTTCCTAGCTCAGTCCATCCACCTTCAGTTCAAAGGTTTTTAATCCAGGAAGATGTTTAGATTCAACTCTCTCCTCTTGTACATGATTATCTATCACAACAAGAGTTTATTCAGTAGAGGTGACCTTGAGAAATCAGTTGTTCCAGCCCCCCCACATAAAGGTTTCTCTATGTTTATAGAAATTGTAATTTCCAATGTATATTCACTATTGTTTGACTGTTCTCCTCCCAGAATATTCCCAAAGTGCAAGCAGTTGCTTTAGCTCAACCCTAATGAGGTTGTCGGGGATTGGTTCTGTTTTGAAATGCACATTGAAATCTGGGTGTAAATCCGTCAAATATTTAACTGCGACAACGTACATTTTATGAAGGGAAACAATGTCAGGACTTTCAAAGTCGCCAATGAGGATGGACCATTTAAGGTGAGGATCAGAGCTTCTCAGAAAGTAGTCAAAGAACTACTAGCGAATTTTGGCTTCCCATTGAGCATACTGTGCAAATATGATCCTAGAGGGATCATCTCTAAAAAAAGGCAAGCTGTCAGGTCAGCAACATACTCTCATGAACCTCATCCATTGTTGGATAAAATGACCAACTTAGACAGCTGGGAGCAGATCCAGGTTGCATTGGATCCTAGCAAGGCCGCCAGGTCACTGGTCATCCCAACACCCCATAAAGTAGACACATTGGGAAAGAGGGGCAAACCAGATCCCACCACTAAAGCTGAGAAAGAAATATCAGGGAGCGTGGTATCGAAGGTGAATAGATCAAAAGTATAAGGAACATCCAACATAACATCAAAATTCACACGAACATGCATGTCCTTGGCACTTGTCTTTCTGCAAAGCTTCCCATCAACAACATGGCCTCAGAAGCAGGAAGCATAGTCCCTAGAAGGGCCTTTGGTCACCATGTCAATGGTCAAGTCAGGTTTGTTTGGGTTATGTGCTCATATTAAAGACTAGAACATTGACCTTCATAAGTATTTATTCCTGAAGAAGGAACTTGAAATAGGGAAAGAATCTAGGATGTTGTATGCCCTATATTTGAGACAGGGAACCTTGAAGATGGCCATTCTAGAGCCCCTCGTGTCTAAGGGGAAGAAAGTACCTTTGAACTTCAAGGATACTCAGGTGACTTCAAATTTGGATGCTTTCCCTTCTAAAGATAGCAAGTAAATTCATCGTCAGACGTGTGAAGGAGTGTACAGAGATGTGATGAAGTACACTATGAGCACAAATAAGTTGCAGGCCACTGTCCAGAGGCTTGAAATGCAGTTGAAGAATGAGAAGTCTTCTAACAAAGACAAGTAGTTAAAAATAGCTGACTTGGAACAACAAATTGTGAAAAATGGTGCAAAATACAAGTGATATGGCTCCATTACAGGCCATGATGAAAAAGAAGGACAAGGAAATTTCAGGTTTAAAGAAAAATCTTAACATCCCCACAAATGAGCATTCACAAACTATCGAAGTGTTAGTGATACAGTCTAAACTAGAGAAAGCAATGGTCGATGGCCAAGCATTCAAAGAGAGGATGGTCTCCTTAGAAAGTGAGTTGGATGAGCTAAGAAAGTTGAATCAAGACATCCTCCAGCAAAAGGCTGCCTCGTTACAAGTCTTGTCATCTAAATATCCTACCGACAAGCTAGCCCAGGAAGTTGTTGAAGTGAGTCTCAAATACACTCAGCTAAACCAAGAACAGGACCAACTAAATGCCAAGTTCGAAGAGCTCTTCAGCATGAGTGGAAAATTGGTAAGAAGAGACCAAGTCATCGCAAAGCTGCAACAATCTAAATAGGAGCTCCTGAATGATGTTCAAGAGATGTCTAGAATACTGATCGGTAAGCCCCTACTGAAAGGTTCCATGTTCGAAGTCTAGGATCAGGTCACAACCTTGATAACCATGCAGTGGAGCCATTTCTTCTTGTCCCAGGAAGAATTTGAAATTGTTGAAGCTGCCACCTAGGATGCTCAATCAGCCTTAAACAACATAAGTAAGAAGGATTATTTATCCAAAGCGGCGATCGACTTTTTAAATGAGAAGACCTTTGAGGAGCTCCATACATATGCCATCTGGGACATAAATAAAGTGATCATGGAATCAAATAAAGTGATCACTAAGGGAATGATGGCTCAGAACATTGCTAGTATGGAAGCTCAGCTGAAGCATGATATTCACTTGTTCAAGGAGCTATTTAAAACAATTTTTTCCCTTGGTCTCCCATCCTTTTGGGAATGACATGGAGATCTATATCCAAAAGAGAACTATAATTCCATGATATTAGATGCAAGTGACGTCGAATTCCACACGACGGATACTCTTCAGGAGCTTAATGGCAGAATGTTCGTAGACAGGTTGCACGCCAATTTCAAGATGCTCAATCGCCTCTAGTCTATTTTCAGAAGTGTGCCGAAGTCCTTGTTCAAGTGTTATATCGAGATGGATTCATCCCTTAGAGATATTAGAGTCTTCCAATATCCTATGGACAGGATTGGAAAGGCATCATGAGAATTCTACAGATCCTACAATTAGAATAGTCTACGTCGTCACAAGCAACGATCAGAACATCCTCAGCACAGGTACTAGCAGGAACATCTTCAATGCAGCAGGAAATTCCTCCACCTTAGCAGGGTGGACCCCGGTCGCCACAACAGACAAACCAGCATTATTCCAATGGACTAACCTTTTGTAACTAAATTTTTTTAAAGACACAAATAGAAAACTGTAAGCCATTGGGATGTAACAAACCATTTTGTAAATTTTGTAAATCCTATCAAGGCGATATATAAAAGAAAAGGCAAAGGAGCCCAGGTCGACTCTTTTTGTAAGAAGTGTAACTTCAGATAATCGAAGTCTGATAAAGATATAAAGAAAGAAACTTCAAGATCCATCTTGGTGTTCACAGTGGATTCAAAGCTTTGATATGTTCAGTTAGTAATTTATTCTTTTGTGATTTCATCCCTTCTTCCATATATTTTTCATGATTTGCAAAGTTAGTCTAGATTAAAATATGAGTTTTTTTGGATTAAAATATTGTTCCTAGATGTTTATGTCATGAAGTATTCATGGTATATTATATGGTTATATTATCCTCATATATTTGGATTTAGCTTTGTGCTAATTTTGTGTAAACTACTGAATCCTTTTCGGCTCAGTACGTTATTATGTGCACATGAGATAAATATTTACTTATATTAAGTACCTTTTCTTGTGACATTTCATTACCACAAATTCATTCAAGCTTTGTACTGGCATATTGAATTACTTCTGACATTACTCTAAGTTTGGTTATCAGCATTGTATTCAAATAAAGGTGATTTTGATTAAGTATAAAAAGAGAAACATTGAGAATTATTGATGCCCAGGAATAGTTCTAAAACATCCTTAGAACGTCTCTGGGACTAACATATTTTTTGGCTCCATTGTCGGAGAATCCAAGTAAGAAGATAAATATTCCTTGGGGACAACGAAAAATTGTACGCTCTTGATTTCATAGTGGATGAAACTAGGTAGCAGGCTGTAATCGGCTTGTTGACTCCACTGAAGAAAACCTTACATGGGTCTTTAGATTCAACAAGACATACTTCTTCCCCAGTAGAATGGTCCCTAGTCGCAGTAGTAGGATAGCCAACATTAGTCCGTGGGATTGTTTTTGTAATGAACTTTGTTGGAAAGTAAAAGCAGAAAGGCATAAGCCATTGGGCTGTAACAAACTCTCTGTAACAACTTATTTTGTAAATCTCATCAAGGCTATATATAGTAGGAAAGGCTAAGGCTAATGGTGGACTCTTTTTGCAAGAAGTATAACTTCTGATATTTGTAGTCTGATCAATATATAAATAAGAAATTCATTTTGATCGATCTTGGTGTCTTGTGGATTAAAATTTTTGATATGTCCAGTTAGTATTCTTTCTCTTGTAAACTCATCTATGTCATATTGTTCATGATTTATGAAGTTGTATATGATTTAAATGTGAGTGTTGCAAGCTTAAATTATTTTTTCTAAGATGGTTATGGTGTGAAATATTCATGTTATGTTATCTAGTAATAGTATCCTTACACGGTTCATGTTTTAGCTTTGTAAACATTATTTTTTTAACTACTGAATTCCTCCTTCAGCTCAGTATGTTATTCCTATACATAAGATAAATATTTACTCTCATTGAAGTACCTTTTTCTTGTGCCATTTCATAAACATCACCCCATTCAAATTCTTGTCATTGGCATATTGAAATACTACCCACATTATTCCAAGATTGGCTATAAGTATTATATTCTAGTGAATATGATTTTGATCAAGCAAAAGAACATAGTAAATTTTTATGATGCCCAGGAACAGTTCTAAAAACAACATTAGAATGTCTCTAGGACTAACATCTTTTATGGTGCCATTGTCAGGAAATGCAAGAAAGAAGATAAATCTTCCCTTGGGACAACAACAATTTTTATGCTCCTAATTTCATAGTGGATGAAACTAGGATGTAGGCTATAATCCATTTATTGACTCCACTGAAGCAAACTTGGCATCTGGTCGAAGACATACCTGCCAGAACCCAAGCCATGAAGAATTTGTGGCTTTAGAAGACTCGATCTCCTGGATACATAGACGTGGAAAATATCAGTCTACTTCACCAGGAAAATATCTAGAATCTAGTCCTCATCACGAGGAGTGTTGTGGTCATGGTAACACACAACTGCTTGGGCCACTCGGCTTAGAATCCTATTGATCCTCTCAATAAATCCTACTGTGTTCCTCTGGAGATGGTACAGAACATCATGGATCCTCATGTATTGGAGAAAACTCACTATGGCTTGGGAATACCACAGCAAATAGATGACTACCAGAAATCTACTCAATTCTCAAAGCAATGCTATTATAAATGACAATGTTAAGATAATGGAGAAATGTAACCAACCTCGATCCAACGTTTGATGTAGATCCCCGTTGGAGATTTCGATCCACACACTTGTAATCTGCAAATTAGTCTTGACAGCCAATATCTAACAAGTACATGTGATATATAAATGACATTAACATAATCAATAACAATGGTCCATAATATCATAAGCAAATGTAACCCAACGTATAGTAAATTACATTCACACCATGAATGGACGAGAACATGATTATTTCTATTAATGAACAAGAAGAAGTACAAAGTGATACAACTTCTTGCCGGCAACCAATCTGAACCAAGATCTAGATCAATCCACTTGTGCCTCCACCACTTCAATCCTCCATGAATGGCAAACTCAAACTAGAAAGGAGTTTGGAAGGTGAACATAAATGGTTCACAACTACAAGGATCAATGAGTGCAGACTCAAGATAGGGCAAAAATATACTAGAGTTCTCTTACGATTCTTCTCTTCCTCCCGTCCATAAGCCATATTCACTCAATATATAGTCCTCTCAAAGGTAGGTGAAAGGACACATCGAGGCGTTACTTGGGCAGATGGAGAGCCAAAGGTCACCCAATGACCGCTTTTTGGGAGTAAAAAGTAATAAATAGTGGTTTTTACCACTTTACATGCTACTCATGGGCTATAGGGATGCAACTCGCGGGTACGCATGCTATAAAGATGCAACAGGCGGGTAGGAATAAAAATAGGGCAAAACAGTATCACTGAAAAATAAAAATGGATCTGAGTCACTAAAATGAATCCTACAGGCCAAAGAATGCTAATGCTCACAGGGTGGAAGATTTCTGTGTAACAGATGCCCCCTAATGTGTGAGGTCAGAGACTGAAAGTGCTATGATGGCCGAAATACATTATAAAACTCAGAAGTGGAGTGATGGAGACACAAGTGGAAAGAACAGCTCACTCATTATAATACAATAGTATCTCTGAATACATGTCGGTATAGTACAACAATCTGATACAATGGCCATGAATAGGCAGTACATAATGGATATATGTCATAAGTGATCATAGCTATGATCCCTCTACAGTAAGATACGGTCTCCTGCTAAAAAAGAAACAACTGGTGCAAAACTGGAGGTACAAACTGCTGAAATCAGAGAGGTGATATCTCAGATGTAAAGTCAAAGTCATATGTAGCATACTGAATGCAACAATCGCCTGGGGTCTTCTACACAAGTCTTCAACGGTGCAAGTCCCATCAATTGAATAAAGGAGTTGGGGTCGAACTTGATGAGACATTGTCTGATTACCGGTCAATGATGTATACCGTTAACAGACACGATATGACCCACCAATAATGAAAATGGGAATCAAGGTGTCGATGTATATGTAACTTCGGAATGTATTTCATATATATTTATTGTACCCTTATTAGAGATGTGTTATTCCTCTATAAGGAAGTGTCATCATGTGGATTGACAAGTGTCGCAAGTGTGTGTACTTGCGGATGGGTTATTAGACCACCATGTGTGGGGTCGGCCCTGAAATATATATTATATTGTGGATGTACCTAGCTCGACAAGTCACTGGGCAAACAAGTTAGTATAAATAGAGATCGGGAGATCTCTATTTAGATCATTCGAAAAGTCATCTCTCTCTCACTGAGAAAGTGGTGCACTAGTGAGGAGGAGGATCATCTGCTTCTAGGAGACTATCTCAAGTGTATTTTGGTTGTACTTTGGTTGAGCCATTGCTCTCTCTATCTCTGAGGAAGTTGTGGGGTTTTTCACCTTAGGGATTTCCCCACAAAAACTCTATGTCTCTTGTCTCTCATGATTTTGATTCTTGTGATGCTTGTCATGCTTATTGTGATTGTTATGCATTGATATACTGTATATGTTATTCTCTCAATTAAGACCCTAGAGTATTGTGAATTAATGCTCAAAATTTAACATGGTATCAAAGCTAACCTGAGAAGAAGACATTTTGCAGTGACGGAAACTTGAGTTTCTTGTTTATTGGGTTTCTCTCCACAGATTTTGGAAAAGCAGTATAGTAGATTGACTATACTCATCAAGGAGAATCTATCTGTCCAATCAGAATTCAATTCTGAGCATTTTCAAATTTGGCCCTAAAAATTAGGGTTTCCACAAAAATAGGAATTTTTGAAATCTGAAGACATAGGTAGAAGCTCCTTGCAAAAATAGAAGTTTAGAGCTTTGGATCAAGATTTTTGGTTGGGTATATCTTCGG
This sequence comes from Larix kaempferi, assembly GCA_027924585.1. Lineage (NCBI taxonomy): Eukaryota > Viridiplantae > Streptophyta > Pinopsida > Pinales > Pinaceae > Larix > Larix kaempferi. Next base: position 5,839,824 of record BSBM01000264.1, read on the forward strand.
GAAACTCAAACCCTAATTAAGGGCTCTCCCTAGTGAACCCGGGAGGACAAAAAAGGCAAATATGAAGGGTAAAGCTTTGCTGATCTCAAATTATGAATACACCAGGATGATCAGCTCATCAAGGTGCATCTTTCTATCCTTTCAGAAAATTGAAATTCATATTTTGAATTTTTAAGGTTTTTTTGACAAACCCTAATACGGGACCAGATACAGTTTTCAGCATTTCAAGTGGTAAGACCTAAATCTTTTCTATTTCCATTTGAAGTACTCTTTAAGATGTCTCACCACACCAAGCTTGAGGATAAGCTTGAAGGACTTGATAACTTCCAAGCTTGGAAGTATAGGATTGGGTTAATCTTGGAAGAGAATGAGTTGGACTCATATGTAAAAGAAGACATCCCTATCCCAAAGGATGAAGATGCTAAGGTATTGCATAAGAAAAACTTGGTCAAGGCAAAGAGAATCATTGTTGATTCTATCAAAGACCATCTCATACCCCATGTGTCTTCTCTAAATACACCCAAGGAGATGTTTGAATCTTTGACCAAGCTATTTGAAGGAAAGAACATAAATCAGAAGATGACCCTGCCGAACCAATTGAAAGGAGTAAAGTTTCAGAATGGAGAAACCATTCAATCTTATTTTTCAAGGGTCTCCCAGATCAAGGAACAACTAGAAGCAGTGGATGAAATAGTGGATAATGGTGAAGTGGTAATGACCACTCTAAATGGCCTACCCAGGTCATGGGATTCCTTTATTCAAGGAATTTGTGCAAGGAAGAAGTTGATCTCTTTCAACAGATTGCGGGAAGAATGCTCTCAAGAAGAGCTAGGATTGTAGCCCGAGAAGAAAAGATGGGAAATGAAGATCAATCTCTCATAGCACGTTCCAGGAAAGGCAAGTCCAAAAAGGAATCATCTCATAACAAAAGATTCTCACACCACCATTATCATAAAGATAAGAAAGATCTCAGATGCTTCAATTTCAATGAGAAGGGATACTTTGCTTTAGATTGTCCCAAGAAGAAGAAAGACAACAACAACAACTTCAATAAGAAGAAGAAGAATAACAAAAGAAGATATCATGCTCATGCTGTTGAAGATGATGAACCCCCAAAGAAGAAGGCTAGGGCAGAAAGTGATAGTGATGATGACTCATCAAGTGAAGAAGAATATGTTCTAATTTCTGCTCTCACAGGTACTATCTCCCATGGTTGTAATGTTGATGTATATGTAACTTCGGAATGTATTTCATCAGTATATTATATGTATATTTATTGTACCCTTATAAGAGATGTGTTATTCCTCTATAAGGAAGTGTCGTCATGTGGATTGACAAGTGTCGCAAGTGTGTGTACTTGCCGATGGGTTATTAGACCACCTTATGGGGTCGGCCCTAATTAATATATATAATATAATGTGGATGTACTCAAGTAGACAAGTCGGCCCCAGTAGGTCACTGGGCAAAAAGGTGAGTATAAATAGAGATAGGAGATCTCTATTTTACTCACTCGGAAAAGTATCTATCTCTCTCTCTGGAAAGTGGCGCACTAGGGAAGAGGAGGAGGATCATCTGCTAGGAGACTATCTCTGTATTATTTGGTTGTATTTTGGTTGAGCCATTGCTCTCTCTATCTCTGAGGAAGTTTGTGGGGTTTTTCACCTTAGGGTTTTCCCCACGGAAACTCTGTGTCTCTTGTCTCTATGCTTTTGATTCTTGTGATGCTTGTGATGCTTGTCATATTATGATTGTCATGCATTGATATACTGTAGATGTTATTCTCTCAGCAAAGATCCTTTAGTATTGTGATTTAATACTGAAAATTTAACATGGTATCAGAGCTTAACTGAGAAGAAGACATTTTGCAGTGACGGAAGCTTGTATTGCTTGTTTATTGGGTTTCTCTCCACAGATTTTTGAAATTCAGTATAGTAGATTGGATCTACTCATCAAGGCGCATCTTTCTGTCCAATCAGATTTCAGTTCCGAGCATTTTCAATTTTGGCCCTAAAAATTAGGGTTTCCACAAAAATAGGAATTTCTGAAAACTGAAGGTACAGCTGGAAGCTCCTTGCAAAAATCGAAGGTTTGAGCTTTGGATCGAGATTTTTGGCTGGGTAGATCTCCGGGAAACTCAAACCCTAATTCAGGGCTCTCCCCAGTGAACCCGGGAGGACAAAAAGGCAATTTTGAAGGACAAGACTTTGCTGATCTCAAATTCTGAATGTACTAGGCTGATCAGCTCTCCAAGGCGCATCTTTCTATCCTTTCGGAATTTTGAAATTCACATTTTGAATTTTTAGGGTTTCTCTGACAAACCCTAATCCGGGACCAGATCCAGTTTTCAGCACTTCAAGTGGTAAGTTCTAAATCTTCTCTATTTCCATTTGAAGTACTCTTAAAGATGTCTCTTCACACCAAGCTTGAGGATAAGCTTGAAGGGGCTGATAACTTCCGAGCCTGGAAGTATAGGATTGGGCTAATCCTGGAAGAGAATGAGTTGGACTCATATGTGAAAGAAGACATCCCTATCCCAGAGGATGAAGAGGCCAAGGTATTGCACAAGAAGAACTTGGTCAAGGCAAAGAGAATCATTGCTGATTCTATCAAAGACCATCTCATACCCCATGTGTCTTCTCTCAAGACACCCAAAGAGATGTTTGAATCTTTGACCAAGCTATTTGAAGGAAAGAACATAAATCGGAAGATGACCCTGCGGAACCAATTGAAAGCAGTGAAGTTTCAGAATGGAGAAACCATTCAATCCTACTTTTCAAGGGTCTCTCAGATCAAGGAACAATTAGAAGCAGTAGATGAAATGGTGGAGAATGGTGAAGTGGTGATGACCACTCTAAATGGCCTTCCCAGGTCATGGGATTCCTTTATTCAAGGAATTTGTGCAAGGAAGAAGTTGATCTCCTTCAGTAGACTTCGGGAAGAATGTTCTCAAGAAGAAGCTAGACTTATAGCTCGTGAGGAAAAGATGGGAGGAGAAGATCAAGCTCTTGCAGCTCACACTAAAAGAAGTAAATCCAAGAAGGAATCATCTCATAATAGAAGATTCTCTCACCATCATCATTATCATAAAGATAAGAAAGAACTCAGATGCTTCACTTGCAATGAGAAGGGACACTTTGCTTCAGATTGTCCCAAGAAGAAGAAAGACAACAACAGCTTCAGTAAGAAGAAGAAGGGCAGCAAAAGAAGATTCCATGCTCATGCTGCCGAAGATGATGAACCCCCAAAGAAGAAGGCCAAGGCAGAAAGCAGTAGTGATGATGACTCATCAAGTGAAGAAGAATATGTTTTAATCTCTGCACTCACTGGTACCATCTCTCATGGATGTAATGATTGGTTGATTGATAGTGGGGCTTCCAAACACATGACTGGATTTAAAGAATCCTTTGTGAACCTATCTGAACATGAGTCACCCCATAAGGTGAAACTTGGGGATGATTATCAATACCCAATCAAAGGAAGTGGTGAAGCTTCTTACAACCTAGATTCTGGAAAATCTCTGAAGATGAAGGAAGTCCTCTATGTACCTGGGCTCAAGAAGAACTTACTTTCCATCTCTGCTTTAGATGCAAAAGGTATGAGGGTTGCATTTGTTGATGGCTAAGTACTAATGTGGCCTAAGGGAAAGACCATGGATGATGCAGTAGTGATTGGAGAGCAAGAGGGAGGCTTGTATAAATTGAAGGGACAACCTGAACATGCCATGGTACATGAATCCATGGAGCCAAGTGAACTTTGGCACAGAAGACTTGCTCACATGCACTATAGGGCACTTCCAATTGCAAGCAAGGCAGTAGAAGGTCTTCCTGAAATCAAGACCAAACATGAAGGTGTTTGCAAAGGATGTGCAAAAGGAAAGAACACTAAGAAGGCTTTCCCAAGCAGTGAAAGCAAGGCAAAAGACATTCTGGAAATCATCCACTCAGATGTATGTGGTCCTATGTCATCTAGCTCCCTGAGTGGGTATGTCTACTATGTATCATTTATTGATGACTTCTCCAGGAAGACTTGGGTATACTTCTTGAAAGGCAAAGATGAGGTGTTTGATAAATTCAAGGAATTCAAAAACTTGATGGAGAATCAAACTGACAAGAAAATCAAAACATTCAGATCTGACAATGGTGGAGAATTCACCTCAAATGACTTCAAGAAGCTTTGCAATGATTTAGGGATTAAGAGGGAGTTGACTGCTCCATATAATCCTCAACAGAATGGAGTTGCAGAAAGGAAGAACAGAACTATCATGGAAGCAGCAAGGGCAATGTTGCATGACCAGGATCTTCCTATGCATCTTTGGGCAGAAGCAGCTAGAACAGCTGTATATGTGCAGAATAGAACACCCCACAAGATATTGGACAACAGGACACCAGAAGAAGTCTTTTCTGGTAAGAAACCTGAAGTCAGCCATCTCAGAATATTTGGTTGCCCAGTATACACTCATGTCCCAAAAGAGAAGAGGACTAAACTAGATCCTTCAGGAAAGAAGGGCATCTTTGTGGGTTATAGTGAAAGCTCGAAGGCTTACAGAATATATTTTCCAGGATTCAAGAAGATTGATGTCAGCAGGGATGTAACATTTGATGAGAATTCAGCGTTCATCAAATCAAGAAAGGCACCTATCGAAGTGTATGAAGAACCTAAGGAAACAAGATTTCAGGACACTACGATGACTGATGCAGTTCCAGAAACTGCTCGTGAGTTTGAAGATCCACAAGAACCTGTAGATCCACCCCGTGAGGATAACACTCACAAGAGGAAACCTGTATGGGCTAGAGAGCTCATTCATGATGCAGAAAGATTCGGCATTCCAGAAGAAGAACACAGAGCAAAGAAGAGAACCAGATCACACACCACTTATGTTGCTTTACTCTGTGACATCATGAACAAAGAGCCTTCCAGTTATGAAGAGGCAGCAGAAAAGAAAGAATGGAAGGATGCTATGGTTGAGGAATACCAATCAATTATGAAGAATGATGTTTGGGATGTTGTCCCAAGACCTAAAGGGAAGTCTGTTGTGACTTCCAAGTGGATCTACAAAATCAAGCATGCTGCAGATGGCAGTGTGGAAAAATATAAAGCAAGATTCGTAGCTCGTGGTTTCTCTCAGAAGGAAGGAATAGACTATGAAGAAACCTTTGCACCTGTAGCCAGATATACTTCCATCAGAACAGTACTTGCCCTGGCAGCAGCAATGAAATGGAAGATACACCAGATGGATGTCAAGACTGCTTTCCTGAACGGTATAGTAGAAGAGGAAGTATATGTGGAACAGCCACTCGGCTTTGAAATACATGATAGGGAATCTTATGTATGCAGATTGAAGAAAGCCTTGTATGGCTTGAAGCAAGCTCCCAGAACCTGGTATGGTAGGATGGACAGTTTCCTATCTAGTTTGGGCTTTACCAAGAGTAAAGCGGATTCCAACCTTTACTACAAGGTTGAGGAAGGGAATCCTGTGGTTCTACTACTATATGTGGATGACCTATTTGTGACAGGAGATGACAGACTGATTGCGGATACTAAGAGGAAGCTTGCAGCTGAATTCGATATGAAAGACTTAGGAATGATGCACTATTTCCTAGGTATGGAGGTGTGGCAGAATACAGGTGGGATCTTCCTTGGTCAAGGGAAGTACACAGTAGATATCCTGAAGAGATATGGGATGATGGATTGCAAGGCCATGGCCACACCTATGGCATCGAATCTGAAGCTTCTTTGTGATGCTTCATCTGAGCCAGTTGATGTCTCTATGTATCGTCAGATGATTGGGTCCTTGATGTACCTGACGAACACGAGACCAGACATTTGCTTTGCTGTGAACACATTGAGCCAGTTTCTGACGGATCCGAGGAGTGTTCACCTAGTTGCTGTAAAGCATGTTCTGAGGTACCTGAAGGGTACAGTGGATTATGGGCTCAGATATGAGGCGAATCAAAAGTTTAACCTGCATGGTTATGTTGATTCGGATTGGGCTGGCAGTGCTGCAGATAGGAAGAGCACATCAGGGTGTTGCTTCAGTATGGGATCAGGTGTGATCTCTTGGTTTAGCAGGAAGCAGTCCTGCGTAGCACTGAGTACAGCTGAGGCAGAGTATGTTGCAGCCTGTTCAGCTAGTTGTGAGGCAGTATGGCTATGGAAGCTACTATCTGAGTTATTTGATCTCCCGTTGGAGGCTACTGGTATCTTCTGTGATAACCAGAGTTGTGTGAAGCTGTCCGAGAATCCAGTGTTTCATGACAGGTCGAAACACATAGAGATTAAATATCACTATATCAGGGATATGGTGCAGAGAGGAGCTGTGAAGCTCCTGTATGTTGCGACGGACGAGCAGATTGCAGATGTGTTGACGAAGCCACTAGCCAGGGTGAAGTTCGAGTACTTCAGAGAGAGGCTTGGCGTTCTTCAGATCAAGGACACTTCGAGGAAGAAGTGATGGACACATTTGCTGAAGCCATTCCAAGCATGTTGGAAGGAGGATCCTTCACATGGCTGTGGATGTAAGCGCTGGATGATGAGCATCAGGATGATGTTCTAGTTTCTGCTGGATATGATCAGTTGGATCATTTTATGTATGTATGTATGCATCATGCTGGATGCTGGATATGATCGGTTGGATCATTTTATGTATGCATGTATGCATCACGTTGGATGCTGGATATGATCAGTTGGATCACTTTATGTATGTATGTACGCATCATGTTGGATGCAGGATATGATCAGTTGGATCATTTTATGTATGTATGTACGCATCATGTTGGATGCTGAATATGATCAGTTGGATCATGTGTATGTATTGTTTATGCATCATGTTGGATGCTTGGACCATGTATCTGTATATGTATCAGGTGGATACATTGTATGATCAGGTGGATCATGTATGGTGATATGTATCATGTATTTGTATTTGTATCAGGTGGATACATTGATGATCAGGAGGATCATGTATGATGATATGTATCAGGTAGATACTTGGTATGCATCAGGTAGATGCATTGATGATCAGGATGATCATAGATGACGAGCTTCAGGATGTTGCTCTAGATGACATGCAGCAGGATGTTGCAGTGATGATCAGGATGATCATAGATGACGAGCTTCAGGATGTTGCTCCAGATGACATGCAGCAGGATGTTGCAGTAATGATCAGGATGATCATAGATGATGAGCTTCAGGATGTTGCTCCAGATGACATGCAGCAGGACGTTGCAGTGATGATGATCAGGATGATCATGGATACATCAGGATGATGTATGATGAGTATCAGGATGATACTCTGTGGCCGTGGATCAGGTTGTGCAGATAAGCATGTAATTTGTGCCCTGGGAGATTTGCAGATGGTCTTTCGAGGTTTTGCCTATGGCATATAATTTGTACCCTGGGACATCTGGCAAATGCTCTTTCGAGGTTTTGCTTGGGAGGACATATAATTTGTGCCCTGGGAGATCTGCAGATAGTCTTTCGAGGTTTTGCCTATGGCATGTAATTTGTGCCCTGGGATATCTGGCAGATGCTCTTTCGAGGTTTTGTCCTATGGCATGTAATTTGTGCCCTGGGAGATCCGATAGGTTGAGCTGTGTGCTCGTAATCAGTCCTGGGATGCTCTTGCGAGGTTTTGCCATGACCACATGTAATTTGTGCCCTGGGAGATCCGATAGGTTGAGCTGTGTGCTCGTAATCAGTCCTGGGATGCTCTTGCGAGGTTTTGTGGTGAGGTCACATATAATTTGTGCCCTGGGAGATTTGCAGATGGTCTTTCGAGGTTTTGCCTATGGCATGTAATCTGTGCCCTGGGACATCTGGCAAATGCTCTTTCGAGGTTTTGTGACGCACGTAAAAGTCCTGAGGATTCCACAGTATGGCCAGAGATAACGAAGACCTGCAGGTGGTGGGCCTACATCCAGTATGAAAAAGGACTGGCTCTGTAGAACTTCCTATGACGAGTAGAGACAGAGATTGGATGAGATAGCAGCAGCAGTGACGATGATGATGACGATGCATCGATGACGATGATCCAGAGAAGAAGACTTGTCTAGCAGATCTGTGTCGAGAAATACCTTCCTTGTTAAGAGGGAGTGTTGATGTATATGTAACTTCGGAATGTATTTCATCAGTATATTATATGTATATTTATTGTACCCTTATAAGAGATGTGTTATTCCTCTATAAGGAAGTGTCGTCATGTGGATTGACAAGTGTCGCAAGTGTGTGTACTTGCCGATGGGTTATTAGACCACCTTATGGGTTCGGCCCTAATTAATATATATAATATAATGTGGATGTACTCAAGTAGACAAGTCGGCCCCAGTAGGTCACTGGGCAAAAAGGTGAGTATAAATAGAGATAGGAGATCTCTATTTTACTCACTCGGAAAAGTATCTATCTCTCTCTCTGGAAAGTGGCGCACTAGGTAAGAGGAGGAGGATCATCTGCTAGGAGACTATCTCTGTATTATTTGGTTGTATTTTGGTTGAGCCATTGCTCTCTCTATCTCTGAGGAAGTTTGTGGGGTTTTTCACCTTAGGGTTTTCCCCACGGAAACTCTGTGTCTCTTGTCTCTATGCTTTTGATTCTTGTGATGCTTGTGATGCTTGTCATATTATGATTGTCATGCATTGATATACTGTAGATGTTATTCTCTCAGCAAAGATCCTTTAGTATTGTGATTTAATACTGAAAATTTAACATGTAATGATTGGTTGATTGATAGTGGGGCTTCCAAACACATGACTGGGTTTAAGGACTTTTTTGTGAATCTATCTGAACATGAATCACCCCATAAGGTGAAACTTGGGGATGATTATCAATACCCAATCAAAGGAAGTGGTGAAGCCTCCTACAACCTAGATTCTAGAAAATCTTTGAAGATGAAAGAAGTCCTTTATGTACCTGGGCTCAAGAAGAACTTACTCTCCATCTTTGCATTGGATGCAAAAGGTATGAGGGTTGCATTTGTGGATGGAAAAGTCCTAATGTGGCCAAAGGGAAAGAACATATATGATGCAGTAGTGATTGGAGAGCAAGAGGGAGGTTTGTATAAATTGAAGGGACAACCTGAACATGCCATGGTGCATGAATCCATGGAGCCAAGTGAACTTTGACATAGAAGACTTGCTCATATGCACTATAGGGAACTTCCAATTGCAAGAAAGGTTGTAGAGGGTCTTCCTAAAATCAAGACCAAACATGAAGGTGTTTGCAAAGGATGTGCAAAAGGTAAGAACATTAAGAAGGCTTTCCCAAGCAGTGAAAGAAAGGCAAAAGACATCCTGGAAATCATCCACTCATATGTATGTGGTCCTCTGTCATCTAGTTCTCTAAGTGGATATGTTTACTATGTCTCATTTATTGATGACTTCTCCATGAAGACTTGGGTATACTTCTTGAAGAGCAAAGATGAGGTGTTTGATAAATTCAAGGAATTCAAAACCTTGACGGAGAATCAAACTGACAAGAAGATCAAAACATTCAGATTCGACAATGGTGGAGAATTCACCTCAGGTGACTTCAAGAAGCTTTGTAGCGATTCAGGGATTAAGAGGGAGTTGAATGCTCCTTATAATCCTCAACGGAATGGAGTTGAAGAAAGGAAGAACAGAACAATCATGGAAACTGCAAGGGAAATGCTGCATGACCAGGATCTACCTATGCATCTATGGGCAGAAGCAGCTAGAACAGCTGTATATGTGCAGAACAAAACACCCCACAAGATATTGGATAACAAGACACCAAAAGAGGTCTTTTCTGGTAAGAAAGCTGAAGTCAGCCATCTCAAAATATTTGGTTGTCAAGTATACACTCATGTCCCAAAGGAAAAGAGGACTAAACTAGATCCTTCAGGAAAGAAGGGTATCTTTGTGGGTTACAGTGAAAGCTTGAAGGCTTACAGAATATACTTTCCAAGGTTCAAAAAGATTGATGTCAGCAGGGATGTAACATTTGATGAGAACTCAGCATTCATCAAATCAAGGAAGGCACCAATCGAAGTTTATGAAGAACCTAAGGAAACTAGATTTCAAGACACTACCATGACTGAAGCAGTTCCAGAAGTTGTTCGTCAGTTTGAAGATCCGCAAGAACCTGTAGATCCACCCCGTGAGGATAACTCTCACAAGAGGAAACCTGCATGGGCTCGAGAGCTCATTCAAGATGCAGAAATATTTGGCATTCCAGAAGAAGAACACAGTGCAAAGAAGAGAACCAAATCACATACCAACTATGTTGCTTTACTCTGTGACATTTTGAACAAAGAGCCTTCCAGTTATGAAGAAGCAGTGAAAAAGAAAGAATGGAAGGATGCCATGGTTGAGAAATACCAATCAATAATGAAGAATGATGTTTGGGATGTTGTACCAAGACCTAAAGAGAAGTCTATTGTGACTTCTAAATGGATCTAAAAAATCAAGCATGCTGCAGATGGCAGTGTAGAGAAATACAAAGCAAGATTCGTAGCTCGTGGCTTCTCTTAGAAAGAGGGAATAGATTGTGAAGAAACTTTTGCACCTGTTGCCAGGTATACTTCCATCAGAACAATACTTGCCCTGGCTACATCGATGAAATGGAGAATACACCAGATGGATGTCAAGAATGCCTTCTTGAATGGTGTAGTTGAAGAGGAAGTATATGTGGAGCATCCACTCAGTTTTGAAATACATGACAGGGAGTCATATGTGTGCAGATTGAAGAAATCCTTGTATGGCTTGAAACAAGCTCCTAGAACTTGGTATGGTAGGATGGATAGTTTCCTATCTAGTTTAGGCTTTACCAAGAGTAAAGTGGATTCCAACCTTTACTACAAGGTTGAGGAAGGGAATCCTGTGATTCTACTCTTGTATGTGGATGACTTATTTGTAACAGGAGATGATAGATTGATTGCAAATACAAAGAGGAAGCTTGTTGCTGAGTTCGATATGAAAGATTTGGGAATGATGCATTATTTCCTAGGTATGGAGGTGTGGCAGAGCACAGGCAGGATCTTCCTTGGTCAAGGGAAGTCAACAGTAGATATCCTGAAGAGATCTGGGACGATGGCTTGCAAGGCCTTGGCCACACCTATGGCATCAAATCTGAAGCTTCTATGTGATGCTTAATTTGAGCCGGTTGATGTCTCTATGTATCGTCAAATGATTGGGTCCTTGATGTACCTGACGAACACGAGACTAGATATTTGCTTTGCGGTGAACACATTGAGTTAGTTCCTGACAGATCCGAGGAGTGTTCATCTGGTTGTTGTAAATCATGTTCTTAGGTACTTGAAGGGTAGAGTGGATTATGGGCTCAAGTATGAGGCAAATCAAAAGTTAAACCTGCGGGGTAATGTTGATTCAGATTGGGCTGGCAGTGCTGCAGATAGGAAGAGCACATCTTGGTGCTGCTTCAGTATGGGATCAGGAGTGATCTCTTGGTTTAGCAGGAAGTAGTCCTATGTAGCACTGAGTACAGCTGAGGGAGAGTATGTTGCAGCCTGTTCAGCTAGTTGTGAGGCAGTATGGCTACAGAAGCTACTGTATGAATTGTTTGATCTCCCGTTGGATGCTACTGGTATCTTCTGTGATAACCAGAGTTGTGTGAAGCTGTTTGAGAACCCAGTGTTTCATGACAGGTCGAAACACATAGAGATCAAATATCACTATATCAGGGATATGGTGCAGAGAGGAGCTGTGAAGCTCCTGTATGTTGCGATGGACGAGCAGATTGCAAATGTGCTGATGAAGCCACTAGCCAAGGTGAAGTTCGAGTACTTCAGAGAGAGGCTTGGTGTTCTTCGGATTGATGACACTTCAAGGAAGAAGTGATGGACACATTTGCTGAAGCCATTCCAAGCATGTTGGAAGGAGGATCCTTCACATGGATGTGGATGTAAGCACTGGATGATGAGCATCAGGATGATATTCTGGTTTCTACTTTGTATGATCAATTGGATCATTTTCATATGTATGTATGTATGTATGCATCATGTTGGATGCTGGATATGATCAGTTGGATCATTTATATGTATATGTATGTACGCATCATGTTGGATACTGGATATGATCAGTTGGATCATTTATATGTATGTACGCATCATGTTGGATGCTGGATATGATCAGTTGGATCATGTGTATGTATTTTGTATAAGCATCATGTTGGATGCTTGGACCATGTATCTGTATATGTATCAGGTGGATACATTGTATGATCAGGTAGATCATGTATGTTGGTATGTATCATGTATTTGTATTTGTATCAGGTGGATACACTGTATGATCAGGTGGATCATGTATGATGATATGTATTAGGTAGATACTTGGTATGCATCAGGTAGATGCATTGTATGATCAAGATGATCATGTATGACGAGCTTCAGGATGTTGCTCCAGATGACATGCAGCAAGATGTTGCAGTGATGATGATCAGAATGATCATGTGTACATCAGGATGATGTATGGTAAGTATCAGGTTGATACTCTGTGGCCGTGGAACAAGTTGTGCAGATAAGCATGTAATTTGTGCCTTGGGATATTTGCAGATAGTCTTTCGAGGTTTTGCCTATGACATGTAATTTGTACCCTGGGATATCTGGAAAATGCTCTTTCGACGTTTTGCTTGGGAGGACATATAATTTGTGCCCTGGGAGATTTGCAGATAGTCTTTTGAGGTTTTTCCTATGGCATGTAATTTGTGCCTTGGGATATCTGGCAGATGCTCTTTTGAGGTTTTGTCCTATGGCATGTAATTTGTGCCCTGGGAGATCAGATAGGTTGAGCCATGTGCTCGTAATCAGTCCTGGGATGCTCTTTCGAGGTTTTTCCATGACCACATGTAATTTGTTCCCTGGGAGATCATATAGGTTGAGCCTTGTGCTCGTAATCAGTCCTAGGATGCTCTTTCGAGGTTTTGTGGTGACCACATGTAATTTGTGCCCTGGGAGATCCGATAGGTTGAGCCTTGTGCTCGTAATCAGTCCTGGGATTCTCTTTCGAGGTTTTGTGGTGGGGTCACATGTAATAAGTCCTGGAGATCTGGACAGGATGAAAAAGGCCTCAGATACTCTTTAGGGTTCTTGCTAGTCAAGAGACTCTTTTAAGGTTTTGTGATGCACGTAATACGTCCTGAGATTTCCACAGTATGGCCAGTAATGATGAAGACCTGCAGGTGGTGGGCCTACATCCAGTATGAAAAAGGACTGTCTCTATAGAACTTCCTATGATGAGTAGAGTCAAATATTGGTTGAGATAGCAGCAGCAGTGACGATGCATCGATGACAATGATCCCGAGAAGAAGACTTGTCTAGCAAATCTGTGTCGAGAAATACCTTCCTAGTTAAGAGGGAGTGTTGATGTATATGTAAATTCAGAATTTATTTCATCTATGTATTTCATATATATTTATTGTACCCTTATTAAAGATGTGTTATTCCTCTATAAGGAAGTGTCGTCATGTGGATTGACAAGTGTCGCAAGTGTGTGTACTTGCCGATGGTTTATTAGACCACCATGTGTGGGGTTGGCCCTAAAATATATATTATATTGTGGATGTACCTAGCTAGACAAGTCGACCCCATAAAGTCACTGGGAAAATAGGTTAGTATAAATAGAGATCAAGAGATCTCTATTTACATCATTCGAAAAGTCATCTCTCTCTCACTCAGAAAGTGGCACACTAGTGAGGAGGAGGATCATTTGCTTCTAGGAGACTATCTCAAGTGTATTTTGGTTGTACTTTGGTTGATCCATTGCTCTCTCTATCTCTGAGGAAGTTGTGGGGTTTTTCACCTTAGGGTTTTCCCCACGGAAACTCTGTGTCTCTTGTCTCTCATGCTTTTGATTCTTGTGATGCTTGTCATGCTTATTGTGATTGTTATGCATTGATATACTGTATATGTTATTCTCTCAGTGAAGATCCTAGAGTATTGTGAATTATTGCTCAAAGTTTAACACAAGGCATAGAGCACAATCATCAGAGTGTGAATAAATGGGTTGAAGTCAAACACTAGGATGAATCCATCGATTAGGGGACATTGATGTGTTCCCAAAATTGTCGATGGAGAGAGAACCTGCCACTAATGAATGCAAGCCTCAAGGTACTCAAACGAACTCTAAGCCTCAAAAGCTGGAATAAATGGGTTGAATTCAATGGAATGAGACTCGCTGGAAGGAGGGCATTAAGGCATCCCCCATCAACCAACATGAGGTACCAGCTACGCTAAAATATTTGGAAGAACTCAGTTAAAACAGACCGACTCAATAAGGATGGCCGACATGCAATAGTCAAGAGATCTGAGGAGTGGCCAACACTGGTTTCAGGACTTCCTTTGAACAAGAGCATGAGCAGATGGATAGACTCAGGAAGCATAGACTTGACATAAACTGTGCAATGTAGGAGGCATTACATAGGGCTCCATAATGACTAGAAGCTTAACCCATCGGTGGAGAGAACTGAGAAACAAGTACAACTCCTAAGGTCCAACTATATTCCCGACTCATAATGTGTGGAGTGGAATGAATGCTCTGTTCAAAGGAAACACAACAGTTGCCAACAAGAAGTAGTAACCATAATCCCGTCTGGCTTTTTTGAATATTTAATGTTTTTGGTCATTTTCATATTTGGGAAAATCTTGAAAAAAAATAAAATTGCTTATAGTACAATAAGTGAGGGAACGAGTGTCAAATAGCTAGAAGACTAGTCCCAAGCAGTGGAACATACCTATGCTCAATGCAAGGAAGTGCATGCAGGATGTGGACACTCGGGGTTATGTTCCCTCAGGGTCAAAAGGTGATCAAATTGTGAAGGGAAAATACATAGGATTTGCAGGGCTCGATAGGGGAAAAATGCTCAGGCACCAGGCTAACAAATGAGTAAGCGGGAGCTGGCACAAGGCTCAAGCGGAAAGCAGGATGATGCAATGCAATCACAACATGATATTAAGGGGAGTCCTTTTTTGTAAAGTTAGTCTCCTCACCCGAAAAAGTGTAAAACAATGAGAGAAGAACTCTTCTAGTCACGTATGACTAGAGTATACCTTTTTCATAATTAATCCACAAAGGTTCGGAAATGGGGTAAACTTATACCTAAGTGGATGTCGCTTCAAATCCTTTAACGAGTCTGAAATGACAAGTATACTCAGAAATCTTGTTTGATTTGGAAAAGTCTAACAAGGGCTTAAAAAAGAAAAAGTAAACTCGTGACCTCCTTAATGTTTTTAGCGAGCTCAAAGGAGAGATGGAAGAATGATCGTAATGGGAGAAGACGAGTGTCAGGGGCGTGTGAGACTAGTTCCAAGCGCATGGAACAAAGCTATGCATAATGCAAGGAACATGAGCAAGAGAAGGACACTCAGGGGGTGTCTATGAATTCAGATGGCACAAGGTTCAAATGCATCATAACAATGGGGAGGCCTAAACCTATATGCAAGGTTCCAAATATGTCTGCCATGACCGAAGCAAATGTCAAAAAGGACCAGTGAACAAGTATAAGTCCAGCTAAGAATCCTATCTCCAAGAAACATAAGTACCAAGATCATCTCTAAAATGTACAAAAAGAAAAATCTGATACAGGTCACTATGGTAGAAAAATTTTCAACTTCACTATTATCACCCTCAGACATAATGCAGGGAGAACTAACCACTGAAGGTGCCATAGTAGCAACACCCAAGGGACCAAAATGATCAACTTCAGAATGAAGAGAAAAGGTGAAGGACATGGAGGAATCTACAATGGGAAATTCATCATCATAGGAGTTGAAAATTCTAGAAGTAGAATCTAACTCATGAGGATCAACGATTCGGGGATCTATAGGAGAGTCTACAGACTCATCACTAGGGAGATCGGACTTTAATGTCAAACCAGGGCTAGACAAAACTATGCTTGGATCAAAATCCAAATGCATGGTAGGTTTTCCTCGAGGCTCATCTTGGTCAATAAGATCAAGAGTAGGAAGGGAATGGGATCTATGATAAATATCCCCCCACGGCTGGTCATCACCACCCATGGCCTCATTAAAAGCTTCATCTGAAGGTAAAATACCATCGAGGAAGCCATGTGAACAAGATAGGTCAACTGCACGTGTGGGAAGCATAAAAAAATCTTCCTCTAATGTCCATGAAGAAGAGAGATCCGGATCTGCAATGGCTTGTTGAACATCTTGAGAAGAAAGCTTGATTGCAGACAAGGGCATATCCATTCCGGTGCATGAAATGTCTCTAGACGGGGAACTCGTGGAAGGTGGATCCCACGAATCACTAAAATATGAGGTCTAGAAAGGTACATGATTCAACGAGGAAGGAGCACCATCGAAGATGGTTCCTATGAAGGAGATGGGTGCAAGGAGGTTGAAATATCCCATCAATGAAGGATACATTCGAACACCCATGTTCCCATTGCCGACTGAGAATTAGAAACTTGCGGGACTACAGATCCCATGGATGCTATGGAAGGAGTGCCAACAAAATCCAGCTGATCGATCATCACAATATTGCCTTCATGGGGAAAGCAAATAACTCTAAATATATTAGACACGATAGCCTTCATAGCGTACATCTAGTTCTGACCCAGTAAAAGGTTGTAGTCGATGGGTGCATCAACCACTTTGACTTCAATAGGCACGGACTTACCTCCCAAGGAGAAAACAAGGGAAGGGATAATTCCATGTGGCGTAAAAGATCTATCATCAAATGCAGTGAGTGTAGTTATTGTTAAAATTCAATATGCTAAGACAAAAAATAGCAGCATTACATTCCATTTCACAATAATAGCATATACAGGATCACTGAAGAAACAACAAGCACAGCATAAACACAAGAGACAGAGATTTATCCTGGGAAACCCTCATGGGGTAGAAAACCCAGCAAAGCTTCCTCAATATAGATGACCAGCAATATACAAAGATAAAACCCTGAGACATGATCTCCTCCTCCACAATTGCAGACCTCTCCTCCACAAGTGCGCTATCCTCAAGTGAGTGAGTGTATCAAATGAGGAACATACCTCCTCTATTTATACACTACACTGACATGTATTTTACAAGTACACGTAGGCTCGTATTTAACCAATGGGTTAAATACCCCACTACAACTAACTGGGCCGACCCCTCTAGGGTGGTCTAATAACCCTTTGACCCACATAACACATACAGGGCCGACCCCCAATAGGGAAGTCTAATAACCCGAGTTACCACATTCCGACGGAGGAATAAACATCTCCGGATATACAATAAGATCTTTACGGAGGAATGAAACATCTCCGGAATAATAAAGTACAAATATAATATTCTTTGAAGTTACAATATCTCAACACTCCCCCTTAACAAGAAGGATATTATAACAGCATCTGCAAGGAGTTATCATACATGATACATCTATAAATCACTGGAAGCTTTCTCAACATCATCAGTAACTCAAGTAGTTACTGGAACATCTTTAATACTGGAACATCAACATCGTCACACGATCATCAGCATCGTCATCACACGATCATCAACATCGTCATCACACGATCATCAGCATCGTCATTGCACGATCATCAGCATCGTCATCACATGATCAGCATCATCGTCATCACACGATCAGCAGCATCGTCATCACACGATCAACATCGTCATCACACGATCATCAGCATCATCATCGCACGATCATCAGCATCGTCATCACACGATCAGCATCATCGTCATCACACGATCAGCAGCATCGTCATCGCACGATCAACATCATCATCACACGATCAGCAGTATCGTCATCACATGATCAGCAGTATCGTCATTGCACGATCAACATCGTCATCACACGATCAGCAGTATCGTCATCACATGATCAGCAGCATCGTCATCACACGATCAGCATCATCGTCATCACACGATCAGCAGCATCGTCATCGCACGATCAACATCGTCATCACACGATCAGCAGTATCGTCATCACATGATCAGCAGCATCGTCATCGCACGATCAACATCGTCATCACACGATCAGCATCGTCATCAATATACATGATCCTCCCTTTCGGAATTACTGGATCAATCTCATCACAATCATATTTAAGACTATCCTTCCTTTCGGAATTACTGGATTTACTGTCTAAGGATGATTAGTCCAACCACAATCATATTTAAGACTATCCTTCCTGGATTTACTGTCTAAGGATGATTAATCCAATCACAATCACATTTAAGACTATCCTTCCTGGATTTACTGTCTAAGGATGATTAATCCAAGCACAATCACATTTAAGACTATCCTTCCTGGATTTACTGTCTAAGGATGATTAATCCAACCACAATCACATTTAAGACTATCCTTCCTGGATTTACTGTCTAAGGATGATTAATCCAACCACAATCGCATTTAAGACTATCCTTCCTGGATTTACTGTCTAAGGATGATTAATCCAACCACAATCGCATTTAAGACTATCCTTCCTAGATTTACTGTCTAAGGATGATTAATCCAACCACAATCGCATTTAAGACTATCCTTCCTGGATTTACTGTCTAAGGATGATTAATCCAACCACAATCGCATTTAAGACTATCCTTCCTGGATTTACTGTCTAAGGATGATTAATCCAACCACAATCGCATTTAAGACTATCCTTCCTGGATTTACTGTCTAAGGATGATTAATCCAACCACAATCGCATTTAAGACTATCCTTCCTGGATTTACTGTCTAAGGATGATTAATCCAACCACAGTCGCATTTAAGACTATCCTTCCTGGATTTACTGTCTAAGGATGATTAATCCAACCACAATCGCATTTAAGACTATCCTTCCTGGATTTACTGTCTAAGGATGATTAATCCAACCACAATCGCATTTAAGACTATCCTTCCTGGATTTATTGTCTAAGGATGATTAATCCAAGCACTTCATTCTCGAAGACCTTACGTCTACGGTTCTCTTTAGGACTGATAGTCCAGGGATGATTCAATCCCCTCAAGTCCATCAAGAACTTCATTCTCGGAGACCTCACGTCTACGGCTCTCTTTAGGATTGAAAGTCCAGGGATGATCCAATCCCCTCAAGTCCATCAAGGACTTCATTCTCGGAGACCTCACGTCTACGGCTCTCTTTAGGACTGACAGTCCAGGGATGATCCAATCCCCTCAATTGTCCACTAAGGACTTCATTCTCGGAGACCTCACGTCTACGGCTCTCTTTAGGACTGAAAGTCCAGGGATGATCCAATCCCCTCAATTGTCCACTAAGGACTTCATTCTCGGAGACCTTACGTCTACGGTTCTCTTTAGGACTGAAAGTCCAGGGATGATCCAATCCCCTCAACTGTCCACTAAGGACTTCATTCTCGGAGACCTTACGTCTACGGTTCTCTTTAGGACTGAAAGTCCAGGGATGATCCAATCCCCTCAACTGTCCACTAAGGACTTCATTCTCGGAGACCTTACGTCTACGGCTCTCTTTAGGACTGAAAGTCCAGGGATGATCCAATCCCCTTCTGTATTCTCATCTATACAAGAGCAGTTATCACATTAGCATGTATTCTCACCAATACATCAAAACATGTATACATCACACCAAAACATGTATACATCACAACTAGCATGTATTCTTACTAATACATCAAAACATGTATACATCACATCTAGCATGTATTCTTACTAATACATCTAACATCAAAACATGTATACATCACAACTAGCATGTATTCTTACTAATACATCTAACATCAAAACATGTATACATCACACCAAAACATGTATACATATAGCATGTATTCTCACCAATACATCTATCATCAAAAGCATGTATAAGTAAAACTAAGTATTCTAAGTAAGAGAGTCCTAAATCTAAATATTTCTAAGTAACTGGGTGTAGAGAACAGGTTACCTCATCATCGACCTTGTTGTTCGATGAGATAATCTCATCAGCAGTGACTATACTACTCCCCCTTTCGAGGAGGGTCCTTTTGAACTACACCAAGCTTGTCTCGGAAGTATTCAAACTTCACTCGAGACAGAGGTTTGGTTGGTAACTTCTTCACTTGACGTAGAGGTTTGGTTAGTACAACGGTAACCTCTAAGTCAAACAATCCTAAAGCCAAACTTCTTCACAACTAGCAGAGCAAGCAGCCATATATTCCGCTTGTGCTGAGAGCCACACTAGATTGCTTCCAGCTAAACCACGAGATCATGGCTAAACCCAGACAATAACATCCTCTTGATGTGTTCTTCTTGTCTGATACACTTCCTGCCCAAACAGAATCTGAATAGCCATCTGAAGTCATGATCTTCAAGATAGCATAGATCAAATTCTATCGTGTCCTTTATGTGCCTCATCACATGCTTTGCAACTATCAGGTAAACACATCTAGTTTCCACTAGATACTAACTCAAGGTGTTCATAACAAAGCATATATCTAAACTAGTATATGTTAGATATATCAAAGACCCAATAATTTGACTGTACAGAGTTATATCCACTAACTCTGATGAGTTATCCCCTAACAGCTTCAAGTTGGAATCCATAAGAGTGGCCATTCCAACACCTCAAGTCATATTTCTCATCATACTTTCCCTGGTTGAGAAATATTCCTTCTGAGCCTTGCCATACTTCCATACCTAGGAAGTAAAGCATCAATTTGAGATCTTTCATTTTCATTTCTGCATTGAATGATCTTCTGCATATCTATCTGTGCCATCTCTCGTTAGATGGGTCTACTGATATGAGCCTCAATATCATTCGAACTCTGTGGTGAGTTCCTTCTTGCATCCATGTCATATGTGTATCATATTCAACCTTGTAGCAAAGGTTGAGATCCACATCACCCATGGTGATTATTAAGCTTATCAATTTATTATCGATCCTAGGTACCTATACAGAACCTGATTCACACTTCTTCTTTAATTACACCATACTTGGAGCAAACATCTTGTTGTGATTCTCTTCCCCTTTCTAAGAGAATCTTCTAGCCATGAGCCTTCTATATTTTGTTTGATTTGTAAATCTTCTTGTTTGAACATCCACCACTTGTACGGTGTCCATCATTCTTCATGACCTTTCCTACAAATCAAAATTAAGTACATGATTAGTAATACTTCATAATCATCAAAAGATAACCTATTATGCATACAGATATCATTTACATAGTGATGCAACTATTTTGACCAATACTTTGGCACAACACTTTCCCATATCCTTTATGCATACAGTGGCTATCTAGATGCCTTCCATCTCTACCAGAACATACTATCGAGAGTGTGCACAACTCTCAGCATGTCAGCAAAGAGGTTTCATTCTAGACAAGCAACAATGGAATGTTTGTCCAACTTACCAAACATATGCACATTAGTTGTATACTGTTCAATGCTCTATGAATGTTTACACTCAGCATTATATATTCTAGGAATACAAATATGCATACAACCTATTACAGGCAATATCATTACTATTTCAAATAGCAACTCAAATACTTATCTTTTATGTTTGTGTGGCTGCCTCCCACTTGATCTTCTGTATGTCTTTTGAACTTCTATTCATTCTGTACCACTGTGCATGCTCAAGAGTCATCCTCATGATCTCATACACAAACATACACTCATTAGTATATTCTAAATGCTATCAAAACATTGTAGTACTAAATAATCTTGAAAATGTATAGTCATGATTTTAGTTAATAAACATTAGTATTCAAGATTTCAGGGAAGTCTTCTTTTACTCATGCATATCATTAATCAAGATAAAAGATATAATATGCATAATCCCTTGATTACTAACTTTATGAATAAGCATAACCAATCATTCCAAGTATACTTATATAGGGGATCCTAACACAAGGTAAGATTCATGGGAAACATACCTGGATTAGTATACCTACTTGGTTATGTACAACATACCTAAACAATCTCTTCAATGATTTAGAGATCCTGAGCTATAACCTGCATGTCTCATAGGTTAAGCATAATATAACAAAGTCATACATACCTCGTAAGTAGAACAAAGATTATGGATGAGTCTTTGTCTTCATGTTTTCATGGTCATGGAGCCTGATTTGTCTTTTGTGATGTACCTGTATCTTGTTAGCAGACAACATCAACCTCACACAACACCATAATGCATTAGTACAATCATAAGTGTCAACACCCTAACCAATGAATATCTTCTATCATGCATTCATAATTTTGTTAAGGTGATACAACAAATCTAAAATCAAGATTGTACTAACTGTAATAACATGAAGACAAACATACCATAAACTTAACCATGAACAAATCTCAAAACATACCTCGATGAGTCATACCTATCGAGATCGCTTGTAATCTCCTTATGTAAAGCCTTAGCCTCTTCTCCCTCTGAAATAGGAACTCCTTCACTTATGCAGGTGACCAATCCATCTTCTTCTAGGATTAACCCTATCCACTTGATTTGCAAGAACTGGACCTGGAGCTGGATATCGGTTTGTCAGAGAAACCCCAAAAGTTCAAACTTTGAATTTCAGACTTCCGAAAGGATAGAAGTATGCGCCTTGATGAGCTGATCAAACTGATATATTTAGAATTTGAAAACTGCAAAGTTTTACTCCTCAATTTTGCCTTTGAAACTTTCGGATTCACTGGACGTGACCCTGAACTGGGGTTTGATGAAGCCCACTCTTTTGCCCCATCAAAAAATTTGATCCAAAGCTCTAAGCTTCTATTTTTCTGAGGAGCTTCCAGCCGAGGTCACAGATTTCAAAAATTCCCATTTTTACAGAAGCCCTAATTTTCCACTTTTCTGATCAAAGTCCCGAACTAGGGTCTAATCAAGCCCGGCCTTCTGCCCAACCAAAAATTCTGATCTTGGTCTCTAAATTTCTATTTTGATGAGTAGCATCCAGCCGTGGTCTCCGATTACAAAAATTCCAACTTTCTTCAAAGCCCTAAATTCTGGAAGCCATGAATGAAGGTACCAAAAAATAATTCTGTTTTGACAGAAATATGTACCTGATTGTTTCTGGTGTAAATTAGAAATTGTTGATCCACAGGGTCTGAAAAAGTTTTTTGAGATAGCTTGACCTGTTAGATTTCCATCCTGATAGGTCTGACCTCAATTGGATGTTCTGAGAGAGAGTTATGCCAAATGTCGCAACGTGACCTGTTTTGGGAAAATACAGGAGAGCGAACTTGTACGGCGTGCCACGTGTCACTGTTTGACCTTCGGCCTCTGAAAACGTTTTCTGAGATAGCTCGGCCTGTTATCTTTCCATCCTGACAGGTCTGAACTCAATTGGATTCTCTGAGAGAGAGTTATTCCAAGTTTCGCAACGTGACCTGTTTATGGGATAATACAGGAGAGCGAACTTGTACGGAGTGCCACGTGTCACTGGTTCAACTTCGGCCTCTGAAAAAGTTTTCTGAGATATTAAAGTCTGTGTACTACCTGTCACTTTTCACTAAATTTCATTTGGAGCTTCCTAGCCCAAGTTATGACCTTTTTCCCAAGGTCACCTGATTTTGACTCAGATCTGGAAGTGGCAGAAACCCTATATTGTGGTCTAATAACCCTCTAGGGTGGTCTAATAACCCTTTGACCCACATAACACATACAGGGCCGACCCCCAATAGGGAAGTCTAATAACCCGAGTTACCACATTCCGACGGAGGAATAAACATCTCCGGATATACAATAAGATCTTTACGGAGGAATGAAACATCTCCGGAATAATAAAGTACAAATATAATATTCTTTGAAGTTACAATATCTCAACAGTTATAGATGCAAGTAGAGGAGGAGAGCCAAGATCTTTCCAACAAGCTAACGACATTACTGACGTGGAGGCACCTTCATCAACCAAAGTACATTTGACAAAGTTATTAACCAAAACCACCTGGATTTGAAAAGCCATGTGGTAAGGTAATCGAGGCTGGACATCAGTAGTGTCAAACTTGATAACACTAGGACTTCCCGCATCTTGAACTCCTAACGCACTCAAAAGGGCATGCTTCTAAGAAGGATAGGCTTGCAAAACTTCAAGATCTGACAGGGCACACAGAATTTGGCCCAAATCTTCTACGATGGAGTAGTTTTGGGTGGCTCGAGCATTAGGATTATGCGTGGAGTGCTTAAGAACACCTTTCGGTATTCATGGCATAATGGAAGGCTTCTCGATATGAAAGGAATTATCAGGAGGAGGGGGAGGCTCATTCCCCAAATTCGGTTATGGTGCACCATAATCGCGTTGATGAGTAGCAACACAAACCTCCGACTGAACCATATTCACACATCCATAACCACTAGTATTGGAAGAAGCCGTTTCATTAGTACCATAACCAGTGGTGGGAGCATGCGAAGCCATGTTTTGATGATGAGGAAGGGGATCCTTCAACACAGTTGGGCTCTATTCCAAATGCTTTGATGCTTCTTCAATTCGAGGACATAAGTGAGTAAGATGATCCTCCCCACAAAGCTTGCAACGGAATTTCACCTTACGCCCAGGTTTACGATTCTCGCCAGCATTACCGCCTTCCCGAGTGTTAAATTTTCAGAATTTACTTCAATCTGATCTAGGATCTTAACTGATAGAACAACATGTACAGCAAATCTACAGCATATCATTCATGGACACAAGAATGCAAGCATAGAAGAGACACTGAGTTTACTTGGGGAAAACCATAAAGGTGAAAAACCCAATAACTTCCTCAGAGATAGATAGAGCAACGATACAACCAGAATACAAGAGATAGTCTTCTCCTAGCAGTAGAGCCTCCTCCTCCACAAGTGCGCCACTCTCCACAGTGTGAGTGAGAGAATAGAATGTGTAAAATGAGAGAGACACACTCTCTATTTATACACTAACTTGACTTGACCTTTACTCAACTGGGTCAGCCTCAACTTAACCACTTAACATAATGCTGACTGGGCTGACCCCCACTAGGGTGGTCTAATAACCCTTTGACCCACATGGCCGACCCCCACTAGGGTGGTCTAATAACCCTTTGACCCACATGACTTATACAGGGCCGACCCCAACAAGGTGGTCTAATAACCCATCAAGTATAAGTTACGACACTTACAATATAAATGACGACACTTCCGTATAGATGAATAATAACATCTCTATAGGAATAAAACCACTTCCGTATAGAGGAATAATAACATCTCTATAGGAATACAATGTACATATATGTGAAATACATTCCGAAGTTACATATACATCAACACATCCTCTTAACTAGGAAGGTATTTCTCAACACAGGTCTTCTAGCACAAGTCATCTTCTCTGGATCATCCTCACTAGATAATCATCATCGAGTCATCATCATCATCACTGCTGCTACTATCTCAATCAATCTCTGAATCTACTCGTCATAGGAAGTTCTACATAGCCAGTCCTTTTTCATACTGGATGTAGGCCCAGCACCTGCAGGTCTTCATCATCACTGGCCATACTGTGGAATCCTCAAGACTTATTACGTGCATCACAAAACCTGGCTGCAGAATCCTAGGCTATTACGAGCACACAGCTCTACTTGTAGGATCTCCCAGGTGCACATTACATGTGACCCATCACAAAACCTGGTTGAAGCATCCCAGGCTATTACGAGCACACGGCTCTACCTATCGGATCTCCCAGGAGCACATTACATGTGATCTCACCACAAAACCTGGCTGAAGCATCCCAGGCTATTACAAGCACATAGCTCTACCTGTCGGATCTCCCAGGAGCACATTACATGTGGTCCACCACAAAACCTGGCTGAAGCATCTGAGGCCTTTTTCATCCTGTCCAGATCTCCCAGGAGCAAATTACATGTGGTCATGCCAAAACCTGGCTGAAGCATCTGAGGCCTTTTTCATCCTATCCAGATCTCCCAGGGGCAAATTACATGTCATAGGACAAAACCTTGAAAGAGCATCTGCCAGATATCCCAGGGCATGAATTACATGCCATAGGAAAAACCTCGAAATACTATCTGCAGATCTCACGGGACACAAATTATATGTCCTCCCAAGCAAAACCTTGAAAGACCATTTGCCAGATGTCCCAGGGTACGAATTACATTCCATAGGAAAAACCTCGAAAGACCATCTGCAAATCTCCCAGGGCACAAATTACATGCTTATCTGCACAACCTGATCCACGGCCACAAAGTATCATCTGATACTCACCATACATCATCCTAATGTACACATGATCATCCTGATCATCATCACTGCAACATGCTGCTGCATGTCATCTGGAGAAGCTCGTCATCCACGATCACCCTGATCATACAATGCATCCATTTGATGCACACCAAGTATCTACCTGATACATATCATCATACATAGTATATCCACCTGATACATAGATACATGATCCACACAATGTATCCATCAACATACATGATTTACCTGATCATACCTGATACATATCAATATACATGATCTACCTGATCATACAATGTATCCACCTGATACATATACAGATACATGGTCCAAGCATCCAACATGATGCGTACATACATACATAAAAATGATCCAATTGATCATATCCAGCATCCAACATGATGCATACATACATATAAAAATGATCCAACTGATCATATCCAAGCATAAACCAGAACATCATCCTGATTCTCGTCATCCAACGCTTACATCCATAGCCATGTGAAGGATCCTCCTTCCAACATGCTTGGAATGGCTTCAGCAAATGTGTCCATCACTTCTTCCTCGAAGTGTCCTTGATCTGAAGAACGCCAAGCGTCTCTCTAAAGTACTCGAACTTCACCCTGGCTAGTGGCTTCGTCAGTACATCTACAATCTGCTCGTCTGTCGCAACATACAGGAGCTTCACAGCTCCTCTCTGCACCATATCCCTGATATAGTGATATTTGATCTCTATGTGTTTCGACTTGTCATGGAACACTGGGTTCTCAGACAGCTTCACACAACTCTGGTTATCACAGAAGATACCAGTAGCATCCAAAGGGAGATCAAATAACTCAAATAGTAGCTTCCGTAGCCATACTGCCTCACAACTAGTTGAACAGACTGCAACATACTCTGCCTTAGCTGTACTCAGTGCTACGTAGGACTGCTTCCTGCTAAACCAAGAGATCACACCTGATCCCATACTGAAGTAGCACCCAGATGTGCTCTTCCTATCTGCAGCACTGCCTGCCCAATCTGAATCAACATAACCCTGCAGGTTAAACTTTTGATTCACTTCATACTTGATCCCATAATCCACTGTACCTTTCAGGTACCTCAGAATATGCTTTACAGCAACCAGGTGAACACTCCTTGGATCTGTCAGGAACTGGCAAAATGTGTTCACTACAAAACAAATATCCAGTCTCATGTTCGTCAGGTACATCAAGGACCCAATCATCTGATGATACATAGTGACATCAACTGGTTCAGATGAAGCATCACACAGAAGCTTCAGGTTTGATGCCATAGCCTCGCAGTCCATCATCCCGAACCTCTTCAGGATCTCTACTGCATACTTCCCTTGTCCAAGGAAGATTCCATCTGCACTCTACCACACCTCCATACCTAGAGAGTGGTGCATCATACCCAATTTTTGCACATATATGACTCCCTGTCATGTGTCTCAAAGCCAAGTGGCTGTTCCACATACACTTCTTGTTCAACTACACCATTCAAGAAAGTTGTCTTGAATCCATCTAGTGTATCTTCTATTTCATCACTTTTATATTTCTCTATGCTGCCATCTACAGCATGCTTGATCTTGATAGATCCATATGGAAGTCATAACAAACTTCCCTTCAGGTCTTGGGACTACATCCCAAACATCATTCTTCATGATCGACAGATCATGGCATTCCATTTCTTCATCCCAGATCCTGGGAACTTCAATATCTTCAATATCTTCAATAGATATCTTTGTTGCTGGAACAAATGTTGTAGTCCTTTTGTAGGTGAAGATATACGATCTTTCCTACAAAACAGGTTAAATTGCATGATTAGAAACATCTCATAATTTTCAGAACAAATTCTTACTCATAAAGA
Source organism: Larix kaempferi (assembly GCA_027924585.1). Classification (NCBI taxonomy): domain Eukaryota; kingdom Viridiplantae; phylum Streptophyta; class Pinopsida; order Pinales; family Pinaceae; genus Larix; species Larix kaempferi. The sequence goes on from BSBM01000264.1 coordinate 5,867,765, forward strand.
AATATGTCATACAGTCATGCAATTATCTTATCCAATGCTTTAATACAACATTTATCCATATATCGTAACTTTCTAGATGCCTTCCAATCTCTACCAGAACATTGTTAAGAGTTTGCACAACTCCCAACATGTCAGCAAAGAGGTTTCATTCTAGATAAGTAGCAATGGAATGTTGTACAGTTCCATAGGCCACTTGCCCATGCATATTAGTAGTATACTGTTCATTAATGCAATTATTCTAATATGCATAATACACAACCTAATTCTAGGAACATCAATATATACATTATTGAATAGTATTATTTAAGAAATGACAGTTCAAATACTTATCTTTGTTTGTTCATTGGGTGGACTCCCTCTGAGTCTTCGCTTCCTTGCAGGAGCTATTGGAGTCCTAATCTGAAGTAGCTTCTTCTACACCTTTCTTATGTGGAATGTAGAGAGATGGTCAACTCCTTCTGAATATCTGCATCCTTGCAGAAACCACTGGAGTGTACTCCCTCTTGATCTTTGCTTCCTGGATTACTTGTCCTTGAACTTATATTCATTCTCGATCCCTATGCATGCTTGTTAGTATCATCATTGTATTATCCTCTAGGTCTCATACATAATCAAACATTCATTAGTATAATCTTAATATTATCAAAACAAAATAATCTCAAGCATGTATAGTCAGGATCATTTCAAACACAGATAATAAACATTAGTATTCAAGGTTTCAGGGAAGTCTTCTTTTACTCATGCATATTCTTATTTGATCATAGGACTCTTTTGGTTAGTTAAATCATCAATCAAGATAAGAGATATAATATGCATAAAACTTGTGATTTACTCAAACCTATACCTTCATGATTCTTCTGGTTAGTCATATCATCAATTATGGTAAGAAACATAATATGCATACAACCATGACTATTCAAACCTATGACTTCATGAATAATCATTATCAACAACACAACAGTATAAGATCCTAACACAAGGTAGGATTCTATCTTGATATAGGAAAAACATACCTAGATTAGCATGCTAGCTAGTTATGTCTAACATACTCACATGATGTCTTCTTGTTCTTTTTCAATGACTTGTGCTAGTAACCTGTATATCTCATAGGTTAACTATTATAAAACCAAGTTATGCATACCTCGTAAATGGATCTTCTATGAGATCCATGACAATGGATGAATCTTTGTCCTCATGTCATCATGATCATATGTTCTTGAACCAGAACATGATTTGTCTTTCTTGGTGTACCTTTCATGTTAGTAGACAACATAAACCTCATACAACACCATAATGCATTAGTACAATCATAAGTGTCAACACCCTAATCAATGAATATTTTCTATCGTGCATTCATAATTTTATTAAGGTGATACGACAAGTCTAAAATCAAGATTGTACTAACGGTAATAACATGAAGACAAACATACCATAAACTTAATCATGAACAAATCTCAAAACATACCTCGATGAGTCATACCTGTCAATATTGCTTGTAATCTTTTTATGGAAGGCCTTAGCCTCATCTCCCTCTAAAACAGGAACTTCTTCACTTATGCAGGTGACCAATCCATCCTCTTCTAGGATTAACCCAATCCACTTGATTTGCAGGAAGTAGATCTAGAGCTATATTAGGGTTTGTCAGAGAAAACCCCAAAATTCAAACTTTGAATTTCAAACTTCCAAAAGGATAAAAATATGCGCCTTGAGGAGCTGATCAAACTGGTATATTCAGAATTTGAAAACTGCAAAGTTTCACTCCTCAATTTTTCCTTTGAAACTTTCAGATTCGTTGGACATGACCTTGAACTAGGGTTTGATGAAGCCCACTCTTCTTCCCAATCAAAAGGTTTGATCCAAAGCTCTAAGCTTCTATTTTTATGAGGAGCTTCCAGCCGTGGTCACAGATTTCAAAAATTCCCATTTTTGTAGAAGCCCTAACTTTCCACTTTTCTAATCAAAGTCCCGAACTAGGGTCTGATCAAGCCCGGCCTTCTTCCCAACCAAAAATTCTGATATTGGTCTCTAAATTTTGATTTTGATGAGTAGCATCCAGCCGTGGTCTCCGATTACAAAAATTCCAACTTTCTCCAAAGCCCTAAATTCCGGAAGCCATGAATGAAGGTACTAAAAAATAATTCTGTTTTGATAGAAATATATATTTGATTGTTTCTGGTGTAACTCCGAACTTTTAAATCCACAGGGTCTGAAAATGTTTTTTGAGATAGCCTGACCTGTTATCTTTCTCTCCTGAGAGGTCTGACCTCAATTGGATTCTCTGAGAGATATTTATGCCAAGTGTCGCAACGTGACCTATTTATGGGATAATACAGGAGAGCGAACTTGTACGGCGTTCCACGTGTCACTGGTTTAACTTCGGCCTCTGAAAATTTTTTTGAGATAGTACAGTCTGTGTACTACCTGTCACTTTTTATGAAATTTCATTTGGAGCTTCATATCCCAATTTATGACCTTTTTCCGAAGGTCACCTGATTTTGACTCAGATCTGGAAGAGGAAGAAATCCTATATTGTACAGATCATAAATCACAAAGTACAATGAATTAGAGGTTTTCCTTTGGACACAAGGTACATGGGGATTTAATATTCAACCTGTAAAGGTTTCAGATCTGAAAAATTTTCCAAAATGGATTTATAGCGAAAGTACTACGATGACTGGTTTTTTCTATATCAAGCCCTAGCATCGTAAGTGCGACAAGTGTCATACATGCCATATCATGCCTTCTTTCAGGCTATCTCTAATACCATGTTAAATTTTTAGATTTTACTTCAATCTGATCTAGGATCTTAACTGATAGAACAACATGTACAGCAAATCTACAGCATATCATTCATGGACACAATAATGCAAGCACAGAAGAGACACCGAGTTTACTTGGGGAAAACCATAAAGGTGAAAAACCCCAATAACTTCCTCAGAGATAGATAGAGCAATGATACAAACAGAATACAAGAGATAGTCTTCTCCTAGCAGCAGATCCTCCTCCTCCACAAGTGCACCACTCTCCACAGTGTGAGTGAGAGAATAGAATGTGTAAAATGAGAGAGACACACTCTCTATTTATACACTAACTTGACTTGACCTTTACTCAACTAGGTCGGCCTCAACTTAACCACTTAACATAATGCTGACTGGGCCGACCCCCACTAGGGTGGTCTAATAACCCTTTGAACCACATGGCCGACCCCCAATAGGGTGGTCTAATAACCCTTTGACCCACATGACTTATACAGGGCCGACCCCAACAAGGTGGTCTAATAACCCATCAAGTATAAGTTACGACACTTACAATATAAATGACGACACTTCCATATAGAGGAATAATAACATCTCTATAGGAATACAACCACTTCTGTATAGAGGAATAATAACATCTCTATAGGAATACAATATACATATATTTGAAATACATTCCGAAGTTACATATACATCAACACCGAGGAGGGTTGGCATTCTCTTTACGAGGAGTATTACAATTGCTATTATTATTACTTCCATAGTTTCCACCCCTACGATTATTTCTCCCCTTTTTCTTACCACCAAGTTGCTGGTTACCCGATGGTTTTGTTGATTGCACATTGTGTACATCAGATGACAGAGTCGAAGTGGACAAGGTGTGAACCTATCCAAGAGTAGACTGGTTTAGCGACAAATTTTGCATTTGATTAGCTACCAAGTCTATAGGGCAAGTGCATGCGGACCCACGATGCTATCGGCATGTGGTCCAGGAACTGACGTAGGCTCATGTCTTGTTCTCAGTGCATCAGGAATAATGTCATACAAAATGCCAAATGGAGAATAAAGTAGATCTAACTACTGGACTTTCAAGATAGCTTGTTCCTCAGTCACAATGTCGGACATCGAAACATCCTTAGCAATGTATGGAAGAAAAGACTTGAGGAACCATTCCAACAAGAAATATGGAGGAATGTTGGCTTTCACTAATCTCTTCCACCAATGCCACTCTTGAAAATGGTTAGAAATATGTGTGGCCTTATTCTGATGGAAGGTGGACAACAACTCAGTACTAGTATCATAATGAACCGGTAACTGGAAATGGTCTAAGAAAACCAAAGCAATCTCGTTGAATACCCTATAGGTGTTCCTAGGTAACTCCACATACCATTTCGTGGCTTCCCCCATGAGGGTGCGTTGAAATAGTCATAATCGAATGGAATCATGATTCAAATAGTTGGAGGAGCACCAAACGTGAAACGTCGTGACATGATCTCCCGGGTCCTCACCACCTTTCCCCTCAAACTTTGGAATGTCCGAAGGGAGCTTGGTAGGGACCGGGGGCCAAGTAGGGTCGTGACACACCAGATCATTCATGAGCTTCAAAAGATTCGGGAGATTCAAGCATGCAAGGAACGGGAGCTGCTGCTAGAAAGATTGATTATAAGCTCCCATAAAAGGTTGGTTGAAAGGAACTGTGTTATAGGATGGACCAAAAGCTTGACCATGAGGATTAAATTGTTGATACTGAGGACCTGATGGCCCATAATATTTCCCATGGACATAAGGTTCATAACCTCACCCTTCCTGACCGATTTGAGAGTAAGCAGGTATATGCGCATTTTGAGCACCATATTGGGGTGGTGGGTGATACTGGTGGCCAGCACTGACTGGGTTGTAGTAAGATTTTCCACCATGAGTATGGGGCATCTATGTACTATTCATAGTGGGAACCATGTTGTATTGACCGTAATGGTATGGTATGTTCCCACCCCCGACATTAGGATTAGCTTGAGCAGTCGTGTGGTGACCAAAAGCATGAGAAGCATTCCCAGCTCCAATATGGGTGTGACTAGTAGCAGGGTTGGTGGTGTGATGTCCATGTGGATAGGAAATATTCCCACCCCCTACATTAGCATTACTAGTGGTGGCAGTGGACGCAAAAGTATGCAGTATGTGTCCACCCTCGTGGTTGGGAGGAACAATATCATGTGCAAAATTAGTCCTAGGTTGACAAGTAACGATACGTGTATTAGGTTCTGGATGGCAAGCCGTATTCCGAATAACATTCCGGTTAGGTTGGGTATTCCTAGGAGGTGATCGTGTTCCAACATTAGCATGGTTAGGAAACTGACCAGTCCCCATACTATGTGAGTGGGTGGACAACGTAGTGCCCCCAGTGGGTATAGTATGGCTAACACTTTGACTAGTGCCAGCATGAGTACCAACCGTAGTGGAAGGTTCGACAGTAGTGTGACTAGGAATACCAAAAGAGAGTGTGGTGGGGTTGACCATAGGGCCAGTATCATCATGAGTCTCAGGTCTCTCGTATCTATAATTATGTGGAAACGAAGGAATGAAAGGCTCGTCCTGTTCTCCTTCCTTAGGTAGGTCGGGCATCCTGTAAAGATAATTATTAGGATTCGAAGGATCAAACGGATCCTAGTCAAGTGGATTAGTTCAAACAGAAGTAGAACTAGGTTGAGTCTCAGGCGGATCACCTCCCCAATCCTCGCGAGGAGTATGGGGATCGGAAGTATGTTCAACTCTACCCAAAGGAGTAGAAGGGTCTTGCCCGATATCGGGATGTGCAGTCATGTAGTCTTCAACGTAAGTGACGTAAGAATATGAAGACTCAGAGGGAGCCCTTCGACGTCCTCTAGCAATACGGTGTGTAACCAAAGCTGTCTTTAAACCAGCCAACCAACGGGACCGGCGGAGAGTAGGGCTCCATGCCATGTTCTCTCTGGAGAGAGACACGGCATCTCCTAAAGGCCAACTATCGATCAAAAACAGTAAATCAAAAGCACACACCTAGAGAAACTACAACCAAGAGCAGACAAACAGAGTGGCTAAATGAGCTCCCGACACTAGAGACGGTATGTGTCACCTAGGAGAGGCTTGAGACTCCCAAACTATAGCCGGAGGTAACAGAATCAGTTATAGAGACACCCAGGCTTCACTGTGTCGATAGGGTCAAGTCCACTGCACGAACACAACTGTGTTGTCCAATCCCTATCTGACTCAAGACACAAACAACATAACCACTGCAAGTACCCTGTGCAGTACCTAGGTAAGGCAACTATGTTCACCGCAATATAACCAATGCTCAGGGGGACAGTCGCAGGTGGGATATGTCGTATGGGCAGGGTAGCTAAGCCCGAAGCACAAGAGGACGAACCTTCGGTACCCCCAGATATGAACAAATAATGGATATATCTCCCACGTTTAGCCGGTATCAGAGGGATATCTCCTCAACCAACTTCCCGTGACCTCATTCTTAACTCTGGACTTAGAGGTAGCCCTTCGACGTCCTCTAGCAATATGGTGTGTAACCAAAGCTAGCTTTAAACCAGCCAACCAACGGGACCGACGGAGAGTAGGGCTCCATGCCATGTTCTCTCCGGAGAGAGACACGGCATCTCCTAAAGGCCAACTATCGATCAAAAACAGTAAATCAAAAGCACACACCTAGAGAAACTACAACCAAGAGCAGACAAACAGAGTGGCTAAATGAGCTCCCGACACTAGAGACGGTATGTCTCACCTAGGAGAGGCTTGAGACTCCCAAACTATAGCCGGAGGTAACAGAATCAGTTATAGAGACACCCAGGCTTCACTGTGTCGACAGGGTCAAGTCCACTGCACAAACACAACTGTGTTGTCCAATCCCTATCTGACTCAAGACACAAACAGCATAACCACTGCAAGTACCCTGTGCAGTACCTAGGTAAGGCAACTATGTTCACCGCAATATAACCAATGCTCAGGGGGACAATCGCAGGTGGGATCTGTCGTATGGGCAGGGTAGCTAAGCCCGAAGCACAAGAGGACGAACCTCCGGTACCCCCAGATATGAACAAATCATGGATATATCTCCCACGTTTAGCCGGTATCAGAGGGATATCTCCTCAACCAACTTCCCGTGACCTCATTCTTAACTCTGGATTGAGTAGAGCTTCCTGAGAACACCGATCTATACCATGGATTCCTCCACTCCCTAGTCAGACACCTAATGTTTCGTCTAGTAGTCTTGGATTATTAACTCACAATGATCTATTCCAAGACTCTAAACCTATGCTAGTTGGTGTACCCTATAAATAAAATCAGTCTAATCAATTTTATGATTAAGAGTTAATTTTAGTGGCTGTGGTTACTCAAGGGATATGATCGTGAAACTAGTGATGTGTAGACTCAATAGTATGCAACATCATCCAATCCTAGACTCATCTATCCAATAAAACAATGTCACTAATATGCAAATTCAACCAACAATTCTGAAATAAAGATACAATCTTTTATCTTTTCAATGCACAAGCAGAACCTAAAATGAAGGAAATAAGCACTCAATGCAAGATGCAGTACATGAAAGTAAAATATTTTTGTATTTTCACTTATAAACAAGAAGGAAAATGCAAAAAACTAAATGAATATTTTTTGTATTTTTTCAATATAAATGAAATGAAAAAATGCAAGCAAAATCCTACTATTCAGTCACTGAAGTGCCGAGAAGATCACTAAGACAACCCAGCAGATCCTAAACAACAAGACTTAGCCAAAGGAAAAACCAAGAGGTTAAAACCAAAGATTGGTAAAAAACCAACAAGGCTAAACCAAGAGAAACGAAGAGATCCAGTCACAACCAAGGCATGAAACAATCAAGAAAAAAACCAACAAAGACTCAGGAATCAACCAAACTCACCCAACAACAACCAAAATCCATAAACCAAGAAAAGTCGGAGTTACACGCTACTGTCGAAGGAAATCCTGCGGGTACCCACGAACAGTAGAGTAAACAGAGGTAGGTAGACGCGGGAAGAACTAAGTTATCCCGTGGGTGAGGAAAGGAAAATGGGAAATTAAAGAGTCCAGAGGCTCAGAAAAAGCAAGTTTTCTATAGTGTATCTTAACGGCCAATCAGTGACACAGAGCTTCGATAAACAACAACTCTAATTATGGATTAATGCTCAAAAAATTTCCCAAACATGGATGTTTTCCCCAGCGCAGTCGCCATTTCTGTATTGGAGAAAACTCACTATGGCTTGGGAATACCACCACAGATAGATGACTACCAGAAATCTACTCAATTCTCAAAGCAATGCTATTATAAATGACAATGTTAAGATAATGGAGAAATGTAACCAACCTCAATCCGACATTTGATGTAGATACCCATTGGAGCTTTCGATCCACACACTTGTAATTTGCAAATTAGTCTTGACAGCCAATATCTAACAAGTACATGTGATATATAAATGACATTAACATAATCAATAACAATGGTCCATAATATCATAAGCAAATGTAACCCAATGTATAATAAATGACATTCACACCATGAATGGACGAGAACATGAGTATTCTATTAATGAACAAGAAGAAGTACAAAGTGATACGACCTCTTGCCGGCAACCAATCTGAACCAAGATCTAGATCAATCCACTTGTGCCTCCACCACTTCAATCCTCCATGAATGGCAAACTCAAACTAGAAAGGAGTTTGGAAGGTGAACATAAATGGTTCACAACTACAAGGATCAATGAGTGCAGACTCAAGATAGGGAAAAAATCCACTAGAGTTCTCTTATGATTCTCCTCTTCCTCCCGTCCATAAGCCATATGTGCTCAATATATAGTCCTCTCAAAGGTAGGTGAAAGGACACATCGAGGCATTACTTGGGCAGATGGAGATCCAAAGGTCACCCAATGACCGCTTTTTGGGAGTAAAAAGTAATAAAAAGTGGTTTTTACCATTTTACATGCTACCCGCAGGCTATAGGGATGCAACTTGCGGGTATGCCTGCTATAAATATGCAACAGGCGAGTAGGAATAAAAATAGGGCAAACTGGTATCACTGAAGGATAAAAATGGATCTAAGTCACTAAAATGGATCCTACAGGCCAAAGAATGCTGATGCTCACAGGGTGGAATATTTTTATGTAACACCTCATGCTAGGCACTCCCATAGTCAGGCCCTCTAGGTTTCACTCTACATCATGTAGTCCTCCAGCTACACTCACTCCCATCTCATACCCTTCTCCTCGTGAGTGGAGAGGAGAGGCTCTTTCCAGGCGAATAGGTCCAACATTTGTGACATAACATATATATATGTTAGATCCCTTGTACAACAACAAAAAAATACTCAAAAAATACAAAAACACATACAAAGTCTTTTTTCTATGAAACGTACCTAAAGCATCCCAATGTACTCCCTCAGGGAGCACTAGATCAGGGTCCTCGTGAAATTCCATCTCGGAAAAGGGGTAGTCCTCTATCACGAGCATTTGATACCTCCACCACACAAAGAAGAAAACATCATAGTGGAGTAGTTGCCCCCCCCAATATTCCTATGTGGTTGTTCCAAGTTTCCATATGTGGCTCGGATGGAGGATGAACCAGCACATCAATATACAAGCGTAGAAAAGGTACCTGATTTAAGAAGAATGTGACTAAGAGAGCCCCATTCCCTAATTGTTTTTGTCTTCCCTTCCTACACTTGGTTAGTTGATGTTTGAGGTTTTTTAGGATTCCATCACACCATTTGAAGAGTTTTGGTTCAAGGCACTCAATAACACATAACATTTGGGCCTTGGTAGCATGGTGAGATCCCACAATCTCGGAAATTTTTTCAATAGTAAACAAAATGGTGCATAGGGGTCGATCAATTACTTATTTGATTGGGATCTTACCACTAGTATTATGAGTTCCCTTCATGTAAAACCGTGCTATAAGATCCTATGTACTTTCCTCTGAGTCTCTATGTCCATTTAAAATAACTGGTGCTCCCTTCTTAGAGAGACCAGTTATAAAATAGATGTCCTCTAACTCTATTTTGAGGACATGAGGACCCACATTGAACGCCTAGTTATACACATCCCACATCCCTATCAAGTGATTCAAAAGAAGACCTTGCTTCCTCATTCCTTAGGTCTCAAAATATTTCAATAAGCCACAGTTTCTCAAGGCATCTATTTTGTTTGGGTCATGGAGGGAGTCTGCATCATCGACTTTGTTCTCTCTCTTTCCAGTGGATCATGATTTCTTTTAAGACTTGCAAACTCCTGCAAAACACCAAAGAAACACTTGGTCAAAATTTGGAATTAAGAATTGGAAGGAAGATGAAGTTTCAAAGAAAAAAAATTCTCATTTTGCACAGTGTCACGCCCCTATAGTGTATACCATAGAAAAAATACTTGATTTTCATGTTCCTGTAGTAGACCAAAGCACAAAACTCAACACATTTTTGCTTGTTTCGACATAGGGGGGCACAATAATCTCTGAGGGGCTGAAATGGGATCCCCAAGATCCTCAAAACCCAGTAAAAAGTGCATGAAATGAAGAAATAAATCCATCAAAAGAAAGAGCAGAGACTAATCTATTACTTGGATCAGACGGTAGCTCGATTGGTTCCCTGAATCCTCCGCAATCATCAATTTAAAATCCCCTTCAAAAGAGGGTAAAAATATCCTATTTTGGTAAGTTGTGAGGTAAAAATGGATTTACTCTTTCTATTTTTTCTATTTTTACTTTCACCCGTGTTAGATTTTATCTATGATCACACTAGAACTTATTTTTAAGTTGTTTTTCAATCTTTGGAAAGGGATTCTAAAACCTAGTTTTTCGAGAAACCATTGCTTTTACAGGATTAGTGGAAGGAAGGACCTTCCTAGATTGGAGACGTTTTTCACATGTGCATGATTTAAACTTTTCAATCACATGAAACCACGAAATAGTCATCTTTTTTAGCGGTATTTTATCTCTTTTTGGGCCTCCTCAAGACTATTTTACGAAAAAGGAACTTGATGGAGTTTTCCTTTAACCACTTTTCAAAATCCTCAAATGTGAAGAGTTTTCCGAGTGAACTTGTCTCTTTCATGCTCATAAAATAACTTGAAAGGACATCCGTTTGGTGGTATTTTACCCCTTTTTTGGACCATTTGGACTATTTACAAGAAAAGGTATACTCTATTCAATCTTGGCTAGAAGAACTCTCTCTCACATTGTTTTATCCTTTTTCGGGTGAGGAGACTAACTTTTACGGAAAATAACTATTTGGATTCTTCTTTCAATCTCTTTCAGAATCTCTAAATGTGAAAATATCATGGATTTTACCTTCTTTGGACTCATAAAATCAAGCATTGAAGGGCCCATATGGGACCGAACCCCTCCATCTTCATGTTCTTTAAACATATGTTGGGGTACTCATCTAAGATGAGATATATAGAGAATATGTTACCCTCCTCGTGATCGTTAAAAAAAAGAGGTACCCATATATCATGATGGGGAAAATTGGGAAGAATGGGTTAAATCTTTGTGGAAAGTATTATGGCAGCTTGTTTTCACCCCTGAACATGGCACATGTTTGTGTATTGTCTTACAGTTGGGTAATCTTCTGGCCGTTCAGTCCCACCAAATTCATGAGTCATCTTACTCCTTTAGTCCATCTGAAGAATGCCTCAGTTACCATTGCATTATGTTTTGGTCTCTGCCTCATTGAATCAATGCTGCTAAGTCACTTGTTGTGTCATTCAATGTTCAAGGGAAGTTTACCTAAGTCATCCTCTTTGTAGTATTATCTACCTTCATCCTTGTGTCAATATATGCTCATTTGATCTACCACTTTATCTGTGTTGGTTTCATGTCAATGATGTGGAATAAATCATGGCCCTCCTTTGACGAGTATATTCCTGTCGAATCCAACACACTATCCAGGAATTAGGCTTAGAAATCAATTCAATACCTTGGGTCCTACATGCCTCAATGGCAAGTTTCCTTGATTTCGACAGTAGGTTTGCATCATGGACCTTTGATGGGATGATTCCATGAGTGTTCAAATCCAACTCATCTATTCACATTCATAGGAATGTATTGGGATACCTTGGGAGTCATTTTCATTATTGGTGATTTCCCTCGCACTTGTTAACGGTTCACATCATTGATTCACATGGCTAGAATCGTAGCATTTTGGGTTCAGGTTGAAGACACTGAGGACTCTTGTTATGTACTTTACTCAGGTTGCAATGGATATTTTTTTAGTAGTTTCCCACATAGAAATCATGTTGGTGACCTCAATTATATATTGTCACACAGATCCACTTTGTATTGGTCATGGTTGTGTCATTATTGTATCATGGATGTAGCTTGTATTCTTGTAGCCATGATCTGTCTTCAGTCATTGTTAGGTATGAATCCATAATCTATGTGGGTGGCCGTATCCTGAGTCAGTACTATCATGGATCTGCAATGTATTGGTTGGCAGCCATGTTTTGAGTCAGTTTATTTCGAGCATGGGTATGCCTTCCTCAGGGATGATGCTGGTGTATTTATATGGCTTTGATTTGTATCTCTCTTCTGGCTCTCTTCTAGATAACCTTTTTGCCTATTTATTGGTAAATTGTTTCAACAATCAGATTACTTTTGACCTCACACTTTAGGGGGCACTTTTTATACCTCAAATTGTCACCTTTGAGTGTCTTCATGTTCTATCACAATTAAATACATGAAGTTGATGTTCCCTAGAAGTGTTAGGACCTACTTTCATGTGGCTCACACACTTGCTAGTTATCATCAGGAAGATTCTATGCTAATTGGAGGTTGAAATCTCCCTAACCAAACCTTGATTTGAGCCTTTTTGTGAGATTGCCACTCCCTGCCTAGTGTTGCGGAGCAAAAATATTAGTTTTCCAGTGTTAGGAGACTAGAAATATCCCTCATTTTCGCTCCTTGGCCTCCTTTAAGGGAGAGAAAATATTGTTATTTTAATTTCCCTTGGTTTTTGGATTGAGATTTTCAAGGTATGGATTCCTCCTTCTAGTCATATCCTCTTTCTATTCATCATGATATTCATATGTTTAAATCCAAACAATCCCCCATTGATCCAATATCCTCTCTTAAGTGGTTGGCCCTCCCTAACCTATATATTAGACTTCATACCATGGCTCAAAAGAGGAGGAAAAAGATTGAAGAGGTGGACCTTATGACCCTAGGTTTTTCAAAGGGTTGTTGGCAGAAGAGCTTGGAGGAGATGCTAGTGAAAGATTAGGTGTAACAATCTTATGTATTTGTTTCTTTTGGATATCTAACGAATAAAGTTGGCCTATTCTCCCAAATTATGCTTCTTACATTGAATGCACATTGTTGTTCATCCATTTATGAATATATCTAGTTTAATCCACTTGTTCTTGGAAGGTGTTTGTCTCTCTTTTGTTTGCAGGCTCATCTACTTGGATCCTCAAGATAAAATATGGATCAACGAGGAGAATCAAGGACAACTTCTAGAGTCGGGGTAAGGCATATTATCCTTCTCACCCTTCCTATGCACATGATTGCTTAGATTTTCTTGTGGTTAAACTAAGTTTAGGAGAAAGTAGAAACCATTTGTTTCCTTTTTGTCTTGGGTTAGGTAACTAGGGATCTACTTCAATCCCAAGAGGAATCCTATTGATCCATACGGAGGATTTCCTAACACATTCATACCTCAATTTTCTCAATGTTTAACTCTAGAATACCTATGACTATCTCCTTCATAATAGGAAATTCATTATGATGCAGGTATCACATCCTCTTATGCCACAACTTGGACAAGGTATATGTGTTATGAACATAGGCTTGAACAAGTCCACCCTGTAAACTATATAAATTTCCTTCCCTAACCTTAATCATCTAAGATGCTTATGGGACAGACTCATTTTGTCTTATAATGAATTGTTGGTTCTTTAACTCCACTAGAAACCCCTTATCTTTGATGAATGATACTAAAAGAAAATTCTTCCTAATACCAGGAGCAAACAACACATTGTCAAATTCTAAAGAGTTACCTAAATAGAGTTGGAAGGGAATGGTATTAACTCCTGCTACTGGATACTTGAATCCTCACCAAGATCGACTTAAAATCCAAATACATGCTCCTTTAGACTTGAAAATAATAGGTACACCTCATCTAGTGTCTTGTCCTCTAATATATTATGAGGACACTTTTTGTGGATATAGATTGCTGTCTTGCATGCTTATTCCTATTTAAACATCAACAAATCATGGTCATGAATCATGGCCTTGACATTCCTTATAATAGATATGTTCTACTCCTCTACAACCTCATTATGTTGTGTTGTTTGTAAAGAACAATCAACACCCTCTTGATTCATACATCCTTATAGGAACCCTTGAACTCGTTAGAGGTATACTCACCCCCATTTTCCAATCTCAAAACTTTGATCTTCTTCCCTTACTAGTTTTTACTAGATCTTTGAACTCCTCAAACCTACTAAAGACATCATCCTTGGTATTTAGGAAGTATATCCAAGTTTTGTGAGAGAATTCATCAATTAATGAATCATAGTATGTGATATATAATATTAATGCTACCGAAATCAATCCACATACATCTGAATGCACCAAGTCTAAAATTCCCTCATACCTATTCTCACCACTTGGGTTTGTAACCTTCACATGCTTCTCAAGTGTGCATCCTTTGCATACCCCCTTTTTCTCAATGTTACTCTAGAATACTTGTGACTATCTCCCTGACAATAAGAAGTGAATTATGATGTAGGTGCCACATATGCTTATGCCACAACTTGCACAAGTTGTCTATGTTATAAACTAAAGTTTGAACAAGTTCACCCTATAAATTGTATAAGTTTCATTCCCTAACTGTAATTATCTGATATGACTCTAGTCTAGACTCCCTTGGTATTATAAGGACTTTTTGGTTCTTGAAATCCACTACAAATCCATTATATTTCATGACTAAGACTAAAATAAAATTCTTCCCAAGACCTGGAGCAAACAAGACATTTTCAAAGTCTAAATAGTTATCTAACTAGAGTTGGAAGATAATGGTACAAACTAATGGTACTGGATACTTGGAATCATCACTAAGCTCAACATGAACTCCAAATGTGTGCTCTTTTAGACTTCTTAATAAATCTTAGGTCTGTTCTAGTGTATTTTCCTCCAAGATCCTATGAGGAAACTTTCCCTAGATAGAGATTGTCGTATGGCATGCTTCTTGTTGGCACAAAATGGAGACTGGGGTTATTGTGCACAATCCAACAGAGGGGTTCCATTGTATTCTAGTGTGATAGCATTTTCAATCCCCTTTTGGGGGAAGGTATCACCTAAAGCACAACCAAGACCAGCATAGAGTAAGGATAGTTAACTATATGGTTGCGAAGTGGGGTTTACAACAACAGGTAAAAAATAAATATTCATCATCCTGTGACAACACTTAAAAATGTTCATCATTCATCCATTACACTAAATATTATTAAGTAGAAATATATCATTACATACACAACTATGGAAACATAACCGTGTAATGTCCCCATTCAAATAATTGCATAGTAAGACAATCCCATCAATCCTACTAGTTTCCTAGGTTGGATGGGCACATGTGGAATTGCAATAAGGAACCTAATAAATGATGTTTAGACATTAGAAGGGTTCAAGTATTTAATAAATAGGTTGAATAAATAAATTCAAGAGAAATTCTAGGTGGCAAATGGTTTTGAGGACATTTGGAGGGTGTGGGACCCACACTAGCTTGGTTTCTCACTGCCACATGGCAAATCTCTCTTGCCATTTCGAATCCATGGGAAGGAAAACATTATTGGGTGATTTGGTAAAGTATAAACATGGAATGGATCATATTAGGTCGAAATGGGATGGAATGGTAACCTCCATGGAAGAGGAAGAGTCCAATTGGAAGCTAGTGGACACTTGGGCTATATTCCCTAGCCTTATGACAACAATGATGGAGCATCTATGACATCTATGACAAAATTCAGATCTAACTTCATACATCTGACCTTTATGAGGGCACTCATGGGAGTTAGATAAGCCAAAGAGACTCCTACTCGAATTGGGAGAAGATGGAAGGCTAGAAACTAGGAGACAAGTGGCAAATGTGGAATATTTCCTAAGTGGAAATATCTAGAAGATAATGGGAGAAAATATTCCCTTAGAAGTCTAATGTTGGTTATAAAATGTAGAAATCAAGTATGAGAATGGCTTTCGATGATCTGAGAAAAAATTGCATTTGTGAAGAGAGAGCTAGTGGATGACTAGTTTCTTGCCTTAGCCAATTTCGAGGGTGAAATATTCCCATCCAAGTTGGTGTTTGGAGAGGACACTTAGGTATTTTATGGATATTTAATGGAGTTTTATTTGCAGGAATCAAATACAAGGAATCTTTTGTTTTTGTTTAGTGCAGCACCATCTCTCAACCATTTCCAGTTTTGAAGGCATATTGATGCTCCTTGAGGGAGGGCGTTTTTGGTGAGCTATTGTAATTCTTGGGAGAGATTATCATGATGTATTTATGATTGTAATAATAATTATATAATATTTTATTCATCTTCAGAAAGTTTCAGGTCGAAATACCAAGTGGTTGTATGTAAAAATGAAGATTAATGAGCAAACAATGTCCATTTCCCCACTACATTGATGTATGCCATTTTAATGATGATGATTTCGAATAAAGAAATGTTTCTATGATAAATTTAATATGAATGGACTTCAATTGATGTTTATTACAATTTTCATATTCATTACTTGAGAATTTGAAGCTATTATACTCATTTTATTTGCATTAGAAGAAGATTTGGTGCCATTTCCCCAAGGGTCGAATTAGTGGTTTTTGTTGTTGTTTGGAAGAGGTTTGGAATAGAATTAATAATTAATGAATGGTTCATTTTGGAACTTATTACAATACTTGAGACATACCATACCTCTGTTTAGAAATTCGAGTGGGTTGGGTGGCATTTGGGAAGCCATTTTTAGTACTTACCCCAGAAGGATTTGAACCCCAATTTACTAGCAAAATTGCATATTTGGTCCAGAACCTTAAGAGAGTTCACAGAGTTCTTTTGGTGGCCATATATCATCCCTAAAAATCATATTCAATTCCTAACATCAATCACATACCTTATCAGAATATTTGGGAGCATTTGCGGCAAAATTGGGACCTAGGCATCAAAACTAGTCAAGGGTCGAAATTGAAAAAAAAGTGAAAATTGGGCATTTTTTTAAAAATTGAAAAAGAGACATTACAAGTGGTATAAGAGCATGTTCTTGGAACCTGATGGTCTTAAAAAGAAGTCAAAATAATAAACCACCACCCTTTGAACCAGTAGTTGAAGAGGTTTTTGTTGAACAAGAGGTAATAGAAGAAGAAGAGTTGTTTTTTAAAACCATGGGTAGAGAGGAGGAGGAAAACATAAGACATAAGGAGGATCTTTCTGAAGCCTTAAAACCATGTTTTGATGGAATTACCATGGGTATGCAAGATATGAGTATACAGTTGATGAAAGGATTGGAATTTTTGGGTAGCCAACTTGCAGGCAAAGGGATGATAGGAAATAATAGTAGTTCACACTCAGGAGAAAGGAGGAACATGGGTGAGCATTTTTTCTCAAGCACGGGACCCCATAATATACCTGATGAATTTCAAAGCACACAAAGGCATGCTGCACCTAAATTTCTTGCACCCAAAGAAGAGCCGGATGTTCAGATGATAGTAAACTATCAAATGAATGGAATGCATTGAGTGAAGAATGTAAAAGAGGTCTACCATTTAGTCAATACATTGATGCTATATATAAAATGAAAAGGAAGGATGAAAAAAGGAGTCCATTCCAAAACAAATAATTAAATGGTGCTATTAGTAAAATGTTAGTTCCTACTTTTGATGGTTCCTCTCAAAATTCTGCTAATACTTGGGTGCAAAAATTAGATGTGTATTTTCAGTTGAATCCTATGTTGGAAGAGGATGCATTAAAAATGGCTATCTTGCACTTGGAAGGAGATACCAATGAATGGTGGTTCCATGGCCTAAAAACCTTTGGTCATGATAAGGTTAGAACATATGGAGAATTTTTCGATAGGGTACTAGAGAGATTTGAACAAAAAGATCCAGAATTGCCTTTCAAAGAACTAGCTCAATTGAAGCAAACTAAATATGTTGGATCCCTACTAAATATATGTTGGACTTTCAGAAATTATCAGTCAAGGTGGCTAATGTATCTATGGGAAGGTTGGTATTTCTATTCACTGAAGGTTTGGATGAACCCTTAGAAGGTTTTGTCAAATCCCACAAGCCAACTACATTAAAAGATGTAATGAACTTGACTAGGGATCTCCAAAATGTGCTTCCTAGAATGAGATTTCCTCCCAAGCCTAACTACAAATTTGAAAAAAAACCTTGGAAAAGGGATGGATATGATAAGAAACCTTGGAAAAAAGATTCATTTGAAAGGAATAAAAAAGAAGGACTAAACAAGGATGAACTTTGAAAAAATAAATTGTGCTTCACATGCTTTCAACCATGGACAGTGGGGCACAAATGCACTAAAGGAAAGGCTCAATACATAGAAGTATTTTCTGATAATGAGGGGAATTATGGGGGCATGGATGAATATGGACATATTTAAAATCAAGAGGAGGCATATGAGACAATAGTAGAAGAGGAAAGACAAGAATAAAATCAGCCTTCACCGGACAAAGCAAGAATGGCAATACTTTCAGTAGTACCTCGCTATCATACTATCCAATGCAAGGGTGTGGTACTAGGGAAAAGAACTTCAGTTTTGGTAGACGGAGGAGCCACCCATAACTTCATCGATGCATATATGGTGGATAAAATAAATATACCTATTGAACCATTTGATGGCTTCACAGTTGTCATTCCCGGTCACAACACAATGCAATGCAAAACATGGGTTCCAAAGTTGCAAGTCACTGTAGGTAACTATAATTTTGTTGATATTTTTTATGTGGTTGATGTTGCTGATACTAATGTGGTTTTGGGAGTGCAATGGCTGTATTCAATAGGAGAGCATACATTAAATTATCAAATTCCTGAAATGAAATTCCAAGATTCAAAAGGAGTACTAAGAGTTGTGAGAGGGCAGCACACTTATCCAAATCAAGTAGTGACTTGCAATAGTATGAGATCTATATGGAGGCATGGGGACATAAAATGGGATGCTGAATGTCATATTACATCTCCCAAGCCAAATATAAATATTTTTGAACACCCAAAGGATATAGAGAGACTCTTGCAAAAATATGAAAATTTTTTTAGAGACCTTCCACATGGTAGACCACCAGATAGGGGGGTTGAGCACAACATTGTTTTGGAGGAGGGAACTTCACCCATTCAGATACAACCTTATAGACATCCTATAAATTTCAGATATCAAATTGAAAAATCCATCCAAGAACTCCTAGAGTTGGGACTCATTAGACCAATCTCTATCCCCTATGCTTCTTCTGTAGTGTTAGTGAAGAAAAAAGATGGAACATTGAGAATGTGCATAGATTTTAGAGCCTTGAACAAAAAGACTATCAAGAATAGGTATCATATTCCTAGGATTGATGAGCTCATGGATGAGCTACATGGGGCCAAATACTTCTCCAAAATTTACCTTATATCAGGGTATCATCAAATTCGAATGAAAGATGAAGATGTGCAAAAGACTGCTTTTCAATGTCATTATGGCCACTTTGAATTTCTTGTCATGCCTTTTGGGTTAACTAATACTCCAGCCACCTTTAAAGCATGCATGAATAGGATATTTTTCAAGCAACTAAGAAAGTTTGTTTTGGTTTTCTTTGATGACTTTCTCATTTACAGTAAAACATCGGGAAGAGCATTTGCAACAATTAGAGAGTGTGTTGAAAATTTTGCAAGAAGAGTCCTTATTTGCTAAGTTGTCAAAATGTGAATCTGGGATAAAAGAAATATTGTATCTTGGGCACATTATTGGGAAAGAAGGAGTTAAGGTACACATGGAAAAAATCAGGGCTATCTTAGAATGGTCATCACCGAAAAATATTACCAAATTGAGAGGCTTTATTGGCATATGCACCTATTACAGAAAATTTGTGAAAGAATTCTCCAAGTTGACTTCTCCACTTATTGATTTAACTAAGGAGGATTCTTTCAAGTGGGATGAAGAGGATGAAAAGGCCTTCCAAAAAATTAAAGAGGTAATTAGTAGTTGTCCCATACTTTCACTTCTTGATTTTACTAAACCTTTTGTTGTGGAATGTGATGCTTCAGGTGGAGGAATAGGGGCTGTCCTAAAGCAAGGTAAACACCCCATAGCCTTTGAGAGAAGAAAGTTGTAGCCTCATGAAAAAATTTACTCCATCTATGATAAATAAATGCTAGCCATTATGCATGCATTGGCCAAATTCAGACAATACTTGGTGGGCAAATTTGTGGTGAAAACTGACCACAATAGTCTAAGACACTTTCTCACCCAAAAAGATCTAAATGAAAGGCAACAAAAGTGCATAAGCAAGATTCAATATTATGGTTTTGATATTGAATATGTCAAAGGAAAGAATAATATAGTAGCACATGCTTTGTCAAGAAGACCTTCTTTTTCTCTCATGGACATTGCCAAGGATTGGAAAAATATGCTACTAATTGAATATGCTAAAGATAAATTTGCTTGTGATGTGTTGGATGGAATCAAAGGGGATTATATCTACAATATTTTGAATGGGCTGATTTATTATAAGGGTAGAATTTATTTAGTTCAGAACTCAAAGCTCAAGTATGGAATTTTGCAAGAAGCACATGATTCCCTAATAGTGGGCCATCTGTGGATCTTCAAAACTTATAGACAGTTGAGGCAAAGGTTTTTTTGGCAGGGTATGAAGGAATATGTTTAGAAATATGTGAATGAATGTAAAGTATGTCAACAAAAAAAATCAAAACTTACATTTCCAGTTGGCCTATTACAACCATTTCCCATTCCAGAGCAAAAATGGGACAGTATCTCCATGGATTTCATCACCAGTTTGCATAAATCTTTGGGTAAGGATTGCATATATGTGGTAGTGGATAGGTTGACAAAATTTTATCATTTATTTGTTGTTACATAATCTTTTAGTGCTGCACAAGTGCCTGATATTTGTTTCAAAGAAATCTTCAGATTGCATGGGCTCCCCAAGAGCATTGTTAGTGATAGAGATAGTAGATTCATGGGTGCTTTTTGGCAAGAAATTTTTAGATTGGTGGGCACTCAATTGAAACCAAGTACTAGCTATCACCCACAAACTAATGGGAAAACAGATAGGTTGAATCAATGGTTTGAAGGGTACCTAAGAAACTATGTGGGAGAGCAGCAAAAAGCATGGGAAAAATGGCTACACTTGGGTTAGTTTTGCTACAACACCACTTATCATATGTCAATAAGGATGTCTCCTTTCAAAGAATTATATGGTTATGATGCACTTACATTTTCTGAAATCATATTTGGTGATAGTAGAGCCCCAAATGCTAAAGATTGGGTGGAAGAAAGCCAAGAAATTTTAAAGCTCTTGAAAGACAATTTGCAGGTTGCTCAAAATCATCAAAAACAATATGCTGATATACATAGATAAGAAAGAACCTTTAAGGTCAATGATTTAGTATATTTAATGTTGCATCCATATAAACAAACATCTCTAAAAAAAAATGGAGCAGAAACATTAAAACCAAGGTACTATGGGCCATACAAGGTAGTGCGGAAGGTTGGAGAAGTAGCATATGAACTAGAACTTCCGGAAGGGAGTAAAATCCATAATGTATTTCATGTTTCTTGTCTCAAGACATCCCTTGGTTAGAAAATCATCACTTCAGAAATACTTCCTCCTTTGGATGATGGAGGTCAGCTCACACTTGTTCCAGAAAAGATCTTGAAGACACAAGAAAGGAGGTTGAGGAGTAGAATTATCAAAGAATATTTAGTGCAATGGAAGGACTTACCAAATGAAGATGCCACATGGGAAGAGTATAATATTTTGCATCATCCAAATCTGAAATTTATTTAGGACAAGCAATCTTGGTTGGGGAGGACTGTAATGTCCCCATTCAAATAATTGCATAGTAAGGCAATCCCATCAATCCTACTAGTTTCCTAGGTTGGATGGGCACATGTGGAATTGCACTAAGGAAGATAATAAATGATGTTTAGACATTAGAAGGGTTCAATTATTTAATAACTAGGTTGAATAAATAAATTCAAGATAAATTATAGTTGGCAAATGGTTTTGAGGACATTTGGAGGGTGTGGGACCCACAGTAGCTTGGTTTCTCACTGCCACACCGCAAATCTCTCTTTCCATTTCGAATCCATGGGAAGGAAAACATTATTGGGTGATTTGGTAAAGCATACATATGGCATGGAGCATCTTATGTCGAAATGGGATCGAATGGCAACCTCCATGGAAGAGGAAGAGTCAAATTGGAAGCTAATGGACACTTGGGCTAGATTCCCTAGCCTTATGACAACAATGATGGAGCATCTATGACATCTATGAAAAAATTCAGATCTGAATTCTGCATCTGACCATGATGACATTTCAGCCCCAAAAATAGGCTCAAGGAAGGTGCTCATGGGAGTTGGAGAAGCCAAAGAGACTCCTACTCGAATTGGGAGAAGATGAAAGTTGGAAACTAGAAGACAAGTGGCAAATGTGGAATATTTCCTAAGTGGAAATATCTAGAAGCAAATGGGAGGAATTTGACCCTTATAAGGCTAATGTTGTTTATAAAATGTATAAATCAAGTATGAGAATGGATTTTGATGATTTGAGAAAAAATTGCATTTGTGAAGAGAGAGCTAGTGGATGACTAGTTTCTTGCCTTAGCCAATTTCGAGGGTGAAAGATTCCCATCCAAGTTAGTGTTTGGAGAGTCCACTCAGGTATTTCATGGATATTTAATGTATTTTTATTTGTAGGTATCACCTACAGGGAAGCTCATAGTTTTGTTTAGTGCAGCACCATCTCTCAACCATTTCAAGTTTTGAAGGCATATTCATGCTCCTTGAGGGAGGGCGTTTTTGATGAGCTCTTGTACTTCTTGGTAGATATTATCATGATGTATTTCTGATTGTAATAAGAATTATATACTCTTTTATTCATATTCAGAAAGTATCAGGTCGAAATACCAAGTGGTTGTATGTAAAAATGAAGATTAATGAGCAAACAATGTCCATTTCCCCACTACATTGATGTATGCCATTATAATGATGATAATTTCGAATAAAGAAATGTTTCTATGATATATTAATGATTAATGAACTGAAAGTGATGTGTATTACAAGTTTAATATTCATTACTTGAGCATTTGAAGCTATTATACTTAGTTTATTTGCATTTGAAGAAGATTTGGTGTCATTTCCCTAAGGGTCGAATTAATCATTTTTGCTGTTGTTTGAGAAAGGTTTGGAACATAATTAATAATTAATGAATGGTTCATTTTGGACCTTAATAACATCCTTGAGACATCCCATACCTATTTTAAGAAATTCAAGTGGGTTGGGAAGCATTTGGGAAGCCATTTTCAGTACTTACCCTAGGGGGATTTGAATCCCAATTTACTAGTAAAATTGCATATTCGGTCTAGAATATTAAGAGAGTTTACAGAGGTATTTTGGTGGCAATATATCATCCCTGAACATAATATTCAAGTCCTAACATAATTCACATACCTTCTCAGAATATTTGAGAGCATTTGGGGCAAAATTGGGACCTAGGCATCAAAACTAGTCAAGGGTCGAAATTGAAAAAAAAGTGAAAAATTGAGCATTTTTATAAAAATTGAAAAAGGGACATTACAAACTGACACATTCAAAAAAAATTTAAGGGGTCAAAAATATCTTTCATTATATCATCTTTTCACAATAAAACCACAACATCATGGCCATAGGCCTTACATTCAACATGGGATTACCCATTGTGTAATACAATAGAACCCCAAAAACACATTAAAAAACCAAAACCCAGAACTAGATATCTCTCTTGTGTTGGCTTGGATCTACTTGTTTCAGAACTATCTTTCACGAGATCTCTCGCTTCCTCCTCCTACATTTTACATATTCATATTAGGATTCCTTTTATAGTTGCGTGTTGGGTCCAAAATAGGTCCAAAACCGTTGCAGTGGTTACCTTTCTTGCACAACCTTCAGTGGTTTCTGTGACTTCTACTACTCATCTTCTTCTTCCTCTACTTTTGCAACTTCCATTACTCTTCTTCTTCTTCCACTACTTTCATAACTTCCTTACATTATATGACTTTTGTCCTTCTTCTACTACTTATTTTTCTCCTTCTTGGTATACTACAAAATGAAGGAGCCAACGGGAACTGACCACAAAGGTTGGATTGCCCTCAAGTCAACTCTACTTCATGACTAATTCTTAGACTTCTTCAATTGTTGGTCCTTCAAACAAAGGAGCCAACTCTAGTACTTGTGGATAAGATTTCTTCTGAATTTTTGTGAACTCATCCAGCTTAGTCTACAATTTTTTGATCAACTCATTCGTACGATCTAAAAATTCCTGAGCTTTCTCCTTAGCAAGATTGGTGGGTTTCTGCTACTCTATGTGTTGTACTTCTGCATTGGCAAGGTGGTCTAACTATTGTAACTCATTATATTTGTCTTGTGAAGAAAGCTTCAATTCACACACAATTGGATTGGAGGGACACGCTTTCTCATGTATGTTATCCATATCATTATCCAAAGCTTGGGCTTCTTGATATTTATGTGAATATATTTGGGGCCAGTTATCTAGGTGGCTTCCTAATGTAGCTATCTAACCTTCTCCCTTAAGGCTTCCACAAGCCTTTATTTCTTATCAAGGATGACTACCCAATCATTCAATGCCGCAAACAATTATTGAATCTACTTAGTTTTTTGTTGGAGCTTTTTTCGGACGAATGCTATAGCACTACTGACTTGGGACACCTAGTTCATAGGCTATGTTTGTGGCACCTCATCTGGATTTTGTAACCTAATAATATTAAATTGGAAATTATCTCGTCCCTCATGGAGTTGCTTCCAGGATACACAAAGATGCTGAAAACTGTCTGGGAACATATTGGGTATGATCTCCTATGGTATTGTAGTTACATGTTCCCGGACATGCAACCACATTATATGCAGTTGATCACATAGTGCATAGACAATATCTTTTGCAACTGCTTTTCTCTTCTCTATTTCTTCCTTAGCAGGTAATTCTTCCTCTAATTGAACCCATGATTCATCGTACATGTGCTTAACATTCTTATTCTCTATCTCTGCAAAAGCTAACCATTATTCTACCTTGGCAGTGGCAGTGCGAATATGCTTGAATAAAGGTTGTTATGTCAAAGTAGTTCCTTCTAGAATGGGTGCTCTAGGTGGTAAGGAAAGAAGGGATAAGTCATTGGAAATAGATTGATATGACTAATCCTGTACAATAGTATCTAATTCCTTTTATCTTTCTCTAAGTCAGAGAATCCGCTACTGCACTTCTTTATAAATAAAAGGGGTGTTTTCATGTTGCACTTGGTGTACTGGGAGCATAGCCTGACAATTCCCTCAATCTTCCACCCGCTTCTCTAGTTGTACTCTTAGTGAAATGATGTCATGCTCTTAAAATGGTGATCCTTCTTGGTTCCTGAGAGGAGCTTATTCCATAGGATTATCCCATTGCAATATCCCTTTGGTTATATGATGCTATTGTGACTAAATGGATTGTTCTAATCTTGAATTCATGGGGATTTCCATTGGATGTTTGGTCTTTTCTGTTAGAGTATCATCCCTTGTATCCTTAGAATCTTAAACCTATTGGCTATCTAAATCTTGTTGCTCTATCGAATGAAGTGATGGACATTCTTATTGGACTGGGACTCCAGATACTTTGCTAATATTCTTCCTGGGATCATTAAGGTCAATGGTTGTGGATGAATTGGGGTTGGAACGAAGGGCATATGTGGGAACAAATTACAAAGGGAGAATAGTGAGTGGTTCAATTGAGATGGAGGGGTACACAACGGTGGGGATGATGGTTGTAGAGGGTTTATCGGTGCAAGCATGTTTGGTTGGGCATATAGAATGTATAGCTTCCTTGAAGAGTTTGGATGAAACCATAACATTATCCATGAAGGATTCAATTAATGGGGGTGGGGATGTTATTTGAACTTTGGGTGATTGAGTACCTTCCAAAGAAGTATCTTGGGTATCTTCAAGTTTTATCTTTTGCGAGGAGGAAAATTGGGGAAAGATATAAGACCTACCTTTCATAGTGTTTGCAACTTGGACACTAGGACACTTGCTAACAAACTTGTGGAATGTGTCTGGAATTAGGAAAAATGGCAAGGTATAGGAAATAAATATTGTGGGTTCTACTTCCAATGGTCGAATCAATGTGTTAGTACTAATATCGTCAGCGAGAGTGAAAAAAGGTAGCTCGGCTGCGCGATAAGAATATCATGTCCTTTGAGTGAGAATGTGGACAGGAAGAGGAAATGGGAAGAAAGAAGAAAGCGACTCACCCTGTGACGATAATCGACTGGACAAGTGATAGGGTAAACCAAGGTATAGCGACCGATCAATACCAAGATCGACGACTGATATTTTTTCAGTGCGTCAAAAGTGCTCAACTTTTATCAGGGTAAAATCATCCCTCTAGAGACACCCATAAAAGAAAGCTGCCATCTACACGTGGCGGCCTAATGATCATTCAGGGGCCGAAAAGCGGTTTCTCTAAACCATCTTTTCAGAGCCCTGAAACCTCTAAAATATTTCCACAGTGGTTTCCCTGACCACAGGCCACCAAGAAGCTGACCGACAGAAGAAGTGGGATCCACCCATAAGGATGCACTGGCAGCGCGCGCATCTCAAGGACGTGAAGGCATAAGATCGATGACTGGTTTGACTTCAGGGGATCTAAGATGCTTGTAGATTAACATCCCAAGACCTCCCCTAAAATAAAACCACCAGTTACACATGGTGAATTATTGTTGAGTCAGGACCCAAAAAACAATCTCCTCAAACCACTTTAGCTGGATCCTTAAACCACTAATGGCTTACAATTCACTACTTCCCACCGTGTTCCCCCTTGTTTTTCCTTAAACTGTCCTTAAATGGTAATTACTGCCGCTGTTTATGATAAAATGTATCCCAGCATTTAAGAACCAACTACCCCACAACCAACAGGCCAATTCTAGCATGCCACATTTACCCTGCATTAAACCTTGCCAAGTTCAATTTTCTCCCTATTAATACTCCCCTAGGGAAGCCATTGTGCATTTTTCTTCCAAATCCAAGCTCCTCAATCCTCACTCTCTGCACCTATTTTCTCCAATAACCCTAAGCAATTCAAAACCAACGTTCCCCGATCTAACCCTATGTTAGCATGGCCTTTGTACCCACTCCTGAAGTCACCACCTCATCCATGACCAACAGTCCAGAGGACCATCTCGGTGACGAATTCTTTGACATTCATGACTCTATCTCTTCCTTCCCAAATTCACAACAATTGGCTCACTAGGCCAAGGAGCAAGAAAAGAATGGAAATGATTTATTCAACCTATGGAAGCCTGGGATAGTTAAGATGATTCTCCCTCCTTCCAGACCGTTTCCTAAGTTAATACAGTGGTGCACGGAAAGTTATGTACAAGAGAGAAAGGACATCATTTCTCAGCTAGGGAATGTGGTCTCCCCAATTAATAAAGATCTTGTCATGGAATTGACAGACACCAATGAAGATCCCTCACGGCTCTGTTTTGACGAAGAGGTGTTGATAAGTTAGAGTCAGGAGATTTCCCCGGAAACTAGCAATGCCTTCATTTGGATGCTATTGCCACCTGAGAGTAGTCTATCCAGCACTTAATTAATGTTCAGCTTGGAGACATTTGCAGGTCCTGTTCAACCAGTATTTTCGATGATATGCAAGTTCCTTAGGTATGATCATGACATAGTGATCGACGACATCATTCTAGTTCTTTTGTTTATCATGAACCTCTCTCAGCATGAAACCACTATCAGGTTGGATTTACCATGTTTCCTCGCTCAGTCCATCCACCTCCAGTTAAAGAATTTTTCATCCAAGAAGATGTTTTGGTTCTACTCTGTACTCTTGAACATGATCTTCTAACATAACAAAAGTTACTTCAACAAAGAATATCTTGATATGTCAGTGATCCTCGTTCCCCCATAGAATAAGTTCTCCGCATTCGTAGATACCTTCTTAGCGAAGATCTATACACTATTGTTTGATTCTCCTCCACCGAGAATTTTTCCAGAGTGCAAACAATTGTTGTAGCTCAATCGAAATGAGGTTATGGGAATTTGGTTTTTCTTTGACACTCATATCGAAATCATAGTGTATGGGATAGATTTAGCTCCGTACAAACTCCCCATATTATCGAATCCTCGATTGTTTCCATTGGAATTCATCCACCAAAGATTCAACTGTGACGAGATGCATTTCATGAAAGGGAACAGTGCTAGGACTTTCAAGGTCCCCAGTGAAGTTGGTCCTTTTAAGGTATGGAGAAGAGATGCTCAGAAATAAGTTGAGGAACTACTAGCTTTATATGGTTTCCCTTTAAGCAGGGTACAGAAGTATGATCCCAGGGGGATCATTTCTCAAACAAGACAGACAACCCATTCTGCAGCATTCCTCCACTAGTCACACTCCCTGTTGGACAAGATGGCCAATTTGGATAGTTGGGAACAATGTCAGGCTGCTTTGGACCCCGGCAAGGCTTCTTGATCACTAGTTGTTCGAACACCCTTTAAGATCGATACGATGGGTAAAAGAGACACGTCAAATCCCACATCAGCTACCGGAAGGGAAGGATCAGGGAGTATGGCGTCAAGGACCAAGAAGTTGAAAGTAGAAAGGACATTCAGTGCAACCTCAAAATCGTTCTGACACCCACCCCCATGACACCTGTCATCCTTGAAAGCTTCCCTTCTGCAACATGGCAATAGATTCAAGAGGATCACACCACGGAAGGAGATTTAGTTACCACGTTGTCCATCAAGTCAGGTTTGTTCGGGATTTATTCTCATATTAAAGATGACAACATCGATCTAGAGAAGTCATTGTTTCTGAAGAAGGAGCTGGATACAGGAAGGCAATCCAGGATGTTATCAACACTGGATTTGAAGTAGGGAGCCCTCAAAGTGGCTATCCTAGAGAAAATAGTGTTAGGAAAAAAGAATACGCCTTCCAACTTTAAGTCTACCTAGGTAACCAAAAACCTGGACGCGATCCTATCCAAAGATATCATGGAACTACATCGACAGACGGGTGAAGGAGTGCACAGAGACGTGCATAAGTACACTAGGAGCATGAACAGGTTACAGGCTGTGGTTCAGAAGTTAGAGAAACAACTAAAGAACGGAAAATCCTCAAATAAAGCTAATAAGTTAAAGATAACTGACTTAGAGAAGCAAATAGTAAAGATGGTGCAAAATCCTGGAGACATGGCTCCATTACAAGTCATGTTAAAAGAGAAGTATAATGAAATTTCATCCCTAAAGAAGAAGCTCAACGTTCCCGCGACTGATTATTCACAGACTATAGAGGTAGTCACAATACAGATAGAATTGGAAAAGTCGATGACTGATGGTCAAGCACTCAAGGAAATGATTTTCTCATTGGAAGGTGAGTTGGAAGAGGCTAGGAAGATAAATCAAGATATCCTCCAATAGAAGGCTGTCACACATCAAGCCTCATCGAATTCATATACAAGTGACCAATTGGCCCAGGAAGTGGGAGAAATGAGCATCAAGGACACTTAGTTGAACCAAGTGCAGAATCAGTTGAAGGCGAAGTGCAATGATATTTTCAATGCAAATGAGAAGCTGGTTAGAAGAGATCAAGTCATCTCAGAGATCTAGCAAACTGTTGATGAGATCCAAGGTAAGGTCCAAGAGCTATCCAAGAATATCACCGGTAAACCTTTGATCATGGGTGCCAAAGTTGCATTATGGGAGCAGATGGTGGCTCTGATAAGCTCTCAGTGGATTCATTTCAGCGTAAACCCAATCTCAACAGCAAGCTAGTAAGCATTATCCAGTAGGACTCTTTTGTAAACATTTTGTTGGAAATTACAAACAAGAATGTATAAGCCAGTGGGCTGTAACAAACTTATTGTAACAACTTATTTTGTAAAGTTTGTAAAGGATATATATAGTAGTAAAAGGAAAAGTCTAAGGGTTGGATATTTTTGTAAGAAGCATAACTTCTGATATCTTGTAGTCTGATCAATATATAAAGAAGAACCTCATTTTTCCCAATCTTGGTGTCTTGTGGGTTCAAACTTTTGATATGTCCAGTTAGTACTCTTTCTCTTGTCAATTCATCTCTCTCATATTGTTCATGATTTATGAAGTTCATTTTGGTTTCAAGACGAGTGATTTAAGCTTAAATTATTATTCCTAAGATGATTATGGCATGAAGTATTCATGTTAGGTTATCTGGAAATAAGATCTGCATATTGTTAAGGTTCATCTCTGTGATCATTTTTGCTAAAAATACTGAATTCCTCCCTTAGGCTCAGTACGCTATTCTCAAACATAAGACAAATATTTACTCTCTTTGAAGTACCTTTGTTTTGTGCCATTCCATTAACATCAACTCATTCAAATTCTTGTCATTGGCATATTGAAATACTTCCCACATTATTCCAAGATTGGCTATCTACATTATTTTATGGTGAATGTGATTTTGATTAGGAAAAAGAACACAGTAAATATTAGTGATGCCAAGGAACATTTCTAAAACAACCTTAGAACGTCTCTGGTACTAACACAATGCACAGTCATGATCGATGTTGAAGCATACCTTTGAAGTGTATTTCTTGAGAAAAATGTTGGCAACTATTGGCATAGAAACTATCTTCATGACCTAATACCATTATTCAAACTTATCTTTGTTAAAGGAAATGTTGGGAGTGTCCTTCGCATCTTTTCGTGCAGCATAATCTAGAGTTCGATTGGTTGGTGTTTCTTGAGTTGGGGTAATATTGACCATGGGGTGACTGCCATTTCCACGTTGCTAGGGAAACCAACAAATATCCAAAAATAAAATAACCTCCTAATTTCTATGCATATGTGCAATCTTGGAATAGCTTGTCCATTAGGAACTTTCACCAATTGAGTTTTGTACCATCGACATAGAAATTTTCAACTGAAAATGTATCTAGGGTACACTCCATGTTCATATATTTCCACATAAATTTTACCACAATGATATGGCATGCCATATTGAATGGGATATTGTTGACATCATTGATGATGTCACCTTTACCACCTCTCTTGGTACCATATTAATCATACAAGTTTGGATCAGTGTGGGTTTTTTCTCTCTTATGTCTACCTTGAAATCTTGTGGCCGCATCTTCTCCTTCCATGGGAATTCATGTAATCTTGTGGATGTCAATGGCATGGATAGGATACTACTTATCTAACCATAGGGAATGGCCATTCATTCGACTTATCAGGAACTTTGTGCATTTCTAAACCTATGGCGTGGTGTCAAAATTTGGAAGGTATTTCAAATGGAGGAGGTTCAAATCTCAGAGAGACACAAAATCGAACTTCCATTCCTGATGAACTTACCCATTGTTGAGTGGGAAGAAATTCATGTATATTGTAGGTTGCATGTCAGGGTACATGCTCCATTCTATAAAATCCATATCCATGGGCTATGTTTTTTCAACTTTCTCTTTCAAATCACCTTCCACATGGATCCTTAGTCCTATTGGGTCCGGTTTTTCAACATATTTATGATTATATGGATCCCTACTAGATGCGGCTCTCGTGGTGGAAACCTTCCCCATTACAGTCGCTTGGTGTTGGTAAACAAACTTGATTGTGGGATTATGCTTTTTGGGAGAGTTAGTTTGACAAATTCATTGACTGTGGAATAGACTGGAGATTGCCATCCTTAAGTAATGAATTATGAACAAGTTATGACATTAATGGCGATCCATCATGAGATGGTGCTATAAATGCGACATATGGTACATTGTTGTATTCACATGAGAAAGGTTATTTTTAAAAATACTTAGTCACTTCGAATCATGATGTTGGGACAACTGCACCACTCTAAAGGTTATTAGTAGTCATAGAGTGGAAGGTGGATCCCTGCCCGACCATAATTTTGTTGACTAACTGGTGACTGAATGAAAATATGGAACAAACTAAATACTTTGAAAAGAAACATCACCAGACTGATTACTTGGAAAGAAACATCATTGAACTGAATACTTGGAAAGAAGCATCACTAAACTAACAACAAGAAAGGAAAATTAACTCTAAATTCTAACTAACACACTTTTGCAAGCAGGAGTGGGCCCTTGCGAAGCCACTCATCATAATCATAAGGCTTCAAGCGTGTGCCATTCACCCATCCAGGGTGAAAAATACCATCAAGCTACACATGTTTAACCACACTCGATTCTTTGATTTAGGCCACAAAGAAAGGTCCTAACCACTACATCTGTAGCTTCCCTACATGCTTCATGAACTTACTATTATAGAAGAGCACCTTGTCACCTATAGAGAACTGTTTCTTCTTGATGTGTAAATCATGCCAATTATTCTATCTCCCATTTTGTACTGTGGCATGATAGTCTACAAGGAACTAGGTTTCTTCAAGTTCCATGATTTCTTATATACATTCTGCAATTGATTCATCCTATGTCACATGGGTTGTGTTTCCAATGTATACACTTGAAACAATGAAATTGAATGGAATCACTGCTTCTCTTCCATATACCAACTGAAATGGAGTCTTCTTGTGAAGTATCTTAGAATTGGTTATGTATAACACAACTAGAATCCATCTGTCCCAATCATATCTATTTGCACAATAGACTTTGATCAATTATGTTTCTATAATCTTGTTGAATGCTTCGACTGTGTCATTCTCCTAGGGATGATATAGAATGCTCTTATGATGTTGAATTAAGAACTCATTTGTCAATTATTCAATAGTTTTGTTTAGGAAATGCTTTCCTTGATCACTCGTGAGACTCCTTGAGCACTCAAAGCAAGTTATAATGTTCTCAAAAATAAAATCTTAAATTGTTTCCGTGGAACAGTCTCTAACATCTCCAACTTCTTCCCACTTTGTTAGATAGTCTGTTGTGGTGATAATGTATTGAGCCTTCGAGTGCTTTGATGGTGGATGGATTGGTCCCACAAATTCAATTTCCCACTTCTCAAAATTTTGTAATGCTTATATGGAATTTCATCTCTCTGGGATGATTGAACAACACGTTGATAGACGTTGCATTTCCTTGTGTACTCCTTAGCATCCTTGAATAAAGTAGGCCACCAAAACCCAAATTGAATGACCTTTATGTATCCTTTGTACTAGCATGTCCTCATGCAAATATTGCATGAAATTCCCATAAAATTATTTCACATTCATGATCCAATACGCATCTACACAAGATGCCATCAATTCCTATTTTATACAATTGTCTTGCAATCTAGTGGTATTATGTTGCTCTAACCACCAAGTCTCTCTTTTGTTTGGGGGAGAAGTCTTCTAGGGGTTTTATTGTAGTAATTAACAATGCAATGTCTTCTAGATGATATAGAATGACCTCAACTCTAATAATGCATCTGGTTATTGATCATCTACCTGGCCACTCGCTTCACCAGATTCAATGCAAGATCAATGATATGGTCCATGGTTTTGTTTTCTTGGCTTCACGATAAATTCAAATGATAATTCCTAAAATATTAGTAACCATATGCGGATTATCCATTTGAATACTATCTTGTTTACCAAATACTTTAGAGTAGAGTGGTCTATGAAGAACTTGAAAGGTCCTCTCAAAAGATAGTGGTGTATTTTCTGCAATGCATGGATCATGGCCAATCCATCCCATTCTGTTGTGGTGTGGTTTCACTATTCTTGTGATAAATTTCTACTGGAAAAGTACATGGGATGTTCCATCTCACCTTCACTGGGTTGAGCCAATATATCTCCCAAGGTGATCCTTGATGCATATACATGGACATCGAATTCCTTATGTCAATCAAGGAATGAAAGGCTTGGGGCATTTACCATTTTCTCCTTTAGCGTATTAAATGATTGTTCAAAATATTCATTCCATTATAAAAGATCAATTTTCTTTAACATTTTCTCCAAATTTGCAGTAATAGATGCGTATTTGCGAGTTAATCTTTGATAATAACTAGTATGACCCAGTGTGGACCACAACTTATTTACTGTCATTGGCAGCTGAAAATTTACAATAGAAACAATTTTCATAGGATCAACCAACACACCATCCTTGCAAAAAATATGTCCCGGTAGGTTACGAAAGGGTATGCAAAATATGCACTTCCATGGGTCCAATGAGATCCCCATCTATCTACATCAATCCAACATGAGTTGAAGGAGTGCAGCATGGTCTCTGAATGTATTGTAGACTGTCCAATAATCCAAATAAACTTCTAAAAATTTGTGGAGGAACTCACAAACAACAACTATTACTACTCTTAAGAAGACTGTTAGCGCAATTTTGAGTCCAAATGACATGAAATTGTATGCAAAAGATCCCTATTCAGAGGTAAATGTACTCTTCTTCTTGTCTTTCTCTACGATACTTACATGGTGATATGGTGAGAATCCATTTATGAAAGTATATGCTTCATTTCCCACTACTTGGTCGAGCACTTCATCCCTAAAATGTGTTGGGAAAGGGTCATGAATGCAAGAAACATTCAAGTTGTGGTAATCGACATAGACCCTAATGTCCTCAGTGTCCTTTTTACTATGGAATATCACAATGGTGTTGATCCACTTAGATTCATCAATCGGGAAAATTAAACTAGCATTCAACATACGGTCAATATGCTTCTTAACATTTTGTTTGACCTAGTGATTTAGCCGATAAGGATGAAGCTTGATAGGATTTACATCTGGATTCAATACAATATTCATTTCTCTGAGGTCTCCCTAAATTCCTTTGAGTTCTATGAAGCTTTGCGTAAATAAATCCTCATACTCTTTTAGAAGAGATGCGATTTCTGAGACTTACTGATCATTGCAATAATCCCCAATTGTTTCCATATTTGGTTTATCTTTAGTTCCAATATTGATATTCTTCAACCGCAGGGTTTGTGTATAGATTTATCTAGTATATTATGGCTCAGCTTGTTGAACTTGTCGGGAGCCTTCTGATTCCTTAAGTTGAATATGTCGCAACATTTTGACTTCATTTAGTTCTGTTTCTTCTTGCTCTCTTCCACCAATTCTACATGGAATTCCACCAATTCTTGGTGTACAGGGAAGATATATGGGTGACTAATGTTCCTCACTCTAGTCATTGAACATCATTCCTTTGTGTGATATTTTAGGATTAGGATCACTCATTAGTAGCAAACCTCACTAGCATTCACTCATGAAGTGCAGACAGAAGAAGAAAAAATGGTGAATCAATAATCACTCATTACATAGAAAATGGAGAAAAATGTATCACACATCACTTGTAAGTTGGCACTCTGTAAAATGAATAATAACTAAATACAATCAAATGGATTCGAATGCCTATAAGGTCATTCGAATTCTCCTCAAAGTGTGGCTTGGATAACATTGGAGACATCATCCAAACCAGTGGCAGTGGTCACAAAAGTCAAATAGTCAGTTAAATGAGTCTAACTGAGTGCATGGGGAATGATGTAGGGAAGGAGACTCCAATGTGGGCACATGAGGAGATGTCAGTAGTCAGAATAGCTGCTCTAGTCTCTATGGAGGTCTATCTAACTGGTTCAGTCAGTTAAGCTAGCAATCAATCCCCAAAACAAGGAATAGATCCACTAATCATGGAACTAACTGAAATAACTCCTAAATAGGTGGAAGAAGGTGCACTTGTGATCCATTGATGAAAACAAGGGCAAATCAGTGGCTAGGAGGGATAAAAATAAGCAGAAATAGGCTCTTGGGGGATGCAAAATAAGGACCAGGTGCTGGGAGACTACCATACTGATGACTGGATGCATGCAGATGTCTGGATTCATGCAAAATGCATGAAGGCATGCAAAATGCATGAAGGCATGCAAAATACAAAAATGATGGTGAGAATATTCCAACAGCCCCCCGCAAGCTGTACTATGAGGAACAGCTGAAATGGTAGGGCCCTGGTAACTGAGACCAAAGGTCACCCCGTACAACAATCTAAATAAACAAAGTGAGGAAAGAAGGAAAACCCAGTGGGAAGAAAGCCCCACCCAAAAATAGACTGTGGCAGGATGATCAACCATGTACATCACTCACCCCAAATGGTAAGTGGACTTCTCCACTGAAGAATGATCTATCGGCAAGAAATGGATTAGTAATGTGAGAATGATGAAACCTTCCATTCTAAAAATCAGATCTGGCTCTCCTCAGATCAAGTGGATCTCCAACAAGATCTCCGACAGATCTAAGAGTAGTGGTTGCCCATCTAGGAAGAGAACGATCATCAAGTGTAAGATAATCAGGTTCTTATGGATCTAGATCTTCCATTTTCTCATCTTCACTAATAGTTGCTAGATCTTTAGGTTCTTGTGGATCTGGATCTAGCATTTGCTCTTCATCATCTTTGTTAGCACTACGTTTGTGCAGGGAAAATGCTAATGTACAATAGAGAAATGTTTTGAAAAAATTCTTAATATGGTAAGAATGGCCTTAAGAATTTCCATGGTTTCATGATCATGTGATCAAGAGTTGGAAATAAAAGTGCTAAAAGGATAGTAGAAAGAAATTTCAAAGAAATATGGAAAAATCAACAATATGGATCAAAAGAAGTGGCATGCTAGTTACTAAGCATTCATCCGAAGAGAAAATAATGAAAGCATTAAACAATGCGCAATAATCCACTGTTGATCGTATGTTGGAAAGGGTATCAACGATCCATGTTGTTTCTGCATCACCAAAGTGAATGGAGGTAAGAAGCAGTGAGTGGTTGCGAAATTCAAAACAGCTTGCCACATGGCGCGTCTGCAGCATATCGCATGGCAGGAAGGTGGTATCATAAACCATTTATGTGTTGTGCGAAAACCGTTGAGCGATCACTTTTACAAAGACGTGGATGATTACGATGGATGCCAAATAAATCCAATTGTTGAAAAGAAAAGTTTCGAAAAGGTGCAGATATGGTTGGAAATTGAATGGTCCAGATTACACTGCGATAGATCAACGACTCCAAATGATTCCGCACTGCGAAGATGCGCAAGTGATAAAAGGAGAAGGTGGTTGTGAAAAGTGAAACTGTTAGACAGGTGGCAATGCCACAATATTTCGCAATTGGTGAAAATGGTAATGGAAACCACTTAAATGAGTTTTGAAACCACCATTGGTGGGAATATGGCACTGAAGAATTGACGGTGAAGATTTGAAGATGGAAATGATCGGACGGTGAAGGGAAATCATCATGATGGTAAAAGGAGTTTCAATCTAACGACTCTAGTTGCAACACGAGAGATCGATGGATGTGGAAGATTCGTGCCAATGGAGAAGCTTTGAAGATAAAGAAAAGAGGTTATATAAAACCGTGAAACACGTGAAGTTGACATTTGTCTTCATGGTGCTAGCATCATAAGCATTTGGATGTGTGTGCAGCGAGGAAAGAGACAGAGCAGGTCATTCTTTCAGGTTTTTAGTAATAGGTAGGGTCTTGTAACCAGTGCTATCAATATTATAATCTTGTTTATAAGAAGGGAAAAATGGAGGAGGTTCCAAGTCTTGACAATGTTAAGGTTAGGGATGCCCTAGAAGATAGGGATTATGATGTTTTTGATACAGAAATCCGGTTACCTGTCCCTAAAATTAAAACAAGGTTAAAGAATTTACATAAAGAGGGTATAGACATACATAGAGTGGTCCATTCATCTTTCATTTTCTTCTGTCCTGACCAAATTATGTCTTTCCCTGAATTCGTATCCTGGTGCACGTCAAACTATTCTGAAGCTGAGAAGGTCATTATGAATGCTCAGAAAACTAAAATTGTTTTTCCAATAGAGTCATCAGTCATTAGAAGTTGTCTTGAAATCCCCACGCCTCAAGCATCTAAGTTAGAAAGTTTCTATGAAGAATCCATCGTCAGTTTGTATCGTCAGTCTTCCCCTGAGAGTCAACAAGCTTTTTTGACTACTTGTCTTAAACCCGACTTGGAAATTGAAAATACCCCTTACCCTTTGGATGCCAATTTTTTCAATGATAATAGTCAGTTGGTTCTTTCCTTAATTTCCCAATTCTTAGGTCTAGATAGTAATATAGTGGTGACTGAGTTACAATTATGTTTATTATTCAAAATAAGTGTTGGTTTCCTGGAGCTGAATATGATTCGACACCTTGTCTCAAATTTGAAGAGTTTTTAGCTGAAAGTATCCATTGACAGCTAGTAAGCTTTCCCAACACAAGGCACTTTAGATTTCAGTCACATTTGATGAAGATGGTCATGTTTTCTAGTCATAAAGAGCTACATTTTCCACAAATACTTTTCATAGGAACTTTGGATGATAATATGTTCAATTATATGAACTATAATCTATCTGAACTATATAGAATGATATTTAGGGAAGAATTACCTAGGGTGTTTCCTGAAATGAAGTCCCTGATGTCGTTGAAGGAATATCTAGCAGTGGGATATTGGTTCTTGTTAAAAGATCACACGGTGATTAGGTTGTATGGATTTATGTGTGAGCCGTATGTGTTACCCGCCTTTTTAACTTTGAGAATGTTCGCTCTAGAATTTATTAGACAAACGTTGATGGTAGAAGATGATCATTTCTTAACTTTTAAGAAAGCTTCTGATTTGAGGTATCCTTGGAAAATAGGCCCATTTATTGTAAAAAAAAAAATGCTCTTGCATCTATGAAGAAATTATGAGAAAATATGGAATTTAAGAAAGATATAGTAATTGAATATGATCCTCTTCATATAATTTTCGAGAGGAGGCAGAAGAATAATACTAAGGATTTTGAACACAAATAAGTAGAGGGATTCTCAAACAGAAAACATTTGCTGTAGTATGAGTCTAATGATGAGGCAACTACAAGTTCACAGGTGGAAGATCTTGTTTTAACAGAGTTTACAATAGAGACAGGGAATACATCAAGTACCGTGGAGATTGGAGGGAAAATAAGCTTGCAAGATATTATTGATTTAGATAATGAAGAACAAGATGGAGAGAAGAGACTCAAGATTGATACACAACAAGATTTGATTATATTTACAGGCAACGAAGAACAAAAAAAATAAGAGTATTCAGCACCAGAGGTCCAGATACAGGAATACAGTTTTCAAGAAGCTAAAGAAGTTGGAGATACAAGTAAATTTCAGTCGAGAATTGAAATGTACAACAAGTATGGGAAATATAAACAAACTTCTTCCCAGATGCCTTATAATTTGTTTCCAAAGGTAAGAGATTTGACAAATTCAGAAATTACTTTGGTAGCAAGTAGAGATATCAAGGAGAATACTTTCAATTTGGCAGTGTCAACTAAAGAAAAAGTGACTGAATTAAAAGTAATTTTGAAAAAGATAATAGTGCCTGATAAGATCCAACTACATCGGCAGACAGGAGGAATAATATACGATGATCTTGCAAAAGAAAATTTGAAAGTTGCTAAATTGGAGAATACAATAAGCAGACTAGAAAACTAGTGGAAACAAGAAAAGGTAGAGAATAAAGCTCACCAAAAACAAAGTCAAGAAATTACAAATTGACTTGGTTGGGAATAGTGATGGAGGCAATGCAGGAAAGAAATTGTTGATGGAGAAAGATAATATGATTCAAGTACTAAAAAAGAAATTAAAAATTCCAACAACTCAGTTAATTAAGGCTTTTGAATTAACTGTGTTGGAGCAAGAGAAAGAATATTTGTCCAAAGAAATTGGTGATAGTAAATCCAAATTATTAAAATTTGCCGAAAAAGAAGCAGAGTGGGAGAAAGACAAAACAAATATGAAAAACCAAATTGAAGATTTAAAAGGGAAGCAAACAGTCTTTGCTCAACAATAATCAAGTACTATCTAGGTAAGCGGAGAAACTAACATAGATGACCTAATACAATCCATGTCTCAAGTGAGTCTCAAGGAAGTATAAATAAAGGGATTAAAAGAAGAGAAGCATAAACTAGAAGAGCAAAATCAGAAAAAGGACAAGGAAATAAAGGGATTGCAAGACAAGAATAAAGATTTAATAAAGAGAAACCATAGATTCATTTCCCAAGTAATTGGACAAGTCCCAATGCAAGGATGTAAGAATATGATTTGGGATATTATCATTGAAGAAGCTGCCAAATTTAGACCTTACTTGAATTTTATAAAAGGAAGAGAAAAAGTAATAGAAGAAGCTTTAAAGGGTTGCACAGCTGTAAGGGAGAATTTGAATAACAAGCCAAAATAAGCATCTCAAAATGCCATGGTTTTCTTGAGTGATTTAACAAAAGATGAAGTGAAGACAATGGATATCAAAAATTGAATTTTAGTGATCACTTGGGAAAGGAGGATATTAGGAAAATACACACATGTGAAAAGAGTTGAAGTTGGAGTTGCACGAATGAAAAGACAAATTGCTGATTTTCAGAAAACGTTTTCCAAAAGGGGTTTCCTGCTTTTTGGGATGAAAATAATGAATTGATTTCCCAGAATGATTAAAAAAAAATTATTTGAAATAAGAGGAAATCATGATAAATTTCAGAATTTAACTCATGTGCTTACAGGTAATATCTTGTTAAAAAGCTTGCCGAGGATTTCGAAATCATGAATAGGTTGAAGATTATGGGTGAAAAAATACCTCCTATTTATTTTGAAGAAAATGTGGAGATGAAGGTTTTAGTAAAAGAAATGACACTCTATGAGACCCTTACTACTGACCAATGGAAGAATGTGGAGAAGTACGGAAATATGAAGTACACTATTCATCCATAAAGATGTTCGTTAACAGCTATCAGCAAATGAAGACTATTGAAAATTTTCATTTTGAAAATTTTTGTAATATGTTTTATGTAAACTTTGACTCAAGTGACATGTGGAAATTAGTTAGGTTATTTAAATATTTTAGTTAAGAAAGCAGTTAGGTTTTACCTCAAAGAGGTTTTTGTATAAAAAGGCAATAATTGTCATTTTGTGGGGTTGGAAACTTTTGAAAGCAAGACACTCTTTGTATTGAGTTATTCTATTTCTAATACAAGACAGCCACGCAGAAAATAACACATTTTTGCATAACAAAGATTCATGTGTTGATCGAAGTTACAGTCTATACTCTCTTTTCCTCTATGTTTATGTATACTTTCTTTGTTATCACTTCCATCATGTTACATCTTCTATGCTTGGATGAGAGTTCAAATAAGTCAAAATTCATATGTATATGCTCTGATTTATTAGGTATGAGTATCCATATTTTCTCTAAAATCGATATTGGATTCATCTGAAATTGGTGGCCATATTGATGGAATGTCTATCTTTCTTTCCTTTATCACTTGCAAAATATTTTGACTGTAATGTGACAACTATCTTGCCTTTGTGAAAATAATTATTGTTGTTTGTCTGTTGGTCCTTAAAATTCTCAGTTTTGAATCCATGCCCAATGGTTCTTGCATATATTTCATCCATATATCTGTTTTAAAAACCCTAAACATTTTCATACATCCCTAGCCATTCACATATTTTTGAGATAGCCCTCTCTGGTAGGAAAAAGGGCTAGTTTTTCTCGTGAAGGTTGGTTTGAAAGAGTTAACTTAGGATTATCCTTCTACAACCAAGGGTATTTTCTGAGTGCTAACAATATTCACTATCATACTCTGAATATGAACTGTCATGTGATGAAAATTATCTCTCTTGGAGCTCATCAAGCAGTGGAGGTGTGGTAGGAAATCTCTCTTTCTCAACAGGATGAGCATCATGAAGAGGCCATTCCTCAAACTGTACACTCCTATCAAGGAATGTGGTCATAGTAGAAGGATCAAGAAGCTTGTAGGCCTTTGAATTCAATGCATAACCCACCATGATACACTCTCTGCTTTGTGTATCTAGGGATCTCCTATTCTCATCTAGAATCCTTAACCATGCTCTGGATCCAAACACTCTAAGGTGAGATACATCAGGCTTGTGTTCCATCCATGCTTCGAAAGGAGTCATATCTTTGATTCCTTTGTGAGGAACTCTATTATGAAGATACGTGGTAGAGTTGATGGCTTCTGCCCAAAGAATAGGGTGAAACCCTTTCGACTTTACCATGCAGGTGGTCATCTTTTTCAATGTCTCGTTCTTCCTTTCAGCAACACCATTTTATTGTGGTGTATAGGGAAGAGTATGTTGCATCTCAATTCTCTCTTCAGCAAAAAAAGGTTTGAAAGTTACCCTTGATGTACTCACCTCCATTGTTAGTGTGAATGGCCTTGATATCTCTATCTGAAAAAAAATTATGTGGAAGACTTGAAAAAATTAAAGAATCCAAATACTTCTGACTTTAATCTGAGAAAGTATACCCATGTAAATCTGGAATAATCATCAATAAAATTAAGGATATACCTTGCCTTGTTCAAAGATAGATCTGGAAATGGCCCTACAATGTCACTATGAATCAGATCTAGAGGATGAGAGGCTCTCCTTACCTTCCCCTTCTCAAATTTATTTTCAGGATGCTTGCCAATCAAACAACCATGACAGTTTCCCTTGGAAAACTTGATCTTGGGAAGCCCTTCAACCATCTATTTAGTATGCTTGTATTGCAAGTATTGATAGTTAAGATGACCAAATATTTCATGCAACAATCCACTCTCTTCATTGGCATGAGTGTGAAGAGAAGATTGCTTTGAGAGAGGTAAGAAGTGGGAGAACTCATATAGTTCAACTTATGATTAGCAACACCTTTTGCAATGGTAGAACCTGATACCATGTCCTGAATTTCAACCTCATTTGGAGAGAAGATCACTCTCTTGGGCTCTCCAGTATGGGTCATCTGATATAATGAAAGAATATTAGAAGTGAGAATGGGGACATAGAGTACATTTGAGAAGTATCCATGATCTAGTTCGATTCTTCCAATCCCCTCGGAGGAGACCTCAGAATCTTTCCCCAACATAATAGATGGTCCAACAGTAGCTTCGAATCTAGTGAAGAGATTCTTAGAGGAATATATGTGTCTTGATGCTCCAAAATCTACGATGAAGGAGGATTGAGTTGAGGCACCTGCCATAAGGGCATGGCATCTCTCTTTGTACTCATATCCAGATGGTTCCCTCTCTTTCTTTCTATCTCATGCAGGTACTGGAAGATTTTTTTTTTAGGAAGTGAAGCCATGAGATCTATGGTATTATTCATACATGAGATCTCAAGGCGATATACTCGATTACACTATGTGCACTTGGATTTGTCCTTCTAAGTGTTCTTGTCCTTCTTAGGATTTGAGGCTCCATCTGACTGTATGGGAGCCTCCTTCTACTTTTGGTCATTCGACTTTCTATCAATTTTTTTTTTTTCCTTTTCCATTTGCTCTCCTTGACTCAGTAGTCGCAAGAGTTGAATCCAACTTCGCTTTTATCACTCTCATGTGCACTAGATTCTCCTCCTCAAGAGTTAGAGATTGGATGAAGTCTTCAAGTGAAGGGAATTTCCATTTTGGAATGGACAATTTTGCTGACTGGAAGGTCGAAACAAACACTGAATAATCAGGGCCTAACTTCGATGGGATTTAAAGGATTTGTTGTTTTTCTTCCTTCTCAATCCCATACCTCTTCAACTGTGAAATCAAGTTCTTGAATTTGTTAAGAAACTCAATGATAGTTTCGAAATTGCTTGTGCTCAAGGAGATGAGCTCATTTTCTAGTTTATGCCCCTTCAAATCATCTTTCTGGCCAAGGAGGGATTCGAGCTTGTCCCAAACCTCCTTTGGAGTCTTCAAATCAATAGCATGAAAGTGAAAATATTCAGAAATGCTAAGTAGCAGCAGTCCTACTACTTCATCAAGCTTGTCTAATTACTCGGATTTCTCTACTACACCAGTGGGCTCAATTGTAGATCCATTCACCACTCTGGAAAGAATCTTCGAATTCAAGAAGATTTCCATTTTTTCCTTCCATTCGAAGTAGTTGAATGAGTTCAAATTGAGATCCATGATACTGAAGAATTCGAAGGTGAAAGAGGGAGATTCATGCAAAACAAATGAGAATTATGAAAAGAAGGTCTGCTATAATTCGAATTGAACACTGCCTTAGGACACTAAGAACATGTGACTAATTCCTTCACACCTGGATAGACCTCACTAGATTGCTCCAGTGAATTCAAGGCAATAGCATGAGGATTTGTTGTGGAATCTCAGAGGCTTTTGGTGCTCAATGAAAGAAAGCTGCTCAAGGAACTCTTGCAATTACTGCTACTGCAATTCGAATAGCTATTGTCAGCTCTAATACCATGTGATATTTTAGGATTAGGATCACTCAGCAATAGAAGAACTTACTAGAATTCACTCACGAAGTGCAGAAAGAAGAAGAAGAAATGTTGAATCAATAATCACTCATTACATAGAAAATGGAGAAAAATTGTTGTATCATACATCAGCTGTAAGATGGCACTCTATAAAATGAATAATAAATTAATACAATCAAATGGATTCAAATGCCTCTAAGGTCATTTGAATTCTCCTCAAAGTGTGGCTTGGATAGCATTGGAGACATCATCGAAACCAGTGGAAGTGGTCACAAAAGTCAAATAGTCAGTCAAATGAGTGTAACCAAGT
This sequence comes from Larix kaempferi, assembly GCA_027924585.1. Lineage (NCBI taxonomy): Eukaryota > Viridiplantae > Streptophyta > Pinopsida > Pinales > Pinaceae > Larix > Larix kaempferi. The sequence continues at coordinate 5,912,267 of BSBM01000264.1, forward strand.
CTAACTAAGTGCATGGGCACTGATGTAGGGAAGGAGACTCCAATGTGGTCACATGAGGAGCCGTCAGTAGTCAGAATAGTTGATATAGTCTCTCTGGAGGTCTGTCTAAATGGTTCAATCAGTTAAAATAACAATCAATCCCCAAAACAAATCCACTAATCATGGAACTAACTGAAGTAACTCCTACATAGGTGGAAGAAGGAGCACTTGTGCTCCAGTGATGAAAACAAGGGCGCATCAATGGCTAAGAGGGCTAAAACTTAGCAGAAACAGGATCCTGGGGGCTACAAAATAAGGACTAGGTGTTGGGAGACTACCATACTGATGTCTGGATGCATGCAGATGCATGCAAAATACAAAAAAATGGTGAGAATATTCCAACACTTTGATAGTAGTTAATCCCTCTGTTACCATGTCACTTGTTGCAGAGAAGGAAAATTCCTAACGAAAATTTGCACACAAATTCTTCTAGCAACCAATCTTCCTTCTTATATGTTCATACAGATACCAATCCTTTGGGATAGGCCCAATATCATGAAAGAATTTGTGGACCAAGAACTACGGTCATAATCCTTATGATTCCCACTAGTCCTCACAAAGATTGAAGTGCTAATAAGGATTAGAATCCGCCATGTATAATTATTTGATCATGTTCACATGCAGGGACATCTTAAATCAAATCATCATGGTAAGTTGTGTGGTATCCCAGTTAGGAAAATCATCCCTATGTGTTTCTCACCATCTCTCAGGGGTTCTTTTGAGAGTTGTGTCTAGTACATCCATACGCTATTGTTCCTCTACCGTGGATTCCATTTCTTGTAAGAATGCATCAATCCAGTTAGTTCCATCATATGTTGGTGCATGAATGAATTCCACCCTGATCTGCCTAACATATTTTACCATTGCTCGATGTATAGATGAAATATCATGACATCCTATTTTCCATTTGTCCCAAACATCCTCAAAATCACTTTCGAAAGACCGAATGTTTTTCCAGCTTACAGGACCTTCTGTAGTTGGATTCACATAAACATCTATTTTTCTAGCAGTGAGAGTGAAAATCCCATCCATAATATGTCATTCCATGTTCTCTCAGATTGGATCAGTATACCCGTGACCTTAGTGGGTATCTAATGGTTGAGTCATCTTCATACCATCCACCTGGAGAATCATCATTCTATTCTTCAAATCAATGATGCCATAGGTATCATAGGCCCAATCAATACAAAGTAGTGCTGGATAAAGGTATGTTTCACACATGATATTGATGACTTCGAAGTCTATAGTTGTCTTGAAACCTACTAAATCGACATCTACATTATCTAGGAAACCAACAGGGAAGATACCGTACGGGTTGGCCATCTGCAACTGAATTGGATAATAAATAAGCTTTGGGGACCCATCACTTCACATGACTTATTAGGTAAGATGTTCACATTTTTTATATCATATCCATGTACTTGCACATTCATACAGAACTCGTATCTTGTTCGCTTCCTTTTTCCTTGTCACACCAACTTTATATTCCACTCTAGGAGCGTAGCATGAATTTCCTCATCATTTTCCACAACATTAATTAATTTATGGATAGTACCTCACAATGCCTGGGTAGATTTATCATATTCTAGAATATATTTAAATAGTTGAAACCATAGAAGGACAAAATCATTTGTCCTATCAATACCCGATCCCTTTCCATCATATCTGGTGTTATCCGATCAACACTATTGATGAACTCTTGGTCCTTCTTAGGCTAGCAGAGTAGGTATTCAACCAAACATGTTTGTAGCTTCTTTGTATATCTCCTTCTGCTGCACTAGTACGTACTTGGTTCTTTTAGGGGATTCCATATGAATCACTGGTGAGTTTGGTTGGCTCTGACCTTCCCCAGCTTTTGCACCTACCCGAGTGACCACAAAACCCATTGTTGTTTATTCTTTTCGGGGTTCATAGTTTATGAATTTATCCATCCTCCTTGCATGATCCTCCCATTTTTCAATGAGCTCAGGGCATTCTTCTATTTTATGAGTGTTGGTGTGGAAATAGGTACACCATGGTCTTTTAGGAAAAGGACAATCATGTGCTAGATGAACCACTTCATTACAATTTTAGCAACTGTTGGGCCAGGCCCAACAGGGCCATTTTGGGTGACATTTTTGATGATGAATGGACCTGAGCTGTGCACGGTTCAGAATATGGAATTTTGCCTAAGTATCAGGAGTGCTGCGAAGATGAGCACAGTACCAAGTTTTGAAGTATGCCACGAAGATCAGCGTGACGCAGTTTCAGTGATGCAAAGGTAGTAGGCCACGTGGAGCTAGTAAAGTTATGTACTGGATGGAGGATGGTCGGATATAGCGGATAGACTGGCGATGGTCTATTTTTGGTAAGACTGCTGAAAAGATGCCGAGTTGCGGGAATAAGCAGATCAGGAAGGCAGTCGACTATACGAGTTCGTTAATCAGAGGACAGATTGGGAAAATGACAGTTCAGCATACAGCAGGGTACACGACCGTTAAGAGGAAAATGGTGGAAGGAAAGCGACTGGGAGCTGAGTCAGTTGTACGTGGCCGTTAAGGGACAGATGGCCTACAGAGAAAGCGACTAGGAGCTAAGCCAGTCGCACGAGTCAGTCAGTGGAAGGGAGGCTCGAAGTGGATGACTTGTTGGAGTGCACACAACAAGGAGGCTGAAAGCGATGGATCTAAGGCATGGAGGACCGCCATGACAGCATGATCACTATCAAAAGATAGCACGACGGTTCAGAGGGACCGTAGTGGTTTGGAAACCCTAAGGGTTTTGGTCTTCAATATTGTAAAGATATGACCTTCGGGCGTGGTCTATTTAAGAAGACCATTTTGTATAGGAGAGGTTGGTTGGGTTGAGTTAGTTGCAAAAGACGAGAGAAGCTGGTCACTGTGACCATGTTTGTATTGTAATATCTTTTGAGTCGAGACTACATTTTAAAGGCTCTGCAGTTGAGTGCACAGAGACCTATCTGAGCAAGAAGAGAGCCGCAGCTGAGTGCGCGGCTAAGAACTGTGAACCCTTCCTTAAAGAAATATCAAACACAGTTCTTATGGACGTACCTTCCCACCCGGGGGAGTGAACCACGTTAAATAGTGTGTCGAATGATTGAATGTTTATGTGTTTGCAATTATATTTATCTGTTCTGTAGTTGGATGTGGAATGTTTACTTATAGTCTATTATGAGAAGGATTTTATATGCATTTGCCATCAAGAGAGTATGGAATGATATGTTAAGTCTGCATGAATAGATGTATGGTTAATATTAGCAACGCTTCTAAGAACAGTGAATCTATCACCTGCTTGAGCATAGAGAAATTGTTTACCTATTGAATGGATGTAGTCGACGAATGTATAACTGTTATTTCGCACCTGAGGGTTAGACTTGAAATAGTAACACTTAAGGGTATGTTCTGAGCATTAAATAGTCAGCTAGTTAAGTGTATAACTTAGTGGGAAGTTGACACTTAACCCCCTTTTCCTTAAGTATTCTGCAAACGGTCTAGTGTAGGAATTCAAGCGGCAGTGTCTGCAGAACTGTATTGAGCCCCGTAGCAAGGAAGAAGGTAGTGGTGTGAACCACGGTGTTGGCCAACATCACGTAGTTTGACCTTTATAGTGCTCGACTGGTGTGCTGCCACGAACATCATCACAGTCATCAACTCATCACTCACTATGGACATTTGAGTTCGCAGTGCCCCATTAGAAACACCTCGGGTGAGACCTCAGCCTGCTCGCAGGTTGTTGCCGAAAGGGCCGGTGCGAAGGGGTTTTGTTGGTTTGAGGTAACCGCGCAGAACCTGGGTCTTCATAAAACCTCTAGTCAACATTTGATAAGCCAACAAATGGTTCCATTTCCATGCTAGAATCCGTGATGAGTTCCGGCCGTGATGAGGGATGAAGAGTTTGAGTTCCTAGAGAGTGCATTGAACTGGCATCCTAAGAAGACAGAAATCTAGGCTTGGTGGGATAAGACCATAAGAGACTATAAAAGACAAGAGAACAAACAACCGCATCTAAGCGACACATAGTGGTCGGATAGCTATCTGTTGGACGACATTCATGAAATTTTCTGGGCCACATTTCCGGATGAGCTGCACCCGTGGATCTCGCGGCTCGCAGAAAAGAAAACTTGCTTTCAAGGAGGAATTCCTACAGAGTGGAATCCTGAGCTCATAGCACAGCTCAAAGCGATAGACAGTCCACTGATGCATGCAATCGACTTTTGGGTCGATCATATGCTAGGAGGCTTTGTCACAGAGTTTGCTGTGGATACGCTCAAATCCTACAGCCAAGCAGAGGCACACTTTTTTAGAGTTTTCCAAGGTAAGTTTCTGAACAATCTCAGTCTATACATTAATATGCTGTTAGTTGAAAAAGGTGTTTTAAGAATGCAGTAATATTTTTAAGTTGTCATGGTAAATAGCATTTATAGCGATTCCAATGAAGATACTCACAACTTAAGGAGTGGGAAGAGATACAAGTTCAATAAGAACCCTGGAGGCTTTGGACTCCACATAGATACTGAGATTCCTTCTGATATTGAAAACAAAGCCGCACCTCCATTTACTCCTCAGAATACTCCACTTGCAGAGCCTGTGTAGCCTAGTACATCTACCCCTATACGCCCATTTGTTTTTACTGTGCAGAGTCCTATACAACAGCCTAGTACCCCTTAGGGAACACCTCAAGGTTCCCCTTCGAGGGATATACCTCCCCCTAGAGCCATGGCCCTTACGGATATGAAGCTACCTATATTCAAAGGGATGGGTCTAGAAGCCCCTGAACAGCACTGGTTCCTTGCGAAGCTGTCTGGAGTGTCAGACAGATCCGAGATGATGATGAGAAGAAAGCCCAGCTTGTTACTACATTTAGAGACAGAGCGTTGCTCTGGTTCATAAAGTATTCTACCACACAGCCTAGGACCCTGGCAGAGATCAAAGTTGCGCTGATAGCAAAGTTTAAGAAACCAAAGTCTAAGTCTCAGTGCATAACTGAGCTAAAGGAAATCAAGCAGACACCGACATAATCAGTTTGGGAATTCGACCAGAAGTTTAAGACACTCTTAGACCAATTGAGCTTTGTCATAGCACCCGAACAGCATAAAGAATGGTTCATTGCTGCACTGTTGCCGCACATCAGGTTACCATTAATGCAGTAGAAGGTTACATCCCAGGCAGAGGCCATGGAAATCGCGATGAAGTTGGATGCTTCACCGATTGGTGAGTCTAGTGTTGGGATGACGCAAATTCAGAACTAGCTTACCACCCTAACACTAGAGCTACAAAGCATGAAGAATGGAAAAGAGCAGCGATATGAACCTTGTCACGAGATCTGGTGCATGAGTTGCAAAGGAGAAGGTCATGATCGGGAGCATTGTCCCCTATACCACGACTATCTCGGCAGTGGTATACCTAACCCCATCAATCAAAACCAATCACCCTGGTGTGAAATCTACAGAACTACTGGTCATAGACCTGAAGATTGTTACCTAATACAGAAATATGTGAAGACACCTAAGAATCTATATTGCAACTTCTGCAAATCACTTGGACATGATGAGTCCAACTAGGAACTAATGAATGAAAGAAAGTGTGACATGGATTCAATGAGAGGCACTGGCTTGTACAGAGTGCAAGAGGATAACCAGCCAAAGCAGAAAAACACGCACTATGATAAATCTGCCTATAGAGACCGTGGTGGTGCATACTGCGGTAGAGGAAGAAATACCGGCCGAGGACAAGGAAGAGACCGCGGTGGGGTCATCTGCTATAACTGTGGCCAGCCAGGTCATGTATCCAGAGACTGTGTAAACCCCTACACCACCTGTAATTATTGTAAATAATTTGAGCATGTTATAGAAGATTGCCCGGTGCTAGAGGTAGAGATGCAGAAAAGAAGAAGAATAGACATGCTATCCCCAAACATCCAATGGATCGCAGCAGAGAACAGACATGCGGATCCTAGCATTAAATTTGTCACATGCAGTGGCATAGAGACAGGCCGTGATAGGGGAGTAGACGCTTCCACTTCAGGAGAGGCTCATGCGAAGCAGGGCCCTCTTGAAACATAATGGGTAAGAAAATCCCCAGGAAAGACTCCTACTCTAGATTTGAAGAAGAAAAAAGAAGCTTTTGTTGACGCGCGAGATATCTTCAGAGAACCAGCACCTAAATCACCAAGGATCCCGTTGCGCAGCGAAGTACCATGTGTTGAAGAGACACCTACTACTTACGACAAGACAAGACACACAGTGGACGTTATCACCTCTGTTGCGTAGTTCCTAAGGAGCTGCATGAAGCTGCTAAAAAATGAAAACGCGATATCAGAGCTGGAGAAGCTCATAAATCTATACGAACCACAGACAAAAGCAGAAACTTTTGATGGCGCACTACATCATATAAAGAAACAGAAGAGGATGGGCCGCAAAATGAGGCTCACTGCGCAAATAGGAGACTTTGAGATGGATGAAGTTATCCTTGATCTAGGATCAGAAGTAAATGTCTTGACCAAGCAGACATGGGAGCATATGGGTCGACCAAAGCTGTCGTGGTCACCTATCCAACTGAGAATGGCCAACCAAGAGAAATTTATCCCATTTGGCCGCTTATCCAATGTTGTGGTTGATATTGACGGAGTGCAAAGCCAAGCAGACTTTGAAGTCATCGAGATTGTTGACGATAGCCAGCCCTTTCCCACGCTGTTAGGAATTGACTGGGCTATTGACAATTTAGCCATTATAAATTTGAAAACAAATAAGATGATATTTGAAGGTAAGCATCTGCGGGTGATCGCACCATTGGATCCTGTAGATGGGGACAGATATAGCGAGTCGATCCAGGAGGAATCTAAGGCCCAGGATTTGGACCAACTGTACTAGATGACTGCGAACCAGGAGGATTACATCAATCCTACCGTGGATGATGTACTTAGCTGGAGATGCGATAGCTCCTACGTGTCTGACTCTGATGTTGGACTGGAAAATTGGTAGAATTGCATGCATGAAGTATCAACTAGAAGGTGCACGTAGGTCACGAAATCACTGCACTGAATTGGAAAGGAGGTAAGTTCGATCCCTACATTTGATGGTTTTGCTAACGTTTATACTTTTATTCAAGACTATACTGCAGGAGTTCTAGAAGAGCACAGATTACCAGCATTGGATATGGCACTCCGTGGCATACCCGCCAGATGGTGGGCTTCGCACAACCAGATATTGATCACTTGGGATCAATGTAGAACTAAGATGCAGATTCGGTTCGCCTAAAAGGTTACATTACCCTTTGAAAAGTTCAATGGGTAGACAGATCCTAGGCAGCATTTGGAAGTCTACTCGTAGGCATGGGAAGAAAGGCCACCTGAAGAGTGGGTGCACTCGTTCATGCATACTTTAGAAGAGGATATTCCAAAGAAATGGTATCTAGACCTGGAGTTACGCAGGGAAACCTCAGATTGGGAAACGTTAATTGCGAACTTCCAGAGAGACTTCAATTTCGAAGATGAGATCCCTTTGATACATGAGGCACTGCAGATAATCAAGGAACGTATATTCATAGGAGATTGTCCTTGCGAAGATATGTCATGGGAAGAATTCTTCGACAAGGATGACAATCCTATGAACACATACTTAGAATGGAAAGAACATGAACAACTTCCAATAGACTATTATAACTTAGCTGAGGATGATGAGCATAGAAGAGAAGAAGATGAAGATGACTCACGCAATATCAATATACCAGAGTCAGAAGGCGCCCGCGATATAGAAGGACCGCCATTGGAAATCCTGGACATGAGCGGACCGGTTAAGACACAGAAGGTAAACATTGGCACGAGTGAATAGCCAAAGTTCGCATCTATTGGAGACTGCTGGGATGATCAAACTGTTGCAGAGATTGTAGACACTCTGCACAAATACCAGGAACTATTTCCAACCAAGTTTATAGAGATGAAAGGAATATTGGGTAACTTAGGAGTCATAAAAATCCCTTTGAAGCAAGGCGCTAAGCCTGTGAAGCAGTGACCATATAGACTGAATCCATAGTATAAAGAGAGAGTCCGCGCAGAGTTGGACAAAATGTTAGAGGCAGGGATCATCAAACTTGTCAAAGAATCTAAATGGATCAGTCCCATGGTTCTTCAGGACAAGAAAGAAAAGGGTGAGCTCAGGATATGTGTCAACCTCAGAAAACTTAATGATGCAACAATGCACGACCCATTCCCTACCCCTTTTATAGATGAAGTACTTGACAATGTTGGAGGGAATGAGGCCTTTTCTTTTACCAATGGTTTCTCCAGTTATCATCAGATCAGAATTGATCTCGTGGAAAAGAATAAGACGACATTTGCTACAGAGTGGGGGTCATTCCAGTATACAGTCATGTTGTTTGGTCTGAAGAACGCACCTGCCATCTTCTCCAGAGTCGTCGTCACGGCATTCAAATATTTCATGAATAAGTTTCTCGAAGCATATTTCGATGACTGGATTGTCTTTGGTTTGCTAAAGAACCATTGTGCAAATTTGATAATGATGCTTAAAAAGTGTAGACAGCATCAGATCTCGCTGAATTTGAAGAAGTGCATCTTCTGTGTTCCATATGGAATCTTACTGGGACGTATTGTCTGTAAGCAGGGATTGATGGTGGACCTTGTGAAGATTGCCATTATTGTGAATTTACCTACACCAACTTCAGTTAAGATGCTATGCTCTACCTTGGGTCATACAGGTTATTACATGAAGTTCATTAAGGGTTACGCGTAGATAACCGCAGCAATGGAGAAGCTACTGAAGAAGGACGTACCGTTCGTTTGGAATGAAGAATGTGAACAAGGTTTTCACACCATTAAGGAAAAGATGGTTACTGCGCTGATCCTAGTCTTTTCAGACTGGACAAAACCGTTTCATGTTCATGTGGACACATCATGCATTGCCCTGGGCATTGTGTTAGCTCAGCCAGGAGAAGGGGGTATTGACCACCCAATCGCATTTTCTAGTAGGAAGCTATCAACAACAGAGAAGAACTATATCACTACTGAGCGAGAAGGAATTGCGATGGTATATGCCCTTCAGAAGTTCAGGCATTATCTACTTAGTGCGCAATTCCTCATGTTCACTAATCATTCTGCATTGAAATATATGGTCAATAAGCCAGTGTTAGGGGGGCGCATATGTAGATGGCTGTTTCTATTCCAGGAGTACGACTTCGAGATCATCGTTAAACCTAGCAGGCTGAATTTGGGACGTGACCACTTGTCTAGAATAGAGTCGGGAGAGGAGTCAACAAACATTGAAGACAGTCTTCCCGATGCGCAGCTGTTTGTTATACAGGTTGCAAATGATTATTATAAGGATATCATTGATTTTCTGACAACGGGGCTGACACCACAAGAATTTTTTGTTCAGCAAAAGAAGCAATTAGTATTCCATGCAGCGGATTTCACTATCATTGTAGGTCATTTATACAAAATCGGACCAGATGAAGTCCTCTGCAGATGTGTACTCGACCACAAGAAACCATATATACTAGCAGATGCACATTCAGGGATCGCGGGAGGTCATTATGCAGGAAAGGCTACTACGCAGAATATATTGCGCGCAATGCTATGGTGGCCTACCATCCACAAAGATTCTAAGGAATACTACAGGAACTATGATGTCTATCAGAGGACAGGGAAGCCTTCGCGGAGAGATGAAATGCCATTAAATCCGCAGTTTACCTTATAGGCCTTTGAGAAATGGGCAATTGATTTTTTGGGGCCTATAAACCCACCGGGAAAGAGAACTGGTACGAGGCATATCATTACTGCAATAGATTACCTCACCAAATGGGCAGAAGCTAAACCAGTAAAGGACTGCAGTGCAACTACTAACATGCATTTCATTTTTGAGGAAATTTTTTCATGATTCGGTTGTCCAAAAATTTTGATGAGTGATCAAGGCACTCACTTTCTAAATAAGACCATATAAGCCTTGACATAGGAGTTCCACATTCAGCATCACCGAAGTATGCCATATCATTCGCAGGCAAATGGAACTGTTGAAGCCTTCAACAAGATACTGGAAAATGCGCTGACGAAGGTGTGCAACGTAAACATGGATTACTGGGACCGCCGCATCTCATCTATGCTTTGGGCATACAGGAGAACCTGTAAGAAATTGATGGGACATACACCTTTTCGGTTGGCTTATGGGCAGGAGGCCATAATGCCAATGGAGTACATTGTCCCCAGTCTGAGGATTGTTGCATTCACCAGAATGGCAGACCACGAAGCATTAGATGAAAGAGTACTACAATTAGTCGGCTTGGAAGAGGATCGTTTCATTGCAGGCTTTCAGCAGCAAGTCCAGAAGGATCGTGAAAAGGCATGGCATGATCGCCATATCAGGAAAAAATGCTTTCAGGTAGGTGACTTAGTCCTCCTGTATGACAGCAAGTTCATAAAATTTCCTGGCAAGTTTAAAATACATTGGCTTGGTCCATATAATGTTATGCATGTCACTGACAGTGGTGCAGTTCAGTTAGCCACTTTAGCTGGTGATACCCTACCCACTATGATAAATGGAAGCAGACTTAAGTTGTACCACAATAGTCCTGCTTCGCAGCATGCGGAAAGATAAACATGGGGAGAAATTTCTAAGTGCCAAGTACAGTTGAAATTGGGCATTAGAGATGTATAGAGTCTGTACATGTATCATAAAGGGAGAATGTATGAGCGGCGCAGCACTACCGAAGCTGCACAGGATCCAGAAGCAGAACAGTGGAAAAACAACTGCGAAGTTCAAAGATCAGTACTGCGAAGAAATTGCATAGGATTTGAAATGTTTCGCCGTGTAGTTCGACGTAGCATTCAAAGAAAAATAGCCATTGCATGCCTTTTGAGAAAATAACTATTAGATGACCGTTGCAGCAACCACTCAAGCGTTAAAGGGAAGATAGCCATTTTGGACAGACTAACGAATGAAAAGACTGAAAGATCCGAAGGATTTGGCCACCAGAGGTCGCATTTAATGCTTATCTAGTTGTTGAAGGGTGCAGAAGGGGGTCTGCTGCGCCTATAAATAACACCATTTGAAGACTCGCGGGCATTATCAAGCACTTAGAATTTTTTTTTTTTCTCTGTAGTTGAACTCTCCAAGCTAGTATCCATCTATATTCTCTCTACCATAGTCGCTATTTCATTAAGTGAATGTCCAAACCCTTCTACACAGAACAAGAGCTTACTATTGAAGAAGCACCGAGGATATTTCAACACAGAGGGATTAAGTAGTTAATGAAAACCCCAGTTAAGAAGGTCGCTGTAGAACAAGGTGAAGGATCCCGCAGATCACCAAGGATTAATCTGACAATGCAGGATAAGGGAAAGGACAATAACTGGACTTCGGTCAAAGCAGTCCAAGCCGAGTTCGGAGAGCACAAGGCAACCCATATTCACCAAAAAAATTTCACTCAAGTTGAAACCAGATTATATCTCGCCGAGGGTGCTGGATGCCCCTGTGTATAAGGTCATAAAGAACGCCAAGTACGATATTCCTCTGTTGCCAGTGTCTAAGCACGTAAAAATTATGACAAACCTATTGGGAAAGATCCCAGACTGTAAATGGGAGGACTATGACCTCTTGGGAGTGAAGAAGGATGAGCCACATGATCCCAAGTACCCAGATTTTCAACCAGATCAATATATGTGCTGGAAAAAGGATGCAAAAGGAGAGCTGAATCTAGTGGCCAAAAGCTGGTTAACACCGGTGGTGCAGTCAGGACTATTAAACCTGCTGCGACTGGCCCATTTTGAAAGGTCGACCAAACTAAACATCGTGGTTCGCACCTTGATGGTACAAATCCACTAAGGTTATCTATGGATGGAAAGGACCATAGACATCAATATCGACATAATCCATGTTATTACAGGATTGAGTAAGTGCGGCGAGGATCCGAAGCAGTTCTTCCAAGGGAAGGCCAAAGAAAAATACGTCGTGGTAAATATCAAGAAGAGCCATGCGCTATTGAAGGGAAAATGGGTTTTTCCTACCAAAGAGACTGACGATCGAGCAACAAAGTTCATTACACAGATGCTTGTGGCAAAGGTATTGAGAACAGCAAGACCCACCGAGGTGCCTGCGAGTGTAGTGCTGCTTGGCGCCGCAGTAGCAGAGGGCACAAAGTTTAACTGGTGCCAATATTTACTGAATGAGTTCATGGAGGAACTCAACAACATTCAACGAAATGGGGGAAACTTCCATTTTACATAGCTGATTGTCCTTATTGCATTCATCAGATGGAAGGAGCCGAAGGACTTTGTCGACGCCAGTGTTGATTTATCTTAACCCAGAGGAATCAGGTTCATGAACCTATGGGAAAATATAAATCCCCAATGCTAGCACGCTACCCAAGAAGTCTTCTATCAATATTACACGCAGTTGCGCGACGTGATCACACACACACCAAGAATAATGAAGCAAGTAACAAGAAAGTACATAGGCATGGTCAATTTTATGGCTGACATGTGTTGTGTGTTTATCTCTCCAAAGGAAAATATGAAGAAGCCGCAGTGGTTCCCTGGGTGCTACCACATGATAGAAGCAGATATAGAGCTCATTATGAAAGATTGGCCTGCCGATTACTGTGTCGAAGTTCTGGACATCCCAACAGACTCAGAATATGATGAGCCGATTCCTCCACCATGTCCTATTATTGAAGAGAAAGAGATAGAGAAGGGCAAGAGAAAAGAGTCGGAAAGCCCATCCCAGCCGAAGGCAAGAAAGAAGCAAAAGGCAACGAAAACTCCCACGGATACGGTTTTAAAAGAAGACGACTTTGACATGATTGTGGACAAAGTGAATGAGACCCTCAAAGAATTTATGTCAGATAAGGAGAAAAAAGATAAGGCCATCCAGGATGACCTTGCGAGGAACTGGGTCGCAATGTAAGGGCTCATGAAGAAAATGGAGGATGTCCACAAGAGCCTGCCCTTGCCACACGACATGGGGGCCGCAGAAGCTTTGCAGCAAGCATCATCTCCCCTTGCTGTCACGCTGCCACCCAAAATGAGACTTGTCAATCTTGACCCAATCATAGTCACATACCCTACATCGGAGGACATCTATGTGGTTGAGCTCGACTTAGCAAAGATTGCGCTACCTGGTCTGCATTATTTGCACATGCAGGTTGGTGAGGAGATGCGTGACAGAGCCGCGCAGTCCATGAGAGCAGAAGCTCAGTTGCAAGCCGCGAACAAGAAGCTTGAGGAGTCGAGCACATGCACCTTGCTAATGATGGGAGATGAACAGTAGCACCGACAGAAGCTAGAGGCTATAGAGATCGAGATCGAAGGAGTGCAGATCCAAGATAATCCCAAGGATACTGTCCATAGAATAGTAGATAGGGTGCGGACCCTAAAGTCAGAAATGGAGGACAAGGTAGTCCTATATGAGGCAGATATCAATATGCTCAGGGAAAAACTGAAACCGCAAGATCAGTTAACTGAGAAGTAGCAGAGAGAAGCTGAAGTAAGGACTGCAGTAGAAAGCATTGCAATAGAGGCTGCGAAGTGCCAACAATCACTTGATCAATCCTTGAAGGCGTTTACAGACCTTGAGGAAAATCCACAGCTGCAGCAGACAAAGACCGTGGTGAAGGAAAAACAGACCGCATTGGAAGCCATTTAAGTAGAGGTGAAGACTCTGCCACCATGAGATAGACTGCAGAAGTTCAGAGAAATATCTACCCTCAAGAAGGAAGTACAGATCTTAAGAGAAAAGCAGACTGCACTGGACAATCAATCGCAGCCACTCCTCGAATATGCCTCTGACATCTTGCAGCGCATAGAAAATAAATTGAAAGAGCTGCAAGCCAACCAAGAAGCAGTGGAAGCACAAATTGGCATGGAGACAACACCTGAAGAGCTTGAGATTGTCAAACAAATGGAGAAGGAGGGAAAAGAAACAATGAAGGAGCTGACAGATGCTTATACTCAGTTCGCAGCCAAGCTGAACACTCAGATTGGTGAGAAGACTCCGGTACTAGACGTTGAGAGTGGCTTGAGCACGGGCCACAGGTAAGTGTTAGGGGCATGTTGGGCCTGGCCCAATAGGGCCATTTTGGGTGACATTTTTGATGATGAATGGACCTCAGCTGTGCGTAATTCAAAATATGGAATTTTTCCTAAGTATTGGGAGTGCTGCAAAGATGAGCGCAGTACCAAGTTTTTAAGTATGTCGTGAAGATCAACGCGGTGCAGTTTTTGTGATGCGAAGGTAGTAGGCCACATGGAGCCAGTAAAGTTATGTACTGGATGGAGGATAGCCATATATAGTAGATAGACTGGTGATGGTCTATTTTTGGTAAGACTACTGAAAAGATGCCGAGTTGTGGGCATAAGCAGATCAGGAAGGCGGCCGACTGTATGAGTCCGTTAAGCAGAGGATGGATCGGGAAAGTGACAGTTCGGGGTACAACAGGGTACACGACCGTTAAGAGGAAAACAGTGGAAGGAAAGAGACTAGGAGCTGAGTCAGTTGTACATGGCCGTTAAGGGACGGGAAACCTGTAGAGAAAGTGACTGGGATCTGAGCCAGTCGCACGAGTCATTCAGTGGAAGGGTGGCTCAAAGTGGATGATCTGTTGGAGTGCATGCAATAGGGAGGCTGAAAGTGATGGATCTAAGGCATGGAGGACCGCCATGACATCAGGATCGCTATCAAAAGCTGGCACGATGGTTTAGAGGGACCGTAGTGGTTTGGAAACCTTAAGGGTTTTGGTCTTCAATATTGTAAAGACATGACCTTCGGGCGTGGTCTATTTAATAAGACCATTTTGTATAGGAGAGGTTGGTTGGGTTGAGTTAGTTGCAAAAGATGAGAGAATCTAGTCACCGTGACCATGTTTGTATTGTAATATCTTTTGAGTTGAGACTACATTGTAAAGGCTCTACAGTTGAGTGCGCAGAGACCTATCTGAGCAAGAAAAGAGCCGCAGCTGAGTGCACAGCTAAGAACTGTGAACCCTTCCTTAAAGAAATATCAAACACAGTTCTTATGGACGTAGCTTCCCACCAGGGGGAGTGAACCACTTTAAATAGTGTGTCGAATGATTGAATGTTTATGTGTTTGCAATTATATTTATCTATTCTGTAGTTGGATGTGGAATGTTTACTTACAGTCTATTATGAGAAGGCTTTTATATGCATTTTCCATCAAGAGAGTATGGAATGATATGTTAAGTATGCATGAATAGATATATGGTTAATATTAGCAACGCTTCTAAGAACAGTGAATCTATCACATGCTTGAGCATAGAGAAATTGTTTACCTATTGAATGGATGTAGGCGACGAATGTATAACTGTTATTTCGCACCTGAGGGTTATACTTAAAATAGTAACACTTAAGGGTATGTTCTGAGCATTAAATAGTCAGCTAGTTAAGTGTATATCTAAGTGGATAGTTGACACTTAACCCCCTTTGCCTTAAGTATTCTGCAAATGGTCTAGTGTAGGAATTCAAGCGGCAGTGTCCGAAGAACTGTATTGAGCCCCGTAGTAAGGAAGAAGGTAGTGGCGCGAACTGCAGTGCTGGCCAGCACCGCATAGTTCGACCTTTGCAGTGCTTGACTGGTGTGTTGCCGCGAACATCGTCACAGTCAGCAACTCATCACTCACTGTGGACATCTGAATCCGCAGTGCCCCATTAGAAACACCTCGGGTGAGACCTCAACCTACTCGCAGGCTATTGCCAAAAGGGCCTGTGCGAAGGGGTTTTGTTGGTTTGAGGTAACCACGTAGAACATGGATCTTCATAAAACCTCTGGTCAACATTTGATAAGCCAATAGCAACACAATGGACCCATCAAATCTCCTCCTCATCTGGCTCTGTAGCCTCCTCTTCATCCATCCCCAGTACCATCTCCTTGTCCCTCTCCTCTTGTCCCTTGAAATATATCAACCACGTGGAATATAGATCGGTCCAAGCTCTCTATAAGAGCTTCTAAGGCCCTGCACTTCTTGGTATTATGAGTAGTATGTACACATAGCTCAGATTAGACCGTGTTAGGGACTAATGAGTGCTTCTGGAACATAAGGAAAATGCATGGGTGATGAATGAATGACTTAAAAGTTTCACAGTAGTCATTAAGGTTACCTACTGGAATCTCCAGATATAACGATCATACTGTAGAATGGAATGGATTTGTCATAGAAACTTGTAGAATCATTGCACTAGGGCCGTCGTTGAATGGTCTCCCTAGTGGAACTTGTCCTCCTTGTGCTCGATGATATTAAGAGGTGTGATGTCCTTTGATCAAACAACCAATGCACCATACCTATGGTTTCTATGCCTTAGGTGCATTCATGTCCTAGAGTCTTTCGGTTATATCTGCTCACTTGTGGTGAACTTGTGTTATATCATCAATTGATGATGAAGCATCCACTCCTCCTCCCATTCCCATGGGATATGGACAATTTTCCATAACTTCAATCTTCATTTCTTGTTAATCTTAGGAGATTTTATTACTTGTTATGATAAAGGTATCCTTGTAAGAGGCAACAAGCCCTGAAGGAACCATTCTTTGTGATGTTCTCAATGAACAGGGTATGTTAACTTTGTCAACACATATCTGAATCATTGTGCATATGCCCAGGTGGACTCTCCCTTCCTTTTTCGTATTTCCCTTAATTCTGCAACACCTTGCTATTCAGATTTTGGCAGTGCAAATTCATCTAAAAACATGTTCTTAGTTTCTGTCAGAGTGGGGGATAGTCTATTTGGAGTCTTCCTTTTGACTAGTATCATATACCATTGCAAGGCTCTTCCTCGGAGGGTCACTTGAAACTCCACCAACTTGGATGCCACTAGAGTAGCTCTGGAATTCTATCACCTCACAAAGAAACCAGTGTTGGGTTGTGCCATCTTGCCCATGTTGAAATTTGGTTTTCATTGATTTCAACTAATTTCAAAGAGGATGTCAATTGATTTATTTGGAACCATTGATGTCAACTGATGTCAAAGTGGATACAACATTCCAAAGCCATCTTAAATAAGCACATGGAAGCCACTTTGAATAAGTATATGTGGAAGATGGTGAAGAACATGGATTCTAATATGAAGAAGTATATATAGAATTTGCATCTAGTATTAATATGTGTGTCCAAGGATACATCATGCAGATCTAGTTTAGATAAGCACATAAGTAACGTATCCTACTACATGTCGTACCTGTGTAGATATCAAGTCCACAAAGTCATACTCTCTCAAGGTAGCGATCAAAGAACTGGTTGGACAAAGGTACATGTGCACAAGCATCCAAGGAGTTGGTTAAGAAAATGTACAAGTGTGCAAGCAGGTCATGAGAAGATTTTGGAATGCACAAGCAATCCTAAACTTTGTTGAGTCAAAGACTGGGAGTGCACAAATAGTAAGAAACAACTTATGGTTGGACAAACTTGAAAGTGCACAAGTCTTACCAATCAGAAGATGCTTTCATTTAGTGAAGGGTGCATCATTTGAAGTTGTTTATGCACAAATCCCACAAGCCAATGATATAGAAGATGCACAAGTCCCACACGTGATGATACATCAAGGGCTAAAGTCCCACCAATTATAATTTATTTTATGCACAAATTTTGTAAAGCATCAATACATCAGGTGCACAATACCCACAAGGGATGGTACAACAAAGGTCAAAGACTCATCAAGTTGAAGAGTAAGATAGTGCACATACCTCAAAGGAATGGTATATCAAGATAACAAGAGTACACCACTAAGGTGTAAGTCCCACTAAGTCGTGGACCATAGATGTGCAAGACCCACAAAGGATGACACATCAACAATGCAGAAGATGACATGTGTAAAAAGCACAATCCGTGTAGTATGGAAGAAGGGATGCCACAACCAACTCGTGGACATACAATCTGTGTAGGACATGTATATATAGAGATACAAGTTGGAGATTTGAAGTAAGGTCAATGGAGATATTGTAGAGATTCAAGTGGAAGATACAATTTTATATTTGGGGCATCAAGGCCTCGAGGACAGAACATCATGATCTAGTGAGGAACTGAGTGCGCACATGCAAGATAATGAAATAACTGATGGTGCACAGAATGATGTTGTAGATCTGTGACAGATGTACAAATACTGAAAGGTGGAAACATAGAAGTATGCACAAGTGCATGAGGACTGATTGGAAGTATCGCATATAGCACGCAGAACAGTCACAGATGATGTATGTCAAAACTACAAAAACAAAATCGAAGTATATCAGATGATGAATTGATGTTTAGCTAATGCATGGAAGTTGAATTCAAGTGTTCTAAGTTGACAAGTCCATCGGATGCTTAATAACATAGTAGGAGGAGGATCTAGTAAGCACGTCATAATGAGGATGATCTAAGATAAGTGCATTGCGACGAAAGGACGAAGCAATTGATGCACGACAAGTCACAAATTGTGTAAAATACTATGGCACTTAAACAGAACATACACATCAAACTAAGTGTGTATTTCCATCTATTAATGGTGCATTATCTCATAATAGAAAACTATCAATTGAAAGCATAGTATTAGTTGGTGAATGCAGTTGTGCAATAGCAGATCGACATAGCATACCTTAGTGCATACTGTAGGATCAAAAACACACAGTACATGAAGTAAGACATCAACAGAAGTGTGGAATTGAGAGGAATGAGCAGTCAAGTGATGTATGCAGAATAGTGACAGCGAATCGTATATGAAGTTAGCTCACAACATAACTAATACCAGAAGAGCATAAGTGTGTGTGAGTTGGAAGTTTAGTAAGTCGGAACCTTATATTGGATATTTGGGCAACAAGATGGGGAAAGGAAGAGGAGGTTGTAGCCTCCTTCCAGTTGGTGTTGGAGAACATAGGGAGTTGGATCTTCCTTCAAGTCATTTTCTGTAAAACTAGGGAGTCAGTGCCTCCTTCCAAATGGTGCTGGTAAATACAGGAAGTTGGTGCTTCCTTGAATGTATTATTTTCATTACAGAAGAGCATTCTGTGGTTTTCTCCCAATTGGGTTTCCACATCAAAAATGCTATGTGTTATTTGTTCTTTGTCTTGGTGCATATATGTATGAACTATTTTGTTTACATTGGATGCACAACTAAATGTCAAGATTAAGTTAAGACTAATATGTTAAAGAAGGTAAAAATTGTTGAAAACTCTGCTAATACTGATTCACCCCCGCTCTCAGTATTAAATTGATTCTAACAATTGGTATGAGAGTGGGTGTCTTCAGTAATAGATTAAAATTTGGAAGATAGATCCATGCACAATTATGGGAAAGGAATGTTCTCTAAGTGAAGCACCATGGTTATAGAAAGGCCTCTGTTTAGAAAAACTCTTTGTCGCAGAAGCATGGAACATTATTCGTGCACAGAGAAAAATGATAGAAGAAGTTAAAAGGATATTAACCAAGACTTTAAACATCCTTAAAAAGAAAGACATATAATCAAAGGAATTGGCATCAACTCTCACCAGTCAGTTATAAGAAGCAAGTGAGACCTGTCAAAATGTGAGATTGAGGAATAATGCCTTGGATACCAAAGTAAAGAAGTCGGTTGCAGATAATCAAAGACTTGAAAATGAGATTACTCTTCTAAAAGAGAAGTTGGGAAATGTCACAAAAGAAAAGGAAGGAAATACCAAGGAATTCATTTCATTAAAGGATCAGCTACAGAAACAATGTGATAATCAAGTTCATCTTCAAGCAAGACAACTAGAGTTGATCTCTTCCAAGGAAAATAATTCAGAGAATGAAAAAATGCTTGATGAACAAAGAATCAAATTATAGGAAAAGGAAGAAGAAATGAAAGGAATGCAAGATCAAGTTATGATGACAAAGAGTTTTGCTAAAAGCACAGAGGTATTAAATGAGATTCTCAGCAAGAAAATGTATCCTTATGATAAAACTAAATATAGGTTTTGAGGATGATTGAAAAAAGGCTGTGAAGGAGGTTGCACAAATAAAGAAGACGAACTTGCACAAATCAATTCAATGTTGGAAATGCACAATTAGTGGACATATTGGAAAATACTACAACAATGTTATGTGTTTCAAATGCAGAAAAAATGGTCACAAGGCTCAGGACTATGAAAAGTCAGGGAAGATTGTAAAGCACTGGATTAAAAAAGCTAGCAAGGATTTCCAATTTATCAACAATTGCAGTATCTCTGAAAATAAGGGAAAGGATCCTTGCAGGTTGGCTTGTGGGATGAAAAATGTAAATAGTAATCCTGAAACAATCAAACAAAAGGTGAAGGACATGGGATACCAATCCTTCTCCATTCCAATACAAAACTAACTCACTGACAATCAGGCCCATCGTAGTAAAGTACTTGTGCGAAAACATAAACTGCGACAATGGGTGGAGCATTAATGATTAAGTGGAGCAATGTCACGAATGGAAATAAATGCTCAGAATGCAACAACATTAATGGTGGAAAGTGGTTAAGTGAATTCAGACTAAATCAACTAGAATTTCAAGAAAAGAAGAAACTTTCTAGTATCTCGAAGTCAGACCAAATCAAGGGAAATCTGCAGATCATTAATAACATATGGGAATGGTTAGTCCCTTAAAATCCCTGGATATATCTGGTAAGAACACTTGCACCTATTGAGAATAGTTGTTGCAAGAAAAATCAGTAAAAGATTGAGATTTGAGAACCATGGAACCCAAAATACAACAAAATAACAAAGATGTAGATGCATCCCCATATGTGCAACACTATCATGAGTACACTCCATCATGGAATTTGGACACTCTAATATTCATCCTGCCTGAACTAGAAAATATGAAGTTGTAGGATTGAAAGAAATATGAAATTGTGACTACTGAAGAAAATCTACATGGTAAAATAGACCAGGTCATATTTGCAGAATACAATGTAATTGATTCTGGAAAATTTTGAGAACTCATTGGGACTAGGCATATTGAGAAAGGAACATCGAGAGAAATGGTGCTCCAAGAATTGGCCATTGGGTTATCTAAATCAGGATTACTGAATCTACTAGAAATTTCCTTCTTTGGAAAAACTTCATAAGAAAGAATGTGTGCAATCTATTGCAAGTGCATGGCGGATACCTATGGCTCAACAGAGAAATATCCATTGATGTTGAGATGATCGAATCAATCATTGGTATACCAGCCACAGGAGAATATGTAAGTATTCTCTTTGAAAAAAAACATGAGAAAGCACTTGGAAAGAGGGTTGCTGAAAATTATGAAACTCAGCAGGCCGATAGAGGTTTTTCCATTGCATAGATCAAAGATTTCTCTGTGAGATTCATTTTTCAACTGCTTGCTTGCAATTTATTTGGAAAGGGGCATCATGATCAGGTCTCAACGATAATCATCACAGCTACAGAAAAGTGTGTGTAAGGTGTTCAGATGAATTGGTCAACATTTATGCTAAATGATTTCCTTGAGGACTTCCTAGAAGCTAAAGAGAAAGGTAATCATTTCGATACACCTATGTAATGTCCCCATCTCTGGTAAAAGTTTTTATTACTCAATTTTTGTCTATCTTACATGACGACGCTATATAAAACCTAAACTAGTCCCCGCAATGCAACCTAGAGTGGAAAAAGGGCATGGTGAACCACAATGGGGAGAGTCTAAAATTCGTACAAGTCGTCGTAGCCTTTGGCTTTATTTAGCTTTCTAACGTAAGTTAAGTAAAGTTAAATTTATCTAGGATTTATGTCTATGTAGATTTTGAATAAAGTAGGATAATTATTGTTATCAGAAGACATAGGTATATGTATTACCTACTATATATATACATACATATATATAGGTGTTTTTAAATGAGGTAGTATAAATTATGGAAACGAATATTTTATTCATGAGTATGCTTTTATATGTATGTAGAAATGCATATATTTTATCGAAATATATATATATATATATATATGTGTGTGTGTGAGACAATATAACTATATAAGGAAAGGCGTATTTTTTATTGATATGTTTTATGCTTATAGATAAGAAGCATATATTTTTTGTGGTTATGTTTTCTTTTATACACCTATGTAGAGATGCACATATATATTTTATACATATGTTTTTATTTTGATATTATAATTATTTAAAAATGCATATCTTTGTATTACTTTGAGTATCTCTCTCTATATATATTAGGTAAGAATATACCTATATGTGTACTCTTTTAAATTTTAATGATAAACATAAGGTTTGTTTTACCTTGTTTTTAATTTATATGTTTATAGTGCATTTGCATTTCAAAATACCTTTATGATAAACCAAATGTTCTTAATGATGATTCTTAAAGTTACATAGTTATGTAACTTGCATAATTATACTAATATGACATTTTTGTTTTGGGAAGGAATATCCCTTTGGGATTGAGGTTTTTGGATAGGTTTCCACGTGGGTGGGGGGTTCCTTTTCTTAGGAAAGGAGTGGTGGAAGCTTACAGCTCTTACACACTAGATAAGTAAAACTGGGGATATATCTTGGAGATTTTTTTTGGGAATGCAGTGGTGTGATGCGCAGATGCTTGGAGAGTTATCATTTAAAGATTTCTGAATGTTCTTTCCCGGGGCTATATCTTTTATAATTTTTGAATCTCATTTTGTTCACTAAAAGTTCTTGGGCATCTCTGTATTGGCTCATGGGTTTAATTAAAATGATTTTACAGCTCTCTGTTTGTTCACTAAAGTTTGAAAACGTTTTTGGCATTCTCTATTGGCTGGAAAAACGTTTTTACATCTCTTCCTATTTTGATTTGGCTGGAGAACATTTTGGGGAAGCTCTGTAATGTTCATCGAGTCTAAAACACGTTTTTACATCTCTGCCTATTTTGATTTGGCTGGAGAACGTTTTGGGGAAGCTCTGTAATGTTCATTGAGTCTAAAAAACATTTTTACATCTCTGCCTATTTTGATCTGGCTCGAGAACGTTCTGGGGAAGATATATAATGTTCATTGAGTTTGAAAAACGTTTCTACATCTCTGCCTATTTTGATTTGGTTGGAGAACATTTTGGAGAAGCTCTGTAATGTTCATTGAGTCTGAAAAACGTTTTTACATCTCTGCCTATTTTGATTTGGCTGAAAACATTTTGGGGAAGCTCTGTAATGTTCATTGAGTCTGAAAAACGTTTTTACATCTCTACACATTTTTATTTTGGATGAAAAATGAGTTTGGGGCTCTGCCCATTTCCTGGGTTTGATGCAACACATTTTTTGGCATCTCTGAAATGTACTATGAGTTTTAAAATGCCTTTAGCATCTCTGTATGAGGTATGGCATTGATAAAAACGTTTTCTAAACCTCTGTTTTGGTTTATGTGTTGACTTTTTGAGAAAAACGTTATGCTGAAGATAGTACAGATGCCATGCATCTTTATTTTTGCTTATGGTCTATTCCTATGAGAATGTGAGCGCTCTGTATGCTTCCTGCGTGAATGCAGAGTTAGCATTGATGCTCTGTAAAAAAAATTACTACTATCGATATATAAATGTTATGTTGTGTGTGGTATGCAAGATTGTGTTTGCTACATGATGGTTTTGTGAATATATATTGATACAGTCACATAGTTCGTGGAGTCCATATGAGTATTGGAATCATATCTCTAAATTGTGGTTGTATTCCATGGAATCGTATGTTTATTGGATGTCGTATGCATTGGAATCCACAAGCTTTGGTTATGTTAAGCTGTGGTTATGTTACAACTAGTGGATATACTATGAAATATATATAATATGTGGATTGTGAATCTTGAGAAATATACGGATCAAGCATGAGGCATAGTAGTATGGTCACCAATGATTACAATGTATAGTATTTCTTACTTTGCCTTGATTCCTTCTAGATGTATGTTGATGGACTTGTGTGGTAGAATAGAATAACCCAAGAGTGTGTGATATCTTGTTGAAAGGATAAATGGAGGAATATTTGTCTAAATATTGTTAGCTCTGTGAAAGTTCTCATTATATTGTATTAGTTAAATGGCTCGCTTATAAAAGAAAGATTTTCGTAAGTTTGAGCATTCTCTTAGATAAGTATAAAGGATTTATACTTTACCATTGTTTATTTAGTTATTAAATATTGTGTTGGGGAATTATTATGAGTCTTATTAATAGAACAATAGTTATGCACCTGATATTCGAAGCATGATCTCTAGTGTTGATTATGTTTACATATCTAGTTATGATGCTAGTGGAATTGCAATCTTTTGGTTGCATGTCGAATGTTTTTCTTATGTTTCACATACATATTCATGATATTGGTATTACAATATGCTTTTGGTTGCATGTTGAATGCATAGATTGCATGTCGAATGCATGGTAAATGTTACATATACATATTCATGTTATTTGTGTTACATTATTCTTTTGGTTGCATGTCGAATGCATGGGTTGCATGTCTAATGCATTGGAAACATTACTTATACATATTCATGATATAATTGTTATAATATGTCTATTGGTTGCACGTTGAATGCATAGGTTGCATGTCAAATGCATTGGGAATGTTACCTATACATATTCATGATATTGGTATTACATTACGCTTTGATGGCTTGTCGAATGCATTATTTGCATGTCGAATGCATCTCTTATGTTACACATGAATTACAAATCCTGTTTGATGTTAATTGAATTGAATTGTATGCATTGATTTAGTTTACATACATATATATGATGCTTGTATCACAGGATATATTTTGAGTGCATGTCGAAATGCTTGATGGCTTTCCGAATGCATCAATTTTATTACATATGGGATGACTTCCATGAACATAAATTAGTAAACACTTGCATATGCCATGAGGCATAGAAGGTCAAGTCTAGAGTATAGACTTGGGCCCGCAGAGAACAACACCACAGGTATGCAAGAGGTGTCGGTTGTGGAGCCTGATCTCCAGATTCAAAGATATTACTATTCTGTCGTGTTTGTACCCCAGCTTTATATGATATGTAAAAAGGATTGTACACTCACCCCAACGGGGGGGTGTGGGGGGTCCGGGGGCAAAGCCACCGAAGAAAATTTTTGGGGTTTTTTTACAAGCCCATGGTTTTGGATAACCCATGGTATTTTCCCATTGTATCTTCCTTATAAAAGAAAGACATTGTAATACGACTAGGGTTGATGTATTAGGTATTATGCATTGTAAAGAACTCTGAGATCAAGAAGAGAGACTGTGAGACAGTGAAGAGGAAGTGCATCGGTTGTGCTGTAGGTTGTATCCCTTCACTTTGCTGGACGGAATAATAATAAGGACTGGCAACTTCAGTGTGGATGTAGCTCAAGTTGGGGTGAACCATGATATATCTGTGTCTCTCTTGTAATGTGTGTGTGATTATATTTGCATTTATGTTTATTGTTATTTCTCTGCGATCCTATTTTTCTAACAATTGGCATCAGAGCCAAAGGTCTATTTGGCAGATAAACCTGCAGGAAGCTAGGTTTTCTCGTTCGAGTGGGAGCAATGGCAAAATAATGAAAGTTTAAGGTCGAGAAGTTTAATGGCCAAAACTTCCAGTTATGGAATATGCAAATAGAGGACTATCTGTACCAGAAGGATCTATTCCTACTGTTGGTAGGAAGAGCAAAGCAGTCGATAGCTATGAAGGATAAAGAATGGGAGGTTCTTGATAGAAAGGCTCTGGGAACAATACGGCAGAGCCTGGCTTCATCGGTGGCTTTCAATATGTCAAAAGCAATGACAACGGAGGGTTTGATGAGTGCATTGGGTAAGCTGTATGAAAAACCCCGAGCCTCCAACAAGGTATTTCTAATGAAGCGTTTATTTAATATGAAGATGTCTGAAGGTGGATCTATTTCTGATCATTTAAATGAGTTTAATATGGTTACAAATCAACTAAGTTCTGTAAGTGTGAACTTTGATGATGAGGTTAGGGCTTTTCTAATCTTGTGTTCATTGCCAGAAAGCTGGAATAGCTTGGTCATGGCTGTAAGGAACTCTGTATCTGGTTCAAACACCTTGAAATTTGATGATGTTATTGGTGTTATTCTTAGTGAGGAAATGCGAATAAAAAGAACAGGTGAGACATCAGGTAATGAATTGACCATGGAGAGTAGGGGAAGACAAAAGGAGAGAGGAAAGAGCTAAGGTAATCATGGCAATTCTAAAATGGTAAGATCCAAGTCCATACTGGGAAAGATAGAGTGTTGGAACTATGGAAAGAAAGGACATCTGAAGAAAGACTGCAGATCTCTAAAGAAGAAAGGAGATGCACAGAAGGAAACTACCCAGGACGCAAATGTAGCAGGTGATGTGTTACAAAATGCTTTGATTCTTTCATTAGATAATACTAGTGATTATTGGGTATTAAATTCAGGGGCTTCATGTCATGCTACACCCGATAGGAAATACTTTCATGATTATGTTCCAGGCGATTTTGGACGTGTTTTATTGGGTGATGATGAGCCATGTAAAATTGTTGGAATGGGTAAGGTACGGATAAAAGTTAAGAATGGAACTGAATGGCTGTTAAAAGATGTTAGGCATATTCCTGCTATGAAAAGAAATATGATCTCAACAGGGCAATTGGGAGATGGTGGTTGTCTATCTACATTTGGAGAAAAGTGGTGGAAGATCGCTAAAGGATCAATGGTGATAGTAAAAGGAGACAGGGTAGGTACGTTGTATTCATGTCCTCATAATACTGACCATTCTATCTCTTTAGCTTCTACAAAAACAGATACAGCATTGTGGCATCATAGGCTTGGCCACATGAGTGAGAAGGGGATGCAAATTCTCCACTCAAGGAAGTTGCCTCCAAATTTGAAGCAGGTAAGTTTGGAATTCTGTGAGAACTGTGTTTATGGAAAACAGAAGAGAGTCAGATTTCTCAGGGTTGTGAAACAGAAGAAGAATGAAAATTTAGAGCTAGTGCATACAGATGTATGGGGACCGGCTCAGGTACAATCTCTTGGTGGCTCTTATTATTATGTTACATTTATTGATGATGCAACTAGGAAAACTTGGGTTTATTGCATTAGACAAAAATATGATGTGTTTGCTACTTTTAAGAAGTGGAAAGCTTTGGTTGAGAATGAGACAGGAAAAAAGTTGAAGTGTCTCAGATTTGATAATGGAAGTGAGTACTGCGACAAGGAGTTTGATAGTTACTGTTCATACCATGGGATTCGTAGAGAGAAGATAGTCCCAAGAACACCAGAAGAAAATGGTGTGTCAGAAAGGATGAATAGAACGATCATGGAGTGTACAAGGTGTATGAGACTGCATGCAGGGTTGCCCTTGCAGTTTTGGGTGGATGTTGTAAATACTGTTGTTTATTTAATAAATAGAGAACCTTCAAGTGCTTTGGATGGTGGTATTCCAGAGAAGGCATTGACAGATAAAAAAGTAAACTACTCAATTCTGAGAACGTTTGGTTGTGATGCATTTGTCCATATTGAAAAAGAAAATATAACAAAGCTTGAATCTAAATCCAAGAAATGTACCTTTATTGGATATGGGGTTGATGATTTTGGTTATCGTTTATGGAATTATGAAAATCACAAAATCATTAGATGTAGAGATTCCATATTCAATGAAAAGGTCTTGTATAAAGATCAGTTGCAGGGAAAGAAACAGGAGAAGGAAAACAAAGAGTACACAATACTTGATGAAATTACAGAAAATCAAGTTCCAAAGGTGCCAGAAAATCAAGAACAGCAACAAGTTCCTGAAACTCCTGCAACTGCAAGAAGATCTACCGGGTTAAGTAGACTCCCTAAACGATACTCTCCTTCAATGCATTATTTGTTGATGACTGATGCTGGAAAACCAGAATGTTATGAAGAAGCAATGCAGGTGGAAACTAGAAAGAAGTGGGAGCAAGGCATGAATGAGGAGATGGACTCACTGGTAGGAAACCAGACTTGGGATTTGGTTCAGTTACCTGCTGGTAAAAGAGCATTGCAGAACAAATGGATTTACAGGTTGAAGGAATAATAAGGAGGCAAGAAGCGGTACAAGGAGAGACTTGTTGTAAAGGGGTTTGCACAAAAGAAAGGTACAAATTTTGATGAAATATTTTCTCCTGTTGTTAAGATGACTTCAATTAGGACTATCTTAAGTCTAGTGGCGGTAGAATATTTGCATCTTGAACAGTTAGATGTAAAAACAACCTTTCTCCGTGGGGATTTGGAGGAAGAGATATATATGCAGCAGCCACAAGGGTTGAGGTCAAAGATAAGGAGAATGTCATGTCCCCAATTTTGGTTCATCTAGTACCAGGGGTGAAAGGGGACAAAATCAACCCCCAAGGGAATTAAATGGTATTAGTTCTATTTGCTTAGAATTAATTTTAGCCTAAGTCTCCCAAGTTGGCAAATTTATTTATTAAAGGCAATTTTGATAAATAAAATTAATGGATAATGAGAAAGTGGGCCAAGAGGGCACCCATGTGGAAGATGTTGCCAAATTGGAGTAGGGGTTAATTTTGAGGCAATTATACCACATGAATTAATTAATTATTAATTAATTGCTTAAATGTTGAATTTGGAATTAATTCTGATTTGGAATATTTTTATTAATAAATATTGCTAATAAATATTGGCAAGTGGTGATAATATGGCTAGGAGGTCGAATTTGGTCATGTGGACCACTCTTGCCTTAGTGGCAAATCTCAGGAAAAGCAAGGAGTCCAAATGAGGAAAGAAGACAAGGCAAACAAATTAGAAACTGAAAAAAACAAACATAAAAGATGGCAAAAGCAGAAAAGTGGAAAGTAAATAAAGTGGAAAGAACAAGAAAAGCTATAAGTAAATATTTAGCAACATCCAGAAAGCTAACTAAGGCACAGTTGCTAATCTGGGTGAAGAGAGACAAAAGTTGGCAAGTTTTTCTAAGACAAAACTTGTTAATTATTCCAAGAAGGCACCCACATGACTTGGAGTAGGATGGGAAAGTGGTAACCTACTCTCACAAGTCACCAAAGCTAATGTTTTTCTAACAATTATTGTTGGTTGTGGAGCCAGATCTTCCAGTCTCATAGATGATATTGTATTAGCCGTGTTTGTACCCCAGTTTTATATGATATGTAGGTGGACTGTACACTCATCCCAGCGGGGGGGTGTGGGGGGGCATCGCCCCCCCACGGGGTTCCAGGGGGGCCCATCCCCCCTGGCTGGGGGGTCCGGGTGCCAGCGGTCCCCCGGCGGGGGTTCGGGGGCAGCGCCCCCGAGAAATGGGGGTTCGGGAGCAACGCCCCCGAAGAAAATTTTTGGGGCTGTTTTCGCCAGCTGTTTTGCGGGCCCATGGTTTTGGGTATCCCGTGGTATTTTCCCATTGTATTTCCCTTATAAAAGAAAGACATTGTAATACGGCTAGGGTTGATGTATTAGGTTTTATGCATTGTAAAGATCTTTGAGATCTGGAGAGAGACTGTAAAACAGAGAAGAGGAAGTGCAGCGGTTGTGCTGCAGGTTGTATCCCTTCGACTTGCTGGACGGTAATAATAATAAGGACTGGCAAATTCAGTGTGGACGTAGCCCAAGTTGGGTGAACCACGATATATCTGTGTCTCTCTTGTAATGTGTATGTGTGATTATATTTGCATTTTTGTTTATTGTTATTGCTCTGCGATCCTGTTTTTCTAACAATTGGTATCAGAGCCAAAGGTCTATTTGGCAGTTAAACCCGCAGGAAGCTAGGGTTTCTGGTTCGAGTGGGAGCAATGGCAGAAGAAGGAAAGTTTAAGGTCGAAAAGTTTAATGGCCAAAACTTCGGGTTATGGAAGATGCAAATGGAGGACTATCTGTACCAGAAGGATCTATACCTACCGTTGGGAGGAAAAGCAAAGCAGCCGACGACTATGAAGGACGAAGAATGGGTGGTTCTTGACAGAAAGGCTCTGGGAACAATACGGTTGAGCCTGGCTTCGTCGGTGGCTTTCAATATCTCAAAAGAAACGACAACGGAGGGTTTGATGAAAGCATTGGGTAAGCTGTATGAAAAACCCTCGGCTTCCAACAAGGTATTTCTAATGAAGCGTTTATTTAATATGAAGATGTCTGAAGGTGGATCTGTTACTGATCATTTAAATGAGTTTAATACGGTTACAAATCAGCTAAGTTCTGTAAGTGTGACCTTTGATGATGAGGTTAGGGCTCTTCTAATCTTGTGTTCATTGCCAGAAAGCTGGAATAGCTTGGTCATGGCTGTAAGTAACTCTGTCTCTGGTTCAAACACTTTGAAATTTGATGATGTTATCGGTGTTATTCTTAGCGAGGAAATGCGAAGAAAAAGCACAGGTGAGACATCAGGTAATGCATTGACCATGGAGAGCAGAGGAAGACAAAAGGAGAGAGGAAAGAGCCAAGGTAATCGTGGAAAGTCTAAAATGGGCAGATCCAAGTCCAGACTGGGAAAGATAGAGTGCTGGAACTGTGGAAAGAAAGGACATCTGAAGAAAGACTGCAAATCGCTAAAGAAGAAAGGAGATGCACAGAAGGAAACTACCCAGGAAGCAAATGTAGCAGGTGATGTGTTACAAGATGCTTTGATTCTTGCATTAGATAATACTAGTGATTATTGGGTAGTAGATTCAGGAGCTTCATGTCATGCTACACCCCATAGGAAATACTTTCATGAGTATGTTCCTGGCGATTTTGGACATGTTTTATTGGGTGATGATGAGCCATGTAAAATTGTTGGAATGGGTAAGGTATGGATAAAAGTTAAGAATGGAACTGATTGGTTGTTGAAAGATGTTAGGCATATTCCTGCTATGAAAAGAAATCTGATCTCAACAGGGCAGTTGGGAGATGGCGGCTGTCTATCTACGTTCGGAGAAAAGTGGTGGAAGATCACTAAAGGATCAATGGTGATAGCAAAAGGAGACAGAGTAGGTACATTGTATTTATGTCCTCATAATACTGACCATTCTATCTCTTTAGCTTCCACAGGAACAGATACAACATTGTGGCATCATAGGCTTGGCCACATGAGTGAGAAGGGGATGCAGATTCTCCACTCAAGGAAGTTGCTGCCGGATTTGAAGCAGGTAAGTTTGGAATTCTGTGAAAACTGTGTTTATGGAAAACAGAAGAGAGTCAGATTTCTCAGGGTTGGGAAGCAGAAGAAGAATGAAAAATTAGAGCTTGTGCATACAGATGTATGGGGACCGGCTCAGGTACAATCTCTTGGTGGCTCTCATTATTATGTTACATTTATTGATGATGCAACTAGAAAAACTTGGGTTTATTGCATTAGACAGAAATCTGATGTGTTTGCTACTTTTAAGAAGTGGAAAGCTTTGGTTGAGAATGAGACAGGAAAAAGGTTGAAGTGTCTCAGATCTGATAATGGAGGTGAGTACTGCGGCAAGGAGTTTGATAGTTACTGCTCATACCATGGGATTCGTAGAGAGAAGACAGTCCCAGGAACACCACAGGAAAATGGTGTGTCAGAAAGGATGAACAGAACGATCATGGAGCGTGCAAGGTGTATGCGACTGCATGCAGGGTTGCCCTTACAGTTTTGGGCGGATGCTGTAAATACTGCTGTTTATTTAATAAACAGAGGACCTTCAAGTGCTTTGGATGGTGGTATTCCAGAGGAAGCATGGACAGATAAAAAGGTAAACTACTCATTTCTGAGAACGTTTGGTTGTGAAGCATTTGTCCATATTGATAAAGAAAATAGAACAAAGCTTGAATCTAAATCCAATAAATGTACCTTTATTGGATATGGGGTTGATGAATTTGGTTATCGTTTATGGGATTATGAAAATAACAAAATCATCAGGAGTAGAGATGTGATATTCAATGAAAAGGTCATGTATAAAGATCAGTTGCAGGGAAAGAAACAGGAAAAGGAAAGCACAGAGTACATAGTGCTTGATGAAGGTAAAGAAAATGAAGTTCCGAAGGTGCCAGAAAATCAAGAGCAGCAGCAAGTACCCGAAACTCCTGCAACTGTAAGAAGATCTACCAGGTTAAGTAGACTCCCTGAACGATACTCTCCTTCAATGTATTATTTATTGATGACTGATTCTGGTGAACCAGAATGTTATGAAGAAGCAATGCAGGTGGAAACTAGAAAGAAGTGGGAGCAAGGCATGAATGAGGAGATGGACTCATTGGTAGGAAACCAGACTTGGGATTTGGTTAAGTTGCCTGCTGGTAAAAGAGCATTGCAAAACAAATGGATTTACAGGTTGAAGGAAGAAGAAGGAGGTAAGAAGCGGTACAAGGCCAGACTTGTTGTAAAGGGGTTTGCACAGAAGAAAGGTATAGATTTTGATGAAATATTTTCTCCTGTTGTTAAGATGACTTCAATTAGGACTATCTTAAGTCTAGTGGCGGTAGAAGATTTGCATCTTGAACAGTTAGATGTAAAAACAGCTTTCCTCCATGGGGATTTGGAGGAAGAAATATATATGCAGCAGCCACAAGGGTATGAAGTCAAAGGTAAGGAGGATCTGGTATGCAGGTTGAAAAAGAGCTTGTATGGCTTGAAGCAAGCTCCAAGGCAGTGGTATCTAAAGTTTGACAGGTTTATGACAGAACAAGGTTATAGTAGATGTCATTCTGACCACTGTGTTTATTTCAAGAAGCTAGACAATGGAAGATATATTATCTTGTTATTGTATGTGGATGACATGCTTGTTGCAGGGTCTGACATGCAGGATATAAATGTACTCAAAAGGAAGCTAGCTAATTCATTTGCGATGAAGGATTTGGGTGCTGCAAAGCAAATCCTTGGTATGAGAATAATGAGAGACAGGAAAAATCGCAAATTGACATTGTCTCAAAGTGAGTACATACAAAAGGTGTTGGAGAGGTTCAGAATGCAGAATGCAAAACCTGTAAGTACACCTTTGGCTAGCCATTTCAGTCTAAGTAAGGAAATGTGTCCCAAGACACAAGAAGAGATAGATTACATGTCCAAGGTTCCCTATCAATCAGCAGTTGGCAGCTTGATGTATGCCATGGTGTGCAAAAGACCAGATATTGCACATGCAGTGGGAGTTGTGAGCAGATATATGAATAATCCAAGTAAAGAACATTGGAAGGCAGTACAGTGGATTCTCAGGTATTTGAGAGGTACTACCACTGAGGCATTATGTTTTGGAGGTTCAGACACTGTTCTACAGGGATATGTTGATGCAGATATGGCAGGTGACAAGGATAGCAGGAGGAGTACCACAGGGTATGTGTTTACTGTAGGTGGAACAGCAGTAAGCTGGATTTCGAAACTACAGAAGGTTGTTGCACTTTCAACAACAGAAGCAGAGTATGTTGCCATTACAGAGGCTAGTAAAGAGATGATTTGGTTGCAGAGGTTTATGGAGGAAGTGGGTAAGAAGCAGAAGGATAGCAGACTGTATAGTGACAGCCAGAGTGCCATTCATCTTGCAAAGAACTCAGCATTCCATTCCAGGACTAAACATATACAGCTCAAGTACCATTTCATACGCTCTGTTCTGGAAGATGAACTGTTAAAGTTGGAAAAGATACATACTAGCCAGAATCCTGCAGACATGTTCACAAAGGTAGTGAACAGAGAGAAACTGAGTTCGTGCTCGGTTTCAGTTGGCCTTCTAGCATGAAGGTGAAGAGGAGAAATTTGCCAAGTCCAAGTCCAGCAAGTGCAGCAGCGGTGGAGTTGCTGTGATCAGTCTCCAAGTGGGAGATTGTTGGTTGTGGAGCCAGATCTTCCAGTCTCATAGATGATATTGTATTAGCCGTGTTTGTACCCCAGTTTTATATGATATGTAGGTGGACTGTACACTCATCCCAGCGGGGGGGTGTGGGGGGGCATCGCCCCCCCACGGGGTTCCAGGGGGGCCCATCCCCCCTGGCTGGGGGGTCCGGGGGCCAGCGGTCCCCCGGCGGGGGTTCGGGGGCAGCGCCCCCGAGAAATGGGGGTTCGGGAGCAACGCCCCCGAAGAAAATTTTTGGGGCTGTTTTCGCCAGCTGTTTTGCGGGCCCATGGTTTTGGGTATCCCGTGGTATTTTCCCATTGTATTTCCCTTATAAAAGAAAGACATTGTAATACGGCTAGGGTTGATGTATTAGGTTTTATGCATTGTAAAGATCTTTGAGATCTGGAGAGAGACTGTAAAACAGAGAAGAGGAAGTGCAGCGGTTGTGCTGCAGGTTGTATCCCTTCGACTTGCTGGACGGTAATAATAATAAGGACTGGCAAATTCAGTGTGGACGTAGCCCAAGTTGGGTGAACCACGATATATCTGTGTCTCTCTTGTAATGTGTATGTGTGATTATATTTGCATTTTTGTTTATTGTTATTGCTCTGCGATCCTGTTTTTCTAACAGCTAAGTAACTTACTCAGCAGGTCATCATAAAGTTTATAAAAGAAGCCAACCAACTCCAATGAAGAACTTTTGATCATTTGAGAATTTTGTATGAGAGCTCTAAGCCCTCCAATTGAGTGATGTGCCTCAGCTATTTTTCTTGGGTGATGTGCCCCAAGGCCATGAGATTTTTCTTGTGAGTGTTATTCAAATTCAGTGTTCGGTATTGCAGCCATTGATATTCAGTTCAGGTCACCATTAAAGATTCAGTGCGAGTTTGGAGAGGAGATCACCAGTTCAGTAGTTTACTAGCTAGTTTTGGAGAAGGGCCACCAGCAGATGAAGATAACTAAGGAGGAGAGTTCCCAGGGCTTCCAGTGAGATCTAGAAGATATTATCAGTAGATATTAGTGGCTTCCATGTTCATAGGTTGAGCTCAGATCCAATCTTCTATTCATCTCTCACTTCTCTAGCTCGTACAGCCAAATCTGGAGGTGTTTTCACTGGTGGAGTTAACTAGTTGAAGGAGGGTGCATCATTAGAGTTTTGCAGTAGTGGCTACAGCCAAATCAGACCACTGATATGCAGAGAGCATGATCAACACTTCAGAACAGATCTCCTATAACAAATCTCTTCTCTTTTCACATTCTCTATCAAATGTACTGCAATTTCTAGCCTGTAAGGCAATTTGCTTCAAGAGAAAGTCTCTGGAATAAAAATGAGGGTTTTGTTATCATAAATGTTTCATATTACTTTCAATATGAGTATATCAGAACTGCAAAGTATTTATGAACAGAGTTTTTAATTAAGGAAATCCATTTATTCAGTCAAAATCCAAGACTAGCTCATTGCAAGGTTTTTCTAGACTAGTTTCAATGATTTCCTTGTAAAATACAAACTGTGCATCCATTTGACCTCTCGTTTTTTGCAGTAGGATAATAAAAATATATATTAACCATATCAATACACAAAACCAGAATTAAGACACCTTTAACCTCGCTGGGGAATGATAAGAAACTCACTAGCTTAGCCATCTTGGAAGAGCCCCAAAACCCCAATTTTTTCCATACTTGCACAAGGCTGCAAAAACATCTTACTGAGCTCAACCAGCATTTATTGGACTGATATAAACTCTATTTAAACTCCCAGTGACCCTTCCTTGTCCAATATGCATATGCCATATACCCAGGTAGCCTCGAAGTACGCATAAACTTGCTCTATGCTGAAAAGTGAATGGTAATGGTACCTTGTGCATAAAACAAACCTGTCCTGACCTCCTTGAAGTGCTGCTGCACCTAACCCCATATAAATTCCAGAATTAAATATTCTTCCCACCATCCTCAAGCTTTACACTAGTACCCTTCACTTACCTCCTCTCCGGTTCAAAGGAATGAACATAAAATTTTACTAGTGAAAATTGTAACAGTTTTAAAAGTGGAGTTAATATCTGGGTTAGTTCTTTCCCAGTATATTACAGAGAACTTGGTATGCAGGTTGGAAAAGATTTTGTATGGTTTGAAGCAAGCTCCAAGGCAGTGGTATTTAAAATTTGACAGGTTTATGACAAAGAAGGGTTATAGTAAATGTCATTCTGACCACTGTGTTTCTTTCAAGAAGCTAGACAATGAAAGATATATTATCTTGTTATTGTATGTGGATGACATGCTTGTTGCAGGGTCTAACATGAAGGATATAAATGTACTCAAAAGGAAGATATCTAATTCATTTGCAATGAAGGATTTGGGTGCTGCAAAGCAAATCCTTGGTATGAGAATAACGAGAGACGGGAAAAATCGCAAATTGACATTGTATCGGAGTGAGTACATACAAAAGGTGTTGGAGAGGTTCAGAATGAAGAATACAAAACTAGTAAGTACACCTTTGGCTAGCCATTTCAGTCTAAGTAAGGAAATGTGTCCCAAGACACAGGAAGAGACAAATTACATGTCTAAGATTCCCTATCAATCAACAGTTGGCAGCTTGATGTATGCCATGGTGTGCACAAGACCATATATTGCACAAGTAGTGGGAGTTGGGAGAAGATACATGAACAATCCAGGTAAAGAACATTGGAAGGAAATAT
Source organism: Larix kaempferi (assembly GCA_027924585.1). Lineage (NCBI taxonomy): Eukaryota > Viridiplantae > Streptophyta > Pinopsida > Pinales > Pinaceae > Larix > Larix kaempferi. Next base: position 5,948,647 of record BSBM01000264.1, read on the forward strand.
AGTGGATTTTCAGGTATTTGAGAGGTACCACCACTCAGGCATTATGTTTTGGAGGTTCAGACACTGTTCTACAGAGATATGTTGATGCAGATATGGCAGGTGATAAGGATAGCAGGAGGAGCACCAGAGGGTATGTGTTTATTGTAGGTGGAACAACAGTAAGTTGGATTTCTAAATTGCAAAAGCTTGTTGCACTTTCAACAATGGAAGCAAAGTATGCTGCTATCACAGAGGCTAGTAAAGAGATGATTTGGTTGCAGAGGTTTATGGAGGAATTGGGTAAGAAGAAGAAGGATAGAAGGTTGTATAGTGATAGCTAGAGTGCCATTCATCTTTCATTAGAGGAAATTTGGGTAAAAAATGGGCTTCCTAAGGAAAATAATAAGAAAATAATAATATATTAGTAGAGAGAGAGTAAAAAACTACTTTTTTGGATTGTATTTTCAACTTATCTCCTTGTAGGTTTACTCAAATTTCAAGCGGGAGGACTCATTGGATGCATAATTAAATTATACATCCAATGAGTACCCATATTGCATACTTCTAACAACATCCACACCATGAAAAATTGAAAATACATTTAAAAACGTGTTTCTAGTGAGAAAAAACACGTTTTTTAATGTATTTTCAATTTTTCATGGTGTGGATGTTGTTAAAAGTATGCAACATGTGTACTCGTTGGATGCATAATTTAATTATACATCCAACGAGCCCTCTCGCTTGAAATTTGACTAAACCTACAAGAAAATATGTTGAAAATACGATCCAAAAAGGTAGTTTTTTATTTTTTCCCTCCAATTTTTTTAGGTGCTCCCTTGTTGAATTTTAAAGCATTTTAATTGGCTAATACATGATGACATGGAATTTGTATTATTTTTTGGAAGACCCATTTTAAATTGAAATTTCCTCTAATGCAAAGAACTCAGCATTCCATTCCAGGACTAAACATATACAGCTCAAGTACCATTTCATACGCTCTATTATGGAAGATGAACTGTTGAAGTTGGAAAAGATACACACTAGCCAGAATCCTGCAGACATGTTCACAAAGGTAGCGACCAGAGAGAAACTGAGTTCCTGCTCGATTTCAATTGGCCTTCTAGCATGAAGATGAAGAGGAGAAAGTTTCCAAGTCCAAGTCCAGCAAGTACATAAGTGGTGGAGTTGTTGTGATCAGTCTCCAAGTGGGAGATTGTTGGTTGTGGAGCCTGATCTCTAGATTCAGAGATATTATTATTCAACCATGTTTGTACCCCAGCTTTATATGATATGTAAAAAAAACTGTACACTCACCCCAATGGGGGGGGTGGGGTTTATAACCCCAAGCTGGGGGGTCCAGGGGCCAGCGGTTCAGGAACAACGCACCCGAAGAAAATTTTTGGGGTTGTTTTATGGGCCCATGGTTTTGGGTAACCCATGGTATTTTCCCATTGTATCTCCCTTATAAAAGAAAGACATTGTAATACAACTAGGGTAGATGTATTAGGTATTATTCATTGTAAATATCTCCGAGATCAAGAAGAGAGACTGTGAGACAGTGAAGAGGAAGTGTAGCGGTTGTGCTGTAGGTTGTATCCCTTCACTTTGCTGGATGAAATAATAATAAGGACTGGCAACTTCAGTGTGGACATAGCCCAAGTTGGGGTGAACCATGATATATCTGTGTCTCTCTTGTAATGTGTGTGTGATTATATTTTCCTTTCTGTTTATTGTTATTTCTCTGTGATCCTGTTTTTTTAACAAGAGGTTAGGACACAAGAAGTGTCTAGGTAGGAGCACTACCTTTTGATTTGCATGAGCACTGCATTAGACTCTAGAGCTGTGTGTGATTAGTTCTAGGGCGATGAGACTTAAAAAATCTCTATCCTATTTGTGGATCACCATGCCTAGCTTGGGGGTGGCCTTTGAACAGACCGAGTAGAAGTCGTCGAAGAGCCTACAGTTGGGTGGAGCATTGCATTGCCCAAAATGGTTTCCACTAAATACCTATTTATGAATGTTAATCAATTTGATGTATCATGAATAATGAAAAGACATCTAGAGTTTTAGATTATATTTTTTGGTACTAATACATGTTGTAAGTATGATGAATATAGGAAGAAGAAGACAGGAAGAACAACCATTTTTCAGTTCTACCGAATTGGTAAGAAAAGTATGCTTATAAAGTCATCCTACTCTCTGATATATATATATATATATATGTTGACTCATTTAATTGTGTCTTTAATGGTGAGTCAACGATGGACTATTCCCAAATGAAACATAAGCTTTGAGCTTTGCCCCTCTGCATGCCATACCTAGGGTTCTGAGTTGCCCCTTGCTGCTCACCCCTCATTAACCACTTGTAATTTTATGGACTCCCGCCCCTAGTATGACCCATAGTGGATTCATTGGAGGGGCCAGGGGCCCCTCTGGAATGCCCCCCTCGTCTTCCCATCCGTCTACCTCTATACAAATTGGGACGACTGAGTTACCCCTGATGTACTTGGAAGCCCTGAATGCACAGAAGAATCCGTTGACCTCCATTCCGACACCTAGAACAAAACATGCATTGCAAAAGCAATTAAAAGACCCCATCTCACGCTTTGGGCTGAACACATGAATGCCCGTGCGCAAAAACTCAAGGATCACGCGCTGGTTGGAAAATTCATTGGTTTCTGGCCAACAGAACAAGCCCTATGGGGATGGATAATGGCCAAATGGAAACCCAAGGCTCACTTCGATCTGCAACTTGGATTTAAAGGATTCTTCACCATCATCTTCCATCGGCTTAAGGAAAAAGCTCTGGTAGAGGATGGAGGCCCTTACTTCTTCAACTCAATAGGATTCTACCTTCGGCATTGGTCTGAGAGATTGAACCCTAACAAGGAAGATTTCACATGGGTGCTAGTCTAGATAAGAATGTACTCTTTACCTCAAGAGTACAGGGATGAATATATGCTCTAGGACATAAGAAACACCCTTGGCACCTATGTCAGAGCAGCGGAACAAACAAGGAACAATAAGTACACCTCATATGCCTGTATTTGCGTTTACATGCACATAGACAAGTCTCTACCTGACTCAATTTTCCTAAAAAATGAAGATTCTGAATGGGTCATACCTTTAGACTATGAGCACGTTCCCTTCAGGTGCAAAAGATGCCATGAACACGGCCATTTGTACCGTGACTATCACCTAAACAATAGCACCCCTCAAGAAGCGAATAAAGATGATGAGGGTTTCCAGAAATACGGGATAAAAAGAAGACACCATCGCAAGACACCCACAGAAGAGAAAAAATCCATAGATCCGTCCACTAGCAACAACTTTACCATTCTGGAAGGGCATCCAAAAGATCCTACAGCGAAGGACCAACAACTTGAGGATCCAATCCTTACCCAAATGAAAATAGATCAAATCAAGGAAGATAGCCCTAAGAAGACTGATAAACCCATTGATACACCCATGCCCCATGAAGGACAGGTCATGGAGGATCTCGAAATCCACACGAATGAACCAAAGTAGAAAGCAAGTACCCAAGGAACTGAACTTCTTATGGATGAGAAAATGGTCGAACTGGACCTAGGGAAGTTAGACATTCTGGGTCTGGAGGATGCATGCACCAGACAATCCTTCAACTCTATCCCACCCAAACAAATCCAGCTTCTGAAAGATGCCCTGAGCAAAGTCAAACATCTCAAACTGGTAATTCATAATCTCCCCAAAAAAGAGAAATTCAAGCCGCAAAGGGACTCCAAGAAGAGAGGAAGAAAAACTGACCTTCAGAGGATTAGTCAGTTAGGAACAAAACTGGTGGAATTAGGGCAATATGCCCAACTAATGGAGTTATTCCCTACTGATTTACAAGGTTCCCAATGAAGCTAATATCCTGTAATGTGAGAGGGCTCAATGGAACTATGAAGCAATGTATGTTAAAATAAAAAAGCGTGCAAGATATGCCCTCTGTCATCTTCCTACAGGAAACCAAATGCACTTATGAGAAAGTCCACTCCCTTATGTCTAAAGTCTAGAAGGGATCCCAAGTCATCGCCATTGATGCCCTGGTACCTTCCGGTGGTATTGCATTAGCCTAGAACCCCACCCTTCTATCCCTGAATAATTTTGCTGCCATGGCCCACTCCTTTTTTGCCTCCTTTCACATTCTGGATACCAACCTTTTAGGACACATCATGAACGTCTATGCGCCTCAATCCCCTTATTCCAAACTCAAACTCCTTGAAACCATCTCCTAGTTCACCTTGCTGCATCCTGATTCCCTTCTTATCCTTGGAGGGGACTTCAACATGATTACAACCCTGCAGGAAAAAAAAGGGGGCCGCTGCTTTCTCACTACCGAGGACATCGTTTTCAAAAAATGCATAAATGACTGCAAGCTCATTAACCCTAGTCACTTGGAAGGATTTCTCACCTGGAACAACTGCAGAGGAGGAGTGCATCAGATTGCCTCTCATCTTGACCACTTCCTTGTTTCAAAAACGAGCTTTAATTTAGGAGGGATTCTAACCTCGGTGGTACTACCATCGGCGGGCTCGGATCACTGGTCGATTTCTCTCAATTGGCTGCACTTAGGTAATAAAAAATTCTGACCCTTTCACTTTGAAATTTTTTGGCTAACCCATCCCTCTTTTCAGGATACTATTCATAACTGGTGGCTCAATATGAAGATGGAAGGCCGATAAAAAATGACCATCTTTCACAAGAAACTAAAGATGCTCAGATCCTAGCTGACGATATCGAATAAAAAAACCTTTGGAAATATCTTCACTACCAAGAGTGAACTAGAAAAATCTTGGAGAACATCCAAAAGGACATCATGGAACAGGGACACACTGAAGAGCTCAAACAAAAGGAAAAATAAAATCTTCACTAGCTTGACATCCGTTGTGAGCAAGAAGAAATTTGTTCAAGGTAGAAATCCAGAATCAATTAGCTCAAAGAAGGGGAGAAAAACACCACATTCTTCCACCGCACCACTATTCAGCACATAATTCACAACAGGATAAATACCTTAAAATATGTTGGAAGAACTGACATTCGGGACCAAGAGGAGATTGAGCAGGAGCTAATCAATCATTTCAAGACCTTGCTCACTAAGGATAATGATGAGCGGTCCCAAGCCACAATAAGGGTTACCATCCACATCCCCTCCATCCTCACGGATGAACATAACGCCACTCTCATGAACGAAATCTCTATGGATGAATTAGAGGCTGTTGTCAATCAGATGGAAGAAGGAAAAGCCCTTGGACCGAATGGTTTCACCATCAACTTCTTTCACTATTGCTGGGACATGCTAAAACATGAGGTTTTAGACTTGGTTGAAGAATCCAGATCCAAACAGTGGGTACTACCTACGCTTAACTCCACATTTCTCACCCTCATTCCCAAAGACACCAACACCACCACCCAAGATAAGTTCAGGCCCATCTCCCTCTGCAATGTGATTTACAAAATTATGACCAAAGTTGTAGCCAACCTCTTTAAAGTGCTCCTACCACTCCTAATCTCGCCTAAACAAACCGGTTACGTGGAAGGGTGCCAAATCCTGGATGGAATCATACTATCCCATGAGGTGATTCATTCTTTAAAAACCACGAAAACCCCTGGGATGCTGATCAAGCTTGATATCTCAAAATATTTCGACAAGATCAGCTAGAAATTCATTGAGAAAATTCTCTTGGCCTTTGGGTTTTTCCAGGAATGGACTAACTGGGTCCTGTCCCTCACATCTATTGCATTCTTATCCATTCTGGTCAATGGTTACCCCTCCTCTACTTTCTCCCCCTCCAGAGGCATCCGTCAGGGGGACCCCCTCTCCCCCTTCCTCTTCATTCTCATGGCTGAGGGACTAGGAAGAATGCTTAAGGTGGTGATCTCTATTGCTACACTCCGTGGCCTCTCCCTACACGGAAACCCCCCCACTTCCTATTAGTAATTTGTGGATGAAAACCTTCTTTTTGGGCACCCTTCTTTAGAGGAGCCCTCAACCCTGAAACGCATTCTGCAAACCTACTCTGTAGCCTCTGGAACCACTGTGAACCTTGAAAATTCCTAGATTTTATTCTTCCACATGAACCCTGTCTTGCAAAGGAATGTTTCCCGCATCCCAAGCTACACTATTGCTTCCCTCCCTTCTAAATACCTAGGTACTCCTCTCTTTGATTATTCTATCAAACACTGCTCGTGGAGAGAACTCCTTGACAAGCTGGAAAACAAAATTTCCTCATGGACTTTCCGCTCACTTAACCTACCTAGTAGAATTGTGCTCCTCAAATTTGTCCTTCAATCCTTGCCCCTTTATCTTTTCTCAGTCCTTGCCTCCCCCAAGTGGTTCCTCAAATTGATGAGAAAGATTCAAAAGTCCTTTCTTTGGGGGGGAAACCATAATAATCACAAGTGGGCCCTTGTGTAATGGGACACTCTCTGCATGCCTAAAAGACAAAGAGGGCTTGGACTCAGAGACCCAGAAATCAACAATCAGGTATTCTCGGCAAAAATCTGGTGGAAATGGGTCACTGACACAGTCTTCCCCAGGATCCTTCTCCAAAACAATAAATACGCCCCCCTCTGGCGTGTTTAGCTACACATTCGCTTCGACCAAGATTCCCTAGGATCTCTAATCTGGAGAGCTGCCAATTGTCAAAGAGCCCTCATTCAGCAACACAGTTTTTGGGAAGTCAGAGACATGCAAAAGGCTAATTTCTAGTTTGACTCCTGGAAGCAACTTCCTTTCCTTCATATTTGCATTCTCTCACCGGAACTCCTAGCTCATTACACGCACAATAGACATTTGGCCATTCAGGATTACTAGACCCCTTCTGATTCCAACAAAATTTGCAAGTGGAAACCACATGGTCAAGTGACTCCACCTGTTCCTGCAAACAGCGCCGAGCAGCTCTAGAATGATCTTCAATCAAGGAAAATCAGACTTAGTCATGACCCTGGTATTTTTCAATGGGGGAACCTCCCAGCTGGAACTTTCTCCACCAAAGAGGATTACCTTATTCTCATCGGAACTCAAGAAGAGCACCCAAATCCCATATGGAGAAAAATATGGGAATCTCAATTCTAGCCCAAATTTTCCTCCTTCCTTTGGCTCCTAGTTCACAGATGCATCCTTACCTGAGATAATATCCAAAGAAGGGGCATCCATGGGCCCTCTCATTTCCCCATGTGCACAACCCAACCTGAAACCAATAACCACTTGCTCATCTCTTGCAAAATTTCCAATACCATTTGGGAAAAAGTGGCTCAACTCTGTACTCGCACCAACCGCATCAAAGAGGATATTGTCCAAACCATTTCCGGCTGGGACCCTTCTCCCTTTCAAAGAGCCATTGTTAACCGCCTTTGGGAGCTCATTCCATGGTTGGTGGTCTAGAATATGTGGAAGGAGAGAAAAAGAAGAATCTTTGACTCTAAGGAAAAGCAACCACAAGAGATTTGGGCCACTTTCATCATCAACCTTCAGGAAACCCTCTCCTTGAAGATCTAGATCCCCTCTGAATTCCCCACTCCCCCCTCTGAAAGAGCCATCTTTTCTAACTAGAACCTTCTCCTCCATTCCATTCCCTGCACTCATTGTAACTCCTCGACCAACATGCCTAGCCCAGAACATTGGAGCAAGCCTCCAGCTGACTTCTTCAAACTCAACTTTGATGGAGCTTATAAAGGTAATCCTGGGGCTGCTGGATTTGGAGGAGCTATTTGTGATAACTCTGGGGCCATTAATTTTATCTTCATGGGCACCATAGGCCATTACACCAACAATGCTACTGAGCTCACTGGTCTTCTTGAAGGTCTCAAATGTGCCCACCGCCATGGTTTACTTCCAATCATTAAGGGAGACTCCAAGATCATCCTCACTCTCTCCTGTCGACTTCACAATGGTGCCAGGGTGGAAAAAATTTCTTCTAGTTGAAGGTTAACGCAAATATTGCATGAAATTGCAGGAATCATCACTCTTTCCATCTCCATTTCCTTCCAGCATGTCATAAGGAATTCCAATGCACTTGCAGACTACCTTTCCAATGAAGGGGTAACCTGCAACAGTGACTACTATGAGGACGATGTCACTTCTTCAACCTCCAAGACCATCACCCTTCAGTGTCAAACTCTTTCCAATTGAGACATGATTCCCCCGGATGCAGGTGATGTAAGCGACCATGTCACCAGGACCTGGTCGGACATGACACCTAGTCATGAGGGTGAGCCATGTGGAGGAGATGAAGAGATACCCGATCGCCAGCCAAGTGGCAGAGCAGAAGACAGGAAGGTGGCAAGACATGTTTTTGAAGTGACGTCAAGTTGCATGGGGCATAAAATCTTCTGGACTTAGATGCCGCCTCATCCAGCTTAGCCAGCACCAGTACCATGGATCTTAGGCATGTGAGGTTTTGTCTGCCAGCTAGCAGGCACCAATGTCTATCCTTCAACACTCTGTCTCGGCTCCAGGCTATGCACATTTGCATTCTCCTCTTTCTGCTCTAGGCTTCTCCTGCCCCTGCGCCCCTCGAGCTCCTTTCTGCTAGTATCAACGTTTCCCGCATCATGGGATAACCGAAAGGCACCAAAGGAAAAATGAAGATGGATGGCCATGATCCCGAGGAAACTAAGAAAGGTTACAGCCCTAAAATCTCCATTCTTGTCCTCCTACTTGTTGACAATTGGGAAGCTCGTATGATTGCTGACATTCTTTCCAACAGGAACCAGGAGAAACCTTGGGATCCCTACTGGTTGGTAAAAAATATGCTCAGTGATCTCATGGACAACATGTTGTCCAACTCGGCCACTACGCGTCATGCAAATCAGACCTTGTGTGCCACTTTGCCCAACATGGCCGCTACTCTCAGCAATTTGGAAAACACCTTCAGTTGGGACTCATATACCCCCACTCGTCACCTCCGCAGAGACCTCCATCCTAGTTCTAGTGCACTTGGCATCATCCCCTCTATGGGAAGAAATGAGTCAACACGTGGCAATTTGGCCACTATACCTGGAAACATGGCCACCACTCATGGCAATTGGAAACTAGCCCTGGCATTCTGGCCACTAGTCTTGGTAATCTGGCTACTACCCCTGGAAAGGCCTAGAACAACCCAATTGGAAAAGAATTGGGTATGCCACGTGGTAGGGTGATGGACATTTAGAAGGGTAAGGAGCTTGCTCACTTAGCATTCCCCATCCCTTCCACCCTAGAGCCAATTCTGGCCAAATGCACATGCAATGAACCTGATAGTTGCGTTCTTGCAACTAGGAACACTTCACCCCTGCCGGTCAAGCTCCCTACCACCGACTCTCGACCTCCTGGGAAGAAATTTCAGCCTCCTATGAAGAACGCTCAGCCACCTACAAGGGATGAGGAGGATACCACCTGCTACAACTTTCCTATTCTCGAGGAGACCCCTTCTGATGTTGAGGCTCCCTCTGCAACCGGATAAGGAGGTTTTTATGTGGTTCATTTGTTTTCTTTTTATTTGTTTTGATATGCACCAGACTGTTAGCTACTCTCAAGCCTTCATGGTTTCGACTACTCTACTTGTTCCCCCTGTTCTCCCTTCTCAGGGCAAGTTTTTTTTTTAAATTTTGGTATGAATGACCATAGCAGGACTGATATTCAAGGTTGGATGGAACGACCTCAGACTATAACAACTATTGTATTTTTACCTTTTTTAGCTTAATAGAATTTGCAGCAATTACAAAAAAAATAAAATGTGTCTTTAATGGTATTCAATTAATGTAAGTGAAGAGTATAATCTATTATGTTTACTTATTCATGTATTCATGTAAAGTTGATTGGTAGATGGCCATAGGAAAGAGACTACCATTAGTTGAAAAATCAATTTCAATATGATACTAACCCTATGGAAGAATAGTATCATACACATGCTTAAGGTTTCACCATCTTCATGTCTTTGATGTCGAGAACATGTATTAGAAAGGATGTTTAAATGTGTGAACAAATGATTGTGGATGCAATAGAAGAATGGATAAGCTTTTTGTGCACTTGAATAAATGTGTAAAATCTTATGTGTACTAAGAATAAGACATTAACTTAGATCAGTTTGCATCGATAGTGATCTATGTAAGAGTATGTATTCAAAAGAACATGTTTGTATACATTTGTGAATGATGTAAAGGAGAATAGTCAACATAACCTTACCAAATCTTCTTAAGGTTATGGTTATACCTTTCGACATAATCTATGGTTGACATAGTATTTAATGGGTGTAAGAGAAAAACTTTGACATGTTCTCATATTGATATATTGTTTTATATCTTTGTATTCATTGACTTATGGTGAGATTAATAGTACACTCACATATAATGGTTAGTTGAATTCTTTTCAAGAAAAACTATGACATCTCGTTGTTGAGTATTAATTGGTTTCCATGCTTCTGTGTTGTTGGGTGTGTGAGCTATCTCAAAGAAAACACCTAATATTTAATTATCGACCAGGGTTGGTAATATTAGAGTTGAGACAAAGTATATGCTAAGGTAGAATGATACCTAAATTTCAGCTTGTGAGACCTTTAAAAGATTAAATAAAGAAAAGATCAAAAGATCTTTCAAAATTAAAAACCGAGTCAAACTTCAAAAAGACAACAAAGAAACTAGCTTAACCTATGTAAACTACCAGATCAAAATAGTGTCAAACAATACTACTCTATTCTATGATTAAACAATAGAGAAGACAAAAACAAATTATTTAAGGCTACACTAAAGCATCTAATTCCATTCTCCTTGGGAATCCCGAGGAAGTGTATCAAATGTAATGGGAATAGGGGTGAATGTATCAAAGTGGCTTTCAAAGGTAACAAGAAAACAAAATGGAACTAAATCTAGTTTAACTTCTACAAATAAATGCAAGCTAAAGATTATCCAACTACAATTAACTTTAAACATAATGACCGATCTTCGATTTATAGACGAGGAACTTGAACTGAAGAAGTCTAGAAGCAAGTAGAAAACTTGATAAAGATATTAAATTCAGAAGCAAGTAGAAAACTTGATAAATATATTTTATTCCTGAACTAAATCCTATTCCATGAATTCATTATTAACATGAGAAGAATAATCCAAGACTAAGATGATTTGGAGAATGAAATTACTAAACCTAACCTATTATTGATATTATTAACATACAATAAATTGTACTGAAAATGAAGACTAATAAATTCTGTAACCATACAGCATTAATAAATCAAACATAAGGAAAAGATAACTTGTAAACAACTAAGCAAGGTTTAAAGAAAGAGAGAATGAAAACTAAGGATGACAACAAAACTTGATTAAAACTTCATATGAAATGCAACAAGGTCTTAATGACTCCTAAGAATACTAATTGAGGGTAAAAGAGATTATAATTTGAAAACAACCTAAAAGCTGTATTTTAATTAAGCAAAATGATGAAAGAATGAAGGTCCGAATGCCGGTCTGGATGACTATCTGAATGACAGTCCAAATGGAGGAAATGATTTAAACTAAAGAGGGGAAGATTGGATGATCTTAACTACCAGCTGGCTAATGCATATGATCCTATAGTGCATGGGAAGCAATGAATAAGCTACTTAAGAGCTAGAATAAAAAAGAGCTATCTATGTTAGGAAACTAACTATTTCTATTTTATCTTGGAAACTAGACTAGAGTGTATCTAAAACTAATCTTCTACTACAAGAAAGAAACTACAAAACTTTAGTCTATGAGCAGGTCTAAGAGGTGAAACTAACTAGACTCTAAGTTAACTAAGTAGACTAAATCTTTCAAATAAAACTATTTAAGTAAACTACATAAACTAAATGTGATCTAAACTACTTAAGCAAATGAAATAAACGAAATAAACTAAGTGTGACTTAAGCTACTGAAGCAAACTAAATGAACCTAAGTGTGACCTAAGCTATAAAACAAGATAAATGAACCTAAGTGTGACCGGTCACCAATTATATTTTAAACAGTATTAACATAAATAAAAATAGGGTACATATAACATAACAAAGAAATCTTATTTATATAAACCATCGAACATGAACAATGATAAAATACATAACACAAAACAGAAATTTCATCTATGTAAACAACAAAACATCAATTATATTACTTGACAAAAACATCATGTATAAAATAAATATAGAGATGAAATAAACAACACAATTTTATCTGTAGAAAACAAACACAAAGTATATACATAGATAGGAGACCGCTGGTCGTTGAGGGGCTCGTCTCAGCAAACAGAGGCTAAGGCTTAATCAGTCAATCACGGTACATGCTATAGATTTCCATAAATATGGAACAAAAATGTATTAAAATAAAACACAGAGTTACAGTGCTTTTGTATCCATTTGCAGCTAGAAGAAGTTAACAAGTCTAAATATAAAATCCTGACTGACTGCTGACTAAGGACTAACTCGTCTCTGCTACAGGGACGTCTATTTATACTGCGTTATAATGAAGAAAGCAAGTTGACCCTTTAGTGGTCGACTGCTCTAATAATAGACTATCTTAAATTCCCAAAAACGACTCTGTTTAATAGCTCGTGACACGCATAAGCCAAGGGATGGCTCTGCTTAATCATTTTGTGACAACTTGTAGCCAAAGAATGGCCTTGTAATGGTTCATGACAACACATAGAGCTTTTTCCCAAATTATATGGCATTGATCCTTCACACAGTTGTTGAAGCGTCAATGCTCCTTTGACGTGGGCAGAGATGGATGTGATGTCGAGTTGAGAACGTAGGAGAAAGGATCTTCCAGAACATCAGCTCATGTACCATCAGGGCCATGTCCCAAAGAGAATTCACATGCCGATTTACTCTCTAACAGCCCAAGCATACCTCAACCATTGATTTCGTGGGTCGAATGCGGGTCTGAATGACGGGCTAAATACAGCTGATCATCCATAAATTCAATATGCGTCTAAATGAAGATTCATTTGAGAGCCAGAAACTGTAAAACGAAATGTAGTTACTAAACAAGCCAAATAAACATCAATAAACCATAATATAACAATTTTTACCCAAAATTCATGAGGTATGTGAATAAATGCATACTTGCTCCATTTGACGGTCTGAATGGCAAACAAAGTGTCTTAGGACATCAAAAATGGTGAATGTAATGCCGATCAGAGTGTATTTGATATTCAAAAATGGTGACAAAAATGGACACCAACATGTGTTTGAAAAGGATTTCCATTTTTGCAGTAAAGATGTGTTGACAAGTTTTCTAAAGGTCGAATAAGTATGTAACTTATTGAATAAGGACCTTTGCATAAATTGGAATATAGCACATGAGTGTATGTTCATGTATCGTTGCACTTAATGTTATAATTACCAAGTATGATTGAGTATCGAACTGATTTATTACTCTACAAGCATTTTCCCCATGCTATATCATTTGTTACTGATATAATATTGAATAGGTATTACATGTCATTATATGGAAATATAGGTGCATATCTTTGTCTATATCTATGTGAGATTTATCGTACATATACATGCTCTGATGTTAGATGACTCTTGTTAAGAGAACTTGGTTAAGGATAACATCGAAGTTATGGAAACAACTTATTGTGTAGAAGGAGTGCTCTTCTATGTTGTACCAAGTTCTAAGCTTGGTGTGGTAATGCTTACACAAATTTGAACAAGAAGTTGAAGGTGAATTTCTACTTGAAACCTACTTCATAATTTTATAATGAGAAACTTGTTATTGCATGCCTCTATGCTTGGAAGGGATTCTCAATATTGCAATAAAGCTATGTACCTATTTTTCTAGATGTTATTCACTTATGGTAAGTGAATGGATGATAGTACAACTATCGAAAGTATGGTGATTAAAAAAAATAAAAAATTCACCCCATTTCCTCTAGAACATGACAAGGATTTTGGGTTGTTACAACCTAGCTATTAATTTGCATTTATTTTGTTGGATGGAAGGAACCGTAAGGGATCCATTTCTTTGACATAAAAATAATACCTTTTTGGGTGCAAGGTTTTCAATATGTGGTTCTCTACAAATGGACAAATACAGGAACATAATGATATCAGTTTTTATGTCTATTCTAAAGAGATTAGACTTGTTTTGCAAGAAACCCCTTGGATTGTTGAAATTTGGTTGAACTTTGATATTTAATTATTGTTAGAAAAACAGGATCGCAGAGCAATAACAATAAACAAAAAGAAAAATATAATCACACACACATTACAAGAGAGAAAAATATATCGTGTTTCACCCCAACTTGGGCTACGTCCACACTAAAGTTGCCAGTCCTTATTATTATTCCGTCCAGCAAAGTGAAGGGATACAACCACTGCACTTCCTCTTCACTGTCTCATAGTCTCTCTTTTCCTGATCTCAGAGATATTTATAATGCATAAAACCTAATACATCAACCCTAGCCGTGTTACAATGTCTTTTATTTATAAGGGAGATACAATGGGAAAATACCACGGGTTACCCAAAACCATAGGCCCATAAAACAACCCCAAAAATTTACTTCGGGGGCACTGCCCCCCAACATCCGTCAGGGGACTGCTGGCCTCTGGGACCCCCAGATCGGGGTTATAACCCCCACACCCCCCCCATTGGGGTGAGTGTGCAGTCCTTTTTACATATCATATAAAGATGTTGTACAAACACGGCTGAAAAATAATATCTCTGAATTTGAAGATCAGGCTCCATAACCAACAATCTCCCACTTGGAGATTGATCACAACAACTCCACGCTACTGCACTTGCTAGACTTGGACTTGGAAACTTCCTCCTCTTCACTTTCATGCTAGAAGGAAAAATGAAACTGAGCAGGAACTCAGTTTATCTCTGGTCACTACCTTTGTGAACATGTCTGTAGGATTCTGGCTAGTGTGTATCTTTTCCAGCTTCAACAGTTCATCTTCCAGAATAGAGCGTATGAAATGGTACTTGAGCTGTATATGTTTAGTCCTAGAATGGAATGCTGAGTTCTTTGCAAGATGAATGACACTCTGGCTGTCACTATACAACCTGCTATCCTTCTGCTTCTTACCCAATTCCTCCATAAACCTCTGTGACCAAATCATCTCTTTACTAGCCTCTGTGACAGCAACATACTCTGCTTCCATTGTTGAAAGTGCAACAACCTTTTGCAGTTTCGAAATCCAACTTACTGTTGTTCCACCTATAGTAAACACATACCCTATGGTGCTCCTCTTGCTATCCTTATCACCTGCCATATCTGCATCAACATATCCCTATAGAACAATGTCTGAACCTCCAAAACATAATGCCTAAGTGGTAGTACCTCTCAAATGCCTGAGAATTCACTATACTGCCTTCCAATGTTATTTACCTGGATTGTTCATATATTTTCTCACAACTCCCATTGCTTGTGCAATATCTAGTCTTGTGCACACCATGGAATACATCAAGCTACCAACTGCTGATTGATAGGGGATCTTTGACATGTATTCTATCTCTTCCTATGTCTTGGGACACATTTCCTTACTTAGACTAAAATGGCTGGCCAAAGGTGTACTAAGTGGTTTTTCATTCTGCATTCTGAACCTCTCCAACACCTTTTGTATGTACTCACCCTGAGACAATGTCAATTTGCGATTTTTCTTGTCTCTTGCTATTCTCATACCAAGG
The DNA here is from genome assembly GCA_027924585.1 of Larix kaempferi. Taxonomy (NCBI): domain Eukaryota; kingdom Viridiplantae; phylum Streptophyta; class Pinopsida; order Pinales; family Pinaceae; genus Larix; species Larix kaempferi. Next base: position 5,964,268 of record BSBM01000264.1, read on the forward strand.
ATTTGCCTTGCAACACCCAAATCCTTCATAAAAAATGAATTATCTAACTTCCTTTTGAGCACATTTATATCCTGCATGTTAGACCCTGCAACAAGCATGTCATCCACATGAAATAACAAGATAATATATCTTTCATTGTCTAGCATCTTGAAATCAACATAGTGGTCAGAATGACATCTAATATAACCTTGTTCTGTCATAAACTTGTCAAATTTTAAACACCACTGCCTTGGAGCTTGCCTCAAGGCATACAAAGTATTTTTCAACCTGCATACCAAGTTCTCCTTACCTTTGACCTCATACCCTTGTGGCTGCTGCATATATATCTCTTCCTCCAAATCCCCATGGAGAAAGATTGTTTTTACATCTAATTGTTCAAGATGCAAATATTTTACCGCCACTAGACTTAAGATAGTCCTGATTGAAGTCATATTAACAACAGGAGAAAATATTTCATCAAAATCTATACCTTTCTTCTGTGCAAACTCCTTTACAACAAGTCTCGCCTTGTACCACTTCTTGCCACCTTCTTCTTCTTTCAACTTGTAAATCCATTTGTTCTGCAATGCTCTTTTACCAACAGGCAACTGAACCAAATCCCAAGTCTGGTTTCCTACCAATGAGTCCATCTCCTCATTCATTCCTTGCTCCCACTTCTTTATAGTTTCCACCCGCATTGCTTCTTCATAACATTATGGTTTACCAACATCAGTCATCAACAAATAATACATTGAAGGAGAGTATCGTTTAGATAGTCTACTTAACCTGGTAGATCTTCTTGCACTTGCATGAGTTTCAGGAACTTGCTACTGTTCTTGATTTTCTGGCACCTTTGGAACTTTATTTTCTGTAATTTCATCAAGTACTGTGTACTTTATGTTTTCCTTTTCCTATTTATTTCCCTGCAACTGATCTTTATACATGACCTTTTCATTGAATATGACATCTCTACTTCTAATGATTTTGTGATTTTCATAGTCCCATAAACGATAACCAAAATCATCAACCCCATATCCAATAAAGGTACATTTCTTGGATTTAGCTTCAAGCTTTGTTCTATTTTCTTTATCAATATGAACAAATGCTTCACAACCAAACGTTCTCAGAAATGAGTAGTTTACATTTTTATCTGTCCATGCCTCCTCTGGAATACCACCATCCAATCCACTTAATGGTCCTCTGTTTATTAAATAAACAACAGTATTTACAGCATCTGCCCAAAACTGTAAGGGAAACCCTGCATGCAGTCTCATACACCTTGCACGCTCCATGATTGTTCTGTTCATCCTTTCTGACACACCATCTTCTTGTGGTGTTCCTGGGACTGTCTTCTCTCTACGAATCCCATGGTATGAACAGTAATTATCAAACTCCTTGTTGTAGTACTCACCTCCATTATCAGATCTAAGACACTTCAACCTTTTTCCTATCTCATTCTCAAACAAAGCTTTCCACTTCTTAAAAGTAGAAAACACATCATATTTATGTCTAATGCAATAAACCTAAGTTTTCCTAGATGCATCATCAATAAATGTAACATAATAATGAGAGCCACTGAGAGATTGTACCTGAGCCAGTCCCCATACATCTGTATGCACAAGCTCTAACTTTTCATTCTTCTTTTGTTTCCAAACCCTGAGAAATCTGACTCTCTTTTGTTTTCCATAAACATAGTTCTCCCAGAATTCCAAACTTACCTACCTCAAATCTAGCAGCAACATCCTTGAGTGGAGAATCTGCATCCCCTTCTCACTCATGTGGCCAAGCCTATGATTCCACAATGTTGTATATGTTCCTGTGGAAGCTAAAGAGATAGAATGGTAAGTATTATGTGGACATAAATACAACGTACCTACCCTGTCTAATTTTGCTATCACCATTGATCCTTTAGTGATCTTCCACCACTTTTCTCCAAATGTAGATAGACAGCTGCCATCTCTCAACTGCCCTGTTGAGACCATATTTCTTTTCATAGCAGGAATATGCCTAACATCTTTCAACAGCCAATCGGTTCCATTCTTAACTTTTATCCATACCTTACCCATTCCAACAATTTTACATGGCTTATCATCACCCAATAAAACATGTCCAAAATCGCCTGGAACATAATCATGAAAGTATTTCCTATGGGGTGTAGCATGACATGAAGCCCCTGAATCTACTACCCAATAATCACTAGTATTATCTAATGCAAGAATCAAAGCATCTTGTAGCACATCACCTGCTACATTTGCTACCTGGGTAGTTTCCTGCTGTGCATCTCCTTTCTTCTTTAGAGATCTGCAGTCTTTCTTCAGATGCCCTTTCTTTCCACAGTTCCAGCACTCTATTTTTCCCAATCTGGACTTGGATTTGCCCGTTTTAGACTTCCCATGATTACCTTGGATCTTTCCTGTCTCCTTCTGTCTTCCCCTTCTCTCCATGGTCAATGCATTACCTGATGTCTCACCTGTGTTTTTTCTTCACATTTCCTCGCTAAGAATAACACCAATAACATCATCAAATTTCAAGGTGTTTGAACCAAAGACAGAGTTACTTACAGCCATGACCAAGCTATTTCAGCTTTTTGGCAATGAACACAAGATTAGAAGAGCCCTAACCTCATCATCAAAGTTCACACTTACAGAACTTAGTTGATTTGTAACTGTATTAAACTCATTTAAATGATCAATAACAAATCCACCTTAAGACATCTTCATATTAAATAAACGCTTCATTAGAAATACCTTGTTGGAGGCCGAGGGTTTTTCATATAGCTTACCCAATGCGCTCATCAAACTCTCCATTTTCATTTCTTTTGATATATTGAAAGCCACCGATGAATCCAGGCTCAACCGTATTGTTCCCAGAGCCTTTCTGTCAAGAACCTCCCATTCTTCATCCTTCATAGCCGCCGGTTGGTTTTCTCTTCCTCCCTGTAGCTGGGGTTTTCACCCTAGCTTGTGCAAATGAGCACCTACTAAGGAGAAGGGCCTCCTTAGTAGCAGTTCAGTAAAAAAGTAAATTTAAACAGTAAAACAGTATGAAATCTAAGCTAACATGTGCATTAACATAAATAAAAGACAATGACAATATAAGAGAAAATTTTCTTTTTGTATTATGATATCGTCAAGATTAGATTTACCTCAAATGTTGAGGTTGGTGGTGTTACATTTTGAGCATTAATTAACAATACTCTAAGATATTTACTGAGAGAATAACATGTACAGTATATCAATGCATATCAATCATAACAAGCATGTCAATCATCACAAGAAGCAAAAGCATGAGAGACAAGAGACAGAGAGTTTCCGTGGGGAAAACCCTAAGGTGAAAAAAACCCCACAACTTCCTCAGAGATACAGAGAGCAATGGCTCAACCAAAGTACAACAAAAATACACAAAGATAGTCTCCTAGTAGCAAATGATCCTCCTCCTCACATCTGCGCCACTTTCAGAGTGAAGGAAGAATGAGTTTCTGAGTGATCCAAATAAAGATCTCCTGATCTCTATTTATACTTGATCTGTTTTCCTAGTGACCTTATGAGGCCGACTTGTCTAGCTAGGTACATCAACCATATATTATATAAATCAGGGCCGACCCCACACATGATAGTCTAATAACCCATCGGCAAGTTACCATACTTGCGACACTTGTCAATACACAGACGACACTTCCAAATAGAGGAATGACACATCTCTATAGGAGTACAATAATATATAAATGAAATACATGGATGAAATACATTTCGAAGTTACATATACATCAACACTCCCTCTTAACTAGGAAGGTATTTCTCGACAAAGATATGCTAGCACAAGTCTTCTTCTCTGGATCATCGTTATCGTCATCATCATCGTCACTGCTGCTGCTATCTCAACCAATCTCTGACTCTACTCGTCATAGGAAGTTCTACAGAGACAGTCCTTTTTCATACTGGATGTAGGCCCACCACTTGCAGGTCTTCCTCACTGCCCATACTGTGGAATCCTCAAGACTTATTACGTGCTTCACAAAACCTGGCGGTAGCATCCCAGGCTGTTATGAGCACACAACTCTACTTGTTAGATCTCCCAGGAGCACATTACATGTGACCCATAAAAAAACCTGGCTGAAGCATCCCAAGCTATTACAAGCACACAACTCTACCTGTCGGATCTCCTAGGAGCACATTACATGTGATCTCATCACAAAACCTCGCTGAAGCATCCCAGGCTATTACGAGCACACATCTCTACCTGTCGGATCTCCCAGGAGCACATTACATGTGATCTCACCACAAAACCTGGCTGAAGCATCTGAGGCATTTTTCATCTTGTCCAAATCTCCCAGGAGCAAATTACATGTGGTCATGGCAAAATCTGGCTGAAGCATATGAGGCCTTTTTCATCTTGTCTAGATCTCCCAGGAGCAAATTACATGCCATAGGACAAAACCTTGAAAGATCATCCCAGGATGTTACAGGTACACAACTCCGACCTGAAGGATCTCCCAGGGCGCTATTATATGTCCTCCTAGAGCAATGTCTCGGAAGAGCATCCCAGGCTATTATGGGTACACAACTTCGACCTATAGGATCTCCCATACATGCTCATCTACACAACCTATTCCATGGCCATAGAGTATCATCCTGATGCTCACCATACATCATTCCGATGTACACATGATCGTCCTGATAATCATCTCTGCATCGTCCTAATGCATGTCATCTAGAGAAGCTCGTCATCCATGATCATCCTGATCATACAATGCATCTACCTAATGCATACCAAGTATCTACCTGATACATATCACCATACACAGTGTATCCACCTGATACATGATCCACACAATGTATCTACCTGATACATATCAACATACATGATCTACCTGATCATACAATGTATCCACCTAATACATATACATATACATGATCCAAGCATCCAACATGATGCATACATAAATGATCCAACTGATCATATCCAGCATCCAACATGATGCATACATACATAAATGATTCAACTGATCATATCCAGCATCCAACATGATGCGTACATACATAAATGATCCAACTGATCATATCCAGCATCCAACATGATGCGTACATACATGAATGATCCAACTGATCATATAGAGCAGAAACTAGAACATCATCTTGATGCTCATCATCCAGTGCTTACATCCATAGCCATGTGAAGGATCCCCCTTCCACCATGCTAGGAATGGCTATAACAAATGTCTCCATCACTTATTCCTCGAAGTGTTATCGATCCGAAGAACACCAAGCCTCTCTCTAAAGTACTCGAACTTCACTCTGGCTAGTGGCTTCATCAACACATCTGCAATCTGCTCATTTGTCGCAACATACAGGAGCTTCACTGGTCCCCTCTGCACCATATACCTGATATAGTGATATTTGATCTCTATGTGTTTTAACCTGTCGTGGAACACCGAGTTCTCAGACAACTTCATAAAACTCTGGTTGTCATAGAAGATACCAGTAGCCTCGAATGGTAGATCAAATAACTCAGACAGTAGCTTCCTTGGCCATACTGCGTCACAACTAACCGAACAAGCTGCAACATACTCTGCCTCGGCTGTACTCAGTGCTACGCAAGACTGCTTCCTGCTAAACCAAGAGATCATACTTGATCCCATACTGAAGCATCACCCAGAAGTGCTCTTCCTATCTACAACACTTCCTACCCAATATGAATCAACATAACCCTGTAGGTTAAACTTTTGATTCACATCATACTTGAGCCCATAGTCAACTGTACCCTTCAGGTACCTTAGAATATGCTTTACAGCAACCAGGTGAACACTCCTCGGATCCGTTAGGAACTGGCTCAATGTGTTCACCACAAAGCAAATATCTGGTCTCGTGTTCGTCAAGTACATCAAGGACCCAATCATTTGACGATACATAGAGACATCCACCGGCTCAGATGAAGCATCATAAAGAAGCTTTAGATTCGATGTCATAGGTGTGGCCATGGCCTTGCAATCCATCATCCCAAACCTCTTCAGGATATCTACAGTATACTTCCCTTCTACAAGGAAGATTCCATCTGCACTCTGCCACACATCCATACCTATAAAATAGTGCATCATCCCCAAGTCCTTCATATCGAACGCGGCAGCAAGCTTCCTCTTTGTATCGGTAATCAATCTATCATCTCCTGTTACAAATAGGTCATCCACATACAGAAGAAGAATCACAGGTGTTGGCGGATATTTCTACCCTATAGTCAGGAAACTAAACTATCAACTTGGTTGGGGTGACAGGTAAGTGTATTTATGTCATTTACAGAAGTGTTTGCAAAAGAAATAGATTACAGATTTAGAGAACATACCTTTCACTGGAGTCTGATCCTAGCCTTGACCCAGCCTTGTGTCCAGCTCTCAAATCTTCTTTCTTTCAGCAAACCTGAAACAACAATACCTTCCTCAAACACTTTGGGCAACATATAAATCATAAAATAAACAAAGATTATGTTTAATATCCAGTATTGACCAAAATGAATCCAATTCAAAATGCCATTTGATAACACCTTCAGATTGGAACAAGGAAACACTTCAACCTTTATTTGTCAAAATAGTATGCAGTACAAATATACCTGATAATGAAGCAGGCTCCTGCAACTAGATCCTGGGCTCTGGCTCTGCTCTGGTCTGAATGTCTTCTGCAACAGTTTCTCCATTAACTCATCCTCTCATTCTTTAGTAAGCATTTGCATTCATAATTTCTTCTAACCTTGCTCCCTTAGCCTTCTAGGAATTTATAGGTTTAAGGAAGCAGTTCCAGTCGATGAGGAGGTTGGGGAAGTTAAGAAACTGTCTTCAACTAATCCTCTTCGATGGATTAATATATTTTTTAATCATTTTTAAGATACACGCGACTATTATACAGTGGAGTAGCGTATAGGGCGCTACTCTATTGTTTGAGAAATAGCGCTCATTTAGTTTTAAATTCCGAGCGCTACTTTGATAATAAGGAGTAGCGTATATACTGATATGGGCGCTACTATTATGCACTGGAGTCGCGTATGGGCGCTAGTCTCTTTAAGTAGAGTAGCGCTCATACCTCAAAATGATATTTTTTTGTATGTTTTCAGTATTCTCAGGAAATGGGATGAGTTATCATAATATCCAAGGTCAACATGCTCCTCCATCCAAGTTGTCCTTTTGTGTGATCAGCAGCTCAGGGTGATCACGGACGGAGAGGTGCAAGTTTGACCTATAACAGATGCCCCCTAATGTGTGAGATCAGAGGGTAACGATGGCCGAAATACATTATAATCCAAAACCAGAGAGAGAGCACAGAACCGCAGAACAAAGTCGCAGGAAACCTGCAACAAAAATCAAGGTCAGCGAGCAATTACATTGTTGACATCTTATAGATGTGTAGAGTGATACAACATGATCTCCGATACATAACAAGGAGATGTATATAAAAGCATGGCCACTTGAAATACAAGCGTGGATCCATGTCAAACTAAGAGATCATAGCCATAACCACACACTGGATCTATGTCTCATGGAGAGCCGTATAGAAGTGAGGCTCAGTCTTGCGCAACTTGGGTGATAACAAAATGGGGTTATGTCATCCAAATCCCAAGGTCTTCATCCCATAACAACCCTAGGTACAAACCCGAGCCATGTGAATAGATGAGTTGACAGTCGAACATGGAGGGCATCGTCTGATTACCGGTCATTGATGTATACCGTTAACAAACGCGAGGACTTCCACTGATAATGATGATGGAGTCCAAGGTACCAAGTACGATTCGCCAAATGAGAATAGATGGACTTGGAGTCGAACACTTGGGGATCCTGTCGAAGAAGAGACATTGATGTATTCTCATCATTCAACAGCGAGGAAAATTGCCACTGGTGACTGCAATCTCCAAGGTACTAACCGAAACTCTAAACTTCAATCCCAGAATAATGATTTGATGTCGATGGGAAGAAGTCCGTTGGAAGGGAGGCCTTAAGGCATCCTCCATCATCCAACTCGAGGAACACTCAACTGGTAAGAGCTGATATGAAATGATATGTAACAAGACTGACACTAGGAAGGCCGACACATGAGGTCAAGGTAAACTGCAGAATGGCCGACACAGGGTATATCCTTGAACATTGAGCACGACACAAAGTGACTCAGGCAGTTTCTGACATAATGGGGTAAATAAGTCTGAAATGTAAGAGACATTAGCAGACCCTCCATATGGTTGGAAGAATAACCAACCGGGGGAGTAAATAACTCGGAGGAAAGGTTCACCTTAAGGCCAAAAACTAAACCCAACTGACAAGATAGACTCAAGTAGGTGCTGTGTTCAAGGATAGGACTTGACTGATACTGCCTTTAACAATGAAGATATGATGTGTTTTCCCGTTCCTTATTCTTTTTAGATAAAAGAATACCCTTCTTGTGGATTTAATGAGTCCAAGAAAGAATGAAAACTCAATAGGTCCAAGCATGTAAATAGTTTAATGAGCCCATGGGAGGGAGACTCAGTACCTTCTTCATAATTTACAGAGTTCGAAGAAGAGATAGAAGATTACTCTATATGTACTGATCTCTGGATTTTAGTATCGAGCCGAGATCTGTTCTTGCTCGCTGGTGTTTTCAATTTTAAGGAGTCTGAAAAACTTAAACAATAACTCCATATATCTGCTCGTGGATTTTAGTATCGAGCCCAAGCAGATTAATGCTCGCCGGTGTTTTCCTGTTTATAGAGTCTGAAAAACTTAAACAATCCTCTTTTCACCTATCCGTGGATTTTATATCGAGCCCGGATTGGTCTGTGCTCGGCGGTGTTTTCTTGTTTATAGAGTTGAAAAACTTAAACAGTCCTCTATTCACCTATCCATGGATTTTATATCGAGCCCGGATTGGTCTGGGTCATTCAAAGCTTCTAACATTTCTTCATCAGAAGGTAAAGTAATTCCTGAACTGTTGAGAGAATGAATTGGGTTAGGTGTCCGAGTAGTGGCAGAATCTATGTTTGACTCGACAGACACCAATTGAGTCGACATATGTCCTGTTGTAGTTTGATGAGACTCCAAATGGGTAACTTCTACAATAGGGGTAGGTACGGAGGGGTTTGTATTAGTTGAGAGAAACTCGGAATCAGTTGTTGAACTACTCGTAGGAGTTTCAGACGATGAACATCCTTCAGTACCGACAAATAAAGTAGGAGCGGGTAGGTCGAAAGTGCCAATCAGTGATCCAAAAATTCCTGCTCCTAAACTCTCGCTAACTGGGGTGGTTTGATCAATCATAGGAATCGTGGTTTCTGTAGAAGTCTGGTGTTTTCCTTGAGTGAAAGAAAGTTGATCTACTGTAACGATCTTACCTTCAAATGGGAACATGACCACTCGAAAAACTGCCGATGCTATAGCTTGCATGGCATAAGTCCAACTCCTACCCAATAACATGTTGTAATCGAGCGGAGCGTCCAGAACTTCAATCTCAGCAGCAACTGTCTTACCGGCCAAAGTGACATTAAATGATGGCAAAACTCCATGTGGACGGAAAGTTCTACCATCAAATGCAGTAAGCATTGTGTTGGAAGGGACTAACTCAGGAGAACCTAGAGCTTTCCAGCAGGAAATAGACATTACACAAGTCGACGCTCCCTCATCTACTACAGCTCGTCTTATGGTCATTGGACCATGAACGACTTCAATCTGGAGGGCAACGTGATATGGCAACTGGTATTTGACATCAGTCATATCAAATCGCGCAGACATGTTGGAGGACTCCATACTCCCAATAGCTGCCAGAAGTGCATTTCGTTGCAAAGGACAACTCTACAAGACTTCTAAGGTAGACATGGCACAAGGAGTTTGGGCTAGATCTTCAACCACATTGTAGTTGGAAGCAGCCCGCGTGTTGGGATTGTGCGATGCCCTCTTTAAGACACCTTTCGGAATCTTAGGCATTGGGTCCACAGGTATGTGAAGTGGAGTGGAGGATTCAGCAATCTCCTTATCCTTTCTCTGCGTTTCCGGGGTATAGTTCTTAGCTCTGGTTTGCAAAAGTGCATCTGAGTTGACCATGTTTATGAATGTTTGATCAACCGAAGCGTGTGAGGTGCCCCCAGTTTTGGAGGTGCCAGAAGTGGAGCCTTGCCCTTTGGGAAATGGGTCTTTCAAGACGGCAGGCTTCCTCTCTTTCAAGAGCTTCTGGGCTTCTTCTAGTAGAGGGCATTGATGAGTAAGGTGGTTTTGTTTGCAAAGTTTACAAGGAAACCTAACCTTCTTCTCTTCTTTATTACCCTCTTCGGCATTATCTTTTTTGGGCTTTTGTTGGTTCCCCTCTCCTTTCTTGCCCTTCTTTTTGTTGTTGGGCTGCCGAGGGCCCTTTTGATTGTTTTGAAACTGATTAACAGATTCAGAAGTAGAAGGAGAGGTTGTGACGGAAGCAATGTCTGCAGTCGAATGTTTGACAGTTAAGGCTTGGACCTGTTTGGTCAGTGCTTCGAAAGCTGCAGAGTTAACCGAACCCACTATGCCGTCAGCATGTGGTCCGGGTTTGGGCCTACTTAGATCAGTGTTTGATCTCGGTGCGTCTGGTATAATCTCATACAGTAAACCAGATTGTGCGTATACAAGGTCTAACTGTTGAGTCCTTAAAATGGCCTCTTCTTCATTGGAGACTCCAGATGTCGCTACTTCCTTAGAAATATAAGGAAGGAGTGATTTCAAGTACCACTCGAGTAGGAACTCTGGAGGGATATTGGCCTTTATGAGCCTCTTCCGTCTTCGCCACTCCTGAATGTGGTCAGATAGGTGAGTGGCTTTGTTTTGTCTAAAAGTAGACAAAAGTTCTGTTCCGGCATCATACCGAACAGGAAGTTGGAAATGGTTCAAAAAGACGGTGGCCAGATCCCCAAAACTAGAGAAAGTAGCCGCAGGCAACTCAATGTACCATTTGGCCGCGGGACCAGTTAAGGTCCTTTGAAATAATCTCAATCTGATGGAATCTTCGTTCAATGAATTTGAAGAACACCACAAGTGAAAGGTAGTGACATGGTCACCAGGATCTTCACCAGCTTTGCCTTCGAATTTGGGAATATCCGAAGGTAATTTGGTGGGAACTGATGGCCATGCTGAGTTATGACACACCGGATCATTAGTCAATTTCGAAAGGTCTGGCAAATTCAAAGTTGCCAGAAAAGGTAGACGAGGCCGATAAGATGGAGCTTGATAAGGGAAAGCACCCATTGTTTGTCCCATGAATTGTTGGTAGGGGTTGCCCCCAGCCATTTGGTGATTAGGGTTGCCCCCGGCCATGTGTTGGTAGGGGTTTCCGCCTCCCAACTGTTGATAGGGGTTACCCCCAGTTAACTGTTGGTAGGGGTTGCCCCCAGGTATTTGTTGGTAGGGGTTGCCCCCTGCCAGTTGTTGTTGTTGTGAGAAAGAATGATTAAAATTTCCCCACCCATACGAGAGCGGATTAGTGCTTTGTTGGTTCGTCCATTGTGGCTGGGTGTTAGCCCCGCCATATTGCTGGTTGAAAAAGTTGCCCCCTCCTCCTGAAAATAAGGAAAAAGGAACATTATTTGCAGGCATGCTACCCTGATTCAAGTTAGGGCCTACAAAGTTGTTGAAACCAGCCGAAGCTGATGTGGACGGTGCAGTCATGGTACCCATGACTGGCATGTTTGCTGAAACACTTGGTCCTACCACAGGTGTGGAAACCCAAGTACTGGGGATCTGATATAAAGGTTGTGAAGTAGAAGGTGTTGCACAGTTAGCCATACTGCTAGGTCTAACAGTAGGCGTGGGAATAGATGCCATTGTTGTGAAACTAGGCATTCCTAAGGTACTAGTGTTAAAACTGAAAGATGGAGTAGGCACAGACGTAGTTTGTGCCTGACTAGATGTAGCAGTAAAAGAAGGGTTAACTGTGCTGGTATTCATACCTAAGGTGGGAGTTTGGGGACCCCCTGGTTCACCTCCTGTGTTAGTCATCAGATAATCGGGAAACAAAAGATCTGCACTGAAAAGAGGTTGTTGGAAACCAACAGGTGACAGCACCAGAATTCTAGTGTCAGTTAAGGGAGGATTGAAAGGAGTGCTATACTCCGCGGAAGTAAGATCTTCCACCTCAACAGTACTAAAATGTTGTTGCTCTGTGATACCTGGTGATGGTTCCTCAGGAACCTCAGTTTCAAGGTTTTCTGTTATAAGTATTTCTTCAAGCAGTTCTATTTCAGAGGTAATTTCTGAAGAAATACTGGGGTTTACCCTCTGTCTTGTAGCTGGTTGAATAGGTTCTATTCTAATAGGAGGAAGGTTTTGAATCCTTCTCGATCTACGGAGTTGTTGATTCTCCGTGATTATAGATATCCAATAAACAGCCTATAACCTAGTGGCCACTAAGACTAGGGGGCAAACAGCACACCAACTAAAAATTCCTAAGTATTCAAACCAATCAAACAAAGGTGCCTTCCGGAGAAGAGTCTGGGATGATGAGGGCCCAGAACAGATCAACGAAGGATGAAGAACAGTTACCCGGGGTCCACAATACAATGACTAAGGGTGCAAGCGCTGGAATCACCCAACCGCCCTCCCAAAGACCTGCAAGGGATTTCCTCCCGCGTCTGTCCTAGGTACAGCAGATATACCCTCTGCTGTCACCTGTGTAAGAACCTAAAAGTCTGATACTAAGGATACCAAAACACCGAAAAATCCCGGGGGAACAGTCACCGGTCGAATCAGAAAGCGTGGGCAGGGTAGCTAAGCCCGAAACTCGAAAGAGTCCCCAATACGCTATCCAATCCTGGCGTATGCTCAATCAGAAAGTAGGAGAGGTATTCCCACAAACCGATCTCACATTGACCTACTGCATATGCTCCCAGGCAATTTTTGAGTGTAGTGGATTTGCCTAAATGATAATCTCACTACGATTATTGCGCAATGTGTGATCTTGGGTGGTTTAAGGTGATTTAAACCCAAGACCCTAACCAAGACTAGTTGGTGTAGTGTGCCCTAAAAAAGAAAAGGTTTCTAGTTCATTTTATTAATAAATTTTAAGGGCTTTTATTACGCAAAGAGGATAGTGAGTGTGTGAACGTGGTTATAACAAGAAAACTAAATGCAAATATATTCAAATTTTCTTACAACAAAACTCTTTTATTTTTTACTTTTTCATCTATCTTTTTCGAAAATGCAAATCTAAGCAAACTTTCCTACTAATTTTTTGTTTTCTTTTTTAATTAAACAAAATATATTACACTATTTTGCATTGGCAAAAACAAGTTCTATTTAACTCAAAGTACCAAATTTTTTTTTTTGCTTTTTCAATGACCGAAAAAGAACTATGAAAAAAATGGAAAGCCAAATAAAAACTTCTTATGCAAAAAGTGAAAATATGGCAAATGTTTTTTGTGGGCCTACAGCTATCGAGACCTAACTCGAGAAAGGCTTGGTCTACAGGTTTTTTACTCAGGAAAAAGCCTATAAACTTGGACACTAAGTGGGAGAAAACCAAGGAGAGAACACCCAAGGACTGACCTAAAGTGCTTAACCCTAACAAGACCACAAAGCCAAGTATACGTAGACAAGCAGGCTGTTCTGCTAACACGAAGAAAACTGAGAGGTGAAAACTAGCCTAGAGCTGTTAAAAAAGCATTTGTGACCATCAAAAGGCAAAAAGTCTCGGGAAAAACATGAAACTAGACACAAAGAAGACACCCTAAAAGCTCTACCAAAGACCAAACCCTAAACAAAGGACATGGACAGTAGAGAACATACAACTTCACCACAAACCACAGACACAGGAGTGTACAGGTTTGTAAATGGGCAAAAGTAGTCAGGGTCTGAAAACAAGTGAAAATGTTCGTCACCAAACACCACTAGGTCTTCCAAATAGGTCAAAAAGGTCTCAAAGAAATCCAAAGGTCAACAAATGGTTTAAAAGATGGAAAAAATTTAAGGAGTGGTTCTATGACTTGAATCAACGATTAAGAACCTTATGCAATCATCCCAAGAATCCTACAGCAAAGTCAGTAAGTCCCCACAGGGCCAAAAGCAAGAAAAATCAAAAAATGACTGCTTCAGGAAATATACTCTACTGTGCAGTAGAGCAACTCGCGCCCATGCCAAAACGGGCGCTACTGTATATACAGAACAGTAGCGTATGGGCGCTACTGTGTATATGTAATAGTAGCGCTCATATTTCAAAGGCTAGGAAAATGACTTTGGAGGGTATGAAAATCGATGAAAGCAGGCAAGCCAAAAACACAGGATACCTAAAAAAGTTCTTAACACATCGAAGGAACCAAAATAAACCGAGAAGACATCCAAAAACAATGGTTTCCTAAAGCCAAAACTCTACTCCCCAGTGGAGTCGCCAGTCTGTTGGCGGATATTTCTACCCTATAGTCAGGAAACTAAACTATCAACTTGGTTGGGGTGACAGGTAAGTGTATTTATGTCATTTACAGAAGTGTTTGCAAAAGAAATAGATTACAGATTTAGAGAACATACCTTTCACTGGAGTCTGATCCTAGCCTTGACCCAGCCTTGTGTCCAGCTCTCAAATCTTCTTTCTTTCAGCAAACCTGAAACAACAATACCTTCCTCAAACACTTTGGGCAACATATAAATCATAAAATAAACAAAGATTATGTTTAATATCCAGTATTGACCAAAATGAATCCAATTCAAAATGCCATTTGATAACACCTTCAGATTGGAACAAGGAAACACTTCAACCTTTATTTGTCAAAATAGTATGCAGTACAAATATACCTGATAATGAAGCAGGCTCCTGCAACTAGATCCTGGGCTTTGGCTCTGCTCTGGTCTGAATGTCTTCTGCAACAGTTTCTCCATTAACTCATCCTCTCATTCTTTAGTAAGCATTTGCATTCATAATTTCTTCTAACCTTGCTCCCTTAGCCTTCTAGGAATTTATAGGTTTAAGGAAGCAGTTCCAGTCGATGAGGAGGTTGGGGAAGTTAAGAAACTGTCTTCAACTAATCCTCTTCGATGGATTAATATATTTTTTAATCATTTTTAAGATACACGCGACTATTATACAGTGGAGTAGCGTATAGGGCGCTACTCTATTGTTTGAGAAATAGCGCTCATTTAGTTTTAAATTCCGAGCGCTACTTTGATAATAAGGAGTAGCGTATATACTGATATGGGCGCTACTATTATGCACTGGAGTCGCGTATGGGCGCTAGTCTCTTTAAGTAGAGTAGCGCTCATACCTCAAAATGATATTTTTTTGTATGTTTTCAGTATTCTCAGGAAATGGGATGAGTTATCATAATATCCAAGGTCAACATGCTCCTCCATCCAAGTTGTCCTTTTGTGTGATCAGCAGCTCAGGGTGATCACGGACGGAGAGGTGCAAGTTTGACCTATAACAACAGGATTCCCTTCCTCAACCTTGTAGTAAAGTTTGGAATCTGCTTTACTCTTGGTAAATCCCAAACTAGATAGGAAATTGTCCATCCTACCATACCAAGTTCTGGGAGCTTACTTCAAGCCATACAAGGCTTTCTTCAATCTGCACACATGTGACTCCCCGTCATGTGTTTCAAAACCGAGTGGCTACTCCACATATACTTCCACTTCGACTACACCATTCAAGAAAGTAGTCTTGACATCCATCTGGTGTATCTTCCATTTCATAGCTGCAACTAGGGAAAGTACTGATCTGATGGAAGTGTACCTAGCTACAGGAGCAAAAGTTTTTTCATAGTCTATTCCCTCTTTCTGAGAGAAGCCATGAGCTACAAATCTTGCCTTGTATTTCTCTATGCTGCCATCTGCAACATGCTTGATCTTGTAGATCCATTTGGAAGTCACAATAGACTTCCCTTCAGGTCTTGGGACAACATCCCAAACACCGTTCTTCATTATTGATTGGTATTCCTTGACCATGGAATCCTTCCATTCTTTCTTTTCTGCTGCTTCTTCATAATTGGAAGGTTCTTTGTTCATGATATCACAGAGTAAAGCAACATAGCTGGTGTGAAATCTAGTTCTCTTCTTTGCTCTGTGCTCTTCTTCTGGAATGCCAAATCTTTCTGCATCTTGAATGAGCTCTCTAGCCCATGCAGGTTTCCTCTTGTGAGAGTTGTCCTCACGTGGTGTATCTATAGGTTGTTGCGGATCTTCAATTTCATGATCAACATCTGAAATTGCTTCAGTCATGGTAGTGTCTTGAAATCTAGTTTCCTTGGGTTCTTCATAATCTTCAACAGGTGCCTTCCTTGATTTGATGAATGCTGATTTTTTATCAAATGTTACATCCCTGCTAACATCAATATTCTTGAAACCTGGAAAGTATATTCTGTAAGCCTTCGAGCTTTCACTATAACCCACAAAGATACCCTTTTTTCCTGAAGGATCCATCTTGGTCCTATTTTCCTTTGGGACATGTGTATATACTGGACAACCAAATATTCTGAGATGGCTGACCTCGGGTTTCTTACCAGAGAAGACCTCTTCTGGTGTCTTGTTGTCCAATATCTTGTGGGGTGTTCTATTCTGCACATATATAGCTTTCCTAGCTTCTTCTTCCCATAGATGCATAGGTAGATCCTGGTCATGTAGCATTGCCCTTGCTGCTTCCATAATTGTTTGATTCTTTCTTTCTGCAACTCCATTCTGTTGTGGATTGTAAGGAGAAATCAACTCCCTCTTAATCCCTGAATCACTGCATAACTTCTTGAAGTCACCTGAAGTGAATTCTCCACCATTGTCGGATCTGAATGTCTTGATCTTCTTATCAGTTTGGTTCTCCAGCAAGGTTTTGAATTCCTTGAACTTATCAAACACTTCATCTTTGTTCTTCAAGAAGTAGACCCAAGTCTTCCTGGAAAAGTTATCAATGAAAGAGACATAGTAAACATACCCACTCAGAGAATTGGATGACATCAAACCACATACATCGGAGTGGATAATTTCCAAGATATCTTTTGCCTTGTTTTCACTGCTTGGAAATGCTTTCTTTATGTTCTTTCCTTTTGCACATCCTTTGCAAACACCTTCATGTTTGGTCTTGATTTCAGGAAGACCCTCTACAACCTTGCTTGCAATTGAAAATGCCCTATAGTTCATATGATCAAGTCTTCTATGCCAAAGTTCACTTGGCTCCATGGATTCATGCACCATGGCATGTTCAGGTCATCCCTTTAGTTTATACAATCCTCCCTCTTGCTCTCCAATCACTACTGCATCATTTATGGTCTTTCCCTTTTTCCACATTAGAACTTGGCCATCCACAAATGCAACCCTCATACCTTTTGCATCCAAAGAAAATATGGAGAGAAGGTTCTTCTTGAGCCCAGGTACATACAAAATATCTTTCATCTTCAAAGACTTCCGAGAGTCTAGATTGTAGGAGGCCTCACCACTTCCTTTGATAGGGTATTGGTAGTCATCCCCAAGTTTCACTTTGTGGGGTGACTCATGTTCAGATAGATTAGCAAAGGATTCTTTAAACCCAGTCATGTGTTTTGAAGCCTCATTGTCAATAAGCCAATCATTACAACCATGAGAGACAGTACCTATGAGAGCAAATATTAGAACATACTCTTCTTCGCTTGATGAGTCATTATCATCACTTCCTGCTCTAGCCTTCTTCTTGGGAGGTTCATCATCCTCGGTAGCATGAGCATGGTACCTTCTTTTGCTACCCTTTTTATTCTTGTTGAAGTTTTTGTTTTCCTTCTTGTTCTTGGGACAATTTATGGCAATATGTCCCTTTTCATTACAGCTGAAGCATATTCTCCTTTCTTTATGGTGATGTGAAGATTTCTTGAAGTGAGATGACTCTCTCTTGGACTTCCCTTTCTTGGTGTGAGTTGTGAGAGCTTGATATTCATTACTCGTCTTTTCTTCTCGTGCCACAAGCCTTGCTTCTTCTTGTGAACATTCTTCCCGTAGTCTGTTGAAGGATACCAACTTCTTTCTTGCACAGATTCCTTGGATAAAAGAGACCCATGACCTGGGTAGGCCATTCAGAGTGGTCATGACAACTTCACTATTCTCCACCATTTAATCCACTACTTCTAGTTGTTCCTTGATCTGAGAGACCCTAGAAAAATAAGATTGAATGGATTCTCCATTTTGAAGTTTTACCCCTTTCAATTGGTTCCGTAGAGTCATCTTCTGATTTATGTTCTTCCCTTCAAATAGCCTGGATAGGGAATCAAACATCTCTTTGGGTGTCTTTAGAGATGACACATGGGGGATGAGATGGTCCTTGATAGAATCAACAATGATTCTCTTTGCCTTGACCAAGTTCTTCTTATGCAATATCTTATCCTCTTCATCCTCTGGGATAGGAATGTCTTCTTTTACATATGAGTCCAACTCATTTTCTTCCAGGATTAACCCAATCCTATACTTCTAGGCTCGGAAGTTATCAACCCCTTCAAAGCTTATCCTCAATCTTGGTGTGGTTAGACATCTTAAAGAGTACTTCAAATGGAAATAGAAAAGATTTAGGTCTTACCACTTGACTTGCTGAAAACAGGATCTAGTCCCGGATTAGGGTTTGTCAGAGAAACCCTAAAAATTCAAAATGTGAATTTCAACTTACTGAAAGGATAGAAAGATGCACCTTGATGAGATAATCAGCTTGGTGTATTCAGAATTTGAGATCTGTAAAGCTTCACCCTTCATAAATGCCTTTTTGTCTTCTTGAGTTCATTGAGGAGGACCCTGAATGAGGGTTTGAGTTTCCCAGAGATCTATCCAGCCAAAAATATCGATCCAAAGCTCTAAACTTTGATTTTTTCAAGGAGCTTCCAGCTATGTCTTCCGATTCCAGAAATTTCTATTTTTGTGGAAACCCTAATTTTTAGGGCCAAATCTGAAAATGCTCAGAATTGAATTCTGATTGGAGATATAGATTCTCCTTGATGAGTAGAGTCAATCTATTATACTACTTTTCCAAAATCTGTGGAGAGAAACCCAATAAACAAGAAACCCTTGGTTTCCATCACTGCACAATGTCTTCTTCTCAGGTTAGCTCTGATACCATGTTAAATTTTGAGCATTAATTCACAATACCCTAGGATATTTACTGAGAGAATAACATGTACAGTATATCAATGCATATCAATCATAACAAGCATGTCAATCATCACAAGAAGAAAAAGCATGAGAGACAAGAGACAGAGTTTCCATGGGGAAAACCCTAAGGTGAAAAAAACCCCACAACTTCCTCAGAGATACAGAGAGCAATGGCTCAACCAAAGTACAACCAAAATACATAGAGATAGTCTCCTAGTAGGAGATGATCCTCCTCCTCACATGTGCGCCACTTTCCGAGTGAAGGAAGAATGAATTTCTGAGTGATCCAAATAGAGATCTCCTGATCTCTATTTATACTTGATCTGTTTGCGCAGTGACCTTATGGAGCCGACTTGTCTAGCTAGGTACATCAACCATATATTATATAAATCAGGGTTGACCCCACACTTGGTGGTCTAATAACCCATCTGCAAGTTACCATACTTGCGACACTTGTCAATACACATGACGACACTTCCGTATAGAGGAATGACACATCTCTATAGGAGTACAATAATATATAAATGAAATACATGGATGAAATACATTCCGAAGTTACATATATATCAATAGGTGGAGCTCTTGCAGTAGTCCAGGAGGGCTGCTTTCGTGCTCCAATGGGTTCCTTCTCTTTCTCCAAGGTGTTTGGATAATGGGCCAAAAGGGGCACTCAAATGGGAAGTTAGCTCAAATGGTGAGCTAGGGTTTCAAGAGTGATTTTGGCATAGTGAGAATAGGATAGATTGTGGATATGAAATGGGGAGCCTCCATCACCTATTTATAGGTTTTTTAGTGGTGGAGTGTTGACCCATGGTTTTTGGCACCATATGGTTTAGGTCAATTGTTTTAGGGTTTTTTCTTTCCTTTTTCCCTCTTTTTCCTCTTTTATATATTTTTTATTCCTTTTTATTTGATTTTTGGGAATTTAGAGCCCTTTTAGAGCCTTTTTGCTATCTTTTGAGGAAATTTAAATTATTTTGGTGGAAAAAGGGGTTTTTTGGCCTTTTGGTGGCTTTTTAATGGTTTTTTGAGGTTTTGGAGGAAAAGATGGTGGAAAAAATAGATAAATGAGTCATGTGGTGAGGAAGATGAGGTAATGAGAACTTTTTAGGTGCTAACAGATTGCCCCCTGATATGTGACGGCAGAAGCTCATCATATGGCCGATAGACATCATAGGTCTTTTATGGTTTTCCTGGGGTGTGGAGAAGAGAAGAAATGAACTAGAGCCCGGAGCAACAGTCCCAAACAAACTACAAAACTGAAAATACATGACTTCGATAATGAATGAGGAATAATCTGAATATATGGAGGAGGCAGGAATTCCCATGCTCATATCAAGATATATAGAATAACAATGAGGCCCAAAAAAGGGGACCTGAAAGATACATGGAGAACTACTGTGTACATCATAAGGGTCCAAAGGGGACACAAATCTGGGACATACTACTGGTCTGACCATGTCTAAGTTGAAGAACTGATACACTGGAATAACAATAGTGTTGATAAGTGTGGTACCAGAGGAACTGATGAGCTGTTGGATCATAATCATGGTGAGTCATACCCTCAATGGTACTTTGGAATGGAGATATACTGGGTACTCAAGGAAGCATCTGAGTGAGTGGCCTCCGAATACTGTCGCCAACACAACCCGGATGTCCACAGGAACATATAATTGGGTGTTCTTAAGTGACTCACCAATGTGCTAGAGTCAGGGGAAATCCGAGGTCTTCGACCAATAACTGAAGGGATATATACCCTGCATGAATATCAACGATGCGATCAAGGTGTTGAAGTCAAGCATGTGAGAAAAAACCATTTGGAGAGGCACTGATGGCTCCACTCAAAATGGTCCGTAGGAACTCACCACAGATGGTGATGAGTCCAAGGCGCAGGGACCTGTGGAATAGATGGGCTAGCGTCAACAAAGGGAGACCCGCAACTTGCAAGGCAATGATGTTTCCTTCATAGGAGCACGAGATGGATAACTGAAGTGTGAGAGTATTGATGGTAGGACTGACATACTATGGAGGTGGGGAATAACTGGGCAAATAGAGTGGGTGGACTCAAACTTCCTTTGTTCAGAGTATGATGGTGGGGATGATTGGGCAACATATGAAACTGACTGGTGGGAAGGGGATCATAGCTTTGAGGGACCATGGATGGTGACTGGAATGAGGGATACTCAAGTTGGTGTAGGATGGTAGGAGATTCTGAGGGTTGTATATCATAGAATACTCTGAACAAAGGCGACCTTATTGGGGGTGCTACCGAGATGATTGATCACAGTGCTGAGAGGCACTGGTGGGGATTTCTTCATGGTTTTAAGGAGCTGGAAGAAGTGTGCTCAAAATCGTACTGTCATGTGGATTTATACAAGCCCAGGACAGTTTGTGCTTGTGATTGCTTTCAATTTTAAGGAGTCTGAAAGTGATAATAAGACTCTGAAATAATGGAATGGTACCGTCATGTGGATTCGTACGAGCCTAGGACAGTGCATGCTCATGGTTGCTTTCAATTTTAGAGAGTCTAAAAGCAATAAGAAGACTCCAAGGGGGTTGTTTTTCGTGTGTTAGTGTCCAAGGCCCGAAAAAGCATAAAAGGATGCAATGAAGAACTCTTCTAACCGGTGTGACTAGAGTATTCATTTTTCGTAATTAGTCTACCAGGTCCAGAAAATGGTTAAACTTATACCAGATAGATTCCCTTTCAGGTACTTTAACGAGCATGAAAGAAGGCAAGATTGCTCAGTGATCTTTTCATTTTTTTAGGAGTCGGAAAAGAGCTTAACAGAAACTCCCTAAGTGCCTTTTTCGTAAAGGACTTGTCTGTCCCGAAAAAGGGATAAAATTATACGGAACAAAAGGAATGGCCAAGCAAAGAGAGAGTGTTCAATCAAGGAACATCGATGAGAACCAAGAGCGAGGGTTGGGGGGGAACACTGGTGGGCCTCTTTGCGGGATGATGAATGGTGGAAAAATAATGAAATAATTGCAGTATGAATGGAGTGAATGGCTCATGTATAAATGTGTAACAATTCAATGGAGGCCATTGTGGTGTGCAAATCGAGGCAGCAAGGTGTCGGGACACAATGTTGAAAACTGTTGCTGGTGAGAGCAAGAAATGATCTCAAGCATCATCACGAGCTCGAAAAACTAAATCCGGTGATATAAAAAGCGTCAAAAAAGAATAACGACCAAGGTGGCATGCAAACCGAGATGACGAGGGGCTAGTGAAAAATGCCCAAAAAAATATGGGGTGAGAGGGAGAAATGATCTCAAGCATCATCACAGGCTCGGACAACTGAATCCGATGGTATAAGGAATGCTCAAAACTAACAACGGTCGATGTGGCACAAAAATTGAGATGGCGAGGTGCATGGAAAAAAATTCCAAAAAAGGGGTTCGAAGAAAATGAGAAACCGAGTCAACCATGCTGAAGGTCTCGTCGTTCTGATTCTAGTGGTGGAAATGGTTCAGAAAATGGACTTCGTATGGATCCAAAATGGCTGAATCAAGAAAAAGTCAACTATCTATAAATAGTAAGTGGACCCATAATGCCAGTGTCATTTGTGTGGTTGACTTTGACAGGAGAGTATGGTGGGCTAGAGCAGATTTGGCTTTTCTGGGCGATTGGACCATTCAATATCATTTATGCGAGTTGCAGGTATTTCACTGAACTCATACCTTTAATTCTTTCTTGATTCGGGTGGGTAGTGGGTCCTCAAGGAGGGTGGTACGGTCCATGTAGAGTGTGGATCGCGGGTTTTGAGGCGATGGTCGTGATCATGGATCACGGTTGTGGCCTCCACAGCTACAATCTGAGATCGCAGCTATGGCCTGGATAATCGCGATCAGTGACTGCGGCTGTGGCCTAGACAAACACGATCTATGATGGTGACTGTGGCCTGGACAGCTGCGATCTACGATCTCAACTGTGGCCCCCACAGGTGCGATCTGCGATCGCGGCTAGAGTCCCGATAGTCACAATTTGGGATCAAGACATTGGGCCCCATAGGTGCGATCTGCGATCGTGGTTGTAGTCCCGATAGCTGCGATTTGGGATCGCGACATTGGGCCCCACAGCCACGATCTGGATCGGGATTATGGAGTCATATCGGGGGGGGGGGGATGATGGTTTATTCGATGATGTGTTGATGAGTTTTCATTATGGGATTGATAGGATGCCGAGAGTACTATGGCGAGAGCACGAGATACCTGATGATCTCATGGAGTACATACGGGATGATCGACATGTCCGGGGGACCTTGGGGCTATGTGGGCTGTTGAAGTTTGCACAGGTACTAATGATGCATTCATCAGTACTACTGCTGAATAGATTGGTGGGATTTTGGGATCCTGATACATGGGCATTCATGGTGCAAGGGGAGAGACTGGAGCTCACCCTAGCAGATGTGTAATTTTTGACAGGACTACCTTGTTTGGGTAGGGTGGCAGATACCGAGCCACAAGTGTCTGCGGATGTGGACATGGAGGAGATGCTGAATCAGTATTTTCTCCCTACAGCAAGAGTGCATAACAATGCACTCTTGATTTGTGACTTAGAGGATCCATCAGTTCAGGAAATCACAGTGTTTGTGGTCCGAGTGTTGGGGTCACAGGGGCCAATTTAGTGTTGGGGGGATAAATGCAGTTGGTAGAGCAGGTATTACGGGGAACCTTCTTTGCTTGGGGCCAGATATTCCTCACCTATGTTCAGCGACAGCTGAGCAAGGTGAAGGTATGGGGTTCTGTTATGGGTCGTTTTTGTGTGCTTTCTTCATGGAGCGAGTTCTGATACTGCGACCATGAGTGCCATTCGGGATGGGGGTTTGAGGGAGCCGTGGATGGTGCGGTGGGGTGAGATGATGCACCGGTGGGGTGGTGGAGAGGTGGGGTGATATTTTACGTAGGAGCACTATTTGCAATGACTGCAGATGCCGCTAGTTTTTAATGACTACCCGTATCGCGAGATGGACTACCGGTGAGATCTGGAGGCACCACGACCCCCAGGGCAGGTTTGGGGTCCAGATGGTATGTATCTAGTTTCTTGATTGTTTTATGTTGGATGTTTTGAGGTTAGAGATATATGATGATGCTAACCATTTGCGATTTGGTTTGATGCAGATGTGGGACCGTAGCCACCACCAGGGCATAGGGATCATAGGGGACACATAGCATTGCCGACCATGCCAGACCAGGGGAGGTGCAACGATGGGATGCGAACAACACTTTGGAGTCCTTGCGAGTTACCTTCGACCGACTACTAGTTGGGGTATCCGATGAGGGGTGGCGGGAGGTTGATTAGGAGGTGGTCGAGGCATGTCATGAGGCTCCATGGGATTGGTGGGCGATTCTGATTTGGATGGCACTATTCACCAAGGAGAGGAGGGCTCAGACTCGACAGGGGGATGAGGAGGATCTGGAGGAGGAGCGAGGAGAGGATGAGTCCGTAGCAGAGGCGGCTGCGACGAAGAATGATGATGGTTCAGATGGGGGATATGACTCTCATTAGGGGGTGCTGGGGACTCCCCCCGATGCGTATGGGCATTTGGGATTTTTTGTATATACGGCATGTATTTTTTGACAGGGATGCTATTGAGGCTCCTTGATGTATATTTTTGTATATCTGAGTGCTAGGACACTCATGACATTTATATGACGATGATATATTTATATAGATATGCACATGGATGCATTTTTGCAGTGATCATTTTTGTACGCACGTGGATGTGCCTGTATGGTTTTGTGTTTGTTTATTGCACGTGGATGCAAATGATTTGTTATGATAGGCACGTGGATGCCATTTGTTGTAGATGTCATCTTTTGGGGATTTTTATGTTTTTGATGTGTTGATATGTGATGATTATGCATGATGGATGATTTACATGTTGTGATTGATATGCCAGTCGAGGATGTTGTTAGCCATTTGATCTACGACACTATTCTGATCTCTTGGGACATGAGTGAATGTTATGGATTCAAATTGTCGGCTTAGCTGTTTTGTGTGCAGGAACTTTCTAAAGAGGCAAGGATCATGCACCTGGTAGTAGTTGTTAAGCTAGGAGACAAGCAGTTGGGAGTCAAGAAATACATGAAGGTGATGTATACCCATTTGAAGGGAAACAGTCAGGAGACCGGTCACAGCATCGTACTCCACTTGGTTATTGGTAGCAGCACCTATGCACATTCCATCAAGGTGAATCAACTCATGTGAAGGGGAATATAAGACCCAAGCTATAGAGGCCAGGTTTGGAGACCAGCGGCTTGCTCCATCAGTGGAAGATGGTCCATCTATGATCATGCAGGAAAATAATGAATGTAAGGTTGCAGGAAAGAAATTGGAAAACAAAAAAGAAAGCAAACTATACACTACGGACCAGAGGGTCTGCCGGATTGTTAGGGATAAAAGCATTTAAGATACAACCCGTTACAAGGGTTGCACAAGAGGTGGCCTTCTAAGTCGGTTAGAATATATGCCCCATGTCCAAGGTTGGTATGCACCATGTAAGGGCCTTGCCACATGGATTCGAACTTCCCTTTACATGTCTTGTCATGAACTTGGTCGTAAATGAGGACTAGATCTCTTTCACGGAAAGTGTGTGGGTGGACATGTTTGTCATAACCAGCTTTGGAGCAGTTCTTGGTTGTCTCAATTGTTTGGAGGGCTACGCAACAGTCTTCATCAGCTTGTTCTAATAACAGTAGACGTTGTTCAAGTGGGGAAGTGTCAGGGAGAATTTCAATAGCAATGTGGTGGGCGGGGTTTTGACACTCGATGGGGAGGATAGATTCGACACTATGAACTAAGTGAAAAGCGGTGAAACCGATGGCGATCTTATTTGATGTACGGTAAGCCCATAATGCGGGGAAAAGCATGTGATGCCAATTGGACTTATGTCGGTCAATAGTGCGTTGGAGGATTGTTTTCAAAATTTTGTTAATGGCCTCAACTTGGTCGTTCCCTTGGGGGTAGTAAGTAGAGGCATACTGACGTTTGAACTTAAGGAGAGTTGACAACTCGCACCAAATGGCATCTTCAAAATGTAAACCATGGTCTGAGACAAGTTGTTTTGGGACCCTGAATCATGTACTGACATGGTTAAAGAAGAAATGGGCAGCAATTTCAGCTTTACAGTTGAAGGTAGACATGGCTTCAACCCATTTGGTGAAGTACTCGACGACGACGATGATGTATTTATGGCCATTGGTGGATGAGGGTTTACACTCCATAAAGTTGATGGCCCATTTACAAAAGGGACCGACGGTAACAACCGGATGGAGCGGGGCGGGTGGTGTCCATGCCTCCAGGGAAAAGAGTTGGAAATTATGGAAATGCTTAACCATAGTGATGCAGTCAGTGAACAACGTGGGCCAGAAATATCCGGCGCAGATTACCTTCTGGCCTGTGGCCATTCCAGAAAAATGTTTGCCGCAGGCACCACTATGACAGTCATTGAGGACTTGCTCTGCCTCCTCTCATGTGAGACAATGGAATAGGATAATGTTGGCACCGCATAATTAGAGAGCATCGCCTAGAAGGAGGTACCGAGAGGTGTGGTGACAGATACGGCGACGTCCATCACGATCGATATCGGGGTGAAACTTCTACATGCAAAGGTATTTCAAAATGTCACCATACCATGGGTCATCTGACAAGATGATGAACAAATGATTGTTCGGTAACTCATCGAGGATTGGCAGGAATGACAAAAGGGACGGGAGGTCAGTTATGAGCTGGGCAAGCACAAGGGCTTTAGTACTTTTCAGAGTTGTGAAAGGCAGGTCGTACGCTTGTAGGATAATTACCCATTTAGCGATGTGGCCTTGCAGAAGGCGACGATTCAAGAGGTAGATCATGGCATTGGAGTCGGCGACAGTATGACCGAGGAGGATGTAGTGTCGCAATTTCTGTATGGAAAAGACGACGGCAGGGGCCATCCTTTCCTCGTTGGGTAATGTAGGGGTGGTCTAGACAAGGTTTGGCTGACGTAATAAATGACATGCTCCTGGCAAGCAGCATCTTCTTGAACAAGGACCCCTGACACAGCGTGGTCGGATGCTGAGACGTAAAGGATGAAGTCCTGAGAGAAATCCGAAGGGGATATCAAAGGGGGGCTTGTGTGAGAGATTTTTTGAGGGCTTCGAATGCAAATTGCGCCTGGTCATCCCAAACAAAGGGTATTTGAGTACGAAGCAGACGTAAGAAACCATGAACTGTGGTGGCATAATCAGGAACAAAGCGGAGGAGGAAATTAGATTTCCCCTGTAAGCTCTGTAGCTTCCGGAGTGTGTGTGGTGCGGGAAGGTCTAATATGGCTTGAACTTTGATGGGATTGACAGCAATTCCTTTGTTGGGAACAATGAAACCTAACAACCGGCCTGCTGAAATGCAAAAGACATACTTGAATGGGTTCAAGCGGATCTGATACTTACGACAACGCAGAAAAACTTGCTGGAGGTCATTAAGGTGGTCGGATAATTTCTTGGAACATGCCGTGAGATCGTCAAGATAGACTAATAGGATATGAACCAAGTCGTGAAAACAATAGGTCATGGCCCGTTGGAAGGTGGCACCAACATTTTTAAGGCCAAAAGGCATGACACGATAGGAAAAGGTGCCCCATGGGGTGGTGAAGGTAGTCTTGTATTGATCTTCTTTGTGGATCTGAATCTGGTTATACCCAGAGAGACCGTCCATGAAGTATAGGACTTCATGCCCCGCGCATGCATCGATGAGTTGGTCAATAAATGGCATCGGGAAGTTGTCTTTGGGACATGCTCAGTTTAAATCGTGGAAGTCAGTACATACCCTGATGGTGCCTTGCTTTTTGTTAACATGGATAGGGTTAGAAACCCAAGTGGTGTATGCGATAGGATAAATGAAACCTGCTGCACGAAGTTTCTCAATCTCTACTTGAATGGCGGGGAGCTTTGATGGGTGAATGGGGCATTGTTTTTGGCGAACAGGGGGCACATCTGGCCATGTGTCAATGTGGTGCTCTATGATAGTGGGGTCAAGACCAGGCATTTCGGTGTAGGACCAGGCAAAGACATCGTGAAACTCCTGTAAACGTTTTTTGTATTCTCCGATCTCGTATTTAGTGCAGGAGGCTCCTAACATAATGATTTCAGGGGCACCGGCTGGGGCAGAGATATCAATGTGGAACATAGGTGAGATGTTGGCCATGTTACCTTCCTTGAAGGCATCGGGAGCGGGAATGGGCTCTTTAAACCAATCAACCTTGGTGGGGAGGAAATATTTGGACTCAACTGAAAATTGGGTGGTTGTGGTGGGGGGGGACTCCTCCGGGAGGAAATAGGAATGATGGTGCATATCCTCCCATGGGTAATCAGGTGCGGTAAGAGCCTCAAGAATTTCCTCATCATTGTGGAAATGTTTTGTAGTCAAATTGGTTGACGAGGGGATGCTAGCAGTATAGATCATATAAATGGTATTGATCTCTCCTGTTGGTAGATATTTTGGGGGGTGGATCTCTTCAATGGTGGGGGGAGACGTCTCGAGGTCCAAATTATTCATCTCATAGAGAGCGGCTCTATAATCTGGGAGATCAGGGTAGTGATGTGAGTAATGTCCGTAAATACCACATATTGCACAAGGGTGGTTGGTACGTAGTGATTTATCGCGAGGCTTGGGGGTAGGGTCAAGTTGGACAACCGAGATGTTGGGGTCATTGTCAAGCATTTGCATGTGCTCTTGTAATGCAAGTAATTGTGGACATTGATGGGTAGCATGGCCCAACTCATCACACAAAGAGCATTTCGGAGGAGCTCAAAATGATGGAGGGTTTTTAGTGGATTTAAGCACGGGCGGAGCGGTGTAAGGTTTTGGGCCTCTTACCCCAGTGTATTTGGCAAGAGGGGGTGGGTTGGTGGATGAGGAAGGAGTAGTGACACCGGGAGGTGGTTGAATCGTAGTGGTAATGGGTTGTACCAGTTGTAAGATGACATTGGGTGTCAGAGGGGAAATGGGAGGTCTGATGTACCACACCGGTAGTCCTAATGTTAACCCTGGGAGGCTGAGAGTGGCCATAACCAGGGCACTTACTACTCTCAAAGGGGGGAATAGGAAGGGGATTGTATGGATGGGTGTAACACCAACATGAATAGGTACCAATGGTGGTTGGGGTAGCAAGGGCGATTGATGGTTGGGTGTTTGTGTATTGTGGGAGAGGGTACATAAGTCAGATATTTCGGTCACTGGTGATGGAGGTGGAATAGATTGGAATGTGGAAGTCATCGGCGTATCTGAGTAGACTCCGGGTCCGACTGAGGAAACCAACGAGGTAGATGCTCTGCAAATAGGTTGTTCAACCATGGGAAGAACATTTTCAGGTGCAGTGGGGGCATTGGGATCGTAATAGGTGAGTTGATCAATATTGACCACTTGTCCTTCATGGGGGGACATCATGGTACAAAAAATGGATGAGGCAACCACCCACATGAATACATGTAACTTCGGCCAAGTAAGAGGTTATAATCAAGTTGGGCGTTGATGACCTCTATGTCAATAAACACTATTTTACTAGCCAACTGGATGGGGACATTAGCTAAGAGACCTTGGGGTTGAGCCGAACGACTGTCATAGGCTCGCAACACAGTAGTGGACAACTGGAGAGCACGGGATCCCAACTTCTGCCAAACGAATGTGGACATAATGCATGTAGAAGCACCCTCATCGATGATGCACCGATGGATTACAAGATTCCGAATGGATACAAAAACTTGGAATGCTAATGTGGAAGGCAAGCATGGTTCAGATTGGTCCAAATCAAAGGCCTTCATTCATGAATCAGTCGAGTCAATAGCATCAATGGATGATAACAGAGTCTTACACTGTGTAGGATAGTTTTTTAAGACCTCTTTCACAGACATGGCTATGGGGGACTGAGTTAAGTCGTCCACAATGTTGTAATTGAATGCAGTGCGAGCATTAGGGTTATTGTTGATGCGACGAAGTGGGAAGTGAGGGGCTTTGGGGGATCCATCTAATGGGGCCGGAGGTATGCATAATGGCTGATTGGTGGGAAGAGCGTTGGTGGTTTTGTTGGTGGGAGGGGCTTCAGGGGTGAAGCCATATTGGTTCCGACGGGTTTGAAGGTTGACATCGACAGATGACATCATTAACAAGTGATGGGTGCCTGAGTCTAAAGTGGGGTGGGTAGGTGCAGCGTACGTAACTTGCTGTTGTGGTGGTGCGGTTCCTTGAAGGGGAGCCAACAGTTTAGTATTCACCACTCCTTCGGTTGGTAAAGGGTTCTATAACACCAAGGGTTGAGTTTGAGGTGGTGGGGGGTTAGGTGGCGCCTGAGGTGCCGTGCCCTTGGCGGTGGGCATCATCGGTCCAGAGTTGTCGTGCCCGCTCCAGATGTGGGTAAGCGTGTGTGTAATGGCCATATACCCTGCAAATAGAACAAGGATGGTTCGTTCACAAATTAGGGTTTTTAGCTTGTTTTGGCAGCCTGTCGAGATTTTGGTTGGCAGGCGCTGCATTATTATTGTTTGGAGGATTAGGTAGCTAGCTGCCTTGGTCTGGAGGAGGGTTGTTCCTGCGGTTACGTCCTTTTCTACGGTTTTTCTAGCCTTGTTGGCATTAGTTATTTTGGTTATGTTGTGGATTTTGTTGCGTGTACACTTGCCCTTGGGAGGCAGGTGGGTTTTTGGGGTTGTGCAGGTGTGGGAGCAGGTTGCGGCAAATAATAAGTGGATGGGGGTGGAGGCGGTGCAGGTGCTGGACCTTATGGGGGTTGTTGATATGTTTGTGTGACGGGTGGTTGATTTGCCACAGGTGCTGCTTGTGGCAGATAATAAGCAGGGGGGCTTGAGAGGATACAGAAGTGTGCGCAACCTGCGAGTGGTAATATGGTGGAGGTACAACCGGGGGAACGTAAGCGGGGGATGCATGGCCGAAGCACTGAGGTGGACATGAGGGTCTGTGGGAATGGTGGTTATGCACCATGGGAGCATATGAATTGGTTGCTCCAGAGTGGGATGTAGCCCGTGAAAGGTCGGGGCCATTACTAGTATATGTTATGGAAAAGGGCTGGTTATGCGATGCAATATGGCCAATGATGCCATCGGTGGCATGGGATGCCCCCGGTGCATCATTTCGGCAGGAATCACCATGGGGGGCATTGGGTATAATGGTATATAAGTAACCAGACTGAGCTTAGATAAGGTCAAACTGCTGGGCTTTTAGGATGGCTTCTTCCTCGAACTGGGGTTGCTCGGATGCCACATCCTTGGCAATGACGGGAAGGAGAGATTTGAGAAACCAATCTAGGAAGATACAATCATATAACTTGATTTTGCACAGGCTTCGGCATCGACGCCACTCATGAATGTGGTTAGTGATGTGGGTGGCCATATTCTCTCTGCAAGACAGTAGGATCTCAACTTCGACATCATAGCAGACAGGTAATTGAAAGAACTGTAGGATGGTCGAGGCAAGGGAAGTAAAGGTGGCATGGGTCCCATGGGGCTACTCGATGTACCACTTGTCTACAGAGACAGTGAGAGTTTGTTGTAACGGAAGGAGGTGGACAGAGTCATCCACTATAGAGTTGGAGGAACACCATAGATGGAAGGACATAATGTGATTTTGGGGGTCTTCACCTTCCTTTCCCTCAAACTCAGGGAAGAATGATGGGAGCTTGGTGGGCATGTGAGGCCACGTAGGATCATGTCTGATGGGATCGTTGGTCAGTCTGGCTAGGTCAGGAAGGTTGAGACTAGCCATGAATGGAAAACTAGTAGAAGGATGTGACATGCTGTTGGTGGCGGCCATGTTAGGGAAAATGCCCCCAAGTGTAGGGGCTGGTTTTGTGATAGGGATGTGACCTCGAAACGGGGAGGTGGAGGTGGTATGGGAGGGTCCCGTGCCACTAAGTGTAGTGTGAGTCACCAGTGGGGTTGGGTTGGGTATGCTAGCCACTGGAATTGGCACAATGACCGGAATGGTGGTTGTGGGCCCCATTGAGGGCATGCCCAAAGCAGGTGTGGTGGCTGGGGTGGTTGTGGATGCTCCACCAAGGGTTCCTACAGAGAAAGGGTTGGAAGTCATGCCAACCATGGGGCTGGTTGGTGCAGTTTAAGTGGGGTTTCTGGACTCTGCCTTAGAATAAGATGTGAAATAAGGGGCGTCAGAGTAAGGGGATGGAGCTCTATGGCATTGACGAATAGAGTCAAGTGACAAAGCTTTGGTCTATGATGAGTGGTTTCGATTGATGCAGCTCTATGTCTATGACGGGTGATGTCAAGTGAATCGTGCTGCGAGGGCTCACCTCGGAGGCGCCGAGAGTGTCTCGAGGACTCAATGGTGACAGATGGTGTCAAGTATTTGGGGGTTGTGTCGAGTGAAAAAAGGCTTAAAAACACTAATGTAGCCGAGTGTGCAAAAGGAGAGCGCAAAAAATATGGCACTCAGGCCAACAACCAACTCAAAATGCTTACTGTAACAGCTATGGTACAATAAGCAAAGTATCAGAAAAAATGATCAGAATACCAACAAGCAAATGGTTTCCTAAAAAATAAAAATAGTGGACTCGCTAGACCAAAGGGAGGTAAGGGAGCATGCAAACACCTAACTAAATAGTATTATGACTCAACCAGACATATCCT
The DNA here is from genome assembly GCA_027924585.1 of Larix kaempferi. Lineage (NCBI taxonomy): Eukaryota > Viridiplantae > Streptophyta > Pinopsida > Pinales > Pinaceae > Larix > Larix kaempferi. The sequence goes on from BSBM01000264.1 coordinate 5,996,924, forward strand.
CTGCAAAGTGATGAAATCCAAGTCAGACAATATGGATAGTAGAACCAACTGGCCAAAGATATCCCCCTATCGGGAGGGATACCAGGTAAGACAATCCTAGAAGAAAGGAAACTAAGATACCCCGTTCATGACACATCCAGAAAGGTGAATCTACAGCTACAGTCCTACCACCATGTGGGCCTAAAAGGAATCACAACATGCAGACCAACGAGTAGGTAGCCTTTGGTTACTGAATGGATTGTGGTATTCCACTCAGGCCTCTAGAACTAGTCTGGCTACTTCAACCCTCCGAAGGGAGAGGCCCTTTGATAAACTAGTCGTGACCGTGTCAAAAAATACTAGGGGATTTTGGTACCCTAAAGGAAAACAACTATGTCTCAAGTGTAAGTGACTGAGGGGTGTTATTTGGATGCCTATCCCCCTTATCCTACTTAACTACAATATTCTTATGTGTTCCCCAAGTGGGGTTAGAATGTTGGTTGTGTTAAGTAGTGCTTTAAGGCTCACTTGAATTAGGTGATAGAGTGTGTGCGTGTGAGGTAATGAACCCAATCAAAAGTGCCACGCGTGGGAAACTTTTTTAACCAATAATAATGTAGAAATTTAACTTGCAATGCAAAATTTTCATTTTTTCAATGTAAATGCTTAAACTTAAAAAATTCTGTAAATGGAACATAAAGAAAACTGCAGAAAAAGGTTGTAGGTAACTATGGCTGCAGACATAACAGGTGGTTATGCAGGTGCACAAAATATTGCAGAAAAATTTTGGGTTTAAAAAAGGGCAAAAATGTAGAAAACAGATCATTGGTCTGTGATTGAAATGCGTGGTTTGGAGCACGACTGTAGGTGTGAAACCTCGGTCGAATCACGGGTCTATGACCAAAAGGCACAGTTTGGGGCGTAGTTGTAGGGGTGAAACCTGAGGTCGGATCGCGGGTCTATGGCCAAAAGGCGCGGTTTGGGGCGCGACTGTAGGGGTGAAACCTGTGGTCGGATCGAGGGTCTATGGTTGAAAGGTGCGGTTTGGGGCACAGTTGTAGGGGTGAAACCTGCGGTCGAATCGTGGGTCTATGGCCGAAAGGTGTGGTTTGGGGCTCGACAAAAAGAGCAGAAAGCTGTAGTCAGATCGCAGGTTTGGGGCCACAATGTGTGGTTTGGAGCGTGGCAAAGGCACAAAAAGCCGTGGTCGGATCACAGGTTTGGGACCAAAATGCGTGGCCTGGAGTGTGGCAAAGGGGCAGAAGGCTTCTGTCAGATCGTGGGTTTGGGGCCACAATGCACATTTGGAGCGCGGTAAAGGGGCAGAAAGCCGTGATCATATCACGGAAAAAGGGCAGGAAGCCATGGTCTGGGCCGCGGGAAAAGGGAAGAAAGTTGCGATCTAGTTCACGGCTAGGAGGAACAGAAATGCGATCTATGACAGAAAACCCACCTGGCTGAAGCCACAGCCGAACAGGGAAAGCAGAAAAATACTTGCAGAAAATAAAAACTTTTAAATTTTTTAACCAGAAATTCAAAGGCCAATAGTGGAGTCGCCAAAACTGTAGCTAGGGTTTTCACCCTAGCTTGTGCAAATGAGCACCTACTAAGGAGAAGGGCCTCCTTAGTAGCAGTTCAGTAAAACAATAAATTTAAATAGTAAAAAAGTATGAAATCTAAGCTAACATGTGGATTAACAGAAATAAAATACAATGACAATATAAGAGAAAATTTTCTTTTTTTATTATGATATCATCAAGATTACATTTACCTCAAATGTTGAGGTTGGTGGAGCTCTTGCAGTAGTCCAGGAGGGCTGCTTCCGTGCTCCAATAGGTTCCTTCTCCTTCTCCAAGGTGTTTGGATAATGGACCAAAAGGGGCACTCAAATGGGAAGTTAGCTCAAATGGTGAGCTAGGGTTTCAAGAGTGATTTTGGCAGAGTGAGGATAGGATAGATTGTGGTTATGAAATGGGGAGCCTCCATCACCTATTTATAGGTTTTTTAGTGGTGGATTGTTGACCCATGGTTTTTGGCACCATATGGTTTAGGTCAATTGTTTTAGGGTTTTTGCTTTCTTTTTTCCCTCTTTTTCCTCTTTTTTATATTTTTTATTCCCTTTTATTTGATTTTTGGGAATTTAGAGTCCTTTTAGAGGGTTTTTGCTATCTTTTAAGGAAATATCAATTATTTTGGGGGGCAAAAGTGGTTTTTTGGCCTTTTGGTGGCTTTTTAATGGTTTTTTGAGGTTTTGGAGGCAAAGATGGTGGGAAAAATAGACAAATGAGTCATGTGGTGAGGGAGATGAGGTAATGAGCACATTTTACATGTTACACACTCCCAATGGTAGGAATAGATCCTTCTAGTACCAATAGTCCTCCATTTTCATTTTCCATAACTGGAAGTTTTGGCCGTTAAACTTCTCCACCTTAAAATTTCCTTCTTCCGCCATTGCTCCCACTCGAACCAGAAACCCTAGATTCCTATGGGTCTATCTACCAAATATACCTTTGGCTTTGATACCAATTGTTAGAAAAATAGGATCGCAGAGCAATAACAATAAACAAAAAGGCAAATATAATCACACACACATTACAAGAGAGACACAGATATATCGTGGTTCACCCCAACTTGGGCTACGTTCACACTGAAGTTGCCAGTCCTTATTACTATTCCGTCCAACAAAGTGAAGGGATACAACCTACAACACAACTGCTGCACTTCCTCTTCATTATCTCACAGTCTCTCTTTTTCTGATCTCATAGATCTTTACAATGCATAAAACCTAATACATCAACCCTAGCCGTGTTACAATGTCTTTCTTTTAAAAGGGAGATACAATCGGAAAATACCATGGGTTACCCAAAACCATGGGCCATAAAACAACCCAAAAAATTTCCTTTGGGTGCTTCGCGCCCGAACCCCCGCTGGTGGACCTCTGGCCCCCACACCCCCCCCCCCCCCTCTATTGGGGTGAGTGTACAGTCCTTTTTACATATCATATAAAGATGGGGTACAAACATGGCTGAATAATAATATCTCTGAATTTGGAGATCAAGCTTCACAACCAACAATTATTTTAGATGTAGATATTTGAAGCAATGAGACAGTTCAATCCATGAAATTCATACAATTATAATGCAATATATACCCTAGGGAAAATCATCAAAATTACGAGAACAAAATCCTAACAATTCTTCTCAGTATAATATAATGGATAACAAAAAATGCTTTCTTTTACAACATACCAAATTGCTTTCAGAAGATAAGAGATCATCAAACACTCTTTATGAAGATACATAAGAAATATATAAGAGAAATCAATCGGATGTGTTCCCAACACAACAATAACATGCATGGACAATACCCTGCACAAAGAGAAGTGCCTTTCCTTCAATGGAGAAGAGAATTCGCTTCACATTGGATTCATCAATCCCATATAACATATTTATACATTCTTCTCTTCAAGATGAGCTCGCTCTCAAACTGGATGTATTAATCTTGCATGTAGAAGTACACCCCACTTCTCATGCAGTGCTTTATCTCACTGAGTTTTCACTTAGGATGAACTTGCCTCTTAACTGAAATCTTTCCCACTTAGTTAGGTGGATAACTTAAGTGTCAAGATGCAAGTGTCACAACCCACATGTCATCTTTTATTTTAACATAAGTGTCGTCATGCAATAACACTTAGTTAACTAGATCTTCTTTGTTGTCACTTAGTTAACTCTCTTTAACTGAAGTGTTGTCTTTTAGATTAACTAAAGTGAAAACACTTTAGTTAACTAGTCCTTCTTATTTAACACTTAGTTAACTGAAATCATGTTGATTGATTTACTTGAAGTGACCACTGTGAGTTATTTATTTAATTGAGGCATATCTTTAACCAATGCTTTAATTGAAGCATTGATACTTCACTGAAGCTTTAACAATTCAAGTTCTCTTTAATTAGTTAAGTGTTTGCATGGAAAATTTTGAATTCTCTTGATCTCTATGCTTGATCTTTTATTTCTTTATCTCTTACTACATGGTCAATATGTGCTAACTTTAATTATCCATCACATTACATTATACTAAGAAGAATTATCAAATGTTGTGATCATATTATATTATTCCAGACCAAATGATCATATGCTAAAGTAATTCACTTTAGAGGTGATCAATCTCTAAAGGATACTTAATAGCAATATAGTGATCATGGTTAATAATACAGGTCACACAACACTAAATGATTTTAACAAGTAAAGCATGAAATTTATACGGAAGGTCCACCTCTATATGGGAGGTCCATCTCATAAATATATTTGTACGCAAGGTTCACATGATAATCATAAATTGACACACACAAGTCCGGAGCCTTTTGCAACAAGACTTTACAACATCATTACTTTGATCAATTACCTCTATATGGGAGGAATAACCTTTACACGAAAGGAAATCAAAGTGATCACCTCTATACAGGAGGATCAATCTTGGCTACATAAGATTGGTTTGGACAATGTCTCCTGATGCTATATATTTAACACTCCCTCTCAGTGAGGGAGACATTCTCTGTCATACCAAGCTTGTCTCGGAAGTACCTAAAATTTGTCACTAAAAGAGGATTTGTTAACACATTTGCAATATGCTCATCAGTAGCAATGTACTGAAGTTTCATTGTACCTTTCTAGAACATATCTTGGATGAAGTGATACTTCATTTCAATGTGCTTCGACTTGTCATGAAACACTGGGTTTTCAGAAAGCTTGATGCAACTCTGGTTGTCACACCTAATAACTGTAGGCTCAAGATTTTCACCAAAAAACCCTACAAGTAGATTTCTAAGCCATACTACTTCTCGGCAAGAAACACTAGCAGCTATGTATTCTTCTTCGGTAGTGCTCTAGGCTAGAGATCCCTACTTCCTATTGGACCAAGATATCATAGTTGATCCTAGGCTATAACAGTAGCAGGATGTACTCTTACAGTCCACAATGCTTCCTCCCTAGTCTGATCTGTATAACCAAGTAACATGACTTCTCCACTAGAGGCATATCGGAGTCCTTATGAAATTGTACCTCGAAGGTACCTAAGTAAATGGTTAGCAGCTGTCTAGTGTCTGTGTCTCGAATCAGACATAAATTGACTCAGATAGATCACGACACCAAATTGTTGCTCACAAAAAAGGACATTATGGATTGAAGAGATTAGATTTGCTATAGATGTTATTGGCCATAGTCATTTTTCCTTTCTCCAATTTACTTCATTTTTGTGATAACATTTTAGGACCTAACTGTGGATTTATATCTGACATCTAGCGGTTCACCCACATGTGATCCAATTACCACTTGCGGGTTTCCCTTAAAAGTTGCACTCGCTACCTGTTTGATGCTTTATCGCGGGTTACCTGCATGTTGCAAGGCTTATACCCGTGGGTCTCTGTTAAAATCATGAAAAATAAAAATAAAAATAGAATTTTGGGTAGTTAGAGGAGGTTTCTTAACTTCCATACCGTCCCCAACTTTTTTCCTCTTGAAACTATCTTCCTAGCCTTGCTATAAATACAAGGGGAAGGCCACATGATACGAGGTTCAATCTTGAGATATTGAAATGCTGAAGAAATTTTTTAATGAAGGAGAGGAGCAAGAAAGTCCAAATATTGGTTTCAAAGGTGTTGTTGTAGAACAAGGTGTATGTACTTGTTGTCATACTTATGATTAATAAAGAAACCTTTCTCTTCCAATATTATTTGTGTTTGATGTATGAATTGAATATTGTGAATATTTCATTCCTAATTTATGTATGAGTTTCCTATTTTATTATTCATTCATATGTATCCAAATGTTTCAAGGAAGGTAATCTTTGTTTTGAAGGATTTTTATACACAATTGTGGAGCAAGGACAAAAAGAGTTGAAATATTGGATCAAACTTCGAGAGCATAAGGTATTTATTCTTTGGCTTTTAACCTTGGTCTTTTCCATACTGGAAATATTGGCATGTATCTACTGTTTTCTTAATTTATGCATGTCTTTAATAGTATGTTGGTGACCTCAGTAACTTCCCAATCATAGGATTAATTTCCATACAACAAAATTCGCGACTATGCTAGGGAGTTCCTGTTTTGCTTTGGGAGTCCTTTGTTTGAATTTTCTTCAATTTGAGGGTGTTTTTAGGCTTTAGTAAGAGTTTGTAGAGGTTTGGTATTATTTATCTTAGCCCAGAATTTGATCTTATTGATATTTTATTCTTCTTTTTCAAATTTTTTTGAGGCAAACCCACGATTTTTTTGTAGTCACAGTCGCACTTTTCCCCTTTTACCCCCGTGTTGACTGCTTTACACCCGTGAATGACCCACTTGTTGTTGTACTTACAGTCGCAGGTATCCCTGTAGGTTTTTATTTTCCTGCTAGGGTGTTATTTTTATGATTTTTCCTTGATTTATTTTGGATTTATTGCTCTTTAAAAGGTCATTACATGCTGCTTATGGTTTGTGTATAGGATTTTACTCTTCCTTTGGATCTCTTTTGGCTTTTGAGACTTGTTAAGGTTGGTATCTGAGTTTTTCAAGTTTGGGTGATTTCTTGGTAGATGCTTTGGTTTGATATTCATTGATTGTTGGTTTGACTGAGAATTGTCTGTGACCTTGAATAAGTTCTTATGGATGTTTTTCCTTGTCTTTCAGTTTTTTTACTCATGGTGTCTTATACCAAGGTTAGCTAATTCAACTTTTATTTGGATGGACTAGTCAAACTTGTTGTTTTCATAATTTTTAGAGGCTTAGAGTTCTATTCTTGTACACGATTAGGTAAAACATCTTATACATTTACTTCTGATTTGAATGTTTATGCTTGTTTGTAGTTAGTTTTTCTTTTTATATTTTAAAAGAAAATTTAAAAAACAAGTAGTTTCCTTAGCAAGCATTTGTAGTCATTTTTATTTTCAAGAATAGTTGCATTTTCCATAAACATTATTTTTGGAAAAAGGAAAAGAAAAACGTTTATTTTATTAGTTTGGCATCATCAGTACTTTGATTTCGAAAGGAAAAGGAATAAAATAAAAGAATTGAAAACTTTGTTTTACTATTTCATTACACACTTATCATGTTGTTTTCACATTTCAGTTGTAACATCATCATGCACACAATCACTACCTCTTGAGTAATAACAACCTTAAAAAGAATCATTAACTTAAAATCAAGTAGTAACTTTTATTTTTAGGTTCTTACACCAACTATCATAGGTTAGTGCTTTGGATTAGGGTATCTTAAACTATCCAAAGAATTTAAAATCAAACGTAGTATACAATATTTAGGTAAATCCACCTATGTAGAAGGTGAACTGGGAAGCTCCACTTACACCAGATTCAAGCACGAGGTCGTGTGATATTGAGTAGAGGAGATACCCTTCCGATATTCAATTGAGCATCTACAAGGATTGGTGCGTGCATGGGGATTCATTAGTACCTTTGGTGCTTTTGAGTTTTGGGATTTGTTACCCTACCCATGAGCATCGATTCAACCTGCGACTGTCCCCCCAGACCTTATCTATACAGTTGGTAGCCTTAGTATATGGGACTTTAGGGCTCTACACGGGTGTTGGTGGAAGGATATTTCCATTACACCTAGGACAGATTCGGGAGGAAATCCTCTGCAGTTCTTTGGGAATGCGGTTGGTGATTCAAACACTTGGATCCATTGAATTTGTATTGTGGACCTTGAATAATTGTTATTCGTCCCTTCACTAGTTTTTTCTAGGCCCTTCTCATCCTAGACACTCATTTGGAAGGTCATTTGTTTGCTTGGTCTGGATCACTTAGTATTTTTTAGTAGTGTGTTGTTTGATTAATCTTGTTTTAGTTGGCCCTAGGTTTTCTTTAAAGTTAAATTTTTAGTCGTGGAGGATCATTCTCTCCGTAGATATAGGAGGTTTCAAAACATTCCTCCACTCACTGTGGAGCCTCCACCACAACCTTAGCAGCGAAGAATAAACACGAGTGGCTCTTTGAGCCAACCAGAACAACTCATTTACCTAGAGAACCTTATCTTATCACTCAAAATTCACCAGTTTCATAAACAACTGAGGTTGAATACTTGCAAGTTGAAGGCTTTGTAAGACCCTTTAACCTATACTTAATAGGACCTTAGGATCCAATGTTAGTACAATTGACTTCTTTATTTAAGACTGAGTTAAGTGTCTATAGGTTTATGTCTGGTTTTATCATGGATAACATAGGGGAAGGTTCAGGAAATGTATACACTCCCACTTCTACTATTGTGTCTGGAGGATTCTCTCCCCAACATGATAGCATTCATGTACCTAGTTCGTTGAATTTCACTTCTGGTCCAATCACATCATTGAACTTTAGTATGGTATCCTTAGGGCCACATAGCACTTAGAGTGCTTCAACTTCTACACCCTTTAGATCTAATATTGGTTCGACTAATGTACCTTTCACTGGGATTCCTAGTTTCCCTTTTACATCGTCTCCTTTTTTACAAAAATTCTAGACTGGGCCTACTAGTTCGATTCCTTTTGTACATGGATTCCCTTGGCATGGAGGGAATATTCCTCCCTCTGCACCTTTTTTGGGATTCATGCATGTTCATTCCACTCCACAAGTTACAAGTTCAAACCCCTTTACAGTCTATGGTTTCCAACAAACTAATGTACAAACTTCGAAAGTACCTATGGGAAGTGATCCTTTTTAACTTTTTGGTGGAAGAGGCAGCGTCGCTCCTACTTCAACTCCTTTTTCAGTTGGATCTAGTTATACTCAATGGAAGTGTAGTGGACCTCAAGGGAGTAACCCACTTTCTTATGGATGGATCTCTTTTCAAAACGTTTTCACATCACAACCGATGGTTGTGGGAAACCCTAACCAACCTTATGGGGGACATGGCTCAGGAAAATTTCCTTATCCATATCCCCAAACAAATTTGTCATCGACTATACCTTGGTTGCATTTTCTGGCAACTTTAAACTTGCCATACCTTACAAAACTCACAAATGATTCGGTCCATCACAAATTGGCTTGGCCTCCCTTCCCAACCAAGCTTCTTTCATACATTCCAAATTTTGAAGGTAATAATGGATAATATCTTGGGGACCACATCACTACTTTTCATTTGTGGTGCTCTTCCAACTCGCTAAACGATTATTCCATATGGTTGATACTTTTCCAAAGGACCTTAACCAATGTGGCAGATAAATGGTATATTGAATTTCCATCTGCTGCTTATCATTGTTTCTATGATTTAGCGACCATATTTTTAAATCATTTCCAACTTCCTGTGAGTTATGATGCTAGCACAGACGTTTTGTCTACATTTAGGAAAAACAAAGCCACTCACATATATGATCACATTCAGGAGTGGAGAAGGAGGAAAAGGTTGATCAAGGATGAGATTCCCTCATAGTTCTTATTAGAGTGTTTTTTTAAATCATTCCTACCTTACATATCTAAATATTTTTCCACTTCACACTAGTACATTTGGACCAAATTCCAACTATAGGGTTCCGATAAATGTCGTAAAATTCAAGAGAAAACGTAAAAAAATTTCTTTTTTACCTCCTCGATATCGTCTGTATTGAGACATATTATCCTTCGTCATCAGTATTGAAACGGTTAATATCATACGGTCGTAATAGCAACGACATTCTAGTTCATCGTTTTTGTGATGTCATAACCCCCTGCGTTGCAATAACAATGAAAACAAAATTACCGTTCACTTTCCAAATGGTTTGCCATAGTTTAATGAAGTCAACGTTGACTTGTTCAACTTTCATTGTAATATTGAAAATTTAAAATTTATAAATACGCTTCCATTTATAGTGGTTGCAAAAATTTTGCTATATGAACGATAGTTCAGAAAGGATATAAACTCTTATTGTCAAGCAAAAAGTGGATTTTTTTTATAATCATCACTATCAAATGATCCAATACTTGTTCAGTTAGCTAGATGAGGATGGGGACAGCGATGGTATTTATGATGAACCTTTAATGGAAAATGCAAATAAACGGATTTATAAAGGGTCAAGACAAAATCTTCTCTCCGCTACATTCCTTCTGATGAACTTAAAGGTTATGAATCATTTGTCAAACACTTGTATGACACAAATTCTAAGGTATGTAATATGTTTCATTAGATATACATAAATGTTAACCATTTCACCTTTTTTAACGTTAATTAATGTGTTAAATAAGAGTGTAGTATTTACAATTAATATTCTTTTCATTAACTAGTTCATTTTCATGATGTAGATTGTTAGGTGAATTTTTGTTACCATCGTCAAATATTTTACCTCGCACATATAAATATTTACTTGATGTTATGAAAGACATTGGAATGGAGTATCAAAGTATAGATGCATGTACTAATGACCATATTATATATTATGGAGAACATGCATCGAAAACTGAATTGCTGGAATGTCATATTAGTAGATATCGAACCGATCAAGTAACAAAAATGGTTCCTCGAAAGGTTCTTCTTCATATTCCCATAATTCCACATTTGCAGCGACTATTCAGGTGCAAAAGCATAGCACAGTTTATGGATTACCATGCGCGGAATAGAAGTGGAGATGGTGTTCTTTGAATGCCTGCAGATGGGTATGCATTTAGGGAAATTGAGGGAAAATGGCCAGATTTTAAAGATGAAGGTCTCGTAATATTAGGCCTTCATTGGCAGCCAACGGTGTTAATCCATTCAGAGAGATTAGATCTATTTACTTGGTGTGGCCTATTTTTGTTATTAACAATAACATTCCTCCTTGGATGTCGATAAAGAGGGAGCACATAATGTTGACAATGATTGTTCCAGGTATTTGTCTATACTAATTTTTCGAATGTAACATTTTCATTTGTCTTATTTTTTGCATACTATTGTTTAGTTATTTATTTACTTATATATACATATCATGGTAGTAATTATGTGTAATTTCAAACAATTAGGAAAGTACCAAGTTGAATATATGAATGTATATATCGAGCCTCTTATCGATGAGCTAATACAGTTATGGAACAGTATAACTATGTATGACATCTGTAAACTAATTGGGTAAAAGAGATTTCAATTCTATGGAATGCTTTTATGGACAATTCATGATGCCCCTGGACTAACACATATTTGTGGTATGTATTAACTTTTACTTGCACTTTATTACTTCTTAATTATTTTGAAGATATCATGCAATTTTTTTTAATAATCCATCGTATAATTGACATTAATCCATATGTTGTAGGTCTTCAAACAAGGGTAAATTTGCATGTCCAATTTGTGGTCCTAAGATGAAGTATCATTATTCAAAATCTTTAGGAAAGATGGTGTTTGATGAGTATAGTCACTTCCTGTCGAAGTCCCATAGGTTTCATACTACTGAAAAATATATTTTAAATTGGAAAGAAGAGATTGGATTAAAACCATGAAGAATGACACCTCACCAATGGAGGTTGGAGTATAACAGAAATTGTCAAGGTACGCAATTTGTTCATGTATTGTATATGTAATATTGTTTTGATTTTGAAACTATATTTTAAGTATTAAATTTATTTATTGTGTTTGATAATTATTGTTGTCATTTGTTTTATGCTTCATCAATTTTTTCATCGTGAAGGTAGAAATAATGGGCTTCCACGAGGAATGAAATGTTATCCAACTGAATTCACAAGGTTTACCTACTATGGGCAGCTAAAAATTGCTCATTTGTTTGATACGATGCATATTGGGAAGAATGTGATAGAAACATTATGGAGAATCATAGATGACAAGAGGGATAAAGAAAAAAATTGTCAAAATTTGTATTGACATTAAGGAATCCAATCATGCAATGCGAAGTGTGATTCGTTCAAATAGCGATGGAGACCGAAATAACCTTCCATAGTTATTAATAGAGGAGCAAAGAAATGTTGTAAAAGAGGTCATTCAAAGTATTAAATTTGCCATGGGTTTTTCTTCAAACATAAATAATAGCTTAACCAAGAAAGGTGAATTTGGTGGGGTTAAAACCCATGACTAGAATACATTCATTAAGGTAATGATTTTTTTATTCATATTTATATATTTGGTGTATTTACCTTTTTGGATTTTTGTTTTATTTTTTTCTATTTTGAGACAAATAATGTTTCTTTTTATTGTTACAGTATGTTCTACCTCTGTCTCTCCCAAATGAATTTGACAACAACGTCAAACAAGTTATATATGATCTTGGAAAATACATGATGTAAGTTATAGAGGTGACTAATATATATGATTTTTTTTTTAAAATTTGTTCTTGTACTTAATGACATGTGTTTTACATTTTATGTTTTGTTGAAACATGTTATTTTCGTGCGTCATAATCTGTAGATGGTTGTCATTGAAACAAATATATCAAGATGATATAAACTATTGGAAGAGAGAAATCCCTCAGCTAATGTGTGAAATGCAAAATTTTATACCTCCAACATTTTTCAATGCACAAGAACACTACCTCATACACCTAGTTGAGGAGATTGAAATGTGTGGACCTGTACACACAAGGTCAATGTTGATGGTGGAGAGGCACTTGAAATCATTGAAGCATTTAGTTAGACATAGAGCATGTCCCGAGGGTTCTATGGTGAGGGGATATATGGTATATCAATCCATGGTGTATATTAGTCACTATATTCCTAAGTTAGCAGAGCGATCTATGCATGTAGTGGATTGTATTTGAAATGTGAAATCCATTATAAAATTTGAAAGAGAACAGTTGTTGGGGAAAGGAAGAATGAAGAGAGTGAGAGGTAATTAAATTGTGTAGATTTATGATACATACAACTTTTTTTTTTAATATATTTTCATACTCATTTAATATGTATTATTTCATCATTTATTAATATTTGCCATGGTTATAATTAATTTCTAATATTGTTGATTTATGTTTTTTTGAGTCGGGTCATCGATATTGGGAGACACTACATTTATACATTGTAAACAATCTCGACTGGATGAAGGTATGGATTGACAGATGTAAAGAATCACATGGTGGTAGGTTATCACGACAACAATTGTCTGAACTGGTTAGAGAAGGTAGTCATCATGGAGATGTTGATGTTACATAAAGGGAAAAGATTTAGAATATGGTCTGAAAGATGGCAAGGCAAGCAAAATCACCCATTTTATACAGTTGTTTTATATTATATTAATGTGTATGTACGTGTTTTGTTTTCAGATACTTTCCAAGTTATATAAATATGTTTATTAATTGCCAATCCATGTTTTACATGTCTAGCATATTGCAGTTGAAACACCACAAGGCTATGTGGTGCAATGGCCATAAATTTTGTATCAAAAAGTTGGATGACACGAGGAAAAATTTTGATAGTGGGATAACTGCAGTACTTCAGGTCAAAATGTTTTCCTCTAGTAGAGATAGACATCCCTAAGAAATTGAAAATCAATACTATTGGTATTTGGATGATATAAGTGAGTGTGAATTTAATTCCTTCAAATTAGTTATGTTCGATGTCAAATAGTATAGATTAATACTGCATGGAGGTGATGACGAGAGAATTGTTATTCAAAATGTGAATGGATTTTCGATGATTAAAACAATAGTGTTTGAAAATAAAAACGATCGCTACGTTTTTCCAATCTAGTGTAAAATTAGTCACTGCAGATCTGATGAACAAGTAAATCAATCACAATAGTTGAAACTCAGAAAATATGGTGTAAATTGTGCAAGAACATGCATCAGTGCTCAATATCCCAATAAGGGTGAAAAATACAATACAATACTGTCACAATGAGTGAGAAATTCAAATTCACCAAGTAGGTCATTTGAATTAACTAAATGGCATAGCTTGGCTCAAACTAGGAGTCCTCATCATCAATCAGTGGTGGTCATCAATGCACAAGTCACGGTCAAATAGGTGTCAAACTGAGTCTAACTGAGTCTAACTAAGTGTAATAAGTGTAACTGATGGTAAGTGGCTCTAATCTATGGATGGAGGCTCAATGGAGGGCGCATGAGGAGTTAACTACACTCAAAACTGTCAGTCATCAGAGGTCAATCGGAGTGATAACATCAATTATGGGTCAATCAGAGGTAAATCTGAGTGATAACTGAAGTTTAATTGGACTGGTAGGTGAGAAAGGCACCCTTCTTCAGTGGAAGGTGAGAACTGGGTGCATGACAGGCTGGGAGGGCTTAAACTGAGTGGAAAGTAGCTCCCGAATGCTAGGAGACTAAGGACTGGGTGCTGGAGGTACCATACTGATGACTGGGTAACATGCGGATGCATGCAAAGTACATAAGTGAATGATGAGATATCCTAACACCCCCGCTCAATCTATACTATGATGTAAAAAATCAAATGTAGGGCCCTAGTTACTGAGACCAAAGGTCACCCCAATACAATAATCCAAAAAATGTTGAAATAAGCTAAGTGAGGAAAGAGGGAAAACCCAGTGGGAAGAAAGCCCCCCCTCAAGCTAAACATAAAAATGGATCTAATATGTCTCCACCATGATGGGACTCACCCCCAACAGTGAATAGAGGTAAGAGAACTTCTTCTCAGTGAAGCTCTTGGTGAAGATGTCTGCAATTTGCTCATCGGTAGGGCAACATTACAGAATGATGGTGCGATCATGCACCAACTCTCGAATGTAGTGCATATGAATCTCAATGTGTTTGGTCCTCTGCCACTGAACTGGATCAGTGGAGATCTCAATAGCACTTTGATTGTCACAAAATAGGACAGTCGAAGTAGTGCTACCAAAATCAAACTTGAAAAGAATACCCTGCAACCAAACTGCCTGAATGTAGGCATTGACTGCCCCTCAATACTCTGCCTCTTCTGAAGAAAGTGCAATGGCTGTCTTCTTTTTGCTTGACCAGAAAATAGGCCCATGTCCAATCATGAAAACATATCCGGAAGTGGAATTTTTCCCTATGCTATCGCCTTCCCAATTTGAATCAATAAAACCAATGAAATCTAACTCAGAATCTGCAGCATAATGTATGCCAAAATGTTTCGTGCCTTGCACATACTGCAAGATCCTCTTGGTTTCCCACCAATGAAGCTCATGGGGCTGCTGCATATACCTTGATACAGCACTCACGGCATAAGATATATCAAGCCTTGAGTGTGTCAAGCAGAGTAGTGAACCAATCAACTGTCGAAACATAGTGCAATTTGCAAGCGGTGTAGTATTTCCCTCTTCAAGACTGATTCCTGAGAGGAATGGGAATGGAGCAGCCTTACATTCTGCCATATTAAACTTTAATATCAGGTCTTTAGCATAATTTTTCTAAGATAATGTTATCCCATCAAAATTTTGAGCTATCTCCAAGCCCAAAAATTGCTTAAGCAAGCCCAGATCGCTCATATCAAAAGCTAGATTTAAAGCGGTTTTCAACTTGTTAATTGTAAGGAGAGTGCTACCAGTAATGAGAATATCATCAACATATAAAACCAAAATCAACAAATTACCTTTAACTTGCTGTAGGTACACATTAGGATCAGATTTTCATCTTTTGAAATTCTGAGAAAGAAGGAAGGAGTCCATCTTTGCGTACCAAGCTCTTGGGGCCTGTTTCAATCCATACAAAGATTTCTTCAATTTGAAAACTAATGATGGACCTGATATGTATCCTTCTGGTTGTTTCATATATACCTCCTCATCAAGGTCTCCATTTATAAAGGAACTCTTCAGATCCATGTGGTGCACTTCCCAGTGCTTGGATGCGGCAATGGCCAAAACTAGGCGGATGGAATCCATCTTTGCAACCGGTGAAAAAGTCTCAATGTAGTCCACACCTTGGACTTGGGAGAAACTTTTTTCCTATTGATGTATATGTAACTTCAAAATGTATTTCATTTGTGTATTATATATATATATTTATTGTACCCTTATAAGAGATATGCCATTCCTCTATAAGGAAGTGTCGTCATGTGGATTGACAAGTGTCGTAAGTGTGTGTACTTGCTGATGGGTTATTAGACCACCATGTGTGGAGTTGGCCCTGGAATATATATTATAATGTGGATGTACCTAGCTAGACAAGTTGGCCCCATAAGGTCACTGGGAAAACAGGTTAGTATAAATAGAGATCAGGTGATCTCTATTTAGATCATTCGGAAAAGTACATCTCTCTCACTCAGAAAGTGGTGCACTAGTGAGGAGGAGGATCATCTGCTACTAGGAGACTATCTTAGTGTATTTTGGTTGTACTTTGGTTGAGCCATTGCTCTCTCTATCTATGAGGAAGTTGTGGGGTTTTTCACCTTAGGGTTTTCCCCACAGAAACTCTATGTCTCTTGTCTCTTATGCTTTTGATTCTTGTGATGCTTGTCATACTTATTGTGATTGTCATGCATTGATATACTGTATATGTTATTCTCTCAGTAAAGATCCTAGAGTATTATGAATTAATGCTCAAAATTTAACATGGTATCAGAGCTGACCTGAGAAGAAGACATTTTGCAGTAACGAAAACTTGAGTTTCTTGTTTATTGGGTTTCTCTCCATAGATTTTGGAAAAGCAGTATAGTAGATTGACTCTACTCATCAAGGTGCATCTATTTGTCCAATTAGAATTCAATTCTGAGTATTTTCAGATTTGGCCCTAAAAATTAGGGTTTCCCAAAAATAGGAATTTCTGAAATCTGAAGACATAGCTGGAAGCTCCTTGCAAAAATTGAAGTTTAGATCTTTGGATCGAGATTTGTGGCTGGGTAGATCTCCGGGAAACTCAAATCCTAATTCAGGGCTCTCCCTAGTGAATCTGGGAGGACAAAAAGACAAATCTGAAGGGTAAAGCTTTACTGATCTCAAATTCTGAATGCACCAGGCTAATCAACTCATCAAGACGCATCTTTCTATCCTTTCAGAAATTTGAAATTCACATTTTGAATTTTTAGGGTTTTTCTGACAAACCCTAATCCAGGACTAGATCCAGTTTTCAGGATTTCAAGTGGTAAGACCTAAATCTTTTCTATTTCCATTTGAAGTACTCTTTAAGATGTCTCACCACACCAAGCTTGAGGATAAGCTTGAAGGGGCTGATAATTTCCGAGCATGGAAGTATAGGATTGGGTTAATCCTGAAAGAGAATGAGTTGGACTCATACATAAAAGAAGACATCCCTATCCCAGAGGATGAAGAGGCTAAAGTATTGCATAAGAAGAACTTGGTCAAGGCAAAGAGAATCATTGCTGATTCTATCAAAGACCATCTCATACTCCATGTGTCTTCTCTAAAGACACCCAAAGAGATGTTTGACTCTTTGACAAAGCTATTTGAAGGGAAAAACATAAATTGGAAGATGACCCTGTGGAACCAATTGAAAGGGGTAAAGTTTCAGAATGGAGAAACCATTCAATCTTATTTTTCAAGAGTCTCCTAGATCAAGGAACAACTAGAAGCAGTGGATGAAATGGTAGAGAATGGTGAAGTTGTCATGACCACTCTGAATGGCTTACCTAGGTCATGGGACTCCTTCATTCAAGGAATCTGTGCAAGAAAGAAGTTGATTTCCTTTAGTAGACTACGGGAAGAATGCTCACAAGAAGAAGCAAGGCTTGTGGCACGAGAAGAAAAGATGGGGAATGAAGATCAAACTCTCACAGCTCACACCAAGAAAGGGAAGTCCAAGAGAGAGCCATCTCACTCCAAGAAATCTTCACATCACTTCAAAGAAAGAAGAATATGTTTTACCTGTAATGAGAAAGGACATATTGCCATAAATTGTCCCAAGAACAAGAAGGTCAACAAAAACTCCAACAAGAAGAAGAAGGGCAGCAAAAGAAGGTTTCATGTTCATGCTGTCGAGGATGATGAACCACCCAAGAAGAAGGCTAGGGAAGAAAGTGATGATAACTCATCAAGTGAAGAAGAGTATGTTCTGATCTCTGCTCTCATAGGCACCATCTCCCATGGTTGTAATGATTGGTTGATTGATAGTGGGGCTTCCAGACACATGACTAGGTTTAAGGAATCTTTTGTGAATCTATCTGAACATGAATCACCCCATAAGGTGAAACTTGGGGATGATTATCAATACCCAATCAAAGGAAGTGGTGAAGCCTCCTACAACCTAGATTCTAGAAAATCTTTGAAGATGAAAGAAGTTCTTTATGTACCTGGGCTCAAGAAGAACTTACTCTCCATCTCTACATTGGATGCAAAAGGCATGAGGGTTGCATTTGTGGATGGCCAATTCCTAATGTGGAAAAAGGGAAAGAACATAGATGATGCAATAGTGATTGGAGAGAAAGAGGGAAGTTTGTATAAATTGAAGGGAGAACTTGAACATGCCATGGTACATGAATCCATGGAGCCAAGTGAACTTTGGCATAGAAGACTTGCTCATATGCACTATAGAGCACTTTCAATTGCAAGCAAGGCTATAGAAGGTCTTCCTGAAATCAAGACCAAACATGAAGGTGTTTGCAAAGGATGTGCAAAAGGTAAGAACATTAAGAAGGCTTTCCCAAGCAGTGAAAGTAAGGCAAAAGACATCCTGGAAATCATCCACTCAGATGTATGTGGTCCTATGTCATCCAGTTCTCTAAGTGGGTATGTTTACTATGTCTCATTTATTGATTACTTCTCTAGGAAGACTTGGGTATACTTCTTGAAGAAAAAAGATGAGGTGTTTGATAAGTTTAAAGAATTCAAAACCTTGATGGAAAATCAAACTAACAAGAAGATCAAAACATTCAGATCCGACAATGGTGGAGAATTCACCTCAGGTGACTTCAAGAAGCTTTGTAGTGATTCAGGGATTAAGAGGGAGTTGACTGCTCCTTATAATCCTCAACAGAATGGAGTTGCAGAAAGGAAGAACATAACTATCATGGAAGCAGCAAGAGCAATGCTCCATGACCAGGATCTACCTATGCATCTATGGGAAGAAGCAGCTAGAATAGCTATATATGTGCAGAACAGAACACCCCACAAGATATTGGACAACAAGACACCAGAAGAGGTCTTTTCTGGTAAGAAACTTGAAGTTAGCCATCTCAAAATATTTGGTTGTCCAGTATTCACTCATGTCTTAAAGGAAAAGAGGACTAAACTAGATCCTTCAGGAAAGAAGGGTATCTTTGTGGGTTACAATGAAAGCTCGAAGGCTTACAGAATATACTTTCCAGGGTTCAAGAAGATTGATGTCAGCAGGGATGTGACATTTGATGAGAACTCAGCATTCATCAAATCAAGGAAGGCATCGATCAAAGTTTATGAAGAACCTAAGGAAACTAGATTTCAAGACACTACCATGACTGAAGCAGTTCTAGAAGTTGTTCGTGAGTTTGAAGATCCGCAAGAACCTATAGAACCACCCTGTGAGGATAACTCTCAAAAGAGAAAATATGCATGGGTTAGAGAGCTCATTCAAGATGCAGAAAGATTTGGCATCCCAGAAGAGGAACACAGAGCAAAGAAGAGAACCAGATCACATACCAACTATGTTGCTTTAATCTGTGACATTATGAACAAAGATCCTTCCAGTTATGAAGAAGCAGCGGAAAAGAAAGAATGGAAGGATGCCATGGTTGAGGAATATCAATCAATAATGAAGAATGATGTTTGGGATGTTGTCCCAAGACCTAAAGAGAAGTCTGTTGTGACTTCCAAATGGATTTACAAAATCAAGCCTGCTGTAGATGGCAGTGTGGAGAAATACAAGGCAAGATTCGTAGCTCGTGGCTTCTCTCAGAAAGAGGGAATAGATTATGAAGAAACTTTTGCACCTAAGCCAGGTATACATCCATCAGAACAGTACTTGCCATGGCTACATCGATGAAATGGAAAATACACTAGATGGATGTCAAGACTGCTTTCTTGAATGGTGTAGTTGAAGAGGAAGTATATGTGGAGCAACCACTCGGTTTTGAAATACATGACAAAGATTCATATGTGTGCAGATTGAAGAAAGCCTTGTATGGCTTGAAGCAAGATCCTAGAACTTGGTATGGTAGGATGGACAGTTTCCTATCTAGTTTGGGCTTTACCAAGAGTAAAGTGGATTCCAACCTTTACTACAAGGTTGAGGAAGGGAATCCTGTGATTCTACTTCTATATGTGGATGACTTATTTGTAACAGGAGATGATAGACTGATTACAGATACTAAGAGGAAGCTTGCTGCTGAATTCGATATGAAAGATTTGGGAATGATGCATTATTTCCTAGGTATGGAGGTGTGGCAGAGTGCAGATGGGATCTTCCTTGGTCAAGGGAAGTACATAGTAGATATCCTGAAGAGATTCGGGATGATGGGTTGCAAGGCCATGGCCACACCTATGGCATTGAATCTGAAGCTTCTATGCGATGCTTCATCTAAGCTGGTTGATGTCTCCATGTATCGTCAGATGATTGGGTCCTTGATGTACCTGACGAACATGAGACCAGACATTTGCTTTGCTGTGAACACATTGAGCTAGTTCCTAACGGATCTGAGGAGTGTTCACCTGGTTGCTGTAAAGCATGTTCTGAGGTACCTGAAGGGTACAGTGGATTATGGGCTCAAGTATGAAGCGAATTAAAAGTTTAACCTGCAGGGTTATGTCGATTCAGATTGGGCTGGCAGTGCTGCAGATAGGAAGAGCACATCTGGGTGCTGCTTCAGTATGGGATCAGGTGTGATCTCTTGGTTTAGCAGGAAGCAGTCCTGCGTAGCACTGAGTACACCTGAGGCAGAGTATGTTGCAGCTTGTTCAGCTAGTTGTGAGGCAGTATGGCTATGGAAGCTATTATCTGAGTTATTTGATCTCCCGTTGGATACTACTGGTATCTTCTATGATAACCAGAGTTGTGTGAAGCTGTCCGAGAATCCAGTGTTTCATGACAGTTCGAAACACATAGAGATCAAATATCACTATATCAGGGATATGGTGCAGAGAGGAGCTGTGAAGCTCCTGTATGTTGCGATGGACGAGCAGATTGCAGATGTGCTGACGAAGCCACTAGCCAGAGTGAAGTTTGAATACTTCAGGGAGAGCTTGGTGTTCTTCAGATCGAGGACACTTCGAGGAAAAAGTGATGGACACATTTGTTGAAGCCATTCCAAGCATGTTGGAAGGAGGATCCTTCACATGGCTGTGGATGTAAGCACTGGATGATGAGCATCAGGATGATGTTCTAGTTTGCTTTGTATGATCAGTTGGATTATTTATATGTATGTACGCATAATGTTGGATGCTGGATATGATTAGTTGGATAATTTATATGTATGTACGCATCATGTTGGATGCTAGATATGATCAGTTGGATCATTTATATGTATGTACGCATCATGTTGGATGCTGGATATGATCGGTTGGATCATTTGTATGTATTTTGTATATGCATCATGCTGGATGCTTGGACCATGTATCTTTATATGTATCAGGTGGATACATTGTATGATCAGGTAGATCATGTATGTTGATGGATACATTGTGTGGATCATGTATCCATGTATCAGATAGATAAACTGTGTATGATGATATGTATTAGGTAGATACTTGGTGTGCATCAGATGGATGCATTGCACGATCAGGGTGATCGTGGATGACAAGCTTCTCCAGATGACATGCAGCAGGATCTTGCAATGATGATGATCAGGATGATCATGTGTACATCAGGTTGATGTATGGTGAGTATCAGCTTGATACTCTATGGCCGTGGATCAGGTTGTACAGATGAGCATGTATGGGAGATCCTATAGGTCGGAGTTGCGTACCCATAACGGCCTGGGATGCTCTTTCGAGACATTTCTCTAGGAGGACATGTAATTTGTGCCCTGGGAGATCTCCAGGTCGGAGTTGTGTACCCATAACATCCTGAGATGCTCTTGCGAGGTTTTTTCCTATGGCATGTAATTTGCTCCTGGGAGATCTGGACAGGATGAAAAAGGCCTCAGATGCTTCAGCTAGGTTTTGCCATGACCACATGTAATTTGCTCCTGGGAGATCTGGACAGGATGAAAAAGGCCTCAGATGCTTCATCTAGGTTTTGTGGTGGACCACATGTAATGTGCTCCTGGGAGATCCAACAGGTAGAGCTATGTGCTCGTAATAGCCTGGGATGCTTTAGCCAGGTTTTGTGGTGAGAGCACATGTAATGTGTTCCTGGGAGATCTGACAGGTAGAGCCATGTGCTCGTAATAGCTTGGGATGCTTCAGCCAGGTTTTGTGATGGGTCACATGTAATGTGCTCCTGCGAGATCCTACAGGTAGAGTTGTGTGCTCGTAATAGATTGGGATGCTGCAGCCAGGTTTTGTGATGCACGTAATAAGTCCTGAGAATTCCATAGTATGGCCAGTGATGATGAAGACCTGCAGGTGGTGGGCCTACATCCAGTATGACAAAGGACTGGCTCTGTAGAACTTCCTATGACAAGTAGATTCAAAGATTGGTTGAGATAGCAGTAGCAGTGATGATGATGATGACGATGCATCGATAACGATGATCCCGAGAAGAAGACTTGTCTAGCAAATCTGTGTCGAGAAATACCTTCCTAGTTAAGAGGGAGTGTTGATGTATATGTAACTTCGGAATGTATTTCATTTGTGTATTATATATATATATATTTATTGTACCCTTATAAGAGATGTGTCATTCCTCTATAAGGAAGTGTCATCATGTGGATTGACAAGTGTCGCAAGTGTGTGTACTTGCCAATGGGTTATTAGACCACCATATGTGGGGTCAGCCCTGAAATATATATTGTAATGATGATGTACCTAGCTAGACAAGTCGGCCCCATAAGGTCACTGGGAAAACAGGTTAGTATAAATAGAGATTAGGTGATCTCTATTTAGATCATTCAGAAAAGTACATCTCTCTCACTCAGAAAGTGGCGCACTAGTGAGCAGGAGGATCATCTGCTACTAGGAGACTATCTCAGTGTATTTTGGTTGTACTTTGGTTGAGCCATTGCTCTCTCTATGTCTGAGGAAGTTGTGGTGTTTTTCACCTTAGGGTTTTCCCCATGGAAACTCTGTGTCTCTTGTCTCTTATGCTTTTGATTCTTGTGATGCTTGTCATACTTATTGTGATTGTCATGCATTGATATACTGTATATGTTATTTTCTCAGTAAAGATCCTAGAGTATTATGAATTAATGCTCAAAATTTAACATTTCCACCAACCTAAATTTGTATTTTCTGATAGATCCATCAGCAACAACCTTCGTGCGGTAGATCCACTTGCATTGAACTAATTTTATTCCAGGTGGAAGAGAAACTAGTTCCCATGTATTGTTCTTTTGAAGAGAATTGTACTCTTCATCCATGGCGGTTTGCCATCGTGGATCTTGGTGGGAATGATAGTATGATTTGGGATATGAACCAATCATCAAATAAAATTTCTCAAATAATAATGGATCAGAAAAATAAAGAGCCATACCTACTCTTTGAAAGTCCACTCTTGTTCTCCTTGGATCAACAGAATTTCCAATGTTTGGAGCAGTAGAATGTAGAGTGTTTTGGGCCCACTTTGGTAACTGAGGAGGATCATTATGGTCTAATTATGAACCTGATATGTCATGGCCATCAAAGTATGGTATAATATCAAAGATATAATATCCAATGCTTTCTTCATATTCACTCGAATCTTCTTCTTGTGGAGGGTGCAGATCGGCAGTGTTTTCCTCAACTAGTTTGAGATCTAGTAGTGGTTCTTCAAACTTCACACTTCGCTCCATGAATACCTTTTTGGATCTGATATTCATGAGTTTATATGATTTTGATTCTTCCCATATGTTATCAGGATACATTCAATACTTTGTGGATCGAAACCTTTCCTCTTATCAGAAGGAATTCTAGCCCATGCAATGGATCCAAAAAACCCTCAAATTGGACACATCTGGTTTGCGACCAAATAATGCTTCGAAAGGACTTTTACCTTTCACGAATGAATGTGGAACTTGGTTCTGAATATATGCAGAAACATTAATGGATTCACCCCAAATATTTGTAGCCAAACCTTTTGACTCAAGCATGTAGGTAGCCATCTCTTTTAGTGACCGATTCTTCCTTTCCGCTACACCGTCCTGCTGGGGTGTGTAGGGAATTGTATGTTGGATCTGAATTCTGCTTTCGGCACAAAGTTGTAGCAACTCAATCTTGATATATTCTTCACCATTATCAGATCTAAAATCTTTGATATTTCTTTCAGTGGCGGTCTCAACAGAAGCCTTAAAATCCTTGAATTTTCCAAGCACTTCTGACTTGTTTTTGAGAAAAAATACCCAAGTAAAGCAGGAGAAGTCATCGATGAATGTCAAAACATACCTTGAACCATTCAATGACATATTTGGAAGTAGACCATTGATATCAGAATGTATGAGGCCGAAAATGGTGGAAGCTCTGCTAGCTTTGCCGTAGTCGAACCTGTGCTCGGGGTGCTTCCCAACAATGCAACCGGGGCAAATTCCCTTCGAGGAACGGAGTTGTGGAAGACCATCTACCATGGATTTATGTTGTAGAAGCAGAAAATACTTGTAATTAAGGTGTCCAAACCTTTCATTCCAAGGCCTACTAACCTCATTTCCATGAGTGAGGAGAGCAATGGGATTTTCGAGCGGCACAAAGTGAGAAAACTCATAGTATTTTGCAGTGTGGTTTACCTTTCCGACTACAATAAGTCTTTCACTTTTGATATAAAAAATTTTGACATTTTTAGGGCTGAATGTAACTTGCTTCAGTTCACTAATGTGTGTCATTTGATACACAGAAAGTAGATTTGAAGCCAAGGAAGGCACATAGAGAACATTCTGGAAGCTTCCATGCTCTACATGGATGGTACCTTTGCCCTTCGAAGAAATTTTTGAGTCATCTCCCAAATGGATGGGGATGGAGCTTCTTGGATCGAATGAAAAGTGGTGGGTTTCAAAAACATTGCCATCAGTGCTATACCTCTTTCATGATCATCATTCCTATCCTTCTTCCGTGCACCGTCGGGAAGACATATGTTGTTCTTTTCCAAAAGGAGGGCCATTTGATCTATTGTTTTCTTCATGCATGAACTTTTAGGATGAAATCCACGGTTGCAATATGAACATTTAGGTTTTTCCTTGCCCTCTTTACCCTTTTGCTTGTTCCTCGAACTGGATGGTGCTTCCGGTTGCTTTCCTTTATCTCTTTGCTTGGTAGGCTCGAATTTGGGCTTCTCTTTCCTTTGCTTTCCTTTACCATTCGAATTCTTGGGTCCTTGAGCAAATAGGGCTGAACCATTGGAGTCTATGGATCCCATTTGAATCAACTTATCATGCTCTTTTGTGACGGACTCAATGAAGGCATTCAAGGCAGGCATCTTGCAATTCAGGGTAGTTAGCCGACCGGAAGTGAAAGTAGAGACAAATACTGAGTAATCTTTCCCAAGCTCTGTGAGAATGGAGAGGATCAACTACTTATCCTCTTTCACAACACCATTGTTCTTCAACTGCAATGACAAGTGCTTGAATCTTGTGAAAAAATCATTGATGATCTCAAAATTCTCAGGACTAAGAGCAATCAATTCATTCTCTAATTGAAAAGGTCTAAGCTCGTCCTGCTTGCCAAAAAGTTTGTTAAGTTGCTCCCATATAGATTTTGGAGACTTCAATCCTCTATGATGGAAGTGAAGAACCTTGGAGATGGAGAGGCAAAGAAGACCATAAGCTTCATCAAGCTTGTTGAAGTATTTTGACTTTTCAATGAGAGTGTTTGGCTCCAATTTGAGGCCCATGGTGACTCTATAGTACCCTTTTGAGTGCAATATTATCTCCATGTCATCTTTCTAATCAAAATAATTGAAAGGATTTATCATAGGCTTTGAAGAAGAGGAGTCCATCACTGAAAACGAGTGAAATCTTTGAGGAAGAACCTCAAATCAAGAGATAGCGACTGCACTTGATGGAGAAGATTAACCTACAAATCACAATCAAAACAAGAATAGTAAGGTCAAACAATCCACCCTTGTAGAGTTGCATCACACCTGGGATTGGAGATCAAGCAGTGTTGAATGGGTCCAATGTATCAAATCTAGGAATTATGTTGAAAACTCAAGCTTCTAGAGTGGATTGGAGTATTTTTTTTCAGCTTTGCATGCACATGAGCGAATGCACATGAGATCTTTCATGCCAAAACTTCTTCAAAATTGAGCAAATTCATTCAAACCATCATGTAGAACACCTGTAGAAGAGAAATCTTATCCCTACAATAGCTCTGATACCATGTAAAATTAGTCACAGTAGATCTAATGAACAAGTAAATCAATCACAATAGATGAAACTCAAAAAATATGGTGTAAACTGTGCAAGAACATGCATCAGTGCTCAATATCCCAATAAGGGTGAAAAAGACAATACAATACTATCACAATGAGTGAGTAATTCGAATTAACCAAGGAGGTCATTCGAATTAACTGAATGGCATAGCTTGGATCCAACTAGGAGTCCTCATCATTAATCATTGGTGGTCATCAATGCACAAGTCACGGTCAAACAGGTGTCAAACTGAGTCTAACTGAGTGTAATGAGTGTAACTAATGGTAAGTGGCACTAATCTAGGGATGGAGGCTCAATGGAGGGTGCATGAGGAGTTAAATGCACTCAAAACTGTCAGTCATGTCTCATCAGAGGTGAATCGGAGTGATAACATCAGTTATGGGTCAATCGGAGGTAAATCTAAGTGATAACTGAAGTGTAACTGGACTAGTAGGTGAGAAAGGTGCCCTTCTTCAGTGGAAGGTGAGAACTAGGCACATGATAGGCTGGAAGGGCTTAAACTAAGTGGAAAGTAGCTCTCGAGTGCTGGGAGACTAAGAACTGGGTGTTGGAGGTACCATACTAATGACTGGGAAGCATGCAGATGCATGCAATGCATGCATGCATGCAAAGTACATAAGTGAATGATGAGATATCCTAAGAGCCATTGTGAATAGGTCTTTTACTCAAAGGTTCTAGGTAAGAAGGATTGGTCATTTGTTTTTATATATGATCCAAGAGGAAGGCCAGTAAAGCACACTGTAGAGGAAGAATATGATATTGAAGAAGATTAAGATGATGCAGATCAGCCGAAGCAGGATGATGTGTTGAAATACGAAGAAGATGGAGAAGATGAACTAGGAATAGGAGAGGATGTAGTACCAGATCTTGATGATGGTATCGATGAAGATATGCTCGAAATTGACATTGATGTAGATCATGATGATATCAAAAATCCTTTGAACATTGTTTTTGAATCGGATGTTGTAGATATGGATGTTGAGTTGGATGAAGAAGAATATACAGAAGAAGAATGATACATATATTGAGTTGGAAGAGGTACGTAGCTATATATACTGTTAATTTGTATGAATTACTGTCTTTAAATTATTTACATATGTGGGTTTATTACATTTTTATAAGTTTTATGCAATTTTTTATATCCTATGTTATATGTTGTTTTTTTGTAGTATCTATGCTTGAATATAATTAGTATGTTGCTTTCGATTATTTTATATTTTGTAGATCGGGTATTGGGAAATTGAGAGCAATGTGAGGGGAAAGAGAGAGGCCATATGAGATTCCACCTTCACGTGGTTGGCCTTATTTAGTAGAGAATACATTATTCTTGAAACCAAGAGAAGCTCATTCATCTTTATACCATTGAACCTTGGTTGAAGATGACATTTCATTTTGAAATAGTTGATTGTAATACCCCATTTTTCCCTTAATGATTATTAGCTTCAATGTAAATACTGTGTATATGCAGTGTGTGTATTCGCCCTAGTGTGGAGCTCGAGGCCAAGGCCCCACTAGTGGATGTTAAGGTTATTGCATAGGTAAGTATTTGATAGTTCGATTATTCATGGACTGTTAATCCATGAAGGAATGTAAATGATGTAATTATTATTAATGAACAAAATAACCAAGAAGCTGGCTAAGGAAGCAACCAATGAGAAAGGGCCATGGGTATCCACTAGGGAGAGGTGAGGGGGTTATGGTATTTGTACCCATGTTGCCACATATCTAGCTGTGAACCCGTGTGACCTCCTAGTTGACATTAATTTGGTTGCAGAGGGTGGTTGAGAACCATGTTGTTGAAGATTATGTAGTATGGAGCATGCCTCTGATTTCGTATGGCATGGCATGGCTCTAGTTTCTTGTTCTGGAAGATACTCAATCTCCTGGAAAATTGTAGAACCTATTTTGACTAATCGGAACGGAAGAGAACATTCATACACTCACTTGTGGTTCATTATCCATCTATTCATCAAGAGAAAACCCGTTCAAACATCCCTGTATATGCAGAGCCCATCCGGGAGTAAACTTGAAGAGAATCACGTTCCTATATAATAGGAACTACAATAGATTCCACAACCTTAGAAAGTGTGTTCGCGAGCCCAGTCTACTTGCGACAGGAGTGGTAAGAACCCTGAGAGGATTTACAAAGCTTGAGCAGTGCAGAGAAACCGTGAGAACCCGGGATTGAGTCATAGAGAGTAGATAGTGAAACTGAGCCCTATCCTCAAGTCTGAAAGGGACCATCTTGTTGACTATGGTAGAAGGTTGGGTTGCTTGATAAACCTAGTGAAGGATGAAATCTCATAGAATTAGCGAATGGAACTTTCTTTTCCCACCCTGAATAGCACTGCGAGGGAAGAGGCCTTGAGGGATTGTGCAATACAAAAGAGGGTCTTACTTGTGTTGGGTGAGGTAGGTAATGTGGGTGCCAAGCATGTTGATTGTTGAGATGCCTGCAGCTCTGTCGTTGAGCTCACTGGCTTAGAAATACCTTCCTTGTTATCCTTGTATGCCTGATAAACCCACTACATGTTGGATTAGCAGGATCAGCTTGTCTGGTATGCTTGATAAACCCAACTGCAGGCTGGCTTACACAACAACATTTTGACCCAAAATCCGACGGCAAAATCTTATGAAATGTGACACTTGTCTGTCACATGTACGACACTATCTTTTTTTTTAGCCGTCAGTGGTTTTTCGTCGATTAATCGACGGCCTAGTGTACCATCGATGGTACTTTATCTGTTGGTTTTGCGACGTGTAGTTCTTATTTTAAAGAATAAAAAGCTTAACGCAGGCATCGATTAACCGACGCATATCCAATTTCCAAGCGTCACGTAACTGATGCCTTAAGCCATTTTTTAAAAACAAACCGACAGTCACCTGTCGTCGCAGGTATAGCATGGACATCAGTCAACTATTCCAAGACGTCGATTAATCAACACCTTCGGCGATTAACCAACGACAAGAACCATTTTTAAATAAAAACTGACGGTCACCTGTCGTTGCAGGTATAGCATGGCCATTGGTTGACTATTCCAAGATGTCAGTTAACCGATAGCCTGTAGCTTTTTACAAAAATATACATTTCCCAAGACGTCGAATAATCGACGGCCAATAATTAAAAAAAAAAAAGTGACCTAACATCAGGATTCTCGCTATGCCCATATTGTTTATGCCAAATACAATTAAATATTCTCGCTATTCAATTACTATAATGACCCTGAAGAATAGACACTTCTCGTTGTCGAGGAAAACAGTGTCATTCTGATCTTAATACGTTGTCTAGAATTACTAGTCTCAGCCCTCTTCTTTCTAACAATGCTAACTGTAGAGGTAAAGACTCTTGTCACCTTAGCTTCCTAAGCTATCATGGTTGACACTTCTCTTTCATTAACAGTTCTAGCTTCTTCCCTATCTCATCTTTTGGATGTGCTATTTTCACGATCAGGAATTAACTTCAATTGCTAGATTTCATCCAAGATCAAGGAGAATAAGAACATGACATACATCAACCAGCTTGAGACCAAGACTTGCAGCTTTGATCTTTGCAGAAATAAAGCATGGATCATCAAATTTCAGTTCACTAACCCTTCCCAAACTAGCAGAGATCTCGTTATTGACATCATGATCAGAAGTGCAATGCTTTAAGGCAGTTTAGAGAGAAAACACAGAATTGTAAATGAGTTCCAAGCAAGTGATAAAATCAGTAACTACCTTTTGTATAAAAAGGCCACATGATACATAAATATTAAATGATACTTCGTTTGAATAAGCAGCATGAACCAACCACCTACTATTTCCTTCACTAAGTACCAGTATCTATTGTAAAGAGAATCATAAAATTAAACTCCCTATGATTACAGGTAAGAATGATGTTGGAAGGTACATCTTTAGCATATGGACATACTATGACACTATAATCAGTAACCACAGGACAATATGTTGGCACTTGCATTGCCTCTTTGGACAAAAAGTTATGTCCTGAGGTTTTAAACTGAAGTCACACTAAAATATCTCACAATACACAACTTTCATATGTTCAGTAATTATTTACAAAGCATAACTTATTATTTCAAGCTTAAAAACCTTTGAAGAATACAAAAGGTGCAAAAAGACTAAAAGAATAGAGGTAAAGAACATTTGAAAACAAGGAGCTAAGGCACACTCTTGAATGTTTACAACCTGACATCCTATAATACTTATTATAATCATCATAAGAAATAGTTTATTGAAAGATTTGTCACAGAACCCCTAGTTCACAAAAATTAACAACCAAGGTTGTATAGATATAAATATAGCCACTCCCACTTTTACATTTTCAACTGCTAAATTTACAAAAAACCATACATTTAAGGACATTGCTTACCGCTGCATAGATGTTGGTCGTGGATTCATCATTGGGACTAGAAAGCATTAAAATGATACTCAAGAGAATAGTTTCCACCTGCAAATCATATATGTAAGTAGCCGATAAACTACTGCCAAAAATATTTGACCACATATTGGTGAATAAGTTATATTTAAAGAAGATGCAGATATCTACTATGTGCACCGGTGACCATCATTCACTAGCAAGCTCATAGCCATTTGGATCATCCCTAGGTGCATGAAGAATAGAAATGCAAACACAGCCATCTAGATAAACTGAAAAAAAAAAAAAGAAACAAGGTTAAGATCATAAAGTTAATTTTACATTTTAAAAAATGTGCCACTGCTCTCAATCATAATAACATTAAACCATAAAATCACCCAGTACAACTGCACTCATCCTACAAGAAATGAATATATGTGCAGCATTCACTCAGGTGTGGCACATGTCACATCCAAAATATAACAATGTACCAAGAAATAAGAGTCGCAGATATGATTCCAAGTCCAAAATAGCTCCCAACAAGAATTGCCACATGTGCAGTTCCAGAAAATTTGATTCCAGAGTTTGGACAATAAGGCATCTGCGAAGCTGTATTTAGCCCGTCTAGTATTTGAAGGTATCCCTTGATAAATCACCAACCAAGCAAAGACTCTTAAACGGTATGAGATCATGTGCTCCTAGACAGTAAACAACAGCATAATCCAATTCTTTTCTTCATCTTCAGTGCCCCACTTTTAGTTAGGAATCTCTTTAAACAAGTATCTTGTATGAAGAATATAATATATATCACATGGCCTGTAAATCCAAATTGGTTTAGTATCATACCAACACCAATCTTGCTAGATGGGACCAGGAGTATTATCATTTAATTTGTAAGCATCTGCTCCAGGGATAAGACTCTATAATTCTTGTGTTGCCCAAGCACTCCAGTTTCTCGCAGAATGGTCTGAAAGATCACCCGCATACAAACAAACCCCTCTTTAACCAACCTCTTAGGTAAGACCCTCTATGCAAAATGGAGATGTGTTTTTGAGCCTATAGGATGACTGGCTAGATCATAGCCTCTTTCATATCCCAAAGCCTGCAATGAAAGACATGAAGCATATTTTTCCAAGCTTCCCAAATTAACTTCAAAATAGGTGATTAGCAATTCTAAAATCTGTAGAGGTGGATAAGACATCACTCACCTGAAATGGACCCCACAAGTCACCAGTATGCTTACCATGAGCAAATTTGAACCTAAAACCCCCCTTTCACAGCTCATCACCAAAATGATTACAAACAACCCATTAAGTGGACAAACAGTATCTTGAAGACCGATGTCAATCAACCCAAACCCCCATCATATTAGGACATTGTTCAAATTTCCATAGAACAGATGGGAGCCCTCTTTCACACCAAACTTGGACAAGAGAAAAATTATTAGCAATTTTTCCAACTTGCCAAATTGGGTACTAGAGGGGAATCAACAAGAAGCATAATAAACATGACTTTCCTGAAGAATATTATTGACCACAATGAGCATACCAGCAAGTGGAAGATCCTACAAATACCAACTCTGTAACTTACACCGTAACTTTTGAAGGCACTAGTCTCACACAATAGATAAGGAAGCATTGGGAGCCCTCTTTCACCACCAAACTTTGACGAGACAAAATTTCTTAGCAATTTTTCCAACTTGCCAAATCGGGTACTAGAGGAGAAAAAACAAAAAGCATAATCAACATGATTCACATAAAGAATCTTATTGACCACAGTGAGCTTACCAGCAAGTGGCAGATCCTGCAAATACCAACTCTAGAACTTACAACATAACTTTTGGAGGCACCAATCCCACATATCAGAAAAGGAAACATTAACACCAAAAGGAACTCCTTGAGTCCCACATACTGTTTCACCACCAAACTTCGGCAAGAGAAAATTTCTTGGCAGTTTTTACAACTTTTCCAAATTGGGTACCAAAGCGAAACCAACAGGAAGCATATTAAACATGATTTGCATGAAGAATCTTACTAACAATGGTGAGCTTATAGCAAGTGACAGATCCTGCAAATACCAACTTTGGAACTTACAATGTAAATTTAACTAGTCCCATATAACAGAAAAGGAAACATTGACACCAAAAGGAACTTCCATGTATTTGACAATATGTCCATAAGCCATGCAGGAACAACATCCATGCCAACAAGCCAGAAATCAGACTTGTCGTCACTGATAATTGCACTTGCAGTGATATACAATGTATCCAAAAGGCAGAGTGAACCAAGTTAGAAGACAGCTGGATAGAGAGAAGAGAACCATCAGCAAAATGACCATTTAAAACATCCCCTCTTGGAATATTTATCCCACTCACTTGCACCTGCAATCTGGCAACATCGAAGTAGCCAAGTGCATCAGCAGCTAGCACATAAAGATAAGGGGCTAAAGGGAACCCCTATCCAATACAAAGGTTGAGTATTTAGAGAACAAGGTCTTAACCATGACCACAAACTAGAAGCCAAGACCAAGCCAAAAGAGCACATCAAGAATAAAGTTGACGGTGTCATAGGATTTATCAAAGTCGATCTTAAGTAACAAAACCTCTTTCCCTATATCCTTATAGCCCATTCTACACTCTCCCTTGCTGTTAGGACAGTATCTAAAATAAATCACTTTGTAGGAAACCTGTTTGAGCTGCTACGATGATCCAAGAATCAACTTTTTGAATCTGCATAGCCAACACCTTAACCAAAATTTTATAAGACACATTAAGGAGTCTGATTCACCTCAGGCACTAATGGAATCTCTCACTGTATTCTTAGCAATCAAATTAATGAAGCCCTGGTTCTGTATCCTCTTTGTTCATTGTTTTCATCGCAGCTAAGCTCATCACTGTAAAACGAATGATATGGTTTTGAACC
Organism: Larix kaempferi; assembly: GCA_027924585.1. NCBI lineage: Eukaryota > Viridiplantae > Streptophyta > Pinopsida > Pinales > Pinaceae > Larix > Larix kaempferi. Next base: position 6,030,381 of record BSBM01000264.1, read on the forward strand.
CTATAGTATGAAGAATGAAGGTTTTATAAATATGAATAATTGACAACAATCTATAATAAATATGAATAAAAGAGCATTTTAATTACCTTATTGAGCTTATTATCTCCCCAAATAAATTTGTCAAGTTGAGCCTTTTTAGATGATAGGATGTCATTTGAAAATTCATTTCTAAATTTCTTAAGGCTCATGGTTGATATCTTTATGCATGTGATAAAGTTTGAAAAGCATTAGATTGGGTTTTCATTTCAAAAATTTCAAAAGACAAGTTTCGGTAGCTAAGCGCTTATTTAAAACGGTCCCTAAGCTACTGAAATCCCTGCTTTCGATAGCTTAAACAAAATTTTTGAGGCTCTCCTAGCTACCGAAAGTGAAAATACATGCAGCGTGAGTCAGGGGCAGTTTTCGGTGGCTTGGAAAAATACGATGATGTTCATTAGCCACCGAAAGGTAAGTTTTTGGCAGCTTACAAGTCAAAAGAAAAATTGTCCAAAGCTACCAAAAGCAGAGGCATTCTCAACACTTTCTGGCAGCAATTAGCATAGCTAACAGTTTGGATTCATCCCAGGATGAGGGAAAGTAGCAGAAGGAGGATTAAATAGAAGCCAGAAAACACAGTTTGTTAAATTTTGCGGGGTGATATCAAACAAAGTTTTCGGTAGCTTGGGCGAACATATTGATTGTTCATTAGCTACCAAAACCCAGTTTTCGGCATCTTATCTCATAAGAAAAATCCTCTTCAAGCTAAGGCATGTTCTCAATGGCTTAGGAGAACATGTCAGATTCATTCATTAGCCACCGAAACAGAGCTTTCGGTAGCTAACAGAAATCAAGCTCAGACCTACTAGCTACCGAAAGCCTAAAAATCACAGAAAATTGTCATTTTCACACGAATCCAAGTTTTATCATTCTAAATGGCATGAGGATGGTTTCTAAGTGAAGGTTTTAATTAATAGGATCTGTTTCAATGTGTTGTTCCAGTTTTGAAGGTGCCAACAAGATGGAAATAATGAAGAAATGTGGCGTTTTTTACTGTCCCGAGTCATCATTTTCAAATGACGATTTTGAGCGTCTGGAGGATCTTTTTACAAAACGCTCAGAGTTTTTTCTTGCTAACACATCATAGAACAATAACCTCTCTCATTTTTCCTACAGGTGTCACAGATTGGGAGAATAGAATGCCTCTCTGAGCCCATTTTTCAGTAGTCTAGCCAATTAAAAATGATTTTTCCTGGTTTGTTAAAAAACGGTCTTGATCTTCTATCTTTAGGATTTTGAATCCAGCTTCTTAGGAGCTGGGGGAAGGTACTGTAAAGGATATAAAACCTAGATTTTGAGAGCAAGAAACAAGGGTATTTTGGAGGGTGCTACTTGACTTTATTTTGTAAAGAGCCCTCTTTCTTTAATATGATCATCCTGCAAGCTTCTTTCACTCATTGTTATCAAACCTTGTTTCTTATTTTCTGTGATGTGCTATTGAGTTGAAGGGTATTCTTTGTCTATGTTTGTAATCTGAGTAACTGTCATCTTACTATTGATTATCAAGCTAGTATCATTAGCGTTCGTTGTAGGTTAATTGGCCCATCATATGTAATTGTTTTATATATGTTTTGGTTAATTGATCAGTTTCCTTTATCCTTTTTACCTATCTAATAATAGTCCTTGAGAGCCTTTCATTGTTTGAGTGTATTTGAGACTGTCTTGAGTAGATTATGCAGTAACCTAGATATTCATCTTGATCCACCCACCGTACGAGAAAAAGGCTAAGTTACCAAGCTGCTTTGACTTACAGCCTAGAAGGACTCCTGGAGTGATAACAAAATGGCGCCGTTTTCAGGGAGAGGAGATTGAAGCTCAGCTTCCCTAGGAGATGACATAGATACAGCTTTGATGATAGACAAAGTATGGAAACTATTTTGGTTGTAATCATCTATCTGGCGACTCCATGAAGGACGGATTCAGTGACAACTCCACAATATTCAGATGTCAAAAGCATTTGCTGCTCTTTTGGCTCAGAGGTTTGCACCTCTCAAATTCTATTCAGTTCCTGGTTTCCCACATCCAGTACCTGATATATCAGAATGGGGATATTTTTTGCCTATTTTCGAAGAAAGCAAAGAAGACAATCCTGAAGAACATCTCCTCAAGTTTCATGAATGCATGGACCTATTAGATTTGCGGCATGAAGATGTTCATGTTTTCATTGTATGGTGATGCACGTCAGTGGTATTTTTCTTTACCTTCTTCCAACATTTCATCATTGAAGGATTTTCATAGAGCATTCACTAAGCACTACAAAAGGTATTTTTCACATGAGTTTGCATTTGGTAATTGCTGTGATGAATATGAATTACATTATAAGGTTGAAGATGTAAATAGAGAAGGATCTCTCCCTCACAATATGCAACAACCCTTCAATTATCTTCAATACGAGGTACTTTCCCATCAACATGAACTAGAAAGGGATAATAAAGGATCTGAAGGTTCTTCTATTAACATTATTTCTGATTTTCATCAATCTGAAGAATATGCTGAAATAGGAAACACTTCTTTTTGTGGTCGATATATTAATAATCTCCAGGATGTTAATAACAGTATAGATGCTTTTGACATTGTATTGGATGCATCTGCTGACTTATGGTGTCAAGAAGATTTGCAGACCAAGGGAAGTTACAGTTATCATTAGAAAAAGGATTTTCAGGAAAAATCTAATATTTAGTTAGAACATTAGGAGGGCTCTCTTTCTCCTTATGAACATGTCAATTCAAATTTAGATGAGACAGGTGAGGAACCAGCTGATATTTTTCCAAATCTATTTCAAGATCCAATTGTTGATAATTTCATGCAGGAATCTTCATCCCTGTCATTAGAATTTTATCATGATGTTCCTACATTTGACAAACACAGTAATGAAGAAGAAGATTTTAATTTTTGTGAAGATTTATCCCCTTCTGGAATTTCATTTAGTTCCACTTTTCAACAAAAGAGTGACCAGAAATGTTTCCATGATACATATTCTCATACTCATCTTTGTTTTGATAATTACCAAGACAATGATGCAAAAAGTCCAGAACATACATTTTTTTTTTTCTCAGAAATTGCCAACTGTAATAGGCCAGCACATAAGAGTGATGAATCTAAGTCATAGAAACATGGCAGAAGAGAAGACATAAATGAGCATTCGAAGGTTTTGAGACATTATGATTGTGATCTTGATTTCAAATATCCATTTGCAGCCTTACTAAAGTCTTATACTTCGGGCTCTTTTTAGTTTTCAGATTTTATCATGTCACTTACACTTGACGGAAAATGCGATTTCCTGAAAGAATTTTTATGGTCACTAATATTCTTTTATTATTATCTTATAATCGGTGGCAGAAAGGGAATTCTCTTAGACAAGAAGTTACTTGAATGGTTGTTATGGAAGTCTACCTTTACTTGACCAAGTTTCAAATTTGGTTAGAGTAGAGTAGCATATAAGAATAAGCTATTCATACGAGCACGTAGATTGTTTTCAGTTTTTTTGAATAAGCAGGTTACAGGCGTTGCTAGTAGGTTTACCATTGAACATTTGTGGATAGATTGCAGAAATTTGGTGGCAGTTTAAATTACTCCATTCCCAATGGAACACTAGACTAGGTTCTGTATTTTGTTTATCCAGGGAAGGCATCAGATATGTGGTTCTTGAAACCTCACAGGGAGGTTTTCATCCCCGAGTAGGAGCCAGATGTTCTCTCCCCAAATAAATTTGTTGAGTTGAACCTTTTTAGATGATAGGATGTCATTTGAAAATTCATTTCTAAATTTCTTAAGGCTCATGGTTGATATATTTATGCATGTGATAAAGTTTAAAAAGCATTAGATTGGGTTTTCATTTCAAAATTTTCAAAAGACAAGTTTCGGTAGCTAAGCGCTTATTTAAAATGGTCCCTATGCTACCGAAAGCCCTGCTTTTGGTAGCTTAAACAAAATTTTTGAGGCTCTCCTATCTACTGAAAGTGAAAATACATGCAGCGTGAGTCAGGGGGCATTTTTTGGTGGCTTGGGAGAATACGATGATGTTCATTAGCCACCGAAAGGTAAGTTTTTGGTAGCTTACAAGTCAAAAGCAAAATTGTCCAAAGCTACCAAGAACAGAGGAATTCTCAACACTTTCCGACAACAATTAGCATAGCTATCAGTCTGGATTCATCCCAGGACAAGGGAAAGTAGTAGAAGGAGGATTAAACAGAAGCCAAAAAACATAGTTTGTTAAATTTTGCGGGATGATATCAAACAAAGTTTTTGGTAGCTTGGGCGAACATATTGATTGTTCATTAGCTACCAAAAACCCAGTTTTCGGTAGCTTATCTCATAAGAAAAATACTTTAAGCTATGGGAAGGTCAGGTTTTGCAGTTTTGGTGGCTTAGGAGAACATGTCAGATTCATTCATTAGCCACGGAAGTAGAGCTTTCGGTAGCTAACAGAAATCAAGCTCAGACCTACTAGCTACCAAAAGCCTAAAAATCACAGAAAATTGTCATTTTCGCACAAATCCAAGTTTTATCATTATAGAGGGAATGAGGATGGTTTCTAAGTGAAGGTTTTAATTAATAGGATCTATTTCAATGTGCTGTTCCAGTTTTGAAGGTGCCAGTAAGATGGAAATAATGAAGAAATGTGGCGTTTTTTACTATCCCGAGTCATCATTTTCAAATGATGATTCTGAGTGTCTGGAGGATATTTTTGCAAAACGATCGACAGTTATTGTTCCTAACATGTCATAAAACAATAAAATCTCCCCGTTTTCCTATAGGTGTTGCAAATTGAGAGAATCGAATCCGTCACTGAGCCCCAATTTTTGGATCCTAGAATCTGCCTGTTTGACACATGTTTTTTAAATGCAGATCTCAGGAAAAAAAAAATGAGTTTCAAAGATCTGAGAGAGGTTCTTTCTCATAACAAATCAATGCACAATAACCTCTTTCATTTTATACACAAGTGTCACATTGCTGGAGAACTGAACCCATCTCTGAGCCTCTTTTTCAGCAGTTTCAGCAAAAGTGGCGTTTTTACTGTGCAGAGTCATCATTTTCAAATGATGATTCTGAGCAACTGGAGAATCATTCTAAGAAACGCTCAGAGTTTTTTCTTCCTAACACATTAGAGAACAATAACCTCTCTGATTTTTCCTACAGGTGTCCCATATGGGGAGAATCGAATGCATCTCTGAGCCCATTTTTCAGTAGTCTGGCCAATTAAAAATGATTTTTCCTGGTTTGTTAAAAAACGGTCTTGATCTTCTATCTTTAGGATTTTGAATCCATCTTCTTAGGAGCTGGGGGAAGGTGTTTGAAAGGATATAAATCCTAGATCTTGAGAGCAATAAAGGGGGGGATTTTGGAGGGTGCTACTTGACTGTATTTTGTAAAGAGACCTCTTTCTTTAATATGATTAGCCTGCAACGATACATGATCAGTGGCGATGGGGGTTTCATGCTCAATGGTACTAGCATGCCCCTCACCAGTAGTACCAAGGAAAAAAAATGCCTGTAGAAAAAAATAATATTTTAGTTACTCATATACAAATAGGAAAAAAAATGCATTTGAAATAGACTTATAATTAAAGAGTTTACATCTTACATCCAAGCACTGTACTCTAAGCAACAGACGATCTATCTTTGCTTTAGTCTCATCCGTTTGTGGATGAGATATTAGCAGACGAATGACCTCATCATTTAATTTTTCTTTTACTTTCTCAATTGCCTCCTGGATATCCTTTTAATTCACGAGGTCAAGATCATTGGCAATGTTACCCAAATCCATATGCCTCAGATCCTGTGTCGATAGATAAGTATCATCCGACATAAAAATAGAAAACATTAATATCAATTTGAAATCATTAATATAATTAGAAAACATAATTCTTAAATACAGTTTCTGAAATTCACAACGTGCTATATACCTACTCATGACCCGATGAGTGTGGCGCGCTAACACTATGATCCATTGGGGGCCTTCCCCCATCGAATGACTGCAACAAAAGAATTGAAAACATTAATTTCGAAGTGAAACATCCAATAAACTGATAAAATATTAATTAAAAACATATTTTTTATATTCAATTTCAAAACTTTACAATGGGGTATACCTGCTATGGCGTAGTCGATGCATCTGTCCTATCATCCGTCATGGGGCTCTTGCCCCAATCCTCAACCTACAAACAAAACATTGACCAAGTTGATATCATAATTAAACAAATGTACTTTCAAAAGAAGCAGATAAGTAAAAATGTGGTATATATACTTGTCACTTGTAGGGGGCTGTCGGCCTCCGAGGCTCCATTGGGGACTTTCCCCAATCAGCTGACTGCAACAAAGTAATTGAAAACATTAATTTTGAAATGAAACCAATACACAGGGAAAATATTATTTAAAAACATATTTTTAAAAAAATTAATGGAAAACATATCGCAAAATTAATAACATAAACAAAAACTTAAGATACTATTCATTGATTACAGGTTTGGTGAAATGTTATATGTACCACTCTTGAAGTATCTGCATATGTATCTATATGATTCAGATTGTAACTGATCAGCAACTCTTCCCCTGATGCTATTGATTTTATAGCGCAGACGAAAACACGATTTCTCCAAATACTTGTCCAAATACTTGTCCACCACCATACTTGACCTACTTATTTTATCTTTGTCATATTTTTACAAGAAGAGTTGCACAAGGATATAGGATGTAATCTTGTGAAGGAACATTGTTAACAATTCGGGGATAAGTGCTAAAAAAATATTTCCTAACCCCTAAGTTATGATTTTTCTAAGATTGAGACAACATGGATTTCAAGTCCTTTAAGATTGAGAAACCATGCATTTCAAGCCATTTTCTACTTTAGTCTAGGTTTTCTTGAAATCAAGGTGTCACCTTCACCTATTCTCCATCCCATCTACCATTGTGTTATGGGTTTTCTTCAGCTCATGTTGTCACATGAGCATTTCTCAACCAATGCTTTGCAAACGCTACTTCACATTGAATCAAATTGGTGGTTGGGAATGTTGAAGGCATATATATTAGCTTAACAAATCGACAAAGTATATCAAGCTTCTAGCCTTAAGGCCATCTCTAGTAGAGCCAACTTAGAGTGTTAAGGACAATATAGAAGTAGGAAGGCATTGGAGTATTGATTTATTTACCCTCCCACTGGATAGTTCTTTGTTTTGTTTTCTTTGTATTTTCAATGGCAATTTACTAAGCCAAATCGTGTTGGAATAGCTCAGTCACACTTGCTATTGTTTGGTCATTGGGTTGGCATTGTTGGAACTAAGCATTGAACTAGCCACCTACAAGTAAACTAAATGGTGTACCAATCCAAGGACAAGAACATAGAACTTGGTCTCTTGATAGAGAATAGAGATCATAGAGGACCGCCATCATTTTTTATTCTTGGCTTAGGGGCTCATTCAATGCATGACTCAACATCACTTCCAACAAAAAGGAGCATTATCAATTTGGATCTTCTGGCTCGATAAGGCTCTGAAGTCTCAATATGGCATCTACCCTCCCATATTTATCTCTGTGTATCAGAGCGATTATGGCCATCTACTACCATCTACAAGCGAGCATATAAACCCCCCAAAGTTCTTTATAAGTTGAAACTTCTTTGGGAGAAAACGAAGCTCCAAGAAGTATGTGCTCAGTGAGTCCAGGTGTACTAGAAATGTAAATTTAGGTAGTAGGATAATTGCTAGTACTGTGGGAGGCCATAGCAATAGCTGTTGGTAAGCACAGGCTAATATGCTATATTGCATAACCTATCTTTGAACTTCGGGGATTTGAGAGGTCTTTGAAGTAAGGATTTAAACTTTGGGGCTTTGAGAGGTTGGTTCCTCGCTTGCATGAAACCCTAATATTTTTTGGGAAGCACTATTGAACTGGAAAGCCTCTTCAGAATGGGAATTGACTCAGGCCTTGTTATGGTGGCCAAAGCTTTTAGAGGAGGACTGAGACCCAGCTAAAACACAGTCCTATGGGACTTTGGGATGATAGGAGAGGGGACCAATAAACAGAGAAAGAGGATCCAATGGTTTAGAAGAGGATTCACTGTTTAGAAATTTACTTGGCCGGACATGTCTAGGGTGACGATGGCTTCTACTCTTGCTCGTGGGTGATGGCTCCTGCTCGTGGATGATGGATCCTTCTCTTGCTCGTCGATGATGGCTCCCTGCTCATGGACGGTGGATGGATCCTTCTCCTTCTCATCGCCAATGATGGCTCCTGCTCATGGATGCTCTTGCTTGGGCGATGGTTCCAAGCATGAAATTACACTAAATGCTCAAGAAATACTGTACTAGGGGTTTAATGGGTTAGTGTATTAGGATAGTGTCAAGAAATAGTGTATTAGGGGTTTAATGGGTTAGTGTCTCAAGGTTAAATGGTTAGTGTGTATGATGTTTTGAGCTTAAGGGGTTAGGTATTAATGGGTTAAATTTTTTAGTTATTATTGGTTATGGGGTGGTGGCTTAGGGGATTTTGAGTTAGTAGGGTTTCACACTAGAGGAAGACAAATTAGAAGAACAATTAGTTCAACAAGATATTGGGGAAGTGGAGATGGAACCTATGGATGAGGAGAAAAACCACCTTCAAGATGATCAAAATGAAGTCCATAGTGGTACTAGCAAGATTTAGTGTAATCCCCCAAAAGAAGATAGGATTGTAGCCTCGACAACAAGCTCTTTTTATTTTTGTATTATCTTTGAACTAGAGGCATATGATAATCCTAGGCATCTCATCCAATCATTAAACAACCATGGAACTCTCTTCAATTTCCCTACATAATACAAGGTATTATAGTTCGAAGATGGGAGTTGGGGGTAGTTAGTGATGAACTCTTGGGATGGTAAGAGAAAGAACCCAATTTTTTGATAACGAATCCCTACAAAAATTTAAAATCATGATGTGATGACGACGAATACGAACTTTAAAAGAAGATGAGAGCATAAACCAAAGTTCAAAGACATAAACTCTCTCTCTCATTAAAAAAAAAACATAAACCAAAGTTCAAAGACATCACACTAAAATTAAAAGTTGATTCTCAATGCATTCCATGTGACTGGCATGGCACAAAAACCATAAGTTTGATTCTTGGTGCATTCTATATATGACTATCAGAATTTTTAAAATTGGGATAAATGTGACCAAAATTCAACATGGGGATATGCTGTTGCTGCTAATGATGATGATGATGACAATGATGATGATGATGAAGATGGATATGACAACGATGATGGTGATGATGATGATGATGATGATGATGATGATGATGACGATGATTATCATGACGATGAACATGGTGATGATGATGATGATGATGAGGATGATTATGATGATGATGATGATTATGATTGTGATGACGATGAAGACGATGATGATGATCGACGATGAACATGGTGATGATGATGATGATGATGATGATGATGATGATGATGATGATTATTATGATGATGATGACGATGGTGATGATGATGACGACGACAATATTGATGGTCATCGTGACAATATTGAGGATGATGGAAATGGAAATGTGATGATGATCGTATTGATGATGATGCAGGGAATAAGCACAAATGTGCATTAACCTTAACGAGCTTCTCTTTGTTTCGAGAATATCTTAATATTCTCTACTCAACAAGGACAACCACGTGAAGGTGGAAGCTCATCTCCCCCCCCCCCCCCCCCATGCGCCCCTAACATCACTTAGAATTCCCAAAAACTCAATAGATTCTATATAATATGTTCTAAAAAAAAGAATGTGTTTTTTGGCATAATTAAGAAATGTCCCCTACTACAACATATACGCCCAACAATCTAGAACAAAATTTCATAATTAAACTTCAACACTAATTTATACAATAAACATAACAAAAAAAAAAGTCTAATATATATAAATAGTAAATTAATATTTAAAGAATCGATATATTAATTACCCATACCTCGTAATGATGTTCAATGCAATTTAGGATCGTCTTCTCCATTCAAGTCTGTGTTAAATTTTCAGGATTTACTTCAATCTGATCTAGGATCTTAACTGAGAGAACAACATTTACAACAAATCTATAGCATATCAATCATGGACACAATAATGCAAGCACACAAGAGACACAGAGTTTACTTGGGGAAAACCATAAAGGTGAAAAACCCCAATAACTTCCTCAGAGATAGATAGAGCAATGATACAACCAGAATACAAGAGATAGTCTTCTCTTAGCAGCAGAGCCTCCTCCTCATAAGTGCACCACTTTCCGAATGAGAGAAGTGTGTGAATGAATGATCAAATAGAGATCTCCCAATCTCTATTTGTACTTGTTCTATCCTGCCCAATAAACTAATGGGGCCTACATGTCTAGATTAACCCATGGTTAACTTAATCTGGGCCGACCCCACACTTGGTGGTCTAATAACCCTTTGACCCACATGGCCGACCCCCAATAGGGTGGTCTAATAACCCTTCGAACCACATGACTTATACAGGGCCGACCCCAACAAGGTGGTCTAATAACCCATCAAGTATAAGTTACGACACTTACAATATAAATGACGACACTTCCGTATAGAGGAATAATAACATCTCTATAGGAATACAAACACTTCAGTATAGAGGAATAATGCCATCTCTATAGGAGTGCAAAATATATATATGAAATACATGGGTGAAATACATTCCGAAGTTACATATACATCAACACTCCCTCTTAACTAGGAAGGTATTTCTCAACACAAATCTGCTAGAGTCTTCTTCTCTCGATCATCGTCATCGATGCATCAACCTCGAATCATCGTCATCGTCACTACTGCTACTATCTCAATCAATCTCTTAATCTACTCGTCATAGGAAGTTCTACAGAGCCAGTCCTTTTTCGTACTGTATGTAGGCCCACCACCTATAGGTCTTCATCAACACTGGCCATACTATGGAATCCTCAGGACTTATTACATGTGTCACAAAACCTTTAAAGAGTATCTTGCCTAGCAAGAACCCTAAAGAGCATCTGAGGCCTTTTTCATCCTGTCCAGATCTCCAGGACTTATTACATGTGACCCCACCACAAAACCTCGCAAGAGCATCTCAGGATGTTACAGGTACACAACTCCAACCTGAAATCTCCCTAGGGCACAAATTACAAGTGGTCACCACAAAACCTAGCAAGAGCATCTCAGTATGTTATAGGTACACAACTCCGACCTGAAATCTCCCCAAGGCACAAATTACATGTGGTCATGGAAAAACCTTGAAAAAGCATCTCAGGATGTTACGGGTACACAACTCCAACCTGAAATCTCCCAGGGCACAAATTACATGCCATAGGACAAAACCTCTCAAGAGCATCCCAAGATGTTACGGGTACACAACTCTGGCCTGAGATCTCCCAGGGCACAAATTACATGTCCTTCCAGAGAAATGTCTCGAAAGAGCATCCCAGGCTGTTATGGGTACACAACTCTGAACTATAGGATCTCCCAGACATGCTCATCTGCACAACCTGATCCATAGCCACAAAGTATCATCCTGATACTCACCATACATCATCCTGATGTACACATGATCATCCTGATCATCATCACTGCAACATCCTATTGCATGTCATCTAGAGCAACATCCTGAAGCTCGTCATCCATGATCATCCTGATCATATAATGCATCTACCTGATGCATACCAAGTATCTACTTGATACATATCATCATACATGATCCACTTGATACAAATACAAATACATGATCCACCTGATCATACCTAATACATATCAACATACATGATCTACCTAATCATACAATGTATCCACTTGATACATATACATATACATGGTCCAAGCATCCAACATGATGCATATACAAAATACATACAAATGATCTAACTGATCATGTCCAGCACCCAACATGATGCATATACAAAATACATACAAATGATCTAACTGATCATGTCCAGCATCCAACATGATGCATAAATACATATACATATAAATGATCCAACTGATCATATCCAGCATCCAACATGATGCGTACATACATATACATATAAATGATCCAACTGATCATATCTAGCATCCAACATGATGCGTACATACAGATACATATAAATGATCCAATTGATCATATCCAGCATCCTCCTGATGCATATACAGAGCAGTAACTGTAGCATCGTCCTGATGCTCACCATCCATGATCCTCCTGATCATCATAGTATCGTCCCCTTTAGATCAACTCATCATCCACAAAGCATAGTCCAGATGCACATTGTCCAACACTTACACCATCGACATGGGAGAACACATCTACCACCATTCGGGGAAGGCTACAGCCCTTACTTTTTCACCATAAGAGAACACATCTACCACCATGTGAAAAATGGCTCAACAATTACATCACGATCAAGGGAGAACACATCAACCATGTCAGAAAATCTCATGTGCATTTGCATCTTCCGGACTCATCACTTCCCTCTGGAAGGAACCTCAATCTGAAGTGCACCAAGCTTCCCTCTGAAGTACTCAAACTCCACTCTAGCCAATGACTTGGTCAATACATATGCAACCTACTCATCCATCGCAACATGCTCTACTTCGGCTATACTAAGTGCTACACAGGACTAATTCCTGCTAAACCAAGAGATCACACCTGATCCCATACTGAAGCAACACCCAAAAGTGCTCTTCCTATTTGCAGCACTACCTGTCCAATCTAAATCAACATAACCCTACAGGTTAAACTTTTGATTCACATCATACTTGAGCCCATAATCAACTATACCCTTCAAGTACCTCAGAATATGCTTTACAGCAACCAGGTGAACATCTCTCAGATCCGTCAGGAACTGGCTCAATGTGTTCACCGCAAAGCAAATATCTAGTCTTGTTTTTGTTAGGTACATAGAGGACCCAATCATCTAACAATACATCGTGACATCAACTGGATCAGATGAAGCATCACACAGAAGCTTCAGATTCAATGCCATAGGTGTGGCCATATCCTTGCAGTCCATCATCCCGAACCTCTTCAGGATCTCTACTGCATACTTCCCTTGTCCAAGGAAGATTCCATCTGCACTCTGCCACACCTCCATTCCAAAAACAAATAGTGCATCATCCCCAAGTTCTTCAACTCGAACTTGGCAGCAAGCTTCCGCTGTATGTCGGCAATCAATCTATCCTCACCTGTTACAAATAGGTCATCCACATAGTAGTATCACTGGATTGCCTTCCTCAACCTTGTAGTAAAGGTTGGAATCCACTTTATTCTTGGTAAAGCCCAAACTGGATAGAAAGCTATCTATCCTACCATACCAAGTTCTGCACATATATGACTCCTTGTCACGTGTCTTAGAACCAAGTGGCTACACCACATACACTTCTTATTCAGCTACATCATTCAAGAAAGTGTATCTTCCTCCTCATCACTGCAGCCAGAGCAAGTATTGATTTAATGGAAGTGTATCTGGCTACAGGAGCAAAAGTATCTATGCTACCACCTACAACATGCTTGATCTTGTAGATCCTCTCGGAAGTCACTACAGACTCCCCTTTAGGTCTTGGGACTTCATCCCAAACATCTTCATGATTGATTGGTACTCCTCGATCATGGCATTCTTCCCAGATCCTGGGGACTTCAATATCTTCAATATTTTCATTAGATAAGTTTGTTGCTAAACAAATGTTGTAGTCCTTCTTTTGTAGGTGATGGTATACGATCTTTCCTACACAACAAGTTAAATTGCATGATTAGAAAACATCTCATAGTTTTCAAAACAAATTCTTACACATAAAGAAATATGTCATACAGCCATGCAATTATCTTATCCAATGCTTCAATACAACATTTATCCATATTCTGTAATTTTCTAGATGCCTTCCAATCTCTACCAGAACATTGTTAAGAGTGTGCACAACTCCTAACATGTCAGCAAAGAGGTTTCATTCTCGATAAGTAGCAATGGAATGTTGTACAGTGCCATAGGCCACTTACCCATGTATATTAGTAGTATACTGTTCATCAATGCAACTAATCTAATATGCATAATACACAACCTAATTCTAGGAACATAAGCATATACATCATTGAATAACATTATGTAAGAAATGACAATTCAAATACTTATCTTTGTTTGGTTTTTGGGTGGACTCCCTATGAATCTTTGCAACTCCATTCTGATGTGGATTGTGAGAAGTGGTGAACTCCCTCTGAATATCTGCATCCTTGCAGAAACTACTGAAGTGTGCTCCTTTGCTTTCTTGCAGGAACAACTGGAGTGTGCTCCCTCTTGATCTTTGCTTCCTGGATTACCTGTCCTTGAACTTATATCCATCCTTAATCACTATGCATGTTTATTAGTATCATCATTGTGTTATCCTTGAGGTCTCATACATAATCACACATTTATTAGTATAATCTTAATACTATCAAAACACAATAATCTTAAACATGTATAGTCATGATCATTCACATATAATAAACATTAGTATTCAAGGTTTCAGGGAGGTCTTCTTTTACTCGTGCATATTCTTATTTGATCATAGGTCTCTTCTGATTAGTTAAATCATCAATGCAGAAAACCCGTGATTACTCAAACCTATACCTTCATGATTCTTCTGGTTAGTCATATCATCAATTATGGTAAGAAACATAATATGCATACAACCATGACTATTCAAACCTATGACTTCATGAATAGTCATTATTAACAACACAACAGTATAACATCCTAACACAAGGTAGGATTCTAGCTTGATATAGGAAAAACATACCTGGATTAGCATGCTAGCTAGTTATGTCTAACATACCTGCATAATGTCTTCTGGTTCTCTTCAGTGACTTGTGCTAGTAACCGGCATGTCTCATAAGTTAACCATTATAGAACCAAGTTATACATACCTCGTAAGTAGATCTTCTATGTGATCCATGACAATAGATGAATCTTTGTCTTCATGTCACCATGATCATATGTTTTTGAAGTAGAACATGATTTGTCTTTCTTGGTGTACCTTTTATGTTAGCGAACAACATAAACCTCATACATCACAATGCATTAGTACAATCATAAGTGTCAAAACCTTAATCAATGAATATCTTCTATTAAGGTAATATGACAAGTCTAGTAATTAATCAAGATTGTACTGTAATAATATGAAGACAAACATATCATAAAATTAACCATGAACAGAATTCGAAACATACCTGTAAGCCATACCTGTCAAGATTGCTTGTAATCTTCTTATGGAAGGCCTTAGCCTCATCTCCCTCTGAGACAGGAACTTCTTCACTTATGTAGGTGACCAATCCATCTTCTTCTAGGATTAACCCAATCCACTTGATTTGCAAGATCTGGACCTGGAGCTGGATTAGGGTTTGTCAGAGAAACCCCAAAAATTCAAACTTCCGAAAGGATAGAAATATGTGCCTTGATGAGCTGATCAAGATGGTATATTCAGAATTTGAAAACTGCAAAGTTTCACTCCTCAATTTTTCCTTTGAAACTTTCGGATTCACTAGACGTGACCCCTAACTAGGGTTTGATGAAGCCCACTCTTCTACCCAATCAAAAGGTTTGATCCAAAGCTCTGAGCTTCTATTTTTCTCAGGAGCTTCCAGCCGTGGTCACAGATTTCAAAAATTCTCATTTTTGCAGAAGCCCTAATTTTCCACTTTTCCAATCAAAGTCCCGAACTAAGGTCTGATCAAGCCCGGTCTTCTTCCCAACCAAAAACTCTAAACTTGGTCTCTAAATTTCTATGATTATGAGTGGCATTCAATCGTAGTCTCCGATTACAAAAATTCCAACTTTCTTTGAAACCCTAAATTCCGGAAGCCATGAATGAAGGTGCTCAAAAATAATTTTGTTATCACAGAAATATGTACTTGATTATTTCTGGTGTAACTCCAAACTTTTCAATATACAGGGTCTGGAAAACGTTCTTGAGATATCCCGACCTATCATCTTTCCATCCCTACAGGTCTGACCTCAATTTGATTCTTTGAGAGAGAGTTATGCCAAGTGTCGCAATGTGACCTGTTTATGGGATAAAACAGGAGAGTGAACTTGTACAGAATTCCACGTGTCACTGGTTCAACTTCGGCCTTTGAAAACATTTCATGAGATAGTACAGTTTGTGTACTACCTGTCACCTTTTACGAAATTTCATTTGGAGCTTCCTATCCCAAGTTATGATCTTTTTTCCAAGGTCACCTGTTTATGACTGAGATCTAGAAGAGGCAAAAACCCTATATTGTACAGATCATCAATCACAAAGTACTATGAATTAGAAGTTGTCCTTTGGACACAAGGTACATGGGGATCTGATATTGGACCTGTAAAAGTTTCAAATCCGAAAAATTCTCCAAAATGGATTTATAGCAAAAGTGATACGATGACTGGTTTTTGCTATATCAAGCCCTAGCATCGTAAGTGCAACAAGTGTCATACATGCCATATCATACCTTCTTTTAGGCTAGCTCTGATACCATGTTAAATTTTCAGAATTTACTTCAATATGATCTAGGATCTTAACTGAAAGAACAACATGTACATCAAATCTACAGCATATCAATCATGGACACAATAATGCAAGCACACAAGAGACACAGAGTTTACTTGGGGAAAACCATAAAGGTGAAAAACCCCAATAACTTCCTCAAAGATAGATAGAGCAATGATACAACTAGAATACAAGAGATAGTCTTCTCCTAGCAGTAGAGCCTCCTCCTCATAAGTGCGCCACTTTCTGAATGAGAGAAGTGTGTGAATGAATGATCAAATAGAGATCTCCCGATCTCTATTTATACTTGTTCTCTCCTGCCCAATAAACTAATGGGGCCTACATGTCTAGCTTAACCCATGGTTAACTTAATCCGGGCCGACACCACACTTGGTGGTCTAATAACCCTTTGACCCACATGGCCGACCCCCAATAGGGTGGCCTAATAACCCTTCGACCCACATGACTTATATAGGGCCGACCCCAACAAAGTGGTCTAATAACCCATCAAGTATAAGTTATGACACTTACAATATAAATGATGACACTTCCGTATAAAGGAATAATAACATCTCTATAGGAATACAAACACTTCCGTATAGAGGAATAATGCCATCTCTATAGGAGTACAAAATAAATATATGAAATACATGGGTGAAATACATTCTGAAGTTACATATACATCAACAGTCTGCATTTGTATCATCTGATCCAGATTCAACATTATAAGGATTAAAGGCCATATCATCATCATCATTGCTGTTAGTTTCGATAAAGTGATCATCGTCAATATCATCTTCATCATGAACATTGTCTCTTACATCATCTGCTTCGACTAACTCTTCAACATCTTCCTCCGGAACATTATGATCATCAACATCTAACTCATGTTGATCCTCTACATCATGATCACCTTCTTCTTCAACACCCTCTTCATCTTCCTCTACAATATTATACTTTACCGACCTTCCTCTTGGATCATGTCTAATAACAAACGACCAACCCTGTCTACCAGGAACTTCTTAGTAAAATATTTGTTCACATTGACTTGGAAGAACACAGGGCTTTGACATTTGTGACTCAAGCGACCTTGTATTGACCATGATAAATCCATTAGCATGTTCAATAACAGTTCTATCGGGATCAAATCGATTCAGTCGTAGCCTGTACCATTTCACAACGAAAAGAATTATTTTGAATGATTTAAAGTCATAGTCAATGGTATCTTCCAAATATCCATAATATCGATTTTCTGACAATTCTGGATGTTTGTCGCTTCTAGAGGAAACATTAGTGACCTCAAAAACTGCAGTTATCCCAGAATCACATGTTTTCCTTGTTTCATCCAACTTTTTAATGCGATATTTATGACCGTTGCACCACATAGCCTTGTGGTGTTTTACCTGCAATATATTGCAAAACATGTAAATTAAATGATCAGTACATCATCAATTTATAATGAACTAGTAAGTATTTTATGTTCTTAAAGTATACAAAGAAAATGAAATAAATCAAGATGAACATCAATATCATAATTCAAAATATTATGGCTTATATTTATAATATCATGCTTACCTGTTTATCTTTTAAACCATATGCTAAATCAATTTCCCTTTCTGTTAGATTGCCATCTCCATTGAGATGTGCTTCTTTAACCAATGAATCCACACCTTTCCATGATAGTCCTCCAATAGATTGATTACATCGTTCAACCCATACCTTCATCCAATCAAGATTGTTTGCGATGTACAAATGTAGTGCATCCCACTCGCGACCAACTGCATGAAAAAAAAATACAAAAATCAACTCAGAAAAATTAACACGGTGTAACATTATACATATTAATGATGCATATAATTAATGAATATTAAAAATGAAATAATTAAGTACGATATTATTAAAATGTATTAACACTATTAATCTACACCATTTAATAATTACCTTTGACCTTCCTCGATCTACCATTCCCCAACAGGTACTCTCCTTCAAATTTCTTAGTGGAGTTTGGATCACCAATGCATCGATATAATTCTGTCTTAATAAATGCCAACCTTGGAAGACATTCAACAATATACACCATGGCCTGAAATACCATATATCCCTCCACCATAGAACCCTTTGGACGTTCTCTTTGTCTAACTAAAGCCTTCATAAATTTCAAGTGCCTCTAAAACATGCACATGGACCTTGCGTGTATAGGTCCACACAATTCAATCTCCTCAACTTGGTGTATAAGATAGTGTTCTTGTGCATTGAAAAATGCCAAAGGTAGAAATCTCTGCATTTGACACATTAAACGAGGAATTTCTCTCTTCCAATACTTTATATCTTCTTTGTGGATTTCTTTAGATGACAACCATCTACATGTGATGCAATAAAATAATGATATCATTTAACGATATAAATTAAGCATTGTAGTACAAATCTACATGATTGACTAAAAAAAATGTCAATTCATATAAGTTATAAAATGAATTAAACAAATTACAAATTCAGTATGAAAAATATTATTTCTAATTACCTCATGTATTTTCCAAGATCATATATGACCTGTTTGACATTATTGTCAAAGTTGTCTGGGAGAGATACAGGTAGAACATACTGTGACAATGAACACGTTTCATCAATATATTTTTCAAAATTAGGCAAAGAAGTAAACCAAAAACATGCAGTATTGTAATATAGAAATATATATACCGGAAATATAATTACCTTAATGAAGATATTCCAATCATGCATTTTTACCCCACCAAAATCACCTTTCCTTGTTAAGATATTCTTTATCATGTTCGAACAAAATCCTATGGGAAATTTCATTTTTTGTATCACTTCTTTTACCGCATTGCTTTGTTGCCGAGTCAATAACCATGGAAGTGACCTTATATTAATTTGGTCTCCATCGTTGTTGAAATGTTCAATGATATCTTTCATTGCATGATTGGATTCCTGAATGTCACTACAAATTTTGACAATTTTTTCTTTGTCACTCCTTCCATCTAATATTCGCAATAGTGTTTCAGCTACATTCTTTCTGATATGCGTTGTATTAAATGAATGAACAATTAGTAAGTGCTCATAGTAGGGCAACCTACTAAATTGTTTTGGATAACTTTTCATTCCTTGTGGAAGCCCATTTACACCTTCATGTTCACTACCATCAGTATTAATCAATATATAAGCTAAAGAGATTAAAATGTCGTATATTACAGTAAATAAAATTAATACAATCCAAAACAAAACATTAAAAACATATCAGATATGATCAATATGAATATATAAGATAGACAAATTGATTCGTACCTTGACAATTTCTATTATACTGCAACTTCCATATGTGAGGTGTCATTCTCTGTGGTTTTAATGCGGTCTCCTCTTTCCCATTGAAAAGTTGTTTTTGGGCAGTTCGATACCTATGATTCTTAGAGAGGAAGTGCCTATACTCATCAAACACTTCCTTTGACAAATTCTTTGAATTATGAGATTTGATATTGGGAGCAGAAACTGGACATGCAAATTTTCCCTTTGTTTGAAGACCTACATGGATAAATTATGTTAAGCAAAAAATATTTTATATAATATCATGCTAATTATTTAAAAAACATATGTATAACTGATTAGTATATCACTAAATAAAATTAAAAACTATCTTACTAGTGCACATTACAATTACATACCACAAAAATGTGTTAGCCCTGGAGCATTGTGAATTGTCCAGGCATGAATTGCATGGAATTGAAATCCCCTTTGCCCTATTGGTCTAGAGACATCATACATAGTGACGCCATTCCATAGCTTAAGTAGTTCATCAACAAGAGGCTCGATATATACATTCATATCTTTAACTTGGTACCTACCTAGAAGAAAAAAACGTCAAATACAATACATATAAGTAAATATGCAACAAATATCACAAATTAAATACTAATGCATTAAAAAATTATTGTTCTAAAGTACAAATTATACCTGGAACAATCATTGCCAACATTATATGCTCCCTCGTTATTGACATCCATGGAGAAATGTTATTGTTGATAACAAAAACAGGCCAGACCAAGTAAGTAGATCTCATCTCTGCAAATGGATTGACACCATCCGCTGCCAAAGAAAGTCTAGCATTACGAGGTTTTTCTTTAAAGTGTGACCATTTTTCCTCCATGTCTGTAAATGCAGAACCATCTGCAGGAATTCGAAGAATATCATCTCCACTTCTATTCCATGCATGGTAATCCATAAATTGTGCTATGTTTTTACACCTAAACAGTCGTTGCAAGCGTGGAATAATAGGAATATAACGAAGAACCTTACAAGACACCATTTTGGTTACTTGATCTATTCGGTATCTACTGCTATGACATATAGGGCATTCTGTTGCAAATTCATAATGATTATAATATAAAATATGATCATTAGGACATGCATCAATTGCTTGATACTCCATTCCAATATATTTCATGATGGCAGCTAAATCTTGGTATGAGCAAGGTAAAATATTTGATGGTGGTAACAAATATTCACCTATCAACCTGTTACAACAAATTTAAAAAATAATGGTTAATATAAATATTTCAAGAATATATAATTAATGACAAAAATTTCATCCTTATTACTTTTTTTGATGAACTTATAAGAATACAAATATTATAGAAACATAAATATATATAATTTATCGTGATCATATATATGCGGTCGATGAAACATATAATCACATACCTTAACATCTACGTGATGGATGTGTTTGAAAAACCATTCATAACCTTCAAGTTCATTATCAGCAACACAGTAGAGAGAAGAGTTATGTGGGAGCCTTCAAAAAGGGGATCGTATGCCTTCTCAAGTATAGGTAAATCATGAAGATCATCAATGTCGTCATGATTTTCATGATGTTGATCATCATCCATTCTAACATTAAATGCATCATTGATTAATGTATTTGCACCATCATCCTCAATTATGTTATCATGATCATGATCATCGTCTAATTCCATATCATCATTAACTTGATCATTGATATTCGTAGGACCTGCATATTGTTCCTCTGGCGCTATTTGTTCCACAATTACCACATTCTCCATGTTTGGAACTGCCCTAGGAGGCCCTTCCTTTATAATTACAATTAAAACATCAAAAAAAGAACATTAGTCATGTCAATCAAGTAACAAAAATAAAAATGATACAATATACAATTACAAAAACTCTCAATATAAAGACCTCATATATAATGAATTAGGACTTACCAATGGATGATATTCATGCCCCCCCTCAACATGTCCATGTTCCCTACAATGTCTTTTAGCTATTGAGATCAGTAACCTTCTCGGATTGAAACCCCTACATCAACTGCAAGGACAATAACATTTTCCATCACCCCTTCTTTGCACTCCATCCCACAACCTAGCAAGCAATTGTCGATTTTGTTCTTGATCTTGATGACCTGTAACATTATTGTTACGTGGCATTTTATTACTCAAACACTAAGAACAAAGACGAGCAAACCCAAGTAGCATAAAATAAGCCCTAGACAGATTTCGGTTGGCCTACTTCTCTTTACCTTATGCGCATGGCCTAAGAGAAGAGGAATCACAAGTGAGTTTATGTAATTGTCCTACTTGTCTATATATCACTTAGGCGTCGGATATTCGATGGCACCTCAAATCATGGAATAAAACATTAATATAAAAAAAAAGTTGACCAAAATTAAAGGGTTGACTAATGATCAAATTTTCCACTACCATTGACAAACCGACGCCCCCTTAACTCATTGTTGCAAAATCGACGGGTGTTAAATGTGCCGTCGTAAAACCGACGGTCGGGGCCATTTAAAAAAAAAAAAATACAAACTTGTGATTTTTGATAGGTAAAGATAGAGAGATCCATGCGCCGTCGTATTTTTCCGTTCGTTTTTAAGTCCAAATGTAGTTATGTTAGCATGCCTATGTTGTTTGGTATTCTTGATAAATCCAACTGTAAGTTAGCTTAGCATGACCAGTATGTCCCTAAATGCTTGATAAACCCACTGTAGGTTGGCTTAGCATGGGCAGATGCCCTGGAATGCTTGATAAACCGAATTGCAGATTGGCTTAGCATTGGGATGAAACCTTGATTCTGAGAGAACCTGATATCCCTTCTTAGTGGATACACAATTAAGCTCAGGGGTGATCTCTCAGCTGAAAGAGTATAGGCTGGACAAAGATCTAAGGTTGGGTGGAACGTTGCTCTCACTTAGCTAGTTCCTTGGCAGCTTCAGAAAGTTGAAAGATAAGTACTTCTTGTTATGCTAAATGATGATGTTCCATTTCTATGATATGGTTGCTTATGTGCAAGTTATGGAATGTTTGTTTATATGAACTTGATTGATAAGAAGTTTATGTGCATGCCTGAAGAGGGATAATTCCATTTTTATGTACCTCATTGTATTGCAGAAGTCTTAATGCATTATAAGTCTTACATGTGATAGATGTAATGGTTAGATATAACTTATGCACCTTACTTGTTGTGATATGTTTGTTTAACCTTATGAATGAGTTTTATGACTACACCTGATATTGGGAGGGAGGGGAATACCCTAATGTGTTTCAGAAACCCTTTGTATGAGTCAAATGAAGGGGAAATTCATGGAAGGAAGAAGGTTAAAGTATTTTAAGTAGAGTTATGCACAAATGTTCAGTTGGAAAAATGACAAGTTTAGAGACCTTGATTTGGAGTGGAAGTTTCACCATTGGATAGATCGCTCCAAGAGCTTTCCAATGGTACCAACCTTGTTTCATTTGGTTAAGGGATGACGAAGTTATGTCCCTCCAAAGTTTGCATTGGTGAATTGCAGGAGTAGAGATAGTGCTTCTGCAATTCTAACTTTCGCAATGCGGATTGCAGATTGTGGAAGGGGAAGTTTTCCAGAAAGTTGAAATGGGACTTCCGCAATCTCGAATTTCACAATGCGGATTGTGGATTGCGGAAGGGGTAGTTTTCTAGAAGTTTGTAGTTGGACTTTCGCATTCCGACTTCCACGATGGAGATTGTGGATTGCGGAAGGGGAATATTTGCGAAAGGATGGAGTTGGAATTCCGCATTCTGACTTTTGCAATGTGGATTGCAGATTGCAAAAAGATCCAGTTGTGGATTATCGGTCACGTAGTTGTGGATTACAGAAAGATGCAATGCGGATTGTAGATTGCAGAAAGACGTAGTTGCAGATTGAGGATTGTGGGTCACGCAGTTGCGGATTGTGGAAAGACGCAATCGTGGATTGCGGATTGTGGATCTGAGCCATTCCGACTGTGTGTAGGTGTATTTAGAAGAAAAAAACAATGTATTGAGCTCTCCCATGTCCTCTAAGTGTCTTGGGGACATGACAAAGTGGTATCATAGCTTCAGTTACTACACCAAGAGCTGTTTGGGCCAAACCGTGAATGGAATTCACAAATAGAGAAATGTTGTGACGTTTTTTTAACCCGAAAATTTCTTATTAACCGATTGAGTCTAAATTGTGTATATATTTTAAGTTTTATGCACTCTTATGATGTCTAATAAACGTTCTACCATGCACAATGACTACAGCAGATTTGCAGTTGAATCGTGCAGTAGGGAAGCGTACAGGAAAAATTTGAGAATGGTCACCATTAACGATGCACAAGACCCTTTTGAGCCTGAGGAAGATGCACTGGGAGAAAATGTGCAAGAAGAGAATGCTGAAACCAAATATAATGGAAGAAGGGAGCAAGTAACTCCCCAAAACTTGGTTGAAACAATGGTGAGTTTCAATGAGAGGTTGATGAAGGCTTAGGAAGAGAAGCACCAGCTCAATGTTGCCACGTTGCAAAGCCTCACAGATATGCACCAAAGGGTAAAAATTGGATCCAACCCAATCAATATGGGTAGAGAATATAAAAATGCAAGTAGTCATTATAGAGGGCGTTCCAGGAAGAGGACTCCAAGCCCTAGAAGGGGTTATGTGAGTAGAAGGCACAAAACACCCTCCTCCAGATCACTTTCCAGTAGGTCAGATGACTCCAGGGATTTCCAAAGAATCCCAAGGCAAACTTTCAACGGGTTTGAAGGAAGAAGAAAGTACAGAGGATTCCTGCAAGGAGAGTTCAGGAAGGCAAGACCTCCCACTTTTGACGGTGAAAGAAAAGAAGGTCAAGAAGCATAGGCATGGATTCTTGGAATAAGGAAGTACTTCAGAATGCATGAGTATTCCAAGAATGAAAAGGCTAGGGTTTCCATCTATAACCTTAGTGGAATATCTTCAATTTGGTGGGATCATCTCATGCAAGTGAAGGGAATCAATGAAAGAAGGGTCGGCTAGGAAAGGTTTAAAAGATATTTCAAGGACAAATACCTATCAGCTATGTATTATGATAATAAGAGAAAAGAGTTCAATGAAATCAGATTGGGGCAAAATACCATGGAAGAGCATGTTCATAAGTTTCTGGCACTGTTGCAGTATGTGGACTACATCAAGGATTAAAGGGTGAAGATCCAATGCTTCCTTGGTAGTCTACCAAAGAACTAGAGAGATAGAATAGAGTTTGTAAATCCATCAAGCTTGAATGAAGCTATTAGGATGGAGAATCATTGTTATGAGTAGAGTAAAGGTAAAGCAGAGGAGCAACCAACATGGAAAGGAAAGCCTAAGGGAAATTTTGAACAGAGGAAAGGTAAATTCAAACCACCATTTAGAAATCAACCCAGAATATTTCCATAGGGACACTAAGCAAGAAGACAATTCAAGCCAGCTGTAGCAACAAATAAAACATCAAAGGGGCCACTTCAGTGTTGAGGTTGTGGAGGAAACCACATGCTTAGAGACTGCCCGAATGAAAGGAAGAATCCCCAAAACTTGCATAACATTAATGGAGCAACTACAATAGGGGATATGGCAAGATAAACACCTAGGATTTATGCAGCACTGGATGATCACCAAGCAGACCATCAATCAACAGTGGTGGAGGTTGTAGGTAAGATTGTTGAGCAGTCTATTTTTGTTTTGATTGATCCAGGGTCTGCTTATAGTTATGTGTCTCCTAAGAGTTGAAAGTTGTTCTCTTGGTAAAGAAAGGCATGATAAGGCTTGGCAAGTTCAATTAGCCACTAGTACTGTTGTAGGTACAACAGATCCCATGTTTTCATTAAACATGGGAGCCCCAATATTTTTTTATATGCAAAGGTAATGTTCAAATTCCTTGTTCACTTTGGGGTTTCATCATGCCAGTCATTCATTTTATGTCTTTGTCATGATTTGATTCAGTTAATAATTTTTCCTTCAAAAAATTCATTGATTTTTGTGTGTTTTGTGAGTTGTGAAAAGCATTGGTTTTCCCAAAATTTTGACCTTTCCACAACCCGCAATCCGCAATGCGTATTGCAGAAGCTTAGTTTTTGGTTTTGAAATTCTTTCTTTCCGCAACCCACAATTTCCAATGCGGATTGCGGATGCGGAAACGATTTTCAATAATTTTGGTTTTTCTCTTCCGCAACGCGCAATTGCAGATTGCGGAAAGATTTTCAAAATAAGTTCACACTTTCCGTTTTCGTAACCCGCAACCCGTGATGCGGGTTGCGTATTGCGGAAAGTGTTTGAGGAATAAATCTCCTTTTTATTTTTTGCAATCCACAACCCGCAATTGCATATTGCGGAATGCGGAAAGATCATTATTTTAAATTGTGTCGTTTGCGTTTCCACAACCCGCAACCCGCAATTGCGGATTGTGGATTGCGGAAAATTTTGGTATTAATATTTAGAGTTGTGTTTCCGTAACCTACATTGTGGATTACAGGTTGTGGAAAGAATGTACATATTTGAAAAAAATAAATTTCCGCAACTCTCCTTCCGCATCCCGCATGTTAGATATTAGCTGTTGATTTGTTTCATCCTACGGTCCAGATTTCATCCAACCAACTTGTTAAATAGGATGAATTTTCTATTTTCTTTTACCATTTTTCAATTTCAAGAATTACCTGTGTTAAGGATTTTTACCACGATCTTTTACCAGAGGTTTCTTTCTACCATTTTTCGTCAACACAGGTCAGTTTCATGTCATTTTCCTATTTGTTGTTTACAATTTTTCATCATTTTTGAACTGTTTTTTATTTGTTTTAATTTATTTATCAAAATTACCAGTTTTTCAACATGTCAAGGAATACTCACTCCAGAACAGCTCAGAAAGACCTGATAAACAAATACCCCAACTTCGGCATCCTCGCTGATACCAATGACATAGTCTCAAAAACCTATTAAGTAGACTGGTAAAATATTTATGCCATTTTTTATAACAATGACCTGTCGGAGATCCAATATAACCATCCTGTCTATGAGAAAATTAGAGATTCTCAATTACATGCCATAGCAACTAGATCTTCCCTTCTCCCTTACACAGATGTAGTCAAGTGGATAATTGATCATGTGAACCCTAAAGACCGTTCCTTTAATAATAGTGCAAGTTCCCAATTGGCCACTTTTTGCCCTGAAGTCTTCATTAGAGCATATGAACTTAAGATGACCACCCAGCCTCTCATTGACGCATTCCTGGACTCTGTTAAAACCAGTTTTAACTTCGACGAGATGATAAAGGCATGGATGAATAACCCGACCAACTTCATACCTAGATCTGATAACTTATACCTTGTTTAGTGGTTTAAGGAACCCTATTCCCTCTTAGTAGCCATGCTTTGCAGGCTGTATGTTCTACCCAACTGTTCTGTGTTCAAAGTCGAATGGGAACCTATGGCCCATCACATCCTCACAACTGGGGAGTCATTCAATTGGGATTCAATTCTGTTAGTGGAGTTAAATACAACAATTGAGCGGTATCAAAAAACAACGGCTCCAAGGAAGCCTCCTTTCTTTTATTCAGCCTATGTTATTGATGTGTTTTGCTCAGAATTCCAGTACCTTTTCATGGGATGGAATTGGATGGAATTGGACACTTTTAGCTCCTCCAGTTCACATTTACTATTCAACATTGTGGGAGAAATCTATGTTACTTTACTAATGATATATGTGATCACTTCTTTGGTACAATTTATCATCAAATATTCAGAGAAGATGCACCTGCCTTCTCTCCTAATGCCAAAACTCTCATTCCCACCATTGGTGACTAGTATGTCGGAGAATATTTCTCCTATATCAAATTTTAGGGAAGTAGCACAGTACAATTGTTTCCAAGGATAGTCTCAGAAAAACTCCTTCTTGAATAAATAGCTTTCCAACCTATCAAAAATGGAGTTTTACTCAAGCTCACTGGAACTAAATAAATGGATGGCCTAAATTCCCTTTGAACCTTGGGCCTTTGGACATTCCAACCTCAACATATGCTGCAGTATTGGGAAAGAAGATTGTTTCATTGAAGTTGGGACAAGCCCCCAAAAGGATGCATGATCCCAAGGCATTCCCACCTGCCCATTTTACTCAAGAACACATGAAGACCACCTATGCCCATGAGGATACCCCGGATGATTCTATTTACCAGGGAGAAAATTTATTTTCTGAAGTCCTGGTTAGGGCTAAAACCAAAGAAGAACAAAGTTTTATTCTTCAATACCAACATGAGCTCAAGACTAAGGTTTTGAGTTACAGGGAAATGGATTTACAACTTGAAGAGAAGACCAAAAAGGACATAGGAGAGAAATAAGCACAAAAGGAAAGTGCTCCGTTAATGTTTACATATCCAGATGAAGGAAAAGGTAATGGACTTATGGAGGATTCTCCAAAATTGAAACCTGCTGCAGAACTGAAAATGTTGATTCAAACATCTGAACAATTAAACAAGAAATTGGCACAAATGACATCAATACTTGATACTCAAGTGGTTGTTGAAATTACTCCTACTAAAAGGAAAAAAACTTAAACCACTGTGTCTCAGATTCCTACTCTACACATTGATGATAGTGATGCAGAGGATGAAAGGATTCCAGTAAGGTCTCTTTTTCCTGCTGTGCCTATAACACAAGAGGTCACTGAAACCTCTCAAGATGTTACAGATTTGTTGGATAGCATTGTAATGGATGATCCCATTCCAGATGATCATTTTCCAAAATACACCACCATATTTGCTGCATTAACTTCTGCACTCCCACTCACTACAAGTGAGCTCCCTCTTACTTCATTTGATAATGTTACCCTTTCATAAGCTACCTTGGTTGAAATATTTACCACTTTTGCTATTACTTCACAACCAGCCCTGGTAACTCCACCATTTACCTCACCACCACAAGTCACTGATGTCCAAAACCCATTTGTTTCTTTAAAACCATCAGTTACTGTTACCCCTATTTCCCTTCCTGAAGTTGCCACTCTAACAACCCCCTCCATTTCTAAACCTTCTACTTCTACTATCACAACCACTTCTTCCACATCCACCTCCTAGATCACCATGTCTATCCCAAACCCTACTGTTACTCAAACAACCTCATTGGTTGAAACTTGTAGCATAGCTACATCTTCAATGAATTGATAGTTGATTCTGGAGATGATACTATGGTTTCCTTTGGGGAATAGTTTTATAGTAAATCAACTAAAGTGGTGATAAAAAGAGGAAATAAGAGAAGCAGGGAACCAAGTATGTTGCAAGCACCTGTTCCGAATCAAATTATTTGGGGGAAGCAATCTGATGACATCCAGTAGGAAGCATTGGACACTGTTGTAGCCATGGGGGCATTTGCTAGAGCCAATTTAGATTAAGTAGCTTCACTAAATAAGAAAATTGACATCAAGAAAGAGGAGTTGAAGAAACTTCAGGAGTAGCTGGTCAAATTTAATGAAGAACATGAATCTCATATTCATGAATTGATAAATCAGTATGAAAACTAGCTAAAGGACTTGTACGAACATAACACTTCTCTCCAGGTTCAATTGTAGGATGCTAAAGTCCCAAACATTTCCAATATGGAGAAGATAGTAGTGTTGGAACATCAGCTGAAAGATGCAGCTACTAATGTAGCTACTTCTTCTTTTTCCAGGTTTTCTTGGGAAGAGTTCAGGGACTTGGCTAACAATGTCAATGAGGAGCATCACAAACGCCTAGCTGAGTTATTTAGTTCCCTAGATGAAATTTAGGAAACTCACAATGCTTTTGAGTGAATGTCCATCATCCTTGAGCAGCAAATTGACAGGGGGCAACAAGCTTCCAAAGCTATTGATGACATTGTTGATTGGAAAAGATACATCAAATAAAAACCAGAGGACATCCCAGTTTTGGATAGCTTCAAGTTCAGAAGAATTAGGACACCTTTAAATGCCTGGAAAAATACTTCTGACATGGTTGAAAAAAAATTCAAGAAGACAGAAGCAATCTGTGGAAGAAGATGGTATGTTGCAGACATTATCCTGGTTATGCTACATTTTCCCAATTTGGACCTGATTGAGAAGGTTTGTCCACCAAATCTGATGATTGAACTGGTTGATAGTAGATGTGAGTAGGTTAAAGAATAGATTCAGCTACTTGAGCACATTGGAATATCAGAAGTTGACAGATTCATCAAGCAACCTGTCAGCCTATAAGGCAAGATCCATATTTTTCTGTGCACTTGGCACAAGTTAGCTAAGAATGAGATGGATTCCTTTACGTGCGATTCCTAGTTGGGACTCGAGTTGGCCAATTATCCAGATGTAGATGAGTTGTTAGAAGTTTGGACCAAGTGGCAAGGTGCCCTTGGTTATTCTTAGATTAGGTTGATTTTGTAATCCCTGTTTTATGGGAAGTTTACCCTTTGTATCTATTTTGTAATTATTATTTAAAGGGTAGAGATCTCATAGGCTAGGGGGGGACAAAATCATCAAAAGAAGACTGGAGATACTCTGATTAATGAAGAGATTGTAATTTTTTGCATCCTTGAAGTAATACAATTAGTTTTTCTCTTGATTCCTCTTTTGATTTATCAAATTTGTTTGATGAATGTTGATTTTCGCTTCAATCTATGAATGAACACTGTTTTAACTTTGCAATCATAATTAATACATTGATCTGTAGTTTAAATGTATCTCAACTTATGATCTATGTCTTTTATGTTTCAAGTGAATTTATTTATTTAAATAATTTATCTATTTATGCAAATGATGAAAAAATATTATTAAATTAATGCCAATTTTTCAATTAGCATTTCATATTCAGGATAATCTTGCATGTGCTTCAACCCTTAAGATACAATCATTTGATTTTCATTTTCTGGCTGTATTGTAAGCTAATAAGTAAAGATCCACTTCACATTTCTGTCAAACTAGTGAAAATACTTATTAAAATTCAGATCAAGTTATCCTGCACATTCAAACACATCTCTTTAATTTAGATCTAACTTAGTTTAGATTTCCTTTAAAGCAAACTCACTTCTAGAGATAGAACCCTTTAACCTTCCCTCACAGGAAGTCAGATACTTCGAGGATCAATGCATTTAGGTGCCACCAGAGGCCTAATATCCATGGGAGTTAACTATATCAAACAGTCTTGGGATAGAACTGCTCTTGCGTAAGGCTTTTTGAAGCCTTTCAGATTGGGTTTTCACCCTCTGTTGCTATCCTTTGTTGATGTATTTGTATCTTTGGAAGATATTCTTCTATGTATTACACTTGTACCTTATTATATTCATGATGGAGATATTTTATTCCTCCAGTCATAAGTGTCATCATTTGTATTTGTAAGTGTCACAAGTGTCGCAAGTGTTGCAAGTGTCGCAGCTTATATTTGATGGGTTATTAGACCACCAGTGTGGGGTCGGCCCTAGTTGAGTTAAGTGGTTGGGTTATTAGACTTCACTAGGAGGTCGGCCCAATTAAGTTATTGGCAGGATAGGTCAATGTATAAATAGAGAGGTTGTGTCTCTCATTTGATTCATTCACTCATTTCTCAAGCTCGCATATCTAAGAGAGAAAGTGGCACACAAGTGGAGGAGGAGGAGTATCTACAAAATACATCTCTTTGGGTTTGATCATTGTGATCTTGGTTTGTGGCTCATCTTATCTCTGAGGAAGTTGCGGGGTTTTTCACCTTCTTGGTTTTCCCCGAGGAAACTCTGTGTCTCTTGTGTGCTTGTTATTGTGTCTATGATCGATATGCTATAGATATGTTGTACATGTTATTCTCTTAGTGATCATGAATGATAATGGAATGAATCTATCAGAAAATTAACATGGTATCAGAGATGACCTAAGAAGAAGACACTATGCAGCTGCGGAAGCTAGGGCTTCTTAATTTTTGGGTTTCTCTCCACAGATCATCAAAGGAAGGAGGCTAGATTGACTCTCCTAGCAAGGGCGCATGTTTCTGTCGAGACCGAATTCAATAATGAGCATTTTCAGTTTTGACCTAATCTTTGCTGCAGGAAATTAGGTTTTTGAAGAAAGTTGGAATTTTTGAAATCCGAGACCACAGTAGGAAGCTCCTCTGTAAAATCGAAGTTTAGATATTTGGATCAAACTTTTTGGTTGGGTGAAGCCCCGGGAAAATCAAACCCTAGTTTGGGGTCCTGTCTAGTGAATCTAGAAGTTTCAAAGGCAATTTTGAGGGGTCATATTTTTTGCAGTTTTCAAATTTGGAGTATACCAGCTTGATTAGCGCAGCAAAGTGCATCTTTCTATCCTTTCAGAATTTTGAAATTCAAAGTTTGAATTTTTAGGGTTTCTTTGACAAACCCTAATTGAGCTCCAGATCCAGTTTTCAACAAATCAAGTGGTAATACCTAATAACTTTTCTATTTCCATTTGAAGTACTCTTTAAGATGTCTCACCACACCAAGCTTGAGTATAAGCTTGAAGGGGCTGATAATTTTCGAGCTTGGAAGTATAAGATTGGGTTAATCCTAAAAGAGAAAGAGTTGGACACTTACATAAGTGAAGAGGTTCCAGTTCTAGAGGGAGAAGAAGCCAAGGCCTTACACAAGAAGAACTTGGTCAAAGACAAGAGAATCATTGTTGATTTTATTAAGGACCATCTCATCCGCCATGTGTCTTCCCTAAGACACATACGGAGATGCTTGACTCTTTTACTAAGTTGTTTGAAGGAAAGAACATAAATCTGAAGATGACTATGTGGAACCAATTGAAAGGGGTAAAGATCCATAATGGAGAGACCATTCAATCCTATTTTTCCAAGGTCTCTCAAATTAAGGAACAACTTGAAACTATGGATGGAGTAGTGGAGAATGGAGAAATTTTCATGACCACATTAAATGGCCTACCTAGGTCATGGGACTCCTTCATCCAAGGAATTTGTGCATGAAAGAAGTTGATCTCCTTTAGTAGACTATGGGAGGAATGTTCACAAGAAGAAGCTATGCTTGTGGCCTGAGAAGAAAAGATGGGAAGTGAATATTAAGCTATCATAGCTCACACCAAGAAAAGAAAGTTCAAGAGGGAGCCATCTCACCACAAAATATCTTCTCATTCCTATCACAAAGAGAATAAAGATATGAGATGCTTCAATTGCAATAAGAAAGGACACTTTGCCTCAAAATGACCCAAGAAAAGAAAAGAAGTTAACAACAAATTCAATAAGAAGAACATCAAGAAGAGGCATCATGCTCATGCTGCTCAGGATGATGAACCTCCCAAGAAGAAGAATAGGGTAGAAAGTGAAGACTATTCAAGTGAGGAAGAATATGTGATGATCTCTGATCTCAAAGGTACTATCTCACATGGATGTGATGATTGGCTTATTGATAATGGGGCTTCCAAACACATGACAGGATTTAAAGGATCCTTTGTAGACCTATCTAAACATGAGTCATCCCATAAGGTGAAACTTGGGGATGACTATCAATATCCTATAAAACGAAGTGGTGAAGCCTCCTATATGCTAGACTCTGGGAAGTCTTTAAAAATGAAAGATGTTCTATATGTACCTAGACTCAAGAAGAATCTTCTCTCCATATCATCTCTTGATGCAAAGGGAATGAGAGTTTCATTTATAGATGGCCAAGTACTCATGTGGCCAAAGGGTAAGACATTAAATGATGCAGTGGTGATTGGAGAACAAGAGGGAGGATTGCACAAATTGAAGGGACAACCTAAACATGCCATGGTACATGAGTCCATGGAGCCAAGTGAACTTTGGCATAGAAGGCTTGCTCATGTGCACTATATAGCACTTCCAATAGCAAGCAAAGCAGTAGAGGGTCTTCCTGAAATCCAGTCAAAGCATGAAGGTATTTTCAAAGGATGTGCAAAAGGAAAGAACACAAAGAAGGAATTTCCAAGTAGTGAAAGCAAAGCAAAAGGAATTTTGGAGATTATCCACTCTGATGTATGTATACCAATGTCATCCAATTCTTTGAGTGGGTATGTATACTATGTTTCCTTCATTGATGATTTCTCTAGGAATACTTGGGTTTATTTATTGAAGAACAAAGACGAATTATTTGATAAGTTCAAGGAATTCAAAGCCTTGATAGAAAATCAAACTGATAAGAAGATCAAGACCTTCAGATCCGACAATGGCGAAGAATTCACTTTAGGAGACTTCAAGAAGTTATGTAGTGATTCAAGGATTAAGAGGGAGTTGACTACTCCTTACAATCCACAACATAATGGAGTTGCAAAAAGGAAGAATAGAACTATCATGGAAGTAGCATGGGCAATGCTGCATGATCAAGATCTGCCTATGCACCTATGGGCAGAAGCAGCTAGGACAACTATATATGTGCAAAACAGAACACTTCACAAGATACTTGACAACAAAACACCTAAAGAAGTTTTCTCTGGTAAGAAACCAGAAGTTTTCCATCTCAGAATATTTGGCTATCCACTATATACTCATTTTCCAAATGAAAAGAGGACAAAGCTAGATCCTTTAGGAAAGAAGGGCATCTTTGTGGGTTACAGTGAAATATCGAAGGCTTACAAAATCTACTTTCCAGGGTTCAAGAAGATTGACATCAGCAGGGATGTGACATTTGATGGAAACTCACCATACATCAAATCAAGGAAGACACCTGCTGAAGACAATGAAGAACCAAGGGTAACTAGAATTCAAGACATTACTATGAATGAAGCAATTCCAGAAGAAAACCATGAAATTGAAGATCCATAAGAACCTGTAGATCCACCCCGTGAGAAGAACTCTCATAAGAGGAAACCTGCATAGGCTAGAGAGCTCATCCAAGATGCGGAAAGGTATGGTATTCAAGAAGATGAACACATAGAAAGGAAAAGGACAAGGTCACACACTAGCTATGTTTCCTTGCTCTGTGAAATTATGAACAAATAACCTTCCAATTATGAAGAAGTAGTGGAAAAGAAAGAATGGAAGGATTCCATGGTCGAGGAATACCAGTCGATCATGAAGAATGATGTTTTGGATGTTGTCCCAAGACCAGATGTGAAGTCTATTGTGACTTCCAAGTGGATCTATAAGATCAAGCATGCTGCAGATGGTAGCATAAAGAAATACAAGGTGAGGTTTTTAGCTCGTGGCTTCTCCCAGAAAGAGGGAATAGATTATGAAGAGACTTTTGCTCCTGTACCTAGATACACTTCCATCAGAACAATACTTGCTCTGGCTGTAGTGATGAAGTGGAAGGTACACCAGATGGATGTCAAGACATCTTTCTTGAATGGTGTAGTCGAAGAGGAAGTGTATGTGGAGTAGCCACTCGTTTTTGAGACACATGATAGGGAGTCATATGTGTGCATGTTGAAGAAATCCTTGTATGGATTGAAGCAAGCTCCTAGGACTTGGTATGGTCGAATAGACAGTTTCCTATCCAGTTTGGGATTTACTAAGAGTAAAGCGGATTCCAACCTTTACTACAAGGTTGAGGAAGGCAATTCAGTGATACTACTACTATATGTGGATGACCTGTTTATGACAGGTGAGGATAGATTGATTGCCAACATGAAGAGGAAGCTTGCTACCGAGTTCGAGATGAAGGACCTAGGGATGATGCACTAATTTCTAGGCATGGAGGTGTGGCAGAGTGCAGATGGAATCTTCCTTGGACAAGGGAAGTATGTAGTAGAGATCCTAAAGCAGTTCGGGATGATGGACTGCAAGGCCATGGCCACACCTATGGCATCAAACCTGAAGCTTCTGTGTGATGCTTCATCTGAGCTGGTTGATGTTACTGTGTATCATCAGATGATTGGGTTCTTGATGTACCTGATGAAAATGAGACTAGATATTTGCTTTGCAGTGAACACATCGAGCCAGTTCCTGACGGATCCCATAGGTGTTCACCTAGTTGCTAGAAAGCATATTCTGAGGTACCTGAAGGGTACGGTTGATTATGGGCTCAAGTATGATGCGAATCAAAATTTTAACCTGGAGGGTTATGTTGATCCAGATTGGGCAGGAAGTGCTTCATATAGGAAGAGCACTTCAAGGTGCTGCTTCAGTATGGGATCAGGTCTGATCTCTTGGTTTAGCAAGAAGCAATCTTGTGTAGCACTGAGTATAGCCGAAGCAGAGTATGTCGTAGCTTGTTCGGCCAGTTGTGAGGTAGTATGGCTTCGGAAGCTACTTCCTGAGTTATTTGATCTCCCGTTGGATGCTACCTGTATCTATTGTGACAACCAAAGTTGTGTGAAGTTGTCAGAGAACCCTGTGTTCCATGACAGGTCGAAGCACATCGAGATCAAATATCACTATATTAGGGATATGGTGTAGAGAGGAGCAGTGAAGCTCCTGTATGTTGCGACAGATGAGTAGATTGCAGATGTGTTGACCAAACCACTAGCGAGAGTGAAGTTCAAGTACATCAGAGAGAGGCTTGGTGTTCTTCATATAGAAGATACTTCAAGGAAGAAGTGATGGGACACATTTGCAGGAGTCATTCCAAGCATGGTGGTAGGAGGATCCTCTCATCACTGTGGATGTAAGAATTGTGTGATGAGCATTAGGACGATGCTTCAGATGACATACATCAAGATGATGTCATGACGATGATCAGGATGATGCTCTGGATGATGTGCATGACGATGATCGGGATGATCATATGTGATGAGTATCAGGATGATCCTCTAGATGATGTGTGTCAGGACAATGCTATGATGATGATCAGGATGATCATGTGTGATGAGTATTAGGATGATACTCTAAATGATATACATCAGTAAGATGCTATGATGATGATTAGGACGATCATGTGATGTTGGTGTACATCAGGTTGATGCACCGTGCGATGATGATCAGTTGGATCATGAGTATCAGGATGATACTTTGAGGTCAGAGATGATATGTGGCAGGTTGTACAGTAGCATGTAAAAGATTCTGGGAGATCCGATAGGTGAGCTATGTGCTCGTAATCAGTCCCGAGATGCTCTTTCGAGGTTTTGCTAGGGAGGCATGTAATCAATCCTGGAGATCCGATAGGTTGATCTGTGTGCTTGTAATAGGTCCTGGGATGCTCTTTAGAGATCTTGTCGGTCGTGCTGTGGCACATAAATGTTCTTGGGATGCTCTTTAAAGGTATTGTGAAGAGATGCATGTAATTAGTCCTGAGAGAGATCTTGTCGGTCATGCTTAGGCACATAAATGTTCTTGGGATACTCCAGTTAGGTATTGCATCCGCACGTAATTAGTCCTGAGAGTCCACCTCTATTAGACCGTTCACACAGATGATGAAGACCTACAGGAGGCTAGGCCTACACCCAGCATGAAAAAGGGTTGTCTCTGTAGAACTTCCTATGACGAGAAGAATTGAAGAGATAGCCTAGTGATCGAGATGTCAAGTACAGTAGCAATGATGATGATGATGCTCCGTGATCTAGTGACGATGATCCAGCTCTGGAATTGAAGACTTGTGGCATTATGTATTGATGGCTTGTGTCGATAGAATACATTCCTAGTTAAGAGGGAATGTTGATGTATTTGTAGCTTTGGGAGATATTCTTCTATGTATTACACTTGTATCTTATTATATTCATGATGGAGATGTTTTATTCCTCCAGTCATAAGTGTTGTCATTTGTATTTGTAACTGTCGCAAGTGTTGCAAGTGTCGCAACTTATATTTGATGGGTTATTAGACCACCAATGTGGGGTCAACCCTGGTTGAGTTAAGTGGTTGGTTTATTAGACATCACTAGGAGGTCATCCCAGTTAAGTTATTGGCAGGATAGGTCAGTGTATAAATAGAGAGGTTGTGTCTCTCATTTGATTCATTCACTCACTTCTCAAGCTCACATAGCTAAGAGATAAATTGGAGCACAAGTGGAGGAGGAGGAGTATCTGCTAGAGACATCTCTTTAGGTTTGATCATTGTGATCTTGGTTTGTGGCTTATCTTACCTCTGAGGAAGTTGCGGGGTTTTTCACCTTCTTGGTTTTCCCCCAGGAAACTCTGTGTCTCTTGTGTGCATGTTATTGTGTCTATGATTGATATGCTATAGATATGTTATGCATGTTATTCTCTTAGTGATCCTGAATGATAATGGAATGAAATTATCAAAAAATTAACATCCTTGGACAACATTCTAGCAACCCACATACCCAGGTCTTCAACAAATGGAGCTAGAAGGAGGGCCATGACCAATCGTGCCTACAAAAAACACAAACATACCTCCTCCAGCAAGAATACCGGTTGTTACCAGAAGCCACACACAAGCATCTACATCTACGAAACAACCAACTCAAGACACGATTGGAATACTTGCTACCCTGCAATAGGGAAGAAAACTAGAAGGGCCGAAACTGTTTTTATATCACCCACTAGGGGTCCCCTCACACTTTAATAATTATTGAAAAGTTCTTCCGATAGTGTTGCTCGATTACAACGAAGGATTGAAGAGGATCGTAATATCAGACTAGCTACAATTCAACATCATCAAATCAATGATCCACAGACTAATAATCAAGATAATCAACACTCAGGTGACCAAAATATTGAACACCACTATTGACCCCACCACCTATTTCCTAATTTGATCCTTGACTCATTATTTCAAGAAACATATCAAGATTTGCAAATCCCACAACCCAATGTTACAACAGGTGGACCACCACCAACACCTCCTTCATCATCATCATTCTCATCTGAGGAATCGTCAGAAAGTGAGACAACCTCCAGCTCTTCTTCAGAAGATATACCCATGGAAGAAGGCCAAAACAAACCTTGGTTAGACCAAATTAAAACCTTTATGCAGGCCATTAGACTTAGGAATGTCATACATGAAGATGCAGTCTGCAGATTGTTCCCTTACACATTTTAGGGGAAAGCATCTACATGGTAATTTTCCCTGGAAGTCCAATCCATTTCTTCCTGGGATGACTTTGAAAATATTTTTATCCATAAATTTGGAGATGAAAAAACCCCAGAAGATCTGTTCATAGATTTGTCTTCAATGAAAATTAAGCACAAAGAAAGAGTTAAAGATTATAATCAAATATTTTCATACATAAAGAATAGAATACCTTCAACTGTTCTTCCTGCTAAGAACTGTTGGTTGCATACTATGTTAAAGGTTTACCTATTCCCATTGCTATGTGGGTGAAAAGAGCATGCAAAGATAACTTGTAGGAGGATTTTGCTGAAGCCATCCAGGTTGAAAAAGATATGTTCTTCTTAAGGGATAACCCTGATGCTTCATATGAACAACCTTCTACCTCCCACAAGAAACCAGATAATCCTCCTAAATCCACTGTGCAAAACTAGGACCCTTTTGAAATGAATGACATGAAAAAAATTGTTCAAAAAATTTCTAATGAAATGGTAGAATTAAAAAAGGCCAACACAAAAAACCAAAACAACAACAGGGGATTCAATAGACCACCTTTTAGGAGGCCTTATCAACCCCCACAAAATCAAGTTCCACCTAATCCCGATGAGGGGTTGAATTATGAAGAAATTCTTTCAATTTTTAAAGCTTTGGTTTCTGAATCTCTTAACCCTCCTGATAACACTAATGATAATCCAAAAGAAAATCAGTATCTTGAACCACCAGATGAAGAAGATGACTAGCAGATAAACACTATCAGTTACTTTTCAAAAATTCCTATGGCTGAAGAGGAATATGAGCCTGAGGTTGTTGTCAATGTCCAACATCCCTATAATACAAGAATCAAAGGACACCCTACACAATAATCTTCTCCTTCAACAGCCACACCAAACAGAGGTAAAACAACAACACAAAAGGACACTGTCATTCCTAAAATAGAATACAGCTTGATTGTTGACTTGAAAAGAGTGAAAGCCAAAATATATCTATTTGAAATTCTAAAAATCCCTTCCATGAGAGACAATCTGCCCAAAATCATGATTCTAAACAAACCCATTGAAGCTCAGAACAACAATCTAGAGACACACTCTAAACCTAGAAACCAGAAACTAGGTAGTAAGAAAACCCCTCCTTTTCTTCTCACTTTTGAAGTTTTCAATAGGAATGTCCATAATTGTATGATAGACTCAGGGGCTTCATCTAATGTGATGCCTCTATTTGTCTGTAAAACGTTGAATGCCTCTTGGGAGCCTTGCCCTACTCAAATTGTTCAACATGATCAATCCAAAGTTAGGGTAGTGGGAGAACTGAAGAATGTTCCCTTAACACTGTCTGCTGACCCAAGAATCCACCAGACTATAGATATTGTTGTGGTTGATATCCCTGAAATGTATGGAATGTGGTTGAGCAGGGATTGGTCAGAAAATATCAAAGGCTATTTTTCTACTAACTGTTCCCACTTGTGGCTTCCTTGCAATGGAAGACCAAATAGAATCAAAATTAGCAGAGAACCTTACATGAAACAAACTGTTACTAATTTAAATGATTATACTGAGCCTGCTGCTTATTTTAGCTCACATGTGGAACACTACACCTTTGATACATTTTTTGGGGATCTTCCTACAGATTCATCACCTGTTGTGAATGCACAGAATGAGTCTCAAATTGTTAATCTTACTTATGTACCATTCTCTGGCACTGTTGTACATAACGTATATAATGTAAATATTAATTTTAGGATAGACTCAAATGCATGGACTCTGTTTTTTGATGGGTCAAGATCTAAAGATTGAGCTGGTGTAGGATGTGTCTTGATTGACCCAAAGGGGACCAAAATAATGATTGTCTACATGCTAGAATTCGAATGCACCAATAAAATTGTTGAATACGAGGCTCTGCTTCAGGGACTTAAGAAGTAAATTGACATGGGTGCCTAGTGTTAACACCCAAAAAGTGCTCACTAGCTCATTCCCTTATTCACATGACCCATTTGTCCACTTTTCCACCATTTGAGCCTCTAAAGCCATCAAGAGGTCACCAAAAATACCATAATACACCTTTTTCCCCTCAAAATATATATTTTTCCTCAAAAAACCCTCAAAAGGGTCTAGAATTCCCAAAAAATTTAAAAAGGGAATAAAAATATTCAAAATATTAAAAAAAAAAAAAAGAGAGAAAAGGAGACCTAAACGATGTTGGTTAATACCATTGGTTTCCTCAAAACCATAATGGTATTCCCCATCACCAAAAACTATAAAAAGGTGATAGGGGCTCCTCATTTTCCATCCACATTTCATCCTATCCTTATGCTAGCAAATTCCCATTGAGAGCCATTGTCTCGCATTTTGAGTTTGAAGACCCCCATTTCAGCATCTTTGAGAAGAGACCATTGGAGCTTGGAGCACCTCAACCTTGGAGCTGCTCAACACCAAACATCCTCACCTTTGAGGTAATACAAAAAATCTATTATTTTTTACTCTTGTTCTTCCATAGATCTCTTGTTATTGATTTAGTTCTTGTTTATTTACACATGCTTATGTTAATGTTACATTAGATTTATAATTGTTTTTGCTTTTATTCAAAGACTTCTATTACAAGTTAATAGGTGCATCCTTGCACACGCTTGGTTGAAAAACCAAGCAATAGTTTTTTGGCAACTTAGCTGGGTTTCGAGCTTTTAATTTTTTCTTTAGATCTTTGTTTTTTACATTCCAATTAGCAGATCTGTCATACTAGACACCATATTCATTGCTGCCCTAGCTCTTGGCCCTTTCTGTAGCCCTTAATAGACTGCAATTTCACTTTTCGGTTTTGTTTCCAGTGACTCTTTTTTCGTCTTCGCATCGCAACTTTTCGCTCGATAGTCGCGCGTCTCATTGTGACCTCGTGGACTTTTTCCACGCTGCACATTGCGGTTTCGCAGCCTTTTTCCATGCTGTACATCGCATCTTCGCGGCCTTTTTCCGCGTTGTACATCGCGGCTTCGCATCCTTTTTCCGCGCTGCACATTGCGGCTTCGTGGCCTTTTTTCTGGGCTGCCCATCACGACTTCGTGGCCTTTTTCGACACTGCACATTGCGACTTTACGGCTCAAACCCATGATCCACATTGCGGCTTTTTCCCATAAACCCACGATGCTATGTTTTTTCGCTCGGCCCACTTTTTAGAAAAAAAATTGCTGCATTTTTTTCCCATTTAACCTATTTTGTCCAGCATCATTTTTTCTGCATTATTGCAACAATAGTGAATCCTTTTTCTATTACATATGCTCAATTAAAATCTTTTTAAAAATTTTTCAATAAGTGAAAGAAAGGTTTTTAGCACTTTGTTTAGATCATAGATATCATTTCTTTGCAAATTTCGAACCATTTTTCTAATTTGCTCAATAGTTTTGCCCAAGCAAACACCTAGAAATCCATTTATTTCTTACAATGTTTACTATATTTGCTTTCCTTTAAAAATTATTTCGAAAATCCATAGTTTTTGAAGTATTTTTGTTAAAGCATTTACATTTCAGAAAGGGCCTTTTATTTTTTGCAAATTGAAATCGTCTTGTTTTTTCATTTGTAATCAATCGCCCAAGTGAGGCAAATTCATTTTCAGTTAAATAATCACACTTGCACCCAATCAGTCACATTTTTAATTAACTGAGCCTTAAAATCTACCTAAACTCAACCAACACTTTAACCCCACTTGGGGAGCACTTAAAGAATCTTGTAGCTAGGTATGATTGGGGGGATAGGTGTTCCAATAACACCCCTCAATTATTTACATCTGAGACATAGTGGTTGTCTTTTAGGGTCTCAAAATTCACTTATTATTTCTTGACACGGTTATACACCAATTTATCGGGAAGGCCTCTCCCTTACAAGGGTTGAAGTAGCCAGACTGGTTCCGGAAGCCTGAGTGGAATACCGATATCCATTCAGTAACTGAAGGATACCTTTCGCAGTTCTTGGTGTACCACCCGTATGGGAGTACAGTGGCGATAGAACCAAACTGCAGATTCACCCAACCGAACGTGTCATGAATAGGGTATCCTAGTGGCCATTTTTTAGGATTGTCTACCTGGTGTCCCTCCCTGTAGGGGGATATCTAGCCTTTGATTCCACTACCCATATTGTCTGTCTTGGATTTCATCACCTTACAGAGGATATGTTTAGTTGTGTCATAATACCACTTTTAGTTAGGCGTTTGCATGCTCTGCTACCCCCCTTGGTCTAGTAAGCACCACTTTTTTCTAGGAACCGTTTGATTTTTGGTATTCTGACCACTTTTCTTGATTCCTCCACTTATTATAGCACAAATATTATAATAAGTGCTTTTGAGGTTGGTTGTTGGCCTGAGAGCCATTATTTTTTCACACTGCCCTCCTGCACACATTGTGGCATTAGGGTCTTGAGTTTTTTATCTCACCACCATCCATTGGAATTTCTATAGATATTTCACCATTGAGAACTTAAGACGATCCCATCATTTTCAGGGTGAACCCCCTCAGTTTGGCACACTTGAATCTACACGTCATAGACGTAGAGCATTATCTCTTAACTACACACGTCATCGGGATAGAACCCAATCATCTGATTCTGACGCGCCTCATTTCACATCTGATTCCGAGGCTGAATCCGAACACCCTACCGAGACATCACCAACTAACCCCATGGCCAGATCACAATATGAC
The DNA here is from genome assembly GCA_027924585.1 of Larix kaempferi. Classification (NCBI taxonomy): domain Eukaryota; kingdom Viridiplantae; phylum Streptophyta; class Pinopsida; order Pinales; family Pinaceae; genus Larix; species Larix kaempferi. The sequence goes on from BSBM01000264.1 coordinate 6,073,712, forward strand.
CCCTTTTTCACCACTGCTATTGAAGCTACATCAACAAACCCCACTACTACTGTAAAAACCACAGTAGCCACAGCCCCCTTAGGCATGCCTAACATAGGGGCTACACCCCCTCTAGGCATGCCCAACACAGGACCACCACCTATTTTAGGTATTCCCAACATGGGGGTAACCCCCCTCTCATTACCACTACCCAGACCCCAGGGTTTACAGGAAGCATCCCTAACCCATCTGCAACCCATGTTGCACTTGGGAGCGTAGGAGCCTCCCACACCACATCAGCTGGAGGAAACATCCCTTTCACACCTAGCATACCCTTAAGGGGCATTGGACCACTCCATAATGCTACCATTAATAGTTATGCCCCGGTGTCCATGACACACCCATCTGCCAGTCTGCCATACATGGCTAGTCTAAACTTACCAAACCTGGCAAGGTTAACCAACGAACCTATTAGACACAACCCTACGTGGCCACCCATGCCCACAAAGCTTCCCTCAGATATACCAAAATTTGAAGGAAAAGCTAGGGAAGATCCCCAAAACCACATCATGTCATTTCACCTATGGTGTTCCTCTAACTCCATAGTAGATGATTCCATTAGACTGAGACTTTTACAAAGAACATTCACTAGCTATGCAGCCAAGTGGTACATTGAGCAGCCACATGGGACACACCTCACTTTCACATCTCTCGCCTCAACGTTCCTTCAGTTCTTTCAACTACCTATACGTTATGATGCAGGAGTGGAAGTACTTTTTTCTTATAGACAGAACATCGCTACACACATCACTGATCATATCCATGAGTGGCGTAAGCGTCATAGGCTCTGCAAGATAAAACTTGACGACCGAATATTTTTGGACTAGTTCCTCAAATCACTCCTTCCCCTCATAGCCAAAGATGTAGCTTCTGAACGACCCCAGTCGGAAGAAGAAGCCATCCTAAAAGCTCAACAATTCGACCTCATATACGCCCAGTCAGGATATCTATACACTATTTTACCTGACGCCCCGCACGGTGATCCATCCTGCCATGATGTGTCGGGGGCATCCCATGCCGTCGATGGTATTATCGGCTAGGTTATGACACAAAACAAACCTGTTACCATGATGAGTACAAACAATGCCCCAGACCTTTCTATATCTACATCTCATTCTGGAGCTACAACTTTGTATGCTCCAGTAATACACAGCCACCACACTCATGGATCCTCATGTCCACCACAGTGTTACGGGAAAGCACCATCAGCTTATGCACCACCTTCATACTATAACCAATAGTCCCACCAGACTCTAGTCCAACCACAAGCCCAAGTGGCTTATTATCCCCAACAGGCAGCACCTCTTGCTCCAACACTTCCAGCAGCTGAAGGTTACCCACAACCACAACGAACACTAGAGCCACCTCAGAACCCTCCTGTTTACTATCCACCGCAACATGCTCCAAAGCCTGCATGATCTCAAAACCCACCTACTTCCCAAGGGCATGTTTACGCACAGCAAAACCAACCTCCAAACCAAAACAACCAGTGTAACTGTGGAGGTCAACAAAATCATGGAAGAGGGCGTAACCGCAGAAACAACTAACAACATAACCAACATGCACCACCACCTAATCCTCCGAACAATAATAACGCTACTCCCCCCAACCAAAACCCTGACCGTCCACCGAAACAGGCTAAAAATAATAACTTGAGAACAAAACATCCATGTTCCATATGTGGAGTCTACGGCCATTACACACACAATTGTCCCCATTTAGATCAAGCACGTTAACTCTGGACCGACGACACCCAATGGCAAGGACATACTGCACAGCCATCACCTCCTCCTCAGCAACAACCCATGATATTGCAAAATCCCTTACCTAACCAAGGAACGGTAAACACTCATCCAAATGATCCCCCTCAAGGATCTGCAGCAACACAGCAACAAATTACTTACGTGGCAGCTGACTACCAGCATGTAGAGTCCAACACCCACCATTTGCTTATGATGTCATCAAATGATGTCAATCTTCAAACCCATCGAAATCAATATGGATCCGCCCCAGAGGCCACACCTACTGACCCATCGTCGAGTACTCTCCCAACCGATCAACCACTTCGCATACCCACTATGCCCATGGACAGGGGCTCCAAAGCACCTCGTTTCCCTTTGAGACAGATTAACAATAACCCGAATGCTTGTGCAGCCTCCAACTATAACATTTTAGAGGAATTAGCTCAGTCCCCCACTGCTATGTCCGCTCTTGAAATCCTAAAAAACTATCCGACACAGAGAAAATTGTTGTTATTTACCATTGGTGCCATAGATCCTAACGACTCTAACATGATGACTTTCGACGTAGAACGAGCTGAACCTCTCCTGCCTTCATCTCTAGCTTTTCAAGTTTCCGTCTCCATTCGCAACCTTGTCATTCATCGATGCATAATCGATGAAGGGGCCTCTACCTGCATTATGTCAACTTTTGTATGGAAGAAACTTGGATCCCCAACGCTATAACTGTCAACTACTGCATTGCGAGCTAACGATGGCCGTGCAACCCAACCACAAGGTTTGTTAGTAAACATACCCATACAGCTTGGGGGAAAATTGGTTCTCATAGATATAGAGGTCATTAATGCCCAACTTGATTACAATCTCCTTTTGGGATGAAGCTACATGTATAAAATGAAAGTTGTTGCTTCTTCAGTTTTCTGCATCATGATGTTTCCCCATGAAGGACACGTAGTTAAAATCAACCAGATTACATACGATGATCCCAATGCCCCCGCAGCACCAGAAAATGTTCTTCCCATGATCAAAAAACCCATTCTCAGTGCACCGACATCATTCGTATAATCAGTCGGCCCTGGGATATATCTGGATACTCCCATGACCAGCACTTTCCCGTCAATCCCACCTCCTCTCCAGGTAACTAAAGTATCCGATTTGTGCACCTTATCACACAATGAACAATAAAATCCTCAACAACCTCAACCACTGCCACAAGCACCCATGGTGCCTAGCCATATCGGAACAACACCGATTCACACAATCCCGTTCTTGTTCCCATTTTCAAGAGTTGTTAGCATGCCAGTAATGGCTACACTTAACCTTCTAGGCTTAATGCTAGGCATACCTGTATGGTACTTACCTGCCCCAACTCCCCCACCGAATCCAACCATTTTCCTACAACTGGTACAACCTATGAATATGTTGAACCATCCACCACCTGGCATACCAAACCCCCAAAATTTCCCACCACCTAGTGGTTGGAATCCCCAAAACTGATCAATTCCAACAAGGGGCAGGCACTACATCAACATCTAGTTATTTCCCTCCTCAATCCTGCAACATTAGGGGCAGAGGTCCACCAACATACAACACTGCACCCAAAACTCGCACCCCCCAAGTGATGCCCAAATTAGCTAAGAATCCCCCAACCCGTGTGCTCCCTAAGTGCTCCTCGTGCGACGATATTGGCCACGCTACTCACCTATGTCCACAACTACCAGCACTTCAAGAACATATGAATATGTTGGATGATGACACCAACGTTCCAGTCGTCAAATTAGAATTACCACCTCAACCTCGTGATAAATCATTGTGTACAAACCACCCTTGTGCAATATGCGAAATCTATGGCCATTATTCACATCACTGCCCCAATCTCCCAGATTACAAAGCAGCATTATACGAGATGAATAATGCCGACCTAGAGATATCCCTCCCACTTATTGAGGAAATATTCCCTCTAGAATCGTCGCATTCAAAAGAAATCAATACCATTTACGTGATTTCAACTACCTATAAACCCGAGCCAGTTAATTTGTGGTCACACTACTTCCGTACCGATGAAGAAATCCTAGAAACACTCACTACACCGGACTACCCTTGGGATGATATGCACCATTGATCATACTTCCTCCATGAAGCGTCTACGTCCACCGCAACAAACCAACTATCTGTTGAATCTAAGGACTTCTTACCAACCAAGGTCGATTGGTTCAAGGACCCAATCCCAGCTCTAAAAGCCTTTGAAGAAGGTAATATGGCTAACATTTTCCCCATTATAACAATCGACATCTCCACCACCCCCGGAAAACCTGAGCTTATCTTTTTGGGTGTTTCATGCACCGAGAAAGAAACCCAAGCTTATAAGAAACTCTTCCAAGAATTTCGAGATGTCTTCGCCTGGTCTTATACCAAGATGCCTGGTCTTGATTCTACCATCGTAGATCACATAGATATTTGGCCCAACATATCACCGGTCCGCCAGAAACAACGTCCCATTCACCCATCCAAGCTTCCAGCCGTTAAAGCAGAAATCGAGAAGCTTTGAGGAGTAGGTTTCATATACCTGATTGCATATACCACCTGGGTTTCAAATCCAGTACCATTTAATAACAAAGTAGGCACCATTCGCGTCTGTACTGATTTCTATGACCTCAACTTAGCTTGTACCAAAGACAACTTCCCCACGCCATTTATTGACCAACTAATCAATGAGTGTACGGGGCATGAAATACTCTCTTTTATGAACAGTTTCTCCAAATATAACCAAATCAAAATCCGTAAATAAGATCAATAGAAGACCACTTTTACAACCCCATGGGGCACCTTCACCTATCGCATCATGCCTTTCGGTCTCAAAAATACGGGAGCCACTTTCCAATGAGCCATGACTTATTGCTTCCATGATCTGCATTAAATCATTAAATTTTATCTAGACGACCTCACCGCCAAATCTAAAAAATGATCTGACCACTTAGAAGATCTTCGACAAGTTTTCTTACGTTGTCGCAAATACAAAATCCGCTTGAACCCGCTTAAATTTGTATTTTGTGTTACAACAAGATGCCTGCTGGGGTTTGTCATTTCAGAAAAAGGGATCACCGTTGACCCTCTAAACATTCAAGCCATAGTGGACCTCCCCTCACCACGTACACTAAGACAGTTGCAAAGCCTCCAAGGGAAGTCCAACTTCCTTCTTCATTTCATCCCAGACTATGCCACCACTATACACGGTTTCCTCTGTTTGCTTCGCCTCGATACCCGCTTCATATGGGACAACTAAGCAGAAGGACCTTTCACGGATCTGAAAAAAGCACTTACCAGCGCCTTGTTGATTTCTCCACCAGATTTCACAAGAGACTTTACCCTTTACATTTCAGCATCCGATTACGCCGTCTTTGGAGTTCTCGTCCAAGAAGACTCCGCTCTCCAAGAGCATGTCATTTACTATGTGAGCCAGACCTTATTAGGCCCACCTCTCCAATACCCACATGAAGAGAAAATGGCCCTCGTCATCGTCTTTTCAGTACAAAAGCTGTGACATTACATTCTCCTCAGCCACACCACAGTTGTGGCTAATTCCAATCCAATGGTCTATCTCTTGAATCGTCACCTTCTACAAGGCCGTGTTGCCAAATGGGTGATTATCTTACAAGAATATGACCTAACTTTTAAAACCCTGAAGAGAACCAAAGCATTAGCACTCGCTCAACTCATTATGGACTTACCATCATCGTCATCATCACCAATTATCCATATTGATCTAATCGACAAACATTTGTTCATCATCTCGTCGGACGACCCTTGGTATGGCGACATTTTGGTATACCTCTGCACATAGACGTTTCAACCCAACATCGACCGTGATGGACGCCGTTTCATCCGTCACCATGCCCCCCATTATCTCCTCTTGGGTGATGTCCTTTATCGATGTGGCATCGACACAATCTTACGATGATGCCTTTCCCAAGACGAAGCAGAACAAGTCCTTAACGACTGTCATAGCAGTGCCTATGGACGCCATTTTTCTGGAATGGCCACCACCCAAAAGGTAATCCACACAGGTTATTTGTGGCCATCATTATTCACTAATTGTATCACAGTAGTCAAACACTGCCAAAACTGCCAGCTCTTTGCCCCAAAAGCACGAACCCCCCCCGCCCCCCTTCATCCAGTCGTCACCGCTGGACCATTTTGCAAATGGGCCACAATAATGTGTTTGTGACCGCTGGATGATGTGGGATTGCAATCCATGAAGTTAATTGCTTTACCAAATGGGTGGAAGCGATGCCTACTTACAATTGTAAAGCCGACATTGTCACCCATTTTTTCCTCAACCATGTTAATGTTCATTTCGGAGTACCAAAACAACTCGTCTCAGACCACGGCTCTCACTTCGAAGACTCCATTTGGAGAGAATTGTACACACTCCTTAAGTTTGAACACCATTTCTCCTCCGCCTACTACCCCAAAGGGAATGGCCAAGTCGAAGCTGTTAACAAAATTTTGAAGACTATCCTCCAACGCACCGTTGACAAACATAAATCCAATTGGCATCACATGATTTTTCCCGCATTATGGGCTTATTTCACGTCGACCAAGACCGCCACTAGCTTTATCCCATTCCATTTAGTTCATGGCATGGAATCTGTCCTCCCCATTGAATGCCAGATACCAACATTACAAATTTCCATAGAACTTCTCCCCAATACATCACTGATTGAAGAATGCTTACTTCTTTTAGAGCAGGCCGACGAAGATCGCCGCAAAGAACAGATCTAAACTTCATTATGATAAACATGTTCACCCATGAGCATTTAGTGAAGGCGACCTCGTACTTTCCTATGATCAAGCTCATGACAAAACAGGAAAAGGAAAGTTTGTGTCCATGTGGCAAGGCCCATATATTATACACACCTGCCTCGGATAGGGGGCATATATTCTGACCGATTCAGAAGGAAACCCCCTACACAACCCATGTAATGGGTTGTACCTCAAGCGATTTTACCCATAGAAAATATGATGAACACCACAGTCCACAATTGTACAGTCTTATTTTCTTTTTTACAAAAAATACAAAAACCTAAAAATTTGTTTTTCCTGCATGACCACAGATGGATCCTGTTCCACTTTGTTTGGCAGAATTTTTCCCTACGGATAAGTCAAAATTCTCTTAAATTAAAGCAGATTCCTAACTGACTCTAAGGTAAGAACAAAATGAAACAAATGCTACCTTGAAATTCATGAACTAACTTTCACAACAAGATTACGTGCATTCAGAAACAATGAAAGATATGACTCACCTTTCAATCTGACGTTTATCCCACTTCTAACTCTTGATCCAAAAGATCCAATGTGGAACCTGTTGAAATCAAACAAAGAACAAGCATACAAGCTTCCAAATACCTTGAAGTAAATATTAGATTCAAATCCAGACTAGATACATTCCATGCTAAAGACTTGTACAATACACATGAAATGGGAAAAACAAGACAAGTTATCTTTATTACAAACTTGAAGAATGCTTGTGAACAGTTAACAAATGCGAGGGAAATCACCAATGATGACGATGATCCCCAAGGTAACTGAAGTACATCTCAACGAAATGCGAATAGATGAGTTGATGTCGAGCATTCGAGAGATTGTTCGATCAGAGGTCAGTGATGTGAACCTACTGTCGAACACGAGGAAACCTGCCATTGAGGTATGCAGGTACCAAGGTACTAATGGTTGATATCTAAGTCGAATTCCCGGATAGTGATTTGGCGTCGACGGGAATAGACTTGTCGAAGGTGGGCCATAATGATTCCCACATCATCGACATGAAATCGGAACAAACAATAAGATGATGAAACAATGGAGTATGTACTGACACAGCGGAGGCCTGACACAATGAACGACTATGAACAATGCAACCCTTTGAACATATAACGGCATGTAACAGGACTTGGCAGCAGGGATTATTGAAAACAGAGGATAGACACCGAATGAGTAGGCTCGTGGCCAGGGAGATGACTCAGGATGATGACCATAACTCAGTGAAAAATAGATACCCAATATAGACAAGAGACAGACACATGCCATGTTCAAAGGTAACGACTGACAAGCTACCATAACAAACTTGACTTGTTCCCCATATTCCCCCGACATGATAGACGAGTACCTCTTTGTTGTTTTTCGAGCTTGAAGAGGATAACAGATGCTCGGTGTAGCTCATCTCATAGATGAGTCCAATCTCACATGTTTTACGAACCTGAGAAAGGAGGGGTTCACCCCAAAGTGGGTCCTTCGATGTTAAATTTTAACGAGTCCAAGGAAGGGAAACTCGGTAGTTTTTCACATTTAGAGAGCCTGAAAAACTTAAAGGAGGCTCCGCAATGTACTTTTTCGTAAATTTAGTCCCTCGATCCCGAAAAGTGTAAAACAATTCCCAAGAGAACTCTCCCAGCCGAAATTGACTGAGGTATACCTTTCTCGTAAATAGTCTAGATGGGCCGAAAAAGGGGTAACCTATCACCGAATAGACGACCTTTCAAATACTTTTACAAGTGTGAAAGAGTCAAGATCACTTGGCAATATTTTCAATTTTAGGGAGTCTGAAAAGAGCTTAACTATGGACTCCAATGAACTTTTTCATAATTTTTAATCATTCTGGCCCGAAAAGAGAATAAAATACAACCAGGATAATACTTTCCTCATTGTTTAACGAGTATGAGTAAAGCTGACCGTACTCGACACCATTTACTTGAGTTTGACAAGCACGACACGAGTGTAAAAGCGCTTGGAATCTTTTTCAAGTTTTAAATCCAGAGCACGAAAAAGATAAAGTAGGCTCAAAATGAAGGTCAAATAATGAATAGACGCCAGTGTGAATATATTGTCTTTAAAGGAGATCCTGTCAATAAAGTGCTCATAAAACCAGATATTAGTAATGTGAAATGGGTTTTATTTTAACTAGATAAAATAATGGGTAAAAAATGAGTGAAAAAGCTATATAAAGAATAGGTAAAAGGACAAAGTTACCATTTCACTTGTGTTTTTACCAAAAGAGGAGGTTTTACCAACTTGAGGAGCAAAACTTCAAGGATCCATATCTGGAGATTTGGGGCACCATTTCAACAACCATCTGCGCCAGGTAAGAGCTCTCAAACTTCTCTTTCATTTGATGTATGAACAATTTGATTTCAGTAAGAAAAATTAATTTTTTGGGCAAGCCTTATTGGGAAAAAATCGCCCTCCACAGTACCACGCGGGGGCTATATCGGGAAACATGGTACTATTTGACAGTACCGCACTATGTCTTTAAATAGAAACACGGTACTATGCAGTACCGCGCGGTAAGATTTTCCCTAGGCGCGATGAAGACGAAATCTAGGATGAAAAAATCAAATTTTTTGCTGAAACCAAGTTGTTAAATGATTACTGAATGTTTCCCCTGCCCTTTTGCAGGAGTTTGCAATTCATTTGGATCAAAATGGTCAGTTGGAAAGAAAGAGAGCACGAAGTAGATGATTTGGCGGCCGAAAATGACCTACCGACTGTGACTGCACTGAGGGAATGCGGTTTGTTGAAATTTTTCTAGACCAAAGGCATTCGTCAGCAAGCCAAACTTCTCACCCATCTTATTCAATTGTGGGACCCTGACATTCAAGCTTTTCGAGTGGGAGAGCACATCCTCGAAATTCAACTCGAGGACATTTAATTTCTCACAGGCCTCTCAAAAAGAGGAGCCTGAGTGAATTTTACCGGATACACAGCCTCGGAAGCGAGCACAGATGCTTTGATTGCTCGGTATTGCCATCAGGGTTCGAGTAAGAAAAGAGACAAAGTGGTCATAAAAGATGTTATAGAACTCCCTGTAAAAATCGTACTATTCACCATCACACGTGCAGCAGGGAGCACGGGTCCCCATCAAGCATCCCGTACACAAATGAATCTCGCAGCGGAGTGTATGGCGGGAACAATATTCAACTGGTGTGAGGCGGTGTTGGCCAACCTCAAAGAACAAGTGCACAAGTGTAGGGTTGGAGCGAATTCCCAATTTGGCTATGGGAGCATCCTAGTCACCTTCTTTTTGGCGAGGATGCCATTGTTGATCCCACAGATACACATGCCCCCCCGTCCACCAATCGAGCCATGGATGGCTCGATGAAGTGATTATGCAAGACGTCTTGGGGGACCTCAGCGCTTGGCTTTTGGTGAGTATTTCTTCTCCTGGCTCGAGGAATAGATAGTGATGATCGATGACTACCCCTATGTAGGGGTGGAATTCCATGAGGACATCGACTTGGCATTGCTAGAGGATGAAGATTGGGACAACTCATGTATGACCTTCATGGATATATATTTTTTCGTTTTCAAATATATAATTTTTATTGCTTTTTAGAATGTGTAAAAGACTTCTAATGTATGTTCGTATGCATGTCGTAGATCATGGACCACAGAGACCGGTTGGGTACTTGCCCTTACGTCATGGTGGTGTTGATCGCCAAGCTGCTCCAGAAGAGGAGGAGGACAAAGATGAAGAAGGAGGAGTCCAGGATATAGAGAGGAATCTACAGGGCTTGACTCATGGTATCCCTACTATGAGGATGGATGACATCCCTTTGCATCTCCAGTGGCATACTGTAGGTGTGCCTAGTCATATTGGCCGACTTCTTCGTAGGGTGGCTCGAGCTGTAGTGTGTTATGACCAGCAACATGAGGAATCTGACGAGGGACATGATAGATCTCCCAGATCTCCTTAGATGGTCTTTTTTGTCTTTTGCGGCATGTATATGATATGTAAGCTTTGAGAGCCAAATTTTTGTATGGGACTTGGTCCCAAATTTTGTCTTTGACACAAACTTTATGTATTCGGAAAAACATTTTATATACAGTGATATGGATCTATTTTCATGATCTATCTATTTACAATGACTTGTGTATTTTACTTTTTGTGATGTGTTTATGTATGGGCAAGATGCCAATCCAAAATGTAGTTAGCTAATGAATCAGCTATAGAATTGAATTCTCTCAGTACGTGTTGATATGAAATGAAATTAAATGATCTTTCCAAGAGGCATACTCTCTGAAATAAACGAAGTAGTATAGGATCGCGAACTGTGTAAACACAGTTTAGATGAGAAACCACGAGTTGGGAGTCTAAAAAGACTGATAGGGAGTCAATTTTGATTGAAGCAACCTACGTCAAAAGATCAATGACTACATGGTACTCTACGATATTGTTGGTTGCAGGACCTATACAATTGGCTCCTGAAGAAATCAACTCGCCAGTGGGAGAATAGATTACCCATGTTGCGGAAGCGAGATTCTGGGTATGTCAGCTTGCACCGTTGGCGAATCCAAAGTAGGCAGACATCTGCGCATAAAATCATGAGTCAAAGTAAGAGTGGATACATGAGGTCCACGCGCACACCAAAAAAAAAGTAAAAGCAAACTAAGTACATTATGTACAACAAGTAACCCGCGTAGGGTAACCTTATGCGTAGAAGCGTTTGAGGTATAGCCCATTGCGGGGCCATGCCAATGGCGTACCATCACAATCGATTAGTTCATAGGATCCTTTTTCCAAGACACATTTTACAACAAAGGGGCCGTACCACATAGATTATAATTTTCCTTTTCCAAGCTTATCGTGCATTTGATCATATGTGTTATCACTCCAGGAAACTACCTAGGGTTATAAACTAGGTATGCCTGGTAACTTCAGAAAATATGTTTTTGTGTCTTTTGAAAAAAAGGTGGATCAATGGGATGACTAAATCAGAGTACAGTATTTAGACATTCAACATGTAAACAGATGAAACAGTTCCCTCAAGAAACGATTGATCAGCATATATAATATCAAAGGTGGATGAAGAAAACATGTAACCAAACCAATACGAAGTAGGGCTCGAGATACATTCAAAGAACTGGAATCAAGCTGTGAGCTAAACAATGTAAAGAAACATTCACATTCAAAGCTAGACAACACTGATACAGTGAAATAGAAAATGACAACTGATATCAAAACTGAGGGAAACCTGTGATCTATATTAGCATAAGAAAACTGAATAAAGTAGCTAATTATTCCATCCAAAATCGAACCCTTTAACAGTCTTGGTTCTGTGGCTTTATAGCCCTTACAAAATCGTTTTTTCCAGATCCTAAAAACATGGATCTGTTTAATGAAATAAAGTACTAACTGAAAGTTAAAAACAAAAGATAGGGACTAATCCCTAAAATCATGGACATTCAGATATGGAGATCTCCTTTCAATGACTCGATGGTTGGTGAAGTGAAGCAGCCTTCCAAGGCTCGGTGAACTGGGTTGGGCGCGCCACAGATTTGATTTTCGTGAGATGGTAGTCGACCTTTGCAAAAACAGGCTTTCGGCAGCTAACTGTTCTGCTGATTTCGTGCCTCAGCTGCCGGAAATCAGACCTTTCGGCAGCTAATGAGCTTTGGGGGGCTCGCCTAAGCTGCCGAAAGCCGTAACTATTTCACAAAATCAAACCCAAACACTGCTTAACTGATTATGTGCCTTAGCGGCCGGAAGTCAAATTCTTCGGCAGCTAATGAGCTCTGTGGGCTCGCCTAAGCTGCCGAAAGCTGTTTCACAAAATCAAACCCAAACACTGCTTAACTGATCATGCGCCTTAGCGGCCGGAAGTCAAATTCTTCGGCAGCTAATGAGCTCTGTGGGCTCGCCTAAGCTGCCGAAAGCTGTTTCAAAAAATCAAACCCAAACATTGCTTAACTGATTATGTGCCTTAGCGGCCGGAAGTCAAATTCTTCGGCAGCTAATGAGCTCTGTGGGCTCGCCTAAGCTGCCGAAAACCGTAACTGCTTCAAAAATTTAGACCCCAAAACGCTGCTTCCCTGCATGCTCGTGACCAATCGCTAGGACTTCTTTGAAACTGCTCTTTTCCCTTTGGTCACTCGCTTAGTCTGTCTTTGCTGAACCTTTACATGCTGTTCCTGCTGAGCTTCCATAGGCTGTTCTTTCTGAGCTTCCACAGGCTGTTCTTTCTGAGCTTCCACAGATGTTACTTCCTGAGCTTCCACAGGTGTTACTTCCTCAGGGATCGTGGCCACCTCAGCCAACGTGTTTAGACCAGATGGTTGTGCTTTTGTCCCTGACGATTCCTTCATCTTTAACCTGAGCATCTTGAGGTTACGGTAAAGTTTGACATTGTCCTTTATCAGCAATGCGTTCCTCTCGGTTGTTTTCTGGAGTTTTTCGAAGAGTTCCTTGCTCCGATCATGCATTGCCATATTCTTTTCAATTAGCTTTGCGTTGTGCAACTTAACATGTTCCTCATTATGTCTTGCCTGGGAAAGTTCCTGTAGCAGCTCATTGACTTTGTTGGTCTCTGGTGTGGAAGGTTTGGGACCTGGTGCATCAGTCAAGGGAGGGTCTTTACCTTTCTCACTCTCCATGGGCTGCTCTGCTCCTTGTTTTCCTTCGTCTTCAGATTCAGATCCTGAGTAGGGGAGATTTAGTGGGTTTTTTCCTTGAGGAGTTCCTTCAGCTTGTTCAAACACCAATTTTTTCTTTGACCTTCTCCTTTTGCTGGATGAGGAAGGGGATTCCATTTGGGCTTGAGGAGAGATGGCTCTCCTCCTTCTCTTGCCGATTTTGGGAGTGCTGCTCTTCTCGCCCTTGCCCTGCTTAACTGCCTCTTCATTTACAAGCTCTGTGGGAAACTCGTGCCAGAATAAAAAGTAATTCCAGTTCACACCTCTCTTCTTCAGAAGCTCCTTGATTATCAACGTTATGAGACCCTGGTGAGAGATCCTGCTTGCAATCTTGCTTGGCTTAGCCTGGACTTGCTTTGCCATTTTAGTGAGGGTTTTATGGAAGAAGTATGGCAGATTAATCTTTTCTCTCCCTTGAAATGATTTAACAATTTGAAATGGTAGTGCAACACCCTGTGATAACGGCCTTCACAAGTTATGTAAACGATGATGGCCTTTACAAGAGCCTGCCATTGAGGTTCGAGAAAGGTGATGGGAATATCCTTTCTCCATCTGATTTCCTTATGAGCTGGTAGGAGATATGACCTGAATTCAATGTCCGAAACCTTAGTGGTCTTAAACCAACTCTGTCCTGTTCTGGGAAGACCCGTACATTCGGCTATGGCTGCCTCATCCACATGAAATTCTTCTTTGCCAAACTTCACTGTTCTCCCGTCGTAGCTCATAGCAAACGCCTCAGCAAGTGGCTGGATGAAACTAGTAAGTCTCTCACAGTAGTCAAAAACCTCTGCAGACTTGAAAAACTCGGCCACTTGTGGGTGGGACTCGAGATACCAGACCCCGTCTAGTTCTGTCCTGAGTGGCAGATTTGTTTTTGCCATGAGTCGAGCCCTTCGTTTTCTGCAGCAGAAGATTAAAAAGACCCTGTGCTAGAGTCTCGTCCTTATGGGGGCGTCCCTGGATAAATGATCGGCTCTGATAAAAACTGCCTGAACGAAATAAAAACTTCAACTGAGTGATAGAATGGAAAACCCCATGACCATGGCCCTGCTTACAGCGTTTTGGGAAAAAGATGCCCTCCATCTGAGCCGAGCGAGTGATCACTTATGATATCGTCTAGCTCGTGTGAAATTATGAAGCGATCAGCTACGAATGATCCTCAGATATGCATTGAAGTCCTGTGTTACCCTGCGTAATCAATGATGTGGGGGTTTAATGACTCGCCTTTGGCAGCTTACCGCCATTAAAACTCATGATGGTCATGTGAGATGCGTTCTGATCTTCCCTTCGGCGGCAAAACATACAGGCTCTCTTGACGTGAAGTCCTATGTTACCCTGCGTAATCAATGATGTGGGGGTTTAATGACTCGCCTTCGGCAGCTTACCGCCATTAAAACTCATGATGGTCATATGAGATGCATTCTGATCTTCCTTTCGGCGGCAAGACACACAGGCTCTCTTGATGTGAAGTTGAGTACGGACACGTACTCTCCCTTTTTTAATTTTCTGATAAGATCATTTTCGGCAACTAACACGACTTAGTAATTCAGTTAATCCTTCAGCTGCCGAAAGTGAGCCTTTTCGACAGTTAACTGGCCTCTGCAAAACAGAGTTAGCTACCGAAACTTGTCTTTCCAAAATTTGAAACCAAGACCCAAATAAATCGGATTTTTTGACTCAGTAATAAGAATGAGGACCTTCTTATGGACTCTAAAAAATTTAAAAAATAAATTTTTGGATTTAAACCTATCACCTAAAATAATGAAAAACTGACTGGTTATTTTAGGAGATAACATTGGCTCCTACTCGGGGATGGAATCCTCCCAGTGAGGTTCCAAAGAATCCCAGAACCAAATGCCTTTCCTGGAAATAAAACTGACACCTAGTCTAGTGCTCTCATTGGGCATGGAGTTTATTTGACAAAAATAAAAACTGACACCTAGTCTAGTACTCCCATTGGGCATGGAGTTTATTTGACATTCATGGAAATAAAAATGACACCTAGTCTAGTACTCCCATTGGGCATGGAGTTTATTTGACACACTGACTCTAAATAGAAAGGAAAGACAAATATTTTACAATGAGAAAGACCCACGGTCTTTAAGAGAGGTAGATTTTCAAAAATCGCCCATTGAATGGGCCACCTGCGAGAATTTCTCCATCCAGATGATGAAGAACAAAAGTGTTGTTGTGGTAAGCTTCTGTTATAATGTATGGACCAGTCCATAATGAATCGAACTTCCCATGCTGTCCCTTATTTTGCCTAGCTGCATCCCATTTCAAAACAAAATCACCTATTTTGAACACCTCCTTTTTTGTTTTTCTGTCAAAAGTGTTTTTTACCTTCATTTGATGATTTTCGGACTTTTCTATCAGATGCTCTCTCTCTTGCTGTAACTCCACCAATTGGAAAACTCTTCTAGTGTGATCATCAAGTTCAGAGCCGGCCTCTTGAAGGAAATTAGTCACTGGTAACACAAGTTGGACTGGGAATATGGCTTCAGTGCCATAGACTAATTTAAATGGGGATGTACCAATGGATTTTTTGATAGTGACTCTGTCGGCCCACAAAGCGAATTTTAACTTGCTGTCCCAACTTTTCTTATTTTCCTCCAGCAATTTCTTGATGATACGAGACAAACTTTTATTTGAAGACTCAGCTAGTCCGTTGCCCTGTGGGTAATATGACGTGGAATGAGCTAGTTTCACCCCCATCTCTTCACATAAGCTCACCAAATGTCGGTCATTAAAGGCAGGAGCATTGTCTGTAATCAGCTTCATGGGACAACCAAACCTTGAAAAGATATTACTAAACAGAAAGTCAATAATCACCTTATGAGTAGCATTCCTCGTGGGAATGGCTTCGATCCATTTCGTGAAATAATCTGTGGCAACCAATATCCATTTGTGCTGATTGCTTGATGAAGGATGGATCTCTCCAATGAAGTCCAAGCCCCATTGCTGGAATGGACCAACAGCTGTGATGGGCTTCAACGGTAAAGACTTCAACTGCCCCTTTCCTTGGAACCTTTGACATTTGTCGCATTCTTTCACAAAGGCAAATACATCAGAAAATACACAGGGCCAGTAATAACCCGCCCTCAGTATCTTGTGGACGGTTGTCTTCCAGTAGTGATGTCCGCCACAGATACTGTCATGAAATTCAGTCATTACCTTGACAGCCTCCTCCTTTGTCACACATCTCAGGAGTACCCCTAAAGGGTCTTTCCAAAACAGCAAGTTATCTTTGATGCAGAAGCTCGTAGATTTAAGCTTAAGAGCTCTTCCCTGTGTTCTTGTGAGTCCCTCCGGCAAAGCAAAAGTTTGTAAAAAGAAAACAATATCCTTGTACCATTCACACTCTGAGATATAAGAGGTTACCTGTAAATCTGAACTCGTTTGGTTCGCTGAAATTTCAAATTGGAAATTTGCTGTACCTTTCTCCTCTTCATAAATCTTCAATGCCTTGCAGTTTTCTTCAGTCAATAACCGAGCGAGTCCCTGTCCTCGAACCAGCTTGACAGGTTTGATTTCTATGTCAAACTCAATCAGCTTTGCCACCCACTTACTCCTTTTGCCATCGATGTCAGGCTGTACTAAAACATCTTTGACTGAACTAGAGGGGACATAGGCAATTACCTTGGACTGGAGAATGTAAATTCTGAATGCCTTCAGGGCCTTGATCAATGCATACGCTTGCTTCTCCAAAGGTTCATACTTAAGCTCAGCATCACGGAGTACCCGACTGAAAAAAGCCACAGGCTGCTCCTGTTCATTATCGTTTTTTTGTAAGAGGACAGCCGCAATAGTGTCATGTGAAGCAAATGAAAAGACGAAGAATTCTCTGTCAAAATGTGGACTGATGAGAACCGGGGCTGAAGTGATTGCTTTCTTGATATCCTGGAATGAATCCTTTGCCTGTTTAGTCCACCTGATTTCTGAATCTTTCTTTAGCATGCTGGTAATGTGTTTAGTCAGTTCAGCAAAATTTGAAATAAATCTGCGGATGAAGTTGATAGTGCCAAGAAAAGATTGGACATCTTTCTTGGATCTAGGTAATGACAAATCTAAGATTGCCTCCACCCTCTTTGGGTCAATTTTAACTCCTTCTGCTGAAACAATGTGACCGAGCAGCTTACCTTCTTTGAGTGCAAAAAATGACTTTTTAGGATTCAACGAGATACCATACTTCCTGCATTTCTCGAAAGCTTTTCTCAAATGTAGCAGATGATCTGAATGGCTGTGAGAGAACACCGTGATGTCATCGAGGTAAATGAGGACAAACTTATCCCTTTCTCCAACAAAGGCAATATCCATTGCCCGCTGGAAGGTAGCCCCAGCATTCATGAGACCGAAAGGCATTTTTTGGTACATGAACGTACCCCAAGGAGTTGTGAAGGCTGTCTTTTCTCTGTCCTCAGGATGGACAGCAATCTGGTTGTACCCCGAGAATCCGTCGATAAAGGACATGACACTTGCCCCAGAAACTCTCTGCAAAATATGTTCCATCTTGGGTACCGGGTAATTGTCTTTCCGAGAACACTTATTCAAGTTCCTGAAATCGACACAGAGTCTGATTTCACCATTCTTCTTCCTCACAGGGACAAGATTGGCAATCCAATCGGAATATCTCAGCGGGATAATGATCTGGGCCTCAAGCAATTTTTTTATTTCCTTCTCCATTGTGGGCAGCAGCATTGGATTGAATGATCTGGGCTTCTGTCGGAAAGGAGTAGTATCTTTGTTCAGTGGGATCCTATGTTGAATGATATCTGTGTCATAAGTTTTCAGATCTGAATACTTCCAGGCAAATATGTCGGAGAACTCCTTTAAGAGGCCAGCGTACTCAGACTTCTGTAGTTCTGTCAACTGGGAAGCCAAATTCACATATTTTGGATCTGATTTGTTTGCTAGGTTCAGAGGACAGCTGTCAGATTCGTCCTCTTTCTTCTCAAGCTTAACAGCAACATCATTGCTATCAAACAGTCTCTCCAAAGGTATCAGCCCTTTCGGGATTCTGTTGGAAGAAAGCTGAACTATTTTGTGTGTCCCGATTTTGTCTTCAAACCTGGTTTTTTCTTTGGCAGCCTGTTCATTCTGATTGTCTTCATCAATTTCTAAGTCAGCAAATTCATCTATAACATTTAAAAACCTGGTCAGCTCTGCATCGTCTTCAAACACCTTCCAAAATTCTACATTATCAGGCAGTGAAGGCCGATATTTTACTTGAATCTCGTATGACGGTTTAGGAGGCAGAGGGGGAATGAAATTACAAGCTGAAACAACTAAAGAATCAGCCATTTCGTTCATCAATCTAGGTACATGTGCTATTTTGAATTCAGAGAAAGAAGGGATAACATTGAGTACCTCGTCCCTGTAAGCTTTGAGCCTCACATGCTTTGCCTGAAAAGATTTGTTGACCTGCTGAATAATCAGATCAGCGTCCCCAAAGACATGTAGTTTTTTGATTTGCATTTGTTTGGCTGAATTTAGCCCCAACAGCAAAGCTTCGTACTCGGCAACATTGTTTGTCACTTGGAAATTTAGCTTAAATGACAGCTGTGTCTTTTCCTGTGAGGGAGAAATGAACACAACCCCTGCTCCAGCAGATTCTTTGGTACAAGCCCCATCAAAGAACATCGTCCATAATCCATTCTCATTTTCACTGTTGATAGGCTGGACCACAGGCTTTTTTAGTGGCAAAGATTCCGGCAAAGAGTCATCAACCTGTAAGATACATGAGCCCATTTCCGTGTCTACTGAATAAATGGGATGGTTAGCGGTATTCTTTTCATCACTGATGATGAAAGAAAGCTGAGACTCACGGTATAACCTTCTGCTTTCTCCGGAAAAGACTGGGATAGTGGCATAAGAAAGGTCCATTTGCAAGGTTCCACCTAGTCTCTTCATCCATGATCTGGACAGCAAACAACCAAACTTGGGCGGGATATCAGCCACAACAACATCCATAATCATGGTTTTCATCGGGGCAGAAGATAGGGAAACTGCAAGGTCCTTTATCAACCCGAGGCATTTCACCTTCCTGGAGTCGAAGGAGAATAAATCATGGTAAGAGCGGGTGATTCCTAAGCCTAGTCCATGCATGACTGTTTTTGACATCAGGTTATGGGAAGCACCTGAATCGAGGAGGCAATTGTGCAAGGTTTTGTCATGGATATTCAAAGAGACATAAAAAGGGGGACAGCTCTCACCTCGTTCTTCAATCATAGGGCCTAGCACAATGCTGGGGTTATCATCAGATAAGTTTATGGTGTCAGAGGAAAAAGAGACAGATTTGTGATCAAGGCTTTTACAAATGTCCTTTCGGAAGGCTTCGTTCTTCATGAGTTCAATAAGAGGTACAGGGATCTTCAGTTTCTGAATTTCTGTTTGTAAATTGAAAGAAGAAGAAGCAAATTTTTCAGATTCAGAGAGATTTGCTCTTACCATGGGCTGCGGCTGAGTTGTTTTCTGAACTTCCTTGGCTGGCTGCTTTGCAGGGGCAGCAGTCGTTTTCGGAGGCACTGGAGAGTTTTGTTTTCCAGTATTCCTTTTGGATCTCAGATCGTATCCTGCCCGTCCATCAGTTTGCAGCATGGCCTGATCTTCATAAAGCTGGTTCAGTCCCTGATCAAACAATGACCCCTCATAGTCAGCTTCAGTCAAGTAAATCTCTTCGTACTCAGCTTCGACACAGTGAATGTCCTCTTCGAGTTCTTGAACATCCTCCTCATCTCCTTCGTCAAACACCACATTCTGGAAAGGAGCCCTGATTTTCTGATCGTCAACTGGATTTCTCTCCCTCTGTAAAAGTTGGACCTGCTGTTGGTTCCTTCTCCAATTTTGATTTCTATTTGGAAAATCAGCTTGGTTCTGATTCCTATTCGGATGCTCAAATTTACTTTGATTTCTCCCTTTGTCAGGAGATCTGCTGCTGGTCTTAAACTTCTCCATTTCAGAGGTCAGATTTTCCACCATTTTTGCCAACTTGTCAACCTTTTGGTTTGAATTGGAGGAGGAGGGGGCTTCCTCACTCCTTCTCCCTCTCTCGGAACCTATTTTCAGTTTCTCAGAAGATGACAAGTTCGATTCAACCTTCAGGGCAGCTTCTTGCATGGCTACGAGGGTTTCAGAATCCCTTTCTCTGAGCATCAAGCAGAATTTGTAATCGAAAGCTCCGGAATATGTGATCATAGCAGATGTTTCGGAAGGTTTGACTACCTCAGGGATCTTTTCATACATCTTATTGAACCTCTTGGTGAAATCAGATACAGACTCACCCGCTTTCCGTTTGAGATTTCCAAACTCAGTAATATAATGCAGGTAATCTTTTCTGTCTCCCCAATTTTTTAAGAAGGCATCATCAAGAGCAGTGATGTCTCCTATGGAAGCAGCTGGCAGTGTTTTGAACCATTTCCGGGCCTCTCCATCTAAGCTCTGGACAAAAATTCTCATCCAAACATCTTCAGCTTCGATGTTGGTATTTTCTGCATAAGCGTAGAAAGCTTCAAGGTGTTCTTCTGCTGTGTAGTTGCCTGGCCCAAAGAATTTAGGCATGTATTTTTGGTAATCCCCTACGGGCATTTGAGACAGTGGAAGTACTAGTACCAATGGAGCATATCTGTTAGCTAGTATTTGTTCCATCTTAGTCATATTTACTCCCCCAGCCATGATGACTGTGGTATGTGATGCAGCAGAAAAATTAACAGCAGATGAACTTACAGTGGTGACTTTTGGAACAGCTTGACCTTTGGTCTTCTTCGCCTCCCTCAAGATTCGATCTGGATTTGGTACTGGAGACACCAGGGGTCCTTGGGGATTCGCTCTGGTGCTGGCCCTCTTTGGAGCCAGAATGATGTTGTGGAGTCGCCAGATAGAAGATATATAACCGATGAAGTGTCTAGTCCTTGTCTATCATCAAGGACCAGATCTGTGTCGTTCTCCCAGGAAGATCAGCTTCTCACTCCTCTCCCCGGCAGCGGCGCCAATTTGTTATCACTCCAGGAAACTACCTAGGGTTATAAACTAGGTATGCCTGGTAACTTCAGAAAATATGTTTTTGTGTCTTTTGAAAAAAAGGTGGATCAATGGGATGACTAAATTAGAGTACAGTATTTAGACATTCAACATGTAAACAGATGAAACAGTGCCCTCAAGAAACGATTGATCAGCATATATAATATCAAAGGTGGATGAAGAAAACATGTAACCAAACCAATACGAAGTAGGGCTCGAGATACATTCAAAGAACTGGAATCAAGCTGTGAGCTAAACAATGTAAAGAAACATTCACATTCAAAGCTAGACAACACTGATACAGTGAAATAGAAAATGACAACTGATATCGAAACTGAGGGAAACCTGTGATCTATATTAGCATAAGAAAACTGAATAAAGTAGCTAATTATTCCATCCAAAATCGAACCCTTTAACAGTCTTGGTTCTGTGGATTTATAGCCCTTACAAAATCGTTTTTTCCAGATCCTAAAAACAAGGATCTGTTTAATGAAATAAAGTACTAACTGAAAGTTAAAAACAAAAGATAGGGACCAATCCCTAAAATCATGGACATTCAGATATGGAGATCTCCTTTCAACGACTCGATGGTTGGTGAAGTGAAGCAGCCTTCCAAGGCTCGGTGAACTGGGTTGGGCGCGCCACAGATTTGATTTTCGTGAGATGGTAGTCGACCTTTGCAAAAACAGGCTTTCGGCAGCTAACTATTCTGCTGATTTCGTGCCTCAGCTGCCGGAAATCAGACCTTTCGGCAGCTAATGAGCTTTGGGGGGCTCGCCTAAGCTGCCGAAAGCCGTAACTGTTTCACAAAATCAAACCCAAACACTGCTTAACTGATTATGTGCCTTAGCGGCCGGAAGTCAAATTCTTCGGCAGCTAATGAGCTCTATGGGCTCGCCTAAGCTGCCGAAAGCTGTTTCACAAAATCAAACCCAAACATTGCTTAACTGATTATGTGCCTTAGCGGCCGGAAGTCAAATTCTTCGGCAGCTAATGAGCTCTGTGGGCTCGCCTAAGCTGCCGAAAACCGTAACTGCTTCAAAAATTTAGACCCCAAAATGCTGCTTCCCTGCATGCTCGTGACCAATCGCTAGGACTTCTTTGAAACTGCTCTTTTCCCTTTGGTCACTCGCTTAGTCTGTCTTTGCTGAACCTTCACATGCTGTTCCTGCTGAGCTTCCATAGGCTGTTCTTTCTGAGCTTCCATAGGCTATTCTTTCTGAGCTTCCACAGATGTTACTTCCTGAGCTTCCACAGGTGTTACTTCCTCAGGGATCGTGGCCACCTCAGCCAACGTGTTTAGACCAGATGGTTGTGCTTTTGTCCCTGACGATTCCTTCATCTTTAACCTGAGCATCCTGAGGTTACGGTAAAGTTTGACATTGTCCTTTATCAGCAATGCGTTCCTCTCGGTTGTTTTCTGGAGTTTTTCGAAGAGTTCCTTGCTCTGATCATGCATTGCCATATTCTTTTCAATTAGCTTTGCGTTGTGCAACTTAACCTGTTCCTCATTATGTCTTGCCTGGGAAAGTTCCTGTAGCAGCTCATTGACTTTGTTGGTCTCTGGTGTGGAAGGTTTGGGACCTGGTGCATCAGTCAAGGGAGGGTCTTTACCTTTCTCACTCTCCATGGGATGCTCTGCTCCTTGTTTTCCTTCGTCTTCAGATTCAGATCCTGAGTAGGGGAGATTTAGTGGGTTTTTTCCTTGAGGAGTTCCTTCAGCTTGTTCAAACACCAATTTTTTCTTTGACCTTCTCCTTTTGCTGGATGAGGAAGGGGATTCCATTTGGGCTTGAGGAGAGATGGATCTCCTCCTTCTCTTGCCGATTTTGGGAGTGCTGCTCTTCTCGCCCTTGCCCTGCTTAACTGCCTCTTCATTTACAAGCTCTGTGGGAAACTCGTGCCAGAATAAAAAGTAATTCCAGTTCACACCTCTCTTCTTCAGAAGCTCCTTGATTATCAACGTTATGAGACCCTAGTGAGAGATCCTGCTTGCAATCTTGCTTGGCTTAGCCTGGACTTGCTTTGCCATTTTAGTGAGGGTTTTATGGAAGAAGTATGGCAGATTAATCTTTTCTCTCCCTGTGAAATGATTTAACAATTTGAAATGGTAGTGCAGCACCCTGTGATAACGGCCTTCACAAGTTATGTAAACGATGATGGCCTTTACAAGAGCCTGCCATTGAGGTTCGAGAAAGGTGATGGGAATATCCTTTCTCCATCTGATTTCCTTATGAGCTGGTAGGAGATATGACCTGAATTCAATGTCCGAAACCTTAGTGGTCTTAAACCAACTCTGTCCTGTTCTGGGAAGACCCGTACATTCGGCTATGGCTGCCTCATCCACATGAAATTCTTCTCTGCCAAACTTCACTGTTCTCCCGTCGTAGCTCAGAGAAAACGCCTCAGCAAGTGGCTGGATGAAACTAGTAAGTCTCTCACAGTAGTCAAAAACCTCTGCAGACTTGAAAAACTCGGCCACTTGTGGGTGGGACTCGAGATACCAGACCCCGTCTAGTTCTGTCCTGAGTGGCAGATTTGTTTTTGCCATGAGTCGAGCCCTTCGTTTTCTGCAGCAGAAGATTAAAAAGACCCTGTGCTAGAGTCTCGTCCTGATGGGGGCGTCCCTGGATAAATGATCGGCTCTGATAAAAACTGCCTGAACGAAATAAAAACTTCAACTGAGTGATAGAATGGAAAACACCATGACCATGGCCCTGCTTACAGCGTTTTGGGAAAAAGATGCCCTCCATCTGAGCCGAGCGAGTGATCACTTATGATATCGTCTAGCTCGTGTGAAATTATGAAGCGATCAGCTGCGAATGATCCTCAGATATGCATTGAAGTCCTGTGTTACCCTGCGTAATCAATGATGTGGGGGTTTAATGACTCGCCTTCGGCAGCTTACCGCCATTAAAACTCATGATGGTCATGTGAGATGCGTTCTGATCTTCCCTTCGGCGGCAAAACATACAGGCTCTCTTGACGTGAAGTCCTGTGTTACCCTGCGTAATCAATGATGTGGGGGTTTAATGACTCGCCTTCGGCAGCTTACCGCCATTAAAACTCATGATGGTCATATGAGATGCATTCTGATCTTCCTTTCGGCGGCAAGACACACAGGCTCTCTTGATGTGAAGTTGAGTACGGACACGTACTCTCCCTTTTTTAATTTTCTGATAAGATCATTTTCGGCAACTAACACGACTTAGTAATTTCAGTTAATCCTTCAGCTGCCGAAAGTGATCCTTTTCGACAGTTAACTGGCCTCTGCAAAACAGAGTTAGCTACCGAAACTTGTCTTTCCAAAATTTGAAACCAAGACCCAAATAAATCGGATTTTTTGACTCAGTAGTAAGAATGAGGACCTCCTTATGGACTCTAAAAAATTTAAAAAATAAATTTTTGGATTTAAACCTATCACCTAAAATAATGAAAAACTGACTGGTTATTTTAGGAGATAACAATATGTAAGTACGATGTCACCTTCATTGAAGATCCGAGGTTGAACGGATTTGTCATATTGAGCTTTGACGCATTTTTTATGGGCTTCATTAGCTAAAGCGGTGTCGCGGCGGGTTTCATCTAGCTTGGCTAGGTATAGAAACCGTTCCTCTTCGGAAGTGGTGTGGGGAAGTAGCTCTATCGCTATCTTAAGTGATGGAATTTCACATTCAATCGGAAAAATGGCTTCTAGGCCATACACCAGTTGGAATGGTGTAAAACCAGTAGCACTTGTCACTGAGGTTCGGTATGCCCATAGTGCTGAGTGCCAGTTGGATTTCTGGGTACCCACAATATGCTGAATCATTTGTTTCAGGACTTTGTTAATGGCCTCAACTTGACCATTAGCTTGTGGGTATTACAGGGTTTAGTTTTCATGGTGAAAACCCAGCTTGGCACTTAGTTCTTCAATCATATGGTTCCTGAAATGGGATCCATGATCGGTCACAATGGATTGTGGGACACCAAATCTGGCTATAATATGATTGAATATGAATTGCGCTGCTGTTTTTCCATCCTCAACATACGTAGGCATCGCTTCAGCCCATTTTGTGAAATAGTCGATAGCTACTATGACATAGCTATGCCCCCCGGCTAAAGTGGGCTTACAGTGCATGAAATCTATGCCCCATTTGGAAAAAGGGCCGACGACAATAACAGGATGGAGTGGGGCAAGGTGCGAACATGCTTTACTATGAAAGAATTGACATGGCGGACACTTCTTGACTGTTTCAATGCAGTCTTTGAAAATTGAGGGCCAGAAGTATCCTGCTTGTAGTATTTTCTAGGCCGTAGCCATCCCAGAGAGATGACCACCACATGCTCTAGCGTGGAAGTCATTAAGAACGCATTCCACCTCATCTAAGGTCAAACAGCATCGAAGAACGGTGTCGACACCACGTTGATAAAGAGTATCGTTGACTATGAGGTAGTATTTTGCGTGATGTCGGATGCGTCGCCGTTCATCGCGAGTGAGGTCGGGGCAGAAGCGTTGGGTTTGGAGATATAATAGAATATCTCCGTACCATGGATCAGACGTGCTAATGAGGAACAACGATTCATCAGGAAGAGAATCGATGGGCTCGGATTGCTCGGTAGCATGGGGCAAGTTACAAATCAATTCTGCAAAGACCAAAGACTTCTTGGACTTGGCTTTGACAAATTCCAAGTCGAACTATTGAAGGATGACGATCCAACGAGAATATTTTCCCCCAAGCACTTGACGCATGAGGATATAATACATTGGATTGAAGTCATCTATAACGGTGGTCCGGCGGAGTATGATGTAATGATGGAATCTCTGGACAGCAAATAATGTTGCCAGAGCCAGTTTTTCAACATGTGAATAGCGGGTTTCGGAGTCGAGAAGACTCTTACTAAGATAGTATACCACATGTTCTATGCCGTTGTGGTCTTCCTGGACTAGCACCATGCCGATGGTAGAAGTCGAAGCTACGAGATAAAGAATATAATCCCATGTGTAATCGGGGGGTTGGCTCACATGATCTTTGGTTAAGGCTGCCTTTAGATTGTCAAAGGAGCGTTGGGATTTGTCATCCCATATAAAGGGAATGTTCTTCTTGAGAAGCCGCATGCAGCCTTTTGTTATCTCGGAAATATTACAGATGAAATGGTGCAGAAAGTTTGCATGCCCTTGCAAACTTTGAAGTTCTGGAATATTGGTGGGGGAAGGCAGGGCTAAGATAGCTTCTACCTTCGCAAGATCTAAACGTATCCTGCTTTTGGAGATTATAAAGCCCAACAGTTTTCTGGCTTCTACGCAAAAGATGCATTTATGCGGGTTCAAACGTATATTGTAGCGACGGCACCTTTCTAAAATGGCACTTAAGTGGTCTGGATGGTCTTCCTGGGTCCGAGAGTGAGTGGGAAGATCATCAAGATATGGTTCTACAATATGTTTGATGTCATGAAATGCATATGACATCGCCCGTTGGAAAGTTTCCCCGGCATTTTTAAGGCCAAATGGTAACTTTCGATATGCAAAAATCCCCCAAGGGCAGATAAAGGCCATTTTGTGCTGGTCGGCTAGGAGGATATCGATCTGATTATAGCCAGAAAAGCCATCCATAAATGAAAAGATGACACATCCGGCACAGTTATCGATGATCTGGTCGATGAACGGAGTTGGGTAGTTGTCCTTTGGACAAGCATTGCTCAAGTCACGGTAATCGAAACAGACTCTAATCATTCCCTGTTTCTTGGCTACGGGAACGATGTTGGATACCCATTCTGTCAAAGGGATAGGATAGATAAAACTAGCACGCAAAATTTTTTCAACTTCTGCTTTAATAGCGGCTGCCTTACGAGGATGGATGGGTCAAAGTTTTTGTTGAACAGGTTGGGTGCCAGGGAAAGTTGGAATTTCATGGACCACAATCGAGGGGTCTATTCCTGACATTTCTTCATAACTCCAAGAAAAAAAATCGTGAAAGGTTTTGAAGTAAGCACTATAGAACTCCATTTCGAGGGGAGTAAATGTTTTGCCGATATGAATGTTTTCCACGATACCAGGCTTCACTGAAATATCAATGGGAGTGGTTTCCATAAGGTTGGCCAAGTTTCCTTCGGAAAATACCTGGTCGAGGGAAGTGGGGAACTTGGTTTGAACCATCCCAAGTGAAGTACTGGGTTTTTTATCAGGCTCAAGTGGCTGAATGGTGGGGAATGAAGATCGATGATGAAAATCTCCCCATGGTGGCACATCACCGCACGTAACCTCCATAATTGATTCGTCAATGAGAAAAATCAAATTGAGAGGATCAATAAGTGGTGGGTATGGATGAGTTTCAGCCGAGAGCTGCACCACGGTGTGATGAGTAGAGCAGTCGACCCAATCGGTGGTTGATTGGATCGCTTCATATGCTGCGAGGTTTCTGTTCAAGGGCATGGAGTTGTCGTAGCCTTCAATCTGAGTGGGACTCGGAATCACCCATGAATCATTGGAAGGGGTGACATTCGATGAAATCATGTTGACTGGTTGAACATGGGTTCCCAGCTCTGGAAAAACTCCGATGAGGGAAGAATCCTTCATGAGACCAACACCTAAGTCTTGGAACCGGTACCGAGGTTGATCCAATAACAGAACGGTGTTGGCGGAGTTCGGATGGGAGTTTGGGATGCAGTAATCGAGTTGATCAATAGTGACAATTTTCCCCTCATGAGGAAGTTGCACAATCTGGAAGACTGTAGATGCTATGGCGATCATGGCATAAAACCAGTTCCGTCCAAGTAGGAAATTGTAATCCAATGGTGCATCTACGACTTCAATGTGTACGGATACTGTTTTGCCCCCCAGTTCAACACCAATTGAGGGAATGAGTCCATAAGGTTGAAAATCGTGTCCATCAAACGCCCTGAGAGTAGTGGGAGAAGTCGTGACTTCCAGTGAGCCTAAAGCTCTCCAGCAATTCAAAGACATAATCTACGTGGAAGCACCTTCATCTAAAACAATGCGATGGATGATATTTCCATGGATTTTTGTATGAACTTGGAAGGCTTACTGGTGAGAAAGGATAGGTTTGGCATGCTCCAAGTTAAATATAATAGAGTTTGAAGTATCTGGGTGCATTGCCCCCATTGCTGAAAGTAAGCTTCTATGCTGCGTGGGGCAGTGTTGAAGAACCTCGAGAGTCGACATGGCGCAAGGTGCTTGAGCTAAATCCTCAACAATGTTGTAATTTTGGGCAGCTCGCGCATTAGGATTAAATGTCGCCTTGCGTATGGTTCCCTTGGGTGGGTGTAGCACTGTGTCTGTAAGCGGTCTCTCGATATGGAGATGACCAGTAGAGGGGGGAACAGGAATCGGATCTTCAACAGGAGATTTGCCCTTGGCTATCTCGGGTTGTTTGTTTGAACTTGGAGGGTTGTTTTATGTCTTTGAACGAGTGGTTATATGAATCTCTTCATTACTCGTCATCAGGATTTCGTGGTTTGTGGATGTCTCTCCGCGGGTTGGATTGGATGGGTTGCCCCCTTGTCGGGTTTCTTGGGCAACCATCTGCTGTTGCTGTTGAGGGAAAGGGTCAGTTAACACTACCGAGCGAGAGGATCCTTTAACAAATTTGTTGACTTCGTCCTTGTAGGGACAGTCACATGTGTAGTGATCGTCTTGACAAATTAGGCAAGGAAACTTAGCCTTTCGATGTGGTTTCTGGTCATTGTTGGTGGGTTGTGGCTTGGGGTTCTCCTGTTGGTTCTTCTTGGTTTTACCACGATTGTTTTTCTTCTTTCCCCCGAATGGTTGTGATGTAGATTGAACTGTGTTCACTTCGGAGGAAATGGTAGGAGAAGTAGTAGCTTTTGAAGCAGCTTGAGGTGAGCAGGGGAAGCAGAAGCTTGTTGTCCCGTCGAGTTGGTACTAGGCTGGGTCTTGACTGAAACGACAATACCATCAATGGGGGGTTCAGTGGTAGGTTTCGTTGGATCAGTGTTAACACGAGCGGCATGTGGAAGAAGTTCATGTAAAGTACCGGATTGAGTGTATACCAAATCCATGTACTGGGCTGCCGAGATGGCTTGTTCTTCTGTAACCAGCCCACACATAATGATATCCCTAGCTATGGGAGGAAAAAAGGATTTCGTGAACCAATCAGCGAGTAGTTGATCTGAAATGGGTGCCTTAATTAGCCTACGGCATCATCGCCACTCATGGATGTGATCCGAAATGTGTGTAGAAGTGGTTTTACGCAGTGAGGTTAACAGTTCTGTTCCAGTCTCATACCAGATGGGGAGTTGGAAATGAGTCAGAAATTGCATAGCCAAGGTGTTGAAATCACAGAAAGAGTGTTGTGGCAGCCCGATGTACCATTTTGCTGCCGTGCTGGTAAGCGTACGTTGGAAGAGCCGAAGTCGAATGGAATCATCCATCAAGGAGTTGGATGAACGCCAAAGATGGAAGGTCATCACGTGGTTCTTGGGGTCTTCCCCGGGCTTAGCATCGAACTTAGGAATGTCCGATGATAGTTTGGCTAGAATGGGTGTCCAGTGAGGTTCATGCCATATGGGATCGTTAATAAGCCTCGACAAATCAGGTAAGTCAAGTGTGGCCAAAAAGGGAAGTTGCCGGTTAGTCTGCGGGTATGAGTAATAACCATGTGGTGCAGAGAAACCTGGAGGGCCCTACATAGCATATTGCTGCGTGTTATACCCATATGTGTTTCCCGAGGGGTACTGCTGGAAATTCAGTGGATAGTAAGCCATCTAGTTAACCGGTTGAGTGTAGGTAACCAGTTGGTGGATGTTCTGCTGAGTGGGTATGGTACCCTGGGTTGCTGAAACCCAGGAATGGTTGCTGCTTCGGGTTGGGAAAAAGTTCCTTGGAATTGTTGTGTTCCAGGGATGGTACCACTGTATTGAGCAAGTGGAAGGTTTCCCATAGCAGGGTTGGGGGGTGGTTGTGACGGTGGTGTCCATGGAAGGCTCGTTCCTCCTTGAGGAGCATGTGGAAATTGAAGGGATGGGTTCCATGGAGTTGTAGCAGCTAAAGGGTAAGGGAAGCCAGAATTCAAGTTGGGGGGAATCTGAGATTGCCCCCCAGCTTGGTTCCAGTTTCCAAATAGTGAGTAACCCCCACTCTGTGGGATTTGAGATTCCCAAGAAGGAAGCATACCTGACGAGGGAGGTTGAGAGTGAGGCCCAGTTGGAACACTAGAATAAGGTTTCTCGCTGCCAGGTGTGTTGTACATACCATACTGAGCAGATGCTGCTGGTTGGGAGAGTTGTTGGATGGAGCCAATGGGTTGTCCGCTAGCAGATGGATTGGATGGCCCTATAGGAGGAGGCTCTTGACTAGGAACGGGGTTCCCAACAAAAGGTTGTCCTCCAACTAGTTGGGTTGATGGCCCTATAGGAGGAGGTTGTTGACTAGGAACTGGGTTCCCAACAAAAGGTTGTCCTCCAACTGATTGGGTTGATAGCGCACCAGGAGGAGTTTGGTTGTTGGAGTTGGGGACCACTGTAGTCGATTGTCCACCTCCTGAGATAGTGTAAATAGTGGCTGAAGGTGATCCTCCGGTCCAACCGGAAGATCCAGTAGTATGACTAGGTGTTCTTTCGTCGCTAGCCAAATATGATAGCCATGGATTGGCCAACGGCGCCAAAAGTACCGATTTGCGGAGGGGGTCTTCCATATCTGACAGGCAAGGATGGAGAAAAAACTGGGTTATCCCTCATAGAATGTGCACCAAAAATGGGTGATGGAAGAAAATGTGGGGAATTTAACCCAGGGGTATCGACGTCATCCATAGCGTGTTCAATGATAGGAGGACCATCGAAAACTGGGTCTGAGTTCATATCCTGGAAAAGGTTTTCGGGATCCGGCGGGGACCTAGGTATAGTAACGTTTGAAGGTCCGGAACCATCTGCATAGGAATGATGGAACTTTGTGCTAGATGGGATGTTGGGATCCTGATAGTCAGAAGGACGAGTAATAGGGGGATATCTAGAAGCTGTCGAGAGCATTTTCTCTGTGCTGCGTTTAAACCGTGCCGATATTAAAGGGGAATTTGCTAGACTAACCATACTAGACTAGATGGAAGCCATGATCTCATGTCCCAGAGGAAGGTTTGGGAGAGATATAGTATGAGGTACGTTGCTATAAGAACTTGTTTCCTGCGGATGAACGCTGGGTGACGTAGTGATAACAGGCGGAAGCTCCACCTGGGAAGTAATGAAGCCATAATCAGGTTCAAAAGGTGTGTCAGGAAGTCGAGTGTCTTCAATAACTTCGACGTACCCACCTGGGACTGAAATCAAGATAGGTATATCCTGGTCGGACCCTTCGATGGTGCCAACAGATTTGTCTGTGTCATCATGAAAAGTGTCTGATGGACGGGAAGTGTTGACATCAGGTAGAAGGATGACCTCTGGTCTAGTATTTTGGGCTGTACTAGATTCAGCCACTGTAATGGTGTCCACTGTGGTAGATAAATCTAGAATAACAGTGGGTGAAGTGACAGTGGAAGTCTCAGATATGCTAGTGGTTGCAGAAGCTGCAATAGATTCTGAGACTGTGCTATGAATAACAGTTACAGGCGAAACTGATGATGTGGTATGTATCGGCGTTGGAATGTTCCCTCGACCAGCACCACGGCCAGGAGGAGCGGGGATGCGTGATGCGGGTGGACCGGAGATTCGTGGTGGTGGTGGTGGTGGAGGGCTCTTGCCCTGTACTCGTCGTGATCTTCATGGTGGCTCTGACATGATGATAGGAAAATGAAAATCGGGGGCAGTTTCGTAACAAAGAACTCAAAAACTCTAATGCAGTCGAGTGTGCAGAAGAGGAGCTAGAAAAGGCAAGGCTCGCAGGCCAAAAAAGCAAGCTCTAAAATCTATACTGAGACCGGTGTCTCAATAAGCGAGCTGATAAAAAGAATGGCCAGAATGCCAACAAGCAGTCCATAAAAAGAAAAATGACCCTCTACAAACATGAGATAACAAGCAAACTCCTAACTAAGAGCTGGAGACCTCAACAAGTTGTATCCTTCGCAAGGTGATGAAATCCAAGTCGAACAATACAACATGAGAGACCGATATGAGAAGGATATCCCTCTACCGAAAGGGATCCTGGGTAAAAGATCCCTAGTAGAATAGTCACTAAGCTACCTCATTCATGACACGTTGGAAAAGGTTTTGGGCACTTCAGCCTTCCGAGGAAGACAATGATCGATGTTGCCTTGGGGCTAAGTGGAGTGCGGCATTCCACAGAGTCCGTCTGGTTCTCAATCTTGCGGCCGTTTAACCCCTGAAAATTAAAAACAGTCAAGAGGCCCCTCCACAAACTGGCTGTGACCGTGTCAATAAATACTAGAGGATTTTAGTTCCCTAGAAGACAACAACTATGTCTCAGATGAAAATGACAAGGGGGAATTATTTTGATTCCTATCCCCGGTGTCCTACCTAACTACCAAATTCTTTTGATTTCCTCAAGTGAGGTTAATGTTGGTTTAATTAGGGAGATTAATTTTAGTGGTTGTCTTACTCAATCAGGTAAATGGACGTGAAACTTGATCGTGTTATGACGACTCAAACCATGCAAATGAGAATGAATAAAAAATAAGCCTTTGTCTTCGATGAAATCTAGCTATGGAAGAGAGAGAGTTCTTTGATCAAAAATGCATGAAATTTTTCACAAGCAATAAAAAATCAAAGCAAAAGTTTTTTTTTTTTTTTTTTTGTAAACAGAGCCAAACTGAAATAAACACTCTTTTTAATTCACTGATCCTATAATCTAAAATGCTTCAAATATGAGAATTTCTGTGGCAAATTTCAATGGTTAATTTCCTAATGCACAATGATGCTACAAGACCATTTTAATCAAAATAACACAATTTTTTTCCAATGATATCTTTCAAGATAAATTGTAATAATAATACTGGAAACACTGTGACTATGAAAACCACACAATTCAGTAACAGAGAACAGTGGTGATGGTCTGCCTATGATGGGAAGATCAAACCAATGCACCCAAAATGAAGGGGTGACCCTATGTGCCAAAAATGCACTAATTCACACAACAATCAAGCTCACAAACAAGCAATAAACACACCACACAGACTGTAAAATGACCAGGATGATAACAGGAAACAACAAACACTACCTAAGGTAGAGAAAGATCAAAAAAATGACTTAGGAAACCAAGCAAGGATAAATTTTTTTTACAGTATGCAGACACTACCGCGTGGCAGAATGAGGCTATAGCGCAGTACTGCTAACCTACTGCTCTGGTACTAACTCAGGAGACATGGTACTACCGCACTGTAATCAGTGCAGAGGGCGCGGTACTGTGGCAAAGTGTGAAAAGGCGCAACTTTTGAAAATTAAGATGAAATTTTCAGGGTTGCTGCGAACCTAGGGGACTCAGTGATCACACAGGGAGAAAAAATACAGAGAGGAGGGGTGAATAAAGGTCAAAAAAGACCAAGATTCAAAACTGGTTTGAAGTGCAATAAACAAAATCACAATCAAAAGATGGATGACAGTGAACTGAATCAATCAAACAGAAATCAAACCAACGGAGTCGCCATTCTTGTTTGGTAGAATTTTTCCCTACGGATAAGTCAAAATTCTCTTAACTTAAAGCAGATTCCTAACTGACTCTAAGGTAAGAACAAAATGAAACAAATGCTACCTTGAAATTCCTGAACTAACTTTCACAACAAGATTACATGCATTCAGAAAAATGAAAGATATGACTCACCTTTCAATCTGACGTTTGTCCCGCTTCTAACTCTTGATCCAAAAGCTCCAATGTGGAACCTGTTGAAATCAAACAAAGAACAAGCATACAAGCTTCCAAATACCTTGAAGTAAAGATTAGATTCAAATCCAGACTAGATACATTCCATGCTAAAGACTTGTACAATACACATGAAATGGGAAAAACAAGACAAGTTATCTTTATTACAAACTTGAAGAATGCTTACAAAGGTTGCTTGATGTCCAAACCAATCCTCCAGCTCCAAGTGCTTCCTCCTCTAGCTATCTCCACAAGGTTGCAAGATCATAAGTTTGGTACTTCTAAGAGTCCTCCCCCTTTCCCATGGAATGCCTCTCTTTTATAGTGTATTGTAGGGTTAACCAACAAGAGAGACGGGTGGATCTTGGGAGAACTTAGTGGATCAGGGTTTCTAATCACAGAAAATGAGTTAGGATCGAATCAGGGACCCCAATCCTCCAATATCTCTCAAAAATCCAAAATCCCACAAGCCATGGAAAAAAGGCTATAAAAAGAGTACCGCGCCTAGTAATCTAAGCATAACGTGGTAGTACCACGTGTCAGGGACAAAGCATAGCATGGTAGTGTGGACTATCGCGCACCTATAACTGAGCAAGGCGCGGTAGTTAGGGTAAATAAAGTCTCAGCTGGGTTAATTCTTGACAGGGTGGATTTTCCTTCAAGGATTACACATCATTTGTCTCTTCTGGGTGGTTTAAAGCAGTAGGGGAAGTGTCGTCAACTCTTTTTGTGGTGGAGATGCGACACTGTGGAATATGGAGGTATAAAACACTTTGCTATGTTGGCTTCGCTGATGGTGCAAGCCATTGGTCTCCCAATCTCGCCTCCGCGGCTTGGGTAATATATTCCCCTTCACATGAGTTGATCCACATCGATGGAGTGTGCATAAATGCTGCCACAAACAACCAAGCTGAGTACGATGCCATGACCGGTCTCCTATCCACTGCTCTCCAAATGAGCATAAATCACCTTAACATTTTCTTGGAGTCCCAGCTCCTTGTTTCCCATCTCAACAATATTTACCAGGTACGCGACCCCTGTCTATTCAGAAAATTCCTACGCACTAAACAAATGATTCAATAGTTTGAGTGCATTTCATTCACACATGTCTGAAGGAATCTCAACAGTAAAGCATACCATATGGCAAACAACATTCTAGATTGGCACACCAATCAAGCCATGTAGAGAAAATAAAATTTGCATCCACATGCATAACATGTGCCTCCACAGGCATACAAACACAAACATACACCAGATATATATGACATGCCTCCACGAGCTACACAAGATATATATGACAAGCCTCCATGGGCAAAACAAATATGTGCCTCCACGGGCATATACAAAAATTAAAATGTTGCATCCACGTGCATAACATGTGCCTCCACGGGCAAACAAATAGACAAGCATTAATTCACAATACTCTAGGATCTTTACTGAGAGAATAACATATACAGTATATCAATGCATAACAATCACAATAAGTACGACAAGCATCACAAGAATCAAAAGCATGAGAGATAAGAGACACAGAGTTTCCGTGGGGAAAACCCTAAGATGAAAAACCCCACAACTTCCTCAGAGATAGAGAGAGAAATGGCTCAACCAAAGTACAACCAAAATACACTTGAGATAGTCTCCTAGTAGCAGATGATCCTCCTCCTCACTAGTGTGCCACTTTTTGAGTGAGAGAAGTGTGACTTTCCGAATGATCAAAATAGAGATCTCCCGATCTCTATTTATACTAACCTATTTTCCTAGTGACCTTATGGGGCCGACTTGTCTAGCTAGGTACATCCACAATATAATATATATTTCAGGGCCGACTGTTGGCTGCTTTTGGACAGACCCGGGTTTTCAGGATGCGCAGCAACAAACACCCCTTGGCGCACTGGCCCTCTCGGCAATGAGCTGCGCAGTAGCCTGAAGTCTCACCTGAAGTGGCTATGGGGGGGCTAAGGAATCAGGCTTCCTTAACCTAGGCAATGCGAAGACTGCAATATTCTCCCTCTCTCTTTCGGGAGGATTCCTCAAAGCGGAATGTCTTGCTCTTCCACAGACCTCTCAGTGCAACAGTGCAGAAACTCGTACCAGCCTAGTTGCACGGTATCTCCGCTCCTGCGCACGAGGTGATTACCCACTACGTCCGATACACTATGTATCATCTTTGCTTGCGCGCCCAGTGTAGTGACGCAATCCCTAAGCGCTGCGGAGATAGTGCTCTTATCGACTCCTTTGATAGTGCGCAAGAATAACTTCTAAGGGAGCTTCAAGGACTTGCTTTATATACTCATTCATAAAGACAATGAAACATTCATGTAAACACAGATAGTAAACTAAAACATACATTCGCACAACGCAGCATCATAATAATGAGAATTATGTAGTTCGCCTCCACGGGGAAATCACATTCACTGGAACTGTTATCTTATATTATCTCAAAATGGAAATTACACAGTCCTACTGCGCACACAGCTGCAGCCTTAGATCTTTCCAGGAAACTCCACGCACACAGCTGGGATCCCTTCTCTTAGATCTATTCTCTTCCTCTATAGAGATTACAATGGTTCAGACATCGACTTAGACTGTCTGCAACCTCAATATCAACTTACAATGTCCTTCTAACCACTCTCTCTCTCTAACGTCTAAAACATCTAATGGCTAACGTTTAACATCTAACCTTCTTATATCTAAAACATCTAACCTTCTTCCTTTACAATTACACATATATATAGGTGGCCCTAAGGGTTGTACCTTTACAAAACTGTGGGCCTTTCCTTGCAGTAATCCCCAAAAACCCTAACCACGGACATGGCTAGGTGTACTGTAGGCACCGCTTGCAGGCACGTCGTCGCTTCCTGCAGGCTCCGTGATTTTCGGTGCAGATTGCGGGTATGGGCGTCGCTTCATCATTCACTGCTCCTTATCCTTCGCCTTCAATGCTTTAGTCTGTTGCTCTTCCTTGGTCAGAGAAACCATAACTTCTGTATTTAGCCTTAATGAGGGTAGCTGAGCCCTCTATTCCATTGCTTCATTTATTATGGTAGCTGAGCTTTCTACTCGGCCACATTCACTCCTTTGGCGTGTGCGCGCGAGCTCCGCGATTTTCGGCCCGTAATCTGCGCTGAGCTCATCCATCTGGCACCGTACTGCGCACTTGTTCGCTTCTGCCCAAAATTGGTGCTTTCTCAAAATTAGCACTTTCCCTTCAATACTTGTGCTTTTTCCTCAAAATTTACAGCTTTACCATAGCTGCGGCCTAGGATCCAACAGGCCCCTTAACACTTACTTGTGGCTCGTCCTTGAGCCACTCGCACTAGCATGTGGTCGCTTTAGTTGTGCGTCTGCCTTTGCTTTGGTCACGGAAAATGCATTCTTCCACTGTGCAATAGCGGAGTCCATTTCATCCACGCACTCCACAGCTGTGTGTACCATGTCTGAACTGGCTTCTTCTTCAGTTATGCCATCAACCAACTTTTGAGATTCAGCAAATTCTTTGATCTTTGCCTCGGCTTGGGCAGCAAGTTCAGCATACTCATCCATAAATGGCTGAATGCTGTTGGTGAGATTAACATCTTCATTTCTAAGCTTGTGCAATTGTTGTTGTATTCTGCGCACTTCGCTCATTTTCCTCATTTTTGCTAAGCCTTCTAAGGCCTTAGCTTCTTCAATCAGAACAGTTAGGGACTGTTCTATTGCTTCGACCTGTTCCAAAAGGCCGACTTTGAAAGGGAGCTTCTCAAGCTCAGTCCAAGCCTCCATAGCTTGCGTCATCAGGTTCTTGGCCTCATCTGCTCTGGACTTCATTTGAGTGGAAGCTCTGCGCAGTGCTTCAAATTGTTCCTGCCTATCATCTGTAGGATGCGCTACAACACGATCTTCCAACTCGGCAATCTGTGTTCTATGGTATTCAGCCATAGCAACTATTTCCTGCTCTAGGGCTTTCACCCTTCCACCAATGATTTGAACTTTCTCAACCAGAGGGAGGTCTGGTTGAATCTCGCAGGCCGACATCTCCTGGGCGATTTCATCAACTACGTTTCTTATCCCAGTGTCTTGTGCTTCATAAAGTGCAAGCTTCTCAGAGATGTTCTTATAGCTTGCCTTCAGCTCTATTTCTTGCGATTGCAGTCTTTGGTTCGCATGGAATGTGGAGAGCTCTCTAGCTCTCAGCTCAATAGAGACCTTCTCTTGCACTAACTGCAATGTTTCTATCGGAATCAAGGACAAATTTATTTCAATGGGGCCAACTGTGCTTTCCTGCAGTGCGGCCAAAGGATCCGGAAGTGTCATGCTTGTAGAAGGGATGTGCATGACAGTATGCCTCTCTGCAAGTACTTCCACTCGCTCGATACTTGTAGATGCCTACGGCACCTGCGAACTGGATGCTGGAGCATGGGTCTGCGCAACTCTTCCTACGAGACCTTTTAACTCCACGAACTACAGGTCCAGAGCACTTCTGATGTGAGTGTGCGCAGTCCGTAGCTCACGAAATTGCTCCTTCAAGTACTGGTCGATCCCCGAGGCAATGGTTTCAGAGGGATGCGACACCTTTTGCTTCTTGGCCGCTGGTTCTCGCGAACCTTCATCACTTCTTTGCTCAGTCGCTCCCTTTCCCTTATCCTTCTCTTGCGCAGCAGGGGGTGGCATTGCGGCAGCGACTTCGGCGGCCTCCCTCCATTCATCCGGCCAAGACTTGACAGTTTCTTCAACATCTTCAGTAGTCATCCTGTAGAGGCCTACGGCCCATTCTTCTTGAATGCTGCAAGGGCCGAGGTAAATTTCATGCAAGTTGGCAGAAAAGACCAACTTAGTTCCATATCTTTGTGCTGTCTCCTCGCTCAGCCTCGGCATTTCCTGAATGGTATCTTTGAGGAGATGGTAATATTCACAAAACACAGCACGGTTCATCTTGCGCTTTGCAGGATTACTAGAATCCCAGAGGTTGACATAGCACATTCCTGCAACCTCTCCTGCGTGGCGCAGAAGGAACTGAGTGTTGAGGGGCTCCTTCCACCCGACAAAGGCACATAAAATTAAAAGCCAAGAAAAATGGAACAATTGATCGGTGGTGTCCTGGACATTCCGGCAGTCTTCCAAGAAAGAATTGAGGAGGAAGAGAGACTAGTTGTACTGCTCTCCCTCCGCAGCTGCGATTACGAGCTCCACGACAGCTCCAGTGACTTCTTTAGGTATGCACTTCGTGAGAAGTCTGCCTGCAAGCAGACTACCTGTAAATCTAAGTGATTCGTCCTCAACTATAGTGAGGTCATAAGCTCAACCTCCTCTTGTCAATTTGTATTTCTGCACCAGCTGTGCAGCCAACTTTTTGTCCTTATCTTTACCAACAAAATGAATATTGGGGTCCTTACCAACCTTAGATAGGCCGGTAATATGATGAATCAAGTCGACATTCAAATCGATTTGCCTCCCCAGCCAAAGGTAACCACCATGAACGCAGGATAGCAGTTCCTTAAGAACTGCATTGACTTCATTGCTATGCCCGAAGTGCGGTAGCTTCAACAGGTTCAAAAGTCCAGGCTTCTCTAAATTTGCTGCAAATTCCTTCGGGATGAATTCATCAACCTTTCTGGTGGGATTATGGACTACCGTCAGATAGCGATCTGGTGCAAACTAAGGATACGTTATGTAGTCTCCCAGGTTGAAGTCAGAAAACTTGACCAGTGGAAGGTGTCCAAGCAGGGACCCTTCTTGTCGCACGACTTCCGCCATTGGTGGCAG
Source organism: Larix kaempferi (assembly GCA_027924585.1). Taxonomy (NCBI): domain Eukaryota; kingdom Viridiplantae; phylum Streptophyta; class Pinopsida; order Pinales; family Pinaceae; genus Larix; species Larix kaempferi. The sequence continues at coordinate 6,113,471 of BSBM01000264.1, forward strand.
CGGAATCGGATACTTCACATTCTTTGGAATATACACCTCGGGTGCATCATCTGGACGCGGCGGAATGTAATTAACCATAGTGGCCAAGGGCTCTAGAACGGGTTCATCTGGTTGCTGCAGCTGAGATGCCTTTGTGCCCGGAGATTTCCTGGGATCAGTCCAACCAGGGTGCGTGTAAGCCGAAGTCGTCACCGGGGTAGTCATGCCGAAATCTAAGCCTCTGCGCTTAAATTGACGAACAATTTCTTTAGTGGACAGGTTCTCCGTCGTGAACCGATATAGACAACAAGGACTTGAATAGACAAATGGTGGAACAGCGTAGGATATGAACGCTAAAAACAAAGGAAGCAGTCTGCACGACATAGCTCTGAAAACAATAACTTATATTCTCAAACAAGACACTATGCAACTTGAGAAAAGTAACCCGAAGATATACGAGTGTGGGGTATTTATAGGTAAAGGCGATAGTAAATGCGGACAAGTGGGGCTAATAGCCGTAGGTTCCTATGCATGAGTTGACAACCCCCCTACCCCCGCGCCTCTGCGGTGCATTAATTGTGATGGACGGGCTCTGACAGCCTTCCGGGAGAAGCTAAAGCTTTTGGTGCATGACATAAATGTGAATCTTAGGGAGATCAAGCCGACTCTGTCAGAGCAGATACAATTAATTGGTGAGATTATCCTTCATTTAATATTCAAACGTGGCTATAGGACTACCGTAATTCAAATTTTTCGTGGGTCATTTCAGCATAGGTAACTGTGCATATAGAGGGGTCCACAACGAGAACTCCTCAAGCGGAAAATTGACATAGGGAACTTCGCAAGAGCGACGGTTTGACAAGCCGGGGAAAAACTTCGCAAGAGCGCAAATAGGGTCGCTCCAAACAAACTTTATTTACATGCGCAGATATTTCAAGGAACTGCGCGGCAAGTCAGAGACTGAAAGTGTCTCGCGACTTCCGTGTAGACTGTGATAATGCGATGCCTCTTTCAACTACACTGGACATATGCACTTCTTTAGCAATGTATTAAGTGGATAGGGTGGAGTGGCCATCGCGATAAAGCTTGAGCCGACTCCCGTTGATCATTGTGGGCATCAATTCTCCATTAAGCTTCGCAAGCTGAACTGCTCCTCCTTCTGTTATCTTTATCACCTGAAAAGGGCCTAATCAATGTACACGAAACTTTCCTGGAAACTTGATGAATTTACTATCATAGAGGAGTACCAACTCTCCTTCTTGAAAGAATTTATTCTTAATATGCCTGTCATGCCAAGCTTTTTGTCTTGCCTTCTGTACTTGTTGATGGAATCCAGCTAAAAGTCTGTCTTCTTCTAAGGCAAGCAATTGTGAGAGTCTTTCACTCATAGTATCAGTATCTGCCATTTCTGTAATTTGCGCAATTATGAAGCTGGGAACAATGTATTCCATGGGCATAAATGCTTCTTGTCCATACACCAAACTGAAAGGTGTGTAACCTGTTAATTTCTTGCATGTGGTTTTATAAGCCCATAACACAGCTATGACTCTAAGGTCCCAATCATCTCTTTGTTTATTACAGATCTTTGTCAAGGCATTCTCGAGAATATTATTGAATGCCTCCACCGTACCATTAGCTTGAGGGTGGTAGGGTGTACTCTTATGGTGACTAATGTGGAATTCCTCAGTAAGGGCCTCTATAGTCTCATTCAGGAAATGTGTACCCTGATCACTCATTAGAATCAGTGGACATCCAAATCTAGTGATAATGTTCTCAAAAATGAACTGCGCGGCAGTGACAGCATCGCAGTTCTTAACTAGCTTCGCCTCAGGCCATCTGGTGAGGTATTCAGTAGTTGTGATGATGTATCTTGCACCGGTTCTCTTTCTTGGTGGGTTGATAGGTCCTACAAAATCAATGGCCCACTTGTCAAAAGCACACAGTGTTATTTGGGGTCTCAGCGGCATTTCATCTCTTCTTGAGGGTTATCCTGTCCACTGGCACACATCACAACATTTACAGAATTCCTTAGTATCCTTGTGCAATGTTGGCCACCAAATACCTGCGGCTAAGATCTTCTACGCAGTCGGCTTTCCTGCGAAATGGCCTCCTGCGGTCCTTGAGTGCACTTCTGCGATGATGGAATTCTTCTCATGCGGTAGGATACATCTGCGCAAGACTTCATTGGGGCCCAACTTATAGAGCTGGCCGACTATCAAAGTGAATTCTACAGCTTTGACAACAAGTTGCTTCTTCTGTTGGATTGAAAACTCAACTGGCGCTTGCCCGGTAGTGAGAAACTCAATAATATTAGAATAATACTCATCGGCTTCTTGAACAGAAAACAACTGCGCATCAGGCAGATTGTCCTCCAGATTTGTAGGTTCCTCCCCTGACTCTATCCTAGATAAATGGTCAGGTCCTGCATTCAATCTACTTGGCTTCACAATAACCTCAAAATCATACTCCTGGAAGAGCAGTAGCCATCTGCAAATTCTTCCCCCTAACACTGGCTTATTGACCAAGTATTTCAAAGCAGAATGGTCAGTATGCATTTTAAAATGTGCGCCCAATAGGTAGTGTCTGAACTTCTGTAAGGCATACACCATAGCTAGTCCTTCTCTTTCTGTAGTGGTGTAGTTCTTCTCAACTGTAGAGAGTTTTCTACTAGAGTAAGCAATGGGGTGGTCAATACCTCCTTCTCTCGGTTGTGTCAGCACAACCCCCAATGCTCTAGAAGAAGCATCTACATGGACATGAAAGGGTTTTCTCCAGTCTGGGAAAACTAGAATAGGCACAGTGATCATCTTTTCCTTAAGTGTATCCAAGCTCTATTGGCATTCTTCTGTCCATTGGAATTTCAAATCCTTTTTCAGCAATCTTTCCATAGGTGCAATGATCTTTGCATAACCTTTGATAAATTTCCTGTAGTACCCTGTATGTCCCAATGTAGTGCGCAATTGTTTAACTGAGTTGGGCATAGGTAAATTAGCAATGATGGCAACCTTCACAGGATCCATCAGGAGTCCTTGTCTGCATACAATATGACCCAACAAAATACCAAAGGGAGCACAGAAGATACATTTTTTCAAGTTAAGGGAAATCTGATACTGTCTGCATTTTTCTAACATCATGCTCAGGTTCCCTATATGGTTCTTTAGTAAACCAAACACAGTCCAGTCATCAAAATAGACTTCTAGAAACTTATGAATGAATTCTTTAAAAACAGCAACAACGACTCTAGAGAAGATAGCAGGAGCGTTTTTAAGACCAAAGGGCATTACCGTATACTGGAATGAGCCCCATTCGGTTGCAAAGTGGTCTTATGGCAGTCTTCTGGATGGATTCTGATCTGATGGTATCTCGAAAAGCCATCAGTGAAGGAGTAAGCCTCTTGTCCTCCAACATTATCAAGCACTTTGTCTGTAAAGGGGGTAGGAAATGGATCATGCGCTGATGCGTCGTTCAGCTTGCGCAAGTCCACGCAGATTCTTATTTCACCTTTTGCCTTCTTCTCTTGTACCACCATAGGACTAATCCAATCACTTTCCTCTACTGGTTCAATAATACCTACTGTGAGCATCTTATCAATTTCTTCTCTAACCTTTTCTTTATATCGCAGGTTCAACCTGTACGGGCACTATTTTACTGGCTTGGCGTTTGCTTTCAAAGGTATGCGCATAACTCCTAAATCCCCTAATATGCCTTTCATTTCTGTGAACTTGGTAGGAAAGATATCCTGGTAGTCACGTAATAAATCTGAAATATGGCCAACAGTTTCATCATCCCAATAATCTCCTATAGAAGCAAACTTGTGTTCAGCTTCTGTACCAATGTTAATCTTTTTGAGCTTGATGTGTTCTATAATGGCAGGGATATCAAGCTGAGGACCTTCGACATTGCGCGTCCCTTCTGATTCTGGAATATTGATGTTGCGAGGATCATCTTCCTCTTCACCAGTGGTGAAATTATAGCATTCCAGGGCATGTTCCATCTGGACAGCCCAATCTGGTTGAGAATATTCTGGTAATGGACATTGTTCAAATACCTTCTTTCTAATACACTTTAAAGCGTGGTCGATGCTTGGATGTTCTGACTCAAAGCTAAAGGTAAGTTGAAAACTTTCTATCATAAGAGGCCAAGTGATAGTGCCTCTGCGCAATTCTATTTCAGTGTACTAGTTCCTTGGAACTGTATCCAATGTGTGGATGAATAGGTGAACCCACTCATCTTTTGGAATATCTGACCATTGCTGAATACATGCTTCAACGTGTGACCTGGGGTCACTCTGTCCATCATATTTGTGCAATAATTCTGCTGTAGTTCCCTGAAATCTGCGCAGTATCAATCTGCGACAGTCTTGCCATGTGTCAATATGCTCTTTATGCGCAACCCACCATCTTGCAGGTGTAGAGCGCAGTGCTACATCCAATGCTTGTATTCGCTGCTCATCTGGGATCTATTGTTCATATGTATGTATAAATTCACTTACTTCCATTAAACCATCAAAAATTAGAGTGTCATTCAATTCTGTTCCAATCCATCGAATTGATTTAGTCATCATGGCGCAACGCCTTGCAGAAACCTCATGTAGGCGATTCTGCCAGTTTTCCAGTCCTACTTCTGAATCTGATGTGCACGAGCTATCGCATCGCCAGCTGATATGGCCGTCCGCTGTGGGATTGACATAGTCACTATGACTAGCAGTCATCTAGTACAAAATTTCCATGTGGTGCACTTCTTCTTCTGCCCGAATGGGTTCAATATACCATGGTCCTTGAAGTGGATCAAGCGGTGCGATGACCCTGATCTGCTCATCCTCGAAGGTCATCTGTCTTTTCTTCAAATTAATGACAGCCAAATTATCAAATGCCCAATCTATGCCTAAAAGTGCTGGGTAAGGTCTACTATCATCCAGAATTTTGATTACTTCAAAGTCTGCAGAACTTCTTACTCCTTCAATATCAATAGGTACATTGGGTAGTCTTCCCAATGGAGAAACTCGTTGTTGATTTGCAAGTCTTAGCTGGATAGGAGATCTTGTAAGCTGAGGGCTACCCATCTATTCCTATGTCTGCATGGTGAGAACATTAACTTCTGAGCCTAAATCCAAAATGACTTCATCCATTTCAAATGATCCAATCTGCGCTGTGAGCCTCATCTCTTTTCCAGTTCTAGTATGACTCCCAATCTGGTGAACAGCACGCTGTGGTGTATTCATCGAAGCAAATTGTTGACACTTATCCAACAGGTGTTGGAGTTCTATAGTTGCTTTTTCATTGTGCAACAACTTTAAGTAGTTTCTCAGGAAGGCATGGACACTTCCTAGTGCATCCTCCTCCTCATCATCATGCCTTCCAGATATAGTGGCAGGTTCTTGTATCAGGTTGTCTTGTCTTAGCACTTGCGATCTGATATCATTATGCGGAATTGCGACGGAAGTTGAAGCTCATGGGTCTGAGAAATACTCTTGAGCTTGCTTGAATGCTTCTTTTTGCTTCTACAGGTCGAGCGGAGACGGTTTAATATTAGCGCAGTGCACCCATTGGGTCACTTGCTTTCCAGTTCCCAACTCTGGCGTACCAGTGGTTGCTCCACTGCGTGTCACTATATTAACTGTAGGATCTGGTTCTCTTTTTTCTGCTCCAATCAACTGAATATTCTGATTAACCTGTGGCGTCTTTGCTTGCATCTTAGCCATCAACTGAGGGAATTCTTCAATGACATGATCATAATATTTACAATATCTGCAGATGGTTGTAGGATTTTGGCAATCCCTTGCATAATGGCCTTGAGCTCCGCAATTATGACAACTGATTTGTCCTCGTCCACGAGCAAATCCTGCTGCACGTCCACGGCCCCTATAATTTCCTCCTCGGCCTTCGCGAGCTTGGTCATACTGCGGACCTGCTATTGGTCCTTGTGCCTCGGACTGTACTCTATAAACATCATGTTTCCTTTCCATCATAAGGTCATATGCTCTATAATTGTTCTCATCATGGCCTACTAATTTGCAGAAATTGCAATATAGATTCTTTGGAGTTTGTATGTATTTCTGTAACAAGTGACATTCTTGTGGTCTGTGACCTCCAGTTCTATAGATTTCACACCAAGGCCCTTGGGCCTGTGGTAAAGGGTTAGGTGCTCCAATTGCAATATACTCTATGAAAACAGGACAATGATCCTTTGAATGACCTTGCGCTTTACATTTTGTACACCAAATTTCTTCTTTAATATCCTTTCCTTTCTTAATATCATGGACTTGCAAGGTTAGGTTTGCTAATTGGTTCTGCAACTGTGCAACATCGTTGCTTGTTCCCGCAATTGGTGAAGCTTCTAGTTTCATAGCCATCTCTAGAGCTTGTTCCTGAGTAGTGAGATTTTGTTGCATAAGAGGAAGTCTAATATGAGGAAGCAGCGCAGCAATGAACCATTCCTTATGCTGCTGCGGTGCAAACTCAAAGCTTACTTGATCTATCAGGGCTTTGAACTTCTGGTCAAAGTCCCATACTGACTCTGTAGGTAACTGTTTTATGTCTTTTAGCTCGGTTATGCACTGTGATTCTGATTTAGGTTTCTTGAATTCTCTAATCATAGCATTTCTTACATCAGCAAGCGTCCTATTCTGTGCTGCTGAGTATTTCATGAACCAAGTTAAGGCTCTTTATCTTAGTGTGGTTGCTAACTGAACCAGCTTAATAGCATCATCATTAATTTGCTTAATTGTCCAAATGGCTTCACATAGGAACCAGTGCTGCTCAGGGTCTTCTAGCCCTGTTCCTCTCAAAGTTGGTAGCTTCATGTCATCACCCATCCTTCTTGCGCTAGGTTGAGGTGGAGGTGCTATAGCACTGCCTCCGGGATGGTTAAACAAAGGTGGTGCTGAGGTACTAGAAGTACCATGCGGGCTACTGCGGGGTTATACTGAGCCCCGTCTAGCTTTTGCGGTGTAAAAAGGTGATAAGGGATATGAGCACTCCCTTGTCTCTCTATATGGCTCGCTCTGTGAACATGACTATCTTCTGGGCTAGACTCAAAAGAATTTTGGTCAAGGCCTACTTTATACCGTTTTTCACTACGAGTGCAACCAATAAGTTCAAGATCACTATCAAAACCTGTGGACATTACTTGTCTATGCTATTCATCTGAAGCTATGCATAGTTTTCCTTTTTCATACAGAAGCATTTTAATTCATAAGTTTAAGGAATTTAAGAACTTACCCCTGTGTGCTTGGAAGAAGCTCCTCTCAGCTTCACTGAAGCTCTTTCTCGTATCTGCTGCAAATTCGGTGATGAATCCTTCCAGCAGACTGTTCAACCAAAATTCTACTGCACGGGACACAGAATTATCTACCCGCTTCAAAATGATAACTAGCTCAGGCGTCCAAACGACGGGTTGAGCAACATGCACAGTGGGTCTAGTATCTGCTAGCTTTGCTACCCACGCATGCAAATCAAGTGCAAATGTGACAAAGAAAATTTCGTGAAGGTCAGTATAAATATACTTCTGCAACCAGTCTTCTGTATGAAGCCCAAAGCTTCTATTTTGTCATTCAGCGAACTCTCTAGCCTTTGAATCAAACCAGTCTTGAATTTATTTAGCTGTAGGATTCCAGTAGCACATTGCCTTCAAAATAATATGGTTGAAGCCGACGAAACCATTTGTTGGCTGAGCAAGTCTCAAGGCAACAAGTCGCAAGGTAATGGAACCATTTGTTGGCTCCCTTTTTCTCTAGGTTGCGCATCAATCTCGCATGTCACCGGAATAACAAGTCTTAAGGCAACGGAACCATTTTTTGGCTGCTTTTGGACAGACCCAGGTTTCAGGATGCACAGCAACAAACACCCCTTGGCACACTGGCCCTCTCGGAAACGAGCTGTGCAGCAGCCTAAAGTCTCACCCGAAGTGGCTATGGGGGGGCTAAGGAATCAGGCTTCCTTAACCTAGGCGACGTGGAGACTGCAATCTTCTCCCTCTCTCTTTCGGGAGGATTCCTCAAAGCGGAATGTCTTGCTCTTCCGCAGACCTCTCAGTGCAACAGCACTGAAACTCGTACCAGCCTAGTTGCACGGTATCTCCGCTCCGGTGCATGAGGCGATTACCCACTGCATCCGATACACTATGTATCATCTTTGCTTGCGCACCCAGTGCAGCGATGCATTCCCTGAGCGCTACGGCAATAGTGCTCTTATCGACTCCTTCGATAGTGGGCGAGAATAACTTCTAAGGGAGCTTCAAGGACTTGCTTTATATACTCATTCATAAAGACAATGAAACATTCATGTAAACACAGATAGTAAACTAAAACATGCATTCGCACAACGCAGCATCATAATAACGAGAATTATGTAGTTTGCTTCCATGGGGAAATCACATTCACTGGAACTGTTATCTTACATTATCTCAAAATGGAAATTACACAGTCCTGCTACGCACACAGCTACAGCCTTAGATCTTTCCAGGAAACTCCATGCACACAGTTGGGAGCCCTTCTCTTAGATCTATTTTCTTCCTCTACAAAGATTACAATGGTTCAGACATCGACTTAGACTGTCTGCAACCTGAACATCAACTTACAATGGCCTTCTAACCACTCGCTCTCTCTAACGTCTAAAACATCTAATGGCTAACGTTTAACGCCTAACCTTTTTATATCTAAAACATCTAACCTTCTTCCTTTACAATTACACATATATATAGGTGGCCCTGAGAGTCACACCTTTACAAAACTGTGGGCCTTTCCCAGCAGTAATCCCTAAAAACCCTAACCGCGGACATGGCTAGGTGTACTGTAGGCGCCGCTTGCAGTCACGTCGCCGCTTCCTGCAGGCTCCGCAATTTCCGAAGCAGATTGCAGGTATGGGCGCCGCTTCATCATGCACTGCTCCTTGTCCTTTTCCTTCAATGCTTTAGTCTGTTGCTCTTCCTTGGTCAGAGAAACCATAACTTTTGTACTTAGCCTTAATGAGGGTAGCTGAGCCCTCTATTCCATTGCTTCATTTATTGTGGTAGCTGAGCTTTCTACTCAGCCACATTCACTCCTTTGGCATGTGCGCGCGAGCTCCACGATTTTTGGCCCGTAATCTGCGCTGAGCTCATCCATCTGGCACCGTACTGCACACTTGTTCGCTTCTGACCAAAATTGGTGGTTTCTCAAAATTAGCACTTTCCCTTCAACACTTGTGCTTTTTCCTCAAAATTCACAGCTTTACCAAAGCTACGGCCTAGGCTCCAACACCGACCCCACACATGGTGGTGTAATAACCCATCGACAAGTACACACACTTGCGACACTTGTCAATCCACATGACGACACTTCCTTATAGAGGAATAACACATCTCTAATAAGGGTACAATAAATATATATGAAATACATAGATGAAATACATTCCAAAGTTACATATACATCAACACTCCCTCTTAACTGGGAAGGTGTTTCTCGACACAGATCTACTAGACAAGTCTTCTTCTCGGGATCATCATAATCGATGCATCGTCATCATCATCGTCGCTGCTACTGCTATCTCAACCAATCTCTGACTCTACTCGTCATAGGAAGTTCTACAGAGCCAGTCCTTTTTCATACTAGATGTAGGTCCACCACCTACAGGTCTTCATCATCATTGGCCATACTGTGGAAATATCAGGACTTATTACGTGCATCACAAAACCTTAAAAGAGTCTCTTGACTAGAAAGAACCCTAAAGAGCATCTGAGGCCTTTTTCATCCTGTCCAGATCTTCAGGACTTATTACATGTGACCCCACCACAAAACCTTGAAAGAGAATCCCAGGACTGATTACGAGCACAAGGCTCAACCTATCGGATCTCCCAGGGCACAAATTACATGTGGTCACCACAAAACCTTGAAAGAGCATCCAAGGATTGATTATGAGCACAAGACTCAACCTATCGGATCTCCTAGGGCACAGATTACATATGGTCATGGAAAAACATTGAAAGAGCATCCCAGTACTGATTACGAGCACACGGCTCAACCTATCGAATCTCTCAGGGCACAAATTACATGCCATAGGACAAAACCTTGAAAGAGCATTTGCCAAATATCCCAGGGCACAAATTACATGCCATAGGAAAAACCTCGAAAGACTATCTGCAGATCTCCCAGGGCACAAATTATATGTCCTCCCAAGCAAAACCTCGAAAGAGCATTTGCTAGATATCCCAGGGTACAAATTACATGCCATAAGCAAAACCTCGAAATACTATCTGCAAATCTCCCAGGGCACAAATTACATGCTTATCTACACAACCTGTTCCACGGCCACAAAGTATCAACCTAGTACTCACCATACATCATCCTGATGTACACATGATCATCTTGATCATCATCACTGCAACATCCTGCTGCATGTCATCTAGAGCAACATCCCGAAGCTCGTCATCCATGATCATCCTGATCATACAATGCATCTACCTGATGCATACCAAGTATCTACCTGATACATATCATCATACATGATCCACCTGATCACATAGTGTATCCACCTGATACAAATAAAAATACATGATACATATCAACATACATGATCTACTTGAGCATACAATGTATCCACCTGATACAGATACAGATACATGGTCCAAGCATCCAACATGATGCATATACAAAATACATACACATGATCCAACTGATCATATCCACCATCAACATGATGCGTACATACATATAAATGATCCAACTGATCATATCCAGCATCCAGCATGATGCATACATACATATATAAATGATCCAACTGATCATACAAAGCAGAAACCAGAACATCATCCTGATGCTCATCATCCAGTGCTTACATCCATAGCCATGTGAAGGATCCTCCTTCCAACATGCTTGGAATGGCTTCAACAAATGTGTCCGTCACTTCTTCCTCGAAGTGTCATCAATCTGAAGAACACCAATCCTCTCCCTGAAGTACTCGAACTTAACCTTGGATAGTAGCTTTGCCAGCACATCTGCAATCTGCTCGTCGGTCGCAACATATAGGAGCTTCACAGCTCCTCTCTGCACCATATCCCTGATATAGTGATATTTGATCTCTATGTGTTTCAACCTGTCATGAAACACTGGGTTCTCAGACAGCTTCACACAACTTTGGTTATCACAAAATATACTAGTAGCATCCAACGGGAGATCAAATAACTCAGACAGTAGCTTCCGTAGCCATACTACCTCACAACTAGCTGAACAGGCTGCAACATACTCTGCCTCAACTGTACTCAGTGCTATGCAGGATTGCTTCCTGCTAAACCAAGAGATCACACCTAATCCCATACTGAAGCAGCACCCATATGTGCTCTTCCTATCTGCAGCACTGCCAGCCCAATTTGAATCAACATAACCCTACAAGTTAAACTTTTGATTCGCTTCATACTTGAGCCCATAATCCACTGTACCCTTCAGGTACATCAGAACATGCTTTACAGCAACCAGGTGAACACTCCTCAGATCCATCAGGAACTGGCTTAATGTGTTCACCGCAAAGCAAATATCTAGTCTCGTGTTCGTTAGGAACATCAAGGACCCAATTATCTGACGATACATAGAGACATACACCAGCTCAGATGAGGCATCACATAGAAGCTTTAGATTTGATGCCATAGGTGTGGCCATGGCCTTGCAATCCATCATCCCGAATCTCTTTAGGATATCTACTGTGTACTTCCCTTGACCAAGGAAGATCCCACCTACATTCTGCCACACCTCCATACCTAGGAAATAATGCATCATTCCCAAATATTTCATATCAAACTCAGCAGTGAGCTTCCTCTTAGTATCTTGAATCAATCTATCATCTCCTGTTACAAATAAGTCATCCACATACAGGAGTAGAATCATAGGATTCCCTTCCTCAACCTTGTAGTAAAGGTTGGAATCCGCTTTACTCTTGGTAAAGCCCAAACTAAGGAAACTGTCCACCCTACCATACCAAGTTCTGCGAGCTTGCTTCAAGTCATACAAGGCTTTCTTCAATCTGCACACATACGACTCCCTTGCATGTATTTCGAAACCGAGTGGCTACTCCACATATACTTCCTCTTCAACTACAATTCAAGAAGGTAGTCTTGACATCCATCTGGTGTATTTTCCATTTCATTGTTGTAGCCAGGGAAAGTACTATTCTGATGGAAGTATACTTGGCTACAGGTGCAAAAGTTTCTTCATAATCTATTCCCTCTTTCTGAGAGAAGCCACGAGCTACGAATCTTGCTTTGTATTTTTCTACACTGCCATCTGCAGCATGCTTGATTTTGTAGATCCAATTGGAAGTCACAACAGACTTCTCTTTAAGTCTTGGGACAACATCCCAAACATCATTTTTCATTATTGATTGGTATTCCTCAACCATAGCATCCTTCCATTCTTTCTTTTCCACTGCTTCTTCATAACTGGAAGGTTCTTTGTTCATAATGTCACAGAATAAAGCAACATAGCCGGTATGTGATCTGGTTCTCTTCTTTGCTCTGTGTTCTTCTTCTGGAAAGCCAAATCTTTCTGCATCTTGAATGAGCTCTCTATCCCATGCAGGTTTCCTCTTGTGAGAGTTATCCTCATGGGGTGGATCTACAGGTTCTTGCGGATCTTCAAACACACGAACAACTTTTGGAATTGCTTCAGTCATGGTAGTGTCTTGAAATCTAGTTTCCTTAGGTTCTTCATAAACTTTGATAGGTGCCTTCCTTGATTTGATGAATGTTGAGTTTTCATCAAATGTTACATCCTTGCTGACATCAATCTTCTTGAACCCTGGAAAGTATATTCTATAAGCCTTTGAGCTTTCACTGTAACCCACAAAGATACCCCTATTTCCTAAAGGATCTAGTTTGGTCCTCTTTTCCTTTTGGACATGTGTGTATACCGGACAACCAAATATTCTGAGATGGCTGACTTCAGGTTTCTTACTAGAAAAGATCTCTTCTGGTGTTTTGTTGTCCAATATCTTGTCGGGTGTTCTGTTCTACACATATACAACTGTTCTAGCTGCTTCTACCCATAGATGCATAGGTAGATCCTGGTCATGCAGCATTGCCCATGCCGCTTCCACGATTGTTTTGTTCTTCCTTTCTGCAACTCCATTCTGTTGAGGATTATAAGGAGCAGTCAACTTCCTCTTAATCCCTGAATCACTTCAAAGCTTCTTGAAGTCACCTGAGGTGAATTATCCACCATTGTCGGATCTGAATGTTTTGATCTTCTTGTTAGTTTGATTCTCCATCAAAGTTTTGAATTCCTTGAACTTATCAAACATTTCATCTTTGTTCTTCAAGATGTATACCCAAGTCTTCTTGGAGAAGTCATCAATAAATGAGACATAGTAAACATACCCACTCAGAGAACTGGATGACATAGGACCACATACATATGAGTGGATGATTTCTAGGATGTCTTTTGCCTTGCTTTCACTGCTTGGGAAAGCCTTCTTAATCTTCTTACCTTTTGCAAATCCTTTGCAAACACCTTCATGTTTGGTCTTGATCTCAGGAAGACCCTCTACAACCTTGGTTGCAATTGGAAGTGCCCTATAGTGCATATGAGCAAGTCTTCTCATTGCAATTGAAGCATCTGAGATCTTTCTTATCTTTATGATAATGGTGGTGTGAGAATTTCCTCTTATGAGATGATTCCTTCTTGGACTTGCCTTTCTGGGCATATGCTGTGAGAGCTTGATCTTCATTTCCCATATTTTCTTCTTGGGCCACAAGCCTAGCTTCTTCTTGAGAGCATTCTTCCCGCAATCTGTTGAAGGAGATCAACTTCTTCCTTGCACAAATTCCTTGAATAAAGGAATCCCATGACCTGGGTAGGCCATTTAGAGTGGTCATCACCACTTCACCATTCTCCACCATTTCATACACTGCTTCTAGTTGTTCCTTGATCTGGGAGACCCTTGAAAAATAAGATTGAATGGTTTCTCCATTCTGAAACTTTACTCCTTTCAATTGGTTCCATAGGGTCATCTTCCGATTTATGTTCATCCCTTCAAATAGCTTGGTCAAGGAGTCAAACATCTCCTTGGGTGTCTTTAGAGAAGACACATGGGGTATGAGATGGTCTTTGATAGAATCAGCAATGATTCTCTTTTCCTTGACCAAGTTCTTCTTATGCAATACCTTAGCCTCTTCATCCTTTGGGATAGGGATGTCTTCTTTTACATATGAGTCCAACTCATTCTCTTCTAGGATTAACCCAATCCTATACTTCCAAGCTCGGAATTTATCAGCCCCTTCAAGCTTATCCTCAAGCTTGGTGTGGTGAGACATCTTAAAGAGTACTTCAAATGTAAATAGAAAAGATTTAGGTCTTACCACTTGAAATGCTGAAAACTGGATCGGGTCCCGGATTAGGGTTTGTCGAAAAAACCCTAAAAATTCAAAATGTGAATTTCAATTTTCTAAAAGGATAGAAAGATGCGCCTTGATGTGCTAATCAGCCTGGTGTATTGAGAATTTGAGATCAGCAAAGCTTTACCCTTCATATTTTCCTTTTTGTCCTCCTGGGTTCACTAGGGAGAGCCTTGAATTAGGGTTTGAGTTTCCTGGAGATCTACCCAGCCAAAAATCTCGATCCAAAGCTCTAAACTTTGATTTTTGCAAGGAGCTTCCAACTATGTCTTCAGATTTTAAAAATTTCTTTTTTTGTGGAAACCCTAATTTTTAGGGTCAAATCTGAAAATGCTCAGAATTGAATTCTGATTGGACAGATAGATTCGCCTTGATGAGTAGAGTCAATCTACTATACTACTTTTCCAAAAACTGTGGAGAGAAACCCAATAAACAATAAACTCAAGTTTATGTCACTATAAAATGTCTTCTTCTCAGGTTAGCTCTAATACCATGTTAAATTTTGAGCATTAATTCACAATTCTCTAGGATCTTTACTGAGAGAATAACATATACAGTATATCAATGCATAACAATCACAATAAGTATGAAAAGCATCACAAGAATTGAAAGCATGAGAGATAAGAGACACAAAGTTTCCGTGGGGAAAACCCTAAAGTGAAAAACCCCACAACTTCCTCAGAAATAGAGAGAGCAATGGCTCAACCAAAGTACAACCAAAATACACTTGAGATGGTCTCCTAGTAGCATATGATCCTCCTCCTCACTAGTGCGTCACTTAATGAGTGAGAGAAGTGTGACTTTCCGAATGATCAATATAGAGATCTTTCGATCTCTATTTATACTAACCTGTTTTCCCAGTGACCTTATGGGGCCGGCTTGTCTAGCTAGGTACATCCACAGTATAATATATATTTCAGGGCCAACCCCACACATGGTGGTCTAATAACCCATCGGCAAGTACACACACTTGTGACACTTGTCAATCCACATGACGACACTTCCTTATAGAGGAATAACACATCTCTAATAAGGTTACAATAAATATATATGAAATACATTCCGAAGTTACATATACATCAACATCCACGTGCATAACATGTGCCTCCACGGGCATATAAAAATCAAATATACCTCCATGGGCATATAAAAATCAAACATACCTCCACGAGCAAACAAATAGACAAGATGTGCATCCATGTGCATACACGACTATATAGCAAAACATATATATCTATATCATCATAATAGTCACCATGCCATAAGTACAAAAAGATACATCGCCATATACAAAAATACACTAGCCGTACAAAGTGTGTATAAACAAAAATCATCCCCATATGCTCATCAACATTTGGGGGCAAATATGTGATCTCCTAGTCATCATGATCACCAGGATCCTTTGGCTCCTTCAGATCCCCCTGATCCCGAGCCCTCCTATTGGCCGTCATAACTGCTACTCTGAGCAGGATAAACCACCACTCATGAGGAGCATCAAAACAATGCTCGATAGTGGCCCAATCCAAGTTCCTCCACCCCTCTTCTGGTGCTCCTACTACAAACTCCTCCAAAGTCTCTTGTATTCCCTCCAAGGCATCATATCAAGGATGCACAACCCCTCGAGCAGGAGGAGGTGGCACCGCTATAGGTGGAGGAACGACCACCATCACCCATCCTCGATGGCCTACATGATCAGCTGGTGGCCTCGGACCAATATATGCACAATCACATAAGTGAACCAAGTCAATATCATATAAATATATCTAGCTATACTCATAAAAAAAACATCTAAAAACATGATATAGTAGAAAACCAAAAAACAAAGACATACCATCTAAACCCCAGGCCTGCCCTTGAGCCCGAGGCATCTCCGGATCTCCTCGGTAATCCATGCCAGCATATGGATAATCATCAATAAGCAGGGGGATCTGCTCCCACTGCTCATACATATCCATCAAAAAGAAACATCGGATACCACCACCACCCTCGGGCATCATCTCCCCCCACCACACCATCCGCGGCTCACTAACCAACCCCTCCTGAACCGGCACATGCGGCTGCAAGGTCAGTACCCGCTCAAAGAAAAAACAATAGAGGAAGGAGGCATAGCAAAACTCCCCCCCCTCCCGACTGAACTTGTTCAGATCTCACCAGACACAGGAAAAAAACATCTGACCCTAGGAAAAGTAGGTCCCTCTCAACACACAGTCTACCATCGTCATTTTACCCCCAGACAAACAATGTGGCATCATGACACTCAACACACGCAGAACACAAGCCCCAACCGCCCGCATCTCCCACTCCTACAAGGATGTCAGAATCAGTGCGTTGTTCTGCGCAATAGCTCCTGGAACACAAAATCTCTCCAAGAGATCCTCAATGTCCAACCCAGTAGGGATCCTTGGCTGGAGCTCCCCTACCTCCCCTAAGCGAGGCAACCTAGTAAGGAAATAAACATTAGAAATGGTGATCTCTAACTGCTCACCCCCCACCACGAATGTAGCCTCTGTTGGAACCTAGAAACCCACCAATTTGTTTAGCAGCTCTCTGAATGAATGCATAGGTGGAATCTAGGTGAACTTTAGGAGCCCGCCAGCAGCCAAGGCCTCCCAGACACTCGGTTCAGTCCGAATCCAATCCATCAAGTCCTCATCGATCTCTCGCTCCCACCATGATACTAGCGGCCTCCTCAGCATCTTGCCAAAAACACAAAAGAAAATTTTTAGAAAACAATTTTTTTTCCAAAAAATCCCATCGCGACTTTTGGGTTCTTAGCTATGATGATCATCGCGGGTTTTTCATCAAAAGCCATGATGAGCATCGTGACTTTTTAATCAAAAGCCGCGATGATTATCGTGGGTATCAGCCCCATAGTCATGATGAACATCGCGACTATATTCCCCAAACCCGCGATGAACATCGCAGGTATAAAGTCCATACCCATGATGTTCATCGTGGAAAAAGAGCCGAAACCCGCGATATTCCATGTTGGAATGCCAAAGTGGAATTTCGCAGCCTTCGGGGGCCCGCCGCTAACCAGAAAGGAAATAATTGAAAAGGCTAAGGCACATAGGCTTATCTGAAACTCGCAGAACGATATTCCAACGGTCAAATCTCCCACAAATTGAGAGAATGCTCTGTGAAACTCACACGTAACAATGACACATGTCACATTGGGCCCACACACTATTTATAGAGATTTGACCATTTTTCAATCAACAATTTTGGTATCATACGACATCTGTTTTTCAAACCATTGGCACCGTTGGAATCAGCATAGCGAGAATTTCATGATAGTCCACCCCTTTTCACGATTCCACTAGGTCCATTTTTAGGGCATTTTTCCCACGCCCCTCGTCACCTCAGTTTGCATGCCACATCGGTCGTCGTATGTTTTTTATGAGTCATATATCGCCGGATTCAGTTTTCCGCACTTGTAATGATGCTTGAGACCATTTCTTGCTCTCACCCCCATCATTTTCGGGCATTTTTTCCAAAATGCCACTCATTGCCTCAGTTTGCATGACACATCAATCGTTGCTCGTCTTTTCACAATCTTTATGTCATTGGATTCAGTTTTTTGTGCTCGTGCGATGCTCGAGATCATTCATCGTTCTCACCAATACCTTTTTGTTCGGTATAATTTTACCCCTTTTTCGGGCCGAGCAAGTCTTTTATGAAAAAGGCACTTAGGAAGTTTCTGTTAAGCTCTTTTTTGACTCCTAAAACAATGAAAAGATTGTCGAGCAACCATGCTTCCTTTCATGCTCGCTAAAAGTATTTGAAAGGGAGTCTACCTGGTATAAGTTTACCCCTTTTCCGGACCTTGTAGACTAATTACGAAAAAGGAATACTCTAGTCACATCGGCTAGAAGAGTTCTCCATTTGCATAATTTTATACTTTTTCGGACCTTGGAGACTAACTTACAAAAAGAACACCAATGGAGTCTACTTACCACTTCCAGACTCCCAAAAAATGAAAGCAACCTTGAGCAATCACCATCTTGGGATCATATAAATCCACAGGATGGTATTCCACAACCACTGCAGAGTCTTCTTATCATTTTCAGACTCCTTAAAAATGAAAGCACTTACGAGCATGAACAGTCCTAGGATTTCATAAATCCATAGGATAGTACCATTTCAGAGCACACTTTTATCCCTTCTTGGAGCTCATTAAAACTACAAAGAAGGACCCAATGGTGCTTTTTGGCACCACAACAGACCCTGTCTACTCTTACGGTAGCTTCCCCATTTTGGTCGCCTTTGTTCAGAGTATTCTGCAATATGTCACCCTGATACTCCCCCTACAGCATCCATCAGCTGGACCACCCCCCAGATCACTCAAGTCTCCAATACATACCCCTAATATATGATCCTCACACCTAAAAGTCAGTTCCCTATGCTGCCAGGTCAACCATGTCATCATGCTCTGAACAAAGGAAGTTTGAGTCACCCACTTTATGACCCGAGTTATTTCCCATCCCCACAATATAACAATCCTACCATCAATCTTATCACACTCCAGTTGTACACCTCGCACTCTTATCAAGGATACATCATTTCCTTGGTAGTTGTCGATCTTCCTCTGTCGACGCCAACCAAATCTATTCTAGAGGATAGACCTAGAGGTCCCTATGCCTTGGACTCATCACCATTTGTGATGAGGGCCTACGGATCATTTCGAAAGGAGTCCTCAGTGCCTCTCCGAATGATTGTTTCTCACATGCTTGACTTCAACACCTTGATCGCATCATTGAGACTCGTACAGAGTATCGGTCCTTTCAGTTTTTGTTGAAGACCCCGGATATCACCTGACTCTACCACATTTGAGAGTCTAATTGAGGAAACAACCAGCTACATTTTCCTGTAGATATCCGGGTTGCGCTTGGCAACAGCATTCAGATGTACCCCAGTTTTATACCCCCTTGAGTATACAATTACATATAACTCCTCAAAGTTGACTCACAGTTATTGAGTCCCTACAGATGTTGGACACTTTCAGTTTCAGCAATTCATTAACCCTTATGATACCTTTTTCAGATCGGTTGTTGCCTTTTTCTAGTGTATCAGTTTCTCAGATCAGCCATGGTATGACCATGAGTATGTCCTAGCATTGTGTCCCCTCTGGACCATTATGATGTACCAGCATATTTTTATGTATTTCTTCAGGCTCCCCTTCGTGGGCCTAATTGTTATGTATATATCTTGATACGAGCATGGGTATGCCCGCCTCATCCATAGTCAGAGATTATTCCTCATTCATTTTGAGTCCATGTAATATTTTTTGTTTTTTGCAGCTTCCAGGGGGTCGTTGTTCCAGTCTCCAATCAGTCTCTTCTCTTCTCCAAACCCCAGGAAAAACACAAAAGAACTATGATGTCTATCGGCCATATGATGATCTCCTGCCCTCACACATCAGGGGGCAATCTGTTAACACCCAAAAAGTGCTCACTAGCTCATTCCCTTATTCACATGACCCATTTGTCCACTTTTCCACCATTTGAGCCTCTAAAGCCATCAAAAGGTCACCAAAAATACCATAATACACCTTTTTCCCCTCAAAATATATATTTTTCCTCAAAAAACACAAAAAAATCCTCAAAAAGGATCTAGAATTCCCAAAAAATATTAAAAGGGAATAAAAATATTCAAAATATCCAAAAAAGGAAAAAGAGGGAAAAAGAGACCTAAACCATGTTGGTTAATACCATTGGTTTCCTCAAAACCATAATGGTATTCCCCATCACCAAAAACTATAAAAAGGTGATAGGGGCTCCTCATTTTCCATCCACATTTCATCCTATCCTTATGCTGCCAAATTCCCATTGAGAGCCATTGCCTCCCATTTTGAGTTTGAAGACCCCCATTTTAGCATCTTGGAGAAGAGACCATTGGAGCTTGGAGCACCTCAACCTTGGAGCTTCTCAACACCAAACATCCTCACCTTTGAGGTAATACAAAAAATCTATTATTTTTTACTCTTGTTCTTCCATAGATCTCTTGTTATTGATTTAGTTCTTGTTTATTTACACATGCTTATGTTAATGTTATATTAGATTTAAAATTGTTTTTGCTTTTATTCGAAGACTACTATTACAAGTTAATAGGTGCATCCTTGCACATGGTTGGTTGAAAAACCAAGCAAAACCTAGATAATTGAATGTTATGGAGATTCTTAAATTATAGTAAAACAAGTGAAATAAAATCCATTGCATATCTCCCCATTTGATTAATTATCAGAAACTAGTAAGGGATTTGACTAATTATTTTTCTGCATTCAATATTAAGTCAGTCCCAAGGTCCCAAAATTTTGATGCATGCCTGTTGGCTAACACTGCATCCAAGTTGATTCCTCCAGAAGGTTTGTCTCCTAACGCTTTTTCTATTGAATTAATGTACAAAACTTTTATTCCTGACAATGTAACTAGTTGGATGGTTTTTGATGATGACCAACAGATCTTAGATTTTCTCACAGCTAAAGACACTTTTCAAGATGTGGCAATAGATGAGGTTGAGCATTAAAAGTCTTTATCTGATCCTGGCTACCCTTCCAATCTTATCCCCAAGTCACTTATCAATCTGGAAAAATACTATGATCTGCAAGATAAATTCAAACACAAGACGAACTACAAAACTCAAATCTCATCCCTAAATCATGAGCCTGACAACCTGGGAACTGAACAAGACCCTTGGTTAATTAATCTAGGGGTTGACTTCTCTCCTGAAGAAAAGAAAGCTTTCATTAAACTATGCAAAGAGTTCAAAGATGTGTTCTCCTGGACATATGATGAGCTCAAAACCTTTGATACCAATATCATGCATCACAACATACCCATGAAACCTAATGTTAAACCTTATCAGCAAAAACTAAGAAAGATGCATCCCAGCCTAGAACCATCTGTCAAAAAGGAGCTTGAGAAATTGCTAGCAGCAAGAATTGTTTTCCTGTCAGACACACACAGTGGATTGCAAATTTGGTACCTATTCAAAAGAAGAATGGGGAAATTAGACTATGTGTTGATTTCAAGAACCTTAATAAAGCTTATGAAAATGACAATTACCTTATTCCCCCCATGGAACAGATTTTACAAAAGGTTGCAGATGTTTAGATGTTCTCTCTTCTATATGGCTTCTCAGGGTACAATCAATTTTTGGTTGCCCCTGCTGACCAATTGAAAACAACTTTCAGAACCCCTTGGGGAACTTTTCCCTACAGGACAATGCCGTTTGGATTGATAAATGCTGGTGCCACTTTCCAGGCAGATATGGACATAGATTTCAGGGTATTAATGCATAATTCTGTTGTTGTTTATTTAGATGACATCACGATTTATTCTGAAAAGAGGCATGAACATTTGTCTTCTCTTAAACAAGTGTTCGAGTGGTGCAGAAAGTATGGGATTTCATTGAATCTCAAGAAATCAATCTTTGTTGTCACTAAAGATAAGCTATTAGGTTTATTGTTTCAAAGCATGGCATGATCATCGACCCATAATGTACAGAATCTATTGCAAAGATCGGCCTACCCAGTTCACGAAAAGCCATGCAATCGTTTTTAGGTAAGATCAATTTTGTTAGAAGACTTGTTCCAAATTTTGCACAAATTGTCAAACCATTGCAACAATTGATTAAAAAGGATGCGCAATATAAGTGGTCTGATGAACAAAGAAACACCTTTGCTGAAATCTAGAAGGCCATTGCGGAATCTCTTGCTCTGATGTCTCTTGACTTCACCGAAGATTTTATTTTATACACATTTTCTACTGACTTCTCTTATGTTGTTGTTCTTACGCTGAAACATCCTGATGATGTTGAGATTATGATCTCCTTCATGAGCTCCACGTTCAAAGGGACCAAATTAAACTACTTCCAGATTGACAAACAAGCCTATGCGGTCTACGAGTTGGTAAAACACTATACACCCTATCTTCTCAAATCTCGGACTAAGGTTATTGTACCCTATGCAGCCATCAGGAATGTTCTGATCCAAAAGGAGCTGGCTAAAAAACCCACTCACTGGATGAGAGCTCTGTAGAAGTACGACCTCTAGATTAGACCTGCGAAAATTATGAAAGGCCAAGGCTTGTGCTTGCTCACTGCTCAATCCAATGACCATGTTCAACAACAAATTGAGTGGGACCAAGAAGAAAGCACATTAGAAGGTTCTGTACATGTTATTACAACTCAAACGTATTAATGGTATGATGACATTATTTTTTTCCTAACACACGGGTATGCTCTTGAAACCCTTGATTTTAAAAATCATAGAGCCTTAAGGTTAATGGATACACCATATCAGTTTATTGATGGGGTGTTGTTTAGGAAAAACTATGATGGTGTGTTTCTTAGATGTTTAGAGAATGCTGAGATTGACAACATGTTATTGCAATTTCATGCAGGACCTCCAAGAAGGCAATTCTCAGGTGAAAATACTGCCCACAAGATTCTGAGAGCAGGCTACTATTGGCCAAGTTTATTCAAGGATGCATATGCTTATGTCATAAAATGTGAAGCATGTTAGAAGTGTGCTGGAAAAGTTAAGAAGCCTACATTTCCCCTCCATCCAGTTACACTCCACTTTCCATTTCAACAATGGGGCCTGGATTTTGTTGGAACTATTAACGCTACCTCCTCTTCATGGCATAAGTATATCTTGATCGCCACGGACTATTTTACCAGGTGGGTAGAGGCAGTTCCTCTCAGACAAGCCAATGCAAACCAAGTGACATCCTTCCTTGAAATTCAAATAGTCACTAGGTTTGGTGCACCCAATTTCTTAGTGTTTAACAATGACTCTTACTTCTCCTCAGTCAAACTTACACAGTATGCCCTTGAAAAAGGGATAAAACTCAAATATTCTGCCAACTACTACCCGCAAGGGAATGGACTAGTAGAGTCTTCCAACAAAAGCCTAATTAACATATTAAAGAAGGCTGTGGCCACCCACCATAAAGATTGGCACACCCAATTGTATAATTCTCTCTAGGTAGATTGTGTCACCCCAAAAGCATCCATTGGAAAATCCCCTTACTGTCTGGTTTACAGTAAGGATGCCATCTTACCATCCAACCTTATGATTCCTTCACTACAATTAGCACATTATATACAAGAGGATGATTCTTCTCCACTCTAGCAAAGGATTGACACATTACTTAAGCCGGAAGAAGACAACGAAAAATCAAAGAACAAGTTGTATCAACACCAACAGCTAGTGAAGAGATGGTTTGATGATAAGTCCTCATCTCATAGGGAGTTCACTATGGGATATTTGGTGTTAAAGTGGGATAAAAAACACAAAGAAAAGAATGACTACACCAAATTTCAGCGCTTATGGCTAGGAACATTCATTATTATAGAAAAGTTTGGTCCTAGTACTGTACGGTTGCAAACACTGGAAGGTATATCAAAAACCTATCCAGTGAATGTCAGCTGCTCAAAAAGTACTTTGTTTAGAGGAGCATATTGGCTTACCTGTATATAAGTGTGGTTTGCTTTCTTTTCTGTCTTTCTTTTGTTGATTTTTATTTTACACTTTGGTTTTCTTTTGAATAATGTCCACACATTTGGAAGAGGTTGCTGATTAGTGTGTCTCAGATCTATAAAGTATGAAATTTTGAGGTAGCAATGTCAGTTTTACTTTACTTAGCCCATGTCTGAAAATGTTTTTCATGAAATTTAATAGCCATTCTTCTGCAGAGATTTAATTGATACCTTCCCACCTCAATCACTATCTTTATAGACATTTCATTTGGTTAATTGAAGTTATGGAAGTGATTGGGTTTTCTTACCTTATGTTTCATTAGTGATTGGCAGCATATATTTATAGCCTGGTCAACCTTTATCTACTCTGGATCCCATTATGATCACCTTGAAAGTAAATCACTTTAATAACTGTAAATTGCAAGATGGGGGTCTTATCACAAGCCATCCCATTATGTTCATAGATGTTTAGTGGAATGACATCTCCACATATCATCACCAAGCTAGGGAGATGACTTTCAACTACTACTGGAAGGTGGAAGATCCTATCATAGGTCGGTCCATTCATGATCTACAAAACATCAACGAGTAACACTACTAGCATATGGTCACCAAGCCATGGTAGTGTCTTGTAATTTACACACCAATAAATTTTGTTTTCCTTTTGATAAGACAGTTTGTTGTATTTGAGGAAAGGGGGGTCTTATTACAAGCCATCCCTACCATGATCATGATTTTGATTTTGGACTAGAATTATCACTTTATGGTTACCAAGCCATGGTAATTGCTTTCAGTGTCAAAAGATGAAAGACAAGGAGTCTCCTTACCGAGCTAGCTTGTTCAGTTTCCAGATCAGGTTTGTGAATGGCATTGTCAAAATATGATCACCAAGTCAGGGAAATGGCCTTGTGTCAACAAAGTCTTATTAGCATATTTTCATTATGTTTTCAAAACAAAGAGAAAAGTGAATATAAAATATATATATATAGAAAAAAAAGGAGAAAAAGAAAAATAAATGTATATATTTTGAGTAATGCATTTGTACATAAATAAATAGTTAATAAGTCAAGGTGATTCATAATTTGGTAATCCATAATGGCTCTAAGTTTTCTCTAAGGCTCATCATAAACTTCCCTCCTATGATTGCATAATGGCAAAAGATTCATGTTTACTTTTAGACTGCCTTATCAGATAAACATCATCATTAATTGGTTTTGGATGGGAATATATCAGTCATATGATTAACTCTGCTGTTTGGTTGTGTTTTTGTGAGAAAATTTTGTAAATTGCAGGTTGAAACATCAGTTTGCTAACATATCTTCCTTATAACTAAATATTTCATTCACAGAGATAACTGGTTCGCCCCATCCAATCGCCATTTGTTGTAGGTACAATAGATCCCGTGTTTTCGTTAAACATGGGAGCCCCAATATTTTTTTATATGCAAAGGTAATGTTCAAATTCCTTGTTCACTTTGTGGTTTCATCATGACAATCATGCTTTTTATGTCTTTGTCATGATTTGATTCAGTTAATAATTTTTCCTTCAAAAAATTCATTGATTTTTGTGTGTTTTGTGAGTTGCGGAAACCATTGGTTTTCCCAAAAGTTTGACCTTTCCGCAACCCGCAATCCTCAATCTGCAATGTGAATTGCGGAAGCTTGGTTTTTGGTTCTGAAATTCTTTATTTCCGCAACCTGCAATAGTCAAGGCGGATTGTGGATGCGGAAATTATTTTCAATAAATTTGGTTTTTCTCTTCTGCAACCAGTAACCCACAATTGTGGATTGCAGAAATATTTTTAAAATAAGTTTGCACTTTGCATTTCCGCAACCCACATCGCGGATTGCGGATTGCAGAAAGTGTTTGAGGATTAAATCTGCATTTTTCTTTTCCACAATCTGCAACCTGCAATTGCGGATTGCGAAATGCGAAAAGATCATTATTTTAAATTGTGTCATTTGCGTTTCCGCAACTTGCAACCCACAATTATGGATTGCGGATTGTGGAAAATTTTGGTATTAATATTTAGAGTTGTGTTTCCGCAACTCGCATTGCGGATTCCGGAAAGAATGTACATATATGCAAAAAAATAATTTTTGCAACTCTCCTTCTGCATCCTGCATGTTAGATCTTAGTCGTTGATTTGTTTCATCCTATGGTCTAGATTTCATTCGACCAACTTGTTAAATATGTTGAATTTTCTATTTTCTTTTACCATTTTTCAATTTCGAGAATTACCTGCATTAAGGAGTTTTACCACGAGCTTTTACTAGAGGCTGCTTTCTGCCATTTTTCGTCAGTAGAGGTCGGTTTCATGTCATTTTCCTATTGGTTGTTTACAGTTTTTTGTCATTTTTGAACTGCTTTTGATTTGTTTTAATCTATTTATCAGAATTACCAGTTTATGAATATGTCGAGGAATACTCGCTCCAAAACAGCTCATAAAGACCTGATAAACAAAGACCCTAACTTTGGCATCCTCGCCGATACTAGTGACAGAGTTTCGGAAACCTATCAGATAGACTGGTAAAAACATTATGCCATTTTTGATAACGATGACCTCTCAGAGATCCAAGATAACCGGCATGTCTATGAGAAAATTAGGGGTTCTTAGTTACACACCATAGCAGCTAGACCTTCCCTTCTCCCTTACATAGATGTAGTCAAGTGGATAATTGATCACGCAAACCCTAAAGACTGTTCCTGTAACAATAGTGCAGGTTCCCCATTTGCCACTTTTCACCCTGAAGTATTCATTAGAGCATATGCCCTTAATTCGGCCACCCAGTCTTTCAATGCCGCTTTCCTGGAATCTGTTAAAAACAGGTTTAACTTTGATGATATGATAAATTCATAGATGAATAACCCATCCAAATTCATACCCAGAGTCGATAAATTATACCCTATTTCATGGTTCAAGGAACCTTATTCCCTCTTAGCAGCCATGCTTTGCAGGTTGTATGGTCTACCCAACTGTTCTGTGTTCAAAGCGGAATGGGAACCTGTGGCCCATCACATCCTCACAACTAGGGAGTCATTCAATTGGGCTACAATTCTGTCAGTGGATTTAAAGACAGCAATCGAGCGGTATCAGAAAACATCAGCTTCAAGGAAGCCTCCTTTCTTTTATTCATCCTATGTTATTGATGTGTTCTCCTCATAATTCTAGTACCCTTTCATGGGATGGAATTGGACACTTTCAGCTCCTCCAGTTCACATTTACTATTCAACATTGTGGGAGAACAACTGTGTTCCTTTACTGTATGATATTTGTGATCACTTCTTGGGTACAATTTATCATCAGATATTTAGAGAAGATGCACCTGCCTTTTCTCCTAATGCCAAAAATCTCATTCCCACCATTGGTGACTAGTATGTGGGAGAATCTTTCTCCTATATTAGATTTTGGGGAAGTAGCAGAGTTCATTTGTTGCCAAGGATAGTCCCAGACAAACTCCTGCTTGAAGAAATTGCTTTCCAAACTGTCACAGATGGAGTTTTTCTTAAGCTCACTGGATATAAAATAAAGGGATGGCCTAAATTCCCTTTGAACCTTGGGCCTTTGGTCATTCCAACCTCAACATATGTTGCAGTATTGGGAAAGAATATTGTTTCATTGAAGTTGGGACAAGCCCCCAAAAGGATGCATGATCCCAAGGCATTCTTGGCTTCCCATTTTGCTCAAGAACACATGAAGACCACCTATTCCCATGAGGATACCCCTGGTGATTCTATTTACTAGGGAGAAAAATTGTTTTCTGAAGTCCTGGTTAGGGCTAAAATCAAATAAGAACATATTTTTATTCTTCAGTACCAATAAAGGCTCAAGACTAAGGTTTTGAGTTACAGGAAAATGGAATTACAACTTGAAGAGAAGACTAGAAAGGACAGAGAAGAGAAAGAATCACAAAAGGCAAGTGCTCCATTGATGTTAACATATCCAGATGAAGGAAAAGGTAAAGGCATTATGGAGGATGATCCAAAATTGAAACCTGTTGCAGAACTGCAGATGTTGATTCAAACATCTGAATAGTTAAACAAGAAATTGGCACAAATGACTTCAATACTTGATACTCAAGTGGTTGCTGCAAGTACTCCTACTAAAAGGAAGAAAATTCAAACCACTTTGTCTCATATTCCTACTCTACACATTGATGACAGTGATGTAGAGGATGAAAGGCTTCCAGTAAGGTCTCTTTTTCTTGTTGTTCCTATAACGCAAGAGGTCATTGAAGCCTCTCAGGATGTTACAGATTTGCTGGATAGCATTGTAATGGATGATCCCATTCCAGATGATCATTTTCCAGAATCCACCACCACAGTTGCTGCATTAACTTTTGCACTCTTACTCACTCCAAGTGAGTTCCCTCTTACTTCATTTGATAATGTTACCCTTTCATCAGCTACCTTGGCTGAAATATTTACCACTTTTTCTATTACTTCACAACCAACCCTGGTAACTCCACCATTTACCTCACGACCACCAGTCACTGATGTCCAAAACCCATTTGTTTCTTTACAACCATCAGTTATTGTTACCCCTGTTTCCCTTTCTGAAGTTTCCACTCTAACCACCCCCTCCATTTCTGAACCTTCCACTTCTATTATCACAACCACTTCTTCCACATCCACCTCTCAGATCACCATGTCTATCTCGAACCCTGTTGTCACTCAAATAACCTCATTGGTTGCAACTTGTAGCATAGCTCCATCTTCAACTGAATTGATAGCTGATTCTAGAGATGATACTGTGGTTTCCCTTGGGGAATATTTTTGCAGTAAATCAACTAAGGAAGTGGTAAAAAGAGGAAATAAGAAAAGCAGGGAACCAAGTATGTTGCAAGCACCTATTCCCAATCAAATTATTTGGGAAAAGCAGTCTGATGATATCCAATAGGAAGCATTGGACACTGCTACAACCATGGGGGCATTTGCTGGAGCCAATTTCGATTCAGTAACTTCACTAAATAAGGAAATTAACATCAAGAAAGAGGAGTTGAATAAACTTAAGGAGAAACTGGTCAAAGTTAACGAAGAACATGAATCTGAGATTCATGAATTGAGAAATCAGTATGAAAATCAACTCAAGGACTTGCAGGAACATAACACTTCTCTCCAGGTTTAATTGCAGGATGCTGAAGTCCTAAAAACTGCCAATGTGGAGAAGATAGTAGTGTTGGAACATCAATTGAAAGATGCAGCTGCTAATGCAGCTACTTCTTCTTTTTCCAGGTTTTCTCAGGAAGAGTTTAGGGACTTGGCTAACAAATTCAATGAGGAGCATCACAAACTCCTAGCTGAGTTATTTAGTTCCCTGAATGAAATTCAGGAAACTCACAATTCTTTTGAGTGAATGTCCATCATCCTTGAGCAAAAAATTGAAAGCAGGAAACAAGCTTCCAAAGCTATTGATGACATTGTTGATTGGAAAAGATACATCAAAGACAAACCAAAGGACATCCTAGTTTTGGATAGCTTCAATTTCAGAAGAATCAGAACATCTTTGAATGCCTAGAAGCATACTTTTGACATGGTTGAAGAAACAATCAAGAAGGCACAAGCAATCTGTGGAAGAAGATGGTATGTTGTAGACACTATCCTAGTTATGCTACATTTTCCCACTTTGGACCTGATTGAGAAGGCTTGTCCACCAAAGCTGATGATTGAACAAGTCAATAGTAGATGTGAGTAGGTCAAAGAACATATTCAGCTGCTCGATCACATTGGAATATCGGAAGTTGAAAAATTCATCAAACAACCTGTCAGCCTAGAAGGAATTATCGATACTTTTCTGCGCACTTGGCACAAGTTAGCTAAAAATGAGATGGATTCCTTTACGTGTGATGCCTAGTTGGGACTCAAGTTGGCTAATTATCTATATGTAGATGAGTTGTTAGAAGTTTGGACCAAGTGGCAAGGTGCCCTTGGTTATTCTTAGATTAGCCTGATTTTGTAATCCCTATTTTATGGGAAGTTTACCCTTTGTATCTATTTTGTAATTATTATTTAAAGGGTAGAGATCTCATAGGATAGGGGGATTAAAATCATCAAAAGGATACTGGAGATACTCTGATTAATGAAGAGATTGTAATTTTTTGCAACCTTGAAGTAATACAGTTAGTTTTTCTCTTGATTCCTCCTTGATTTATAAAATTTGTTTGATGAATGTTGATTTTCACTTCAATCTACGAATGAACACTATTTTAATTTTGCAATCATAATTAATACATTGATCTACAGTTTAGATGTATCTCTACTTATGATCTGTGTCTTTTATGTTTTAAGTGAATTTATTTATTTAAATCATTTATCTATTTCTACAAATAATGAACAAATATTATTAAATTAATGCCAATTTTTCAATTAGCATTTTATATATAGGATAATTTTGCATGTGCTTCAACCCTTAAGCTACAATTATTTGATTCTCATTTTCGGGTTGTACCTTAAGCTAATAAGTAAAGATCCACTTCACATTTCTGTCAAACTGGTGAAAATACTTATTAAAATTCAAATCAACTTATCCTGCACATTAAAACACATCTCTTTAATTTAGATCTAACTTAGTTTAGATTTACTTTAAAGCAAACTCACTTCTGGAGATAGAACACTTTGACCTTCCAGCACAGGAAGTCATATCCTTCCAGGATCAACCCATTTAAGTGCCAATGAAGGCCTAATATCCGTGGGAGTTAACTATACGGAACAGTCTGGGGATAGAACTGCTCTTGCGTAGAGTTTTTTGAAGCCTTTCATATTGGGTTTTCACCCTTTGTTGCTAGCCTTGGACAACATTCCAACAACCTATATACCCGGGGCTTCAACAGGTACCAAGAGGAAGGTAAGTGAAGTAGTGAAGGGGTGTCCTATAGAAATGAGTGGACTACTCACACATGCAGAATTGAATGTCTTACCATTAGGGTCATATGATTCCCTAATCGGCATGGATTGGTTGGAAAGACATAGAGCCAAGGTGGAATGTTATGAGAAAGAACTGGAAATCCTTGATGATGAAGGAAGGTCAATATTGTTAAAAGGAATTCCGAAGCATATTTCAGCCCTATAGCTAAGGAAATTTTATAAAAAGGGTTGTCCATTATATGTTGTGCAAATATCCTATTCAGCAGAGGAAAAAGGACCAAGGATAGAAGACTTCCAGATGTTGCAAGAGTTTTAGGATGTATTTATGGATGAAGTCCCAAGGCTGCCACCCAAGAGAGATATTGATTTCTCCATTAACCTTGTTCCAGGGGAAGCACACATATCCAAAGCTCCTTATAGAATGAGCACACCAGAGCTGATAGAGTTGAAGATGCAGCTGCAAGAATTAATGGACAAAGAATATATCAGACTGAGCGTATTACCTTGGGGTGCACCTATGTTATTTGTTAAGAAGAAGGATGGAACATTGAGGCTGTGTATATTACATGCAACTCAATAAAGTGACAATTAAGAACAAGTATCCCTTGCCAAGGATTGATGACTTGTTTGACCAAATGAAGGAAGATAGAGTGTTTCAAAGATCGGATTGAGGTTTGGGTACCATCAAGTGAGGATAAAGGAAGAAGACATTCATAAGATAGCTTTCAGGACGAGGTATGGCCATTATGAATTTACAATGGTGCCATTTGGTCCGACCAATGCACCTACTACATTCATGTGTCTCATGAATAGTGTCTTCAACAAATGTTTGGATAATTTTGTGATTTGTTTCTTGGATGACATCGTTGTTTATTCCAAGAATGAAGAAGAGCATAATGAGCATCTGTGGATGGTATTGCAAGTCCTTACGGAGCACCAGCTATATGCTTAGCTGAGTAAATGTAACTACTATCATCAGAAGGTACAATATTTGGGACATATTATATTGGAAGAAGGCATTGTAGTAGATCCTGAGAGTATTGAGGCCATCATGGATTGGTCTGCTCCAAGGACTGCATCAGATGTTAGATCTTTTATGGGCCTCGCTGGTTACTCCAGAAGGTTCATTGAAGGATTCTCCAAGATAGCCCATCTAATCACTTCATTGCAGAGGAAGGACATCAAATTCACATGGTCTGAAAAATGTGACAGAAGTTTCCAGGAGTTAAAGGAGTTACTTACTAGTGCACCTGTTTTGAAGATTGCAGATGCCAGTAAGGATTTTGTAGTATGCACGGATGCTTGTGTTGATGTATATGTAACTTAGGAATGTATTTCATCTATGTATTTCATATATATTTATTGTACCCTTATTACCCTTATTAGAGATGTGTTATTCCTCTATAAGGGAGTGTCGTCATGTGGATTGACAAGTGTCGTAAGTGTGTGTACTTACCGATGGGTTATTAGACCACCATGTGTGGGGTCAGCCTTGAAATATATATTATATTGTGGATGTACCTAGCTAGACAAGTTGGCCCCATAAGGTCACTGGGCAAACAGGTTAGTATAAATAGAGATGGGGAGATCTCTATTTTGATCATTCGAAAAGTCACACTTCTCTCACTCAGAAAGTGGTGCATTAGTGAGGAGGAGGATCATCTGCTATTAGGAGACTATCTCAGTGTATTTTGGTTGTACTTTGGCTGAGTCATTGCTCTCTCTATCTCTGAGGAAGTTGTGGGGTTTTTCACTTTAGGGTTTTCCCCACGGAAACTCTGTGTCTCTTGTCTCTCATGCTTTTGATTCGTGTGATGCTTGTCATGCTTGTTGTGATTGTTATGCATTGATATACTGTATATGTTATTCTCTTAGTGAAGATCCTAGAGTATTATGAATTAATGCTCAAAATTTAACATGGTATCAGAGCTAACCTGAGAAGAAGACATTTTGTAGTGACGAAAACTTGAGTTTCTTGTTTATTGGGTTTCTCTCCATAGATTGTGGAAAAGCAGTATAGTAGATTGACTCTACTTATCAAGGAGAATCTATCTATCCAATAAGAATTCAATTCTGAGCATTTTCAAATTTGGCCCTAAAAATTAGGGTTTCCACAAAAATAGGAATTTCTGAAATCTAAAGACATAGCTGGAAGCTCCTTGCAAAAATCAAAGTTTAGAGCTCTGGATCGAGATTTTTTGCTGGGTTGATCTTCGGGAAACTCAAACCCTATTTCAGGGCTCTCCCTAGTGAACCCGGGAGGACAAAAAGGAAAATCTGAAGAGTAAAGCTTTGCTAATCTCAAATTCTGAATACACCAAGCTAATTAGCACATCAAGGCGCATCTTTCTATCCTTTCAGAAAGTTGAAATTTACATTTTGAATTTTTAGGGTTTTTCTGAAAAACCCTAATCCGGGACCATATCCAGTTTTCAGCATTTCAAATGGTAAGA
Organism: Larix kaempferi; assembly: GCA_027924585.1. Taxonomy (NCBI): domain Eukaryota; kingdom Viridiplantae; phylum Streptophyta; class Pinopsida; order Pinales; family Pinaceae; genus Larix; species Larix kaempferi. The sequence continues at coordinate 6,146,608 of BSBM01000264.1, forward strand.
CCTAAATCTTTTCTATTTCCATTTGAAGTACTCTTTAATATGTCTCACCACACCAAGCTCGAGGATAAGCTTGAAGGGGCTGATAAATTCCGAGCCTGGAAGTATAGGATTGGGTTAATCCTGGAAGAGAATGAGTTGGACTCATATGTAAAAGAAGACATCCCTATCCCAAAGGATGAAGAGGCTAAGGTTTTGCACAAGAAGAACTTGGTCAAGGAAAAGAGAATCATTGTTGATTCTATCAAAGACCATCTCATACCCCATGTGTCTTCTCTAAAGACACCTAAGGAGATGTTTGACTCTTTGACCAAGCTATTTGAAGGGAAGAACATAAATCGGAAGATGGCCCTGCGGAACCAATTGAAAGGAGTAAAGTTTCATAATGGAGAAACCATTCAATCTTATTTTTCAAGGGTCTCCTAGATCAAGGAACAAATAGAAGCAGTGGATGAAATGGTGGAGAATGGTGAAGTGGTGATGACCACTCTAAATGGCCTACCCAAGTCATGGGATTCCTTTATTCAAGGAATTTGTGCAAGGAAGAAGTTGATCTCCTTCAATAGATTGCGGGAAGAATGCTCTCAAGAAGAAGCTAGGCTTGTGGCCCGAGAAGAAAAGATGGGAAATGAAGATCAAGCTCTCACAGCACATGCCAAGAAAGGTAATTCCAAGAAGGAATCATCTCATAACAGGAGATTCTCACACCACCATTATCATAAAGATAAGAAAGATCTCAGATGCTTCAATTGCAATGAGAAGGGAAACTTTGCTTCAGATTGTCCCAAGAAGAAGAAAGACAACAACAACAACTTCAACAAGAAGAAGAGGAATAACAAAAGAAGTATGATGCTCATGCTGCCGAAGATGATGAACCCCCAAAGAAGAAGGCTAGGGCAGAAAGTGATAGTGATGATGACTCATCAAGTGAAGAAGAGTATGTTCTAATTTCTGCTCTCACATGTACTATCTCCCATGGTTGTGATGATTGGTTGATTGACAGTGGGGCTTCCAAACACATGACTGGGTTTAAGGAATCTTTTGTGAATCTATCTGAACATGAATCACCCCATAAGGTGAAACTTGGGGATGATTATCAATACCCAATCAAAGGAAGTGGTGAAGCCTCCTACAACCTAGATTCTGAAAAATCTTTGAAGATGAAAGAAGTCCTTTATGTACCTGGGATCAAGAAGAACTTACTCTCCATCTCTAAATTGGATGAAAAAGGTACAAGGGTTGCATTGTGGATGACTGTTATACCTCCACATTTCACAATGTCGCATATTCACCATAAAAAGAGTTGACAACGCTTCCCCTACTGCTTAAAACACCCAGAAGAGAAAAATGATGAGTGATCCTTGAAGGAAAACCTACCCTGTCAAGAATCAACCCAGCTGAGACTTCATATACCTACACTACCGCGCCTTGCTCCATCTTAGGGGGGCGGTAGTCCACACTACCGCGCTATGCTCTTTCTCTGCCACACAGTACTACCACGTTATGCTCTGTTGTAGAGGTGCGGTACACCTTTTTTATCCTTTTTGCCATGGCTTGTGAGAATTTGATTTTCGAGATTAGTAGGCCTGATCCACTAAACTCTCCCAAGATCCACCCTTCTCTCTTGTTGGTTAACCCTACCACACACTATAAGAGAGAGGCATTCCATGAGAAAAAGGAGGGAGGACTCTTGGAGGTATCAAACTTATGATCTTGAATCCTTGTGGAGATAGCTAGAGGAGGAAGCACTCGGAGCTGGGAGTTGGCTTGGACATCAAGAAACCATTGTACGTGACTTCAAGTTGATAATAGAACATAACTTGTCTTGTTTCCCAAATCACATGTGTTGATTTTGTTTCAATGATATGATTTGTATCTATTGTAGATTTAGATACTAACTCATATTTCAAGTTGCTAGAGAATCGTATATGCTTGTATCTTGTATCTTGGTTTCATTTTGACAGGTTCATTCGCAAGGACTTAGAAATTGGACCAACCATAAAGACAAGCGATTGGATTGAAGGTCAGTTAGGTTTCTTCTACTTCTTCTAGCACGTTAATCTTGAAATGTCTGTTTAGATCTATGAATTCAAGGTAGCATTTGTTTAGTTTTGTCTTAGTTTAGAGTCAGTTAAAGTCTACTTTAATCTAGAGAATTTTTACTTATCCATAGGGAAAAATTCTACAAACAAGAATGGCGACTCCGCTAGTTTGAACCCCATTAGATTGATTGATTTCACTTTCAACCATTTTTTTATTGTGATTTTTTCTTTCTCTTCAAACCAGTATTGAATTTTGGTCTCCTTGACCTTTATTCTTCCCTCCTCTCTACATTTGTTCCCTCTGTGTGATCAGTGAGTCCTCTGGGTCTACAACAACCCTGAAAAAATCATTTTTCTTTTCAAAAGTTGCATTTTTCCATACTTTGCACCAGTACCGCGCCCTCAACATTGCCTACAGTGTGGTAGTACCACATATCCTGCACTATTACCAGAGCGATAGTGTATCAGTACCGCACTCTAGTATTCTTCTGCCATGTGGTAGTGTCTGCATATTTTCAATTTTCTCTTCCCTGCTTGGTTTCTGTTGCCTGTTACTACCCTGTTCATTACACAGTATTTATGGTGTGTTTATTTCTCTTGTGAGCTTGATTATTTTGTGAGTTAGTGGAATTATTTGCACATTGGGTCACCCCTTCAGTCTGATTGCAATGGCTTGATCTTTTCATCACAACCAAACCATTACTACTATTCTCTTTTACTAGATCGTGTAGCTTTCATAGTCACATTGTTTCCATTATTATCATTAAAATCTATATTGAAAATTATCATTGGAGAACATTTGTGTTGTTTGGATTGAAATGGTCTAGCAGTATTATTGTGCATTAGGAAGTGAACCATTGAAATTTGCCACAGAAATTCTCATTTGAGAAGCATCTTAGTTGTAAGATCAGTGAATTGGAAAAGAAGTGTTTATTTCAGTCGGGCTCTATTTACAAAAAGAAAACAAAAAATCTTTGTTTTGGTTTTTAATTGCTTGTGAAAGTTTCATGCATTTATGATCGAAGAACTCTCTCTCTTCCATAGCTAGTTTTCATCGAATACAAGGATTATTTCGATTCATTCTCACTTGCATGGTTTGGGTCGCCACAACACCACCAAGTTTCACGTCCATTTACCCGATTGAGTAATACAACCACTAAAATTAATCTCCCTAACTAAACCAACATTAACCTCACTTGAGGAAATCAAAAGAATTTGGTAGTTAGGTAGGACACCGGGGATAGGCATCAAAATAATTCCCCCTTGTCATGTTCATCTGATACATAGTTGTTGTCCTCTAGGAAACTAAAATCCTCTAGTATTTATTGACACGGTCACAGCCAGTTTATGGAGGGGCCTCCTGATTGTTTTTAACTTTCAGGGGTTAAACCACCGCGAGATTGAGAACCGGACGGACTCTGTGGAATGCCGCACTCCACTTATCCCTAAGGCAACATCGATCATTGTCTTCCTTGTAATTCATAGTAATGCAAGGGTGATAAGGCAGAAGCATCGAAAACCTTTTCTAACGTGTCATGAACGAGTTAGCTTAGTGACTTTTCTACTAGGGCTCTTTTACCCAGGACCCATTTCGGTAGAGGGATATCCTTCTCATATTGGTCTCTCACGTTGTATTGTTCGACTTGGATTTCATCACCTTGCGAAGGATATAGCTTTTTGAGGTCTCCAACTCTTAGTTAGGAGTTTGCTTGTTATCCCATCTTTATAGAGGGTCATTTTTCTTTTTAGTGACTGCTTGTTGGCATTCCGGCTATTATTTTTCTCAGCTCGCTTACTGCGACACCGGTCTCAGTATAGATTTTAGAGCTAGCTTTTTTGGCCTGCGAGCCTTGCTTTTTCTAGCTCCTCTTTTGCACACTCGGCTGCATTAGAGTTTTTGAGTTCTTTGTTACGAGACTGTCGCCGGATTTCATATTCCTGCCATCATGTCGAAACCACCACGGAGATCACGATGAGTACAGGGAAAAATCCCTCCACCACCACCACCGCCACGGACCTCTGGTCCACTTGCATCACGTATTCCTGCTCCTCCTGGTCGTGGTGTCAGTCGAGGGAACATTCCACCGCTGATACATACTACATCTTCAGTTCCGTCTGTAACTGTTACTCACAGCACAGTCTCAGAATCGTTTGCAGCTTCTGCAACCACTAGTATATTTGAGATTCCCAATGTCACTTCACTCACTGTTATTCCAGATATATCTGCCACAGTGGACAACATTACAGTGGCTGAATCTAGTACAGCAAAAAATACTAGACCAGAGGCCCTCCTCCTACCTGATGTCAACAACTCCCTTCCACCAGAAACTTTCCACGATGACACAGACGGATCTATTGGCACCACCGAAGGATCTGACCAGGATATACCTGGCTTGATTTCAATCTCGGGCGGGTACGTCAAAATTATTGAAGACACTCAACTTCCTGACACACCTTTTGAACCTGATTATGGCTTTATCACTTCCCAGGTGGAGCTTCCTCCTGTTATCACTGCGCCATCTAGTGTTCATCCTCAGGAAACCAGTTCTTCCAGCAATGTACCTTGTACCATATCTCTCCCCAACCTCCCTCCAGGACATGAGATCATGGCCTCCATTCAGTCTAGTATGGTTAGTCTAGCAAATTCCCCATTAGCATCGGCACAGTTTAAACGCGACACAGAGCAAATTCTCTCGACAGCTTCCAGATATCCCCCTGTTACCCGTCCTCCTGACTATCAGGATCCCAACCTCCCATCTAGCACAGAGTTTCATCACTCCTATGCAGACAACTCCATACCTTCATACGTTACAATACCTAGGTTCCCGTCGGACCCCGAAAACCCTTTTCAGGACATGAACTCGGACCCAGTATTTGATGGTCCTCCTATCGTTGAACACGCTATGGACGATAACCCCGATACCCCTCGATTAAATTCCCCACATTTGTTTCCATGACCCATGTTTGGCACACATTCTATGAGGGATAACCCAGTTTTTTCTCCATCCTTGCCTATCAGATATGGAAGACCCCCTCCACAAATCGATACTTTTGGCACCGTTGGCCAATCGACACTATCGTATTTGGATAGCGACGGAAGAACACCAATTCATACTGCTGGATCTTCCATTTTGACCGGAGGTTCACCTTCAGCCACTATCTACACTATCTCAGGAGGTGGACAACCGACTGCCATGGTCCCCAACTCCAACAACCAAACTCCTCCTAGTGGGACATCAACCCAACTAGCTGGAGGACAATCCTTTGTTGGGAACCCCATCCCTAGTCAATAACCTCCTCCTATAGGGCCATCCAACCCATCGGCTCCATCCAACAACCCTCCCAACTAGTAGCATCTGCTCAGTATGGTATGTACAACACACTGCAGCAAACAACCTTATACTGGTTTTCCAACCGGGCCTCCTTCTCAACATCCCCCGTCAGGTATGCTTCCTTCTTGGGAACCTCAAATCCCACAGAGTGGGGGGTACTCATTATTTGGAAATTGGAACCCAGCTGGGGGGAAATCTCAGATTCCCCCCAACTTGAACTCCGACTTCCCTTATCCTTTAGCTGCTACAACTCCATGGAACCCATCCCTTCAATTTCCACATGTTCCTTAAGGAGGAACGAACCTTCCATGGACACCACTGTCGCAGCCACCCCCCAACCCTGCTATGGGAAACCCTCCACTTACTCAATATAGTGGTAACATTCCTAGAACACAACAACTCCAAGGAACTTTTCCCCAACCAGGAGCAGCAACCATTCCTGGGTTTCAGCAACCCTAGGGTACCATACCTACCATCCCCACTCAACAGAACATCCAGCAACCAGTTACCAACACTCAACAGGTTAACCAGATGGCTTACTACCCACAGAACTTCCAGTAGTACCCCTCGGGAAACAAATATGGGTATAACACGCAATACTATGCTATGCAGGGCCCCCCAGGTTTCTTTGCACCATACGGTTATTACTCATACCCGTAGACTAATCGTCAACTTCCCTTTTTGGCCACGCTAGACTTACCTGATTTGTCGAGGCTCATTAACGATCCCATATGGCATGAACCTCACTGGCCACCCATTCCAGCCAAACTTCCATCGGACATTCCTAAGTTTGATGCTAAGCCCGGGGAAGACCCCAAGAACCACGTAATGACCTTCCATCTTTGGTGTTCATCCAACTCCTTTATGGATGATTCCATTTGACTATGACTCTTCCAACGTACGCTTACTAGCATGACAGCAAAATGGTACATCGAGCTGCCACAACACTTTTTCCATGATTTCAACACCTTGGCTATGCAGTTTCTGACCCATTTCCAGCTCCCCATCTGGTACAAGACTGGAACAGAACTGTTAACCTCACTGCGTCAAACCACTTCTACGCACATTTCGGATCACATCCATGAGTGGCGTCAACGTCGTAGGCTAATCAAGCCACCCATTCCGGATCAGCTACTAGCTGATTGGTTCACGAAATCCTTTTTTCCTCCCATAGCCAGGGATATCGCTATGCACGGGCCGGTCATAGAAGAACAATCCATCTCGGCAGCTCAGTACATGGATTTGGTATACACCCAATCCTGCACTTTACACGAACTTCTTCCCCATGCCACCCGTGTTACCACTGATCCAGCGAAACCTGCCACTGAACCCCCCATTGATGGTCTTGTTGGTTCAGTTAAGGCCCAACCTACTACCAACTCGATGGGGAAACAAGCTTCTGCTTCCCCTGCTCTACCTTAGGCTGCTTCAAAAGCTACTACTTCTCCTGCTATCTCCTCCGAAGTGAACGCAGTTCAATCTACGTCACCACCATCCAGAGGAAAGAAGAAAAACAATCGTGGTAAATCCAAGAAGAACCAACAGGAGAACCCCAAGCCACAACCCACCCACAACGAGCTGAAACCACATCGAAAGGCTAAGTTTCCCTGCCTAATTTGTCAAGACGATCACTACACGCGTGACTTTCCCTATAAGGACGAGGTCAACAAATTCGTTAAAGGATCCTCTCTCCCGGCAATGTTAATTGACCCTTTTCCTCAACAGCAACAGCAGATGGTTTCCCAAGAAACCCCACAGGGGGGCAACTCGAACAACCCAACTTGCGGAGAGACGTCCACAAATGACGAAATCTTGATGAAAAGTAATGAGGAGATTCATATAACCACTCGTTCAAAGACATATGAGAACCCTCCAAGTTCAAACAAACAATCAGAGATAGCCAAAGACAAATCTCCTGTTGAAGATCCAACCTCTATCGCTCCCCCTACCAACCATCTCCATATCGAGAGACCGCTTACGGACACAGTGCTACGCTCACCCAAGGGCACCATATGAAAGGTGACATTTAATCTCAATGCGCGAGCTGCCCAAAATTACAACATTGTTGAGGATTTAGCTCAAGCACCTTGCACCATGTCGACTCTCGAGGTTCTTCAACACTGCCCCACGCAGCGTAGAACCTTACTTTTAGCACTGGGGACAATGGACCCAAATACTTCAAACTCTATTATGTTTAACTTGGAGCATGCCAAACCTCAGCTTTCTCACCAGTTAGCCTTCCAGTTTCATACAAAAATCCATGGAAATAGCATCCATCGCACTATTTTAGATGAAGGTGCCTCCATGTCGATCATGTCTTTGAATTGCTGGAGAGCCTTAGGCTCACCCGAAGTCACAACATCTCCCACTACTCTCAGGGCATTTGATGGACACGATTTTCAACCTTATGGAATCATCCCCTCAATTGGTGTTGAACTGGGGGGCAAAACAGTATCCGTACACATTGAAGTCGTGGATGCACCATTAGATTACAATCTTCTACTTGGTCGGAACTGGTTTTACGCCATGACCGCCATAGCATCTACCCTCTTCCGGATTTTGTAATTTCCTCATGAAGGGAAAATTGTCATCACTGATCAACTTGATTACTGTATCCCAGACTCTCATCCGAACTCCTCCAACACCGTCCAGTTATTGGATCAGCCTCGGTATCGGTTCCAAGACATTGGCGTTGGTCTTATGAAATATTCTTCCCTTATTGGAGTTTTTCCAGAGCTGGGGCCCCATGTTCAACCAATCAACATGATTTCATCAAATTCCACCCCTTCCAATGATTCATGGGTGATTCCGAGTCTCGCTGAGATTGAAAATTACGGCAACTCCATGCCTTTGAATAGAAACCTCGCAGTGTATGAAGCAATCCAATCAGCCACCGATTGGGTCAACTGTTCTACCCATCACACCATGGCATAGCTCTCATCTGAGACTCATTCATCCCCACCACTTATCCATCCTCTCCATTTTATTTTTACCATTGACGAATCAATTATGGAGGTTATGTGTGGTGAGGAGCCACCATGGGATATGGTCACGATATCAAACATATAGTCGAACCCTAACTAGATGATCTACCTATGCGATCTCGAAAGAGAAGGGATCATCTAGACCATTTACGACTTGCCTTTGACCGATGCACACACTACAAAATTCAATTGAATCCTCATAAATGTGTGTTCTATGTCGAGTCTATGGTTGTTGGGTTTCATCATGTCCAACAAAGGGATCATGGTCGATCCATTGAAATTTGAGGCGATCATCAAATTTCCTCCTCCTCGTACTAATAGACAACTTTAGAGTCTGCAGGGCATTTCCAACTTCCTGAGATGTTTCATGGTTAACTATGCAAAAATTAAAAAAGGGTTTATGCATCTACTCAAACAAGATACCCCATTTTTATGGGACGAGGCTACTCAAAACTCATTTGAGGCTTTGAAAAAGGCCCTCTTATGAGCCCCCTTGTTTAGTCCACCGGATTGCGCTCGAGACTTTATCTTATATCTAGTTGTATCCAAGTCTACAGTTGGCATAGTTCTAGTTTAGGAGGATAATCAGCTTCAAGAGAATGTCATCTATTACCTCAGTCGTGATTTAGTGAGACCGGATCTTAAGTATTCCCATGTTGATAAGTTGGCACTTGAAGCTATGCACATATTTCAAAGGCTCTGCCACTACATATTGTTGTGAATTGTTAATGTATTTGTAACTTCGGAAGATATTCTTTTATGTATTACACTTGTACCTTATTATATTCATGATGGAGATGTGTTATTCCTCCTATCAGAAGTGTCGTCATTTGTATTTGTAAGTGTCGCAAGTGTTTCAAGTGTCACAACTTATATTTGATGTGTTATTAGACCACCGGTATGGGGTCGGCCCTAGTTGAGTCATGTGGATGGGTTATTAGGCTTCCTTAGGAAGTCGGCCCGGTTAGAAGAGGTTGTGTCTCTCATTCTATTCATTCAATCACTCATCCAACTTGCATTAGTTGAGAGAGGAGTGCACACCAGTGGAGGAGGAGTACCTGTTGGATACATCTATCTTTTGGGTTTGATCATTATGACCATGTATTGTGGCTTATTCTATCTCTGAGGAAGTTGCGGGGTTTTTCACCTTCTTGGTTTTCCCTGAGGAAACTCTGTGTCTCTTGTGTTTATGATTGCTATGTTGTGCATGTTATTCTCTTAGTAGGATCCTAGATAATGTTTGAATGAAATTATTGAAAACTTAACATGGAATCAGAGTCGTGCTAAGAAGAAGACACTATGCAGCTGCGAAAGCTAGGGATTCTTAATATTTGGGTTTCTCTCCTTAGATCATCAGAGGAGGTAGGCTAGGCTGACTCTCCTCGGAAAGGTGCATCTTTTGGTCGAGACATAATTCAATTATGAGCACTTTCAATTTTTGGCCTGTCACTGCTGCGGGAAATTAGGGTTTCAGAGAAAGTTGGAATTTTAGGAATATGAGACCACGGATGGATGCCCCTTAAGAAAATTGAAGTTTAAAGACCAAGATTGAACTTTTTGGTTGGGAAGAAGGCCGTGCTTCATCAAACCCTAAATCGGGATTTTGATCGGAAAGGTAGAAAATTAGGGTTTCTACAAAAGTTGAAATTTTTGGAATCTGTGACCATGGTTGGATGTTCCTCAGAAAAATAAAAGTTTAGAGCACAATATCGAACTTTTTGGCTAGGTAGAACCCCAGGAATTATCAAACCCTAGTTCGAGATCTTGTCCAGAAAATCCAGAAATTTCAAAGGCAATTTTGAGGGGTCAAATTTTGCAAATTTCAAATTTGAAGTATACCAGCTTGATCAGTTTAGCAAGGTGCATCTTTCTATACTTTTAGAAGTTTGGAATTCAAAGTTTGAATTTTTAGGGTTTCTCTAACAAACCCTAATATAGCTCCAGATACAATTTTCAACAAATCAAGTGGTAAGACCTAAATCTTTTATTTCCATTTGAGTTTCTCATTAAGATGTCTCACCACACCAAGCTTGAGGATAAGCTTGAAGGAGTTGAAAACTTCCGAGCATGGAAGTATAGGATTGGGTTAATCCTAGAAGAGAATGATTTCGATACCTACATAAAAGAAGAGGTTCCGGTTCCAGAGGGAGATGAGGCTAAGACCTTACACAAGAAGAACTTGGTCAAATCCAAGAGGATCATTGTTGATTCTATTAAAGACCATCTCATACCTCATGTGTCTTCCCTAAAGACACCTAAGGAGATGTTTGACTCCATGACTAAGTTGTTTGAAGTAAAGAATATAAATCGGAAGATGAATCTGCAGAATCAATTGAAAGGGGTAAAGTTCCAGACTAGAGAGACCATCCAATCCTACTTTATTAAGGTCTCTAAAATCAAAGAACAACTTGAAGCTGTGGATGAAGTAGTGGAGAATAGATAAATTGTCATGACCACATTGAATGGCCTACCTAGGTCATGGGACTCCTTCATCCAAGGTATTTGTGCTAGGAAGAAATTGATCTTTTTTAGTTGACTATGGGAGGAATGTTCACAAGAGGAAGCTAGGCTTGTGGCCTGAGAAGAAAATATGGGAAGTGAAGACCAAGCCCTCATAGCACACACTAAGGGAAGTAAGTTCAAGAGGGAGAAATCTTATAGCAAGAAACACCATCACTTCCATCAAAAGAAGAAAGATCTCTCCCTTATTCGATGCTTCACTTATGATGAGAAAGGACATTATTCCTCAGAATATCCTAAGAAAAAACAAAGATTCAACAACAACAACAACAAGAGATATCATGCTCATGCTGCTAAGGATGATGAACCTTCCAGAAAGAAGCCTAGGGAAGAAAGTGAAGACTCATAAAGTGATGATGAATATGTCTTAATCTCTGCTCTCACAGGTACTATTTCCCATGGATGTGATGATTGGATTATTGATAGTGGGGCTTCCAAACACATGACTAGGTTTAAAGAATCCTTTATAGATTTATATGAACATGAGTCACCTCATAAGATGAAACTTGGGGATGACTACCAATATCCTATAAAAGTAAGTGGCGAAGCCTCCTACAAACTAGACTTTGGGAAGTCTTTAAGGATGCAAGATGTTCTATATGTACCTAGATTCAAGAATAATCTTCTCTCCATATCACCTTTGGATGCGAAAGGGATGAGAGTTGCATTTTTGGATGGCCAAGTACTTATGTGGCCTAAAGGTAATACCATTGATGATGCAGTAGTGATTGAAGAACAAGAGGGAGGATTGTACAAATTGAAGGGACAACCTGAACATGCCATGGTACATGAATCCATGGAGCCAAGTGAACATTGGCATAGAAGGCTTGCTCATGTGCATTATAGGGCACTACCAATTGAAAGCAAAGTAGTAGAAGCTCTTCTTGAAATCCAGTCAAAACATGAAGGTTTTTGCAAAGGGTGTACAAAAGGAAAGAACACAAAGAAGGATTTTCCAAGCAGTGAAAGCAAATCAAGAGGAATCTTGGAGATTGTCCACTCCAATGTATGTGAACCATTGTAATCCATTTCACTGAGTGGGCATGTATATTATGTTTCTTTCATTGATGATTTATATAGAAAAACTTGGATTTATTTCTTGAAGATCAAAGATGAAGTATTCAGCAAATTCAAAGAATTCAAAGCCTTGATAGAAAACCACACTGAAAAGAAGATCAAGACTTTTAGATCCGACAATGGTGGAGAATTCACTTCAGAATACTTCAAGAAGTTATGCAGTGACTCAGGGATTAAGAGGGAGTTGACCACTCCTTACAATCCACATCAGAATGGAGTTGCAGAAAGGAAGAACCTATCATCCATTTTCATCATTGGTGAAGGTGCACACTATCAAAGACTCCAGTAGCTCCTGCAAGGAAGCAAATATTGAGAGGGAGTCCACCCAACAAACAAACAAAGATAAGTATTTGAATTGTCATTTCTTGTATATATGATTGTTTAAATAATATTGTTCAATGATGTATATACTTATGTCCGTAGACTTAGGTTGTGTATTATGCATATTAGAATAATTGCATTAATGAATAGTATACTACTAATATGCATGTGATGGGTAAGTAGCCTATGGCACTGTACAACATTCCATTGCTACTTATCTAGATTGAAACCTCTTTGCTGACATGTTGGGAGTATTGTAAACTCTTAACAATGTTCTGGTAGAGATGGAAGGCATCTAGAAAGTTACCGTATGAATACAGGATATGGATGAATGTTGTATTGAAGCATTGGCTAAGATAATTGCATGACTGTATGACATATGCTGTTATGTGTAAGACTTTGTTTTGAAAACTATGAGAAGTTTCTAATCATGCAATTGAATTTAACTTGTAAGAAAGATCTTGTACAATCACCTACAAAAGAAGGACTAAAACATTTGTTGCGACAACCAAGTTCAAGAAAACTATCTACTGAAAGTATTGAAGAATCTGAAGTTCCCAGGATCCGGGATGTAGTAATGGAAGGATGCCATGGTTGAGGAATACCAGTCGATCATGAAGAATGATGTTTGGGATGTGGTCCCAAGACCAGAAGGGAAGCCTATTGTGACTTCCAAGTGGATCTATCAGATCAAGCATGTTGCATATGGTAGCATAGAGAAATTCAAGGCAATATTTGTAGCTTGTGGCTTCTCCCAGAAAGGGGATAGATTATGAAGAGACTTTTGCTCCTGTATCCAGATACACTTCCATTAGAAAAGTAGTTTCCCCAGCTACAGTGATGAAGTGGAAGATACACCAGATGGATGTCAAGATAGCCTTCTTGAATGGTGTAGTTGAAGAGGAAGTGTATGTGGAACAGCCACTTGGTTTTGAGACACATGACAGGGAGTCATATGTGTGAAGATTGCAGAAAGAATTCTATGGCTTGAAGCAAGCTCCTAGGACATGGTGCGGCAGGATAGAAAGCTTCCTATCTAGTTTGGGCTTTACCAAGAGTAAAGTGGATTCCAACCTTTACTACAAGGTTGAGGAAGGAAATCTAGTGATACTCGTATTGTATGTGGATGACATGTTTGTGACAGGTGAGGTGTTGAAATATTGTAACTTCTAAGAATATTATAATTGTACTTTATTATTCCGGAGATGTTTCATTCCTTCGTAGAGACCCTATTGTATATCTGGAGATGTTTATTCCTCCGAGAGAGTGTGGTAACTAGGGTTATTAGATATCCCATGTGGAGTCGGCCCTGAGTTAGTTTTTAGGGGTTATTAGACTCTCCTAGGAGAAGTCGGCCCTGTTAGGGTGAAAAGTTAGTTAGGAGTTGAGTATAAATAGAGGAGGTGTATTCCTCATTTATCTGATTCATTCACTCACTTGTTATTGGTGCATAGGAGAGAGAGAGAGAGATACATAGGAGGAGAAGGCGCTCTTGTTTGAGGACTACATCTTGTATTGGTTGATTATCTATATTGAGGAAAGCTTTGCTGGGTTTTCTACCCCATGAGGGTTTCACAAGGTAAATCTTTGTCTATCTTGTGATTGTGTTTCTTTCAGTGATCTTGCTTGTGAAATTAGGCTAAACTAAACATGGTATCAGAGCTATTCTGAATACGATATCTTTCACAAGGTGAAAATACCTCTCTCTCCTCCTCCGGTGAAAATTAGGGTTTCTGCAAAAGTTGGAATTTTTGAATCCTGATTGCATGGTTGGATAGCCCTCCTAAAAATCGAAGTTTTGAGCCCCAGATCAAACTTTTTGAGTGGGTAAAACCTCAGGATTTTTCAAACCCTAGTTTGACTTCTGGACCAGAAAACTAGTAAACCAGAAAAAGTGCGCACCTATGCACCAATAAATCAGAAAAAGTGTGAACAAGAAAACCAAAAATTTTGTTGCAGATCCGAAAGTTGCTGATCAGATTTGAAGGGTGAAAAGTTGAATTTTTCAGAAGCAGAGTTCACCTGTCATCTCAATTCAATCAAGCACATCTCCTGGTAAGTGTTATTATATCTTTTAAGAAACTTCAATGTCAATGACCTCCTGGATAAGATGGCTCCAAGCACTAAGCTTGAAGACAAGCTAGAGGGTATAGAGCACTTCCGGGCATGGAAATATAGGATTGGTCTCATTCTTGAAGAGAATGATCTTGGCCAATATATCAAAGATGAGGTTGCAGAACTTGAGGAAGATGAAGCCAAAGAGAAGTACAAGAAGGACTTGATTAGAGAAAAGAGAATCATTGTTGATTCTATCAAGGACCACTTGATTCCCCAAGTGGCATCCAAGAACACCCCAAAGGAAATGTATGATTCCCTAGGCAGAATGTATGAAGGGAGGAACATCAACAGAAAGATAAACGTGAGATCTCAATTAAAGAGTACCAAGATGAATAAAGGATAATCTATTCAAGATTACTTCACACGGGTCTCCCAATTCAAAGAACAACTAGAAGCCATTGGAGACAACCTTGATGAAGATGAACTAGTCATGACTTCTCTCAATGGTCTCACTATATCTTGGGACTCATTCATTCAAACCATGTGTGCCAAAAAATAAAGTATGAAGTTTGATGTGGTATGGGAGGATTGCATTCAAGAAGAGGCTAGAGTAGCCAATAGAGAAGCACTACTCAAAGAAGATGATCAAGCTTTGGCCACCCATACCAAGAGAAGAAGGAGTCAACCAAATTTCAAGAAGGATATCCACAAGGAGTCTCAAACTCCACAAAGATTTTAGATGAGAAGAGGATCTAATCAAAGAAGAGATTACTCCTCATTTCAATGTTTCACTTGTCACAAAATAGGACACATTGCTAAGGATTGTCCTCTAAAGAAGAAAAAGGGTTTTCACCACAAAAGACATCAAGCACATCTAGAAGAAGATGATAGTGAAGAAGAAGAGGAGGAAAGGCCTCAAAAGAAAAGAGCTAAAGCAGAAGAAGAAGAAGATGCAGAAAAGTATCTTCTATTCTCTGCACTATCTGGGGAAGCAACACCTGGAGAAGATACATGGATCATTGATAGTGGTGCTTCAAAGCACATGACAGGATAAAAGAAGACTCTTTCAAAACTTGAAGAGAAGACCTCCCTACAGAAGGTATCCCTAAAAGATGACTATCAATATCCCATCAAGAGAATTGGTGAAGTAAGCTACAAGCTTCATTCTGGAACTCCATTGAAGATGAATGAAATATTATATGTACCAGGTTTGAAAAAGAACCTTCTCTCTATCTCATATTTACATAATAAAGGTTATAGGGTTGCATTCATAGATGGACAAGTACTCATGTGGCCAAAAGGAAAATCAGTTGAGGATGCAATTGTTATTGGTGAAGAGGAAGGAGGTCTATACAAAATCAAGGGTCATCCAGAAGTTGCCCTTGTACATGAAGCCACTAGCTCAAGTGAGTTATGGCATAGAAGTCTTGCTCACATTAACTACAAAGCACTACCTCATGTGAACAAGGTAGTTATAGGACTACCAGACTTAAATATTGATTATGATGGCACATGCAAAGGATGTGCAAAAGGGAAGAATATCAAGAACCCATTTCCAAAGAGTGAAACAAAGACTAAGAGTACTTTGGAATTGATTCATTCAGATGTATGTGGACCAATTCCATCCACATCCTTGAGTGGTTATGAATATTACCTTACATTTATTGATGACTACTCAAGGAAGACTTGGATATATTTCTTAAAGGGAAAAGATGAAATATTTGGAAAGTTCAAGGAATTCAAAGCCTTGATAGAAAATAATTCAGAAAAGAAGATCAAGATACTCAGGACAAATAATGGTGGAGAATACACTTCAAAGGATTTTGAAGTCTTTTGTAAAGAAGCTATAATCAAGAGGGAGCTAACCACTCCCTACAATCCTCAACAAAATGGTGTTGCGGAAAGAAAGAATAGAACCATTATGGAAGCAATAAAAACAATGATACATGATCAAGACCTACTTATGTATCTATGGGCTGAAGCAGCCAGGACAATAGTCTATGTGCAGAATAGACTATCTCATAGTGCTCTTGAATTCAAGACCCCAGAAGAAGTGTTCACAGGGAAGAAGCCTGAGGTAAGCCACCTCAAGATATTTGGACTCCCTGTATATATTCACATACCAAAAGAAAAGAGAACTAAGCTGGATCCTTCTAGGAAGAAGGGAATATTTATTGGATATTGTGAAGCATCCAAAGCATTCAGAATCTACATCCCATGATTCCATCATATGGAAATCAATAGAGATGTGACATTTGATGAAGAGGCAACTCTCAAGAGATCTAGGAAGTACCAGTATGAAGAAGTATATGATGAAGATACACCTCCCAGAACTGTTGAGGCTGTAACCATCCCTGAAGATGTAACACCTGAAGACCATGACATTATAAAACCATAAGAAACCGCTACCATGAACATATCAAGAAAACGAAATCCAGCATGGGCAAGATACATCATACTAGGATAAGAAAAATATGGATCTCTTGAAGGTTCCACCAAAGTAAGTAAGAAACCAAAGTCATTCTCCAACTATATGGCTTTGATGTGTGATCTTGTGGATCAAGAACCCACTAGTTATGAAGAGGCATCTCATAAGAAAGAGTGGGTAGAGGCAATGAATGAGGAGTACCAATCAATAATGAATAATGATGTTTGGGATATAGTTCCCAAACCAAAAGGCAAAAGTGTGGTATCCTCCAAATGGATATACAAGATAAAGCATGCTGTGGATGGTAGCATTGAAAAGTATAAGGCAAGGTTTGTTGCCAGAGGATTCTCTCAGAAAGAGGGAATTGACTATGAAGAGACATTTGCACCAGTTGCAAGATACACTTCCATTAGAACCATCATGTCACTTTCATCCATGATGAAGTGGGAAATACACCAGATGGATGTAAAGACAACTTTCCTGAATGGTGTGATTGAGAAGGAAGTGAACATTAGAAAACCACAAGGATTTGAGGTGGAAGAAAGAAGAACCCATGTATGCAAACTAAAGAAGGATTTGTATGGGTTGAAACAAGATCCTAGAGCTTGGTATGGAAGAATTGACAGTTTCTTGACAAGCTTGGGCTTTACCAAAAGTAAAGTTGATCCTAATCTTTATCTCAAGGTTATGGATGATGAATATGTCATATTGTTGCTATATATGGATGATCTATTTCTGATAGGGAATGAGAAACAAATTATCGAGTCCAAGAAGAAGATCTCTTCATAGTTTGAGATGAAATATATCAGATTGATGCACTACTTCCTAGGTCTGGAAGTATGGCAAGGCCAAGAAGGAATCTTTCTCAACCAGGGAAATTATGCTGTGGAAATCTTGAAAAGATTTGATATGTGGGAATGCAAATCCATGGCCACTCTCATGGATTCCAACTTGAAGTTATTACCTGATGACTCATTAGAGTTAGTGGATATGAGTATGTACGGACAAATTATTGGGTCATTGATGTATCTAATGAACACCAAGCCAGATATATGCTTTGCTATGAACACCTTGAGTCAATACCTAGTGAAACCTAGGCGTGTTCACCTGATAGTTGCAAAGCATGTGATGAGGTACCTAAATGGTACGATAGATTTTGGTCTATGTTATCTTAGAGATCATGACTTCAGATTGTATGGCTACATAGATGTTGATTGGGCAGGTAGTCTATCAGACAGAAAGAGCACATCGAGCAGATGTTATTGTTTGGGATCTCCCATGATCTCATGGTTTAGCAGGAAGCAGTCTAGTGTGGCTCTCAGCACAGCTAAAGAGGAATATATTGTTGCTTGCTTTGCTAGCTGTGAAGCGATATGGCTTTGGAAGCTGTTATCAGGATTGTTTGACTTAGAGATGGAACCAATTGTAACCCTGTGTGACAACCAGAGTTGTATCAAGATGACAAAGAATCCAGTATTCCATGATAAGTCAAAGCACATCAAGATCCGATATTTTATATACGAGATATGGTGCAGAAAGGAGCTATCAAGCTTGAGTATGTGAGCACTGATGAACAAGTTGCTGATATTTTGACCAAACCTTTGTCTTGAGTAAAGTTTCAGTATTTTCGAGACAAGCTTGGTGTAGTTCAGAAGGACCCTCCTCGAAAGGGGGAGTGATATGGTTAATGATGATATTTGGATACTGGTATCGATGTGGATACCTGTATCGATGATGAGATTTCCTATATCGATGATAAGGTCGATGATGAGGATACCTGTATTGATACGGATACATGTATTGATGATATGGATACTTGTGTCGATCACGAGGATACTTGTTTCATGTTCCGACGATGAGGTCGATGAAGTGATACTTAGACTTTGTCTAAGAGGACTAGTGGGATTGCATCATCCTTGGACTCATGTCCTAAAGTGATAGGGATTTATCATCCCATAAGTGGATCGGTATTGCATCGTACTTGGACTCATGTCCTAAAATGATAAGGATTAATCATCCTGTAAGTGGATTGGGATTGCATTGTCCCTAGACATGAGAGATGCCTTAAAGTGATAAGGATTAATCATCCTGTAAGTCGATTGGGATTGCATTATCCCTAGACATGAGAGATGTCTTAAAGTGATAAGGATTAATCATCCTGTAAGTCGATTGGGATTGCATCGTCCCTAGACATGAGAGATGTCTTAAAGTGATAAGGATTAATCATTCTATAAATAGATTGAGATTACATCATCCCTAGACATGAGAGATGTCGTAAAGTGATCAGGATTGATCATCCTGTAAGTTGATCTAGATTGCATCATCCATAGGCACGAGAGATGTATTAAATTGAGAGGGATTGATCATCCCCCATGTGGATCAGGATTGTATCATCCTTGGACCTATGTCCTAAAGTGAGAGGTATTGATCATTCCGTAATAGGATCATGTACATTGCAGAGTATGTTGCTATGCTGATGTTGTTGATTGAGAAAATCCAGATGATGATGATGTTGATCAAGAGGATCCAGATGATGATGTTGTTGATCGAGAGGATCCAAATGACGATGTTGTTGATCGAGAGGATCCATATGACGATGATGTTGATCAAAAGGATCCAAATGATGATGTTGTTGATCGAGAGGATCCAGATGACGATGCTCCTGATCGAGAGGATCCAGATGACGATGCTTTTGATCGAGATGATGATGTTGCTGTAGCTGTTCGAGTGCTGCAAAAGATGAAGATCCAGTATTGAAGATCTTGAAGATATTCCAGTAACTGTTTAAGTTACTGATGATGTATGAAGAAAGCTTCCAATGATTTATAGATGTATCATGTATCGTGTAGTTGATGACTCCTTGCTCCTGCAGATGTTGTTATAATATCCTTCTCGTTAAGGGGGAGTGTTGAAATATTGTAACTTCTAAGAATATTATAATTGTACTTTATTATTCTGGAGACGTTTCATTCCTCCGTAGAGACCCTATTGTATATCCGGAGATGTTTATTCCTCCGAGAGAGTGTGGTAACTAGGGTTATTAGATCTCCCATGTGGGGTCAGCCCTGAGTTAGTTGTTTAGGGGTTATTAGACTCTCCTAGGAGAAGTCGGCCCTATGAGGGTGAAAAGTCAGCTAGGAGTTGAGTATAAATAGAGGAGGTGTGTTCCTCATTTATCTCATTCATTCACTCACTTGTGATTGGCGCATAGGAGAGAGAGAGATCTGCAGAAGAGGAGAAGGAGCTCTTGTTTGAGGACTACATCTTGTATTGGTTGATTATCTATATTGAGGAAAGCTTTGTTGGTTTTTCTACCCCATGAGGGTTTCCCAGGGTAAATCTTTGTCTATCTTGTGATTGTGTTTATTTTAGTGATCTTGCTTGTGAAGTTAGGGTAAACTTTACATGAGGATAAATTGATTTTCGACACAAAGAGGAAGCTTGTTGTCAAGTTCAAGATGAAGGACTTGGGTATGATGCATTACTTTCTAGGTATGGAGGTGTGGCAGAGTGCAGATGGAATCTTCCTTGGACAAAGGAAGTATCCATATAGATCCTGAAGTGGTTCGGGATGATGGACTGCAAGGCCATGGCCACACCTATGCCATCGAACCTGAAGCTATTGAGTGATGCTTCATCAAAGTCGGTTGATGTCACAATGTATAGTCAGATGATTGGTTCCTTGATGTACCTGATGAACATGAGACCAGATATTTTCTTTGCGGTGAACACCTTGAGCCAGTTTCTGGCAGATCCTAGACATGTTCACCTAATTGTTGTAAAGCATATTCTGAGGTACCTGAAGGGTACGATTGATTATGGGCTTAAGTATGATGTGAATCAAAAGTTTAACCTAGACAGTTATGTTGATTTAGATTGGGCAGGCAGTGCTATAGATAGGAAGAGCACTTCAGGGTGTTGCTTCAGTATGGGATCATGTGTGATCTCTTGGTTTAGCAAGAAGCAATCCGGCGTAGCACTTAGTACAGTTGAAGCAGATTATGTCGTAGCTTGTTCAGCTAGTTGTGAGGAAGTATGGCTTAGGAAGATACTGTCTAAGTTATTTGATCTAGTGTTGGATGCTAGCTGTATCTTCTATGACAACCAGAGTTGTGTGAATTTGTCTGAGAACCCAGTGTTCCATGATAGGTCGAAGCACATCAAGATCAAGTATCACTATATTAGGGATATGGTGTATAGAGGAGTAGTGAAGCTCATGTATGTTGCGATGGATGAGCAGATTGCAGATGTGTTGACCAAACCACTAGCCAGAGTGAAGTTTGATTACTTCAGAGAGAGGCTTGGTGTTCTTCAGATAGAATATACTTCGAGGAAGAAGTGATGGGACACATTTGGAGGATCCATTCCAATCATGGTGGTAGGATTTCCTTCCCATGGATGTGGATGTAAGCGATGTGTGATGAGCATCACTACGATGCTCTAGTTTCTGTTATGATGATGATCAGGATGATCATGTGATGATGATATGCATCAGGATGATGCTGTGTATATGATCAGGATGATCATGTGATGATGATGTGCATCAGGATGATGTGCTATATGATGATGATTAGTATGATCATGAGTATCAGGATGATACGTTGCGGATAGATTATACAGGTAGCATGTAAAAGATCCTAAGAGATCCGATAGTCTATGCTCGGATGCTCTTTCGAGGTTTTGCTATAGGTAGCATAAAAAAGATCCTGGGAGATCCGATAGTCTATGCTCGGATTCTCTTTCAAGGTTTTGCTATAGGTTTTCCATGGATAGGTTGTGCAAGTAGCATAGAAAAGATCCTGGGAGATCCTATAATCTGTGCTAGGATTCCCTTTCGAGGTTTTGCTACTAGAGGCATGTAATCAGTCCTGGAGATCCGATAGGTTGAGCTATGTGCTCGTAAAATTCTTGGGATGCTCTTTATATTTCTTGCAGGTTGCAAGACACTCTTTTAAGGTTTTTCCTAACCACATAGAAAAGATCTTGGGAGATCCTATAGTCTGTGCTAGGATGCTCTTTAGAGGTTTTTTGGTGGTGGTCAAATAGAAAAGATCCTGGGAGATCTTATAGTCTGTGCTAGGATGATCTTTCGAGGTTTTGTGGTGGTCACATGTAAAAGATCTTGGGAGATTCGATAGTCTGTGCTCAGATTCTCTTTTAATGTTTTGTTGATGCACGTAATCAGTCCTAAGGATTCCACAGTATGGCCAAAGATGATGAAGACCTACAGGAGGCTAGGCCTACAACCAACATGAAAAGGGGATGGCTCTGTAGAACTTCCTATGATGAGAATAATTCTGAGATAGCCCATTGATTGAGATGTCGATGTATAGCAGCAGTGATGATGATGCTTCATGATCCAGTGACGATGATCCAGCTCCAGAATTGAAGACTTGTGTTGATATGTATTGATGACCTGTGTCTAGAGAATACCTTCCTAGATAAGAGGGAGTATTGATGTATTTGTAACTTTGGAAGATATTCTTCTATGTATTACACTTGTACCTTATTATATTCATGATGGAGATGTATTATTCCTCCAATCATAAGTGTTTTCATTTGTATTTATAAGTGTCACAGGTGTCACAAGTGTTGCAACTTATATTTGATGGGTTATTAGACCATCGGTATGGGGTCGGACCTAGTTGAGTCATGTGGATGGGTTATTAGGATTCCTTAGGAAGTCGGCCCTGTTAGGTTATTGGAAGGTCAAGTCAGTGTATAAATAGAGAGGTTGTGTCTCTCATTCTATTCATTTATTCACTCATCCAACTCACATTAGTTGAGAGAGGAGTGCGCACTAGTGGAGTAGTAGCTGCTAAAGACATCTATCTTTTGGGTTAGATCATTGTGATCTTGTATTGTGGCTTATTCTATATCTTAGTAAGTTGTGGGGTTTTTCACCTTTTTGGTTTTCCCCAAGGAAACTCTGTGTCTCTTGTGTTTATGATTGTTATGTTGTGCATGTTATTCTCTTACTAGGACCCTAGATAATGTTTGAATGAAATTATCGAAAAATTAACACGAACCACTACGGTCATTGCATACATCCATCTATTTTAGTATGTTTTAACCCGACACATAATCGGGGTCAAATTTAATAAATTGATTCTTATCCTTCAAGAGTTTGGTCTCACTTTTCAGTCTACTAAATCTAAAAAGTCCTTAGCGTTTTTTGAACTCATTTCGAAGTTCCCTAGTGGTAAGGATTTTAACATGGAAGAGGATTCATTTCCTGATGAACATATATTCCTCATTTTTACCTCTAATTAGTGGTATGGGAATATTTTGATTTATCTCCAGAATTTGAAGTGACCACCATATTTTTCAAGAGAAGAGCAATGAAAACTTCGAAATAATGCTAAGAATTATTTCATAGTTTCTAATACTTTGTATAGACGAGGGGTTAATTCCATCTTGCGTCATTTCATAACTCTTGAAGAGGTCGAGTTCATTTAGAATGATTCCCATAGTAGATCATGTGGGGGTCATCTTTCTAAGTTGGAAAAAACCCAGAAAATACTATGTGCCAGTTATTTTCGTCCCACCATCTTCAACGATTGTGTGGAATTTGTTAAGCGTTTTCATCCATGTCATCTCTTCACCAAAAATATGCAGGCACATCCTACTTCTTTATTTCTTGTCATTGTAGTAAGACCCTTCACTAAGTGGGGAATTGATTACTTGACATGCAACCCGGTTTCTGCTAGGGGGCATGAGTACATTATTGTCGTAGTGGACTACTTTACTAAGTGGGTAGAGGCAATTCCTACTGTGAAGGAAGACGGTGAAACTGCATCCTATTTCGTATTCAATCATATTATCGTAAGGTTCGACATTCCTAGAGAGATCGTTACAGATCACGACAGACATTTTCAACATAATATGATGATCGAGTTGACTACTATGCTTGGATTTAGGCAGGATCACTCGTCTCCTTTCTACCCGTAGGAGAATGGCCAAGTTGAATCAGTAAAAAAAACTTTGAAAACCATTCTCCAACGCACCATTAATACTAGTAGGTCAAACTAGCACATTATGTTATATCCAGCTCTCTAGGCGTATCGAACAACCATTAAGACTGCTACCGTTTTTTCACCTTTCCAACTCGTTCACGAGCTAGAGGCAGTCACACCAGTTGACTGTGAAATACCATCATGAAAGTTGGCTATTCAACTTTTACCTAATACATATGATTTGGAATAACGTCTGCTTCATCTTGGACATCTTGATTAACAACACAGAGATGCACTTATTGCGAATAAAGCACCCAAGAAATGAGTCAAAAGTCAGTAAGATAAGTTTTTCAAACCTAGTTTTTTCTCTGAATGAGATCTTCTTTTGGTCTATGATCAGGACAAAGAGTTACAAAAAAATATTTTCATAATGAGTTATGTGTCCTTCACTTTCCCTGATTCCTAAAGCATTGACCCTAAATAGATTGATGGAAGGGAGTTGTTCTGGTTTTTTCCCTTTGTTGTCATGCTGATGCACTTTGCACATTGAAAAAGTGCATAAGAACCTTGACAACATGCTCTACACATTGACAGAGCACGTCACTGACACATTTTTCTTTGAACATAGTGTGTCACCCTTCAATGACGCATGTTTCATGTATACAAAGTGCGTCACTATCAGTCAAAAGAGAAAAATGGAAGCTTCGAGTGACTACTAGAAGGAATATGTTCATGGAGTCTTATCCTAAGAAATCAGCCAAGGTGGCATTCAATCCCCTACCTTCTTGGGATTATCCCTTGGTCTTCTCCATAGAATTCTCAACACCTTATATCCATTTGGGCCTATATATACAAGCCTTCTCTTCACAGTTAGAGTATGAAGGATTAGAGTACCAAAATGATGGAGGAATTCCATTAGAACCCTTCCATCCAATGAAGGCTAGATTGGACCTTTGAGGCAATGATCACTTGGAAGAAATTGCGATGTCAAGGTGATGGTTGTAATATCCTCTCCATTATTTTCATTAATGCAGCAATATTCATGTTCTTTCCATAAGGTTTTGTCTATTATGTGTCTTTACAACTCACTTCCTTGACTGCTTGTTTAGATTGGATTATATCACATATCGCTTTCACGTTGGTTTCTTGTCATTTGTCTTGCATTGTTTGTAGTTGAGAGACCAAGATATACATCAAATGTAGAGGAAAAACCATGGATATAAGGTAATCATTATATACATCCTTTGTTATTAAATCAACATAAGAAAGACATTTTTATTTTGTTTTGCTTTGTTCTAGATACGAACCATTCGAGCTAGGAAAATCGGTTAGTGTCCGCACTAACAGATTCCTCCGGTAACAAAATTGGCGACCATACTAGGGATAGCCAAATCCATTGTATTTGCGTTGTTTTAATTGTGATTTGCATTTTCTTACTTAGCCTCGTTAATCCTTCCATTTTCCTCTTCTTGTTGGATCCATCCTTCTGTGAGTTACTGGGAAATCCAATCTCAATTAGGAATCCTTTGCTCAGCCAATTACCTTTTTTGGTTTGCGATTTTTTTTTATTTTTTCAACTCTAGGTTTTGCCTGATGCACCTGGGTAGTATCATACCCACATCTCTATAATTTTTACGCACTCTGTCTTAAAGCAGACTACAGAACTGACATGATTTACCCATGTGCAGACAGTGTCACCAACCCAATTTCCCTGTGTGCAGACCGCCTCACTAAGGCTTTAATGCCCTGGTGTATTCCTACAGCCTGCGTCACCCTATAAACTTGGTGTCTAGGATTTTATTTTCCCACAAAAATTGTTTTTATTTGATTTTCTGAGATCTGTGTCTTCCTTATCTCAGGATTAGTATTTCTAAAATTTGGATTGTTTCCTTCCTTGATTTATTTGGACATTTGGAGCTCAATTAGATTTCTTAAGAGTCCTAGGTATTCAAGAGGTTGCTTCTTCAGTCTTGGGTGTCCTCAATCCCTCACAAGCTCAACTAGTCTTGTGATTTATTGAAGATCCCTGATCTATTTTGCTTCGAATTATCAATCTTTGAGAATTTTATGTTGTTGTGATTTTGGCACAATTGGGTGTGAATTTTTGGTTATTACACTGTTTATGTGTTTGATTTCTCAAGAAATTATGTTTGGTTAAATATTGTAGTAGTGAGTATATCTCATGTTTTGAATCAATATGGAGGAGATTGCATCTTTGTTACAATTATCAAGTGCATTATTAGAGAAAATCAAAGAATTTTTACTCTCTTTACCTTAAGTTCATTTCTTGAGATTGTTGGAAAAAGATCGTTTGTGCTTTTTGTTGATGTATATGTAACTTCGGAATGTATTTCACATATATGTATATTGTATTCCTATAGAGATGTTATTATTCCTCTATACGGAAGTGTCGTAACTTATACTTGATGGGTTATTAGACCACCTTGTTTGGGGTCGTCCCTGTATAAGTCATGTGGGTCAAAGGGTTATTAGACCACCCTATTGGGGGTCCGCCCAGTCAGCATTATGTTATGTGGTTAAGTTCGAGCCTACATGAGTTAGGTAAAAAGGCAAGTCAAGTCAAGTATAAATAGAGTGCGGAAGGCACTCTATTTGCACACTCACTTCTCACTCATGCACTCAAGGAGGAGTGGCGCACTTATGGAGGAGGAGGATCTACTGCTAGGTTGTGTCTATCTCTCATGGTTGGTTGTATCATTGCTCTATCTATCTCTGAGGAAGTTATTGGGGTTTTTCACCTTTATGGTTTTCCCCAAGTAAATCTTTGTGTCTCTTGTGTGCTTGCATTATTGTCTCCATGAATGATATGCTGTAGATATGCTATACATGTTGTTCTCTCAGTTAAGATCCTAGATCAGATTGAAGTAAATTCTGAAAATTTAACATGGTATCAGAGCTAGCCTGAAAGAAGGCATGATATGGCATGTATGACACTTGTTGCACTTACAATGCTAGGGCTTGATATAGCAAAAACCAGTCATCGTAGAACTTTCGCTATAAATCCGTTTTGGCGAAGTTTTCGGATCTGAAATTGTTACAGGATGAATATTAAATCTGCAGGTACTTTGTGTCCAAAGGACAACCTCTAATTCGTTGTACTTTGTGATTTATGATCTGTGCAATATAGGGTTTCTGTCTCTTCCAGATCTGAGTTAAAATCAGGTGACCTTGGGAAAAAGGTCATAACTTGGGCTAGGAAGCTCCAAATGAAATTTCGTAAAAAGTGACAGGTAGTACACAGAATGTACTATCTCAGAAAACGTTTTCAGAGGCCGAAGGTGAACCAGTGACACGTGGAACGCCGTACAAGTTCTCTCTTCTGTATTATCCCATAAAAAGGTCACGTTGCGACACTTGGCATAAATATCTCTCAGAGAATCCAATTGAGGTCAGACCTATCAGGATGGAAAGATAACAAGCCGAGATATCTTAGGAAAGAGTTTCATAGGATGAAGTTGAAACAGTGACACGTGGCACGCCGTACAAGTTTGCTCTCCTGTATTATCCCAAAACAGGTCACGTTGCGACATTTGGCATAACTCTCTCTCATAAAATCCAATTGAGGTCAGACCTATCATGATGGAAAGATAATAGGTCAGGCTATCTCAGGAAACTTTTTCAGACCCTGTGGATCAAAAATTTCAGAGTTACACCAGAAACAATCAGGTACATATTTCTGTCAAAACAAAATTATTTTTTGGTACCTTCATTCATGGCTTCCGAAAATTAGGGCTTTGGATAAAGTTGGAAATTTTGTAATCAGAGACCACAGCTGAATGCTACTCATCAAAATAAAAATTTAGAGACCAAGATCAGAATTTTTGGTTGGGCAGAAGGCCGGGCTTGATCAGACCCTAGTTCGGGACTTTGATCAGGAAAGTGGAAAATTAGGGCTTCTGTAAAAATGGGAATTTTTGAAATCTGTGACCACGGCTGGAAGCTCCTCAGAAAAATAGAAGCTTAGAGATTTGGATCAAACTTTTTGATTGGGTAGAAGAGTGGGATTCATCAAACCCCAGTTCAGGGTCACATCCAGTGAATCCGGAAGTTTCAAAAGCAAAATTGAGGAGTGAAACTTTGCAGTTTTCAAATTCTGAATATAGCAGCTTGATCAGCTCATCAAGGCGCATATTTCTATCCTTTCATAAGTTTGAAATTCAAAGTTTGAGTTTTTGGGGTTTCTCTGACAAACCCATATCTAGCTCCAGTCCCAGTTCTTGTAAATCAAGTGGATTGGATTAATCCTAGAAGAAGATGGATTGGTCACTTGCATAAGTGAAGAAGTTCCTGTTTCAGAGGGAGATGAGGCTAAGGCCTTACATAAGAAGATTACAAGCGATCTCGACAGGTATGACTCATCGAGGTATGTTTTGAGATTTGTTCATGATTAAGTTTATGGTATGTTTGTCTTCATGTTACTACGGTTAGTACAATCGTGATTTTAGTCTTGTCATATCACCTTAATAAAACTATGAATGCACGATAGAAAATATTCATTGATTAGGGTATTGACACTTATGATTGTACTAATGCATTATGGTGTTGTATGAGGTTTATGTTGTCTACTAACATGAAAGGTACACCAAGAAAGACAAATCATGTTCTGGTCCAAGAACATATGGTCATGATAACATGAGGACAAAGATTCATCCATTGTCATGGATCTCATAGAAGATCCATTTACGAGGTATGTATAACTTGGTTTTATAATGGTTAACCTATGAGATATACAGGTTACTAGCACAAGTCATTGAAGAAGAACAAGAAGACATTATGCGGGTATATTAGACATAACTAGCTAGCATGCTAATCCATGTATGTTTTTCCTATATCAAGCTAGAATCCTACCTTGTGTTAGTATCTTATACTGTTGTTGATAATGATTATTCCTGAAAAGTCATAGGTTTGAATAATCATGGTTGTATGCATATTATGTTTCTTACCATAATTGATGATATGACTAACCAGAAGAATCATGAAGGTATAGGTTTGAATAATCACAGGTTTTATGCATATTATATCTCTTATCTTGTTTGATGATTCAACTAACCTGAAGAGTCATAGGTTTGAGTAATTATAGGCTTAGACATGTTATGCTTCTTATGATTTGACTAACCATAAGAATACTACATAAACCTTGAATGCTAATGCTTATTATTTTCTGTTTGAAATGATCATGATTATACATGCTTGAGATTATTGTGTTTTAATAGTATACTAATGAATGTATGATTTTATATGAGATCACAAGGATAACTCAATCATGATACTAATAAGCATGCATAGGGACCAAGGATGAATATGAGTTCAAGAACAGGTAATTCAGGAAGCAAAGATCAAGAGGGAGCACACTCCAGTTGCTCCTGTAAGAAAGCAAAGGAGCACACTCCAGTTGTTCCTGCAAGAAAGAAAAGGAGCACACTTCAGTAGTTTCTGCAAGGATGCAGATATTCAAAGGGAGTTGTCCATCTCTCTACATTCCACAACAGAAAGGTGTAGAAGAAGCTACTTCAGATTAGGACTCCAGCAGCTCCTGTAAGGAAGTAAAGACTCAGTGGGAGTCCACCCAACGAACAAACAAAGATAAGTATTTTAATTATCATTTCTTGCATATGTGTTTGTTTAAATAAAATTGTTCAATGATGTATATGCTCATGTTCCTAGACTTAGGATATGTATTGTGCATATTAGAATAGTTGCATTGATGAACAGTATACTACTAATATACATGGGTAAGTGGCCTATGGCACTGTACAACATTCCATTGCTACTTATCTAGAATGAAACCTCTTTGCTGACATGTTGGGAGTTGTGCACACTCTTAACAATGTTCTGGTAGAGATTGGAAGGCATCTAGAAAGTTACGGGATATGGATAAACGTTGTATTGAAGCATTGGCTAAGATAATTGCATGACTGTATGACATATTTATTTATGTGTAAGAATTTGTTCTGAAAACTATGAGATGTTTTCTAATCATGCAATTTAACTTGTTGTGTAGGAAAGATCATATTCCATCACCTACAAAAGAAGAACTACAACATTTGTTTAGCAACAAAAATTATCTATTGAAGATATTGAAGTTCCCAAGATACGGGAAGAATGCCATGATCTGTCGATCATGAAGAACAATGTTTGGGATGCGGTCCCAAGAGCTGAAGGGAAGTCTGTTGTGACTTCCAAATGGAACTATCAGATCAAGCATGTTGCAGATGGAAGCATAGAGAAATATAAAAGTGATGAAATAGAAGATACACCAGATGGATTCAAGACAGCTTCCTTGAATGGTGTAGTTGAAGAAGAAGTGTATGTGGAGCAGCCACTTGGTTCTGAGACACATGATAGGAAATCATATATGTGCAGAACTTGGTATGGTGAAGATAGATTGATTGCCGACACGCAGCGGAAGCTTACTACCGAGTTCGAGATTAAGAACTTGGGGATGATGCACTATTTGTTTTTTTGGCATGGAGGTGTGCCAGAGTGCAGATGGAATATTCCTTGGACAAGGGAAGTATGCAGTAAAGATCCTGAAGAGGTTCGGGATGATGGATTGCAAGGCCATGGCCACACCTATGGCATCGAATCTGAAGCTTCTATGTGATGCTTCATCTGAGCCGGTTGATGTCTCTATGTATCGTCAGATGATTGGCTCCTTGATGTACCTGATGAACACGAGACCAGATATTTGCTTTGCTATGAACACATTGAGCTAGTTCCTGATGGATCCGAGGAGTGTTCACCTGGTTGCTGTAAAGCATGTTCTGAGGTACCTGAAGGGTACAGTGGATTATGGGCTCAAGTATGAAGCGAATCAAAAGTTTAACCTGCAGGGTTATGTTGATTCAGATTGGGCTGGAAGTGCTGCAGATAGTAAGAGCACATCTAGGTGATGCTTCAGTATGGGATCAGGTGTGATCTCTTGGTTTAGCAGGAAGCAGTCCTGCGTAGAACTGAGTACAGCTGAGGCAGAGTATGTTGCAGCCTGTTCAGCTAGTTGTGAGGCAGTATGGCTACGGAAGCTACTGTCTGAGTTATTTGATCGCCCATTGGATGCTACTGGTATCTTCTATGATAACCAGAGTTGTGTGAAGCTGTCCGAGAACCCAGTGTTTCATGACAGGTCGAAACACATAGAGATCAAATATCACTATATCAGGGATATGGTGCAGAGAGGAGCTGTGAAGCTCCTGTATGTTGCGACGGACGAGCAGATTGCAGATGTGCTGACGAAGCCACTAGCCAAGGTGAAGTTCAAGTACTTCAGAGAGAGGCTTGGCATGCTTCAGATCGAGGATACTTCGAGGAAGAAGTGATGGACACATTTTCTGAATCCATTCCAAGCATGTTGGAAGGGGGATCCTTCACATGGCTATGGATGTAAGCGCTGGATGATGAGCATCAGGATGATGTTTTGGTTTCTGCTTGGATATGATCGGTTGGATCATGTGTATGTATTTTGTATACGCATCATGTTGGATGCTGATGGATACATTGTGTGGATCATGTATCTTTGTATGATCAGGTAGATCATGTATGTTGATGGATACATTGTGTGGATCATGTATCTTTGTATGATCAGGTAGATCATGTATGTTGATGGATACATTGTGTGGATCATGTATCTTTGTATGATCAGGTAGATCATGTATGCTGATGGATACATTGTGTGGATCATGTATCTATGTATGTATCAGGTGGATACTTGGTGTGCATCAGATGGATGCATTGTATGATCAGGATGATCATAGATGACGAGCTTCAGGATGTTGCTCCAGATGACATGCAGCAGGACGTTGCAGTGATGATGATCGGGATGATCATGGATACATCAGGATGATGTATGGTTAGTATCAGGTTGATACTCTATGGCCGTGGATCAGGTTGTGCAGATGAGCATGTAATCCGGTGCCCTGGGAGATTTACAGATGGTCTTTCGAGGTTTTTCCTATGGCATGTAATTCGGTGCCCTGGGACATCTGGCAAATGCTCTTTCGAGGTTTTGCTCTGGGAGGACATGTAATTCGGTGCCCTGGGAGATCTGCAGATAGTCTTTCGAGGTTTTGCCTATGGAATGTAATTCGGTGCCCTGGAATATCTGGCAGATGCTCTTGCGAGGTTTTGTCCTATGGCATGTAATTTGCTCCTGGGAGATCTGGATAGGATGAAAAAGGCCTCAGATGCTTCAGCCAAGTTTTGCCATGACCACATGTAATTTGTGCCCTGGGAGATTTCAGGTCGGAGTTGTGTACCCGTAACATCCTGAGATGCTCTTGCTAGGTTTTGTGGTGACCACATGTAATTTGTGCCCTGGGAGATCCTTCAGGTTCGATTTGTGTACCCGTAACATCCTGGGATGCTCTTTCGAGGTTTTGTGGTGGGGTCACATGTAATAGCGCCCTGGGAGATCCTACAGGTCGGAGTTGTGTACCCATAACATCCTGGGATGCTCTTTCGAGGTTTTGTGACGCACATAATAAGTCCTGAGGATTCCACAATATGGCCAGTGATGATGAAGACCTGCAGGTGGTGGGCCTACATCTAGTATGAAAAAGGACTGGCTCTGTAGAACTTCCTATGACGAGTAGATTCAGAGATTGATTGAGATAGCAACAGCAGTGACGATGATGATGACTCGATGACGATTATCCATTGACGATGATCTAGAGAAGATGACTTGTGCTAGAAGAACTGTGCTGAGAAATACCTTCCTAGTTAAGAGGGAGTGTTGATGTATATGTAACTTCGGAATGTATTTCACATATATGTATATTGTATTCCTATAGAGATGTTATTATTCCTCTATACGGAAGTGTCGTAACTTATACTTGATGGGTTATTAGACCACCTTGTTTGGGGTCGGCCCTGTATAAGTCATGTGGGTCAAAGGTTTATTAGACCACCTTATTGGGGGTCGGCCATGTGGGTCAAAGGGTTATTAGACCACCCTATTGGGGGTCGGCCCAGTCAGCATTATGTTATGTGGTTAAGTTCGAGCCTACATGAGTTAGGTAAAAAGGCAAGTCAAGTCAAGTATAAATAGAGTGCGGGAGGCACTCTATTTGCACACTCACTTCTCACTCATGCACTCAAGGAGGAGTGGTGCACTTATGGAGGAGGAGAATCTACTGCTAGGTTGTGTCTATCTCTCATGGTTGGTTGTATCATTGCTCTATATATCTCTGAGGAAGTTATTGGGGTTTTTCACCTTTATGGTTTTCCCCAAGTAAATCTTTGTGTCTCTTGTGTGCTTGCATTATTGTCTCCATGAATGATATGCTGTAGATATGCTATACATGTTGTTCTCTCAGTTAAGATCCTAGATCAGATTGAAGTAAATTCTGAAAATTTAACACTTTTGATGATCGTTTGAAAGACTTTGAAAGAATTGAAAATTTTGCAAGTTTGTTTCTTCTTAGTTTTAAAAGAGTGCATTTCATCTCTCCAAAGATTAAGTGGAAAGTAGATCTTCTCAAATCTTTTTGAACAAGTAAAAACACTCTTATATCCTTTAGATTTCGTTCTACCTTTTTTGCACCTTGATTCAAAAATTTAGAAGTATTGCAATCATAAGCAGTTCATTTTTTTCATTTAGAAAAGGAAAAAGAAAAATATTTTGGTTTATTGTGTTTTTTTTGGTTTGTTGGATTGTTCGAAAGAGCTTTCTTGCATATGTATTTTAGCTTCACTTAGGGAGAATAGTGAAAATATATCGTTGTATTTTGGGTATATTTTGGTCGTTTTAAAAAAAGAAAGATATCTCCTTCCCATAGATAGTTTTCATCAAAAAACAAAAGCTTGCATCTCATTTAGTTTACTTATGTATATTGGTATGAGCTAACATTTCATGCATTCACCGAACCGTACAAGATAAAATTAACTTGGTAGCTTAACTTAAAATCCTTAGAAACTCTTGTGATAGGTTAGAGACATGTTCCGACGTCTTAAAATGTAGTAGTTGTCGTTATTTTCCTGCACTGCATCCCGGGGGCTTGCAGTTCCTCCATGTACTAGTCGGTATACCGAATGGCCTTTCACGTACCTTTGGGTATATAGAAAGGTACTTCACATACTCGATGGTATATAGGAAGTATCCTTTGGTATGGTTGTGCATGAGACAACACTACTACGGATTTGAGATCCCATGTACCTTGAGTATATCAAGAAACTACACTAGGATCCTGAAACCATCTGAGTCAACCATTGGTCGTCTTGGCATGGAAATACACCGAGAACAACACTCGGGGAGATACTATGCATGTACTTCCAGGTTGTCGAGTAATACGGTCAAGGGTACGGTCCTAATCCTCCTTGGTTAGTGCTATGAAATATTGGGTCAAGTATTACTGTTGGAACCTATAGTATATCACAAGTTGTGATGCCTTGACCCTCCCATGGGGATCCGGCTTTCAAATCCATCCTATCATATAGGTTTTCTTGCGGCTTTAGCTTGAGTAGTGCCTGAGGTGTGTTTTTCATTAGAAAACTCTTAGGATAAGACTTTCATCAGCCAGCCTGGATGAACAACCCTTAAGAAGATCCCATAGAATACAAAACTTGTCACCTGAATATCCTCTCATCGGAGAAGGAAACAAAGGGACAGATATGGACCAACCCACCACAACTTGATCACACGAAAAAGCAATTCATACCACTGCACCAACAGGAAAATTTTATCCTCCTAAAAATCAACCCATCACTGATCCTATGGGACCGTTATTGGTGGAACAACCTTATTCACATGACACTACTTTTCATCACTCACTCAAAGGTCAACCTGGTGCCATTGATTGGATATTCACTCGATCCCAAAATGACATGACAACAAATTCTTTTGGTCCAGCAACTTTGTTTTAGGGGACCTCTTTAAGGCATTTTATTTCTGATTTTGGTTCACCATCGATTGTAGAAACACCAGCATAACCTCCACTCCCTACCATATTTCCTACAAATGCAAAATTTTTACGACCATTTCAAGATATCATGGCTCGTCTATGGATACTTGGAGAGTGGGTAAGGTGCCAAAGTTTCCAATCGTAATCCACTCTGGAAATAGCACATTATGAACACCATTCCCCTATACATCCTTTTACTATTCCTTCATTGGGAATTCGTATTCCTCACATGAACTTTAACAAACCGAGCCAACCATATTTTCCACCTGGTCCACATTTGGTCGGTTCTACACCTATTTTGACCCAAACGATTAGGGGGAAACCTTCAACCACGATTAATCTTGTGATTGGAACAAAACCTTCACACAGAGTATGGTTGAAAGTCACCCCTTAGTTAGTAGTCAAAATTTGAACTAAGGGAAACCTATGGTCAGTGGCCAACACATAATCAT
This sequence comes from Larix kaempferi, assembly GCA_027924585.1. Lineage (NCBI taxonomy): Eukaryota > Viridiplantae > Streptophyta > Pinopsida > Pinales > Pinaceae > Larix > Larix kaempferi. Next base: position 6,181,691 of record BSBM01000264.1, read on the forward strand.
GGGGCCAACCTTGGTTGGTGGAAAAAATCTAACTTGGGGAAACCTCTAGTTAGTGGACAAAATTTAACTAGTGTAAGTTTTAAACCTGTGCATAGAAGCGAAGCATACAAATTATTTTAAGAAAAAAAGAGATTACACCATAGCATTCTCGCATAGTACACAGAGATTTACCTTGGAAACCCTTAATCGAGAAAACCAGCAAACCTTGGAGCCACAACACCTATTTTTCTCATTCATCATTATGAATCGATCACAATACATTATAGGTATTCCGCAACCTCCAATACCCTGATCCGTTAAATTGGATTAGTAAATAGACCCCAATCCCTTAACCAGGATTAAATTACATATTTTTAGAAAATTCCCCAAAAATAACCAGAGGGATCATCAAGCGTACCACTGACAGGCACACTCTCCCCTCCACATACATGCAAATAATATAACACATACCCAACATTCTCCCACTTGTTTTTTTTCTCTACATAACAATGAGTCATGTACTCATAAAGTCACAGGTTCAGGGCATCGATGCCCATAGATTGTCTACACCAATAGAACTTCTCTGTACTGACAGACTTTGTTAATAAGTTTGCAACATTATTCAAGGTGTCAACCTTCTCCAACAACACCTTCTGGTATTCAACCATATCTCTCACAAATTGAAATTACACATCAATATGCTTTGTCTTAGCATGATAAGAAAGGTTCTTTTCCAGGAAGATTATACTTTGGCTGTCACAATCTAACCTTACATATTTATGTACAAACCCAACACCTGAACATAATATCTGCAGCCATAAAGCTTCTTTACTTGCATGAGTGGCTACCATATATTCAGCTTTAGCAGTTGAGAGTGAAACTACAGACTGTATCTTGCTCATCCAACTGATATCTCCTCCAAATAGCTTAAACCCATACCCTGTTGTATATCTTCTATGATCAAGATCTCCAACCCAATCTGCATCAACAAATCTATGTACGTTTATTACTCTATCTAGTCCAGGTATTCCTTGGTAGCAGATTGCATAATCTATAGTGCCATGCAAATATCTGAAGACCCTCTTTACAGCTATCGAGTGCTCCTTCCCTGGTTTTGACATATATATGCTCAATACTCCCACTTAGTGAGCAATGTTTGATCCGGTATAGACCATTCCATACATCAAACTGCCAACTGCACTAGCATATGGAACTCGTTCCATATCTTGTTCCTATTCTTGTGTCTTGGGAAACTAATCTACAGATAAATTTACACCTACATGTATAGGGACCTTGATCGGCTTAATTTCTTTCATTTTAAATATCTGTAATATTGTCTCAACATATTTTCTTTGATTTAACCAGATCTTCATATTTGCATGATCTCTTTCAATCTCCATTCCTAGTATGAAGTTTGCAGCATCGAGATCCTTCATGTCAAATTTGGAGGATAATTGAGACTTCACCTCCTTTATGACATATTTGTTGTTTCCAATCAGCAACATGTCGTCAGCATACATTACTATGTTAATGAAGTGATCACCAACTTGTTTGGAGTATACACAGTGATCATCCTTGCTTCTCACCAACCCCAATCCAAGTATGTATGTGTCAAAATTTTGGTACCACATCCTTAGAGATTGCTTTAAACCATAAAGGGACTTCTTTAGTTTACATACCAACTCTTTCTTTCCCTTTACTTTGAACCCTTCTAGTTGTTTCATGTAGGTTTATTCTTCTATATCCCCATGTAAGAACGTTGTCTTCACATCCATCTGCTCTACTTCAAGATCAAAAGCAACAACAATAGAAAGAAGAAATTTAATCGAAGTCAATTTTGCAACTGGAGAAAATATTTCACCAAAATCAATTCCCTCTACCTGAGAATATCCCTTTGCTACCAAGCAAGATTTGTACGTCTCCACTTTACCTTTTAACTTCCTTTTAAATAGCCATTTGTTTCCAACAACTTTTCTTCCAATAAGTAACTAAACTACATCCCACGCTTCATTTTTGTCCAAGGCTTCAATTTCTTCAAGCATGGCATTCTTCCATATATCTCTATCCTATGAATCAACATCTTCTTTCACATTTCTAGGATCATAATCAGTAATAGATAAAGAAAAACTAGACCAAAAATCAGGAGGGGAATACCTTTCTGGTTTCCCTCTTTCTCGAGATGATATCCTCAAAATTGAGGTATGAGATTCTTCTTCTTTTGATTCAGCTTCTTCCATTGAGTCAGATTATTCATCTTCTCACTCAAACTCTATCTTCTCTAGTTCCTTTTCCATTGGAGGCACTTCTTGTCTGGGAAGTTCTTTGACCTCTCTAAACACAACATCTCGACTATAGACAATCTTCTTAGTTATAGGATTCCAAATCTTATAACCTTTCATACTATCTTTATAACCAATAAAGATACATTTTTTAGCTTTATTGTCCAACTTACTCCTTTTCTCCTTTGGAACATGTACATAAGCATCACAGCCAAAAAAATTTAGATGTTCAATAGAGGGTTTCTTACCAGTCCATACCTCTTGTGGAGTTTTTTCAACCAACGTTGATGTGGGTGATCGATTTACCAAGTAATATGTTGTCTCCACTGCCTCTGCCTAGAATTCTTGTCCTATCTCAGCATTGCTTAGCATGCTTCTTTCCTTTTCTATCAAAGTCCTATTCATCCTTTCAGAAAATCCATTCTGTTGAGTTGTGTATGGAGTAGTATTCTTCCTTTCTATACGCACTTCTTACATAATTCCTCAAATTCATTCACACAAAACGCTCCACCATTATCTATCCTTAACACCTTTATTTTCTTTTCTGTTTGATTCTCTACAAGAGCCTTAAATTATTTAAACTTAGGAAATACCTCAGATTTCTTTCGAAGGAAATAAATCCATGTTTTTGTTGAGAAATCATCTATAAATGAAACATAATACACAGAACTACCTAGTGATGGAACATGCACAGCTCCAAACACATCACTGTGTATTAACTCTAAAATTCCCTTTTCTCTTGTAGCACCAGATGCAAATCTTACTCGATTTTGTTTTCCATATATGCAATGTTCACAAAAATCAAAATCTAGAGTGCAATCAGTCATACCTTCAATGATACTTTTACCTTGTAATGTTAGAAGGCCCTTTTCTCCGATATGCCCCAATCTTTGATGCCATAGCATTGGCTTTCCTCCAAATGCAGTCAGGGTTCTTTCTTTTGTATCTCTCCCCTCAAGAACAATAGAACTGTTGCATTCACCAATGATGGTTCTTCCCAATATTTTGTACAGAGTTCCATACCGAACTCCCCTCATCAATACCATTGACCCTTGAACCATTTTCCAACCACCATATCCACACATAGTCTTTACACCTTCAATATCCATCTTTCTGACATATATCAAGTTTCTGGATAGATTTGGAATGTGTAGTACTCCAGGGAGAGTTATAATCCTTCCATCCTTGAGTTTCAACTTGATGCTACCATGCCCAATGATATTGGTTGGTGAATCATCTCCCAAGAACACGTCGCCTCCATTGTAATTTTCATATTCATAGAACAACTCCCTATGAGGGTTCATATGACATGATGCACCTGAGTCAATCAACCATATATCACATTTTGAAGGATTACCAGTGGAAGCTAGGTACACATCCCCTCCTTCTTCTAAGCAAGTCTTTGCCTTTGTTATCCCTAAATTTTGCACCCTAACTACTTGGGTCAAAGCTTAGAGAAATCTTCCTCAGTAAACACAGTTTAATTGAAAAAAAATGACTGTAGATTTAGGTGGTAGGAAGACCAGCACTACATAAATCAAGCTAAAGCGAATACTAAACAGCAGTATATGTATCACCGTCAAGACTAATAAAACCAAGCTATGAGTATGAATTTTTGAAAGACATGAACCAAGCTCCTCTGCATTAAGCACTTTAAAGATAACTTCACATTTAACAATGAGAATCTAGCAATGAAATTGAGACCATGTACTAGACAAAATCACAAAAACATGAAGTTCAATTATTACAGCAGAAAACAATCTCATATGAACATAGTCATCATTACAAAGCAACTTATTATATCAGCACAAGGTGAAATGCCCTTGCCACTCCAGTATCAGAATTTTCAAACCCCTGCCTCAGCCCTCTTGGCTGGAACTCTCTCCTCTCTTGCATGCTAAAATATCCAGTAAATAGACCATAAAGGGCCCCTTGCAGATAAGGATCAATTACAATAAAAGAGGATCGAACATCCTTCTTCACTTAAAATAGAAGTAAGCAAAATATGATGTGTAACTGGAGAATAGGTAAATTTGTTTCCAGATCCTATTTTTATGAAAACTAATTTGACCATTTAAACATATATTTTATTCTTCCTTCAATCTTGAAATGCCATGTGCTCTACTTCCTTCTTCCATTCGAGCTATTTCTTGAAAATGTTGATTTAAATTTGATCAAATCCTGATATCAAGCCTTCAATGAAGTCTTTAACACTTTAGCTACTTCCTGGAAATCTAGGACAGATCACTTGAAAATCCTTTGCCACATGTAGATGCTAACCATACTAATGTGATCCTCAGAAACTGTAACTCTGCTCTAGAATCTATAACTAATTTCTCAAATTCTTCCATCTATGCTCGAATGTTCATAAGCTTTCAAACTCTTTGCTGGAAGCTATTATGTGTTAGCAGCGCACTTAACATTGGGCATTTGTCATTTTATGTTTTCTTGGCATCTTCTCAATGTTTGAAAGGAATCCATTTGCAACAACCAAACAATCATTTTGTCAAATCTGTTAAAGAATGCGAGAGCACGAATTTGTACAAGAGCAGCTTGGGACTGAACTATTTCATGGATTTCATTACTCCATCGTCTCACTATCTTTGGATTGGTGTAGAGCAAGTGAATTCCATTGTTGGCCTCTGGAGTTTTCTACTGGAGATCTCCATTTAATTTATCTGGTAGCATATCTGAAGATAACAACTTTTTGAATCCTGAAGTTTAAAAGTTCAACACATGGAATCTTTGTTGGCATCTGCGCCATCTGGCTTCGTCTCATTAGTTATCTATGGCAAATTATAGACATATTTGATGATGAATTTGTATTGGTAGAATTTTGAGTGGACGCTCTGTCTCTTAGCATTCTGCCACTTCTTTTCGATCAAGATGAAACCTACATTAAATTGCTAACACATTTGATTGCCTTTAAACCGGGAAGTATTTGACCCATTTGACCTCAATACATATATTTGAAATGTGCTCTGTAACTACTACTCTGTTTATGATTTTCTGAGATTATAAATTTCTGGCAGATATGACCTTCAGTAATATTTTCTGGAAACTCTTCCTAATTCAAACTTTGTCAAAAGCATCCTTTGAAACGTATCTTCAAGAAAAATTGGCTTTATTGTGTTCACCTACAGTGAATGCTTGAAGATCAAAATATTTGGCTCAAACATCATCTAAGAAAAACCCCGATTGAAAAGAAGGAGGTCATAGATTGCAGCGGCGAGAAATGCCAGTACTACTGACTTGATAACCTTCATCATTCACAAATCTGATTCTGTATGTAATTTTGATGAAACTTGCATTTTAAAACACTCTCTTCATTTTACCTTAATCTGACGTGTAGCGCAAAAATTTTGACAGACTCCTGGGCTTGACACATCAACTTAGGCATCCATACTTCAATGGTTGATATGACTATGGAGATGGAATTCGCCTTGGGAAGGAGACAAAAGATCCATTTTTTATATGATAACTTCTCTTAAAAAGAACTAACACGTAATGGGTAAAACCATTTTGTTTTTGCACTTTTTTTAAAATAAAATTATTATATTAATAAAATTTTAAAAGTGATTTTATTAAAATCATAATTTTTAAATTAAAAAATCATAATTTTTAAAATAAAAACAAAATGGCACATAAGAAAAGGGTTTGAGAAAACAAAGGGTTTGAGAAAACAAAGGGTTTGAGAAAACAAGTCTTATGAGATGAAATTTAATAAAACAAATAACTTTCTGGGCAAAAATAAAAACGAGGCCAAAGACACAAAGTACAAACTGACCGGGATGGAAGCTGAGACAATAAGGAGGACTGACTAGATTGACTGGGACATTCATGACTTGGGAAAAAATGCTAGTAAACTTTACACTCATGCTTGTCGGAATCCAGATTTGTGGGACAAATTTGGAGATAACAGCCTCTGTGGTATAGGTATCCTCTAATCCCTTTCCTTTCTCAACATTATTATATCTACAATCATTTTTATAGTGCCCAACTTTACCACGTTTCCAACACTTCCTTATAAATTTTCCTATGGATTTAGATCTACCCTTAGATGTAGATCTCCCCCCAGATCCCTTATTTGTGTTTCTCTCCTAGGGGAGAAATCTAACAGACAAGGAATCCATACTATGAGTATCCATGGTTTTCTGCCTCATCTCTTATGATAGCAAGGATGATAATATTTCATCAAATTTTAAAGTTTCTTGATTAGCACTCCCAATTGCTACAATTAGGTTGTCCCGGGAATCTGGCAAAGAACACAATATGTAATACCTTTATATTCTTCAAACATTTTAATTCCAACATAGGTTATTTGACTTACTAGAGTATTGTAGACATTTAGATGCTTTGTCACTGTGTCATTACCATTTATTCTGAGGTGAAATAATTTATTTTGCAGAAATAGCGTGTTTACAAGGGATTTTGATTGATACAAACTCCCTAGTTTCTCCTAAAGCTTTAACGCAGTCTCTTCTCCAGATACATTCAAAAACACAAATTTTGATAAGCACAGTTGGATTGTACTCCTCACTCTTCTATCTAATTTCTCCCAATATTATTTCGATGTTCCTATGGGTGGTGTACCCATATCCACAACAATCCATTGTTCCCGATCTACAAGAATATCCTCCATTTTGAGTTACCATAGCTCAAAGTTCTGGCCGTTAAATTTATTGATATCAATTCTTGAACTGCTCACCATTATCTTTCAATGTACAAATCAAAGCTGCAAATCTCCCACTGAACCCAGGTTTATCATAGACGCAAGATCTATCAACCGCGTCGAACCCTCAGCAACAAAGGCATCCCCCTGAAACCAAATAATCGAGCTCTGATTCCACATGTAAGTTTTAAACCTGTGCAAAGAAGCAAATCATAGAGATTCTTTTAAGAAAAACAGATATTACACCACAACATTCTCACATAGTACACAGAGATTTAGCCTAGAAATTCGTAACCGGGAAAACCATCAAACCTTGGAGCCACAACTCCTATTTTTCTCATTCATCATTATGAATCACTCACAATACAATATAGGTATTCCGCAGCATCCAATACCCTAATCCGTTAACCCGGATTAGTAAATAGACCCCAATCCCTTAACTGGGATTAAATTACATATTTTTAGAAAATTCCCCAAAAATAACAGGAGGGATCGTCAAGCGCATTGTTGACAGGTGCACTCTCCCCTCCACATACATGAAAAGAATATAACACATACCCAACAACTAGGGGGCACCCTCTAGTTAGTGGATATAATTTAAGTGGAGGATCACCTTCTTTCATGACCTATAATATGATTCGGATTTCACTCCCAACCATGGGACAACCTTCGTGGGCACCTCATGTGGGAGGATCATCTGTATGGGCCCAACCCCCATGGGGTTATACTTATCTGGGTAATCATAATGTAAAATTGAATCAAATATATCAAACCACTCCAGGGAACCTATATCCTAGAATATCTTAACCCGAAAACAAAAACTCCCCATGGGGACATCATGGTTTTCCACCGACTGGACCCTCAGCTGGTGGCCCACCTCCTCCTCTTCCACCACCCCCATCACCTGTCCCACCTCTACCTCCACTACCTATCCCACCTCCACCCCCACCATCCAGACAACCCCCTCATGGGGGAAGTGGACCTCCATCCAGTCCACCTCCTAATGTGGGAGGGCCCCCACCATATGGAAAACCCTCTATGGGAGGACCTTACGTTCAAACGATCTATGGTCCTACTGGTACACAAATTCCTTACCAATACTACCAGTGTCCGCAACCAAACCGACAGTTACCATTTCTGGCTACTTTAGATCTGTCATATCTATCACGTTTAACCAACAATCCCATTCAACATGGCATGAATTGGCCACCCATTCCCGTAAAACTGCCATCGGACATACCCAAGTTCGACAAGAAATCTGATGAGGATCCCAAAATCCACGTAATGACATATCATTTGTGGTGTTCCTCGAATTCCTTAATGGATGATTCTATCCATTTGACGTTATTCCAATGAACCCTCATTAGCACCGCGGCCAAATGTTACATCGAGTTACCACCACACTCTTTCGTCGATTTTCAATCCTTTGTTATGGCATTTCTTACACATTTCTAGTTGTCAATCCACAATGAAACCAGTATGGATCTTTTAACCTCCCTCCGACAATCTACCTCCACTCACATTTCAGATCATATTCACAAATGGAGCCTGAGACATTGGCTCATTAAACCCCTATTTTGGATCATATATTGGTTGATTGGATTACTAAGTCATTGTTACCTACCATAGCCAAGGACGTCAATATGAGAGGGGCCGTTATGGAATAACAAGCCATTCTGTGTGCCCAGTATTTGGACTTAGTCTATGCTCAATCTAGCATGTTATACCACATAATTCCAAATGCCCCATTCCCTACATATGATCCATCCAAGCCTCCCACGGGATCACATGCCGATGGAATCATTGGTTCCATTCATACTCATCCTACTACTTCATTGGGTGGATTACAGAACCACATCAATTCAATGCCATCCTTGTCACGGGGTGACAATAACACCAACTAGTCACCCAGTCTTGCTTCCACTCTGGAGGTGAATTCATTTCAATCTGCTTCATCTCATAAATCCAGTGGTATGAAGAAAACAAAGGGAAATCCAATAAATCTTCTAACCAATAGGAACCTAGGAACAAACCCGACCCTACTGACACAAACCATGCTGGAAGGATAAATATCCACGCTTACTGTGCAGTGACGACCACTTCACGAAAGAATGCCCATATTGTGAAGAATTCCAAAAGTTCCTCAAAGGAAATATTGCAACCGTAGTTTTAATGGACCCCTTCCCCACACAACAACAGCAAATGGTTTCTCAACAACCAACTCCTCCTCAAGAAGAACCATCAACAATTGCTCATGTTCTCATGATGCGTAGCGAATCAGTCAACTTATCTACCAGGACACGCACATACGAATCTCTTCCTAATAAGGAATATGATGGATTGAATACTAAATAACCCTCCACATCTACATCCCCTAATCCACCATCACAAGGTCCTTTGACAATTGACAAACCTATACCAGATGCAATGTTGCATCCACCGAAAAGCACAATCTGAAAAGAAATTTTCAACCTTAATGCCTGAGCCACTCAAAAATACAATATTGTGGAAGATCTAGCCTAGGCACCATGTGCTATGTCTACCCTTGAAGTATTACAAAAATATTCTAATCAGCGTAAGACTCTGCTATCTGCTATTGGAGCACTGGATCATGATTCCTCTAATACAATCATGTTTAGATTGGAATACTTCAAGCCTAGGCTTTCCCACCAACTAGCATTTTAGATCATTACCAATGTCACTAGAAAAAGTATCCATCGTACTTTTTTGGATGAAGGATCCTCTACTTCAGTATGTCATTGTCCTACTGGAGAGCCATTGGATCTCCTGAATTGAACTATTCCCCTACCACATTGAAATCGTTTTCCACATGGGATTCTAAAATATTTAGCCATCGAGTTGGAAGTTAAGACCGTTTCCATTAACATGGAAGTAGTTGTAGCCCTATTGGATTATAACTTATTGCTTGGGTGAAACTAGTTCTATGCCATGACTGCAATCACCTCATCTATCTTCTGCATAGTACAATTTCCCCACTATGGGAATATTTTCACTATTGACCAATTAGATTTTTGTAGACCGGACACCACAACTCATCCTGCAGATAATGTCCCTCTTTTAGGACACTATTCTAAAATATATGAGAGTGTGGGGATAGGAATCCTAAAATATCCATACCTAATGGGATTCTTTCGAACACCTAATTCCCCGTCACATGTTTCCATGGTGAACATGATCGCATCTATGACCCCATCCTCGTCCAACCCGATGGATCCTTGCATTGTCCCTGATGACATTGATGTTGATTTGATTGGAGATCACATGCCTCTCATCCTAGCTAAAGCCACTTATGAGGCCATCCAATCGGCATCCGTACTACCTAATGAGCATGATGTGCTATAATATCCTCGGCAAGATCTGACCTAGATATTAACTCCACTTTAAAACTTTTACAACTTTTACTAGTGAAATTTTGTGGCAAATCCTTTGAATCGGACGGGAGGTAAGTGAGGGGTACTGGTGTGCAGAATGAGGATGGTGGGATGAAATTTTTATTCTGGAATTTATATGGGATTAGGTGCAGCAACAGAAAAATAGGTTTTTAGCAGGAGTCCTTGGCACAAGGTACTAGAGCCATTCACTTTTCAGCAATAGAATGAATCTATTGCCTACTTCGAGGCTTCCTAGGCTTCTAGCATATGCCAACAAGACTGGGTAAGGGTTAAAGGTGTTTAGGATAGAGATATATCAGTCATACAACTCATAAGGAATGCTGTAATAAATACTGGATTGACTTGGAAAGGTTTGGAACAATTTGGGGATTATTTGCAGATGGTGGACTGCTGAGCTAGTCACAATACAGGCTTTCCAAAATGAAGTTAAAATCATTAAAATTCTTATTACAGGGACTTATATGGATATTATATTGAACTAACAACCTCCTCCAACTGACAGAATGTAAAATGGATCCTCAGAAAAGATTCAGTAGAAAATATGGTGAAACTAGTCTAAATTAAGCACCAAACTAGCTAGTTTGCATTTTAATCCTTTAAACTGCTCCAATAAATGATAAAATATGCTATGACATTAAATAATGATCTGATATAACATACTGAACATATGCAGGTTGAAAATAATATATCAGAATCCTTCTTTTATTGATTTAACTGTCTCCCAACACAACAGTGCCTCACAGGCTAAATATTCATTACATTTGATGGAGAATGAAGAGAAGAAATAGAATATTACTGTGGATCTGATATGGTGATAGGATTCAGTCATATACAGGTCATATGACTGTAAATGGCTGCTTATTGAGCTTTTGAACTTGTCTGGAGTGCATTGACTAAGTCATCCCTCTCCTTCAGGGAAAACTCCTCTAGATTTAGTTGTGAATGGAGAACGAGTGAGAAGAGAAGTATGGATCTGATCTAAAGCTGGTTATTGATATTGAAAACCTTTGATGTCTGCAAAAATGGCTGCACCAACTCTCTTTCATCCCCTGTGCGCACTCCTAAGTTCTATCTTCTTCAATGGATGGATCTTCACCAAAACTAGCTAGAGAATCACTATTGGAGGAACCTGTTCTCCCGAATGACTGTAGATCTTCAATGGAGGCTGGAAGCATATGTTACTAGCTGCAATATCTTGACATAGACCAGCACAACACTCTATGGAAACTAAGGTCCTTGGGGCACATCACCCAAGAAGCACAGCTGAGGCACAACACTCAACTAGAGAAGCATCAGAGCTCTCATGAGAAAACATAAATGATCAAAAGTTGTCAAATGGAGTTGGTTGGATTCTTTTATAGACTTCATGATGACCTACTGAGCAATTTCTTGGATTAGTGACCTGTGAGAGTAGGTCACCCACTTTCCCATTCTACTCCAAAGCCATGAGGTCACATTTCTTGAGGAGAAAAGCAACTTTTGAGCTTTCAAAACTTTCTTTCCTTCACCTCCTTCACTAAATTTGGGCAAATGCACTTTAGGTAGCTTTTCTGGTTGTTGCTATTTTCTTTCTGAAAGCTTTTCTGAAATTCTCCACTTTCTTTACTTTCCTCTTTCCTACTTTTGTTTGATTTTGCCATCTTTTGTAATTTTCCTTTCTGGGTTCATCTTGCCAACTTGTCTCCATTAGATTCCTTAGCTTTTCTGAGACTTTACCACTTAGGAAAGTCTGCCTCACTTACCAATTTGAATTTCCTACCCAAGTCATCAGCCACTTGGCACATTTATTAGTAATAAACATTTAAATGACAATAATATAACTCAGAAATAATTTTGCTAAGCAATTAATTAATTATCTAGTAATTAATTAACTACTATGGTGTAATTGCCTCAAAACTCCCCCAATTAATTAATTTCTCAATTAATTAATAAATCACCTTAGCACTTGGATTGGGGGTTAATAACTTCATCGGGGCCCCTCCTTATCCATTTAATTCCTCAAATTTACCCTTAGGAATCTTCCTTTATCCATCCATTAATTATTTAATTAATGCCTAGGTGACTTAGACTAAAATCACCCCCATCGACCATAGCAAAAATCTGGGGATATGACAGTCCTCCCTTCCCAAGATTGCTTGTCCTCAAGCAATTTTAGGATCCCACCAAGCTTCTGTTGCACCACTCTGATTAAATTTGTCCCCATCCATTGAATAGTCTGAAAATAAAACTTGGGCCTTCAAAAAAATGAAGAACAACTGCACTGTAATTTATATCTGCAATTAACCAGCAATGAACAAAATTTTCAACCCAGCTAGGATAACTTGAGTAGAATTCCTGGATCCCACTGTTTCTCCTCCAAGGAGAAGAATTATCCCATCATCTTTGGCAATCTATCACTCAAGTGTATGCCAGGATCCCAAAGAATCAACTGCATTTTCCCCATCATTAGAATAATTTTAAAGAATCTGTCATTAGACATTTGCCTTTTCATCCGGGAAATAACTGCTAGGGCATTGCTTCCAACCAAACCAAGTGGGGAGTAGAATGTCTCTTCCAGTGAAAACATCCAATGGCTCAACTCTCTGCCATTGGAGAAAAATTTCAAGCATCCCTCCCAGCATGTGGATTCCCTCCACATAGGCCAACCTCTGCAAGTAAAATGTTCCATTAATTTAACTTGGCAGCTTTCCTGCTTAGGTTCCTTCCCTTGACCATAAGCATAAATTTTTTTGCAAGGAAGTTTCATGCTTGCCAGGTAATATTTCACCCAATCCATATGTGGATGACTGACATCAAATGGCTGCAAAATATACTTTTCCTGTTGCTCATAATTCAAGACAATGTCAGTTATAATAAGAAATTTATTGCAGAAACAAGTGAACTTTTTACCTTCCAGATTCTTTTCTAGTGAGGCCTCTATCCATCCATCTGGTGGGTGAATCAAAGATCCTGCTTGCTGATTTATATGAGCTATAATCAGCCATCTCTGCTGCAATAAGATCTATCTCCCATAGGAGCAGATCATGATCCACCTGTGGTACATGTGGCATCAACAAGAAAAACTTCTTCACCCACTGTTCATCCCCCATTGTTATTGCTGAATCCATGACATGTGGGGAAGCACTGTGAACCTTATTTATATGTCTGCAACCTTTCGTAATCAGAATTATGGCTACAACTTCTTCTTTTATTGGCTGGCCCAAATTGGGTGCTTTCATCCCTTTTTTCCATGGGAGAGTGATTGTTTCCAAGGAACAGCTCAAGTTCCCTTAGTAAATGATCAGGTGCTTGTTGTAGAAATTTCTCTCTACGGATAGGTAGAAACTCTCTTAGGTTAAAGTAGACTTTAACTGACTCTAAACTAAGACAAAAATATAACAAATGCTACCCTGAATTCCTAGATCTAAACAAATATCTCAAGATTATATTGCTGTAAGAAATGGAAGAGATCTAACTGACCTTCAATTCAATTGCTCGTCCTAATGGTCGCTTCAATCTCCAAGTCCTCGCGAATGAAACTGTCAGAATAAAACCAAGATACAAGCATATACGATTCTCTAGAAACTTGAAATATGAGTTAGGATCTAAATCTATAAAAGATACAAATCATATGATTGAAACAAGATCAACATACATGATTTGGGAAACAAGACAAGTTATGTTTTATTACCAACTTGAAGTCACTTACAATGGTTTCTTGATATCCAAGCCAACTCCCAGCTCCAAGTGCTCTCTCCTCTAGCTATCTCCACAAAGATTCAAGATCATAAGTTTGATGTCTAGAAGAGTCCTCTCTTTGGCTCATGGAAGGCCTCTCTCTTATAGCATGTGGGAATATTAACCAACAAGAGAGAAGTGTGGATCTATGGAGGGTTTAGTGGATTAGGCCAGCTAAACAAAGAAGGAGTTAGGATCGAACCAAAGATGGTAATCCCAACAAAATCTCCTCGAAGGTCGAAATACCAAAATATAAGTCAAAAAGGATAATTTTAGACTACCGCGCCCCTATAACTGAGCATAATGTAGTAGTACCGTGCCCCAGAGAAGGAGCAACGTGCAGTAGTGATGACTACCGCGCCCTGTATATGTGCAAGGAGCGGTAGTGCTCACAAACAGGGCTAAGTTGGTTTGGAAGATGGAAAAAAAAGGTTTTTCCTTCAGTGTTCAGTCAGTGTTTTCACTCTAGATGTTCAGATGATCTTTAAGGGAAACTATCATTTAGGTCGCTAGTGCAAGGATGTGACACTAATACATAATGTGTAATATTGAGGTATAACAGATTCCCCCTAAAGTGTGAGGTCAGAAGAGACTGATGGCCCAAAGACTTTACAAATATGGTTCGGAGATAGCATCGAGGAGAGCAACAAGGAGCTGAAATAGAAACAAAATTTCAGATATACCACCGAGGTGGGCATTCCCATGCTCGGAAACAAATGACTCAAAGCATGGATGCCGACCAATACATTGCAGGTCCATGAGTATTGAGATGATACAGACTATAGACAAATCATGGCTACTACGAACAAGCATAGATCCATGAGACAGTGATGACACAGCCGCGACCAATACAAAAGTGGATCTGTTTGACAATATAGAGGAAATCTCCATTGCAACCTCGACGTAATCAAAATACAAAAGGGTGTCCAGGGTCTTCTACCCGATCGCAAACAATACGAATCTAGCCATGTGATTACAAGGTGTTCAAGTCGAA
This sequence comes from Larix kaempferi, assembly GCA_027924585.1. NCBI lineage: Eukaryota > Viridiplantae > Streptophyta > Pinopsida > Pinales > Pinaceae > Larix > Larix kaempferi. The sequence continues at coordinate 6,196,745 of BSBM01000264.1, forward strand.
CATGGTACAAACCATTTGATTACCGGTCAATGATGTGAACCGTTAACAAATGTGAGGGAAAACACCAATTATGACAATGATCCCCAAGGTATCTATAGTACATCTCAATGAAATGCGAATAAACGAGTTGCTGTCGAGCATTCGAGAGATCATTCAATCAAAGGTCAATAATGAAAACCTACTATTGAATATGAGGAAACCTGCCATTGAGGCATGCAGGAACCAAGGTACTAGTGGTTGATTCTTACGTCTAATTCCTGGATAGTGATTTGGTGTCGATAGGAATAGACTTGTCAAAGGTGGGCCATAATGATTCCCACATCATCGACACGAAATCAGAACGAAAGATAGTATGGACCGATGAAACAATAGAATATGTACTGACACAAAGGGAAGATTTGACATGAAGTGGAGGTGGACTTAAGGTAATAACCCTTTGAACATATAACGGCATGAAACAGAGCTTGGTAGGAGGGACTACTCGAATAGACAAAATCACAGGAAGTGTGAACTCATAGCAATAATGAGGACGCATGATCATAATGATGACACTATCAGCAAGACTGACTACCCAAATTAGACAAGGTGAGGATGCATGCCATGTTCAAAGGTGATGACTCACAAGCTGTCAACAAGGTAAACTTGACTCATTTTCCCATTTTCCCCCGACATGATGGACAAGTACCTCTTTTTTTTTTTACGAGCTTAAGGAGGATAAAAAAAGCTCGATATAGCTCATCTCATAGATGAGTCCAATCTCACATGTTTTTCAAACCTGAGAAAGGAGGGGTTCATCCCAAAGTGGGCCCTTCGATGTTGAATTTTAACAAGTCCAAGGAAGGAAAACTCGGTCGTCATTTCATGTTTAGAGAGTCTGAAAAAAACTAAAGAAGACTCCAATGGTCCTTTTTCGTAAGGTTAGCCTCATCGCCCTAAAAAGGGTAAAACAACGTGGTCTAGGACTCTTCCAGTCATGATTGGCTAGAGTATTCCTTTTTCGTAAGTAGTGCCCCCTAGTCCAAAAAAGGGGTAAACTATCACTAGGGAGACAATCATTCAAATCCTTTTACAAGTGTGAACGAATCAATTTTGCTTGGTAATCTTTTCCTATTTAGCAAGTCTGAAAAGAGATTAAAGAGGACTCCATATACAACTTTGTCATGGTTGATGATCGAGTACGACAAAGGAAAAGTAAACTCGGCACAGTTCCTTTTCCGTAAATAGTCTAGTGAGGTCAGATAAAGTGACAAACCTATACTCGTTAGACACACCTTTTTACTCAATTTTTAACGAGCATGACAATGGTATCAAAAGCACTCAGAATATTTTTCATGTTTGGATCCAGAGCACGAAAAGTAAAAACTAAGCTCAAACCACTTTTTATGTTTTAAACAGAGCACGAAAAAGTGAAAAGTAAGCTCAAACACCATCTTACTATTTTTAACAAGCTCGAAGATAGGTTGGAAGAATGCTCATGATGTCTGCTTCATTTTTTAACGAGCTTGTAACAGAAAATGAACTATGCTCAGGATAATTTTCATGGTTTAATTAGCTCGAAACCTAAAAAGGAAAGTATGCTCGAAAAATGTTCCCAATGGTGAACTTCTTCCTGTCATGAAATCCAAAGGTTGGTACATGCCCCCAACATGATTGCTAGAAGTAAGTGAGTTATATTCAACGTGGTGTGGAGAGGCGATCGAGTTGACTTCAATGTAACTTCCAGAGGTTGAAGACATGCCCCCAAGCTTCATTTCATACGCCTAAGGTATAGGCGAGTGAAAAGAAGGTTCAGGTATTAAGTCTACGAGGAGACTCCACTCAAAGGGAAAGGATATGTTTCATTTTTTAATGAGCTTGACATAGGAATAGAACTTTGCTCAATTTACTGGTTTAATTTTTTTAACGAGCTTGAAGCCAAACGTAACTCTGCTCAAGGTTAAGGCCCATTGATGGTTTCCTTCCCAACATGATGACCAAAGGTTGGTAAATGCCCCCAGCATGGTTGCTAATGGCTAAACATGCCCCCCAAGCTTTGTTTCATCTAACTACTCTTCTTCCTTACCCAAAAATCCAAGCTACTAATCCGAATGTGTTCACTAGGGGGGGTAGGGAGAACCAGGACCAAGTGACCTAGGCAGATGAAATAATGGTTCAAATCCTATCTCTGGCGAGAGAATCGAACAAATGGAAGGGAGATCTATTTCATTTTTACACAAGCTTGAAAATAGATAATAACAATGCTTGAAAGGGTCCTTTTTATTTTTTAATGAGCTTAAAACAGAAAGAAATTATGCTCAAAGGTAGTTTCATTTTTACACAAGCTTGAAACTGAAAGTAAACTATGCTTGGGATTGATTTCATTTTTACACAAGCTCGAAACCAATGGTAAACTGTGCTTGAGGGTCGGTTTCATTTTTTAACGAGCTTGAAACAAATAATAAACTATGCTCGTAGGAACCTATTTCATTTTTTAACAAGCTTGACATATAAAGGGAACTATGCTCATGGTGACCTGTTTCATTTTTTAACGAGCTTGACACATAAAGGGAACTCTGCTCAAAATGATGGTTGGTTTCATTTTTACACAAGCTTAAAACCAAAAGTAAACTATGCTTGAAATGATGGTTGGTTTCATTTTTACACAAGCTTAAAACCAAAAGCAAACTATGCTTGAGAAAATGGTTCATTTTTTAACGAGCTTGACATCAGAATAGAACTTTGCTCTAGCGTCCCCCCCCTAGGGGGAAGAAACCATTAAAACATGTGGAACATTTAGGGAAGTCTGGTGACTAGGAGTCATGCGATGAGTGGGAGTCACAAAGGAGAGATGATCGATGGTCACAAAATTCCCATGATGGGGAAAATACATCACTCGAAAGAGTGAGGACACTACAGCCTTCATTGCATAGATTTAATCACGTCCAAGGAGTAGATTAAAATCTAAGGGACCTTGGACAACCATGACATCAATACAGACAATTTTCCCTCCTAAAGTGACAGGTAACTAAGGAAGCGACCCTAAAAGTCCAGTAGGCCTTCTATTGAAAGCCATTATCTGGTCAGTGACGGGCACAAGCCGAGGAGAACCTAAGGCTTGCCAAGTAGTTGAGGATAGAATACTAACAGAAGCTCCTTCATCAACTATCATACGAAAAATTTCTTTATCGAAAACTCTTACAGATATTTGAAAAGGAACGCTAGAAGGAAGACGAGATTCTGTTAGACCATTCCAATCAAAGGAAATAACCTCAATACTTGGAGGGGGTCTCATGGAAACAGACAGGGTTTCCCCTTGCCGAGGACATTCTGAACCGATAAGGAAAACATCAGCGGTTTCCAATTCACTCTCGCTTGGAAGATAGGAATGAGACGAAGATTATGTCAAGGTGACTGCTTTAGTCTGGACTTTCTTCAATGAAAGAGCAGGATCGAGTGGAGATGACAGTGACTCGATCACTTCACTCTCAGAATGGAGAGTGGGATCAATTGCAGATGAAACTGAATTGATCACTTGGTCAACTAGCGGAGGGTCAAGGGACAACTTACTATTGTTTGTTGGAAGCACTGGTTGAGAACGAGTGATATCTTCCAACCACCATGAAGCTTCATCCATGCTTGGACAAAGGAAAGTACGGTGCATACCCTTGCATATCAAACAGGGATATAGGACTTTACCCTTCTGACCCTTCACCAAGGGGTCACTGGTTGAGGGAGTGTCATCAACATGATGGTCAGAGGTTGACGATACAAGTGGTTTGGGTTTTTTAGACCACACTTCGGATACATGAGAAAGATCGGGGCAATCCTTGAGAAGGTGATCACCCTTATAAAGTTTGCAAGAGAACTTGGGCTTACAAAGTGTTTTCGTAGAATGAGTGCCATTAGAGGCAACTGATTTACACTTGGTCTCTTCGTTATCCTTCTTCTTCTTAACTTTCCTTTTCTTCTTCTTCTTATCCTCCCGATTACTAACATTATTGCTTTGATCAGGCGAGGAAGAAGGAACGGAAGAAGATTCATCTGACAAAGAAGGGGAAGGATTAGTTTGGGATTGACTCTCTCGTGGTGGAGAGTTAACATTCGAAACATTGGGTGCAATCGAAATTACTGGATTGAATAACCATACCGGTAATCCTATGGTTAATCCAGGAAGATTTAATGTGGGAATAAAGCGAGGACCAATATCTCCAACTAACGGAAAAGTAAAAGGTACCCCTTGAAAAGGGGTCTCCGGATTGGTAGTCCCAGAAGGAGCATGGGTGCATGGAGGTAGATTCTCCATGAAACAAAACTAAGTGATGTGGACGAAGTCTTGTTAAAAATAACTCAAAAACCCTCAGGCAACCGAGCATGCGAAAGGGGAGCTAGGAAAAGACAAGGCTCATAGGACAAAAGAGCAAGCTAAAAAAAACTATACTGAGGCCGCTGCCATAGTAAGCGAGTTGTACAACAAAATGGCCAGAATGCCAACAAGCAGACTTACAAAGAAAAAGACCCTCTACAAGATAGCAAGCAAAACCTCCTAACTAAGGGATGGAGACCTCAACAAATTGTATCCTTCACAAGGTGATGAAATCCAAGTCGAACAATACAAAATGAGAGACTAATAATGGAAGGATATCCCTCTACCGAAAGGGATCCTGGGTAAAGAGCCCTAGAAGAAAAGTCACTAAGCTACCTCGTTCATGACATGTTGGAAAAGGTTTTTGGTGCTTCTGCCTTATAACCCTTGTATTACTATGAATACAAGGAAGACAATGATCGATGTTTCCTTAGGGCTAAGTGGAGTGCGACATTCCACAGAGTTCGTCCGGTTCTCGATCTTGCGGTGGTTTAACCCCTGAAAGTTTAAAACAATCAGGAGGCCCCTCCACAAACTAGTGTATGACCGTGTCAACAAATAATAGAGGATTTTAGTTCCTTGAAGACAACAACTATGTCCAAAATGAAAAATGAAAAGGGGGAGTTAGTTTGATGCCTATCCCCGGTGTCCTACCTAACTACCAAATTCTTTTGATTTACTCAAGTGAGGTTAATGTTGGTTTAGTTAGGGAGATTAATTTTAGAGGTTGTCTTACACAATCGAGTTATGGAAGTGCAACTTGATGGTGTTGTGATGACTCAAACCATGCAAATGAAGATGAATCGAAATGAGCCTTCCTCTTCGATGAACACTAGCTAAAGTAAGGAAGAATCCTTTCCGTTCCCAATATGCAGAACCCAATGCACATGCAATTTTATTTCTTTTCAAAATGATAGAAGGAAGTAAAATATGCACCCAAGACTAACCCAAAGTAATGAAAAAGTTCTTCATATGAACACCAAACGTAATGATTCTAATCCATTTCCTATATTTTCACACTTGAAAAAGACACATCCAAGCTATGGAAAGAAGGATTCCACAAATGCTTCCAATTAAATGCAAGACAAAGAGAAGAACCTAGTAATATCGTCTAACTCAAATGCACATAAATATGAAACAATCATTTCTTCTTCTCATGAATGTAATACCAAGAATGTCAAATGATTAAATTAAAGTAAGAAGAATACCTATGTGTTTCAATTTCATGAATATGGTAAAAGAACGACAAAATAAAGCTTCTCTTTGAACTAAAGCGGAGGAAAGGAATCAATCTTTTCAAACAAACATTAGATAGGATGCAAAGGAAATAAGATGCCTAGCAATCCAAACACGCCAAACCAAAAATGATCTCAAAACCTTAATATGGGTCAAAACGACCGTAGGATGCACGATTCATGGCCCCCCTGGCCATGAGGAGGAATTTTGTTTTCAATTTTGATGTTCATTTGATCAAATCTAACACACAAAGAATTCCTAAAAATGCAAGTAGTGTAGTGTGATCACATAGGTCACAGAGGTCTAGCCACAATCAATATAGAGAGAATAAAGCAGCCAATCAGGAACCAAGTGAAAACAACCAAACAAAAACCAGAGAAAATTAATTTTTCAGGAACTACCGCGGGTCTGCAGGCATCCTAGGCGCGATACTGAGATACTACCATGCTCTAGCAGAGTATAAGGGTGTGGAACTGTAGTAACTATCGCCCTGTAAGCAGTGTCAGGGGTGCGGTACTACTGAAAAAGAAGAAAAAAGGCAGAAATCTAAGAAAGGATTTTGACCTTTCAAGGGTTTGCCAACCCAGAGGACTAACTGATCTATAACAGAAGTCTAATGCAGAGAACATGGAAGTGAATGAGGGTGAAAGAACCCAATTCTTACAATCAATGAGTGAAATTGAAAGCAAACTTCACAAGCAAAGAAAATGGATTCAAGTCCCCAGCGGAGTCGCCATTTTTTGTTGTAGAAATTTCTCCCTACGGATAGGTAGAAACTCTCTTAGGTTAAAGTAGACTTTAACTGACTCTAAACGAAGACAAAAAGATAACAAATGCTACCTTGAATTCCTAGATCTAAACAAATATCTCAAGATTATATTGCTGTAAGAAATGGAAGAGATGTAACTGACCTTCAATTAAATTGCTCGTCCTAATGGTCGCTTCAATCCCCAAGTCCTCGCGAATGAACCTGTCAGAATAAAACCAAGATACAAGCATATACAATTCTCTAGCAACTTGAAATATGAGTAAGGATCTAAATCTATAAAAGATACAAATCATATGATTGAAACAATATCAACTTACATGATTTGGGAAACAAGACAAGTTATGTTTTATTACCAACTTGAAGTCACTTACAATGGTTGCTTGATATCCAAGCCAACTCCCAGCTCCAAGTGCTTTCTCCTCTAGCTATCTCCACAAAGATTCAAGATCATAAGTTTGATGTCTCCAAGAGTCCTCCCTTTGGCTCATGGAAGGCCTCTCTCTTATAGCATGTGGGAAGATTAACCAACAAGAGAGAAGTGTGGATCTATGGAGGGTTTAGTGGATCAGGCCAGCTAAACAAAGGAGTTAGGATCAAACCAAAGATGGTAATCCCAACAAAATCTCCTCGAATGTCGAAATCCCAAAACACAAGGAAAAAAGGCTAATTTCAGAATATCGCACCCCTATAACTGATCATAACGCGGTAGTACCACGCCCCAGAGAAGGAGCAACACACAGTAGTGCTGACTACCGCGCCCCTATAGATGTGCAGGGACCGGTAGTGCTCACAAACAGGGCTAAGTTGGGTTGGAAGATGGCAAAAAAAGGTTTTACTTTCAGTGTTCAATCAGTGTTTTCACTCTGGATGTTCAGATGATCTTTAAGGGAAACTGTCGTTTAGGTCGCTAGTGCAAGGACACAACACTAATACATAATGTCTAATATTGAGGTATAACAGTGCTTGGTTTTCATCAAACTGTTTTGCACACTCCTCAAGCACATGTAAAGATAAATGATCCTCATGATCCACCATCTCATGAGGTTCCTCCATATTATAATGATTGCTTTCACCCCAATTAAATTGACTGAATGGTGTGTAGGAGGGCAGAGAGGATCTTTGCAACTTTTCATGAAGTTGCAATATTTCTGTCTTGGATTCTTGGAGGGCACTTTGAGTGCTTCTCAAAGAATCTTGGGTGGCTATTAATTCATCGTTGAGATTGCTGATCTCTTCATCATCCCTCAAGGATGTGCCATGAAACAATTCTACAAGCTCCAATAAACTATCTCTATCAAAAAGCAGGTTTAAGAATTTACCTTTTATGCTTGCCATGGCTTTCTGAAATTCTTCCATGTCTCTCATGGAAGACTGCTCCCCCAAATTCCAACAGAGGTTATTCATTAAGGCATGGGTGTCATTGATGGTTTGAAGGGATTCTTGAATTTTGCATTCATTCATCTTCAGTGTACCTTCAAGGAAATGAGGTTCTGGCATATGAACGTTCTCTTCTTCTAGCTTCCTACGATTAACTTCAGCTGATTTTGTTGAAGTTATGAAAGCTGATCCATATTTTGGGGCTGCAAGATATTCATATTTCAGATCATGAATATCAGATCTTTGGCTGCAACTGGGGTGCTCATTCATCTCTAGTGAACCAGTAAGTCTTTCTCTCCAATTTTCAGCCCTCCCCAATTCAGGAGTCTCAACCCATGGGGGTTCAACCAAGCTCATATTCTCCTCTGAAGTGGCTGCCCCATCATGCTGACAGATAGGCATATAAAAATCAAAATTGAAAAAATTCCCATGTGTTATGTTTTCTCCTCCTTGTGATGGTGTGTTGGTGGTTTGGTCTTCCACCAATCTCTCATTTTCAATTTCTGTTGTTGCAATACCTTCTTCTTTCTCTATGGATCTTGCATCCACAACACCATCACCAATGGGTACTTCCATGTCTCCCACATATATATGAGAATACAAATCATTAGCTGCTTCCTCACACTAAAACATTTCCTCAATAGGTTCTCTTCCAACCATGTGGGCATCCTGTAAACACCTTTCTAGTGATTCAGTCCTGTCACTACATTCACCCTTATCACTAAGGATGCGAGAATCAACATCCAGGGAATCCCTTATGCAATAATCATCCTCTGATGTGGCTGCAACATCATCATTATACAAACTAGTACAAAAATATGAATGTGGTCCATGCCTTGGCATCATGCTTATCTCTTCAATGGGTGGGGTTATGGTGCCTTGTTCTACCACTGATTCTACTATTTCACATCTAACTGATGTGTGGTCAATTTCTACTACCTTGTGAAGCTTATGTGGTGTCTTTGGATTTGATTTATGTTCTACTTTTAGATCTGATCCAAAATATGGTTCAACACCCCTAATAGTACCAATCTCATTAGAGATGATCTTGAGATCCTCATCATAGAATCTTGCAGTAGGTTCTTCTTCTATTTTGTCAACAATCTCATGATTGGGTTTTGGGTCTTGTTTCTCCTTGGTTGTCTTAGGATAAATATTCTTGGAGGGTCTTCTTGAAGAGGATCCAAAAATTCTTGTGAAGTCACATCCATCCAATGCAACTTTGATATCTTTTATTATCTCTTCCATAGAAGGTTGACCTTTGACTATAGAACATGCAACTTTTTCCTAAATATGGCTATCAGAATAACCATAGTCTATTCTGTCAATCATGATCTCATGGGAGATGCTTATGGAAGGTACTTCTTGGGAATTCTCTTCCTCATATTGTCTGCAATATTCTTCATACTGCTCATCATAATCTTCATCATAATCCTCATAAGAATAATCTTCTTCCTCATACAACTCAAAGGCTAAATCTTCCATAACTGGAACTAATTCCACATCTGCAATCTTAAAGATAGTGTTGAGATACTTTTCCAATGAGAATTAATTTCCATAGGCTGAGCCATGGAAAGTTCTATGATACCACTATAATATCCTAGGCAAGATCTAACCCAGATATTAACTCCACTTTAAAACTTTTACAAATTTTAGTAGTGAAATTTTGTGGCAAATCCTTCGAACCGGATGGGAGGTAAGTGAGGGGTACTGGTGTGTATACTGAGGATGGTGGGATGAAAGTTTGATTCTGGAATTTATATGGGATTAGGTGTAGAAACAACAAAATAGGTTTTTAGCAGGAGTCCTTGGCACAAGGTACTAGAGCCATTCACTTTTCAGCAATAGAATGAATCTATTGCCTACTTCGAGGCTTCCTGGGCTTCTAGCATATGCCAACAAGACTGGGTAAGGGTTAACGGTGTTTAGGATAGAGATATATAAGTCATAAAACTCATAATAAATTCTGGAATAAATACTGGATTGAATTGGAAAGGTTTGGAACAATTTGGGGATTATTTGTAGATGGTGGATTGTTGAGCTAGTCACAATACAGGCTTTCGAAAACAAAGTTAAAAGCATTCAAATTCTTATTACAGGGACTGATATGGATATTATATTGAACTAAAAACCTCCTCCAACTAACAGAATGTAAAATAGATCCTCAGAAAAGATTCAACAGCAAATATGGTGAAACTAGTCTAGATTAAGCACCAAACTAGCTAGTCTTGCATTTTAATCCTTTAAACTGCTCCAATAAATGATAAAATATTCTATGACATTAAATAATGATCTAATATAACATAATGAACATATGCAGGTCAAAAATAATATATCAGAATCCTTCTTTTATTGATTTAACTATCTCCCAACACAACAGTGCCTCACAGGCTAAATATTCATTACATTTGATGGAGAATGAAGAGAAGAAATAGAATATTACTATGGATCTGATATGGTGATAGGATCAGGTCATCTTCAGGTCATATGACTGTAAATGGCTGCTTACTGAGCTTCTGAACTTGTCTGGAGTGCATTCACTAAGTCATCCCTCTCCTTCAGGGAAAACTCCTCTAGATTTAGTTGTGAATGGAGAACGAGTGAGAAGAGAAGTATGGATCTGATCTGAAGCTGGTTAATGATATTGAACACCTTTGATGTCTGCAACAATGGATGAACCAACTCTCCTTCAGCCCCTGGGTGCACTCCCAAGTTCTATCTTCTTCAATGGATGGATCTTCACCAAAACTAGCTGGAGAATCACTATTGGAGGAACCCGTTCTCCCGAATCATTGTAGATCTTCAATGGAGGCTGGAAGCATATGTTACTGGATACAATATCTTGACATAAACCTGCACAACACTCCCTGGAAACTAAGGGCCTTGGGTCACATCACCCAAGAAGCACAGTTGAGGCACAACACTCAGCTAGAGAAGCACCAGAGCTCTCATGAGAAAACATAAATGTTCAAAAGTTATCAAATGGAGTTGGTTGGATTATTTTATAGACTTCATGATAACCTTCTGAGCAATTTATTGGATTGGTGACCTGTGAGAGTAGGCTACCCACTTTCCCATTCTACTCCAAAGCCATGAGGGCACATTTCTTGAGGAGAATAGCAACTTTTTTGCTTTCAAAACTTTCTTTCCTTCACCTCCTTCACTATATTTGGGCAAGTGTGCTTTAGGTAGCTTTTCTGGTTGTTGCTATTTTCTTTCTGAAACTTTCCACTTTATTTACTTTCCTCTTTCCTGCTTTTGTCTGATTTTTCCATCTTTTGTAAGTTTCCTTTCTGGTTTCATCTTTCCAACTTGTCTCCATTAGATTCCTTAGCTTTTCCAAGACTTTACCACTTAGGAAAGTTTGGCTCACTTACCAATTCGAATTTCCTACCCAAGTCATCAACGACTTGGCACATTTATTAGTAATAAAAATTTAAATGACAATAATATAACTCAAAAATTATTTTGCTAAGCAATTAATTAATTATCTAGTAATTAATTAACTACTATGGTGTAATTTCCTCAAAACTCCTCCAATTAATTAATTTCTCAATTAATTAATAAATCACCTTAGCACTTGGATTGGGGGTTAATAACTTCATGGGGGTCTCTCCTTATCCATTTAATTCCTCAAATTCACCCTTAGGAATCTTCCTTTATCCATCCATTAATTATTTAATTAATGCCTAGGTGAATTAGACTAAAATCACCCCCATGGACCATAGCAAAAATATGGGGATATGACACATGCTGATATCAAACCCAAGTTCTCTTCCATCTCGACGGAACTCATCATTGATATCATTCGATCATCTCCTCTAGGCTTTTCACTCTGATGAATCAATCATGGAAATCATGAGCTTAGATGAGACTCCATGGGAATACAATCACCATCGATCGTCCTTCCTTCCGTCGTTAGACATGGTAGAGCATTCTATTCAAACCATCGTTTCACCGTATGTCATTCCCAACCCTCAAACTCCTATTCCCACCTAGGATACAGTAATTGAAGGGAATTTGGAAAACATCACACCTACCACTACTATTGACATCTCGGCAAAACCAGACGTCGTGGAACCTATCCACATTGGCCAAACTTGTTTTCCTGATGAAATCATGACATATACGACCTTGTTCAAACGATTCCACGACATATTCACATGGAGATATGAGGAAATGCTCAAGATTGATCCTGCTATTGTTGTGGATGAAATCAAAACTTATCCCGATGCTAAAATTGTCCGACAAATACTCTGTGCATTCCACCCTCGAAATACTGCAGTTATCAACATAGATATTGAGAAGCTATTGAAAGTTGGTTTCATTCATCCTTTCTCCTTGACAGATTGGGTCTCTAATGTCATTCCAGTTACAAAGAAACAAGGAACCATCAAATTTTTTGTTGATTACAAGGATCTAAATAGGTATTTTCCTAAGGAAAATTACCCCACCCATTTTATCGACCAACTCATTGAAAATTGTGCCTGTAGTGTCATCTTTTCTTTTATGGATTGATTTTCTAGATACAATCAGATATAAATCCACCCCGCAGACCAACATAAGACTGCATTGATCTGCCCATGGGTTACATTTGCATACCTCAAACTACCTTTTGTCCTTAAAAATGTTGGTGACACATTCCAACAGGCCATGTTGTATGCCTTTCACGATATCAAGTATTTTTTGGAACCCTACCTCGATGATTTGCCTTCTCATTCAAATTGTTGTGAGTTTCACATCGATCATCTGATGGTTGTTTTCCTCAAATTTCAATGGTATAACATCCGTTTAAATCCTCACAAGTGCAAATTCAGTGTGGAGTCCAAACATCCTGTTGGATTCATCATTTCTAAATATGGTATCCACATTGATCCCCTCAAGGTAGAGGCTATTCTAGCCCTACCTCCACCCACACACATGACCTAACTTCAAAGTTTACAGGGGAAGGAAAACTACTTGCATTGTTTCATGTGTAATTATGGGGATAAAACACAAGGTTACATGTGATTTTTAAAGAAATACGTCCTGTTTATCTGGGATGACTATTCCCAACACGCCTTTGACAATATCAAGCACGCCATCACCCATGAACACATGTTACAACCACTTGATTACACCAAGGATTACCTATTTCATCTTCCTACCTCTACCTCGACTACTAGTATGGTTTTAGTGCAGGAAGATAGGAACGCGCAAGAACATGTGATCTACTATCGTAGTAAGGGTCTTCTTGAATCTGAAACCCATTATTCACATGTGGATAAGCTGGTTCTAGAAGCGGTCATCGCCATCCACAAGTTTTGTTATTATATTTTACTCTGCACAACCACTATTATTGTCGATAACAACCCTATGTACCGTGTCTTAAATCGTCAAGTACTAGGGGGGAAATATTCACGTTGGATCGTGATTGTTCAGGAATTTGATCTACATTTTGAAAAGGAAAAATCCAAAAAGTCACTAGTGTTTGGGGAACTGATTTTTTATCTTCCCCATACTAATCAAGACTCTAAGCTGATTAACTCTCTTCCTGACAAGTCATTGTTCCTAATCAGTACTTATGATCCTTCGTATGAAGATATCACCTTGTATCTCCAAAAACAACGCTTCAAACCTTATCTATCCCGCGATGAATGTCGTCGTACCAATCGTCATGCCAAACACTACCTGATCATTGGTGACACCCTGTATCGCTGTGGCATTGATTCCATCTTATGACGATGTTTAACTCACAAGGATTCCAAGCATGTATTGAATGATTGCCACTTGGGGGAATGTGGCATTCATCTCTCTTGGATGGCTACAAGCCAGAATATTTTACGTGTTGGATACTTTTGGCCATCCATATTCAAACATTGCATGGAAGTTGTTAAGAAGTGTCCCCCTGCCAATTTTTCCACTCCAAAAAGCGCACACACCCCATCCCTCTACATCTCATTATTTTCATTGGTCCCTTTTCCAAACGAGGCATTGAATTCATTCATTGTAAGCGTACCTCGGTCGGGGGGCATCCTATGTGATTTTCCGTTGTTGACTATTTCACCAAATGGGCCAAGGCTATGCCTACATACAACGAAGATGGAAAAATAGTCGCACTCATTTTGTTCAATCATGTGATTTCTAGGTTTGGGGTTCCAAGAGCCATTGTCATGGACCATGGCTCACATTTCTAGAACAAAATGGTGATTGAACTGAGCACCAAGTTTGGTTTTCGTCATGAACACTCAACCCCCTACTACCCTCAAGCGAATGGTCAAGTAGAGGCCATAAATAAGGTCTTGAAAACCATGATACAATGAATGGTAGGGACCAATAGATCTAATTGGAACTTGATGCTCTTTTAAGACCTTTGGGCATATAGAACCTCAGTCAATACTCCCATTGGGTTCAAACCTTTTCAATTGGTGTATGCACAAGAGGTAGTATTTCCTATTAACTGAGAAATTTCATCCTTGAAGCTAGCCGTTGAACTCCTAATGAACACTATGGCCGAGGAAGAGAGATTCTTATACTTAGCCAAACTTGATGAGACTCATGATGTTTCTCTAGCCAATGAAGGGCACAAGAAATGCATCAAATCCCAATATGATAAATCTGTCCAACCTCATATATTTAATGAGGGTGACTTGGTCTTGACATATGACCAAAAACACGATAAGTTGGGGGAAGGAAAATTTGAGTCCATGTGGCACGGTCCATACATTATAAAATGTGTCTTAGAGAAATGATCTTATGAGTTGGTTTATTACGATGGAATAAATTTAGGGGAACCTTGAAATGTGCTCTACCTAAAAGGGTACTAATCTTAGGTTATCCTGTATCAGCACTCTGTATATATTGTATATAATGTGTTTTGATTTGGTGAGACACTTTCATTTTAGTGTGTAATGGTCTTATCTCGATTATCACTTATACCATGCTCTACCTAGTTGTGCAGATTGAAACATGTTATGGATTTGCGGATGATGCTAGCTAGCATACTCGGAACCTCAACTTGACATCTTGGGTACTCTATTCCCTTGCTGGTGCATTGATAAAATCAGGGGGAGCTTGCATAGTTCCTACAACTAATAACATCATTGAATACCACATGGTTATTGGATTTTTAACCGACGCATCTTCCATTGGTGTGGATGAAATTCTCATCTATCTGGATTCACAACTTAGGGTATCCAATCTTAACCAAGTATATGCCATTCGTGACCCCACACTACTTCACTTTTTCCGGTGAGTACGTCTCTTGGAAAGGTGATAATAAAAATTGTGGAAGGGATGTGTCTACACTTAATTGAATATATTACTATGAATTAGGTGAATTTCAATGTCAGAAATGAACAATTATCTAAACTTTCCTAATATCTTTAACCATTATGAATTCAAACTAAAATTGGAGGGAAAAACTTAAACTCATAAATGGTAGGAACATTGAATTGTTTCATATAATACCAAACAAGAAAAGATACTTACCTACAACGTTGATTGAGATGAATCCATCCTCCTTTTCCTTGAGCTATCCTTATCCATCCTTTCCATTGATGAAGATGAGCTTTCCAACCTCGAAATCCTTCCAGCATGCCTTGGCTCTCACTTTCTCCCATTTACCATACCCCAAATGCATTTGTCTTATAGTATTGGGAAATGAGATTTCAAGTTTCCGCTGTCAATGTGGGATAATACATTTTCTTGATTTTTGATTACTTTTACTCAAAAAACCACTTTCTATAGTATTTTCAAGCTTTTGTCAGAAATCTAGAATTCTCAAGCACAACTAATGCAATTTTGTGCATTTCTTCTCACTATTGATTGGTGGAGACTATATTTGAGCAGTTCTCTTCCTTCACTCAATCCTTCTGATTATGGAAGTAGTGATTAGATAAGAGAGGATTGTTCTCTTGTGTACTTGTCTTTTGTCTTCATGTTGCGGGCGCATAGTAAAAATGTGCTTCTACATTTCATTTTGTTAAGGGTGTTAATTTTATTGTTAACAGGTTCCCCCTAATGTGTGAGGTCCGAAGCGGAGCTAAGGGATGAAATACATTATTTTTTATACTGATACGCTTCATACTAATACTCTTTATTGATCAAAGCAAGGATGAAAAAGGATTAGCTCATGGGTGTAGGATTTAGGAGAACACCTGCAAGTCAAACATAGCAATTTCTCAAATATACAATATCTTCCTAAGTCAACATACCCATACTCAATAGTAAACAAGCATGGCTACAAACAATACACAGTGGATCCATGTCAAAAGTAAAATTTTCAGAAGTGTAAACATGCACTTTGATGAGCGCGAGAACAAGGTCTTCATCGAACTTCTGACATGGTAGCTTAATCTTGCGCAACTTGGGAAATGCATCGATGAGTGATATAATTATTTTCCCAAGGTCTTCAATACAAACCGATGATAGTATGAGTTTATATCATGCGAATAAATGAACTGATGTTGAGCATAATAAAACACCATCTGCTTACCAATCATTGATGTATACTGTTAACAAATGCAAAGAGACCCACCGATAATGACGATGGACTCTAAGGTACTGAGTACAAACTAGCAAGTGTGAATAGATGTTCTGAAGTTAAACACTTGTAGAATCAAATAATCAGGGGTCATTGATGTATACCCACTGTCATTTGTGAGGAAACATGCCACTAATGACTACAATATCCAAGGTACTCTTAGGTTTCTAAATCCATTTCCTAGATGATGATTTGGTGTCGATAGGAATATATCCATCGGAAGGAGGGAATTAATGCATCCCACATAAACCGATAAGAAACAAAGATCAATAGTTTGATATAATTTGGTAGAACTGCAATATCCAACACTATATACTGACACAAGGAAGGCTGACATGATTGGTCATGAATATTTGAGGAATGGACGACACAGTTTTAACTTCCCTTGAACACATAACACGACGCATAATGGACACTTGGAAACATAGGACTTCAGTAACCAAACTTAATGAAATATGCCAATTCCAGAAGCATTAAAAAAAGTTCCATTGGTGACGGGGAGGATAACCCATCAGTGGATATATGTTCAAAATATTGGTATAGTTTCCCATGGAAAATGTAGATGGTGTACTGACAACGGATACCAAATTATGTGCCGTGTTCAAGGGAGACAAGGATTGACTGTTGCCATGTTTTTCAAGGATATAATATGAAATGATTCAATTCTCCCCCTTTTTGGTTTTTTGTGTTTTCCAATTTTTAACCTTTTCATTTATTCCCTTGAAAAAAGAATAAATCATGCTAAGATACATTAGAGGAAACAAGTGTCTCAAGGGCATGTGCCTATATTTCAGGGGCATGGGTCATGCTAAGGGAAAGATACATATTGCAAACAAGGGATGAGCTACTTATGTACACTCTTATGGGTGTTTCCTCCATGGATGGGTATGGCTCAAATATATAGAAGAAATGGTTTATAGGAATCACGTAACAAAAAGTGACTACAAAGGAAAATATGCAACATAAGCAATAAGCAATGAAGTAGTTGGCACGGATGTTCAAGTGGATATTTTAGCACATGCTATGTAAAATGAACCCATCAGGATATGGTCAGAAATGTATGAAAGCGAAATATGCGGTCTCAAAATCCAAGTCATGATGGGACTAATAAGGCTTCTGGGCCTATGAGAATAACTCTGCATGGGAACCAAAATGACAATGGGGTGCTGACTAGGGTGTCCCATGTTCGGTAGGATATTCCATCGGAATGGTGGAAAATGCAGATATGATGGGCTAACCCACCAATTTCCAACAGGTACAATCATAGGAAAAATTTTGGTTGGAAAAGGTTCAAATGCATCTTTACAGAGGGATAATCTAAACCTATATGAAAGCTTCCAAATATACCTGATCAGATCAAGGAACATGCAAAGAATGCTCCTATGCTTGGGTAGATTTAAACCAAGTATGCTTCCATTGGTCCCACAAAATATGTCCTTAGGTGGGTGCAACCAAATGTTCATAACATCAAGGATAGATTCGTCTGCTGATAAAATGTAATCCAAGAAATCATGTGAGCTGGGAGATCTAATATCCCAAATGGTCCAAGTAACGAGATCATATTCCTCCATAAAGGGAATATTTTGGTCTGAATATGTCGAATCCATTTGAATAGCTTGGTATGAAACTTCTACAGTAGATAGGGGTGATCCAAATGCTTTCCAACATTTAAATGACATTACACAAGCTGAGGTCCCTTCATATACTATGGTTCAAAAAATGTTTTTACCATGAGTCATTACTTTAATCTGAAAAGAAACTTTGGAATGAATCCTACATATTGAATGGTCTATATCTGATGTGATCGAAGTCGCATCAGATGGATCAACATCGCCAATTGTAGACAATAGTTCATTTATTTGTGCAAGATGACATTGCAATACCTCCAAGACCGACATGGCACATGGAACTTGATCTAGGTCCTCAAGCACATTACCATTCTGAGCATCTCGCGTGTTATTATTATGCATTTTTTTACGTAAAACACCTTTGGGGGGGTCGTACTAAGTCTATGGTTGGTTTCTCAATGGAGAGAGAACCACTTGGATGTGATACTGATTGATCCGATTTACTAGGAGAGACATAATAATAATGAAGTCTTGTTTGAATATTCACCTCATGATCGCACATGAATAAATTGGCATTGGGATTATTGCCCCCTTGCGGGGGGGATAGCCGGTTGCCCCATGGCAAGGGTACCGGTGTCATAGCATCCATTTGATGATGGTGTTACAGAAGGGGTTGCGTCAAAGTAGTGGGTTGTTATTTCCCACCGTGTTGATCCATGTTTGGTGCATCTCTCTTCCTAGAGTTAGCATTTTGCTTACTCATGTATTTATTCTTCTTTCCTTTAAGGTCTATGGATTGGACTATAAGGATTTCAGAATTCTGGGAAGGATTAGCACTTTGCTTACCCTTATACTTCTTATTCTTTCCTCTAAGGTCTATGGATGATACTATGAGGATGTTAGAATTGTTGGAAGGATTAGCAAGCTACTGCATTTCCTGGCCAGCTGTGGGTTGCAAAGTCTGAATAGAAAATTGTCCTAAATGTTGGCTAATCTGATCAAATTGGTTGATGGAATCCATCATACCATTGGCATGAGGTCCATGTGGTGGCCTATATGGATCAAAAATGGGTCTTGCAGGTTGGTGTTATGAGGAAAATGCACCTATAGTTCAGGGGAGAAACTACCAACTTATAGTGATGAAAGATAGACCTACAAATGTTTTGCAAGTACAACAAGTAAGTGAAGAGATTAAGGTTAGAAATATGTGCACCTTATTCAGAAGGTTGATCCAAGCCTTCTCCTTTCTTACTCTTCAATGCTATCTAGTATCGCAATTCCCACACCTGCAAAACAACTTGATACCTTTCTCAAATACATTTGACTACATATATAAGACTAATATCCATGACATAATAAGACATCAAACTATAATCAAACAGTAATCAAATCTAAGACACGCATAAATAGGTCGTCTTTGGAAAGGAAAGAACGTCTCATATTTATTAATGAATGAAGCAAGTACATCAAATTATACCTTACTTCAAGATTAGCACTTCACGAAACCTAGATTCAAGGTCTCTTGCTTCTGTTCTCCAAGGATCCCAACCTCTAATCAGCTGTGCTAGGGTTTATCGGACACTGAGGCACAAGAGAGGGGGATGAGCATCTCCATCCCTCCAGCATAGCATTGTTATAGGCTTGGTCCCTTCACATGGCCCTTCTACCCTCCTTATATAGTCAATGAAGGAGAGGAAAAGAAGTTATAACCGATTAGGAGGTTCCCAAACCAACTTAACTTACCCAAAATTTGAGATTTTGACTAGTACAGGAAGGTTCCCTACTCTACAATAGACAAACTAGCGCATTTATGGAGGTGTCAGCTACTTTAATGAAGCAAAGTTGCATATCAAACGCTACTATCATGCTTGTGTACTAGCGCACATGTGGAAAAATGGCCAAAAACAGGGTTTTCTGATGATTTTTAGGAGATGCTTTGGTCTGGAAAAGTGTTCCTAAGGGTTGTAACCATCAAATGGGTCAGGAGTGAGGTAATTTCAACGATTTTTAGCGTCCCAAATGACCCCTCAATCCACAAGTGTCTTGTTGTGTGACTAAACTTGATCTCAAGAAGTGTTGTCATGCGACTAAGGGATGCAAGTGTCGTCATGGATGGAGAAGTATCATTTTAAGCTATAACAGATGCCCTCTAATGTATGAGGTCAGATGGAGTGAGGAAAACGATGGCTGAAATACATTATAAAAAACAAAGAGTTGAATCATGGGTAACGGAGAAACCAAGAATCATAGGCTTAGATGAAGTACTTAAAAGCAAAGGCAATGTCAAACAAACTCATCCTTGGGGTAACTGTCCATGTTCAAATAGTGGAACATGACCTCCAAGCGGATACACTAATGATCAAAATATAGATGCATATATCATGGCCACTAGAATACAAGCGTGGATCCATGAGGAACATAAGTGTAAACATAGCCACATAAATACAAGGTGGATCTATGTCTCATCAAAACCCAAAAAGAGTGTGCCTCAGTCTTGCTCAACTTGGGCGATAACATAAATAAGGTGATGCTATCGAGGATCCCAAGGTCTTCATCCAAATAACGACCTAAGGTACAAATATATCCATGCAAATAAATGAATTGATGTCAAACATGGGAGGTATTGTTTGATTACCGGTCATTGATGTATACCGTTAACAAATGCAAGGGTGTCCACCAATAATGAAAATGGAACCCAAGGTACCTAGTACATTCAAGCAAGTGTGAATAAATGGTCCTGCCATCAAACACTTGAAGAATCAATCAGATAGGAGACATTGATGTATTCCCATCTATCCAATAGCGAGGGAAACTGCCACTAATGACTCCAATCCCCAAGGTACTAACCGAAACTATAAACTTCATTCCCAGAGAAAATTGAGTTGAAGTCGATGGGAAGAAGTTCGTTGGAAGGGAGGCCTTAAGGAATCCTCCATCATCGAACACAAGGGACACTCAACGGGTATGAGATGATTTGGAGTAGGACTGAACACATGATGAAACATACTGACACCAAGGAATGGTCGATGCATGAGGTCAAGGCAACTGCAAAATGGCCGACATGGGTTATTTTCTTGAACGGTGAGCACGACACAAGAGTGACTTAGGTAGCTTTTAACACAAAGAGACCATGATGCAAATCTGCAATGTAGGAGACATTAACAGATTCTCCATATGATTGGAAAACTAACCAAATGGAGGAGTAAGAACTATAAGATCAGGTTTATCCTAAGGCCAACACTATAACCTAACTTGTTTGATAGACTCAAAACAGGTGCTTTGTTAAAGGAGACAGTGGACTTTCTTCCATCATATTGAAAGATATTTTAACATTCTTCCCTTCCCTTACCTTTTTCATTTTTCAGCGAGCTTGACAAAGAACTAAAGCATGCTCGACGGTATTTTCATATTTAAGGAGTCTGGAAAACCTAGAAGAAAACTCCATACACCTATCCATGGATTTTATATCAAGCCTGGATTGGTCTGTTCTCAACGGTGTTTTCTTGCTTATAGAGTTGAAAAACTTAAACAGTCCTCTATCAACCATCTCGTGGATTTCACATCGATCCTGAGTAGGTGAATGCTCGCTTGGTGTTTTCACATTTCGAGAATCTAAAAACCCTAAAGACAACTCCAAAGGTCCTTTTTCATAAAGTTAGTCTCCTTCCCTGAAAAAGTGTAAAATAATGGAAGAAGAACTCTTGTAGCGCATACCAGAGTATACCTAGAGTGTACCTTTTCCATAAATTATCCACCAAAGCCCAAAAAAGGGATAATGCTATACCTAAGTGGATGTCGGTTCAGTTATTTTAATGAGCCCAAAAAGACAACTATGCTCATCAAACTTTTCCTATTTAAGGAGTCTGAAAAGGGCTTAAAAGAAATCCATAGGAATCTTTTCCATAAAGGTTTAACGAGCCCAAAAAAGTAAACTCGTGACCTCCTTACTGTTTTTAACAAGCTCAAAGGAGATAGAAAAATGATCATAACTTCCTTACTATTTTTAACGAGCTCGAAGTGAATATGAAAGAAATGCTCGTTGCCTCCTTACTGTTTTTAACGAGCTTGAAGGAAAGGTGAAAGAAATGCTCGTAACTTCCTTACTATTTTTAACGAGCTCAAAAGAGAGATGGAAGAATGCTCATAACTTACTTACTGTTTTTAACGAGCTCGAAGTAAAGGTAGAAGAATGCTCGAAACCTACTTACTATTTTTAACAAGCTCGAAGTAAAGATGGAAGAATGCTCGAAAACGGAGGAGACAAGTGTCAGGGACATGCAAAACTAGCTCCAAGCGCATGGAACAAAGCTATGCCTAATGCAAGGAACATGAGCAAGATAAGGACACTCAGGGTGTGTTTCCTCCAGGTAAAAGGTGTCAAATTGTGAAGGCAAAATGATACAGGGCTTAGCAAAAATGAGATCAGAGATGGAGGCTTATATAACGAGCTAAAAGCATGGAAGTCGGCATCAAGCTCATTAGAGCAAGCGGGATCATAACAAATGCATATGCAGCTTGAACATAAATATGGGAGCCTTATCAGGGATGGAAATAAATATATGAGGAAGAAAGATATGAGGATTCTTCTCAAAGTCATGGTAAATCTAAAAAGGCTCCCGAACCTATGAGAAAAACTCAGCATGGGAACCAGAATGGCAGAAGGGTGCTGACTAGGGTGACCCATGTTACGTAGGCTCTGCTGTCGGACTGGTGCACAATGCATAAAGAGATGGCTAACACACCAATATCCAACAGGTTCGACCCTATGGCGAATTCAAATGGCAAAAAATTCAAATGCAACATAACAGTGGGGAAGCCTAAACCTATATGCAAGGTTCCGAATATACCTGACAAAGTCGCACAAGGTGTCGAAAAGGACCAGTAAGCACGTATAAGTCCAACTAAGAATTCTATCTCCAAGAAACATTAGTACCAGGATCATATCTAAAACATAGGTAAAGAAAGACCTGATACAAGTCACTATAGTAGAAATACTTTCAACTTCACTATCATCAACAGCAGGCATAAACAAGGTAGAGTTTTCAAATGAAGACTCTATGGTACCCAAACCCGAGGACTTACAATCAACAAGATCAACTTCAGGATGAATATCAAAGTTGAAGGACATGATGGAATCTGCAGAAACAAATTCATCATCACTGGAGTTGAAAATTCTAGAAGTAGAATCAAACCCAGCAGGAACATCAATTTCCAGATCTATAGGAGAGTCCAAAGACTCAACAGTAGAAAGATCAGACTTTAAGGTCATACCAGGGCTGGACATGACTGCGACCGGATCAACATCCAAATGAATGGTAGACTGTATTATGGACTCTAGGAAAACTTCATCAGAAGGAAGTATATCATCCCAGATAGAACACATATCTAAACATGCAGATGGAGGTGTCACTTGGTCAAAAGCTGGGACTAGGTCCCGAGAAGGTAAGCATGAACTCAGAGAATTCTTCTTAGTAGAAGTTGAACTCAAGGAAAAATATGCCACATAAGTCCCATGTGACATAGTAGTGCCTAATGACAAGGGATCTGACTGGTCTACGGTTGGGTAATAAGGAAGATCAACAAATGCAATCTGGTCGATAGTGACGATGCTTTCGTTATGAGGAAATTACATCACACGAAAGAGCATAGACACCACAGCATGCATATCATAAACGTAATCATGCTCGAGGATCATATCAAAGTCCATAGGGTCCTTTAAAACCATAAAATCAACTAAGACTGTTTTTCCACCCAAGGTAATAGGTACCTGACGAAGGAATCCGATCGGTTCACTAAGTCTTCTATCGAAGGTCAATGGCCAATTAACAACTGGAATAACATTAGGGAAACCCAAATCTCTCCAAGCATAAGCGGATAAGATACTAACAGAAGCTCCTTCATCTACAATGCATCGATCAACCGTATGGTTCTCGATATCAACGTTTATCTGGAAAGGTGTCGAAGAAGGAAGACAAGGCTCGGCTAGACTATTCCAATCAAAGGAAATGATCCTAGGTCTTGGTAGGGGTTCACATGGCACAGATAAGTACCCCCCATTTTCAGGAACATCCAAACTAGTAATGCAGAAGACTTCAGGGGCAGGTGCATCAGTCTCCAAAGGACTGATGGGATCGGTCAAAGATTGCATCAATTCGATCACTTCACTCTCTGAAGGAAGAGTGGGGTTGACCAAAGATTGCATTGGTTCAACCACTTTATCAACCAAAGGTTGATCTGATTGTAGGGAATCTATAGACAACTCAGGAATAGAGGTTCCTTCAGACATGGACCACACTCTTTGTGCCTCTAGAATTACAAGGCATCGGTGAGTAAGGTGATCTCCCTTACAAAGTTTACAAGGGAACTTTGGTTTCCATCCTATAAGTCGAGACTCCTTTACAATGTCAGTACTCTCAGCATGACTAGAATTGGTTGACAGCTTACCCCCAGCATGACTTACAGTGGCTGGTTGCTCAGAAGCATAAGACTTTTGAACTAAGGACACCACTTTTGCACTTCTGGAAGTACATGGCACAAGTAAGTAAGGTGGTCTCCCTCACAAAACTTGCAAGGGAACTTACACTTTTGTTTATTGGGTTTGTCGACAATGTCAAATCCCTCAGCATGACTTGCAGTGGCTGATCTGGTGTCTCCAATATGACTCATAGAAACTGGTGACTTGTCATTAATATGACTAGCAATGATCAATGGAGTGTCCTCAACATGACTGAATGTGGTTGAAGACAAAATTTCAGTGTGATTTTCAGTGACTAAAATTTTTCTCCCAGCATGACCTCCAGAGGCTGGGTAGGTGCCCCCTGCATGATTTGCAGAGGCAGGGTGCTTTCCCCTAGCATAACTTACAGAGGTAGGGTGCTTGCCCCCAGCATAACTTACAGATGCTAGGTTGCTGCCCCCTTGTTTTGGCATCTTCTTCCTATTCTTCCTCCGTCTATTCCTTTTATACTGTTGGTTACTAGTATTGCTACGTTCACCACATGATGTAGAAGGAGGAGGAGAAGATGTTACTAGCAAGAAAGGCACAGGGTTATGATGCTCTTGATTTGAGGTGCTTACAAAAGAAGTGTCAGGAGCATGCAAGGCATTCAGAGTGGATAACAACCAAACTGACAGCCCTATAGTGAATCCAGGAAGATTCAGAGTAGCCATTAAGGGAGTACCAATGTTTTCAATAAATGGGACAGCACAAGGATCCCTTGGAACAGGGGTACCTTGATTGGCGCTCGCCAGAACGCTAGACATAGTTTCCTGCTCATATGAGTAAGAAGTTCTCTAAGGAAAACTAAGACAAGTAGCACAAAGAGCACACCACTAAAAAAGGTCCTAGGTAAATCAAACCAAGCAAATAGATGCCTTCTGGAGAAGATTCTGGGATGATGAGGGCCCAAAACAGATCAACGAAGGATGAAGAATAGTTACCCGAGGTCCATAATACAATGACTAAGGGTGCAAGCACTAGAATCACCCAACTACCCTCCCAAAGACCTGCAAGGGATTTCCTCCCACGTCTGTCCTAGGTACAACAGATATAACCCTCCGTCGTCACCTATGTATGATCCTATGGTCAGATACTAAGGATACCACCACATCGAAAACTCCTAGGGGAACAGTCTCTGGTTGAATCAGAAGGCGTGGGCAGGGTAACTGAGCCTGAAACTCAAAAGAGTTCCCAGACGCGATCCAATCCTGGTATATGCTCGAAACAAAAAGTAGGAGGTTTATTCCCAACAATATGATCTCACAAGACCTACTACATAGATCCCAAGCAAGTTTTGAATGAGGTGGGTTTACCTGTGATAGTCGAACTACGATTTTTGCGTAATGTGTGATCTTGGGTGGTTTAAGGTGTTTTAAACCCAAGATCCTAACCAAGAATAGTTGGTGAAAAGTGTAACCTAGAAAATAAAATGTTACTAATACATTTTATTAGGGTTCATTTTAAAGGTTACTTGCTTACTCAAAAAGGTAGTGGGTGTGTGCAAGTGGTTATAACAGAGATAGAGTACTGAAATGAAATGCTTACCACTAAACAAATCTTTTCTTCTCAATGCAAGTCTTAAAGATACGATCTAGAATGCATATGCAAATGCAATTTTTAGTCTTTTCGAATGCAAAAAGGATAAAAATAAATTCTAAATGTACAAAATTAAACTCAAAACCTAAGAATGCAACTACTCAAACAAATCAGTATGCAAAAGAAAACTTCTTCTTTTTGATGCAAAGCACTCTTAAATCTTTTAAGACACTTGCAAGGTACTCTATTTAGAAAATAAATCAAAATGTTTTATGCTTTCAAAGGTGAGAAACAAAACTGAATTTGAAGGTAACCTACTATCAAAGCAAAAGCAAAGAACTTTCAGGTTTCCTTATTGAAAAAGTAAAAGCTACCAATACGACTTTTAGATTCTTATTGATGTAAGCATACCAACCATTGGGAAAAGTGTATGAAAACTACTTTTAGACCCAAACAAATAAAATCACCTACAAAGAAGTATGGTTTGGTAAAGTCAGGTCTACACATAAATAGTGCAGTCAAGGTCCTGAACAACAACAAAGACACTTGAGCTTTCACTATAAAAAGAAAACTAAAAGAATAATGGAGGATAAGAAACCAATCTAAAGAGAAATTTCACTCAAATAGATACAAACATGGACAAGTAGACTCAGTAGGTTTCAATCCAGTGGAAATGGAGCAAGCGGATTCAGTCAGACTCAAATTAGGGTACAAAACACCAAATTGGTCCACAACCCCCCAACTTGGGTCAACAAGCCCCAAAACTTTCCAACCAAGCCCAAATTGATCAAAGGAGGTCCAAATCATGAACATATGAGTAGTGCAAGGATAGGAGACCACTTACAGTGGTTTAATTCAGACCTAGGGTCATCGGGGACCCTAAAAATGCATCCACAACCCCCAAAGTTGGGTTCACAACCCCAAAATTGAAACCAAGAATGTGTGCGCTACTGTGTATGAGGCATACTAGCACCCATAATAGGAGAATGCGCTACTGTTCTTCCCAACAGTAGCGCAAAGGTGGGAAAAGTTGAAAAAATGGGGTTAAAACCCCCCAACTTGGGTTCACTAGGGTTTGAAAGGGATAAGAAGGGTCTATAAGAGCCAAGGAGGGTCAAACAAAGCATAATAACTAATTCTAATCAAGAAATTGAACAAATACCTTCAAACAAAACTAAAGAAATGACCTTGGATACCCCTAAGCAGTTAGGTTGTCCCCAGCAGAGTCACTAGTCTATTGTGAGGAAAATGCACCTATAGTTCAGGGGAGAAACTACCAACTTACAGTGATGAAAGATAGACCTACAAATGTTCTGCAAGTACAACAAGTAAGTGAAGATATTAAGGTTAGAAATATGTGCAGCTTATTCAGAAGGTTGATCCAAGCCTTCTCCTTTCTTGCTCTTCAATGCTATCCAGTATCGTAATGCGCACACCTGCAAAACAACTTGATACCTTTCTCAAATACATTTGAATACATAAATAAGACTGATATCCATGACATAATAAGACATCAAACTATAATCAAATAATAATCAAATTTAGGACACACATAAATAGGTCATATTTGGAAAGGAAAGAACGTCTGATCTTAATTAATGAACGAAGCAAGTACATCAAATTATACCTTACTTCAAGCTTGGCACTTCACGAAACCTAGATTCAAGGTCTCCTGCTTCAGTTCTCCAAGGATCCCAACCTCTAATCAGCTGTGCTAGGGTTTATCGGAAACTGAGGCACAAGAGAGGGGGATGAGGGTCTCCATTCCTCCAGCATAACATTGTTCTAGGCTTGGTCCCTTCACATGGCCCTTCTACCCTCCTTATATAGTCAATGAAGGAGAGGAAAAGAAGTTATAACCGATCAGGAGGTTCCCAAACCAACTTAACTTACCCAAAATTTGAGATTTTGACTAGTATAGGAAGGTGCCCTACTCTGCAGTAGACAAACTATCACATTTATGGAGATGTGTGCTACTTTAATGAAGCAAATTTCCATATCAAATGCTACTATCATGCTTGTGTACTAGCACACATGTGGAAAAATGGCCAAAAACAGGGTTTTCTGATGATTTTCAGGAGATGGTTTGGTCTGGAAAAGTGTTCCTAAGGGTTGTAACCATCAAATGGGTCAGGAGTGAGGTAATTTCAACCATTTTTAGTGTCCCAAATGACCCCTCAATCCACAAGTGTCTTGTTGTGTGACTAAACTTGATCTCAAGAAGTGTCGTCATGCGACCAAGGGATGCAAGTGTCGTCACGGTCGGAGAAGTGTCATTTTAAGCTATAACAGTTGGTTCCAAAATGATTGGTTACTTCCTAGAACCTGAGCACTCCATTCTGGAATGGGATTAATGGTTGGATTCCCCCCTTGCGGGGTTAGGCCCCAAAAATATTGGTTACTTTCTATAACCTGACCACTCCATTGATGTGGTCCTTGGGTGTGATAATAATTCCAAGGTGGGTTTCCCCCTTGCGGAGATTGGCCCCAAAAAGAATGGGTACTTCCTGGAACATGACCAATGGGTGGATTTCTCCCTAACGGAGGTGGGCCCAAAGAAGATTGTTTACTTCTTAGATACCAACCACACCACGGCGGTTGTCCTTGGGCTTGCAAATCATTCCAAGGTTGATTAAATCCTTGCATAGGTTGTATCCAAAAAGATTGGTTACTTCCTAAATGTTGTCCATTCCATGGTGGAATAAGATGGATGGATGGACTTCCCCCTTGTGAAGGTAGACCCCAATAATAGTGGTTACTTTCTGGAATGTGACCATGCCATGGATGGTTTCCTTGGTTTAGATAATCCTTCCAAAGTTGATCACCTCCTTGCGGAAGTGGGCCCCAAGAAGATTGGATACTTCCTAAAACCTTCCCACTCCATTGCAGGATGGGGTTGATAGGTGGATTTCCCCTAGGATAATTCATAGGATAACCTCCTGGGGAATTTCCACTAATTGGTGGAGCATAACCCCAATTGGAATTAATGTTCCGTGGTCAATTGGTTCCTCCAGGAATATTGAGATTCCATGGTGAAGGGTTTCCCCTAGAAGTAGAACTTGGAAAATGTTAGGTATACCAAGGGGATTTTGGTTTACTCCTTGATTTTTTTGACCTTGACTAGACAAACCATATGGAAAACACATATTTGGTAAGGAACACCCCCCAATAGGGATATCTGCAAACAAAGTGGATGTACTTCCGGGATTGGAACCCAAAACTGTACCAAATGGAACTAAAGTGTTGGTTGAACTTATGCTAATAACAGGTATACTAACTGTTGGGATTGATGTAGAGGACAAATTGGAAGTATTGCTACCTCCAACAACTGTTTGAGGTTGCAATGATGTAGTCCCTTGTGATCTTGATGAAGCCATAGGGTCAATTGTTGAATTTTGCATATTAGTCCAATAACTGAAAAGAGGATTGATTTAATCCAATGACTCATTGATGTGAAGTACCACTGGGTCTGAAATATTTGTCAAAGGTAGGTTTACGTGAGTAGTTGTGTTGTTCTGTAGTGTTTAAATTTAAAATGAAGCAATATTATGATCAATGTCTGTGTTTTCTTTGTTAGGTGAAGTTTCGGTATTTGTTTGATGTTGTTTTTATCTATTGTTGTTGATTGAATCTAGAAGTTGTTCGGTTTCCAAGTCACAAGGTTGGGTTTTCTGTATCCGTCTCTACGATGTAGCGGGGCCTTCAATTTCTGGTGACTCACCTCGCCGCCTCCGTGACTAGCGGATCGAGAGAGTAGCCACTTTGAATAATTTGATAAAAGGATGTGTTTAAAATTATATTATTAATAAAAATAGAATCAAACAATCCTAAGGAACTCTAGAATCAACAAAAAGAAAAAGTGTCCACACAGTAAAAAGTCCTATGAATCCAAGCAAGTAGTCTACTTTTCCAAATAACCGAAGCTCAACGAAAATTTGGATTATAGGGACTTTTGGAACTTGTAGTTGTTGAGGGATATCAAGCATCAAACAATTACTAATAGAGAAGATATGAGAAATAGTTACAATAAACTTTAATTGTGAGGCGTGCAAGTATTGGTTCTTAACCAATCACCCTCCCACTGAGTAAAATATTCAAAGTATGTGTCAAGTAATGCAAGAGTCCCCCACTCACAATATCCTATGTGATATCCTAGGAATAGAAAATAAGGTTACCACTTCACAATCAATGGTCGGGTGGAACAATTCTAAGTCTAGGACAACTCTCATAACCGGGTATTCTAGAAAAGTGTTGTCACCCTGAGGACTTGTCACTTACATAGAATTCTGTGATGAGATCAGATCCCACTAAACAAGAAAGAGCGAGGGAACCACCCTTACTTATCCAGATTGACCTCTTGCTTGATGCATGTGTTAGATGCACTTTCCCGACAAGCATTTTTTGCTACTAATGGATTTAAACTCTCAATAATCAATGCTAGTTTCAAAAATTTTGTAGTCCAAGAGTGTTAACTCTCCAAACCAAATCCAGGGAACTAACTTAACCTTGTCGGTGATATGAAAATCAAATCTTGGTTAGTTTTAGATTAAGCACCAATTTTAAGGGTACTTTGCTTAGTTTCAGGAGTGGAAGTGAAACTAGTGGTGTGTTGACTCGAAAATATGAACCAAACAATGCAGTATGATCACTACTCTACCTTTCAATTCAATGAATGTTCTAAACTAATGAAAATTTATAGGTTCATGTAGGTCTTTCGGACATACAAAATAATTTGGTAGGTTTTTTATATTTAGGAACAGTGCTTCTGAAATATGGCTAATTACTAATTTTCAAAAATCAATGTAAACCAAAAAAATATCTCACTAAAAATGAATCTAATTGTGCTACACGGGGGATCTTTGTTTCTTGTTTGTAGGGCCTCCTGAAAGTTCAAGCAAAGAGCATACACAGATCCCTTTGAAGACTTCTGAACTAAATTCTTACACGTGAGATTTACTTTCTCATTCACAAGATCGCTCGAAAGTCAAAGTGAAGAGGATACAATAGCTTGAGAACTATATGCGAAAATTCAAATCTACTCTGTTACAAGTGAGATCCACTTTCTCATTCACAAGATCGCTCAAAATCCCAAGTGAAGAGGATACGGTGGCTCGAAAAGAAACTGCTTGAAAAATAAAATCCTAAACTATTACAAATGAGATCCACTTTCACGTTCACAAGATCGCTCGAAATACCAAGTGAAGAGGATACGGTGTCTCGAACACAACTTATTGCAACAAAATCGAGGACTAAAGCTACAAATTTCTCTAATTGTGCATGAGAATAATGAAATATTGTAGATCCAAAACAAAATTTCACTAATTAAAGTTGTTTTTGGTTTTGGAGGGAAATTGTTTTCAAAATATCTCAAAGTGTAATGTTCAATTTTTTGGTTTTTAATGCAAATATATTTGTGAAATGTTTTCAAATGATATTTTCTTGCTTTATGGCTTTTATTTGGATTCTTGTTTCAGATAAGCAAGTGTATGGGACTCAAAAATTGAAGGGCCTAAAGGTTCTTTAAACAATTATTTATGTGTTTTTTCAATTTTCATCATTTGCAAACTATTAATGAATCAAAATTGTCTAAGGATCAATCCTAATCTCATAAAATCAGGGATCTAAAAGCAAAATATGACCTCAAAAATTTAGATCTACAACAAATTATAAGAAAAAATTGAAAAAATTGCCAAATTAGGCCATCTTTAAGGGTTTTGGAGGGAAATTTCAAATTTAAAGATCTCAAACCAAATCCTCCCAAATTTTTCCAAATCATTGTTAAATTGATCCTAAATTTTTTTTAATTCCATGTGTAGGTATGCAGGTACAAAAATTATGCCTAAATGTGGTCCTAAAACAGTGAAATCTCAAAAAAACTAGTGTTGACAAGTTTTGCAAATTTGAACCAAAAAGCTTTAAAAATCTTTAACAATTTTCCAAATATTAGATAAAAAGGTTCCAAGTAAGGTCCAAACTCTAATCTAATGGATTCCTAAGCCAATACAAGAAGAAAAATCACAAAAAATAGGACAAAAGTGAGGAAACTAGCTCCAAAAATTCAAAACCCCTAGACGACGCAAGTGTAGAAAACATAGTAGTGTGTCTTTCTGAGTCTGGTGCACCTTGTACACAGGCAGGGTGTGTCATTGACGCACTTTTCTCATAGATAGAGTGTGTCAGTGACACACTTTTCTCAAAGACAGGGTGTGTCAGTGACACACTTTGCTCACAGACAGGGTGTGTCAGTGACACACTTTTCTCTCAGATAGGGTGTGTCAATGATTCACTTTACTCACAGACAAGATGCATCACCCTAAAGATAATTCTCTGTGTGCACATTGGGGTGTGTCAGCTTTCCAAGATCAAGAAACACGGAAAGTCGAGCCTAATTTTGAATATTTTTGGCTTTTTAAGTGTTGATTAAGGCCGGTTTTCAGCTTCTAAGGGTCATTAAACTTGGTACATAGGTCGTATAAGAGTTTTAACACAATCGTTAATTAGATATTTAAGGTTGAAACACCAAAGTTTGAAGAAATTTTCAAATTAAACCAAGTGGAGTCTCTAATCTGATAATAGAAATTGTGGTAGGGATGTGTCTACACTTAACTGACTATCTTAATATGAATTAGGTGAAGTTGAATGTCAGAAATGAACAATTTTCTAAACTTTCCTAAGATTTTTAACCATTGTGAATTCAAACTAAACTTGGAGGGAAAAACTTAAACTCATAAATGGAAGGAAAATTGAATTGTTTCATATAATACCAAAGAAGAAAAGATACTTACAAACTTGCTTGAGATGAATCCATCCTCCTTTGCATTGAGCTATCCTTCTCCATCCATTCCTTTGAAGAAGATGAGCTTTCCAACCTCGAAATCCTTCCAACATGTGTTTTCTCTCACTCTCTCCCCTTTACCAAGCCCCAAATTCCTTTTTCTTATAGTATTGCAAAATGGGATTTCAAGTTTCCACTTTCAATGTGGGATAATACATTTTCTTGGTTTTTTATTATTTTTACTCAAAAACCCACTTTCTATAGTATTTTCAGGATTTTGTCACAAATTCAGAATTATCAAGCACAATTAATGCAATTTTGTGCATTTATTCTCAGTATTGACTGGTGGAGACTATATTTGATCCTTCAAGTGAGACTTTCAATCATTGAACCTTGCCTGTTTAGGCTACCTATTCCTTCACTCAATACTTCTGATTATGGAAGTAGTTATTAGATAAGAGAGGATTGTTCTCTTGTGTACTTGTCTTCTATCTTCATGTTGTGGGCGCATAGTAAAAATGTGATTCTACCTTTCACTTTGTTAAGGGTGTTAATTTGATTTTTAACAAAAGGTCGTTTGAGTTCATTCAATACCATTATATCCCAAGAGGTACGAAAATGATTGTTGATTCATTAGATAACTTTGTATTAGATTGGCACATTGCACATTTGTAAACATTTCACTAAGAATGTATAATTGGCACGACATGTAAATTATCCATTTATATATAATCAAACATGCATAAGACCCCCATTAATCATAAAGACACATTGTATAATAGATAATATTTTATATTGAGTCTAGAAAAAATGTTTTACAAAAAGGTAATGGTACTAAAATATGAAGCCTGTAGCTTTCATTTGATCATATCTAAAAAAAATATGAAGATCATAGCTTTTAGTACATCATCGCATATACATGCTATCACTAATGGTGCTCATGGTAGCATATGATGGCCATATCCACCCAGCGAAGAAATCAACCAAAACGACCTGAAACTCTAGTTGTCCGATGCTGATAGTTCCGTGTTAGGTTGTCTATAGAGATATCTGGAATTTATGTGGTCAGTTGCTTGAGGTTCTCCTCTAGCTTGTCGAGCTCCTCCATGGACTCTCGATGAACTTCTTCCATCTCATGGACTATCCCTCATAGGTTAGGATCCTGTAGGTCTCGAAGGGCCAATATCTGCATAAGCAAGGTATAGGGTATCAGTACTACAAAAAAATAAGAAATCGTAACACACATAAAAAATGAAAAACAAAAAAAATATTCTTCTTATTAAGGTCACCCCACTGCTCTCCCTCGGGAAGGAATAGGTCTATATCTCCATGGAAATCCACTCCAGCATACGCATAGTCCTCCACCATGAGGAGTTGGCTACGCATCCACCTAAAGAATGTAGGTCCATAGGTGATCATAGGTCGACCACAACCATGATGGGCCATCACCTCAGCCCATCACTACATACGTGGTTCTAGAGGGTCAATATCACTCATTTCTACCTGTGGATGGAATAGGGGGACCCTCTCCAAGAAGAAAGAGACTACGATCGAACCATAGGAAAACCGTTTCAGCTCTCCCCGCCTACATTTGGTCAATTGTTCCTTAAGGTTCGTGAGGATCCCCTCACACTAGTTGAAAACCATGGGTGGCAT
Organism: Larix kaempferi; assembly: GCA_027924585.1. Taxonomy (NCBI): domain Eukaryota; kingdom Viridiplantae; phylum Streptophyta; class Pinopsida; order Pinales; family Pinaceae; genus Larix; species Larix kaempferi. Next base: position 6,231,027 of record BSBM01000264.1, read on the forward strand.
GCACTCGATGGAATATAGCATATGGGCCTTGGTAGCCTGATGTGGGGCCTTGCTGCCCGTTACCGTTTCAATAGTGAAGAAAATGATCCTCAAAGGAGGATCCCACATGTTCTTGACGGGAATTTTCCCACCCAAAATTTGTGTACCAAGATTGTAGAACTCCGCAATCAAGTCCTTGGTGGTTCTATCTCCTCCCCTAGGACCAGATAATGATATTGCCCCCCCCACCTTGACAATCCCGTCAAGAAATAGATATCCTCAATGTCCAGTGTGAGGATGTGTGCTCCAACCTAAAATTGTTGTTGGTCTGGATCCCACATTCGGATCAAATGATCCAACAATTGTAGTTGGACCCTCATCCCTTTCACATGGAATAACTTCAACAACCCACATTCTCTCAATGTGTTGACTAAATGAGGGCCATTGGCCGCTTGAAAATCCTCTAGATCATGATCTCGTTCCTTCCATTGGACCATTTTGATGGCTAAACCCCATTTAATAGGCATTAGATCCATCTCATTCCAACAGAAATCAATATTTTGATTGCATTTTTTATTTTTTGGGTCGCTCTGCGCCGATGCACCTCGTCTTTGATGGCAGGGTGTCATCGATGCACTTAAACTTTATGGGAGGTGTGTCACCATTGAGTGACACACTTTACGAAAAGGAGAAGCGCATCATCCAGGGTGCACATTTTCTATGAAATTTAGTTCACACCAAGATCTGATTGAGAAAATTGCGACTCTCACAAGTAATCTCACACAACTAGTTAAGAACACCGAAAAATAGTTAAGTATAATGCAAACATAATTACTCTCATGAATAATAATACATCATCCAACCTTGGTAAAGTAATAGGATTCAAATATATAACATTACATAAGAGATTTGAATGCATAAGGATTCCATTCGAATCCTCACAACAACAGTCTTACTAAAAATATGCAAAATCCCCCTAGGTGGAAAGTGTACTATCCAAGTCACCTCAAAGGCTCATGGATTTTTGAATGAGTGATAAGATAGTGATGTAGGATGGAAAATCATGCTAAATCCATAATTTGTAAGGAAGAAACATCATGGACGATGATTTGGCCAAAAACCAATTAAGACTAGTCAACTAGCTTTCACCTTTCACCAAAAAGTGGTAAAAATCAGTAAAAAGTAGTAAGGCGCCTTTCTATTCCAGGATTGGATAAGATCATCCAAAGTACTGGGAAATATTATCTAGAATATTCAAAAATGTGCCCATGTGAGTCTAGGATGCTTCTGTTCCACACAATGAAGACTTGTGGTCTGCACAATGTATAATTTAGCCAACTACGTGGTGTAACACCTAGGAATTAATAAAAAATGATCAATAATGCTATCCTAAGGTATTAAATGACATGGATGGGTTTAAATATTCCAACACCCCCCCCCATAATCCTTCTTTTATGTGCTAAAAATCAGAAATAAAATAGGGCCCAGCAACTAAGCATGGTCATACTGTAACATACTACCTTGTCCATGAAACAAGGAAAGAAGGAAAACCTTATGGGAAAAACCTCCCCTCTAAAATGGACATAATAAAAAATTGAAAGATTTCTGATCAACCCTTCACTCCACCACATGTTCAACCATCCCAAGTAGTGATCTTAGATAGTTGAAAGTATCCTTAGTAAAAGATTTGGTGAAGATGTCTGTCGTTTGCTCACTGGTTGGGAAATACTGCAGATCAATGATCTGATCATGCACTAAAATTCTGATGTACTGCATATGGATCTATATATGATTGTTCCCCAGTCTCTGTAATGGATCACTTGAGACCCTTATAGCACTCTGATTGTCACAAAATATGACAGTAGGAGTGCTAAAGGAAATTTCAAACTCTGAAAGAATACCCTGCAATCACACACACTGAGTAGCATCATTCATTGCTCCTCTCTAATTGGCCTCTGCTGAAGATAGTGAAATTGCACTCTGTTTCTTACTGGACCAAAAAACAGGACTTCCTCCAAGCATGAAAACAAATCCAGAAGTGGATTTTCTGTCAAGGCTATCTTCATACCAATCTGATTCAATAAAGCCAAGAAGATCTAGGCTACAATCTACAACATAGTGAATCCAATCAGACTTGGTGCCTTGCACATAATGAAAGATTCTTTTTGCAGCCCTCTAATGAAGGTCATGTGGATTCTCCATGTATCTCGAGGCCACACTGATTACATATGCAAGATCAGGTCAAGTGTGAGTCAAGTACAATAAGCTGCCAACTAGTTGTCCACCGATGGTGTAGAATCTGCTTCTTCAAGTTTGACTCCTAAAAGGAAGGGAATCTTTGAAGGATTGAAATCAGCCATATTGAACTTCTTTAGGAGTTTGTTGATGCCTCGAATATCGTAGCATCAAGCAGAAAGGGATTCTCCCCGATAAACTATCCCAATTATATTGTCCACCATTTGGTATGGGGAATCCATTCGGTTAGAGGTTCCGGCTACCGTTAGATTTAGAGATTTGCTTTCTTTTACACCGGTTATGGCCCGATCCACCCTTCTTTTTTTATTTTATGGTTAAGATGATATGCAAGTGCCTAAGCTAACTTAATCTAAATGCAGAACTTGAAACAAATCTGTAACTAAAACTGAAATAAATCTAATATATCCTTGCAAGGAGCAAATTGTAAATATGAGCAATATGTTGAAATAAATATCTAAAGAATTGCATGGGTAGCCATTTAAATCATAAAGAAACATTTTCAGCAGAATGTTAAAGATATTAAAGATAGCTTTAATCCATATAAAAGCATTCTATTACTCATTTAGGAGAAACATCATTGCATAGAAAATAGTAAGATCACTCAATACTCAGAAATAATTCAGAACAGCAAAGAAAGATCTCACAATAAGATGTGAATGTCATAAGAATAACTCAGCATGCATCCAACACACATTTCCAGGCAAAAGACGTCATCTCCAAGCTCTTATTAGGAAAAATTCATTTTCTTAGAGCAAGTGCAAAATAGTTCGTACAAGTTTAGAAAATTCATTTTCCCTACCAAAAGTCCACTAAACTATTCCCTATTCATCTATTTATAAGTTTACAAAATGCCTCTTGGGTTGCCACCTGGCCTTTTACAAATGTCTTTCAAGACTTTCAAAAATAAAACAATTTGTGGCTCCTTTCTCCTAACAGAAATTCTTTCTCATAACAGAAAGGATAGTTGTCCTTGTGACTCCACGCTCTAATCATAGGGACAAAAAGAAGTAGACCAAAACAAAACAATGCATCATGACTAGCGCATTTATCCTTGGGGTGGTGCCTCTGTTGGGGATGATGTGCCTATACTGGATACTACTGCTACTGTTGCCTTCTTCTCTTCTTCTGCTATATAACTGAACCATATACCAGTGTCTCTTACAACCACATTTGTTGGTGAGGGGAGCAGGATCTTCTGTGAAGTCACGTGCTTACCAAGCTCTGCTTCAATACCTTGAATTTCTGCTATTGCTGCCTGGTGGATCTCCTTGAGTATATGATTGTGTACTGATGATAGCCCAATGTAGTGATGAATATCATCAGTGGCCAGCACATCAATATTCTTTACATACTCTAAATACTTAGCTCGTCTTTCAAGTCTGATAAGCATTGTTCTTTGCTTGGAAAATCATCCAAGGTCTAAGGAAAAACAATCTTTCACTTTTCATGTACTTCAAGAATCTTTGATACAAGGCATTACTTTTCCCCATCGTTCCCTGGATCTTAGCTATTAGCTTGGTGCCGCAATTCCTGCAAAACTCCATAAGGGCTACATCCTCCTTAAAACCATCCACCGATTTGAATGGGAGATGCTTATGGAAATCTACCTTTCCTTCTCTCCACTCCATCTGACTCGCAATGTTTGCTTTTACCCTAGTGTACTTTCCTTTAAGCCTAATGGCTTCAGTATTAACTTCCTTTATCCTATCCAACATGGTTTTGAGCTTTCACACCTCCTAAGTAATCAGTTCTTGTGTGGCATGCATTTGACTTAAGATGTCACAGGACTGCTCATGAAAGGGAGACATATCTATCGCTTTTCTTTCTGCTCACTCTAGTTTCTCAACCATTGCCTGTTTATCTACTTCTAGATGAAAAACTCTAGATTCGAAATCATTCTTTTCTGCTTCTAGTACCATTATCTGGATTTCCAGGTGCTCCTTTTCCTCTTCCAGGTGTCGACACTTATCTAACAATTCCTTGTGATCAGTAGATAGACGATTATATTTGTTCACCACAAGATCTCTATAAGTCTACTCGTTAGCCACAGTATGTTGCAGCATGCAAGCTCTTCTCTTTGTTGACTCAAACTCTTTGACCATGTCAATCACATTGTCTTCTGTTAATTTTGTTGCTGACACATCGACAGATGCCATGGCTATGGGACCCTTATTTGTATTTTGCATAACCATGGTTTCTCGTTGGGTGAGAATATCTGCCTAGAAAAGTCTCTTTATCCTTTCTTCTGACTTCAGGACCACAGCCTTCCTTTCTTATAATACACAAATTTATCCCATCGGGACACAATATGATCTTCGGTTGGGGTGAAAGGGACGATTGGGAGGTCTCTTATATGGACTTCTGCCTCTACGGGTGGGGTCTGCACTACCAGAGATGAGTCTATTTACATATCTTGGGTGCCAGAGCCACCCCCTTGGGAATCTTCATTGGCATTAAGTTCTTCCTTTGCATTTTTCTCTTCTTCAGCTTTACGCCTTCTTTCTTCTTCCTCAGCCTACTGCTGATTTTCAATTACAACCCTCTACTCTCGTTCCTGAGCTTCCTGCTGCAGTCATGCTTCTTCGGCTTCCTGCTGCAATCTCACTTCCTCATATTCCCTCTGCAACCTTGCTTCCTCAGCTTCTTGCTACAGTCTTGCTTCCTCTTTCAATCTTTGTTCTTCACAGACCAGGGCCTTAGCCACTTCCCTTTCTTTCTGGAGGCTGGCTTCTTGGGCTGTGGCAGAGCTAGAGCTAGCTCCACTGCTGTGATGACAAATCTGTAATTCAGTCATATTACTGATTCCCTTGAATACTTCTTCTTCGGCATCATAGTAATGGGCATACTCAAAATGAGCATACAACTCCTTGCAATGCTCCGCAACTTTGCTCCGCCTGTCATTTCTATGAAAGATTGCCTCACCGAAGTGAAAAGCTTTCAACTCCTGAATGAACTCTTCGGCTGCTGCAACCCCTGAGAATTTATAGGCTCCTATACAGAAAGGCAAAGGAGGGAAGGAAGCCTTATGCTGCTTATTAAGAACTCCTCCTATTCCATCAAGGAAAACTTGCTTGACCGCTTCTTTCAAGACTACATAATCAATGGCGTATTTTGGTAAGATGTATGGTGGCTTAGTGCCTCTGAAAATCCTGATATAGGTACCCTCTTCTAAGAAGTAGAAATATCCATAACCTTACATGACTTCCATGGCGTTCTCCGCCAAGAAATTGGGTTCTTCATTGAACATCTGCTCATATAGAGGCATAAGGAATTCTTCACATATGAGCTTATAGTGCGCTCTATAATTTTCATCCCATAGCATTTTATAAGCAGTGTATACCGAGGTGTTGGACTGATCCCATGAGCAGCCTAACCTGGGGAAAGGGAGCTTCTCCAAGATGCAATCAATGAGGTATGAAGACATGAAAAACTCAAACCTTTTTAAGGCCAAACCTTCTCTAGCTACGGCCACAATGGATGCCAAACTGTCTAAGAGGATAGTATCCCAATCAAACATAGTTCCCTTAAATGTTATGGCATGGATTATGGGGGCCCATTGTATCCTATATACGGTTCCATCGGGCATGCGGAAAATTCTACTTAACATAAGGGCAATCAACCTAAATGGAGGTCTTAGGCTCTGAACATCGTACTCATCATTGTCCCTCTTCCTCAACTGTTTTCCCGTGATGAACAGCCTTTTAGCCATTTCGAAACTGTTCATATATTCCAACCATGCATCATTCAGTGCCTGCTGGGGACATGAGAATTTGTAGGCTACAGCAATATAGGATGGATGGAATGAAGAGAATGCCTCTCCCTTACTGTCATCCAACACTCTTGTTTATGGGTTGGCATGTTCCAATATCCACCCGATTACTTCTGAGCACGGGAATAGATCAGGGCGAGTAGAAGCCCTGGATAGGCCAGAGGTCTTGATGTTGAGGTAGATTTGTTCTTCTTCAATTAGCACGTCTACGATATCTTGCTCCTTGATCATCTGATAAATATCTCCCCACCGGACCTCGGGAGGGACGCCCGTCGTGCACTTAGTGTCTTGAAAGAGAGTTTCAATCCTTGGCTGTACTTGCTTTGGCTCCATCATCTTAGCTTTCTTTCTGCTCCCTTTCGGCATTGTAGTTTATCTCTATCAAGCCATCATACGAGAATAAACATAAGATTGTCAACCATTATGAAAAACAGAGCATAAAATAGAACGAGACAGGAAGGAAACCAGACTAGCATGATAACGTATAATCATAAGAGGCCATAGTGCCACATGCTGGGGAAAGAAGCAAAATGCAAAATAGTCAAGGAAACATATTATGACTTGATCGTTCTAGGGAGGTAATGCTGGGTTTGAAACTTTTGAAATGTTTCCGAAAAAGGTAGGCATACGACGTACAAAAACTCACCTCCCTCTTTGTCTTTGAAGATAGGATGCCCTTCATTATAGGCAGACCTTTTGAGATGGCAACGTTACCTGGGTTGGTCCTTTCATTTCGAGGAGAAGGGTTCAAGGAATATAAAGGAAGAAAGGATTCAGTGCATAGGTGCAGCAGGTTTACAGTGAACCCGCATTATGTACATAAGTAAATGGTTGAGCGGATAGAAAGTGAACATCTAATGGCTAAAGCGTGAAAGGTAGGCTGGCCTAGCTGGATTGGGAACGCTATGGGGCTGCAGTGGCCGCAAAGTCTAAAGGATAGTCTGCTACGAGTTCCCACCAGCCATGCAATAAAACGAAAACCACTCGAGAAATCCTGACTCAAAGATAAGACAAAAATAACGGTGGAAACACTTACCTGGCAATGAAACAACGGTAAAAATGGGGTTGACTCGGCGGCAAATGAGCTAAGCTGGAGCAAATCAATTTGTTCAGCTACAAACGACTTTCTCCAAATCACAAATTACCAATGGGAAAAATAAAACCCCCACCACCCTTATATACAAACCTGGTACGTGTGGGTATTTAATTGGGTAGGTGGCGAAATTAAAACGGGGTTAATCACCCATACGGTGGGGTCACTTCCACCCACTTGGCATTTATGCGCAACTATCAAAATCAGAGGGAAAAGGCGAGTCTCGTTCTCCGTTGTGGGTAGACTTTGTGAGTTTTTTCTGAAGCGTGGGCGGACTTTATGAGTTCGAGCGCGGCATCTGCTTGTTGCGGGAAGGAATAGAAAGATGCTCTTCTTTTGCGGAAAGGCTTGACGTGTTCTTCCAGAACCGGTGAGCTAAAATTTTTGCAGTGCAAGTTCTCAAGTTAATCCACCATTGCGGAAAGACTTGACAAGTTCTTCCAAAGATGACAGATGGGTTTGGTAAGACTTTTCGGAAAAGTGAATGGTCGAGGGACTTGGTAAGGAGGCACCCATTGCGGCAAAACTTCGTAAGTGTTTCCACCGTTGCGGGAGAGAAATTTAAGTTCTTCCGAAGCTCCAAAAATATGTAAATGCTTCCACCGTTTTGGGAGCGAATCTCGAGTGCTTCTGCCGTTTCGGGAGAAAATCTCGAGTTCTGACTTAGAAGAAAACTTTAACTCGAAAAGAGATCTTTTATTTGAAACAAAAACTCAGTTCAAAAAACTTTCCAAAGGAGACTTAACTTTCTAAGTAGACTTTCTAGGAAAATAAAAGGAGGGGCCCCAATATCTACAAAATTTCGGGGGGGAATGTTGTTGCAACAACAATTGGTGAATCGTTGGAGAACAGAGATCTCTGAACAAAAAACTCTTCTCGTTCGTTGGAAACTATTAAAAGCTGCTCACCCTAAGTGCAACAATTGGTTTGAGTGTTTGTATCTCGGCAAAGGAAGTAATCACTTTATCTGTTGGTTACTGGGAAAGGGGAGCTTTGATGAAGACATCCTTAAAAATTTCTAAGGGCCAGAATATGAGGTTCATTTTTAGGAGATTTATCTTTCAGATGACCATTGTTATTGGACACCACAGGATCGTAACAACATCTCGTAGACACTATTGCTCTTGTTCCTCATTCCCATGTTGCTTGCATCCTTTTAGGATGTTTCATATATTTGACAACTTTTGTTGTTTGAGCCTTCCAAAAATATTTTCTTTAAAGTCACAATCTTTGCTTTGGTTCCTCAATCCAAAATGTCCTTTTATGTGAGCGAGAGATTTCATTGATTTATCAAGCCTCACGGACGGAGAGGAACCTGGCTTGAGCTGAGTCCTTTTGGACAGCTTTCCTGACTTGTGTGCTTTGCTTTATCTCAGCCATGCTTTGATTGAGGTGAGAATTTCTGGAAAATAGACCCTTGATTGCAAGCCCTTTGGCTTTTGATTTGCAGCATGGATTCATTTCAATACCCTATGCCTTCGAGACGTGCTTCCTCTTCGTGGGTCCAACTATAGTGATCTTCTTGAGATGCTTTTTAGTGTGAGGGTGGATGGAGCCCAAAGAATGTGATAAAGATAATCATAGATATCTGCTATAAAACAAGGGTTAGTGTGACCAGCAGAACCAAACTTCTTCTTTCTAGAGAATGATCATCAAAAGCCAAAAAAATGCATGGATAAACTTCCTTTTGAGGGTGTCTTCCTAGTTTCACGAGTGGTGAGATTTCTTGAGAGATCTACCTTCACGAGAGGCCCAATTGCAAGTGCTTTAAAAAACAATCTGTACAAAAGGCTCAAATGCTAAGAAAAGAAAACAACTTATCTGACATAAAGAAAACAAGAGACTAAAGTAAAACAAAAGAAAAGCTTTATTTATGTATAGAAAGTCTCATTGAGACTACGCAAAGTATTGTTTTAAGGCAAGGCCATTGAGAGGAAGAGTTACTTGCTCTCCCTGGAGGTCTATTAACTTGTAAGTGGATGGGCCGAGCTTTGCAGAAATTTGGTAAGGGCCTATCCATAAGTGTTGGAATTTCGTGTGCATCCCCTTACCTTCATGATTGTGGTCCCATTTCAAGACTGAATCCCCTACTTCAAAACTTCTTTTACCAGATTTCCTTTTATCGAACCATCTTTTGACTATATCCTGGTGCTGATGAAACCGGTCTTTAGCTTTCTGTCGGGCTTCTTCAAGTTGAACCAAGGTATCGATCCTAGATTGTAAAACCTGACTACTAGACCCTTGAGAGGCTTGGGACAGCTGTAGGGATGGAAGTAAGATGTTGGGAGGGATTATGGCTTCCTTTCCATAAACGAGGGTGTAAGGGGAAACCCCTAATGCATTCTTTGGATTCATCCTATCTTCCCATAAGGCATTTGGGAGAGCTATATGCCAACTTCGTTGGTTTTCTATCACAGTCTTCTTGAGAATTCGGATGAGGTTTTTGTTTGAAGATTCAGCTAATCCATTTCCTTGGGGGTAATAATTGGCCGAATAATGCAGCTTAATTCCCCATTCATAAACAAATTCATTTATTTTAAAAGATGAGAAATAGGTGGCATTATCAAATACTAGGTAAATTGGAACCCCAAACCTGGTTATGATGTTCTCTTTTAAGAAACTAATGACTGCATCTTCATTGATCTTGCACAATGGGATAGCCTCCATCCATCTGGTGAAGTAGTCAGTGGCTGTGAGGATGTATCAATGTTGAAGAGAAGAATTTGGCTTTATCTCTCCAATGACATCTATACCCCATTGTTCGAAAGGTTCCAAGATAATAACCGGCTGCAAAGGTCCTACTGGCTTAGGTAATTTCCCAGCACTTCTTTGGCATATATCACAGTTCCGTGCATAAGCATGAGCATATCAGAATAAAGTGGGCCAATAATATCCAGCTCTGAGTATTTTTTGGGCTGTTGTCTCCCTTGAATAATGTCCACCAACAGGACCATCATGTAGCTCTTTGACAACTTTACATGCATTCTCTTTCTCTAGACATCTGAGAAAAATTCCATTGTAATTTTTTCTGAAAAGTATCCCATCAATGATTTGATAAGATGCTGATTTTAAATGGAGTGCCCTTATTTGCTTAGAACTCCAGTGCTCAGGTAGATATCCTTGCTGCAAATAATGCACTAGATCTTTGTACCATGATTTAGGAGCTGTGAAAATAGGACATACTTCGATTGAATTCAGCTCAGCTTCATTCCTCCAATGCTGCTCTTCATCAATCGGATTTTCTGTAAGCAATTTGCATAGGCCTTGTCCTTTGATGATAGTAGTTGGATTAAATTCTAAGTCATATTATTGAAGAGCTGTAACCTAGTTTCCCCTTCTTTCTCCCAATTCCTTTTGCACTAAAAGGGATCTAACAGCCGGGTGGGGAACTATAACTTTAGTCCTGTTCTTAAGAATATATGGTTTGAACTGTTTTACCGCTTTGAACATGGCATACGCTTGTTTATCGACCACCGGGTAATTCATTTCAGCGCCTTGCAGACCAGTGCTCATAAACGAGATTGGGTATTCGTCCCCTAACTCTATCTTTTGCGTGAGCATAGCTGGGAGAGAGTCATCTGAAGCAAAAGTATACAAGATAAAATCTTTGTCAAAATCTAGGCTTCTTAAGGAAGGAGCCTTAGCTATGTCTGCTTTAATTTCTTTGAATGCATCCTTTTCCAAATCTGTCCACTTGAACTATATGCTTTGCTTGACCATTTGCTGCAAAGGTTTAACAATTTGCACGAAATATGGAACAAATCTTCGGACAAAATTGATAGTGCCCATAAACGACTGCATGGATTTCTTGTTATGAGGCATTGGAATTTTATTGATAGCTTGCACTCTCTCTTGATCTATTGAAACTCCCCCTTTTGAAATGGTGTGACCCAGCAGTTTACCTTCGGGAACAGCGAACACACTCTTCTTAGGATTTAAAGAGATACCATATTTTCGGCAATGATCGAAAATCTGCTTCAAATGAACAACAAGATCTTCTCTTTTCTTTGGAAAAACTGTCACATCATCTAGATAGACCACGACACAGTGACCTCCCAACCCTCTGAAAGCGATGTCCATTGCTCGCTAGAAGGTAGCTCCTGCGTTTATTAGGCTGAATGGAATCCTTCGGTATGCGAAAGTTCCCCACTTAGTGCGGAAGGTAGTCTTAAGACGGTCTTCTTCAACTACTAATACCTGATTATAACCAGAGAAACCATTAAGAAGGGAAAAGAGTTATGATCCTGATACTATCTGGAGAATTTGTTCCATTGAAGGGATGGGATAGTTGTCTTTATCTGAAGCTCTGTTTAAATTTTTGAAGTCAACACATAGTCTTATCTCTCCTGACTTCTTTCTCACGGGAACCAGGTTAGCAACCCACTCAGAATGTCGGACTTTAAAAATTATTTTACATCTAGTAACTTCTTCAATTCCTTTTGAATCAGAGGTTCAAGAGTAGGATGCATCCTTCTTAATTGCTACTGAAATGGCTTGACACCTGCTTTCATTGGTATGACATGCTGAATAATGCGGATGTCATATGTTTTCAGATCTTCATAAGTCCATGCAAAAACATCCTTATATTGTCGAAACAGCTTGATGAACTTATCTCTTTCTCCACGTGAACAACATTTGCCAAGGTTAACAAACTTTGGTTCAGCCTCAGTGCCTAGATTAACTAATTCATGCTGCATTGATGAGCTATTGGTCTTGGTATTTGCTGGCCTTTTGAACTTGCTCTGAAGGTCAAACAACATTTCAAGCAACCTCGTCCCTTTGGGGATGAAATTTCCTTTAGTCGAATCTTTCTTTTGTAAATCAGAATCGTGTTCTTCTTCATCTATCACAGCTTCTTGGAATATGTCTTCATTTGTTAGAAAACTGAAAATCTGTTTGTCATCATCGAAAACTCTGAAGTTTGTAATATTGTTAGGGACAGAAGATCTGAAAATCAATTCAATTGAGCACTTGTTATTAGTTGGCACCAATCTGGAAGCGGATGTTGCTAATAAATCGGCTACAGAATTTTGCAGTCTAGGAATAGACTTTATATTGAAAGCATCAAAATGCATAATTAAATCCCATACCTCAGCCTGATGACTCCTCAAATGCGGTGAAAGATAGTGAATGGTATCTCTTACCAGTTTCACAACTATTTCTGAGTCGCCAAACACCTTCAAGGACTTAACCTTTAAACCGATGGCTTTCTTCAATCCATGGACTAAAGCTTCATATTTAGCAGTATTGTTAGTACAATCAAATTCTAACCTACAAGACAAAAAATACTTATTTCTTTCTGGATCCATCAGAACACAACCGGCTTCGGATCCTTCCAAATTTCTAGAACCATCAAAGTATAATGTCCAAAAAAGATCATTTGATTCAGCTAAGTTAGTATCTTTATGATCTAAGTCAGTGACTAAACTAACTATATTACAGTCAATATCATCAGTCCGAGAAAAATGAAGGAGATCGGACTGTTCATCTGATTCATGGCTAATAGTTTTAGACTGATAATTACCCGGATCAATTTCAAAGAAATAATTTCCCAAAACTGAGGATGAGAAGGCTACAGCTTCATTCTTTCCTTCTAGTTGAGTTACATTTTGTTTCATGTGCGGTTCTCTCAAAACCTTGATCTGATTATGTCTATTTTGATATGGAAACCACAAATGGGACCAATTAGTTGCAAAGTAAGCGTTCAACTTAGTGGACCAGTCCCTACTTAGGATTAAACCATAGGCTTCAAGAATTCCCACTACCATTATATCAATGAACTGACAAACTCTGGAATCTGCTAACAATCTAATGAGGACATCTTTCATTTGTCCAATAACCTTAACAGTATGTTAAGGTTTAATATGCTAAGACATAAAATAGCAGCATTACATTCCATTTCACAATAATAGCATATACAGGATCACTGAAGAAGCAACAAGCACAGCATAAACACAAGAGACACAGATTTATCCTGGGAAACCCTCATGGGGTAGAAAACCCAACAAAGCTTCCTCAATATAGATGACCAGCAATATACAAAGATGTAACCCTGAGCATAAGCTCCTCCTTCTCCAGAGCAGACCTCTCCTCCACAAGTGCGCTACTCTCAAGTGAGTGAGTGTGTGTTAAATGAGGAATACACCTCCTCTATTTATACACTACTTTGACTTGTCTTTTACACAAATCATGTAGGCTCATATTTAACCATTGGGTTAAATACCCCATTAAAACTAACTGGGCCGACCCCACTAGGGTGGTCTAACAACCCTTTGAACAACATAACATATACAGGGCCGACCCCCACTAGGGAAGTCTAATAACCCAAGTTACCACATTCCGACGGAGGAATAAACATCTCCGGATATACAATAATATCTTCATGGAGGAATGAAACATCTCAGGAATAATAAAGTACAAATATAATATTCTTAGAAGTTATAATATCTCAACACAGTAGTCCTATCCAATTGGATAATCTATGCAGGAGATGGAATCGGTTGGCCATTGATTTTCTTACAAATAGATAGTGGCATCACATTCAAAGATGCTCCGGAATCCACCAGGCAATTGTGCACGTTGTGATTGAAGATTTCAAAAGTTAAAAGGAAAGGCAATGTCTGGGATTTAGATTTCCCGTTGATACTGGCTTCATTAATGTCAGGGTCTTCTTGAGTATCTGTTAATGGAGTGCTGGGCTAGGATTGAAGAGTATGCAACAAATTGTCTCGTTGCTGGGGCAAAATGCACATATCGAATATTGAAACATTTCCCTTTACTTTCTTTGTATCTTCAATGATGTCATATCCCATGTCACATTCTTTTACAATTCTAGTTTGATGGTCTGTCTTATTCAATGTGACCTTTGGTTGTTGAACTGTTGTTTCAATGTTTGGTTGCTTGGTCGCTGTTGAGTTAGCTTTAGGTTGTGGTGGAATGACTGTTATGTGTCTTCTAGGTAATTCTTTTGAAATTTTAGGTTTGGGAATAGTCGAGCTTGGAAATGGATTTGCAATGGGACCTTTACTATGAGTGGTAATGTTTACAGCAGAGACTGGACTTTCCACGGGATCATCTTCTACCAATTCAGTTAAAGGTACCCAATCCCATAGCACCATGGTAGTGTCTGGAGATGGTTCCTCTATCTCATGGTTTGGCTCCTCTGGAAGATCGTCTTGATCTAGAATCTATGAATCCAACATTTGGTTCATGACTAAACTCATAGAGTTAATCCATTGTGGGAAGCTCTTTTCCAAGTGTGGCTCTTGATGAAAGGTACAAAAGTGTTCCATTCCTATTTCATTTAGATTTAAAATAGGAGAAGTATTCATAGGTGGATGAGGTTGATCATTGTCTTCTCTCTTCTTGTAGAATGGTTTGAAAGGCTTCCTAGACATGCTAGCTGCTTTATCTTTCTCAAGATCTACAATTTTATTTGACAATTTCTGCATCATCTTAACTATGTTTTCCATATCCACCGATGACTCTTCTTTATTCCTGGTGAGCAGCAAGGGTTTTTTACTAGTTGTTGGTTTTGTCTCTGCATCTAAGGCATGTTTGGCAATGCTGTCTGCTTCTTCTTCTACCTTCCTAGCTTCTTCGAAATTTTCTATCAGGGTATTTTTCTTAGATCTTTTGACGAACATTGCTAGAGGCCCTTCAAGTGTTGTTGTATAGTATTCAACTAGAGATTCTTTTGTCGGTTTATTTGCTTCACTGAAATTATTCAAGAGTGTAGTGAACCTTTGGTTGAAGTCTTGAACCTTTTCTTTCTTTTCCATTCTCATGGACAATAATTCTTTCATGAGTGTATCTACAGTCTTTTGATTTCCATACTTCTTTAAGAAACATGTTTCAGATTCATCCCAACTGGAAATTGAGCTAGCTTGTAAGCTAAAATACCAAGAAGACACTTTTAGTTCAAATGTGTATGGGAAAAGCCTACAAACTACATCTTCATGTTGTACATTTAAAAGATTCAAGGCTAAATAAAAACTCTTGAGATGATCTTCAGCAGAAATGGCTTTTCCTGGGTTGAATTTGGGCAAGACTTTCTCTGAATTTTTAGGCAGATTGTGGAATGGCCCAGCTAGATTTAATGCTCCCCTTTCTCTCCAAGCAAGTACAGCCATGGTTCTATGTGGAGAATCAGGTGGAGAATCGTGTGGTGAATTAAGTGGATATTCTTTGGAGTAACAAGTTCTCCAAGATTTTCTGGATCTGAAAATTTTTCTGGGTTTTCAAGATCGATTCCTTTCAGGGGTTCTGCAATCTCTTCCAGAGTTAAATTTACAAGCTCTTCAAAATTCTGCACAAGAATCGAATCACGAGTGTACTGTCTTTCTTTTATGGGAGTACTTTTCCTAGGGAGGAAAGTTACAGCGTTCAAACCACCTAGTTTCCTAACATAAGATCGTGTATGTCTTCTTAAATCTTCTATTTCTGCAAAAGGCACAGCATACAACACTTCTTGATGTTTAGAATCAGAGATGGATTTTTCTTGATTTGTTACTTCTAGATTTGGCCTGTCTGAAATTCCTGTTTTAAGCGGGTTTTCAGTAACATTTTTTACAATGGGAGATTTTCCTTTATCAGCCATGCACTTCAGGCCCTCCTTCTAGCGCCAAAAACTGTTGATGCCCCGAAGATCGCAGCATCAAGCAGAAAGGGATTCTCCCCGATAAACCATCCCAATTAGATTGTCCATCGTTTGGTATGGGGAATTCGTCCGGTTAGCGGTTCCGGCTACCGTTAGATTTAGAGATTTGCTTTCTTTTACACCGGTTATGGCCCGATCCACTGTTCTTTTTTGATTTTATGGTTAAGATGATATGCAAGTGCCTAAGCTAACTTAATCTAAATGCAGAACTTGAAACAAATCTATAACTGAAACTGAAATAAATCTAAACTATCCTTGCAAGGAGCAAATTGTAAATATGAGCAATATGCTGAAAGAAATATCTAAAGAATTGCATGGGTATCCATTTAAATCATAAAGAAACATTTTCAGCAAAAGTTTAAAGATATTAAAGATAGCTTTAATCCATATAAAAGCATTCTATTACTCATTTAGGAGAAACATCATTGCACGAAAAATAGTAAGATCACTCAATACATAGAAATAATTCAGAACAGCAAATAAATATCTCACAGTAACATGTGAATGTCAGAAGAATAACTCAACATGCGTCCAACACACATTTCCAGGCAAAAGACGTCCTCTCCAGGCTCTTATTAGGCAAAATTCATTTTCTTGGAGCAAGTGCAAAATAGTTTGTACAAGTTTAGAAAATTCCTTTTCCCTGCCAAAGGTACACTACACTATTCCCTATTCATCTATTTATAAGTTTACAAAATGCCTCTTGGGCTGCCACCTGGCCTTTTACAATTGTCTATAAAGACTTTAAAAAATAAAACAATTCGTGGCTCCTTTCTCCTAACAGAAACTCTTTCTCATAATAGAAAGGACAACGGTCCTTGTGACTCCACACTCTAATCATAGGGACAAAAAGAAGTAGACCAAAACAAAACAACGCATCATGACTACTGCATTTATCCTTGGGGCAGCGCCTCTACTGGGGATGATGTGTCTATGTTGGATGCTACTACTGTTGCTGCCTTCTTCTCTTCTTCTACTATATAATTGAACCATATAACAGTGTCTCTTACAACCACATTTGCTGGTGAGGGGAGTAGGATCTTCTGTGAAGTCACGTGCTTACCAAGCTCTGCTTCAATACCTTGAATTTCTACTATTGATGCCTGGTGGATCTCCTTGAGTATATGATTGTGTAGTGATGAAGATCGTCGGTGGCCAGCACATCAATATTCTTTACATACTCTATTTGAATTCCCATCTCGTCTTTCAAGTCTGATAGGCATTGTTCTTTGCTTGGAAAATCATCTAGGGTCTGAGGAAAAACAATCTTGCAGTTTTCATGTAGTTCAAGAATATTTTGATACAGGGCATTACTTTTCCCCATTGTTCCCTAGATCTTAGCTATTAGCTTGGCGCCACAATTCCTGTAAAACTCCATAAGGGCTACATCCTCCTTAAAACTGTCCGCCGATTTGAACGGGAGATGCTTAGGGAAATCTACCTTTCCTTCTCTCCACTCCATCTGACTCACAATGTTTGCTTTTACCAGAGTGTACTTTCCTTTAAGCCTAATGGCTTCAGTATTAACTTCCTTCATCCTATCCAACATGGTTTTGAGCTTGCACACCTCCTCAGTAATCAGTTCTTGTGTGGC
Organism: Larix kaempferi; assembly: GCA_027924585.1. Lineage (NCBI taxonomy): Eukaryota > Viridiplantae > Streptophyta > Pinopsida > Pinales > Pinaceae > Larix > Larix kaempferi. The sequence continues at coordinate 6,248,377 of BSBM01000264.1, forward strand.
ATGCATTTGACTTAAAATATCACATGACTGCTCATGAAAGGGAGACATATCCATCGCTCTGCTTTCTGCTTGCTCTAGCTGCTCAATCATTGCTTGTTTATCTACTTCCAGATGAAAAAATCTAGCTTCGGAATCATTATTTTCTGCTTCTAGTACCATCATCTGGATTGCCAAGTGCTCCTTTTCCTCTTCCAGGTGTCGACACTTATCTAACAATTCCTTGTGATCAGCAGACAAGCGATTATATTTGTTCACCACAAGATCCCTATAAGCCTGCTCATTAGCCACAGTATGTTGCAGCATGCAAGCTCTTCTTTTTGTTGACTCAAACTCTTTGACCATGTTGATCACATTGTCTTCTATTGCTTTTGCTGTCGACACAACAGCGGATGCCATGGCTATGGGAGCCTTATTTGTTTTTTGCATAACCATGCTTTCTCACTGGGTGACAATATATGCCTGGAAAAGTCTCTTTATCCTTTCTTCTGACTTCAGGACCAAAACCTTCCTCTTCTTATAATACACAAATTTATCCCATCGAGACACAGTATGATCTTCGGATGGGGTGAAAGGGATGATCGGGAGGACTCTTATATGGACTTCTGCCTCAGCGGGTGGGGTCTACACTACCTGAGATGAGTCTATTTCCATATCTTGGGTGACAGAGCCACCCCCCTGGGCATCTTCATTGGCCTTAAGTTCTTCCTCCACATTTTTCTCTTCTTCAACTTTATGCCTTCTTTCTTCTTCCTCAACCTGCTACTAATATTCAATTACCTCCCTCTACTCTCATTCCTGAGCTTCCTGCTGCAGTCTTGCTTCTTCGGCTTCTTGCTACAATCTCACTTCCTCAGCTTCCCTCTGCAACCTTGCTTCCTCAGCTTCTTGCTGCAGTCTTACTTCCTCTTTCAATCTTTGTTCTTCACGGACCAGGGCCTTAGCCGCTTCCCTTTCTTTCTAAAGGCTAGCTTCTCGGGCTGTGGCAGAGCTAGAACTAGCTCCACTGCTGTGACGACAAATCTGTAATTCAATCATATTATTGATTCCCCTGAACACTTCTTCTTCGGCATCATAGTAATGGGCATACTCAAAATGAGCATACAACTCCTTGCAATGCTCCGCAACTTTGCTCCTCCTATCATTTATGTGAAATTTTTCCTCACCGAAGTGAAAAGATTTCAACTCCTGAATGAACTCTTTGGCTACTGCAACCCCTAAGAATTTATAGTCTCCTATACAGAAAGGCAAAGGAAGGAAGTAATACTTATGTTGCTTATTAAGAACTCGTCCTATTCCATCAAGGAAAACTTTCCTGGCCACTTCTTTTAGGACTACATAATCAGTGGCGTATTTTGGTAATATGTATGGTGGCTTAGTGCCTCTGAACATCCTGTTATAGGTACCCTCTTCTGAGAAGTAGAAATATCCATAACCTTCCATGACTTCCATGGCGTTCTCCGACAAGCAATTGAGTTCTTCATTGAACAATTGCTCATACAGAGGCATAATGAATTCTTTACATATGAGCTTATACTGCACTCTGTAATTTTGAGCCCATAGCATTTTATAAGCAGTGTATACCGGGGTGTTGGACTAATCCCATGAGCAGCCTAACTTGGGGAAAGGGAGCTTCACCAAGATGCAATCAATGAGGTATGAATACATGAAAAAATATGACCTTTTTAAGGCCAAACCTTCTCTAGCTGTGGCCACAGTGGATGCCAAACTGTCTAAGAGGATAGTAGCTCAATCAAACACAGTTCCCTTAAATGCTATGGCATGGATTATGGGGGCCCATTGTATCCTATATACGGTTCCATCATGCATGCCGAAAATTCTGCTTAACATTAGGGCAATCAACCTAAATGGAGGTCTTAGGATCTGAATGTCATACTCATCATTGTCCCTCTTCCTCAGTTGTTTTTCCGTGATTAACATCCTTTTAGCCATTTTGAAACTGTTCATCTGTTCCAACCATGCATCGTTCAGTGCCTGCTGGGGACGTGAGAATTTGTAGGCTGCAACAATATAAGCTAGATGGAACAAAGCAAATGCCTCTCCCTTACTGTCCTGCAACACTCTTGTTTGCGGGTTGGCATGTTCCAATATCCACCTGATTAGTTCTGAGCACCGGAATAGATCAGGGCGAGTAGAAGCCCTGGATATGCGAGAGGTCCTGATGTTGAGGTAGATTTGTTCTTCTTCAATTAGTACATCTGGGATATCTTGGTCCCTAATCATCCGATAAATATCTCCCCACCAGACCTAGGGAGGGACCCCCGTGGTGCACTTAATGTCTTGAAAGAGAGTTTTAGTCCTTGGCTATACTAGCTCTGGCTCCATCATCTTAGCTTTCTTTCTGCTCCCTTTCGGCATTGTAGTTTATTTCTATCAAGCCATCATACGATAATAAACATAAGATTGTCAACAATTATGAAAAACAGAGCATAAAATAGAACGAGACAGGAAGGAAACCGGACTAGCATGATAACATATAATCATAAGAGGCCATAGCGCCACATGCCGGGGAAAGAAACAAAATGCATAATAGTCAAGGAAACATATTATATCCATCAGACTTGATCGTTCTAGGGAGGTAATGCTGGGTTTGGAACTTTTGAAATGTTTCCGAAAAAGGTAGGCATACGATGTACAAAAACTTACCCCCCTCTTTGTCTTTGAAGATGGGATGCCCTTCATTATAGGCGGACCTTTTGAGATGGCAACATTACTTGGGTTGGTCCTTTCAGTTCTAGGGGAAGGGTTCAAGGAATATAAAGGAAGAAAGGATTTGGTGTGTAGGTGCAGCAAGTTTACAGTGAACCCGCATTATCTGCATAAGTAAATGGTTGAGCGGACAGAAAGCGAACATCTAATGGCTAAAGCGTGAATGGTAGACTCGCCTAGCTGGATTGGGAATGATATGGGGCTATAGTGGCCACAAAGTCTAAAGAATAGTCTGCTACAAGTGCCCATCGGCCATGCAATAAAAAAAAAACCACCTGAGAATTCTTGTCACAAAGATAAGACAAAAATAACAGTGGAAACACTTACCTAGCAACAAAATAATGGTAAAAACGGGGTTGGATCGACGACAAATGAGCTGAGCTGGAGCAAATCAATTTGCGCAACTTCAAATGGCGTTCTCCAAATCACAAATTACCAATGGGAACAATAAAACCCCCACCGCCCTTACATACAAACTTGGTATGTGTGGGTATTTAATTGGGTAGGTGGTGAAATTAAAATGGGGTTAATCACCCGTATGGTGGGGTCACTCCCACCCACTTGGCATTTGTGCGCAACCATCAAAATCGGAGGGAAAAGGTGAGTCTCGTACGCCGTTGAGGGTAGACTTTGTGAGTTTCTTCCGAAACACAGGCAGACTTTGTGAGTTCGGGCGCGGCATCCGCTTGTTGCGGGAAGGAATAGAAAGATGCTCTGCTTTTGAGGAAAGGCTTGACGAGTTCTTCCGAAACCGACGAGCTAAGAGTTTCACGGCGCAAGTTCGCAAGTTAATCCTCCATTACGGAAAGACTCGACAAGTTCTTCCAAATATGACAGATGGGTTTGGTAAGTCTTTTCGGAAAAGTGAGTGGTCGAGGGACTTGGTAAGGAGGCGCCCGTTGCAGAAAAACTTCATGAGTGTTTCCACCGTTGCGGGAGAGAAATTCAAGTTCTTTCGAAGCTCCAAAAATATGTAAATGCTTCTTCCATTTCGAGAGAGAATCTCGAGTTCTTCCTCCATTTCAGGAGAAAATATCGAGTTCTGACTTAGAAGAAAACTTTAACTCGAAAATAGATCTTTCATTTGAAACAAAAACTCAGCTCAAAAAACTTTCCAAAGGAGACTTAACTTTTTAAGTAGACTTTCTAGGAAAAGAAAAAGGAGGGGCCCCAATATCTACAAAATTTTGGGGGTGAATGTTGCTGCAACAATAGAGTTCATATGAATATTCAGACTGAGATACCTTAGTTCCATTCTCAGTTTGAGAAATCTCAATCCCCAAACATTGCTTAAGAATTCCCAAGTCAGTCATGGAAAAAGCTTGATGCAAAGCATTTTTTAATGAAGTTGTTTGATCAATAGAGCTACCTGTGATTATTAGGTCATCAACATATAACACAATAATCATAATTCAGCCATCAATAAGCTTCATGTAAACATTTGGGTCAGATTTGCATCTAGCAAAATATTGTGACAAGAGAAAGTTGTCCATTTTGGCATACCAAGCCCTGGGGGCTTGCTTAATCCCATATAAGGACTTATTGAACCTGCACACATAGTTATGATTAGATTTATATCCTTATGGATGATACATATAAATATCCTCCTCAATATCCCCATGGAGGAATGCACTCTTGACATCCATGTCATGCACTTCCCAGTGCTTGGATGTAGAAATTTCCAGAACTAGTCTTATCGAATCCTTTTGTGTAACTGGTGCAAAAGTCTCATTGTAGTCAAGGCCATGGACTTGGGACTAGAAGAAATTTTCCACCAGCATAGCCTTATATTTCACTGCTTCACTATCAGTTTCACGTTTAGTTTTGAATATCCACTTACACCTTACCAATTTTCTTCCTCAGGGGAGCTTGACTAGCTCCCATGTCTCATTCTTTTGCAGCGAATGAAACTCCTCATCCATGGAATCCTACGATCTTGGATCATGTGAGGATTCCTCATATGTCTGATTATCAGAATCCAACATCAAAAAAAATCTCTCAGATAGGTAAGGATCATTCACATTGAGAGCATTCTCAAATTGTGATCTAGTCCTCCTAGTATCTTGAGGATTTCCCACTAGTTCACCAACTGCTTGAAGAGTCTTAGCAGCCAAATTTGTCCTTGTTGGTGAATTAGGATCTGTAATAAAATGGTATTCATCATCAAAAATATCAGAATCAAAAAATTCAAAAGGAACTTCACTTACATCTTTAGGTGGTGGTGTGGAGGGTTCTCCAATTTCAACACTCTGTGAGGGCTCTTCTTCGAATTCAACACTCCTCTCAATGAAGGATTTTTGAGAAGGAATGCATGCTCAGTAAATTGTAACCCTTAGATTCTTCTAAATATCTAAAAAAAATACATGGTTGGCTTTAGGGTTGCATAGCCCTCCTCTTCTCAAGTGGAATTCTAGCCCAAGCCTTGGAGCCAAAAATCATGAAGTGAGAAATATCAGGTGTGTGCCTAGTCCAAGACTCACAATGAGTGATTCCTTTTAGTTCTTTGTGAGGCACTCTATTCTATATGTATGTGGAGAAATTTATTTCATCATCCCAAAGTCTTGGAGATAGAGACTTGGCCTCAAGCATGCATGCGGCCATCTCCTTTAGAGATCTATTCTTCCTCTCAGGAACACCATTCTGCTGAGGTGTGTAGGTAAAAGTGTGTTGCATCTGTATTCCTGAAGAGCACAAAATTGATGAAACTCATATTTGATGTATTCCCCACCATTATCATATCTAAGGATCTTGATATGTCTACCAGACTGGTTCTCAACTGAGGCTTTGAAAAGCTTGAAAAAACCGAACACTTATGAATTTAGCTTGAGGAAATAGATCCAACAGTACTTGGTAAAGTCATCTATGAAGGTGAAGATGTATTTGGAATGGTTCAAATACTCATGGGGGGATGCACCTGATATTTCACTGTGAATAAGCTTCAGGGGTGCTGAGGTTCGCTCAGTTTTGGCTCTTTCAAACTTATTCTCTGGGTGCTTTCCTAGGATGCAGCTTTGACAGACACCTTTAGAAAAATTGTTATTGGGAAGCCCTATGACCATTTCTTTCTCATGGAGTTGGGAAATATATTTGTAGTTTAGGAGACCAGATATTTCATGCCATAATTTACTTGATTCATTGGCATGGGTAAGCAGAGAAAAAGGTGAGGGGAATGGCACAAAATGAGAGAATCTATAGATTTTTGAGCTATGGTCAGCAGAACCTAAGGAAACAATTTGCCCTGTTGACATTTCACATATTTCAACATCATTAGGTGTGAATATCACCTTTTTAGGAGATCCAGTGTGAGTCAATGTAATACCCCTATTATATTTACGCTAAGTATTATTTCATTTATACTCAGGAAAGTTTAGAAATATGCTAAAGAGGTTTCTATTGACCATGTGGACCAGAATATTAAAGAGTGAGTCACAGTCCCCTAAGGGTTGGAGGGAATAATGCCACATAATAATAAGAAGAAGAAATTATTATTGGAGACAATTGGAAAACCCTAAAGAAAAGAATTGAGAGATTAATGAATTAAAAGAATTCATATAATGAGGAAAATTCCCCTAAGAGAATAAAAGGTGAAAACTCATTGAAACTCTCATTATTCATCATTCACTATTCATGATCAGAATTCATAATTCACAATCTCATGAGTTGAACACACAAGAGAAATGGGAATGGGAAAACATCAAACTGAGACAATGAATGCTGGTGAGGGAGGACATATTTGGGAGAACCAAACTGGTCCTGAAGCCAAGTGATTGAGGGAAGATTTGGGAGGACCAAACTGACTCAGATCAAGAGATCATATAGTTTGGTATGATCTTGGCCACTTAATTGTGTGCAGGTAGGAGAACTACCCCAAGCTAGCAGGAGTACTGCATGTACCTGAATAGATTGTGTTTTAAGTGATTCTCTTAATGGCTAAGGCTTAAAAGCCCCTGGAGCATCCTGGAGCTCAAGAGTACTGAGTTGTATGTTGGGTTTCCTACTCCCTTGAAATATCCTGAATAACTTGGGGAATAACAAGTTAAGGGTAAACTAAAATCTATACTCTACCTGGGGGATTGTGAACTCAGCTCGAGGTGACTTGAGAGCAAGGAGAACTTGTTGGTCAAAGGTTGGGAGGTTTGTGCTTGGTTCCACTAGTCAGTAGATTCATATAAGTGTTTATATTCTGAACTTGCAGAGTATTGGTTTTGGAATAGTATTTATATATGTTTTTGAATATATCTGATTTATAGTTGAATGGCATATGCATCAGATCTGACTATATATGTATTTTTTCTTGTATATTCTGAGCATGAATCTCAGCTAGACATCTAGATCTCTACAATGAGTTTATCTTATGATCATATTTAAAGACCTGGAGTATTTGTGTTACGGGATGGATATGAAAATAACTACATTCTATTTGCAGTAGATATACAACATTAAGACCCCTATACTATTTAAAATGTATACAGTATCTAACATAATACTAATATGAACCATGTGCTAACCTAGGGTTTGATGAGGCATGTTTCATATCCCAGGTGTTTATATTTAAATATATTCCAGTATTCAATAGAGATCTCATGTCTTGCACTGTAATGCTGTAAATAGGGAAGACATGTAAACCTGGAGGTTTACATGGCTAGCCCTTATATTTTATCAACTCTTTTCCTCTTAGAGTTTATTTCAAAAAGAGAAACCTAGATAATGGTGGTGCTCAGATATGTTTTAGGATGAGTTATTATTATTATTGACGGAGTTTAGTATTCTATTTGAATCAGGTCAAAATCGACTTTATGCATTTACATGGTATTTCTAGGCTAAGTTTCTGCACATTGAAATAAACTATATACTGCTACATGTAATTTCTGAGTTGAATCTATGTATAAGTATCATTTTGAATTACACAAGTAGTGTTCATTCAGACAACATTGTAATATACATTTCATTAATGTTAATGTGAATATATTCTCCTATGGCATTAGGTGAATCTTGGATAATCCAGATCGATGTAACATGTGCTTACATAGGAAATGAATGCGATCTAAATGCATTAAGTGCAGAATGAAAATGATTCAAGTGTATAAAGGTTTTACCCTTAGTATGATTGCCATTATTATTAATATCAGGCAATATATATATATATATATATATATATATATATATATATTCACTTGTGCATTTTATTATAGCCTAGCATTTTCACCTAATGTTTAACAATGTATTGAATACATTAAATATTTAACCATTGCAGAGGATAAACACATTCCATATGTTAAACATTGTTGAAGAAAGAACGCGATTTGATTCGCATAAACATTCATTTGTGCATACATGTGGGCAGGCTTAACTCCTTCACCCTAAAACATATTCATTATGCAAGAATTAAAAACATATCACAGTATGTGCATGGAAGGCCATCAAAATCATTAAAGATGCATGGCATGAGAACGATTTTCCATTTAAATGAGAATTAAACAACGCATTCACTATATGCAGCTAATAACTCATATTTATGCTCATAGTGACATCATATGCATCTACTATTAATTGTTATGCACTTACAGTGGTGAAGTAAAACATATACATTACATAATAATATCGAATGCCAGGGGCATTTAAGCATACAGACCATGTTATCCAAAATGCATATCATTTATTATTAAACCATACAGACCCTATGAGGAACGCAGGGGTATTTTACAAAGTCAAGCGGGGCTTGCAAGTAAGTTATCATTACGAATTCAAAAAATTGACCAAACACACAGACATAGTATGGAATCGTAACGCTATAGCATTTCCACATTAATTACAAAAGAAGCTAGTTACATAGAATCTCGATGCCTCTGCCATGGGTAGAGTGTCGTTGGAACGTTTTTCTTAACTACGCATGACCATGGGGTTTCCACCGGACCACGATCCATTCATGTGCACAAACTACCCTGCGACAACGATGGAGCACATAGAGGTCATAACGACTCTCTCATAGGTTGGCTTCATGCCCCTATCATATTGGCCAAGGGCCTTGCTCCTTAAAAACTCAAAAATGAAAGTAGGATGAAACCCTAACACTTAACCGACAGCGTTTAAGTAACTCTTCCCCACCAACGGGGTAAACCAAACCCGAGGCAGTTGGGTCGGTGAGTTACCTGTCGAGTTTAGCGAGCCACCACATCTCCACGTTGGTCATGAGCTGCAGGAGTACTGTCACTCCACCCTTGTCATTGATTCCCTGCACATTGCAATGTGGCGCGATGTCAAACCTCGGGGATACACCAAAACTAACTGATAATTAAAGTTAAAAAATGCCACGACGAAGCTACAAAAGGATGGAAGTGTGACATTACTTGGTGGAGCAACAGATTCGCAATGCAGCTCGGCTCCGGTTGCACCTGTCACATTATCACAACGAAGGTTAAAATTTGGCCCATTAAAATGAAAACATAAACGTGACTTACAGTAGCCAATGACATATTTTAAAACGTAAAGCTTCTGCTATGAAACACTGTAACATACCTTGCGAATGGTGGCCACACTGAGGATGGTGCTAACAGGTTCTGGGTGCATCTCTGAAAATGAAGTGGCTTAACTTGGTAGTGAACCTTCACCATATATCGTGCAGAGCCGAATCTCTCGGTGCAGCAACACATCAATGAGCCAAGTGCATAGTGAAATGACTATCAACCTGGTGCACTAGGCATGCAGGTGAATACCACTGCACCCGGTGAAGAGTGAAGTTAATGTAGGAATGGAGGTGGTTGGGTGCGAAAGTCCATTGCCAGGATCAACGGCATGAAACTTATCACAATTATCCATGCACTGTCCTGGATCACCATCGACGGATCATAATGAAGGAAGGTTTTAATGTAGCGCAAAGTTGGTGTATAGTACACCTCGATGTGATATCCCACTGATAGGGTTCCATTAATGGAACGAACCACCATATTCATCACATCGCCAAACCTTTAACGCAGCATGTGTGCAACCCTCCATGCACGTGAGCAAGAGTCGTTGTCACCTACCAACAAGGCAGCAAGGAACAGGTTTAAAATGTGTTGCTGGAATGGGCATGCCTGTGTGGTGCAAGCCACGAACCACTTAGGCCACCTGTTGAGTCGAGGCAGCAAGGATTTAGCTGAGTCACACATTATTAGTCCATGTTTAATGTTGAAGTCATGATACATTCTTTCATAGGTTCCATGTCATGGTTAACGTGGCAGTATGGATACCCTTGCATTGATATGTGTCGATCGGTCTTAACCGTAAGCTTTAAGTGTTAACGCTGTGGAGGATGAGCCATGTTGCATGGTAGGGTTGGATTCCATTAGTGACCACTCATTTTTATTTATCTATTATGTACTTAAGTATGTAGCATTAGGCCTTAGGCTAACGCTTTACATTGATATACATAGCCCATATATTTATATGCATAGTGGTTTGGCTCTATAAGCCTTAGGACAAAGGCTCCATATGTTTGTATATAGATATAGGTATAACTATATATATGTATATCTATACACCCTTTTATCCATAAGTGTTATATAGTGGCTCAACATTATTTTATGTCGATATATGGGTGATTTAAATTTACATTATGGTGCAAAGTATTTAAACCATTATGTTTATGGTAATAAGCACACCAATGTTATATGGTATAATATGTATGTATATATATATATATATTAAAAGCCATTGTCATTTTAATGCATAGTCTTTAATTGACTTAAAAAATAGCTATTGCACCGTAGAACGTTTGCATGTGAAGATCATAATATTAATAAATAACATTAATATAAGTCGATATATATATATATGTAGTCAATACATATATGTGCTTAAATGAAGAGAAATGTTGCTATGGTCAAATAAGGTATTAATGTTTGTAGTATGGCTGAAGTCCAATAATGAATACAGGACCTATATATGTGCATATGGATCGATATGCGGAGATGATTTGTGTATATATACATATAGACTGAGTAAGATGGAAAAGATACTAGGACCTAGGTTGTTTTTGTTTAAGTGCATTTATCTACACGAGAGCATAGTGTAAGTGTCAAGTGCATACTACTTAGGCATGTCATTAATTGTTACACCCTTGGTTCAGGTAGAAAGCATGTGTTCACTAGTGCTTTGGTAGAGGTTAGTATGTGTCATCATGTCGGCATAAAGGACCTCCATGGAACATACAATTGTTCATGTATATTATATGTTATCACATATAAGACGTAAGGGTGCATATAGTCTGAAAGACTATATCACTTCGGAAAAATTCACAACAAGCATTATGTAGAATGTGTGACAGACATACTTAACATGTTATGCTTATGATATATTTCCAAGTATAATCCACATCTGATGGCATAAGTATAAACAGTACGATAGGTTCATTAGACTTGCCAAAAAAAAAATTGGTAAGAGGAGACATGACAGTCATCTGGTATACTGACAAAAGGTTAGAAGAAAGTCCTGAAACATACAACATAGTAGTGAATGAGAAAAAATCTAGATCAATGTTGCCTTTACCTGTCCTTGAAGTTTCATAATCATCACTCAACACAATGGTTGGACCACTCGAAGAATCAAGAGATGTGAAGATCTCCCTTGTAGACACCATGTTCCTTGAAGCTCCAGAATAAATAATGAAAGAGGTAGGCCTTTATGTTCTTGCCATCAGTGCATGCACTCGCTCCTTATCTTCATAATTTTGTCCTCCATCCTTCCTTCTTGTGCTCTCAGGAAGAGGAATATTTGCTTTCTCCAGGAGTTGATCCATTTGATAAATGGTCTTATTCATGCAGGAGCTTTCAGGATGAAAGCCCCTATTGCAATAGCTGCACTTTTCCTTCTCATTCTTCTTATTTGGATTCCTCTTGAAGTTTGAGGAGTCTTCATGAACTTTTTGTTTGTTTTTCTTGTGATCAGTGGGTTTCTTGAAATTGCCCTTCTTCTTTCCTTTCGAACTCCTTGAATCTCTAGTAGCCAAGCAATGATCTTTTGATGGATTTTTTATTTCTCCCATCAATACCTACTTTTCTTGTTCTTGTGTAAGAGATTCCATGAATTCTGAGACAGTAGGACTCTTCAAGTTTTGAACTTCCTTCCTTGTGGCATGGAAGGTCGAAACAAAGTCTGAATAATCAGGGCCAAGCTTGGAGAGGATGGCCAAGACTAATTGGTCATCTTTTTTATCAATTCCACATTGCTTCAACTATAGAACAAGTCAATTTAACTTTGAGAAAAATTATTGTAGGTTCTCGAAATTCCGTGGACTCAATGAAACAAGTTGATTATCCAATTGGTGGCCTCTTAATTCATCTGTCTTGCCAAGCAAGTCTTGGAGATTCACCCAGAATTCATTTGGAGTGGTAATACCATATATATGGAATAAAATATCTTTGGATGTGGTGAGACATAGGAGAACATAGGATTCATCTATTCTGTTGTTCCACTTTGATTTCTCAATTGCTGAGGTTGGCTCAGTTTCAGTTGTCATAGTCACCCTGTAGAGGACTTTGCTCCTCAACATGATATTTATATGCGCTTTCCAGTCAAAATAATTGAATGGAGTGAGGATGATCTAATGTGATTGATCCATGGCATGTCTAAAATAGATTTTGGAGTGGTTTGGGTGCACCCCAAGATGTTTAGTTGCGCCCTCTAGGTGATTGAATGTGCCTTGTAGGTGACTGAGTGTGCCCTTTTTGAGACTGGTTGGATCCTTCAAGACAATCAAAGGAGAAAAGAATAGATTCATAGCTCTGATACCATATGATATTTAGTTCACACCAAGATATGATCAAGAAAATTGAAACTCTCACAAGTAATCTCACACAACTAGTCAAGAACACTAAAACACAGTCAAGTATAATGCAAACAAAATTACTCTCATGAATAATAATACATCAGCCAACCTTGGTAAAGTAATAATATGCAAATATATAACATTACATCAGATATTCGAATGCATAAGGATGCCATTCGAATCCTCACAAAAGCAGGATTACTAAAAATATGCAAAACCCCCCTAGGTGGAAAGTGTGCTATCCAAGTCACCTCAAAGGCTCACGAATTTATGAATGAGTGATCAAATAGTGATGTACGATGGAAAATAATTCTAAATCAAGAATTTGGAAGGAAGAAACATCATGGAGGATGAGTTGGCCAAAAAACAGTTAAGACTTGTCAACTAGCTTTCACCTTTCACCAAAAAGTGGTAAAAATCAGTAAAAAGTAGTAAGGAGCCTTTCTATTCCAGGATTGGATAATATCATCCAGAATCCTAGGAAATATTTTCTAGAATCTTCATAAATTCACCCAGGTGAGTCTAGGATGCTTGTGGTCCACACAATGAAGACTTGTGGTCCACACAATGTATAATTTAGTCAACTACATAGTCTAACACCTAGGAATTAATAGAAAATGATCAATAATTCTATCCTAAGGTATTAAATGACATGGATGGGTTTGAATATTCCAACATTTTCTCCCCTAAAAGGACCCTAAAACCACTAAAATGTGCATGGAAATGAAAATTTCAACCATGAAAATGAAGGGAAGGAGGAATAGAATTACCTGGTCCGAACGAAATTTCGAATGGTCAACTAGTGCTTGCACAATCTTCACTACAAATTCGAGCTAAAATGGACTTTCTTCACCCACAACTTGGTAAAAGATCAAATGGTAAATAATTTTTACTTTTACCCCTTTTATGCATTTGGGATAGAATATTCTAATGTTTTATTTACTTTTATCCTAAGTTCTTTTTACCAAGTCAATTATATGTTGTGTTTTGAGTCTGATGATCGCTTTGACATTTTTAGTGAAGCTCATAGGTTGAAATGAATGACTTTTGGCTATTACGGAGTTCCTTTTTTACTTTTTCATGCTCCTCATTAACTATAAAAAAAATTATGAGTGCTTTTTACACCATGATCGTGCTCCTTAAAAACCTATAAAAATGATGTCGAGCTTAATCTTTGTTCTTTCTCGTGCTCGTAAATACATGAGAATAAGTCACGGAGTTTTCTTTTATCTTTTTTTTGGGCTCATAAAACCACCACGAAAAAGGAACCCCTTCGGATTTTTCTTTAATCCTTTTTCAGACTCCCAAAATATGAAAAACTTGCCAAGCGAACTTGTCTCTTTCACACTTGTAAAAGGATGTGAAAGGTCATCTCCACAGTGATAGTTTACCCCTTTTTCGGACCATGTGGACTATCTAAAACGTCCACTCTAGTAAATCATGATTAGAAGAGTTCTCTCTCACATTGTTTTATCCTTTTTCAGGTGAGGAGACAAAATTTTACAAAAAAGAACCATTTGGAGTCTTCTTTAGTATTTTCAGACTCTCTAAACATGAAATGAAGCTGATTTTTCCTTCCAATATGTGTTGATGTATATGTAACTTCAGAATGTATTTCATATATATTTATTGTACCCTTATTAGAGATGTTTTATTCCTCTATAAGGAAGTGTCGTCATGTGGATTGACAAGTGTCGCAAGTGTGTGTACGTGCTGATGGGTTATTAGACCACCATGTGTGGGGTCGGCCCTGAAATATATATTATATTGTGGATGTATCTAGATAGACAAGTCATCCCCTTAGTGTAACTAGGCAAACAGGTTAAGTATAAATAGAGATCAGGAGATCTCTATTTGGATCATTCGGAAAGACACACTTCTCTCACTCAGAAAGTGGCGCACTAGTGAGGAGGAGGATCATCTACTACTAGGATACTATCTCAAGTGTATTTTGGTTGTACTCTAGTTGATCCATTGCTCTCTCTATCTCTAAGGAAGTTGTGGGGTTTTTCACCTTAGGGTTTTCCCCACGAAAACTCTGTGTCTCTTGTCTCTCATGCTTTTAATTCTTGTGATGCTTGTCATGCTTATTGTGATTTTTATGCATTGATATACTATATATGTTATTCTCTCAATAAAGATCCAAGAGTATTGTGAATTAATGCTCAAAATTTAACATGGTATCAAAGCTAACCTAAGAAGAAGACATTTTGTAGCGACAGAAACTTGAGTTTCTTGTTTATTGGGTTTCTCTCCATATATTTTGGAAAAGCAGTATAGTAGATTGACTCTACTCATCAAGGAGAATCTATCTGTCCAATCAGAATTCAATTCTGAGCATTTTCAGATTTGGCCCTTAAAATTAGGGTTTCCACAAAAATAGGGATTTTTGGAATCTAAAGACATAGCTGGAAGCTCCTTGTAAAAATCGAAGTTTAGAGCTTTGGATCGAGATTTTTGGCTGGGTAGATCTCCGGGAAACTCAAACCCTAATTTATGGCTCTCCCGAGTGAACCCGGGAGGACAAAAAGCAAATCTGAAGGGTAAAGCTTTTCTGATCTCAAATTCTGAATGCACCAGGTTGATCAGCTCATCAAAGCGCATCTTTCTATCCTTTCAAAAAGTTGAAATTCACATTTTGAATTTTTAGGGTTTTTCGACAAACCCTAATCTAGGACCAGATCCAATTTTTAGCATTTCAAGTGGTAAGATCTAAATCTTTTCTATTTACATTTGAAGTACTCTTTAAGATGTCTCACCACACCAATCTTGAGGATTAGCTTGAAGGGGATGATAACTTCCGAGCTTGGAAGTACAGGATTGGGTTAATCCTGGAAGAGAATGAGTTGGACTCATATATAAAAGAAGACATCCCTATCCCAGAGGATGAAGAGGGCAAGGTATTGCATAAGAAGAACTTGGTCAAGGAAAAGAGAATCATTGCTGATTCTATCAAAGACCATCTCATACCCCATGTGTCTTCTCTAAAGACACCCAAGGAGATGTTTGACTCTTTTCCCAAGCTATTTGAAGGGAAGAACATAAATCAGAAGATGACTCTGTGGAATCAATTGAAAGGGGTCAACATGTTGAATGGAGAAACCATTCAATCTTACTTCTCTAAGGTCTCTCAGATCAAGGAGCAACTTGAAGCTGTGGATGAAGTAGTGGACAATAGTGAAGTTGTTATGACCACTCTGAATGGCCTACCTAGGTCATGGGACTCCTTTATTCAAGGAATCTGTGCAAGAAATAAATTGATCTCTTTCAGTAAACTATGGGAGGAATGCTCTCAAGAAGAAGCTAGACTTGTAGCTCATGTGGAAAAGATGGGAGGTGAAGATCAAGCTCTCGCAACTCACACCAAAAGAAGCAAGCCCAAGAAGGAGCACTCTCGCTACAAAATATCCTATGAAAAGAATAAGAAGGATCTAAGATGCTTCACATGCAATGAGAAGGGTCACTTTGCTTCAGATTGTCCCAAGAACAAAAGGGATAATAACAACATCTCCAGCAAGAAGAAGAAGGGCAGCAAAAGAAAGTTCCATGCTCATGCTGCCGAGGATGATGAACCTCCAAAGAAGAAGGCTAGGGAAGAAAGTGATGATAGTGATGATGACTCATCAAGTGAAGAAGAGTATGTTCTAATCTCTGCTCTCATAGGTACTATCTCCCATGGTTGTAATGATTGGTTGATTGATAGTGGGGATTCCAAACACATGACTAGGTTTAAGGAATCTTTTGTGAATCTATCTAAACATGAATCACCCCATAAGGTGAAACTTGGGGATGATTATCAATACCCAATCAAAGGAAGTGGTGAAGCCTCCTACAACCTAGATTCTGGAAAATCTTTGAAGATGAAAGAAGTCCTTTATGTACCTGGGCTCAAGAAGAACTTACTCTCCATCTTTGCATTGGATGCAAAAGGTATGAGGGTTGCATTTGTGGATGGCCAAGTCCTAATGTGGCCAAAGGGAAATACCATAGATGATGTAGTAGTGATTGGAGAGAAAGAGGGAGGTTTGTATAAATTGAAGGGACAACCTGAACATGCATGGTGCATGAATCCATGGAGCCAAGTGAACTTTGGCATAGAAGACTTGCTCATATGCACTATAGGGAACTTCCAATTGCAAGAAAGGTTGTAGAGGGTCTTCTTGAAATCAAGACCAAACATGAAGGTGTTTGCAAAGGATGTGCAAAAGGCAAGAACATTAAGAAGGCTTTCCCAAGTAGTGAAAGCAAGGCAAAAGATATCCTGGAAATCATCCACTCAGATGTATGTGGTCTTATGTCATCCAGTTCTCTAAGTGGGTATGTTTACTATGTCTCATTTATTGATGACTTCTCTAGGAAGACTTGGGTATACTTCTTGAAGAACAAAAATTAGGTGTTTGATAAGTTCAAGGAATTCAAAACCTTGATGGACAATCAAACTAACAAGAAGATCAAAACATTCAGATCCAGCAATGGTGGAGAATTCACCTCAGGTGACTTCAAGAAGCTTTGTAGTGATTCAGGGATTAAGAGTGAGTTGACTGCTCCTTATAATCCTCAACAAAATGGAGTTGTAGAAAGGAAGAACATAACTATCATGGAAGCAGCAAGGGCAATGCTGCATGACCAGGATCTACCTATGCATCTATGGGCAGAAGCAGCTAGAACAGTTGTATATGTACAAAACAGAACACCCCAAAAGATATTGGACAACAAGACACCATAAGAGGTCTTTACTGGTAAGAAACTTGAAGTCATCCATCTCAGAATATTTGGTTGTCCAGTATACACTCATGTCCCAAAGGAAAAGAGGACTAAACTAGATCCTTCAGGAAAGAAGGGTATCTTTGTGGGTTACAGTGAAAGCTCGAAGGCTTACATAATATACTTTCCAAAGTTCAAGAAGATTGATGTCAGCAGGGATGTAACATTTTATGAAAATTCAGCATTCATCAAATCAAGGAAGGCACCTATCAAATTTTATGAAGAACCTAAGGAAACTAGATTTCAAGACACTACCATGACAGAAGAAATTCCAGAAGTTGTTCGTGAGTTTGAAGATCCGCAAGAACCTGTAGATCCACCCCATGAGGATAAATCTGACAAGAGGAAACCTGCATGGGCTAGAGAGCTCATTCAAGATGCAAAAAGATTTGGCATTCCAGAAGAAGAACACATAGCGAAGAAGAGAACCAGATCACATACCAGCTATGTTGCTTTACTCTGTGACATTATGAACAAAAAACCTTCCAGTTATGAAGAATCAACGGAAAAGAAAGAATGGAAGGATGCCATGGTTGAGGAATACCAATCAATAATGAAGAATGATGTTTGGGATGTTGTCCCAAGACCTAAAGAGAAGTTTGTTGTGACTTCCAAATGGATCTACAAAATCAAGCATGCTGTAGATGGTAGTGTAGAGAAATACAAGGCAAGATTCGTAGCTTGTGGTTTCTCTCAAAAAGAGGGAATAGATTATGAAGAAACTTTTGCACCTGTAGCCAGGTATACTTCCATCAGAACAGTAGTTTCCCTGGCTGTAGCAATGAAATGGAAAATACACCAGATGGATGTCAAGACTACTTTCTTGAATAGTGTAGTTGAAGAGGAAGTATATGTGGAGTAGCCACTTGGTTTTGAAATACATGATAGGGAGTCATATGTGTGCAGATTGAAGAAATCCTTGTATGGCTTGAAGCAAGCTCCCAGAACTTGGTATGGTAGGATGGATAGTTTCCTATCTAGTTTGGGCTTTACCAAGAGTAAAGCGGATTCCAACCTTTACTACAAGGTTGAGGAAGGGAATCTTGTGATTCTACTTCTGTACGTAGATGACTTATTTGTAATAGGAGATGACAGATTGATTGCAGATACTAAGAGGAAGCTTGCTGCTGAGTTTGATATGAAATATTTGGGAATGATGCATTATTTCCTAGGTATGGAGGTGTGGCAAAGTGCAGGTGCGATCTTCCTTTGTCAAGGGAAGTACACAATAGATATCCTGAAGAGATTCGGGATGATGGATTGCAAGGCCATGGCCACACCTATGGCATCAAATCTGAAGCTTCGATGTGATGCTTCATCTAAGCCAGTTGATGTCTATGTATCATGAGATGATTGGGTCCTTGATGTACCTGACGAACACGAGACCAGATATTTTCTTTGTTGTGAACACATTGAGTCAGTTCCTGACAAATCCGAGGAGTGTTCACCTGGTTGCTATAAAGCATGTTCTGAGGTACCTAAAGGGTACAGTGGATTATGGGCTCAAGTATGAGGCAAATCAAAAGTTTAACCTGCCGGGTTATGTTGACTCAGATTGGGCTAGTAGTGCTACAGATAGGAAGAGCACATCTGGGTGCTGCTTCAGTATGGGACTAGGTGTGATCTCTTGGTTTAGCAGGAAGCAGTCCTGCGTAGCACTGAGTATAGCTGAGGCAGAGTATGTTGCATCCTGTTTAGCTAGTTGTAAGGAAGTATGGCTATAGAAGCTACTATATGAGTTATTTGATGTCCCGTTGGATGCTACTGGTATCTTTTGTGATGACCAGAGTTGTGTGAAGCTGTCCAAGAACCCAGTGTTTCATGACAAGTCGAAACACATAGAGATCAAATATCACTATATCAGGGATATGGTGCAGAGAGGAGCTGTGAAGCTCCTATACGTTGCGACAGACAAGCAGATTGCAGATGTGTTGATGAAGGCACTAGCCAGGGTGAAGTTCGAGTACTTCAGGGAGAGGCTTGGCATTCTTCGGATTGATGACACTTCGAGGAAGAAGTGATGGACACATTTGCTGAAGCCATTCCAAGCATGTTGGAAGGAGGATCTTTCACATGGCTATGGGTATAAGCGCTGGATCATGAGCATCAGATGATGTTCTGGTTTCTATTTTGTATGCATCATGTTGGATGATGGATATGGTCAGTTGGATCATTTATTTGTATATGTATGTATGCATCATGTTGGATGTTGGATATGATCAGTTGGATCATTTATATGTATATGTATGTACGCATCATGTTGGATGCTATATATGATCAGTTGGATCATTTATATGTATGTACGCATCATGTTGGATGCTGGATATGATCAGTAGGATCATTTATATGTATTTTGTATATGCATCATGTTGGATGCTTGGACCATGTATCTATATATGTATCAGGTGGATACATTGTATGATCAGGTGGATCATGTATGGTGATATGTATCATGTATTTGTATCAGGTGGATCATGTATGATGATATGTATCAGGAAGATACTTGGTATGCATCAGGTAGATGCATTGTATGATCAGGATGATCATGGATGACGAGCTTCAGGATGTTGCTCCAGATGACATGCAGCAGGATGTTGCAATGATGATGATTAGGATGATCATGTGTACATCAGGATGATGTATGGTGAGTGTCAGGTTGATACTCTATGGTCGTGGATCAAGTTGTGCTGATGAGCATATAATTTGGCCCTGGGAGATTTGCAGATAGTCTTTCCAGGTTTTTCCTATGGCATGTAATCTGGCCCTGGGATATCTGGCAAATGCTCTTTCGAGGTTTTTCTCTGGGACGACATATAATTTGGCCTGGGAGATTTGCAAATAGTCTTTCTAGGTTTTTCCTATGGCATATGATCTGGCCCTGGGATATCTGGTAGATGCTATTTTGAGGTTTTTCCCTATGGCATATAATATGTCCCATGGAGATCCAATAGGTTGGGTTGTGTGCCCATAATAAGTCCTGGGATGCTCTTGCGAGGTTTTGCCATGACCACATATAATTTGTCCCTGGGAGTTCCTATAGGTAGAGTTGTGTGCTCGTAACAGCCTGGGATGCTCTTGCAATATTTTTTGGTGACCACATATAATCTGTCCCTGGGAGATCCTATAGGTAGAACTGTGTGCTCGTAACATCCTGGGATGCTCTTGCAAGGTTTTGTGGTGAGGTCACATATAATATGGCCCTGAAAGATCCTATAGGTAGAGCCGTGTGCTCATAACAGCCTGGGATGCTCTTTGAAGGTTTTGTAACGCATGTAATAAGTCCTGAGGATTCCACAGTATGGCCAGTGATGACGAAGACCTGCAGGTGGTGGGCCTACATCCAGTATGAAAAAGGACTGGCTCTATAGAACTTCCTATGATGAGTAGAGTCAGAGATTGGTTGAGATAGCAGCAAGAGTGACGATGATGATGACGATGATCCCAAGAAGAAGACTTGTCTAACAGATCTGTGTCGAGAAATACCTTCCTAGTTAAGAGGGAGTGTTGATGTATATGTAAACTTGGAATGTATTTCATCTATGCATTTCATATATATTTATTGTACCCTTATTAGAGATGTTTTATTCCTCTATAAGGAAGTGTCGTCATGTGGATTGACAAGTGTTGCAAGTGTGTATACTTACCGATGGGTTATTAGACCACCATGTGTGGGGTCGGCCCTGAAATATATATTATATTGTGGATGTATCTAGATAGACAATTCGGCCCCATAGTGTAACTGGGCAAACAGGTTAAGTATAAATAGAGATCGAGAGATCTCTATTTGGATCATTCGGAAAGACACACTTCTCTCACTCAGAAAGTGGTGCACTAGTGAGGAGGAGGATCATCTACTACTACGAGACTATCTCAAGTGTATTTTGGTTGTACTCTGGTTGAGCCATTGCTCTCTCTATCTCTGAGGAAGTTGTGGGGTTTTTCACCTTAGGGTTTTCCCCACGGAAACTATGTGTCTCTCGTCGCTCATGCTTTTGATTCTTGTGATGCTTGTCATGCTTATTGTGATTGTTATGCATTGATATACTGTATATGTTATTCTCTCAGTAAAGATCCAAGAGTATTGTGAATTAATGCTCAAAATTTAACAATATGGACTCGTTAAAATTTTAGCATAGAAGGGCCCTTATAGGGACAAACCCCCCCTATCTTAGGTTCGTAAAACATGTGAGATTGGACTTGTCCTAAGGAAGAGCTATATCGAGCATTTTTTATCCTCCTCAAGCTCCTTAATAAACAAATAGGTACTCATCAATCATGACAGGGTATTAGGAAAGAACATGTATTCACTTGTGTTAATGGAAGCTTATAGTCATCTTTGAACATGGCACTTATTTTCATTTCATTCAAACAGCTTGGGTAATATGCTTGTCTTTGAGTGTTACCATTTATTTGAGTCACTATACTCCTTTGGATCATCCAAAGAATGCATCGATCATTAGTTGTATTAGGTTTTGGTGTCTATCGCATCATGTCAATGCTGCCAAGTCATTCCATTCCATGTTCAAGGAAATTCTATTTTTTGTGTCAACCTATGTAGTCAGTATACCTTCCTTCATGTCAGTCACCTCTGAGTCAGTCTCGAACATCACTCTATAGTCCGATCTAATCCAAAATATCGTTGATCATGTTTTGTGTCGATGACGGGGGAAACATTATGTCCCTCCTTTGACGAGTTTATCCTTATCGACTTCAAAACATCATTTAAGGATTGAACCTAGTAACTAGTCAAGTACCTTGGGTGTGCATGCCTTAATGGAAGGTTACCTCGCTTTCAATAGTAAGTTTACATCATTGACTTCTGATTAAAATATTCCACTGAATGTTCGACATCAACTCATTGATTCACATTTGACAGTATGCAATGTGATACCTTAGGGATCATTGACATCAATGATGATTTCCCTCTCACTTGTTAACAGCTTCCATTATTGACCAGTAATCAAGTGGTTTCTACCATGTTCAACTTCAACACATGTTTAGATCTGTATCATTCTAGGTTCAAGGTGAAGACCCTAGGGGTTTTTTTATATATCTTACCCATGCTGTGATGGAGATATTTTTTTAGTAGGTTCCACATAGACATCATGATGGAACCATTATTCTATCACATAGATCCACATTGTATTGGTCTGTGGCTATTTTCAGTTCGTCTCATAGATCCACCATGTATTCTCTCATGGCTATGATCTAGTCTTGTCATAGATGTATGGATCCATGTTTGTATTCCTAGTGGCCATACTTTTTATCAATATTTCATGGATCTGCAGTGTATTGGTCGGCAGCCATGTTTGATTTATTTGAGACGCATGTCTTAGAGTTAGTAGTACTGCAGAGTTACACCAAAATCTTGTCATCATGAGTTATGTGTCCTTCACTTACCCTCATTCCTAAAACATTGATCCTAAATTGATTGAAGGCAGTTGTTGTGGTTTTTTCCCTTTGTTGTCATGCTGACGCACCTTGCACATTGATAAAGTGCATCAGACCCTTGATGCTGCGCTTTACACATTGACAAAGCGCGTCACTAACACCTTTTTCCTTTGAATAGAGTGTGTCACCCTTTAATGGAAAATGTTTCCTATATACAAAGTGCGTCACTGTTAGTTAAAAGAGAAAAATAAAATCTTCGAGCAACTTCTAGAAGGAATATCTTCGTGGAGGATTATCCGAAGAAATAATCCAAGGTGGCATTCGATCCCCTACCTTCTTGGGATGATCCCTTGGTCTTATCCATATAATACTCAACCCATTTTATCCATTTGGGCCTATATATACAAGCCTTCTCTTCATAATTGGAGGAGGAAGGATTAGATTACCAAAACACTGGAGGAACTCCATTAGAACCCTTCCATCCATTGAAGGCTACATTGGAATTTTGAGGCAAAGATCACTTGGAATAAATTGCGAGGTCAAGGAGATGGTCGTAATCTCCTCTCCATTATATTCATTAATTCAGAAATATTCATGTTCTTTCCATAAATATTTGTCTATTATATGTCTTTAGAACTTGCTTACTTGACTGCTTGTTTAGATCGATTTATATCACATATTGATTTAACGTTGTTTTCTTGTCATTTGTCTTGTGTTGTTTTCAATTGAGAGACCAATATCTACATCAAATGAAGAGGAAAAACCACGGATATAAGGTAAGCATTCTATACATCCGTTGTGATTACATCAACCTAGGAAAGACATTTGTATTATGTTTTCCTTTGTTCTAGATCCGATCCATTTGGGCTAGGGAGATCGGTTAGTATCCGCACTAACAGATTCGTCCGGTAACATAAAGATCCCCTAGGGGAAGGAAAATTCAAGTCTATGTGGATCAAGTCGTATATTGTCTCTAAGTTTTTGAAAAAAGGGTCATATGAACTGGTCAATTAGGATGGATATAAGTTGTTGGAGCCCATAAATGGGCTCTATATGAATAAGTATTATTCATAGCACATATACGTTTTCTTGTAAATAGTTGTACATTAGTGTAGAGTTTGCCTTTTTTTGTGGCTTATGTGCCTCTGGTTGTATTTCAGATGTCAACCAAGTGGTTTGTAGGATTTGTTGATGGTGCTAATCATCATACTCGTAACCTCACCTCGGTTGCTTGGGTGATTTACTCACCTTTAAGTCACCTGATTTTGTCAGGAGGTGCTTGTCTAGGACTTGCTACTAACAATATGGTCGAGTATAGCGCTTTTATAGAGCTTCTCCGAGATGCATTATTGATAATAGCTTTAAAGGTAGGGTTAGATCTACATTAAACAAGCTATATTACTATGAAATGGTGAGTTCCAATGTCAGATATGAAACAATTAACACAAATTTCCTAATATCTTTAATCAATTATCAAGAATTTCTCAATATTTGAAACCATCATAAACACAAACCAAATGGAAGGAAACTTGAATCATTTCATATTAAGCTAGAGAAGAAAGTACATAACTACCATGGAGCTTGATGTGCATCCCTCTTCCTTTGCCATGATCTATCCTTTCTCCACCCTTGCTTTTGATGAAGATGAGCTTTCCAATCTTCAGAATCTCTCTAGCATGCCTTCGCTCTTCCTTTTGCCTCCCTCTACCATGCCCCAAATGTCTTTGTTTTATAGCATTGGGAAATGGGCTCTCAAGTTTCTCTTTTCAATTTGGGATTGTCCCTTTTCTTGATTTTTGATTATTTTCTCTCAAAAAACCACTTTCCATAGTATTTTTGGTTTTTCTCATAAATTTAGGATTCTCAAGCACAATTAATGTAATCTTGTGCATTTCTTCTCATTGTTGACTAATGGAGACTAGATTTGAGCCTTCAATTGAGCAGTTAAATCACTGAACCTTGTCTCTTTAGGCTCCTTCTTTCTTCAATCAATCCTTCTAGTTATGGAAATAGTGATTAGATCATAGAGGACTATTCTCTTATGTACTTGTATTTTGTCTTCATGTTGTGGGCACATAGTAAAATATGCTTCTTCTCCTCACTTAGTTAAGGGTGTTAATTTGATTGTTAATAGATACCCCCTAATGTGTGAGGTCCAAAGCAGAGCTAAGGGCCAAAATACATTACTTTTATAATGATGTTCTTCATACTGATACTCTTCCTACTGATACTCTTTATTAATCAAAGAAAGTATGAGGAAAGGATAAGCTCATGGGCGCAAGATTCAAGATAACATCTCCAAGTCAAACATATCAATTTCCCAAATATATAATATCTTCCTGAGGAGGGCATACCCATGCTCAATAGTAAACAAGCATGGCCACGAACAATACACAGTGGATCCATGTCAAAAGTAAATTTTTCAGAAGTGTAAACATGCACTTTGATGAGTGCGAGAACAAGGTCTTCATCGAACTTCTGACATGGTGGTTTAATCTTGCGCAACTCGGGAAGTGCATCAATGAGTGATACAACATTTTTTCCCAAGGTCTTCAATACAAACCAATGATAGTAGGAGTTTATATCATGCTAATAAATGAACTGATGTCGAGCATAATAAAACATCATCTAATTACCGGTCATTGATGTATACTGTTAACAGATGCGAAGAGGCCCACCGATAATGATGATGGACTCTAAAGTACTGAGTACAAACTAGAAAGTGCGAATAGATGTTATGAATTCGAACACTTGTAGAATCAAATAATCAAGGGTCATTGATGTATACCCACTGTCATTTGCGAGGAAATGTTCCACTGATGATTGCAAGGTCCAAGGTACTCCTAGGTTTCTAGATCCATACCTAGATGATGATTTGGTGTCGATAGGAATAGGTCTATCAGAAGGAGGGCATTAATGCATCCCACATTAACCGATATGAAACAAAGATCAATAGTCTGATATAGTTTGGTAGAACTGCGAGATCCAACACTATATACTGACACAAGGAAAGCCGACATGATTGATCAGGAATATTGAGGAATGGTCGACATAGTTTGAACTTCCCTTGAACACATAACATGACACATAATGGAAAATTGGAAACGTAGGACTTTGAGTAACTGACCTTAATGAAATTCACCAATGCCAGATGCATTAATGAAAGCTCCATTGGTGATGGGAAGGATAACCCATCGATGAAGATCTGTTCAAAATACTGGTACAATTTCCTAAGGAAAATGTATATGGTGTACTGACAGCGGATACTAAATTATGTGCCGTGTTCAAGGGTGACAAGGACTGACTATTGCCATTTTATTCAATGATATAATATGAAATGATTCAATTCTCCCTCTTTTTGGATTTTTGTGTTTTCCAATTTTTTTAACCTTTTTCATTTATTAGCTTTAAAAAAGAATAAAGCATGCTATGATACATTAGAGGAAACAAATGTCTCAAGGGAATGCGCCTAAATTTCAAGGGCATAGGTCAGGCCAAGGAAAAGATCCATATTGCAAACAAGGGCTGAGCTAGTTATGTACACTCTTACAGATGTTTCCTCCATGGGTATGGGTCAAATATACATAAGCAATGGTTTATATGAATCATGTAACAAAAAGTGACTGCAAAGGAAAATATGCAATATAAGCAATAAGCAACGAAGCAGTTTGCATGGATGTTCAAGTGGATATTTTAACACATGATTATGTAAAATGAAAAAAAAATGGGAGCCCATTAGGATATGGTTAGAAATGTATGAAAGAGAAATATGTGGTCTCAAACTCCAAGTCATGATGGGATTAATAGGGTTCCCGGGCCTATGAGAATAACTCAGCATGGGAACCAAAATGGCAATGGGGTGCTGACAAGGGTGTGCCATGTTCAGTAGGCTCTTCTATCAGTATGGTGGAAAATACAGATACGAAGGGTTGACCCACCAATTTCCAATAGGTTTGACCCTATGGAAAGTTTGGGTTGCAAAAGTTTCAAATTCATCTTCACAAAGGGATAGCTTGAACCTATATGCAAGCTTCCAAATATACCAAATCAGATCGAGGAACATGCAAATCATGCTCCTATACTTGGGTAGATTTAATCCAATTCTGCTCCTAGTGGCCCCACAAAAGATGTCCTTAGGTGGCTGCAACCAAAGTTTCACAACTTCGGGGATATCTTCATCTGATGATCAAATGTAATCCAATAAATCATGTGAGCTGGGATATCTTACAGCCCAAATGGGCCAAGTAACCAAATCATCTTCCTCCATCAACGGAAGATTTTGATCTAAATCTTCCAAAGCTATTTAAGTAGCTTGGTATGAAACTTCTACGACAAATAGGGGTGATCCAAATGCTTTCCCACATTTAAATGACATTACACATGCTGAGGTCCTTTTATCCACTATGGTTAGACAAATTTTCTTACCATGAGTCATTACTTTAATATGAAAATCAACTTCAGAAAGGATACTACATATTGAATGGTCTATGTCTGATGTGATCGAAGTCGCATCAGATGGATCAACAGCGCCAATTGTAGACAATAGTTCCTTTCTTTATGCAGTTGCAATATCTCCAAGGCCGACATGGCACATGGTACTTGACCTAGGTCCTCAAGAACATTACCATTCTGAGCAACTCACATGTTAGGATTATGCATTGTTCTACGTAGAACACCTTTCGGGGGGGTGTGCCACTACGTCTATAGCTGGTTTCTCAATGTAGAGAGAACCACTTTGCTGTGATACCGATTGATCCGATGTACTATGTTATACCTCAAAGTTATGCATTAAACCCTAGTGTCGCATCCTCATACCATGTGACCTAACGACACTTTCTCCCTAATGGTCATCATACATTATTGGTATCCTCTTTGGTCTCATCTGGACACCTAGGAGCACAAAAAACTGATTGAATGTCGAAGACAACACCTTACCTTCCACATGTCACCAAATCTGACCCAATCTACATACATTTTCGTGCTTTGCACATCTTCTCAATAGCAACAATTAGGATTTTCGTGCTATGCTTAGACCCTGAGGCGCGACAATTTCACGTTATGCTCAGACCCAGGGGCACGAAAATCCCTTTTTAGCCTTTTTTCCATGGATCTTGGATCTCACCATTCGAGAGATTTTCTTGAGATTACTAACTTTGATTCGATCCCAACCCCCTCTCTCTGTTTAGTATGTTTGATCCACTAAACACTCATTAGATCCATCTTACTCTCCTTTTGGTTAACCCTTCCAAGCACTATAAAGGAGAGGCCCTCCATGAGCCAAAGGGAGGACATTTGGGGCATCCAACCTATGAACTTGAGACTTTTGAAGAGATAGATAGAGGAAGAACTTGGAGCTGAAAGTTGGCTTGTCCATCAAGCAACCATTGTAAGCATCTTCAACTTGTAATAAAGTTAACTTGTCTTGTTTCCCAATTCATGTGTGTTGATTCTATTTCAATTTCATGATTTGTCTCTAGATAGATTTGGATTCTAACTCATGATCCAGGTTTCTTGGAGAATTGTGTGTGCTTGTATATTGTCTTATCTTAACAAGTTCATCGCGAGGACTTCGATATCTAGACTACAAGCAGGACAAACATCAAAAGTGAAAGGTCAGTTATCTTCTCTTACTTTCTTCAATACAAGAATTTTGAAATACTTGTTTAATCTAGGATTCAAGATCGCATTTGTTTCATTTGTGTTTTAGTATAGATTCAGTCTATCATGCTTTATCCTAATAGGGCTTCTTTCTATCGGTAGGAATAAATCTCTACCACAAAAACTGGCGACTCCTGATGGGTCCAAAATATAGGTATCTAATAAGCCTTTCCCCACAACAAAAACACAAGAAAGGGTGAAGAAATACACTTGTTTTGTGGGAGAAATGATTTACCTTGATTATTTAATGAAGTTGTTTTAAAGATTATTCTTCTATGTTTAAATGCGTGTTCAATAAACTAATTATGGGAAAATTGAGTATGGTTGAGAAGGTCCAGGTACACTAAAGGACACCCACGCAGATCAAGCAGTGGACTGGAAAGCTCATGCAAAACTCAATGCCTTTTTCCTGATTTCTAGGGAGAACACATGTTCAAACAGAATCGACAATTAGAAATAGAAGTTAGGTTAAGCATTAGAGGCATATATATACGGGCCTCTCATCTAGCGAGAGGATCCTGTTGCCATTTTTTAGAACCATTATTTTACGTTTTTATACTGTCGAGATACTTTGAGTTACAGACTTTTGTTAAGCTATGAATCTGCTATTTCGAAATGAATATTTGATGTTGCTTTCAATTCGGCATCTATAAGTTTTCTCCACTCCTAAGTACGGGTTGGGGAGGAACCCTCCAACACGTAAGTCAGGAGATCTTACTGTTCAGGTATTTTTCATTATGTGTTTTACATTGACTGAAATCTATATTAAATATGAAAGCATTTGAATGGCGTTAATTAGTACGATTTGATTTTTGTAGTAATGCGACTAGTCTGATTCCGTAGTAGTTTATAACGCATTCTGTAGTTTGGTAATACTATTTTAGTAGTCCTATAGCAGCATTCTTCCAAGGCATACTTTCAACATCTATTGCCCTATGTGCTCGCATTGCTTTTGAACAGTGATTCAGATCTTAAAGCTTATGCACTCTTTCATTACTATGGTTGCTTGTCAAGATTGCTTACTTTCAATATTGTGGTTAATTAATGATATTTACTTCTTGAAATTCTGATTATTTCGTAGCATTAGATAATGGTATCCTGAACGTGGTTTGGGAAATTAAAGAGGTTAGATTAGACTCCTAGTTTTATGCATTTGATTTATAGTAATTGTTTCTTAGATAAAAGATCCAGCTTTCATTATTTTAGAATAGATTTGCTATGTTTTTAGTATTCACTTCCACAGTCTAAATTCTCTATTTTTCAGCAATTCAATTCTTAGGAACATATTGATTGTCTTCAGCATTTAGATTATTTGATATAGATTTACTGTCTTCAGTACCTGAACTTCTTAGCATAGGTATTTTATTTATCCGTAGATTAAGCAATCCTTCCCCTGTTTATTCGATTTCTCTTAGGAAAACTCGTAAACATTGATACCAACACCCAACCGCGACCAAGATTATCCTATAAGAGCACATATAGTGCCTGCACCTCTGAAGTTTGTACATCCCTCGGGTTGATAATTAAAGTAGGCTCTTAGTCTAGCTACCCTCATTAGGCATCCATTCTGAGAGCTCACCACTTTTTGGCACCGTTGCCGGGGAGGTCCTAAATCTTTTAGGAGACATATTCACCAAACATAACAAAAAGAAAAAAATCACATAAAAAAAAAACCTAAATATTTTACCAATGAATGCCTGATCGGCAAATGGATAGGTTTGGACGCTTTCTGCCTAAGCATCCCATGAGAAACAACGATAACAACAGTTCTGACCATTCTCAGTTTGAATTTCTAAACTCTGAAAATGAAACTGACTCCACATACGATCCAAACCGAGACAACTTCTCTACTAGTTCCATCTTAAACACCACTGTTGGGGCCAAGGTCGCAGCTATAGTAAAAGCTGCGAATTTTGGGAAAAAGCACGAGTATGGAAGGAAAGTGCTAATTTTGGGACAAGCACTAAGTTTTGGGTAAGAAGGAGACGGTGCGCAGTACGGTGCCAGATGGATGATCTCAGCGCAGATCACGGACCGGAAATTGCGGAGCTCGCGCGCACGTCATCGAAGAATGAAGGTGGCTCAGCTACCATAATAAATAAGGCGATGGAGTAGAGGGCTCAGCTACCCTCATTCAAAGGCTCAGTACAGAAGTTATGGTTGCTCGGATCAAGGAGGAGCAACGGACCAGAGCATTGAAGGTGAAGGACGATCGCCCATACCCACAATCTGCGCCGGAATTCACGGAGCCTGCAGGAAGCGGCGACGTGACTGCAAGCGGCGCCTACAGTACACCTAGCCATGTGCGTGGTTAGGGTTTTTGGGAATCACTGTTGGGAAAGGCCCACAGTTTTGTAAAGGTGTGACCGTCATGGCCACCTATATATATGAATCATTGTAATGGGTAGAGGTTCCTTCAGTTCCTTCCTGTTTTTGGAGAGTTAGAGAGTTAGATGCTAGACTGTTAGAGAGCCAGTCTAAAGGATAGATCATGTGTTGATTATCCTTCACTGTATTTTCTACCCGGTGTGTAGAACTAGAGAGGAAATCGGATAGCCGAGGAGCTAATCCCTGAGTTGCCAGACAGTCTGTGAGACGTCTGTGCCTTTGTAATCTCCATAGAGAGGAGACTAGATTGAGAGAAGGGCTCCCAGCTGTGTACGTGGAGTTCCTGGTAAAGATCTAAGGCTGCAGCTGTGTGCGCAGCATATTGTATAACTCTATCATTTTCTGGTTAATATAACACTCCCGTGGACGTGGTTTTCCTCGAGGAGATGAGCGTCACATATATCTTCTTGTTATAATATTTGCGTGAATGATAACTATTTAAGATCATTACCTGTGTGTACATCTTTTGCATCATCTTTGCGACTGTTTAAGCGAGTCTGAAAGGTCCCTTGTTAACTATAAGTGTTAAGTACCGAAGAAGTAGTACCGCGCTGCCGCGGCAGCGAGCAAGGAATACGCTACTGCGCTGGATGCGCAGGGCGAGGAAGTATTTAGCGCGTCAACGCGAGGAATAGTTGCCTTCTGTGCTAGAGGGGAGAAACCGCGCAGTAGGCCGGAGAAGGAAGGAATCCGCGCAGCTGCGCCGAGAGGCCTGCGGGAAAGTCCGACCGCCGATATTTGAGGGAGAAGGAGATAGACAGAACAATCTCCGCGTCACCACGGTTAAGGAAACCTGATTCCTTAACCCCCCATAGCCACTTCGGGTGAGACCTCGAGCTGCCGCGCAGCTCGTTGCCGAGAGGGCCAGTGCGCCAAGGGGTTTTGTTGC
Organism: Larix kaempferi; assembly: GCA_027924585.1. Classification (NCBI taxonomy): domain Eukaryota; kingdom Viridiplantae; phylum Streptophyta; class Pinopsida; order Pinales; family Pinaceae; genus Larix; species Larix kaempferi. Next base: position 6,279,999 of record BSBM01000264.1, read on the forward strand.
TGCGCTTCATTAAAACCCGGGTCTGCCCAGAAAAGCAGCCAACAAATGGTTCCGTTGCCGGGCGACTTGCTGTTGTGAGACTTGTTATTTTGGCGACGCGCGAGATTGAGGAGCCAACAAATGGTTCCGTTGCCGCGTGAGGGAGACTTCTTATTTCAGTGACGTGCGAGATTGACGCGCAACCTAGAGAAAGGAAGCAGCGAAACAAATGGTTTCGTTGCCTTGCGACTTGTTGTTGTGAGACTTGTTGTTTTGACGACGCGCGAGATTGAGCAGCCAACAAATGGTTCCGCTGCCTCATGACTTTTCGATCACGTCACTTCTGTTGCTCTGAACCTTGTTGCTCAGCCAACAAATGGTTCCGTTGCCTAGTGACCAACAAATGGTTCTGTTGCCTCATGACTTTTTGATCACATTACTTCCATGGCTTTGAACCCTGTTGATTGAGCCAACAAATGATTCCTTTGCCTTGCGACTTGTTGCTGTAAGACTTACTAGTCACGCGACATCTGAGACTGTTGCTGAAGACAACATAAGGTTCTGTTACACTGAGACTTGCTCAGTTAACAAATGTGTTACTGGCATCCTACAGCTAAATAAATTGGAGATTGGTTTGATTTAAAGGTTAAAGAGTTTGCTAAACAAGAAAATAGAAGCCTTACGCTTCAAACAGAAGATTGGTTACAGAAGTATATTTATGCTGACCTTTACGAAATTTTCTTTGTTACGTTTGCATTGGAGTTACACGCTTGGATAGCCAAGTTAGCAGATTCTAGACCTACGCTGCATGTTGATCAACCCGTCACGTGGACGCCTGAGCTAGTCAGTATTGTGAAGCGGATAGACAATCCTGTGTCCCGCGCAGTAGACTTTTGGTTGAATAGTCTACTGGAAGGTTTCATTACCGAATTTGCAGTCGATACAAGAAAGAGTTTCAGTGAAGCTGAGAGGAGTTTCTTCCAAGTACACAGAGGTAAGTTCTTAAATTCTCTGAACTTATGGATTAAAATGCTTCTGTATGAAAAAGGAAAGCTATGTATTGCTTCTGATGAATAGCATAGACAAGTAATGTCCGTAGATTCTGATAGTGATCCTGAAGTTATTGGTTGCACTCGTAGTGGAAAACGATATAAAGTAGGCCTTGACCAATATCCTTTTGAGTCTAGCCCAGACAATAGCCAAGTCCCTAGAGCAAGCCATATAGAACGACAAGGGAGTGCTCATATCCTTTATTACCCCTTTACACCGCAAAAACCAGACGGAGCTCAGTATAATCCTACAGTAACACCTTCTAGTAGCCCACACGGTACTTCTAGTACCTCTGTACCACCTTTGTTTAACCATCCCGGAGGCACTGCTACAGCACCTCCACCTCAAACCCGCGCAAGAAGGATGGGTGATGACATGAAGCTACCAACTTTTAGAGGAACAGGGATAGAGGACCCTGAGCAGCACTGGTTCTTATGTGAAGCCATTTGGACAATTAAGCAAATTAATGACGATGTTGTTAAACTGGTTCAGTTAGCAACCACACTAAGAGAAAGAGCCTTGACTTGGTTCATGAAATACTCAGCAGCACAGAATAGGACGCTTGCTGAGGTAAGAAATTCCATGATTAGAGAATTTAAGAAACCTAAATCAGAATCACAGTGTATCACAGAGCTCAAAGACATCAAACAGTTACCTACAGAATCAGTATGGGACTTTGACCAGAAGTTCAAAGCTTTGATAGATCAAGTAAGCTTCGAGTTTGCACCACAGCAGCATAAAGAATGGTTTATTGCTGCATTGCTTCCACACATTAGACTTCCTCTTATGCAACAGAATCTCAATACTCAGGAACAAGCTCTAGAAATGGCTATGAAACTAGAAGCTTCGCCAATTGCAGGAACAAGCAACGATGTTGCGCATTTACAGAACCAATTAGCAAACTTAACCTTGCAAGTGCATGATATTAAGAAAGGCAAGGAGATTAAGGAAGAAATTTGGTGCACAAAATGTAAAGCCCAAGGTCATTCAAAGGACCATTGTCCCGTTTTCATAGACTATATTGCAACTGGAGCACCTAACCCTTTACCACAGGCACAAGGGCCTTGGTGTGAAATCTGTAGAACTAGAGGTCATAGACCACAAGAATGCCACTTACTTCAGAAATATGTACAAACTCCAAAGAATCTATATTGTAATTTCTGTAAATCAGTAGGTCATGATGAGAACAATTGTAGAGCATATGATCTTATGATAGAAAGAAAGCATGATGTTTATAGGGTACAAGCAGAGACACAAGGACCCACAGCAGGTCCACCTTATGACCAAACTCGGGACGCCCGAGCAGCAAATTACAGAGGACGCGGACGCACAACAAACTTTGGTCGCGGAAGAGGACAAATCACTTGTTATAATTGCGGAGAACAAGGTCATTTTGCTAGGGATTGCCAAAATCCTACAACCCTCTGCAGGTATTGTAAATCTTCTGACCATATCATTGAAGAATGCCCTCAGTTACAGGCTAAGATGCAAGCAAAGACACCACAGGTCAATCAGAATATCCAGTTGATTGGAGCAGAAAAAAGAGAACCAGACCCTACAGTTAATATAGTGACACGCAGTGGAGCAACCACTGGTGCGCAAGAGATGGGAACGGGAAAGCAAGCGACGCAATGGGTGCGCCGCGCTAACATTAAACCAGCCCCACTTAACCTGCAGAAGCAAAAAGAAGCATTTAAGCAAGCTCAAGAGTATTTCTCAGATCCGAGAGCTTCAAGTTCTGCCGCAATTCCGCAGAACAATATTAGATCGCAAGCGCTAAGACAAGACAACCTGGTACAAGAACAGGCCACTACAGCTGGAAGGCCTGACGACGAGCATGCACTAGGCAGTGTTCATGCGTTCCTACGACAATGTTTAAAATTGTTGCGAAATGAAAAAGCAACTCTAGAACTCCAACACCTGTTAGATCAGTGCCAACACTCTGCTTCGACGAACACACCGCAGCGTGCTGTTCACCAGATTAGGAGTCACATTAGAACTGGAAAAGAGATGAGGCTTACAGCGCAGATTGGAGCATTTGAAATGGACGAAGTCATGTTAGATTTGGGCTCAGAAGCCAATGTTCTCACTATGCAGACATGGGAACAGATGGGAAGCCCTCAGCTTACAAGATCCCCTATCCAGCTAAGACTCGCAAATCAGCAACGAGTCTCTCCATTGGGCAGATTACCCAATGTACCTATTGATATTGAAGGAGTAAGAAGCTCTGCAGATTTTGAAGTAATCAAAATTATGGATGATAGTAGACCATACCCAGCGCTGTTAGGAATAGACTGGGCATTTGATAATTTGGCTGTCATTAACCTGAAGAAAAGACAGATGACCTTTGAGGATGACCAGATTAGGGTCATCGCACCTCTTAATCCTATTCAAGGACCAAGATATATAGAACCCATTCGCGCAGAAGAGGAAGCACGCCACATGGAAAGTTTGTACCAGATGACCACTAACCACAATGACTATGTCAACCCCACAGCAGACGGCCATATCAGCTGGCGATGTGATAGCTCGTGCACATCAGACTCAGATGCAGGATTGGAAAACTGGCAGAATCGTCTACATGAGGTTTCTGCAAGACGTTGCGCCATGATGACTAAATCCATTCGATGGATTGGCACAGAATTAATTGATACTCCAACTTTTGATGGCTTAACTGAAGTAACTAAATTCATACAGGAATATGAACAAAAGCTTCCAGAACAGCAGCGCATACAGGCACTGGATGTAGCATTGCGCGCTACACCCGCGAGATGGTGGATTGCGCACAAGGAGAATATTCATACATGGAAAGACTGTCGCAGATTGATACTGCGCAGATTTCAGGACACCACAGCCGAAGCGCTACGCAAATATGAAGGACAGAGTGACCCCAGGTCACACATTGAAGCATGTATTCAGCAATGGTCAGATATTCCGGAAGATGAGTGGGTTCACCAATTCATCCACACATTGGATACAATCCCAAGGAATTGGTATACTGAAACAGAATTGCGCAAAGGCACTCTTACTTGGGCTCTTATGATAGAAAGTTTTCAACTTACATTCAGCTTTGAGTCAGAGCATCCAAGTATTGATCAGGCTCTGAAGTGTATTAAAAAGAAGGTATTTGAACCAGGTCTAGTAACAGAATATTCCCAACCAGATTGGGCTGTCCAGATAGAACATGCCCTGGAATGCTATAACTTCACCGCTGAAGATGAGGAGGACGATCCTCGCAACATCAATATCCCAGAATCAGAAGGGACGCGCAATATTGAAGGTCCTGAGCTTGATATTCCTGCCATCACAGAACACGTCAAGCTCAAGAAAGTTAACATTGGCACAGAAGCTGACCCAGAGTTTGCTTCTATAGGAGATTATTGGGATGATGAAACTGTTGCGCATGTTTCAGATTTATTACGTGACTACCAGGATATCTTTCCTACCAAGTTCACAGAAATGAAAGGCATCCTAGGAGACTTAGGAGTGATGCGCATACCTCTGAAACCAGACGCCAAGCCAGTAAAGCAGCGCCCATACAGGTTGAACCCGCGCTACAAAGAAAAAGTCAAAGAATAAATTGATAAGATGCTTGCAGCAGGTATTATTGAGCCAGTAGAGGAAAGCGATTGGATTAGTCCTATGGTGGTCCAAGAAAAGAAAACGAAAGGTGAAATAAGAATTTGTGTCGACTTGCGCAAACTCAATGATGCATCAGCGCACGATCCATTTCCCACTCCTTTCACAGATGAAGTACTTGATAATGTTGGAGGACAAGAGGCTTACTCCTTCACTGATGGATTCTCGGGATATCATCAGATCAGAATCCATCCGGATGACCGCCACAAGACTACTTTTGCAACTGAATGGGGCTCATTCCAGTATACGGTAATGCCCTTTGGTCTTAAAAACGCACCTGCTATCTTCTCTAGAGTCGTTGTTGCTGTTTTTAAAGAATTTATCCACAAGTTTTTAGAAGTCTATTTTGATGACTGGACTGTATTTGGTTTACTAAAGAACCATATTGCGAATTTGCGCATGATGCTAGAAAAATGTAGACAGCATCAGATTTCCCTTAACTTGAAAAAATGTATATTTTGTGCGCCCTTTGGTATTTTGTTGGGACATATTGTATGCAGACAAGGACTCCTGATGGATCCTGCGAAGGTTGCCATCATTGCTAATTTACCTGCGCCCAACTCAGTTAAGCAATTGCGCACTACATTAGGACATACAGGATACTACAGAAAATTCATCAAAGGATATGCAAGGATCACAGCGCCTATGGAAAGATTGCTGAAAAAGGATTCGAAGTTCCAATGGACAGAAGAATGCCAACAGAGCTTGGACACACTTAAAGAAAAGATGATCACAGTGCCTATTCTAGTTTTCCCGGATTGGAGAAAACCTTTTCATGTTCATGTTGATGCTTCTTCCATAGCATTAGGAATCGTGCTTACACAGTCTGGAGAAGGAAGTATTGACCACCCAATTGCTTACTCCAGGAGAAAGCTATCTACAGCTGAGAAGAATTACACCACTACAGAAAGGGAAGGATTAGCTATGGTGTATGCCCTACAGAAATTCAGACACTACCTGTTAGGAACTCACTTTAAAATGTATACTGACCATTCTGCTCTGAAATATTTGGTCAATAAACCAGTTTTAGGAGGAAGAATTTGCAGATGGCTACTGCTCTTTCAAGAGTATGATTTTGAGGTTATTGTAAAGCCAGGCAGATTGAATGCAGGGCCTGACCATCTATCCAGAATAGAGTCAGGAGAGGAACCTATGAGTCTGGAGGACAATCTGCCTGACGCACAGTTGTTTTCTATCCAAGCAGCAGACGAATATTATTCTGATATTCTTGAGTTTCTCACTACCGGACAAGCGCCGGCTGAGCTTACAATCCAGCAGAAAAAGCAACTTGTTGTTAGAGCCGCAGACTTCACTTTGATAGCAGGCCAGCTTTATAAGTTGGGCCCTGATGAAATTTTGCGCAGATGTATCTTACCACATGAAAAGAGCTCTATCATCGCAGAAGCGCATTCAGGAACCGCAGGAGGCCATTTCGCAGGAAAGCCGACTGCGCAGAAGATATTAGCTGCAGGACTTTGGTGGCCGACATTGCACAAGGATACTAAGGAATTCTATAAATGTTGCGATGTGTGCCAGCGCACAGGAAAACCCTCAAGGAGAGATGAAATGCCACTAAGACCCCAGATCACACTGCGTGCTTTTGATAAATGGGCCATTGACTTTGTAGGACCTATTAACCCACCAGGAAAAAGAACTGGCGCAAGATATATCATTACAGCTACTGAATACCTCACCAGATGGGCTGAGGCGAAGCCAGTTAAGAACTGTGACGCCGCTACTGCCGCGCAATTCATTTTCGAGAACATTATCACTAGGTTTGGATGCCCAGTGATCCTCATGAGTGATCAAGGTACACATTTCCTCAATGAGACTATAGAGGCCCTTACTGAAGAATTTCAAATTAATCACCATAAGAGTACACCCTACCATCCTCAAGCTAATGGTACGGTGGAAGCATTCAATAAGATTCTTGAGAATGCCCTGACAAAAATATGTAATCAACAAAGAGATGATTGGGACCTTAGAGTCACAGCTGTATTATGGGCTTACAGAACCACTTGCAAGAAATTAACAGGTCACACACCTTTCAGCTTGGTGTATGGACAAGAAGCAGTTATGCCCATGGAATACATTGTTCCCAGTCTTCGAATTGCGCAAATTACAGAAATGGCAGATCCTGATACTATGAATGAAAGACTTTCGCAACTGCTTTCTTTAGAAGAAGACAGACTTTTGGCCGGATTTCATCAATAGGTACAGAAGGCAAGACAGAAAGCTTGGCATGACAGGCACATTAAGCATAAGCACTTTGAAGAAGGAGACTTGGTACTCCTTTATGATAGTAAATTCATCAAATTTCCAGGCAAGTTTCCCGTGCATTGGTTAGGCCCCTTTCAGGTAATAAAAATAACAGACGGAGGCGCAGTTCAGCTTGCGAAGCTGAATGGAGAACTACTACCTACAATGATAAACGGGAGTCGGCTTAAGCTTTATTGCGACGGCCACTCCGCCCTGTCGACATAATATATTACTCAAGAATGCAGATGCCCAGTGTAGTTGAAAGAGGCATCGCATCCAGTCTACACGGAAGCTGCGCCACACCCTCAGTTTACAGCTTCCTGCGCAGTTCCTTGAAATATCCGCGCATCCTGAATAAAAATTGCTTGAAGAGAGCTTATCGGTGCGCTCTGGCGAAGTTTTGTTTTTTGGACCGTTGAACTATCGCTCTTGCGGAGTTCCCTTTGATAATTTGCCGCTTAAAAAAAAAAAGTTTTGTTGTGGACCCATAGAGGCATAGTTTCCTAAGTTGAAATGACCCGCCGGAAATTTTGAATTACAGCAGTTATGTAGCCGCGTTTGAATAAATGAAGGATAAGGCCGCTATTTAAGTCTAGCCGTTCTGACGGATTCGGCTTAATCTCCGAAAGATTTGCATTTAACTCAGGCGCCGAAAGCATTAGCTTCTCCCGGAAGGCTGTCAGAACCCGTCAATCACACTAAATGCACCGCTACGGCAAGGAGGATAGCGTGTGGTCAACTCATCTGTAGCCGCCTATAGCTACGTTAGCCCACTTGGTCGCATTTACTCACCGCTGGCTATAAATACCTCACACTTGTATCATTTTCGGGTTACTGTCTCGAGTTGCATAGTTGTGTTTGAAGATCCAAAGTATTGTTTTCAGAGCCGAGTGTGCAGAGTATTTCCCCTTGTTTTCAGCGTCTATACCCTACGCAGTTCCGCCAATTGCTGTCCAGAGTTTTGTTATTTACATTGGTTCACGACGGAGAATTTATCGACTGAAGAAGTTGTTCGTCAATTTCTTCGTCGAGGCTTAGATTTCGGCATGGCCACTCCGGTGACGGCTTCGACCTACGTACACCCCGGTGCTACTGATCCCAGAACATCTCCAGGCACAAGAGCATCTCAGCAGCAGCCGGAGGAACCTGTTCCAGAGCCGCTCGCGTCTATGGTGAACTATATTCCGCCGCGTCCAGATGATGCGCCGGATGTACAGATTCCGAAGAATGCAAGGTATCCAATTCCGCTACCGCCACTACCGGCTAGTGTGCGGGTAGAAGGCCAACTATTGGGAAACATTCCATTGGTTAAATTCTCTAATTTTAACCTCGGAGACTATAAGACATATCCTCAGTTTCAGTTGGACCGATATCTGGATATCGTCCATAATCCCACCAGACAGGTTGACGAGTTTATCCCAAAGGGATTTGCAGCAAATCTTGAGCGCCCTGGACTCTTGAATTTGCTGAAGCTACCGCACTTTGGGCGTAGCAATGAAGTGAACGCAGTCGTTAAAACACTGCTATCCTGCGTTCATGGAGGTTACCTTTGGCTCGGGAGGCCAATTGATCTAAATGTTGATTTGATACATCGCATCACCGGTCTATCTAAGGTTGGTAAGGACCCCAATATCCATTTTGTGGGAAAGGAGAAGGACCGAAAATTGGCTACAAAGCTGGTCCAGAAATATAACTTGACAAGAGGAGGTCGGGCTTATGACCTCACGACGGTAGAAGATGAGGCACTTCGCTTCACAGGAAGTCTGCTTGCAGGCAGACTTCTCACAAAGTGCCGACCAAAAGAAGTTACTGGAGCTGTCGTGGAGCTCGCTATCGCAGCTGCGGAGGGAGAGCAGTACAACTGGTCTCTCTTCCTGCTGAATTCTTTCTTGGCTGATTGCCTGAATGTGCAGGACAATGCAGGCCAATCATTCCATTTTTCGTGGCTTCTAATTTTATGCGCTCTCGTCGGGTGGAAGGAGCCCCCGAATACTCAGTTCCTTCCGCGCCGCGCAAGAGAGGTTGCCGGCATGCTCTACATCAACCTCTGGGATTCCCCTAATCCCGCGAAGCGCAAGATGAATCGCGCTGTCTTTTGTGAGTACTACTATCTCCTCCGAGATACCATACAAGATATGCCAAGGCTGAGCCAGGAGACAGCCACATTGTATGAAGGGAAGTTGGCTTTTACTGCCGACATCCATCAACTTTACCTTCGGCCTTGCGACATTCCAGGTGACTGGGCGCTAGGCCTTTACAGGATGACCACAGAAGATGTCGAAGAAACCATTAAGTCGTGGTCGAACGAATGGAGAGCAGCAGCTGACATCGCACCTGCGATGCCACCCGCCGCTGCGCAAGAGAAGGATAAGGGCAAGGAAGCCCCTGAGCAAAGAAGCGACGAAGGCTCAACAGAACCAGCCACCAAGAAGCAGAAAGTGTCGCATCCCACTGAGGCCATTCCCTCGGAGGTCGACAAATACTTGAAAGAGCAATTTCGTGAGATGAGGAACATGCATGCTCACATCCGAAGTGCTCTAGACTTACAATTTGTAGAACTGAAAGGTCTCGCAGGAAGGATTGCGCAGACCCATGCGCCAGCATCTACTTCGCAGGCGCCACAAGAAATTCCAACTGATGAGCGAGTTGAAGAACTCATAGAAAGGCACACTGTCGTTCATATTCCGCCTACCAGCATGACACTTCCAGATCCTCTAGCTGAACTACAGGTAAGCACAGTTGGACCTGTAGAAATAAATTTGTCTATGATTCCTATAGAAACCCTACAGCTTGTACAGGAGAAAGTTTCTCTTGAGTTGAGAGCTAGAGAGCTCTCTACTTTCCAGGCAAACCAACGACTGCAATCGCAGGAGATAGAGCTGAAGGAAAGTCATAAGAATATCTCTGCGAAGCTTCCACTCTATGAGGCGCAAGACACCGGCATCAGAAACGCAATAGAAGAGATTGCCCAGGAATTGCCGGCTTGCGAGATTCAACCAGACCTCCCTCTGGTTGCAAAAGTTCAAATTATTGGAGGAAGGGTGAAAACCCTGGAGCAAGAAAAAGTTGCTATGTCTGAGGACCATAGAACCCAGATTGCTGAGCTAGAAGCTCGCGTTGCTGCGCATCTTACGGATGATGCGCAGGTACAATTTGAAGCATTGAGCAGAGATTCCACACGGATGAAAGATCGAGTACAGGAAGCCAAGAACTTGATGGACCAGGCTATGGAAGCATGGTCAGAGCTTGTGAACCTCCCTTTTAAAGTGGGACTGTCAGAACAGGTGCAAGCTGCAGAACAGTCTCTCACTGTTCTGAATGAAGAAGCTAAGTCCTTAACAGGCTTGCCAAAGATGAAGAAGATGGGCGAAGTGCGTAAAATGCAGCAGCAACTGCACAAGCTCAGAACTGAAGATGAGAAGCTCACCAACAGCATTCAGCCATTCATGGATGAGTATGCTGAAATCGCTGGCCAGGTTGAGACAAAAATCAAAGAGATTGCTGAATCTCAGGAGATCATTGATACCCTCACTAAGGACGAAGCGACCGTAGAAACAGTGCAAACAGCTGATGAGTGTATTGAGGAATTGGACTCCGCTATTGCGAAGTGGAAGAAAACATTCGCGGAGATTCAAGCAAAAGCAGATGCGCAAATCAAACAACCACGCGCTAGTGCGAGTGGCTCGAGGGCGAGCCACAAGTGAGTGTTGGGGGCCTGTTGGGGCCAAGGTCGCAGCTATAGTAAAAGCTGCGAATTTTGGGAAAAAGCACGAGTATGGAAGGAAAGTGCTAATTTTGGGACAAGCACTAAGTTTTGGGTAAGAAGGAGACGGTGCGCAGTACGGTGCCAGATGGATGATCTCAGCGCATATCACGGACCGGAAATTGCGGAGCTCGCGCGCCCGTCATCGAAGAATGAAGGTGGCTCAGCTACCATAATAAATAAGGCGATGGAGTAGAGGGCTCAGCTACCCTCATTCAAAGGCACAGTACAGAAGTTATGGTTGCTCAGATCAAGGAGGAGCAACGGACCAGAGCATTGAAGGCGAAGGACGATCGCCCATACCCACAATCTGCGCTGGAATTCACGGAGCCTGCAGGAAGCGGCGACGTGACTGCAAGCGGCGCCTACAGTACACCTAGCCATGTGCGTGGTTAGGGTTTTTGGGAATCACTGTTGGGAAAGGCCCACAGTTTTGTAAAGGTGTGACCGTCATGGCCACCTATATATATGAATCATTGTAATGGGTAGAGGTTCCTTCAGTTCCTTCCTGTTTTTGGAGAGTTAGAGAGTTAGATGCTAGACTGTTAGAGAGCCAGTCTAAAGGATAGATCATGTGTTGATTATCCTTCACTGTATTTTCTACCCGGTGTGTAGAACTAGAGAGGAAATCGGATAGCCGAGGAGCTAATCCCTGAGTTGCCAGACAGTCTGTGAGACGTCTGTGCCTTTGTAATCTCCATAGAGAGGAGACTAGATTGAGAGAAGGGCTCCCAGCTGTGTGCGTGGAGTTCCTGGTAAAGATCTAAGGCTGCAGCTGTGTGCGCAGAATATTGTATAACTCTATCATTTTCTGGTTAATATAACACTCCCGTGGACGTGGTTTTCCTCGAGGAGATGAGCGTCACATATATCTTCTTGTTATAATATTTGCGTGAATGATAACTATTTAAGATCATTACCTGTGTGTACATCTTTTGCATCATCTTTGCGACTGTTTAAGCGAGTCTGAAAGGTCCCTTGTTAACTATAAGTGTTAAGTACCGAAGAAGTAGTACCGCACTGCCGCGGCAGCGAGCAAGGAATACGCTACTGCGCTGGATGCACAGGGCGAGGAAGTATTTAGCGCGTCAACGCGAGGAATAGTTGCCTTCTGTGCTAGAGGGGAGAAACCGCGCAGTAGGCCGGAGAAGGAAGGAATCCGCGCAGCTGCGCCGAGAGGCCTGCGGGAAAGTCCGACCGCCGATATTTGAGGGAGAAGGAGATAGACAGAACAATCTCCGCGTCACCACGGTTAAGGAAACCTGATTCCTTAACCCCCCATAGCCACTTCGGGTGAGACCTCGAGCTGCTATCGCAGCTCGTTGCCGAGAGGGCCAGTGCGCCAAGGGGTTTTGTTGCTGCGCTTCATTAAAACCTGGGTCTGCCCAGAAAAGCAGCCAACAACCACTATGGCAGACGAAGAAGAGGGACCTAGGGAGTTGTTCACCTTCCCCATTAGCATAACTCTTGGAGATGCTAGGATGAAGAATATCAACCCTAACAATTTTCCAAACTTCCATGGATTGACTTCAGAAGATCCCGACACATTCCTGTTTGAATTTGAGGTAGTTTGCAGGTCCTTTGATTATACTACGGATGCACAAAACCTGATACTTTTTCCCTCCACACTGAAAGATTTATCACTTAGGTGGTTCATGAGTTTAGAAGGAAATAGTATTTTCAGTTGAGACCAGATGAAATAGGCATTCCTAGAAAAATATAGGGACTACTTCAAAGCAAAGGATACAAGGGATGAAATATTTAGGATGCAGCAGGGAGACCGGGAATCCTTAGAAGACTATGCCCAGCATTTTCAACTCAGTTACAAACGAGCTAACCATTGCATCCTAGACCTTGAATCACTGAAACCTATCCTTTTTAGAGGGATCAAAGAAGAGAATTTTGAGATCTTAAACCTCTTATGAGATGGAGACATATTCCAGAAGACCTATGACTAGATACTACAGATCTTCAAGAACCATTCTAGGTCTAGGAAAAGCAAGAATGGGACAAGAGATACACATCTACCCATACGATCCTCATCATCTTCAGGACCCAATCCTACAAAATCTGATTTAGGAAACCTGTTAGATGACATGAAGACCAACATCTTACAATCTTTGGCCATGCAACTTTATGCACTTCAGATAAAAAAGAAGCAGGATGAAATTAACCAAGCCTTGGTAGTATTCTATCCTCATTGTAGAAAGAAACATGAGAAGGGGTAGTGCACTTTAAACACCGTAGAAATATGTGGTCTCTTCATTGACGACCACTCCACTGATAAATGTCCCCTCTTACTCTCATGTAAGGCTTCTATTCAAGATCCTGCAGTTGAAGGTACAATAGAACAAATTTGTTTTATAATTCAAAGGAGGAGTAATTTTGTTAGACCATATCAACCTAGCAATCAAACCTACTATAATCAGGGCCAGCAAAATTGGAACTCTGCACCAACTCCATGGCAAGCACAGCTAAATCCAAATAAATGGAAACAAAATCGGTAGACTTATTAGCATAATCAACAAACTTATCAATCACCCTATCAACAATCTTATTACCCACCATCTTACCCTCCATACCCCCTCCATTTTCCTTCATCAACCATGAATTATGCAAATCAATACCCCCATCCATCAAATTGGAGGGCCCTGTTTTCACCGACGTTGTAGTTACCCCTATGGATATATCCAATCATGGATGGAAATAGGGAAGGGAAACTCAAAAGGTGCAACCACAATCACCTCGACCTCCAATATATGGTTGTCACGCCAGTCGAGGCAACCTTCATTTTATTCTATCTAGCCCAGACAACAAAGGGGGAGACCCAATCTACTCCCGACAGGAGAGATCAAAACCAAGACACCAAGTCAGGTTACTTCTAAGTGAAATAAGGTGTATGGTTTGTCCTAGACCTTAGGATGTAGTCACAAGACAAGTGAGGGATTCAAAGAGTGTAGCTTTGGTTCATAGTTGATGTGGGAGTGACTTATAATATTTGAAATGAGATCTACGATTAGAGTACTAGTTCAATGTTGGAAAATCCACTGCCTTGGGAATAGTGTCCAATGCAAGGTAGTTTAGGGGTTGAATTGGGGCTAACCAATACAAGTGACAAGCTTGACCATGATACATGATGGCTTCAAGGGTTTAGTTCACCATGCAAAGGTCAAACCACAAGTTAATCCAACAATCTAGGAAAGTCGAATTGACTTGGAGAGAAACCAGTGCCTTGGGAATTGGGATAATGGAGTCAAAATAGGGTTGACTTGTGGTTAAGGACTCCTATGGCATGAGACAAGTGGGTAATTAAGGTCTTGATGGATGAATAGGTCTAGATCTAGGTTTGACCAAAGTGGACCACAATCCCTTAAAACAAGGAATGCTATCCCCAAGGCAAGATTTGACAAGATGACACACTAGACCTAGGTTTTGAATTATTCCCGTTCCAAATCCACAAAAATATCAAGTACCCACGTCCTAGAAGTGAGTCAACTCACTTCTCCAAGGTGGTGCGACTTTACCCAAGGAGGCCTAAAAGTGGGGTAAGTGGGGTCAAGACAAGTCTGATGACATCCAAAATTTAGATCCGGGTAGGTTAGTCAAGTAGGAGTATGGATATATAATTTCACGGCAATCTGACGGCTAGATCTTACTAGATCTGAGTTTGAAGATACCACGTGGTCCAAAATGGGGATTAAATCCCTTAAAATGTGGAATAGGGCCCACAAGGTAGAAATCAGAAAAGTGACAATCTGGGGGTAGGTTATTGGATGTGTAGATCACGAATCAAGTGGAATCTCAACTACCCACATACTAGATCTAGGTCAACCAACCCAAACTAGGAAGTGCGCCCTTGCTTGGAGAGGCTAAATGCCTTGGGAAGAGGGTCAAATGGAAGCATATCCTTACAAAAATATAGATCCGAGATGCCGTGGATACTATAGAGGTGGGTTTTTAATATCTTACCCAAGTAGCCACTAGATATTAGTAGATCTGAAAAAATATAAAAATGGGGGTTTTGATCAATTAGGGTTTTAAATGTTTTAGACAAGTGGATAGATCATGGAAAGAAATTACCTTGAGATCATACCTGAGTGATGTGAATGAGATGCCTTGATCTTGAGGAAGATTCCCGCAGAGATCAAATGAGAGATTGTTGATTTTGCTTGCCAAATTGATGCCCTAGCCCACAAGTGCGCCCTCCTCTACCTGTCAATCCAAGGAAAATCGATTTCAATCGGAGAGGTCAAGTATGGATGAAATACAAGTAAAATGAAATGATAACATAGAATAGAAGGTCCTGGGAAAGTAATACTCCCTGTTACCAACGAAGAGATCCAAAGAAGAAGTAGGGAGAGTCTTCCCCTACCAATACCTCCTCCTCAAAGCAAATCGGCCTCCACCTGTAGATGCAAAAAATGTGGTACAAAAGATATGGCAAAACAAGATCTCCAATAACTCAGTGCAAAGGAAGAACCAATGAACGAACACCAAAAACATTCACCACAACACTGGAGATAGATGCAATAATAATTTTCTATTCCAATAATCCAGATCCACAAGTCCCCTTACAATGAGAAGCTCTCTCCTTTAAATAGGAAGGAGAGGCACCAAAACTCTAACCACTTTTTGAATGAGTGGCTAAGATTAAAAGATACAAATGTCTAATCAATGGTTGAGATGAGCTCAACAATAAAATACATGGATCACTAATAAAATATTATGTGAGTGGACAAAATCGCCCTAGAAGAGGGGAATCCCACCAAATCATGATGAAAAAATATAATAAGAGGCTTATGGTGGGTCCAAGGGGTAATTTTATCCCTCCTTGGTCAATCCCCAAAGCACAATAATCATAAAATAATCCCAAATGTACCAAATCGTGCCTCCATGGTCAAATCGTAGGCCTCAAAAAGACCTCAGAAATCCTCAGAAAGTGACATAAGTGATGGATGCAGGCCTCGATGAAGCTGAAACTGCTAGAGGAGGTGTGGAGGACCCCGATATATCATCACTGATCATCCCATTCCATAAAATTACCTCAGTATCCCAAATCGATTTCCTCAATAGCCATTTCTACCAATCCTGAAATGCCTCGGGAAGCATGAAACTTCCCCAAAGTGCCTCCTGGAGTGCCTAAGCTGTCAAGGTGAGGGCACCAGTGTGTCTGGGAGGGAGGTAATATGGTAAAGACAAGTGGCTGGACCACCCCCTCCATCATCAGCGCCCTAGGTCAACCGGATAAAAATCACATCTGCTCTAACAGGGCCTCCGACAGACCAAAACTGCACTGGGATAGCCTACTGAGGAAAAATCATCACTGTAAGTGCCCAGAACTGAAAACAAACTGTCTCATCGGACTCAAAAGGTCCAAATCCATTTGAAATGTGTACTCATACACCATATGAGTCTCTTCATGATCAAAATATATATCCAATATACCAGAACAGGGCCAATAATAATAATCTATAAATGACCAAACACTGTTGTAAACCAAGAATCAACATCATAACCCTGTGGATGTTGCATAGAATCATCATGTACATTTACATAGACCATATATCATCTATCCATATCATCATAAGGTCCAACCATCTCATGTCCTATGGTTGACCTTGGTCAGACTAGGCCTAACCAAGTCAACATGACCCAATATAACTCAAACCATCATCAGAAGCTGCTGCAAAGTGTCCAAGGTTAATGCATGCTCTACAACTTATTCAAATAAAAATTATAACACAAAGTAATCATTACTGGCGATCTAAATCCAAATATATAATGTCGTTAATTATTAATATTACTCAGACCATACTTTCAAGATCATACTCACTTCATAGCTGTGATCAATTTGCTAATGAGGGGTGGAGGTTAAAATAACTAGCTAGGCTAAGGGATGACTTGAATGACTTAACTTTGTGACACTTTAGCAAAGGGAAAGGGAATACACACCATAGTATATACTTAATGAGCAACAACACAGGGAATGGCGGTGTCTCACAAATGGATGAGTTGTTCAAAGAGGGTTTATTCACCTTTAACAGATGCACACAATCCATAATACAAATAAGGGCAGCAATTGTTTTGATATAGCATTTAAGTTCCATTGCTTTTTGGGCCTGAAGTTTCCATAGCCTTGGTCTATGTGTGTTTATAAACACATTGCATAGATTTACATTTATTCTAGGATTCTTGCTGCAGGTGTGTTTTTAAGGCACTTGTTTACCTGAGCACTTCTAGGTGTGTCATGGACGGCTTGTTTACCTAGGTATTTACATTTCCAAAAGATATAACATTTTATTTTCATGGCCATTTTCATTTGGCATGCCTTTCATTCATGTGTGTTTAGAAACACATTGCATGAATGGGATTTTCATACAACATATAGCATTTCATTTTTTCCAGACTTTGTATTCATGGCAGCACTAAAAGTTTCAGGTTTAGCCAACACAACTTTAGTGACTAGGGGGAATTCACAAGGAACTCCAACTCGCCATAGGAAATTTTTGTCACCAAATCAGAGCCGAGACACAATAAACAGGGAAGCTCATCCAATATAGAGTCTACAGTGGGGAAAAGATCCTCCATGTCACTAGTCAAGTAGTAAGTCAAGGTGATAAACTAAAAGGTAGGTAATGGATGGATGAAGACAATGAATAATGGAGCCGACACTAGCAGGCCAAGGTATGGTGAAATGATCACCTCTATTCTCCCTAAGGAGGGTAAAACCAATGAGTATGAATAGTGAACTTCTAAGTCTGAGTAGGGAAAATATAATATATGTAATAAGATCAACCAGGTCCACATATCTATATGATAACCAGATCATGACACTAAGTGCTAAGACATGCTATAAGAATAAGTATAAAAGCAATATAACCATAACACAATGATATACCTGCTAAGTCATATACCTGAATGCTCATCAACCTGTACCATCATCTGTCCTCTGAAACTGCTGCTGTAGATCTGGGCACTATTGACTGCTCTGTACCAATGGTATAATGGCTACATCGGTCATCTCTCTAAGTGTCCTGAGACTCAGTCATGGCATGGGGAAAATATACTGTTGTCCACAATCTGATAGTGATCATAGATGCTCATCTCAGCATCTCAAATGTAAGGGAACTGGCTGAATAGTGTACTGGGATCAGAAAAATAAAGTATGGTAGCCCAGCTACTATAAATGTGATAACATCTGGCTCCGGCTGGGACAAGTGCTCTGCTGAAATGAGTGCTTGAGAACCTCAGAATCTCTGGTCCTCGAACTCTGCTACTCGAATCCATGATCCAGCACTCTACCATTTTGCTTCCAACTTTTTATTTTTGCAACCTATTTCTGCATTCACAAACATCAAAAATACCTCATGCCGCATGTGTGGGAAAAATATAAAACCAATTGAAATAAAATATATTCTATGTCAGAAATATAAATGCATGAAATATATAAGTGCAGAAAGTAAATCAAACTACTAACATAATTTGCAAAATTTGAAATTTATTGTGCAGGAAAAAGAAAAGTGACAGGTACTCATTTAAACTAGGAGCTTACAAAGGAGCTTAGAAATAAACAAGGTGCCAGACTCAGTGGCTGAAAAGACTAACTACTGCCCAAGTAGGCTTATTCGGTTTCCTACCTACTCTAATCTACCAAGCAATGCAAGCGGAGAGATCCCAACTATGTGGGATCAGGGATGTGATCCCTTAAGTCCCTCTGATTGACAGGATATAAAATACGTCGTCCACTACCAGTGGTTAGAAAGCACATGCCATCAATGCATCGCTCTACTGTGAAAGGTCCAACCCATAAGTCATCAGCTTGTCCCGATCTCATATGCAATAAATGGTTGGGAATGATGACTTGACTTCCTGTAGGAAACCTATTTCTATTGACTGATTCAGGAATAAATCCAATGTTACGAATGGGCATGGGATGGATTTCAGGAGGGTTTTGCGGTTGAGGTGTGGCAATCCTTGAGCTCCTCCTAGAAGGAACTGCTTCAACTCTGGGTGGACCACCCTCTAAGGAAATGGCAATTCTGCCAACAACGACCTCCCTAACTCATCTTCCTGTTTCTTGGACTACTTCATTTGACTCTTCCTCATGGGGAGATACAACTCTCTTAACAACTTCACCTACAGTCCAGAAATCTCTATGTTCTTCCAAGGGAAGTGGCTCATGGGATATGACAGTGTTATGACTAGAACCTTCCCCTGAAGGAACTGGAATGATCATGTTTTCCAATCTAGGAGAAACTGACTCAGAATAAAATGTAGAGGAACTAGGAATGTGAGAAAGATCATAAGTATGATGACTAGATGACTCAGATGATTGAAGAAAATTAGGGACACAAGGATATGTAGATAAAGCGTGGCTTCGAGGTTCTGAAGGAGTTTGAAAAATAGGAAGGTTATTTAGATTAAAATCTCCTTCAGGTGCATCATTAATTAAGGCATCCTCTTCCCAACTTAGAGAGTTATCATGGACTTGAATTAGGCTACCATATTCTAGATTAAAATGAGATAGAGAATCTTCTATATCAGAATAATAAGAGGCTTCAGACTCTTCATTTGTTTCAACCCTAGTAGATGTTGCAAGATTGTTTTCCCATGGGTAAATAGGCGCAAGCCCCTGGTTTTCGCTTTCTCTATTGTGATCAGTCAAGGCAAACCATTCCCTAACAGTGAAAGGAATTCTTTCTCCCCTCCTAATATCATCAAATTCATCTTCATGCATTGGATTCTCAATACTCTCCTCATCATTTGTTTGATCATGAAGGTTTTCTATTGGGGGAGTTTGTTCCAAACTTTGATTATTAGGCAAATTTTCATCTCTTCCTATATTTCTTATGCCATCATTAACTTCCTCAAGTGCATGATTTTCTATAGAAGGTTCTTGAATGATTTCATTGTTTTGTTCATGACCTTGAGGTTGATTTTCATGTCTTCTCAATTCATCTACTTCCTCAGCAAATTCATTTCTAAATAGTTCCAAGTTGATTGTTCTTGCAATTTCAATTGTTTGCTCATCTTCCCAAGAGGAATCAGAATATTCCATGACCATACACATATTTTGATCAACTTCATATAATTCATCTTCATCTTCAACAAGGTTGGTTTTAGCATTATTTAACAATTCATCCCCATATGTGTTTTTTAGCCCTTCATCGAATGATTCAACATGCTCATTATAACAAGGTTTTCTGTTAACCCGAATCAAAGCTCCATCAGGGTTGGGAACACAAATAAATGATAAATCCATCATAAGGTATCCACCTAGACCGGCCGCCCATTTTCTAGATAACAGCATTCCATATGCTGGGGATAAGTCAATGACCGCTACATCCATCATAGTAGAAATGTCAGAACATGCGAAAAGATCAGCTCTCAGGTTTTTGATCAAACCATAAGATGGCACTCGTCGGAAATCTATACCACAGACATTTCCATAAGGTCTAGTCACTTCAAGTCCCATTTCCTTCATAACTTGTAAAGGCATAACATTCATTGCTGCTCCAGAATCCAACATACAATTATGAAGGAGCATGCTTTGAATGTGCAAGGTAAGGTAAAAGGGAGAGTGACCACCGCTCTTTCTTTCATAAATGGCTGAATGAATGTTTATTGGTGGATCCTTCTCTGTTTCACTAGGTTGTGTTCCAATAAGCTTTTGGATATGACATGATTCTAGGACCGGTTCAGGAGTTTTCTTTTGGCCAATACCATCGAAAAATTCCTCTACTTGGCATCTAACAGAAGGCACCTTCATTAACTCACTGACAGGGATATTACACATTATCTTGCTTAACTCTTTCTTCATATCAATCTTAAGATCATAATCATCCATAGCAAGATATTCCTCTTCCTTTTTATCTTCATCAATCTTTTTGTGTTTATCAAGGAAAGAAGGTTGGGAGGTGCTTCCTCGTGTATAAATCTGATACTTTTGTTGCTCTTTAGGTTTTGGGAGCTCTATGGCACAACATGAGGAACTAGGTTTTTCTACCATGTCTTCTTCTTGCTCCCAAGGCTCTTCTTCTAAAAGAATTCTTCCAAAGTCTTCATCATAAGATAAGTCATTTATGAAGTTGATGTTTTCTGGTTTGGTCATCATGGTCAATGGTGTCAGAGGGTTCTTCTTCTTCTTCATCACACCAATTGACTTCCTTCTTCTCAGATTTTTCTGGATACTCAGGTCGTCACCTATCCCTATCCCCATCATGCCTCATATTATTATTCCAATAAGGTTTAGGGACATAGGGATTTCTATGTCTCTCAGGGTCATTCAAACTTGCCACATTCTTTGTTAGGACAGTTAATTGTTTCATCATTTCTTGCATGACTTCTAAAGTGTCCTTTGATTCCTTTGGCACACTCACAGGTTCCTTTGGTTTTCGAAGTCTAGGGTTAGATCTGGAAGTGGATGGGGTAAATTGATCGAAAAAATTTTGTTTTCCCATGGATGCTACATTTTTCTCAGCCATCTTAGCATTTGATTGAGCGGTCTTTAAGTCATTTGGGTTTTTATCCTTTAGCTGATAACCAACCCATCCCTCAAAAGCATTCAAGTAGTGAATAACAACTGCTTGGTCTTTTGGTCTAATTTCTTCAGGGATAACAGCTACAGTTTTGTTGAATCTTATGTTAAACTCATGGACTGTTTCATTTTCTCTTTTCTTAATGTCAAAAAGTTGATGTAAGAGAAATTTCCCATTTAACTTTCGGGACCACTCACCATTTAGCTTGTTGACAAAGTTATCATACCCATCAATGGATGAGGCAGGCAACCTGTCAAACCACTTCCTAACATCTCCTTCTAAAGATGCTAGGAGACCCCTCATGAACACATCTTCCTCAAATGCACCATATGCTTCCATGTGTTCCCATACTTTATCAATGTGGTCTTCAATTGATATAGCAGATACTCCATCAAATCTGGGAACCTTTTCAAAATACTTTTCAGGCATGTCATGGGGTGCTCCTTGAATTTGGGAAAAGTCTAAAGGAGATGGTTTTTCCTTCCTTCCAAAAATCCTAGGATCTTATGGAGGAGGAACATTCTGGTTTCCAGAGTTTGTTCTGGCCATTGTATTTGGTAAGTTTGTGTTTAAGTTTGAACTAGGAGATGAGGGAGGAACCAAATTAATCAAAGGGGATCCTGAAGCTCTGTTTGGAGAATCGTTAACTAATTTCCAAAAGAAATTAGATGATTGTGCTTTGGGATCTTTTTTACGATATGTAATTGGGGTTCCTTCAACTTGATCCAAGTTTACTTTACTTCTTGTGTTGTAAGGATGTAAATGAGCTCGATCCTCAGTGGAGTCATGATTGGGAGTCACCAGGTAGATTTAAACTCTTCTACCAAGATATGTGTCCTTGTATATGCAGGAGAGAGTGAGTAAAGACTACTAGCTTGTCCGAGGTAATCCCTATGCCTTCAATACCAAAATGCTAGGCAAAGAGAATGGGAGGGCTTTAAGAAAGATATGTCGCACAAGGGTAAGCCTATGCCTTCCCCGGAAATGGCACCAAAATGTTTTCACCTACGTTGTAGTTACCCCTGTGGATATATCCAATCATGGATGGCAATAGGGAAGGGAAACTCAAAAGGTGCAACCACGATCACCTCGATTTCCAATATATGGTTGTCACGCCAATCGAGGAAACCTTCACTTTATGCTATCTAGCCCAGACAACAAAGGGGGAGACCCGATCTACTCCCGACAGGAGAGATCAAAACTAAGACACCAAGTCAGGTTACTTCTAAGTGAAATAAGGTGTATGGTTTGTCCTAGACCTTAGGATGTAGTCACAAGACAAGTGAGGGATTCAAAGAGTGTAGCTTTGGTTCATAGTTGATGTGGGAGTGACTTATAATATTTGAAATGAGATCTAGGATTAGAGTACTAGTTCAATGTTGGAAAATCCACTGCCTTGGGAACAGTGTCCAATGCAGGGTAGTTTAGGGGTTGAATTGGGGCTAACTAGTACAAGTGACAAGCTTGACCATGATACATGATGGCTTCAAGGGTTTAGTTCACCATGCAAAGGTCAAACCACAAGTTAATCCAACAATCTAGGAAAGTCGAATTGACTTGGAGAGAAACCAGTGCCTTGGGAATTGGGATAATGGAGTCAAAATAGGGTTGACTTGTGGTTAAGGACTCCCATGGCATGAGACAAGTGGGCAATTAAGGTCTTGATGTATGAATAGGTCTAGATCTAGGTTTGACCAAAGTGGACCACAATCCCTTAAAACAAGGAATGCTATCCCCAAGGCAAGATTTGACAAGATGACACACTAGACCTAGGTTTTGAATTATTCCCGTTCCAAATCCACAAAAATCTCAAGTACCCACGTCCTAGAAGTGAGTCAACTCACTTCTCCAAGGTGGTGCGACTTTACCCAAAGAGGCCTAAAAGTGGGGTAAGTGGGGTCAAGACAAGTCCGATGACATCCAAACTTTATATCCAGGTAGGTTAGTCAAGTAGGAGTATGGATCTATAATTTCACGGCAATCCGATGGCTAGATCTTACTAGATCTGAGTTTGAAGATACCAAGTGGTCCAAAATGGGGATTAAATCCCTTAAAATGTGGAATAGGGCCCACAAGGTAGAAATCAGAAAAGTGACAATCTGGGGGTAGGTTATTGGATGTGTAGATCATGAATCAAGTGGAATCTCAACTACCCACATACTAGATCTAGGTCAACCAACCCAAACTAGGAAGTGCGCCCTTGCTTGGCGAGGCTAAATTCCTTGGGAAGAGGGTCAAATGGAATCCAATCCTCACCAAACTATAGATATGGGATGCTATGGATACTATAGAGGTGGATTTTTAATATCTTACCCAAGAAGCCACTAGATCTTAGTAGATCTGAAAAAATGTAAAAGTGGGGGTTTTGATCAATTAGGGTTTTAAATGTTTTAGACAAGTGGATAGATCATGGAAAGAAATTAACTTGAGATCATACCTGAGTGATGTGAATGAGATGCCTTGATTTTGAGGAAGATTCCCGCAAAGATCAAATGAGAGATTGTTGATTTTGCTTGCCTAATTGATGCCCTAGCCCACAAGTGTGCCCTCCTCTACCTGTCAATCCAAGGAAAATCGATTTCAATCAAAGAGGTCAAGTATGGAGGAAATACAATTAAAATGCAATGATAACATAGAATAGAAGGTCCTGGGACAGTAATAATCCCTGTTACCAACGAAGAGATCCAAAGAAGAAGTAGGGAGAGTCTTCCCCTACCAATACCTCCTCCTCAAAGCAAATCGACCTCCACCTGTAGATGCAAAAAATGTGGTACAAAAGATATGGCAAAACAAGATCTCCAATAACTCAGTGAAAAGGAAGAACCAACGAACGAACACCAAAAACATTCACCACAACACTGGAGATAGATGCAATAATAATTTTCTATTCCAATAATCCAGAGCCACAAGTCCCCTTACAATGAAAGCTCTCTCCTTTAAATAGGAAGGAGAGGCACCAAAACCCTAACCACTTTTTGAATGAGTGGCTAAGATTAAAAGATACAAATGTCTAATCAATGGTTGAGATGAGCTCAACAATAAAATACATGGATCACTAATAAAATATTATGTGAGTGGACAAAATCATCCTAAAAGAGGGGAATCCCACCAAATCTTGATGACAAAATATAATAAGAGGCTTATGGTGGGTCCAAGGGGTAATTTTATCCCTCCTTGGTCAATCCCCAAAGCACAATAATCATAAAATAATCCCAAATGTACCAAATCGTGCCTCCATGGTCAAATCGTAGGCCTCAAAAAGACCTCGAAAATCCTCAGAAAGTGCCATAAGTGATGGATGCGGGCCCCGATGAAGCTGAAACTGCTGGAGGAGGTGTGGAGGACCCCGATCTATCATCACTGATCATCCCATGCCATAACATTGCCTCAGTAGCCCAAATCGATTTCCTCAATAGCCATTTCTACCAATCCTGAAATGCCTCGGGAAGCATGAAACTACCCCAAAGTGCCTCCTGGAGTGCCTGCTCTATCAAGGTGAGGGCACCAGTGTGTCTGGGAGGGGGGTAATATGGTAAAAACAAGTGGCTGTACCACCCCCTCCATCATCAGCGCCCTAGGTCAACCGGTTAAAAATCACATCTGCTCTAACAGGGCCTCCGACAGACCAAAACTCCACTGGGATAGCCTACTGAGGCAAAATCATCACTGTAATTGCCTGGAACTGAAAACAAACTGTCTCATCAGACTCAGAAGGTCCAAATCCATCCTAGATGTGTACTCATACACCATATGAGTCTCTGCATGATCAATATATATCCAATATACCGGAACAGGGCCAATAATAATAATCTGTAAATTGCCAAACACTGTTGTAAACCAAGAATCATCATCATAACCGTGTGGCTACTGCATAGAATCATCATGTACATGTACATAGACCATATATCATCTATCCATATCATCATAAGGTCCAACCATCTCATGTCCTATGGTTGACCTTGGTCAGACTAGGCCTAACCAAGTCAACATGACCCAATATAACTCAAACCATCTTCAGAAGCTGCTGCAAAGTGTCCAAGGTTAATGCATGCTATACAACTTATTCAAATAACAATTATAACACAAAGTAATCATTACTGGCGATCTAAATCCAAATATATAATGTCATTAATTATTAATATTACTCAGACCAGACTTTCAAGATCATACTCACTTCATAGCTGTGATCAATTTGCTAGTGAGGGGTGGAGGTTAAAATAACTGGCTAGGCTAAGGGATGACTTGACTGACTTAAATTTGTGACACTTTGGCAAAGGGAAAGGGAATACACACCATAGTATATACTGAATGAGCAACAACACAGGGAATGGCGGTGTCTCACAAATGGATGAGTTGTTCAAAGAGGGTTTATTCACCTTTGACAAATGCGCACAATCCATAATACAAATAAGGCCAGCAATTGTTTTGATATAGCATTTCAGGTCCATTGCTTTTTGGGCCTGAAGTTTCCATAGCCTTGGTCTATGTGTGTTTATAAACACATTGCATAGATTTACATTTATTCTAGGCTTCCTGCTACAGGTGTGTTTTTAAGGCACTTGTTTACCTGAGCACTTCTAGGTGTGTCATGGACAGCTTGTTTACCTAGGTATTTACATTTCCAAAAGATATAACATTTTATTTTCATGGCCATTTTCATTTGGCATGCCTTTCATTCATGTGTGTTTAGAAACACATTGCATGAATGGGCTTTTCATACAAGATATAGCATTTCATTTTTTCTAGACTTTGTATTCATGGCAGCACTAAAAGTTTCAGGTTTAGCTAACACAACTTTAGTGACTAGGGGGAATTCACAAGGAACTCCAACTCGCCATAGGCAAGTTTTGTCACCAACTCAGAGCCGAGACACAATAAACAGGGAAGCTCATCCAATATAGAGGCTACAGTGGGGAAAAGATCCTCCATGTCACTAGTCAAGTAGTAAGTCAAGGTGATAAACTAAAAGGTAGGCAATGGATGGATGAAGACAATGAATAATGGAGCCGACACTAGCAAGCCAAGGTATGGTGAAATGATCACCTCTACTCTCCCTAAGGAGGGTAAGACCAATGAGTATGAATAGTGAACTTCTAAGTCTGAGTAGGGACAATATAATATATGTAATAAGATCAACCAGGTCCACATATCTATATGATCGCCAGATCATGACACTAAGTGCTAAGACATGCTATAAGAATAAGTATAAAATCAATATAACCATAACACAATGATATACCTGCTGAGTCATATACCTGAATGCTCATCAACCTGTACCATCATCTGTCTTCTGAAACTGCTGCTGTAGATCTGGGCACTACTAACTGCTCTGTACCAATGGTATAATGGCTACATCGGTCATCTCTCTGAGTGTCCTGAGACTCAGTCATGGCATGGGGAAAATATACTGTTGTCCACAATCTGATAGTGATCCAATATAGATGCTCATCTCAACATCTCAAATGTAAGGGAACTGGCTGAATAGTGTACTGGGATCATAAAAATAATGTATGGTAGCCCAGCTACTATAAATGTGATAACAGGCCCCATTACAACAGCCACTTATTATGTCGGCCCCATAGACTCAACCACCCCCCAGACCCCCACCAATTCTAGCCCAACCCATCCCAAACCCTACTAATAAAAGACCTCCACAACAGCAACAGACTTATAACGCTAATAACACACAATTCCCTACCTATGTCATAGACACCATGGAAATAAACGAAATCAACCTCAGATATGGAAAAACATTGCAAAATACATCCACACAGAATATCCAACAACCTGAAGCTCAAGAGCAAACAACAGAACCCTATGTTCAGCATCTGGATGAACCAAATCCTCCAAAGGAAGAAACCCAACCACTCCCATGAAACAAAAACCCTCCATTTCCAAAGAAACTTATACGAAGTACAAAAGAGGAAGAAGAAAATGCAATTTTAAACGAATTAAAGCACTTAAACCTCCAAATCCCAATTTTACAAGCCATAAGGGATGTGCCTATCTGTAACAAATTTATTAGAGAAAATTGTCTAAAGAAACCTGGGAGGAGGAAGCATGACCCACTAACCATAAATGTAGTAGGAGAATTGGCTGATTTAATGCTAGGTATTATTATTAACCCTAAGTATCTTGATCCAGGTAGTCCTGTAGTAAACGTCACCATCAATAACAAACAAATAAATAGAAGCTGAATTGATTTGGGAGTTGCTTTCAATGTCATTACTAGAGAAACCATGATACACCTAGGACTCCAATCAATGGTCAAACCAACCACTATAGTACTCCAGCTATCTGACACATCCATTGTTAAACCTGAAGGGATGCTCAAAAACATTATGATCAATATTGAATCTTGGGAATACCCAGCTGATTTTATAGTCATTGAAGTCAAAAGTAAACTTAGTGGTTATCCAATCATACTAGGCTGACCTTGGTTGGTAAATGTAGATGCTTACATAGGTTGCTAATCAGGAAAATGACTATAACCAGTGGACATGCTAGGAAGAAAATCACGATCTACCCAGCAGCAAGGAAATATTCATATTTAGAATATCAAAATTGGACTGATGATTATAACGACACACCAAATCAAAACCTACGACCTATCCTAACAATTGATGCTGCAATATCATTAAAAGAAATAGATGAAGATGGTCATATAGATAAGTTCATACAAAATGCATATTCTAACAATGTTAGTCTTAAAAGATTTTTTGACACATACCAATAACAAGAAGGCGAAAGTTCAAACCAGAACTTAAATCAAATGTGGGCATAAGTACTATCTCTGGAAGAACAATCAGAAAAAGCAAAGACAGTGGAAATTATGCCTGGAAAGAAAGTCAACATTAATTCCAATCTCAAGCCAGAGCAAAAAATGCAGTTAATGAAAGTATTATCAGAACAAAATAAAGCTTTTGCATGGACAGATGCAGACATGAAAGGTATACATCCTGATATATGCAAACATTATATTTACATCAAAGAAGGTTCTATCCCTATCAGCCATCCACAGAGGAGGTCGAATCCATCATTAAAGGACATTGTCAAAGTAGAACTACAGAAGTTATTAGATGTTGGGTTCATATATCCCATCTATGACAGTGAATGGGTCTCACCACTAGTTATAGTCCCTAAAAAAGGAGGCAAATGGATAATTTGTGTGGACTACAGATAGCTAAATAAAGCAACCAAGAAAGATCACTTTCCACTGCCATTTATAGATCAGGTGCTGGACACATTAGCAGGGAATAAGTATTTTTCATTTTTGGATGGCTTCAGTGGGTACAACCAAATTTTAATACACCCAGCTGATCAAGATAAGACAACATTTACATGCCCCTGGGGTACTTATGCATACAGAGTACTACCCTTTAGGTTATGTAATGCTCCAGCAACATTCCAAAGGGCCATACTAAGTATATTCTCTGATTTCATAAATGATCAAATGGAAGTATTCATGGATGACTTCACACCCTATGGACAAAACTTTGATCAAGCATTGAACCATCTTGAATGGTATTAAAAAAATGTATTGAGATGAGCCTATGCCTTAGCAATGACAAATGTAGAATGTTAATGGAAGAAGGTATCATTCTAGGACATCATATATCACAGAGGGGGATAGAGGTTGATCAAGAAAAAGTATCAATAATCAAAACGCTTCCACCACCTGTTAAACAAAGGGATGTGAGAAGTTTCCTTGGGAAAACAGGGTACTACATGAGGTTTATTGAAAATTATAGCATAATTTTTGCCCCAATGTTTGCACTTCTCACAAAAGACACTGAGTTCATATGGACAAACAATTGCATGACGAAATTTAATAACCTTAAGGAGAAAACAATTACAGCTCCAGTACTCCAAGGACCAGAGTGGGCACTTCCATTCCACATCCACTCTGATGCATCAGATAAGGAAATCAGGTCTATCCTTGGACAAGAAAAAGAGAAGAAGCCCTATGCAATATATTATATCAGTAAAAATTTAGCAGGGGTAGAATTAAATTATACTATCGTCGAGAAGGAATTTTTGGCTTTCATACATGCCATTAATAAATTCAGGCACTATATCACTGGCTACCAAGTCTTTGTTCATACAGACCATTCAGCCATAATATATCTAATGAACAAACCCAACACAAGTGCTCGAGTAATTAGATGGCTACTACTACTCCAAGAGTTTGACATCACGATTTTAGACAAGCCAGGTAAACACAATGTAGTGGCTGACTTTCTATCTAGGTTGACACATGGACAAGATAGTGAAGTAATCAATGGCAGTTTTCCAGATGAGCACCTTTTTTCCATATCCACAAGAAGCCCATGGTTTGCTGACATAGCAAACTATTTAGTATCTGGGAAGTTTCCCGAACATTACAGTTATAAATAAAAGACAAAAGTAATAAGGCAAAGTGCCACATACACGTGGATAGAAGGCATGCTCTTCAAACAAGGACTTGATCAAATAATCAGAAGGTGCATCAGAGAAGATGAAGTGCATGACATAATGCATGCCACTCACAATGAACCATGTGGAGGACACTATGCTGCAAAGAGGACAACCTATAAAATTTTACAAATAGGATACTATTGACCAACACTACACAAAGATGCTTATGAATATGTTTCACACTATGATGACTGACAAAGGATGGGAAAACCAACACAAAAGGAAGAAATGGCACTCCATCCACAAATATCCTTGAAGGCATTCAAAAAATGGGGATTTGATTTCGTTGGTCCAATCAACCCACAATCAAATTAGAAGAGCTACATCTTAGTATGCACTAACTACCTTCCAAAGTGGACTGAGGTAGCAACACTTGCTACAGCCAATGAAACCAATGTGGCAAAATTCTTCACTGACCATATATTTCACAAGTTTGGAGTACCAAGAGAACTAGTTTCTGATCAAGGCCCACAATTTACATCAAATTTAATAGAAGACTTGCTTAAGAGAAACAATGTCAAGCACAGACAGTCCTCCTCCTATCACCCTCAAGAAAATGGACAAGCTGAGGTCACAAACAGAGAATTAGAGATAATTCTAACAAAGACAGTCCAACTCCACAAAAGATATTGGGATGACAGACTGAGTGAGGCGGTTTGTGCCTATAATCCCACATGGAAGACAACAACAGGATTCACACCATATGAACTAGTATATGGATGAAATTCATGCTGCCAATTGAATTTGAAATAAAAACATTAAGAATTGCAACATAGTTGAATATGGAACTATCAGAAATACAACAAGAACGCATGCTGCAATTGAATCAACTAGATGAGCAATGCCAGCAAGCAATTTCCCACACTGAAATAATCCAACAGCAAAGAAAGAAGTGGCATGACAAACACCTAAAGGATAAAAAGTTCAAGGAAGTTGATTGGGCACTACTTTATGACTCCAAGTTTCACACATTCAAGGGAAAGCCAACAACCAAATGGCTGGGACCATACATAATTCAAAATATCTATAAAAATGGAGCTGTAAGGATCATAACAATTGATGAAGAAGAGTTTCCTATGATAGTAAATGGACATTGGCTCAAATTTTACAACAAGCCACAGTCAAAGGAGGAGTTCACACAAGTACTCTACCAGCAACAACTAATGCTGATAGATAGCATTGAAAATAATTGAAATTCAGTTAAATATAAATATATATATATATATATATATATATATATATATAGATATATAGATATATATATATATATATATATATATATATATATATATATATAAGATATAGAAAAAATGAAAAAAGAAAAAAGAGAAAAAAATATTTGCTAAAAAGGAAAGCAAAAAAAAAAAAAAAAAAATGAATAAGAAAACAAACATGAGAAAGGAGGATGGGAAAAATGCCAAATAACACACTACATAAATGATAAGGTAAACTAAATGCAATCATACATCTCCACGAAGGCACAACATGCAAACTGCAAGCAATCAACAATCAAGCAAGCCAGTCATATATTACAGTCAGTAGCAAAGATATCATACTACAGAATTCAATCAAGCGAGCCTGCTATTATTCAAAACCTCCTACTATTCAAGCGAGCCTGTCATCAAAATTCAAGCGAGCTAGAAATCTAATCAAGTGATCCCAATTATTTTTCAACCATTAAAGAAATCAAGCGAGCCAGCCACGTCTACAAATGAATACAGAAAAAGGTATCAACTAAACTACAAAATTTATTTCCAGCAAACATGATATCCATCACATCTATTATTTCACATGAGCGTACCATCAATTCAAGAGAGCTAGCATAGATTACAACAATACAATGAACAATCAGAAACCCAATGCAAAAGCATCATCACAAAGTCGAATCAAAAGAAGGCACAAAATTCAAAAGCAGCCAATACAGCATATTCAAATGAATGCAAGGAAAAAGCAGCAAGCATAAGTAACTACTGACATGCCAAAAATTTACTACAGACATTGACAAATCTACTACATAATCCACCACGCATAAAAATCGGGCCAGATCATTAAATCGGGTACGCTAAAACATTACAAGGTAATCTCTAAACATCTTTGGTTTATTTTTAAGGCCAAATCATTATCTTGCAAGACATTTGTTTTATGAAGCTGAGGACAGCTTCAAACTTAATTCGGCGGCACAGTTTAGTTGAGATAACCTCAATAAACCATGATTGCTACCCAAGTCATATCAGCCTCAATAAATCATGATTACCACCTTTGTCATATCAGCAAATGATAAGCTCGCATCTAGCCGCCATACCTCCAAATAATAAGAGCAAGTGGGCCAAGATACACTCATGAAGTGAGAAGCAGGGCTCGATCAAGCAGCAGGTACAACAAAAGTTAATGAGGATAAGTACGGAAAGGAAGTTAAGTAAGGCTGCATAACCTTGCAAAGAAAAAGAAAACCCAGTTTTGCATATACGGAACCTCTCAAAACTCTCCAGAAGCAAGAAACTGGAAGATAGTGTGGGCACGCAAATAGTAATCCAACCCTCGAACTGGTAATCAAACACGACCAGTTGAGGAAAGATAGCCATGCTCTAGGTACTTGTTTATTGTTATGGCAAATAATTTCAAGATGACCAAAGGTTTCAAGAAAAGCGAACCAGAGGAGCACAGCGCCATTTACCAGAACCTGCGAATCTTAACAATCATCCACAACGCGGGCTGGATTCCTTTCATCCTAGGATTGAAAGGATACAATATAGAGGTGGCTCTGGAGTTTGCAAGAAATTTAAAACATATCAAGGATGAACAGTTCATCACCCGAGTGAAAGGGTTATGTATAAATTTGGATGATGATGTGATTGCCAAATTCACTGGTCTACAGAAGGGTCTGCATTGGAGCAGGGATGACTGGAAGGAAAACCATGAAGCAAAGGCAACATTTTTCGAGCGAGGAGAGGTCTATGATGAAGACAAAAATGGAGTCAAAAGACTCTCCATGCCGGCACCACGGGAGGAAATGGCTGCAATCGTCCAGAAGTACATTACATGCACTGGTAGGTTAAGTTATGTCCCCATTTTTCATTTTCAAATTGTAGAGCTATCGAGGAACAGGGCCCATCATCCACCGAACAACAACATTAGTATTACATACTACCTGCTCTAATATCTAGAAAAAATTAGCAACAAAGTGATTAAAGGAAAGGAGGATGCCTTCGCCCATCATGGGCTGGTCAAATTAATTGTTTGTGAGGAATTAAAAGCGCAGATCCCAGAGCTTTCTTGGGAAGAATTCATGTTGGTATCTGTTGAAGATGTTCAAAGAATGAAGGGTACACCCACAATGGGCGTACCCCTACCACCGGGATCAATGAACAAGACCGCCTCTACATCAGGGACGAAGAGGAAAATTGAACTGGACAGTGTGGTTGATACCCTGGTGAAGATAAATCATTCACGAGATGACTCCCCCAAAATGAACCTAGGGATTCCTTCCAGTAATCAAGGACCGAAGAGACGAAGTAAAAGATTCACACAAGCATCCAGAATCCGAATTACCAAGGAAGAGAGAAGGGAACCCAGTCCCATAGTTCAAAATGTGTCTGATGAGGATGATGATCTTTGGGTAGATCAGGAGGATCCCACTACACCAGAAGATCAGGATGAACAAGAAGAGAAGGATGCAGAAGATGAGCAGGATGCAAAGGAGGAGCAGGATGAACAAGAAATGAAGGATGAGGAAGAAGAACAGAATGAACAAGAAGAGAAAGACAACTTCCAGGGGGACCCTCCTGAGCACAATGAAAACCCTGGGGTCGTCAACCAACTTGCTGAGGCACGAGCGGAATTAGAAAAGATTAGAAAGGAGCTAGCAACATTGAGAATTGAATCAGGAATCCAACCCACATCACCCCTTGTTTTCATCTGAAAAGACACAAATTCTAAAAATGCATCATGTAGGGGAGCTAAGACTAGCTGAATAGAGAAATTCAACACTTAAAGAGAAATTGGCTGAGGCACAAGGGGAGCTAGATAAAAAGGACCAAGAGATTATTCAACTGAGGGACATTTTGGCTACTACCACTCAAATATATGATACACTACTAGACCTCAGGCCACCATCAGCAATTTATGCAGTTTATCTATGGGAGAAGTGGGGCAAATTCCAACTCCAAAGGTTAAAACAGGCACTCCCGATAGAGATAAGCTCCCCCAAAGAATTTGTGGATGCATCTCTAAATTCCATAGAGTTGGAGAAGGACCAGTTAAGTGAATTTTTCTTGCACAATTTTGTAGTTCCTAGCTCGCCCAACTGGTCTCCAAACCCTTACATGGGTGATTTCCAGTTGAGGGCACTATGTTCATGGATAAATCATGAAATTGAGTGAGCTCAGGACTACTATATTTACGTTGCAGCAAAATGGAAAACCCCATTAATGGTCAGGGCAAAGGCAACTCACCCTGAAAGAATAATTTACAACCATAGGATCCTCACCTAGGATGAGGAGTTGATCCCCATTCTCCTTGCAAAGCAGCAAGAGGCTGTGGCTCATTTTGATGTTACTCTCCAAGGCACACACAAAGAGGTTCATGACTCCATTAAGGAAAGATGGTGCAGAGTAGAAAACAACCTAAAGAGAAGAGAACTCCACTCCCCTCTCAGAATTGAAGATGCTCTTTTCAAAGCCAAGCTCTACAAGGAATCCTTGATAAAGAATCAACTTAGATGGATTGGAATGAGGCTGAATCCCCATTCTTCCTTCCCTTAGTTATTAAGGAACATATCAATGAAGAAGAAGAGAAGAGAGCATGGGTCAAGGAGGATCAGACCATGGAATACCACAGGCAGGCAGGGACCCCCAGGGTAGTAGCATGGGACATCAAAGAGGTCATCGACGAGCTGAATCTGTCACCCAAGGATGGGTGAATCCTTCAAGTATGGGGGATAATGATGGGTCCAAAATACAGATATCTAATAAGCCTTTGCCCACAGCAAAAACACAAGAAATTGTGAAGAAATACACTTGTTTTATTGGAGAAATGATTTACCTTGATTATTTAATGAGTTGTTTTAAAGATTATTCTTGTATGTTTAAATGCGTGTTCAATAAACTAATTATGGGAAAATCAAGTATGATTGAGCAGGTCCAGGTACACTAAAGGACACCCATGCAGATCAAGCAGTGGACTGGAAAGCTCATGCAAAACTCAGTGCCTTTTTCCTGATTTCTAGGGAGAACACCTGTTCAAACAGAATTGGCAATTAGACATAGAATTTAGGTTAAGCATTAGAGGCATATATATACGGGCCTCTCGGCTAGCAAGAGGATCCTGTTTCCATTTTTTAGAACCATTATTTTATGTTTTTATACTGTCGAGATACTTTGAGTTACAAACTTTTGTTAAACTATGAATCTGCTATTTTGAAATGAAGATTTGATGTTGCTTTCAATTCGGTGTATATAAGTTTTCTCCACTCCTGAGTACGGGTTGGGGAGGGCCCCTCCAACACGTAAGTTAGGAGATCTTATTGTTCAGGTATTTTTCATTATATGTTTTACATTGACTGAAATCTATATTACATATGAAAACATTTGAATGTCGTTAATTAGTACGATTTGATTTCTGTAGTAATGTGACTAGTCTGATTCCGTAGTAGTTTATAACGCATTCTGTAGTTCGGTAATACTGTTTCAGTAGTCCTGTAGCAGCATTCTTCCAAGGCATACTTTCAGCATCTATTGCCCTATGTGCTCGCATTGCTTTTGAACAGTGATTCAGATCTTAAAGCTTATGCACTCTCTCATTACTATGGTTGTTTGTCAAGATTGCTTACTTTCAATACTGTGGTTAATTAATGATATTTACTTCTTGAAATTTTGATTATTTCGTAGCATTAGATAATGGTATCCTGAAAGTGGTTTTGGAAATTAAATAGGTCAGACCAGACTCCTAGTTTTATGCATTTGATTTACAGTAATTGTCTCTTAGATAAAAGATCCAGCTTTCATTATTTTAGAATAGATCTGCTATGTTTTTAGTATTCACTTCCATAGTCTAAATTCTCTATTTTTCAGCCATTCAATTCTTAGGAACATATTGATTGTCTTCAGCATTTAGATTATTTGATATATATTTATTGTCTTCAGTACTTGAACTTCTTAGCATAAGTATTTTTTTTATCAGTAGATTAAGCAGTCCTTCCCCTGTTTATTCGATTTCTCTTAGGCAAACTCTTAAACATTGATACGAACACCCAACCGTGACCAAGATTATCCTATAAGAGCACATATAGTGCCAACACCTCTAAATTTTGTACATCCCCAGGGTTGATAATTAAAGTAGGCTCTTAGTCTAGCTGCCCTCATTAGGAATCCATTCTGAGAGCTCACCAACTACGCTAGTTTGAACCCTTTTATTTTGAGTTCTTTTACTTTCACCCATTTTTTATTGTGAATTTGCTCTTCTTTCAAACCAATTGTGAAAGTTGGTCTCTTTTGACCCTCATTCAATCCCCTCACCTCTACATCAGACCTCTGTTAGTGATCAATGAGTCCTATGGGTTGGTAAACCCTGGAAAATTCAAAAACTTTTCTTAAACTCTCGGCCTCATCCTCTTTCTGAGTATTTTCACGCCTCTGCCCCTTCTTATAGAGTGACAATTACCGGTTTGTTGCTACCCATAAGTTTTTCAGAACGCAATAATTTCTAATTATCGCTCCTGGGCTGCTTACAGCCACACGAAAATCTCTGAAAAAAGGAATTTTCTTAGGTTTGCTTGGTTACCTTTAGTCAATTTTTTTCGTTTCTATGCTCCTGGTTGTTGCTCTAATATTTATCAGACCTTTGTAACTTGCTGCCCAGCTGCACTTCATTTCTTGCATTTCATATTTTGAAGCTTTGTAGACACTTTGGACATCTTTGGGTTTTAGGTGACTATCATAACCTTACCTATTTACTCATTACCTTTTACATCCTATCTACACACCCTGTCACTTTTCACAAGTTGCAAGTGTTTTGTGGTTTGATTTTATTTGTTTCAAGCTTGGATTTTTGAGTTAGTGGCACCATACCCATTACCTAAAAGTTACGCATTAAACCTTGGTGTCGCATCCTCATACCTAATGACACTTTCTCCCTAATGGTCGTCGTATATTATTGGTATCCTCCTTGGTCTCATCTGGACACCTAGGAGAAAAAACCATTGATTGAATGCCGAAGACAACACCTTACCTGCCACATGTCACCAAATATGGCCCAATATGCATACATTTTTGTGCTTTGCACATCTGTTGGGTAGCGACAATTAGGGCTGTCGCGCTATGCTCAGACCCTGAGGTGCGACAATTTCGCGTTATGCTCAAACCCAGGGGCGCGAAAATCCCTTTTTAGCCTTTTTTCCATGGATCCTTGATCTCACCTTTGAAAATATTTTCTTGGGATTACCAGCTTTGATTCAATCCCAACCCCCTCTCTCTGTTTAGTATGTGTGATCCACTAAACACTCATTAGATCCATCTTACTCTCCTTTTGGTTAACCCTTCCAAGCACTATAAAGGAGAGGCCTTCCATGAGACAAAGGGAGGACTTTGGGGCATCCAACCTATGATCTTGAGACTTTTGCACAGATAGCTAGAGGAAGAAATTGGAGCTGAAAGTTGGCTTGGCCATCAAGCAACCATTGTAAGCATCTTCAATTTGTAATAAATTTAACTTGTCTTGTTTCCCAATTCATGTGTGTTGATTGTGTTTCAATTTCATGATTTGTCTCTAGATAGATTTGGATTCTAACTCGTGATTCAGGTTTCTTGGAGAATTGTGTATGCTTGTATATTGTCTGATCTTAACAGGTTCATCATGAGGACTTTGAGATTTAGACTACAAGCGGGACAAACATCAAAATTGAAAGGTCAGTTATCTTCTTTTACTTTCTTCAATATAGAAATTTTGAAATACTTGTTTAATCTAGGATTCAAGATCGCATTTGTTTCATTTTTGTCTTAGTATAGATTCAATCTATCCTGCTTTATCCTAAGAGGGATTCTTTCTATCTGTAGGAAGAAATCTCTACAACATACTAGGAGAGACATCATAAGAATCAAGTCTTGTTTGAATGTTCATCTCATGATCACACATGAAGACATTGGCATTGGGATCATTTCCCCCTTGTGGGGGGTTGGTTGGTTTCCCCATGGCGGGGGTACCGGTGTCAAAATAGTGGGTTGTTGTTTCCCACCGCATTGAAGCATAGTTGGTGCATCTCTTTTCCCAAAGTTAGCATTTTGCTTACTCTTGTATTTCTTCTTCTTTTCCCTAAGGTCTTTTGACTCGACTATAAGGATTTCAGAATTCTAGGAAGGATTAGCATTTCACTTACCCTTATACTTCGTATTCTTTCCTCTAAGTTCTATCAATGAGACTGTGAAGATGTTAGAATTGCTAGAAGGATTAGCAAGTTGCTACATTTCCTAGCCAGCTGTGGGTTGCAGGTTTTGAATAGAAACTTGTCCCAAATGTGGGGTAATCTCTTCAGGTTGGTTGACGGAATCCATCATACCATTGACATGAGGTCCATGTGGCGGCCTAGTTGGATCAAACATAGGTATTCCAGGTTGGTTCCAAAAAGATTGGTTACTTTCTAGAACCTGACCACTCAATTGTGGAATGGGGTTAATGGTTGGATTTCCCCCTTGCAGGGTTAGGCCCAAAAAAAATTGGTTACTTTCTAGAACCTGACCACTCCATTGATGTGGTCCTTGGGTGTGATAAGAATTCCAAGGTGGGTTTCCCCTTTGCGGAGACTGACCCCAATAAAATTGGCTACTTCCTGGAGCATGACCAATGGGTGGATTGCCTCCTTATGGAGGTGGGGCCCAAGAATATTGGTTACTTCCTAGATCCCAACCACACCATGGCGGTTGAACTTGGTATTGAGAATCATTCCAAGGTTGACTGCCTCCTTACGGAGGTGGCATCCAAAAATATCGGTTACTTCCTTAATGTTGTCCATTCCATGGTGGAACATGATGGATGGATGGATTTCCCCCTTGCGGAGGTAGGCCCCAAAAATATTGGTTACTTTTCGAAATCTGACCAAACCATTGATTGTTTCCTTGGTTTAGATAAGTGTTCCAAGTTTTATTCCCTCCGTTCGAAGGTGGGCCCTAAGAAGATTGGATACTACCTGAAACCTCCCC
The DNA here is from genome assembly GCA_027924585.1 of Larix kaempferi. Taxonomy (NCBI): domain Eukaryota; kingdom Viridiplantae; phylum Streptophyta; class Pinopsida; order Pinales; family Pinaceae; genus Larix; species Larix kaempferi. The sequence continues at coordinate 6,318,872 of BSBM01000264.1, forward strand.
ACTCCATTGCAGAATGGGGTTGATAGGTGGATTGCCCCTAGGGATTGTTCTAGGATGAGTCGAAGGATAACCCCCCAGGGCATTTCCACTAATATGGGGAGCATAACCCCAATTGGCATAAATGTTCCATGGTCCATTGCTTCCACCAGGAATATTACCATTCCATGGTGAAGGGTTTCCCCCAAAAGTAGAATTTGGACAAGTGTTAGGCATACCAAGAGGATTTTGGTTTACGCCTTTTTTGTTTTGACCTTGATTAGCTGAACCATATGGAAAACCAATTTTTGGTAAGGCATACCCTTCGGTAGGGATTCCTACAAACGAAGTGGATGTACTTCCAGGATTGGAACCTGAAACTGTACCAGCTGGCACTAAATTTTTGGTTGACATTGTGCTACTAACAGGTATACTAACTATTGGGATTGATGTAGAGGCCAAATTGGAAGTATTGCTACCTCCAACAATTGTTTGATGTTGCAACGATGTAGTCCCTTGTGCTCCTGATGAAGCCATAGGGTCACTTACTGAATTTTGTATGTCATTCAAACTTTAAAAAAGGGTTTTGATATCACCCAGTGACTCACGGATAGTAAGTATAATTGGTTCTGAAAGACTCATCAAAGGAGGAATTACATGAGCATTTGTGTTATTTTTCAATGTTTCAATTTCAACAAGATTAAGATCATCAACTATGTCTGTATTCAGTTCGTGATGTGACGATGAATTCTTAGGGTTGATTTGATTTTGTTCTTCTTGAGTAATATTAATTGAGTTTGAAATCAGTTTTGTTTCCAATTCATTTGGATATGTCTTTTGTATCTGTCTCTGCAATGTAGCGGGGCCTTCAATTTCTAGTGACTCACCTCACTACCACCGTGACTGGCATATCAGGAGAGTATCAACTTCCAAGAATTTGATAAAAGGATGTGTTTAAAATGATATTTTGAATCAAACAATCCTAAGGCAATCTAGACTCAACAAAAATAAAAAGTTTCCACACAGTAAAAAAGTCCTACAGATCCAAGCAAGCAAACTACTTTTCCAAAGAATCGAAGTTCAGTGAAAAGTTGGATTAGAGTACCTTTCGAAACTAGTAGTCGTTGAGGGATGTTAGGCCTCAAACAATTGCTAGCAGCGAAGGTATGAGAAACAATTACAATAAACTTTAATCTCTAGGGGTGCAAGTGTTGGTTCCTAACCAATCACCCTCCCAAGGAGTAAAATTTCCAAAGTCTGTCTCAGATACTACAAGTGTCCCCTACTCACAATAGCTTGTGTGATATCCTAGGAATAGCAACTAAGGTTACCACTTCACAATCGGTGGTCGGGCGTAACAGTTGTAAGTTGAGGCAACTCTCATAACAAGGTATTATAGAAAAGTGATGTCACCCTAAGGACTTGTCACTTCACATAGAATTCCCTAATGAGCTCATGTCCCACTAAACAAGCAAGAGGGGGGAACCACCCTTACTTATCCAGATTGACCTCAAGCTTAACACATGTTTTAGAAGCGCTTTCCCGACAAGCATTTTTTGGTACTAATGGATTTGAACTCTCAGTAATCAATGCTAGTTTCAAAAATTTTGCATCCCAGGAGTGTTAACTCTCCAAACCTAATCCAGGGCACTAACCTAAACTTGTTGGTGATATGAAAAATCAAACCTTGGTTATTTTTAGATTAAGCACCAATTTTAAGGGTAGTTTGCTTAGTTTCAGGTGGATGTGAAATTGGTGGTGTGTTGACTCAAAAAATATGAACAAACATATGCTCACTACTCTACCTTTTAATTCGATGAATGTTCTAAACTAATGAAAAGTTAGCGTTTCATGTGTTCCTTTCAAATGTGCAAAATTCTTTGGTAGATTTATGATATTTAAGAACAGTTCTTCTGAAATATGGATAATAACTGATTTTCAAAAATCAATGTAAACCAAAAAAATATCTCAGTGAAAATGAATCTAATTCTATTACAAGGGGATCTCTGTTTCTCATTTGCAGGGCCACCCGAAAGTGCAAGCAAAAAGGATACGCAGAGCCCTTTGAAATGCTTATGAATTAATTCTAGACTATTACACTTGAGATCCACTTTCTCGTTCACAAGATCGCACGAAGGCCCAAGTGAAGAGTATACGGTGGCTCGAGAACTGTATGCAAAAATTGAAATCTACTCTATCACACTTGAGATCCACTTTCTCATTCACAATATTGCATGAAGGCCCAAGTGAAGAGGATAAGGTGGCTCGAAAATAAGATGCTTGAAAAATCAAATCCTAGACTATTACACTTGAGATCCACTTTCGCGTTCGCAAGATCGCTCGAAATCCCAAGTGAAGAGGATACGGTGGCTCAGACACAACATATCACAATAAAATTGAGATCTAAAGCTACAGCTTCCTCTAATTGTGCAAGAGTATAATGAAAATATTGTAGATCCAAAACAAAATTTGACTAGTTAAAGCTTGTTTTTGCTTTTGGAAGGAAATTGTTTTCAAAATAACTCAAAGTGTGATGTTCAATTTTTTTTTTTCAATGCAAATATGTTAAAGTGATATTCTAAAATTTCATAATTGATATTTGGTTCTAAATTTCATATAAGCAAGTGCATTAGAGTCAAAAATTAAAGGGCCTTAAGGTTCTTTAAACAAATATTTATGTTTTTTAACTTTTCACTAATTGCAAACTATGAAATGAATCAAAATTATTTAAATATCAATCCTAATCCTATCCAATCAAGGATCTATAAGCAAAAGATGACCTTAAGCAAATGGATCTACCACCAATTGTAAGAAAAAATTGAAAGAAATGTCCATTTAAGCCATTTTTAAAGGTTTTTGGAAGGAAATCCCAAATCTAAAAATCTCAAACAAAACCCTCCCAAATATTTCTTAATTAGTAGTAAAACGATCTTAACATGTCTTGAATCGATATACAGGTCTGCAAGTACAAAAATGAAGCCTAAATGTGGCCCTAAAACAGTGAAATCTCAAAGCTAGTTCTAGCAATTTTTGCAAATTTGAATCAAGAAAGCTTTAAAATTCTTTAAAAATCTTCCAAATCTTGAGCAAAGGAGGATCCAAATGAGGTTTAAACTCTAATATAAGGGGTTCTTAAGCCCATACATAAAGAAAAATCACAAAAACTGAGACAAAGATGAAGAACTAATCTCTCAAAAGTCAAAAACCCGACCAGCACATAGTCTAGAATATAACAGAGCGCCTACAGGAGGATGGCTCAGGTTGTACACAAACAAGGTGAGATAGTGGCGTAGGTTTCTAGTGTGCAAGGTGATTCGGCTCTCTATGTACACAGGTGAAGTGCACCATACTTCTAAAGCAAGAAAAGCCAAGATATCATCTCCATTTTGAAGGATTTTGGGAGTTTGAGAGTGGATCTAGGTCAGTTTGGAACCTCAAGACCTGCAACATAAGTTCTTGAAGGCATCTTAATGCCACTTTGGAGTAGATCTGAAAGGTTAGAGCACCAAGAAATGAAGTGATTTTCAAGAAATTTCAACTAGTAGTATGGTCTCCAATCTGTTAATAGCTTTAAAGGTAGGGTTAGATCTACATTAAACAAGTTATCTTACTATGAAATGGTGAGTTCCAATTTCAGATATGAAACAATTAACTAAAATTCCTTAACATCTTAGCCATTTAAGAATTCAAACTAAACTTGATAATAAAAACTCAAACTCTTAAATGGAAGGAAAATTGAATCATTTCATTAATATCAATGAAGAAAAGATACTTACATACAATCTTGCTTGAGATGCATCCATCCTCCATTGCTTTGAGCTATCCTTCTCCATCCTTGCTTTTGATGAAGATAATCTTTCTACTCCTTCAAATCTCTCCAGCATGCCTTTTCTCTTCCTTTTGTCCTCCCTCTACCATGCCCTAAATGCCTTTTTTTATAGCATTGGGAAATGGGCTCTCAAGTTTATCTTTTAAATGTGGGATTGTCCCTTTTCTTGATTTTTGATTATTTTCTCTCAAAAACCCACTTTCCATAGTATTTTAGGATTTTCTCACAAATTTACGATTCTCAAGCACAATTAATGCAATCTTGTGCATTTCTTCTCATTGTTGACTGATGGAGACTAGATTTGAGCCTTCAATTGAGAAGTTCAATTACTGAACCTTGTCTCTTTGGGTTCCTTCTTTCTTCACTCAATCCTTCCAGTTATAGGAGTAGTGATTAGATCAGAGAGGACTGTTCTCTTCTGTACTTGTCTTATGTCTTCATGTTGTGGGAACATAGTAAAATATGCTTCTTCTCCTCACTTAGTTAAGGGTGTTAATTTGATTGTTAACAATTATGTAATACCCCAAATGCTGGACTTTAACCCTTTTATATTTTTCCCAAGTATTATTTCATTTTACTTAGGTGACTTTAGAAATCTAATGAATTGATTTCTAATGACCATGTGGACCAACACATTAATGAGATGGGAGTCACAGACCCCTATAGGTTGGAGGGAAAATTCCAATTAAATAATAATAATAAATTATTATTGGAGAAAATGGAAAACCCTAAAGAAAAGATTTGAGAGAATAATGAAATAAAAGAAATAACAAAATGAAAGAATTTCACATCTAAGAGAATAAAAAGTGAAACTCATTAAAACACTTTATTCATTATGATTCATTGTGATTCATTATTCCCATGATCATTAACAGACAAGAGAAATGGGAGTTGGGAAGAACAAATAACCAAAGCTAAATGAAGACAAGTAAATGGGGACAGTTTTGGAGTAAAAAATTGGTCTAGATTAAGAGAATTCATAACAAATGTGTATGGCTTGGACACTTGGTTGTGTGCAGGTAGAATAACTACCAGAAGCTTGCAAGAGAACAACATTTACTCTAAATAGGTTGTGTTTGACTAATTCTCTTAATGGTTGAGGCTTACAATCCCCTGGAGCATCTTGGAGTTGGGGAGTACTGAGTTGGATGTTGGGTTTCCTGCTACCACATAAAATTCCTAAATAACTTGGGGAACAAGTTAAGGGTAATTTAAAATATATACTATGAACCTGGGGGACTGTGAACTCAGATCAGGGGTGACCTGAAAGAAAGGAGAACTTGCTTGTCAAAGGCTGGGAGGTTTTTGCTAGGTTCCATTGGTCATCATATTTCAGATAAGTTTATATGTTGCACCTATATAATAAATTTTATGGACAGTTATTGGAATTTGTTATATATATTCCTGAAAATAATGTTGAATGATTTACTATTCAGATCTGCTTGTATGCATAATGTTATACTGATGTCTGAGTATAGATCTTCCATAAATTATTAGATCTCGGTAGTATGGTACGGGTTTATGATCTAAGTGAAATACCTGCAACATTCATAAGTTCATGTTGGATGTATGAATGGATATAGTTCTGGTCCATTAAGTAGACAAAAATATGGTTAAATAATGGGTTATAAGCCTGAGATAGGCACCTTAGAGTAACCATTGTTTAAATACTAACCTATGGTTATGTGGATGCATTTTATATAGAATACATTTATTTCTATCTTACTGACAGAACTTTGTTTATATCAGTTTATGGTGTAAATCAGACATACATGTAATCCGAGAGGTTTACATGTCAAGCCCTCAATATTTGTAAACCCTCATTTCTATTTTTATAGATCAACCCAGAAAGGGGATAAATATGAATAGGATTTTTTCCTAAATGTTTAAATGAAATGCCCATTTTGGAATCTATTCATACATTCATGTAAATATGTATGTGAAAGAATTGTATTCTAGATTAGAGCTCAAGATCGTTTTCTAAGCTATTATGCATATGCATATTGTATAAACTTCATTTTAAGACTCAAATGGGGTTTCCTATACTTTGCATACATTTTCTATTTATATTACGGGATGCATATTAAGTCTAGAATGCATTCCATCCTGTAGATTGCATTATAATCACTGTGGAATTTCATATTAATATTAATTCCCTTAGTATGGGCAGAGTAGAGTCACGATATCCTATTAAGAATCAAATCATGGTCCATTTAAGTGGAACCCACACTAACACAATAGAATACATAGTAAAGTATTATATACAATTAAGGGTTTAAACCTATGGTTCAACCATTCATGTAAACTATTTGCATATCCACGATTCTAGTTAAACATTTTATATTTGCCATGATTTACACAGTCGTCGCATCATAAACAAACAATGCTGCATAGTACCATTAAAAACGATTCCATATAATGCATCTACCATAAAATATGCGTGTTCCGATGGCTATGTTCATGGATCAGTTTTGGATCACAAAGTCACTTCATTTTATACAAGTATTGGACTATATTTATGCCAAAACAATTCTACAATGCAAGTTAAATACGAATCAATGCATGCAACTACCCTTTCAACTTATGCAAATATATATGAGCATTGAGGAGCAGAGTATTCAAATAATCAATTGAATGCTGTAAACGTTTCATTTAACCATCACGAATCCATTTAAATAATGCACAGAAAACATGTGCGAAAGCAATACAAACAAATCCCATTGCTCGAAGTTAAACGATTTAAGCATTTCACTTTCAAAAAGATGAATGCACACAGTATGGAGATTCAACCCAGAATTTGTATCATTCCCATTAATCAAAAGACGGATCCATAACATTTCTTTTACAGAGTGCAAGCTAATACCAAGTCATTCAACCGACGAGCATTGAAGCGCTTCCCGAGGAGACTGTAAACTAGTTTAATAAAACTTAAACAATTTACATCTTGCCTATAAGGCTTACAAAATACAACCTAGGTCATGAAGACCAGTTTGCACAGAAATGGAACATGAAGCTTCTGCGTTTTGGGTCGACGAACATATCTCTTTTAAAGTAGCGAAAACAAAAACCTAATACTTAAACCCTTTGTAGTGCTTTAAGTAACTCAGCCCTAAACAAATGGGGTAAAAACCAACCCGAGGCATCAATTGGTTGGCGTGTTACCTGGACACTGGGGAACCTTACCCCATGCTTGGCAACGGTTGTGGAGTCACTACGCGTGCCCCAACTTCCACCACCACCCTGCTTACCTGTACATGAAGTATAACGCGGTTAAAACTTAACAAGTGAAAAAATGTAAATATATTATAATTACCATAGTTATGCAAATGAGGTTTGAGTTCAGGACACATCACCTGTAAGCTGAGTGGATTTGTCACCATGCATCACCTGAGGACCATAGAAAATAATGACACACGTTAGTCATGGCCGAAATAAACTCCTACTTGTTAAGAAATGAAGATTACACAGAAAAGGGGATGTGTTTCAACTTACCAATGCACACAGGAGTGAACACTGGCAGTATCTTCATGCTGCTCAGGGTATCACTGTGGCATCGAGGCCATTCCTTCGTATTCATGGCATAAACCTGCTACGCAGAGCAGCAGCTCTCTACTCAGGACCTCAGTGCAACAACAATGACAATCCTTCGAAACTCAACACTTACAAACACTACTGGTACTGGTGATGGAAGGTAAGGGTTACCACTGAACCTGGTCGCTAGAATATTAATGCTTAATCCATAGAGCTGTTGGGCGCTAAGACCATAACACATGGATCAACAGTGAGGTTATGTATCCTGAATGCCAATAAACCAAGGCGTATTGGGATCAACGGGTGATATTAACTGGATTTTAATGGAGCCTGCATCGAGTATGCAGTACAACCTTGGAGATGGTAGCACATCGTCAGGATGTAGCTGGAAGTAGGAGTTTCATTTATTAATTTCGACCAACCATTGTCCACGTTGACCACAACCTTAATGCAGATTTCAAACCCTTCCACCTTCATTGAGATTCTTCATTTATCTTCCAAGTGGAATGCCAACGCAGGGTTCAAAACATTTGTGGTGGGTTGGTAAGCCTGCGTGGCACAACCACCTCACCACCCTTATAACGAGCATTGTTGACCTTTTATCCCTTGACTACTCATATGCATGACAACCACGATAGGATGGTCGTTTATATGGTTTTATGAACCATATCATATTACATGGGAACCTTAATCCTGAAGTTGGAATTCATTGGTTATATGTGGGTACAATGTCACTATAGTGACCTTATAACATCTTTATTTATGTTGGGTCATAAACATTTTAGCGCCTAATGTTATTACATAGTAATATTTTGGCAATTTAAGCCTAAGTCCATAGCATTGGATGTTATATATATATATATATATATATTGTTTATATAGTCAAATTATTTTAATTACATGGTTATTAACATAGGTAAAGTAATCTTGTTATTTAGATCATATTAATGTTTATATTGTTTATTCTATTTGTTTATAGAATAAAACTACTAGGCTAATTCCAATAATGTATGCATTACATTGTATTTACATTTTAATATAGTGTCTTGTATATGCTTTTCATGGTTATAATAAGAATGCTTATAACATTTACACTATAGTGTAGTTCTTTGCAAATATAATGCTAGGGCAAAGTATAATATAATTACATAGGTTATATTGTTAGGATATCTCATCATCCACTTATGTAATTTGCATGCATGCATTCTGCATGCATTGCATGCACCCGCATGCTGCCCAGTCACTAGTATGATGCCTCCAGCACCTAGTCCCTAGTCTCCCGGCACTCGGAAGCTACTTTTCACTTAAATTTATCCCTCTTATCCAATCATGCACCCACTTCTCACCTTCCACTGCACAAGGGCTCCTTTCTCACCTACCAGTCCAGTTTACTTCAGTTAACCACCAGTCTTTCCTTGATTTGAGGCTAGACTGACTCATCACTGCCGTTATCACTCCGATTGACCTCTGATGAGACATGACTACCTATTCTGAGTGCAGTTAACTACTCATGCGCCCTCCACTGAGCCTCCATCCCTACATTAGTGCCACTTACCATCAGTTACACTTATTACACTCAGTTAGACTCAGTTTGACACCTGTCTGACAGTGACTTGTGCATTGATGACCACCACTGATTGATGATGAGGACTCCTAGTTGGATCCAATCTATGCCATGCAGTATATTCGAATGACCTCCTTGGCTAATTCGAATTGCTCACTCATTGTGACAGTATTGTATTGTAATTCTACCATTATGGATTATAGAACACTAATGCATCTCTCTTGCACAGTTTTTACTCCAAATTGTTTTACATCTTTGTGATTGATATTCTTGTTCAATAGCTCTATTGTGACTAATTTTACATGGTATCAGAGCCATTGTAGGGACAAGATCTCTCTCCTACATGTGTTCTACATGAAGAATTGAGTGAATTTGCTCAAAATTGCAGAAGTTTTGGCATGAAATATCTCATGTGCATTCGCTCATGTGCATGCAAAGCAGAAAATACACTCCAATCCACTCCAGAAGCTTGAGTTTCCACATAATTCCTGGTTTTGATACATTGGATCCATTCAAGCTTGCTTGATCTCCAATCCCAGGTGTGATGCAACTCTAAAAGGGTGGATTGTTCGACCTTACTGTTCTTGTTTTGATTGTGATTTGCAAGATAATCTTCTACATCAAGTGCATTCACTACCTTGTGATTTGCAGGTTATCGTTCATCAATTGCACTCATTTTCAGTGATGGATTCAACTTCTTCAAAGCCTATGGTAACTCCTTTCAATTATTTTGATTGGAAAGATGACATGGAGATAATATTGCACTCAAGAGGGTTCTATAGAGTCACCATGGGCCTAGAATTGGAGCCAAACACTCTCATTGAAAAATCAAAATACTTCAATAAGCTTGATGAAGCTTATGGTATTCTTTGCCTCTCCATCTCCAAAGATCTTCATTTCCATCTCAGCGGATTGAAATATCCATAAGCAATATGGGAGCAACTTGACAAACTTTTTGGAAAGCAGGACAAGCTTAGAGCCTTTCAATTGGAAAATGAATTGATTGCTCTTAGTCCTGAGAATTTCGAGACCATCAATGAGTTTTTCACATGATTGATTGCTCAAGCACTTGGCATTGCAGTTGAAGAACAGTGGTGTTGTGAAAGAGGATAAGCAATTGATCCTCTCCATTCTCACAAAGCTTGGGAAAGATTACTCGGTATTTGTCTCTACTTTCAATTCTGGTCTTCTAACTACCCCAAATTGGAAGATGCCTACCTTGAATGCCTTCATTGAATCCGTTACCAAAGAGCATGACAAATTGATTCAAATGGGGTCCATAAAATCCAAATATTCATCCCTATTTTTTCAAGGATCCAAGAATTCGAATGGAAAAGGAAAGAAAAAGAAAGAGAATCCCAAATTCAAACCTAACAAGCAAAGAGAGAAAGGAAAGCAATCGGATGCACCATCCGGTTCAAGGAACAAGCAGAAGGGTAAAGAGGGTAAAGAAAAATCTAAGTGTTCATATTGCAACCGTGTCTTTCATCTTGAAATTTCATGCATGAAGAAAACAATAGATCAAATGGCCCTCCTTTTGGAAAAGAATAACATATGTCTTCCCGACAGTGCACGGAAGAAGGATAGAAATGCAGATCATGAAAGAGGTCAAGCACTCATGGCAACTATTTAGAAACCCACCACTCTACTAATAGATTCCGATGCCTCGAATCATATGGCTGCAAATATTGACTCTTTTTCTTCATTTGATCCAAATATCTCCATCCCTATCCATTTGGGAGATGACTCAAAAATTTCTTCAAAGGTAAAGGTACCATCCATGTAGAGCATGGAAGCTTCCAGAATGTTCTCTATGTTCCTTCCTTGGCTTCAAATCTACTTTCTGTGTATCAAATAACACACACTGGTGAACCGAAGCAAGTTACATTCATCCCTAACAATGTTGAAATTTCAGATATCAAAAGTGGAAGACTTATTGCAGTCGGAAAGGCAAACCACACTGCAAAATACTATGAGTTTTCTCACTTTGTGCCGCTTGAAAAGACCACTGCTCTCCTCACTCATGGAAACGAGGTTAGTAGGATTTGAAATAAAATGTTTGGACACCTTAATTATAAGTATATTCTGTTGTTACAACAGAAATACATGGTTGATGGTCTTCCGCAACTCCGTTCCTCGAAGGGAATTTGCCCCGGTTGCATTGATGGGAAGCACCCTGAGCACAAGTTCAACTACAACAAAGCTAGCAGAGCTTCTACTATTTTGGGTCTCATACATTCTGATATCAGTGGTCCACTTCCAAATATGTCCATGAATGGTTTGAAGTACATTTTGACATTCATCGATGACTTCTCCCGCTTTACTTGGGTATTTTTTCTCAAAAACAAGTCTTGGAAAATTCAAGGATTTTAAGGCTTTTGTTGAGACCTCCACTGAGAGAAAGATCAAAGATATTAGATCTGATAATAGTGGAGAATATATCAAGACTGAGTTGCTGCAACTTTGTGCCAAAAGCGGAATTCAGATCCAACATACATCTCCCTACACACCCCAGTAGAACGGTGTAGCGGAAAGGAAGAATCGGTCACTGAAAGAGATGGATAACTGCATGCTTGAGTCAAAAGGTTTGGATGCAAGTATTTGGGCTGAAGCCATTAGTGTTGCTGCATACATTCAGAACCAATTTCCACATTCATCCGTGAAAGGTAAAACTCCTTTTGAAGCATTCCTTGGTCGCAAACCGGATGTGTCCAATTTGAGGGTTTTTGGCTCCACTGCATGGGCTAGAATTCCTTCTGAAAAGATAAAAGATTTGGATCCAAAAAGTACTGAATGCATCCTAATAGGATATGGAGAAGAATAAAAAGCATATAAACTCATGAATATCAGATCCAAAAAGATATTCATAGAGCAAACTGTGAAGTTTGAAGAACTGCTGCCAGATCTGAAACTAGTTGAGGAAAACACTGCCAATCTGCACCCTCCACAAGAAGAAGATTCAAGTGAATATGAAGAAAGCATTGGATCTGATATCTATGATATTATATCATACTTTGATGGCCATGACATATCAGGTTCATAATCAAACCATAATGATCCTCCTCAGTTACCAAAGTGGACTCAAAACACTCTACAATCTGCTGCTCCAAACATTGGAAATCCTGCTGATCCAAGGAGAACAAGAGAATACTTTCAAAGAGCAGGTATGGCTCTTTCATATTCTGATCCATTATTATCTGAGAAATTTTATTTGATTATTGGTTTAGATCCCAAATCATACTATCATTCCCACCGAGATCCATGATGGCAAACCACCATGGATGAAGAGTACAGTTCTCTTCAAAAGAACAATACATGGGAGCTAGTTTCTCTTCCACCTGGAAGAAAATTAGGTCAATGAAAGTGGATCTACCGCACGATGGTTGCTGCTGATGGTTCTATTAGAAAATACAAATCTAGGCTGTTGGAAAAAGGTTTCTCCCAAGTCCAAGGTGTGGACTACACTAAGACCTTTGCACCGGTTGCAAAGATGGATTCCATCCGCCTAGTTTTGGCCATTTCTGCATTCAAGGACTGGGAAGTGCACCATATGGATGTGAAGAGTGATTTTATACATGGATACCTTGATGAAGAGGTATATATGAAACAACTAGAAGGATACATATCAGATCCATCATTAGTTTGTAGATTGAAGAAATCTTTGTATGGATTGAAACAGGCCCCAAGAGCTTGGTACGCAAAGATGGACTCCTTCCTTCTTTCTCAAAATTTCAAAAGATGCAAATCTAATCCTAATGTGTACGTACATCCAGTTAAAGGTAATTTTTTTATTGTTGTTTTATATGTTGATAATCTTGTCATTACTGGTAGCACTCTCCTTACAATTAACAAGCTGAAAACCGCTTTAAATCTAGCTTTTGATATGAGCAATTTGGGCTTGCTTAAGCAATTTTTAGGATTGGAGATAGCTCAAAAATTTGATGGGATCACATTATCTCAACAAAATTATGCTAAAGACCTGATATTAAAGTTTACTATGGCAGAATTTAAGGCTGCTCTATTTCCATTCCTCTCAGGAATCAGTCTTCAAGAGGGAAATACTACACCGCTTGCAGATTACACTATGTATCAACAGTTGATTGGTTCACTAATCTACTTGACACACTCAAGGCATGATATATCTTATGCCGTGGGTGCTGTATCAAGGTATATGCAGCAGCCCCATGAGATTCATTGTCAGGAAGCCAAGCAGATCTTACAGTATGTGCAAGGTACAAAACATTTTGGCATACATTATGCTGCAGATTCTGAGCTAGATTTCATTGGTTTTACTGATTTAGATTGGGCAGGTGATAACATAGATCGGAATTCCACTTTCGGATATGTTTTCATGATTGGACATGGGCCTATTTTCTCTTCAATAAAAAAGCAGGAATCCATTGCACTTTCTTTAGCAGAGGCAGAGTATCGAGGGGCAGTCAATGCCTGCATTCAGGCAGTTTGGTTGCAGGGTATTCTTTCCTAGTTTGATTTTGGTATCACTATTTCGACTATCATATTTTGTGACAATCAAAGTGATATTAAGATATCCATTGATCTAGTTCAGCAGCAAAGAACCAAACACATTGAGATTCATATGCACTACATCTGAGAGTTGGTGCATGATCGCACCATCATTCTGTAATATTGCCCTACCGATGAGAAAATTGCAGACATCTTCACCAAGAGCTTTACTGAAAAGAAGTTCTCTTACCTCCATTCACTGTTGGGGGTGAGTTCCATCATGGTGGAGACAGATTAGATCCATTTTTATTTTTATCTTGAGGGGGGGCTTTCTTCCCACTTGGTTTTCCTTGTTTCCTCACTTAGCTTATTTTTAGCATTTTTTGGATTATTGTATTGGGGTGACCTTTGGTCTCAGTAACCAGGGCCCTACATTTTATTTTTTACATCATAATATAGCTTGAGGGGGGGTGTTAGGATATCTCATCATCCACTTATGTACTTTGCATGCATGCATTACATGCACCCGCATGCTTTCCAGTCACCAGTATGATGCCTCCAGCACTTAGTCCCTAGTCTCCCAGCACTCGGGAGCTACTTTCCACTCAGATTTAGCGCTCCTAGCCAGTCATGCGTCCACTTCTCACCTTCCACTGTAGAAGGGAGCCTTTCTCACCTACCAATCCAGTTTACTTCAGTTAGCCACCAGTCTTTCCTTGATTTGAGGCTAGACTGACTCCTCACTGTTGTTATCACTCAGATTGACCTCTGATGAGACATGACTACCTATTCTGAGTGCAGTTAACTCCTCATGCACCCTCCACTAAGCCTCCATCCCTACATTAGTGCCACTTACCATCAGTTACACTTATTACACTCAATTAGACTCAGTTTGACACATGTCTGACAGTGACTTGTGCATTGATAACAACCACTAATTGATGATGAGGACTCCTAGTTGGAGCCAAGCTATGCCATGCAGTATATTCGAATGACCTCCTTGGCTAATTCAAATTGTTCACTCATTGTGACAGTATTGTATTGTACTTCTACCATTCTAGATTATAGAGCACTGATGCATCTCTCTTGCACAGTTTTTACTCCAAATTGTTTTACATCTTTGTGATTGATATTCTTGTTCAATAGATCTATTGTGACTAATTTTACGTATATGTGGGTTACATATAACTATGTTAAATTAAATAGTATTCACTTTAATACTATAAATAATTTATAAATCATATTAATAATATATTAATGTATTTAATATAGTTATTAATTGAAATGTTAAAGTTGCATACGACTTTGTATTGTCGCAAGTAGTTAGCATATAGTGTATGTGTAGTTGTTGGCATATGAGTTGTCACTACATGCTAATAGGTTCTTGTATAGGTACACCTTCATAAGCATAGGTGTTTTTCAAGCATCGACACCCATGGGACAAGCGACAAAAGTAATAATTAAAGTATAGTGCACACACGAACATAAAAATATCTAAGTGTGTTGCAGCGACAGCTAGCGTTCATGTTTTCCGCAAATGTTTAGTGGTTAGATTCTTTTTTTCAAAAAAAAAAATCGCGTAGAAGAGACGTGACACATTACATCACAACATTTCATGTTTGGAGGTTAGGCTTGATTCTTAGTTAATCGTGTCTCAACTCATTGATGAGTATCAGGTCAGGCATTCTTCATTATTATGTCAGTTATTTAAAGTTAAATTGCTTGAAATACATTTTGATTCCATTATATATCAACACATTTCAAGAAATCAAAACACTGCAACTGATGCATATGCAAACTATATACTTGAATGGAATTTTTACCATACACAATAAATAAATAACCACACATAAGAGAAACATGTATATAACTAATAGATTTGTATATATAGGTCCAAAATAATAAAAGAGTTTGAGTATCCATTGCTGTCAAAAATACATATCAATATACAAAATCAGGCTTGATAGCCTCAAAATGATGTAGATGTACCTAAGGAGAGGCGGTATCCTCAGCCTCCTCAGCTATAACCTCTCTATAATAGATAACCAGTCTAGCTACTTTCTGGAGTAGCCTAATCCATGCAGGGGGCACGCCCACTACATGATCCTACATATCCATAGGCATGCGCTCTATCAGATATGTAGGAATGTCATGAGTCAACTGGCTCATCTTTCCCTCAATGGTTCTAAGCATGGTGTATGATCCACCCAGATCAACTAGCCATACGAACACTCTCAAGTGTCCGGATTGCCTAATTGGTCCAATATTTGAATCAAAGTATGGTGTTAATACTTGAACTCGGAAAAAATATGAACATATCTATAATAAAATTCATAAAAAATGAATAATGATAAAACAAAAAAATGGTTACTTATGTCTCCCAAAACTGATCCTAGAAGAAGCATGAGTTCCAAGTCACCACGGAATTATAACCCAACATAAGGAAACTACTCAAAGGCGGGAAATTCCCGGATCCACCTACCTAAGAAGTCCTCATCAGGATAAGAAGTGTGGGTGTCTCTGCCTCCCTGTCGTAAGAACATCTCACCCCAACAGGTCATCTTGGGATCATGGTGGTCAATAGGTGGAAGGGACACCCTAGCACTCAAACTTAGAACTTTCTTTAAGAAGAAAGTGCATAATATACTACCATAACCAAAATTCTTCTTCTCTCTAGTCCTACACTCAATGAGTTGGTGCTTCATGTTGACCAATAAACTAGTGCACCAGACAAATATCATGTTTCGTAAGCATTCCACACCAATTTGCATGTAACTGCGATATGCTAAGTGTTGAGAGGAACTCCCTCCCACTCGGTTAATAGTGCTGAAAATGAATTTCAAAGGAAATCTTGTGATATGCCCAATTGGAACTTGAGTGCCACTTTTCTCTTCTCCATCTGTTCAATAAGTGTTAATGTAATATTGCACTGATAAGGCTCCCACCCCTAAAAAGTTCCCTTGAGGTTGACAACCTCTCCTTGATGGGACAATTTGTGATAAAATAGATGTCATCTATTGTGAGCTCCAATGTCTCACCTTGGAGATTGAATACTCCTTGATCCATATCCCATTGTAGCACCAAACGTTCAAGTAGGTTGGGTTGGGTTGAGCCCGCATATTGGATGTGTGGAATAATTTTAGAAGACCACACCAGCGTAAGGAATTCAGAGTCAAGGGATCCTGCATAGCCTCTCTATCCATTGTGCCATGCTCACTTTCCCTCCATGTGAGCACCATTTCTGCATTTCATTCATTTCTTTTAGTCAATGTTGAGTTTTACATTTTTAGCTGCGCCACCCGCGAGTCACTATTAACACAGTGGTGGCCCAACCGCGAGTGAATATCACTTCACCCATGACTTTTTGTTGAACATGTGAATTTAACTAAATGCACTCGCAGGTGCATAGAGTTAATTCTAAAATCTCAATAAAAATACAAAAAACCACAAAATATTATATGAAAATGCAGAGAAGAGAGATAGGAACTACCTGCAAGTGACAAAAGTCGAAATCGTCCAAGAGAGATAGAAACTACCTGCAAGTGACAAAAGTCGAAATCGTCCAACCGATTGGTCGTGAACACAATGGAATTTTTAGGGATCTTTGTTCTTTGGAATGGTAAATGGTAAAAATGATTTGGTTTTACCCCTTTTTAACTATTTTTGGTAAATATCATTTTTATTTTTACCCACTTTATATAGTTTAGTGATCTTTTATGTTATATTTTTTATTATTATGACCACTAACAAGGGTATTTTGACTAGGTCATTGAAAAAAAAGGATCTCTTATAAGGTATTGTCCACATTGGTACCTTAAAAATGTTTGTTATTCATGGAATTTTGGTTAGGTTTCCGTTGCATATTGCATCGCATTTACACCTTACCATCATTTTGCCTTAAGACCCCTTTTTACACCATGAAATGAGACATTAGCCTTCCATTTTCTCATCATCGTCATTGTTCTTATATTGTTAGGACCTACCCCACATTTGATCCAGATGGACGTAGGTGGTCACCCACCTATTCCACTGTCTCAAAACTGTTGGAGTATTCTCCCCATCATTTTTCAGTTTTGCATGTCTGCATGCATTTTTCATGCATCCAGTCATCATGCATGCAACTACATGCATCTAGTCATCACCTTGGTGGTCCTCCCAGCACCTAGAGATCACTTTCAGCTCCCTAGAGCCTGTCTTCAACCCCTAGTTGGCCTCCTACCTGCCTGATGTGCCCTATTTGACTTTTTTGCATGATAAGTGCGCTTTTACTCACCTACCACTAGTTATCACTCAGTTAGTGTTGAAATATTGTAACTTCAAAGAATATTATATTTGTAATTTATTATTCCGGAGATGTTTCATTCCTCTGATGGGACTTTGTTATGTATCCAGAGATCTTTATTCCTCTGAGAGATTGTGGTAACTAGGGTTATTAGATCTCCTAGGAGAGGTCGGCCCTGAGTTAGTTATTTGAGGGTTATTAGACTCTCCTAGGAGAGGTCGGACCCATAGGGTAAAAACTCAGTCGAAAAACAAGTATAAGTAGAGGAGGATGTTCCTCACTTATCTCATTCATTCATCCACTTGGAAGTAGTGCACAAGTGAGAGAGATGTCTACATAGGAGGAGGAGGAGCTCTTGTTTTGGTTTCTACATTTTGTATTTGGTTGATCATCTATATTGAGGAAAGCATTGCTGGGTTTTCTACCCCATGAGGGTTTCCCAGGGTAAATTCTTGTCTATCATGTGATTGTGTTTCTTTCAGTGATCTTGCTAGTCAAATTATTATAAAATTAACATGGTATTAGAGCTAGCCTGAACAGGACATCTTTCACAAGGTGAAAATACCTCTCTCTCCTCTTCTAGTGAAAATTAGGGTTTCTGCAAAAGTTGGAATTTTTGGTTTCTGATTGCATTGCTGGATAGCCATCCTCAAAATCAGAGTTTTGAGCCTTGGATCAAAATTTTTTAGTGGGTATAACCCCAGGCTTTGTCAAACACTAGTTTGACTTCTGGACCAGAAAACCAACAAAAAGTACGCACCTCTGCACCAGTGAACCAGAAAAGCTGCGAACCTCTGCACCAGAAATCTAGAAAAGAAAAGACCAAAAAACCATAAATTCTGTTGTAGATCCGGAAGGTATAAAGTTGAAGTTTCCAGAAGTTGATCATACCAGAATTCTCAATTCAATCAAGATCATCTCCTGGTAAGTACTATTCTATCTTTTGAAACCTCAATCTCTTTGATCCCCAGATAAGATGGCTCCAAGCACTAAGCTTGAAGACAAGCTAGAGGGTATAGAAAATTTCCGAGCATGGAAATACAAAATTGATCTCATTCTTGAAGAGAATGATCTTGTCCAATATATTAAAGATGAGGTTGCGGAACCTAAAGAAGATGAATCCAAAGAGAAGTATAGGAAGGACCTGATAATGGAAAAGAGAATCATTGATGATTCTATTAAGGACAAATTGATTCCCTAAGTGGCTTCCAAGAAGACCCCAAAGGAAATGTATGATGCTCTTTCCAGAATGTATGAGGGAAAGAACATCAATAGGAAGATGAACCTGAGAACTCAATTGAAGAGCACCATGATGAATAAAGGAGAATCTATTCATGACTATTTCTCAAGGGTTTCCCAGATCAAAGAACAACTAGATGCCATTGGAGATACCCTTGATGAAGATGAACTTGTCATGACTGCTCTAAATGGTCTTACAAGACCTTGGGAGTCATTCATTCAAACTATGTGTGCTAGAAAAGAAAGTATGAAGTTTGATGTGGTTTGGGAGGATTGTGTTCAAGAAGAGGCTAGGGTAGCCAATAGAGAAGCTCTTCTCAAAGAGGATGACCAAGATTTGGCTACACGCACCAGAAAAAGAAGGATTCACTTCAACTTCAAAAAGAATTATCACAAGGAGTCTCAACCTCCTAGTAATTTTAGAAGGAGAGGAAGAGCAAACTCATAAAGAGATATCTCCAAAGTTCAATGTTTTAGTTGTCTCAAACTAGGACACTTTGCTAGAAATTGTACCTCACAAAAGAAGAAGAAGAAGTTTATTCACAAAATACATCATGCACATCTTGCAGAAAATGATAGTGAAGAAGAAGAGGAAGAAAAGCCTAGAAAGAAAAGAGCTAAAGTAGAAGAAGAAGATGCAGAAGAATATGTTCTATTCTCTGCTCTCTCTGGGGCAGTATCACCTAGATAAGATACATGGCTCATTGATAGTGGTGCTTCAAAGCACATGACAGGTCCAAAGAAGACTCTGTCAAGACTAGAAGAAAAGACCTTTCCACAGAAGGTATCTCTAGGAGATGACTATCAATATCCCATCAAGGGAATTGGTGAAGCAAGCTACAAGCTTGATTCTGGAACCCCATTGAAGATGAAAGAAATTTTATATGTACCAGGTTTAAAGAAGAATTTACTTTCTATCTCAACATTAGAGAAGAAAGTCTATAGGGTTGCATTCATAGATGGACAAGTACTCATGTGGTCCAAAGGAAAATCAATTGAGAATGCAACTGTTATTGGTGAAGAGGAAGGAGGTCTATACAAACTCAAGGGCCATCCAAAAGCTGCCCTTGTTCATGAAGCCACTAGCCCAAGTGAGCTATGGCATAGAAGGCTTGCTCACATTAACTACAAAGCACTACCTCATGTGAGCAAGGTAGTCATAGGACTACCAGACTTAAAGATTGACCATGATGGCACTTGCAAAGGATGTGCAAGAGGGAAGAATGTCAAGAACCCATTTCCAAAGAGTGATACAAAGACTAAGAGTACATTGGAATTGATTCACTCAGATGTATGTGGACCAATGCCATCCACATCCTTGATTGGATATGAATACTACCTTACATTCATCGATGACTGCTCGAGGAAGACCTGGATTTATTTTCTAAAGGGAAAAGATGAAGTTTTTGGAAAATTCAAGGAATTCAAAGCCTTGATAGAAAACCATTCAGAAAATAAGATTAAGATACTAAGGACAAATAATGGTGGAGAATATACTTCAAAATATTTTGAAGTCTTTTGCAAGGAAGCTGGAATCAAGAGGGAACTAACCACTCCCTACAATACCCAACAGAATGGTGTTGTGGAAAGAAAGAATAGAACCATTATGGAGGCAGTAAAGGTAATGATACATGATCAAGACCTACCCATGTACTTATAGGCTGAAGCAGCCAGGACATCAGTCTATGTACAAAATAGACTCTCTCATAGTGCTCTTGATTTCAAGATCCCAGAAGAAGTGTTCACGGGGAAGAAACCTGAGGTAAGCCACCTCAAGATATTTGGATGCCCAGTGTACATTCACATTCCAAAAGAAAAGAGGACCAAGCTAGATACTTCTGGGAAGAAAGGAATATTTGTTGGATATTGTGCAGCATCCAAACCATTCAGAATATACATCCTAGGATTTCACCATATGAAAATAAGTAGGGATGTGACATTTGATGAAGAGGTAGCACTCAAAAGGTCTAGGAAGTGTCAACATGAAGAAGTATATGAGAAAGAGGCACCTTCCAGAATCACAGAAGCTGCACCCACCCCTGAAGAGACAACTCCTGAAGACCATGACATGATGGAACCACAAGAACCCCCTATCATAGAAATTTCAAGGAAAAGAAAGCCAACATGGGCAAGAGACATTATACTAAGAGCTGAAAAATATGGAGCTCCTGAAGGCTCCACTAGGTTGAGCAAGAAACCAAAGACATTCTCAAACTATGTGGCTCTAATGTGTGATCTTGTAGATCAAGAACCCACTTGTTATGAAGAATCAGTTCATAAGAAGGAGTGGGTAGAAGCAATGAGTGAGGAGTACCAGTCAATAATGAAGAATGATGTTTGGGATATAGTTCCCAAGCCAAAGGACAAGAGTGTGGTATCCTCCAAATGGATATACAAGATAAAGCATGCTACAGATGGCAGTATTGAAAAATACAAAGCAAGGTTTGTAGCTGGAGGGATCTCTCAGAAAGAGGGAATTGACTATGAAGAAACATTTGCATCAGTTGCAAGGTACACTTCCACTAGGACTATCATGGCACTTGCATCCATGATGAAGTGGAAATTACACCAGATGGATGTAAAGACAGCCTTCCTGAATGGTGTAATTGAGGAGGAAGTGTATATAGAACAACCTCAAGGATTTGAGGTGGAAGATGGAAAAACCCATGTGTGCAAATTAAAGAAATCCTTGTATGGGTTGAAGCAAGCTCCCAGAGCTTGGTATGGAAGAATTGACAGTTTCTTGACAAGCTTAGGATTTACCAAAAGTAAAGCTGATCCTAATATTTATCTCAAGGTTATGGATGATGAACCTGTCATATTGCTGCTATATGTGGATGATCTATTTATGATAGGAAATGATAAGCAGATTGTCGAATGTAAGAAGAAACTCTCTTTAGAGTTTGAGATAAAAGATCTCGGATTGATGCACTACTTCTTAGGTCTAGAATTATGGCAAGGCCCAAAGGGAATCTTTCTCAACCAAGGAAAGTATCTTGTGGAAATCTTTAAAAGATTTGATATGTTGGAATGTAAGGCCATGGCCACTCCCATGGATTCCAACTTGAAACTGTTAGCAGATGACTCATCAGAGTTAGTGGATATGACTCTGTACAGACATATTATTGGGTCATTGATGTATTTAACAAATACCAGACCGGACATATGCTTTTCCATGAATACCCTGAATCAGTATCTAGTGGAACCTAGACAAGTTCACCTCATAGCTGCAGGAACCTAGACGAGTTCACCTCATAGCTGCAAAGCATGTGATGAGGTACCTAAAGGGTACGATAGACTTTGGTCTATGTTATCTTGGAGATCATGGTTTCAAATTGTATGGCTACATAGATTTTGATTGGGCAGGAAGTGCATCAGACAGTAAAATCACATCGGGAGGATGTTATTGCTTGGGATCTGCCATGATCTCGTGGTTTAACAGGAAACAATCCAGTGTGGCCCCCAATATAGCTGAAGCAGAATATATTGCTGCTTGTTCCGCTAGTTGTGAAGCAATATGGCTTCGAAAGTTGTTATCTGGTTTATTTGACTTAGAGATGGAACCCACTAAGATCCTGTGTGACAACCAGAGTTGTATCAAGATGACAAAAAATCCAGTGTTCCATGATAAGTCAAAGCACATTGAGATCCAATATTTCTATATACGGGATATGGTACAGAAAGGAGCTATCAAGCTCGAGTATTTAAGCACTGATGAACAAGTTGCTAATATATTTACCAAACCTCTATCTCGAGTAAAGTTTGAGTATTTCCGATACAAGCTTGGTGTAGTTCAAAAGGACCCTCCTCAAAAGGGGGAGTGATGTGGTCACTTATGATGGGATTGCCTGCATCGACAGTGAGGTCGATTATGTGGATACCTATATTGGTGATTCAAACAGAGATGTTGGTGTATGGTCCTTAGACAGGATCTAAGTTGACGAGGGGATTGAATCATCCCTGAACACATGTTCTAAAAGGATCCATAGACATATGTCTCCGAGAAAGAAGAGCTATTGCATCATCCTTGAACACATGTTCTAAAAGGATCCGTAGACATATGTCTCCGAGAAAGAAGAGGGATTGCATCATCCCTCGACTTCCGTCCAAGAATTGATTGGTAGACATCTGTCTTCGAGAATGTGGGGATTGTATCTTCCCCAAACTTCAGTCCCAGAATTGATCTGTAGGCATCTGTCTCTGAGAATGTGGGGATTGTATCTTCCCCGGACTTCGGTCCCAGAATTGATCCATAGAGATCTGTCTTGGAGAATGTGGGGATTGTATCTTCCCCGGACTTCGGTCCCAAAATTGATCCGTAGACATCTGTCTCTGAAAATGTGGGGATTGCATCATCCCCGAACTTTGGTCCCAGAATTGATCCATAGATTGGTGTCTCCGAGAATGTGGTTATTGCATCATCCCCGGACTTCGATCCCAGAATTGATCCATAGACTAGTGTCTCTGAGAATGTGGGGATTATATCATCCCCGGACGACGGTCCCAGAATTGATACATAGACAAGATGTCTTCGAGAATGTGGGGATTGTATCATCCCTGGACTTTGGTCCCAGAACTGACCCGTAGACATCTGTCTCTGAGAATTGATGATAGGACTGCACCATCCCTGGACAGTTGGTTCAAAATGTACATGATAGGATTGCATCGTCCTTGGACTCATGTCCTAAAGTGATAAGGATTGATCATCCTAGAACTAGATCTGGATTGCATCGTCCATAGACATGAGACTTGTCTAAAATTGATAAGGATTGATCATCCTGGAATTGGATCATGTGTATTGCAGATTATGATGTTGTAGATCGAGATGATCCAGATGTTGTAGATCGAGATGATCCAGATTCTGTAGATAGAGATGATCCAGATGCTGCAGATCGAGATGATCCAGATGCTAATAATCATGTGATGACGATGTTGATGATCGTGTGATGATGATGCTGATGGTCATGTGATGACGATGCTGATGTTTGTGTGATGATGATGCTAATGATCATGTGATGACGATGATGTTGATCGAGAGGATCCAGATGATGATGCTACTGTAGCTGTTAGAGTGCTACAAAAGATGAAGAATCAGTACTTGACGTTCCAGTATTGAAGATCTTGAAGATGTTCCAGTAATTGGTTGAGTTACTGAAGAAATCTTTCAATGATTTATAGATGTATCATGTATCATGTAGTTGATGACTCCTTGCTCCTGCAGATGTTGTTATAATATCCTTCTCCTTAAGGGGGAGTGTTGAAATATTGTAACTTCAAAGAATATTATATTTGTACTTTATTATTCCGGAGATGTTTCATTCCAACGATGGGACTTTGCTATGTATCCGAAGATGTTTATTCCTCTGAGAGATTGTGGTAACTAGGGTTATTAGATCTCCTAGGATAGGTCAGCCCTAACTTAGTTATTTGAGGGTTATTAGACTCTCCTAGGAGAGGTCGGCCCCATAGGGTAAAAAGTCAGTCGAAAAACAAGTATAAGTGGAGGAGGATGTTTCTCACTTATCTCATTCATTCATCCACTTGGAAGTAGCGCACAAGTGAGAGAGAGGTCTGCATAGGAGGAGGAGGAGCTCTTGTTTTGGTTTATACATCTTGTATTTGGTTGATCATCTATATTGAGGAAGGCTTTGCTGGGTTTTCTACCCCATGAGGGTTTCCATGGGTAAATTCTTGTCTATCTTATGATTGTGTTTCTTTCAGTGATCTTGCTAGTCAAATTAGTATAAACTTAATAGTGAGAGTGCCTTATCTCACCTACCAGGAGTTATCATTCAATTAGAGCATTGATTGAGCAGTTCTTCCACTGATTGCTCATCCTAATTGCTTGTATCTCCTAGTTAGATAGTTCTAGAGTGCCACTTGACCTTCTGACAGCCTCATGCGCCCTCCTTGGAGTCTCCATCCCTTGATTTGTGCCTAGATGGTTCTGTTAGACTCAGTTAGACTCACTTGAAAAAATAATACCATTTATGACTGATACTACTGACTGGATGATGTATCCATTTTTATCCAAGCTAGACTTTGAGCATGATTCAAATGACCTCCTTAGTTAATTTGAATTCTCTATCATAGTTATTGTATTGTATTCATTATTCACATAGTGCCAACTCAGAGCTAATGTATGATACTGCTATTATCCATTTTCTGTGTTCATGAGTGATTATTGAGTGCATTCTTCTCTTCTTCTTTGCAACTTCTTGAGAGTGTGATTATGAGTTTGTTACAGCTGTTAGATCCTTCTGCAGATTATCGCATGGTATCAGAGCAGTCAGCAGCTATTCGAATTGCAGTCATTGCAGCAGGAATAGTTGCAACATTTATTTGAGCAACTATCTTTCACTTGAGCACCAGAATCCTTTGAGTTTCAACAGCAAATCCTGGTGCTATTACCTTGAAATCATTGGAGAAATCCAGTGAGGTCTATCCAGGTGTGAAGGACTTATTCTATGTGATCAGTGTTCCTAAGGTAGTGTTCATTCGAAGTGTAGAAAATCTCCATTGGCAAAAACTCTTCTTGTTTTGCAGGTTTATTCACCCATTCGAATTCTTCTTCAATTCGACCTTCACTGTTTAGATGGATCTAAAGCTCACTTCTTCCAACTACATCAAATGGAAAGCTAATATGGATCTCTTCATGAGTTCCAAGAGCTTCACCAAGATACTAAATGGAACTATGATCGAACCACTCAGTGTAGTAGATAAATCCAAGTACTTGGATAGGCTTGATGAAGCAGTAGGATTACTTCTTCTCTCAATTTCTGAATATATTCACTTCCATGTCATCGATATAACATCTCCAAAAGAGGTTTGGGACAAGCTCAAATCCCTCTTTGGACAGAAAGATGATCTGAAAGGTCATAAATTGGAGAATGAACTCATCTCATTGAGTCTTCAAAGCTTCGAATCCATCAATGCTTTCCTAACTAAGTTCAAAATCTTGATTTCATAGTTGAAGAGATATGAGATAGTGAAAGAAGACAAACAACGCATTCTTTCCATTCTCTCAAAGTTGGGGCCAAACTTCTCACTTTTTGTCTCCACATTTCAGTCAACTAAGATGTCCATTCCAAAATGGAAGTTTCCCTCACTCGATGACTTCATCCAATCTCTTACTCTAGAGGAGGAGAATTTAATATCCATGGGAATGATCAAACCAGAGTTGGATTCGTCCCTTAAAACTACTGAGGCCAAAATAACAAATGCAAAGGTAAAGAAAACGTTTTTTGAAAAGAGAGTGAATGATACAAAGCCAAAAGATGTTCCATATCAACTAGATGGAGCTTCGAACTCAAAGAAGAACAAGAAATCTCAGAAAGAGAGATCCAAGTGCACATATTGTCATCGAGGATTTCATCGTGAGAGTAGTTGCATGAATATTAATATAGATTTGATGGCTCAGTTACTTGAGAAGAAAAATCTTCCTGTACCTGCATGTGCAAGGAAGAAAGATACTGATACTGAGACTTCTAGATTTGAGGAAAAAGAAAGATGCCATGCTCTCATGGCAAGTGCATCAACAAATTATTCATTCATTATAGATTCTGGAGCATTAAGACATATGTATTCCTCCAAATATCTCTTCTCCAACTTCGAAAGCTCAATTGGCCCTTCTATCATGTTGGGCAATGATTCAAAAGTCTCCTCTCAGGGGATTGGAAGAATCAATCTTGACCATGGTTACTTTTCTGATGTGCTTTATGTTCCTTCTCTCACAGCAAATTTACTTTCAGTGTATCAAATGACTCATATTGGAGAGCCCAAAAGAGTGATCTTTTCTCCAAATGAAATCGAGATACAAAACATGGTTTCAGGTGAAATCATTGCAAAGGGAGTTGCAAATCACAACTCCAAACTATATGAGTTCTCACACTTCTTACCTCTCTCAAAGCAATCAGCTCTCCATACTCATGCCAATGAAGAAATCAAATTGTGGCAATAAAGATTTAGGCATCTTAATTATCAGTACTTGCATGACATGCATGCAAAGGAGATGGTATATGGGCTGCCCAAGATCAAGTTTGCCAAGGGAAACTGTCATGGTTGTTTGATGGGGAAGCATCCTGAGAAGAAATTTGAGAAGGGGAAGGCTAGGAGAACCTCTCATCCTCTAGATCTCATCCATAGTTATGTGGATGGTCCATTTCCATATTTGTCTCTAAAAAAATCAAGGTATGTGCTCACTTTTATTCATGATTATTCTAGATTCACTTGGGTATATTTCCTTAGATTGAAATTAGAAGTATTTGGATTCTTCAAGTTTTTCAAGTCTTCTGTAGAGAAATTTTCAGATAGGAAGATCAAATCCATTCGCACTGACAATGGTGATGAGTACATTAAGGGTGAGTTTCAATATTTTTGTGTTGAAGAGGGAATTGAGATGCAACACACTATTCCCTATACACCACAACATAATGGTGTAGATAAAAGGAAGAGCATTACATTGAAATAAATGGCCACCTGCATGCTAAAGTTGAAAGGGTTGCACCCTAGTCTTTGGGAAGAAGCCATTAACTGTGCCTCCTATCTTTATAACAGAGTTCCTCGCAAGGGACTCGATGACATTACTCCTTTCAAAGCATGGATGGGATACAAACTTGATGTATCTCATCTTAAAGAGTTTGGATCCAGAGCTTGGGCAAGGATTCCAACTAACAAAAGGAGAGCTCTTGATTCACAAAACAGAGAGTGCATTATGGTGGGCTATGCATTGGATGCAAAGGCCTACAAGTTACTTGATCCTACTTCCATGACCACATTCCTGGAAAGGAGTGTACAGTTTGAGGAGTGGCCTCTCCATGATACTCCTTCTGTTGAGAAAGATAGCTTGCCTACCAATCCTCCTTTGATTGATGATCAAGAGAGGGATGCATCTTCACATGATATTTCAGATTCAGAATCTGAAGATGGAGATGATGATGAGGGAATGCTAGATCTAGATCCACAAGAACCTCATGATCTCTCACCTGATGATCCTCTTCTTCCTCGATGGGAAGCCATTACACTCCGATCTACCAGTGATTTGGTTGGTGATCCACATGATCATAGGAGAACCAGATCATATTTTCAGAATGGAAGGTTTCATCCTTCTCACATTGTTGATCCATTTCATTTCGATCGATCCTTCTTCGGAAAAGAAGGAAACTTGCCTCCTTCTGGCGTGAGTGATGATATGCTACATTAGCATCCTTTAGTCTATTTTGAGGGAGGGATTTCTTCCCACTAGGTTTTCCCTCTTTCCTCACTTAGTTTATTTAGATGGATTGCACGGGGTCACCAGGGCCCTATTTTTCAGTTTTCAGTTTTCAATTATTACCTCATAGTATAGCTTGAGAGGGGATTTTGGAATATTCTCTCCATCATTTTTCAGTTTTGCATGTCTGCATGCATCCAGTCATCATGCATGCAAATGCATGAATCCAGTCATCATCTTGATGGTCCTCCCAGCACCTAGAGCTCACTTTCAGCTCCCTAGAGCCTGTCTTTAGCCCCTAGTTGGCATCCTACCTACCTGATGCACCAAATTTGACTTTTATGCATGACAAGTGCGCCTTTTCTCACCTACCACCAGTTATCACTCAGTTAGAGCGCCTTATCTCACCTACCAAGAGTTATCATTCAGTTAGAGCATTGATTGAGTAGTTCTTCCACTAATTGCTCATCCTAATTGCCTGTAGCTCCTAGTTCTCTAGTTATGGAGTGCCACTTGACCTTATGATAGCTTCATGCACCCTCCTTGGAGTCTCCATCCCCTGATTTTTTCCTAGATGGTTCTATTAGACTCAGTTAGAATCACTTGAATGACTCGTACCATTTATGACTGATACTATTGACTGGATGATGTCTCCATTGTTATCCAAGCTAGAATTTGAGCATGATTCGAATGACATCCTTGGTTAATTCGAATTCCCTATCACAGTTATTGTATTGTATTCATTATTCACACAGTTCCAGCTCACAGCTGTTGTATGATACTGTTATTCTCCATTTTCTGTGTTCATGAGTGATTATTGAGTGCATTGTTCTCTTCTTCTTTGCAACTTCTTGAGATTTTTATTGTGAGTTTGTTACAACTGTTAGCTCCTTCTACAGATTATCACAAAACAGTTTTCCATTTTGTCAATTTTCTAGTAATTGTTCTACATTTTTTGGGGTCCCAAACTTCCAAGGCTGTTTTGTGGCCCTAAACGACGTTTTTTTGGAAATTCATTGGGGCCAATGGTTACCAACATCATACATAGGAACCTAATTAAATGTTGGAAATCTTGGATAGGCCTTTCTAATGGGATATAGAGCACCCCAAACGAATATCGTATGCAAAATTTATGACCCTGGGAAGTTAACTATTCAACTAACCACCTTGGGGACGCAAACGTTATGATGGTTCATCTTCTAGGGTTAGGTTTTTGGATGTTCAGGGTTATTTCCCTCACACTTATGATAAATAGGCTCTTTCATCCTCTTCTTGTATTCATCTTGTCACGAATGAGCATAGCCACCACATCTCTTCTCATATTTATAGCTACCACCATTCTAGTTGCTTTTATTTTACAGTTTGTTCTATTTCTTTCATTTTAATAGAATCTGAGTTTACTATATTACTATGTTTCATGCCATATATATGTGTATGTGAACATATATATAATCTTTCATTTTGTTCTCACATAAGTCCAGATCAGTGATATCAGAGCCTTCTGCTCTTGTGCTTTCTTAGTGCATGTCCCCGACAAGATTTGAATATCAAGAGTTGGGTCTAGAACTAGTTGATCTTGGGGAAAAACCCTCTCGTCGGCCTAAGCAAGCTCACATGGTGAGGGAAGAAAAAATAGATGATGGAGCAGGATATCCTATTAAGTTGTTTCTCGAGGAAGTCCTCGTGCAAAAGAGGAATGAGAAGATGGATAACTTCGCCCAAATCCTTCGAAGAATTCTGACAGTGGCAGATGCACCTTCAACGAGCAGTCATTTCAGGGGTGAAACTCCATTCAAGGTACAATTTAACTTTGACATTCCCTTATTTAAAGGAAAAATAGATGCATATGCTTTGGAGAAATGGTTAAATCTGTGAGAGGGTTACTTCTCTATTCAAAACTTTTTCGACAGCGAAAAGACCACATTCGTGCTCCTTAAGTCCATTCCCCATATCAAAGGCTGGCGGGAAGGGTACTACGAGAGGCATGAAAGAGATGAGTCTGAACTATTCAGGACAAAATCCAATTGGGTGTTTTTGGTTGACATCGTCAAGGAGGAGTTCTACCCAATCAGAAATTATGATGACCAGTACACCAGGTCAACAACTTTGCTCCAGGAGAGAGACCAGACAGTGCCAGAGTTTGCCAACATGTTCCATACTGTATGCTCCAAACGGGGTATTAGAGACTCTAAATGAAACTGGTTCCTAAATTACAGCAGTGGCCTGCACAGGTACATTTAGATGAAGATGGATTCCCTAGACATATCCTCACTAAGAGCATCTTATTGGTATGCCATCAAGATTGAGGAAAAGTTTAAGCAAAAGAATAAGCATGATTTTGGGTCTACAAATAAGTAGTAGAAGCCTAGAAAAGGCGACCCTAATTTACAAAGTAAAGAACAGAGCAAGGATGGTCAAAGCCATGAAAACTATCCCAAGCCGCAGGAAAAGAAGGGTAATGGAAATCGAATAAGGACACTAGAAAGTGGTGCAAATTCCACAAGATCCCTTGGCACAAGACTGATGAATTTCACTCAAAACAATCCTTGTGAGTTAAGACTAAATCCCTGGATCCAGACTCTGGCTCGGACTCTGATGCAGAGATAGAAAAGGGAAAGCAGATGGTTGACGTGGAACCTGGTGCCACCATCACCTCTGCAAAGATACAACTAGAAGATTCATAGGAGCCAAAGGAAGGGGATCACCTCTTCCATTCACAACTGTGGGTGCAAGGGACTCCACTGCATTTCATTATTGATAGTGGTAGCCAAAAGAATCTCATCTCAGTTGAGGTCGTCAAAAGGTTGAAGCTTCTGACGGTTCCACATCCCCAACCATACAACATCGGTTGGCTAAGCCAATGATGAGACATCCACGTCACTCAACAATGCTTCCTTTCCTACGATGTCAAACCCTTCAAAGATGAGGTAATGTGCGATGTTTCCCTGCTTGAATTTTGTGATGTTCTTTTAGGAAAACCATATATGTGGAAACGTCATGCTGTGTATGAGTCTAGACCTCGTAGTGTCATTATTACTTTGGGAAAGAAACTCTACAGGATACTAGAGACACTTCACACTACTGCAATGTCCCTCATCATAGCTAAGTAGTGCAGAAATTTAATCTCCCAGACAAGGAAATTAATCCTCTCCATAGTTCGTTATGAAGGTGAACAAAAGATCGTAGCAACATTCACCACCTCCATACAAAACACCTCTACGCAGCAGAAACAAGTGGATAAGATCTTGGAATCATACAAAGTCATCTTCACCACACTTGTCAGGGTTCCATTACATTTCTAGATCAAGCATTCCATTGATTTGATACTTGGTTCACCTTTACCTAACGGGCCAGTATACAGGCGTTCCCTCATGGAAAATGAAGAAATCAAACACCAGATTCAATATTTAATCAAAAAGGGTCACATTCTACCTAGATCTTCACCTTGTAGGAGCCCAATTGTGTTGGTACAAAGGGAATATGGGACATGGAAACTCTGTATTAACTAGCAATCTCTAAACGAGATGACAGTCCGCAATTGGTATCCCATTTCCTGGACCAACGACCTGCTTGACCAACTCAAGGGTTCCAAATATTTCAGCAAGATTGATCTAAATTCTGTCTATAATCAAGTTCCAATTGAGCAAACTGATGTTTGGAAGACTGCCTTCAAATTCCATGAAGGCCTCTTTGAGTGGTTGGTCATGCCTTTCAACTTGACTATGTTCCAGCAACCTTCATGAGGATGATGGACGATATCCTACGGCTATTCACCAATTATTTTGTGGTCGTATATCTAGACGATATCCTCATCTACAACAGAACATGTGCGGAACATTTGTAGCATATCCACCAGGTCCTAAGCACCCTATGATAGCAGAAGTTATACGCGAATCTATAGAAGTGATAATTTGGCATGGAGAGGGTTCAGTATCTGGGATACATCATGGACAAACATGGTGTTCATGTGGATCCGTCCAAGATCCAAGCCATTTTCAATTGGCCAACCCCGATAACTCTCACAGATCTTCGTAGCTTCCTAGGAATTGCCAACTTCTATCATAGATTTGTGTTGGGATTCTCTAATATTGCTTGGTCCCTTATCAAAGTGACCAAAGGGGTATCTAAGGCCAATTTCATCTAGTCCAATCCACAACAACAAGTATTTGACGAGTTAAATAAATTCTTATGTTCAACGCTTGTACTTTCCTTACTAGATCTACAACAACCCTTTGAGATTGAGACAGATGCTTCAGAATATGTTGTTGGTGCAATCCTCACTCAACATGGCCATATAGTGGCATATCAAAGTGAGACACTTTTAGATATAGTCTTCTAGTACCCCACCTATGATAAGGAAATGTATTCCATTGTCCAATCCTGCCTCCAATGGAAGCATTACATCCTTGGAAAAGAAACGGTCATCCACACTGACCACAAGCCTCTGCAGTTCATGCAAACCCAAGGGAAGTTACAGAATGACCGCCACCCGAAGTGGTCCACTTGCAGCAATTCCACCTGAACATTAAATATAAGAATGGAAGCACCAATCAAGTCAACGATTTCCTCAGTCAACCTCTAGTAGCAGCACTAACCACAGTGCTCAACTTTTATGGCCACGAGACCTACGAGTGGACCCAACTATATAGAAATGATCCTGATTTTTCTCCCCTCTATCAAGCCCTGTGTGCAGGCACATCTGTGGAAGAATTTCATCTCCAGGAACTATTTCTATGACACTTGGTCCATCTCCATGCTCCTTCAAACGAGCATGCGAAGATGATCTGGGAAGTGCATTACAGTTGAGTGGTAGGGAACTTTGAGACCGAAAAGACGGTGGCCATATTGCAGAAGCATTTTTATTTTATTTTTTCCAAGAAAAAAAGCATATTTTTATTATGTTTAGAGAAAAAATACATTCTTTAGTGCCTTTAGTCTGAGGCAAAAGGAAAAGATAGATTATATAGGTCAAACAAAGTCATTACATACCAAAAATACAAAATGGTGCCATTAAGGCCATAATATGCTTCACAAAAAATATTTTAGAGTTCTGTATTTGAAAGGATTTGATAGTTAACAACAGTACCACTTTCAAATTCTTCCAAGTGAAGGGCTTCGACATGAAGAAGTATCAATATCTTAGATAAAGAATCAGATTCCATATTATACTCCCTCTGAATGTGTTTGAAAGTGATTGTATGAAAATACTCCCTCCCAAGCTTTAGTTGATTGACCAAATATATAAGATGAGCATGAAAAATATCAAAGTGACCATGTAAATCATGGATAAGCAACTCAGAATCACCCAATATCTATAAGGTAAGGATATTTATCCTAAAGGACAGCTTTATGAGGAAATATAGAGCTTTAAATTCATCCTGATTATTTGTTCCAAATCCTAGACTGCCCCATCCTTTGAAATAATGTTGAGCATTGAGGTACAGAATGAAACCAAACCCACTGACATAATTATGGTCATGACTTACTCCATCGAAAAAAACCCCCAAGGACTGCCTTCAATGAATCACTAGATCCACATAAGGTCGAAGAGCATTTATTTTGGATGTTGGCTTGTATGCATCAAATACAACCACTGCATGGTTTTCTACCTAAAATACCGAAATCATCTTATCTCTAAAAATTGCAGCGTTCCTTCCAACCACACCCCCCAAGATACAATGATAAGTAGGCTCTAGAAAACCCTGGAATCTTTGGAACGAAAGAAATCCTAAAAACAAAGATTGATAGTGTGTTCACTCTAAAGAACAAGACATCTTGTCAGTCTACCAACATCCCCCAGACAAATCTGACAAAAGTGCATTGAAAAAATATATGTAAAGGAGATTCCTCCTTTTTTCTACATAGTGAACAGATCCGAGGACCCTAGAAACTAAAACAAAGAAACTTATTCCAAGTTAATACTTTGTTGTTCAGCATCAACCAAAAGAGTAAACGACACTTAGGTGGGCACCTAATCATCTAATTTCCTTCCACCACCACTATGGTTGAAAAGGCTCTTGAAATAAGGACTAATATCCCAATATGGCATTGTAGGATCCACCCGAAGAATTATAACTCCAACAGAGCTCGTCCTCCTCCCTATTAAGAATAAAATGACCATCTGTCAGCATAGAAATGTAAGAATTCCAACTGTCCCTCCAAGAATCATACAGACCAAGATATTCAACCCCCAACCACTCCTTGTGCCAATTGTTGTTACCCACAAACAAAGCAATCTTGTTTAAGGTGGCAAAACCCCAACTTTGAAGATGAGATGTTAGCACGTCCAGAAGTAGTCGCTCATTGGAAAGCCCAAAGATGGCATCAAACCCAATATGCACAAGTCAACCATTACCAATATTCCAATCCAAATGACTCTCCAAGACTAAAAAACCCGAAGATAAAGCTTTCCATTGGTTGGAACACTCTGGCACCATTTTCTCTCTTCTTCCAATCCAATCTAGCACAGAATCTAGGGAAATATACTTAGCTACCAAAATATGTTTCCAAAGCCTATCCTGCTTCAAAAAATTCCAAAGAGTTTTGGAAGCCAAATCTTTATTAAATAAAAAGGTATTATTCAATCCCCACTCACCCAAACACTTAGGAGATACCCTCAATCAGAATAAATCCCATATAGGGAATACCCTCTTCCATGGAGTGGCACTCATATGGAAAATGCCTAATCCAGTAACCCTGAGCATGAAATTGATCCTCTCGAACATATAGAGCGGATTTCGCAATGCCGATTTTCATACTCGTTCACTTATAGAATTAATCCAATATACTTTCAAGGCGTAAACATTCAACTTATTCCTTTCTACGAAATAGAAAGAGGTCATCCACAAACATCAAATGAGTAAGGACCATTTGATCATTAATCTTAATGCCCCTGAGGTTCCTTTTGGACCGTTCATGAATAATGGAGCGGCTGAGACCTTCAATAACTAGTAAAAAAAGAGAAGGAGAAAGAGGGCATTGTTGATGAAGTCCTCGAGGGGCCTTAAAAAAACAAGATCCAAAACCATTGATCAAAACCGAAAAAAATGGAGAAGTAACACAACCCAGAATCCAATTGGTTAAATCTAAATTGAACCCGATATGCAACAGAGTCAATTGAAGAAAAATCCATGACACCTTATCATATGATTTAGAAAGATCCACTTTGATAGCATCCACCTGTAACTGATTAAATGTGATGGAATATAGTCCTTCTTGAGCATCTCCCACCGCCTCATCAATGAGGAGACCCTTCAGAAAACAAAAATTCTCAAGTGACATATATTTAGACAAGAATGGTTTGAGCCTGAGAGCCAATATTTTCACTATAAGCTTGTAGACTACATTACAAAGTGATATAGGTATGAAATATGCAAAGGTACTAGGATTATCCTTCTTAGGAATTAATGTAATAAAAGTAGAGTTTAGGGATGAAGGAATCATCCCAGATATGCGAACCTCTTCAACCACCAACAACATATCCTACCCAACCAACTCAAAAAAATCCAGATAGAATTCAGGAGGCCAACTTACCACCCGGTCTATGAATCTTATCCCCTTTGAAACACATCAAGGTGGCCAAGATTTTTTCTGAGGTATCATTGCTAAACCAATCCTTACTATCTTCCTGGCCCAGCATCCGATGAATTTTTTTAATTACATTAATCATTCCCATAATATCACAATTTGCAGGCTCTGAATAAATTCCATGAAAAAAGGAGACAACCTCCTTATCCAACTTAGTGAATCCTTTAATCATCGAACCATCTGCACGAGTCAAATCCCATATAGAATTAACATTCTTCCGATGAGAGGCCACCTTTTGAAAAATATTGGTATTCATATCTCCAGCCTCTAACTAGAGTGCTCAACTCTTCATACACCATTCTGTCTCCTCTTCCTCCATAATTTTCATTTTCTCTACTTCTAGTCTAGTAATCATCGCCTTAATACCCCCATTGGAAAAGATGAATGGATCAGTCGTTTATAATTCTTCTAATTTTGATTCCACTCCCAACAAATTTTTATCCCTGGAGCACCTACGAGCCTCATTCCAATCCCTAACACATACCTTAAGGCACTTAAGATTCTTGGAAACATGAAAGGTACCCCTGCCCTCCTCCCTTCTCAAATGCACCCACGACTTCTCAATCAAATCATGGAAACAACGTAAACTTGACCAAATAGAGTTATACTTAAAAGGATCCCCTGGTTTGATCATCTGAGACCCAACTTCCAAGAAAATTGGAAACTAATCCGCAAAGAGACATGGACCAACCCAAAAATGAAACAGATGTCTATCTTCAAACAAATTAACATTCAAGAAGAATCTATCAAGGCGTTTAGAAATACTTTGTTCTCCACTCCGCTTGTTAGTCTAGGTGGGTTTGATTTCCATAGGTTTGACATCGATCCATCCATGCAACACAAAAAGGTTCCAAAAATCAGCCTCCAGAGAATCAACTCGTGCCAGGATGCCCCAAATATCCTCCACATCCATAGTAAGATTCATATCGCCACCCACTATAAGCTACCTGACCTGCATGCATTCCAAATTAAGCACCTTCGACCAGAAATCGAGTCTATCTTCATAAGGCCCATAAATTTTCAAAATAAAAAATTCCTGATCCAATTCCTGTTTACATACTTCGACCCCCAAAATAGAACGACCACCAAAAGAATTTAAAACCACCAACCTTTTGGATACCCCTGTAATGAGTCCTCCAGATCTTCCACAAGCATCCAACGAAAAAAAATATATATATACGGGAAAATCTTCTCTAATTTTCAAACAATCTCCATACCCACAGACATAGTCTCTTGAAGTAATAATAGATCAGGCTTCTCCACTGAAACAAATCACTTGAGGGCTAGAAATTTGGCCCACCCCCCAATACCTCTAACATTGATGGAAATATTTTTCATCGGGTGTCCCCATATTGGGGCTTGCATGCTCTAAGTACCCCTGAAATTTAAAGTTTTCAGCCTTGTGAAACTTCCCGCATAGCCATTTATTTGGCATGAAACATTAAGGTTTTACGGTCATCTTTCCCCACAATCGAAGAGGAAGACTATTCCATAGCTAAACCTTCAATAACCCCCAGATTCTTTACATAGGAACTCAGAAAGTAGGGACCATGACTCCCACTTCTATATACACTACCACCTCCTTCCAATGACATTTGGGTAGCACTCAAGACTCCACCTTTTTTTCGTTCCTTCACCGAAACACTTCTCGATACATAAAAAAGAGGAAGCATCGAATATACCGCCTCCGTGTTGATGTATATGTAACTTCGAAATGTATTTCATATATGTATGTTGTATATACTCCTATAGAGATGGTATTATTCCTCTATATGGAAGTGTCATCATTTATATTGTAAGTGTCATAACTTATACTTGATGGGTTATAGACCACCTTGTTGGGGTCGGCCATGTATAAGTCATGTGGGTCAAAGGGTTATTAGACCACCCTATTGGGGGTCAGCCATGTGGGTTGAAGGGTTATTAGACCACCCTATTGGGGGTCGGCCCAGTCAGCATTATGTTATGTGGTTAAGTTCGAGCCTACATGATTTATGTAAAAGGCAAGTCAAGTCAAGTATAAATAGAGTACGGGAGGCACTCTATTTGATCACTCACTTCTTACTCATGCACTCAAGGAGGAGTGGCACACTTATGGAGGAGGAGGATCTGCTACTAGTATATGTCTATCTCTTATGTTTGGATTGTATCATTGCTCTATCTATCTCTGAGGAAGTTATTGGGGTTTTTCACCTTTATGGTTTTCCCCAAGTAAATCTTTGTGTCTCTTGTGTGCTTGCATTATTGTCTCCATGATTGATATGCTGTAGATATGTTGTACATGTTGTTCTCTCAGTTAACATCCTAGATCATATTGAAGTAAATTCTGAAAATTTAACATGGTATCAGAGCTAGCCTGAAAGAAGGCATGATATGGCATGTATGACACTTGTTGCACTTACGATGCTAAGGCTTGATATAGCAAAAACCAGTCATCATAGCACTTTCTCTATAAATCTGTTTTGGTGAAGTTTTCGGATCTGAAACCTTTACAGGTCGAATACTAAATCCCCATGTACCTTTTTTCCAAAGGAAAACCTCTAATTCATGTTACTTTGTGATTTATGATCTGTACAATATAGGGTTTCTGCCTCTTCCAGATCTGAGTCAAAATCAGGTGACCTTGGGAAAAAGGTCATAACTTGGGCTAGGAAGATCCAAATGAAATTTCATAAAATGTAACAGTTAGTACAGAGACTTTACTATCTCAAGAAAAAAATTTAGAGGCTGAAGTTGAAACAGTGACACGTGGCATGTCGTACAAGTTCGCTCTCCTGTATTATCCCATAAACAGGTCACGTTACGACACTTTGAATAACTCTCTCTCAGAAAATCCAATTGAGGTCAGACCTATCAGGATGGAACGATAACAGGTCGGGATATCTCAAAAAAATTGTTCAGAGGCTGAAGTTGAAACAGTGACACGTGGCACACCGTACAAGTTCGCTCTTCTGTATTATCCCATAAACAGGTCACGTTGTGACACTTGGCATAACTCTCTCTCAGAGAATCCAATTGAGGTCAGACCTGTCAGGATGGTAAGATAACAGGTGGGGATATCTCAGGAAGCGTTTTCATACCCTATGGATTGAAAAGTTCAGAGTTACACCAGAAACAATCAGCTACATATTTATGTCAAAACAGAATTATTTTTGAGTACCTTCATTCATGGCTTCCGGAATTTAGGGCTTTGGAGAAAGTTGGAATTTTTGTAATCGGATACCACGGCTGAATGATACTCATCAAAATAAAAATTTAGAGACCAAGATCAGAATTTTGGTTGGGCAGAAGGCCGGACTTGATCAGACCCTAGTTTGGGACTTTGATCAGAAAAGTGGAAAATTAGGGCTTCTGTAAAAATGGGAATTTTTGAAATCTGTGACCACGGCTGGAAGCTCCTCAGAAAAATAGAAGCTTAGAGCTTTGGATAAAACCTTTTGATTGGGAAGAAGAGTGGGCTTCATCAAACCCCAGTTCAGGGTCACGTCCATTGAATCTAGAAGTTTCAAAGGAAAAATTGAGTGAAACTTTGCAGTTTTCAAATTCTGAATATACCAGCTTGATCAGCTCATCAAGGCGCATATTTCTATCCTTTCAGAAGTTTGAAATTCAAAGTTTGAATTTTTGGGGTTTCTCTGACAAACCCATATCCAGCTCCAGATCCAGTTCTTGCAAATCAAGTGGATCGGGTTAATCCTAGAAGAAGATGGATTGGTCACCTGCATAAGTGAAGAAGTTCCTGTTTCAGAGGGAGATGAGGCTAAGGCCTTACATAAGAAGATTACAAGCGATCTCGACAGGTATGACTCATCGAGGTATGTTTTGAGATTTGTTCATGATAAGTTTATGGTATGTTTGTCTTCATGTTATTACGGTTAGTACAATCTTGATTTTAGACTTGTCATATCACCTTAATAAAATTATGAATGCACAATAGAAAATATTCATTGATTAGGGTGTTGACACTTATGATTGTACTAATGCATTATGGTGTTGTATGAGGTTTATGTTGTCTACTAACATGAAAGGTACACCAAGAAAGACAAATCATGTTCTGGTTCAAGAACATATGATCATGATGACATGAGAACAAAGATTCATCCGTTGTCATGGATCTCATAGAAGATCCATTTACGAGGTATGTATAACTTGGTTTTATAATGGTTAACCTATGAGATATACAGGTTACTAGCACAAGTCATTGAAGAAGAACAAGAAGACATCATGTGAGTATGTTAGACATAACTAGATAGCATGCTAATCCAGGTATGTTTTTCCTATATCAAGATAGAATCCTACCTTGTGTTAGGATCTTATACTGTTGTGTGGTTGATAATGATTATTCATGAAGTCATAGGTTTGAATAGTCATGGTTGTATGCATATTGTAATTGATTATATGACTAACCAGAAGAATCATGAAGGTATAGTTTTAAGTAATCACGGATTTTATGCATATTATATCTCTTATCTTGATTGATGATTTAACTAACCAAAAGAGTCCTATGATCAAATAAGAATATGCATGAGTAAAAGCAGACTTCCCTGAAACCTTGAACACTAATGTTTATTGTCTGTGTTTGAAATGATCCTAACTATACATGCTTGAGATTATTGTGATTATACTAATGAATGTTTGATTACATATGAGACCTAGAGGATAACACAATGATGATACTAACAAGCATGCATAGGGATCGAGAATGAACATAAGTTCAAGGACAAGTAATCCAGGAAGCAAAGATCAAGAGGGAGTACACTCCAGTGGTTTCTGCAAGGATGCAGATATTCAGAGAGAGTTGACGATCTCTCTACATTCCACAACAAAAAGGTGTAGAAGAAGCTACTTCAGATTAGGACTCTAGTAGCTCCTGCAAGGAAGCGAAGGCTTAGAGGGAGTCCACCCAACGAACAAACAAAGATAAGTATTTGAATTGTCATTTCTTAAATAATACTGTTCAATAATGTATATACTGATGTTCCTAGAATTAGGTTGTGTATTATGCATATTAGGATAATTGCATTGATGAACAGTATACTACTAATTTGCATAGGTAAGTGGCCTATGGCACTATACAACATTCCATTGCTACTTATCTAGAATGAAACCTCTTTGCTGACATGTTGGGAGTTGTGCACACTCTTAACAATGTTCTGGTAGAGATTGGAAGGCATCTAGAAAGTTACGGGATATGGATAAATGTGGTATTGAAGCATTGGCTAAGACAATTGCATGACTGTATGACATATTTCTTTATGTGTAAGAATTTGTTCTGAAAACTATGAGATGTTTTCTAATCATGCAATTTAACTTGTTGTGTAGGAAAGATCGTATGCCATCACCTACAAAAGAAGAACTACAACATTTGTTCAACAACAAAATTATCTATTGAAGATATTGAAGTTCCCAGGATACGGGAAGAATGCCATGATCCGTAGATCATGAAGAACGATGTTTGGGATGCAGTCCCAAGAGCTG
This sequence comes from Larix kaempferi, assembly GCA_027924585.1. Taxonomy (NCBI): domain Eukaryota; kingdom Viridiplantae; phylum Streptophyta; class Pinopsida; order Pinales; family Pinaceae; genus Larix; species Larix kaempferi. The sequence continues at coordinate 6,360,033 of BSBM01000264.1, forward strand.
AAGGGAAGTCTGTTGTGACTTCCATATGGATCTATCAAGATCGAGCATGCTGCAGATGGTAGCATAGAGAAATATAAAAGTGATGAAATAGAAGATACACCAGATGGATTTCAAGACAGCTTTCTTGAATGGTGTAGTTGAAGAAGAAGTGTATGTGGAGCAACCACTTGGTTCTGAGACACATGACAGGAAATCATATATGTGCAGAACTTGGTATGGTAGGATAGGCAGCTTTCTATCCAGTTTGGTCTTTACCAAGAGTAAAGCAGGTTCCAACCTTTTCTACGAGGTTGAGGAAGGCAATCCAGTGATACTACTTTTGTATGCGGATAACTTGTTTGTTACAGGTGAAGATAGATTGATTGCCGACATGCAGCGGAAGCTTGCTGCCGAGTTCGAGATGAAGAACTTGGGGATGATGCACTATTTGTTTTTGGCATGGAGGTGTGGCAAAGTGCAGATGGAATATTCCTTGGACAAGGGAAGTAAGCAGTAGAGATCCTGAAGAGGTTCGGGATGATGGATTGCAAGGCCATGGCCACACCTATAGCATCGCATCTGAAGCTTCTATGTGATGCTTCATCTAATCCGGTTGATGTCTCTATATATCGTCAGATAATTGGGTCCTTGATGTACCTGACGAACCTGAGACCAAATATTTGCTTTGCAGTGAACACATTGAGCTAGTTCCTGATGGATCCGAAGAGTGTTCACCTGGTTGCTATAAAGCATGTTCTGAGGTACCTGAAGGGTACAGTGGATTATGGGATCAAGTATGAAGCGAATCAAAGTTTAACCTGCAGGGTTATGTTGATTCAGATTGGGTAGGCAGTGCTACAGATAGGAAGAGCACATCTGGGTGCTGCTTCAGTATGGGATCAGGTGTGATCTCTTGGTTTAGCATGAAGCAGTCTCGCGTAGCACTGAGTACAGCTGAGGCAGAGTATGTTGCAGCCTGTTCAGCTAGTTGTGAGGCAGTATGGCTACGGAAGCTACTGTCTGAGTTATTTGATCTCCCATTGGAGGCTACTGGTATCTTCTGTGATAACCAGAGTTGTGTGAAGCTATCCGAGAACCCATTGTTTCATGACAGGTCGAAACACATAGAGATCAAATTTCACTATATCAGGGATATGGTGTAGAGAGGAGTTGTGAAGCTCCTGTATGTTGCAACGGACGAGCAGATTGCAGATGTGCTGACGAAGCCACTAGACAGGATGAAGTTCAAGTACTTCAGAGAGAGGCTTGGCGTTCTTCAGATCGAGGACACTTTGAGGAAGAAGTGATGGACACATTTGCTGAATCCATTCCAAGCATGTTAGAAGGAGGATCCTTCACATGGCTGTGGATGTAAGCGCTAGATGACGAGCATCAGGATGATGTTCTGGTTTCTGCTGGATATGATCAGTTGGATCATTTTTATGTATGTATGTATGCATCATGTTGGATGCTGGATATGATCAGTTGGATCATTTATATGTATGTACGCATCATGTTGGATGTTGGATATGATTGGTTGGATCATGTGTATGTATTTTTGTGTATGCATCATGTTGGATGCTTGGACCATGTATCTGTATATGTATCAGGTGGATACATTGTATGATCAGGTGGATCATGTATGGTGATATGTATCATGTATTTGTATTTGTATTAGGTGGATACATTGTATGATTAGGTGGATCATGTATTATGATATGTATCAGGTAGATACTTGGTATGCATTAGGTAGATGCATTGTATGATCAGGATGATTATGGATGACGAGCTTTAGGATGTTGCTCCATATGACATGCAGCAGGATGTTGGAGTGATGATGATCAGGATGATCATGTGTACATCAGGATGATGTATGGTGAGTATCAGGTTGATACTCTATGGTTGTGGATTAGGTTGTGTAGATCAGCATATAATTCGTTGCCCTAGGAGTTTGCAGATAGTCTTTCAAGGTTTTTCCTATGGCATGTAATTCGGTGCCCTCGGATATCTGAAAAATGCTCTTTCGAGGTTTTGCTCTGGGAGGACATATAATTCGTTGCCCTGGGAGATCTGCAGATAGTCTTACGAGGTTTTTCCTATGGCATGTAATTCGTTGCCCTGGGATATCTGGCAAATGCTCTTTCGAGGTTTTGTCCTATGGCATATAATTCGTGTCCCTGGGAGATCCAATAGGTTGGGTTGTGTGCCCGTAATTAGTCCTGGGATGCTCTTGCGAGGTTTTTCCATGACCACATGTAATTCATGCCCTGGGAGATCCTATAGATAAAACTGTGTGCTCGTAACAACCTGGGATGTTCTTGCAAGGTTTTGTGGTGACCACATGTAATTTGTGCCCTGGGAGATCCTATAGGTAGAGCTATGTGCTCGTAATAGCCTGGGATAATCTTGCAAGGTTTTGTGGTGAGGTCACATATAATATGGCCCTGGGAGATCTGCAGATAGTCTTTTGAGGTTTTTCCTATGGCATGTAATTCGTTTCCCTGGGATATCTGGCAGATGCTCTTTCGAGGTTTTGTGATGCACATAATAAGTCCTGAGGATTCCACAGTATGGCCAGTGATGACGAAGACATGCAGGTGGTGGGCCTACATCCAGTATGAAAAAGGACTTGTAATGTCCCCAGTTTGGCCCCTTGGCATTAACATTATAAATGATGTAATATTGTTATGAAATCATGGTGAGGAGCTCAAGGCCAAGGCCCCGCCATCGATTTCGTGATGCATATGGTTTGCGTGCTAGCATTGCACAGTGGAAATTCAAATAGCATGTAATATGCATTTTAATAAAAATACCCACAACTAGCTATGCAATGCAACAAAGAGATGGGGGGCATGATTTCACAAGGAATTGGGAGGGAAAAACATTCAAACCCTTGAGCCACTAGTCAATGAGAGAACCCATCAAACCCTCAACTACCATGTTGACTCTTGTACCCAACCATTGATTTCTCCCAAGAGTGGGTTGAGGGAGATGATGCCTTGGGAATGGAGAGGTATGGCTGTCCAAATTCGGGTATGGGCAAGCCACCCTTCATGGAAAAACGTGTTTTGTCTCCTTGGGCAAGAAAGAGCCAGGGATTTCTTCCCCAAGCCATGATGCATTCAACATTCTTTTTCCCTGACGAGTCTAGAGCCACTGGGGCATTTTCCAGGCAGGTCTGCTGCATTTTTCTTCATTCTCCCTATAGGGAAGGGAATTTTCGTGTGGTATACCAGTGGGGAAAGTAGGGAAATCGAATGGGGGTTCAATAGAGGCCGCTTTGGGCTGTTGAAGGCTGAGAGATTGGGGAAGAAATTGTTTTCCTCCCTGTGGTTGGTTGCCCCATCCTATAATCCGTTTTTGGTTGGGAACGTTTTTGGGAAACCCATGGCCATCTCATTTGTAAATCCTACTATTTATCCCTGCCCCTGTTTGTGCATGCTGTGTGAAAGAAGAGTATGATGGGTATGGGTGATGGGTAATCCCTTGTTCTGGCTTGAGCTTGGGAATGAGCATCCATTGTGCAAGTATAGCCTGATAAACCCAGTTAGACTGGCATAGCTAAAATAAAATGGTTAATGGACTGTGTGTGAGCGTGAATGTCCCCTTTGTCCTTGTGAGAATCATGCCCAGCTCAAGGGTGGCCTTCGGACGGACTCAGTATAAGCTGTCGAAGAGCCTATGGTTGGGTGGAACGTTGCAGCAACATAGCTAGTTGCTTGGGACAATTGAAATGAAGATAAGTGTTTCTGTCTATGTATTTATTTCTGAAATGTTTTTATTAATGACTGAAATTGACATGTTGAATGCATATGAAGATTGTGTGGATGTTGTTTCCGCTGTGCATAATTGATTGTTTTACATCTGCACACCCATTTATTATTTTTGTGAATCTAGTAATGGGCTGAGATCATGTAAAAGCCCTGAGTTTGGCATCATGTTTCCTGCCTTGCATTAGGTCAGCAGGTGGGTACATGACAGGACTAGCTCTGTAGAACTTCCTATGACGAGAAGATTTAGAGATTGATTGAGATAGCAGCAGTAGTGACGATGATGATGACTCGATGACGATTATCCAGTGACGATGATCCAGAGAAGAAGACTTGTGCTAGAAGACCTGTGCTGAGAAATACCTTCCTAGTTAAGAGGGAGTGTTGATGTATATGTAACTTCGGAATGCATTTCATATATGTATGTTGTATATACTCCTATAGAGATGGTATTATTCCTCTATACGGAAGTGTCGTCATTTATATTGTAAGTGTCGTAACTTATACTTGATGGGTTATTAGACCACCTTGTTGGGGTCAGCCCTGTATAAGTCATGTGGGTCGAACGGTTATTATACCACCCTATTGGGGGTCAGCCATGTGGGTCGAAGGGTTATTAGACCACCCTATTGGGGGTCATCCATGTGGGTCGAAGGGTTATTAGACCACCCTATTGGGGGTCGGCCCAGTCATCATTATGTTATGTGGTTAAGTTCGAGCCTACATGATTTATGTAAAAGGCAAGTCAAGTCAAGTATAAATAGAGTACGGGAGGCACTCTATTTGATCACTCACTTCTCAATCATGCACTCAAGGAGGAGTGGCACACTTATGGAGGAGGAGGATCTGCTGCTAGTATATGTCTATCTCTTATGTTTGGGTTGTATCATTGCTCTATATATCTCTGAGGAAGTTATTGGGGTTTTTCACCTTTATGGTTTTCCCCAAGTAAATATTTGTGTCTCTTGTGTGCTTGCATTATTGTCTCCATGATTGATATGCTGTAGATATGCTGTACATGTTGTTCTCTCAGTTAAGATCCTAGATCAGATTGAAGTAAATTCTGAAAATTTAACACTCCGCATTGAAATGAACAGACGGAGCTTGCACAACCTTGAATGCATTTTTTTCCTCCACCATGTCGCTGAACAAGACTCGAGGTGTCACCGAGTCCAAATTACCACATTCTTCCCATTGCTCCACCATTTTAACAAACTGACTACATGAGAGTTCACAACCATCCAACAGAGACACCATGGTTGACATAGTATCAACAATTTTATCGGGTTTCGAGGGAAGGATAAAAGACATGATACTTTCGTCACTAGGATGCTCCTGTTCCACCGGACGCCGAATAGGTTCCTCACCCACTGTCGATTTTAGATATTGAGAAATACCCTCATTCCTGCTAGGTACCTCTTTCTGTTTCCAAATATTCTTTGTAAAATTTAAGTGAGTCTCCTACAACATGACCATATAAATGGAACCGAGCACAATGAAATGGGATGTTTAGATAGTCCAGTGGCTGAGAAAAAATGTTCTCACTAGCCACCTGATCTAGAGTCTCAAAGAGTCCCTGACTCACATCCACCTCTACTAAAATGCCAGCCACCACTCGTCTCTGTGTTTTGAAAATATCTGCATCCACGACAATAAATTTCTCGGTGGCATCTCCGATGGCTTTAATACCTTCCTCCAACTAGAATTCCAGAGGAAGAAAGGGTAGCTTACACCAAATGGGAAAGGATGCTAACGATTATTTATGAGGGTCAAACATGGGATGCAACGACTTAATAGAAAGGGGGCTCTTACCCAAAATCCAAGCCCGATGCAGAATAGCTTATGCATCCTCCACATAATGAAATTTAAAGCCAAACCAACCACAAGGGAAACCAAAAACCATAAGAGGCTTAGTTACCACCTTCGACCAGGAATTGATGGCCCAATCTTTAACCATGACCTCCGATAAATTTATGCCATATAATTTCCTGATAAGCACACAAGATGAGAATTTTGATATCTCCATAAATAGAATATCTCTTCCCACCACCAATTCCTTACATACACCTTTAGAATGCAAGACCTTTTTCCTCTTCCACTTAACCGAAGAGCGCAAAAGATCAGGCCCCGAAATCCCCAAGGATTTAACAGAATGACCCTCCAATTCCATCTATAAGAGACTACTACCAATGAAGCCACCACCCTTGAGAGCTTCCAAAGAAAATGAAGGAAACCGAGAAGCAATGGCAGCAAAATCATCAAAAATGGAATTGATAATAGGAGAATTACTGAATTTAAGTGGATCTGACAACACGAATGTGTGGATGTAGCAATCGACTCAGGGTAGTTAATGGTCGACTGTCCTTCCCACTTCGTTGTTGGAGAGGAAGGTTTTGAGCTAGCCAAAGGATTTGTTATAATATCAAAAAACCTCTCTACACGTGTATCCTGACTGGGCCATTGCACCACTTTAGTTGTTAAATTTTGAGCATTAATTTACAATACTCTAGGATCTTTGCTGAGAGAATAACATATACAGTATATCAATGCATGACAATCACAATATGACAAGCATCACAAGAATCAAAAGCATAAGAGACAAGAGACACAGAGTTTCCATGGGAAAAACCCTAAGGTGAAAAACCCCACAACTTCCTCATAGATAGAGAGAGCAATGGCTCAACCAAAGTACAACCAAATAACACTGAGATAGTCTCCTAGTAGAAGATGATCCTCCTCCTCACTAGTGCGCCACTTTCTGAGTGAGAGTGAGTTACGTTTTCGAGTGTATGAAATAGAGATCTCCGATCTCTATTTATACTAACCTTTTTGCCCAGTGACCTTATGGGGCCGACTTGTCTAGCTAGGTACATCCACATTATATTATATATAATTCAGGGCCGACCCCACATGGTGGTCTAATAACCCATTGGCAAGTACACACACTTTCGACACTTGTCAATCCACATGACGATACTTCCTTATAGAGGAATAACACATCTCTTATAAGGATACAATAAATATATATAAAATACACAAATGAAATACATTCCAAAGTTACATATACATCAACACTCCCTCTTAACTAGGAAGGTATTTCTCGACACAGATCTACTAGACAAGTCTTCTTCTCGAGATCATCGTCATCGATGCATCGTCATCATCATCGTCACTGCTACTGCTATATCAACCAATCTCTGACTCTACTCGTCATAGGAAGTTCTATAGAGCCAGTCCTTTTTCATACTGGATATAGGCCCACCACCTGCAGGTCTTCATCATCACTGGCCATACTATGGAAACCTCAGGACTTATTACATGCGTCACAAAACCTGGCTGCAGCATCCCAGGCTATTACGAGCACACAGCTCTACCTGTAGGATCTCCCAAGAGCACATTACATGTGACCCATCACAAAACCTGGCTGAAGCATCCCAGGATGTTACGAGCACACGGCTCTACCTATCGGATCTCCCAGGAGCACATTACATGTGATCTCACCACAAAACCTGGCTGAAACATCTGAGGCCTTTTTCATCCTGTCCAGATCTCCCAGGAGCAAATTACATGTGGTCATGGCAAAACCTGGCTGAAGCATCTGAGGCCTTTTTCATCCTGTCCAGATCTCCAAGGAGCAAATTACATGCCATAGGACAAAACCTCGAAAGAGCATCTGCCAGATATCCCAGGGCATTGAATTACATGCCATAGTCAAAACCTCGAAAGACTATCTGCAGATCTCCCCGGGCCAAATTATATGTCCTCCCAGAGCAAAACCTCAAAAGAGCATTTGTTAGATATCCCAGGGCAGCGAATTACATGCCATAGGCAAAACCTCAAAAGACTATCTGCAAATCTCCCAGGGCACAAATTACATGCTTATCTGCACAACCTGTTCCACGGCCAAAGAGTATCAACCTGATACTCACCATACATCATCCTGATGTACACATGATCACTCTGATCATCATCACTGCAACATCCTGCTGCATGCCATCTGGAGAAGCTCGTCATCCACGATCATCTTGATCATACAATGCATCCATCTGATGCACACCAAGTATCTACCTGATACATATCATCATACATATTGTATCCACTTGATACATAGATACATGATCCACACAATGTATCCATCAACATACATGATCTACCTGATCATACCTGATACATATCAATATACATGATCTACCTGATCATACAATGTATCCACCTGATACATATACAGATACATGGTCCAAGCATCCAACATGATGCATATACATACAAATGATCCAACCGATCATATCCAGCATCCAACATGATGCGTACATACATATAAATGATCCAACTGATCATATCCAGCATCCAACATGATGCGTATACAAAATACATACACATGATCCAACCGATCATATCCAGCATCCAACATGATGCATACATACATACATAAAAATGATCCATCTGATCATATCCAAGCAGCAACTAGAACATCATCCTGATGCTCATCATCCAGCGCTTACATCCACAGCCATGTGAAGGATCCCCCTTCCAACATGCTTGGAATGGCTTCAGCAAATGTGTCCATCACTTCTTCCTCGAAGTGTCCTCGATCTGAAGAATGCCAAGCCTCTCTCTGAAGTACTCGAACTTCACTCTGGCTAGTGGCTTTGTCAGCACATCTGCAATCTGCTCATCCATCGCAACATACAGGAGCTTCACAGCTCCTCTCTACACCATATCCCTGATATAGTGATATTTGATCTCTATGTGTTTCGACCTGTCATGAAACACTGGGTTTTCGGACAGCTTCACACAACTCTGGTTATCACAGAAGATACCAGTAGCATCCAACGGGAGATCAAATAACTCAGACAGTAGCTTCCGTAGCCATACTGCCTCACAACTAGCTGAACAGGCTGCAACATACTCTGCCTCAGCTGTACTCAGTGCTACGTAGGACTGCTTCCTGCTAAACCAAGACATCACACCTGATCCCATACTGAAGCAGCACCCATATGTGCTCTTCCTATCTGCAGCACTGCCAGCCCAATCTGAATCAACATAACCCTGCAGGTTAAACATTTGATTCACTTCATACTTGAGCCCATAATCCACTATACCCTTCAGGTACCTCAGAACATGCTTTACAACAATCAGGTGAACACTCCTCAGATCCGTCAGGAACTGGCTCAATGTGTTCACAGCAAAGCAAATGTCCGGTCTCGTGTTCGCCAGGTACATCAAGGACCCAATCATCTGACGATACATAGAGACATCAACCGGCTCAGATGAAGCATCGCATAGAAGCTTCAGATTCGATGCCATAGGTGTGGCCATGGCCTTGCAATCCATCATCCCAAATCTCTTTAGGATATCTACTATGTACTTCCCTTGACCAAGGAAGATCCCACCTGCACTCTGCCACACCTCCATACCTAGGAAATAGTGCATCATTCCCAAATCTTTCATATCGAATTCAGCAGCAAGATTCCTCTTAGTATCTGCAATCAGTCTGTCATCTCCTGTTACAAATAATTCATCCACATACAGGAGTAGAATCACAGGATTCCCTTCCTCAACCTTGTAGTAAAGGTTGGAATCCGCTTTACTCTTGGTAAATCCCAAACTAGATAGGAAACTGTCCATCCTACCATTCCAGGTTCTGGGAGCTTGTTTCAAGCCATACAAGGCTTCCTTCAATCTGCACACATGTTACTCCTTGTTAGGTCTTGGGATTGCATCCCAAACATCTTCTTCATGATCGACGGATCATGGCATTCCATTTCTTCATCCCAGATCCTGGGAACTTCAATATCTTCAATAGATATCTTTGATGCTGGAACAAATGTTGTAGTCCTTTTGTAGGTGAAGATATACGGTCTTTCCTACAAAACAAGTTAAAATTGCATGATTAGAAAGATCTCATAATTTTCAGAACAAATTCTTTACACATAAATAAATATGTCATGCAGTCATGCAGTTATCTTAGCCAATGCTTCAATACAACATTTATCCATGTTCCACAACTTTCTAGATGCCTTCCAGTCTCTACCAGAACATTGTTAAGAGTTTGCACTACTCCCAACATGTCAGCAAAGAGGTTTCATTCTAGATAAGTAACACTGGAATTTGTACAGTGCCATAGGCCACTTACCCATCACATGCATATTAGTAGTATATTGTTCATTAATGTAATCATTCTTATATGCACAATACATCTCCTAAGTCTAGGAACATAAGCATAATATTATTTAAACAAACAAAATAGGCAAGAAATGATAATTGAAATACTTATCTTTGTTTGTTTGTTGGGTGGACTCCCTCTGAGTCTTTGCTTCCTGGCAGGAGCTACTGAAGTAGCTTCTTCTACACCTTTCTATTGTGGAATGTAGGAAGATGGTCAACTCCCTCTGAAAATATGCATCCTTGCAGGAGCTGCTGGAGTGTGCTCCCTCTTGATCTTTGCTTCCTGGATTACCTGTCCTTGAACTTATATTCATCCTTGCTGACATCAATCTTCTTGAACCCAGAAAAGACCTCTTCTGGTGTCTTGTTGTCCAACATATTGTGGGGTGTTCTGTTCTGCACATATACAGCTGTTCTAGCTGCTTTTTCCCATAGATGCATAGGTAGATCCTGTTCATGCAGCATTGCCCTTGCTACTTTCATGATAGTTCTATTCTTCCTTTCTGCAACTCCATTCTGTTGAGGATTATACAGAGCAGTCAACTTCCTCTTAATCCCTGAATCATTACAAATCTTCTTGAAGTCATCTGAGGTGAATTCTCCACCATTGTCGGATCTGAATGTTTTGATCTTCTTGTCAGATTGATTCTCCATAAAGGTTTTGAATTCCTTGAATTTATCAAACACCTCATCTTTGTTCTTCAAGAAGTATACCCAAGTCTTCCTGGAGAAGTCATCAATAAATGAGACATAGTAAACATGCCCACTTAGAGAACTGGATGACATAGGACCACATACATTTGAGTGGATGATTTCCAGGATTTCTTTTGTCTTGCTTTCACTACTTGGGAAAGCCTTCTTAATGTTTTTACCTTTTTGCACATCCTTTGCAAACACCTTTATATTTGGTCTTGATTTCAGGAAGACCCTCTACTACCTTGCTTGCAATTGGAAGTGCTCTAGAGTGCATATGAGCAAGTCTTCTATGCCAAAGTTCACTTGGATCCATGGATTCATGCACCATGGCATGTTCAGGTTGTCCCTTTAATTTATACAAACCTCCCTCTTGCTCTCCAATCACTACTGCATCATCTATGGTCTTTCCCTTTGGCCACATTAGGACTTGACCATCCACAAATGCCACCTTCATACCTTTTGCATCCAATGCAGAGATGCAGAGTAATTTCTTCTTGAGCCCAGGTACATAAAGGACTTCTTTCATCTTCAAATATTTTCCAGAATCTAGGTTGTAGGAGGCTTCACCACTTCCTTTGATTGGGTATTGATAATCATCCCCAAGTTTCACCTTATCAGGTGATTCATGTTAAGATAGGTTCATAAAATATTCCTTAAGCCCAGTCATGTGTTTGGAAGCCCCACTGTCAATTAACCAATCATTACAACCATGGGAGATAGTACCTGTGAGAGCAGAGATTAGAACATACTCTTCTTCACTTGATGAGTCATCATCACTATCACTTTCTGCCCTAGCCTTCTTCTTTGGGGGTTCATCATCTTTTGGCAGCATGAGCATGAAACCTTCTTTTGCTGCCCTTCTTCTTCTTGTTGGAGTTGTTGTTGTCCTTCTTGTTCTTGGGACAATTTATGGCAATATGTCCTTTCTCATTATAGGTGAAGCATATTCTTCTTTCTTTGAAGTGATGTGAAGATTTCTTGGAGTGAGATGGCTCTCTCTTGGACTTCCCTTTCTTGGTGTGAGCTGTGAGAACTTGATCTTCATTCCCCATCTTTTCTTCTCGTGCCATAAGCCTTGCTTCTTCTTGTGAGCATTCTTCCCGTAGTCTACTGAAATAGATCAACTTCTTCCTTGCACAAATTCCTTGGATAAAGGAATCCCATGACCTAGGTAGGCCATTTAGAGTGGTCATCACCACTTCACCATTCTCCACCATTTCATCCACTGCTTCTAATTGTTCCTTGATTTGGGAGACCCTTTAAAAATAAGATTGAATGGTTTCTCCATTCTGAAACTTTAATCCTTTCAATTGGTTCTGTAGGGTCATCTTCTGATTTATGTTTTTTCCTTCAAATAGCTTGGTCAAAGAGTCAAACATCTCCTTGGGTGTCTTTAGAGAGGACACATGGGGTATGAGATGATCTTTAATGGAATCAGCAATGATTCTCTTTGCATTGACCAAGTTCTTCTTATGCAATACCTTGGCTTCTTCATCCTCTGGGATAGGGATTTCTTCTTTAACATATGAGTCCAACTCATTTTCTTCCAGGATTAGCCCAATCATACTTCCAAGCTCGGAAGTTATCAGCTCCTTCAAGCTTATCCTCAAGCTTGGTGTGGTGAGACATCTTAAAGAGTCCTTCAAATGGAAATAGAAAAGATTTAGATCTTACCACTTGAAATGTTGAAAACCGGATCTGGTCCCGGATTAGGGTTTGTCAGAAAAACCCTAAAAATTCAAAATGTGAATTTCAAATTTCTAAAAGGATAGAAAGATGTGCCTTGATGAGCTGATCAGCCTGGTGCATTCAGAATTTGAGATCAGCAAAGTTTTGCCCTTCAGAATTGCCTTTTTGTCCTCCCGGGCTCACTAGGGAGAGCCCTGAATTAGGGTTTGAGTTTCTTGGAGATCTACCCAGCCAAAAATCTCGATCCAAAGCTCTAACCTTCAATTTTTACAAGGAGCTTCCAGCTATGTCTTCAGATTTCATAAATTCCTATTTTTGTGGAAACCCTAATTTTTAGGGCCAAATCTGAAAATGCTCGGAATTGAATTCTGACTGGACAGATAGATGCGCCTCGATGAGTAGAGTCAATCTACTATACTGATTTTCAAAAATCTATGGAGAGAAACCCAATAAACAAGGACCTCAAGCTTCCGTCACTGCAAAATGTCTTCTTCTCAGGTTAGCTCTGATACCATGTTAAATTTTGAGCATTAATTTACAATACTCTAGGATCTTTGCTGATAGAATAACATATACAGTATATCAATGCATGACAATCACAATATGACAAGCATCACAAGAATCAAAAGCATAAGAGACAAGAGACACAGAGTTTCCGTGGGGAAAACTTTAAGGTGAAAAACCCCACAACTTCCTCAGAGATAGAGAGAGCAATGGCTCAACCAAAGTACAACCAAATAACACTGAGATAGTCTCCTAGTAGCAGATGATCCTCCTCCTCACTAGTGCGCCACTTTCTGAGTGAGAGTGAGTTATGTTTCCGAGTGTATGAAATAGAGATCTCCGATCTCTATTTATACTAACCTTTTTGCCCAGTGACCTTATGGGGCCGACTTGTCTAGCTAGGTACATCCACATTATATTATATATAATTAAGGGCCAACCCCACATGGTGGTCTAATAACCCATCGGCAAGTACACACACTTGCGACACTTGTCAATCCACATGACAACACTTCCTTATAGAGGAATAACACATCTCTTATAAGGCTACAATAAATATATATAAAATACAGAGATGAAATACATTCCGAAGTTACATATACATCAACATAAGTGAATGATGTCGGGAGAAGTTAGTCATTGGTGGATCGAGTTTATCTAGATCCTATGTACCTGATCCCAACCGCACCAATGACACCAAAAATTAACAAAATTTGAGTGGAGGGATAGGGTCTGACAGTTCCACCACCCCCATGTCAGCTAGGTTAACATCCCAATAATATCCATCAACTAAATCATTATGCGCCGACTTTGAACCATCCCTCCCTCCAGATCCCTGCTTGGAATAAATCTCAAAATCAGCTGAGAAAATACTAGAAGTCAAAATGGAATCATCTGAATAGTCCACCAAAGTACCACAAATAACTTCCATAGTTCCTTACAGGGCCGAGGACCATAAACTAGAAACCCAAAATTCAAACCCTAGCTCTCCTTCCAACGCAGAAGCAATTTATTGGCCCAAGCTCCAACAAGATGTTGGCTGATATATCAGATCCTACACTGCCTGCCCCATCGTGAAACCTGTCATAAAAAAGAAGGGGTTAAACACCCATCTTCCCACTCCTAATGGGCCATGGTAATCCATCTCCATGGATTACATATCTGGACTACCTTCAGCCAAGCATGCTAATGACTGCTTGTTTGTAGTCATGGATCTCTTCTCTAAGATGGCCATTCTAATAGATTGCAAGAAGAACGTCTCTATTGAAGCCACTACAAAGCTCTTCTTTGAGCGTGTTTGGGTTCATTTCAGGATACCAAAAAATATCATTTATGATTGGGATAGTAGTTTCCTAATCACTTGCTGGTCCATCATATGGTCATTGATGGATACCAAGCTCACTAAATCGATTGCCATTCATCCCCAAACCAATGGACAAACATAGGTAGTCAACATGATGATTGTACTTATTCTTAGAATGTACAATTATAAACATCCATGCACATGGGATGAGATCCTTGCTTATGTTCAACATAGATATAACAAACCCCTTCATAGCTCTACTAGCCACAACCCTTTTCAAGTTTTCCTGGGGTTCCAACCACTAGCTCCAATTGATGTAGCTTTTCCCATTACATGCACAAGGGAGGAATCTTCCCATGCTCAGAATGAGGCTAATAAGCCCACCATATTTTTTGAACAAATACAACACATCCCCCGATAGGTCCATGACTTTTTGGAAAAGGCCAACACTAAGTAAAATCAGTGACATGACCAACATCAAGTTCCACACAAGTTCCAAGTGGCTGATAAGGTTTGGTTGCATTTGTAGAAAGAGAGGCTAACAGGATCCCATCGCAAGCTTCGTCCATTTCGATATGGGATGTAAACTATCACCAAGGCAATTGGTGACAATGAATTCGAATTAAGCATTCCTCCATTCCTTGGCCTGCACCCAGTATTCAATGTGGAGCTCCTTCTCCCATATTTTCCACCATTGTTGGACACCTCGTAGGTGGCAGAGAAATTGTCACCTACAGAGCTTAATATCAACTGCAATGAACTTGAAACTATTGATTGGATCATGGATACATAGGTTAAGGGCACCTGCCAGCAGAATATCCAACTATATTCGATTGTCAAAGCAGGGCAACTACTCCACCAAGGAAAGTGGCTCACCAAGAGTCGAGTTCAACATAAGTTTCCCCATTTTATGAGAGTACTCAACGCAATGGATCCCATTACTTCCTAAGGAGGGAGGATTTATCTAGATGGGCATAGGTGGCCACCCACCTATTCCACTAGATCAAAATAGTTTTCCATTTTGGTAGTTTTATAGTAATTTTTCTACAGTTTTTTGGGTCTCGAACTTCCTGGCCCCCAGTTAGAATTTGTAAATCCGAGATAGACCTATCCAGTGGGATATTGAGCACCCCAAACGGAGATCGTATGCAAAATTTATGACCTTGGGAAGTTGACTATTCAACTAACCACCTTGGGGCCGTAAAATTTATGACAGTTCATATTCTAGGGTTAGGTTTTTGGATGTTCAGGGTTCTTTCCCTCATGCTTATGATAAATAGGATCTTTCAGACTCTTTTTTTATTCATCTTGTCACGAATGAGAATAGCCGCCGCATCTCTTCTCAGAGATATAGCTACCACCATTCTAGATGCTTTTATTTTACAGTTTATTCTATTTCATTCATTTTAATAGAATATAAGTTTATTGTATTACTATGTTTCTTTCCATATATATGTGTATGGGAACATATATATACTCTTTCATTTTGTTCACACGTAAATTCGGATCAGTGGTACAAGATCCTTTTGCTCTTATGGTTTCTCATTGCATGTCCCTGACAAGATCTGAATATCAAGAGTTGGGTCTCAAACTAGTTGAGCTTGGGGAAAACCCCTCTCGTTTCCCAAGAAGGCTCACATGGAGGGGGAAGAAAATAGAGATGACGGAGCAGGATATCCTATTAATCTCTTGCTCAAGGAAGCCCTTGCGTGACAGAGGAATGAGATGATGGACAACTTCACCCAGATCCTTCGAAGAATGATGACGACAGAGGATGCACCTTGAACGAGTAGTCATTCCGAGGGTGTGAATCCATTCAAGGTACAAGTTAACTTTGACATTCGCTTATTTGAAGGCAAGATAGATGCAGATGCTTTGGAGAAATGGTTAAATATATTAGAGGGTTACTTCTATGTTCAAAAAGTTTTCGATAGTGAAAAGATCACATTCATGATCCTTAAGTCCCTTCCCCATATCAAAGACTGGTGGTACAAGTACTGAGAGGGGACTGCCAAAAATGACTCTGAACTTTTCAGGACAGACCCCACTTGGGAGTCTTTTGTCGATGTCATCAAGGAGGAGTTCTACCCAGTCGGAAACTATGATGACCAATACACCAGGTGGACAACTTTGCTCCAGGAGAGAGACTAGATAGTACCATAGTTTACCAACATGTTCCATACCTTGTGCTCCAAACTGGGTATTAGAGACTCTGAATGGCACTTGGTACTAAATTACCGCAGTGACCTATATAGTTACTTTCATATGGATATCGATTTCTTGGAAATATTCTCACTAGGAGTAGCTTATCGATATTTCGTCAAGATTGAGCATAATTTTAAGCAAAAGAATAAGCGTGATTTTGGGTCTGCAAATCAAGAGAAAAAGCCTATAAAAGGTGGCCCTAATTCACAAAGAAAAGGACAAAGCAAGGATGGTCGAATCCCCGACAACCATACCAAGCCACAGGAAAATAAGGGTAATGGGAAATCAAAGAAGTACAAAGGCAGGTGGTGCAAATTCCATAAGAGCCCTTGGAACGACACTAACAAATCTCTCAAAACAATCCTTGTTAGCCGAGACTAAATCCTCAGATCCAAAATATGGCTTAGACTCTGATGCAGAGATAGAAAAGGAAAAGTAGATCATTGACGTGGAACCTAGTGCCACCATCACCACTGCAAAGATCCAAGAAGAATAGTTAGAGGGGCCAGAGGAAGGGGAGCTTCTCTTCTATTCATAATTGTGGGTTCAAGGGACTCCATTGCATTTCATTATTGATAGTGGTAGCCAGAAGAATCGCATCTCTGTCGAGGTCATCAAAACGTTGAAGCTTTTGATGGTTCCACATCCCCAACCATACAACATCGATTGGATGAGCCAAGGATGAGACATCTGTGTCAGTCAACAGTGTCTCCTTTCCTATGGCATCAAACCCTTCAAAGATGAGGTAATGTGTGATGTTTCCCTGCTTGAATTTTGTGATGTTGTTTTCAGACAACCATATATGTGGAAACGTCATGCTGTGTATGAGTCTAGACCTCGTAGTGTCATTATTACTTTGGTAAATAAAATATACAGGATACCAGAGAAAATTCTCACTACTCAAGTGTCCCTCATCATAGCTAATCAATGCAAAAACATAATCTACCAGACAGGGAAATGTGTCCTCTTCATGGTTCGTTTGGAAGGTGAATGAAATATCGCAACAACATCCTCCACCTCCACACAAAACCCCTATATGCAGCATAAACGTGTGGACAAGATTGTGGAATCATACAAATACATCTTCACCACACCTGTCGGTGTGCAATTACATTTCCAGGTCAATCATTCTATTGATTTGATACTCAGTGCGCCTTTACCTAATGGTCCATTATACAGGTGTTCCCTCATGGAAAATGAAGAAAAAAATGCCAGATTCAATATTTATTCCAAAAGGGTCACATTCGACCTAGCTCCTCACCTTGTGGGAGCCCAACTGTGTTCGTACAGAAGAAATATGGGACATGGCGGCTCTGTATTGAATACCAAGCTCTAAATAAGATCATGGTATGGAATCAGTATCCCATTCCCCAGATCGACAACCTTCTTTCCAAGCTCAAGGGTGCCAAATATTTTGGCAAGATTGATCTAAAGTCTAGCTATCATCAAGTGCCAATTGAGCATACTGATGTCTGTAATACTGCCTTCAAATCCCGTGAAGGCCTCTTTGAGTGGTTGGTCATGCCTTTCATCTTGACTAATACTCCATCAACCTTCATGAGGATGATGGATGATATCCTATGGCCATTCACCAATTCTTTTGTGGTTGTATATCTATATTATATCCCCATCTACAACAAAACATGGGAGAAATATTTGCAGCATATCCACTAGTTCCTAAGCACCCTACGATAGCACAAGTTATACGCCAATCTAGAGAAGTGATCATTTGGCATGGAGAGGGTTCAATATCTGGGATACATCATGGATGAACGTGGTGTTCATGTGTATCTGGCCAAGATCCAAGCCATTCACGATTGGCCAACCCCAACAACTCTTAAAGAGATTTGCAGCTTCCTAGGCCTTGCCAACTTCTATCACAGATTTGTGTTGGGCTTCTCTAATATTGCTTGGTCCCTTATCCAGGTGACCAAAGGGGGATCTAAGGCCAAGTTCATCTGGTCCAATCCATGATAACAAGCATTTGAGGAGCTGAAGCAATGCTTATGTGTGGCACCCGTCCTTTGCTTACCAGATCTACAACAACCCTTTGAGATTGAGACAGATGCTTTGGACTATTTTGTTGGTGTAGTCCTCACTTAGCATGGACATCAAGTGGCAGATCACAGTGAGACACTTTCAAATACAATCTACAAGTAACCCACCTATGACAAGAAAATGCATTCCATTTTCCAAGCTTGCCGCCAATGGAATCATTACATCCTTGGAAAAGAAACAATCATCCACACTGATCACAATCCTCTACAGTTCATGCAAACCCAAGGGAATTTACATAATGACCGCCACCAAAAGTGGTCCACTTACTTGCAACAATTCCACCTGAACATTAAATATAAGAAGGGAAGCACCAATCGAGTTGATGATTGCCTCAGTCGACCTCTAGTAGTATCATTGACCATAGTGCTCAACTCTCCTGGCCACGAGACCTCCGAGTGGCCCCAACTATATAGTAGTGATCCTTAGTTTTTTCCCATTTATCAATCCATCTTTGTGTTCCATCAATCAAGCATGAGAAGATGATATAGGAATCACATTACAATCAAGTGGCAGGGCAATTCGGCACCGAACATATGGTGGCCATATTGCAGAAGCATTTTTATTGGCCCAAGCTCTGACAAGATGATGGATTATACAGCAAATGTTGCACTGCTTGCGCCATCACAAAAGATACCATAAAAAAGCAAGGGTTGTACACCCCTCTTCCCACTCCTAATGGGCCATGGGAATCCATATCCATGCATTACATGTCTAGACTACCTTCAACCAAGCATGGTAATGAATGTGTGTTTGTGGTCGTGGATCGCTTCTCTGAGATGGCCATTCTGATAGCTTGCAAGAAGAACTTATTTGTTGAAGCCAATGCTAAGCTCTTCTTCGACCATGTTTGGGTTCATTTCGGGTTGCCACGGACTATCATTTCTGATTGGAATAGTAGGTTCCTAGGAACTTTTGGGTCCAACCTATGGTCACTAATGGATACCAATCTCACTAAATCGACTTCCTTCCACCCCCATACCAATTGACAAACAGAGGTAGTCAGCAGGATGATTCTGCATATTCTAAGAATGTGCATTTATAAACATCCCCGCACATGGGATGAGATCCTTCCTTATGTTCAACATAGCTATAACATATCCCTTCATAACTCTACTATCCAAAACCCTTTTCAAGTGTGCCTGGAGTTCTAACCACTGGCCTCAATTGATGTATATTTTCCCATTGCATCCACACGGGAGGAATCTTTTCATGCTCAAACTAAGGCTGATAGGGACACCATATTTGTTGAATGAATCTAGCACATCCACCAACAAGTCCATTACATTTTGGAAAATGCCAACACTAAGTACAAGCAGTGACAT
The DNA here is from genome assembly GCA_027924585.1 of Larix kaempferi. Lineage (NCBI taxonomy): Eukaryota > Viridiplantae > Streptophyta > Pinopsida > Pinales > Pinaceae > Larix > Larix kaempferi. The sequence continues at coordinate 6,379,727 of BSBM01000264.1, forward strand.
GACCAGCATCAGGTTCCACACAAGTTCCATGTGGGTGATAATGTTTGGTTGCATTTGCAGAAAGAGAGGCTCACGGGACCCCATTGCAAGCTTCATCCACTTTGATATGGGTTGTACACCATCACCAAGGAATTTGGTGAAAATGCCTTCAAATTAAGCATTCCTCCATTCCTTGCATGCACCCAATATTCAATGTGGAGCTCATTCGCCCATCTTTTCCACCATTGTTGGACACCTTAGAGGTGGCAGAGCAATTGACACCTATCGAGCTTAATAACGACTGCATGGAACATGCAACTAATGTGGCCACCATATAGGTATCAATTGCATTCCTTTTTACTATTAGGTTGTAAGAAACTAAGCCAAAATCACCCCTTTCTGTAGGCTAGGATGTGATTTGATTGACTATGAAATAATCTTGGTTAAGTAGTAATGTTTTATGTGTTTACCATGTTTTAAATAATATAATCAAGTGGATGAGCACCATGTGTGAATAAGTGTAGGTTTAAAGAAAACTATGAAGATCAGCAAGTCAAGTTCCAGTTAACATCATAAAGAAGTAGAAGAACTCGAGGTCACTCTATCAGTCTTTCCTGATTTGTAGGGACAAATCTAAAGTATATTGATCTCGTGATTCCCAATCAAGGGAATTGGTTGAAACTCTATAATAAGTAGAGGTGCATGCATAGCATGAGGGAATCTTATGCACCTTTGTTATTTTTTGTATTCAGACATTTTTCACAGCACTCAAGCTTTTACGATTGATGTGGATTTTATACCAGCTTAATGAAGAAACATCGGCTTACATCATCTGTGAGTTTATAAGTCTAAATTAGCTCCTGTAATACACTTTGAGAAGGTTCCGCTCATTGCGTAGAACAATATTTATGTGTTGCATTTACATTATGATTCATGCACTTCATTATTTATGATCAAACAAGTAATCGTGAATGATTCAAAGCATTATTTACTACATAGAATTCATTTATGGAAATGACTATTTTATCCATAGCTCTGCACAACAGTGTCTGTCATTTTGATATATGGCATCTGTAGTCCTATAGGTGCATTCCGTCAAGCCAATTTTACAGATTCACATTCTTATGCACTAAACAGTTTTCATAATATTTGCACTTTAGGTTTGATTCATATCAATTTCTCTTGGGAATTTATAGATTAGCATATTTCCGTTTGCATCAATAGTTATTTCTCTTAGGTCAGTTTTCCAAAGCATTTCATTAAATAGATTTATGATTTCATAGAGTATGTGTTTTGTTTTCATTAGAACATATTTATGCTTTCAGTAAATAGATGTATGCTTTTGCTTTCATTAAAATAGATTTATGCCTTTAGTAAATAGATGTATGCTTTTGATTTCATTAGAACAGATCAATGCTTTCAGTAAATAGATGTATGTTTTTGCTTTCATTAGAACAAATTTATGCTTTCAGTAAATAGATGTATGCTTTTGCTTTCATTAAAAATAGATTCATGATTTCAGTAGATAAACGTATGATTTTTCTTTTAGTAAATAGATGTATAATTTTGCTTTCAGTAAATAGATGTATGATTTTTCTTCATTAGAACAGATTTATGCTTTCAATAAATAGATGTATGTTTTTGCTTTCATTAAAAACAAATTCATTCTTACAGCCATTAGATGTATGCTTTCAACAAAATAGGCTTATGCTTTCATAAACCATAAATTCATATACTTCCCTTTTACATTCCCAAATTATATCATTCTAGGTTAGGATTCCCTTAGCAGTGCACATACAGTCCAGAGTAAATTTGAAGTTTGTACGATCCGTGTTCGATATTTAAAATTAGGTTCTTGAATTGAAACATGTAAAAATTTCAGCATTTCAGGAGCCCACCACTTTTTTTGGCACCGTTGTCGAGAGTTGCTTAAACTTTAAGAGAAGACTAAAACACCCCTTAGAAAATATGGAAAAAAAAATCATATACACAAAAGAAAAAAACTAGATCTCATTTACCATGAATGCATCGACGAAGGAGAGACGAATTTGGACAATTTCTGCCTAACCACCCTATGAGCAATAGTAGTTCCAAACAACTTGAATTTGAATTTATCAATAGCGACGAAGAAGTTGATTCCATCTATAACCCATACTTTGATAAATTATTCACCCCACTACAAGAAAAAAGGTCATTGGTGAGGGTCAAAAAATGTCACCATAAGCTCATTGGTGATGGTCAAAAGGGGATCCGTCACCAAAACCTGAGCGCCACCAAAGGCACCATCACTAAAAGTGGAGGGTATGTGGTGACATTCAAGGTCCGCCACTAATAATTATTATAATTCTAGGTTGTGACTGTCACCAATCATTATGAAGTGTCGGTGATGGACCTATTTTGACCCTCACCATTTGATGCATATATGGTGATGGTCAATGACCGATCATTGGTGAGGGTTGAGACATGCCACCATAATCTCATCGGTGATGGTGAAAAGGGAGGACGTCACCAAAATTTGAATGTCACCAACGACAGTGTCCCCAAAAGTAGAGGTGGTGTGGTGACATTAAATGTTCGTCACTAATAAGGATTATTAGTGACAAATAGTGACCCTCACCAATTTATACGAAGTTTTGGTGATGGCCCTAAGGGCCTCCATCACCAAAAAACGGAACATCGCCAATGACATATGATGAGGGCCTTGCAATGACCCTCACTATTGAGGATATTCCATTAACATATCAATGGTGACAACCGCTATGAGATTGTCACCGCTTTTCATTTTGAAAATCTTTTAATGACGCAACATAAAGGACTGTTGTCATTTCAATTAAAATTGTAAAAAAAAAATTATAATGGTCCTTAAAGGATAATGGTGAAATGTCACCATTGCTTTACACAATGGTGACAATCTTTGGTATGTATGAAGATGGATAGTAGCAATACATTCATGTATCAGAGCTCAGAAAAATCTCATAAAAAAATATTCTTGCCTTATTTATAAATTTATATCCATATCGTCTAAGCCTTAATCTTTTGTTCTTGCTACAATGGTTCCCACTAATAATGATTCATTATCCCTTCTTCTAGTCTTGTTGACTTATTGTGGTTTCTTGTGGACATTACTATATTTCTTTATTTCTATTTTGGAAATATCAAAGAGGCAATGGGATAATAATGTATTATATGAGATGAGAATGTCAATATATATACTTCCAATATACTTGTTAGTAAAGAGGTGGCAAGATGTGATCCATAGATATGGCTTTCAACAAAGCTTAGGGGTAGGCCTCATACCCTATGCCACATAGATCATACACTCCCAAGCCCAACAAACAATTGATTAGAGAGAAGTATGTCCAATCATTGTTGATAGAGCACCTTCCTTGTTGTTCTGGGCATCTTTCAATTCAACCTACATAGATTTGAAGGGATAGTTTTATGTTGTGTTGGCTGTACCTTACAAAGGCATATTTCCGAGTTTGTTGGTTGTAGTTTACAGGGGCAATTTTCTGAGTTGTTGGTTGTACTTGGCAGGGGAAGATTTTTGTTCTTGTTGGTTGTACTTTACAATCATAGGAATTGTTACCTTGCATGGATTAGTTTCACCAGGCCTATAAACTTGCTTGCAAAAAATAATGCATTAGGCCTATAAATATTTAAACACTAAACTATGGCAATTAATGAGATCCAAGCTTGCCTCAGCGATTGAAACTGCATATAGACAGAATGTACAACACCAGCAAAATTTTCAGTGAATAAGATCCAAGATGCATCTAGAGTCTACTGAAAATACAACATTGGAGCAATGCAGACCGTGTTTCACCACTGCAAACTGCAAATCATTTATTTATTCATCTCGGAATTTCAGAATTTCACCACTTCAGAATTTAATTATCTCTCCAAACAACTAGAATCTTCAGCTTGGTCGAAATTGATCGTGTTCTAACTCAGCTCAGAATACTCAGCACTCTCGCTCAACTCATTCTTATTCATTCTTAATTGTTTAAAGGTTGACTCGGCCTCTACCATGCATTATTCACAAACGGTAGATTCCTCCAAATGCCAAATGTCAATTGGCCATCAAATTGTAAATTGTTGTTGCTGGAATCGCTTACTGTACTCTGCCGATTTGGTTCACAACCACGGCTTCTTTTATACATTATACGTTCTAGTTAAAAAAAAAATGTTCTCTAACCACAATTACATCATGCCTATTAAAATTCCTGGATCATAATTCTCTTGGACATCATTATTTACAACTCTAATCCTCCATAGGTTTGTGGAGTCTCTCCTATTTCTTCTTCTTCTGATTCTAATCCAGAACATGATGAATTAGAATTCATGTGTATAAAAATGATATATTTTTCCTTCTCGTCTGATATCTCTACTGAAATATCTCAACTCAATGACGAACTTGCCTCTATCCCTATTCAGGAATGTTACAAAAAACACTCTTCATCAACGTATACATTCTCTCCAACAACTTGCATGCTCGAGCGTGGTGTATTCTCTTCATTCTTCTTCTTTTTCTCCATCTCCACAATACAACCCCATTATTCCTAAAAATCATGTTCCTTTCCATTCCTTGTTACTTCCAAAAAGGCCCTAGTATTCAACACACTCAGCATACTAGTCATCCACACACACATGCAGACAACACCAAAGAGAGGCAAATTAAAGAATTAGAGAAAAGGATTAAAACCGAGCATCGACATATCAAACAATTGGTAGTTGATATTGCAAGCCAAAAAGAAAGACACGAAGTGCTTCGATTAGAAACAAAGTAATCATTTGATGAATAATTAAGCAGAGTATATGAGAAGTCCCTAACAGTTGAGAGGACCAACTAGAAGAACATAGAGTAATATCTGAACCAAAATGTTTGCGGAACGATGGAGAAAACATAAAAACATCAAAATTGGCAGTGAATGGCATTAAAGATAGAGTAGTAAATCTCATGTCCATCAAAATCAAATATTTATAAGTCTAATGAATTGGCTGCTTTGATATACAAAGGATCAATGCTCTCTTCTGCTGAGAGAAAAGCAATCCATGGATTCTATTGGGAACATACTAATAACAAGGTTAGGGAAATAAATGGTGAGCCTCGGAAGATTTATAGGTATGCAAAAGGATTTCCTATATTTCTTGATGGCATTCAATGCCCTGCCACATTTTATGAATATAATATTGGTGTCGATATCCTCCTTGGTCGGGATTTTGTGTAGAACCATTTATGATTTACTTTTGGCCCCAATTTTGTACAACTATCAACAGGAGGTGTGAAAATACATGTACCATGTTGAAACACTATCATTTCCAAAATTCGTGATGATACTCCCTCTATTGAAGAAGCGAATCCCACACAAGGAAGCATAACCACGATAAGGAAGATTGTCAATAATGCAAAACTCTGTGCAAAAGAAGTATTGGCTCCTATCTCTGAAAAAATGAAGAAATATTGTACTACTGAATTTCTGATGGCTTTTGTCATGAAGATTAGTACTATATATATTTTCCTTACAAGGAAGACTTCAAGGAAAATCACTGACAAGCAGATTCTTTGGAAGGTCAGTTTCTGAGAAATCTCTGATTAGCTTGATTGAAATGGTTTCGAAAGATTTGCTAGCATTCATGTCCTCCTTCCATGTATTAACCAAAGGATGGCTGGCCTTTGAATTCAAGTCAGGGGTGGATGTGAATATGATTTTGAAAGGTAAATGGTTTTAGGGATCGTCTTTTTTGGCCCTTAGAAGATGGACCCCATGCTTCGATCGCATATTGGAGAAAAAAACTTCCCAACCTATATTGGTTTTACTCCTTGAGCTGCATTTAGAACTTTGGAATAGTTCATATTGGAAGCTATAGTTTATGGTATTTCATTGATATAGAAAAGGATATATTCTCCAAGGAAAACATAGTGGTATCAAAGTTACAGGTGGAGATAGAACTTCTTGTCTGGTGTTTTTTTTAAGTCTTTGTTTTCTAGTGGAAAATTGAGTTTAATGGTGAATGAAAAACTGTCATGGGTTTGATGCTGGATGTGTGATGTGAACCTTTCATATTGCCTAAGGGCATGTCAAATTTTACAATACACATGTTGCTGGAAATGATTTTGGGAATCCAATCTCACCATTAGCAGACACTGCAACAATGGTTGGTAAAATTAACTTTTAATGTGGTTCATTGTCCAATATCACCATTTCAAAGGCCATGCTGATTCCCTGAATGGGCAGCTCAAGCCAAAAAAAAAGGATTTGTCATAGTGATGGGGTCATTGAAGGGGAGTATAAATGTTAATAACCAACAAACAATAGCTGCATGTTTATAGCAAAGAAACTAACAAACAAAATTTTCAATCCTCTAGTTTCTTTGCTGTAACTGGAGACTGCCATTGAAGTTTTGAACTGGTATTAAACCTTCGACCAGCCAGTGCTCTCACAAATTTCATAACAGAACTTTCTAGAGATGAAGGAAAGTAAGACTCTTTCAAGTGGTGTAAAAGATATGCTGACCTCTCCAACAACATTTTCTTGGCTTTGAAAAAGAGGCACCGAGGAAATTTTCCCATTTTCTTTCTTTAAACTAGCCTGTAAGAACAACATAGCATTGAAATATTTAGGATGCAGATTGCCACTACACAAACATAAAATTAGGAGTAATTTATTCAGTCATAAAAAAAAGGAAAATAGACAAATTCCCATTTCTCATCATAATAAAATTAGGATAACAAAATTCAATTGCCAAACCTGTGCAAGATGCAAAAAATGAGCATCCCAGTGGTTACCGTGGCCTCTCTATATAAAATAACAAATAAAGAACATTTGGACTCTTGGAAGACTGTCCCAATTTTACAGGTTTCATTAGAGAGAACTAAATGCTTATGAAATACTATCTGTTAATGCATTCAATAAATATAAAATCCTAGCATCCGTGCCTCCTTTTTCAATAATTGATGAAGATTATCCAATGTCCTATTCATAACTTTCTTCACTCTAGAGTCTAGTTTAATGAATAATACTCATGAAGTAAGGTCCAATTTCACAATAATGAAGTGGGATAGATTCAAGGAATGAATCCCCTATGTGAAAAATATTGGTTTCCTTAACCTGAAGTGGTTAAAGGCTATATTTCTTCAAGGAATGATTGGCCATAAAAAACACCTGTATAGCACAGAATGGGAATATCATCTAATAGCAACAAATTAATAAATTGCTTGCGAGATTATTTATAGTCAAAAACAACCGGGAAAAGTGATGGTGAGTAGATGGCATTAAGATTGCCAGTCATATGGAACAAGAAATGGTGTTACCTTCACAAGTTCACTGAAACATTTTTCACTTAATACGTGTCTATTTCTTCAGTAAATAAAGGATGCAAGAATATTTTAAATGCAAAAAATATCATGTGTTAGCACTCAAAATGTACCATTAAAACTTTTAGCGCCTTCATCAATTCGTGCTTGATTCGCCAAATTCTCAAGGTCTTTTTCCTGTTGTCACGGCCTCCAAATTCTCCATCAAGCCTTGACAAGCTCCCATTGATCGTTTTTTTCCCAGTAACCCTGTGATCTCTGGCTTATGACCTGCATTACAAAAAAATAATAAATTGTCATTTTGCCCAGATCCTAAGTTTTTATGTGTTCTTATATTTTCAAATAAAAAATATACATTTTTTTTATTTTTTATTTTGGCCAAAAGGTTGTGTGTGCTCAAGTGTTAACCATCTATCCTAATTCAAGTCTAGCACATATTACGAAGCCTATTCACTATCAAGCCTATTTATCATCGAAACCACAAGTCAATACACAGTACAAAGTCCTGCGCCAAGCGCCTAGCCCATGATACTATTCCATACAACTCATCGAACAATATGGGAAGCATTTCCATATATAAACATATAATATTTGTTTCTTCCCAATCAATATGGGATATATCCTATAGAACAGAAAGGTTAAAACAAAGTGCTAGCAAACAAGTGTTTGAACTTTAAACGTTCCATGTGATAGATGCAATCCTTTGCAATTGTTGAATACATTTGTACAGGTGCCAAGTTGGGATATTCATCATACATATCAATGCCATGGGTAAAGTGGTGTGCAGATCCTGGAGTCTTAGGTGACAAACGTGCAGTAGAAGACAAATTCATGGACTCTACCATTCTTGTATGAGATCGACCTATTAATTAAATTATGATGAACGCCAATTTTTCATATAAACGAATACGCACCAGTGATAGCAGGAAGCAAATAAGGCCTGAATATGACTCTGCTCTTATTGAATTCTTGTCAAAGTCAGTTCTCTCCTTGGATAAGGAAAAACATCGAAGTGCAAATGCAAATTTGATAGCTAGGAAGTGGATCACCTCGGTGAATGCTCAGCTGTTGAGATAGGATCCAAATCTAGTTTCTATGCAGAGGTCGATGCCCAAGTGGACCTTTCGATGCTTACATTGGTTGAAAGGTTTGAAAGAAATGGCAGAGCCAAGGGATTTGGCAGTGCATCTACACATTATTTTGATTAAGAGATGGATAGAGAAGACATGACTGTCACTTCCATCTCTAGAAAGGGCACAAATGACCTGCAAGAAGGGTTAATAAGGATCAATTCATCTTTTCATTGCGTTTTGTGACTTCTTTAGAAGGAGAGTTTGAAATTGAGAACACTGCAACTGAACCATTATTACGTGGTTGAATTCAATCTTTTTCCATGTGGGATGGAGTAATCATGCAAAAATTAGGTGCATTGTTGCTTGAACTTGGTCATGCAATTCTAATATTGCGTATGGGGCAATCTCATGCTGAATTTGTGGTAAATACTGGGCCTGCAGTCTACATCTCTCTATCTGGGTCTAATCCTATCATGGTTCAGTTATAAGTTTTCTAGTATGCTGGTGCATTTGGTCCATTTTCCAATTGGATCTCTTCAACCTATCTAAACAAGGAGTTCTTGCAGACAAGATTGTAGGTCAAATAATTGTACCTGAGCTCATATAAAATTTTGCAATGCCTTATTTATCATTTTCGAGATTGCCTAACTAGGGATTTTCAAGTTTCGGTTCTGATGAGATATTGTACATCTCCAAACTTCGGATTAGACAGTATGCCATGTTCTAGGGCTTCTTCAAATCAACACCATATTTTGTTGTTCATACAATTTTGGTTATGGAATCACTATTGATCATCAAAATTGTTGAGTTTAATCATTGATAAACTCAGGGCTCGGATCACATAGGCTTGGATAGATTTAGACTGTTTAGCAAGAAGAGAGCATGATATTCAGATCAATATTAGTCCATTTTTTACTCTGTTTTAGGGCTTTTCGATAGGTTCAATCTTATTAGCAAAAGCTCTGATTTGACTGTAGCTTCCTATTGGCTAACTGTAACTTCCTGTAGGTTGAAATTTGCAAATACTTCTTCAAACTGGCACAGTTCAACCAAGAAACCTCTGTTTGACATCAATGCCAACTCAGATTTCCAACACCTTCGTCTTCTCAGTGACTCATTATACTTTCATCCTTTTCCCAATTTTGTCATGACTTTCTGCATCTTACCATTGCCTTTCCATCTATCGATTACATTTATTTTTGAAAATGCCTAGGGCCTTAGACAAATAGACAACTTCAACACTCTACCCTGATGACTATTTTCCTAAACCAATCAATGTCTTTGACCTTCAATCATATTATGTCTCAAGCTACTTCATCTCAACACCAAACTTTGTGTTGAACTCTACCCAAACTTTGATCTCTGCCTCACTTTGATTTCTGCACATTTATGTATTCAACACTCCACCTTGATGACTATTTGGCTAAACCAATCAATGTCTTTGACCTTCAATCATATTATGTCTCAAGCTACTTCATCTCAGCACCAAACTTTGTGCTGAAATCTACCCAAACTCTAATCTCTCCCTCACTCTGATTTCTGCACATTTATGTAGCCTGTTCCACTTCCCCTCATTCAAATTCATCTTTCACTGGACCATGATTCTAGATTTAAAAAATGTTTGCAATCGCCATCAGCCGAATATTCATATCCAAAAGTTGGAAAAAAAAATTATAGGAACAACACCAATTATCTGCTCCTATGCAATTTTTCCTACCACCCTACATCAGTCTAATGGTAAACCCTATAAGTTGGAAAATAACATCAATATCCAACTAGCCCCAAGGGTCAGTTCAATCAGTTGAACCATCTTCCCAAGGAATGTTGCAGATGGGGAAGCCAAAGGTCACAGGTTCAAATCTCGCCAAGTTCCTCGGAGTTATCCACCACTACTGCAGTTGGTGGTTGAGCCACCCTCCATCCAGATATTCCAAACAAGAGAGGAAAATCCCACAAGGTTATCCTTGAGAGAAGAGAAGAGAAATAATATTAAAAATTAAAAAAGCATCAACCTTCAACTGACTGATGCATGTGACAGTTTGTATATTCCTCGAGTGCTTTGGATAGACTAGATGGCTCAACAGCCATGATGGTTACTACCAGACTGTTGTCGAAAAGTATCCTTTTTTTTTAATGCTTCTGGTTAGCGACAAGAATTTCACCTGCAGACTTGGTTTCACCTTATTGACTTATAGTCCCCCTTAATGACTATTTAGCTAAATCAATCAATGTCTTTGATCTTCAATTTCATTGTCTCTAGCTACTTCATCTCAGCACCAAACTTTGTGCTAAACTCTACTCAAACTCTAATCTGTGTCTCTGGTTTCTGCACATTTATGTGGCTTGTTTTGCAGCCTGCTTCCCCTTGAATTCAAATTCATCTTTCATTTCACCCTGATCCTTGGTTTAAAAAACGATTGTTGTTGAATATGTTCTCTGTCCATATTATCCATACCGTGTCCATACCATACTGTACTTTTTCTTGTATTCTATCATTCTGTTATCTTATTCATAATCATAGTTTCCACTGTTTGAAAAGTTCGGTAGGATTGGGAGGTGGCCAGAGTTGGAAAAGTTCAGGGTTCTTAAAAATTTCAAAATTTTGGATAGAGGTTTGAAATTATGAAATTTCTAAAAAAATATAGAAAATTATGCAAAATTATACATTTTATTCAGAATGATCACCTTAAAATACAGAAGCATCCATAAACATTCAAGATAAGATATTAATCCAATTCATTAAAAGTATTTCTGGCCTAATAAATATTATCCATAGATTAGAGCCTAGGATCAGATGAAAATTTAAAAATCTGCAACATCAAAACCTGCTTCAAAATAAAAAGCAATGCCAACATCTTCAAGTTCATCTAATATATTAATAGTCTCAATACGATCATCACTACATTGAGCTATGTTTATGTAAATTTCTTCATGTTCAAAGTAGGGTTCTCCAACCTGAGAATTGTCGTCATTTGGAAGAGAGTGTGTAAGCAATCATAAATTGTTGTGGAAAAATACAAGATCCAAGAGCTTTTTAGTCCCTAATCAATTCCTCTTGTTAGTATGGATCAAAAACCTGCTTCAAAATTAAAAGTAGTGCCAGCGTCTTCATCTAATATATTAACAGTATCAATAAGGTCATCACTACATTGTTTCAGTAGGTTCATCACTACATTGACCTACGTCTATGTTTTCAAAGCTGGGTTGTCCAATCTAAGAATTGTCTTCATTTGGAAGACAACATTAAGCAATTGTAAATTGTTGTCGAAAAACACAAGATCTAAGAGTTTCTAAGTCCCTAGTCAGTTCCTCTTGTTAGTATGGATCAAATCATCTGCACTCAAATTTATTTTACATAAGCACTGGAACACTGGCTAAAAATTCACGAGGCACACTTCTGCAATTGAGGATTTGAAGCACCATAACCTCTTGTTAGTATGTATAAAATCACATGTACTCCAATTTCTTTCACTTGTTGAAGCACTGGAATTAGTAATATAGTGTATTTGGTTTGATCTTTATTATCACCCAGAAATTTCACCTGCAAAACTAAGAAGGATTCTAGCTAACAACTGGGTAAAGAGCCAATGTCAACTTGTTCTAAACCTGGTTCACTTTGGTTTGGTGCTTCCCCAACCACATAGGGGCTTCCCTAAATGATTCAAAGTATTGAGTGAATGAGTTCTAGGGGTAAATAATGACCTATAAGGGACTAAGTATGCTTCTGTCCTAAAAAGTCAGATGCAGAATATGTGAGTAGCAAGGAGATATGCCTAGAAAAGGGACCTAGATGCAAAAACTATTAAGTACATTCCTAAGGGAACAATAATCTCCTGCTATTCTGCTTTTTTAAAGTGCAAATCATCAAGCAAAAATTAAAATGTTGAACTCATTCTCTCTCATTCCACTAATGCTCTCTCCTCTTTGTAATAAACCACTTATGTAAGGAGTATTACCATGATGAAGGAGGTGTTTTAACATAAAATACAAATGCTCAAAAATAATTACGTCCTCCCCCTTTTTAACTCCAAGCAGTTCAGAATTCAATTGAAATTTTGTGCATTTCGATCCAACAGGTAATCCACTCTATTCTATGCTTTGTAATGCACATATTCCACAGGCTTAACATATGTATTATATAATCCACATAAATAGAGTACAATTGCGTTCCAGATCAATGAAGGAAACATGAATTTGTTTATTTAACTCGCGGGAATAAAAAAAACTATGTCACCGAAGAATTTTCTTTTGTACCTAATGACACTAATCTCATAACAGAATTTGATGCCCAAGAGATTGAATCTATCTCTGTAAACCCTTCATCAATCAACACCTTGAATTTATGAATTGTAAAGTAAACCCTGGAATTTCAATTTACTTAATTTGTAAATAAAAGTGCTTACCACTCGACGTGATTTCTCCAAGAGCATATGGTCCTTTCCTCACCTTTTTCCTACAGGGTTTCTCAATCTGATGTTGCAGCAGAATATTAAAATATCTATTTCCCCAATCTTCAGCGCAACATTCCACAACTCGCCACGATTTCCAAAGTTGGGCACATTCCTAAATCTGGAAGCAACTCCGGTAGTGTTATTTCAATTTCGGTATCCGTCTGCAATTATTAGTTTCACAAGTAATCCTTGCACAGATAGCCAACAATATCAGGATCCCCTATTTCATAGGGGAACAATTATTCCATTGACAATATAAATCAGGAATGTTCACCATTTACCACCATATAGAGACTCTACCAAACACAGTCACTTCCATATTCAGAGAATGTTTCATTAAACTTGATAGAAAGCCTTCTTTCTATTCGTGAACCCATAAGAAACGTACTAACCTCTTTTTTAGTAAAATCTAAACTGGTTGTCTGCAACTTTTGCAATCGTTTCAGAGTGCATAACTGATCATCGATGACATTAGCACACCATTCTCTCCACTTTTATTCCTTTTTTATATTGGGATAAATATTATCCTTGTATCTTTTAATACTGAGGCTCTTCTGATTCAGATATTTAACCTTATTCCTTCACTCTGGGCTCAACCTTATTCTTTTCTAATTATTATAATGATCCATTATTTAAAAGGTGGCTTTTATTCTCAAACTTGAAACGACAACTCTAAGTCTTCACTCCAAGCCAAACCCATACTAAGCATGATTTAATATTCAAGCTGTCAACTCATGTATCCCAAGTGTCGAATAGTTGTTTCGGTGGGTCAAAAAGATAAAAAGTTCGTTTCATTCATACCATTGTTTTTACCCACCCATACACAACGGCCTTTTGTCTCGTTTCACAAGGGACGATATGCCTTGCACCACAAATCGAGCATCAAGGTGGTTGCCCAGCCATGTAAAAAGTTAATCAACTCTTTTATTGTGCATGTGGGATATCACCCACTGCATAAAAGAGGGCGCCCATCCAAATGTTAAACTCTCAAGAATGCATAAAGTAAAAATCACATGGAGGAACGCCCAATTATTAAATGCATCACCGAAACAAAGTGTCATGTAAATATTCAAAAGCATCCATGAGAGAGCCCACAGGAGCATTATGGTGCACAACGCCAACTGTCAATTGATTGATCAAGAACGCCAAATGGAGAGCTCATAGCGAAACAACGTAATATCAAACTGTGCTCAGGCGTGAACCAAGTGTTAAGGAAAAAGCATTTAAATGCCTTGGCGTCTTCACGAAAGGCCAACGAAGGAGCTGCACTATAATTGTTCATTGTTTTGCTGGGGGCTATGTTTTTTACATTTCAGTATTAATACTTTGGACCATTGTCTTATTGTATCAAGTCTGAAGTGGAGAAATGTTGGCTACTAAATCAATCAGAAAATTAGACATTTTCTCAGTTATTGGAAACCTCCTTGAGATGAGGCTGATTCAATTCTTGAGGAGTGATTTTATGAACACAGTCATAAGGTTTGCTTTTTAAAGAGTGCAGGGTCATTGAAGGAGTTTTGATCGGAATTCAGAGTAATATGATATCATACAAAGGCCAGTCTTTTGAAGCTGGTTCCGGTGCAAAGGAAAAGGTCTTATCGTTGGTAAAAAATTCATTTGAATCCAATATACAGAAGCAAAAAGTTAGGAGCTGATCAACTCAAGGAAATTGCAAAAGTGTTAACGCACTCCTTTCTAGCAGTTTATGGATTAGAATATTATGGACAGAGAGTGCATCTCTTCCAAAGAATATCATTTTCTCATTCAAAACAAAAGAGACAATCTTCGAAGCCTGATGCCTATGTGTTGTAATGAATGTTTTGGTACCTATGTAAAGGATATAGTAGAGTGTAATGAATTCCCACATTTTGGCATTCAAAGATACATGTAGCAGTCAAGAATTTTCGAGAAACAGGGCTTTACCATTTAGAGGTAGCTTAACACCAAATATGCATCAATTTTTGCATTCGAGGATATTGTTGACATTTCACCTAGCACTTACGAATTTTGAGGGTAATTGGTGATGAGATGGAAAGTAGAGTATTCAGGTGACAGAACAATTTGCAAATAAACATTAACAGGGTCAAAATGCAATCCCAATTTTCCAAGGAACAGTTGAGCAATCAACCCAAATTTCCAGGCTAGTATATTGGCAATCACCAGCAGATTAGAAGGTAGCCCGAACTTAGCTTTTAAAAAATCAGTTACAGATGGCAAAGCATGTCTTGGGCCAAAAAATCATCTCCATATTTTCTTTGAAACAAATAATGGATGTAATCTTTTAGTTATCAAATCTGAATCTTTCTCCAATAGTTTTCTATGTTTAGCTTTAGAAGGATCTCGACCCACTAGTTTTTTGGATCTGAAATTGTAATAAGCACTTTTTTATATTGTAAAAAAACTGAAGGTAGGGGGGCTCTTCCTCTCATAAGGAAGCAGGGGTTCATAGAAGGGCAATTTTTCCTGTATACATTTTCTTCAAGTACCTATTGTAACAGCAACATTCTCATGCTCAGTGATCTATCAACTTATGGGTCAGATTGCGTTCATCTTATTTCTATGTTATTCTTCATATTCGATTGCAGAAATAGTTTCTTGCGCTACATGAACTGTCATTTTAGTTCCAGATCGAGTAACTATTAAGGTTTATTCGTTCATTGCCTGTAGCTTAAAATATGTTCTCTAATACATAATCCTAAACTTAAACAATGTTTGAATTCAGGATATCTTCTTATAAATGCGTGGCTTCCTTACCCACATGTTTATTTCCATTTTCTACTTTACCTTATGCTTATGTCTGGTTTGGCATTTGAGTTGCATGCAAATGACCTATGAAATTTTGCTCGTTGTGTTAGATATATTTAATTTTGAACCTCAAATTCTTTAAGCCCTTGTGACCATTTCGCTGAATATACTTTATCAATCTAAAACCTATTCCAAATCCAAGATGTGCTAGAGGCATGCTCCACTTTATGTCAAGAGCATCTTCTAGCGCTAACAACCACAACACCCTCTGGAAACAATAACATTTATTTTATGGAGTTTGGCACGACATAAAAAAAGACTTTGGACTTATCAACAGTGAGAATTGCTCTCCTTCTTGGATCATAACAATTTGCACAGAGCACTACTAAATCAAGAAAATTATAGACCAAGGTAACAACTACTTTTTCCAAACCCCATGCCCAGGGCTTGGCACGGTTTCTTCCATCTCTGAACCTACCTTAGGAAAGATACTTGTGAGTTACAGTATCTTAGTGCATTGATGCATCTCTGCATTAGAGATGGGAAAAAGAAAATTGTAATTTTGAAAAGGATTATGTAGTGCTTTGGATTAGGAGTATGAACATAACTGCATACGGGGAAACACACGTCTTCTGGCTTTAAGATAACTACACATGTTAACAGGTTTTTGGCTTGAAGATAACTAATCATGATAGCAGGTCTTCTGGATTACAATGGATACATTATCGTGATACATCTGATATAACCGTGTTAATGTTATTTAATGACATGTATATCCGGTAGGGTAGCTTCTGATTTATGAATGACTATGGGATCTACAACAACTTATAGGATGGAATAACGTAATAGTGGCAAATATGAAATGATTGGGGTGGATACCTGTCTGCAGCATTCCATAGAATTAAGCCAATGCCTCCTCGTTATGTCCATGTCTTGAAGAAGCTGCAATCATGGCAGTCCATGCCACCACATATTGATCGCGCGTTTCGTCAAACATTTGGTGAGTATCCGCCAAACACCCTACCATGGCATACATAGTTACAAATTTAGGGTTTTAGACATTATTCAAAACCCAAATCCTGAAAGAATTATATGCAGAAGCCGTTTTTAAACATGATTCGAATTTTTGTTTAAGCATTCCTTTCGCGTGCAATCTCTACAAAGCTTACCTGATTGGTCGGCATTGATATGGATCTGAGTTTGCTGGTCCCTGTTGGCAATATGGCAGTGGCAGAAGGTGTAGATTGTCATTGATGGCAATCAGATATGGCAGTGGCAACTAGCCATGATAGGACAGCAAAAACAGAGCAACACAAAGATGACAGAGCAGCAAAATGAAGAGAGAAGGAAATGAAATGTCTAAATGAAAAATGTCTAAAAGCTAAATGTCTAAAATATCTACTTGTCTATCCAATGCATCAATGTATAGATTGGTTGGTTTAGTGGGCATTGAGTTTATGGACTTGTATAGCTATCTGATTCCTGTGTATGAAATTGAACCTCTTGATAAAATTACAGATGCATATCTTGATCAATATCTTTGGTATGAAGGTGACAAACGCCATCTCTTTCCAAACTGGATTAAACCTGCAGATTCAGAGCCACCTCCACTTTTGGTATATAAATGGTGTCAAGGAATCAATAATTTGCAGTATATATGGGATACCAGTGAAGGTCAATGTGTTGTGTTGCTTCAGACAAAATTTGAGAAGTTCTTTGAGAAAATAGATCTGACAATGTTGAACAGGCTTCTGCGTTTGGTGCTTGACCACAACATTGTTGTTGATTATGTCACTACAAAAAATAATATTGTTTTATCATACAAAGATATGAGCGACACCAATTCGTATGGTCTGATTCTAGGTCTTCAGTTTGCCTCCTTTGTTGTGCAATATTATGGTCTGGTCTTGGATCTCTTGGTTCTCGGTTTGACTCGGGCAAGTGAAATAGCTGGTCCTCCACAGATGCCACATGAATTCATTACTTACTGGGATACAAAAGTGGAGACAAGGCATCCTATAAGATTGTATTCTCGTTCCCGACATATGGTGATTGGATCTGAGGTGGGCTGAAAGATGGCTCGGGGGGATTTTTCTAGGGTTTCTAGCGATTTTGCAGTAACTTCTGATTCTGAAGGTTGATTTGAAGTATGTGACCTTCGACGACTTGGAGTCAAGCTGATTCGACGAATCAGCCTAGTACCAGCCAAGGCTAAAAAAAGTGGGAATAAACATTCTAGTCGGAGGTCTTCATTCTTCTTTTCTGCTGAATTTATCGGTTTTTTCTGCAATAATTCGTATTCCTATCTCCGGTGATGGTCTTTTGAGTACTTTGGGCCCCCTCCTCTTTTAGCATCTTTCCACCTTTTTGGCTATTTTGGGGGGCTTTTGTGCTACTTTTGGGACATTTGCCTTTTTCACTTTTCGCTGGCAGCTGTCGTGAACCATCTGCCGTTTACCGACAGTTGTGGTATTCTTCCTTTGCTTGGGGTTGGGGCCCAATATGGGGGAGTCCTGCCAACTTCAAAACCCTATTATGTCGAAAACCAATTTCGAGTTGGGAGATAGCTCTGGTCACGCTGCTGGTGGTGGTTTACTGAATGCAAATCGTCGAGGGTTGAGGGCTAGAAATAAACGATTATTGAAAACCTATAAGGCAAGACAAGAGATTGGCAGACTTGATATTGATGAAGATTACAACCTTGATAGGATTCGCATTCTTGCAGAAAGGGCTTTAGTTGGCAGACTTGAGTACAATTCGGCTTCCAAGCTAGAAATCACAGAGTGGGTAAATAATTTTGGGTTCCACTCACAGGTATGGCTCCCCGAATCAATTTGTTATCAAACCGGTGGATTTTATTCACCTTCTCGGAGGCGGCTCATTTAGAGAAGATCCTGGCTGACTTCTGGGAATTTAAAAGAGGCTCTCTATACATCAAACGATGGCATTTGAATTTTAATCCTATCAATGAGGTCCAAACCCTCCGGCATTTATGGATGATCATTCCGGGCCTCCCCATAGAGCTTTGGACAGAGGATGTTATTAAGAGGCTTGCAAATTCTGTTGGGAGGTTTGTACATTTTGACAAACAAAATTTTTTGGTATGGATCATCGGTACGCCAAGGTAATGGTGGAAATTGACTTTGAAGTTGGGCTTACCTGCTGAGGTTGTGATAGCCTGGGGCACTAGGGTTTGGAATCAAACGCTTGACTTCTTTAAGATTCCGTTTCGATGCTTCTCATGCCATGAGACTGGACATGTTAGGGCTTCTTGTCCCTACACTCGGAAGCCTTCACTGGATGCTCCTACTTCGGAACGTTCTACTCCTAGGGTTGGCACTCATGAATCTTCTTTGGAGCTTTCGAGTAAATTATTACTTGAAACCCCTATAAATTACCCTGAATTATCTAATGCAGAACTTGCCTTTATTGAATCCTTGAAAAAAATGTTATCTAGTCATATATCAAAGGGTGAAGTTCATCTGCGTCATGATCCTGTGACGGGCCTTCCTGTTAATTGCTCGGTAATCAATTATTCTGTTTCGAAGGTGGGTCGTAAATTATTTGGGGAAGGGGAGTCAGACTCACATGATTCTGAGTTTTTATTGCCTCGGCCAATTGTTGAAGACCTGTCTAACCCTAACCATGGTCGGCCATCGACCTCAAAAAATTTGGGGTCACAATCTCATCCATCTGATATTTTAGAGATGGGGCCATCTTCTTCTATGGTTTGTATGTCGGATTCTCTGCAGCATTTGGATTGCAGTGTTGGGCAGGCTGTGGATGGGCTTAAGATTTCGAACCCTAACCTTGGTCGGACTTCTTTCTCTGATAATTTGGGCTTACAATCTCATCCTTCTGATATATTAGAGCCGGGTCTATCTTCTTCTGTGGTTTGTAAGTCGGATTCTCTGCAGAATTGGGGTAGCAATATTGGGCAAAATGTGGATGGGCATAAGAATTTGACTTGTTTGGATGAACTTCCTAACTTGGCAGATAATGGTATTTTGGCTGAAAGTGGATATTTTATTTCGAAGAAAGGGGAGGAATTCCCTCCGTTACCTTCATATACCAGAAATCCAAGTTGTGGATCTTTGGCTAAACCTATTCAATCGTTGAATTTCCAAAATGTCACCATTAGGCGGGGTAAAAAGAAAAAAATTGATCATAATAGCTCAGACTCATATACTCCTCTTTCACGGAGATTGGAGGAGGAGGGAAAAATGGAGAAGGTGTCTCCCCTGGGGCTTAGAGCATCGTCCCCCAATGTGACAGTCTCCTGATGTCTTTGTTATCTCTGAATGTTCGGGGATTGGGTAAGGTGACTCGGGCTCAGGCCTTATCCAATCTATCCAAAGCTACTGGCCCTGCTATCTTTTTGTTCCAGGAGACCTTGTGTGATGATCATTTTGCCTTTCATAAACTTAGTAAAATTTTTCCATTCTGGGAAGTGTCTGCAATAAGTTCTTGTGGCTTTTCGTGGGGTCTTGTTGTTGCTTGGGATCCTACTGTATTTGACCTTAACGCTTTTTCCACTCCTTGAGGTATATTACTTAAAGGTTTTTTCTGTAGAAGCCAGCACACACTTTCCATACTAAATTGCTATGCTCCCTATAGGGAGAGGCAGAGCTTCTGGTTATCATTACAAGGTTCGGGTCTTTTGAATTTAAATGACTTGATTATTGCAGGTGATTTAAATTTCACTTGCCATGCTTCAGAAATTTGGGGATCCGCTGCCAAGTTGGATGATTTGGAAGACTTCTTCTCTCAGTTATTTCTGGATGCTGATCTTGTGGATGTGAAACCACATATTTGGCCCCCACCTGGACTAATGGCAGATTTGGTTGTGATGGTTTTCATAAGCGTTTGGACAAATTTCTAGTCAAATCGGAATTATTGGATATCTTTCAGAAACATCGGTCTTGGGTATATGACTGTAAATTCTCGGACCATTGGCCCATTGTCCTTCAATTAGATGAATCTAATTATCCTCAATCCTCTCCTTTCAAGTTCAATGCTTCTTGGCTAAGTGATGGCTCCTTTTGTAATTTGGTTAGATCATATTGGCTGAGCTGTGAGACTATTGATACAAACCCGGTGCAGAAATTCTGTCATAAGTTAAAGGGTTTAAAAGAGATTGTTACTAAGTGGATCAGGGATAAAAAGAAGGAAGACAAAATTGAACTTTCGTTATTAGAAAAGAAACTACAGGTTTCTATCTCTGATAATGTAAATAATTCTCCCTTTTGACTCATTTGAAGCTATGAAACAGCTAGAGCAGAAAAAAGAAGAGATACTTTTACAAGAAGAAAAGGAATGGTGACTTAAGAGTCGAGCCATTTGGATCTCCCATGGGGATAAAAACACAAAAATTTTCCATTCGTTTGCATCTGCTCGGCGAAATTCGAAATATATATGGGAAATTCATGATGACAAGGGGACCCAGCTTTCGGGACTTGAATGTATTAAAGCAGAAGCAGTTTCTTTCTTTGGTAACTTATATCATGATCCTGGAGAATGCTGTTTGTCATAATAGATTAAAGTTGCCTCTTTATATCCTCGTTTCTTTTCTGAGCAGGAAGCTGACTGCCTTCAAGCAGAGGTCTCGCTGGATGAGATTGAACAGACTTTGAAAGTCTTTGCTAAAGATAAAAGCCCCGGGCCCGATGGGTGGCCGGTGGAGCTATATTTGCATTTTTTTGATATGATGGGCTGTGAACTCCAAGATTTAGTAAATTTCTCCAAGAACAATGGCTTTATCCCGGGTGGGCTTAAATCTACATTTGTCACCCTTATTCCTAAAAAAGATAAGCCATTATCTTTTGGTGAATTTCGTCCGATTGCGCTTTGTAATTTATTATACAAGCTCATCTCAAAAATTATTGCTGATAGAATGAAGATGGTACTTTCTAATCACATTTCGGCAGAGCAATTTGGCTTTTTAGATGGAAGGAAGATTCATGATGCAATCGGCATTACACAGGAATTGATGCGCAGTGTAAAGATCCATAAGAAAAAAGCACTTTTGCTCAAAATGGACTTGGTAAAAGCATATGACAGGGTAAATTGGTTATTTCTTAGAATGATTCTCATCAGAATTGGGATACCTTCTTTGATCATTAAGTGGATAATGGCCTGCATTACTTCTATGAATATCTCAGTGCTTGTTAATGGTAGTCCATCTGAATTTTTCAACTGCTCCAGGGGGATTAGACAGGGATGCCCCCTATCTCCTCTCCTTTTTATTTTGGTTATGGATGGTTTTAGCAGGTTGGTTAATGATGCTTTATTGAGAGGCAAAATTAAAGGCATAAAGATTGCAAAAGATTGTGTGATTTCACACATATTGTTCGCAGACGATGTGCTGGTGGCAGGTGAAGACACCATAGAGGAGTGGGCTTCGTACAAGGATATTTTCCAGACTTTTTGTAGAGCTTCAGGTATGTTGGTCAATTCTGACAAATCTAACTTTTATCACCTTTCTCTAAATGAGGAGCAGATTAATGGTATCCAATCGATCATGTCTTATAAGTGTTGTCCTATTGAGCAAGGCTTCAAATATCTTGGTTTCAACCTTAGGCCGAACAATTACTAGATCAAGGATTGGTTTTGGCTGCTGGAAAAAATTGAGGCACGTATAGCTCAGTGGTCCTACAGGCTCTTGTCTATTGGTGGAAAATTAATACTAGTGAAATCTATTCTTTCCAGCATACCAGTATATTGGTTTTCCTTATTTGAAGTTCCATCCTCTATCATTAAGATCATTAAAAAGTACTTTTTCAATTTTCTGTGGTCTGGGACTGCCGGTGGTGCAAAGATTCACATGGTTGCGGCAGATACACTCTCTAGACCTTATCGATATGGTGGATGGGGCATTAAGGATTTGGAGACTTTCAATATTGCTCTTAGACTAAAAAGTGCTTGGAGGGGTATCTTTGGAAAGACCCTATGGTCTCGACTCATTCACATCAAATATATTAAATCAGAGGTTTTCTGTTGGATAAGAAATCCAAAACTGAAAAGTTGGAATTTCTCCCCTATCTGGAGGGGTTTTATGAAAATTTTTCACTGGATCAGAGATGATCTTTTATGGCAAGTTGGTTCTGGAAATTGCATTCGTGTTGGGGTCGATCCGATCATAGGACTTGAATTTGATCATATCCTCCCTCCCATCATCCCTCGTTATCTACAGATTTTAGGGTTATCCACATTAAATAAAATTCAGCATCAAAGTTTTGGGGATGGAAACAATTCAAAGTGGTTGTCTGCTCGTGAGATTGATCTCTCGGGTTATTTAGCTAGTGTCTGGCAGGACTACATCAAGAATTTAGATGCAGCTGGTGTCAGGTTGAACAATGACAAAGATAAGCTTGTTTGGGGTGGCAATCCTGCCTCTGGTATAGTTTCAGCACAATCTGCATATTCTAGAATTCTACAGGAGAAGTTCATATTCCCTCAGGATTGGTGGTATAAGAGGATATGGACTTGGACTATTCCTCTAAAAATGAAATGCTTCATTTGGTTAGTGTTGCAAGACAAGTTGAAGACATGGGATAATCTGTGTAAACGGGGATGGACTGGTCCTAGTATCTGTGTTCTTTGTAAAAAGGCTATTGAATCTAAACAACATCTTTTTGTCAACTGCTCCTTCACTTGTAAAATCTGGGAAGTGGTGTCTATAAAGCTTAATATAACACAGTGCTGGGATGTAGGTGACTTCAATAAATGTTTATTAAACTGGTTTAGGCACTGCAAACAACATTTTTATGTTGCTATTTGTATCCCGTGGGCTATTTGGTTCATTAGAAACAGTGTCATCTTCCGGAATTTGATTCCTGACAGTGTGCATTGCAGTTTGATTGCATTGAACATGCTTTCTACATGTGTGGTGGATCATCAGAAATTGAAATATGTCAGAATTAGTAATTTTGACTTCAAAGTGGATCAGCCAGTACTATTCTTTGATGGTGCATCAGAAAATGGATTATGTGCAGTTGGGGGTGTTATTTACCTTAATGACTCTCATTATTTTTCTGTCAGGCTCAATTGTGGTTCTGGATCTAATATGAAGGCGGAGTTAATGGCTCTTTGGTGTGTTCTTAAAGTTGCTAATATCTTTGGGATGGTCAATATCAAGGTATATGGTGATTCTCGGGTCACCATCAAATGGGCGATGGGAGATTTCAAGCTCAACGTTATGAATCTGAGACATTGGGCTATAAGAACTCATTTTGAAATTTCTAAACAACAAAACATCAGCTTTGAACATATATATAGAGAGTATAATGATCAGGCTGACAAGCTTTCCAAACTTGCTCTTTCTGGCATTGAAGGTCACTTAATCTGGGAGGAATGGTGCGAAAATAGCTTGCTGGACTGTGGGTCTTTTTTTTTCCTCGACTGATCTGTTGCTGGGTCTTGTATCTGGTATTTTTGTATGGATGGATAATTATATTTTGGTCTTTTGTATGAGCTGGGATTTTGGCATCTATCGTGCCTTCTGTTTTGCTTATTAGATTATAATGAGTGGTCTCCGAAACTATTTGTAGCTCTGAGTTCACATGAAGATCAGTATCTGATTCAGACATTTGAATCAAGAGTTTTCATTGTACTATTTGATTCTATTTTGAATATCAATAGTAGTTTTTTTTCGCTGAAAAAAGATTGTATTCTCGTTATATTGACAAGGTGCACATTCTTTTTAGATTCACTAATGAAGAGGCTAGGGATCTTATCCAGCGCTACCTTACAGAACATCCAGATCCAAACAGTGAAAACATGGTTGGTTACAACAACAAAAAGTGCTGGCCTAGAGATGCTCGCATGAGGCTGATGAAACATGATGTTAATCTTGGGAGGAGTGTTTTCTGGGATATAAAGAACAGACTCCCTCGTAGTATCACAACATTAGAATGGGAGAACAGTTTTGTGTCTGTTTATAGCAAAGACAACCCAAATTTGCTTTTCAGCATGTGCGGATTTGAATTTCGAATATTACCAAAGATAAGAATGTCTCAAGAAGCATTTAGCAATACAAAGGATGGAGTCTGGAATTTGAAAAATGAGCAAACTAAAGAGCGCACTGCTGTTTCTTTCTTGCGTGTTGATGATTAACAAATGAAGGTATTTGAGAATCGTGTGAGGCAGATCCTGATGTCATCAGGGTCAACAACGTTCACCAAAATTGTAAACAAGTGGAATACTGCACTAATAGGGATCATGACCTATTTCTGTGAAGCAACAGTGCATACGCAGAGCTTCTTGATCTCCTTGTCAAATGTGAAAATAAAATTCAAACACGTATCAAGATTGGTTTGAACTCCAAGATGCCTAGCAGGTTTCCTCCCGTTATCTTCTATACACCTAAGGAAATTGGAGGACTTGGAATGCTATCTATGGGCCATATTTTAATTCCACAAAGTGACCTACGTTATAGTCAACAGACAGACGTGGGAGTTACACACTTCCGTAGTGGTATGAGCCATGAGGAAGATCAAAGTATTCCGTAGCCGCATCCGACATGACTCAGAAGGTCGTCAGCGCGCCCTATAGGCCCCCGGAGCTATTCCTCAGAAAGAACAGTGACCAGTCTAATTACGACCCATCTATTGACGTATGGTCAATGGGTTGCATTTTTGCAGACCTGCTGCTGCGAATGCCAATGTCCTTGGGTTTCTTAAATGCAAACGATGATATAACAAATATTGTCAGGATTGCTGAGACAGTTGTCCCGCCTGACAAGGACGAAGAGCTCTTAGAATTCATCGATAGTGAAGCTGGCTTCCTGTTTGTCAAAACCAAGTTGCCTCGTATTCCTTCGAGTCCTTTAAAGAGAAATATTTCGGCATGTAGCTGATAAAAGCGCGGTCGATTCGTTGGAGAAAATGCTTGTTTTTCATCCTGGCAAAGAGGGGTCGGAGCCTGTGTAGTGGGAATGCCATGGTGGCAAACGGTCATATGGTCAAATCGATATGTCACAGAGATGATGATTCCGTGTTGAGTGAGGTGGCAGTGATTAAGTGGAGAGGATCCAAGGTGGCAGTCCATGCGTATAGTGTACAGGATCCTAAAGGTCGCACCAATGTATGTAACATTTTAAAACGTTGGTCCTATGCCTAATGAAAACGGAATATCAAACAATAGAAGGATTAAGACTATTAGTGTATAAAGGCGCCAAGGGATAATCTTTTGTTTATTAATAAAGCGCTAAAATAAAAACATATGGAGAAAGTTGTTTGTAAAAATATAATAAAGACGATAACAAGATTTTAATGAATAGAAGAAAAATGGGTAATTATAGTTATAACTAAAAACTTAGTTTAACTTTATTTTGCTTATTTTTATGAAAATACACATCATTCCATGAAAAAGTACATGAGAAGATATATCATTCTATGAAGAGGTGTAGAAAGAAAACGTATAAATATGAAGACATCACTTGAAGAGAGTGTGTCTCGGTGGATTATAAAATATATCTTGGTGGATATTCTATTATTGATATGGATCTTGTGTTCATTCAAACAGATTGGTGTCTGTAATTAAGTTGGAGCCTGAATGAAGATTGGATTCCTCTCTACATGCCGAGTCATGTATGCAAACTGTGTTTTGCAGGAAAGTTGGATCTTTCCAGGAAAGCTGGGTCTTTCTATCTAGCTGTGTCTAGATTAATTTATGTAATCAGAATTATATTTTAAATATTGATATTCATATGTGTTTATATATTTCATATAAAGATATATAATTGGAAAATGTTATGATTATTTTGATTGATCAATTTAGTGCTTTGGTAAGATATTTTCAAAAGTTTTAAGAGACACGGATTCACCCCCCCTCTCAGTGTCTAAGCCCTGTTCTACAGTCCCTCTATTGTGCATTAGGTATTTGTCATCATGGGTTCGCAACTCTGTATCACTGTGGGTACCAGTTTATTCATCACTATGCGCATGCTATGGCGTGGAATGCTCTTTGTCACCATTTTTCCTAATGGTTAATTCATCGTGGGGTATTCGTAGCTACGCTACATAAATTGAGGAGGGAGGCAGAAGGGAAATCATGGAGAGCAGTTGGGAAGAGAGATCAGGGTAGCCATGCCTACACAGTGGTTTATGATTTAGTGATTTCGTTCAACTTTGTTTTTTGTTTTGTGATTTTTTTTTTTGGTTTGTGTTTTTTTTAATGATTTTAATATTTGATTTTTATTTTGTTTATTGGTGTGTGTTTTTCTATATTTTACGTTTTATTTATTTTACATTTTTAATTATAGTTTTTTAATTGCATCGAGAGGTGCTCTACAGCCCAGTATGAGGGAGATCTTGTAATGTGTGTCCAGTAATGTTGCACGAGTATGAGAGAGATGTTGTAACATTTGTCAGGTAACGTTACACAAGTAAAAAGTAATAAATATTATGTCGGACGTAAACAAAAAAGAATAATATAAAGTAAAAAGTAAATATGAGGGGGATGTTGTAACGTTTGTCGAGTAACTTTACACGAGTAAAAAGTAATAAATATTATGTCGGCCATAAACAAAAAAGAATAATACAAAGTAAAAAGTAAATATGAGGGAGATATTGTAACGTTTGTCGAGTAACGTTACATGAGTAAAAAGTAATAAATATTATGTGGGCCATAAACAAAAAAGAATAATACAAAGTAAAAAGTAAATATGAGGGAGATCTCGTAACACTACTTTGATCTTGTAAAGTAAATTTGATCCCTTTCGGTGCTTGATAGAGCCTAGGATTTGGATCTAGGCTGGTATATGCTCTTTTAAATATGATGATGATTTATGGTGACGATGAAGATGGTAAGGATGAGGAAGTTGACAATGACAATGATAACAGTGTTCTTGATGATAATGACGATGAGGTCATGATTCTCCATGAGGTAATAATATGCAATTTCACATCCAAGGCATTGTGATTGTTAAAGTCAATCAAGGTTCTAATTTGATTAGTATGGTGTCCAACTAATATTGATGTGGCCTCATGCAAAGAAGTTTGACAAATAATGTTTTTGATCATGATCTTGTTTGGAACTCATTCTGATAAAATGTGGGGGACATATAAAGGCCATACAACTAATATAGCTCACAATGTCTTTTACATACCATTTGTCTATCAATTATAATACTTCAATGGAGGCTACATTGAAATGGGGGCAAGCGACATGATGCAACTTACAGTGCACAACCTCTAGGAATGTATGACATTGTAGGAATATTCCTTTGCGTACTTGTCTTTTCAAAACTTCTAAAAATGAACATGTGCCACCCCATTTTTTATTCCATGGTTCTTTAAAATGAATGAAGTTGAAGTTGGTTCATATAGAATCCATCAAAAAGATGCCATATAGAATTTAGGTAATTCATTGATTGGTTTGACTTGTTTTATTCTCTTAATAGTGGACATATGCTACTCGATATCACTTTAGCCCAATTAAAGGTTGTGCCACTTTTCAAAACTGTGCATGATCAACACTCGACTAAACCACATATTATCTACACTAGCAACTCCATATAGCTAATTGATCAACAAAACCACGTACTACATGCCTATGTGCAAACATGTAGTATCATAACAGTCATTGCTTTGCCTCTTGAAAATTCTGGAAGAACTCTAACAAGATATTACCAAGTCATATAGATCAGTCACCTCCTTTTGTTTATGCATATGACAACCATATGATCAAATATAGCAATGATATCCCCCTCATGGGATTTGATACACTTCTTCTCTAGATCAACTTAGTTGAGGAGTGTTTTGATGACATTACCACGCATAAAGAGAGCTTCATGGGCTACAACTATGGTGATATTTGAATGCTTAACATTATAGTCTTTCCAACCTTGAGTTTTAATT
Source organism: Larix kaempferi (assembly GCA_027924585.1). Taxonomy (NCBI): domain Eukaryota; kingdom Viridiplantae; phylum Streptophyta; class Pinopsida; order Pinales; family Pinaceae; genus Larix; species Larix kaempferi. The sequence continues at coordinate 6,408,153 of BSBM01000264.1, forward strand.
GTCGAGAGAGACACGCCTCCACCATCTTAGGGTAGTGCAATCTCTTCGTATTACTTGAGTAGTTCACAAAAATAAGACTTTGATGAAATTGAAAGAAAAAAAAAATGCACATCCAAGTAGAGCATGTACGGATTGGTGATTGGTACCTTCTTCTTCTTATTTTTTTTCCCCTACCTTTGTAAAACAAGCTTTCATTAATAGCCTAGGACAAAGTAATAAGCATCAAAATGGGTCCTTTAAACAAATCATGGGAAGTGAGAATGATATACATATGTGGTAGGCATTTAGATATTCTAAATGCAAAGTAATAAGTAATCAAACTCTCTTTTTTAAATATATATTTTTGCTTGCTTCAAAGAAAGCAAGAATTTTTTAATGACTAGATTCTCAAGACCATAATGACCGAGGGAGATAATACAACATTCTATCATTCTTTTATAATAGGAATGGTTTATCATTCTTTTATAATAGGAATGGTTTATCATTTTTTTATAACAAGAATGGTTTAAAGGATTAGACTAAATGATGTTGCAATAAAGTTGAACAATGCTTTAGTTATAATATAAGCATGGAAGCTCGTTGAGTCTAATATAATATGCCTTTTATTCTTACATATCTTTTTATGTTACAACTAGTCAAGTATACCCCACAGAAGGTGATAGACAACAAAACATACTTATATAACATGATTAGATTGATTTAAAAATGAGCACACTTGCTCATGGCTTCGTCTTGGGCTTGGTTCAAGTCCAAATAGTCTTGCTTGTCAAGATCCTTGCCATTCTAAAGTTGATGAACAATTTATTTGTCTTTGCATTTGATGGGAATTGAACCAACTAAGGTATTCAAATAAGCTATTGAAGAAGAGGAATCCCTTTTTTATCTATAAATTGTCATGGATATTCCATTGGAATAGTTTGTCATGACAAATCTTACAAATTTCAACAAACTCTTAGTTATGCAATGTTTATTGAAGATTTAAGATTCAATGTGTTGGCTTAATTCCAGAGAATGCTAAATTAGACTGAAACTGAAAGGAAGAAAGACAGAGAAAAATAGCAAATCCACACATCCACACAAATAACACAAGATATACCCTAGAAAAACCCATCCATAAGTGAGTACTATGCCTTGCTCTTTTCATCTCCAATATGCAATGCAAATACAAAGGTTGGGCCCGACCTGGGGTTTTCTCTACTGCTGTGTGATTAACATTGCTTGTTGGGCAGTGGTGGGTAGTGGTGGGAAGTGGTGGGGATTCCATGGGATACCATTCTAGCCTTGCCTCTTTTTCACTCAATGTGCTTATTCACATAAAATGTTGGACAAGCCCAAGAGATTCTGCTTTTCTCTATCAACTTTCTTTCTAGCAACTCTGCAATCTCTTTCCTGCAGTATTTCTGCTTTGCTAAAGACATCAAATTTGATGTTTCCTTCTATGAACTTCCCTTGAAGTCTTCCTTGTAAGGAAAATCTACTAAGTACTATTCTTCATGCCAAAAGCCATCATTTTCTACATTTTTTCAGAGATGGGAGCCAATACTTCTTTTGCATAGAGTTTTGCATTATTGACAATCTTCCTTATTGTGGTTATGTTTCCTTGTGTGGGATTCGCTTCTTCAATAGAGGGATTATCATCACGAATTTTGGAAATGATAATGTTTCGACATGGTACATGTGTTTTCACACCTTCTATTGATAGCTGTACAAAATTGGGGCCAAAAGTAAATGATAAATGCTTCTACACAAAATCTTGACCAAGGAGGATATCGACACCAAAATTATATTCATAAAATGTGGTAGGGCATTGAGTGCCATCAAGAAATATAGGAAAGCCTTTTGCATACCTATAAATCTTCTGAGGCTCACCATTTATTTCCCTAACCCTATTATTAGTATGTTCCCAATAGAATCCAGGGATTGCTTTTCTCTCAGGACAAGAGAGCATTGATCCTTTGTATATCAGAGCATCCAATTCATTAGACATATAAATCTTTGATTTTGATGGACATGAGATTTACTACTCCGTATTTAATGTCATTCAATGCCAATTTTGATGTTTTTATGTTTTTTCCATCTTTCCGAAAACATTCTGGTTCAGATATTACTCGATGTTCTTCCAGTTGGTCCTCTCAACTATTAGGGACTTCTCATATACTCTGCTTAATTCTTCATCAAATGATTACTCTATTTCTAAGCGAAGCACTTTGCGTCTTTTTTTTTGGCTTGCAATATTAGCTGCCAATTGTCTGAGATGTTGATGCTCGGTTTTAATCCTTTGCTCTAAGTCTTTAATTTGACTCTCCTTGGTGTTGTCTACATGTGTGTGTGGATGACTAGTATGCTGAGTGTGTTGAATACTAGGGCCTTTTTGGAAGTAACAAGGAATGGAAAGGAACATGATTTTTAGGAATAATGGGATTGTATTGTGGAGATGGAGAAAAAGAAGAAGAATGAAGAGAATACACCACGCTCGAGCATGCAAGTTGTTGGAGAGAATGTATACGTTGATGAAGAGTGTTTTTTGTAACATTCTTGAACAGGGATAGAGGCAAGTTTGTCATTGAGTTGAGATATTTCAATAGAGATATCATATGGGAAGGAAAAATATATCATTTTTATACATAGGAATTCTAATTCATCATGTTCTGGATCAGAATCAGAAGAAGAAGAAATAGGACGGACTCCACAAACCTATGGAGGATTAGAGTTGTAAATAATGATGGCCAAGAGAATTATGATCCAGGAATTTTAAGTTCCCTATTTTCCACTTAATTTGATTTTGAATAAAAGATGAAAAGGATCGTAACTGAATATCTCCAACTACGGGATTGGGATTCCATTCCAATTAATGTTCTAGAAAGAATTTAAGCTGATAAAGTTCACACAACAAATCCTATTCCCTTGTAGATGAGTCATTATAAATATCCACAAAGTCATCAACATTTCCTATCATGAAATTTTGATTATTATTCAATCTCATCATCTGAAGGCCTACCCATTGTTCATGCATGTATATTGAATAAATTCTAGCAGGACTTCTACAAGAAATGGCTTGATCAACAAATTGAAACATTTGCCTCTTTTCTTCTTCTTTAATCATTAATTTCTACTGTAAAGACTGTATATTGGACTTCCACTTTTGTTCTTGAACCAAGTAAGCATAAAACCAAGTTTCCTGCATACGTTGTACTTCAAATTTATATCGTTGTTGATAAATAAGACCCAAGTCATATATTTCATCATTTCTTCCAGTCCATTTAACAATATTTGCTTCAGCTGATGCTAAATCCATGGTATTAGTCCAGACATCATCAAGAATTTGATTAAAAAGCTCATAGAGAAGTTCTGTGACTTTTTCTTTATATTCAAAACTTTTAAAGGAACAAGGAAGAATGTTTTCTGCAGCTACTGTAGCCAATAATTCCAAACTTGTATTATCCTCAGCCAGTGGTACTGATTCCTTTAGTACTGATTTATCTCTAAGGAATTTATTTTGTTTCCTCAACCTTTTGTTTTGCAAACTCCATCGGTGAGCTTGACTTCTCAAAATTTTCAGTCTTTTCTTAGAACATAATTCTTTCTTTGTAATTGTCTACTCCTCTGTTTTAACTTTTCATTTTCATTTTTAACATATCTATCCAAAACTTGAAATTCACGAACTTGCTTCTTAAGTTTCTTAATCCCTTCTGTAATTTACTTGAAATTAAACCAGGAGAATCAGGCCTTGCCACTTGATTAGATTCGTCTTCTTCCCTCTGAGCTTGGTCTTGAAACTGAGTAGCTTCCAATTCTGGCTGGGGTGTTGACTCTAAATTTTGTCTCTGTGTATAATGAGTTCTTCGACATTTGGGTATTGTTGATAACATATCTTCAGATATTCTAACTTTTTCAATACCTTTTTCAGAAATGCCTTCTAACCTTGTAGATCTTCTTCTCACTATACCTGAAATTTTATTAACCTCTTCATCATCTTTATGCCTCTTTGGAGATGGTTGGGTTTGAATTGGTTCAGAAAATGTTGGTGCTGGATCAAATTCTGTCCGAACTGCTGGAAGGGGTGATACAAAATCTTGAGGATCATCATTAACCTGCTCCTGAAACCCTTTTTCCACTAAAAATTGTTCCCACGTTAGGTTGCTCTTTTGTAATTCCTCCACGATCAACAACTTAATTAATCCATGATGATACAAGCTATTAATGAGTTGTTGATCAGGCCGCTTTTGGGCAGCGGAAGCCATTTTAGACAGGCTCTTCCACAAAAAGTATGGAATGTTCATCAATTCTTCTCCTTTAATGTGAAGAAGAAGCCGAATATGATAAAGAAAGACAAGGCTATATCGTCCTTCACAAGTCAAATATTTCTGCAAAAATAAAATGGCATTACCCCATTCAATAGTGAAATAGTTGCGTTCAACTCCCTTCTTCCAATGAATACTAGAATTAGCCACTTTCACAACCTGTTTCCAAGAGTTAGGGTTTTTCAAACGACCAGATTTAAACCATCTTTCCCCTGTTTGTGGTAATAATGCAGTGAGAGAAATGGATGTTTCTAAAACTAGAAGCAGAAACCCCCAAATGTTAGAACAAGCTCCATCAAAATTGAGAGCAAATTCCTTGGTCACATCTTCGTTGTGCCCTCGGAATTTACTAAAAAACGCATACATTCCAATTTGTTGAAAAATACTCTTACTAGAGGGATCTTCTTCCAACAGTTCAATGGAATATGGCTCCTCCCTACGTGCAATAGCCATGCCAACTGAAACTTTCTCTACTGAAGGGAAGTTAGGTGATCAAACCGGTATCCTTTAACCCAAATTGGTATTTTCGTGCAGACTTATGCATAACAAAGAAATCCAACTTTCAAATCGGGTATAAATATAATTGTTCAGACATGGGACAAAAGGCTAGAGCTAATTACGACAATTGATGGGGTCAAATCAACATATACCGATTCATCCAAAAAGCAATGAGTTAACGGTCATTCCATTTATGGAAATTATTTGAACAAAAAGACTTGGTCTGATAGGTCATGTTATATAATAAGCCATGAAATGACCTTGAAAAGATAATTGAAATGTATACAACTCATTCTTATATGCTAGAATTTATACACATTATTAGGAAAAATATATTGAATTTAACCCTACCAGAACAATACTTGTGCAGATTTATAGAAGACTTTGAATAGCATACCACATAGGCAGGGGATAAAACCGAGATCCAATCCTTCCAATCATGCAAATACAGATCCTCCATGGATTTTAAAGATATAACATTGTTGCAAGAAATCATTATATCTACAACTTGAAAAGAAAATTTCCAAATAGAACTGAAAGTTTGCTTGTATTGGGAGGGATGAATCCAAGATAGTATCAAGGTTTTGTTCATTTTCAGGATTCCCTTCCCCATACACGAGACATTCCATTTTACCAACAATCTCTTCATCGCCAGGATTTTACTGAAAATACTTAAAACACGGAAATTGGAGATTCTACAGGCTTGAGCCAAGCCTATAATTGTCTGCTAAAACATGCTGAACTGCAAGTTATTCAACCAAACCATTCGTGATGCAATTGAAACGATGTGAATTAAGGTGTTGGAGTAGAACATGGATGAGTAGACATCCCTCCATTAATTCCAATGGGTGTCAAAGCATCGAAGTACAATATAATAGGATATATGAATCAATTTTGTTGATGTCGAATACCCAAAATATTAGAGTGCTTATGGATCCATTTTGGAATGGTACTTATAAATTTCTAGTGGTTTCTTATGGAAAACCACTAGAGATTGCTTATAGACCTTATGAGTGGGTATTGTGACTAGTATGACCTTGGAAACATATTAATTACAAAGAATTCATAACAATACTAGCTGTCTTAACCATTATCTTTTGTCAAAAAATATAGAAATGCTCACATAGTGTCATCAAAAACCAATTATAATGATAATTGGTAACAAACATTTTCTACACTCACCAAAAGTAAAATAAACAAGTATTAGTGAGGGATAATAAAATATTATCACCAGAGGTGTCACCAAAGAGAGAATCAATAATGGGCCTTTAACAACCCTCACTAAAAGTGTCACTGGAAAGGGATTTGGTGACGAACCTTAAAGGACAATCTCAAAAGGCACCTATAACGACGATGTTTTAAGGACCGTCATTATATGTGACATTTGTGACAACCCTTAAAGGTTCGTCACATGTAGGACCCTCACTAATGACCTTTTTTCTTGTAGTGGCAGCTCTAGTTCCAATACCACCATGGCTAATGAGGAAGCAGAAAACAGGGAAATATTTACCTTTCCCATAAGTGTACCTCTTAGAGATGCTAGGATGAAAAATAACAATCCCGTTAATATCCCAAACTTTCATGGCTTAACCTCATAATACCCCGACACCTTCTTATTTGAATTTGAAGTAATCTGTAGATCCTTTGGCTATACTACAGATGCCTAGAAACTAAGACTCTTTCCTTCAACACTAAAAGATCTACCGCTCAAATGTTTCATGAGACTGGAAGGAAACAATATTTTCTCATGGGATCAAATCAAAGTTCAAACAAGCTTTCTTTGAAAAATATAGGGATTATTGTAAATCCAAAGATAATAGAGATGACATTTTTAGAATGCAACAAGCAGAAAATGAATCTTTGGAAGGTTATGCACAATGGTTTCATCTCAGCTATAAAATATCCATTCATTGTACCTTGGATTAATGGTCATTTAAATTAGTACTTCTTAGAGGAATTAGGGAAGAATACCTAGAAGTCCTAAACCTGTTGGGTGATGGAGATATATTCCAGAAAACCTTTGATCAGATTCTGCAGATCTTTAAAAATGATTCAAGTTCTAGGAAAGGTAAGACTGGAATACGAGACATACACCCATTAACAGGGGGATCATCCTTTCCAGTACCAACCCTCACTAAATATGACTTGGGAAATATCCTAGATGATATGAAAACTAACATCCTCCAATCACTGGCAATGCAAATAGATGCATTACAACTCAAGAGAACACAGGATGAAATCAATCAAGCACTAGATGTATTTTGTCCAAGGTGTAGAAAAAAACATGAGAAAGGTCAATGCCCATTAAATACAATTGAATTCTATGGAATTTACACTGAATATAATACAACAAACAAAGGCCCTTTACTTCCATCGTGTAAGGAAGCTATACAAGACCCTACATTAGAAAGTTATGTGGAAAAAATTTGTTTTGTCAACCAATGAAGAAATAATTTTGCTAGACCCTTCCAACCTAATAATCCAACCTACCTTAATTAGGGAAATCCATATCAAAATTTGAATCTATCATCACGATCTTCGTGGCATTTAAAAACAGGACTGATTCAATGGCAACAAAACCAAAATCCATACCATCATCCATACTTCACCCAGTCATACCAACAGTTCCCCCCACCTTTTCAATAACCATAAACAAACTATGGAGATCGGTATCCATCTTCCTCAAATTGGATACCACCACCGCAACAAGTGTACATAATTCTCCCAACACAAAACCAACAACCTCCAAGACCAACTCCAATACCAGCTCATCCTATTCCAAACCCAAATAACAATCAGCCAAATCAACAAACCTACAATAATGAAGTGATGTAATTTCCAACTTATGTTGTGGACACACTAGACTTAAATGAGATTAACTTAATATCTGGCAAAGTACTACCAGGTTCACTGCATCAAATAGAGCAAGAACCAACATTTCCACCATACAAAATCCTCTAATTTTGGACCCTCCTGAAGAAGAAAATCAACAACAAATACTAGAACTTACTCCTCCCAATGCTCCATTTCCTAACAAATTAAAACATAAAAATCAAGAGGAAGTAGAAAATTCCACAAGTAACGAATTGAAATACTTGAACATTAAGATTCCTCTCCTACAAGAAATAAGATATGTACCCATCTGCAAGAAATTCATAAAAGAAAATTGTATAAGGAGACCAGGATAAGAAAGCGGGATCCTGCAACTATTAATGTTGTAGGAGAACTTGCATACCTCATGTTAGGTAGATCTACCAATACAAAATATCTAGATCTAGGAAGCCCTATAGTTAATGTGAGAATCAACAAAATGCCTATTTCCAGCAGTCTCATTGATCTAGGGGCTGCAATAAATGTTATGAAAAAGGATACAAAGACCAACAACCACAGTTTTACAACTAATCGACACCTCCACTATCAGGATAGAAGGCATACTATAGGATATCATTATCAACATTGAATTATGGGAGTATCCTATAGACTTTATAGTCATAGAGTTCAATAGAAAACTTAGTGGGTACTCAATCATCCTCGCAAGGTCATGGCTAGCAACAACAAATGCCTATATAAGGTGTCAATATAGAGACATGACCATAACAAGTGGACAAGCTAAAAAGAAGATCACCATCTATCCCCCATCAAACTATCTACTGATGCAGAAATACCTAATTGGATGGATGATTATGATGATATAGATGATCAAAGTATGCAACTAGTCCTCAGCATAAAAATTGCTCTAACATTAAAAGTTGAAGATGAGGATACTTATTTATCTAATTTTATTCAGAATACTTATCCTAATTATAATATGCTTGAAGAAATTTTTGCAGCATGGAAACAACAAGAAGTGTTGAACACTCCTAAAAACACAGGCACAATGTGGCAGTAGGTATTCTCTGTGGAACAACAAACGACAACAATAAAAATAATGGAAATTATGCCTCGAAAGATTGTCAATATCAATGTAAATCTGAAACTAGAACAAGAATAGCTCTTAATTAAAGTACTCATTGTTATACCTCAATATTACACATTAAATCCTAGTGTCGCATCCTCGCACCGGCGACCTAAACGACAGTTCCCCTTAATGATCATCCGGACATCCATAAGTGAAGTCTATTTCCTGAACACTGAAGGAAAACATTTCACCTGCCACGTGTCACCCAGACAGACCTCATCTATAGGAATTATCGTGCTCTACACAATTGTTGGGGCGTGATAATTAGGGTTGCCGCGTTATGCTCCCACCCTAGGGCGCGGTAGTACCACGTTATGCTCAAGCCTAGGGGCGCGATAATCCACTTTTAGCCTTTTTTCCATGGACTTTGGGATCTCAACTTTCGAGATATTTTATTGGGATTGCCACCTTTGATTCGATCCCAACCCCCTCTCTGTTTAGCAGGCTTGATCCACTAAACACTCTCTAGATCCACTATACTCTCTTGTTGGTTAACCCTTCCCAATCCTATAAGAGAGAGGCATTCATGGGCCAAAGAGAGGACTTTTGGGGCATCAAACCTATGATCATAAGCCTTTTGCAGAGATAGCTAGAGGAAGAACTTGGAGCTGGAGTGGGCTTGGAAATCAAGCAACTACTTTGTAAGCACTCTTGAGTTCTCAATGAAATATAACTTGTCTTGTTTCCCTATTTATGTGTGTTGATCATGATTCATTTACAAGCTAAGTACATCATGTACAACATGTCTCACGCAGGATAAACCCATGCGTAGAAAAATTTTAGGTACAGCCTGTTTCGGGGCCGTGCCAAAGGTGTATCGTCACAGTCAGCGAGCTCGTAGGCTCCTTTTTCCAATACACGCTTTATGATGAAGGGACTGTACCACATAGACTCTAGCTTTCCTTTTCCTAGTTTGTCATGCATTTGGTCATATGTGAGTACAAGGTCACCTTCGTTGAAAATCCGAGGTTGAACGGATTTATCATACTGTGCTTTGACGCGTTTCTTATGGGCTTCGTTAGCTAAAGCAACGTCGCGGCAGGTTTCATCCAGCTTAGCTAGATATAGAAATCGTTCTTCTTCGGAAGTCGTATTGGGAAGTAGCTAAATGGCTACCTTCAGTGACAGAATTTCACATTCAATCGAAAAAATGGCTTCCAAGCCATACACCAATTGGAATGGTGTAAACCCGGTAGCACTTTTCACTGAGGTTTGGTAGGCCCATAATGTCGGAAAGAGAGCTAAGTGCCAGTTGGACTTATGAGTACCCACAATGCTCTAGATCAAGCATTTCAAAACCTTGTTTATGGCTTTGACTTGGCCATTGGCCTATGGGTAGTACGTGGTTGAGTTCTTATGATGAAAACCAAACTTAGTGCTCAATTCTTCGATCATATGTCTTCTAAAGTGAGAGCCATGATCGGTCACGATAGACTGTGGAACTCCAAACCTAGATATGATGTGGTTGAATATGAATTGTGCTGTTGTTTTACCATCTTATGCAAAAGTAGGCATCGCTTCAGCCCATTTTGTGAAATAATCGACATCTACTATAACATAGCGATGCCCCCTGGCTGAAGTGGGCTTACAATGCGTGAAATCAATGCCCCATTTAGAGAAGGGGCCGATGGCAACAACAGGGTGAAGTGGAGAAGGATGCGAGCATTTCTTGCTATGGAAGAATTGACAGGGTGGACATTTCTTAACCGTTTCAATGCAATCTTTGAAAATCGAGGGCCAGAAATATCCCCCTCGTAAAATCATCTAGGCTATAGCCATCCCAGAGAGATGACCACCATATGCTCCAGAGTGATAGTCATTAAGAATGTGTTTAGCTTCATCCAAATTTAAACAATGTCAAAGAACGGTATCGACACCACAACGATAAAGGGTATTATTGATGATGAGGTAGTACTTGGCATGGTTTCATATGCGTCGACATTCATCATGGTTAAGTTCAGGCCGAAAACGTTGGGTTTGGATATATATTATGATATCCCCATACAACAGGTCGGACGTGCCAATGAGAAAAAATGATTCATCGGGAAGAGAATCGATGGGCTCTGGTTGCTCAGTGACATGGGGCAAAGTACAAATCAACTCTGCAAAGACCAAAGATTTCTTGGATTTGGCTTTGGCAAATTCCAAGTCAAATTCTTGCAGGTTGAAAATCCAACGAGAGTATTTGCCCCCAAGCACTTGACATGTGAGGATATAGTACATCGGATTGAAATCAACTATGACAATGGTCCGACGGAGCAGAATGTAATGACGAAACCTATGGACAGCAAAAACTGTGGCCAGAGCCATTTTTTCAACATGTGAGTAGCGAGTTTCGGAGTCGAGGTGACTCTTACTAAGATAATATACTACATGTTTTGTTTCGTTAGCATCTTCCTGGAATAACACCATGCCAATGGTGGAATTCGAAGCTGCAAGATATAAAATGTAATCCTGTGTGTAATTGGGGGGTTGAATTATGGGATCCTTGGTTAAGGCTGCCTTTAAATGGTCAAAGGATCGTTGGGTTTCATTGTCCCAAAAGAATGGGATGTTTTTCTTTAGAAGCCTCATGTAGCCTTTTGTTATCTCAACAAAATTACACACGAAATGACGTAGAAAGTTTGTGTGCCCATGCAAACTTTGAAGTTCTGGTATGTTCGTGGGGAAAGGCAAAGCTAGAATAACTTCTACCTTCGCGGGGTCCAATCGAATACCAATTTTTGGGTATTATGAATCCCAAAAGTTTTTCGGCTTCAACACAAAAAATTCACTTGTGTGGATTCAAACGAATATTGTAGTGGCATCACCTAGTAAAGATGGCACCTAAGTGATCTGGGTGATCTTCCCGAGTCTGAGAATGAGCAGGGAGGTAATCAAGATATGGTTCTACAATATGTTTGATATCGTGAAATGCGTATGACATTTCCCGTTGGAAATTTGCCCCGGCATTTTTGAGGCCAAAGAGTAGCTTTCGGTACGCAAAGGTTCCCCATGGGTAGATAAAGGTTGTTTTATGCTATTCAGCGGGGAGTATCTCAATCTGATTATAGCCAGAGAAGCCATACATGAATGAAAATATGACACTCCCGGCACAGTTATCGATAATCTGGTGAATGAACGGAGTTGGGTAGTTGTCTTTTGGACAAGCTTTGTTCAAGTCACGGTAATCGACACAGACTCTAATCGTACCCTGTTTTTTGGTTACGGGAACGATGTTAGACACCCATTCTGTCAGCGGGACAGGATAGATAAAACTAGCGTGCAAATGTTTTTCAACTTCTGCTTTGATAGCTACTTCTAGGTTTTGTTTCATGTCGTTATATGTTCAAAGGGTTTGCGTTGCTCTGAGTCATCCACTATGTCAAACCTTCCACAGTGTCAGTACATGTTCTATTATTCCATTGTCACATACTATCTCTCGTTTTGATTTCATGTCGATGATGTGTGAATCATTATGTCCCACCTTCGACCAATCTATTCTTGTCGACGCCAAATCACTATCCAGGAATTAGGCTTAGGAGTCAACCACTAGTACCTTGGTACCTACATGCCTCAATGGTAGGTTTCCTCATATTCGATAGTAGGTTTCCATCATTGACCTCTGATCGAATAATCTCTCGAATGCTCGACATCAACTCATTTATTCGCATTTCATTGAGATGTACTATAGATACCTTGGGGATCATTGTCATCATTGGTGATTTCCCTTGCATTTGTTAATGGTTCACATCATTGACCGGTAATCAAATGGTTTCTACTATGTTCGACTTCAACACCTTGTAATCACATGGATAGGTTCGTATTGTTTACGATAAGGTAGAAGACCCTGGACACCTTTTTGTACACTGATTACGTCCAGGATGCAAAGGAGATATTTTTTGTATTGTCACACAGATCCACTTATGTATTGGTCGTGGCTGTGTCATTATTGTCTCAGGGATCTATGATTGTTCATAGTAGCCATGATATGTTTACAATCTATATCATTTCAATACTCATGGATCTGCAATGTATTGGTCAGCAGCCATGCTTTGAGTCAATTGTTTTCGAGCATGGGAATGCCCGCCTTGGTGGTATATCTGACATTTTGTTTCTGTTTCATCTCCTTGTTTCTCCCCTCAATGCTATCTCCGCAAAGTATTTGTAAAGTCTTTCGGCCATCAGTCTCTTCTGACCTCACACTTTAGGGGGCATCTGTTATACCTCAATATTACACATTAAATCCTAGTGTCGCATCCTCGCACCGGTGACCTAAATGACACTTCCCCTTAATGATCATCCAGACATCTAGAAGTGAAGTCTATTGCCTGAACATTGAAAGCAAACATTTCACCTGCCACGTGTCACCCAGACAGACCTCATCTACAGGAATTATCATGCTCTGCACAATTGATGGGGCATGATAATTAGGGTTACCACGTTATGCTCCCACCCTAGGGGACGATAGTACCACGTTATGCTCAATCCTAGGGGTGCGATAATCCACTTTTAGCCTTTTTTCCATGGATTTTTGGATCTCAACTTTCGAGAGATTTTATTGGGATTTCCACCTTTGATTCAATCCCAACCCCCTCTCTATTTAGCAGGCTTGATCCACTAAACACTCTCTAGATCATCTATACTCTCTTGTTGGTTAACCCTTCCCAATCCTATAAGAGAGAGGCATTCCATGGGCCAAAGAGAGGACTTTTGGGGCATCAAACCTATGATCATAAGCCTTTTGTAGAGATAGCTAGAGGAAGAACTTGGAGCTGGAGTGGGCTTGGACATCAAGCAACTACTTTGTAAGCACTCTTGAGTTCTCAATGAAATATAAATTGTCTTGTTTCCCTATTAATGTGTATTGATCATGATTCATTTACATAAATTGTATTCAGTAGAATATATATCTAACTTATGATTTAGTTATTTGGAAGATAGTGTGCACTTGTTTGTCGTGTTGATCTCTACAGGTTCATTGCGAGGACTTTGGGATCAAAGACTTGATTGGACAAACATCAGAATAGAAGGTCAGTTGCCTTCTTTCTCATCTATCAAATTTTAGAACTGGAAACACCAATTTAGATCTAGGGAATGAGGTGGCATTTGTTTCCTTTTTGTCTTAGCATAGAGTTGATTTTTGTCACTTTATCCTAAGAGGGCTTCTTCTTACCCGTAGGAAGAAATATCTACAACACTCATACATAATAGCAAGGCTTTTGTTTGGACCTATACTGATATGAAAGGGATACATCCAAATATTTTCAAACATCATATTTATATCAAGCAATGTGTTGTCCCAATAAGACAGTCCCAAAGAAGGATCAACCTTGCATTAAAAGATATAGTCAAACTGGAATTGCAAACACTACTGGATGTAGGCTTCATCTACCCTATCTTAGACAGTGAGTGGTTCTCACCTCTAGTGATAGTTCTAAAGAAGGGGGGGAAGTGTAGAATATGTGTGGATTACAGAGATCTTAATAAGGAAACTAAAATAGATCACTTTACTATGCCATTCATTGATCAATTATTGGATACTCCTACTGGAAACAATTTTTTTTCATTCCTAGATGGTTTTAGTGGATATTATCAAATACAAATCCACCCTTCCGATCAATATAAAAACACATTTACCTTCCCATCGGGAACAACTGCATACAAAGTACTACCATTTGGACTCTGCAATGCCCCTGCAACCTTTCAAAGGGCTATCATAAGTATAATTACAGATTTCATCAATGATCAGATGGAGGTATATATGGACGATTTCACACCATATGGATTTTTTTTAAAAAAGCATTAGATAATTTGAAATCATTCCTAAACAAATGCATCGAAATGAGTCTATGTCTCAGCAATGATAAGTGTCGAATGCTAATGCAAGAAGGCATAGTTATGGGGCACCATATATCCCAAAGAGGTATTGAAGTTAATCAAGCAAAGGTAACTATTATTAAAACCCTGCCCCCACCTGTCAAACAAAGGGATGTGCGCAACTTTCTAGGGAAGACAGGCTACTACAGAAGATTTATAGAGCCTGATTCAGTGGAGTGGAAGCCCCCATGTTTTCTCTCCTAACAAAAGACAAAAAATTCAATTAGAATGAGAAATGTATGACCACATTTGATCACCTCAAAGAGAAAACCACTACTACTCCAGTCCTCCAAGGCCCAAACTGGAACCTAACATTTCACATCCACTTGGATGCCTTAGACAAAGCTATCGGTGCAGTACCAGTACTAGAAGAAGAAAGGAAACCACACACCATATATTATATCAACAAAAACTTGGCATGAGTGGAGATCAACTACACAGTCACTAAGAAGGAATTCTTAGTTATTGTGCACGCTATTAACAAATTTTGGTACTACATAACAAGATATCCAGCTTTTGTACATACCAATCATTCAGGAATAAGGTACCTCATGAACAAACCTCATACCAGTGCTAGAGTTATATGATGCTTACTTCTCTTACAATAATTTGATTTGATAATCCTAGACAAAACATGCAAACATAATGTGGTAGCATATTTTCTATCAAGACTAACCCATGTGTAGGACAATGAACTAGTAGAATATGTTTTCCTTGATGAACATCTCTTTGCAATATCAGTGCAAAGTCCATGATTTGCTGACATTGCCAACTACCTAGTATCTGGAAAGTTTCCACACTAATATGGCCATAAGGAAAGGTGTAAGATAATAAGGAAAAGTGCAACTTACATTTGGATCCAAGGCCTACCTTTTAAAAAAGGACCAGATCAGATATTAAGAAGGTTTATCCGAGAAGATGAAGTGCATGATATACTTCATGATACTCACAATGATCCTTGTGGAGGCCATTATGCAGCAAAAAGAATGCCAGAGAATGGGAAAACCCACACAGAGAGATGAAATGCCTCTACATCCTCAAGTATCATTGGAACCATTTGAAAAATGGGGGTTTGACTTCATTGGCCCATTCAATCCACCATCTAATAAAAAGAAATACATCTTAGTATGTACAGACTACCTTACCAAGTGGGAAGAAGTTACACCACTTGCTATTGCTGATGAAAATAGTGTGGCAAATTTCTTCACGGAACAAATATTCCACATATTTGGAGTCCCCAGAGAACTAGTTTCTGATCAAGAAACAAGACTCATGAAGATATCCTCAAAAGAAACAAGACAAAGAATAGGAAATATTCATCCTACCACCCACAGGCCAATGGGAAATTTTAGGTCACAAACAGGGAGCTTGAGAAAATTCTAACAAAGACAGTACAACTACACAAAATAGATTGGGCAGACAGGTTGAATGAAGCAGTATGGGATTACAACACAACATGGAAAAAAACCACTAGTTTTAATCCATATGAACTCGTATATGGAAATAAGGTTATGCTACCCATTGAATTTGAAATTAAGACACTAAGAATAGCATCTCAACTAAACATGCAACTTGCAGCGGTTCAAAAAGAACACATTCTCCAATTAAACCAACTAGATGAACCTCGATAGCAAGCTCTAGCTCACACTGAGATCATCCAACAACAAAGGAAACAATGGCATGATAATAAAATAAGGAAAAACAATTCAACGACGAATACTGAGCATTATTAAATGACTCTAGATTCTAGAAATTCAAAGGCAAACTCACAACATGGTGGCTAGGACCATACAACATAGACACAATCTTCAACAATGGAGCTTTCATAATTAAAACAATAGATAAGGAATTTCCAATGTTGATCAATGAAGATAGACTCAAATTGTACAAGAAACCTCACTCTAAAGAGGAGTTCATACAAACACTATATAAGAAGTATATCATGCTAATAGAGGGCCTAGATGTCCTCCACTTCAACTAAGGACTTCTTCTAGAAAAAAAAAAAAAATATAATAAAAAAAAGAGAAATAAAAAAAGGAAAAAAAAGAGAAAAAAGAAGAATAAAAATAATAAAAAAAGAAGAAGAAAAAGAGGCAACAACAAACTAAACAACAAGCAAGCAACAACAAAATATCAAGCAAGGAAACCAAATAACAAGAAAGCAACAACAAACTGTCAAGAAAGGAATCCAAACAACAAGCAAGCAACAACAAACTGTTAAGCAAGGCAGCCAAACAACAAGCAAGTAGCAACAAACTATCAAGCGAGGCAGACAACCATCAAGCGAGCCAGCAACAACTATCAAGCGAGGTAGGAAAACATTGAACGAGCTAGCAACTAAAAGACACCAACCCAACAATGAAAAGACACCAACTAAATTGGTATGAAAAAATATTTCACTACTACAGAAGTGAACAACCAAACTACAGACTAAGACTCAAATAAATATGGAACCGAACATGCCCAACTTTCCACAGCAACAAGCTCCACGTCGCCACTCAAGGTACGCTAATCACAAAAGGTAACCACTGACTTCATTATTTCGATATTCTGTCAAATCTATTCCCCCTACATAAAGTATAATTACAAAGATGAGGGCAACTCATTTTTAGAAAGAAGGTGGTGCATGTATCAAGATAAGACCGTTGACCCATACAAAGTAATCATTGCATATTCCAATCGGGAAATGACAATCTAAGATGGTGAAGAAGGGGGCATGAAAATGCATAATTAAGAACAATTTTTTGTATCTCACCACTATCTCCATGTCAATCAACAATATTGCAAGAGGAAGGATGGAAAATAAGGCAGAGGAAGAATGAAAACAAGCAGACAAGTTCGATCGGCATTCATTTAAACACACAAACTTTAGGGGAGACATATCAAAGAGGAAATAGGGGTTCATACAACAAGCTAGTTCTCGACTTAGTAAAGACGCAAGTAAGTTCATTCGTTCCTTCATCCTGTTCATTTATTCAGTATATTTTAATACAATGACTACCAAGTTTAAGAAAAGTGAGTCAGAAGATCATTCCCCTATTTATGATCAACAGGAGGTACTGACCATCCTTCGCACTGCAGGTTTGATTCCCTTCATCACTAGTTTAAAAGGATATTACTTGAATGTATCCCTCGAATGTTTTAAGAACCTGGAGCATTTGAAAGAGGAGGAGTATGTGACAAGGGTAAAAGGGTTACGTATTCGCTTGAATGAATAAAGAATAGCGGCATACATTGGCATGCCTCAATGTTTACACTGGGGTAAGGATGATAGGGAAGCCAACATAAAGGAAAAGAATAACTTCTTTTCAAAAGGAGAATAGTATGATGAAGATAAAAACGGGGTGAACAGGGAAACCATGCGAAAACCTTGGGACAAATTTGCTATGTCGTCCTAAAGTACATCACCTCTACTAGGAGACTTAGCTACATCCCACATTTCATTTTTGAATACTGTATATCTTGAGGAACAGGGGGCATATTAAGCCAAACAATAACATCAACATCCATTTTTACTTATTACAGTCCATATGGGAGATGAGTAGGAATGTGGTACAAGGGAAAGAGGGCACCCTAGCACATAATAGGCTAATTAAGTTAATTCTCTGTGAGGAATTAGAAACCCAGGTCCTTGAACTTTACTCGGATGAATTAATACATATCTCCGCAGACGATGTATAGAGAATGGAGGGCACCCCAATTTCAACCTCAACTCCCATTACAGGGAAGAAAGTGAAGAAGATGGCCACTCAGTTAGGGGCCAAAAGGAAAATTGACTTATAAATAGATGATCATGAAGTTGTGCCTGTATTTCTGATGAAAATAAAGCATTCCAGAGATGCCTGTGTTCAGAAACCACCAGCATCATCCGCCAGATCATATGAATTCAGGAGGCAGAGCAGGAGGCTTAAAAAGGAGTCAAAAAATAGGTAAGAGAAGGAAAGAGAAAAGGAAGAAAAATATGAAGAGGAGTCCAAAAAAACACCCCTGGATTAACAAGACTCCGAGGACTTTGAAATGGAACAAGGAGACCCATTTTTTGTCAATAGAAGAAGAAACGCCACTCAAAGACAGTTCATTACCCAAAGAAGAGACGCAAATCAAATAGGATTCTAGTCTATCTGAGGCATTGTATGGATTATCAAGGGTTAGGGAAGAATTGGCAACATTGAAGATAGTATCACAGTTCCATATAACCCAGGTTGTGGCATCGACAACATCCCCAATCATGTATGAGAAAATTCAAATTTTAAAAATGCATCATGTTGGCCAACTCAAGCACTTGGAATAGAAAAACCAAGCACTAGAGGCATAATTGAGCAAAGCTCAAGAGAGGTTGGTGCAAAAAGACCAAAAGATCCTACAATTGGAAACTACCCTAGACACTACTGCTAAAATTTATGAAGAAACCATAAGGTATAGATCCCCATCCAGGATTTATACCGTGTATCTCAGAGAAAAATGGTGTCAATTTCAACAGCATGGATTAAAACATAATTTACCATTGGAAATAGCCACCCCAAAATATTTTGGGGACACTTCACTAGATAAAAAAAGGCTTGAAAAGGACCCACTATGCGAATTTTTCCTCCACAACTTGGTCATTCCCCATTTACCTAACTGGTCACCAAACCCATGTGTTGGTGATTTCCATCTAAGCGCACTCTGCTCCTTAATGAACCATGAAATTGAAATATCACAAGATGCTCATCTATACCGGTCAGAGGAATGGGTAAATTAATTATGGGTGAGAGAAGAAGGCACTCATCTAGAGAAAGTGATCCAACATCATAATACCATAACCGATGATGAATACTTAATTCCTATCCTTGAGGAAAAGCAACATGAAGCTATTGAGCACTTTGACAAAACTGTACAGAGAACCCTTAGGGAAGTACAAGAGGTCATAAGGGATAGATGGAAAATAATTTCAGGAGACCTGAAAAGGAGAGAGCCACATTTCCCCTATACGTTGGATGTTGTTATGATCAGGGAAAAAATGTATAGAGAATCTTTGCTAAGAAATAAGCTCAAATGGATTGGAATGAAGTTGAGCCCACCGTTATCCCTTCCCCTGTTATTCAAGTAAATCATCGATGAGGAAGAAGAAACAAGGGCTTGGACCAAAGAAGAATAGAGTCAAGGATACTACCGGTAGATAGGGGCACCTCGGGTCATTGCATGGGACATCAAAGAAGTTGTTGAATAGCAGGATAGGTTACACAAGGATATGTAACATCTTCAAGTTTGGGGGAAATGATGGCTCCACAATATAGGTATCAAGTGCATTCCGTTTTACTATTAGGGAGTAAGAAACTAAGCCAAAATCACCCCTTTCTGTAGGCTAGGATGTGATTTGATTGACTGTGGAATAATGTTGGTTAATTATTAATATTTTCTGCATGTAGCATAATTTAAATAAGCTAATCAAGTGGATGAGAACCATGTGCAAATAAATGTAGGTTTAAATACAACTATGAATATTGGCAAGTCAAGTTCTAGTTAACATCAGAAAGAAGTAGAAGAAGAACTCGAGGTCACTCTATCAGTCTTTCCTGATTTCTAGGGACAAATCTAAAGTATATTTATCTCGTGATTCCCAATGAAGGGACTTGGTTGAAACTCTGTAATAATTATAGGCGCGTGCATAGCATGAGGGCATCTTATGCATTTTTTTTATTTTCCATTTTCGGACATTTTTCACAGCACTCAAGTTTTTACAATTGATATGGATTTTATACTAGCTTAATGAAGAAACAACGTTTTACATCATCTGTGAGTTTATAAGTCTAAATTATCTCGTGTAATATGCTTTAAGGAGGGCCCCCTCATTGCATAGAACATGATTTATGTGTTGTATTTACATTATGATTCATGCATTTCATTATTTATGATCAAACAAGTAATCATGAATTATTTACTACATAGAATTCATTTATGGAAATGACTGTTTTATCTGTAGCTCTGCGCAACAATGTATGTAGTTTTGATATAAGGTGTCTATATTCCTGTAGGCTCATTTCGTAAAGGCATTTTTACAGATTCACATTCTTATGCACAAAACAATTTTCATAATATTTGCACTTTAGGTTTAATTCATATCAATTTCTTTTGGGAATTTATCGATTAGCATATTTTTGTTTGCATCAATAGTTATTTCTCTTAGGTTAGTTTTCCAAAGCATTTCATTAAATAGATTTATGACTTCGTAGAGTATACATTTTGATTTCATTAGAAAATATTTATGCTTTCAGTAAATAGATGTATACTTTTGCTTTCATTAGAAAAGATTTATGCTTTCACTAAATAGATGTATGCTTTTTCTTTCACTAGAACAAATTTATGCTTTCACTAAATATATGTATTCTTTTTCTTTCATTAGAATAGATTTATGCTTTTAGTAAATACATGTATTCTTTTGATTTCATTAAAAAAAAATTCATGCTTTCAGTAAAAAAGATGTATTCTTTTGCTTTCATTAAAAACAAATTCATGCTTTCATTAAATAGATGTATGCTTTTATTTCATTAGAACAGATTTATGCTTTCAGTAAATAGATGTATGCTTTTGCTTTCATTAGAACAGATTTTGCTTTCAGTAAATAGATGTATTCTTTTTCTTTCATTAAAAAAAAATTCATGCTTTCAGCCATTAGACGTATGCTTTCATCAAAATAGGCTTATGCTTTCATAAAAAAGAATATTCATATACTTCCCTTTTACATTCCCAAATTCTATCATTCTAGGTTAGGATTCTCTTAGCAATGCACATGCAGTGCAAAGTATCTTTGAAGTTTGTACGATCCCTAGTCGATATTTAAAGTTAGGTTCTTGAATTGAAACCTATAAAAAGGTCATCATTTTAGGATCCCACCAGCAATTATTGATCATATCATGGATACATAGGTTAAGGGCACTCGCCAACAGAAGATCCAACTATATCGGGTTGTCAAAGCAGGGAAACTACTCCACAAAGGAAACTGCCTCACAAGGAGTCAATTTCAGCAGAATTTTACCCATTTTATGGGTGAACTCAAAGCAATGGATACCATTGCTTCCTAAGGGGGGAGGACTAATCCATATGGATGTAGGTACCCACCTCTTCCACTTGCTCAAAATATTTTTCCATTTTGGAAATTTTCTAGTAATTTTTCTATAGTTTTTTGGGTCCCGAACATCTGGGGCCCATAATTAGAAATTGTAAGTCTTGGATAAACCTTTCCAATCGCCTATCGAGCACCCCAAACATAGATCACATGCAAAATTTATGAACCTAGGAAGTTGCCTGTTCAACTAACCACCTTGGGGCCACAAACTATATGACGGTTCATATTCTAGTGTTATGGTTTTGGATGTTCAGGGTTCTTGCCCTCATGCTTATGATAAATAGTCTCTTTTTGTCTCTTCTTGTATTCATCTTTGTATTTATCTTGTCACGAATGAGCGTAGATGCCACATCTCTTTTCAAATATATAACTACCACCATTATAGCTACTTTTATTTTATGGTTTGTTCTATTTCATTCATTTTAATAGAATATGAGTTTATTGTATTAGTGTGTTTCTTTCCATATATCTGTGTATGTGAACATATATATACTCTTTCATTTCATTCTCACATAAATATGGATCAATGGTATCAGAGCCTTCTTGTGGTTTCTCAGTGCATGTCCCCGATAAGATCTTAATATCGAGAGTTGGGTCTCAAACTAGTTGAGCTTGGGGAAAACCCCTCTCCTTGGCCCAAGCAGGATCACATGGTGAGGGAAGAAAAGATAGATGATGGAGCAGGATATCCTATTAAGATGTTGCTCGAGGAATCCGGAACAAGATGATGGATAAATTCACCCAGATCCTTCGAAGAATGCCAACGACGGCGGATGCACCTTCAACGAGTAGTCATTTTGGGGGTGAGACTTCGTTCAAGGTACAAGTTAAATTTGACATTCCCTTATTTGAAGGCAATATAGATTTGGATACTTTGGAGAAATGTTTAAATTTGTTAGAGGGTTACTTCTTTGTTAAAATTTTTTCCAATAGCGAAAAGATCACATCCGGACTCCTTAAGTCTCTTCCCCATATGAAAGACTGGTGAGATGGGTACTGTGAGAGGCATGCAAGAGATGAGTATCAACTATTCAGGACAGACCCCTCTTGGGAGGATTTTTTTGATGCTGTCAAGAAGGATTTCTACCAATTCGGAACCTATGATGACTAGTACATGAGGTGAAAAAATTTGCGTTAGGAGAGAGACTATACAGTTCCATAGAGACCATACAGTGCCAGAGTTTACCAATATGTTCCATACACTGTGCTCCAAACTGGGTATTAGAGATTCTGAATGGAACTTGGTCATAAAGTACCGCAGTGGCCTACATAGGTACATTTAGATGGAGATGGATTTATTGGACATATACTCACTAGGATCAGCTTATCGGTATGCCATTAAGATCAAGCAGAAGTTTAAGCAAAATAATAAGCATGATTTTGGGTTTGCAAATTAGCAGTAGAAGACTAGAAAAGGTGGCCCTAATTCACAAAGCAAAGGACATAGCAAGGACGACCAAAGCCCCGAAAACCAGCCTAATCCACAGGAAAAGAAGCGTAATGGGAAATCGAAAAAGGACACTAGAAAGTGATGCGAATTCCACAAGATCCCTTGGCATAACACTAATGATTACCACTCAAAACAATCCTTGTTAGCCGAGACTAAATCCCTGGATCTAGACTCTGGCTTGGAATTTGATGTAGATATAGAAAAGGGAAAGAAAATCATTTACATGGAACCTAGTGCCACCATCGCCACTGTAAAGATCCAACCAGAAGATTCAGAGGAGATAGAGGAAGGGGAACAACTCTTCCATTCACAACTATGGGTGTAGGGGACTCCACTGCATTTCATTGTTGATAGTGGCATCTAGAAGAATATCATCCTGGTCGAGGTCGTCAAAAGGTTGAAGCTTTCGACGGTTCCACATCCCCAACCATACAACATCAATTGGTTGAGCCAAGGACGAGACATTCATGTCGGTCAACAATGTTGCATTTCCTATAGCATCAAGCCCTTCAAGGATGAGGTAATGTGTGATGTTTCCCTACTTGAAGTTTGTGATGTTCCTTTAGGAAAACCATATATGTGTAAATGGCATGTTGTGTATGATTCTAGACCTCGTAGTGTCATTATTACTTTGGGAAAGAAACTCCATAGGATACCGGAGACACTTCCCACTACTGCAGTGTCCCTCATCACAGCTAAGCAGTGCATAAAGGTAATCTCCTAGACATTGAAATTTGTCCTCTTCATGGCTCGTTTTGAAGGTGAACGAAATATCACAGCAACGATTGCCACCTCCACACAAAACCCCTCTACGCAGCAGAAACATGTGGACAACATCGTGGAATCATACAAATACATCTTCACCACACCTGTTAGTGTTCCATTACATTTCTAGGTCAAGCATTCGATTGATTTGATACCCGGTGCGACTTTACCTAACGGGCCAGTATACAGGTGTTCCCTCATGCAAAAGGAAGAAATCAAATTCTAAATTGAATATTTAATTGAAAAGGGTCACATTCGACCTAGCTCCTCACCTTTTGGGAGCCAAATTGTGTTCATATAGAAGAAATATGGGATATGGAGACTCTATATTGACTACCGAGCTCTAAAAAGATCACAGTCCATAATCAGTATCCCATTCCCCAGATCGACGACCTTCTTTCCAAGCTCAAGGGTTCCAAATATTTCAGAAAGATTGATCCAATGTCTAGCTATCATCAAGTGCCAATTGAGCAGGCTGATGTTTGGAAGACTACCTTCAAATCCCTTGAAGGCCTCTTTGAGTGGTTGGTCATTCCTTTCGGCTTGACTAATACTCCAACAACCTTCATGAGGATGATGGATGATATCCTACGACCATTCACCAATTCTTTTGTGGTCATATATCTAGATGATATCTTCATCTATAACAAAACATGGGAGGAAAATTTTCAGCATATCGACCAGGTCCTGAGCACCCTGTCACAACACAAGTTATACACCAATCTAGAGAAGTGTTCATTTGGCATGGAGAGGGTTCAGTATCTGGGGTACATTGTTGACGGGCATGACATTCATGTGGATCCATGTGGATCCAACCCCGACAATTCTCAAAGAGCTTTGCAGCTTCCTAGGCCTTGAAAAATTATATCGCAAATTTTTGTTGGTGTAATATCCCTTATCTGATCTCATAGGATATCAACTGAAATTCAAACTTCGAAATCAGAAAATTGCATAACAGAAACTAGTCTTCAAAACTAGTTAAGATGAAACTAGTCTTGGTTAGTGATTTACCCACCCAAAGCTTGACTGATGGAGACTTTTGGATCTGCCAAATGTACTATGGATTGTGAAACAGAAAGGAAAGAAGCATCAAGGCCATATTTTGATTTCTAAGAACAATTTACTAGTTCCATTTATGTTTCGATCATCATCCAGGCTGAAGTCTACTCCAAGGATACCTAGGCACACCAACATATGCCTACTAAAATTTTTCACTTACACTTGACATCAAACAGAGTTGGATAATAGGTAATAACCCCCTAATATACTACTGGACAAGTTTCACGAAGGTTTTGGGAGGTTCTGGCAGTGTTTGGAGTCAAGGAGAGAAAGAGAGCGAGGATGGACTGCTCAACTAGTTTATTTCCAGGCTCTTCCAAACAGGATGAGATGGTCACAAAAAATGTAGTATGAGGATTTTTTTGGATTCATTAATGTCTTAAGGACCTATAATTATTTGCAAAACAGAAAATAGATAACCATAGGCTATTTCATTAAAGTTACTACAAAACTAGTCATGAATTCATGCCCAACGAGCTAGTATTGAAATATGCAAACACAATTAGCCTCTAAGGCTCTTGAATATCTTATTTTGGACTTGTTATGGATTCTAAATACCATTAAAAACCTATAGAAACCTTCAAAAAGTAAAATGGTTTCATAGAGCTCTGAATATTCCAATTCTTGGAGAACAAGTCAATTAAAATGGCTCAATGAGCTATTCTTGAGAGATTAGCACAGAAAAATTTGAACCCAAAATCTGATGGCGTATATGTATGAATTTAGACATCACTCCACCGAAAATCTGAAAAAACTTTATTTGTTTAAACATCAGTGAAACTTCGACGGATATCCGACAGCAACAAGGTCTTGTTGGATATCAGACACTAAAATGTCGATTAAACGACACATTTATTTTAATATACACATCGCATAATCGATGAAAATTAATTTCCAGAAGGTCAAATATCCGACCAAAAATACGTCGAATATCCGACAGAATTTACATAGGGAAAATTCGGATATCCGACCAAGAATACGTCGGATATCTAACAAAACTTACATACTCCTAAGTCAGATATCTGACCAATACCATGTCAAATTTCCAACAACGTTTACATAAGTAACGGTCAGATATCCGCCGAAAGTGGCGTCGAAGTTGTGATATATGTAACCAAAAATAGAAGACAAAGTCCGACGACATTTTCTGTCGGAGGTATGGCAAAGTCGTCGGATTTAGTGGAAGTGGCGTTGGATATGGGACGTAATTGGGGATTTAAAAAAAAAAAACTACTAGTTCCAAACGAGGTTCACCTGGGACAAACAATATGAATGGCATGATTTATTGTGATAGGTTTTGTTTATATTCGGATGATTGGTCTATAATTTATGAGGCATACAAGCAAAGAAGCGTTAGCATGAAAATAGATACTATCATATGTTCATTCCTATTTTAAAAAATAGCCATATACAAATGCTTTAAAGCACAAATCCTGGACCATTACAAAAGCTTTCATTTAGTGATTGGACAAAAAATGAAGTTTTTGATTCATTAAGTGGGAGAATACTTGGGATGCATATTCTGTATTGAAAAAAATTGGATTTTTGTTTTGGGATGGACCACATACAATATAAAGTTACCTCAGGCCTATGGTGATTGGAAAGGCTTAAGCTTGAAGATTGGCTCATAGCTAGCACATGATATAAACAAGTGCAATTGGTTAATAATTGGAAAATAAGTACTACTAGTAATCAGATGAGCCATGAAAATGATTACAATTAAAGGTTAGATCATAATGAAATCCAATAGCTAGAAAGTGTATTACACAAGCTGTAGATGCAATATCAAGTGCACAAAATAAGGGTTATATCTACATAAAGATCAAACTTAAACCAGTACTTTTGTTTCTAATACATTGAATTTTAGTTAGAATTATAATTGGAGTTTTGACTAACATGGACAGTTTAATTTTTTATTAATCTCAAATTCTCTATTTAAACCCCCAAAAACCAACATTGTATGAAAATTCAAAAAATGTTTATTTCTTTATATTGTTGAATTTTCCTACTTTTCCTTGATCCAACTCAAACTCTCAGTCTCTTCTTCTGCCTTGCCTAGTTGATTCAGAATTTCATTTGGTAAGCTATTCATTTTA
This sequence comes from Larix kaempferi, assembly GCA_027924585.1. Taxonomy (NCBI): domain Eukaryota; kingdom Viridiplantae; phylum Streptophyta; class Pinopsida; order Pinales; family Pinaceae; genus Larix; species Larix kaempferi. The sequence continues at coordinate 6,435,244 of BSBM01000264.1, forward strand.
GTGGAAGAAACTTAAAACTCACTCCCTACTCCAAGTCATTATAGAATCCATCATGCTTATGCTTCTCTTCTACCAAAAAACATGAGAACTCTTCAGTATCCACATAAAAATCTGTAAATATACACATTAGATATATTTACACATTTATAAATAATTATAAGAAAGCTTCCATATGATGCATCATTTTGTTGGGGATTTTACACTGATTTTTTACCTCGCCTTGGATCTTTAGTGGATAACTATGCTGGAAATTTTGATTTCAACCATTAATTATTGTACTTCGCTCCTAAGTAGCTTGAGGACTTGTGGAGACCTGTCATGATACGCCAAAATCCAAAACATCACCTAGATTAGTGAATGAATATTTTTTTTTAGTGAATGAATTTTTTTTTACCAGTAAGGGTGATGAATATTATAAATGGATTGACCATTCTATGTTGAATAGTGTTGACACAAACCCAGTCGATAGGGGTTGCTCACACTATCGACACCCAAAACACCACGATCTCCCTGAGCACCGACCCAGATAGGTTTTTCCCAGTCTAGCAACACTTGCAGAGTAGATGAAGTCTCACCCAAGATGTTCAAGGGAGTGCTAACGGAAGCACGTTTTCGCCGAATGAAGGAGGACTTTGTGCATTAACTCATCAACTTATCGCAGCATTGCATAACATATCCAAACATTCAACTCAGGCATTAAACATAATTACAACATCATTCAATAGATCTCATCATTGACATAACCATCAATACGTAATAGATATAATAGTAAAACATTTATTGTAGCAAGAAAACATCGCATCATTCACAGATTCATATCGCATAATGCATTTATCACAAAGAAACAGGAAAGACACAATGATTCTTCTCAAAATTCTGTCATATCATATTCATCTTCAACAAAACAAGATAATCCTTCTATCGCATACCCAAACTAACAGACAATAACAAGCAAAATCCTCCATGCTCAACTGACTCTTCAATTGATCAATTCTGGTTTCCAATTGGTATATCAACACTTACAATTCTATGTCTATTTATAGGCTAATTCCTTTACATTTGCTGTCCACTTAACCAACCGCCTAACTACTTCTTAACAAACTTTACAAAAAGGCTAACCCAAAAACCCAAATAATGTGACCCAAATGACCCAAAACCCACATAATGCGGTCCAAATGACCCAAAACTACCTAAACTTATTGACTTGCGCATTGTTTTCCATCTTGCATGACATATTTGACCCTTCACAGCATCCACAATGCTGCGTAGTTGGCTCATCCAAACCGCCTGCCAACAGGCACCCAACACAATCTTGTTGCTCACCCTCGAGCCAGGTCAGCTAGACATGGTGTACTCGTTCTTGTATGTCGCTTGACTATTCCTCTGCAACTGTTCTTGATGTTTGGAGCTCACTGTTGTGTACTGCTCAAACTGCTATGGTGATCTCCGACTCGCTGTCATGTACTTCTCAAACTGATACAGTGCTCTTCCGGCTTGGTGTCATGTACTTCTCAAACTCATCCTCCAGTATCTGGAAACTTAGTGCAGACTGAGGAAAATTTGATGAACAACACTGAGGTGTGAAACAGGCCAATTTCTCTAGCACATCTTTTTTTCCCTAGGGATCACCTACTATCGGGACCACAAGGCTACCGCTCCTGTCATTCTGGTGGTCGCAGGGACCACGAATCTTCGAACTACCACCACATACCTAGACATCTCAGATGATACTTCATCTCTGTTACACCAGAGTGTCCGTGTCGCTTCCTTCTCTAGGTTCTCATTCACACTCGTCGTTCAGGCCCTCAGCGCATCTGGTGTGCTGTTGCACGAGATGAAATGGATAATTTTCATAGCCTCCCTGGAATTCCTAACTTATCTAGCTTCTTGACCCACTCACAACATGAATTTCTCTCGTTGGATACATACCTCTTTACTCAGCTAGCCTCTGGTACCTGTATTTATTCATTCTCAACATCCTGGACTCCTGCCTCATAAATAATTTGCAAATCCATTCTCATAAGGCTCCGATCCTGTCATCATACTATTCTGCCATCTCCTGGTGAGGTGGATCCGCAGCATGCGTGTTTAGACCAGATTTCTTACGTGCGAAGTAGCGACCATGCTTCCACCAGTTGTCATTTGTGCCAAAACATGTGAAGCATCAACCATGCTGCCATCGACCATGCTTCCCCCTCGTAGTAGACATGTTAAATGTGCCGAACTCTGTCGTAAATTCGGGCCATCTAACGGTCAAATTTTTTAGAGAGATCGATCTCATGAAAAATTGCTGCCTGCTAACGATCTGTAAGGATTGTTGATTTGACTGCGTCACGACCCTGCAGTGGTCACGGCATGACTCCCAAACTTTGATACCATCACCCCTACTTGTGCATCCTATCCCTGCTGGTGCACCATCCTGCCACCTAACATCGTGCACTTTTTTTTTTTTACTTGCGCAATGCTTTACGCATCTCGCAGATCCTAGCCCATCCTGTAGGGCTTCATCCTGCTACCATTCACCATCTTTTGCAGCATCGCTCCATCTAGTTGTCATAGTTGTACTATGTCTCCTGTAGTTATAGAACTAACAAGATATGGTCCCAGCCAATGCATCTGTAGTTTGCCGGGATGCTTCATGAACTTGCTATCATACAACAACACCAAGTCGCCCTGTTGAAACTGTTTGTTTTTGATATGGCGATCATGCTAAGCTTTTTGCCAATCTTTATCCACGTGCTGGTGAAAACCTGTGATAAAGAGGTCTTCCTCAAGCCGCACCAGCTGCTCCAGACATTCTAATAATGTTGCTTCATAATTCATGCCTGTTGCTGCCACTATGCACAGGCTAGGAACAATGTACTCCATAGGCATAACTGCCTCTTGCCCATACACAAATTTGAATGGTGTCTGTCCCGTCACCCTTTTACAAGTGGTGCGATATGCCCACAAGACTGCTGGAATCTTCAAATCCCAGTCATCGCGGTTCACATTACAAACCTTTGTAAGCGCATGCTCCAATACTTTGTTGAAGGTCTCCACCATGCCATTTTCCTGCGGATGATACAACGTACTCTTCTTATGTTGTATCTAAAGCTCTACTCTCAATGCACTGACCGTGTGATTAATGAAGTGACTCCCCTAATCACTCATCAATATCTTCGGGCATCCAAATCAAGTGATAATATTGTCGAACAAGAATCGAGCTGCTCTCGCAGCGGTGAAATCTACAATTGGTGCAGCCTCTGCCCATCTTGTCAAATAATCTATCGTTATGATTACGTATCGTGCACCAGTGCACTTCTCAGGTTGTTTGATAGGTCCCACGAAATTGACAGCCCATTTAACAAATGGCTGCAAGGTTACTTGAAGTATTAGCGACATCTCATCCCTCTTGGAGGGTTTTCCAGTTCATTGACAGACATCGCAAGTCTGTGCGTAATCCGTTACATCACTGTGAAGAGTGGGACACCAAAGCCGCGCATGAAGCACCTTCCTGGCAGTAGCGCGACCACCATAGTGTCCACCAACCACTCTTGTATGTGCTTCTGACAATACTTCCCTTGCTCGTGAGGCATGAAACAATGCCTCAAGATCTCGTCTGGGCCTAGCTTATACAACTGTCCGGCAATCAACTGGAAATCATCAGCCTTAACCACCAACTACTTCTTCTGACTGGTGGTAAAATCCTCTGGTGTGGAACCTGTCGCCAAAAATTGAATTATTTATTCATAGTAGTCATCAGCTACTTCAACCTTGAATAGTTGCGCATCTGGAAGCCCATCTTCAATGTTGGTTGGTTCCTCCCCTATCTCAATTGGTGACAATTGATATGGCCCCATGTTCAAGCGACCAGGATTCACAATTAACTCACAATCAAACTCCTAAAAGAGAAGTAACCATCGACATATCTTCCCCCCCATCATAGGCTTATTGACCAAATATTTCAAAGCAGAATGGCCTGTGAATATCTTAAAGTGACCTCCCAAGAAGTAGTGCCTAAACTTCTGCAGTGCATATACCATCTCCAAGCCTTCCCTTTCTGTAGTGGTATAATTTTTCTCCACAGACGACAGCTTTCGACACGCAAAAGCAATTGGGTGATCCAAATCTCCTTCCCCTAGTTGTGCGAGCACTACTCCCAGCGCAATTGATGACGCATCCACATGGACATGGAATTCCTTGCTCCAGTCAGGGAATACTAATATTGTAGTAGAATCCATCTTAGCCTTTAGCATCTCGAGACTGACTTGACATTCTGGACTCCAGACAAATGTTGCATCCTTCTTCAGCAACTTTTCCATAGGATCCGTTATCACAACATATGCTTGGATGAACTTGCGGTAGTACCCTGTGTACCCTAGCGTCGCTCGCAACTTCTTGACATTGGTAGGCAGTGTTAAGCTGAGGATGAGCGCAATCTTCGCTGGGTCAACTAACAATCCTTGCTTGCAAACAATGTGACCCAACAATATCCCACATGGTGCATAGAAAATGCACTTTTTCAAGTTCAATGATATCTGATGCTATCGACATCACTCCAACATTAGTCGCAGGTTTTCCAGATGATCATTGATCAATCCATAAACTATCTATTCATCCATATAAACTTTTAGAAACTTATGAATAAAATATCTAAAGGAAGCAACAACAACCTGAGAGAATATCGCAGGTGCGTTCTTTAGCCCAAATGGCATGATGGTGTACTAGAGACACCCCCATTCAGTCACAAACGTTGTCTTGTGGCGGTCCTCTTTCGCAATCTTGATCTGGTGATAACCAGAAAAGCCATCCATAAAGGAATACATCTCTTGGCCACCCACACCCTCCAATACTTCATCAGTGAACGGTGTCGGAAACGGATCATGCATACATGCATTATTCAGCTTCCTCAAGTCAACACAAATCCGTACCTCACCTATCTTTTTGTCTTGCACCACCATGGGACTAATCCATTCTGATTCTTCGATTGGTTCAATGATGCCAGCATCCAACATGCGGTCAAGTTCAAATTTGACCCTTTCATTATGTTGTGGATTCAGTCGATACGGTATCTACCTAATTGGTTTTGCATCTGGTTTCAACGGAATCTTCATCTCCCCTAGATCCCCCAAGATTCCCTTCATCTCGGAAAACTTCGTAGGGAAAAAATCTTGGAACTCATGAAACAGGTCGGTGACCTTCGCCATCATGTCTTCATCCCAGTAGTCTCCAACATTCACAAACTTTGGGTTCTCCTTTGTCCCAATGTTGACCTTCCTGAGATTCAGTGGCTGAGTGATCGGATCTGTTGGTGCATCAGGTGCTACAACGTTGCGACTTCCGTCTGATTCAGGAATATTGACATTCTGCGGATCATCACCATCCTATGGACCTCCAGTGATGTTATAACACTCCATCATCGATTGCATCTGACAATGCGTATGCAGTCTGCGGGATATGCCACTGGAACTACCTTCAGAACAACATCGCGGATGAGCTACAAAGCATTATGAACATCTGGGTTGGCATACGCAAAACTGAAGGTATGAGTAAAGCAAACCGTCAACTCTAACCAAGTAGTGATCTCCCCTTGTAACTCAGCTAACACATACCATGATCATGGCATTTCATCCAAATGATGGATAAAAGCATGGACCCATTCATCCCTTTTTCGTGAGGCCCACAGAGTCTAACATTCCATCAGATGACTTCTAGAGTCATTCCGCCCATCATACCTGTTGGTGTGGTATATTTCCGTGTCGCCGAAGCGAATCGTCATCAACCTTTGACACTGTGACCACTTGGTAATTGAATTCTTATGAGTTGCCCACCAACATGCTAGAGTAGCCTTCAACGCCTCCTCCAATTCCAGAAACCACTATGGTTCAACACCTTAGCTTCAAATGTGACCAGGAATGCAAACAATACAGACATTCCTTTGTATACCGAAAACTCAACAGTATCCGTCGCGACATGACACAGTGAATGCATGAGCAAACCACACTTCTGGAATGATACCTCATGCAGGCGATTCTTCCAATTCTCTAAAGCATCGTTCGATTCGAAAGACGCAGAGCTAGAGTTGTGCCAACCAAGTTCTCCGTTAGCCGTCGGATGGATGTAGCCTTTTGAAATGTTATATCCATGATCCCATCCTCTGACAACTTCATCCTTGAAAAGTTCAACGTATCGTCGCCCTTCATTTGGATCCAATGGAGTGATGACATGGAGGTCCTGATTTTCAAAGGTCATCACCCGCTTTTTGAAATTGATCACTACCATATTTTCATTAACCCATCGAATCCCCAGTAGCGCGGGATAGGAGCTTCCACCTCCGACAACCTCAATGACATCAAAATCGACATACGTTTTCATTCCTTCAATATACACAGCAAGGCACAGAACGTGCCCAATCGGTGTTACCATGGCTTGATTAGCCAATTGTAGTTGTATAGGAGGCCAGCTCAGCGTTGGGATCCCCATCTTTTTCCATGCTTGCTTTTTCAATATATTGACATCAGAGCCTAGATCCAGAATAACTGAATCAACCTCATAATCCCCAATCTGGACATTCATGCGCATTTCCTTTCCTATCTTCTTCCTCTGTAAGGAGTTCACCACGGACTCCCTCTGTCCCTGAGTCGGTCGATGCAACAGATTCTCAATTTCAGCAAGTGCATCAGGATCGTGTGCCAGTGATAAACAACTTTCAAATAAGTTTTGTAGAGTACCATACTGCCACGTTGGGCCTGCTTCTAAAGTTGAGTAAAAAACAAGGGGCATGTCGCAAATAATTGTCTCACCAAGATTCCTTCCCATCACATTACGTGCTTCAAAGAACATGTCTCGCTCAGCATCAATGTCGAACTGTACCTTCTTTTTAGCCATCCGAATGAGTGGATGTGAACCATCTTCTCCTGTCATCGTGACTCGGCAAGTGATAAAAACAACAACAACATCTTGCGTCCTTGGCTCTGCTGAGATCGTTGCGATAGTGGGTCCTTGATTTTGGTTCGGTAGGGGGTTCGTAGGTTGATTCACATTCTGATTATGACGCTGGTTCTGGTTCTGCGGCTGATTCTGAGTGGGAAACTGGTTCTGATTCTACAAATGCGATATATTTCTTGCCTGCCATCACACAATCAACTGAGAACAGTTTTCAACAGTTTGGTTAGCAACAAAACAATATGTACACTGTGTCTGCAACTGCGGGAAATCTCCCTAATAATGCCCCAATACCCCGCCATTGTAGCATTGGATAGGTCCACAACCTCGTCCTCCTTCACGACCAAAGCCTCCACCTCATCCTCCTCTGTGACCAAAGCCTCCACCTCGTCCTCCTCTGCAACCAAAGCCTCCACCTCGTCCTCCTCAGAATCCTCCATGAAATCCCCCTTGCTGCTAATATTGTGATTGAGGAAACTGTTGTTGCATGGGATTCAGTTGTAGCTGAACACACTGCCCTGGATGAACACACGATGCTATCCGAATGGACTATGGCTACTGAATGTATTGTGGTTGTTGTGGAGCCATCTGCATATTATTATACTGTGGCACAAACTATTGTTGTGATTGTGGCTACGGTACAAACTGCATTTGCAATTGAGGTAGCGGTTGGGCCACCTATGGATGTAGTTGCAATGGCTGTACTGCACACCGGTCGTCCTTCACATAGTAGGAGTCGTACGTTCTTTATTGAAGGAGGCCATATGCATGGCAATCCTTATCTTCATGTCCCATGGACTTACAAAATGTACAATACGATTTCACCGGCTTTGTGACCATCTTCTGCATATATTGACACTCCTCATGTCGATGCCCATATACTTGACAGAAGCAGCACCATGGCATACCTCCACCACTTAATGGATTCGACACTCCTGATACAAGGTAGTTGTGGAAATTTGGGCAGTTATCCCTTGTATGTCCCTCTATGTGACATCGAGTACACCAGACCTCCTCGCGGTGCTCTTTTCCCTTCTTAAGATCTTGCAGTTGAATTGTTAGGTTTGCCAATTGTGTCTGGATCTGAGACATGGCAGCTGCATTCTCACCAATTGGCGAAGCTTCTAACTGCATAGCAATTTCTAGATATTTTCTCGGTGTTGTAATGTTTTGTTGCATCAACGGGAGTCGAATACGAGGTAACAGTGCCGCGATGAACCATTCCTGGTGCTGTACATTGCTCATGTCGAAGCTAACTCTTTCCATCAACGTTTTGAACCTTTGATCGAAGTCCCAAACAGTTTCATTCGGATACTACTTAATCTCCTTCAATTCTGTAATATATTGCGCCTCAGATTTTGGTTTTATGAACTCTGCAATCAATCCTTTCCTAACCTGATCGAACATCTTCTCTGGGGTGCCTGTAGGAACTTGTACAAACTTCATAAACCAGTCCAATGCACGACCCTAAAGAGTAGTCGCCAATTGGTCTTTATTGCCGTCATCATCCATAATTTTCTTAACAGTCCATACTGCTTCACATAAGAACCAGTATTGCTCTGGGTTGTCAGTGCCATTCCCATGGAACAGTGGTAACTTCGCATCTTTGCCCGCCATCTTGGGATTCCTTTCTACAGTAGCTGAGCTGCTAGCAATCAAGTTTTGTTGAAATGATGAGCACGGCGGTGTTAAAGTTGTATTCTTTCCTGGTTGTGAGATAGTGAGTGGAGGTGTGGGTACATTGCTACTGGGGTTGGTGATGCCTCTGTCCTTGGCGTAGCCTGGTTGTACTTGTTGGCACTGTGAGGTTGCTTCATCCCATGTGGTATTCCTTCGTAGCTTTGCGTTTCGACCATAGCAGGACCTTCTCCTGTCCACTGCCTCTTCTCTTGTCAAAACCTTGCTCCCTCCTCATAAGACCACTCTCTTCCTCGGCTTCCTTCACAGTCTTGTCGTAACTTGCACACATCTACCCCGTATTATTCCATTTATTGTCCCCTACTGTCGCGGTATCCACAGCCTCCGTCCACCAGGTTTCTACTAGTCGAGGTGCATCTTGAGTATGCCCTTTTTGCAGATGAGCATCTTAATGGACAACTGTAGCGACAACGGGAACCTTCCTCTCGATCCGTTGAAAAATTCCCTTTCAGCTTCGCTATAAGACTTTGTTGTATCAACCGCAAACTCGATGATATATTTTTCCAATATGCTGTCGACCCAGACCTCGATATCCCATGATGCTTTGCTATCCACCTGTTGCAGCTCCTGGATCAGTTCTAGGGTCCAAGATGTCAGCTCACCACCTTGGAAGTTTCACTTCTGAAAGGTCAATTTCGCTAATGTAACATCCCGATAATTTCATAAAAATTTGAAAATTTTAAATCAGCAATAAATGTTAATAATGGTGAATGCAGAAATAATAAATTCTTGTAAGGACAACATTAATTAACAGAGTCATTAATGCAGAAAACAAATAATTATAGCGACTCTTAACTAAAGACAATTTTAATGACCGCGACATGACCTACTCCTTTTAATATGCTTATGACATTAGTTTCGCCTTGTTTTTCGTAACAATTGAAAGTTCAAAACAATTATAAGACAGAGTTCTTCTCGGTAAGGTACTGACAGTTTTAATTTCTGGAGATGATGAAAGGGGTCCCTCAAGCTGTTCCGAGGGTTACTTAGCTGTCTCAGCTAAAGCATTGTACCTATCCTTCTTGTACAGATTCACAGGTAAGAGTAGTGCGACAGAAGCAAGTGTTATGAGAATTTTGAATGCCAATATATTGTCAACTTGGTGAACTCTTAAGAAGGTTTTTGCTGTAGGTATGGATATTTGATTTCATAATTCTATCGCATGCTAGCTTATCCACAGTTCATTATTATTAATGTCGTATTGCTTAATTACTTTTATATTTTTGGATCTAGAATCAATCTAATAAAAAAATGCAATTGTTTGAATAATAAAGCATGGTTGAAAGGTGGTTTGTTTCAGTAATTAGCTGTGCGGTGCGAACTGGAATTTTGAATGGGATAATAACAAAAAAAAGGGGTTTCTGTGTGGTGCCTCAGTCGTAATTCAAATGGAAACTTTACAGTACTAAATGTTAATGTTAAGTGTAATGTTTTTCCTTTTTTAAAAAAAAACTCTATCTTCAACGATGGTGACGAACCCTCATCTCATGCAGAGAGTATGTTTAACATTTAATTGACCTCTATGGACAGATTTGGGATACTGTACAATTTAGGTCTTTAATTGGAAACTACCAAAACATTAATGCACCACTGTGATGCGTCTTCATCCTTCAATTAAAAGTCATTTATTTTAGTTGCTCTATTTTCAACAGTCGTTGGTCTTATGATTAGAAAAGAATAAGGGCCTGAGATGAAAACTAAATTTTGTTCTGGAACAGAACTGTGATAATAATGGATGTCTACAACTTGAAATTTATACGATTTAGTTTTAATGTATAAAGGCTGTTTAGCCATGAATCTATGTGGGTTGCATTCGTACACTTTGAGCACTGCTGTATGTTCAAAAACAATGCTATTTTAATGGATTTATGTTTTAGGGTTTCAATAGTTGTCTAGAAATTAAATCTAGGTTTGAACTAATACAACGACAGTGAATGTATTTCAAGTAGCCATAAGATGAAATAGGTTGTAAATAATAATGTGCGTGGATTCAAAAATAACTCGGTACCGAACATAGTTTGTTTACAGCTATTATAATCTCAAAATATAAATACCTGGAAAGATGAAAATCTATGAGATTGAAAACACATGCGGTTACTTATCTAAAAAGTATAGGGTTGAAAAGAGAAGTATAAATAGAAACAAATGTGTTTTTCTTTTATTTAAGAATCAGATGATTGCTATGCAGCTGTTTCTACTATACTGTAGTATATCCTATTTTAAACACATGACATAATTTATTCCTGATCATTACTGTATTCATCAGTCATTCAATCTGGCATGTAGCCTATCATTTTATCCAATCTCAATTTGTTTCTCTACACTAGAGCACTATGCAGAGAACAACATGGGGAAAAATATAGAGATGGTTATTCAATCAAATATTTCACAAAGATTTTCATTCAGAATCATACCTAGATTAGAATGTAAAATGATTTCTTTTGCATGACTGAGTTTAATAATTCTATAATGCAGAATCCAACATCTTTTAATGTAAGAACAAGGTTGACAGATATGAAAGATAAAACTTGAACTAGTAGATAAGAGGACAAACACCCAAGAAGCCTGTTCCACCCAACCTTCTCCTGAAAACAGTCAATACGCATGTCCTAGGACCCCCGAGCCTATTCACTGAACCACCAGGAGGAAGAAACTTAGAAGCTTAGGTCCTCAATCTTGCAGTAGCAAGTAGTTTATCCAGTCTTACAGACTCAGTAGTCAAAGAGACCTGCACCAGCACCTCTGGTTTTCCTTCTTAGAAATAATTTGTATACTTACAATTTCACTCTCACATAGCCTCCCTAATTCGAATCTCTCAGTCATCACCTGATGCACATGAAGAATATTTCTGCAGAAAATATTGTAAGAGCTGCCTGCTTAATTCGAATTGCCTTATATAGGCTTCCTAGGCCTTTTTAGTGATTAATTGGTCATTAAATGAGCTGCCTACTCACTCCTCCACCTGGAGAATAATGCCATTATTTTAGGGGTAGTTGTCCCATAACCAACAGTTAGTGGTGGAGTGCAAATGCTGCCATCTATCCCATGCCTTCTAGCAGCTTCCATTCCTCCTAGTGGGTTAGTAAACACTCTTGTAACAGCTTTCTTGAGTGTTTGTCTCCTATTTTAATTTATTAAATAATAATAATGAGTCATTACAGTCATCTTTGACCAGATTTGGTCATAATTACAAAACTTTGTAATTATAATTTAACATAAAGTATTTTGCAAAATAAAATAATTATTCTCAAAATTTGGGTAGGTGACAGCTAACCATTCATACAAGATGATTGGGAATTCACAAAAAAAATATTCATGTGGACCGTCGTGTATATACTTTTCCAACCACCAATACATCGACAAATCATGGTTCTAATTTTCTTTCTCAGCGAACTCTCGCAACTTTAGGTCAAACTAATCTTGAATTTTCAGTCTCGTTGGATGCCACAACATGTCCCCCTTCCACTTCACGATACGGTCCCGAAAACGTAACCATTGGTTGACACAACCAATTTGATAGGGATTCCTCACACTGTCGACATCCAAACCACCACGATCTCCCTGAGTACCGGCCTAGACAGGTTTTACCCTGTCCAACAACACCTGCAGAGTAGATGAAGTCTCACCTGATATGTTCAAGGGAGAGATGATGGAACCACGTTTCCGTCGAATGAAGGAGGACTTTTTGCATTAACTCATCAACTTATCTCAACATTGCATAACAGATCCAACCATTCAACTCAGGCATTAAACATAATTACAACATCATTCAATAGATCTCATCATTGACAGAACCATCAATGCGCAATAGATATAATAGTAAACCATTAATTGCAGCAAGAAAACATCGCAACATTCATAGATTCATATCGCATAATGCATTTATCACAAAGAAACAGGAAAGACACAATGATTCTACTCAAAATTATTTCATATCATATTCATCTTCAACAAAACAAGATAATCCTTTTGTCGCATACCCAGACTAACATACAGTAATAAGCAAAATCCTCCGTGCTCAACTGACTCTTCAATTGATCAATTCTGGTCTCCAATTGGTATATCAACACTTACAATGCTATGTCTATTTATAGGCTAACACATTTACATTTGTGGTCCACTTAACCAACTACCTAACTACTTCTTAACAAACTTTACAAAAAGGATAACCCAAAAACCCACATAATGTGACCCAAATGACCCAAAACCCACATAATGCGGTCCAAATGAGCCAAAACTACCTAAACTTATCAACTTGCGTGTTGTTTTCCATCTTGCGTGACATCTCTGACCCTTCGCAGCATCCGCGATGCTACATAGCTAACTCATCCAAACCGCCTGCCAACAATAAGTTTCGTCATAAAGAAAAACTAAAGGATCATGGATTTCTACTTGGTACTGGGGTATAGTTGTTGTATAAGGTGTATCACTTGAAGGATGATCATCTTCATCATGTAGTAACTGATATAACTTAGGCCAAACTTGATCTCTCCTGAAATAATGTAGCCATACAGTCACCAACATACCATTAATACTGCAAATGGATTAAAAGGGATAATGCATCTAATCCAAAAACAAACTTAGTATAATCATTTAATGAGCTTATGTGCATGACATGAAACATAAATGAAGAAATCAATGCTAACAATCTTGAAGGATGTAGATAAATCATAGTACAACCATCTATTACTATCTCCCAGTATAATAAGGAAATTCTTGGGGAAGAAGCATACCAAGCAGTATAGTCATCTTCAATGCATTGATCATCATTGTTAGGATATATTCATCATCATTTTATGGTTGCATGCATCCCAGTCATCAGTTTGGTGTCTCCCAGCACCTAGTCCCTAGTTTTCTATCCCTAGGAGCTTCTTTCTACTTAGTTCTAGCCCTCCTAGTCTATCATGCACCCTCTTTTTCACCTACCACATGTGAAAGGCACCCTCTCTCACCTACCACCAATGACACTTCAGTTAGTTGCTTGATTTGTGGATCTTTCCTTGATTTAAGGATTGATTGACTAGTTAACTAACTGAAACACTCTGTTGGACCTCTAGTGAGACTAGATTGACAGTTCTGACTCCAGTCAGCTCCTCATGTGCCCTCCTTTGATCCTCCTTCACTACATTAGTGCACCATGCATGTGTTACACCTACCTACATTTAGTTAGACTTAGTTTGACACCTGGTTGACCGTTACTTGTGCATTGATGACACTACCATTGATTGATGATGAGGAATCCTAGTGGAGCCAAGCTATTCCATGTAGACTATTCGAATGACCTCCTTGGTTAATTCGAATCATTCATTCATTGTGATTTCACATTGTATTGTATTCTACTTCTGAGTTTAATAGAGCACTGCTACAAGTCTTTTGCACCATTTACACACATTATTATTTATGCATCTCTTGTAATTGATTATCTTATTCAATAGATCTGATGTGTTTCAATTTCACATGGTATCAGATCCATGGCAGGGACAAGAATTCTTTTCTACAGGGATTATTCATGAAGATTGAGTGATTTTTCTCACAATATTGCAGCAGTGGCATGCATTCTCTGCACTTGCATTCGCTATTGCTCCAAATTTTCTTCCAACTCCACACCAGAAGCCGAGAGTTTCCACATAATTCCTGGATATGAATCATTGGATCTTCAAGCTTGCTTGATCTCCTATGTCGGGTGTGATGCAACTTGAAAAGTGCGGGTTGTTGACCTTATAGTTCTTGTTTTCTTGTGATTTGCAGGTTATTCAACTCCATTTACATTCACTATTATTGAGATGGACTCATCTTCTCAAAATATTCTCACTCCTTTCAACTATTTTCAGTGGAAGGAGGATATTCAGATTGTGATGCACTCAAAGGGCTTCTTCAGAGTCACCATGGGCCTCGAACCGGAGCCAAATAATCTCATAGAAAAATACAAATACTTCAACAAATTGGATGAAGCATATGGTTTCCTTTGCCTCAATATTTCAAAGGATATTCTCTTCCACCTCAGTGGATTGACAACTTCAAAAGCAGTATGGGAGCAACTTGACAAACTGTTTGGCAAGTAGGATGAGATGAGAGCTTATCAACTAGAAAATGAGTTGATTTCTCTCAATCCTGATAATTTTGAAACCATAAATGAGTTCTTCACAAAATTCAAGCATTTGGCATTGCAATTGAAGCAAAGTGGTGTTGTAAAGGAAGAAAAGCAGTTGATTCTTTCTATTCTCTCAAAGTTAGGAAAAGACTATTTTGTGTTTGTCTCTACATTCAATTCCAGAAAGCTCACAATTTCGAAGTGGAAAATGCCTACCTTAAATGCATTCATTAAATCCTTGACAAAGGATCATGATAAGCTTGTTCAAATGGGGTCCATATGCTCCAAATATCAAGCTCTTTTTGCTGGAGGATCCAAATCTATGAATGGAAAATGGAAGCAAAAGAAAGAGAAGCCAAAGTTTGATCCTTCCAAGCAAAGAGAGAAGACCAAGCAGTCGGATGAGCCATCTGGTTCAAGAAAAAAGAAAAAGGGAAAAGAGGGGAAAGAGAAGACTAAATGTTCTTATTGCAGTAGGGGCTTTCATACTAAAATCTCATGCATGAATAAGACCATATATCATATGGCCTTTCTCTTAGATAAAAACAACATAACCCTTCCTGATGGCGGAAGGAAGGAGGAGAAAAATGATCACCCTTCATGCACTCATGGCAACTGTTTCAAATTACACAACTCTACTCATTAATTCTAGAGCTTTGAACCAAATGGATGCAAATAAAGATTATCTATCATCATTTGACCTCAACAACACCATCTCCATCCACATGGGAGATGACTCTCCAATTTCTTCAAAGGTAAAAGGTACTATTCATTTAGAGCATGGCAGTTTCCACAATGTTCACTATGTACCCTCTTTAGCTTCGAATCTTCTTTCCGTATATCAGATGAAACACACTGGTTCAGAAAAGAAAGTTGTATTCTGCCCTAACAAAGTTGAAATTTCTGATATTGCAAGTGGAAAACTCATTGCGGTAGGAAAATCCAATCATGCTGTAAAAGCATATGAGTTTTCACACTTTCTGCCACATGAAAATCCCACTGGCCTTCTAACTCATGGAAATGAGGTTAGCCAGATATGGCATGAGAGGTTTGGACACCTAAATTATAAATATTTGCAGCTGCTGCAAAACAAATCCATGGTTGATGGCCTTCCGAAGATCAAATCCTCAAAGGGAATATGCAAAGGTTGCATCATTGGGAAGCACCCCGAGCACAAATTTGACAGAGGCAAAGCTAGAAGAGCTTCTTCTATTTTGGGGATGATACATTCTGATATCAGTGGTCCACTGCCACATAACTCCATGAATGGCTCAAGGTATGTTCTAACATTCATTTATGACTTCTCCAGATTCACATGGATCTTCTTTCTCATAAACAAGTCAGAAGTGCTAGAAAAATTCAAGATTTTCAAGGCTTCTGTTGATACTGCCACCGAGAGAAAGATCAAAGCTCTAAGATCTGATAATGGAGGTGAATATATCAAATCAGATCTCCTGCAAATTTTTTCTTAAAGTGGAATTCATATCCAGCACACAGTTCCCTACACACCTCAACATAACAGTGTAGCAGAAAGGAAGAACCGATCGCTGAAAGAGATGGCAACTTGTATGATTGAGTCAAAAGGTTTGGCTTCAAATATTTGGGCTGAGGCCATGAATGTTTCTTCATACATTCAAAACATATTTCCACATTCATCTTTGATAGATACTACTCCTTTCGAAGCCTACACTAGTCACAAACCTGATGTGTCCAATTTCAGGGTTTTTGGCTCAACTGCATGGGCTAGAATTCCGATTGAAAAGAGAAAATATTTGGATCCAAAAAGTATTGAGTGCATCCTAATTGGATATGCTTAAGAATAAAAGGCTAAAAACTCATGGATATCAGTTCCAAAAAGATATTCATTGAACAAAGTGTCAGATTTAAATAACTGCTTCAAAATCTAGAGCTAGTCGAGGAACAAACTGTTGATTTACCGCCTCTATAAGAAGAAGATTTCGGAGAAGATGATGAAAGTATTGGTTTTGATATTTCTGATATTTTATCATATTTTGGTGAACATGAAATATCATGGATGAAAATCTGATCCAGATGTGCCCCAACAGTTTCCAAAGTGGGCCTAAAATACTCTCAGTTATTTTGGTTCTAACATTGGAAATCCTGCCGATCCAAGGAGAACTCGAGCATACTTTCAAAGAGCAGGTATGGCTCTTTAATTTTCTGATCCTTTGCTATTTGAGATTTTTTTTTTTTATGAGAGGTTCATATCCTAAACTCATACTATCATTCCCACTGAGATCCAATATGGAAAACCACCATGGATGAAGAGTACAGTTCTCTTCAAAAAAATGATACATGGGAGATAGTTTCTCTTCCACCTGGGAGGAAATTAGTCCAATGTAAATGGGTCTACCGCGCAACGTTTTCTGCTGATGGATCAAACTAAAAATAAAAATCTATTTTGGTTACAAAAGGCTTCTCCCAAGTCCAAGGAGTGGACTACAATGAGACCTTTGCAACGGTTGCAAAGATGGATTCTATCTGCCTAGTTTTGGCAATTTCCGCATCTAAGCACTGGGAAGTGAACCATATGGATCTGAAGAGTTCATTTATTCATGGAAATATGAAAGAATATATTTACATCAATCATATAGAAGGATACATATCAGATCCGACATTAGTGTGCAGACTGAAGAAATCATTGTATTGTTTAAAACAGGCCCCAAGAGCTTGGTATGCAAATATGGACTCCTTCATTCTATCACAGAATTTTGCAAGATGCAAATCAGATCCAAATGTGTACCTACAACAACATGAAGGTAATTTTCTGATTATAGTTCTTTATTTTGATGACCTTCTGATTACAGGTAGCACTCTTACTTCAATCGGAAAGCTAAAAGGGGCTTTAAATCTAGCTTTTTACGTGAGTGATTTGGGCTTTTTGAAGCAATTCCTTGGGTTAGAGATAGCTCAAAATTTTAATGGGATCACCATACCTCAGAAAAAATATGCTTCATACCTGTTAAACAAATTTAATATGTCATATTGTAAGGCAACACCATTTCCATTCCTATTAGGAATCATTCTTGAGGAGGGAGATTCTACATCGCTTGCGGATTCGACACTCTATCAACAATTGATTGGTAGTCTTCTATACTTGACACACTCAAGGCCTAATATTTCTTATGATGTGAGTGTTGTATCAAGGTATATGCAGCAGCCCCATGAGCTTGATTGGAAGGAAGCCAAAAGAATCTTGCACTATGTGCAGGGTAATAGACATTTTGGCATACACTATGCTGTAGATTTTGAGCTAGATTTGGTTGGATTCACTAATTCAGATTGGGTGGGTGATAGAATTGATCGGAAGTCTACTTATGGATATGTTTTCATGATTGGAACAGGCCCTATTTTCTGGTCAATAAAAAATTAGGTATCCATTTCCTTATCTTCAACAGAGGTAGAGTATCGAGGAGCAGTCAATGCTTGCATTTAGGTAGTTTGGTTGTAGGGTATTCTAGTAGAGTTTGATATTGGTAGCACCACTTCGACTGTAATATTTTGTGACAAGCAAAGTGGTATCAATATTCCGACAGATCTAGTTCAGACACAAAGGACCAAGCACATCGATATCCACATGCACTACATCCGAGAGCTTGTGCATGACAGAACCATCGTACTGCAATATTGCCCTACTGACGAGCAAATTGTAGACATCTTCACCAAGAAATTCACTGAGAAGAAGTTCTCTTACCTTTGTTCACTGTTGGGGGTGAGTTCCATTATGGTGGAGATATATTAGATCCTTCTATGTTCAACTTGAGGGGGGGCTTTCTTCCCACTGGGTTTTCCCTCTTTCCTCACTTAGATTTTTTCTAGCATTTTTGGATTATTGTATTGGGGTGACCTTTGGTATGAGTAATCAGGGACCTATCCTTTATTTTTGACATCATAGTATATATTTTGGGGGGGTGTTAGGATATATTCATCATCATTTTATGATTGCATGCATCCCAAACATCATTTTGGTGTTTCCCAACACCTAGTCCCCAGTTTTCTAGCCCCGGGAGATTCTTTCCACTCAGTTCCATCCCTCCTAGTCCATCATGCGCCCTCTTTTTCACCTACCACATGTGAAAGGCACCCTCTCTCACCTACCACCAGTGACACTTCAGTTAGTTGCTTGATTTGTGGATATTTCCTTGATTTAAGGACTGATTGACTAGTTAATTAACTGAAACACTCCATTGGACCTCCAGTGAGTCTAGATTGCCAGTTCTAAATCCAGTCAACTCCTCATGCGCCCTCCTTTGATCCTCCTTCACTACATTAGTGCACCATGCATGTGTTACACCTACCTACATTCAGTTAGACCCAGTTTGACACCTGATTGATCGTTACTTGTGCATTGATGACACTACCACTGATTGATGATGAGGACTCCTAATGGAGCCAAGCTATTCCATGAAAACTATTCTAATGACCTCCTTGGTTAATTCAAATCATTCGGTCATTCTGACTGCACATTGTATTGTATTCTACTTCCGAGTTCAATAGAGAACTGCTGCAAGTCTTTTGCACAGTTTACACACATTATTCTTTATGCATCTCTTGTAATTGATTATCTTGTTCAATAGATCTGCTGTGTTTCAATTTCACAATTGTCACCGAGGCCCAATGAAACAATTCATTTCCACCTTCTTACCAGCACATAAATCTTTATGCCCTAACAATTAGCAAGGGTGGATGGAATTGGAACTGCATGTATCCTATAAAATTAATATGTACAGGATGAACCTTATACCATTTCACAATAATTGCAAGTTTGACTTGGATCGGTTTTGAAAAGAGTTTTTCTAGCTCAACCCAAGTCAAATTTGGGGTAGACCAACTCTTGGATCCTCTGCCTCACCAAGTTTTTCCCAATTACAAGTATGGCAACTTTGGTTTATACTGCGTTTATGAATATGCCCTATGAGCTAGTGATGACTTAATTCTACAAAACATGCACCACTAATTCATCTATTATTCATTTCATACATGGTAATTATCCCTCTGCACTTCGGGCTTGTTACCACACAAACCTGTACTTTAAAAGATGTTCAAAGTCCAACAAGAAAGTGCAACCCTAACGGCACTTAATTTTTCCTTATTAACATATTTATTATATTCAAGGTTGGGTTCAAAGTCCTATGCTTATCAACATTGTTATGTTTGGTGAATCGAAGGTAGGTTGCTAAATATTATGATGCTCTAGATGGAGAATAACACCATATCCTAGTAATTAACAAAGAAAAATATGAAATAATGAGGAGTGCAACTTTTCCAAAGACAAGAATTGAATCTAAATATGGTTGTAGACTTATGTAAAGGTCTACCAAGATAAGCTCTATCAATTCCAATTCCTACATGCTCTTAGTGAGATAGTTTCCCTATTCTTAGTAGTTGACATGCATACGTATCCTAGTAAAGTGCATTCTTTGTCTTTACTATTTGTCTTTAATAGTTTCTCTACTCTTAGTGGGTTGACATGTCATGATATATTTTTACTATCTAGAGGAATTTGGATTAAACTTTCCATTTATATTTCGTCCTCATTGCTCAAATCACTCCTCAATGACCACAAGTTGTGAAGGGACATCAAGTTTATTTTCTCACCCAACACATAGATTCCTTAAACCCAGTCATGTGTTTGGAAGCCCCATTGTCAATCAACCAATCATTACAACCATGGGAGATAGTACCTATGAGAGCAGAATTTAGAATATACTCTTCTTCACTTGATGAGTCATCATCACTATCACTTTCTACCCTAGCCTTTTTCTTTAGGGGTTCATCATCTTCGGCAGCATGAGCATGATATCTTCTTTTGTTATTCTTCTTCTTCTTGTTGAAGTTGTTGTTGTTGTCTTTCTTCTTCTTGGGACAATCTAAAGCAAAGTGTCCCTTCTCATTGCAATTGAAGCATCTGAGATCTTTCTTATCTTTATGATAATGGTGGTGTGAGAATATCTTGTTATGAGATGATTCCTTCTTGGACTTTCCTTTCCTAGCATGTGCTGTGAGAGCTTGATCTTCATTTCCCATCTTTTCTTCTCGGGACACAATCCTAGCTTCTTCTTGAGAGCATTCTTCCTGCAATCTGTTGAAGGAGATCAACTTCTTCCTTGCACAAATTCCTTGAATAAAGGAATCCCATGACCTCGGTAGGCCATTTAGAGTGGTCATCACCACTTCACCATTCTCCACCATTTCATCTAATGCTTCTAGTTGTTCCTTGATCTGGGAGACCCTTGAAAAATAAGATTGAATGGTTTCTCCATTCTGAAACTTTACTCCTTTCAATTGGTTCCGCAGGGTCATCTTCCGATTTATGTTCTTCCTTTCGAATAGCTTGTTCAAAGAGTCAAACATCTCCTTGGGTTTCTTTACAGAAGACACATGGGGTATGAGATGGTATTTGATAGAATCAACAATGATTCTCTTTTCCTTGACCAAGTTCTTCTTATGCAATACTTTAGCCTCTTCATCCTCTGGGATAGGGATGTCTTCTTTTACATATGAGTCCAACTCATTCTCTTCCAGGATTAACCCAATCCTATACTTCCAAGCTCGGAAGTTATCAGCCCCTTCAAGCTTATCCTCAAGCTTGGTGTGGTGAGACATCTTAAAGAGTACTTCAAATGGAAATAGAAAAGATTTAGGTCTTACCACTTGAAATGCTAAAAAATGGATCTGGTCCCGGATTAGGATTTGTCAGAAAAATCCTAACAATTCAAAATGTGAATTTCAACTTTCTGAAAGGATAGAAAGATGCACCTTGATGAGCTGATCAGCCTGGTGTATTCAGAATTTGAGATCAGCAAAGCTTTACCCTTCAGATTTTCCTTTTTGTCCTCCCGAGTTCATTGGGGAGAGCCCTGAATTAGGGTTTGAGTTTCCCGGAGATCTACCCAGCAAAAAATCTCGATCCAAAGCTCTAAACTTCGATTTTTGCAAGGAGCTTCCAGCTATGTCTTCAGATTTCAGAAATTCCTATTTTTGTGGAAACCCTAATTTTTACGGCCAAATCTGAAAAAGCTCAAAATAGAATTCTGATTGGATAGATAGATTCTCCTTTATGAGTAGAGTCAATCTACTATACTGCTTTTCCAAAAATCTATGGAGAGAAACCCAATAAACAAGAAACTCAAGTTTCCATCACTGCAAAATGTCTTCTTCTCAGGTTAGCTCTGATACCATGTTAAATTTTGAGCATTAATTCACAATACTCTAGGATCTTCACTGAGAGAATAACATATACAGTATATCAATGCATAACAATCACAATAAGCATGACAAGCATGACAAGAATCAAAAGCATGAGAGACAAGAGACACATAGTTTCCGTGGGGAAAACCCTAAGGCGAAAAAACCCCACAACTTCCTCAAAGATAGAGAGAGCAATGGATCAACCAAAGTACAACCAAAATACTTTGAGATAGTCTCCTAGTACAAGATGGTCCTCCTCCTCACTAGTGCGCCACTTTATGAGTGAGAGAAGTGTGAGTTTCTGAATGATCAAAATAGAGATCTCCCGATCTCTATTTATACTAACCTGTTTTCCCAGTGACCTTATGGGGACGAATTGTCTGGCTAGGTACATCCACAATATAATATATATTTCAGGGCCGACCCCACACATGGTGGTCTAATAACCCGTTTCCAAGTACACACACTTGCGACACTTGTCAATACACATGACGACACTTCCTTATAGAGGAATAACACATCTCTTATAAGGGTACAATAAATATATATGAAATACATAGATCAAATACATTCCGAAGTTACATATACATCAATAGGCCATCAATATCCTATATGTTGATCACAAGATTCCAAAATTGCACCAAACTGGCCTCCACTTCATTGTAGCCCCTTTGTCGCTTGATCCTTGGAAGAATAAAATCAAATGGATGCTCTTGTGCATCGTTTGTTTCATGATCTAAAACATGTTTATGACTATTTAAAACCATGTTTCTAACTATCAGTACACCTATGTGGATTCTAGAATGTAACATTTTATTTGTGAGACACAATGCCTTCTGAGGAATGTTAAAAAATACATATTCCTAAGTGACCTCGAGACTAAACCACTACTCCAGATTTAGCTTATCAAGGATGAAATACTTTTGCTTGTTATGGGTCTGAATATAGCATATGAGAAAATTTTGGCAAACAATACAATATCACTATGGAAACCATGACAAGTTTCCATTGGGACAAATTGTAGATGTTTTCAAACTAGAGCATATGATAGGTTATAATGATATTGTGAAATCTTGATGTTGTTATAGAGGCCTAATTGCAAAAGGAATTACACTCCATTAGACATTTGTTTTTTTGTCTTCTTTATAGACCCTAGGTGTGCCAAATCCAGTATCCATGTCATGGATGACTGCTTTCTGTGGGTGCATCAATATCTTTGAGAATGAAAAATGTAGTTGGTTTTTTAAACTTTGAAGGCATGATTCCTTCAACCCATTCGCAAAATATTTTCTAGTATGGGCAACTTTAGGCATCATAATCATGTAATCTCTAGTATGGGAAAACTTATCTGGTTTTGGAAAGACTAAATATTGTATAGGGTAGGTTGTATCGATGATAAATGGACCTATTGTGGACAGGAGCACTAATGCAAAGACCTTGAGTATGGTGAGATGCTATGTTTGGAGAACTTGGAGCTTGATGTGATGTCATGATTGATGGAGTTTGGAGAGACGTATTTCTTGGGAATGTGATGTGATTATGTACTTGGATGTTCACTTCTGTGATATGGATGACGAAGCGGCCAACTTTGGTTGGAATTGACTTCTTATAGCTAAGGGGGTTTATTGGGATGAAATTTCCTTCTTGCTGTTTTGAAAGACAAGTATTTTGGTTGGTGAACCTAGGAGTGGTTATTTAATGGTGAAACCCTTGTGTGCTTAATATGAGCACTTTCATGAGTGAAGGATTTGATGGTTTGAAACCTAGCTGATCTTGTGATCATAATAGTGTGGTATCACTTATGATAGGTATTGAACCTACTTCATTGATGGAAGGTATAAATACCTCATTGATATCCTCTTTGTTTCGAGAATAAATTAATATTCTCTATTGAACAGGGCCAACCACGTGAAGGTGGAATATCTTATGGCCCCTCCCCCCCCTTCACATCACTCTCAATTCCCCATACCCAATGCATGTACTTGAAAAAAAAAAGTGCAAACATGCGGATTTCATCATAAATAAACATTTACCATTCATTCAATAAAAGGTAACATTCATTAAACCATTCATTCATTCAGTAGGCAAAAAATTATGCAACACATTATATATATTATCAAAAATAAGTACACATAGTGTTTCTTTAGTCACTTCTTTCTAGGTTTTTTTCTCTTGACAAAATCAGCAAGAAACTCATCTTTCAGAACTTGTTGTTCAGTTCTTGAGGCTTCATCAACTTGTCGTTATGTCTGCCTAGTAGATTAATTGCGACATGGATGTTGCGGCAAGGCGTCCGAATTTGCTTTAATAATGTGAAAATGTTACATTGATATCTTCTAATATTATAATGACAAGTATTTCATTTAAAAAAAACAATAAAAAGGTGTTTTTTTACCTATTGTGGCCACATCATGTACTTCATATTCCTATCTAGGCGCATCTTGTATAGTGTGACCCTCTACATGCTTTGCAGTTGAAAAATGGAAAAGTACAATTAATATTCACCATCTGTAATGCAATATTTAAAATTGTAGCATATGAATAAATTCATTACCAAGATTCGAAGCATGATCTTAGATTGGTTGTTCTCCATCCTCTACATTAAGTGTATTGTTTCTTTCCTACTCAAAGCAGAGTCAATATTTTATGGAAAATATTTATAATGAATAGATTGCACAAGTAATAGATCTTCACTAAACTATATTGATTTTATATACCTGTGTGCAAGATGGATCAGCAGAAGACTTTGTTTTCCCAAACAAGATTTTCTGGCATTCAACAACAGCTCCAAAGCCATGCTGGAATCCAAGCTTCAAGTCTTCCTCAGTGGGCACTTCCTTGAATCGGGTGTCCTGCATATTTGCATAACGTCATGAATTTACCTTTGCCAGTGCAATCAAATGAAAATAATTTGCAATTTATTATTTGGATGCAATATTGGTTTTTTGATACTTACAATTCGTGCCGCCAAATTCGAATAACCAATAGGCCCAAGCTTGTGCTAACCAATTTTTTCTTGTTTTTCCTTTGTGGCATTTGATGTGTCTGACAGACTATGAAAGTGTTGAAATATGTTATATGTTTCAAATTTGATCTAAAAATTAATAATAATAAGGTTTAGAATAACATTGTGGAAAGTATCGCATAATTGTTTGTGCCCGGTGGTAGATTTCCTTCTTTTCTCAGAGCCCTCTCCTTTCCATATTCCACTAGGGATTTCCACTCTCTTCCTGGAATCATTGGAGGGTGCTCATACCTAAGGTTCCTTTCTATATGAACCCTATATTGGTCCCTCACAATCTTCATATTTTGTCCAACCTTCTTTAGGACCTTGGTTCGATTAAAGGTCTTGTTTCCGAATAGGCCAACAAAGAGATTAGTGAGCTCATCTTTTAAATTTTTACTTTGTTTATCCCACCTTGTGCGGATGGTGGGCCTAAAGATCTCCAATGACAAATCATTTATATTTTTATAAAAAACATCATTTCCTGCAAAACGATCATACCATCATTAGTTGAAAAACAATTTTTTATCAGTATATTACAATCAAATTATAAACACTAACTTGAACAATGTATAAATACCTGGGATCTTCTCTATCTTTATTGGAACAAGCTCCTCGTCCACCAAAAATGTGGTATGTAGTGTACCCGAGCTAGTGACACAGGAAGATCTAGGAAATTTTGCTTCACCAATATCAATACTAGCAGTCTCTGCATCAACCCCTTCTTCTGCATGATCTGGCATGCACCAATCACTAGCGTGTGCACTCACAGTTGGCCTCGAGGGTGTCACGGAACATGTTTCCAACTATTTAGTTGACAACAATGGCACATGAGATGCACAAGGATTCATTTTCTCATGTGACGACTCTCCACGAGCATCACTAGTGCCAACACTGCCTTGACCACTAGTGTGTGGGCACAAAAAATACTGTAAATGCAAACCATATTTTAGTTCACCATCATATACAAGTAAAAATTATAAAATACTAAATCAATTTATATTCTGATTCAAGATTCCGCAACTTACTTTCAAGGCCTAAGATCTCTTTACCAAAACATCAACATTTTCTCTAATCTCATTTGTCTATGGTTGAATGAATAGAAGACAAAGGATATCCTCATGAATTTTTCTTAAGGTCTTATCTATCATCTTAATTGGGTCTAGATAATATCCAATGTTAGCATCACACATCATCTCATCCACATCAAAATCTATTGATTGGTTTGACGCTGGATCATACGCCAGATTAGTAGTCTGCAACAAAAATATATAAAACATTAATAACGTGAAAGCAATAGACTGAGGAAAAAAATATATTAAAAAAACATATCGATCATGATAGATTCCTAAAATTACAATTAGGTATACCTAATGCCTTGATGCTGGTGTCGTCTGATCCACAGTTGGGGAGTTTCCCCGATCATCCCCCTACCAAAAAAATGTAGAAAACATTATCATAATGAAACCAATATACACACCAAAAAAACATAACAAAAAAAACATGATGCTCCATATTATATTTGTACAATTCCGATGAATTATACCTGCTTCCTCGAGGATCGTCTACTCATCTGATCAATGGTCGAGGACTTGCCCCGATCTACTGCTAGGGAGGTGCCCCGATCAACACCCTGCAATAAAAACATAGAAAATATTATCTAAACGAAACCAAAATACTCAAGGAAAAAACATAATAAGAAAACATATTGATGTATTTAAATTTTACAATTACAATCAGGTATACCTATTACCCCAAGGCCGTTTTCGTCTAATCAACAGCTAGGTGGTTTCCCTGATCAACACTCTACAACAAATATATAGATAAAATTATCTAAACAAATCGAATATACTCATGAAAAAACACAACAATTTTTTTTTTTGTTCATATTAAATTTGTACAATTACATCGATATATACCTGCTACTGTAGTAGATATTTCTCCCTACGGATAGGTAGAAACTCTCTTAGGATAAAGCAGAATGCACTGACTCTATGCTAAGACAAAAAGGAAACAAATGCTACCTTGAGTTCTTGAACTAATCTTCACAACAAGATTGAATGTATTCAGAAGAGATGAAAGATGTAACTCACCTTCTAATTGGACGTTTGTCCCACTTCTAGCTCTTGATCCTGAAGCTCCAATGTAGAACCTGTTGAAATCAAACAAAGGACAAGCATGCGAGCTTCCAAATACCTTGAAGCAAAGATTAAGTTCAAATCTAAACTAGATACATTTCATATCAAAGATCCATACAATACACATGAAATGGGAAAAACAAGACAAGTTATCTTTTATTACAAACTTGAAGAGTGCTTACAAAGGTTGCTTGATATTCAAGCCAATCCTTTAGCTCTGAATGCTTCCTCTAGCTATCTCTGCAGAAGTCTGAAGATCATAGGTTTGATGCCCCAAAAGTCCTCCCTTTGGCCCATGGAAAGCTTCTCTCTTATAGCACATGGCAAGGTTAACCAACAAGAGAGAAGTGTGGATCTATGGAGGGTTTAGTGGATCAGGCCAGCTAAACAAAGAAGGAGTTAGGATCGAACCAAGGGTGGTAATCCCAACAAAATCTCCTCGAAGGTCGAAATCCCAAAATCCAAGGCAAAAAGGCTAATTTCAGACTACCGCACCCCTATAACTGAGCATAACGCGGTAGTACCGCGCCCCAGAGAAGGAGCAACGCGCAGTAGTGCTGACTACTGCGCCCCTATAGATGTGCAGGGAGCGGTAGTGCTCACAAACAAGGCTAAGTTGGGCTGGTAGATGGCAGAAAAAGGTTTTGCTTTTAGTGTTCAGTCAATGGTTTTCATTCTGGATGTTCAGATGATCTTTAAGAGAAACTGTCATTTAGGTCGCTAGTGCAAGGATGTGACACTAATACATAATGTGTAATATTGAGGTATAACAGCTACCTCGAGGCTTGTCTAGTGTCATCTACTACTAGGGAGGTGCCCCAAACATCACACTGCAAAAAAACATAGAAAAAAGTATCCAAACAAAACCAAAATACTCATGGAAAAAACATAATAAGAAAACATATTGATGTATTTAAATTGTACAATTACAATCAGGTATACTTGTTTCCCCAAGGCTGCTGTCATCTGATAAACAACCGGGTGGTTTCCTTGATCAACACTCTGCAGCAAATATATAGATAAAATTATCTAAACGAAATGAATGTACTCATGAAAAAACACAACAATAAAAAATATTTTTTCATATTATATTTGTACAATTACAAATATGTATACTTGCTACCTCGAGGATGTTGTACTCCTCTGACTAGCTGCCGGGGAGATGCCTCGATCACTACCCTACAAAGTAAATATAGAAAATTATAACGAAATTATAACAATAGACTAACGAAAAATACTTAAGATGTTAAAATAATTAATAAAAGGTTTGTTTCACACAAGCATGCCCCAGGTGAACGAAATTCAAGTCAGGGATTTAAATAGAAGATTGGAGTTCTCATAATAATAAAAAGAAAAAACCATTAAAGAGAAGTTCAGGTTTATCCACAGGTAAAACAACAGATCAGTCTTAATTTATCCTTCAAGCAGGAAAATTGGACTTCCATAAGATTTGGGATAACAATATAATAACTGCCACGGCTTCCTTCAATTAGAGTAGTCAACAAAAGAAATGCGCCTTAAACAAGAGTCAAACCCTCGAAGCAAACATCAAAACAGAATTGAGAAAGATCAATAGGTGGGCGGCCTCCAAACTCGGCTGAGCAGAGAAGTCTTGATCACACGTAGAGTAGGACTAAAGTATTTAGTATATCTAAAAGTAAAAAAGAAGACTTCAATATATAGAAGCAATATCTTCTAGAAAAGTCCAAAAAATAGGGTTCCATTAAAATAGGAAGGAACTACTTAATACAAATAATAAAAAATTAAATTAAAATTAAAATTAAAATATAAAAATTAAATATAAAAAATTTAAAATTTAAAATTAAAAGTAAAATAATAAAATAACAAATAAATATAAAAGAGTCATAAATAATAACATAAATCATAAGTGGGGTTCTAGGGTCATTTAGGTAAGGGTACGAAGACCCAAAACATGACCCAAGATACGATATGTGTGGGTACATGACCCATAGCCCCTAGGACAAGGGTAAAACACAAAGTTGACAAACAACCATAGTACCCAAAGGACCAAAAAAATTAAAGGGTGGTACAAACAACTCAAGATGGGTGAAATGACCATACTAACCACACTTCAAGGACAAGGTACCACAAGACCAATAAACAACAAGGTGTAAGGACCAAAATTAAATCAACCGAGGTGAGGAAGGTACAACCAGTCATCTCTCTCTCAAATGTACAAATGTTCCATATAACCTGAAAGTTCATCATCACTATATAAGGAAGGGTCCACACGGATGATGTGATCATGTGGTCCTCGAACAAGGACACCCCACATCATCATCTTGGTAACTGACCAAGAACCTCCATTCTCAAGGAATGGCTCTCGAAATTATGATATGGAAGAACATAAGTATATTAATTTGACTGGCATGAGACTTCCTCATGGGTCTTGAGTTCGTACTTGGTATTTAAGTAATAATAGACCAAGCACCTAACACGAGACCATCGTAAGCATGGATCCTGACAATTGTCAATATTAAATGCCATCCTCGCTATTTCACATTGAATGAAGCTAAATAATGTGTCCTACGATTGTAGTAGCTATAGCGGGAATTTCTTAGGTTTACGCCACGAAGAGGTTAATCCACTGGATTGTTTGGAGGTATATGTGTGAACATGGACTAATGATGGAATCCCACATATCATGATGATAAGACATTTCCAAAGAGAGGAAATAAATGATTTCATCATCAACTACATCATAATCTCAAAAGATTGGAGAAATTGGCATAGTGTGCATAAGGAAGTGTTACAATATATTAGGTACATTTATTGCACTTGCTTTTTCTTAGAGCTTAAGCATGTGTAGAAAACAACCTTGAAATTGTGTTGATTTTAGTGTAGGGCCTACCATATGAATGGTTCTAGGCATATTTGGTTTTATAGGATTTGTTCAACATTAAACTACCTACGTCATTCCATCACAAGAGATGTTATTGCTTATTGTTAAAAAGTATATATATTTATGTGTTATGATAAGGAGACCACAAGGGGCTCCTAAACAAATTGTTACTTAAAATCTTGAGTTACTAATAAAAGTGATAAGTCCCCTATAACATATTAGTGGCCTTTTACAGATGTTTAGAAATGATACAATATGAGCATACATACAAAAATAATAATACATAGAGTACAATAGCCAATAAATATTTCATGGTTAAGTACACAACATGCCCCCCTAAAAAATATTTGCCCCTGGAGTTGAAAACTAGAAAAATAAAGGCCAATTTTATAAATAAATATTGGAATAATTGAAAAGATGATTTTTTGCTCAAGTTCAAAGTATGTGAATATACATAACTTGAAAGATGCAAAACATGCCCCTTGATTTAGAGTAAGCTTTAGATTGCACAAATTTGGTAATGATACCCACCTTTTGGCCTCATCATTGATTTTCATAGAGGATGTGCAAAGAAGAGATGGATGCACTTTATGATTAAGTCATATGAATAATAGAGAGAGTTTTTTTTGGGGAAAATAGAGAGATTTTTGAACCTCAAACCACTTTATTCCAAAAAGCACTATGTCAACTAGTTGTACTAGAGACATTATTATATAAACAATAAAGGAGAAAGACAACATTTTCTTTTACTTATTGGATACAAAGGAGGTGGGAGGTTCCCTACAACATATACAAATTTTGTGTTCCAACATATATGTTCCAAAATCCCAAGTCATTTCCTCCTATGCTAGATCCTTCCATTTCATATTGTACTTTTAATCTATCTCCCATGAGAATTGTTTGCATTCACCACATTGATGCCCTCACATTATACTAGTATCCCGCCCTCTTCATTTGTGAGAATAATCTATCCTCAAGTAACCACTTCATTACCTAACTTATTTTTAAATAGGGAGATATGGAAGACATCATGGAGTCTTCCCTTGTTGGAAATGTCTAGTGCATAAGCCACCTAACCCACTTTTCGTGCACTATATATCGGCCATGGGAATGAGTTTGATGCTAAACAAATAAATCTCATACATTAATTTATATAATAGACATTTAATCCCCTTTGCTAATAAATGCACAAAAATGGAATATAATTTAGACAATTTTGTAAAGGAATTCCAATAATTGTTGGCACACAATTTGGAAAATAATTAATGTTTGAGTCTGTCAAGCTCAACCAATATCTAGAGTATGAGCAATATAACATACATTCTCTACTTTGAGGGAGTTGTTATAAGCTCCTTCTTACTAGTGAAATGAAATGGATGAGAATTCAATATAAGGAGATCAATCCCTATAGTTTATGCTCATAAGAGATAAAAAATTTAGGATTTACCCTCATGATAGTATGAATAAATGGGATAGTATTATGAAAAAATGGGCTTTCTTATGAAGGATTCAATTTGTGAAATACAAGGAATGGTATTACAAGTGATGTAGCAGTTTCAATGAGAACATCTAAACTAGCATATTGGATGCCAATTTTATATAAAATCATGACAATGTGGGGCTAAGAGATATATAACCATGAGAGATAGCTATGGTTATTGAATACTTGTTGAATTATAATGGAATCAACAAGATTAGAAAGGAAAAAATAGAAAAATATAACCTACATCGATGCCTAAAAATATGTTATTGGCCTTAATATTTAGATGAAGTATGGCTAGTCAAGAACTGTGGAGCATATGGGCCAATCCATACATAGCTATGAGTAAATGAATAAATTAGGCATCCTTGTGACTTTACAATCCCATATTTTAATTTTATAAATGGTCTTTTAAGGTTATGTGAATCCCCTTATCCTCATGAGGGTTTAAACTATGTTTTCATTCCTAAATTGAGTTAACCTTGCAATGGTTAGAAACTGACCCATCACTTGTAACCATGCATCCAGGCAATAACTCCTAACAAGCCTTTCGGATTTGATAACTATCTTAATAACATTTTTATGTAACTACCTCTTATTTGACCTTCCAAACTATTAAAACCTTTCCAACCCCGTTAGACACAATGTCACCCCTCAATACACATTTAACTCTACATACGTGAAGCTTAGGAAGTTGTTTCCACATTCAACACATTCATCTATGTTCATAATTTTCATGTTTTCTTGAATTCTCTTTGTAAATTCGAATAAATTTTGAGTATATAACTATGAAGCAAGTTTCCAACCTAGGCCTTCAAGCATTTTGCTACCAAATCAAAAGAAAATCGTCACATATATTATGGACTATTTCAATGGTTTGTTTTTTCAATTCTGGCTCTATATTAGAATAAATTTTCAATCCAGGTTGTCATGCATTCTAATTAAGGCCTGCAACTACATAATCACAAGAAAATTATCACATATTCACCTATTTTGAGTCTCTTAAAATACACCAGTCATCCTCCTTTTTTTCATGTTTTTTGAAAATTTCACAATAAACTCTAAAAAATCATGTGTAATTTAATTCGCTTTCCATATTCTCCATGATTTGATTTCCAGAGACTATTGGCCATTTTTCAGAATATTATAATGGATAATTAGTTAATTCTTGAGTTTCTATCTATTTCACTGGATTGTAAAGGAAATTACATAAGGAGAATGAATGAAAGAAAGAATCTAAGGAATGAACAGTGTGTCGAATGTGAACTCACGCGGTTTAGACGTTAAATGAAAGGAATGGAGGAAGTGGAAAAATCCCATTGGACTGGTAAACCTGGTAGAGTGGGGATGGTGAAGGAACATGGAAGAAAATAACCTAGTAGGGGGGCAATTTGCAAATGATCTCCATTCCTCAATTTTTCCACATTTTATGTTTCCATTTACGTTTGATAAATATTTGACACTTCTAAAATCGGAAACCCTCCCAATGAATTTGTGGCCAAAGGAGAGAGACGGGGTTCAAATATGAATCAATTTGGAATTTATAGCGATTTCTAAGGGAAAATGAACATATACAACAATGAAATCAACCCTTCAAACTATGAATTTGACCCCATAAAATTTAGGGCTTGGTACTCACATATTTGGGAGGCATTGCCTCCTCTCAAATTTTCTCTACTCGGACTTCCTCTCCCCTACACGGTCACAATCCAACTTTGCTTTACTAAATCTCCGAGGGCCCAAATCGTCGGAATCCTCTACCTAGTAAATGGCCAGAATCCTCTATTCACAGCTCACTGAGCATTGCCTCCTCTCAAAGTTTCTCTGCTCGGCCTCCCTCTCCCCTACATGGCCACAATCCAACTTTTCTCTACTTAATCTCTGCGGGCTCAAATCATCGGAATCCTCTACTCAGTAAATGGTCAGAATCCTCTACTCACAGCTCACCGGGAATTTCCTGCTCTCAAAGTTTCTCTGGTCATCCTCCCTCTCCCCTACACGGACACAATCCTATGCTTAGTAAATGGCCAGAATCCTTTGCTCAATAAATGGCTGGAATGGGTACATGCGCGAGAGGTAGAAAGGTGAGAGTTTTTTTGTTTGTTATTTTTTGTTTTATATTATTATTTTTATTTGTTTTATTTGTTTTATGTATTTAATATATATATATATTGAAAAAAATTATTTAAAATAAAAAATAAGATTTTATTTAAAAAATTGATAAAAAAATTAAAATTAAAATTTAATGACAATGTTAGTGATAATGACGTTGATGACATCCGTGTCGATGATGATGATGATAATCACCATTACCACTATCCTAATCATCATCATCATCTTCATCATCATGATAATCATTGTCATCATCATCATCAACATCATCATCATTAAGAACATCATTGTCATCATAGTCATCATCATTAATGTCATTGTCATCATCAGTCATTATCATCATCATAAACAACACCATCGTCATCGGCGTCATTGATGAGTCCAATCTTCAGGTATTTGATAAACCTTTTTCCCGCAGTCAAGCTCAAGCAATGGCGAAGAAACACACTCATTTGTGGGAAAAATGTTTTACTTTAATGATTTAATGAAGTTGTTTTTGACGATTATTCTTGCATGTTTAAAATGCGTATTCAATAAACTAATTCTGTGGAAATCAAGCCTGATTGAGTAGGTTCAAGGGCATTAAAGGAAGAACACGTAGAAGACTGAGGGATCATGCAGCTCGGCACCCCTTTTCCTGATTTATAGAGAACACACTCCTGTTCAAGGAGAATCGACATTTAGACAGTTAGTTAGGTTCAGCATTAAGGATCATATAAATATGGACCTCTCGGGTAGCGAGAGCTCTCTGTTGACATTTTTGGAGAAACATTGTTTTATGTTTTTGCACTCTTGAGATACTTCTGAGTTACAGACCTTTGTGAAGACATGCATTTTATATTTTAATTGAATATTGATGTTAAATCCCAGTCAGCATCTATAAGTTTCGTTCCCTCCTAAGTATGGGTTGGAGAGGGTCCCTCCAACACGTAAGTGAGGGGATTTCCATTTTTCAGGTGTTTTCGATTATGTGTTTTATAGTTATGAAAATTTATATCGCATATGGAAGCATTTGAATGATGTCTTGATTCTGTAGTAATTTATAATACGTTCTGTAGTTCAACAATATGGTTTCAGTAGTGCTGTAGCTGCTTTCTTCCAATGCACATTTTAAATAACGATTCCATATATATTAGCATTGCCTTGAAAAATCATGGTTTAGATTTAAGGTTTATGAATGTTTCCCATCATGATTAATTGCTTCTCGAGATTGATTGCTTTAATTTCTTAATAATAGATGTGTAGCATGAGATGTTAGATTAGAATTCTAGTTTTATGCGTAAGTAATTACAGACCTTGCTTTCTTTAATTTATAATAGATCTGTTATGGCATTTCACTTTCATAGTCTAGATTCACCATTCTGCATTAGGTAGATTCATAGGAATATCTCTTTCACTTTCAGCATTTTTAATTCTTTAAAATAGATTTACTGTTTTAGTATTTTAATTCTTTAAAAATAGATTACTGCTTTTACTATTTTAATTCCTTAAAATAGATTTACTGTTTCCCAGTATTTAATTCCCTAGTATAAACAATTTTATGTATTGAGTAGGAAACCTTTAAAACATTGATACTGATACCAAACCATGACAAAGATTATCCTATAAGAGCACAAATAGTGCCTGCACCTGTAAAGTTTGTACATCCCCCGGGTTGATAATTAAAGTAGGCTCTTAGTACAGCTGCCCTCATTAGGCATCCATATTGGGAGCTCACCACTTTTTGGCGCCATTTCCGGGGAGGTGCTAAATATTTGGGAGACATCACCTAAAAACAACACAAAAAGAGAACAAAAATCACATAAAACAAAAACATAAATACCTTTTTTACCAATGAATGCCTCGTCGGCAAAGGGATAGGTTTGGCCACTTTCTTCCCAAGCATTCCATGAGCAACAACGGTAATAACAGTTCTGACCATTCTCAGTTTGAATTTCTACACTCTAAAAATGAAACTAACTCCACATACGATCCAAACAGAAGCAACTTCACTACCAGTTCCAGCTCAAACACCACAATGGCAAATGAAGAGGAGGAACCTAGGAAGATTTTCCCCTTTCCCATTAGCATATCTCTTGGAGATGCCAGGATGAAGAACATCAATCCTAATAATCTACCAAACTTCCATGGTTTGACTTCAGAAGATCTTGACACATTCCTGTTTGAATTTGAGGTAGTTTGCAGATCATTTGATTACACTACTGATGCACAAAAGCTAAGGCTTTTTCCTTCCACACTGAAAGACCTATCACTTCGCTGGTTTATGAGCCTTGAAGGGAATAGTATCTTTAGCTGGGATCAAATGAAACAGGCATTCTTAGAAAAATATAGGGACTACTGCAAGGCCAAAGATACTAGGGATGAAATCTTTAGGATGCAACAAGGAGAAAGAGAGTCATTAGAAGATTATGCCCAAAGATTTCAACTTAGCTACAAACGAGCCAGTCATTGCACCTTGGATCCTAAATAACTACAACTTGTCCTTCTTAGAGGTGTAAAAGAGGAGAATTTTGAAGTCTTAAATCTTCTAGGAGATGGAGATATATTCTAGAAATCTTTTGACCAGATCCTGCAAATCTTCAAAAACTACTCTAGATCTAGGAAAACTAAGAATGGGACAAGGGATACACACACATCTACTGGTGGATCAACATCTTCAGGACCAAAACTTACAAAATCTAATTTAGGAAACCTGCTAGACGACATGAAGATTGACATCCTGCAATCTCTGGCCATGCAACTTGATGCTCTTCAAATAAAAAAGAAGCAAGATGAAATTAACCAAGCCTTAGTAGTATTCTATCCTCGTTGTAGAAAAAAACATGAGAAGGGGCAGTGCACCTTGAACACAATAGAAGTATGTGGTCTCTGCACTGAAGACCATTCCACTGATAAATGTCCCCTCTTACCCTCATGTAAGGCGGCTATTCAATACCCAGCAGCTGAAGGAGCAATAGAATAGCTCTGTTTTATAAATCAGAGGAGGAATAATTTTTTTAGACCATATCAACAGAGCAATCAAGCCTACTATAATCAAGGACAGCCAAATTGGAACTCTGCACCAACTCCATGGCAAGCACAACCAAATCAAAACCAATGGCAACAGAATCAACAAACATATCAACCATCCTATCAATAATCGTATTATCCACCGTCTTATCCTTAATACCCCCCACCTTTTCCAACCACCACAAATTATGCAAACCAATACCCCCATCCATCAAATTGGAGGGCGCCATTACAAAAGCCACTTATTATGCTACC
Source organism: Larix kaempferi (assembly GCA_027924585.1). NCBI lineage: Eukaryota > Viridiplantae > Streptophyta > Pinopsida > Pinales > Pinaceae > Larix > Larix kaempferi. Next base: position 6,472,033 of record BSBM01000264.1, read on the forward strand.
CCCACAACCTCAGCCACCCCCCAGACCTCCACCCATTCCAGCCCAACCAATCCCAAATCCTAATAATAACAGACCTCCACAAAAGCAACAGACATATAATGTTGATATCACACAATTCCCTACCTATGTTGTAGACACCATAGAAATAAACGGAATAAACCTACGATTTGGAAAAATGTTGCAGAATACATCTCCACACAACATCCAACAACATGAAGCTCAAGAACAAACAGTAGAACCCTATGTTCAGCATCCAGATGAATTAGACCCTCTTGAGGACGAAACCCAACCACTCCCACTCAACCGAAACCCTCCATTTCCAGAAAAACTAGTCCGAAGTACAAAAGAAGAGGAAGAGAATACAATTTTAAACGAATTCAAGCACTTAAACATCCAAATCCTGATTTTACAAGACATAAGGGATGTGCCCATATGCAACAAATTTATTAGAGATAATTTCCTAAAGAAACCAAGAAGGAGGAAGCGTGACCCACCAACTATAAATGTAGTGGGACAATTGGCCGATTTAATGCTGGGTGTCATAATAAACCCTAAATATCTTGATCCGAGTAGTCCTGTAGTAAACGTCACCATAAATAACAAGCAAATAAATAAAAGCTTAATAGATTTGGGAGTTGCGATCAATGTCATGACTGAGGAAACCATGTTATACCTGGGACTCCAATCAATGGTCAGACCAACCACAACAATACTCCAACTAGAAGACACATCCACTGTGAAACCCGAAGGAATGCTAGAAGACATTATGATCAATATTGAATCCTGGGAATACCCAGCTGATTTTATAATAATTGAAATCAAAAGAAAACTTAGTGGCTATCCAATTATACTAGGTAGGCCTTGGTTAGCAACTGTGGACGCTTACATAGGTTGCCGATCAGGAAATATGACAATCACCAGTGGACATACCAGGAATAAAATCACAATCTACCAACCAGCAATGAAATATTCAGAGTTAGAATATCAAAATTGGACTGATGATTACCAGAACACACCCAATCACAACCTCCAACCTATCCTAACAATTGGTGCTGCAATATCACTAAAAGCAATAGACAAAGATGGCCATATAGATAGATTTATACAAAATGTATCTTCTAACAATCATGTTATTCAAGAGTTGTTTTCCACAGAAACAAGTGACAGTTCAAAACATAACATGGATTACTTATGGAAAGAAGTACTGGAAGAACAGATTCAAAAGGTAAAAGTCGTGGAAATTCACCCTGGCAAAACAATCAACATAAATTCCAATTTGGAACCAGAGCAAGAAAGGAAATTAATGAAGATACTAGAAGAACAAAGTAAACATTTGCATGGACATATGCAGACATGAAAGGAATACATCCTGATATCTGCAAACACAACATTTACATCAAAGAAGGTTCTACTCCTATCAGGAAACCACAAAGAAGGATGAACCCTGCATTAAAAGACATAGTCAAAGTGGAATTACAAAATTTATTAGATGTAGGGTTCATCTATCCAATATCTGATAGTGAGTGGGTCTCACCACTAGTTATAGTACCCAAAAAAGTAGGCAAATGGAGAATTTGTGTGGACTAGAGGGAGCTGAATAAAGCAACCAAGAAAGATCACTTTCCACTTCCATTTATAGATCAGGTGCTAGATACATTATCTAGAAACAAGTATTTTTCATTCTTAGACGGTTTCAGTGGGTACAACCAAATTTTAATACACCCAGCTGATCAAGATAAGATGACCTTTACATGTCCATGGGGAACTTATGCCTATAGGGTCCTACCCTTTGGTTTATGTAACGCCCCAACAACATTTCAAAAAGACATATTGAGTATTTTCTCCAATTTTATAAATGACAAAATGGAAGTCTTCATGGATGATTTCACACCCTATGGACAAAACTTTGACTAGGCAATGAACAATCTTGAATTAGTATTAAAAAAATGTATTGAAATGAGCTTGTGCCTAAGCAATGACAAATGCAGGATGTTAATGGAAGAAGGAATCATTCTAGGACATCATATATCACAAAGAGGGATAGAGGTTGATCAAGCCAACGTCTCAGTCATCAGAATGCTACCACCACCTATCAAACAAAGGGATGTGAGAAGTTTCCTTAGATAGACAGGATACTACAGAAGGTTTATTGAAAATTATAGTAGAATTGCTGCCCCAATGTTTGCACTTCTCACAAAAGACAATGAGTTCATATGGACAAGCAATTGCATGACAACATTTGAAAGTCTTAAGCAAAAAACAATCACAGCACCAGTACTCCAAGGACCAAACTGAGAAATTCCATTTCACATCCACATAGATGCATCAGGTAAAGCCATCGGATCTGTGCTTTGACAAGAACGAGACAATAAACCCTATGCCATATACTATATAAGCAAAAATTTGGCTGGGGCAGAACTCAACTACACAGTCACAGAGAAGGAATTTCCGGCAGCCATACATGCAATCAATAAATTCAGGCATTACATCACAGGATACCAAAGTTTTATCCACACTAACCACTCAACAATCAGATATCTTATGAACAAGCCTAATACTAGTACGAGAATTATTAGATGGATGCTACTTCTACAAGAATTTGACATTACTATAATAGATAAACCAGGAAAGCATAATGTGGTAGCCAACTTTTTGTCAAGAGTCACACATGGAAAAGATAATGAATTGGTTCAAGATAACTTCACCGATGAGCACCTTTTTTCCATATCAACAAGAAGCCCATGGTTTGCTGAGATAGCAAACTGTTTAGTATCCAGGAAGTTTCCAAAACATTACAATTATAAAGAAAAGACAAAATTAATAAGACAAAGTGCAACATAGACATGGATAGAAGGCATGCTTTTTAAATAGGGACCAGATCAAATACTTAGAAGGTGCATTAGGGAAGATGAAGTACATGACATAATGCATGCCACCCACAATGAACCCTGTGGAGGACACTATGCTGCAAAAAAGACATCCTACAAGATCTTGCAAATAGGATATTATTGGCCAACACTCCACAAGGATACTTATGAATATGTTTCACACTGTGATGATTGCCAGAGAATGGGAAAACCAACTAAAAAACAAGAGATGCCACTCCATCCACAAATATCCTTGGAGGCATTTGAAAAGTGGGGATTTGATTTTGTTGGCCCATTCAATCCACAGTCTAATCATAAAAGCTACATCCTTGTATGCCCTGATTACCTTACAAAATGGATAGAGGTAGTCGCATTGGCTGCTGCAAATGAAACCAATGTGGCCAAATTCTTTACTGAGCAGATCTTTCACAGGTTTGGGGTGCCAAGAGAAGTAGTTTCTGATCAGGGCCCACAATTTACATCACATTTAATTGAAGACTTGATGAAAAGAAACAATGTAAAGCACAGACAGTAATCCTCCTACCACCCTCAAGCAAATGGTCAAGCTGAGGTAACCAATAGGGAATTAGAGAGAATCTTGACAAAAACTGTCCAACTTCACAAAAGGGATTGGGATGAAAAACTTAGTGAGGCAGTTTGGGCTTACAATACTACATGGAAAACAACTACAAGATTCACACCTTATGAACTAGTCTATAAAAAAAAAGGTTATGCTGCCAATCGAATTTGAAATAAATACATTAAGAATTGTAGCAGATTTACATATGGACCTATCAGAAATTCAAAAAGAATGCATACTACAGCTGAATCAACTGGATTAGCACAGCTAACAAGCACTTACACATACTGAAATCATCCAACAACAAAGAAAGAAATGGCATGACCAACATCTGAAGGATAAAAAGTTCAATGAAGGTGATTGGGCACTACTTTACGACTCCAGATTTCACACATTCAAAGGGAAGCTAACCACTAGATGGCTTGGACCTTACATTATACAGAATATTTATGAAAATGGAGCTGTGAGAATTATTACAATTGATGAATAGGAGTTCCCCATGATAGTGAATGGGCATCGCCTAAAACTTTACAAGAAACCACAATCAAAAGAAGAATTTACACAGGTACTCTACCAGCAACAATTGATGTTGATAGAGGATGTGGAAAATCAGTGAAATTCAACTCATTTACAAAATAAAGAGAGAAAAAAGAGAAAAAATACAAAAGACAAAAAAAATGAAAAAAGACAAAAAGAAAAAAGAGAAAAAAAAAACATCCAATATGAAGCATCCACCCTACAAAGAGCCAGATACATTCCATATCAACACTCAAGCGAGCCTACAATTCAATTCAAGCGAGCTAGATAAATTACATATCAACACTCAAGCGAGCCAAATAAATTACATATCAACACTCAAGCGAGCCAGATACATTACATATCAGCACTCAAGCGAGCTAGCCACGTCTACATTCATCAATCAGTCATCAACTACTACGGAATTCTTCAAATGTGCCATTCCATTCTTTTCAACATACTCATGCAAGCCTGCAATTTATTCAAGAGAGCCAGTCACATACTGACATTCAATCATCCAATATGAAGCATCATCACATGAGTCGTATCAACAACTGGCACAACTTTCAAAATAAGACAGTTCAACAAATTCAAACGAGCAAAAAGGAAAAAGTAGCCCACACACATAACTACTGACATGCATAAATCTACTACAGAATCTGCCATCCATGAAAAATGCACCAGATCATCATTGCAGGTACGCATACATAGCAAGGTAATCTCTAGAACGATTTTATTTTAGTCTTAAGGTAAAACATTATCCCACACTACATTCGTTTCTAGTGAGTTGAGGATAGCTTCTATTTTAAATCGGTGGCATGGGAGAATGAACTTAATAAGTCATGATCGCTACCTAAGTCCTGTCACCTTAATAAGTCATGATCGCTACCTAAGTCCTATCATCCTCAACAAATCATGATCACAACCCTCATCATATGAAGTACAGAGATCGATCATGGGGAAAAAAGGATTAAAAATGGCAAGTACAAGAATGATGGAAAGGACAGGTGCAGAAAGACAATAAGTAAGGCTGCATAATCTTCCATGATTTTGCATATAAGGAACCTCTCAGAATTCCCAAGAAGCAACAAACCAAAAAGCTAGTGCGCTCACTTAGCCAACATTGCAATCCTCGACCTTGTAGGTAGAGCCCGACCAGTTGAGGGCATAAACCACATTCCAAAGTTCTGGTTTTGTCTGATCACAAAGAAGTTTTTAAAATGAAAAAGGGTTCCAAGAAAAGAGAACCAGAGGATCACATCACCATTTATCAGAGCCTAAGAATCCTACAGATCATTCGCAATGCAGGCTGTATGCCTTTCATCCTTGGACTGAAAGGATACGATACAGGGGTAGCTCAGGAGTTTGCAAGAAACTTCAAACATATTAAGGATGAACAGTACATCACTCAAGTGAAGGGGTTACGTGTTAAGATTGATGAGGATTTAATTGCCAAATACACTGGACTATAGAGAGGTTTGCATTGGAGCAGGGAGGACATGGAGGCGAACCAACAAGCAAAAACAACCTTCTTCGAGCAAGGAGAGGTCTATGACGAAGACAAAAATGGAGTCAAAAGACTCTCCAGGCCAGCGCCATGGGAGGGCGTGGTTGAAATTGTTTCGAGGTACATCACATGCTTTGGTAGGTTAAGCTATGTTCCCATATTTCATTTTCGGATCCTCGAGCTGTTAAGGCACAGGAGTCACATTTCATCAAACAACAACATTAGTATTCCATTTTACCTTCTCCAATCCCTGGCAGAAATGAGCAAGAAGGTGGCTAAAGGTAAGGACGATGCCTTGGCCCATCATGGGCTAATCAAGTTAATCGTTTGCGAGGAATTAAAGGCACAGATACCAGCTTTCATGGGAAGAATTCGTGTTGGTATCTACAGAAGATGTTCAAAGGATGAAAAGTACATCCACAACTAGCATACCACCAGGAGAAATGAACAGAGCTGCCTCTACATTAGGGGAAAAATGGAAGATTGACCTGGACCATGTGGTAGAGACCCTGGTAAAAATCAAACATTCAAGAGAGGACTCCCCCAAGGAAAACCCAGAGATTCCTGCCAAAAATCAGGAGCCGAAGAGAAGGAGTAAGAGATTCACCCAAGCATCTCGAATCCAAATAGACAAGGAAAAGAGTAGGGAACCCAATCCCATTGTTCAAAATGTGTTGGATGGGGATGATGATCAGTGGGTAGATCAGAGAGACCCCACTACAGAAGAGGAGCAGGATGAGCAAGAAATACAGGATGAAGAAGAAGAAATGGATAAAGAAGAAGAGTAGAGCATACAAGAGCAAGACAACTTCCAGGGGAACCCTCCAGAGCACAATGAAAACTCTGTGGTCGTTACCCAACTTGTTGAGGCACGGGAAAAATTGGAAAATCTTATAAATGAGCTAGCAACGTTACGAATTGGGCTAGGAAGCTAGCCCACACCTTCCCCATTCGCAGCTAAGAAGACACAAATCCTGAAGATGCATCATGTAGAGGAGCTATGGCTGGTTGAGCAGAAGAATTCAACGCTTCAAGAAAAATTGGCCGAGGCACAAAATGAATTAGCCAAAAAGGACCAGAATATTACCAAATTGAAGGACGTTTTGGCCACTATTGCTGACATATATGATAGACTAAGGGGCCTCAAAACACCGTCGGTAGTATATGCAGTTTATATACAGGAGAAATGGGGCAAATTCCAGCTCCAAAGGTTGAAGCAAGGACTCCCTATAGAGATAAGCACTCCCAAATAGTTTATGGATGCATCTTTGAACTCCACAGAGCTAGAGAAGGACCAATTGAGTGAATTCTTCTTGCATAATTTCATAGTTTCTGGCTCGCCCAACTGGTCACCAAACCCATATGTGGGCGATTTCCAGTTGAGGGCATTATGTTCGTGGATGAACCACAAAATTGAGCAAGCCCAGGACTACCATATCTATGTCACATCCAAATTGTAAACCCCATTGATGATCAGAGCAGAGTCAACTCACCCTGAAGGGATAATATACAACCATAGGATCCTCACCCAGGACGAGGAACTAATCCCCATTCTCCTTGCAAAACAGTAGGAGGCTATGACTCATTTTGACATTACACTCCGAAGGACACAGAAGGAAGTTCATGAGTCCATTAAGGAAAGGTGGAGCAGAGTGGAAAATGATCTGAAAAGAAGAGAAATCCACTCCCCCCTTAGGCTTGATGATGCTCTTTTCAAAGCCACACTCTACAAGGAATCTCTGGCAAGAAATCAACTCTTTCCCCAGTCATCAAGGGACATATTGATGAAGAGGAAGAAAGGAGGGCATGGGCTAAGGAGGATCAAAATTTTGGATATCACAGGCAGGTAGGGATCCCTAGGGTGGTAGCATGGGACATCGGGGAGGTCATTGATGAATTGAATAAGTCATTCAAGGATAGGTGAATCCTTCAAGTATGCGGGAGAATGATGAGTCCAATTTTTAGGTATTTGATAAACCTTGTTCCCGCAGTCAAGCTCAAGCAATGGCAAAGAAACACACTCATTTGTGGGAAAAATGTTTTACTTTAATTATTTAATAAAGTTGTTTTTCACGATTATTCTTGTATGTTTAAAATTCATATTCAATAAAGTAATTCTGTGGAAATCAAGCGTGATTGAGTAGGTTCAGGGGCATTAAAGGATGAACATGTAGAAGACTAAGGGATCATGCAGCTCGGTGCCCTGTTTCCTGATTTATAGAGAATGCACTCATGTTAAAGGAGAATCGGCATTTAGAAAGTTAGTTAGGTTCAAGATTAAGAATCATACAAATATGGACCTCTCGGGTAGCGAGACGTCTTAGTTGACATTTTTGGAGAAACATTGTTTTACGTTTTTGCACTCTTGAGATACTTCTGAGTTACAGACCTTTGTGAAGACATGGAGTTTATATTTTAATAGAAGATTGATGTTAAATCCCAGTCAACGTCTATAAGTTTCATTCCCTCCTGAGTATGGGTTGGAGAGGGCCCCTCCAACACGTAAGTTAGGGGATTTCCATTTTTCAGGTATTTCCGATTATGTGTTTTACAGTGATGAAAATTTATATTGCATATGGAAGCATTTGAATGATGTCTTGATTCTGTAGTAATTTATAATACGTTCTGTAGTTCAGCAATACGATTTTAGTAGTCCTGTAGCTGCTTTCTTCCAACGTACATTTTAAATAACGATTCCATATATATTAGCATTGCCTTCAAAAATCATGGTTTAGATCTAAGGTTTATGAATGTTTCCCATCATGATTAATTGCTTCTCGAGATTGATCGCTTTAATTTCTTAATTATAGATGTGTAGCATGAGATGTTAGATTAGAATTCTAGTTTTATGCGTAAGTGTTGATGTATATGTAACTTCGGAATGTATTTCACATATATGTATATTGTATTCCTATAGAGATGGTATTATTCCTCTATAAGGAAGTGTCATCATTTATATTGTAAGTGTCGTAACTTATACTTGATGGGTTATTAGACCACCTTGTTTGGGGTCGGCCCTGTATAAGTCATGTGGGTCAAAGGGTTATTAGACCACCCTATTGGGGGTCGACCATGTGGGTCAAAGGGTTATTAGACCACCCTATTGGGGGTCGGCCCAGTCAGCATTATGTTATGTGGTTAAGTTTGAGCCTACATGAGTTAGGTAAAAAGGCAAGTCAAGTCAAGTATAAATAGAGTGCGGGAGGCACTCTATTTACTCACTCACTTCTCACACATGCACTCAAGGAGGAGTGGCGCACTTATGGAGGAGGAGGATCTGCTGCTAGGTTGTGGCTATCTCTTATGGTTCGTTGTATCATTGCTCTATCTATCTCTGAGGAAGTTATTGGGGTTTTTCACCTTTATGGTTTCCCCCAAGTAAATCTTTGTGTCTCTTGTGTGCTTGCATTATGGTCTCCATGATTGATATACTGTAGATATGCTGTACATGTTGTTCTCTCAGTTAAGATCCTAGATCATATTGAATTAAATTTCAGAAAATTTAACATGGTATCAGAGCTAGCCTGAAAGAAGGCATGATATGGCATGTATGACACTTGTTGCACTTACGATGCTAGGGCTTGATATAGAAAAAACCAGTCATCGTAGCACTTTTGCTATGAATCCGTTTTGGCAAAGTTTTCGGATCTGAAATTGTTACAGGACGAATATAAAATCTCCAGGTACCTTGTGTCCAAAGGACAACCTCTAATTCGTTGTACTTTGTGATTTATGATCTGTACAATATAGGGTTTCTGCCTCTTCTAGATCTGAGTCAAAATCAGGTGACCTTGGGAAAGAGGTCATAACTTCGGATAGGAAGCTCCAAATGAAATTTCGTGAAACGTGACAGGTAGTAAACAGACTGTACTATCTCAGAAAACTTTTTCAGAGGCCGAAGTGGAACCAGTGACACGTGGCAGGCCGTACAAGTTCGCTCTCCTGTATTATCCAATAAAGAGGTCACATTGCGACACTTGGCATAACTCTCTCTCAGAGAATCCAATTGAGGTCAGACCTGTCAGGATGGAAATATAATAGGCCGAGCTATCTCATAAAACGTTTTCAGAGGCCGAAGGTCAAACAGTGACACGTGGCACACCATACAAGCTCGCTCTCCTGTATTTTCCCAAAACAGGTCACGTTGCGACATTTGGCATAACTCTCTCTCAGAACATCCAATTGAGGTCAGACCTGTCAGGATGGAAAGCTAACAGGTCAGGATATCTCAAAAAACTTTTTCAGACTCTGTGGATCAAAAATTTCAGAGTTACACCAGAAACAATCAGGTACATATTTCTGTCAAAACATAATTATTTTTTGGTACCTTCATTCATGGCTTCCGAAATTTAGGGCTTTGAAAAAAGTTGGAATTTTTGTAATCCGAGACCACGGCTGGATGCTACTCAGCAAAATAGAAATTTAGAGACCAAGATCAGAATTTTTGATTGGGCAGAAGGCCGGGCTTGATTAGACCCTAGTTCGGGACTTTGATCAGAAAAGTGGAAAATTAGGGCTTCTGTAAAAATGAGAATTTTTGGAATCTGTGACCACGACTGGAAGCTCCTCAGAAAAATAGAAGCTTAGAGCTTTGGATCAAACATTTTGATTGGACAAAAGAGTGGGATTCATCAAACCCCAGTTCAGGGTCACGTCTAGTGAATCCGAAAGTTTCAAAGGAAAAATTGAGGAGTGAAACTTTGAAGTTTTCAAATTCTAAATATACTAGCTTGATCAGCTCATCAAGGCGCATATTTCTATCCTTTCAGAAGTTTGAGTTTTTGGGGTTTCTCTGACAAACCCATATCAAGCTCCAGTCCCAGTTCTTGTAAATCAAGTGGATTGGGTTAATCCTAGAAGAAGATGGATTGGTCACTTACATAAGTGAAGAAGTTCCTGTTTCAGAGGGAGATGAGGCTAAGGCCTTACATAAGAAGATTACAAGCGATCTCGACAGGTATGAATCATCGAGGTATGTTTCGAGATTTGTTCATGATTAATTTTATGGTATGTTTGTCTTCATGTTATTACGGTTAGTACAATCTTGATTTTAGACTTGTCATATCACCTTAATAAAACTATGAATGCACGATAGAAAATATTCATTGATTAGGGTATTGACACTTATGATTGTACTAATGCATTATGGTGTTGTATGAGGTTTATGTTGTCTACTAACATGAAAGGTACACCAAGAAAGACAAATCATGTTCTGGTCCAAGAACATATGATCGTGATAACATGAGGACAAAGATTCATCCATTGTCATGGATCTCATAGAAGATCCATTTACGAGGTATGTATAACTTGGTTTTGCAAAAGTTAACCTATGAGATATACAGGTTACTAGCACAAGTCATTGAAGAAGAACAAGAAGACATCATGTGAGTATGTTAGACATAAATAGCTAGCGTGCTAATTCAGGTATGTTTTTCCTATATCAAGATAGAATCCTACCTTGTGTTAGGATCTTATACTGTTGTGTTGTTTGATAATGATTATTCATGAAGTCGTAGTCATGACTGTATGCATATTATATTTCTTACCATAATTGATGATATGACTAACCAGAAGAATCATGAAGGTATAGGTTTGAATAATCACATGTTTTATGCATATTATATCTCTTATCTTGATTGATGATTCAACTAACCTGAAGAGTCATAGGTTTGAATAATTATAGGTTTAGACATGTTATGCTTCTTATGATTTGACTAACCATAAGAATCCTACATAAACCTTGAATGATAATGCTTATTATTTCTGTTTGAAATGATCATAACTATACATGCTTGAGATTATTGTGTTTTAAAAGTATACTAATGAATGTATGATTTTATATGAGATCACAAGGATAACTCAATCATGATACTAATAAGCATGCATAGGGACCAAGGATGAATATGAGTTGAAGAACAGGTAATCCAGGAAGCAAAGATCAAGAGGGAGTACACTCCAGTGGTTTATGAAAGGATGCATATATTCAGAGGGAGTTGACCATATCTCTACATTCCACAACAGAAAGTTGTAGAAGAAGCTACTGCAAATTAGGACTCCAGCAGCTCCTGCAAGAAAGCGAAGACTCAGAGGGAGTCCACCCAACGAACAAACAAAGATAAGTATTTTAATTATCATTTCTTGCATATATGTTTGTTTAAATAAAATTGTTCAATGATGTATATGCTCATGTTCCTAGACTTAGGATATGTATTGTGCATATTAGAATAGTTGCAGTATACTACTAATATACATGGGTAAGTGGCATATGGCACTGTACAACATTCCATTGCTACTTATCTAGAATGAAACCTCTTTGCTAACATGTTGAGAGTTGTGAACACTCTGAACAATGTTCTGGTAGAGATTGGAAGGCATCTAGAAAGTTACGGAATATGGCTAAATGTTGTATTGAAGCATTGGCTAAGATAATTGCATGACTGTATGACATATTTCTTTATGTGTAAGAATTTGTTCTGAAAATTATGAGATGTTTCTAATCATGCAATTTAACTTGTTGTGTAGGAAAGATCGTATGCCATCTCCTAGAAAAGAAGAACTACAACATTTGTTCCAGCAACAAAGATATATATTGAAGATATTGAAGTTCCCAGGATCTGGGATGAAGAAATGGAATGCCATGATCCGTCGATCATGAAGAATGATGTTTGGGATGTAGTCCCTAGACGTGAAGGGAAGTTTGTTATGAATTCCAAATGGATCTATCAGATCAAGCATGTTGCAGATGGCAGCATTGAGAAATATAAAAGTGATGAAATAGAAGATGCACCAGATGGATTTCAAGACAACATGGTGTAGTCATATATGTGTGCAGAACTTGGTATGGTAGGATAGACAACTTTCTATCCGGTTTGGGATTTACCAAGAGTAAAGCGGATTCCAACCTTTACTACAAGGTTGAGGAAGGTAATCCAGTGATACTACTTTTGTATGCGGATGACCTGTTTGTATTAGGTGAGGATAGATTGATTGCCGACATGCAGCGGAAGCTTACTGCCGAGTTCGAGATGAAGAACTTGGGGATGATGCACTATTTGTTTTTGGCATGGAGGTGTGGCAGAGTGCAGATGGAATCTTCCTTGGACAAGGGAAGTATGTAGTAGAGATCCTGAAGAGGTTCGGGATGATGGACTGCAAGGATATGGCCACACCTATGGCATCGAATCTGAAGCTTCTATGTGATACTTCATCTGATCCGATTGATGTCTCTATGTATCGCCAGATGATTGGGTCCTTGATGTACCTGACGAACACGAGACCAGACATTTGCTTTGCTGTGGACACATTGAGCCAGTTCCTGACGGATCCGAGGAGTGTTCACCTGGTTGCTGTAAAGCATATTCTGAGGTACCTGAAGGGTACAATGGATTATGGGCTCAAGTATGAAGCAAATCAAAAGTTTAACCTACAGAGTTATGTTGATTCAGATTGGGTTGGCAGTGCTGCAGATAGGAAGAGAACATCTGGGTGTTGCTTCAGTATGGGATTAGGTGTGATCTCTTGGTTTGGCAGGAAGCAGTCCTGCGTAGCACTGAGTACAACTGAGGTAGAGTATGTTGCAGCCTGTTCAGCTGGTTGTGAGGCAGTATGGATACGGAAGCTACTGTCTGAGTTATTTGATCTCCCGTTGGAGGATACTGGTATCTTCTGTGATAACCAGAGTTGTGTGAAGCTGTCCGAGAACCCAGTGTTTCATGACAGGTCGAAACACATAGAGATCAAATATCACTATTTCAGGGATATGGTGCAGAGAGGAGCTGTGAAGCTCCTATATGTTGCGACAGTCGAGCAGATTGCAGATGTGCTGATGAAGCCACTAGCCAGGGTGAAGTTCGAGTACTTCAGAGAGAGGCTTGGTGTTCTTCAGATCGAGGACACTTCGAGGAAGAAGTGATGGACACATTTGCTGAATCCATTCCAAGCATGTTGGAAGGAGGATCCTTCACATGGCTGTGGATGTAAGCGCTGAATGATGAACATTAGGAGGATGTTCTGGTTTCTGCTTGGATATGATCAGTTGGATCATTATATGTATTTTGTGTATGCATCATGTTGGATGCTGGATATGATCGGTTGGATCATGTGTATGTATTTTGTATATGCATCATGTTGGATGCTGGATATGATCGGATGGATCATGTGTGTGTATTTTGTATGAACGCATCATGTTGGATGCTGATGGATACATTGTGTGGATCATGTATCTTTGTATGATCAGGTAGATCATGTATGCTGATGGATACATTGTGTGGATCATGTATATTTGTATGATCAGGTAGATCATGTATACTGAAGGATACATTGTGTGGATCATGTATCTTTGTATGATCAGGTAGATCATGTATGCTGATGGATACATTGTGTGGATCATGTATCTTTGTATGATCAGGTGGATCATGTATGTTGATGGATACATTGTGTGGATCATGTATCTATGTATGTATCAGGTGGATACTTGGATGATCGTGGATGATGAGCTTCTCCAGATGACATGCAGCAGGATGTTGCAGTGATGATGATCAGGATGATCATGTGTACATCAGGATGATGTTTGATGAGTATCAGATGATACTTTGTGGCCGTGGATAAGGTTGTGCAGGAAAGCATGTAATTTGTGCCCTGGGAGATTTGCAGATGGTCTTTCGAGGTTTTACCTATGGCATGTAATTCGGTGCCCTGGGACATCTGGCAAATGCTCTTGTGAGGTTTTGCTTGGGAGGCCATGTAATTTGTACCCTGGGAGATTTCAAGTCGGAGTTGTGTACCCATAACATCCTGAGATGCTCTTGCGAGGTTTTGTCCTATGGCATGTAATTTGCTCCTGGGAGATTTGGACGGGATGAAAAAGGCCTCAGATGCTTCAGCCAGGTTTTGCCATGACCACATGTAATTTGCTCCTGGGAGATCTGGACAGGATGAAAAAGGCCTCAGATGCTTCAGCCAGGTTTTGTGGTGAGATCACATGTAATGTGCTCCTGGGAGATCTGACAGGTAGAGCCGCGTGCTCGTAAAAGCCTGGGATGCTTCAGCCAGGTTTTGTGATGGGTCACATGTAATGTGCTCCTGGGAGATCCTACAGGTAGAGCTGTGTGCTCGTAATAGCCTGGGATGCTGTAGCCAGGTTTTGTGACGCATGTAATGAGTCCTGAGAATTCCACAGTATGGCCAGTGATGATGAAGACCTGCAGGTGGTGGGCCTACATCCAGTATGAAAAAGGACTGGCTCTGTAGAACTTCCTATGACGAGTAGATTCAGAGATTGATTGAGATAGAAGCAGCAGTGACGATGATGATGACTCGATGACGATTATCTAGTGACGATGATCCAGAGAAGATGACTTGTGCTAAAAGAACTGTGCTGAGAAATACCTTCCTAGTTAAGAGGGAGTGTTGATGTATATGTAACTTCGGAATGTATTTCACATATATGTATATTGTATTCCTATAGAGATGGTATTATTCCTCTATAAGGAAGTGTCATCATTTATATTGTAAGTGTCGTAACTTATACTTGATGGGTTATTAGACCACCTTGTTTGGGGTCGGCCCTGTATAAGTCATGTGGGTCAAAGGGTTATTAGACCACCCTATTGGGGGTCGGCCCAGTCAGCATTATGTTATGTGGTTAAGTTCGAGCCTACATGAGTTAGGTAAAAAAGCAAGTCAAGTCAAGTATAAATAGAGTGCGAGAGGCACTCTATTTACTCACTCACTTCTCACACATGCACTCAAGGAGGAGTGGCGCACTTATGGAGGAGGAGGATCTGCTGCTAGGTTGTGTCTATCTCTTATGGTTGGTTGTATCATTGCTCTATCTATCTCTGAGGAAGTTATTGGGGTTTTTCACCTTTATGGTTTTCCCTAAGTAAATCTTTGTGTCTCTTGTGTGCTTGCATTATGGTCTCCATGATTGATATACTATAGATATGCTGTACATGTTGTTCTCTCAGTTAAGATCCTAGATCATATTGAAGTAAATTTCAGAAAATTTAACAGTAAGTAATTACAGACCTTGCTTTCTTTAATTTATAATAGATCTATAATGGCATTTCACTTTCATAGTCTAGATTCACCATTCTGCATTAGGTATATTCATAGGAATATCTCTTTCACTTTCAGCATTTTTAATTATTTAAAATAGATTTACTGCTTTTAGTATTTTAATTCTTTAAAAATAGATTAAGGCTTTTAGTATTTTAATTCCTTACAATAGATTTACTGTTTCCCAGTATTTAATTCACTAGTATAAACAGTTTTATGTATTGAGTAGGCAAACTTTAAAACATTGATACTGATACCCAACTGTGACAAATATTATCCTATAAGAGCACAGATAGTCCCTGCACCACTAAATTTTGTACGTCCCCAGGTTGATAATTAAAGTAGGATCTTAGTATAGCTGCCCTCATTAGGCATCCATATTGGGAGCTCACTAGTCATCATCATCATCATCATCATCATCAACTTTGATTTCATCACTATTCATCAGCACAATAATCATAAAAAACAACATTGGTATCATCATCATCTTCATTATCATCATCATCACCATCATCATCAGCAAAATCATCATAAACAACAACATCGGGATCATCATCATCTTCGTTATCATCATCATCACCATCATCATTATCACCATCATCATTGATGCCGGAGCATCGGGACCTAGGAAAAACAATTGAAGTTGATCGACAGACAAAGGTCGAACAGGGGGATTGCTGATGACCACTAGTGTGAAAGAGATTGGCAAGCAAATCCAAGTAGTCGAGCAGGAAGTTGTCAAAGAATGGTCAATGGGAGTAAAGGCCAACATTGACGGGAGTGGAAGTTGAAAGAGTTGAGATGTCGACAAGAGGTCAAACATTGACACCGATGAAAGAGACAAAGGCCAAGCGAGGAGGATGGGGTGGCATGGAAGCCATGGAGAGTAAGTGAATCCGACAAGTTACATCGAGGATTAAAAACGCACAAGATAGTCGACATGTCTAAGAGGACGATGATAGGACCAACTACTGTAGCGAATTCAGCAAGGTGCAAGATTCAAGGAAACAATCATTGTGGGTTGTTGAGGAAGTTAATGGCATTTAAAGAAGGTGGTTGAGACTAGACCAGGTATCGCCATAGGAGTAGGTTGTGCAGCATGGCTAGGGGGTACTGAAAACTGCAAGATCCGTCAGGTAAGAGGTAGAGCGGCGGACAGAGAAGGATGTCTCTGGGAATAGAGTGAACCTCAGGAACAGTAGCAGAGCATAGTAGAAGACTGGTGCGAAGGCACAGAGGAAGGGATAAATATTTATTTTGTTGTTCATAGGATTAGAAGAATGAGAGGATCACACACAGAGAGAAAGACACTATTTACTTACGTATATTGTAATCGGCTGAGGCTGACTAGTTTAATATATTGCATGTAACTTTGTAATTCGAATGAAGTAATAGAAGAAGCCAGCTTCTTGGCATTTCAGTTCAAATCTAGTCATCGTGAGTGTTGTTGATGTAGATTCTATCGATAGGGGTTCATTCCACACTGCCTCCAACAAACTATCAACCTAAATCCCTTATACACCGGCCTAGAAAGGTGTAACCCTTCCTAGTAATACTTGCGGAGCAAGTGCAATCTCACCTGAGGTGAATAAGAGGGCTGCTGGAACCAAGTTTCCGCAAACGTGTAGAGGATATGCACACTTTACTTTCGCACTAAATAGAGATTATATCATTCAAAATATATTATTAACTAATCATTCACATTATAAATCATTCATACATACATTTAGAACATACTCAACAACATAGTCACAATAATCAACAAAAAAAATTCACATAACACATTATTCATCATCACATTATTACACAACAAAAAAATTCACATCATAACCTAACATCCTCATTCATTCATCAAAACCTGCGGAATAAACCTCGTAGAAACTGTGAAATCATCATATCGCATATACAGAATGAACCCAAAAGATAGGATTAATCTCCAAAACTCCGATGCCCTTAGGATTACAATCCTACTCTATTTATATTCTTCTATTAGATTACAAAATGGTCCACATGGTCGACTTGACTAATCTAACAAATCTTATGCTTCCGCAAAAATGACGGAAGGTCCTTTTTCTGTGGAATGACCCTTTCACATATGTCGGCTTCCTCACTTTCTTGGGGATCTATCCCATGCCAACAGGCCCCCAACAAAATATTGTGGCTCGTCCCAAGCCACCCTAGCTAGACACTGCTGGTTTGTCCCCATCTGTCGTGGTGCTCAGTTTTTGAAACCGTTCTTGCTGTCTGGAACTTGCTGTCGTGTACTTCTCGTCTTCCTCCATCGATTTATGGTTCGTTGTCATGTACTTCTTCCACTCATCCTCCAGTATCTAGAAACCTTGATCATCTACCTCTTTAGAGTCGGTTGGTTCGCTCCATGTGTGTTCCAGACTAGGGAGAAAGTCATCAACATCGCCAAGGTGGGAAACCGACCGATTGCTTCGGCAAATCTGTTTCACACCTTGGATTGCTTCCTACCGAGGCCAGGGGGCTGCCACCCCTGTTCTTCTAGTGGTCACTAGGGCCATGAAGCTTTAAACTACTACCACGTACTTAGACATCTCGAATGAAACCTCATCTCTATGACACCTGAGTGCCTAGGATTCTTCCTACTCAAGGTGCTCATGCACACTCATTGTTTTGGCCCGCAACGTCCTTGGTGTGCTACCGCATGAGATGAAATGGATCATTTCCATAGCCTCCTTGGAAATCCTAACTTATGCAATTACCTGACCCACTCGTAGCATGTATCGCCTGCATCTTATGAATACCTCTTTGCTCCTCTTAACCTCTGGTGCCTATATTTCTTCATTTCCATCATCCGGGATGCCTGCTTTGAAAACCCTCCGCAAATCCGTTCACCTAATGCGCGGATTCTGTCATCATTTCTCCTATGTGTGGTGACCAGGATTCCTATGTGTGTGATGGGTGACCATACTGCTCCCAGCTGCTCTTCGTGTCATTCCCGTGTGAACTATCATCTGTGGTGCCACCGACCATGCTGCCACGGTGTGTTGCTATGTGCCAAATGTGCCTGGCGCCAGCACCTTTCCAAGCCAACTAATCATCATACTTATCAAAAAAACCTGTCATCCGAAAAAGTCCCATCTACTAACGATTCAGAATGCTTACTGACTTGATAGGGTCGCAATCCTACCATTGTCACAGGCCAAACCCTAAACTATGATACAACCCCTCCTTGTGCACATTCTTCTCAGTCGGGTGTGCCATCTGCCACTTCGTATCTTCTGCATTATTTTTCTCGATGTTGGTCCTCATCTGCTCTACATTGGATCATGGTGATAGAGCTTCAACCTACTCCCATTGACTAATTTAGGTACTAGTACCCCATCCAAGCTCTGTAGTTGTACTGCGCCTCCGTTGGTGATAAAAGTGATAACATATGGTCCCAACAAGTGCATTTGTAACTTACTAGGGTGTTTCACAAATTTTCTATCATACAACAGAACTGTATCCCCATTCTGGAGGTGTTTCGTCTTGACATGGTGGTCATGCCATGCCTTTTGGTGGCCCTTTTCTACCTTCTGATGAAACCCTGCGATGAATCGATCTTCGTCAAGCTGTATTAGTTGTGTTAAGCATTCCTCCACCATGCCATCATCACTCATCCCTATTGTTGTGGTGATGTGCAAGCTCAGTACTATATATTCCATTGGCATCACTGCTTCCTGGCCGTAGACAAGTTTAAATGGATTCTGGCCAGTCAATCACTTGCATGTGGTGTGATATGCCCAAAGGACTGCTGGTATTTTTAGGTCCCAGTCATTGCAGTTCACATTGCACACCTTGGTGAGAGCATGCTCCAATATCTTATTGAACGCCTCCACTGTCCCATTTTCTTAAGGGTGGTAAGGTGTACTCTTCTTGTGCTAGATATGAAACTCTTCTGTCATTGCGGTGATTGTTTGGTTGACAAAGTGCATCCCTTGGTCACTTAGCAAGACTTTTGGGCACCCAAACCTAGTAACCACATTGTCAAATAGGAATCTTGCTGCAGTCGCAGCAGAATACTCTTTTATCGGTGCAGCTTTTGCCCAGCACGTTAGGTAATCTGTCATAGTGATGATGTAACGTGACCCTGTTCTCTTCCCAGGTGGGTTGATGGGTCTCACAAAATCAACGTCCCATTTTTTGAAGTCCTGTAGCGTTACTTTTGGTGCTAGGTGCATTTCGTCATGACATGAGGGATTCCCAGTGCGTTGGCATATGTCGCAGCTCATGGAATAATCTCCGGCATCTGCATGCCAGGTTGACCACCATAGCCCTGATCGAAGGATCTTTCTCGCAGTTGCTCGTCCACCGTAATGTCCTCCCGCAATTCCATCATGAGCTTCCGACAGAATCTGTTCCTATTCATGCGGAAGGATGCATCGTCGTAGAATCTCATCTAGGCCCATTTTGTATAACTCTCCTGCCATTAGCTGAAAGTCTGTGGATCGAACAATTAGTTGCTTCTTTTGGTTGGTAGTGAACTCAGTTGGTGCCTCCCCTATCACCAAAAATTGAATGATTTATTCATAGTGGTTATTGACCATGCCAATCCTAAAAAACTGAGCATCCAAAAATCCTTCATCGATGCTCCTTGGTTCCTCTCCTGACTTTATTCACGAGAGATGATCAGGTCCTGTGTTCAAGTGTCCCGACTTTACGATGATCTCAAAATCAAACTCTTGAAAGAGTAGTATCCAGTGGTAGATCCTCCCCCCCAACATAGGCTTATTCACCAAGTATTTCAGCACAGAGTGATCTGTGAACATCTTGAAGTGGACCCCTAAGAGGTAATGGTGAAATTTCTGAAAATCATAGACCATTGCCAACCCTTCCTGCTCGGTAATCGTATAATTCCTCTCCGCAGTAGATAATTTTCTACTTGCGAATGCTATCAGGTGGTCAATGTCGCTGGTTCTTGATTGGGCTAGTATAACGCCAAGTGTGACTAATGATGCATCGACATGTATGTGAAATTCCTTCATCCAATCTGGGAATGTGAGGATCGGTGCTACGACCATTTTCTCCTTCAATATGTCCAGGCTTTTCTGACATTCCTCAGTCCATTCAAACTTTGAATCCTTCTTTAGTAACTTCTCCATGGGAGCTGTAATGGATGCATAACCTTGAATGAATTTCCTATAGTAACCTATGTGTCCCAGTGTCGTGCGTAGTTGTTTGGCCATCGTTGGTGGTGGGATGTAAACAATGATGGCAATCTTCGCCGGATCTACCAACATTTCGTCGCGGCAGACAATGTGTCCCAACAGTATGCCAAACGGAGCACAAAAGATACTTTTTCTTGAGGTTCATAGAAATTTGGTGCTATTGATAGCATTATAGCATAAGTCTCAAGTTCACGAGATGATATTTGAATAGCCCATATATCATCCAATCATCCATATAAACAGCGAGGAACTGATGAATATAATCCTTGAATGTCGCCACCACTATTCTGGAAAAGATTGCGGGAGCATTCTTTAATCCAAATGGCATCACCATGTACTGGAAGCAGCCCCACTCCATGACAAATGTAGTCTTGTGTTGATGTTCTTTTGCAATCTTGATTTGGTGGTAGCCCGAAAATCCATCTGTAAAGGAATATATCTCCTGATCGCCTACTCCTTTGAGTACTTCATCCGTGAATGGGGTTGGAAACGGATCATGTAGGTAGGCATCATTCAGTTTTCTTAGGTCAACGCATATTCATACCTCTTTGGTTTTCTTGTCTTGAAAAACCATTGGACTCATCCATTCTGATTCATTGACTAGTTCAATAATGCCTGCCTCCAACATTCTTTCAATTTTGGCTTGCACTCATTCCTTGTATCTTAGGTTCAATCGATATGGCCGCTGCTTAACCGGTTTCGCACAAGGTTTCAGGGGAATCCTCATTTCCCCTAAATCTCCATAAATTCCCTTCATCTTTGAGAATTTCGTTGGAAACAAATCCTGAAACTCATGTAGTAGGTCAGTGATTTTCGCAATGGTCAACTCGTCCCAGTAGTCACCAATGCTTTCGAACTTGGGGTTTTCCTCCGACCCAATATTCACCTTCTTGATCTTTAATGGCTGCTGAAATTTGTCTGACGGTATGTCTGGTGCCACAACACTGCGACTACCCTCCGATTCCAGTACATGCGTGGCTTGGAGGTCATCATCATCTTCTGGTTCTCCGGTGACATTGTACCACTCCATTAACATTTCTAGTGTCGCGGTCCATTGGAGTGCCATTGGTTGTCCGGTTGGTACCACTTCAAATATCTTTCCGTAGATATCCTATAGCACGGTGTGGATTAAGGGATTTATGTTGGCGAATGAGAAGGTTTGGCTGAAGCCAATCATAAGGTGCTCCCAAGATGTTGTCTCACGTCGCAGTTCTGCTCTGACATACCAGCTCCGCGGTACCTCATCCAATGTGTGTACAAATGCATGTACCCACTCGTGTCGTGCTCTCGATCCCCATCGATGTTGACAGGCATTTAGATGTGCCTTCGGGTCTCCCTGTCCATCATATCACATCTGTTCATCCTTCATGGCTTCATCGAACCGAACCTCCATGAGGCGTCGACATAGTGGCCAAGATGTGATGTTTGATTTATGCGATGCCCACCATCGCCCAGGAGTAGCTTTCAAGTCTTCCTCTAGGGCCAGAAGACGCTGTGGCTCTGCCACCTTCTCCTCAAATTTGGTGAGGAACATGTCCAAGTTGGGAAATCCTTCATAGGTAGGTAACGCATGCTCCTTCGATGCTACCATTTGCAGGAACTAGGTTATTTGGGTGCATCTTTGAAAGGACACTTCATGCAGCTGATTTTTCCAATTCTCAAGGGCCTCATCTGAATCAGAGGATGTTGAGCTATTACTGCGCCATCCTAGTTCTCCATTTGTGGTAGGGTTAACATAATCCTCAGAAATGTTGTACAAATTATCCCATCCTTCCATAAGCTTGTCTCTAGCTGGCTTCATATAGCGCAATCCTTCCGTAGGATCCAATGGTGCGATGACCCTCATTTCTTGATTTTCGAATGACATTATCCTTTTCTTAAAGTTGATGATCGCTTGATTCTCCATAGCCCAGTCTATCCCCAACAGTACTGGATAGGGACTGGTGTTATCCACAATCTTAATGACATCGAAATCCACATACGTCCTGAGCCCTTCAATTTCAACCAGAAGTTGACATACCCGACCTAGCGGGGTGACCTTGCTCTGGTTCACCAGTTGCAGCTGTACTGGTGACCAAGTCATCCGTGGCTTCCCCATTGTTTCCCACATCTGCTTAGTTAGGATATTCATGTCATATCCCAAATCCAGAATGATGGAGTCGACATCAAATTCTCCTATTTGTATCGACATCCACATCTCCCTTCCTGTCTTTCTTTTATGTATGCGATTAACTCTCTGTTCTAGTCCTGTGCCTCCCCGTCGTTGTAGTAGACTAGCTATTTCTTCCAATACATCTGACTGTTTTGCCAAATCCAGGAAACTCCCCAAGAAGACTTTTAGAGTGTTTTCCTTCCTTTATGACTTCGTCGAGTCGAACGTCGGTGACATGTCATAGATTTATTCCTCAAGAGGTACCTGTCTGCTATTTCTCATTGCACTCTATACCTTCAAAATGGTTTCCTTTTCGATTTCTGTGACAACGTTGGTCTGCTTCTCTTGTGTTTGTATTGGCTTAATATTGGTATGTGGCTTTTTGTCCCCAGTCACCATTTCTCCTTGTGTCAGTATTCCAACCATCGCGTGGTTTCCTATGGCTTTTATTGAAATAATCTATATTGCAGGCGGCATGTTCAAATTATTTGAGTTCTGGTTCTGCTACGTTTTCCATTTCGCAATAATATGAGGGCAGTCTTCTATACTATGATAGACAGCACTGCAGTATGTACACTGTGGCACAGGGTTCGAGAAATCTCGCTATTAGTGTCGCTGTTGTCCGCAATTATAGTAAACAATTGATCCTCTTCCCCGTCCGGTAGCTCCTCCATGTCCCATACCTGCATCTTGGCCTCCATGAAATCCTCCCCTAAATCCTCCACGTGGCGGTCCATATTGTTGGTACTATGGTTGACCGTACTGCAGCAGTTGATACTATTGCTACCCATACTATGGTTGGCCATACGGTGGTGGTGGATACTGTGGGTGCCCATACTACGGCTCCCCGTATTGCCCCTGGTTGTATTGCTGCGATTGACTATACTGTGATTGCTGTTGCACCACTAGTGGCTCTTCTCTCTTTATAAAATACGTATCGGCTGTTTGGTCTTGTAGCCGGTCATAGGCCCTATAGTCCTTCTCATCATGGCTGACCGATTAGAAAAACTTGCAATATAAGTTGGCTGGATTTGATAGCATCTTTTGTAGATATACGCATTCCTCTGGTCGATGCCCTTTGGTCTAACAGACAGTACACCATGCATGCCTCCTTGACAAAGGGGGTTTGGTGCCCTCGCCTTCAAATACTCACTGAATTCTTAGCATTTGTCCTTATGGTGCCCCTCCCTTCTGCATCTGGTACACCATATGTCTTCACGGGTCTCCTTACCCCTCTTGATATCCTCCAATTGAAATGTTAGGTTGGCCAACTATGCCTGAACTCTGTCCATTCCCATTCTTGCTTCGCTGATCGGTGAAGCCTATAGCTTCATCATGATTTCTAACACTTCTTCCTGTGTTGTGACTCTCTATTGCATCAGCAGTCCTCGGATATGTGACACTAGTCCTGCAATGAACCATTCTTTATGTTGTAACTCATTTATCGGAAAGCTCACTTTTACTATCAATGTCTTGTATCGTTGATCGAATTCCCACACTGACTCATTCGGGAATTGCTTAATCTCCTTAAGCTCAGTGACATATTGCGACTCCGATTTGGGTTTTTTAAACTCGTTAATCATCATTGTTCTGACCTGCTCCAATGTTTTAGCTGTTGTTCCCATCAGAACCTTTACAAGCTTCATGTACCAATCTAATGCTCGTCCCCTAAGGGTCATCGCTAGCTGTCCCATCTTTATTGCATCATCCTGAACCTGCTTCACGGTCTAGACTGCTTCGCATATAAACCAATACTATTCAGGATCCTCGGTCCCATTCCCCTGAAATGTAGGCATCTTTTCCTCGTTTTCCATCCTAATGTTGCTAGTATTGTTGTTCACTGAAGCGCTACTCTTGCCGTTGCATGTAGGGCAACTCCTTGAATAGTTCTGATTTCTTCCTATGAACTTCAAAGTAGTGTGCGGGGTCGAAGGTACGTGGTAACTTACGATATGACCTTTTTCTGCCTCTGGGGTAGCCTGGTCGACATTTTCTCCGCAATGAGGTCACTTCCTCCCCATGGTCCTATCTCGCGGTTCTCTATTTTGGTCCTCTCAGGAGACTCTCTCTCAGTCCTCCTCTTCTTCTCAGGATGCTGAAATATTGCTCCACTTCTCAAGAGACAACACTCTTCGTCAGCTTCCCTTTCAAATTCATCGTCGCTCATTTCCATCTACCAAATATTTCCGTCAGACTCAAATTTACGTGATACCTTCACCCTTGCACACCGATTCTTCTACTCATCAGAAGACATCCTCAATATTCCTTTTTCACAGAAAAGCATTTTAATCCACAGTTTTAATGATGACAAGAATCTTCCCCTTGGTCCCCTGAAGAAATATATTTCGGCGTCGCTGTATGACTTGATAGTATCTACTGCGAACTCAGTTATGTACCCTTGAAGGATGCTGTCTACCCAAAAAACAATAGCTCGTGATACCTTGTTATTGATCTGCTTCAGCTATCGCACCAACTTTGGGGTCCAACAATCTAGCTCAGTCTTTTGACAGTGGTTCTTGCAGAACGTCAACTATGCTAGCCACTCATGCAATAACACCTAGAATTGGACAAAAAATATATCGTGAATATCTGAATAAACCTATCTTTCTAACCAATCGGTTGCTATATGCTTAGGATCTCGCTTGTCACTTCCTGCGAATTCTTTCGCTTTGTTATCGAACCACTCCTGGATCTCTGGTTTTGTTGGGTGCCACAACATATCCTATTTTATTCTTCCTTAGGGTCCCAACAACATAACCATTTTTTGACATAGAGTCTATCGACAGGGGTTCATTCTACACTATCTCCAACAAACTATCAACCTAACTCCCTTATACACCGGCCCAGAAAGGTGTAACTCTTCCCAGCAACACTTGCGGAGCAAGTGCAATCTCACCCAAGGTGAATAAGAGGGCTGTTGGAACCAAGTTTCCGTAGTTGTGTAGAGGATATGCACACTTTACTTTTGCACTAACCAGAGATTATAGCATTCACAATATATTATTAACAAATCATTCGCATCATAAATCATTCATACATACACTTAGAACATACTCAACAACGTAGTCGCATTAATCAACATAAAACATTCACATAACCCATTATTGATCATCGCATTATTGCACAACAATAGAATTCATATCATAACCTAACATCCTCATTCATTCATCAAAACCTGTGGAATAAACCTCGCATAAACTGTCAAATCATCATATAGCAGATACAGAACGAACCCAAAAGATAGGATTAATCTCCAAAACTCCGATGCCCTTAGGCTTATAATCCTACTCTATTTATATTCTTCTATTCTATTACAAAATGGTCCACATGGCCAACTTGACTAATCTAACAAATCTTATGCTTCCACAAAAATGGCGAAAGGTCCTTTTTCCGCAGAATGACCCTTTCGCATCTGTCGGCTTCTGCACTTCCTGTGGATCTATCCTGTGCTGACAAGTGCATTGTGTGTTTTTTGTGTGTATTTGTTAAGAAAGAGGTTCCAACCAGACCACCCCCTTCCACAAGGTGGTATCAGAGCAGTAGATTGCTGAGATCAGGGTGAGCCTGTGAGTGTGTGAACAGGTCTAGCTGTGGTTGGGTAGAGTTGTGCATGGGAGTCTGGTTTCAATTGGACGAAAGAAGAACCACAGTTGACAGAATGGCACAAAGAGGTGTAAATTTCTATGGTGTAGGGTGAAGAGCACGAGGTGCAAGTGTTATACTTGATCATGAGATGTTCGACGAGTGCATGTGAACAATGACAAGTATGACCAATGAGGTCGCAGTGATCAAAGAAAGCCAAAGATGTGGATGCATTCTTGATGCACTTGAACATAGTGATGAAGAAGTCGAGCAAGTGGAAGTTCGAGAAGCAGTGGAAGAAGAACCAAAAGATAAACTTACCAAGATACTAATAGAGATGAGGGGTAGAACAAAGATGGATGTGCATACCTACTCATGAAGTCTGGATCCAGAAGACTTGATAGATTGGTTCAGAGAGATGGATAAATACTTCTACATTGAGTAGATAGAGGATCCTAAAAGGGTAAAAACTACATGTTTGAGGTTGAAGGGTCATGCCAAATTGTGGTGGGACAATGTATAGGCTAACAGAGTCAAGAAAGGAAAAGAGAAAATCATGTGTTGGGACAAAATGGTTGGCAAGCTGAAAGGGAATTTATTGCTTAGTGACTATGTGATTTCCTTGTTCAGGAAGTTACAAAACTTTCGATCGAAAGAGATGAACGTGAAGGAATACACATAACAGTTCTATATATTGTCTATTAGATATGGTCAAACCAACAAAGGTGAAGAAGTAGTCACAAGATATGTAAATGGCTTTAATTATGCCATACAGGACAAGTTGAGCTTGTTGAGGTTCAGAGTGAACGGGGAAGCCTACCAGTTAGCTCTGAAGGTAGAAGAGAAACTGTCGAGAAGAATCGCATCAACTAGAGGGATGATTACTAGTTGAGGTGCGAAGACTATTTCCGCGAAGGGACAAAGTAGTGGAACTAGGAGAGAAATAGTCGAATATGAATGACATGCAGAAGGGACATCGACTAAAGAGAAAGCACAAGGAAACCGACGGGAAGGTCCAGAGACCCGTGGTCGGGGTGCGCAGGGTTGAAATGGTCCAACAGCAAAGAAAGGAGCTGATAGACTAGATGCAGTATGTTATAAGTGTCTAGGTGTGGGACACAAAGCCTATGAATGCCCAGAGAATCTACACGTGGAAGAGGATTTGAAACCCCGACGTCGACGAGATGACTAGGGAAATGAGAAGACATATTTGACATCCAACAGTAGCGAGGACGGTAGAGGAAAAGGTCAAAACATGACAGCTAGGAGAACGTTGGTCTAGGACAACCAGCGGGAAGAGAAGGAGCCATCATAGTGAAAGGCTATCTTTTGGACCAAGGTGTTGATCGGTGACAGGTATTGCAAGACCATTGTTGATGGTGGTAGTACAGAGAATTTAGTGTTGATGAAGGTCATTGAAAAGTGGTTTTGGGATGTCAGCAACACCCAAATCCATACAAGATATCCTGGTTACATAAAGGACACCATGTGAAGGTAACCAGACAGTTCCTGATAAAATTTAAGGTTGGGAAACTTGAAGACAGTGTAATGTGCGACTTAATCCCAATGGATTCTTGTCATATGTTGTTAGGGAGACCATGAAAATATGATCGTAGGATGATCTATTATGGTCAATCCAACATAGTCATAGTGTCAAAAAATGGAACGCGGAGGATATTGAAGCCGAAGCAGGAGGATCGCTCTGACTGCAAGGAGGGAAAAAGAAAATATTGGGAGAAGTGAGTGCTGATGTGCTTAGCAAAGGAAGAGAAATAATCGAGATGTTTCTCCATCATTCTGAAAGGATCATGTGTCGAAAGGTCGATGACAGAGATAATTCCGGTTGACTTCAAAGAGATGCTCGACAACTTTAGGAGCATAATATTTTACGAGGCACTGATGGGATTGCCACTGATGAGAATCATATACCATCGTATCGACTTGATTCCAAGATCATGTTTTCCAAACAAGGCACCACATAGAATGACTTCGGAAGAAGGTCATGAACTAAATCGACAAGTCCAGAAGTTGTTGGACAGAGGATTGATCAGAGAATTTATGAGCCCATGTGAAATACCAGTGGTATTAGCATCGAAGAAGGGTGGATAATGGAGGATATGTACAGACTCCAGAGCTATCAACAAGATCATGATCAAGTATAGGTTTTCATTGCCAAGTATGGACAACTTGATGTATTTTTTTAGTGAAGCGAGATACTTTACCAAGATCGACCTGAAGAGTGGATATATCCCTGATCAGGGTCAAAGAAGGCGATCAATGGAAGACAACCTTCAAGAGGAAGGAAGGACTGTATGAGTGGTTAGTTATTCCCTTTGGACAGGAAGTTAATCAGAGGATTTTGTCGAATATGTGCACCATTGATAGATTGCATGAATAAAAGGAAGTTTAAGTGGATGGAAGCTTCCCAGAAATCCTTTGACAAGTTGAAGCAAAAGGTGACAGAGAGACCAGTGCTAGCTCTCCCATATTTTGACAAAGTTTTCCAAGTCGATGCTTTCCCATATTTTGACAAAGTTTTCCAAGTTGATTGTGACACAAGTGGAATGGAAATTGGTGCAGTGTTGATCCAGGATGACTGACCAATTGCATTCTTCAGCGAAAAGTTGGATGACGTGAAGCAAAAATATTCGGTCTACGACCATGAGTTCTATTCTATTGTCCAAGCATTGAAGACGTGGAGGCATTATTTGTTTCCCAACGAATTTGTGTTATACATAGATCACCAAGCATTGAGGTACTTGAATACTCAGTCAAATTTGAACTAGCGGCACATGAAATGGGTGGAATTCTTGTAGGGATACACCTTCATGTTGTGACATAAGTCGGGCAAGTCGAACAAGGTTTCCGACATGCTGAGTCGAAGAGTTTCATTGTTGAACATGACAACATTTCAGGTGACAAGAATAGAGTCGATGAAGGTAGAGTATGAGACTGACAAGGATTTTGCGAAAGCATGGAAGGATAGTCGCGAACCATGGAGCGTCGATAGGGATCCATACTTGGATTATTTTATCCAAGAAGGATAACTATTCAAGCGACAACAGTTGTGTATTCCCAGAGGATCCGTAAGAGAGAACCTAATCCGAGAGCTGCATAGTGGTGGATTAGCAGGTCATTTTGGCATCGACAAGACCAAAGCATTGGTTGAAGAAAAGTATTATTGGCTAGGAATGACGACATATGTTGGTAAGTGGGTACGACATTGTTGAACTTGCCATTTGGAAAAGGGAACAATTCATAATATGAGGCTATATGAACCATTACCAGTGCCGAATACCCCATGGGAGCACCTAAGCATGTATTTTGTGCTAGGATTTCCGAAGATGAAGCAAGGTAATGACTCAATCTTTGCTGTAGTCAATAGATTTTTGAATATGGCACACTTTATTCCATGTCGGAAGACAAGTGACGCCACAAGCATTGTTGTACTATTCTTCAAGGAGATAGTCAGATTGCATGGGTTGCCAAAGATTATAACATCAGACAGAGATACCAAGTTTATGGGTCATTTCTGGAGAACCCTATGGAAGAAGCTAGACACAAAGTTGCAATTTAGCTCGGCATATCATCCACAGACTGATGGATAGACCGAGGTAGTAAACAAAATTTTGGTAAACCTTTTGAGGTGTTTGACGACCGACAGACCCAAGTAGTGGGAGAGTGTGTTGGTGCAAGCAGAATTCACATACAACAACTTTGTGAATTGGTCACAGGTATGATCCCATTCCAGATTGTTCAAGGTCGAATCCAACATGGAGTAGTGGATTTGGTTGCCATGCCAATGGATATCAAGAAGAGTGCAGATGCAGAAAACTTTGCATAGCATATGAAAGAATTACATGAATATGTATGTAAGCGCATTGAAAAGAGAAACATGGCATATAAGTTGAGAGCCGACAGGAATAAGAGGCTACAGTCATTCAGTGAAGGAGACTTAGTCTATGCGCACTTGAGGAAAGAGAGGTTCTCAATAGTAACATATAACAAGTTGAAGCTGAAAAAGATTGGACCATGTAAGATCCTAAAGAAAATTTTAGACAATGCTTATGTGTTGAAGCTACCGAAGGAATTGAACATTTCTCCTACGTTCAATGTATCATATCTGTACAAGTATGAAGAAGGTTCAACAAGTAGCAGTGAAGAAGTGTTGAACAACGAATGGACAAGGAAAATTCCATATCGACACAAAGAAGAAATCGCCAAAGTAGTGGATGAATGCGAATTCAGATGCACGAGGAGTTCACAGAAGAAGGAATGTCTAGTTCAATGAAGGGGTGATGAATCGAATGAGGCAACATGGATTTTCGAAGAAGAATACAGGAGACTGATGGAGCAGTCGAGTTCTTTTTCACCTAGGGAGTTTGATGCAGAAGCATTGGGACCCAGGAAAAACAGTTGAAGTTTATTGACAGATGAAGGTCGACCAGGGGGATTGTTGATGACTGCTGTTGTGAAAGCGATTGGAAGTCGAAACCAAGTAGTCGAGAAGGGATCTGTCGAAGCATTGTCGATGGGAGTAAAGGTTGACATCGACAGGAGAGGAAGTTGAAGGAGTCGAGATGTCGACAAGAGTTCATACATCGACACCAATGAAAGCAGCAAAGGCCAAGCAAGGAGGATGGGGCGGACTGGCAGCTGTGGAGCCTAAGTGAAGCTGACAAGTTACATCGAGGATTGACAATGCACATGATAGTCGACATGTTGAAGAAGACAATGATAGGACCGACTATTGTAGCGAAGTCATCAAGGTGCAAGATTCAAGAAAACAATCGTTGTGGGTTGTTGAGAAAGTTAATGAAAGTTAAAGAAGGTGGTTGAGACCATACCAGGTGTCACCACAGGATGAGGTTGTGCAGCATGGTCATGGGGCGCTGACAACTGCAGGATCCATTGGGTCAGAGGTAGAGCAGAGGACATAGAAGGACATCTTGGGGAATGTAGTGAACCTAGGGAGCAGCAATAGAGAAAAGTAGAAGACTGGTACGAAGGCGCAGAGGAAGGGATCAATATTTCCTTCATTTTTCAGATGATCAAAAGAATGAGAGGATCACACACAGAGAGAAACACACTATTTACTTTTGTATATTGTAACCAGCTGAGGACGACTAGTTTAATAGATTGCATGTAACTTTGTAATTCGATTGAAGTAATAGAATAAGCCAACTTTTTGTAATTGCAGTTCACATCTAGTCTTTGTGAGTGCATTGTGTGTTTGTTATGTGTATTTGATAAGCAAGAGGGTCCGAACAGACCTCCCCCTTGCGCTAATCATCATCATCATCTTCATATTCATTATCATCATCATCATCATCATCATCATCATCATCACCATCCCCATCATAATTGTTATCATCACTATTCATCATCACAATAATCATAAACAACAACATCATCATTGTTGTCAACATCATCATCATCATCATCATCATAAGCATCATGATTAACGTTTTCGTCATCATTAATAATCAGCACCATAATCATCATCATAAGCATAATGATTGTCATGTCCCCACAAAATTTATCATTGGAACAAGTTCCTAACCCAACCTAACCCTTGGGTTGAGGAGGCAGTTGCATAACCATGGGGTTAAATTTTGTATTCCAGGAAATTAATTATTTAGGAGAGTGCATTTAATTTTACCTATAGTTTCTACCCACTTGAAATAAATAATTAATGGAGCATTTATTATTATTGATGCAATTAATATTTTTATTTTTTATGTTGAATAAATGGAGAACTTGACCCACTAACTCGAATTGGTGGATAAGGTTGGAAGAATTACTTGGAGTAGAAGTCAAGTAAGCACTAGAGTCCAAAAATGTTGCCAAAATGAAGAAAACAGGAATATTTCAGGAAAAGCAGCATAATTTAGGAAAAGTAGGAAATTTTGGAAAGCAGGAAAGTTAGAAAAAAGAAGGAAAGTAAGAAAAAGTGGAAAAAGGAAGAAAAGCCAAAGCAAAGCAAGGAAGGAAAGCAAGTTTCCTCATCCTCTCAAGGAATGTGCATTAATCAAGGAGACTTCCTCTCCAATTCAGGAAACAATTATAAATAATTCCATGAGAACCACATTCACATCTTTTGCTAGTGTGAGAAATTGTATGAATGCATTTGTGCATCCAAGGCTTGGGAGGTGTGCCCCTAGTCAAGCATGGGAGATGTGCCACAATTTTTTGTGAGAGGATGATGGCATCCATAAATTATCACTGATTGTATTTGCAGGTACTGAATCTGACCAAGTCGAATTGGATGTTTAGAATCATCTTCACCAAAGTCAAAGATTGAATCCTTCTTCTCTCTTATATTCTATAGCTAGTTTCCTATGTGCAAGAGGAGAGACACTTCTGTCATATTCTGAGATGAATATTGTCCTATTTCTGATGTAATAACAGAGTATTTAATTTTTGGATATCAGTCACTTCAATACAAATTACAGAACCCTGATTTCTTCTCTAATTTATCCACCCCTTCTAGATTTAGCTACAATTTGACTAGATTTCAATGAATGATTCATAAGTCAATGAGTAAGAGTACAAATGAAGTAATTCCTATTCCTAGAGTTAGCTAATATATCACATGACATGATACAACCTCTGTTTCAGAAATTTGATTTCATTTGAGCACTATTTGGGAGTCCAAAATTCGAGCTAGTTCAACTGTCCTGAATTGTCATTTTACTAGTTATGCTATAATACTTGCTTAGATCTCTTTGTAACTTTATGGAATGATGTATTACTTTTTAATGACTTTTATTAAATTATACTTAACCTCTGTAATATCAGAAACACCCATCTCCAGTCTCCATTTAAATACCTCACCCATACTAGTTTGTATATGCTGAGTAGCCCAGGAGCGTTGGAGTAGATTGCAGCTTGCTTATATTGAACATCAATGGTATTAGTACATTTTTCAGAGGTATAAACTCACATCATAACCTCTCATCCACCCATCTCCTTTGACCTTTCCCATCTCCAACAATTCTTGCTTCCATGATCATTGTTCTGGTTAATTATTGAGAAATATTGAGTTTTTTGACAATACTAAGTTGGTACATTAAAGTGGTATCAGAGCATGGTCCTCTAAACCTGCTCTTAATTTGATTCTACGAGTTCAAGAATATTTACAGATTCCAAGAAGAAAATTTCCTTATGAGAAGAGGAAGAGGAAGAGGAGATCAATTCCACTGAAGGGAAAATACAAGAAGAATCTGATATGTCTCATAATGATGATAAGAAAGAGTTCAAACTCTTTGTTCAAGGTATGATGAAAGGGTTGCAAGAGATCTCTCTCAATATTGTGCAATCAGGAAAAGAAACAAGGGAGTTCTTAGCTCAGCAGCTAGGAGCCAAAGTGGGAGAGGGGAGCAGCAATGGCACTCCACATGGCGAGAGGAAGAACATTGGTGGAAACATTTTCTCAAAGACTAGGCTCACAATAGGGATGGTGAATTCAATATGGAGGATCCATCTTGTTCAAGGCCTACAATTCCTAAGTTTACTAAAGAAATCAAATAAGAACCAGGGGGTTAAAATGGAGGTCTAGCTTTATGGGAGAACAAATACATTGAGTACCTTACACTGAATGAGGGATGCAAAAGTGGTCTACCATTCAAATACTTTTGTGATATGCAATATAAGTCCAATCCAAGAGGATTTTTCAGAATGCAAAATCAAAATTTCGAACTCAGAAATGTCATTGGTAAAACTTCCTTACCCTATTTTGATGGTTCTAAAAAATGCACTGCTAATTCTTGGATTCAGAAACTTGACACATATTTTCAGTTGAATTCTATGGCTGAAAGATATGCCATAAATATGGCTACTCTACACTTATATGGAGAAGCTAATGAGTAGTGGTTTCATGGACTAAAGACTCTTGGGGATGACCAAGTAACCCCTATGAATAATTTATAAGAAGGTTGGGTGAAAGATTTGAAAGAAGGGACCTTGGGATTGCCTTCAGGGAACTAGCGCATGTGAGACAAACTGGAACTCCAGAATCCTACATATCTGAGTTCCAAAAGGTGGCTGTTATGGTCTCCAATATATAAGAAGCAACGCTGATATTATTGTTCATACCAGGGTTGAAAGAACCTTTTAAAGGCTTGGTAAAAGCCTATAGACCCAACAACTTGCAAGATGCACTGAATCGAACTAGAGATTTGCAAGACTCTCTTCCACGGACCAGATTTCCTCCAAGGGTTGTTGGTCCTACTCCATTCAAGAACCAAAGGCCACCCATGAAGAGTCCTCATGGAAATTTTAGAAAAGAAAACTTTGCTAAGGACCGAGATGAGTTGAGAAGAAGAAAGTTGTGTTTCACTTGTCAAGAACCATGGGTTCCTGGGAATAGGTGTGCCAAAGGAAAGGCACATGACATTAAAGTTTATTCAGAGAGTGAAGCTAAAGAGGAACAATAAGAATATGAGACCCCAATAGATGCAGAAGTAACCTATGGGTCTGTAGAAGAAGGACCTCACCTTGAGCTAGGCAAGATTGCAGTGCTCTCCGGAGTACCTCGCTACCACACACTCAGATTCAAAGGAGTGGTTCAAGGACAATCATTGACTGTTTTGGTGGATGGGGGAGCCACACATAACTTAATTGATTTAACCTTGGTTGAAAGAAGGAAGCTACACAATGAAAAATTTGAAGGCTTCACTGTTATCATCCCAGGTAATCATTCTATGAACTGTTGTAGATGGATTCCTAAATTGTAGATTTGTGTAGGAGAGGATACCATTACAGATAGTTTTTATGTTGTTGATGTGGCTAATAGTAACATGGTCTTGGGAGTACAATGTCTGCACTCCATTGGAAATAAATCAGTGGACTACAAAGTCCCTAAAATGGTCTTTATAGGAGAAAATGGAAAAGTGATTATGTTGAAGGAAATCAACACCTATCCAAAAGAAGTGGTAAGTGCGCATAGTATGAGGTCTATCCTAAGACATGTAGACATTGAGTGGGATGCTGAATTCCTAATCACCACCAAGGGCAGATCCTTTGAAGTATCTCATAGTCCTAAAGACATTCAAAGTCTGCTCCAAAATCATAAGAAAGTGTTTGAGGACCTTCCTCATGGTAGGCCTCCAGATAGAGGAATAGAGCATAGAATTGAGTTGGAGATAGGAACCTCACCTATCAAGGTGAATACCTATAAGCATCCAAAGAGATTCAAGGATGAAATAGAGAGAACCATTAAGGAGTTGCTTGAGATGGGGTTCATTAGGCCTAGCTCAATTCCTTTTGCCTCTTCAGTAGTTTTTGTGAAGAAGAAAGATGGGACCATGAGAATGTGCATAGATTACCGAGCTCTTAACAAAACGATTATCAAGAATAGATACCCTATTCCAAGGATAGATGAGTTTATGGATGAGCTCCATGGGGCCAATTAATTTTCAAAGATTGACCTTAGATTGGGTTACATTCAAATCAACATGAGAGAAGAAGATATACATAAAAATGCCTTTCGGTGCCACCATGGGCACTTTGAGTTTTTGGTTATGCCTTTTGGCCTAACAAATGCACTTGCAACTTTTCAATCTTGCATGAATAGAGTGTTTAGCAAATGTTATTTTTTCAGCATTTAATTCAATATGATCTAGGATCTTAACTGAGAGAACAACATGTATAGCATATCAAACATAAGAGACAAGAAACACAAAGCATTTCATCGAGGAAAACCAAGAAGGTGAAAAATCCTACAACTTCCTCAGAGATAGAATGAGCACCAATACAAAGATCACAAAGATCAATCCCCAAAAGATAGATGTCTCTAGCAGCTACTCCTCCTCCACTTGTGCACACTCCTATCTCTCAACTATGCGAGTGGGATGAGTGAGTGAATGAATAGAATGAGAGACTCGCACTCTCTATTTATACAATGAATCGACCTGCCTTTAACCCTAATTGGGACGAATTACTAAGGAAGCCTAATAACCCATCCACATGACTCATATAGGGACAACCCAAACAAGGTGGTCTAATAACCCATAAAATATAAGTTATGACACTTACAATGTAACTTGCGACACTTGCAAATACAAATGACGACACTTCCAATCGGAGGAATAATACATCTCCGTTGGGGATACAATAAAGTACAAATGTAATACATACAATATACAAGTGAACATCTTCCGAAGTTACAAATACATCAACACTCCCTCTTAACTAGGAAGGTATTCTCTTGACACAGGTCATCAATACATAAAGGAAAAGGTCTTCAATTCTGGAGATGGATCATCGTCACTGATGCTCATGATCATATTGATCGTCATCATATAGTGCATCATCCTTATTGCTTGGGTTTTCACCCAATCATGTGCTAATGTGCACCTGCTAACTTCATAGTAGCAGTATCAATTAAAGCAATAAAAACTAATGTAAAAACAAGTATTAATCTAATATGTGCACGAAAAGTAAATCCACAGTAAATAGTAAAACCTCGAATGATCCATGTAAAACAAATTTTTATTTATGAAAAAATAACTTTAAAAATAACAGATTACCTCAAATGGTGAGGATGGTTGAGCTTGAGCAGCTGCAATGGTGAGGTGCTCCAATGATTCAATGATCTTTCTCTTCTCCAAATGCAAGTGGGATCATTTTCCAAAAAGGGATTCCAAAGATGGATCTAAGCTCAAATGATGGCTCAAGATCTCACGGAAGAAATTGGCAGCATAAGAATAGGATGAGTGTGGATGATTAGTGAGGAGCCTCTATCACCTTTTTATAGCTTTTTGGTGATGGAGAATACAACTATGGTTTAAGAAAACCAATGGTATTGGTGAAAAATGGTTTAGGTTTTCTTTTCCTCTTTTCCCCCCTTTTTTCCTTTTTTTGAATATATTTTTGAATTTTATTCCCTTTTAATTGTTTTTTGGGAATTTTGGACCCCCTTTGAGGGTTTTTTTTATTTTTTGAGGATAAAAAGATGGATTTTGGTCTTTTTGGTGACCTTTTGAAGATTTTAGAGGCTAAAATGGTAGGAAAAGTAGACAAATGGGTCATGTGAATAGGGAAATTAGCTAGTGAGCATTTTTTGGGTGTCAACAATCCTTATGCACATCATCATCACATGATCATCCTGATAATCATCATAGCATCATCCTGATGCATATCATCATCACATGATCATCCTAATCATCATCATAACATCATCTTGATGCATATCATCATCACATGATCATCATCATAGCATCATCCTGATGCATATCATCATCACATGATCATCTTGATCATCATCATACAGAAAATCATCCAGAGCATCGTCTTGATGTTCATCACATGAAACTTCCATCCATATCCATGGGAAGGATCCTCCTACCACCATGCTTGGAATGGCTACGACAAATGTGTCCCATCACTTCCTCCTCAAAGTATATTCTATTTGAAGAACACCAAGCCTCTCTCTAAAGTACTCGAACTTCACTCTGGGTAGTGGTTTGGTCAACACATTTGCAATCTGATCATCGGTCGCAACATACTGGAGCTTCAGTGCTCCTCTTTGCACCATATCCCTGATATAGTGATACTTGATCTTGACGTTCTTTGACTTGTCATGGAACATCGAGTTCTCTGACAACTTTAAACAACTCTGGTTGTCATAGAAGATACAAGTAGCATTCAACTAGAGATCAAACAAATCATACAGTAGCTTCCTTAGCCATACTGCCTCACAACTAGCCGAACAAGCTGCTACATACTTTGCTTCGGCTGTACTCAGTGCTACGTAGAATTTATTCCTACTAAACCAAGAGATCACACCTGATCCCATACTAAAGCAGTACCCCGAAGTGCTCTTCCTATCTGCAGCACTGCCTGCCCAATTTGAATCAACATAACCCTCCAGGTTAAACTTTTGATTCACATCATACTTGATCCCATAGTCAACCGTACCCTTCAGTTACCTCAGAATAGGCTTTACAGCAATCAAGTGAACATGTCTAAGCTCTGTCATGAACTGGCTCAAGGTGTTCACAACAAAGCAAATATCTAGTCTCATGTTCATCAGGTACAACAAGGACCCAATCATCTAACGATACATTGTGGCACCAATCGACTCTGATGAAGCATCACTTAATAGCTTTAGGTTCAATGCCATAGGTGTGGCCATGGACTTGCACTCTATCATCCCGAACCACTTCAGGATATATACTGCATACTTCCCTTGTCCAAGGAAGATTCCATCTGCACTCTGCCACACCTCCATACCTAGAAAGCAATGCATCATACCCAAGTCCTTCATCTCGAACTCGACATCAAGCTTCCTCTTCGTATCAGCAATCAACCGAATCTCACCTGTCACAAATAGGTCATCTACATACAGTAGTAGTATCACTAGATTTCCTTCCTCAACCTTGTAGTAAAGGTTGGAATACTCTTTACTCTTGGTAAAGCCCAAACTAGTCAGGAAGCTTTCAATCCTGCCGTACCATGTTTTGGGTGCCTGTTTCAAACCGTACAAGGATTTATTCGGTTTGCACACATGGGTGTCCCTGTCATGTGTCTCAAACCTGAGTGGATGCTCCACATACAATTACTTTTCCACTTTATTATTGCAAATGTTTCCTCATAATCTATCCCTTCTTTCTAGGAGAAGCCACGTGCCACAAATCTTACCTTGTATTGTTCGATGCTACCATCTGCAACATGATTGATCTTGTAGATCCATTTGGAAGGCACAACAAAATTCCCTTCTAGTCTCGGGACAACATCCCAGACATCATTCTTCATGATCGACTCGTACTCCTCGATCATGGCATCCTTCCATTACTGCATCCTTGATCCTGGGAACTTTAGATTCTTCAATATCTTCAATAGGTAGTTTTCTTGAACTTCATTGCTGGAACAAATGTCATTGTCCTTCTTTTGTATGTGATTGTACATGATCTTTCCTACAAGTCAAATTCAATTGCATGATTAGAAATTTCTCATAGTTTTCATAACAAAATCTTACACATAAGGACATATGTCATACAGTCATGCAATTATCTTAGCCAATGCTTCAATACAACATTTATCCATATCCTGTAACTTTCTAGATTCCTTCCATCTCTACCAGAACATTCTTAAGAGTGTGCACAACTCCCAACATGTCAACAAAGAGGTTTCATTCTAGATAAGTAGCAATGGAATGTTGTATAGTACCATAGGCCACTTACGCATTACTTGTATATTAGTAGTATCTTGTTCATTAATGCAACTTTTCTAATATGCATAATATACATCCTAAATATAGGAACATATGTATGTACATTCCTGAACAAGATCATTTAAGTAATCATATATACAATAAATGACAATTCAAATACTTATCTTTGTTTAGTTGTCGGGTGGACTCCCTCTCAATCTTTGCTTCCTTGTAGGAACTACTGGAGTGTGCTCCCTCTTGATCTTTGCTTCCTTTATGATATCATCATGATTATATGTCTTTGAACTTATATCCATCTTGGACCACTATGCATGCTTAAGTGTGCACTAGTGTCATCATTGTGTCATCCTCAATATCTCATACATAATCATACATTCATTAGTATAATATCAAAACATTATGATTCTAAATAATCTTAAAAATGTATGGTCATGATCATTTCATACATAGGTAATTTATCACAAGCGTTAGTATTCAATGTTTTATGGAGGACTTCCTTTACTCATGCATATTCTCATTTTACCATAGGACTCTTCTGGTTTGTCATATCATCAATCAAAGTAAGAAGCATAGTATGCATAAACCCATGATTACTCAAACTTATAACTTCATTTATCAATCATACAAAAGTATACTTATATAAGATCCTAACACAAGGTAGGATTCTAACTTGATATAGGAAAAACATACCTATATTATCATGTTTGGTAGTTATGTTTAACATACCCAAACAATGTCTTCTTTGTTCGCTTCAATGATTTAGAGACCTTGTGCTAGTAACCTGCATATCTCATAACTTAAACATTGTAGAACCAAATTATACATACCTCGTAAGTAGATCTTCTATGTGATCAATGGCTATGGATGATTCTTTGTCTTCATGTCACCATGGTCATATGTTCTTGATCTAGAACTTGATTTGTCTTTCTTGATGTACCTTTCATGTTAGCGGAAAACATCATCCTCATGCAACACCATAGTGCATTAGTACAATCATAAGTGCCATAAAACTAATCAATGAATGTCTTATATCATTCACATGCATTCATACCTTTTACTAAGGTGATAAGACAAGTCTAAAATTAATCAAGATTGTACTAACCTCAATAATATGAAGACAAACTTAATCATGAACAGATTTCAAAACATACCTGTATCTCCTCAAGTCATACTTGTCGAGATTGCTTGTAGTCTTCTGATGTGTTGATGTATGTCTAACTAGGAAGATATTCACTTGTATATTGTATTTGTACTTTTTTGTATCCCCAACGGAGATGTATTATTCCTCCGATTGGAAGTGTCATCAGTTATATTGTAAGTGTCATAACTTAAACTTGATGGGTTATTAGACCACCTTGATGGGGTCGGCCCTGTATGAGTCATGTGGGTCAAAGGGTTATTAGACCACCCTAGTGGGGGTCGGCCTAGTCAGCATTATGTTAAGTGGTTAAGTTGAGGCCGACCTAGTTGAGTAAAGGTCAAGTCAAGTTAGTGTATAAATAGAGAGCGTGTCTCTCTCATTTTATATATTCTATTGTTCACTCACTTCACATTAGTGAGAGAGAGGAGGAGTGCGCACAAGTGGAGGAGGAGCATGATGCTGAAGATGTATATCTCTTGGGTTTGATCATGGTGATCCTTATATTGATGCTTATTCTATCTTTGAGGAATTTGCGGGGTTTTTCACCTTCTTGGTTTTCCCCAGTGAAATGTTTTGTGCCTCTTGCCTCTTGTCTCTTATGCTTGATATGCTGTACATGTTGTTCTTTCAGTTAAGATCCTAGATTAGAATGAATTAAATTCTGAAAAACTAACATGGTATCAGAGCTATCCTGAAGGAAGGCATGCTATGGCATTTATGAGACTTGTTGCACTTGCGACAAATCGAAAGCTAGGGATTGATATATCAAAAACCAGTCATCATATCAATTTCACTATAAACACATTTTGGAAAAGTTTCAGGATCTGAAAGCTTTATAGGTCGTATACAACATCCCCATGTACCTTTTGTCCAAAGCACAACTTATGATTCATTGTACTTTGTGATTTATGATCAATACAATCTAACGTTTCTGCCTCGTCCAGATCTCAGTCATAAATAGGTGACCTAGGAAAAAAGGTCACAACTTGGGCTAGAAAGATCCAAATGAAATTTAGTAAAAAGTGACAGGTAGGGAACAAACATTACTTTCACAGGTAAGTTTTTTAGAGGCCGAAACTAAACCAGTAACACGTGGCACGTCGTACAAGTTCGCTCTCCTGTTTTATCCCATAAACAGGTCACGTTGCGACACTTGGCATAACTCTCTCCCATAGAATCCAATTGAGGTTAGACCTATGGGGTTGGAAATATGACAGGTCAGGCTACCACAGGCCAAATTTTTATTCCCTGTGGATTCATAATTTTTGAGTTACACCAGAAACAATCAGGTGCATATTTCTTTCAAAACAGATTTGGATTTTGAACACCTTCATTCTTGGATCGTCACTTCTGTGGGAAATTAGGGTTTCAGAAAAAGTTGAAAGTATTGGAATCGGATACCACGACTGGATGATCCTCATCAAAATTGAAATTTAGAGACCAAGATCAAATTTTTTGGTTGGGCAGAAGGCTGGGCTTGATCAAACCCTAGTTCAGGATTTTGTTCGGAAAGGTGGAAAATTAGGGCTTTTGCAAAAGTTGGAATTTTTTAAATCTGTAACCATGGCTATAAGCTCCTAAGAAAAATTGAAGTTTAGAACACAAGATCGAACCTTTTGGATGGGCAGAAGACTGGGCTTTATCAAAACCTAGTTCGAGATCCTGTCTAGTGAATCCAGAAGTTTCAAAGGAAATTTTGAGGACTCAAATTTTGTAGTTTTAAAAATTGAAGTATACCGGCTTGATCAGCTCAGCAAGCCACATCTTTCCATCCATTCAGAAGTTTGAAACTCAAAGTTTGAATTTTTAGGGCTTCTCTGACAAACCCTAATCCAGCTCTAGATGGAGTCTCAACAAATCAAAGTGGATTGGGTTAATCCTAGAAGAAGATGATTTGGTCACTTGCATAAGTGAAGAAGTTCCAGTTCCAGAGGGAGATGAAGCTGAGGCTTTACATGAGAAGGCTACAAGCAATCCCGACAGGTATGACTTGAAGAGATACAAGTATGTTTTGAAATCTGTTCATGGTTAAATTATGATATGTTTGTCTTCATATTATTTAGGTTAATACAATATTGATTAAACTTAGACTTGTCTCATCACCCTAGTAAAAGAATGAATGCATGTGAATGATAGAAGACATTCATTGATTAGGGTTATGACACTTATGATTGTACTAATGCACTATGGTGTTGTATGAGGTTGATGTTGTCTGCGAACATGAAAGGTACAAATCAAGTTCTAGATCAAGAACATATGACCATGATGACATGAAGACAAAGACTCATGGATCACATAGAAGCTCCACTTATGAGGTATGTAAAATTTGGTTCTACAATGGTTAACTTATGAGTTATCAAGGTTACTAAGCACAAGTCATTAAAGAGAACAAGAAGACATTGTTTGGGTATGTTAGACATAACTAGAAAACATG
The DNA here is from genome assembly GCA_027924585.1 of Larix kaempferi. Classification (NCBI taxonomy): domain Eukaryota; kingdom Viridiplantae; phylum Streptophyta; class Pinopsida; order Pinales; family Pinaceae; genus Larix; species Larix kaempferi. The sequence goes on from BSBM01000264.1 coordinate 6,515,225, forward strand.
ATAACCAGGTATGTTTTTCCTATATCAAGATTAGAATCCTACCTTGTGTTAGGATATTATACTTTTGTATAAATGATAATGTTTATTCTTGAAGTTAGAAGTTTTAGTAATCAAGGGTTTATGCATATTATATTTCTTACTTTGATTGATGATATGACTAACTAGAAGAGTCCTATGGTCAAATAAGAATATGCATGAGTAAAATAAGTCTTGCCTGAAACCTTGAATACTAACGCTTATTACCTATGATCATGACCATACATATTTTAGGAACATAATGTTTTGATAGTATTGAGATTATACTAATAGATGTATGATTGTGTACGAGATCTTGAGGATGACACTAGTGCACACTTAAGCATGCATAGTGGTCCAGGATGGATATAAGTTCAAGGACAGGTAATCCAGGTAGAAAAGATCAAAAAGGAGCACACTCCAAAAGTTCCTGCAAAGAAGCAAAGATCAAGAGGGAGCACTTCAGGAAGCAAAGATCAAGAAGGATTCCACCCTACAACCAAACAAAGATAAGTATTTGAATTGTCAATCCCTGTATACATGATTACTTAAATGATATTGTCTAGTCATATACATACTTATGTTCCTAGATTTAGGATATGTATCATGCATATTAGAAAATTTGCATTAATGAACAAGATACTACTAAATATGAAAATAATGGGTTAGTGGCCTATGGTACTGTACAACATTCCATTGCTACTTATATAGAATGAAACCTTTTTGCTGACATGTTGGGAGTTGTGCACACTCTTAAAAATGTTCTGGTAGAGATGGAAGGCATCTAGAAATTTACAGAATATGGATAAATGTTGTATGGAAACATCGGCCAAGATAATTGCATGACTTTATGACATATGTCTTTATGCATAAGAATGTGTTTTTGAAAAGCTATGAGAAGTTTCTAATCATGCAATTGGACTTATCTTGTAGGGAAGATCGTGTACCATCACCTACAAAAAGGACTACAACATTTGTTCCAGCAATGAAGATCAAATAAAAACTATCTATTGAAGATATTGAAGAATCTGAAGTTCCCAGGATTCGGGATGCAGAAATGGAAGAATGCCATGATCGAGGAGTACCGGTCGATCATGAAGAATGATGTCTGGGATGTGGTCCCGAGACAAGAAGGGAAGTCTGTTGTGACTTTCAAGTGGATCTACAAGATCAAGCTTGCTGCCGATTTCTAGATGAAGGACTTGGGATGATGCACTACTTTCTAGGCATGGAGGTGTGGCAGAGTGCAGATGGAATCTTCCTTGGACAAGGAAAGTATGCAGTAGAGATATTGAAGAGGTTCGGGATGATGCAATGCAAGGCCATGGCCACACCTATGGAATCAAACCTGAAGCTTCTATGTGATGCTTCATCTTATCTGGTTGATGTCACTGTGTATCATCAGATGATTGGGTCCTTGATGTACCTGATGAACACAAGACTAAATATTTTCTTTGCGGTGAACACATTGAGCCAGTTCCTTATGGATCCCAGAGGTGTTCACCTAGTTGCTGTAAAGCACATTATGAGGTACCTAAAGGGTACAATTGATTATGGGCTCAAGTATGATGCGAATCAAAAGTTTAAACTGGAGGGTTATGTTGATTCAGATTGGGTAGGCAGTGCTGCAGATAGGAAGAGAACTTCTGGGTGCTGCTTCAGTATGGGATCAAATGTGATCTCTTGGTTTAGTAGAAAGCAGTCCTATGTAGCATCGAGTACAGCTGAAGCAGAGTATGTTGCAGCTTGTTCAGCTAGTTGTGAGGCAGTATGGCTCTGAAAGCTATTGTCTGAGTTATTTGATCTCCCGTTGGAGGCTACTAGTATCTTTTGTGATAACCAGAGTTGTGTGAAGCTGTTTGAGAACCCGGTGTTCCACGACAGGTCGAAGAACATTGAGATCAAATATCACTATATCAAGGATATGGTGCAGAGAGGAGCAGTGAAGCTCCTGTATATTGCAATGTATGAGCAGGTCGCGGATGTGTTGACGAAACCACTAGCTAGAGTGAAGTTTGAGTACTTCAGAGAGAGGCTTGGTGTTCTTCGGATTGAAGATACTTCGAGGAAGAAGTGATTGAAACATTTGTAGGATCTATTCCAAGCATGATGAGAGGAGGATACTTCCCTTGGCTGTGGATGTAAGCACTGTGCGATGAGCATCAGGACGATGCTCCAGTTGCTGCTTTGGATTTGCATCAGTTGGATGCTTTGTATGATCAGTTGGATCATGTATGATGACACACATCAGGATGATGCAGTGACGATGATCATGTGTGATGAGTATCAGGATGATGCTCTGGATGATATGCATCAGGACGATGCTATGATGATGATCAGAATGATCATATGTGATGATATGTATCAGGTGGATGCATTGCATGATCAGTTGGATCATGTGTGATGAGTTCTGAAGACACAGATGCACATGAGCCATTCTCACATGGTGGTAGGTGTGTCCTCCCATGGTGTAGATATAAGGGCCGGGGCCATTCTGACATGGTTGAAGTGTGTCTTCCCATGGTCGTTGATGTAAGAGCTCCTCCATTCGAGCATGGTTGAAGTGTGTCTTCCCATGGCTACGATATAAGTGCTGTGCCATTCAAGCATGGTTGAAGTGTGTCTTCCCATGGCTGCGATATAAGTGTTGTGCCATTCCTAGCATGGTTGAAGTGTGTCTTCCCATGGTTGCGATATAAGTGTTGTTCCATTCCTAGCATGGTTGAAGTGTGTCTTCCCATGGCTATGGATATAAGTGCAATGCCATTCTCGCATGGTTGAAGTGTTTCTTACCATGGTGTAGATATAAGTGCTGAGCCTTTCACGGATGGTTGAAGTGTGTCTTCCCTTGCCGGTGAATGTAAGTGTTGTGTGATGTGCATATGGGTTGTTCTTCGTGGACGATGAGATGACATGATCAGGATGATCATGAGTATCAGTATGATACTCTATGGCCGTGGATAGGTTGTGCAATTGCATGTAAAAGATCCTGGGAGATCCGATAGGTTGAGCTGTGTGCTCGTAATCAGTCCTTGGATGCTCTTTTGAGGTTTTGTGGTGGTCACATATAATATTGCCCTGGTATATCGGATAGGTTGAGCAGTAAGTTCGTAATTAGTCCCGGGATGCTATTTCGAGGTTTTGTGACGTACGTAATAAGTCTTGAGGATTCCATAGTATGGCTAGTGATGATGAAGACCTCCAGGTGGTGGGCCTAAGGCATGGATGGCATTGAATTGTGCAGTAATCCATGAATGACCCTTCTTCAATAGATTTTTCATACAATGATAACTCAGCAGGTGAGATTTTCTTGAGGGGTGGAGAAATATGTCGGGGAGGCACAAAGTTTTTGCATATTCATGGAACAATTTTTGGGTGTTCAGACTAGGCATATGTTACATATTTTGTATGGTACTATAGTTGAGATGTCTACAACTAGGTAATATAATGTAACTTGCATGAAATGAAGAGGTGCAGGAAAACAAAGGAAATAACTATATAATCTATCTTTTCTACCTAATGAATACAATGAACAAAATACATTAATTATATTATCCCTTTCAATATCGTGATGAAGAAATGTATGAAAGGGGACCTAGGGTTTATCACTTTCTCAAGTGTGAAAATGCCATTAACTAGATGTAGCACAATCTAACTATAATATAAAATGTTACAAAGAGGAAGAAAATTGGGATGTAGATGTAAACAAAGAAATGGGATGGGTTTTAAATAATTCCCTAGATAAAAGATAAATCATAAGTAAGCTATCAATTTATAAGAAATTTTTTGGTATATGGTCAGATGGAATTAGAGACCTTTTGTGATGAGGGTTGCATTGACTTAAATAGATTAGGGGATGCTTAATTTGTGTTATCAATTATTTCAATGGTGAGTAGTATGCTTGGAAAATATGGAATGAGGGTTTATGGCCTTGTATATCATAAGCAAGTGAGGAATACCATGGATATTTATTGTAAAAAACACATTGTATTATAAGGCTTAACCAACTATAATGAGACATCCATAGGATAGATAGTGAAGTCACAACTATGAAAATTTTCACCCCTCTAGGATGAGACTATATGTTGCAACTTGCGCCCTTCATAGACTAAGCATAAAGAACCAACATTGGCAAAATGATAGCTTGTTGGAAATATTATACATATAACTATAGATTTCAATCATTAAATCTTGTTAAAAGAGATAAAAATTTCTTCCATAATATATACTACATGACGCGACTCACATGGAACCCTACAAGTGACTAGTGAAAGGGGCCAACTTTAAAAGTTTTGGAAATTGTCCTTGCATCTTATGAAATTTGACCCAATTAGATTTAACATATACCTTTCCTAATATGGGATAGTTTTATAGCTCGAAAATAATACTGGCATGGCCACCCCAAAGGACACAATATTAGGTGATTGAAACAAGTCAAATTAGGTAAAACTGAATCCAATTGCATGTTAATAAGATCTAGATGGGGTGCACTATGTATTTAATGGATACAATGAATTTAATGTCAATAATATTGAATCAGTGACTTTAACCTTAATTGACATGGATCTTGCCCCAATCTTGACTAGGAAGGATGGAATAATACCATGGGGTTTAAAGGAATGGCCATCAAATTCTTTAAAAAATATGGAATAAGGAACTATCTCAACAAATCCTAGGGCACTTCAACTTAACGTGGGCATAACACAAGTTTAATCCTTTCCATTTACCACATTTTTTAATATACTAGTGCCATGCAAAGATACCTACATATGAAAAGAGATGTGATGGGAAATTATATGATTGGAGTAGTCCAATTTAAATGTTATCAAATGATAATTTGATGAATTAATCCCACCAATAACATTTGAAACTTCCTTCCACTACGGTGGGAATAAGCCACACATGTTAAATTTTGAGCATTAATTCACAATACTCTAGGATCTTTGATGAGAGAATAACATATACAGTATATCAATGCATGACAATCACAATATGACAAGCATCACAAGAATCAAAAGCATAAGAGACAAGAGACACAGAGTTTCCGTGGGGAAAACCCTAAGGTGAAAAACCCCACAACTTCCTCAGAGATAGAGAGAGCAATGGCTCAACCAAAGTACAACCAAATAACACTGAGATAGTCTCCTAGTAGTAGATGATCCTCCTCCTCACTAGTGCGCCACTTTCTGAGTGAGAGTGAGTTACTTTTTCGAGTGTATAAAATAGAGATCTTCGATCTCTATTTATACTAACCTTTTTGCCCAGTGACCTTATGGGGCCGACTTGTGTAGCTAGGTACATCCACATTATATTATATATAATTCAGGGCCAACCCCACATGGTGGTCTAATAACCCATCGGCAAGTACACACACTTGCGACACTTGTCAATCCACATGACGACACTTCCTTATAGAGGAATAACACATCTCTTATAAGGGTACAATAAATATATATAAAATACACAGATGAAATACATTCCGAAGTTACATATACATCAACACTCCCTCTTAACTAGGAAGATATTTCTCGACACAGATCTACTAGACAAGTATTCTTCTCGGGATCATCGTCATAGATGCATTGTCATCATAATCATCATCACTACTGCTGCTATCTCAACCAATGTCTGACTCTACTCGTCATAGGAAGTTCTATAGAGCTAGTCCTTTTTCATGTTGGATATAGGCTCACCACATGCAGCTCTTCATCATCACTAGCCATACTGTGGAAACCTCAGGACTTATTACGTGCGTCACAAAACCTGGCTGTAGCATCCCAAGCTATTACAAGCACACAACTCTACCTGTAGGATCTCCCAGGAGCACATTATATGTGACCCATCACAAAACCTGGCTGAAGCATCCCAGGCTATTACGAGCACACAGCTCTACCTGTTGGATCTCCCAGGAGCACATTACATGTGATCTCACCACAAAACCTGGCTGAAGCATCCCGGGCTGTTACGAGCACACGACTCTACCTATCGGATCTCCCAGGAGCACATTACATGTGGTCCACCACAAAACCTGGCTGAAGCATCAGAGGCCTTTTTCATCCTGTCCAGATCTCCCAGGAGCAAATTACATGTGGTCATGGCAAAACCTGGCTGAAGCATCTGAGGCCTTTTTCATCCTGTCTAGATCTCCCAAGAGCAAATTACATGCCATAGGAAAAAACCTTGAAAGAGCATCTGCCAGATATCCCAGGGCACCGAATTACATGCCATAGGAAAAACCTCGAAAGACTATCTGTAGATCTCCCAGGGCACAAATTATATGCCCTCCCAAGGAAAACCTCGAAAGAGCATTTGCCAGATATCCCAGGGCATCGAGTTAGATGCCATAGGAAAAACCTTGAAATACCATCTGCAAATCTCCCAGGGCACAAATTACATGCTTACCTGCACAACCTATTCCACGGCCACAGAGTATCATCTGATACTCATCATACATCATCCTTATGTACACATGATCACCCTGATCATCATCACTGCAACATCCTGCTGCATGTCATCTGGAGAAGCTCGTCATCCACGATCATCCTGATCATACAATGCATCCATCTGATGCACACCAAGTATCTACCTGATACATATCATCATACATAATGTATCCACCTAATACATAGATACATGATCCACACAATGTATCCATCAACATACATGATCTACCTTATCATACCTGATACATAACAATATACATGATCTACTTGATCATACAATGTATCCACCTGATACATATATAGATACATGGTCCAAGCATCCAACATGATGCATATACATACAAATGATCCAACCGATCATATCCGGCATCCAACATGATGTGTACATACATATAAATGATCCAACTGATCATATCCAACATCCAACATGATGCGTATACAAAATACATACACATGATCCAACTGATCATCTCCAGCATCCAACATGATGCATACATACATACATAAAAATGATCCAACTAATTATATCCAAGCAGAAACCAGAACATCATCCTATTGCTCATCATCCAGTGCTTACATCCACAGCCATGTGAAGGATCCTTCTTCCAACATGCTTGGAATGGCTTCAGCAAATGTGTCCATCACTTCTTCCTCGAAGTGTCCTCGATCTGAAGAATGCCAAGCCTCTCTCTCAAGTACTTGAACTTCACTCTGGCTAGTGGCTTCGTCAGTACATCTGCAATCTGCTCATCCGTTGTAACATACAGGAGCTTCACAACTCCTCTTTGCACCATATCCCTGATATAGTGATATTTGATCTCTATGTGTTTCGACCTGTCATGAAACACTGGGTTCTCGAACAGCTTCACACAACTCTGGTTATCACAGAAGATACCAGTAGCATCCAATGGGAGATCAAATAACTTAGACAGTAGCTTCCGTAGCCATATTGCCTCACAACTAGCTGAATAGGCTGCAACATACTCTGCCTCAGCTGTCCTCAGTGCTACGCAGGACTGCTTCCTGCTAAACCAAGAGATCACACCTGATCCCATACTGAAGTAGCACCCAGATGTGCTCTTCCTATCTGCAGCATTGCCAGCCCAATTTGAATCAACATAACCCTACAGGTTAAACTTTTGATTCACTTCATACTTGATCCCATAATCCACTGTACCCTTCAGGTACCTCAGAACATGCTTTACAACAATCAGGTGAACACTCCTCAGATGCGTCAGGAACTGGCTCAATGTGTTCACAGCAAAGCAAATTTTCGGTCTCGTGTTCGTCAGGTACATCAAGGACCCAATAATCTAATGATACATAGAGACATCAACCGGATCAGATGAAGCATCACATAGAAGCTTCAGATTCGATGCCATAGGTGTGGCCATGGCCTTGCAATGCATCATCCCAAATCTCTTCAGGATATCTATTGTGTACTTCCCTTGACCAAGGAAGATCCCACCTGCACTCTGCCACACCTCCATGCCTAGGAAATAGTGCATCATTCCCAAATCTTTCATATCAAATTCAGTAGCAAGCTTCCTCTTAGTATCTGCAATCAGTCTGTCATCTCCTGTTACAAATAAGTCATCCACATACAGGAGTAGAATCACAGGATTCCCTTCCTCAACCTTGTAGTAAAGGTTGGAATTCGCTTTACTCTTGGTAAAGCCCAAACTAGATAGGAAACTGTCCATCCTACCATACCAAGTTCTGGGATCTTGTTTCAAGCCATACAAGGCTTTCTTCAATCTGCACACATATGACTCCCTGTCATGTATTTCAAAATCGAATGGCTGCTCCACATATACTTTCTCTTCAACTACACCATTCAAGAAAGAAGTCTTGACATCCATCTGGTGTATTTTCCATTTCATGGCTGCAGCCAGGGAAAGTACTGTTCTGATGGAAGTATACCTTGCTACAGGTGCAAAATTTCCTTCATAATCTATTCCCTCTTTTTGAGAGAAGCCACGAGCTACAAATCTTGCCTTGTATTTCGCTACACTGCCATCTGCAGCATGCTTGATTTTGAAGATCCATTTAGAAGTCACAATAGACTTCTCTTTAGGTCTTGGGACAACATCCCAAACATCATTCTTCATTATTGATCTGTATTCCTCAACCATGGAATCCTTCCATTCTTTCTTTTCCGCTGCTTCTTCATAACTGGAAGGCTCTTTGTTCATAATGTCACGGAGTAAAGCAACATAACTGGTATGTGATCTGGTTCTCTTCTTTGCTCTGTGTTCTTCTTCTGGAATGCCAAATCTTTCTGCATCTTGAGTGAGCTCTCTACACCATGCAGGTTTCATCTTGTGTGAGTTATCCTCACAGGGTGGATCTACAGGTTCTTGCGGATCTTCAAACTCATGAACAACTTCTGGAATTGCTTCAGTCATGGTAGTGTCTTGAAATCTAGTTTCCTTAGGTTCTTCATAAATTTCGATAGGTGCCTTCCTTGATTTGATGAATGCTGAGTTTTCATCAAATGTTACATCCCTGCTGACATCAATCTTCTTGAACCTTGGAAAGTATATTCTGTAAGCCTTCGAGCTTTCACTGTAACCCACAAAGATACCCTTCTTTCCTGAAGGATCTAGTTTAGTCCTCTTTTCTTTTGGGACATGAGTGTATACTGGACAACCAAATATTCTGAGATGGCTGACTTTAGGTTTCTTACTAGAAGAGACCTCTTTTGGTGTCTTGTTGTCCAATATCTTGTGGGGTGTTATGTTCTGCACATATACAACTATTCTAGCTGCTTCTACCCATATATGCATAGGTAGATCCTGGTCATGGAGCATTGCTCTTGTAGCTTCCATGATTGTTCTGTTCTTCCTTTCTGCAACTCCATTCTGTTGTGGATTGTAAGGAGTAGTCAACTCCCTCTTAATCCCTGAATCACTGCAAAGCTTCTTGAAGTCACCTGAGGTGAATTCTCCACCATTGTCAGATCTGAATGTTTTGATCTTCTTGTCAGTTTGATTATCCATCAAGGTTTTGAATTCCTTGAATTTATCAAACACCTCATCTTTGCTCTTCAAGAAGTATACCCAAGTCTTCCCGGAGAGGTCATCAATAAATGAGACATAGTAAACATACCCACTCAGGAAACTGGATGACATAGGACCACATACATCTGAGTGGATGATTTCCAGGATGTCTTTTGCCTTGCTTTCACTGCTTGGGAAAGCCTTCTTAATATTCTTACCTTTTGCACATCCTTTCCAAACACCTTCATATTTGGTCTTGATTTCAGGAAGACCCTCTACTGCCTTGCTTGCAATTGGAAGTGATTTATAGTGCATATGAGCAAGTCTTCTATGCCAAAGTTCACTTGGCTCCATGGATTCATGCACCATGGCATGTTCAGGTTGTCCCTTCAATTTATACAAACCTCCCTCTTGCTCTCCAATCACTACTGCATCATCTATGTTCTTTCCCTTTTTCCACATGAGGACTTGGCCATCCACAAATGCAACCCTCATGCCTTTTGCATCCAATGCAGAGATGGAGAGTAAGTTCTTCTTGAGCCCAGGTACATAAAGGACTTCTTTCATCTTCAAAGATTTTCCAGAATCTAGGTTGTAGGAGGCTTCACCACTTCGTTTGATTGGGTATTGATAGTCATCCCCAAGTTTCACCTTATGGCATGATTCATGTTCAGATAGATTCACAAAAGATTCATTAAACCCAGTCATGTGTTTGGAAGCCCCACTATCAATCAACCAATCGTTACAACCATGGGAGATGGTACCTGTGAGAGCAGAGATTAGAACATACTCTTCTTCACTTGATAAGCTATCATCACTTTCTGCTCTAGCCTTCTTCTTGGGTGGTTCATCATCCTCGGCAGCATGAGCATGAAACCTTCTTTTGCTGCCCTTCTTCTTCTTGTTGGAGTTGTTGTTGTCCTTCTTGTTCTTGGGACAATTTATGGCAATATGTCCTTTCTCATTACAGGTGAAGCATATTCTTCTTTCTTTGAAGTGATGTGAAGATTTCTTGGAGTGAGATGGCTCTCTCTTGGACTTCCCTTTCTTGGTGTGAGCTGTGAGAGCTTGATCTTCATTCCCCATCTTTTCTTCTCGTGCCACAAGCCTTGCTTCTTCTTGTGAGCATTCTTCCCGTAGTCTACTGAAGGAGATCAACTTATTCCTTGCACAAATTCCTTGGATAAAGGAATCCCATGATCTGGGTAGGCCATTTAGAGTGGTCATCACCACTTCACCATTCTCCACCATTTCATCCACTGCTTCTAGTTGTTCCTTGATCTGGGAGACCCTTGAAAAATAAGATTGAATGGTTTCTCCATTCTGAAACTTTACTCCTTTCAATTGGTTCCACAGGGTCATCTTCTGATTTATGTTCTTCCCTTCAAATAGCTTGGTCAGAGAGTCAAACATCTCCTTGGGTGTTATTAGAGAGGACACATGGGGTATGAGATGATATTTAATGGAATCAGCAATGATTCTCTTTTCCTTGACCAAATTCTTCTTATCCAATACCTTGGCCTCTTCATCCTCTGGGATAGGGATGTCTTCTTTCACATATGAGTCCAACTCATTCTCTTCCAGGATTAACCCAATCCTATACTTCCAAGCTCGAAAGTTATCAGCTCCTTCAATCTATCCTCAAGCTTGGTGTGGTGAGACATCTTAAAGAGTACTTCAAATGGAAATAGAAAAGATTTAGATCTTACCACTTGAAATGCTGAAAACTGGATTTGGTCTCAGATTAGGGTTTGTCAGAAAAAACCTAAAAATTCAAAATGTGAATTTCAAATCTCTGAAAGGATAGAAAGATGCGCTTTGATGAGCTGATCATCCTGGTGCATTAAGAATTTGAGATCAACAAAGTTTTTCCCTTCAAAATTGTCTTTTTGTCCTCCCGGGTTTACTAGGGAGAGCCCATAATTAGGGTTTGAGTTTCCCGGAGATCTACCCAGCCACAAATCTCAATCCAAAGCTCTAAACTTCAATTTTTGCAAGGCGCTTCCAGCTATGTCTTCAAATTTCAGAAATTCCTATTTTTGTGGAAACCCTAATTTTTAGGGACAAATTTGAAAATGCTCGGAATTGAATTTTGACTGGACAGATAGATGCGCCTTGATGAGTAGAGTCAATCTACTATATTGATTTTCAAAAAATCTGTGGAGAGAAACCCAATAAACAAGGAACTCAAGCTTTCGTCACTGCAAAATGTCTTCTTCTCAGGTTAGCTCTGATACCATGTTCAATTTTGAGCATTAATTCACAATACTCTAGATCTTTGCCGAGAGAATAACATATATAGTATATCAATGCATGACAATCACAATATGACAAGCATCACAAGAATCAAAAGCATAAGAGGCAAGAGACACAGAGTTTCCATGGGAAAAACCCTAAGGTGAAAAAATCCACAACTTCCTCAGAGATAGAGAGAGCAATGGCTCAACCAAAGTACAACCAAATAACACTGAGATAGTCTCCTATTAGCAGATGATCCTCCTCCTCACTAGTGCGCCACTTTCTGAGTGAGAGTGAGTTACTTTTCCGAGTGTATAAAATAGAGATCTCCGATCTCTGTTTATACTAACATTTTTGCCCAGTGACCTTATGGGGCCGACTTGTGTAGCTAGGTACATCCACATTATATTATATATAATTCAGGGCCGACCCCACATGGTGGTCTAATAACCCATCGGTAAGTACACACACTTGCGACACTTGTCAATCCACATGACGACACTTCCTTATAGAGGAATAACACATCTCTTATAAGGGTACAATAAATATATATAAAATACACAGATGAAATACATTCTGAAGTTACATATACATCAACACTCCCTCTTAACTAGGAAGGTATTTCTTGACACAGATCTACTAGACAAGTCTTCTTCTCTGGATCATCATCATCATCATCATCACTGCTGCTGCTATCTCAACCCTCCCACATCGTCAATGCATGTGTTTAGTCTAACCATGCCAAATTCCAGTCCATACAAGCACAAATTGAAAAAATTCAATATCGGCCCCGTGTAGCACATTAATTAATATATAGGTATGGTTTTTTATTGTTGAATTATTTTTGTTAGTCATGTTTGAGTCTAGAAACACTCCCACACCATCAATGCATGCGTTTATTCTAACCATGCCAAATTTCAGTCCATACAAGCACGAATTGAAAAAATTTCAACGTTGGCCTCGTGTAGCACATTAATTAATCTATAGGTATGGTCTTTTATTGTTGAATTGTTTTTTCCAGTCATGTTTGAGTCTAGAAACCCTCCCACACTGTCAATGCATGCGTCTAGTCTAACCCTGCCAAATTTCAATCCATACAAGCATGAATTGAAAAAATTTCAACTTTGGCCCCGTGAAGTACAGGATTTTGCAAGCCATTTGGGTTAGCATGATAATTTTTCATTGCCTAACTGAGCTTCTCTTTGTTTCAAGAAATATTTAATATTCTCTACTAAATAAGGTCAACCATGTGAAAGTGGAAGCTCTTATGATCCCCCCCCCTCACATCACTCTCAATCCCCTATAACCCGACAAAATCTATGTACAAAAGAATAATTTATTGTGTTTTTTGTCATACTTAAGAAGCAATGTCTCTAATTATAACATATGCCAACATACAGGAAAATGGAAAAAACACTAAGAAACAATTAATTTATATGTACCAATAAAATTCAATAATTCTATCGCAATATTAAATCAAAATATATAGAGTAGATATATTAAGGCATACCTCATACACTTCAATGGACTTCATCATCTTATTCATCCAAGTCATCATTTGTATCATCCGATCCAGATTCAACATTGTAGGGATTGGCCATATCACCATCGTCATTGATGTCAGTTATGATCATCATGTCATTGTCGATATCGTCTTCATGGACATTGTTTGCTACATCATCTGATTCAACCAATTCTTCGACATCTTCCTCTGGAACATGATCATCTAACTCATGTTGATCATCTTCAACATCTTCTTCTTCTTCAAGACCCTCTTCATTACCTTCCTCTACGTTATACTTTACCGGACTTCCCCTTGGATCCTATCTAACAAAAAATGACCAACCCACTCTCCCTGGAACCTCATAGTAAAATACTTGTTCACATTGGCTTGGAAGAACATAGGGATTCGTTCTTGGCTCAAACAACCTTGTATTAACCATGGTAAATCCATTATCATGTTCAATAATAGTTTTATCGAGATCACGTTGATTCAATTGTAATCTATACCATTTGACAACGAACTGAACTAATTTGAAGGAGTTAAAGTCACACTGAACAATATCTTCCAAATACCCATAGTATCGATTTTCTGAGAGTTCTGGATGTTTGTCACTTCTAGAGGAAACATTGGTCACCTCAAAGACTGCAAATATCCCACAATCTGATGTTTTCTTTGTTTCATCCAAATTTTTGATGTGAAATTTACAACCATTGCACCACATAGCCTTATGGTGTTTTACCTACAACAAGCCATACATGTAAAGATTACATCATGAATTGATGATTAAGTGCATGTTTATGCCCTGTAGGGAAAAAAATCAGCTTGTAAATCAATATATTTGCAAAAAAAAATATAGTATGGTTGATTAATATGCTTTCCTGCTTATCTTTTAAACCATATGCTAAATCGATTTCCCTTTGTGTAATATTGGTATCTCCATTGCGATGAATTGTTTTAACTAATGAAGCCACACCTTCCCATGATATTCCATGACCAAATTGTTCAAATCGTTCAATCCATACCTTCATCCAATCAATATTGTTTGCGATGCATAAATGAAGTGCATCCCACTCTTGACCAATTGCTTGATGAAAATAAAATTAAAATTCAATACAAATTTATATTCACTTAACACAATATACACTTTTAATTTATGCATATTGAATATTAAAAATAGAATAAGTATGATATATACATAAAAATCAACAGTCAAATGTACTATATTAATTAATCTCCACTAGCTAATAATTACCTTTCACTTTCCTCGATCTACCTTTCCCCTTCAGGTACTCCCCTTCGAAATTGTTATTGGAGTCTGGATCACAAATGCAACCTAAATTGAGCTTTAATGCTAATTTAGGAAGATATTCACTAATATACACCATGTTCTGGTATACCATATATCCCTCCACCATAGAACCCTAAGGACATGCTTGTTGTCTAACCAAACGCTTCAAAAATTTCAAGTGCCTCTCAACCATCCACATGGACCTTGAGTGTACAGGTCCACATAATTCAATCTCCTCAACTTGGTGTATGAGGTAGTGTTCTTGTGCATTGAAAAATGTCAAAGGTAGATTCTTTTTCATTTCACACATGAGACGAGGAATTTATCTCCTCCAATACTTTGAATATTCTTTATGGATTTCTTTATATGACAACCATCTACAAGTGATGCAAACCAATCACGAGATTTAAAAAAAAACATTATATTACATAACAATTAGTGCACAAATGTCAAATATAAGTTCTACAATGAATTAAACAAACACTAAACACATGCAAAAAATCATTACTTACCGCATGTATTTCCCAAGATTATATATAACTTGTTTAACATTGTTGTCGAAGTTGTCCAGGAGAGAGAGAGGTAGAACATATTGTAACAATATACAAATCGTTTCATTTTTTAATAAAAAGTAGACAAAAAAATACCAACAATACGAACTAGAATAAAAAAAATATAGCAATTATATGCATACCATAATAATTACCTTGATGAAGACATGCCAATCATGCATTTTCACCCCCTCAAAATCACCTTTATTTTTTATGATATTCTTCATGTTCGAACAAAATCCGGTGGGAAATTTAATTTTTCGCATGACTTCTTTTACAACATTACTTTGCTATTCCGTTAACAACCATGGAAGTGAGTTTATATTAATTTGGTCTCCATTGCTATGTAATTGAATGATGTATTTCATTGCATGGTTGGCTTCTTGAATGTCATTGCAAATTTTGACATTTTTTTTTGTCACTCCTTCCATCCAATATTCATCATAATGTTTCAGTCGCATTCTTTCTTATATGCATTGTATCAAATAGATGAGCAATTTGCAAGTTCTCATAGTAGGGCAACCTACTGAATTATTTAGGGTAAATTTTCATTCCTCATTGAATCCCATTAATGCCTTCATGATCACGATGGCCATCATGAATCATAGTTTATAAAGAAATTACAAAAATTAATGTCAATTACAATAAACAACACACAATAAAAAAAAATTCATAACATTTCATATACAATGATAGATAGACAATTTGATCTATACGTACCTTGATTATTTCTATTATACTGCAACTTCCATAGGTGAGGTGTCATTCTCTGTGGTTTTAATGCAATCTCTTCCTTCCCATTGAATAGATGTTTTTTGGTAGTTCGATACCTATGATTCTTAGAGAGGAAGTGCCTATACTCATTAAACACCTCCTTTCCTAAAAATTTTAAACGACGAGATTTGATCTTAGGACCAAAAATTGGACATGCAAATTTTCCCTTTGTCTGAAGACCTACATAAGGAGATGGATTAACTATGTCAATTATAATTATATTTATATATAAAATGAATGGATTATTTAAAAAAACATGCGTGCATAATATATCAACTAGTTCATAAAAACAAATGCAATTAAAGTGGAACTTATAATTACAAACCACAAAAATGGGTTAACCCTGGGGCATCATGTATTGTCCATACAAGCATTGCATAGAATTGAAATTTCCTTTGTCATATTGGTCTAAGTACATCATACATAGTCATGCCATTCCATAACTTTAGTAGCTCGTCAATAAGAGGTTCGATATATACATTCATATCTTTAACTTGGTACTTACCTGATTGATTTGAACATATAAAATATATAATTATTACAACCATTTAGATATATAAATCATACACAAGAGAAAAATAAAAATATATATATGTGACATTATGCAACAAAATAGGATAAATGAGATGCCACTACATTAAAAGAAAAATTTGTAGACACATACCTAGAATAATCATTGCCAACATTATGTGCTCCCTCTTTATTGACAACCATGGAGGAATGTTATTATTGATAACAAAAATAGGCCACACCGAGGAAATGGATCTCATCTCTGCAAATGGATTGACACCATCTGCTAGCAAAGAAATCCTAATATTACGAGTTTTTTCTTTAAAGTGAGGCCATTTTTCCTCCATATCTCTAAATGTAGAACCATCTGCAGGCATTCGAATAATGTCATCTTGACTTTTGTTCCGTGCATGGTAATCCATAAATTGCGCTATGTTTTTACACCTGAACAATCATTGCAAACATGGAATAATGGGAATATAATGAAGAACCTTGCGCGGCACCTTTTTTGTTACTTGATCTGTTCGATATCTACTGATATGAAATTCCAGACATTCTGTTTCAAATTCATGTTGATTATAATATATAACATGGTCATCAGGGCATGCATCAATTGCTTCATACTGCATTCCAACTTCTTTCATGATGGTAGATAAATCTCGATATGTGCAAGGTAAAATATTTGACAGTGGTAACAAAAAATCAGCTATCAAGCTACAACAAATTAAAATAAAAAACTAGTCAATATAATATATAAATAATATTAATGAAACACATTTCATCCGTATTAATTTTACTTATGAATTAACAATAAAATTATTAGACGAACAGTGATAACCTTTACTGCGATCATATATATATGTGATGGAATATATTACATACCTTAACAACCATGTGATTGATGTGTTTGAAAGACCATTCATAACCTTCAAGTTCATTATCAACAATATAGCGGAGATAAGATTTGTGTTGGAGCCCTCATAAAGGGGTTCGTATGCCTTCTCAAGAAGAGGTAAATCATGAACATGATCAAAGTCATCATTTTCATCATCATCCATTCTAACATTAAATGTATCATGGATCAATGTATTTGTACCACCATCTTCAACTATGTTATTAGTATGATCATTTTCTTCAATATGATCATTAACTTGTTCTCCATTATTCATAGCTACATGTTCCTCCAATACTTGTTCTGAAAGTACATCCTCTGGGTGATATGCCGTAGGAAGTCTTTCCTTTATAATTACATGAAACCATCAATAGATATTAGTTAATATAATAAATATTAACATGATACATACATTTGCAAAAATGATCAATATAAAGACATATATAATGAAAAACCTACAAATGGACGATATTTATGTCCCCGCTCAACATGTCCATGTTCCCTACAATGTATTCTAGATGTTGTGATATTTATTCTTCTCCTTTTAAAGCCCTTGCATTGACTACATGGACAATAACATTTCCCATCACCCTTTATTTCCAGTCCATCCCACAATTTAGCAAGCAATTGTCGATTTTGTTCGTCTAAATCGGGAATATTGTTATGTGACATTTTATCATAAAGAGCTTGATTTACTATTATTGATCTTAAAAAATCAAGATCCACACTTCACTATTTTTAATCAAAGTAACAATTGAAATAATTGTGTATTTTTGTACGGAAAATAGTCTGTGTGAAGAATATAATTTCCGCAAACCTTTGCTTGCATAGCAAACATGTCGGAATGCTTACAAAATTTATAGTTTCTAAAATTAAAAGTTATTCGGAGATATGACTATATTATCAAAGTTACCGTTATAATCTATATGTCGCGTATCCGATGACACTCGCTAGATATGCGATGAGTGTCGTCAGATAATTGATGGGCGTTGAATATTCGACAACGACAGATATCAATTTTAAAAAAAATTAAGCAAAAATTGTAATTTTAAAGGTGAAATCCGACGACACGGTCAATTTCTTCGGAATTCGTCAGATTTTCTCATCGGATTTTGGGCTCAATTTTTTTTGCGTAGATGCAAACAGCCTCCAATGCTTTTTAATTTATCATTTGAATCACAGTATAACTTAATATGGAGTATAGGATCAATAAAAACTAGTTCAAGAGTTTTATAGATCAACATATTAGCATTACAACCTCAATTTTCTCAACGAACCTCAAATACATGAAATCTCAGAGTACATGAATACAGATGTCTTATAAAAAGAAAGAAGAGAAGGATCCTCCACTAGTTATGCTATGATGATGAATATGGAGTAGATGGATTCTCCTAAAAGATGCATTAATCTCAAAGGAATGCTCCTGGGGGCGCACTCAAACAATTGGATAGAAAAGCAAGGGTGCGTTCTTCACAGTTGGAATCCCCTGATCTAGTAAAATGGTCATAAATGTCTCATCCAGACACATTTTTTTATGAGTAAAAAAGTTTTTCCTATTGGAAATGATGCTACAGACACAATCGAATAGGTCTTAATGTCCATAAATTCCCATAAAGGTTAAAACAAGAACCTCCATTTCGACCCTCCAACACTGTTCCTACTGAATGAAGCAGTTCAACCGCACAATGAGAACACCAAACAATAGATCAAACTTCAGAACCTGAAATAGACTCAGTGATGAAGACTGGATTTCATCATCCTTTCAGTATAATCATGGAAACATCTCCCAGCTAGTACTAGGGGCACATATCCTAGGTCAATGAGGCAACATTGCACTCAATTCAAATCACAAATGATCAAAAGATGTGAAATGGAGTTGTAATCCTTCTTTTATAGATTGAGGTGACTTGTTGAGAAAGTAATATAGGCTAAGGCGCCCTCATGGAGTGGATAAAGTTACTTTGCTTTCTGCTTTTGCTTTAGATTTTGATTTGTTTTTTATTTTGATTTTGATTTTTCTTTTGCTTTATCATGCTTTTTCTTTTCTATCCTTCTTTTTCCTACTTTTCTACCTTATCACGCTTTTCTGCTTTGTCTTGATTTTTACCTGCTTTTCTGCTTTGTCCTTCTTTTTCTTGCTTTTCTGCTTTATCCTGCTTTTCTTCCTTTGTCCTACTTTTCTGCTTTGTCCTGTTTTTATCATAATTTTCTACTTTTTCCTACTTTTGTCTTGCTTTTTTGCTTTATTCTGCTTTTCCTCAGCTTTGCTTCTTTATTATGATTTCTTCTCCTTTTCCTACTTTCCTTTCTTTGACTGCTTTATATTTTCTTGTCTTGCAAGTTACCTCTTATTCAACCTTATCCTCTAAGGCACACTTGTAGAGAATTATCCACTTTATTCTAAAATAAAAATATCTAATTAATAAAAATTACTTCTTCCAAGTGCATTTCAAACTTAGGATAAAAATAAAATTAAACTTCCTAACTAATTAATGCCTTAAATTCATAATTAACCCCAAGTGCATGAAATTTCCTCCTCAACCCAAAGGATTGGTCGGGATAGGAACTCCTTCAACTAAACATCAATGAGGCGACATGACAACCGATCTTCTATAATATTGCTTGGTCCCTTAGATAGGTGACCAAAGGGGGATCTAAGTCCAAGTTCATTTGGTCCAAGCCATAACAAAAAGCATTTGAGGAGCTGAAACACTTATGTTTGGCACCCGTACTTGACTTACCATATCTACAACAACCCTTTGCGATTGAGTGTTATACCTCCATATTTCACAGTGTCTCATATTCACCATAAAAATAGTTGACGACACTTCCCCTACTGCTTAAAACACCCAGAAGAGAAAAATGATGAGTGATCCTTGAAGACAAACCTATTCTGTCAATAATCAAACCAGCTGAGACTTCATATACCTACACTACCGCGCCTTGCTCCAGCTTAGGTGAGCAGTAGTCCACACTACCGTGCTATGCTCTTTCTATGCCACGCGGTACTACTGTGTTATGCTATATTTAAGAGGTGCGTTACTCTCTTTTTATCCTTTTTGCCATGGCTTGTGGGATCTTGATCTTCGATAGATTTTTGAGGATTGGTATCCCTAATTCGATCCTAACTCACTTTCTGTGATTAGTGGGCCTGATCCACGAAACTCTCCCAAGATCCATCCTTCTCTCTTATTGGTTAACCCTACTACACACTATAAGAGAGAGACATTCCATGGGAAAAGGGGAGGACTCTTGGAGACATCAAACTTATGATCTTGAATCTTTGTGGAGATAGCTAGAGGAGGAAGCACTTGGAGTTGGGAGTTGCTTGGATATCAAGCAACCATTGTAAGTGACTTCAAGTTGGTAATAGAACATAACTTGTCTTGTTTCCCAAATCACATGTGTCGAGTTTGTTTCAATTATATGATTTGTATCTTTTATAGATTTAGATCCTAACTCATATTTCAAGTTGCTAGAGAATCGTATATGCTTGTATCTTGGTTTCATTTTGATAGGTTCGTTCGCGAGGACTTGGAAATTGGAGCGACCATTAAGACAAGCAATTCAGTTGAAGGTCAGTTAGATCTCTTCTGTTTCTTCCAGCAGTTTAATCTTGAAATGTTTTGTTTAGATCTAGGAATTCAAGGTAGCATTTGTTATCCATTTGTCGTAGTTTAGAGTCAGTTAAAGTCTACTTTAACCTAAGAGAATTTCTACCTATCTGTAGGGAGAAATTTCTACAACAAAAATGGTGACTCCGCTGGTTTGAACCCCATTCGATTGATTTATCTCACTTTCAGTCATTTTTTATTGTGATTCTTCTTTCTTTTCAAACCAGTACTGAATTTTGGTCTCCTTGACCTTTATTCTTCCCTCCTCTCTATATCTTTCCTCCCTCTATGATCAGTGAGTCCTCTGGGTTTGTAGCAACCCTGAAAAATTCGATCTTCTTTTCAAAAGTTGCATTTTTCCATCCTTTGCAACAGTACCGTGCCCCCACCACTATCTACAGCGTGGTAGTACCGCGTACCCAGCACTTTTACCAGAGTGGTAGTGTACCGGTACTGCGCTCTAGTCTGTTCCTGCCACGCGGTAGTGTCTGCATATTTTCAATTTTTTCTTGCCTGCTTGGTTTCCTGATTCATTTTTTATTTTCTCTACTTTAGTTTGGTGTTTTCTGTTTCCTATTACTATCCTGTTCATTACACAGTCTTTGTGGTGTGTTTATTTCTCTTGTGAGCTTGATTATTTTATGAGTTAGTGGCATTATTTGCACATTGGATCACCCCTTCAGTCTGATTGCATTGGCTTGATCCTCTCATCACAACCAAACCATTACTATTGTCGTCTTTTATTAGATCGTGTATCTTTCATAATCACATTGTTTCCATTATTATCATTAAAATCTATATTGAAAATTATCATTGGAGAACATTTGTGTTGTTTGGATTGAAATGGTCTAGTAGTATTATTGTGCATTAGGAAGTGAATCATTTAAATTTGCCACATAAATTCTCATTTTTTGAAGCATCCTAGTTGCAAGATCAGTGAATTGGAAAGAAGTGTTTATTTCAGTTTGGCTCTACTTACAAAAATAAAACAATTTTTTTGTTTGTTTTAAAGGGGTTTTTTATGAAAGTTTCATGCATTTATGATCGAAGAACTCTCTCTCTTCCATAGCTAGTTTTCATCGAATACAAGGCTTATTTCGATTCATTCTCACTTGCATGGTTTGGGTTGTCACAACACCACCAAGTTTCACATCCATTTACCCGATTGAGTAATACAACCACTAAAATTAATCTCCCTAACTAAACCAACATTAACCTCACTTGAGGAAATCAAAAGAATTTGGTAGTTAGGTACGACACCAGGGATAGGCATCAAAATAATTCCCCCTTGTCATTTTCATCTGAGACATAGTTGTTGTCCTCTAGGGAACTAAAATCCTCTAGTATTTATTGACACGGTCACAGCCAGTTTGTGGAGGGGCCTCCTGACTGTTTTTAACTTTCAGGGGTTAAACTGCCGCGAGATTGAGAACTGGACGGACTCTGTGGAATGCCGCACTCCACTTAGCCCTAAGGAAACATTGATCATTGTCTTCCTTGTATTCATAATAATGCAAGGGTGATAAGGCAGAAGCACCGAAAACCTTTTCCAACGTGTCATGAACGAGGTAGCTTAGTGACTTTTCTACTAGGGCTCTTTTACCCAGGATCCCTTTTGGTAGAGGGATATCCTTCTCATATTGGTCTCTCATGTTGTATTGTTCGACTTGGATTTCATCACCTTGTGAAGGATACAACTTGTTAAGGTCTCCAGCTCTTAGTTAGGAGTTTGCTTGTTATCTCATCTTTATAGAGGATCATTTTTTCTTTTTAGTAACTGCTTGTTGGCATTCTGGCCATTATTTTTCTCAGCTTGCTTACTGAGACACCGGTCTCAGTATAGATTTCAGAGCTTGCTTTTTGGCCTGCAAGCCTTGCTTTTTCTAGCTCCTCTTCTGCACACTCGGATGCATTAGATTTTTTGAGTTCTTTGTGACGAGACTGCCCCCGGATTTCATATTCCTTCCATTATGTCAGAACCACCACGGAGATCACGACGAGTATAGGGCAAAATCCCTCTACCACCAACACCGCCAAGGACCTCCGATCCACCTGCATCACGTATTCCCGCCCCTCCTGGCCACAGTGCTGGTCGAGGGAACATTCCACCGCCGATACACACTACATCTTCAGTTCCGTCTGTAACCATTACTCACAACATAGTCTCAGAACCTCTTTCAATTTCTGCAACCACTAGTATATCTGAGATTCCCACTGTCACTTGACCCATTGTTATTCCATATATATCTGCCACAGTGGACAACATTACAGCGGCTGAATCTAGTACAACCCAAAATACTAGACCGAAGGCCATCCTCCTCCCCGATGTCAACACCTCCCTTCCACCAGAAACTTTCTACGATGACACGGACAGATCTGTTGGCACCACCGAAGGATCTGACCAGGATATATCTAGCTTGATTCCAGTCCCGGGTGGGTACGTCAAAATTATTGAAGACACTCAACTTCCTGATACACCTTTTGAACCTTACTATGGCTTTATCACTTCCCGGGAAAAGCTTCCGCCTGTTATCACCGTGCCATCCAACGTTCATCCACAGGAAACCAGTTCTTCCAGCAACGTACCTCGTACCATATCTCTCCCAAACCTCCCTTCGGGACATGAGATCATGGCCTCCATTCAGTCTAGTATGGTTAGTCTAGCAAGTTCCCCGTTAGCGTCGGTAGAGTTTAAACATGACAAAGAGAAAATGCTCTCGACGGCTTCTATATATCCTCCTGTTACCCGTCCTCCTGACTATCGGGATCCCAATATCCCGTCTAGCATGGAGTTTCATCACTCCTATGCAGACGACGCCGGACCTTCAGACGTTACTATACCTATGTTCCCGCTGGACCCCGAAAACCCTTTTCAAGATACGAACCCGGAACCAGTCTTCGATGGTCCTCCTATGGTTGAACACACTATGGATGATACCCCCGATACCCCTTGATTAAATTCCCCACATTTTCTGCCATCACTGTTGGCTGCTTTCTTGGGCAGACCCGGGTTTTAATGAAGCGCAGCAACAAACCCCTTGGCGCACTGGCCCTCTCGGAAACGAGCTGCGCAGCAGCTCGAGGTCTCACCCGAAGTGGCTATGGGGGGGCTAAGGAATCAGATTTCCTTAACCGTGGTGACGCGGAGATTGTTCTTCCTCTTCCGGCTCCTCAGATATCGACGGTCGGACTTTCCCGCAGGCCCCTCGGCGCAACTGCGCGGATTCCTTCCTCTCTGGCGCAGACGGCAACTATTCCTTGCGTTGGCGCGTTAAGTACTTCTTCACCCTGCGCACCCAGCGCAGTAACGCATTCCTCGCTCGCTGCAGCGACAGCGCTCCACCACTTCTTCAGTACTTAACACTTATAGCTATCAAGGGACCTTCCCAACTCACTTAAACAGTAGCAAAGATAATACAAGAGTCTTGCATACCCAGGTAATGAACTTTAACAGTTAACCATTCATGCAAACATTATAATAAGAAGAAATATGTGAAGCTCATCTCCTCGAGGAAAACCACGTCCACGGGAGTTTATATTAACCAGAAAAACCATAGAGTTATACAATATGCTGCGCACACAGCTGCAGCCTTAGATCTTTACAGGAAACTCCACGCACACAGCTGGGAGCCCTTCTCTCAATCCAGTCTCTTCTCTACAGAGATTACAAAGGCGCAGACGTCACTCAGACTGTCTGGCAACTCAGGGATTAGCTCCTCGGCTATCCGATTCTACTCTAGTTCTACACACTCGGTAGAAACACTCAGCAAAGGATAATCAACACATGATCTATCCTCGAGACTGTCTATCTAACAGTCTAACCATCTAACTATCCCAAAAGTATCTAACTCTTCTTCTTATCATGTATACATATATATAGGTGGCCATGACGGTCACACCTTTACAAAACTGTGGGCCTTTCCCAACAGTGATTCCCAAAAACCCTAACCACGCACATGGCTAGGTGTACTGTAGGCGCCGCTTGCAGTCACGTCGCCGCTTCCTGCAGGCTCCTTGACTTCCGGCACAGATTGTGGGTATGGGCGCTTGTCCTTCGCCTTCAATGCTCTGGTCCGTTGCTCCTCCTTGATCCGAGCAACCATAAATTCTGTACTAAGCCTTTAAATGAGGGTAGCTGAGCCCTCTACTCCATCTCCTTATTTATTATGGTAGTTGAGCCACCTTCATTCTTTGATGACGTGCGCGCGAGCTCCGCGATTTCCGGTCCGTAATCTTCGCTGAGCTTGTCCATCTGGCACCGTATTGCGCACCGTCTCCTTCTTGCCCAAAACTTAGTGCTTGTCCCAAAATTAGCACTTTCCTTTCATACTTGTGCTTTTTCCCAAAATTCGCAGCTTTACCGCAGCTACGACCTAGGCTCCAACAGGCCCCTAACACTCACTTGTGGCTCACCCTCGAGCCACTCGCACTAGCGTGTGGTCGCTTGATTTGCGCATCTGCTTTTGCTTGTGTCTCCGCGAATGTTTTCTTCCACTGCGCAATAGCGTGGTCCAATTCATCAACACACTCCACAGCTGTCTGCATCGTTTCTGAGGTGGCTTCTTCTTGCGTTATGGTCTCAATCACCTCTTGAGATTCAACAATCTCTTTGATTTTTGCCTCGACCTGAGCAACGATTTCAGCATACTCATCCATGAATGGCTGAATGCTGTTGGTGAGATTCTCATCTTCAGTTCTGAGCTTGTGCAGTTGCTGCTGCATTTTGCGTACTTCGCCCATTTTCTTCATTTTTGGTAAGCCTGTTAAGGGCTTAGCTTCTTCAGTCAGAGCAGTTAGGGACTGCTCTGCGGCTTGCACCTGTTCTGACAGACCAACTTTAAAGGGGAGCTTCACAAGCTCCGTCCAAGCTTCCATAGCTTGGTTCATCAGGTTCTCGGCTTCCTGTATTCTATCTTTCATCTGTGTGGAAGCTCTGCTCAGCGCTTCAAATTGTTCCTGCGCACCATCTGTAAACTGCGCAGCAACACGAGCTTCTAGCTCAGCGATCTGGGTTCTATGGCCTTCAGCCATAGCAACTATTTCTTGCTCCAGGGTTTTCACCCTTTCTCCAATAATTTGAACTTTTGCAACCAGAGGGAGGTCTGGTTGAATTTCACAAGCCGGCAATTCCTGGGCAATCTCATCGACTGCGTTTCTGATGCCGATGTCTTGCGCCTCATAAAGTGCAAGTTTCTCAAATACATTCTTATGAATTGCCTTCAGCTCTAACTCCTGCGATTGCAGTCGTTGGTTTTCCTGGAAGGTGGAGAGCTCTCTAGCTCTCATCTCAACAGAAACTTTCTCATGCACAAGCTGTAGAGTCTCTATAGGAATTAAAGACAAATTTATTTCTACAGGCCCAACTGAGCTTACCTGTAGTGCAGCTAGCGGATCTGGAAGTGTCATGCCGGTAGGAGGAATATGCATGACAGTATGCCTTTCTATGAGTTCTTCAACTCGCTCGGCACTTGGAATTTCTTGTGGCGCCTGCGAAGTGGATGCTGGCGCATGGGTCTGCGCAACTCTTCCTGCGAGACCTTTCAGTTCTACGAACAGTAAATCTAAAGCACTTCTGATGTGAGCGTGCGCAGTGCGCAGCTCGCGAAATTGCTCATGTAGGAACTGGTCGATCCCCGAGGGAATAGCCTCAGCGGGATGCGACACTTTTTGCTTCTTGGCAGCCGGTTCTGTGGAGCCTTCATCACTTCTTTGCTCTGGGGATTCCTTGCCCTTATCCTTCTCTTTCACAGCGGTGGTTGGCAGCGCAGATGCGAGATCGGCGACCTCCCTCCACTCATCCGACCAAGACTTGATGATTTCTTCAACATCCTCGGTAGTCATTCTGTAAAGGCCTAGCGCCCATTCATCTGGAATGCCGCAAGGGCGGAGGTAAAGTTGATGTATGTCGGCTGTAAAAGCCAACTTTCCGTCATATAATGTGGCTGTCTCCTCGCTCAGCCTTGGCATTTCTTGAATGGTATCTCGGAGGAGATAGTAGTATTCACAAAAGACAGCGCGATTCATCTTGCGCTTCACGGGATTAGGAGAATCCCAGAGGTTGATGTAGCGCATGCCGGAAACCTCTCCTGCGCGGCGCGGAAGGAACTGAGTATTCGGGGGCTCCTTCCACCCAACGAGAGCGCATAAAATTAAAAGCCATGAAAAATGGAATGATTGGGCTGGATTGTCCTGCACATTTAGTCAATCAGCCAAGAAAGAATTCAGCAGGAAGAGAGACCAGTTGTACTGCTCTCCCTCCGCAGCTGTGATGGCGAGCTCCACGACAGCTCCAGTAACTTCCTTCGGTCGGCACTTTGTGAGAAGTCTGCCTGCAAGCAGACTTCCTGTAAATCGAAGTGCCTCATCTTCTACTGTAGTGAGGTCATAAGCTCGACCTCCTCTTGTTAAGTTATACTTCTGCACCAGCTGTGCAGCCAATTTCTGTCCTTGTCCTTTCCCACAAAATGAATATTGGGATCCTTACCAGCCTTAGATAGACCAGTAATGCGGTGAATTAAATCAACATTTAGATCAATTGGCCTCCCGAGCCAAAGGTAACCTCCATGAACGCAGGATAGCAGTGTTTTAACGACTGCGTTCGCTTCATTGCTACGCCCAAAGTGCGGTAGCTTCAACAAATTCAGGAGTCCAGGGCACTCAAGATTTGCTGCAAATCCCTTCGGGATAAACTCGTCAACCTGTCTGGTGGGATTATGCACAACATTCAGATATCGATCTAACTGGAACTGAGGGTATGTCTTATAGTCTCCGAGGTTGAAGTCAGAGAACTTGACCAGTGGAATGTTTCCTAACAGTTGCCCTTCTACCCGCACACTAGCCGGTAGTGGCGGTAACAGAATGGGATACTTTGCATTCTTCGGGATCTGTACTTCTGGCGCATCATCTGGACGCGGCGGAATATAGTTCGCCATGGTCGCCAACGGCTCTGGAACAGGTTCTTCTGGCTGCGATGGCGACGCTCTTGTAGCCGGAGACTGTCTGGGATCCTGATAACCAGGATGTACATAAGTCAAAGCCGTGATTGGAGTAGTCATGCCGAAATCTAAGCTTCGGCGCAGGAATTGACGAACAACTTCTTCAGTTGACAGGTTCTCCGTCGTGAATCGATGTAGGGAATAAAAACTTTGGACAGCAAATGGCGGACCTGCGTAGGATATGGACGCTGAAAACAAGGGAAAATACTCTGCACAACTCGGCTCTGAAAACAATAACTTAGATTCGTAAACAAGATAGCAACTCGAGGAAAGTAACCCAAAAATTATAGAAGTGTGAGGTATTTATAGCCAGAGGTGATAGTAAATGCGACCAAGTGGGGTTACGTAGCTGTAGGCGACTATACATGAGTTGACAACACGCTATCCTCCTCGCCGCATTGGTGCATTTATTATGATTGACGGGCTCTGACAGCCTTCCGGGAGAAGCTAATGCTTTCGGCGACTGAGTTAAATGCAAATCTATCGGAGATCAAGCCGAATCCGTCAGAGCGGCTAGACTTAAATAACAGAGTTATCCTTCATTTATTCAGACGCGGCTACATAACTGCTGTAATTCAAAATTTTCGGTGGGTCATTTCAACTTAGGGAACTGTGCCTCTAGGGGTCCACAAGGAGAACTCTTCAAGCGGTGAATTAACACAGGGAGCTCCGCAAGAGAGATAGTTCAATAGTCCGGGGAGAAGCTTCACAAGAGCGCAACTATGTTCGCTCCAACCAAAATTTAGACATGCGCGGATGTTTCTAGGAACTGCGCAGGAAGCCGAAGACTGAGTGTCTCGCAACTTCCGTGTAGACTGAATTGGGTGCCTCTTTCAACTACACTGGGCATCTGCATCTGTTTTAGCACTATATTAGGTCGACAGAGCGGATTGGCCGTCGCGATAAAGCTTGAGCCGACTCCCGTTGATCATTGTAGGTAGTAATTCTCCATCGGAACCATTTGTTGGCTTCCTTCTTTCTCTGGGTTGTGCATCAATCTCGCACGTCACTGGAATAAGAAGTCTCGTTCACGCGGCAACGGAACCATTTGTTGGCTTCCTTCTTTCTCTGGGTTGTGCATCAATGTCGCACGTCACTGGAATAAGAAGTCTCGTTCACGCGGCAACGGAACCATTTGTTGGCTGCTTTCTTGGGCAGACCCGGGTTTTAATGAAGCGCAGCAACAAACCCCTTGGCGCACTGGCCCTCTCGGCAACGAGCTGCGCAGCAGCTCGAGGTCTCACCCGAAGTGGCTATGGGGGGGCTAAGGAATCAGATTTCCTTAACCGTGGTGACGCGGAGATTGTTCTTCCTCTTCCGGCTCCTCAGATATCGGCGGTCGGACTTTCCCGCAGGCCCCTCGGCGCAACTGCGCGGATTCCTTCCTCTCTGGCGCAGAAGGAAACTATTCCTTGCGTCGGCGCGTTAAGTACTTCTTCGCCCTGCGCACCCAGCGCAGTAACGCATTCCTCACTTGCTGCAGTGACAACGCTCCACCACTTCTTCGGTACTTAACACTTATAGCTATCAAGGGACCTTCCCAACTCACTTAAACAGTAGCAAAGATAATACAAGAGTCTTGCATACCCAGGTAATGAACTTTAACAGTTAACCATTCACGCAAACATTATAATAAGAAGAAATATGTGAAGCTCGTCTCCTTGAGGAAAACCACGTCCACGGGAGTTTATATTAACCAGAAAAACCATAGAGTTATACAATATGCTGCGCACATAGCTGCAGCCTTAGATCTTTACAGGAAACTCCACGCACACAGCTGGGAGCCCTTCTCTCAATCTAGTCTCTTCTCTACAGAGATTACAAAGGCGCATACG
This sequence comes from Larix kaempferi, assembly GCA_027924585.1. Taxonomy (NCBI): domain Eukaryota; kingdom Viridiplantae; phylum Streptophyta; class Pinopsida; order Pinales; family Pinaceae; genus Larix; species Larix kaempferi. The sequence continues at coordinate 6,544,886 of BSBM01000264.1, forward strand.
TCACTCAGACTGTCTGGAAACTCAGGGATTAGCTCCTCGGCTATCCGATTCTACTCTAGTTCTACACACTCGGTAGAAACACTCAGCAAAGGATAATCAACACATGATCTATCCTCGAGACTGTCTATCTAACAGTCTAACCATCTAACTATTCCAAAAGTATCTAACTCTTCTTCTTATCATGTATACATATATATAGGTGGCCATGACGGTCACACCTTTATAAAACTGTGGGCCTTTCCCAACAGTGATTCCCAAAAACCCTAACCACGCACATGGCTAGGTGTACTGTAGGCGCCGCTTGCAGTCACGTCGCCGCTTCCTGCAGGCTCCTTGACTTCCGACGCAGATTGTGGGTATGGGCGCTTGTCCTTCGCCTTCAATGCTCTGGTCCGTTGCTCCTCCTTGATCCGAGCAACCATAACTTCTGTACTAAGCCTTTAAATGAGGGTAGCTGAGCCCTCTACTCCATCGCCTTATTTATTATGGTAGCTGAGCCACCTTCATTCTTCGATGACGTGCGCGCGAGCTCCGCGATTTCCGGTCCGTAATCTTCGCTGAGCTTGTCCATCTGGCACCGTACTGCGCACCGTCTCCTTCTTGCCCAAAACTTAGTGCTTGTCCCAAAATTAGCACTTTCCTTTCATACTTGTGCTTTTTCCCAAAATTCGCAGCTTTACCGCAGCTACGACCTAGGCTCCAACAATCACTCATGTTTGGCACACATTCTATGAGGGATAAACCAGTTTTTTCTCCGTCCTTGCCCGTCAGATATGGAAGACCCCCTCCACAAATTGGCACTTTTGGCATCGTTGGCCAATCGACACTATCGTATCTGGCTAGTGTCAGAAGAACATCGAGTCATACTATTGGATCATCCATATTGACCGGAGGTTCACCTTTGGCCACCATCTACACTATCTCAGGAGGTGGACAACCGACTACTGTGATCCCCAACTCCAACAACCAAACTACTCCTGGTGGGCCATCAACCCAACCTACTGGAGGACAATCCTTTGTTGGGAACCCCATTCCTAGTCAACAATCTCCTCCTATACGGCCATCCAACCCATCTGCTAGAGGGAAACCCATCAGCACCATCCAACAACCCTCCCAACCAACAGCATTTGATCAGTATGGTATGTACAACACACTTGGCAGTGGACAACCTTATACCGGTTTTCCAACCGGGCCTTACCTTCAACATCCCTCATCAGGTACGCTTCTTTCTTGGGAATCTCAAATCCCACAGAGTGGGGGGCACTCATTATTTGGAAACTGGAACCCAGCTGGGGGGCAATCTCAGATTCCCCCCAACTTGAACTCTGGCTTCCCCTATCCTTCGGCTGCTACAACTCCATGGAACCCATCCCTTCAATTTCCACATGTTCATCAAGGAGGAGCGAACCTTCGATGGACACCACTCTCGTAGCCACCCCCCAACCCTGCTATGGGAAACCCTCCACTTACTCAATATAGTGGTAACATTCCTGGAACACAACAACTCCAAGGAACTTTTCCCCAACCAGGAGCAACAACCATTCCTAGGTTACAACAACTCCAGGGTACCATACCTACCATCCCCACTCAGCAGAACATCCACCAACTGGTTACCACAGTGATTTCTAGTTAGTTAATGAATTCCAACACTCAACCGGTTAACCAGATGGCCTACCACCCACAGAACTTCCAGCAGTACCCCGCGGGAAACATCTATGGGTATAACATGCAACAGTATACTATGCAGGGCTCCCTAGGTTTCTCTGCACCATATGGTTATTACTCATACCCACAGACTAATCGTCAACTTCCCTTTTTGGCCACGCTAGACTTACCTTATTTGTCGAGGCTCATTAACGATCCTATATAGCATGAACCTCACTGGCCACCCATTCCAGCCAAACTTCCATCGGACATTCCTAAGTTCGATGCTAAGCCTGGAGAAGACCCCAAAAACCATGTAATGGCCTTCCATCTTTGGTGTTCATCCAACTCCTTGATGGAAGATTCCATTCGACTACGGCTCTTCCAGTGTACGCTTACCGGAACGACAGCAAAATGGTACATCGAGCTGCCACAACACTCTTTCCGCGATTTCAATACCTTGGCTATGCAGTTTCTGACCCATTTCCAGCTCCCCATCCAGTATGAGACTGGAACAGAACTGTTAACCTCATTGCGTCAAACCACTTCTACGCACATTTCAGATCACATCCATGAGTGGGGTCGATGTCGTAGTCTAATCAAGGAACCCATTACAGATTAGCTACTCGCTGATTGGTTCACAAAGTCATTTTTTCGTCCCATAGCTAGGGATATCGCTATGCGCGGGTTGGTCATAGAAGAACAAGCCATCTCGGCAGCTCAGTACATGGATTTGGTATATACCCTATCCAGCACTTTACACGAACTTATTCCCCATGCCGCCCGCATTACCACTGATCCAACGAAGCCCGCCACTGAAGCCCCCATTGATGGTATTGTCGGTTCAGTCAAGGCCCAGCCTACTACCAACTTGATGGGGCAACAAGCTTCTGCTTCCCCCGCTCTATCTCAGGCTGCTCCAAAAGCTACTACTTCCCTTGCTATTTCCTCCGAAGTGAATGCAGTTTGATCTATGTCACAACCATCTGGAGGAAAGAAGAAGAACAATCATGGTAAATCCAAGAAGAACCAGCAGGAGAATCCCAAGCCACAACCCACCCACAACGACCCGAAACCACGTCGAAAGGCTAAGTTTCCCTGCCTAATTTGTCAAGACGAGAACTACACGCGTGACTGTCCCTACAAGGATGAAGTCAACAAATTCGTTAAAGGATCCTCTCACCCAGCAATATTAACTGACCTTTTCCCTCAGCAACAACATCAAATGGTTGTCCAAGAAACCCCATAGGGAGGCAACTCAAGCAACCCAACTCGCGGAGAGAAGTCCGCAAATTGTGAAATCCTGATGACGAGTAATGAAGAGATTCATATAACCACTCGTTCAAAGACATACAAGAACCCTCCAAGTTCAAACAAACAGTCAGAGATATCCAAAGGAAAAATATCCTATTGAAGATCCGACTCCTTCCCCTCCCCCTAACGGCCATCTCCATATCGAGAGACTACTTACGGACATAGTGCTACGCCCACCCAAGGGCACCATACGAAAGACGACATTTAATCCCAATGCGCGAGCTGCCCAAAATTACAACATTGTTGAGGATTTAGCTCAAGCACCTTGCGCCATGTCGACCCTCGAGGTTCTTCAACACTCCCGTACGCAGTGTAGAACCTTACTTTCAGTACTGGGGGCAATGGACCCAGATACTTCAAACACTATTATGTTTAATTTGGAGTACGCCAAACCTCGACTTTCTCACCAGTTATCCTTCCAGGTTCATACAAAAATCCATGGAAATAGCATCCATCGCACTGTTTTAGATGAAGGTGCCTCCACGTCGATCATGTCTTTGAATTGTTGGAGAGCCTTAGGCTCACCCGAAGTCATGACGTCTCCCACTACTCTCAGGGCATTTGATGGACACGGTTTTCAAACTTATGGACTCATTCCCGCAATTGGTGTTGAATTGGGGGGCAAAACAGTATCCGTACACATCGAAGTCGTGGATGCACCATTAGATTACAATCTTCTACTTGTTCAAAACTGGTTTTACGCCATGACCACCATAGCATCTACTGTCTTCCGGATTGTGCAATTTCCTCATGAATGGAAAATTGTCACCATAGATCAACTTGATTACTGTATCCCAGACTCTCATCCGAACTCCGCCAACACCGTCTCGTTATTGGATCAGCCTTGGTACCGGTTCCAAGATCTTGGCGTTGGTCTTATGAAGGATTCTTCCCTTATTGGAGTTTTTTCAGAGCCGGGGCCCCATGTTCAACCAGTCAACATGATTTCATCAAATGTCACCCCTTCCAATGATTCAAGGGTGATTCCGAGTCCCGCTGAGATTGAAAACTACGGCAACTCCATGCCTTTGAATAGAAACCTTACAGCGTACAAAGTGATCCAATCAGCCACCGATTGGGTCGACTGTCCTACCCATCACACCATGGCACAGCTCTCGTCTGAGACTCATTCATCCCCACCACTTATCGATCCTCTCACTTTGATTTTTCCCACTGACGAATCAATTATGGAGGTTATGTGCGGTGATGAGCCACCATGGGGATATTTTCATCATCGATATTCATTCCCCACCATTCAGATGCTTGAGCCCGATACAAAATCTAGCCCTTCACTTGGAATGGTTCAAACCAAGTTTCCCACTTCCCTCAACGAAGTATTTTCTGAAGGAAACTTGGCTAACCTTATGGAAACCACTCCCATAGACATTTCAGTGAAGCCTGGTATCATGGAAAACATGCATATTGGCAAAACATGCACTCCCCTCGAAATGGAGTTCTACACTTCCTACTTCAAGACTTTCTGCGATGTTTTTGCTTGGAGTTATGAAGAAATGCCAGGAATAGATCCCTCGATTGTGGTCCATGAAATTCCAACCTTCCCTGTAACCCGACCTGTTCGACAGAAACTTCGACCCATCCCACCTTGTAAGGCAAACTCTATTAAAGCAGAAATTGAAAAACTTTTGCGTGCTGGTTTTATCTATCCTGTCCCATTGACAGAATGGGTATCTAACATCGTTCCTATAGCCAAGAAACAGGGAACGATTAGAGTCTATGTTGATTACCGCGACTTGAATAAAGCTTGTCCAAAGGACAACTACCCAACTCCGTTCATCGACCAGATCATCGATAACTGCGTCGGGAGTGTCATCTTTTCATTTATGGATGGCTTTTCTGGCTATAATCAAATCGATATCCTCCCAGCCGACCAACATAAAACAACCTTTATCTACCCTTGAGGGATTTTTGCATATCGAAAGTTACCTTTTGGCCTTAAAAATGCCGGGGCAACTTTCCAACGGGCGATGTCGTATGCATTTCATGATATCAAACATATTGTAGAACCATATCTTGATGATCTTCCCGCTCATTCTCAGACCTAGGATGACCATCCTGATCACTTAGGTGCCATTTTTGAAAGGTGCTATCGCTACAATATTCGTTTGAATCCACATAAGTGCATCTTTTGCGTGGAAGCTGAAAAACGTTTGGGATTCATAATCTCCAAAAGTGGGATACGCTTAGATCCTGCGAAGGTAGAAGCTATCTTAGCCCTGCCTTCCCCTACGAACATTCCAGAACTTCAAAGTTTGCAAGGGCATGCAAAATTTCTATGCCGTTTCATCTGTAATCTTTTTGAGATAACAAAAGGCTATATGAGGCTTCTCAAGAAGAACACTCCCTTCATTTGGGATGATGAAGCCCAACGTTCCTTTGATAATCTAAAGGTAGCCTTAACTAAAGATCCTTTGATTCAACCCCCCAATTACACACGGTATTACATTCTTTATCTCGCAGCTTTCATTTCCACCATCGGTATGGTGCTAGTCCAAGAAGACCATAACGACATAGAACATGTGGTATACTATCTTAGCAAGAGTCTTCTCGACTCTGAAACTCGTTATTCCCATGTTGAAAAACTGGCTCTGGCAATAGTTTTCACTATCTAGAGGTTCCGTCATTACATTCTACTCCGCCGGACCACTGTTATAGCCGATTTCAATCCAATGTATTATATCGTCACGCGTCAAGTGATTGGGGGCAAATATTCTCGTTGGATCGTCATCCTACAAGAGTTTGACTTGGAATTTTCCAAAGCCAAGTCCAAGAAGTCTTTGGTCTTTGTTGAGTTGATTTGTAACTTGCCCCATGCTACCGAGCAATCCGAGCCCATCGATTCTCTTCCTGATGAATCGTTGTTCCTCATTAGTACGTCTGATCCATGGTACGGGGATATTTTATTATATCTCCAAACCCAACGTTTCCGCCCCGACCTCACTCGCGATGAACGTCGATGCATCCGACATCAAGCCAAGTACTACCTCATAGTCAACTATACCCTTTACCGACATGGTGTCGACATTGTTCTTCGACGCTGTTTGAATTTAGAGCATGTGGTGGTCATCTCTCTGGGATGGCTACGGCCTAGAAAATACCGCGAGCAGGATATTTCTGGTCCTCGATTTTCAAAGACTACATTGAAACGGTTAAGAAATGTCCACCCTGTCAATTCTTTCATAGTAAGACACGCTCGCGCCCTGCTCCACTCCATCCTGTTATTTCCATCGGCCCTTTTTCCAAATTAGGCATAGATTTCATGCACTATAAGCCCACTTCAGCTGGGGGGAATAACTATGTCATAGTAGCTGTTGACTATTTCACAAAATGGGCTGAAGCGATGCCTACTTATGCTGAGGATGGAAAACAATGGCACAATTCATGTTCAATCACATTATAGCTAGATTTGGTGTCCCACAATCCATTGTGACCGATCATGGCTCCCACTTCAGGAACCATATGATTGAGGAACTAAGTGCCAAGTTGGATTTTCGCCATGAAAACTCAACCCCATACTACCCACAGGCTAATGGCCAAGTTGAAGCCATTAACAAAGTTCTGAAACGAATGATTCAGCGTATTGTGGGTACTCATAAATCCAACTGGCACTCAGCTCTATTTTCAGCACTATGGGCATACCGAACCTTAGTAAAAAGTGCTACTGGGTTTACACCATTCCAACTGGTGTATGGCTTGGAATCCATTTTACCGATTGAATGTGAAATTCCATCACTTAAGATAGCCATAGAGCTATTTCCCCACACCACTTCCGAAGAGGAACGGTTTCTATACCTAGCCAAGCTAGATGAAACCCATCGCGACGCTGCTTTAGCCAATGAAGCTCATAAAAAACGCGTCAAAGCATAGTATGACAAATCCGTTCAACCTCGTATTTTCAATGAAGGTGACCTCGTACTCACATATGATCAAATGCACGATAAACTTGAAAAAGGAAAGCTAGAATCTATGTGGTACGACCCCTTTATTGTAAAACATGTCTTGGAGAAAGGAGCCTATGAACTCATCGATTGTGATGGCACAACATTGGCACGGTCCTACAATGGGCTATACCTTAATCGCTTCTACACGTAAGGTTATCCTACGCGAGATACTTTTTGTGCATAATGTACCTAGCTTGTTTTCACTCATCTTTTTTGGTGTGCACGCATAGACCTCATGTATCCATTCTTACCTTGACTTGTGATTTTGTGCGCAGATGTCTACCTACTTTGGATTCGCCGACGGTGAAAGCTGGCATACCCGGAACCTCGCTTCCGCAGCATGGGTAATCTATTCTCCCACTGGAGAGTTACTATCTTCAAGAGCCAATTGTTTGGGTCCTGCAACACAATATCGCAGAGTACCGTGCAGTCATCGGACTCGTGACGGAGGTTGCTTCCCTTGGAATTGACTCTCTATCAGTCTTTTTAGACTACCAACTTGTGGTTTCTCATCTGAATCGTGTTTACACAGTTCGCGATCCCATCCTACTTCGTTTATTTCGGAGGGTACGCCTCTTGGAACGATCTTTTAATTTCATTTCATATCAACACGTACCAAGGGAATTGAATTGTATAGCTGATTCATTAGCTAATTACATTTTGGATTGGCATCTTGCCCATACATAAAAACACATCACAAAATAAACACACAAGTCCTTGTAAATAAATAGGTCATAAAAGTAGGTCCATATATATATCACTGTATATAAAAGTGTTTTTTCAAATACATAAAGTTTGTGTTTTAAAGACAAAATTTTGGACATAATCCCATAGAAAAATTTGGATCTCAAAGCCTACATATCGTATACATGCCGCAAAAAGATAAAAGCTACCATCTAAGGAGATTTGGGGGATCTATCATGCTCCTCATCAGATTCCTCATGCTGCTGGTGATAACACACTATAGCCCAAGCCACCCTACGAAGAGTCGACCAATATGCCTAGGCACACCTACGGTATGCCGCTGGAGATGCAAAAGGATGTCATCCATCCTCATATCAGGGACACCGTGGGTTAAACCCTGTAGGTTCCTCTCTATCTCCTGGACCGCTCCCGCCTCATCCTTGTCTTCTTCCTAGTCTGGAGCGGCTTGGTGATCAACACCACCTCAGCATAATGGCGAGTACCCTGCTGGTCTCTGTGGTCCACGATCTGCGACATGCACACGTATATATATTAAAGTCATTTTACACATTCTAAAAAACAATAAAAATTATATATTCAAAAAAAAAAACATTCATGAAAGTCATACCTGAGTTGTCCCAATCCTCATCTTCCGACAGTGCCAGGTCTATGTCCTCGCAGAAGTCCACCCCTACATAGGGGTAGTCATCGATCATCAAAATCTGTTCCTCGAGCCACGAGAAGAAATCCTCACCGAATGCCAAGCGCTGTGGCCCCCCAAGTCGTCCAGCGTATTCAATCCATCAAGCCATCCATGTCTCAGTGGGTGGACGGGGAGGCATGGCCAGCTGTGGGCGTAACAACGACACCCTAGCCAAGAAGAAGATGGCTAAGATGCTCCCATACCCAAATTGAGAATTCTCTCCAAGCCTGCACTTGTTCACTTTCTCTTTGAGGTTGGTCAATACTACCTCACACCAGTTGAATATTGTTCCTACCATGCAATCCACGACAAGATTCATCTGTGTACGGGATGCCTGATGGGGACCCGTGCTCCCTGCTGCACATGTGATGGTGAACAACACGGTTTTTAAAGGAAGTTCTACAATGTCTTTAATGACCACCTTGCCGCTTTTCTTCCCCAAACCTTGACAGCAATAACGAGCAATTAAAGCATCCGTGCTCGCCTCCGAGGCTGTGAACCCAGTAAAAATCACTCGGGCTCCTCTTTTTGAGAGGCCCGTGAGGAAATAAATGTCCTCGAGTTCAATCTCGAGGGTGTGTTCTCCCACTCGGAAATCCTGAATGTCGGGGTCCCACATTTGAATAATGTGGGTGAGAAGTTTTGCCTGCTTACGGATACCTTTGGTCTTGAAGAATTCCAACAAACCACATTCCCGTAATGCAGTCAAGGTCTCTTGGTCATCTTTGGCCAACAAATCATCCACTTCATGCTCTCTTTCTTTCCACTGGACCATTTTGCTCCAAACAAGTTGCAGACACCTGCAAAAAGTCATAGGAAACATTCATTAATCATTTAACAACTTGATCTCAGCTAAAAATTTGAGAAAAACTAATTTTTTCATCTTAAAAAATCACCACTATCATGCCTAGGGGAAATGCGCCTATGCGGTACTGCACAGTACCGCACCCGTGTTTAACCTTACAGCGCGGTACTGTTGCACAGTACCGTGCTTCCCGATATAGCTCCCACACGGTACTGTGGAAGGCGAAAATTGCCTAATAGGGCTCGCCCAAAAAATTGTTCTTCCCTACTGAAATCAAGTTATTCATATATGAAATGAAAGAGGGGCTTGAAAGCTCTTAATTGGCACAGACGGCTGTTGAAACGGTGCTCCAGATCTCCAGATATGAACTCTTGAAGTTTTTGCTCCTCAATGGGTAAAATCTCCTATTTTGGCAAATGCACAAGTGAAATGGTAACTTTCCATATTTACCCATCCTCTATATAACTTTTTCACTTATTTTTTATTCATTATTTTATCTAGTTAAATTAAAACCCATTTCACATTACTAATATCTGGTTCCATGAGCATTTGTTGACAGGGTCTCCCTTAAAAAAAATATTGACATTGGCATTCATTTATTGTTTGACCTTCATTTTGAGCCTACTTTATCTTTTTTGTGCTCTGGATTAAAACTTGAAAAAGATTCCAAGCGCTTTTACACCCGTGTCGTTCTTGTCAAACTTAAGTAAATGGTGTTGAGATTAGTCAACTTTACTCATGCTCGTTAAACAATGAGGAAAGTATTTTCCTGGTTGTATTTTATTCTCTTTTCGGACCAGAATAATTAAAAATTATGAAAAAGACCATTGGAGTCCATAGTTAAGCTCTTTTCAAACTCCCTAAAATTGAAAAGATTGCCAAGTGATCTTGACTCTTTCACACTTGTAAAAGTATTTGAAAGGTCGTCTATTCAGTGATAGGTTATCCCTTTTTCGGCCCATCTAGACTATTTACGAGAAAGGTATACCTCGGTTAATTTTTGGTTGGGAGAGTTCTCTCAGGAATTGTTTTACACATTTTCGGGATCAAGGGACTAAATTTATGAAAAAGTACACTTTGGAGTCTCCTTTAAGTTTTTCAGGCTCTCTAAATGTGAAAAACTACCCAGTTTTCCTTCCTTGGACTCGTTAAAATTTAACATCGAAGGACCCACTTTGGGACGAACCCCTCATTTCTTAGGTTTGTAAAACATGTGAGATTGGACTCATTTATGAGATGAGCTATATCGAGCATTTTTTATCCTCTTCAAGCTCAAAAAACAACAAAGAGGTACTCGTCTATCATGTCGGGGGAATATGGGAAACAAGTCAAGTTTATTTTGGCAGCTTGTCAGTCGTCACCTTTGAACATGGCATACGTCTGTCCCTTGTCGATTTTAGGTATCGATTTTCACTGAGTTATGGTCATCATCCTGAGTCATCTCTTTGGCCACGAGCCTACTCATTCGGTGTCTATCCTTTTTTATCAATATTCCCTACTGCCAAGTCCTGTTACATGCCGTTATATGTTCAAAGGGTTGCATTGTTCAGAGTCATTCATTGTGTTAGACCTCCGCTGTGTCAGTACATGCTCCATTGTTTCATCATCTTATACTATCTTTCATTCCGATTTTGTGTCGATGATGTGGGAATCATTATGGCCCACCTTCGACGAGTCTATTCCCATCGACGCCAAATTAATATCCGGGAATTAGACTTAGGGATCAACCATTAGTACCTTGGTACCTGCATGCCTCAATGGCAGGTTTCCTCATGTTTGACAATAGGTTTACATCATTGACCTCTGATTGAACGATCTCTCGAATGCTTGACATCAACCCATCCATTCGCATTTCGTTGAGATGTACTATAGATACCTTGGGGATCATTGTCATCATTGGTGATTTCCCTCGCATTTGTTAATGGTTCACATCATTGACCGGTAATCAAATGGTTTCTACCATGTTCGACTTCAACACTTTGTAATCACATGGCTAGATTCGTATCATTTGTGATTGGATAGAAGAACCTGGGCGCACCTTTGTATCTTGATTGCGTCTAGGTCACGATGGAGATGTCCTTTGTATTGTCACACATATCCACTTTTGTATTGGTCATGACTGTGTCATTACTATCTCATGGATCTACGCTTGTTTGTAGTAGCCATGATTTGTCTACAGTCTATATCATCGGCAACCATGCTTTGAGTCGATTGTTTCCGAGCATGGGGATGCCCACCTCAGTGGTATATCTAACATTTTGTTTCTATTTCAACTCCTTGTTTCTCTCCTCGATGCTATCTCCGCACAGTATTTATAAAGTATTTCATCCATCAGTCCCTTCTGACCTCACACTTTAGGGGGCATCTGTTATACCTCCATATTTCACAGTGTCGCATCTTCACCATAAAAATAGTCGACGACACTTCCCCTACTGCTTAAAACACCCAAAAGAGAAAAATGATGAGTGATCCTTGAAGACAAACCTATTCTGTTAAGAATCAACCCAGCTGAGACTTCATATACCTACACTATTGCGCCTTGCTCCAGCTTGGGTGTGCGGTAGTCCACACTACCACGGTATGCTCTTTCTATGCCACGCGGTACTATCGCATTATGCTCTGTTTAAGAGGCGTGGTACTCCCTTTTTAGCCTTTTTTCCATGGCTTGTGGGATCTTAATCTTCGAGATATTTTTGAGGATTGGTATCCCTGATTCGATCCTAACTCACTTTCGGTGATTAGTGGGCCTGATCCACTAAACTCTCCCAATATCCATCCTTCACTCTTGTTGGTTAACCCTACTACACACTATAAGAGAGAGACATTCCATGAGCAAAGGGGAGGACTCTTGGAGACATCAAACTTATGATCTTGAATCTTTGTGGAGATAGCTAGAGGAGGAAGCACTTGGAGCTTGGAGTTGGCTTGGATATCAAGCAACCATTGTAAGTGACTTCAAGTTAGTAATAGAACATAACTTGTCTTGTTTCCCAAATCACATGTGTTGATTTTGTTTCAATTATATGATTTGCATCTATTATAGATTTAGATCCTAACTCATATTTCAAGTTGCTAGAGAATCGTATATGCTTGTATCTTGGTTTCATTTTGACAAGTTCATTTGCAAGTACTTGGAAATTGGAGCGACCATTAAGACAAGCAATTGAGTTGAAGGTCAGTTAGATCTCTTCTGTTTCTTCCTGCAGTTTAATCTTGAAATGTTTTGTTTAGATCTAGGAATTCAAGGTAGCATTTGTTATCCGCTTGTCTTAGTTTAGAGTCAGTTAAAGTCTACTTTAAACTAAGAGAATTTCTACCTATCCGTAGGGAGAAATTTCTACAACAATGCTCAAGCCTAGGGGCGCGATAATCCATTTTTAGCCGTTTTTCCATGGACTTTGGGATTTCACCCTTTGAGAGATTTTATTGGGATTGCCACCTTTGATTTGATCCCAACCCCCCTCTCTGTTTATCAAGCTTGATCCACTAAACACTCTCTAGATCCATTTTACTCTCTTGTTGGTTAACCCTTCCCAATCCTATAAGAGAGAGACATTCCATGGGCCAAAGGGAGGACTTTTGGGGCATCAAACCTATGATCATAAGCCTTTTGTAGAGATAGCTAGAGGAAGGACTTGGAGATGGAGTGGGCTTGGACATCAAGCAACTACTTTGTAAGCACTCTTGAGTTCTCAATAAAATATAACTTGTCTTGTTTCCCAATTTATGCGTGTTGATCATGATTCATTTACATAAATTGTATTAAGTATAATATAGATCTAACTTGTGATTCAGTTATTTGGAAGATAGTGTGCACTTGTTTGTCGTTTTGATCTCTACAGGTTCATCGAGAGGAATTCGGGATCAAGGACTTGATTGGACAAACATCGGAACAGAAGGTCAATTGTCTTCTTTCTCATCTACCAAATGTTAGAACTAGAAACACTAATTTAGATCTAGGGAATGAGGTAGCATTTGTTTCCTTTTTGTCTTAGCATAGAGTTGAACATTGTCACTTTATCCTAAGAGGGCTTCTTCTTACCCGTAGGAAGAAATCTCTACAACAAGTGATACTTCATTTCAATGCACTTCGGATTTTCATGAAACATTGGCTTTTCGGAAAGCTTGATGCAGCTCTGATTGTCACACCTAATAATTGTAGTCTTAATCTTTTCACTGAACAACCCTGCAAGTAGCTTTCTGAGCCACACTACTTCTCGGCAGGAAACACTAGCATCTATGTATTCTCGTTTGGTAGTTCTCTAGGATATAGATCCCTACATCTTGCTGGACCAAGATATCATAGTTGATCCTAGGCTATAACAGTAGCCAGATGTACTCTTATGGTCCACAATGATTCTTCCCCAGTCTGAGTCTTTATAACCAAGTAACATGACTCCTCCAATGGATTTATATCTGATTCCATATGAAATTGTACCTAGAAGGTACGTAAGCACATGCTTAGAAATTGTCCAGTGTATGTATCTCAAATCAGACATAAATTGACTCAGAATTCTCATGGCATAACATATATCAGCCTTGAATGTATCAAGTACATTACCGAGCCTATAAGTTGTCTATACAAAGTGGGATCTACTAGATCTAATTCAGAACTTGACTCATGAAATTTTCTAAAATTGGAAACCATCAGTGTAGTCATATATTTGCAATCTATCATGCCAAACCTACGAAATATATCCACAATATACATCCCTTGAGATAGAAAAATTTCATCTTTTCTTTGCTAGATCTCAAGATGAAGAAAGTAGTGCATTAGACCTAAGTATTTCATCTCGAACTATGATGTTACATCCCTCTTGCACCAAGAAATCAGATGGTCCTCACCATTCATAAGCAAATCATCAACACACAAAACCAATATCAACGATTGGTTCTTCACTACTTTGAAGTACAAATTTGGATCAGCTTCACTCTTACAGAAACCCAGTTTCTGAAGATAGCTATCAATTTTGGAATACCAAGCCTTGGGGGCTTGCTTAAGCCCATATAGAGATTTCTTTAGCTTGCAAATATGGCATTCCTTCCCATGCACAATAAATCCTCCAGGTTGTTGAATATAAACTTCTATTTCAAATTGACCATTGAGGAAGGTTGTCTTCACATCCATCTAGTGAATTTTCCATCCTAGAATAGATGCAAGTGCAATCATTGCTTAGGTTGTGGTGCACCTTTCCACAAGGGAAAATGTATCATCATAATCGATGCCTTCTTTCTGATAGAAACCTCTGGTAGCAAATCTATCTTTATACTTCTCAATGATACCATCTGCACCATTCTTTATCTTGTAAATCCATCTAGAAGTCACAATGGACTTCCCATTAGGTTTGGTAACAAACTCCCCAACATCATTCTTCATTATAGATTTGTACTCTTCTGTCATTAAATATTTCCAAACTTTCTTCTTTTTATCTTCATCATATGAGGATGCTTCTGAATCACTAATGTCACTCATAAGCGCAACATACCCCTGTAATACCCCAATTTTGACCCTTATGGAAATATTGGCTTTTAATGTAAATATTGTATACATGCAGTGTATGTTTCCTAGCATGGAGCTCAAAGCCAATGCCCCACTAGTGTATGCTCAGATTTTATTTAAAAAGGCAAGTATTTGATATTTTATTATGCATGAGCTATTAAGCCATGAAATATTGTAATTGATGTAAATATTAATATTTCAATAAAATACCAAAACTGGATATGGAAGCAACTAATGAGAAGGGGCCATGTGTATTCCACTAGGGAGTGGTGAGGAAGCTGTGGGATTGAACCATAGGCTACCAAATGTCATTTTGAAAACCCATTTGACCTTCCTTTTTGACATTTAATTCTGTGTAAGGAAGTTGTTGAGAAATCGGTCCATTGCTTCAAGGGAGCATGGGAAACCCAGAAATTCGTATGGCAGGTATGGGCTCTATTTTTTCTTATACCACAAGTCACTCTACATCATGGGAATTGATTCTTCCTCATTCCCATTCCATGGTTGAACATCCCAGTATCAGTTTTCAACCATTATGAATGCCCAGCAGTGAGAAAAAATATAAATCACAACTTTGCAAGAACCCACATTTTGAAGAGCCATAGACGCCTAGAATTTGGTATTGATAGTAAAATCCAATAGGGGATCCATAGATATGAACCTTGGGGTGAATTTGAGAATATTAGATACCCCTAAATTCAAAGAAAAACCTAGTTTCTATAGACCAAAATTCCAGTGACGGGATTGAGTTATTTGATCACCAAATGGAGAAATTCCAAGTGTGAATTCTAGAACAGAGGTTGGGAATGCTTGATAAACCCAGTGAAGGCTGGAATCTCAAGGATTTAGCATCTTGGACCTTTCTATGTTCATCCTGAACAGCACTGGAGGGAAGGGATTCCTGAGGGACTGTGCAGCAAAGAAGGGGACCTTCCTTGTGTTGGGTGTGGTAGGTACTGTGGGTGCCTTGACTATTGAATTATCTTGAGATGCCTATAGCTCTGGGGTTGAGCTCACTAGCTTAGCATTGTCCTCCTTTGTCTTTTGTATGCTTGATAAACCCAAATTTGTGTTGTCTTAGAATAGTTGTTGAGTGAAACTATCGCTGTGAGTGAGCCCATCTAGTTCCTCCTTAGTGGACACACAATCCAACTCGGGGGTGATCTCTCAGCTGAGAGAATATAGGCTGGACAAAGATCTATGGTTGGGTGGAACGTTGCTCTCACATAGCCATTTGTTTGGACAGCTTCATCTTCAAGATAAGTATTCTTTGTGGTTGAGATATGTTAATTTTGCGCTCTATAATGTTTTAATTAATGACTATTGTTTATATGTTGAGTGCATGATGAAACTGTGTGTGTATATAGTGTTTAATTTCGATGTGTTTGTTGAGTATGAATATGTATACATAAGTTTTTATTTATCCATGAATTTCTTAGTAATGTATGGGGATGAGATTATCAAATAAGCCCTGTATGTTTGGTCATGTTACCTCCTTTGCACTGGAATGATGGGAGGGGACGTGACAGAGTGGTATCAGAGCCCATGTTGCAGCATTGAGGCTGCTTGGGCCAAACTCTGAGTTACAGGTAGGTAATAGAATGTTTTAATGCAGTATTGATGAAGTTTGTACAACATTTGCGATTGAAAAAATGGCAGGATCAGAGTTCTCAGATGTGGCAGAGGATCACACAGGTGCATAGAGATCTGCAAGAGATTTCCAACAATACTAGACTCACATGATTTGGTTAAGGGATGAAGGACATATGAACCCCGCAAGTTGCAAGGACATAGGTGTTCCACAGTTGCGGATTGTGGGAACGAGGATTTCCAAAATTTGCGTTTTGGATTTCCGCAATTCCACACCCGCAATTGTGAGATTGTGGGTTGCGGAAATGCAAAAATTTGAAATTTACGTTTCGGAATTTCCGCAATTTTGGTTCCGCAATCCTGATTCCATAGTACAGATTGCGGGTTGTGGGTTGCGGGTTACGGAAACACAAAAATTTGAAATTTGCGTTTTGGAATTTCTGCAATTCCGGTTCCACAATCCCAGTTCCGCAATTGCGGGTTGTGGAAATGCAAAAATTTGAAATTTTCGTTTTGGAATTTTCGTAATTCCAGTTCCTCAATCTTGGTTCCACAGTATGGATTGTGGGTTGCGGGTTCAGGTTTAAAAAAAATTATAGAGCCCAAAAATTAATTTTTGGATTACAGGAGCATGCAGGATCAGAATTGGATGAATTCAGTGGCATTTTGAGGCCATTAACGAAGGCCATGGAAGGTCCAGTGAGGATCCCGAGCTCATTATGCTCCAATTTGGCATAAAATTGAAATTAATGGCTTTTATAAATCAGTGTCCCGACGCTTGACAGAAGGTTAGATTGAGCTGCAACTGATATGGAGCAGTCATGGAGCATGCACGGTGTTAAGTTTGGAATTTTGGAGCCAACTGCAAAGGATGTGGAGTCGGGGTGTGCAAGAAGGCTAAAAAGCACTATTCCGAGCCACATTTTTGGAATTTTGAAAAGCTTGCAATGGATGAAAGTGACCCTGTAATTAGGATTCAAGAAATTTACTGAACTCAATAGTTCATATTCTTATTAAAATAGACAATTCACATTAGGCTGATATTTTCCAAAAATACACAGTTAGGGAGATAGCCATTTTTGGCCCAAAATTTGAAATTTTGAAAAAATGTGAAAAGTGGAAAGTAGTCAAACCAAGAATTTAATAGAAAATGAATGGTGCATCGGAACAGAGGTCCACAAGTTGCTGCGTGCGCCTTTTTGTATGTACTAACTTCCCCCGATATAAATTTTCTATTGAATCTTTCTAGATTTGCTTCTACAGGTGGCTGAAGTTGGCAGTTCAGGATATTTTGCAATTGTGTAAAAAGTGCAGAATTGTGGTGAAAATTGTCATTTTTGAAGTGATGCAATTTACACACCCGATGTCGGAATGGAGCACATGGACAGGCATTGGAAAGATTATCCAGTAGGGAACAATGGTGCATAACCAAAATTTGAATCAGGTTATCATACCCCATAGATAATTAGAGAAGAACAGTGCCAGTGACTGTTTTGACATATTGTTGACAATATGGGCAATTTCCAGAATTGCATGAATGGGAAAAAGAAATGAAGACATATTAACTCTATAAATGATTCCATGAGTTTGATTATGTTAAATATTGATGTTTTATATCTCTATATGCATTCTTAATATGTCTAATAAAAAATTTCATAATGCACAGTGCTTGCAGCTCATAAGATTTAATAGTGTAGTAGAGGCAGCCTATAGGAAAAATGGTGACCATAAATGATGCTCAAGATCCTTATGAGCATGATGAAGATGTGCTAGGAGAAAATGTGCAAGAAGGGAATGTTGAGACTGAATCTAATGGGAGAAGGGAGCAATTAACTCCTCAGAATTTGGTTGAAACCATTGTGAGCTTCAATGAAATGTTGATGAAGGCTCATGAAGAAAAAAACCAACACAATGCTACTATTTTGCAAAGCCTCATTGATATGCAGCAGAAGATAAACCTTGGATCCAACCCAAGAAATGTAGGCGAAAAAGAAAGAGATGTAAAGAGTCGCTCTAGATGTTTTTCAAAGAAGAGGACTCCAAGTCCAAGGAAGAGTTCTGTGAGCAAGAAGCATAGAATGCCTTCCTCTAGATCTTCTTCTAGAAAATCATGTGACTCCATAGGTTCTCAAAGAAGTCCAAGGAATATGACCAGGAGATTTGATGGAAGAAAGAAGTTCAAAGTCATCCCACAGGGAGAATTTAGGAAGGCAAGACCTCCCACATTTGATGGAAAAGACAAGATTGGACAAGAGGAAGAGGCATGGCTTCTTGGAATGAAGAAATATTTCAAAATTCAGGACTACTCAGGAAATGAAAATGCTAGAATTGTCATTTACAATCTAATTGGTAGAGCTTCAATTTGGTGGGATCACCTCTTGCAAGTGAAAGGAAGATCAGCTGGGAGAGATTGAAGAAGTATTTCAAGGAAAAATACATTTTTGCTAGGTATTATGATAGTAAGATAAAAGAGTTCAAAGAACTCAGGTTGGGACACAAATCTATGGAAGAACATGTCCATAAATTTTTGGAATTGTTGAGGCATGTAGACTACATCAACGATGAGAGGATAAAGATCCAATGTTTCCTTGGAAGTCTACCTCAAGGTTTCAAAGATAGAATTGAGTTTGTGAATCCACCAAATCTAGATGAAGCCATTAGAATGGAAATGTATTGCTATGAGCGGAATAAAGGAAAATAAGAGGTTCACCCAGAATGGAAAGGAAAGCCAAGAGGGAGGTTTGATCAAAAGAAAATTGGCTTCAAACCACCATTCGAAAATCAACAAAGAACCTTTTGTTGGTTGTGGAGCCTGATCTTCAAGTCTCATAGATGATGATTCAATCGTGTTTGAACCCCAGGTTTGGTTATGATCCCGGCATGATACCCAATAGTTTACGGGCCCATGGTTTTGGGTAACCCGTGGTATTTTCCTATTGTAAAAGAAAGACATTGTAATACGGCCAGGGTTGATGTATTAGGTATTATGTATTGTAAATATCTATGAGATCGGAGGAGAGATTGTGAGACAGTGAAGAGGAAATACAATGGTTGTGCTGTAGGTTGTATCCCTTCACTTTGTTGGATGGAATAATAAGAAAGGACTGGTAATTTCAGTGTGGACATAGCCCATCTTGGGTGAACCACGATATATTGGTGTCTCTCTTGTAATGTGTCTATGTGACTATATTTGCATTTCAGTTTATTGTTATTGCTCTGCGATCCTATTTTTCTAACAATTGGTATCAGAGACAAAGGTCTATTTGGCAGTTAAACCCACAGGAAGCTAGGCTTTCTGGTTTGAGTGGGAGCAATGGTAGAAGAAGGAAAGTTTAAGGTCGAGAAGTTTAATGGCCAAAACTTCCAGTTATGGAAGATGCAAATGGATGATTATCTATACCAGAAGGATATATTCCTATCATTGGGAGGGAGATCAAAATAGTTGGCGGCTATGAAGGACGAAGAATGGGAAGTCCTTGACAGAAAGGCACTGGGAACAATACGACTTTCCATGGCTTCATCGGTGGATTTCAATATCTCAAAAGAAAAGACAATAGAGGGTTTGATGAGCACATTGGGTAACCTGTATGAAAAACTCTCAAACTTCAACAATGTATTTCTAATGAAGTGCTTATTTAATATGAGGATGTATGAAGGTGGATTTTTTTTTGATCATTTAAATGAATTTAATACGGTAACAAATCAACTAAGTTCTGTAAGTGTGAACTTTGATGATGAGGTTAGGGCTCTTCTAATCTTGTGTTCATTGCCAGAAAGTTGGAATAGCTTGGTCATGGCTATAGGTAACTCTGTCTCTAGCTAAAAAAACTTGATATTTGATGATGTTGTTAGTGTTATTCTTAGCAAGGAAATGCAAAGAAAAAGCACAGGTGAGATATCAGGTAATGCGTTGACCATGGAGAGCAGGGAAAGACAAAAGGAGAGAGGAAAGAGCCAAGGTAATCATGGCAAATCTAAAACGGGAAGATTCAAGTCTAGACCGGTAAAAATAGAGTGCTGGAACTGTGGAAAGAAAGGACATCTGAAGAAAGGAGATGGACAGAAGGAAACTACCCAAGAAGCAAATGTAGCAGGTGATGTGTTACAAGATGCTTTGATTCTTGCATTAGATAATACTAGTGATTATTGGATAGTAGATTCAGGGGCTTCATGTCATGCTACACCCCATAGAAAATATTTTCATGATTATGTTCTAGGCTATTTTGGACATATTTTATTGGGTGATGATGAGCCATGTAAAATTGTTGGAATGGGTAAAGTATGTATAAAATTTAAGAATGGAACTGATTGGCTGCTGAAAGATGTATGGCATATTCCTGCTATGAAAAGAAATATGAGCTCAAGAGGCTAGTTGGGAGATGGCAGCTGTCTATCTATGTTCAGAGAAACGTGGTGGAATATCACTAAAGGATCAATGGTGATAGCAAAAGGAGATAGAGTAGGTATGTTGTATTTATTTCCTCATAATACTGACCATTCTATCTATTTATCTTCCACAGGAACAGATACAGCATTGTGGCATCATAAGCTTGGCCACATGAGTGAGAAGGGGATGCAGATTCTCCACTCAAGGAAGTTGTTGCCGGATTTGAAGCAGGTAAGTTTGGAATTCTATGAGAACTATGTTTGTGGAAAACAGAAGAGAGTCAGGTTTCTCAGGGTTGGGAAACAAAAGAAGAATGAAAAGTTAGAGCTTGTGCATACAGATGTATGGGGACTGGCTTAGGTACAATCTCTTGGTGGATCTCATTATTATGTTACATTTATTGATGATGCAACTAGGAAAACTTGGGTTTATTGCATTAGACAGAAATCTGATGTGTTTGCTACTTTTAAGAAGTGGAAAGATTTGGTTGAGAATGAGATAGGAAAAAGGTTGAAGTGTCTTAGATCTGATAATGGAGGTGAGTACTACGGCAAGGAGTTTGATAGTTACTGTTTATACCATGGGTTCATAGAGAGAAGACCGTCCCAGGAACACCACAAGAAAATGGTGTGTCTAAAAGGATGAATAGAATGATCATGGAGCATGCAAGGTGTATGAGATTGCATGCAGGGTTGCCCTTACAGTTTTGGGAAGATGCTGTAAATACTACTGTTTATTTAATAAACAGAGGGCCTTCAAGTTCTTTGGATGGTGGTATTCCAGAGGAGGCATGGACATGTAAAAAGGTAAACTGCTCATTTCTGAGAACGTTTGGTTGTGAAGCATTTGTCCATATTGATAAAGAAAATAGAAAAAAGCTTGAAGGTAAATCCAAGAAATGTACCTTTATTGGATACGGGGTTGATGATTTTGGTTATCGCTTATGGGATTATGAAAATAACAATTTCATTAGGAGTAGAGATGTTATATTCAATGAAAAGGTCATGTTTAAAGATCAGTTGTAGGGAAAGAAACAGGAAAATGAAACCACAAAGTACATAGTACTTGATGAAATTGAAAAAAATGAAATTTCAAAAGTGCCAGAAAATCAAGAACAGCAGCAAGTACCTGAAACTCCTACAATTGCAAGAAGATATACAAGGTTAAGTAGACTCCCTAAACGATACTATCCTTCAATGTATTATTTAATTATGACTGATGTTGGTGAACCAGAGTGTTATGAAGAAGCAATGTAGGTGGAAACTAGAAACAAGTGGGAGCAAGGCATGAATGAGGAGATGGACTCATTGGTAGGAAACCAGACTTGGTATTTGGTTCAGTTTCTTGGTGGTAAAAGAGCATCGCAGAACAAATGGATTAACAGGTTGAAGGAAGAAGAAGGAGGTAAGAAGCGGTACAAGGCCAGACTTGTTGTAAAGGGGTTTGCACAGAAGAAAGGTATAGATTTTGATGAAATATTTTCTCCTGTTGTTAAGATGACTTCAATTAGGACTAACTTAAGTCTAGTGGCGGTAGAAGATTTGCATCTTGAACAATTAGATGTAAAAACAACCTTTCTCCATGGGGATTTGGAGGAAGAGATATATATGCAGCAGCCACAAGAGTATGAGGTCAAATGGAAGGAGGATCTGGTATGAAGGTTGAAGAAGAGCTTGTATGGCTTGAAGCAAGCTCCAAGGTAGTGGTATTTAAAATTTGACAGGTTTATGAAAGAACAGGGTTATAGTAGATGTCATTCTGATCACTATGTTTATTTCAAGAAGCTAGAAAATGAAAGATATATTATCTTGTTATTGTGTGTGGATGACATGCTTGTTGCAGGGTCTAACATGCAGGATATAAATGTACTAAAAAAGAAGCTAGCTAATTCATTTGCGATAAATAATTTGGGTGCTGTAAAGAAAATCCTTAGTATGAGAATAACAAGAGACAGGAAGAATCACAAATTGACATTGTCTCAAGGTGAGTACATACAAAAGGTGTTGGAGAGGTTCAAAATGAAGAATGCAAAACCAGTTAGTACACCTTTGACCAACCATTTCATTCTAAGTAAGGAAATGTGTCCCAAGATAGAGGAAGAGATAGATTACATGTCCAAGATTCCCTATCAATCAACAGTTGGTAGCTTGATGTATGCCATGGTGTGCATAAGACCAAATATTGCACATGCAGTGGGAGTTGTGAGCAGATATATGAACAATCTAGGTAAAGAACATTGGAAGGCAGTACAGTGGATTCTCCGATATTTGAGAGGTACTACCACTAAAGCATTATCTTTTGGAGGTTAAGACACTGTTCTACAGTATGTTGATGCAGATATGGCAGGTAATAAGGATAGTAGGAGAAGCACCACAGGGTATGTGTTTACTATAGGTGCAACAGCAGTAAGGTGGATTTCGAAACTGCAAAAGGTTGTTACACTTTCAACAACGGAAGCAGAGTATGTTGTTGTTATAGAGGCCAGTAAAGAGATGATTTGGTTGCAGAGGTTTATGGAGGAATTGGGTAAGAAACAAAAGGATAGCAGGTTGTATAGTGACAACCAGAGTGCCATTCATCTTGCAAAGAACTCAGCATTCCATTCCAGGACTAAACATATACAGCTCAAGTACCATTTCATACACTCTGTTTTGGAAGATGAATTGTTGAAGCTGGAAAATATACATACTAGCCAGAATCCTGCAGACATGTTCACAAAGATAGTGACCAAAGAGAAACTGATTTCTTGCTCGGTTTCAGTTGGCCTTCTAACATGAAGGTAAAGAGGAAAAGTTTTCCAAGTCCAAGTCCAGCAAGTGTAGCAGCGGTGGAGTTGTTGTGATCAGTCTCCAAGTGGGAGATTGTTGGTTGTGGAGCCTGATCTTCCAGTCTCATAGATGATGATTCAGCCGTGTTTAAACCCTAGGTTTGGTTATGATCTCGGCATGATCCCCAGGGGGTCCGGGGGCTGTTTTCGCCAACAGTTTATGGGCCCATGGTTTTGGGTAACCTGTGGTATTTTCCCATTGTATTTCCCTTATAAAAGAAAGAGATTGTAATATGGCTAGGGTTGATGTATTAGGTATTATGCATTGTAAAGATATCTAAGATCAGAAGAGAGACTGTGAGACAGTGAAGAGGAGGTGCAGTGGTTGTGCTGTAAGTTGTATCCCTTCACTTTGTTGGACGGAATAATAAGAAAGGACTGGAAATTTCAGTGTGGGCGTAGCCCATCTTGGGTGAAGCACAATATATTGGTGTCTCTCTTGTAATGTGTCTGTGTGATTATATTTGCATTTATGTTTATTGGTATTGCTCTGTGATCCTTTTTTTCTAACACCTTTCCACAGAGGCAGCAAGCAAAGAGTGGATTCAAGCTAGCAGTAGCAACATAAAAGCCATCAAAAGGGACACTTTAGTGTTGGGGATGTGGAGAAAACTACATGCTAAAGGATTGTTCACATCAAAAGGAGAATCCCCAAATATTGCACAACTTAAAGGGAGAAGCTACAATGGAGGACATGGCAAGGGAAATGCCTCGAATCTATGCAGCGTTGGATAATTATCAGGAAGACCAACAATCATCATTGGTGGAAGTTGAAGGTAAGATTGCTAAGCAATCTATTTCTGTTTTGATTGATCCAATATATACTCATAGTTATGTTTCTCCAAAAGTGGTTGAAGGTTGTTCTCTTAGAAAAGTGAAGCATAATAAGTCTTGGCTAGTTCAATTAGCCATAGGGACCAAGAGAAAAGTTAGTGAAGTAGTGGTGGAGTTCCCCATAGAATTGAATGGACTCCACACACATGCAGATTTAAATGTACTACCATTAGGATCTTATGATGCCTTAATTGGCATGGATTGGTTGGAAAAGAATAGGGCCAAGTTGGACTATTATGAGAAATCACTTGAATGCATTGATGAAGAGGGAAAACCAAGATTGGTGAGAGGAATTCCTAAGCAAGTTTCAGTAAGACATATTTCAGCCTTACAGTCGAAATTTTTTTATAAGAAAGGTTGTCAATTATATGCAGTCTATATATCAGATTCGTCAGAGGACAAAGGACCAAGGATAGAAGACTTCCCATTGTTGCCAGAATTCCAAGATGTGTTTCCAGATGAAGTGCCGGGATTACCAACAAAGAGAGATATTGATTTTACCATCAATCTTGCTCCAGGGGCAGCACCAAATTCCAAAGCTCCTTATAGAATGAGCACATCGGAATTGGTAGAGTTAAAGATGCAGCTACAAGAGTTAATGGAAAAGAGGTATATCAAGCCCAGTGTGTCTCCTTGGGGAGCACCGATGTTATTTGTTAAGAAGAAGGATGGGACTTTAAGGTTGTGTATTGATTACATGCATCTTAATAAAGTGACAGTTAAGAACAAGTATCCATTGCCATGGATCGATGACTTATTTGATCAAATGAAGGAATCTAAAGTGTTATCAAAGATTGACTTGAGGTCTAGCTACCATCAAGTGAGGATAAAGGAAGAAGACATTCACAAGATAGCTTTCAGAACTGGATATGGTCATTATGAGTTCACTTTGGTGCCATTTGGTCTTAACAATGCACCTGCTACATTCATCTGTCTCATGAATAGTGTATTCATCAAATACTTGGATAAGTTTGTGATTGTGTTCTTGGATGACATTCTTGTCTATTCAAGGAATGAAGAAGAACATGAGGAACATCTAAGGTTGGTGTTGCAAGTCCTTAGAGAACACCAGCTGTATGCCAAGTTAAGCAAGTGTGATTTTTACCAAAAGAGGGTGCAGTATTTGGGTCATGTCATCTTTTAAGAAGGAATTGCAGTTGATCCAAAGAAGATTAATTCCATCATGGATTGGTCTACTCCAAGGAATGTTTCAGGTGTTAGATCTTTCATGGGTCTTGTTGGTTACTACAGAAGGTTCTTTGAAAAATTCTACAATATAGCTCATCCAATCACTTAATTGCGAAGGAAGAATATCAAGTTTGTATGGTATGAAAAATGTGAGAAAATTTTTCAGCGGTTAAAGGAGTTACTTACCAGCGCTCCTGTTCTGAAGATAGCAGATCCAAGGAAGGATTTTGTGGTGTGCACAGATGCTTACATTGAAGGCCTAGGTGGAGTGCTCATGCAAGAAGGATTTTTTATTTGCTATGAGTCAAGGAAATTAATGGAGCATGAAAAGAATTATGCCACGTATGATTTAGAATTAGAAGCCATAGTACATGCTCTCAAGATGTAGATACATTACTTGTTGGGAAGAATATTCGAGCTTAGAACATACCACATGAGCTTGAAGTATTTATTTGACCAGCCAAACTTGAATGCTAGGTAAGCTAGATGGATGGAGTTTCTTTATAAATTTTATTTTGAAATTAAGCATGTAAAAGAGAAGGAGAATAAGGTTGCAGATGCCCTTAACAAAAAATTTCATGTTGCAACAATAAGTATGTGCAAATCAGATTTGAAGATAAGGGTTCTAGAAGCTCAAACTAGTGATGAAACTTACCTTCAAATTAAAAATAAGTTGCAGTAGGGTAATATAGATGAAAAGTGTGCGGGATATCAACTTGGTGAAGATGTTATCCTCATCTACAAAGATAGACTGTACATTCCAAATAATGCATATTTGAAGAAACTAGTGATGGATGAAATACATCAAATGCCATATTCTAGACATCCAAGATATCAAAAGACTATAACAGCAGCAAGAAATCAATACTTTTGGCATGGTATGAACAAGGACATAGCTGAGTACATTGCTAGGTGTCAAAAGTGCCAATAAGTCAAGGCAGAGCAACAACATCCAGCAGGATTGTTGTAGCCCTTACCCCTTGCATAGTGGAAGTGGGAAGTGATCTTTATGGATTTTATAACAGGTCTTCCCATAACAATGAAGAAGCATGATTCAATCATGGTTGTGGTGGACAAGATATCAAAGGTAGCTCACTTTATTCTAGTCAAGTTCACTCACAAGGATAATGACATTGCAAATATCTTCATGAGAGAGATATTCAGATTGCATGGATTGCCCAAGGCAATAATTTATGATCGTGATACAAAGTTCACTTCCAAATTCTGGAAAGGATTGTTTCAGGAATTGGGAAATAGATTGAATTTTCGTACAGCATATCATCCTCAAACAGTGGCCAAACTGAGAGTGTGAATCAGGTTCTTGAATACATGCTGAGAATGTATGTGATGGATAAACCATCCAAGTGGGAAGATTACCTACACTTGGTAGAATTTGCATACAATAATGAACATCATGCATCATTGAGAATGCATCCATTTGAGGCATTGTATGGCAAAGGATGCAGGACTCCAGTGAATTGGGATAGTCTGGTGAATAGGGTAGTGCTTGGGCCAGAGATGATCAAGGAAATGGAACAGGAAGTTGTTAAGATCGGGCAGAATTTAAAGGCAGCTCAAGACAGGAAAAAGAGTTAGGAAGATTTGAAGAGAGTGCATAAGGAATTTTAGATTGGGGATCATGTTTATTTGAGAGTGAAACCAAGGAAGAGTTCTCTCAAGTTGGGGAGTTGTGCCAAGTTGGCACCAAGATATTGTGGATTGTTTGAAGTCCTTGATAGGATAGGACCAGTTGCATATAGAGTTGCATTTCCTGCTAATATAAGAGCTCATAATGTTTTCCATGTATCTTTGCTTAAGAAGCATGTACATGAACCTAATCATATGATTGATTGGAATGTGATACAGGTGGAACCCGATGGAGAGTTCGGAGAAGAGCCTATGTGCATCATCGACAAGAATGTCACTTTGCTCCAGAACAGAGCCATCAGGAAAATAAAGGTCCAATGGGAGCACCTTAGTTTTGATGAGGCTACATGGGAGCTGGAGGATGCTATGAGAAAGGCATTCCCATTTTTGTTCAGTTTTGAGAACACCGAAGACGGTGTTGTTCTAAGGGGGAGGGGAATGTAATACCCCAATTTTGACCCTTATGGAAATATTGGCTTCTAATGTAAATATTGTATACATGCGGTGTATGTTTCCTAGCGTGGAGCTCAAGGCCAAGGCCCCGCTAGTGTATGCTTGGATTTTATTTAGAAAGGAAAGTATTTGATATTTTATTACCCATGAGCTATTAAGCCATGAAATATTGTAACTGATGTAAACATTAATATTTGAATAAAATACCAAAACTGGCTATGGAAGCAACTAATGAGAAAGGGCCATGTGTATTCCACTAGAGAGTGGTGAGGGGGCTGTGGGATTGAACCATAGGATGCCAAATGTATTTTGAGAACCCATTTGACTTTCCTTGCTGACATTTAATTATGTGTAAGGAAGTTGTTGAGAAATTAGTCCATGGCTTCAATGGAGCATGGGCCACCTAGAAATTCGTATGGTAGGTATGGACTCTATTTTTTCTTGTACCACAAGTCAATCTACCTCATGGAAATTGATTCTTCCTCATTTCAATTCCATGGTGGAACATCCCAGCATCAAGTTTCATCCATTACGAATGCCCAACAGTGAGAAAAACCAGAAATCACAACTTTGCAAGAACCCACGTTTTGAAGCGCCATAGATGCCCAGAATTTGGTATTGACAGTAAAATCCAATGGGGGATCCATAGATATGAACCTTGGGATGAATTTGAGAGTATTAGATACCCCAAAATCCATAGAAAAACCCAGTTTATAAAGCCCAAAATTCCAGTGATGGGATTGAGTTATTTGATCACCGAATGGAGAAATTCCAAGTGTGAATTCTAGAATAGAGGTTGGCAATGCTTGATAAACTCAGTGAAGGTGGAATCTCATGTATTTAGCAGCTTGGACCTTTCTATGCCCATCCTAAAGAGCACTGGAGGGAAGGGATTCCTAAGGGACTGTGCAGTAGAGAAGGGGACCTTCCTTATGTTGGGTGTGGTAGGTACTATGGGTGCCTTGACTATTGAATTATCTTGAGATTCCTGTAGCTCTGTGGTTGAGTGCACTGGCTTAGCATTTCCCTCCTTTGTCTTTTGTATGCTTGATAAACCCAACTGTGTGTTGGCTTAGCATATCTATTGAGTGAAACCATGGCATGAGTGATCCCATCTAGTTCCTCCTTAGTGGATACACAACCCATATCGGGGGTGATCTCTCAGATGGAAGAATATAAGTTGGACATATATCTATGGTTGGGTGGAATGTTTCTTTCACATAGACAGTTGTTTGGACAACTTCATCTTCAATATAAGTATTCTTTGTGGTTGAGTTATGTTAATTTTGTGCTCTACAATGTTTTAATTAATGACTGTTGTTTATATGATGAATGCATGATAAAACTATGTGTGTATATAGTGTTTAATTCTGCTGTGTTTGTTGAGTATGAATATGTATACATAAGTTTTTATTTATCCATGAATTTCTTAGTAATGTATGGGGCTGAGATTGCCAAATAAGCCTGGTATGTTTGGTCATGTTACCTCCTTTGCACTAGAATGATGGGAGAGGACGTGACAACCCGTAATATATTTCTGGTTGCTTGTGCTCTCTGGATGAGCCTACTGGTGCTCCATGTTTCTCTTCATTTTGCAAGATGTCTCGGCACCAAGAAGATCTTGTTTTAGAGGGAGGTTCATCAGGTGACCTCTCAACTAGTTCTACTAGTTCTTTAGGAGCTAGCGAATCTAAGGAATCTTCTGGTTTCTCCCTCTCAAAATCTAAAGGGGGGGGATTAGACTCGGGATCCTCCATCTCTAAATCGCATTGAATCTATTTAGATATTTTGAAAGAAGCTTCTTCATGGAAGGTAACATATTGGCTGACTTTAATGTGTCTCTCACCAGGTACATGTATTCGGTATGCTTTGGACGACTCGCTATAACCCACAAAGGGTCCTTTCATTCCAGAAGGCTCCATATTTGTTCTCTTTTCTTTCGGTACATGAATGTATATTGGGATCCTGAATATCCTCAAGTGTGATATTTCTAGCTTTTCACCAGTAAACACTTCTTCTGGTGTCTTCTCATCCAGAATGATATGCAGGTGTTAAGCCCTAAATA
Source organism: Larix kaempferi (assembly GCA_027924585.1). Classification (NCBI taxonomy): domain Eukaryota; kingdom Viridiplantae; phylum Streptophyta; class Pinopsida; order Pinales; family Pinaceae; genus Larix; species Larix kaempferi. Next base: position 6,574,486 of record BSBM01000264.1, read on the forward strand.
TGGGCACATTGCCCCCTTTATTATGGTGCATTACATATTATTTATGTGAGATTGGTTCTATTAGTTGTTAATGTAACCCTTTGTCTCCTATATATAGGAAGGAGACCTTTTCATTTTAGTCATCATTGTATCTTATCTTGTCTTATGTACTTGGTACATTGTGTAAGGAGGTTCCTCCCTCGAAGAGGATTGTTACTCATCACATGTTCGGATATATTGGCCTCGAAATATAGGGTTTTGTACTAGTCCAACAACTAGTCTAAAACATGTGTTCTAGGGAAAAAGCTCATATCTAGGGCATGTGAGGTCCAAATTGAGTGAGAGAAGTTTCTTTAGAAATAGTACAGACCACATTATATGGGGTAGAATTTTCAGACTTAGATACAAAATATTGCACACGTGGAATTCCATACAAGTTAGATCTTCGGAAAGGACAAAAAATAAAAAGTGTTGGGAGATTCACAATAACTTCCTATTGATGAATATCAGAATTAATTCATACTTGCAACATTAGAAAGAGGAGGTCTAAGTATACAACATGAAGAATATTTAGGCCTAGATAAATTGAAATTTGAATTTTATCTCAGTTTCAAGTCGGCCCTAAAACAATCTTCCAATCAGGGTTTGAAAAAAGGTACACCTTTTTAAATTTGAATAACTTTGAGTAGAAGGATCTAACTGTGGTGAAACATAGGGTGTGATATCTATTTTTATTGTTTATAATGCCACCAAAAGGAAGTGTAAAAACTCACACTCCACTAAAACCACCTGAGGAGTCATCCCCAACATACGATGAAAGGGAAGACCTATCTTTTCGAGTGTCTTAGTTGGAAGAGATGATTAAAGGATATGTGAAAGCAGTTGATTTAGTTAATTTAGAGGGGAATTTGAAAATAAAATTATGGAAACAAGGAATTATACCACTTACAACTATAAAGAATGAGGTGTGGTCTCCATTCATCCACAACCTACAAGGTTGACACCACAACAACTAGAGGAAAAAAGAGAAAAAGGGATTTGTTACAATTGTGATAGCAAGTACAGTAAGGGGCATAAGTGAACTGAGAAGAAACTATTTTACATATATTGTGAAGTAGACGAAGAAAATGAACAAGAAGCACCAAAAGAAAAAGAACCATCTGAAGATGAAGAAATAGAAGATACTACTTCCGAAGAGATTACTCCCCCATATCTTGTCATGCATTGGTTGGAATTCGCACTCCTCAAACTCTCAAGATAAAAGAATATATCAGAATGAAAAAGGTAACCGTGTTGATTGATTCTGGCAGTACTCATAATTTCATTCACTGTAAATTATCCAAGGTTCTTAATTTATTTGTATATCCAGCACCAAAGTTTCAATTAATCATTGCAAATGGAGGAAGTATCAATTGCTCGGGAAAATGCCATAATATCAATCTCACCATGGGGGAATATGTATTGAATAGTCCAATGATTTCAATTCCAATGGGGGGTGTTGATGTTGTCTTTAGAGTACAATGGTTACAATCATTGTGAACAACAAATTTTATTTTTCAGAAGCTTTTCATGAAATTTTTATGGGAAGGAAAGGAATATGAGTCAAATGGTATCACAGGGAAACCAATTAAGGTGATAAGCTCTAATGGTATGACAAAATTGATAAAAAAGGGACATCAAGGTGTAATTGCACCATTATGATCATGAGATGTTCAAACATCTAAGTCTCCTATTTCTCCATATCTCCGAAAGGTGATTGATAAGCATTCCGAGGTATTTGAATATATTCCAAAAGGTCTTCCACCTATTTGAGATTTTGATCATGATATTCACTTAATTCTTGGAAGTGTTCCTCCTAACATCAGACCTTACAGATACCCCTATGGACATAAGAGTGAAATTGAGCATATGGTTGACAAAATGTTAGAGGCTGTCATAATTAGGCCTAGCCAAAGTTCTTATTCTACAATAGTGGTAATGGTACACAAGTCAGATGGATCACGGCCTATGTGTCCATATTATAGAGAGATCAACAAGATCACCATTAAAGATAAATTTCCCATTCGTTTCAACGATGAATTGTTAGATGAATTACATGGAGTAGTTTGCTTCACAAAGTTGCATCTTTGTTTCGGATATCATCAGATTATAATGAAGGAGGAAGACATTCCAAAAACAACATTTAGAACTCATGAAGTTTATTATGAATTTTTGGTCATGCCATTTGGTCTCACAAATGCGCCTTCCACATTTCAAGGTTTGATGAATTCCATTTTCAATACTTTCCTTAGTCAAATTTTGCTTGTATTCTTTGATGATATACTAATCTATAGCAAGTCTTGGAAAGAACATGTTCATCATGTTGATAGGGTACTACAACTACTAAAGGAGCAATTACTATATGAAAAAACTTCCAAATGTTTCTTTGGGGTAAAGGATGTAGAATATTTGGATCATATTATATGTTAGGAAGGTATCAAGGTAGACCCCCAAAAAATTCAATCCATAAGGACTGGCCAATTCCCAAAAACTTGAAAAATATTCGAGGATTCTTAGGTCTGACGGGGTATTACCTCAAGTTTGTTCTGAACTATGGAAGAATAGCAGCACCTTTAACAACATTATTGAAGAAAGATGCATTTTCTTGGACTCCAGAGGCAACTCAACATTTTGAACAGCTTAAGGAGGCAATGTGCAAAGCTCCTTTTCTGGCCGCACCAAACTTCACAAAAATATTTACTGTGGAATGTGATGCTTCAAGAAATGGGATTGGTGTTGTTCTAATGCAAGAAGGACACATGCTTTCTTTCACAAGTCATCCAATCAAGGGAAAGCACTTACATAAGGCCATCTATGAGAAGGAAATGTTGGCAATTCTACATGCTCTTAAGAAATGTGTCCTTACCTAATAGGTAGACACTTCAAGGTAAAAACAGATCATGATAGCCTTGAATACTTCTTAGAATAGAGATTATCTTCGGAAGAGCAAGAAAAATGGGTAACCAAGATGTTGGGATATGAATTTGAAATCATCTATCGAAAATGGAAACATAATGTGGTGGCAGATGTGCTTTCCAGAAAAGATGAAGATATTGGGGCATTACTTTGTGCAAATTCCTTTCTACAACCTGATTGGGTAGTACTAGCAAGGGAAGAATGGAAAAATGACCTATCTGTGTGGACCCTCATTCAAAGTCTATAGGATGACCCTAGTGTATCAGATACTTTTGTGTGGAAAATTGATTCACTATGGTATAAGGATTGCTTATATTTATGCAAAGAACCCCAACCCAAAACAAAAGGGCATATCGAAATTACACACCTCTCCTATAGGTGGGCACTCTAGATTCCTAGAAACTTACCACAAGGTCAAGAAGGAGTTTTTTTGGGAAGATCTTAAATCTGATATTCAAAGGTTCATGGCTGAATGCTTGGTTTTCAAATAGAATAAAGATAAAACAATTAAGACCCCGAGACTTCTACAACCATTAAATATACCTTACCAGAGTTGGGAAGAATTCTCAATGGATTTTATCATAGGTCCACCCAAGTCAGAAGGAAAGAATATTATTATGGTGGTTGTTGATATACTCACAAAGTATGCACATTTTTGTGGACTCTCTCACCCTTTTAATGCAAGTAAAGTAGCCGCAGATTTTCTAGAAACAGTTCAGAAGTTACATGGAAATCTGAAGATTATTGTAAGTGATAGAGATCCAATTTTCACTAGAAAATTTTGGACTGAATTATTTTCTTGTTTGGGTACCCAATTGGCTCATAGTTCATCTTATCATCCTCAATCTGATAGGAAAACTGAGATAGTGAAAAAATGTTTGGAAGGATATCTTCATTTCTTTGCATATGATAAACAAACACATTGGGTAAAATGGTATCTTTGGAAGAATGGTGGTACAATACTTCATTCCATACATCATAAAAACTGTCTCCATTTATGTCACTTTATGGGTACCAACCTCCATCTATCACATCTCCCTTAAAGGGAAAATATAAATTTCAATCCATGGAAGATCACATAGATCACGAGCAAGAAGTTCTCCATGTACTTAAGGACAACCTTGATATGTCAGAAAACAGGATGAAACAACAAGTTGATCAACATCGGAGTGAAAGAAGGGGATTGGTATTTCTGAAGCTACAACCTTACAAGCAGATGTCCCTCAAGCAACTAAATAAGGACAATAAATTAGCACCCAAGTATTATGGTCCTTATAAAGTGTTTCGGAAGATTGGTAGTATGGCTTACAAATTGCTTAAATAAGGTAATAGGAGACAAGATCCCAATTCAAACAATATTGCCCGAGCTTGATGAAGAAGGAAGAGTCATATTGGAACCTAAACAAATAACTGAAAGAAGGACTAAACAACTATGAAATCAAGCTATTATAGAGTACCTCATCAAATGGAAGAACCTACTAGTGGAATATTCGACATGGGAAGATGAGTCCTTCATACATAAGCATCCACAACTAATCAATCATTGTGGAAAACACTTATCGGAAGGGGAGGGTCATGTTAATCCCTAAATATGGGAACATTACGCCATTTATTATCATGCATTACATATTATTTATGTCGGCTTGGTTCTATTAGTTGTTATTGCACCCCTTTGTCTCCTATATATAGGAAGGAGACCTTTTCATTTTAGTCATCATTGTATCTTGTCTTTTTGTATGTACTTAGTACATTTTGTAAGGAGGTTCCTCCCTCGAATAGGATTGTTATTCATCTCAGTTATTTATTATTAAGGTGTGAATTTCTTTCTTATGGTCTATTTATGCTATTTTTATGCTATATCTAGGACTTGGTTGCATAACATTTTGTATTAGATATCTTTCCTTGGGACTGGATTCTTCAAAACGCGTCATCTTGGAAGTTTCGCTATAAGTTTGTTTCTACAAGTAAATCGAGAGAGATATTAAAAACCCACTTTGGTAACAAGTTGAAATATCTGTGGTCTGAAATTCAGTTCTTTACAAATCACAGGTTCAGATATATTTCCCTCGAAATATAGGGTTGTGTACTAGTCCAAAAACTAGTCTAAAATAGGTTTTATATGGAAAAGGTCATATATGGGGCATGTAAGTTCCAAATTGAGTGATACCAATTACATCAGAAATAGTACAGACCACAATATATGGGGTAGAAGTTTCATACTCAGATATAAAATATTGGACACGTGGCAATTCGTACAAGTTTGATCTTCGGAAAGGAAAAAAAAGTGTTGGGAGATTCACAATAAATTTCTATTGGAATATCATAATTAAGTCAAAGCTGTGGCATTAGAAAGAGGACACCTAAGTATAAAACATGACGAATTTTCAGACCTAGAGGAGTCAAAATTTGAATTTTACCTCAGTTTCAAGTCATCCATAAAACAATCTTCCAATCAGGGTTTGAAAAAAGGTACGCCATTTTAAATTTGAATAACTTTGAGTAGAAGGATATAATTGTGGTGAAACATAGGGTGTGATATCTATTTGTATTTTTCATAATGCCACCGAAATTAAGTGTAAAAACTCACACTCCACTCAAACCACCTAAGGATTCATCCCCAACATACAAGGAAAGGGAAGATCTATCTTTTCGGGTGTCTCAGTTGGAAGAGATGATTAAAGGATCTGTGAAAGAAGTTGATTTCGTTAATTTAGAGGGGAAGTTGAATTTTTTTTATCGAAATAATGAATTCTACCACTTACAACTATAAATAAGGAGGTGTGTTCTCCATTCATCCAAAACCTACAAGGTTGACACCACAACAACTAGAGGAAAAAAGAGCAAAAGGGATTTGTTACAATTGTGATAGAAAATACAATAAGGGCCATAAGTGCACTGAGAAGAAACTATTTTACATAGATTGTGAAATAGAGGAATAAAATGAACAAGAAGCACCAGAAGAACAAGAACTATGTGAAAATGAAGAAATCGAATATACTACTTCGGAAGAGATTACTGCCACCATATCTTGTCATGAATTGGCTGGAGTTAGCACTCCTAAAACTCTCAAGATCAAAGAATATATAAAAAAACAAAAAGGTAATAGTGTTGATTGATTTTGTTAGTACTCATAATTTCATTGTTGTAAATTAGCCAAGGTTCTCAATTTATTTGTATATCCAGCACCAGAGTTTCAAGTAATGATTGCAGATGGAGGAAATATTAATTGCTTGAGAAAATTCCATAATATCAATCTCACCATGGGGGAATATGCATTGAATAGTCAAATGATTGCAATTCCAATTGGGGGTGTTGATGTTGTCTTTGGAGTACAATGGTTACAATCATTGGGAACAATGGCTTTAAATTTTCAGAAGCTTTTCATGAAATGTTTATGGGAAGGAAAGGAATATGAGTTAAATGGTATCATAGGGAAACCAAGTAAGGTGATACGCTCTAATGGTATGACAAAATTGATAAAAAAGGGACATCAAGGTGTAATTGCACAATTATTCTCATTAGATGTTCAAACATCTAAGTCTCCTATTTCCCCAGATATCAAAAAGGTGATTGATAATAATCCAAGGTATTTGAAGATATTCCAAAAGGTCTTCCACCTATTAGATATTTTGATCATGATATTCTCTTAATTATGGGAAGTGTTCCTCCTAACATCAGACCTTACAAATACCCCTATGGACAAAAGAATCAAATTGAGCATATGGTTTACGAAATGTTAGAGGCCGACATAATTAGTCCTAGACAAATTTCTTACTCTGCACCAGTGGTAATGGTACACAAGATGGATGGAGCATGGCATATGTGTCAAGATTATAGAGATCTCAACAAGATCACCATTAAAGATAAATTTCCCATTCCTGTCATTGATGAATTGTTAGATGAATTACATGGAGCAGTTTTCTTCATAAAGTTGGATCTCTATTCTGGATATCATCATATTAGAATTAAGGAGGAAGACATTCCAAAAAAATCATTCAGAACTCATGAAGGTTATTATGAATTTTTGGTCATTTCATTTGGTCTCACGAATGCACCTTCCACATTTCAAGGTTTGATGAATTCCATTTTCAATCCTTTCCTTAGAAAAAAATTTCTTGTATTCTTTGATGATATACTAATCTATAGCAAGTCTTGGGAATAACATGTTCAGCATGTTGATAGGATACTACAACTACTAAAGGAGCAACAACTATATGCAAAACCTTCCAAATGTTTCTTTGGGGTAAAGGAGGTAGAATATTTGGGTCATATTGTATCTCAGGAAGGTATCAAGGTAGACCTCGATAAAATTAAAGCCATGATGGATTTTGGGTGGATTAATTTCTTATTAAAACAATCAATTCACAACATAAATTATCAATCCAGGGTAACGTCTGTTTATTTCAAGGTTATCATGCAAAATCTATGCAGGCCACAATTTCCTCTTCTAGCATTGGTAATCTAATATGCATTGCAGTAAAATAAACCAATTAACTCTTACATAAAATAAAGATGAAAATCAATATTCACAGTTGAAAGGGAGAACATGAGGAGTCTCCACTCAAGTAGCTCCTATGAGCCCTTACCATGAAGCATTGATTGAAAAATCTTGCATAAAACACATTTGAAAAAATAAACACACTCACACTTGCATAAAGTAAATCACACTCACACTTGCACACTATGGTTGCAACCATGTTAATCTATCAATCTAACACACTTGCATAAGTAAAGAAACTTGAATTAAAATTACATCTACAGAAACAAATAAATCAAAGTAACATACATCATATGCTAAACAATAACAAGGAGTTAGTTTAATTACAAATTACGAAAGTGAAATAACTACAATCTACATTAACAAAAGAGAAAGAAATTAAATAATTACAATCTAAATTACAAAAAAGATAAAAATAAAAACAATTCTTTATCCATCACAAATTGGACTTGTTTCTCTAAGAGTCCCCCCCTTGGAATGGAGAATGAGCTCTTATTTATACTTGAATTTTACATAACAAATAATAAATGAAGATCCAAAATATCCTGAACAAATTACTAATAATTTGAATATCAAAATCAACTCAAATCTAATCCAGAAACCTTTGCTAACCTCCATGCTATTTAGGAATCCTTTGATGTCAAATTCGAATTTAGATATATGAGTCATCATAACATGCCCAAAACTCATCCCAAGTGACTCCTAATAGGATTTAATGTGTTGGGTCCATCATATATTACATGGAGTTCTTCAAATCTTTGTAAATAAACCAAATATACACTCTCATACACCACCAACTTGTCCATTTTATCTTCAAATAATTTAACATCATAATTTGAGACATATAAGAAGAACATGAATAATGGATTTATAAAAATCCATCACCCCTAATGAATATATTCCTCCATGGTGTCTTCGTGGAGTAGCAACAACAGTAACAACAGGAGTAACAATAGTAGCAATGACTTAATAATCCCTCATATCAAATATCCACTTTCATTGATCTTCAACCATATGAGTTGCAGAAAATATCCTAGAGTAATAGCAATTAGCCTGGAGCTTGGTTCCGCAAAAATCATCAAACTCATTTATGTTTCAAAGATAAGTGCAAAATATGTTATTTTTCCAATGTTTAATCATAATTCACATGCAATACTAACAAAATACAAATGGAAACCACCTTAGGTATAAATCCTATAAATAAGCATAAAAATGGATTAGTAAGCATTAATACAAGGTTATGGGAATGCAAGAAGGGATTAAATGTAGGGAAAAGATAGTGTAAAATAGGGACATTTTCATGGCCCAATAATGGACTGGCCAATTCCTAAAAACTTGAAGAATATTCAAGGATTGTTAGGTCTGACGGGGTACTACTGCAAGTTTGTTTGGAACTATGGAATAATAGCAGCACCTTTAACAACATTATTGAAGAAAGATGCATTTTCCTGGACTCCAGAGGCAACTTAGGCTTTTGAAAAGCTTAAAGAGGAAATGTGCAAAGCTCCTTTTTTGGCCACACCATACTTCACAAAAACATTTATTGTGGAATGTGATGCTTCAGGAAATGGGATTGGTGTTGTTTTAATGCAAGAAGGACATCCTATTGCTTTCACAAGTCATCCAATCAAGGTAAAGCACTTACAGAAGCCCATTTATGAAAAGGAAATGTTGGCAATTATACATTCTCTTAAGAAATGTGTCCTTACCTAATAGGTAGACACTTCAAGGTAAAAACAGATCATGATAGCCTTGAATACTTCTTGGAACAGATATTATCTTCAGAAGAGCAAGAAAAATCAGTAACCAAGATGTTGGGATATGACTTTGAAATCATCTATCAAAAAGGGAAATAGAATGTGGTGGAAGATGTGCTTTCTAGAAAAGATGAAGATGTTGGGGCATTACTTTGTGCAATTTCCATTATAAAACCTGATTGTGTAGTAGCAGCAAGGGAAGAATGGAAAAATGAGCTATCTGTGTGGATGCTCATTCAAAAGCTATAGGATGACCCCAGTGTATCAGATACTTCTGTATGGAAAAATCATTCACTATGGTATAAGGATTGCTTATATTTATGCGAAGAATCCCAACCCAAACAAAAGGTCCTCTCGGAATTACACACCTCTCCTATAGGTGGGCACCCTGGATTCCTGAAAAATTACCACAAGATTAAGAAGGAATTTTTTTGGGAAGGTATTAAATTTGATGTTCAAAGGTTCGTGGCTAAATACTTGGTTTTCCAACAGAATAAGGTGGAAATAGTTAAGACCCCGAGACTTCTACAACCAGTAAACATACCTTTCCATTACTGGGAAGAAGTCTCAATGGATTTGATCATTGGTCTACCCAAGTCAGAAGGAAATAATTTTATTATGGTGGTTGTTGATATAATCACAAAGTATGCACATTTTTGTTCACTCTCTCACCCTTTTAATGCAAGTATAGTAGCCGCAGCTTTTCTAGAAATAGTTCATAAGTTACATGGAAATACAAAGGTTATTGTAAGTAATAGAGATCCAATTTTCACTGGAACATTTTGGAATGAATTATTTTCTTTTTTGGGTACCCAATTGGCTCATAGTTCTCATCCTCAATCTGATGGGAAAACGAAGATAGTGAACAACTGTTTAGAAGGATATATTCATTTCTTTACATCTGATAAAAAAACACATTGGGTAAAATGGTTATGTTTGGAAGAATGGTGGTACAATACTTCGTTCCATACATCATCAAAAATGTCTCCATTTAGGGCACTTTATGGGTACCATCCTCCATCTATCACGTCTCCCTTAAAGGGAAAATCTAAATTTCAAGCCATGGAAGATCACATAGAGCACCAGCAAGAAGTTCTCCAAATACTTAAGGACAACCTAACTATGTCACAAAACAGGATGAAACAACAAGTTGATCAACATCAGAGTGAAAGAAGTTTCACAGAAGGGGATTGGGAATTTCTAAGGCTACAACCTTACAATAAGATGTCCCTCAAACAACTAAATAAGGAAAATAAATTAGCACCCAAGTATTATAGTCCTTATAAAGTGTAGCAAAAGATTGGTAGTATGGCTTACAAATTGGAGCTTCCTTCATATTCAAGAGTATATCCAGTTTTCCACGTTTCTTGCTTAAATAAGGTAATAGGAGACAAGATCCCAATTCAAACAATATTTCTCGAGATTGATGAAGAAGGAAGAGTCATATTGGAACCTGAAAAAATCACTAAAACAAGGACTAAACAACTACGAAATCAAGCTATTACGGAGTACCTCATCAAATAGAAAAACCTACCGGTGGAAGATTCAACATAGAAAGATGAGTCCTTCATACATAAGCATCCACAACTAATCAATCATTAAGGACAACACTTGTCTCAATGGGACGGTCATGTTAAGCCCTAAATATGGGCACATTACCCCCTTTATTATGGTGCATTACATATTATTTATGTCAGCTTGGGTCTATTAGTTGTTATTGTACCCCTTTGTCTCCTATATATAGGAAGGAGGCCTTTTCATTTTAGTCATCATTGTATCTTGTCTTGTCTTATGTACTTAGTACATTGTGTAAGGAGGTTCCTCCCTTGAAGAGGATTGTTATTCATCTCAATTATTTATTATTAAGGTGTGGATTACTTTCTTATGGTCTATTTCTACTATTGTTATTCTATATCTAGGACTTGGTTGCATAACATTTGGTATCAGAGCTCTTTCCTCGGGACTCAATTATTCAAAACGAGTCATCTTGTAATTTTTGGTATAAGGTTTTTTCTACAATTAATCCAAGAGTGAGAATAAAATCCCACTTTGGTAATAGGATGAACTATCTGTGGTCTGAAATTCAGGTCTTGACACATCACAGGTTTGGATATATTGGCCTCGAAATATAGGGTTTTTTTCTAGTCCAAAAATTATTCTAAAACAAGTGTTCTATGGAAAATGGTCATATATGGGGCATGCGAGGTCCAAATTGAGTGACACTAGTTTCACCAGAAATAGTACAGACGACAGTATATGGGGTAGAATTTTTAGACTAGGATACAAAATATTGGACATGTGGCAGTTTGTACAAGTTCGATCTTCGAAGTGTTGGGAGATTCGCAATAACTTTATATTGGCATATTTGAATTAAGTCAGACCTACGGCATTAGAATTAAGACACCTAAGTATACAAAATGATGAATTTTTAGACCCAAAGGAGTCGAAATTTGAATTTTACCTCAGTTTCAAGTCGGCCCTAAAACAGTCTTCCAGTCAAGGTTTGAAAAAAGGTACGCCATTTTAAATTTGAATAAAATTGAGTAGAAGGATCTAATTGTGGTAAAACATAGGGTGTGGTATCTATTTCTATTGTTCATAATGCCACCAAAAGGAAGTGTAAAAACTCACAGTCCACTAAAACCACCTAAGGAGTCATCCCCAACATACAATCAAAGGGAAGACCTATCTTTTCGAGTGTCTCAATTGGAAGATATCATTAAAGGATCTGTGAAAGTAGTTGATTTAGTTAATTTAGAGGGGAATTTGAAAACAAAATTATGGAAACAAGGAATTCTACCACTTACAACTATAAATGAGGACGTGTGGTCTCAGTCTTCCACAACCTACAAGGTTGACACCATGACAACTAGAGGAAAAAAGAGAAAAAGGGCTTTGTTACAGTTGTGATAGAAAATATAGTAAGGGACATAAGTGCACTGAGAAGAAACTATTTTACATAGGTTGTGAAGAAGAGGAAGAAAATGAACAAGAAGCACCAAAAGAACAAGAACTATCTCAAGATGAAGAAATAGAAGATACTACTTCCGAAGACATTACTCCCACCATATCTTTTCATGCATTGGATGGAATTAGAACTCCTCAAACTCTCAATATCGAAGAATATATCAAAAAGAAAAAGGTAACACTCTTGATTGATTCTGGTAGTACTCATAATTTCATTCACTGTAAATTAGCCAAGGTTCTCAATTTCTTTGTATATTCAGCACCATAGTTTCAAGTAATGATTGCAAATGGAGGAACTATCAATTGCTTGGGAAAATTCCATAATATCAATCTCACCATGGGGGAATATGTATTGAATAGTCCAATGATTGCAATTCCAATGGGGGTTCTTGATGTTGTGTTCGGAGTACAATGGTAACAATCATTGGGAACAATGGATTTTAATTTTCAGAATATTTTCATGAAATTTTTATGGGAAGGAAAGGAATATGAGTTAAATGGTATCACAGGGAAACCAAGTAAGGTGATAATCTCTAATTGTATGACAAAATTGATAAAAAAAGGGACATCAAGGTGTAATTTCACAATTATACTTATTAGATGTTCAAACATCTACGTCTCCTATTTCCGTAGATCTCCAAAAGGTGATTGATAAGCATTCCAAGGTATTTGAAGATATTCCAAAAGGTCTTCCACCTGTTCAAAATTTTGATCATGCTATTCACTTAATTCTGGGAAGTGTTCCTCCTAACATCATACCTTACAGATACCCCTATGGACAAAAGAGTAAAATTCAGTATATGGTTGACGAAATGTTAGAGGCAGGCATAATTAATCCTAGCCAAAGTTCTTACTTTGCACTAGTGGTAATGGCACACAAGTTGGATGGATCATGGCGTATATGTCCAGATTATAGAGAGTTCAACAAGATCACCATAAAAGATAAATTTCCCATTCCTGTCATCGATGAATTGTTAGATGAATTACATGGAGAAGTTTTCTTCACAAAGTTGGATCTTTTTTTTGGATATCATCATATTATAATGAAGGAGGAAGACATTCCAAAAACAGCTTTCAGAACTCATGAAGGTCATTATGAATTTTTGGTCATGCATCATGGTTTTTGCATCCTCACATATGGTTCTTTTTTTCCTTCTGGAAACCCCATTTTGCTAAGGGTTGTAAGTACTATTAATTGTCTACATATTCTTGCATCACTACATAGATCATTAAATGCATGTGAATCAAATTCACCTCCATTATCATACCTTAATGCATGGATGTGATTTTCTTTCTTATTTTCAACTAGGGCTTTGTTGTAGAAATTTATTCCTACGGATAGGTAAAAACTCTCTTAGGTTAAAGTAGACTTTAACTGAATCTAAACTAAGACAAACATATAACAAATGCTACCTTGAATTCCTAGATCTAAATAGACATTTCAAGATTAAATTGTTGAAAGAAACGGAAGAGATCTAACTGACCTTCAATTCAATTGCTTGTCCTAATGGTTGCTCCAATCTCCAAGTCCTCGCGAGTGAACCTGTCAGAATAAAACCAAGATACAAGCATATACGATTCTATATCAACTTGAAATATGAGTTAGGATCTAAATGTATAACAGATACAAATCATATGATTGAAACAAACTCAACACACATGATTTGGGAAACAAGACAAGTTATGTTTTATTACCAACTTGAAGTCACTTACAATGGTTGCTTGATATCCAAGCCAACTCCTAGCTCCAAGTGCTTTCTTCTCTAGCTATCTCCACAAAGATTCAAGATCATAAGTTTGATGTCTCCAAGAGTCCTCCCCCTTTGCTCATGGAAGGCCTCTCTCTTATAGTGTGTAGTAGGGTTAACCAACAAGAGAGAAGGATGGATCTTGGGAGTGTTTAGTGGATCAGGCCCACTAATCTGAGAAAGTGAGTTAGGATCGAATCAGGGATACCAATCCTCAAAATTTTCTCAAAAATCAAGATCCCACAAGCCATGGAAAAAAGGCTAAAAAAGGAGTACCACGCCCCTTCAACTGAGCATAGCGTGGTAGTATCACGTGGCATAGAAGAAGCATAGTGCGGTAGTGGGGACTACCACTCCCTCAATGTTGAGAAAGGTGAGGTAGTGTAGGTATATGAAGTCTTAGGTGGGTTGATTCTTGACAGGACAAGTTTGTCTTCAAGGATCATTCATCATACTCCTCTTCTGGGTGTTTTAAGCAGTAGGGGAAGTGTTGTCAACTATTTTTATGGTGAAGATGTGACACTGTGAAATATGGAGGTATAATAGATGCCCCCTTAAGTGTGAGGTCAGAAGGGACTGATGGCCGAAAGACTTTACAACTACTATGCGGATATAGCATCGAGGAGAGAAACAAGGAGCTGAAATAGAAACAAAATGTTAGATATACCATCGAGGCGGGCATTCCCATGCTTGGAAACAATTGACTCAAAGCATGGCTGCCGACTAATACATTGCAGATCCATCAGTACTGAGATGATATAGACTGTAGAAAAATCATGGCTACTATGAACAAGCGTAGATCCATGAGACAGTAATGACACAGCCATGACCAATACAAAAGTGGATCTGTGTGACAATACAAAGGACATCTCCATCACAGCCTGGACACAATCAAAATACAAAGATGCACCCAGGGTCTTCTACTCAATCGCAAATGATAGGAATCTAGCCATGTGATTACAAGGTGTTGAAGTCAAACATGGTAGAAACCATTTGATTACCGGTCAGTTATATGAACCGTTAACAAATGCGAGGGAAATCACCAATGATGATGATGATCCCCAAGGCATCTATAGTAAACCTCAATGAAATGCGAATGAATGAGTTGATGTCGAGCGTTCGAGAGATTGTTCGATCACAGGTCAATGATGTAAACCTACTGTCGAACACGAGGAAACCTGTCATTGAGACATGTAGGTTGTTAACACCCAAAAAGTGCTCACTACCTCATCTACCCCATTACATGACTCATTTGTCCATATTTCCTACCATATTTGCCTCCAAAACCTTAAAATCCCATTAAAAAGCCTCCAAAAGGCCACAAAACCATTAAAAAAGCCCCCGAAAGGCCAAAAAAACACCTTTTTTCCCCAAAATAATCCAAAATTCCTCCAAAATAGCAAAAACCCTCTAAAAAGGGAATAAAAAATACAAAAAAAAAGAGAAAAAAGAGGGAAAAAGGAAGCAAAAACCCTATACAACTGAACTAAACCATATGGTTCCCAAAACCATGGGCCAGCACTCCACCACTAAAAACCTATAAATAGGTGATGGAGGCCCCTCATTTCATATCCACAGTCAAATACACCCTTACTCTTCCAAAATCACTCTTGAAACCCTAGCTCACCCTTGAGATACTTTCACACTTGAGTGCCCCTTTGGCCCATTTCCAACCCTTTGGAGAAAGAGAAAGGAGCAAAGCTGGAAGCTTGGAAGCAACCTTCCTGGACTACTGCAAGAGCTTCACCAACCTTCACATTGGAGGTATAATCTTTAATACAAAAAGAGAAATCTTTTGCCATATCTTTATGTTTCATTATTTATGTTAATGCTCATGCTAGGTTAAATTTCATATTGTTTTAGTGCTTTAATTTACTGTTTATTGAACTGCTACTAAGGAGTCCCTTCTCCTTAGTAGGTGCTCATTTGCACAAGCTAGGGTGAAAACCCTAGCTACAGTTTTGGTGACTCCCCTTGTGTTCCTTTGAATTTCTGGTTATAGTTTTAAAGTTTCAAACGTTTTCAATTTTCTACAATATTTTACTGTTTTTTCCTTTCGATTGTCCCTTTCGGCTGTCGTACACTGCGCCTTCTTCCACCTACAGTTGCGTTCCGACTGCGTCTTTTAGGCATTTACCTGTGATCCAACCGCGGCTCTCAGACTGTTTCTGACAACCTACCAGTGGTTTCCAGTCTGTTAACTGTGATCCGACCGCAGCTATTAGCTTGTTTCGTGCAGTCCGACAGCGACTGTTAACCCTTTTTCCTGTAGCCCGCTTGTGGATTTCAGCCATTTTTCTGCAACCCACTAGCATCGTTCAACCATTTTCCCACGTCCCCTCTTGGCTTTAAGCCATTTTCCTGCAACCCTCCTGCGTCTTTCGGCCTTTTTCCTGCGTCCCACTTGCGGCTTTCGGCCATTTTCCTGTAACCTACCTGCATCTTTCGGCCTTTTTCCCACGACCCGCCTGCGTCTTTCGATTTGTTTCCCGTGGTCCGACTATGTATTTCGGCCAAAATCCTGCAACCTATCCGTGACTGTTGAGCTGTTTCCTGCGGTCCGACCGCCCAGATTTGCCACAGACCCGTGGTCTATTTTCTGCACTTTTTTCCTGTTTTGAACGCAGCACTTTGCTACAATATTTTCTGCACCTACACAACCATCTGTCCTACCTGCAGCCATAATTCCCTACAAATTTTTCTGCAGTATTATTTCTGTTCCATTTACATATTATTTTTTAAATTTCAGCATTTTAATTGAAAAAGAGAAATTTTTGTATTTCAAAGTTTAAATTATGTATTGTTATTTTTAGTTAGAAAGTTGCCCACCCCGTGGCACTTTTACTTGGGTTCATCATCTCACATGCACACACTCTGTCACCTAATTCAAGTGAGCCCTAAAATACTACTTAACACAACCAACATTCTAACCCCACTTGGGGAACACATAAGAATTTTTGTGGTTAGGTAGGATCCGGGGGATAGGCATCCAAATAACACCCCTCGGTTTCTTACACTTGAGACATAGCTGTTGTCCATTAGGGAACCAAAATCTCCTAGTATGTTTTGGCACGGTCACAACCAGTTTATCAGAGGGCCTCTCCCCTAGGAGGGTTGAAGTATCCAGACTGGTTCCAGAGGCCTGAGTGGAATACCGCACTCCATTCAGTAACTGAAGGATACCTTTCGTAGTTCTCGATGTATCACTCGTATGGGGATACAGCGGCAATAGAACCAAACTGCAGATTCACCTTTTCTAGACGTGTCATGAACGGAGCATCTTAGTTTCCTTTCTTCTAGGATTGACTACCCAGTGTCCCTCCCAATAGGGGGATATCTTTAGCCACTTGGCTCTACTATCCATATTGCCTGACTTGGATTTCATCACCTTGCAGAGGATATGTCTAGTTGAGTCAGAATACTATTTAGCTAGGTGTTTGCATGCTCCCTTACCTCCTTTTGGTCTTGCGAGTCCACTATTTTTATTTTTTAGGAAACCTGCTACTTGTTGGTATTCTGACCACTTCTATTGATACTCCACTTGTTGTAGCACAACTGTTACAGTAAGTGTTTTGAGTTGGTTGTTGGCTTGAGTGCCATATTTTTTGAGCTCTCCTTCTGCACACTCAGTTGGATTAGGGTTTTTGAGTTGTTTTTCACTCAAACACAACCCCTAGATATTTGACACCATCTGTCACCATTGAGTCCCCGAGACATTCTCGGTGCCTCCGGGGCGAGCCCCCACAGCACGGTTCACTTGACATCACCCGTCATAGACATAGATTTTCATCACTTAATACCACTCATCATAGATCTCGAGCCTTGTCACTTGACTCCACTCGTCAGCGGTATAGAAATCCGTCACCCGAGATAGAAGCCCCTTATTTTACCTCTGATTCTGAGGCAGAGTCAGAGAACCCCATTTACACTGCACCAACCAGCCCCATGGCTGGCGTGACTTCCACCCCTTTCTTTATAGGGACCATTGGTGGAGCATCCACCACCACACCATCTACCACACCTACTTTGGGTATGCCCTCGATGCAGCCCACATCTACCATTCCGATCACTGCACCCATTCCAGTAGCTGGCATACCTATTCCCACTCCATCAGTGACTCACAATACCCTTGGCGGTGCAGGACTGTCCCATACCACTTTCGTCCCTCCACTTGGGGTCAACATCCCAAACCCAGCCCCTCCACTTGGGGGCATTGGCCCCAACATGGTCACACCCACTAGTATGTCACATCCTTCTACTAGTTTTCCATTCATGGCTAGTCTCAACCTTCCTGACCTAGCTAGACTGACTAACGATCCCATCAAACACAACCCTGCGTGGCCTCACATGCCCACCAAGCTTCCCTACGACATCCTTAAGTTTGAGGGCAAGGCAAGTGAGGACCCCTGGAACCATATTATGTCCTTCCATCTATGGTGTTCCTCCAACTCCATAGTGGATGACTATGTCTGCCTCCATCTGTTACAACACACCCCCACTAGCTCTGCAGCTAAGTGGTACATCGAGTAGCCCCATGGGACCCATGCCACCTTTACTTCCCTTGCCTCAACTTTCCTACAGTTCTTTCAGTTACCTGTCCACTATGATGTGGGAGTTGAGATCCTACTGTCTTATAGATAGAACACGACTACCCACATCACTGACCACATTCATGAGTGGCGTTGACGCCGCAGCCTCTACAAAATCAATTTAGACGACCGTATCTTCTTAGATTGGTTTCTAAAATCCCTCCTTCCTGTCATTGCCAAGGATGTGGAATCTGAATGACCCCAGTCCGAAGAAGAGGCCATCATCAAAGCCCAACAATTTGACCTCATTTACGGCCATTTGGTTTATTTGTATTCCATCATACCTGACACCCCTCACGGTGATTCCTCCCAACATGATGCACCGGGGGCATCCCATCCCGCAGATGGCATCATTGGTCGTATTGCCTCGCATCCTCAACCCTTTTCCATAGCACGTCTGAGCCATGGCCCCGACCTTTTGCGGGTTACATCTCAATCCAGAGAAACCAATTTGTATGCTCCCATGGCACATCACCACCATTCCCACGGACCCTCTTGTCCACCTCAGTGCTTTGGTCATGCATCCCCCGCTTACGCCCCCCCGATTGCACCTCAGCCATATTACCACCCACAGGCTGCACTAGCTCCTGTGTCCTCTCAAGCCCAATCTGCTTATAACCCACCACAGGCACCCCTTTGGCAAACCCACAACCCGTTCCGCAGACATATCATCAACCCACACAAGGTTCAGCACCTGCATAGCCTCCACCTACTTATTATCCGCCGCAGCCTGCTCCCGCACCTACACAACCCCAGAACCCACCTGCTACCCAAGGGCAAGTATACGCCCAATAAAATCCGCAGCAGAACCAAAATAACCAGTGCCAACAGGGCTAGCAAAACCGTGGCAAAGGCCATAACCGTGGGAACAACCCCCCTCCAGACCAAGCCGGTCAACCTCCCAATCCTCCAAACAACAATAAAGCAGCACCTGCCAACCAAAACCCTGATCGGCCGCCCAAGTAGGCCAAAAATCCTAATTTGCAAACAAACCACCCTTGTTCTATTTGCGGGATCTATGGCCACTACACACATGCTTTCCCACATTTGGAGCGAGCTCGACAACTCTGGACTGATGATGCCCATCGCCAAGGGCACGCGGCTCCTCAGGCGCCACCCAATCCCCCACCACCTCAGCATCAACCTTTGGTGCTGCAAAACCCCTTACCCACCCAAGGCATAGTGAACACTCAGCCATTGGCTCCCCCTCAAGGAAACACACCACCACAACAATAGATCACTTATGTTGCTTCTGATCAACCCATGTTAGACTCAGGTACCCACCACTTGTTAATGATGTCATCCGCCGATGTCAACCTCCAAACCCGTCGAAACCAATATGGCTCCACCCCTGAAGCCTGTCCCTCCGACAAAAGCACTAATGCTCTTCCCACTGATCAGACGTTACGTATACCTCCAGCTCCACTAGATGGCGCCTCCAAATAACCTTGCTTCCCACTTCGTCGCATCAACAATAATCCCAATGCTCGCACTGCGTCAAATTACAACATTGTAGATGACTTAGCCCAGTCTCCCGCAGCCATGTCTGCGTTAGAAGTCTTAAAAAACTGTCCTTCACAGTGCAATACTTTGCTCTCCGCCATTGGTGCTATTGACCCAAATGATTCACGACTGATGGCCTTCGATTTGGACCAGTCCGAACCACGCCTGCCTTCCACTTTAGCATTCCAAGTTTCTGTTTCCATTCGGAATCTTGTCATCCATCGGTGCATTATCGATGAAGGTGCCTCTACATGCGTTATGTCCACATTCATTTGGCAGAAGTTGGGATCCCCTAATCTCCAGCAGCCCTCCACTGCGTTGCAAGCCTACGACGGCCATTCGGATCAACCCCAAGGTCTCTTAGCTAATGTCCCCGTCCAGTTGGCTGGTAAAACCATGCTCATTGACATAGAGGTCATCAATGCCCAACTTGATTATAACCTTTTACTTGGCCGCAGCTACATGTATGCCATGCAGGCAGTTGCCTCATTCGTTTTTTGTACCATGATGTTCCCCCATGACGGATGCGTGGTCAAGGTCTACCAACTCACCTATTACAATCCCAATGCCCCCGCTGCACCCGAAAATGTTCTCCCCATGGTTGAACAACCTGTTTGTGGTGCAACTACCTCGTTTGTTTCCTCTGTGGGACCCGGACTTTACTCAGATACACCGATGACCTCAACATTCCAATCCATTCCACCCCCATCACCAGCGACCGAAGTATCTAAACTGTGTACCCTCTCCCACAATACCCAAACACCCAACAATCAACCGCCCTTATTACCCAAACCACCATTGGTACCTAGTCACATTGGTGTTACACCCATCCACACAATCCCCTTCCCATTCCCTCCCTCAGGAGTAGTAAGTGCCCCAGTTATGGCTACTCTCAGCCTCCCCGGGTTAACCTTAGGATTACCCATGTGGTATATTTCGCCTCCCGTTCCCCCGCCGACACCAAATGTCATCCTACAACCGGTGCAACCCATTGCTACTACTAGTCAACCACCTCCCGGTGTCACTACCCCTTTGTCATCTATGAATCCCCCTCCTCTTATCAAGCACACTGGGGGCAGAGGCCCAAAACCATACACTGTTGTACCCCCATCCAAAACAGTTAAAACTCCCCCCGTGTTTCGTGCTCCCCCCAAATGCTCATTGTGTGATGAGTTAGGCAATCCGACTCATCAATGTCCACAATTACCTGCATTACAGGAACACATGCAAATGCTTGACGAGGACCCCAACATCCCGGTTGTCGAACTAGATCCAACCCCTAATCCTTGTGATAAATCACTGCGTACCAACCACCCTTGTGCAATATGTGGTATTTACGGCCATTACTCACATCACTATCCTGATCTCCCAGATTACAGAGCAAATCTCTATGAGATGAATAATTTGGACCTTGAGACGACACCCCCCACAATTGAGGAGATCCACCCCCCCATATCACCCTCACTTGGAGAGATTAACACAATTTATATGATCTCTTTGACTACCACTCCCTCGTCAACCAATTTGACAAATCAAAGTTTCCGCAATGATGAGGAGATTCTAGAGGCTCTCACTGCCCTGGATTATCCCTAGGAAGACATGCACCATCATTCCTATTTTCTCCCAGAAGAGTCCTCCTTCACCACAGCCACCCAATTTGCGGTTGAGTCCAAAGATTTCCTTCCCACCAAAGTCGACTAGTTTAAGGATCCCATTCCCGCTCCTGATGCCTTTGAGGAAGGTAACATGGCCAACATCTCACCCACAATCCAAATCGATATCGCTGCCCCACTTGGTGCTCTTGAAATCATTACATTAGGAGCCTCCTGTAGTGAGTATGAGATTGGAGAGTACAAAAAACTTTTCCAAGAGTTCCGTGATGTCTTTTCCTGGTCCTATACTGAAATGCCTGGTCTCGACCCTGCTATCATCGAGCACCACATTGACATCTCTGCTTTAGGGGGCATAATAGATTACCTTGAATCTAGGATAGGGGGCATGATCAATCATTTTGAACCTTCCCCATCTCACCTATCTCAGCACATCAGTGACCCCCTTGTTCAAACCAACACATATGTGATCCACAATCACAAACCCCATGCACATAGCATGGGGGTAGGTCATTAACCCTGCTCCCCTTTTTCACATGCTTGATCTCAACCATTTTTGAGGTCACATATCACTTGTAGATTTGATTTGATTTGATACACCTAGTATTATTCCCCCGCGGGTAATCATTTCTCCCCACCACTGCATCCTTCGCTTGGTGGGCTCACCTTTATTTGCAACCATTTTTTAACCTAGTTATTTCCTTTGACCATTCCGGAGTCTGTATGACCTCCTTTTTTCACACCATTTGCACTGCCAGATTCATATTTCCATGCCCGTGATGATGCTTGAGATAATTTCTCGCTCTCACCAGGACCAATATCAACATTGTGTCCCGACACCTTGTCGCCTCGGTTTGCATGCCACATTGGCCGTAGCCTGTTTTTGATATACCTTATATCATCAGATTCATTTTTTTGATTCCGTGATGATGCTTGAGATCATTTCTCGCTCTCACCCCCAGATGTTTTTGGGTATTTTTTCCAAAACACCCCTCGTCACCTTGGTTTGCGTGCCACATCGACCGTTATCTGTTTTGACACTTTTTATATCACCAAATTCATTTTTCCAAGCTTGTGATGATGCTTGAGATCATTTCTCGCTCTCATCGGGTACAGTTTCAACATTATATCCCGAGACCTTGCTGCCTTGGTTTGCGTGCCACTTTGGCCGCCATCGAATTGTTCCACATTTTTACATGAGCCCTTCACTCCTTTCATACTGCAGTTATTTCATTATTTTTCCACCATTCATTCTCCCGCAAGGAGGCCCACCAGTGTTCCCCCCCTACCCTAATTCTTGGTCATCATCAATGTTCCTTGATTGATCACTTCCTCCTTGCTTGACCATTCCTTTTGTTTGGTATAATTTTCTCCCTTTTTCAGGCTAGACAAGTCCTTTACGAAAAAGGCACTTAGGGAGTTTCTGTTAAGCTCTTTTCTGACTCCTAAAACAATGAAAAGATCGCCGAGCAATCTTGCTTCCTTTCATGCTTGTTAAAGTACCTGAAAGGGAGTCTATCTGGTATAAGTTTAACCCTTTTCCGGACCTGGTAGACTAATTACGAAAAAGGAATACTCTAGTCACACCGGCTAGAAGAGTTCTTCATTGCATCCTTTTATGCTTCTTCGGGCCTTGGAGACTAACACATGAAAAAGCACCCCCCCTGGAGTCTTCTTATTGCTTTCAGACTCTCTAAAAATTGAAAGCAACCACAAGCATGCACCATCCTGGGCTCGTACAAATCCACACGATGGTACCATTCCATTATTTCAGAGTCTTTTTATCGCTTTCAGACTCCTTAAAATTGAAAGCAATCATGAGCATGAACTGTACTGGGCTCATATAAATCCACACGACAGTACCATTTTACACACACTTCTTCTAGTTCCTTAACCCATGAAGAAGTCCTCCCATGCCTCTTGGCACTATGATCGATCATCTCGGTAGCACCCCCAATCAAGTCAACTTTGTTTAGAGTAGTCTGCATTCTCCTGCCATTTTACACCAGCTTCAGTATCACTCATCCCAGTCACTATCCTTGATCCTGTACAGCTATGATCCCTTTCCCACCAGTCAGTTTCATATGCTGTCCGATCGTCCCCTCCATTATACTCTGAACAAAGAAAGTTTGAGTCCACCCACTTACTTGCCCAGTTATCCCCCATAGTATGTCAGTCCTACCATCAGTACTCTCACACTTCGGTTCTCCACCTCGCTCTCCTGTCAAGGAAACATCATTGCCTTGATAGTTGTAGGTCTCCCTCTGTTGACGATAGCCCCTCTATTCCAGAGGATAGACCCAAATGTCCCTGCTCCTTGGACCCATCACCATCTGTGGTGAGTGCCTACGGACCATTCTGAGAGGAGTCATCATTGCCTCTCTGAGTGGTTGTTTCTCACATGCTCGACTTCAACACCTTGATCGCATCGTTGAGAATTGCGCAAGGTTTATATCCCTTCAGTTATTGGTCGAAGACCCTAGATTTCCCCTGACTCTAGCACATTGGTGAGTCGCTTCAGAAGACCCAGTTATATTTTCCCATGGATGTCTGGGTTGCATTGGCGATTGTATTCGGAAGCCATCCAGTTGTATGCTTCCTTGAGTACCTAGTACAGTTCCAGTTCAGTGTACCATTGAGGATATGACTCCCCATCACTATGCTCCAGCAACTCATCAGTTCCTCTAGTACCACACTCAGCAGCACTGTTGTTATTCCAGTGTATCAGTTCTTCAGCTTAGACATGGTCATCCCAGCAGTATGTCCCCGATTTGTGTCCCCTCTGGACCCTTATGATGTACACAGTGGTTCTCTATGTATCTCATAGGTCCCTCTTTTCAGGCCTCACAGTTCTTTTTTATGTATCTTGATATGAGCATGGGTATGCCCGCCTCATCCATATATTGAGATTCTTCCTCATTCATTATTTGAGGCCATGTATATTTCAGGTCCCCATATTTTGGACCCCATTGTTATTATTATTCTATATCTTGATACGAGCATGGGAATTCCCGCCTCGTCCATATGTTCAGATTATTCCTCATTCATTATTGAGGTCATGTACTTTCGGTTTTTGCAGTTTGTTCGAGACCGTTGTTCCGGTCTCTAGTTTGTTTCTTCTCTTCTCCACACCCCAGGAAAACCATACCAGACTTATGATGTTTATCGGCCATATGATGAGCTCCTACCCTCACACATCAGGGGGCAATCTGTTAACACCCAAAAAGTGCGCACTACTTCATCTACCCCATTACATGACTCATTTGTCCATATTTCCTACCATATTTGCCTCCAAAACCTTAAAATCCCATTAAAATGCCTCCAAAAGGCCACAAAACCATTAAAAAAGCCTCCAAAAGGCCAAAAAACCCTTTTCCCCCCAAAATAATCCAAAATTCCTCCAAAATAGCAAAAACCCTCTAAAAAGGGAATAAAAAATACAAAAAAAAAAAGAAAAAAGAGGGAAAAAGGAAGCAAAAACTCTATACAGCTGACCTAAACCATATGGTGCCCAAAACCATGGGCCAACACTCCACCACTAAAAACCTATAAATAGGTGATGGCGGCCCCTCATTTCATATCCACAGTCAAATACACCCTTACTCTGCCAAAATCACTCTTGAAACCCTAGCTCACCCTTGAGCTACTTTCACACTTGAGTGCCCCTTTGTCCCATTTCCAACCCTTTGGAGAAAGAGAAAGGAGAAAAGCTGGAAGCTTGGAAGCAACCCTCCTGGACTGCTGCAAGAGCTTCACCAACCTTCACATTGGAGGTATAATCTTTAATACAAAAAGAGAAATCTTTTGCCATATCTTTATGTTTCATTATTTATGTTAATGCTCATGCTAGGTTAAATTTCATATTGTTTTAGTGCTTTAATTTACTTTTTATTGAACTGCTACTAAGGATTCCCTTCTCCTTAGTAGGTGCTCATTTGCACAAGCTGGGGTGAAAACCCTAGCTACACAGGTACCAAGGTACTAGTGATTGATTCCTAAGTCCAATTCCCAGATAGTGATTTGGCGTCGACGTGAATAGACTCGTCGAAAGTGGGCCATAATGATTCCCACATCATCGACACGAAATTGGAATGAAAAGATAGTATAAGATAATGAAATGATAGAACATGTACTGACACAATGGAGGTTTGACACAATGAATGACTCTGAACAATGCAACCCTTTGAACATATAACGGCATGTAAAAGGACTTGGTAGCAGGGATTATTGATAGCAGAGGATAGACACTGATCGAGTAGGCTCGTGGCCAGAGAGACGACTCAGGATGATGACCATAACTCAGCGAAAATAGATACCCAAAATAGACAAGGTACAAACACATGCCATGTTCAAAGGTGACGACTGACAAGCTGCCAACAAAATAAACTTGACTTGTTTCCCATATTCCCCCGACATGATAGATGAGTACCTCTTTGTTGTTTTTAGAGCTTGAAGAGGATAGCAGATGCTTAGTAAAGCTCATCTCATAGATGAGTCCAATCTCACATATTTTACAAACCTGAGAAAGGAGGGGTTCGTCCCAAAGTGGGTCCTTTGATGTCAAATTTTAATGAGTCCAAGGAAGGAAAACTTGGTAGTTTTTCACATTTAGAGAGCTTGAAAAACTTAAAGAAGGCTCCAAAGTGTACTTTTTCATAAATTTAGTCCCTCGATCCCGTAAAAGTGTAAAACAATTCCCGAGAGAACTCTCCCAGCCAAAAATTAACTGAGGTATACCTTTCTCGTAAATAGTCTAGATGTGCTGAAAAAGGGGTAACCTATCACCGAATAGACAACCTTTCAAATACTTTTTCAAGTGTGAAAGAGACAAGATCACTTGTCAATATTTTCAATTTTAGGGAGTCTGAAAAAGAGCTTAACTATGGACTCCAATGGTTTTCTTCGTAATTTTTAATTATTCTAGTTCGAAAAAAGAATAAAATATAACCAGGATAATACTTTCCTCATCGTTTAACGAGCATGAGTAAAGCTGACTAAGCTCGACACCATTGACTTAAGTTTGAAAAGCACGACACGGGTGTAAAAGCGCTTGGAATCTTTTTCAAGTTTTAATCCAGAGCACGAAAAAGATAAAGTAGGCTCGAAGTGAAGGTCAAATAATAAATGAACGCCATTGTGAACATTTTTAAAGGAGACCCTGTCAACAAATGCTCATGGAACCAAATATTAATAATGTGAAATGGGTTTTAATTTAACCAGATAAAATAATGAGTAAAAAAATAAGTAAAAAAGTTATATAAGGAATGGGTAAATATAGAAAGTTACCATTTCACTTGCGCATTTGCCAAAAGAGGATATTTTACCCATTAAGGAGCAAAAACTTCAAGAGTTCATATCTAGAGATCCAGAGCACCGTTTCAATGGCCGTCTATGCCAGGTAAGAGCTTTCAAGCCCCTTTTTCATTTCATAGATAAATAACTTGATTTCAATAGGAAATAATAATTTTTTGGGTGAGCCCTAATAGGCAATTTTTTCCTTCCACAGTACCGCATGGAATCTATATCGGGAAACACGGTACTGTGTGACAGTACTGCACTGTAGGGTTAAACAGGGGCACGGTACTGTGCAGTACCGCGTAGTCACATTGCCCCCAGGTGCAGTAGTGGCGGTTTTTAAGATGAAAAAATTTATTTTTCTCAAATTTTTTGCTGAGATTAAGTTATTAAATGGTTAATGAATATTTCCTATGACCTTTTGCAGGAGTTTGCAACTTGTTTGGAGCAAAATGGTCAGTTGGAAAGAAAGAGAACATGAGGCGGATGATTTGCTGGCCGAAAATGACCAAAGGACTGTTACTGCATTGTGGGAATGCGGTTTATTAAAATTCTTCAAGACCAAAGGTATCCGCAAGCAAGCCAAACTTCTCACCCATATTATTCAAATGTGGGACCCCGACATTCAAGCTTTCCGAGTTGTTGAAAATACCCTCGAGATTGAACTCGAGGACATTTATTTCCTAACGGGCCTCTCAAAGAGAGGAGCCCAGGTGAATTTTACTGGGTTCACGGCCTCGGAGGCGAGCACTGATGCTTTAATCACTCGTTATTGTCATCAAGGTTCGGGGAAGAAAAGCGGTAAGGTGGTCATTAAGGATATTGCAGAACTTCTTTTAAAAACCGTGTTGTTCACCATCACACATGCAGCAAGGAGTACGGGTCCCCATCAGGCTTCCCGTACACAGATGAATCTTGTAGTGGATTACATGGTAGGAACAATATTCAACTGGTGTGAGGCAGTATTGACCAACCTCAAAGAGCAAGTGAACAAGTGTAGTCTTGAAGAGAACTCTCAATTTGGGTATAGGAGCATCTTGGTCACCTTCTTCTTGGCGAGGGTGCTGTTGTTGCATCCACAGCTGACCATGCCCCCATGTCTACCTACTGAGCCATGGATGGCTCGATGGAGTGAGTATGTAGGACGACTTGGAGGGCTTCAATGTTTGGCTTTCGGTGAGGATTTCTTCTCGTGGCTCGAGGAACAGATCGTGATAATCGACGACTACCCCTATGCAGGGGTGGACTTCTGCGAGGACATAGACTTGGCACCGCCGGAAGATGAGGATTGGGACAATACAGGTATGACCTTCATAAATGTGTTTTTTAATTTTTTGAATATATGATTTTTTAAATTTTATTGTTTTTTAGAATGTGTAAAACAGATTTTAATATATATACATGTTCATGCCGCAGATTGTGGACCACAGAGACCTGCAGGGTACTCACCGTTACGCCGAGGTGGTGTTGATCGTCGAGCCTCTCCAGACAAGGAAGAAGATGAGGATGAGGCGGGAGGGGTACAAGAGATAGAGAGGAACCTATAGGGTTTAACCCACGGTGTCGCCGCTATGAGGATGGATGACATCCCTTTGCATCTCCAGCGGCATACCGTAGGTGTGCCTAGGCGTATTGGCCGACTCCTCCATAGGGTGGCTCGGACTATAGTGTGTTATCACTAGCAGCATGAGGAATCTAAGGAGGAACATGATAGATCTCCCAGATCTCCTTAGATGGTATCTTTTCTCTTTTTGTGGCATGTATACGATATGTAGGCTTTAAGAGCCAAATTTTTGTATGGGACTAGGTCCCAAATTTTGTCTTTAAAACACAAGCTTCATGTATTTGAAAAAAAACACTTTTATATACAGTGATATATACATGGACCTATTTTTGTGGCCTATTTATTTACAATGACTTGTGTGTTCATTTTATGATGTGTTTTTATGTATGGGAAAGATGCCAATCAAAAATGTAATTAGCTAATGAATCAGCTATACAATTGAATTCTCTTGGTATGTGTTGATATGAAATAAAATTAAAAGATCGTTCCAAGAGGTGTACCCTTCTAAATAAGTGAAGTAGGATAGGATCGCGAACTGTGTAAACACGATTCAGATGAGAAACCACGAGTTGGGAGTCTAGAAAGACTGATAGGGAGTCAATTCCAAGGGAAGCAACCTCCGTCAAGAGTTCGATGACTGCATGGTACTCTGCGATATTGTTGGTTGTGGGACCCAAACAATTGGCTCCTGAAGATAGCAACTCACCAGTGGGAGAATAGATTACCCATGTTGCGAAAGCGAGGTTCTGGGTATGTCGGCTCGCACCGTCGGTGAATTCGAAGTAGGTAGATATCTGCGCATAAAAGCACAAGTCAAGGTAAGGATGGATACATGAGGTCCGTGTGTGCACAAAAAAAAGATAAGTGAAAACAAGCTAGGTACATTATGTACAAAAAGTATCTCACGCAGGATAACCCTATGCATAGAAGCGTTTGAGGTACAGCCCATTGTGGGGCCATGCCAATGGTGTGCCATCACAATCGATGAGTTCATAGGCTCCTTTCTCCAAGACACGTTTTACAACAAAGGGGTTGTACCACATAGATTCTAGCTTTCCTTTTCCAATTTTATCGTGCATTTGATCATATGTGAGTACGAGGTCACCTTCATTGAAAACCCGAGGTTGAATGGATTTGTCATATTGTGCTTTGACGCATTTTTTATGAGCTTCGTTGGCTAAAGCGGCATCTCGGCGGGTTTCATCTAGCTTGGCTAGGTATAGAAACCGTTCCTCTTCGGAAGTGGTGTGGGGAAGTAGCTCTATGGCTATCTTAAGTGATGGAATTTCACATTCAATCAGTAAAATGGCTTCCAGGCCATACACCAGTTGGAATGGTGTAAACCTAGTAGCACTTTTTACTGAGGTCCGGTATGCCCATAGTGCCAAAAACAGAGCTGAGTGCTAGTTGGACTTATGAGTACCCACAATACGTTGAATCATTCGTTTTAGAACTTTGTTAATGGCTTCAACTTGGCCATTAGCTTGTAGGTAGTATGGGGTTGAGTTTTCATGGTGAAAACCCAACTTGGCACTCAGTTCCTCGATCATATGGTTCCTAAAGTGGGAGCCATGATCGATCACAATGGATTGTGGGACACCAAATCTAGCTATAATGTGGTTGAATATGAATTGTGCTGCTGTTTTGCTGTCTTCAACATAAGTAGGCATCACTTCAACCCATTTTGTGAAATAGTCAACAGCTACTATGACATAGCTATGCCCCCAGGCTGAAGTGGGCTTACAGTGCATGAAATCTATTCCCCATTTGGAAAAGGGGCCAACAAAAATAACAGGATGGAGTGGAGCAGGATGCGAGCGTGTCTTATTATGAAAGAATTGACAGAGTGGACATTTCTTAACCATTTCAATGCAGTCTTTGAAAATTGAGGGCCAGAAATATCCCATTCATAGTATCTTCTGGGCCGTAGCTATCCCAGAGAGATGACCACCACATGCTCCAGCATGGCAGTCATTAAGAACGCATTCCACTTCATCTAAAGTCAAACAGCGTCGAAGAACAGTGTTGACACAACATCTATAAAGGGTATCGTTGACTATGAGGTAGTACTTGGCGTGATGTCGGATACGTCGACGTTCATCGCGAGTGAGATCAGGACGGAAACATTGGGTTTGGAGATATAATAAAATATCCCCGTACCATGGATCAGATGTGCTAATGAGAAACAACGATTCATCAGGAAGAGAATCGATGGGCTCGGATTGCTTAGTAGCACGAGGCAAGTTACAAATCAACTCAGCAAAGACCAAAGACTTCTTGGACTTGGCTTTGGCAAATTCCAAGTCAAACTCTTGTAGGATGACGATTCAACGAGAATATTTTCCCCCAAGCACTTGACGCGTGAGGATATAATACATTGGATTGAAATCTTCTATAACAGTGGTCCGATGGAGTAGAATGTAATGATGGAACCTATGGACAACGAAAACTCTTGCCAGAGCCAGTTTTTCAACATGTGAATAACGAGTTTTGGAGTCGAGAAGACTCTTACTAAGATAGTATACCACATGTTCTATGTCGTTATTGTCTTCTTGGAATAGCACGATACCGATAGTGGAAATCGAAGCTGGGAGATAAAGAATGTAATCCCGTGTGTAATTGGGGGGTTTAATAATAGGATCTTTAGTTAAGGCCGCCTTTAGATTATCAAAGGAGCGTTGGGCTTCGTTGTCCCAGATGAAGGGAGTGTTCTTCTTGAGAAGCCTCATATAGCCTTTTTTTATCTCAGAAAGATTACAAATGAAACAGCATAGAAAGTTTGCATGCCCTTGCAAACTTTGAAGTTCTAGGATGTTCGTGGGGGAAGGCAGGGCTAAGATAGCTTCTACCTTTGTAGGATCTAAGCATATCCTACTCTGGGAGATTATGAAGCCCAAAATTTTTCTAGCTTCCACGCAAAAGATGCACTTAGGTGGATTCAAACGGATATTGTAGTGATGACACCTTTCGAAAATGGCACCTAAGTGATCAGGATGATCTTCCCGAGTCTAAGAATGAGCAGGAAGATCATCAAGATATGGTTCTACAATATGTTTGATATCATGAAATGCGTACGACATCGCCCGTTGGAAAGTTGCGCCGGCATTTTTAAGGCCAAAAGGTAACTTTCGATATGCAAAAATCCCCCAAGGGTAGATAAAGGTTGTTTTATGCTGGTCGATTAGGAGGATATTGATCTGATTATAGCCAAAAAAGCCATCCGTAAATGAAAAGATGACACTCCCGGCGCAATTATCGATGAACGGAGTTGGGTAGTTGTCCTTTGGAAAAGCTTTGTTCAAGTTGCGATAATCGACATAGACTCTAATCGTTCCCTGTTTCTTGGCTACGGGAACGATGTTAGATACCCATTCTATCAATGGATAGGATAGATAAAACCAGCACAGAAAAGTTTTTCAACTTCTGCTTTAACAGTGGCTGCCTTACGAGGATGGACGGGTCGGAGTTTCTACCGAACAGGTCGGGTGCCAGGGAAGGTCGGAATTTCGTGGACCATAATCGAGGGGTCTATTCCTGGCATTTCTTCATAACTCCAAGCAAAAACATCGCGGAAGGTTTTAAAGTAGGCAGTGTAGAACTCCATTTCGAGTGGAGTGCATGTTTTTCCAATATGAATGTTTCCACGATACCAGGCTTCATTGAAATGTCTATGGGGGTGGTTTCCATAAGGTTATCGAAGTTTCCTTCGAAAAATACTTCGTCGAGGGAAGTGGGAAACTTGGTTTGAACCATTCCAAGTGAAGGGATGGATTTTGTATCGGGGTCAAGCGTCTGAATGGTGGGGAATGAAGATTGATGATGAAAATATCCCCATGGTGGCTCATCACCGCACATAACCTCTATAAATGATTCGTCAGTGGGAAAAATCAAAGTGAGAGGATCGATAAGTGGTGGGGATGAATGAGTCTCAGATGAGAGCTATGCCATGATGCGATGGGTAGAACAATCGACCCAATCAGTGGCTGACTAGATCGCTTCAGACACTGCGAGGTTTATATTCAAAGGCATGGAGTTGCCGTAGTTTTCAATCTTAGTGGGAATCAGAATCACCCATGAATCATTGGAAGGGGTGACATTCAATGAAATCATGTTGACTGGTTGAACATGGGGCCCTAGGTCTGGGAAAACTCCAATAAGGGAAGAATCCTTCATAAGACCAATGCCAACGTCTTGGAACCAGTACCAAGGCTGATCCAATAATAGGACGGTGTTGGCGGAGTTCGGATGAGAGTCTGGGATACAGTAATCAAGTTGATCTATGGTGACAATTTTTCCTTCAATGGGGGGCTCAGTGGCGGGTTTCGTTGGATCAGTGGTAATGCGGGCGGCATGGGGAAGAAGTTCGTGTAAAGTGTCGGATTGGGTATTTACCAAATCCATGTACTGGGCTGTCGATATGGCTTGTTCCTCCGTGACCGGCCTACGCATAGCGATATCCATGGCTATGGGAGGCAAGAATGTCTTTGTGAACCAATCAGCGAGTAGCTGATCTGGAATGGGTGCCTTGATTAGCCTACGGAATCGACACCACTCATGGATGTGATCTGAAATGTGCGTAGAAGTGGTTTGATGCAATGACGTTAACAGTTCTGTTCCAGTCTCATACCGGATGGGGAGCTAGAAATGGGTCAGAAACTACATAGCCAAGGTGTTGAAATCATGGAAAGAGTGTTGTGGCAGCTTGATGTACCATTTTGCTACCGTGCCGGTAAGCGTACGCTGGAAGAGCCATAGTCGAATGGAATCGTCCATCAATGAGTTGGATGAACACCAAAGATGGAAGGTCATCATGTGATTCTTGGGGTATTCCCCGGGCTTAGCATCGAACTTAGGAATGTTTGATGGAATTTTGGATGGAATGGGTGGCCAGTGAGGTTCATGCCATATAGGATCGTTAATGAGCCTCGAAAAATCGGGTAAATCTAGCGTGGCCAAAAAGGGAAGTTGACGATTGGTCTGCGGGTATGAGTAATAACCATATGGTGCAGAGAAACCTGGGGGGCCCTGCATAGCATATTGTTGCATGTTATACCCATATGTGTTTCCCAAAGGGTACTGCTAGAAGTTCTGGGGGTAGTAGGCCATGTGGTTAACCGGTTGAGTGTTGGAATTCATTACCTGACTAGGAATCACGGTGGTAACCGGTTGTTGGATGTTCTACTGAGTGGGGATGGTAGGTATGGTACCCTGGGATTGTTGTAAACCAGGAATGGTTGCTGCTCTAGGTTGGGGAAATGTTCCCTGGAGTTGTTGTGTTCCAGGAATATTACCACTATATTGAGTAAGTGGAGGGTTTCCTGTAGCAGGGTTGGGGGGTGGCTGTGATAGTGGTGTCCGTGGAATGTTGGTTCCTCCTTGATGAAGATGTGTAAATTGAAGGGATGGGTTCCATGGAGTTGTTGTAGCCAAAGGATAGGGGAGGCTACAATTCAAGTTGGGGGGAATCTGAGATTGCCCCCAAGCTGGGTTCTAGTTTCCAAACAATGAGTACACCTCACTCTATGGGATTTGAGATTCCCAAGGAGGAAGCATGCCTGATGAGGGATGTTGAAGATGAAGCCCGGTTGGGAAACCGGTATAAGGTTGTTCGCTGCCAGGTGTGTTGTACATACCATACTGAGCAGACCCTGCTGGTTGGGAGGGTTGTTGGATGGTGCCGATGGGTTTCCCTCCAGCAGATGGGTTGGATGGCCTTATAGGAGGAGGTTGTTGACTAGGAACGGGGTTCCCAACAAAGTATTTTCCTCCAGTAGGTTGGGTTGATGGCTTGATGGGAGACGGTTGGTGACTAGGAGCGGGGTTTCCAACAAAGGATTTTCCTCCAGTAGGCTGGGTTGATGGCCCGCTAGGAGGGGTTTGGTTGTTGGGATTGGGGATTGAGGTAGTCAGTTGTCCACCTCCTGAGATAGTGTAGATAGTGGCCAAAGGTGAACCTCCGGTCAATATGGATGATCCAGTGGTATGACTTGGTGTTCTTTCGACACTAGCAAGGTAAGATAGTGTCGATTGGCCAACGGTGCCAAAGGTGCCGATTTGTGGAGGGTGTCTTCCATATGTGACGGGCGAGGACGAAGAAAAAAATGGGTTATCCCTCATAGAATGTGTGCCAAACATGGATGATGGCAGCAAATGTGGGGAATTTAACCAAGGGGTATCGGGGGTGTCGTCCATAGCATCTTCAACAATAGGAGGACTATCGAAGACTGGGTCCAAGTTCATACCCTGCAAAAGGTTTTCAGGTCCAACAGGAACAGAGTTATAGTAACATCTGAAGGTTCGGAGCCGTCTGCATAGCGGTGATGAAACTCTGTGCTAGACGAAATGTTGGGATCCCGATAGTCAGGAGGATGGGTAGTAGGGGGATATCTAGAAGCCGATGAGAGCACTTGCTCTATAACATGTTTAAACTGGGCTGACGCTAGAGGGGAATTAGCTAGACTAACCATACTAGACTGAATGGAGGCCATGATCTCATGTCCCGAAGGGAGGTTGGGGAGAGATATGGTACGAGGTATGTTGCTGGAAGAACCATTTTCCTATGGATGAACACTAGATGCGCGGTGGTAACAGGCGGAGTCTCTGCCTGGGAAGTGATAAAGCCATAATCGAGTTCAAAAGGTGTATCAGGAAGTTGGGTTTCTTCAATAACTTTGATGTACCCGCTTGGGACTGGAATCAATCCATATGTATCCTGGTCATATCCTTCGGTGGTGCCAACAGATCCTTTCGTGTCATTGTAGAAAGTTTTTGGTGGAAGGGGAGTGTTGACATCGGGGAGGAGGATGGCTTCCGGTCTAGTATCTTGGGTTGTACTAGATTCATCCGCTGTAATGTTGTCGACTATGGCAGATATATCTGGAATAACAGTGCGTGAAGTGACAGTGAGAGTCTCAGATGTATGAGTGGTTGCAGAAACTGAAAGAGGTTCTGAGACCGTGCTATGAGTAATAGTGATAGGCGGAACTGGAGATGTAGTGCGTATCAGCGGTGGAATGTTCCCTCGACTGGCACCACAGCTAGGAGGGGTGGGAATACATCATGCAGGTGGACCAGAGGTCCACGGCAGTGGTGGTGATGGAGGGATTCTGCCCTGTACTCTTCGTGATCTCCGTGGTGGTTCTGACATAATGGCAGGAATATGAAATCCGGGGGCAGTCTCGTAACAAAGAACTCAAAAACTCTAATGCAGTCGAGTGTGCAAAAGAGGAGCTAGAAAAAGCAAGGCTCGCAGGCGAAAAAAGCAAGCTCTAAAATCTATACTGAGACCGGCGTCCCAGTAAGCGAGCTGAGAAAAATAATGGCCAGAATGCCAACAAGCAGTCACTAAAAAGAAAAAATGACCCTCTATAAAGATGAGATAACAAGCAAACTCCTAACTAAGAGCTAGAGACCTCAACAAGTTATATCCTTCACAAGGTGATGAAATCCAAGTCGAACAATACAATGTGAGAGACCAATATGAGAAGGATATCCCTCTACCGAAAGGGATCCTGGGTAAAAGAGTCCTAGTAGAAAAGTCACTAAGCTACCTCGTTCATGACATGTTGGAAAAGGTTTTTGGTGCTTATGCCTTATCACCCTTACATTACTATGACTACAAGGAAGACAATGATCGATGTTGCCTTAGGGCTAAGTGGAGTGCGGCATTCCACAGAGTCCATCTAGTTCTCAATCTCGCGGTGGTTTAACCCCTTAAAGTTAAAAATAGTCAGGAGGCCCCTCCACAAACTGGTCTATGACCGTGTCAATAAATACTAGAGGATTTTAGTTCCCTAAAGGACAACAACTATGTCTCAGATGATAATGACAAGGGGGAATTATTTTGATGCCTATCCCTGGTGTCCTACCTAACTACCAAATTCTTTTGATTTCCTCAAGTGAGGTTAATGTTGGTTTAGTTAGGGAGATTAATTTTAGTGGTTGTATTACTCAATCGGGTAAATGGACGTGAAACTTGGTGGTGTGACAATCCAAACCATGCAAGTGAGAATGAATCGAAATAAGCCTTGAATTCGATGAAAACTAGCTATGGAAGGGAGAGAGTTCTTCGATCATAAATGCATGAAACTTTTCACAATCAATGGAAAACCACTTCAAAACAAAAAAAAATTGTTTTCTTTTTCTAAGTAAAGCCAAACTGAAACAAACACTCCTTTCAAATTCATTGATCTGCAACTAGAATGCTCCAAAAAATGAGAATTTATGTGGCAAATGAATGGTTCACTTCCTAATGCACGATAATATTGCTAGATCATTTCAATCCAAACAACACAAATGTTCTCCAATGATAATTTTCAATATAGATTTTAATGATAATAATGGAAAATATGATATTTATAAGAACAATGTGATTATGAAAATACACAATCCTGTAATGTGATTATTAAATTCACAATCCTGTAATAGAGGATAGTAGTAATAGTTTGGTTGTGATGGGAAGATCAAGCCAATGCAATCAAACTGAAGGGGTGACCCAATGTGCAAATAATGCCACTAAATCATAAAAGAATCAAGCTCACAAGAGAATTAAACGAACCACAAAGACTGTGCAATGAATAGGATGGTAATAAGAAACAGAAAACACCAAACTAAAGCAGAGAAAATCAAAAGTGACTCAGGAAACCAAACAGGCAAGAAAAATTGAAAAAATGCAGACACTACCGCATGGCAAAAACAGGCTAGAGAGCGGTACTGGTACACTACTGCTCTGGTAAGAGTGCTGGGTACGCAGTACTACCGCACTGTAGACAGTAATGGGGGCGTGGTACTGTTGCAAAGAATGAAAAAATGCAACTTTTGAAAGGGAGATTGAATTTTTCAGGGTTGCTGCAGACCCAGAGGACTCACTGATCACTGAGGGAGGAAAGATGTAGAGAGGAGGCGTGAATAAAGGTCAAAGAGACCAAAATTCGGTATTGGTTTGAAGAGAAAGAAGCATCACAATAAAAAATGACTGAAAGTGAGATAAATCAATCGAATGGGGTTCAAACCAGTGGAGTCACCATTTTTTTTGTAGAAATTTCTCCCTACGGATAGGTAGAAACTCTCTTAGGTTAAAGTATACTTTAACTGACTCTAAACTAAGACAAAAAGATAACAAATGCTACCTTGAATTCCTTGATCTAAACAGACATTTCAAGATTAAATTGCTGAAAGAAAGGGAAGAGATCTAACTAACCTTCAATTCAATTGCTCGTCCTAATGGTCGCTCCAATCTCCAAGTCCTCGTGAATGAACCTGTCAGAATAAAACCAAGATACAAGCATATACAATTCTCTAGAAACTTGAAATATGAGTTAGGATCTAAATCTATAACAAATACAAATCGTATGATTGAAACAAACTCAACACACATGATTTGAGAAACAAGACAAGTTATGTTTTATTACCAACTTGAAGTCACTTACAATGGTTGTTTGATATCCAAGCCAACTCCCAGCTCCAAGTGCTTTCTCCTCTAGCTATCTCCACAAAGATTCAAGATCATCAATTTGATGTCTCCAAGAGTCCTCCCCCTTTTCTCATGGAAGGCCTCTCTCTTATAGTGTGTAGTAGGGTTAACCAATAAGAGAGAAGGATGGATCTTGGGAGTGTTTAGTGGATCAGGCCCACTAATCTGAGAAAGTGTGTTAGGATCGAATCAGGGATACCAATCCTCAAAATTTTCTCGAAAATCAAGATCCCGTAAGCCATGGAAAAAAGGCTAAAAAAGGAGTACCGCGCCCCTTCAACTGAGCATAGCGCGGTAGTACTGCATGGCATAGAAGAAGCATAGCGCGGTAGTGGGGACTATCGCTCCCGCAATGTTGAGCAAGGCGTGATAGTGTAGGTATATGAAGTCTTAGGTGGGTTGATTCTTGATAGAACAGGTTTGTCTTCAAGGATCATTCATCATAGTCCTCTTCTAGGTGTTTTAAGCAGTAGGGGAAGTGTCGTCAACTATTTTTATGGTGAAGATGTGACACTGTGAAATATGGAGGTATAAAGGCTTTAAACTCTTTAAATTTTCTAAGACTTTCACTTTTAGCCTTCATGAAATAAATCCATGACTTCCTACAAAAATCATCTATGAACAGTACATAATATAAGGAGCCAATTAAGGAGGGGGGTGACATGGGACCACATACATCAAAATGTATTAAATTTAAAATCCCTTTAGATCTAGTAGAACTGCTAGAAAAAAATTTCTTAACATTCTTCCCAAGTGCACAACCCCGACATACACTATCATGCTCAAAATCAAATACGGGCATACCTTTTACCATCTTTTGAAGTCCTGGTAGCGATTTATAGTGTAGTTGTCCAAGCTTGTGGTGCCATAGCTTGGATGGAATGATATTTTGGTGAATCATAGCTTGAATGTACTTCACGATTAAATTGTAGATTCCTCCGTCTTGAACTCTAATCACAGCAGTAGATTCTAGGATTTTGTTCTTCGTCCATAACAGTGCTTTGTTATCCATTAAGATAACTTGGAATCCTTAGTATTCAAGAACCAAAACTAAGAGGATGTTCTTATTTAATCCTAGAACATATATAATTTCCTCCACATGTAGAATATCATCGATGCTCAGTTGGAATCAGGTCGATCCAACTCCTTGGATTGAATAAGTTGAGTTGTCCCCCAACTCTACCGTGCATGTGAATTGTTTCTCCTTTAGATAGGTGATGGAACTCTTGTAACCACTCATATGTTTGGGTGCGCCACTTTCCATCAACCATGTGTATGCATTTGTGATGATGGATCCCGAAAGGGATGAGATAAGATAATACCCCCTTCTTATCTCCTTTTATTCGGATTCATTCTTTTGAGTGGTTTCATCTTCTATGGCGGTAGAAGCATGAAAATTTCCTTTCCTCTTTGCTTTGGAATCTCTTGAGAAATGGAATTTCTTGTTGCAATTGGAGCATCTAGCTTTTTATTTGTCAAATCCTTTGTTGAACTTTTTCTTCTTTGGATGAGAGAAATTATTTTGGAAGAAGGTTTTCTTTCCTTTCTTCATTCTTTCCATGAGGGAAATATTTTCTTCTTTAATGCACACTGACTTGCTCTAGATTCACCCTTCCTTTTGGAGACAGTCATGCCACAACCTTTCAAAGTTAGGTTGTACTTCTCGTCCATTTACCATAGCCAAGAATGTCTCATATGAGGATGGGAGACTATCAATAGCAGGTTGGAGAAGATTATCTTCATCCACCACTACTCCAATACTGGCAAAATGATCTCTTACTTGAGATATATTGGAGAAGAAAGAGGCCACTATCTCATATGTCTCCATATTTAAGTTTCAAATCTTATTCTTCAATGCCCTCTTTTGACTCGAGGCCTTCTTCTCATAGAGATTAGTCAATTTATCATAACATTATTTCGCAGTCTTCAGCGGTGTGATCACGGGAATCAAGTTATCTTTTACCGAATCATAGATGATGTGTTTGGACTTAGCTTGATTCTTCTTGAAGTTGATGCACCCTGAATTAGATGTAGGATCCTCCACCCTAGTGGATACGTAGCGAACCAAGTCATGTTCCTCTAGGATTTTGAGAATCCTATCCTTCTAAGTGTTGAAGTTTGAGGTTCCCTCAAGACAGTCTTCCATTCGTACAAATACTGATGCCATATTCTTCGAATATTGTTCTCAACTTCTCAGGATCAATGTATACTCTAACTGGCATGTAAAACTGAGATCCTTCATGCCTCGAGCTCTGATACCATGTTGAAATTCGGTTGAGATTTGATCTTTAATTATTTTACATGCAGAGACTTGAATAAATGATACAATTCAATCCATGAAATTCATACAACCATAACACAAGATATACCCTAGGGAAAGTCCTCAAAATCATGAGAACAAAAACCCCAGCAATTCTTTTTAGTATAATATAATGGATAGCAGACAATTCTTTCTTTTACAACATAACAGATTTATTTCAGAAGATAAGAGATCATCAGACACTCTTGATTAAGATATGAAGCAATAGAGAAGAGATATCAATCGCATGTGTTCCCAGCACAACAATAACACACATGAACAATACCTTGCACAAAGAGAAGCGCCTTGCCTTCAATGGAGAAGGGAATTCACTTCACATCGGATTCATCAATCCCATATAACATATTTATACATTCGTATTTTCTATTTTTAACTTCTAAATTCAGGATGAACTCGCCCTCAAACTGTATGTATTAATATTGCATGCAGAGGTGCGCTCCACTTCTCTTGGAGTGTTTTATCTCACTGAGCTGTCACTTAGGATGAACTCACCTCTTAACTAAAATTTTTCCCACTTATTTAGGTGGCTAACTTAAGGTTAAACATGCAAGTGTCACAAATCACGTGTCTTATTTTAGTTTAACATAAGTGTCATCATGAAATAACACTTATTTAACTAGATTTTATTTGTTGTCACTTAGTTAACTCTCTTTAACTGAAGTGTCGTCTTTTAGTTTAACTAAAGTGAATACACTTTAGTTAACTAGTCCTTCTTATTTAACACTTAGTTAACTGAAATCATGTTGATTGATTTACTTGAAGTGACCACTATGAGTTCCTTATTTAACTAAGGAATATCTTTAACCGATGATTTAATTGAAGCATTGATACTTAATTGAAGCTTTATAATTGAAGCTTTAATAATTCGAGTTCTCTTTAATTAGCTGAAGTGTTTGCATGGGAAATTTCAAATTCTCTTGTTCTCTATGCTTTATCTTTTATTTCGTTATCTCTTAATGCATGGTCAATATGTGCTAACTTTAGTTATCCATCACATTACATTATACTAAGAAGAATTATTGGTGCTGTGAATATATTATATTATTCCAGACCAAATGATCATATGCTAAAGTAATTAACTTTAGAGGTGAACAATCTCTAAAGGAGACTTAATAGCAATCTGGTGATCATGGTTAATAATACATCACACAACATTAAATGCTTTATCAAGTAAATCATGAAATTTATACGAAAGGCCCACCTCTATATGGGAGTTCCATCTCATGGATACCTTTATATGGATGGTTCACATGATAATCATTACTTGACACACACAAGTCTGGATCCTTGTCCAAGAATACTTTACAACATCATTACTTTGATCAATTACCTCTATATGGGAGGAATCACCTTTACACGGAAGGCAATCAAGTGCTCACCTCTATAGGGGAGGATCAATCTTGGCTACACAAGATTGGTTTGGATAATGTCTCCTAATGTTGTATATTTAACAAGAATATGGCCTCACATAGTTGAGGCATACAAGGGAATAATGTGTTTCAATATTGGGATGAAGTATACCTATGTTCAGTCCAAGAGAGACCCTAGTAGGCGATGGTTTCCGACCAAGTTCATGTGCAAAGAAAATGATATTGCACAGATGGTCCAGGAATTGGATGTAGAGTGGAGAAGACCTATGATGGAAGAAGAAGAGGTTGCACAAACAAGAAAACATAGTAATGCAGTCCCCGTAGTGGAAGAAATGTTCACTGGGATTCCTCCTAGGTCCACTCAATAGTCTATGCCCACTGAAAAGAGAAAATCATTTTTGCATACAGAGGGGTCAGGAAGAAATAAAAGAAAAGATTCCAAGCATAATCTAATTTGTACTCTAACTAGATATGAGTTTGAGATAATAGGTATAGATATCAGAAATGCAATAGAAGAAGCCATAGAGCATGTAGCCACAAAAGGGGAGGTTGAAGAACTTGCATCCCAACATGTATAAATCGTGTTGAATATGGAAGAAAAATTTGTAGACCTACAATAGCAAATACAAACTTCCAGAGAAAACAAGAATAATGAACCTCATCCAAGTAGCTCGCAGTCACACTCAATTGTGCAGAGGAAGGAAACATTACTGCATCAAATCCTGAAGATACCATCTAGATTGTTGAGACTCTCCCCTTAGGAGGCACAAAATTTGGTAAGCCATGTAGAATTATCCTTATCATGTCTATCTGTGAATGAATTGCATGAGCTACACACATATGCT
Organism: Larix kaempferi; assembly: GCA_027924585.1. NCBI lineage: Eukaryota > Viridiplantae > Streptophyta > Pinopsida > Pinales > Pinaceae > Larix > Larix kaempferi. The sequence goes on from BSBM01000264.1 coordinate 6,616,958, forward strand.
ACAAAAGAGATTAGATGAAGACATGAAGCCACTACATCAGATTGGCACAAAAATCCGAATGAAAAAGATTCCTTGCAAGTTGAATTCCTAAGGTTGAAGTCAGAAAAAGAAAAGACTGCACAGAAGACAACAGACCTGGAAAGAGAAGCAAAAGAAGTTGTCACAAGAAGTAATAATTTGATGCAGGAAGTGGAAGAGGAAAAGAATAATGCCTCAAGAATACAAAGAGCAGTAGAAGAAGTGTTTAATTTGCTTCTAGAAGTTCAAGAAATCGAGGACGCTTCTCTGGAAGTAATATTATTGAAAGTAAGTGAAGTTATTCAGGGGATGCAAGCCAAAATCAAAGAACTATCACAAGCACCTACAACACCTCTAGAAATCAGAGCAGAACACGAGAAAATGCTTGAAAGAGCCAACATTGCAATTTAGAACATCAAAGTTATGGATTTAAAGTGTACAAAGAAGCACAAATAATGTGCTCAGATATGGACAAATCTAATTGAAAATGAGTAGTTGAAGTAGGTAGAAAATAAGTTAAGAAATCCACAAGAGATAGAGAAAAAGATTCGTGACAGCTTGGTTAATCTGCTAGCTACTGATAAATGGGATAAAATGAAAGGATTTAAATTGTAGCATCTGGAAATAAACATGTTTAGGGATGAACATAGGAGTTTGATGGAAAGGCCTGGACCCCTTCAGGAAGAAGCATTCATCCTAACATAATTCTTTCCACAATTGCAAGAAGAAATAAAAAGGGCAATTGGTGATGGCATAGAATCTCTTGAGTCAATTTCTAATAAAGTGGAAGCAACTTTGGTGGCTAAAGAGAAAGAATTGAAATAAAAAGTTGATGTCGCAAAGACAAGTCTACAAAAACTCAAAAATTAAGTTCAATCAGACAAACAAAAAGAACAATGAAGCATGAAGATAGGGGGATTCATCACTGAAAATAGTTGAGGTAGAGGCCTGTGCAAAATAAACCAAAATAAGAACCTACATTGCACAAGTAATGGTACCTCTTTTCCATTGATTTGAAAGGGGGAGAAAATCACGAAGTTGGTTGCACATTGATTGTACATATGACATGAAGTTGAATGTAGCAAAGAAGAATCAACATGAAGGAAAGCATGAAGTAGATTATTGAAGAAACAACATAAAGACGCAACATATGTGAAAGAGCATGAAGTAGATTATTAAATATACAACATGAAGATGCAGCGGACTTGAAAGAGCATGAAGTAGATAACTGGGAGAAATGACTGTACATATGGTCTGCACAGAAGTAATAGAAAGCAGAAGAGTATATGCAGAAGTAATAGAAAACGGAAGAAGTACTGACAACAGAATGCGCAGAATTCAAAATCCCAAAGAACTTAGGGGGAGCATATATGTAGGGGGAACACTGCGAAAGTACAGATGAAGCACATAGTTCAGAGAAGATCATACACAACTTCATAAGGTGTTGATATCAATGTGAAAGGCGGGTATTGTTGAACGTTGGTTGTCATTGATTTCAACCAATTTTAAAGAGGATGTCAATTGATTCAGTTTGAATCATTGATGTCAACTGATGTCAAAGTGGATGCGACATTCCTATGCCAGCTTAAAGAAGCATATGGAATCAACTTTGAAGAAGTATATGTGCAAGACTGTGAATGACATGGATGCCAATATGAAGATGTATATCTAGAATTTGCATCCAGTCTGAAGATGTGTGTCCAAGGATATATCATGCAGATCTAGTTCAAAGAATCACATAGGTAATGAATCATACTACATGTGGTACATGCATAGATATCAAGTCCACCAAGTCATACTCTCTCAAGGTAGAAGTCAAATAACTAGTTGGACAAAGGTACATGTGCACAAGCAGCCAAGGAATTGGCTAAGCAAAGGTACACGTGTGCAAGCATGTTGTGAGAAGATTCTAGAATGCGCAAGCAAGCCTAAACATTGTTTGGCCAAAGACCAGGAGCATGGAAATAGTAAGAAACAACTTATGGTTGGACAGTCCTAAAATCACGCAAGTCTTACCAATCAAAAGATGCTTTTAGTTAGTGAAGGGTGCACAAGTTCCAAGAAGGGTGCAGCAGTTGAAATTATTTATGAGAAAATCCCACAAGTTGGTGATATAGAAGATGCACAAGTCCCACACATGATGATATAGCATGGTCCAAAGTCCCACCCATTAGAAGTTAGTTTATGCAAATATTTCGGAAAGCATCAATACATCAGATGCACAATAACCACAACAGATGGTACAACAAAGGTCAAAGACTCATCAAGTCAAAGAGTAAGAATAAACACATACCTCAAAGCAATGGTACATCAAGAGTGCAAGAGTACACCACTAAGGTGTAAATCCCACTAAGTCATGGACCATGGATGCACAAGACCCACAAAGGATGACACATTAGCAATGCAGAAGATGACATGTGGAAAAAGCACAATCCGTGTAGTATGGAAGAAGGGATTCCACAACCAACTTGTGGACATCCAATCTGTGTAGGACATGTATATATAGAGATACAAGTTGGATATTTGAAGTAAGCTCAATGGAGATATTGTAGAGCTTCAAGTGGAAGATACAGTTTTATATTCGAGGCATCAAGGGCTTGAGGACAGAACAACATGATCTAGTGAGGAGTCAAGTGCGTACATGCAGCAGAATGAAATAAATGACAGTTCACATAATGATGTTGTAGATCTGTGACGGATGCACAAATATTGAAAGGCAGAAACATAGAAGTATGCACAAGTGTGTGAGGATTGATTGACAGTATCGTAGATAGCATGTAGAACAGTCACATATGTTGTATGTTAGATGCATAAAGATAGAACCAGAGTATATCAGTTGATGCGTTGATGTTTAGTTGATACATGAAATTTGAAGTGAAGTGTGCAAATTTGAGAATTCCATATGATGCAAAACGACAGAGCAACAATAGGATCCATTAAGCACATCCTGATGAGGATGATCTGAGACAAGTGTGTTACACCGAAAGGACAAATCAATTGATGCACAACAAGTTGCAGATTGTCTAAAATACTATGGCACTTAAATAGAACAGACACATCAAAGTAAATGCGCATTTCCATCTATTATTGGTGCATTATATTAGAACAACAAACTATTAATTGAAAGCACAGTATCAGTTGGTGAATGCAGTTGTGTAGTAGTATATTGACAGAGCATACCTTAGTGCAAACTACAGGATCAGTAGAACATAGTATTTGAAGTAAGACATCACCAGAAGTGTGGAATTGAGAGGAATGAGAATTCAAGCGATGTATGCAGAACAATGATAGTGAATCATCTACATATGAAGTTAGCGCATAGCAAAACTAATATCAAAATATCAGAAGTGTGTGAGTTGGAAGTTCAGTAAGTCGGAACCTTATATTGGATATCCAGGCAGTAGGAAGGGGCAAGGAGTAGGAGGTTGTAGCCTCCTTCCAGTTGGTGTTGGAGAACATAGGGAGTTGGAGCTTCCTTCAGTTCGATGCCTGTAAAACCAGTGGGTCGATGCCTCATTCTAGTTGGTGTTGGTAAATATAGGAAGCTGGTGCTTCCTTGAATGTATTCTTTTCATTACAAAATAGCATTCTATGGTTTTCTCCTAATTGGGTTTCCACGTCAAAAATATTGTGTGTTCTGTGTTCTTTGTCTTGGTGCATATATGGATGAATGATTTTGTTTACATTGGATTCATAACTAAAGATCAAGATTAATTTAAAACTAATCTGTTAAAGAAGGTAAAAAATGTTGATAACTACACTAATACTAATTTACCCCCCCTATCGGTATTAAATTGATTCCAATAGCCCATTCTCCCAAAAATATGTGAATCAAAAAGGTATTCTTGTGAGTACCCCCACCATTAGTGTCGATGGATTACTTACTAAAACAAAACCTTGTGATCATGGTTACGAAACAAAATTACTACTACTTGGATGAAAAATACTACTACTTACTCCTACTAAGGAATTGCTTTGAGAACTATTACTATTATTATTCATCTAACCATAACAGAGTAATTGTAAAACGATATGTTGAGAACTTGTTACCATATTTCGCAATGGATCCTAGGGGTCAGTTAGGGGTGTGCTAACTTCATTGCTTCCTGTTTTTTGCTCAATGAGGGGCTCACTTTCTAGAGTACTTATATTTTCCATAGGTCCTGACAGTTCTTAATGGTCTTCTTCTATATTTAGGGATGAGTATGGTGTATCATGGAGCACTTCGTTACGCAACATTTGGTCTTCCTGATCCTTCGTTCAACTTGTGCCTTCCTCCCAGCTTCCTCTTATTGGGTTGTCCAACACATCAATTATGTGTTATCTTAATTTGGTGCTAGTTGTTGTGTAGGAAAATACCTTATAGTGAGGGATACGACACTACCAACTTACATGGGGTGACAAGTAAATACATTCATGTTTTTCATTCATAATTACAAATGGAAAGAGGTTAGGATTCCAAAATTTGTACCTTTTTAACGATAGCTGGTCCTAGCTTTCGCCTGCTCTTCCGTAATGATGAACCTACAAAACAAAGTTAACCTTCCTCAGTGTATCTTGACTGTAATAAATATGATGAAATTGGAAATAACTTGACATCAACTACAATCAGATATTTAATCAAAAAAACATTCCATCAAATAAACATTTGATTGGGACGGGAAGGGTATTTCCACCTTTTATTATCAAAGAAATGTAGATAAGTACAGATATACCTGATCTGTCCAGACACTTTTGAAATCAAGTCCTGGGCTCCTGCTCCTCACAATGACTTAAGAATTCCTCCAATGTAAGAGCAGCTTATCATTCATTCTCCTCCCCTCTCTCATGGCTTCCTCTTGTATTTATGGGACAAGGTAGGTAGTTTAATTCGAGAGGTGGTTGAATTGGGAGGTTGGGGAAGTTGCAGAACCAACTTCAATTAATCCGAATTTGTAATCTTAATATATTTTTTCATTTCATCTTAAGATGTGCGCAGGTTTCATACAAGTAGACTAGCGCACAGTATGCAACTCTTGCACTTGAAAACCAGCATTTGCAACATTTTGGAGGATGTGCGCAGGTTGTCTTCAATAAGACCAGCGTTCAGAATGCTATATTACTATGGAAATAGTAGCGCACACATGGTGAAAATTGTAGAAAAAATATGTTTTTCAGTTGAAGAGTGTAATCTCAGCAACAACTCATCCAAGGTCAATCTAGCTCTTCCATCCATAGTGTCCTTTTGTCTGATCGACCGAGCAATGTGATCACGAATGGAGAAGTGCAGATTTGACCTATAATAGATGCCCCCTAATGTGTGAGGTCAGAGGGAAATGATGGCCGAAATACATTATAATTCCAAGTCAGAGGAGGAGCAAGAAACCACAGAACCAAGTCACAAAAGTACCTGAAAACAATGATCAAAGGTCAGCGAGCAATTACAATATTGACATCATATAGATGTTCGGTATGATACAATATGATATACAATACATAACTGGGAGATGTATATATAGCATGGCCACCGAAATACAAGTGTGGATCCATGACACAGATCAGAGATCATATCCATAACAACAAGTTGGATCTATGTCTCATGAAGAGCCAAAAATGAGCGAGGCTCAGTCTTGTGCAGCTTGGGTGATAACATAAATATGATGATGCTATCAGAGTCCCAAGGTCTTCATCCAAACAACCCACGGTACAAACCCTAACCATGTGAATAAATGAGATGGAGTTGAACATGGGGGGTATCATGTTTGGTGGAATTTTTCCCTACGGATAAGTCAAAATTCCCTTAACTTAAAGTAGACTTTCACTAACTCTAAGCTAAGAACAAAACACAACAAATGCTACCTTGAAATTCTTGATCTAACTTTTACAATAAGATTATATGCATTCAGAAACAATGAGAGATATGACACACCTTCATGAGACCAACACCAATGTCTTGGAACCGGTACCGAGGTTGATCCAATAACAGGACAGTGTTGGCAGAGTTCGGATGGGAGTCTGGGATACAGTAATCCAGTTGATCAATAGTGACAATTTTCCCTTCATGAGGAAATTGCACAATCCGGAAGACTGTAGATGCAATGGCGGTCATGGCATAAAACCAGTTCCGACCAAGCAGGAGATTGTAATCCAATGGTGCATCTAGGACTTCGATATGTACAGATACTATTTTGCCCCCCAGTTCAACACCAATTGAGGGAATGAATCCATATGGTTGAAAGCCGTGTCCATCAAACGCCCTGAGAGTAGTGGGAGAAGTGGTGACTTCGGGTGAGCCTAAAGCTCTCCAGCAATTCAAAGACATAATCAACGTGGAAGCACCTTCATCTAACACGGTGCGGTGGATGATATTTCCATGGATTTTTGTGTGAACCTGGAAGGCTAACTGGTGAGAAAGCCTAGGTTTGGCGTGCTCCAAGTTAAACATGATGGAGTTCAAAGTATCTGGGTCCATTGCCCCCAGTGTTGAAAGTAGGGTTCTACGCTGTGTGGGGCAGTGTTGGAGAACCTCGAGAGTCGACATGGCGCAAGGTGCTTGATCCAAATCCTCAACAATGTTGTAGTTTTGGGAAGCTCGCGCATTAGGATTGAATGTCGCCTTTCGTATGGTGCCCTTGGGTGGGTGTAGCACTATGTCTGTAAGCGGTCTCTCGGTATGGAGATGACCGGTAGGGGGGGGAATAGGAATCGAATATTCAACAAGAGATTTGCCTTTGGCTATCTCGGGTTGTTTGTTTGAACTTGGAGGGCTATCGTAAGTCTTTGAACGAGTGGTGATATTAACCTCTTCATTACTCGTCATTAGGATTTCACGGTTTGTGGACATCTCTTCGCGGGTGGGATTGGTCGGGTTTCCCCCTTGTGGGGTTTCATGGGAAACCATCTGCTGTTGCTGTTGAGGGAAAGGGTCAGTTAACACTGTCGGGTGAGAGGATCCTTTAACAAATTTGTTGACTTCATCCTTATAGGGACAGTCACACGTGTAGTGATCATCTTGACAAATCAGGAAGGGAAACTTAGCCTTTTGATGTGGTTTCTGGTCATTTTGGGTGGGTTGTGGCTTGGGGTTCTCTTGCTGGTTCTTCTTGGTTTTACCACAATTGTTTTTCTTCTTTCCCCCGTATGGTTGTGACATAGATTGAACTGCATTCAATTCAGAGGAAATGGCAGGAGAAGTGGAAGCTTTTGAAGCAGCCTGGGTAAGAGTGGGGGAAGCAGAAGCTTGTTGCCCCATCGATTTGGTAATAGGCTGGGCCTTGACTGAACCGACAATACCATCAATGGGAGGTTCAGTGGTAGGCTTCGTTGGATCAGTGTTAATGTGGGAGGCATGAGGAAGAAGTTCATGTAAAGTACCGGATTGAGTGTACACCAAATCCATGTACTGGGCTACCGAGATGGCTTGTTCTTCTGTAACCGGCCCACGCATGGTGATATCTCTGGCTATGGGAGGCAAAAAGGATTTTGTGAACCAATCAGTGAGTAGTTGATCCGGAATGGGTGCCTTAATCAACTCATGGCATCGTCGCCACTCATGGATGTGATCCGAAATATGTGTAGAAGTGGTTTGACGTAGTGAGGTTAACAGTTCTGTTCCAGTCTCATACCGGATGGGGAGCTGGAAATGAGTCAGAAACTGCATAGCCAAGGTGTTGAAATCACGAAAAGAGTGTTGTGGTAGCTTGATGTACCATTTTGCTGTCGTGCCAGTGAGCGTACGTTGGAAGAGCCGAAGTCGGATGGAATCATCCATCAAGGAGTTGGATGAACACCAAAGATGGAAGGTCATCACGTGGTTCTTGGGGTCTTCCTCGGGCTTAGCATCGAACTTAGGAATGTCTGATGGTAGTTTGGCTGGAATAGGTGGCCAGTGAGGTTCATGCCATATAGGATCGTTAATAAGCCTCGACAAATCAGGTAAATCAAGTGTGGCCAAAAAGGGAAGTTGACGGTTAGTTTGCGGGTATGAGTAATAACCATGAGGTGCAGAGAAACCTGGAGGGCCCTGCATAGCACACTGCTGCATGTTATACCCATATGTGTTTCTGGGGGGATACTGCTGGAAATTCTGTGGATGGTAAGCCATCTGGTTAACCGGTTGAGTGTAGGTAACCAGTTGGTGGATGTTCTGCTAAGTGGGTATGGTACCCTTGGATTGCTGAAACCCAGGGATGGTTGTTGCTCCTTGTTGGGAAAAAGTTCCTTGGAATTGTTGTGTTTTAGGAATGTTACCACTGTATTGAGTCAGTGGAGGATTTCCCATAGCAGGGTTGGGGGGTGGCTGCGATGGTGGTGTCCATGGAAGACTCGTTCCTCCTTGAGGAGCGAGTGGAAATTGAAGTGATGGGTTCCATGGAGTTGTAGCAGCTGAAGGGTAAGGGAAGCCAGAATTCATGTTGGGGGGAATCTGAGATTGCCCCCCAGCTTGGTTCCAGTTTCCAAAAAGTGAGTACCCCCCACTCTGTGGGATTTGAGATTCCCAAGAAGGAAGCATACCTGACGGGGGAGGTTGAGAATGAGGCCCGGTTGGAATACCGGAATAAGGTTTCCCACTGCCAGGTGTGTTGTACATACCAGACTGAGCAGATGCTGCTGGTTGGGAGGGTTGTTGGATGGGGCCAATGGGTTGTCCGCCAGCATATGGGTTGGATGGCCCTATGAGAGGAGGTTGTTGACTGGGAACGGGGTTCCCAAAAAAAGGTTGTCCTCCAACTGGTTGGGTTGATGGCCCACCAGGGGGAGGTTGTTGACTAGGAACAGGGTTCCCAACAAAAGGTTGTCCTCCAACTGGTTGGGTTGATGGCCCATTAGGGGGAATTTCGTAGTTGGAGTTGGGGACCATTGCAGTCGGTTTTCCACCTCCTGAGATAGTATAAATAGTGGCCGAGGGTGATCCTTCAGTCCAACCGGAAGATCCATCAGTATGACTAGGTGTTCTTCCGCCGCTGGCCAAATATGATAGTGTGGTTTGGCCAACGACGCCAAAAGTACCGATTTGCGAAGGGGGTCTTCCATATCTGACAGGCGAAGACGGGGAAAAAACTAGGTTATCTCTCATAGAATGTGCGCCAAAGATGGGTGATGGCAGCAAATTTGGGGAGTTTAACCCAGGGGTATCGGTGTCGTCCATAGCGTGTTCAATGATAGGAGGACCATTGAAAACTGCGTCCGATTTCATGTCTTGGAAAGAGTTTTCGGGATCTGGGGGGGACCTAAGTATAGTAACGTTTGAAGGTCCACAACCATCTGCATAGGAGTAGTGTAACTCAATGCTAGATGGAAATTTGGGATCCCGAGAGTCAGAAGGACGAGTATCAGGGGGATATCTAGAAGATGACGAGAGCATTTACTCTGTGCTGCGTCTAAACCGTGCCGATGCTAATGGGGAGTTCGCTAGACTAACCATACTAGACTGGATGGAAGCCATGATTTCATGTCCCAGAGGGAGGCTGGGTAGAGATATAGTACAAGGTACGTTGCTAGAATAACTAGGTTCCTGTGGATGAACACTGGGTGACGTAGTGATAATAGGCGCAAACTCCACCTGGGAAGTGATGAAGCCATAATCAGGTTCAAAAGGTGTGTCAGGAAGTCAAGTATCTTCAATGATTTTGACGTACCCTCCTGGGACTATAATCAAGGCAGGTATATCCTTGTCAGACCCTTCGGTGGTGCCAACAGATCCGTCTGTGTCATCGTGAAAAGTGTCTGATGGACGGGAGGTGTTGACATCAGGTAAGAGGATGACCTATGGTCTAGTAATTGGGGTTGTACTAGATTCAGCCGCTGTAATGGTGTCCACTATGACAGATAAATATGGAATAATAGTGGGTGAAGTGACAGTGGAAGTGTCAGATATGCTAGTGGTTGCATAGGCTGCAATAGATTCTGGGACTGTGCTGTGAGTAATAGTTACAGGCGAAACTGATGATGTCGTATGGATCGGCGGTGGAATGTTCCCTCGACCAGCACTGCGCCCAGGAGGAGCAGGAATGCGTGATGCAGGTGGACCAGAGGTCCGTGGCGGTGGTGGTGGTGGAGGGCTCTTGCCCTGTACTCGTCGTGATCTTTGTGGTTGATCTGACATGATGACATGAAAATGAAAATCGGGGGCAGTATCGTAAACAAAGAACTCAAAAACTCTAATGCAGCCGAGTGTGCAGAAGAGGAGCTAGAAAAAATCAAGGCTCATAGGCCAAAAAAGCAATCTCTAAATTCTATACTGAGACCAGTGTCTCAATAAGCGAGCTGATAAAAAAAATGGCCAGAATGCCAACAAGCAGTCCCTATAAAGAAAAATGACCCTCTACAAAGATGAGATATCAATCAAACTCCTAACTAAGAGCTGGAGACCTCAACAAGCTGTATCCTTCGCAAGGTGATGAAATCCAAGTCGAACAATACAACATGAGAGACCGATATAAGAAGGATATCCCTCTACCGAAAGGGATCCTGGGTAAAAGAGCCCTAGTAGAATAGATACTAAGCTACCTCGTTCACGACACATTGGAAAAGGTTTTGGGCACTTCAGCCTTCTGAAGAAGACAGCGATCGATGTTGCCTTAGGGCTAAGTGGAGTGCGGCATTCCATAGAGTCCGTCCAGTTCTCAATCTCGCGGTCGTTTAACCCCTAAAAGTTAGAAACAGTTAGGAGGCCCCTCCATAAACTGGTTGTGACCGTGTCAATAAATACTAGAGTATTTTAGTTCCCTAGAAGGCAACAACTATGTTTTAGATGAAAATGACAAGGGGGACTTATTTTGATGCCTATCCCCAGTGTCCTACCTAACTACCAAATTCTTTTGATTTCCTCTAGTGAGGTTAATGTTGGTTTAATTAGGGAGATTAATTTTAGTGGCTGTCTTACTCAATCAAGTAGTGGACATGAAACTTGATGGTGTTATAACGAATCAAACCATGCAAATGAGAATGAATAAAAAATAAGCCTTTGTCTTCGATGAAATCTAGCTAAGGAAGGGAGAGAGTTCTTCGATCAAACATGCATGAAATTTTTCACAAGCAAAAATCAAAGCAAAAGATTTTTTCTTTTCTTTTTGTAAACAAAGCCAAACTGAAATAAACACTCTTTTCAATGCACTGATTCTACAATCTACAATGCTTCAAATATGAGAATTTATGTGGCAAAATCAATGGTTCATTTCCTAATGCAAAATAATGCTACTAGACTTTTTCAATTCAAACAACAGAATTGCTCTCAAATGATAATATTTTAATTACTGAAAATGATGGAAATAATGTGACTGTAAAAGCTACAGGGCTCAGTAAAAGAGAACAGTGGTGTTGGGTTGGTTGTGGTGAAAAAATCAAGTCAATGCAATCAAACTGGAAAAATGACCCAATATGTCGAAAATGCCACTAATTCAAACAAATCAAGCTCACAACAAGGAAATAATCACACCACACAGACTGTAAAATGACCAGGATACTAACAGGAAACAACAAACACTACCTAAGGCAGAGAAAGACTCAGGAAACCAAGCAAGGATAAAAAATTTTAAAAAATTGCAGACACTACCGCGTGTCAGGGTTTGACTGGAGCGCGGCACTGTGATAGTACCGCTCTGGTACTAATTCAGAGATCGCGGTACTACCGCACTGTAAGCAGTTCAGGGGGCGCGGTACTGTGGCAAGGTAAGAAAAAAGCGCAACTTGAGAAAAGAAAATGAAGTTTTCAGGGTTGTTGCTAACCTAGGGGACTCAGTGATCATACAGGGAGACAAAATACAGTGAGGAGGGGTGAATAAAGGTAAAAAAAGACCAAGATTCAAACTAGTTTGAAGTGCAATAAAAACTCACAATCAAAAGATGGATGACAGTGAACTGAATCAATCAAGCAGAAATCAAAACCAGCGGAGTCGCCATTCTTGTTTGGTGGAATGTTTCCCTACGGATAAGTCAAAATTCCCTTAACTTAAAGCAGATTTTCACTAACTCTAAGCTAAGAACAAAACACAACAAATGCTACCTTGAAATTCCTGATCTAACTTTTACAATAAGATTATATGCATTCATAAACAATGAGAGATATGACACACCTTTCAATCCGACGTTTGTCCCGCTTCTAACTCTCGATCTAAAGCTCCAATGTAGAACCTGTTAAGATCAATCAAAGAACAAACATACAAGCTTCCAAATACCTTGAATGTAAAAATTAGATTCAAATCTAGATTAGATATATTCCATGCTAAAGACTTAAACAATACACATGAAATGGGAAAAACAAGACAAGTTATCTTATTACAACTTGAAGAATGCTTACAAAGGTTGCTTAATGTCCAAGCCAATCCTCTAGCTCCAAGTGCTTCCTCCTCTAGCTATCTCCACAAGGCTGCAAGATCATAGGTTTGATACTCTCAAGAGTCCTCCGCTTTCCCCATGGAATGCCTCTCCTTTATAGTGTATGGTAGGGTTAACCAACAAGAGAGATGGGTGGATCTAGGGAGAGATAAGTGGATCAGGGTTTCTAATTACAAAGAATGAGTTGAGATCGAATCAGGGACCCCAATCTTCCATTATCTTTGAAAATCCAAAGTCCCAAAATCCATGGAAAAAAGACTATAAAAAGAGTACCGCGCCTTGTGGTCTGAGCATAACACGGTAGTACCGCGTTCTGGGGACAAAGCATAGTGCGGTAGTGTGGACTACCGTGCACCTAGAATTGAGCAAGGCACGGTAGTGTGGGTAAATAAAGTCTTAGCTGGGTTAAATCTTGACAGGGTAGATTTACCTTCAAGGTTCACTCACCTTCTGGATGGTTCAAACATTAGGGGAAGTGTCGTCAACTTGTTTTGTGGTGGAGGTGCGAAACTGCGAAATATAGAGGTATAACATATCATTTGATTATCGGTCATTGATGTATATCATTAACAAACGTGAGGGCTTCCGTTGATAATAATAATGGGGCCTAAGGTACCTAGTACGTTCCAACAAGTGTGAAAATGTACTTGAAGTCAAACACCTGAGGAACTTGTCGAATAAGAGACATTGATGTATTCCCATTATTCAACAGCAAGGGAAACTTCCACTCATGACTGCAATCCCCAAGGTACTAACTGAAACTCTAAACTTCATTCCCAGAGAAAAATGAGTTGAAGTCGATGGGAAGAAGTCCACTGGAAGGGAGGCCTTAAGGAATCCTACATCATCCAACACAAGGAACACTCACAAGTTTGAGCTAATTTGGGGTAGGACAAGTAACAAGATGAAACAAAATGACACCGAGATGGCTGACACATGAAGTCAAGTTAACTGCAGCAGGCTGTATCCTTGAATAGTGAGCACAATACAAAATGACTTAGGTATCTTTTAACATGAGGGGGAAGTGATATAAGCCTGCAATGTAGGAGACATTAACAGACTCGCCATATGATTGGAAGAATAACCAACTGGAGGAGAAACAAAATCTGAGATCGGGTTCACCCTAAGGTCAAAAACTACAATCCAACTGAATGATAAACTCAAATAGGTGTTGTGTTCAAGGACATGACTGACTTAACTTCCTTTGAAACTGAAAAGATGTAGATATACCCTTCTCTTCCCTTATTATTTTTGTTAAAAGAATGTCCTTCTTGTTGTTTTAATGAGTTCAAGAAAGAAAACTCAATAAGTCCAACCATGTAAAAGTTTAACGAGCCCATGGGAGGAAGACATAGGACCTTCTTCATTGTTTATAGAGTTCAAAGAAGAGATAGAAAAATACTCTATAATACTGATCTCTGGATTTTAATATCGAGTCGAGATATTTTCTTGCTCACCGATGTTTTCAATTTTAAGGAGTTTGAAAAACTTAAACAATAACTCCATACACCTACCCGTGGATTTTAGTATCGAGCCCGGGTTGGTATATGCTCACCGGTGTTTTCCTGTTTATAGAGTTTGAAAAATTTAAACAATCCTCTATATACCCTCTCGTGGATTTCACATCGAGCCCGAGTAGGTGAATTCTCGCTTGGTATTTTCATGTTTCGAGAGCCTGAAAACACTAAAGAGGGATCCAAAAGTCCTTTTTCGTACGGTTAGTCTCCTCCCCTGAAAAATTATAAAATGGAGAGAAGAACTCTTCTAGCCATGGATGACTAGAGTATTCCTTTTTCGTATGCAATCCGCAAAAGTCTGGAAAAGGATTAAACTTATACTTAAGCAGTTGTTCCTTCAATTCCTCTAACGAGTCTTAAGAGAATAAGCAAACTCAACAATCTTGTTTGTTTTTGAAAAGTCAAAACAAGGGCTTAAAATGACTTGACCAGCTTCAAGGATCGATGACCTACTAGAGAATAGAATCTCAATAGAGGGGAAGATGAGTCGGTTGACTGATGACATTCTGACATACATAATCGAGTGGATGTTTCTCGACATGCAGGAGAATGTGGTGGGTGTGCCCCCAACATGCATTTGACTACTGAGAAAAGTAGCTAGGCTGGTCATTTGTTATAGAGAGGCAGTAGAGGCAGATGAGGCCCCTCCTTCTCCATAAGAGAAGGACATATCTATGTATATTTTTGAGGCGATCGAGCCCAATTTTGTATATTATGACATGACTCTATGACAGACTTATGACTCAAACTCATATTTTTTTTTTTATATGGATTATATATACAATATCAGTGTTATTTACATGTGTGTTATTGTCTTTTATGCACAAATTATGGATGTGTATGATGCATATGCCAATCTAAAATGTAGTTTGCAAATGAATCAGCTAATGCATTCAAATTCCTTGGAATATGTTGATATGTGATGTAATCAAACTGTCTCTCAAGTAACTTAACCCACAAAAACTAACGTAGCAAAGTAGGATCTCTAACCTGATAAACACCCATTAACTAAAACACAACTAGCTGCGAGTTGAGCCGTACCTCCAAATGTGAAATGCCATGGAACAGAGAATCTCGGAGTAGCTCTATGATTACACTGTATTCAGCCACATTGTTCGTTGTGGGACCTAAACAAGCCCCTCTCACAGAAACTAGTTGGCCAGTTGGTGAGTAAATAACCCAAGCAGCTGCGGCCAATTGATGGGTGTGGTGGTTAGCGCCATCAGCAAACCCTATAAAGTGTTCAGTCGATATCTGAAACACAAATCAATGAATGCATAAGACGTAATGACAATCATAAACAAAGATAACTCTACAAAATGTACAGATATAATACATGAAAAAGCATAGAATCCTAAGCGTATTACTTCTTCAAGTAGAGCCCATTTCTAGGCTCCGACAACTTATTACCTTCATAGTCTATTTACTCATTTGCACCCTTCTTCAGAAACTTAGAAACTATGTAGGGGTCGAGCCACATGGACCTAAACTTGACAGCTCCTAAGGGTTCCTTGTCCTAATCGTAGAGTAGAACTGTTGATCTCTTTCTTTCACTTTCTGGACAGACCCGGGCTTGCGGTAATCTTTTAGACCAACAGAACCCTTAGCTCACTGGCCCTTTCGGCAACAGGTCGCAGAAGCAACCTGAAGTCTCACCCGAAGTGATTCTAATGGGAGGCAGAAGACTCAAGTGTCCTCAGCCAAGTTCCGAGGCATCTAGGGTGCTTACCCCCACCTTAACCCCTTCCTCAGGAGCTTACTATCTCATTCTATTACTCCGGATACGCCTCTGTCTTATCGCATTACGCAGGGAATGCGATAAGTCTTCCCCCTATGTGAAACCGTCTAGTGATACCTAAGATATCGTAGGCGCGATATCTTCCCCTTCTAGTTCCTGCGGTAAGTGATTCTTGACCGCTGCCTGGATTAATATGTGGTCTCGGCTATTCTTATCCTAGCACTGCAGTTAGCAACAACACTTAATCTCCAAGCGTAACCCTTGCTAATGAACTTAACCCTTGATATCTCGCAGCACGTAACTAAGTAGAATATTACTTTGAGCAATGTCTAAGTAGACCATTCATGCTTTATATTCAGTTCATACTCGCACATTATCCTCTGTTTAATAATTATCTAGTTCGCTATGAGGTTAGCTATGATTATCGCAATTGTTATACATCATTCAGAAGTTAAACAGACGACCATGTACATTACTTATAACAGAATGACGCATTCATATATAATACAGACAAGTGAATGGGAGTAGCAGCTACACAAATACAATAGTGCTACTTAGATAAGCACGTGGTTATTCCCAGGGTGAGAACTACGCCCAGGGGAACTGCGGTTCTTGTTTACAACTCTGAAGAATAAACACAGTTCCTTTCCACTCTTTACAACCAGGGTCTTCTGGGAAACTCCACCTCAGTGGGAGCCCTTCTCTATAGACCTCTTTTCTCTTCCTGCCTTTTACAATGCACTCTCTTTCTCTCACAATCCCTGCGGATTGCACTATATCTCAACAGGTCGGCCCTATGTTCTCTCAGGGATGTTCAGACTCTGCAACAACAAAAAGACTTGACTAGCCTCTACCTGATGTCTCTATCACTATGTGGCCAACCCCTTATCATATAAAAAGACTCCTATATATAGATGGCCCGAAGGTCTCATCGCAGTTACAAAACTGTGGGCCTTATCCCAACAGTGACTCAACCCTAACCACTTACAGTCAACTGGCTGTACTTCCATGGCCGCCTTCTGTCTCGTCGCCGCTTCCTGCAGTCCTTAGTCTTTAATGCATCGGCCCGTCGCTTCTTCTTGGTTCAAGCAACGCTGACTGTAGTCCTTCTTCTTAATGAGGGTAGCTGAACCCTCTCTTCATCTTCGGCGCCTTTATTACGGTGGTTGAGCTCTCCCTTCGGCCTCTTCTTTGTACCACATGCTTGACTTTTCTGTACCTATCGCCGTGATTCCCGCCGGAATTAGTGCTACGGCGATATCTTTGTCTTACCGCCAAAATTGGTACTTTCTCTCCAAAAATTAGCAGCTTCCCAAATGCTGCGGAAGTTCTCTCCAACAACTCCCCTAACACTTACTTGTGGCTCGTCCCCGAGCCACTCGCAGCAACAGCCTGATTCATCTGCCTAAGCTTATCCTTTGCTGCTCGTGAGATTGCTGCGAATTGTGCCTTAAGCGCTTTAATACTTTCATCCATGTGTGTTACTTCTTCCTGCGATGCGCTGAGCAGCTCAGCGGTTACCAAGGAGTCCTCTGTGCCCTCAATGACTCCTTTACTTGAGGTGAAGCTTTTCACCTTTTGCTCCAGTTCATCAATCAGATGTGCGACTTTGCTTTCATGCGGGCTAACTTCGTTAGCCAGGTTGATCTGCTGTTCTCTGTATTTCTGCACCTGCTGCTGAATTTGTGTGATTTCTCCTTTCTTTCTTATCTTCGCAAGAGCACTCAAGCCCTTGTACTCTTCTTCAGCTCTTGCTATCGCATCTTCACAGTGCTTAATGTGCTGATCGAGCTCGGCTTTCTGTGGGAGCTCCTCTAGCTCCAGCCATGTTTTTGATGCATCTTCCAGGATAGCCTCTGCTGCTTCCACCCGACAGTGCATCTGTGTCTGTACAATTCTGAAAGCTTGCACTCGTGCTTCTTGGATTTCCTCTAGAGTAGGCGGCTTATTCGCTTCCAGTGCAGCAATCCTTGCTTCGTATTCTTCCTCCATCTTTTTCTTCTCTTCATCTAGAGCCTTCGCTCTTTCCACTATTTTTCTGATCTTTTGAGTTATTTCTAACTCAGGCCTGATATCGCACTGCGGAAGTTCTGCTGCGATATTCTTTAAAACAAGAGAGACATCCTGCTCCCGCTGAACATATTGCGTCAACTGGGCACTCTCTGCCTCATGCTGTGCAATGAGCTGCACATTGTCGTTAGACAGCAAAACATTTTGCTCATACGTGACTTGTTCTCTGTGCCTCAGCTCCGTGCCTATCTGCTGGAAAATTTCGTACAACTGATCCACAGGTACTTCTGGTAGGTTCACCTCAAGAGGATGAACCATCTGCACTTCCATAGGTACAGGGAAGTTAATACTTCCCGGCGGTATACGAACAATGTTCGTGCGGTCCCTTGCAATACTTTCTTCTCTGCTCTGTGAAGGGGGCTGCGAACTTTCTGCGACTGTAGTTGGAGCTGGCTGAATCTGCATGGAAGCAGTCTTCTCAGTTATTGCCTTCAACTCTCGCAATTTCTTGTCAAGGCTGATGCACATAAGATCCTGCGATGACTGAATCGCAGCGAATTTATCCCGCATCTTCTCCTGTATTCGGCTGGCGATGAGATCATACTCATCCTTTGTCATGATTGGTGCCTGCGGTTCGTCGGAAGTAACCGCCTTTGTTCTCTTCTTCTTTGCTCGCACCGGAGAAGGGCCTTCAGTAACCTTTCTCTTAGAACCTATTGGTTCTTTCACTTTGTCTTTAGGATCTACCTCCTGAACATCTTCTGGATCCTCAGCTGGGGGATCAACTGGAACTAGGCCAGAGGATAGATCATCATACATTTGTTTCATGTCCTCATCAAAACAATTCTTAATGGTATCTTCAACCTGCTGGATTTCCATGCGATATGGGCCGGGGGCCCATTCCGTATGTTTCCTGAATCCCTTGGGTATGATGTAGGTTTTATCCCTGTCGACTTTAAATTCCAGCTTGGACTGATAAAGATCAACGACCGGCGAGTCGACACGCGGAATCGTTGCGACGGATTCAAGCAATAGCGTATAATATTCATGGAATACCATTGCGTTATTCTTGTGCTTCTCTGGGTGACTACTCGCCCAAAGATTTGAGTACCTCGAGCCTCTGCACGCCCCTGGTGCCAGTTGTGGAAACTGCGAATTGGGCGGCTCTTTCCATCCAATGAAATCCATAAGGATCAGCAACCACGAGAAGTGGAAGCTGTGAAGTGGATCCTGCTGCGCCTGCGCACAGTCTTGAAAGAAACTATTCAGCAAAAATAAACTCCAGTTGTAAGGTTTACCTTTTATGACTTCGATCGCTAGGCGGATAACTGAGCCTGTGACCTCCTTCGGCCTCACCTTGAGGAGGAGTTTTCCGGCCAACAGACTAACAGTAAACCGCAAGGCGTCATCCTGTATTGAATTGACATCGTAGGCGCGACCTCCTCTTTGCAGCTTATACTCCGCAACCTGCTTGGTTGAGAGCCTGGTATCCTTTGTGGCGCCATCAATATTTATCTGTGGGTCAAAACCAGTCTTCGACAGACCGGTAATGCGGTGAATGAGGTCAACATTAACATCTATCCGGTTACCCAACCATAAGTAACCACCATGCACACATGAAAGTAGCGTCCGCACCACAGCATTGACCTCCGGGCCCCGTCCAAAGTGTGGAATCTCCAGGAGATTGAGCAGTCCCGACGGTGCTAAATGGCTTACATGGTCCATGGGGATGAACTCATCGCGCTCTGTCCTTGGGTTCCTCTGAATCATCATATAACGATCGCGGCGGAATTGTGGGTACAGCTTATAATCTCTCAGATTATAATCAACAAACTTAACAGCATGCATATTCCCCCATAGGTTACCTTCTTCCTTCACTCGGTTATCCAGTGGTGGGAGTACGAGTTCATATTTAAAGTCTCTCGGGAGGACAATTGCTGGCGCATTTTCTATTCTTGGTGGGAAGTATATGGTAGCGACTGTAACTTCTTCCGGAAGATCCTACTCTGGTTCTTCTGACTCTGTGCTACTCAGGGTCTCGCTGCGCTCCATATTAGCTAAGGTTCTCGGTGACTGGCGTGTAGACGGAGAACCAGCAGCAATTTTCTTTCCTTTCTTCGCCACAACCGAAGTCATAGCGCACTCAATTCCACCCCTTTGGAATCTCTGCAACACGTCTTTGAGAGGCTCGTCTGGCACGAGGAACCTTCCCCTGTGGTACTCTGGACTTCCTATGATTGCTAATCTTAATGCAAATCAGAGTCTGCAACTGTTTTTGGTTTCCCTGCTCGGAACTCTGCTAAGAATACGCTTGGCTCGGCTCAACTGCGCTTAACTCTTTTGGTGAAAATGACCAAGTAGCCCCGTGCTTTGAATAGAACGTGTATTTATCATAAGGCGGAATTTCAAATGGCAACGGACCAGTGACTGGACCCGTTGGCGGCATTTAATGCATAGACAAGACAGCACCCCGCGCCCATTTATTGCAAACGCCGTTTGAAATTTCGCTAGGAAACTGTGCGCCGGAGTGGTGTCGCATCGGATTTTCCAAATCTAGAAGAATCGTCGTACTGCTGCCAAATCTTAGTACAACAGATACCTGTCAGCCGTGCAGTTAATGCTTGTCAGATGGCGAAGTGACTCGCCCTCTGATCAATTCAAAATTTGGTATCGCATCACTCTGTTTTCTGTCCTCTGCGATAAGATATCGCATCGTCTGGAAATGGAAAGTGCCAAAAACTCGCCTCATATCAAAATTATCGCAACAACCAGGAAAGCTGGCTGCGAATTCTTACCTAAAGTATTTCCCGGTGTAGACTCCTTAGGGTGCGATGCTTCATTTCAACTACACTGAACATCTGCACCAATTGCTTTCTTTCTGGGCTAGGGCTAGGAGGTGGCATGGCCTTCGCGATACAGCTTAAGCCGACTGCCATTGATCAAGGTAGGAAGAAACTCCCCACTCATAGTACGAAGCTGGATAGCACCTCCATCTGTTATTTGCTGGATTTGATATGGTCCTAACCAATGAGTTTTGAATTTTCCAGGGAACTTTATAAACTTACTATCATAAAGGAGTACCAAGTCTCCAAGCTGAAAGGTTTTGTTCTTGATATGCCTATCATGCCAAGCTTTTTCTCGTGCTTTCTGCACTTTTTGATGGAATCCTGCGATAAATCTGTCTTCCTCCAGATTGAGCAGCTGTGCCAATCTCTCCTCTAAAGTATCAGAATCAGCCATCTCTGTAAGCTGAGCAATCCTTATACTGGGTAAGATGTATTCCATAGGCATAACAGCCTCTTGTCCATATACCAGGCTGAAAGGTGTGTGCCCTGTTAGTTTCTTACACGTGGTCCTGTAAGCCCATAATACAGCATTAACTCTGAGGTCCCAATCATCCCTTTGACTGTTACAAATCTTTGTAAGAGCATGTTCTAATATCTTATTGAAAGCCTCCACCGTACCATTAGCTTGAGGGTGGTAAGGTGTACTCTTATGGTGCTGTATTTCAAATTCCTCTGTCAAGGCTTCTATGGTGCTATTCAAAAAGTGTGTGCCTTGATCACTCATCAAAGTCACTGGGCATCCAAATCTAGTGATGATGTTTTCAAAAATAAATTGTGCTGCTGTGGCAGCATCACAATTCCTGACTGGTTTTGCCTCAGCCCACCTGGTGAGGTATTCTGTTGCTGTAATAATATATCTCGCACCAGTTCGTTTTCCTGGGGGGTTAATAGGACCCACGAAGTCTATGGCCCACTTATCGAATGCGCGTAGCGTTATCTGTGGTCGCAACGGCATTTCATCTCTTCTGGAGGGCTTTCCTGTCCTTTGGCAGATATCGCATGATCTGCAAAACTCGTTGCTGTCTTTATGTAATGTAGGCCACCATAATCCGGCTGCTAGGATCTTGTGAGTGGTAGGCTTCCCTGCGAAATGGCCTCCTGCGATGCCCGAATGTGCTTCCTTAAGAATGGTCTGTTTCTCGTGGGGCATAACGCATCTGCGCAAGATTTCATCTGGTCCTAACTTATAGAGGTGTCCTGCAATCAGGGTGAAGTCTGCTGCTTTCACCACTAATTGTTTCTTTTGTTGCTTGGTAAACTCAGGTGGTGCCCACCCTGTAGTGAGAAATTGAATTATGTCTCCATAATATTCGTCTGCGACCTGAATGGAGAACAATTGCGCATCAGGCAAGTTGTCCTCTAAATTACTTGGTTCTTCACCTGAGTCTAGCCTTGACAGGTGATCAGGTCCTGCATTTAGTCTTCCTGGCTTAACAATGATTTTGACATCATATTCCTGGAACAACAATAGCCATCTGCATATTCTTCCCCCTAACACTGGCTTATTGACCAAGTACTTTAATGCGAAATGGTCGGTGAACATCTTGAATGGGGCACCCAACAGGTAGTGCCGAAATTTCTGTAAAGCATACACCATTGCTAACCCTTCTCTCTCTGTGGTGGTGTAATTCTTCTCAGCTGTCGATAGTCTCCTGCTCGAATATGCGATAGGGTGGTCAATACCCCCTTCGCCTGGTTGTGTGAGAATAATGCCCAGTGCGATGCCAGATGCATCCACATGAACATGAAAAGGCTTGTTCCAATCTGGAAATACCAGAATAGGTGCTGTAACCATTTTTTCTTTTAGAGCGTCAAGACTCTTCTGACATTCCTCATTCCACTGAAATTTGATATCCTTCTTCAATAATTTCTCCATTGGTGCGGTAATCTTGGCATAACCTTTAATAAACTTTCTGTAATACCCGGTATGACCAAGTGTAGTTCTCAGCTGTTTTACTGAGTTAGGTGCTGGTAAATTGACAATGATGGCGATCTTCGCAGGATCTACCATCAAGCCTTGTCTGCACACAATGTGACCCAACAACATACCAAAAGGCGCACAAAATATACATTTTTTTAAGTTAAGGGAAATCTGGTGCTGTCTACATTTTTCAAACATTAATCGCAGGTTTCCTATGTGCTTCTTGACTAGTCCAAATACAGTCCAATCATCAAAATAAACTTCTAGAAATTGATGGATGTATTCCTTAAAGACAGCAACAACTACTCTAGAAAAAATTGCTGGGGCATTCTTAAGACCAAAGGGCATTATCGTATACTGAAAGGAGCCCCATTCTGTCGCAAATGTGGTCTTGTGCCTGTCGTCTGGATGGATTCTTATCTGGTGATAGCCTGAAAAGCCATCAGTAAATGAGTAGATTTCTTGACCTCCAACATTGTCTAAGACTTCATCAGTGAATGGTGTCGGAAATGGGTCATGCAGCGATGCATCATTCAGTTTGCACAAGTCGACACAGATCCTGATGTCTCCTTTTGTTTTCTTTTCTTGTACTACCATGGGACTAACCCACTCACTTTCTTCAACAGGTTCAATGATGCCTGCTGCTAGCATCTTATCTATTTCATCTTTTACTTTTGCTTTATACCGCGGGTTCAACCTGTATGGGCGTTGCTTAACCGGCTTAGCGTCCTCCTTAAGCGGTATTCTCATGACTCCGAGGTCACCCACTATTCCCTTCATTTCTGTAAAGTTTGTAGGAAATAGGTCCTGATACTCGTGTAATAGGTCTGTGATTTGGCCAATTGTCTCATCATCCCAATAATCTCCAATAGAGGCAAACTTAGGGTCTGTTTCTGTGCCAATATTGCTCTTTCTAATCTTGATTGGTTCTGTTACAGCTAGGATTTCTAAGTGTGGACCTTCAACTTCACGCGTACCTTCTGTTTCTTCGATATTGATACTGCGAGGATCTTCATCCTCATCGCTTGAATCTTGTGCGCAGTTGTAACATTCCAGTGCATGTTCCATCTGAATAGCCCACTCGGGTTGCGAATCCGCTGGTAATGGGCAATCCTCAAATATCTTAGTCTTTATGATCTTCAAGGCCCGATCAATGCTTGGATGCTCAGATTCGAAACTGAACGTGACCAAAACGTTTTCAATCATAATAGGCCATGAGATAGTTCCTTTTCTTAGCTCTGTTTCTGTATACCAGTTCTGTGGAACTGTATCTAGTGTGTGGATAAACAAATGAACCCATTCTTCTGCTGGAATTTCTAGCCAACTCTGTTCACAGTTCATAATGTGTGTTCTAGGATCAGTCTCCCCTGTGTATTTCCGCTGTGTGCAGTCTCTTTCTTTAGAGAATCTAATGCGCATCAGTCTCTTACAATCATACCATGATGCGATATGTTCCTTGTGTGTGTACCACCATCTTGCAGGTGTGGCTCGAACTGCAAGGTCAAAAACCTCCATCCTCTGCTCTTGAGGAATCTCTTGTTCAAACTGCTGCAAAAAATCGTTGACGTCCACTAATCCATCGAAAGTTGGAATATACCTTTTTTCTGTCCCAATCCATCGCAGTGACTTAGTCATGAATGCACATCTGCGAATAGAAACTTCGTGGAGTCTATTTTGCCAATTCTCTAAGCCAACATCTGAATCTGATGTGCAGGAGCTATCACATCTCCAGCTAATATGTCCATCAGCTGTAGGGTCAATGTAATATGTCTGATTAGAATTCATTTGGTACAAATTTTCCATGTTATGCACCTCCTCTTCTGCTTTGATTGGCTCAATGTAGCGAGGACCCTGTAAAGGGTCTAGTGGTGCGATAACCCGGACTTGAGCATCTTCGAATGTCATCTGCCTTTTCTTCAAGTTGATAACAGCCTTGTTATCAAAAGCCCAATCAATACCTAATAGAGCTGGATAGGGTTTGGTGTCACCAATAATTTCTATGATCTCAAAATCGGCATATGTGTGAACTCCGTCGATGTCCACTGGGACATGCGATAGGCGACCCATCGGTGATATTCTCTGTTGATTAGCTAGTCTAAGATGGATAGGGGATCTGCTTAGTTTTGGAATTCCCATCTGTTCCCATGTCTGCTTAGTCAAGACATTTACTTCTGATCCTAAGTCTAGGATAACCTCATCCATTTCAAATAGTCCGATCTGCGCTGTGAGCCTCATCTCTCTTCCTGTCCTTGTATGGCCCATTATATGGTGGATGGTGCGCTGTGTATTGCTCATAGAAGGGCTCTGTTGACATTGGTCAATAACTTTCTGAAGTTCCTCTACAGCTTTCCCATTTCTTAGAAGTTTCAAACAACTCTGCAAGAAGGACTGTACACTCCCGGTCAATTCCTCTTCGTCGCATCTTCCAGATGTGCTAGCCTGTGGTATCTGCACAGTACTAACATCCTACGGTGGTTTCCGTGGTATACCCTGAGATGGTAATAATATTGATCTGGACGGTGTCTGGTCAGCAAAGGAAGTCTTAGTTTGCTGAAATGCCTCCTTATTCTTCTGTAGATCGAGTGGGATAGGTTTTCCTGGAGCCTTGCGCACCCACTGCGTTCCTGTCGTTTTTTCCACGTCCTGCGATATGTTGCTTGTGGAGAGACCACTGCGAGTTACAATATTGACCCGTGGTTCGGTTTCGTTCTGCTCAGCAGCGATAAACTGGATAGTCTGATTGGTTGCTGGCTTGGCGTCCTTGATCTTAGCTATCAGTATGGGACATTCCTCTATTGTGTGATCATAAGATTTACAATACTTGCACGTTGTAGTAGGGTTCTGACAGTCTCTAGCGTAATGTCCTGTGCCTCCACAGTTATAACAGGTGATAGTTCCACGGCCACGGCCAGGTTCATAGGCTCCTCCGCGTCCTCGGCCTCTGAAATTTCCTCCATGGCCTCCCTGATTTGGATCAGTTTGTGCACGTACTGCTGGTCCGGCTGCTTCTGACTGAACTCTGTAAAGGTCATGCTTCCTTTCTATCATTAACTCGTAAGCTCTAAAGTTGTTTTCGTCATGTCCCACAGATTTACAGAAGTTGCAATATAGGTTCTTTGGTGTCTGCACATATTTCTGAAGGAGAGGGCATTCCTGAGGACTGTGTCCTCTGGTTCTACAAATCTCGCACCATGGCCCCTGGTTCTGCATCAACGGGTTAGGAGTTCCACTGGCGATATAGTCAGCAAAGACAGGGCAGTTATCCTTACTGTGTCCCTGCGCTTTACACTTAGTACACCAAATTTCATGCGCAACCTCCTTTCCTTTCTTAATTTCATGCAGCTGTAAGGTGAGGTTAGCTAGCTGATTTTGCAGATTAGTGATACCGGTGCTAGTTTCTGCTAGAGGTGAAGCCTCTAGTTTCATTGCCATTTCTAATGCTTCATCTTGTGTATTTAATTTCTGTTGCATTAGCGGAAGTCTGATGTGTGGTAATATTGCTGCGATAAACCATTCTTTATGCTGTTGAGGCGCAAGCTCAAAGCTTACCTGATCAATGAGGGTCTTGAATCTCTGGTCAAAATCCCAAACCGTCTCCGTAGGCAATTGTTTAATATCTTTAAGTTCTGCTATGCACTGTGACTCGGATTTAGGTTTTTTAAACTCTTTAATCATAGCAGTTCTAACCTGTGCAAGCGTTCTGTTATGGCCCGTGGTATACTTCATATACCAAGTTAATGCTCTTTCTCTAAATGTGGTGGCCAGCTGGACAAGCTTAACATTATCATCTTGTATTTGCTTAATGGTCCATATGGCTTCGCATAAGAACCAGTGTTGCTCAGGGTCCTCCGACCCTGTACCTTTGAATGTTGGTAGCTTCATATCATCTCCCATTCTGTTTCTAGATGGTGGGTTCTGGTTTGCTGTATGACTACCACTCGGCTGTGTAGATGTGGAGGATGTAGCGGCAGTATTCGCTGTGTAAGAGCTACTGGACGGGGTTCCTGCGGGATTATTCTGAGTTCCGACTGGCTTTTGAGGAGTCCTAGGGTTCTGAATCTGCTGTCTCGGGTGATCTGAGCTGTCTTCTTCAGAAGAAGATGAATCGTTGACTCTATATCTTTTACCACTACGTGTATGTCCAAGATACTCGTAATCACTTTCAGAGTCTACTGACATTACAATATCATGCTACTATTCATCTGAGAGTATATCCAGTACTCCTTTTTCATATAGTAATTGCTTAATGGACAGATTTAGAGAATTTAGGTACTTACCGCAATAACCCTTGAAGAAGTACCGTTCTGCTGCGCTGAAACTCTTTCTCTGATCAACCGCGAACTCTGTGATGAATCCTTCCAGCAGACTCGCAAGCCAGAAGTCTACTGCGCGTGAGATGGGGTTATCGACACCTTTCAAGGTCTGACTCAGTTCTGCTGTCCAGACAACTTCTCGATTCTTCTTGACACCGCTGTTGTCAGCAAGCTTTGATAACCAACCATATAACTCATAGCATAAGTTACGAAGAATATCTCATGGAGATCTGTAAAAATGTGCTTCTGTAGCCAAGCCTCAGTGCTCAGTCTAGGATTCTTGTTTTCTTTTGCAGCAAACTCTCTTTCTTTTGACTCAACCCACTGGTTAAGCTCCTGCTTGGTAGGATGCCAACAGAACATCAGCTCAATGTGTTCAAACCGGAAACGGAACCATTTGTTGATCTCTTTCTTTCACTTTCTGGACAGACCCGGGCTTGCGGTAATCTTTTAGACCAACAGAACCCTTAGCTCACTGGCCCTTTTGGCAACAGGTCGCAGAAGCAACCTGAAGTCTCACCCGAAGTGATTCTAATGGGAGGCAGAAGACTCAAGTGTCCTCAGCCAAGTTCTGAGGCATCCAGGGTGCTTACCCCCACCTTAACCCCTTCCTCAGGAGCTTACTATCTCATTCTATTACTCCGGATACGCCTCTGTCTTATCGCATTACGCAGGGAATGCGATAAGTCTTCCCCCTATGTGAAACCGTCTAGTGATACCTAAGATATCGTAGGCGCGATATCTTCCCCTTCTAGTTCCTGCGGTAAGTGATTCTTGACCGCTGCCTGGATTAATATGTGGTCTCGGCTATTCTTATCCTAGCACTGCAGTTAGCAACAACACTTAATCTCCAAGCGTAACCCTTGCTAATGAACTTAACCCTTGATATCTCGCAGCACGTAACTAAGTAGAATATTACTTTGAGCAATGTCTAAGTAGACCATTCATGCTTTATATTCAGTTCATACTCGCACATTATCCTCTGTTTAACAATTATCTAGTTCGCTATGAGGTTAGCTATGATTATCGCAATTGTTATACATCATTCAGAAGTTAAACAGACGACCATGTACATTACTTATAACAGAATGACGCATTCATATATAATACAGACAAGTGAATGGGAGCAGCAGCTACACAAATACAATAGTGCTACTTAGATAAGCACGTGGTTATTCCCAGGGCGAGAACTACGCCCAGGGGAACTGCGGTTCTTGTCTACAACTCTGAAGAATAGACACAGTTCCTTTCCACTCTTTACAACCAGGGTCTTCTGGGAAACTCCACCTCAGTGGGAGTCCTTCTCTATAGACCTCTTTTCTCTTCCTGCCTTTTACAATGCACTCTCTTTCTCTCACAATCCCTGCAGATTGCACTATCTCTCAACAGGTCGGCCCTATGTTCTCTCAGGGATGTTCAGACTCTGCAACAACAAAAAGACTTGACTAGCCTCTACCTGATGTCTCTATCACTATGTGGCCAACCCCTTATCATATAAAAAGACTCCTATATATAGATGGCCCGAAGGTCTCATCGCAGTTACAAAATTGTGGGCCTTATCCCAACAGTGACTCAACCCTAACCACTTACAGTCAACTGGCTGTACTTCCATGGCCGCCTTCTGTCTCGTCGCCGCTTCCTGCAGTCCTTAGTCTTTAATGCATCGGCCCGTCGCTTCTTCTTGGTTCAAGCAACGCTGACTGCAGTCCTTCTTCTTAATGAGGGTAGCTGAACCCTCTCTTCATCTTCGACGCCTTTATTACGGTGGTTGAGCTCTCCCTTCGGCCTCTTCTTTGTACCACATGCTTGCCTTTTCTGTACCTATCGCCGTGATTCCCGCCGGAATTAGCGCTACGGCGATATCTTTGTCTTACCGCCAAAATTGGTACTTTCTCTCCAAAAATTAGCAGCTTCCCAAATGCTGCGGAAGTTCTCTCCAACAAGAACAAGGTCTCCTTCGAGAAAAACCCTAGGTATGACAGACTTATCGTACTGTCCCTTGACTCGGTTCTTATGCACTTCATTTGCTGTGAGTGCGTCATGGCGCTTCTCATCCAGATGTTCTAAATGCAGCAAACGTTCTTCCAAGACTGAAGTGTCAGGTAGTAGTTGGACAACCAACTTCAATCAAGGAATCTCGCACTCAACTGGAATGACTATTTCTATCCCATGTACAAGTTGGATGGGAGATAACCCGGTAGCAGTCTTCACATTGGCTTGGTAGGCCTAAATTGTAGGATACAACTTAATGTGCTAGTTAGTTCTACTAGCATTAACAGTCCTTTGTAAGATGGTCTTCAAATTCTTGTTGACCGCTTCGACCTGACCATTCGCCTATAGGTAAAACGAAGACGAATGTTCCTGCCGAAAACCTAACATGGTGTATAGATCGGTCATTATGTTGTTTTGGAAATGATGACTATGATCAGTCACAATCTCTTTGGGTATACCAAATCTTGCAATGATATGGTTGAAAATGAAATAACCGATCGTTTCCCCATCTTCCTTAATAGAAAGCATTGCCTCGGCTCCACTGTGAGCATCATTCAATACTGATTTTGCTTCCTCCAGGGTCAACAACGATGTAAGATGGAATCTACCCCACATCTATACAAAGTGTTAGAAATGATGAGGTAGTTCTTCACATGGCTCTTAAGTTTGCGTCATTCATCCGTAGAGAAAGTGGTGGGACACCTCAAAGTCTGGAGATATACCAAGACATCCCCATACCATGGGCCAAAGGATGCGATGAGAAAGATATGTTCATTTGGAAATGATGACTCTTCCTCAATGTGTACTATGTCACTAGGGAATTCAGAAATCAGTTCGGTGAAAACCAGTGATTTCTTTGCTTAGCGGACTGAAAAACCAAGTCAAATTCTGTAGGATTACAATCCATTTATTAAATTTCCTACCGATGATGCAACGAGTGAGAACATATTGAAATGGGTTGACCTCCGCAACCACTATGGTAGTTCACAATAATATATAGTGACGTAGCCTCTAAACCGCATAGACAGCAGCTAATGCCAACTTCTCCACATGAGAATACTTAATCTCAGGAGTTATCAAGGCACACAACGGATAATAAATGACATGCTCTTGGAGCTTTCAATCCTCCTGAATAAAAACTATGCCTATTGTGTATACTGATGTAGCTAGATATAAGACGACATCCTTCGTATAGTCTGGCGGGCTTAACAAAGGGGGCTTAAAGTAATGCCTTTTTAAGAGCCTCAAATGATGCTTGAGAAGCCTCATCCCACATAAAGTAGGTGTCTTGTTTAAGAAGTATCATGAAACCTTTTGTAATTTTGGCATAGTTAATGATAAAGCATCTCAATAAGTTGGACATGCCCTGCAGACTTTGAAGTTGTCTCAGGGTTCTAGGAGGAGGAAAATTTACAATCGCCTCAACTTTTAATGGATCAACCATTATGCCACAACTGGATACTATGAAACCCATTAATTATCCAGACTCGAAGCAGATTACACATTTGTTAGGATTCAATCGAATCTTGTAGTATCTGCACCATTCAAACATGAGTCTTAAGTGATCTGGATGCTCCCATCTCTTGTGAGATCGTACTGGGAGCTCATCAAGGTAGGGTTCTACTACGTGCTTGATGTCATGAAAAGTGAAGTTCATCACCCGCTGGAAGGTAGCTCCAGCATTATTCAGGCCAAATGGAATCTTCTGATAGGAAAAGGTTCCCCAAGGACAAATACAAGCTATCTTCTGTTGGTCTTCAGGTTTGATCTATATCATGGCCCGCACACGCATCAATGATCTGATCTATGGATGGCATGGGGTAATTGTCTTTCAGACAAGCTTTATTTAGGTCCTAGAAGTTAGTGCATACTCTAATGGTACCTTTATTTTTGTCTATCGGAATAAGATTTGAAACACATTCCATCATAGCTATCAGATAGATGAATCTGGCTTTGAGCAATTTCTCTACTTCCACCTTGATGGAAGCTTCTTTTCGAGGGTTAACTAGATGGAGCTTCTGTCTCACAGGTTTAGCATTGGGATGCATTGTGATGACATGCTCAACAATGGCAGAGTCAATTCCTAGCATCTCCTCATAAGACCAGGAAAAAAAATCGTGAAATTCTTTAAAGAGATTGGTATACAAAATGATCTCCTTAGGAGAACAGTCTGCTCCAATGAAAATATTTTCCACGACCCCAAGTTTGATGGAAATGTTAATCAGAATAGTTCTCGATATATTTTCCATATTCCCTTCAGCATAAACAACTTTTGAAGTAGAAGGGATAGCAGACAAATCAAAATTCCCACCAGGTCTCATAGAAAACTCACCTCTCTCAATCCTGTCCAGATCAGGAAGAAAATAAGACTTGTGGTGCATGTGTTCCCAAGGATGGTCCAGGTGAATCATTGCTTCCAAAATGGCCTCATAAGAGGGAAAAACAACATCTATACAATCAAAAGAGTGCATAGAGTCCACTAACCATGCAGGGGCATAGTCCATGTCTAACTCAGTAGAGACCAATGGAGTCATGATATGTTCTGTTGTAGTATGTTGTGAATCTAAGTAAGCCACCTCTGCAATAGATAAAGGCACAACTGGTTCTGATTCGATTGGGAGAATCCATGGATCTGTCGTTGGACTGACCGTGAAAATATCAGACGAAGAAAATTCTTCAGAACCAATAAAATGAACAGGAGAAGGTGGGCCAAAAGTGCCTATTAATGACCCATAGAGACCTGCTCCTAAACTCTTAGTAACTGGGTGGGACTGATCAACCAACGGAATCGTTGAATCTAATGAAGTCTAGTTTTTTTTCCGAGCAAATGAAAGTTGATCAACTGTGATGATCTTGCCTTCGTGAGGGAATATTAAAACTCGGAAAAAGGCCGATGGTACTGCTTGCATGGCATATGTACAGCTCCTACCTAACAACAAGTTGTATTCAAGCGGAGCATCCAGAACTTCAACCTCTACAGACACTAAGTTACCCGCAAGTTCAATATCAAATGATGGTAAAACTTCGTGTGGACGGAAAGATCTTCCATCAAAGGCAGTAAGCATGGTGTTTGAGGGGGCTAATTCAGGTGAGCCCAAATCCTTCCAGCAAGAAATGGACATTACGCACGTAGACGCGCCCTCATCTACAATAGCTCATCCAATGCTCTTGGGACCATGAACTACCTCTATTTGGAGAGCGACGTAATATGGAAACTGAGGTTTGATATTGGTCATATCAAACCGAGCAAGCATATTGGATGAATCTACACTCCCGATTGCTACGAGAAGTGCACTGCATTGCAATGGGGAACTATGCAGTACTTCTAAAGTGGACATGGCACAGGGGGTTTGGGATAAATCCTCCACAACATTGTAGTTGGGGGAATCACATGCATTGGGTTTGTGCACAGCCCGTTTGTAGACACCTTTAGGGATCTTCGGCAACGAATCCATTGGTCTCTTGATGTGGAGAGGGGTAGATGAATCAGGAACATCCTTTTATTGTGGATCCGGGGTATAATTTCTAGCTCAAGTTTGCAGAAGAGCATCTGAATTAACCATATTAATGAACGATTGATCAGCAGATGAGGCATGAGGTATGCCCCCAGCACTAGACTTTCCAGAAGGTGAACTTTGTCCATGAGGGAATGGATCTTTCAAGACAACTGGTTTCTTTTCACGGAGAAGCTTCTGGGCTTCTTCCATTAGAGGGCATTGATGAGTAAGGTGGTCCTCTTTGCATAGCTTGCAAGGGAACTTCACTTTCCTTTTTTCCTTTTTACCCTCGGCATTTTCTGTGTTTTTGAGATTTTGGTGGTTCCCCTCCCCTTTCTTTCCCTTTCTTTTATTATTGGGATGATGAGGGCCCTTTTGATTTGTTTGCACTTTTTTTATAGATTCTATTTTTGAAGGGGAGGATGAGACTGAAGTTGCTTCTGTAGCGGACTGTTTGACAAACAAGGCGTGAACCTGTTTAGTTAAAGCATCAAATGCTGCAAAGTCTACTGAACCCACGATGCCATCAGCATGCGGTTCAGGTTTAGGTTTACCTAGATCTATGTTGGACTTGGGTGCATCGGGAATAATCTCATATAAGATCTGAAATTGAGCATATACCAAGTCAAGCTGTTGGGTTCTTAAGATAGCTTCCCTTTGGAGGACACCCCTGAAGTTGCAACTTCCTTAGAAATATAAGGAAGGAGTGATTTGAGATACCACTCTAATAAAAATGTGGAGGAATGTCATCCTTAATGAGCCTCTTTCTCCTTTGCCACTCCTGAATGTGGTCAGATAGGTGAGTGGCTTTATTTTGTCTAAAGTTTGACAGAAGGTATGTACCAGCATCATACCGGATTGAGAAAAGCAGCTGCAGGTAGTTTAATATACCATTTGGTTGCGACACTTTTCAAGGTTCTTTGAAAGAGACTCAATCTAATGGAATCATCATTCAGCGAATTCGAGGAGCACCAGAGATGAAACATCGTGACATGGTCACCAGGATATTCACCAGTCTTACCTTCAAACTTTGGAATGTCTTGAGGCAACTTAGTGGGAATAGGTGGCCATGCAAGATTATGGCGCACATGGTCGTTAGTGAGTTTTGAAAGATCTGGCAAGTTCAAAGTTTCCAGAGAAGGTAAACGCGGTCGTGTTGATGGAATTTGGTGGATAGGAACCTGGTAGGGGGAGCCTCCTAATACCTAGTTCGTGTACTGCTAGTTGGGGTTTCCCCTAGACATCAATTGTGAGATAAAAGCATTAAAATTGCTCCACCCAAAAGAAAGTGGATTACTTCCTGGGGCAGTGGTCCATTGCGGCTAGGTGTTAACCCCACTGTATTGTGGATTAATAATATTACCCCTTCCTCCAGCAAACAAAGAGAAAGGCATACTCCCTACAGGTATATTTGATGGATTTACATTGTAACCTGCATAGGGGTTAAAGCCAGGTGTAGTTGTAACAGACGATGCCATCATCATACCCATAACAAGCATAGATGTAGAGGGGATAGATCCTACAATGGAAGTGGAAGCAATAGTTTGAGGTACACCCTGGAACTATTGGGTAACAGGAGGTTGAGTAAAATTCGCTGCAGGTATCCCTGTCAAAGGGACATTAGTTGGTCCAAAGCTAGGGGTGGAAACGGAAGCATGTATTGAAGCTTGTGAGCTCGGTATGCCTACAGTACTAGCATTAAAAATAAAGGATGGGTTCGAAGCAGAAGCAGTCTGCAAAGAGCTTGGTGTTGCAGTTTTTGTAAAAGAAGGATTGATAATCCTTGTAGCCATAGTTGTTGTGGGAGTTTGAGGAACTCCCTGCTCATCTCCTGGGTTATTCATTGTGTAACTAGGTGTAAACAAGTACGCACTGTACTCAGGTTGGCCTAGAAATCCTATAGGTACCAGCAGTGGATCGTTGGGCCCAGTCAGTGGAGGGTTAAACTCTTGGGGAGTTAAGTACTCAACCTCAACAGTATCAAAGACCTTTTGATCCTAAACTCAGGGCTGTGATTCTCCAGGTACTTATGTTTTGCCCGTAAGTTTGAATGAACCACGGGAATCTGTCCTCCAGTGTCGCGGTGGAAGCAGAGGCTCCACAATGAGTGGGGGAAGGTTTTGCAACCTCCGATACCTACGAATATGTTGGTCCTCCACAACTATATAAAAATAAAACTATGTACAAAAACCTAGTGGCCACTACGACTAAGGAGAAAACAACATACCACTAAAAATTTCCTAAGTGATCAAACTAGAAAAATAAGGAAAAAACTCTCAGAAGCAAGTATGGGATGATGAGGGCCCAGAACAAACTAATAGAGTATCAATGGTGAGTTACACGACATCCAATGGAGGTCTTTTGGGTGCAAATGTTTGAATCACCAAACTACCCTCCTGGGATTACTGCAAAAGGGTTACCTTCTGCGTCTATCCGAGGTGAAGTGGAAATATCTTTCTACTCTACCTGTGTAGAGCCCTAGGGTTATGATACTAAGGATACCACCAATACAAAAAAACCTATGGGAATAGTCGTCATCCTAGCCAAGCCGCATGGGCAGGGTAGCAAAGCCTGAAATGCAAAAGCACTTGAAAGTACTAATGGACCCCCATATGTGAATCAGCTCTAGTTTATAGTTGAGAGGAAAGTGTGTTGGTTGTGGAGCTTGATCTTCAAATTCAGAGATATTATTGTTCAGCCGTGTCCGTACCCCAGGTTTGATTATGATCCTGGCATGATCCCTAGGGGGTTTGGGGGAGTGGTTGCACTCCCCTGGCTGGGGGTCGCAGGGGCAGCGCCCTCGAGAAAGGGGGTTTGGGGGCGTAGCCCCCGAGGAAAATATTTGGGGCTATTTTCACCACCCATTTTTGTTACACATAAATCTTCCACCCTGTGAGCATCAGCATTCTTTGTCCTGTAGGATCCATTTTAGTGACTCAAGTCCATTTTCATCCTTCAGTGATACCAGTTTACCCTATTTTTGTTCCTACTCGCATGTTGCATCACTATAGCATGCGTACCCATGAGTTGCATCCCTATAGCCCGCGGGTATCAAGTAAAATGGTAAAACCACTATTTTATTACTTTTTACTCCCAAAAAGCGATCATTGGGTGACATTTGGCTCTCCATCTGCCCAAGTAACATCTCGATGATTCCTTTCACCTACCTTTGAGAGGACTATATATTGAGCACATATGGCTTATGGATGGGAAGAAGAAGAGAATAGTAAAGGCACTCTAGTGGATTTTTACCCTATCTTGAGTCTGCACTCATTGATCCTTGTAGTTGTGAACCAGTTCTGTTCACCTTCCAAACTCCTTGCCAGTTTGAGTTTTCCTTTCATGGAGGATTGAAGTGGTGGAGGCACAAGTGGATTGATCTAGATCTTGGTTCAGATTGGTTGCCGGCAAGAGGTCATATCACTTTGTACTTCTTCTTGTTCATTAATAGAAATACTCATATTTTCGTCCATTCATGGTGTGAATGTCATTTATTATACATTGGGTTACATTTGCTTATGATATTATGGACCATTGTTATTGATAATTTTAACGTCCTTTATATATCACATGCACTTGTTAGATATTGGTTGTCAAGACTAATTTGCAGATTACAAGTGCTTGGATGTGCGCGGATTGAAAGCTCCAACGGGGATCTACATCAAACGTTGGATCGAGGTTGGTTACATTTATCCATTATTTTAACATTGTCATTTATAATGGCATTGTTTTGAGAATTAAGTAGATTTCTGGTAGTCATCTGTCTGTTGTGGTATTCCCAAGCCATAGTGAGTTTTCTCCAATACAGAAATGGCGAATCCACTAGGGAAAACATCCATGTTTGGCAAACATTTTGAGCATTAGTCCATAATTAGATTTGTTGTTTATCAAAGCTCTGTGTCACTGATTGGCCGTTAAGATACACTGTAGAAAAATTGCTTTTTTGAGCCTTTGGACTCTTTATTTGACCATTTGCTTTTCCTCACCCGCGGGCTGGCTTTGTTCTGCCCGCGTATACCCACCTCTGTTTACACTACTGATCGTAGGTACCCGCAGGTATTCCTTCGACAATAGTGTGTAACTCTAGCTTTTGTTGGTTTATGGCTATTGGTTGTTGCTGGATGAGTTTGGTTGGTTCCTGAGTCTTTGTTGGCCTCTTTCTTAACTGTTTCATGCCTTGGTTGTGACCATATCTCTTCGTTTCTCTTGGTTGAGCCTTCTTGGTTTTTTACCAATATTTGGTTTTAGCCTCTTGGTTTCTTCCTTTTGAGCTCTTTCTTTTGGCTGAGTCTTGCTATTTAGGATCTACTGGTTTGTCTTAGTGATCTTCTCAGCACTTCAGTGATTGAATAGTAGGATTTTGCTTGCATTTTTTCATTCCATATATATTGAAAAAATACAAAAAATATTCATTTATTTTTTTGCATTTTCCTTTCTGTTTATAAGAGAAAATACAAAAATATTTTATTTCCATATACTACATTTTGCATTGAGTGATTGTTGCCTTCATTTTTAGGTTCTGCTTGTGCATTGAAAAGATAAAAGTTTGCATATTTATTTCGGAATTGTTGGTT
This sequence comes from Larix kaempferi, assembly GCA_027924585.1. Classification (NCBI taxonomy): domain Eukaryota; kingdom Viridiplantae; phylum Streptophyta; class Pinopsida; order Pinales; family Pinaceae; genus Larix; species Larix kaempferi. Next base: position 6,653,699 of record BSBM01000264.1, read on the forward strand.
GATTTTGCATATTAGTGACATTGTTTTATTGGATAGATGAGCCTAGGATTGGACGGTGTTGCATACTATTGAGTCTACACATCACTAGTTTCATGACCATATCCCTTGAGTAATCAGAGCCACTAAAATTAACGCTTAATCCTAAAATTGATTAGACTTATTTTATTTATAGGGCACACCAACTAGCATAGGTTTAGAGTATTGGAATAGATCATTGTGAGTTAACAATCCAAGACTTTTGAACGAAACATTAGGTCTCTGACCAGGGAGTGGAGGAATCCATGGTATAGATCGGTGTTCTCAGGAAATCTCTACTCAATCCAGAGTTAAGCACGAGGTCACTGGAGGTTGGTTGAGGAGATATCCCTCTGATACCAGCTGAACGTGGGAGATATATCCAGGATTTGTTCGTATTTGGGGGTACTGGAGGTCCATCCTCTTATGATTCGGGCTTAGATACCCTGCCCATACGATGGGTCCCACCTGCGACTGTCCCCCTGAGCATTGGTTATATTGCGGTAAACATAGTTTCCTTACCTAGGTACTGCACAGGGTACTTGCAGTGGTTATGATGTTTGTGTCCTGAGTCAGATAGGGATTGGACAACACAGTTGTGTTCGTGTAGTGGACTTGACCCTGTCAACACAGTGAAGCTTGGGTGTCTCTATAAATTATTATGTTACCTTCGGCTATAGTTTGGGAGTCTCAAGCCTCTCCTAGGAGAGACATACCGGCTCTAGTGTCGGGAGCTCATTTAGCCACTCTGTTTGTCTACTCTTGGCTGTAGTTTCTCTAGGTGTGTGCTTTTGATTTAGTATTTTTTATCGATATTTGGCCTTTAGGAGACGCTATGTCTCTCTCTGGAGAGAATGTGGCGCAGAGCCCTACTCTCCGCCGGTCCAGTCGTTTGGCTGGTTTAAAGCCACTCAAGGTTACACATCGTATTGCTAGAGGACGTCGGAGGGCTCCCTCTGAGTCTTCAGATTCTTACGAGACTTACGTTGAGGACTACATGGCTGCACATCCCGATATCAGGAAAGACCTTTCTACTCCTTCGGTTAGAGTTGAACATACTTTCGATCCCCAGACTCCTCATGAGGATTGGGGAGGTGATCCACCTGAGACTCAACCTGGTTCTATTTGGCCTAATCCACTTGACTTGGATCCATTTGATCCTTCGAATCCGGATAATTATCTTTACGGGATGCCCGATTTACCTGAGGAGGAAGAACAGGACGAGCCTTTTGTTCCTTCATTTCCACACGATTTTAGATATAGGAGGCTTGAGACTCATGATGATTCTGGCCCTATGGTCAAGCCCACCACACTCTCTTTTGGTATGCCTAGTCACAATTCTGTCGAACCTTCCACAATGGTTGGTACTCATGCTAGCACTAGTGAAAGTGTTAGCCATACTATACCCATTAGGGGCACTACCCTAGCTGGGGGCACTACGTTCTCCACCCACTCACATAGTATGGGGACTGGTCAGATTCCTAACCATGCTAATGTTGGAACGCAACCACCTCCTAGGAATACCCATCCTAGTCGGAATGCTGTTCAAAACACAACTCGCCATCCACCACCTAGTACACATGTCGCTACTCGTCAACCCAGGACTGCTTTTGCACATGATACCGTTCCTCCCAACCATGGGGGTGGACACATACCGCATACTTTTGCATCCACTGCTGCCGCTAGTAATAGTAATGTAGGGGGTGGGTGTTAACACCCAAAAAGTGCTCACTAGTTCATTTCCTTATTCACATGACCCATTTGTCCACTTTTTCACCATTTGAGCCTCTAAATCCATCAAAAGGTCACCAAAAGACCTTAATACACCCCTTTTTCCACTCATAATGAATATTTTTCCTCAAAAAGCATAAAAAACCCTAAAAAAGGGTCCAAAATTCTCAAAAATATTAAAAAGGGAATAAAAATATTCAAAATATTCAAAAAAGGAAAAAGGAGGGAAAAGGTACCTAAACCATGTTGGTCAATACCATTGGTTTCCTCAAAACCATAATGGTATTCCCCACCACCAAAAACTATAAAAAGGTGGTAGGGGATCCTCACTTTCCATCCATCCATCATCCTATCCTCATGCTGCCAAAATCCCCTTTGAGCATTGCCCACCTTTTTGAGCCTTGCACAAACTAGGAAGCATTGGAGAAGAAGAGACCTTTGGAGCTTGGAGCTGCTCACCCTTGGAGCTACTCAACAATCTTCACCACTTGGAGGTATTACTATTGCAAGCACTTGCTTGCCCTTATTCTTAATACAAAAATCTTTTTTACATCTTGTCAATCGTTTTTACTTTCCATAATATTTCCATTATTTGCTTCATAGATCCATGGTTAATGTAGTTTAGATTATCTTGTTATTTATTTATATTGAAACTGCTGCTACTAGTTAGCAGGTGCCCATTGCACTAAGCTTGGTTGCAAAACCAAGCCAACAATGGGAATATTTCCTATCCACATGGACATCACACCACCAACCTTGCTACTGGTCACACCCATATTGGACCTGGGAATACTTCTCATGCTTATGGTCATCACACGACTGCTCAAGCTAATCCTAATATTGGGGGTGGGAACATACCATAAAATTACGGTCAATACAACACCGTTCCCACTATGAATAGTACATACATGCCCCATATCCATGGTGGAAACCCTTACTACAACACAGTCGGTGCTGGCGACCAGTATCACCCACCACCCCAATATGGTGCTCAAAACGCACATATAACTGCTTACTCTCAAATGGGTTAGGCATGGGAAGGTTATCCATCTTATGGCCATGGGAAAGATTACAGGCCATCAGGTCCTCATTATCGGCAGTTTAACCCTCATGGTCAAGCTTTTGGTCCATCTTACAACATAGTTCCGTTTAACCAACCTTTTATGGGGGTTTATAATCAAGATTTCCAGCCGTAGCTCCCGTTCCTTGCACATTTGAATCTCCCGGATCTTTCAAAGCTCACGAATGATCCAGTGTGTCACGACCCTACTTGGCCCCCGGTCCCTACCAAGCTCCCTTTGGACATTCCAAAGTTTGAAGGGAAAGGTGGTAAGGACCCGGGAGATCATGTCATGACATTTCACCTTTGGTGCTCCTCCAACTCTTTGAATCATGATTCCATTCGATTATGACTATTTCAACGTACCCTCTCGGGGGTGGCCACGAAGTGGTATGTGGAGTTTCCTGGAAACACCTATAGGGGATTCAACGAGATTGCTTTGGTTTTCTTAGACCACTTCCAGTTGCCAGTTCATTATGATACTGGTACTGAGTTGTTGTCCACCTTCCGTCAGAATAAGGCCACACATATTTCTGACCACGTTCAAGAGTGGCATTGGCGAAAGAGATTAGTGAAAGCCAATATTCCTCCAGAGTTCCTGTTGGAATGGTTCCTTAAGTATTTACTCCCATTACATTGCTAAGGATGTTTCGATGTCCAGCATTGTGACTGAGGAACAAGCTATCTTGAAAGTCCAGCAGTTAGATCTACTTTATTCTCAGTCTGGCATTTTGTATGACATTATTCCTAATGCACCGAGAACAAGACATGAGCCCACATCAGTTCCTGTACCACATGCCGATGGCATCGTGAGGCCGAAATGCACTCGCCCTGTAGACTTGGTAGCTAATCAAATGCAAAATTTGTCGCTAAACTAGTTTGCTCCCGGACAGGTTCACACCATGTCCACTTCTACTCCGTCGTCTGATGTACACAATGTGCAATCAATGAAACCGTCGGGTAACCAACAGCCTGGTGGTAAGAAAAAGGGGATAAATAATTGTAGGGGTGGAAACAATGGAAGTAACAACAATAGCAATCGTAATACTCCTCGTAAAGAGAATGCCAACCCTCCTCGGGAAGGCGGTAATGCTGGTGAGGATCATAAACCTAGGTGTAAGGTGAAATTCCCTTGCAAGCTTTGTGGGGAGGATCATCTTACTCACTTATGTCCTCATATTGAAGAAGCATCGAAGCATTTGGAACAGAGCCCAGCTATGCTGAAGGATCCCCTACCTCATCACCAGAACATGGATTTGCATACTCCCACCACTGGTTATGGTACTAATGAAACGACAACGTCTTCTTCCAATATGGTTCAGTCAGATGTTTGTGTTGCTACTCGTCAATGTGATTGTGGTGCACCACAACCGAATTTGGGGAATGAGACTCCCCCTCCTCCTGATAATTCCTTGCATATCGAGAAGCCTTCTATTATGCTGCGGATACCGAAAGGTGTTCTCAAGCGCTCCATGCATAATCCTAATGCTCGAGCTGCCCAGAACTACTCCATCGTAGAAGATTTGGGCCAAACTCCGTGTGCCATGTCGGCTCTTGAAGTTTTGCAAGCTTGTCCTTCTCAGAAGCATGCCCTTTTGAGTGCGTTAGGATTTCAGGATGGGGGAAGTCCTAGTGTTATCAAGTTCGATACTACTAATGTCCAACCTCACTTGCTTACCACGTGGCTTTTCAAATCCAGGTGGTTTGCCTTAAGAGCTTCGTCAAATGTACTATGGTTGATGAAGGTGCTTCCATGTCAGTAATGTCGTCAACTTGTTGGAAATCTCTTAGCTCTCCTCCTCTACTCACGTCTAGAACTACACTCACTGCTTTTAATGGTAGATCATTTACGCCGCATGGAATTATCCCCTCCCTTGTTCTCTCCTTGGGAGGTAAGTCTGTGCCTATTGAAGTTGAAGTGGTTGATGCGCCCATCGACTACAACCTTTTACTAGGTCGGAACTGGATGTACGCTATGAAGGCTGTCGCATCTATTGTATTTCAAGTTATTTTCTTTCCTCATGAAGGAAAGATTGTGATGATTGATCGGCTGGATTATGTTGGTACTCCTTCCACAGCATCCATGGGATCAGTAGTCCCGTAAGTTTCTGATTCTCAGTCGGTAACTGGGAACATAGGTGTTGGAATGTACCCCTCGTTGATGGGAACTTTTAACCATTCTGCACCTGTGAATTTTATTGGAACCATTTCTGACAGTGCGCCTCCTCCTTCGAATAGTAATGCATTCCGGACTTCCTATTGTGGTGATCCATGGATTTTGCCATCCGTCGATTCTATGTCTGGATACATTACACACGTCGGGATGTCTATGCCTTTATCTGTAGCGGAGCTCACTTATGATCACATCCAACAAACCACTGCAGATCCAGATCTCTCTTCTTCCTAGACAGTTGAAGAAGATCCCGTTACGTTGCCAGTTTGGGCAGCCAACTCATCTTGCTCTCATGATTTCCTCGATGATACTTTGCCATCGGATGAATCTATCCTTGAAGCCATGTGTGGTAGTGAGAGGCCTTGGGAATATATGCACCATCGATCTTATTTCCTTCCCAACCTTGAGCTCATTGAGCAGGAGGAGTTTAGGATGACTCTAGTTGAGATGGTTGGTCACCCTGTGGCTCTTTTGCAGTCGCATGATGTTTTCTTGGAGGGGAATATGGCCAATATTTCCCCAACCACTTCGATCAACATCTCTCGCACTCCCAGAAAGATTGAGAATGTTTACGTCGGTGTCAATTGCACTCCTGAGGATATTGCTATTTACACTGATGTGTTTACCGAACTCTGAAAAGATTTCACCTAGTCATATCAGGAGATGCCAGGAATAGACCCCCGCATTGTTGAACACGAGATTAAAACATATCCTGATGCTAAACCGGTTTGACAATGCTTATGTGATGTGAACCCTAGGAAGGTAGCTGCTATTAAGGCAGAGGTGGAGAAACTGCTCAAAGCTGGTTTCATCTACCTTGTTCCCCTTACTGAATGGGTGTCAAAGCTCGTTCCTGTGGATAAGAAGTAGGGAACGATCTGTGTATGCACTGATTTCAGAGATTTGAACCATGCATGTCCGAAAGACAACTTCCCCATGCCATTCATTGATCAAATATTGGATGCTTGTGCGGGAAATGAGATTTTTTCATTCATGGATGGATTCTCGGGTTATAATCAGATTCAAATCAAACCCGCGAACCAACATAAAACGACATTTATTTGTCCATGGGGAACTTTTGCATACCGGAAAATGCCCTTTGGCCTCAAGAACGCCGGAGCCACTTTTTAGCGAGCCATGACCTATGCCTTTCACGATATTAAGAAGATTATGGAAGTTTTCTTCAATAATCTTGCTGGCCATTCTCGCAAGAGAGTGGACCACCCCAAGCACCTCTGTATGATTCTCAAATGATGTATCCACTAAAAAATTTGATTGAATCCGAACAAATGCATCTTCGCTGTTAGGACTGGTCGCCTTCTAGGATTCATAGTTTTGAAGGAGGGTCTTAGAGTCGATCCTCTCAAAGTTGAGGCAATACTTCAGTTGCCTCCTCCACGTAATTTGTTTCAACTTCAGAGCCTCCAAGGGAGAGCTACCTTTCTGCATCGGTTTATAGCTAACTATGCCAGTATTACTAAAGGTTTCACATGCCTATTGAACAAAGACACACCTTTTATCTTGGATGAGTGAGCCCAGCAGTCTTTCGATGCCATTAAGAAAGATTTGGTATCGGCCCCTGTGCTTAGTCTGCTAGACTTTACACGAGATTTCATTCTTTATGTGGCCGCATCTCAAGAGACTATTGGTATGGTCTTGGTTCAGATAGATGATGCGCTTGTCGAGTATGTTATCTATTATCTTAGTCAAAATTTAGTAGACGCTGAACTAAGGTACACCCACGTAGAAAATTTGGCACTTGCAACTGTTCACGCAGTCTAGTGGTTACGGAATTACATTTTGCTTCGAACAACCACTGTTGTATCTCATATCAATCTGTTTCAGTTCATGCTATCATGATGCCTTATTGGGGGTAGGTATACTAAATGGATTGTGATCCTTCAGGAATTTGATCTCGAGTTTGATTTTTCAAAATCGATGAAATCATTGGTGTTTGCTGAGCTTATGTCGGACCTTCCACGGCTTGATGAGGATGTCATTCATGAAGATTCCTTTGTGGATGAACACTTATTTCTTATCTCGACCGAGGACCCTTGGTATGGGGATGTCATTAGATATCTCCAAACTTTGAAGTTTCCTCCGCATTATTCACAAGACGATCGACGGCAGGTGAGACATCACGCTAAATATTATATTATCGTCGGTGACACTTTGTATCGCTGAGGAAAGGATTCCATTCTCCATCGTTGCTTGACTCGTGAAGAAGCGGAATGGGTACTTAATGATTTCCATGCGGGGGCATGTGGTGGTCACTTATCCGGGCTTGCTACATTCCATCGTATTATGCAAGCGGGTTATTTTTGGCCTACTATCTTTAAAGATTGTATTAACACTGTGAAGAGATGTCACCCTTGCAAGGTGTTTTCTCGGAACATACACTCGCATCCAGCGCCCCTCCATCCAGTCATCACTGTCGGTCCCTTCACTAAGTGGGGGGTAGATTTCATGGATTTCAAACCAGCTTCGGCTGGGGGGCATCATCATATTATTGTGGTTGTGGATTATTTTTCCAAATGGGCTGAGGCCATGCCTACCGTTAAAGCTGATGGTGCTACTGCAGCCCATTTCGTGTTCAACTAGATTATCACTCGATTCGGTATCCCGAAAGAGATTGTCACTGACCATGGAAGTCACTTTCAAATTAAGATGATGGAGGATTGTCTCTCAAGCTTGGGTTTCATTAGGAACACTCATCTTCCTACTATCCTCAAGCGAATGGTTAGGTTGAAGCAGTAAATAAGTCTTTGAAGACCATTCTGCAATGTACCATCCAACAAAGCAAGACCAATTGGAATATCATGTTATATCCTGCTTTGTGGGCATATCGAACCGCAGCTAAGACCACCGCCGGGTTCTCACCATTCTAGTTAGTTCATGTTGTGGAGTCACTTTTACCGATTGAATGCGAGATCCCTTCGCTCAAGGTAGCCATAGAGCTCCTCCCTGATACGACAAAGATTGAGCAACGTTTAGTACACCTCGAGCAACTTGACGAACATTGTCAAGATGCCGCTGTGGCCATTGATGTTAACAAGTGTCATGTTAAGGTTCAATATGATAGGTCTGTCCATCCCCGAAAATATGCTGAAGGTGACTTGGTACTCTTGTATGACCAAGCTAAAGAACCCCTGGGGGTAGGCAAGTTCAATCCCATGTGGCACGGTCCTTACATTGTGAGGCGTGTCCTTGAAAAAGGAGCTTATGAGTTAGAAGATTACAAGGGAGTTGTCTTGAAGGAGCCTAGAAATGGGCTCTACGTCAAGCAGTATTACGCTTGAACCTTTGGTTCGGGCTGATACTTTTGTACACTATTGTATAGTTTTTTTGTACATAGTCTAGGTTTCCTTTTTGGTTGTTAGGTCTGCTGATTAGCCTCTGTTTGATTGACAGATGTCAGCGGGATGTCCTATGTTCTTAGGTTTCACGGATGGTGCTAGCCGACATAAGCAGCAGCTTGCTTTTGCTTCCTGGGTTATCTTTTCACCTAACCATCTAGTTGTGTCCTCAAGAGGTGCTTGTCTCAGTCCTACATCTAAAAATGTGGCTGAATATAGTGTTGTTGTTGAGCTACTTCGGGATTCCATTTCACATGGTATCCAGTCTTTAGAAGTTAGCCTGGATTCACAACTAGTTGTGTCCCAGCTGAATGGGAAGTACTGTGTACGAGACCCTACATTACTATTGATATTCCTTAAGGTATGACTCTTGGAGAGAAATTTTGTTTCCATTACATATATTCACATTCTGAGAAGTCATAATTATATATCTGATGCATACACTAACTATGTATTAGATTGGCATTTGTCACATCCATTATGAAGCACATAAATACAAAGACATTCATACATTTGTACCATACACACATATAGTAGAACCGAGAACCAAAGTTGTATATATATATAAATATGTCCAAAAATGGTAGTGTCATACAAGACTGGAGCCCGTAGCCCTCAAAATATACATATCGATACAAAAAATGATGAGACCCTGGGATATCTATTCCCTTAGAGGAGGTCTAACTGCAACCTCGACGGGATGTGTCTCATAGTAGTACTGTGTTGTGTTGGCCATCCACTATAGCAACTGCACCCACTCCCCGGGAACACCCACTTCCTGGCGCTACATGGCCTCAGGTAGTCGGGCCACCTCTATTAGTGGAACTCGAGCAAACATCCATGATACATTGCACCACAACGTCTGGAGTGTGCGCCCTACTGCGGCATCTACCGCCACCTCATCTCTACCCCGACGACCATGTCTCGAGAAGCCCTCGGGTCTCACTGGGCCTTTGTCTGCGAGCAAACAGTCACCCATTAGCACATGACATTACCACCAAAAAGATTTTTTGCATTTCAACTATAATAAAAAAATCCATAAATTTTTTTAAAAAAACAAAAAACCAAAAGAGTACTCACCGATGTCTCCGAAAGTTGCACCTGGTGGGAGCGGCATGTCACGGTCCTATCTGAAGTCTATCCCCGCATAAGGATAGTCCTCTATAGCAATCACCTGCCGGTTCCACCAGCGGAAGAACTCCTCAGTATATGGTGATGCCAAACATCCACCACCCTGTTGTGTCAATATCTCAGCCCACCGGGTCGGGGCTGGATCTCGGAGACTATGAGGAGAGACATCCACCCTCGAGCTAAGTCCCGGAACTCTCTCAAAGAAGAAAATACAGAGGATGCTACCATACCCAAAGTTTTTGGCCTTCCCCTCTTTGCATTCCATCAGTTGTGTCTTCATAGACACCAGTAGAGTACTGTGAAAAAAGACACCAGTAGAGTAGTACACCAGTCAAATATAGTAGGCTGCAAGCATTTTGATGCGTAAAACATCACCAGTCTGGATGCCTGATGTAGTGCTTTGGATCTCGTGATCTGCACCAGAGTTGCCACAATGATCTTTGTACTCAGATCCGTTATGAGGTTGACTGGCACTTGACTTCCCACTAGTCGTGTGTTGGCGGGACAATACCGTACTATGTAGTCTTGCACAATGATCCCACCACCCACGGTCCATGACCGAAGACTAGCCAATTCCCCTCTATCGGACAAACCGGTAATGAAGTAGATATCCTCCACTTCCAGTGTTAGTGTTTTCCCGTTGAGGCTGATGTGTTTAGCATCCACATCCCAGTAGTTGATCAAATGATGGAGTAGTAGGTTTTGGGCCCTTAAGCCCCCAAGACTCCAGTATTTATATAAGCCACATGCTTGCAATGATTGTTGTGCTTGCAAATCGTTGCACACGGCCTCATCTACCTTGTCATGCTCTCTCTCCCTCCACTCTAGAAACATTCTGGAGTGCAAAGCAAGAAATTTTTGGTCAATATCATGTTTAAAAACTTCTTCACAGCCGTACCCATGGGCTAGATTGTAGACAGTTGCAGGTAGACGCGGGCAGTCAGTTTTTTGACTGCAAATTTGATGCCCTACCCACAACCCACACACTTAGAGCCCGCAGGTAGCGCCGAAGCCATTTAGGGCTTGGCCAAACAAAAAATTCCACTGACCAAAATTGAAATAAAATCACTTAAATGAAAGGTATGGCAGTGACCACTAACCTGCTTCGGACGGTTCACTGAACGGTTGCTCGTAGCTCCCACGATCGATGCTTGAAGTTTCAGGTGCAAACTTACCACTTAACGCCAAAATGGTAAATAGTGCAAATGAATTGAAAATTATTAAATTTTATTACTATTTATAATTTTCTGGACCCACTTTTCTATATTTTTTCCATTTTGGGCCATTATGAACTAATATCGTGTCATGGAGTAGTGTTTTTTCAACATATTTCCTCAGTGAGAGTTGTTCTGATCCATTTCACACCTACGGTAGGTACGTTTCACACTTGGCATATAGGTTAGATGCCATTTTTACATGCATTATGCATTTGACCTTTGACCACTTTTCATAAACCCTAGGTGCGACCCCGATTCGTGACTAACACGGAACCTTCACACTATTATAGTAGTGTCGTCATGTGGCGGTAGGGCTTTCCCGGACATGGGTACCCTAGTTAGAACCCCATTATGCTTTTGGTGCCCATGCCGTTGTTTGTCCTCAGGATTGGGAGTCCTTTGTAGTCATGCCACGACGTTGCGATGAAGACTCATACTCTACTTTGTCTTATGTTGGCCATCTCCCTTAAGGACTCCCCTCAGTTATATCATGTTGTGATTGCATTGCATCATCCTGCTTGTCGCTTGAGCCTTGTGCCAGCTCCCACTTACTCACTTGATAGCCTGGTGCCTGAGCACTTTCCCTGTCGAGCCCTATAGAGCTTATATATTTTCCCTTCACAATTTGATGACCCTTTGACCCTGAGGGAACACACCCCCGAGTGTCCACATCCTGCACGCACTTCCTTGCATTGAGCACAGGTATGTTCCACTACTTGGACTCGTCAGCTAACTATTTGAAACTCGTTCCCTCACGTGTTGTACTATAAGCAATTTTATTCTTTTCAAGCTTTTCCCAAATATTAAAAAGACAAAAAATTTGGATGGGATTATGGCCACTATTTCTTGTTGGCAACTATTGTGTCACCTTTGAACAGAGCATTCATTCCACTCCGTACATTATGATTCGGGACTATAGTTGGGCCTTAGGAGTTGTACTTGTTTCTCATTTTTCTCCACCGATTGGTTAAGCTTCCAGTCATTATGGAGCCCTCTGTAATGCCTCCTGCATTGCACAGTTTATGTCAAGTCTATGCTGCATGAGTCTATCCACCTGTTCATGCACTTGTTCAAAGGAAGTCCTGAAACTAGTGTCAACCACTCCTCAAATATCTTGACTATTGCATGTCGGCCATCCTTATTGAGTCAGTCCATTTCACCTGAGATCTTCCAAATCTTTCAGCATTGCTGGTACCTCGTGCTAGTTGATGGGGGATGCCTTAATTCGCTCCTTCCAGCGAGTCTTGTTCCATTGACTTCAACTCATTTATTCCGGGACTTGAGGCTTAGAGTTTGGTTGAGTACCTTGAGGCTTGCAGTCATTAGTGGCAGGTTCTCTCGCCATCAATAGTTTTGGGAATACATCAATGTCCCCTGATCGATGGATTCATCCTAGTGTCCGACGTCAACCCATTTATTCACATTCTGATTATTGTGCTCTATGCCTTGATGCCCATTTTCATTATTTGTGGGTCATCTCGCGTCTTTTAACGGTATACATCAATGACCGGTAATCAGATGATGTCTCATTAGGTTCGACCCCAACTCCTTTATTCACTTGATGAGACTTGCACTGTCGAAGACTTGTGTAGAAGACCCCAGGTGATTGTGGCATTCAGTATGCTACATATGACTTTGACTTTACATCTGAGATATCACCTCTCAGATTTCAGCAGTTTGTACCTCCAGTTTTGCACCAGTTGTCTTCTTTTCAGCAGAAGACCATATCTTAATGTAGAGGGATCATGGCTATGATCATTTGTGACATATATTTACTTAGGTACTGCTTATTCATGGCCATTGTATCAGATTGTTGTACTATAACGACATGTATTCAGAGATACTATTGTATTATGATGAGTGAGCCGTTATTTCCACTTGTGTCTCCATCACTCCACTTCTGAGTTTTATAATGTATTTTGGCCATTGTAGCACATTTTAGTCTCTGACCTCACACATTAGGGGGCATCTGTTACATAGAAATCTTCCACCCTGTGAGCATCAGCATTCTTTGGCCTGTAGGATCCATTTCAGTGACTCAGATCCATTTTCATCCTTCAGTGATACCAGTTTACCCTATTTTTGTTACTACCCACATGTTGCATCACTATAGCATGCATACCTGCGAGTTGCATCCCTATAGCCCGCGGGTATCAAGTAAAATGGTAAAAACCACTATTTTATTACTTTTTACTCCCAAAAAGCGGTCATTGGGTGACCTTTGGCTCTCCATCTGCTCAAGTAACGTCTCGATGAGTCCTTTCACCTACCTTTGAGATGACTATATATTGAGCACATATGGCTTATGGAAGGGAAGAAGAAGAGAATAGTAAAGGCACTCTAGTGGATTTTTTCCCTATCTTGAGTCTGCACTCATTGATCCTTGTAGTTGTGAACCAGTTGTGTTCACCTTCCAAACTCCTTGCTAGTTTGAGTTTTTCTTTCATGGAGGATTGAAGTGATGAAGGCACAACTGGATTGATCTAGATCTTGGTTCAGATTGGTTTCTGGCAAGAGGTCCTATCACTTTGTACTTCTTCATTTTCATTAATAGAAATACTCATATTCTCATCCATTCATGGTGTGAATGTCATTTATTATACATTGGGTTACATTTGCTTATGATATTATGGACCATTGTTATTGATAATGTTAATGTCATTTATATATCACATGTACTTGTTAGATACTAGTTGTCAAGACTAATTTGCAGATTACAAGTGCTTGGATGTGCGCGGATTGAAAGCTCTAACGGGGATCTACATCAAACGTTGGATCGAGGTTGGTTACATTTCTCCATTATTTTAACATTGTCATTTATAATAGCATTGTTTTGAGAATTGAGTAGATTTCTGGTAGCCATCTGTCTGTTGTGGTATTCCCAAGCCATAGTGAGTTTTCTCCAATACAGTTTTCGGGCCCATGGTTTTGGGTAACCCATGGTATTTTCCCATTGTATTTCCCTTATAAAAGAAAGACATTGTAACATGGCTAGGGTTTATGTATTAGGTATTATGCATTGTAAAGATCTCTAATATCAAGAAGAGAGACTGTGAGATAGTGAAGAGGAAGTGCAACAGTTGTGCTGCAGGTTGTATCCCTTCACTTTGTTGGACAGAATAATAATAAGGATTGGCAACTTCAGTGTGGACGTAGCCCAAGTTGGGGTGAACCATGATATATCTGTGTCTCTCTTGTAATGTGTGTGTGATTATATTTTCATTTCTGTTTATTGTTATTGCTCCGTGATCCTGTTTTTCTAACAAAGTGAGGGGGTATCCTCAACAATTCGAATCACCCATAGCCTCATGCTTAACTCTGGTTTGAGTAGAGCATTCCTAGGATATTTTGATAGAGGTGGGTTTACCTAATAGATTGTCTTACTATGATTGTTGATTAATGAAGCTGATTTCGGGTAGTTTAAAGTGATTTACCCTGAAACCCTAGCCTAAGCTAGCTGATGATGTGTATACCTAAAAAGAAAAAAGTTGCTAGTTAATTTTATTAAGATTTCTTTTTAAGGGCTACCTTTTACTCAAAAAGGGTAGTGAAGTGTGTGGAATGGTTTCAACAGAAAGCAAAGTGCGTATAAAAATAATGCATGAGACTTCACAAAAGACTCTTTTCTTTTTGTTTATATTTTTCAAAACTAAAAACTAGTCAATCCTAAATAAATAAATAAATCAATTTTCTTTTAATTTTTCAAAGCAAGATAAACTATGCTACTTCGAAAATGATGATAAATCTCACTACTAAGCTACCAATTTCAATTTTTGTCTTTTCTAATATTTGCAAAAGAAAATGAACTTTGAAAAAAGAACAAGTAAGGCCTAATGCAAAGTGTGAGTAAGGAAAAACAACCTAATGGCTTAAAACAATCAAATAAAAAAGACTTGAGAAAGACTCCACCTACCGAGTTGTTTGATGAACCAACTCAAGGTTTGGAACAATATGTAAAAGAAAATAAGGTAAAGTTGATTCATGAAATGGAAAAAAAAACAAAAGGTTGCTCCTAAGCACCAATAAACCTAAGAAAACACCCGCCAAAGAAAGGAGTAGGTAAGCAAACCAAAAGTAACCCTACGAACACACAGACTCAAAGGAAAAGACAACTAGAAATCTCAACTCACTCAGACTAATTTGAATAGATGTTCAGAAGGTATCTAGACCAAACAACCCTTCAAAGCCACCCTAAAAACTCAATTTGGGATCAAACCCCTAAAAAAAGGACAAGACTCATTAAAAGTGCACAATTGTTGCTATAGACAACAAGCGTTAAGTGCGTAGGTCTGTATAACTGCAACAAGCGTTTAGGGAAAAAAGTACACTACTATGCATAGCAAAAAGTTGTGCACAACATCAAAAGGTATAAAAAAGAAGAAAAGACACCATAAACAAGTGCTAAAGCCAGTAAAGGCAATCTACAGGACTCGAGAGAGGCAAACAAGACTCAAGAAAGACAAACAAGTCTCAGTAATCAGTGAGGAAAGCAAGGAAAATTGCTAAAAGCAGACCCAACCACTTGGAAACCAAACCCTAGTAAAAGGCTTGAACCTACAGAAAAAGTGTGATATTGTGTGGTACAAGAACTAGCGCTTGCCACAAAAAATGCACTACTGTGTTTGAGGGAAACTGGCGCACAAGGAAGAAATGCATTACTATATGCATAGCAATCTAGCGCACAAGGACTCAAACAAATCAAAACGCTTTGCTGAAGCAGACTAAGATGAATCAATATAAAAAGAACAAGAAAATAACCTATAAAAGACCTCTCAGAGAACAAAATACTAAATAAACTGGAAGAAAACCTAGCAAGGTCCCTAGAGCAGAAAACTATTGGTTACTCCCCAACAGAGTCGCCAGTTTTGTTGAGCAGGAAAGTACGTTATAGTGAGGGATATGACACTACCAAATTACATGGGGTGACAGGTAAATACATTCATGTTTTGCATTCATAGTTACAAATGGAAAGAGGTTAGGATTCCAAAAGTTGTATCTATTTAACGATGTTTGGTCCTAGCTTTTGCCTGCTCTTCCGCAATGATGAACCTACAAAACAAACCTAACCTTCCTTAGCGTATCTTGACTATAATAAATATGATGAAATTGGAAATAACATGACATCAACTACAATCAGATATTCAATCAAACAAAAATTCCATCAAATAGACATTCGATTGGGACAGGAAGGGTATTTCCACCTTTTATTGTCAAAGAAATGTAGATAAGTACAGATATACCTGATCTATCCAGACACTTCACCAACCGAGTCATGGGCTCCTGCTCCTCACAATGACTTAAGAATTCCTCTAGCATAACAACAGCTTATCATTCATTCTCCTCCCCTCTCTCATGGCTTCCCCTTGTATTTATGTAACAAGGTAGGCAATTTAATTCGAGAGGTGGTTGAATTGGGAGGTTGGACAATTTGCAGAACCAACTTCAACTAACCCCAATTCGTGATATTAATATATTTTTTCATTTCATCTTAAGATGTGCGGAGGTTTCATACAAGTAGACTAGCACACAATATGCAACTCTTGCACTTGACAACCAGCGTTTACAACATTTTGGAGTATGTGTTCAGGTTGCCTTCAATAAGAGTAGCATTCAGAATGCTAGATTATTGTGGCAATAGTAGCGCATACATGGTAAAAACTATAGAAAATATATGTTTTTCAGCTAAAGAGTGTAATCTTAGCAACAACTCATCCAAGGTCAATCTAGCTCTTCCATCCATAGTGTCCTTTTGTGTGATCAACAAAGCAATGTGATCACGGATGGAGAAGTGCAGATTTGACCTATAACACTAGTCATTTCCTCTCTCCGCTTCATTTGAAATAGCTATGTTTGTTTTTCTTCACTACTTTCCCCGTTCCTTATGTTTTCTTCCAGTTGCATGATTCTCCAATGCACTTCTCTTAGCTGTTATTTCAACCATTTTTATTGAATTGCTTCTCTTCGATTTTCTTGATCAACCCTAGCTTCCATAATGCCAGTCCCCTCCATTGATGAAATATCTACCTTCCACAATGTAGAAGCATCATCCCGAATTTCCCATTGGGTGCAAGGGTTTTACTTATCCATTATAATCTAGTCTAGGGGGAAAACCCAAATTCCACTAATCAGGTCTTGATTCATAGGGGAACATATTTTGATAGTATTTTTTGAGCTCCTCTCTTAAGTTCAGCCTCAGCTTTCAATGTTGATTTTTTTTTTTCAATTGTGAATGTAAGGTTTTCCATTACACCAAAACCTACAGATGTTGGTAAACATTTGAAACCAAGCACATAGTCCCAAAATCCCAGTGTGGCAGTTAGTCCACATTGTATTCCGAGGTGCGATGGTTATTCAACTAATACTCCAACACCCACCCCCTCTGACATAACTTGGGGGAATTGAACTTGGGACCTAAGCTCTGATACCATGTAAGGTTTTTCGTTACACCAAAACTTGTAGTTGTTGGTAAACATTTGAAACCAAGCATATAATCCCATGATCCTAGTGTGGTGGTTAGTCCACATTATATTACAAGATGCTACAGTTATTTAACTGATACTCCAATAGTTAATTCCACAATATAACCAAATAGAGTGCTTTCTACCCAAAAATCAATGGCCCTAGTCAAGGGAAACTCTAGCTCACTCAACTAAATAAGATCTCTTACAGTCCAAACCAAAATTTTCTTTAGTCTATTGCGATACTTAAGTCCTTCTACAAGTTGTTGCAACCAGTCTGCTATATTTAATTGGAGCTCAACCCACAATACTTTGCACTAATATAGAAATGGTCCATCATAGAAAATATATTTCTAGAACTTTGTTACTTTCCACCTTCATAGATCTGCCTCTTGAGTTGTGAAATCCTCAATCTTCTTGTCCCACCAATCCTGAATCTAATTGTGATAACAAATTCAACAACGGAACCATTTGTTGGTGCAAAATGGAGACTGGGGTTATTACGCATGGGCAAACAAAATGGCACGATTGTAGTCTAGTGTGATATCATTTCCAATCCCATTAAGGGGGGAAGTCTCACCCAAAGCACAACTAAGGCTGACGTAGAGTAAGGCTAGCTAACTATATGGTTGCGATGTGGGGTTTACAACAACAAGTATAACAACAATATTTATCATCTTTTGACAACACTTAAATAGATTCATGTTTCATGCATTACACTAAATATTATTAATCAGAAAGAGATCATTACATACATAGCTACCAAAATATAGAAGACACATATTCAACAAAATTTCAGGGTGTCAACAATCTCTTTCACTATATCATCAGTTCACAATACAATCACGACTGCATGCCTTACTCGTCGCAGGATACAACAGAACCCCAAAAACTGATTACAAAACCTAAAACCTGGAACTAGATATCTCTCTTATGCTGGCTCAGATCTACATGTTCTAAACTATCTTTCATGGGATCATTGTCTTCCTCCTATTGCTTTTTACATCTTCATATTTTGCTTCCCTTAATAGTTTCACGTTGGATCCAAAACAGGTCCACAACCGTTGCGGTGGTTACCTTGCTTCTGCAACCTCCGATGCTTTTCATTACCTCTACGACTTATGCCACTCTTCTTCTTATTCCGCTACATCTGCAACTTCCTTATTGTCCATGAATTTTGGTCTTCTTATACTACTTCTTCTTCTCCTTCTTGTTCTACTACAAAAAAAGGAGCCAACACTTCTTCCATTTGAAACATCGAAATCCCTCTTGATTCATGCATCCTTGCAGAAACCCTCAAATTCCTTGAATGTATACTCATTGTCCAATCTCAAAACTTTTATATTCTTCCTAGTATGTTTTTTTACAAGATCTGTCAACTCCTCAAACCTACTAAATACCTCATCCTTGTTATTTATGAATTATATCCATATTCTATGAGAGAAGTCATCAATTAAGGAAACATAGTATATGATTCCTAATATTGATGTTGTTGAAATTAGTCCACATAGATGTGAATGCATCGGGTCATTAAAATTCCCTTAGACCTATGCTCACTAGTTGGGTTTGCAACCTTGGCATGCTTCTCAAGTGTGCACCCTTTTCATACCTCCTTTATTTCAATGTTGAACTTTATAATACCTATCACTATCTCCCTTAGAATAGGAAGTGCATTATGATGCAAGTGCTGCATATTCTTATGCCAAAAATTGGACAATTTCTTTGTGTTATGAACTAAGGATCGAACAAGTTCACCATGTAAACTATATAATATTACTTCCCTAATCTGAATCACCTAATATGATCATGGGATAGACTCCTTTTGTCTTATAAGTGGTTGTTGGTTCTTTAAATCCACTACAAATCCCTTATGTTCCATGACTAAGATTAAAAGCAAAGTCTTTTTAAGACTTGGAGAAAACAACGCATTGTTAAAGTCGAAAGAGTGTGTTGGAGAAAACTCACTATGGCTTGGCGTAGACCACAACAGACATATGAATACCAGAAATCAACCCAATTCTCAAAACTATGTTATAGAAATGAAAATGCTAAGATAATGGAGAATGTAACCAACCTCGATCCAAACATTTGATGTAGATCCCCATTGGAGCTTTTCAATCCATGCACTTGAATCTGCAAATTAGTCTTGATAGCCAATATACAACAAGTACATATAATATATAAACAACATTAACATCATCAATAGCAATGGCCCATGATATAACAAGTAAATGCAACCCAATGTAAGATAAACAACATTTACAACATTAATGGACAAGAATATTAGTATTTCTATTAATAAACAAGAAGAAGTACAATGTGATACGACCTCTTGCTGGAAACCAATCTGAACCAAGATCTGGATCAATCCACTTGTGCCTCCACCACTTCAATCCTCCATGAATGGCAAACTCAAACTATGATAGGAGTTTGGAAGGTGAACATAAAGGGTTCACAACTACAAGGATCAATAAGTGTAGACTCAAGATTGGGCAAAAATCCACTATAGTTCTCTTGCTCTTCTTTCTCCTCCCCGTCCATAAGCCATATGTGCTCAACATATAGTCCTCTCAAAGTTAAGTGAAAGGACACATCGAGGCATTTCTTGGGTAGATGGAGAGTCAAAGGTCACCCAATGACCGCTTTTTGGGAGTAAAAAGTAATAAACTAGTGATTTTTACCATTTTACATGCTACCCATGGGCTATAGTGATGCAACTCGTGGGTACGCTGGCTATAGTGATGCAGCAAGCGTACAAAGAAAAAAAATATGGAAAAATAGTGTCTGAAGGATATAAAATGATTCTGATTCAGTGAAATGGATCCTCTAGGCCCAAAAGTGTTGATTCTCACAAGGTGGAAGATTATGTTGTAACAGATGCCCCCTAATGTGTGAGGTCAGAGACTAATACTACGATGTCCGAAATACATTATAAATTTCAGAAGTTGAGTGATGGAGACACAAGTGGAAAGAGTAGCTCACTCGTCATAATACAATAGTATCTCTGAATACATGTTGGTAGTACAACAATCTAATACAATGGCCATGAATAGGTAGTACATAGTGAATACATGTCATAAGTGATCATATCCATGATCCCTCTACAGTAAGATATGGTCTCCTGATGAAAAGGAAACAACTGGTGCAAACTGGAGGTACAAACTGTTGATATTTGAGAGGTGATATCTGAGTTCCGACTGGCTTTTGAGGAGTCCTAGGGTTCTGAATCTGCTGTCTCGGGTGATCTGAGCTGTCTTCTTCAGAAGAAGATGAATCGTTGACTCTATATCTTTTACCACTACGTGTATGTCCAAGATACTCGTAATCACTTTCAGAGTCTACTGACATTACAATATCATGCTACTATTCATCTGAGAGTATATCCAGTACTCCTTTTTCATATAGTAATTGCTTAATGGACAGATTTAGAGAATTTAGGTACTTACCGCAATAACCCTTGAAGAAGTACCGTTCTGCTGCGCTGAAACTCTTTCTCTGATCAACCGCGAACTCTGTGATGAATCCTTCCAGCAGACTCGCAAGCCAGAAGTCTACTGCGCGTGAGATGGGGTTATCGACACCTTTCAAGGTCTGACTCAGTTCTGCTGTCCAGACAACTTCTCGATTCTTCTTGACACCGCTGTTGTCAGCAAGCTTTGATAACCAACCATATAACTCATAGCATAAGTTACGAAGAATATCTCATGGAGATCTGTAAAAATGTGCTTCTGTAGCCAAGCCTCAGTGCTCAGTCTAGGATTCTTGTTTTCTTTTGCAGCAAACTCTCTTTCTTTTGACTCAACCCACTGGTTAAGCTCCTGCTTGGTAGGATGCCAACAGAACATCAGCTCAATGTGTTCAAACCGGAAACGGAACCATTTGTTGATCTCTTTCTTTCACTTTCTGGACAGACCCGGGCTTGCGGTAATCTTTTAGACCAACAGAACCCTTAGCTCACTGGCCCTTTTGGCAACAGGTCGCAGAAGCAACCTGAAGTCTCACCCGAAGTGATTCTAATGGGAGGCAGAAGACTCAAGTGTCCTCAGCCAAGTTCTGAGGCATCCAGGGTGCTTACCCCCACCTTAACCCCTTCCTCAGGAGCTTACTATCTCATTCTATTACTCCGGATACGCCTCTGTCTTATCGCATTACGCAGGGAATGCGATAAGTCTTCCCCCTATGTGAAACCATCTAGTGATACCTAAGATATCGTAGGCGCGATATCTTCCCCTTCTAGTTCCTACGGTAAGTGATTCTTGACCGCTGCCTGGATTAATATGTGGTCTCGGCTATTCTTATCCTAGCACTGCAGTTAGCAACAACACTTAATCTCCAAGCGTAACCCTTGCTAATGAACTTAACCCTTGATATCTCGCAGCACGTAACTAAGTAGAATATTACTTTGAGCAATGTCTAAGTAGACCATTCATGCTTTATATTCAGTTCATACTCGCACATTATCCTCTGTTTAACAATTATCTAGTTCGCTATGAGGTTAGCTATGATTATCGCAATTGTTATACATCATTCAGAAGTTAAACAGACGACCATGTACATTACTTATAACAGAATGACGCATTCATATATAATACAGACAAGTGAATGGGAGCAGCAGCTACACAAATACAATAGTGCTACTTAGATAAGCACGTGGTTATTCCCAGGGCGAGAACTACGCCCAGGGGAACTGCGGTTCTTGTCTACAACTCTGAAGAATAGACACAGTTCCTTTCCACTCTTTACAACCAGGGTCTTCTGGGAAACTCCACCTCAGTGGGAGTCCTTCTCTATAGACCTCTTTTCTCTTCCTGCCTTTTACAATGCACTCTCTTTCTCTCACAATCCCTGCAGATTGCACTATCTCTCAACAGGTCGGCCCTATGTTCTCTCAGGGATGTTCAGACTCTGCAACAACAAAAAGACTTGACTAGCCTCTACCTGATGTCTCTATCACTATGTGGCCAACCCCTTATCATATAAAAAGACTCCTATATATAGATGGCCCGAAGGTCTCATCGCAGTTACAAAATTGTGGGCCTTATCCCAACAGTGACTCAACCCTAACCACTTACAGTCAACTGGCTGTACTTCCATGGCCGCCTTCTGTCTCGTCGCCGCTTCCTGCAGTCCTTAGTCTTTAATGCATCGGCCCGTCGCTTCTTCTTGGTTCAAGCAACGCTGACTGCAGTCCTTCTTCTTAATGAGGGTAGCTGAACCCTCTCTTCATCTTCGACGCCTTTATTACGGTGGTTGAGCTCTCCCTTCGGCCTCTTCTTTGTACCACATGCTTGCCTTTTCTGTACCTATCGCCGTGATTCCCGCCGGAATTAGCGCTACGGCGATATCTTTGTCTTACCGCCAAAATTGGTACTTTCTCTCCAAAAATTAGCAGCTTCCCAAATGCTGCGGAAGTTCTCTCCAACAAGAACAAGGTCTCCTTCGAGAAAAACCCTAGGTATGACAGACTTATCGTACTGTCCCTTGACTCGGTTCTTATGCACTTCATTTGCTGTGAGTGCGTCATGGCGCTTCTCATCCAGATGTTCTAAATGCAGCAAACGTTCTTCCAAGACTGAAGTGTCAGGTAGTAGTTGGACAACCAACTTCAATCAAGGAATCTCGCACTCAACTGGAATGACTATTTCTATCCCATGTACAAGTTGGATGGGAGATAACCCGGTAGCAGTCTTCACATTGGCTTGGTAGGCCTAAATTGTAGGATACAACTTAATGTGCTAGTTAGTTCTACTAGCATTAACAGTCCTTTGTAAGATGGTCTTCAAATTCTTGTTGACCGCTTCGACCTGACCATTCGCCTATAGGTAAAACGAAGACGAATGTTCCTGCCGAAAACCTAACATGGTGTATAGATCGGTCATTATGTTGTTTTGGAAATGATGACTATGATCAGTCACAATCTCTTTGGGTATACCAAATCTTGCAATGATATGGTTGAAAATGAAATAACCGATCGTTTCCCCATCTTCCTTAATAGAAAGCATTGCCTCGGCTCCACTGTGAGCATCATTCAATACTGATTTTGCTTCCTCCAGGGTCAACAACGATGTAAGATGGAATCTACCCCACATCTATACAAAGTGTTAGAAATGATGAGGTAGTTCTTCACATGGCTCTTAAGTTTGCGTCATTCATCCGTAGAGAAAGTGGTGGGACACCTCAAAGTCTGGAGATATACCAAGACATCCCCATACCATGGGCCAAAGGATGCGATGAGAAAGATATGTTCATTTGGAAATGATGACTCTTCCTCAATGTGTACTATGTCACTAGGGAATTCAGAAATCAGTTCGGTGAAAACCAGTGATTTCTTTGCTTAGCGGACTGAAAAACCAAGTCAAATTCTGTAGGATTACAATCCATTTATTAAATTTCCTACCGATGATGCAACGAGTGAGAACATATTGAAATGGGTTGACCTCCGCAACCACTATGGTAGTTCACAATAATATATAGTGACGTAGCCTCTAAACCGCATAGACAGCAGCTAATGCCAACTTCTCCACATGAGAATACTTAATCTCAGGAGTTATCAAGGCACACAACGGATAATAAATGACATGCTCTTGGAGCTTTCAATCCTCCTGAATAAAAACTATGCCTATTGTGTATACTGATGTAGCTAGATATAAGACGACATCCTTCGTATAGTCTGGCGGGCTTAACAAAGGGGGCTTAAAGTAATGCCTTTTTAAGAGCCTCAAATGATGCTTGAGAAGCCTCATCCCACATAAAGTAGGTGTCTTGTTTAAGAAGTATCATGAAACCTTTTGTAATTTTGGCATAGTTAATGATAAAGCATCTCAATAAGTTGGACATGCCCTGCAGACTTTGAAGTTGTCTCAGGGTTCTAGGAGGAGGAAAATTTACAATCGCCTCAACTTTTAATGGATCAACCATTATGCCACAACTGGATACTATGAAACCCATTAATTATCCAGACTCGAAGCAGATTACACATTTGTTAGGATTCAATCGAATCTTGTAGTATCTGCACCATTCAAACATGAGTCTTAAGTGATCTGGATGCTCCCATCTCTTGTGAGATCGTACTGGGAGCTCATCAAGGTAGGGTTCTACTACGTGCTTGATGTCATGAAAAGTGAAGTTCATCACCCGCTGGAAGGTAGCTCCAGCATTATTCAGGCCAAATGGAATCTTCTGATAGGAAAAGGTTCCCCAAGGACAAATACAAGCTATCTTCTGTTGGTCTTCAGGTTTGATCTATATCATGGCCCGCACACGCATCAATGATCTGATCTATGGATGGCATGGGGTAATTGTCTTTCAGACAAGCTTTATTTAGGTCCTAGAAGTTAGTGCATACTCTAATGGTACCTTTATTTTTGTCTATCGGAATAAGATTTGAAACACATTCCATCATAGCTATCAGATAGATGAATCTGGCTTTGAGCAATTTCTCTACTTCCACCTTGATGGAAGCTTCTTTTCGAGGGTTAACTAGATGGAGCTTCTGTCTCACAGGTTTAGCATTGGGATGCATTGTGATGACATGCTCAACAATGGCAGAGTCAATTCCTAGCATCTCCTCATAAGACCAGGAAAAAAAATCGTGAAATTCTTTAAAGAGATTGGTATACAAAATGATCTCCTTAGGAGAACAGTCTGCTCCAATGAAAATATTTTCCACGACCCCAAGTTTGATGGAAATGTTAATCAGAATAGTTCTCGATATATTTTCCATATTCCCTTCAGCATAAACAACTTTTGAAGTAGAAGGGATAGCAGACAAATCAAAATTCCCACCAGGTCTCATAGAAAACTCACCTCTCTCAATCCTGTCCAGATCAGGAAGAAAATAAGACTTGTGGTGCATGTGTTCCCAAGGATGGTCCAGGTGAATCATTGCTTCCAAAATGGCCTCATAAGAGGGAAAAACAACATCTATACAATCAAAAGAGTGCATAGAGTCCACTAACCATGCAGGGGCATAGTCCATGTCTAACTCAGTAGAGACCAATGGAGTCATGATATGTTCTGTTGTAGTATGTTGTGAATCTAAGTAAGCCACCTCTGCAATAGATAAAGGCACAACTGGTTCTGATTCGATTGGGAGAATCCATGGATCTGTCGTTGGACTGACCGTGAAAATATCAGACGAAGAAAATTCTTCAGAACCAATAAAATGAACAGGAGAAGGTGGGCCAAAAGTGCCTATTAATGACCCATAGAGACCTGCTCCTAAACTCTTAGTAACTGGGTGGGACTGATCAACCAACGGAATCGTTGAATCTAATGAAGTCTAGTTTTTTTTCCGAGCAAATGAAAGTTGATCAACTGTGATGATCTTGCCTTCGTGAGGGAATATTAAAACTCGGAAAAAGGCCGATGGTACTGCTTGCATGGCATATGTACAGCTCCTACCTAACAACAAGTTGTATTCAAGCGGAGCATCCAGAACTTCAACCTCTACAGACACTAAGTTACCCGCAAGTTCAATATCAAATGATGGTAAAACTTCGTGTGGACGGAAAGATCTTCCATCAAAGGCAGTAAGCATGGTGTTTGAGGGGGCTAATTCAGGTGAGCCCAAATCCTTCCAGCAAGAAATGGACATTACGCACGTAGACGCGCCCTCATCTACAATAGCTCATCCAATGCTCTTGGGACCATGAACTACCTCTATTTGGAGAGCGACGTAATATGGAAACTGAGGTTTGATATTGGTCATATCAAACCGAGCAAGCATATTGGATGAATCTACACTCCCGATTGCTACGAGAAGTGCACTGCATTGCAATGGGGAACTATGCAGTACTTCTAAAGTGGACATGGCACAGGGGGTTTGGGATAAATCCTCCACAACATTGTAGTTGGGGGAATCACATGCATTGGGTTTGTGCACAGCCCGTTTGTAGACACCTTTAGGGATCTTCGGCAACGAATCCATTGGTCTCTTGATGTGGAGAGGGGTAGATGAATCAGGAACATCCTTTTATTGTGGATCCGGGGTATAATTTCTAGCTCAAGTTTGCAGAAGAGCATCTGAATTAACCATATTAATGAACGATTGATCAGCAGATGAGGCATGAGGTATGCCCCCAGCACTAGACTTTCCAGAAGGTGAACTTTGTCCATGAGGGAATGGATCTTTCAAGACAACTGGTTTCTTTTCACGGAGAAGCTTCTGGGCTTCTTCCATTAGAGGGCATTGATGAGTAAGGTGGTCCTCTTTGCATAGCTTGCAAGGGAACTTCACTTTCCTTTTTTCCTTTTTACCCTCGGCATTTTCTGTGTTTTTGAGATTTTGGTGGTTCCCCTCCCCTTTCTTTCCCTTTCTTTTATTATTGGGATGATGAGGGCCCTTTTGATTTGTTTGCACTTTTTTTATAGATTCTATTTTTGAAGGGGAGGATGAGACTGAAGTTGCTTCTGTAGCGGACTGTTTGACAAACAAGGCGTGAACCTGTTTAGTTAAAGCATCAAATGCTGCAAAGTCTACTGAACCCACGATGCCATCAGCATGCGGTTCAGGTTTAGGTTTACCTAGATCTATGTTGGACTTGGGTGCATCGGGAATAATCTCATATAAGATCTGAAATTGAGCATATACCAAGTCAAGCTGTTGGGTTCTTAAGATAGCTTCCCTTTGGAGGACACCCCTGAAGTTGCAACTTCCTTAGAAATATAAGGAAGGAGTGATTTGAGATACCACTCTAATAAAAATGTGGAGGAATGTCATCCTTAATGAGCCTCTTTCTCCTTTGCCACTCCTGAATGTGGTCAGATAGGTGAGTGGCTTTATTTTGTCTAAAGTTTGACAGAAGGTATGTACCAGCATCATACCGGATTGAGAAAAGCAGCTGCAGGTAGTTTAATATACCATTTGGTTGCGACACTTTTCAAGGTTCTTTGAAAGAGACTCAATCTAATGGAATCATCATTCAGCGAATTCGAGGAGCACCAGAGATGAAACATCGTGACATGGTCACCAGGATATTCACCAGTCTTACCTTCAAACTTTGGAATGTCTTGAGGCAACTTAGTGGGAATAGGTGGCCATGCAAGATTATGGCGCACATGGTCGTTAGTGAGTTTTGAAAGATCTGGCAAGTTCAAAGTTTCCAGAGAAGGTAAACGCGGTCGTGTTGATGGAATTTGGTGGATAGGAACCTGGTAGGGGGAGCCTCCTAATACCTAGTTCGTGTACTGCTAGTTGGGGTTTCCCCTAGACATCAATTGTGAGATAAAAGCATTAAAATTGCTCCACCCAAAAGAAAGTGGATTACTTCCTGGGGCAGTGGTCCATTGCGGCTAGGTGTTAACCCCACTGTATTGTGGATTAATAATATTACCCCTTCCTCCAGCAAACAAAGAGAAAGGCATACTCCCTACAGGTATATTTGATGGATTTACATTGTAACCTGCATAGGGGTTAAAGCCAGGTGTAGTTGTAACAGACGATGCCATCATCATACCCATAACAAGCATAGATGTAGAGGGGATAGATCCTACAATGGAAGTGGAAGCAATAGTTTGAGGTACACCCTGGAACTATTGGGTAACAGGAGGTTGAGTAAAATTCGCTGCAGGTATCCCTGTCAAAGGGACATTAGTTGGTCCAAAGCTAGGGGTGGAAATGGAAGCATGTATTGAAGCTTGTGAGCTCGGTATGCCTACAGTACTAGCATTAAAAATAAAGGATGGGTTCGAAGCAGAAGCAGTCTGCAAAGAGCTTGGTGTTGCAGTTTTTGTAAAAGAAGGATTGATAATCCTTGTAGCCATAGTTGTTGTGGGAGTTTGAGGAACTCCCTGCTCATCTCCTGGGTTATTCATTGTGTAACTAGGTGTAAACAAGTACGCACTGTACTCAGGTTGGCCTAGAAATCCTATAGGTACCAGCAGTGGATCGTTGGGCCCAGTCAGTGGAGGGTTAAACTCTTGGGGAGTTAAGTACTCAACCTCAACAGTATCAAAGACCTTTTGATCCTAAACTCAGGGCTGTGATTCTCCAGGTACTTATGTTTTGCCCGTAAGTTTGAATGAACCACGGGAATCTGTCCTCCAGTGTCGCGGTGGAAGCAGAGGCTCCACAATGAGTGGGGGAAGGTTTTGCAACCTCCGATACCTACGAATATGTTGGTCCTCCACAACTATATAAAAATAAAACTATGTACAAAAACCTAGTGGCCACTACGACTAAGGAGAAAACAACATACCACTAAAAATTTCCTAAGTGATCAAACTAGAAAAATAAGGAAAAAACTCTCAGAAGCAAGTATGGGATGATGAGGGCCCAGAACAAACTAATAGAGTATCAATGGTGAGTTACACGACATCCAATGGAGGTCTTTTGGGTGCAAATGTTTGAATCACCAAACTACCCTCCTGGGATTACTGCAAAAGGGTTACCTTCTGCGTCTATCCGAGGTGAAGTGGAAATATCTTTCTACTCTACCTGTGTAGAGCCCTAGGGTTATGATACTAAGGATACCACCAATACAAAAAAACCTATGGGAATAGTCGTCATCCTAGCCAAGCCGCATGGGCAGGGTAGCAAAGCCTGAAATGCAAAAGCACTTGAAAGTACTAATGGACCCCCATATGTGAATCAGCTCTAGTTTATAGTTGAGAGGAAAGTGTGTTGGTTGTGGAGCTTGATCTTCAAATTCAGAGATATTATTGTTCAGCCGTGTCCGTACCCCAGGTTTGATTATGATCCTGGCATGATCCCTAGGGGGTTTGGGGGAGTGGTTGCACTCCCCTGGCTGGGGGTCGCAGGGGCAGCGCCCTCGAGAAAGGGGGTTTGGGGGCGTAGCCCCCGAGGAAAATATTTGGGGCTATTTTCACCACCCATTTTTGTTACACATAAATCTTCCACCCTGTGAGCATCAGCATTCTTTGTCCTGTAGGATCCATTTTAGTGACTCAAGTCCATTTTCATCCTTCAGTGATACCAGTTTACCCTATTTTTGTTCCTACTCGCATGTTGCATCACTATAGCATGCGTACCCATGAGTTGCATCCCTATAGCCCGCGGGTATCAAGTAAAATGGTAAAACCACTATTTTATTACTTTTTACTCCCAAAAAGCGATCATTGGGTGACATTTGGCTCTCCATCTGCCCAAGTAACATCTCGATGATTCCTTTCACCTACCTTTGAGAGGACTATATATTGAGCACATATGGCTTATGGATGGGAAGAAGAAGAGAATAGTAAAGGCACTCTAGTGGATTTTTACCCTATCTTGAGTCTGCACTCATTGATCCTTGTAGTTGTGAACCAGTTCTGTTCACCTTCCAAACTCCTTGCCAGTTTGAGTTTTCCTTTCATGGAGGATTGAAGTGGTGGAGGCACAAGTGGATTGATCTAGATCTTGGTTCAGATTGGTTGCCGGCAAGAGGTCATATCACTTTGTACTTCTTCTTGTTCATTAATAGAAATACTCATATTTTCGTCCATTCATGGTGTGAATGTCATTTATTATACATTGGGTTACATTTGCTTATGATATTATGGACCATTGTTATTGATAATTTTAACGTCCTTTATATATCACATGCACTTGTTAGATATTGGTTGTCAAGACTAATTTGCAGATTACAAGTGCTTGGATGTGCGCGGATTGAAAGCTCCAACGGGGATCTACATCAAACGTTGGATCGAGGTTGGTTACATTTATCCATTATTTTAACATTGTCATTTATAATGGCATTGTTTTGAGAATTAAGTAGATTTCTGGTAGTCATCTGTCTGTTGTGGTATTCCCAAGCCATAGTGAGTTTTCTCCAATACAGAAATGGCGAATCCACTAGGGAAAACATCCATGTTTGGCAAACATTTTGAGCATTAGTCCATAATTAGATTTGTTGTTTATCAAAGCTCTGTGTCACTGATTGGCCGTTAAGATACACTGTAGAAAAATTGCTTTTTTGAGCCTTTGGACTCTTTATTTGACCATTTGCTTTTCCTCACCCGCGGGCTGGCTTTGTTCTGCCCGCGTATACCCACCTCTGTTTACACTACTGATCGTAGGTACCCGCAGGTATTCCTTCGACAATAGTGTGTAACTCTAGCTTTTGTTGGTTTATGGCTATTGGTTGTTGCTGGATGAGTTTGGTTGGTTCCTGAGTCTTTGTTGGCCTCTTTCTTAACTGTTTCATGCCTTGGTTGTGACCATATCTCTTCGTTTCTCTTGGTTGAGCCTTCTTGGTTTTTTACCAATATTTGGTTTTAGCCTCTTGGTTTCTTCCTTTTGAGCTCTTTCTTTTGGCTGAGTCTTGCTATTTAGGATCTACTGGTTTGTCTTAGTGATCTTCTCAGCACTTCAGTGATTGAATAGTAGGATTTTGCTTGCATTTTTTCATTCCATATATATTGAAAAAATACAAAAAATATTCATTTATTTTTTTGCATTTTCCTTTCTGTTTATAAGAGAAAATACAAAAATATTTTATTTCCATATACTACATTTTGCATTGAGTGATTGTTGCCTTCATTTTTAGGTTCTGCTTGTGCATTGAAAAGATAAAAGTTTGCATATTTATTTCGGAATTGTTGGTTGATTTTGCATATTAGTGACATTGTTTTATTGGATAGATGAGCCTAGGATTGGACGGTGTTGCATACTATTGAGTCTACACATCACTAGTTTCATGACCATATCCCTTGAGTAATCAGAGCCACTAAAATTAACGCTTAATCCTAAAATTGATTAGACTTATTTTATTTATAGGGCACACCAACTAGCATAGGTTTAGAGTATTGGAATAGATCATTGTGAGTTAACAATCCAAGACTTTTGAACGAAACATTAGGTCTCTGACCAGGGAGTGGAGGAATCCATGGTATAGATCGGTGTTCTCAGGAAATCTCTACTCAATCCAGAGTTAAGCACGAGGTCACTGGAGGTTGGTTGAGGAGATATCCCTCTGATACCAGCTGAACGTGGGAGATATATCCAGGATTTGTTCGTATTTGGGGGTACTGGAGGTCCATCCTCTTATGATTCGGGCTTAGATACCCTGCCCATACGATGGGTCCCACCTGCGACTGTCCCCCTGAGCATTGGTTATATTGCGGTAAACATAGTTTCCTTACCTAGGTACTGCACAGGGTACTTGCAGTGGTTATGATGTTTGTGTCCTGAGTCAGATAGGGATTGGACAACACAGTTGTGTTCGTGTAGTGGACTTGACCCTGTCAACACAGTGAAGCTTGGGTGTCTCTATAAATTATTATGTTACCTTCGGCTATAGTTTGGGAGTCTCAAGCCTCTCCTAGGAGAGACATACCGGCTCTAGTGTCGGGAGCTCATTTAGCCACTCTATTTGTCTACTCTTGGCTGTAGTTTCTCTAGGTGTGTGCTTTTGATTTAGTATTTTTTATCGATATTTGGCCTTTAGGAGACGCTATGTCTCTCTCTGGAGAGAATGTGGCGCAGAGCCCTACTCTCCGCCGGTCCAGTCGTTTGGCTGGTTTAAAGCCACTCAAGGTTACACATCGTATTGCTAGAGGACGTCGGAGGGCTCCCTCTGAGTCTTCAGATTCTTACGAGACTTACGTTGAGGACTACATGGCTGCACATCCCGATATCAGGAAAGACCTTTCTACTCCTTCGGTTAGAGTTGAACATACTTTCGATCCCCAGACTCCTCATGAGGATTGGGGAGGTGATCCACCTGAGACTCAACCTGGTTCTATTTGGCCTAATCCACTTGACTTGGATCCATTTGATCCTTCGAATCCGGATAATTATCTTTACGGGATGCCCGATTTACCTGAGGAGGAAGAACAGGACGAGCCTTTTGTTCCTTCATTTCCACACGATTTTAGATATAGGAGGCTTGAGACTCATGATGATTCTGGCCCTATGGTCAAGCCCACCACACTCTCTTTTGGTATGCCTAGTCACAATTCTGTCGAACCTTCCACAATGGTTGGTACTCATGCTAGCACTAGTGAAAGTGTTAGCCATACTATACCCATTAGGGGCACTACCCTAGCTGGGGGCACTACGTTCTCCACCCACTCACATAGTATGGGGACTGGTCAGATTCCTAACCATGCTAATGTTGGAACGCAACCACCTCCTAGGAATACCCATCCTAGTCGGAATGCTGTTCAAAACACAACTCGCCATCCACCACCTAGTACACATGTCGCTACTCGTCAACCCAGGACTGCTTTTGCACATGATACCGTTCCTCCCAACCATGGGGGTGGACACATACCGCATACTTTTGCATCCACTGCTGCCGCTAGTAATAGTAATGTAGGGGGTGGGTGTTAACACCCAAAAAGTGCTCACTAGTTCATTTCCTTATTCACATGACCCATTTGTCCACTTTTTCACCATTTGAGCCTCTAAATCCATCAAAAGGTCACCAAAAGACCTTAATACACCCCTTTTTCCACTCATAATGAATATTTTTCCTCAAAAAGCATAAAAAACCCTAAAAAAGGGTCCAAAATTCTCAAAAATATTAAAAAGGGAATAAAAATATTCAAAATATTCAAAAAAGGAAAAAGGAGGGAAAAGGTACCTAAACCATGTTGGTCAATACCATTGGTTTCCTCAAAACCATAATGGTATTCCCCACCACCAAAAACTATAAAAAGGTGGTAGGGGATCCTCACTTTCCATCCATCCATCATCCTATCCTCATGCTGCCAAAATCCCCTTTGAGCATTGCCCACCTTTTTGAGCCTTGCACAAACTAGGAAGCATTGGAGAAGAAGAGACCTTTGGAGCTTGGAGCTGCTCACCCTTGGAGCTACTCAACAATCTTCACCACTTGGAGGTATTACTATTGCAAGCACTTGCTTGCCCTTATTCTTAATACAAAAATCTTTTTTACATCTTGTCAATCGTTTTTACTTTCCATAATATTTCCATTATTTGCTTCATAGATCCATGGTTAATGTAGTTTAGATTATCTTGTTATTTATTTATATTGAAACTGCTGCTACTAGTTAGCAGGTGCCCATTGCACTAAGCTTGGTTGCAAAACCAAGCCAACAATGGGAATATTTCCTATCCACATGGACATCACACCACCAACCTTGCTACTGGTCACACCCATATTGGACCTGGGAATACTTCTCATGCTTATGGTCATCACACGACTGCTCAAGCTAATCCTAATATTGGGGGTGGGAACATACCATAAAATTACGGTCAATACAACACCGTTCCCACTATGAATAGTACATACATGCCCCATATCCATGGTGGAAACCCTTACTACAACACAGTCGGTGCTGGCGACCAGTATCACCCACCACCCCAATATGGTGCTCAAAACGCACATATAACTGCTTACTCTCAAATGGGTTAGGCATGGGAAGGTTATCCATCTTATGGCCATGGGAAAGATTACAGGCCATCAGGTCCTCATTATCGGCAGTTTAACCCTCATGGTCAAGCTTTTGGTCCATCTTACAACATAGTTCCGTTTAACCAACCTTTTATGGGGGTTTATAATCAAGCTTTCCAGCCGTAGCTCCCGTTCCTTGCACATTTGAATCTCCCGGATCTTTCAAAGCTCACGAATGATCCAGTGTGTCACGACCCTACTTGGCCCCCGGTCCCTACCAAGCTCCCTTTGGACATTCCAAAGTTTGAAGGGAAAGGTGGTAAGGACCCGGGAGATCATGTCATGACATTTCACCTTTGGTGCTCCTCCAACTCTTTGAATCATGATTCCATTCGATTATGACTATTTCAACGTACCCTCTCGGGGGTGGCCACGAAGTGGTATGTGGAGTTTCCTGGAAACACCTATAGGGGATTCAACGAGATTGCTTTGGTTTTCTTAGACCACTTCCAGTTGCCAGTTCATTATGATACTGGTACTGAGTTGTTGTCCACCTTCCGTCAGAATAAGGCCACACATATTTCTGACCACGTTCAAGAGTGGCATTGGCGAAAGAGATTAGTGAAAGCCAATATTCCTCCAGAGTTCCTGTTGGAATGGTTCCTTAAGTATTTACTCCCATTACATTGCTAAGGATGTTTCGATGTCCAGCATTGTGACTGAGGAACAAGCTATCTTGAAAGTCCAGCAGTTAGATCTACTTTATTCTCAGTCTGGCATTTTGTATGACATTATTCCTAATGCACCGAGAACAAGACATGAGCCCACATCAGTTCCTGTACCACATGCCGATGGCATCGTGAGGCCGAAATGCACTCGCCCTGTAGACTTGGTAGCTAATCAAATGCAAAATTTGTCGCTAAACTAGTTTGCTCCCAGACAGGTTCACACCATGTCCACTTCTACTCCGTCGTCTGATGTACACAATGTGCAATCAATGAAACCGTCGGGTAACCAACAGCCTGGTGGTAAGAAAAAGGGGATAAATAATTGTAGGGGTGGAAACAATGGAAGTAACAACAATAGCAATCGTAATACTCCTCGTAAAGAGAATGCCAACCCTCCTCGGGAAGGCGGTAATGCTGGTGAGGATCATAAACCTAGGTGTAAGGTGAAATTCCCTTGCAAGCTTTGTGGGGAGGATCATCTTACTCACTTATGTCCTCATATTGAAGAAGCATCGAAGCATTTGGAACAGAGCCCAGCTATGCTGAAGGATCCCCTACCTCATCACCAGAACATGGATTTGCATACTCCCACCACTGGTTATGGTACTAATGAAACGACAACGTCTTCTTCCAATATGGTTCAGTCAGATGTTTGTGTTGCTACTCGTCAATGTGATTGTGGTGCACCACAACCGAATTTGGGGAATGAGACTCCCCCTCCTCCTGATAATTCCTTGCATATCGAGAAGCCTTCTATTATGCTGCGGATACCGAAAGGTGTTCTCAAGCGCTCCATGCATAATCCTAATGCTCGAGCTGCCCAGAACTACTCCATCGTAGAAGATTTGGGCCAAACTCCGTGTGCCATGTCGGCTCTTGAAGTTTTGCAAGCTTGTCCTTCTCAGAAGCATGCCCTTTTGAGTGCGTTAGGATTTCAGGATGGGGGAAGTCCTAGTGTTATCAAGTTCGATACTACTAATGTCCAACCTCACTTGCTTACCACGTGGCTTTTCAAATCCAGGTGGTTTGCCTTAAGAGCTTCGTCAAATGTACTATGGTTGATGAAGGTGCTTCCATGTCAGTAATGTCGTCAACTTGTTGGAAATCTCTTAGCTCTCCTCCTCTACTCACGTCTAGAACTACACTCACTGCTTTTAATGGTAGATCATTTACGCCGCATGGAATTATCCCCTCCCTTGTTCTCTCCTTGGGAGGTAAGTCTGTGCCTATTGAAGTTGAAGTGGTTGATGCGCCCATCGACTACAACCTTTTACTAGGTCGGAACTGGATGTACGCTATGAAGGCTGTCGCATCTATTGTATTTCAAGTTATTTTCTTTCCTCATGAAGGAAAGATTGTGATGATTGATCGGCTGGATTATGTTGGTACTCCTTCCACAGCATCCATGGGATCAGTAGTCCCGTAAGTTTCTGATTCTCAGTCGGTAACTGGGAACATAGGTGTTGGAATGTACCCCTCGTTGATGGGAACTTTTAACCATTCTGCACCTGTGAATTTTATTGGAACCATTTCCGACAGTGCGCCTCCTCCTTCGAATAGTAATGCATTCCGGACTTCCTATTGTGGTGATCCATGGATTTTTCCATCCGTCGATTCTATGTCTGGATACATTACACACGTCGGGATGTCTATGCCTTTATCTGTAGCGGAGCTCACTTATGATCACATCCAACAAACCACTGCAGATCCAGATCTCTCTTCTTCCTAGACAGTTGAAGAAGATCCCGTTACGTTGCCAGTTTGGGCAGCCAACTCATCTTGCTCTCATGATTTCCTCGATGATACTTTGCCATCGGATGAATCTATCCTTGAAGCCATGTGTGGTAGTGAGAGGCCTTGGGAATATATGCACCATCGATCTTATTTCCTTCCCAACCTTGAGCTCATTGAGCAGGAGGAGTTTAGGATGACTCTAGTTGAGATGGTTGGTCACCCTGTGGCTCTTTTGCAGTCGCATGATGTTTTCTTGGAGGGGAATATGGCCAATATTTCCCCAACCACTTCGATCAACATCTCTCGCACTCCCAGAAAGATTGAGAATGTTTACGTCGGTGTCAATTGCACTCCTGAGGATATTGCTATTTACACTGATGTGTTTACCGAACTCTGAAAAGATTTCACCTAGTCATATCAGGAGATGCCAGGAATAGACCCCCGCATTGTTGAACACGAGATTAAAACATATCCTGATGCTAAACCGGTTTGACAATGCTTATGTGATGTGAACCCTAGGAAGGTAGCTGCTATTAAGGCAGAGGTGGAGAAACTGCTCAAAGCTGGTTTCATCTACCTTGTTCCCCTTACTGAATGGGTGTCAAAGCTCGTTCCTGTGGATAAGAAGCAGGGAACGATCTGTGTATGCACTGATTTCAGAGATTTGAACCATGCATGTCCGAAAGACAACTTCCCCATGCCATTCATTGATCAAATATTGGATGCTTGTGCGGGAAATGAGATTTTTTCATTCATGGATGGATTCTCGGGTTATAATCAGATTCAAATCAAACCCGCGAACCAACATAAAACGACATTTATTTGTCCATGGGGAACTTTTGCATACCGGAAAATGCCCTTTGGCCTCAAGAACGCCGGAGCCACTTTTTAGCGAGCCATGACCTATGCCTTTCACGATATTAAGAAGATTATGGAAGTTTTCTTCAATAATCTTGCTGGCCATTCTCGCAAGAGAGTGGACCACCCCAAGCACCTCTGTATGATTCTCAAATGATGTATCCACTAAAAAATTTGATTGAATCCGAACAAATGCATCTTCGCTGTTAGGACTGGTCGCCTTCTAGGATTCATAGTTTTGAAGGAGGGTCTTAGAGTCGATCCTCTCAAAGTTGAGGCAATACTTCAGTTGCCTCCTCCACGTAATTTGTTTCAACTTCAGAGCCTCCAAGGGAGAGCTACCTTTCTGCATCGGTTTATAGCTAACTATGCCAGTATTACTAAAGGTTTCACATGCCTATTGAACAAAGACACACCTTTTATCTTGGATGAGTGAGCCCAGCAGTCTTTCGATGCCATTAAGAAAGATTTGGTATCGGCCCCTGTGCTTAGTCTGCTAGACTTTACACGAGATTTCATTCTTTATGTGGCCGCATCTCAAGAGACTATTGGTATGGTCTTGGTTCAGATAGATGATGCGCTTGTCGAGTATGTTATCTATTATCTTAGTCAAAATTTAGTAGACGCTGAACTAAGGTACACCCACGTAGAAAATTTGGCACTTGCAACTGTTCACGCAGTCTAGTGGTTACGGAATTACATTTTGCTTCGAACAACCACTGTTGTATCTCATATCAATCTGTTTCAGTTCATGCTATCATGATGCCTTATTGGGGGTAGGTATACTAAATGGATTGTGATCCTTCAGGAATTTGATCTCGAGTTTGATTTTTCAAAATCGATGAAATCATTGGTGTTTGCTGAGCTTATGTCGGACCTTCCACGGCTTGATGAGGATGTCATTCATGAAGATTCCTTTGTGGATGAACACTTATTTCTTATCTCGACCGAGGACCCTTGGTATGGGGATGTCATTAGATATCTCCAAACTTTGAAGTTTCCTCCGCATTATTCACAAGACGATCGACGGCAGGTGAGACATCACGCTAAATATTATATTATCGTCAGTGACACTTTGTATCGCTGAGGAAAGGATTCCATTCTCCATCGTTGCTTGACTCGTGAAGAAGCGGAATGGGTACTTAATGATTTCCATGCGGGGGCATGTGGTGGTCACTTATCCGGGCTTGCTACATTCCATTGTATTATGCAAGCGGGTTATTTTTGGCCTACTATCTTTAAAGATTGTATTAACACTGTGAAGAGATGTCACCCTTGCAAGGTGTTTTCTCGGAACATACACTCGCATCCAGCGCCCCTCCATCCAGTCATCACTGTCGGTCCCTTCACTAAGTGGGGGGTAGATTTCATGGATTTCAAACCAGCTTCGGCTGGGGGGCATCATCATATTATTGTGGTTGTGGATTATTTTTCCAAATGGGCTGAGGCCATGCCTACCGTTAAAGCTGATGGTGCTACTGCAGCCCATTTCGTGTTCAACTAGATTATCACTCGATTCGGTATCCCGAAAGAGATTGTCACTGACCATGGCAGTCACTTTCAAATTAAGATGATGGAGGATTGTCTCTCAAGCTTGGGTTTCATTAGGAACACTCATCTTCCTACTATCCTCAAGCGAATGGTTAGGTTGAAGCAGTAAATAAGTCTTTGAAGACCATTCTGCAATGTACCATCCAACAAAGCAAGACCAATTGGAATATCATGTTATATCCTGCTTTGTGGGCATATCGAACCGCAGCTAAGACCACCGCCGGGTTCTCACCATTCTAGTTAGTTCATGTTGTGGAGTCACTTTTACCGATTGAATGCGAGATCCCTTCGCTCAAGGTAGCCATAGAGCTCCTCCCTGATACGACAAAGATTGAGCAACGTTTAGTACACCTCGAGCAACTTGACGAACATTGTCAAGATGCCGCTGTGGCCATTGATGTTAACAAGTGTCATGTTAAGGTTCAATATGATAGGTCTGTCCATCCCCGAAAATATGCTGAAGGTGACTTGGTACTCTTGTATGACCAAGCTAAAGAACCCCTGGGGGTAGGCAAGTTCAATCCCATGTGGCACGGTCCTTACATTGTGAGGCGTGTCCTTGAAAAAGGAGCTTATGAGTTAGAAGATTACGAGGGAGTTGTCTTGAAGGAGCCTAGAAATGGGCTCTACGTCAAGCAGTATTACGCTTGAACCTTTGGTTCGGGCTGATACTTTTGTACACTATTGTATAGTTTTTTTGTACATAGTCTAGGTTTCCTTTTTGGTTGTTAGGTCTGCTGATTAGCCTCTGTTTGATTGACAGATGTCAGCGGGATGTCCTATGTTCTTAGGTTTCACGGATGGTGCTAGCCGACATAAGCAGCAGCTTGCTTTTGCTTCCTGGGTTATCTTTTCACCTAACCATCTAGTTGTGTCCTCAAGAGGTGCTTGTCTCAGTCCTACATCTAAAAATGTGGCTGAATATAGTGTTGTTGTTGAGCTACTTCGGGATTCCATTTCACATGGTATCCAGTCTTTAGAAGTTAGCCTGGATTCACAACTAGTTGTGTCCCAGCTGAATGGGAAGTACTGTGTACGAGACCCTACATTACTATTGATATTCCTTAAGGTATGACTCTTGGAGAGAAATTTTGTTTCCATTACATATATTCACATTCTGAGAAGTCATAATTATATATCTGATGCATACACTAACTATGTATTAGATTGGCATTTGTCACATCCATTATGAAGCACATAAATACAAAGACATTCATACATTTGTACCATACACACATATAGTAGAACCGAGAACCAAAGTTGTATATATATATAAATATGTCCAAAAATGGTAGTGTCATACAAGACTGGAGCCCGTAGCCCTCAAAATATACATATCGATACAAAAAATGATGAGACCCTGGGATATCTATTCCCTTAGAGGAGGTCTAACTGCAACCTCGACGGGATGTGTCTCATAGTAGTACTGTGTTGTGTTGGCCATCCACTATAGCAACTGCACCCACTCCCCGGGAACACCCACTTCCTGGCGCTACATGGCCTCAGGTAGTCGGGCCACCTCTATTAGTGGAACTCGAGCAAACATCCATGATACATTGCACCACAACGTCTGGAGTGTGCGCCCTACTGCGGCATCTACCGCCACCTCATCTCTACCCCGACGACCATGTCTCGAGAAGCCCTCGGGTCTCACTGGGCCTTTGTCTGCGAGCAAACAGTCACCCATTAGCACATGACATTACCACCAAAAAGATTTTTTGCATTTCAACTATAATAAAAAAATCCATAAATTTTTTTAAAAAAACAAAAAACCAAAAGAGTACTCACCGATGTCTCCGAAAGTTGCACCTGGTGGGAGCGGCATGTCACGGTCCTATCTGAAGTCTATCCCCGCATAAGGATAGTCCTCTATAGCAATCACCTGCCGGTTCCACCAGCGGAAGAACTCCTCAGTATATGGTGATGCCAAACATCCACCACCCTGTTGTGTCAATATCTCAGCCCACCGGGTCGGGGCTGGATCTCGGAGACTATGAGGAGAGACATCCACCCTCGAGCTAAGTCCCGGAACTCTCTCAAAGAAGAAAATACAGAGGATGCTACCATACCCAAAGTTTTTGGCCTTCCCCTCTTTGCATTCCATCAGTTGTGTCTTCATAGACACCAGTAGAGTACTGTGAAAAAAGACACCAGTAGAGTAGTACACCAGTCAAATATAGTAGGCTGCAAGCATTTTGATGCGTAAAACATCACCAGTCTGGATGCCTGATGTAGTGCTTTGGATCTCGTGATCTGCACCAGAGTTGCCACAATGATCTTTGTACTCAGATCCGTTATGAGGTTGACTGGCACTTGACTTCCCACTAGTCGTGTGTTGGCGGGACAATACCGTACTATGTAGTCTTGCACAATGATCCCACCACCCACGGTCCATGACCGAAGACTAGCCAATTCCCCTCTATCGGACAAACCGGTAATGAAGTAGATATCCTCCACTTCCAGTGTTAGTGTTTTCCCGTTGAGGCTGATGTGTTTAGCATCCACATCCCAGTAGTTGATCAAATGATGGAGTAGTAGGTTTTGGGCCCTTAAGCCCCCAAGACTCCAGTATTTATATAAGCCACATGCTTGCAATGATTGTTGTGCTTGCAAATCGTTGCACACGGCCTCATCTACCTTGTCATGCTCTCTCTCCCTCCACTCTAGAAACATTCTGGAGTGCAAAGCAAGAAATTTTTGGTCAATATCATGTTTAAAAACTTCTTCACAGCCGTACCCATGGGCTAGATTGTAGACAGTTGCAGGTAGACGCGGGCAGTCAGTTTTTTGACTGCAAATTTGATGCCCTACCCACAACCCACACACTTAGAGCCCGCAGGTAGCGCCGAAGCCATTTAGGGCTTGGCCAAACAAAAAATTCCACTGACCAAAATTGAAATAAAATCACTTAAATGAAAGGTATGGCAGTGACCACTAACCTGCTTCGGACGGTTCACTGAACGGTTGCTCGTAGCTCCCACGATCGATGCTTGAAGTTTCAGGTGCAAACTTACCACTTAACGCCAAAATGGTAAATAGTGCAAATGAATTGAAAATTATTAAATTTTATTACTATTTATAATTTTCTGGACCCACTTTTCTATATTTTTTCCATTTTGGGCCATTATGAACTAATATCGTGTCATGGAGTAGTGTTTTTTCAACATATTTCCTCAGTGAGAGTTGTTCTGATCCATTTCACACCTACGGTAGGTACGTTTCACACTTGGCATATAGGTTAGATGCCATTTTTACATGCATTATGCATTTGACCTTTGACCACTTTTCATAAACCCTAGGTGCGACCCCGATTCGTGACTAACACGGAACCTTCACACTATTATAGTAGTGTCGTCATGTGGCGGTAGGGCTTTCCCGGACATGGGTACCCTAGTTAGAACCCCATTATGCTTTTGGTGCCCATGCCGTTGTTTGTCCTCAGGATTGGGAGTCCTTTGTAGTCATGCCACGACGTTGCGATGAAGACTCATACTCTACTTTGTCTTATGTTGGCCATCTCCCTTAAGGACTCCCCTCAGTTATATCATGTTGTGATTGCATTGCATCATCCTGCTTGTCGCTTGAGCCTTGTGCCAGCTCCCACTTACTCACTTGATAGCCTGGTGCCTGAGCACTTTCCCTGTCGAGCCCTATAGAGCTTATATATTTTCCCTTCACAATTTGATGACCCTTTGACCCTGAGGGAACACACCCCCGAGTGTCCACATCCTGCACGCACTTCCTTGCATTGAGCACAGGTATGTTCCACTACTTGGACTCGTCAGCTAACTATTTGAAACTCGTTCCCTCACGTGTTGTACTATAAGCAATTTTATTCTTTTCAAGCTTTTCCCAAATATTAAAAAGACAAAAAATTTGGATGGGATTATGGCCACTATTTCTTGTTGGCAACTATTGTGTCACCTTTGAACAGAGCATTCATTCCACTCCGTACATTATGAGTCGGGACTATAGTTGGGCCTTAGGAGTTGTACTTGTTTCTCATTTTTCTCCACCGATTGGTTAAGCTTCCAGTCATTATGGAGCCCTCTGTAATGCCTCCTGCATTGCACAGTTTATGTCAAGTCTATGCTGCATGAGTCTATCCACCTGTTCATGCACTTGTTCAAAGGAAGTCCTGAAACTAGTGTCAACCACTCCTCAAATATCTTGACTATTGCATGTCGGCCATCCTTATTGAGTCAGTCCATTTCACCTGAGATCTTCCAAATCTTTCAGCATTGCTGGTACCTCGTGCTAGTTGATGGGGGATGCCTTAATTCGCTCCTTCCAGCGAGTCTTGTTCCATTGACTTCAACTCATTTATTCCGGGACTTGAGGCTTAGAGTTTGGTTGAGTACCTTGAGGCTTGCAGTCATTAGTGGCAGGTTCTCTCGCCATCAATAGTTTTGGGAATACATCAATGTCCCCTGATCGATGGATTCATCCTAGTGTCCGACGTCAACCCATTTATTCACATTCTGATTATTGTGCTCTATGCCTTGATGCCCATTTTCATTATTTGTGGGTCATCTCGCGTCTTTTAACGGTATACATCAATGACCGGTAATCAGATGATGTCTCATTAGGTTCGACCCCAACTCCTTTATTCACTTGATGAGACTTGCACTGTCGAAGACTTGTGTAGAAGACCCCAGGTGATTGTGGCATTCAGTATGCTACATATGACTTTGACTTTACATCTGAGATATCACCTCTCAGATTTCAGCAGTTTGTACCTCCAGTTTTGCACCAGTTGTCTTCTTTTCAGCAGAAGACCATATCTTAATGTAGAGGGATCATGGCTATGATCATTTGTGACATATATTTACTTAGGTACTGCTTATTCATGGCCATTGTATCAGATTGTTGTACTATAACGACATGTATTCAGAGATACTATTGTATTATGATGAGTGAGCCGTTATTTCCACTTGTGTCTCCATCACTCCACTTCTGAGTTTTATAATGTATTTTGGCCATTGTAGCACATTTTAGTCTCTGACCTCACACATTAGGGGGCATCTGTTACATAGAAATCTTCCACCCTGTGAGCATCAGCATTCTTTGGCCTGTAGGATCCATTTCAGTGACTCAGATCCATTTTCATCCTTCAGTGATACCAGTTTACCCTATTTTTGTTACTACCCACATGTTGCATCACTATAGCATGCATACCTGCGAGTTGCATCCCTATAGCCCGCGGGTATCAAGTAAAATGGTAAAAACCACTATTTTATTACTTTTTACTCCCAAAAAGCGGTCATTGGGTGACCTTTGGCTCTCCATCTGCTCAAGTAACGTCTCGATGAGTCCTTTCACCTACCTTTGAGATGACTATATATTGAGCACATATGGCTTATGGAAGGGAAGAAGAAGAGAATAGTAAAGGCACTCTAGTGGATTTTTTCCCTATCTTGAGTCTGCACTCATTGATCCTTGTAGTTGTGAACCAGTTGTGTTCACCTTCCAAACTCCTTGCTAGTTTGAGTTTTTCTTTCATGGAGGATTGAAGTGATGAAGGCACAACTGGATTGATCTAGATCTTGGTTCAGATTGGTTTCTGGCAAGAGGTCCTATCACTTTGTACTTCTTCATTTTCATTAATAGAAATACTCATATTCTCATCCATTCATGGTGTGAATGTCATTTATTATACATTGGGTTACATTTGCTTATGATATTATGGACCATTGTTATTGATAATGTTAATGTCATTTATATATCACATGTACTTGTTAGATACTAGTTGTCAAGACTAATTTGCAGATTACAAGTGCTTGGATGTGCGCGGATTGAAAGCTCTAACGGGGATCTACATCAAACGTTGGATCGAGGTTGGTTACATTTCTCCATTATTTTAACATTGTCATTTATAATAGCATTGTTTTGAGAATTGAGTAGATTTCTGGTAGCCATCTGTCTGTTGTGGTATTCCCAAGCCATAGTGAGTTTTCTCCAATACAGTTTTCGGGCCCATGGTTTTGGGTAACCCATGGTATTTTCCCATTGTATTTCCCTTATAAAAGAAAGACATTGTAACATGGCTAGGGTTTATGTATTAGGTATTATGCATTGTAAAGATCTCTAATATCAAGAAGAGAGACTGTGAGATAGTGAAGAGGAAGTGCAACAGTTGTGCTGCAGGTTGTATCCCTTCACTTTGTTGGACAGAATAATAATAAGGATTGGCAACTTCAGTGTGGACGTA
The DNA here is from genome assembly GCA_027924585.1 of Larix kaempferi. NCBI lineage: Eukaryota > Viridiplantae > Streptophyta > Pinopsida > Pinales > Pinaceae > Larix > Larix kaempferi. Next base: position 6,698,223 of record BSBM01000264.1, read on the forward strand.
GCCCAAGTTGGGGTGAACCATGATATATCTGTGTCTCTCTTGTAATGTGTGTGTGATTATATTTTCATTTCTGTTTATTGTTATTGCTCCGTGATCCTGTTTTTCTAACAAAGTGAGGGGGTATCCTCAACAATTCGAATCACCCATAGCCTCATGCTTAACTCTGGTTTGAGTAGAGCATTCCTAGGATATTTTGATAGAGGTGGGTTTACCTAATAGATTGTCTTACTATGATTGTTGATTAATGAAGCTGATTTCGGGTAGTTTAAAGTGATTTACCCTGAAACCCTAGCCTAAGCTAGCTGATGATGTGTATACCTAAAAAGAAAAAAGTTGCTAGTTAATTTTATTAAGATTTCTTTTTAAGGGCTACCTTTTACTCAAAAAGGGTAGTGAAGTGTGTGGAATGGTTTCAACAGAAAGCAAAGTGCGTATAAAAATAATGCATGAGACTTCACAAAAGACTCTTTTCTTTTTGTTTATATTTTTCAAAACTAAAAACTAGTCAATCCTAAATAAATAAATAAATCAATTTTCTTTTAATTTTTCAAAGCAAGATAAACTATGCTACTTCGAAAATGATGATAAATCTCACTACTAAGCTACCAATTTCAATTTTTGTCTTTTCTAATATTTGCAAAAGAAAATGAACTTTGAAAAAAGAACAAGTAAGGCCTAATGCAAAGTGTGAGTAAGGAAAAACAACCTAATGGCTTAAAACAATCAAATAAAAAAGACTTGAGAAAGACTCCACCTACCGAGTTGTTTGATGAACCAACTCAAGGTTTGGAACAATATGTAAAAGAAAATAAGGTAAAGTTGATTCATGAAATGGAAAAAAAAACAAAAGGTTGCTCCTAAGCACCAATAAACCTAAGAAAACACCCGCCAAAGAAAGGAGTAGGTAAGCAAACCAAAAGTAACCCTACGAACACACAGACTCAAAGGAAAAGACAACTAGAAATCTCAACTCACTCAGACTAATTTGAATAGATGTTCAGAAGGTATCTAGACCAAACAACCCTTCAAAGCCACCCTAAAAACTCAATTTGGGATCAAACCCCTAAAAAAAGGACAAGACTCATTAAAAGTGCACAATTGTTGCTATAGACAACAAGCGTTAAGTGCGTAGGTCTGTATAACTGCAACAAGCGTTTAGGGAAAAAAGTACACTACTATGCATAGCAAAAAGTTGTGCACAACATCAAAAGGTATAAAAAAGAAGAAAAGACACCATAAACAAGTGCTAAAGCCAGTAAAGGCAATCTACAGGACTCGAGAGAGGCAAACAAGACTCAAGAAAGACAAACAAGTCTCAGTAATCAGTGAGGAAAGCAAGGAAAATTGCTAAAAGCAGACCCAACCACTTGGAAACCAAACCCTAGTAAAAGGCTTGAACCTACAGAAAAAGTGTGATATTGTGTGGTACAAGAACTAGCGCTTGCCACAAAAAATGCACTACTGTGTTTGAGGGAAACTGGCGCACAAGGAAGAAATGCATTACTATATGCATAGCAATCTAGCGCACAAGGACTCAAACAAATCAAAACGCTTTGCTGAAGCAGACTAAGATGAATCAATATAAAAAGAACAAGAAAATAACCTATAAAAGACCTCTCAGAGAACAAAATACTAAATAAACTGGAAGAAAACCTAGCAAGGTCCCTAGAGCAGAAAACTATTGGTTACTCCCCAACAGAGTCGCCAGTTTTGTTGAGCAGGAAAGTACGTTATAGTGAGGGATATGACACTACCAAATTACATGGGGTGACAGGTAAATACATTCATGTTTTGCATTCATAGTTACAAATGGAAAGAGGTTAGGATTCCAAAAGTTGTATCTATTTAACGATGTTTGGTCCTAGCTTTTGCCTGCTCTTCCGCAATGATGAACCTACAAAACAAACCTAACCTTCCTTAGCGTATCTTGACTATAATAAATATGATGAAATTGGAAATAACATGACATCAACTACAATCAGATATTCAATCAAACAAAAATTCCATCAAATAGACATTCGATTGGGACAGGAAGGGTATTTCCACCTTTTATTGTCAAAGAAATGTAGATAAGTACAGATATACCTGATCTATCCAGACACTTCACCAACCGAGTCATGGGCTCCTGCTCCTCACAATGACTTAAGAATTCCTCTAGCATAACAACAGCTTATCATTCATTCTCCTCCCCTCTCTCATGGCTTCCCCTTGTATTTATGTAACAAGGTAGGCAATTTAATTCGAGAGGTGGTTGAATTGGGAGGTTGGACAATTTGCAGAACCAACTTCAACTAACCCCAATTCGTGATATTAATATATTTTTTCATTTCATCTTAAGATGTGCGGAGGTTTCATACAAGTAGACTAGCACACAATATGCAACTCTTGCACTTGACAACCAGCGTTTACAACATTTTGGAGTATGTGTTCAGGTTGCCTTCAATAAGAGTAGCATTCAGAATGCTAGATTATTGTGGCAATAGTAGCGCATACATGGTAAAAACTATAGAAAATATATGTTTTTCAGCTAAAGAGTGTAATCTTAGCAACAACTCATCCAAGGTCAATCTAGCTCTTCCATCCATAGTGTCCTTTTGTGTGATCAACAAAGCAATGTGATCACGGATGGAGAAGTGCAGATTTGACCTATAACACTAGTCATTTCCTCTCTCCGCTTCATTTGAAATAGCTATGTTTGTTTTTCTTCACTACTTTCCCCGTTCCTTATGTTTTCTTCCAGTTGCATGATTCTCCAATGCACTTCTCTTAGCTGTTATTTCAACCATTTTTATTGAATTGCTTCTCTTCGATTTTCTTGATCAACCCTAGCTTCCATAATGCCAGTCCCCTCCATTGATGAAATATCTACCTTCCACAATGTAGAAGCATCATCCCGAATTTCCCATTGGGTGCAAGGGTTTTACTTATCCATTATAATCTAGTCTAGGGGGAAAACCCAAATTCCACTAATCAGGTCTTGATTCATAGGGGAACATATTTTGATAGTATTTTTTGAGCTCCTCTCTTAAGTTCAGCCTCAGCTTTCAATGTTGATTTTTTTTTTTCAATTGTGAATGTAAGGTTTTCCATTACACCAAAACCTACAGATGTTGGTAAACATTTGAAACCAAGCACATAGTCCCAAAATCCCAGTGTGGCAGTTAGTCCACATTGTATTCCGAGGTGCGATGGTTATTCAACTAATACTCCAACACCCACCCCCTCTGACATAACTTGGGGGAATTGAACTTGGGACCTAAGCTCTGATACCATGTAAGGTTTTTCGTTACACCAAAACTTGTAGTTGTTGGTAAACATTTGAAACCAAGCATATAATCCCATGATCCTAGTGTGGTGGTTAGTCCACATTATATTACAAGATGCTACAGTTATTTAACTGATACTCCAATAGTTAATTCCACAATATAACCAAATAGAGTGCTTTCTACCCAAAAATCAATGGCCCTAGTCAAGGGAAACTCTAGCTCACTCAACTAAATAAGATCTCTTACAGTCCAAACCAAAATTTTCTTTAGTCTATTGCGATACTTAAGTCCTTCTACAAGTTGTTGCAACCAGTCTGCTATATTTAATTGGAGCTCAACCCACAATACTTTGCACTAATATAGAAATGGTCCATCATAGAAAATATATTTCTAGAACTTTGTTACTTTCCACCTTCATAGATCTGCCTCTTGAGTTGTGAAATCCTCAATCTTCTTGTCCCACCAATCCTGAATCTAATTGTGATAACAAATTCAACAACGGAACCATTTGTTGGTGCAAAATGGAGACTGGGGTTATTACGCATGGGCAAACAAAATGGCACGATTGTAGTCTAGTGTGATATCATTTCCAATCCCATTAAGGGGGGAAGTCTCACCCAAAGCACAACTAAGGCTGACGTAGAGTAAGGCTAGCTAACTATATGGTTGCGATGTGGGGTTTACAACAACAAGTATAACAACAATATTTATCATCTTTTGACAACACTTAAATAGATTCATGTTTCATGCATTACACTAAATATTATTAATCAGAAAGAGATCATTACATACATAGCTACCAAAATATAGAAGACACATATTCAACAAAATTTCAGGGTGTCAACAATCTCTTTCACTATATCATCAGTTCACAATACAATCACGACTGCATGCCTTACTCGTCGCAGGATACAACAGAACCCCAAAAACTGATTACAAAACCTAAAACCTGGAACTAGATATCTCTCTTATGCTGGCTCAGATCTACATGTTCTAAACTATCTTTCATGGGATCATTGTCTTCCTCCTATTGCTTTTTACATCTTCATATTTTGCTTCCCTTAATAGTTTCACGTTGGATCCAAAACAGGTCCACAACCGTTGCGGTGGTTACCTTGCTTCTGCAACCTCCGATGCTTTTCATTACCTCTACGACTTATGCCACTCTTCTTCTTATTCCGCTACATCTGCAACTTCCTTATTGTCCATGAATTTTGGTCTTCTTATACTACTTCTTCTTCTCCTTCTTGTTCTACTACAAAAAAAGGAGCCAACACTTCTTCCATTTGAAACATCGAAATCCCTCTTGATTCATGCATCCTTGCAGAAACCCTCAAATTCCTTGAATGTATACTCATTGTCCAATCTCAAAACTTTTATATTCTTCCTAGTATGTTTTTTTACAAGATCTGTCAACTCCTCAAACCTACTAAATACCTCATCCTTGTTATTTATGAATTATATCCATATTCTATGAGAGAAGTCATCAATTAAGGAAACATAGTATATGATTCCTAATATTGATGTTGTTGAAATTAGTCCACATAGATGTGAATGCATCGGGTCATTAAAATTCCCTTAGACCTATGCTCACTAGTTGGGTTTGCAACCTTGGCATGCTTCTCAAGTGTGCACCCTTTTCATACCTCCTTTATTTCAATGTTGAACTTTATAATACCTATCACTATCTCCCTTAGAATAGGAAGTGCATTATGATGCAAGTGCTGCATATTCTTATGCCAAAAATTGGACAATTTCTTTGTGTTATGAACTAAGGATCGAACAAGTTCACCATGTAAACTATATAATATTACTTCCCTAATCTGAATCACCTAATATGATCATGGGATAGACTCCTTTTGTCTTATAAGTGGTTGTTGGTTCTTTAAATCCACTACAAATCCCTTATGTTCCATGACTAAGATTAAAAGCAAAGTCTTTTTAAGACTTGGAGAAAACAACGCATTGTTAAAGTCGAAAGAGTGTGTTGGAGAAAACTCACTATGGCTTGGCGTAGACCACAACAGACATATGAATACCAGAAATCAACCCAATTCTCAAAACTATGTTATAGAAATGAAAATGCTAAGATAATGGAGAATGTAACCAACCTCGATCCAAACATTTGATGTAGATCCCCATTGGAGCTTTTCAATCCATGCACTTGAATCTGCAAATTAGTCTTGATAGCCAATATACAACAAGTACATATAATATATAAACAACATTAACATCATCAATAGCAATGGCCCATGATATAACAAGTAAATGCAACCCAATGTAAGATAAACAACATTTACAACATTAATGGACAAGAATATTAGTATTTCTATTAATAAACAAGAAGAAGTACAATGTGATACGACCTCTTGCTGGAAACCAATCTGAACCAAGATCTGGATCAATCCACTTGTGCCTCCACCACTTCAATCCTCCATGAATGGCAAACTCAAACTATGATAGGAGTTTGGAAGGTGAACATAAAGGGTTCACAACTACAAGGATCAATAAGTGTAGACTCAAGATTGGGCAAAAATCCACTATAGTTCTCTTGCTCTTCTTTCTCCTCCCCGTCCATAAGCCATATGTGCTCAACATATAGTCCTCTCAAAGTTAAGTGAAAGGACACATCGAGGCATTTCTTGGGTAGATGGAGAGTCAAAGGTCACCCAATGACCGCTTTTTGGGAGTAAAAAGTAATAAACTAGTGATTTTTACCATTTTACATGCTACCCATGGGCTATAGTGATGCAACTCGTGGGTACGCTGGCTATAGTGATGCAGCAAGCGTACAAAGAAAAAAAATATGGAAAAATAGTGTCTGAAGGATATAAAATGATTCTGATACAGTGAAATGGATCCTCTAGGCCCAAAAGTGTTGATTCTCACAAGGTGGAAGATTATGTTGTAACAGATGCCCCCTAATGTGTGAGGTCAGAGACTAATACTACGATGTCCGAAATACATTATAAATTTCAGAAGTTGAGTGATGGAGACACAAGTGGAAAGAGTAGCTCACTCGTCATAATACAATAGTATCTCTGAATACATGTTGGTAGTACAACAATCTAATACAATGGCCATGAATAGGTAGTACATAGTGAATACATGTCATAAGTGATCATATCCATGATCCCTCTACAGTAAGATATGGTCTCCTGATGAAAAGGAAACAACTGGTGCAAACTGGAGGTACAAACTGTTGATATTTGAGAGGTGATATCTTAGATGTAAAGTCATAGTCATAAGTAGCATACTGAATGCCACTATCACCTCGAGTCTTCTACACAAGTCTTCGACGGTGCAAGTCCCATCAAGTGAATAAAGGAGTTGAGGTTGAACCTGATGTGACATCGTCTGATTACCGGTCAATGATGTACACCATTAATAGACATGAGATAATCCACCAATAATGAAAATGGGCATCAAGGAATAGAGCACAATCATTGGAGTGTGAATAAATGAGTTGAAGTCGAACACTAGGATCAATCCATCGATCAGGGGACATTGATGTATTCCCAAAACTGTCGATGGCAAGAGAACCTGCCACTAATGACTGCAAGCCTGAAGGTAATCAACCAAACTCTAAGCCTCAAGTTCAGGAATAAATGGGTTGAAGTCGATGGAATGAGACTCGCTGGAAGGAGGGCATTAAGGCATCCCCCATCAACCAGCACGAGGTACCAGCTATGCTGAAATATTTTGAAGAACTCAGGTGAAACAGACTAACTCAATAAGGATGGCCGACATGCAATAGTCAAGAGATATGAGGAGTGGATGACTCTGGGTTCAGGACTTCCTTTGAACAAGAGCATGAGCAGATGGATAGACTCAGGAAGCATAGAATTGACATAAACTATGCAATGTAGGAGGCATTACAAAGGGGTACATAATGACTGGAAGCTTAACCAATTGGTGGAGTAAACCGAGAAACAAGTACAACTCCTAAGGTCCAACTATAGTCTCGACTCATAATGTATGGAGTGGAATGAATGCTCTATTCAAAGGAGACACAACAGTTGCCAACAAGAAGTAGTAACCATAATCCTGTTCGGATTTTTGGACTATTTGATTTTTTTTGGTCTTTTTCATATTTGGTGAAAGCTTGAAAAAGAATAAAATTGCTTATAGTACAACAAGTGAGGGAACAAGTGTCAAATAGCGAGAAGACTAGTTCCAAGCAGTGGAACATACCTATGATCAATGCAAGGAAGTGCATGTAGGATGTGGACACTCGGGGGGTGTGTTCCCTTAGGGTCAAAAGGTCATCAAATTGTGAAGGGAAAATATAAGCTCTGTAGGGCTCGACAGGGAAAATTGCTCATGCACCAGGCTATCAACTGAGTAAGAGGGAGCTGGCACAAGGCTCAAGCAGCATGCAGGATGATGTAATGTAATCACAACATGATATAACTGAGGGAAGTCCTTAAGGGAGATGGCCAGCATAAGACAAAGTAGAGTATGAGTCTTTATCGCAATGTCATGGCATAACTACAAAGGACTCCCAATCCTAAGGACAAACAACGGCATGGGCACCAGAATGCACAAAGGGGTTCTAACTAGGGTACCCATGTTCATAAGAGCCCTACTGCGACATAACAACACTTCTATAGCAGTGTAAAGGTTCTGTGTCGGTTAAGAAGTGGGATCGCACCTAGGGTTTATGAAAAAGGTCAAATGCATAATGCATGTGAAAATGGCATCTAACCTATATGTCAGGTGTGAAACGTACCTTCCGTAGGTGTGAAATGGTCCAAAACAACTTTCGCCGAAGAAATCTGATTAAAAATTATACTCCATGACATTATATTAGTCCATAACGGCATCAAACGGTAAAAACTATAGACAAGTGGGTCCTGAAAATTAGAAATAGTAATAAAAAATTATAATTTACAATTCATTTTTACTATTCACCCATTTGGAGCTTTGAGGTTAGTTTTCACCTAAAAGTTTAGTTGTCGATTCTGGGAGCTACAACTGTCCATTCATCGAACCGTCCAGAGCAGGTTGGTAGTCTCATCCATACCTTTAATTTCATTGCATTCTTTTTAGTTTTCAGTGGTGGGAAGTCAGGTGCCCATCAATGCCATAGTAGATCTAAGTATGAAGATCATTGTGGCTACCTTAGTGCGGATAACGGGTTCAAAAGCTTTGCACTAGGCATCTAGGCCAGTGATGTTCTATGCATCACAATGCATGCAGCCTATAGTATTTGATTGGTGTACCACACTGCTGGGGTCTATGAAGACCCAACTGACAGAATGCAAAGAAGGGAAGGCCAAAAAAATTCGAGTATGGAAGTATCTTGTGCAACTTCTTCTTTGAGAGAGTTCTGAGGCTTAGTCCGAGGGTGAATGTCCCTCCTCATAGTCTCCACGATCCACCCCTGACCCGGTGGGTTGAGATATTGACATGATAGGGTGGTGTCCATTTGGCATCACCATATACTGAGGAGTTCTTCCACTGGTGGGACTGACAGTTCATTTCCATAGAGGACTATCCCTATGCAGGGATAAACGTTCACCAGGATCAGGACATGCCACTCCCACCAGACGCAGCATTCGGAGACATTGGTGAGTACTCTTTTTAGGTTTTTGTGTATTAAATTTGTATGGATTTTTTATTATAAATGTAAATGCAAAAATCTTTTTGGTTGTGGTATCATATGCTAATGTTTGATTGTTTCCTCACAGACAAGGGCCCAGTGAGACCCGATGGCTTCTAGAGACATGGTCGTCAGGGCAGGGGTGATGAGGCAGGTGGTGCTGCAGCAGAGCGCACTCTACAGAGCTTGTGGTGCAACCTATCATGGATGGTTTCCAGGATTCCACAGATAGAGGTGGCGTGACTACCTAAGGCTGTTGAAATATTGTAACTTCTAAGAATATTATATTTGTATTATTCCGGAGATGTTTCATTCCTCCGATGGGACATTATTATGTATCCGGATATGTTTATTCCTCCGATGGATTATGGTAACTAGGGTTATTATATCTCCCATGTGGGGGTCGGCCTTGAGTTAATTTATTAGGGGTTATTAGACTCTCTTAGGAGAGGTTGGCCCCATAGGGTAAAAAGTCAGTCGAGAAACAAGTATAAGTAGAGGAGGTTGTTCCTCACTTATCTCACTCTTCCATCACTCGAAAAGTAGCGCACAAGTGAGAGAGAGGTCTGCATAGGAGGTAGAGAAGGAGCTCTAGTCTTGGACTACATCTTGTATTTGGTTTATCATCTTATTGAGGAAAGCTTTGTTGGGTTTTCTACCCCATGAGGGTTTCCCAGGGTAAAATATCTGTCTATCTTGTGATTTTGTTTCTTTCAGTGACCTTTCTAGTCAAATTAGTATAAACTTAATATGGTATCAGAGATAACTGAATAGGACATCTTTCACAAGGTGAAAATCTCTCTCTCTCCTCCTCCGGTGAAAATTAGGGTTTCTGCAAAAGTTGGTATTTTTGGATTCTGATTACATGGCTATATAGTCCTCCTCAAAATCAAATTTGTGAGCCCTCGATCGAGGTTTTTGGTTGGGTAGAACTCTGGGAAAGACAAACCCTAGTTTGACCAAAAGTGCAGAAAACTAGAAAACCAGAGAACCAGAAAAGCTGCGAACCTGTGCACCAGAAAACCAGAAATTCTGTTGCAAATCCGGAAGGTCAAAAGTTGAAATCTCCAGAAGCAGAACACACTAGATCTTCCAATTCAATCAAACGCATCTCCTAGTAAGTGTTATTCTATCTCTTGAGAAACTTCAATCTCTTTCGATCCCTAGGGAAGATGGCTCCAAGCACTAAGCTTGAAGACAAGCTAGAGGGTATAGAAAATTTCTGAGCATGGAAATACAAAATTGGCCTCATTCTTGAAGAGAATGACCTTGCCCAGTATATCAAGGATGAGATTGCAGAACCTGGAGAGGATGAATCAAAAGAGAAGTATAGGAAGGATTTGATTAGGGCAAAGAGAATCATTGCTGATTCTATTAAAGACCACTTGATTCCCCAAGTGGCATCCAAGAAGACTCCAAAAGAAATGTATGATTCCCTTTCTAGAATGTATGAGGGAAAGAACATCAATAGGAAGATGAATCTAAGAGCTCAATTAAAGAGCAAAAAGATGAACAAAGGAGAATCTATTCAAGGCTATTTCTCAAGGATCTCCCAGCTCAAAGAACAACTAGATGCTATTGCAGATACCCTTGATGAAGATGAACTAGTCACGACTGCTCTAAATGGTCTCACTAGACCATGGGAGTCATTTATCCAAACCATGTGTGCCATAAAAGAGAGCATGAAGTTTGATGTGGTATGGGAAGATTGCATCCAAGAAGAAACTAGTGTTTCCAACAGAGAAGACCTACTCAAAGAAGATGACCAAGCCTTGGCTACACACACCAAGAGAAGGAGGAATCAATCTTACTTCAAGGATAGTCACAAGGAGTCTCAATCTCCACAAAGATTTCAGAAGAGAGGAAGAAGAAAATACTCTTCTTTCCAATGTTTCAATTGTCATAAAGAAGGACACATTGCTAGATATTGTCCCTCAAAGAAGAAGAAACATCTTCACCATAAAAGACATCAAGCACATCTTGCAGAAAATGAAAGTGAAGAAGAAGAAGAAGAGGAAGAAAGGCCTCACAAGAAAATATCTAGAAGAGAAGAAGAAGAAGAAAGGCCCCTCTTCAAGAAAAGATCTAGAAGGAATGAAAAGAATATTCAAAAGAGTATGTTCTATTCTTTGCACTCTCAGTATCTATAAAAACTAGAGAAGATACATGGCTGATTGATAGTGGTGCTTCAAAGCACATGACTAGACAAAAGAAAACTCTTTCAAAACTGGAAGAGAAGACCTCCCCACAAAAGGTTTCATTAGGAGATGACTATCAATATCCCATCAAGGGAATTGGTGAAGCAAGCTAGAAGCTTGATTTTGGAATACCATTGAAGATGAAAGAGATATTATATGTCCCAGGATTTAAGAAGAACTTACTTTATATCTCAGCTCTAGATAAGAAAGGTTATAGGGTTGCATTCATAGATGGACAAGTACTCATGTGGTCCAAAGGAAAATCTATTGAGGATGCAATTGTTATTGGTGAAGAGGATGGAGATTTATACAAACTCAGGGGACATCTAGAAGCTTCCCTTGTTCATGAAGCCACTAGCCCTAATAAACTATGGCATAGGAGGCTTGCTCATATTAACTACAAAGCACTACCTCATGTGAGTAAGGTTGTCATAGGACTACCAGATTTGAAGATTGATCATGATGGCACATGCAAGGGGTGTGAAATAGGAAAGAATATTAAGAACCCATTTCCAAAGAGTGAAACAAAGACCAAGAGTATTTTGGAATTGATTCATTCAGATGTATGTGGACCAATGCCCTCCACATCTTTGAGTGGATATGAATACTACCTTACATTTATTGATGACTACTCCAGAAAGACTTGGATTTACTTTCTAAAAGGAAAGAATGAATTCTTTGGAAAGTTCAAGGAGTTCAAATCATTGATAGAAAATATTTCAGAAAAGAAGATCAAAATACTCAGGACAGACAATGGTGGAGAATACACTTCAAAGGATTTTGAAGTCTTTTGTAAAGAATCTAGAATCAAGAGGGATTTAACCACTCCCTATAATCCTCAACAAAATGGTGTTGCGGAAAGAAAGAATAGAACCATCATGGAAGCTATGAAGACAATGATACATGATCAAGACCTGCCTATGTATCTATGGGCTGAAGTAGCTAGGACATTAGTCTATGTGCAAAATAGACTATCCCACAGTGCTCTTGATTTCAAGACTCTAGAAGAAGTGTTCACGGGGAAGAAGCCTGAGGTAAGTCACCTCAAGATATTTGAATGTCCAGTATACATTCACATTCCAAAAGAAAAGAAGACTAAGTTAGATTCTTCTGGAAAGAAGGGAATATTTGTTGGATATTGTGAAACATCCAGGGCATTCAGAATATACATCCCAGGATTTCACCATATGGAGATTAGTAGGGATGTGACATTTGATGAAGAGACAACTCTCAATAAATCTAGGAAGTGCTAGTATGAAAAAGTATATGAAGAAGATGCACCTCCCAGCATTACAGAGACTAAACCCATCTTTGATGATGTAACACCATGAAGACCATGATATGATAGAACCACAAGAGCCCCCCCTTTCAAACATTTCAAGGAAAAGAAAGCCAGCATGGGCAAGAGATATTATACTAGGAGCAGAAAAGTATGGAGCTCCTGAGGGCTCCACTAGAGTAAGCAAGAAACCAAATCCATTCTCCAACTATATGGCTTTGATGTGTGATCTTGTAGATCAGGAACCTACTAGTTATGAAGAGGCAGTTCATAAGAAATAATGGGTAGAGGCAATGACAAAAGAATACATTCAATAATGAAGAATCAAGTTTGGGATATAGTTCCCAATCCAAAAGACAAAAGTGTGGTATCTTCCAAATGGATATACAAAATAAAGCATGCTACGGATAGTAGCATCGAAAAATACAAAGCAAGATTTGTGGCCAGAGAATTCTCTCAGAAAGAGGGAATTGACTATGAAGAAAAATTTTCCCCAGTTGCAAGGTACACTTCCATTAGAACCATCATGGCACTTGCATCCATGATGAATGGGATCTACACCATATGGATGTAAAGAAAACCTTCCTGAATGGTGTGATTGAGAAACAAGTGTACATAGAACAACCACAAGGATTTGAGGTAGAAGATGGAAGAACCCATGTATGCAAACTAAAGAAGGCCTTATATGGGTTGAAGCAAGCTCCTAGAGCTTGGTATGGAAGAATTGACAGTTTCTTGACAAACTCGGGCTTTACCAAAAGTAAAGTTGATCCTAATATTTATCTCAAGGTTATGCATGATGAGCCTGTCATATTGTTGCTATATGTGGATGATCTATTTCTGACTGGAAATGAGAAACAAATTATCGAATGCAAAAATAAGCTCTCATTAGAATTTGAGATGAAAGATCTCAGATTAATGGACTACTTCCTAGGTCTAGAAGTATGGCAAGGACCAAATGGAATCTTTCTCAACCAAGGTAAGTATGCTATGGGAATCCTGAAAAGATTTGATATGTTGGAATGCAAATCCATGGCCACTCCCATGGATTCCAACTTAAAGCTATTAGTTGATGACTCTTTAGAGTTAGTGGATGTGACTCTCTACAGACAGATTATTGGGTCATTAATGTACCTAACAAATACCAGGCCAAACATATGTTTTGCAGTGAACACTCTGAGTCAGTATCTAGTGGAACCTAGATGAGTTCACCTAATTGCTGCAAAACATGTGATGAGGTACCTAAAAGGTACGATAGATTTTGGTCTTTATTATCGTGGAGATCATGAATTCAGATTATATGGCTACACAGATGTTGATTGGGCAGGAAGTGTATCAGACAGGAAGAGTACATCGTGTGGATGTTATTGTCTGGGATCTGCCATGATCTCGTGGCTTAGCAGAAAGCAGTCAAGTGTGGCTCTTAGCACAGCTGAAGCAGAATGTATAGCTACCAGCTATGCTAGTTGCGAAGCGGTATGGCTTCGGAAGTTATTATTAGGAGTGTTTAACTTAGAGATGGACCCCATTGTGATTCTATGTGACAACCAAAGTTGTATCAAGATGACAGAGAATCCAATGTTCCATGATAAGTCAAAGCAATGTTCCAATGTTCCGATATTTTTATATATGGGATATGGTGCAGAAAGGAGCTATCAAGCTCGAGTATGTAGGAACTGATGAACAAGTTGCCAATGTATTGACCAAACCTCTGTTTCGAGTAAAGTTTGAGTATTTCTGAGACAAGCTTGATGTAGTTCAGAAGGACCCTCCTCGAAAGAGGGAGTGATATGGTCGATGATAATATTTCGATACTTGTATTGATGAGGATACTTGTATTGATGATATATATTGATAAGGACATGTATTGATGAGGATACTTGTATTGATGATATATATTGATGATGATACTTGTATTGATGATGTGTACTAATGATAATTGTATTAATTAGGATATAGTATCAATGATTTGGATAACTGTTCCAACGATGAGGTTGATGATGAGGTCAACAAAAATGGTCCTTAGACTTTGTCTAAGTAGACAGTATGGGGATTGTATCATCCTTAGACTTTAGTCCTAAAATGAGCCACAAACCATATGTCACCGAGAGTGGGGATTGTATCATCCTTGGAATTTAGTCCTAAAATGAGCCGCAAACTATATGTCACCAAGAGTGGGGATTGTATCATCCTTGGACTTTAGTCCTAAAATGAGGCACATACTATATGCCACCGAGAGTGGGGATTGTATCATCCTTGGACTTTAGTCCTAAAATGAGCCACAGACTATATGTCACCGAGAGTGGGGATTGTATCATCCTTGGACTTTAGTCCTAAAATGAGCCACAGGCTATATGTCACCGAGAGTGGGGATTGTATCATCCTTGGACTTTAGTCCTAAAATGAGCCACAGGCTATATGTCACCGAGAGTGGGGATTGTATCATCCTTGGACTTTAGTCCTAAAATGAGCCGCAGACTATATGTCACCGAGAGTGGGGATTGTATCATCCTTGGACTTTAGTCCTAAAATGAGCTGTAGACTATATGTCACCGAGAGTGGGGATTGTATCATCCTTGGAATTCAGTCCTAAAATAGGTCACAGACTATATGTCACCGAGAGTGGGGATTGTATCATCGTTGGACTTCAATTCCAAAATGATCCGTAGACAGATGTCTCCGAGAGTGAGGGGATTGGATCGTCCCCGGACTTCGGTCCCTGAATTGATCTGTAGACATATGTCTCTGAGAAGTAATCCTTAGATTTTTTCTAAGTTGATGAGTGGACTGCATCGTCCCTAGACATGATATGGTGTCTTAAATAGATCATGTTTGTTGCAGGGTATGCTACTATTGTGCTGTTGATAGAGAGGATCCAGGTGATGAGGATGATGCAGATCATGTGATGACAATGATGCAGATCATGTGATGACGATGATGCTAATTGTGTGGTGACGATGCTATGATCATGATGATCTAGATGACGATGCTGTGATCATGATGATCTAGATGACGATGCTATGGTTGTGATGGTCTAGATGACGATGCTGCTGATTGTGATGACGATGTTGTTGATCGTGAGGATCCAGATGATGATATTGATCGGTAGATCCAGACGATGAGGCTATTGATAGAGAGATCCAGATGATGATGTTGTAGCTGATCGAGTGCTGCAGAAGATGAAGACCCAATACTGACGATGCTGATGTTCCAGTATTGATTATGTTCCAGTAACTGTCTGAGTTACTGATGATGATGTATAAAGAAAGCTTCCAATGATTTATATATGTATCATGTATCATGTAGTCGATGACTCCTTAATCCTCCAGATGTTGTTATAATATCCTTCTCATTAAAGGGGAGTGTTGAAATATTGTAACTTCTAAGAATATTATATTTGTATTATTCCGGAGATGTTTCTTCCTCTGATGGATTATGGTAACTAGATTTATTAGATCTCCCATGTGGGGGTCGGTCCTGAGTTAATTTATTAGGGGTTATTAGACTCTCTTAGTAGAGGTCGGCCCCATAGGGTAAAAATTAAGTTGGGAAACAAGTATAACTAGAGGAGGTTGTTCCTCACTTATCTCACTCTTCCATCACTCGGAAAGTAGTGCACAAGTGAGAGAGAGGTCTGCATAGGAGGTAGAGAAGGAGCTCTAGTCTTGGACTACATCTTGTATTTGGTTGATCATCTTATTGAGGAAAGCTTTGCTGGTTTTTCTACCCCATGAGGGTTTCCCAGGGTAAAATATCTGTCTATCTTGTGATTGTGTTTCTTTTAGTGATCTTGCTAGTCAAATTATTATAAACTTAACAAAGGCCATGCAGCACCAAGTAGTGGGGGTTCCGGGTGGATGGGTGCGGCTACTGCAGCAGGTGGCCAATGCAGTTCACTATTTCTATGAGACACATCCTATCGGGGTGGTCGTTAGGCCTCCTAGTAGGGAGTAGATATCCAAGGATCTCATTTTTGTATCGATATGTTTATTTTGAGGGCTACAGGCTCCAGTTTTGTATGAAACTACCATTTTTGGACATATTTATAAAAAAAATTGGTTTTCTGGTTCTACAATATGTGTGTATGTACAAATGTATAAATGTATTCTTTTATTTGCGTGCTTCATGGTGAATGCGACAAATGCTAATCTAATACATAGTTAGCGTATGCATCAGATATATGATTAACACTTCTAGGAACATGTATGTATGTAATTGAAACAAAATGTCATTCCAAGAGTCTTACCCTTAGGAATTTCCGTAGTAGCATAGGATTTCATGCACGGTACTGACCATTCAGCTGAGACACAACTAGTTGTGAATCTAGGTGGACTTCTAAAGAATGGATACCATACGAAATGGCATCCTGAAGTAGCTCAATGACTGTACTATACTCAGCCACATTGTTAGATTTAGGACCAAGACAAGCACCTCCTGAGGACACAACTAGGTGGTCAGGTGAGAAAATAACCTAGGAAGCAGAAGAAAGCTACTACGTATGACAGCTAACACCATCGGTGAACCCTAAGAATGTAGGAAACTCTGCTGACATCGAAAGCTAATCAGCAGACCTAAAAACCAAAAGAAAGCTAAACTATGTATAGAAGTAACTATACAGTAGTATACAAAAGTATTATCCTAAACTAGAGGTTCCAGTGTAATACTGCTTGAGGTAGATCCCATTTCTAGGATCCTTCAAGATAGTCCCGTCATAGTATTCTAATTCATAGGATCCTTTTTCCAGGACACGCCTAACAATGGAAGGACTGTGCCACATGGGGTTGAACTTTCCTTCCCCCAGGGGCTCTTTAGCTTGGTCATATAAGAGGACCAAGTCACCTTCAGCATACTGTCGGGGACAAACAGACCTATCATACTAAACCTTAACACGATGTTTTGTTGGCGTCTATGGCCATAGCGGCATCTCGATGTTGTTCAAGGTGGATTAAACGTTGCTCAAGACCCATCACATCAGGGAGGAGCTCTATGTCCAGTTTAAGTGAAGGGATCTTGCATTCAATCGGTAAAAGTGACTCCACACCGTGAACCAATTGAAACTGTGAGAACCCGATGGAAGTCTTGGCTGTGGTTCGATATGTCCACAAAGCAGGATATAACATGATGTGCCAGTTGGTCTTGCTTTGTTGGATGGTACATTGGAGAATGATATTCAAAGACTTATTAACTAGTTCAACTTGACCATTCACTTGGGGATAATAATAAGATGATTATTCTTGACGAAACCCAAGCTTAAGAAACAAATCCTCCATCATCTTGTTTTGAAAGTGACTGCCACGGTCAGTGACAATCTCTTTCAGAATACCGAACCAAATGATAATTTGATTGAACATGAAATGGGCTGTTGTAGCACCGTTGGCTTTAACAGTAGGCATGGCCTCATCCCATTTGGAAAATTAGTCCACGGCCACTATAATATGGTGATGCCCCCCAGCCGAAGCTGGTTTGCAATCCATGAAATCCACCCCCCACTTGGAGAAGGGACCAACGGTGACGACCGGATGAAGGGGCGCTAGATGCAAGCATATGTTCTGAGAAAACACCTAGAAAGGGTGACATCTCTTCACAGCATTAACACAGTCCTTAAAGATGGAAGGCCAAAAATAACCAGCTCGCATAATATGTTGGGTTGTAGCAAGCCTGGATAAGTGACCACCACACACCCTAGCATGGAAATCATTAAGCACCCACTCCGCTTCTTCATGAGTTAAGAAACGACAAAGGATAGAATCCTTTCCTCGGTGAAACAAAGTGTCACCGATGATAGTATAATATTTAGCGTGATGTTTTACATGCCATCGCTCATATCATGAATAGTGCGGAGGAAACTTCAAAGTTTGGAGATATACAATGACATCCCTATTCCAAGGGTCCTCGAACAAGATAAGAAATAAGTGCTCATCCACAAAGGAATCTTCATGGATGACATCCTCATCAAGTCTCGAGAGGTCCGACATAAGCTCAACAAACACCAACGATTTCACCCATTTCGTCGAAGCAAAATCAAGATCGAACTCCTGAAGGATAACAATTCATCTATTGTACTTCCCCCCGATAAGGCAGTGTGATAGCACGAACTGAAATGAATTGATATGCACGACAACTGTGGTTGTTCTAAGCAAAATGTAATGTCGTAACCGTTGGACTAAATAAACAGTCGCAAGTGCCAGCTTTTCCACATCAGTATATCTTAGCTCAGCATCTACTAGATTTTGACTATGGTAATAGATGACATGCTCGATAAGCGCATCATCAACCTGAACTAAGACCATGCCAATCATCTCTTGAGACACGGCCATGTAAAGAATATAATCTCATGTGAAGTCTGGTGGACTAATCACAGGGGCCGATACCAAATATTTCTTAAGGGCATCGAAAGACTGTTGGGATCGCTCATCCCAAATAAAGGGTGTGTCCTTCTTCAATAGGCATGCGAAACCTTTGGTAAGATTAGCATAATTGACTAGGAAACGGTGTAGAAAAGTGTCTCTCCCTTGGAGGCTTTGAAGTTGTAACAAATTGCACGGAGGAGGCAACTGAAGTATTGCCTCAACTTTAAGAGGATCTCTAATACCCTCTTTCGAAACTATGAAGCCTAGAAGAAGACACGTCCTTACACCAAAGATGCATTTGTTAGGATTCAATCGAATCTTGTATCGTATACATCGTTCAAGAACCATGTGGAGGTGCTTGGGGTGGTCCATCCTCTTGTGAGAATGGCCGGCAAGATCGTCCAAGAAAACCTCCATAATCGTTTTAAGATCATGAAAGGTGTAGGTCATGGCACGCTGGAATGTAGCTCCAGCATTTTTAAGGCCAAAGGGCATTTTCCAATATGCAAACATCCCAAGGACAAATTAAAGCTATCTTATGTTGGTCCTCGAGTTTGATTTGAATCTGGTTATATCTGGAAAATCCATCCATGAAGGAAAAAATCTCACTTCCGGCGCAAGCATCCAATATTTTATCTATTAATGGTGTGGGGAAGTTGTCTTTTGGACATGTATAGTTCAAATATCTAAAATCGGTGCATACGCAGATCTTTCCCTACTTCTTATCCACAGGAACGAGATTTGACACCAATTCGATAAGGGGAACGGGGTAGATGAAACCAGCTTTAAGCAGTTTCTCCACCTCTGCCTTGATAGCGGCTGCTTTTCTAGGGTTCACAGCACGTAAGCATTGTTGAACTGGTTTAGCATTGGGATACGTTCTAATATCATGTTCAACAATGTGGGGGTCTATTCCTAGCATCTCCTCATATGACCAAGTGAAAGCTTCCCAGAGTTCTGTAAACAATTCAATGTAAATAGAAATCTCCTGAGGAGTGCAATTGTCACTGATGTAGACATTCTCAACTTTTTTGGGAGTCCAAGAGATATTGATCGACGTAGTTGGGGAAATGTTAGCCATATTCCCTTCCAAAAAAACATCATGCAGCTCTAAAAGAGCCACAGGGTGACCAACCATCTCTACTAGAGTCATCCTAAACTCTTCTCGTTCGGTGAGCCCGAGGTTGGGAAGGAAATAAGAGCAATGGTGCATATCTTCCTAAGGTCTCTCACTACCACACATGGCCTCCATAATAGCTTCATCAGAAGGCAAAGTATCATCGAGGAAATCGTGAGAACAAGATGAGTTGGCTGCCCAATCCGGAAGTGTAACGGGATCTTCCTCGACTGTCTAAGAAGAAGAGAGATTCAGCTCTATAGTGGATTGTTGAATATGTTGATAAGCAAGCTTAGCTACAGATAGTGGCATAGACATCCCGATATGCATCATGTTTCCGGACGTGGAACTCGTGGACGGTAAAGTCCATAGATCATCAAAATAGGAAGTCCAGAATGACATATTATGCAAAGGAGGAGACGCATCGTCGGTAATGGTTCCAATAAAATTCACAGGTGCAGCAAAATCATAAGTTCCCATCAATGAAGGGTACATGCCGACACCTATGTTCCCAGTTGCTCGCTGAGAATGAGTAACCTGCTGGACTATGGATCCCGTGGATGCTGTGGAAGAGGAGTTAACGAAATCCAGCTGATCGATGGTCACAATCTTGCCTTCGTGAGAAAAGCAGATAACTTTGAATACAGTGGACGTGACAGCTTTCATGGCATACATCCAATTCCGACCCAGTAAAAGGTTGTAGTCGATGGGCACATCAACCACCTCGACTTCAATAGGCACAGACTTACCTCCCAAGGAGACAACAAGGGAAGGGATAATTCCATGTGGCTTAAATGAACGACCATCGAATGCAGTGAGCGTGGTTCTAGATGCGAGTAGAGGAGGAGAGCTGAGAGCTTTCCAACAAGATAACGACATTACTGATGCGGAAGCACCTTCGTCAACCATCGTACGTTTGAAAAAATTCTGAATGCACGCCACCTAGATTTGAAAATCCACGTGGTAGGGTAAGCGAGGTTGGACATCAGTTGTGTCGAACTTGATAACAGTGGGACTTCTTCCATCTTGAACTCCTAACGCACTCAAAAGGGAATGCTTCTGAGAAGGACAGGCTTGCAAGACTTCAAGAGCCGACATGGCATACAGAATTTGTCCCAAATCTTCTACGATGGAGTAGTTATGGGAAGCCCGAGCATTAGGATTATGCGTAGAGCACTTAAGAACACCTTTCGGTATCCGCGGCATATTAGAAGGCTTCTTGATATGAAAGGAATTGTCAAGAGGAGGGGGAGGCTCATTCCCCAAATTGGGTTGTGGTGCATCATAATCGCGTTGACGAGTGGCAACACTAACCTCTGATTGAACCATGTTCACACATCCATAACCACCAGTATTGGAAGAAGACGTTGCCATCTCAGTAGGTCCATAACCAGTGGTGGGAGCATGCGAAGCCATGTTTTGGTGATGAGGTAGGGGATCCTTCAACACACCTGGGCTCTGTGCCAAATGCTTCGATGCTTCTTCAATATGAGGACATAAGTGAGTAAGATGGTCTTCCCCGCAGAGCTTACAAGGAAACTTCACCTTACGCCTAGGTTTACGGTCCTCACTAGCATTTCGGCCTTCCTGAGGAGGGTTGGCATTATCCTTATGGGGTTTATTGTGATTGCTATTGTTATTCCCATTGTTTCCACCGTTACAATTATTTCTCCCCTTTTTCTTACCACCAAGTTGCTGGTTACCTGATTGGTTTGTCATTTGCACATTGTATACATCGGACAATTGGGTGGAAGTCGATAAGGTGTGAACCAGTCCGAGAGTAGACTGGTTTAGTGACAAATTTTGCATTTGATTAGCTACCAAATCTACAGGGCGAGTGATTTTGTATCCTACGATGCCATCAGCATGCAGTCCAGGAACTGACTGACGCTCATGACGTGTGTGCAGTGCGTCAGGAATAATGTCATACAAAATGCATGACTGAGAGTAGAGTAAGTCTAACTGCTGGACTTTCAAGATGGCTTGTTCCTCAATCATAATGCCGAGCATTGAAACATCCTTAGAAATGTATGGGAGTAGATTCTTGAGGAATCATTTCAACAGGAACTCTAGAGGAATGTTGGCTTTCACTAACCTCTTCTGCTGATGCCACTCTTGAACGTGGTCAGAAATATGTGTGGCCTTGTTTTGACGGAAGGTAGATAAAATTTCAGTACCAATATCATAGAGAACCGGAAACTAGAAATGAACTAAGAAAACCAAAGCGATCTCATTAAAACCCCTATAAGTGTTTCCAGGAAAATCCATGTACCACTTCGCGGCTGCCCCCATGAGGGTGCATTGAAATAGTCACAATCTAACAGAATCATGATTCAATGAGTTGGAGGAGCACCAAAGGTGAAATGTCGTGACATGATCTCCCGGGTCCTCACCACCTTTCCCCTCAAACTTAGGAATGTCCGAAGGGAGCTTGGTAGGGATCGAGGGCCAAGTAGGGTCATGACACACTGGATCATTCATGAGCTTCGAAAGATCTGGAAGATTCAAGCGTGCAAGGAACAGGAGCTGAGGCTGGAAAGCTTGATTATAAGCCCCCATAAAAGGTTGGTTAAATAGAATCGAATTATAAGATGGACCAAAATCTTGATAATGAGGATTAAACTGCTGATAATAAGGACCTGATGGACCATAAGCTTTCCCATGGCCATAGGATTGATAACCTCCTCCTTCCTGACGCATTTGAGAGTAAGCAAGTATGTGCATGTTTTGGGAACCATATTGGGGTGGTGGGTTGTACTGGTGGCCAGCACCGGCTGTGTTGTAGTAAGGGTTTCCACCATGAGTATGGGGCATATACATACTATTCGTAGCAGAAACCGTGTTGTAATCACCATAATGGTATGGTATGTTCCCACTCCCAGCATTAGGATTAGCTTGAGCAGTCGTGTGGTGACCAGAAGCATGAGATGTGTTCCCATCCCCAACATTAGTGTTACTAGTAGCAGGGATGGTGGCGTTATTTCCATGTGGATAGGATATATTCCCACCCTCTACATTGGAATTACTAGTGGCGGTAGTGGACGCAAAAGTATGCAGTATATGTCCACCCCCATGGTTAGGAGGAGCATTAACATTCACAAAAGTAGTCTTGGGTTGACGAGTAGCGGCATGTGTATTGGGTGGTGGATGACGAGTCGTGTTTCGAACAATGTTCCTATTAGGTTGGGAAATCCTAGGAGGTGGTCTTCTTCTAACATTAGCATTGCTAGGAGGAACATGACCAGTCCCCATACTATGTGTGTGAGTGGACAATGTAGTGCCCCCAGTGAGGGTAGTGCCCCCAGTGAGGGTGGTGCCCCCAGTGGGTATAGTATGGCTAACACCATGACTAGTGCTAGCGTGACTACCAAACGTAGTGGAAGGTTCAACTGTACTATAATTAGGCATACCAAAAGAGAGTGCGGTTGGGTTGACCGTAGGACTAGTTTCGTCATGTAACTCTAGCATCCCATGTCTATAATTGCGTGGAAACGAAGGAAGGAACGTGTCATCCTGATGTTCTTCCTTGGGTAAGGTTGGCATCCCATGAAGATAATTATCCAGATTCCAAGGATCAAACAGATCGTGTTCAAGTGGATTCGACCAAATCAAACCAGGTTGAGTCTCGGGTGGATCACAAGGAGTAGGGGAATCTGAAGTGCGTTCAACTCTACCCGATGGAGTCGAAGGTATTTCTTCAGTATCAGAATGTGTAGCAGTCAAGACATCTTGGACATATGTCTCGTAAGAATCTGAAGACTCAGAGAGAGCCCTCCGTCATCCCCTAGCAACAAGGCGTGAAAGCTCGGTAGGCTCTAAACCAGCCAACCGATGGGATCGACGGAGAGTAGGGCTCTACGCTACGATATCTCTGGAGAGAATATATAATCAAAATGTCCCCTAAAGGCCAACTATCGATAAAAAATAGTAAATCAAATGTACACACCTAGAGAAACTATAGCCAAGAGCAGACAAACAGAGTGGCTAAATGAGCTCTTGACACTAGAGTCGGTATGTCTCACCTAGGAGAGGCTTGAGACTCTCAAACTGTAGCCAAAGGTAACAGAATCAGTTATAACAAACCCCAGACTTCACTGCGTGCACAGGGTCAAGTCCCTATACAACGGCAACTGTGCTATTCAACCCCTATCTGACTCAGGATACAAATAGCATAACCACTGCAAGTACCCTATGCGATACCTAGGTAAGCAAACTATGGTCACCGCAATATAACCAATGCTCAGGGGGACAGTTGCAGGTGGGATCCATCGTATGGGCAGGGTAGCTAAGCCCAAAGCACAAGAGGATGAACCTCCGGTACCCCCAGATACGAACAAACCCTGGAAATATCTCCCACGTTCAGCCGGTATCAGAGGGATATCTCTTCAACCAACCTCCCATGACCTCATGCTTAACTCTGGCTTGAGTAGAGCTTCATGGGAACACTGATATATACCATGGATTCCTCCACTCCCTAGTCAAACACCTAATGTTTCATCTAGTAGTCTTGGATTCTTAACTCACAATGATCTATTCCAAGACTCTAAACCTATGCTAGTTGGTGTACCCTATGAATCAAATCGGTCTAATCAATTTTAATATTAAGCGCTAATTTTAATGGCTGTGATTACTTAAGGGATATGATCGTGAAACTAGTGATGTGTAAGACTCAATAGTATGCAAAATCATCAAATCCTAGACTCATCTATCCAATGAAAACAATGCCACTAACATGCACAATCAAACCAACGATTTCGAAATAAGTATGCAATCCTTTTATATTTTTCAATGCACATTCAGAATCTAAATGAAGGTAGAAAGCACTCAATGCAAGATGCAATACATAAAAGCAAATTTTTTATTTTATTTTCTCTTATAAACAAAAGGAAAATGCAAAACTATGTGTATATTTTTGTATTTTTCAATATATGGAAATGAAAAATGCAAGCAAAATCCTACTATCTAATCACTGATATGCCAAGGAGATCACTAAGACAACCAAGAAGATACCAAATAGTAAGACTCAGCCAACGGAATGAGCTCAAAAGGAAAAAACCAACAAGGCTAAATCGAAAGATGGGTAAAAAACCAACAAGGCTCAACCAAGAGAAAAGAAGAGTTCTGGTCACAACCAAGGCATGAAACAATCAAGAAACAGGCCAACAAAGACTCAAGATCAACCGAAACCAACCCAACAACAACCAAAGGTCATAAATCAACCAAAGCCAGAGTTGTACACTATTGTCGAAGGAATACCTACGGGTACCTACGAGCAGCAGAGTAAATAGAGGCAGGTATATGCAAGCAGAGCTAAGCTAGCCCGTGGGTAAGGAAAGGAAAATGGGCAAACTGAGAGTCCAATGGCTCAGAAAAAAGCAAGTTTTTCTATAGTGTATCTCAATGGAAAATAAGTGACACAGAGATTTGACAAATATCAACTCTAATTAAGGACTAATGTTCAAAAAATCCCCAGAAATGGATGTTTTCCCCAGCGGAGTCACCATTTATGTGTTGGAGAAAACTCACTATGGCTTGGGATAGACCACAACAGGAAGATGACTACCAGAAATCAACCCAATTCTCATAACTATGCTATATAAATGGAAATACTAAGATTATGGAGAATGTAACCAACCTCAATCCAAATGTTTGATGTAGATCCCCATTGGAGCTTTTCAATCTGTTCACTTGAATCTGCAAATTAGTCTTGACTATTGATGTATATGCAACTTCGGAATGTATTTCATCTATGTATTTCATATATATTTATTGTACCCTTATTAGAGATGTGTTATTCCTCTATAAGGAAGTGTCGTCATGTGGATTGACAAGTGTCGCAAGTGTGTGTACTTGCCGATGGGTTATTAGACCACCATGTGTGGGGTCGACCCTGAAATATATATTATATTGTGGATGTATCTACATAGACAAGTCGACCCCATAGTGTAACTGGGAAAACAGGTTAAGTATAAATAGAGATCAGGAGATATTATTTGTATCATTCAGAAAGACACACTTCTCTCACTCAGAAAGTGGCGCACTAGTGAGGAGGAGGATCATCTACTACTAGGAGACTATCTCAGTGTATTTTGGTTGTACTTTGGTTGAGCCATTGCTCTCTCTATCTTTGAGGAAGTTGTGGGGGTTTTCACCTTAGGGTTTTCCCCACGAAAATTCTGTGTCTCTTGTCTCTCATGCTTTTGATTCTTGTGATGCTTGTCATGCTTATTGTGATTGTTATGCATTGATTAACTGTATATGTTATTCTCTCAGTAAAGATCCAATAGTATTGTGAATTAATGCTCAAAATTTAACATGGTATCAAAGCTAACCCGAGAAGACGACATTTTGTAGTGACAAAAACTTGAGTTTCTTGTTTATTGGGTTTCTCTCCATAGATTTTGGAAACGCAGTATAGTAGATTGACCCTACTCATAAAGGCGAATCCATCTGTCCAACCAGAATTCAATTCTGAGCATTTTCAGATTTGGCCCTAAAAAAATTAGGGTTTCCACAAAAATAGGAATTTATGGAATCTGAAGACATAGCTGGAAGCGCCTTGCAAAAATCGAAGTTTAGAGCTTTGGATCAATATTTTTGGCTGGGTAGATCTCCGAGAAACTCAAACCCTAATTCAGGGCTCTCCCTAGTGAACTCAGGAGGACAAAAAGGAAAATTTGAAGGGTAAAACTTTGCTGTCTCAAATTCTGAATGCACCAAGCTAATCAGCTCATCAAGGTGCATCTTTCTATCCTTTCAAAAAGTTGAAATTCACATTTTGAATTTTTAGGGTTTTTCCGACAAACCCTAATCCTGGACTAGATCCAGTTTTCAGCATTTCAAGTGGTAAGACCTAAATCTTTTCTATTTTGATTTGAGGTACTCTTTAAAATGTCTCACCACACCAAGCTTGAGGATAAGCTTGAAGGGGCTGATAACTTCTGAACTTGGAAGTATAGGATTGGGTTAATCCTGGAAGAGAATGAGTTGGACTCATATGTAAAAGAAGACATCCCTATCCCAGAGGATGAAGAGGCTAAAGTATTGCATAAGAAGAACTTGGTCAAGGCAAAGAGAATCATTGCTAATTCTATTAAAGACCATCTCATACCCCATGTGTCTTCTCTAAAGACACCCAAGGAGATATTTGAATCTTTGACCAAGCTATTTGAAGGGATGAACATAAATCAAAAGATGACCCTGCGGAACCAATTGAAAGGAGTAAAGTTTCAGAATGGAGAAACCATTCAATTTTATTTTTGTAGGGTCTCCCAGATTAAGGAACAACTGGAAGCAGTAGATGAAATGGTGGAGAATGGTGAAGTTGTCATGACCACTCTGAATGGCCTACCTAGGTCATGGGACTCCTTCATTCAAGGAATCTGTGCAAGAAAGAAGTTGGTATCCTTCAACATATTGCGGGAAGAATGCTCTCAAGAAGAAGCTAGACTTGTAGCACGTGAGGAAAAGATGGGAGGTGAAGATCAAGCTCTTGCAACTCACACCAAAATATGCAAGGCCAAGAAGGAGCACTCTTGCTACAAGAGATCCTATCAAAAGAATAAGAAGGATCTAAGATGCTTCACATGCAATGAGAAGGGTCACTTTGCTTCAGATTGTCCCAAGAACAAAAGGGATAATAACAACAACTCCATCAAGAAGAAGAAGGGCAGCAAAAGAAAGTTCCATGCTCATGCTGCCGAGGATGATGAACCTCCAAAGAAGAAGGCTAGGGTAGAAAGTGATGATAGTGACTGACTCATCAAGTGAAGAAGAGTATGTTCTAATCTCTGCTCTCACAGGTACTATCTCCCATGGTTGTAATGATTGGCTAATTGATAGTGGGGCTTCCAAACACATGACTGGGTTTAAGGAATCTTTTGTGAACCTATCTGAACATGAATCACCCCATAAGGTGAAACTTGGGGATGATTATCAAAACCCAATCAAAGGAAGTGATGAAGCGTCCTACAACCTAGATTCTAGAAAATCTTTCAAGATGAAAGAAGTCCTTTATGTACCTGGGCTCAAGAAGAACTTACTCTCCATCTTTGCATTGGATGCAAAAGGTATGAGGGTTGCATTTGTGGATGGCCAAGTCCTAATGTGGCCAAAGGGAAAGACCATAGATGATGCAGTAGTGATTGGAGAGCAAGAGGGAGGTTTGTATAAATGGAAGGGACAACCTGAACATGTCATGGTGCATGAATCCATGGAGCCAAGTGAACTTTGGCATAGAAGACTTGCTCATATGCACTATAGGGCAATTCCAATTGCAAGCAAGGCTGTAGAGGGTCTTCCTGAAATCAAGACCAAACATGAAGGTGTTTGCAAAGGATGTGCAAAAGGTAAGAACATTAAGAAGGCTTTCCCAAGTAGTGAAAGCAAGGCAAAAGATATCCTGGAAATCATCCACTCAGATGTATGTGGTCCTATGTCATCCAGTTCTCTAAGTGGGTATGTTTACTATGTCTCACTTATTGAAGAACAAAGATGAGGTGTTTGATAAGTTTAAGGAATTCAAAACCTTGATGGAGAATCAAACTGACAAAAAGATCAAAACATTCAGATCTGACAATGGTGGAGAATTCACCTAAGGTGACTTCAAGAAGATTTCTAGTGATTCAGGGATTAAGAGGGAGTTGACTGCTCCTTATAATCCTCAACAGAATGGAGTTGCAGAAAGGAAGAAAAGAACTATCATGGAAGCAGCAAGGACAATGCTACATGACTAGGATCTACCTATGCATCTATGGGCAGAAGCAGCTAGAATAGTTGTATATGTGCAAAACAAAACACCCCACAAGATATTGGACAACAAGACACCAGAAGAGGTCTTTTCTGGTAAGAAACCTGAAGTCAGCCATCTCAGAATATTTGGTTGTCCAGTATACACTCATGTCCCAAAGGAAAAGAGGACTAAACTAGATCCTTCAGGAAAGAAGGGTATCTTTGTGGGCTCCAGTGAAAGCTCGAAGGCTTACAGAATATACTTTCCAGGGTTCAAGAAGATTGATGTCAGCAGGAATGTAACATTTGATGAAAACTCAGCATTCATCAAATCAAGGAAGGCACCTATCGAAGCTTATGAAGAACCTAAGGAAACTAGATTTCAAGACACTACCATGACTAAAGCAGTTCCAGAAGTTGTTCATGATTTTGAAGATCCACAAGAACCTGTAGATCCACCCCGTGAGGATAACTCTCACAAGAGGAAACCTGCATGGGCTAGAGAGCTCATTCAAGATGCAGAAATATTTGGCATTCCAGAAGAAGAACACAGAGCAAAGAAGAGAACCAGATCACATACCAGCTATGTTGCTTTACTCTATGACATTATGAACAAAGAGCCTTCCAGTTATGAAGAAGCAGCGGAAAAGAAAGAATGGAAGGATGCCATGGTTGAGGAATACCAATCAATAATGAAGAATGATGTTTGGGATGTTGTCCCAAGACCTAAAGAGAAGTCTGTTGTGACTTCCAAATGGATCTACAAAATCAAGCATGTTGCAGATGGTAGTGTAGAGAAATACAAGGCAAGATTCGTAGCTCGTGGCTTCTCTCAGAAAGAGGGAATAGATTATGAAGAAACTTTTGCACCTGTATCCAGGTATACTTCCATTAGAACAGTACTTGCCCTGGCTGTAGCAATGAAATGGAAAATACACCAGATGGATGTCAAGACTACTTTCTTGAATGGTGTAGTTGAAGAGGAAGTATATGTGGAGCAGCCACTCGGTTTTGAAATACATGACAGGGAGTCATATGTGTGCATATTGAAGAAAGCCTTGTATGGCTTGAAACAAGCTCCCAGAACCTGGTATGATAGGATGGACAGTTTCCTATCTAGTTTGGGATTTACCAAGAGCAAAGCGGATTCCAACCTCTACTACAAGGTTGAGGAAGGGAATCCTATGATTCTACTCCTGTATGTGGATGACTTATTTGTAACAGGAGATGACAGACTGATTGCAGATACTAAGAGGAAGCTTGCTGCTGAGTTCGATATGAAAGATTTGGGAATGATGCATTATTTACTAGGTATGGAGGTGTTGCAGAGTGCAGGTGGGATCTTCCTTGGTCAAGGAAAGTACACAGTAGATATCCTGAACAGATTCAGGATGATGGATTGCAAAACATGGCCACACCTATGGCATCGAATCTAAAGCTTCTATGTGATGCTTCATCTGAGCCGATTGATGTCTCTATGTATCATCAAATGATTGGGTCCTTGATGTACCTGAACAACACAAGACCGGATATTTGCTTTGCTATGAACACATTGAGCCAGTTCTTGACAGATCCGAGACGTGTTCACCTGGTTGCTGTAAAGCATGTTTTGAGGTACTTGAAGGGTACAGTGGATTATGGGCTCAAGTATGAAGCGAATCAAAAGTTTAACCTGTAGGGTTATGTTGATTCAGATTGGGCTGGTAGTGCTACAGATAAGAAGAGCACATCTGGGTGCTGCTTCAGTATGGGATCAGATGTGATCTCTTCGTTTAGCAGAAAGCAGTCCTGCGTAGCACTGAGTATAGCTAAGGCAAAGTATGTTGCAACCTGTTCATCTAGTTTTGAGGCAGTATGGCTACGGAAGCTACTGTCTGAGTTATTTGATCTCCCATTGGATGCTACTGGTATCTTCTGTGATAACCAGAGTTGTGTGAAGCTGTCTGAGAACCCAGTGTTTCATGACAGTTCGAAACACATAGAGATCAAATATCACTATATCAGGGATATGGTGTAGAGAGGAGATATGAAGCTCCTGTATATTGCAACGGATGAGCAGATTGCAGATGTGCTGACGAAGCCACTAGCTAGGGTGAAGTTCGAGTACTTTAGAGAGAGGCTTGGTGTTCTTCAGATTGATGACACTTCGAGGAAGAAGTGATGGACACATTTTCTAAAGCCATTCCAAGCATGTTGGAAGGAGGATCCTTCACATGGCTGTGGATGTAAGCGCTGGATGATGAGCATTAGGATGATGTTCTGGTTTCTACTTTGTATGATCAGTTGGATCATTTTTATATGTATGTACGCATCATGTTGGATGCTGGATATGATCAGTTGGATCATTTATATGTATGCATGCATCATGTTGGATGCTGGATATGATCAGTTGGATCATTTTTATGTATGTACGCATCATGTTGGATGCTGGATACAATCAGTAGGATCATTTGTATGTATTTTGTATATGCATCATGTTGGATGCTTGGACCATGTATCTGTATATGTATCAGGTGGATACATTGTATGATCTGGTGGATCATGTATGGTGATATCTATCATGTATCTGTATTTGTATCAGGTGGATACACTGTATGATCAGGTGGATCATGTATGATGATATGTATCAGGTAGATACTTGGTATGCATCAGGTAGATGCATTGTATGATCAGGATGATCATGGATGACGAGCTTCAGGATGTTGCTCTAGATGACATGCAACAGGATGTTGCAGTGATGATGATCAGGATGATCATGTGTACATCAGGATGATGTATGGTGAGTATCAGGTTGATACTCTATGGCCGTGGATCAGGTTGTGCAAATGAGCATATAATTTGGCCCTGGGAGATTTGCAGATAGTCTTTCGAGGTTTTTCCTATGGCATATAATTTGGCCCTGGGATATTTGGCAAATGCTCTTTCGAGGTTTTTCTCTGGGAGGACATATAATTTGGCCCTAGTAGATCTGCAGATAGTCTTTCGAGGTTTTGCCTATGGCATATAATCTAGCCCTGGGATATCTGGCATATGCTCTTTCGAGGTTTTGTCCTATGGCATATAATATGTCCCTGGGAGATCCGATAGGTTGGGCTGTGTGCCCATAATAAGTCCTGGGATGCTCTTGCGAGGTTTTGCCATGACCACATATAATATGTCCTTAGGAGATCCTATAGGTAGAGTTGTGTGCTCGTAACAGCCTGGGATGCTCTTGCGAGGTTTTGTGGTGACCACATATAATCTGTCCCTGGGAGATCCTATAGGTATAGCTATGTGCTCGTAACAACCTGGGATGCTCTTGCGAGGTTTTGTGGTGAGGTCACATATAATATGGCCCTGGGAGATCCTATAGGTAGAGCCATGTGCTTGTAACAGCCTGGGATGCTCTTTCGAGGTTTTGTGATGCACGTAATAAGTCCTGAGGATTCCATAGTATGGCCAGTGATGACGAAGACCTACAAGTGGTGGGCCTACATACATTATGAAAAAGGACTGGCTCTGTAGAACTTCCTATGACGAGTAGAGTCAGAGATTGGTTGAGATAGCAGCAATAGTGACGATGACGATGACGATGCATCGATGACAATGATCCTAAGAAGAAGACTTGTCTAGTAGATCTGTGTCGAGAAATACCTTCCTATTTAAGAGGGAGTGTTGATGTATATGTAACTTTGGAATGTATTTCATCTATGTATTTCATATATATTTATTGTACCCTTATTAGAGATGTGTTATTCCTCTATAAGGAAGTGTCGTCATGTGGATTGACAAGTGTTGCAAGTGTGTGTACTTGCCGATGGGTTATTAGACCACCATGTGTGGGATCAACCCTGAAATATATATTATATTGTGGATGTATCTACCTAGACAAGTTGGCCCCATAATGTAACTGGGCAAACAGGTTAAATATAAATAGAGATCAGGAGATCTCTATTTGTATCATTCAGAAAGACACACTTCTCTCACTTAGAAAGTGGTGCACTAGTAAGGAGGAGGATCATCTGCTACTAGGAGGCTATCTCAGTGTATTTTGGTTGTACTTTGGTTGAGCCATTGCTCTCTCTATCTCTGAGGAAGTTGTGGGGTTTTTCACCTTAGGGTTTCCCCCACGGAAACTCTGTGTCTCTTGTCTCTCATGCTTTTTGATTCTTGTGATGCTTGTCATGCTTATTTTGATTGTTATGCATTGATATACTGTATATGTTATTCTCTCAGTAAAGATCCAAGAGTATTGTGAATTAATGCTCAAAATTTAACATTGACAGCCAATATACAACAAGTACATATAATATATAAACGACATTAGCATCATCAATAGCAATGGCCCATGATATAACAAGTAAATGCAATCCAATGTAAGATAAACAACATTTACAACATTAATGGATGAGAATATGAGTATTTCTATTAATAAAAAAGAAGAAGTACAATGTGATACAACCTCTTGCCGGCAACCAATCTGAACCAAGATCTGGATCAATCCACTTGTGCCTCCACCACTTCAATCCTCAATGAATGGCAAACTCAAACTATGATAGGAGTTTGGAAGGTGAACATAAAGGGTTCACAACTACAAGGATCAATGAGTGTAGACTAAAGATTGGGAAAAAATCCACTAGAGTTCTCTTGCTCTTCTTTCTCCTCCCCGTCCATAAGCCATATGTGCTCAATATATAGTCCTCTCAAAGGTAAGTGAAAGGACACATTCAGGCATTTCTTGGGAAAATAGAGAGTCAAAGGTCACCCAATGATCACTTTTTGGGAGTAAAAAGTAATAAACTAGTGATTTTTACCATTTTACATGCTACCTGCGAGCTATAGTGATGAAACTCACGAGTACGCTATCTATAATGATGCAGCAAGCGTACAAGGGAAAAAATAAGGAAAAATAGTGTCTGAAGGATATAAAATGGTTCTGAGTCAGTGAAACGGATCCTCTAGGCCAAAGAGTGTTGATTCTCATAAGGTGGAAGATTACGTTGTAACAAAGAGTTACCTAACTATATTTGGAAGGAAATGGTACCAACTACTACTAGTAGTAACTTGGAATAATCACTAAGCTTGACCTAAAATCTAAATATGTGTTATTTTTAACTTGAAAATAACTCCTAGGATTCCTCTAGTGTCTTCTCCTATAATATCCTATGAATACAATTGTTATGGATATAGATTGTTGTGTTGCATGCTTATTCCCATTCAAAAATTGATAAATCATGGTCATGATTCATGGCCTTAAAATCCCTTATGATGGATCAGTTCTACTTCTCTCTGTCCTCATTCTATTGTGGGTTGTATATTTAATAGTCAACTCCCTCTTTATTTATGCATTCTTGTATAAACCCTTGAAATCCTTGGAGGTATACTCACCCCCATTGTCCAATCTCAAAACTTTGATCTTCTTCATTGTCTAGTTATTTACTAGAGATTTGAACTCCTCAAACCTACTGCAAACCTCATCCTTGGTCTTTATGAAGTATATCCAAGTTTTGTGAGAGAAGTCATCAATGAAGGAAGCATAGTATATGTTTCCTAATATTGATGATGATTATATCAATCTGCATACATTTGAATGCCACAGGTTAATATTCCCTTAGAAGTATGCTCATTTATTGGTTTTGCAACCTTGGAATTTTTCTTAGGTGTCTACCCTTTGCATACCTTGTTTCTCTCAATTTTTAACCCTGGAATACATGTGACTATATCCCCCATAGTAGGAAGTTCATTATGATGTAGGTGTCGCATCATCTTATGCCACAACTTGCACAATGTTTTTGTGTTATGAACTAAGGCTCGAACAAGTTCACCCTATGAACTGTATAAGTTTCCTTCCCTGGCCCTAATCACCTGAGATGATTTTGTTCTAGAATATTGTGGACTTATAAGGATTTTGCAATTCTTGAACTCCATTGTATATCCCTTATCTTCCATGACTAAGACTAAAAGCAAATTCTTTCTAAAACCTAGAGAAGACAACACATTGTCAAATTCGAAAGAGTCACCTAACTAGAGTTGGAAGGGAATGGTACCAACTCTTGTTACTAGATTCTTGGAATCATCACCAAGCTCGACCTGAACTCCAAATATTTTGTCTTTTAGACTTGACAATAATTCCTATGTTGATATCATATCGATATATGCTCCAATGTCCATATACCAAGTTTTCCTTGTAACCATGCTTGTAAAAATTAAAGATACCATCAAGAAAACCTTCTCTAACTGGGAGATAAACTCATTCATCTGAGTTTTGAGAGAGGTTTCTACGTAATTTTATTGTCCCTTCCCTTTACCATTCTTCTTATCAATACACTATTACTCAAAATGGTCATTCTATGACATATGAAGCACTTTATTTTACTCAAGTCCTTCTTCTCTAACTATGAGGTTGACACCTCACTCTTTACCTTAGCCTTGTTGGGTCCCTTGCTTCTTCCCTTCTTTGTTTAACCAAATAGATCATGGTCACTATCATCTCCTTGCTTGTTTTCCTTTGAATCTATTTTAGTCTCCTCTTAGATTCAATCATTCCAAAGTCTTTCAAATGAGGAAATATTCCCCTAAACATAACCACCCTAAACAAATGTCTCCCATTGAGATGAGAACCCATTCAATTCCCGATTCACTAACTCTTAGTCTTCAATATTATCCCCAACTTCTTCCAATTGAACACAAATTTGTGAGAGATTCATCAAGTAACTAGTAACTATTTCAAATATGGTCATCTCTATCATTCTAAGTATGTTATGTATGCCATTTTCCTATTAAATTTTTCACTTTGGTAAAGGATAATCAAAGCATCGAACATCTCCTTCACCATCTTCTTCTTGAATATATGAGGGATCAAATAATCCTTTATAGAATCCATTATTATTTGCTTCTATTTCACCTTGTGAACTAGAAAATACTATAGCTATGCCGGTGGAGTTATTGTAGTCTAGGTGATATCCTAGAGATAATTCTCTTCTAATAGAAGAGTTACCCTAACTTTCGATGATAGGAAATTTTAGGAATCTTCCAAACTATCCTCAAAACTTAGGATATTTTATGCCGTCTCTAAGATCTAACACACAAACTCTCAAATCTAATAAGAGATACCTTTGAAACCCTATAATTGTTGGTCCTTGTTCTCAACAATTGGTTTTGGTAGTTGGTTACAACAATTGATCTCCTTCCAAAAACTCATCATATCATCTCAATTAGAGAATCTCTAATACCATATGAATAATTCCAAACCCTACATGATTACTTTCCTTATGTTTTCAACTAAACAAGCATGTTATTTAATTACAAAAAAATAATTTTTCACATAGAAACAATCACACAAATAGCTAGAAAGTAAATAGAGGAAGCATAAACAATTATACACATCCACATGGTTTTCTCCTTCGAATAATCTTATCATTAACTTAATCAAAGCTTACAAGGAAACTTCCACAACTACTAAAATCCAGTAGTCATATAGTAAACAAAAATCACCCCAACCTCAAGTGGATGACCTACTGAAGTCAAGTAAACTTACATGAAAACCGAGGTGTTATTGTACAAACTATATGGCCTTATACAATGAACTATATAGATTATTGGATTCATATAGATCTATATGGATCTATAGATACAACTATATGAGATACTATTATACAACATAGTCTTCAACGTGCAATATGTTGTTAAATCCTCTTCCTACAAATATACTTTCTCTCCTCTCTTCTAGGCGATGTCCCTGTCCAACAAAAAAAAAATACGGCTTTATACAATAAATTGTATAGACTATATGGATTCATATAGATCTATATGGATCTATAAATACAACTATATGAAATACTATTATACAACATTGTCTTCAACCTGCAATATGTTGGTCAATCCTCTTCCTATAAATTTGCTTTCTCTCCTTTCTTCTAGTCGATTTCCCTATCCAACAAAACAATTGTCTAGAAAAATTATCTTTTCCTACCTTTATTATTGAGTTGATACCCTAATCTATCAAAAACTTAATCTCACAATGACATGTACAATTCAGATTAATCTAAATCACTAATGTATGAATACACTTTATTGGACTCAATCAACTAAATATAAAACTTTCACTTTTTTCCTAAAGTGAATTACAAAATAAAATTAATTCAAACTACTTTTGGCACATTCACACTGAATCTATGTGGAAGTTCATATCCAGGCTACATTCTTCAGTAGGTCAAAGTACATCATCCAATATTCATTTATTTGAAGGAACTCATGTTAGGATAGGAAATTGTGTTGAAATGGATGTTGTGTAAGAATATATGTGAGTTACAACCCTTTCAAACCAATGTTTTTTCACACACTAGTGTGTTCGATGGCCATGAATCTAAAACATATTGTATAATAGGATTATTCGACATTATCCCGATCAATGTTAATCTATATTAATTGCTTTAGAGACATTAGCAATATTGTATTTGGAAATGAACATGATGTGGAAGGAAGAGTAAATGTTTGATAATATTAAGGGTAAATACCATTAGGCCTTATGACTTTTACTATGTTGTTTCTATTTTGGAAGAACTGGTGAAGGAAATCCAAAATATCTTATGATATAATGCTGATGTGGCCTTTTCCAAATCTAATTCATTCATAACAAGCCATCCACTAAATGTAGCATTGGCTGGTGTTAGTTGTGAGGAATTATCACGTGGTTAGGTCTTAATGAAAAGAAAAGCATGTCAAGGGAGGAGGATGTAAAACATACAAAACACATTTAAATGGTGATGACTAAGAAAAAATTTCACTATTTCCCCTATGATTCAATAAACAATAAATTTATAAAGCATATGTATAGATTTGGTATTTTTTTATTAGTATACCAATGGCCCACTCTCGACAATTATTTATGTTTTGTATTCATCTTTATGTTTTTCTTTGTAAGAGCCCCAAAATCAATATCCACAATAAAATTATTGTATGATGAGTTCCTTGATGCAAAGATCCCCTTCCTTTTTCCAATTGATTACAGTTAGGCTAGTGAAATTGCTTGGATATGAATTTGAAGATGAGCAAGAAAGTGCGTCCATGAATTTCTCTAGATTCTTTAATGGGTATCTCAAAATCTCTTCCAAATGCATCATCTTTCTCATATACATCACATTCATTTCCTTCATGTTTTAAATATATTGCAAGTGAGCTAGGATTGTTCTTAATGATGCCTTTAATTTGATATGAAAGCATAGTTTTTATTATGAATGTTCAATGTAAGCCATGTGCAACTAAATGAAGCAAAAAGATGGTGACATAATATTTAATATGTTTGACTAACATAGGATATTTTCAAAATATCAAACACCTTGAGCTTCTACTCACAAAAAATATCACAACTCAACACATCGATGTTTTTGCATGGTTTAAACCCTTGAAGAGGGAAACACTCCATGACCCCAACCAAATAGAAACTTGAGGAAAAATTATTATGGAAAAGAAAAAGAATGTTACAATGAGATTATCATAAATTATCAACCATCAAATAACCCTTCGCACTCTTTAAATAGAGATCATGGATCAATCAAGTGTTAATCCACAGATCAAAGGCCGTTAAGATTGAGGTGAGAATGAACCGTCAGATCACTCTATGTCTAGAACATATAATGAATGTTGTATTACATATATACAAATGCATACTTATGTATAATAAATAAACACACTTTACCTAAATATACATTACAAAAAGTTGATCTTAAATAACTCATAAGTAACTAAATATCCTAACATCCTCCATTAGGAACAACTTGGGATAGGATTTCAAAGGATATACAAAAGTGACACTAAAGGAGAAGGAAGGAGGTATTAGATCCTATCCCCCCTTAATGAAAAATTCTTGAAATCCTAACATATATCAAATTTTAGAAAACTTTGCTTCTGTAAGATACTTTGTGAAGATGTCTACAACTTCATCATGTGTAGGGAAAAATAGCACTTCGTGAATGCAATCAGGAATAAGATTTTTGATGAAGTTTGTTTGCATCTCAATGTGTTTGATGTGATAATATTGAACTATATATTTGGCGATCTTGATAGCACTTTGATTGTCGCAGCAAAGGGTAGTCAGATGTTATTGCTTGAATCCAAACTCTGAAAGGATATATTGAGTCCACAAAGCTTTCTAACATGCATTAATTATGGCTTAATACTCTACTTATGTTGAAGAAAGAGAAAGAGATTGTTGTTTCTTAAAATACCAAGTGACAGGTCTGGAACTAAGACTAAAAACATAACCTGTAGTAGACTTACGATCATCAAGGTCACTATCCCACACTAAATCAGTGAAAACAATCAACAAATGAGTCCCATGTGAACTACAATGAATCCCAAACTAAACTATGACCTAGATATATCAAAGTATCCCTTTTTCTTCTTTCCAATGGCTTTCATGAGGCATTTGCATATACACGGTAACAAGACCAATAGAAAAGGAAATATTAGGTCAAGTATGATTCAAGTGTAAGAGACTACCAACTAGTTGACGATAAAAGGTGGCATCTATTCAAGTGAAGTGAAAATGGCAAAAAGTTTGACTCCATACTAGAAGGGAGATGGGGATGTTTTACAATCATCCATGTGAAAAAAATGAAGAAGGTCATGGGCATACTTAGACTAAGAAAGAAAAATTATTTATTTGGTTTGCAGAACTTGGGGGCCAAGAAAATATACAATTTCCTAAGTCTGTCATTTCAAAGTTCTTCCTAAGGATAGATTTAACATGGGTTAAAATATTATGGTCACTACCAGTAAGAATTAGGTCATCAACATAAACAACAAGGATGATGAGATCATTTCCTACTTTCTTGGTATAGACATTGGGGTTGGAATGACATCTAGAAAAAACAGTTTCAAGGATAAAGCTATCAATTTTGGCATGCTAGGATCAAGGAGATTGCTTAAGGCCAAATAGGGATTTCTTAAGGTGACAAAAAAGGCTAGAGTCATTTTGAACATAGACAGAAGGTTGTTCCACGTAAATTTTTTCCTACAAATACCCATGCAAGAAGGTGGACTTGAGATCCATTTGATGGACCTCTCATTTATGTAAGGAAACAAGGGAAAGAACAAAGTAGATAGAGTTCATTTTGATGATAGTGGAAAAGGTTTCATTGTAGTCAATTCCTTCAACTTGGGAAAATCCTTTGGAAACTAACCTTGCCTTCAATATTTCAACACTTCCATCTAATGCATACTTAGTTCTGTAGAGGCATTTACATATAACAATTTTTTTTCCTTTCATAAGGGGTACAAGATCCCAAGTATCATTTTCCACTAAGGAACAATATTCTACATCTATAGATGTATCCCAATCTGGATGGTATGAAGCTTCTATAAATGTCTCTAGATCACGATTCTCTAAAGCTTGAGCCAAAAGAGAATTAGCTCACTGGAACTAATAATGTGTTCGGCGTTGATCTTTGGGATAACTGGAAAGATCACCAGTGACTTTGCATGTTGAACAGACCCATAGAGGAAGTAGTTGTGTGGGTGCAACTAGAGGAAATGAGCAGACGGATGTGGATTTTCATCCTCAATGTCATCATCAGAAGAAAGAGTAGAAGCATTATCAAGGAAGTTGGGAGTATAAGATGGCACAAGTGTCAAAGATGGTTTGCAAGCCATAGATGGAACAGGCACCAAATTAGGCTCGTAGGTCGATATATTTTTATCAAATTTAACATCTCTTCTAATTATTATATCATGGGAATGTGGTTGAAAAAGTATATAACCTTTGACATCTTCAGAATATCCAACAAATATGCACTTTTCACTTTTAGGTTGCAGTGCTTTCCTTTTTTCATCAGGAATATGAGCCCATGCTCCACTACCAAACACATGGAAGTGGTTGACATCTGGTTTAATGTTACTCCATGCTTCTTCCAGTGTGATATATTTTAAATTTTTAGTGGGAGTGTGATTAACTATGTAATTGGCATAATTAATGGCTTCATCCTAATATTGAAGATTTAATCCCTTATCTTGGAGCATTAATTAGCCATTTCTTTTAATGTGTGATTCTTTCTCTCAACAACACCATTTTGTTGTGGTATGTATGAAGTAGTCTATTGCATTTGAATTCCATGTTTAGTGTAGTAAGTAGTAAATTTGTTGCTTACATATTCACCTCCCTTATATGTTCTCAACTTGTGTAATTGATGTCCATATTGTTTCTCTACAAGGGACTCGTAGGAAAAAAAACTCATCAAAACCTTCACTCTTAATTTTTAAGAAATAAACCCAAGT
Organism: Larix kaempferi; assembly: GCA_027924585.1. Taxonomy (NCBI): domain Eukaryota; kingdom Viridiplantae; phylum Streptophyta; class Pinopsida; order Pinales; family Pinaceae; genus Larix; species Larix kaempferi. Next base: position 6,739,020 of record BSBM01000264.1, read on the forward strand.
GCATTTGAAGAATTCATCAATAAAAGTTAAGAAATACTTGAATCCAAATAAAAATGTAGAAAGAAACAAACCACATAAATCACTATGAACAAGCTACAAGGGGTTTGAGGTGTGCTAAGAGGAACATTTTTCAAAATTTTCCTTATTATGTTTTCCAAGAACACACCCGGGAACAACACCATCTTTGAAAGAGACAAGAGGAAGACCAATAATAATTTTCTGATTACATAGTTTTTGCAATGAGAGATAGTTTAAAAGACCAAATCGCTCATGCCAAAGTTTCCTCAAGTCATATCTATGAGAAATAAAAATGGAGGGAAAAGGTGATGACCCAATTTTGTTGAATCTATACAACCTATTAATATCATCAAAAATTATAGTATCTAAGACATGCTTAGGATATTTGAAATCCTTTATTACAACTTGGCGAGGTGTAAACATTACAGTCTTACCTTCACTAGAATGAGCGATTTGATAGACAACAAATTGTAGAAAATTCTTGTAACACATAATACATCATTGAACTAACCATCATCTACCTGAACTATTTCAGATCCTATAATATTTAGAGATCTATCATCACCAACAAATATTTTTTGGGTGTTACATTCATTTAGAGCAGTAAAAATGGCTTTATCCTTAGCCATATGAAAAGATTCTCCAGAATCAATTAGCCACTCATTAGAAGAAGAGGAAGAAAATTCATTGAAAAAAAAATAGAAGCACAAAGTTTATGTATAGGTTTTTGTAGAATCATAAGATGAATCAAGGTTGATGTTGTACTTATTCATTACTGCTTCCAAGGCTTCCATCTCCTTGAAACACTTGGATTGCACATGACCATATTTCTTGCAAAAATTGCAATGGCAGTTAGTCTTCTTATCTTTCGATTTGGATCCCTTGTCATAAGTGGAAGGATGAGCTAGCTAAATGGGTTTGGTACCCTTGTTTTGTTTATTGTTATGAGGATGTTTATTCTTGGGATTCTAGTTGTTGTTCCTCTATTGTTCCACTAAGGATTTGCTAGATGTATCGGCGTTGTTGATTACTGCAAGATGTATGAACTTATCTTTCTCTCTAATCAAGAAATAACCAAAAATATTCAAGAGTGGGTTCAGTACAGTGATCCCTCGAATATTCTTTCATGGAGAAGAAGGTAGATATAAAAACAAAATAGGCAATACCAAGCTTGGAAATAATATAAAAAATACATTACTTGTCTTTCCTTTTTATGTTGCATTCTTTAACTAAGAGTATAAGGGTTTTGTACTTACAGACATAGTCTTGAATGCAAGAAAAATCACTTGGATTCAAGGTAATCAATTTATTTTCAAGGTGGTAACCTCAAATATCATTTTGTTTACGAAACATAGTTTCAAATTTATCCCAAGTTGTATCTAATTCATCAATTCCTTGAAGGTGGAATCGTAAATCATTAGAAATTGACATCCCGATTAATCCATGGGATTTATTACATTTATTGTACCATTTTATTTTCTTGTCATCATTAGTGGGTTCAGTTTTTGTTTTCATGGTAATCCATTAAAGTCCCCTAATTCATAGAACATCTTCCATATGGGCTTTCCATGAGAAGTAGTTGGTTCTGGTAAGTAGAATATCACATGGATAGGACATATTGAAATACATAGGTAATATGGTTTTAAAAGTAGAAAATGATGGTTTGGGTACAAATATTAAGTTTAAAAAAAATGGCACTAAAAACGGACTTTGCACGCCAAAGTTATGCCCTTTTGAAGAAAGGCATAACAATAAGAAAAGGAGCCACATGGTATGCAAAGGTTGATCCACATGGTGATGAGAGAAAAAACAATGCAGTAAATAATCCCCCCTGCTAACTTTTCCTATAAGCTCAGTTTTAAAAATAAGTTGCTTGAAAATAAGTGAACTACTTTTATAAAACAAGTGGGAATCACTTTTATAATATAGTTATTTAGTAACTTAAAGTTACATGAAATTTTACAAAACGAAGGACTTGAACACAATACCTCTTAATTTTTAAACTTTAAACCAAGTGATATAAGCAAACTATTTAGTCATAATATGGAGGATAATCTAGGTGGTGGTGTTGTTGTTCTTGGAAGAGTGTGCCTACCCAAAAGCCCTTTCTTTTTTTCCTATAAGACGCTTTAAACAACCACACAAAAACTAAAACTAAAAAATATGAAACTAAAAAGTCTCAAATTTGGGGTTAGTCCTTCACTAGATTTCCTAGAAAATTTAAGTTTTCTCATTGTTTCTATTTTATCGAGTTCGCACAAAGCACACAACAGAGAGCATACACAATAAAGAAAACCCTTTCTACTATGTTTCTATTTTTTTGAGTTCAAATAGAGCACACAAAAAAGAACATACACAGATTGAAAAGGTAATAAAAACAAATAAAAAATAAAAACTGAGCTAAAATCTAGAAGAATATGAGAAAATAAATTTAAAATGCATAATTGTAAACAATATACCTTTGAATCTCATAAAATGGCCATATCTTAGGCAAATGGAAACCCTTTTTAATGAAACCAAAAAAATTTCCAACTGAAAGAAATGTTTGGATGTAGTGGAGAAGCTCTCTCAACATAGAAATGCATAGAAATATCAGAACTATAATCCTTTGACAGCCTCGACAACACCGATTCAAATCTTGATCATCAATAGAAGTGAAACTTCATAAGAGATATAATAACATGTTGGACTAACATAGGAAATTTCCATAAGATCAAACACCTTGAGGAGCCACTCACACAAACAGATCACATATCAATAGACCGATGTTTTTACATGGTTTAAACCCTCAAAGAGGGAACCACTCCATGGCCCCAACCAAATAGCTATTTGAGGCAATATTATTATACAAAAGAAAAAGAATGTTACATTGAGATTCTCATAAATGATCAACTAGCAAATGAACCTCCATGCTCTTTAAATAAATATCACAAAACAACCAAGTGTTAATACATGGATCAATGGCTATTAAAATCGAGGTGAGAATGAACCGTCAAATCACTCTATGTCTAGAACATATCGTGACCGTCGGATTATGTATGTACAAATGCATACTAATGCATACTAAATAAGAACACTTTAACTAAAGATACATTATAACAAGTTAATCTTAACTAATTCTTAAGTGTCTAAATATCCTAACATAATTAATGTGTACTGTTAGCACAGACATTTTTCAAAGCTTAAATGAGGTGGTAGAAGATAAAATTTGTGATTAATGTAATATCCAAAGCTCTATAGGGGAAAGCTTTGGGTTCTTTAAAAAATCTATACACAATGACCGCGGGCTGGGGCTAAATAGAGGCAACAAAGTCCATGAAATGGCTTGGGGAAAGCATGAAACAAGCAACCAATGGTTGAGATCGAAGCGAGGGTAGGATCTACAATGGAGAGGAGTTCTCGAAGTGACCATATAGAGAAGGTTAAAGGGTCAGATGTCTCAATGGCCGATATATTGTCGCCAGAGATCAACGACGAAGGCCTATTTTCATAGCAGAAGAAGCACAACGAATAACGATGAGACCCCACATGGAAAATCGGAGGCTGACTAAGCGATGCACAACTCCAGTGGTTGATCGGCTGTTGATCTCTAGATAAATGGTTCATGATGAATTCTGTAAAGCCAAGATGCAAGGGGATCGACACCATAAGCGGTTGTGGAATTGCAAAGCACCCACCACATGTCATTCCGGCATGGTTTCGTAGATTGGAAAGACAATTTGGGAAACCACTTTGAGGCTCAATGGAACCACTTTCCAGAAGGAAAAGGGAAGACAGGAGAGATCCACGGCTAAGGTGGGAACCAGAAGGGGATTCGACGATCGAGGAGGTTAGCTGAGACGTGGGAAAAGTAAAAATGGATCCAAAGGCTTGGGTTCCGCCTAGGGAAATCAATGGCTACGAGAGTTTCTTTGGTAGAGAAAAAACATGATGGATAATGGGAATTCTGGCAGAAGGGTAGGACATGGCAAGGTTAAATGACCTGCAGGTCTCACCATCGATCAGCTAGCATGAGATAGATTGATGGTGCAGGGGGATTTCTCCATTGAGGAGATGCACATAAGATGAAGGGAAAGGAGGTTGCGGAGGAGGAAGGACCATAGTATTCCACAATTTATAAAGTGGTAATGAATACCGCTGACTAGCGATGTGAAACGACCTGCAATGGTTTCAAGTGCGAAGGATCAATGGTGGATATTGACTAAGGGCTAGATCTGACGATAGGTAATGATCACATGAGGGTGATGGTAAAGGGACCACAGATCCAATAGCCCATATTGTCACACGAAGAATCAACGGTTGAGGCGAATGCCTGCTGGATGAGAAGCAAGGGAAATAGTCGGGGTCAAGTTATAAAAGGAGAAGGGTCATGTGAAAGTTGACATTTGTTTTTTAAGTGACAGTGTTAGAAAGATCTGGACAAGTGTACATCGAAGAAAGTGATAAAGGATACTAGGTTTACGAGCTGTCAGTGTTCGGTATGCCCTGAAACCCGTGCATCCGTTTAAAAAATGGTTATTTTATAATGGAAGAAGTTGCAGAATCCCTAAGTGTCGAGAATGATAAGATTGAATATGTCCTAGAGGATAGGGACATGGACATTTTTGACACTGTGGTTAAGATGTCGATTAGGGAGATAAAAGCAAATTTAGATAGGTTAAATAAGGAAGGTACCGATGTCCATAGGGTTTTTCAGTCGTCCTTCATAGACTTCTTCCCAGACCAGTTCATGGGATGCCCTGAGTTCGTTTCATGGTGTGTATAAAACTATTCCCTAGCTGAGAGAGTTGTGATGAATGCCCAAAAATCCGAAATCATTTTCACTGTTGAGCCCACTGTTATCAAAAAATACCTGGAAGTACCCCCGTCACAGTCCCATGAGCCCAAATTGTTTTTTGAGGTAGCCCTAGTCAGTCTGTATCACCAGTCCTTCCCCGAAGCCAAACATATTTTTCTCATTAGTTGCCTAAAGACGAATCTTGAAATCCTAGACACACCCTACCCATTAGATTTGGATTTCTTTAATGAAAACACTCATTTGGTCTTGTCTTTGATTGCAAAATTCTTAGGAATTGATAGTGATGTTGTAGTGACCGAGGTTCAGCTATGCCTGCTTTTCAGAATAAGCTCTGGTTTACCAGAGATGGAGTACCATCAAGTACCATGCCTTAGGTTTGTTGAATCCCTGGCTGAGAATATCCATTCTTAGCTAGTAGATTTCTACAATACTCATCATTTCAGGTTCCAGTCTCATCTGATGAAGATGTTTATTACTAACTATAAGGTTTTTGCCGAAAGTTTTCTCAAATTCGATCGAAGACAACATGTTCAATTATATGAACTATATTATTGCAGAAATCTACAAGTTAATCTTCCAAGAAGAATTTCCTAGGGTATTTCCAAAAATGAGGACTTCCATGCATTTAAAGCAGGATTTAGCAGTCGGGGACTGGTTTTTTTTCAAGCGGCAAACAGTTATCAAGTTATACGAATTTATGAAAGAACCATACAAATTGCTAGCATTTTTTACCTCAAGGGTTTTTTCTTTGGAATTTATCAAACTAAAGCTGATTGTTGAAGATGATCATTTCTTGACCTTCAAAAAATATTATGATATCAAGTTCCCCCTGAAGGTGGGTCCCTTCATTGTGAAGAATAAACTTGCCCTCTCATTTATAGAGAAGCAATGGGAAGGATTGGGATTCAAAAAGTATATTGCGGTTAAGTATGACCCCTTCCACATAATCTCTGATAGGAGACAACAAAACAAGAATATAGCCTTCGATCATGAATAGGTGGAAGGTTTATCCAAAAGAGAAAATCTTCTGCAATACGAATCAGATGAAGAGGCCCCGTCATGTTCGCATTTAAATTCGGATGCCCCAGAAAATCCCTCATCCGAGGTGGTACTTTCAGATGCAATAGAGAATGTAGAAAAAATGAGCTTTGAAGAAATCTCCGACATAGAAATAGAGGAGGCAGAAGGGGCGAAAAGGTTCAAAGTAGATGTTCTGAGTGAGTTGGTTGTATCCACGAGAGTGGAAGAGAAGAAAAAGGAGAAGTACCTAGCCCCTGAAGTTCAGATACAACAGTACAGTTTCCAGGAATCCAAAGAGATTGGTGACACCAAGAGGTTCCAATCAAGAGCTAAGATGTATGTAAAGTATGGACAAGATAGACACACAAGCTTAGAAAAGATGTTCAGTTTATTTCCTAGAGTCAGGGATACACAAAATTTACCAGTCACTTTGGTGGCTAGTAGAGATGTCTCTTAAAATAATTTGATCTTGACGGTGTCATCTGATGACAAGTTGATGGAGATGAAGTTGAGCTTGAAGAAAATAGCAGTCCCTGACAAGATTCAACTACATAAACAGACTAGGGAAGTATTATACAAAGACCTATTGAAAGCTACTCTAAGGATCCCTAAGTTGGAGAGTACTATCAACAGATTGGAGATCTAGTTGATACAAAAAAGGACTGAGAATAAGGCCCATCAATAGAAGATCAAGAAACTACAAATAGAATTGGTTGATGATGGAGCAGACAAAGGTAAAGGTGGTAAGAAGTTGTTGATGGTGAAAGATTGCACCATTCAGTTGCTGAAAAATAAGATCAAAATACCAACAACACAGCTCATACATGCTTCTAAAATGATTGTGCTTGAGCAGGAAAAAAAAACTTATCCAGAGAGCTGGACGACCACAAAGAAAAATCACTGAAATTTATAGAGAAAGAGATCTAGTGGGAGAAAGACCGAATAAGACTCAAAGGCCATATTGAAGATATTAAGGGGAAATTGATGGCTTTGGAACAAGAGAAGCAAACTGCTAATCAAGCAGGTGAAGGGAACATTACAGATGGCCTAGTTCAGGTTATTTCCCAAGTCAGTTTAAGAGAAGTGGAGATAAAAGAGTTGAAAGAAGAAAAAAGGAAGCTAGAAGAGGAGAATCAGAAAATGGATGAAGAAATGCAGGCATTGAAAAATAAGAACAAGGTGATGATAGATAGAAACCAGAGGTTTAGAATACAGGTGACGGGGAAAACCATAGTGCAAGGTGCCAATCACATGATTTGGGATTCTATTATAGCCGAAGCTACCAAGTTCAGACCCTACCTAAGGTTTATGAAAGAAAAGGGAAAAGTGGTGAATAATGCTTTGCAAAGTTGTACAGCTATGAGAGAAGGTTTGAATAGGAAGCCCAAAGAAACAGCTCAGAACAAAGTAGATTTTATGAATACCCCGACCGAGGAGGATCTGAAGGCTATGCAGATAACAAAAAGAATAGCGATTATAACCTAGGAAAGGAGAGTGCTCGGGGAGCATGCACATGTGGAAGGTGTTCAAGCTAGAGCTGAACACATGAGAAAACAAGTGACAGACTACAAGAGAAAATTTGATCAGCTGGTTGAGAAGGGGTTGCCTTCATTCTGGGATGAAAACGATGACTTGATTTCTCAAAATAGTCACAAGGATTTTCTTTTTGAAGCCAAGACCAACCATAAAGGCCTTGAGAATTAACTCATGTCTCGGTCGACAAGATTTTGTTGGAGAATCTCACAAATAATTTTGAAATTCTGCATAGATTGGCCATGATGGGTGAAAGAATACCAAAGATTTCAACTACAGAACATATAGAAATGAAGGTATCAGTGAAAGAAATTACAGTCTATGAGCTTCCCATGATAGATCAGTGGAAAGCAGTGGAGAAATATGGGAAGAAAAAATACACCTTATGCTTCTGAAGGTTCGTGGCTCAAAGCATCAGCAAGCAGTCTCCATCCAGCAAACAGGGCGCCGAAGACTCATGTGTTGGAAATTTTGACATGTGTACAATTTTTTCTAAGAGTAAAATGTAAAAGTGAAATCCAAATATTTACCAAGTCAGTTACAAGGTTTTTAGGGTTTCATTTCAAAGTGTAAGAATCTGCAAGAGATCTAGCAACTATAGCAACTCACAATCAAACTATCAAGTATGTTGCAAAAAAGAAGAGAAGGAGAAACTCAATGATCACTCATAAACAAAGAATAATAGACAATATCTCAGTATCATACAATGAATAAGAATGTAAGTGAATGAGTACAATAGAGATATAAAGTGCATAATATAGGATTCGAATAAACCAAGTAGGGCATTCGAATTCCTAACTCAGAGTTGGGCTTAGATGATAGTGGAGTCATCATCCAGTCAATAGTATCAGTCATAAATGGTAAATGTCAGTGAAGTGTGTCTAACTGAGTCTAACAGAACCATCTAGGCATAAATCAGGGAAGAGAGATTCCAAGGGAGTCACATGAGGCTGTCAAAAGGGTCAATGGAACCCCAAAACTATCTTAGGATTTGTAGGAAAGTAGGATGAGCAATCAGTGGAAGAACTGATCAATCAAGACTCTATCTGAATGATAACTGTTGGTAGGTGAGCTAAGGTGCTCTAATTGAGAGATAACTGACTGGTAGGTGAGCAAAGGCGCACTTGGCACGCAAAAGACTGAAGAAGGGTGCATTAGGTAGGTGGGAGGCCCTCTTGGGGCTGAAGACAGGATATGGAGAGCTAGAAGCAAGCTCTAGGTGCTGGGAAGACAACCATGATGATGACTGAATGCATGCAGATGACTAGATGCATGCATACAAAACTAAAAATTGATGGGGAGAATATTCCAACACCCCCCCTCAAGCTATACTATGAGGAAATAACTGAAGAATAAGGCCCTGGTGACTAAGACCAAAGGTCACCCTGTAAAACAGCAAGATAGGGCCCTAGTGACTGAGACCAAAGGTCACCCCATACAATCAATCTAAATAAACTAAGTGAGGAAAGAGGGAAAACCCAGTGGGAAGAAATCCCTCCCTCAAAATAAACTGAAGGATGCTAAAGTAGCACATCATGACTTACCCCTGAAGGAGGCAACTGACCTTCTTTTCCAAGAAAGGTTCGATCAATCTGAAATGGATCATTATTGTGAGGAGGATGAGCCCTTCCATGATGAAATTTTGATCTGGTTCTTCTAGGATCATGTGGATGACCAACCAAATCACCTACAGATCGGAGTGTAATGGTAGCCAATCGAGGGAGAGGAGGAGCATTAGGTTCTTGTGGATCTGGATCTCTCATCCTCTCCTCTTCATTGTCAATTTCTATATCTTCAGGTTCTTGTAGATCTGGATCTAGCATTCTATCATTATATCCATCTTCCGATTCTGAATCTGAAGTATCATGTGAAGATGTATCACTCTCATCAATCAAAGGAGGAGTGATAGGTGAGCTACCTTTTTGAATAGAATGAGTATCATGAAGAGGCCATTCCTCAAACGGAACACTTCTCTCCAAGAATGTGGTCATGGAATAAGGATCAAGTAATTTGTAAGCCTATGCATCCAATGCATATCCCACCATAATGCATTCTCTTCTTTGAGAATCAAGAGCTCTCCTTTTGTCAGCTGGAATCCTTTCCCAAGCTCTAGATACAAATACTTTAAGATGAGATACATCAGGTTTGTATCCCATCCATGTTTCAAAAGGAGTATTTTCACTGAGTCCCTTGTGAGGAACTTTGTTATGAAGATAAGTGGCATAGTTAATGGCTTCTTCCCAAATACTAGAATGCAATCCTTTCGATTTTAGCATGCAAGTGGCCATCTCTTTCAATGTTTTGTTCTTCCTTTCAGCTACACGATTCTATTGTGGTGTATAGGGAATAGTGTGTTGCATTTCAATGCCCTATTCAGTACAAAAATCTTGAAACTCACCCTTGATGTACTCACCACCATTGTTAGTGCGAATGGATTTTATCTTCCTTTCTCAAAAGTTTCTCTATAGAAGACTTGAAAATTTTGAAGAAACCAAATATTTTTTATTTCAATCTAAGGAAATATACCCAAGTGAATCTAGAATAATCATCAACAAAAGTGAGCACATACCTTGCCTTGTTTAGAGACAGATCTGGAAATGGACCAGCCACATCACTGTGGATGAGATCAAGGGGTTGAGAGGCTCTCCTATCCTTTCCCTTTTCAAATTTCTTCTTAGGATGCTTCCCCATCAAACAACCATGACAGTTACCTTTGGAAAACTTGATTTTGGGAAGCCCATCAACCATATCCTTTGCATGCATGTCATGTAAGTATTTGTAGTTGAGATGCCCAAATCTTTCATGCCACAATCTGCTTTCTTCATTGGCATGAGTATGGAGGTCTGATTGCTTCAAGAGAGGCAGAAAGTGTGAGAACTCATATAGCTTGGAGTTGTGATTTGCAACTCCTTTTGCAATGATCTCACCTGAGACCATGTCTTGTATCTTGACCTCATTTGGAGAAAAGATCACTCTTTTTGGGTCTTCAATATGAGTTATTTGATACACTGAAAGTAAGTTTGCTGTACGAGACGGGACATAAAGCACATCATAAAACTAACCATGGTCAATATTAATTCTTCCAATCCCTTGAGAGGAGACTTCTGAATCATTTCCCAACATGATGGGTGGGCCAACTGATCTCTCGAAGTTAGAGAAGAGATCCTTATAAGAAGACATGTGTCTTAAGGCTCCTGAATCTATGATGAAAGAAGAATGTATTGATTCACTTGCCATGTAGGAATGACATCTTTCCTTGTTTTCAGATCTGGAAGATTCAAGATCTTTCTTCCTCACACATGCTGGTACAGGAAGATTGTTCTTCTCAAGTAATTTATCCATCAAATCTATAGTATTCCGCATGAAAACACTCTTAGAATGGAAACCTCTATGGCAGCAAGTACACTCTGATTTTCTCTTTTGAGAATGCTTTGTCTTCCTGGATTTCAAAACCCCATCTGACTTGTGGGAACTATCTGTGGGCCTTGTATCATTCGATCTCTTGTCAGAAATATTTTGCTTTCCTTTACCATTCTCTCTCTCTGCAACTGTAAGGGATGAATCCAATTTGGGTTTGATCATTCGCATCAAAATCAAATTCTCTTCTTCTTGACTAAGAGATTGCATGAAATCATTGATAAGCCTGAATAATAGGTATCCTAATAGCATTTTCCCACAATGAAGCACAAGAAAGGGTGAAGAAATACACTTGTTTTGTGGGAGAAATGATTTACCTTGATAATTTAAAGAAGTTGTTTTAAAGATTATTCTTGTATGTTTGAAAGTGTGTTCAATAACTAATTATATGAAAATCGAGTATGATTGAGCAAGTCCAAGTACACTAAGTGACAAACATGCATATCAAGCAGAGGACTAAAAGATCATGCAAAGCTCAACGCCTTTTTCCTGATTTCTAGAGAGAACACCTATTCAAACAGAATCGACAATTAGATAATATAGTTAGGTTAAGCATTAGAGGAATATATATACGGGCCTCTCGGCTAGAGAGAGGATCCTGTTACCATTTTTTAGAACCATTTTTTTACATTTTTATTGCTGAGACAATTCGTGCTACAGACCTTTTATGGAATTATGAAATTACTATTTTGAATGAAGATTTGATGTTGCTTTCAATTCGGCATCTATAAGTTTTCTCCACTCCTGAGTATGGGTTGGAGAGGGCCCCTCCAACATGTAAGTCAGGAGATTTTACTGTTCAAGTATTTTTCATTATGTGCTTTACATTGATTGAATCTATATTGCATATGAAAGCATTTCAATGGCGTTAAATAGTATGATTTGATTTCTGTAGTAAAACGACCATTCTGATTCCGTAGTTGGTTATAACGCATTCTGTAGTTCAATAACACTGTTTCAGTAGTCCTGTATCAGCATTCTTCCAACGCATATTTTAAGCATCTATTTCCCTATGTGCTCGCATTGCTTTTGAAATAGTGATCCAGATCTTAAAGCTTATGCACTCTCCCATTATTATGGTTGCTCATAAAGATTGCTTACTTTCAATACTGTGGTTAATTAATGATATTCACTTCTTAAAGTTTTCATTAAATCATAGCATTAGATAATGGCATTCTGAACTTGGTTTTGGAACTTGAATAGGTTAGACCACACTTCTAGCTTTATGCATTTGATTTACAATAATTGCTTCTTAGATTAAATATTTGGATTTCATTATTTTAGAATAGATCTGCTACATTTTCAGCATTCAATTTCATAGTATAAATTCACTGTTTTCAGCAAGTCAATTCTTAGGGACATATTTACTATTTTCAACATTTAAATTCCTTAATATAGATTTAATGTTTTTAGCATTTGAACTTCTTAACATAGGTATTTTTCATCCATAGATTAGGAAATCCTTTCCTAGCTTATTCGATTTCTTTTAGATAAACCCTTAAACATTGATACTGACACCCAACCACGACAAAGACTATCCTATAAGAGCACATATAGTGCCTGCACCTTTGAAGTTTGTACATCCCCCGGGTTGATAATTAAAGTAGGCTCCTAGTCTAGCTGCCCTCATTAGGCATCCAGTATAAGAGCTCACCACTTTTTGGCGCCGTTTCCAGGAAGGTGCTAAATATTTTAGGAGACATCTTAAAAAACAAAACAAAATAAAACAAAAAATCACATAAAAAAACATATACAGATTTTACCAATGAATGCCTCGTCGGCAAAGGGATAGGTTTGGACGCTTTCTGCCAAGCGTCCCATGAGCAACAACAGTAACAACAGTTCTGACCACTCTCAATTTGAATTCCTAAACTCTGAAAACAAAACTGATTCCACATACGATCCAAACATAGACAACTTCTCTGTTAGTTCCAGCTCAAACACCACTATGGCATATGAAGAAGAGGAACCTATGGAGATGTTCACCTTCCCCATTAGCATACCTTTTGGAGATTCCAAGATGAAGAATATCAACCCTAACAATCTTCCAAACTTCCATGGGTTGACTTCAGAAGATCCTGACACATTCCTGTTTGAGTTTGAGGTAGTTTGCAGATCCTTTGATTACACTACAGATGCACAAAAGCTAAGGCTTTTTCCCTCCACACTGAAAGAGTTATCACTTAGATGGTTCATGAGTTTAGAAGGAAATAGTATTTTCAGCTGGGACCAAATGAAACAGGCATTCCTAGAAAAATATAGGGACTACTGCAAAGCAAAGGATACAAGGGATGAAATATTTAGGCTGTAGTAGGGAGACCGTGAATCCTTAGAAGAGTATGCCCAGCGTTTTCAGCTCAGCTACAAATGAGCTAACCATTGCACCCTAGACCCTAAATGGATGAAACTTGTCCTTCTTAGAGGGAACAAAGAAGAGAATTTTGAGATCTTAAACCTCTTGGGAGATGGAGACATATTTCAAAAAACTTATGAACAGATACTACAGATCTTCAAAAACCATTCTAGGTCTAGGAAAAGCAAAAGTGGGACAAGAGATACACATCTATCCATAGGATCATCATCATATGCAGGACCAAATCTTACAAAATCTGATTTAGGAAACTTGTTAGATGACTTGAAGACCGACATCTTACAATCTATGGCCATGCAACTTGATGCACTTCAAATAAAAAAGAAACAGGATGAAATCAACCAAGTCTTGGCAGCATTTTGTCCTCATTGTAAAAAGAAACATGAGAAGGGGCAGTGCACGTTAAACACCCTGGAAATATGTGGTCTCTGCGCTGACGACCACTCCAGTGATAAATGTCCCCTCTTACCCTCATGTAAGGCTGCTATTCAAGATCCTGCAGTTGAAGGAGCAATCGAGCAAATCTGTTTTATAAATCAAAGGAGGAGTAATTTTGTCAGACCATACCAACCTTGCAATCAAGCCTACTATAATCAGGGCTAGCAAAATTGGAACTCTGCACCAACTCCATGGAAATCACAGCCAAATCCAAGCCAATGGAAGCAAAATCAGTAGACTTATCAGTAGAATCAACAAACTTATCAATCACCCTATTAACAATCTTATTACCCACCGTCTTACCCTCCATACCCCGCACCTTTTCCTCCATCAACAACGAATTATGAAAATCAATACCCCCATCCATCAAATTGGAGAGCCCCATTACAACAACCACTTATTATGCCGCCCCCACATACTCAACCACCCCCCATACCCCCACCAATTCCATCCCAACCCATCCCAAACCCTAATAATAACGGACCTGCACAACAACAACAGACTTATAACGCTGAAATCACACAATTCCCTACCTATGTAGTAGACACCATGGAAATAAATTAAATAAACATTAGGTTTGGGAAAACGTTACAAAATAAAACCACACAGAATATCCAAGAACTTGAAGCTCAAGAAAAAACAACACAACCCTATATTCAGCATCCGGATGAACCAACCACTCAGGAGGAAGAAAAGCAAACAATCACACGAAGAAGAAACCCTCCATTTCCAGAGAAACTTATACGAAGTACAACAGAGGAAGAAGAAAATGCAATTTTAAATGAATTGAAGCACTTAAACATCCAAATCCTGATTTTACAAGCCATAAGGGATGTTCCCATATGTAACAAATTTATTAGAGAAAATTATCTGAAGAAACCTGGGAGGAGGAAGCATGACCCACCAACCATAAATGTAGTGGGAAAATTAGCTGATTTAATGCTGGGTATTACTATTAACCCTAAATATCTTGATCCTCGCAATCCTGTAGTAAATGTCACCATCAATAACAGACAAATAAATAGAATCTTAATCAATTTGGGAGCTGCTATCAACGTGATGACTAAGGAAACCATGATATACCTAAGACTCCAATCAATGGTTAGACCAACAAATGTAGTACTCTAGCTAGCTGACACATCCACTGTGAAACCTAAAGGGATGCTTGAAGACATTATGATCAATATCGAAGCCTGGGAATACCCAGCTGATTTCATAGTCATCGAAGTAAAAAGTGAACTTAGTGGTTATCCAATCATACTAGGGAGACCTTGGTTGGAAACTGCAGATGCTTACATAGGTTGCAGATCAGGAAACATGACTATCACCAGTGAACATGCTAGGAAGAAAATCACGATTTACCCACCAGCAAGGAAATCTTCAGATTTAGAATATCAAAATTGGACTTTTGATTATAACGACACACCAAATAAAAACCTATGACCTATCTTAACAATTGATGTTGTGCTATCATTAAAAGAAATAGATGAAGATGGTCATATAGATAGATTCATACAAAATGCATATTCTAACAATGATGGTCTTCAAAGATTTTTTGACATAGACCAGCAACACGAAAGAAAAAATTTCAAACCAAAACTTAAATAAAATGTGGGCAGAAGCGCTATCTCTGAAGAACAATTAGGAAAAGCAAAGACGGTGGAAATTATGCCTAGAAAGACAGTCAACATTAATTCCAATCTCAAGCCAGAGCAAGAAGCACAGTTAATGAAAGTACTATCAGAAAAAAATAAATCTTTTGCATGGACATATGCAGACAGGAAAGGTATACATCCTGATATCTGCAAACATTACATTTACATCAAAGAAGGGTCTATTCCTATCAGGCAACCCCAAAGGAGGCTGAACCCATCATTAAAGGACATTGTCAAAGTAAAACTACAAAAGTTATTAGATGCTGGGTTCATATATCTCATCTCTTATAGCGAATGGATCTCACCACTAGTTATAGTCCCTAAAAAAGGAGGCAAATGGAGAATTTGTGTGGACTATAGAGAGATAAATAAAGCAACCAAGAAAGATCACTTTCCACTCCCATTTATCGATCAAGTGCTGGACACATTAGCTGGGAATAAGTATTTATCATTTTTGGATGGCTTCAGTGGGTACAACCAAATCTTAATACACCCAACTGATCAATATAAGACAATGTTTACATGCCCTTGGGGTACTTACGCATATAGAGTAATACCCTTTGGGTTATGTAATGCTCCAACAACATTCCAAAGGGCCATACTAAGTATATTCTCTAATTTCATAAATGATCAACTAGAAGTCTTCATGGATGACTTCACACCCTATGGACAAAACTTCAGCAGGTATTGAAGCATCTTGAATTAGTGTTGAAAAAATGTATTGAGATGAGCCTATGTCTGAGCAATGACAAATGTAGAATGTTAATGGAAGAGGGCATCGTTCTAGGGCACCATATATCACATAGGGGGATAGAGGTTGATCAAGCAAAAGTTTCAATAATCAGAATGTTGCCACCACTTGTTAAACAAAGGGATGTGAGAAGTTTCCTTGGACAAGCAGGGTACTACATGATATTTATTGAAAATTATAGCAGGATTGCTGCACCAATATTTTCCCTTATCACAAAGACACTGAGTTCATATGGACAAACCATTGCATGACGGCATTTGATAAACTTAAGGAGAAAACAATTACAGCTCCAGTACTCCAAGGACGAGACTATGCACTTCCATTCCACATCCACTTAGATGCATCAGATAAGGTAATCGGATCTATCCTTGGACAGGAAAAAGAGAAGAAGCCCTATGCAATATATTATATTAGTAAAAATTTGGCAGGGGTGGAATTAAATTATACTGCCACTGAGAAGGAATTTTTGGCAGTCATACATGCCATTAATAAATTCAGGCACTATATCACAGGTTACCAAGTTTTTGTTCATACAGACCATTCAGCCATAAGGTATCTCATGAACAAAACCAACACAAGTGCTCAGTCATTAGATGGCTGCTACTCCTCCAAGAGTTTGACATCACAATTTTAGACAAGCCAGGTAAACACAATGTGGTGGTTGACTTTCTATCTAGGCTCACATATGGACAAGATAGTGCGGTAATCAATGACAGTTTTCTAGATGAGCACCTTTTTTCCCTATCCACAAGAATCCCATGGTTTGCTAACATAGCAAACTATTTAGTGTCTGGGAAGTTTCCAGAACATTACAATTACAAAGAAAAGACTAAAGTAATAAGAGAAAGTGCCACATACACATGGATAGAGGGCATTCTCTTCAAACAAGGACCAGATCAAATACTCAGAAGGTGCATTACAGAAGATGAATGCATGAAATAATGCATGCAACTCACAATGAAACATGTGGAGGACACTATGCTGCAAAGCGAACATCCTATAAAATTTTGCAAACATGGTACTATTGGCCAACACTCCACAAATATGCTTATGAATATGTTTCACACTGTGATGACTGCAAAAGGATGAGGAAGCCAACACAAAAAGAAGAAATTCCACTTCATCCACAAATCTCCTTGGAGGCATTCAAAAAATGGGGATTTGATTTTGTTGGTCCAATCAACCCACAGTCTAAGCAGAAAAGCTACATCCTAGTATGCACTGACTACCTTACAAAGTGGACTGAGGTAGCAGCACTTGCTGCAGCCAATGAAACCAATGTGGAAAAATTCTTCACTGGGCATATCTTTCACAGGTTTGGAGTACCAAGAGAACTAGTTTATGATCAAGGCCCACAATTTACATCAAATTTAATAGAAGACTTGCTTAAAAGAAACAATGTCAAGCACAGACAGTCCTCCTCCTATCACCCTCAAGCAAATGGTCAAGCTGAGGTAACCAAAAAATAATTAGAGAGGATTTTGACAAAGCCTGTACAAATCCACAAAAGAGATTGGGTTGATAGACTGAGTGAGGCAGTTTGGGCCTATAATACCACATGGAAGACAACAATATGATTCACACCTTATGGACTAGTATATGGAAAGAAAGTCATGCTGCCAATTGAATTTGAAATAAAGACATTAAGAATTGTAGCAGAGTTAAATATGGAACTATCAAAGATATAATAAGAATGCATGCTACAATTGAATCAACTGGATGAGCAACGCCAACAAGCACTTTCCCATACTGAAATCATCCAACATCAAAGGAAGAAGTGGCATGAAAAACACCTAAAGGATAAAAAGTTCAAGGAAGGTAACTGGGCACTACTCTATGACTCTAGGTTTCACACATTCAAGGGAAAGCTAACAACCATATGGTTGGGACATTACATAATTCAAAAGATCTATGAAAATGGAGCTGTAAGGATCATTACAATTGATGAAGAGGAGTTTCCCATGATAGTAATTCGACATCGACTCAAACTTTACAAGAAGCCACAGTCAAAGGAGGAGTTTACACAGGTACTCTACCAACAACAACTGATGCTGATAGAGAACATAGAAGACCATTGAAATCTAGTTCATCGAGAAAATAGAAAAAAAATGAAAAAAGAGAAAACAAAGAAGAAAAATGATGAAAGAAAATTTGAAAAAAGAGAAAAGATATGAAAAAGAAAAATGAAAAAAATGAAAAAATTGAATGAAAAAAAAATGAAAAAGAGACATTACTGAAATAAAGATCAAACATGGTGAATTCAGGTAAGCACAGGTAAAATTGCAGGGCATCATACAGTACCACGCAGGTGAATAAAAGCAAGAGAGCTAGATATCAAGCAATTATATTCAAGTCAGCAACAAAGATATCACATTACAGAATTCAATCAAGTGAGCCTGCTATTATTCAAAATTTGCTACTATTCAAGCGAGCCTGTCATCAGAATACAAGCGAGCCATAAATCTAATCAAGTGATCCCGATTAATATCAACCATTAAAGCAACCAAGCGAGCCAGCCATGTATTCCAAGGAAGACAACAAAGGTATCAACTACTACAGAATTCATATCCAGCAAACAAGCTATTCAATCACATCTGCAATATCTTCACGCGAGCCTACCATCTATTCAAAAGAGCCAGCCTAGATTATAGCAATACAAGAAGAATAAGAAAACCAATGCAACAGCAGCATTACAAACTCAAGTCAGAAAATGTCACAAAGTTCAAAAGCAACCAATACAGCAAAATCAAATGTAACCAAAGGAAAAAAGAAGCAAGCGAACATAACTACTGACATGCCAAAATTTACTAAAGACATTTCCAAATCTACTACAGAATCCACCACACATAAAAAAATCAGGCTAGATCATGAACTCAGGTATGCTAAAACATAACAAGGTAATCTCGGTCAACAAGATTTTGTTGGAGAAGCTCACAAATAATTTTGAAATTCTGCATAGATTGGCCATGATGGGTGAAAGAATACCAAATATTTCAACTACAGAACATATAGAAATGAAGGTATCAGTGAAATAAATTACAGTCTATGAGCTTCCCATGATATATCAGTGAAAAGCAGTGGAGAAATATGGGAAGACGAAATACACCTTATGCTCCTGAAGGTTCGTGGCTCAAAGCATCAGCAAGCAGTCTCCATCCAGCAAACAGGGTGCCGAAGACTCATGTGTTGGAAATTTTGGCATGTGTACAATTTTTTCTAAGAGTAAAATGTAAAAGTGAAATCCAAATATTTACCAAGTCAGTTACAAGGTTGTTAGGGTTTCATTTCAAAGTGTAAGAATCTGCAAGAGATCTAGCAACTATAGCAACTCACAATCAAATTGTCAAGTATGTTGCAAAGAAGAAGAGAAGGAGACACTCAATGATCACTCATAAACAAAGAATAATAGACAATATCTCAGTATCATACAATGAATAAGAATGTAAGTGAATGAGTACAATAGATCTATAAAGTGCATAATATAGGATTCGAATAAACCAAGTAGGGAATTCGAATTCCTAACTCAGAGTCGGGCTTGGATGATACTGGAGTCATCATCTAGTCAGTAGTATCAGTCATAAATGGTAAAGGTCAGTGAAGTGTATCTAACTGAGTCTAACAGAACCATCTAGGCATAAATCAGGGAAGAGAGACTCCAAGGGAGGCACATGAGGCTGTCAAAAGGGTCAATGGAACCCCAAAACTGGCTTAGGATTTGTAGGTAAGTATGATGAGCAATCATTGGAAGAACTGATCAATCAAGACTCTATCTGAATCATAACTGTTGGTAGGTGAGCTAAGGTGCTCTAACTGAGAGATAACTGACGGGTAGGTGAGCAAAGGCGCACTTGGCATGTAGAAGACTGAAGAAGGGTGCATTAGGTAGGTGGGAGGCCCTCTTGGGGCTGAAGACAGTCTATGGAGAGATAGAAGCAAGCTCTAGGTGTTGGGAAGACCACCATGATGATGACTGAATGCATGCAGATGACTAGATGCATGCATTGTAATGTCCCCATTTTGACCCCTTTGTATTAAATCGTAAATGATGTAAATATTGTAATTTAATCATGGTGAGGATCTCAAGGCCAAGGCCCCACCATTGATTTAGCATTTCATGTATCGGCAATTAAAAATATATGCCTATGGTTCTTGTGCGATATGGGCACAATGTAAATAAGACATCATGTAAATACAAATTTTAATGGAAAAACCCCAACTAGCTATGCAATGCAACAAAAGAGATGGGGCATGATTCTACAAGGGGGGGGGGATTATTCAAACCCTTGAGCCAATGGTATTAATCCATGTGTCAATGGGGAAACCCATAAACCACCAACTACCCATTTTGTCTCATGCACCCAAATCATTTAATTCTTCCAAGAAATTGGTTAAGGCAGTTAATGCCTTGGAAATGAAGAAGTATGGCAGCCAATTTCGTGCATGGGCAAGCCATCAACCTGGAAATTCGTGTTTTGTCTCCTTGGGCAAGAAAAAACCCACGAAATGGTGCCCAAAGCCATTCTGAATAGTCAGTCTTCACTCATTCACACAGTTGGAGCTAGCTGGGTCTTTCCCTACACGTTTTTCATCCAAATCCTGCATTTTTCCATGCCTGGGAGTTCGTTTTTGCATATGTAGTAGCCTGGGAGAGAAGGGCCACGTTTTGGGGACTGTAGGGAGGTCGTTTTTGCCCTGAATGTCCAGGGACGTTTTTCTAAAAACGGATTTGGCTTCCTGGGTTGTTCACCAACTTTCCATTTCGTTTTTGTGGGTTCCCTTGTTTTCCTGAGTTAGCTGAAACCCCCTCTCATGCCTCTCACTCTAAAAACGTTTTATCATGCCCCATAATTGTGTTCTGCTGTTGTGTGCATCCTCGTTTTTGGTTTGAACCTGTGAACTGAAGTTCTGGGAGTGGTAGTGACAAAAGTGGCTTGATAAACCTAGTGGGGGAGACAACATCTCAAGAAGATCAAGAGGGATTTGGTTACTCTTCTATGCATACCCTGAGAGCACTAGATAGGGAAGGTATGGCTTGAGGGACTGTACAGCAGTGAAAAGAATACTTCCTTGTGCTGGGTGTGTAGGTATTGTGGGTGCCAAGCTAGATAGATCTTGCAAGGTTATCCCTGGCTCTGTGCTGGAGCTCACTAGCTTAGCAATTCTTCCCTTCCATGTCCCAGCAGCCTGATAAACCCAATTGCAAATTGGCTTGGCTCATCTTGGTGTATGCTTGGCTATGTGTGAGTCTGCGGTTCCCGATTTCCTTGTAGAGATCATGCCCAGCTCAGGGGTGGCAGTGCTACTGAGAGATTGAGGAGCACACTGGGCTACGATTGGGTGGAACGTTGTAGTTGCATAGCCAGTTGCGTGGGACTACTTTCGCATAAGATAAGTATTCTCTTGTGTTTTAAACTTTGCAATGGTTCCCTTGCTGATTAGTTGGGATGTATTATGGATGTACCAATGAATTTACTTCCACTGCGTGGGTTCAAATGATTATGCATTTCCATATGATCTTTAATAATTCTACAAAGGTCTTCATTTAATGACTGTCACAGAATTCTGAATGTATATTAGATATTCAACAGGATTTATTTAATCTTCGTTGTGTTTATATAGCATGCACATATACAGTTCTTTGTATCAATGAGTTTAATTCAATGTTTAAGGGGCTAATTGCCCGGATTGAGAACCACGTCCTCTCTATCATGCTGATATGATAGGAGGGGACATTACATGCATGCAAAACTAAAAATTTATGGGGAGAATATTCCAACACCCCCCCTCAAGCTATACTATGAGGAAATAACTGAAGAATAATGTTGATGTATATGTAACTTCGGAATGTATTTCACACATATGTATATTATATTCCTATAGAGATGGTATTATTCCTCTATAAGGAAGTGTCGTCATTTATATTGTAAGTGTCGTAACTTATACTTGATGGGTTATTAGACCACCTTGTTTGGGGTCGGCCCTGTATAAGTCATGTGGGTCAAAGGGTTATTAGACCACCCTATTGGGGGTCGGCCATGTGGGTCAAAGGGTTATTAGACCACCCTATTGGGGGTCGGCCCACTCAGCATTATGTTATGTGGTTAAGTTTGAGCCGACATGAGTTAGGTAAAAAGGCAAGTCAAGTCAAGTATAAATAGAGTGCGGGAGGCACTCTATTTGCTCACTCACTTCTCACACATGCTCTCAAGGAGGAGAGGCGCACTTATGGAGGAGGAGGATTGCTGCTAGGTTATGGCTATCTCTCTTGGTTGGTTGTATCATTTCTCTATCTATCTCTGAGGAAGTTATTGGGGTTTTTCACCTTTATGGTTTTCCCCAAGTAAATCTTTGTGTCTCTTGTGTGTTTGCATTATTGTCTCCATGATTGATATGCTGTAGATATGCTGTACATGTTGTTCTCTCAGTTAAGATCCTAGATCATATTGAATTAAATTCAGAAAATTTAACATGGTATCAGAGCTAGCCTGAAAGAAGGCATGATATGGCATGTATGACACTTGGTTCACTTACGATGCTAGGGCTTGATATAGCAAAAACCAGTCATCGTAGCACTTTCGCTATAAATCCGTTTTGGCGAATTTTTCGGATCTGAAATTGTTACAGGCCGAAGCTAAGATCTCCAGGTATCTTGTGTCCAAAGGAAAACCTATAATTCGTTGTAGTTTGTGATTTATGATCTGTACAATATAGGGTTTCTGCCTCTTCCAGATCTGAGTCAAAATCAGGTGACCTTGGGAAAAAGGTCATATCTTCGGCTAGGAAGGTCACGTTGCGACATTTGGCATAACTCTCTCTCAGAGAGTCCAATTGAGGTCAGACATGTCAGGATGGAAAGGTAACAGGCCGAGATATCTCAGAAAACTTTTTCAGAGGCTGAAGTTAAAACAGTGACACGTGGCACGCCGTACAAGTTCGCTCTCCTGTTTTATCCCAAAACAGGTCACGTTGCGACACTTGGCATATCTCTCTCTCAGAGAATCCAATTGAGGTCAGACCTGTCAGGATGGAAAGATAACAGGTCAGGCTATCTCAGGAAACTTTTTCAGACCCTGTGGATCAAAAATTTCGGAGTTACACCAGAAACAATCAGGTACATATTTCTGTCAAAACAGAATTATTTTTTGGTACCTTCATTCATGGCTTCCGGAATTTAGGGCTTTGGAGAAAGTTAGAATTTTTGTAATCGGAGACCACGGCTGGATGCTACTCATCAAAATAGAAATTTAGAGACCAAGATCAGAGTTTTTGGTTGGGCAGAAGGCCGGGCTTGATTAGACCCTAGTTCGGGACTTTGATCAGAAAAGTGGAAAATTAGGGCTTCTGTAAAAATGGGAATTTTTGAAATCTGTGACCACGGCTGGAAGCTCCTCAGAAAAATAGAAGCTTAGAGCTTTGGATCAAACATTTTGATGGGGAAAAAGAGTGGGCTTCATCAAACCCCAGTTCAGGGTCACGTCCAGTGAATCTAGAAGTTCAAAGGCAAAATTGAGGAGTGAAACTTTGCAGTTTTCAAATTCTGAATATACCAACTTGATCAGCTCATTAAGGCACATATTTCTATCCTATCAGAAGTTTGAAATTCAAAGTTTGAATTTTTGGGGTTTCTCTGACAAACCCATATCCAGCTCAAGGTCCAGTTCTTGCAAATCAAGTGGATTGGGTTAATCACTTGCATAAGTGAAGAAGTTCCTGTTTCAGAGGGAGATGAGGCTAAGGCCTTACATAAGAAGATTACAAGTGATCTCGACAGGTATGACTCATCGAGGTATGTTTTGAGATTTGTTCATAATTAAGTTTATGGTATGCTTGTCTTCGTATTATCACGGTTAGTACAATCTTGATTTTAGACTTGTCATATCACCTTAATAAAATTATGAATGCATGATAGAAGTCATTCATTTATTAGGAGTATGAAACTTATGTTTGTACTAGCACATTGTGATGTTGTATGAGTTTTATGTTGTCTACTAACATGAAAGGTACACCAAGAAGACAAATCATGTTCTAGTTCAAGAACATATGATCATGAGGACAAATATTCATCCATTGCCATGGATCTCATAGAAGATCCATTCTCGAGGTATGTATAACTTAGTTTTATAATGGTTAACTTATGAGACATGCAGGTTACTAGCACAAGTCACTAAAGAGAACCAGAAGACATTATGCGGGTATGTTAGACATAAATAGCTAGCATGCTAATCCAGGTATGTTTTTCCTATATCAAGCTAAAATCCTACCTTGTGTTAGGATCTTATACTGTTGTTGATAATAATTATTCATGAAGTCATAGGTTTGAATAATCATGGTTGGATGTATATTATTATAATTGATGATATGACTAACCAGAAGAATCATGAAAGTATAGGCTTGAATAATCACAGGTTTTATGCATTTTATATCTCTTATCTTGATTGATGATTCAACTAACCTGAAGAGTCATAGGCTTGAGTAATTACAGGTTTAGACATGTTATGTTTCTTATGATTTGACTAACCATAAGAATCCTTGAATGCTCATGCTTATTATTTCTGTTTGAAATGATCATGACTATACATGCTTGAGATTATTGTGTTTTAATAGTATACTAATGAATGTATGATTTTATATGAGATCACAAGGATAACACATTCATGATACTAATAAGCATGCATAGGGACCAAGGATGAATATGAGTTCAAGAACAGGTAAATCAGGAAGCAAAGATCAAGAGGGAGCACACTCCAGTTGCTCATGCCAGAAAGCAAAGGAGCACACTCTAGTTGTTCCTGCAAGAAAGCAAAGGAGCACACTTCAGTAGTTTCTGCAAGGATGCAGATATTCAGAGGGAGTTGATCATCTCTCTACATTTCACAACAGAAAGGTGTAGAAGAAGCTACCTCAGATTAGGACTCCAGCAGCTCCTGCAAGGAAGCAAAGACTCAGAGGGAGTCCACCCAATGAACAAACAAAGATAAGTATTTGAATTGTCATTTCTTAAATAATACTGTTCAATAATGTATATACTGATGTTCCTAGAATTAGGTTGTGTATTATGCATATTAGAATAATTGCATTGATGTACAGTATACTACTAATATGCATGGGTAAGTAGCCTATGGCACTGTACAACATTCCATTGCTACTTATCTAGAATGAAACCTCTTTGCTGACATGTTGGGAGTTGTGCACACTCTTAACAATGTTCTGGTAGAGATTGGAAGGCATCTAGAAAGTTACGGGATATGGATAAATGTTGTATTGAAGCATTGGCTAAGATAATTGCATGACTGTATGGCATATTTCTTTATGTGTAAGAATTTGTTCTGAAAACTATAAGATGTTTTCTAATCATGCAATTTCACTTGTTGTGTAGGAAAGATCATATGCCATCTCCTACAAAAGGACTACAACATTTGTTCCAGCAAGAAAGATATCTATTGAAGATATTGAAGTTCCCAGGATCTGGGATGAAGAAATGGAATGCCATGATCCGTAGATCATGAAGAAGATGTTTGGGATGCAGTCCCAAGACCTGATAGGGAGTCATATGTATGCAGATTGAAGAAAGCCTTGTATGGCTTGAAGCAAGCTCCCAGAACTTGGTATGGTGAAGATAGATTGATTGCCGACACGCAGCGGAAGCTTACTACCGAGTTCGAGATGAAGAACTTGGGGATGATGCACTATTTGTTTTTGGCATGGAGGTGTGGCAAAGTGCAGATAGAATCTTCCTTGGACAAGGGAAGTATGCAGTAGAGATCCCAAAGAGGTTCGGGATGATGGATTGCAAGGCCATGGCCACACCTATGGCATCGAATCTGAAGCTTCTATGTGATGCTTCATCTGAGTCAGTTGATGTCTCTATGTATCGTCAGATGATTGGGTCCTTGATGTACCTGACGAACACGAGACCAGACATTTGCTTTGCTGTGAACACATTGAGCCAGTTCCTGACGGATCCGAGAAGTGTTCACCTGGTTACTGTAAAGCATGTTCTGAGGTACCTGAAGGGTACAGTGGATTATGGGCTCAGGTATGAGGAAAATCAAAAGTTTAACCTGGAAGGTTATGTTGATTCAGATTGGGATGGCAGTGCTGCAGACAGGAAGAGCACATCTGGGTGCTGCTTCAGTATGGGATCAGGTGTGATCTCTTGGTTTAGCAGGAAGCAGTCCTGCGTAGCACTGAGTACAGCTGAGGCAGAGTATGTTGTAGCCTGTTCAGCTAGTTGTGAGGCAGTATGGCTACGGAAGCTACTGTCTGAGTTATTTGATCTCCCGTTGGAGGCTACTGGTATCTTCTGTGATAACCAGAGTTGTGTGAAGCTGTCCGAGAACCCAGTGTTTCATGACAGTTCGAAACACATAGAGATCAAATATCACTATATCAGGGATATGGTGCAGAGAGGAGATGTGAAGCTCCTGTATGTTGCGACGGATGAGCAGATTGCAGATGTGCTGATGAAGCCACTAGCCAGGGTGAAGTTCGAGTACTTCAGAGAGAGGCTTGGCGTGCTTCAGATCAAGGATACTTCGAGGAAGAAGTGATGGACACATTTGCTGAAGCCATTCCAAGCATGTGTGAAGGAGGATCCTTCACATGGCTGTGGATGTAAGCGCTGGATGATGAGCATCAGGATGATGTTCTGGTTTCTGCTTGGATATGATCAGTTGGATCATTTTATGTATGTATGTATGCATCATGTTGGATGCTTGGACCATGTATCTGTATATGTATCAGGTGGATACATTGTATGATCAGGTGGATCATGTATGGTGATATGTATCATGTATTTGTATTTGTATCAGGTGGATACATTGATGATCAGGAGGATCATGTATGATGATATGTATCAGGTAGATACTTGGTATGCATCAGGTAGATGCATTGATGATCAGGAGGATCATGTATGATGATATGTATCATGTATTTGTATCAGGTGGATACATTGATGATCAGGAGGATCATGTATGATACTTGGTATGCATCAGGTAGATGCATTGATGATCAGGAGGATCATGTATGATGATATGTATCATGTATTTGTATCAGGTGGATACATTGATGATCAGGAGGATCATGTATGATACTTGGTATGCATCAGGTAGATGCATTGATGATCAGGTGGATCATGCAGCAGGATGTTGCAGTGATGATCAGGATGATCATAGATGACGAGCTTCAGGATGTTGCTCCAGATGACATGCAGCAGGACGTTGCAGTGATGATGATCAGGATGATCATGGATACATCAGGATGATGTATGGTGAGTATCAGGTTGATACTCTATGGCCGTGGATCAGGTTGTGCAGATGAGCATGTAATTCGTTGCCCTGGGAGATTTGCAGATGGTCTTTCGAGGTTTTGCCTATGGCATGTAATTCGGTGCCCTGGGACATCTGGCAAATGCTCTTTCGAGGTTTTGCTCTGGGAGGACATGTAATTCGTTGCCCTGGGAGATCTGCAGATAGTCTTTCGAGGTTTTTCCTATGGCATATAATAGCGCCCTGGGATATCTGGCAGATGCTCTTGCGAGGTTTTGTCCTATGGCATGTAATTCGTTTCCCTGGGAGATCCGATAGGTTGGGCTGTGTGCCCGTAATCAGTCCTGGGATGCTCTTGCGAGGTTTTGCCATGACCACATGTAATTCGTTGCCATGGGAGATTTCAGGTCGGAGTTGTGTACCCGTAACATCCTCAGATGCTCTTGCGAGGTTTTGTGGTGGACCACATGTAATTTGTGCCCTGGGAGATTTCAGGTCGGAGTTGTGTACCCGTAACATCCTGAGATGCTCTTGCGAGGTTTTGTGGTGGGGTCACATGTAATAGCGCCCTGGGAGATCCTACAGGTTGGAGTTGTGTACCCGTAACATCCTGGGATGCTCTTTCGAGGTTTTGTGACGCACGTAATAAGTCCTGAGGATTCCACAGTATGGCCAGTGATGACGAAGACCTGCAGGTGGTGGGCCTACATCCAGTATGAAAAAGGACTGGCTCTGTAGAACTTCCTATGACGAGTAGATTCAGAGATTGATTGAGATAGCAGCAGCAGTGACGATGATGATGACTCGATGACGATTATCCAGTGACGATGATCCAGAGAAGATGACTTGTGCTAGAAGAACTGTGCTGAGAAATACCTTCCTAGTTAAGAGGGAGTGTTGATGTATATGTAACTTCGGAATGTATTTCACACATATGTATATTATATTCCTATAGAGATGGTATTATTCCTCTATAAGGAAGTGTCGTCATTTATATTGTAAGTGTCGTAACTTATACTTGATGGGTTATTAGACCACCTTGTTTGGGGTCGGCCATGTATAAGTCATGTGGGTCAAAGGGTTATTAGACCACCCTATTGGGGGTCGGCCATGTGGGTCAAAGGGTTATTAGACCACCCTATTGGGGGTCGGCCCACTCAGCATTATGTTATGTGGTTAAGTTCGAGCCGACATGAGTTAGGTAAAAAGGCAAGTCAAGTCAAGTATAAATAGAGTGCGGGAGGCACTCTATTTGCTCACTCACTTCTCACACATGCTCTCAAGGAGGAGAGGCGCACTTATGGAGGAGGAGGATTGCTGCTAGGTTATGGCTATCTCTCTTGGTTGGTTGTATCATTGCTCTATCTATCTCTGAGGAAGTTATTGGGGTTTTTCACCTTTATGGTTTTCCCCAAGTAAATCTTTGTGTCTCTTGTGTGTTTGCATTATTGTCTCCATGATTGATATGCTGTAGATATGCTGTACATGTTGTTCTCTCAGTTAAGATCCTAGATCATATTGAAGTAAATTCAGAAAATTTAACAAATAAGGCCCTGGTGACTAAGACCAAAGGTCACCCTATAAAACAGCAAGATAGGGCCCTAGTGACTGAGACCAAAGGTCACCCCATACAATCAATCTAAATAAACTAAGTGAAAAAAGAGGGAAAACCTAGTGCGAAGAAATCCCTCCCTCAAAATAGACTGAAGGATGCTAAAGTAGCACATCATGACTTACCCCTGAAGGAGGCAACTGAACTTCTTTTCCAAGGAAGGTTCGATCAATCTGAAATGGATCATTATTGTGAGGAGGATGAGCCCTTCCATGATGAAATTATGATCTGGTTCTTCTAGGATCATGTGGATCACCAACCAAATAACCTGCAGATCAGAGTGTAATGGTAGCCAATCGAGGGAGAGGAGGAGCATCAGGTTCTTGTGGGTCTGGATCTCTCATCCTCTCCTCTTCATTATCAGTTTCTATATCTTCAGGTTCTTGTAGATCTGGATCTAGCATTCTATCATTATCTCCATCTTCAGACTCTGAATTTGAAGTATCATGTGAAGATGTATCACTCTCATCAATCAAAGGAGGAGTGATAGGTGAGCTACCTTTTTGAATAGAAGGAGTATCATGAAGAGGCCATTCCTCAAACTGAACACTTCTCTCCAAGAATGTGGTCATGGAATAAGGATCAAGTAATTTGTAAGCCTTTGCATCCAATGCATAGCCCACCATAATGCATTCTCTTCTTTGAGAATCAAGAGCTCTCCTTTTGTCAGCTAGAATCCTTTCCCAAGCTCTAGATCCAAATACTTTAAGATGAGATACATCAGGTTTGTATCCCATTCATGCTTCAAAAGGAGTATTTTCACTGAGTCCCTTGTGAGGAAATCTGTTATGAAGATAAGTGGCATAGTTAATGGCTTCTGCCCAAATACTAGAATGCAATCCTTGCGATTTTAGCATGCAAGTGGCCATCTCTTTAAATTTTTTGTTCTTCCTTTCAACTACACCATTCTGTTGTGGTGTATAGGGAATAGTGTGTTGCATTTCAATGCCCTATTCAGTACAAAAATCTTGAAACTCACCCTTGATGTACTCACCACCATTGTTAGTACGAATGGATTTGATCTTCCTTTCTCAAAAGTTTCTCTATAGAAGACTTGAAAATTTTGAAGAAACCAAATATTTCTGATTTCAATCTAAGGAAATATACCCAAGTGAATGTAGAATAATCATCAACAAAAGTGAGCACATACCTTGCCTTGTTTAGAGACAGATCTAGAAATGGACTAGCCACATCACTGTGGACGAGATCAAGGGGTTGAGAGGCTCTCCTAGCCTTTACCTTTTCAAATTTCTTCTTAGGATGCTTCCCCATCAAACAACCATGACAGTTACGTTTGGCAAACTTGATTTTGGGAAGCCCATCAACCATATCCTTTGGATGCATGTCATGTAAGTATTTGTAGTTGAGATGCCCAAATCTTTCATGCCACAATCTACTTTCTTCATTGGCATGAGTATGGAGGTCTGATTGCTTCAAGAGAGGCAGAAATTGTGAGAAATCATATAGCTTGGAGTTGTGATTTGCAACTCCTTTTGCAATGATCTCATCTGAGACCATGTCTTGTATCTTGACCTCATTTGGAGAAAATATCACTCTTGATCAATATGAGTTATTTGATACACTGAAAGTAAGTTTGTTGTAAGAGACGGGAGATAAAGCACATCATAAAATTAACCATGGTCAATATTAATTCTTCCAATCCCTTGAGAGGAGACTTCTGAATCATTTCCCATTATGATGGGTGGGCCAACTGATCTCTCGAAGCTAGAGAAGAGATCCTTGGAAGAAGACATGTGTCTTGAGGCTCTTGAATCTATGATGAAAGAAGAATCTATTGATTCACTTGCCATGTAGGCATGACATCTTTCCTTGTCTTCATATCCGGAAGATTCAAGATCTTTGTTCCTCACACATGCTGGTACAGGAAGATTGTTCTTCTCAAGTAATTTAGCCATCAAATCTATAGTATTCCGCATGCAAACACTCTCAGAATGGAAACCTCTATGGCAGCAAGTACACTATGATTTTCTCTTTTGAGAATGATTGGTCTTCCTGGATTTCAAAACCCCATCTGACTGGTGGGAACTATTTGTGGGCCTTGTATCATTCGATCTCTTGTCAGAAATATTTTGCTTTCCTTTACCATTCTCTCTCTCTGCAACTGTAAGGGATGAATCCAATTTGGGTTTGATCATTCGCATCGAAATCAAATTATCTTCTTCTTGAGTAAGAGATTGCATGAAATCATTGATAAGCCTGAATAATAGGTATCCTAATAGCATTTTCCCACAATGAAGCACACGAAAGGTTGAAGAAATACACTTGTTTTGTGGGAGAAATGATTTACCTTGATTATTTAATGAAGTTGTTTTAAAGATTATTATTGTATATTTGAAAGTGTGTTCAATAACTAATTATATGAAAATCGAGTATGATTGAGCAAGTCCAAGTACACTAAGGGACAAACATGCATATCAAGCAGAGGACTAAAAGATCATGCAAAGCTCAACGCCTTTTTTCCTGATTTCTAGAGAGAACACCTGTTCAAACAGAATCGACAATTAGACATATAGTTAGGTTAAGCATTAGAGGAATATATATACGGGCCTCTCGGCTAGCGAGAGGATCATGTTACCATTTTTTAGAACCATGTTTTTACATTTTTATTGCTGAGACAATTCGTGCTACAAACCTTTTATGGAATTATGAAATTACTATTTTGAATGAAGATTTGATGTTGCTTTCAATTCAGAATCTATAAGTTTTCTCCAGTCCTGAGTATGGGTTGGAGAGGGCCCCTCCAACACGTAAGTCAGGAGATTTTACTGTTCAAGTATTTTTCATTATGTGCTTTACATTGTCTGAATCTATATTGCATATGAAAGCATTTAAATGGCGTTAAATAGTACGATTTGATTTCTGTAGTAAAACGACCATTTTGATTCCGTAGTTGGTTATAACGCATTCTGTAGTTCAGTAACACTGTTTCAGTAGTCCTGTATCAGCATTCTTCCAAGGCATATTTTAAGCATCTATTTCCCTATGTGCTCGCATTGCTTTTGAAACAGTGATCCAGATCTTAAAGCTTATGCACTCTCCCATTATTATGGTTGCTCATAAAGATTGTTTACTTTCAATACTGTGGTTAACTAATGATATTCACTTCTTAAAGTTTTGATTAAATCATAGCATTAGATAATGGCATTCTGAACTTGGTTTTGGCACTTGAATAGGTTAGACCACACTTCTAGCTTTATGCATTCGATTTACAATAATTGCTTCTTAGATTAAAGATTTAGCTTTCATTATTTTAGAATAGATCTGCTACGTTTTTAGCATTCGATTTCATAGTATAAATTCACTGTTTTCAGCAAGTCAATTCTTAGGGACATATTTACTGTTTTCAGCATTTAAATTCCTTAATATAGATTTAATGTTTTCAGCATTTGAACTTCTTAACATAGGTATTTTTCGTCCATAGATTAGGCAATCCTTTCCTAGCTTATTCGATTTCTTTTAGATAAACCCTTAAACATTGATACCGACACCCAACCACGACAAAGACTATCCTATAAGAGACCATATAGTGCCTGCACCTTTGAATTTTGTACGTCCCCCGGGTTGATAATTAAACTAGGCTCCTAGTCTAGCTACCCTCATTAGGCATCCATTCTAAGAGCTCACCACTTTTTGGCGCCATTTCCGGGAGGTGCTAAATCTTTTAGGAGACATCTTAAAAAACAAAACAAAATAAAACAAAAAATCACATAAAAAACATACAGATTTTACCAATGAATGCCTCATCGGAAAAGGGATAGGTTTGGATGCTTTTTGCCAATAGTCCCATGAGCAACAATAGTAACAACAGTTCTGACCACTCTCAATTGGAATTCCTAAACTCTGAAAACAAAACTGATTCCACATACGATCCAAACAGAGACAACTTCTTTGTTAGTTCCAGCTCAAACACCACTATGGCATACGAAGAAGAGGAACCTAGGGAGCTGTTCACCTTCCCCATTAGCATACCTCTTGGAGATTCCAAGATGAAGAATATCAACCCTAACAATATTCCAAAATTCCATGGGTTGACTTCAGAAGATCCCGACACATTCCTCTTTGAGTTTGAGGTAGTTTGCAGATCCTTTGATTACACTATAGATGCACAAAAGCTGAGGCTTTTTCCCTCCACACTGAAAGATTTATCACTTAGATGGTTCATGATTTTAGAAGGAAATAGTATTGTCAACTGGGACCAAATGAAACAAGCATTCCTAGAAAAATATAGGGACTACTGCAAAGCAAAGGATACAAGGGATGAAATATTTAGGCTGCAGCAGGGAGACCGTGAATCCTTAGAAGACTATGCCCAACATTTTTAGCTCAGCTACAAATGAGCTAACCATTGCACCCTAGACCCTAAATGGATGAAAATTGTCCTTCTTAGAGGGAACAAAGAAGAGAATTTTGAGATCTTAAACCTCTTGGGAGATGGAGACATATTTCAGAAAACTTATGACCAGATACTACAGATCTTCAAAAACCATTCTAGGTCTAGGAAAAGCAAAAGTGGGACAAGAGATACACATCTATCCATAGGATCATCATCATCTGCAGGACCAAATCTTACAAAATCTGATTTAGAAAACTTGTTAGATGACATGAAGACCGACATCTTACAATCTATGGCCATGCAACTTGATGCACTTCAAATAAAAAAGAAACAGGATGAAATCAACCAAGTCTTGGCAGTATTTTGTCCTCATTGTAAAAAGAAACATGAGAAGGGGCAGTGCACGTTAAACACCCTGGAAATATGTGGTCTCTGCACTGACGACCACTCCAGTGATAAATGTCCCCTCTTACCCTCATGTAAGGCTGCTATTCAAGATCCTGCAGTTTAAGGAGCAATCGAACAACTCTGTTTTATAAATCAAAGGAGGAGTAATTTTGTCAGACCATACCAACCTAGCAATCAAGCCTACTATAATCAGGGCTAGCAAAATTGGAACTCTGCACCAACTCCATGGAAAGCACAGCCAAATCCAAACCAATGGAAGCAAAATCAGTAGACTTATTAGTAGAATCAACAAACTTATCAATCACCCTATCAACAATCTTATTACCCACCGTCTTACCCTCCATACGCCCCACCTTTTCCTCCATCAACCACGAATTATGAAAATCAATACCCCCATCCATCAAATTGGAGAGCCCCATTACAACAGCCACTTATTATGCCTCCCCCAAAGGCTCAACCACCCCGCATACCCCCACCAATTCCATCCCAACCCATCCCAAACCCTAATAATAATGAACCTGCACAACAACAACAGACTTATAACACTGAAATCACACAATTCCCTACCTATGTAGTAGACACCATGGAAATAAATGAAATAAACATTAGGTTTGGGAAAACGTTACAAAATAAAACCACATAGAATATCCAAGAACTTGAAGCTCAAGAACAAACAACACAACCCTATATTCAGCATCTGGATGAACCAACCACTCAGGAGGAAGAAATGCAACCACTCACATGAAGCAAAAACCCTCCATTTCCAGAGAAACTTATACGAAGTACAACAGAGGAAGAAGAAAATGCAATTTTAATTGAATTAAAGCACTTAAACATCCAAATCCCGATTTTACAAGCCATAAGGGATGTTCCCATACGTAACAAATTTATTAGAGAAAATTATCTGAGGAAACCTGGGAGGAGGAAGCATGACCCACCAACCATAAACGTAGTGGGAAAATTAGCTGATTTAATGCTGGGTATTACTATTAACCCTAAATATCTTGATCCCGGCAATCCTGTAGTAAATGTCACCATTAATAACAGACAAATAAATAGAATCTTAATCGATTTGGGAGCTACTATCAATGTGATGACTAAGGAAACCATGATATACCTAGGACTCCAATCAATGGTTAGACCAACAAATGCAGTACTCTAGCTAGCTGACACATCCACTGTGAAACCTAAGGGATGCTTGAAGACATTATGATCAATATCGAAGCCTGGGAATACCCAGCTGATTTCATAGTCATCGAAGTAAAAAGTGAACTTAGTGGTTATCCAATCATACTAGGGAGACCTTGGTTGGAAACTGCAGATGCTTACATAGGTTGCAGATCAGGAAACATGACTATCACCAGTGAACATGCTAGGAAGAAAATCATGATTTACCCACCAACAAGGAAATCTTCAGATTTAGAATATCAGAATTGGACTTTTGATTATAATGACACACCAAATCAAAACCTATGACCTGTCCAAACAATTGATGTTGCGCTATCACTAACAGAAATAGATGAAGATGGTCATATAGATAGATTCATACAAAATGCATATTCTAACAATGATGGTCTTCAAAGATTTTTTGACATAGACCAGCAACACAAAGGAAAAATTTCAAACCAAAACTTAAATAAAATGTGGGTAGAAGCACTATCTCTGGAAGAACAATCAGGAAAAGCAAAGACAATGGAAATTATGCCTATAAAGACAGTCAACATTAATTGCAATCTCAAGCCAGAGCAAGAAGCACAGTTAATGAAAGTACTATCAGAAAAAATAAATCTTTTGCATGGACATATGCAGACAGGAAATGTATACATCCTGATATCTGCAAACATTACATTTACATCAAAGAAGGGTCTATTCCTATCAGGCAACCACAAAGGAGGCTAAAGCCATCATTAAAGGGCATTGTCAAAGTATAACTACAAAATTTATTAGATG
Source organism: Larix kaempferi (assembly GCA_027924585.1). Taxonomy (NCBI): domain Eukaryota; kingdom Viridiplantae; phylum Streptophyta; class Pinopsida; order Pinales; family Pinaceae; genus Larix; species Larix kaempferi. Next base: position 6,774,612 of record BSBM01000264.1, read on the forward strand.
TTGGGTTCATATATCTAATCTCTTATAGCGAATGGATCTCACCACTGGTTATAGTCCCTAAAAAAGGAGGCAAATGGAGAATTTGTGTGGACTATAGAGAGCTAAATAAAGCAACCAAGACAGATCACTGTCCACTCCCATTTATCGATTAGGTACTGGACACATTAGCTGGGAATAAGTATTTCTCATTTTTGGATGGCTTCAGTGGGTACAACCAAATCTTAATACACCCAACTGATCAATATAAGACAACGTTTACATGCCCTTGGGGTACTTACGCATATAGAGTAATACCATTTGGGTTATGTAATGCTCCAACAACATTCCAAAGGGCCATACTAAGTATATTCTCTGATTTCATAAATGATCAACTAGAAGTCTTCATGGATGACTTCACACCCTATGGAAAAAACTTTAATCAGGTATTGAACCATCTTGAATTAGTGTTGAAAAAATGTATTGAGATGAGCCTATGTCTGAGCAATGACAAATGTAGAATGTTAATGGAAGAGGGCATCATTATAGGGCACCATATATCATAGAGGGGGATAGAGGTTGATCAAGCAAAAGTTTCAGTAATCAGAATGCTGCCACCACCTGTTAAACAAAGGGATGTGAGAAGTTTCCTTGGACAAACAGGGTACTACAGGATATTTATTGAAAATTATAGCAGGATTGCTGCACCAATATTTTCCCTTATCACAAAAGACACTGAGTTCATATGGACAAACCATTGCATGACAGCATTTGATAAGCTTAAGGAGAAAACAATTACAGCTCCAGTACTCCAAGGACCAGACTAGGCACTTCCATTCCACATCCACTTAGATGCATCAGATAAGGTAATCGGATCTATCCTTGGACAGGAAAAAGAGAAGAAGCCCTACGCAATATATTATATTAGTAAAAATTTGGTAGGGTTGGAATTAAATTATGCTGTCATTGAGAAGGAATTTTTGGCAGTCACACATGCCATTAATAAATTCAGGAACTATATCACAGGTTACCAAGTTTTTGTTCATACAGACCATTCAGCCATAAGGTATCTCACGAACAAACCCAACACAAGTGCTCGAGTCATTAGATGGCTACTACTCCTCCAAGAGTTTGACATCACAATTTTAGACAAGCCAGGTAAACACAATGTGGTGGTTGACTTTCTATCTAGTCTCACACATGGACAAGATAGTGAAGTAATCAATGCCAGCTTTCTAGATGAGCACCTTTTTCCCTATCCACAAGAATCCCATGGTTTGCTGACATAGTAAACTATTTAGTGTCTGGGAAGTTTCCAAAACATTACAGTTATAGAGAAAAGACTAAAGTAATAAGACAAAGTGCCGCATACACATGGATAGAGGGCATTCTCTTCAAACAAGGACCAGATAAAATACTCAGAAGGTGCATTACAGAATATGAATGCATGACATAATGCATGCCACTCACAATGACACATGTGGAGGACACTAGGCTGCAAAGAGGACAACCTATAAAATTTTGCAAATAGGGTACTATTGGCCAACATTCCGTAAATATGCTTATGAATATGCTTCACACTGTGATGATTGCAAAAGGATGAGGAATCCAACACAAAAAGAAGAAATGCCACTTCATCCACAAATCTCCTTGGAGGCATTCGAAAAATGGGGATTTGATTTTGTTGGTCCAATCAACCCACAGTCTAAGCAGAAAAGCTACATCCTAGTATGCACTAACTACCTTACAAAGTGGACTGAGATAGCTGCACTTGCTGCAGCGAATGAAACCAACGTGGAAAAATTCTTCACTGGGCATATCTTTCACAGGTTTGGAGTACCAAGAGAACTAGTTTATGATCAAGGCCCACAATTCACATCAAATTTAATAGAAGACTTGCTTAAAAGAAACAATGTCAAGCACAGACAGTCCTCCTCCTATCACCCTCAAGCAAATGGTCAAGCTGAGGTAACCAACAAAGAATTAGAGAGGATTTTGACAAAGGCTGTACAAATCCACAAAAGAGATTGGATTGATAGACTGAGTGAGGCAGTTTGGGCCTATAATACCACATGGAAGACAACAATATGATTCACACCTTATGGACTAGTATATGGAAAGAAAGTCATGCTGCCGATTGAATTTGAAATAAATACATTAAGAATTGCAGCAGAGTTAAATATGGAACTATCAGAGATACAATAAGAATTCATGCTACAATTGAATCAACTGGATGAGCAATGCCAACAAGCACTTTCCCATACTGAAATCATCCAACATCAAAGGAAGAAGTGGCATGAAAAACACCTAAAGGATAAAAAGTTCAAGGAAGGTGATTGGGTACTACTCTATGACTCTAGGTTTCACACATTCAAGGGAAAGATAACAACCATATGGTTGGGACCTTACATAATTCAAAAGATCTATGAAAATGGAGCTGTAAGGATCATTACAATTGATGAAGAGGAGTTTCCCATGATAGTAAATGGACATCGACTCGAACTTTACAAGAAGCCACAGTCAAAGGAGGATTTTACACAGGTACTCTACCAACAACAACTGATGCTGATAGAGAACATAGAAGACCATTGAAATCTAGTTCATCGAGAAAATAGAAAAAAATGAAAAAAGAGAAAACAAAGAAAAAAAATGATGAAAGAAAATTTGAAAAAAGAGAAAAGATATGAAAAAGAAAAATGAAAAAAAATGAAAAAATTGAATGAAAAAAAAACAAAAAAAAGACATTACTGAAATAAAGATCAAACATGGTGAATTCAGGTAAGCACAGGTAAAATTGCAGGGCATCATACAGTCCCACGCAGGTGAATCAAAACAAGAGAGCTAGATATCAAGCAATTATATTCAAGTCAGCAACAAAGATATCACACTACAGAATTCAATCAAGTGAGTTTGCTATTATTCAAAATCTGCTACTATTCAAGCGAGCCTGTCATCAGAATACAAGTGAGCCAGAAATCTAATCAAGTGAGCCCGATTAATATCAACCATTAAAGCAACCAAGCGAGCCAGCCATGTATTCCAAGGAAGACATCAAAGGTATCAACTAGTACAGAATTCATATCCAGCAAATGCGGCAGAAAATCTAGGACACGAAATCCATATTGAATAAAAGATATATTATTGAATTGATAAGATGCTTAATGCTTTACAATAGCTCGCCTTTTATAAGGTGTGAGCATTCTTAATAAGGGTTACGTCCCTTCAATTAAACTAATTAATAATTTACTGATTAATTTAATACAATATTTTATATTCATAGCATTGCCTTTCCCTTTTGGAAAGCTTTGTCCTCAAAGCTTGAGTATTTTCCTAATGTCGTCATTCATTCAGATTCAGTGTTGGAATTAGAATCGGACGCAATTTCTTTTGTAGAGACTTGCACTTCCTTTCCATTGATGATTTTGCATTGTATTGTCTGATTATTCCTACATTTATGGCCTGGGATCCAATCATCACCGCATCAACGACATATGTTTTTCTTCTTCTTTCTATCATACGAGTAGCTGTTAGATGGCTTTGATCTATTTTCCATTTCATAGGAATATGATTGAGCTTTGTGGCATTGATGGCCGGGTGACCACGTATCTTCACAGTACCTACATTGTGTCTCTTTTTCTTGTCGACAATGGTTGTCGCCTCTTGTTTTTATTCCTTCCAGTTTGCGTTATGCGGCTTTTTCTTTATGTCATGCTACCTCTACGTTATGTATGTCGTGTAACTTTAACTCTTTTTGGAGGTACGGTTTAAGACCTCCTAAATAGGTTTCGAGTCTCTGCTTGTCAGACAACCCAAATACTCGTGTTGACAAGGATTCCCACTGATGAGTGAATTCCTCAACACTTCCAACTTGTTGTAATCTCGTAAGTTTACTGAAAAACTCATCTTCCTTGATACCTTGAAACCTATTAAAAAAATCATTTTTGAACAAGTTCCAGGTGTAGGAAAAATTGTCTCTCTTCCACCATAGGTACCAATTATAGGCGTACCCTTCCATATGCATTGATGCATATTTCACCTTCTCCTCGTCAGCTTGAATATTGTAAATGTCGAAGTATTCCTCTGCTTTGTTTAGCCAAGCAACACATTCGTCTTCACTTCCCTTGTATTTCGACAACTCTATTTTTGCCTTAGGTGGGTACACTATGTAAGGGTGATATTGATTCCCTTTTGGTTTATGGTTTGATGGTGGATCGGAACTACTGGATGACGTAAGTGACATATTTGAACTGCTTCGTTGTTGGCGGTGATTTTTGTTTTTTTTATTCTCTACTATCATACTGATAGCTTCTATTTGGCTGTTTAATCGTGCCTCCATATCTGGTAGTACTTTTGTTTCTATCTCTTGCTTAAGCATCGCATTGTTAATCTTTATTTCTTTTTTCAATTCTTCTTGATTCTTGGCAAGTGCTTCCTGTGTGAAAATATGAAATGAGGCATCTAGCATGTCTGGACTACTGACTTGGCCTGTCTTAGGAGTTAGTCTTTGTAACATATCCATTAATATATTATGGTTCTGCATCAAGGTGCTCAAGTTCTGGGTTATGGTGTTTATGTTTTGAGTCATAACACTCATTTTGTCATCCAAGTCTTTTTGTTTTTCGTTTAGAGTGTCAAATTTTTCACTCAGCCTTCTTTCTAGTACCAGAACAACTTCATCTTTGATTTCTTTTTTAAGCATGGCATTGTTATTTTTCATCTCTTCCTTAAAATCTTCTTGAAACACTTTCTCAAGTTTGTCCATTCTGGAGTTTAGACCTTCGATGATTTTTAAATTTCTAATTTGGTCTTTTTCTAATTTTTCTAGTCAGTCTCGTAACTCGGCCATTTTTCTTGACCGGGTGTGGGGAGGTGAATATTTGGAATCGATTTTGGTGTTTAGGATAAGAGTTAGGGAAGGAATAAAATAATAATACAATAAATATTATTAAATTATAATAATAATTTATTGTATATTAAAATAATAATACAATAATTATTATTTAAATTATAATAATTTTATTATGTATGAAAAAATATAATAATAAAAAATTTATTATTAATATTTTTGTGTTTTGAATGTATGCAGGTCTTGGGAATGGCGGGAAGTGATAGTGGGGAGGTGGCGGTGGAAGAGTGCGGAGGGGAATGGAGAGAGCTTAGCGAGGGAGGAAATGGGGCAGGTGTGGCGTGGACGGGTGTGCTGGAGTGGGCGTGGAGGGGTGTGGTGGGAGAGCAGGCAGGAGCGTGGATGCGGTGGGAGAGGACGAGGGTTTGGGAGAGGTGCACGAGTAGGAAGAGAAGAGGAGGGCTGGAGCGGAGGCATGAGGAAGAAAGGCGAAGAGAGTGTGCGTGCAGGGAAGGAGTGGCAGGCAGAGGGAGAAGGCCGGTAGTGGATCAGCGCAGGGTGACGGAGGGGAGAGGCGAGGAGGGAGAGAGGGAGAAGTGTGCGGGAAGGAAGTGGAGGTGTGTGGAGCAGGTGCGCGCGAAAGGTAGGAAGGAGGGAGAACGCAGGGGATGGACATAGCAGAGAGGGGATGATGGTGTCGCAGTTGGTGGCGCGGTGGTGGTGGGAGGCGCGATGGTGGCGAGATGGGGTGAAGGCAGGAGGGAGGGAGTGGTGAGAGACGAGGGTGCAGGTGTGGGAGTGGGTGTAGGGTGGAATGAGGAGCCGAATCTGAGCTCGCTGGAGGAGTTGATGAGCTGAATCCGAGCTTGCTGGAGGAGTTGATGAGCTGAGTCCGAGCTCAGATTGCAAGAGCGAATCCACTCTGATACCAAATGTGGAAGAAAATCTAGGACACGAAATCCATATTGAATAAAAGATATATTATTGAATTTATAAGATGCTTAATGCTTTACAATAGCTCGCCTTTTATAAGGTGTGAGCATTCTTAAGAAGGGTTACGTCCCTTCAATTAAACTAATTAATAATTTACTGATTAATTTAATACAATATTTTATATTCATAGCAGCAAACAAGCTATTCAATCACATCTGCAATATCTTCACGTGAGCCTGCCATCTATTCAAAAGAGCCAGCCTAGATTATAGCAATACAAGAAGAATAAGAAAACCAATGCAACAACAACATTACAAACTCAAGTCAGAAAATGGCACAAAGTTCAAAAGCAGCCAATACAGCAAAATCAAACGTAACCAAAGGAAAAAAGCAGCAACCGAACATAACTACTGACATGCCAAAATTTACTACAGACATTTCCAAATCTACTACAGAATCCGCCACACATAAAAAATTCGGGCCAGATCATGAACTCAGGTACGCTAAAACATAACGAGGTAATCTCTAAACATCTTCATTTTATTTTTAAGGCCAAATTATTATCCAGTAAGACATTTGTTTTCCGAAGCTGAGGACAGCTTACATCTTCATTCGGCGACACGGTTCAGTTTAGAATGACCTCAATAAATCATGATTACTACCTAAGTCATATCAGCCTCAGTGAATCATGATTACTACCTTTGTCATGTCATCAAATGATAAACCCGCACCTAGCCGCCATCCTTCCAAATAATCAAAGCGAATGGGGCAAGATACAATCATGAAACGAAAAGCAAGGCTCAATCAAGCAACACGTACAACAAACGTTAATAAGGATAAGTGTGGAAAGGCAGTTAAGTAAGGTTGCATAATCTTCCAAAAAGCGAGTTTTGCATATACAAAACCTCTCAGAACTCTCCAGAAGCAAGGAACTAGAAGTTAGTGTGGTCACGCAGCCAGCAATCCAGCCCTCGAACCTATAATCAACCTCGATCATTTGAGGAAATATAGCCACGCTCCAAGTGCTGGTTTATTGTTATAGTAAAGGATTTCAGGATGACAAAAGGTTTCAAGAAAAGCGAACCAGAGGAACACAACGCTATTTATCAGAACCCGCGAATCCTGCCAATCATTCACAATGCAGGCTAGATGCCTTTCATCTTAGGATTGAAAGGATACAATGTAGGGGTGGCTCTGGAGTTTGCAAGAAATTTAAAGCATATCAAGGATGAGCATTTCGTCACACGAGTGAAGGGGTTGCGTATAAGGTTGCATGATGAATCAATTGCCAAATTCACTGGTCTAGCAAGGGGTCTGCATTGGAGCAGAGACAACCGGGAGGCAAACCATGAAGCAAAGGTAGCATTTTTTGAGGAAGGAGAGGTCTACGATGAAGATAAAAATGGAGTCAAAAGAATCCGTGAATCCTGCCAATCATTCACAATGCAGGCTAGATGCCTTTCATCTAAGGATTGAAAGGATACAATGTAGGGGTGGCTCTGGAGTTTGCAAGAAATTTAAAGCATATCAAGGATGAGCATTTCGTCACATGAGTGAAGGGGTTGCGTATAAGGTTGCATGATGAATCAATTGCCAAATTCACTGGTCTAGCAAGGGGTCTGCATTGGAGTAGAGACAACCGGGAGGCAAACCATGAAGCAAAGGTAGCATGTTTTGAGCAAGGAGAGGTCTACGATGAAGATAAAAATGGAGTCAAAAGAATCTCCATGCCGGCACCATGGGATGAAATGGCTGCAATCATCCAGAAATACATTATATGCACTGGTAGGCTAAGTTATGTCCCTATTTTTCATTTTCGAATTCTGGAATTGTTAAGGCACATGAGCCATCTTCCACCAAACAACAGCATTATGATTCCATACTATATCCTCCTATCCCTGGAAGAAATGAGCAAGAAAGTGATTAAAGGGAAAGAGGATGCTTTAGCCCACCATGGGTTGATCAAATTAATCATTTGTGAGGAATTAAAAGCACAGATCCCAGAGCTTTCTTGGGAAGAATTTGTGTTGGTATCTACTGAGGATCTTCAAAGAATGAAGGGTACACCCATAGTTGGCGTACCCCTACCTCCTGGATCAAAGAGCAAGATCGCCTCTACATCAGGGACTAAGAGGAAAATCAACCTCAACAGCGTGGTTGATACCCTGGTGAAGATTAATCACTCACGAGATGACTCCCCCAAAATGACCCCTGGGATTTCTATCAGTAATCAAGGGACAAAGACAAAATAAAAGATTCACACAAGCATCTAGAATCCGAATTACCAAGGAAGAGAAAAGGGAACCCAGTCCCCTAGTTTGAAATGTGTCTGATGAGGATGATGATTGGGTAGATCAGGAAGATCCCACTACACCAAAGGATCAAGATGAAGAAGAAGAATGGGATGCAGAAGAAGAGTAGGATGCAAAAGAAGAACAAGATAAACAAGAAGGACAGGATGCACAGGAAGAGCAAGACAACTTCTAGGGGAACCCTTCTGAGCATAAGGAAAACCCTAGGGTCGCTGACCAACTCGCTGAGGTGCAGGAAGAATTAGAAAAACTCAGAGAGGAGTTGGAAAAATTGAAAATCGAATCTAGAAGCCAGCCAAGGTCTCCCCTATTTTCACCTAAAAAGACACAAATTCCGAAAATGCATCATGCAAGGGAGCTAAGACTGGCTGAGCAGAAAAATTTAGCACTTAAGGAGAAATTGGCTGAGGCACAAGAGGAATTGGCCAAAAAGGACTAGGATATTGTTCAATTGAGGGACGTTTTGGCTACTACCACTAAAATATATGATAAACTACTGGACCTCAGGCCGCCATCAACAATTTATGCAGTTTATCTACAAGAAAGTGGGGCAAATTCTAGCTCCAAAGGTTAAAATAAGGACTCCCGATAGAGATAAACTCCCCCAAGGAATTTGTGGATGCATCTCTAGACTCCACAGAGTTGGAGAAGGACTAGCTAAGTGAATTTTTCTTGCACAATTTTGTAGCTCCTAGCTCGCCCAACTGGTCACCAAACCCTTACATGGGCGATTTCCAGTTGAGGCCATTGTGTTCATGCATGAATCACAAAATTGAATGAGCTCAAGACTACCACATTTATGTTGCAGCAAAATGGAAAAATCCATTATGGATCAGGGCAGAGGTGACTCACCCTGAAAGAATAATTTACCACCATAGGAACATCACCTAGAATGAGGAATTGATCCCCATTCTCTTTGGGAAGCAACAGGAGGGTGTGGCACACTTTGATGTTACTCTCCAGAGCACACACAAAGAATTTCATGAGTCTATTAATGAAAGATGGCGCAGAGTAGCAATTGATCTAGAAAGGAAAGAGCTTCACTCCCATCTCAGACTTGAAGCTGCTCTCCTCATAGCTAAACTGTACAAGGAATCCTTAGTAAAGAACTAGCTCAGATGGCTTCAAATGAGGCTAAATCCCCCATTTTTCTTTCCCCTAGTTATTAAGGGATAGATTAATGAGGAAGAAGAGAGGAGAGCATGGGTCAAGGAGGATCAAAGCTTGGGCTACTACAGATAGGTAGAGACCCCTAGGGTGGTAGCATGGGACATCAGAGATGTTGTTGAAGAACTAAATATGTCACCCAAGGATGGGTGAATCCTGCAAGCATGGGGGAGATGATAATCCTAAATAATAGGTATCCTAATAACCTTTTCCCACAATGAAGCACAAGAAAGGGTGAAGAAATACATTTTTTTTGTGGGAGAAATGATTTACCTTGATTATTTAATGAAGCTGTTTTAAATATTATTCTTGTATGTTTGAAAGTGTGTTCAATAACTAATTATATGAAAATCGAGTATGATTTAGCAGGTCCAGGTACACTAAGGGACAAACATGCAGATCAAGCAGAGGACCGAAAGATCATGCAAAGCTTAGCGCCTTTTTCCTGATTTCTAGAGAGAACACTTGTTCAAACAGAATCGACAATTAGACATATAGTTAGGTTAAGCATTAGAGGCATAAATATACGGGCCTCTCGGCTATCGAGAGGATCTTGTTGCCATTTTTGAGAACCATTGTTTTACGTTTTTACTGCTGAGACAATTCGTGCTATAGACCTTTTATGGAATTATGAAATTACTATTTTGAATGAAGATTTGATGTTGCTTTCAATTCGGCGTCTATAAGTTTTCTCCACTCCTGAGGTCGGGTTGGAGACGGCCCCTCCAACACATAAGTTAGGATATTTTACTGTTCAAGTAATTTTCATTATGTGCTTTACATTGACTGAATCTATATTGCATATGAAAGCATTTAAATGGCGTTAAATAGTACGATTTGATTTCTGTAGTAAAATGACCATTCTGATTCTGTAGTTGGTTATAACGCATTATGTAGTTCGGTAACACTGTTTCAGTAGTCCTGTATCAGCATTCTTCCAAGTCATATTTTAAGCATCTATTTTCTTATGTTCTCGCATTGCTTTTGAAACAGTGATCCAGATCTTAAAGCTTATGCACTCTCCCATTATTATGGTTTCTCATAAAGATTGCTTACTTTCAATAATGTGGTTAATTAATGATATTCACTTCTTAAAGTTTTGATTAAATCATAACATTAGATAGTGGCATTCTGAACTTGGTTTTGGCACTTGAATAGGTTAGACCAGACTTCTAGTTTTATGCATTCGATTTATAGTAATTGCTTCTTAGATTAAATATCCAGCTTTCATTATTTTAGAATAGATCTGCTACGTTTTCAACATTTGATTTCATAGTATAAATTCATTGTTTTCAGTAAGTCAATTCTTAGGGACATATTTACTGTTTTCAGCATTTAAATTCCTTAATATAGATTTATTGTTTTCAGCATTTGAACTTCTTAACATAGGTATTTTTCATCCATAGATTAGGCAATCCTTTCCCAGCTTATTCGATTTCTTTTAGATAAACCATTAAACATTGATACTGACACCCAACCATGACAAAGACTATCCTATAAGAGCACATATAGTTCCTGCACCTCTGAATTTTGTATGTCCCTTGGGTTGATAATTAAAGTAGGCTCCTAGTCTAGCTGCCCTCATTAGGCATCCATTCTAAGAGCTCACCAATCATCAAAAGAGGGAAACTTCCATCTTGGAATGGACAACCTAGATGACTGGAAAGTAGAGACAAAAACTGAGAAGTTTGCCCCCAACTTTGAGAGAATGGCAAGTATAAGCTACTTGTATTCTTTCACTATCTCATATATTTTCAACTGGGATATCAAGATTTTGAACTTGGTGAGAAAGGCATTAATCGATTCGAAGTTGTTAGGACTCAAACATATGAGCTTATCATCTTTTGGTCCAAAAAGAGATTCGAGCTTGTCCCAAATATCTTTAGGAGATGTAAGATCGATGACATGAAAGTGTAGATCTTCAGAAATTGAGAGAAGGAGGAGACCAATTGCTTCATCAAGCTGATCCAAGTACTTGGAGTTTTCAACTGCACTGGTTGGTTCTACCATCATTTCGTTGAGTATTCGAGTGAAGATCTTTGATCTCATGAAGAGATTCATTCTGTATTTCCACTCGACATAGTTGGAAGATGTAAGCTTTAGATCCATCTGAACAGAGAAAGTTGAATAGTTGAAGAAGATTCTGAACGGGTGAATAAACCTGCAAAAGAAGAAAAGTTGTGCTGATGGAGAATGCTACACTTCGACTGAACACTACCTTAAGGACACTTGGAACATAGACTAAGTCCTTCACACCTAGATAGACCTCACTGGATTTCTCCAATGAATTCAAGTAATAGCACCAGGATTTGCTGTGGAAACTCAAATGCTTCTGGTGCACAAGTGAAAAGATAGATGCTCAAAGAAATGCTGCAACTGCTGCAATTCGAATAGCTACTTCCTGCTCTGATACCATGTAAGAATCTGCAAGAGATCTAGCAACTGTAGAAACTCACAATCAAACTATCAAGTATGTTGCAAAGAAGAAGAGAAGGAGACACTCAATGATCACTCGTAAACACAGAATAATAGACAATATCTCAGTATCATACAATGAATAAGAATGTAAGTGAATGAGTACAATACAGCTGTAAAGTGCATAATATAGGATTTGAATAATCCAAGTAGGGCATTCGAATTCCTAAATTGGAGTCTGGCTTGGATAATAGTGGAGTCATCATTCATTCAGTAGTATCAGTCATAAATGGTAAAGGTCAGTCAAGTGTGTCTAACTGAGTCTAACAGAACCATCTAGGCATAAATCGGGGAAGGGAGACTCCAAGGGAGGTGCATGAGGATGTCAAAAGGGTCAGTGGAGCTGTAGAATTGGATAAGTAGGAGTTGTAGGTAGTTAGGATGAACAATCAGTTGAAGAACTGATCAATCAAGACTCTAACTGAATGATAACTGCTAGTAGGTGAGTTAAGGCGCTCTAACTGAGAGATAACTGATTGGTAGGTGAGCAAAGGCACACTTGGCATGAAGAAGACTGAAGAAGGGCACATTAGGTAGGTGGGAGGCCCTATGGGGGCTGAAGACAAGCTATGGAGAGCTAGAAGGAAGCTCTACGTGCTGGGTGGAGCACCATGATGATGACTAGATGCATGCAGATGACTAGATGCATGCATGCAAAACTAAAAAGTGATGGTGAGAATATTCCAACACAAAGAAATGATATAAAGAGTCTATTTGGCCGTCATTGTAAAGGGTTGAAACCTGTAATAGAGAATGACATTTTTGAACTGAGGAGACCTATTTTATTGTAAAGTTTTGCTATGCAGAAATAAAGCACATTTTGAAGGGTGAAGATTCATGCGTTGTTTGTGTTGCAGTCTGCGTTTTCCCTTTTCTTTGTAAATCATATTATCCAGTGAAAAGCTTCCATGTTGTTTTTCTTCTTATTCTTATGGTGAAAGTTTTATTTAATCCAAAATTCATGTAAATCATTCTATGTGTTAATCGCACCTAAGCATTTCATGTTTTCTTCTAAAGTCGATATTAAATTCATCTGTGTTGATGCTTAATGTTGATGGGTTGTTTTACTTTCTTTCGAATATCACCTTCTAAAATAAACTGACTGTGGGAAGGCAATTCATGTTGTTTATTTTTTGGTGGTATTTAGAAATCTCAGATGTGACTCCATGCCCAATGTGATTCATATGTTTTCAGCCAATTTTAAAATAGAAGATCGGTTTCTTGAAAAACGTTTCTGGCCATCGTATTCTTCTTTTGAGAGAGCCCTCTCTGGTAGGAAAGAAGCCATATCTCCTCATAAAGCTTGGTTTGAAATAGTTACCTTAGGGTCATCCTTCCACAACCAAAGGGTAAATCCTAAGTGATAACATTTTGGCACCGTTGCTGGGGCCAAATGCTCAAAATTTTCCCTGGGAAGAACAACAAATGTAATCATATTTCTATGGGAAAAGAAATTTGATATTTAGTGTTGGTTGTATTTTTTCCCTGGCGACTTCACTGTCAAGAAAATTTCAGGTTTAAAGGAAACTCCAAGAAAGACATTGTGGATCCCATAAAGATTCCCACGAGAAGAAATCCAGACTCTCAGTTCTTCTCGGTGGTGGAGAGTCTAGGAAAGATTCTAAGGAAGATTAAAGGAAAATATCAAGAAGGTACTTCTCAAACAATAAATATGTTTCCCCCTTTTCAAGAAGAGTTGTTAGATGATGAAAATGTTTATTTAAGTGAAAGCTTTGAACAATCTTTGTTGAGGTCTAAATCGAAATCAAATTTAAAAGAAAGTGTAATTGATCAAAACGGGTTTCATACATATTTTTTAAAGTCGGTTTGGGAAGATATGCTAAATTCTGGAAACGTTGAGTCTAAAAAATATAAATCTCAATGAATACCATTACGAAATCATAAACCCATCCCAAACCCACTAGTAGTCATGGCTGCTAGGTTCGTCCCACTCGTTCTACTCGTTGCCTCGCATGACCTCCCTCAAAACTATGCATAAAGAATCACATTTCTTGATGGGGGCGATTATACAACCCAACAGCATGTTGATAGATTCAATGACTTCATTGACCTTGAGGAGGTGGATCATGATGATGCTAAAATGAGGCTTCTAGCATAGAGTTTGTCTGGGAATTAAATAAGTGGTTTAGGGACTTGCTGCTGGATCAATACCTTCCTATGATGATTTCGTGACTTGTTTGCTTTAGAGGTGGGAAGAAAAGAAAAACCCTTCACAATCCCTAACCCAGTATAACAATCTGAAGAAGGGGGGTTTTGAGTCTGTCCAAGAATTTTCCACTAGATTCATGAGGGTTTATAATTCCATCCCTACTTATGTGAAACCCCTGGTGGGGGATGCTAAATTGCATTATGCAGATTCCTTTGAGGGTGATTTTTCTTATATGTTGAGAGAAAGAAAATCAACCACTCTGCCAGATATGTTAAAATATCCAGTGGAGGTTGAAGCAAATATGATGGCTTCTGAGAAAATGAAACAGAAAACTGATACAGACAGAAGGAAGATTAGGGAAGAAAATGTTGATTCTACCTCCTCTCCCATTGATGCTAGATTGATATGATGATGAAAACAATGGAGAAACTAATGAATAGATTAGCCTTAGAGAATAAACCCCAGAACAGAGATCAGCAAGAGCCTCAAATTAGAAACCTGAATTTTAGGAGACAAAATCCATGACAAATAAGACAAAGGGATCAAAGAGATCAAAGGAATCCAAGGAACGAAGTAGATGATCAAGTAAGACCCCCATTTCCTAAAAAATACATAGATGAGGAAGGAGAGACTGAATTTGTGGAAAGTGAAATTCATCATTTTGATGACCTTAATTCTGAAGTTTATTTACCCAAGACAGAGCATGACATGTTTTCCAAAGATGGGGAATGTAATACTCTCGAGTTAGAGATAGAACAATACCGACTAGGGTATCAAAATGTTGTGAGTGACCTCCAGAGAAAAATAAATATCAGGAACAGGGATGTAGTTGTGGATAAAGGAAAGAGTCTTGTAGGTTTACCCTCGACCAGCCAACACAAAAGGGATAAACCAAAAAAAGAGGTGGAAAAGAAACTTCTAGAAGTTAAGAAATATTTGGTCAAATAAAATGATAAAATGCTTACTTCCTTCAATTTACAAAGTGAGATGTTGAATATCAAAATACCCATCCCTTTCAGTGAGTTGTTGAAAAATGGTGAAAATAGGGAACAAATCTAAAAAATGGTTAGAAGTAGGGGACAAGTAGAACATGATGCTCTAGAATTAAATGATGATGCTCCAACTATTATGATGGGTTATAAAATGGAGGATAATAGTTTAGAACAAGTTCCGCCTTTTTATGTAAATCTGAATATTCATGATATGACCCTTCATAATTGCATGCTTGATTCGAGAGCTTCTCATAATCTGATGCCAAAGGTGGTGGTCGAAAGTTTGGGTTTAGGGTTCACAAGACCATACAAGGATTTGTTTTCTTTTGATTTGAAAAAGGTCAAATTCTTGGGGTTGATAAAATACCTAGTAGTTTCTCTCACGAAATTTCCAGCTAAAAATGTGGCCATGGATGTGGTTGTTGCAAATATTCCACCAACGTTTCATATGCTGTTATCCAGGTCTTGGGCTTCAAAGATCAGGGGAACTTTGTAGATAGATATGTCCTTTGGTACTATTCCAATCCTCAGTGAACATAGAATATTATACACTGAGAAGAGACTCTCATTTGTGGTAAGTAACCAGAATTATCCAAATAACCATTCTATTTATGCAATTGATATTGATTTAGGATATTCTATCTTCTATAATGATTCTCAGTCAGAAAAGAAAATAGATATATATAATAAAAAGCAAGAAGGAAATAGCCAGATTAAGGGAAAGGAAGAATTTAGAAAAAAACTGAGGATCGAAGGGACTTGGACAATGCATTTTGATGGGTCGAGAAGCAAAAAGGGTGTTGGTGCAGGCGTCTGGATAATGACTCCAAATAGAGACTTTCTAATGTATTCTTTCAAATTGGATTTTGAATGTACTAACAATGTTGCAGAGTATGAAGCTCTGATTCTGGGATTGAATGTGCTGAAAGATCTAAGGGCAAAGAAAATAGAAGTATTTGGGGATTCAGAGCTGGTCATAAATCAAGTGAATGGCATATATCAGATGAAGCACCCAAAAATGAGATCATACATAAATGAAGTCTGGGATATGTTGGATAATTTCTTTGATGAACACGACATAGTGGTAATACCCACAATTAACAACTCAATAGCAGACTCTTTGGCTACAATTGTTGGCGCTTTCAAAGAACTTGGTTTTTCGAATAAAAAATATGAGATTGAAGTCATAAATAGGCCTTCTATTATTGACAATTCGAAACATTGGAAGGTTTTTGATGATGATATGCAAATTAAAATATTTCTGGAAATGACTCATGAGTTTGCAAATACAAGTATCGATAATGAAAACCAAGGTATGGAAGGAGTTGTGAACAGTGAAGAATTTCTAAATGAACAAGAAAAGTTTAGAGGAGAAATTGGAGGAAAAGAAATAATTCAGTTAAAGAACAATGTCATTCCCAGAGGGCTAGTACCGTTGGATAAGTTGTTTGACAGAAATGATGTGGCCAAGAATCCAAAAGTAGAGCCTCATGATGGAGAAGTAAAAGACTGCAACATTGGGACAAAATAAGAGCTCGGGTTAGTGAAAATTTCTAAGAACCTGCCGCCAGAAGAAGAAAAGAAATATGTTGAGCTGATGAAAGATTTCACAAATGTGTTTTCCTAGAGTTATGAGGATTTGAAGGAATGCGACACTTCTATTATTCAACATACTATCCCCATCAAGCCAAATGAGAATCCCTTTAAACAAAAAATCAAGAGAATAAATCCACTCTTGCTTCCAGTGATAAAAAAGGAGGTTAAAAAGTTGTTTGATGCCAAAATAATTGTGTCACTAAGATTTTCCAGATGGGTGGCGAATCTGGTCCCTATAAGAAACAAGAATGGAGAAATAAGGTTGTGCGTAGACTTCAAAAATTTGAACAAAGTATCCATGAAAGATAATTATCCTTTACCAAAGATGGATGATATTTTGTAGAAGGTTGTGGGGGAAGAGAGAATTCCATGTTGGATGGCTTCTCTGGATACAATCAGATCAAGGCCCTTCCAGAGGATCAGGAGAATACGACTTTCACAATGCCTTGGGGGACTTTCATGTATGCTAAAATGCCATTTGGGTTGATGAATGCAGGGGCTACATTCCAAAGGGCCATGGATATCGCCTTCGCTGACGAGAAATATAAGTTTGTGGTAGTATACATGGATGACATAACTATATACTCAAATTTCATTGCAGATCACTCGAAGCATTTAGAAAGGGTATTTCTAAAATGCAAGAAATTTGGCATATACTTGAATCCAAAGAAGTCGATTTTTTCCATGGAAGAAGGAAAGCTATTGGGTCATATCATATCAAAAGATGGCATAAAAATTGATCCTAAAAGAGTAGCAGCGATTCAAAAAATTGGGATACCAAGGAACAAGAAGGAAGTTCAGTCTTTTATTGGTAGAGTGAATTTTGTAAGAAGGTTTGTTCCCAGTTTTGCATAGATTCCAAGGAATATTTCAAATATGTTAAGGAAGAACAATGAAATCAAATGGACCACTGAAGCCAAGAAATCTTTCATTGACATTAAGAAATCCCTAATAGAAGCTCCTGTTTTGATCAGTCCTGATTTTTCAAAGGATTTTATCATATTTTCTTATGCATCACAAAATACTATAGCTGGACTCTTACTATAGAAAAATCAAGATAATATGGAACAACCAATTGCCTTTTTCAGCAATATTATGAGAGATACAGAACTAAAGTATAATATAATGGATAAACATGCTTATGCATTGATAAAATCTTTAAATGATTTCAAGGTTTACATTTTTCATTCTCACACTATTGCATATGTTCCATATACAGTTGTCAAGGATATTCTTACCCAACCAAACCCTGAAGGGAAGAGAGCTAAGTGGATTGCAGTCTTGTTATAATACGACTTGGATATCAAGCCTACAAGGTTGATCAAGGGATAGGGTTTGGAAAAACTGATGACAGAGACCAACTATGATGCTTTGGATATGAACTTGATCTCTAACCTCTCTGCTGAAATAGTTCCAGAAATGCCTGTGGTGAGGGATTTTTCTTTGTCGCCTTGGTACAGTGACATTGTATATGTTCTGCAGAATTTGCAAGTACACCCGAACCTGGAGAAAACTAGAGCAAGGTCAGTAAAATTAAAAGCAGCAAAATTTTTCATATTGAATTAATATTTGTATTGGAAGGATACATGAGGGATTTTACTGAACTATTTGTTGGAAGATGAAGCACAACATGTAATGAAGGAGTTTCATGGGGGGGTGTGGACGAAATCACTCCTGGAAAGCCACTGTGAACAAAATCCTTAAGGCAGGGTTCTATTGGCCTATTGTTTTTTCAGATGTGCATAAAGAAATTGTAAAATTTCATCAATGCCAAATCTTTGATGGGAAAAGAGAACATCTTCCTTTACCCTTAAAGCCGATTTCGGTGGAGGCACCATTTCAGCAGTGAGGATTAGATTTCATTGGTGAAATTAATCTGACTTCTTTAGGGAAGAATAAGTGGATTCTGACTGCAACATTTTATTTCACTAAGTGGATTGAAGCTATCCCAACAAGAAATGCCACAGAAACAGTTATCATAAATTTTCTGGAAGAAAATACTTTTTCAAGGTTCGGGTGTCCCAGAAGGATAGTCACAGATAATGCGTAGGCATTCAGATCAAAGAAGATGATCAATTTTTGTCACAGGTACCATATCCATTTAAATCACTTGAATTCATACTATCCTCAAGGAAATGGGTTGGCAGAATCTTCTAACAAAAGTTTGGTAAGAATCATAAAGAAATTGTTGGAAGAAAACAAAAAATCCCGGCATACCAAACTCAAATACACTCTGTGGGCAGACATGATTAGTACAAAAAGTGCCATTGGAACATCACATTTTCAGTTGGTCTATGCGACAGAAGTGGTCTTTCCCATTTCTTTAGGCCTTCCTGTCATGAAGTTGTTGCAAGAGTTTGAGGAGGAACCAAATCACATGCAGGGAAGAATAAGCCAAATGATTGAGTTACATGAAATAAGGGAGAAAGCTTACAACAGGACTCAAATTCATCAAGAAAAAATGAAAAATACATTTGACAAAAAAATCAATGAAAGAGATTTTAAGATTGATGATTTGTTTTTGAAATGGGACGCCAAGAATGAAGACAAGCATGCGAAGTTCGAACATTTATGGAAAGGTCCATATATAATTTTTGCTTACCAAGGGGAAAATTCCTTTATTTTACAAGACCAGAATGGAGAGTTTATTGGTGGAGGCCCAGTAAATAGAAGGTACCTGAAACACTATATTTCTTAGCTCCAAAAAGAAGAAAAAGAAGTTGTTGTACATAGTTTGTACATAAAATCAGTAAGAAAAACATTTTACAGTTTTGTTTCAGAAGTGTGTTGTGGTCTTAGTTGGATTACCAGTTTGGTTCCAGGTGGATAATTTGCAGATTAAGGAGTGCAGAGCCAGTTTTCAGTGGAGGAAAGAGAAAAATTCAAATGGTCAGGAACATGGTCTACGGGTTCTTTGCTACCTCGCAGGGAGGATTGCATCCCCAGTTGGAGCTAGTTGTTAGCACATACATTTTTCAAAGCCTAAATGAGGTGGTAGAAGATAATTTTTTTTATTAATGTAATATCCAAGGCCCTATAGGGGAAAGCTCGGGTCCTTTAAGAAATCTATACCACATGATCGTGGGATGTGGCTAAATAGAGGCATCAAAGTCCGCGAAATGGCTTGGGGAAATCATGAAACAAGCAACCAATGACTGAGATCAAAGCAGGGGCAGGATCTACGGAGGAGAGGAGTTCTCGAAGTGACCATATAGGGAAGGTTAAAGGGTCGTTGTCTCAACAGCACAGATCTTGTCGCCAGAGATCAACGGCGGAGGCCAATTTTCACAGCAGAAGAAGCACGACAAATAGCGATGAGACCCCACCTAGAAAATCGGAAGCTGACTAAGCGGTGTGCAACTCCATTAGTTGATCGGTCGTTGATCTCCATATCAATGGTCCATGATGAATTCCAAAAAGACAAGATGCAAGGGGGATCGATACCATAAGCGGTTGTGGAATTGCAAACCACTCGCCACGTGTCATTCCCGCAGGGTTTCACATTTTGGAAAGGCAGTTTGGAAAACCGCTTTGAGGCTCAGTGGAATCGCTTTCCAAAAGGAAAAGGGAAGACAGGAGAGATCCATGGCTAAGGTGGGAACCAGAAGGGGATCCGATGGTTGAGGAGGTTGGTTGAGACATGGAAAAAGTAAAAATGGATCCAACGGCTGAGGTTTCACCCTGGGAAATCAACGGCTGCGAGAGGTTCTCTGGCAGAGAAAACGCAGGATGCATAATGGGAAGTCTAGCGGAAGGGTAGGACAAGGCAAGGTTAAATGGCTAGCAGGTCTCACCGTCGATCAACTAGCATGAGATAGATCGATGACGTAGGGGGGTTTCCACATTGAGGATATGCATGTAAGATGAAGGGAAAGGCAGTTGCGGAATCTAAAATCGTCGGACACTTGGAAGCAAAACAACATTCCACAATTTAGAAAAGTGGTAATGAAGACCGCTGACTAACCATGCGAAACTGCCTACAATGGTTGCAAGTGCGAAGGATCAACGATGGATATTGACCAAGGGATACATCTAACGACAGGTAGTGATCACACGAGGGTGATGGTAAAGGGACCACAGATCCGATAGCCCAGATTGTCACACGAAGGATCAACGGTTGAGGCAAATGTCCTCTGGATGAGAAGCAAGGAAAATAGTTGGGGTCAGGTTATAAAAGGCGAAGGGTCACATGAAAGTTGACATTTGTTTTTTAAATGACAGTGTTAGAAAGCTATGGACAAGTGTGCAATTAAGAAAGTGACAGAGGATACTAGGTTTACGAGCTCTCAGTGTCAGGTAGGTCCTGAAACCCGTGCATCCGTTTAAAAAAGGGCTATTTTATAATGGAAGAAGTTGTAGAATCCCTAAGTGTCGAGAATGATAAGATTGAAGATACCCTAGAGGATAGGAACAGGGACGTTGTTGACACTGTGGTTAAGATGTCGGTTAGGGAGATAAAATCAAAGTTAGATAGGTTAAATAAGGAAGGTACCGATGTCCATAGGGTTTTTTTAGTCATCCTTCATATACTTCTTCCCATACCAATTCATGGGATGCCCTGATTTCCTTTCATGGTGTGTAGAAAACTATTCCCAAGCCGAGAGAGTTGTGGTGAATTCCCAAAAATCCAAAATCATTTTCCCTATTGAACCCACTGTTATCAGAAAATCCTTGGAGGTACCCCTGTCACAGTCCCATGAGGTCGAGAGTTTTTTCGAGGAAGTCCTAGTACGTCTGTATCGCCAGTCCTCCCCTAAAGCAAAACAGATTTTTTTCACCAGTTTCCTAAAGCTGGATCTTGAAATCCTAGACACACCCTACCCCTTAGATTTGGATTTATTTAATGAAAGCACTCAGTTATTCTTGTCTTTGATTTCCCAATTCTTAGGACTTGATAGTGATGTTGTAGTGACCGAGGTTCAGCTATGCCTTCTTTTCAAAATAATCTTTGGTTTACCAAAGATCGAGTACCATCAAGTACCATGGCTTAATTTTGATGAATGCCTGGCTCAAAATATCCATTCTCATCTAGTATATTTCCATAGTACTTGGCATTTCAGGTTCCAGTCTCATCTGATGAAGATGTTGATGTTCTCAGGTCATAAAGCTATAATGTTTTCGCTGGAAGTTTTCTCAGATTCGTTGGAAGACAACATGTTCAATTATATGAACTATATTATTGCATAAGTATACAAGTTAATATTCGGAGAGGAATTGGTGAGGGTATTTCCGTAAATGAGGACTTCCATGTAGTTAAAGCAGGATTTAGCAGTTGGGGACTGATTTTTTTTCAAGCGGCATGTAGTTATCAGGTTATACATATTTGTGAAAAAACCCTCCATATTTCCATCATTTTTTACCTCAAGAGTTTTTTCTTTGGAATTCATCAGACAAAAGCTAATTGTTGAAGATGATGATTTCTTGACCTTCAAAAAAGACTCTGATATCAAGTTCCCCATGAAGATGGGTCCCTTCATTGTGAAGAATAAATTTTCCCCTCATTTATAGAGAAGAAATTGGAAGGAGTGGGATTCAAAAAGGATATTGTGGTTAAGTATGACCCCTAGCACATAATCTCTGACAGAAGAAAACAAAACAAGAATAGAGCCTTCGATCTTGAAGAGGTGGAAGGTTTATCCAAAAGAGAAAATATTCTACAATATGAATCAGATGAAGAGGCCCCGTCATGTTCACATTTAAATCTAGATGCCCCAAAAAATCCCTCATCTGAAGTGGTACTTTCAAATGCAGTAGAGAATGCAGGCAAGAGGAGCTTTGAAGAAATCTCCGACACATAAATAGAGGAGGAAGAAGGGGAAAAAAGGTTCAAATAAGATGTTCTGAGTGAGTTGGTTGTATCCACAAGAGTGGAAGAGAAGAAGAAGGAGAAGTACCCGCCCCCCTGTTAACACCCAAAAAGTGCTCACTAGCTCATTTCCTTATTCACATGACCCATTTGTCCACTTTTCCACCATTTGAACCTCTAAAGCCATCAAAAGGTCACCAAAAGACCATAATACACCCCTTTTTCCCCTCAAAATGAATGTTTTTCCTCAAAAAGCATAAAAAACCCTCAAAAAGGGTCCAGAATTCCCAAAAATATTAAAAAGGGAATAAAAATATTCAAAATATTCAAAAAAGGAAAAAGGAGGGAAAAGGTACCTAAACCATGTTGGTCAATACCATTGTTTTCCTCAAAACCATAATGGTATTCCCCACCACCAAAAACTATAAAAAGGTGGTAGGGGCTCCTCACTTTCCATCCATCCATCATCCTATCCTCATGCTGTCAAAATTTCTCATGAATTCTTGACTATTGTAGCAATCTTAGAGAAGAGACCATTGGAACCTGGAGCATCTCACCCTTGGAGCTGCTCAACACCACAACATCCTCACCATTTGAGGTATTATAATACAAAAGTCATTTTTTATTTTATTTCTTGTTCTTGTTCTTAAATCTTTTCAAGTTTATTGTTATATGCACATGTTAGATTCAGATTTATAATTGTTTTTTGCTTTCAATATTTGAAATTCCTATCACTTGTTGATAGGTGCTCATTGCACAAAGCTTGGTTGGAAAACCAAGCCAACATTTTTTGGCGACTCCGCTGGGGAAGAATACTAGGTGTATCAAATCAAATCAAATATGCAAGTGATATGTGACCTAAAAAATGGTTAAGATCACACATGTGAAAAAATGAGCAGGGTTAATGACCCCCCCCCACACTATGTGCATGGGGTTTATGATTTTGGATCACATATGTGTTGGTTTGAACAATGGGGTCATTGAAATAATGAGATAGATGTGATGGGGAAGGTTCAAAATGATTGATCATGCCCCCTATCCCAGGGTCAAGGTAATCTATTATGCCCCCTAACTTAGAGGTGTCAATGTGGTGCAGATGTTGTATCAGAGAGGGATCAATAGGGCATTGAGCAACTGTTGGCGGGGGAGTGTACCATGAGGCTGTGGGCCGTGGTGGAATACTGAAGTGATGATAAGATGATGGGGGATTCCCCTTGTGGGGTGGATGCCCCCAGTATCTCCGATGAGAATCACGATGATGATGAGTAAAAAAGGTTTTGGGCCTGCCCCCATGTTGTGGACATGTGGTTTCCTTGTCGATTTGAAAGGGTTGAACATGTGTGTCAAAGGGATCAATGGAAGGGGCCGACCAGACAAAGGGGTATCCAGTGGAAATCGTGTAAATGGTGTTAATTTCTTCCGAGGAGGAAGATGGTGGGGGATGAATTTCCTCAATGAGAAGAAGGGATATCTCTAGGTCGACGTTATTCAACTCATACAGTGTTGCTCTGTAATCTGGGAGATCGGGGCAGTGATGTGAATAATGGCCGTAGATTTCGCATATTGCACAAGGATGGTTTGTGCGCAATGATTTATCATGAGGTTGAGGGGGGAGTTCTAGTTTGACTACTGGAACATTGGTGTCATCATGCAACATATTCACGTGTTCTTGAAGTGCTGGTAACTGTGGACATTGATGGGTGGCATGGCCTATGTCATCGCACAAAGAGCACTTGGGGGGTATGCGGTTTGTTGGGGGATTCTTCGCCAAATTGGGGGTCGCTGGGGGGGTGCGCGTTGTGGGTCCAGTGGTGTATGTTTGTGGACCTCTACCCCCAGTGTTTCGAAGTGGTGGGGGAGCATAATTGGATGTTGATGCGGTGGCCACTATTGGAGGTGGTCGATTCTGGATGTTTGCTACACCAGGGGGTGGATGGTTAGAAGTATTGATGGGTTGCACCGGTTGTAAAATGACATTCGGTGTCGGAGGAGAGGTTGGGGCAGGTAGGTACCACACAGGTAGTCCTAATGTTAATCCTAGAAGATTAAGTGTAGCCATGACTGGTGTGCTGATGGTGCCTAAAGGGGGAAATAAGAATGGGATAGTATGAATTGGTGTGGCTCCTACATGAGTTGGCACTGAGGGTGGTTGCGAGAGTAAAGGGGGTTGTTGGTTTGGTACCTATGTGTTTTGCGAGAGGGTGCAAAAATCAAATATCTCGGTTATATTCAAAGGGGGTGGGATGGATTGAAATGTGGAAGTCATAGGTGATTCCAAGTATAATTTGGGTCTAACTGTGGAGACGAACGATGTAGGTGCATTCTAAATTGGTTGTTCAATCATAGGGAGAAGATTCTTAGGTGCAGTGGGGGCGTATTGGTTTCGACGCATTTGGAGATTCATGTCAGACGATGACATCATAAGGAGATGATGACTACATGAATCCATCGGTTGGTTTGTGTGTGCAGCATATGTGATTTGCTGTTGTGGTGCTTCGGTTCCTTGAGGAGGATCCAACGGATGAGTGTTCACCACTCCTTGTGTGGGCAAAGGATTCTGCAGCACCATGGGTTGTGGTTGAGGACGTGGCGCTGGTTGTGCCACGTGCCCTTGGCTTTGGGTGTCATCAGACCACAGTTGGCATGCTCGCCCAAAATGGGGGCAAGTGTGTGTATAATGGTCGTATACCCCGCATATGGAACATGGGTGGTTTGTTTGTAAACTGGGGTTCTTACCCTGTTTTGGTGGTCGATTAGGGTTTTGGTTGGCGAGGGAAGCATTGTTTTTGTTTGGAGGATAAGTCTGGGCGATTGGAGGTTGTGGTGCAGCAAGGACTACCTGTGGTGGGAAATAAGCCATTGGGGCTTGTGAGTGAACAGGAGCATGTGTGGCCTGCTAATGGTAATACGTACGGGGTGCAACCAGAGGTTGATAGGATGAAGGTGCATGACCATAACACTGTGGTGGACATGGGGGTCCATGAGTGTGGTGGGGGTGGGCCATGGGAGCATACAAAGTTGTAGCTCTGGAGTGAGATGTGGCCCGCGAAAGATCGTGGTCGTTATTATTGCGCATAATGGAAAATGGTTGGTTGTGGGACGCATCTTGTCCAATGATGCCGTCGACGACGTGGGATGCCTCCGGCACGTCAGTCCGGGAGGAATTGACGCGGGGAGCATCAGGTAAAATGGTATACAGGTAGCCACACTGGGATAGATCAGATCAAATTGCTGGGCTTTTAGAATGGCTTCTTCTTCCAACTGGGGTCATTCAGAAGCTACATCCTTGGCTATGAGGGGTAGGAGTGATTTGAGAAACCAATCCAAAAATATATGATCGTCCAGTTTTATCTTGCAGAGGCTACGGCGCTTGCGCCACTCATGGATATGGTCGGTGATGTGGGTAGCTGTGTTTTGTCTACAAGACAACAGTATTTCAACTCCTGGATCATAGCGTACAGGTAGCTGAAAAAACTGAAGGAGAGTGGAGGTGAGGGACATAAATGTATGGTGGGTCCCATGTGGTTATTCAATGTACCACTTGGTTGCAGAGCCAGTGAACGTTCGTTGCAACAGTCTTAGTCTAATGGAGTCATCCACTATGGAGTTAGATGAACACCATAGGTGAAATGACATTATGTGGTTTTGGGGATCTTCCCCAGGTTTTCCTTCAAACTTCGGGATGTCTGAGGGAAGCTTTGTGGGCATGGGGGGCCAAGTGGGGTCATCTCTAATAGGATCATTAGTTATTCTTGCCAAGTCTGGAAAATTCAAACTTGCTAGAAATGGTAGACTGGCCGAGGGGTGTGATGTAGTGGCTGGGACATAACTGTTAATGGTAGCATTATGTAGTGGTCCAATGGCCCCTAAGGGTATGCTAGGTATGGAAGGTATGTGTGCTCCAACCGATGTGGTGTGGGAAAGGCCAGTGCTCCCAAGTGCGACATGGGTTGCAAAGGGGTTAGTAATAGTGCCAGGAATTCCTAGGATCTGGGTTGTGGTAATGAGAGGGGGTGTGACCCCTATGTTGGGCATACCCATAATAGGAGGTAGTCCTGTGTTGGGCATACCTAAAGGTGGAGTGTCCCCTATATTAGGCATGCCTAGAGGGGTTATTGTTACCATGGATGGCACAGTAATAGAAGGGTTTCAGGAAAAAAATTGCATCGCAAGTTTCAGGAAAAAAACCGCGATGGGCAGCGCGGGTTTCGACGGCGAAGCCGCGATGTGTAGCGCGGGTTTCGGTCGCGCAATCGCGATGGGCAGCGCGGGTTTCGGCCGCGAAGCCGTGATGTGCAGCGTGGGTTTAGGTCACACAGTCGCGATGTGCAGTGCGACAAATGGCCGCAAAGATGCAATGTGCAGCACGTAAAATGGCTACGAAGCCGTGGCACGCCACGCAGAAAAAAGTCACGAGGTCGCGATGAGCTACGCGATTGTTGGGAAAAAAACCGCGAGGCAAAAGCTGAAAAATGGACGCTAAAAAATGAACCCAAAAATGGATATTTCAGGCTATTAATGGCAATAAAAGGGTCCAAGATCTAAAAGAACAATGGATCTGCTATCTAGGATGGCAGATCTATCAATAAAAATGATTAAAACTAAGAAAAACTAAGATCTAAAGCCAAAAATTGAGATCTAAGAATTCGACGCCAGCGGAGTCACCTCATGATGTTCCCACATGAAGGACGTGTTATCAAGATCGATCAACTCAAATATTATGATCCTAACGCCCCCACAGCTCCTCAAAATGTGCTACCAATGATTAAACAAACCATTCAAACCGCACCAACATCATTTGTGTCGTCAATTGGTCCTGGAATCTACACCGAGTCACCTATGACTTCCACATTTCCATCAATCTCACCACCTTTACCAATAAAAAAAACATTGGATTTGTGCACCCTATCGCACACCACACAGTAGCCTTCGTCACTACCACAAACACCCACAATGCCTACTCATATTGGCACAATGCTAATTCATACTATCCCGTTCTTGTTCCCATTTTCCAGAGTTGTCAGTTCACCAATAATGGCTACACTCAACCTTCCTGGCTTAACATTAGGGCTACCTATATGGTACTTACCTGCTCCGAGCCCCCCGTCGACTCTAACTGTTATTTTACAACCGGTACAACCTATCCCTACTACCAACCACCCACCCCCTCCGGTCACTCATCTGCAAAACAGACCACCCCCAATAGTGACTACGGCATCAACATCCAAAAATGCCCCACCTCCGTTATGGAAGACAGGGGGCAGAGGCCCACCAACTTATAACACTGGGCTCATAAATCGCACCCCCCAGCAACCCCCAAGGTAGCTAAAAACCCCCCAACTATTCGCATTTCCCCTAAGTGCACGTTGTGTGGCGGCGTAGGCCATGCCACTCATCAATGTCCACAATTACCGGCACTCCAGGAACACATGAATATGTTGGATGACGACACCGAAATTCCAGTGGTAAGACTTGAGCCACCTCCTCACCCTCGCGACAAAACGCTCCGCACTAACCACCCTTGTGCGATATGCGGCATTTATGGCCATTATTCACACCACTGCCTTGATCTCCCAGATTATAGAGAAGCTTTGTACGAGATGAACAATGCCGACTTAGAGATATCTCCTCCCCTCATCGAGGAGATCTACCCTCCGAAATCATCTTCTTCGGAAGAAATCAATACCATCGATATGATTTCAACCACATACAAACCAGAACCCGTTGATTTATGGTCTGATTAATTTCATACTGATGAACAAATTTTAGAAACACTCACTGCACTGGACTACCCTTGGGACGATATACATCATCGCTCATACTTCCTCCCTGAGGCGTCTACATCCACTGCAGAAAACCAGCTATCATTCGAATCAAAATATTTCCTACCAACTAAGGTTGATTGGTTCAAAGAACCCATCCCAGCACCAGATGCCTTCGAAGAAGGGAACACGTCCAACATTTCCCCTATTATACAAATCGACATTTCCACCACACCTGGAAAACCTGAGCTCATCTCGCTAGGTGCATCATGCACTCAAGCGGAAACTTAGGCATATAAGAAACTCTTCCAAGAGTTTTGTGATGTCTTCTCCTGGTCTTACACCGAGATGCTTGGCCTCAATCCTAAAATTATGGAACATCACATCGACAAACATGTCCACCCAAATTTTTTTTCTGAAGGGGACCTTGTCCTTGCCTATGATCAAGCTCATGACAAAATGGGAAAAGGAAAGTTTGTGTCCATGTGGCAAGGCCCATACATTATACACACTTTCCTCAGATAGGGGGTAAAAATTCTGACCGATTCAGAAGGAAACCCCCTACGCAACCTCGCAACGGGTTGTACATCAAGCAATTTTACCCATAAAAAATCTAATGGACACCGCCGTCCATTATTGTACAGTCTTATTTTGTTTTTCACAAAAAATTCAAACAACCTAA
The DNA here is from genome assembly GCA_027924585.1 of Larix kaempferi. Classification (NCBI taxonomy): domain Eukaryota; kingdom Viridiplantae; phylum Streptophyta; class Pinopsida; order Pinales; family Pinaceae; genus Larix; species Larix kaempferi. The sequence continues at coordinate 6,803,329 of BSBM01000264.1, forward strand.
ATATTTGTTTTCTCTACATGACCACAGATGGATCCTGTTCCACTCTGCTACGTCGGTTTCGCTGATGGTGCAAGCCGTTGGTCCTTCAATCTGGCCTCCATAGCTTGGGTAATATATTCCCCTTCACATGAGTTGATCCACATCGACGGAGTGTGTGTAGGTGCCGCCACCAACAACCAAGCTGAATACGATGCCGTGACCGGTCTCCTGGCCGCAGCTCTCCAAATCAGCATACGACACCTTAACGTTTTCTTGGACTCTCAACTCCTTGTTTCCCAACTCAACAATGATTACCAGGTACACGATCCCTGTCTTTTCAAAAAATTCTTGTGCACTAAACAAATGGTTCGATAGTTTGAATCCATTTCATTCACACATGTCCCAAGGAATCTCAACAGTGTAGCAGATCATATGGCCAACAACATTCTTGACTGGCAGACCAATCAAACCATATAGTAAACACAAATGTACCTGCACGTGCTTAAACAAAAATGCATCCACGTGCATAACATGTGCCTCCACGGGCATATATAAAAATTAAAAAAATGCATCCACGTGCATAACATGTGCCTCCACGGGCATATACAAAAATCAAAATGTTGCATCCACGTGCATAACATGTGCCTCCACAGGCATATACAAAAATCAAAATGTTGCATCCACGTGCATAACATGTGCCTCCACGGGCATACAAAAAATCAAACATGCCTCCACGGGCAAGCAAAAAGACAATAAATCCATCCATGTGCATACACGACTATATACCAAATCACATATATATATACATCATAATATAGTCAAACATGTCATAGGTGCCCTCAACACCCAATATACAAAAATACATCATCCGTACAAAAAGGTACTTCCCCATATGCTCATCAGCATTTGGGGGTAGATACAAAATCATCTAATCATCACGATCTCCAGGCTACTCTGGTGCCTCCTCCGCTGGCCCCACTAGATCATGCCGAGCCCAAACTCTCCTCTCCGCCGGCCCCGTTGGATCATCTCGCAAATGAATCCTCCCCTCCACCGGCCCTGCCAGATCATGCTGAGCCCCATCCCTCCACTCGGCTTCCAACAATGCTACTCTGAGCAAGATCGAGCGCCACTCACGAGGCGCATCAAAACAACGCTCGACAATGTCCCGATCCAAATCCCTCCACCCATCCTCTGAAAATCCTACTAGGATCATGTCGAGTGTCTCTCTGACACCGTCCAAGGCATCATCTCAAGGCCTAGCTCCTCGATCAATGAGCCCCAACTCCTCGAGCATGAGGAGGTGGTACCACTACAGGAGGTGGAATGACCACCATCGCCTGTCCCCTACGAACCACATGGTCGGCCGGTGGTACAAGACCAACATTTGCATAATCACGCAAGTGAACCATCATATAAATGTCTAACTATAATCATTACAAACACATCTAAAACACATCTAAAACACATGATATAGTAGAGAACAAAACACAAAACATACCATCTAAACCCCAGGCCTGTCCCTGGGCTCGAGGCATCTTCGGATCTCCTCGATAATCCATACCGGCATATGGATACTCATCAGTCAGCAGGGGGATCTGCTTCCACTGCTCATACATATCCTACGAAAAGAACCCGCAGATACCACCACCACCACGAGGCATCATCTTCCCCCACCGTACCATGCACGGCTTGCTCACCAACCCATCCCGAACAGGCACCCGTGGCCGCAAAGTCGGTACCCACTCAAAGAAAAAACAACACAAAAAGGAGGCATAGAAAAACTCTCCCCCCTCCCGATTGACCTTGCCCAGATCTCTCCGAACACCAGCCAAAAACATCTGACCCAATGCATAGTAGGTCCCCCTCGGCACAGAATCCACCATCATCGTTTGTCCCCCCGACAAATGATGTGGAGCCACGACACCCAACACCCACAGAACACAAGCCCCAACAGCCCGCATGTCCCACTCCTGCAAAGATCTTAGGCTCAAAGCGCTATTCTGCACAATCGCCCCAGCAACATAGAAGGTCTCCAGGAGATCCCCCATGTCCACACCTGCCGGGATCCTCGGAAGAAGATCCCCCACCTCCCCTAAGCGAGGTAACCCGATAAGAAAATATACATCAATAAGGGTGATCTCTAACCTCTCACCTCCAATAATAAAGGCACCCTCTGTAGGGACCCATAGACTCACCAATTTGTTCAGTAGCGGTCCTACTGAACGCATCGGTGGAATCTGAGTGAGCTTCAGGAGCCCACTCACAACCAGAGCCTGCCGGACCCCCTGATCTGTCTGAATCTGAATCATCAAATCCTCCTCCATCTCTCACTCTCGCCATGACACTAATGGTCTCCTCAACATCCTGCCAAGAAACAAAGAATTTTTTTAGAACCGGAGAAAAATTTTCAAAAAATTCCATCGCGGTTTTTCCATCAAAAGCCGCGATGATCATCACGGCTTTCATCCAAGAACCTGTGATGAACATCGTGGTATTGACAACACAGTCGCGATGAACATCGCGACTATCAACCCCATAGTTGCGATGAACATTGTGACTTTTAGCTCGACAACCACGATGAACATCGCCACTGTCAGCCCCGAACCAGCGATGTTCATCATGGAAAAAGATGCGAAACCCGCGATATTCCACGTTGGAAGGCCAACATGGAATTTCGCGGCCTTCGGGGGCCCGCCGCTAACCAAAAAAGACATAATTAAAAAGGCTAAGGCGAATAGGGTTACCTGAAACTCGCGGAATCGAAAACCAATGGTCAAATCTCCCGGAAATCAAGAAAGAGCTCTGATTGCTCTGCCAAAATCACACGTAACAATGACATGTCATATGGGCCCCACACCCTATTTATAGAAATTTCACCATTTTTCAAACAACCATTGTGGTATCATACGACGTCCGTTCCTCAAACCATTGGTACCGTTGGAATCAGCACAGCGAGAACTTCATGATTGTTCTTTCCTTTTCCTATTTTCACCAACTCCATTTTTTGACCATTTTTTCACGCTCTTGTTGCCTCGGTTTGCATGCCACATCGGTCGTTCTCTGTTTTTGAAGAGTCTTATATCGTCGGATTCAATTTTTCACGCTCGTGATGACGCTTGAGATCATTTCTCACTCTCATGCCCAGATTTTTTGGGCATTTTTCCCATGCCCCCTTGTTGCCTCGGTTTGCATGCCACATCGGCCATTCTCCGTTTTTGAAGAGTCTTATCTCGCCGGATTCAGTTTTCCACGCTCGTGATGATGCTTGAGACCATTTCTCGCTCTCACGCCCAGATTTTTTGGGCATTTTTTTCCTATGCCCCCTCATCACCTCGGTTTGCGTGCCACATTGGTCGTCCTCCATTTTTAACAAGTCTTATATCACTGGATTCATTTTTCTGTGCTCGTGATGATGCTTGAGATCATTTCTTGCTTTCACCCCATAATTTTTGGGCATTTTTTCAAAATGCCACTTATCACCTCGATTTGCGTGCCACATTGGCTATCGCCCCTTTTTGACAATCTTTATGTCACCAGATTCAGTATTCCGCACTCATCACGATGCTTGAAACCTTTTCTCACTCTCATCAATCCCTTTTTGTTCGGTATAGTTTTACCCCTTTTTCGGGCTGAGCAATCCCTTTTACGAAAAAGGCACTTAGGGAGTTTCTATTAAGCTCTTTTCTGACTCCTAAAACAATGAAAAGATCGCCGAGCAATCTTGCTTCCTTTCATGCTCGCTAATCGTATCTGAAAGGTAGTCTACCTAGTATAAGTTTACCCCTTTTTCGGACCTTGTAGACTAATTACGAAAAAGGAATACTCTAGTCACATTGGCCAGAAGAGTTCTCCATTTGCATAATTTTATGCTTTTTCGGGCCTTGGAGACTAACCTATGAAAAAGGAAACCAATGGATTCCACTTACCGCTTTCAGACTCTCTAAACATGAAATCAACCACGAGCAATCACCATCCTGGGCTCGTAAAAACCCACAGGACGGTACTCCCAACCATAGCAGAGTCTTCTTATCGTTTTCAAACTCCTTAAAAATGAAAGCACCCATGAGCACGAACAGTCCTGGGCTCACAAAATCCACAGGATAGTACCATTTCAGAGCACACTTTTATCCCTTCTTAGAGCTCATTAAAACTATGAAGAAGGACCCAATGGTGCTTCTCGGCACCACAACAGATCACGTCTACTCATATGGCAGCCTCCCCAGTTTGGTCTCCTTTGTTCAGAGTATTCTATAGTATGTCACCCTGAGAACCCCTCGACAGCACCCATCAGCTCGTCCCCCCCCCAGAGTTAATACATACCCTTCAGTCTTTAAAAGCTATGATCCCCATAGTGACCTACAAATCAGTTCCCTACGCTACCAGGTCAACCATGTCATCATCCTCTGAACAAAGGAAGTTTGAGTCTACCCACTCTATGACCCCAGTTACTTCCCATCCCCATAAGTATGTCAGTACTACCATTAGTACTACCACACTTCACTTCTACACCTTGTGCTCCTATCAAGTAAACATCATTTCCTTGTTAGTTGTTGGTCTCCCTTTGTCGAAGACACCCAAATTTATTCTAGAGGATAGACCTAGAGGTCCCTGTGTCTTGGACTCATCACCATTTATGATGAGTGCCTATGAATCATTTCGAGAAGAGTCCTCAGTGCCTCTCCAAATGGTTGTTTCTCACATGCTCGACTTCAACACCTTGATCGTATCATTGAGACTCGCACAGGGTATTGGTCCTTTCAGTTATTTGTTGAAGACCCCGAATACCACCTGACTCTTCCACATTTGAAAGTCTACTTATGGAAACAACCAATTACATTTTCCTATAGATATCTGGGTTGTGCATGGCGACAGTATTCCGATGTACCCCAGTTTTATACTCCCTCGAGTATACAGTTACATGTACTTCTCAGAGATGACTCACAGTCATTGAGTCCGTACAGATGTTGGACACCTTCAGTTTCAGCAGTTCATCAACCCTTCTGAGACCTTATTCAGAACGGTTGTTGCTTTATTCCAATGTATCAGTTATTGAGATCAGTCATGTTATGATCATGAGTACATACCAAAATAGTGTCCCCTTTGGACCATTATGATGTACTAGCAGATTTTTTATGTCTTATTTAGGTCCCCCTTCTTGGGACTAGTTGTTATGTATATGTCTTGATACGAGCATGGGTATGCCCACCTCATCCATTATCAGAGATTATTTCTCATTCATATTGAGGTCATGTAATATTTTTTTTTTTCAGCTTCCAAGGGTCGTTGATCCAGTCTCCAACTGGTATCTTCTCTTCCCAAAACCCTAGGAAAAAGACAAAATAACTATGATGTCTATCGGCCATACAATGAGCTCCTGCCCTCACACATCAGGGGGCAATCTGTTAACACCCAAAAAGTGCTCACTAGCTCATTTCCTTATTCACATGACCCATTTGTCCACTTTTCCACCATTTGAGCCTCTAAAGCCATCAAAAGGTCACCAAAAGACCATAATACACCCCTTTTTCCCCTCAAAATGAATATTTTTCCTCAAAAGCATAAAAAAACCTCAAAAAGGGTCTAGAATTCCCAAAAATATTAAAAAGGGAATAAAAATATTCAAAATATTCAAAAAAGGAAAAAGGAGGGAAAAGGTACCTAAACCATGTTGGTCAATACCATTGGTTTCCTAAAAACCATAATGGTATTCCTCACCACCAAAAACTATAAAAAGGTGGTAGGGGCTCCTCACTTTCCATCCATCCATCATCCTATCCTTGTGCTGTCAAAATCTCTCATGAGTCCTTGACCATTGTAGCAATTTTGGAGAAGAGACCATTGGAGCCTGGAGCATCTCACCCTTGGAGTTGTTCAACACCACAATATACTCACCATTTGAGGTATTATAATACAAACGTCATTTTTTATTTTATTTCTTGTTCTTGTTCTTAAATCTTTTCAAGTTTATTGTTATATGCACATGTTAGATTCATATTTATAATTGCTTTTTGCTTTCAATATTTGAAATTGCTATCACTTGTTGATAGGTGCCCATTGCACAAAGCTTGGTTGCAAAACCAAGCCAACACCCCCGGAGTTCAGATACAACAATACAGTTTCCAGGAAGCCAAAGAGACTGGTGACACAAAGATGTTCCAATCAAGAGCTGAGATGTATGTAAAGTATGGACAAGACATACACACAAGATTAGAAAAGATGTGTAGTTTATTTCCTAGAGTCTGGGATATGCAAATTTACCAGTCACTTTGGTGGCCAGTAGAGATGTCTCCGAAAATACTTTGAACTTGGTGGTGTCATCTGATGACAAGGTGACCGAGATGAAGTTGAACTTCAAGAAAATAGCAGTCCCTGAAAATATTTAACTACATAGACAGACCGGGGAAGTATTATATGAAGACCTGATGAACGCTACTCTAAGGATCCCTAAGTTGGAGAGTACTGTCAAAACATTGGAGATCCGGTTGAGACAATAAAGGACTGAGAATAAGGCCCATCAACAGAAGATCAAGAAACTACAAATAGATTTGGTTGATGATGGAGCATACAAAGGTAAAGGTGGTAAGAAGTTGTTGATGGAGAAAGAGAGCACCATTCAGTTGCTCAAAAGGAAGCTCAAAATACCAACAACATAGCTCATATAGGCTTCTGAAATGACTGTTCTTGAGCAGGAAAAATAAAACTTATCTAGAGAGTTGGATGACCACAAATAAAAATCATTGAAATTTATAGAGAAATAGGTTGAGTGGGAGAAAGACCGAATAAGCCTCAAAGGCCAGATTTAATATCTTAAGGGGAAATTGACGGATTTAGCACAAGAGAAGCAAATTACTAATCAATTAGGTGAAGGGACCAGTACAGATGGCCTAGTTCAGGCTATGTCCCAGGTCAATTTAAGAGTAGTGGAGATAAAAGAGTTGAAAGAAGAAAAAAGGAAGCTAGAAGAGGAGAATCAAAAAATGGATGAAGAAATGCAGGCATTGAAAAAAAAGAACAAGGAGATGATAGATAGAAACCAAAGGTTCATACTACATGTGACAGGGAAAACCCCAATGGAGGGTTCAAAGCACATGATTTGGGATTCCATTATAGCTGAAGCTACCAAGTTCATACCCTACCTAAGTTTTATGAAAGAAAAGGGAAAAGTGGTGAATAATTCATTGTAGAGTTGTATAGTTGTGAGAGAAGGTTTGAATAGGAAGCCCAAAGAAACAACTCAGAACACAGTCGATTTTATGAATACATTGATCGAGGAGGATGTGAAGGTTATGCAGATAACAAACAAAATAGCGATTATAACCTAGCAAAGGAAAGTGCTCGGGAAGTATGCACATGTGGAAGGTGTTCAAGCTAGAGTTGAACACATGAGAAAACAAGTGACAGACTACAAGAGGAAATTTGATCAGTTGGTTGAGAAGGGGTTTCCTTTGTTCTGGGACGAAAACGGTGTCTTGATTCCTCAAAAGAGTCACAAGGATTTGATTTTTGAAGCCAGGACCAACTATGAAGGCCTTGAGAATTTAACTCATGTCTTGACCGACAAGATTTTGTTGGAGAACCTCACAAATGATTTTGAAATTTTGCATAGATTGGCCATGATGGGTGAAAGAATAACACATATTTCAACTGCAAAACATATATAAATGAAGGTATCAGTGAAAGAAGTGACAGTCTATGAGCTTCCCACGACAGATCAGTGGAAAGCAGTGGAGAAATATGGGAAGATGAAATACACCTTACGCTCCTGAAGATTCGTGGCTCAAAGCATCAGCAAGCAGTCTCCATCCAACAAACAGGGAGCCAAAGACTCATGTGTTGGAAATTTTGACATGTGTACAATTTTTTCTAAGAGTAAAATGTAAAAGTGAAATCCAAATATTTACCAATTCAGTTACAAGTTTTTAGGGTTTCATTTCAAAGAAATGCTATAAAGAGGCTATTTGGCCATCATTGTAAAGGGTTGAAACCTGTAATAGAGAAGGACATTTTGGTTCTGAGGAGACCTCTATTATTGTAAAGTTTTGTTGTGCATAAATAAAGCACATTTTGAAGGGTGAAGATTCATGCGTTGTTTGTGTTGTAGTCTGTGTTTTCCCTTTTCATTGTAAATCGTATTTTCCAGTGAAAATATTCCATGTTATTTTTCTTCTTATGCTTATGGTGAATGTGTTATTTAATCCAAAGTTCATGTAAATCATGCTCTGTGTTAAGCACACCTAAGCATTTCATGTTTTCTTCTAAAGTCGATATTAAATTCATCTGTGTTGATGCTTAATTTTGATGGGTTGTTTTACTTTCTTTCAAATATCACCTTCTAAAAGAAACTGACCGTAGGATAGCAATTACCTTTCCTTCATCTAGATTCATGTTGTTTATTTTCTGTTCATCTTTAGAAATATCAGATGTGACTCCATGCCCAATGTGATTCATATGTTTTCAGCAAATTTTAAAATAGAAGATCGGTTTCTTGAAAAATGTTTATGTCCATCGTATTCATCTTTTGAGAGAGCACTCTCTGGTAGGAAAGAAGCCATCTCTCCTCCTAAAGCTTGGTTTGAAATAGTTACCTTGGGGTCTGTCGTTCCCACTATATGTCAGTTAATTAAAACTTAACATGCAGAGTGCTAAACATAAATTATCAACCCGGGGAAGTCTTTTATTTCAAAGCTATCATGCAAAATATATGCAAGTACAATTTCTACCTAACATTGTTATCTATTGGTATGCAATCGAAACTATTTGTAAACTAAGTCATAACTTCTTGAAAGTAAATCAAACCTCAAACCTATTCGTAAATCAAACTGTAAATCAAACACACTTCAACAAGATCTATTTCTATGAAACAAGATCCGATTGCATAAATCTAAAATAAGTCTTGTGTTGTCCAACAATCTATCAAAATGAATTAACATGAGAATGCTATGATAAATCTAATGAATAGAAACATGAACTGAATAATAAAACAACTATGATAAATCTAATGAATGAAAACATGAATTAACAAATAACAGATCTACAAAATAAAACACTTACAATCAACACTACCAGCATCTGCTCAGGGAAGAGGGCCCTTCCTCCACTGAGCAGATCTGGATCTCCACAATGAAAATCTACAACTCCAGAATTAAGAAACTGCCAGCATGTATTATCATAATGGAAAAATTACAACAGATCTGGATCAAATCCTACATCATAACATTGTGTCCTCTCCTATCTTGCATCTCCTATCATCCATCTCCTATCCCACCTAATCTATCATGCCTAATCTCTATCAATCTATATTTTTTTTCTCAATGAGATTGATTACATATTTATACATAAAATTATCTCATGGAAATGAAGAACTGAACCCCCAGCTTGTGATCTGCAACAGCTGGAACACGGCCATAACTGTTGGCAACTTTGGAACCTGCCGCAACACCAAATCTGGAAAATACCCTCTCAAAGAACCACCTGCATATCGCAAACCATAGTTGTTTTTGACAATTTCCTTGCGAATCAGGCAAATCAAGACGCGAATCAAGGTGTTCTTATGTGGCATGTGTTTTTGGTTAAAGCTGTAACAGATAGCTATGAGCATCCTGTACGTGACAACTCACTCCACAAACCATCATTAGTAAAATTATGCATAATGATCTTTTAATTCATCAAAAATAAAGGAAAATAATCACTATTAACCACTTAAAACATCAATGGAAGTAGTAGGTTGTTCAACGCGCAGCTACAACAAATGGATAAAAAATGGAATGATAAATGAGAAATAATGGTAAGAAAATGGATGAAAGGTATGTCGATAAATGATGGAAAAATGGACAATTCCAAGGCCCAACATCTCCCCCAAACTGAACTTGTTGCATGTCCTCATGCAACCCAATATCTGTGTAGCATCCAACTTGAAAAAAACTCATTCACTTGTTCCTTCATTTTACCATTTGCACAGCTGCAGCTAGAAGAAATAGAGAGTTTAACACAAATTGGCAGAGTCACTTAGCAGAGGATTTAGCAAAAAGTTTGGCGGATTCGCAGCTCTTTAGTAGAAATTTGGCAAAGTCACAGCTTATTTTAGTAGAGAATTTGGCGAAGGTTTTAGCGAAGATTTTGGCAGAACAACGCTAATTGTAGCGACAAATTTGGCGGAGTCAGCTTATTTTAGCAGAGAAGTTGGCGAAGGTTTTAGCGGTGAATTTGGCGGAACAACGCTAAATTTAGCGGCAAATTTGGTGGAGTCAGCTTATTTTAGCCGAGAAGTTGGTGAAGGTTTTAGCGGTGAATTTGGCACAACCACGCTAAATTTAGTGGTGTATTTGGCGGACTCATAGCTACCGGAAAAGATGTCGCAGCTGCTGGAAAACGGGCAGCTGCCGGAAAATGGTCGCTGGAAAATATGTCGCAGCCGCCGGAAAATATGTCGCAGTCGCCGGAAAATATGTCGCATCCGCCGGAAAATATGTCGCAGCTGCTGGAAAACGGTCGCCAGAAAATATGTCGCAGCCGCCGGAAAATATGTTGTATCTGCCGGAAAATGGGCAGTTGCCGGAAAATGGTCGCCGAAAAATATGTTGCAGCCGTTAGAAAATATGTCGCAGCTGCCGGAAAACGGCCGCCGGAAAACGGGAAACGACAATATTTTACAGCGTTTTAGCCTTTTTGAACAGGAAACTTCTGAAGCCATTTTCTCCCAAACGACGAACGGGGTTGGGCTGAAATTTTGCAGGCAGGTAGCTACCACTCTAGTGCATCTCCACGCCAAAAATTAGACAAACCCACATCACGGATTTCGAGAAAAATGTGAATTGGCTATAGGTGATGATGGCCATTTTCTCGAAAACCGTGCACTGGATTGAGCTGAAACTTGCCACGGTTGTTCTTCATGATGTTATGCATCCCCTGTCCAAATTTCATGAGGATCCAACTTACCAATTGAAAGATATGCCCAAATCAAATTCTGCACTTTTGAACATGAAAATAATGTGTTACAACTAAACTTCCTGAACCAATATTTCCAAAAATACAAACTGGGTTGGGCTGAAATTTTGCAAGCAGGTAAATACCATTATAGTGCATCTCCTCACCAAACATTAGATGAACCCACATCACGGATAGCGAGAAAACTGTGAATTGGATGTAGGTGATGATGGTCATTTTCTCGAAAACCGTGCATTGGATTGAGCTGAAACTTGCCACGGTTGTTCATCATGTCGTTATGCATTCTCTATCAAAATTTCATGAGGATCCAATTCGTGGTTTGCGAGATATACTCAATTCAAATTCAACATTTTATGTGCATGAGAAATATAAATGTGAATGGAAAACCAGCAAGCATAGTGGCTCCTCCCCTAAACTGAATAATTTGTCATGTCCTCATGCAAAAGAAGATTTGTCATCTTAGTTGGAAACAACCATCTCCCCCAAACTGAGGACACATCATGTACTCATGCTTAAAAACTCTTCACGGTAGAAAACAAGTTTTGATTTGCACATCAATCCTCCATACTGTTATAAAAATTATTACTAATAAAAATGACCATTTTTCAAGTGTTGTGTATGGTAGGACTGTTTCAAAGTAGTTCAAGAGATCCTCTCAATCATTTCCATGCTCATAAAAATAGTAATGACAACATATAGCACTAAAAGAGCCAATTGCAGCAAGCATAAAGCCCATATCCAACTAAGAATGAGAATCTCAAAGCACCAAGCCATTTCAAAATAGTTGGTAGCCACCATATTCAACAAATCCATGTATCAATTAACAAAACCTATGAATGTATGTATCTCACTTCATACATTCATGTAGCTTCCAATAATCTAATTTTGAAAACAGAGCATGGATCTGGAAATGACTATGTATTGCTGCTCCAAAAACTCAGATTACTAAAATATGTATTCTGCTATTATCTTCATTGTTTCCTTGGATATACCTTCACCTTCTGAGATGCAGCAATGAAATGAGCTAGAAATAGATGGCTGGTCATGAAACCGTGGACTGAGCATGGCTTAACAATGACAATTGATGCTTTTGTTATGTGGATAGAAACCCTGTAATCATGAAATCTCATGTCCCCAAAAAACTTAGTTTGCCGCCATGGAAATATAAGCTTGTTTTCCCAAATCTGTCTTTCATTATTATGGGAATATTTTCATAGTGACAGCAACATCTCTCTTCCATTATGAACTACAACATCAAATATGCAAGGACCATGATAACAATTGTAAGCCAATGTGGGCATTACTGAATAATGAAACTCATACCTCTGAATGTATTCTTTGTTATATGGTAGCATAAAATTCTACCACTGTAAGTTCTCGAGAAGCAACAGCAATGCCTTGTGTTCCTACAGCTGGTTCTTGTGTGACAGCAGTAGATCATTTTTCATGGTTTTCTAGGCTTCTTGAGATAATTAATGAATTCAGAAAACTCCCCGATCATTTTTGCTTGTACTTCAAGAGAACATCTTCAATGAGAAAACAATCTGCAAACCTCGATTCTGGTCATAAACTTGCTGCAAATTATTACAGGAATACCTTTTAAACTGAATGCAAAGCATGCCCTCATGCATCATTTCCTCAATTTGCAGCCATAGAGGATTTGTAGTTCCCACATGCATAAAAAAAAATCCAAAAGCTGGAAAGAACAACCTTCAAGCAACTGATTTATTTCTTCTCATTGTTGGTTTTTATGTGGCAGTAGCAATGATTCTTTTCTTACTGCTGGTTCTTGTGTGGCAGCAGCAAGACTTTGTTTTTTCTTACTACTGGTTCTTGTGTGGCAGCAGCAAAACTTCCTATTGTTGGTTCTTGTGTGACAACAATAAGGTATCCTTTTTTTGTATGCTTGGTCAGTTGGGTTGGAATTTGAAGTGGATGTGCATGGATAATGAAGTGTTAGAACTGAGTGGGAAATGATGGGAATGGATGGACATAAAGGGCTATTTAGAAAATGGAAATGGCTAATGCTTAGTGGTTCTTCATGACATTTCCCCAAATCTTTAATAAATCAAAAACTCATGCTATTTTACCTCAAGTTTTACCTCCATAGAAGCCTTGGTTGACATGAATGGACTGGTGTATGTTGGAGCTATGTAGGCTGATCTGATGCTGAGACATATGTATATGAGAGCCGGAACTGGATGATACTGAATTTGATCCATGATGTTGTGCTGGTTGCATGTAAAACTAACTGCTGAGACAATTGATGAGCAGAAATTCTACCATAGAAGCAGAAAGTCCTTTCTCTTATTCTGAAAATCAACTGCTGAACTGAAAATGGAAAGGAATTGCAAAACTACTGAACAAATGATGCTGCAAATCATTGTTGAAACCATTACATCACATAATCTTCAGCTGCTACAAACCCGAGGTACAATTCTTACCATGCGAATGAATGTGCTGAAGTCGAGCATGGAAAGAAATCATTGGATTACCGGCCATTAATGTATGTCGTTAACCAATGTGAAGAAACTCACCTTTGATGAAAATGAGCTCTAAAGTACCTTAGTGCATCTTGACAGGTACGAATGGATGTGCTGGAGTCGAGTCACCTGCAAGATTTGTCAATCAAGAGGCATTGATGAATCCCCATGATTAACAACAAGGAAATCTGCCATTGATTCATGCAGATACCAGGGCACTATAAAAACTCTAATCTTGATCCCAGATGATGTGTCGGAGTCGATGGGACAAGACCATTGGAAGGTGGACCTTAATGCATTCCACATCATCCAATACGAGTACAAAATAAATGATTGTGAAGAATCATAGTGAAAAATAGGACCAACATGAAACTCAGAAGCGGAAAGTATATGTGAAGTCATGATGTAGTAGTGATGGGAAATAAAATGGTTATGGTGACTACATAAGCAGTGGAAAATGGGACTTCGACATGAATGGATTTTTGGGGTTTTGAAATGAGGAGGGTGAATGAATCTACCATAGGGAAATTGGCTTCTTGAGGGGTTTCTTTCAGCAACAAGTGGGATGACAGGTGTCTAAAAATGATTCTTGGCATGTAGTAATGGGACTTGACTTCGGAAACATTAGAATCTATATGGTTTGCACATCAATCTCTTCATTTTTTATTTTTTTTTATGTGCTCAATCCATTTGCAAATCAATAAAAAGTCTTCAAGAGTCACTCGTGCATGCATTGACCTTCTTCTTCCAAGGACCTGCAAAACCTAGCATTTGCCTGCAATAAAACATGAGATGATGGAAGAAGAGATATGATTGGTCTCTCTTCACCCAATACTTATGAAAAAAAAAACAAGCAATTACTTATAAAACAAATCCAAATAAAAATGAACAAAGCAAAATCCATTTTATACCTGCAGGAGAGCAATGTCCATCTAGACTCACCAACGGTATTCTGATCATAGCTTCTTCGTTCCTTATCCAAATTGAGTGATTACAAATCCAAATGAAAGTAAATTCATAGGTCTATTTCCATTAGAAACAGGTTTTTAAAATTCTATGCAATGATCTTCCAAATCACTCATTAACAGCCTGCATGACAAGGTGTCTTTTCGAATTTTGGACTAGACCAACAGTCACGGTTTTAGGCTTAACTTTTTCGTTTGATAAAGGATTGATGTGATTCCAATTGGATATGGAAGTAGATTCATGTAGGTATCTCCATTAGAAATAGGTTTTGAATCCAACAAGAATTGATGGGTCAAATAAGCCAATGAACAGTCTAGAAAATAGAGTTTTAGGAATGCAGATTTGTGATAGGCAGTCAGTATTTTGGTCATAAAATTTACATACGATATGGGAATAGAGGGATTCAAATTGCGTTGTAAACTATATTCATAGGGGAATATACCAATGAAACATGTTTGCAAAATATATCCAATAAGGCATCCAAAAATTGACTGTCCTAGCTCTGTTCCTAAGCTGCCAGCTTGACATCCTGTTAGTATTTTGGCCATAAAATTTTTGTTTGACACCCAATTGTAAAAATTCAAATTGTTTTGGAAACTAGATTCAAAGGGATACTTGGGATATAAACAGGTTTTAAAAATAAGTTCATTTGGTCTCTCAAAAATGGACTGTCCCGATTGTGTTTCAGTAAAAAATTTAAGCCAAAAATGTCACCAAAAATTTTATAAATGAAATTTTACCCCAAAAAGTGATTGGAATAGATGTGAATGTTTTTAATGATGTAAATTTAAATATAACACACATCCATACCAAAAATTTCAAGCATTGAGCACCTAGATTGATTTATACAGTTTGTTGCAGCCGCAGCTGCAACTCTTAAAAAAATAACATAATGTTGAAATGAAGCATGTGCATTTTTATGGAAAATAAAAACTAAAGACATATCATGATGTGCAACACCCACGTATCTCAAACTCATTAATTTTTACCTGTAGCACAGTCACAGCTGGGTGTTGCATCTCCCTATCACAGCCAATGTTGCAGCTCACTGTTGTAGCTGAGAGTAATCACAGCTGGGTGTTGTAGCTAACAAGTTCATGTCAAATTTCAAGCTTGAAGGGTTCCATAATCATGGGCTCATTTTCTTGTGGATTCTTCATTCACTTTCCCTAATTACTGTAATTTTGTTTTCATGATATTTTTATTTTTATTTGTAACAAATAGAAACAAATTGAAATTGGAAAATTGATGACAAAAAGGACTTGAGCATTTTTGTTCAAATAGTCAACAATTCCAAAGCATTCATGAAAACATCTCATACCCATTCCTCATATTTCTACTTTCTGATCTTCCAGATCGCAACAAGGCGCAGGAAGAGAGCATACTTATTCAAAAATAAAAACTTAAAAAAAAGCATGGTTTTATTATGTTATTCTACCCTACCCTATTCTACTTGGAAAAAAAAAAAAAATGTTCAAGTGTATGCATATTTCCAATGGAGCCATTTTCGAAAAAGTGACTCAAGTATGCTCATACTCCCAATAGAAAAATATAACTTTATGAATTCTAGGATATGAGAGATCAACTTCCCTTCAAATGATGGTGCCAAGAATTGGTGAAGTATGAAATGATGCTGCAGATCGATTACAGATTGAAACCAAGCTTCAATATAGTCTTTGTTCCCTTGATTGCTCATGGATGTTACACCATGAAGATCCTTATTAAACTGATCTTCCTCAATGCATAAGATTTCCGGATCTAATGATGTGAATGATGCTTTTGGTTCCAATGGTTGTTCTCCATCAAATATTACGTGTGTATTGTTGATCTTATCTGCTTGCTTATGAGGACTAGAAGAAACTCCATCTGCAAAACTTGGATCTAAAACATGTTCAGGCCTCGTATGGATTTGCTGCAACAACGCACAGCCTTTTTGCAGCGGTGTAGATGAGGTAGAATAAGAGGGAAGTGTAGGAACATTTTGCAATTCAGCACTGTAAGCATACTGTACTGCTTTATTATGGTTAGGGTGGAGGGTGGATTGGACAGGAAATTGTGTTGGATACCAAGGAGTTTGATGAGAAGATAGATGTGGCTGATGTAGATGATTGAGTTGTGAGGTTGATATTGAAGGACCAACTTGTGTTGCAGCATGAGGGAGAGTAGCCATATGATCATAAAATAGGCCATTCCAACCTTGTGGGTAAGGTAGGTAAGAGTTGCTGGAACAGCTGCCATGGTGGAAGAGTATTCAATGACTGAGTATGAAAGTAAGGAAATGGAGGGATAGAATTTTGAACCATAGATGTAGGCCATGGTTGACATGACTGTTGCAACGAGTTGGCTGCAACTCCCAGATCTCTTTGATATGTTTCTTTCATCCTTGGTAAGGAGGGGCAATGATCTGTGGAATGATTCAAGTCACATATACCACAACTTTCAAGACTATCCAAAGGGAAATCCCTTGCTTCTCTTATTTCCTCCTGCTTTTCCTTATCCTGCAAAACACCCAATTGTAAATCAGCTTTAGAAATGTCAAATAAATTGTTGATTTCAGTTCGTAAAACTCTTGTTTTTGCAGCAGATTTCAAAAATAGAGATAAAAGTTCCTTAGAATTCTTACCAGTCTTGAAGTTTCCTCTTGAATACGTTCTACATAACTCACAAATATCATCATATGCTAACTGAAATACATTACCTGTTCTGATCAGATTCAATATTTCTAAACATTCAGCTTGGATTCCCTTGAGTAGAAGTGTTTTTAAGATTTCCTTCCCCAGTTTCCTCTGTTTGGATCTTTGGAGGTTATATTGAAATCGTTCTATGTATTCCTCTAGACTCTCTTCTTCTCCTTGTGTCATTTCAAAGATGTCTTCATTGACCCTGCAATAATCTTGGTACCTTTTCAAGAACACATGTTTCATGTCTTCCCAAGTTTGTATACAATTCCCACCGAGGCTCATGAACCATCGAAGGGCTATTCCTTTTAGAGTAAGGGGAAATACATCCAACTTTTGATCATTAGCACAATAACCATATCCTCTACAAAGTACTTCAAATTGAAATAAAAATACATTAGGGTCTTCGTTTTCCAAACCGTGAAAATTTGGTAGAACATGTGGGGGAATTCTTTTCGTTGGTGCCACTCCTCTCGAATTTCTGATGGGAAATTCGAAGGTAACAACTTCTCCATCTTTTTCACTTGCCATCTCTTCATTAGATTCTTTGGGTGCTATCTTGAGGCTCCTCCTTCGAATGTTCCTGTCAACTTGTTAGTAGAATGGGTGGTGCTTACAACACCACTAAGGGGAATGATAAGATTTATGAATCAAAGATTGAAAATGAAATAAAACTGAATGTAAAGATATAAAATTAACACTCAAAATAAATTCAATAAACTGAAATGTAATGATGCAACCTACATGCCCTATTTTAACAATGCATCTACAAAACAATGTCAGATGTACTATTGCACAATTGATAACTTCCCCGGCAACAACGCCAAAATGTCGTGCCCACTATATGTCAGTTAATTAAAACTTAACATGCAGAGTGCTAAACATAAATTATCAACCCGAGGAAGTCTTTTATTTCAAAGCTATCGTGCAAAATATATGCAAGTACAATTTCTACCTGACATTTTTATCTATTGGTATGCAATCGAAACTATTTGTAAACTAAGTCATAACTTCTTGAAAGTAAATCAAACCTCAAACCTATTCGTAAATCAAACTATAAATCAAACACACTTCAACAAGATCTATTTCTATGAAACAAGATCTGATTGCATAAATCTAAAATAAGTCTTGTGTTGTCCAACGATCTATCAAAATGAATTAACATGAGAATGCTATGATAAATCTAATGAATAGAAACATGAACTGAATAATAAAACAACTATGATAAATCTAATGAATGAAAACATGAATTAACAAATAACAGATCTACAAAATAAAACACTTACAATCAACACTACCAGCATCTGCTCAGGGAAGAGGGCCCTTCCTCCACTGAGCAGATCTGGATCTCCACAATGAAAGTCTACAACTCCATAATTAAAAAACTGCCAGCATGTATTATCATAATGGAAAAATTACAACATATATGGATCAAATCCTACATCATAACATTGTGTCCTCTCCTATCTTGCATCTCCTATCATCCATCTCCTATCCTACCTAATCTATCATGCTTAATCTCTATCAATCTATATTTTTTTCTCAATGACATTGATTACATATTTATACATAAAATTATCTCATGGAAATGAAGAACTGAACCCCCAGCTTGTGATCTGCAACAGCTGGAACACATCCGTAACTGTTGGCAACTTTGGAGCCGGCCGCAACACCAAATCTGGAAAATACCCTCTCGAAGAACCACCTGCATATCGCAAACCGTAGCTTTTTTTTGACGATTTCCTTCAAATTCAAGTAAATGAGGATGTTACGCACAAAACCCATGTCTCAGATTTTTGAGATTCATTTCCATCTGCCCGCAAATCAAGATGTGAATCAAGGTGTTCTTATGTGGCATGCGTTTTTGGTTAAAGCTGTAACAGCTGGCTATGAGCATCCTGTACGTGACAACTCACTCCACAAACCATCATTAGTAAAATTATACATAATAATCTTTTAATTCATCAAAGATAAAGGAAAATAATCACTATTAACCACTTAAAATATCAATGGAAGTAGCAGGCTGTTCAACGCGCAGCTACAACAAATGGATAAAAAATGGAATGATAAATGAGAAATAATGGTAAGAAAATGGATGAAAGGTATGTCGATAAATGATGGAAAAATGGACAATTCCAGGGCCCAATAGGGTCGTCCTTCCACAACCAAACGGTAAATCCTAAGTGATAACATGTACAATCATTATGAAAATCTACACTATAGCATGAACAGCAATGTTGGTTAATACTTACTTCCACAAACTATTTTACTATGTAGGTCATAAGCATAGATCCTAATTTTCATGATATTCAATTTTTTTAAAGTCATCATATTGAAAATTTACTTTGATAAATCAAATAAGGATTGAGAAAGTATTTTTAGTATTTCAGTTTCCTCTAATTAATTATCTCATTATCATATCTAGGCTTATATTAAAATTCCACAGAGATGTAAGATTTAATGTTATTGATACTATCAAATCGATTCTCTTATTTCAAGTAATACCATGTTTTTACACTAGAATGTGAATGTGAATGTAATGATCAAAGGGATAGAAGATGGACATAAATGTTCTAGGATGACCAAATATATTTTTGTTATGTACATTGATATTTAATATAAAAATGATGATTGATTCCAACAAATAGGGATAAAAAATAGATGGGGGACTATGATTCCATAAGAGGGAGAAGTGAAGGGGGTCTAATGAGAGAGGACTTTATTGATTTAATAACCTAAGCTCTTAGTTCTTGATTTTGATTGTAAACATTAGCTAGTAACATATCCAAAGTTCCTAAAACCATGATTATTAATGTTGATTAATTAACCTTTGAGTATTATTATCATAAGCCTGAGGATTAAAGGGGAAAACATGGGATCCCCATGAGGACCACGTTAAGAGTTATAATCATGCAAATATAATGTTTAAGAGTTATAATCATGCAAATATAATGTTTAGAATGGGAAAATTACATCATTCATTCAGTCATGGTAATTTCCTATATGAACTATAGAGAGGAAGGTATATACTTTTGTGCATGCAAATTTATGTTAGTGCAAAAGGATTTACTAATAATGATAATCATGCCACTCTAAGGAGAGATCAAGCCTACAATTGAGAATACCTAGAGTTCCAATAGTTATATTCCATGGACATCTTATCTTATATCATTGAAAGGTAATTGAGATAGCATAAGGGACTACTTATAGATAAAGGGATCCAATTTTTGGTGTTTTGCATTCCAAGGGGGGAGAGTGTTGGTTGATTGGGATAGTTGTAGAGGGGATTCATGGAACCAGTGAGTTTTATGGGTTATAGGCTAGGTAGGAGGACATATATCTATAGCTTAGGTAATTCACCCTTGTGAAATGATAGCCTCATTTTGGGGTGGCTTATTTCATTGAGATATTTCATGTGTCAAAGAGACTAAGGCTAGGAGGAATGTCCCTCCTTTGTAGCCAGTTGGAGGATTATTTATCTCAAAAAATTAAGTGTTTTAAATGTGTATGAGATACCCTGATTTATGTTTCTATTCTACATATATTTATGTTATCATGTATATAAATTTTTGTACATGGATTTGATTGATATAATTATGGATGAAGTCATGGTAGGAAGGCATACATGATTGTGGATGAAAATTAATTAATCGAGATGTAGTTTTCTGTCACTATTAAATTTTAGAAGTAGCCCATGAAATTCTAATTGGTATCAGAGGTAAAATTAAATGGTGAAATATGGGTACCCTATGGCCTCAATAGTTTCATGGAGGTAACCAAGTAAGTGACAAAGTGGCATTAGAGCTATTGGTTGCAACATTAGAGATGCATGGGTAGGAATTCAACTCTACACGAAGAAAATTGAGTTTGCATACAAAGTGTTCGATAAAATGCACTGTTTACGGACAATCTGTAAGAGCGGACTCAAATGGATCTCCCTAGTCTGAATGGTTCATATCTAGAACAAAACAAGTACATAACACAAATACCCTTCCTAGATTGAGTGAAATGAAAGATGAGTAAAGTAGATGGCTTACCTTATGGGTGCAGTCTTTTCTCCTTGTCGATCCAAGTCCTTAATCTTCAGATCTTCAGCTGCAAAAATGGAAAAAACATGTGGAAACAGACAAGTAATAAAAGACCATGATTGTGAATCAATCTAGATCAATAGTCAAAGAGGTTAATCCTAAACATTATTAACACAACAAGTTTATGGAAAGAATTTGTATTAGATGTAATAATAAGAAGTACAAAGAGAGAGGTGTTACAACCAATGCTTTGACATCATAACTCCTTCCAACAATCCTAGCCTCAAGATCAAATGCTTATCCTCCTAATGGATGAAGAGGATATCCTAGCAAAATTCCACCAGCATGTAGGTACTCTATCCTTCCTCTCTTAAAAATGGAGAGGGGGTTCATATATATAGGGATAAAGGGATAAGAGAGGTTGAGTCTTTATGGGAGAGGCTTAAGGGATCATCCCACTAGGTAATTGGATTAAATGCCACCTTTCCAGATATGTAGGGATAAGTCTCCATGCCATCCAAGCTTTGAGAAGTCGCTTGAAGATTCTCTTTATCCATTTTAACAAATAACGATGCACCTTGCACAAGGAGAACTCGTGCCAATGGGAGTTCGACAGATCTTGTGCAATGGAATCCAGCGTCACCGACGCACTCTGATAAGGTGTCAAGCGCGTCACCCTAAATCTGACGCACCTTTCCAGATATCAGGGCACATTGGGGTGACAAAACAATGTCAAAAGGGATTAAAATCAACTTCTCTTTTTGTGGTTTGGCCTAGGTACTTTAGTAATCAGGGAACATAGAGGACACATGACTCATGATGATGATATTTTGGTGTAATAGAATGCCCCCAAAAGCATGAAGCTGGAAAATAGGGTAGGTAAAATGGTTTGTAAATAGGAAAAAATCGAGGTAAGGATTGTTGGTTGGAGTGACAAACAAAGACCTCCTGCAATACAACTGAATCTGAGATATATGTCTCAACTGACTCATAACATGGTTTCCGACCAATACATTGTAGATCCATGATAGTAAAGACCGACCGAACACAATCATGGCTACTAGACACAATCGTAGATCCATGATGAGATGATAACAGAGCCATGACCAATACAAAAGTGGATCTATGTAATATGACTCGAAAAATATCAATCACAACCTGGATAAGATACATGATTTATCCCAAGGTATTCAAGCTGAACCCACAATGATACGAATCTAACCATGTGATTACAATGTTTTGAAATCGAACATGGTAGAAACCATTTGATTATCGGTCATTGATGTCTGTCGTTAAAAAGCTCGAGGGAAATCACCATTGATGTCAATGATCCCCAAGGTATCATAGTACATACCACTGAATGTGAATCAATGAGCTCAGGTCGAACACTCAGTGGAATATTTCAATCAAAATTCAATGATGTAAACTTATGTTGAAAGCAAGGTAACCTTCCATTGAGGCATGTAGGCCCAAGGTACTTGATTATTTTCTAGGTTTAATCCTCGGATGATGTGTTGAAGTCGAAAAGGACAAACTAGTTGAAGGAGGGTCATGATATTTCCCCCATCATCGACACGAAACAAGTTCGAATATTTTTGGAGTAGATCAAATTGTCGACAAAATACTTGAGATTGACTCAGAGGTGACCAACATGAGAGAATCTATAATGACTGCAGAGATTGACTCAATGAACAGACCTCTCTTGAACATGGGAATGGCATGACCTGTAAACATTGACATGACTAGAATGAAACTGATACCTAATGCAACTGATGATGGAAGGATTATTTGAATGAATCAAAGGATTGGAATGACTCATTGGATTGGTGGGACTCGAAGACAAGAAGATTATCCAAGTTTTTGAATGCATATGAAAATGAGTGACATGTTCAAGAGTGACTAAGTACTACCATAAATATAATAAAAGACAAACTCTTTCCTCATCCCATCATGATTCATGAGTACCTCTTTTGTTTTTTAACATGATTGAGTAGGGTAACAGATGCTTGGTATAGCTCATCCTTCGCATGAGTCCGATCTCATATGTTTTACGAAGTTGAGATAGGAGGAGTCCGTCCCAAAAATGGCCCTTCAATGTCAGATTTTAACAATTCCAGATAAGGTAAAATCGGCATCGCTTCATATTTAGAGAGTCTAAAAAGAACTAAAGAAGACTCCAAATGGTTCTTTTTCATAAAAGTTAGTCTCCTCATCCGAAAAAGGATAAAACAACATGAGAGAGAACTCTTCCAGTCATGAATAACTAGAGTGCTCCTTTTTCTTAAATAGTCCTCCTAGTCTGAAAAAGGGGTAAACTATCACCAGAAAGACAACCTTTCAAATACTTTTACAAGCGTGAAAGAATCAAGTTCGCTTGGCGATCTTTTCCTATTTAGGGAGTCTGAAAAGAGCTTAAAGAGGAACTTTGAGGGGTTCCTTTTTCATGGGACTTTTACAAGCCCAAAAAATAGATAAAATGTAACTTGGTAACTTATTCTCATAGTTTTACAAGCACGATAAAGAACAAAAAGTGAGCTCGATGCCATTAATACTTGATTTTAATGAGCACGATGATAGCACAAAAAATGCTCAAAGACTCATTCACACTCGATAGAAATTATGAAACATCTACGATGGTCACCAATAAAGTCATAATACCACTTCACTTCATCTGTGAACTCCAGAAACTATGTCAGAATTCACAATGAGGTGTTAAAGCATAAAAAAGACACCAACCTTGTGTGTGCCTTGGGTGACACACTTTACCCTTGCGGGAAGTGCGTCGAGAAGGGTCTGACGCACTTCACCCATGGGAAAAGTGCATCGTTAGCGCACTGTCTGCAAAAGCACAGTGCGTTGGCATAGGTCCACAACCAAAAATAAATATTGGGGCAAAACAAAAACCAAACCAAATCCATGAAATGACTCTAATGTTTATTTAATTGATGTTTATGTAGGTTTCAGCCCATACAATGGTCCAATGGAAAGAAAGAGAGCACTAACTTGAATATGCCCAAGCGACGAATGATCCACATTCTATGAATGTTTTGAAAGGATGTGGACTCTTAAAGTTCTTCCATGTATAGGGAATGAGGGCCCAAGTGCAATTACTAGATTACCTGATCAGGTTATTGGACCCAGATCAACAACATTTCAGAGTAGGTTCCCACATCCTCACCTTGCATGTGGAAGATATTTATTTTCTGATGGGGTTATTTAGACGGGGAGCCCTAGTTTCACTATCTGGGCCACAGGTTAGTGGTCAATCGACGAAGAGTCTAGTGGCATAGTTCTGTACACCAAGGAAATAGATGCTTGTTGGGAATATTCCCATCAATAACATATGAAATCTGCCCCTGAGAACTGTACTCTTCACTATACAGAGGGTGGCCAGAAGTAGAGCTACTCATTAGGCCACCAAGGCCCACATGCTATATGCCATCGAGTGTATGGCACTGACAGTCTTCAACGAGTGCGAGGGACTCCTTGCGAGTCTGAAATATCAGCTCACCAAATGCAGACGGGGTGAGTTGAAGCAGTTTGGGTATGGATCCATTGTGGTCTCATTCTTCTTAGAGCGAGTTCCACTATTGTGACCTCAATTAGAGATGGATGATCTCGATCCATGAGATCCACACATGGTTCAATGGTCGGACGTAATGGCCCTCCATGGAGGCGGAGGACCTATCATCACCTATGGGGAAACCTTCCTTAGATGGCTACAGGGGACAACTCCTCATGATTGAGGATTATGCTAATGCCGATACCGATTTCATAGGACATCTGGACTAGCTCTTCTAGAGGGGGAGCAATGGGGAGATATGGGTAAGAACGAAACTCTTGTTTTTTTATGCATTTGTAGGTTTTTAATTTTTTTGGGTAGTATTGATAGCTTACATATGTTTCATGCAGATGTTAACCCATCTCAACCAGTAGGTTCCTCTCTGATTGAGAGAGGGGTGGTATGAGAGATGGAAGCTGCTCAGCAGGATGTGGCAGAGGAGCTTAACGAGCTGGAGGAGAACCTCCAAATATTCACATTAGATATTCCTTACAAATCCATCGATGACTTACCTCGCCATTTCCAGCGTCGTACAACTGCACTTTCAGGATGCTTTGGTCAGCTGCTCCGTCGAGTAGCTTGGGCTATTATCTGTTATCATGAGCATCCTCAGGGATATATCTTTGTATGATATATGTACTGAAATCCATAGGCTTTAGATGTTGTAGACAGGATATAATGAAAGCTTATGAGCTTCATCTTTTTGTATAAGTACCATTTTTTGTATTTTCCCAGACATGAGGATATATATACAAAAACACTATTTTGCGGTTTTATACACTGTGTATTCTATGATGATTTGGGATCTTATGGATGTTGGCCTATAAACTATGAGCAGATTACATGTTATGTCATTTTATGCATATTTTTGATAAAAATGTTTATGAATTTGCAATGTACCAATCTAATATGAAATTAGTTAGGGAATCAGCAACTATGTTCATGTTTCTTGGAATGTGTAGGTATGTTCCAAGAGACGTACTCACCGGAACAAGCAGAGTAACATGGGGTTGCAAATGGTGCAGACACGGTTCAAATGAGAGACCACTATATGTGAATCAAGATAGATAACAATGTGTTCCATACCTAGGGAAAGAGCAATGGTCAACAATCCAATCACCGCACGATACTCAGCTTCATTGTTGGTTGCGTAACTATTGTTGCTGCAACATCCTTCCCCAAAATTTTGTAAATATTGGGGCCCCTCCTTTTTGGGTGGGGGGGATTTTTTCTTTAAATTCAAGACCCATCCAAAAGGCCTTTTGTACTGAGTTTTTTCTAGGAGAGCAAGTTCTTTAAGTTTGTTTTTTGCTTAAGTAAAACTCACCTTCCCCAATCAAAACGGCGGCACAACTCGCCGAGTTAAGCCGCAACGGCTACTCTCCTTTGTTAAGTTTTTTATCCTTTTCCTATTTCATCACAACTCACTGAGTCGCGCCGCAACAGGCGGGTGTTTTTGTTAAGTTGTAAATTTTTCCTGTTTCGGCCTAACTCGCCTAGTCCAGCTGCAACGGTCGGACGAACTTGCCCAAGCCTGTCAAAGTGTAGTCTTTTGCCTTGTCTTTTTCCCAAGATTTGTGTTTCAGAGAATCTTGTCGAGTCTTTTCGACATGGTTAGAGGCCCCCTTGTTTGAGATTTTTGAAACTACTTGTTACGGAAAAACTCATGGAATTAACCTGCAATAGACATCTCCTATTGTCTAGTCCTAAGTTTCTCGATGTGTTTCGGTAGAACTCGGCAAGTTTCACCAAAACCGTTGCTTGTGAACCGTGAGAGGTGCTGATAGAAGTAGGGTGACAGAGGCGACCGGAGGGACTCAAGTCCAGTCGCCGAAACGAAGCAGCAGTCGCCAAAACATTTGTCTCTGCACCGAACTCAGCAAAATCCGTCGGTGCATTGTGCGTTCGCTTGGCCAGTGCGACCGATACGGGTCGCTCCAACTCACTGAGTGGTGCCGATTTTGACGGTGAGAAGTTAAAATAGAGTGGCTGAAAAAGTACGCCAGTCCCCTTGCCATAACGATGTTTTAATGCTCTAACCTACCAAGTCCTTCAGCGTTAATTGCTCAAGTGTGCGGAGGGTTATATATACAGTTTGGGGGTTTGGTTTATTTTATTGTTAATCTTTTTCGAAACTCCATTCGAGGTTGTTGCCACCATACGAGGATAGCCAGGTCCGCAACTTTGTCAACCCCTTCAGACCTAATCATTCGTTGACATGTAAGTAAATCCATTCACCATCGCAAACACCTTTTTATCATGTTTTCAGTGGCTAAGCATATGTTGTTTTCGTTTAAACCATTTTGACAGCTCCTCCCCTGGTCGTGGCCACCTTTGTCCCTGTTGGAGCTATTCTCGTTGCCCGGTTACTCATCCTTGAAGTCTTTTAAGAAATACCGCTAGAACCTGTTCCCTATCCCAGCTAGCTGCCCAGCATGAATCATGATGACCCAAACCAATGCAACGGGAAGTGCTCGGTCGCAACCACCTGAACTCATTTCTTACTTATGTTCAGCTATGATCATTTTGATGCTTCTAACAAAAGAGTCAAGCACATTGGCCGCATAGTCTCACTCTCTCCAGTCAACTTGAAAAGAGGAAACTAGCTCTGTCTTGTTGTTTTAATAGAAAATTAACGTTTGCTTACCATATGCATTTTAAACTGCTGCTTGAATTTTGTTTTAAACGCAATATCATTTTAAGGAATTTTAACAATGCTATTTCACTCAGGCTATGCTTGTATAATGAATGATTTTGGCTCAAAACTTGATTATGTATTCCAGTTTGATTAGGTATTCTACTCATGCATGGGTTTTTCCAGGTTTAAACACAGTGGCGAAAGGAGCCAAGAAGAAGTCTAAGATGTCTGAGCCCGAATCAGGTGGTGAACCTGTTTTGGAAGCAAAGGTCGAGACATTATATGAGAATACCAAGCCAATTATGGGCATTTCCCCTGAATTCAAGTGGGGGGAACTGCACCACATGATAATAGATCAAGATATTCCCAGATCAGTCCTAGAGGAAATGTATTTGTATCAAAACATCATAAATTCTGGCATCACAAGAGCAGCCACACGACCAGATATTTTCCCTTGCTCGGAAGTCATCGAATCGATCCTAGCACATGCTAATGCCCAATCAAGAGTTCTGTCCGACAACATGGGTGAGGATTTTGCCTCATTCCACCTAGCCCTTATTTCTGCATCCTACAAGTTTCCTCGTCCTCAAACATTGTTAAACGATGCTAGGGTCGAAAGCCTTAACATGGATAACTTGGAATTTTCCAGAAAGTTGTTGATCATAGGTAAGAAGCTGAGGCTAAAGGAGAGTGATGAATATGAAGTCTCAGCGCTAAGGCCTCCTTTCAGAATCATTGCCGTCGTGCTAAGTAGAATCTTCGACAAAGCTTACGGAACTATTTATAAGTTGCATTGGGTTCCTTTATTTCACCATGTAGCTTTCAAAGGTACAATTTTCAATTGGGTAGACATCCTCTCAGAAAATCTATCATCCACCATAGCTACTGCCAAGGAAGGGTTAGTTTGGAAGAAATAAGAGTTCTACATGTCCTCATACCTTGTAGATTGCATTATGTCAAGGCATCATTTCCCGAAGATATGATGTATTTGGAACAAAACTAACTCCCCATTTTATACCGCTTATAAGATCATGTGGGCCCAGAACTACAAAACTCATTACAAGGCCATATATGAAGAGTTTATCATGCCTCTGTATGAACTAATGTTCAATAGTGAGCCAAGTTTCCTATCTGAGAATGCCATGGAAGTCATGAAAAAATATTGGTATTTTTATCTTTAAGAGGAGGGCACCTACATAAGAATGTGGAGGTTCCAAGACACCATCTCTCTTGCCCAGGTATGCTACCAATTTTGTGGTCCACAAGGAGGCAGTGAGGCAGGTTTTTATAGATGGAATTTCCAGTTTCCTAAATAAACTGAAGAAGGCCTCTTTCCCAACACTACCCTTCTATGTCGAAGCATACAATTTCTCTAAGGTCAAATCAGCTGAAACCTTTGTTAAGGAATTAAGAGATTTTCACTTTGGGGAGAGGATTTTCACAAAGAATGACAATCTTAATAAGGCTGCAGACCATTGTAGAGAAGTTAATGCACACTTTGAATATGCACACTACCATGATGAAGATGAAGAAGTTCTCAAAGGGGTCAACAATAAGACTGAACTCAAAAGGTGCCTTCGCCTCAAGAAAGGAGGTAGCTCTAGCTCCATTGTTGCCCAAGCTACCAAAGAGGAAGAATTGCAAAGAAAAAGAGAGGAAGCTGAAGCTCTGACGAAGGAAGAGAAAAGGCTCAAAGATGAGGCTCAAAGATTCCAAAGGGAAGTAGCAGAAAGAGCACAGAAAGAGATGGTGGACAAGCTCCGAGATGAAGAAGATCAAAAGGTCTAAGAAGAAGAATTAGAAAATATCAGGAAAGAAGAATCTGCTAGGCTAGAAGAGGAAAGGGAGATGAGAGAAAGAGAAGCAGCTGAGAAGCTACATCAGGCCAAAGCAGAAGAGAGGTGGTTGAAGGCCAAAGAAGAAGAAAATTGAAGGATGGCAGAAGAAGAATAAAAATCCAAGAAGCATGCAGAGGCAGGAAGCCCAAGCATGCGAGACATGGACACAGACTCGCCCCAAGAATCTCAGGACATAACCGCGGAAAACTACTTCCCCAAAGGAGAACTTCCACTTGTTCCTTTTACCTCGTCAAAGAGTCACATTGTGAGCCAGTGGGACAATTTTTCTTTTGATAAGAAGAGAAAATCCATTATAAGGAAAACAGAGACAAGGATGAAGAAACCTTTTCAACCGGACATCGTCACCAGGCGAGAAACCACTATCATTCAGAAAACACAGAGTGCTCCCGGTTTCATAGCATCCATCAATGTGGCTAATGCCTAGGAAACTGAAGACAATTTCCACAAGCTAATGAATGATGTGGAAGTAGGTAAGAAGAAGGCGCGCAGGTTGCAACTTACTCTGGTAAAGGAATGGGACTATAGGGAGTTAATGGTAAAGAAATATGATGCCCTCTTATCAAAGTGAAATGAATTATTAGATAAGCATCGGCATCTAGAGGAAGAAAATGAAGATTTGGTGGTTTAGATGATGATATTAGAAGGAGAGAAAAATTATCTCAAATCCAGGACCATTTAGTTGGAGTCAGGGCAATTAGATGTCGACCA
Organism: Larix kaempferi; assembly: GCA_027924585.1. NCBI lineage: Eukaryota > Viridiplantae > Streptophyta > Pinopsida > Pinales > Pinaceae > Larix > Larix kaempferi. Next base: position 6,833,177 of record BSBM01000264.1, read on the forward strand.
GCAAATGGAAGAATTAAGGGCTAATGTTGAGGAGTTGGAAAAGGGGAAAGAGCTTATGGAACAATAGTTAGATCTAGAAAACAGCAAAGTAGGTGATCTGAGCCCCTTCCATGAGTAGTCATGTGACATACTAAAGAAGGTACATGAGTCACAAGAACTTATCACTCAAGAAGTTTGCAGAATGAAGGCAATGGTTTCTAGGATGAAAGAAATTAATTATGAGGTGTTGACACCCAAAAAATGCTCATTGGTTCATCTCCCTAGTCACATGACCCATTTGTCCACTTTTCCTACCATTTTTGCCTCTAAAACCTCAAAAACCCTCAAAGGCCACCAAAAAGGCCAAAATCCATCTTTTTCTCAAAATATTTAATTTTCCTCGAAAAATACAAAAAACCTTCAAAAGGGGTCCAAAATTCCCCAAAATCAATTAAAAGGGAATAAAATTCAAAAATATATTCAAGAAAGAAAAAAAGAGGGAAAAGAGTAAAAGAAACCCTAAAACCATTTTTACAATACCATTGGTTACCTTAAACCATGGTTGTATTCTCCATCACCCAAAAGCTATAAAAAGGTGATAGAGGCTCCCCATTATTCATCCACATTCATCCTTTCCTCATGCTGCCAAAATTGCTCTTAAGCTTTGCCCATCCTTTTTGAGCTTGAAGTTCTTTATTGAGAGTGAACCCTTGGCCCACCCTTGAAGCAACTTGGAGAAGAGAGAGACTATTGGAGCATTGGAGCACTACCCCTGTACTGCTGCAAGAATTCCAACAACCTCATCATTGAGGTAAACCATTTCAAACCACTATTTGCTCATTAATATAAAATATCAAGTTTTTTATTGTTTCTCTCATGGATCTAGTTTTTTTACTGTTCTTAATTTAGATTTACTTTCTTACATATGTTAGATTAATATTTACTTTTCACATTAGTTTTTACTATTTGATCTAAACTGCCACTACAAAGTTAGTAGGTGCTCATTTGCACAAGCTTGCGTGAAAACCCAAGCTACAGTTTTTGGCGACTCCTCTTTACTTTGAATCTTTGAATCTTTGGTTAGATCTAGAATTCTTCTTATTTTAGTTGTTATTTATCTTTATTATTGTAGATCTGGCTTATCACTAAGCCTATAGCTTGCTGCCATAGCCCTTTGTTGTTTCAGAAACCTCTACAGTCCAAATTTTTAAATTTCGGCTTTCGTTTTCAGTGACCTTTTCCATCCCGTAAATCATAGGTTTTTTAGCCCATAGTCGCGATCCAGATCGCAGCTATTTAGACGAATGCCGCGATTCCAAAACTCAGAGTTTTGACCCAAACCCAATGATCTAGATAATGAATTTCTGACCCATAGCCGTGATTCCAAATCGCGACTTACAATCCCTTAGTCGCGACTCAGATCACGAGATTTTTCCAAATAGTTGCGATCCAGATCGTGAGTTTTGCCTCAGATAGTCGCGATGTCGACCTGAACCCTGTGATTTGTCTTTTGATTTTTTGTCACCCATTTCGGCCCATATTTTTCATCCATCTCCCTAGATATTCATTTACTTTTTCTGTTATATTCTTTACTATATCATTTTTGAAAAAAAATCAGTATTTTTATTGAAAAGAAAATTGTCAAGCATTTACAGTTAAAATTTTCATATTTGCAAGTTGAAATCAACATTTTAATTTGATAAATATTGGCCCAAGAGAGGCATTCTATTTGGTACATAATTACACTTACACACACTCTATCACCATTAATCAAGTGAACCTTAAAATCTATTTAACTCAACCAACCTTCTAACCTCACTTGGGGAACATCAAAAGAACATTGTGGTTAGGTAGGATTGAGGGGATAGGCATCCAAATAACACCCCTCAGTCACTTTTCACTTGAGACATAGTTGTTATCTATTAGGGTACCAAAATCCCTTAGTACTTATTGGCACGGTTATACACCAACTTAATGGAAAGGCCTCTCCCTCAGGAGGGTCGAAGTAGCATGACTGGTTCTAGAGGTTTGAGTGGAATACCACAATCCATTCAGTCACCAAAGGATACCTACTCGTTGTTCTTGGTGTACTGCCCATATGGGAGTACAGTGGCTATGGGAGTACAGCAGTGATAGAACAGGAGCTGCAAATTCACCTTTCTGGACATGTCATGAACGGGGTATCTTAGTGGCCTTTCTTTTATGATTGTCTACCTAGTGTCCCTCCCGGTAGGGGGATATCATTAGCCTTTGGTTCTATGTTTCATATTGTCTGACGTGGATTTCATCACGTTGCAAAGGATACGTCTTGTTCGAGCCATAATACCTTTTTAGTTAGGCATTTGCATGATCTCTTACCTCCCCTTGGCTTAGCGAGTACACCATTTTTATTTTTAGGAGTCATTTGCTTGTTGGTATTTTGACCACCTTTTCTTATCACTCCACTTACCGTAGCACAACTGTTACCGTAGGTGTTTTGAGTTTGGTTGTTGGCTTGAGTGCCATAGTTTTTTGCACTCCCCTCCTACACACACAGTTGCATTAGGGTTTTTGAGCTTTTCACTCACCACTACCTACTATTTTTACTAGTCGACTGTCACTATTGAGTCCCCGAGATGTTCTCGATTCTTCTGGGGAAAACCCCCGCAGTACGGTTCACTTGACACCACTCGTCATAGATGTAGAGCCTTGTCACTTGACTCCACACGTCATCAGCATAGAGCCTCGTCACTCGATTCTGACGCCTCTCATTTTAAATCTGACTTTGAGGTAGAATTAGAAAACCCTACATATAAAGCACCAACTAGCCCCATGGCTGGAATGACTTCCAACCCCTTCTTTACAGGGACTGCTGGTGGAACATCTACCACCACCCCCGCCACCACAAGGGCCACCACAGTAGCCACAAATACAGCAACTACCCTACGTATGCCCTCAACGGGACCCACACCTACTCTGGGTATTCCATCAATGGGACCCACACCTACCCTGGGTATGCCCTCAATGGGACCCACATCTACCATCCCTGCCACTACTCAGATTCCAACAGCTACTGGACCCAATCCGAACCCATTTGTAACTCATGTTTCACTTGGAGGCATAAGCCCCTCTCACGCCAACCCAACACCTCTATTTGGGGGGCACATCCCCCTCACGGCTAATATTCCCTTTTGGGGTAGTGGCCTGATCAATAGTTCTACCACTAGCACATATGCCCCAGTGGCAATGTCACACTCCTCTACCAGTTTTCCATTTATGGCTAGTCTCAACCTACTGGACCTGACAAGATTAACAAACGATCCCATTAGACATGATCCTACTTGGCCTCACATGCCTACCAAACTCCCATCAGACATCCCTAAGTTTGAGGGGAAGGTTGGTGAGGATCCCCAGAATCACATTCTGTCTTTTCATCTATGGTGTTCCTCCAACTCCATCGTAGATGACTCCATTCGCCTGTGCTTGTTGAAAAGTACTTTCAATGGCTCGACAACCAAGTGGTATATCGAGCAACCTCATGGGACCCACCCCACTTTCACAGCCCTTGCCTCGACCTTTCTGCAGTTCTTTCAGCTACTCGTTCGTTATGACGCGGGAGTGGAAATCCTCTTGTCTTGTAGACAGAACACAGCTACCCACATCACTGATCACATTCATGAGTGGCGTAAACATCGTAGTTTGTGCAAGATCAAGTTGGATGACCGTATTTTCCTGGATTGGTTCCTAAAATCTCTCCTTCCATCCATAGCCAAAGACGTGGCGTCTAAACGACCCCAGTCGGAAGAAGAAACCATTCTCAAAGCCCAACATTTTGATCTAATCTATGCCCAGTCTGGTTATTTGTACACCATCTTACCTGATGCCCCCTGCGGCAATCCATCTTGGAATGATGCGCCGAGGGCATCCCATGCCGCCGATGGTATCATTGGTCATGTTGTATCACACAACCAACCCTTTTCAATTATGCCTAATAATATCGGCCCCGACCTTTCGCAGGCCACATATCACTCCAGAGCTACAACATCGTATGCTCCCATGACACACTCTAACCACACTCATGGACCCTCATGTCCACCATAGTGGTACAAACATGCACCATCAGCTTATGCACCTCCTACGTATTATCACCAACATGCCACTCATGCTCCTATTCACTCATAAGCCCAATCGGCTTATTACCGTCCACAAGTAGCGCTTGCAGCACCACAACCTCCAGCTGCTCAGACATACCAACAACAACAGATAGCCCCTGGACCTCCTCCAGCCCCGCCAGCTTATTATATGCCACAGTTCGCTCCAGCACCTACATGACCTCAAAATCCCCCTACTTCCCAAGGGAAAGTGTATGCACAACAAAACCATCCACAAAACTAGAACAACCAATGTAATAAAGGATGTCAACAGAACCGTGGAAGAGGACGCAACCATGGGAACAATCAACCTCAAAACCAAGGAGGTCAGCCACCCAATCCTCTGAATAATAATAACGTTTCTCCCACCAACCAAAACCCTGATCGTCAACCAAAACAGGGTAAAAATCCTAATTTAAGAACAAACCATCCGTGTTCCATATGTGGGGTATATGGCCATTACACACACTCAAGCCCCCATTTGGAACGAGCATGTCAAATTTGGACTGATGACATCCAACACCAAGGGCACGCGGCACAGCCAACACCACCTCCTCAACCGCAACCCATGGTGTTGCAAAACCCTTTACCCACACAAGGAATGGCGAACACCCATCCGATGGATCCCCCACAAGAATCCGTAGCACCACAACAGCAAATCACTTATGCTGCAACTGATTACCAACACATGGATTCAGGTACTCACCATCTATTAATGATGTCATCGACTGATTTTCACCTCCAAACACCTCGAAACCAATATGGTCCCACCCCTGAATCCATTCCTGCTGATCCAGCCACCAACGCTCTTCCAACTGATTAGCTATTATGTATACCTACTATACCATTGGACGGGAGTCCTAAATCCCTTCGCTTCCCCATACGACGGATCAACAATAATCCTAACGCTCATGCCGCCTCAAATTATAACATTGTGGATGACTTAGCCCAGTCCCCCACTGCTATGTTTTCCCTGGAAGTCCTAAAAAATTGTCCTACACAGAGAAAAATATTGTTATTCTCCATTGGTGCGATAGACCCTAACGATTCATGAATAATGGCATTCGACTTGGACCAAGCCGAACCATGTTTGGCTTCCACACTAGCATTTCAAGTTTCTGTATCCATCCGGAACCTTGTTCTTCATCGTTGCATCATCGATGACGGTGCCTCCACCTGCATGATGTCTACATTTGTCTGGCAGAAGCTTGGATCCCCTACACTACAACCATCCACCACTGCATTACGAGCTTATGATGGTCGTTCAACTCAACCGCAAGGCCTTTTGGCTAACGTGCCCATTCAATTAGGTGGAAAAACTATACTTATAGACATAGAGGTGATCAATGCCCAGCTTGATTACAACCTCTTACTAGGACGAAGTTACATGTATGCCATGAAAGCTGTCGCTTCATCCGTCTTCCGCACTATGATGTTCCCCATGAAGGACGTGTAGTCAAAATTGATCAACTGACATACTATGATCCTAACACACCCACCGCACCTGAAAACGTTCTACCTATGATTGAACAACCCATTAAGAGCGCACCCACATCGTTCATCTCCACAGTCTGACCCGGGATATACTTAGATACTCCCATGACTTCCACATTCTGATCCATTCCACCACCGTTTCAAATACTCGAGATATTTGATTTGTGCACCGTCTCGCACAATACACATGCTCCTAACCAGCAACCCCCTTTACTGTCGCAACCACCCTCGGTTCCAAGTTATGTAGGAGCTACACCCATCCACACTATCTCGTTTCTATTTCCTCCTTCAGGAGCAGTCAACACCTCAGTAATGGCAACGCTCAATCTTCCACCGTTAACATTAGGACTACCTGTGTGGTATCTGCCTGCCCCAAATCCTCCCCCAACACCAACTTTCATTTTACAAGTTTTCCAACCTATCACTGTGACAAACCGACCACCTCCAAGGGTCAGAACTACATCAACATCTAGTAATGCACCCCCTCGCCACATCAGACATGGGATAGGGGCCTACAAACCTATACTGCATCACCTACAACCCACACCACCCACCTACCCCAAAGCAAGTTAAAAACCCCACGACATTTCGTGCTCCCACCAAATGCTCTTTGTGCGATGATCTAGGCCATGCTACCCATCAATGTCCACAATTACCACCACTTTAGGACACATGCAAATGTTAGATGATGATGCTAACATCTTGGTTGTTAAACTTAACATCACCCCTCAGCTACGTGATAAATCCCTACGTACCAATCACCCTTGTGCAATATGCGACATTTACGACCATTACTCACATCACTGCCCCGATCTCCTAGATTATAGAGCAGCTCTATACGAACTGAATAATGCCCATCTAGAGACATCCCCTCCTCTTATTGAGGAAATTCAACCCCCACCATCTTCCTCCTCGGAATATATTAACACAATTTACATGGTTTCCAATGGAGACCCCTCTATCCGTTCAAACCCTTCCATTGATCCCTCCAACCCACATATTCAACCTTTTCAAATCAAAGAGGAAACCACACGTCCACAACATGGGGGCAGGCTCGAAACCTTGCCTACTCATCATCATTGTCATTCTCGTCGGCAATACTGGGGGCATCCACCCTGCAAGTGGAATCCCCCATCATCATATCATCACTTCAGTATGCCACCATGGCCCACAGCCTCATGGTACACCCCCCGTCCAGTAGTTGGTCAATGCCCTGTTGATCCCTCTCTAAGACAAGATCTGCACCGCATTGGAACCTCTGAGTTCAGAGGCATAATAGATTACCTCGAATCTGGGATAGGGGGCATGATCAATCATTTTGACCCTACCCCATCACATCTATCTCAGCACTTCAATGAGACCATCATTCAAACGAACACATATGTGATCCACAATCACAAACCCCATGCACATAGCATAGGGGCAGGTCATTAACCCTGCTCACTTTTCAACATTCGTGATCTCGACCATTTTTTAGGTCACGTGGCACTAGTATATTTGATTTGATTTGATACGCCTATTATTTCGCCCCCGCAGTTCATCATTTCTCCCCATCACTACATCCTTGGCTTTGTGGGATCACCTTTATTTTTAGCCATTTTTTAACCTCATTTTTTTCCTTTGACCATTCCAGAGTCATTTGACCTCTGTTTTTCACACCCTTTGCACCACCGGATTTAGATATCCGTGCCCGTGATGATTCTTGAGATCATTTCTCGCTCTCACCACCATATTTTTAGGTCACTTTTCACACGACCCTCGTTGCCTCAGTTTGCGTGCCACATTGGTCGTCGTCCATTTTTTACAAATTTATATCACCGGATTCAGTTTTCCGCACTCATGATGATGCTTGAGATCATTTCTTGCTCTCACCACTAGATTTTTTTAGCATCTTTTCACATGCCCATTGTTTCCTTGGTTTGCGTGCCACATCGGCCGTTGTCCATTTTTGATGAATTTTATATCACCAGATTCAGTTTTCTGCACTCGTGATGATGCTTGAGATCATTTCTCCCTCTCACCATAAACCTTTTTTGACATTGTGTCCTCACACCCTGTCGCCTCGATTTGCATGCCACATCGGCAACTGTCGAATTTTACAAAATTTGTGCCTCACAACTTATACATGAGCCCTTCACTCCATCCATACTGCAATTATGGCATTGTTTTGCTATCATTCACCAACCCATAAGGATGCCCCATCAGTGTTCCCCACCTATCACTATGATTGATCCCCATACTTGTCCCTTGATTGAACACTTCCTCCTTGCCTCACCATTACTTTTGTTCGGTATGATTTTATCCCTTTTTCGGGCTGATCAATTCCTTTACGAAAAAGGCACGTAGGGAGTTTCTGTTAAGCTCTTTTTTGACTCCTAAAAAAATGAAAAGATCGTCGAGCAATCTTGCTTCCTTTCATACTCATTAAAAGTATTTGAAAGGGTGTCTACTTGGTGTAATTTTACCCCTTTTCCGGACCCTGTAGACTAATTATGAAAAAGGAATACTTTAGTCACATTAGCTAGAAGAGTTCTTCATTGCATCCCTTTATGCTTTTTCGGGCCTTGGAGACTAACACACAAAAAAGAACCCCCTTGGAGTCTACTTATTTCTTTCAGACTCTCTAAAACTGAAAGCGACCATGAGCATGAACTATCCTGGGCTCATACAAATCCACATGACAGTACCATTGATGAGCACAATTTTTATCCCTTCTTCCAGTTCCTTAAAACCATGAAGAACGCCCCAACGGTATCTCTCGGTGCCACAACAGAGCATATATAATTACACTATTATGGCAGATTCCCCAATTTGATCTCCTTTTTTCAGAAAATTCTTCGATATGCCACCTTGAAAGTGTCCCAATACCATACATCATTTTGTCCTCCTAAGTCTCTCCCATTGTAGTACATACCCCTAATCCCTTAAGCTATGGTCCCCGTACCTAAAGTCAGTTTCATATGCTTCCAGGTCATCTATGTCATCATGCTCTGAATAAAGGAAGTTTGAGTCCCCCCACTCTATGACCCTAGTTATTCCCCATCCCCACAGAATGTCATTCCCATTATCAGTATTATCACACTTTGGTTGTACACTTTGCGCTCCTATCAAGGAAACATCATTGCCTTATTAGTTGCAGGTCTCCTTTTGTCGACGCCAACCAATCTATTCCAGAGGATAGACCCAGAGGTCCCTATGCCTTGGACTCATAACCATCAGTGGTGAGTGCCTACATATCATTTTGAAAGGAGTCCTTAGTGCCTCTCTGAATGATTGTTTCTCACATGCTCGACGTCAACACCTTGATCGCATTGTTGAGATTCGTATAGGGTATCGATCCTTTCAATTATTAGTCGAAGACCCCGGATGTCACCTGACTCTAGCACATAGGTGAGTCTACTTTAATAACAACCAGTTACATGTTCCTATGGATATCTGGGCTACGCTTGGCGACAATATTCAGAAGTACCCAAGTTGTATACTTCTTCGAGTACACAATTCAGATATAGTTCAGTGTACCCTTCAGATTCTGACTCACAAGTTATTGAATCAATCCAGTTGTTGGATACCTTCAGATCGAGCAATTCATCAGCTCTTCTGACACCACATTCAGAACGGTTGTTGCCTTTTTCTAGTGTATCAGTTCTTCAGATCAGCGATGGTATTGAACATGAGTATATCCTAGCTTTGTGTCCCCTCTGGACCATTATGATGTACACAACAATTCTCCATGTATTTTTCAGGTCCTCTTTTTTGGGCCTCATTGTTATTTATATTTCTTGATACGAGCATGGGTATGCTCACCTCGTCCATATATTAATATTATTCCTCATTCACTATTGAGGTCATATATTTTCAGTTTTTGCAGTTTGTATGGGACCGTTGTTCCAGTCTCCAATATGTCTCTTCTCTCCTCCAAACCCCAAGAAAAACACAAAAGAACTATGATGTCTATCGGCCATACGATGAGCCCCTTCCCTCACACATCAGGGGGCAATCCGTTGACACCCAAAAAATGCTCACTAGCTCATCTCCCTAGTCACATGACCCATTTGTCCACTTTTCCTACCATTTTTGCCTCTAAAACCTTAAAAAACCCTCAAAGGCCACCAAAAAGGCCAAAATCCATCTTTTTGTCCTCAAAATATTTAATTTTCCTCAAAAAATACAAAAAACCCTCCAAAGGGGTCCAAAATTCCCAAAAATCAATTAAAAGGGAATAAAATTCAAAAATATATTCAAAAAAGGAAAAAAGAGGGAAAACGAGGAAAAGAAACCCTAAAACCATTTTTACAATACCATTGGTTACCTTAAACCATGGTTGTATTCTCCATCACCCAAAAGCTATAAAAAGGTGATATAGGCTCCCCATTATTCATCCACATTCATCCTTTCCTCATGCTGCCAAAATTGCTCTTGAGCTTTGCCCATTCTTTTTGAGCTTGAAGTTCTTCATTGAGAGTGAACCTTTGGCCCACCCCTAAAGCATCTTGGAGAAGAGAGAGACTATTGGAGCATTGGAGCACTACTCCTGTACTGCTGCGAGAATTCCAACAACCTCATAATTAAGGTAAACCATTGCAAACTATTGTTTGCTAATTAATGTAAAATATCAAGTTTTTTATTGTTTCTCTCATGGATCTAGTTTTTTACTGTTCTTAATCTAGATTTACTTTCTTGCACATGTTAGATTAATATTTACTTTTTACATTAGTTTTTACTATTTGATCTAAACTGCTACTATGAAGTTAGTAGGTGCTCATTTGCACAAGCTTGGGTGAAATCTCAAGCCACATGAGGCCAATAGGCTCGGGAATAAATATGCATGTCTAAAGGAAGACATCGGGAAGCATATTGAATGGAGAGAAGGGAATTCAGGATTCCCCACACACCTCCCTCTCAAATCTGTGGTGGATTTTAAGTCAGTTGCAGGCTTTATGTAGTTCTGCAAGAATTGTGGTGTAAAATTAAACTCTGTAATCCAAGCCACCATTGGGAGATGCAGCAGTCTATATCTTAGCATCCAGGCAACTCAAGAAAGATGTTAAATGGTAGTTCCCCAAACTCTAGAGGACTTTCTGAACAAAGACCAATGCTTGTCTAAGTTGAAGAGTGAGATAAGCATGGATATGGAATATGTGAAGAAAATAGACGTGTTAACAGCAGAAGACCTTCACCAATGCATCAAGAAACCATCCATTCGCGTTCACTTGCTTGAAGAGGTTTTTGAGGCTGCAACATCATAAGTAAAAAACATTGAAGCAGAGTTATCCAATCATGAAATCTCCTTGAAATTCATGCTCCCTGCCCCTGCCAACACCATTGCAAGAGAAATAGGCATATGGGTCAGCTATATAGAAGAGGTGGACAAACCAGCTGAGATGGAAGTGCCAACTATAATAGAAGCTCCATCCAGAAACTAATTTGGCATTACATAATTGTCTAAATAGGAACTGGGAGCTATTCTACCTCTTTATCGCAGTTGTGCATTCAAAGACAGCTGGATTTTTGTTTCTATTGTAAAAAAATTTGGGAATTATTCTAATTTTTGTAAAAGGGAACTAAAGGACAAATCAAGAGATTCCTTGGGATTAGGGTACATGTAGAAGCTCTTGGATCATTTTTGTAAAGCTATAAATAGATGATTAGAGAAGAATGAAGAGACCTTTGGCAGGTGAAAGGACAAACTGAATTTTGTACGTGAATTACTTTGCTACATATATGAAGAAAGATCCATTTTGCCTAGAAAATCCTACACTGCATTTTGCTTGGGTTTATGTTGAATGATTGCTGAACTATTTCTGCATCTTTGATGCGTATACTGTGAGATCTTCCCTAATTATCATGAATTAATTCTCTGTTATGAATGGTTTCATTTTCCATGCAAATATTATGTGTCAAATGAATAATGTAATGTTTTAATTCAATCGAAGCTATCTTTGATATCTTTTACCTTCTGCTGGAAATGCATCTTTATGATTAAATAGCTATCTGTGAGATATTTGGATGTTTCTTTCAACGTATTACTCATACTTTCAGTTTGCTCCTTGCAAGGATAGTTTAATTTTCTTAAATAGTTGTAGATCATATTTGTTTAATTGCATGCATTTAGTTAAAAGCACTTGCATATCATATTTAAAATAAAATACATAAATGGTGGATCGAGCCGCAATCGATGAAATGAAGACAAATATTTAAACCTTACAAGGTAGCCGGGCTGTTAACTGGACGGATTCCCCACACCAAACGGTGAGCGATCTAATTGGTCTTGCTTACTGGGGAGAATCCCTTGCTGATTGGTGTTGCGATTTTTGAGGCATCAACAATTTTTGGCACTAGAAGGAGGGCCACCAGTGCATGGCTGGTAGAGGAGATCCTTCCATTCGAATAAATCCCACTTAAGACCCGCTTGAAACAACTATACCAGACCATTTCAATCAGGAATCAAGAAATCAAGAAGATCCCAATTCTGAAATCGAATAGCAAGAAACGTTGTATGTTGTTCCTTTTGAAGAAATAGCATATTTAATAATACATACCTGTTCGTACGTTAGATAAATTGGTGGTATGAATGTAATTCCCCTACTCCCCATAAGAAGAGCTCCTAGGAGGGAAACACATTACACAAGAGATTCAGTTCTGGTTCAGAACTTAGAAGAATTGGTAGATCTATCTTTAGAAGAAATCACAGATCCTCTTGGAGAAATCAGACTCGAGACTCCTCCAAATCTAGAAGAGCCTCATACCCCACGTAATTCTCCACCTCATACTCCACGTAATTCTCCAAATAATTCCCCAACAAGAGTCATGGTTGTGCCTGCTTATAGAGCAAGAGAAGTGCTGAATTTAGGTGGACCATTCCATGATCTCCCAAAAACCCATAAAAGGTTTTGCCCAAGTATGATCTTGGGAAAGGCATTTCTGCTGAAGATCATCTTAAGATTTTCTATCTGGCTTTAAATATTTTAAATGTAGAGCACGAAGAAGTAGTTTGCAGACTTTTTCCCTACACTTTCGAACCCAAAGCGTCTTCCTGGTATTTTAGTTTGCAAGCTAGTTCAATATCAAATTGGGAAGATTTTGAGAAATGTTTCTTAAGGAAGTACAGAAATCAGAAAACAGTCACTACACTCATGAAATAATTGTTGTCCATGAGAATGGAAAAGAAACAGAAGGTTCAAGAATTTAATCAAAGATTCACTACATTGTTAAATAATTTTAGTGATGCGGCAAAACCCGTTGAAGAATCTTTAGTTGAATATTATACAACAGCACTTGATCCTCCCATAGCAATGCTTGTTAAAAGAACAAAGAAAACTACCTTGATAGAAAAATTCGAAGAAGCCAAGAAGGTAGAAGAGGAAGCAGACAACATTTCTAAGCATTCTCTTGATCTAGAAACAAAGCCAGCAACTGTTAATAAACCCCTTTTGTTAACCAGAAATAAAGAAGAACCATCAGCTGATTTAGAAAATGTGGTCAAAATGATGAAAAAGCTTTCTAATAAAATTGTAGATCTAGAGAAAGATAAGGCATCTAGCACTTCCAAGCAACCATTCAAACCTTTCTATAAGAAAAGGGATGAAAGTGGACACCCGCTTCCTCCTGTAAACAATTCTACTGTTCTAAATTTAAATGAAGTAGGCATGGACCATTTCTATAACTTCCATCAAGAACAACACTCAGAAAAGAGTTGTCCACAATGGATAAATTCAATGAGCCAAGTGATGAATCAAATGCTAGATGCACAGATAATAGATCAGAAAGATCCTCAAGAAGAGCATATTTTTGAATAGGAAGAACCTGCTCCCAACACCACAATGGTCCTATGGGATTGGGCACCCACGCAAGAACCTTCTTTTGAAGATCTTGCTGATGAATTTCAGACCGCATCAATTAATGTCACCACTAGAAGTAAGGTCCTGGTGCTTGATAAAACCATTGATGCACCTAAAGCCAAGGTTGCGAAGGAAATTCCAAAACGGCACATAACTGTCATTCTGCCTCAGCCTAAGGAAAACCCAGTAGTGACAAAAGAACCAAGCGCAGAAATATCTAAACAGCCAAAAGTTACACCAAATAAAACAAAAAATCAGCCAAAAATCTCAAAAGAATGTGATATGGGATATGACATAATTGAAGACATTAAGAAGGCAAAAGAAAATGTCTTTATATTTGATATGTCTAGTTTTCCCCAGCAAATAAAAAATTTGTTGGAAGCTTTTGACCCACAAGCTAGTACTTTGGTAGAAAACACGGAAGAAAACCCTGAGATAAACGAAGCTACAACCGACGGGAAATCTAGATCACAGACTTTGCATTTTCTGTTGACCTTTGAAATTTTTAATCATAATGTGCATAACTATTTAGTAGACTATGGGGCTTCTTCAAATGTCATGCCGCTGTCGATTTGCAAAAATATTAATGGATATCCAATTCCATCCCCATCTCAGATCATACAGTTAGATAGAACCATTGTTAAATTCATTGGAGAAATGAAAGATGTGCTTATTATGTTGTCAGCAAATCCTAGGGTATGCCAATTTATTGATATAATGGTAGTGGATATTCCTAAGGCTTATGGTTTGATATTGAGTAGGGAATGGTCTACGAAACTGAATGGTTATTTCACAACGGACTAGTCTCACTTGTGGTTGCCATACCAGAATAGACAAAATCAAATTAAAATACTGAGAGAACCTCACATGAAGCAAAATGTATCTCAGTTAGAGGAGAAGAACGAGATTGTAGCTTTCTCGTCTTTAGTTTTGGGAAATTATTTCTTCGAGATTGAACTGGGTAATTATCAATCAAAAAATGTTAGCCATGAATGAGATGAACAGTCCGATCTCCTTCAATTTTCTCATACTGATGATATTGACTATAACATAGTAGGATTATTTACTGACTTAGGTGGTAGTGATACTAACTTAGTTAAAGAAGAAAATGTTTTTTGGGTTCTATACTTTGATGGTTCCAAAACTCAAGAAGGATCCAGAGCTGGCTGTGTTTTAATTGAACCTCAAACCAACAAACACTTTTTATCTTGTAGAATAGAGTTCGAATGTACTAATAACACTATTGAATATGAAGCTCTGGTCCATGGGTTAAAGAAGGCTATTGGTTTAAATGTCAAGTACTTGAAAGTATTTGGTGACTCAGAAATAGTTGTCAGACAGGTAAGGGTTACAATTCACTGTCTTTCACCACATTTAAAAGGTTATCAATGTGAGTTATGGGATTTAATTTCGCACTTTGATGCTTTTAATATAAATTCTATTCCTAGATTACAGAATGTTGCAGCCGATTTGTTAGCTACCTCTGCTTCCATATTAGTTCCTACCAATAACAAATGCTCTATTGAATTTATTTTCAGGCCATCCATCCCAGACAACATTACAAATTTTAGAGTATTTGATGATGATGATCAAATCATCAGTTTCCTAACAAATGAGGACACTTTCCAGGAAGCCATAATTTATGAAGGGAAGCATGATCTAGATTTACAAAGCAAAGATGATGCTAAAGGAAACTTCATTCCCAAAGGAGTGAGAACTCTTGAATGATTATTTGATCTTTAGAGTAAATTCAAAAGGCCGGCAAATGTCAAAACTAACAGCTTCTCCATGCAGCATGAATTGGTAAATCTAGGTACATAAGCTAAGCCAAAATATGTCAATCTTGGTAAATGTTGCTCTCTTGGCGAAAGGGATAAGTTCATCAAACTATTTCAACAGTATAAAGACGACTTTGCTTGGACTTAGGAATATTTGAAAACATATCATACTCACATTATACAACATATAATTCCAATGAAGCCACGTGTTAAGCCATTCCAGCAACAATTAAGAAGAATGCACCCAACGCTTGAGCCCTTAATACAGAAAGAGTTAAAGAAGTTGTTGGATGCAAAGATCATTTTTAAAGTCCAACATTCTGAATGGGTTTCTAATTTAGTTCCAGTACGGAAGAAATCGGGAGAGATAAGGTTATGTGTGTATTTTCGGAACTTGAACAAAGCTTCTGATAAAGACAACTACCCTGTGCCTCCAATGGAGCAAATCTTGCAGATGGTATTAGGATCAAAACTTTTTTCTCTACTAGACGGTTTCTCTGGATATAATCAAGTACTAGTAGCAGAGGAAGACCGAATCAAAACCACTTTCCATACAAAGTGGGTCGGAACCTTTGCATATCGCAAGATGCCATTCAGCTTGATAAATGCAGGAGCTACTTTTCAGTGAGCCATGGACATTGCTTTTCAAGGATTGGGTAGTCATTGTGTTGTAGTTTATATGGATGATGTGATAGTTTTCTTGAAGAAAAGGGAAGACCATGTTTTCCACTTGAAGCGGATCTTTGATCGCTACAGGAAATAGGGTATTTCTTTAAATCCCAAGAAAAGTGTTTTCGCGGTTCTTGAAGGTAAACTCTTGGGTCATATCATTTCAAAGAAAGTGATCTTGATAGATCAAGAGAGAGTGCAAGCTATCAACAATATTCCCATGCCCCATAACAAAAAATCTATGCAATCATTTATGGGAACCATTAATTTTGTTCGAAGGTTCGTGCTTGACTTTGCTTAGATCATTAAACCTTTGCAGCAAATGGTAAAGTAGAATGTACAGTTTAAGTGGACAAACTTGGAGAAAGTTGCATTTAGAGAAATCAAATATGTCATAGCTAATGTGCCTTCTTTAAGGATTCCATACTTCGAAAAGGATTTCATTATGTACACCTTTGCTTCAGATAACTCTCTCGCAGCCGTACTAACTTAGAACGGAGAATCAGGAGACGAATACACAATTTCCTTTATGAGCACTGGTCTGCAGGGTGCTAAACTGAACTAACCTATTGTAGATAAGAAGGCATATGCAGTATTCAAGGCAGTGAAGTAGTTTAGGCCATATATTCTAAAAAACAGAACTAAAGTCATAGTACCTCACCCCACTGTTAGATCTCTTTTTGTTCAGAAGGAATTGGGGGAAAGGAGAGGAAACTGGGTCACTGTTCTTTAGGAGTATGGCTTGGAATTCAAACTAGCTACCATTATAAAAGGTCAAGGATTATGCAAGCTACTTACTAAAAATAAATTTGATGAAGAGCTAGATTGGAGGAATGAAGCTGAGCTAAATATGATTGAGGTATATCCCATTTTTACCATGCTTGAGTCTTGGTATAGGGACCTAGTGTACTATTTACAGCAAGGATATTTTTTGGAGCACTGGAGTTCAAAGCAAGGAAGGGCACTATGTGTGAAATCAGCAGCATATAAAATCATTGATGGAATTCTCTTCAGAAGGAATTATGATGGCATCTTTCTTAGATGTCTGGAGAAAGAAGATGCAAATAATGTGGTCAAAGAATTACACGATGGCCCTGCTGGGGGACACTATTCTGGAGATACCACAACTCACAAAATACTTACAGCTGGATATTATTGGCCCACCTTATTCAGATATTCTCACGCCTATGCCAAGAATTGTGATGTATGCCAAATAAGTGCTGGGAAATTGCAGAAAGCAATAGGACCTATGTAGCTAGTCATTATCTATGAACCATTCGAGCAATGGGCATAGATGTTATTGGAGAAATAAACCCGAATTATTTGCTCCAGCATTGGTACATCTTGACGAACACAGACTATTTTACTAGATGGATGGAAGCTGCTCCGCTACACAAAGTTAATGAAGATGCAGTTATCAAGTTCTTAGAAGAGAACATCATAGCCAGGTTTGGGGTTCCAATTTCCCTAGTTTTTTATAATGCAACTTACTTTTCATCTTTGAAAATAAATGAGTTTGTTTATGAAAAAGGAATTAAATTGCACTATTCGTCCAATTACTATCCCCAAGGAAATGGATTAGCTGAATCTACAAACAAGAACCTCATTTGAATTCTTAAGAAAACCGTTATTGAAAATCAGAGAAGTTGGCATACGGCCCTCCCAAATGCTTTATGGGAAGATGGAGTCACCCCCAAGAATGCCTTGGGAGTTTCCCCATACACCCTAGTATATGGTAAAGAAGCCTTCCTCCTTCCAAACATATTACTCCCATCCTTACAATTGGCCCAAGCCTCCCAAGGTTCCAGCAACCAAGTCTTACAATCAATGATTGTTACCCTGCTGAAGCTTGAAGAGTCACGACAGAAAGCCAAAGACCGATTCCACCAACACCAAGACATAGTCAAAAGGTGGTTTGATAAACGAAAATCTGGCAAGATAAGTTTCGAAGTAGGTGACTTAGTTTTGAAATGGGACCATCCACATGATGGTAAGGGAATGCACACAAAGTTTCAACATTTATGGGTTGGACCTTACCAAATTTCTGAAATAATATTGGCCTGTCGACATATAAACTGAGAGACCTGCAAGGGGAGGAAGTAAATCTCCCTCTCAATGGACTCACATTAAAACAGTACTTCGCATAGTCCTATGATGAATTTTGTACATAAATAAGCATTGTTGTTTCTTTTCTTGTTTTTTCTGTTTTGTTGTTTTCTGTCGCTTTTAAGTTAGCTTGGTTTGATTTTTCTCTTTTGATTTTTTACCCTGCTCTCTAATTAAGTTTGATTTATTCTTTATTTAATAAATCCTATCCCAACTCTTGGCTTAGCGATAAGATAGGGCTCCGAGCAAATCTCAAAATCTTGAAAGGCAAAAATCCAATTATAAAGAAAATGTATCTTTGTGACTTTGCTTTCACTGATTAGTGTCTAGGAATGAAGAGATCCTTTTTTTCATTTGGTTAAAATAACCCCAGTTAAATAAATAAGATTTTGTATTTCCTTCTTACTATCTTGGGGCTCCATTCACTCTAACATTAATTCCTGTCTCAG
Source organism: Larix kaempferi (assembly GCA_027924585.1). Classification (NCBI taxonomy): domain Eukaryota; kingdom Viridiplantae; phylum Streptophyta; class Pinopsida; order Pinales; family Pinaceae; genus Larix; species Larix kaempferi. Next base: position 6,851,620 of record BSBM01000264.1, read on the forward strand.
GAATTTCACTATGACAGACCCATGGAGAGGAAGCATGTCTCACAGATGTATGGTATTTAAAATGATCCTATGCTACAAATCAAAAGCCAAAAGGGCTTATACTAAAGAGTCTGTTTTCCATAAATTCTCGCCTCAATTAAAGCACAGCTGAGAAAAGCAAAAAAGCATTCAATCAAGGAAGTTGTTCAAATAAATCAGCCTAGCAAGGTTCTTCTCCGTCTGTGAAGCATGACAATCAAATAAATCTCTCGCTCACACAAAAGGAAATTGTGGATTGAAGAACCTAAGCCAAATATTGAAAGTTGAATAAATTTATTTCTAGACGGCTCAAACGGAAAAAGTAGTCAATTAAGAAACATCCAAAAAGGATGAAAATAGAATGGGAATGAGGAACAAACGAATATGACTATGAGATATTGTTACGATCCTTTGGAATTTTGTATTAGTTGGCATCTAAAAGACATATTTTAAAATGAACTCCACACTTTGGCCCTAAGAGAGTTGTAAAGAAGTCTGAGTCAAAGTTTCCTTTTCCCCAATAACCATTATGACAAAAGGATCACTCCATTCACAGAAGCTGAACTATGGAGGCATTTTGTTATGCATGTATCCAATAGTTTGTGAGTTTTCTGATCATTGGAAGAGTTTGTTTCAGAGATCTGTGTTCACCAGTGAATCGCCAATTGTTGTTGCTGCAACATCCTTCCTTAAAATTTTGTAAATATTGGGGCCCCTCCTTTTTTTTGGGGGGGGGGGGGGAATTTTTGCTTTAAAGTCAAGTCCCATCCAAAAGGCCTTTTCGTACTTAGTTTTTTTCTAGGAGAGCAAGTTCTTAAGTTTGTTTTTTGCTTAAGTAAAACTCACCTTCCCCAGCTGAACAGGGGGCACAACTCACCGAGTTAAGCCACAACATACGGTCTCCTTTGTTAAGTTTTTTAGCCTTTTCCCGTTTGGGCACAACTCACTGAGTCATGCCGCAATAGACGGGTGTTTTTGTTAAGTTGTAAAGTTTTCATGTTTTGGCCTAACTCGCCCAGTCCAACCGCAACACTCGGACAAACTCACCCAAGCCTGCCGAAGTGTAGCCTTTTGCCTTGTCTTTTTTCCCAAGCTTTATGTTTCGGAGAATCTTCCCGAGTCTTTCCGACATGGTCAGGGGCCCCCTTGTTTGATATTTTTGAAACCCCTCATTACAACAAAACTCATGGAATTAACCCACAATAGCCGGCTCCTCTTGTCTAGTCCTAAGTTTCTCGATGTGTTCCAGCGGAAATCAGAAAGTTTCGCCAAAACTGTCGCCTGCGAACCGTGAGAGCTGTCGATAGAAGTAGGGTGACAGAGCCAACCGGAGGGACTCATGTCCAGTCACTGAAATGAAGCAGCAGTTGCCAAAACGTTTGTCTCTACGCCGAACTCATCAAAAGATGTCGGTGCATTGCACGTTCGCTTGGACAGTGTGACTGATATGGGTCGCTCCAACTCACTGAGTAGTGTCGATTTTGACGGCGAGAAGTTAATATAGAGTGGAGAAAAAAGTACACTAGTCCCCTTGCCATCACGACGTTTTAATGCTCTAACCTACCAATTCCTTCAGCGTTAATTGCTCAAGCGTGCGGAGGGTTATAAATACGGTTTGGGGGTTTGGTTTATTTTATTGCTAATCTTTTTTGAAACTCCGTTCGAGGTCACTGCCACCATATAAGGACAGCCAGGTTTGCATCTTTGTAAACCCCTTAAGACCCAATCATCCGCTGACAGGTAAGTAAATCCATTCTCCATCGCAAGCTCCTTTTGATCATGTTTTTAGTGGCTAAGCATTTGTTGTTTTCATTTAAACCATTTTGACAGCTCCTCCCCTTGTCGCGGCCAACTTTGTCCCTGTTGGAGCTATTCTTTGTGCCCGGTTAGTCATTCCCGAAGTATTTTAAGAAATCTCGATAGACCCTGCTCCCTATCCCAGCTAGTTTCCCAGCATGAATCATGACGACCCAAACTCACATAACGGGCAGTGCTTGGTCGCAACCACCCAAACCCGTTTCTTACTTACGTTTTGTTATGATTGTCCTGGTGCTTCTAACAAAAGAGTCAAGCACAGTGGCCACATAGTCTCACTCTCTAAAGTCAACCTGAAAGGAGGAAACTAGCTCTGTCTTGTTGTTTTAACAGAAAATTAATGTTTGCTTACCATATGCATTTTAAACTACTCCTTGAATTTTGTTTTAAATGCAGTATCATTTTAAGGAATTTTAACAATGCTATTTAACTTGGGCTATGCTTTTATAATGAACAATTTTGGCTCAAAACTTGATTATGTATTCCAGTTTGATTAGGTATTCTACTCATGCATGGGTTTTTCCAGGTTTAAACACAATGCCGAAAGGAGCCAAGAAGAAGTCTAAGATGTTTGAGCCAGAATCAGGTGGCGAACTTGTTCTCGACGCAAGGGTCGAGACATTATATGAGGATACCAAGCCAATTATGGGCATTGCCCCTGAATTCAAGTGGGGGGGACTGCACCACATGATAAGAGATCAGGATATTCTTAGAGTAGTCTTGGAGGAAATGTATTTGTATCAAAACATCAGAAATTCTGGCATCACAAGAGCAGCCACGCAACCAGAGCTTTTCCCTTGCTCATAATTCATCGATGGATCCTAGTGCATGCTAACACCCAATCAAGAGCTATGTTCGATAGCATGGGTGAGGCTTTTGCCTCATTCCACCTATCCCATATTTCAGCATCCTACAAGTTGCCCCATCCTGAAACGTTGTTGAACAATGCTTCGCTCGAAAGCATCAACATGGATAACTTAGAATTTTCCATAAATTTGTTGATCACAGGTAAGCAGTTGAGGCTAAAGGAGAGTGATGAATATGAAGTCTCAACACTAAGGCCTCCTTTCAAAATCATTTCCCTCATGCTAAGTAGAATATTCGGCAGAGCTGATGGAACTGTTTATAAGCTGCATCGGGTTCCTTTAATTCACCATTTAGCTTTCAAAGGTACAGTTTTCAATTGGGCGGACATCCTCTCAGACAATCTGTCGTCCGTCGTAGCCGCTTCCAAAGAAGGGTTGGTCCAGAAGAAATAAGAGTTCTGCATGTCATCATACCTTGTAGATTGCATTCTGTCAAGGCATCATTTCCCGAATTTAGGATGCATTTGGAACAAAGTTGACTCCCCAGTTTATACCACTTATAAGATCCCGTGGGTCCAGAACTACAAAATCCATTACAAGGCCATATGTGAAGAGTTTCTCATGCCTCTGTATGAACTAATGTTTAATAGTGAGCCAATTTTCCTATTTGAGAATGCCATGGAAGTCATGAAAAAATATGGTGATTTTTATCTTTCAAAGGAGGGCACCTACATAAGAATGTATGGAGGTTCCAAGCCACCATCTCTTCTTCCCAGGTATGCTACCGATTTTGTGGTCCACAAGCAGGCAGTGAGGCAGGTTTTTATAGATGGAATTGGTAGTTTCCTGAATAAACTGAAGAAGGCCTCTTTCCTAGCACTACCCTTTTATGTCAGAGCATACAAGTTCTCTAAGGTCAAATCAGTTGAAACCTTTGTTCAAGAATTAATATATTTTCACTTTGGGGAGAGGATTTTCATGAAGAATGACAATCTTAATAAGGCTGGAGACCATTGCAAAGAATTTAATGCGCACTTTGAATATGCACACTACCATGATGAAGATGAAAAGTTCTCAAAGGGGTCAGCAATATGATTGAACTCAAAAGGAACCTTCACCTCAAGAGCGGAGCTAGCTCTAGATCCAGTGCTTCCCAAGCTACCAAAGAGGCAAAATTGCAAAGAAAAAGAGAGGAAGCCGAAGCTCTGACAAAGGAAGAGCATAGGCTTAAAGATGAGGATGAAAGATTCCAAAGGGAAGTAGCGGAAAGAGCACAGAAAGAGCAGGCAGACAAGCGCCAAGATGAAGAAGCTCAAAAGGTCCGAGAAGAAGTATTAGAAAAGATCAGGAAAGAAGAATTTTCCAGGCTACAAGAGGAAAGGGAGAGGAGAGAAAGAGAAGCAGTTGAGAAGCTACAGCAGGTCGAAGCGGAAGAGAGGCAGCTAAAGGCCGAAGAAGAAGAAAATCGAAGGAAGGCAGAAGAAGAAGAAAAATCCAATAAGGATGTAGAGGCATGAAGCACAAGCATGCAAGACATGGACATAGACTTGTCCCAAGTGTCCCAAGCCATAACCATAGAAAACTACTTCCCCATAGGAGAACTTCTGCTCATTCCTTTTACCCCGTCAAAGAGTCACACTGTGACTGGACAAATTTGCTTTTGATAAGAAGAGAAAATCCATTATAAGGAAAATAGAGATGAGGATAAAGAAACCTTTTCAACCGGACATCGTCACCAGGTGAGAAACCACTATCATGCAGAAAACGCAGAGTGCTCCCGGTTTCATAGTATCCATCAATGTGGTTGCTTCCTAGGCAAGTGAAGACAATGTCCACCATTTAATGAATGGTGTGGAAGTAGGTAAGAAGAAGGTGTGCAGGTTGTAGCTTACTCTAGTAAAGGAATGGGACTATAGGGAGTTAATGGTAAAGAAATATGATGCCCTCTTATCAGAGAGAAATGAATTATCAGAAAAGTATCGACATCTAAAGGAAGAAAAGGAAGCTTTGTCAGTTTAGATGATGATATTAGAAGGAGAGAAAAATGATCTTGAAGCTAGGACCATTCAGTTGGATTCAGGGCACTCAGATACCGACCAGTAGATGGAAGAATTATGGGCTAATGTTGAGGAGTTGGAAAAGGGGAAAGAGTTGATGGAACAACAGTTAGAGCTAGCAAATATCAAAGTAGGTGATCTGAGCCCCTTCCACGAGCAGTCCTATGACATACTAAAGAAGGTACATGAGTCACAAGAACTTATCACTCAAGAAGTTTGCAGAATGAAGGCAATGGTTGCCGGGATGAAAGAAATTAATTATGAGGCCAATAGGCTCGAAAAGAAATATGCGTGTGTAAAGGAAGACATTGGGAAGCATATTGAATGGAGAGAAGGGAATTCAGGCTTCCCCACACACCTCCCTCTCAAATCTGTGGCGGATTTTAAATCAAATGCAGGCTTTATGGAGTTCTGCAAGAATTGTGGTGTAAAGTTAAACTCTGTAATCCAAGCCACCATTAGGAGATGTAGCTCTATCTTAGCATCTAGGCAACTCGGGAAAGATGTCAAATGGTAGTTCCCCAAAATCTAGAGGACTTTTTGAACAAAGACCAATGGTTTTCTGAGTTGAAGAATGAGCTAAGAACGGAGATGGAATATGTGAATAAAATAGATGTGTTAACAATAGATAACCTTCACCAGTGCATCAGGAAACCCTCCATTCACGTTCACTTGCTTGAAACGTTCTCCAGGCTACAGCAGAAGTAAAAAACATTGAAGCAGAGTTAGCCAAGCACGAAATGTCCTTCAAATTCATGCTCCCTAGCCCTACCAACACCATTCTAAGAGAAATGGGCATATGGGTCAGCTATATAGCAGAGGTGGACAAACTGGCTGAGGTGGAAGCGTTAGCTGTAACAGAAGCTCCTGACAGAAAGTGATTTGGCATTGCATAATTGTCTAAATAGGAACTGGGAGCGATTTTGCTTCTTTATCCCAGTCGTGAATTCAAAGACAACTGGATTTTTGTTTCTATTGTAAAAACTTTTGGGAATTATTCTAATTTTTGTAAAAGGGCACTAAAGGACAAATCAAGAGATTCCTTGGGATTAGGGTACACATAGAAGCTCTTGGAGCATTTTTTTAAAGCTATAAATAAATGATTACAGAAGAATGAAGAGACTTTTGGCAGGTGAAAGGACAGACTGAATTCTGTATGTGAATTACTTTGCTACATATATAAAGAAAGCTCCATTTTTCCTGGAAAATCCTGCACTGCATTTTGCTTGGGTTTATGTTGAATGATTGCTGAACTATTTCTGCATCTTTCATGCATATACTATGAGATATTTCCTAACTATCATGAATTAATTTTATGTTATGAATGGTTTAATTTTCCATGCAAATATTATGTGTCAAATGAGTAATGGAATGCTTTAATTCAATCAAAGTTATCTTTGATATCTTTTACCTTCTGCTGGAAATGCATCTTTATGATTAAATAGCTATCTTTGAGATCTTTGGATGTTTCTTTCAGCGTTTACTCATACTTTCAGTTTGCTCCTTGCAAGGATAGATTAATATGCTTAAATAGTTGTTGGACATATTTTTTAATTGCATGCATTTGGTTAAAAGCACTTTCATATCATCTTTAAAATAAAATACATAAATGGTGGATCGGGCCGCAACTGGTGAAACGAAGACAAATCTTTAAACCTTACATGGTAGCCAGGTCGTTAACTGGACGGATTCCCCACACCAAACGGTGAGCGATCTAATTGGGCTTGCTTACTGGGGAGAATCCCTTGCTGATTGGTGTTGCGATTTTAGAGGCATCAACACTAACCTAGGAAAAGTCATCCTAAACTGTTCAACTTGTTGGAAGGGGAATAAAGTACGCCTGCTACCGAAGCAAGGATACAGGTATGTCGGCTGGTGCCTTCCGCAAATAAAAAATAATTTTCCTTGTGCACATCTAGGAAGAACATGGTATAAGCATAACAATAAGATCCTATCACACTGAATAAAGTGTTACACCACATAAAGCACATGTCATGTACAGTATATACAAAGTAACAATGAATAATGATTGAAGCATACTACCACTTTAGGTAGATCCCATGGCGAGGCTCTCCCAAGATATCCTATCACAATCCTCTAATTCATAGGTTCCCTTTTCCAAAACACGTTTTACCACATATGGACCATGCCACATGGACTTAAGTTTGCCATCCCCCAACTTATTGTGTTTTTGGTCATAAGTCAGGACCAAATCGCCCTAGTTAAAGATACGAGGTTTTACTGATTTATTGCACTAATCCTTGATGCGCTTCTTATGTGCTTCAATAGCCAGAGCTACATCGCGGTGGGTTTTGTCGAGTTTTTCCAAGTATAGAAACCATTCTTCCTCGACAGTAGTGTTCAGTAAAATCTCAATAGTGAGTTTTAGAGACAGAATCTCGCACTTGATAGGTAGTACTTCCTCTATTCCATAGACCAGCTGAAAGGGTGTGAAACTAGTGGAAGTTTTAATGGAAGTCTTGCATGCCCAAATATATGAAAAAATCATGCCATGCTAGTTGGACTTGTGTGTTCCCACCATACATTGAATCATGGTTTTCAAGACCTTGTTAATGGCCTCTACTTGTTTATTTTATTAAGGGTAGTAGGGAGTTGATTTTTCATGCCTAAAATCGAGTCTGGCGCATATTTCATCCACCATATTGTTTTGAAAATGTGATCCGTGATCGGTGACGATGGCTTGAGGGACTCTGAATCTCGCAATGATATGGTTAAACATAAAGAGTGCGGCAGTTTATCCATCTTCCTTGTATATAGGCATAGCCTTGGCCCACTTGGTAAAGTAGTCAACTGCAACAATAACATAACCATACCCCCAACGGAGGTAGGATTACAATGCATGAAGTTGATGCCCCATTTGGAAAAGGGACCGACAGTGATAAATGGATGTAATGGGGTTGGATGTGAGCACATTTTATAATGGAGAAGATGGCAAGGAGGAAACTTTTTTACTGCTTCAATACAATATTTGAAGATGGAAGGCCAATGGTATCCAGCGCGTAAAATTGTATGGTCTGTAGCCATCCCAGAAAGATGACTGCCACATGCCCCCAAGTAACAATCATTCAGAACATGCTCGGCCTACTCATGAGTTAAACAATGTCGTAGAATGGAATCTATACCACGACGATAGAGTGTATCACCAATGATTAGGTAATACTTTGCATGGTAATGGACACGATGGTGTTCATCATGAGATAATTGAGGACTAAAGCATTGGTTTTGGAGATACAATGTCATGTCTCCATACCATGGGTCAGAAGTACTAATCAAAACAAGGACTCATCTGGGAGAGAGTCCATGGGCTCAGTTTCTTGATCAGTATGGTGAAGATCGTAAATAAGTTCTGCAAAAACTAAAGAACTCTTTCATTTGGCCTTCTCAAACTAGAGATAGAACTCCTAGAGAATCATGATCCAGCGTGAATATTTTCCCCCTAGTACCTAGAATGTGAGAACATGGTACATGGGGTTAGATTCGGAGATAATGGTAGTAGTGCAAAGTAGGATGTAGTGAGGAAAAATCTGAACAACAATGACCGATGCGAGAGCCAACTTCTCTACATGTGAATACCGGGTTTCAGAGTCAATGAGACCCTTACTAAGGTAGTATATCACATGTTCCTGGGTGTGACTATATTCCTATACTAAAGCCATAGAAATAGTGGAAGTAGAAGCAGTAAGATAAAGGATGTAATCCTTGGTGTAATTCGGCAGTTGTAACACGGGTGCATGAGTGATTACATGTTTGAGGTTGTCAAAGGAGTTTTTAGCATGGTCATCCCAAATGAACGAGACGTCCTTCTTTAACAACCACATGTATCCCTATGTTTTCTCTACGAAATTACACATGAAGAGATGCAAGTATTTTTCCTTCCCCTACAAACTTTGATGTTCTGTAATATCCAAGGGTGGTGGTAGGGAAACAATGGCCTCCACCTTGAGGGGATTGATGCAGATCCCATCTTTTGAAATGGTGAATCCTAAGAGGCATCAAGATTCAACACAGAAAATGCACTTGTGAGGGTTTAAACAGATATTATACCATCTACATTTGAGGAATACAACCATCAGATGATCAATGTGGAAGTCACGAAGATTCGAATGAGTAGGGAGATCATCTAGGTAAGGTTCCACAAATTCCTTCACGTCATGGAAATCATACAACATAACCCGTTGGAATGTGGCACCAGCATTTTTAAGGCCAAAGGGGATTTTTCGATATGTCAACGTACCCCATGGGTAGATGAAATAAGTCTTATGTTGTTCAGCTGGGTGGATCTCAATCTAATTATGGCCAGAAAATCCATCCATGAATGAGAAGATGACACTTCCGACACAATTGTCGATGATTTGGTTGATAAACGGGGTAGGATAATTTTATTTTGGACAAGCCTTATTCAAATCCCTGTAATCAACACAAGCTCTGATAGTTCCCTATTTTTTCATAACCGAGATGACATTAGAGACCCAATATATTAAGGGAACAAGATAAATGAACCCAGCCTTCAATAGCTTTTCTATCTCTACTTTAATAGCCACAGTATTCCTATGGTGCACGGGACGGATTTTTTTCTGGATAGGTTTTATGTCAGGATATGTTTGAATCTCATGCATAACAATGGAAGGATCAATCCTAGGCATTTCCTCGTAAATCCATGCAAATACATTGCGGAATTGTTTAAACAAGGCCGTAAAAATAGTGACTTCTTTGGCAGAACAATTTTGGCCTATGTTAATATGTTCCATAACTCTTGATTTTACCGAGATTTCAATTGGAAAGGTAGGCATGACGTTTTCCAAGTTTCCCTCAGTTACCATATCATATGTAATAATAGGATATTGAGGGTAAGGAAAGACATCTGGTGAAGAAATAGTTTCAATGGCATTCTCTACCATATCTAACAACGGAAGGAAGGATGATCTATGATGAAGGTATTCCCATGGGGGTTCATCCACACTCATAATCTCCATGATTGACTCTTTGGAATGAAAAGTCTGGAGTAGAGTATCTGGTAGGGATGAAGTCCACTATAAAGGTAGATAGTTTGGGGTAGATGCCACTAAAGAGTGGACATCCGATAGATCAGGAGCTGATGGGATGGCCTTATCTATGGCTTCCGTGGGGATGAGAGGCATCACATATCCAATCAAATACAAATGATCGGGATCGGGTACAACCTGTTGGTCATTCAAGTTGGAATATGATGGGATTATTAACGAAATCATGTTCACCATGGCAACATAGGAAGGGGGATCTGGTGTTAGAAAGACTCCCATGAGGTATGAATATTTAAGGACTCCTACCGCCATGCTCTTATATATCTGTGAAGAATTTCCTAAAAGAGGAACATTATCCATGAGATGAGTAGTGGTGTCAGGTGGATATAAATCTAACTGGTCGATAGTCAAATTTTCCCTTGGTGGGGAAATTGCATGATGCGGAACACAGATGATGTGACCGTGGTCATGGCATTGAACCAATTTCAACCAAGTAATAAATTATAATCCAACGGGGTAGCTACTACTTCCACGTTGATGAAAATAGTCTTTCCTTCCAACTTGATGACTAGGGATTGTAACATCCTGTGAGGTTGGAATCCATGTTCATCAAATGCTTTCAATGTAGTGGGGGAACAGTTCAACTCGGGAGATCCAATGGCTCTCTAGTAGGATAACGACATAACCGAGGTAGATGCTACTTCGTCTAAGACAGTACAATGGATGCTTTTACTAGAAACATTGGTAACGATTTGGAATGTTGGTTGGTGGGAAAGCATTGACTTGAAATACTTTAGTTTGAACATGATTGTAGTAGAGGAATCATGATCTACATATCCTATGGAATATAACAGTGTCTTATGATGATTCAGATAGTTTTATAAGACTTCTAGCATTGACATAGAACAAGGGGCTTCTGCAAGGTCCTCTACAATATTGTAGTTTTGAGGGGCCCAAGCATTATGATTGAAAATAGATTTTTGAATCATGCTCTTAGACAGACGCACTACTGAATCTAGTGAAGGCTTCTCTATGACAAGGTGACTTTGAGGTGAAGGAATGCTAGATGTAGATGCGGAGGATTTTCAGTATTACCTCTGTTAGCTTCCTTCTCGGAAATAGATTTGTATGTACGTGACTTGGTGGACAAGTTGACTGTTTCACAATGCATCCTGAGAACATGAGTGGTTGTGGAGGGTTATCCTTGAGAAGGAAGGGGTTGTTGTGCAACCATTTTTTATTGTTGTGTGGGGAATGGGTCAGTTAAGACTGCGGGTGTGGGGTTTCCCTTCAGCAAATTTTGCAATTCCTCCCAATGTGGGAATTCTTTGGTGAAGTGATCGTCACCACATAATAAACAAGGATATTTGACCTTCTGCTTTTGTTTGGTGTCTTCGGGATTATTTTTTGGCTCCTGCTGGTTAGAATACTTTTAAGATTTACCTTTGTTCTTTTTTTTCCACTATATTTTTGAGGTGAAGCATATTGAACTAAATTCACTTCCTCAGTGGAAGCAGGGTTGGGTGATCGATTGGTGTTGTTTCCAGCCTATGGTGAGGGTGGAGTCGAACTAAGGTGGTTTTGTGATCCCCCTGATTGTGTAGCAGGTTGGACATGAACGGAACCAATAATACCATCGGCATGAGATCCCATAGGTGGTTTTGTTGGATCATGTGTAGGGAGGGGGGTTTTAGGAATAATATCATAAAATGTGCCAGATTGAACATAGACGAGGTCTAGGTACTGAGCATAAGATATGGCTTGTTCTTCCATAACGGCCCCACCCATAGCCACATCTTTAGCTATGATGGGTAGTAGTAACTTCGTGAACCAATCGGCAAGTAGTTGGTCCAAAATAGGAGCTTTAATGAGACATCTTATCTTCCTCCACTCATGAATATTATTGGAAATGTGGGTGGAACTAGTTTGATGGAGAGAAGTACAAAGATCCATTCTGGTTTTGTAGCAGATCAGTAGCTGAAAGTGATTCAAAAAAGACATAACTAAAGATCGAAAATTGGCAAAGGAATGTGGTCGAAATTCAATGTACCACTTTGCGGCAGTACTAGTAAAGGCTCGTTGAAATAACATCAGAAGGATGGAATCATCCATTAAGGAATCGGAAGAACACCACAAATCATAGGTCATTACATGGTTCTTAGGTTCCTCATTGGGTTTACCATCAAACTTTGGGATGTATGATGGTAACTTCACAGGAATAATTGGCCAGTTTATACCATGTTGAATGGGATCATTAGTAAAACGTCACAGATCTTGTAATTCAAGTGTAGCCAGGAATGGTTACTGTCAGTTTGGATGTGGATACTGGTAATAGTAATAAGGCATCTTTGCACAAGTAGGACCATGGCTTGATTGGTCGTAAGGTCCTCCCATAGGATATTGGCCATATGGAGGTGGGGCTCATGGGTTGGGAGGTGGACCTAAAGGGGGTCCTCCTCCAGAATAAGGTGGTCTGCTGCCGGAATACGGGGGCCTCTAGGTGGAGGTGGACCTGAAAGGGTCCCTCCTATATAATAAGGTGGTCCGCCTCCAGAATACAGGGGTCCTCCAGGTGCAAGTGTTGGAGGTGGGACAGCTGGTGGGGGTGGGGGTGGTACAGGTGGTGGGTTTGGTGGGGGTGTCCCACCGACTAGGGGTCCATACGGTGGGACATTATGGTTCCCCCATAGGGTGTTCATGTTTCTGGGATATGTTAGTCCAGGAAAAATATTTCCTAGATAATTTTGTCCTATAGCAATATTATGGTTACCCGGATAGATATACCCCCATGGGGGTTGGGTCCAAGTGGATGGTCCCCCAATTTGATGTTCCCATGTAGGTTGTCCCATGGCTAGGAGTGAACTTCCAACCATGCTATATTTCATGTGTGAAGAATTTCCTCCGCTCACGTTGTGTCCCCTAACTTGATGATGCCCCCCAGCTAGATTTGGTCCACTTGAATTCTAACTAGAGGATAACTTCCACTTGAATTCTAAGGTGGAGGTGTTAATGATGCTCCAGTTATGAAGTTAATAGAAGTTGAAGGTTTCCCTCCATTTTTCGGGTTCAAATAATGTGTTGAATGGGTCGCCTAAATTTGAGGTGTACTCTTTGAAAAGGAGGGTTGACCCGGTTCATAAGTGGTCATGTTTGGTGTAGATATTCCTGGTGAAGAAAAATATAAAGAATGTACAGGGGAATGTTGAAAAATTGGTATTTTAGGATTGGACCTATGGGGAAAACTCTGACATCTAAGTTGGTTACCAAATGTTTGTAAGCATCCGATAGTCTCGTAAAATGGCGCGAGAAATATGTCATTATGAATCCATGGAGGAAACCTGTGGTGGAGTTTCCACCATTGGAAATGAACCAAAATTGCAAACATGTTGACCTAAAGAAGTATCCCAAAATGTTGCAATTGGACCAAAAGCAGTTGATATTGGGTCATCCTGGGGTTGATCAAAAAATCCAATCAGTGGCTCCATTATTTCCCTCCATCAAATGATGAAAGGATGTTTCATGTGGAGGATTTTGTTCCACAATCAAAGGTCCCATAGGATAATTGATAGTTGGGTTTGCGGGAGGAGAATAGTTCATTCTCGATTCTAAGGTAGAAGTACCTTCTTCATGTGACACAAATGTCGTAGGTTGATCCATAGTTTCTCCCGAGTTCTCCTCCTAGTTAAGGGGATATTTAGGTGGGAAGTTCAAAATCCTACGAGATCTTCTTAAAGGTTGATGAGCCAGGATGGATGAAGGAGAACGTCTCCTAAAAGTCTCCTAAAGAAAAGAAAAAATGCACTTCAAGGCCTACTCAAGCTAAAGCCACATGCAAACTATGTGATAGATGGTATTCAAAAGTTTGGAACCGCACGGGATTATCACGCAAGTAAAATAGATGGCTTACCTTATGGGCGTGGTTCTTTTCTCTTTGTCGATCCAAGTCATTGATCTTCAAATCTTCAGCTACAAAATTGGAAAAACATGTGGAAACAGAAAAGTAATAAAAGCACATGATTGTGAATCAATCTAGATCAATAGTCAAAGAGGTTAATCCTAAACATTATTAATACCACAAGTTTATGGAAATAATTTGTATTAGATTTAATAATAAGAAGTACAAAGAGAGAGGTGTTGCAACCGATGCTTTGACGTCATAACCTCATTCCAACAATCCTAGCCTCAAGATCAAATGTTTAGCCTCCTAATGGATGAAGAGGATCTCATAGCGAAATTCCACCAGCATGTAGGTACTCTATCCTTCCTCTCTTAACAATGGAGAGGGGGTTCATATATATAAGGCTAAAGGGATAACAGAGTTTGAGTATTTAGGGGAGAGGCTTAAGGGATCATCCCACTAGGTAAGGGGATCGAATGCCACCTTTCTAGATATGTAGGGATAAGTCTCCATGCCATACAACCTTCAAGAAGTCGCTCGAAGCTTCTCTTTATCCATTTTAACAAACAACGAAGCACCTTGCATAAGGACAACTCATTCCAATGGGAGTTCATCACATCTTATGCAATAGCATCCAACGTCACCAATGCACTTTGATAAGGTGCAGAGCGCATCACCCTAAGTCTAACGCACCTTTCCATAGATCAGGGCACATCAGGGTGACAACACAAAGTCATAAGGGATGAACATCAACTTATATTTTTTTGTTTTGGCCCAGTTACTTTAGGAATCAGGGCACATATATGACACATGACTCATGATGATGATATTTTGGTGTAATATAATGTGCCCCAAAGCATGAATCTAGAAAATAGGGTAGGTGAAATGGTTTGTAAATAGGAAAAAATCAAGGTAAGGATTGTCGATTGGAGTGACCAACAAACACCTCCTCCAGTACAACTGACTCTGAGATATATGTCTCAACTAACTCATAACATGGCTGTCGACCAATACATTGCAGATCCATAATAGTAAATATCAACCGAACACAATCATGGCTACTAGACACAATCGTAGATCCATGATGAGATGATAACACAACCACGACCAATACAAAAGTGGATCCGTGTAATATGACTCGAAAAATATCCATCACAACCTGGATAAGATACATGAGTTATACCAGGGCCTTCAAGCTAAACCCACAATGATACGAATCTAACCATGTGATTACAATGTTTTGAAATCAAACATGAAAGAATTCATTTGATTACCGGTCGTTGATGTATACCATTAACCAGCGCGAGGGAAATCACCATTGATGTCAATGATCCCCAAGGTATCATAGTACATACCACTGAACGTGAATCAATGAGTTGAGGTCGAACACTTAGTGGAATATTTCAATCAAAATTCAATGATGTAAAATTATGTTGAAAGCAAGGTAACCTTCCATTGAGGCATGCATGCCCAAGGTACTTAATTGGTTTCTAGGTTTAATCCTCGGATGATGTGTTGAAGTCGAAAAGGAAAAACCAGTTGAAGGAGGGTCATGATGTTTCCCCCATCATCGACACAAAACAAGTTCAAATATTTTTGGAGTAGATCAAACTGTAGAGAAAATACTTGAGACTAACTCAAAGGTGAACAACATGAGAGAAGGTATAATGACTGCAGAGATTGACTCAATGAACAGACCTCTCTTGAACATGGGAATTGCATGACCTGGAAGCATTGACATGATGAGAATGACACTGATACCTAATGAAACTGATGATGTAAGCATTATTTGAATGAATCAAAGGAGTGGAATGACTCATGGGATTGGTGGGACTCGAAGACAAGCAGATTATACAAGTGTTTGAATGCATATGAAAATGAGTGCTATGTTCAAGAGTGACTAAGTACTGCCATAACTACAATAAAACACAAACTCTTTCCTTATCCCCATCATGATTGATGAGTACCTCTTTTGTTTTTTAAGGAGCTTGAGTAGGGTAACAGATGCTCGGTATAGATCATACTTCGCATGAGTCCAATCTCATATGTTTTACGAACCTGAGATAGGAGGGGTTCATCCCAAAAAGGGCCCTTCAATGTCATATTTTAACAATTCCAGAGAAGTTAAACTTGATGTCATTTCATATTTAGAGAGTCTGAAAAGAACTAAAGAAGACTCCAAATGGTTCTTTTTCATAAAAGTTAGTCTCCTCATTCGAAAAATGATAAAACAACATGAGAGAAAACTCTTCCAGTCATGATTAACCAGAGTGCTCATTTTTCATAAATATTCCTCCTGGTCCGGAAAAGGAGTAAACTATCACCAGAAAGACGACCTTTCAAATACTATTACAAGCGTGAAAGAATCAAGTTCGCTTGGCGATATTTTCCTATTTACGGAGTCTGAAAAGAGCTTAAAGAGGAACTCCGAGGGGTTCCTTTTTTGTGGGACTTTTACGAGACCAAAAAATAGATAAAATGTAACTTGGTAACGTATTATCATAATTTTATGAGCATGAGAAAGAACAAAAAGTGAGCTCGATGCCATTAATACTTTATTTTAATAAGCGCAATGATAGCACAAAAAATGCTCAAAGACTCATTCACACTTGATAGAAAGTATGAAATATCTATGATGGTCACTAACAAAGTCAGAATACCACTTCACCTCATCTGCGAATTCCAGAAACTAAGTCATTCATAATGATGTGTTAAACCGTCAAAAATACACCAACTATAGTAAAAAACCTATAAAAAAATATTGAAAAAGGAATATTCCATTTCTTTTATATAAAAGGTCAAATAGTAAAGAAATATCTACCAATTGTTTTTTACCAAGTTGGAATAGTGAAAACACCCCTTTGGAGCTCATTTTTCCAACGTCGATTGCGAACACTACAATCAGTTGTTTCATGCCCCTTCAGTTGCAGGTAGGCCGTAACCTTATATTTTACCTTTTTCGGTGGATTAATTTTATATTTAAGTGTCATTTTTTGGGATTTTTTGACCCATTTTGTTGATGTATATGTAACTTTGGAATGTATTTCATTTGTATATTTTATATATATTTATTGTACCCTTATAAGAGATGTGTTATTCCTCTATAAGGAAGTGTCGTCATGTGGATTGACAAGTGTCGCAAGTGTGTGTACTTTCCTATGGGTTATTAGACCACCATTTGGGGTCGGCCCGGAATTATATATAATATAATGTGGATGTATCTAAGTAGACAAGTCGGCCCCAGTAGGTCACTGGGCAAAAAGGTGAGTATAAATAGAGATAGGAGATCTCTATTTTACTCACTCGGAAAAGTAACTATCTCTGTCTCTGAAAAGTGGCGCACTAGTGAGGAGGAGGAGGATCATCTGCTAGGAGACTATCTCAGTATTATTTGGTTGTATTTTGGTTGAGCCATTGCTCTCTCTATCTCTGAGGAAGTTGTGGGGTTTTTCACCTTAGGGTTTTCCCCACGGAAACTCTGTGTCTCTTGTCTCTATGCTTTTGATTCTTGTGATGCTTGTGATGCTTGTCATATTATGATTGTCATGCATTGATATACTGTAGATGTTATTCTCTCAGCAAAGATCCTATAGTATTGTGATTTAATACTAAAAACTTAACATGGTATCAGAGCTTAACTGAGAAGAAGACATTTTGCAGTGACGGAAGCTTGTACTCCTTGTTTATTGGGTTTCTCTCCACAGATTTTTGAAATTCAGTATAGTAGATTGGATCTACTCATCAAGGCGCATCTATCTGTCCAATCAGAATTCAGTTCCGAGCATTTTCAGATTTGGCCCTAAAAATTATGGTTTCCACAAAAATAGGAATTTCTGGAAACTGAAGGCACAGCTGGAGGATCCTTGCAAAAATCGAAGGTTAGAGCTTTGGATCGAGATTTTTGGCTGGGTAGATCTCCGGGAAACTCAAACCCTAATTCAGGGCTCTCCCTAGTGAACCCGGGAGGACAAAAAGGCAATTTTGAAGGGCAAGACTTTGCTGATCTCAAATTCTGAATGTACTAGGCTGATCAGCTCTCCAAGGTGCATCTTTCTATCCTTTCAGAATTTTGAAATTCACATTTTGAATTTTTAGGGTTTCTCTGACAAACCATAATCCGGGACCAGATCCAGTTTTCAGCACTTCAAGTGGTAAGTCCTAAATCTTTTCTATTTCCATTTGAAGTACTCTTAAATATGTCTCTCCACACCAAGCTTGAGGATAAGCTTGAAGGGGATGATAAATTCCGAGCCTGGAAGTATAGGATTGGGCTAATCCTGGAAGAGAATGAGTTGGACTCATATGTGAAAGAAGACATCCCTATCCCAGAAGATGAAGAGGCCAAGGCATTGCACAAGAAGAACTTGGTCAAGGAAAAGATAATCATTGCTGATTCTATCAAAGACCATCTCATACCCCATGTGTCTTCTCTCAAGACACCCAAGGAGATGTTTGAATCCTTGACCAAGCTATTTGAAGGAAAGAACATAAATCTGAAGATGACCATGCGGAACCAATTGAAAGCAGTAAAGTTTCAGAATGGAGAAACCATTCAATCTTATTTTTCAAGGGTCTCCCAGATCAAGGAACAACTAGAAGCAGTGGATGAAATGGTGGAGAATGGTGAAGTGGTGATGACCACTCTGAATGGCCTACCCAGGTCATGGGATTCCTTTATTCAAGGAATTTGTGCAAGAAAGAAGTTGATCTCCTTCAGTAGACTTTGGGAAGAATTCTCTCAAGAAGAAGCCAGACTTATAGCTCGTGAAGAAAAGATGGGAGGTGAAGATCAAGCTCTTGCAGCTCACACCAAAAGAGGTAAATCCAAGAAGGAATCATCTCATAATAGAAGATCCTCTCACCACCATTATCATAAAGATAATAAAGATCTCAGATGCTTCAGTTGCAATGAGAAGGGACACTTTGCTTCAGATTGTCCCAAGAAGAAGAAAGACAACAACAACAACTTCAACAAAAAGAAAAAGAATAACAAAAGAAGATATCATGCTCATGCTGCCGAAGATGATGAACCTCCAAAGAAGAAGGCTAGGGCAGAAAGTAGTAGTGATAATGACTCATCAAGTGAAGAAGAGTATGTTCTGATCTCTGCACTCACAGGTACCATCTCCCATGGTTGTAATGATTGGTTGATTGATAGTGGGGCTTCCAAACACATGACTGGGTTCAAGGAATCTTTTGTGAACCTTTCTAAACATGAATCACCCCATAAGGTGAAACTTGGGGATGATTATCAATACCCAATCAAAGGAAGTGGTGAAGCCTCCTACAACCTAGATTCTGGAAAATATCTGAAGATGAAGGAAGTCCTCTATGTACCTGGGCTCAAGAAGAACTTACTCTCCATCTCTGCTTTAGATGCAAAAGGTATGAGGGTTGCATTTGTTGATGGCCAAGTCTTAATGTGGCCAAAAGGAAAGACCATAGATGATGCAGTAGTGATTGGAGAGCAAGAGGGAGGACTGTCTAAATTGAAGGGACAACCTGAACATGCCATGGTGCATGAATCCATGGAGCCAAGTGAACTTTGGCATAGAAGACTTTCTCATATGCACTATAGGGCACTTCCAATTGCAAGCAAGGCAGTAGAGGGTCTTCCTGAAATCAAGACCAAACATGAAGGTGTTTGCAAAGGATGTGCAAAAGGTAAGAACACTAAGAAGGCTTTCCCAAGCAGTGAAAGCAAGGCAAAAGACATTCTGGAAATCATCCACTCAGATGTATGTGGCCCTATGTCTTCCAGTTCCCTGAGTGGGTATGTTTACTATGTATCATTTATTGATGACTTCTCCAGGAAGACTTGGGTATACTTCTTGAAGGGCAAAGATGAAGTGCTTGATAAATTCAAGGAATTCAAAACCTTGATGGAAAATCAAACTGACAAGAAGATCAAAACAGATCTGACAATGGTGGAGAATTCACCTCAAATGAATTCAAGAAGCTTTGCAGTGATTCAGGGATTAAGAGGGAGTTGACTACTCCTTATAATCCTCAACAGAATGGAGTTGCAGAAAGGAAGAACAGAACTATCATGGAAGCAGCAAGGGCAATGTTGCATGACCAGGATCTTCCTATGCATCTATGGGCAAAAGTAGCTAGAACAACTGTATATGTGCAAAACAAAACACCCCACAAGATATTGGACAACAAGACACCAGAAGAGGTCTTTTCTGGTAAGAAACCTGAAGTCAGCCATCTCATAATATTTGGTTGTCCAGTATATACTCATGTCCCAAAAGAGAAGAGGACTAAACTAGATCCTTCAGGAAAGAAGGGCATCTTTGTGGGTTATAGTGAAAGCTCGAAGGATTACAGAATATACTTTCCAGGGTTCAAGAAAATTGATGTCAGTAGGGATGTAACATTTGATGAAAACTCAGCATTCATCAAATCAAGAAAGGCACCTACCGAAGTTTATGAAGAACCTAAGGAAACAAGATTTCAGGACACTACCATGACTGAAGCAGTTCCAGAAACTGTTCGTGAGTTTGAAGATCCACAAGAACCTGTAGATCCACCCCATGAGGATAACTCTCACAAGAGGAAACCTATATGGGCTAGAGAGCTAATTCATGATGCAGAAAGATTTGGCATTCCAGAAGAAGAACACAGAGCAAAGAAGAGAACCAGATCACACACCAGTTATGTTGCTTTACTCTGTGACATTATGAACAAAGATCCTTCCAGTTATGAAGAGGCAGCAGAAAAGAAAGAATGGAAGGATGTTATGGTTGAGGAATACCAATCAATAATGAAGAATGATGTTTAGGATTTTGTCCCAAGACCTAAAGAGAAGTTTGTTGTGACTTCCAAGTGGATCTACAAAATCAAGCACGCTGCAGATGACAGTGCAGAAAAATACAAAGCAAGATTCGTAGCTCGTGGTATCTCTCAGAAAGAAGGAATAGATTATGAAGAAAACTTTGCACCTGTATCCAGGTATACTTCCATTAGAACAGTACTTTCCCTGGCTGCAGCAATGAAATGGAAAATACACCAGATGGATGTCAAGACTGCTTTCTTGAATGGTGTAGTAGAAGAGGAAGTATATGTGGAACAGCCACTCGGTTTTGAAATACATGATAGGGAGTCATATGTGTGCAGATTGAAGAAAGCCTTGTATGGCTTGAAGCAAGCTCCCAGAACTTGGTATGGTAGGATGGACAGCTTTCTATCTAGCTTGGGATTTACCAAGAGTAAAGCAGATTCCAACCTTTACTATAAGGTTGAGGAAGGGAATCCAGTGATTTTACTTCTGTATGTTGATGACCTATTTGTGACAGGAGATGAGAGACTGATTGCAGATACTAAGAGGAAGCTTGCAGCTGAATTCGATATGAAAGATTTGGGAATGATGCACTATTTCCTAGGTATGGAGGTGTGGCAAATTGCAGGTGGGATCTTCCTTGGTCAAGGGAAGTACACAGTAGATATCCTGAAGAGATTAGGGATGATGGATTGCAAGGCCATGGCCACACCGATGGCATCGAATCTGAAGCTTCTATGTGATGCTACATCTGAGCCAATTGATGTCTCTATGTATCGTCAGATGATTGGGTCCTTGATGTACCTGATGAACACAAGACCAGGCATTTGCTTTGCTGTGAACACATTGAGCCAGTTCTTGACAGATCCGAGAAGTGTTCACCTGGTTGCTGTAAAGCATGTTCTAAGGTACCTGAAGGGTATAGTGGATTATGGGCTCAGGTATGAGGCGAATCAAAAGTTTAACCTGCAGGGTTATGTTGATTCAGATTGGGCTGGCAGTGCTGCAGATAGGAAGAGCACATCTGGGTGTTGCTTCAGTATGGGATCAGGTGTGATCTCTTGGTTTAGCAGGAAGCAGTCCTGCGTAGCACTGAGTACAGCTGAGGCAGAGTATGTTGCAGCCTGTTCAGCTAGTTGTGAGGCAGTATGGCTACGGAAGCTACTGTCTGAGTTATTTGATCTCCCGTTGGCGGCTACTGGTATCTTCTGTGATAACCAGAGTTGTGTGAAGCTGTCCGAGAACCCAGTGTTTCATGACAGGTCGAAACACATAGAGATCAAATATCACTATATCAGGGATATGGTGCAGAGAGGAGCTGTGAAGCTTCTGTATGTTGTGACGGACGAGCAGATTGCAGATGTGCTGACGAAGCCACTAGCCAGAGTGAAGTTCGAGTACTTCAAAGAGAGGCTTGGCGTTCTTCAGATCGAGGACACTTTGAGGAAGAAGTGATGGACACATTTGCTGAAGCCATTCCAAGCATGTTGGAAGGAGGATCCTTCACATGGCTGTGGATGTAAGCGCTAGATGATGAGCATCAGGATGATGTTCTGGTTTCTGCTTGGATATGATCAGTTGGATCATTTTTATGTACGCATCATGTTGGATGCTGGATATGATCAGTTGGATCATTTTTATGTATGTATGTACGCATCATGTTGGATGTTGGATATGATCAGTTGGATCATTTTTATGTATGTATGTACGCATCATGTTGGATGTTGGATATGATCAGTTGGATCATTTTTATGTATGTATGTACGCATCATGTAGATGCTGGATATGATCAGTTGGATCATGTGTATGTATTTTGTATATGCATCATGTTGGATGTTTGGACCATGTATCTGTATATGTATCAGGTGGATACATTGTATGATCAGGTGGATCATGTATGGTGATATGTATCATGTATTTGTATTTGTATCAGGTGGATACATTGATGATTAGGAGGATCATGTATGATGATATGTATCAGGTAGATACTTGGTATGCATCAGGTAGATGCATTGATGATCAGGTGGATCAGGTATGATGACATGCAGCAGGATGTTGCAGTGATCAGGATGATCATAGATGACGAGCTTCAGGATGTTGCTCAGATGACATGCAGCAGGATGCTGCAGTGATGATCAGGATGATCATAGATGACGAGCTTCAAGATGTTGCTCCAAATGACATGCAGCAGGACGTTGCAGTGATGATGATCAGGATGATCATGGATACATCAGGATGATGTATGGTGAGTATCAGTTTGATACTCTGTGGCCGTGGATCAGGTTGTGTATATAAGCATGTAATTTGTGCCCTAGGAGATTTGCAGATGGTCTTTCGAGGTTTTGCCTATGGCATGTAATTCGGTGCCCTGGGACATCTGACAAATGCTCTTTCGAGGTTTTGCTTGGGAGGACATATAATTTGTGACCTGGGAGATCTGCAGATAGTCTTTCGAGGTTTTGCCTATGGCATGTAATTTGTGCCTTGGGATATCTGGAAGATGCTCTTTCGAGGTTTTGTCCTATGGCATGTAATTTGTGCCCTGGGAGATTTCAGGTCGGAGTTGTGTACCCGTAACATCCTGAAATGCTCTTTCGAGGTTTTTCCATGACCACATGTAATTTGTGCCCTGGGAGATCCGATAGGTTGAGCTGTGTGCTCGTAATCAGTCTTGGGATGCTCTTTCGAGGTTTTGTGGTGACCACATGTAATTTGTGCCCTGGGAGACCCGATAGGTTGAGCCTTGTGCTCGTAATCAGTCCTGGCATTCTCTTTCGAGGTTTTGTGGTGAGGTCACATGTAATTTGTGCCCTGGGAGATCCTACAGGTAGAGCCGTGTGCTCGTAACAGCCTGGGATGCTCTTTCAAGGTTTTGTGACGCACGTAATAAGTCCCGAGGATTCCACAGTATGGCCAGTGATGATGAAGACCTGCAGGTGGTGGGCCTACATCCAGTATGAAAAAGGACTGGCTCTGTAGAACTTCCTATGACGAGTAGAGTCAGAGATTGGTTGAGATAGTAGCAGCAGTGACGATGATGATGACGATGCATCGATGACGATGATCTAGAGAAGGAGACTTGTCTAGCAGATCTGTGTCGAGAAATACCTTCCTAGTTAAGAGGGAGTGTTGATGTATATGTAACTTCGGAATGTATTTCATTTGTATATTTTATATATATTTATTGTACCCTTATAAGAGATGTGTTATTCCTCTATAAGGAAGTGTCGTCATGTGGATTGACAAGTGTCGCAAGTGTGTGTACTTGCCTATGGGTTATTAGACCACCATTTGGGGTCAGCCCGGAATTATATATAATATAATGTGGATGTATCTAAGTAAAAAAGTCGGCCCCAGTAGGTCACTGGGCAAAAAGGTGAGTATAAATAGAGATAGGAGATCTCTATTTTGCTCACTCGGAAAAGTAACTATCTCTCTCTCTGAAAAGTGGTGCACTAGTGAGGAGGAGGAGGATCATCTGCTAGGAGACTATCTCAGTATTATTTGGTTGTATTTTGGTTGAGCCATTGCTCTCTCTATCTCTGAGGAAGTTGTGGGGTTTTTCACCTTAGGGTTTTCCCCACGGAAACTCTGTGTCTCTTGTCTCTATGCTTTTGATTCTTGTGACGCTTGTGATGCTTGTCATATTATGATTGTCATGCATTGATATACTGCAGATGTTATTCTCTCAGCAAAGATCCTATAGTATTGTGATTTAATACTAAAAATTTAACACATTTTGGAGGGGATTGCACGCACCCTAGGAGACGTGCTTTCCACTTGTGGGAAGTACATCGAGAAGGGTCTCACGCACTTCACCCATGGTAAAAGTGCATCGCTGGCGCATTGTCCGCAAAAGTGGGGTGCGTCGGTGCAGATCCACAACCAAAAATAAATATTGGGGCCAAAAAAAACCAAACCAAATCCATGAAATGATTCTAATGTTTGTTTAATTGATGTTTATGCAGGTTTCAACCCATACAATGGTCCAATGGAAAGAAAGAGAGCACTAACTCGAATATTCCCAAGCAGTGAATGATCCACATTCGATGAGTGCTTTGCAAGGATGTGGACTCTTAAATTTCTTCCATGTATAGGGCATGAGCACCCAAGTGCAATTACTAGATTACCTGATCAAGTTATGGGACCCAAAACATCAGCATTTTAGAGTAGGTGCCCACATCCTCACCTTGGATGTGGAATATATTTATTTTTTGATGGGATTATTTAGACAGGGAGCCCTAGTTTCACTATTCGAGCCACGGGGTAGTGATCAGTTGACAGAGAGTCTGGTGGAACATTTCTATACACCAAGGACACAAATGCTTGTTTGGAATATTCCCATCAAGAACATATGAGATCAGCCCCTGAGAACTGTACTCTTTACTATAGAGAAGATGGTGGGTAGTAGAGCTACTCATCAGGCCACCAAGGCCCACATGCTATATGCCATCGAGTGTATGGCATGGAAAGTATTCAATTGGTGAGAGGGACTCCTTGCGAGTCTGAAAGATCAGCTCACCAAATTCATACGGGGTGAGTTGAAGCAGTTCAGGTATGGATCCATCGTGGTCTCGTTCTTCTTGGAGCAAGTTCCACTGTTGCGACCTCAATTAGAGATGGATGATCTTGAGCCATGAGATCTAGACATGGTCAGATGGTCAGAGGTAATATCCCTCCATGGAGGCGGAGGACCTATCATCACCTATGGTCCAACCTTCTTTAGATGGATCCAGGGACAAATCCTCATGATTGAGGATTATGCATATGTTGGTACCGACTTCAGAGGAGATCCGGATCTATCTCTTATAGAGGGGGAGCAATGGGGAGATATGGGTAAGAACAAAACTCTTGTTTTTTTTATGTATTTCTAGTTTTTCAATGTTTTGGGGTAGTACTGATAGTTTACACATTTTTCATGCAGATGTTGGGCTATCTCAACTAGTAGGTTCCTCTCTAATTGAGAGGAAAGGGGTGCTATGAGAGACGGAAGCTGCTCAGCAGGACATGGCAGAGGAGATGAACGAGATTGAGAAGAACCTCCAGATATTGACATTGGATATTCCTGACATATCCATCAATGACTTGCCTCGCCATTTCGAGCGCCATACAACTGCAGTTTTGGGACTCTTTGGTTAGTTGCTCGGTCAAGTAGCTCGGGCTATTATCTGTTATCATGAGCATCCTCAGGGATATCTCTTTGTATGATGTATGTACTGAAATCCATAGGCTTCAGATTTTGTAGACGGGATCTAATGAAATCTTATGACCTTCATCTTTTTGTATCAGTACCATTTTTGTATTTTACCAGTCATGAGGATATATATACAAAAACACTATTTTGCAGTTTTATACATTGTGTGTTCTATGATGATTTGGGATCTTATGGATGTTGGCCTATACACTATGAGTAGATTACATGTTATGTCATTTTCTGCATCTTTTTAATAAAAATGTTTATGAATGTGCAATGTACCAATCTAATAAGAAATTAGCTAGGGAATAAACAAATGTGTTCATGTTTCTTGGAATGCAAAGGTATGTTCCAAGAGACGTACTCGCCAGAACAAGCAGAGTAACATGGGGTCACAGATGGCGTAGACATGGTTCAAATGAGAGACCACTAAATTTGAATCAATATATATAACAATGTGGTCCATACCTAGGGAAAGAGCATTGGTCAACAATCCAATCACCGCACAATACTCATCTTCGTTGTTGGTTGCGTAACCTAGGCAAATTCCTCCTGAAATGATCAACTTGCCTGTAGGGGAATAGAGTACCCATGCTGCCAAAGCAAGGATATAGGTATGTCGGGTGGTGCATTCCACAAATAAAAAAATAATTTTCCTTCTGCACATCTAGGAAGAACATGGTATAATTGTAATGATGATATCCTAGCACACTAAATAAACTGTCACACCACACAAAGCACATGTCATGTACAATATATAAAATATACCAATGCATAATGATTGAAGCATAGTACCACTTCAAGTAGATCCCATTGCGAGGCTCTCCCAAGATGTCTCGTCATAATCCTCTAATTCATAGGCTCCCTTTTCCAAAACACATTTTACCACATATGGACCATGCCACATGGACTCAAGTTTTCCATCCCCCAGCTTATCATTTTTTTGGTCATAAGTTAGAGAAAAATCACCCTAGTTAAAGATACGAGGTTTTATTGATTTATCATACTGGGCCTTGATGCGCTTCATTATCCAGAGCTGCATCGGGGTGGGTTTCATCAAGTTTTTCCAAGTATAGAAATCATTCTTCCTCGGTAGTAGTGTTCAGTAAAAGTTCAACAATGAGTTTTAGTGATGGAATCTCGCACTCAATAGGTAGTACTTCCTCTAGTTCATAAACTAGCTGAAAGGGTGTGAAACCAGTGGAAGTTTAAATGGAAGTCTTGTATGCCCAAAGATCTGAAAAAAATCATGACATGCTAATTGGACTTGTGTGTTCCCACCATACGTTGAATCATGGTTTTCAAGACCTTGTTAATGGCCTCTACTTGTCCATTTGATTGAGGGTGGTAGGGAGTTGAGTTTTCATGCCGAAAATCGAGTCTGACGCTTAGTTCATCCACCATATTGTTTTGAAAATGTGATCCATGATCGATGAAGATGGCTTGAGGGACTCCGAATATCGCAATGATATGGTTAAACATAAAGAGTGTGGAATTTTATCCGTCTTCCTTGTATGTAAGAATAGCCTTCTCCCACTTGGTAAAGTAGTCAACTATGACAATAACATAACCATTCCCCCAGGCCAAGGTAGGTTTACAATGCATGAAGTCAATGCCCCATGTGGAAAAGGGACCGATGGTGATAACTGGATGTAATGGGGATGGATGTGAGTGCTTTTCATAATGGAAATGCTAGTAAGGAGGACACGTTTTTACCACTTCAACACAATCTTTGAATATGGAAGGCCAAAAGTCTCTACTGCATAAAATTTTATGGGTTATAGCCATCCTAGAAAGATGACCGCCACATGCCCCAGAGTGACAATCATTAAGAACATGCCCGGCCTCCTCATGAATAAAAAATGTTGTAGAATGGAATCTATACCACGACAATAAAGTGTATCACCAATGATGAGGTAATACTTTACGTGGTGATGGACATGATGGCGTTCATCATGAGATAATTGAGGACTAAAGCATTGGGTTTTGAGATAGAATGCAATGTCTCCATACCAAGGGTCATAAGTACTGATGAGAAATAAGGACTCATATGGGAGAGAGTCCATGGACTCAATTTCCTAATCAGTACGAGGAAGATCACAAATAAGTTCCGCAAAAACCAAATAATTCTCTGATTTGGCCTTCTCAAACTGGAGATCAAATTCCTCGAGAATCACGATCCAACGTGAATATTTTCACCCTAGTACCGTGAATGTGAGAACGTGGTACATGGGGTTAGATTCAGAGATAATGGTAGTAGTGCGGAGTAGGATGTAGTGACAAAAATTCTGAACAACAATGACTGATGTGAGAGCCAACTTCTCTACATGTGAATACCGAGTTTCAGATTCAATGAGACCCTTACTAAGGTAGTATATCACATGTTCCTGGGTGTGACTATATTCCTGTACTAATACCATAGAAATAGTGGAAGTAGAAGAAGCAATATAAAGGATGTAATCCTTGGTGTAATTCATTGTTTGTAACACGGGTGCATGAGTGATTGCATCTTTGAGGTTTTCAAAGGTTTTTTTAGCATAGTCATCCCAAATGAACGGGATGTCCTTCTTTAACAACTGCATGTATCCCTGTGTTTTATCTGTGAAATTACACAAAAAGTGACGTAGGTAGTTTTCTTTCCCCTACAAACTTTGAATTTCTGTAATATCCATGGGTGGTGGTAGGAAACAATGGCCTCCACCTTGAGGGGATCGATGTGGATCCCATCTTTTGAAATGACTAATCCTAAGAGGTGTCCATATTCAACACAGAAAATGCACTTGTGAGGGTTTAAATGGATATTATACCATCAACATCTGAGGAATATAGCCGTTAGATGATCAATGTGGAAGTCACGATGATTCGAATGAGTAGGGAGATCATCTAGGTAAGGTTCCACAAAGTCCTTCATGTCATGGAAAGCATACAACATAGCCCGCTAGAATGTGGCACTAGCATTTTTAAGGCCAAAAGGGATTTTTTGATATGTGAATGTACCCCACGGGCAGATGAAATCAGTCTTATGTTGTTCATCTGGGTGGATCTCAATCCGATTATGGCCAGAAAATCCATCCATGAATGAGAAGATGACACTTCTGACACTGTTGTCAATGATTTGGTTGATAAACGAGGTAGGGTAATTTTCTTTTGGACAGGCCTTATTCAAATCCCTGTAATCAACACAAAATCTGATAGTTCCCTGTTTTTTCATAACCAGGATGACATTAGAGACCCAATATGTTAAGGGAACAAGATAAATGAACCCAGCCTTCAACAACTTTTCTATCTCTAATTTAATAGCCGCAGCCTTCCTATGGTGCGTGGGATAGAGTTTTTGCCGGATAGGTTTTGCATTAGGATATGTTTGAATCTCATGCATAACAATGGCAGGATCGATCCCGAGCATTTCCTTGTAACTCCATACAAATACATCGTGGAATTGTTCAAACAAGGCCGCAAAAATAGTGACTTCTTCGGGAGAACAATTTTGGCCAATGTTAATATGTTCCACGACTCCTAATTTTACCGATATGTCAATCAGAAAGGTAGGCGTGATGTTTCCGAATTTTCCCTTAGTTACCATATCATATGTAATAATAGCAGATTGAGGGTAAGGAAATACATCCGGTGAAATAATAGTTTCAATGGCGTTCTCTACCATGTCTAACGGCGGAAGGAAGGACGATCTATGATGAAGGTATTCCCATGGGGGTTCATCCACACTCATAATCTCCATGATTGAATTGTTGGAATGAAAAGTCTGGAGTAGAGTATCTGGTAGGGATGAAGTATGTTGTAAAGGCAGATAATCTAGGGTAGATTCCACTGAAGAGTAGACATCTGGTAGATCAGAAGCTGATTGGATGGCCTCATACGTGGCTTCTACGAGGCTGATAAGCATCGCATCTCCAATCAAATACAAATTATCAGGATCGGGTACAACTCATTGGTCAGTCGAGTTAGAAGATGATGGGATTATAGACAAAATTATGTTCACCATGGAAACATGGGAAGGGGGATCTAGTGTTAGAAAGACTCCCATGAGTGATGAATATTTAAGGAGTCCTACTGCCATGCTCTCATATATCTGTGAAAAATGTCCTAAAAGAGGAACATTATCCATGGGATGAGTAGTGGTGTCAGGTGTATATAAATCTAACTGGTCGATAGTAAAAAGTTTCCCTTGGTGGGGAAATTGCACGATGCGGCAGACAGATGATGTGACTGCGTTCATGGCATAGAACCAATTTCAACCAAGTAATAAGTTATAATCCAATGGGGCAGTCACTACTTCCATGTTGATGGAAATAGTCTTTCCTCCCAACTTGATGACTAGGGATTGTAACATTCCGTGAGGTTGGAATCCATGTCTGTCAAATGATTTCAATGTAGTAGCGGAACAGTTCAACTCGAGAGATCCAATGGATTGCCAGCAGGATAACAACATAAGTGAGGTAGATGCTCCTTTGTCTAATACAGTACAATGGATGCTTTTCCAAGAAACATTGGTAAAAATTTGGAATGTTGGTTGGTGGGAAAGCCTTGGCTTGAAATAACCTAGTTTGAACATGATTGTATGGGAGGAATCATAATCTACATATCCTATGGAATATAACAGTGTATTACGTTGATTAGGATAGTTTTTTAAGACTTCTAGCATCGACATAGCACAAGGGGCTTGTGCAAGGTCCTCTACAATATTGTATTTTTGAGAGTCCCAAGCATTAGGATTGAAAATAGCTTTTTGAATATTTCTCTTAGGCGGACGCAATATTGAATCTAGTGAAGGTTTCTCTATGACAAGGGGACCTTGAGGTGAAGGAACGCTAGATGTAGATGCAGAGGAAAGTTCTTCAGTGAAGTGATCGTCACTACATAGTAAACAAGGATATTTTACCTTCCTCTTTTGTTTGGTGTCTTCGGATTATTTTTTCGCTCCTGCTGGTTAGAAGACTTTTTAGATTTATCTTTGTTCTTCTTTTTTCCACTATATTTTTGAGGTGAATCATATTGAACTGAATTCACTTCATCAATGGAAGTAGGGTTGGGTGATCGATTGGTGTTGTTTCCAGCCTATGGAAAGGGTGGAGTATAACTATGGCGGTTTTCTGATCCACCTGATTGTGTAGCAGGTTGGGCGTGAACGGAACCAATAATGTCATCGGCATGAGATCACATAGGTGGTTTTGTTGGATCATGTGTAGGGAGGGGGGTGTTAGGAATTATATCATATAATGTGCCAAATTGAGCATAGACAAGGTCTATGTACTGAGAACCAAATATGGCTTGTTCTTCTGTAACGGCCCCACCCATAGCCACATCTTTAGCTATGATGGGTAGTAGTGACTTCGTGAACCAATCATCATGTAGTTGGTCCTTTATAAGATCTTTAACGAGACGTCTTATCCTCCTCCAGTGATGAATATGATCGAAAATGTGGGTGGAAGTAGTTTGAAAGAGAGAATTCAAAATATATGTGCCGATTTCGTAGCCGATCAGTAGCTGAAAGTAATTCAAAAAAGACATAACTAAAGATCAAAAATCGAAAAAGGAATGTGGTCGAAACCTAACCTACCACTTTGCGGCAGTACCAGTAAGGGTTCATTGAAATAACCTCAGATGGATAGAATCAACTATTAAGGAATTGGAAGAACACCACAAATCATAGCTCATTACGTGTTTTTTAGGGTCCTTAATGGGTTTTTCGTCAAACTTCGGGATGTCTGATGGTAACTTCACAGGAATGATTGGCCAGTTTATACCATGTTGAATGGGATCATTAGTCAAATGTGACAGATATGTTAATTCAAGTGTAGCCAGGAATGGTAACTATCAGTTTGGCTATGGATACTAGTAATACTATTAAGGCATCTTTGCACAAGTAGGACCATGGATTGATTGGTCATAAGGTCCTCCCATAGGATATTGGCCATATGGAGGTAGGACTCCTGGGTTGGGAGGCGGACCTGAAAGGGTTCCTTCTCCAGAATAAGCTGGTTTACTGCTGGAATACGTGGGCCTCCAGGTGGAGGTGGACCTGAAGGGGGTCCTCCTGTAGAATAATTTGGTCCATCGCCAGAATATAGGGGTCCTCCAAGTGGAGGTGGTGGAGATGGGACAGGCGGTGGGGGCGGAGTTGGTACACCTGGTGGGGTTGGTGGGGATGTCCCACCGACTGGGGGTCCATACGGTGGGACATTATGGTGCCCCCATGGGGTGTTCATGTTTTTTGGATATGGTAGTCTAGGAGAAATATTTCCTAGATAATTTTTTCATATAGCAGTACTATGGTTACCCGAATAGATATACCCCCATGGGGGTTGGGTCCAAGTGGATGGTCCCCCCATTTGATGTTCCCATGTAGGTTGTCCCATGGTTGGGAGTGATGATCCAAGTGGATATCCGTGGCCACCCACCTTTCCAACTGTCTCAAAACAGTTTTTTGACAATTTCGATAATATACTATTTTTAGCAGTTTTTTGGGTCCTGAACTTCCGGAGCCATTTTGAGGCCTTAAACGACGTTTTTTCGGCATCGGATTCTTGGGAAAATATGGGTACTGTGCACCCGCCATTTATCCATGCCGAACTCGAGATTTGATGACCCTTTTTGTTTTCATTGAATAGATCTTTCCAACGAGCTATTGTACGCCCCAAACAGACATCGTGTTCAAGAGTTACGACCCCGAGAAGTTGATGTACTAACTTACCCAAACGGGGCCCACATGAATTTTGGTGCTTCGTCTCCTGGGGTTAGGTTTTTGGATGTCTAGGGTTTTTGACATTCCTGTTTATTGTAAAAGGCCTTCAGAGCCTCATTGTAACCATCTTGTTCCGAATGAGCGCAGCCATCACATCTCTTCCCAGAGATAATCCGCCACCATTCCAGCAAGCTTGTTTTCTGCTGCATTTTACAGTTTTAGCCTATTTCCTTATTGAATAGAAAACCAGTTTTACTGTAACTCTATTATTTTGTGTATTGGAGAAAACTCACTATGGCTTGGAAATACCACAATAGATAGATGACTACCAGAAATCAACTCAATTCTCAAAATTCTATTATAAATGACAATGTTAAGATAATGGAGAAATGTAACCAACCTCGATCCAAACGTTTGATGTAGATCCTCGTTGGAGCTTTCAATCCATGCACTTTAAATTTGCAAATTAGTCTTGAAAGCCAATATCCAACAAGTACATATAATATATAAATGGCATTAACATTATCAATAACAATGGTCCATATTCTCATAAGCAAATGTAACCCAACGTATAATAAATGACATTCACACCATGAATGGACGAGAATATGAGTATTTCTATTAATGAACAAGAAGAAGTACAAAGTGATACGACCTCTTGCCGACAACCAATCTGAACCAAGATCTAGATCAATCCCCTTGCACCTCCACCACTTCAATCCTCCATGAATGGCAAACTCAAACTAGATGGGAGTTTGGAAGGTGAACATAAATGGTTCACAACTACAAGGATCAATGAGTGCAGACTCAAGATAGGGCAAAAATTCACTAGAGTTCTCTTATTCTCTTCTTCCTCCCGTCCATAAGCCATATGTGCTCAATATATAGTCCTCTCAAAGGTAGGTGAAAGGACACAACGAGGTGTTACTCGGGCAGATGGAGAGCCAAAGGTCACCCAATGACTGCTTTTCGGGAGTAAAAAGTAATTAATAGTGGTTTTTACCATTTTACTTGATACCCACGGGATATAGTGATGCAACTCGTGGGTACGCATGCTATAGTGATGCAACATGCGGGTAGGAATAAAAATAGGGAAAACTGGTATCTCTGAAGGATATAAGTGGATCTGAGTCACTGAAATGGATCCTACAGGCCAAATAATGCTGATGCTCACAGGGTGGAATATTACGGTGTAACAGATGCCCCCGAATGTGTGACGTTAGAGACTGAAATGTGCTACGATGGTTGAAATACATTATAAAACTCAGAAGTGGAGTGATGGAGACACAAGTGGAAAGAACAACTCACTCGTCATAATACAATAGTATCTCTGAATACATGTCGGTATAGTACAACAATATGATACAATGGCCATGAATAGGCAGTATATACTGGATACATGTCATAAATGATCATAGCCATGATCCCTCTACAGTAAGATATGGTCTCCTGCTGAAAAGAAGACAGCTAGTGCAAAACTGGAGGTACAAACTGCTGAAATCTGAGAGGTGATATCTTAGATGTAATGTCAAAGTCATATGTAGCATACTGAATTCCACAATCGCCTGGGGTCTTCTACACAAGTCTTCGACAGTGCAAGTCCCATCAAGTGAATAAAGGAGTTGGGGTCGAACCTGATGAGACATCGTTTGATTACCGCTCAATGATGTATACCGTTAACAGACACAAAATGACCCACCAATAATGAAAATCGGCATCAAGGCACAGAGCACAATCATCAAAGTGTGAATAAATGGGTTGAAGTTGAACACTAAGATGAATCCATCGATCAGGGGACATTGATGTATTCCCAAAACTGTCGATGGCGAGAGAACCTGCAACTAATGACTGCAAGCCTCAAGGTACTCAACTGAACTCTAAGCCTCAAGTCTTGAAATAAATGAGTTGAATTCGACGGAACGAGACTCGCTGAAAGGAGGGCATTAAGGCATCCCCCATCAACTAGCATGAGGTACCAGCAATGCTGAAATATTTGGAAGATCTCAGGTGAAATGGACTGACTTAATAAGGATGGCCGACATGCAATAGTCAAGAGATATGAGGAGTGGCTGACACTGGGTTTAGGACTTCCTTTGAACAAGAGCATGAGCAGATGGATAGACTCAGGCAGCATAGACTTGACATAAATTGTGTAATGTAGGAGGCATTACAGAGGGCTCCATAATGACTGGAAGCTTAACCAATCAGTGGAGAAAACTAAGAAACAAGTACAGCTCCTAAGGCCCAACTATAGTCCCAACTCATAATGTACGGAGTGGAATGAATGCTCTGTTCAAAGGTGACACAACAACTGCCAACAAGAAATAGTGACCATAATCATGTCTGGATTTTTGGAATATTTGATTTTTTTGTCTTTTTCATATTTGGGAAAAGCTTGAAAAAGGATAAAATTGCTTATAGTACAAGTGAGGGAACGAGTGTCAAATAGCTAGCAGACTAGTCCCAAGCAGTGGAACATACCTACGCTCAATGCAAGGAAGTGCGTGTAGAATGTGGACACTCGGGGGTGTGTTCCCTCAGGGTCAAAAGGTCATCAAATTGTGAAGGGAAAATATAAGCTCTGCAGGGCTCGACAGGGTAAAAGTTCTCATGCACCAGGCTAACAATTGATTAAGCGGGAGCCGGCACAAGGCTCAAGCAGCAAACAGGATGATGCAATGCAATCACAACATGATATAACTGAGGGGAGTCCTTAAGGGAGATGGCCAGCATAAGACAAAGTAGAGTATGAGTCTTTGTCGCAATGTCATGGCATAACTACAAAGGACTCCCAATCCTAAGGACAAACACTGGCATGGGCACCATAATGCATAAAGGGGTTCTAACTAGCATACCCATGTTCGAGAAATCCCTACTGCCATGTAAAGATAGTTCTATAGCAGTGTGAAGGTTCCATGTCAGTCATGAAGCGAGTTCGCACCTAGGGTTTATGAAAATCGTCAATAGGTCAAATGCAGAATGCATGTGAAAATGACATCTAACCTATATGCCAAGTGTGAAATGTACCTGCCGTAGGTGTGAAATGGTTCAGAACAACTCTCACCAAGGAAATCTGTTGAAAAAACACTACTCCATGACACAATATTAGTTCATAATGGCTCAAAATGGCAAAAACTATAGAAAAGTGGGTCCAGAAAATTATAAATAGTAATAAAAATTTTCAAACTACAATTTATTTGCACTATTCACCAATTTGGAGTTATTTGGGTAGTTTTCACCTGAAACTTCAAATGCCGGTCGTGGGAGCTACAAGCGGCTGTTCAATGAACTGTCCGGAGTAGGTTAGTGGTCACTCCCATATCTTTCATTTTAATGTTTTTATTTCAGTTTTGGTCGGTGGAATTTTTTGTTTGGCCAAGCCCTAGATGGCTTTGGCGCTACCCGCAGGCTATAACTATGCGATTCGCAGGTAGGGCACAAAATGCGCAGTCAAAAAATAGATTGCTCGCAGGTACCCACACCTATCTGCAAATTATCCCGCTGGTACAGCCATGAAGAAATTTTTAATCATGAAATTGACCAAAATTTACTTGTTTTGCACTCCAGGATGGATCTAGAGTGGAGGGAACGAGAGCATGACCTGGTTGATGAGGCCATGCGCAACAACTTGCAAGCACAACAAGCATTGCAAGCATGTGGCTTATATAAATATTGGAGTCTAGGGGGTTTAAGGGCCCAAAACCTACTACTCTGTCATCTGATCAACTACTGGGATGTGGATGCTCAACACTTCATCCTCAACAGCAAAACTCTGACACTGGAAGTAGAGGATATCTATTTCATTACCGATTTGTCCCGTAGAGGGGAGGTGGCTAGTCTTCAGTCACAGACCATGGGTGGTGGGATCACTGTGTAGGACTACATAGCACGGTATTGCCC
The DNA here is from genome assembly GCA_027924585.1 of Larix kaempferi. Lineage (NCBI taxonomy): Eukaryota > Viridiplantae > Streptophyta > Pinopsida > Pinales > Pinaceae > Larix > Larix kaempferi. The sequence continues at coordinate 6,887,813 of BSBM01000264.1, forward strand.
CGCCAACACACGAGCAATGGGAAGCCAAGTGTCAGTCAATGCCATAACGGATCTGAGTAGAAAGATCATTATGGCTACTCTAGTGTGGATCACGGGACCCAAAGAACTGCATCAGGCATCTAGAATGGTGATGTTCTATGCATCACAATGGTTGCATCCTACTATATTCGACTGGTGTACTACTCTGCCGGTTTCTATGAAGACACAACTAACGTAATGCTAAGAGGGGAAGGCCAAAAAATTTGGGTATGGTAGCATCCTCTGCAGTTTCTTCTTTGAGAGGGATCCGAGACTTAACCCAAGGGTGTATGTCCCTCCTCACAGTCTCCGTGATCCATCCCTGACCCAGTGGGCTGAGATCCTGACATGACAGGGTGGTGGCCATTTGGCGTCACCATTGTTGATGTATATGTAACTTCGGAATGTATTTCATCTATGTATTTCATATATATTTATTGTACCCTTATAAGAGATGTGTTATTCCTCTATAAAGAAGTGTCGTCATGTGTATTGACAAGTGTCGCAAGTGTGTGTAGTTGGCAACGGGTTATTAGACCACCATGTGTGGGGTCAGCCCTGAAATATATATTATATTATGGATGTATCTAGATAGACAAGTCGGCCCCATAGTGTAATTGGGCAAACAGGTTAGTATAAATAGAGATCGGGAGATCTCTATTTTCATCACTTGGAAACTCACACTTATCTCACTCAGAAAGTGGCTCACTAGTGAGGAGGAGGATCATCTACTACTAGGAGACTATCTCAATGTATTTTGGTTGTACTTTGGTTGAGCCATTGCTCTCTCTATCTCTGAGGAATTTGTGGGGTTTTTCACCTTAGGGTTTTCCCCACGAAAACTCTGTGTCTCTTGTCTATCATGCTTTTGATTCTTGTGATGCTTGTCATGCTTATTGTGATTGTTATGCATTGATATACTGCATATGTTATTCTCTCAGTAAAGATCCTAGAGTATTATGAATTAATTCTCAAAATTTAACATGGTATCAGAGCTAACCTGAGAAGAAGACATTTTGCAATGACGGAAACTTGAGTTTCTTGTTTATTGGGTTTCTCTCCACAGGTTTTGGAAAAGCAGCATATTAGATTGACTCTACTCATCAAGGAGACTCTATCTGTCCCATCAGAATTCAATTCTTAGCATTTTCATATTTGGCCCTAAAAATTAGGGTTTCCACAAAAATAGGAATTTCTGAAATCTGAAGACATAGCTTGAAGCTCCTTGCAAAATTCGAAGTTTAGAGCTTTGGATCGAGATTTTTGGCTGGGTAGATCTCTGGGAAACTCAAACTCTAATTCAGGGCTCTCCCAGTTAACCCGAGAGGAAAAAAAGGTAATTCTGAAGGGTAAAGCTTTGTTGATCTCAAATTTTGAATACACCAGGATGATCAGCTCATCAAGGTGCATCTTTCTATCCTTTCAGAAAGTTGAAATTCACATTTTTAATTTTCAGGGTTTTTTCGACAAACCCTAATCTAGGACTAGATCCAGTTTTCAGCATTTCAAGTGGTAAGACCTAAATATTTTCTATTTCCATTTGAAGTACTGTTTAAGATGTCTCACCACACCAAGCTTGAGGATAAGCTTGAAGGGGATGATAACTTCTGAGCTTGGAAGTATAGGATTGGGTTAATCCTGGAAGAGAATGAGTTGGACTCATATGTAAAAGAAGACATCCCTATCCCAAAGGATGAAGAGGCTAAAGTATTGCATAAGAAAAACTTGGTCAAGGAAAAGAGAATCATTGTTGATTCTATCAAAGACCATCTCATACCCCATGTGTCTTCTCTAAAGACACCCAAGGATATGTTTGACTCTTTGACCAAGCTATTTGAAGGGAAGAACATAAATCGAAAGATGACCCTACGGAACCAATTGAAAGGAGTAAAGTTTCAGAATGGAGAAACCATTCAATCTTATTTTTCTAAGTTCTCCCAAATTAAGGAACAACTGGAAGTGGTAGATGAAATGGTGGAGAATGGTGAAGTTGTGATGACCACTCTAAATGGCCTACCCAGGTCATAGGATTCCTTTATTCAAGGAATTTGTGCAAGGAAGAAGTTGATCTCCTTTAACAGATTGCGGGAAGAATGTTCTCAAGAAGAAGCAAGGATCGTGGCCCGAGAAGAAAAGATGGGAAGTGAAGATCAAGCTCTCACGGTACATACCAAGAAAGGAAGGTCAAAGAGAGAGCACTCTCATACCAAGAAATCTTCACACTATCATCAACATAAAGATAAGAAAGATCTCAGATGCTTCACATGTAATGAGAAAGGTCATTTTGCTTTAGAATGTCCCAAGAACAAAAGGATCAACAACACCAAGAAGAAGAAGGGCAGTAAGAAAAGATATCATGCTCATGCTGCTAAAGATGATGAACCACCCAAGAAGAAGGCTAGGGCAGAAAGTGATGATAGTAATGATGACTCATCAAGTGAAGAAGAATATGTTCTAATCTCTGCTCTCACAGGTACTATCTCGCATGGTTGTAATGATTGTTTAAATGACAGTGGGGCTTCAAAACACATGACTGGGTTTAAGGAATCTTTTGTGAATCTATCTGAACATGAATCACCCCATAAGGTGAAACTTGGGGATGATTATCAATACCCAATGAAAGTGGTGAAGCCTCCTACAACCTAGATTCTGGAAAATCTTTGAAGATGAAAGAAGTCCTTTATGTACCTGGGCTCAAGAAGAACTTACTCTCCATCTCTGCATTGGATGCAAAAGGTATGAGGGTTGCATTTGTGGATGGCCAAGTCCTAATGTGTCCAAAGGGAAAGACCATAGATGATGCAGTTGTGATTGGAGAGCAAGAGAGAGGTTTGTATAAATTGAAGGGACAACTTGAACATGCCATGGTGAATGAATCCATGGAGCTAAGTGAACTTTGGCATAGAAGACTTGCTCATATGCACTATAGGGCACTTCCAATTGCAAGCAAGGCTGTAGAGGGTCTCTTGAAATCAAGACAAAACATGAAGGTGTTTGCAAAGGATGTGCAAAAGGTAAGAACATTAAGAAGGCTTTCCCAAGCAGTGAAAGCAAGGCAAAGGATATCCTGGAAATCATCCACTCAGATGTATGTGGTCCTATTGGAGCATAGGCCGCAGCTATGGTAAAGCTGCCAAATTTTGAGGAAAAAACACTAAGTTTTGAAGCAAAAGTGCTAATTTTGAGGAAAAGCACCATTTTTGGGCAAAAATGAACAGTGCGCGGTACGGCGCCAGATGGACAAGCTCACTGCAAATTACGGGCCGGAAATCGCGGAGCTCGCGCGCACAAGTCAAAGGAAAGAGTAAATAAGGTGGCCGAGTAGAAAGCTCAACCAACACAATAAATGAATCATTGAAGGCAAAGTACAAGAGTTATGGTTGCTCGGACCAAGGAAGAGCAACGGGCCGAATCATTGAAGGAAAAGTACAGGAGTTATGGTTGCTCAGACCAAGGAAGAGCAATGGGCCGAAGCATTGAAGGCAAAGTACAGGAGTTATGGTTGCTCAAACCAAGGAAGAGCAACGGGCCGAAGCATTGAAGGCGAAGGACAAGGAGCAAAGAACGATGAAGCGGTGCCCATACCCGCGATCTGCGCCGGAATTCGCGAAGTCTGCAAGAAGCTGCGACGTGACTGCAAGAGGCGCCTACAGTACACCTAGCCATGTCAGTGGTTAGGGTTTTTGGGGATCTCTGTTGGGAAAGACCCACAGTTTTGTAAAGGTGCGACCCTCAGGGCCACCTATATATATGTGTAATTGAAGAAGGGAAAGGGGGTTGGTTGGTTGGTTAGTTGGTTAAGTAGTTAGATAGTTGATAGTCACTGAGGTACTTGTATTGATGTGTCTTGTAAAGCCATCAGTGATCATTCTATGCATGTAAGAAGGCCGCGATCTTGCAGGAGACCGCTTGGCGTAAAGGCCATTGTATGTATCGACCAGTCGCAAGAGGACTGAGGGGAATGTAATTGTATGTCTTTGTAATTGTAATATATGTAGAGGAAGAGAATAGATCTAAGAGAAGGGCTCCTAGCTGTGTGCGTGGAGTTTCCCAAAAAGATCTAAGGCTGCAGCTTTGTGCGCAGCAGAACTGTGTTATCCCCATCTCAAGATAATATAAAACAGTCCCGTGGATGTGGCTTCCCTCCTGGAGGTGAACTACATAATTCTTGTTGTTGTGGTGATGCTTTATGTGATTGGGTTTCTTTGCTTTACTGTCTATGTTTCCATGAATGTTTCTCTATCTTTATGAATGAGTATGTAAAGTAAATCTTAGAAGCTCCCTTAGAAGTGTACTTGTGCATTGTCGAAGGAGTCGATAAGAGTACTGTCGCCGCAGTGCTTAAGGAGTGTGTTACTGCGCTATGGCGTGAGGGTAGAGACGATACATAGTGTGTTGGAGGTAGCGGGTAAAAGACTCATGCACAGGTACGGGGATACCGTGCAGCTTTCCTGAGAAGAGTGAGTTCCAGCGCTGTAGCGCTGTGAGACCTGTGAAAGAGTAAGACGCTCTGTTCTGGGGTTACTTGCAAGAAGGGAAGAGAGAGGAATGTAGAATCCACACCACCTCGGTTAAGCAAACATGATTCCTTAACCCCCCATAGCCACTTCGGGTGAGACTTCGGACTACTGCGCAACTCGTCGCCGAAAGGGCTAGTGCGCCAAAGGGGTGTTTGTTGCTGCGCATCCTGAAAACCCGGGTCTGTCCAGAAAGCAACCAAAAAATGGTTCCATTGCCGGCTTTAACCCTATTATTTTGAAGGCAATGTGGTGCTGGAATCCTACAGCTAAAGAAATTCAAGAGTGGTTTGATTCAAAGGTTAGAGAGTTCACTGAATGTGAAAATAGAAGCCCTAGGCTTCAGACAGAGGACTAGTTGCAGAAGCATATTTATACTGACCTTGACGAAATCTTCTTTGTAACATTTGCAATCGAGATGCATGAGTGGGTATCCAAGCTAGCAGATACTGAACCCACTGTGCATGTTGATCAACCTATCGGTTGGACGCCTGAGCTATTTAGCATTCTGAAGCGGGTAGATAATCCTGTGTCCCGCGCAGTAGACTTTTGGTTGAACAGTCTGCTAGAAGGCTTCATCACCGAGTTTGCAGTAGATACGAGAAAGAGATTTAGTGAGGCTGAGAGGAGCTTCTTCAAAGCATACAGGGGTAAGTTCTTAAATTCTCTGAACTTGTGAATTAAAATGCTCTTATATGAAAAAGGAAAACTATGCATATCTTCCGATGAATAGCATAGACAAGTAATGTCTGCAGATTTTGATAGTGATCTTGAAGTTATTGGTTGCACTCGTAGTGAAAAATGGTACAAAGTAGGCCTTGACCAACATTCTTTTGAGTCTAGCCCAGAAGATAGTTGAGCTCGTAGAGCGAGCCATATAGAGAGACAAGGGAGTGCTCATATCCCTTATCACCCTTTTACACCACAAAAGCCAGACGGGGCTCAGCATAACCCCTCAGTAACACCCTCTAGTATCCCGCACGGTACTTCTAGTACCTCAGCCCCACCTTTGTTTAACCATCCCGGAGGCAGTGCCACAGCACCTCCACGTCAACCTAGTGCAAGAAGGATGGGTGATGACATGAAGCTACCAACCTTTAGAGGAACAGGGCTAGAAGACCCTGCGTAGCACTGTTTTCTATGTGAAGCCATTTGGATGATTAAGCAAATTAATGATGATGATGTTAAGCTGGTTCAGTTAGCAACCACACTAAGAGAGAGAGCCTTAACCTGGTTTATGAAATACTCAGCAGCCCAGAATAGGATGCTTGCTGATGTAAGAAGTGCTATGATTAAAGAATTCAAGAAACCTAAATCAGAATCACAGTGCATAACAGAACTCAAAGACATAAAACAGTTACCTACAGAATCAGTATGGGACTTTGACCAAAAGTTCAAAGCCTTGATAGATCAAGTAAGCTTTGAGTTTGCACCACAGCAGCATAAGGAATGGTTCATTGCTGCGCTGCTTCCTCATATTAGACTTCCTCTTATGCAACAGAATCTCACTACTCAAGAAGAAGCTCTAGAGATGGCTATGAAACTAGAAGCTTCACCAATTGCTAGAACAAGCAACGATGTTGCGCAGTTGCAGAACCAAATAGCAAACCTAACCTTGCAAGTGCATGATATTAAGAAAGGAAAGGATGTTAAAGAAGAAATTTGGTGTACAAAGTGTAGAGCACAAGGACATTCAAAGGACCATTGTCCTGTTTTCATAGATTATATTGCAACTGGAGCACCTAACCCTTTACCACAAGCTCAGGGGCCTTGGTGTGAAATCTATAGAACTAGAGGCCACAGACCACAAGAGTGTCACTTGTTACATAAATATGTACAAATTCCAAAGAATCTATATTGCAATTTCTGTAAATCAGTAGGCCATGATGAGAACAATTGCAGAGCATATGAGCTTATGATAGAAAGAAAACACGATGTTTATAAAGTACAGTTAGAACCACAGGGACCCACAGCAGGTCCGCAGTATGACCCAGCTTGCGAAGGTCGAGGAGGAAATTACAGGGGCCGAGGACGCGCAGCAGGTTTTGGTCGTGGAAGAGGATAGATCACTTGCTATAACTGTGGATCTCAAGGCCATTATGCAAGGGATTGACAAAACCCTACAACCACCTGTAGATACTGTAAATCTTATGATCATGTCACTGAAGAATTCCCTCAGTTGATGGCCAAGATGCAAGAAAAGAAGCCACAGGTTAACCAGAATATTCAGTTGATTGCAGCAGAAAAAAGAGAACCAGATCCTACAATTAATATAGTGATGCGTAGTGGTGCAACCACTGGTGCGCCAGAGTCAGGAACTGGAAATCCAGCGACACAATGGGTGTGCCACGCTAATATTAAACCATCCCTGCTTGACCTACAGAACCAAAAAGAAGCCTTCAAGCAAGCTCAAGAGTATTTCTCAAATCCGCGAGCTTCAAGTTCTGTCGCATTACCGCACAATGATATCAGATCGCATGTGGCATGACAAGAGAACCTGGTACAAGAGCAGGCCACTACATCTGGAAGGCTTGATGATGAGGATACACTAGGCAGTGTTCATGCCTTCCTGAGAAGCTGCTTAAAGTTGTTGCGCAATGAAAAAGCAACTATGGAACTCCAACACCTGTTGGATCAGTGTCAACAATATTCTTCGATGAACACACCGCAGCGTGCTGTTCATCAGATCGGGAGTCATACTAGAACTGGAAGAGAGATGAGACTCACAACACAGATTGGAGCATTTGAAATGGACGAAGTCATTTTGGATTTAGGCTCAGAATTTGATGTTCTCACCATGCAGACATGGGAACAGATGGGTAGCCCTCAGCTTATCAGTTCTCCTATCCATCTAAGACTAGCAAATCAGCAACAAGTTTCTCCATTGGGTAGATTACCCAATGTACCCATTGATATTGAGGGAGTAAGAAGTTCTGCAGACTTTGAAGTAATCAAAATTCTGGATGATAGTAGACCTTACCCAGCACTTTTAGGCATAGACTAGGCATTTGATAATCTGGCTATCATTAATTTGAAGAAAAGACAGATGACCTTTGAGGATGACCAGATTAGGGTCATTGCACCACTTGATCCCCTTCAAGGACCATGGTATATTGAACCCATTCGAGCAGAAGAAGAAGTGCACCACATAGAAAGTTTGTATCATATGACTGCTAGTCATAATGATTATGTCAATCCCACAGCGGACAGCCATATCAGCTAGCGATGCGATAGCTCGTGCACATCAGATTCAGAAGCAGGACTGGAAAACAGGCAGAATCGCTTACATGAGGTTTCTGCAAGGCGTTGCGCCATGATGACTAAATCCATTCGATGGATTGGCATAGAATTGAATAACACTCCAATCTTTGATGGTTTAACAGGAGTAAGTGAATTCATACATGCATATGAACAAGAAATCCCAGATGAGCAGCGCATACAAGCATTGGATGTAGCACTGCACGCTACACCCGCAAGATGGTGGGGTGCGCATAAAGAAAATATCGACACATGGCAAGACTGTCGCAGGTTGATACTGCGCAGATTTCAAGAGACTATAGCAGGAGTTTTGCTCAAATATGATGGACAGAGTGACCCCAGGTCACACCTTGAAGCATGTATTCAGCAATGGTCAGATATTCCAGAGGATGAGTGGGTTCACCTATTCATCCACACGTTGGATATAGTTCCAAGGAACTGGTACACTGAAACAGAATTGCGCAGAGGCACTATCACTTGGCATATCATGATTGAAAGTTTTCAACTCACTTTCAGCTTTGAGTCAGAACATCCAAGCATCGATCAGGCTTTAAAGTGTATTAGAAAGAAGGTATTTGGACAATGTCCTTTACCAGAGTATTCTCAACCAGATTGGTCTATCCAGATGGAACATGCCCTGGAATGCTATAATTTTACCACTGGAGAAGAGGATGATGATCCTCGCAACATCAATATTCCAGAGTCAGAAGGGACGCGCAAAGTCGAAGGCCCTCATCTTGATATCCCTGCCATTACAAAACACATCAAGCTCAAGAAGATTTACATTGGTACATAAGCCGAACCCAAGGTTGCCTCTATAGGAGATTATTGGGATGATGAAACTGTTGGCCATATTGTCGATTTACTACATGAGTACCAGGATATCTTTCCTACCAAGTTTACAGAAATGAAAGGCATCCTAGGAGATTTAGGAGTTATGCGCTTACCATTGAAAGCGGACGCTAAGCCAGTAAAATAGCGCTCATATAGGTTGAACTCGCGATATAAAGAAAAGGTCAGAGAAGAAATTGATAAGATGCTCGCAGCTGGTATCATTGAGCCAGTAGAGGAAAGTGATTGGGTTAGTCCTATGGTGGTACCAGAGAAAAAGACAAAAGGTGAAATAAGAATCTGCGTGGACCTACGCAAGCTCAACGATGCATCAGTGCATGATCCATTTCCTACACCCTTTACAGACGAAGTGCTTGACAATGTTGGAGGACAAGAGGCTTACTCCTTCACTGATGGCTTTTCAAGATACCATCAGATCAGAATCCATCCAGAGGACCGTCATAAGACCACTTTTGCAACTGAATGGGGCTCATTCCAGTATACGGTAATGCCCTTTGGTCTTAAAAATGCTCCTGCTATCTTCTCTAGAGTCGTTGTTGTTATTTTCAAAGAATTCATTCATAAGTTTCTAGAAGTCTATTTTGATGACTGGACTGTGTTTGGTTTACTAAAGAACCATATAGGGAATCTAAGGATGATGATAGAAAAATGTAGACAGTATCAGATCTCCCTTAACTTGAAAAAATGTATCTTTTGTGCTCCTTTTAGTATTTTGTTGGGTCACATTGTGTGCAGACAAGGACTCATGATGGATCCTGCGAAGGTTGCCATCATTGCTAACTTGCCTGTGCCCAACTCAGTCAAACAATTGCGCACTACATTGGGATATACAGGATACTACAGGAAATTTATCAAGGGTTATGCAAAAATCACAGCGCCTATGGAAAGACTGCTGAAAAAGGATTTGAAATTCCAATGGACAGAAGAATGCCAACAGAGCTTGGACACACTTAAAGGAAAGATGGTCACAACGCCTATTCTAGTTTTCCCATACTAGAGAAAACCCTTTCATGTTCATGTATATGCTTCTTCCATAGCATTGGGGGCTGTACTGACACAACCGGGAGAAGGAGGTATTGACCACCCCATTGCTTACTCTAGCAGAAATTTGTCTACAGCTGAGAAGAACTACACCACTACAGAAAGAGAAGGACTAGCTATGGTGTATGCCTTACAGAAGTTCAGACACTATATATTGGGTGCTCATTTTAAAATTTATACTGACCATTCTGCCTTGAAGTACTTGGTCAATAAGCCAGTGTTAGGGGGAAGAATTTGCAGATGGATACTCCTCTTCCAGGAGTGTGATTTTGAGATTATTGTGAAGCCAGGTAGATTGAATATAGGACCTGACCATTTATCTAGGATAGAGTCAAGAGAGGAACCTACAAATTTGGAGGACAATCTGCCTGATGCGTAGCTGTTTTCTGTTCAAGCAGCAGATGAATATTATTCCGATATTCTTGAGTTTCTCACTACAAGGCAAGCGCCAGTTGAGTTCACAATACAGCAGAAGAAACAACTTGTTGTCAAAGCCACAGACTTCACTTTGATAGCAGGCCAGCTCTATAAGTTGGGCCCTGATGAAGTCTTGTGAAGATGCATTTTACCACATGAGAAGAACTCCATAATCACAGAAGCGCACTCAGGAACCCCAGGAGGCCATTTCGCAGGAAAGCCGACTGCGCAGAAGATCTTAGTCGTAGGTCTTTGGTGGCCAACATTGCACAAGGATACTAAGGAATTCTGCAAGTGTTGCGATGTGTGCCAGTGAACAGGAAAACCTTCAAGAAGAGATGAAATACCGCTAAGACCCCAGATAACAGTGCGTGCTTTTGATAAGTGGGACCTATCAACCCACCAGGAAAGAGAACCGGCACAAGATACATCATCACAGCTACTGAATACCTCACCAAATGGGCTGAGGCGAAGCTAGTTAAGAATTGCGACACTGTCACTGCCGCGCAGTTCATTTTTGAGAATATTGTCACTAGATTTGGATGTCCACTAATTCTAATGACTGATCAGGGCACACATTTCCTGAACGAGACTATAGAGGCCCTTACTGAAGAATTCCACATTAGTCACCATAAGAGTACACCCTACCACCCTCAAGCTAATCGTACGGTGGAGGCATTCAATAAGATTCTGGAGAATGCCCTGACCAAGATCTATAATCAACAAAGAGATTATTGGGACCTTAGAGTCACAGCTGTGCTATGGGATTACAGAAGAACATGCAAGAAATTAACAAGTCACACACCTTTTAGTTTGGTGTATGGACAAGAAGCAGTTATGCCCATGGAATACATTGTTCCCAGTCTCAGAATTGCTCAAATTACAGAAATGGCAGATATTGATACTATGAGTGAAAGGCTATCACAATTGGTTGCCTTAGAAGAAGACATGCTTTTAGCTGGATTCCATCAACAAGTGCAGAAGGCGAGACAGAAGGCTTGACGTGACAGGCATATTAAGAACAAAGTCTTTCAGGAAGGAGACTTGGTACTCCTCTATGATAATAAATTCATCAAGTTTCCAGGCAAGTTTCGTGTACATTGGTTAGGCCCTTTTCAAGTAATGAAGATAACCGAAGGTGGAGCAGTTCAGCTTGTGAAGCTTAATGGAGAGTTGCTGCCCACAATGATCAACGGGAGTCGGCTCAAGCTTTATCGCGACGGCCACTCCGCCATGTTGACCTAATCAGTTGCTAAAGTCGTGTAGATGTCCAGTGTAGTTGAAAGAGGAATCGCACTTATCACAGTCTACACGGAAGTCACGAGACATTTTCAGTCTCTGGCTTCCCGCGCAGTTCCCTGAAGCATCCGCGCAGTTAATAAAAGCCTGTTCTGAGCGAGCCTATTTTCGCTCTTGCAGAGCCCCCCTGGTTGTCAAACTTTCACTCTTGCGGAGTTCCCTTTTGTCTATTTGTCTCTCTTGCAGAGTTCTCCTCGTCGTGGAGCCCTCCATGTGCACAGTTACCCATGGTGAAGTTACCCGCCGAAAATTTGAATTGTGGTAGTTCTCTAGCCGCGTCTGAGTCTTAATGAAGGACGAGACTGCCATTTAATTGTATTTGCTCTGACATATTCGACTTGATTTCCCTAAGATCCACATTTAATTAAGGAGCCGAAGGCCTTAACTCATCTCCTGAACGCTGTCAGAACCCATCCCTCGCATTTAATGCACTACAGAGGCACGGGGGCTAGGGGGGTTGTCAACTCATCTGCTTAGGCACCAACGGTTATTAGTGCCATTTGTCCGCATCTACTACCACCTTCAGCTATAAATACCCCTCATTCATATATGCTTGGGTTACTTTTCCTTGCTATTGCATTGTATAGTTGTCCTGTTTGAGAGTCTAAGTCATTGTTTTCAGAGCCGTGTCGTGCAGACTGCCTTCCCGTTTTCAGAGTTCGCATCCTACACTGTTCCACTCTTTTCGATTCAGAGTTTGTTGTGTATGCAATTTCATTACGGAGAAACTATCAACTGAGGAATCCATCTGTCAATTCAGACGCAGAGGGTTAGATTTCGGTATGGGTACCCCGATCAAGATTGTTGAGCTTCCTTGTTTCCCTGATCCCAGACAGTCCTCGGGCACAAGGGCATCTCAATAGTAGCATCAGCAGCAGCTGGAGGAACCCGTTCCAGAGCCCTTGGCCACTCTGGTTAACTACATTCCTCCGCGCCCAGATGATGCACCCGAGGTGCGTATTCCCAAGAATGCCAAGTATTCGATTCCACTGCCACCAATGGCAGAAATCATGCAAGAAGAAGGATCCCTACTTGGACATCTCCCGCTAGTTAAGTTTTCTGACTTCAACTTGGGAGATTATAGAATGTATCCTCAGTTCGCGCCAGATCAGTATCTGACAGTGGTCCATAATCCTACTAAGAAGATTGGCGAATTCATCCCGTAGGAATTTGCAGTAAATCTAGAGAGGCCTGGATTGTTGAACCTGTTGAAGCTACCACACTTCGGGCATAGCAATGAAGTTAATGCGGTTGTCAAGGTCATGTTATCCTGTGTTCACGGTGGTTATCTTTGGCTAGGGAGGCCAATTGATCTGAATGTGGACCTGATTCATCGAATTACCGACCTATCTAAGGTTGGTAAGGACCCCAACGTCCATTTCATTGGTAAAGACAAGGACCGAAAGCTGGTTGCACAGGTGGTGCAGAAATACAAATTGTCAAGAGGAGGTCGGGCTTATGACCTCACTATAGTTGAAGATGAAGCACTCAGATTCACAGGCAATCTGCTCACAGGAAGACTTTTAACAAAGTGTCGACCTAAAGAAGTCCCTGGAGCTGTTGTAGAGCTCGCAGTTGTAGCTGCGGAGGGAGAGCAGTATAATTGGTGTCTCTTCCTCCTAAATACATTCTTGGAAGACTGTCGCAATGTTCAAGACACCACCAATCAGCTGTTCCATTTCTCTTGGCTCCTGGTCTTGTGTGCCTTTGTCGGGTGGAAGGAACCCCCCAACGCTTAGTTTCTTTTGCATCGTTCAGGAGAGGTTACAGGGATGCGCTATGTCAACCTCTGGGATTCTAATAATCCCGTGAAGCGCAAGATGAACCATGCCATGTTCTTCGAGTATTACCATCTCCTCAGGGATACCATCCTGCAGATGCCGAGGCTTACTGAGGAGACGGCAGAACTCTATGGAACGAAGTTGGTCTTTTCTACCAACTTGCATGAAATCTATTTTCGCCCTCACGGAATTCAGTCGAAAGAATGGGCCGTAGGTCTCTACTGAATGACTACCCAAGACATGGAGGACACTATGAAGTCCTGGCCAGATGAATGGAAGCAGGCCGCTGAAATCACTGCCACAATGCCACCCCCTGACGCACCAGATGAATATAAGGGCAAGGAAAAGGTCATGCACAAGAATGATGAAGGTCCATCAGGATCGGCTACCAAGAGGCAGAAGTTGTCGCACCCCGCAGAAGCGACTGGAGATCCCTATGAGACCCTTGCCGTGGGGCTCAACCAGTACTTGAAGGAGCAATTTCATGAGCTGCGTGCCTCTCAAGCCAATATCAAAAGTGCTCTGGACCTGCAGCTTGTGGAGTTGAAAGGTCTCGTAGCATGAGTTACACAGACCCATGCACCAGCATCCAACTCGCAGGCACCGTAAGCATCTACAAGCACCGAGTGGGTTGAAGTACATACAGAGAGGCACACTGTCATCCACATCCTTCCTGCAAGCATGACACTCCCAGATCCTTTGGTTGCACTGGAGGTAAGCGTGGTTGGCCCTGTTGAAATAAATTTGTCACTAATTCCATTGGAAACTCTACATTTGGTTCAGGAGCAGGTCTCTACTGAGTTGAGAGCTAGGGAGCTCTCCACATTCCATGCCAATCAAAGACTGCAGATGCAGGAAGTAGAGCTAAGGGCAGGCTATAAGGAGATCTCTGCGTAGCTTGAAATTCATGAAGCGCAAGACACTGGGCTAAGGAATGTCGTCGATGAAATCGCCCAGGAGTTGCCAACCTGCCAGATTCAACCAGACCTTCCTTTAGTTGAGAAAGTGCAATGCATTGGCAGAAGGGCGCAAGCCCTAGAACAGCAAGTAGTTTCTATGGCTGAAGACCATAGAAAGCAGCTCACCGAGTTGGAAGCTCGTGTCGTAGTGCCTCCCATAGATGAGACGCAAGAACGACTTGAAGCACTGCGCATACCTTCTACCCAAATGAAGTGCAGAATAGATGAAGCCCAGCAGTTAATGATGCAAGCTATGGAGGCTTGGGATGAGCTCGAGAAACTCCCCTCTAAAGTTTCCCTTGTGGAACAGGTGGAAGCAGCAGAACAGTCCCTAACTATTCTGAACAAAGAAGCTAAGCCCTTAGAAGGATTAGCTAAAATGAGAAAGATAAGCGAAGTCCAGCAAGAACTGCACAGGCTCAAAAACAAAGATGCTACTCTCGCCAACATCATTCAGCCGTTTATGGATGAGTATGCTAAACTTGCTGCCCAAGCAAAGGCCAAGGTCAAAGCATTTGTTGAGTCTCAAGAATTGGTCGATGGCGTAGAAGGAGAAGAAGCCACTTCAGACCTGGTGCAGATAGCCATGGAATGCGTGCAAGACATGGACTCCTCTATTGCGCAATGGAAGCAAGCCTTCACTGTGACCCAAGCCAAGTCAGATGCACAACTAAAACGACCACAAGCTAGTGCTAGTGGCTCGGGGACGAGCCACAAGTAAGTGTTAGGGGCTTGTTGGAGCATAGGCCGCAGCTATGGTAAAGCTGCCAAATTTTGAGGAAAAAGCACTAAGTTTTGAAGGAAAAGTGCTAATTTTGAGGAAAAGCACCATTTTTGGGCAAAATGAACAGTGCATGGTATGGCGCCAGTTGGACGAGATCATCGTAGATTGTGGGCCAGAAATTGCGGAGCTCGTGCACACAAGTCAAAGGAAAGAGTAAATAAGGTGGCCGAGTAGAAAGCTCAACCACCACAATAAATGAAGCATTGAAGACAAAGTACAGGAGTTATGGTTGCTCAGACCAAGGAAGAGCAACGGGCCGAATCATTGAAGGCAAAGTACAGGAGTTATGGTTGCTCGGACCAAGGAAGAGCAATGGGCCAAAGCATTGAAGGTGAAGGACAAGGAGAAAAGAACGATGAAGCGGTGCCCATACCCGCGATCTGCGCTGGAAATCATGGAGTCTGCAGGAAGCTGCGACGTGACTGCAAGAGGCACCTACAGTACACCTAGCCGTGTCAATGGTTAGGGTTTTTGGGGATCACTGTTGGGAAAGGCCCACAGTTTTGTAAAGGTGCAACCCTCAGGGCCACCTATATATATTTGTAATTGAAGAAGGGAAAGGGGGTTGGTTGGTTGGTTAGTTGGCTAAGTAGTTAGATAGTTGATAGTCACTGAGGCACTTGTATTGTTGTGTCTTGTAAAGCCGTCAGTGATCATTCTGTGCATGTAAGAAGGCCGCGATCTCGCAGGAGACCACTTGGCGTAAAGGCCATTGTATGTATCGACCAGTCGCAAGAGGACTGAGGGGAATGTAATTGTATGTCTTTTTCGTTGTAATATCTGTAGAGGAAGAGAATAGATCTAAGAGAAGGGCTTCCAGCTGTGTGCGTGGAGTTTCCCAGAAATATCTAAGGCTGCAGCTGTGTGCGTAGCAGAACTGTGTTATCCCCATCTCAAGATAATATAAAACAGTCCCGTGGATGTGGCTTCCCTCCTGGAGGTGAACTACATAATTCTTGTTGTTGTGGTGATGCTTTATGTGATTGTGTTTCTTTGTTTTACTGCCTATGTTTCCGTGAATGTTTCGCTATCTTTATGAATGAGTATGTAAAGTAAATCTTAGAAGCTCCCTTAGAAGTGTACTTGTGCATTGTCGAAGGAGTCGGTAAGAGTACTGTTGCCGCAGTGCTTAAGGAGTGTGTTATAACGATGTGGCGTGAGGGAAGAGACAATACATAGTGTGTCGGAGGTAGCAGGTAAAAGACTCGTGCGCAGGTGCGGGGATACCGCGCAGCTTTCCTGAGAAGAGTGAGTTCCAGTGCTGTAGCACTGTGAGACCTGTGAAAGAGTAAGACGCTTTGTTCCGGGGTTACCTGCAAGAAGGGAAGAGAGAGGACTATAGACTCCACACCACCTCAGTTAAGGAAACCTGATTCCTTAACCCCCCATGGCCACTTCGGGTGAGACTTCGGGCTGCTGCGCAGCTCGTCGCCAAAAGGGCCAATGCGCCAAAGGGGTGTTTGTTGCTGCGCATCCTGAAAACCCGAGTCTGTCTAGAAAGCAACCAACAGGTCCTATGTCATCCAGTTCTCTAAGTAGGTATTTTTACTATGTCTCATTTATTGATGACTTCTTCAGGAAGACTTGGGTATACTTCTTGAAGAACAAAGATGAGGTGTTTGATAAGTTCAAGGAATTCAAAACCTTGATGGAGAATCAAACTGACAAGAAGATCAAAACATTCAGATCCGACAATGGTGGAGAATTCAACTCAGGTGACTTCAAGAAGATTTGCAGTGATTCGGGGATTAAGAGGGAGTTGATTGCTCCTTATAATCCTCAACAGAATGGAGTTGGAGAAAGGAAGAACAGAACAATCATGGAAGCAACAAGGGAAATGCTGCATGACCAGGATCTACCTATGCATCTATGGGCAGAAGCAGCTAGAATAGCTGTATATGTTCAGAACAAAACACCCCACAAGATATTGGAAAACAAGACACCAGAAGAGGTCTTTTCTGGTAAGAAACCTGAAGTCAGCCATCTCAGAATATTTGGTTGTCTAGTATACACACTTATCCCAAAGGAAAAGAGGACCAAGCTAGATCCTTGAGGAAAGAAGGGTATCTTTGTGGGTTACAGTGAAAGCTCAAGGGCTTACAGAATATACTTTCCAGGGTTCAAGAAGATTGATGTCAGCAAGGATGTAACATTTGATGAAAACTCAGCATTCATCAAATCAAGGAAGGCACCTATCGAAGTTTATGAAGAACCTAAGGAAACTAGATTTCAATACACTACCATGACTGAAGCAATTCCAGAAGTTGTTCATGAGTTTGAAGATCCGCAAGAACCTGTAGATCCACCCTGTGAGGATAACTCTCACAAGAGGAAACCTCAATGGGCTAGAGAGCTCATTCAAGATCCAGAAACATTTGGCATTCCAGAAGAAGAACACAGAGCAAAGAAGAGAACCAGATCACATACCAGCTATGTTGCTTTACTCTGTGACATCATGAATAAAGAACCTTCCAGTTATGAAGAAGCAGCGGAAAAGAAAGAATGGAAGGATGCCATGGTTGAGGAATACCAATCAATAATGAAGAATGATGTTTGGGATGTTCTCCCAAGACCTAAAGAGAAGTTTGTTGTGACTTCCAAATGGATCTACAAAATCAAGCATGCTGCAGATGGCAGTGTAGAGAAATACAAGGCAAGATTCGTAGCTCGTGGCTTCTCTCAGAAAGAGGGAATAGATTATGAAGAAACTTTTGCACCGGTATCCAGGTATACTTCCATCAAAACAGTACTTTCCTTGGCTGCAGCAATGAAATGAAAAATACACCAGATGGATGTCAAGACTGCTTTCTTGAATTGTGTAGTTGAAAAGGAAGTATATGTGGAGCAACCACTCGGTTTTGAAATACATGACAAGAAATCATATGTGTGCAGATTGAAGAAAGCCTTGTATGGCTTGAAGCAAGCTCCTAGAACCTGGTATGGTAGGATGGACAATTTCCTGTCTAGTTTGGGCTTTACCAAGAGTAAAGCGGATCCCAACCTTTACTACAAGGTTGAGGAAGGAAATCCTGTGATTCTACTTCTGTACGTGGATGACTTATTTGTAACACGAGATGACAGATTGATTGCAGATACTAAGAGGAAGCTTGCTGTTGAGTTCAATATGAAATATTTGGGAATGATGCATTATTTCCTAGGTATGGAGGTGTGGCAGAGTGTAGGTGGGATCTTCCTTGTTCAAGGGAAGTACACAGTAGATATCTTGAAGAGATTCGGGATGATGGATTGCAAGGCCATAGCCACACCTATGGCATCGAATCTGAAGATTCTATGCGAAGCTTCATTTGAGCCGGTTGATGTCTCTATGTATTGTCAGATGATTGGGTCCTTGATGTACCTGACGAACACAAGACCAGATATTTTCTTTGCGGTAAACACATTGATCCATTTCTTGACGGATCCGAGGAGTGTTCACCTGGTTGCTGTAAAGCATGTTCTGAGGTACCTGAAGGGTACAGTGGATTATGGGCTCAAGTATGAAGCAAATCAAAAGTTTAACCTGCAGGGTTATGTTGATTCATATTGGGCTGGCAGTGCTGCAGAAAGGAAGAGCACATCTGGATGCTGCTTCAGTATGGGATCATGTGTGATATCTTGGTTTAGCAAGAAGCAGTCCTGCGTAGCACTGAGTACAGCTGAGGCAGAGTATGTTGCAGCTTGTTCAGCTAGTTGTGATGCAATATGGCTACGAAAGCTACTATTTGAGTTATTTGATCTCCCATTGGATGCTACTGGTATCTTCTGCGATAACTGGATTTGTGTGAAGCTATCTGAGAACCCAGTGTTTCATGACAGTTCGAAACACATAGAGATCAAATATCACTATATCAGGGATATGGTGCAGAGAGGAGTTGTGAAGCTCCTGTATGTTGCGATGGACGAGAAGACTGTAGATGTGCTGACGAAGCCACTAGCTAGGGTGATGTTTGAGTACTTTAGGGAGAGGCTCGTTGTTCTTCAGATCGAGGACACTTCAAGGAAGAAGTGATGGACACATTTGTTGAAGCCATTCCAAGCATGTTGGAAGGAGGATTGTTCACATGGCTGTGGATGTAAGCATTGGATGATGAGCATCAGGATGATGTTCTAGTTTCTGCTTTGTATGATCAGTTGGATCATTTATATGTATATGTATGTACGCATCATGTTGGATACTGGATATGATCAGTTGGATCATTTGTATGTATATGTATGTACGCATCATGTTGGATGCTCGATATGATTAGTTGGATCATTTATATGTATATGTATGTACGCATTATGTTGGATGTTGGATATGATCAGTTGGATCATTTGTACGTATTTTGTATATGCATCATGTTGGATGCTTGGACCATGTATCTGTATATGTATCAGGTGGATACATTGTATGATCAGGTGGATCATGTATGGTGATATTTATTATGTATTTATGTTTGTATCAGGTGGATACACTGTATGATCAGGTGGATCATGTATGATGATATGTATCAGGTAGATACTTGGTATGCATCAGGTAGATGCATTGTATGATCAGGATGATCATGATGACGAGCTTCAGTATGTTGCTCCAGATGATATGTACCAGGATGGTACAGTGATGATGATCAGGGTGATCATATGTATCAGGTGGATACAGTACATAATCAGTTGGATTATGTGTGATGAGTTTCGAAGACACAGATGCACAGTGCCTTTCCGACCTAGTGGTAGATGCATTCTCCCATGTGCGTTGATGTAAGTGTAGAGCCTTTCCAACATGGTGGTAGATGCGTTATCCCATGTGCATTGATGTAAGTGAAAATCCTTTCTGACATGGTGGTAGATGTGTTCTCCCATGTGCATTGATGTAAGTGCAGAGCCTTTCTGACATGGTGGTAGATGCGTTCTCCCATGTGTGTTGATGTAAGTGCAGAGCCTTTCCGACATGGTGGTAGATGTGTTCTCCCATGTGCATTGATGTAAGTGCAGTTCCTTTCCGACATGGTGGTAGATGCGTTCTCCCATGTGTGTTAATGTAAGTGCAGGGCCTTTCTGACATGGTGGGAGATGTGTTCTCTCATGGCCATTGATGTAAGTGATGTGAGCCCTTCACGGATGGTGGTAGGTTGGTCCTCCCATGCCGTTGAGTGTAAGTGTTGTGTGTGTGCATCTGGGTTGTGCTTCGTGATACTCTGTGGCCATGGACAGGTTGTGCAGTAACATGTAAAAGATCCTGGGAGATCTGATAGGTTGAGCTATGTGCTCGTAATCAGTCCTAGGATGCTCTTTCGAGGCTTTCTTGATTCATGTAATTAGTCCTGAGGATTCCACAGTATGGCCAGTGATTATGAAGACTCGCAGGTGGTGGGCCTACATCTAGTATGAAAAAGGACTGGCTCTGTAGAACTTGCCCTGATGAGTAGAGTCATAGATTGGTTGAGATAGCAGTAGCAGTGATGATGATGATGACAATGCATCGATGACGATGATCCAGAGAAGAAGACTTGTCTAGCAGAACTGTGTCGAGAAATACCTTCCTAGTTAAGAGGGAGTGTTGATGTATATGTAACTTCAGAATGTATCTCATCTATGTATTTCATATATATTTATTGTACCCTTATAAGAGATGTGTTATTCCTCTATAAGGAAGTGTCATCATGTGTATTGACAAGTGTCGCAAGTGTGTGTACTTGGCGATGGGTTATTAGACCACCATGTGTGGGGTCGGCCCTGAAATATATATTATATTGTGGATGTATCTACATAGACAAGTCGGCCCCATAGTGTAACTGGGCAAACAGGTTAGTATAAATAGAGATCGGGATATGTCTATTTTCATCACTCGGAAACTCACACTTCTCTCACTCAGAAAGTGGCTCACTAGTGAGGAGGAGGATCATCTGCTACTAGGAGACTATCTCAGTGTATTTTCGTTGTACTTTGGTTGATCCATTGCTCTCTCTATCTCTGAGGAAGTTGTGGGGTTTTTCACCTTAGGGTTTTCCCCACGGAAACTCTGTGTCTCTTATCTCTCATGCTTTTGATTCTTGTGATGCTCGTCATTCTTATTGTGATTATTATGCATTGATATACTGCATATGTTATTCTCTCAGTAAAGATCCTAGAGTATTGTGAATTATTGCTCAAAATTTAACAACCATATACTAGGGAGTTCTTCCGCTGGTGGAACCGGCAGGTGATCGCTATAGAGGACTATCCCTATGCAGGGATAGACTTTAGATAGGACCGTGACATGCCGCTCCCACCAAGCGCAGCTTTTGGAGACATCGGTGAGTACTCTTTTGGTTTTGTGTTTATTAAATTTTTATGGATTTTTTTTTATTATAGTTGAAATGCAAAAAATATTTTTGGTGGTAGTGTCATGTGCTAATCGGTGACTCTTTGCTTGTAGACAAAGGCCCAGTGATACCCGAGGGCTTCCCGAGACATGGTCGTCAATGTAGAGATGAGGTGGCAATAGATGCTGCAGTAGGGTGCACACTCCAGACGTTGCGGTGTAACATATCATGGATGGTTTCCCGAGTACCACATATACAGGTAGCCCGACTACTTGAGGCCATGCAGCACCAGGTAGTGGGTGTTTCTGGTGAGTGCGTGCGGCTACTGCAGCGGGTGACCAATGCAGTATAGTACTTCTATGAGACACATCCCGTCAAGGCAGCAGCTAGACCTCCTCTGAGGGAATAGATATCCCGGGGTCTCATTATTTTTTGTATCGATATGTATATTTTTTAGGGCTACAGGCTCCAGTTTTGTACGACACTACCATTTTTTGGACATATTTATATATATATACAACTTTCGTTCTCGATTCTACTACAGGTGTGTATGTACAAATGTACGAATGTCTTTGTATTTATGTGCTTCATGATGAGTGTGACAAATGCCAATCTAATACATAGTTGGCGTATGCATCAGATATATAATTATGACTTCTCAGAATATGAATATATGTAATGGAAACAAAATGTCTCCTTAAGAGTCATACCTTAAGGAATATCTGTAGTAAGGTAGGGTCTCATACATAGTACTGCCCATTTAGCTGAGACACAACTAGTTGTGAATCCAGGCGAAATTCTAAAGACTGGATTTCATGTGAAATGGAATCTCGAAGTAGCTCAACAATGACACTATACTCAGCCACATTATTAGATGTAGGACCGAGACAAGCACCTCCTGAAGACACAACTAGGTGGTCAGGTGTAAAGATAACCTAGGCAGTAGAAGCAAGATGCTACGTATGTCGGCTAGCAGCATCCGTGAAATCTAAGAATGTAGGGAATCCTGTTGGCATCTGTCAATCAAAAAGAGGCTAATCAGCAGACTTGACAACCAAAAGGTAATCTAAACCATGTACATAAAAACTATACAATAGTGTACAAAAGTATCATCCTGAACCAGAGGTTCAAGTGTAATACCACTTGAGGTAGAGCCCATTTCTAGGCTCCATCAAGGCAACTCCCTCATAGTCTTCTAACTCATAAGCTCCTTTTTCTAGGACACGCTTCACAATGTAAGGACCATGCCACATGGGATTGAACTTGCCTTTCCCCAGGGGTTCTTTAGCTTGGTCATACAAGAGTACTAAGTCACCTTCAACATATTGTCGGGGATGGACAGACATATCATATTGAACCTTGACACAATGCTTGTTAACATCAATGGCCACAGCGGCATCTCGATGGTGCTCGTCAAGTTGCTCGAGGTGTACTAAACGTTGCTCAATCTCCGTCGTATTAGGGAGGAGCTCTATGGCTAGCTTGAGCGAAGGGATTTCACATTCAATCGGTAAAAGTGACTCCACACCATGAACTAACTGGAATGGTGAGAACCCAATGGTAGGCTTAACTGCGGTTCGATATGTCCACAAAGCAGGATATAACATGATATGCCAATTGGTCTTGCTTTGTTGGATGGTACATTGGAGAATGGTCTTCAAAGACTTATTTACTGCTTCAACCTAACCATTCGCTTGAGGATAGTAGGAAGACAAGTGTTCTTGATGAAACCCAAGCTTGAGAGATAAATCCTCCATCATCTTGTTTTGAAAGTGACTTCCATGGTCAGTGACAATCTTGTTAGAAAAACAAGATCGCAGAGCAAAAATAATAAACAGAAATGCAAATATAATCACACATACACATTACAAGAGAGACACAGATATATTGTGGTTCACCCAACTTGGGCTACGTCCACACTGAATTTGCCAGTCCTTATTATTATTACCGTCCAACAAGGTGAAGGGATACAACCTATAGCACAACCGCTGCACTTCCTCTTCTCTGTTTCACAGTCTCTCTCCTGATCTCAAAGATCTTTACAATGCATAAAGCTAATACATCATCATCCCTAGCCGTATTACAATGTCTTTATTTTATAAAGGAAATACAATGGGAAAATACCGCGGGATACCCAAAACCATCCCCCCCTGGAACCTCATGGGGGGGCGATGCCCCCCCGCTGGGGTGAGTGTATAGTCCACCTACATATCATATAAAACTGGGTTACAAACACGGCTGATACAATATCATCTATGAGACTAGAATATCTGACTCCACAACCAACAAATCTCCTTCGGGATACTGAAACAAGTGATAATCTGGTTGAACAGGAAGTGGGCTGCAGTAGCACTGTCGGCTTTTACAGTAGGCATGACATCAACCCACTTGGAAAAATAATCCACAGCCACGATAATATGGTGATTCCCCCTAGCCAAAGCTGGTTTGCAATCCATGAAATATACCCCCCACTTAGTGAAGGGACTGATAGTGACGACCGGATGGAGGGGCGTTAGATGCGAGTGTACGTTTTGAGAAAACACCTGGCAAGGGTGACATCTCTTCACAACATTAATACAATCTTTAAATATGGTAGGACAAAAATAACCCACTCACTTGATACGCTGGGCTGTAGCAAGCCCGGATAAGTGACCGCCACATGCCCACGCATGGAAATCATTAAGTACCTGTTCCGCTTCTTCGTGATTCAAGCAACAACGGAGAATGGAATCCTTTCCTCGTCGATACAAAGTGTCACAGACGATAGTATAATCTTTAGCGTGATGTTTCACACGCCGTCGCTCATCTTGTGAATAATGCAGAGGAAACTTCAAAGTTTGGAGATATACAATGACATCCCCATACCAAGGGTCCTCGATCAAGATAAGAAATAAGTCTTCATCCACAAAGGATTCTTCATGAATGACATCCTCATCAAGCCGTGGAAGGTCCAACATAAGCTCAGCAAACACCAATGATTTCACCAATTTTGCCAAAGCAAAATCAAGATCAAACTCCTAAAGGATCACAATCCATTTATTATACTTACCCCCGATAAGGCGTTGTGATAGCACAAACTGAAATGGATTGATGTGAGCTACAACGATGGTTGTTCGAAGCAAAATGTAATGTCGTAACCACTAGACTGTGTAGACAGTCGCAAGTGCCAGCTTTTCTAAGTGGGTGTACCTTAGTTCAGCGTCTACTAAATTTTGACTGAGATAATAGATAACATGCTCGACGAGCACATCATCTACCTGAACCAAGACCATGCCAATAGTCTCTTGAAACACGGCCACATAAAGAACGAAATCTCATGTAAATTCTGGCAGACTAAGCACAAGGGACGATACCAAAGCTTTCTTAAAGGCGTCGAAAGACTGTTGGGCTTACTCATCCCAGATAAAAGGTGTGCCTTTCTTCAATAAACGTGCGAAAACTTTAGTAATACTAGCATAGTTAGCTATAAACCGATGCAAAAAATTAGCTCTCCCTTGGAGGCTCTAAAGTTGTAACAGATTACGTGGAGGAGGCAACTGAAGTATTTCCTCAACTTTGAGAGGATCAACTCTAATGCCCTCCCTCGAAACTATGAATCCTAGAAGGCGACCAGTCCTAACAGTGAAGATGCATTTGTTTGGATTCAATCGAATTTTATAGTGGATACATCGTTCGAGAATCATATGGAGGTGCTTGGGGTGGTCCATTCTCTTGCGAGAATGAACACCAAGATCATCCATGAAAACTTCCATAATCATCTTAAGATCGTGAAAGGCATAGGCCATGGCTAGCTAAAAAGTAGCTCCGACGTTTTTGAGGCCGAAGGAAATTTTTCGATATGCAAATGTTCCCCATGGAAAAATAAATGCCATCTTATGTTGGTCCACGGGTTTGATTTGAATCTGATTATAACCCGAGAATCCATCCATGAATGAAAAAATCTCACTCCCCGCATAAGCATCCAATATTTGATCAATGAATGGCGTGGGGAAGTTGTCTTTCGGACATGCACGGTTCAAATCTCTGAAATCAGTGCATACACGGATCGTTCCCTGCTTCTTATCCATAGGAACGGGATTTGACACCCATTCGGTAAGGGGAATAGGGTAGATGAAACCAACTTTGAGTAGTTTCTCCACCTCTGCCTTAATAGTAGCTGCCTTCCTAGGGTTCACAGCACGTAAGTGTTGTCGAACCGGTTTAGCATCAGGATACGTTCTAATCTCATGTTCAACAATGCGGGGGTCTATTCCTTGCATCTCCTCGTATGACCAAGCGAAAGCTTCCCGGAGTTCGGTAAACAAGTCAGTGTAAATAGAAATCTCCTCAAGAGTGCAATCGGCACCGATGTAAACATTCTCAATCTTTCTGGGAGTGCAAGAGATGTTGATCGAAGTGGTTGGGGAAATATTGGCCATATTCCCCTCTGAAAAAACATCATGCGACTGCAAAAGAGCCACAGGGTGACTAACCATCTCAGCTAGAGTCATCCTCAACTCCTACTGCTCAAGAAGCTCGAGGTTGGGAAGGAAATAAGAGTGATGGTGCATATCTTCCCAAGGTCTCTCACTACCACACATGGCCTCGAGGATAGCTTCATCAGATGGTAAAGTATCATCAAGGCAATCGTGAGAGCAAGATGAGTTGGCTTCCCAAAATGGCAGCGTAACGGGATCTTCTTCAACTATCTGGGAAGAAGAGAGATACAGATCTGCAGTGGTTTGTTGGATATGATTGTAAGCGAGATCCTCTACAGCTAAAGGCATAGACATCCCGATGTGCGCAATGTTTCCAGACGTGGAAATCGTGGATGGTAAAGTCCACGGATCATTTAAATATGAGGTCCGAAATAACATATTATTCGAAGGAGGAGGCGCATTGTCGGTGATGGTTCCAATAAAATTCATAGGTGCATAAATATTATAAGTTCCTATCAATGAGGGGTACATTCCAACACCTATGTTCTCAGTTGCCGGCTGAGAATCAGAAACTTGCAGGACTACAGATCCCGTGGATGTTGTGGAAGGAGTACCAACAAAATCCAGCTGATTGATTGCCTTCATAGTGTACATCCAGTTTCGACCCAGTAAAAGGTTGTAGTCGATGGGTGCATCAACCACTTCTACTTCAATAGGCACGGACTTACCTCCCAAGGAGACAACAAGGGAAGGGATAATTCCATGTGGCGTAAAAGATCTACCGTCGAATGCAGTGAGTGTAGTTCTAGACGCGAGTAGAGGAGGAGAGCCAAGAGCTTTCCAACAAGATAACGACATTACTGATGCAGAGGCACCTTCATCAACCATAGTACATCTGACAAAGCTCTTAAGGCAAACCACATGGATTTGAAAAGCCACGTGGTAAGGTAAGCGAGGCTAGACATCAGTAGTATCGAACTTGATAACACTAGGAATTCCCCCATCCTGAACTCCTAACACACTCAAAAGGGCATGCTTCTGAGAAGGACAGGATTGCAAAACTTCAAGAGCCGAAATGGCACACGGATTTTGGTCCAAATATTCTCCGATGGAGTAGTTTTGGGCGGCTCGAGCATTAGGATTGTCCGTGGAGCGCTTGAGAACACCTTTTGGTATCTGTGGCATAATGGAAGGCTTCTCAATATGCAAGGAATTTTTAGGAGGAGGGGGAGGCTCATTCCACAAATGAGGTTGTGGTGCACCATAATCGCGCTGACGAGTAGCAACATTAACCTCCGACTGAACCATATTCACACATCCATAACCACTAGTATTGGAAGAAGCCATTGCCATTTCATTAGTACCATAACCAGTGGTGGGAGCATGCGAAGCCATGTTTTGATGATGAGGAAGGGGATCCTTGAACATAGCTGGGCTCTGTGCCAAATGCTTCGATGCTTCTTCAATTCAAGGACATAAGTGAGTAATATGATCCTCCCCACAAAGCTTGCAAGGGAATTTTACCTTACGCCTAGGTTTACGATCCTCGCCAGCATTACCGCCTTCCCGAGAAGGGTTGGCATTCTCTTTAAGAGGAGTATTACGATTGCTATTGTTATTACTTCCATTGTTTCCACCCCTATGATTATTTATCCCCTTTTTCTTACCACTAGGTTGCTGGTTACCCAACGGTTTCGTTGATTGCACATTGTGTACATCAGATGATGGAGTGGAAGTGGACAAGGTGTGAACCTATCTGGAAGCAGACTGGTTTAGCGACCAATTTTTCATTTGATTAGCTGCCAGGTCTACAAGGCAAGTGCATGCAGACCCCACGATGCCATCGGCATGTGGTCCAAGAACTGACGTAGGCTCATGTCTTGTTCTCGGTGCATCAGGAATAATGTCACACAAAATGCCAGACTGAGAATAAAGTAGATCTAACTGTTGGACTTTCAAGATAGCTTATTCCTCAGTCACAATGTCGGACCTCGAAACATCCTTAGCAATGTATGGAAGTAAAGACTTGAGGAGCCATTCCAACCGAAACTCTGGAGGAATGTTTGCTTTCACTAATCTCTTCTGCCGACGCCACTCTTGAATGTGGTCAAAAATATGTGTGGCTTTATTCTGACGGAAGGTGGGAAACAACTCAGTACGAGTATCATAACAAACTAGTAACTGGAAATGGTCTAAGAAAACCAAAGCAATCTCATTGATTCCCCTATAGATGTTTATGGGAAAATCCACATACCACTTCGTGGCTACCCCCATGAGGGTGCATTGAAATAGGTGTAATCAAATGGAATCATGATTCAAAGAGTTGGAGGAGCACTAAAGGTGAAACGTCGTGACATGATCTCCCGCGCCTCACCACCTTTCCCCTCAAACTTTGAAATGTCCGAAGGGAGCTTGGTAGGGACCGAGGGCCAAGTAGGGTCGTGACACACCATATCATTCATGAGCTTCTAAAGATCCAAGAGATTCAGGCGTGCAAGGAACAAGAGCTGAGGCTGGAAAGCTTGATTATAAGCTCCCATAAGAGGTTGGTTAAACGGAACTGTGTTATAAGATGGACCAAAAGCTTGACCATGAGGATTAAACTGCTGATAATGAGGACCTGATGGACCGTAAGCTTTCCCATGGCCATAAGATTGATAGCCTCCCCCTGCCTGACCCATTTGAGAGTAAGCAGGTATATGCGCGTTTTGAGCACCATATTGGGGTGGTGGGTGATACTGGTGGCCAGCACCAACTGTATTGTAGTAAGGGTTTCCACCATGAGTATGGTGCATGTATGTACTATTCATAGTGGGAACCATGTTGTAATGACCGTAATGGTATGGTATGTTCCCACCCCCAATATTAGGATTAGCTTGAGCAGTCATGTGGTGACCAGAAGCATGAGAAGCATTCCTAGCTCCAATATGGGTGTGACTAGTAGCAGGGTTGGTGGTGTGATGTCCATGTGGATAAGAAATATTCCCACCCCCTACATTAGCATTACTAGTGGTGGCAGTGGATGCAAAATTATGTGGTATGTGTCCACCCCCGTGGTTGGGAGGAACGGTATCATGTGCAAAAGTAATCCTAGGTTGATGAGTAGCGGCACGTGTATTAGGTGGTGGATGGAGAGTCGTATTCTGAACAACATTCCGGCTAGGTTGGGTATTCCTAGGAGGTGGTCGTGTTCCAACATTAGCATTGTTAGGAATCTGACCAATCCCCATTATTATACCTCCATATTTCACAGTGTCACATATTCACCATAAAATAGTTGATGACACTTCCCCTACTGCTTAAAACACCCAGAAGAGAAATATGATGAATGATACTTGAAGACAAACCTATCCTGTCAAGAATCAACACACCTGAGAATTCATATACCTACACTATCGTGCCTTGCTCAGCATTGAGGGAGCAGTAGTCCCCACTACCGCGCTATGCTTCTTCTCTGCCACGCGGTACTACCGCGCTATGCTCAATTCAAGGGGTGCAGTACTCCCTTTTTAGCCTTTTTTCCATGGCTTGTGGGATCTTGATTTTCGAGAGATTTTTGAGGATTGGTATCCTTGATTCGATCCTAACTCACTTTATTAGATTAGTGGGCCCGATCCACTAAACACTCCCAAGATCCATCCTTCTCTCTTGTTGGTTAACCCTACTACACACCATAAGAGAGAGGCCTTCCATGAGCAAAAGGGAGAGGACTCTTGGAGACATCAAACTTATGATCTTTAATCTTTGTGGAGACAGCTAGAGGAGAAAGCGCTTGGAGCTGGGAGTTGGCTTGGACATCAAGAAACCATTGTAGGTGACTTCAAGTTGGTAATAAAACATAACTTGTCTTGTTTCCCAAATCATGTATGTTGATTTTGTTTCAATCATATGATTTGTATCTTATATATATTTAGATCCTAACTCACATTTCAAGTTTCTAAAGAATCGTATATGCTCATCTCTTGGTTTAATTCTGACAGGTTCATTCGCGAGGACTTGGAGATTGGAGTGACCATTAGGACGAGCAATTGAATTGAAGGTCAGTTAGATCTCTTCCATAATATTGAGATATTTGTTTAGATCTAGGAATTCAAAGTAGAATTTGTTATCTTTTTTTCTTAGTTTAGAGTCAGTTAAAGTCTACTTTAACCTAAGAGAGTTTCTTCCTATCCGTAGGGAGAAATTTCTACAACAAAAAATGGTGACTCCGCTGGTTTGAACCCCAGTGGATTGATTTATCTCACTTTCAGTCATTTTTTATTGTAATTCTTCTTTCTCTTAAAACCAGTACTGAATTTTGGTCTCTTTGACCTTTATTCACCCCTCCTCTCTACATCTTTCCTCCCTCAATGATCAGTGAGTCCTTTGGGTCTGCAGCAACCCTAAAAAATTCAATCTCCTTTTCAAAAGTTGCGTTTTTCCATTCTTTGCAACAGTACCGTGCCCCCACTACTGTCTACAGCGCGGTAGTACCACGTACCCAGCACTCTTACCAGAGCGTTAGTGTACCAGTACCGCGCTCTAGCTTGTTTCTGCCACATGGTAGTGTCTGCATTTTTTCAATTTTTCCCGCCTGTTTGGTTTCCTGAGTCATTTTTTATTTTCACTACTTTAGTTTGGTGTTTTCTGTTGCTTATTACTATCCTATTCATTGCACAGTCTTTGTGGCTTGTTTATTTCTCTTGTGAGATTGATTATTTTATGAGTTAGTGGCATTATTTGCACATTGGGTCAACCCTTCAGTATGATTGCATTGGCTTGATCTTCTCATCACAACCAAACTGTTACTACTGTCCTCTTTTTACTGGATTGTGTATCTTTCATAATCACATTGTTTCCATTATTGTTATTCAAACTTATATCGAAAATTATCATTGGAGAACATTTGTGTTTTTTGGATTGAAATGATCTAGCAGTATTATTGTGCATTAGGAAGTGAACCATTTAATTTGCCACATAAATTCTCATTTTTTGAATCATTCTAGTTGCAAGATCAGTGAATTGGAAAGAAGTGTTTATTTCAGTTTGGCTTTACTTAGAAAAAGAAAACAATTTTTTTTTGTTTTGAAGTGGTTTTTCATTGATTGTGAAAAGTTTCATGCATTTATGATCGAAGAACTCTCTCTCTTCCACAGCTAGTTTTCATCGAATACAAGGTTTATTTCGATTCATTCTCACTTGCATGGTTTGGGTCATCACAACACCACCAAGTTTCACGTCCACTTACCCGATTGAGTAATACACCCACTAAAATTAATCTCCCTAACTAAACCAACAATAACCTCACTTGAGGAAATCAAAATAATTTGGTAGTTAGATAGGACACCAGGGATAGGCATCAAAATAATTCCCCCTTGTCATTTTCATCTAAGACATAGTTGTTTTCCTCTAGGGAACTAAAATCCTCTAGTAATTATTGACATGGGCATAGACCAGTTTGTGGAGGGGCCTCCTAATTGTTTTTAACTTTCAATTTCTGCAACCACTAGTACATCTGAGACTCCCACTGTCACTTCACCCACTGTTATTCCAGATATATCTTCCACAATGGATAACACTAGAGCAGCTGAATCTAGCACAGCCCAAGATACTAGACCGGAGGCCATCCTCCTCCCCGATGTCAACACTTCCCTTCCACCAGAAACTTTCTACGATGACACGAAAGGATCTATTGGCGCCACCGAAGGATCTGATCAAGATATATCCAGCTTGATTCTAGTCCTGGGTGGGTACATCAAAGTTATCAAAGAAAGCCAACTTCCTAATACACCTTTTGAACTTGACTATGGCTTTATCACTTCCCACGCGGAGCCTTCACCTGTTACCACCGCGCCATCCAGTGTTCATCCACAGGAAACTGGTTCTTCCAGCAACATACCTCGTACCGTATCTCTCCCCAACCTCCCTTCAAGACATGATATCATGGCCTCCATTCATTCTAGTATGGTTAGTCTAGCTAATTCCCCATTAGCATCGGCACAGTTTAAATGTGATACAGAGCGAATGCTCTCGTCGGCTTCTAGATATCCCCCTATTACCCGTCCTCCCGACTATCTGGATCCCAATGTTCTATCCAGCACAGAATTTCATCACTCCTATGCAGATGGCTCCAGACCTTCAGATGTTACTATACCTCTATTCCCGCCGGACCCCGAAAACCTTTTGCAGGATACGAACCCGGACCCAGTCTTCGATAGTCCTCTTGTTGTTGAACACGCTATGGACAAAACCCCCGATATCCCTCAGTTAAATTCCCCACATTTACTGCCATTACCCATGTTTGGTGCACATTCTATGAGGGATAACCTAGTTTTTTCTCCATCCCCTCCCGTCACATATGGAAGATCCCCTCCACAAATCGGCACCTTTGGTGTTGTTGGCCAATCAACACTATCTTACCTATCTTTTGTCGAAAGAACACCAAGTCATACCGCTGGATCATCCATATTAACTGTAGGTTCACCTTCGGCCACTATCTGCACTATCTCAGGAGGTGGAAAACCGACTGCTGCAACCCCCCATCCCAACAACCAAACCCCACCTCGCAGGCCATCAACCCAGCCTATTGGAGGACAATCCTTTGTTGGAAACCCTGCTCCTAGTATCCAACCACCTCCCATCGGGCCATCAACCCAACCTACTGGAGGAAAATCCTTTGTTGGGAACCCCATTCCTAGTCAACAACCTCCTCCTATAGGGCCAGCCAACCCATCTGCTGGAGGGAAACCCATCGACACCATCCAAAAACCCTCCCAACCAGCAACATCTACTCAGTATGGTATGTACAATACACATGGTAGCAGACAACCTTATACCGGTTTCCCAACCGGGACTCATCTTCAACATCCCTCGTCAGGCACGCTTCCTTTTTGGGGATCTCAAATCCCACAGAGTTGGGGGTACTCATTGTTTGGAAATTGGAACCAAGCTGGGGTGAAATCTCAGATTCCCCCCAACTTGAATTCCGGCCTCCCCTATCCTTCGGCTGCAACAACTCCATGGAACCCATCCCTTCAATTTCCACATCTTCATCAAGGTGGAATCAACATTCCATGGACACCACTATTGCAGCCACCCCCCAACCCTACTATGGGAAACCCTCCACTTACTCAAAGTAGTGGTAACATTCCTGGGACACAACAACTCCAAGGAACCTTTCCCCAACAAGGAGCAGCAACCATTCCTGGGACACAACAACCCTAGGGTACCATACCTACCATCCCCACTCAGCAGAATATCCAACAACCGGTTAACCGGATGGCCTACTACCCACAGAACTTCCAGTAGTACCCTGCGGGAAACCCATATGGGTATAACACGCAGCAATATGCTATGCAGGCCCCCCCAGGTTTCTCTGCACCATACGGTTATTACTCATACCTACAGACCAATCGTCAACTTCCCTTTTTTGCCACGCTAGATTTACTCGATTTGTCAAGGCTCATTAAAGATCCTATATGGCATGAACCTCACTGGCCACCCATTCTAGCCAAACTTCCATCGGACATTCCTAACTTCGATGATAAGACCAGGGAAGACCCCAAGAACCCTATGATGACCTTCCATCTTTGGTGTTCATCCAACTCATTGATGGATGATTCCATTCGACTACGGCTCTTCCAGCATACGCTTACCGGCACGACAGTAAAATGGTACATTGAGCTGCCACAACACTCTTTCCACAATTTCAACACCTTGGCTATGCAGTTTCTGACCCATTTCCAGCTCCCCATCCGATATGAGACTAGAACAGAACTGTTAACCTCATTGCATCAAACCACTTCTACGCACATTTTGGATCACATCCATGAGTGGCATCGACGTCGTAGGCTAATCAAGGCACCCATTCCGAATCATCTACTCGTTGATTGGTTCACAAAGTCATTCTTTCCTCCCATAGCCAGGGATATCGCTATGAACGGTGGAGTCATGGAGGAACAAGCCATCTTGGCAGCCCATTATATGGATTTGGTATATACCCAATCCGGCACTTTACACGAACTCCTTCCCCATGCTGCCCGCGTTACCACTGATCCAATGAAACCTACAACTGAACCCCCCATTGATGGTATTGTCGGTTCAGTCTAGGCTGAGCCTACCACCAACTTGACGGGGCAACCAGCTTCCGCTTCCCCCGTTCTACCTCAAGCTACTTCAAAAGATTCTCCCTCTCCTGTTGTCTCCTCTGAACTGAACATAGTTCAATCTACGTCACAACCATCCGGAGGAAAGAAGAAGAACAATCGTGGTAAATCCAAGAAAATCCAGCAGGAGAATCCCAAGCCACAACCCACCCATAATGACCTGAAACCACGTCAAAAGGATAAGTTTCCCTGCCTCATTTGTCAAGATGATCACTACACGTGCAACTGTCACTACAAGGATGAAGTCAACAAATTCGTTAAAGGATCCTCTCATCCGGCAGTGTTAACTGACCCTTTCCCTCATCAACAATAGCAGATGGTTGCTCAAGAAACCCCACAAGGGGGAAACCTAAGCAACCCAACTCGCGGAGAGACGTCCGCAAATTGTGAAATCCTGATGACGAGTAATGAGGAGATTCATATAACCACTCGTTCAAAGACATATGAGAACCCTCCAAGTTCAAACAAACAGTCAGAGACAGCCAAAGGAAAGTCTCCTGTCGAAGATCCGACCCCTACCCCTCCCCCTAACGGCCATCTCCATATCGAGAGATTACAGACACAGTGCTACGCCCACCCAAGGGCACCATACGAAAGGAAACATTTAATCCCAATGCGCGAGCTGCCGATAATTACAACATTGTTGAGGATTTAGCTCAATCACCTTGCACCATGTCGACTCTCGAGGTTCTTCAACACTTCCCTACATAGCGTAGAACCTTACTTTTAGCACTGGGGGCGATGGACCCAGATACTTCAAACACTACTATTTTTAACTTGGAGTATGCCAAACCTCGGCTTTCCCACCAGTCAGCCTTCCGGTTTCATACAAAAATCCATGGAAATAACATCCATCACACTATTTTAGATGAAGGTGCCTCCACGTCGATCATGTTTTTGAATTGTTGGAGAGCCTTAGGCTCACCCGAATTCACGACGTCTCCCACCACTCTAAGGGCATTTGATGGACATGGTTTTCAACCTTATGCACTCATTCCTGCAATTGATGTTGAACTGGGGGGCAAAATAGTATCCGTACAAATCAAAGTCATGGATGCACCATTGGATTACAATCTTCTACTTGGTCGGAACTGGTTTTACGCCATGATCGCCATAACATCTACTGTCTTCCGGATCGTGCAATTTCCTCATGAAGGGAAAATTGTCACCATAGATTAGCTTGATTACTATATCCCAGACTCTCATCCGAAATCCACCAACACCGTCCCATTATTGGGTCAGCCTCAGTACTGGTTCCAAGATGTTGGTGTTGGTCTTATGAAGGATTCTTCCCTTATTGGAGTTTTCCCAAAGTTGGGGTGCCATGTTCAACCAGTCAACATGATTTCATCGAATTTCAACCCTTCCAATGATTCATGGGTAATCCCGAGTCCCACTGAGGTTGAAAACTACAGCAACTCCATGCCATTGAATAGAAACCTCACAGCATATGAAGCCATCCAGTCAGCCACCGATTGGGTCGATTGTTTTACCCATCACATCGTGGCACAGCTCTCGTCTGAGACTCTTTCATCCCCACCACTTATTAATCCTCTCACTTTGATTTTTCCCACTGACGAATCAATTATGGAAGTTATGTGCGGTGATGAGCCACCATGGGGAGATTTTCATCATCGATCTTCATTCCCCACCATTCAGATGCTTGAGCCCAATACAAAATCCAGCCCTTCACTTGGAATGGTTCAAACCAAGTTTCCCACTTCCCTCGACGAAGTATTTTCTGAAGGAAACTTGGCCAAACTTATGGAAATCACTCCCATTGACATTTCAGTGAAGCCTGGTATCGTGGAAAACATTCATATTGGCAAAACATGCACTCCCCTCGAAATGGAGTTCTACACTGCCTACTTTAAAACCTTTCACAATGTTTTTGATTGGAGTTATGAAGAAATGCTAGGAATAGACCCCTCGATTGTGGTCCATGAGATTCCAACCATTCCTAGCGCCTGACCTGTTCAGTAGAAACTATGACCCGTCCATCCTCGTAAGGTAGCCGCTATTAAAGCAGAAGTTGAAAAAATTTTGTGTGTTGGTTTTATCTATCCTATCCCATTGACAGAATGGGTATCTAACATTGTTCCTGTAGCCAAGAAACAGGGAATGATTAGAGTCTATGTCGATTACCGCGACTTGAACAAAGCTTTTCCAAAGGAAAACTACCTAACTCCGTTCATCGACCAGATCATCGATAACTACGCCGGGAGTGTCATCTTTTCATTTATGGATGGCTTTTCTAGCTATAATCAGATTGATATTCTCCCAGCCGACCAGCATAAAACAGCCTTTATCTTCCCTTGGGGGATTTTTTCATATCGAAAGTTACTTTCCAACGGGCGATGTCGTATGCATTTCACGATATTAAACATATTGTAGAACCATATCTTGATGATATTCCCGCTCATTCTCAGACCCGGGAAGACCATCCTAATCACTTAGGTGCCATTTTGGAAAGGTGTTGTCGCTACAATATCCGTTTGAATCCACATAAGTGCGTCTTTTGCGTTGAAGCTGGAAAATTTTTGGGATTCATAATCTCCAAAAGTGGGATACGCTTAGATCCTGTGAAGGTAGAAGCTATCTTAGCCCTGCCTTCCCCCATGAACATCCCAGAACTTCAAAGTTTGCAAGGGCATGCAAACTTTCTACGTCATTTCATTTGTAATTTTTTCAAGATAACAAAAGGATATATGTGGCTTCTCAAGAAGAACACTCCCTTTATCTGGGACGACGAAGCCCAATGCTCCTTTGATAATCTAAAGGCAACCTTAACTAAATATCCTGTGATTCAACCCCCCAATCACACACGGGATTACATTCTTTATCTCGCAGCTTCGATTTTCACCATTGATATGGTGCTAGTCCAAGAAGTCAATAAAGGCATAGAACATGTGGTATACTATCTTAGTAAGAGTCTCCTCGACTCCGAAACTCGTTATTCACATGTTGAAAAACTGGCTCTGGCAACAGTTTTCACTGTCCAGAGGTTCCGTCATTACATTATACTCTGCCAAACCACTGTTATAGTATATTTCAATCCAATGTATTATATCCTCACACGTCAAGTGCTTGGGGGCAAATATTCTCGTTGGATCGTCATCCTACAAGAGTTTGACTTCGAATTTTCCAAAGCCAAGTCCAAGAAGTCTTTGGTCTTTGTTGAGTTGATTTGTAACTTGCCCCGTGCTACCGAGCAATCTGAGCCCATCGATTCTCTTCCTAATGAATCGTTGTTCCTCATTAGCACGTTTGATCCATGGTATGGGGATATTTTATTATATCTCCAAATCGAACGTTTCCGCCCCGACCTCACTCGCGATGAATGCCGACGTATCCGACATCATGCCAAGTACTACCTCATAGTCAATGATACCCTTTATCGGCGTGGTGTCAACATTGTTCTTTGACGCTGTTTGACTTTAGATGAAGCGGAACATGTTCTTAATGACTACCACACTGGAGCATGTGGTGGTCATCTCTCTGGGATGGCTACGGCCCAGAAGATACTGCGAGCGGGATATTTCTAGCCCTCAATTTTCAAAGACTGCATTGAAACGGTTTAGAAATGTCCACCCTGTCAATTCTTCCATAGTAAGACATGCTTGCATCTTGCTTCACTCCATCCTGTTATTGCCATCATCCCCTTTTCCAAATGGGGCATAGATTTCATGCACTGTAATCCCACTTCAGCCGGGGGGCATAGCTATGTCATAGTAGCTATGGATTATTTCACAAAATGGGCTGAAGTGATGCCTACTTATGCTGAGGACGGAAAAATAGCAGCACAATTCATATTCAATCACATTATAGTTAGATTTGGTGTCCCACAATCCATTGTGACCGATCATGGCTCCCACTTTAGGAACCATATGATTGAGGAACTGAGTGCCAAGTTGGGTTTTCTCCATGAAAACTCAACCCCATATTACCCACAAGCTAATGGCCAAGTTGAAGCCATTAACAAAGTTCTGAAACGAATGATTTAGCGTATTGTGGGTACTCATAAGTCCAACTGACACTCAGCTCTGTTTTCGGCACTATGGGCATACCGAACCTCAGTGAAAAGTGCTACTGGGTTTACACCATTCCAACTGGTGTATGGCCTGGAATCCATTTTACCGATTGAATGTGAAATTCCATCACTTAAGATAGCCATAGAGCTACTTCCCCACACCACTTCCTAAGAGGAACGGTTTCTATACCTAGCCAAGCTAGATTTAACCCATCGAGATGCCTCTTTATCCAATGAAGCTCATAAAAAACACGTCAAAGTAGAGTATGACAAATCCGTTCAAAATCGGGTTTTCAATGAAGGTGACCTCGTACTCACATATGATCAAATGCACGATAAACTTGGAAAAGGACAGCTAGAATCGATGTGGTACGGCCCCTTTGTTGTAAAACGTGTCTTGGAGAAAGGAGCCTATGAACTTGTCGATTGTGATGGCACACCATTGGCATAGCCCCGCAATGGGTTGTACCTCAAACACTTCTACTGGTAGGGTTATCCTGCGCGAGATAGTTTTTGTACATAATGTACCTAGCTTGTTTTCACTTATCTTTTTTTGTGCACACACGGACCTCATGTATCCATTCTTACCTTGACTTTTGCTTTTATGCGCAGATGTCTGCCTACTTTGGATTTGCTGATGGTGTGAGCCGACATACCCAGAACCTCGCTTCTGCAGCATGGGTAATCTATTCTCCCACTAGTGAGTTGCTATCTTCAGGAGCCAATTGTTTGGGTCCTGCAAACAACAATATCGCAGAGTACCATGCAGTCATTGGACTCTTGACGGAGGTTTCTTCCCTTGGAATTGACTCCCTATCAGTCTTTCTAGACTCCCAACTCATGTTTTCTCATCTAAATCGTGTTTACATAGTTCGCGATCCTATCCTACTTCACTTATTTCGAAGGGTACGCCTATTGGAACGATCTTTTAATTTTATTTCATATCAACACATACCAAGAGAATTCAATTGTATAGTTGATTCATTAGCTAATTACATTTTGGATTGGCATCTTTCCCATACATAAAAACACATCATAAAATGATCACACAAGTCATTGTAAATAAATAGGTCATAAAAGTAGGTCCATGTATATATCACTGCATATAAAAGTGTTCTTTCAAATACATAAAGTTTGTGTTTTAAAGACAAAATTTGGGACCTAGTCCCATACAAAAATTTGGCTCTCAAAGCTTACATATCGTATACATGCTGCAAAAAGAGAAAAGCTACCATCTAAGGAGATCTGGGAGATCTATCATGTTCCTCCTCAGATTCCTCACGCTGCTGGTGATAACACACTATATCCCGAGCCACCTTATGGAGGAGTCGACCAATACGCCTAAGCACACCTACAGTATGCTGCTGGAGATGCAAAGGGATCTCGTCCATCCTCATAGAGGGGACACCATGGGTTAAACCCTGTAGGTTCCTCTCTATCTCCTGGACCCCTCTTGCCTCATCCTCGTCTTCTTCCTCATCCAGAGTGGCTCAGCGATCAACACCACCGCGGTGTAACAACGAGTACCCTACTGGTCTCTGTGGTCCACGATCTGCGACATGCACACGTATATATATTAAAAGATTTTTTACACATCCTAAAAAACAATAAAAATTATATATTCAAAAAATTAAAAAACACATTTATGAAGGTCATACCTGAATTGTCCCAATCCTCATCTTCCGGCAGTGCCAAGTCTATGTCCTCGCGAAAGTCCACCCCTGCATAGGGGTATTCATCGATCATCACTATCTGTTCCTCGAGCCACGAGAATAAATCCTCACCAAAAGCCAAACGATGTGGCCCTCCAAGTCATCCTGCATACTCGCTCCATTAAGCCATCCATGGCTCGATGGGTGGACAGGGGGGCATGGTCAGCTGTGGATACAACAATGACACCCTCGCCAAGATGAAGGTGACCAAGATGCTCCCATACCCAAATTGAGAGTTCTCTCCAAGCCTACACTTGTTCACTTGCTCTTTGAGGTTGGTCAATACTGCCTCAAACCAGTTGAATATTGTTCTTTCCATGAAATTCACTATAAGATTCATCTGTGTACGGGACGCCTAATGGGGACCCGTACTCCCTGCTGCACGTGTGATGGTGAACAACATGATTTTTAAAGGAAGTTCTACAATGTCCTTAATGACCACCTTACCGCTTTTCTTCCCCGAACCTTGACGGAAATAATGAGCAATTAAAGCATCAATGCTCTCCTCCAAAGCCGTGAACCCAGTGAAACTCAGTCGCACTCCTCTCTTTGAGAGGCCCATGAGGAAATAAATGTCCTCGAGTTCAATCTTGAGGGTGTGTTCTCCAACTCGAAAATCTTGAATGTCGGGGTCCCACATTTGAATAATGTGGGTGAGAAGTTTTTCCTGCTTATGGGTACCTTTGGTCTTGAAGAATTTCAACAAGCCACATTCTCGCAATGTAGACAAGGTTTCTTGGTCATCTTCGGCCAACAAATCATCCGCCTCATGCTTTCTTTCTTTCCACCTAACCATTTTTCTCCAAACAAGTTGCAAACACCTGGAAAAGGTCATGGGAAACATTCATTAATCATTTAACAACTTGATCTCAGCAAAAAATTAGATAAAAATCAATTTTTTCATCTTAAAAATCGCCACTACCGCACCTAGGGGCAACGCGACTGTGCGGTATTGAATAGTACCGCACCCTTGTTTAACCCTACAGCGTGGTATTGTTACACAGTACTGCGTTGCCCGATATAGCTACTGCATAGTACTGTGGAAGGTGAAATTTGCCTATTAGGGATTGCTTGAAAAGTTGCTTTTCCCTACTGAAATCAAGTTATCCATATATGAAATGAAAGAGGGGCTTGAAAGCTCTTACCTGGCGCAAACGGCTGTTGAAACGGTGCTCCAGATCTTCAGATATGAACTCTTGAAGTTTTTGCTCCTCAATGGGTAAAATCTCCTCTTTTGGCAAATGCACAAGTGAAATGGTAACTTTCCATATTTACCTATTCCTTATATAAATTTTTCACTTATTTTTTACTGATTATTTTATCTAGTTAAATTAAAACCCATTTCACATTACTAATATCTAGTCCCATGAGCATTTGTTGACAGGGTCTCCTTTAAAAAATGTTCACACTAGCATTCATTTATTATTTGACCTTCATTTCGAGCCTACTTTACCTTTTTTGTGCTCTGGATTTAAACTTGAAAAAGATTCCAAGCGCTTTTACATTCGTGTTGTGCTTGTCAAACTTAAGTAAAACGGTGTCGAGCTTAGTCAGCTTTACTCATGCTCGTTAAACGATGAGGAAAGTATTATCCTGGTTGTATTTTATTCTTTTTTCGGACCAGAATAATTAAAAATTACGAAAAAGACCATTGGAGTCCATAGTTAAGCTCTTTTCAGACTCCCTAAAATTGAAAAGAATGCCAAGTGATCTTGACTCTTTCATACTTGTAAAAGTATTTGAAAGGTTGTCTATTCGGTGATAGGTTACCCCCTTTTTCAGCCCGTCTAGACTATTTACGAGAAAGGTATACCTCGGTCAAATTTTGGCTGGGAGAGTTCTCTCGGGAATTGTTTTACACTTTTTTAGGATCAAGGGACTAAACTTACGAAAAACTACACTTTGGAGCCTTCTTTAAGTTTTTCAGGCTCTCTAAATGTGAAAAACTACCGAGTTTTCCTTCCTTGGACTCATTAAAATTTGACATCGAAGGACCCACTTTGGGACGAACCCCTCCTTTCTCAGGTTCGTAAAACATGTGATATTGGACTCATCTATGAGATGAGCTATACCAAGCATTTGTTATCCTCTTCAAGCTCAAAAAAACAACAAAGAGGTACTCGTCTATGATGTCGAGGTGAAATGGGAAACAAGTCAAGTTTATTTTGTTGGTAGCTTGTCAGTCGTCACCTTTGAACATGGCATGCATCTGTCTCTTGTCTATTTTGGGTATCTATTTTCACTGATTTATGGTCATCATCCTAAGTTGTCTCTCTGGCCATGAGCCTACTCGTTTGATGTCTATCCTCTGCTATCAATAATCCCTGCTGCCAAGTCCTATTACATGTCGTTATCTGTTAAAAGGGTTGCATTGTTTAGAGTCATTCAATTGGTCAGACCTCCGCTGTGTCAGTACATGTTCCATTGTTTCATCATCCTATACTATCTTTCATTTCGATTTTGTGTCGGTGATGTGGGAATCATTATGGCCCACCTTCGACGAGTCTATTCCCGTCGACACCAAATCACTATCTAGGAATTGGACCTAGGAATCAACCATTAGTACCTTGGTACTTGCATGCCTCAATGGCAGGTTTCCTCATGTTCGACAGTAGGTATACATCATTGACCTCTGATCGAATGATCTCTCAAATGCTCGACACCAACCCATTCATTCACATTTCGTTGAGATGTACTATAGATACCTTGGGGATCATCGTCATCATTGGTGATTTACCTCGCATTTGTTAATGGTTCACATCATTGACCGGTAATAAAATGGTTTCTACCATGTTCGACTTCAACACCTTGTAATCACATGGCTAGATTCGTATCATTTACGATTGAGTAGAAGACCCTGGGTGCACCTTTGTATCTTGATTGCGTCTAGGTTGCGATGGAGACGTCCATTGT
The DNA here is from genome assembly GCA_027924585.1 of Larix kaempferi. NCBI lineage: Eukaryota > Viridiplantae > Streptophyta > Pinopsida > Pinales > Pinaceae > Larix > Larix kaempferi. The sequence goes on from BSBM01000264.1 coordinate 6,930,237, forward strand.
ATTGTCACATAGATCCACTTTTGTATTGGTCGTGGTTGTGTCATTACTGTCTCATGGATCTACCCTTGTTCATAGTATCCATGATTTTTCTACATTCTATATCATCTCAGTACTCATGGATTTGTAATGTATTGGTCGGCAGCCATGCTTTGAGTCAATTCCTTCCGAGCATGGGAATGACCGCCTCGATGGTATATCTGACATTTTGTTTCTGTTTCAGCTCCTTGTTGCTCTCCTTGATGCTATCTCCTCACAGTATTTGTAAACTCTTTCAGCCATCAGTCCCTTCTGACCTCACACTTGAGGGGGCATCTGTTATACCTCCATATTTCACAGTGTCACATATTCACCATAAAAATAGTTGAGGACACTTCCCCTACTGCTTAAAACACCCAGAAGAGAAATATGATGAATGATCCTTGAAGACAAACCTATCCTATCAAGAATCAACCCACCTAAGACTTCATATACCTACACTACTGTGCCTTGCTCAGCATTGAGGGAGCGGTAGTCCCCACTACCACGTTATGCTTCTTCTCTGCCATGTGGTACTACCGTGCTATGCTCAGTTCAAGGGGCGCGGTACTCTTTTTTTAGCCTTTTTTCCATGGCTTGTGGGATCTTGATTTTCGAGAGATTTTTTAGGATTGGTATCCCTGATTCGATCCTAACTCACTTTCTCAGATTAGTGGGCCTGATCCACTAAACACTCCCAAGATCCATCCTTCTCTCTTGTTGGTTAACCCTACTACACACTATAAGAGAGAGGCCTTCCATGGTCAAAAGGTGGAGGACTCTTGGAGACATCAAACTTATGATCTTGAATCTTTGTGGAGATAGCTAGAGGAGAAAGCACTTGGAGTTGGGAGTTGGCTTGGACATCAAGCAACCATTGTAAGTGACTTCAAGTTGGTAATAAAACATAACTTGTCTTGTTTCCCAAATCATGTATGTTGATTTTGTTCCAATCATATTATTTGTATCTTTTATAGATTTAGATCCTAACTCACATTTCAAGTTGCTAGAGAATCGTATATGCTTGTATCTTGGTTTCATTCTGACAGGTTCATTTGCAAGGACTTGGATATTGGAGCGACCATTAGGATGAGCAATTGAATTGAAGGTCAGTTAGATATCTTCCATTTCTTACAGCAATATAATCTTGAGATATTTGTTTAGATCTAGGAATTCAAGGTAGCATTTGTTATCTTTTTGTCTTAGTTTAGAAATAGTTAAAGTCTACTTTAACCTAAGAGAGTTTCTACCTATCCGTAGGGAGAAATTTCTACAACACTCATACTATGTGAGTGGGTGGACAATGTAGTGTGCCCAACAAGGGTAGTGCCCCCAATGGGTATAGTATGGCTAACACTTTTACTAGTGCCAGCGTGAGTACCAACCGTAGTGGAAGGTTCGACAGTACTATGACTAGGCATACCAAAAGAGAGTGCGGTGGGGTTGATCATAGGGCTAGTATCATCTTGAGTCTCAGACATCCCATATCTATAATTCTGTGGAAACGAAGGAACAAAAGGCTCGTCCGATTCTTTATCCTCAAGTAAATCGAGCATTCCATAAAGATCATTATCCAGATTCGAAGGATCAAACGGATACCGGTCAAGTGGATTAGGCCAAATAGAACCAGGTTGAGTCTCAGGTGGATCACCTCCCCAATCCTCATGAGGAGTATGGGGATCAAAAGTATGTTCAACTCTACCCGAAGGAGTCAAAGGATCTTTCCCAATATCAGGATGTGCAACCATGTAATCTTCAACATAATTCGCGTAAGAATTTGAAGACTCAGAGGGAGCCCTCCGGCGTCCTCTAGCAATACGGCGTGTAACCTCGAGTGGCTTTAAACTAGCCAAACAATGGGATCAGCGGATATTAGGGCTCCACGCCACGATATCTTCGAAGAGAGTCACAACGTCCCCTAAAGGCCAACTATCAATCAAAAACAGTAAATCAAAAGCACACACCTAGAGAAACTACAGCCAAGAGTAGACAAATAGAGAGGCTAAATGAGCTCATGGCAATAGAGTCGGTATGTCTTGCCTAGGAGAGGCTTAAGACTCCCAAACTATAGCTAGAGGTAACAGAATCAGTTATAGAGACACCCAGGCTTCACTGTGTCAACAGTGTCAAGTCCACTGCATGAACACAACTGTGTCATCGAATCCCTATCTGACTCAGGACACAAACAGCATAACCACTGCAAGTACCCTGTGCGGTACCTAGGTACGGAAACTATGTTCACCGCAATATAACCAATGCTCAGGGGAACAGTTGTAGGTGGGACCCATCGTATGGGCAGGGTAGCTAAGCCCGAAGCACAAGAGGACGAACCTCCGGTACCCGTAGATATGAACAAATCCTGAATATATCTCCCACGTTCAACCGGTATCAGAGAGATATCTCCTCAACCAACCTCCCATGACCTTGTGCTTAGCTCTAGATTGAGTAGAGCTTCCTAAGAACATCGATCTATACCATGGATTCCTCCACTCCCTGATCAGACACCTAATGTTTTGTCTAGTAGTCTTGGATTGTTAAATCACAATGATATATTCCAAGACTCTAAACCTATGCTAGTTGGTGTACCCTATAAATAAAATTAGTCTAATCAATTTTATGATTAAGCGTTAATTTTAGTGGCTATGGTTACTCAAGGGATATGATCGTGAAACTAGTGATGTGTAGATGCAATAGTATGCAAAATCGTCCAAACCTAGACTCATCTATCCAATAAAACAGTGTCACTAGTATGCAAAATCAACCAACAATTCCGAAATAAAGATGCAATCTTTTATCTTTTCAATGCACAAGTTGAACCTAAAATGAAGGCAACAAGCACTCAGTGCAAGATGCAGTACATGAAAGTAAAATATTTTTGTATTTTCACTTATAAACAAGAAGGAAAATGCAAAAACTAAATGTATATTTTTGTATTTTTTCAATATAAATGGAATGAAAAAATGCAAGCAAAATCCTACTATTTAGTCACTGAAGTGCCGACAAGATCACTAAGACAACCCAGTAGATTCTAAACAGCAAGACTCGGCCAAATGAATGGGCTCAAAAGGAAACAACCGAGAGGCTAAATCCAAATATTGGTAAAAAACCAAGAAGGCTCAACCAAGAGAAACGAAGAGTTTTGGTCACAACCAAGGCATGAAACAATCAAGAAAGAGGCCAACAAAGACTCAGGAACCAACCAAAATCACCCAGCAACAACCAATAGCCATAAACCAACAAAAGCCGGAGTTACATGCTACTGTCGAAGGAATACCTGCGGATACCCACAAGCAGTAGAGTAAACAGAGGCGGGTATATGCGAGCTGAGCCAAGCTAGCTCGTGGGTGAGGAAAGGAAAATGGGCAAATAAAGAGTCCATAGGCTTAGAAAAAGAAATTTTTCTATGGTGTATCTTAACGGCCAATCAGTGACACAGAGCTTCAATAAAGAGCAACTCTAATTAAGGACTAATGCTCAAAAAATTTCCCAAACATGGATGTTTTCCCCGGCGGAGTCGCCATTTTTGTATTGGAGAAAACTCACTATGGCTTGGGAATACCACAACAGACAGATGACTACCAGAAATCAACTCAATTCTCAAAACAATGCTATTATAAATGACAATGTTAAGATAATGGATAAATGTAACCAACCTCAATCCAAACGTTTGATGTAGATCCCCGTTGGAGCTTTCAATCCATGCACTTGAAATCTGCAAATTAGTCTTGATAGCCAATATCCAACAAGTACATATAATATATAAATGGCATTAACATTATCAATAAAAATGGTCCATAATCTCATAAGCAAATGTAACCCAATGTATAATAAATGACATTCACACCATGAATGGACGAGAATATCAGTATTTCTATTAATGAACAAGAAAAAGTACAAAGTGATACAACCTCTTGCCAAAAACCAATCTGAACGAAGATCTAGATCAATCCCCTTGTGCCTCCACCACTTCAATCCTCCATGAATGACAAACTCAAACTAGATGGGAGTTTGGAAGGTGAACATAAATGGTTAACAACTAAAAGGATCAATGAGTGCAGACTCAAGATAGGGAAAAAATCCACTAGAGTTCTCTTACAATTCTCTTCTTCCTCCCGTCCATAAGCCATATGTGCTCAATATATAGTCCTCTCAAAGGTAGGTGAAAGGACACATCAAGGTGTTACTCGAGTAGATGGAGAGCCAAAGGTCACCCAATGACCACTTTTTGGGAGTAAAAAGTAATTAATAGTGGTTTTTACCATTTTACTTGATACCCGCAGGCTATAGTGATGCAACTCATGGGTACACATGCTATAGTGATGCAACATGTGGGTAGGAATAAAAATAGGGAAAACTGGTATCTCTGAAGGATATAAGTGGATCTGAGTCACTGAAATGGATCCTACAGGCCAAACAATGCTGATGCTCACAGGGTGGAAGATTACGATGTAACATTTTTTGTTAAGCATCTGATAATAATCTATATTCATTTTGTTCTACGTATAAAATTCAGATTAGTGGTATCAGAGCAGTCTACTCCTGGTCGTCTTAATGCATGTTCCCAATGAGGTCAGGGTACAAAGAATTGGGTCTCAAGCTTGTTTCTCTTGAGGAAAAAAGCTCTCGCACGCCCAAGCGACCTCTCGTGGCAAAAGAAAAGAAAGATGATGGAACAGGAGATCCTTTCAAAATTTTGCTTAAGGAATCCCTCACGCAACATAGGAACGAGATGAGGGATAGTTTCGTGCAAATCCTTCGGTGACTACCAACAAGTGACGCATCTTCCTCGAGCGGAGGTGCCGCCCCCTTCAAGGTAGAAATCAACTTCGATATTCCTATATTTGAAGGTCAAATAGACGCAGACGCTGTACATAAGTGGTTGAATCTACTAGAAGGGTATTTTTCTGTCCATAACTTCCCGAATAGAGAAAAGATTACTTTTGCGCTCCTCAAAGTCATTCCCCATGTCAAAGATTGGTGGAAAACTTTCTGCAAACAAAAGGACACATAGGAACCCTCATTATTTTTAGTCACGGCCACTTGGGAATCCTTCAAGGATGCTATTAAGGAACAATACTACCCTATTGGAAGTTATGACGACTTGTATACCAAATGGACCACACTGCGACAAGAAAGAGACCAAGCAGTGCCAAAGTTCACAAATATCTTCCACACCTTGCGCACCAAGCTGGGTATCAAAGATTCAGAGCGACATCTGGTGCTCAAGTATCACCGTGGTCTACATAGATACATCCAGACCAAAATGGAATTTTTGGACATCTCTTCCTTAGGTGCGACCTACTGATATGTCGTCAAAATCAAGCAGAAGATCAAACAAAAGACTCGGCAATTTGGGCCTGGGAACCCCTCACAACAAAAGACAAGAAAGGGCGACCCTAACCCACAGAATAAAGGATAGAGCAAAGATGGACAATATCAGGAAAACCAGTCCAAGCCACAAGCAAAGAGGGACACCGGAAAGACAAAGAAAGATACCGAGAAGTGGTGTGACTTCCATAAGCACCTTTGGCATAACATTGCTGACTATCGCTCAAAGTAGTCACTGGTGGCTGAAGTGAAAGCATCTGAATTAGATGTGGATTCTAACTCTGAGTTCGAACCAGAAAAGGGAAGACGGATCATTGACATGAAACCCAGGTTCACCGTTGCTACCACCAAGCTCCATCCTGATGAACTAGACGATCCAGAAGAAGGAGAACGCCTCTTCCATTCACAGATGTGGGTAAAAGGCACCCCACTGCACTTCATCATTGATAGCAGTAGCCAGAAGAACCTCATCTCAACAGTGGTCGTCAAGCGCCTGGCCCTTCTGACAATCCCACACCCACAACCCTACACCATTGGATGGCTCTGCAAAGGAAGCAATCTCCACGTCACCCAACAGTGTCGACTATCGTACGGCATCAAGCCCTTCAAGAACAAGGTATTGTGTGATGTTTCTCCTCTCAAAGTTTCAGATGTTCTTTTGGGCCAACCTTATTTATGGAAACATCATGCTGTATATGAGTCTAGGCCTCATAGTGTTATTATTTCTTTGAATAGGAAATTGTACAGGATACCAAAGGCAGTCCCTCCTAGTGCTATTTCCTTGATCTCTGTCAAGCAATGCAAGAAGGTCATCTCTCAGACCGAGAAATTTGTCTTCTTCATGATTCGCTCTCAGAGTGACAGAAAGATCGCAGCCACATCCAGGGCCTCTACGACCGATATCTCCACACAACAGAAGCAAGTGGATAAGGTGGTGGAAGAATACTCAGATATCTTCTCCTCTCCTACTGGGGTACCTCTGCACTGCTAGGTCAAGCATCCCATCGATCTGACCCCAGGAGCACCGCTACCCAATGGGCCCATATATCACTGCTCTCTACTAGAAAATGAGGAGATCAAGAGGCAGATCCAAGAATTGCTCCACAATGGGGAACATCCTTCCCATCTCATCACCTTGTGGGAGCCCAATCATGCTAGTGCAGATGAAATATGGGCCCTGGAAACTCTGCATTGATTACCGGGCCCTGAATAAAATCACAGTCCGCAACTGCTACCCGATTCCCCGAATTAACGACCTCCTTGATCAGCTCATGGGGGCCAAATACTTCAGTAAGATTGATCTAAAGTCTGGCTACCATCAGGTCCCAACAGATTAGACAAATGTATGGAAGACTACCTTCAAGTCAAAAGAAGGTCTTTTTGAATGGCTGGTCATGCCCTTTGGCTTGACAAATGCTCCAACAACTTTTATGAGGATGATAACCGATATCCTACGACCTTTCACCAATACTTTTGTAGTGGTGTATCTGGATGACATCCTCATCTACAACAAGACTTGGGCAGAACACTTACAGCATATTCAACAGGTTCTGCACACCCTATGGCAACAAAAACTATATGCAAACTTGGAAAAATGCTCCTTCGACATGGACAGGGTCCATTACTTAGGCTACATCGTTGATCGACATGGTGTGCATGTGGATCCAGCCAAGATCCAGGTCATCCGTGACTGGCCATCTCCAACCACACTCACTGAACTTCCGAGCTTCTTGTGCCTCGCCAATTTCTATTGTCGGTTCATGCTGGGATTCTCTCATATCACATGGGCCCTCGCCAAGTAACCAGGGGTGGCAGTAAGGAAAAATTTGTGTGGGGCCTGCCCCAACAACAATCCTTCGATGACTTGAAGAAGCGTTTTTGCTCATCGTCGATACTCTCATTAATGGACCTGCAACATCCCTTTGAGATCGATATAGATGCTTCATATTATGCTATGGGCTTCGTTCTCACTCAACACAGCCACCCCATGGCATATCATAGTGAAACACTATCAAATGTTGTCCGTAAGTACCCTAATTATGACAAAGAAATGTACTCCATTATGCAAGCTTGCCGCTAATGGAGACATTACATTCTTGGGAAGGAGACATTCATCCACACTGATCACAAGCCACTATAGTTCATGTAGACCCAAGGAAAGTTATAGAATGACCACCATCAGAAGTGGTCAACATACTTACAGTAGTTCCACCTCAACATCAAATATAAAACAGGGAGTACCAACCGAGTTTCTAACTGCCTCAGTCGACCTCCAGTCCCGACAATCACCACAATGCTAGACTCTTGTGGCCACGAGACCTCTGGATGGCCCCACCTCTATGAGACAAACCCTGATTTCTCCACCACCTACCAAATGTTGGGCACCAACTCAGTGGTCACTAATTTCCATCTTCAGGATGGGTTGATGTGTCATCTGGGCCATCTCTGCATTCCATCAAGCGAGCACATGAAGCTGATTTGGGAAGCTCACTACTGTTGGGTGGCAAGACACTTTGGCGTCGAAAAGACAACGACAGTGCTGCAGAAAAATTTCTACTAGCCGAAACTTCGACAGGATGTAAGCAAGTATATCAGGTCCTACACCGCTTGTGCTATTTCCAAACCAACCACTAAGAAACAGGGCCTGTACACCCCTCTTCCTACACCTGACAAGCTGTGGGAATCCATCTCAATGGACTACATGTCGGGCCTCCCTTCCACCAATAGGGGGAACGACTGTGTTTGTTTGGTTGTTGATCACTTTTCCAAGATGGCGATTCTAGCCACCTGCAAGAAGAACATCACAGCAGAAGCCACTTCCAAGCTCTTCTTTGAATGAGTCTGGGTACATTTTGGGATCCCTCAAACCATTATCTCAAACCATGACAGTCGGTTCCTCAGCTGATTCTGGTCGAGCCTCTGGTCATTGCTGGATACCAATCTCACCAAATCCACTGCCTTGCACCCCTAGACAGATGGCCAAACCGAGGTCGTCAACCGGATGGTCATACATATCCTGCGCATGTACAATTCAACAAACACCCACACATGGGATGAGCGTCTTCCCTATGTCCAGCATAGCTATAACCGAGCCCTGCACAGTTCAACTAACCACATCCCCTTTTAAGTGGGGTTGGTATTCCAACCATTGGGCCCCATGAATGTTGCACTTCCCTTGGCGACCACCTCGGTTGACTCGTCCCCAGAAGCTGACAAAGCCACCTGGTTCATTGAATGAATCCAGCATATCCGCCAATAGGTTCAGGATATTCTACAAAAGTCTAATGGCAAGTACAAGCAACACCATGATCAACATCGGGTACCACATAAGTTTTAGGTGGGCGACAAAGTTTCGTTTCATTTGCAGAAAGAACACCATACAGGGCCCCATCAGAAGCTTTTCCCACTCCGTTATGGGCCGTACACCATCACCAAGGCGGTGGGTGACAATGATTTTGAGCTCAACATTCCCCCCTTCCTTGGTCTACATCTAGTCTTCAAGGTGGCTCTCCTTCGGCCATATTTCCCACCATTATTAGACACCTCACAAATAGCAGAGCAGTTGACACCAACAGAGCTCAACCCTGACTTCCTGCAACAGGCATCCAGTGATCATATTGTAGACACACAGATCAAGGGCACTCGACATCAAAGGATCCAACTTTATGTGTGAATAATTTCCTTCGCTCACGTTGTGTCCCCTAACTGGATGATGCCAGCCAGTTAGATTTGGTCCACTGACTAGGGGTTTCACCCCAGTTGAATATTGTCCACTTATAGGAGTGTGCCCAGTAATCGTATGTTGACCACTATGTTAAATTTTGAGCATTAATTCACAATACTCTAGGATCTTCACTGAGGGAATAACATATACAGTATATCAATGCATAACAATCACAATAAGCATGACAAGCATCACAAGAATCAAAATCATGAGAGAGAAGAGACACAAAGTTTCCGTGGGGAAAACCCTAAGGTGAAAAACCCCACAACTTCCTCAGAGATAGAGAGAGCAATAGCTCAACCAAATTACAACCAAAATACACTTGAGATAGTCTCCTAGAAGCAGATGATCCTCCTCCTCACTATTGCGCCACTTTCTGAGTGAGAGAGATATGACTTTCCGAATGATCTAAATAGAGATCTCCTAATCTCTATTTATACTAACCTGTTTTCCCAGTGACCTTATGGGGCTGACTTGTCTATCTAGGTACATCCATAATATAATATATATTCCAGGGCCGACCCCACACATGGTGGTCTAATAACCCATCGACAAGTACACACACTTGCGACACTTGTCAATCCACATGATGACACTTCTTTATAGAGGAATAACACATCTCTAATAAGGGTACAATAAATATATATTAAAAACATAGATGAAATACATTCTGAAGTTACATATACATCAACACTCCCTCTTAACTAGGAAGGTATTTCTTGACTCAAATCTGCTCGACAAGTCTTCTTCTCGGGATCATGGTCATCGATGCATCGTCACTGTTGTTTCTATCTCAACCAATCTCTGACTCTACTCGTCAGAGGAAGTTCTACAGAGCCAGTCCTTTTTCATACTGGATGTAGGCCCACCACCTGCAGGTCTTCATCATCACTGGCCATACTATGGAAATCTCAGGACTTATTACATGTGTCACAAAACCTTAAAAGAGTCTCTTGACTAGCAAGAACCCTAAAGAGCATCTGAGGCCTTTTTCATCCTGTCCAGATCTCGAGGACTTATTACATGTGACCCCACCACAAAACCTCGAAAGAGAATCCTAGGACTAATTACGAGCACAAGGCTCAACCTATCGGATCTACCAAGGCACAAATTACATGTGGTCACCACAAAACCTCGAAAGAGCATCCCAAGACTGATTATGAGCACAAGGCTCAACCTATCGGATCTCCCAGGGCACAAATTACATGTGGTCATGGCAAAACCTCGAAAGATCATCCCAGGACTGATTACGAGCACACGGCTCAACCTATCGGATCTCCCAGGGCACAAATTACATGCCATAGGACAAAACCTCGAAAGAGCATCTACCAGATATCCCAGGGCACAAATTACATGCCATAGGAAAAACCTCGAAAGACTATTTGCAGATCTCCCAGGGAACAAATTATATGTCCTCCCAAGCAAAACCTCGAAAGATCATTTGCCATATATCCCAGGGTATAAATTACATGCCGTAGTTAAAACCTCGAAAGACTATCTGCAAATCTACCAGGGCACAAATTACATGCTTATCTGCACAACCTGTTCCACGGCCACAGAGTATAAACCTGATACTCACCATACATCATCCTGATGTACACATGATCATCTTGATCATCATAACTGCAACATCCTGCTGCATGTCATCTGGAGCAACATCCTGAAGCTCGTCATCCATGATCATCCTGATCATACAATGCATCTACCTGATGCATACCAAGTATCTACCTGATACATATCAACATACATGATCCACCTAATCATACAATGTATCCACCTGATACAAATACAAATACATGATACATATCACCATACATGATCTACCTGATCATACAATGTATCCACCTGATACATATACAAATACATGGTCCAAGCATCCAACATGATGCATATACAAAATACATACACATGATCCAACCGATCATAACGAGCATCCAACATGATGCGTACATACATATAAATGATCCAACTGATCATATCTAGCATCCAACATGATGCATACATACATATAAATGATCCAATTGATCATATCCAGCATCCAACATGATGCATACATACATATAAATATAAATGATCCAACTGATCATACAAAGCAGAAACCAGAACATCATCCTGATGCTCATCATCTAGTGCTTACATCCACAGCCATGTGAAGGATCCTCCTTCCAACATGCTTGGAATGGCTTCAGCAAATGTGTCCATCACTTCTTCCTCAAAGTGTCATCAATCTAAAGAACACCAAGCCTCTCCCTGAAGTACTTGAACTTCACCCTGGCTAGTGGCTTTGTCAGCACATCTGCAATCTACTCGTCCATCGCAACATACAGGAGCTTCACGGCTCCTCTCTGCACCATATCCCTGATATAGTGATATTGGATCTCTATGTGTTTCGACCTGTCATGAAACACTGGGTTCTTAGACAGCTTCACACAACTCTGGTTATCGCAGAATATACCAGTAGCATCCAATGGGAGATCAAATAACTTAGACAGTAGCTTCTATAGCCATACTGCCTCACAACTAGCTGAACAAGTTGCAACATACTTTTCCTCAGCTGTACTCAGTGCTACACAGGACTGCTTCCTACTAAACCAAGAGATCACACCTGATCCCATACTGAAGCAGCACCTAGTTGTGCTCTTCCTATCTGCAGCACTGCCAGCCCAATCTGAATCAACATAACCCTGTAGGTTAAACTTTTGATTCACATCATACTTGAGCCCATAATCAACTGTACCCTTAAGGTACCTCAGAATATGCTTTACATCAACCAGGTGAACATCTCTCAGATCCGTCAGGAACTGGCTCAATGTGTTCATCGCAAAGCAAATATCTGGTCTCATGTTTCTCAGGTACATAGAGGACCCAATCATATGACGATACATCATGACATCGATTGGATCAGATGAAGCATCACACAGAAGCTTTAGGTTCGATTCCATAGGTGTGGCCATGGCCTTGCAATCCATCATCCCGAATCTCTTCAGGATATCTACTATGTACTTCCCTTGACCAAGGAAGATCCCACCTACACTCTGCCATACTTCCATACCTAGGAAATAATGCATCATTCCCAAAGTTCTTCATATCGAATTTGGCAGCAAGCTTCCTCTTTGTATCACACCAAGTTATGGGAGCTTGCTACAAGCCATACAAGACTTTATTCAATCTACACACATGTGACTCCCTGTCAGGTCTTGGGACTGCATCCCAAACATCTTCTTCATGATCGACGAATCATGGCATTCCATTTCTTCATCCCAGATCCTGGGAACTTCAATATATTCAATATCTTTAATAGATATCTTTGTTGCTGGAACAAATGTTGTAGTCCTTTTGTAGGTGAAGATATACGGTCTTTCCTACAAAACAAGTTAAATTGCATGATTAGAAACATCTCATAATTTTCAGAACAAATTCTTTACACATAAAGAAATATGTCATGCAGTCATGCAGTTATCTTAGCCAATGCTTCAATACAACATTTATCCATGTTCCACAACTTTCTAGATGCCTTCCAGTCTTTACTAGAACATTGTTAAGAGTTTGCACTACTCCCAACATGTTAGAAAAGAGGTTTCATTCTATATAAGAAGCACTGGAATGTTGTACAGTTCCATAGGCCACTTACCCATCACATGCATATTAGTAGTATATTGTTCATTAATGCAATCATTCTAATATGCACAAGACATCTCCTAAGTCTAGGAACATAAGCATAATATTATTTAAACAAACAAAATAGACAAGAAATGATAATTGAAATACTTATCTTTGTTTGTTTGTTGGGTGGACTCCCTCTGAATCTTTGCTTCCTGGCAGGAGCTGCTGAAGTAGCTTCTTCTACACCTTTCTATTGTGGAATGTAGGAAGATGGTCAACTCCCTCTGAAAATCTGCATCCTTGTAGGAGCTGCTGGAGTGTGCTCCCTCTTGATCTTTGCTTCCTAGATTACCTATCCTTGAACTTATATTCATCTTTGCTGACATCAATCTTCTTGAACCTTGGAAAGTATATTCTGTAAGCCTTCGAGCTTTCACTGTAACCCACAAAGATACCCTTCTTTCCTGAAGGATCTAGTTTAGTCCTCTTTTCCTTTGGGACATGAGTGTATACTGGACAACCAAATATTCTGAGATGGATAACTTCAGGTTTCTTACCAGAAAAGACCTCTTCTGGTGTCTTGTTGTTCAATATCTTGTGCGGTGTTCTATTCTGCACATATACAGTTGTTCTAGCTGCTTCTGCCCATAGATGCATAGGTAGATCCTGGTCATGCAGCATTGCCCTTGCTACTTCCATGATTGTTCTGTTCTTCCTTTCTGCAACTCCATTCTGTTGAGGATTATAAGGAGTAGTCAACTCCCTCTTAATCCCTGAATCACTACAAAGCTTCTTGAAGTCACTTGAGGTGAATTCTCCACCATTTTCGGATCTGAACTTTTTGATTTTCTTGTCAGTTTGATTCTCCATCAAGGTTTTGAATTCCTTGAACTTATCAAACACCTCATCTTTTTTCTTCAAGAATTATACCCAAGTCTTCCTGGAGAAGTCATCAATAAATGAGACATAATAAACATACCCACTCAGAGAACTAGATGACATAGGACCACATACATCTGAGTGGATGATTTCCAGGATGTCTTTTGCCTTGATTTCACTGCTTGGGAAAGCCTTCTTAATGTTTATACCCTTTGAACATCCTTTTCAAACACCTTCATGTTTGGTCTTGATTTTAGGAAGACCCTCTACAGCCTTGCTTGCACTTGAAAGTTCCCTATAGTGCATATGAGCAAGTCTTCTATGCCAAAGTTCACTTGGCTCCATGCATTCATGTACTATGGCATGTTCAGGTTGTCCCTTCAGTTTATACAAACCTCCCTCTTGCTCTCCAATCACTACTGCATCATCTATGTTCTTTCCCTTTGGCCACATTAGGACTTGACCATCCACAAATGCAACCCTCATACATTTTGCATCCAATGCAAAGATGGAGAGTAAGTTCTTCTTGAGTCCAGGTACATAAAAGACTTCTTTCATCTTCAAAGATTTTCCAGAATCTAGGTTGTAGGAGGCTTCACCACTTCCTTTGATTGGGTATTGATAATCATCCCCAAGTTTCCCCTTATGGGGTGATTCATGTTCAGATAGATTACAAAAGATGTTAAAATTCAATATGCTAAGATAGAAAATAGCAACATTACATTCCATTTCACAATAATAGCATATACAGGATCACTGAAGAAACAACAAGCATAGCATAAACACAAGAGACAGAGATTTATCCTGGGAAACCCTCATGGGGTAGAAAACCCAGCAAAGCTTCCTCAATGTAGATGACCAGCAATATACAAAGATGAAATCCTGAGACATGATCTCCTCCTCCATAATAGAAGACCTCTCCTCCAAAAGTGCGCTATCCTCAAGTGAGTGAGTGTGTCTAATGAGGAACACACCTCCTCTATTTATACACTACACTGACATATATTTTACACAAGTACATGTAGGCTCGTATTTAACCATTAGGTTAAATACCCCACTACAACTGACTGGGTCGACCCCTCTAGGGTGGTCTAATAACCCTTTGACCCACATAACACATACAGGGCCGACCCCCACTAGGGAAGTGTAATAACCCGAGTTACCACATTTTGACGGAGGAATAAACATCTCCGGATATACAATAATATCTTCATGGAGGAATGAAACATCTCCGGAATAATAAAGTACAAATATAATATTCTTTGAAGTTACAATATCTCAACACTCCCCCTTAACGAGAAGGATATTATAACAGCATCTGCACGATCAAGGAGTCATCAACATCATACATGATACATCTATAAATCATTGGAAGATTTCTCAACATCATCAGTAACTCAAGTAGTTACTGGAACATCTTTATCTTCAGTACTGAGTCTTTATCTTCTGCAGCACTCGAACAGCTACAACAACATCAACATCTAGATCCTCACGATCATCAGTATCGTCATCTCATGATCATCAGCATCGTCATCACACGATCATCAGCATCGTCATCACATAATCATCAGCATCGTCATCACACGATCATCAGCATCATCATCACACGATCATCAACATCGTCATCACACGATCATCAGCATCGTCGTCACACGATCATCAGCATCGTCATCACACGATCATCAGCATCGTCATCACACGATCATCAGCATCGTCATCACACGATCATCAGCATCGTCATCACACGATCATTAGTATCGTCATCTCATGATCATCAGCATCATCATCTCACGATCATCAGCATCGTCATCACACAATCATCAGTATCGTCATCAATACAGGTATCCATGACAATACAAGTATCCACATCATTAGTACAAGTATTCATGCCAATACAAGTATACATATCATCAATACAAGTATCCATACTGATACAAGTAACCATATCATCAATACAAGTATCCTACCGATACAAGTAACCACATCATCAATACAAGTATCCTACCGATACAAGTAACCACATCATCAATACAAGTATCCATACCGATACAAGTAACCTACACCATCAATACAAGTATCCTACCGATACAAGTAACCACATCATCAATACAAGTATCCATACCGATACAAGTAACCACATCATCAATACAAGTATCCATACCGATACAAGTAACCACATCATAATGAAAAAATCACTTTCTCGGAGACCATTCGTCTACGGATCAATTCAGGGACCAAATTCCGGGGATGATACAATCCCCACTTCTCGGAGACCACACGTCTACGGATCAATTCAGGGACCAAAGTCCGGGGATGATACAATCCCCACTTCTCGGAGACCACGCGTCTACGGATCAATTCAGGGACCGAAGTCCGGGGATGATACAATCCCCACTTCTCGGAGACCACATGTCTACGGATCAATTCAGGGACCAAAGTCTGGGGATGATACAATCCCCACTTCTCGGAGACCACACGTCTACGGATCAATTCAGGGACCAAAGTCTGGGATGATACAATCCCTACCTATCCATTAAGGACTTCATTTTTGGAGACCATACGTCTACAGATCAATTCAGGGACTGAAGTCCAAGGATGATACAATCCCTACCTATCCACTAAGGACTTCATTTTCGGATACCATACGTCGACGGATCAATTCAGGGACCGAAGTCCAGGGATGATATAATCCCTCTTCTTTCTCGGAGATACCTGTCTACGGCTCACTTTAGAACAAGTGTTCAAGGATGATACAATCCCTCTTCTTTCTCGGAGACCCCTGTCTACGGCTCACTTTATAACATGTGTTCAAGGATGATGCAATCCCTCTTCTTTCTCGGAGACCCCTGTCTACGGCTCACTTTAGAACAAGTGTTCAAGGATGATACAATCCCTCTTCTTTCTCAGAGACCCCTGTCTACGGCTCACTTTAGAACAAGTGTTCAAGGATGATACAATCCTCACATGTATTCTCATCAATACATCTATCAACAAAAGCATGTATTCTTACTAATACATCTAACATCAAAAGAATGTATAAGTAAAACTAAGTATTCTAAGCATAAGAGTCCTAAATCTAAATAATTCTAAGTATCTAGGTGTAGAGAACAGGTTACCTGATCATCGACCTTGTTTTTCGATGAGACAATCTCATCATCAGTGACTATACTACTCCCCCTTTCGAGGAGGGTCCTTTTGAGCTACACCAAGCTTGTCTCGGAAGTATTCAAATTTCACTCGAGACAGAGGTTTGATTAGTATGTTGGTAACTTATTCACTTGAGGTAGAGATTTGGTTAGTACATCGGTAACCTGTTACAAATTCAAACTTTAGTTCCTTCTGCATCATATCTTATTAGATCCCTATGTTCTTTGACTTATCATGGAACACTAGATTCTTTTTCATCTTCATACAACTCTATTTGTCACATAGGATCATAGTTGGTTCTATCTCTAATTCAAACCAATCCTGAAGCCAAACTTATTCACAACTAGCAGAGCAAGCAGCCATATATTCTGCTTGTGTTGAGAGCCACACTAGACTGCTTCCAGCTAAACCACGAGATCATGGCTAATCCCAGACAATAACATCCTCTTGATGTGTTCTTCCTGTCTGATACACTTTCTGCCCAATCAACATCTGATTAGCCATCTGAAGTCATGATCTCCAAGATAGCATAGATCAAAGTCTATCGTATCCTTTAGGTGCCTCATTACATGCTTTGCAACTATCAGGTGAACACATCTAGTTTCCACTAGATACTGACTCAAGGTGTTCACAACAAAGCATATATCTAACCTAATATATGTTAGATACATCAATCACCCAATAATTTGACTATACAGAGTTATATCCACTAGCTCTGATGAGTCATCCCCTAACAGCTTCAAGTTGGAATCCATAAGAGTGGCCATTCCAACACCTCAAGTCCTTTTAATATTTCTCGGCATACTTTCCCTGGTTGAGAAAGATTCTTTCTGATCCTTGCCATACTTCCAGATCTAGGAAGCAATGCATCAATATGAGATCTTTCATTTTTCTTTTATGCATCCATCTATCTGTGCCATCTCCCGTTAGATGGTTCTACTGATATGAACCTCAACATCATTCGAACTCTGAGGTGATTTCCTTCTTGTATCCATGTCATCTGTGCATAGAAGCCATATTCAATCTTATAACAAAGGTTGAGATTCACATCACCCATGATGATCATTAAGCTCATCAATTTATTATCAATCCTGGGTACCCATACAGAACCTGATTCACACTTCTTCTTTAATTGCACCATTAAGAGAATGGTCTTTATCTATTCACTTGGAGCAAAACATCTCATCATGATTCTCTTCCTCTTTCTAAGAGAATCTTCTAGCCACAAGCCTTCTATAGTGTGTTTGATTTGTAAATCTTTTATTGAACATCCATCGCTTGTTCAGTGTTCATCATTCATCATGATCTTTCCTACAAATCAAAATTAAGTACAGGATTAGTAATAGTTCATAATCATCAAATCATATTGACATGATAACCTATTATGCATACAGATATCATTTACATAGTTATGCAACTATTTTGACCAATACTTTGGCACAAGACTTTCCCATATCCTGTATGCATACAGTGGCTATCTAGATGCCTTCCATCTCTACCAGAACATACTATTGAGAGTGTGCACAGCTCTCAGCATGTCAGCAAAGAGGTTTCATTCTAGACAAGCAACAATGGAATGTTTGTCCAACTTACCAATCATGTGCATATTAGTAGCGTGATATATTCTAGGAATACAAATATGCATACAAGCAATATCATTTACTATTTCTAATAACAACTCAAATACTTATCTTTTATGTTTGTGTGGTTGCCTCCCGCTTGATCTTCTGTATGTTTTCTGAACTTCTATTCTTCTGTACCACTGTGCATGCTCAAGTGTGCACTAGTGTCATCCTCATGATCTCATACACATACAAATATTATCAAAACATTCTATTTCTTGAATATGTATAGTCATGATCATTAGTATTCAGGGTTTCAAGGAAGTCTTCTTTTACTCATGCATATTCTTGTTTGATCTAGATAGTTAAATCATGAATCAAGATAAGAGACATAATATGCATAAACCCTTGATTACTAACTTTATGAATAAGCATAACCAATCATACCAAGTATACTTATATAGGGGATCCTAACACAAGGTAAGATTCTAACTTGACATAGGAAAACATACCTGGATTAGTATACCTGCTTAGTTATGTACAACATACCTAAACAATCTCTTCAATGATTTAGAGATCCTGAGCTAAAACCTGCATGTCTCATAGGTTAAGCATAATATATCAAAGTCATACATACCTCGTAAGTTAGAACAAAGATTATGGTTGAGTCTTTGTCTTTATGTGGAACTTGATTTGTCTTTCGTGATGTACCTGAATCTTGTTAGCAGACAACGTCAACCTCACACAACACCATATAGCAGTAGTACAATCATATAGCCCTAATCAATGAATGTCTTCGATCATTCACATGCATTCATACTGTTACTAGGGTGATAAGATAATTCTAACATTAATCAAGATTGTACTAACAAATAATATGAAGACAAACACATTATGAATTTAATCAGGAATCAGATTTCAAGACATACCTAAACCTCCTTGAGTCATACCTGTCGAGACTTCTTGTAGTCTTCTTATGTAAGGCCTTAGCCTCAACTCCCCCTGAAACTTGATCTGGAGCTTGATTAGGGTTTGCTAGAGAAACCCTAAAAATTCAATCTTTGACTTTCACACTTCTGAATGGATGGAAGGATGTGTCTTGCTAAGCTGATCAAACTAGCATACTTCAATTTTGAAATCTCCAAAATTTGACCCCTCAAAATTGCCTTCGAAACTTCTGGATCTTCTGGACAGGAACCCGAACTAGGGTTTGATGAAGCCCACCTTTTTTTCCAATCAATAGGTTCGATCCAAGGCTCTAAACTCTTATTTTTCTGAGGAGCTTCCAGCCGTGGTTACAGACTTCAAAAAATTCCAACATTTGTTGAAGCCCTAATTTTCCATCTTTCTGATCAAAATCCCGAGCTAGGGTTTAATCAAGCCCGGTCTTCTACCCAACCAAAAAATTTGATCTTGGTCTCTAAATTTCGATTTTCTTGAGTAGCATTCAGCCGTGGATTCCAATTCCAAAAATTCTAACTTTCTCTGAAACCCTAAATTCTGGAAGCCATGAATAAAGGTGCTCCAAAAATAATTTTGTTTTGACTGAAATATGTACCTGATTGTTACTGCTATAACTCCGAAATTTTTGCTCCACAGGGTCTGAAATTTTTTTTTGTAGTATCCTGACCTGTCATCTTTCCATCCTGATAGGTGTGACCTCAATTGGATTTTCTGAGAGAGAGTTATGCCAAATGTCGCAACGTGACCTTTTTGGGGATAATACAGGAGAGCGAACTTGTACGTCGTGCCACGTGTCACTGTTTGAACTTCGGCCTCTGAAATTTTTTTTGAGATAGCTCGACCTATTATCTTTCCATCCTGACAGGTATAACCTCAATTGGACTCTTTGAGAGAGAGTTATTCCAAGTGTCTCAACGTGACCTGTTTATGGGATAAAACAGGAGAGCGAACTTGTACGGCGTGCCACGTGTCACTGGTTCAACTTCGGCCTCTGAAAAAAGTTTCTTGAGATAGTACAGTCTGTGTAATACCTATCAATTTTTACAAAATTTCATTTGGAGCTTCCTAGCCCAAGTTATGACCTTTTTTCCTAGCTCACCTGATTTTGACTAAGATCTGGAAGAGGCAGAAACCCTAACTTGTACTGATCATAACTTACAAAGTACAACGAATCTGAGGGTTCCCTTTGGACACAAGATACCTGGAGATGTTATCTACGACCTATAAAGGTTTCAGATCCTGAAACGTTTCCAAAATGTATTTATAGTGAAAGTTCCACGATGACTGGTTTTTGCTATATAAAACCCTAACCTTCAAATTGTCGTAAGTGCCATACCTTGTCTTCCTTCAGGTTAGATCTGATACCATGTTAAAATTCAATATGATAAGATAGAAAATAGCAGAATTACATTCCATTTCACAATAATAGCATATATAGGATCACTGAAGAAACAACAAGCATAGCATAAACACAAGAGACAGAGATTTATCCTGGGAAACCCTCATGGGGTAGAAAACCCAGCAAAGCTTCCTCAATATAGATGACCAGCAATAGACAAAGATGAAACCCTGAGACATGATCTCCTCCTCCATAATAGCATACCTCTCCTCCACAAGTGCGCTATCCTCAAGTGAGTGAGTGTGTCTAATGAGGAACACACCTCCTCTATTTATACACTACACTGACATATATTTTACACAAGTACATGTAGGCTCGTATTTAACCATTAGATTAAATACCCCACTACAACTAACTGGGCCGACCCCTCTAGGGTTCTCTAATAACCCTTTGACCCACATAACACATACAGGGCCGACCCCCACTAGGAAAGTCTAATAACCCGAGTTACCACATTCCGACGGAGGAATAAACATCTCCGGATATACAATAAGATCTTCACGGAGGAATGAAACATCTCCGGAATAATAAAGTACAAATATAATATTCTTTGAAGTTACAATATCTCAACAAAAGATTCCTTAAACCCAGTCATGTGTTTGGAATCCCCACTGTCAATCAACCAATCATTACAACCATGGGAGATAGTACCTATGAGAGCAGAAATTAGAACATATTCTTCTTCACTTGATGAGTCATCATCACTATCACTTTCTGCCCTAGCCTTCTTCTTTGGGGGTTCATCATCTTTGGCAGCATGATCATGATATCTTCTTTTGTTATTCTTCTTCTTATTATTGAATTTTTTTTTGTTGTCTTTCTTCTTCTTGGGACAATCTGAAGCAAAGTGTCCCTTCTCATTGCAATTGAAGCATCTGAGATCTTTCTTATCTTGATGATAATGGTGGTGTGAGAATCTCCTGTTATGAGATGATTCCTTCTTGTACTTGCCTTTCCTGGCATGTGTTGTGAGAGCTTGATCTTCATTTCCAATCTTTTCTTCTCGGTCCACAAGCCTAGCTTCTTCTTGAGAGCATTCTTCCCGCAATCTGTTGAAGGAGATCCACTTCCTCCTTGCACATATTCCTTGAATAAAGGAATCCCATGACCTGGGTAGGCCATTTAGAGTGGTCATCACCACTTCACCATTCTCCACCATTTCATCCATTGCTTCTAGTTTTTCCTTGATATGGGAGACCCTTGAAAAATAAGATTGAATGGTTTCTCCATTCTGAAACTTTACTCCTTTCAATTGGTTCCGCAGGGTCATCTTCCGATTTATGTTATTTCCTTCAAATAGCTTGGTCAAAGAGTCAAACATCTTCTTGGGTGTCTTTAGAGAAGACAAATGGGGTATGAGATGGTCTTTGATAGAATCAGCAATGATTCTCTTTTCCTTGACCAAGTTCTTCTTATGCAATACCTTAGCCTCTTCATCCTCTGGGATAGGGATGTCTTCTTTTACATTTGAGTCCAACTCATTCTCTTCCAGGATTAACCCAATCCTATACTTCCAAGCTCGGAAGTTATCAGCTCCTTCAAGCTTATCCTAAAGCTTGGTGTGGTGAGACATATTAAAGAGTACTTCAAATGGAAATAGAAAAGATTTAGGTGTTACCACTTGAAATGTTGAAAACTGGATCTGGTCTCGGATTAGGGTTTGTCGAAAAAACCCTAAAAATTCAAAATGTGAATTTCAATTTTCTGAAAGGATAGAAAGATGCGCCTTGATGAGTTGATCAGCCTGGTGTATTTAGAATTTGAGATCAGCAAAGCTTTACCCTTCAGATTTTCCTTTTTGTCCTCCAGGGTTCACTAGGGAGAGCCCTGAATTAGGGTTTGAGTTTTCCAGAGATCTACCCATCCAAAAATCTCGATTCAAAGCTCTAAACTTCGATTTTTGCAAGGAGCTTCCATCTATGTCTTTAGATTTCAGAAATTCCTATTTTGTGGAAACCCTAATTTTTAGGGACAAATCTGAAAATGCTCAGAATTGAATTCTGATTGGACAGATAGATTCTCCTTGATAAGTAGAGTCAATCTACTATACAGCTTTTCCAAAATCTGTGGAGAGAAACCCAATAAACAAGAAACTCAAGTTTATGTCACTGCAAAATGTCTTCTTCTCAGGTTAGCTCTGATACCATGTTAAATTTTGAGCATTAATTCACAATACTCTAGGATCTTCACTAAGAGAATAACATATACAATATATCAATGCATAACAATCACAATAAGCATCACAAGCATCACAAGAATCAAAAGCATGAGAGACAAGAGACACAAAGTTTCCGTGGGGAAAACCCTAAGGTGAAAAACCCCACAACTTCCTCAGAGATAGAGAGAGCAATGGCTCAACCAAAGTTCAACCAAAATACACTTGAGATAGTCTCCTAGAAGTAGATGATCCTCCTCCTCACTAGTGCGCCACTTTCTGAGTGAGAGAGATATGACTTTCCGAATGATCTAAATAGAGATATCCTGATCTCTATTTATACTAACCTGTTTTCCCAGTGACCTTATGGGGCCGACTTGTCTAGCTAGGTACATCCACAATATAATATATATTTCAGGGCCGACCCCACACATGGTGGTCTAATAACCCATCGGCAAGTACACACACTTGCGACACTTGTCAATCCACATGATGACACTTCCTTATAGAGGAATAACACATCTCTAATAAGGGTACAATAAATATATATGAAATACATAGATGAAATACATTCCCAAGTTACATATACATCAACACACTAATCATCGGTCGACCCATACTTAGTTGTTGACTACTGACTAGAGGATAAATTCCACTCGAACTCTAAGGTGGAGGTGGTAATGATGCTCCAGTTATGAAGTTAATAGAAATTAAAGTTTTCCCTCCATTTGTTGGGGTCAAATAAGATGTTGAACCGATCTCCTAACTTTGAGGTGTACTCATTGAAAACGATGGCTAACCTGGTTCATAAGTGGTCATGTTTGGTGTAGATATTCGTTGTGAAGAAAAATATAAAGAATGCACAAGGGAATGTTGAAAATTTTGTATTTCCAGATTGGACCTAGGGGGGAAACTCTGACATCTAAGTTGGTTACCAAATGTTTGTAAACGTTCGATAGTCTCATAAATTGGGGCAAGAAAGAGGTCATTATGAATCCATGGAGAAAACCTATGTGGTGGATTTTCCACCATCGAAAATGAACCAAAATTGGAAACATGTTGACCTAAAGAAGTGTCCCAAAATGTTGTAGTTGGACCAAAAGCAGTTGATATTGGGTCATCCTGGGGTTGATTGAAAATCCAATCAGTGGCTCCAGGATTTTCTTCCATCGAATGATGAAAGGATGTTTCATGTGGAGGAGGTTGTTCCACAATCAAAGGTCCCATAGGATCAATGATAGGTGGGTTTTCCAGAGGAGAACAGTTCATTCCCGATTCTAAGCTAGAAGTACCTTCTTCATGTGACACAAATGTCATAGGTTGATCCATAGTTTCTCCCGAGTTTTCCTCTTGGTTAAGGGGATATTCACGTGGAAAGTTCAAAATCCTGCGGGGTCTTCTTAAAGGTTGATCAGTCAGGATGGCTAAAGTATAAATTCTCCTAAAAGTCTCTTAAAGAAAAGAAAAAACACACTTCAAGGCCTACTCAAGCTAAATCCACATGCAAACTGTGTGATAGATGGTATTCAAAATTTTGGAACCTCACGGGATTATCAACACATCACAACTTGTGATATACTACAGGGTCCAACAGTTATACTAGGACCAATATTTCAGAGCACTAACTAGGGATGATTAGGACCGTACCCCTGACTGTATAGCCCGACTAAATGGAAGTACGTGCGCAGCAGCTCCCCGGGTGTTGTTCTCAGTGTATTTCCAGGCCAAGACCGCCAATGGTTAACTCGAATGGTTTTAGGAATCCTAGTGGGGTCTCCCAATATACTCAAGGTACGTGGGATCTCCAATTTGTAGTGGTGTTGTCTAATGCACAACTGCATGATAGGAGCCTTCTGATATACTTTTGAGTACATGAAGTGTAATGTTCCTTGTTAGGAATTTTATTAAAATGGCAATTTTTTCACTTTTTTCCCTAGTTAGACCTTTGACTAGTTTTTATCTCTAGGTCCCAAATTTGCCCCAAATGATCCCAAATACTCTGAGAAGGTATATGAATTATATTAGAACATAAATATGTGTTTCAGGGATTCCTTTGGACCTTTAAAATACTTCTGCAAATCCTCTTTCAATTATGATCAATGTAGGTAACTTTACTAGTGATTTTCCTTTGACTAGTATTGGTCTCTAGGTCTCAAATTGAATCCAAATGCCTTCAAATATTCAAGGAAGGTGTATGAATGATATTATAAATTGAATATGATATTTATGGATTAAATATGTCCACCAAAAAACCACTGCAAACTCTCTTAAGATTCTGAACCAATTATGCAATTTTACTAGTAATTTGGGGTTCAAATCCCCCTGGGGTAAGTACTGAAAATAGCTTCCCAAATGCCTCCAAACCCACTCAAATTTATCAACAGAGGTTTGTAATGTGTTAAGTATTTTATTAAAGTCTCATATGCACCATTAATAGATTATTACAACTGTTCTCACCCTCTCCCATTCAACTGCAAATATCCCCAATTCGACCCTTGGGGAAATGGCACTATTTCACCTCCCAATACAACTAAACTGAGTAAAAATGCTTGAAATGCTCAAGTACAGTACATCAAACTTGTATAAGACATCCATGGCAATATATTGATCACAAATATATCATAGAATCACCCATTCATTCGAAATCATCATCAATACATTGGCTCACAACAAGGTAGTGGGGAAATGGCATTGTTCTTCCATTAAAAATGAGATTTATACATTTCTACATGGAATTTAGACCTGAAAATTTTTGGAGATTAAGAACAGAGTATTTACTTCATATTAAAAAAAAAGGGGGCTTTAAAAGCTTCCCCAAAGAGTACAATATCTCACCAAAAACGCCCTCCCTCAACGATCAAGAATATGCCATCAAAACTGGAAATGGTTGAAGGAGTGAGCTGCAATAGAATAAACCATGAGCTTCCCTGTAGCTTACACCTGCAAATAAAGACTCCATTAAAGCTCCAAATTAAATGTCTAAATGGCCTTTCCAATTACCAACTTGGATGGGAATCTTTCACCCTCGAAATTGGCTAAGGCAAGAAACTAGTCATCCACTAGCTCTCCCTCTTCACAAATGCAATTGCAAATTCTACAAATGATAAAAAGATGGTTTCATTATTTTTTATTGACATTTATAAAGTTATAATGTCCTCCATGGTTCTAATTCCTTCCAAGAGACTCATGCCAACTCAAGTTGGGAAGAGATTCCAAAGAACGCCACTTGTACAACAATTCCTAGTTTCCCACTTCCACCAAATCACATGTGGAAGCATCTTAGCTTCCCTAACACCCTTGAGCGACCTCTTGGATTCTATTTTTATCCCTGACATGTCATATATGTCATATGTCAGCCTTCAGGTCTGATTTTTGTCATAGGTGTCATAGCATCTTCATCATTGTTGTCATAGAGCTAGGGAATCTAGCCCAAGTGTCTCACTAACTCCAAATTGCCTCTTCCTCTTCCATGGGAGTTACTCTTCCTCTATATTTCGACCTTGGATGATTCATGCCATGAATAATACCTTTTGGACTCCCCCAAGTATGTTACCATTCACCTTGAATTCGAATTGGTGAGAGAATGATGCCAAGTGAAGTGGGGAAATCTAGCAAGATGTGCGTCCCACTTCCTCCATGTGTCTTCATGATCAAATGCCACTTTGGTTTTCACTTGTATATATTTATTTAGATCCTTTATTAAATATTTATTCCACTCTAATATTCAAACATCATTTATTATCCCCATTATTCCAAATCCCAAAGCTTCCACCCCAAACCTAGGAAACTAGTAATTTTCCTCCTTGGCAATTATTTGACCTTTAACATCAATTTTACAAAATCTAATGAATATGGCCAATGTGATTAGGCCATTGTGACCCAATTCCAAATTTGGGACATGACATGAAGTAACTTTCTATATACCGAAAGGTACGTGAAAGGACGTTCGATATACCGATGGGTACGTGGAAGAACTGCAATCCCTTGGGATGTAGTGGAGGAAAACAACGATAGTTTCCACGCTTAAATACATTGAAACACGTCTATAACCTAGCACACGAGTTTCTATACAATTTTAACCTAGGCTACCACTTGATTTTAAGTTGTACGGTTAGGTGAATCCATGAAGTGAAGACTTGGAATTTAAACAAATACAATATTTCATATATGAACATGCAAGTCTCTCTTTTTCTTTTCGATGAAAACTAGTTAAGGTAAGGAGAAATATTTTTGTTTTCCAATAATAAAATGAAAAAAATACCTCTATACTTTCAAAATCAACCAAAAGACTAAAAATCACTATTTTCAACAATCCAACAAAAATAAGAATAACACATCAAATCTGAATATTTTTTCTTTTTCTCTTTTCAACTTAAGCAAATTTACGACAAAATGAAAAGATGAATTTCCATTTTTTGAATGCAATACCTCCTAATTCTTAAATAAGAATTAAAAAGTGGGAAAAAAATCAAAATGCAATAATTTTCACTATCTTTGGAATACTTTGAGAAAGTTTAAACACACTTAAAATTTTCAAGGAAATGATGAATGACTTTTCATAACCAAGAAAATGCAAGTTAATAATAATCTTTTAAAAAATTTTAAGGATCTTTTAAGCACTCATTCCAAACCATAAATAATTCTCTACAACAATTTCAAGAAACAAGCTTGAAATGAAGATAATCAAAGTTTTGGTCTTCTAGCCAATATACCCAATAGATCTGAGAATTGTATTGCTTTTCCAACCTCTATTTAGATGAACAAAAAATGTATGCTATGACAAACTTTAATTGATTGGAAATTCTAAAAAAAAATGCAATCACCCAAAATCTCAAAAACACACAAAATGAAACAAAAAATCACAACAAACAAATATTGGAGGGCTAAGAAGTCATATCGAACATATTAGATGACCTAACAAGGAGTCACAAGACTAAATGTGCTAGTAAGGGATTGAAATTTCCCAATATGAGTAATACACCCACTTGACTAGATAGGACTCTAATCAATGTTGAAACTTCAAAAAATAAGCCAAGGATGAAGTATGATGTGTCTAGGAGTTTCTGTGATAGTGAAAGACAACACACAGAACTCAAGAATCAAACCAAAAATCACTTTGAGAAATTTTACATTGTGTACCAAATAATGAAGGGCGACGTGCCTTGCAAGGATGTACCAGAGCATTGCGAGTCCCAACGACGCGCTCTGTTCACTAAGAAATCGCGTCAACAACGCAAGTTGTAAACTGACGTATAGAATCGACGACGTAGGTTGCTAAAGGGTGAAATGCATCAGAATTTCAGTGACGCAGGCTATGAACTGCCTAGGTGCATCAGACGGGATCCAAACAACAAAAATAGAAAACTCTCAAAGAATGAAAAGCTAAATGGCTCAATAAAGATCCCAAATAGAGTCCGCATGTCCCAAAAAATCTATGATGGTCAGATCCAAGAAGAAGAGGCAACTTATAGGCTAGAGTCTAATTTGGAAAGAAATCAAAGAAACCAAGAAATGCAACAAAATAAAAACTATATATTACTCTCCCTAGTATGGTTGCCAATTTTGTTTATGGACAATCTGTAAGAGAGGACTCAAATGGATCTCTCTAGTCTCAATGGTTCAAATCTAGAACAAAACTAGTACATAACACAAATACCCTTCCTATATTGATTGAAATGCAATATGAGTAAAAGAGATGGCTTACCTTATGGGCACAGTTTTTTTCTCCTTGTCAATCCAAGTCCTTGATCTTCAAATCTTCAGCTGCAAAACCGAACAAAATATGTGGAAACAAACAAATAATAAAAGCACATGATTGTGAATCAATCTAGATCAACAGTCAAAGAGGTTAATCCTAAATATTATTAACACAACAAGTTTATGGAAATAATGTATATTAGATGTAATAATAATAAGTACAAAGAGAGAGGTGTTACAACCGATGCTTTGACATCATAACCTCCTTCCAACAATCCTAGCCTCAAGATCAAATGCTTAGCCTCCTAATGGAAGAAGAGGATATCCTAGCGAAATTCCACTAGCATGTAGGTACTCTATCCTTCCTCTCTTAACAATGGATAGGGTGTTCATATATATAGGGAAAAAGGGATAAGGATTTAGGGGAGAGGCTTAAGGGATCATCCCACTAGGTAAGGGGATCGAATGCCACCTTTCCAGATATGTAGGGATAAGTCTCCACACCATCCAAGCTTCGAGAAGTCGCTCGAAGCTTCTCTTTATACATTTTAACCAACAACGACACACATTTCAAAAGGACAACTCGCGCTAATTGGAGGTTGACGCATCTTGTGTAAGGGAATCTAGCATCACTGACGCACTCTGCTAAGGTGCAGAGCATGTCACCCTAAGTCTGATGCACCTTGTCGGAGATCAAAGCGCATCAGGGTGACAACACAAATTCAAAAGGGATGAACATCAAGTTCTCTTTTTGTGTTTTGGGCCAGGTACTTTAGGAATCATGACACATAGAGGACACATGACTCATGATGACGAGATTTTGGTGTAACATGCATATGAGAATAAAATGGGGAAAACATTGTGGAAGCTTACAAATGTTGAATTGAAGGCCTATATTACTAAATGAGTTATAATTGAAATAATTGGGTTGGTTATGGAGGTGTATGAGGTAAAATTCCATAGTTTTAGATTAATCTCTATGAAAAATTGGGAAAATATAGTTTTCAAACTAACTCTTTGATAAAATTCCCTTGAGGAGTTATAGTTTTGAATGACCAAATGATGTTTTTAGACCCAGCATATGAGCTAACATGAGAGATGGTGATAAATTCATAAGTTATGGATTTTTTTTTGTTAAATATTGGGAAAAAATTAAACACTATAAAATATACCAATTCTTTTAATTGACCAAAAAAATCACAATTTGGAGAGAGGCCACATGTAAATTTCATGAATATATATATATGCATGTGTGTGTGTATAGTCAAAATTATGATGAAAGTTAATGTGGACCCAAAAATACAACATGTATAGGAGGTATGACATGGAAAATCCATGTGGATTTGGGCTTACATGCGACAATGCTAGGTGGCATTTAGGTGCGTCAGTGGTAGCCACATAAAAAGAGAAGAACCTATGGAATGTCGTGAATGGTCCATATCAAATCAGTTTGTTTGATATATGGATCACATTGCATCGTGTTGGGGAATTTCATTGGGGCTTCAGAGATGAGAATATAGTACAAATGGTTGAGATCATATCATGTGTTGAATATCACGGTTTATCTTTCATTGTGATGGGGGTTTCATCAAATTCCTGAAAAAGGTAAGGGTACCACGAATAGATCAATGGACCACTGTTACACCTAAAATCTACCCATCATGAGATTTAGTGTATAAACCCCTGAAGATATCTTGACTGAGTAATTAACCTGGGAGGATTTGTACCCAGATGTACCAGGTTTTGAGAGGTCGTCGTAGATTTCACTCATGCAACATGCAACGTCGCATCTTGCTTCATTACAGGGTGTGACGAAGTAAGTTAATGGGAAAAAATTGCTTCTTCGAGGTTCTTCTCGAAACTTGCTAACTTGGGGCCCTATCCCTGAACTCTAGGGGAGTTGGTACTTGATTCCTAATACCTTGGGAGGATCCCCTATATCTCTCCTACCATACCTCAACCTATCCTATCCATACCCTATCCACTTAGTCCTATATAAGTGAAGCTCTACCCCTATCCAAAAGGAGGAAGTCTATGGTTTCTACATGCTGGTGAAATCACTCTTGAGAGATCTCTACTCATCCTTGAGAGACTCAAGCTTCCTTAGGAGGAAATGGAAAATGGATTTGTTGGAGAAGGGATGCATCGTTAGGCCTTGGTTGTAGTTCTATATCTCTACCATGTACTTCCCTATTTTTATAGTAATACAAATGCTTTCCACCAATATTGTTCATGTGTGTAATGATATTGAGTAGTTTACTTGCTTAACTGTTCACTTAGATCTCTTATTGTATAGATGCCCTTTACTTGTTTCTCTTGTTTCTTATCTTGACAAGTCTTGCAGCTTGGATCTGATGACCGTGAGATGTGGAGAAACTTACAAGAGAAAGGATAATGAAGTAGAAGGTAAGACATCTAGTACTCGATCCTTAAGTAGATCTAGGAAATACATTTGTATCCTATCGTGTTTGTTCTAGACTCACATTGAACTAGGGAGATCTGGCTCGCATTCGCTCAAGTGGATTGTCCGATAAACAAATCTGGCGACCATACTGGGGAATACAGTGTGTCTGATTTTGTAATTGCCTGAGAGTCATCTTCAGTTGATTGCTTGACACGAGCCTTCCATTTGTCATTTCTTTCGTAAGTTGATTTCGCTATCATATCTTCATTTTGAATACTCTGATCTACTTCCTCTGAGTTTATACCACTCATTTCCAAACCATTCTATAGTTCATTTCTTGGAGATCTGATTCATTTTCGTACTTAGATCTCGCCTGTCGCACTTGGTTAGTGGGTACAAAGCAACACTATGTCATTTTTGGCCTTTGTTCTTTACCTGTTAGTCACTCGTCGTAGCCTTTTCACTAGTATACTGCGATGTTGTCGCACCTCCCGCATTGGTAAAGTGCGGCGTCGCACTGTGTACAAGCATAGAGTGTGTCGATTTGTCAAAATTTGACATGCAGGCATCCCCTCTCCATTTGCTGATTCTGAACTTTGGTTTGCTATATGAACTCCCTCTGTGCTGCAAGATCCAGCCAGAGATCCCATTCCTTGATTCGTGTATTGGGTGTTTGGTTTTGTTTGTATTGATTTTGGGTTTCATTTTGGACAAGTCTGAGGACTAGTAGTGGTAGGCACTCTTGTCTCCTCCACCTTCATCCGCTCACCCTTGTATTCCCTTTTGTCCATCCCTAATCTGATAATTACATTAGATCATCTTCCAGACCTCATTGACATTATTTTTTGAGCTTTGCTTTCTTGGTTTGCTTGTTACTATTTGATTTTGAGTTAAGTGTGTCTTTTAGCTTGATTGAGTGCTTGTATTTTCTTGAGTTTTCTGAGTGCACCAGTGTTGCAAGTTGTGTTTTCTTTTCATTCATTTAAATCTGAAAGCTCAATTGTTGTCAAGTTTATTCTTTGATGCATCCATTGAAAAGTTAAAAAGTGCTTCTTTCCCATCATTTCTTGAGTGCTTTTGAAGAAATCATTCTTGCATTGGAATGTTTCGTTTATCAATCTTTGGAAAGTTGAATGAATGTATGATCATTTGTGTGTTTCTTGAATTATGAATCACTCATCTTCTTGAAAGGCTCAAGTTACACTTCCAATTTTGCAAAAGTATTTCCATGCTAGGGAAAGATAGGTGCATTTTTTATTTTTTATTGCTTTTCGATATTTGAAAGTGAAATTGAAAAGCTTGCATACTCCATCTTAGGATTCTCTCTTTTCATTACCTAGTATCATTTTTGTTTTGAAAAGAAAAAGAAAAACGTTGTGATTTGGATTAGTGATGTTGTGATTTCATGTTTCGCAAAAATGAAAAGAATACTTCCATAGTCAAATTTGTTTGAATTGGGAACTGTTGCATTGTGTTGTTTTGGCAATCTCGTCAAAAAGAAAAAGTTTTCTCCTTCCCATAGCTAGGATTCATTGAAAGAAAAGAATATTTCATGCATGTAGCTAGGACTTGCATTATGCTTCTGATTATGTACTCACCTCATGCATTCACCTAACCGTCCAAGATAAAATTAACGGTAGAACTAGGTAAAATTTTATAGCAACTTGTGTGTAAGTTAGAGACGTGTTCTGGTGTCGTTAAGCATAGTAGCTGTCATTATTTACCAGCACTGTATCCCAGGGG
This sequence comes from Larix kaempferi, assembly GCA_027924585.1. Taxonomy (NCBI): domain Eukaryota; kingdom Viridiplantae; phylum Streptophyta; class Pinopsida; order Pinales; family Pinaceae; genus Larix; species Larix kaempferi. Next base: position 6,962,856 of record BSBM01000264.1, read on the forward strand.
TATTGTAGTTTTCCACGTACTTATTGGTATATCGAGCTCCTTCACATACCCACCAAGTACCATAATCCGTACTTGGCATATATTGAAGGGTGTATCACGTACTCAGTAGTATATCAGAAGGTCTCTTGCCGAACGGTTGTGCATTAGATAGCACCGCTATGGATTTGAGCTCCCACATGCCTTGCGTATATCGGGAGACACCACTAGGATTCCTGAAACCAACTAAGTTAACAATTTGGACGTTTTGGCAAAGCAATACACCAAGAACAGTACTCGAGGAGATTAGCATGCACTTACTATCCAGGTAATCAGGTATGCAAGCAAGGGTATGGTCCCAATCCTCCTTGTCGCGTCATATTGTTGGACCCTACAGTATATTGCGGTTTACAATGCCTTGATAATCCCGTGAGGTTCCAGACTTTTGAATCCACTCTGTCACATAAGTCTGCTTGTTTCCTTAGTTTGAGTAGGTTTTTCTGGACTGCTTTTCTTTCGTAGAATACCCTTAGGAGAAACGCTGTTTTAGCCACTTTGGCTGACTTTCCTGACATTCTAGAGGATTTTCCCTGGAGAAGGTCCCGTAGGATCTTCAACTTATGACCCGAATATCCCCTTAATCCGGAGGTTATTTCAAGGGTAAGAATGGATCAGCATAATACAGTCGTAGTTATTGAAGTGGAAAACCCCACTTTGAATATTGGAGGACATTTGTTTCCACAAACTCCTCCAGATTCACCTGCCTCTCATCCCCTGCAGGATGAAGAAGCACAAATCCCCACTTCGCAAGATCTTTCTCCCGTCATGTCGGGAGAACCTGGATCGTTGGAATGGATCAACTGACCCCAAGACGACCCTATAGCAACTATTGGTCCTTCAGCATCTTACTGGACATCTTCTACTGGTCACCCAATGGCTCATTTTGCCATCACATCACCACCCAACTAGACTACTCCAGAGCTCTCTAGACCCTTCTACATGCCCGAACCCACCGAAATCTTTGCACCCATTCATGAACGCTTGGATCGGTTACATACTAAGGGTAATGAACTTAGAATACAAAGTCTTGAGAAACGACCTAGGTATAGAGATACCTCAATTCATCCGATATCTTATGGTTCACCCGAACCATCTTCCCACCACGCAACCATCAATGAGGCTAGTCATCCCTCAGAAGATTCCAGTCTTGCACTTGCAGCAAACCAACCGGTGGAAGGACAACAATCCAACACCCCTATTACTACCACAGTTACTTTACCAGCTCCTCCCCCACCTCAAAATTCCAGGGGAGGATATTCCATTCCCATGGATTATCTCATTGGTAACGTTATTACTATGGTAGATAATCAACAACCTACATTGGTTCAACCTTTGAATAGTGGTCAGCCTGTTGTGGCTAGGGGGAAACCCCCATTTCCTAACCAGAACGCAGGCAGTGGAATCCACAACAGACCTCCCATTGGAACTTCTCAACCCGCTTGACCATCTACCGTGGGATTATCTCATGTTGGGGGGCCATGCAATGTAACTCAACCCTCATGGAGTCAAGTGTATCCAGGTTCCATTAACCCTATGCTGGGTCAAACTCACCCCAAAAACACGCCATATGGGATACCTTATCCCGGAAACCCATCCATGTTATACCTCCATATTTCACAGTGTCGCATCGTCACCACAAAAATAGTTGACGACACTTCCCCTACTGCTTAAAACACCCAGAAGAGAAGTATGATGAATGATCCTTGAAGACAAACCTATCCTGTCAAGAATCAACCTAGCTGAGACTTCATATACCTACACTACCGCGCCTTGCTCCAGCTCAGGTGCGCAGTAGTCCCCACTACCGCACTATGCTCTTTCTCTGCCACTTGGTACTACCACGCTATGCTTAGTTTAAGAGGTGTGGTACTCCTTTTTTAGCCTTTTTTCCATGGCTTGTGGGATCTTGATCTTCGAGAGATTTTTTAGGATTGGTATCCCTGATTCGATCCTAACTCACCTTCTCATATTAGTGGCCCTGATCCACTAAACATTCCCAAGATCCATTCTTCTCTCTTTATGGTTAACCCTACTACACACTATAAGAGAGAGGCATTCCATGAGAAAAGGGGAGGAATCTTGGAGACATCAAACTTATGATCTTGAATCTTTGTGGAGACAGCTAGAGGAGAAAGCACTTGGAGCTGGGAGTTGGTTTAGATATCAAGCAACCATTATAAGTGACTTCAAGTTGGTAATAAAACATAACTTTTCTTGTTTCCCAAATCATGTGTGTTGATTTTGTTTCAATTATATGATTTGTATTTGTTATAGATTTAGATCATAACTCATATTTCAAGTTGCTAGAGAATCATATGTTCTTGTATCTTGGTTCTATTCTGACAGGTTCATTCGCGAAGACTTGGAGATTGAAGTGACCATTAGGACGAGCAATTGAATTGAAGGTCAGTTAGATCTCTTTCGTTTCTTTCAGCAGTTTAATATTGAAATGTCTATTTAGATCTAGGAATTCAAGGTAGCATTTGTTATCTTTTTGTCTTAGTTTAGAGTTAGTTAAAGTCTACTTTAACCTAAGAGAGTTTATACCTATTCGTAGGGAGAAATTTCTACAACAATAAATGGCGACTCCGCTGGTTTGAACCCCATTTGATTGATTTATCTCACTTTCAGTCATTTTTTATTGTGATTCTTCTTTGTCTTCAAACCAGTACTGAATTTTGGTCTCTTTGACCTTTATTCACCCCTCCTCTCTACATCTTTCCTCCCTTTGTGATCAGTGAGTCCTCTGGGTCTGCAGCAACCCTAAAAAATTCAATCTCCTTTTCAAAAGTTGCATCTTTCCATCCTTTGCAACAGTACCGCGCCCCCATTACTGTCTGCAGCACGGTAGTACCGTGTACCCATCACTCTTACCAAAGCGGTAGTGTACCAGTACCGTGCTCTATCCTATTTCTGCCACGCGGTAGTGTCTGCATTTTTTTCAATTTTTCTTACCTGTTTGGTTTCCTGAGTCACTTCTGATTTTCTCTGCTTTAGTTTGGTGTTTTCTATTGCTTATTACTATCTTGTTCATTGCACAGTCTTTGTGGTTTGTTTATTTCTCTTGTGAGCTTGATTATTTTATGAGTTAGTGGCATTATTTGCACATTGGATCACCCCTTCAGTTTGATTGCATTGGCTTGATCTTTCCATCACAACCAAACTATTACTACTATAATCACATTACAGGATTGTGTATTTTCATAATCACATTGTTCTTATAAATATCATCTTTTCCATTATTATCATTAAAATATATATTGAAAATTATCATTGGAGAACATTTGTGTTGTTTGGATTGAAATGATCTAGCAGTATAATCGTGCATTAGGAAGTGAACCATTAATTTGCCACATAAATTCTCATTTGTTTTGGATCATTCTAGTTGCAAATCAGTGAATTTGAAAGAAGTGTTTATTTCAGTTTGGCTTTACTTGTAAAAAGAAAACAAAAAATTTATTTTGAATTGGTTTTTTCATTGTTTGTGAAAGTTTCATGCATTTATGATCGAACAACTCTCTCCCTTCCATAGCTAGTTTTCATCGAATTCAAGGCTTATTTCGATTCATTCTCACTTGCATGGTTTGGGTCGTCACAACACCACCAAGTTTCACGTCCATTTACCCGATTGAGAAATACCACCATTAAAATTAATCTCCCTAACTAAACCAACATTAACCTCACTTGAAGAAATCAAAAGAATTTGGTAGTTAGGTAGGACATCGGGGATAGGCATCAAAATAATTCCCCCTTGTCATTTTCATCTGAGACATAGTTGTTGTCCTCTAGGGAACTAAAATCCTCTAGTATTTATTGACAGAGTCATAGACGAGTTTGTGGAGGGGCCTCCTAACTGTTTTTAACTTTCAGGGGTTAAACTGTCGCAAGATTCAGAACCGGATGGACTCTATGGAATGCGCACTCCACTTAGCCCTAAGGAAACATCAATCATTGTCTTCCTTGTATTCATAGTAATGCAAGGGTGATAAGGCAGAAGTGTCGAAAACCTTTTCCAACATGTCATGAACGAGGTAGCTTAGTGACTTTTCTACTAGGGCTCTTTTACCCAGGATCCCTTTCGGTAGAGGGATATACTTCTCATATTGGTCTCTCATGTTGTATTGTTCGACTTGGATTTCATCACCTTGCGAAGGATACAACTTGTTGAGGTCTCCAGCTCTTAGTTAGGAGTTTGCTTGTTATCTCATATTTATAGAGGGTTATTTTTTCTTTTTAGGGACTGCTTGTTGGCATTATGGCCATTTTTTTTCTCAGCTCGCTTCCTGGGATGCCAGTATCAGTATAGATTTTAGAGCTTGCTTTTTTGGCCTGTGAGCCTTTCTTTTTCTAGCTCCTCTCTTGCACACTCGGCTGCACTAGAGATTTTAAGTTCTTTGTTACGAGACTTTTCCCGGATTTCATATTCCTGTCATTATGTCAGAACCACCACGGAGATCACGAAGAGTACAAGGAAAAATCCCTCCACCACCACCACCGCCGTGGACCTCCGGTCCACCTGCATCACAGATTCCTGCCCCTCCGAGCCGCGATACCGGTCGAGGGAACATCCCACTGCCGATATGCCCTACATCTTCAGTCCCTCCTGTCACTGTTACTCACAGCATGGTCTCAGAACCTCTTGCAGTTTCTACAACCACTAGTACATATGAGACTCTCACTGTCACTTCACCCACTGTTATTCCAGATATATCTACCACAATGGACAATGTTACAGTGGTTGAATCTAGTACAGCCCAAGATACTAGACTGGAGGCCATCCTCCTCCCCGATGTCAACACTTCCCTTCCACCAAAAACATTCTACGATGACATAGAAGGATTTGTTGGCACCACCGAAGGATTTGACCAGGATACATCTGGATTGATTCTAGTCCTGAGCAGGTACATTGAAGTTATCAAAGAAACCCAACTTCCTGATACACCTTTTGAACCCGACTCTGGCTTTATCACTTCCCAAGCAGAGCCTCCGCCTGTTACCACCATGCCATCCGGTGTTCATCCACAGGAAACTAGTTCTTCCAGCAACATACCTCATACCATATCTCTCCCCAACCTCCCTTCAGGACATGAGATCATGGCCTCCATTCAGTCTAGTATGGTTAGTCTAGCTAATTCCCCATTAGTGTTGGCACAATTTAAATGTGATACAGAGAAAATTCTCTCAACGGATTCTAGATATCCCCCTGTTACCCGTCCTCCCGACTATCGGGATCCCAACATTCCATCTAGCACAGAGTTTCATCACTCCTATGCAGACGGCTTCGGACCTTAAGACGTTACTATACCTCTGTTCCCACTAGACCCCGAAAACCCTTTTCAGGATATGAACCCGGACCCAGTCTTCAATAGTCCTCCTATTGTTGAAGACGCTATGGACGACACCCCTGATACCCCTCGGTTAAATTCCCCACATTTGCTGCCATCATCCATGTTTGGCACACATTCTATGAGGGATAACCTAGTTTTTTATCCATCCCCACCCGTCACATATGGAAGACCCCCTCCACAAATCGACACCTTTAGCACCGTTGGCCAATCAACACTCTCTTACCTTGCTAGTGTCAAAAGAACACCAAGTCAGACCGCTGGATCATCCATATTGACTGGAGCTTCACCTTCAGCCACTATCTACACTAGCTCAGGAGGTGGACAACCGACTGCCACGATCCCCAATCCCAACAACCAAACCCCTCCTGGTGGGCCATCAACCCATCCTACTGGAGGACAATCCTTTGTTGGAAACCTCGCTCCTAGTCACCAACCGTCCTCCATCGGGCCATCAACCCAACCTACTGGAGGACAATCCTTTGTTGGGAACCCCGTTCCTAGTCAACAACCTCCTCCTATAGGGCCATCCAACCCATCTGCTGGACAGCAACCCATCGGCACCATCCAACAACCCTCCCAAACAGCAGCATCTACTCAGTATGGTATGTACAACACACCTGGCAGTGGACAACCTTATACCGGTTTCCCAACCAAGCCTCATCTTCAATATCCCTCATCAGGCACGCTTCCTTCTTGGGGATCTCAAATCCCACAGAGTGGGGGGCACTCATTATTTGGAAACTGGAACCCCACTGGGGGGCAATCTCAGATTCTCCCCAACTTGAATTCTGGCCTCCCCTATCCTTCGGCTGCAACAACTCCATGGAACCCATCCCTTCAATTTCCACATCTTTATCAAGGAGGAACCAACATTCCATGGACACCACTGTCGCAACCACCCCCCAACCCTGCTACGGGAAACCCTCCACTTACTCAATATAGTGGTAACATTCCTGGAACACAAAAACTCCAGGGAACATTTTCCCAACCAGGAGCAGCAACCATTCTTGGGTTACAACAACCTAAGGGTACCATACCGACCATTCCCACTCAACAGAACATCCAACAACCTGTTACCACCATGATCCCTAGTCAGGTAATGACTTCCAACACTCAACCGATTAACCAGATGGCCTACTACCCATAGAACTTCCAGCAGTACCCTGCGGGAAACACATATGGGTATAACACACAGCAGTATACTATGCAGGCCCTCCCAGGTTTCTCTACACCATACAATTATTACTCATACCCGCAGACCAATCGTCAACTTCCCTTTTTGGGCACGCTAGATTTACCCGATTTCTTGAGGCTCATTAACGATCCTATATGGCATGAACCTCACTGGCCACCCATTCCAGCCAAACTTCCATTGGACATTCCTAAGTTCGATGCTAAGCCTGGGGAAGACCCCAAGAACCACGTAATGACCTTCCATCTTTGGTGTTCATCCAACTCATTGATGGATGATTCCATTCGACTACGGCTCTTCCAGCGTACGCTTACCGGCACGACAACAAAATGGTACATCGAGCTGCCACAACACTCTTTCCACGATTTCAACACCTTGGCAATGCAGTTTCTGACCCATTTCTAGCTCCCCATCCGGTATGAGACTGGAACAAAATTGTTAACCTCGTTGCGTCAAACCACTTGTATGCACATTTTAGAACACATCCATGAGTGGCATCGACGCCATAGGATAATCAACGCACCCATTCCGGATCAGCTACTCGCTGATTGGCTCACAAAGTCATTCTTTACTCCCATAACCAGGAATATCGCTATGCGCTGGCCGATCACAGAAGAACAAGCTATCTCGACAGCCCAGTACGTGGATTTGGTATATACCCAATCCAGCACTTTACACGAACTTCTTCCCCATGTCGCCCGTGTTACCACTGATCCAACAAAACCCGCCACTGAGCCTCGCATTGATGGTATTGTCGGTTCAGTCAAGGCCCATCCTACCACCAACTCGACAGGGCAACCAGCTTCTTCTTCCCCTGCTCTATCTCAGGCTACTCAAAAATCCACTACTTCTCCTGTTGTCTCCTCCGAAGTGAACGCAGTTCAATCTATGTCACAACCATCCAAAGGAAAGAAGAAGAACAATCGTGGTAAATCCAAGAAGAACCAGTAGGAGAATCCCAAGCCACAACCCACCCACAACGACCCGAAACCACGTCGGAAGGCTAAGTTTCCCTGCCTAATTTGTCAAGACGATCACTACACATGTGACTGCCCCTACAAGGATGAAGTCAACAAATTCATTAAAGTATCCTCTCGCCCGGCAGTGTTTGTTATAGCTTGAAATGACACCTCTCCATCCATGACGACACTTGCTTCCCTTAGTTGCATGACGACACTTCTTGAGAACAAGTTCATTCACACAACAGGACATTTGTGGATGGAGGAGTCATTTGGGACACTAAAAATGGTTGAAATTACCTCATTCTTGACCCATTTGATGTATTTGACCCTTAGGAACATTTTTCCAGACCAAACCATCTCCTGAAAATGAGCAGAAAAGCCTGTTTTTGGCCATTTTTTAACATGAGCGCGACTCCACTGTTGAAATAGTAGCATGTGTACGCAACTTTGCCTTATTTCCATGTGTACGTGACTTTGTCTACTATAGAGTAACGTACACCCCTGTTTTGGTCAAAATCTTGAAATTCGAGTAAGTTAAGTTGGTTGGGAAACCTCTTGAGTGGTTATAACTTCTTTTCCTCTTCCTCATTGACTATATAAGAAGGGTAGAAGGGTCATGTGAGAGGACTAAGCCCAATTACAAAGTTATGCTGGAGGAATGGAGACCCTCATCCCCCTCTCTTGTGCTTCAGTTTTGGTAAACCCTAGTACAATTGCTTAGAGGCTGGGATCCTTGGAGAACGGAAGCAGGAGACCTTGAATCTAGGTTTCGTGAAGTGCCAAGCTTGAAGGAAGGTATAAATTTATGTACTTGCTTTCATTCATTAATAAAGATCAGACGTTCTTCTCTTTCCAAATATGACCTATTAATGTGTATTAGATTTGATTACAGCTTGTTTACAATCTGATTTCTGTTTCTATTATGAATATCAGTCTTATATATGTAGTCAAATGTATTTGAGAAAGGTATCAAGTTGTTTTGCAGGTCTGGGCATTGCGACACTGGATAAGCATTGAAGAGCGAGGGAGGTAAAGCTAGGATCAACCTTCTGAATAAGGTGCCTACATATCTAAATCCTAATCTCTTCATTCATTTGTTTTACTTGCAGAATGCTTGTAAGTCTATCTTTATCACCGTAAGTTGGTAGTTTCTCCACTGAACTATAGGTGCATTTTCCCTACAACAGAATGGCGACTCCGCTGGGGAAAGCCTAACTGCTTAGGAGTATCTAGGGTCATTTATTCAGTCTTGTTTGATGGTATTTGTTCATTTTCTTGATTAGGACCAGTTAGTAGGCTCTATTTGAGCCTCCTTGGCTCTTATAGACCCTTCCCAGCCCTTGCAAACCCTTATGGACCCAGGTGTGGGGGTTTTAAGCCCATTTTTCAAACGTTTTCTACCTGTACGCTACTATTTGTACTACACAATAGCGCCCATACGCTACTTTTCCTCTACACCGTAGCACCCATTCTGCTATGGGCGCTAGTTTCCTTCATACACAGTAGCGCTCAAAATCTGGGTTTGAAATTTTTGAGTTTTTGTGTTGTGGACCCAAATCTGGGGGTTGTGGCTGCATTTTTGGGGGTTCCTAATGACCCTAGGTCTGATTTAAACAACTGTAAGTGGTCTCCCATCCTTGTACTCATCCTACATTCATTATTTGAACCTCTTTTGATCAATTTGGGCTTGTTTGGAAAGTTTTGGGGCTTGTTGACCCAAGTTGGGGGGTTGTGGACCTGTTTGGTGTTTTGTACCCTAATTTGAGTCTGACTGAACTTGCTTGCCTCATTTCCACTGGATTTGAAACCTTTTGAGTCTTCTTCACCTTGTTTGTATCTATTTGAGTGAAATTTCTCTTTTAGGTTGGTTTCTTATCCTCCCTTATGCTTTTAGTTTTTCTTTTGTAGTGGAAGCTCAAGTTTTTTGGCTGTTGTTCAAGACCTTGTTTGCATTGTTTATGTGCAGACTTGACTTTACCAAACCATACTTCTTCGTAGATCATTTTCTTCATTTGGGTCTAAAAGTAGTTTTCGTACTCTTTTCCCAATGTTTGGCATGCTTACATCAATAAGAATTTGAAAGTCATATTTGGTAGCTTTTACTATTTCATAAAGAGAACCTAAAAGTTTCTTTGCTTTGCTTTGATACTAGGTTAGTTTCAGTTTTGTTTCTTACCTTTGAAAGCATAAAGAATTTTGATTCATTTTCTGAATAGAGTACCTTGCAAGTGGCTTAAAAGATTTTAGAGTGCTTTGCATCAAAAAGAACAAGTTTCCTTTTGCATACCTAGTTCCTTGAGTAGCTGCATTCTTAGGTTTTGAGTTTAATTTTGTACATTTAGACTTTATTTTTACCTTTTTTTTGCATTCGAAATATTAAAAAATTGCATTTGCACATGCATTCTAGATCAGAATTTTAAGACTTTCATTGAAAAGAAAAGATTTGTTTGGTGGTAAATATTTCATTTTCAGTACTCTATCTCTATTATAACCACTCTCACACACCCACTACCTTTTTTGAGTAAGCAAGTAACCTTTAAAATGAACCCTAATAAAATGTACTAGTAACATTTTCTTTTCTAGGTTACACTACACCAACTAGTCTTGGTTAGGATCTTGGGTTTAAAACACCTTAAACCACCCAAGATCACACATTACACAAAAATAGTAGTGAGACTATCACAGGTAAACCCACCTCACTCAAAACTTGCCTGGGATCTATGCAGTAGGTCATTGCGAGATCAGATTGTTGGGAATACTCCTCCTACTTTCTGTTCGAGCATACGCCAGGATCGGATTGCGTATTGGGGACTCTTTCGAGTTTCTGGCTTAGCTACCCTGCCAACGCTTTTTGATTCGACCGGTGACTATTCCCCCAGGAGTTTTTGGTGTTGTGGTATCCTTAGTATCTGACTTTAGGTTCATACACAAGTGACAGCAGAGGGTATATCTGCTGTACCTAAGACATACGTGGGAGGAAACCCCTTGCAGGTCTTTGGGAGGGCGGTTGGGTGATTCCAGGGCTTGCACCCTTAGTCATTGTATTGTGGACCCCGGGTAACTGTCTTTCTTCCTTCGTTGATCTGTTCTAGGCCCTCATCATCCCAGACTCTTCTTCGGAAGGCATCTGTTTGCCTGGTTTGATTTACCTAGGACCTTTTTAGTGGTGTGCTATTTGTGCTACTTGTTTTAGTTTGCCTTAGAGATCTTCTTGTTCATTTGAGCGAGAAACTATGTCTAGCATTCCAGCGAGTGCCAATCAAGGTACCCCTGTTCCGGGGGATCCTTGTGTTGTTCCATTCATTGGAAACATTGGTACTCCCTTAATGGCTACTCTGAATCTTCCTGGATTCACTATTGGGCTGCCGGTTTGGTTGTTTTCCACTCCGAATGCCTTGCATGCTCCTGATGCTTCTTTTGTGAGCACCTCAAATCAAGAGCATCAGAACCCTGTGCCTCCCTTGCCAGGTACATCTTCTCCTCCTCCTTCTACCTCATGTGGCGAAAGTAGCAATACTAGTAACCAGCAGTCTAAAAGGAATAGACGGAGGAAGAATGGGAAGAAGATGCCAAAACAAGGAGGCAGCAACCCAGCCTCTGTAAGTCATGCTGGGGGCAAGCATTCTACCTCTGCAAATCATGCAGGGGGCACCTACCTAGCCTCTGGAGGTCATGCTGGGAGAAAAATTTTAGTCACTGAAAATCATACTGAAAGTTTGTCTTCAACCACTATCAGTCATGTTGAGGACACGTCATTGATCACTGCTAGTCATATTAATGACAAGTCACCAATTCCTGTGAGTCATACTGGAGACACCAGATCAGCCACTGCAAGTCATGCTGAGGGAGTTGACATTGTCGACAAACCAAACAAACAGAATCTTAAGTTCCCTTGGAAGTTTTTCCAGGGAGATCACCTTACTTACTTGTGCCCTATAATTCCAGAAGTGCAAAAAGTGTGGTCCTTAGTTCAAAAGTTTAATGCTTCTGAGAAACCAGCCTCTGTGAGTCATGCTGGGGACAAGCTGTCAGCCAATGCTAGTCATGCTAAGAGTACTGACGTTGTAAAGGAATCTAAACCTATAGGACGAAAACCAAAGTTCCCTTTTAAACTTTGTAAGGGAGATCACCTTACTCACCGACGCCCTGCCATTCCAGAGGCACGAAGAGTGTGGTCCATGTCTGAAGGAACCTCTATTCTTGAGTTGTCTATAGATTCCCTACAGTCAAATCAACCTTTGGTTGATAAATTGGTTGAACCAATGCAATATTTTGTCAACCCCACTCTTCCTTCGGAGAGTGAAGTGATCGAATCGATGCAATCTTCGACCGATCCCATCAGTCCTTAGGAGATTGATGCACCTACTGCTGAAGTCTTCTGCATTACCAGTTTGGATATTCCTGAAAAAGGGGGCACTTCATCTATGCCATGTGAACCCCTACCAAGCCCTAGGATTGTTTCCTTTGATTGGAATAGTCTACCCGAGCCTCGTCTTCCTTCTTCGACACCTTTCCAGATAAAGGTTGATATCGGGAACCATACAGTTAATCGATGCATTGTTGATGAAGGTGCTTCTGTTAGTCTCTTATCCGCTTATGCTTGGAGAGATTTGGGTTTCCGTAATGTTATTCCAGCTGTTAATTGGCCATTGACCTTCGATAAAAGACCTAGTGAACCATTTGGATTCCTCCGTTAGGCACCTGTTACTTTGGGTGGAAAAACAGTCTTAGTTGATTTTATGGTTTTAAAGGACCCTATGGACTTTGATATGATCCTCGGGCGTGATTACGTTTATGCTATGCATGCTATGGTGTCTACGCTTTTTCGTGTGATGCATTTCCCTCATAACGAAAATATTGTCACCATCGACCAACTTGCATTCGTTGATCCTCCTTACTACCCAACTGTAGACCAGTCAGATCCCTCGTCATTAGGCACTACTATGTCACATGGGACTTATGTGGCATATTGTTCCTTGAGTTCAAATGCTACTGAGAAGAAGTCTCTGAGTTCATGCTTACCTTCTCGGGACTTGGTCCCAGCTTTTGACCAAGTGACACCTCCATCTGAATTTTTAGATATGTGTTCTATCTAGGATGATATACTTCCTTCCGATGAAGTTTTCCTAGAGTCTAGTACAGTTTTCCATTCATTTGGATGTTGATCCAGTCGCAGTTATGTCTAGCCCCGGTTTGACCTTAAAGTCTAATCTTCCTACTGTTGAGTCTTTGGACTCTCCTATAGATCCGCAAAACGGTGTTCCTGCTGAGTTTGATTCTGCTTCTAGAATTTTCAACTCCCATGATGATGAATTTGTTTCTGCAGATTCCATCATGTCCTTCAACTTTGATATTCATCCTGAAGTTGATCTTGTTGATTCTAAGTCCTCCGGCTTGGGTACCATAGAGTCTTCATTCGAAAACTCTGCCTTTTTTATGCCTGCTGTTGATGATAGTGAATTTGAAAGTATTTCTACCACAGTGACTTGTATCGAGTCTTTCTTTACATATGTTTTAGATATGATCTTGGTACTGATGTTTCTTGGAGACAGGATTCTTAGTTGGATGTATACTTGCTTACTGGTCCTTTTCGACACCTTGTGCGGCCAGGTCAGGTATATTCAGAACCTTGCATATAGGTTTAGGCTTCCCCACTGTTATGTTGCATTTGAACCTTTTGCCATCCAAATTTGCCATAGGGTCAAACCTGTTGGATATTGGTGTGTTAGCCATCTCTTTATGCATCGTGCACCAGTCCGACAATAGAGCCTACCTAACATGGGTCACCCTAGTCAGCACCCTTATGCCATTCTGGTGCCCATGCTACATTTTTCTCATAGGCTCGGGAGCCTTTTTAGATTTACCATGACTTTGAGAAGAAGCCTCATATCTTTCTTCCTCATATATTTCTGGCCATCCCTGATAAGGCTCCCATCTTTGTGTTCAAATTGCATATGCATCTGTTATGATCCCGCTTGCGCTAATGAGCCTGAAGCCGGCTTCCACACTTTTAGCTCGTTATATAAGCCTCCATCTCTAATCTCATTTCCGCTAAGCGCTGTATCATTTTTCCCTCACAATTTGACACCTTTTACCTGGAGGAGACACACCCTGAGTGTACTTATCTTGCTCATGTTCCTTGCATTAGGCATAGCTTTGATCCATGCCCTTGGTGCTAGTTTCGCATGTCCCTGACACTCGTCTCCTCCCATTTCGAGCATTCTTCTTTTACTTCGAGCTCGTTAAAAACAGTAAGTAGGTTTCGAGCATTCTTATTTTACTTCGAGCTCGTTAAAAACAGTAAGGAGGCTACGAGCATTTCTTTCACCTTTCCTTCGAGCTCGTTAAAAACAGTAAGGAGGCTATGAGAATTTCTTTCATCTTCACTTCGAGGTCATTAAAAACAGAAAGGAAGTTATGAGCATTTTCTGTATCTCCTTTGAGCTCATTAAAAATAGTAAGGAGGTCATGAGTTTACTTTTTTGAACTCGTTAAACCTTTACGAAAAAGATCCCTATGGAGTTCTTTTAAGCCCTTTTCAGACTCCTTAAATAGGAAAAGTTTGCCGAGCATAGTTGTCTTTTCAGGCTCGTTAAAATAACTGAACCGACATCCACTTAGGTATAGAATTACCCCTTTTCCGGGCCTTGGTGGATAATTTACGGAAAATGTATACTCTAGGTATACTCTTGTATGCGCTAGAAGAGTTCTTCTTCCATCATTTTACACTTTTTCGGGGAAGGAGACTAACTTTACAAAAAAGGACATTTGGAGTCGTCTTTAGGGTTTTCAGACTCTCAAAATGTGAAAACACCAGCCGAGCACATACCAATCCGGGCTCGATATAAAATCCACGGATAGGTGTATAGAGCACTGTTTAAGTTTTTCAACTCTATAAGCAAGAAAACACCGCCGAGCATAGACCAATCCAGGCTCGATATAAAATCCACGGATAGGTGTATGGAGTTTTCTTTTAGGTTTTTCAGACTCCTTAAATATGAAAATAACGTCGAGCATGCTTTAGTTCTTTGTCAAGCTCATTAAAAAATGAAAAAGGAAAGGGAAGGGAAGAATGTTAAAATATCTTTCAATATGATGGCAGCAAGTCAACTATCTCCTTGAACAAAGCACATGTTTTGAGTCTATCAAACAAGTTGGGTTCTAGTATTTTGCCTTAGGGTAAACCTGATATCAAAGTTCCTACTCCTCCATTTGGTTAGTCTTCCAATCATTTGGAGAATATGTTAATGTCTCCTACATTGCAGATATGTATCGTGGTCTCTTTGTGTTCAAAGCTGCGTAAGTCACTCTTGTGTTGTGCTCACTGTTCAAGGATATAACTTGTGTCAGCCATTCTGCAATTGCCTTGACTTCATGTGTCAGCCATTCCTTGGTGTCAGTATGTTTCATCATGTGTTCAGTCCTACTCCAAATCAACTCATACCTTTTGAGTGTCCCTCGTGTTGGATGATGGAGGATGCATTAAGGCCTCCCTTCCAACGGACTTCTTCCCATCGACTTCAACTCATTGTGCTCTGGGAATGAAGTTTAGAGTTTCGGTTAGTACCTTGGGGATTGCAGTCATTAGTGGCAGTTTCCCTCGCTATTGGATAGATGAGAATACATCAATGTCCCCTATGCGATGGATTCTTCAAGTGTTCGACGGCAAGACCACTTATTCGCACTTGTTTGAATGTACTAGGTGCCTTGGGTTCCATTTTCATTATTGGTGGACACCCTCACGTTTGTTAACGGTATACATCAATGACCGGTAATCAAACGATACCTCCCATGTTCGACATCAACTCATTTATTCGCATGGATAGGTTTGTACCTTGGGTTGTTTTTGGATGAAGACCTTGGGATCCTCGATAGCATCACCTCATTATGTTATCTCCCAAGTTGCGCAAGACTGAGCCACACTCTTTTTTGGCTCTTGATGAGACATAGATCCAGTTTGTTCTCTATGGCTATGTTCTCCAGTTTTGACATAGATCCACCTTGTATTTATGTGGCTATGTTTACACTTATGTTCCTCATGGATCCATGCTTGTATTTTAGTGGCCATGATATATGCATCAGTATTTTGGATCATTATTGTATCCTCTTGGAGATCATGTTCCACCATTTGAACATGGACATTTACCCCATGGATAAGTTTGTCTGACTTTGCCTTTGCTTTCAGGTACTTCATTTGAGCCTATGATTCTTGGTTTCTCCGTTCCTCCACGATTCAACTCTTTTTTATTTATAATGTATTTCGGCCATCGTTTCCCATACTCCCTCTGACCTCATACATTAGGGGGCATCTGTTATAGCTTGAAATGACACCTCTTCGTCCGTGACGACACTTGCTTCCCTTGGTCGCATGACGACACTTCTTGAGAACAAGTTCATTCACACAACAGGAAATTTGTGGATGGAGGAGTCATTTGGGACACTAAAAATGGTTGAAATTACCTCATTCTTGACCCATTTGATGTATATGACCCTTAGGAACATTTTTCCAGAAAAAAACCATCTCTTGAAAATGAGCAGAAAAGCCTGTTTTTGGCCATTTTTTAACATGAGAGCGACTCCACTATTGAAATAGTAGCGTGTGTACACGACTTTGCCTCATTGCCATGTGTACGCAACTTTGTCTACTATAGAGTAGCGTACACCCCTGTTTTGGTCAAAATCTCGAAATTCAAGTAAGTTAAGTTGGTTGGGAAACCTCTTGAGTGGTTATAACTTCTTTTCCTCTTCCTCATTGACTATATAAGAAGGGTAGAAGGGTCATGTGAGAGGACTAAGTCCAATTACAAAGTTATGCTGGAGGAATGGAGACCCTCATCCCCCTCTCTTGTGCTTCAGTTTTGGTAAACCCTAGTACAATTGCTTAGAGGTTGGGATCCTTGGAGAACGGAAGTAGGAGACCTTGAATCTAGGTTTCGTGAAGTGCCAAGCTTGAAGGAAGGTATAACTTTATGTACTTGCTTTCATTCATTAATAAAGATCAGACGTTCTTCTCTTTCCAAATATGACCTATTAATGTGTATTAGATTTGATTACAGTTTGTTTACAATCTGATGTCTCTTTCTATTATGAATATCAGTCTTATATATGTAGTCAAATGTATTTGAGAAAGGTATCAAGTAGTTTTGTAGGTATGGGCATTGCGACACTGGATAAGCATTGAAGAGCGAGGGAGGCAAAGCTAGGATCAACCTTCTGAATAAGGTGCCTACATATCTAAACCCTAATCTCTTCATTCATTTGTTGCACTTGCAGAATGCTTGTAAGTCTATCTTTATCACCGTAAGTTGGTAGTTTCTCCCCTGAACTATAGGTGCATTTTCCCTACAACAGTGTTTACTGACGCTTTCCCTCAGCAAAAACAGTAGATGGTTTCCCAAGAAACCCCACAAGGGGCAACTCGAGCAACCCAACTCACAGAGAGACATCTGCAAATCATGAAATCCTAATGACGAGTAATGAGGAGATTCATATAACCACTCGTTCAAAGACATATGAGAACCTTCCAAGTTCAAACAAACAGTCAGAGACAACCAAAGGCAAGTCTCCTGTCGAAGATCCGACTCCTACCCCTCCCCCTAATGGCCATCTCCATATCGAGAGACCACTTACAGACATAGTGCTACACCCACCCAAGGGCACCATATGAAAGGCAACATTTAATCCCAATGCGCGAGCTGCCCGAAATTACAACATTGTTGAGTATTTAGCTCAAGCACCTTGCGCCATGTCGACTCTCGAGGTTCTTCAACACTACCCTACGCAGTGTAGAACCTTACTTTTAGCACTGGGGGAAATGGACCCAAATACTTCAAACACTATTATGCTTAACTTAGAGTATGCCAAACCTCAGCTTTCTCACCAGTTAGCCTTCCAGGTTCATACAAAAATCCGTGGAAATAGCATCCATTGCATTGTTTTAGATGAACATGCCTCCACGTCAATCATGTCTTTGAATTTTCGAAGAGCCTTAGGCTTACCCGAAGTCATGACGTCTCCCACCACTCTCAGGGCATTTGACGGACATGGTTTTCAACCTTATGGACTCATTCTTGCGATCGGTGTTGAACTGGGGGGAAAAACAGTATTTGTACACATCTAAGTCATGGATGCACCATTGGATTACAATCTTCTACTAGGTCGGAACTGGTTTTACGCCATGACCGCCATAGCATCTACTGTCTTCCGGATCGTGCAATTTCCTCATGAAGGGAAAATTGCCACCATATATCAACTTGATTACTGTATCCCAAACTCTCATCCGAACTCCGCCAACACTGTCCCGTTATTGGATCAGCCTCAGTACCGGTTCCAAGACATTGGCGTTGGTATTATGAAGGATTCTTCCCTTATTGGAGTTTTCCCAGAGCTGGGGCCCCATGTTCAACCAGTCAACATGATTTCATCGAATGTCACCCCTTCCAATGATTCATGGGTGATTCCGAGTCCCACTGAGATTGAAAACTATGGCAACTCCATGCCTTTGAATAGGAACCTCACAGTGTACAAAGCGATCCAGTTAGCCACCGATTGGGTTGATTGTTCTACCCATCACACCGTGGCACAACTCTCGTCTGAGACTCATTCATCCCCACCACTTATCGATCCTCTCACTTTGATTTTTCCCACTGACGAATCAATTATGGATTTTATGTGCAGTGATGAGCCACCATGGGGAGATTTTCATCATCGATCTTCATTCCCCACCATTCAGACGCTTGAGCCCGATACAAAATCCAACCCTTCACTTGGAATGGTTCAAACCAAGTTTCCCACTTCCCTCGATGAAGTATTTTCTGAAGGAAACTTGGATAACCTTATGCAACCACTCCCATAGACATTTCAGTGAAGCCCGGTTTCATGGAAAACATTCATATTGGCAAAACATGCACTTCCCTCGAAATGGAGGTCTACACTGCCTACTTTAAAAACTTCTACGATGTTTTTTCTTAGAGTTATGAAGAAATGTCGGGAATAGATCCCTCAATTGTGGTCCATGAAATTCCAACCTTCCCTGGCACCCGACCTGTTCGGTAGAAACTCCGACCCATCCATCCTCATAAGGAAGCTGCAATTAAAGCATAAGTTGAAAAAAGTTTGCGTGCTGGTTTTATCTATCCTGTCCCATTGACAGAATGGGTATCTAACATCATTCCCGTAGCCAAGAAACAGGGAACGCTTAGAGTCTGTTTCGATTACCGCGACTTGAACAAAGCTTGTCCAAAGGAAAACTACCCAACTCCGTTCATCGACCAGATCATCGATAACTGCGTTGGGAGTGTCATCTTTTCATTTATGGATGGATTTTCTGGCTATAATCAGATCGATATCCTCCCAGCCGACCAGCATAAAACAACCTTCATCTGCCCTTAGGGGATTTTTGCATATCAAAAGTTACCTTTTGGCCTTAAAAATGTCGGGGAAACTTTCCAATGGGCGATGTCATACACATTTCACGATATCAAACATATTGTAGAGCCATATCTTGATGATCTTCCCGCTCATTCTCAGACCCGAGAAGACCATCCTGATCACTTAGGTGCCATTTTCGAAAGGTGCCATTGCTACAATATCCGTTTGAATCCACATAAGTGCATCTTTTGCGTGGAAGTCAAAAAATGTTTGGGATTTATAATCTCCAAAAGCGGGATACGCTTAGATCCTGCGAAGGTAGAAGCTATCTTATCCCTACCTTCCCCCACAAATATCCCAGAACTTCAAAGTTTGCAAGGGCATGCAAACTTTCTACACTATTTCATTTGTAATATTTCCGAGATAACAAAAGGCTATATGAGGCTTCTCAAGAAGAACACTCCCTTCATCTGGGACGACGAAGCCCAACATTCCTTTGATAATCTAAAGGCGGCCTTAACTAAAGATCCTGTGATTCAACCCCCCAATTACACACGAGATTACATTCTTTATCTCGTAGCTTCGATTTCCACCATCAGTATGGTGCTAGTCCAGGAAGACCATAACAACATAGAACATGTGGTATACTATCTTAGTAAGAGTCTTCTCGACTCTGAAACTCATTATTCACATGTTGAAAAACTGGATCTGGCAACAGTTTTCGCTGTCCAGAGGTTTTGTCATTACATTCTACTCCGTCGGACCACTGTTATAGCAGATTTCAATCCAATGTATTATATCCTCACGCGTCAAGTGCTTGGGGGAAAATATTCTCATTGGATCGTCATCCTACAAGAGTTTGACTTTGAATTTTCCAAAGCCAAGTCCAAGAAGTCTTTGGTCTTTGCTGAGTTGATTTGTAACTTGCCCCATGCTACCGAGCAATCTGAGCCCATCAATTCTCTTCTTGATGAATCGTTGTTCCTCATTAGCATGTTTAATCCATGGTACGGGGATATTTTATTATATCTCCAAACCCAACGTTTCTACCCCGATCTCACTCGCGATGAACGTCGATGTATCCGACATCACGCCAAGTACTACCTCATAGTCAAGGATACCCTTTATCGACATGGTGTCGACACTGTTCTTCGACGTTGTTTGACTTTAGATGAAGTGGAACAAGTTCTTAATGACTGCCACGCTGGAGCATGTGGTGGTCATCTCTCTGGGATGGCTACGGCCCAAAAGATACTACGAGCAGGATATTTTTGGCCCTCGATTTTCAAAGACTGCATTGAAATGGTTAAGAAATGTCCACCCTGTCAATTATTTCATAATAAGACACTCGCATCCTACTCCACTCCATCCTATTATTGTCGTCGGCCCCTTTTCCAAATGGGGCATAGATTGCATGCACTGTAAGCGCAATTCAGCCAGGGGGCATAGCTATGTCATAGTAGATGTTGACTATTTCACAAAATGGGCTGAAGCGATGCCTACTTATGCTGAGGACGGCAAAACAACAGCACAATTCATATTCAATCACATTATAGCTAGATTTGGTGTCCCACAATCCATTGTGACTGATCATGGCTCCCACTTCAGGAACCATATGATTGAGGAACTGAGTGCCAAGTTGGGTTTTCTCCATGAAAACTCAACCCCATACTACCCACAAGATAATGGCCAAGTTGAAGCCATTAACAAAGTTCTGAAAAAAATGATTCAGCGTATTGTGGGTACTCATAAGTCCAACTGGCACTCCGCTCTATTTTCAGCACTATGGGCATACCGAACCTCAGCAAAAAGTGCTACTGGGTTTACACCATTCCAACTGGTGTATGGCCTAGAAGCCATTTTACCAATTGAATGTGAAATTCCATCACTTAAGATAGCCATAGAGCTACTTCCCCACACCACTTCTGAAGAGGAATGGTTTCTATACCTAGCCAAGCTAGATGAAACCCGCCGTGACACTGCTTTAGCCAACGAAGCTCATAAAAAACATGTCAAAGCACAGTATGACAAATCCGTTCAACCTTGGGTTTTCAATGAAGGTGACCTCATACTCACATATGATCAAATGCACGATAAACTTGGAAAAGGACAGCTAGAATCTATGTGGTATGGCCCCTTTGTCGTAAAATGTGTCTTGGAGAAAGGAGCCTATGAACTCATTGATTGTGATGGCACACCATTGGCACGGCCCCGCAATGGGTTGTACCTCAAATGCTTCTACGCGTAGGGTTATCCTGCGCGATATACTTTTTGTACATAATGTACCTAGCTTGTTTTCACTTATCTTTTTTGGTGTGCACACACAGACCTCATGTATCCATTCTTACCTTGACTTGTTCTTTTATGCGCAGATGTCTGCCTACTTCGGATTCACCGACGGTGCGAGCCGACATACCCAGAACCTCGCTTCCGCAGCATGGGTAATCTATTCTCCCACTAGCGAGTTGTTATCTTCAGGAGCCAATTGTTTGGGTCCCGCAACCAACAATATCGCAGAGTACCATGCAGTAATCGGACTCTTGGCAGAGGTTGCTTCCCTTGGAATTGACTCCCTATCAATCTTTCTAGACTCCCAACTCATGGTTTCTCATCTGAATCGTGTTTACACAGTTTGCGATCCTATCCTACTTCACTTATTTCGGAGGGTACGCCTCTTGGAACGATCTTTTAATTTTATTTCATATCAACATATACCAAGAGAATTCAATTGTATAGCTGATTCATTATCTAATTACATTTTGGATTGGCATCTTGCCCATACATAAAAATGTTGAATATTGTAACTTCTAAGAATATTATATTTGTATATTATTTATTCCGGAGATGTTCCATACCTCCGATGTGATTATAATATGAATCCGGAGATGTTTATTCCTCCGAATTGGTTGTGGTAACTAGGGTTATTAGACCCACCATGTGGGGGTCGGCCCAGTCAGTTATAATAGGGTATTTAACCTAATGGTTAAATACGAGCCTACATGTACTTGTGTAAAATACATGTCATTGTAGTGTATAAATAGAGGAGGTATGTTCCTCATTTGACACACACACACACACTTGAGAGAGGCGCACTTGTGGAGGAGAGGTCTGCTATGGTGGAGAAGGAGATCATGTCTTTGGTTTGCATCTTTGTATATTGCTGGTCATCTATATTGAGGAAGCTTTACTGGGTTTTCTACCCCATGAGGGTTTCCCAGGATAAATCTGTGTCTCTTGTGTTTATGCTATGCTTGTTGTTTCTTCAGTGATCCTGTATATGCTATTATTGTGAAATGGAATGTAATGCTGCTATTTTATGTCTTAGCATATTAAATTTTAACAAAAAACACATCATAAAATAAACACACAAGTCATTGTCAGTAAATAGGTCATAAAAGTAGGTCCATATATATATCACTGTATATAAAAAAAAAAATTCAAATACATAAAGTTTGTGTTTTAAAGACAAAATTTGGGACCTAGTCCCATACAAAATTTGGCTCTCAAAAGCCTACATATCGTATACATGCCGCAAAAAGATAAAAGCTACCATATAAGGAGATCTGGGAGATATATCATGTTCCTCCTCAGATTCCTCACACTGTTAAAATTCAATATGCTAAGACAGAAAATAGCAGCATTACATTCCATTTCACAATAATAGCATATACAGGATCACTGAAGAAACAACAAGCACAGCATAAACACAAGAGACAGAGATTTATCCTGGGAAACCCTCATGGGGTAGAAAACCCAGCAAAGCTTCCTCAAAATAGATGACCAGCAATATACAAAGATGAAACCCTGAGACATGATCTCCTCCTCCACAATAGCAGACCTCTCCTCCACAAGTGCGCTATCCTCAAGTGTGTGAGTGTATCAAATGAGGAACACACCTCCTCTATTTATACACTACTCTGATATGTATTTTACACAAGTACATGTAGGCTTGTATTTAACCATTAGGTTAAATACCCCATTATAACTGACTGGGCCGACCCCCACATGGTGGGTCTAATAACCCTAGTTACCACACCCAAATCGGAGGAATAAACATCTCTGGATTTATAGTATAATCACATCGGAGGTATGGAACATCTCCGGAATAAATAATATACAAATATAATATTCTTTGAAGTTAAAATATTTCAACACTCCCCCTTAACGAGAAGGATATTATAACAGTATCTGCACGAGCAAGGAGTCATCAACATCATACATGATACATCTATAAATCATTGGAAGCTTTCTCAACATCATCAGTAACTCAAGCAGTTACTGGAACATCTTCAATACTCTAACATCAACATCTTCAGTACTAAGTCTTTATCTTCTGCAGCACTCGAACAACTACAACAACATCAACATCTGGATCCTCACGATCATTAGTATCGTCATCTCACGATCATTAGCATCGTCATCACATGATCATCAGCATCGTCATCACACGATCATCAGCATCGTCATCACACGATCATCAGCATCGTCATCTCACGATCATCAGCATCGTCATCACACGATCATCAGCATTGTCATCTCACGATTATCAGCATCGTCATCACACGATCATCAGCATCGTCATCACACGATCATCAGCATCGTCATCTCACGATCATCAGCATCATCATCACACGATCATCAGCATCGTCATCACACGATCCTCAGTATCATCATCACACGATCGTCAGCATCGTCATCAACACAGGTATCCATAACAATACAAGTATCCACATCATTAGTACAAGCATTCATGCCAATACAAGTATACATATCATCAATACAAGTATCCATACTGATACAAGTAATCATGTCATCAATACATGTATCCTACCGATACAAGTAACCACATCATCAATACAAGTATCCTACCGATACAAGTAACCACATCATCAATACAAGTATCCTACCGATACAAGTAACCACATCATCAATACAAGTATCCTACCGATACAAGTAACCACATCATCAATACAAGTATCCTACCGATACAAGTAACCACATTAAAAATCACTTTCTCGGAGACCATACGTCTACGGATCAATTCAGGGACCGAAGTCCAGGGATGATACAATCCCCACTTCTCAGAAACCATACGTCTACGGATCAATTCAGGGACCACAGTCCGGGGATGATACAATCCCCACTTCTCGGAGACCTCACGTCTACGGATCAATTCAGGGACCTAAGTCCGGGGATGATACAATCCCCACTTCTCGGAGACCTCACGTCTACGGATCAATTCAGGGACCTAAGTCCGGGGATGATACAATCCCCACTTCTCGGAGACCTCACGTCTACGGATCAATTCAGGGACCTAAGTCCGGGGATGATACAATCCCCACTTCTCGGAGACCTCACGTCTACGGATCAATTCAGAGACCTAAGTCCGGGGATGATACAATCCCCACTTCTCGGAGACCTCACGTCTACGGATCAATTCAGGGACCTAAGTCCGGGGATGATACAATACCCACTTCTCGGAGACCTCACGTCTACGGATAAATTCAGGGACCTAAGTCCGGGGATGATACAATCCCCACTTTTCGGAGACCATACGTCTACGGCTCTCTTTAGGACTGAAAGTCCAGGGATGATCCAATCCCCTCAACTTTCCACTAAGGACTTCAATCTCGGAGACCTCACGTCTACGGCTCTCTTTAGGACTGAAAGTCCAGGGATGATCCAATCCCCTCAACTGTCCACTAAGGACTTCATTCTCGGAGACCTCACGTCTACTGCTCTCTTTAGGACTGAAAGTCCAGGGATGATCCAATCCCCTCAACTGTCCACTAAGGACTTCATTCTCGGAGACCTCACGTCTACGGCTCTCTTTAGGACTGAAAGTCCAGGGATGATCCAATCCCCTCAACTGTCCACTAAGGACTTCATTCTCGGAGACCTCACGTCTACGGCTCTCTTTAGGAATGAAAGTCCAGGGATGATCCAATCCCCTCAACTGTCCACTAAGGACTTTATTCTCAGAGACCTCACGTCCACGGCTCTCTTTTGGACTGAAATTCCAGGGATGATCCAATCCCCTACCTGTCCACTAAGGACTTCATTTTCGGAGACCATACGTCTACGGATCTATTCAGGGACCGAAGTCCAGGGATGATACAATCCCTACCTGTCCACTAAGGACTTCATTTTCGGAGACCATACGTCTACGGCTCACTTTAGAACATGTGTTCAAGGATGATACAATCCCCACATGTATTCTCATCAATACAAGTACAAGTATCCTCAACCATACACGTACATTAATCATTACATGTGTCATCAAAAGTATGTATTCTTACCAATACATCTTATCATCAAAAGCATGTATTCTCACCAATACATCTATCATCAAAAGCATGTATTCTTACTAATACATATAACATCAAAAGCATGTATAAGTAAAACTAAGTATTCTAAGTATACGAGTCCTAAATCTAAATATTTCTAAGTATCTAGGTGTAGAGCTCATCATCGACCTTGTTGTTCGATGAGACAATCTCATCATCAGTGACTATACTACTCCCCCTTTCGAGGAGGGTCCTTTTGAGCTACACCAAGCTTGTCTCGAAAGTATTCAAATTTCACTCGAGACAGAGGCTTGGTTAGTATGTTGGTAACTTCTTCACTCGAGGTAGAGGTTTGGTTAGTACATTGGTAACCTGTTACGAATTCAAACTTTATAGTTCCTTTCTGTGTCATATCTTGTTATATCCCTATGATCTTTGACTTATCATGGAACACTGGATTCTATGTCATCTTGATATAACTCTATTTGTCACATAGGATCACAGTTGGTTCTATCTCTAAGTCAAACAATCCTGAAGCCAAACTTCTTCACAACTAGCAGAGAAAATAGCCATATATTCTGCTTGTGCTGAGAGCCACACTAGACTGCTTCCAGCTAAACCACGAGATCATGGCTAATCCTAGACAATAACATCCTCTTGATGTGTTCTTCTTGTCTGATACACTTTCTACCCAATCAGCATCTGAGTAGCCATCTGAAGTCATGATCTCCAAGATAGCACAGATCAAAGTCTATCGTATCCTTTAGGTGCCTCATCACATGCTTTGCAACTATCAGGTGAAAACATCTAGTTTCCACTAGATACTGACTCAAGGTATTCACAACAAAGCATATATCTAATCTAGTATATGTTAGATACATCAATGACCCAATAATTTGACTGTACAGAGTTATATCCAATAACTCTGATGAGTTATCCCCTAACAGCTTCAAGTCGGAATCCATAAGAGTGGCCATTCCAACACCTCAAGTCATATTTCTCATCATACTTTCCCTGGTTGAGAAATATTCCTTCTGAGCCTTGCCATACTTCCAGACCTAGGAAGTAAAGCGTCAATTTGAGATCTTTCATTTTCATTTCTACATTGAATGATCTTCTGCATATCTATCTGTGCCATCTCTCGTTAGATGGGTCTACTAATATGAGCCTTAATATCATTCGAACTCTGTGGTGAGTTCCTTCTTGCATCCATGTCATTTGTGTATAGAAATCATATTCAACCTTGTAGCAAAGGTTGAGATCCAAATCACCCATGGTGATCATTAAGCTTATCAATTTATTATCGATCCTAGGTACCTATACAGAACCTGATTCACACTTCTTCTTTAATTACACCATACTTGGAGCAAACATCTTGTCGTGATTCTCTTCCCCTTTCTAAGAGAATCTTCTAGCCATGAGCCTTCTATATTTTGTTTGATTTGTAAATATTCTTGTTTGAACATCCACCACTTGTACGGTGTCCATCATTCTTCATGACCTTTCCTACAAATCAAAATTAAGTCCATGATTAGTAATACTTCATAATCATCAAATCATATTGACATGATAACCTATTATGCATACAGATATCATTTACATAGTGATGCAACTATTTTGACCAATACTTTGGCACAACACTTTCCCATATCCTGTATGCATACAGTGGCTATCTAGATGCCTTCCATCTCTACCAGAACATACTATCGAGAGTGTGCACAACTCTCAGCATGTCAGCAAAGAGGTTTCATTCTAGACAAGCAACAATGGAATGTTTGTCCAACTTACCAATCATATGCATATTAGTAGTATACTGTTCAATGTTCTATGAATATTTACACTCAGCATGATACATTATACGAATACAAATATGAATACAACCTATTACAAGCAATATCATTTACTATTTCAAATAACAACTCAAATACTTATCTTTTATGTTTGTGTGGTTGCCTCCTGCTTGATCTTCTGTATGTCTTTTGAACTTCTATTCATTCTGTACCACTGTGCATGTTCAAGTGTCATCCTCATGATCTCATACACAAACATACACCCATTAGTATGTTCTAAATGCTATCAAAACAGTATAGTACTAAATAATCTTGAAAATGTATAGTCATGATTATAGTTAATAAACATTAGTATGCAAGATTTCAGGGAAGTCTTCTTTTACTCATGCATATCATCAATCAAGATAAAAGATATAATATGCATAATCCCTTGATTACTAACTTTATGAATAAGCATAACCAATCATTCCAAGTATACTTATATAAGGGATCCTAACACAAAGTAAGATTCATGGGAAACATACCTGGATTAGTATACCTACTTGGTTATGTACAACATACCTAAACAATCTCTTCAATGATTTAGAGATCCTGAGCTAGAACCTGCATGTCTCATAGGTTAAGCATAATATAACAAAGTCATACATACCTCGTAAGTAGAACAAAGATTATGGATGAGTCTTTGTCTTCATGTTTTCATGGTCATGGAGCCTGATTTGTCTTTTGTGATGTACCTGTATCTTGTTAGTAGACAACATCAACCTCACACAACATCACAATGCATTAGTACAATCATAAGTGTCACACCCTAACCAATGAATATCTTCTATCATGCATTCATAATTTTGTTAAGGTGATACAACAAATCTAAAATCAAGATTGTACTAACCGTAATAACATGAAGACAAACATACCATAAACTTAATCATGAACAAATCTCAAAACATACCTCGATGAGTCATACCTGTCGAGATCGCTTGTAATCTCCTTATGTAAAGCCTTAGCCTCATCTCCCTCTGAAACAGTAACTCCTTCACTTATGCAGGTGACCAATCCATCTTCTTCTAGGATTAACCCTATCCACTTGATTTGCAGGAACTGGACCTGGAGCTGGATATGGGTTTGTCAGAGAAACCCCAAAAATTTAAACTTTGAATTTCAAACTTCCGAAAGGATAGAAATATGCGCCTTGATGAGATGATCAAACTGATATATTCAGAATTTGAAAACTGCAAAGTTTCACTCCTCAATTTTGCCTTTGAAACTTCCGGATTCACTGGACGTGACCCTGAACTGGGGTTTGGTGAATCCCACTCTTCTTCCCAATCAAAATTTTTGATCCAAAGCTCTAAGCTTCTATTTTTCTGAGGAGCTTCCAGCCATGGTCACAGATTTCAAAAATTCCCATTTTTACAGAAGCCCTAATTTTCCACTTTTCTGATCAAAGTCCCGAACTAGGGTTTGATCAAGCCCGGCCTTCTTCCCAACCAAAAAATCTGATCTTGGTCTCTAAATTTCTATTTTGATGAGTAGCATTCAGCCGTGGTCTCCGTTTACAAAAATTCCAACTTTCTTCAAAGCCCTAAATTCCGGAAGCCATGAATGAAGGTACTCAAAAATAATTATGTTTTGACAGAAATATGTACCTGATTGTTTCTAGTGTAACTCCAAACTTTTCAATCCACAGGGTCTAAAAAAGTTTTCTAAGATAGCCTTACCTGTTATCTTTCCATCCTGACAGGTCTAACCTCAATTGGATTCTCTGAGAGAGAGTTATGTCAAATGTCGCAATGTGACCTGTTTTGGCATAAAAAAGAAGAGCGAACTTGTACGGCGTGCCACGTGTCACTATTTGAACTTCGGCCTCTGAAAAATGTTTCTGAGCTATCTCGGCCTGTTATCTTTCCATCCTGATAGGTCTGACCTCAATTGGACTCTCTGAGAGAGAGTTATGCCAAGTTTCGCAACATGACCTGTTTATGGGATAATACAGGAGGGCGAACTTGTACGGAGTGCCACGTGTCACTGGTTCAACTTCGGCCTCTGAAAACGTTTTCTGAGATAGTACAGACTGTGTAATACCTGTCACTTTTACGAAATTTCATTTGGAGCTTCCTAGCCCAAGATATGACCTTTTTCTCAAGGTCACCTGATTTTGACTCAGATCTGGAAGAGGCAGAAACCCTATATTGTACAGATCATAAATCACAAAGTACAACGACTTAGAGGTTGTCCTTTGGACACAAGGTACCTGGAGATTTACTCGTCGTCCTGTAACAATTTCAGATCCGAAAACGTCGCCAAAACGGAATTATAGCGAAATTTCTACGATGACTGGTTTTTGCTATGTAAAACCCTAACCTTCAAATTGTCGTAAGTAAAGCAAGTGTCTTTAGTGCCATACCTTGTCTTCCTTCAGGTTAGCTCTGATACCATGTTAAAATTCAATATGCTAAGACAGAAAATAGCAGCATTACATTCCATTTCACAATAATAGCATATACAGGATCACTGAAGAAACAACAAGCACAGCATAAACACAAGAGACAGAGATTTATCCTGGGAAACCCTCATGGGGTAGAAAACCCAGAAAAGCTTCCTCAAAATATATGACCAGCAATATACAAAGATGAAACCCTGAGACATGATCTCCTCCTCCACAATAGCAGACCTCTCCTCCACAAGTGCGCTATCCTCAAGTGTGTGAGTGTATCAAATGAGGAACACACCTCCTCTATTTATACACTACTCTGATATGTATTTTACACAAGTACATGTAGGCTTGTATTTAACCATTAGGTTAAATACCCCATTATAACTGACTGGGCCGACCCCCACATGGTGGGTCTAATAACCCTAGTTACCACACCCAAATCGGAGGAATAAACATCTCCGAATTTATAGTATAATCACATCGGAGGTATGGAACATCTCCGGAATAAATAATATACAAATATAATATTCTTTGAAGTTACAATATTTCAACACACACTGCTGGTGATAACACACTATAGCCCCAGCCAACCTACGGAGGAGTCATCCAATATACCTAGGCACACCTATGGTATGCAGCTGGAGATGCAAAGGGATCTCATCCATCCTCATAGCGGGGACACCGTGGGTTAAACCCTATAGGTTCCTCTCTATCTCCTCGACCCCTCCCACCTCATCCTCGTTTGGAGCGACTCGACGATCAACACCACCTCAACATAACGGCGAGTACCCTGTCGGTCTCTGTGGTCCACAATCTGCGACATGCACATGTATATATAAATATATATTAAAGTTTTTATACACATTCTAAAAAACAATAAAAATTATATATTCAAAAAAAAAAAACATTTATGAAGGTCATACCTGAATTGTCCCAATCCTCATCTTCCGGCAGTGCCAAGTCTATGTCCTTGCAAAAGTCCACCCCTACATAGGGGTATTCATCGATCATCACAATTTGTTCCTCAAGCCACGAGAAGAAATCCTCATCGAAAGCCAGACGTTGCGGCCCTCCAAGACGTCCTACATACTCGCTCCATAGAGCCATCCATGGCTCAGTGGGTGGACGGGGGGGCATAGTCAGCTGTGGGCACAACAACGGCACCCTCACCAAGAAGAAGGTGACCAAGATGCTCCCATACCCAAATTGAGAGTTCTCTCCTAGCCTACACTTGTTCACTTGCTCTTTGAGGTTGGTCAATACTGCCTCGCACTAGTTGAATACTATTCCTACCATGCAATCCACTGCAAGATTCATCTGTGTACAGGATGCCTGATGGGGACCCATACTCCCTGTTGCACGTGTGATGGTGAAAAACACAGTTTTTAAAGGAAGTTCTACAATGTCCTTAATGACCACCTTGCCGCTTTTCTTCCCCGAACCTTGATGGCAATAACAAGCAATTCAGTGCTCGCCTTCGAGGCTGTGAACCCAGTAAAACTCACCCGGGCTCCTCTTTTTGAGAGACCCGTGAGGAAATAAATGTCCTCGAGTTTAATCTCAAGGGTGTGTTCTCCCACTCAGAAATCTTGAATTTTGGGGTCCCACATTTGAATAATGTGGGGGAGAAGTTTTGCCTGCTTACGGATACCTTTGGTCTTGAAGAATTTCAACAAACCACATTCCCGCAATGCAGTCAAGGTCTCTTGGTCATCTTCGGCCAACAAATCATCCGCTTCATGCTCTCTTACTTTCCAATTGACCATTTTGCTCCAAACAAGTTGCAGACACCTGCAAAAGGTCATAGGAAACATTCATTAATCATTTAACAACTTGATCTTAGCTAAAAATTTGAGAAAAACTAATTTTTTCATCTTAAAAATTGCCACTATCACGCCGGGGGGAAATGCGCCTGCACGGTACTGCACAGTACCGAGCCCGTATTCAACTCTACAGTGCGGTACTGTTACACAGTACCGCATTTCTCGATATGGCTCCCATGCGGTAGTGTGGATAGCAAAATTTTCACATTAGGGCCTTCCCAAAAATTAACTTCTACTTACTGAAATCAAGTTATTTATCTATGAAATGAAAGAGGGGCTTGAAATCTCTTACCTGGTGTAGACGGTTCTTGAAACGGTGCTCCGGATCTCCAGATATGAACTCTTGAAGTTTTTGCTCCTCAATGGGTAAAATCTCCTCTTTTGCAAAATGCACATGTGAAATGGTAACTTTCCATATTTACCTATTCCTTATATAACGTTTCACTTATTTATTTATTTTACTCATTATTTTATCTGGTTAAATTAAAACCCATTTCACATTACTAATATCTGTTTCCATGAGCATTTGTTTACAGCGTCTCCTTTAAAGATGTTCACACTGGCGTTCATTTATTGTTTGACCTTCATTTTGAACCTACTTTATCTTTTTCATGCTCTGGATTAAAATTTGAAAAAGATTCCAAGCGCTTTTACACCCATGTCATGCTTGTCAAACTTAAGTAAATGGTGTCGAGCTTAGTCAGCTTTACTAATGCTTGTTAAACGATGAGTAAAGTATTATCCTGGTTGTATTTTATTCTTTTTTCGGACCAGAATAATTAAAAATTACGAAAAAGACCATTGGAGTCCATAGTTAAGCTCTTTTCAGACTCCCTAAAATTGAAAAGATTGCCAAGTGATCTTGTCTCTTTCGCACGTGTAAAAGTATTTGAAAGGTCGTCTATTCGGTGATAGGTTACCCCTTTTTCAGCCCGTCTAGACTATTTATGAGAAAGGTATACCTCAGTTAATTTTTGGCTGGGAGAGTTCTCTCAGGAATTGTTTTACACTTTTTTAGGATCGAGGGACTAAATTTACGAAAAAGTACACTTTGGAGCCTTCTTTAAGTTTTTCAGGCTCTCTAAATGTGAAAAACTACCAAGTTTTCCTTCCTTGGACTCGTTAAAATTTGACATCGAAGGACCCACTTTGGGACGAACCCCACCTTTCTCAGTTTCGTAAAATATTTGAGATTGGACTCATCTATGAGAGATCTTTTCCGAGCATCTGTTATCCTCTTCAAGCTCGAAAAACAACAAAGAGGTACTCGTCTATCATGTTGGGGGAATATGGGAAACAAGTCGAGTTTATTTTGTTGGCAGCTTGTCAGTCGTCACCTTTGAACATGGCATGCGTCTGTCTCTTGTCTATTTTCGGTATCTATTTTCGTTGAGTTATGGTCATCATCCTGAGTCGTCTCTCTAGCCACGAGCCTACGCGTTTGGTGTCTATCCTTTTCTATCAATAATCCCTGCTGCCAAGTCCTGTTACATGCCATTATATGTTCAAAGGGTTGCATTGTTCAGAGTCATTCATTTTTTCAGACCTCCACTGTGTCAGTACATGTTCCATTGTTTCATCATCCTATACTATCTTTCATTCTGATTTCATGTCGATGATGTGGGAATCATTATGGCCCACCTTCGACGAGTCTATTTCCGTCGATGCCAAATCACAATCTGGGAATTGGACTTAGGAATCAACCACTAGTACCTTGGTACTTACATGCCTCAATGGTAGGATTCCTTGTATTCAAAAATAGGTTTACATCATTGGCCTCTAATCGAACGATCTCTCGAATGCTCGACATCAATTCATTCATTCGCATTTCATTGAGATGTACTATAGATACCTTGGGGATCATCGTCATCATTGGTGATTTCCCTCTCATTTGTTAACGGTTCACATCACTAACCGGTAATCAAATGGTTTCTACCATGTTCAACTTCAACACCTTGTAATCACATGGCTAGATTCATATCATTTGCGGTTGAATAGAAGACCCTGGGTGCATTTTTTTATTTTGATTATGTCCAGGCTGCGATGGAGATGTCCTTTGTATTATGACAGAGATCCACTTTTGTATTGGTCATGGCTGTGTCATTACTGTCTCATGGATCTATGCTTGTTCATTATAGCCATGATTTGTCTACAGTCTATATCATCTCAGTACTCATGGATCTGCAATGTATTGGTCGGAAGCCATGCTTTGAGTCAATTTTTTTCATGCATGGGAATGTCCGCCTCGATGGTATATCTGACATTTTGTTTCTGTTTCAGCTCCTTGTTGCTCTCCTCAATGCTATCTCTGCATAGTATTTGTAAATTCTTTCGGCCATCAGTCCCTTCTGACCTCACACTTTAGGGGGCATCTGTTATACCTCCATATTTCACAGTGTCGCATCATCACCACAAAAATAGTTGATGACACTTCCCCTACTGCTTAAAACACCCAGAAGAGAAGTATGATGAATGATCCTTGAAGACAAACCTATCTTGTCAAGAATCAATCCAGCTAAAACTTCATATACCTACACTATCGTGCCTTGCTCCAGCTTAGGTGCGCGTTAGTCCCCACTACCGCGTTATGCTCTTTCTCTGCCATGCGGTACTACCGCGCTATGCTCAGTTTAAGAGGCGCAGTACTCCTTTCTCATCCTTTTTGCCATGGCTTGTGGGATCTTGATCTTTGAGAGATTTTTTAGGATTGGTATCCCTAATTCGATCCTAACTCACCTTCTCAAATTAGTGGGCCTGATCCACTAAACATTCCCAAGATCCATTCTTCTCTCTTTATGGTTAACCCTACTACACCCTATAAGAGAGAGGCATTCCATGAGCAAAGGGGAGGACTCTTGGAGACATCAAACTTATGATCTTGAATCTTTGTGGATACAGCTAGAGGAGAAAGCACTTGGAGCTGGGAGTTGGCTTGGATATCAAGTAACCATTATAAGTGACTTCAAGTTGGTAATAAAACATAACTTGTCTTGTTTCCCAAATCATGTGTGTTTATTTTGTTTCAATTATATGATTTGTATCTGTTATAGATTTAGATCATAACTCACATTTCAAGTTGCTAGATAATCGTATGTGCTTGTATCTTGGTTCTATTCTGACAGGTTCATTCGTGAGGACTTGGAGATTGAAGTGACCATTAGGATGAGCAATTGAATTGAAGGTCAGTTAGATCTCTTCCATTTCTTTCAGTAGTTTAATCTTGAAATGTCTGTTTAGATCTAGGAATTCAAGGTAGAATTTGTTATCTTTTTGTCTTAGTTTAGAGTTAGTTAAATTCTACTTTAACCTAAGCGAGTTTCTACCTATCCGTAGGGAGAAATGTCTACAACAATCCACTATATGGGGGCAACGGCTCGTTTTACAACATGGACCCCAAACAGCTATCCCTCAAGCGCCACCACCCCCAATCGGGCCACCCCCACCTCCTACAGGAGGCGATGGGCTCCCACCTAACTTTGGAGGAGTCAGATCTCTACCTTCTAGCGGAGTTCCAACTCATTCTACCAACAACGTCCCGCACCCTTCTGACGGGGGTGGGAACAGTCCACCACCCTCCCCAATTGGAGGTGGTGGAGGACCACCCTACTATGGTGGGGGAGTACATTTCCCTTTAGGTGGTGGAGGTGGTCCCCCACCACCTCCAAGCAGACAAGGTGGCGGGCCTATTTATTATGGTGGTGGTGGTGGAGGCCCTCATCCCTCCGGCGATAAAGGTGGTGGGGTCCCCATCCTTCTAGTGGTGGAGGTGGTCCTCCACCCCCTCCAGGAAAAGGTGGTGGTGAGCCACCTTATCATAGTAATGGACCTCCACCTCCCCCCAGTGGGGGCGATGGACCTCCACCTCCTCCCGGTGGTGGAGGTGGAACCCCGCCTTATAGGAAAGGACTACCTTATGGTGGTGGAACCCCTTACGGTTCGGGCGGCACACCCCCTATGGTTAGTTTACCCATGGTCACCTTTTAATCAGTCTATATGAGGTCCTACTAGTCCTTACATGCCCTACCAGTACCCGCATCCTAATCAACAGTTGCCCTTTTTGGCTACTTTGGACCTACCCGACCTGCCTTGACTGATGAACGACCCCATCTACCATGAAACTAACTGGCCCTCTATTCCGGTGAAAATTCCATCGTATATCCCCAAGTTTGATGGAAAGCCATATGAGGATCCTAAACATCATGTGATGACATACCATTTGTGGTTTTCATCCAACTCTCTGATGGACGACTTGATCTATCTGAGGTTATTTCAATGGACACTAACTGGTTCGGCTGCAAAGTGGTACATTGAATTACCACCTCATTCTTTTCATGATTTTGGGTCTCTTTCTATGAACTTTTTGACCCACTTCCAACTACCTATATGGTATGAGACTGGTACGGACCTTCTCACCTCTCTCCATCAGAATACCACTACTCATATCTCTACTCATAGACATGAGTGGTGACGCAGAAGACGTTTTATTAAGGCTCCCATTCCAGAACAAATCCTAGCAGATTGGTTTACAAAGTCTCTCATTCCCCACATAGCTCGAGATGTTTCCATGGGCGGTGTTGTCATTGAAGAGCAAGCTATCGCTCATGCCCATTACCTAGACTTGGTCTATGCTCAATCGGGTACCTTGTTTAAAATTCTTCCCGATGCACCCCACAACACTTATGACCTCACAAAACCTCTTAAGGGACCCCAAACTGATGGCATCATTGGCTCCCTTAGCACCCATCCTGCTTCCAAATGCATTGGATCGTCGAACCTTCATGGTTCCTCCCCATCTCCAAACCAGGATGGACACAATGCCACCAAGTTGACCGCTTCTACTGCAACTGAAGAGGTGAATTCTATTCAATCAGCTTCATCTCAGAAATCCAGCGACAAGAAGAAGAATAAGGGGAAACCCAAGAAGTCTTCTGCCGAGCAGAAACAAAGGAGCACTCCTGATGTTACCAAACAAAAATGGAAGCTAAAATATCCTTGTTTACTGTGTGGAGATGATCACTTCTCCAAGGAATGCCCCCATAGAGACGAAGTTTGAAAGTTTCTTCGGGGTAAACCAACTCCCGCAGTCCTCAACGACCCGTTTCCCACCCAGAATTAGTAAATGATTGCTCAACCTCCCCCAGCCCAGGGGGAACCATCCAACACCGTGCATATTCTCATGGTGCGTAACGAAACGATCAATTTAAATACTCGCTCGCAATCATACGACTCAGTCCCTTCTGGAATTAATATAGAAAAATATTCCAACTCCTTGCCTGATTTCACTGTACCAATAGCTTCTCTCACCATTGAGAATCCATCCTTAGATGCGATATTGCGACCGCCCAAGAGCACGATTTGAAAAGTTGTTTTTAATCCTAATCCTCGGGTGGAACAGAATTACAATATCGTCGAATACTTGGCCCAAGCTCCTTGCACCATGTCCACCTTGGAATTTTTTCAAAATTGTCCTAATCAACGCAAAACGCTCCTTGTAACAATCAATGCAGTTGACCCCGATTCGTCGAATACCATCATGTTTCGACTTGACTACTTCAAGCTGAAGATCTCCCACTAGTTCGCATTCCAAGTTGCTGTGAATATCACTGGGAATATTTTCCATTGTACCCTTCTAGATGAGGGCGCCTCTACTTCTGTCATGTCAATCGCCTGTTGGAGAGCCATTGGCTCCCCCGAATTGAATCATTGTCCTACCACGTTGAAAGCATTCGACGGGTGTGGCTTTCAAACTCATGGGCTCTTACAAGCTCTTGTAGTTGAGTTGGGCGAAAATACCATAACCGTTAACGTGGAAGTGATCTCGGCCCCAATATATTACAATCTCTTGCTTGGTCGCAATTGGTTTTACGCCATGCAGGCAGTAGCCTCTTTAGTCTTCCACGTAGTACAATTCCCCCACCAGGGCAGAATTGTGACTGTTGACCAATTATATTTTTGCACTCCGGACACTACTACTCATCCTGGTGACCACATTCCTTCCATTGGACAAGCTTCAAATGAGTATGAGAGTATAGGGGTTGGCCTATTGAAAGATTCATCTCTCATGGGCATTTTTCCACATTTAGACCCCCCTAATCATGTTGCCTCAGTGAACATGATCTCCACAGAGATTTTATCTCACCCCATTGACGCTTGGCTTGTACCGGACGAAGCCACAACACACCTGATTGGAAACGCAATGCCTCTTTCACCCGCTGAACGTATTTATGAGGCTATCTAGTCAGCACCGGAAAACCACTTAATTGTGGCTCCCCCATCCTGTTCTCTATGACAAGCATCATCTCTACCTGATCTCTTACTTTGGACTTTTCATTCAGACGAGTCCATCATGGAAGTTATGAGTGTAGATGATGGCCTATGGGATGACCTCCATCATAGGTCATATTTTCTTCCTCCTTTGGAATACATAGAGAACAACATTGATACCATCTTTTCATCGAAGATCTACCCATTCCCTCATTCCCCCATATTCACATGTCTATTTGATACTGAGGGTAGCCTAGCCAATATTGAACCTACCACCCCAGTAGACATTTCAGTAAAACCTAGTATAGTGGAACACATTCGCATAAGCCAGAAGTGTTCCCGTGAAGAGATCACTAATGCTACAGCCTTATTCAAGCAATTTCGAGACATATTTGCTTGTTCCTATGAGGAGATGCCCGGGATAGACCCCACGATTGTTTCTCATGAAATAAAAACCTATCCCGACATCAAACCTGTGCGTCAAAAGTTGTGACCGGTACACCCTCAAAAAACTGCAGCAATCAAGGCAGAAATTGAAAAGCTCTTAAAGGCTGGCTTCATCTATCCTGTCCCATTAACAGATTGAGTATCGAACGTCGTCCTTGTGAACAAAATATAGGGTACTATTCGTGTCTGTTTCGATTATCGGGACTTGAATAAGGCTTGTTCGAAGGACAATTATCCAACCCCATTCATTGACTAGATTATCGATAATTGTGCTGGAAGCGTCATATTTTCATTCATGGATGGATTTTCCGGTTAAAACCAGATTGAGATCAACCCAACTGACTAACATAAGACAGCTTTCATTTGTCCTTGGGGGACATTTGCATATTGCAAACTCCCGTTTGGCCTTAAAAACGTTGGTGCCACATTCCAGTGGGCCATGTCGTATGCTTTCCATGACATTAAGGACTTTGTGGAACCTTACCTGGATGATTTTCCTGCTCATTCAAAGCAACGTGAGTTCCACATCGATCATCTGACTGCCATTTTCCTAAGATGCAAGCGGTACAATATTCATCTGAATCCTCATAAATGTATCTTTTTTGTTGAGTCCGGATGCCTCTTAGGATTTACTGTCTCGAAGGATGGGATCCACATCAATCCCTTAAAGGTGGAGGCCATTGTCAACCTACCACCTCCAACCGATGTGACGGAACTTCAAAGTCTCCAAGGGAAGGCAACTTATTTACGGCATTTTGTTTGCAACTTCGTGGAGAAGACTAAGGGATATATGAGATTGCTTAAGAAGGACGTCCCGTTCATTTGGGACGATCACACGCAGAAATCCTTTGATAGCATCAAACATGCCATCACGCATGCCCCCGTAATCCAACCGCCAAATTATTTCCGAGATTACATCTTATATCTCGTCGCTTCTTCTACCACTATCACCATGGTTTTGGTACAGGAAGATCAAAATGCCCAGGAGCATGCAATATACTATGCAAGTAAGGGTCTCACTGACACTGAAACTAGATATTCACATGTCGAAAAACTTGCTTTCGCGGCAGTCATCACCGTCCAAAAGTTTCGGCACTACATCTTGCTCCGCACCACCACCATCATCGCAGACTCGAACCCCATGTACCACGTACTGACACGTCAAGTGCTTAGGGGCAAATATTCATGCTGGATCGTGATACTGCAAGAATTTGATCTTCTTTTCAAGAAAGCCAAGTCTAAAAAATATTTGGTGTTT
Source organism: Larix kaempferi (assembly GCA_027924585.1). Classification (NCBI taxonomy): domain Eukaryota; kingdom Viridiplantae; phylum Streptophyta; class Pinopsida; order Pinales; family Pinaceae; genus Larix; species Larix kaempferi. The sequence continues at coordinate 7,002,067 of BSBM01000264.1, forward strand.
GACGAGCTTATCTATGACCTTCCCTGTCCTAATGCATAAATTAAGAACAATGACTCTTTTCCAGATGAAATGTTCTTTCTCATGAGTACGACTGACCCATGGTATGCAGATATTTCCTTATACCTCCAAACCCATCGCTTCAATCCTCGATTGTCTCACGACGACCATCATAGAATACGTCACCATTTGAAGTATTATTTGATCATCAGTGATACTTTGTACCGCTATGGCGTTGATTCAATTCTTCGACGTTGTCTAACTCACGATGAGGCTGAACGCGTATTGAATGACTATCACACTAGGGCGTGTGGCGGTCACCTCTCTGGGATGGCTACAACCCAGAAGATTTTGCATGCGGGATATTTTTGTCCTACTATCTTCAAAGATTGTATTGAGGCCGTAAAAATATTTCCCCCATGCCAACACTTCCATACGAAGAAGCGCACCCATATCGCCCCGTTACACTCGATTATTGCCATAGGCCCTTTCGCAAAATGGGGCATCAATTTTATGCATTGTAAGCCTACCTCGGCCGACGGGCATAGTAACATCATAGTATCCATGGATTACTTTACAAAATGCTTCGAGGCAATGCCTACATACCAAAACGATGGCAAAACCATCGCACTCTTCATGTTCAATCATGTAATAGCGCGGTTTGGAGTTCCGTAGGCGATAGTGACTGATCATGGTTCTCATTTTCAAAACCACATGGTCAATGAACTGAGCGATAGGTTTGGTTTTTGTCATGAAAACTCAACACCCTACTACCCATAGTCCAATGGACAAGTCGAGGCCATTAACAAGGTCTTGAAAACTATGGTCCAAAGGATGGTAGGAACCCAGAAATCCAACTGGCACAACATGCTCTTTTTAGCAGTATGGGCCCACAGAAATTCTGTTAAAACCACCACAGGTTTCACTCCTTTCCAATTGGTATATGGATTGGAAGCTGTCCTCCCGATAGAGTGCAAAATCCCGTCTCTACAACTCGCTATCGAACTTCTTCCTAACACTACTGTCGAGGAAGAACGTTTCATGTACTTAGCCAAACTGGATGAGTCTCGCTGAGATGCTACTCTTGCTAATGAAGCACATAAGAAATGCATCAAAGCTCAATATGACAAGTCAGTGGAACCTCGTATCTTCAACGAGGGTGACCTGGTCCTCACATACAACTAGAAGCATGATAAACTAGGAGCAAGAAAGTTCGAATCCATGTGGCACGGACCTTATATGATCAAATGTGTTTTGGAAAAGGGAGCTTACGAGCTTGAGGACTATGATGGAATCTCTTTGGGTGAACCCCGCAATGGGATTTACCTAAAGAGGTACTATGCCTGAACTTGTCATGCATAGATTTTCATGTATATAATGTACATGGCATGTTCTTTTGTTTTTGTGTGGTGTGACGCATTATTTTTTGAGTGTCTTTAGATCTTGTTTTCGCTTCTTATACCATGTTTTGTCTGCGTGTGCAGATGGCAACGTGCTATGGATTCACGCACGGTGCCAGCCGGCATACCCGTAACCTTGCTTCGGTAGCATGGGTACCGTATTCCCCAACAGGCGAGCTCATCAGCTTAGGAGGAAGTTGCCTCAGATTCGCAACCAACAATCCGTAGAATACTTGGTAGTTGTTGGAAACTTAACTGATACTATTTCCTTAGGTATGGACCACATTGTCATCCACATGGATTCTCAACTGGTGGTTTCCCATCTTAACTAGGTTTACATTATCCATGATCCTGTCTTACTCCATCTCTTTAGATGCGTTCATCTCCTGGAAAGGTCATTTGAATCCGTTCAATACCTGCACATTCTACGAGGGTTAAACACAGTTGCCGACTCGATGGCCAACTTCATTTTGGATTGGTAAATCACACACACATAACACTCATAATATGTAAAAGCATTCTCAACATGTAAAAAATGTTAAGATTCAATATGCTAAGACAGAAAACTTCAGCATTACATTCCATTTCACAATAATAGCATATACAGGATCACTGAAAGAACAACAAGCACAGCATAACCATAAGAGACACAGATTTATCCTGGGAAACCCTCATGGGGAAGAAAACCCAGCAAAGCTTCCTCAATATAGATGACCAGCAAATACAAAGATGTAATCCACAACCATGAGCTCCTTCTCCTCCATAGTAGATCTCTCTCTCTCTTATGTGTTATTCACAAGTGAGTGCAATGTGTGTTAAATGAGGAACACACCTCCTCTATTTATACACAACTCCAACTTGTATTTTATATTAACTAGGTCAACCCCAACTTAACCATTGGGTTAAACACCCCATTACAACTGACTGGGCTGACCCCTCTAGGGTGGTCTAATAGCCCTTTGACCCACATAATACATACAGGGCCGACCCCCACTAGGGAAGTCTAATAACCCAAGTTACCACATTCTGACGGAGGAATAAACATCTCCGGATGTACAATAAGGTCTTCATAGAGGAATGAAACATCTCCGGACTAATAAAGTAAAAATATAATATTCTTAGAAGTTACAATATTTCAACATTCCCCCTTAACGAAAAGGATATTATAACAACATCTGCTGGAGCAAGGAGTCGTCAACTACATCATACATTATACATCTATAAATCATTGGAAGCTTTCTTTATTCATCATCAGTAACTCAAGCAGTTACTGGAACATCTTTAATACTGGAACATCATCTTCTGCAGCACTTGAACAGCTACAGCAATATCATCATCTGGATCCTCATGATCAACATCATCGTCATCATACGATCATCGGCATCGTCATCACACGATCATCAACATCATCATCACACAATCATCAGCATCGTCATCATACGATCATCAACATCATCATCACACGATCATCAGCATTGTCATCACACGATCATCACCATCATCTTCACACGATCATCAGCATCATCATCACACGATCATCAACATCATAGCAGCATACCTTGCAATACACATGATCCATTTAAGACACCATAACATGTCTAGGGACGATACAGTCCACTCGTCAACTTAGACAAAGTCTAAGGACCACTTTCTCGGAAACATTTGTCTATGGATCAATTTAGGGACCAAAGTCCGGGGATGATACAATCCCCTCTCGTCCACTAGGGACCACTTCTTGGAGCCATCTGTCTATGGATCAATTCAGGGATTGAAGTCCAAGGATGATACAATCCCCTCTCGTCCACTAGGGGCCACTTCTCGAAGACATCTATCTACGGATCAATTCAGGGACCAAATTCCAAGGATGATACAATCCACATCACGTACATTTTGAACTAGTGGTTCTGAGATGATGCAATCCCCATCACGTACATTTTGAACTAGTGGTTCTAGGATAATGCAATCCCCATCACGTACATTTTGAACTAGTGGTTCTGAGATGATGCAATCCCCATCACGTGCATTTTGAACTAGTGGTTCCGGGATGAGGCAATCCCCATCACATACATTTTGAACCAAGTGTTCAGGGATGATGCAATCCCGACCATAGTGCCAGTCCTTTTTCATACTGGATGTGACCTAGATTAAATCTAGGATTTTATCACCTGTGAATGATCACCTACTGCAGTCCAGGAGCGAACATTACATCATTACAGGACCTGCGAATGATCACCTGCTGCTACACTGAGCAGTCCAAGAGCGAACATTACATAATTCCAATCAACCACAGAGCCAATACTATTTCAACTGGGGTGTGACCTAGATCAAATCTAGGATTTACAACCTGTGAATGATCACCTGCTAATCCAGGAGCGAACATTACATCATTACAGGTTTCGTGAATGATCACCCACTGCTGAGCAGTCCAGGAGCACACATTACATCATTCACCAACATCTTTCTCGAAGACAAGAGTCTATGGATCAATTTAGGGACCGAAGTCCAGGGATGATACAATCCCTCCTCGTCCACTTAGACAAAGTCTAAGGACCATGCATTGACCTCATCATCATAACCAAAAACCTCATCATCAACCTCATCGTTGGAACAGGTAACCTCATCATCAATACAAGTATCCACATCAATACAAGTATCCACATCATCAATACAAGTATCCACACCAATATAAGTATACACATCATCAATACAAGTATCCATACCAATACAAGTATATACATCATCAATACAAGTATCCATACCAATACAAGTATCTACATCATCAACCTTACCATCGATACAGGCAATCTCATCATCAACGACCATATCACTCCCCCTTTCGAGGAGGGTCTTTTTGAACTACACCAAGCTTGTCTCGAAAATACTCAAACTTTACTCGAGACAGAGGTTTGGTCAACACAACAGCAATTTGTTCATCAGTGCTCATATACTCGAGCTTGATAGCTCCTTTCTGTACCATATCCCGTATATAGAAATATCGTATCTCTATGTGCTTTGACTTATCATGGAACACTGGATTCTCTGTCATCTTGATACAACTCTGGTTGTCACACAGGATCACAGTGAGGTCCATCTCTACATCAAACAATCCTTATAACAACTTCCGAATCCATAGCGCTTCACAACTAGCAGAGCAAGCAGCTATATATTTCGCTTCAGCTGTACTGAGAGACACACTATATTGCTTCCTGCTAAACCACGAGATCATGGAAGATCCCAGACAATAACATCCACTCGATGTACACTTCTTTCCCAATCAGCATCTGTATAGCCATACAATCTAAAGTCACGATCTCCAAGATAACATAGACCAAAGTCTATCGTACCCTTTAGGTACCTCATCACATGCTTTGCAGCTATCAGGTGAACACGCCTAGGTTCCACTAGATACTGACTCAAGGTGTTCACAACAAAGCATGTATCTGGCCTTGTACTCGTCAGATACATCAATGACCCAATAATCTGTTTGTACAAAATCACATCCACTAACTCTGATGATTCATCAGCTAACAACTTGAAGTTGGAACCCATGAGAGTGTCCATTCCAACACATGAAATCTTCTCAAGATTTCCGCAGCATACTTTCTCTGGTTGAGAAAGATTCCTTATGATCCTTGTCATACTTCCAAACCTAGGAAGTAATCTTTCATCTCAAATTTTGTAGCTAGCTTCTTCTTGCTTTCCATGATCTGTTTTTCATTCATGTTAGAAAGAGATCATCCACATACAATCACCGTATCATAGGTTCATCATCCATCACCTTAAGGTAAAGGTTAGGATCAACTTTACTTGGGTAAAGTCCAAGCTTGTCAAGAAGCTATCAATTCTTCCTCTGTGACTGAACATCATTCACACTCTGCATTGAGTGATCTTCTGCATATCTATCCATGCCATCTCTTGTCAGATGGGTCTACTGATATGTGCCCCAGGATCATTCAAACTTTGTGGTGAGTTCCTTCTGTATATAGATACCATCTTCAACCTTGTAGCAAAGGTTGAAATTTGCATCACCCATGGTGATCATTAAGCTCATCAAATGACCTCAATCCTGGGTACCCATACAGAGCTTTCTTCAATTGAATCCTGGGAGTTTTCTCGATTCGCACTTCTTCTTCAATCACACCATTGAGAGAACAGTATTTATCTAGCTACTTGAGGAAAACATCTCATCATGATCCTCTTCCTCTTTCTAAGAGAATCTTCTAGTCACGAGCCTTCTATAGTGTTTTTGATTTGTAAATCTTCTTGTTGAACATCCATCACTTGTTCAATGTTCATCATTCTTCATGATCTTTCCTACAAATCAAAATTAAGTACATGATTATTAATACTTCATAATCATCAAATCATGTTGACATGATAACCTATTATGCATACAGATATGATTTTCATAGTTATGCTACTATCTTGACCAATACTTTGGCACGACACTTTTCCATATCCTGTATGCATACAGTGGCTATCTAGATGCCTTCCATCAGTACCAGAACATACTATCAAGAGCGTGCACAGCTCTCAGCATGTCAGCAAAGAGGTTTCATTCTAGACAATCAACAATGGAATGTTTTTCCAACTTACCAATCATATGCATATTAGTAATATATTGTTCAATGTTATATGAATGCTTACACTTAGCATGATATATTCTAGGAATACAAATATGCATCCAACTATTACGAGCAATATCATAGACTATTCAGTAATTCAAATAACAATTCAAATACCTATCTTTTTATGTCTTATGAGGTTGCATCCTTCTTGGTCTTGACTTCCCTTCCATGTCATGATCTTCTATCCATCTTTGACCACTATGCATGCTTAAGTGTGCACTAGTGTCATCATCATGATCTCATACATAATCATACATTCATTGGTATAAACTCAATATTATCATAACATTATGATTCTAAGTAATCTTGAATATGTATGGTCATGATCGTTCAATACATGGGTATACTAAGATCCTAGCATAAAGTAGGATTCAAACTTGACATAGGAAAACATACCTGGATTAGTATACATGCTTAGTTATGTCTAACATACCCAAACAATATCTTTATTCTCTTCAATGATTTAGATACCTTGTGCTAGAACCTGCATATCTCATAAGTTAATCATAGTAGAACGAATTCATACATACCTCGTGAGTAGAGATTCTATATGGTCAAACATTATGGGTGAGTCTTTGTCTTCATGTCATCATGGTCATAGAACTTGATTTGTATTTCTTGATGTACTTGTCTTTTGTTAGCAGTCAACATCATCCTCATACAACACCACAGGTGCATTAGTACAATCATAAGTGTCATAAATGTACTCTATCATTCCAATGCATTCTTACTTTTACTAGGGTAATAAGACAAGTCTAACATTTAATCAAGATTGTACTAGCCTAGACAAACATAAACTTAATCATGAGCATGTTTCAACACATACCTGTATCTCCTCAAGTCATACCTGTCAGGATTTCTTTTAACCCAATCCACTTTGATTTGCTGAAACTGGATCAGGAGCTGGATTAGGGTTTGTCAGAGAAACCCTAAAAATTCAACCTTTGACTTTCACACTTCTAAATGGATGGAAAGATGTGCCTTGCTGAGCTGATTAATCTAGCATACTTCAATTTTGAAATCTTCAAATTTTGACCCCTCAAAATTGCCTTCAAAACTTCTGGATCTTCTGGACAGGATCCTGACTAGGGTTTGATGAAGCCCACCCTTCTACCCAATAAAAAGGTTCGATCCAAAGATCTAAACTTCTATTTTTTCTGAGGAGCTTCCAGCCGTAGTCACAGACTTCAAAAATTCCAACTTTTGCAAAAGCCCTAATTTTCCACCTTTCTGATCAAAATCCCGAAGTGGGGTTTGATCTAGCCCGGTCTTCTACCCAACCAAAAAATTCGATCTTACTCTCTAAATTTTGATTTTGATGAGTAGCATTCAGCTGTGGTCTTTGATTACAAAAATTCCAACTTTCTCCGAAAACCCTAAATTCCCAAAGCCATGAATGAAGGTGCTCAAAAAATAATTATGTTTTGACAGAAATATGTACCTGATTATTTCTGGTGTAACTCCGAACTTTTTGATCCACATGGTCTGAAACTTCTACCTGTGGTATCCTGACCTGTCATATTTCCAACCCCATAGGTCTAAGCTCAATTGGATTCTCTGAGAGAGAGTTATTCTAAGTGTCACAACGTGACCTGTTTATGGGATAAAACCGAAGACCAAAATTGTATGGCATGCCACATGTCACTGGTTCAAATTCGGCCTCTGAAAATGTTTCTTGAGATAGTACAATCTATGCAATACCTGTCACTTTTTATGAAATTTCATTTGGATCTTCCTAGCCCAAGTTATGGCCTTTTTTCCTAGGTCACCTGATTATGACTGAGATCTGGAAGAGGCAATAACCCTAACTTGTACTGATCATAACTCACAAAGTACAACGAATCTAAGGGTGTCCTTTGGACACAAGGTACCTGTGGATGTTATCGACGACTTGTAAAGGTTTCCGATCCTGAACCTTTTCCAAAATGGATTTATAGTGAAATTTCCACGATGACTAGTTTTTGCTATACAAAACCTTAACCTTCAAATTGTCGCAAGTGAAACAAGTGTCGTAAGTGCCATACATTTCCTTCCTTCAGGTTAGCTCTGATACCATGTTAAGATTCAATATGCTAAGACACAAAATATCAGCATTACATTCCATTTCACAATAATAGCATATACAAGATCATTGAAAGAACAAGAAGTACAGCATAAAAACAAGAGACACAGATTTATCCTGGGAAACCCTCATGGGGAAGAAAACCCAGCAAAGCTTCCTCAATATAGATGACCAGCAAATACAAAGATGTAATCCACAACCATGAGCTCCTTCTCCTCCACAGCAGATCTCTCTCTCACTTATGTGTTATTCACAATTGAGTGCAATGTGTGTTAAATGAGGAACACACCTCCTCTATTTATACACAACTCCGACTTGTATTTTATATTAACTAGGTCGGCCCCAACTTAACCATTGGGTTAAACACTTCATTACAACTGACTGGGCTGACCCCTCTAGGGTGGTCTAATAACCCTTTGACCCACATAACACATACATGGCCGACCCCCACTAGGGAAGTCTAATAACCCAAGTTACCACATTTCGACGGAGGAATAAACATCTTCGGATATACAATAAGGTCTTCACGTAGGAATGAAACATCTTCATAATAATAAAGTACAAATATAATATTCTTAGAAGTTACAATATTTCAACAAATTATACACTATATAGAAGCAAAGCATACAAACAATATCACATCATCAGCATTTGTAAAAACACATAATATATAAACCGCCGTAATGTCTGTATATATATATCTCAAAAAGGTAATGCTGATACAAAGGTCTGAAGCACAATAGCTTTCAATAAGTCGCTGCAAAATTTGAAGCTCCGTAGCTCTCAGTAATACAAACTTTGAGGCCTCTAAGCTCTTAGTACACACACAATGACAATATGAGGCCTATCTCCTGGCCCGTACAACCCTAGGTGGTCTAACAGCCCTAGCTGGCTTAAGCTGGAAGCAGTCCACGACTCTCGCAACCTTGCGAAGCAGTGCATTGAAGCACGCAGTCGCTCCAACCGTGTGCACCTACATAGGCCGCAGCACCTCGTCTACCATCAACTCAGGAACAGCGAGTGTCAACCCACCCAGATTGGCATAGACTCTATCCATCTCCACGATGGCAGCATGCACAGCTAGATCCACCATCGCTCTGTCTCCTCTCTCTCTCCTAGCCAGAAGAGAGGTCCCCACTGGTCGTATAGGCCCCACATCTGCACACACATGTTGTTCACCTGTCAGCACTATATCAAAAAAAAATCATAAATGCACAAAACTTAAAAAGTTCAAGGGTCATTTGTTCTTACCGAGGTCTCCCCATGCTGCTCCCTCTGGCAGCAGCAAGTCTGGGTCATCTGTGAAGTCGGTGCCACTATATGGAAAGTCCTCCACCATCAGTAGCTGGCCCGCCAGCCAAGTGAAGAACTCGGGAGGGAATCCGATGATAGGACCCCAACCGTGCCTAGGCATCACATCAGTCCACCTAGCCATGTGTGGATCCCTGAGGTCCCTATCCTCTAGTGGTACCTAACGACGCAGTAGGGAAACTCGTTCCAGCAAGAACAAGATCACTATGGATCCATACCCGAACTGCTTGAGCTCTCCCTGCCGACACTTTGTTAGTTGAGCTCGCATGTTTGCTAGGACCCCCTAACACCACTTGAAGATCTTTGGAGACAAACAGTCTTCTGCATAAAGCATCTGTGCTTTGGTGGCTAGGTGAGGAGTTTGACTCCCCGCCATCCTTGTAATGGTGAATAAAATGGCCCGAAATGGGCGCTCTCGTACATCTTTAATGCAAATCTTCCCTCTAGATGCACGGGCGTTGGGACCACAATGCGATCGGATCAAATCTTCCACAGTTCGATCACTCCCATGTGATCTAGTGAGTATCACATTGTCCCCCCTTCGGGACAAACCAGTCAAGAAATAGATGTCCTCGACATCTATGTGAAGCTCATGCTCACCAACCATGAAGTACTGTTGGGCTGCATCCCAATATTGGAGCATATGGTTCAGTTGTGGAAGTTGGGATCTCATCCCCTGAATACGGAAGAACTTGAGAAGCCCACAGTTTCTCAAAGCTTCCACATAATGTGGATCATTTGCAGCTTGTTCATCATCTAATTCATGTTCCCTTTCCTGCCATTCCAAAACCATTCTAGATGCTTGGAACCTGTCAACAGGAAGTTCTTAACAATGTTAGGACTTGCTTCACCCACTGGAAGTCCTTGTTTTGAGTTTGGGGATGGACGTCGCTGTCCTCGCACCCCATTTTTGCAAATAGGGAAACGTCATCGCATTCCATGTATATTCCATTTGCGATGACTCAGTCTCGTCGCAGTTCCTGAAAATTCCATTTGCGACGAACCAAGGGCACAATGGCCCTTCCCAAATCAACCCAAAACCCAAAAAAATGACTAAAAATCAAAATTGTAAACCACTACGATTTTGCTGGCTGAAGTTTAGGGTTACCTGTTCCTGACGGCAAGTGAAATGGCTGATCGTAGCTCTCGAAATCGACAAGTGAAGATCTGGCAGCAAATGGCACTATTCCTCCCAAATTTGGCAAAATAGAACAATGGTAACTATGTTTGGTTTTTGTTTCTATTTGTAAACAAAATGGAATATTCCTTTTCAAATATTTGATGCCATTATGCCATTTGCTATAGTTTGGGTCAATTTTATTGTATTTGAACATTTGGTTGACTATTTGACCTAGTTTTCGAGTGTGCAGGAGTTGTGAAGTTCCTTTCTATGCCATTTTCATATTGGAACGGTCATCTTAGGTATGAACATCCCTTGTGAGTTTTTGTCGTTTACCCATTTTTTCATAGATTGCAGTTAATGAGCTTACTCTTTATTTTTTCTCGTGCTCTTGAAACTATGAGAATACTTTACTGAGTTATGATTTATCACTTTTCTGGGCTCGTTAAACTCCTACAGAAAAGGAACCCCCCGGATTCTACCTTTAAGCTCTTTTCAGGCTCTCAAAATACGAAAAGATTTCCAAGCGAACTTGTTGTGTTCATGTTTGTAAAAGAATTTGAATGGTCGTCTTCCAAGATAGTTTACCCCTTTTTCGGACCAGGGGGCATTAGTTACGAAAAAGGTATACTCTAGCCAATCATGACTAGAAGAGTCCTCTCCCATGTTGTTTTACCCTTTTTCAGGTGATGAGGCTAACTTTATGAAAAAGGACCGTTGGAGTCTTCTTTAGATCTTTTCAAACTCTCTAAACATGAAATGACGACCGAGTTTACCTTCTATGGACTCGTTAAACTCTTACATTGAAGGGCCCACCATGGGACGAACCCCTCCTATCCCAGGTTTGAAAAACATTTGGGATTGGACTCATCTATGAGATGAGCTATACCGAGCATCTGGTTACCCTCATCAAGCTCGTAAAAAAAACATGAGGCACTCATCGTTCATGATGGGGAAAAAGGAAATTTTTTGTGTTATGTACCTTGTTAGTGGCAGTATGTAGTCGTTCTTGAACATGGCACTCATTTGCATTTGCATACAGCACTTGGATCATCTGTTTGTCCTCAAGTTTCACTTACTTCCTGAGTCTTGTTACTCCTTTGAGTCATTCAAAGAAAGCTTCCATCATCAGTCGCATTACGGATTGGTGTCATACTCATCATGTCAATACTGTCGAGTCATGCCATGCCCATGTTCAAGAATATGTTTGTCATTTATCATCTGCAATCAGTACGCCCGCCATCATGTCGGTCTACTCTGAGTCATTCTTATATGTTGTTGTACCATCCGATCTACTCTACACATCTTTTGTCGTGTTTCGTGTCAATTGATGAGGGGTTCATCATGGCCCTCCTTCGACGGATTCATCCTTGTCGACTTCAACTCATCATCCGAGGATTGAATCTAGAAACCAATCCAGTACCTTGGCCCTGCATGCCTCAATGGCAAGTTACCTTGCTTTCAACATGAGTTTACATCATTGACTCTTGATTGAAAGATTTCATCTTTCATTCGACTTCAACTCATTTATTCACGCTTGATGATATGTACTGTGATACCTTGGGAATCATTGACATCAATGGTGATCTCCCTCGCGCTTGTTAATGGTTTACATCAATGGCCGGTAATCAAGTGGTTTCTACCATGTTTGACATCAAGACATTTGTAATCATATGGATAGATTTGTATCATTGCAGGTTCAACTTGAAGACCCTAGGAAGTCATGTTTTACCTAGGCTGCGATGTATTTTGTATTGAGTTGTATTACACGGATCCACATTTGTATTGTTCGTGGCTGTGTTATCATCTCATCATGGATCTACACTTGTGTCTAGTAGCCATGATTGTGTTTAGTCGGTCATTGCTACCATGGATGTGCATTGTATTGGTCGGTAGCCATGTTGTACTTCATATAAGATTGTCAGTTCAGAGTCAGTTGTACTACAGCAGTGTCCTTCGTCTGACAAGTCTATTGCCATTTCTTTTATCAAAGCACTTCACCTGTCTATCTTCAACAGCTTCATGCTTTGGGGGGAATTCTGTTACACCTAAAATCTACCCATCTTGAGATTCAGTGTATACACCCATGAAGATATCTTGACTGAGTAATTAACCTGGGAGGATTTGTACCCAGTTGTACCAGGTTTTGAGAGGTTGTCGCAAGTTTCACTCATGCAACATGCGACGTCGCATCTTGCTTCATTACGGGGTGCGACGAAGTCAGTTAATGGGAAAAAATAGCTTCTTTGAGGCTCTTCTCGAAACTTGTTGACTTGGGGCCCTATCCCTGATCTCTAGGGGAGTTGGTACTCGATTCCTAATACCTTGGGAGGATCCCCTATCTCTCTCCTACCATATCTCAACCTATCCTATCCATACCCTATCCACTTAGTCCTATATAAGTGAAGCTCTATCCCTCTCCAAAAGGAGTAAGTATATGGTGTCTACATGCTGGTGAAATCACTCTTGAGAGATCTCTACTCATCCTTGAGAGACTCAAGCTTCCTTAGGAGGAAATGGTAAATGGCTTTGTTGGAGAAGGGATACAACATTAAGCCTTGGTTGTAGTTCTATAGCTCTGCTATGTACTTCCCTATTTTTATAGTAATACAAATGCTTTCCACCAATATTGTTCATGTGTGTAATGATATTGAGTAGTTTACCTGCTTAACTGTTCACTTAGATCTCTTATTGTATAGATGCCCTTTACTTGTTTCTCTTATTTCTTGTCTTGACAGGTCTTGCTGTAACGTACCCACCCATCCATCCAAGGCAAGGAAGGGTACCTGATGGCAATATCTGGAGCTTTTCATAAAAATTCAGCCCATTCATTAGATTCACACCATTAAAAGAGATGTGTGCAGATGGGAAACAAGAAATTATGCACAGCGGAATTTAAAGCATTACCCACACACATATCATGTGCATACAACATATCAAAATAGTCATCCATTTAAACATTGCAGAAGTAAATCACATAGACAAAGAAACACTTATCTTTATGGTAGAATGGTCCCCAAACAACTAGCTATGTCGCTGCAATGTTCCACCCAACCATAGGTATCTGCCCAGCCTATATTATTTCAGCACTCAGAGACCACCCCCAATCTGGGCATGATTCTCACAAGGAAAAGGGGACATTCAAGCTCACACACAGCCCCTTAACCATTTCATCTCAGCCAATCCATTCCAACTGGGTTTATCAGGCTACACTTGAACCCTGGATGCTTACTCTCAATCTCAAGCCAAAACAATGGATTACCCATTACCCATACCCCAACACACTTACCTCAGAGGTACTCACAACACAGGGACCACATTGGCTCTCCCAACTCGTGGTTCACCCAAATGAACTGTGGAATTTTGAATTCAACCCCAGGGAGCAAAACCGATTTCTCCCACTGGTTATGATCCTTTCCCATGGCCTAAACAACCTCCAGGAAGACCCAAAAATGTTATGTTCTCTTCCCCCCTGCTAATCAACACAAAAACACCCCTTCCCAGCTAAGAGATGAAGGGGAACACAGAAAACCCAGGGAGGAAAACGCCCAGGCAGCTAGAGCTACGTGAGAGAGCAAGACTAATGGTTGCATAATGGCTTAGAGAGCAATTTCGTGGCTCTTTTCTTGCCCAAGGAGACAAACACGATTTTCCATGAAGGGTGGCTTGCCCATACCCAAATTTGGACATCCATACCTCTCCATTCCCAAGGCATTAACTAGCTCAACCAACTCTTCGGAGAAATCAATGGTTGGGTACAAAAGTCAACATGGGTAGTTGAGTGTTTGATGGGTTCTCTCATTGACACTTGGCTTGACCTAATTGGCTCAAGGGTTTGAATGTTTTCCCTCCCAATTCCTTGTGAAATCATGCCCCCATCTCTTTGTTGCATTGCATAGTTAGTTGTGGGTATTTTTATTAAAATGCATATTACATGATGTTGAAGTTCCAATGTGCCTCGTTAGCACGCAACCATATGCATCAATAAATCGATGGAAGGGCCTTGGCCTTGAGCTCCTCACCACAATTTCATAACAATATTACATCATTTAAAATGTTAAAGTGATAGGGTCTAGATGGGGACGTGACACTTGCAGCTTGGATCTGACGACCATGAGACATGGAGCAACATACAGGAGAAAGGATAGCGAAGTACAAGGTAAGACATCTAGTACTCGATCCTTAAGTAGATCTAGGAAATGCATTTGTAGCCTGTCTGATTTGTTCTAGACTCACATTGAGCTAGGGATATCCGGTTCGCGTCTGCTCAAGTGGATTGTTCGATAAACAACCACATTTCATTGTTCTAGACCATGTAGGTTGGGTCCTAAAATAGTGGAGACAACCTGAATGACCCAGATTAAATCATGAAAAATAGATCAATGGTGGAGATATCCTCACGAGACTGAGAAAAATTAAAAGGTTGTTGATATGGCCTTTATCATGAATAAACCAGATATTTTTTGGATATGAGATCGATGGTCCAAATGTCATCCTAGACAATCAGAAAAGGGTGAAAAGAGAGAAGTAAAGGTCATGAATAGCCAAGATTTGATCAGGAAATGGATTCAATGGCCCATGATGTTTTGAAGGGTCATGATGACATGGAGGACATGGATCGAAAGGGATGACATGGAAGTCTCTATGTGTGAAACGTAAACTATAGGTGGACACCAATTCCACATCATCACCCCCATGTGTCATGTCACATCAATAGATGATAAAGTTTTAAAACATGTATGGAGCCATTTTCTTAATTTGGCCATAACAGGGGAAGATTAAGCTGAAATTTAATGACATTTTTTTGGTGATTCTACAATAAGGAAGACTACAGATTTTCAAAAATGGATGATTATTTATTTTTGAAGACCCAAACTGTACTCTTTAATAGTGACCCTATTAATGATGAAATTTAAATAATGCAAATTATGGTCAAGTAAAGATACCCAACGTATAAATTGGCAAAATTCTAATGGGTTTGGAGTGGATATGCAAAAATAGGCCAAAATCCACTAACATGGGGACTTTTCGGTGGTTTTGGAAATCTTGGAGGAAGGAAAAGTGACCCAAGATTTCCAAAGTGGAAAAATATATTTACTTGATGTTTTATCTTCTGGACAACATGAACAAATTTGTTCAAGTGTCGTTTTTCTAGCTTCACTCTATTTGGAAGATGGTAATTTTTGTCAAAAATTTAAGTCTAGAGGAAGTGCAAAAAGAAAAAGTAGGCAATTCAATAATTATGTAGAAAATTACTAGAGAACCAAATTGTTGGTATGAAAGTCACTAATTACTCCAAATCGAAAGCATTATCATCACCCAATATTACAACAGTTTTTCCATTTATTTGTATATTTTCCCTATAGATGGAAGAAGTTGGTCTCCGAGATTGATGGAACTAGTGAGAACAATGCACGAATTAGGTAGAAATGACAAATTCTAAGAGTTATAACTATTAAATTGGAATCTAGAATTAAGCCTCCATATAGTCATCGAAAAGGTAATGTAAAGTAGAATATAATAGAAGGTTTTAAATTTTGAAATATGTTTATAGTTGTTTAAGAAACATGTAGAATGGAGGCTCTAGGATTGATTGGGAAATATATTTTCCAATGTAGGTGACCTCAAAAGTATCCTAAACTTTGGGAAAAAATTGTAGGATGATATAGGAGTGTGCCAAAGGTAAAATTGAATAAGGATGACTATATGAACATCTTAATGGTTTTATCACAATGAAGTGGAGGCACAATTGGGAGAGCAAGTAGGGTATAAACAAGGGTCAACCATTATGAAGAAAGGGACTAAGTGTTGATGTATATGTAACTTTGGAATGTATTTCATCTATGTATTTCATATATATTTATTGTACCCTTTTTAGAGATGTGTTATTCCTCTATAAGGAAGTGTCGTCATGTGGATTGACAAGTGTCGCAAGTGTGTGTACTTGCCGATGGGTTATTAGACCACCATGTGTGGGGTCGACCTTGAAACATATATTATATTGTGGATGTACCTAGCTAGACAAGTCGGCCCCATAAAGTCACTGGGAAAACAGGTTAGTATAAATAGAGATCAGGAGATCTCTATTTAGATCATTTGGAAAGTCATCTCTCTCTCACTCAGAAAGTGGCACACTAGTGAGGAGGAGGATCATCTGCTTCTAGGAGACTATCTCAAGTGTATTTTGGTTGTACTTTGGTTGAGCCATTGCTCTCTCTAACTATGAGGAAGTTGTGGGGATTTTGACGTTAGGTTTTTCCCCACGGAAACTCTGTGTCTCTTGTCTCTCATGCTTTTGATTCTTGTGATGCTTGTCATGCTTATTGTGATTGTTATGCATTGATATACTGTATATGTTATTCTCTCAATGAAGATCCTAGAGTATTGTGAATTAATGCTCAAAATTTAACATGGTATCAAAGCTAACCTGAGAAGAAGACATTCTGCAGTGATGGAAACTTGAGTTTCTTGTTTATTGGGTTTCTCTCCACAGATTTTGGAAAAGCAGTATAGTAGATTGACTCTACTCATCAAGGAGAATCTATCTGTCCAATCAGATTTCAATTCTGAGCATTTTCATATTTGGCCCTAAACATTAGGGTTTCCACAAAAATAGGAATTTTTGAAATTTGAAGACATAGCTGGAAGCTCCTTGAAAAAATCAAAGTTTAGAGCTTTGGATCGAGATTTTTAGCTGGGTAGATCTCCGGGAAACTCAAACCCTAATTCAGGGCTCTCCCGAGTGAACTCGGGAGGACAAAAAGGAAAATCTGAAGGGTAAAGCTTTGCTGATCTCAAATTCTGAATACACTAGGATGATCATCTCATCAAGGTGCATCTTTCTATCCTTTCAGAAAATTGAAATTCATATTTTGAATTTTTAGGGTTTTTCCGACAAACCCTAATCCGGGACCAGATATAGTTTTCAACATTTCAAGTGGTAAGACCTAAATATTTTCTATTTCGATTTGAAGTACTCTTTAAGATGTCTCACCACACCAAGCTTGAGGATAAGCTTGAAGGAGCTGATAACTTCCAAGCTTGGAAGTATAGGATTGGGTTAATCTTGGAAGAGAATGAGTTGGACTCATATGTAAAAGAAGACATCCCTATCCCAGAGGATGAAGAGGCTAAGGTATTGCATAAGAAAAACTTGGTCAAGGCAAAGAGAATCATTGTTGATTCTATCAAAGACCGTCTCATACCCCATGTGTCTTCTCTAAAGACACCCAAGGAGATGTTTGACTCTTTGACCAAGCTATTTGAAGGAAAGAACATAAATCGGAAGATGACCCTGCGGAACCAATTGAAAGGAGTAAAGTTTCAGAATGGAGAAACCATTCAATCTTATTTTTCAAGGGTCTCCCGGATCAAGGAACAACTAGAAGCAGTGGATGAAATAGTGGAGAATGGTGAAGTGGTGATGACCACTCTAAATGGCCTACCCAGGTCATGAGATTCCTTTATTCAAGGAATTTGTGCAAGGAAGAAGTTGATCTCCTTCAACAGATTGCGAGAAAAATGCTCTTAAGAAGAAGCTAGGCTTGTGGCCCGAGAAGAAAAGATGGGAAATGAAGATCAAGCTCTCACAGTACATGCTAGGAAAGGCAAGTCCAAAAAGGAATCATCTCATAACAGAAGATTCTCATACCACCATTATCATAAAGATAAGAAAGATCTCAGATGCTTCAATTGCAATGATAAGGGACACTTTGCTTCACTCTCCATCTCTGCATTGGAAGCAAAAAGTATGAGGGTTGCATTTGTGGATGGCCAAGTCCTAATGTGGCCAAAGGGAAAGAACATAGATGATGCAGTAGTGATTGGAGAGCAAGAGGGAGGTTTGTATAAATTGAAGGGACAACCTGAACATGCCATGGTGCATGAATCCATGGAGCCAAGTGAACTTTGGCATAGAATACTTGCTCATATGCACTATAGGGCACTTCCAATTGCAATCAAGGTTGTAGAGGGTCTTCTTGAAATCAAGACCAAACATGAAGGTTTTTGCAAAGGATGTGCAAAAGGTAAGAACATTAAGAAGGCTTTCCCAAGTAGTGAAAGCAAGGCAAAAGACATCCGCGAAATCATCCACTCAGATGTATGTGGTCCTATGTCATCCAGTTCTCTGAGTGGGTATGTTTTCTATGTCTCATTTACTGATGACTTCTCTAGGAAGACTTGGGTATACTTCTTGAAGAGCAAAGATGAGGTGTTTGATAAATTCAAGGAATTCAAAACCTTGATGGAGAATCAAACTAACAAGAAGATCAAAACATTCAGATCTGACAATGGTGGAGAATTCACCTCAGGTGACTTCAAGAAGCTTTGTAGTGATTCAGGGATTAAGAGGGAGTTGACTGCTCCTTATAATCCTCAATGGAATGGAGTTGCAGAAAGGAAGAACAAAACAATCATGGAAGCAACAAGGGCAATACTGCATGACCAAGATCTACCTATGCATCTATGGGCAGAAGCAGCTAGAACAGCTGTATATGTGCATAACAGAACACCCCACAAGATATTGGATAACAAGAAACCAGAAGAGGTCTTTTCTAGTAAGAAACCTGAAGTCAGCCATCTCAGAATATTTGGTTGTCCAGTATACACTCATGTCCCAAAGGAAAAGAGGACTAAACTAGATCCTTCAGGAAAGAAGGGTATCTTTGTGGGTTACAGTGAAAGCTCGAAGGCTTACAGAATATACTTTCCAGGGTTCAAGAAGATTGATGTCAGCAGGGATGTAACATTTGATGAAAACTCAGCATTCATCAAATCAAGGAAGGCACCTATCGAAGTTTATGAAGAACCTAAGGAAACTAGATTTCAAGACACTACCATGACTGAAGCAATTCCAGAAGTTGTTCGTGAGTTTGAATATCCGCAAGAACCTGTAGATCCACCCCATGAGGATAACTCTCACAAGAGGAAACCTGCATGGGTTCGAGAGCTCATTCAATATGCAGAAAGATTTGGCATTCCAGAAGAAGAACACAGAGCGAAGAAGAGAACCAGATCACATACCAGCTATGTTTCTTTACTCTATGACATTATGAACAAAGAGACTTCCAGTTATGAAGAAGCAGCGGAAAAGAAAGAATGGAAGGATGCCATGGTTGAGGTATACCAATCAATAATGAAGAATGATGTTTGGGATGTTGTACCAAGACCTAAAGAGAAGTCTGTTGTGACTTCTAAATGGATCTACAAAATCAAGCATGCTGCAGATGGAAGTGTAGAGAAATACAAAGCAAGATTCGTATCCTGTGGCTTCTCTCAAAAAGAGGGAATAGATTATGAAGAAACTTTTGCACCTGTAGCTAGGTATAGTTCCATCAGAACAGTACTTGCCCTGGCTGCAGCGATGAAATGGAAAATACACCAGATGGATGTCAAGACTGCTTTCTTGAATGGTGTAGTTGAAGAGAAAGTATATGTGGAGCAGCCACTCGGTTTCGAAATACATGACAGGGAGTCATATGTGTGCAGATTGAAGAAAGCCTTGTATGGCTTGAAACAAGCTCCCATAACTTGGTATGGCAGGATGGATAGTTTCCTATCTAGTTTGGGCTTTACCAAGAGTAAAGCGGATTCCAACCTTTACTAAAAGGTTGAGGAAGGGAATCCTGTGATTCTACTCCTGTATGTGGATGACTTATTTGTAACAGGAGATGACAGATTGATTGCAGATACGAAGAGGAAGCTTGCTGCTGAGTTCGATATGAAAGATTTGGGAATGATGCATTATTTCCTAGGTATGGAGGTGTGGCAGAGCACAGGTGGGATCTTCCTTGGTCAAGGGAAGTACACAGTAGATATCCTAAAGAGATTCGGGATGATGGATTGCAAGGCCTTGGCCACACCTATGGCATCGAATCTGAAGCTTCTATGTGATGCTTCATCTGAGCCAGTTGATGTCTCTATGTATCGTCAGATGATTGGGTCCTTGATGTACCTGATGAACACGAGACCAGATATTTGCTTTGCGGTGAACACATTGAGTCAGTTCCTGATAGATCCGAGGAGTGTTCATCTGGTTTCTATAAAGCATGTTCTGAGGTACCTAAAGGGTACAGTGGATTATGGGCTCAAGTATGAGGCGAATCAAAAGTTTAACCTGTGGGGTTATGTTGATTCAGATTGGGCTAGCAATGTTGCAGATAGGAAGAGGACATCTGGGTTCTGCTTTAGTATGGGATCAGGTGTGATCTCTTGGTTTATCAGGAAGCAGTCCTGTGTAGCACTGAGTACAGCTGAAGCAGAGTATGTTGCATCCTGTTCAACTAGTTGTGAGGTAGTATGGCTACGAAAGCTACTATCTGAATTATTTGATCTCCCGTTGGATGCTACTGGTACCTTCTGTGATAACCAGAGTTGTGTGAAGTTGTCCAAGAACCCAATGTTTCATGACAGGTCGAAACACATAGAGATCAAATATCACTATATCAGGGATATGGTACAGAGAGGAGCTGTGAAGCTCTTGTATGTTGCGATGGATGAGCAGATTGCAGATGTGCTGATGAAGACGCTAGCCAGGGTGAAGTTCGAGTACTTCAGAGAGAGGCTTGGTGTTCTTCGGATTGATGTGATGGACACATTTGCTGAAACCATTCCAAGCATGTTGTAAGGAGGATCCTTCACATGGCTGTGGATATAAGCGTTGGATGATGAGCATCAGGATGATGTTCTGGTTTTTGCTTTGTATGATCAGTTGGATCATTTTCATATGTATGTATGTATGCATCATGTTGGATGTTGGATATGATCAGTTAGATCATTTATATGTATATGTATGTACGCATCATGTTGGATGCTAGATATGATCAGTTGGATCATTTATATGTATGTACGCATCATGTTGGATGCTGGACATGATCGGTTGGATCATGTGTATGTATTTTGTATAAGCATCATGTTGGATGCTTGGACGATGTATCTGTATATGTATCAGGTGGATACATTGTATGATGAGGTAGATCATGTATGTTGATATGTATCATGTATTTGTATTTGTATCAGGTGGATACACTGTATGATCAAGTGGATCATGTATGATGATATGTATCAGGTAGATACTTGGTATGCATCAAGTAGATGCATTGTATGATCAGGATGATCAAGGATGACGAGCTTCAGGATGTTGCTCCAGATGACATGTAGCAGGATGTTGTAGTGATGATGATCAAGATGATCATGTGTACATCAGGATGATGTATGGTGAGTATCAGGTTGATACTCTGTGGCCGTGGAACAGGTTGTGCAGATAAGCATGTAATTTGTGCCCTGGGAGATTTGTAGAAAGTCTTTCGAGGTTTTGCCTACGGCATGTAATTTGTACCCTGGGATATTTGGCAAATGCTCTTTCGAGGTTTTGCTTGGGAGGACATATAATTTGTGCCCTGGGAGATCTGTAGATAGTCTTTCGAGGTTTTTCCTATGGCATGTAATTTGTGCCCTAGGATATCTGGCAGATGCTCTTTCGAGGTTTTGTCCTATGTCATGTAATTTGTGCCATGGGAGATCCGATAGGTTGAGCCGTGTGCTCGTAATTAGTCTTGGGATGCTCTTTCGAGGTTTTGCCATGACCACATGTAATTTGTGCCCTGTGAGATCCGATAGGTTGAGCCTTGTGCTCGTAATCAGTCCTGGGATGCTCTTTCGAGGTTTTGTGGTGACCACATGTAATTTGTGCCCTAGGAGATCCGATAGGTTGAGCCTTGTGCTCGTAATCAGTCATGGGATTCTCTTTTGAGGTTTTGTGGTGGGGTCACATGTAATAAGTCCTGGAGATTTGGACAGGATGAAAAAGGCCTCAGATGCTCTTTAGGGTTCTTTCTAGTCAAGAGACTCTTTTAAGGTTTTGTGACGCATGTAATAAGTCCTGAGATTTCCACAGTATGGCTAGTAATGATGAAGACCTACAAGTGGTGGGCCTACATCCAGTATGAAAAAGGACTGGCTCTATAGAACTTCCTATGATGAGTAGAGTCAGAGATTGGCTGAGATAGCAGCAGCAGTGACGATGCATCAATGACGATGATCCCGAGAAGAATACTTGTCTAGCAGATCTGTGTCGAGAAATACCTTCCTAGTTAAGAGGGAGTGTTGATGTATATGTAACTTCAGAATGTATTTCATCTATGTATTTCATATATATTTATTGTACCCTTATTTGAGATGTGTTATTCCTCTATAAGGAAGTGTCGTCATGTGGATTGACAAGTGTCGCAAGTGTGTGTACTTGCTGATGGGTTATTAGACCACCATGTGTGGGGTTTGCCCTGAAATATATATTATATTGTGGATGTACCTAGCTAGACAAGTCGGCCCCATCAAGTCACTGGGCAAACAGGTTAGTATAAATAGAGATCAGGAGATCTCTATTTAGATCATTCGGAAAGTCATCTCTCTCTCACTCAGAAAGTGGCACACTAGTGAGGAAGAGGATCATCTGATTCTAGGAGACTATCTCAAGTGTATTTTGGTTGTACTTTGGTTGAGCCATTGCTCTCTCTATCTTTGAGGAAGTTGTGGGGTTTTTCACCTTAGGGTTTTCCCCACAGAAACTCTGTGTCTCTTGTCTCTCATGTTTTTTATTCTTGTGATGCGTGTCATACTTATTGTGATTGTTATGCATTGATATACTGTATATGTTATTCTCTCAGTGAAGATCCTAGAGTATTGTGAATTAATGCTCAAAATTTAACACTAAGAAGGATTGATTGTGACTTTTCTATAATTCCTGGAGTGCAATTACTATATTTAGAATCAAAAATATGGAGTGCAGAGAAGGAATGTGGAAGCCCTTACTTAGGGTAATCAGCTACTCTTAGGGAAAAATAAAGATCCATAATTTTCTTAAAGTGTAGAAACCTTGGTGAACCTTACTAATTCTAAAATTTTCAACTATAAAATGTTTGGTAATACTTTTGTAAAAAGATTCAAATTTCTAGGGATTTTATATAGTTTATGGAAAAAATTATCCTATGGAATTTGGGAAAATCATTTTAGAAAAAAATGGGAACCAACAAATCTTTTGGAGAAAAACACATAAAAAAATTAGCCCATGGGCTAAATTTCACCCCTAAAATTTTCCCCAATTACCATAGATAGTTACTAAGGAAAGAATGACAACTAATGGAAACATGGAACAAATCAGTAGATAAATAACATCCAATTCATATCGGTGATTGGTGAATCATATTAGTGAACAAGCTTATGTGTGTTTGGAAGAGTTTCAAGTTATGAACTAACAACTTATGAGTAAGTAATATAATGAAAGAAACAATAAATGTTCATTCACTCTAAAGTAGCCAATAGATGAATAAATCACTCCATTATGTGTGGAATGGACTTGGTGGATAGAATCATATTTCACCGAGATAATCCAATAAATTGAATAGAAAATTCTAGAATTGAACAATTCCATTCCACACATAATGGACTTGAACTAACAACTTATGATTAAGTAATATAATGAAAGAAACAATAAATGTTCATTGACTCTAAAGTAGCCAATAGAGGAATAAATCACTCCATTATGTGTGGAATGGACTTGGTGGATAGAATCATATTTCACTGAGATAATCCAATAAATTGAATAGAAAACTCTAGAATTGAACAAGTCCACCTATAGCTAGTATAAGGGAAAGAGATGCTATAATATGAATAATTAAGCTTGTGGAATATATTGAAACACTAAGGGAATAATCGCAATGGCAAATGAGGATGGTTGAAAATATATGAAGCTAGTGAATTATTAATGAATTCCAAGCATATAAATGGATAACAAGCCGAAAAAGAATATAAGAATGGAATTATTCAAAAGACATATAGAAAGGGAGGCATATCTATAGTATATGCATGCCCAAAAGAGTTCTAGGATATGGACCAACAACTTATATGTAAAGAATGGGAAGAACTAATGAACTTCCACTCAAATAAAAGCTACTAATGATGAAATAAGGATTTCTAGTGTGTGGATCTATCATGTGGTTTAGAATTGTGGTGAAGAGTTCTAGAATTGAATGAGACCTGGAGACAACTAGAGATAGGAAATATAATGGACTTTGAAAAGATTCCAAATGGAGATGGAATGGCATTAGTATCAGCACCATGAAGTGCTTGAAATTCCATATAAATTTAATTATGGGAACATTGGCCAAGGGAAAGAAGTAGTAAAGGAAGAAGGTAATCCTACTATGGGTTGGAAATTTAGAATGGTCAAGTTGGGATTCGAATAAGGATTTAGGCTTCGAATAAGAATTGTATATTTTGAAAGTAGCAAGTATGAATATTCAGACATATGGTGAATTGCTATTGGTGAGAAAATCATAGTTAATGATCCATTATTTGATTAGTAGAGAATCCATGGATTGTATTATCTACAATGTGGAAGTAAAAATTCCATGCTATGAAGAGGAGTTGGAAGGGAGAATTCTTTAATTGTTCTCTTGTTGTTATGTTTTTTGAGTTTTAGGTATAGATAATTAAGCGATGAGAATGTTGAAAATGAAAGAGAATGCAATAGCTAGAATGCATATGCATTAATGGGCATATTAAAAGATAATGCATAGTACAAATAAATATGCTTGTGCATACATATGATATTGCATATTGGTAAAAGAGGTATAATGTTACATATGAAATGAGCATAGAATGATAATTAGTGTGGTTGATGATGGTTTTATGATTAGATATGGTTGAGGCATGGCTGAAGATGTTGATGATGTTTCTACATAAGCAATTCATCCTTGTAAAGAGAGGACAAGGACAATTAAGTATCAATCAATAGGATGGTGAAATGGCTATGTGATTTTTCATAAGACACCAATTGATCAGGCAACATCAAATAAGTTAATGGAAAGCATTCATGTATGGGTTTATTTATGTTGATCATATAAGTGTTAGAAAATGTATGGGTAATAATCCATTTGGCCATATTTAAATATCATAAATTAATCGTATGCTTGTGAAATTCGAATGCATCTATGTGAATAATACCCCACATGGTATGATATATTATGGTGTGGAAAAGGTAGAAAGCCTCAGACCTGCATGATTGTCTAAAAATTTAGAATGAATTCATATGAAATTAAATAACATGCCATATTTTTTGGTTATGAGTAAATAACCAAGGCAAGTCAGGACTTATGATCATAATGTGTAAGTCAATACCATATAAGATTGTCATGGGTGAGGCCATAATGTTGTTGGATATGGAAAGGCTAAAGCATTGCACAAGTGTTCAATTGTCTCCCTACTTGTGTTAGTGTCCTAGACTATATCCTTCTTTCCAACACTGAGACGCCATCATAGTGGAAGGTTTTCTAGAGGGAATGCTTAGAAGAAAAAGGAAGTTCCTTCTAATACACATGAAGGATTGTTTAGTAGAGAAAGGGTATATTCCTAGTGTTGTGTTGGGATAAATAAGAAGGTGTCAAAGTGGTCGTACAAGTATTGGGGAGGTGATTGACTGATGTGTAGTCAAGGCATTGGCTAGGCCTTCTAATTCATCATGGTGGAATGCATGCCATAAAAATATGGTATTCCTGAATCAATGCAAGAATGCTTTGAGGGGAGTTGCATAAATAGATTGTGTAAAGCTTGTGCTTATGCACACATATATGTGGGCACATAAGTTGGAATACATTGTGTGAATGCATTATTGTACTATATTTCATTACAATTAATAGATTGATAGTCAAAATGATGGAATTATTGGTACTTCATAATTATCATATCATTTCATGATTTATTGTGGATGCCATGAAAGAATTATATGAAAACATAGTCATGTATTGATGGACTATGAGAACACTATGTCGGGAGAATAAACTTGCATAAAAAAATAAAAAATAAAAAATCTCAGATATGGTAGCGAAAGTAAGCAATAATCAAGACAATGACTTTTTCCTACACAATTGAAAGCTAAGTATTGTGTAGAAGTTGATGTATTATCTAGAATTTTATTGTTGTAATAATTATTTCCAAGATTGGCTGAAAAATAGAAATATGGATCATTATATTGTATATTTATATTATGACATAGGTGAATGGTGAATATAACTAATAAGGAAAGTGTTAGGAACCCATGTCAACTGTTCTATTTACTTTGTTAGTATATTGTTGTTGGGCACATATGCTTTGTAATTCATCCTGTAGTATTTGTTGATCCATAGTTTGTATTATTGTTGTTGGACGCATATGCTTTGTAAGTCGTCCCATAGTAATTGTTGATCCATAGTTTGTATTGGCCCATGGTTTGTATTGACACATGGTATTGACCCATGGTATTGGAGCCTAGACTTAGTATATAAGTTTGTGTTGAGACCAATGAAGGTACCGTGAAGTTATTTGTATTGAGATTTCTCAAAGGAGGTTGCCCCCTTGAAGTGGCCTGCGATCAATAAAAGTGATTCTGAGTTCTGTTATTTCTGATATCTCGTGTATTCTCATTAATTAATTGTTGCAGGTTCTTCACATCTGGTATCAGAGCACTTTCTTGGGCTCATTGGGTGGAATTTCTGCCAAAAAAAAAATTCCGCATCTGTTGCAAGTTTGGATCTAGGGATAATCCCTATCCGCTTAACTGTGCCAAGTACTTAGGCATAAGCCCTAAAAATAATTGTGAGGAGTACCATAAGAACCCCAAAGTAGTTGGCCCATTGAGAGGACCTGCTAGCTAAAAGGGAAACGACCCCTACCTGATTGACTAGTTCCCACCCGTGAGGTAAACCAAGAGTTGTCGTTTGTGGCAAAGTGGTTATCAATTTTACCTGAGCTGTGGAGTGAGGGGTACTGCCCCAATATTCAAGCCATCAAACAGCATTGGTGGTCGAGTGAAACCCCTAAACTGTTAGGAAACTGAACATACCTGGGGTCCATATCTATTTTCAGCTGAACTATTGTCGATCACTTCCACATTGTTTCAGATCCATTCGAGCCGTTTCAGATCCATTCTAACAGTCATTCCAGATCTAGTTGTTTCAGATCTATTATGAAATCCATTTCAGATCCATCCATTTTCGATCCATTTGGCACCGTTTCAGATCCATCTATTGTCGATCACTTTCGCGTCGTTGTAGATCCATCTGTTTTTGATCCCTTCTACTCCGTAGTAGATCCATTCTGAATATATATATATATATATATATAATTATGTGTTTTCACCATATCTCCCTTGTTTTCACTATGTTTCCCTTGAAACTTCCCTGACACCCCTGTAATCTCTTTCTGCATCTTTCATTCATGAGGACCCTATCCCAAATTCCACTTCCCAAATCCAGAAATTCCACATTTGTCTATTTTTAGGGTTTTCCATTACTTCTTTAATTTTCACCCAATCGCCGTCAAATTTTTCCACCGTGTTCCTTCCCTATTTCTACTTCTTTGTCCCTCTCTGACAAATTTTCCCATTCTTTCACCCCGCTTCTGAAATCCTCATTTTCTGCTTCCCTACCCATTCGAAAGTGTCCATAACCTAGTCAAACCCCAATTACCCATCATAGTTTTTCCCCAATACAAATTTCCCTTTACTAAATAAGGTTCTGTTTGTGTTTTTCTACCCATTCCTCCCCCCCAAAAAAAAACTCCTGGTTATGGTTGTCACCCACGCAGGTGCAAAAACCATGGAGGAAGCACTTGTAGCCATCCAAACCAAACTCTAGGATCTTGATGAAAAATTTCTTGGCCTCCATCTTGAGCATTCAGCCATGAACAACAAACGACAGTCTAAGTCTTCATCGGAGAATGGGTTCTCTTCTTCCAGCAATTTTCGTGTTTCGAAGCTTGATTTTCCTCACTTCAATGGTACTAATCTGACTGGATGGATCTATCATGCAGAATAGTATTTTAGTCTGCATAATACTTTTGATGTCACCAAAGTTCCACTTGTATCATTTCATTTGAAACAGGAAGCTCTTCAATGGTACCGTTGGTACATCAAGACTCATGAAGAGCCAAAATGGCCAAATTTTTGCCAGCTCCTTTTGCAACGATTTGGTCCTAGTGCTTTTGATGACTTCATAGGAGCCCTCACTAAACTTCACCAAATTAGCACTATGAGAGAGTATCAAACATAATTTGAGAAACTAGCCAATCACACTGAAGGATTGTCTGATGAATTCTACAGGATTGATTTTATCAGTGGTCTTAAGGATGAAATCTGCTCAGAGGTTAAAATGTTATGTCCCAACACAATGATGGAAGCCCTGGGGTTGGCTAAGTTGGAAGAAGACAAGATTACAGCCCAAAAATGCTCCAAACCCACTTATGTCCCCTTCCAAAATATGGGTTTTCAATGACCTCCCATCCCACCAGCTCCTTGACCAACTCCTATCAATAATTTGTCTGAAACAGAGATGCAAGCACACAGAGAAAAAGGGATTTGTTATAATTGTGATGAGAAAACCACTCGGGGACATAGAAGTGTTTAGCAAAAGCTCTATCTCTTGGATCTGGATTCTCCTCCTGCCTCTAAAATTGGTGGAGAAGCTCCAAATACAATGGATGATCAAGTCGACATTCAGGAGCCTCCTATTGACCCCCCATCTCAGGACGACCAACTAGAGATATCTCTCCATGCTTTATCTGGTGTCACCACCCCCCAAACAATGCGGGGAAAGGGTTACTTCAAGAAGCTTCCTCTTACAATACTCATTGATTATGGTAGCACTCATAACTTCATTGACCCCTGGATCGCCAAACAGGCTAATTGTTTTGTCCATCCTTGCTCCAAATTTGAAGTCATGGTTTCCAATGGGGCACCTTACCTTGCAAGGGAAAGTGTCACAATGTGAGTATCTCTCTGGAAGATTATAACCTACACTCTAACATGTTTTCCTTGTCCTTAGGAGGATGTGATGTGGTTTTGGCCGTTCAATGGTTACGCACACTTGGCCCCATCTTATGGGATTTTGCTGAACTTTGGATGTAGTTTTCAGTCAATGGGACACAACACAAATTTACAGGCTTACACCTAGGGTCTCTCCGCATCATCAATTCACATCACCTAAAAAAGATACTTAAGAAGAATTCACATGGTGCCATCGCTCAGCTCCATTCCATTCAAATGCACCCATCAACGGTCTCCACTACTTCTTTGGATACATATGCAAGTGTCTTCGCTGCACCAGTGGGCTTGCCACCTTCAAGCGACCTTTTTGGTAAGAATTTAGCTGCATCTACATCTCAGCAGAAAATGATGGCTCTTTTGCATGCAGTACCGAAGTGGCATCCATCCCTATTAGGGAATTATTTATGCATCAAGACTAATCTCCAGAGTTTGGAAAATTTCCTGGAACAACGGGTCTCCTCCCCAGCACACCTGAAATGGGTTATCCAACTCATGGGTTATGACTATGCGATCAATTACAAGAAGGGTAAGGACAATATGGTGGTAGATGCTCCTTATCGCACATTTTATGACCCAGTTTCTCTTCTAACTATTTCTCTGCTTGTTCCAAATTGGTTGCACTCTGTTCAACAGGGCTATCTCTTCTATGAACTCCATGCTTCTTCATCGGCAGGGCACTCTGGGTTCCTCAAAATGTATGACCGGGAACAATGTAAATTCTTTTTGTAGGGACTGAAAATGACAATTCAATAGATGGTGGTTGACTGTGATACTTTCCAGGCCAACAAGGGTGAAACGACACTCCTTTCAGGACTGCTCGAACCCTTTCCCATCCCTACACAGATTTGGACAACTATTTCTATGGATTTTCTAGAAGCGCTCCAGTGGTACAATTCTAAAAGGACATCATATGAAGCAGTATATGCACAAGAACTGCCAGTTCTTATTCCATACACCCTCAGCAGCTCCCCATTTCAGGTAATTGACTCGGTTCTTCGAAACCGCGATCATATTCTTCTCATTCTACAGGACAATCTTCACATGGCAAGAATTCGACTGAAACAACAAGCCGATCAGCACCGTTCAGAGCGCACTTTTCACGCAGCTGATATGGTTCTTCTTTGTCTACATCCTTCCAAGCAATCCTCCTAAAACTAAAAAGGCGTCAGTGGCCCAGAATGCAACCCGAGGATGTTGTTGCTTGGTTTTTCAACCAAGCATGTGCAAGGATTCACTTATTAACTTGTAATAGTAGTCTTCAAATTGAAAGCAAAAACAACTATAAACTAATCTAGGATTAACATGTGCATGTAACAATAAACTTGAAAAGATTTAACAAAAAGAACAAGAAACGAAATAAAAAATGAATTTTGTATTATAATACCTCAAATGGTGAGGATGTTTAGTGTTGAGCAGCTCCAAGGTTGAGATGCTCCAGGCTCCAATGGTCTCTTCTCTAAGATTGCTACAATGGTCAAAGAACTCAAGAGAGATTTTGACAGCATGAGGATAGGATGATGGATGGATGGAAAGTGAGGAGCCCCTATCACCTTTTTATATTTTTTGATGATGGGGAATACCATTGTGGTTTTAAGGAAACCAATGGTATTAACCAACATGGTTTAGGTCTCTTTTTCCCTCTTTTTCCTTTTTTGAATATTTTTAATATTTTTATTCCCTTTTAATATTTTTTGGAAATTCTAAAACCTTTTTTAGGGTTTTTGTGTTTTTTGAGGAAAATATATATATTTTGAGGGGAAAAAAGGTGTATTATGGTCTTTTTGGTGACCTTTTGATGGCTTTAGAGGCTCAAATGGTGGAAAAGTGGACAAATGGGTCTTGTGAATAAGGGAATGAGCTAGTGAGCACTTTTTGGGTGTTAACAGATTGCCCCCTGATGTGTGAGGGCAGGAGCTCATCGTATGGCCAATAGACATCATAGTTATTTTGTGCTTTTCATGGGGTTTGGAGTAGAGGAGAGACCAATTGGAGACTGGAACAATGGCCCCTTTGGAAGCTGCAAAAAACTAAAAAATATTACATGGCCTCAAAATGAATGAGGAATAATATCTGACTATGGATGAGGAGGGCATACCCATGCTCGTATCAAGACATATACATAACAATTAGGCCCATAAAGGGGGGACATGAAGAAATACATAAAAATTTGTCGGTACATCATAATGGTCCAGAGGGGACACAATGTTGGGACATACTCATGGTCATATCATGACTGATCTGAATAACTGATACACTGGAAAAAATGTAACAATCGTTCTGAATAAGGTATCAGAAGGGTTGATCAACTGCTGAAACTGAAGGTGTCCAACATCTAAAAATTGTCGCCAAGCGCAACCCGAATATCCATAGGAATATGTAACTGGTTGTATCCTTAATTAAACTCTCATATGTGGTAGAGTCGGATGATATCCGGGGTCTTCAACAAATAACTGAAAGGACCGATATCCAGTATGAGTCTCAACGATGCGATCAAGGTGTTGAAGTTGAGCATGTGAGAAACAATCATTTCGAGAGGCACTGAGGACTCCTTTCAAAATGATCTGTAGGAACTCATCGCTAATGGTGATGAGTCCAAGGCATAGGGACCTATGGGTCTATCCTCTGGAATAGATTTGGTTGACGTCGACAGAGGGAGACCAGCAACTACCAAGGCAATGATGTTTCCTTGGTAGGAGCGCGAGGTGTAGAACTGAAGTGTGATAGTACTGATGGTAGGACTGACATATTGTGGGGATGGGAAATAACTGGGGTCATAGAGTGGGTGGACTCAAACTTCCTTTGTTCAGAGCATGATGACATGGTTGACCTAGTGTTGATGTATATGTAACTTCGGAATGTATTTCATCGGTGTATTTTATATATATTTATTGTACCCTTATAAGAGATGTGTTATTCCTCTATAAGGAAGTGTTGTCATGTGGATTGACAAGTGTCGCAAGTTTGTGTACTTGCCGATGGGTTATTAGACCACCATGTGGGGTCAGCCCTGAATTATATATAATATAATGTGGATGTACCTAGCTAGACAAGTCGGCCCCATAAGGTCACTGGGAAAAAAGGTTAGTATAAATAGAGATCGGAGATCTCTATTTCATACACTCAGAAAAGTAACTCACTCTCACTCAGAAAGTGGCACTCTAGTGAGGAGGAGGATCATCTGCTACTAGGAGACTATCTCAGTGTTATTTGGTTATACTTTGATTGAGCCATTGCTCTCTCTATCTCTGAGGAAGTTGTGGGGTTTTTCACCTTAGGGTTTTCCCCACGGAAACTCTGTGCCTCTTGTCTCTTATGCTTTTGATTCTTGTGATGCTTGTCATATTGTGATTGTCATGCATTGATATACGGTATATGTTATTCTCTCAGCAAAGATCCTAGAGTATTGTGAATTAATACTCAAAATGTAACATGGTATCAGAGCTAACCTGAGAAGAAGACATTTTGCAGTGACGGAAGCTTGAGTTCCTTGTTTATTGGGTTTCTCTCAAAATATTTTTGAAAATCAGTATAGTAGATTGACTCTACTCATCAAGGCACATCTATCTGTCCAGTTGAAATTCAATTCCGAGCATTTTCAGATTTGGCCCTAAAAATTAGGGTTTCCACAAAAATAGGAATTTCTGAAATCTGAAGACATAGCTGGAAGATCCTTGCAAAAATCAAAGTTTAGAGCTTTGGATCGAGATTTTTGGCTAGGTAGATCTCCGGGAAACTCAAACCCTAATTCAAGGCTCTCCTAGTGAACCCGGGAGGACAAAAAGGCAATTCTGAAGGGCAAAACTTTGTTGATCTCAAATTATGAATGCACCAGGCTGATCATCTCATCAAAGCACATCTTTCTATCCTTTTAGAAATTTGAAATTCACATTTTAAATTTTTAGGGTTTTTCTGACAAACCCTAATCCGGGACCAGATCTAGTTTTCAGCATTTCAAGTGGTAAGATCTAAATCTTTTCTATTTCCATTTGAAGTACTCTTTAAGATGTCTCACCACACCAAGCTTGAGGATAATCTTGAAGGAGCTGATAACTTCCGAGCTTGGAAGTATAGGATTGGGTTAATCCTGGAAGAGAATGAGTTGGACTCATATGTGAAAGAATACATCCCTATCCCAGAGGATGAAGAAGCCAAGATATTGCATAAGAAGAACTTGGTCAAGGCAAAGAAAATCATTGTTGATTCCATTAAATATCATCTCATACCCCATGTGTCCTCTCTAAAGACACCCAAGGAGATGTTTGACTCTTTGACCAAGCTATTTGAAGGGAAGAACATAAATCGGAAGATGACCCTGCGGAACCAATTGAAAGGAGTAAAGTTTAAGAATGGAGAAACCATTCAATCTTATTTTTCAAGGGTCTCCCAGATCAAGGAACAACTAGAAGCAGTGGATGAAATGGTGGAGAATGGTGAAGTGGTGATGACCACTCTAAATGGCCTACCCAGGTCATGGGATTCCTTTATCCAAGGAATTTGTGCAAGGAAGAAGTTGATCTCTTTCAGTAGACTATGGGAAGAATGCTCACAAGAAGAAGCAAGGCTTGTGGCACGAGAAGAAAAGATGGGGAATGAAGATCAAGCTCTCACAGCTCACACCAAGAAAGGGAAGTCGAAGAGAGAGCCATCTCACTCCAAGAAATCTTCACATCACTTCAAAGAAAGAAGAATATGCTTCACCTGTAATGAGAAAGGACATATTGCCATAAATTGTCCCAAGAACAAGAAGGACAACAACAACTCCATCAAGAAGAAGAAGGGCGGAAAAAGAAGGTTTCATGCTCATGCTCCCGAAGATAATGAATCCCCAAGAAGAAGGCTAGGGCAGAAAGTGATAGTGATGATGACTCATCAAGTGAAGAAGAGTATGTTCTGATCTCTGCTCTCACAGGTACTATCTCCCATGGTTGTAATGATTGGTTAATTAACAATGGGGATTCCAAACATATGACTGGGTTTAAGGAATATTTTGTGAATCTATCTGAACATGAATCACCCCATAAGGTGAAACTTGGGGATGACTATCAATACCCAATCAAAGGAAGTGGTGAAGCCTCCTACAACCTAGATTCTGGAGAATCTTTCAAGATGAAAGAAGTTCTTTATGTACCTGGGCTCAAGAAGAACTTACTCTCAATCTCTGCATTGGATGCAAAAGGTATGAGGGTTGCATTTGTGGATGGTCAAGTCCTAATGTGGCCAAAGGGAAAGACCATAGATGATGCAGTAGTGATTGGAGAACAAGAGGGAGGTTTGTATAAATTAAAGGGACAACCTGAACATGCCATGGTGCATGAATCCATGGAGCCAAGTGAACTTTGGCATAGAAGACTTGCTCATATGCACTATAGAGCACTTCCAATTGCAAGCAAGGCAGTAGAGGGTCTTCCTGAAATCAAGACCAAACATGAAGGTGTTTGCAAAGGATGTGCGAAAGGTAAGAATATTAAGAAGGCTTTCCCAAGCAGTGAAAGCAAGGAAAAAGACATCCTGGAAATCATCCACTCAGATGTATGTGGTCCTATGTCATCCAGTTCCCTGAGTGGGTATGTTTACTATGTCTCATTTATTGATGACTTCTCCAGGAAGACTTGGGTATACTTCTTGAAGAGCAAAGATGAGGTGTCTGATAAATTCAAGGAATTCAAAACCTTGATGGAGAATCAAACTGACAAGAAGATCAAAACATTCAGATCCAAAAATGGTGGAGAATTCACCTCAAGTGACTTCAAGAAGCTTTGTAGTGATTCAGGGATTAAAAGGGAGTTGACTGCTCCATATAATCCTCAACAGAATGGAGTTGCAGAAAGGAAGAACAGAACTATCATGGAAGCAGCAAGGGCAATGTTGCATGACCAGGATATACATATGCATCTATGGGTAGAAGCAGCTAGAATAGCTGTATATGTGAAGAACAGAACACCCCACAAGATATTGGACAGCAAGACACCAGAAGTCAGAAACCTGAAGTCATCCATCTCAGAATATTTGGTTGTCCAGTATACACTCATGTCCCAAAGGGAAAGAGGACTAAACTAGATCCTTCAGGAAAGAAGGGTATCTTTGTGGGCTACAGTGAAAGCTGGAAGGCTTACAGGATATACTTTCCAGGGTTCAAGAAGATTGATGTCATCAGGGATGTAACATTTGATGAAAACTCGGCATTCATCAAATCAAGGAAGGCACCTATCGAAGTTTATGAAGAACCTAAGGAAACTAGATCTCAAGACACTACCATGACTGAAGCAGTTCCAGAAGTTGTTCGTGAGTTTGAAGATCCACAAGAACCTGTGGATCCACCCCGTGAGGATAACTCTCACAAGAGGAAACCTGCATGGGCTAGAGAGCTCATTCAAGATGCAGAAAGATTTGGCATTCCAGAAGAAGAACACAGAGCAAAGAAGAGAACCAGATCACATACGAGCTATGTTGCTTTACTCTATGACATTATGAACAAAGAGCCTTCCAGTTATGAAGAAGCAGCGAAAAAGAAAGAATGGAAGGATGACATGGTTGAGGAATAACAATCAATAATGAAGAATGATGTTTGGGATGTTGTCCCAAGACCTAAAGAGAAGTCTGTTGTGATTTCCAAATGGATCTACAAAATCAAGCATGCTACAAATGGCAATGCAGAAAAATACAAAGCAAGATTCATAGCTCGTGGCTTCTCTCAGAAAGAGGGAATAGATTATGAAGAAACTTTTGCACCTGTAGCCAGGTATACTTCCATCAGAACAGTACTTGCCCTAGCTGCAGCTATGAAATGGAAAATACACCAGATGGATGTCAAGACTGCTTTCTTGAATGGTGTAGTTGAAGAGGAACTATATGTGGAACAACCACTCGGTTTTGAAATACATGAAGGGAGTCATATGTGTGCAGATTGAAGAAATCCTTGTATGGCTTGAAGCAAGCTCCCAGAACCTGGTATGGTAGGATGGACAGTTTCCTGTCTAGTTTGGGCTTTACCAAGAGTAAAGCGGATTCCAACCTTTACTACAAGGTTGAGGAAGGGAATCCTATGATTCTACTCCTGTATGTGGATGACTTATTTGTAACAGGAGATGACAGACTGATTGCAGATACTAAGAGGAAGCTTGCTGCTGAATTCGATATGAAAGATTTGGGAATGATGCACTATTTCCTAGGTATGGAGGTGTGGCAGAGTGCAGGTGGGATCTTCCTTGGTCAAGGGAAGTACACAGTAGATATCCTGAAGATATTTGGGATGATGGATTGCAAGGCCATGGCCACACCTATGGCATCGAATCTGAAGCTTCTATGCGATGCTTCATCTGAGCCGGTTGATGTCTCTATATATCGTCAGATGATTGGGTCCTTGATGTACCTGATGAACACGAGACCGGACATTTTCTTTGCTATGAACACATTGAGCCAGTTCCTAATGGATTCGAGGAGTGTTCACCTGATTGTTGTAAAGCATGTTCTGAGGTACCTGAAGGGTACAGTGGATTATGGGCTCAAGTATGAAGCGAATCAAAAGTTTAATCTGCAGGGTTATGTTGATTCAGATTGGACTGGCAGTGCTGTAGATAGGAAGAGCACATCTAGGTGCTGCTTAGGTATGGGATCAGGTGTGATCTCTTGGTTTAGCAGGAAGCAGTCCTGCGTAGCACTGAGTACAGCTGAGGCAGAGTATGTTGCAGCCTGTTCAGCTAGTTGTGAGGCAGTATGGCTATGGAAGCTACTGTCTGAGTTATTTGATCTCCCGTTGGATGCTACTAGTATCTTCTGTGATAAACAGAGTTGTGTGAAGCTGTCCGAGAACCCAGTGTTTCATGACAGGTCGAAACACATAGAGATCAAATATCACTATATCAAGGATATGGTGCAGAGAGGGGATGTGAAGCTCCTGTATGTTGCGGCGAACGAGCAGATTGCAAATGTGCTGACGAAGCCACTAGCCAGAGTGAAGTTCGAGTAGTTCAGAGAGAGGCTTGGCATTCTTCAGATCAAGGACACTTCGAGGAAGAAGTGATGGACACATTTGCTGAATCCATTCCAAGCATGTTGGAAGGGGGATCCTTCACATGGCTGTGGATGTAAGCGCTGGATGATGAGCATCACGATGATTGTCTGGTTTCTGCTTGGATATGATCAGTTGGATCATTTTTATGTATGTATGTATGCATCATGTTGGATGCTGGATATGATCGGTTGGATCATGTGTATGTATTTTGTATACGCATCATGTTGGATGCTGGATATGATCAGTTGGATCATTTATATGTATGTACGCATCATGTTGGATGCCGGATATGATCGGTTGGATCATTTGTATGTATATGCATCATGTTGGATGCTTGGACCATGTATCTGTATATGTATCAGGTGGATACATTGTATGATCAGGTAGATCATGTCTATTGATATGTATCAGGAATGATCAGGTAGATCATGTATGTTGATTGATACATTGTGTGGATCATGTATCTATTTATCAGGTGGATACAATATGTATAATGATATGTATCAGGTAGATACTTGGTGTGCATCAGATGGATGCATTGTATGATCAAGATGATCGTGTATGACGAGCTTCTCCAGATGGCATGCAGCAGGATGTTGCAGTGATGATGATCAGAGTGGTCATGTGTACATCAGGATGATGTATGGTGAGTATCAGGTTGATACTCTGTGGCCGTGGAACAGGTTGTGCAGATAAGCATGTAATTTGTGCCCTGGGAGATTTGCAGATAGTCTTTCGAGGTTTTGCCTATGGCATGTAATTCAGTGCCCTGGGATATCTGGCAAATGCTCTTTCGAGGTTTTGCTCTGGGAAGACATATAATTTGGCCCTGGGAGATCTGTAGATAGTCTTTCAAGGTTTTGCCTATGTCATGTAATTCGGTGCCCTGGGATATCTGGCAGATGCTCTTTCGATGTTTTTTCCTATGGCATGTAATTTGCTCCTGGGAGATCTGGACAGGATGAAAAAGACCTCAGATGCTTCAGCCAGGTTTTTCCATGACCACATGTAATTTGCTCCTGGAAGATCTGGACAGGATGAAAAAGGCCTCAGATGCTTCAGCCAGGTTTTGTGGTGAGATCACATGTAATGTGCTCCTGGGAGATCCGACAGGTAGAGTCGTGTGCTCGTAACAGCCTGGGATGCTTCAGCCAGGTTTTGTGATGGGTCACATGTAATGTGCTCTTGGGAGATCCTACAGGTAGAGTTGTGTGCTCGTAATAGCCTGGGATGTTGTAGCCAGGTTTTGTGACGCACGTAATAAGTTCTGAGGTTTCCACAGTATGGCCAGTGATGATGAAGACCTGCAGGTGGTGGGCCTATATCCAGTATGAAAAAGGACTGGCTCTATAGAACTTCCTATGACGAGTAGAGCCAGAGATTGGTTGAGATAGAAGCAGCAGTGACGATGATGATGACGATACATCAATGACAATGATCCCGAGAAGAAGACTTGTCTAGCAGATCTGTGTCGAGAAATACCTTCCTAGTTAAGAGGGAGTGTTGATGTATATGTAACTTCGGAATGTATTTCATCTGTGTATTTTATATATATTTATTGTACCCTTATAAGAGATGTGTTATTCCTCTATAAGGAAGTATTGTCATGTGGATTGACAAGTGTCGCAAGTGTGTGTACTTGCCGATGGGTTATTAGACTACCATGTGGGGTCGGCCCTGAATTATATATAATATAATGTGGATGTACCTAGCTAGACAAGTCGGCCCCATAAGGTCACTAGGAAAAAAGGTTAGTATAAATAGAGATCGGAGATCTCTATTTCATACACTCGGAAAAGTAACTCACTCTCACTCAAAAAGTGGCGCACTAGTGAGGAGGAGGATCATCTGCTACTAGGAGACTATCTCAGTGTTATTTGGTTGTACTTTGGTTGAGCCATTGCTCTCTCTATCTCTGAGGAAGTTGTGGGGTTTTTCACCTTAGGGTTTTCCCCACGGAAACTTTGTGTCTCTTGTCTCTTATGCTTTTGATTCTTGTGATGCTTGTCATATTGTGATTGTCATGCATTGATATACTGTATATGTTATTCTCTCAGCAAAGATCCTAGAGTATTGTGAATTAATACTCAAAATTTAACACCTAGAAGCGTAGGAAACTAACTTGTAGGTGCGGGGATCATAGCTTTAAGGACTAAAGGGTATGTATTGTAGATTGGAGTGACTCTGGGGGGGACAAGTTGATGGATGTTGTAGAGGGACTCTCAGGGTAACATACTGCAGAATGCTCTGAACAAAGGCGACCAAAATGGGGAAGCTTCCATATGAGTAGACGTGATCTGTTGTGGCGCCAAGAAGCACCATTGGGTCCTTCTTCGTAGTTTTAATGAGCTCCAAGAAGGGATGAAAGTGTGCTCTGAAATGGTACTATCCTGTGTATTTTGTGAGCCCAGGACTATTCGTGCTCATGAGTGCTTTCATTTTTAAGGAGTCTGAAAACGATAAGAAGACTCTGAATTGGTGGAGGAGTACCGTCCTGTGGATTTATGCGAGCCCAAGACAGTGATTGCTTGTGGTTTCTTTCATTTTTCGAGAGTCTGAAAGCGGTAAGAAGACTCCATTGGTGTTATTTTTCGTAAGTTAGTCTCCAAGGCCCGAAAAAGCATAAAATGATGCAAATGGAGAACTCTTCTAGCCAATGTGACTAGAGTATTCCTTTTTCATAATTAGTCTACAAGGTCCGGAAAAGGGGTAAACTTATACCAGGTAGACGCCCTTTCAAATACTTTTAGCGAGCATGAAAGGAAGCAAGGTTGCTCGGCGATCTTTTCATTGTTTTAGGAGTCAGAAAAGAGATTAACAGAAACTCCCTAAGTGCCTTTTTCGTAAAAGAATTGCTCGGCCCAAAAAAGGGATAAAATTATACCGAACAAAAAGGTATTGGTGAGAGAGAGAAATAATCTCGAGCATCGTCATGAGCACGGAGAACTGAATCCGGTGACATAAATATTTTGAACAATGGGCAACGACCGATGTGCCACGCAAACTGAGGTGATAAGTGGCATTTTGAAAAAATGCCCGAAAAAATATGGAGGTGAGAGCAAGAAATGATCTCAAGAATCATCACGAGCACGGAAAACTGAATCCAGCGATATAAGACTCGTCAAAAATGGACGACGGTCGATGTGGCACGCAAACCGAGGCAATAAGGGGGGCATGTAAAAAATGCCCAAAAAATATGGGCATGAGAGCGATAAATGATCTCAAGCTTCATCACGAGCGCAGAAAACTGAATCCGATGATACAAGACTCGTCAAAAACAGACGACGATCGATGTGACATGCAAACTGAGGCAACGAGGGGGGCATGTAAAAGATGCCCAAAAAATCTGGGCATGAGAGCGAGAAATGATCTCAAGCATCATCACAAGCGCGGAAAACTGAATCCAGCAATATAAGACTTGTCAAAAATGGATGACGACCGATGTGGCACACAAACCGAGGTAATGAGGGGCATGGAAAAAATGATCGAAAAATGGACCTGGTGGAATCAGAAAAAGGAGAGGACTATCATGAAGTTCATGCTGTGCTGATTCCAACGGTACCAACGGTTTGAAAAACAGACATTGTATGATACCGAAATTGCTGTTGGAAAAATGGTCAAATTTCTATAAATAGGGTGTGGGCCCAATGTCACATGTGTCATCATTACGGGCAAGTTTCACAGAGCATTTGAGTGAGGTCAGAGCTCTTTCTCGATTTGTGGGAGATTCGACCATTGGAATTTCGTTCCGCGAGCTTCAGGTAAGCCTATGTGCCCTAGCCTTTCAATTTATGTCTTTTTTGGTTAGTGGCAAGCCCCCGAAGGCTGCGAAATTCCACGTTGGCATTCCAATGTGGAATATCACGGGTTTCGCTTCATTTTTCGCAATGAACATCGCGGGTTTCAGCTCGAAACCTGCGATGTTCATCGCGGGTTTGGGGTCAACAGTCGCGATGTTCATCGCAACTATCATGCTGACTGTCATGATGTTCATCGCGACTGTGGGGCTGATACCCGCGATGTTCATTACGGGTTCACGGCTGATACCCGTGATGATCATCGCGGCTTTTGATGGAAAATCCACGATGATCATCGCAGCTAAAGGCCTGAAAGCCGCGATGGAATTTTTTGAAAAACAATTTTGTTTCTAAAAAAATTTCTTTGTTTTTTGGCAAGATGTTGAGGAGACCGCTAGTATCATGGCGGGAGCGAGAGATAGATGCAGATTTGACGGTGCGGATTCAAACCGACCAGGTTGTCCAGCAAGCTTTAGCTGCAGGCGAGCTCCTAAAGTTCACTCAGATTCCACCCATGCGTTCAGTCGGAGAGCTTCTGAACAAATTGGTGGGCTTCTGGGTTCCAGCAAAGGCTGCTTTCATAGTGGGGGGTGAGAGGTTGGAGATCACCCTTTATGACGTTTACTTTCTTACTGGGTTTCCTCGCCTAGGGGAGGTAGGGGATCTTCTGCCGAGGATCCCAGCTGGTTTAGATATTGAGGATCTTCTGGAGAGATTCTGTGTGCCAGGTACTATTGCACAGAATAGTGCATTGAGACTGAGATCTCTGAAGGAGTGGGAGATGCGGGTTGTTGGGGCCTGTGTTCTACGCGTGTTGGGTGCCGCAGTGCCACATCGTTTGTCTGGGGGGCAAACAAGGATGGTAGATTCTATGTTGAGAGGGACCTACTATGCATGGGATCAGATGTTTTTGGCCTGTGTCCGGCGAGATCTGGACAAGGTCATTCGGGAGGGGGGAGAGTTCTGCTATGCCTCCTTCCTTTGTTGTTTTTTCTTTGAGTGGGTACCGACCTTGCGGCCGCATGTGCCGGTTTGAGATGGGTTGGTTAGTGAGATGCACATGGTGTGGTGGGGGAAAATGATGCCCCGGGGTGGTGGTGGTATCGACGGGTTCTTTTTGAAGCACATGTATGAGCAGTGGGAGCAGATCCCCCTATTGATTGATGACTATCCATATGCTGGCATGGATTATCGAGGAGATTCGGAGATGCCTTGAGCTCAAGGGCAGGCCTAGGGTTTAGATGGTATGTCTTTATTTTTGGTTCTCTACCACATCATGTGTTTGGATGATTTTGTTATGAGTATAGTTAGAGATTTTTATATGATATTGACCTGGTTAACTTGTGTGATTGTGCAGATTTTGGTCCGGTACCATCAGCTGATCATGTGGGCCGTAGGGGATGGTCGATGGTGGTCGTTCCTCCACCTATAGCGGTACCACCTCCATGTGCTCGAGTGGTTGTGCATCCTCGAGATGATGCAGTTGAGGGTGTACGAGAGACACTAGACATGATTCTAGCAGGAGCGCCAGAGGAGGGGTGGAGGAACTTGGACCAGGACATCATCGAGCATTGTTTCGATGCTCCTCATGAGTGGCATTCTATCCTACTTAGAGTAGCAGTGGTGATGGATGAGAGGAGTGCTCGGGATCAGGAGGATCTAAAGGAGCCAGCGGAGGAGGAGCCAAAGGATCCTGGGGATCGTGATGACTAG
The DNA here is from genome assembly GCA_027924585.1 of Larix kaempferi. Lineage (NCBI taxonomy): Eukaryota > Viridiplantae > Streptophyta > Pinopsida > Pinales > Pinaceae > Larix > Larix kaempferi. Next base: position 7,044,962 of record BSBM01000264.1, read on the forward strand.
TTGATTGTATATTTGTCCCCAAATGCTGATGAGCATATAGGGATGTACCTTTTTGTACTGCTTATGTATTTTTGTATATTGGGTGTTGAGGGCACCTATGACATGTTGACTATATGATTATATATATATATATATATATATGTTTTGGTATATAGTCGTGTATGCACGTGGATGCACATCTTGTTTATTTTTTTTCCCATGGAGGCATGTTTGATTTGTTTTTGTATGCCCGTGGAGGCACATATTTGTTTTGTCTACATGGTTTGATTGGTGTTCCAATCAAGAATGTTGTTTGCCATATGGTCTACTACACTGTTGAGATTCCTTGGGACATGTGTGAATGAAATGGACTCAAACTGTCGAATCATTTGTTTAGTGCGCGGGAATTTTCTGAATATACAGGGATTGCATACCTGGTAATCATTGTTGAGTTGGGAAATAAGGAGCTGGGAGTCCAATAAAATGCTAAGGTGACTTATGTTCATTTGGAGAGAAGCGGGTAGGAGACCAGTCACGGCGTCGTACTCAGTTTGGTTGTTTGTGGCAGCACCTATGCACACTTCGTCGATGTGGATCAACTCATGTAAAGGGGAATATATTACCCAAGTTGCGGAGGTGATATTGGGAGACCAATGGCTTGCACCATTAGCGAAGCCAACGTAGCAAAGTGGAACAGGATCCATCTATGGTCATGCATGAAAAACAAATTTTTAGGTTTTTGTATTTTTTGTGAAAAACGAAAATAAGAGTATACAATTGTGGACTATGGTGTCCATCAAATTTTCTATGGGTAAAATCGTTTGAGGTACAATCCATTACGTGGGTTGCGTAGGTTGTTTCCTTCTAAGTCAATCAGAATATATGCCCCCTATCCGAGGTAGGTGTGTACAATATATGGGCCTTGCCACATGGACACAAACTTTCCTTTTCTCGTTTTTTCATGAGCTTGATCATAGGAAAGTACGAGGTCGCCTTCACTAAATACTCGTGCGTGAACACGTTTATCATAGTGAAGTTTAGATCTGTTCTTGGCGGCTTCGATTGTTTGGAGAGCTACGCGGCGATCTTCGTCGGCCTGCTCTAAAATAAGCAAGCGTTCTTCAATCATTGATGTATCGGGGTGCATTTCTATGGACATTTGTAATGTGGGTATCTGGCATTCAATGGGGAGGACAAATTCCATGCCATGAACTAAATGGAATGGGGTAAAGCCGGTGGTGGTCTTGGTTGACATGCGGTAAGCCCATAATGCGGGAAAAATCATGTGATGCCAATTGGATCTGTGTTTGTCAACGGTACGTTGGAGGATGGTTTTCAAAATTTTGTTAATAGCTTCGATGGAGTCTTCAAAGTGAGAACCATGTTCTGATATGAGTTGTTTGGGTACTCCGAAACGAGCAATAACATGGTTGAGGAAAAAACGGGTTGCAGTTTTGGCTTTGAAATTGTAAGTAGGCATGGCTTCCACCCATTTCGTAAAGTAATCAATGCCCACAATAATGTGTTTGTGACTGCCGACTGATGTGGGATTGCAGTCCATGAAGTCAATGGTCCATTTGCAAAATGGTCCAGCAGTGATGACTAGATGAAGGGGGGTGGGCGGGGTTCTTGCCTTTGGGGCAAAGAGATAGCAGTTTTGGCAGTGTTTGACTACTATGATACAATTAGTGAATAATGATGGCCAAAAATATCCTGTGCGGATTAACTTTTGGGCGGTGGCCATTCCTAAAAAATGGATGCCGCAGGTGCCGCTATGACAGTCATTAAGAATTTATTCTGCTTCATCTTGGGAAAGGCATCGTCGTAAGATTGTGTCGACACCACGTTGATAAAGGACATCACCCAAGAGGAGATAATGGGGGGCATGGTGACGGATGCGTCGGCCTCCGTCACGATCGATGTTGGGTCGAAACTTCTGTGTGCGGAGGTATACCAAAATGTCGCCATACCAAGGGTCGTCCAACGAGATAATGAACAAATGTTCGTCGATTAGATCAGTCTGGATAATTGGTGATGATGACGATGATGGTAAATCCGTAATGAGCTGAGCGAGTGCTAATGCTTTGGTGCTCTTCGGGGTTTTGAAAGTTAGGTCATATTATTGTAAGATGATCACCCATTTGGCAACACGGCCTTGTAGAAGGCGACGATTCAAGAGATAGACCATTGGATTGGAATTGGCTACAACCGTGGTGTGGCTGAGTAGAATGTAATGGCACAACTTTTGTACCGAAAAGATGATGGCGAGGGCCATTTTCTCTTCATGCTGGTAGCGGAGGGGTGGACCTGACAAGGTCTCGCTCACATAGTAAATGACATGCTCTTGGCGAGTGGAGTCTTCTTGGACGAGAACTCCAGAGACGGCGTGATCTAACGCTGAAATGTAAAGGGTAAAGTCTTTGGTGAAGTCTGGTGGAGAAATCAAAGGGGTGCTTGTAAGTGCTTTCTTGAGGTTCGTGAAGGCTCCTTCTGCTTGGTTGTCCTATACAAAGTGGGTGTGAAGACGTAGCAAACGGAGGAAACCATGTACTTTGGTGGCATAGTTTGGGACAAAATGACGAAGGAAGTTGGATTTCCCCTGGAGACTTTGCAACTATCGTAATGTACGTGGTGAGGGGAGGTCCACTATGGCTTGAACTTTTAGGGGATCAATGGTGATCCCTTTTTCGGAAATGACAAACCCCAACAGGCATCCTACCGTAATGCAAAATACACATTTAAGTAGGTTCAGGCGGATTTTGTATTTGCGACAATGCAAGAAAACCTGTCGAAGATCTTCTAAGTGGTCAGATCATTTCTTAGATCGAGTGGTGAGTTCATCTACGTAAACTTTGATGATTTTATGTAGATCATGAAAGCAATAAGTCATGGCTCATTGGAAAGTGGCTCCCGCATTCTTGAGACTGAAAGGCATGATGCGATAGGCGAAGGTGCCCCATGGGGTGGTAAAAGCGGTCTTGTATTGATCTTCTTTACGGATTTTGATTTGGTTATATCCAGAAAAACCGTCCATAAAAGAGAGTACCTCATGCCCCGCACACTCATCGATCAGTTGGTCAATAAATGGTGTGTGGAAGTTGTCTTTGGGACAAGCTAAGTTGAGGTCGTGGAAGTCAGTACAGACACGGATGGTGCCTACTTTCTTATTAATTGGTACTGGATTTGAAACCCAGGTGGTGTATGCAATCAGGTATATGAAACCTGCTGCTTGAAGCTTCTCGATTTTTGCTTTGACGGCTGAAAGCTTGGATGGGTGAATGGGACGTTGTTTCTGGCGAACCAGTGATATGTTGGGCCAAGTGTCTATGTGATGTTCTACGATGGTAGAATCAAGACTAGGCATCTCGATATAAGACCAGGCAAAGACATCTTGAAACTCTTGGAACAGTTTCTTATAAGCTTGGGTTTCTTTCTCAGTGCAAGATGCACCCAAAGAGATAAGCTCAGGTTTTCCAGGGGTGGTGGATATGTCGATTTTTATAATGGGCGAAATGTTAGCCATGTTACCTTTCTCGAAGGCTTCTGGGGTTGGGATTGGGTCCTTAAACCAATCGACCTTGGTTGGTAAGAAGTCCTTAGATTCAACAGATGGTTGGTTTGTTGCGGTGGAGGTAGATGCTTCAGGGAGGAAGTATGATCGATGGTGCATATCATCCCAAGGGTAGTTCGGTGCAGTGAGTGTTTCTATAATTTCTTCATCGGTACGAAAATAGTGTTCCATTAAATGAATTAGTTCGGGTTTGTAGGTTGTTGAAATCATATAAATGGTATTGATTTCTTCTAAATGGGACGATTCTGGAGGGAATATTTCTTCAACAAGTGGTGGGGATATCTCTAAGTCGGCATTATTCATCTTGTATAGTGTTTCTCTATAATCTGGGAGATCGGGGCAGTGATGTGAGTAATGGCCATAGATTCCGCATATTGCACAAGGGTGGTTCGTGCGCAATGACTTATCACAAGTTTGAGATGGTAATTCTAATTTGACAACTGGAATGTTGATGTCATCATCCAACATATTCATGTGTTCTTGAAGTGCTGGTAGTTGTGGACATCGATGGGTGCAGTGGCCAATATCGTCGTGCAAGGAGCACTTAGGGAGTACACGGGTTGGGGGGTTCTTGGCTAGTTTGGGAATCACTGGGGGGGTGCGAGTTGTGGGTGCAATGTTGTAGGTTTGTGGACCTCTTCCCCTAGTGTTGCGGGATTGAGGGGGGACATAACTAGATGTTGATGTAGTGCCTCCTGTTGGAACTGTCCGGTTTTGGGGGTTTGGGGCACCAGGTGGTGGGAGAGTTTGGTGGTTTGGTATGCCAGGCGATGGATGGTTTGACATATTCATAGGTTGTACCGGTTGTAGGAAAATGGTCGGAGTTGGTGGGGGAGTTGGGGCTAGTAAATACCATACCGGTAATCCTAATGTTAAACCTAGAAGGTTGAGTGTAGCCATTACTGGCGAGCTGACAACTCCTGAAAATGGAAACAAGAATGGGATTGTGTGAATCGGTGTTGTTTCGATATGACTAGGCACGATGGGTGCCTGTGGCGGTGGTTGAGGTTGTTGAGGACGTTGTTGTTCATTGTGCGATAAGGTGCACAAGTCGGATACCGCAATTACCTAAAGAGGAGGTGGGATTGACGGGAATGAGGTGGTCATGGGAGTATCGGAATATATCCTGGGTCCGACTGATTAGACAAAATATGTTGGTGCACTAAGAACGGGTTGTTTTCTCATGGGAAGAACATTCTCTAGTGTTGCGGGGGCATTGGGATCATAGTATGTAATCTGGTCGATTTTAATTACACGTCCTTCATGGGGGAACATCATGATATGGAAAACTGAAGAAGCAACAACTTTCATTTTGTACATGTAGCTTCATCCCAGAAGGAGATTGTAATCGAGTTGGGCATTAATGACCTCTATATCTATGAGAACTAATTTGCCCCCAAGTTGTATGGGTACGTTCACTAGCAAACCTTGAGGTTGAGCTGCATGGCCATCGTAAGCTTGTAATGCGGTGGTGGATGCTTGTAGTGTTGGGGATCCAAGTTTCTGCCATACGAAAGTCGACATGATGCAGGTAGAGGCCCCTTCATCGATTATGCATCGATGGACAATGAGGTTGCGAATGGAGACTGGAACTTGAAAAGCTAGAGATGCAGGCATGCGAGGTTCAGCTTGTTCTAAGTAGAAATCCATCATGTTAGAGTCGTTAGGATCTATAGCGCCAATGGCGGATAACAACAACTTTCTCTGTGCAGGACAGTTTTTTAAGATTTCGAGAGTGGACATAGTAGCGGGGGACTGAGCTAAATCCTCTACAATGTTATAGTTGGAAGCTACACGAGCGTTCGGGTTATTGTTAATCCATCTCAAAGGGAAACGAGGTGCTTTGGGGCCCCCGTCCATTGGCATAGTGGGTATGCGAAGTGGTTGATCAGTTGGGAGAGTACTCGACGATGGATCGGTAGGTGTATCCTCCAGGGAAAATCCATATTGATTGCGATGGGTTTGAAGATTGACATCATTTGATGACATCATGAACAAATGGTGAGTGTTGGACTCTGCATGCTGGTAGTCAGCTGCTATGTAAGTGATTTGTTGTTTTGTTGCAATGGATCCTTGAGGGGGGTCATTTTTTACCGTGCCTTGGTTAGGTAAGGGATTTTGCAATATCATGGGTTGTTGCTAAGGGGGGGGTGCTGGCTATGTAGCATGTTCTTGTCGTTGGGAATCATCGGTCCAGAGTTGATGCGCTCGATCTAAATGGGGGCAATTATGTGTGTAATGTCTGTAGACTCCACATATGGAACATGGATGGTTTGGTCTCAAGTTATTATTTTTGGCCTGTTTCGGTGGACGATCAGGGTTTTGGTTGGGGGGAGCAACGTTATTGTTATTTGGGGGATTAGGTGGTGGTCCACCTTGATTATGTTACTGGTTGTTTCTGTGGTTACGTCCTCTTCCGCGGTTTTGTTGACCTTGCTGGTTGTTCTGGTTTTGAGGTTGGTTTTGCTGCATGTAAACATGCCCTTGGGCAGTAGGTGGGTTTTGAGATCGTGCAGGATCTAGAGTAGGTTGCGGTGGGTAGTAAATAGGAGGGTTATGAGGTGGCCCTGGCGTTTGCTGCGGTTGTGAATAACCTTGAGCTGCTAGAAGTGTTGGAGCAAGAGGTGCTTCCTATTGAGGATAATAAGCCACTTGGGCTTGTGGCTGGATCAGAGGCTGGTGGGCCTGTTGGTTATAATATGGGGCTTGCGCATAACCTAATGGTGCTTTCCCATAACACTGTGGTGGACATGAGGGTCCATGAGTGTGGTGGGTGTGTGTTACTGGAGCATACGAAGTTGTAGTTCCAGAATTAGATGAAGCCCTAGAAAAATCTAGGGTGTTGTTTGTACTTATCATGGTAAAAGGTTTGTTTTGCGCCATATCCTGGCCGATAATACCATCGGTGGCATGGGATTCCCCCGGCACATCATGGCGGGATGGATCACCGCGCAGGGCGTCAGGTAAAATAGTGTATAGATATCCTGACTGGGCATATATGAGGTCAAATTTCTGAGCTTTTAAGATAGCTTCTTCTTCTGACTGGGGTCATTCGGAAGCTACGTCTTTGGCTATGAGGGGGAGGAGTGATTTGAGAAACCAGTCCAAAAATATTCGGTCGTCAAGTTTTCTCTTGCAAAGGCTACGTCGCTTACGCCATTCATGGATATGATCAATGATGTGTGTAGCGGTGTTCTGTCTACAAGACAAAAGTATTTCTACTCCTACATCATAGCATATAGGTAGTTGAAAGAACTGGAGGAACGTTGAGGCAAGGGACATAAATGTGTTGTGGGTCCCATGTGGCTGCTCAATGTACCACTTGGCTACAGAGCCAGTGAAGGTTCTTTGTAAAAGTCTCAGTCTAATGGAATCATCTACTATGGAGTTGATCCAGGTGGATATTGGTGGCCACCCACCTTTCCAACTGGCTCAAAATAGTTTTATGGCAATTTTGGTATTGTACTATTTTTAGCATTTTTTCGGGTCCTGAACTTCCGGGGCCATTTTGAGGCCCTAAACGACCTTTTTTGGCAATTTGGGGGGCCAAATGGTTGCCTCCGGCACACATTTGGCTCCAGTCTAAAGTTGTAAATATCGGATAGACCTTTCCAACGGGCTACCGAGCGCCCCAAACGGAGATCGTATGCAAAAGTTACGACCCCAGGAAGTTGATGTACTAACTTACCCAAACGGGGCCCACATGACTTTTGGCGCTTCATCTCCTAGGATTAGGTTTTTAGATGTCTAGGGTTTTTGAAATTCCTATTTATTGTAAAAGGCCTTGAGAGCCTCATTGTAACCATCTTCTTGCGAAATGAGCGCAGCCGTCACATCTCTTCTCAGAGATAAGCCGCCACCATTCCAGCAAGCTTGTTTCCGCTGCATTTTACAGTTCTAGCTTATTTCCTTATTGAATAGAAAACCAATTTTACTGTATCTCTGTTATTTTGTGTTAAGCATCTGATAATAATCTGTATTCATTTCGTTCTTCTCATAAAATCCGGATCAGTGGTATCAGAGCGGTCTGCTCCTTGTCGTCTTAATGCATGTCCCCAACGAGGTCAGGGTACAAAGAATTGGGTCTCGAGCTTGTTTCTCTTGAGGAAAAAAGCTCTCGCACGCCCAAGCGACCTCCCATGGCAGGAGAAAAGAAAGATGACGGGACAGGAGATCCTATCAAAATGTTGCTTGAGGAAGCCCTCACGCAGCAGAGGAACGAGATGATGGATAATTTCGCGCAAATCCTTCGGCGACTACCAACAAGCGACGCATCTTCCTCGAGCGGAGGCGCCACCCCCTTCAAGGTACAAATCAACTTCGATATCCCTATATTTGAAGGACAGATAGACGCAGATGCTGTAGATAACTGGTTGAAACTACTAGAAGGGTATTTTTCTCTCCATAACTTTTCGAATAAAGAAAAGATTACTTTTGCGCTCCTCAAAGCCGTTCCCCATGTCAAAGATTGGTGGGAAACATTCTGCGAGCAAAAGGACACAGAAGAAGCCTCATTATTTTCAGTCACGGCCACCTGGGAATCCTTCAGGGATGCTATTAAGGAACAATACTACCCTGTTGGAAGTTATGACGACTTGTATACCAAATGGACCACACTGCGACAAGAAAGAGACCAAGCAGTGCCAGAGTTCACAAATATCTTCCATACCTTGCGCACCAAGCTGGGTATCAAAGATTCAGAGCGACATCTGGTGCTCAAGTATCGTGGTGGTTTGCATACATACATCCAGACCGAAATGGAATTTCTGGACATCTCTTCCTTGGGCGCGGCCTACCGATATGCCGTCAAAATCGAGCAGAAGCTCAAACAAAATACGCGGTAATTTGGGCCTGGGAACCCTTCACAGCAAAAGACAGGAAAGGGCGGCCCCAACCCACAGAATAAAGGACAGAGCAAAGATGGACAGAATCAAGACAACCAGTCCAAGCCGCAAGCAAAGAAGGACACCGGAAAAACAAAGAAAGATACCGGGAAGTGGTGCGACTTCCATAAGAGCCCTTGGCATAACACTGCTGATTGCCGCTCGAAGCAGTCGCTGGTGGCCGAAGTGAAAGCATCTGAATCAGATGCGGGTTCTGACTCTGAGTCCGAACCAGAAAGGGGAAGATGGATCATTGACGCGGAACCCAGTGCCACCATTGCTACCACCAAGCTCCAGCTTGATGAACCAGATGAGCCAGAAGAAGGAGAACGCCTCTTCCATTCACAGATGTGGGTAAAAGGCACCCCGCTGCACTTCATCGTTGATAGCGGTAGCCAGAAGAATCTCATCTCAGCAGAGATCGTCAAGCGCCTGGCCCTGCCGACAACGCCGCACCCACAACCCTACACCATTGGATGGCTCCACAAAGGAAGTGATCTCAGTGTCAGCCAACAGTGTCGACTGCCATACGGCATCAAGCCCTTCAAGGATGAGGTATTGTGTGATGTTTCTCCTCTCGAAGTTTCAGATGTTCTTTTGGGCCAACCTTATTTATGGAAACGTCATGCTGTATATGAGTCTAGGACTCGTAGTGTTATTATTTCTTTGAACAGGAAATTGTACAGGATACCCGAGGCAATCCCTCCTAGTGCTATTTCCTTGATCTCTGCCAAGCAATGCAGGAAGGTCATCTCTCAGACCGGGAAATTTGTCTTCTTCATGATTCGCTCTCAGAGTGAAAGAAAGATCGCAGCCACATCTCGGGCCTCCACGACCGACCTATCCACACAACAGAAGCAAGTGGATAAGGTAGTGGAAGGATACTCAGATATCTTCTCCTCTCCGACCGGGGGTACCTCTGCACTGCCAGGTCAAGCATCCCATCGATCTAACCCCAGGCGCACCGCTACCCAATGCGCCAGTCTATCGCTGCTCTTTGTTGGAAAATGAGGAGATCAAGAGGCAGATCCAAGAATTGCTCCACAAGGGGCACATCCGTCCCTGTTCATCACCTTGTGGGAGCCCAATCGTGCTGGTGCAGAAGAAAGATGGGACATGGAGACTCTGCATTGATTACCGGGCCCTGAATAAAATCACAGTCCGTAACCGATACCCGATTCCCTGAATCGATGACCTCCTTGATCAGCTCACGGGGGCCAAATACTTCAGTAAGATTGATCTGAAGTCTGGCTACCACCAGGTCCCAATAGAACAAACAGATGTATGGAAGACTGCCTTCAAGTCAAAAGAAGGTCTTTTTGAATGGCTAGTCATGCCTTTTGGTTTGAAAAATGCTCGAGCAACTTTTATGAGGATGATGGACGATATCCTACAACCTTTCACCAACAATTTTGTAGTGGTGTATCTGGATGACATCCTCATCTACAGCAAGACCTGGGAGGAAGACCTGCAGCATATTCAGCAGGTTCTGCACACCCTGCGGAAGCACAAACTATATGCAAACTTGGAAAAATGCTCCTTCAGCATGGACAGGGTCCATTACTTAGGCTACATCGTTGATCGACATGGTGTGCATGTGGATCCAGCCAAGATCTAGGTCATCCGTGACTGGCCAGCCCCAACCACACTTACTGAACTTCGGAGCTTCTTGGGCCTCGCCAATTTCTATCGCCGGTTCGTGCTGGGATTCTCTCATATCGCATGGGCCCTTAGCCAAGTGACCAGGGGTGGTGGTAAGGAAAAATTTGTTTGGGACCTGTCCCAACAACAAGCCTTCGATGACTTGAAGAAGCGTTTGTGCTCATCGCCGGTACTCTGATTACTGAACCTGCAACATCCCTTTGAGATCGAGACAGATGCTTCAGATTATGCTGTGGGCGCCGTTCTCACTCAACACGACCACCCCGTGGCATATCATACTGAGACACTATCAGATGCGGTCCGCAAGTACCCTACCTACGACAAAGAAATGTACTCCATTGTACAAGCCTGCCACCAGTGGAGACATTACATTCTTGGGAAGGAGACAGTCATCCACACTGATCACAAGCCACTACAGTTCATGCAGACCCAAGGAAAGTTGCAGAATGACCGCCATCAGAAGTGGTCCACATATTTACAGCAGTTCCACCTCAACATCAAATATAAAACAGGGAGTACCAACCGAGTTGCTGACTGCCTCAGTCGACCTCCAGTCGCGGCACTTACCATGGTGCTAGACTCTTGTGGCCACGAGACCTCCGGATGGCCCCACCTCTATGAGACAGACCCTGACTTCTCCGCCACCTATCAAATGTTGGGCACCAACTTAGTGGTTGCTAATTTCCATCTTCAGGATGGGTTGTTGTGTCATCTGGGCCATCTCTGCGTTCCATCAAGCGAGCGCGCGAAGCTGATTTGGGAAGCTCACTACAGTCGGGTGGCAGGACACTTTGGCGTCGAAAAGATGGTGGCAATGTTGCAGAAACATTTCTACTGGCCGAAACTTCGACAGGATGTCGGCAAGTATATCAGGTCCTGCACCGCTTGCGCTATTACCAAACCGACCACTAAGAAACATGGCCTATACACCCCTTTGCCTACTCCTGACAGGCCGTGGGAATCCATCTCAATGGACTACATGTCGGGCCTCCCATCCACCAAGAGGGGAAACGACTGTGTTTTCGTGGTGGTTGATCGCTTTTCCAAGATGGCGATTCTAGCCGCTTGCAAGAAGAACATCACAGCAGAAGCCACTGCCAAGCTCTTCTTTGAACGAGTATGGGTACATTTTGGGATCCCACAAACCATTATCTCAGACCGTGACAGTCGGTTCCTCAGCTCATTCTGGTCAAGCCTCTGGTCGCTGCTGGATACCAATCTCACCAAATCCACTGCCTTCCACCCCCAGACCGATGGACAAACGGAGGTCGTCAACCGGATGGTCGTACATATCCTGCGCATGTACAATTCAACACACCCCCGCACATGGGATGAGAGTCTCCCCTATGTCCAACATAGCTACAACCGAGCCCTGCATCGCTCAACTGGCCACAGCCCCTTTCAGGTGGGGTTGGGATTCCAACCATTGGGCCCCATGGATGTTGCAATTCCCCTTGCGACCACCTCGGCCGACTCGTCCCCAGAAGCTGACAAAGCCGCCCGATTCATTGAGCGGATCCAGCATATCCGCCAACAAGTTCAGGATATTCTACAGAAGTCTAATGCCAAGTACAAGCAGTGCCATGATCAACATCGGGTGCCACATAATTTTCAGGTGGGCGACAAAGTTTGGTTGCATTTGCAGAAAGAACGCCTTACAGGACCCCATCTAAATCTTCGCCCACTCCGTTATGGTCCGTACACCATCACCAAGGCGGTGGGTGACAATGCTTTTGAGCCCAACATTCCCCCCTTCCTTGGTCTGCATCCAGTCTTCAACGTGGCTCTCCTTCGGCCATATTTCCCACCACTATTAGACACCACAGAGATAGCAGAGAAGTTGACACCAACAGAGCTCAACCCTGACTGCCTACAACAAGCATCCAGTGATCATATTGCAGACACACAGATCAAGGGCACTCGACATCAAAGGATCCAGCTTTATCGAGTTGTCAAAGCAGGGCAGCTCCTGCACCAAGGCAAGTGGCTCACCCGAGGCCAAATTCAGCAGAAATTTCCTCATCTGATGGGGGAACTCAACGCAATGGAGACCATTGCTTCCTAAGGAGGGAGGATTGATCCAGGTGGATATTGGTGGCCACCCACCTTTCCAACTGGCTCAAAACAGTTTTATGGCAATTTTGGTATTGTACTATTTTTAGCAGTTTTTCGGGTCCTGAACTTCCGGGGCCATTTTGAGGCCCTAAACGACCTTTTTTGGCAATTTGGGGGGCCAGATGGTTGCCTCCGGCACGCATCTGGCCCCATTCAAAAGTTGAAAATATCGGATAGACCTTTCCAACGGGCTACCGAGCGCCCCAAATGGAGATCGTATGCAAAAGTTACGACCCCGGGAAGTTGATGTACTAACTTACCCAAACGGGGCCCACATGACTTTTGGCGCTTCATCTCCTAGGGTTAGGTTTTTGGATGTCTAGGGTTTTTGAAATTCCTGTTTATCGTAAAAGGCCTTGAGAGCCTCATTGTAACCATCTTCTTGCTAAATGAGCGCAGCCGTCACATCTCTTCTCAGAGATAAGCCGCCACCATTCCAGCAAGCTTGTTTCCACTGCATTTTACAGTTCTAGCTTATTTCCTTATTGAATAGAAAACCAGTTTTACTGTATCTCTGTTATTTTGTGTTAAGCATCTGATAATAATCTGTATTCATTTCGTTCTGCTCATAAAATCCGGATCAGTGGTATCAGAGCGGTCTGCTCCTTGTCGTCTTAATGCATGTCCCCAACGAGGTCAGGGTACAAAGAATTGGGTCTCGAGCTTGTTTCTCTTGAGGAAAAAAGCTCTCGCACGCCCAAGCGACCTAACATGGCAGGAGAAAAGAAAGATGACGGGACAGGAGATCCTATCAAAATGTTGCTTGAGGAAGCCCTCACGCAGCAGAGGAGCGAGATGATGGATAATTTCGCGCAAATCCTTCGGCGACTACCAACAAGCGACGCATCTTCCTCGAGCGGAGGCGCCAGCCCCTTCAAGGTACAAATCAACTTCGATATCCCTATATTTGAAGGACAGATAGACGCAGATGCTGTAGATTAGTGGTTGAATCTACTAGAAGGGTATTTTTCTCTCCATAACTTTTCGAATAAAGAAAAGATTACTTTTGCGCTCCTCAAAGCCATTCCCCATGTCAAAGATTGGTGGGAAACATTCTGCGAGCAAAAGGACACAGAAGAATCCTCATTATTTTCAGTCACGGCCACCTGGGAATCCTTCAGGGATGCTATTAAGGAACAATACTACCCTGTTGGAAGTTATGACGACTTGTATACCAAATGGACCACACTGCGACAAGAAAGAGACCAACCAGTGCCAGAGTTCACAAATATCTTCCATACCTTGCGCACCAAGCTGGGTATCAAAGATTCAGAGCGACATCTGGTGCTCAAGTATCGTGGTGGTTTGCATAGATACATCCAGACCGAAATGGAATTTCTGGACATCTCTTCCATGGGCGCGGCCTAACGATATGCCGTCAAAATCGAGCAGAAGCTCAAACAAAAGATGCGGTAATTTGGGCCTGGGAACCCTTCACAGCAAAAGACAGGAAAGGGCGGCCCCAACCCACAGAATAAAGGACAGAGCAAAGATGGACAGAATCAAGACAACCAGTCCAAGCCGCAATCAAAGAAGGACACCGGAAAAACAAAGAAAGATATCGGGAAGTGGTGCGACTTCCATAAGAGCCCTTGGCATAACACTACTGATTGCCGCTCGAAGCAGTCGCTGGTGGCCGAAGTGAAAGCATCTGAATCAGATGCGGGTTCTGACTCTGAGTCCGAACCAGAAAGGGGAAGACGGATCATTGACGCGGAACCCAGTGCCACCATTGCTACCACCAAGCTCCAGCCTGATGAACCAGATGAGCCAGAAGAAGGAGAACGCCTCTTCCATTCACAGATGTGGGTAAAAGGCACCCCGCTGCACTTCATCATTGATAGCGGTAGCCAGAAGAATCTCATCTCAGCAGAGATCGTCAAGCGCCTGGCCCTGCCGACAACGCCGCACCCACAACCCTACACCATTGGATGGCTCCGCAAAGGAAGTGATCTCCGTGTCAGCCAACAGTGTCGACTGCCATACGGCATCAAGCCCTTCAAGGATGAGGTATTGTGTGATGTTGCTCCTCTCGAAGTTTCAGATGTTCTTTTGGGCCAACCTTATTTATGGAAACGTCATGCTGTATATGAGTCTAGGCCTCGTAGTGTTATTATTTCTTTGAACAGGAAATTGTACAGGATACCCGAGGCAGTCCCTCCTAGTGCTATTTCCTTGATCTCTGCCAAGCAATGCAGGAAGGTCATCTCTCAGACCGGGAAATTTGTCTTCTTCGTGATTCGCTCTCAGAGTGAAAGAAAGATCGCAGCCACATCTCGGGCCTCCACGACCGACCTATCCACACAACAGAAGCAAGTGGATAAGGTAGTGGAAGGATACTCAGATATCTTCTCCTCTCCGACCGGGGTACCTCTGCACTTCCAGGTCAAGCATCCCATCGATCTAACCCCAGGCGCACCGCTACCCAATGGTCCAGTCTATCGCCGCTCTTTGTTGGAAAATGAGGAGATCAAGAGGCAGATCCAAGAATTGCTCCACAAGGGGCACATCCGTCCCAGTTCATCACCTTGTGGGAGCCCAATCGTGCTAGTGCAGAAGAAAGATGGGACCTGGAGACTCTGCATTGATTATCGGGCCCTGAATAAAATCACAGTCCGTAACCGGTACCCGATTCCCCGAATCGATGACCTCCTTGATCAGCTCACGGGGGCCAAATACTTCAGTAAGATTGATCTGAAGTCTGGCTACCACCAGGTCCCAATAGAACAAACAGATGTATGGAAGACTGCCTTCAAGTCAAAAGAAGGTCTTTTTGAATGGCTAGTCATGCCTTTTGGTTCGACAAATGCTCCAGCAACTTTTATGAGGATGATGGAGGATATCCTACGACCTTTCACCAACAATTTTGTAGTGGTGTATCTGGATGACATCCTCATCTACAGCAAGACCTGGGAGGAACACCTGCAGCATATTCAGCAGGTTCTGCACACCCTGCGGAAGCACAAACTATATGCAAACTTGGAAAAATGCTCCTTCGGCATGGACAGGGTCCATTACTTAGGCTACATCGTTGATCGACATGGTGTGCATGTGGATCCAGCCAAGATCCAGGTCATCCGTGACTGGCCAGCCCCAACCACACTCACTGAACTTCGGAGCTTCTTGGGCCTCGCCAATTTCTATCGCCGGTTCGTGCTGGGATTCTCTCATATCGAATGGGCCCTTAGCCAAGTGACCAGAGGTGGTGGTAAGGCAAAATTTGTGTGGGGCCTGTCCAAACAACAAGCCTTCGATGACTTGAAGAAGCGTTTGTGCTCATCGTCGGTACTCTCATTACCGAACCTGCAACATCCCTTTGAGATCGAGACAGATGCTTCAGATTATGCTGTGGGCGCCGTTCTCACTCAACACGACCACCCCGTGGCATATCATAGTGAGACACTATCAGATGCGGTCCGCAAGTACCCTACCTACGACAAAGAAATGTACTCCATTATACAAGCCTGCCGCCAGTGGAGACATTACATTCTTGGGAAGGAGACAGTCATCCACACTGATCACAAGCCACTACAGTTCATGCAGACCCAAGGAAAGTTGCAGAATGACCGCCATCAGAAGTGGTCCACATATTTACAGCAGTTCCACCTCAACATCAAATATAAAACAGGGAGTACCAACCGAGTTGCTGACTGCCTCAGTCGACCTCCAGTCGCGGCACTTACCATGGTGCTAGACTCTTGTGGCCACGAGACCTCCGGATGGCCCCACCTTTATGAGACAGACCCTGACTTCTCCGCCACCTATCAAATGTTGGGCACCAACTCAGTGGTTGCTAATTTCCATCTTCATGACGGGTTGTTGTGTCATCTGGGCCATCTCTGCATTTCCATCAAGCGAGCGCGCGAAGCTGATTTGGGAAGCTCACTACAGTCGGGTGGCAGGACACTTTGGCGTCGAAAAGACGGTGGCAGTGTTGCAGAAACATTTCTACTGGCAGAAACTTCGACAGGATGTCGGCAAGTATATCAGGTCCTGCACCGCTTGCGCTATTGCCAAACCGACCACTAAGAAACAGGGCCTATACACGCCTTTGCCTACTCCTGACAGGCCGTGGGAATCCATCTCAATGGACTACATGTCAGGCCTCCCGTCCACCAAGAGGGGAAACGACTGTGTTTTCGTGGTGGTTGATCGCTTTTCCAAGATGGCGTTTCTAGCCGCTTGCAAGAAGAACATCACAGCAGAAGCCACTGCCAAGCTCTTCTTTGAACGAGTATGGGTACATTTTGGGATCCCACAGACCATTATCTCAGACCGTGACAGTCGGTTCCTCAACTCATTCTGGTCAAGCCTCTGGTCGCTGCTGGATACCAAGCTCAACAAATCCACTGCCTTCCACCCCCAGACTGATGGACAAACGGAGGTCGTCAACCGGATGCTCGTACATATCCTGCGCATTTACAATTCAACACACCCCCGCACATGGGATGAGATTCTCCCCTATGTCCAACATAGCTACAACCGAGCCCTGCATAGCTCAACTAGCCACAGCCCCTTTCAAGTGGGGTTGGGATTCCAACCATTGGGCCCCATGGATGTTGCACTTCCCCTTGCGACCACCTCGGCCGACTCGTCCCCAGAAGCTGACAAAGCCGCCCGGTTCATTGAGCGGATCCAGCATATCCGCCAACAAGTTCAGGATATTCTACAGAAGTCTAATGCCAAGTACAAGCAGCGCCATGATCAACATCGGGTGCCACATAAGTTTCAGGTGGGCGACAAAGTTTGGTTGCATTTGCAGAAATAACGCCTTACAGGACCCCATCGAAAGCTTCACCCACTCCGTTATGGTCCGTACACCATCACCAAGGCGGTGGGTGACAATGCTTTTGAGCTCAACATTCCCCCCTTCCTTGGTCTGCATCCAGTCTTCAACGTGGCTCTCCTTCGGCCATATTTCCCACCACTATTAGACACCTCAGAGATAGCAGAGAAGTTGACACCAACAGAGCTCAACCCTGACTGCCTACAACAAGCATCCAGTGATCATATTGCAGACACACAGATCAAGGGCACTCGACATCAAAGGATCCAGCTTTATCGAGTTGTCAAAGCAGGGCAGCTCCTGCACCAAGGCAAGTGGCTCACCCGAGGCCAAATTCAGCAGAAACTTCCTCATCTGATGGGGGAACTCAACGCAATGGATACCATTGCTTCCTAAGGAGGGAGGATTGATCCAGGTGGATATTGGTGGCCACCCACCTTTCCAACTGGCTCAAAACAGTTTTATGGCAATTTTGGTATTGTACTATTTTTAGCAGTTTTTCGGGTCCTGAACTTCCGGGGCCATTTTGAGGCCCTAAACGACCTTTTTTGGCAATTTGGTGGGCCAAATGGTTGTCGTCGACACACATTTGGCCCCATTTGAAAGTTGTAAATCTCGGATAGACCTTTCCAACGGGCTACCGAGCGCCCCAAACGGAGATCGTATGCAAAAGTTACGACCCTGGGAAGTTGATGTACTAACTTACCCAAACGGGGCCCACATGACTTTTGGCACTTCATCTCCTAGGGTTAGGTTTTTGGATGTCTAGGGTTTTTGAAATTCCTGTTTATTGTAAAAGGCCTTGAGAGCCTCATTGTAACCATCTTCTTGCGAAATGAGCGCAGCCGTCACATCTCTTCTCAGAGATAAGCCGCCACCATTCCAGCAAGCTTGTTTCCGCTGCATTTTACAGTTCTAGCTTATTTCCTTATTGAATAGAAAACCAGTTTTACTGTATCTCTGTTATTTTGTGTTAAGCATCTGATAATAATCTGTATTCATTTCTTTCTGCTCATAAAATCCGGATCAGTGGTATCAGAGCGGTCTGCTCCTTGTCGTCTTAATGCATGTCCCCAACGAGGTCAGGGTACAAAGAATTGGGTCTCGAGCTTGTTTCTCTTGAGGAAAAAAGCTCTCGCACGCCCAAGCGACCTCCCATGGCAGGAGAAAAGAAAGATGACGGGACAGGAGATCCTATCAAAATGTTGCTTCAGGAAGCCCTCACGCAGCAGAGGAACGAGATGATTGATAATTTCGCGCAAATCCTTCGGCGACTACCAACAAGCGACGCATCTTCCTCGAGCGGAGGCGCCACCCCCTTCAAGGTACAAATCAACTTCGATATCCCTATATTTGAAGGACAGATAGATGCAGATGCTGTAGATAAGTGGTTGAATCTACTAGAAGGGTATTTTTCTGTCCATAACTTTTCGAATAAAGAAAAGATTACTTTTGCGCTCCTCAAATCCGTTCCCCATGTCAAAGATTGGTGGGAAACATTCTGCGAGCAAAAGGACACAGAAGAAGCCTCATTATTTTCAGTCACGGCCACCTGGGAATCCTTCAGGGATGCTATTAAGGAACAATACTACCCTATTGGAAGCTATGACGACTTGTATACCAAATGGACCACACTGCAACAAGAAAGAGACCAAGCAGTGCCAGCGTTCACAAATATCTTCCATACCTTGCGCACCAAGCTGGGTATCAAAGATTCAGAGCGACATCTGGTGCTCAAGTATCGTGGTGGTTTGCATAGATACATCCAGACCGAAATGGAATTTCTGGACATCTCTTCCTTGGGCGCGGCCTACCGATATGCCGTCAAAATCGAGCAGAAGCTCAAACAAAAGACGCGGCAATTTGGGCCTGGGAACCCTTCACAGCAAAAGACAGGAAAGGGCGGCCCCAACCCACAGAATAAAGGACAAAGCAAAGATGGACAGAATCAGGACAACCAGTCCAAGCCGCAAGCAAAGAAGGACACCGGAAAAACAAAGAAAGATACCGGGAAGTGGTGCAACTTCCATAAGAGCCCTTGGCATAACACTGCTGATTGCCGCTCGAAGCAGTCGCTGGTGGCCGAAGTGAAAGCATCTGAATCAGATGCGGGTTCTGACTCTGAGTCCGAACCAAAAAGGGGAAGACGGATCATTGACGCGGAACCCAGTGCCACCATTGCTACCACCAAGCTCCAGCCTGATGAACTAGATGATCCAGAAGAAGGAGAACGCCTCTTCCATTCACAGATGTGGGTAAAAGGCACCCCGCTGCACTTCATCGTTGATAGCGGTAGCCAGAAGAATCTCATCTCAGCAGAGATCGTCAAGCGCCTGGCCCTGCCGACAACGCCACACCCACAACCCTACACCATTGGATGGCTCCGCAAAGGAAGTGATCTCCGTGTCAGCCAACAGTGTCAACTGCCATACGGCATCAAGCCCTTCAAGGATGAGGTATTGTGTGATGTTTCTCCTCTCGAAGTTTCAGATGTTCTTTTGGGCCAACCTTATTTATGGAAACGTCATGCTGTATATGAGTCTAGGCCTCGTAGTGTTATTATTTCTTTGAACAGGAAATTGTACAGGATACTCGAGGCAGTCCCTCCTAGTGCTATTTCCTTGATCTCTGCCAAGCAATGCAGGAAGGTCATCTCTCAGACCGGGAAATTTGTCTTCTTCGTGATTCGCTCTCAGAGTGAAAGAAAGATCGCAGCCACATCTCGGGCCTCCACGACCGACCTATCCACACAACAGAAGCAAGTGGATAAGGTAGTGGAAGGATACTCAGATATCTTCTCCTCTCCGACCGGGGTACCTCTGCACTGCCAGGTCAAGCATCCCATCGATCTAACCCCAGGCGCACCGCTACCCAATGGGCCAGTCTATCGCCGCTCTTTGTTGGAAAATGAGGAGATCAAGAGGCAGATCCAAGAATTGCTCCACAAGGGGCACATCCGTCCCAGTTCATCACCTTGTGGGAGCCCAATTGTGCTGGTGCAGAAGAAAGATGGGACCTGGAGACTCTGCATTGATTACCGGGCACTGAATAAAATCACAGTCCGTAACCGGTACCCGATTCCCCGAATCGATGACCTCCTTGATCAGCTCACGGGGGCCAAATACTTCAGTAAGATTGATCTGAAGTCTGGCTACCACCAGGTCCCAATAGAACAAACAGATGTATGGAAGACTGCCTTCAAGTCAAAAGAAGGTCTTTTTGAATGGCTAGTCATGCCTTTTGGTTGGACAAATGCTCCAGCAAATTTTATGAGGATGATGGACGATATCCTACGACATTTCACCAACAATTTTGTAGTGGTGTATCTGGATGACATCCTCATCTACAGCAAGACCTGGGAGGAACACCTGCAGCATATTCAGCAGGTTCTGCACACCCTGCGGAAGCACAAACTATATGCAAACTTGGAAAAATGCTCCTTCGGCATGGACAGGGTCCATTACTTAGGCTACATCGTTGATTGACATGGTGTGCATGTGGATCCAGCCAAGATCTAGGTCATCCGTGACTGGCCAACCCCAACCACACTCACTGAACTTCGGAGCTTCTTGGGCCTCGCCAATTTCTATCGCCGATTCGTGCTGGGATTCTCTCATATCGCATGGGCCCTTAGCCAAGTGACCAGGGGTGGTGGTAAGGCAAAATTTGTGTGGGGACTGTCCCAACAACAAGCCTCCGATGACTTGAAGAAGCGTTTGTGCTCATCGTCGGTACTCTCATTACCGAACCTGCAACATCCCTTTGAGATCGAGACAGATGCTTCAGATTATGCTATGGGCACCGTTCTCACTCAACACGACCACCCCGTGGCATATCATAGTGAGACACTATCAGATGCGGTCCGCAAGTACCCTACCTACGACAAAGAAATGTACTCCATTGTATAAGCCTGCCGCCAGTGGAGACATTACATTCTTGGGAAGGAGACAGTCATCCACACTGATCACAAGCCACTACAGTTCATGCAGACCCAAGGAAAGTTGCAGAATGACCGCCATCAGAAATGGTCCACATATTTACAGCAGTTCCACCTCAACATCAAATATAAAACAGGGAGTACCAACCGAGTTGCTGACTGCCTCAGTCGACCTCCAGTCGCGGCACTTACCATGGTGCTACACTCTTGTGGCCACGAGACCTCCGGATGGCCCCACCTCTATGAGACAGACCCTGACTTCTCCGCCACCTATCAAATGTTGGGCACCAACTCAGTGGTTGCTAATTTCCATCTTCAGGACGGGTTGTTGTGTCATCTGGGCCATCTCTGCGTTCCATCAAGCGAGCACGCGAAGCTGATTTGGGAAGCTCACTACAGTCGGGTGGCAGGACACTTTGGCGTCGAAAAGACGGTGGCAGTGTTGCAGAAACATTTCTACTGGCTGAAACTTCGACAGGATGTCGGCAAGTATATCAGGTCCTGCACCGCTTGCGCTATTGCCAAACCGACCACTAAGAAACAGGGCCTATACACCCCTTTGCCTACTCCTGACAGGCCGTGGGAATCCATCTCAATGGACTACATGTCGGGCCTCCCGTCCACCAAGAGGGGAAACGACTGTGTTTTGGTGGTGGTTGATCGCTTTTCCAAGATGGCGATTCTAGCCGCTTGCAAGAAGAACATCACGGCAGAAGCCACTGCCAAGCTCTTCTTTGAACGAGTATGGGTACATTTTGGGATCCCACAGACCATTATCTCTGACCGTGACAGTCGGTTCCTCAGCTCATTCTGGTCAAGCCTCTGGTCGCTGCTGGATACCAAGCTCACCAAATCCACTGCCTTCCACCTCCAGACCGATGGACAAACGGAGGTCGTCAACCGGATGGTCGTACATATCCTGCGCATGTACAATTCAACACACCCCCGCACATGGGATGAGAGTCTCCCCTATGTCCAACATAGCTACAACCGAGCCCTGCATAGCTCAACTGGCCACAGCACCTTTCAGGTGGGGTTGGGATTCCAACCATTGGGCCCCATGGATGTTGCACTTCCCCTTGCGACCACCTTGGCCGACTCGTCCCCAGAAGCTGACAAAGCCGCCCGGTTCATTGAGCGGATCCAGCATATCCTCCAACAAGTTCAGGATATTCTACAGAAGTCTAATGCCAAGTACAAGCAGTGCCATGATCAACATCGGGTGCCACATAAGTTTCAGGTGGGCGACAAAGTTTGGTTGCATTTGCAGAAAGAACGCCTTACAGGACCCCATCGAAAGCTTCTCCCACTCCGTTATGGTCCGTACACCATCACCAAGGCGGTGGGTGACAATGCTTTTGAGCTCAACATTCCCCCCTTCCTTGGTCTGCATCCAGTCTTCAACGTGGCTCTCCTTCGGCCATATTTCCCACCACTATTAGACACCTCAGAGATAGCAGAGAATTTGACACCAATAGAGCTCAACCCTGACTGCCTACAACAAGCATCCAGTGATCATATTGCAGACACACAGATCAAGGGCACTCGACATCAAAGGATCCAGCTTTATCGAGTTGTCAAAGCAGGGCAGCTCCTGCACCAAGGCAAGTGGCTCACCCGAGGCCAAATTCAGCAGAAATTTCCTCATCTGATGGGGGAACTCAACGCAATGGAGACCATTGTTTCCTATGGAGGGAGGATTGATCCAGGTGGATATTGGTGGCCACCCACCTTTCCAACTGGCTCAAAACAGTTTTATGGCAATTTTGGTATTGTACTATTTTTAGCAGTTTTTTGGGTCCTGAACTTCTGGGACCATTTTGAGGCCCTAAACGACCTTTTTTGGAAATTTGGGGGGCCTTGTGGTTTCCATCAGTATACATTTGGCCCCATTCGAAAGTTGTAAATCTCGGATAGACCTTTCCAACGGGCTACCGAGCGCCCCAAACGGAGATCATATGCAAAAGTTACGACCCCGGGAAGTTGATGTACTAACTTACCCAAACGGGGCCCACATGACTTTTGGCGCTTCATCTCCTAGGGTTAGGTTTTTGGATGTCTAGGGTTTTTGACATTCCTGTTTATTGTAAAAGGCCTTGAGAGCCTCATTGTAACCATCTTCTTGCAAAATGAGCGCAGCCGTCACATCTCTTCTCAGAGATAAGCCGCCACCATTCCAGCAAGCTTGTTTCCGCTGCATTTTACAGTTCTAGCTTATTTCCTTATTGAATAGAAAACCAGTTTTACTGTATCTCTGTTATTTTGTGTTAAGCATTTGATAATAATCTGTATTCATTTCGTTCTGCTCATAAAATCCGGATCAGGAGTTAGAGGAACACCATAGGTGAAACAACATGATTTGGTTCTGGGGATCTTCCCCGGCTTTGCCTTCAAATTTTGGGATATCTGAGGAAAGCTTGGTGGGCATGGGTGGCCACATAGGGTTGTGTCTAATAGGGTCGTTAGTTAACCTTGCCAAGTCTGGTAAATTTAGACTAGCCATGTATGGCAGATTGGAAGATGGGTGTGGCATGGTCACTGGGGTATAACTATTAAGGGTAGCATTATGGAGTGGTCCAGTGCCCCCTAAGGGTATGCTAGGTGTGAAAGGGATGTTTCTTCTAGCCAATGTGGTGTGGGAGGGGCCTGCGCTCCCAAGTGCAACATGGGTTGCAGATGGGTTAGGAATGGTTCTAGAAATCCCTGGGATCTGGGTAGTGGTAATGAGAGGGGGGGTGACCCCTATGTTGGGTATACCCAAAATAGGTGGTGGTCCCGTGTTGGACATGCCTAGAGGGGGTGTGGCCCCTATGTTAGGCATGCCTAAGGGGGTTGTGACTACCATGGTTGTCACAGTAGTAGTGGGGTTTGCTGATGTAGCTCCAATAGCACTGGTGAAAAGGGGGTCATATTGTGATCCGACCATGGGGTCAGTTGGTGTTGTTTCAGTAGGGTGTTCGGATTCAGCCTTAGAATCAGTTGTAAAATGAGGCGCATCAGAATCGGATGACTGTATTCTGTTCTGATGACATGTGGAGTCAAGGGATAATGCTCTACGTCTATGACGTGGAGATTCAAGTGTACCGAATTGAGGGGGTTCACCCTGAAAGCGACGGGATCGTCTTAAGTTCTCAAAGGTGATAAATGTCTAGAAATGTCAATGGATGGTGGTGAGATAAAAACTCAAAACCCTAGTGCAACAATGTGTGCAGGAGAGGAGTGTGAAAAAATAATGGCTCTCAGGCCAACAACCAACCTCAAAAGCACTGATTATAGCAGCTGTGCTATAATAAGTGGAGGGATCAAGAAAAGTGGTCAGAATACCAAAAATCAAACAGTTCCTAGAAAAAAGTGGTGCTTACTAGACCAAGGGGGGGTAGTAGAGCATGAAAACACCTAACTAAAAGTGGTATTATGACTCAACTAAACAGATCCTCTGCAAGGTGACGAAATCCAAGTCAGACAATATGGGTAGTGGAATCAAAGGCTAGATATCCCCCTACCGGGAGGGACACCGGGTAGTCAATCCTAAAAAATGGCAACTAGGATACCCCGTTCATGACACGTTCAGTTGGGTGAATCTGCAGTTTGGTTCTATCGCCGATGTACTCCCATATGGGTTTACACCAAGAACTTTGAAAGGTATCCTTCGGTTACTGAATGGATTACGGTATTCCACTCAGGCTTTCGGAACCAGTCTGGCTACTTCAACCCTCCTAAGGGAGAGGCCTTCACGATAAATTGGTTGATAACCGTGTCAAAATTATAAGGGATTTTCGATACCCTAAAGGACAACCACTGTCTCAAATGTAAATAATTTAGGGGTTTTATTGGAACACCTATCCCCTCAATCCTACCTAACTACAAGATTCTTTTAAGTGCTCCCCAAGTGAGGTTAAAAAAGTTTGTTGAGTTAAGGTAGATTTTAAGGCTCAGTTAATTAAAAATGTGGCAAATTGGGTGCAAGTGTGATTATTTAACTGAAAATGATTTGCCTCACTTGGGTGATTGATTACAAAATGAAAAATAAGATGCTTCCAAATTGCAAAAAATAAAGGAGTTTTATGAAATGTAAATGCTTTAATAAAAACAATTAAAAAAAAAATGGATTTTTGAAATAATTTAAAGGAAAGCAAATAACATAACAATTTCACAAAATAAATGGATTTCTTAAGAAATGCTTGGGCAAACTATTGAGCAAAATTAAAGTGAAACCTATGATATAAATAGAATGCTAAAAATCTTTCTTTCACTTACTGAAAATTTTTAAAAATATTTTTTAATGGAGCATATGTAAATAGAAAATGATTCACTATGGCTGTAATAATGCTGAAAAAATAGGCTAAATGGGCAATAATGTAGCAAACAATTTTCTAAAAAATCGGCCTAACGAAAAAACACTGCATCGCGGGTTTCTGAGCAAAAGCCGCGATGGGCATCACGGGTTTGGGCCACGAAGCCACAATGTGCAGCGTGGAAAAAGGCCACACAGTCACGATGTGCAGTACAGAAAAAGGCCACAAAGCCGCGATGTGTAGTGTGGAAAAAGGCCGCGCAGTCGCGATGTGCAACGCGAAAAAAGGCCGCGCAGTCGCAATGTGTAGCGTGGAAAAAGGCCACGAAGCCGTGATGTGTAGCACGGAACACAGCCGCGAAGTAATGATGTGCAGCACGGAAAATTTCCATGAAGCCGCGATGCGCAACGCGGAAAAAGGCCGCGAGGTCGCGATGAGCCGCGCGACTGTCGAGCAAAAAGTCGCGATGCGAAAAACGGAAAAAAGGTCGCTGAAAACGAAATTGAAAAGTGAATTTTCGGCCTATTAAAGGCTACAGAAAGGGCCAATAGCTAGGGAAACAATGAATATGCTGTCTAGTATGGCAGATATGCCAATTGGAATGGTAAAAACAAGTAAAAAACTAAGATCTAAAGAAAAAAATTACAAAAATTTTAAAGCTCGAAACCCAGCGGAGTCGCAAAAAAACTATTGCTTGGTTTTTCAACCAAGCATGTGCAAGGATGCACCTATTAACTTGTAATAGCAGTTTTCAGATTGAAAGCAAAAACATCTATAAACTAATCTAGGATTAACATGTGCATGTAACAATAACCTTGAAAAGATTTAACAAAAAGAACAAGAAATGAAATAAAAAATGACTTTTGTATTATAATACCTCAAATGGTGATGATGTTTGGTGTTGAGCAGCTCCAAGGTTGAGATGCTCCAGGATCCAATGGTCTCTTCTCCAAGATTGCTACAATGGTCAAAGAACTCAAGAGATATTTTGATAGCATGAGGATAGGATGATGGATGGATGGAAAGTGAGGAGCCCCTATCACCTTTTTATAGCTTTTGGTGATGGGGAATACCATTTTGGTTTTAAGGAAACCAATGGTATTAACCAACATGGTTTAGGTCTCTTTTTCCCTCTTTTTCCTTTTTTGAATATTTTGAATATTTTTATTCCCTTTTAATATTTTTTGGGAATTATGGACCCTTTTTTAGGGTTTTTTGTGTTTTTTGAGGAAAAATATATATTTTGAGGGGAAAAAAGGTGTATTATGGTGTTTTTGGTTACCTTTTGATGGCTTTAGCGGCTCAAATGGTGGAAAAGTGGACAAATGGGTCATGTGAATAAGGGAATGAGATAGTGAGCACTTTTTGGGTGTTAACAGATGCTATAGGGGAACCACTCCTTCAAATTCTACATCAATTTCCACATCTAAAGCTTTGAGGACAAAGCTTTTTCTAAGGGAGAGGGGATGTTAGGAACCCATGTCAACCCTTCTATTTACTTTGTTAGTATATTGTTGTTGGACGCATATGCTTTGTAAGTCGTCCCGTAGTATTCGTTGATCCATAGTTTGTATTATTATTGTTGGATGCATATGCTTTGTAAGTCGTCCCGTAGTAATTGTTGATCCATAGTTTGTATTGGCCCATGGTTTGTATTGACACATGGTATTGACCCATGGTATTGGCACCTAGACTTAGTATATAAGTTTGTGTTGAGACCAATGAAGGTACCATGAATTTATTTGTATTGAGCTTACTCAAAGGAGGTTGCCCCCTCGAAGTGGCCTGCGATCAATAAAAGCGATTCTGAGTTCTGTTATTTCTGTTATCTCGTGTATTCTCATTAATTAATTGTTGCAGGTTATTCACAGAATGTGATGACTATTTTGAGGTGAAAATCCTAGGAAGAAGGTAGTTCTGATGACACGAGAACCCTATGATTTCCATAGGTTATTGGTTGATTAGAGGTGGCAAGTGGAATTCCAAGTAATAAAACTCTAGAAGTTGATGCTCTTCTTGCATGTGAAACCCTTGGCAAGATTAATCACCCAAGTTGGGAATATTTAGCTTAGAAGAGGATGCATGCTCCTAGAAGAGTGATTGGTACAAGGAAGAGGAAACTTACATGAATTTGTTGTGAGAGATTTGTGTGGAAAGTCTATTGGAATCAAGGAGGGCCTATCAAAAACAATTGTGATTTAAACTGTTTCCAATGGAAACCATGTGAAACAAAGAAATATTTATACAAATAATTATCGAACTAAAATTTTGTACTTATTTGGCGATATGAATATACATGAATACCTTGTGATATTGAAAAATCCTATAGATATAATAATTGTTTCATGAGAATGGTTATAACATGCCAAGCCTTGGGAGCCAACCAAGGCAGTGAATAGTCAATGTTGATGCATTGTATATGGGATAGGCAACATCTATGCAAGATTACAAGGAAAGAGAATGGTGTGGCAATCCAGTAGAAGAAGCAACTTGGGAGCTAGGGGATTCCATGTGAAGTCATATTGTACATGTTTAAAGACATTGCTAAGTTTTTCCAGTGTATGTATTGTAATGACACTTTTTCAAAATTCTATTAAAATGCCAATTTTTCCACTTTTTCCCCAATTTCGACCATTGACTAATTTAATTGTTTTGACCTCCAAATCAACCCAAATTCTCCCAAATATTCTGTAGGAGTGTATGAATGGTATTTAGACTTGAATATTAGGTTCAACGATGTTTTATGGCCCTCCAAATACTGCTGCAAACTTGATTTGTATTCTAATCAATATATGTAATTTTGACTAGTAATTTGTGCATCAAATCCCCCCCGAGTAACACTGCAACTGGCCTTCCAAATGCCTCCAAACTCCCATGAATTTATGAACATAGGTATATAATGTGTTAAGTATGTGATTAAGGTCTCATATGCACCATTAATTGATTTTTACTACTGTTCTAACTCTCTCACATTCAACAGCAAAAACCCCCAATTCGACCCTTGGAGAAATGGCACTATTTCACCTCCCAATACAACTAAACTGAGTAAAAATGCTTCAAATGCTCAAGTACAGTACATGAAACTTGTAGAAGACATCCATGGCAGTATATTGATCGCAAAGATATCATAGAATCATCCATCCATTCGAAATA
Source organism: Larix kaempferi (assembly GCA_027924585.1). NCBI lineage: Eukaryota > Viridiplantae > Streptophyta > Pinopsida > Pinales > Pinaceae > Larix > Larix kaempferi. Next base: position 7,073,343 of record BSBM01000264.1, read on the forward strand.
ATCAACATTATAGTGTCATACATCAATGCATTGGGGAAATGGACATTGTTTGCTCATTAATCAATACTTTTGCATACAACCAGTGGGTATTTCGACATGAGACTTTCTGAATATTAATAGCAGAGGATATGAAGCTGTTACAATTAGAAACATATAATGAGAAGCTCTCTCAAGAAGCACAAGTGCTCACCAAAAACGCCCTCCCTCAAGGAGCATGAATATGCCTTCAAAACTGGAAACGGTGGAGAGAAAGTGTTGCACTAAACCAAACCATGAAACTTCCTATAGCTGCTACCTACAAAAACAAACTCCATTAAAGCACCATGAAAGACCTGATTGGCCTCTCCAAACACCAACTTGGATGGGAATCTTTCACCCTCGAAATTGGCTAAGGCAAGAAACTAGTCATCCACTAGCTTTCTCTTCACAAATGCAATTTTTCTCAAATCATCAAAAGCCATTCTCATACTTCATTTCTACATTTTATAGCCAACATTAGCCTTCTAAGGGTCAAAATCCTCTCAATAGATTCAATAGATTTCCATTTAGGAAATATTCCACATTTGCCACTTGTCTCCTAGTTCCAACCTTCCATCTTCTCCCAAATTCGATTTTGAGTCTCTTTGGCTTCTCCAACTCCCAAATTCGCCTTCCTTGAGCCTATTTTTGGTGCTGACATGTCATAGTGGTCAGATGTCAGAGGTTAGGTCTGCAATTGGTCATAGATGTCATAGATGCTCCATCATTAGTGTCATAGGGGCTAGGGAATCTAGCCCAAGTGTCCACAAACTTCCACTTTGACTCTTTATCTTCCATGGAGGTTACCAATCCTTCCCAATTCGACCTAAGATGCTCAATGACATGTGTTATGACTTACCAACTCACCCAAGAGTGTTCACATTCCCATTAATTCGAATTTGCAAAAGAGAGATACCATGTATTATGAAAAATCAAGCTAGTGTGGGTCCCACATCCTCCATATGTCTCCAAAACCATTTGTCACCTAGGATTTCTCTTGAATTTCTTTATTCACTCTATTTATTAAATACTTGAACCCTTCTAATGTCTAAACATCATTTATTAGCTTCCTTATTACGATTCCACATGTGCCCATCCAACGTAGGAAACTAGTAGGATTGATGGGATTGTCTTACTATGAAATTATTGGAATGGGGACATTACATGTATATTGTTGATGATGCACTGACTGCCATGCATAAATTAAGGGGAGGGTAATGTAATACCCCATTTTCGAACCCATATTGTAAATGTGGATGTAATGATCAAAGGCCTATAAGTTGGACATAAATGGTCTAGGATGGCCAAATATATTGTGATTGTGTACATTGATATTCAATTTAAAAACACTAATAACTACAAACAAAGAGGGGTGAAAAAGAGATGAGGGGATATGATTCCTCAATTGGGGGAAGTAAAAGGGGGTGTAATGGGAGAGGACCTTATTGAGTTATTAACCTAATCCATTAGGCCATGATTGTGATTGCAAACCAACTTATCTAGTGGTATATCCAAAGTCCTTGAACCCATGATTATTAATGTTGATTAATTAACATTTATGTAAATTATTATCCTAATCTTGGGTATTAAAGGGAAAACATGGACTCTCCATGAGGACCACATGGAGAGAGATAATCATGCAAATATAATGTTTGTGATGGGAGCATTCCATCATTCATATATTCATGCTACTTGCATGTATGAACTATAGAGAGGAAGGACTATACTTTCATGGAAGTTTATTTTAGTGCTAAATGATTTACTAGTAATGGTTATGGTGCCACTATGAGAAGATGTATAACCTGCAATTGAGAATACATGGAGTCCCAACTTTGAGATTCCCAAGATAGATTTTTTTGGAGCACTGGGGAGTAGTTGGGATAGCCTGAGGGACTTCTTGTAGAGAAGGGGATCCCATTCCTAGTGTTGTGCAAGCTAAGAAATAAGAGTGTTCACCGATTGGGATAGTTGTAAAGGGGATTTCTAGCACCAATGAGTTTTATGGGTTATGGTTGAGTAGGAGGATATATACCTAGACCTTAGTGACTTCACCCTTATGGATTGATAGCCTCATATTAGAGGTGACTTCTATCATATAGAGATTACATGTGACATAAAGACTAATGTTGGGAGGTGGATCCCTCATTTGCCACCAATTGGAGGATTATTTCTCTCAAAAAGATAAGTTATTTAAATGTGTATGAGATACCATGATTTATATATATGTTCTACATATATTTATTTTACCATGTATGCAAATCTGTGTGCAAGGATTTGATTGTCATAATTATTAATAAAGTCATGGTAGAACTGCATACATGGCTATGCATGTAAACTAAATAGTTGGGTTGGTGTAGTTTGTTTTCACTATTCAGGGGAGGCAGGTGTGGGAGGGGTTATTTATGACCCAAGAAGACAAATAATCAAAACCTATGCATGGGGTTTGGGAAAGCACGTGAATAATTACGCAGAATGGGTTGCACGTATGCAAAGTATGGAATGCATGTACGAGCTTCAACTTGAAGATTTCAATGTTCTTGGAGACTCCTGGATTGTAATCTAATCCATGAACCACTTCCAGAGCTCTAAGGAGATAAAGAATTACTTGCAACAAAGAATTTCTAAGTTTTTTCCTAATATTTTTAAGGTCCATTTTCTCCACATCAAAAGAAACCACAATGTGGAAGTGGATAAGTTGGAAAATGTGGGAACAAGGATTAATCAAGGGGTTTTACCCCTTAAAAACTCCCCCCCCTTGTGAAATGGTTGTGCGCTATCTGATGAATGATTTAATGGTTGATCTTCCCAAGGTAATGTGGATTAATGCCATGGTTTTTCACTGATAGATTTTCTTTCTAGATGGATCGTCGATGGTTCGGGATGGCAAGGGAAGGTCTCATCACCTACTTCCTGCATTAGTTCTCCATCCCTGTTGGAACACTCTCACCATATTATTTTGGTCTTGCATGCATCCATGCATTCCATGCAGCCCTCCATGCATCCATGCATTAACTGTTGAGTCTTTTAGAACCTAGTCCTTACTTTGGGCCCGTTGGAGATTTTTTTGGCCATCATTGTCCCTCCTATCCACTCAGAGCACCTTGTTTCCATCATTGGATTTCCAATGCACCCTCATGCAGAGATTTAGGAGTTTACATAATCATTTCCATGATTTAGGGTGCCTTGACCCCTTGATTTTTTAGTTAACTAACTGTAGCTCCTAGTTTGACTTTTATTGAGTATAGGAGCGCCCTCCTTGACCACTGACATCTAGTTATGCGCCCACTTGGAGTCTCCTACCCTATTTTGGTGCCCACATTATTCATTTATGCTCATTTCTACCTCAGTTAATTGATTATTCATCATTGGTGGCCACTGAATCTTATCGGGAGATTGTTCCAATGCAAACTAAGCCTAGACTTGAGGTGAATTCGAATCCCCCCATGTGTATCAAATTCATTCTATTGTAACATTCTTTGATTTCCAGCTTACAGCTGATTAATGTATCAACAACAGTTTTTCATGTGTATTTTAGTTTTATGAATGAATTGATCCATGTTTTTGTCTAATTCTTCTCAGTAATTACATTGTGAAATTGTGAGGTTTGTTCAAGCTTAGTGATATACCCCTCTGGAATTTCACATGGTATCCGAGCTTGTGAGATATTTTTAAGTGCAGCAGCTGCAGTAATTACAGTAGTAGCAGTAGTTGAAGTAGTAGCAGTAGTTGCAGCAGTAGATTCAGTAACAAACCTCCAAATATTTTTCCATTGTTTTTGCAGGTATTCTACAACAGCTTCCTTGAATCTGAAAGCAGTTCCTCCTCTCTCTCCATTCAACTATGATGAGTGGAAACCAAATATGATAGCATATATGAAGAGACAGGGTCTTTTTGATATGTGTATTGGTGTTATGAGAGATTTTTCTTCTTATGAAGAGGAGAATGATTGGCTAAATGAATGTGACAAAGCCTTTGGAGCAATATGTATTGATATGTATCCTAGTATGTGCTACCTCAGTGATACTGTTGAATATACAAGTGATCTCTGGACCAATTTGGATAGCGAATTTGGAAAGCAGAAGGAAGAGGATCATGCTAGACATTTGGAGAACAAGCCCAGTGATACCTCCTCAAGTGTTCTCTCTGATTATGTCTCTACCTCAAGCATCTCTCATGATGAATTTGTTCAAGATGAAGAAGAAGTTGCATATTCAACACAGAAATTTCATGTTGAAGACATTCCTTCCTCTGTTGCTCTAGAAGTTGAAGACAGTTTCGAATTGTCCCCTTCCCATGTATCTGATGCAGATGAAAGTGATTCAACTAATGAAGTTGATGCTTTTGGAGAGATTATCCATTCCTCACTCATGTTCTCAATGTATTCTATTTCTAGTTCTAAGAAAGATATGTCAGTTACTACTCTAAAGGTTGAAGAGAGTTTTGAATTCTCTACTTCCCATGAGTCTGCTGGTGTATAGAATGATGATCTACTGAATGTTTTGGAGGTTAAATAGGAGTTTGGAGGTGATCACATGCTTCCTATGAACTTCTATTTTATCATTGGCACATGTTCTCAGAGTTTCATTGAAGAAAGAGAACACTACCATTCACTTGGGTTCAAGTCGTAGGCACATTTTGTTGATTTTGGTTTTGATCTCAACCCTGCTGGTTCAAATGAGATCACAAGAAGCCATCTATCAATTCTTGGAGCTGATTTAACTTCCATTGATCATAAGTTCAAGTTTCAAGAGAAACTAGATCTGATTGGAGTTGATCCTATCTCAGTTGGTTCGAATTACAAGTTCCAGGATGATCTTCATATTGTTGGATTTGTTCTCACCATGTTTGGTCTGAAGAGAAAGTTCAGAAAGAATCTAGATTCACTTGCATCCACTAGAGGAGAATTCAAGAACATGTTTCTGGAGCATGATCCACTTCTTCCAAAGAGGAAGATAACTCCAGAAATTGAATCAAGTATCACACCTACTTGAGTCTTGAGCAGCAATTTTTTGTGTGTTTCAGTCTATCTAAGGGGGGCTTTTTTTCCCACTGGGTTTTCCCTCTTTCCTCACTTTTTCTAGATTGATTGTACAGGGTGACCTTTGGTCTCAGTAACCAGGGCCCTAATTTCCATTTATTTACTTGTATTTTTCCTCATAGTTCGGCTTAAGGGGGGGTGTTGGAATATTCTCACCATCTTATTTTGGTCGTGCATGCATCCATGCATTCCATGCAGCACTCCATGCATCAATGCATTAGTAGTTGAGTCTCCTAGAACCTAGTCCTTACTTTGGGACCCCCAGAGAGTTTGTTTGGCCATCATTAGCCCTCATATCCACTCAGAGCACCTTGTTTCCATCACTGGTGTTCCAATGCACCCTCATGCACATATTTAGCAGTTTACACAGTCAATTCCATAATTTAGGGTACTTATCCCCTTGATTTCCCAGTTAACTAACTGCAGCTCCTAGTTTGATTGTTACTGAGTATAAGAGCGCCCTCCTTGACCACTAGCAGCTATTTATGTTCCCCCTTGGAGTCTCCTCCCCTATTTTGGTGCCCACATGATTTAGTTATGCTCATTTCTACCTCAGTTAACTAATTATTCATCATCGGTGGCCACTGAACCTTATCGAGATATGGTTCCATTGCAAACTAATCCTAGACTTGAGGTTAATTCGAATCCTCCCAGGTGTATCAAATTCATTCTATTGTAACATTCTTTGATTGCCAACTTACAGATGATTAATGTATCAACAACAATTTTTCATGTGTGTTTCAATTTTATGAATGAATTGATCCATGTTTTTGTCTAATTCTTCTTAGTAATTACATTGTGAAATTGTGAGGTTTGTTCAAGCTCAGTTATGTACCCCTTTGGAATTTCACAGTCCCATGGCTTGTGCTGAGTTTAAAGGTATGTGGTACGAGGATCCCTACGATATTATGGCCGCATCCTCGACACACTCTGAGAAAGATGTTATTAGAAACCCCTAGTTGCATTTCGCTTCATTATAATGTGTTGAGACTCTTTTACCTAGAGAGGAGCAACTGGTGCAGATGAATTTCTCCATAGATGAGAGAGATCTTACTGTGAACAAGGAAGTGAAGGTGAATCATTCGGAAGAGGAAACCACCTTGAAGTATGTCATGCAGGAGGTTAGGGGCATTAAACATGATATGTAGGACCTTAAGAAGATGGCTAGGTTCATTTTCGAGGTAATGAAAGTGAGTCTAGAGGAATCCAGGCAAATTGGCCTGGACTTTTCTTTTTTTGAGTCTCATCTGTAGGATGTTGAGACTGGGTATAGGGTGCAAACTAGTGAAGTGGGAGAATTGAATAGGTGCATCTCTGAGATGGAACAAGTTCTACGGGAAAGGATTGAGGGTGTCCGAGGAATGGTTGTAGAGATGCGTAGGGTCATGCAGGAGTAGAGTATGAACTCTTTTGAGCGGAATGAAAAATGCTTTGTTCAACTGAAAGAGATCTTATAATAAATTCAAGGAGACGTCAATGGTTTATACCGAGGAAACAGAGAGCCAACCAAGGAGCATGCTGAAGTTTCTCCGATGGACGATGTCTCCATTATCCAGCTTGAAATTGATGAAGATTTTGCCTAGGAATGATGTTCCCATCCCTCTTTTTTCTCATAAGTTTATATAGATGTATTTTTGAAAATTATTAGGAGGATTTTTTATCAAAGTATACTCTGTAAGAAGTAGTAAATCTAGTTTTGTAATAGCTCGAAAAGTCTCAGAACTGATAGAGGTTTTTGTTGTTTTTATATGCACTGGAACTCTATTTTTATACCTATGTTTTGGTTTTTACTACCCCGGGGGATTTTGTATTTCCACCCTTTTATATTATAAATCTACTCTTCTCGTTTCTGCTTAAAACAAAGTTTGTTTTCACTATTAAATTTTACGACTAGCCCTTAAAATTCAAATTAGGTATTAGAGGTAAAATTATATGGTTAAATTGGGGTACCATGTGGCCTCAAAAGTGCTAAAGAGGTAACCAAGTATGTGACATTTTTTGTACTAATAATTAAGTCAAGCAACAAAATTTCTAACTTGACCTCTTTTAATTATGTGGTGGCCACCACTCATGCTAGAATCAATAATATGGATCTTAATCTTTCTCAAAGTAGAACAATTTATGTTTATATTCTAAATATCTAATCAGTGTTTTAAACTCCATGAAAGTACATCAAAATTCAATCAAGAGTCTATGGTAAGTAGTATTTTATTTAATTTTAAAATTATCAATTATTAAAAAAAAAGTTGACTTTGTTTAATTATGTGAGTCTCAAAAAATATGTTGTGAGCCCAAACTTCATAGAATTATATAATAGGTGGAATAGCTATATTGTTTATAGGATATTTTTTCTATCCCAATCCTAGACTTGAGCATATCTACATCATTTTCAACACCAGAATAAGCTTTCCAATAAGCAACCATTCTGGTCCAGTTTAAATGACAATCAAAGTTGACATCTAAATATTTGTAAAAATACATGTTCAAAGATATTACTTATATGGAAATCAGGTCCTCTCCCTTCCAGTAGTCGATCTACTATGAGAACATTTCCTTCCGCTACAAATCATGTCAACAAATGAGTCGCCTCCACGAAGCCTTTCCTTCCTTCCAACACTTTGTTATGCCTGCAACTTCAAAGAAAGAATCCAGAGGATGGAAAGAGACAAAGAGTAGCTCATCGAATTCACCCCTTCACAAGATTCAAAGAAACCTAAGAATGTATCCACAGATCAGTCACCTCCTCCAACTTTAGAACAACGTCGCTCAGTTGTAGAAAATCAAGATACAACCATGGTCTTGGTATCCCTCTCGGGCAGACAGAAACACCCCCATAAATCCAATAAATCAGATAATGATCAGGAACGTACCATCCCTCTAGATCATTCAGGTTCTTGGCCATCTTCTGGTACTCTATCTCTTGCTCTCCATAAATCAACTAATGAAAATTCCTTTTGTTGGATCAATGTATGTAAGAAGAAAGGGGAAAAAGATCAATTTTGGTCCACTCAATGATGCAGCGTGTTCTTAGTCATGTGTTTTCATTGGGTTTCTCAGCCTTTTCCCGTCATAGGTGAGTTGTGTTTTTCTCCCTGTCTTTTGATAAGTTGAGGTTGGTCTCCCCAGTCATCGTCGATTTGTTCTGGGAAAAGTGTGAGGCTTTATTTTCATATGCATTTTTCTTTGGTAATAGAAGGTTCTTCAAATGCCTATTTAAAAAAAATATGTAAATTAGGTTAGAATTTAAGAAAAGTTAAAAACATTGTTAAAAAATACACAACTTAAAATTATCTTTATGTAAACAAAGAGGATAATATAATATAAATTCAATGTAGAAATTAAATAATAAAATATTACTTAGACAAATTAAAGCATCCTACTTCTAGAGTTCGACATTTCTACATCATTTTTAAGATCATAATAAACTTTTAAATAACATAACAAATAATTATGGTCTAGTTTAAATGACAATTTGTAAAAAAAAAAAATATTATTAGTCCCTGCCAAGGCAGGGATTATAGCTTTCAATCCAAAGTCAAAATGCTTTGACACTATAAATCTTTTAATTAATTTTATCAAAGTTTTATAAAGTTTTTACAATTTTGTTTATTAATTTTAATATTTTAAAAGTATATAAATATTTTTTGAAATTTTTAAATTAGTAATTTCTATTTTTTAATTGATGGAGTATCATGAAATGACTAAATACCCTGGTTTCAGGGAGTAATTATCAGAAAAAAAAAAAAAATATATATATATATATATATATATATTAAAAATAAAAATTAGCTAAATTGTTTAGCATTACCACTTGATACAAGTAATAAAATGTCATTAATGATCCAGTCCAAGCTTAGCTGCCATGACTGGCGCAAATTCTAAGGGTACGGGCTGGCCAGAACCTCGAGCTGCGCGCATGCAGACGTACGAACCGAGAAAATAATTCAAAAAATGAAAATCAAAAGTTAACATTAAAAAAATATATACTAATTACCTTAAACATAAATATACTTGCCTGTGGGTTTTTTGAATTTTGTCCAATTGCATAGACATAGGAGGGCTCATCCGATCAACGATCAACGCTGTGCAAGGTGCCGAAGATAGACCTGCCGTGCGAGCTAAGAATTAACGCGGCGTCAACTGAAATTAATGAAATTACTGCATGAAGAAGAGGAGAGGGAGTGTTAGCTTAGCATAAATGAAATTAATGTAGACGTCACTTCATTGTTGCCTCGGACATAGCAAATCCAATCAACAAATTTTTAAATTTTTTATTTTTAATCTCCAGCTGCCAAGAATGAGATCAAAATTAGTCACAACAAGGTTTATCACACCTACAGCCAATTAAATAATATATAAAAAAAAATTATGTAATTGAAAAATATTTATTTTTTACATTCTATAGTTTAACTTTGGAAATGAATTTATAATTTTATAATTATTGCAAAACAAAAACCTAAACTTAATATACTATACTATTTTGAACATTCCCAATAATAAGCATTAAATCTGGGCATGTTTTATCTCATCTTCTAATTCCACTTTTTTTACATTTTTCCTTTTATATTTTTTTTATGATTGTAAATAAATAAATAAAATACAAATATATTCATATTTATTATTGTATTTTATTTTATGTTTTTTTCATAACTCACTACTTAGCATTTGTAAGATAATTAAAAAAAGAATTTTAAAAATGTAACTAATTTTCATTTCTTTCTTTTAAGATGGAAGTTTTGTTTTCTTTTTTCTTTTTCATATTTAAGGTTTACATTTATCTTCTTTACATAATAAAATTCAAATCAAAATTTCAATAGATTGATAGAATTGTTTTATACCTCAAATTGTCCATAAAAACCAAATTTTTATAGAAAAAATATTGTTGTAAATATTTGGGACAATGTATTTTTACTTAAGATATAAATGTAAAAACTCTTTACACACATATTTTACCATTTATAAACATTCAAAATGTGTACTCATTTTTGTAAATATTTTTTAAGCACACAAACTATATCTCAACCATTAAATATTAAATCCATTAATAAATAAAAATACAAAACTAGTATAAAAAATATAAAATATTTTTTATAAGCACACAAACTATATCTCAACCATTAACATAAACAACAAAACTAATATAATAAATATTAAATATTTTGTATAAACACACAAACTATATCTCAACTATTAACATACGTTTATGGCCCGAACTAGCTGCTATTTGACTTGTTTATATATCAATTAAATATTATTTATATATCAATTACTACATGTAGTTGAGTGGACATGAGAAAAAAAAAATCATTAAAAAAAATTCACAAGATTATATAATAAAAATTCAAAATTAAGTAATTAAATATTATTGATTAAAAACATTAAAACACTAATTGTGTTCCAATTTAAATGATAATTTGTAAAATTATATATTCAAATATCTTCTTTATATATCAATTACGTGTAGTTGAGTGGTTGAAATGAGAAGAAAGGCTATAATCATTGTTACAACTTAAAAATATCCTTTAATATAATAGGATTCAAAAGTAAAAATTAAATAATTAAACATTTATTTTATTTATCTTTATGTGAAGATAATTTAAATAAGAAGAAGATTAATATAACCAAGATATGAACAAACTCCAAGTTTCATAGCGAAACAGGTGGCAATTCCTAAAACAGCTTTATATTCAATTGTAGTTTCCTAATCTTTGCTACATCTCTAATCTCCATAATATTCTAACTTCTCAAAACTATGGGATCCTAGGAGTGCTTCTTTCTCAACTTTTCCATCATAAAAATCAAATTTTACAAAAATCCAAGTAATTCCTTTCTATTTCTTAAGGTCCGATCAACCAAGGAGTTTCACTGGACGCTAATATTCATCATCATCATCATCAATATAATAGAAATTAAAAAGTAAAAATTAAATAACAAAATGAAATAACATTAAAAATTTAAATGACAATGTGTAAAAATATATATTCAAAAATGTTCTTTGCATTGAGAGTAGCCAAGTGCTCTGATCCGAGTATGGGGGAGATGTTGTAATGTAACATAACTTTACCAAAAATAGAAAGTAATTAAGAAATTTCGTGTGGGCTCATATAATAAAAAATTAAGAACAAATAAAAAGTAAAAAAAAATCAATGTTGATGTGTAAATTTTTTATCTTGAAGTGTAAGTGTAAAAAAATTAAAATTATAAAATAAATTATACCTCAAGAAATTGGATTCCTCTCGGTTCTTGATATATCCGGATTTAAAATGGATCTATGTTGGTTATATTTCAATTACATGTAGTTGACTGGCCGAGGAGAAAGAATAAAATCATTCTTAAAATTAGCAAAACTTAAAAATATCTCTATGTGATGATATTATAATAGAAATTGAAAAATAAACCAACATAGATCCATCTTAACTATTGCTCTATCAAGCTTTGAGATGGATCAAATCCATTCACGTGCAAACCCATTTTAGGATCCTAAATTTGAGGAAAGGTTTTCCTCCATTATAATTGTCCATGCACCAACTACTCCAATTTGGAATTATGTTGTAAATGTTGTAAATGCTAACACATAAATCATACAAATATGTACAAATTGCATTAATTAATTAATTAATTACTTATGAAGTAAAATTTTCTAAGTGCCAACTATTTCATGTTGTAAACTACAAATAAGCAAAAGTTGCATTCATTAACTAATTATGAAGTAAAATACTTGCAATTTACCCTATTATTATTAATTTGCAATTATCATAAAAATAATATCTAACTTATTGTATTATTATTAACTTAAAAATTTATAATCAATATATTATCCATAGAATCATCCACTTGCCAACTACAAATCCTACAAATAAGCAAAAATTGCATTCATTCATTTATTATGACGTGAAATAGGAATTCTTAATCCATATGCAGTGATTATGTTGTGAATATGTTGTAGATCAAATCAAGGAAAGACTAACTAATACACAAAGAGTTAGTTGTCTTGTAATTATTCATGGAAAGATTTATTTAAAATGTGAGGATGCATGAATGGAAATTATAATTGAAATTCGATATATATTTTTCACTTAAAAAAAACATGTATCTTGATATTCAACAATTCAATGTATATTTATATAAATGTATTTTACAATTAGTCAATTTAAATTTGAATCGACATGTGTTTTGTTTTATTATTTTTTTATATATTTAGTTTTTGGTGTTGACATGTGTCACATCAACATCATAGGTGTGACACATCTCATCTACTTTAAGCTTTAGAAAAACACCTCTCCGCATAAACATCTTATCCACTTTGAACGGTAAAAAATGTCTCTTAACACAATAATGAATAATTAATTATTACTTAATTAAATACTTCTATATAATAATATTATAATAGAAATTAAAAAATAATTAATAATTAATTAATTATAACTTATTACTTAGCTGAAAACATTAAAGTTTGGTGTAAAGTTTAGATTATCCAAGAATTAACCTTTCTATTTCATTTTCAAGATTATGATCAACTTTACCCAATCATAAAAGTATTTGTAAAAATACTTGTTAGAAGATATTTTTTTATATTAATTAAGTGTAATTGGAGTACTTAAAGCTCATCGTCCTTAAAAATATACACTTAAAAAAAAACTCTTTGTTATTCATATATAGGAATTAAAGATAACATTTATGGTTACAATATAATCTTTCCAATCACAAAAAAATTGGAAATGTGTATCATGTTCTTATCATATCAAAACTTGAATCTAAACAAAATTGTCCAAAACCAAGATAGGCTACCCTTAAAATACATATTTTATTTATCAAATTGTCCCAAAAAAACCTTCTAAGCAAGCACTAATATAGCACTAAACACTGACACAATATTATTTCATCACAGTCTTTCTGAAAAAGTATCTAATCTAGTATGCAGAAAAGAACTTACTAGATAATAAAAAAATGTTTGAAAATGTAGAACTCCATCAATTAGTCCCAAAGATTTTTTGAAATTCCATCTGCCAGAGAGTTCATTTGTCAATAAACATGATGAAAGGAAATACCATAGAAATTGGCTTGAATCTATCTAACTCTGGAGCACCATTGATCCAAAGAGGCCACCTGAATATTAGACTTTCCAATAGCCCAATCAATAATAACTTTGGAGTCTCTGAGTACCTGTAGTGAAAAAATGCCTCTGTTAGATGTGAATAAAGTAGACCCCACAAAGCAAACAACTTAGCTCTGGAGTTTGTTCCTTTCCCACATCCCATCCTTAAATGGAAAAAATGATAATTGTTAATTTTGAGAAGCATCCCTCCTCCACAAATTCCCAACTGAGAAGCACCGTCAAAGAATCCCATAGGTGTCTCCTCAAACCAAAATGGGTCAGGAATAATCCTAGGAAATTTAGTCTTTTCCTCTTTTTGATATTCCATAAACACGCCAACAATTCTAGAGTTGACTACAAATGCATTAGAAATAACATTTTCAAATATAGATACATTCTTGTATCTCCACACTCCCTAAATGAAAAATAAATAAATTGAAATCTCTTTAAAACGGTGGACATTAGTGATGCATGACTTCAAGCTCATTTCAAAGGAAATGGACCCCCACACCTCATGTAATTGAATGATTTCACACAGAAGGGGACTCTTCAGAAAGGGGAGTCTCTACATAAATGAACTTTCCCACCGAATTTTCCACATCAATGAAAACCTTTTTTCGTCCAGAGTTGAAGTGGAAATCCTAGCATAAGAATCCACAGATGTCTATGCACCACCTTCTGTGGTAAAGAATTCTTCCTACGGATAGTTAGACTCTCTCATGGACATAACTAAGCCCCTAGACACTTAATCCATAACAGAAAGGAAACAAATAGACACTATAGTCCTCCTAGATCTAGCTCACACATCATCTAACAAGCTATGGAAAGACAAAGCAAGTAGATGGCGTACCTTACTTTGATGGTTGTCCTTGCTGCTCCTAAGTTGATCCAGCTCTAGCCTTTGATTATGGACTTATGAACCTGTTCAGAAAGGGAAGACAACACCTTCTCCAAAGCAATATATGTATAAACAAAGATCTAACTATACAAATATAGACAATTTCATGCACTCATCATTAAAGACATGAAAATGAGAGGAATAGGATAAGTTATATTATTGATAAGAAATCCAAAAGAAGTTGATTACAATGTTATATCTTTATGTCCAAAGTAGCAGCACCTCCTTCCAAGCTCTCCAACATCACCCTTGCAAGACTCATAGGATCATAAGTTTAGTGCTTCCAAGATCACCCCCCATAGCTCATGGATCGCTCTCTTTAAGTAGGATTTGGGAGGCCAACCACTAAGAGGAGATTATGGATCTAAGTGAATAATATGTGGATCAAGGATCTAAACCATGCCAAGGAGGGAATGTGAGATGGGATTCGAAGGGGTGCCTCATCCCAAGAAAATCTCCATGAGATCTAAGATCCAAAATCAAAGGGATAAGCCTAAACCAAAATTGTCGCTCCCCTATAACTAAGCAAAGCATGAAAATATTGACATTTTCACTCCCCCATAGGCATGCAGGGTGCGACAATTCCAAAAGGCTAATTTTTGGAGGTGGTTAAGGTGATTTTTTACCCCTTGCTTGTTGGATTTGCTTCCAAATGTGACTAGGGAAGGGATCAACATTAGAATGAAGGGTCCTAACACCCTTAGGAGGCATAAACATCATATTTTCCATGGTGGTGAAACATGTATATTCTCACTTACACATGGTGTGGAAATTTGAGGTATAACACCTTCTCCTTCAGAGGGTTAAAGGAAGGATGCCATTTACCCAAAACCAAAGAACCCTTTCCTATGTATCACCCAAGGTTTACCAAGAATTTTATCAATGTCCTCCTCACCCAGGAAATGAAAAGCCATCTAATCATTCAGCAACATACTAAATCTAGGTAATAATAACCCAATATGGGATTCCAGATTTCCCCTAACCATTTCTGCGACTCCAATATTTTCAAAGAAATGTATTTGAATCTACCAACTAAAGATCTAGGAGACATGCTTTTGATTCTATCCATAGTAGCATCCTTACCTAACACCAAATAGTCCTTATTCACTTTAACCTTAAAATCCTTCAATTGTCTTCTAGATTTTTCTCGAGTACCAACAATATTATTCCCATTAGTTACCTTGCTATCAAAAAAACCCTTATCCAATTGAAAACTACAAAAACTACCCTTCACCACCTTTTTCCTTGAATCACCCCGTGCATTGGCAGAAGACGACTTTTCACTAACCACCAAAATATTACCAGTCTCCAAGGGGGAATCAACTCCCTTTACTGTCCTACTGACAACCTCGTCCAAAAGGCCTTTTCCAACGACACACAGAGACTTAAGGACATCAACATTACAATGGAGTTGTATAAGGGCTAACTAAAACACCCCCGACTCGTTAGAATATGGAAAAGCAACTCTTACCAAATTCACAATTTGGAGTTGTTAGCTCTCCAGGAGTCTTTCTAGGTTGCAGTCGAAAGAGCCTGGTAACTTAATCTTATTCTCAATCATTTGCTCAACATGGATCAAGTCGAATGACTTAAATCAAACCTCACTCCCTCAAGACATGCATGAACACAACAAGTATCGACAAAGCTTTAAACTATCACTGCTCAGAAAGTTATAGATAAATGAAAGTAAGAAGAATGCTTATTTTACCAGCAGAAACATATACATAACGTGTATAGGAATGGCCAAATAAAATAAGGAAGATACTTGCAGATTCCGATTTATGGATGAATTGACAAGTTGATAGACATCAATCATCAGACAAATAGAACTAACATGAATTCAATATTCAGGTGCAAGTAAGGAACAACTAGGAAAATGAAAGTCTGAACAAATAATGGAAAAAGAAGCTTGTGTTACTATTATGAAAATGATAAGCTTGAGTTTACAATGTATGAAAAAGTCTCCAAAATCGAACCCTTGTTCTACATAAGTCAAAAGCTTTATAGCCTTTACAAAAACATTCAAGATCCTGAAAAACTAGATCGAATCTGATAAAAATAGCTAGATAAAACAACTTTTTGAAAAGTATGAAGAGTCCTACATTCAAAGGGTAACTGCCATCTTGCTATTCCTCATATCTTCGACAGTTGTAACGAGCCTTTGAAGGCTGATGAGTAAGGTTGAAACTACCGCCTAGAGGATTGACATGCCATCTTTTTCCCAAAATAGACAAGAAGATTCCTCTTCTCACCTTGCTGGCACCTTTCAATCTGGAACAGAATTTTGATCATGATGCCTTTAAACATTTATCCATCATTAAAAAATGTCCTCGGAGTGTTTGGATCAGCGAAAGTCAGGTTTTGTGCAAAAAGCAGCCTTCTACGTTATTCTATAGTTTCGATAGCTAGAAAGGCTGCGTTTTAATTTTGTTAGCTACCGAAAGCTCTGCTTTCGGTGGCTAATGACCAATTCAGCATGTTCTCCTAAGCCACCGAGACACCTTTTAGATGTTTGAAACTTGCATTTCTTTTCGGTAACTAGAAGAGTCCTATCTTTATATTGTAAGCTGCCAAAAATTGGATTTTTTGGTAGCTAATGAACAATTTCCATGTTCGCCTAAGCCACCGAAAACTGTGCTTGGTCTAGCCTACAAAACTTTTGACAAAACTGTGTTTTCTGACTTCTACTACTCATCTTCTTGTTGTTTGGATTTTTCTTCATCCTAGGCCAAAACCGCAGTGTCAACAAAACTTATGATTGTTTCTGCTAAGGTGTCAAGGTCTGAGTGTGCCTTAGGCTAGGGTTTTGGAGTCATTTCCTTATTTCTCAAAAGCTCAACCTTCCTACTCAATTTGATATTGTCTCTTATCAGTCTTATATTTATCCCTTTCAACTTGCTATACTTTTTGGTTAACCCTTGAAAGGAGGTATACAACTCAGTATTTCTTTCAGTCAACCTTTCATTCTTCTCCTTTATCACCCTCTGAAGTAGTTCGAGCTCATACACCTGTCTTAGAAGTTGATTTACCTTCTGAGATGAGGAATTCTTTGATTGGCTGGTTGATGCTTCAGCAATTTGTTGATTTGGCTCTTCCTCAGGTGTAGGCGAAGGAAACTTTTCACATCCTACTTCAACTTTTTGCTATTCATCATCTTCGGAATCTGTGTATGGCAAGTTGAGGATATTCTTGCCTTTTGAATCAGCTCCTTCTTCCTCTATTTTATTAGTGAACTCTAATTTCTTTTTAGCCTTCTGCACTTTGAGAGCTGAGGAAAGGGGGTCAAATTCAATTGCATAAATGGCTCTCCTCTTCCTTTTTCCACTTCTAGGAGTGGAAGACTTCTTTTCACCCTCTGGTTGTAACTCTGTTTCGAACTCATTTTAGAAAAGAAAGAACGCCCAATTCATGTTTCTTCTTTGCAGCAACTTAGAAACTAGGAGCTTGATCAAACCATGGTGGTATAGCCTACCTGCGATTTTGGTTGGCTTGGCTCTGACTTGATGAGCCATTTTAGTCAGGCTTTTGTAGAGATAAAAAGGGAGATTCAAGGGGCTCCTGCTAGTGAAATGATTCATTAATTTAAAATGATAAATCAACACCCTATTATATCTACCTTCACAGGTTATGTAAACCATAATTGACTTCAATAGATGCTGCCATTTCTCCTCAAGATAGGACATAGGAATATCCTTCTTCCATACAAGATTTCTATGCTCTGGTTTTAGATAGGATCTGAATTCAAAATATTTTGTAACAATGGTCTTGAACCAATTTTCTCCAGTCGTTGGCAGCTCTATCACCTCGGCTATGAGGGCTTCGTCTACCTGGAATTCCTCCTTACCAATTATTGCCCTTCTACCATCAAATGTGAGAGCAAACGTTTCGGCTATTTGTTGATGAGATCCCTGCAGTTTTTTACAAAAATTATAACAACCTGCATCTTTAAAGAATTCACATACCTCGGGGTGTGATTCCAGGTAACAGATGTCAGCTAATTCTTCCCTGAGGACCACTCCACTTTTCTTCATCTGTAAGCTGCTTCTTGACACCTACTGTTAAAATTCAGGCTTGAGGGAACGATGTGAAATCAGGGAAAAGGTAAGCCCAATGACGTGGTAAGAGTGAAGGAGGCAGGATGTCACGGTTTACAGAACCTAACTTCGAGGGATGTGAATTGAAAGGATAATCATGCGGGTTTAATGACTTGTCAATTTTGCATGATTACACTGGATGTATAGCCTTTCGAAAAGCGGTAGACGTGAGACGTATAGGGTTCGATCGGCTAGGGTGAGATCATGATTGTAGTAGGTTTACCTTAGGGAGATCGTGTATTTGTTGGACGTGACCCTTTTCGGCGGTTAAGGAATGATGGATCCCCTTTAAACTTCATGACTAAGCCCTTGATTAGACATCTCCACTGTTTGAAACCGACTTAATTTCGGTAGCTGATGATTTCACCTTTGACCACATAAGCTGATGGAAAAGTGTTTACAAATGCCCCTGCTTTCGGTAGCTATGGACAATTTTTCTTTGAATTGTAAGCTGTCAGGAACCTGCTTTTCGGTGGCTAATGAAAAATTGTCATATCTGCCTAAGACACCGAGAACTGTTCCACGATACATGACACATGCCTTCCCTTTCGGTAGCTTTGAGTAATTTTTCCTTTACGCTGTAAGCTGCCGAAAGCTGGGTTTTCGGTAGCTAATGAAAAATTGGCATGTCCGCCTAAGCTACCGAAACCCGAAAATTCGTTTTGGAGAAAAATTAACATCAACTGTTATTTCAAACTTTATTACACACTTCAAACTCTTGAAAAAGCACCTCAAATGTATATGAAAATGAAAATTTGAAAGACTTCCTATCACCTAGAAACAAACAACTAGTCTATGTTTATTTGAGGAGATAACATCTGGCTCCTACTTGGGGATGGAAACCTCCCTGTGAGGTTCCAAGAACCACAGATCAAATGCCTTTCCTGTAAAACAAAAAACTAAACCTATCTTTTAGTGTTCCATTGGGCATGGAGTTATTTTGTAAAAAGATGAAAACAAAAAATGATATTTACAATGACCAGGCTTTGAAGCCTTAGATGAAATAGAGTTGCAGAAATCGCCCATTGACTGGGCCACCAAACATTTCTTCACCTTCTAGACTTTGCAGTTTGAAAGTGTTGTTCTGCTGTACTTGAGTTATCACAAAAGGAGCTGTCCATAGAGAATCAAATTTGCCATGCTTTCCCTTGTCCTGCCTTGGGGCATCCCATTTTAGCACCCAGTCTCCAACCTGAAAACTTTCAACCTTTGCCTTCTTGTCAAAATTATTTTTTATCCTCTCCTAATGAGCTTCTGACTTTTCCACGAACTATTCTCTAGTCTGCTGCAATTCAACCAAGTCGAGCATTCTTCTCACCATGTCATTTGGTTCATCCTGTTCCTCCTGAAAATACTTAGTTACTGGCAGGATTTGTTGGACTAGGAAAATGGCATTAGTACCATAAAACAATCTAAAGGGGGAAGTCCCTATGGATTTTTTATTTGTCACTCTGTCAGCCCAAAGGGTAAACTTTAGTTTGGAATCCCAACTCTTTTGATTTTCTTCCAATAGCTTTCTGATGATTTTGACTAGACTTTTATTGGATGACTCGGTGAGGCCATTTCCCTGAGGGTAGTAGGGAGTAGAGTGTACCAATTGAATGCCCATTGATTCACACATGTGAACTAATGCTTTATCCTTAAAATCTGGTGCATTATCAGTTACCAGCCTTTTTGGGAAACCAAATCTGATAAGGATGTTTTCATAGAGAAATTTCATGATAACCTGATGATTAGCTTTCCTTTTGGGAATTGCCTCTATCCACTTGGTAAAATAATCAATGGCTACTAGGATCCATCTATGTTGACCACTGGATGAAGGGTCAATCTCACCTATAAAATCAAGGCCCCATTGCTAGAAGGGACCATTAACCACAATAGGTTTCAAGGGCAAGGATTTTAGCTACTGTTTTCCTACGAATCTTTGGCATTTGTCACAAGATTTCACAAAAGTGTACACGTCAGAGAAAAGAATAGGACAATAGTATCCAGCCCTTAGAATCTCATGAGACGTAGTTTTCCAGTAATGATGGCCTCCACATATGCTTGAACGGAAGTGATGCATGACTTGAACTGACTCTTCTTGATCTAGACACCTTAGCAGAAAACCAGCAGGATCTTTCCAATACAGCAGATTGTTACTTATGCAAAATTTAATAGATTTAAGCTTAAGAGCTCGTGCTTGGGTTGTGCTAAGTCCAAGGGGAACTTCTAAATTTTGCAGAAAATGAATAATACATGAATACCACTCGCATGAAAACAAATTCTCAGCCACCTACTGACTATTATGTTGCTTTGATGCTGCTACTTCTGTCTGCGAACTTGCTGAACTTATTTCGATGAAATTCATGTCTAATAGCTCGCAATTTTCTTCAGCCATAAGCTTGGCTAATCCTTGACCCTTTACTATCGTGGTGGGTTTCACTTCTATATCAAATTCAATCAACTTAGCTATCCACTTGGCTCTCTTGCCATCAATGTCAGGTTGAGTTAAAACATCTTTCACAGAAGCTGAAGGGACATATGATATGAACTTTGTATGTAGGATATAAATTTTGAATGCCTTCAATGGCTTTATCAGAGCATAAGCCTATTTTTCTATGGGATCGTATTTTAGTTCAGCATCCCTCAATGTTTTGTTGAAGAAGGCAATTGGGTGATCAAGACCTTCATCATCTTTCTACAACAAGACTGTTGCCACTGTGTCATGGGAAGAAAAAGAGAAAATATAGAAAACCTTGGTGTAATCTGGACTAATCAGAGTGGGAGCTTCCATGATAGCCTGCTTGATGGCTTCGAAAGAGTTTCTTGCATTTTCCGTCCATTTAATTTTTGATCCTTTTTTCAGCATGGAAGTTATGTGTTTCACTAACTCAGAAAATTTTGGAATAAACCTCCTGACAAGATTTATCTTATCGAGGAAAGATTGAATATATTTTTTCAACCTTGGTTTAGATACCTTCTGAATTGCTTCAGCCCGAACTGGATCAATTTTTACACCTTGTGCTAAAACTATGTGGCCTAGGAGCTTTCCCTCCCCGAGAGCAAACTGAGACTTCTTAGGATTCAAAGAAATTCCAAATTGTCTACATTTCAGAATAACCCCTTTTAGGTGCTACAAATGTTCTTCGTGACTGTTTGAGTATACAGTGATATCATCAAGATATATGAAGACAAAATTGTCTTTTAATCACACAAAAGCTATGTCCATGGCCCTCTGAAAGGTGGCCCCGGCATTCATCAGCCCAAACGGAATCTTGGCGTACATGAAGGTACCCTAAGGAGTGGTAAAAGCTATCTTCTCCTGATCATCAGGGTGTACAGAAATTTGATTGTAGCCTGAGAAGCCATCTAGGAATGACATGACACTAGCTCCTGAAACTCTTTGCAGTAAATGCTCCATATTGGGCAGGGGATAGTTGTCTTTTTTGGAGCATTTGTTTAGGTTTCTAAAATCGAAACATAACCTAATCTCACCATTTTTCTTCCTTACTATTACTAAATTTGCGATCCATGGGATTATGATTTTGGCATCAAGGAGCTTTTTTATTTCTTTCTCAATCATAGGTAACAGGAGAGGGTTTATAGGCCTTACCTTCTGCTTGAAAGGGATGGTGTCCTTTTCCAGAGGAATTCTATGTTGAATGGTATCTTCATCATAGGTTTTCAGATCATTGTATTCCCAAGCAAAACATCAGCAAATTCTTTTGTAAGGCTGCAATATTCCAACCTCTGATTAGCTGTCAATCCAGTAGACAAACTTGTGAATTTAGGATGATTTTGGCTGCCTATGTTATGCTCATGGACAGCAGGGTCATTCTCCTTTTCCATAGGTTTGAAGGGGACATCATTATGGTCAAAGAGCTTTTCAAGAGGTACTAAACCTCGAGGTATATGATTGCTTGGCAACTGAACAATTTAATGTTGACCCACTTTCCCTTTCAACTTAGACTTCTGGGATTCCTCTACATTTAGGTTTTCTTGGTTAATATGCATATCAGAAAATTCATCAACGACCTGGAGAAATCTACTAAGTTTATCATCATCCTCAAAGAATTTCCAGAATTTGACATTATTAGGTAGGGATGGCCTATACTTGACTTGGATTTCATAGTTCGGTTTAGGAGGCATAGGAGGAATGAACATACTGGAAGAGACATCAAGGGAATCAGCTAGGTGGTTCATAGCTCTAGGTATATAAGAAATGTCAAAAATCATAAAGGAATCTCTAAGTTTTCATACCTCATCTCTGTATGCTTTTAGCCTCACATTCTTTTCTTGAAAATTGATGTTCACTTGTTGTATGATGAGCTCTACATATCCAAATATCTTCAGGCACATGATTTCGATTTCTTTGGCAGGCTTAATGTTAGTTTTTCAGAATTTACTTCAATCTGATCTAGGATCTTAACTGAGAGAACAACATGTACAACATATCAATCATAGACACAATAATGCAAGCACACAAGAGACACAAATTTTACTTGGGGAAAAACCATAAAGGTGAAAAACCCCAATAACTTCCTCAGGGATAGATAGAGCAAT
Organism: Larix kaempferi; assembly: GCA_027924585.1. Taxonomy (NCBI): domain Eukaryota; kingdom Viridiplantae; phylum Streptophyta; class Pinopsida; order Pinales; family Pinaceae; genus Larix; species Larix kaempferi. The sequence continues at coordinate 7,096,031 of BSBM01000264.1, forward strand.
GATACTGTTAGGATATTCCTATACTCCATCCTAGACCCACCAGTATTTTGATCATTTAAATTTTCAGTCATGCATGCACCTTTAGGGTTTGCATGCATTCTAGGGTTTGCATGCATTTTGTATGCATTCCAGTCAGCAGTCCAGCACCTAGCCCTCAATTAGCCAGCCCCTAAGAGCTTCTCACTATTCAGTTTTAGCCCTCCAGTTGCTTAATGTGCCCTTATTCCTTGATTTTAGGGAGCAACTCACCCTTCTTCACCTACCAGTCCAGTTGTTTTCAGTTTACACTCAGTTACACCTACCGGAGTTAGTTTGACTGATGGTTGAAAGTTACTTGAGCATTGATGACTCCACTGATGATGATGATGACTTCCAGTTGTGCTCCGATGATACTAGTTGTGCTCCGATGACACTCCAGTGATCCTTTGATCACTCCATGATGGCTAATTCGAATTGACACCTTATAAATTCGAATTCCTCATGCTTTGTACTATTTATTTGTCCATATTGTGATTAATTAACGAGTGTGTGTGAAGTATTATTGCTTCTATCCGAGTTCTACTGCACCATATTATTCTGTTGCTCATTATACTGTATTGTTCACTCTTTTTCTATTTTCCTGCTTAATCATAATTACTCTTGTGAGGTATACATCATCTCTTAGATCTGTTGTGAGGATTTTCACATGGTATCAGAGCATGTTGAGAGTATTGTTTATCTCCATTCTTGAGAGTTTTTTGAAGGTTATTACCAAGATTTCGAGTGCAGCAGTTGCAATAGTTTCTTCATTTTTGCAGCAGTAGCGGTTGCAGTTATTCTATATTGTTTTTGCAGGTCTTCTACAGCTTCAATGTATTCAGAAGAAATCTATCCTCCTCCATTCAACTATGATCCTCTTTCTCCATTCAACTATGATGAATGGAAACCAAAGATGATAGCACATTTGAAGAGAAATGGTCTCTTTGATTATTGTTTTGAGAGAGAGTTCGAATCCTCTGAAGAAAATATTGACTGGTTAAATAATGGTGACAGAGCCATGGGAAACATGATGCTTGCTATGTCTCGGTGCTTGGTACATCAATTCATTGATGATGTTGAATCTCCAAAAGAGCTATGGGCCTACCTGGATGAAAGATTTGGCAGATAGAATTTAAGGATTGGTCCAAGTCCATTCGAAAGCAAGCAAAGTTTTCCATTCGCTCCCCTTGAAGGTCTCTCAGATCATGAACCAATATCATCTCATATTGAAGTTGTTGACAAAGAACTTGCAGATTCTCCACTCATGCTCAAACTTTCTTCTCTTTCTGTGCCAGCTCACACTCTAGATATTGTAGAAGGTCCTAAATCCTCTGTTGCACCAGAGTTTGTTGGTTTGCATCATGATCACATGATCATTTCAAAGGTCAAAACAACTACTGAAGTTAATGCATTCGCTCCTCTCCAGCTATCTCCTCTTTTATACTACTATATGATCATAAATTCATGCTTTCAGAAGGTTATTGAAGATTATGGCCATTTCCATTCGCTTGGGATAAATTCTCACGCAATTACTGGTTTTGATCTCACCTCTCATGGTTCAAAGGAGATCTCAATAAACCATGATTCAAGTCTTGGATCTAATTTGGATTCTAAGCAATTATTGCTTGGGATAATTTCTCATGCATATGATAGTTTTGATCTCACCCCTGCTGGTTCAAAGGAGATCTCAAGAAACTGTTTTTTAAGTCTTAAATCTGATTTTGATTTCAAGCAAACATATAATAGTTAGTTTTGGCATAGTCTCACCCATGGTGGTTTGAAGGAGAAGACAAAAGACTATATTCACTTTCACAGATTTGATCCTACCTCAGCTGATTTGAATCACAGGTTCAAGGATCATTCTCATACTGTTGGATTTGTTTTCATCACATTCGATCTAAAGAGCAAGTACAAGCACATGCTTTTTGAGAATGATCCACTTCTTCCCAAGAAGAAGATACCTCCAGACATATGACCAAGCATCACACATGCTTGAGTTTGGAGCATTTATTTTTATGTGTGCCTTATAGTCTATTTTTTGAGGAGGGGGTATGTTTCCCATGAAATTTTCCCACTTCCTTGGTTTATTGATTGTTATTATTCATTGTATTGGGTGACCTTTGGTCTTAGTTACCAGGGTCCAGGATGGATTAAGGGGGGGTGTTAGGATATTCCTATACTCCATCCTAGTCCCACCAGTATTTTGATCATTTACATTTTCAGTCATGCATGCACCTTTAGGGTTTGCATGCATTCTAGGGTTTGCATGCATCCCAGTCAGTAGTCCAGCACCTAGCCCTCAGTTAGCCAGCCCCCAGGAGCTTCTCACTATTCAGTTTTAGCCCTCCAGTTGCTTAATGCACCCTTCTTCCTTGATTTTAGGGAGCAACTCGCCCTTCTTCACCTACCAGTCTAGTTGTCTTTAGTTTACACTCAGTTACAATCAGTTACTGTCAGTTACACTCAATTACACCTACCAGAGTTAGTTTGACTGATGGTTGATAGTTACTTGAGCATTGATGACTCCATTGATGATGATGAAGACTTCCAATTGTGCTCCGATGATACTAGTTGTGCTATGATGACACTCCAGTGATCCTTTGATCACTCCATGATGGCTAATTCGAATTGCCACCTTAGGCATTCAAATTCCTCATGCTTTGTACTATTTATTTGTCCATATTGTGATTAATTAACTAGTGTGTGTGAAGTATTATTACTTCTATTCGAGTTCTACTATACTATATTATTCTGTTGCTCATTATATTGTATTGTTCACTCTTCTTATATTTTCCTGCTTAATCATAATTACTCTTGTGAGGTCTACATCATCTCTTAGATCTGCTGTGAGGATTTTCACAGATACAACCCAAGCATAAGAGATAGACATCTCCTAGTAGTAGCTTCTCCTCCTCCACAAGTGCGACACTCTCCAAAGAGTGTGTGTGAGAATAGAATGATCAAATAGAGTGCCTCCTGCACTCTATTTATACTTGACTTGACTTGTCTAATAACCTTTACTAGGTCGGCCTTAACTTAACCACATAACATAATGCTGACTGGGCCGACACCCAATAGGGTGGTCTAATAACCCTTTGACCCACATGGCTGAGTCCCAATAGGGTGGTCTAATAACCCTTCGAACCACATGACTTATACAGGGCCGACCCCAACAAGGTGGTCTAATAACCCATTAAGTATAAGTTACGACATTTTCGTATAGAGAAATAATAACATCTCTATAGGAATACAAACACTTCCGTATAGAGGAATAATACCATCTCTATAAGAGTACAATATACATATATGAAATACATTCCGAAGTTACATATACATCAACACTTAACTCCCAACAGCAAAGCCTCATACTCTACTATATTGTTAGTAGTTTTGAAATCCAGTTTGTAAGACAAATGCATAACATCCTTCGAAGGAGAGATCAAAACTACACCTACACCTGCTGAAGCTTGAGTACTAGCACCATCAAAAAACATGCTCCAAACATAAGTGGTTACTTCTTCAGATTACTGACAAGTAGGCTTTGTGAGCTGCAAAGGCACTGGCTGATCGTCATCTATTTGCAGGATACATGATCCAAAGTCTGTATCCAATGCGTAAATGGGATGATTTACATAATTTTTTTCATTACTGATGATATAGGTAAGCTGGTTCTCTCTATAGATCCTTTTAGTTTCACCTCCAAACATCGGGATTGTAGCATAAGTCAGATCCATCTGTAAGGTACCCCCTAGTCGTTTACTCCATGAACGGGACAAGAGAATGCCAAACTTGGGTGGGATATCAGAAACTACTACATCCATTACCATGCTTTTTGAAGGTAGCTGAGACAGGTTTATGACAAGATCTTTTATGAGGCCTAGGCATTTGACTTTCCTGGAGTCAAAAGAGAAAAGATCATGGTAGGGTTTTGTGATGCTAAGCCCAAGCTCATCCATCACTGCTTTTGGCATAAGATTGTGGGATGCTCCTGAGTCTAGCAAACAATTGTGAAGAATTTTGTCATGGATGTTCAGGGATATGTAGAAAGGTGGACAAGACCCATCCAGTTCTTCAACCATAGGACCTAGGGTTGCTGAGGGCTTATCATCTTGAAAATTCACAAAATCAGCATCTATGGGTGTTTTTGGTTGAAGGGATTTCAATATAGATGACTTGAAGGAATCATTTTTCATAAGCTCAATCAGTGGAAAAGGGATTTTCGGCTTCTGAATTTCTGATTCAAGATTGAAAAAGTAAGACAATTTGTCAAAAGTTCTTACCTCTTGTATTGGAGCTTTAAGTTGAATCTGATCAGGGACAGAAGGCTGTAATGGCCTTTGCTGTTGTTTTGAAGGAGCAACAATCTGTTTTGCAGGAGTAGCAGTCTTTCTTGCAGGAGCAACACGTTGCTTTGTAAGGACAGGATTCTTCTTTCTGGGAGCAATGGTCACAGTTTGTTTAGCAACAATCCTAGACCTCAAATTATAACCTCCTTGATCACTTGCCTGATACAATGATTCTTCAGTGATCTGTTCATTCATGAGGGCTTCCTCATAGTCAGATTGTGTCAGGAAAGAGGGGTCAACTTTATCTTCTATGCAGTTGATATTGTCTTCTTCTTCTTCTTCTCCCTGAGTAAGCTCTTGTTCCTCTTCTAATACAACATGCTGGAAAGGAGCTTTGATTCTTTGTTCTTCAATAGGATTCCTATCTCTTTGGAGGATCTGAGCCTGTGGGTTGTTTCTTCTGTAAGGGAAAGTGTTAGGGTTTCTAGGAACAAAATCATTTGGTCCTTTACCTCTTGCAGGTTGTTGACCTTGAACTTTCAGTTTAGACATTTCAGAGGTTAAGCTGTCCAACATCTTAGCCATTTTTTCCATTTTTGTTTCTGATGAACAAGAAGAATCTGGAGTTTGCTTCTTTTTGTCCATTTTTCCCTTAAGAATCTCAGATGCAACAATATTAGAATCAACTTCAAGAGCAACATCTTGCATGAGTGACAAAGAAGCAGATCTTCTTTCTCTGAGATGAAGACAAAAATTGGGATCAAAAGCATTTGCATAAGTGATTTTGGCTAAAGTATCTGTAGGTTTGATCTCAGCAGGGATCTTGCCAAACAATTTATTAAATCTCTTTGTGAAAGTTGACATAGACTCGCCATTTTCTCTCTTCAAATTACCAAATTCTGTGAGGTAATAGAGGTGGTCTCTTCTTTCTCCCTAATGCTTCAAAAACAAGTCATCTAGGGCTTCGATGTCAGCTATTGATCTGGTAGGTAACTCTTTGAACCATTTCCTAGCCTGACCATCTAAACTTTGCACAAAAACCCTAGTCCATACATCTTCATGCTCAATATTTATATTCTCAGCATAGCTGTAGAATGCCTCTAAATGTTCTTCAACTGTAAATTCCCCCTCTCCAGTAAACTTAGGCATGTATTTTTGGTAATCTCTAGTAGGCATAGCAGAAAGGGGGTTAGGAAAATTTAGAGGGGCATATTTGGCAACGAGGATCTTTTCCATCTTAGCTAGAGGGACAACCATAGTGGATGTGGGTATGGAAGGGGTAGCAGAAGATATCGTTGGTGTGTGTGATAGCTTAGGAGGTGTAGGTGGTGATGGAGGTGGTGGGTTTGACCCAGTGGAGTCGTCAAGAGTTGAGGTGAAAAGATTTGTGCATTGATTGGGAAAATAGAAATCCTTATAGGACTGTGCAAGTAACAAGGCCAATCTTTCTTCGCGCTGATCTAAAAGATCCTGCAAGATGTTTTCAATGGAAAGTACATTGGTATGAACAAAAGAATAGCTCTTTTCAGGCTCAGTTGATAAGGGATTCAGGTAGGAAGAACAACCTTCTTCTTTGATGGATTCCAGGGTTTCTTTTCCTAATTTAGCTTGGGTAACAGATTTAGAAATAGGATCTTCAATAGCAGAAATAGTTGAGAATTCTTAAACTTTCAAATATTCTGATTTACTTATAATTTTCTCTGAACTAGCTACTTCAGTAGACGGAGATTTAAAGGGAGTTTCATTTGATAAAACAAAAGAAGTACCTCTAGAAGTACCTGATGCGGTTCCCCTTGTAGATCTGGAAATCTGTCTTTGTGAAGCTCTTCCTCTCCTTATAATCTGTTCGGGATCTGAAACAGGTGTCACTAGTGGCCTTTGAGGATTTGCTCTGGTACTTGGTCTTCTTGAAGCCACTTCATTCCAATGGAGTCGCCAGATATATGATTACAACCAAAATACCGTCCACACTTTGTCTATCATCAAAGTTGGATATGTCGTTCTCCTAGGGAAACTAGCTTCAACTTCCTCTCCCCGGCAACGGTGCCAATTTGTTAGCTCTCCAGGAGTCTTTCTAGGTTGTAGTCGAAAGAGCCTGGTAACTTAATCTTATTCTCAATAATTTACTCAACATGGATAAAGTCGGATGACTTAAATAAAACCTCACTCCCTCAAGACATGCATGAACACAACAAGTATCGACAAGGCTTTAAACTATCACTACTCAGAAAGGTATAGATAAATGAAAGTACGAAGAATGCTTATTTTACCAGCAGAAACATATACATAACGTGTATAGGAATGGCCAAATAAAATAAAGAAGATACTTATAGATTCTGATTTATGGATGAATTGACAAGTTGGCAGACATCAATCATCAGACAAACAAAACTAACATGAATTCAACATTCAAGTGCAAGGAACGACTAGGAAAATGAAAGTTTGAACAAATAATGGCAAAAGAAGCTTGTGTTACTATTATGAAAATGAGAAGATTGAGTTTACAATGTATGAAAAAGTCTCCAAAATTGAACCTGTGTTCTACATAAGTCACAAGCTTTATAGCCTTTACAAAAACATTCAAGATCCTGAAAAACTGGATTGAATCTGCTAAAAATAGCTAGTTAAAATAGCTTTTTGAAAATTATGAAGAGTCATACACTCAAAGGGTAACCGCCATCTTGCTAGTCCTCATATCTTCGACAGTTGTAACGAGCCTTCGAAGGCTGATGAGTAAGGTTGAAACTGTCGCCTGGAAGATTGACAGGCCATCTTTTTCCCAAAATAGACAAGAAGATTCCTCTTCTCACCTTGTTGGCACCTTTCAATCTGGAACATAATTTTGATCATGATGCCTTTAAACGTTTATCCATCATTAGAAAATGTCCTCCAAGTGTTTGGATCAGCAAAAGTCAGGTTTTGTGCAAAAACAACCTTCTACGTTATTCTGTAGTTTCGGTAGCTAGAAAGGCTGGGTTTTAATTTTGTTAGCTACCGTGCTTTTGGTGGCTAATGAACAATTCAGCATGTTCGCCTAAGCCACCGAGACACCTTTTAGATGTTTGAAACTTGCCTTTCTTTTCGGTAACTAGAAGAGTCCTATCTTTATATTGTAAGTTGTCGAAAATTGGATTTTTTGGTAGCTAATGAACAATTTCCATGTTCGCCTAAGCCACCAAAAACTGTGCTTGGTCTAGCCTGCATAATTTTTGACAAAATTGTGTTTTCTGACTTTTGCTACTCATCTTCTCGCTGTTTGGATTTTTCTTCATCCTGGGCCAAAACCGGAGCGTCAGCAAAACTGATGATTGCTGCTGCTAAGGTGTCAAGGTCTGAGTGTGCCTTAGGCTGGGGTTTTGGAGTCATTTCCTTATTTCTCATTAGCTCAACCTTCCTACTCAATCTGATATTGTCTCTTATCAGTCTTATATTTCTCCCTTTCAATTTGCTATGCTTTTTGGTTAACCCTTGAAAGGAGGTATACAACTCAGTATTTCTTTCAGTCAACCTTTCATTCTTCTCTTTTATCACCCTCTGAAGTATTTCGAGCTCATACACCTATCTTAGAAGTTGATTTATCTTCTGAGATGAGGACTTCTTTGATTGGTTGGTTGATGCTTCAACAATTTGTTGATTTGGCTCTTCCTTAGGTGTAGGTGAAGGCAAATTTTCGCATCCTACTTCAGCTTTTTGCTGTTCATCATCTTCGAAATCTGTGTATGGTAGGTTGAGGATGTTCTTGCCTTTTGAATCAGCTCCTTCTTCCTCTATTTTATTACTGAACTCTAATTTCTTTTTAGCCTTCTGCACTTTGAGAATTGAGGAAAGGGGGTCGACTGCAATTGGAGAAATGGCTCTCCTCTTCCTTTTTCCACTTCTAGGAGTGGAAGACTTCTTTTCACCCTCTGGTTGTAACTCTGTTTCGAAATCATTCCAGAAAAGGAAGAACGCCCAATTCATGTTTCTTTTTTGCAACAACTTAGAAACTAGGAGCTTGATCAAACCATGGTGGTATAGCCTACCTGCGATTTTGGTTGGCTTGGCTCTGACTTGATGAGCCATTTTAGTCAGGATTTTGTAGAGATAAAAAGGGAGATTTAAGGGGCTCCTGCCAGTGAAATGATTCATTAATTTAAAATGATAAATCAACACTGTATTATATCTACCTTCATAGGTTATGTAAACCAGAATTGACTTCAACAGATGCTGCCATTTCTCCTCAAGATAGGACATAGGAATATCCTTCTTCCATACAAGATTTCTATTCTCTGGTTTCAGATAGGATATGAATTCAAAATCTTTTGTAACAGTGGTCTTGAACCAATTTTCTCTAGTCGTTGGAAGCTCTGTCACCTCGGCTATGATGGCTTCGTCTACCTGGAATTCCTCCTTACCAATTATTGCCCTTCTGCCATCAAATGGGAGAGCAAACGTTTCGGCTATTTGCTAATGAGATCCCTACAGTTTTTTACAAAAATTATAACAGCCTGCATATTTAAAGAATTGACATACCTCGGGGTGTGATTCCAAGTAACATATGTCATCTAATTCTTTCCTGAGGACCACTCCTCCACTTTTCTTCATCTGTAAGTTGCTTCTTGACACCTACTGTTAAAATTCGGGCTTGAGGGAACGACGCGAAATCAGGGAAAAGGTAAGCCCAACGATGTGGTAAGAGTGAAGGAGGAAGGATGTCGCAGTTTATAGAACCTAACTTTGAGGGATGTGAATTGAAAGGATAATCATGAGGGTTTAATGACTTGTCAATTTTGCATGATTACACTGGATGTACAGCCTTTCGGAAATCGGTAGATGTGAGAGGTATAGGGTTCAATCAGCTAGGGTGAGATCATGATTGCAGTAGGCTTTACCTTGGGGAGATCGTGTATTTGCTGGACGTGACCCTTTTCGGTGGTTAAGCAATGATGGATCCCCTTTAAACTTAATGACTAAGCCCTTGATTAGACATCTCCACCATTTGAAACCGACCTAATTTCGTTAGCTGATGATTTCACCTTTGACCACGTAAGCTGCCAGAAAAGTGTTTACAAATGCACCTGCTTTCGGTAGCTGTGGACAATTTTTCTTTTGAACTGTAAGCTGCCAGGAACCTGCTTTTCAATGGCTAATGAACAACTGCAGTATCCGCCTAAGCCACCGAAAACTGTTCCACGATACATGACACGTGCCTTCCCTTTTGGTAGCTTTGAGTAATTTTTCCTTTACACTGTAAGCTACCGAAAGCTAGGTTTTCGATAGCTAATGAACAATTGCCATGTCCGCCTAAGCTACTGAAACCCGAAAATTCTTTTTGGAGAAAAATTAACATCAACTGTTATTTCAAACTTTATTACACACTTCAAACTTTTGGAAAAGAACCTCAAATGTATATGAAAATGAAAATTTGAAAGACTTCCTATCACCTAGAAACAAACAACTAGTCTATGTTTATTTGAGGAGAAAACAGGAGTGCTTAGGTCGCAATTTTGGTGATCTGGGTAGTTTTTAAATTAGGCAATTAGTCTAGAACAGACAATCCCAATTGTTGAAATTACGAAAATGGGAAAATAACATTTTCCAGCAAGAATTTTAACCGGTTTTTAAACCAAAATCGCTGGAAAAGGGGCATTTCGGTTGTCTTTTATCCTACGCGCATTACAATTCTTCTGACATGATAGGCCTTTTTCCAACATCTCTTTCTTGGACGATATGACAACCGTAAAGATCTGTCGAAACTCTCCATCTGTTTTAAAAATCTCCACCGCCACCCTACCTCATCATTGTCAAACCAAGAAACCACCTCCACCTCATCCATATGCCAAGCTGGAACAAAAAAGTGCTTAACACAACATCCTAATCCTCACTAGGATTTTCTGACCCCACCAACTATCCTCCCTTTGCACGAAAAAAAAACTCTCAGAAACCCCTCGCTTGGAGTTGGAGCCATTAAGCGATCAATATAAAATTAAATAATTAAACATTACTTAGCTGGAGACATTAAAGTTGAGTGTAAAGTTCAGTGTCTATCACACTTTTTCCCAAAAAGTTAGACTTTATTTATTGCTTCGAAAGAAACCTGTGAATATGACCCTAAACAACCAAGATAATGAAGAAGTTCACATGTCAAAATAAAAAATATATATTTCTTAAGTGGAGACTTGAAAGCTTGTTATAAAGTTGCATCTACCACATTTGTTCTGGAAAAGGTAAAAACTTTATTTAAGTGATCGCTTGCGGTCAAATAGAAAATGGATTTCGATTTAGTGAAGCACATGGAGAGAGGGGCCCATCAACCAGAAACATTGAAGGGAGAATTGGTTAGGCATGGGCATTGACATTCTACGCTGGACGGACCTTCTTCTAGACCTTCTACACCTTTTTGTTTTTATGACCAAAATTTCTATGGCCATTCATTTGTTTGACATATCATTTCTTTATTTCTTTTGTCTTTTTCATATAATACTTTGAATGTGACTGTTTTAATATGTAACCCCACCATAGTAAGTGGTTGCGTGATGGAATTATAGCTGCAAATATTTATAGTAAGTGGTTGCGTGATGGAATTATAGCTGCAAATATATATTTTAATAACTTTAAAAATATTATTATTATTATCTAAAGTCATCTAGAACTCTTTTTTCAGCGGAAAGTCATCTGGAACCTACAAAGTATATAAGTATTGATATTTGACAGGTCATTTACTTTTTATTAGTTTGTATTTTCATGTGTTTGAAAGGTATCCATATTTGGCCGCTTGCTTATCTTTTATTTTGGCTTCGGAGTATAAATAAATAAAATTCTTTAACATGGAAATCTTATTCTTTTCCGTTGTTTGCAAGGTTCAAATGTTTTAAAAACTGCGTGATTAATTAAGTTTGCATACGATAATCACTAATGGCTTACTCTTATTTTCCTAACCCTTGAGAAATCTTCATGTTTATAAATTAATACAAGATAGACGTAACTTGAATATGGAAATGTTTATAAATTAATAAAAGATATACACAAATTGAGTAGTGAAATGTTGGAGTATAATTCATTATAAGAGTTATTATTTAGAGATTTATGTTGTATTGGAAGATGACTCGTGTATGTGTATGTCTTGTTAGAAGTGTTTTTGTTGTAAGATAATGGGTTAAAATAAGAATGTAGTTTAATGAATTAAAATGTGAATGTTTATTTATTTGTATATAAATAGATGTATTTTTAAATTATATAAGTTTTTATATTATAGAGTATGGAGGTGTTTTACATTCGAATATGAGGGAGATGTTGTTATATGCATCAGCTTAGATTCAAATGCTAGGCTCTATCGAGCGTCAAGAGGGATCAAATCTCCCAAGGTGCAAACCTCTTCTCAAGTATTGCACTCAAGGAGCTTTTCGAGGAGAGGTTTGCACCTCGGGAGATTTGATCTCTCTCGGCACTTCAACTTTCTCTCTTGATATGCTCTTTGTCGTTCAACGTTTCGTTTTCTTTGTTCTTTTCGTTCTTCTACTGTCAATCCGTCTAACTTTCTTTTTCGATATTATTTTTGTCGATCCACGTTTCCTTTTCTTCGTTCTTTTTGTTCTCCTGCTATCATTTCGTCCAGCTTTCTTTTTCGATATTATTTTTGTTGTTCTACTTTTTGTTTCAAGTCTTCTTCTCGTTCTTTTGCTGTCATTTCGTTAGATTTTATTCTTTGACGCTTTCTGACGTTCAACGTTCTGTATTTTTTGTTCTTCCCATGTTTGTTTGATAGCATCTTCTGCATGCACATCTTCCATTTCTAGTTCAGACTCTATATAAAAAATGTCAAGCATTAACATATACACTAAAATTTATGCATCTATGAAATCCACACTAAAATGTATGCATCTATGAAATCTAAACTGAAATCTATGCATCCATCAATTAACAACTACACTAAAAATTATGCAATGATAAAACACCATACACTGAAATCTATGTAAGTATAAAACTCACTTTACATGATAATGAAATTCAATATCCACATAAGTTTATCCACATAACTTTTGGTTATGTGGTATAAACCTTTATCCTTTTTGTTCTTTTGTTGTCATTTCCTTAGATTTTCTTCCTTGATATGTTTTCTGACATTCGACATTCTGTATTTTTTGTTCTTCTCCTGTTTATCTGATCTTCTCCTGTTTGTCTGATAGCATCTTTTGCATGCACATCTTCCATTTCTACTTCACACTCTATATCAAATGTCAAGCATTAATATCTTCCATTTCTAATTCACACTCTATATCAAATGTCAAGCATTAACATATACACTGGAATTTATGCATCTATGCAATCCAATATACCACAGGTAGTTCGGTATAGTTCTTATTATACATAGTAAATAACTTATATATAAACTTGAATAATATTACATTTGGTGAAAAAGGGGGAAGGGTGGATCAAACAACCACAATGTGTTACCAATGGGATACACCCAATTGTTTGGAAATTAAGTGATTTAATATATTTATATGTTTGAATAGAGAGTTAAATTTAAATTTAATATAAATATTAAATAGTTAAAATAATTTAAAGTGTTTAATATTAATATAATTTAAAACTTAATATATTAAACAGTTAAATTTTATTAAATTTAAAAATAGTTTAAAATTATTAAAAAAATTAAAATTTATTAAAAATAGAATTAACTAAATAGTTAAAAATGATTATAGTTTAAAATAATTAGAATTAATATTCAAAACCATTCACACCATTAATATCATATTCAAATTACCATTTAAAGCAATGCCATTAAAACTATTATTTTTAAAAAATGAGTATATTAAACAAAATTTAGAAATCTCTTTTAAGAAAAACTAAATTCAAATTTAAAGCACGACCATTAAAATTATTATTTTAAAAAATGAGTATATTAAACAAAATTTACAATTATTTTTGTAGAAAAACTAAATTTAAATTTAGTATTCTATTTGGAAAAACATAATTAGTATTCTATTTTTATATAAAATTAGAGAAAATGAAACTAAACTAAACTTACTTCTATCTTTATTCACTTGGATCTAGACTGGGATACTGTTAAAGCAGTGCCATTAAACCATTATTTTTAAAAAGTGAGTATATTAAACAAAATTTAGAATTCTATTTTTAGAAAAACTAAATTCAAATTTAAAGCACTACAATTAAAACTATTATTTTAAAAAGGAGTATATTAAACAAAATTTACAACTATTTTTGTAGAAAAACAAAATTCAAATTCAGTATTCTATTTGGAAAAACATAATTAGTATTCTATTTTTATATAGAATGAAATTTCTAGAGAAAATGAAACAAAATGAAACTTGCTTCTATTTTTATTCACTTGGATCTAGGTTGGGATATTGTTAAAGCACTCCCATTAAAATTATTATTTTTAAAAAGTGAGTATATTAAGAAAAAATTAGAATTCTATTTTAAAAAAAACAAAATTCAAATTTAAAGCACTACAATTAAAACTATTATTTTAAAAAGTGAGTATATTAAACAAAATTTACAATTATTTTTGAAGAAAAACTAAATTCAAATTTGGTATTTTATTTGGAAAAACATAATTAGTATTCTATTTTTATATAGAATCAAATTTCCAGAGAAAACGAAACGAAACTTGCTTCTATTTTTATTCACTTCGATCCAGGCTCATATATTGTTAAAGCACTGTCATTAAAATTATTAATTTTAAAAAATGAGTATATTAAACAAAATTTAGAATTATATTTAAAAAAAAACTAAATTCAAATTTAAAGCACTACAATTAAAACTATTCTTTTAAAAAGTGAGTATATTAAACAAAATTTACAAATATTTTTGTAAAAAAACTAAATTCAAATTCGGTATTCCATTTGAAAAACATAATTAGTATTCTATTTTTATATAGAATCAAATTTCGAGAGAAAACGAAACAAAACTAAACTGGCTTCTATTTTTATTCACTTGGATCTAGGTTGGGATATGTTAAAGCACTGCCATTAGAAATATTATTTTTAAAAAGTGAGTATATTAAACAAAATTTAGAATTCTATTTAAAAAAAAACTAAATTCAAATTGAAAGCACTACAATTAAAATTATTATTTTAAAAAGTGAATATTTAAACAAAATTTACAATTATTTTTGTAGAAAAACTAAATTCAAATTCAGTATTCTATTTGAAAAAACATAATTAGTATTCTATTTTTATATAGAATCAAATTTCCAGAGAAAACGAAATGAAACTTGCTTCTATTTTTATTTACTTGGATCTAGGTTGGGGGATACTCTTAAAGCACTGCCATTAGAACTATTATTTTTAAAAAGTGAGTATATTAAACAAAATTTAGAATTATATTTTTAGAAAAAACTAAATTCAAATGTAAAGCATTACAATTAAAACTATTATTTTAAAAAGTGAGTATATTAAACAAAATTTACAATTAATTTTGTAGGAAAACTAAATTCAAATTCGGTATTCTATTTGGAAAAAAAAATTAGTATTCTATTTTTATATAGAATCAAATTTCGAGAAAAAACGAAACGAAAGGAAACTTGCTTCTATTTTTATTCACTTGGATCTAGGCTGGGATACTCTTAAAGCACTGCCATTAAAACTATTATTTTTAAAAAGTGAGTATATTAAAAAAAATTTAGAATTTTATTTAAAAAAAACTAAATTCAAATTTAAAGCAGTACAATTAAAATATTATTTTAAAAAGTGAGTATATTAAACAAAACTTACAATTATTTTTGTAAAAAAACTAAATTCAAATTCAGTATTCTATTTGGAAAAACATAATTAGTATTCTATTTTTATTAATGACTGACATAATATTTTATTACTTTTTACTTTGTATTATTTTTTTTGTTTATGGACGACATGTTAGGAACAAACGTTACAACATATCTCTCATACTCGACAAACGTTATAACATCTCTCTCATATTCCACAAAGGTTGCAGCATCTCCATCATAATCGGCAATAATATTTATGGCTGACATGTTAGGAACAAACTTTACAACATCTCCCTCATACTCCACAAACATTACAAGATCTCCCTCATACTCCACAAACATTACAAGATCTCCCTCATACTGGGCTGTAGATGTAATGTCCCCATTTTGACCCCTTTGTATTAAATCGTAAATGATGTAAATATTGTAATTTAATCATGGTGAGGAGCTCAAGGCCAAGGCCCCACCATTGATTTAGCGTTTCATGTATCAGAAATTAAAAATAGATGCCTATGGTTCTTGTGCGAGCTGGGCACAATGTAAATAAGACATCATGTAAATACAAATTTTAATGGAAAAACCCCAACTAGCTATGCAATGCAACAAAGAGACGGGGCATGATTCTACAAGGAATAGGGAGGGAAATTATTCAAACCCTTGAGCCAATAGTGTCAGCCCATGTGTCAATGAGAAAACCCATGAATTCTTAACTATCCATTTTGTCTCATGCACCCAATCATTAAATTCTTCCAAAGATTGGTTGGGGCAGTTAATGTCTTGGGATTGGAGAAGTATGGCAGTCAGATTTTCGTGCATGGGCAAGCCATCAACCTGAAAATCGTATTTTGGGCTTGCTGGGCAAGAAAACCCCCACGAAATGCTGCCTAAGGCAATTCCTCACATATTACATTCTTCCTCTCACGCAGACTGAGCTCACTGGAATTTACCCTCATGTTTTTCACCATAACCCTGCGTTTTTCCATGCCCAGGAATTCGTTTTTGGTATTGTGCAGCAGCTGGGGAAGGAGGGACGCGATTTGGGACTGAGGGAGGGGTCGTTTTTGCCCCCGGGGCATTTTTATGGAATGGGTTTTGCTCTCCCAGTTGAATTTTCCAAGTGTCAATACGTTTTGAGTCTACCCACGTTTTTCTGAAGCTCAGGAAGCCCCATCTCATGCATCCCACTGTTGAAACGTTTTTCTCATGCTCAACAAGTGTAGTTTTGCTGCTATGTGCATCCTTGTTTGATTTGAACCTGTAAGCAAGAAACTGGAATGGTAGGGGACAGAATTGGCTTGATAAACCTAGTGTAGGGAGTAACCTCTCAAGAAGATCAAGAGGGCTGGCTACTTTTCTATGCACACCCTGAGAGCACTAGAAAGGAAGGTATGGCTTGAGGGACTGTGGGGCAGTGAATAGAATACTTCCTTGTGTTGGGTGTGTAGGCATTGTGAGTGACAAGATGAATAGATCTGGGAGGGGTACCCATAGCTCTGTGGTTGAGCTCACTAGCTTAGCAATTTTTCCTTCCCATTTCTTAGCAGCCTGATAAACCCAATTGCAGATTGGCTTGGCTCATCTTGGTGTATACTGGGCTATGTGTGAGTCTGCTGTTCCCTGGTTCCTTGTAGTAATCATGCCCAGCGCGGGGGTGGCAGTTGTATTAAGAGGTTGATAAGCACAACTGGCCTATGGTTGGGTGGAATGTTGAAGTTGCATAGCCAGTTGCTTGGGGCTACCTTATTGAGATAAGTATTCTCTTGTGTTAAATTTGCAATTATCATTTGATGAATATTGGAATGAATGATGGATGTGCTAATGAATTTAATTCCGCTGTGTTTTCTTATAATTTTACATTTCCCTATGAATTTTTTTATACTGTGTGAATGCTTGGTAAAAAGTTTATGGGGCTAGATGCCCATATTTAGCATCACGATCCTCTCTATCATGCTGGTATGATAGGAGGGGACGTTATAGTAGAGCACCTCTGGGCGCAATAATACCTGTGTGTATTATTTTTGGATAACATTGTTGGTTCAATTTTAAATTTTACAGAAAAATTATAAAAAAATAGTAACCCATCTTAAATCTAGATTTATCAAGCACCAAGAAAAATCAAATTTATTAAAATGTACATTTTTAATCTTAGATTTTTTATATGTTGAGAAAAAAATTTACACCTCAAGAATTTTGATCCCTCTCAGTGCTTGATAGATCAAATTTAAGATAGATCTATGTCAATATTATTGCAATCTCTATGTGTTTTACAATATTTATCATGGTAGTAAAGAGGGATTGGGCATAATTCCCTCACACGAGTGCCTCGAAAAATGAAATCATGTGAGATATGATCATAATAGATGTAGGATAGCGTAAAAGAGAGGTTAAGGGGAGTAGAGCCGTAAAGTTTGAGTAGATAGCAAAGTGTTTTTTTTGCTAATGTCGTAAAGAATATAGGTAAGGTTCTATTTGTATTGTTGGTAGTTCATTCTGGAGATCATGTAGTTGAGGAATAGAAGGCCCTATGAGAATTTTTGACTAAGAGAGGAGATCCACCTAGTGTAGGATATTCTCACTACCACTCGTTAGAAGGGAGTTGCATATCAAAAGGAGGCTATTGTAAAACAAAAGAAAATTCATTTCATTGTGGAAGAAAAGGAAATCCACTATTAGTACTTGAGAAGATACACTAAAGGGAAACAAAGAAGTTCTTTCCAAATCTAGTTGTAATTTGGAGAGAGGCTAGTTATCTATCATTTGGAGAGTGCAACGGTGGCCCAACCACTTCCAAAGGAGGCCCGAGGAGGATTGATAAATCCATTGCATGGAGATTCAAAATTCTGTATAGGATTGATAATATACCACCAATTGGTGAAGATTATCACTACCATGAGGAAATTGCTACTTTCACCCACCTAATATGATACAATCTACAATCATAGGGAATCTAGAAAAAAAAAGAATAGGGGAAAACTATATTATATTCATTTTGCTAACAGTTCTTAATTATTAGAAGAGAATTTGAATTATTGCCAGCATGTTAGAACTAATATGTGATTATGAAACAAATAATGAAGATGATGGAAATGATTTCTCATTCAGAAGATGATGGATCTATCAAATGAAGAATCTCAGAGGGTTTAGCTCAATATGGATTTCTCTCCAATAATCTGGGTGTTCTAGATCAATTCAAAGTTGGAGAAGGTGGAATTTGAGAACTCAAGAATGCAAAAGATGGAACATGGGATTTATACCTTCAATAGGGTGAGGAAAAACTTGATGGGATACCTCCATAGTTCTGCAATTGTGAAGAAGAGAATATTAATACAATAAGTACTCATTCTATGTTTTCTATGTCAATTGAGTTTTAAATCGATGTAGTATTGTAGCATTATGAAGGGGTGTTGGATTATAATTCCCCAAATCATTATAAAAGATATTATTAGGGAATTATGTTGAGTATGAAAATAATTCGTGTATGATTCATAAATGAGATATTGATAGCCCACTAACATCACCAATGCAAATACTTTGCATAATTAACTTTATGTTTTCTTCTCTAAGTCTTGGACGGAGAGATCGGTATTCAAAATGGATACCAAGGATCTGTTCTCGAGGTATATTGCACACAACAACTAGTTATGGTTCCAATAATATTCACACCGATAAAATCCAAGACTCTACAAATACTTTGTCACTAAGAACTCTATTCTTGGTTCAATTCTGAGTACCACTACTCTAATCTTGTCCGAATTTTCCATAACCACAATGAGGGAGTCTTGGAATTCTTCAAATTACTTCTTTAACAATGGAAATAGTTTGGTAGAGGTCTTAAGTTTCTTTTCTAGCTATGCCATCCTCCAGTCATACATCTGGACCTTCTCCTTCAAGTTCATGTTCTCTTTTTGAAGTTGAGTATTGATAGCCTACGTGATCTCCAACCTTTCTCTATTTTCTTTCCTTGTGTTATGGCTACAAAGTTTCATTAGTTGCATCACAGTCAAGAATGCAATTGTTTTGATACCTTATGATCCATAAATGAGAGTGTAACGTCCCCAGCTTAACCCTATTGCATTAATATTGTAAATGATGTAAATATTGTCATTTAGTCATGGTGAGGAGCTCAAGGCCAAGGCCCCGCCACTGACTTATCGTTTTATGTATCGGCAATTAGAATAGATGCATACGGTTCTTGTGCTAGCAGTGCACAATTTAAAATCGGACATCATGTAAATATGCAATTTTAATGAAAAACCCACAACCAGCTACGCAATGCAACAAAAGAGATGGGGGCATGATCTGTACAAGGAAGAGGGAGGGAAAATAACCGAACCCTTGAGCCGATGGTTTTAATCCATGTGTTAATGAGAAAGCCCATGAACTCTCAACTACCCATTTGGTCTCATGCACCCAATCATTTTAAATTCTTCCAAGAATTGGTTGAGACAATAAATGCCTTGGGATGGGAGAGGTATGGCTGTCCATTTTCGTGCATGGGCAAGCCATCAACTTGGAAAATCGTGTTTTTGCTTGTTGGGAAAGAAAACCCCCACGAAATTGGCCCAAGAGCCATTCTTCACCCATGGCCATTCTTGCTCTCACGCAGTCGGAGCTCCCTGAAGTTGATCCTCACGTTTTTTGGCCATAACCCTGCGTTTTTCCATGCCCAGAAACTCGTTTTGGTATTTTGGAGCAGCTGGGGAAGGAGGGATGCGATTTTGGACCGAGGGAGAGGTCGTTTTTGCCCTTGGGGCGTTTTTCTGAAATGGGTTGCTCTCCTAGTCGATTTTCCTAGTTACCATTTCGTTTTGAGTCTATCCACGTTTTTCTGGAACTGGTAGAAACCCACTGTTGGGAACTTCACTGTATAGGCATTTTTCTCATGCCCAACACTTATGTTTTTGATGATGCATGCACCCATCCCTTAACAGCCTGAGAAACCCAATTGCTGATGGGCTTGGCTGATTTTGATATACCTTTGGCTATGTGAGAGCCTGTTTTCCCCTCTTTCCTTGTGGAGATCATGCCCAACTCGGGGGTGGCAGTGGTGCTGAGAGCTCTAGGAGCACACTGGCCTACGGTTGGGTGGAACGTTGCAGAAGCGTAGCTGGTTGCTTGGGATTACTTCTGTATAAGATAAGTATTCTCTTGTGTGTGTGTAAATTTACAATTGTTCCTTTGATAAATATTGGAATGTGTGTGGATGTGTTAAATGATTTTAATTCCGCTGTGTTTTCAAGTGTTTATGAAATCGCATGTGTTCATCTCCTTCTTAAATTGAATGATAAATTTCTAAGTGTGGGGCTAGATGCCCGGTTTAACCTCACGATCCTCTCCATCTAGCTGGTTGGATGGGAGGGGACGTGACAGAATGGTATCAGAGCTGCGTTGCAGCACTGGGCCGATAGGGGCCAACACTGATAGTAAAAGAGAAGAAAAGAAGTTAAGTTTTCTTAGGAATTTGGGAAACTTTTTGGTTTAAGTCTGTTTTTGAAAAAAAATTGTGTTTTAAGCCGTTTCGGGAAGTCGTTCCGAAATTTCGGAAAGGTTTCGCGAACCTTCCCGCAATTGCGGAAGAGTTCGGCGAACCTTCCCGAAATTGCGGAAGGATTCCGCGAACCTTCCCGAAATTGAGGAAGAATTCAGCCAATGGCTCCGAAATAGCGGAGAAAAATGTTTTTAAGTGAAAAATTTTTCTAAGTATCGGAAATTTTCGGAAAGAATTCCCTTCCGAAATTACGGAAGGAATTCTCTTCCGAAATTTCGGAAGGATTCCGCGAATCGTTCCGAAACGCGGAAGAGTTCGGCGAGTCGTTCCGAAGTTGCGGAAGACTTCGGCGAATCGTTCCGCAACTGCGGAAGACTTTGGCGAATCGTTCCGCAACTGCGGAAGACTTCGCCGAATCGTTCCGCAACTGCGGAAGACTTCGCCGAATCGTTCCGCAACTGCGGAAGACTTCGGCGAATCGTTCCGCAACTGCGGAAGACTTCGCCGAATCATTCCGAAAAAATCACCCAAAATCGGGGAAGCATTCCAGCGGAAGCATTCCGCGAACGGCTCCGGTACTACGGAAGCCTTCGCCGAATGGCTCCGCAATTTCGGGAGCATTCGCCGAATGGCTCCGCAACTGCGGAAGCCTTCGCCGAATGGCTCCGCTCGGCAAATCGCCCCGCCATTGCGGAAGCGTTCGGCGAACTGCTCCGCAATTGCGGAAGCGTTCGACGAACTGCTCCGCAATTGCGGAAGCCGTTTCCGAACCACGTCGCGCGGAAGCCCTCGCCGAACCGGCCCGCAATTGCGGAAGCCTACAGTCAACCGGCCCGCAACTGCGGAAGCCTACGGCCAACCGCCCCGCAGTTGCGGGAGCATACCGTGAACCTCCCCGCGGTTGCGGGAGTAGTCTGTGAATCGCCCATCGCGGCCGGATTGCGCGAACTGCCCGTTGTGGCAGGATTCAGCGAATCGCCCGATGAGGTGTGATAAAAAAAAAAAAAAAAAAAAAAAAAAAAACGAGGGCGCTGCCCTCGACCCGCCCTGCAGTGGCGCAGGGAAGCCACAAGGGGGCAAGCCCCCTTGACCCCCTTTCTTTTTCCCCTCATGTGTCTTTGTTTGTGGTTTGACAAATTGTCAGTATGGCATACTTCCCACGTGCATGAAGAAATTTGTGAATTTTTGAGAATATAATGCAACTGTGTAAAATGTGCAGAATGGGAGTGAAAGTTGTCATTTTTGAAAGGATGCAGTTCCCGCACCTGATGTCAGAATGGAGCATGAAGACAGGCATTGGAAAGCTTGTCCAGCAGGGAACAATGATGCATGACCAGAGTTTGAAGGAGGTCTACATATATAATAGATATTTAGTGCATAAGAGTGCCAGTGGCTGTTTTGACAAACAAACTTGTTGTCAATATGGGCAATCTCTACAATTGCAGGATATGGAAGAGGAATTCCATGTCACGATGAGGGATCGAAAAGGGAAGAATTTCCTTAAACCTCTGTTTGTTATCATGATTATAATTATGAAATTGTCATATGGCATAAAAATGTTAAAAATGTAAAGGATTACATAGATGTATATGCACTAGATGGCATCTTAACAAATAGCATAGTGCATATAGAAATGCTTGTGCATAAATGGGATATTGCACATTGGTAGAATAATGAAGTCGGCATATGCAATAAACCACTAATGGAGAATATGGTGGTCGATAATCACTATTGATGTTGGTATTGGTTGTAGGACCAAGGATAACAAAGAGCATGGCTAAACGATCTGAGGATGTTGTTGCATGAAGCCAACAACCTTATGCGGAAATGATGGCACAACAAACCTATGATCACGAGGTTGGCAAAAGGACTGCGTAGCATTGGTAAGAGGCCAATTGATCAGGTGACAGCAGACGATGTTAATGGTACCCATGCAGGTAATGATTATTGGTGCCAAATTGCATGAATGTTGAAAGGGGATTTGGTAAGATCTCTTCAACTATGTCTGAGCTATGTTGAGCTAATTTGCATGTAATATTGAATATCGACTGGGGCTGTTAACCTACCAATCTTGGTGAGGTGTGGGTAAGTGAAGGAAATGATCCTTACACCCTATGACTATTTAGAAATCTCAATGCATTCATTTGAATTTATATCATGCCATGTGTATGTTGGTTAGGTACTTAATAACCAAAGCAAGTGAGGACTAGTGGTCCTGATTATGATAATGCAAGTTATATGAGATAGTCATGTTTCGATCATAATATGCTTGAATGCATAGTACTCATGAAACAATGCAAGGTAGCATTGAGTAGATGTGCATTAAGAGATTTTATAAATCTTGTGATGCATTGTATGAATGCATAGGGATGATGCATATGTTATTGCAAAATAAATAATGAATTGATGATAATTCTAGGATCATTCATAGGCTGTTTTGAATGCAGAATAGTAAGGGCATGAAGAGCCCAATCATGATCGATGGGCCGCTAGAATGATTTGTGGAAGTACAGAGTTGTATGAATGATATGACTGTGAAATTTGATCTAGAGCGTATGAGGAGAAATCTCATGGTTGAGAGCTATAAGTTTTGTTAGTAAGAGCAGTTGTAAATATCAGATTTGTAATGGTTTCGGATTTGAAATTTTGCTAATAATTGCTAATAACTGTTTGGCTTATATGAAAATGTGTCAGGAGGACATGCTGTAAGTGGATGCTCTTGTATGGAAGCGGGCATAAGGCCATAACGGGCATAGTGGTGTCACTTACAGGAGCCAAACAATATGAGGATAGCCTCATGGATAAGAAAACCAATTTCTGTAGTAGACAGAATTGTAAATTCATATTGAATTTAATTATTAATGCTATTGATTGGTTATGGAACAATCATATTTGAAGCTTATTGCTCAATGTTGCTGACTGTTTGGCTATTTGATAAAGTGTGCCAGGATGACACATTGCAGGAAGATCATGTGTGATGGCCTGCAAAAGCCAAACTAGATAGGAAGGATTCCATGCTTTGGAAATGGGTTTCGGGTGAAACGCCATTGTCTCAACCAAACAGCATGTCCGTAAACCATGAAAGTGAGATGGTAAAGCTATGCCCACAAGGCATGTGTGGGTTATGGCTCGTGAAAAGATTGGGGTGGCAAACAGAAGGACTGTTAACTCAGAGAAGGGAGCCCCATTCTTCACAAATGCAGAAAATAGACATCTGTGAAACGAATGAGTATCCCGTAACCCTAACCAAGAATATATGTGTCTGGTTATTAGATTTAATATGCAGAGCATGTTTTATTATTTTACTATTGTTCCAGACTGCTTGAGTATGACTAGGGCCTACATGGCGCACATCGGACAGGGGGTGCACACCTTTTCTGGTGCTGGGTCATGATAGGGTTTTCAATATTGACTACACCCTAAGGGAATGGACGCATTCCTGGTGTTTCAATACTTGATAGTGAATGATAGGAAACATGATTACAATTTTTGGGCAACAATACTGATGAGCCTGCTTATCCTTCTTGTGCTAACAGCTTACACCAATGCAACTTGGTGTTGCACGAAAGAGGCAAAGTGGAGAAAGGGTGCTCAAGAGGACTGTATGGGCAGTGGTAACCTTTCTACACTCACACTAAAGGACACTAGAAGGGATGGATAGGCCCGAGGAGCTGTGCTGCAGAAAAGGGGTATCATCCTTGTGAAGTGTGAGTGGGTATTGTGGGGCCATGCTAGCCTGCAGTCAAGTGAGTCACCTATGGAGTTCCTGGAGGGAACCGCTGGTTGCACAAGGGAAGGAGCCATGTAATCATATTATGTTGTTCATATTGCCTGATAAACCCAGTCGACGTACTGGCTTGGCATTGGTTATTTGGGAGTTGTGACGAATGGTTGTTGTATGCCTGATAAACCCAGTCGGCGTACTGGCTTGGCATTGGTTATTTGGGAGTTGTGACGACTGATTTTTGAAATGCTTGATAAACCCAGTCGGCGTACTGGCTTAGCATACTGATTTTTGAAATGCTTGATAAACCCAGTCGGCGTACTGGCTTAGCATACTGATTTTTGAAATGCTTGATAAACCCAGTCGGCGCACTGGCTTAGCATACTGATTTTTGAAATGCTTGATAAACCCAGTCGGCGCACTGGCTTAGCATACTGATTTTTGAAATGCTTGATAAACCCAGTCGGCGCACTGGCTTAGCATACTGATTTTTGAAATGCTTGATAAACCCAGTCGGAGTACTGGCTTAGCATACTGATTGATGGGATGCCTGATAAACCCAGTCGGCGCACTGGCTTGGCATTGCCTATTCGGATGATGTTGTGGAGCAGCATGTGTGCTGGCCAAGCATCCACCCCACAGGTGATCCAAGGCTTGTAAAGCAGAGAAGGAAACCTGTGGAGTAGCGAGGAAACGCACAATACAGATAAGTATTCATTTTCATTTAATTCTTGTTTGGAATAATGAAGATTTCGGGTACGAATCTTATTGTAACCCAGCTAATACACTGTTGTTTCTTTGTTGGAAACCTTGGCCATTACAGGAAACAAGGACCTTGTAAAGAGCTATAAATGCTTGGTAAAGCCAGAGAGTAACTGGTTGGAACTATAAAATTCTCGGTAAATTCAGAGGGTAGTTGGTGGGAATATTAACCACTTGATGTTGTGGAGCAGCTGGCGTGCTGGCCAAACATTCCCTTAAACAATTGATAAAACCATTCAGCGTACTGGCCTGGCATTGCCTATTCAAATGGTTGTGGAGTAGCCTGCGTGCTGGCCCAACATTCATTGTTGTATCCATGGGAAATCCAATGCTTGGAAAGCAAAGAAGGATCTTGTGGGATAAAGTGAAGACATCCAACGCGGGTATTGTTGGAAGCAAGGACCTTGAAGCATCTTAAGAATGCAGGTGGACATGTAACCACCTTGAAGAGCTCAGTATGAGCAGTAATGGAAGATGGTGCTAGTGGAACTGTGTGGGTCCTAGCAGCCAAAGGTTCTGTAAGCGACAATGGGGAAGGGTTCCCTAGTTGAAATCCATATGCAGACCTTAGACACTAAGTGTCATAGCCAAAAAAGGGCAAGTTGAGCATTCACAAGAAGTGAAAGAGGACGGGGGCATGAAAACCACAGTGGTGGTGTGGGATTCCGGAATGGAACAAAACTAAGAGGAGAAACTCTTACGGCTCTCTCTCTTTCCTTTTATTGATGCATTTATAGAGTTAGAAAGTTGCTGAATGCATGCATGACTGAAAGTAAAAGTGTGTTATTTGATTAAAGTGAATTATGAATGCTAATTAATGAATTTCTTGTGAATAAATGAACATGAAGGAATTCATGTGTATGTTAGGCAAGCATGAAAAGTGTGGAAGTCTCATGAGTAAGGCATGGACTATCCATGTCAACCGGAAAAAAAAAAAAAAAAAAAAAAAAAAAAAGATGCTCAATCGTTCCATTGACCATGGCAAAGTGTGGTCAATCGTTCCATTGACCATGGCAGCAGACCAAGGGCTATTAGAATTGGCTGGAAGTCTTCTTCAAACAATTGCTAAGACCCAAGAAAATCTTGAAGAGATGCTCAAGATGCAAAAGCAGCAGAACAAGATGAACCACAAGGTCTTGCAGGACTCTATTCGTCTGCAGAAAGAGGTAAAAAGTATTATGAAAGCAATCAGCAAGGGAAAGAAAAGTGGATTAGTGAAGAAGCATTCATCCAATCGTCCGATTAAGAAACGCTCCAGGTGGGAAGACTCAAAGGAAATTGAGCAGGTAAAGATGAAGCAACCCGTGAAGTGTTGGAATTGTGAGGGGGATCATTACCTCCGCAACTGCCCAACAAGAGAACCTCAAGAGGGTAGCAGCCATAAAGTTTTCAGACTTATGGATGAGCTAGAAGATCCGAATCAGCAGGAGCAGCTCGTGAAGATCAAAGGACTTGGTCCTGAAAGTTCAAGGTAAAGAACAAAATGCAGGGCAGATCTGCAAAGTTTTTGTGAATTTTGGACATATGAAAAGCGGGTATCTATTTTCCGAAGTGTTGGAACACCGAGGACGGTGTTATTCCAAGGGGAGGCGAATGTAACGTCCCCAGCTTAACCCTATTGCATTAATATTGTAAATGATGTAAATATTGTCATTTAGTCATGGTGAGGAGCTCAAGGCCAAGGCCCCGCCACTGACTTATCGTTTTATGTATCGGCAATTAGAATAGATGCATACGGTTCTTGTGCTAGCAGTGCACAATGTAAAATCGGACATCATGTAAATATGCAATTTTAATGAAAAACCCACAACCAGCTACGCAATGCAACAAAAGAGATGGGGGCATGATCTGTACAAGGAAGAGGGAGGGAAAATAACCGAACCCTTGAGCCGATGGTTTTAATCCATGTGTTAATGAGAAAGCCCATGAACTCTCAACTACCCATTTGGTCTCATGCACCCAATCATTTTAAATTCTTCCAAGAATTGGTTGAGACAATAAATGCCTTGGGATGGGAGAGGTATGGCTGTCCATTTTCGTGCATGGGCAAGCCATCAACTTGGAAAATCGTGTTTTTGCTTGTTGGGCAAGAAAACCCCCACGAAATTGGCCCAAGAGCCATTCTTCACCCATGGCCATTCTTGCTCTCACGCAGTCGGAGCTCCCTGAAGTTGATCCTCACGTTTTTTGGCCATAACCCTGTGTTTTTCCATGCCCAGAAACTCGTTTTGGTATTTTGGAGCAGCTGGGGAAGGAGGGATGCGATTTTGGACTGAGGGAGAGGTCGTTTTTGCCCTTGGGGCGTTTTTCTGAAATGGGTTGCTCTCCTAGTCGATTTTCCTAGTTACCATTTCGTTTTGAGTCTATCCACGTTTTTCTGGAACTGGTAGAAACCCACTGTTGGGAACTTCACTGTATAGGCATTTTTCTCATGCCCAACACTTATGTTTTTGATGATGCATGCACCCATCCCTTAACAGCCTGAGAAACCCAATTGCTGATGGGCTTGGCTGATTTTGATATACCTTTGGCTATGTGAGAGCCTGTTTTCCCCTCTTTCCTTGTGGAGATCATGCCCAGCTCGGGGGTGGCAGTGGTGCTGAGAGCTCTAGGAGCACACTGGCCTACGGTTGGGTGGAACGTTGCAGAAGCGTAGCTGGTTGCTTGGGATTACTTCTGTATAAGATAAGTATTCTCTTGTGTGTGTGTAAATTTACAATTGTTCCTTTGATAAATATTGGAATGTGTGTGGATGTGTTAAATGATTTTAATTCCGCTGTGTTTTCAAGTGTTTATGAAATCGCATGTGTTCATCTCCTTCTTAAATTGAATTATAAATTTCTAAGTGTGGGGCTAGATGCCCGGTTTAACCTCACGATCCTCTCCATCTAGCTGGTTGGATGGGAGGGGACGTGACAGAGAGATTGATAGGCCACTCACTTCACCAACATAGATACTTTGTGGAATTAACATTTTGTTTCTTGCTCTCAATCTTGGATAGAGAAATTAGTCTTCAGAATGGATATCAGGGTTCTATTCCCAGGGTAACTTGCACACAAAAACTAGATACAATGATAATAATAATCATTCCAACAAACCCCAATACTTTTCAAATACTTTGTGACTCACTGAGAACTGTGTTTTAGTTTCAATTCGAAGTACAAGTACTCTACAACACTATTCATGATTGATGATAAGGATCATACCAAATGTTGGAATCATGGTCTTGAATTTTCACAAACATATTTGTACAACTTAACACAATGTGTCTATTCATAAAATTAAACATTACACTATTCTAAGGTTCCATGGTTAGCATAGAGAATGGATTTGTGAACTTCTACTGAATAGTTGACTGTAAATACTTTTGAGACTGAAGTAATCCCCTATTTCAACCTTGGTGAAAATGAATCTTTCAAATTCAAATGAACAACCAATCTTTACACAAGGCATTTCTAAAGATGTCTCAATATTTCATGTATACATGGTGAAATAATTTTTCTTTTCTCTTAGTGTTATTGTTAATTACAGTGAACATTCAAGTACCCATTATGCAAGATACAGGAAAAAAGGCCAAAATCTAAGATTTGTGTACATATTTCCCTATTGAGAATACAAATGAAATTATATTGTAGTAAACAGAAAACAAACCTCACTTACGATACCATCAAGGAATGAAAACATACTGTCCAAATCGCCATGTGCAAGCATCAACATAAATTGTAGTGTTGGGATCACATTTATATATACTTACTAGAGGACCTCCATATCCTTTCTCCCTTGAATAATATTAACATAATAGAAATATCATCATGATATGTTTGGGGATCTCCTTAATGAATATCCAATTATTCATGGAATTCCATACCAACTTTACTAGTCCATGCCAAGCTTATTTACTTTGGATACATCCCAGACAACTAGTTAGCAATCTCAGGGGAATGGAGGTAGCCAAAACAAGAGGAAATAAATCCAGGTAAGAGAAATACCACAATGTCCCAACCTTCAACTTACTTTTACATCCTATAGGCATTGAGAAACCTGAGTATGTAGTGACTGAGAGTATTTTTGGGTAGCGTGTGGATTTAGTGAATTTCCAACGTGAGCCTATGGACTTTGAAATGAAAGAGGCTTGAGTATGGATTCAATCAAAAATAAAATAGCTTAATAAAAACAATCATATCAGTAACCCCCTAAAATATTGCAACATCAAATTATGGCAACCATTGATCTCAAGGTTCCAATTGGAAT
Organism: Larix kaempferi; assembly: GCA_027924585.1. Classification (NCBI taxonomy): domain Eukaryota; kingdom Viridiplantae; phylum Streptophyta; class Pinopsida; order Pinales; family Pinaceae; genus Larix; species Larix kaempferi. The sequence goes on from BSBM01000264.1 coordinate 7,125,271, forward strand.
GGATGATGGTCATTCTAGAGCTATTTGCACTCTTCAATTACTAATAGAGAACAAAATTATGAGTGAAATTAATAAATTTATGGTTGAGGATTCATCAGTGACCCATTTCTGTGATTGCAAGCAACATATCAACTCCCATACTATTCAATTCAACCATCACATAAACGTCATAAGTATTAATTTAATGTAATCCCCATATTTTCTCATAACTAAACCAAGCAAAAAAATTGGTGCATTCAACATTGATTCACACATCAATTAATTGTAATGAAACAAATATTAACACAACATTAAACCAACACATAGAGAAAGCCATTACATAAGAACATAATGTTTACTGTGGAAAACCAAATGCCAAAACCAACATTCAAATGGTTGTTTAATCTTATTAGAATAATCTCTAGTTAGTACAATGCAACCCGTGGCTCTCTAGCATTCTCCTTTTATTTGGAAAAAATATCCTTTGAGATTATAGTTACTAGGATATATAGGGGAGTTGGAGGGGGTAAGGTAATGGGAAGGCCAAGAGGATTACCCCTTAGTTACCATTCCTCTCTCTATCCTATGTTCATATTCCTCATCTCATTTAGTTATTTTTTCTCTCTTCACTTTCAATTAATTTAATTTTGCATTGTTTTCATTTTATTTTATGCTTTGTATAACCTTCATTTATTGCTAAATTACAATTGTGGTTATCGAGTCTTACAACCACTCACTTGTTTGGATCCATTTTATATCATACCTCCCCATTGAGAGGATTTTTGGTCTCCAAAATCTTAGAGAAAGCCAATATAAATCAATATGCCTTCCATATGGTTCTCTAGAACATGGCTCTAACTTTGTCTCCTAGCTAGAACTTTGACTCTAGCTTTGGCTCTGGCTGATGGCTCTAGATACTAGTTCTAATTCTAGCTTTGGCCTTGGATCTAAGTCATGGCTTAATTGTTCCTATAGTGCAAAAATTTTCTCACTGCCTCTCATCTATGAGTAATTTCTAGATCCAAACTCTTCGACAAGAATTCACTCCCATATTTAGCATGCAAGTCTCTTGCATTCTCAATCTTGGAGACAATGCATCTTGGCATTTAATGAATCCAAGTCAAGTTCTTGTCTTCTCTTCTTCACCATTGAATGTTTGCAACACTCATTCTATTAGGTTCCTTCCCTAACCCCCCTACTTTATCAATGTGTAAGGCTATAAGGCTCATTAGTTAGTTAGTGGGTAGTGTCTTAATGTAAAATTGCCTCCCTTATTGAATAAATTCCCCTACGTGGTTGACCCTTATTAATAGCAGGAGCACAAGTAGTTAGGACTTTGGATATTGAAGCACTATATACAGATTAGTAAGATATGTAATGTTTAGTTAATATTTGTCATTGTATTTGGATCTTTTCTCTTGGAGGTTTCTCCCTTGAAGAGGCAGGTGAACATAACTATCTATTTGATCTCTTCTATCTTTTGTTTTTCTATCTTTTCTCTGAATGTTTGGGCTTAAATATATTACAAGTGATATTAGAGCTCTTTCTGGGGCCAAGAAGGAATAATTTTTAATGATAGGGTTTGTCTCTTCTAAATGATTCATCTTGGAATTTTCACTCCATTTTTTTAATGTGTCATTACAAGATCTGAAATTTTTAGTGTATAATAGAGACATACATATGTAACTTGTGTCCACATTTTCTCTTATAAGTCACTATACTATTGGAGATATACTTTGTGAAAGTTAAGGGAATTTTTCCTAGGTTTTGGCTCTTTCAAACGAGTCATCTTGTAATTTTCTCTCCAAATTGTTTAATGTGCCATTTCAAGGTCTGAAGTTTGTAGGGTACAAAAAGGACATATGGAAGTAAATTGTTTCCAAATTTCAGCAGCTATGCCACTATAATTTTGGAGATACGCTCTTTGTAAGTTTGGTTTTGTCACTAATCCAGGAGGCTCCTTCAAATGAGTCGTCTTCGAACTCTCACTCCAATTTTTTTCTGCACATTTTTAGGGTTTGGAACTTGAAACTTAAAGAGGGTACACATAGAAGTTTCATTTTTCAAATTTTCAACTTTTGGGTCGCTGCACTTTCAGATATACACCGTGTGTAAGTTAGGCATTATGACTGGCCAAAAAACTAGCCTTAAACATGTGTTCTAGGTAAAATTGTTATATCTGAATTTAAAAAAATCCAAATTAAGTTCCATTAGTTGTATTGGACACAAGTCAAGCTAAAGTATTTATGGTAAAAATTTCATATTTGGACCTTAAAAATTGGATGTGTGGAAAATTGTACAAGTTCTCCCTTTTGAGAAGGCCAAAATTGGCAAGCGTTGGGAAAATTACTTTAATTTTTTCTTGGCACATCAGAATTTAGTAAAACTCATGGTGTTTCAGAGTAGTGTTTGCGGAAAATCTGTCAGTGTGGACACTAACCGATCTCCCTAGTACGAATGGTTTGGATATAGAACAAAAGAAGTACACAATACAAATAACTTTCCTAGATTAATCAAACTGTAAAGGATATGAGAAGATAAACCACCTTACGAATGCAGTACTATCTCCTTGCTTGATGTAACTCTTGATCTACAAATCTCCAGATCTCCAGCTGCAAAACAATATATCATAAGGGAAACAAGAAAGTAGTAATAACATATAAACATAGATCAATCTAAACTAGCAGTCAAAGAAGCCAATTCTAAAGATCTTACAATAACAAGATGTTTATGGAAAGAATCTGCATTAATGTAATTATAAGAAGTACATAGAGAGAGGTTACAACTGATCTTTGACACCGTAAATCCTTCCAAATGATCCCAGCTTCAAAGATCCAAAATTTTGCCTCTTGATGGATGAAAGGGAAGCAATTCTAGCAAAATTTCACCAACATTTAAGTGCTCTATCTTCCTCCTCCTTGATCATGGAGAGGGGGTTTGTATTTATAGTCCTAAAAGGATAGGAGAAGTTAAAGATGTGTGGGAGAAGCTCAAGGGATCATCCCAAAATATAAGGGAACCGAATGCCACCTTTCCTAGTTCGTAGGGATAAGCCCCCATGTAACCAAGGATTCTAGAAGCCACTTGAAGCTTCTCTTTCTCCTTTTAAACTAACAGTGCCGCACTTTAAACTAACAACACCGCACTTTGCACACAGACAAACCGCATCTTTGAAGGGTGACACATCTTATGCAAAGGAAACTAGTGTCACTGACACGCTATGTCAATGTGCAGAGCACATCACCAAAGGTCTAACACACCTTGTTAAAGAGCAGTGCGCATCAGGGTGATAAAAAAAGGTAAAAGGAATAACAACAATTCTCCTTTCAATCATTTTTCCCAGGTTCTTTAGGAATCGGGGAAAATAGAGGACACATAACCAATGATGATGAGATTTTGGTGTAACATAATTCCCCCCAAAGCACGAATCTAGAAAAATAGGGTATGTGAGATGCTTTGAAATATGAGAGTTCGAGGAAAGGACCATCGGTTGGAGTGAGGAACAAAGACTCCTGCAGTACAACAAATTCTTATATAGATGTCTCAAATGACTCATAACATGGTTGTCGACCAATACATTGTAGATCCATGGTAGTATCGATTGACTGAACACAATCATGGCTACTACACACAAGCGTAGATCCATGATGAGATAATTACACAACCACGACCAATACAAGAGTGGATCCATGTGATATGACTCAAAAAATATCCATTGCATCCTAGATAAGATACATAAGTTAAACTAGGACCTTCAAGCCAAACCCACAATGATACGAATCTAACCATGTGATTACAATGTTTTGAAGTCGAACATGGTATAAACCACTTGATTACCGATCATTGATGTAAACCGTTAACAAGTACGAGAGAAATCATCATCGATGTTAATGAGCCACAAGGTATCATAGTACATACCTCTGAATGTGAATCAAAATGAGTTGAGGTCGAACATTTGATGGAATCTTTCAATCAAAAGTCAATGATGTGAACTTACTGTTGAAAGTAAGGAAACCTGCCATTAAGGCATGTAGGACCAAGGTAATTGACTGGTTTCTAGGTTCAATCCTTGGATGATGTGTTGAAGTCGACAAGGATAAACCCGTCGAAGGAGGGCCATGAAGTTTCCCCCATCATCGACATGAAACAAGATCGAAGATGTTTTGGATTGGATTGGACTATAGAGTGACATTTGAGACTGACTCAGGGATAACCGACATGATGGAAGATATGACTACTGCAGATATTGACTCGATCAATAGAATTCTCTTGAACATGGAATGGCATGAATTGGAAGCATTGAAATGAAGTGATTGACACTGATACCTAATGCAACTAATGATCGATGCATTCTTTGGATGAATCAAAGGAATAAATTGACTCAAGGAATTGGTGAGACTCGAAGACAAACAGATTATCCAAGTGGTTCGAATGAGATGCAAACGAGTGCCATGTTCAAGAGTGACTACATACTATCATTACTACAAGTAAATGCAAACTATTTCCTTATTCCCCATCATGATTAATGAGTACCTCTTTGTTTATTAATGAGCTTGAGGAGGGTAACAGATTCTCGGTATACTTCATCCTTATGAAGAGTCCAATATCACATGTTTAACGAACTTGAGATAGGAGGGGTTCATCCCTAAAAGGGCCCTTCAATGTCAAATTTTAATGTGTCCAAAGAAGGTAAACTCAGTGTCATTTCATGTTTAGAGAGTCTGAAAGGACTAAAGAAAACTCTGGTAAGTACTTTTTCATAAATTTTAGTCTCCTCACCCGAAAAAGGTTAAAATAATATGAGAGAGAACTCTTCTAGTCATGCTTAACTAGAGTGCTCTTTTTTTGTAAATAGTCCCGCTAGTCCAAAAAAGGGGTAAACTATCACTAGAAAGATGACCTTTCTAATACTTTTACAAGCGTGAAAGAATCAATTTCGCTTGGCGATATTTTCTTATTTAAGGAGTTTGAAAAGAGCTTAAAGAAGAACTCCAGGGGGGTTCCCTTTTCGTGGGAGTTTTACGAGCCCGAAAAAGAGATAAAATATAACTTGGTGACTTATTCTCATGTATTTACGAGCACGAGAAGGAACAAATACTCAACTCGATACGTTTAATGCTTAATTTTAACGAGCGTGATAATGGTATAAAAAATGCTCAAAGACATTTTCACACTTGATAAGGAGTATGAAAAGTCAATGATGGTTACCAACATAGTCAAAACACCACTTTCCTCTATTGCAAGCTTCAGGAACCAAGTCAGGATCCATCATAAGGTTTTAAAACATAAAAATGAAATCAACTATAGTAAAAAACCCATGAAATACCAAAAATTAAAAAGGGAATATTCCATTTTTATATAAAAAGGGTGAACAGTAAAAATTATTTACCATTTCAGTTTTACCAAGTTGAATAGTGAAGAAAAATATCTTTGGAGCTCGATCTCTCAACAACGATTGTGCAAACCTTGGTTAGTCATTCAGCCTCTTATCAACGCCAGGTAATCCTAGATCACATCCTCTTTGTTTTGATGGTTGATTTTTTTTTTCATACAAGTTTTTTGGGTTTTGGGGCTCATTCTAAAGGGGTAAATGCACGCCCTGGATGATGCACTTTCCCCTTTCGGGAAGTGCATCACTCAACAATGACACGCTTTCCCTATGGGAAAAGTGCGTCGTTGACACCCAATCTACAAAGACGAGGTGCGTCAGCGCAATTCGACACACAAAGTTGAGAATGGGGCCCAAAAAATAAATCTTGAAGTATTAGAAAGGAGCTAATGCCCATTATTTTGGTGTTCAAGTAGGTTTTAGCCATCAAAATGGTGCAATGGAAGAAGCGCGAGCACGAATTAGAATATGCACAAGCCGCAAATGATCCTCACTTTGTCAATGCTTTGAAGGGGTGTGGATTGCTCAAATTCTTCCACGTCCAAGGAATGAGGGCCTAGATATAGTTACTAGACTATTTAATTCGGTTATGGGATCTGGATCAATAGTACTTCATGGTAGGGGATCATATCCTCACTTTAGATGTCGAGGAAATCTATTTCTTGACAGGATTGTCTAGGCGTGGGGCCCTGGTATCACTATCTGGACCTAGGGGTAGTGACTGGTCCACTGAGGACCTTATCGATAGTTCTGTAATCTGGGCATGTAGATGTTAGGTGGAAAAATCCCCATAAAAAATGTACGAGAATGTCCTTTGAGGAATGTGATATTTACCATCGAGCGAGGGGTGGGAAGTAGGGATACACATTAGGCCACCAAGGCCCATATGTTGTATTCCATAGAGTGTATGGTGCCTACTATGTTTAACTAGTGCGAGGGGCTCCTCGTGAACATGAAAGATCAGCTGACCAAATGTCGTGGAACCCTTTCTAGGAAGAAAGAGACCTCACGAACCCTTTCCAGCATGGTCTCTTTATTCCTAGAAAGGGTTCCACTTCTTCGTCCACATGTTGAGCTTGATGATCTCAATCCCCAATATCCACATATTAAGATGTCGGCTCAGGTGATGGCCCACCATGGTGGCGATGGACCTATGATTACATATGGGTTGACCTTCTTTAGGTGGTTATGTAAATATCTCCTCACTGTTGAGGATTATACTTATGCAGGTGTAGATTTCAGAGGAGATCTTGATTTGGCTCTTACAGATGGGGAGCAATGGGGAGAGATTGCTAAGAAAGAGACTCTTTTGTTTTCATGTATTTTATGATTTTTTCATTTTTTTTTGTATAGTACTGATATGTCATACCTTGATTATACAGATATTGTCCCATCCATACCAGCGGGTTCCTCTCCCATTGAGAGGTGAGGAATAGTTCGGGGAATGGTTGCGGTCCATCAAGAGGCCATGGAGGAACTTGATGGGATGGAGGAGAACCTCGAGCGGTTGACCGCTGATATCCCAGACATTTCCATAAATGATATTCCTCGACATTACCAGCATACGACAACTGGAGTCTGAGGACGATTTGGTCGGTTACTCCGTCGGGTGGCTAGGGCCATTATATGCTATCATGAGCATCCTTGGGGATAGGTTGTATATATGATGATGTATTGAAATCCATAAGCTTCATATTTTGTAGATGTGACCTACTCAAAGCTTATGATCTTCATATTTTGTGTATCAGCACCTTTTTTGTACAACATTTTTCCAGACATGATATATATAAAACACTATCTAACGGTTTATACATGTGTTTTTATGATGGATTTGGATCTTATGCGTGCTTGCCTATACACTATGAATAGTTACATGTTATTTTGATTTATGCATCCTTGATAAAAATGTTTATGAATGTGTAATATGCCAATCTAACACAAAATTGGCTAAGGAATCGACAACCATATTCATACTTCTTGGAATGTGTAGGTATTGAATGGAGTGAAAAGACCTTTCCAAGAGACGTACCTGCCGAAACAAGCGGAGTAATATAGGGTCACGTATAGCGTATAAATGGTTCAAATGAGAGACCACTAGTTGAGAATCGAGGTAGATAACAACATGGTCCACACTAAGGAAAAATCGTCAATCAATAATACGATCACCGCGTGATATCCGATGATGTTACTGGTTGTAGGACCTAGGAAATTTCCTCCTTATCTTATCAGTTCACCAGCAGGGGAATAGAGTACCCATATCGCCGAGGCGAGGCTGTGGGTGTGTTGGATAGCACCATCTACGAATCCATAGAATGTTTCCATATGCACATCTAGGAAGAACATGGTATAAGCAAAAATTGAGGTAAGATCCTAACGCACTAAAAGAAAGTGTCACACCAAACAAAAACACACATCATGTACAATATATACAAATTACTAATGCAAGATAACTTAAGCATAGTACTGCTTTATGTAGAGCTCATTATGGGGTTCCCCCAAGGATATTCCTTCATAATCAACCAACTCGTAAGATCTATTTTCCAAAACATTTTTTACTACATATGGGCCATGCCACACAGAATAACGTTTTCCTGCCCCCAACTTATCATGTTTTTGGTTGTAAGTAAGGACCAAATCACCCTCGTTGAATATACGGGGTTTTACATATTTATCGTAATGGGCCTTGATGTGTTTCTTATGCGCTTCGCTGTCTAGAGCTGCATTACGGTGGGTTTCGTCGAGTTTTTCCAAGTGTAAGAATCATTCTTCCTCTGCAGTTGTGTTCGGTAAAAGTTCAATGACTAGTCTTAAAGTCAAAATTTCACCCTGATTAGGCAATAGTTCCTCTAGTCCATACACCAACTGGAAAGGTGTGAAACCAGTTGCGGTTTTGATGGAAGTCCGGTATTCCCAAAGGGATGAAAAAAACATCACATGCCAATTTGACATGTGTGTTCCCACCATGCACCGAATCATGGTTTTCAAGACATTGTTAATGGCTTCTACTTGTCCATTTGTTTGAGGATAGTAGGGGGTTGAGTTTTCATGCCGAAAACCCAACTTGACTCTTAGTTCATCCACCATGTTGTTTTGGAAATGTGATATGTGATCTGTGACGATAGCTTGAGGGACACTGAATCGAGTAATGATGTTATTGAACATAAAGAGTGTGACAGTTTTGTTGTCTTCCTTGTATGTAGTTATATCCTTGGACCATTTGGTAAATTAGTCTACTTGACAATGATATAACCATGCCCCCCGGCCGAGGTAGGATTACAATGCATGAAGTTGATACCCCATTTTTCAAATGGGCCAACGGAGATAACTAGATGTAGTGGGGCTGGGTGCAAGTGTTTTTATAATGAAAAATTTGGCAAGGAGGACACTTCTTGACCACTTCCATACAATATTTGAAAATGGATGGCCAATAGTATCCAACGTGTAACATCTTCTAGGCTATATCCATCCCAAAAAGATGACCACCACATGCCCCCTGAGTGATAATCATTTAGGACATGCTCAGCCTCCTCGTGAGTTAAACATCATCGTAGGATGGAATCAATACCACAGCGGTATAGTGTATCACGAATGATAAAGTAATATTTTGGGTGGTGACGGATACGACGGCATTCATCGCGGGATAAGTGAGGACCAAAGAGTTGGGTTTGGAGATACAATGTGATATCTCCGTACCAAGGGTCAGAAGTACTAATAAAAAATAATGAGTCATCCGGAAGAGAGTCAATGGGCTCATATTCTTGATCAATATGGGGAAGATCACAAATGAGCTTTGCGAATACCAATGACTTTTTATATTTGTTCTTTTCAAACTGGAGATCAAATTCTTGGAGAATCAGGATCCAAAGTGAATATTCCCCCCCTAATACTTGACGTGTGAGAACATGGTACATAGGGTTATAATCGGTGATAATGGTAGTAGTGCGGAGTAGGATATAGTGACAGAACTTTTGAATAGAAATGACTGCTACCAGAGCTAACTTCTCTACATGTGAATAACGGGTTTCAGAGTCAATGAGACCCTTACTAAGGTAGCATATCACATGTTCCTGTGCGTTGTTATCTTCCTGTACTAAAACCATAGCGATAGTTGATTAGAGGAAGCAATATAAAGGATGTAATCCTTGGTGTAGTCTGGTTGTTGTAACAAGGGTGCATGAGTAATAACATACTTGAGATTATCAAAGTCCTTTTGGGCGTGGTCATCCGAGATAAATGAGATGTCCTTATTTAACAATCGCATGTAACCCTGTGTTTTCTCTGCAAAATTACACACGAAACGACGAAGGTAGTTTTCCTTCCCCTGCAAACTTTGAAGTTCTGTAATATCTATGGGTGGGGGTAGGGAAACAATGGCCGCTACCTTGATGGGATCAATGAGGATCCCATATTTTGAAATTATTAATACAAGGAGGCGTCTAGACTCTACATAGAAATGCACTTATGGGAATTTAAACGGATATTGTACCATCGATATATGAGAAAAATATCCGCTAGATGATTGATGTGGAAGTCACGCCGATTTGAATGAGCAGGAAGATCGTCGAGGTAAGGTTTCACAAAATCCTTTATATCATGAAAGCCATACGACATGGCCCACTGGAATGTGGCACCAACATTTTTAAGGCCAAAAGGTAATTTGTGTTATGCAAACGTACCCCATGGGCACATGAAAGCAATTTTATGTTGGTCAGCTGGGTGGATCTCAATCTGATTATAGCCGTAAAATCCATCCATAAATGAAAAGATGACACTTTCGGCACAATTGTCAATAATTTGGTCGATAAACGGGGTACGGTAATTGTCCTTAAGACAAGCCTTATTAAGATCCCTGTAATCAATGCAAAATCTGATGGTTCTCTGTTTCTTCATAACTGGGACGACATTGGATACCCAATACATTAAGGGAATAGGATAAATGAACCTAGCTTTCAATAGCTTTTCAATCTCTGCTTTAATAGCCGAAGTCTTCCTAGGGTGCACTGGATGGAGTTTTTGCTAGACAGGTTTTGCGTCAGGATATGTTTGTATTTCATGCATAACAATAGCATGATCAATCCCAAGCATTTCCTCATAGCTCCATACAAAGACGTCGTGGAAATGTTTAAACAAGGCTGTAAATGTCTTGATTTAATCAAGAGAACAAATTGGGCCTATGTGAATATGTTCCATGATTCATAGTTTTATCGAGATGTCTAAAGTGATGGTAGGCGTGATGTTTTCCAAAATCCCATTGGTTACCGTATCCTGGGTAAGAATAATAGATTGAGGGTAAAAAAAGACATCTAGTGAAACAATAGTATGAATTGCATTCTCTACTGTGTTAAGAGACGAAAGGAAGGATGATCTATGGTGAAGGTCTTCCCATGGAAGTTCATCCAAGCTCATAATCTCTATGATCGATTCATCAGAGTGAAAAGTCTAGAGTAGACGATTAGGTGATGGTAGGGATGAGTCTTGTTGGGGCGACAGAGAACCTGAGGTAGATGCCATTGAAGAGTGGGCATCCAGTAAATTGGGTGTTGATTGGATGGCCTCATAAGTGGCTTCAGTGGGGTTGAGAAGCATCAGTATCCAATCAAATCCATATGGTTAAGATCTGGAACAATCCATTGGTCTATTGAGTTGGAGGAGGATGGGATCATAGATGACATCATGTTCACTGTGTAAACATGTGATGGGGAATCTGGTGTTGGAAAGACTCCCATCAAGGATGATTCTTTTAGGAGTCCTACCCCCACACTCTCATATATTTGCGATGAGTGTACCAAGAGAGGGACATTATCCACAGGATGAGTAGTGGTGTCTGGTGTACAAAACTCTAATTGGTCGATAGTGACAATTTTTCCATGATGAGGAAATTGCATGATGCGGAAGACAGATGATGCGACCGCAGTCATGGAATAGAACCAATTTCAACCAAGTAACAAATTATAATCCAATGAGGCGACAACTGCTTCCACGTTAATGGAAACAGTCTTACCTCCCAACTCTACGGCTAAGGATTGTAACAGCCCTGGGTTGAAATATGCATCCGTCAAATTCCTTCAAAGTAGTGGAGGAACGGTTCAACTTGGGAGAGCCGATGGCTCTCCAACAGGATATCGGCATAACCAAAGTAGAGGCTCCTTCGTCTAAAACAATATGATGGATGCTTTTCCCAGAAACATTGGTAACGATTTGAAATGTTCATTGGTGGGAAATCCTCATCTTGAAATACTCTAATTTAAACATAATAGTGTTGGAGGAATCAGGATCTACTACTCCTATAGTAGATAGCAGAGTCTTACACTGATTGGGATGATTTTGTAAGACTTCAAGCGTCGACATGGCACAAGGGTCCCGGGATAGATCCTCTACAATGTTTTAGTTTTGAGTGGTCTGAACGTTAGTGTTGACAATGGATTTTCAAATTGTTCTCTTTGGTGGACGCAATACCGTATTTGGTAAAGGTTTCTCTATGGTCAGGGGAACTTGAGGTGGAGGAGTATTGGATGTAGATGGGCAGGATTTTTCAGTATTAACTCCATTAGATTCCTTGTTGGGAATAGAGTCGTATGTACATAACTGGTATATAAGTTGACCATTTTTCAACGCATCATGAGAACATGAGCGGTTGTGGACGGTTCTCCTTGAGAACGAGGTGGTGGTTGTGCAACCATTTACTGTTTTTGTGTGGGGAAGGGGTCAGTTAAAGCTGTGGGCATGGGGTTTCCCTTGAGAAACTTTTGGACTTATTCACGATGTGGACATTCTTTCATGAAGTGATTGTCACCACACAATAAACAAAGATATTTGACTTTTCGTCTCTGTTTTGTGTTATTAGGATCATGATTATTTTTGGGCTCCTACTGGTTAGAATAATTCCTTGATTTTCATTTCTTCTTCTTACCATTGCGTTTATGAGGTGAAGCAGATTGTACTAAATTCACCTCCACAGTGGAAGCAACGCTGGGTGAGCAATTGGTGTTGTTTCTAGCTGTTAGATTTTCATCATTTAATTCAATATGATCTAGGATCTTAATTGAGATAACAACATGTACAGCATATCAAACACAAGAAACAAGAGACACAAATCATTTCACCGAGGAAAACCAAGAAGGTGAAAAACCCCGCAACTTCCTTAGAGATAGAATGAGCACCAATACGAAGATCACAAAGATCAAACCCCAAAATATCGATGTCTTCAATAGATACTCCTCCTCCACTTGTTCACACTCCTCTCTCTCAACTATGCGAGTTGGATGAGTAAGTGAATGGATAAATAGAGAGGTGATCCTCTCTATTTATACTTTACCTTTACTTGAGTTTTACCCTAACTAGGCCGACCTCCCTTAGGATATTCTAATAACCCATTACCACTTGACACTGGGCTGACCCCACTAGGGGAGTCTAATAACCCATGAAAGACACAACTCCGGGGTCTAATTCCCCATCATACGTGGGAGGATGGACCTCAATGACTTTACATGACCCAAATACAATATTGAATTCTTCGACCAGAGGAATAAACATCTCCATCGGAGGTACAACAATAAAATACAAATACAATATAAAATATACAAGTGAATACATTCCGAAGTTACAAATACATCATCACTCCCTCTTAACTAGGAAGGTATTCTCTTGACACAGGTCATCAATACATATATGTACAAGTCTTCAATACTGGAGCTAGATCATCGTAATTGGATCACGGAGCATCATCGTCATTGTTGTTGTACTTGTCATCTCGATTAATGGTGCTATATCTCAATTCTTCTTGTCATAGGAGGTTCTACAGAGACATCCCTTTTCATGCTGGATGTAGGCCTAGCCTCCATGTATGTCTTCATCATCTCTGTGAGTGGGACATCCAATGGAATCTCAGGGCTAATTATGTGCATATTTCAAAACCTTGAAAGAGCATCCTAGGACTGATTACGTGTGATGCACAACCTGCAAGATCTCCCAGGGAGCTATTATATGCAAGTAGGAAAAACCTCGAAAGAGCATCCCAGGACTGATTACGTTCTAAGCAAAAACTGCAAGATCTCCCAGGGCGCTATTGTATGCCATGGAAAAAACCTCGAAAGAGCATCCCAGGACTGATTACGTGCTAAGCACAACCTGCAAGATCTCCCAGGGAGCTATTATATGTCACCTCCAAGCAAAACCTCGAAAGAGCATCTGCTAGATATCCCAGGGAGCTATTATATGCCATAGGAAAAACCTCTAAAAAGCATCTGCAAGATCTCCCAGAAAACTATTACATGCTACTGCACAAACTGACAAGATATCCACGGCCATGGCCTCAGAGCATCACTCGAATGCTCATCATCATACAGAACATCATACGGATGTTCATGATCATATGGATCATCATCATACAGAACATCATACATATGTTCACGGTGGAGCATCATCCGGATGCTCATCACACAATACTTACATCCACATCCATGGGAAGGACCCGCCTACCACCATGCTTGGAAGGGCTCCTGCATCTATGTCCCATCACTTCCTCCTGGAAGTATATTAAATCTGAAGAACACTAAGCCTCTCTATGAAGTACTCAAACTTCACCCTGGCTAGTGGTTTGGTCAACACATCTGCTATCTGCTCATCTGTCGCAACATACAAGTGTTTCACTACTCCTCTCTGCACCATATCCCTGATATAGTGATACTTGATCTCGATATGCTTTGACTTGTCATGGAACATCGGGTTCTCGGACAACTTCACACAACTCTGGTTGTCATAGAAGATACAAGTAGCATCCAACTGGAGATCAAATAAATCAGATAGTATCTTCCTAAGCCATACTGCCTCACAACTGGATGAACAAGATGTGACATACTCTGCTTCGACTGTACTCAGTGATACGCAGTATTGCTTCCTGCTAAACTAAGGATCACCCTAGATCTCATATTGAAGTAGCACCCCGAGGTGCTCTTCCTATCCGCAGCACTGCCTGCCCAATCTGAATCAACATAACCCTTCAGGTTAATCTTTTGATTCGCATCATACTTGAGCCCATAATCAACCGTACCCTTCAGGTAACTCAGAATATGCTTTACAATAATCAAGTGAACATGTCTAGGATCTGTTAGGAACTGGCTCAAAGTGTTCACAGCAAAGCAAATATCTGGTCTCGTGTTCGTCAGGTACATCAAGGACCCAATCATCTGATGATACATCATGGCATCAACCGATTCTGATGAAGCATCACTCAATAGCTTCAAGTTCGATGCCATAGGTGTGGCCATGGCCTTACAGTGCATCATCCCGAACTGCTTCAAGATCTCTACTGCATACTTCCCTTGTCCAAGGAAGATTCCATCTGCACTTTTCCACACCTCCATACCTAGAAAGTAATGCATCATACCCAAGTCCTTCATCTCGAACTCGGCAGCAAGCTTCCTTTTCATATAAAAAATCAACCCAATCTCACCTGTCACAAATAGCTCATCTACATACAGTAGAAGTATCATTGGATTTCCTTCCTCAACCTTGTAGTAAAGGTTGGAATCCGCTTTACTCTTGGTAAATCTCAAACTAGTCAAGAAGATGTCAATCCTGTCATACCATGTCCTGGGTGCTTGTTTCAATCCGTACAAGGCTTTCTTCAATTTGCACACATGTGACTCCCTGTCATGTGTCTCAAATCCAAGTGGTTGCTCCACATATACTTCCTCTTCGAATACACCATTCAAGAAAGTTGTCTTGACATCCATCTGGTGTATCTTCCACTTCATCACTGCAGCCAGAGCAAGTACTGTTCTGATGGAAGTGTATCTAGATATAGGTGCAAAAGTTTCTTCATAATCTATCCCTTCTTTCTGGAAGAAGCCACGAGCCACAAACCTTGCCTTGTATTTCTCTATGCTACCATCTGCAGCATGCTTGATCTTGTAGATCCACTTGGAAGTCACAAGCAAATTCCCTTCTGTTCTCGGGACCACATCCTAGACATCATTCTTCATGATCGACTAGTACTCCACGATCATGGCATCCTTCCATTACTGTATCCCTGATCTTGGGAACTTCAGATTCTTCAATATCTTCAATAGGTAGTTTTCTTGAACTTCGTTGCTGAAACAAATGTTGTTGTTTTTGTAGGTGATTGTACACGATATTTCCTACAAGTCAAATTCAATTGCATGATTAGAAACATCTCATAGTTTTCAGAACAAAATCTTACGCATAAGGACATATGTCATATAGTCATGCAATTGTCTTAGCCAATGCTTCAATACAACATTTATCCATATCCTGTAACTTTCTAGATGCCTTCCATCTCTACCAGAACATTGTTAAGAGTGTGCACTACTCCCAACATGTCAGTAAAGAGGTTTCATTCTAGATAAGTAGAAATGGAGTGTTGTACAGTACCATAGGCCACTGACCCATTACTATATTAGTAGTATCTTGTTCATTAATGCAACTTTTCTAAAATGCATAATATACATCCTAAATATAGGAACCAAAGTGTGTACATGACTGAACAACATCATTTAAGTAATCATATATACAATAAATGACAATTCAAATACTTATCTTTATTTGCTTGTTGGGTGGAATCCCTCTCAATCTTTGCTTCCTTACAGGAATTACTGGAGTGCTCTCCCTCTTGACTTTTGGTGGTGGTATTTACCCATCTTGTGATGAGGATTCTCCCTCTTGTTTTTATTCTTCCTGGTGTGTGTTCTGAGAACCTGGTCTTCATTATGCATCTTTTGTTCTTGAGCTACAATTCTAGCTTCTTCTTGTGAGCATTCCTCCCATAGTCTACTTGAAAGGAATCAATTTCTTTCTTGAACAAATTCCTTGGATGAAGGATTCCCATGACCTAGGTAGGCCATTCAAAGTGGTCATCACAATTTCTTGATTCTCCACCACTTCATTCATAGCTTCAAGTTGTTCTTTTATTTGAGAGACCCTAGTA
Organism: Larix kaempferi; assembly: GCA_027924585.1. Taxonomy (NCBI): domain Eukaryota; kingdom Viridiplantae; phylum Streptophyta; class Pinopsida; order Pinales; family Pinaceae; genus Larix; species Larix kaempferi. The sequence continues at coordinate 7,141,584 of BSBM01000264.1, forward strand.
GAGAAGGATTGGATGGTCTCTCCATTCTAGCTCTTCACACTCTTCAATTGGTTCCGCAATGTCATCTTTCGATTTATATTATTTCCTTGAAACAACTTGCTCAAGGAATCAAACATATCCTAGAGAAGGCACATGTGGTATGAGATGGTATTTGATGGAATATGCAATGATTCTCTTGGCCTTGACCAAGTTCTTCTTATGTAAGGCCTTAGCCTCATCTCCCTCTGGAACTGGAACCTCTTCACTTATGTAGGTGTCCAATTCATTCTCTTCTAGGATTAACCTGATCCTATACTTCCATGCTCAGAAGTTATCAGGCCCTTCAAGCTTATCCTCAAGCTTGGTGTGGTGAGACATATTAATGAGAAACTCAAATGGAAATAAAATATTTAGGTCTTACCACTTTATTTGCTAAATCTGGATCTGGAGTTGGCTAGGGTTTGACAGAGAAACCCTAAAAATCTAAACTTGGAATTTCAAACTTTTGTCTGGACAGGGAGATGCAATTGACTGAGGTGAGCAAGCTAGTGTGCTTAGATTTTGAAAACTCCAAAGATTGACCCTCCAAAAATGACCTACGAATTTCGGATCTGCAACTTCTGTCAAATTCTGGTTTTTTGGTTTTCTGGTTTTTATGGTCCAAAACCCGAACTAGGGTTTAATAGATCCCGGGGTTCTACCAAACCAAAAAATTTGATCTTGGTATCTAAATTTTGATTTTGCTGAGGAGAGAAATCATGCGCTAATAGCAATCCAAAATTCCACTTATGTCAAAAGCCCTAATTTTTCGCAGCAGTGACAAGCCAAAAATGAAAATGCTCAGAATCCAATTCTGTTTTGAAAGAAATATATGCCATAATGTTTCTAGTGCATCTTTGAAATTTTGGATCCTTGGGGTATGAAACTTCGGCCTATGGTATACTGATGTGTCATCTTTCCAACCCAATAGATCTGAGCTCCAATGGATTCTCCATGAGAGAGATATGCTAAGTGTCGCAACATGACCTGTTTATGGGATGAAACAACATAGAGAACTTGTACAAAGTGCCACGTGTCAATATTTCAACTTCAGCCTCTGAAAATCGGACCTGTGAAACTAAAGTCCATTCCCTAACTGCCACTTTTTTTAGAATTCCATTTGGAGCTTCCTAGCCCGATATATGACCTTTGTTCCTAGGTCACCTATTTAGGGCTTCATTCTCGAAGAGGCAAAAACCCTAACTTGTACGGATCATATCTCACAAAGTACAACCAATCTGAGGCTGAAATATTTAAACTGGGTAAATCCATGTCTGATATTCATCTTGTAAAAATTTTAGATCTTGAACCTTCGCCAAAATGTATTTATAGCGAAAGTGCCATGATGACAAGTTTTTACTATACCAAGCCCTAGCTTCCAATTTATCGCGAGTGCAACAAGTGTCGTAAATGCTATACAATGCCTTCCTTCAAGATAGCTCTGATACCATGTTATGTTTTCATCATTTAATTAAATATGATCTAGGATCTTAACTAAGAGAACAACATGTACAACATATCGAACACAAGAGACAAGAGACACAAATCATTTCACCGGGGAAAACCAAGAAGGTGAAAAACCCCGCAACTTCCTCAGAGATAGAATGAGCACCAATACGAAGATCACAAAGATAAAACCCCAAAATATCGATGTCTTCAATAACTACTCCTCCTCCACTTGTGCGCACTCCTCTCTCTCAACTATGCAAGTTGGATGAGTGAGTGAATGGATAAATAGAGAGGTGCTCCTCTCTATTTATACTTTACCTTTACTTGCCTTTTACCCTAACTAGGCCGACCTCCCTTAGGAGAGTCTAATAACCCATTACCAATTGACACTTGGCCGACCCCACTAGGGGAGTCTAATAGCCCATGAAATACACAACTCCGGGGTCTCATGCCCCGTCATACATGGGAGGATGGACCTCAATGACTTTACATGACCCAAGTACAATAATGACTTCTCTCACCGGAGGAATAAACATCTCCCTTAGAGGTACAATAGTAAAATAAAAATACAATATAAAATATAGAAGGGAATACATTCCAAAGTTAAAAATACATCAACACCAGCTTGTGACAGGGATCGAGCTAAACCAAGGTGGTTCTGTGATCCATGCGATTGACTAGCAGGATGGGTATGAATAGAACCAATGATGCCATCGGCGTGTGGTCCCTTAGGAGGTTTTTTTGGTTCATGTGTAGGGCGTGGGGCATTAGGAATAATGTCATATAATGTGCCATATTGAGAATAGACTAGGTCTAGGCACTGAGCATGTGATATGGCTTGTTCTTTCGTAACTGTCCCTCCCATAGCAACAAATTTAGCTATGATGGGTAATAATGAGTTTGTGAACCAATCGACGAGTAGTTGATCCAGAATGGGAGCTTTAATGAGGGGACATATCCTTCTCCACTCATGAATATGATCAGAAATGTGAGTGGAGGTTGATATTCAGAGGGATGTCAAAAGATCTGTGCCGGTTTCATAGTGGATTGGTAGTTCAAAATGAGTAAAAAAGGCCATGTCTAAAGATCTAAAATCGATGAAAGAGTGTGGTGGTAACTCAATGTACCACTTTGCGGTGGACCGGTGGTACCGTTAAGGGTTCATTTAAAAAGCCTCAGACGGATAGAATCATCCATTAAGGAATTGGAGGAGCACCACAAATGGTAAGTCATTACGTGGTTCTTAGGATCCTCACTAGGTTTGTCGTCAAATTTAGGTATGTCTGATGGTAACTTCACAAGAATAGCTGGCCAATGTATACCATGTTGGATGGGATCATTAGTCAAACGTGACAGATCCGATAGATCTAAAATAGCCAAAAATTTTAACTATCGGTTTGGCTATGGATACTAGTAATATTTATAAGGCATCGAAGTATCGGTAGGACCATGGATCAAATGATCATAAGGTCCACCCATAGAGTGTTGGATGTATGGAGGTGGTCCTCCCAAATTATGAGGTGGACCTGAAGGGGGTCCTCCTTAGGAGTGTGGGGGTCCTCCTCCAGAGTACGAGGGTCCTCTGGGTGGTGGAGGTGGAGGTGGCATAGATGGTAGAGGGGGGGTGGGATAGGTGGTGGGGGTGGGGGGGGTGGTCCACCAGATGGAGGTCCAGTCAATGGAACATCATGATTCCCCCATGGGGTTTTCATATTTTCAGGATAGGGTAATCCAGGAAAAATATTCCCTGGGTAGTTTTGACCTATTACAATATTATGATTACCCGGGTATGTATTCCCCCATGGGGGTTGGGTCCAATTAGATGGTCCCCCCATTTGATGTGTCCATGTAGGTTGTCCCATGGCTGGGAGTGAAATTCCAACCATATTGTAGTTCATGTATGAAGGATATCCTCCGCTTTCATTGTGTCCCCTAACTGGATAGTGCCCCCCAGTTAGATTTTGTTCATTGACTAAGGGTTGCCCCTCAGTTGAAGATTGTCCACCGATTGGAGTGTTCCCAGTAAGCATATGTTGACCACTAATTGTAGGTTGAATCATGATCATATGTTTACTACTAACTAGAGGGTATCTTCACTCAAATTTTGAGGCGGAGGTTGTGTTCCAATTACGAAGTTGATACTAGCTTAAGGTTTCCCTCCAGTCGTTGGGGTCAAGTGGGGTGTAGAACCAGCCAAATGATCTAGAGGTGTACCAGATAGAAAATATGGTTGGTCTGGTTCATAAGTGGTCATAATGGGTGTATATATTGCTGGTGAAGAGAAATAAAAATAATGTACATGGGAATGTTGTTCAAGGATTGGTATCTCCGGATTGGGTCACAGATGAAAACTCTGACGCCTAATCCGCTCACCAAGTGAGTGTAAAAGCTTGATTGTCTCGTATATTGGTGCGAGAATGCCCTCATTTGGAGTCCATAGAGAAGGGAATGGGTGTGGTAGAGTTCCACCATTGGAAATTTAATGACCTAAGGAGGTCCCCAAAAATGATGTAGTTGGACCAAAAGCGGTTTCTATCAGGTCGTCTCGGGGTTGAGAGAAAATCCAATTGATGGATCCAGGGTTACCTTCAAGCAGGTGATGAAAAGATGTGTCATGCGGAGGAGTTTGAACCACAAGCAAAGGTCCTGTAGGATTAGTGATGGGTGGATTTGCAGGAGAAGATTATTTTACTACTGATTAGAGGGTAGGAACTCCTTCTTCACATGATTCAGATGTTGTGGTTTGATCCATGCTTGCTCCCGAGTTCTCCTCCTGGATAAGGGGATATCCAGGTGGCAAATTTAATATTCTGCGGGATATTCTTAAGGTATTCTCATCCAAAGAGGCTGATGTAAAGCTTCTCCTAAAAGTATTATAAAAAATAAAAACACACCTCAAGTCCTACTCAAGCTAAAACCAAAAGTAAACTTATGTGATAGGTGTGATTCAAAAGTCTGGAACCTCACGGTATTATCAAGGCGTCGCAATTCGTGATATACTACAGGGTTCAACAATAATACTCAGCCTAATTTTTCAGAGTACTAACCAGGGAGGATTATGACCATACCCCTTACTGTATTACTTGACTACCTGGCAGTACGTGCATAGTAGCTCCCCAAGTGTTGTTCTTGGTGTATTGCCATGCTCATATGGCCAATGGTTGGATGGCTTCAGGAATATTGGTGGGGTCTCTTGATATAATCAAGGTATGTGGCAGCTCCAATCCATAGTAGTGTTGTCTAATGCACAACCATACGACAAGAGCCTTCTGATATACTGTTTAGTACATGAAGTACCTTTCTATATACCTGAAGGTACGTCAAAGTTCGCTCGATATACCAACTAGTACATGGAAGAACTACAAGCTCTTAGGATGCAGTGTAGGGAGATAATGACAGCTGCTACATTTTAAGACGATGGAACATGTCTCTACCCTATCACATGAGTTTCTATACAATTTTAACCTAGGATACCACTTGATTTTATCTTGTACGGTTAGGTGAATGCATGAAGTGTATACTTGTAAAGTAAACAATATGCACAACTAATATAAATGAAGTGCAAGTCTTTCATTTTTATTTTCAATGAAAACTAACTAAAGTAAGGAGAAATATTTTTCTTTCTGAAAGCAAATGAACAAAGTACCTCTTTTTAATTTCTTTTCGAATTTAACCAAAATACTGAAACTACTCCTTCATGTAATCCACCAAAATAAAATACAACACATGGAATAATATATATATATATATATATATATATATATATATATATATTTTTTTTTTTTCTTTTTTTCTTTTTCTTTTCTTTTCAACTAAGCACAATCTATGAGCAAAATAAAAAGATGTTCTTCACTTTTGATTGCAATAAACCTACTTCGAAAACAAAGACTAAAAGAAGTGAAAAGAAAATAAAAAAATATGAGAGCTTTCACTAGATTTCCAGTACTTCGATAAGGCCTAGATTCACTTAATATTTTCAAGGAAATGAAGATAAAATTTTCAAAACCAAGAGAACATAAGCATTGACAATTTTTTAGTTTTTTCAAAGTTTCTTAAACAACTATGCAAAGCGTGAAACACTCTTCACAACAATCTCAATTAATCTGCTCGAAATGAGGATAATAAAGAAATTTTTATTTTCCAAACTAATGTACTAAAAAATATGAGAATGATGCCACTTCTTAAACCTTGATTTATAATACTTGAGACTACTTACTAATCCAATCCTCAAGAAAATAGAAGTTCTCAAGAAATCAATCACCCAAAATCATAATACAACACAAAAATCCACACCAAATTTTGCAAAAATCATGGTAGCTTAACTTTTGGAGGGTTTAGAAATCAGATTGAATAAATTAGAGATGCTGAAAGGGAGTCAGAAGATTGGATGCACTTGCAAGGGATGGAAATTTCCCACAACTAGAGAGACTTTCGATTGAATAACTAGGACTCAAATCGAACTCTAAATTCCAAAAATAGACCAAGGATAAAGCACAGTGGGTCTGAGGAATAATGTGGGTGTAAAAGACAAAACAAAAACCTTAGCAAACCAAGATAAAACCAATTTGTGAGATTTTTCAACCCTATGCACAAAGATTTGTAGGGAGACACGCACTGCAAGTGTACACCAGAGCGTTAGAGTCCCAACGACGTGATTTGCACACACAGGAAGTACGTCAGTGACGCAGGTTGCTCATAGACAGATTGTGTCAGTGACACAGTCTTCTTAAAGTAAATACGCGTCAGAGTTACAGTTACTGTAATACCCCTAGAACCTTGATTAAAGATTAAATACTTTGTAATAATGTTTGTAATTGTTGTTGAACAATTATTTGATCAAGTGTGGTCAAATACACTTGTTTGAGCATATTTTATTATTTTTATTATTTAATAATAAAACAGGAGAATCCAATATGAAGTAGTTGTTGAAAGAGTGTTTGCTGGTCCACAAGGAGGAATGACATGCGTTGGGAAGATTTCCCATAGTCGTGAAAACTACTAATTAATTCCTCAATAGGTGCAGGAGGCATCATCCCTATTTTTAAGGTCAGAACTCCAGATGGAGGTTCTAGAGAAGGAGGCTCATGATAGACCTAAGTCATAGGAAAATCTTTATGAAGCAATTCCCATCAGACAAGTAAGAGGCTTGGATGGAAGAGGGAAATTATTTTTTTGAGTTGAGAAGTGGAACTGAGTGATAGTTCGGGGTTGCTTCAACATTCTTTGTCCTTGTGGTCCAACAAACAAGCTCGGGGGTTTGAGAACAAGTAATATTGGTTGTTCTAGAAGATTGGTTGGGAGGAACGACGAACTTCAGATTGGATTCGGTATGTTCTTTCAGTCAGGTTCTATTATTATTTTAGTAGTATTCTGTACATTTTCTTATTATCTATTTAGTATTTACTGTGTAGAATGATTAGCAAATGATGAACTATATTTTATTTGTTTAGATGTTCTTCTAATGATTTATTTCTAAGAAATGTTGTATTTAAGTTTTCTATTCTGCATACTATATTTATTGTCCATGATAACTTCATTATTTATCTCTGGTTATTCTAGGACAAAGTCATTAAGATTGTTATAATATTATTATTTATGATTGTTATTCAGTAAACAATTTATAAACCTATGGTTTGTATTTTACAAAATATTACTGTATTTAATTAAACAGAGTTAGAATTTCCATTAATACACAGTATCATTTAACTGTATAATAAACACCTAATAACAGAGTTATTATATAAATGACTATAATATCTTACACATATATTATTATAAAGAAGTCAAACAATTTTAATACACTTAATCACGAAATACGATTTCAATATAGGTTCACAAGTAATCACTTTCAAGATTTTAACACTTTGCTAAGAAAACACAAGTTTTCATACAAGAGTTTCAAGCTAATAATATTACAGAGCCGTGAGGATCATAGGAATTGTGATGTTAAGACCTTTTAATAACATACAAATGTTATTACACAGCCGTAAGGATTAAAAAGCATCAATACTGAGCATGCAAGGAAGAGTCGTGAGGTTTGAACCCTTTCATTTCTAGGTTAGATAAAAATAATACAGATGTCTTAACTAAGTCGCAAGGACACAATAGTTTAACATAGAAACACTTAACAAGTAATGATACAAATACGATTTCATCTCTGTAGATAATCAAATGGTTAAACAGAGCTGTGAGTCCCGCATACATTACAGAGCTAGGTTAAAATTATACATTACAGATCCGTAAAGACTCATAAGTATTATAGTTCAAACACATAGCATACAACACGGCTGTGAGGTTAAATACCTTTCTTTGCTAAGTTAAAGTAAATATGAACAGTATTATAAATCTGTAATGCTCATAATGTTTACATCCCAAATGGATGGCATAACACAGAGTCATAAGACTTACATTCAAACATGTAACTTAATACATTGTCGTAAGGCCATAAAAGAAACCATAGAAGTATTAATAAAGATCAATTTTCCACATGTTTTCATTAAGAAAATTAAACGCATTCATTGATAAAAAAGTTAACAAACACGAAGCTATGGAAAATAGATGACATGATTCTGAAACAGAGTATGATATCCATAGGGCTTCATACATAGTTTTAATCTTTAAAAGACTTCTTAAATAAATGCATATGGCTGTCTCAGCCTATGCAAGATCAATTTTAATAAACGTAGGTAAAGTACCCTTTACATACTTCAAAGAGATGCTATCATCTTAAACACCTTGCAAATTGACACATCCTTCTCGTTCCACAAACAACGCAGTGTGTCCCCACGATCACCTGCAACACGTTCACAACGATGTTTAGTTAGGCTTAAAATCTCCAATGTATAATAATTGAATATTTAAACAAGAATTTACAGGTTGCTTACCAAGGTTAGGGAAGATCGACTTGCTTCCCAAGCATCGGCATAAGCCAATGGTTAACCTGCAAGCACCCATTATTACAAGTTAAATATAAACAACGTATGTGTAAATGAATTTCCATACAAAGGAGACTATATAGGAACGCTGCATATCGTACAAACCATAAAAGCTTATAAAGAAGAAATTTCAAACTTACCCTTCGAATCCAGTAGACGGATGGGAATGACGAGGATTCGAGCATTGCGCTTTGGTATGCCACAGTGAGTAATGGTTACAACACCTCGAAACCATGCATAGTAGTAAAAACATGTTATAAACCAACTATGTGTTTAACATATAAACTGAAAACTAAAATAAATACTTTCATCAAATCGTAAAATGGAAGGCCAAGGTAAATCGTTACCATAATTCCAAGAAACGCAAACAACAAGAGCAAGCTTTAATGCTTCACTAATTAAAAAATATGTAATAGAGATGAGATTGTCAACTATAGCCAGACTAGCAGAGGGAAGACCTCGGGGAAGCTCTACGAGCACTCCAAAGGGAGGCCGTAGAAGTTGTCTCTGCTAATAACCAAACCTAAACAATAAGTTAACACTATAACCGTCTTACAAACTGACTACAACATGGTGAAGCTCTACACAGATCTGAAGCTCATCGCAGCAGCATAATGTATGCCGTGAAGTAACAATGGAGAATGAACCCTCCAAATGCTTGACTTAACCTTGCAAGAATTGGTTACAATCTCGAAATGGTATGGATCAATGATCCTGGAGATGCCATGTAAAGGCTTGGATGTACCAGCTTGCTTGGCATTAAATCCATCACATGGGATTTCACCAACTCAGTCGACGTGGACATCCATGATGGCCCTGTGGTGAACATCACAAAACCCAAAACTTTAATACATGAATCAAACAAGATTTCCATAGATCAGTTTGTAATGCCAAGTTTAAATGCGAAACATTAGCATAGATCTCATAGCATATAATACAATGGCATAAGGGTTTGAATTATGAACTTCATTATAGTTTCAAACCACAAATACAAATATAATCAATGATGTTGATATGGCATGGGATCATAGTTAATACTATGATCCTAGCTTCGTTTTCATTGCATAAATTACAATTTCACAGGGTTGATAATGCACACAATTAATATGGTTTTTCAATCTATAGGTATAGACCATACGTAGGATGCATATAGTGCATTATATTCATTGCATAAACATTATATCAAGGAAAAAATGATTTTCATAATATTCAAGCTTGAGCTACAAGCCAAGCATAGGTTAACGCATAACATTTTGTGTTGATGTATATGTAACTTCGGAATGTATTTCACATATATGTATATTGTATTCCTATAGAGATGGTATTATTCCTCTATAAGGAAGTGTCGTCATTTATATTGTAAGTGTCGTAACTTATACTTGATGGGTTATTAGACCACCTTATTTGGGGTCGGCCCTGTATAAGTCATGTGGGTCAAAGGGTTATTAGACCACCCTATTGGGGGTCGGCCCACTCAGCATTATGTTATGTGGTTAAGTTCGAGCCTACATGAGTTAGGTAAAAAGGCAAGTCAAGTCAAGTATAAATAGAGTGCGGGAGGCACTCTATTTACTGACTCACTTCTCACACATGCACTCAAGGAGGAGTGGAGCACTTATGGAGGAGGAGGATCTGCTGCTAGGTTATGGCTATCTCTCTTGGTTGGTTGTATCATTGCTCTATCTATCTCTGAGGAAGTTATTGGGGTTTTTCACCTTTATGGTTTTGCCCAAGTAAATCTTTGTGTCTCTTGTGTGCTTGCATTATTGTCTCCATGATTGATATGCTGTAGATATGCTATACATGTTGTTCTCTCAGTTAATATCCTAGATCAAATTGAAGTAAATTCTGAAAATTTAACATGGTATCAGAGCTAGCCTGAAAGAAGGCATGATATGGCATGTATGACACTTGTTGCACTTACGATGCTAGGGCTTGATATAGCAAAAACCAGTCATCGTAGCACTTTCGCTATAAATCCGTTTTGGCAAAGTTTTCGGATCTGAAATTGTTACATGCCGAAGCTAAGATCTCCAGGTATCTTTTGTCCAAAGGACAACCTCTAATTCGTTGTACTTTGTGATTTATGATCTGTACAATATAGGGTTTCTGCCTCTTCCAGATCTGAGTCAAAATCAGGTGACCTTGGGAAAAAGGTCATATCTTGGGCTAGGAAGCTCCAAATGAAATTGCGTAAAATGTGAAAGGTAGTTCACAATCTGTACTATCGCAGAAAACTTTTTCAGAGGCCGAAGTTGAACCAGTGACACGTGGCACGCCATACAAGTTAGCTCTCCTGTATTATCCCATAAACAGGTCACGTTGCGACATTTGGCATAACTCTCTCCAGAGAGTCCAATTGAGGTCAGACATGTCAGGATGGAAAGGTAACAGGCAGAGATATCTCAGAAAACTTTTTCAGAGGCCGAAGTTAAAACAGTGACACGTGGCACGCCGTACAAGGTCGCTCTCCTGTTTTATCCCAAAACAGGTCACGTTGCGACATTTGGCATAACTCTCTCTCAGAGAATCCAATTGAGGTCAGACCTGTCAGGATGGAAAGATAACAGGTCAGGCTATCTCAAGAAACTTTTTCAGACCCTGTGGATCAAAAATTTCGGAGTTACACCAGAAACAATCAGGTACATATTTTTGTCAAAACAGAATTATTTTTTGGTACCTTCATTCATGGCTTCCGGAAATTAGGGCTTTGGAGAAAGTTGGAATTTTTGTAATCGGAGACCACGGCTGGATGCTACTCATCAAAATAGAAATTTAGAGACCAAGATCAGAATTTTTGGTTGGGCAAAAGGCCGGGCTTGATTAGACCCTAGTTCGGGACTTTGATCAGAAAAGTGGAAAATTAGGGCTTCTGTAAAAATGAGAATTTTTGAAATCTGTGACCACGGCTGGAAGCTCCTCAAAAAAATAGAAAATTAGAGCTTTGGATCAAACATTTTGATGGGGCAAAAGAGTGGGCTTCATCAAACCCCAGTTCAGGGTCATGTACAGTGATTCCGGAAGTTTCAAAGGCAAAATTGAGGAGTGAAACTTTGCAGTTTTCAAATTCTGAATATACCAGTTTGATCAGCTCATCAAGGCGCATATTTCTATCCTTTCGGAAGTTTGAAATTCAAGGATTGAATTTTTGGGGTTTCTCTGACAAACCCATATCCAGCTCCAGGTCCAGTTCTTTCAAATCAAGTGGTTTTGGAAGAAGATGGATTGATCATCTACATAAGTGAAGAAGTTCCTGTTTCAGAGGGAGATGAGGCTAAGGCCTTACATAAGAAGATTACAAGCGATCTCAACAGGTATGAATTATCAAGGTATGTTTTGATATTTGTTCATGATTAATTTTATGGTATGTTTGTCTTCATGTTATTACGATTAGTACAATCTTGATATTAGATTTGTCGTATCATCTTAACAAAATTATGAATGCACAATAGAAAATATTCATTAATTAGGGTGTTGACACTTACGATTGTACTAATGCATTATGGTGTTGTATGAGGTTTATGTTGTCTACTAACATGAAAGGTACACCAAGAAAGACAAATCATGTTCTGGTCCAAGAACATATGGTCATAATAACATGAGGACAAAGATTCATCCATTGTCATGGATCTCATAGAAGATCCATTTACGAGGTATGTATAACTTGGTTTTATAATGGCTAACCTATGAGATATACAAGTTACTAGCACAAGTCATTGAAGAAGAACAAGAAGACATCATGTGAGTATGTTAGACATAACTAACTAGCATGCTAATCCAGGTATGTTTTTCCTATATCAAGATAGAATCCTACCTTGTGTTAGGATCTTATAATGTTGTTGATAATGATTATTCATGAAGTCATAGGTTTGAATAATCATGATTGTATGCATATTATGTTTCTTACCTTAATTGATGATATGACTAACCAGAAGAATCATGAAGGTATAGGTTTGAATAATCATAGGTTTTATGCATAATATATCTCTTATCTTGATTGATGATTCAACTAACCTGAAGCGTCATAGGTTTGAGTAATTACAGGTTTATACATGTTATGACTAACCTTAAGAATTCTACATAAACCTTGAATGCTAATGCTTATTATTTTCTGTTTGAAATGATCATGACTATACATGCTTGAGATTATTGTGTTTTAATAGTATACTAATGACTGTATGATTTTATATGAGATCACAAGGATAACACAATCATGATACTAATAAGAATGCATAGGAACCAAGGATGAATGTAAGTTCAAGGACAGGTAATCCAGGAAGCAAAGATCAAGAGGGAGTACACTCCAGTGGTTTATGAAAGGATGCAGATATTCATAGGGAGTTGACCATCTCTCTACATCCCACAACAGAAAGGTGTAGAAGAAGCTACTTCAGATTAGGACTCCAGCAGCTCCTGCAAGGAAGCGAAGACTCAGAGGGAGTCCACCCAACGAACAAACAAAGATAAGTATTTGAATTGTCATTTCTTAAATAATACTGTTCAATGATGTATATGCTCATGGTCTTAGACTTAGGATATGTATTGTGCATATTAGAATAATTACATTAATGAACAGTATACTACTAATATGCATGGGTAAGTAGCCTATGGCACTGTACAACATTCCATTGCTACTTATCTAGAATGAAACCTCTTTGCTGACATGTTGGGAGTTGTGCACACTCTTAACAATGTTCTGGTAGAGATTGGAAGGCATCTAGAAAGTTACGGAATATGGATAAATGTTGTATTGAAGCATTGGCTAAGATAATTGCATGACTGTATGGCATATTTCTTTATGTGTAAGAATTTGTTCTGAAAACTATGAGATGTTTTCTAATCATGCAATTTAACTTGTTGTGTAGGAAAGATCGTATGCCATATCCTACAAAAGAAGAACTACAACATTTGTTCCAGCAACAAAGATATCTATTGAAGATATTGAAGTTCCCAGGATCTGGGATGAAGAAATGAAATGCCATGATCCGTCGATCATGAAGAATGATGTTTGGGATGTAATCCCAAGACATGAAAGGAAGTTTGCTATGACTTCCAAATGGAACTATCAGATCAAGCATGTTGCAGATGGTAGCATTGAGAAATATAAAAGTGATGAAATAGAAGATGCACCAGATGGATCTCAAGACAACATGGTGTAGTCATATATGTGTGCAGAACTTGGTATGGTAGGATAGACAGCTTTCTATCCAGTTTGGTCGTTACCAAGAGTAAAGCATATTCCAACCTTTTCTACAAGGTTGAAGAAGGCAATCTAGTGATACTACTTTTGTATGCAGATAACCTGGTTGTTACAGGTGAAAATAGATTGATTGCTGACACGCAGTGGAAGCTTACTACCGAGTTCGAGATGAAGAACTTGGGGATGATGCACTATTTGTTTTTGGCATGGAGGTGTGGCAGAGTGCAGATGGAATCTTCCTTGGACAAGGGAAGTATGCAGTAGAGATCCCGAAGAGGTTCGGGATGATGGATTGCAAGGCCATGGCCACACCTATGGCATCGAATATGAAGCTTCTATGTGATGCTCCATCTGAGCTGGTTGATGTCTCTATGTATCACCAGATGATTGGGTCATTGATGTACCTGACGAACACGAGACCAGACATTTGCTTTGCTGTGAACACATTGAGCCAGTTCCTGACGGATCCGAGGAGTGTTCACCTGGTTGCTGTAAAGCATATTCTGAGGTACCTAAAGGGTACAGTGGATTATGGGCTCATGTATGAGGCGAATCAAAAGTTTAACCTGCAGGGTTATGTTGATTCAGATTGGGGTGGCAGTGCTGCAGATAGGAAGAGCACATCTGGATGCTGCTTCAGTATGGGATCAGGTGTGATCTCTTGGTTTATCAGGAAGCAGTCCTGCGTAGCACTGAGTACAGCTGAGGCAGAGTATGTTGCAGCCTGCTCAGCTAGTTGTGAGGCAGTATGGCTACGGAAGCTACTGTCTGAGTTATTTGATCTCTCGTTGGAGGCTACTGGTATCTTCTGTGATAACCAGAGTTGTGTGAAGCTGTCCGAGAACCCAGTGTTTCATGACAGGTCGAAACACATAGAGATCAAATATCACTATATCAGGGATATGGTGCAGAGAGGAGTTGTGAAGCTCCTGTATGTTGCGACGGACGAGCATATTGCAGATGTGCTGACAAAGCCACTAGCCAGAGTGAAGTTCGAGTACTTCAGAGAGAGGCTTGGCGTTCTTCAGATCGAGGACACTTCGAGGAAGAAGTGATGGACACATTTGCTGAAGCCATTCCAAGCATGTTGGAAGGAGGATCCTTCACATGGCTGTGGATGTAAGCGCTGGATGATGAACATCAGGATGATGTTCTGGTTTCTGCTTGGATATGATCAGTTGGATCATTTTATGTATGTATGTACGCATCATGTGGATGCTGGATATGATCAGTTGGATCATTTTATGTATGTATGTATGCATCATGTTGGATGCTTGGACCATGTATCTGTATATGTATCAGGTGGATACATTGTATGATCAGGTGGATCATGTATGGTGATATGTATCATGTAGATGCATTGATGATCAGGAGGATCATGTATGATGATATGTATCAGGTAGATACGTGGTATGCATCAGATAGATGCATTGATGATCAGGAGGATCATGTATGATGATATGTATCATGTATTTGTATCAGGTGGATACATTGATGATCAGGAGGATCATGTATGATGATATGTATCAGGTAGATACGTGGTATGCATCAGGTAGATGCATTGATGATCAGGAGGATCATGTATGATGATATGTATCATGTATTTGTATCAGGTGGATACATTGATGATCAGGAGGATCATGTATGATACTTGGTATGCATCAGGAAGATGCATTGATGATCAGGATGATCATAGATGACGAGCTTCAGGATGTTTCTCCAAATGACATGCAGCAGGATGTTGCAGTGATGATCAGGATGATCATAGATGACTAGCTTCAGGATGTTTCTCCAGATGACATGCAGCAGGATGCTGCAGTGATGATCAGGATGATCATAGATGACGAGCTTCAGGATGTTTCTCCAGATGACATGCAACAGGATGTTGCAGTGATGATGATCAGGATGATCATGGATACATCAGGATGATGTATGATGAGTATCAGTTTATACTCTGTGGCCGTGGATCAGGTTGTGCAAATAAGCATGTAATTTGTGCCCTGGGAGATTTGCAGATGGTCTTTCGAGGTTTTGCCTATGGCATGTAATTTGTGCCCTGGGACATCTGGCAAATGCTCTTTCGAGGTTTTGCTTGGGAGGACATATAATTTGTGCCCTGGGAGATCTGCAGATAGTCTTTCGAGGTTTTGCCTATGGCATGTAATTTGTGCCCTGGGATATCTGGCAGATGCTCTTTCAAGGTTTTGTCCTATGGCATGTAATTTGTGCCCTGGGAGATCTGATAGGTTGAGCTGTGTGCTCGTAATCAGTCCTGGGATGCTCTTTCGAGGTTTTGCCATGACCACATGTAATTTGTGCCCTGGGAGATCCGATAGGTTGAGCTGTGTGCTCGTAATCAGTCCTGGGATGCTCTTTCGAGGTTTTGTGGTGACCACATGTAATTTGTGCCCTGGGATATCCGATAGGTTGAGATGTGTGCTCGTAATCAGTCCTGGGATTCTTTTTCGAGGTTTTGTGGTGAGGTCACATGTAATTCGGTGCCCTGGGAGATCCTATAGGTAGAGCTGCGTGCTCGTAACATCCTGGGATGCTCTTTCGAGGTTTTGTGACACACGTAATAAGTCCCGAGGATTCCACAGTATGGCCAGTGATGACGAAGACCTGCAGGTGGTGGGCCTACATCCAATATGAAAAAGGACTGGCTCTGTAGAACTTCCTATGACGAGTAGATTCAGAGATTGATTGAGATAGCAGTAGCAGTGACGATGATGATGACTCGATGACGATTATCCAGTGACGATGATCCAAAGAAGATGACTTGTGCTAGAAGAACTGTGCTGAGAAATACCTTCCTAGTTAAGAGGGAGTGTTGATGTATATGTAACTTCGGAATGTATTTCACATATATGTATATTGTATTCCTATAGAGATGGTATTATTCCTCTATAAGGAAGTGTCGTCATTTATATTGTAAGTGTCGTAACTTATACTTGATGGGTTATTAGACCACCTTATTTGGGGTCGGCCCTGTATAAGTCATGTGGGTCAAAGGGTTATTAGACCACCCTATTGGGGGTCGGCCCACTCAGCATTATGTTATGTGGTTAAGTTCGAGCCTACATGAGTTAGGTAAAAAGGCAAGTCAAGTCAAGTATAAATAGAGTGCGGGAGGCACTCTATTTACTGACTCACTTCTCACACATGCACTCAAGGAGGAGTGGCGCACTTATGGAGGAGGAGGATCTGCTGCTAGGTTATGGCTATCTCTCTTGGTTGGTTGTATCATTGCTCTATCTATCTCTGAGGAAGTTATTGGGGTTTTTCACCTTTATGGTTTTCCCCAAGTAAATCTTTGTGTCTCTTGTGTGCTTGCATTATTGTCTCCATGATTGATATGCTGTAGATATGCTGTACATGTTGTTCTCTCAGTTAAGATCCTAGATCAAATTGAAGTAAATTCTAAAAATTTAACATTTTGATCATAGTATAGTTATCAAGCATTTAACTATATATAATTCGGATCATATGCATTAGTTTTATGCATAGGGTGATTGCATCGATATATTAAGTTTATATGAATAAATAGTTACATAGGGTTCGAATTAATACGTATGCACAGGCTTACGCATAATGTGCATTCATATTAATACAAGAACTAAGAACATACTTTTGGACATATGCATTGTTGTCTTGCTACATGGTTATAAGTGTTAAACATTTCGGATTATAATCTATAGATAGAGTTGACTTATGGTAGAAATACAATAAGTGAGACCTTCAAATAAATCTCTTGAGGATTAATGAAAATATCAAACATATATATATATATATATATATATATATATAAGTCATTTAATACCATAATAGAACTGGTAATAGATCATCAACTAATAATGAAGTAGGGTTGGGTCGTTAAGTTACAAACAACATTAATAATTACAATATAAGACATCTAAATTATAAACAGTAATCACAAGGGATTATGACAGCCGCAATAATAACATGTAGACGTCAAACTAATGATGACTCTTATCCCACAAATGAGCATAGAAAATTATGACGCATACATGGGTTATAGAATTGAAAAACTATACCTGATAGATTGATGATGTTGAGTCACATAGCATCCTCTTTGTATTGCATATCTGCGACATAAGAATTAATGTCGTTATTATAATCATATAAAAAAAATTGAAAAACTGAGTAATTTTGGGGTTGTGATAAATTGGTATCAGAGCACAGTTACAAACACTAGGCCTGAAAATTGGCTCAACTCACCTGATAATTTTGAAACAAGAAACAAAAACTGACTTATGTTTTCTTTATGATATTTCTGGTACAGGAATAAAATCTCTATTTTGCAGGAAAATGGAAAGAGTAGAGACATATGCCAAAGATGGAACACATCACAGTGAACAATAAATTCATGAGCGATAATTTATAGGTTGATCTGAATGATAACCAAAATGATAATCAATCTAGAATTTTAAAAATTGTGAAAGAATTAATAGCAGAATTTGTAAGTGTAAAGGAAGATAACGAATGTATCTTAAAGGTTCAGGAAGAGTTAAATAACGTTATGCTCACTAAACTACTTGAGCAAGAAACAATAAATAATAAACCTTTAGATGAATAAAATGAGAAAACTCCATCTTATAAGCGTAGAGGGAGAAAGTTAACTTTTGTTGATAATGAAAGTGATTCATCTAGTGGTATTTCAGTAAGAGAACATAAACAGAAACATAATACCAGTGATAGTAGTGATGATGAAAAAATTACTAAAAGGAGTAAACAGTATGAGGAAATATCTGGAGAGTTCAAGAAAATAAAA
Source organism: Larix kaempferi (assembly GCA_027924585.1). NCBI lineage: Eukaryota > Viridiplantae > Streptophyta > Pinopsida > Pinales > Pinaceae > Larix > Larix kaempferi. Next base: position 7,159,978 of record BSBM01000264.1, read on the forward strand.
CCACCTTTGTTCAATGGTGAAGTAGAAACTGAGGAAGAATCCGAAGCATGGCTGTCCGGAATGCATACATATTTTTAGATTTATAATTACTCTACAAAACTTAAAGCAAAGATGGCTATTTATAATCTATCCGGAAAGGAAGATATATGGTGGCAAGATGTTAAAAAGATAAAGAAAATAAAAGAACATCATATCACATGGAGTTCATTCAAGAAACTGTTTAAAAGAAAATATCTATTGAACAATATTATGAAGAGAAAGCCAAAGAATTTTATGATCTGAAACTTGGAAAGCTAACTATGAAAGAATTGTGCAGCAAGTTTCTAAGTCTACTTTGATATGTACCATACATTATTGAAGAGAAACCAAAAGTACAAATATTTATAAGTTTTTTTCCTATTATATATAAAGAAATGATTGAGTATGATAATCCTAAAACGTTAGAAGAGGCAATGAGAAAAGAAAATTTTTGTTTTGAACAAAATAAAAATAGAAGAGATAACTTACCAGCTTGGAAAGGATAGAACTTTGATCAAAAGAAAAGAGTTAATACATTTTTCAGAAGTGCTGGAAATAACCATAAAAATTATCAAAGTAATAATTTCAGAAATAGACCTCAAAATGCAGTGAATAATCAAAGAAGACATACATCTGCTACTTATAACAAAGTTAATAATCCAAGAGGTCCTTTACAATGTTGGGAGTGTGGTGAACCACACTACTTTAAATATTTTCCAAAGAGGAGAAATATTGTTACTAATATACATTCTATACAAGAAGATGCTAGTGTAGGTGATGTGGCCATAAGTATACCAAGGATCAGTGCAACATTAGAGAATAGATAGGCAGAACATCAATCAACAATGGTCGAAATAGAAGGTATGTTACAAGACAAATCTATTTCTATGTTGATAGATCCAGGTGCAAGTCTAAGTTATATATCTCCTAGAATGGTAGACGCATGTAAACTTCAACAAAGTAAATTTGAGAAGTCATGGTAAGTTCAGCTAGCTACAAGCACAAAAAGGAAAGTAACTAGTTTTGTTGAAAACTGTGAATTTTACATGAATGACTAGAAAACACATGTAGATTTGAATGTTTTACCTTTGGGATCCTATGATATGATAATAGGAATGGACTGGTTAGAGAAACATAAATTGATTTTGAACTATTAGGAAAAATATTTTACATGCATATATGAAGAAAATAATTCTTTTTTGGTGAAAGGAATTCCTAGAAAAGTTATGATTAGAGAACTATTTGCTTTGCAAATGAAAAGATTTGTTAGGAAAGGTTATAAAGTTTTTTATGTTCACATACTAGATGACAGAGATAAAAGTGATATAAATGATATTCCAATACTAAAATATTTTAAGGATGTATTTACGGAAGAAGTTCTAGGACTTCCTCCTAAAAGAGAGATAGATTTTACAATCGATCTCATACCAGGAGCAGTACCAGCTTTGAAATATCCTTATAGAATGAACATTTTGGAATTAAATGAATTAAAAGATCAGATTCAAGAATTAATTGACAAAAAATATATACGACCAAGTGTGTCCCCTTGGGGAGAACCAGTAATATTTGTTAAAAAGAAAGATGGTACTTTAATATTGTGCATCCACTATAGACAATTAAACAAGATGATAATTAAAAATAGATACCCATTACCCCGAACTGATGATCTATTTGATCAATTAAGAGGTGCAACTATATTTTCTAAGATAGATTTGCAATCAGGATATCACCAAGTAAGAGTAAAAGATGAATACATTTATAAAACTTCCTTTCAAACCAGGTATGGTCATTATGAATTTGTCATGATGCCTTTTGGGTTGACAAATGCACTAGCAGTACTTATGTGTTTAATGAATAGTGTATTACGTAAATACTTAGATAAATTTGTAGTGGTATTTATCGACGATATATTAATTTATTCTAAGAATGAACAAGAACACGAAGATCACTTAAGGGAATGAGAAATTGTACTACTAGAACACTTAAGAATTGTACTACAAGTATTAAGGGAATGAGAAATTTACGCAAATTTTAGTAAGTGCAATTTCTTTAAGGACAAGATTCTGTACTTAGGACATGTAATAACTAAGGAAGGTATATCAGTTGATCCTGATAAAGTAAAATCCATAATGGACTGGCCAATTCCTAAAGACGTATCTGACATACGATCATTTATGGGAATAACTGGTTACTTCTTTACAGAAGAAATGAAAGAAATTTGAATGGAATAATAAATGTGAAGAAAGTTTTAACAAACTAAAACATTTGTTAACAACAACTCCTATTCTTAAGATTGCATATCCTTATAACGAATTTACCATTTGCATCGATGCATGCAAGGAAGGATTAGGCGGGTTACTAATGCAAGATAATTATGTTCTAGCTTATGAGTCAAGAAAATTAAAATAACATGAAAGAAATTATGCAACTCATGATTGGGAGTTGGCTGCTATAATTCATGCACTAACAATGTAGAGAAATTATTTGAGTGGTAGACGTTTCCTACTAAAAACAGATAATGTAAGTCTAAAGTATCTTTTTTATCAGGAGAATTTGAATGCAAGACAAGCAAGATGGTTGTCTTTTCTAAGCGAATATGATTTCAAAATAAAATTGATTAAAGGGAAAGAAAATAAAATAGCGGACGCTTTGATTCATCATGCTAACATGTTACTTGTAGCTGCAAGTAGCAGTTACAAAAGGGATTTAGAGGTTAAACTACAAACGACAACAAGAAATGATGATGAATATCAGAAAATGAAGAAAGGCAAGTAAAAAAAGATTTTAAAATTAGTAGAAATGCATTATTAATGTATAAGGACAGGTTGTATGTACCTAATTCTACGGAAGTAAAGCTGTTAATTATAAATGAAATGCACAAGACACCTTATTTAGGACACCCTGGATATCAGAAAATGATTACCATGTTAAAGAAAGACATTTATTGGCCTAATATGAAAAATGAAGTTGTTGAATATATAGCTAAGTGCATGAAATATCAGCAAGTGAAAACTGAACATCAACATTCAACAGGTTTATTGCAGCCTTTACCTATTCCAAAATGGAAATGGGAAGTCATTAGTATTGACTTCATAACAGGTTTTCCTAGAAATAATAAATAGAATGATTCTATAATGGTTTTGGTTAAAAATTTAAGTAAGGAATCACACTTTGTTCCTGCTAAATCTGCTTTTAAAGCTATTATAATGATGAGATAAATTTTCAGATTGCACGGTGTGCCTAAAATAATTGTTTCTGACACAGATACAAAGTTTAAGGAAATTTCTGGAGGGATTTGTTTAAAGGGCTAGATACTAAACTAAATTTTAGTACATATTTTCACCCTCAAACTGATGGAAAAACAAAAAGAGTTAATATGATTTTAGAAGACATGCTTAGAATGTATGTTATGGATAAACCAGGAAAATGGGAAGACTATTTACATTTGGTTGATTTTGCATATAATAACCATTTTCAAACTTCTTCTAAGATGAGTCCATTTGAAATACTTTACGGACGAAAGTGTAATACTCCAGTATCTTGGAGTAGTCCAGTTGATATATTGATGTTAGGTCTTGAATCGTTAAAGGATATGGAACTAATCGTGAAACAGGTGCAGCAAAATTTGAAGGTGGCTCAAGATAGACAAAAGAGCTATGTTGATTTAAAAAGGACTCAAAAAGAGTTTCAGGTAGGAGACCATGTTTATGTAAAGGTAAATCCAAGAAAGAGTTCCTTAAGATTGGGAAAGTGTGCTAAACTAGCACCCACGTATTGTGGTCCTTTTGAAATATTAGACCGGATTGGACTGGTAGCTTATCAGTTGGAATTTCCTCCTACGGTAAAAGTACATAATTTTTTCATGTTTTTTTGTTAAAGAAATACATACATGATGCTACTCATGTTATGGATTGGAATGTTATTCAGGTGGAATAGGAAGGAGAATTCCAAGTGGAACCAGAATGCATCCTCGACAAGAGGGAGCTTATCCTTTGGAATCATAATATTGGGCAAGTAAAAGTGAAGTGGATGCACCTTAGCCCAAAAGAGGCTACTTGGGAATTGTAAAGTAAAATGTAGGAGGCATATCCAATTCTGTTTCAAGATGAAACAATGGAAGATTGAATAACATCGAGGACGGTGTTATCTTCAAGAAGGGGTGTATGTAATACCCCTAGAACCTTGATTAAAGATTAAATACTTTGTAATAATGTTTTTAATTACTGTTGAAAAATTATTTGACCAAGTGTGGTCAAAGACACTGGTTTGAGGATATTGTATTATTTTTATTATTTATTAAATAAAACAGGAGAATCCAATCTGAAGTATTTGTTGAAAGAGTGTTTGTTGGCCCACAAGGAGGAATGACATGTCTTTGGAAGATTGCCCATAGTGGTGAAAACTACTAATTAATACCTCAACAGGTGCATGAGGAATCATCCCTAATTTTAAGGTCAAAACTCCAGATGGAGGTTATAGAACAAAAGGCACATGATGGATCTAAGTCCTATGAAAACATTTATGAAGCAATTCCCATCAGAAAAGCAGGAGGCTTGGATGGAAGAGGGAAATTATTTTTTTGACTTGAGAAGTGGAACTGAGTGATAGTTCGGGGTTGCTTCAATAGTATTTGTCCTTGTGGTCTAGCAAACATGCTCGGGGGTTTCAGAACAAGTAAGCTTGGTTGTTTTGGAAGATTGGTTGGGAGGAACAATGAACTTCATATTAGATTCAGTCTGTTCTTTCAGTCAGGTTCTATTATTATTTTAGTAGTATTATGTACATTTTCTTAATATTTGTTTAGAATTTACTGTGTAGAATGATTATCAAATGACGAACTGTATTTTATGTGTTTAGACATTCTGCTAATGATTTATTTCTTATAAATGTTGTACATTTAAGTTTTCTATTCTGCATAATATATTTACTGTCCATGATAACTGCATTATTTATCTCTGGTTATTCTAGGACAATGTCATTTTAAGACTGTTATAATATTATTATTGATGATTGTTATTCTGTAAACAATTTATAAACCTAGGGTTTGTATTTTACAAAATATTACTGTATTTCATTAAACATAGTTAGAATTTCCATTAATACACAATATCATTTAACTTTATAATAAACACATAATAATAGATTTATTATATAATGACTATAATATATTACATAAATATAATTATAAAGAAGTCAAACAATTTTAATACACTTAATCACGGAATACGATTTCAGTATAGGTTCACAAGTAATCACTTTCAAGGCATTAACACTTTGCTAAAAAAACACGAGTTTTCATACAAGAGTTTCAAGCTAATAATATTACAGAGCAATGAGGCTCATAGGAATTATAATGTTAATACCTTTTAATAACCTACAAATGTTATTACACAGCTGTAAGGATTAAAACGCATCAATACTAAGCATGCAAGGAAGAGCCGTGAGTCTCGAACTCTTTAATTTATAGGTTAGGTAAAAATAATACAGTAGTCTTAAATAAGTCATGAGGCCACAACAGGTTAACATAGAAAAACGTAACAAGTAATTATACAAATATGATTTCATTTATGTAGATAATCAAATGGTTAAACAGAGCCGTGAGGCCCGCATACATTATAGAGCCATAAAGACTCATAAGTATTATAGTTCAAACGCATAGCATACAACACGACTGTGAGGTTAAATACCTTTCTATGCTAAGTTAAAGTAAATACGAACAATATTATAAATCCGTAAGGCTCATAATGTTAAAATCCCAAATGGATGGCATAACACAGAGTCATAAGACTTACATTCAAACATGTAACTTAATACATTGTCGTAAGGCCATAAAAGAAACCATAGAAGTATTAATAAATATCTTTGTTCCACATTTGTTCATTAACCAAATTAAATGCATTCATTGATAAACAAGTTAGAAAACACGAAGCTATGGAAAATAGCCGACAAGCTTCTGAAACAGAGTATGATATCCATAGGGCTTCATACATAGTTTTAATCTTTAAAATACTTATTAAATAAATGTGTTTGGATGTCTCAACCTGTGCAAGCTCAGTTTTCATAAACGTAGTTAAATTACCCTTTACAAAGTTCAAAGAGATGCTACCAACTTAAATGCCTTGCAAACCGACACATCCTTCTTGTTCCACAAACAGCACAGTGTGTCCCCATGATCACCTGCAGCACGCTCACAACGAGGTTTAGTTAGGGTTAAAATATCCAATGTATAATAACTGAATCTTTAAATAAGAATTTACAGGTTGCTTACCAAGGTTAGGGAAGACCGAATTTCTTCCCAAGCATCGGCATAACCCAATGGTTAACCTGCAAGCACCCATTATTTCAAGTTAAATATAAACAACGTATGCATAAATGAATTTCCATACAAAGACGATTTTATAGGAACCCTGCATACTATACAAACCATAAAATATTATAAAGAATAAATATCAAAATTACCCTTCGAATCTAGTAGATGGCTGAGAATGCCAGGGATTCGAGCATTGCGCTTTGGTATTCCACAGTGAGTAATGGTTCCAGCACCTCAAAACCGTGCACAGTAGTAAAAATTTGTTATAAACCAAGTATGTGTTTAACATATAAACTGAAAACTAAAATAAATACTTTCATCAAATTGTAACAGGGAAGGCCAAGGTAAATCCTTACCATAATGACAAGAAACGCAAACAACAAGACCAATCTTTAATGCTTAACTCATTAAAAAAGATGTAGCAGAGCTGAGGCTGTCAACTGTATCCAGACTAGCAGAGGGAAGACCTGAGGGAATCTCTACGAGCACTCCAGAGGGAGGCTGTAGAAGCTATCCCTGCTAATAACAAAACCTAAACAATAAGTTAACACTATAACCACCTTACAAAATGATTGCAATATGGTGAATCTCTGCACATATCTGAATCTCATCACGGCAGTATAACTCATGCCACGAAGTAACAATGGAGAATGAACCCTCCAAACGCTTGACTTAACCTTGCAAGAATTGGTTACAATCTCAAAATGGTGTGGATCAACGATCCTAGAGATGCCACGCAAAGGCTTGGATGTACCATTTGACGAGCTCTTTAATTCTCTTTTTTAATTAAATTAAGAACAGAAAGCTATGCATAAATGATCAACCCAGGGCTACAAAAGCTTACAAGCTACCAAGCAAAATATATGCCAGACACTGCAACTTGGAAGATCTCAACACAGAGGATATTAATGAATTACTGAATCATAATTAGGATATAATCTTTTGGTGAATGGACTCCTAATAAATTGATGAACATTGAAGGAATCTTGCAAACAAATGAAAGCATCTAACTATTAATAACATTCAGCTAAACTACAGAAAGAAATCACTACCAACAACAATCTGTTAAATCACAAAAAGCAATTAAATGTCCAATTCTAGTTAACAAGCTGAGAAATCCCTAATGAAAGTAATTCACTGAATCACAACTGTAATGAAAAGGTTGAATACTAATCAAATTCTACGATCTGCTTCTACTCTTAAACACTCACAACAGAATTCTGAAAGGACCTAATTACATCCATTCACTGCAGAATTTATGCTAATTTGACATTCATCGTTCATATACTCCTCTGGAAATGGTAACAAGGATAACTCTGTAATCAATTCTCACCACTAATTAAAGGATTCACACACAACTATAATCACACACCAATTTTGTATATCAATGAATCGAACCAATCCACATTGCGTTAATAATTAAGCTATGATTCTGAACACACATGCATAAAGGAAAGAAATCCTAATTATAGAAGCACCTGTCACAGAAGGGGGCCCTGCCTTCGGCAACAGGAGCTGAATAGCCTCTCAATCACACAAAATGGATCAACACATCGATAATTCTTCTGCAATTGAGGCTAACCCCTCTGAAGAGTACCCCTGTCTTTTATACATCAATGCTTATGAGAGGATAAATGAGGAATCACATAGTTACAATGAATTCCCCAATAAAGCCTATCTACGGATCCTTAATAAGATATTTCTAGGATATACATCATGGATAGTGGAAGAAGATCCTTGGGATGTAGGGATGGTCAACTTATGAGTCATCATAAAACCATAATACCAAATTAAGCATGAAACCTCCATCTCCTTGGATCGACTGCAGCATCGTCTGATTGTTTGATAGGTAACCAAAATACCGCAGCAAAATACATTAAGCTGGATACCTCGGGTACAAGCTCCAGACTAAAATGCATATCTCCCAGCTTCCATAGTCCTTCATTCTGCGACCTGTAGATGAACTGATACCGAACCTGAAACATATCTTCTTTAGTAGGCAATAATAGCAACATAGCCCTATCAATCATAAGCAATTGACAAATAACAGAAGGGACAAGATCAATTCTTACCAAGGCCAGAATGTGCAAAATACAACCAAAAGAGCCGGTAGTAATACAGGAGTATGTAAAAAAGGAGTCAAAAACAAAGTAGAAAGGAGGAACACAAAGGGTCATATGCATAGCCCGTCATATCCCCCCAACCAAAGGGTTTGCATGTCCATATGCAAACTAAGACTGTGATCCACTGACAGGGGTACTTGGAGAGCTGCTTAGGCATTCATCACTCCATTTAAAGGAGGAATGGCCACCTTCTGTTATGATGTAAAAACCTTTCTGTTCTCCCATAATTCTGAAAAACTCACTGTCTTCCCCATCCACTACAGGTCACCAAAGTATAGGAAAGTGAAATCGGAGCCCAATCCAATTGGCTCTCTGGGTGCTTAGGTAATCAAAGTAGACTTGTATTCTATCCAGGGCTCGCTCAAACATCCTAACAGAGAAGGGATCCTTCCTTCTTAAATCCATGCTCAAGGAATTAATCCTTCTTCGTAAACAGAGCATCACTTCCAACCTATGAAAAGGGATCCAGCTCCTACATTCATGAACAACTTTAGACCGAGTAGATTCCAAGAGAGTAACAAATGCTGAATCTTGCATAACCTGGCTTCTGGCCATAAATAAATTTTCAACTGAGGGAGAAACTCTCACCCAAAGGGCATCTTCCCATTCAATATTTTATACAACAGTGGCCGCATTGTTCCATCTCAAATGATTACTCATTGTAGCTAGGGTTTTACCCCTAGCTTGTGCCAATGAGCACCTACTAAGGAGAATGGACTCCTTAGTAGCAGTTCAGTACATTAAACTAATTATGCAATAAACAAAACATTAAATTATTTCTAATACAAGCATGAAGCATAAACACCAAAATGAAAGAATGTCTTTGTATTGATGTTACCTTGAGTGTCAAGGTTGGTGAAGCCCTTTACAGTGTCCAAGAGGATGCTCCAAGCTTCTGAATGCTCCTTCTCCTTCTCCAATGGTGGGGATGGGCCAAAGTGGCTCTCAAGGTGAAAGTAGTTCAAATGATGAACTAGGGTTTCGAGAGAGATTTTGGCAGAGTAAGGGTGCTTGTGATTGTGGATATGGAATAAGGGATCTCCATCACCTATTTATAGTTTTTTGGTGGTGGAGTGCTGACCCATGGTTTTAGGAAACACATGGTTTTAGGCAGCTGTATAGGGTTTTTTCCTCCTTTTCCTCATTATTTTATATTTTTATTCCCTTTTTAGGGGATTTTTGCTATTTTTGGAGGAAAAAGGGGGTTTTTTAGCCTTTTTTAGGCTATTTTGAGGGTTTTTTGGCCTTTTGGAGGCATTTTAGGCCTTTTGGAGGCTTTTTAATGGGATTTTTGGGATTTTTAATGGAAATATGGTAGGAAAATGGACAAATGAGTCATATAATGTGGTAAATGAGCTAGTGAGCACTTTTTGGGTGTTAACACTCATGAAAGACATGAATGCTCTCAATTGTACTTCCCCAACATGAGGGTTTGGATCCCAATATTCATAATCAGTCATTACCAGGTTATGCATATATACCTCACACATAAAATCTCATTCTTCGTCATTACTCCTGGCAAAGGCATCAACAAACTGGGCTTCTGTCTCAATATGATCATTATAACCCATAGTCACCATTGAAAACCTAAAATATATAAGCTGTTCTTTTAAAAACACAGAATACAAATTCGAAGGGGGTCTTAGATTCCTCATGGAATGAGCCAAATAATTCATATATTCTTTTTCAAATTTTAATTTTTCCACTTCTTGACCAAGCCTTCTTGTAGCCATGCCGTAATTTTGTCTCTGTAGCTGTTCTGTAATTGTCTCTTGTTCTTTTCCTTTTTTTCTGATCACAGACCAATTTTAATTGTCTCTCTAGGTCCCCTGCTACCGCCTGTAGCTGAAATACCATTTCCTCTAAATACTTTATCCGGGCTTCGTCGGAAGGGTTTTCTTCATGTAGCTCTTGGCCTCCTGGACTTCCTATTTCCAAATATTCTAGTTCTTTTGCTTCAAAATCTTCCTTCGGCTCCATATTTCTTGCTTGCATGCTGTCCTCTATTTCTTCATCTCTATAATTTTCATTTTGTTCATTTTCCCATGCTACAGCCTCCAATAAGGAGTCCATCTTATATCTCTCCATTTTCCGAACTTGCTCTTGTAGGGACACCACTTCTTCTATTTTCTTTTGATAGGAGATTTTCAAAGTATTGTGATCCTTCTTCAATTCTCCATATGCCTTACGATACTTGCATAATAGGAAATATTGGAATCTCCTAATCCTGCTACCTTTGGATTTTTTGAACAAAGACGACCATTTTTTTTCTCCCTTCTGCTGCTTTTCCATGTTTTGCAACCCCAATTGATCTTCCTGGTCTTTACTGGTACTTCTTGTTAAAATGAATACTTCCTGTTTTGCCTCTGTTTTCTTATTCCGGCCCAGCAATTCTTTTTGATTTTTTTGCCCTCCCTGAGCTCTGGATCTTGTCCAAGTATGAGGTCCTTCTATTAAGCAAGCTGGGGTTTCGGCTTGAAGGCTTCTCATAGGGACTACCTGGACTGGTTTCTCCTGTTGGATCTCTGGGGTAATTTCCAGTACTTTCTTCTTCTTTTTTCTTGTCTGACCCACACTCGAGGATGTACCCACAAACGATTCCCAGGTCTGGTCCTGTTCTTGTAGGGCATCTTCTACCAATAACTTGATCAACCCGTGATGAGCCAAGCTTGTGTCTGGATTATTACTGTTTTTGACCATTTTGCTCATTGATTCTAGGGACTTCCATAGAAAGTAGGGTTGCCAATGTATTTCTGATGCCTTAAGTGGTTCAAGATTTTAAAGTGATAAGCAAAAATTAAGGTGAACCGACCTTCACATGTGATAAATTTGATTACATAGAGTGCCACTTCGCTCCATGGAACCAGTAATGAAGTTCGCTTTGTCCCCTTTTCCATCCCTTGCAACAATTCACCAGGTTCCACAAATGCATCAATCAGAGGTTTTATCGACACCTATTTTTCACACCACTTCTCGCCTATCTATGGTAATCTAGAGACCCTCGCAACCGTCATCTCATCTGCTGGAATTCTCAGTCCCCGCACTTCTGCAACTCTACTGTCATATGTGAGTGCAAACTCCATAGCAATTGCAGCGTCTCCTTTCTTCATCTTGTTAAAATATGCCAGCCATCCAGCCTGCTGGAAAATTGTTTTTACCTCTTTGTTCCCATAAACCATACCCGGGCTTCCTGGTTTGCTCCTAATTGCCCATTTCATTGCGTTCCTCTTCTTATTGCCTCCCCAAAGTGCTTATAGTTTCTCCAGTCCTTGCCGATTCTGGGAGAAAATTGGATTTTGGGCTTAAACAGGGGTGAATTATTAATACGGGTCTGGCTAAGAGTTCATGAATGGTGGAATTATCAGACACTAACTGGTTTTACCGATTTTTAAAAAAAAAGACACCCCCAATTCTCCCCCCCTCAACTAACTCAACACATGTCCTCGTGTGGCACTAACTAGCATGATAGAATGACGCGTCCTTCTGTACTTATCAAATGCCAATGAAAGATGGGTACGTACCTGCCTTACCTGAGAAGAGATGAGTAGCGTACAAATCCAGTTGGTTGCAATAATTGGACTGAATGGTGCATGGAAGGTTCTCTAGTTGTAGCGTTGATGGTCTTCTGTGAGGTTGACGAACTGTGATGGTATTTCTGGTAGTGGTCCTGTCAAATAGGATTGGATTTGACTTCAGTTTGGCTACTGAAGAGGATCCGTAATGCCGCAGTTCAACTGATGAGTGTTACGGTTTTATTTGCTGGCGACATCGAGTGATGATGGGTCCGTACAGAGAAATGAGGTGCTACCATATGAATGTGGCATGGAAGGTGGCTGAAAGTATGACTGTTGGAGCGCTGGAAAAATCGGGAAGGAGCCGGTGCATTATGAGAAATGATTCCGTGGTATCTCATAAAGTGTGGAAACTAGATGGGGGTTATGTACCAGGACGGAAAAAGGTTTGGGCGTGAAATGGAAAGGGTAGTGGTGATAGAACGGAACATGTTCTGGGGTGCAGTGGAAAACGTGCTGAAGTGGAGTGGAAGGGTGTTTAGGTAACGGAACGGAAAGGTTCTGTAATGCAGCGAAACTGGTTCCGTAATAAAGCGGAAAGGTTCTGTAATGTAGCGGAAAGGTTTTGATGACGGAATAGAAAGGTTTTGTAATACAGCGGAACAGGTTCCATAATAGAACGGAAGGGTTCTGTAATGTAGTGGAAAGGTTTTGATGACGGAACAGAAAGGTTCTGTAATACAGCGAAACAGGTTCCGTAATAGAACGGAAGGGTTCTATAATGTAGCGGAACATGTTTCGTAAAAAATGGCTTTATTCCAAAAAGCAGGGCCATCCAAAAGCGAATAGGAGAGGGTGGAATAACGAAGGCGAACTAGGATAGAATGTCCCTGTAGCAAATAAACATATAGACTTATTAGAATCCAAATTTTTTTATTTTATTTCATTCTTTAGGCTACATCCTAGTAGGATTTTCACAGTCCATATTTCTTTTTTCTTTTTCTCTTTTTTTTTTTATTCTTCAGAGATTGAACTAGTGATCTGGAAATCATTGGTGCACCAGCAGGTAGCAATGTTGCGGATGAACGCCTCTTTGGACAATGGTTTCTTATAAGGTCTTAGTCTGATACCATTGGCCATAAGAAACATACCTTCACCATCAATGGTTCTGAGTCGTACTGTACCATTATCAAAAACTGTTTCAATCTCATATGGTACCAGCCAGCGAGTATGTAGTTTCCCTTTGAAATTTTTGAATCTAGAGTCGTAGAGAAGAGCCCAGTCACCCTCTTGAAAATGCTTAGTTTTGATGAATTCATCATGCCATCTGGTTCGTTGTTGTTGTACAATGGCTGTACGTTCTATGGAAGCCAGGTGTTATTCGTCAAGTTCATTAAGCTACTGTAGGTGAGTATGTTGAGCCTGTGATAAATCCATACCTAATTGAAATGCAGTTCTTAATGTCTTAATCTCAACTTCTATTGGTAGGGTGACTTGTTTGCCATAGACTAATTGATAAGGACTCACACCTGTTGTGCTTCTCCAGGTTGTTATGTAGGCCCATAAGGCTTCAAGCAGCTTATCAGCCCAGTCTCTTTGATGAAGTTGGACAGTCTTTGTGAGCACAGCTTCCAGAATTCTGTTTGTGCCTTCTACTTTCCCATTTTCCTGAGGGTGATATGGTGAGGTTACCCTATGCTTGATATGATATTTCGTTGTGAGATCTTTGATAAGTTTAGATGTAAATTGAGAGCCTCCATCATTAACAATCTACCTTGGAACTCCAAACCTTGTGAAGATATCTGCATATAGAAAGTTTGAGACTGCCTGCTCTGTTTCCCTTGGAAGTGCCTTTGCCTCCACCCATTTAGTTACATAATCTGTGCATACTAAAATGTAGGAATTCTGTCTGGATGGAGGTTTAATAGGACCAACAAAATCTAATGCCCACTTCTAAAATGGTTCCACCACCAGCTGAGTTTGAAGTGGCATTTCATCGGACTGAAGTGGCTGCCCCATCCTTTGACAACTATCACAACTCTGGACATATTCCCTGGTATCTTTGAATATTGTAGGTCAGTAATATCCTAGTTGCAAAATATTATGGGCTGTTCGTTTATTAGCAAAGTGTCCTCCACATGGACCATCATGACAGGTTCTCAGGATTGGATAAATTTCATCTTCATGAACACATCGACGAATCACCAAGTCTGGTCCTGTATAAAACAAATAGCCATCAATCCATGAAAATATGCTGCTACGTTGCACAATCCTCTTCTTTTCTTTTGATGTCATATGCCCCGGAAGTCTTCCTGCAGCCAAATAATTTGCTACATATACAAACCAAGGAACATTAGTAGAAATAGAAAACAAATATTCGTTTGGAAAAGCATCATCCACCGGTTGAGATTCTTCATCAGTAGTTATTCTTGAAAGAAAATCAGCAATCACATTAGTTTTACTGGGTCTGTCCATTATTGAAATATAAAATTCTTGTAGCAACAACAGCCACCTAGTGACTCTGCCATTTGTGAAGGATTTATTCATGAGATATTTAATGGCAGAGTGGTCGGTATGGATAGTTACTGGGTATCCTGTAATGTAATGGCGAAATTTATTTATGGCATAGATGACAGCCAGGAACTCTTTCTCAGTCATAGTGTAATTAAGTTCCGCAGCAGTCATATTTTTACTGATAAAATATATGGCATAGGGATTCTGATTTTCTTGCTGGCCTAGGACTCCTCCTATGGTAGTATCAGAGGCATCTATAGAAATTAGGAAGGGTAGTGACCAATTTGGACCTCATAGGATAGGTGCAGTAGAGACTTTCTATTTTAAGGTTTCCCCGGCTACTTGGCAATCTTTTGTTCATTCAAATTGTTTATTTTTAGACATGAGCAAAAATAAAGGACTAGCAATCTTTGAAAAGTTTTGCACAAATCTTCTATAATAACATGCATATCCATTAAAAATGCGTAGCTCTTTTTGTGTGGATGGGACTGATAAGTTACTGATTACCTGGATTTTTGCTGGGTCTACTCAAATGCCCTCCGGAGATATAAGTTGACCCGAAACAATGCCCTAGGTAAGCATCATTCTACATTTTTCACTACTGAGACAGAGGTTCACCTCTTTGCATCGTGTAAGTACTTTTTCCAAGTTATTCAAAGCAGTTGCAAAATCTTCACCATGGGAGGTGAAATCATCCATAAAAACTTCCATAGTGTCATGAATCAGATCAAAAAAAATGCTGAGAACAACCCGCTAAAATGTAAGCAGGGGCATTACATAATCCGAAAGGTAGCACTTTATATGAAAAGGTGCCCCATGGGCATGTGAATGTCATTTTTTCTTGGTCCTTTGGTGCTATCCTGATCTGATTATATCAACTGAACCCATCTAGAAAACAAAAATACTTTCTCCCTGCTAGTGTATCCAACACCTGATCGATGAAGGGTAACGGAAAATAATCCTTATGCGTGGCTTTATTTATATCCCTGTAATCAACGCAAACATGCCACTTCCCATTCTTTTTGGGAACCATGACCAGTGGAGACACCCACTTGCTATTAGAGATGGGATAAATAAAATTTGCAGCCAACAACTTCTGTAATTCCTCTTTGACTACCTCTCTGAGTCCCGGATTCATCCTGCGCTGAGGTTGTCTGATGGGTCTAGAATACTCCTTAGTATAGATATGGTGTGTGCATAGGTCAGGGTGTAGACCTTTCATGTCACTATAATCCCAGGAATATGCAGACTTATGTTTCTTTAACACTGCAGTTAGCTGTTCTGTTTCCTGCTCTGACAATGTGGAGCTAATCTTCAGGAGCTTGCCAGGTTCAATTTCCACTTCCCTAATTTCAGGCTCCACATTAGGGATTGTGGCATTATTAGATGAGCTCAGAGTACTATCAATTTTTTGAGTGGTGCAAAATGCACTAAACAACTCCACTAAGTCTTACGAGGAATTAGAAGAAATAAATTGATTGAGCAAATCATCCTTAGTTAATTGTTTTGCTGCCATTGTTTGTTCAATCATGTACAGTTGTAGGGTGTCTTCTGCATGCTCAATTCCTTCTTCTTCTGACCAAACCAGAAGTTCGGGTTGGAGTATAGGCTTCGCAGGAGGATATAAAGTAAGTTCCTTAACAACATGTCTGTGAGATATGCGCATATTACCTGACCGACATCCAATATAAGCGTTTGCTGTGGCCAACCAAGGTCTCCCCAGAATTAGGGGGTAGCCTCCCAAATTTGATTTTGTTTGTAAAACCATGAAGTCTACCGAGTACTCCCATGAATCCACTGAGATAACAAGATCTTCTATAATGCCTTCTGGTTTCACAGGAGATTGGTCAGCCAACTGTAAGATAGTAGAAGTTTGTCTGAGTTTTGTAATGCCCAATCTGTCCATTGTTCTTTTAGTCATGACATTAATAATTGCTCCCAAGTCTATTAGTGTATTAGAGATAGGAATGCCATTGATTTGCACTCTAACCATAGGACTACCAGGGTCAGAATACTTAGCAGTAAGGGTATTACCCATCATCAATTCAGCCAAGTCACCTATCACATGGACTGTTGGGGGGTCTTTTCGTTTCCTACCTGGCTTTTTCAAACACAATTCTTTGACAACTTTGGAATAAATGGGAATGTCTTTGATAGCTTGGAATAATGGAATTTTGACACAGACATTTCGTAATTCTCCAAGGAGATCAAATTTTGATTGTGGCATCAAATTTTCTATGGCCAAGTGTTCAGGATATGGTGGTGGTTGTTTTTGCTCAATTTGAGGTGATTTCCTGGGTGGGATGGGTGGGAAGTTGTTTTCAGATTGCACTAGTATTTCTTTGGATTGGGTTGGTAAATTTTCTGGTGTTTCTTTCTCCTCCTTCTCTAAAATTATAGGAGAGGTGGTTTTACTAATTTTCCTACTAGAGCGTAATTGAATGTCATGGCAGTCCACCATGGAGATGGAATAGGTTGGATAATTGGGTATTTCAGTAGCCATTACAGGTTTTCCAACCTTATTATTAGGGTTAGGAGCGGGTTGTGCAGGAAGAAGTGGTTTTGGAGGTGAATTGTTCACTGGCAAGGTTAACTAAGGTTGTAGGGGGGGTTGCATTAATGGTTGTACTAGTGCAAATGGGAATTGAGGATTCTGTAATTGTGGGGCTAAATGCTGAATCTGTTGGTTACTCCCAAAATTTGAATTCCTCTAGCTGGATTGCCAAGGGTTACTTTGGGGATAGGAAGGTGCCAAAGTTTGTTGAGGTAAAGGTGGGTACCAAGGCTGAGAGTTTTGTTGGACTTGTGGAGCTTGTGGAACTTGCGACTAATGTAATTGAGTATTGTTCCAATAAGGATTAAACGATTTCATGGGATCTATTACTGTACCTGAAGGTCGAGGTTGCCATGGAATTTTTTGAGATATAAAACAAACTGGTTATGCATCCGTCCCTGCTTCTTCATATATAGCTTTGAGCCCTGGCAGTGAAGGACATTCTTTTGTAGGGTGCTCCAGCTCGCATAGAAGACAGATCTCCACTTTGTCCAATGGGCAGCTTTTGAGGGGATGTCTCTTTCTGCATTTAGGACAGAAGACAGCCAAAGCTCGATCCTCCTCCTCTTGCCTTTTATTTTCCTGGAGTGCGTCTAATTGAGAACTCAGGGAACTAAGTATATTAGTCTTGAAATCCTCCAAGAGGTTCCCAATTTCCACCCTTGAAACTCCTTCTCTTGAGGTCTTCGTGGTTTTGTTTACTGTATCCCGAATTCCTCTACCTGATCTGGAGGCATTCCTTGAATACCTTCTGCAGAGATCGCATGTTTCCACATATTTTAGTAGGGACACATCCCTTGAACCCATCAAATTTAGCAGATCAATGCAATAATCTCTAATTCCTCGTAAGAGCAGAATCTTCAATGTGTCATCATTCAACCCGTTCTACCGTGATCTTTGCAAATTATATTGAAATCTCTCCACATAGTCTTCTAAATTCTCATCCTCCTACTGGGACATCTTAAAAATGTCCTCCTTCCGGTCCTTGTCCTTGCATTATTCTTGATATTTATCCAGAAAATCTTCCTTCATTTGAGCCCAAGTTGTTATACTATCTCCTCCCAGGCCCATGAACTATCTCAGAGCCTGGCTTTTCAAAGTGGCTGGAAAAAGCTTGAGTTTCTGGTGATCTGTAACATAGTCATAGCTCCTGCATAGGACATCAAATTCAAATAGGAATGTATCCGGGTCTTCACTCACCATACCATGGAAGTTAGGCAATGTTGAATGTGGAATGTTCTTCATCTGGTTTGTGAGTGTCGATCCAGAGTTCCTAATTGGGAATTCAAAAGTAACCATTCCCATACTAGATTCTCCATTTGTATTTCCTCGATTTGTCTCTTCCCGGCGAGGAATGTGTACTCCCTCGCCATCCACACCTACCATTAGATATTCTAGAGTAGTTGACCGGGTGGACCACGAGGATTCAGCAACCAGTTGTTCCCCTTCTCCTTAATTATCAATACTGAATTGTTCAAGAAACCCTTCTTCTTGAACCAACTCTTGTCCTGGAACGAATTCTACCTTGGAATTGCCGAGAGATGGTGACTTTCCCTGAACACATCCTCCTTTTATTGAACTTCCTGCACGATTAGTACCTGGGGGAGGGGTATCATATGCATATACCAATATACCTATACTATCTCTTACTCTACGCATGAATACTTTGCATGTTTCAGGATCACAGGGACTTACGGCAGGCAATATTATAAACGAATATGTCGGTGTGTCTTACTTGACCCTCCTCTGAAATCAGACCAGACTTTTTCCATAATTTTCACACACACAATTCACTCAAGGGAAATAAGAAAATAAATCACAACTAGAACCAAAATAGTCAATCAAACGGCAATGTCCTTGGCAGGTCCCTGGAAACGGCGCCAAAATGATGAGCTCTTTAATTCTCTTTTTTAATTAAATTAAGAACAAAAAGTTGTGCATAAATTATCAACCCAGGGCTACAAAAGCTTACGAGCTACCAAGCAAAATATATGCCAGACATTGCAACTTGGAAGATCTCAACACAGAGGAGATTAATGAATTACTGAATCAGAATTAAGATATAATCTTTTGGTGAATGGACTCCTAATAAATTGCCGAATACTGAAGGAATCTTGCAAACAAATGAAAGCATCTAACTATCAATAACATTCAGCTAAACTACAGAAAGAAATCACTACCAACAACAATCTGTTAAATCACAGAAAGTAATTAAATGTCCAATTCTAGTTAGCAAGCTGAGAAATCCCTAATGAAAGTAATTCACTGAATCACAACTGTAATGAAAAGGTTGAATACTAATCAAATTCTATGATCTGCTTCTACTCTTAAACACTCACAACAAAATTCTGAAAGAACCTAATTACATCCATTCACTGCAGAATTTATGCTAATTTGACATTCATCGTTCATATACTCCTCTGGAAATGGTAACAAGGATAACTCTGTAATCAATTCTCACCACTCATTAAAGGATTCACATGCAACTATAATCACACACCAATTTTGTATATCAAGGAATCGAACCAATCCACACTGCGTTAATAATTAAGCTATGAATTTGAACACACATGCATAAAGGAAAGAAATCCTAATTATAGCAGCACCTGTCACAGAAGGGGGCCTTGCCTTCGACAACAAGAGCTGAACAGCCTCTCAATCACATGAAATGGATCAACACATCAAATCAGATAAAACCAGGAATTTCTTATGTATATAACTGATACAGTGTTCGATAATTCTTATGCAATTGAGGCTAACCCCTCTGAAGAGTCCCCCTGTCTTTTATACATCAACACTTGTGAGAGGATAAATGAGGAATCACATAGTTACAAAGAATTCCCCAATAAAGCCTATCTACGGATCCTTAATAAGATATTTCTAGGATATACATCATGGATAGTGGAGGAAGATCCCTGGGATGTAGGGATGGTCAACTTATGAGTCATCATAGACCCATAATACCAAATTAAGCATGAAACCTCCATCTACTTGGATCGACTGTAGCATCGTATGATTATTGGATAGGTAACCAAAATACTGCAGCAAAATACATCAAGCTGGATACCTGGGGTACAAGCTCTAGACTAAAATTCATATCTACCAGCTTCCATAGTCCTTCATTCTACAACCTATAGATGCACTGATACCGAACCTGAAACATATCTTCTTTAGTAGGCAATAATAGCAACATAGCCCTATCAATCATAAGCAATTGAAAAATAACAGAAGGGACAAGATCAGTTCTTACCAAGGCCAGAATGTGCAAAATACAACCAAAAGAGCCGGTAGTAATACAGGAGTATGTAAAAAAGGAGTCAAAAACAAAGTAGAAAGGAGGAACACAAAGGGTCATATGCATAGCCCGTCACCATCCTGCCTGCGTTTAAAGCCATCACATGGGATTTCACCAACTCAGTAGACGTGGACATCCACGATGGCCCTGTGGTAAACATCACAAAACCCAAAATGTTAATACATGAATCAAATCAGATTTCCGTAGATCAGTTTTTAATGCCAATTTTAAATGCAAATCATTGGCACAGATCTCATAGCATATAATACGATGGCATAAGGGTTTGAATTACGAACTTCATTATAGTTTCAGATCACAAATACAAATATAATCAATGATGTTGATATGACGTGGGATCATAGTTAATACTATGATCCCAACTTCGTTTTCATTGCATAAGTTATGATTTCACAAGGTTGATAATGCACACAATTAATATGGTTTTCAATCTATAGGTATAGACCATACGTAAGATGCATATAGTGCATTATAATCATTGCATATACCTTATATCAAGGAAAAAATGATTTTCATAATATTCAAGCTTAGGCTACAAGCCAAGCATAGGTTAACGCATAACATTTTGATCATAGTATAGTTATCAAGCATTTAACTATATACAATTCAGATCATATGCATTAGTGTTATGCATAGGGTGATTGCAACGATATATTAAGGCTATATGAATGAATAGTTACATAGGGTTCGAATTAATACAAGCACTAAGAACATACTTTTGGACATATGCATTGTTTTCTTGCTACATGGCTATAAGTGTTAAACATTCTAGATTATAATCTATATATAGAGTCGTCTTATGGTAGCAATACCATAAGTCAGACCTTCCAATAAATCTCTTGAGGATTAATGAAAATATCAAACAGATATATATATAAGTAATTTAATACCATAATGGAACTGGTAATAGATTGTCAGCTTATAATGAAGTATGGTTGGGTCATTAAGTTACACACAACATTAATAATTACAAGATAAGACATATAAATTATAAACAGTAATCACAAGGGATTATGACATCTGCAATAATAACATGTAGACATCAAACTAATGATGACTCTTATTCCGAAAATGAGCATAGAAAATTATGACGCATACATGGGTTATAGAAATGAAAAATTATACCTGATAGATCGATGATGCTGAGTCACACAACATCCTCTTTGTATTGCATATCTACGACATAAGAATTAATGTCGTTATTATACTCATATAAAAAAAATTTAAAAATTGAGTAATTTTGGGGTTGTGACAATGACGCAGGCATAAAACTTCCTAGGTGCGTCAGGTGAAATCCAAGTTTGAACAAATAAAAAATATCAATAAAAAAAGATAAATGGCTAAGCTAAAAGTCCGAATTAGAGTCTGGATCACCTAGTAACTCTCTGATAAACAGATCCAATAAAAAAGAGGCAATTAAGAGGTTATTGGAAGAAAACCAATAAATAAAAAATTACAAATGAATAAAAAACTATGGGCTACCTATCCCCAGTGGAGTCTCCAAATTTGTTTGCGGACAATTAGTCAGTGCGGACAATAAATGATCTCCCTTGTCCAAATGGTTCGTATCTAGAACAAAAGAAGTACACAATACAAATTAATTTCCTAGATTGATCAAACTGTAAAGGATATGAGAAGATAACTCACCTTACGAATGCAGTACTATCTCCTTGCTTGATGTAACTCTTGATCTACAAATATCCAGATCTCCAGCTGCAAAACAATATACCACAAGGAAAACAAGCAAGTAGTATTAAGATATAAATGTAGATCAATATTGTTGATGTATTTTTAACTTCAGAAGATATTCACTTGTATATTGTATGTATTACATTTGTACTTTATTTTATCCCCAACAGAGATATATTATTCCTCCGGTTGGAAGTGTCGTCATTTGTATTTGCAAGTGTCACAAGTTATATTGTAAGTGTCGTAACTTATATTTGATGGGTTATTAGACCACCTTAGAGGGGTCAGCCCAGTATGGGTTAAAGGGTTATTAGACAACCCTAGTGGGGTCGGCCCAGTGACAAGTGGTAATGGGTTATTAGACTCTTTTAAGGGAGGTCGGCCCAGCTAGAGTAAAAGGCAAGTAAAGGTAAAGTATAAATAGAGAGGAGCACCTCTCCATTTATCCATTCATTCACTCACTCACTTCACATTAGTGAGAGAGAGGAGGAGTGCGCACAAGTGGAGGAGGAGAATTTTCTAGGACACTATCTCTTGTTTTTGGGTTTGATCTTTGTGGTCGTTGTATTGGTGCTCATTCTATCTCTGAGGAAGTTGCGGGGTTTTTCACCTTCTTGGTTTTCCCCGGTGAAATGCTCTGTGTCTCTTGTCTCTTACGTTTGATATGTTGTAGATGCTGTTCTCTCAGTTAATATCCTAGATCATATTGATTTAAATGATGAAAATATAATGTGGTATCAGAGCTATCCTGAAGGAAGGCATTGTATGGCATTTATGACACTTGTTGCACTTGCGACAAATTGAAAGCTAGGGCTTGGTATAGTAAAAAATAGTCATCCTGAAACTTTCGCTATAAACCAGTTTTGGCAAAGGTTCAAGATATGAAACGTTTATAGGACGAAGATGAAATGTTCATGTACCTTGTTGCCGAAGATCAGCCTCAGATTCATTGTACTTTGTGAGATATGACACGTACAAGTTAGGGTTTCTGCCTCTTCCAAAATGCATCCCTAAACAGGTGACCTCGGTACAAAGGTCATATATCGGGATAGGAATCTCCAGATGGAATTCCATAAAAAGTGGAAGTTAGGGAACGGACTTTAGTTTCACAGGTCCGCGTTTTAGAGGGCTAATTTGAAACAGTGACATGTGGAACTCCGTACAAGTTCGCTATGCTATTTCATCCCATAAATAGGTCATGTTGTGACACTTAGAATATCTCTCTCATGGAGAATCCATTGGAGCTCATATCTATGGCGTTGGAAAGATGACAGGTCAATCTACCACAGGCCGAAGTTTTAGACCTTGAGGATCCGAAATTTTAGAGATGCACCAGAAAAAATATGGCATATATTTTTGTCAAAACAGAATTGGATTCTGAGCACCTTCATTTTTTGGCTTGTCACTGCTGCGGGAAATTAGGGATTTTGACAGAAGTGGAATTTTGGAGTTCTCTCACCACAAGATTGTTCTCCTTGGTAAAATCAAAATTTAGAGACCAAGATTGAAGTTTTTGGTTGGGTAGAACCCTGGGATCTATCAAACCCTAGTTTGGTTTTTGGACTAGAAAAATACGAAAACTAGATTTTGACAGAAGTTGCAGATCCGAAATTCGTAGGTCATTTTTGAAGGGTCAATTTTTGGATTTTTCAAAATATGAGCACACCAGCTTGCTCGCCTCAGTCAATTGCATCTCCTTGTCCAGGAAGAAGTTTGAAATTCCAAGTTTGGATTTTTAGGGTTTCTCTGCCAAACCCTAGCCAGCTCCAAATCCAATTTCAACAAATCAAAGTATATAGGATTGGGTTAATCCTAGAAGAGAATGATTTGGACACCTACATAAGTGAAGAAGTTCCAGTTCCAGAGGGAGATGAGGCTAAGGCCTTACATAAAATACTACAAGCAATCTCGAACGGTATGACTTGAGGAGATACAGGTATGTTTTGAAATATGTTCATGATTAAGTTTATGATATGTTTGTTTTCATATTATTGAGGTTAGTACAATCTTGATTAACTTTAGACTTGTCTTATCACCTTAGTAAAAGTATGAATGCATGTGAATGATAGAAGACATTCATTGATTAGGGTTATGACACTTATGATTGTACTAATGCACTATGGTGTTGTATGAGGATGATGTTGTCTGCTAACATGAAAGGTACATCAAGAAAGACAAATCAAGTTCTAGATCAAGAACATATGACCATGGTGACTTGAAGACAAAGACTCATCCATAGCCATTTATCACATAGAAGCTCTACTTACAAGGTATGTATAATTTGGTTCTACAATGCTTAACTTATGAGATATGTAGGTTACTAGCACAAGGTCTCTAAATCATTGAAGAGAACAAGAAAGACATTGTTTGGGTATGTTAGACATAACTCGCAAACATGATAATCCAAGTATGTTTTTCCTGTATCAAGTTAGAATCCTACCTTGTGTTAGGATCTTATATAATTATACTTTTTGTATGATTGATAATGATTATTCATGAAATTATAAGTTTGAGTAATCATGGGTTTATGCATATTATGCTTCTTAGTTTGATTAATAATATGACAAAATAGAAGAGTCCTATGGTCAAATAAGAATATGCATGAGTAAAAGAAGTACTCCCTGAAACCTTGAATACTAACGCTTGTGATAAATTACCTGTGTATGAAATGACCATACATGTTTAAGATTATTTAGAATCATAATGTTTTGATAGTATTGGATTATACTAATGAATGTATGATTATGTATGATATCTTGAGGATGACACAATGATGACACTAGTGCACACTTAAGCATGCATAGTGGTCCAAGATAGATATAAGTTCAAGGACAGATAATCCAGGAAGCAAAGATCAAGAGGGAGCACACTCCAGTAGTTCCCGCAAGGAAGCAAAGATTGAGAGGGAGTCCACCCAACAACCAAACAAAGATAAGTATTTGAATTGTCATTTCTTGTATATATGATTACTTAAATAATGTTGTTCAGTCATGTACATACTTATGTTCCTAGATTTAGGATGTATATTATGCATATTAGAAAAGTTGCATTAATGAACAAGATACTACTATATACAAGTAATGGGTAAGTGGCCTATGGTACTGTACAACATTCCATTGCTACTTATCTAGAATGAAACCTCTTTGCTGACATGTTGGAGTAGTGCATACTCTTAACAATGTTTTGGTAGAGATGGAAGGCATCTAGAAAGTTACCGTATGAATGCAGGATATGGATGAATGTTGTATTGAAGCATTGGCTAAGATAATTGCATGAATGTATGACATATGTCTTTGTGTGTAAGAATTTGTTATGAAATCATGAGATGTTTCTAATCATGAAATTGAACTTGTCTTGTAGGAAAGACCGTGTACCATCACCTACAAGAGAGACTTGTTTCGAAGAACAAGTGACGAAGACTCAACAAATTTAGAAAACTACCTATTGAATATATTGAAGAATCTGAAGTTCCCAAGATCTGGGATGTAGTAATGGAAGGATGCCATGATAGAGAAGTACCAGTCAATAATGAAGAATGATGTATGGGATGTGGTCCCAAGACCAGAAGGGAAGTCTGTTGTGACTTCCAAGTGGATCTACAAGATCAAGCATACTGTAGATGGCAGCATAGAGAAACACAAGGCAAGGTTTGTGGCTCGTGGATTCTACCAGAAAGAAGGGATAGATTATGAAGAAACTTTTGTACCTATAGCCAGATACACTTCCATCAGAACAGTACTTGCTCTGGCTATAGTAATGAAGTGGAAGATACACCAGATGGACGTTAAGACACTTTCTTGAATGGTGTAGTCGAAGAGGAAGTGCATGTGGAGCAGCCACTCGGATTTGAGACACATGACAGGGATTCACATGTGTGCAAATTAAAGAAAGCCTTGTACGGTTTGAAAGAAGCACCCAAGACATGGTACGGTAGGATTGACAGCTTCCTGACTAGTTTGGGATTTACCAAGAGTAAAGTGGATTCCAACCTTTACTACAAGGTTGACGAAGGCAACCCAATGATACTCCTACTGTATGTAAATGACCTGTTTGTGACAAGTGTGTTGGGTGTGTGAGCTATCTCAAATAAAACACCTAATCTTTAATTATCGACCAGGATTGGTAATCTTAGAGTTGAGGCAAAATATATGATAAGGTAGAATAGTGCCTAATTTTTTCGGCTTGTTAGACCTTCAAAATGTTTAATAAAGAAAAGATCGTAAGATCTTTAAAAATGAAAAACTAATTCAAACTTCAGAAAAACAATAAGAGAACTAAATCAAATCTAACTAAACAACCGACTAGAATAGTATCAATTTATACTACTCTACTGTTATATTTAAATGATGGAAAGGGATAGAAAAAGAACTGATAACCAAATAAGAATTGCTAGGGAGAACTTGTAAATGTAAATAATTCTAAAACTAAACTACCTGATTTTAGATAGAGAACAATTGTAAATAAACGATCTATGAGATAATTGAATTTGATGATAAATTACATAAACAGAAACTATGCTAATCAAAGTAAATTACAAGCTAAATAATTTCAACAACTAATTCAAGAAGAAACCCCTATTCCCATGTAAGAGGAACCAAAGTGAATGTATCGTAATGACTTTCAAATGTAATAGCGAAACAAAACGGAAGTAAATTTAATCTAACTTCAATAAAGAGATGTAACCTACAAAGAGAAAAATTACAGTTAACTTTAAACATTTTGATCTATCTACTATCCATGAGTAGATATAAAACTAACTAAACTTGATTGGGAAGCAAGTAGAAAACTTAATAAAGATGCTTATTTCTGATCTAAATCTCATATCATGAATGTCTTCACTAATTACATGGAATGGAAAATAATTCTTATGATTAACAAATTAAGACTACTTAAGGAATGAAATTATTAACTATGATTTGAAAATAAACTATCTAGAAACAAACTGATGAATTCTGAAACAACAAATAACTATCAAATCTAATACAAAATCTTAACTTTGAAAGAAGGTTAGAAGAAAGTGAAGGAAGGAAATGTGGAAGGAGGAAACAATAAGAAAAACTCAATTAAAAACTATGTAGCATAAAACCAAATTTAAATTACACCTAGAACTATAAATTAGAAGTGAGAAACATTATTTCTAATAGGCAAGAAAGACTGGAATCTGAAAAACATCAAAGTAATGCAGAAAGGGAAGTCCGAATGACGATCCAAATTCCATTCCGAACGACAGTCCGAATGACAGTCCGAATGGAGGAAAAACAAACTAAACTAAGGAAAATGAGAGTTTTGATGATCTTGACGTCAGCTGGCGAATGCACATGAACCTATAATGCAGATAAATTAGTTAGAAGACTTGTTGAGGAGTTACGTTAATAGACATCAACCTATTTTAATCATTGTCTAAAGGAGATAAACTATTTCTATGAGATGGAAAAAAGAATATTAAGATGAAAGAAAAGAGTTAACCTACAACTACATGAAAGAACAAAACTAATAGAGAGGAAAGAAGGAAACTAATACTAACTATGGAAGAATTCTGAGGCAATATCTAACTATCGATGATGGAAGAAAGAAAGACTGAAAGCAACTACAAACTATTAAGCTTAGTCGATCATTTACTAAGTCTGTAAACACAAATTAAGTTAGCAGCATAACATAAATTACAGAGGAGAAAAATATATCATATACAAAAACGAAATTGATTATAAACACAGGAAAACAAACTAACTATTTGCAGAAAAGAAAATACAAAAAACAAAGACAAAACCTCTGGTTGATGAGGGGCCCTTCCCAGCAATCAGAGATGAAAAACTGGATTGATTTAGCTACTCAGACTATCAACAAATTGGAACTTCCCTTAACTTGAGAGAATTAAAGAACTGTCTCCAACTACAAACTCTTAACGACTGCGAACTATCTCTTAAACTGAAGGACTAAAAATTAATCAGACTAACTCGTCTCAGTCATGGAGACAACTATTTATAAGTTACAAATAGGTGAGAGGGTTGACAGAGTCGACCTCTCTAATAATAGAGGTGTTTAAATGACTGTAACCGTTGATTGAATGGTGCATGCCAATGCAGGGAGCATCTACCCATCTTACACAAGGTTGGTTTCTTCACGTAGGTGTTGCAGCGTCAATCTACCCTTGACGTGGGCAGAGAGGTAGCAAGTTGTCGAACTGAGCGAATGGAGGAGAGGCTACTGGAGAAATGTTGTGGCAAGGCGTTGTGCTAGCAAGCTGAACATGTGCAACCTAGACTCCTTCCAGAACAATGGCGTAAACAGGAAGCATGATTCCAGGCTGAATGTGAGGCTGAATTGGGTGTTGGAGTGTTGACATAGATGCAGGAGTTATGTCGACAGACCGAATGTGGGCAAGCTGGACTCCTTCCAGAACGATGGCGTGCAAGTGCGTGAGCAGACATGTGTGATTCTTGGCTGATCAAACAAGAGAATTGACGTTTGGAGCATTGTCATGGGCATGGTGATGCATCGGAAGACTTAGCGAGCTTGGGGACATATCTTCTAGAGCAACAACTCATTAACCATCAGCTCCACATGGAAAACAAAACCCATGTGCCCTTCTTCTGCTTTAACGGTCTGAGATATGCCAACCATGGATTTCGGGGGCTGAACGTGGGGCTAAATGACGAGCTGAATGCGTTTAAGCCTTAACACATAACACATAGTTTGAATGAAGGGTCATTAAAAAAATGCAGTCTGTCAATAAAAACATAAATGTCAATAATGTCCAGAAATTGTCATTTGAACATAGATAAACCATAATATAACGAAATATAAACAAGATTTGTGTAATAGGTAAATATATGCATACCTGGACTGTTTGATGGGATGAATGATAAGAAAAAAACCTAATATAACAAAGAATGACAAAAATAACGCCATTTCGAGTAGATTGAATGATAAAAAATAGTGACAAAACGGACGCCAACATTCCCCCAAACCGAGGATATGCCAGGTCCCACTAAGCAAAAGAAAAATTAGGAAGAAGGCTAAACTGCTGTAGCAGCTTCCTTCGACTGAGATGATGAAGATATAGATTTAGCTTCGAGGTCCTTGAATTGGTATTTAAGTAATTATATCTTATCCTCAAGGCAGTATGAGATGTTGTTTTGGCGCTAACCAAGCATTCAATGTCTTTTACTTGTGCACGCAATGCCTTGTTTTCTTCATGAAGCTCAGAAATTGTTCCCACATAGCTTTGATTCTCATCTGTTAGTTGTGCTATCACTTGGGTCAATTTATCCCATTTCTGCTGACTCGAAATAGGTTGTTCTATATCATGCTCCAAGTCCAATTGAGGACTCATCTCTTTTGGAGATGTCTCAACATTAATAGTCTGTTCTTCAGAGATTTTGTCTTTGTTATATGTAGGAGAGCTTCTGGCAGCAGGCGTTTCACTCATATGAGCGGATGCATTAGCTAGTGTGAGGAGGGGTGACTCAAAAGTACGATCGCCCGACTGAATATTTGAACATGATGGTTGATCAACAGTCTGAGTGATAGACTGATCAACGGACTGGTCGCAATTTATCTCTCTAAGTTTGGTAGGTATTGATGAGAAAAGTGAAGATTCGAGAGCAATCTTAGGAGAGTATAATGAGTGGATAGAGTGCATATCATTTAAGGAACTCTCATCAAATCATACACATTTAGTATTTGGTTCTTCTTGGGTAGAAGGATGCTTATGAGAAGGGGAAGCTTCGACAGTAGATAAATGAGGGTTTAGTATCTCAAAAACAAAGTGATCCCAAGTTTGACCTCTCTCCTTTAATTGATGAATGATCAAAAGCTTAATAAGACAATGGTGATACAAGCTTCCAGAAGGATTAATAGTATTTTTCCTAACTTGACTCAACATCTTTTCCAAACTCTTTAGGAAGTAAAATGGGAAATTTAAGGGCTGATTATTGACAAAATGAGCTAATAGTCTGACATGGCAAGATTTAAAAATAGTGAACTTACCTTCGCAGGTTATTAAGTGGATGATAATGGTCAAAAGATCCAAGTACTCTTGCTTGATCCATTCTCTACGGAAGCCTTTAGTGCTAGTAATGTGTTGAAAATCGGGCTTAAGGGCGAACAGGTGAGCTTCGCGTGGAGAAAAAAAATGCTTGTGCCATCGGGCACCTTCTCTAGTGAACTTCGTAGCTAACGCTATTGACTCTTCTGTCATGGAGAAAACAAGACGACCGACCTTGGCCGTCTTGCCGTCAAAACCTTTGGAAAATAGTAACGAAATCTCATGGTCATAGCCATTAAGGAAGTGGAGAAATGGGCTCCAACCTTCTTGAGAGAATAACTCATGGCATCTTTTAAACTTAGGGATACGCAGAAGATCTTGATAACTACCAGGATCGCAATGGTTAGGCATTGTTGATGGAAGATGGGGAATATATTGAATAAGTGCGGAAGATACAAGAAATTGCAGAGGATGTGGTTCACAGAGAAGAAATGAAGGGCGAACAAAGTGGAGCAGAAGTTCACACAACCATCAGTTAAATTAAAGTTCGTTTAGATGGTTGAATGTTCATAGGTGAGCACGCTTAAAAGGATCACGCTTGTACTTCGAAGATATTGAGTCAAGTGCCAGTATTGAAGTGCGTGAATTCAGTGGATGCATGTTTGGTGTAGTGTGTTCAACCATGTGCAAAGCCAAGCTTTGGATGGGTTGAATGAAATTCACATAATAGGATAGATTACACGTGGGAGATCATAGAGATTTGATCCAGATGCTGGCGATTCGTGTGATATCTAGGATTACGACGGTCATGCAATAATTCGAAATGACACAAGATTCATTCATTCAATGGAGGCGAGATGGGTAAAGGAATAAAACCAAGTGTGAGATTTGACGTTTGATTGATTCTTTTCATCATTGGTTAGTCAAAAATTCTCAAAATATCTAGCATGCTATTTGATATATATTCAAGCTAAGATTTCATTCAGCAATTTTTATTCAAAACATCACCCATCTGCTGCATTCGTCACTTCATTCGGATCGGTGTTCGACCCGTCATTCAGTCCTTCATACAGACTTTTGTCCTTACAATATTTTCTTACTAATACTTGAATGCAACTGATTTTGCAAAGAATTTCTGAAGCTGTTAGTGCACAAAAGATGCTGTAAACTTTGCTTTTCTGGATCTTTTAATTGTGTTCCTCTTTTTAATCTTGATTAGATCAATTTTTCTGCTTTTTGCATTAACCTGAAAATACCTATCATTTTGTCAGAGATAAATGAAATTTCATAAATATTCAATAGGTAAGAACAATTTTGATCTCCCCCCCAAAGCCAAAGATATGGCCTGTCCTCAAGCCACAAAAAAGAATGTTAACTATTCAATTATTTTCCCTTAGGATATTTACCGATA
The DNA here is from genome assembly GCA_027924585.1 of Larix kaempferi. Lineage (NCBI taxonomy): Eukaryota > Viridiplantae > Streptophyta > Pinopsida > Pinales > Pinaceae > Larix > Larix kaempferi. The sequence continues at coordinate 7,191,409 of BSBM01000264.1, forward strand.
GCTGAAAGTGTTATGATACGTTTCTCAAGAAAATGACATATTAACTAAACATGCAGATGATTTAGATATGTACATTCATAAAAAAATAATAGAGTAGTGCTTAAAAAGGACCATATGAAGAATGATAGTACAATTGATATGAAAGATGCCACAAGAAGACTAGCCATCCATGACTCATGTTAAAGATTTCTTGTCATCCCAAGATATAAATAAGGTGCACCGTAAAGCTTTATGAGATTTTTATAATTATGGGTCCGATTTCTAGGATAATCACATCCTAGATATTGTTTTGAATTAGATGACAAGTTCCAAGTTCAACTTACAGTTATTCTCTAATGATAGTATAAATAATTGGCCTCAACATATGTTTGTATGCTCAGGTTTCTTATATATGAATCATGTGCATAGAATTGTGTTAACGGGTCTTTGTTACCCGATATTGACCTGCTGCCAGCAGGCCTATTCAGTACCCCGTTGGGTTTATCTTGGTACCATGCAAGCATAGCCCTGCTGCAAGCGAGCCTGTTCAGTGCCCCGACGGGTTTACTTGCATTTACCTAGCTTCCTTGTTTAAGTTTTTACTTAGCATGGAACCACTGCCAGCGAGTCTGTTCAGTACCCCGACGGGTTTGCTTTGTATAATGATGTATATATATATATTTTTTTGTAAGGAAGCCGGTTGGCACTAGAGTGTGTTAAGCCTGCTAAACACATAATTCAAAATATTAGAACGAACCTTTATGAGAAACTTTATTAATAATGGCCAAAGTTCAAGATCATGTTAATAGATAATAACCTAAAGTTGTTCTTTGATCTATATCTATCTTTTTCATAAGAAATCAGTAGTGTTCCCCACAAAAATAAAAACATCGTTCACTTCTAAGCTACCTTTAAAAGATGCTTTAAGAGACAAGTTTTGATAATGAATCTATGGATGAGCTAGTGATCCATAGGTGTAGGATAAAGATTTCTAGAGATCATAATGATGAAAGTAGGTCTTTTAAGCAATTGTTCTAATGATAAATTAGAAATGTGCATGTCTGAATCAAATACTATATTCAGAATCATAAAATAAATGGTTTGAAATAACATAAGAACACTTTATCTTTTGCTTAAAAAAATGTCAATTTCAAATAATCGAAAGAGAAGGGGGTAGGATATATTGGAAAATTCTTTTAAGCACTTCCCTTCTTCAAATAATATCACATGAGCTGATTACAAAGATAGGGTTCTTGTGATTAGGCTGCAAAACCACTTATCAGATGATTCGTATCTTTATTCAAAACAAAACAAAACATATGTACAAAACAAGTCATGTAAAATTTTTGAATTTAACAAAAGGAAGAGAGTCTTCTTGTTTTGATTGAGAAACTTCTTATGAAGTGATCATAATAATTTTCCCTGTAGAAATTCAATCAGTTGTTAGAAATGACTATTATTATGGAAAAAAAACATATTTACATATATACAAAGGAATATAAACCAAAATAATTCAAGGACTAGGAGGAGGAGGAATGAATTCCTCTTCTACCAGTTCCATTTCTTCCTATTGTAAGGCATTTTGTACAAAGTCTTGTTTATATATTGGTTGATGATAAAGTCTAAGTCTATGTCCATTTACAACCAAGGAAATTTGAGGATCATCAATTATCTTAATTTTAATGGATCCATTATCAAAGGCTGTAACAATTTCATATGGACCCATCCAACGAGTGGTTAATTTACCTTTAAAGTTTTTATATCTTGAATCAAAGAGTAGTGCCCAGTCTCCAGTTTTGAATTGTTTTTGTTTAATGTATCTATCATGCCACTTTTTATGTTGATTTTATATTAAGATTGTGCATTGAACAACATCTTTCCTAATCTCATCTAATTCATTTATCTGCAGGATCCGTTGACTCTGTGCTTCTTCTAGTTCATCCCTAATTGTGCAGCCATACGAAAGGTTTTGACTTGGAATTCAATGGGTAAAATAATTTTTTTACCATAAACGAGTTCATAAGGCGTGTGGCCAGTGGTGTTTCTCTAAGTTATTCTATAAGCCCATAAGGCTTCTGGGAGCCTATCTTCCCAGTCCTTGTGGTGTAACTAGATAGTATTGGTCAGGATAGATTCTAATACTTTGGTTGTGATTTCTACCAGACCATTTGCTTGAGGATGATATGGCGATGATTTGCAGTGTCTAATACCATATTTATCAGCAATCTCTTTCATTAATTTAGAGGTAAACTGAGATCCTTGATCGGTTACAATTTCCCTTGGTACACCGAATTGGGTAAATATCTCTTCATAAATGAATTCTACCACAGATTTCTCTGTGGCTCAGAATAAAGCTTTAGATTCCACCCATTTGGTGACATAATCTGTACAGACCAGGATGTACTTCTTCTTGCGAGACATCGGCGAAATTGGTCCAATGAAATCTAGATCCCATTTTTCAAATGGATCAATCATAACTTGGGGTTGCAAAGGAATCTCATCGGATGGTGTAGGTCTACCCATTCTTTGACAACTATCACACCCCTTGACATATTTGGCAGCATCTTTAAAGATGCTTGGCCAATAGTACCCAGAGTGCAATACTTTGTATGTTGTTCTTTTATCAGAAAAATGCCCACCGCAAGGTCCACCATGACATGCATGTAGGATCTCTGCCATCTTGTCCTCTCGTACACATCATCTAGTAATAAGATCAGGACCAGTACGAAAGAGATCATTGTCTACCCAAAAATAATTGGAACTTTGAACTATGATCCTACGTTTCTTAGGTGGGGAGAGATGGTTAGGTAGCTTTCCATTTGCTAAATAATTGGCTATATTTGCAAACCATGGGGTTCGAATAGATAAAACGAACAAATGCTCATCTAGGAAGCTATCATCAACAGGGCTGGTATTATCATCAATTTGAATTTGAGAGAGGAAATCAGCTACTACATTCTCTCGACCGGGATGATCAATAATGGTAATGTAAAATTCTTGCAACAAAAGAAGCCACTGAGTCACTTTGCCATTGGTGATGGGTTTATTCATTAAAAACCCGATGGTGGAGTGGTCAGTGTGTATAAAAATTTCATATCCTGTGATAAAATGACGAAACTTGTTGATGGAGTAGACTACTGCTAGAAACTACTTTTCCGTAACAGTGTACTTTGATTTTGCAGGAGTCTAATTTTTACTGGCAAAATAAATGGCATGTGATGTCTGTCCCTCTTTTTGACCTAAAACTGCCCCTATAGATATGTCAGAAGCATCAGTGGATATATGGAAAGGAAGGGACCAATTTGGGACCGTAAGAATTAGTGTTACTGATAGCTTGGACTTTAAAGTTTCGAAGGCTTGTTGACATGGTTCAGTCCATTGAAATTATGTGTCTTGCATAAGTAGTTTGAACATCGGTGTGGCTATTTTAGTAAAATTTTCAATGAAACGTCTATAATAGCCGGCATGGCCAAGAAAAATTCTTACTTCCTTCGGAGTTTTCGGATGAGGAAGATTAACAATGATCTTGATCTTGGCAGGGTATACTTTGATACTTTGAAGAGAAACGTGATGTCCCAGGATTATGCCCTCAGTCAGTAACATCTTACATTTTTCATGAATGAGAGCTAAGTTCATTTCTTGGCACTGAATAAGAATTGTTTCGAGGTTATCAAGGGCTTCTTGGAATGTATTACCATAAACTATAAAATCATCCATATAAACTTCTACACTGTCGTGTATGAGGTCAACAAATATTCCTAGAACTGCACGTTGGAAAGTAGCAGGTGCATTACATAGGCCAAATGGTAATATTCGATAGGCATACGTCCCCCAAGAACAAGTGAAAGTTGTCTTGTCCTGATCCTCAGGTGCTATTAATATTTGATTGTATCCACTATACCCATCAAGGAATGAGAAATATTGTTTCCCTGATAAGGTGTCTAACACCTAATCGATAAAAGGAAAAGGGAAGTAGTCTTTAAGAGTGGCCTTGTTCAGTTCTCGACAGTCAACATAGATACACCATTTCTCTGTGACTTTCTTTGGAACTACCACTAGAGGAGAGACCCATTTACTGTTGGAAATTGGGTAAATGAATCCAGCATTAAGGAGCTTTAGTAGTTCATCTTTTACTATGTCCTTTAGTGCTGGGTTTATTCTTCTCTAGGGATGCCTAACATGAGGTATGGTCGAGTCTGTGTAAATGTGATGGATACAGGTATCTGTGTGTATACCTTTCATATCGGTATACTCCCATGTAAATTCTCCAGTTTGACTCTTGAGAACTTTTAGTAATTGTTTTTGCTGGTTCTCATCTAAACCTGCATTTATATGCAGAAATTTATCGGAACTAACCTCGCATGGTATGGTATAAGATCCTATATTTTCTTCGATTGCAAAGACATAGGGTGTACTTGTGAATGTTGAGAGGATCATATTTTCTTAGAATTCATCTCCAAAGATATGGTCAAATTGGGAAAAATATTGAGGAAAGTCTATACAGGTTGTGGAAGAGAGAAATTGGTTCAGCACGTTCTCGGTGTTCTATTCTTGAAGTGCCCAAGAGAAATCACTAGCAAGGGAAAGTTATTCCAAGTTTTCATCTTCGAAAGGACAATCTAACCAAAATAATTTTTCAGCTATTGGCTGAGATGGTGGATATAAGGCTAGTTTTCTTGTAGAAAATCCATTAGAAATAACCATCTCTCCATCCCTACATCCTATAAATGCATTGGTAGTAGCTGGCCAAGGTCTTCCCAAAATAATGGGGTGACCTTTGGAAGGGTCTTTTGATTTAATAACCATTAAGTCCACGGGATATTCCCAAGAAGGTACTGATACAGTGATATCATCTAAGATCCCAATAGGATGCACTATTGTGCGATCTGCTAGTTCTAGCATTGCTGGAGTAGGGTAGAGGAATTGTCCTAAATTGAGAGTTTCGACAACTGTGGTAGTCATTAAATTGATAGAAGCTCCTATATCAATAAGTGTATTTCCTATGGTGGTGTTATTAATTATAATAGTCACCACAGCATTCCCTGGGTTGGAATATTTTGGAATTCTAGGTTGGTTTGCTATACAATCTGATATCTCTCCTATTACATGAATTGTCGGAGGGTCCTTTTGTTTTTTCTCTGGTCTCTTAATACAGAGTTGCTTTATTACCTTTCTATATATTGGAATATCCTTAATGGCTTGTAACAAAGGGATCGTAATGCAAATATTTTTCAATTTGTTAATGATATCGTACTCTAGATAAGTTACAGGTTTCTCTATTATTAGACGCTCCGGATATGGGGGTGACTTTTCTCCTGAAATTACTTCTTTACGTTGATGGTTGTGTGCTGAAGGTTTAGAAACAACCATATCTTCAAGAATGGCATTATTCAAAACTTCACTAGGTATGTCTTTTTCATTCTCTTCTTGAATAACAACTGATGACTTGGGCTTATCCTGGACAACTCTTCTAGACCATAGTTGTATCTCATGTATTGGTGCGGTCGAAATAACATATGATGGAAGAGGTAACAACCCAATACTATTAAGAGCTTGGGTTGGTTTGTTGTTATGATTCATTATCGGTTGTGCAGGTAATACTGTGGGTCTTGGAGGATTCATGTTCTGGAAATGATGAGGTTGATTAGGGATAGGGGGTAGTGAAGGAGGTACAAATCCAGGTAGAAGTTGCTGAATATTAGGTGGGTAAGGATAGTTGGAATAGGAGGAGGTGTTTGAGCATAATCTTTCCCTCTCCATCCATGTGGCCATTGCTGCTGTTGAACATTCTGAGGAGGGTACTGTAGTGGCCACTTCTGCCAACCTGAAGTGTTCCATTGTTGAGAAGGTTGATAAGGATAGCAATAGGGTGGAATTTGGGATTAATCTTGATACGATGGTTGATATCTAGGTTGCCAAGGCCTCCTAGAAGGTTTACCAAAGTTTCCACTCTTGTATACAGCTTGCAATCCGAGAAACGATGGACAATCATTGGTTGGATGTTCTTCGGTACAAAGGTGATAGACTAAAACATTATTTAATGGACATTCTCATTGAGGATGTTTAGATCTACACCTAGGACATAAAACAATCATTGCTGCATGCTCTTCATCCTGTCTCTTTTTAGCTTGTAGTGCATCTAATTGAGAACCCATGGCTCCTAAAATATCTGTTTTGAAATTTTCCAATAGGTTTCCCAATTCTACCCTTGTAACTACACCAGGACCAGATGTGTTTCCTTTGGGGTTTCTAGCATAAGATTCTCGAAAGTGTCTTCCACCTTTACCTCTGCTCCTAGAGTAATTCCTACATAGTTCACAAATCTCTGCAAAAGATTTGTGAGAAATGTCTCTTGCTGCCATGAGATTAAGGTTATCCAAGAATTCTTCTGAGATTCCTTTGAGGAAGAGTGTTCTTACTGCATCTTCTCGAAGATCACTATATTTGGATTTGTGTAACACATAGTTAAACCTCTCGAGATAGTCTTCTAAGATCTCATCTTCAAGTTGTTGAATTTTAAAAATGTCATTGTGAGAGTCTTTGGGTCTACAGTAATCCTGATATTTCCAAAGAAATGCATTCTTCATGTCTTCCCAAGTTTTAATACTAGATTCTCCTAATCCCATGAACCATCGAAGAGAAGAATCTTTTAATGTGGTAGGAAAGAGTTTTAGTTTTTTGCCATCTTGTAGGTAATTATAACTCCTACACAAAATGTCAAATTCGAACATGAATGTGTCCGGATCCTCACTACTCTTCCCATAGAAAGTTGGTAGTGAGGAGGGAGGGATTTTTTTCATAGTGACATCTTATGCAGTTTCTAAGATAGGGAACCCGAAGGTACCTTAAGTTCTAACTTATCCATCTTCTTCATCTTGTTTGACACGATCTTCATTTTCATCCCCCATGAAGATTCTATTACCAAAGAGAGAAAATCTAGGTGGCTCCTTTCTTGGTGAATATGGGATGTCCCAACGTTCTGTTTCAGGAAGGGTATTCTTGTTTTTAGGAGGAGAATGATCAACTATGTGGGAATCCAGTTTTGGAGGTCCTACTATTGTTGTGTCAATCTGTGAGATAACGATGTTTGTAGAGCTCCCAAAAAGAGCATCTACTTGTGCAGGATTGACAAAATCTACCAAATTTGGATCACCTACTATTGAAAAAGTAGTGTCTTTGGGATTTTGGATTAATAGAGGGTTAAGAAGTTCCAAAATTTTATCCTTATGAGTTTCCTCTTATCTAAGTTCAGTCTCAATATGAGCTTGAGGTTCTTTTAGTGGAATTTCTTTATGAATAGACTGTTCTGATGTCCCTATAATTTCCCTTAAAATGTTTCTAGAAAAGGTTTCTTTAGCCTTGCAAGTAGGACTATCCCCTTTAGGTGTATTCCGATACCTTTCTGCTGAGTTAGTAGTTGGCATGCCCCCCATATAAGTTAGTAGAGATTTTAGTAGGGTCTTTAGTGAGAGAACTAGTTTTAATAAATCTACCTTGTGAATCTCTAGACCTATTCATGAAAACAAATTGAAACTTAAAATAAATTATGACTGCATAACTACTACTGCTGGGTTTTGGGGATGCCTATTATAACAGATGCGCAGGTTCTTACCTCTCGTCTTACCGCTCACCCGCCACCAGCCTAATCTAAGTTTTAAAGAAAAGAAATGAATTTTAAAAGGAAGTTCGACTTATCTATGACTGAATTCTACCTATCTTCTACAACTCCCCGACAACGGCGCCAAAATGTTGGGTGTGTGAGCTATCTCAAATAAAACACCTAATATTTAATTATCGACTAGGATTGGTAATCTTAGAGTTGAGGCAAAATATATGCTAAGGTAAAATAGTACCTAATTTTTTCGGCTTGTTAGACCTTCAAAATGTTTAATAAAGAAAAGATTGAAAGATCTTTCAAAATGAAAAACTGAGTCAAACTTTAGAAAAACAATAAGAGAACTAAATCAAATCTAACTAAACAACCGACGAGAATAGTATCAATTTATACTACTCTACTATTATATTTAATGATGGAAAGGGATAAAAAAGGAACTGATAACCAAATAAGAATTGCAAGCGAGAACTTGTAAATGTAAATAATTCTAAAACTGAACTGCCTGATTTCAGATAAAGAACAATTGTAAATAAACCATCTATGAGATAATTGAATTTGATGATAAATTACATAAACGGAAACTGTGCTAATCAAAGTAAATTACAAGATAAATAATTTCAACAACTAATTCAAGAAGAAACATCTATTCCCATGTAACAGGAACCACAGTGAATGTATCGTAATGACTTTAAAATGTAATAGCGAAACAGAACGGAAGTAAATCTAATTTAACTTCAATAAAGAGATGTAAACTACAAAGAGAGAAATTACAGTTAACTTTAAGCATTCTGATCTATCTACTATCCATGAGCAGATATAAAACTAACTAAACTTGATTGGGAAGAAAGTAGAAAACTTAATAAAGATGCTTATTTATGATCTAAATCTCAAATCATGAATGTCTTCACTAATTACAGGGAATGGAAAATAATTCTTATGATTAAAAAATTCAGACTACTTAAGGAATGAAATTATTAACTATGATTTGAAAATAAACTATCTAGAAACAAACTGATGAATTTTGAAACAGCAACTAACTATCAAATCTGATACAAAAGCTTAACTTTGAAAGAAGGTTAGAAGAAAGTGAAGGAAGGAAATGTGAAAGGAGGAAACAATAAGAAAAACTCAATTAAAAACTATGTAGCATAAAACCAAATTTAAATTACACCTAGAACTGTAAATTAGAAGCGAGAAGCATTATATCTAATAAGCAGGAAAGACTGGAATCTAAAAAAACATAAAACTAATGCAGAAAGGGTAAACGTTTGAATGATGATCTGAATGCCAGTCCGAACGACAGTCCGAATGATAGTCCGAATGATAGTCCGAATGGAGGAAAAACGAACTAAACTAAGGAAAAGGAGAGTTTTGATGATCTTGATGTCAGGTGGCGGGACATGAACCTATAATGCAGAGAAATTAGTTAGAAGACTTGTTGAGGAGTTACGTTAATAGAAAACAACCTATTTTAATCATTGTCTAGAGGAGATAAACTATTTTTATGAGATGGAAAAAAGAAGATTAAGATGAAAGAAAAGAGTTAACCTATAGCTACAGGAAAGAAGAAAACTAACAGAGAGGAAAGAAGGAAACTAATACTAACTATGGAAGAATTCTGAGGCAATATCTAACAATCGATGATGGAAGAAAGAAAGAGTGAAAGAAACTACAAACTATTAAGCTTGGTCGACCATTTACTAAGTCTGTAAACACAAATTAAGTTAGTAGCATAACATAAATTACAGAGGAGAAAAAGATATCATATAGAAAAACGAAATTGATTATAAACACAAGAAAAGAAACTAACTATTTGCAGAAAAGAAAATGCAGAAAACAAAGACAAAACCTCTAGTTGATGAGGGGCCCTTCCCAGCAATCAAAGATGAAAAAATAGATTGATTTAGCTACTCAGATTATCAACAAACTGGAACTTCCATTAACTTGAGAGAATTATAGAACCGTCTCAAAATGCAAACTCTTAACGACTGCAAACTATCTCTTAAACTAAAGGACTACAAATTAATCAGACCAACTCATCTCAGTCATGAAGACAACTATTTATAAGTTAAAAATAGGTGAGAGGGTCGACAGAGTTGACCTCTCTAATAATAGAGGTGTTTAAATGACTGTAACCATTGATTGAATGGTGAATGCCAACGCAAGGAGCATCTACCCATCTTACACGGGGTTGGTTTCTTCACGCAGGTGCTGCAGCGTTGATCTACCCTTGACGTGGGAAGAGAGGTAGCAAGCTATCGAATTGAGTGAATGGAGGAGAGGCTACTGGAGAACTGTCATGGAAAGGCGTTGTGCTGGAAGGTTGAACATGTGCAACCTAGACTCTTTCCAGAACAATGGCGTAAACAGGCAGCACGATTCCAGGCTGAATGCGAGGCTGAATCGGGTGTTGCAGTGTTGAGGTAGACATAGGAGTTATGTCGATAGACCGAGTGTGGGCGAGTTGGAATCCTTCCATAACGATGCTATGCAAGTGCGTGAGCAGACGTGCATGATTTTTGGCTGAGCAAACAAGAGAATCGACGTTTGGAGCATTGTCATGGGCGTGGTGACGCATTGGCAGAGTTATCAAGCTTGGGGATGGAACTTCTAGAGAAACAGCTCATTAACCATTAGCTCCATATGGCAAACAGAACCCACGTGCCCTTCTTCTGCTTTAACGGTCTGAGATATGCCAACTGTGGATTTCGGGGGCTGAACGCGGGGCTAAATGACGAGCTGAATGCATTTAAGCCTTAGCACATAGCACATAGTCTGAATGAAGGGTCATTCAAAAAATGCAGTCTGTCAATAAAAACATAAATGTCAATAATGTCTAGAAATTGTCATTTGAACATAGATAAACCACAATATAACGAAATATAAACAAGATTTGCGTAATAGGTAAATATATGCATACCTGGATTGTTTGATGGGTTGAATGATAAGAAAACAACCTAATATAACATAGAATGATAGAAATAACGCCATTTCGAGTAAATTGAATGATAAAAAATAGTGACAAAACGGACACCAACAAGGTGAGATTGGGTTGATTGTTGGTACGAAGAGGAAGCTTGCTTCCGAGTTCGAGATGAAGGAATTGGGTATGATGCACTATTTTCTAGGTATGGAGGTGTGGCAGAGTGCAGATGGAATCTTCCTTGGACAATGGAAGTATGTAGTAGAGATCCTGAAGCAGTTTGGGATGATGGATTGCAAGGCCATGGCCACACCTATGGCATCGAACTTGAAGCTATTGAGTGATGCTTCATCAAAGTCGGTTGATTCCACGATGTATCATCGGATGATTGGTTCCTTGATGTACCTCACAAACACGAGACCAGATATTTTCTTTGCTGTGAACACCTTGAGCCAATTCCTGATGGATCCTATACATGTTCACTTGATTGCTATAAATCATGTTCTGAGGTACCTGAAGGGTACAATTGATTATGGGCTCAAGTATGATGCAAATCAAAAGTTTAACCTGGAGGGTTATGTTGATTCAGATTGGGCAGGCAGAGCTACAGATAGGAAGAGCACTTCGGGGTGTTGCTTCAGTATGGGATCAGGTGTGATCTCTTTTTTTAGCAGGAAGCAATCTTGTGTAGCACTGAGTATAATCGAAGCAGAGTATGTCTCAGCTTGTTCGGCCAGTTGTGAGGCAGTATGGCTTAGGAAGCTACTGTCTGGTTTATTTGATCTCCAGTTGGATGCTACTTGTATCTATTGTGACAACCAGAGTTGTGTGAAGTTGTCTGAGAACCCATTGTTCCATGACAAGTCGAAGCATATTGAGATCAAATATCACTATATCAGGGATATGGTGGAGAGAGGAGCAGTGAAGCTCTAGTATGTTGCGATAGATGAGCATATTGCAGATGTGTTGACCAAACCACTAGCTAGAGTGAAGTTCGATTACTTCAGAGAGAGGCTTTGTGTTCTTCAGATAGAAGATACTTCAAGGAGGAAGTTATGGGACACATTTGTAGGAGCCCTTCCAAGCATGGTGGTAGGAGGATGCTTCCCATGGCTGTGGATGTAAGTGTTGTGTGATGAGCATTAGGACAATGCTCCAGATGATACACATCAGTATGATGCTATGATGATGATCAGGATGATCATATGATGATGATGAGCATCAGGATGATGCTCCAAATGATATGCATCAGGATGATGCTATGATGATGATCAGGATGATCATATGATGATGATGAGCATCATGACAATGCTCCAGATGATATGCATGAGGATGATACCATGATGATGATCAGGATGATCATGTGATGATGATGTGCATCAGGATGATGCACTGTATGATGATGATCAGTAGGATCATGAGCATCAGGATGATCCTTCGTGCGAGGATGATCAGGAGCATCATGAGTATCAGGATGATACTACATGGTTGTGGATAGGTTGTGCAGTAGCATGTAATTTCACCTTGGGATATCTTGCAGGTTGTGTTGGGAACATAATCAATCCTGGGATGCTCTTGCTAGATTTTGCTTGGCCGCATATAACAGTTCCCTGGGAGATCTTGCAGGTTGTGTTGGGAACGTAATCATTCCTGGGATGCTCTTGCTAGGTTTTGCTTGGAAGCATATAATAGCTCCTTGGGAGATATTGCAGGTTGTGCTGGGCACGTAATCAGTCATGGGATGCTCTTGCTAGGTTTTTCTTGCCTGGTCGCATATAATATCTCCCTGGGAGATCTTGCAGGTTGTGTTCGGCACATAATCAGTCCTGGGATGCTCTTGCTAGGTTTTGTGAGGTCACATGTAATAACTCCCTGGGAGATCCTATAGATTGAGAAGTAAGCTCGTAATAAGTCTTGGGAGGATCTTGCTAGGTTTTGTTGACACACGTAATCAGTTTTGAGATTCCACTGAATGTCCCGCTCGCAGAGATGATGAAGACCTACACGAGGCTAGGCCTACATCCATCATGAAAAATGGTTGGCTCTGTAGAACTTCCTATGATGAGAATAATTGAGAGATAGCACCAGTGATCGAGATGAAGAGTACAACAACGGTGATGATGATGCTCCATGATCCAGTGACGATGATCCAGCTCCAGTATTGAAGACTTGTGCCTATATGTATTGATGACCTGTGTCAAGAGAATACCTTCCTAGTTAAGAGGGAGTGTTGATGTATTTTTAACTTTGGAAGATATTCACTTGTATATTGTATGTATTACATTTGTACTTTATTGTATCCCCAACGGAGATGTATTATTTCTTCGGTTGGAAGTGTCGTCATTTGTATTTGCAAGTGTTGCAAGTTATATTGTAAGTGTCATAACTTATATTTGATGGGTTATTAGACCACCTTAGAGGGGTCATCCCAGTATGGGTTAAAGGTTTATTAGACCACCCTAGTGGGGTCGACCCAGTGACAAGTGGTAATGGGTTATTTGACTCTCCTAAGGGAGGTCGGCCTAGCTAGAGTAAAAGGCAAGTAAAGGTAAAGTATAAATAGAGAGGAGCACCTCTCTATTTATCCATTCATTCACTCACTCACTTCGCATTAGTTGGAGAGAGGAGGATTGCGCACAAGTGGAGGAGGAGAAGCTGCTAGGAGACTATCTCTTGTTTTGGGGTTTGATCTTTGTGATCTTTGTATTGGTGCTCATTCTATCTCTAAGGAAGTTGTGGGGTTTTTCACCTTCTTGGTTTTTCCTGGTGAAATGCTTTGTGTCTCTTGTCTCTTGCATTTGATATGCTGTACATGTTGTTCTCTCAGTTAAGATCCTAGATCATATTGATTTAAATGATGAAAATCTAACAAATATAAACTAGCAGTCTAATATTTCAATTCTAAAGATCTTACAATAACAAGATGTTTATGGAAATAATATGCATTAATGTAATTATAACAAGTACATAGAGATAGGTTACAACCAAGATTTGACGTCATAACTCCTTCGAAATGATCCTAGCCTCAAAAATCCAAAATTTTGCCCCTTGATGGATGAAAGGGAAGCAATTCTAGCAGAATTTCACCAGCATTTAAGTGTTCTATATTCCTCCTCCTTGATCACGGAGAGGGGGTTTTTATTTGTAGGCCTAAAAGGATAGGAGAGGTTGAGGATTTGTGGGAGAATCTTAAGGGATCATCGCAAAAGCTAAGGGAACTGAATGCCACCTTTCCTAGTTCATAGGGATAAGCCCCCAGATAACCAAGGATTCGAGAAGCTGCTTGAAGCTTCTCTTTCTCCTTTTAACTAACAGCACCACAATTTACACACAGACAACCCACGTCTTTGAAGGGTGACGCATCTTATGAAAAGGAAACTAGCGACATTAACGCGCTCTATCAATGTGAGGAGCACATCACCAAAGGTCTGACGCACCTTGTCAAATAGCAGGGTGTGTCCTGATGACAACAAAATGTAAAAGGAATAACAACAATTCTCCTTTCAATCATTTGGCCCAGGTGCTTTAGGAATCAGGGTAAATAGAGGACATATAACTCATGATGACAATATTTTGGTGTAATAGTATACATATCAAGCTACTACAAAAAAAAAATTAAACTCAAAGGTGCATAAATTTCAGAGTTGCAAAAGCCTCTATCCCATCTTCAAATTAAGGTTTACAAAGAATTATGCTTATTTCTATATTTTGGCATCAAGCCCTACCTTTAAAAGTAGGTTTTTTTTTGTAAATAAAAAACTATATTACTGCTTCGAAACCAAGTACAAAACACTCTTACAAAGTCTTCATAGACTTACAGTTCACAACCATTCTCAGCTAAATAACAGTGAGCCAAAAAGGTCCATACTTCCATGCCACTATAGGCCATCCCTGTGCTAATCCCCCAGAACCTAGATACAGACTACCTGAAATATAGATATAAGAAGGATACAAAAGGTCCATACTACAGATCCAAAAAAGGAAGGACAAAGCAAACAAAAAGCAAACTGCACACCGAAAGATGGCATACCAGGATCATGGGGCAGCATCCTTTCCATTGTCGTCCATCGCCTTCTATTTCCCTTTGTCATTAACCTCCTCTTTATTGTCGATCGGATTCTTCTGAACATTGTTAGGCTTTCAATGATTGTTGGGGCCAGCGGGCTCAGCCTCCTCCATCCATGGATAGTAGAACGGCAATCCCATCTTCTTGGCAATTGCATCAATCTTGATATGCATAAGTCGGCAGTCGACATTGTGCGTTTTCCATGCACGAACTGGCTCCTCATATCCCTGGTTCTCGTTGAAGCTGGACATTGTTACATGTGCCAGTAAATGTTTCATGACCCAGTACACCATGATCATGAGATCATAGGCTGAATCCCTTCCTGCAGTAGTAGCCGAATCAACCACCCATTCCTCGACCTCCCTTCGCAGATTCTTGATAGGAATTGTCCGCACCTCGTCCCACAGCTGTTGCTCGATGAGGTTGACATCCTCCCAGACCAGAGAGGGGATGCGCTCACAAAATAAAGTAGTAGCCTCTTGGGCCCTGGATTGAGCCCTCATGACATGAGCCTTATCCCCATCCATCTCTTCTGACAAATTTACTTTTCCCTTCGGTCCTCCAGAATTAGAACCCTTACCAAACTTAGAGAAGGCATGGTGCTTAGGAGCCATAATCCTATCTCCAAGGATATCCAGTGGACGAACTAGGGAAATCCAATCACAGATACACTCCCAAGAGAAGAGATCAACCACAATAGAAAGAGAAACCCAAAAGCAAAGGAAAATTCTGCAGAGGTAGCTCTCAGCTACATGGTGATTTAAATCCAAAGAAGTCATTAATGGTGATCCTATAATGCTTTGCTCATCCTTCAAGTCATACTGTTCTGTAACATGGAAATGCTTCCCCCATTAATGATCATAAATATGATACTAATTAGCAGATATGGAGGTTGATACGAAGCTAGTATTTCCCTCTTCCCATGCCTGAGCTTGTACTCTCTCATATGCATATCGACAGTTAGCCTTGAGATCTGTGTCATTCTTCGTGGGAGATTCCTTTATGAATTGACTATCCATTACCCATTTCCATCCGGTTTCTGTCATGATCATGGGAGGGTACGGCTCAATCAGCCACTTGTCTACTTTTTGCGAGGTCAGTGCTAGACAGATGGCTGTGATTCATGGCCCAAGTGTTGTGCTGAAAGTCCTCCATGGTACTTTCCGTGAGGGACCCACCCACAGCAATGCCCTGGTTAGCCAGAAGATCCGCTACTTTATTGGCTTCACGCTTGACATGGCTAAACATGATGGCATTATTACTTTTGACAAGATTTTTTATATATTCCAACCTGTAGAGAAGCCGCCAACTTGTAGAGATGTTTTCCAGGGATTGTTGATGTATTTGTAACTTCAGAATATATTCACTTGTATATTATATTTATACTTTTATGTATCCCTAATGGAGATGTATTATTCCTCTAGTTGGAAGTGTCGTCGTTTGTATTTGCAAGTGTCGTAGCTTATATTTGATGGGTTATTAGAACACCTGTGTGGGGTCGACCCTGTATGAGTCATGTGGATGGGTTATTAGGCTTCCTTAGGAAGTCGACCCAGTTAGGGTTAAAGGAAGGTCAAGTCATTGTATAAATAGAGAGTGTGTGTCTCGCATTCTATTCATTCACTCACTCACTCACTTTGCATTAGTGAGAGAAAGGAGGAGTGCACACAAGTGGAGGAGGAGCAGCTTCTAGGAGACTATATCTTGTTTTGGGGTTTGATCTTTGTGATATTTGTATTGGTGTTCATTCTATCTCTAAGGAAGTTGTGGGGTTTTTCACCTTCTTGGTTTTCCCTGGTGAAATGCTTTGTGTCTCTTGTCTCTTGTGTTTGATATGCTGTACATGTTGTTCTCTCAGTTAAGATCCTAGATCATATTGAATTAAATGATGAAAACTAACATGGTATCATAGCTATCCTGAAGGAAGGCATTGTATGGCATTTACGACACTTGTTGCACTCACGACAAATTGGAAGCTAGGGCTTGATATAGTAAAAACTAGTCATCGTGGTACTTTCGCTATAACTTAGTTTTGGCGAAGGTTTAGGATCTAAAACTTTTACAGGCCGAATATGAAATGTTCATGTACCTTGTGTCCAAAGATAAGCCCTAGATTCATTGCAATTTGTGAGATATGATCCGTACAAGTTACGGTTTCTTCCTATTCTAGAATGCAGCCCTAAACAGGTGACCTAGGCACAAAGGTCATATCTCGGGCTAGGAATATCCAAATGGAATTTTGTAAAAAGTGCCAATTAGGGAATAGACTTTAGTTTCATAGGTCCAGGTTTTAGAGGCCTAAGTTGAAACAGTGACACGTGGCACTCCGTACAAGTTCGCTATGTTGTTTCATCCCATAAACAGGTCACGTTGCGACACTTGGAATATCTCTCTCTCAGAGAATCCATTAAAACTCAGATATGTGGGGTTGGAAATATGATAGGTCCATCTACCACAGGACAAAGTTTCAGACCCTGAGGATCCAAAATTTTAGAGATACATCATAAAAAATATGGCATATATTTCTGTCCAAACATAATTGGATTCTGAGCACTTTCATTTTTTGGTTTGTCACTATTGCGGGAAATTAGGGTTTTTGAAAAAGTTGGAATTTTTGGAATCCAAGACCATGACTGGATGATCCTCATCAAAACCAAAATTTAGAGACCAAGATTGAATTTTTTGGTTGGGTAGAACCTTGGGATCTATCAAACCCTAGTTCGGGATTTTGACCAGAAAACTAGAATTTGACAGAAGCTGCAGATCCAAAACTCACAAGTCAATTTTGAGGAGTCAATTTTTGGAGTTTTCAAAATCTGAGCACACCAGCTTGCTCACCTCAGTCAAATGCATCTCCTTGTCAAGACAGAATTTTGAAATTCCAAGTTTGGATTTTTAGGGTTGCTATGCTAAACCCTATCCAGCTCCACATCCAGTTTCAACAATTCAAAGTGGATTGGGTTAATCCTAGAAGAGAATGATTTAAACACCTACATAAGTGAAGAATTTCTAGTTCCAGAGGGAGATGAGGCTAAGGTCTTACAAAAGAAGACTACAAGCAATCCCGGCAGGTATGATTTGAGGAGATACATGTATGTCTTGAAATATGTTCATGATTAAGTTTGTCTTCATATTATTGAGGTTAGTACAATATTGATTAATTTTAGACTTGTCTTATCACCTTAGTAAAATTATGAATTCATGTGAATCATAGAAGACATTCATTGATTAGGGTTATGACATTTATGAGTTTACTAATGCACTGTGTTGTTGTATGAGGATGATGTTGTCCACTACCATGAAAGGTACATCAAGAAATAAAAATCAAGTTCTAGATCGAGAACATATGACCATGGTGACATGAAGACAAAGACTCATCCATAGCCATTGATCACATAGAAGCTTTACTTACGAGGTATGTATAATTTGGTTCTACAATGCTTAACTTATGAGATATGCAGGTTACTAGCACAAGGTCTCTAAATCATTGAAGAGATCAAAGAAGACGTTGTTTGGGTATGTTAGACATAAATCGAAAACATGATAATCCAAATATATTTTTCCTATATCAAGTTAGAATCGTACCTTGTGTTAGGATCTTATATAAGTATATTTTTTGTATGATTGATAATGATTATTCATGAAGTTATAGGTTTGAATAATCATGGGTTTATGCATATTATGCTTCTTACTTTGATTAATGATATAACAAACTAGAAGAGTCCTATGGTTAAATAAGAATATGCATGAGTAAAAGAAGTCCTCCCTGAAACCCTGAAATACTAATGCTTGTGATAAATTACATGTGTATGAAATGATCGTGACCACACATATTTAGAATCATAATGTCTTGATAGTATTGATATTATACTAATGCATGTATGATTATGTATGAGATCTTGAGGATGAAACAATGATGACACTAGTGCACACTTAAGCATGCATAATGGTCCAGGATGGATATAAGTTCAAAGACAGATAATCAAGGAAGCAAAGATCAAGAGGGAGCACACTCCAGTAGTTCCTACAAGAAATCAAAGATCAAGAGGGAGAACACTCCAGTAGTTCATACAAGGAAGCAAAGATCAAGAGGGAGCACACTCCAGTAATTCTTGTAAGGAAGCAAAGATTGAGAGGGAGTCCACCCTACAACCAAACAAAGATAAGTATTTGAATTGTCATTTCTTGTATATATGATTACTTAAATGATGTTGTTTAGTCATGTACATACTTACGTTCCTAGATTTAGGATGTATATTATGCATATTAGAAAAGTTGCATTAATGAACAAGATACTACTAATATACAAGTAATGGGTAAGTGGCCTATGGTACTGTACAACATTCCATTGCTAATTATCTAGAATGAAACCTCTTTGTTGACATGTTGGTAGTTGTGCACACTCTTAGCAATGTTCTGGTAGAGATGGAAGGCATCTGGAAAGTTACGGGATATGGATAAATGTTTTATTGAAGCATTGGCTAAGATAAATGCATGACTGTATGACGTATGTATATATGTGTAAGAATTTGTTCTGAAATCTATGAGATGTTTCTAATCATGCAATTGAACTTGTCTTGTAGGAAAGAGCGTTTACCATCACCTACAAGAGAGACTTTTTTCAAAGAACAAGCTACGAAGACTCAACAAATCCAGAAAACTACCTATTGAAGATATTGAAGAATCTGAAGTTCCCAGGATCTAGGATGTAGTAATGGAAGGATGCCATGATCGAGGAGTACCAGTTGATCATGAATAATGATGTCTAGGATGTTGTCCCGAGACCAGAAGGGAAGTATCTTGTGACTTCCAAATGGATTTACAAGATCAAGCATGTTGCAAATGGTAGCATAGAGAAATACAAGGAAAGGTTTGTGGCTCGTGGCTTCTCCCAGAAAGAAGGGATTGATTATGAAGAAACCTTTGCACCTATATCCAAATACACTTCCATCAGAATAGTACTTTCTTTGGTTGCAGTAATGAAGTGGAAGATACACCAAATGGATGTCAAGACAACTTTCTTGAATGGTGTAGTTGAAGAGGAAGTGTATGTGGAGCAGCCACTTGGTTTTGAGACACATGACAAGGAGTCATATGTCTGCAAGTTAAAGAAAGCCTTGTATGGCTTGAAGCAAGCACCTAGGACATGGTATGGTAGGATAGACAGCTTCCTGTCCAGTTTGGGCTTTACCAAGAGTAAAGCGGATTTCAACCTTTAGTATAAGGTTGAGGAAAGCAATCCAGTGATACTTCTACTGTATGTGGATGACTTGTTTGTAACAGAAGAGGATAGGTTGATTTTCAACACGAGGAGGAAGCTTGCTGCCGAGTTTGAGATGAAGGACTTGGGCATGATGCATTACTTTCTAGGTATGGAGGTGTGGCAGAGTGCAAATGGAATCTTCCTTAGACAAGGGAAGTATGTAGTACAAATCCTGAAGCAGTTCGGGATGATGGACTGCAAGGCCATGGCCACACCAATGGCATCAAACCTGAAGCTATTGAGTGATACTTCATCGGATTCCATTGATTCCATAATGTATCGTCATATGATTGGGTCCTTGATGTACCTGATGAACATGAGACCAGATATTTGCTTTGCGGTGAACACCTTGAGCCAGTTCCTGACGGATCTTAGACATGTTCACCTAATTGTTGTACAGCATATTCTGGGGTACCTGAAGTGTACGGTTGATTATGGGCTCAAGTATGATGTGAATCAAAAGTTTAACCTGGAGGTTTATGTTGATTTGGATTGGGTAGGCAGTGCTGCAGATAGGAAGAACACTTTGGGGTGCTACTTCAGTATGGGATTAGGTGTGATCTCTTGGTTTAGCAGGAAGCAATCCTACATAGCACTAAGTACAGCCGAAGTAGAGTATGTCGCAACTTTTTTAGCTAGTTGTGAGGCAGTATGGCTAAGGAATCTACTGTCTGATTTATTTGATCTCCAGTTGGACGCTACTTGTATCTATTGTGACAACCGAAGTTATGTGAAGTTATCATAGAACCTAGTGTTCCATGATAAGTCGAAGCATATCAAGATCAAATATCACTATATCAGGGATATGGTGTATAAAGGAGTAGTAAAGCTCCAGTATGTTGGGACGGATGAACAGATTGCAGATGTGTTGACCAAACCACTAGCCAGAGTGAAGTTTGAGTACTTCAGAGAGAGGCTTGGTGTTCTTCAGATAAAAGATACTTCGAGGAGGAAGTGATGGGACACATTTGCAGGAGCCATTCAAATCATGGTGGTAGGAGGATCCTTCCCATGGTTATGGATGTAATTGATGTAGGATGATGCTCCAAGATGATATGCATCAGGATGATGCTATATATTATGATGATCATGATGATCATGTGTGATGAGCATCAGGATGATTCTCTAGACGACGATGATCAGGATGATCATGTGTGATGAGCATCAGGACGATGCGCCAGATGACGATGATCAGGATGATCATGTGATGATGATGTGCATCAGGATGATGCACTGTATAATGATGATCAATATGATCATGAGTATCAGGATGATGTTCCATGTGAGGATGATCAGGAGGATCATGAGTGTCAAGATGATACTCCATGGCCGTGGACAGGTTGTGTGATAAGCATATAATAGCACCTTGAAATATTTGTAAATACTATTGCGAGGCTTTTCCTATGGAATATAATAGCTCCCTGGGAGATCTGGAAAATGCTCTTTCGAGGTTTTGCTTGGAGGGACATATAATAGTACCCTGGGATATTTGCAGATACTCTTGCGAGGTTTTTCCTATGGCATATAATAGCTCCTTGGGAGATCTGGAAAATGCTCTTTCGAGGATTTGTCCATGGCATGTAATAGTTCCTTGGGAGATCCGATAGGTTGAGAAGTAAGCTCATAATCAGTCCTGGGATGCTCTTTCGAGGTTTTTCCAGACCACATGTAATCAGTCCTAGAGATCTGATAGGTTGAGCAGTAAGCTCGTAATCAGTCCTGGGATGCTCTTTAGAGATATTGTAGATCGAAAGACATTCTTTTAAGGTTTTGTGGAGGTCACATGTAATAGTTCCTTGGGATATCTGATAGGTTGAGCAGTAATCAAGTAATCAATCCTAGGATGCTCTTTCGAGGTTTTGTTGATGCGCGTAATCAGCCTTGAGGATTCCAAAGGATGGCAAACTTGCATAGATGATGAAGACCTACATGAGGCTAGGCCTACATCTAACATGAAAAAGGGCTAGCTCTTTAGAACTTCCTATGATGAGAAGAATTAAGAGATGGGCCTAGTGATCAAGATGATGAGTACAGTAGCAGAGACGATGATGCTCCATGATCCAGAGATGATGATCCAGCTCCAGAATTGAAGACTTGTGCGTATGTGTATTGATGACATGTGTGAAGAGAATACCTTCCTAGTTAAGAGGGAGTGTTGATGTATTTGTAACTTCGGAAGATATTCACTTGTATATTATATTTGTACTTTATTGTATCCCCAATGGAGATGTATTATTCCTCTAGTTGGAAGTGTTGACATTCGTATTTGCAAGTGTCGCAAGTTACATTGTAAGTGTCGTAACTTATATTTGATGGGTTATTAGACCACCTATGTGGGGTCGTCCCTATATGAGTCATGTGGATGGGTTATTAGGCTTCCTCAGGAAGTAAACCTAGTTAGGGTTAAAGGCAGGTCAAGTCATTGTATAAATAGAGAGTGTGTGTCTCTCATTCTATTCATTCACTCACTCACTCACTTCGCATTAGTGAGAGAAAGGAGGAGTGCACACAAGTGGAGGAGGAAAATATGCTAGGATACTATCTCTTGTTTTGGGGTTTGATCTTTGTGATCTTTGTATTGGTGCTCATTCTATCTCTAAGGAAGTTGCGGGGTTTTTCACCTTCTTGGTTTTCCCCATTGAAATGATTTGTGTCTCTTGTCTCTTGTGTTTGATATGTTGTACATGTTGTTCTATTAGTTAAGATCCTAGATCATATTGAATTAAACGATGAAAAATGAACAAGGATTGGCCACTATCCAGTTTCCTATCCATTTGGATTATGGCATGGGAGTCACCCTCCAAGATTGTCGAAAACCATCCTTCTTCGACCACCATGTGCATACCCTGAATGAGACCTTCAAGTTCAACCAAATTGTTTGAGGAAAAGCCTATGTAGCTGAAATAAACTTTTAGTATAATACCGGATGCATTCCTACACGCTCCTCCAAAATCTGCCACCCTCAGATTGCCACGAGAAGGACTATCAAAGTTAACTTTGAAAACCTGCAGCGGAGGAGGGGTCCAAAGAACTAGGCTAGATGGTAGGCAGATCTTGGCCTTCCTACGCGGACCCTCAAGATCATGTTTACCTAATCCCCATCCCGCAGCTATGCGAAGCTCCCCAGCCGATAGGTCTCTGTCATTGTCTTCCCATTGGATACTTCTAATCGTTTCTTGCATGTTGCTTACTAGCTTCCTCCAAATCGCTTCTATCTTATTCTTCTTATCCCTAAAGATGCGTCCATTTATTTCCTTCCACGCGTTCCATATCACCATCCCATGGAACATCTTCCAAAGGGACTGAATGATAGGGTTCTTAAAGGTTTTAGTTTTCCATTCCTTGATGGTATGGTCAGGGTAACCTCTTATCGAGTCGCTTCTCCTAAAGATCATGGCTCCTCGATCCCAAAGTAAAGAAGAGAAGGGATAGTTGTCCAACAGCTGCCCAAAAAATTCTTCAGTGTTGAAGCATAAGGGGAAGCGAGACAGTCCATGGATCCCTCGCTTCCTAAGATTTTCACTTGTCAAAATCCTTCTCCAAACCACTAGCCAGTAGAAGACTGCAATTTTGGCCAAGGGTTCATCTCCCAAATCTTCTTCCAAGTGATATCATTGTCGACCTCTCTATTGATTCTTATATTATAGGCCTCCTTTATACTGAAAATACCTTTCTGTTTGTATCCCCATCTGAACTTGTCAGGGCCAAATTTGAAGTGAATAAATTGTTCATGGAGAATGGTCTCAAAGGCCTGGAGATCCTCAGCATTAGTTAAGCCCTCCATCCTTCTTCGATCCATCCATTTCCTATGTCCATCAACCAGGAACTCTTCCCAATAGTTACACACTTTAAATTTTCCTTCCTCCATCCCTCTGGCCCTGATATTCTACCACCTTGGGTCATCCCCAAATTTGGGGAGTTGGGTCGAAGAATCCTCGCAGAAATTTGATAATTCTCCATCATAAATTTCCAAAAAACTATGGTTTTGAACTAACTGTGGCCAGAAAAGGCTTTTGACCAAATCTGGGAACCATTCCTCTCTTCATTGAATCGAATCAGGTGCCCCATTGGTCTATCCTTGGCATATTTTACATGCCAAAGATGCTCCCATAATTCTGATTTTTAGTTGCACCACCTCCACCATATTTTAGAGTTATATAATTCACTAAGAATATCAGGATCTCTGATTCCTAGCCCTGCTTTATCCATGGGTCTGCAGATCTTGTCCCAAGCGACCAGGTCAAATTTGGACTTCACCTCCCTACCACCCCAGAGAAAATTATGTTGAATAATCCTGACTTCTTTAAGGACAGACTTTGGGGCCTAGAGCATCGAAAAAAGATAGACTGGCATTTATTGAGAACATTTTTGACCAAAATCAGGCGCTTGGGAATATTTAAAGGCCTGATAGTCCAACTATCCAAGTGACTCTTCATCCTGTCAATCGGATCTTTCCAGGAGACCTTTCTAATGGCACCTTCCGTGAGGGGGACTCCCAGATACTTAGAGGGGAGAGATACTTTTGCAATGCCAAGGATCCTCAGGATATTACGTTGGGTAGTACCAACAGTATTAAAGAAGAACACGTGTGAATTGTTAGGATTAACTTCAAGCCCCGAGGCCATTGCAAACAACTTTAAGCTATTGTTGAAGGCTCAAGCTTCTTGCACTGAAGGGTGCCCCATTAGCATAGCATCATCTACAAATTGTTGGTGCGTTTGCTTATGTAGAATATCATGGAAATGAAGCCCTCTGATCCCACCCTCGCCAGCTTGGCTCTGCAGAAGCCTGCTTAGCCCTTCAGCCCTTAAAATAAAAAGAAAGGGGGAGAGGGGATCACATTGACAAATGCCCTGGGAGGCCTGTGGGAGTCTGTATGGGAAACCATTAAGTAAGATGGAGAAGAAGGGTGTTGAGACCAAATTCAAAATCCAGTTCACCCAGTTCCTATCAAACCCAAAGGATTCCAAGATGTTGCGCATATACTTCCAACTGAGCTTATCGTATGCTTTTTCTATGCCCAACTTGATTAAAATAACAAGTTTCTTAGTGAGCTTCAGGGAGTGGATAGTTTCTTGAACTAATATGATACCATCCACAATTTGTTTGCCTTCAACAAAACCCGATTGCTCCGGGATAACAAGGATGGGGAGCAGGGGCTTGAGCTTGTTGGCAATCACCTTGGTAATAATATTATAAATAACATTACAAAGGGAAATAGGTCTAAAATTACCAGGGGTGTCCCTCCATCCTCCTTCGGAATAAGGGATAGAAAGGTGGCATTGAAAGCCTTTAAAACCCCACAACTCCTGCGGGATTCCTCCACAATTACAAGAACCTCTTCCTTGATCATATCCTAGAAGAAGTGGAAGAAGTTGGTGGTAAAATCATCAGTTCTAGGAGATTTTACCAAATCCATCTAGTTCATTGCTTCCTCCACCTCCTGCATAGATATGGGTTTGTTTAACAGCTCATTGTGATCCCTGGTGACTAGTCTGGGAATGAGACTGGTAATGTGGGAGATATCACTGGTCCTTTTGACCCGATCCTCCCTTAATACAGTTTCAAAGTAGTTGACTAATTATTCTTCGATCTATCCCCTAGTTTCCACCTGGATGCCATCACTTTTTTTGAGTTTGAATATCTTGGACCTGTGGCAATTTTGAATAACAGAGTTGTGGAAGAATTTAGTGTTTTTCTCCCCCTCTTGGAGCCATTGGTTCCTGGATTTTTGCTTCCAGTAAATTCCCTCCTGTCTTTCCCTAGCTTCAAGTTGTTCTAACAGGTTTTGCTCCTGCTCCCTTAAATTCTCATCCCACCCTTCTGCCATACCTTTGCGGTGGGTATGCTCTAGATCCTCAATCAGATTTTTCTTGTCCTGGATGATGTTACCAAAATCCTCTTTGTTATAGGTACGGATCTTGGATTTGAGATCTTTTAGATTTTTCTGAAATTGGAACATTCCAATACCCTCAGGGGGGACCATATCCTGCCACCATTGTCCCACCAAATCTTTGAAGTCTTTATGATCCAGCCAGAATTGCTCAAATCTGAATGGTTTATATTGAAACGAGTTTTACCAATCCCAATGAACGTTTATGGGCCAATGGTCAGATCCCGCTGATGTCAAAACATTAGTACTGATGTTGGCTTATATAACTGTTCATGAGGTTTTTGATAAAGACCTTGGTTCTTTGCATTTCAAGGAACCAACAAAACCCCTTTTCATAGGCCCTTTCGGCAACAGCCTGTGAATAGGTTAAAGTCTCACTTGAGGTGTAGCTATGGGGGAGATGCGGAATCAGGTTTCCATAGCTACGTGATGAATTGTTTAAACATAATTGCTACGTAGCGCGCTGCGGGCCTCGCGCTACAAACTGAAGACTGCACGATGATAGTCGGCATTGCAGTCAACACTTCTACAAGATAATATGCTTGCACAACCAGCGCATCCAAGGACTACGCGGTTTGGGTAGGCTTCAATCAACAGGACATCACAACTGACTCATATGCTTACTCTTCGGACTTAACCGCTCGTGAAGACTTTAATTAGTACTTATTCATTCATCTACTGCCTTAGATTATTCAGTCTCACAACTTATGCAACGGGATGAAATACACTACTCCGCGCACACCCGGTGTTGCGTTTCAAGGGAGTCGCACGGCACAGACTCTCCTACTTAACTGCTTATCTAAATGACTTATGCATTTGTTAACTCAGAAATACTACGCATTCAACATTCATCCATTCATGTAATACTTAACATATTATTCCCATTTTGTTTCCATGGCAAATACATATAAAAGCATAAACATACCAACTGATAAATGACAATTCAAGCATTCATTGTAAGCAGACAGACAAGTGCAAACACATAATCAATCACATTACACAAGATTTAACGTGGTTCACCCCTAGGATGGGAGCTACGTCCACAGGAACTGTTGTTGTATTAATATTTGGGAAGGGTACAACAATTCCAGTCTGTGCAGTCAGCTGTAGACTCTCTTCTCTCTCAATAGGCCTCTGTGCACACAGCTTGTAGAGACTTTACAAAATTATCTCTCAACAGACGATTTCTCAGCAACAACCCGAGAGATTAACAATGAAGATTAACCAAAAATAATAACAAAAAAATGAGAGATTAACCCTTTCCCTTACAAAATATGCCTTATTTATAGATCATGCCCATAAGTCATGTCTTTACAATTTGCAGGAAAAAACCCTACGATTTACAAAACCATTGTGGTTTTCAGCTAACCAGACTTGCTGGTTTCTGGTAGCGAATCTTCCATTATGGCGCCCTCAGTGCATGCTCACGTCTCTATCAGCCTCCCTGTCATGCACACGCCAACAGATCGCTTTCACCGAGCCGTTCTTCCTCTAATGACCTTATGCGACCGGTTCAGGTAGTGGTTCCTTGCATGTGTTACTGGTCTCTTTCTTCCGCTTTGCTCCTTACCCACCACTTGGAAATCATGGAGCATATTTACCAAAAATAGACCACCGATGGTTTAACCAGAATATGTGTCATCTTTCCTCCAAACTACTGCCTTTCCGGATCTTCGTAGATCAGGCTCATTGCAGCACTATCTTCTTGCAACATTGTACTTCACAGCTCTTTCGACGTTGCAATGCACTCAACTTTGCAGCTTCCCCAAAACTGACTTATGCAAAAAGCCTTCAGCTAAACTGCGCTTAGCTCTACAATTCTAAAATCTAACTTGCTAAAAAATGCCCCATTTGGGCCAGGCCCAACAATCCCCTAACACTTACATGTGGCTCGTCCTCGAGCCACCTTCTACTTCTACTTCTCCTAGTTGTTCCTCCTCCTGCGGAGCTAGCTTTGCAATGAACGCGTTGTATGTGACAATCAACTTTTCAATTGCTTCCTTAGTGTCTTGCTCAACTTGTATTATGGTCTCCAACATATCAAGTGTTATTTCATCATCGACTTGTTGTTCCACCTATTTTTGACCTTTGCGTAGCTCCTTTAACTTGCCTTCAATTTCCTGTGTGAGTTCGTGGGCTTCCTCTTGTAGGGGCTATGACCTGTTTCCAGCTTCTGTTTCTTTTTCTCTTAAAGCTTGAACTTCCTTTTTCAGTGCCCTGACTTCTGCATACCTCTGGAGTCTTTCTCTTGGCAAAAGTGCTTTAACTTCTATGTACAACAGTTTGAATGATGCCTGCTTATCCTTCACAATATTCTTGATTTCCAGCAACTCTGGATCTTCTTCAAGTGCAGTGAATGTTTTTGTCGCCTCATCTAACAGATGCTGGCACTTAGCCACCTCAATGGCTATACTTTCCACTGCATCCTCCACTTCTTTTGCTCTTAACTGTTGCTGATCAGGTGGGGTCTGTGCTTCCAATGCAGCAATTTGTGCTTGATGGATGATTTCCATATCCTTCATTTCCACCTTAAGCTCGCTAACCACTTCACCAATCTTAACGACAGTGTCTAATGGGTCTGGCTATATGTCACATTCAGATATCTCCTTGGCTACTACGAGGCTCGTAGACTCTTGTCTCTTCCGTCGATCAAGCCCATCTTATAGTTCCATGGCCCTTAGCGAGCTAGCTTCTTCCAACTGCTTAAAGTTTGCCTGCAGCTTAGATTTTTGGTTTAGAGCATCTACACTTCACTCATGAATCTCCTTGATAATCTGTAGATGCAGATTGTGTAGACCGAGCAGTGGTATCTTTGCAATATCAAGCTCCACATACTCTAATTCCTTTGTACCCAAGCATAATTGTTCTGAAAGTGGTAGGATGGCACTTAATGCATCAAGATGGACAATATGAGACTTTGCAGGAAAAGTGTCATGTCCCCTTCCATCTATCCAATGCAAGGGAGGGAACATGACTGTAACATGGGGTGTCTAATTCTTCCCCAAAGCCATAATGGTAAAAATTTTGCCATTTAAATAAAATGCACAATTAAATTACACAGCGGAATTCAAATACACAATTGCACACACACAATAGACATACATCAGTATATTTATCTCAAGCAAATGATGCATCAACAGGCAAGGAATCCATTCCATTCTCATGCTATGAATAAACTTCATATCAATTTCATTAACATGAATAATTACCATTCCGAATTAACACATTACAGAACACAAAATGCATATAATTTATAACACAGATAACACTTATCTTGAAGATGAAGCTGTCCAAACAACTGGCTATGTGAGAGAAACATTCCACCCAACCATAAATCTCACTCCATCTTGTACTCTTTCAGCTGAGAGATCACCCCCGAGCTGGGTTGTGTATCCATTGAGGAGGAACTAGCTGGGCTCACTCACAGCCATGGTTTCACTCAACAACTATGCTAAGCCAACACACAGTTGGGTTTGTCAAGCATATGAAATACAAAGGAGGGCAATGCTAA
Source organism: Larix kaempferi (assembly GCA_027924585.1). Classification (NCBI taxonomy): domain Eukaryota; kingdom Viridiplantae; phylum Streptophyta; class Pinopsida; order Pinales; family Pinaceae; genus Larix; species Larix kaempferi. The sequence goes on from BSBM01000264.1 coordinate 7,220,659, forward strand.
GCCAGTGAGCTCAACCACAGAGCTACATGCATCTCAAATGAATTCAATAGTGAAGGCACCCACATTACCTACCACACCCAACACAAGGAAGGTCCCCTTCTCTGCTGCATAGTCCCTTAGGCGTCCCTTCCCTCCAGTGCTCTTCAGGATGGGTATAGAAAGGTCCAGCTACGAATTCTTGAGATTCTAGCCTTCACTAGGTTTATCAAGCAAACCCAACCTTTGCTCAGTCATCCACATTTGGATTTATCACAATTCTGTTCATCAAATAACTCAATCCTGTCATTGGTTTTTTGGGTTATAAAAGCTGGGTTTTCCAATGGATTTCGGAGTATCTAATCCTCTCAAATTCACCCCAAGGTTCATATCTATGGACCCCCCATTGGATTTTGCTGTTAAATACCAAATCTGGGCGTTTTTGGCTCTTCAAAACGTGGGTTCTTTCAAAGTTGCGATTTCTAGTTTTTCTCACTACTGGCAATTCGTTTTTGGATGGAAAATCATGCTGGTAACTTTCACAATGGAATGGGGATGAGGAATAATCCATTGTCATGAGGTAGAGTGACTTTTGGTACAAGAAAACAGAGCCCATACCTGCAAATATGAATTTATGGGTTTCCCATGCTCTATTGAAGCCATGGACTGAAATCTTCAACAACTTCCTTACAACATAAATAAATGTCATCAAGGAAAGTCAAATGGGTTCTCACAATGACATTTGGCAGCATATGGTTCATCCCCACAACCCCCTCACCACTCCCGAGTGGATACACATGGCCCCCTTTTCATTGATTGCTTCCATAGCCAGTTTTGGTATTTTATTGAAATATTAACATTTACATCAATTTACAATATTCCATGGCTTAATATCAAATGGGTATCAAAATATCGAATACTTGCTTGTTTTAAATAAAATCCGAACATACACTAGTGGACCCTTAGCTTTGAGCTCCACGCTAGGGAAACATACAATGCATGTATACAATATTTGCATTAGAAGCCAATATTTCATAAGGGTCAAAATTGGGGTATTACATTACCCCCCCCCCCCTTATAACAACACCATCCTCGGTGTTCTCAAAACTGAACAAAAATGGGAATGCCTCTCATGGCATCTTGCAGCTCCCATGTAGCCTCATCAGGACTAAGGTGCTCCCATTGGACCTTTACCTGCCCGATGGCTCTGTTCCGGAGCAAAGTGACCTGCTTGTCGAGGATGCGCATAGGCTCTACTTGGAACTCTCCCTCAGGTTCCACCTATATCACATTCCAATCAATCATATGATTAGGATCATGTACATACTTCTTAAGCAAAGATACATGGAAAACATTATGAGCTCTTATGTTAGTAGGTAATGCAAGTCTATATGCAACTGGCCCTATCCTATCTAGAACTTCAAATGGCCCACAATATCTTGGTGACAACTTGGCATAGCTCCCCAACTTGAGGGAACTCTTCCTTGGTTTCACTCTCAAATAAGCATGATTCCCAATCTGAAATTTCTTATGCACTCTTTTCAAATCTGCATAACTCTTTTTCCTGTGCTGGGCTGCCTTTAAATTTCATCTGATCTTAACAACTTCCTATTCCATTTCCTTGATCATCTCTGGTCCAAGTACTACCCTATTCACAGGGCTATCCCAATTCACTGGAGTCCTACATCCCTTGCCATAGAATGCTTCAAATGGACTCATTCCCAAGGATGCATGATGTCCATTATTGTATGCAAATTCTACCAAGTCTAGGAAATCTTCCCACTTGGATAGTTTATCCATCACATACATTCTCAGCATGTCTTCAAGAACCTGATTCACCCTCTCAGTTTGGCCATCTATTTGAGGATGATATGCTGTACTGAAATTCAATTTAGTTCCCAATTCCTGCAATAATCCCTTCCAGAAATTGGAAGTGAACTTTGTATCACGATCAGAAATTCTTGCTTTAGGAAATCCATGCAATCTGAATATCTCTCTCATGAAGATGTTCGCAATGTCATTAGCCTTGTGAGTGGACTTGACTGGAATAAAGTGAGATACCTTTGATAGCTTGTCCACCACAACCATGATTGAATCATGCTTCTTCACTGTCATGGGCAGACCTGTTATAAAATCCATAGAGATCACTTCCCACTTCCATTCCGGAATGGGTAAGGGCTACAACAATCCTACTGGATGTTGGTGTTCTGCCTTGACTTGCTGGAACTTCTGACACCTAGCAATGTACTCATCTATGTCCTTCTTCATACCATGCAAAAAGTATTGCTTTCTTGTTGTTGTTATAGTCTTCTGATATCCTGGGTGTCCAAAGTATGGCATTTGATGTATTTCATCCATCACTAACTTCTTCAAATCTGTATTATTTGGAATGTACAACCTATCTTTGTAGATGAGGATATCGTCTTCACGAGGTTGATATACCGTACACTTTTCATCCAAATTACCCTGCTGCAACTTTTCTTTAATTTGAAGACAAGCTTCATCACTGTTTTGGGCTTCAAGAACTCTTGTCTTCAAATCTGATTTACACACACTTAATGCTGCAACATGAAATTTCTGCTGAGAGCATCTGCAACCTTGTTCCCTTTCCCTTTTACATGCTTAATTTCAAAATCAAATTCACAAAGAAACTCCATCCATCTAGCTTGCCTAGCATTCAAGTTTGGCTGGTCAAACAAGTACTTCAAGCTCATGTGGTCTGTTCTAAGCTTGAATCTTCTTCCCATCAAATAATGTCTCCACATCTTAAGAGCATGCACTATGGCTGCTAATTCCAAATCATGTGTGGCATAATTCTTTTCATGCTCCTTTAATTTTCTTGACTCATAGAAAATCATAATTTCTTCTTGCATGAGAACTCCACGCAGTCCTTTAATGCAAGCATCTGTGCACACTACAAAATCCTTCTTTGGATTTTCTATCTTCAAAACAGGAGCGCTGGTAAGTAACTCCTTTAACTTCTAAAAACTTTTCTCACATTTTTCAGACCATATAAACTTGATGTTCTTTCTCTGCAATGAAGTAATTGGGTGAGCTATCTTGGAGAATCCTTCAATGAACCTTTTGTAGTAACCAGCAAGACCCATGGAAGATCTAACATCTAAAACATTCTTTGGAGTAGACTAATCCATGATGGAATTAATCTTCTCCGGATCCACTGCAATTCCTTCTTCAAGAATGACATGACCCAAATATTGAATCCTCTTTTGATAAAACTCACACTTGCTTAACTTGGCATACAACTGATGTTCCCTAAGGACTTGCAACACCATTCTTAGATGTTCCTCATGTTCTTCTTCATTCCTTGAATAGAAAAGAATGTCATCCAAGAACACAATCACAAACTTATCCAAATATTTGTTAAAGACACTATTCATGAGACACATGAATGTAGCAGGTGCATTGGTAAGGCCAAATGGCACCACAGTGAACTCATAATGACAATATCTAGTTCTGAAAGCCATCTTGTGAATGTCTTCTTCTTTAATTCTCACTTGATGGTAGCTGGACCTTAGGTCAATCTTTGAAAACACTTTAGCTTCCTTCATTTGATCAAACAAGTCATCAATTCTTGGAAATGGATACTTGTTCTTGACTGTCACTTTATTGAGATGTCTGTAATCAATACACAGTCTTAAAGTCCCATCTTTCTTCTTGAAAAATAACACAGGTGCTCCCCAAGGAGACACACTAGGCCTGATATACCTTTTGTCCATTAATTCTTGCAGTTGCATCTTCAATTCTACCAACTCCGGTGTACTCATTCTATATGGAGCTTTGGAATTCGGCGCTGCCCCTGGAACAAGATCAATGGTAAAATCAATATCTCTCTTTGGTGGTAGTCCTGGCACCTCATTCCAGAAATACATCTTGGAATTCTTGCAATAATGAGAAATCTTCTATCCTTGGACCCTTGTCCTCGGATGAATCTGACATATGAACTTCATATAATTGACAAGCCTTCTTATAAAAATATTTCAACTGTAGGGCTGAAATATGCCTTACTGAAACTTGCTTGGGAATTCCTTTTACCAATCTTGGCCTTCCCTCTTCATCAATGCATTCAAGTGCTTTCTCATAACAGTCCAATTCGGCTCTATGTTTTTCCAACCAATCCATGCCAATCAAGGCATCATAAGATCCTAAAGGTAGCACATTTAAATTTGCTTGTGTATGGAGTCCATTAAATTCTATGGGGCACTCCACCACTACTTCACTTACTTTCCTCTTGGTCCCTGTGGCTAATTGAACTAGCCAAGATTTATTGTGCTTCACTTTTCTAAGAGAACAACCTTCAATCACTTCTGGAGAAACATAACTATCAATAGTTCCTGGATCAATCAAAATAGAAATAGATTGCTTAGCAATCTTACCTTCAACTTTCACCATTGATGATTGATGGTCTGCTTGATGATTGTCCAACGCTACATAAATTCGAGGCACTTCCCTTGCCATGTCCTCCACTGTAGCTACTCCCTTTAAGTTGTGCAACCTTCAGGGATTATCCTTCCGATGTGGACAATCCTTCAGCATGTGGTTTTCTCCACATCCCTGTTGATGTATATGTAACTTCGGAATGTATTTCATCTGTGTATTATATATATATATATATATTTATTGTACCCTTATAAGAGATGTGTTATTCCTCTATAAGGAAGTGTCATCATGTGGATTGACAAGTGTCGCAAGTGTGTGTACTTGCCGATGGGTTATTAGACCACCATGTGGAGTCAGCTCTGAATTATATATAATATAATGTGGATGTACCTAGCTAGACAAGTCGGCCCCATAAGGTCACTGGGCAAAAAGGTTAGTATAAATAGAGATCGAAGATCTCTATTTTATACACTCGAAAAAGTAATTCACTCTCACTCAGAAAGTGGCACACTAGTGAGGAGGAGGATCATCTGCTACTAGGAGACTATCTCAGTGTTATTTGGTTGTACTTTGGTTGAGCCATTTCTCTCTCTATCGCTGAGGAAGTTGTGGGGTTTTTCACCTTAGGGTTTTCCCCACGGAAACGCTGTGTCTCTTGTCTCTTATGCTTTTGATTATTGTGATGCTTGTCATATTGTGATTGTCATGCATTGATATACTGTATATGTTATTCTCTCAGCAAAGATCCTAGAGTATTGTGAATTAATACTCAAAATTTAACATGGGTTCAGAGCTAACCTGAGAAGAAGACATTTTGTAGTGACAGAAGCTTGAGTTCCTTGTTTATTGGGTTTCTCTCCACAGATTTTTGAAAATCAGTATAGTATATTGACTCTACTCATCAAGGCGCATCTATCTGTCCAGTCAGAATTCAATTTCGAGCATTTTCATATTTGGCCCTAAAAATTAGGGTTTCCACAAAAATAGGAATTAATGAAATCTGAAGACATAGCTGGAAGCTCCTTGCAAAAATCAAAGTTTAGAGCTTTGGATCGAGATTTTTGGCTGGGTAGATCTCCGGGAAACTCAAACCCTAATTCAGGGCTCTCCCTAGTGAACCCGGGAGGACAAAAAGGCAATTCTAAAGGGAAAAACTTTGCTGATCTCAAATTCTGAATGCACCAGGCTGATCAGCTCATCAAAGCACATCTTTCTATCCTTTCAGAAATTTGAAATTCACATTTTGAATTTTTAGGGTTTTTCTGACAAACCCTAATCCGGGACCAGATCCAGTTTTTAGCATTTCAAGTGGTAAGATCTAAATCTTTTCTATTTCCATTTGAAGTACTCTTTAAGATGTCTCACCACACCAAGCTTGAGGATAAGCTTGAAGGAGCTGATAACTTCCGAGCTTGGAAGTATAGGATTCTGTTAATCCTGGAAGAGAATGAGTTGGACTCATAGGTAAAAGAAGACATCCCTATCCCAGAGGATGAAGAAGCCAAGATATTGCATAAGAAGAACTTGGTCAAGGCAAAGAGAATCATTTCTGATTCCATCAAGACATCTCATACCCCATGTGTCCTCTCTAAAGACACCCAAGGAGATGTTTGACTCTTTGACCAAGCTATTTGAAGGGAAGAACATAAATCAGAAGATGACCCTGCAGAACCAATTGAAAGGAGTAAAGTTTCAGAATGGAGAAACCATTCAATATTATTTTTCAAGGGTCTCCCAGGTCAAGGAACAACTAGAAGCAGTGGATGAAATGGTGGAGAATGGTGAAGTGGTGATGACCACTCTAAATGGCCTACCCAGGTCATGGGATTCCTTTATCCAAGGAATTTGTGCAAGGAAGAAGTTGATCTCTTTCAGTAGACTATGGAAAGAATGCTTACAAGAAGAAGCAAGGCTTGTGGCACGAGAAGAAAAGATGGGGAATGAAGATCAAGCTCTCATAGCTCACACCAAGAAAGGGAAGTCCAAGAGAGAGCCATCTCACTCCAAGAAATCTTCACATCACTTCAAAGAAAGAAGAATATGCTTCACCTGTAATGAGAAAGGACATATTTCCATAAATTGTCCCAAGAACAAGAAGGACAACAACAAATCCAACAAGAAGAAGAAGGGCAGCAAAAGAATGTTTCATGCTCATGCTGCTGAAGATGATGAACCCCCAAAGAAGAAGGATATGGCAGAAAGTGATAGTGATGATGACTCATCAAGTGAAGAAGAGTATGTTCTGATCTCTGCTCTCACAGGTACTCCCATGGTTGTAATGATTGGTTAATTGACAGTGGGGCTTCCAAACACATGACTGAGTTTAAGGAATCTTTTGTGAACCTATCTGAACATGAATCACCCCATAAGGTGAAACTTGGGGATGATTATCAATACCCAATCAAAGGAAGTGGTGAAGCCTCCTACAACCTAGATTATAGAAAATCTTTGAAGATGAAAGAAGTACTTTATGTACCTGGGCTCAAGAAGAACTTACTCTCCATCTCTGCATTGGATGCAAAAGGTATGAGGGTGGCATTTGTGGATGGTCAAGTCCTAATGTGGCCAAAGGGAAAGACCATAGATGATGCAGTAGTGATTGGAGAGCAAGAGGGAGGTTTGTATAAATTAAAGGGACAACCTGAACATGCCATGATGCATGAATCCATGGATCCAAGTGAACTTTGGCATAGAAGACTTGCTCATATGCACTATAGAGCACTTCCAATTGCAAGCAAGGCAGTAGAGGGTCTTCCTGAAATCAATACCAAACATGAAGGTGTTTGCAAAGGATGTGCAAAAAGGTAAAAACATTAAGAAGGCTTTCCCAAGCAGTGAAAGCAAGGAAAAAGACATCCTCGAAATCATCCACTCAGATGTATGTGGTCCTATGTCATCTAGTTCTCTAAGTGGGCATGTTTACTATGTCTCATTTATTGATGACTTCTTTAGGAAGACTTGGGTATACTTCTTGAAGAACAAAGATGAGGTGTTTGATAAATTCAAGGAATTCAAAACCTTGAGGGAGAATCAATCTGACAAGAAGATCAAAACATTCAGATCCGACAATGGTGGAGAATTCACCTCAGATGACTTCAAGAAGCTTTGTAGTGATTCAGAGATTAAGAGGAAGTTGACTGCTCTATATAATCCTCAACAGAATGGAGTTGCAGAAAGAAACAATAGAACTATCATGGAAGCAGCAAGGGCAATGCTGCATGACCAGGATCTACCTATGCATCTATGGGAAGAAGCAGCTAGAACAACTGTATATGTGTAGAACAGAATACCCCACAAGATGTTGGACAACAAGACACCAGAAGAGGTCTTTTCTGGGTTCAAGAAGATTGATGTCAGCAAGGATGAATATAAGTTCAAGGATAGGTAATCTAGGAAGCAAAGATCAAGAGGGAGCACACTCCAGCAGCTCCTGCAAGGATGTAGATTTTCAGAGGGAGTTGACCATGTTCCTACATTCCACAACAGAAAGGTGTAGAAGAAGCTACTTCAGCAGCTCCTACCAGGAAGCAAAGACTCAGAGGGAGTCCACCCAAAAAACAAACAAAGATAAGTATTTCAATGATCATTTCTTGCCTATTTTATTTGTTTAAATAATATTATGCTTATGTTCCTAGACTTAGGAGATGTATTGTGCATATTAGAATGATTACATTAATGAACAGTATAATACTAATATGCATGTGATGGGTAAGTGGCCTATGGCACTGTACAACATTCCAGTGCTACTTATCTAGAATGAAACCTCTTTGCTGACATGTTGGGAGTAGTGCAAAATCTTAACAAGGTTCTGGTAGAGACTGGAAGGCATCTAGAAAGTTGTGGAACATGGATAAATTTTGTATTGAAGCATTTGCTAAGATAACTGCATGATTGCATGACATATTTCTTTATGTGTAAAGAATTTGTTCTGAAAATTATGAGATGTTTCTAATCATGCAATTTTAACTTGTTTTGTAGGAAAGACCCTATATCTTCACCTACAAAAGGACTACAACATTTGTTCCAGCATCAAAGATATCTATTGAAGATATTGAAGTTCCTTGGATCTGGGATGAAGAAATGGAATGCCATGATCCGTAGATCATGAAGAAGATGTTTGGGATGCAGTCCCAAGACCTAACAGGGAGTCACATGTGTGCAGATTGAAGGAAGCCTTGTATGGCTTGAAACAAGCTCCCAGAACCTGGAATGGTAGGATGGACAGTTTCCTATCTAGTTTGGGCTTTACCAAGAGTAAAGCAGATTCCAACCTTTACTACAAGGTTGAGGAAGGGAATTCTGTGATTCTACTCTTGTATGTGGATGACTTATTTGTAACAAGAGATGACAGACTGATTGCAGATACTAAGAGGAAGCTTGCTGCTGAATTTGATATGAAAGATTTGGGAATGATGCACTATTTCCTAAGTATGGAGGTGTGGCAGAGTACAGGTGGGATCTTCCTTGGTCAAGGTAAGTACATAGTAAATATCTTAAAGAGATTTGAGATGATGGATTGCAAGGCCATGGCCACACCTATGGCATCGAATCTGAAGCTTCTATGTGATGCTTCATCTTAGCCGGTTGATGTCTCTATGTATTGTCAAATGATTGGGTCCTTGATGTACCTGACGAACACGAGACCGAAAATTTGCTTTGCTATGAACACATTGAGCCAGTTCCTGATGGATCCGAGGAGTGTTCACCTGATTGCTGTAAAGCATGTTCTGAGGTACCTGAAGGGTACAGTGGATTATGGGCTCAAGTATGAAGTGAATCAAAAGTTTAACCTGTAGGGTTATGTTGATTCAGATTGGGATGGTAGTGCTGCAGATAGGAAGAGCACATCTGGGTGCTGCTTCAATATGGGATAAGGTGTGATCTCTTGGTTTAGCAGGAAGTAGTCTTGCGTAGCACTGAGTACAGCTAAGACAGAGTATGTTGCAGCCTGTTTAGCTAGTTGTGAGGTAGTATGGCTACAGAAGCTACTGTCTGAGTTATTTGATCTCCCGTTGGATGCTACTGGTATCTTCTGTGATAACCAGAGTTGTGTAAAGCTGTCCGAGAACCCAGTGTTTCAAGACAGGTCGAAACAAATAGAGATCAAATATCACTATATCAGGGATATGGTGCAGAGAGGAGCTGTGAAGCTCCTGTATGTTGCGACAGACGAGCAGATTGCAGATGTGCTGACGAAGCCACTAGCCAGAATGAAGTTCAAGTACTTTAGAGAGAGGCTTGGCGTTCTTCAGATCGAGGAAGAAGTGATGGACACATTTGCTGAAGCCATTCCAAGCATGTTGGAAGGGGGATCCTTCACATGGTTGTGGATGTAAGCACCGGATGATGAGCATCAGGATGATGTTCTGGTTTCTGCTTGGATATGATCAGTTGGATCATTTTTATGTATGTATGTATGCATCATGTTGGATGATGGATATGATCGGTTGGATCATGTGTATGTATTTTGTATACGCATCATGTTGGATGCTGGATATGATCAGTTGGATCATTTATATGTATGTATGCATCATGCTGGATGCCGGATATGATCGGTTGGATCATTTGTATGTATATGCATAATGTTGGATGCTTGGACCATGTATCTGTATATGTATCAGGTGGATACATTGTATGATCAGGTAGATCATGTATATTGATATGTATCAGGTAGATCATGTATGTTGATGGATACATTGTGTGGATCATGTATCTATGTATCAGCTGGATACACTATGTATGATGATATGTATCAGGTAGATACTTGGTGTGCATCAGATGGATGCATTGTATGATCAAGATGATCATGGATGACGAGCTTCTCCAGATGGCATGCAGCAAGATGTTGCAGTGATGATGATCAGAGTGATCATGTGTACATCAGGATGATGTATGGTGAGTATCAGGTTGATACTATGTGGCCGTGGAACAGGTTGTGCAGATAAGCATGTAATTTGTGCCCTGGGAGATTTGCAGATAGTCTTTCGAGGTTTTGCCTATGGCATGTAATTCGGTGCCCTGGGATATCTGGCAAATGCTCTTTCGAGGTTTTGCTCTAGGAGGACATATAATTTGGCCCTGGGAGATCTGCAGATAGTCTTTCGAGGTTTTTCCTATGGCATGTAATTCGGTTCCCTGGGATATATGGCAGATGCTCTTTCGAGGTTTTGTCCTATGGCATGTAATTTGCTCCTGGGAGATCTGGACAAGATGAAAAAGGCCTTAGATGCTTCAGCTAGGTTTTGCCATGACCACATGTAATTTGCTCCTAGGAGATCTGGACAGGATGAAAAAGGCCTCAGATGCTTCAACCAGGTTTTGTGGTGAGATCACATGTAATGTGCTCCTGAGAGATCCAACAGGTAGAGCCGTGTGCTCGTAATAGCCTGGGATGCTTCAGCCAAGTTTTGTGATCGGTCACATGTAATGTGCTCCTCGGAGATCCTACAGGTAGAGATGTGTGCTCGTAATAGCCTGGGATGCTGCAGCCAGGTTTTGTGACGCACGTAATAAGTCCTGAGGTTTCCACAGTATGGCCAGTGAGGATGAAGACCTACAGGTGGTGGGCCTATATCCAATATGAAAAAGGATTGGCTCTATAGAACTTCCTATGACGAGTAGAGTCAGAGATTGGTTGAGATAGCAGCAACAGTGATGATGATGATGACGATGCATCGATGACGATGATGCCGAGAAGAAGACTTGTCTAGCAGATCTGTGTCGAGAAATACCTTCCTAGTTAAGAGGGAGTGTTGATGTATATGTAACTTCAGAATGTATTTCATCTGTGTATTTTATATATATATTTATTGTACCCTTATAAGAGATGTGTTATTCCTCTATAAGGAAGTGTTGTCATGTGGATTGACAAGTGTTGCAAGTGTGTGTACTTGCCGATGGGTTATTAGACCACTATGTGGGGTCGGCCCTGAATTATATATAATATAATGTGGATGTACCCACCTGGACAAGTCGGCCCCATAAGGTCACTAGGCAAAAAGGTTAGTATAAATAGAGATCGGAGATCTTTATTTTATACACTCGAAAAAGTAACTCACTCTCACTCAGAAAGTGGCGCACTAGTGAGGAGGAGGATCATCTGCTACTAGGAAACTATCTCAGTGTTATTTGGTTGTACTTTGGTTGAGCCATTGCTCTCTCTATCTCTGAGGAAGTTGTGGGGTTTTTCACCTTAGGGTTTTCTCCACGGAAACTCTGTGTCTCTTGTCTCTTATGCTTTTGATTCTTGTGATGCTTGTCATATTGTGATTGTCATGCATTGATATACTGTATATGTTATTCTCTCAGCAAAGATCCTAGAGTATTGTGAATTAATACTCAAAATTTAACAATCCCCAACACTGAAGTGGTCCCTTAGATTCTTTGTCTGCTGCTACTGCTGGTTTGAATCCACTCCTTGCTTGCTACCCCTGTGGAAAGGTTCTAGGTTGACCTCTGAATGGTGGCTTGAAGCCACTCTTCTTTTGATCAAACCTCCCTCTTGGATTTCCTTTCCATGCTTGGTTAACCTCTGTTTTTCCTTTATTCTACTCGTAGCAATGCATTGCCATCCTAATGGCCTCATCAAGACTTGGTGGATTAACAAATTCAATCCTATCTTTGAAACTCTGAGGTAGACTCCCAAGAAAGAATTGGATTTTTACTCTCTCATCTTTGATATAGTCAACATACCTTAGTAATTCCAAAAAATTGTGGACATGCTCTTCCATAGATTTTTGTCCCAACCTGAGTTTATTAAAATCTTTTTTATTACTGTCATAATACCTAGCAGAAAGGTATTTCTCCTTGAAGTACTTCTTGAATCTCTCCCAACTGATCTTCCTCTCACTGATTCATTTCAAATGCAAGAGATTGTCCCACCAAATTGAAGCTCTACCATTTAGATTGTAAATGGCAATTTTTTCTTTCTCATTTCCTGAGTAGTCTTGAATTCTGAAATATTTCTTCATTCCAAGAAGCCATGCCTCAGCCTCTTGGCCAGTCTTGTCTTCTCCATAAAAGGTGAGAGGCCTTGCGTTCCTGAATTCTCCCTATGGGATTCCATTGAACTTCTTTCTTCCATCAAATCTCTTAGGTGCATGCCTTGGGATTCTTTGAGAACCTCTGGATTCGCATGTTCTGTTGGAAGAGGATCCAGAGGAAGGTGTTCTATGCTTTCTGCTCACCAAACTCTTCCTTGGGATTGGAGTCCTCTTCTTTGAATGGCCTCTAGAGCGACTCTCTGCATCTCTTCCTTCTTCACCCACATTGCTTGGGTTTGACTCAAGGTTTATCCTCTATTGCATATCAGTGAGACTTTGCAAGATAGCAACATTGAGTTGGTGTTCTTCTTCTTCAGCCTTCATCAATCTTTCATTGAAGCTCACCATGGTTTCAACCAAGTTTTGAGGAGTCACCTGCTCCCTTCTCCCATTGGATTCAGTCTCAGCATTCTCTTCATGCACATTTTCTCCTAAGACGTCTTATTCATGCTCATAAGGATCTTGAGCATCATTAATGGTCACCATTTTTCCTGTATGCTACCTCTGCTACAATTATTAATTTTATGAGCTGCAAGCATTGTGCATTATGAAAATATTTGTTAGACATCATAAGAATGCATCTAGAAATATACAACAATCAATATTTAACATAATCAACTCATGGAATAATTCACATAGTTGTTATGCATTCATTTCTTTTGCCCATTCATGCAATTCTGGAAATTGCCCATATTGTCAACAATTTGACAAACTAGTCACTGGCACTTTTCTTCTCTAATTATCCATGGTGTGTGATAACCCTATTCACATTCTGGTCATACACCATTATTCCCTGCTGGAAAAGATTTCCAATTCCTGTTCTTGTGCTCCATTCTGACCTCGGGTGTGAAACCTATGTTATTTCAAAAATGACAACTTTCACCCCAATTCTGCACATTTTTACATGGTTGTATTTTGGTTCAGAATGCCAAATTCAGCCACCTGTGGAAGAAAATATATGAAGAATCAGGAAAAATTTCTACAGGGCGAAGTTATTTCATATAACAAGGAATGCTCAACAACTCACGGATCTCTGTTCCGATGCACCCTTCATCTTCTATAAAATTCTGGGTTTGACTACTTTCCACTTTTCACATTTTTCCAAAATTCCAAATTTTGGGCCAAAAATGGCTATTTCCCAAACGGTGCATTTCTGGGAAATCTTTGTCTAATGGAATATGTTTGGTTTACTGAAAATATGAAATGCTAAGTTCAGTAATTTTTTTGATTCCGAATTATAGGGTCATTTTCAACCACTGCAAGCTTTTCAAAATTCCCAAAACGTGGCCCAGAATAGTGCTTTTTGGCCTTGTTGCACACCCCGACTCCACATCCTTTGGAGTTTGGCTCCAAAACTCCAAACTTAACACTGTTCCTACTCTGACTACCCCATATCAATTTCGGCTCAATCTGACCTTCTGTCAAGCGTCAGGACACCGATTTATAAAAGCCAATAATTCCAATTTTATGCCAAATTGGAGCATAATGAACTCGGGATCTTCATTGGTTCATTCATGGACTCCGTTGATGGCCTTAGAATGCCACTGAACTCATCAAATTTTTACCTTGCATTCTCCTATTATCCAAAAATCAATTTCTGGGCTCTATATACTTTTTTTTTTTTACCCGACATTGCGAGTTCGGGCGGTCAAGTTGCGGTCATGGGGATGTAACCATCTCGCAACCCGAAATTGCGGGTTCCGGATTGCGGAAACCAAAACGCACAATTTCACAACTTTGCATTCCCACAACCCGAAACCCGACATCCCGAAAGCCGAAAATTGCGTGTTTGGGATTTCAGAAATCTAAACGCGAATTTTGAAAATTCGCATTCCCGAAACCCGACATCCTGAAACTGCAAAAACACCTGCGTTTCCTGTAACTTCCGGGGTTCATAACTCCCTCGTCCCTTGGCCAAATGAGGCGAGTCTGGTACCATTGGAAAGCTGTTGGAGAGATCTATGCAATGGTGTGATCCTCTCCCACACCTGAGAATTCTAACCCTATCATTTTTCCAATAAAAAATTCCGCCCCAACTTCACCAATACTACGTTAAAACCATTTTGTTACTTGCCTATAACTCAGAGTTTGGCCCAAGCAGCCCCAGTGCTGAAAGCTAGGCTTTGATACCACTCTTTCACGTCCCCTTCCATCTATGCAATGCAAGGGAGGGAACATGACTATAACATGGTGTGTCTAAATCTTCCCCAAAGCCATAATGGTAAATTTTTTTCCATTTAAATAAAATGCACAGTTAAATTACACAGCGGAATTAAAATACACAATTGCACACACACAACATACATATATCAGTATATTTATCTCAACCAAATGATGCATCAACAGGCAAGGAATCCATCCCATTCTCATGCTATGCACAGACTTCATATCAATTTCATTAACATGAATAATTACCATTTCGAATTAACACATTACAGAACACAAAATGCATATAATTTATAACACAGATAACACTTATCTTGAAGATGAAGCTGTCCAAACAACTGGCTATGTGAGCGCAACGTTCCACCCAACCATAGATCTCTGTCCAGCTTGTATTCTTTCAGCTGAGATATCACCCTCGAGCTGGGTTGTTTATCCACTAAGGAGGAACTAGTTGGGCTCACTCACAACCATGGTTTCACTCAACAACTATG
Organism: Larix kaempferi; assembly: GCA_027924585.1. Classification (NCBI taxonomy): domain Eukaryota; kingdom Viridiplantae; phylum Streptophyta; class Pinopsida; order Pinales; family Pinaceae; genus Larix; species Larix kaempferi. Next base: position 7,235,732 of record BSBM01000264.1, read on the forward strand.
CTAAGCCAACACACAGTTGGGTTTGTCAAGCATATGAAAGACAAAGGAGGGAAATGCTAAGCCAGTGAGCTCAACCACAGAGCTACAGGCATCTCAAATTAATTCTACAGTCAAGGTACCCACATTACCTACTACACCCAACACAAGGAAGGTCCCCTTCTCTGCTGCACAGTCCCTCAGGCGTTCCTTCCCTCCAGTGCTCTTCAGGATGTGTATAGAAAGGTCCAGCTGCCAATTCTTGGGATTCTAGCCTTCACTAGGTTTATCAAGCAAACCCAACCTCTGCTCAGTCATCCACATTTGGATTTCTCACAATTTTGTTCATTAAATAACTCAATCCCGTCACTGATTTTTTGGGTTATAAAAACTGGGTTTTCCAATGGATTTCGGGGTATCTAATCCTCTCAAATTCGCCCCAAGGTTCATATCTATGGATCCCCCATTGGATTTACTGTTAAATACCAAATTTGGGCATTTTTGGCTCTTCAAAACGTGGGTTCTTTCAAAGTTGCGATTGTTGGTTTGTCTCACTGCTGGCAATTCGTTTTTGGATGGAAAATCATGCTGGTAACTTCCACAATGGAATGGGGATGAGGAATAATCCATTCTCATGAGGTAGAGTGACTTGTGGTACAAGAAAATAGATCCCATACCTGCAAATACGAATTTCTGGGCTACCTATGCTCCATTGAAGCCATGGACTGAAATCTTCAACAACTTCCTTACAACATAAATAAATGTCACCAAGGAAAGTCAAATGGGTTCTCACAATGACATTTGGAAGCATATGGTTCATCTCCACAACCCCCTCACCACTCCCTAGTGGATACACATGGCCCCCTTCTCATTGGTTGCTTCCATAGCCAGTTTTGGTATTTTATTGAAATATTAACATTTACATCAATTTGCAATATTCCATGGCTTAATAGCACATGGGTATCAAAATATTGAATACTTGCTTGTTTTAAATAAAATATGAAAATACACTAGCGGGGCCTTTGTTGATGTATATGTAACTTCGGAATGTATTTCATATATGTATATTGTACTCCTATAGAGATAGTATTATTCCTCTAGACGGAAGTGTTTGTATTCCTATAGAGATGTTATTATTCCTCTATACGAAAGTGTTGTCATTTATATTGTAAGTGTCGTAACTTATACTTGATGGGTTATTAGACCACCTTGTTGGGGTCGGCCCTGTATAAGTCATGTGGGTCGAAGGGTTATTAGACCACCCTATTGGGGGTCGGCCATGTGGGTCAAAGGGTTATTATACCACCCTATTGGGTGTCGGCCCAGTCAGCATTATGTTATGTGGTTAAGTCAAGGCCGACCTAGTAAAGGTTAATAGGCAAGTCAAGTCAAGTATAAATAGAGTGCAGGAGGCACTCTATTTCATCATTCTATTCTCTCTCACACTCTCGGGAGAGTGGCACACTTGTGGAGGAGGAGAAACTGCTTCTAGGAGATGTCTATCTCTTATGCTTGGGTTGTATCATTGCTTTATCTATCTCTGAGGAAGTTATTGGGGTTTTTCACCTTTATGGTTTTCCCCAAGTAAACTCTGTATCTCTTGTGTGCTTGCATTATTGTGTCCATGATTGATATGCTGTAGATATGCTGTACATGTTGTTCTCTCAGCTAATATCCTAGATCAGATTAAAGTAAATTCTTAAAAAATAACATGGTATCAGAGCTAGCCTGAAAGAAGGCATGATATGGCATGTATGACACTTGTTGCACTTGCGATGCTAGGGTTTGATATAGCAAAAACCAGTCATCGTAGAACTTTCGCTGTAAATAAATTTAGGCAAGGTTTCAGGATCTAAAAATCATATAGGACAAAAATAAGATCCCCATGTACCTTGTGTCCAAAGGAAAAACTCTAATTCGTTGTACTTTGTGATTTATGATTTGTACAATATAGGGTTTCGGCCTCTTCTAGATCTCAGTCATAAACATGTGACCTTGGAAAAAAGGTCATAACTTGGGCTAGGAAGCTCCAAATGAAATTTCGTCAAAAGTAACAGGTATTGCATAGACTGTAATTTCTTAGGTAACTTTTTCAGAGGCCGAAACTAAACGAATGACACGTGGCACGTTGTACAAGTTCGCTCTCCTGTTTTATCCCATAAATAGGTCATGTTGCGACACTTGGAATAACTCTCTCTCATAGAATCCATTTGAGGTCAGACCCATGGGGTTGGAAGGATGACAGGTCGGGCTATCACAGAAAATAATTTCAGACCTTGTGGATCGAAAGTTTGGAGTTACACTAGAAATAATCAGGTACATATTTATGTCAAAACAAAATTATTTTTAGTACCTTCATTCATGGCTTCCGGAATTTAGGGTTTCGGTGAAAGTTGGAAATTTTTTGTAATCGGAGACCACGGCTGAATGCTACTTATCAAAATCAAAATTTAGAGACCAAGATCAGAATTTTTGGTTGGGTAGAAGGCCAGGCTTGACCAGACCCTAGTTCGGGACTTTGATCAGAAAAGTGGAAAATTAGGGCTTCTGCAAAAATTGAGATTTTTGAAATCTGTGACCACGGCTGGAAGCTCCTCAGAAAAGTAGAAGCTTAGAGATTTGGATCTAACCTTTTGATTGGGCAGAAGGGTGGGATTTATCAAGCCCTAGTTCAGGTTCATGTCCAGTGAATCCGAAAGTTTCAAAGGCAAATTTGAGGGGTGAAACTTTGCAGTTTTCAAATTATGAGTATACCAGCTTGATCAGCTCATCAAGGCACGTATTTCTATCTTTTCAGAAGTTTGAAATTCAAAGTTTGACTTTTTAGGGTTTCTCTGACAAACCCTAATCCAGTTCCTGCAAATCATGTGGATTGGGTTAATCCTATAAGAGAATGGATTGGTCACCTGCATAAGTGAAGAAGTTCCTATTTCAAAGGGAGATGAGGCCAAGGCCTTACATAAAAAGATTACAAGCAATCTCGACAGGTATGACTCATCCAGGTATGTTTCGATATTTGTTCATGATTAAGTTTATGGTGTGTTTGTCTTCATGTTATTATAGTTAGTACACTCTTGATTATATTTAGACTTATCATATCACCTTAATAAAATTATGAATGCATGATAGAAGATATTCATTGATTAGGGTGTTGACACTTATGATTGTCCTAATGCATTGTGGTGTTGTATGAGGTTTATGTTGTCCGCTAACATGAAAGGTACACCAAGAAAGACAAATCATGTTCTAGTTCAAGAACATATGATCATGATGACATGAGGACAAATATTAATCCATTGTCATGAATCACTTAGAAGATCTATTTGTGAGGTGTGTATAACTTAACCTATGAGATATGCAGGTTACTAGCACAAGTCATTGAAGAGAACAAGAAGACATCATGTGTGTATGTTAGACACAACTAGCTAACATACCAATCCAGGTATGTTTTTCCTATATCAAGTTAGAATCCTAACTTGTGTTAGGATCCCTTACATAAGTATACTTGGTATGATTGGTTATGTTTATTCATAAAGTTAGAAATGTAAGTAATCAATGGTTTATGCATTTTATGTCTCTTATCTTGATTGATGATTTAAATAACCAAAAGAGTCCTATGATCAAATAAGAATATGCATGAGTAAATGAAGACTTCCCTGAAACCTTGAATACTAATGTTTATTATCTATGTTTGAAATGATCATGACTATACATGTTTAAGATTATTGTGTTTTGATAGTATTAAGATTATACTAATGAATGTGTGATTATGTATGAGACCTTGAGGATAACACAATGATGATACTAATAAGCATGCATAGTGATGGATATAAGTTCAAGGACAGGTAATCCAGGAATCAAATATCAAGAGGGAGCACACTCCAGTTGTTCCTGCAAGGAAGCAAAGATCAAGAGGGAGCACACTCCAGGTGTTCCTACAAGGAAGCAAACATCAAGAGGGATCACACTCCAGTTGTTCCTGCAAGGAATAAAAGATCAAGAAGGAGCACACTTCAGTAGTTTCTGCAAGGATGCAGATATTCAGAGGGAGTTGACCACTTCTCACGTCAGAATGGAGTTGAAGAAAAGAAGCAAAGAATGAGAGGGAGTCAACCCAACAAACAAACAAAGATAAGTATTTGAATTATCATTCCTTGCATATTTTATTGTTTAAATAATATTGTTCAATAATGTATATACTCATGTTCCTCGAATTAGGTTGTGTATTATGCCATCACTTACAAAAGAAGGACTACAACATTTGTTCAGCAACAAAGTTATCTATTGAAAATATTGAAGATATTGAAGTTCCCAAGATCTGGGACGAATGCCATGATCAAGGAGTACAAGTCGATCATGAAGATGTTTGGGATGCAGTTCCAAGACCTGAAGGAGAGTCTGTAGTGACTTCCAAGAAGATCTACAAGATCAAGCAAGCTGTAGGTGGTAGCATAGAGACTTTTGCTCCTGTAGCGAGATACACTTCCATTAGAACCGTATTTGCTCTGACTGTAGTGATGAAATGGAAGATACACCAGATGGATTTCAAGACAGCTTTCTTGAATGGTGTAGTTGAAGAAGAAGTGTATATGGAGCAGCCACTTGGTTTTGAGACACATGACAGGCATTCATATACGTGCAGAACTTGGTATGGTAGGATAGACAACTTTCTATCCATTCTATCCAGTTTGGGCTTTACCAAGAGTAAAGCGGATTCCAACCTTTACTACAAGGTTGAGGAAGGAAATACAGTGATACTACTTTTGTATATGGATGAACTGTTTATTACAGGTGAAGATAGATTGATTTCCGACACATAGCGGAAGCTTGCTTCCAATTTCAAGATGAAGAACTTGTGGATGATGCACTATTTTCTAGGTATGGAGGTGTGGCAGAGTGCAGATGGAATCTTCCTTGGACAAGGGAAGTATGTAGTAGAGATCCTGAAGAGGTTCGGGATGATGGACTGCAAGGCCATGGCCACACCTATGGAATCAAACATGAATCTTCTGCATGATGCTTCATCTAAGCAGGTTGATATCACTATGTATCGTCAGATGATTGGGTCCTTGATGTACCTGATGAACACGAGACCAGATATTTGCTTTGCGGTGAACACATTGAGCCAGTTCCTGACGGATCCAAGGAGTGTTCACCTGGTTGTTGTAAGGCATATTCTGAGGTACCTGAAGGGTACAGTTGATTATGGGCTCAAGTATGAAGTGAATCAAAAGTTTAACCTATAGGGTTATGTTGATTCCGATTGGGCAGGCAGTGCTACAGATAGGAAGAGCACATCTGGGTGCTGCTTCAGTATGGGATCAGGTGTGATCTCTTGGTTTAGCAGGAAGTAGCCTTGCGTAGAACTAAGTATAGTCGAGGCAGAGTATGTTGTATCCTGTTCAGCCAGTTGTGAGGCAGTATGGCTTCAGAAGTTATTGTTTTGAGTTATTTGATCTCCCGCTGGAGGCTACTGGTATCTTTTGTGACAACCAGAGTTGTGTGAAGCTATCTGAGAACCCGGTGTTCCACGATAGGTCAAAACACATAGAGATCAAATATCACTATATCAGGGATATGGTGTAGAAAGGAGCAGTGAACCACCTGTATGTTGCGACGGATGAGCAGATTGCAGATGTACTGATTAAGCCACTAGCCAGAGTGAAGTTCGAGTACTTCAGAGAGAGGCTTGGTGTTCTTCAGATTGTTGACACTTCGAGGAAGAAGTGATGGAGACATTTGTTGAGGCCATTCCAAGCATGTTGGAAGGAGGATCCTTCACATGGCTGTGGATGTAAGCGTTGGATGATGAGCATCAGGATGATGCTCCAGTTACTACTCTCTATGCATCATGTTGGATACTGGATATGATCAGTTGGATTATTTATATGTATGTATGTACGCATCATGTTGATGCTGGATATGATCAAGTAGATCATGTATTTGTATATGTATCAGGTGGATACTTGTATGATCAGTGTGATCATGTACTTATGTATGTATCAGGTGGATACTTGTATGATCAGTGTGATCATGTACTTATGTATGTATCAAGTGGATGCATTATGTATATCAGAGGGATGCATTGTATGATCAGGTGGATCATGTATGATATGTATCAGGTAGATACTGTGTATGCATCAGATGGATATATTGTTTGATCAGGGTGATCACAGATGACGAGCTTCAAGATGTTGCTCTAGATGATATGCATCAGGTTGATGCTATGATGATCGGGATGATCACAGATGACAAGCTTCAGGATGTCGCTACAGATGATATGCATCAGGTTGATGCTATGATGATGATCAGGTTGATCATGTGATGATGTACATTAGGATGATGTATGGTGAGTTTCGATTTGATACTCTGTGGCCATGGACAACTTGTGCAGGTAGCATAGAAAAGATCCTAGGAGATCCTATAGTCTACGCGAGGATGCTCTTTCGAGGTTTTTCTATAGGTAGCATAGAAAAGATCCTTTAAAAATTGGACAGGTAGAGAAGTGTGCTCGTAACATCCTGGGTTGCTCTATCGATATCCTCTAGTCTGTGCTAGGATACTCTGCATAGGTTTTTCTACAGTTTCACATTGAAAAGATCCTTTAAAAACTGGACAGGTAGAGCAGTGTGCTCGTAACATCCTGGGTTGCTCTATCGAGATCCTATAGTCTGCGCTAGGATGCTCTGAGTAGGTTTTGAGAAAGTTCACATAGAAAAGATCCTTTAAAATCCGAACAAGTAGAGCGGTGTGCTCGTAACATCCTGGGATGCTCTATCGAGATCCAAACAGGTAGAGCCGTGTGCTCGTAACATCCTGGGATGCTATGAGTAGGTTTTGTGAAGGTTAACATGTAAAAGAACCTATAGTTTGCACTAGGTTTTGTTGACGCACGTAATCAGTCCTGGGATCCACAGTATGGCCATTGATGATGAAGACCTGCATGTGGTGGGCCTACATCTAGTATGAAAAAGGACTGGATATGTAGAACTTCCTATGACGAGTAGATTCAGAGATTGATTGAGATGGCAGCAGCAGTGACGATGATGATGAATCGATGACGATTACCCAGTGACCATGATCTAGAGAAGAAGACTTATGCTAGAAGACCTATGTCGAGAAATTCCTTCCTAGTTAAGAGGGAGTGTTGATGTATATGTAACTTCAGAATGTATTTCATATATGTATATTGTACTCCTATAGATATGGTATTATTCCTTTATACGGAAGTGTTTGTATTCCTATAGAGATGTTATTATTCCTCTATACGGAAGTGTCATCATTTATATTGTAAGTGTCGTAACTTATACTTGATAGATTATTAGACCACCTTGTTGGGGTCGGCCCTGTATAAGTCATGTGGGTCGAAGGGTTATTAGACGACCCTATTATGGGTCGAACATGTGGGTCAAAGGGTTATTAGACCACCCTATTGGGTGTCAGCACAGTCATCATTATGTTATGTGGTTAAGTTAAGGCTGACCTAGTAAAGGTTATTAGGCAAGTCAAGTCAAGTATAAATAGAGTGCGGGAGGCACTCTATTTCATCATTCTATTCTCTCTCACACTCTCGGGAGAGTGGTGCACTTGTGGAGGAGGATAAGCTGCTACTAAGAGATGTCTATCTCTTATGCTTGGATTGTATCATTGCTCTATCTATCTCTGAGGAAGTTATTGGAGTTTTTCACCTTTATGGTTTTCCCCAAGTAAACTCTGTGTCTCTTGTGTGCTTGCATTATTGTGTCCATGATTGATATGCTATAGATATGCTGTACATGTTGTTCTCTCAGTTAAGATCCTATATTAGATTGAAGTAAATTCTTAAAAAATTAACAGCCTTGGCCTTGAGCTCCACGATAGGGAAACATACAACGCATGTATACAATATTTTCATTAGAAGCCAATATTTCATAAGGGTCAAAATTGGGGTATTACACAAAGTCTGTCATGTCCCAAATTTGGAATTGGGTCACAATGGCCTAATCACATTAGCCATATTCATTAGAGTTTGTAAAATTGATGTTAAGGGTCAAATAATTGCCAAGGAGAAAAATTACTAGTTTCCGAGGTTTGGGGTGGAAGCTTTGGGATTTGGAATAAGGGGGATAATAAATGATGTTTAGACATTAGAAGGATTCAAGTATTTAATAAATAGAGTGAATAAAGAAATTCAAGATAAATCCTAGGTGACAAATGGTTTTGGAGACATATGGAGGATGTGGGACCCACACTAGCTTGATTTTTCATAATATATGCTATCTCTCTTTTACAAATTTGAATTAATGGGAATGTGAACACTATTGGGTGAGTTGGTAAGTCATAATACATGTCATTGAGCATCTTAGGTTGAATTGGGAAAGATTGGTAACCTCCATGGAAGATAAGGAGTCAACGTGGAATTTTGTGGACACTAGGGCTAGATTCCCTAGCCCCTATGACACCAAGGATGGAGCATCTATGACAATTATGACAAATTGCAGACCTGACCTCTGACATCTGACCACTATGACATGTCAGCCCCAAAAATAGTCTCAAAGAAGGCGAATTTGGGAGTTGGAGAAGCCAAAGAGACTCAAAATCGAATTTGGGAGAAGATGGAAGGTTGGAACTAGGAGACAAGTGGCAAATGTGGAATATTTCCTAAATGGAAATCTATTGAATCTATTGAGAGGATTTCGACCCTTAGAAGGATAATGTTGGTTATAAAATGTAGAAATGAAGTATGAGAATGTCTTTTGATCATTTTTAGAATTTGCAATTGCATTTGTGAAGAGGGAGAGCTAGTGGATGACTAGTTTCTTGCCTTAGCCAATTTCGAGGGTGAAAGATTCCCATCCAAGTTGGTAATTGGAAAGACCATTCAGACCTTTCATTTGGAGCTTGAATGGAGTCTTTATTTGTAGGTGTAATATATAGGGCATCTCATGTTTTCTTCTATTGCATCTCACTCCTTCAACCATTTCCAGTTTTGATGGCATATTCTTGATCCTTGAGGGAGGGCGTTTTTGGTGAGCTATTGTAATCTTTGGGGAAGATTTTAATGCCCCAATTATTTTGTAATATGAATTAAATAGTCTCTTATTCATATCCAAAAATTTTCAGGTCGAAATTCCAAGTAGAAATGTATAAATCGCATTTTTAATGGAAGAACAATGCCATTTCCCCACTACCTTGTTGTGAGCCAATGTATTGATGATGATTTCGAATGAATGGATGATTCTATGGTATATTTGTGATCAATATACTTCCATGGATGTCTTATACAAGTTTCACGTATTGTAATTGAGCATTTGAAGCATTTTTACTCAGTTTAGTTGTATTGGGAGGTGAAATAGTGCCATTTCCCCAAGGGTCGAATTGAGGATTTTTGCAGTTGAATGGGAGAGGGTGACAACAGTTTTAATAATCCATTAATGGTGCATATGAGAATTTAATAAAATACTTAACACATTACATACCTCTGTTCATAAATTTGATTGGGTTTGGAGGCATTTGGGAATCCATTTTCAGTACTTACCCCAGGGGGGATTTGAACCCCAAATTACTAGTAAAATTGCATAATTGGTTCAGAATATTAAGAGAGTTTGCAGAGGTCTTTTGGTGGACATATTTCATCCATAAAAATCATATTCAAGTTCTAATATCATTCATACACCTTCCTTGAATATTTGAAGGCATTTGGAGTCAATTTGAGACTTAGAGACCAATACTAGTCAAAGGAAAATCACTAGTAAAGTTACCTACATTGATCATAATTGAAAGAGGATTTGAAGAAGTATTTTAAAGGTCCAAAGGCATCCCTGAAACACATATTTATGTTTTAATATCATTCATATATCTTCTCAGAAGATTTGGGATCATTTGGGGCAAATTTGGGACCTAGAGATCAAAACTAGTCAAAGGTCTAACTAGGGAAAAAAGTGAAAAATTGCCATTTTAATCAAATTCCTAACAAGGGACATTACAGTGGTATCAGAGCATGATATTTGCACTTGATGTGGTATAATATTCATGAGGACAAGAATTCAGGTACCACCATTAGATATTGAAACCAAAAGTGCTTTTGTTGAAGAGGAAAAAAAAAAGTAGGAGAAGAAGAGCAAATATTTTGAGGAAACTATGACTAGGGATGAAAAGGGAACCTCATATGATGGTGAGGAGCATATAAAAATTATGAAAACAATATTTGAAGATATGACCAAGCAACTTAAGGAAGGATTCGAATTGTTTTCTATTGAACTTGTGGAAAAAATTATTGATTTTAAGAAAACCAAGGGGCAAAATGCATCAGCTTGCTTGAAGGAGCAAAAAGAAGAGACATCACAAGATCATGAAGAAGATTCTATTGAAAATATGGAATATCATTTCGAGACACCTTCTAGCTTAGACATGAACCAAAGAGCATCTACCGATGGATGCTTAAACTATGAAGGAGTACCTACTGATGGGTGCTCACACCTCTATGTTGGTAACATAGAGATCACTTTTGAAAGTGTTGCTGCAAGCCCAAGTTCCATTAAGCATGATAATGAAGACCTTGTAGCAGTTGAAGAAGAACCAAGATCAACTTCCCCATCACCACTTGAGCTTCATGAAGTTGGTACAAGAAAAAATGAAGAAGATGAGGAGGTTCATTTGCAAGAGCTTCATTTTCTTGAAGGGTCCTTAAAGATGAATGAAAAGAAGATCCAAGATTCCCTCAGCATTCTCCATGACACTCAAGCATTGGTGTCAAATTCTTGTTGGAGAGCTACTTCATTGGAGGAAACATCCTTCCTTGAAGACATGGAGAAGATTCAAAGAGCAATGTGCCACATTAAAGGTAATTTCATGTCTTTGCTTTTTGATAGAAACCATTTGTTTGAGCTTAATGAATTGTTACATGATGCATACTTGAAGAATAATGAGGATATTCATAAGCTCACAATTCAAAATGAGCAACTTCTTGAAAAGTTGCAAGATACTTGTTTTTCCTCCTATGTTTCAGATGGTCAAATGGTAGATTGTTTGGAGGATTCTCATGACATGGTGGATCATGAGAAATGTGAAAATTTGAATGTTCTTGATGTGTTTGAAGATGAACTTGAAGAAATCCAAACACTTGATGTGGTGGAAGAGGAATTTGAATTGCCTCTTGATGAAGGTTATGCAATTTTTAAAGAAGAGCACGATTCCTCTACATTGGAACCAAACTATGACAAAGAGTTCACACTTTTGAAGGAGATGCATGATACTACCCATATGGATCCTTACCATGTTGAAACTTCTACACTTTTTTATCATTTGGGTGATTTAGTTCATTCTCCTACATCCTACAATTCCATGTTTTGCAACATTAGTCTCAATGAAGTATGGGTGAAAGGGTTCTTTTTTATGGTGCCACATGAGGAGTATGGAACTCCTAGATTTAACTTTTATGATGACATGGTTGGAGCACATTCTTATTCACATTTTCAGCAGCATAATTTGTCACTTTATGATGATTCACATCTACATGGATGCACCTATGATATGGATTTGAGTCACTTGAAGACTCATGGTTTTTCTTGCTCAACACTAGGTTCATTTGATGTTAGAGGAACTTCATCCAACACTTGGGTGAATAGATTTATGATGGGAGAACATTTTTGTTGGCAGCCACATACTTTGTTACATCTTTATGATTCTCACATTCATGGATGTATGGGTGAGACTTCTATGAGTCATTTGAAGTCTCCTTGTTTTTTCTGCTCATTATTTGGTTCAGATTTTAGTGGAGATTCTTCATTCACTTCTTGGATGAAAGAATACATGGTTGAATATTTTGATGCATATCACATCCTTTTGGAGCAGCATTATAGGACATGGGATACTCACCTATGTCATTGGAGCAGATTTGATTGGTCACTTGAAGCTTGTATAAACTTGGAAAATTGTGGTCTACTTGCTTGGAGGTACAAGCACTTTTATGATTCTTTGATGAAGCACCTCTTTGATGTACATTTTCATTATGTAGTTATGTACTTTGATGATATATATTTTGTACTCATGATGTTTGGAAGAATGCATACAATAAAATGGGATCCAGGAATCATCATATCTAATGGTATGGGTTGGAGAGCACTCTTCATTGTTGGGGTGCATCACAAGCAATGGGACCCTGGAATAATTTTTATCTCATTGGTTTCAATTTTTTGGGGGAAACAAGAAGTATGGGAGATGGATTTCCCACTTAATAAAGTGATTTTTATCAGAGTAGTGCAGCAGCAAGCATGGTGGTTCCTCTCTAAAATCTTCATGGGAAACTCAAAGACTCAAGGTTTGGCAATTCAATGGCAACTTCAAAGAATTATACAGAAAGCAGGTTCTTCAACACCTATGTTTGAAATTGCTTGAGGACAAGCAATATTGGGAAGGGAGGATTTGTCATGTCCCAAATTTGGAATTGGGTTACAATGGCCTAATCACATTAGCCATATTCATTAGAGTTTGTAAAATTGATGTTAAGGGTCAAATAATTGCCAAGGAGGAAAATTACTAGTTTCCGAGGTTTGGGGTGGAAGCTTTGGGATTTGGAATAAGGGGGATAATAAATGATGTTTAGACATTAGAAGGGTTCAAGTATTTAATAAATAGAGTGAATAAAGAAATTCAACAGAAATCCTAGGTGACAAATGGTTTTGGAGACATATGGAGGATGTGGGACCCACACTAGCTTGATTTTTCATAATATATGGTATCTCTCTTTTGCAAATTTGAATTAATGGGAATGTGAACACTATTGGGTGAGTTGGTAATTCATAAGACATGTCATTGAGCATATTAGGTCGAATTGGTAAGGATTGGTAACCTCCATGGAAGATAAGGAGTCAAAGTGGAAGTTTGTGGACACTAGGGCTAGATTCCCTAGCCCCTATGACTCCAATGATGGAGCATCTATGACAACTATGACAAATTGCAGACCTGACCTCTGGCATCTGACCACTATGACATGTCAACCCCAAAAATAGTCTCAAAAAAGGTGAATTTGGGAGTTGGAGAAGCCAAAGAGACTCAAAATCGAATTTGGGAGAAGATGGAAGGTTGGAACTAGGAGACAAGTGGCAAAAGTGGAATATTTCCTAAATGGAAATCTATTGAATCTATTGAGAGGATTTCGACCCTTAGAAGGATAATGTTGGTTATAAAATGTAGAAATGAAGTATGAGAATGGATTTTGATCATTTTTAGAATTTGCAATTGCATTTGTGAAGAGGGAGAGCTAGTGGATGACTAGTTTCTTGCCTTAGCCAATTTCGAGGGTGAAAGATTCCCATCCAAGTTGGTAATTGGAAAGACCATTCAGACCTTTCATTTGGAGCTTTAATGGAGTATTTATTTGAAGGTGTAAGCTACAGGGCATCTCATGTTTTCTTCTATTGCATCTCACTCCTTCAACCATTTCCAGTTTTGATGGCATATTCTTGATCCTTGAGGGAGGGCATTTTTGGTGAGCTATTGTACTCTTTGGGGAAGATTTTAATGCCCCATTTATTTTGTAATATGAAGTAAATACTCTCTTCTTAATATCCAAAAATTTTCAGGTCTAAATTACAAGTAGAAATGTATAAATCGCATTTTTAATGGAAGAACAATGCCATTTCCCCACTACCTTGTTGTGAGCCAATGTATTGATGATGATTTCGAATGAATGGATGATTCTCTGGTATATTTGTGATAAATATACTTCCATGGATGTATTCTACAAGTTTCATGTATTGTACTTGAGCATTTGAAGCATTTTTACTCAGTTTAGTTGTATTGGGAGGTGAAATAGTGCCATTTCCCCAAGGGTCGAATTGAGGATTTTTGCAGTTGAATGGGAGAGGGTGAAAACAGTTTTAATAATCCATTAATGGTGAATATGAGACTTTAATAAAATACGTAACACATTACATACCTCTGTTCATAAATTTGAGTGGGTTTGGAGGCATTTGGGAAGCCATTTTCAGTACTTACCCCAGGGGGGATTTGAACCCCAAATTACTAGTAAAATTGCATAATTGGTTCAGAATCTTAAGAGAGTTTGCAGAGGTATTTTGGTGGACATATTTCTTCCATAAACATCATATTCAAGTTATAATATCATTCATACACCTTCCTTGAATATTTGAAGGCATTTGGAGTCAATTTGAGACCTAGAGACTAATACTAGTCAAAGGAAAATCACTAGTAAAGTTACCTACATTGATCAGAATTGAAAGAGGATTTGAAGAAGTATTTTAAAGGTCCAAAGGAATCCCTGAAACACATATTTATGTTTTAATATCATTCATATACCTTCTCAGAATATTTGGGGCAAATTTGGGGCAAATTTGGGACCTAGATATCAAAACTAGTCAAAGGTCTAACTAGGGAAAAAAGTGAAAAATTGCCATTTTAATAAAATTCCTAACAAGGGACATTACAAAGTCAGGGCTAGCTACGATGTCTTCTGCTGCGAGGTGCCTATTGACTTCCCTTCAGACTCTGAGTCCCGCGGAAAGGGTAATATTTTCTGTACTTCTTCAATCTTTTCTGTAATTCCTTGCAGCGTGGTCAGATTCTTCTGCAAACTTTGTTGAATTGCCTCATTCTTTTTATCTTTTTCAGTCATCAGGTCTTCCATATATTCCGTGACCTTGCCCGTGATCATGTCAAAATCATTATCATGAATATTGCTTCTGATTAGCCTTTAGTGGCTTTCTGTTTCTTCCTCTGCACCTTCGGCTGTACAGGGATTTCAGCTTCCTATCTTTTTCTTGTCCATGGCTCTTCAACAATGGGACATGGAATGGGGTTGTCCTCACTGGAGTCACTTTGGATATCCACAATTTTGACTTAATATTCGGCAAGCCATTCCTTCATGATGTTGTCAATGTCCTCTTCATTCATATGGTATCTTCCTGTACATCATTCATGGTTCATTATCTGTGCCTTGGCTGAAATATGAACAGAATCCATGTCAGCATAAAAATTGACAGTGCGAATGTACTTACTCATTACCTTTTTTGTTATCCATGGCGTGACGATAATGGCCTCGCGCAACTGCTCATAATAGGTATAGGATACCTCATTTGTCACGTGCTATCTTTGTGAATTCAAGTTCGCACAAAGGTTTGTATAATAAGCTCCTCTGCAATCATCAATGTTTGTTATTATGCCCACGTAATCCTTTGGGTCCTTCCATCCTACGAACGCGATCAACACTATTAACCATGTAAAATAGAAATTACCCTCATGTGCCTGTGTATCATTCAGTTCCTCCAGGAACTCATTCAACAGGTACTGGCACCAATTTAATCTTCCTCCCTCCACGACTGCTACACCAAGTAGTATTGTGCCCGTAGGTACCTCCAATGGTCTTGATTTTCTCAAAATATTGCCAGCTAATAGTTGCATGACAAACTGCGTGGCCTTATCATCTATATCCTCCATTTGAAAGCCACTCTTGACTTTGATGATGGTTTGCGTTTTCTTCACTTCGCTGCAACTTCTTTGTCTTTGCTCTTTCCTCGAAAGAATTGCTTCAGATCTTCACCTCTTTTGCTCAATCTAGTGATATAGTGGATTAAGTCAATGTTCATGTCGATATTGTGATCAATCCACAAATATCCCTGGTGGATGCGCGACATCAGAGTTTGTACCACTGCATTTAGCTCTGGAATTCTATCGAAGTGCGGGAGTCTCAACAAGTTGAGCAGTCCCGATGTGACTACTCCGGATAGCCAACTTTCTGCAACCAAGGTAAGGCTTCCTTTTACGTCTTTCTTCTAGAACATGTACTGGTCGGGCTGGAACTGTGGAAACTTAGGTTCATTGGGGTCCTTCTACATATGAAGCATATCATGGTCTTCCCACTTGAAGTCTGGGATTTTACACAACAGGTTTATGTCCACCTCGACATGCTTTGAAATGGGTGATAGCGGAATCTCGTACTTGGCATTCTTCATCAACTTATGGCCGGTGCATCTTGTGCACACAGAAATATGTATTCAAGGGTTAGCTTCAAAGGTATCTCCTTGTCGTCCAGAGGAGGTTGTGGGACTATAGAACTCATCTTTGGTTGCTTCATTTTCAGCCCCTTTGGTTCTTTGCCTTTGTCTTGCACTACTGGAGCAAGTCTTGGTGATCTTCTGGACGCTTGACCTTGTTCTATGACAACTTTCTTAACGGGGGTTCTCATCAACCCTTCGATTCCTCCATACCTGAATACCTTAACAGTCTCATGGACCATGAACTCTTCCTCAATAGAGGACCTCTCGGACATTCACTGGACGGATCTGGGCAAAGCAACGAAATATCTGATAACTTGCCGTAGACAATCACAAAGTATTGCTCGCAAGAAAATTCAAGGGTTTCTGTAATGCCTGCGAGTCCAAATACAATGGTATTTATAGGCACAGCTAGCCTCCTCCATGCCCCCCAACGGCTAGATAAGCATTAAATGTGGTATTCGTTGGTCAAATTCGGTGATGATTTCGGTCCTTTTGTTCATTAACTTGTTTAGAACAGCTATTTGTGAGTTAAATGCTCAAGCGGTCGCTGGCAAAGTACTGTATAATGGCTATTTTTGCGACCGACATTCTAATGGTTACTTTTCTGGAATGTTGTGTTGAACTGCATGGCAAGTCGTCACTACTCTGGCACAGTTACTTCGTGGTGCATGATTTATTACTTCTGATCTTAGCCTCTTTTCTCATTCAACTTGATCTTCGCAGTTGCATTCTGGTATTCGCAACTACGTGGTTCCTTTTTTTATTTTCCTCTTTTCATTTTTTTTTTTGCACTGCTTCACTACTTAACAAGTGTTGCACAGTATATACACTTTCTTCATCGAACTTCGCGTACAGACTCTTTCCATTTTCTAGTGCCCAATTTCAACTATACTTGGCACTTAGAAATTTCCTCATTTCCTGATCATCAAGGGTTCTGCGAAGCAAGACTATCCTGATTGGGTTTTAGTCTACTTCCATTGACTAGACCAGGAAAGCTATCTCCTGCTAACGTGGCTAACTGGACTGCGCCACCATTAGTTACATGTAAAACAATATATGGACCAGGCCAATGCATTTTAAACTTTTCAGGAAACTTCATAAACTTGCTATCATACATGAGGACTAGATCACCTACCTAAAAGGTCTTGTTTTTAATATGGCGATCATGCCATGCTTTTTCTCTTTCTTTCTGCACTTGTTGGTGAAATCCTGTAATGAAGTGATCCTCCTCTAGACCAACCAAGTGTAGAATCCTTTATTCTAATGCATGAATGTAGCTATTGTCAAGTTGGGAACAATGTACTCCATTGGCATTATTGCTTCCTGTCCATAGGCAGCCAGTTAGCATTTTGCAAGAAGTTCTATATGCCCATAAAATGGGTGCAATGCGTAGGTCCCAATCATCCCTATTCACATTGCATACCTTAGTTAGTGCATTCTCTAGTACTTTATTGAACTCTTCAATAGTTCCATTTTCTTACGAATGATATGGCGGACTTCACTGATGATGAATGTGGAACTCTTCTGCCAATGACTTAATGATTCTGTTCAGAAAGTGAGTGCCTTGATCACTCATCAAAATATTTGGGCATCGAAACCTTCTAACGATATTCTCAAAAATGAACTACACGGCAGTAATTACGCTACAATCCTTTACTGGCTTCTCTTCTACCCACCTTGTGAGGTAATCAGTTGCAGTAATAATGTACCTCGTACCAGTTCTCTTTCCTGGTGAGTTTCTAGGTCCCAAAAAATCAATGGCCCATTTCTCAAATGCCTGTAATGTCAACTGAGGATTCAGTGTCATCTCGTCTCTTCGCGATGGATTTCCTATCCTCTAACAGACATTGCAGCTCTGGCAATGCTCCTTTGTGTATTTGTGAATAGTAGGCCACCATAGCCCTGCTTACAATATCTTCTGCACAATGGCTCGTCTTGCGTGGTGACCTCCTGTTTCTCTTGAATGTGCATTATCTAGTATTAATGGTTTCTCGTGCTCTAACACACACCTATAGAGTACTTCATCCGGCCCCAATTTGTATAGCTGTCCGACAATTATGGTGAAGTCTACTGCTCTTACTAGCAGCTGCTTCTTCTGCTGCATAGTAAACTCTATGGGTTTCAACCTAGTAGTCAAAAAGTCTATGATATATTTATAGTATTCATCGGCAATCTGAATATCAAACAACTGCGCATCAGGCAGATTGTCTTCAAGGTTCAGAGGTTATTCTCCTAACTCAATTCTTGACAGATGATCAGGTCCTAAGTTCAATCTTCTAGGATTAACTACTATGTCAAAGTCATACTCTTGAAAGAGTAATAACCACCTGCAAATTTGCCCCCCTAACACTAGCTTGTTGACTAGGTATTTCAAAGCAGAATGGTCAGTGAACATATAGAAGTGCACACCCAGCAAATAGTGCCTAAATTTCTGCAGTGCGTAAACCATAGCTAGGCCTTCTCTCTTAGTGATGGTATAATTATTCTCTGCAGATGAGAGCTTCCGTCTCGAAAATGCAATGGGATGGTCAATACCTCCCTCTCCTAGTTATGCTAAGACAACTCCCAATGCTATACATGAAGCATCGACATGGACATGGAATGGCTTCTCCCAGTTTCGAAAAAGTAGAATTGGCGCAGTTACAATTTTCTCTTTTAAGGTGTCAAAGCCTTGTTCACACTCTATGTTCCAAATGAACGACGCGTCTTTCTTTAACAGCTTCTCCATGGCTACGGGTATCTGCATATAACCCTTTATAAACTTCCTGTAGTAAACCATATGCCCCAATGTAGTGCGCAATTGCTTGACTGAATTTGGTGTTGGCAAGTTTACAAGAACTGTGATCTTCACAGGATCAACCATCAAGCCCTGCTTGCACACAATGTGTGCCAACAGAATTCCCTAAGGTACAAAAAAGATACACTTCTTCAAGTTTAATGACATTTGATGCTGTCTACATTTTTCTAGCATCAATCTTAAATTTACGCAATGGTCCTTCAACAACCCAAATACTGTCCAGTCATCAAAGTAAGCTTCTAAAACCTTGCGCATGAAATATTTAAATGCTGCGACCACTACTTTGGAAAATATGGCAGGCATGTTCTTCAGACCAAACTCCATTACTGTATACTGGAACGATCCCCATTCTGTGGAAAAAGTGGTCTTGTGTCTATCCATTGGATCAATTCTTATCTAATGATATCCCGAAAATCCATCAGTAAAGTAATATTCCTCATTTCCTCCAACGTTATCGAGAACCTCGTCTGTGAAGGGGGTAGGAAATGGGTCATGCATCGAAGCATCATTCAATTTTCTAAGATCTACACAAATCCTGATCTCGCCTTTTGTCTTCTTATCTTAGAAAACCATAGGGCTTATCCACTCAGACTCTTCGACCGTCTCGATGATCCCCACGTCGAGCATCTTATCGAGTTTTGCCTTGACTCGTTATTTATATCATGGATTCTTTCTATAGGGCCTCTATTTAACAGGCTTCGCGCCTAGCTTAAGAGGTGTCTTCATAACCTTTAAATCACCCAGAATACCTTTCATTTCTGTAAACTTTGTCGGGAATAAATCTTGATACTCATGTAACATGTATGTGATCTCCACGACAGTCTGATCATCCCAATAGTCTCTGATAGACACGATCTTCATCTCTTCACTGGTACCAATCTTTACTTTCCTTGTTTTTACAGGTCCACTCATGTATGGAATTTCTAGCAGAGGTCCCTCTATGTAGCGTACTCCTTCTAACTCAGGAATGTTTATGTTGCGTGGGTCCTCCTCATCACTTCCTTCTTTATATTCAACCTCTTCATCTAGGTTATAACATTCCATGGCATGCTCTACTTGCTCCTCCCATTCTAGATGTAGGCTTGCAGGTATGCTGTCAGCTCCAAAGAATTCCTCTAATGTCATGTTTCTATGTGGACATTCTGGTCTAAATATTCTTTCCTTAATAATCTACAAAGCTTCATTGATGGTAGGACTCTCATCTTCAAAACTGGAGCTCTTCTGGAAGTTCGCAGTTAGGGTAGGCCAATCTGTAGTTTCCCTATGCAGCTGCATGTCTAGATACCACTTCTTTGGAATTTCTTCCTCCAACGTGTGCACAAATAGATGCACCCATTCCGTCTATGGTCTCTCCTGCCATGCTTGTGAACAAATCTCAATATGTTTCCTTGGATCTGTCTGTCCATTATATTTTTCAAAGGGTAGTGTAACCTTGTCAGCAAACCTGATCTGCATCTTGATTCTACACTAATCCCATGTGGTCAATGTTTGCTTATGCGCAACCCACCATCTGGCAAGTGTCTCATGCAGTGCCATATCTAGTGCTGGTAAATGATGTTCATCTACAATTGCTATAGTATATTCTTTGATAAAGGAATAAACATTAGATAAACCATCATATGTGGGAATTGGGCTTACCTCCTTTCCAATCTAGTCTAGTGACTTTGTAACTTGCGCGCATCTCCTTGCAGATACTTCATGCATATAGCTTTGCCAGTTTTCCAGTCCTACATTAGAGTCTGAGATTTAAGAGCTGTCGCATCTCCAGCTAAGTGTTCCATCCACTGTGGGATTAATATAGTCATCCTGGTTCACATTCATCTTGTAAAGGCGGTCCAAATCTTGAGCTCTGGATTCCTCCTAAATCGGCTCGCTGTATCTGTCTCTGTCTGAAGGGTCCAGTGGTGCGATGACCCTGAGATGATTTCCTTCGAAGATCATCTTCTTTGTCTTCAAGTTTATGATGGCAAGGTTATCCATTTCCCATTCGATACCCAACAATGCTGGATACAGCTGACTATCATCCACAATCTCGATAACCTCAAAGTCTGAGTAACTTTGCACTCCATCAATGTCAACCACAACAATGGCTAACCTTCCAAAAGGTATGAATTTCTCCTGGTTGGCCATTCTCAACTGGATAGGTGACCATAACATATTTGGTCTCCCCATCTGCTGCCATGTCTATTTACTTAAGACATTTATTTCAGATCCCAGATCAAGGATGATCTCATCCATTTCATAGTCTCCTATCTGTGCACTAAGCCTCGTTTTTCTGCTTGTTCGTTTGTGTTTCTTGATCTGGTGGACTGCGCTATCAGTAGTTTCCATCTCGCTCTGTGGCTCATACTGATTTAATAGTTTCTACAATTCCATGATAGTGTCTAGGCTCTTCAACAACTTCATATAGCTACTCAGGAACTACGCAATAGAGGTTCCTGTCTCTGCTATAGCGCTCGTTTTGTCATAAGCAACCAACATATCTTCTATATATGGTATTTCACTACACAGTGGGATTCTTGGTGACCTGGGTGCTAACTCTTTGAAGATACCCCGCGCTTCTTCAAAGACTTCTATGTTTTTATCCAAGTTGAAAGCAGGTGCTTTCCCATTAGCTTTTCTTATCCATATTGTTTCAAGAGGGGTCTGCTTAGTGTTAAAGTCTCCAGAAGTTAAAGCTTCTGCTCCTCTATCTCTCCCTGTCATAGCGCCACTTCACATCACTACATTGATACTTGGATCCATAGGTCTCTTCTCTCCTACAATTGATGGGTCCAAAATACAGGTATCTAATAGGCCTTTCCCCATAGCAAAAACACAAGAAAAGGAGAAGAAATACACTTGTTTTGTGGGAAAATGATTTACCTTAATTATTTAATGAAGTTGTTTAAGAGATTATTTCTGTTATGTTTTGAAAGCGTTGTATGAGCTAATTGCATGACACACAAGTTTGAATGAGTAGGTGTAGGTGCACTAAAAACCAATGCGTAAATCAAGTGAAGGACTGAAAGAACATCACCAAACTCAAAGCCTTTTTCTTGATCTGTAGAGAACGAACTCCTGTTCAAAGAGAATCGGTATTTAGACATTTAGTTAGGTTCAACATTAGGAATTAGATAAATATGGACCTCTCGGGTAGTGGGAGGCCCCTGCTGCTATTTTGGAGAATTATTGTTATACATTTTCTACTATCTAGATAGTAGTGTTACAGACTTGGTTTTAAACTATGAAGTTCCTATTTTAATTAAAGACTTGATGTTACTTGCAATTCAGCGTTTATAAGTTCCTTTTACTCCTGAGTACGGGTTGGAGAGGGACCCTCCTACACGTAAGTCAGGAGATCTCACTGTTCAGGTATTTCTCATGGTGTATTTTAAATTGGCTGAATTTATATTGCAGATGAGAGTATTTTAAATAGTCTTTAAATCACATGATCTGATTTCTGTAGGAGTTGAACTTTTCTAATTCCGTAGTTCGCTATAATGCACTCTATAGTTTGGTAATGCTGTGTCTGTAGTCCTATAGCAGCATTCCACCAATGCATAATTTAACACCCATTTCTCTATGTACTTGCATTCACTTCTAAAGCAATGATCTAGATCTTAAGCCTATGTACTCATTTCATTATTAGAACTCCTCATAGAGATTGATTTCTTTCAGTATTTATTGGTTACATGATGACATTCACTCGTTAATGTTTTGATTGAAATTGTAGCATTAGATAATGACATTTCGAATTTATCTTTAGCATTAGATTATGTTAGATCAGACTTTGAGGTTTTTGCATTCGATTTACAGTAATTACTCCTTAAGTTAGAGATCAAGCTTTCATTACGTTAGAATAGATCTATTATGTTTTCAGTATTCAATTCCATAGTATAATTTTTATTGCTTTTGGCAAAGTTAATCCTTAAAGATATGCTTACTATTTCCTGCATTTGATTTCTTAGACATAGATTTCCTGCTTTTAGTACTTAAATTTCTTAATATAGAAATTTCACCTCCATAGATTAAACAATCCTTTTTACAGTTTATTGAATCATTTTTAGGTAACTCTTTAAAAACATGGATACAAACACCCAAATTCGACAAAGACTATCCTAGAGGGCACATATAGTGCTTGCACCTTTGAAGTTTGTATGTCCCCTGGGTTGATAATTAAAGTAGGCTCTTAGTCAAGTTGCCCTTATTAGGTATCCATTCTGATATCTCACCACTTTTTGGCACCGTTGCCAGGGAGGTGCTAAATCTTTTAGGAGACATCTTCAAAAGCGAAAAAACACAGAAAGATTCCACCAATGAATGCCTCGTTGACAAAGGGATAGGTTTGGACACTTTCTGCGTAGGCATCCCATGAGCAATAACGGTAACAACAATTCTTACCACTCTCAGTTTGGATCCCCAAAGTCTGAAAATGAAACTGATTCCACATACGATCCAAACAGAGACAACTTCTCTAATAGTTCCAGCTCAAACACCACTATGGCTAGTGAAGAAGAGGAACCCAGGGAGCTTTTCACCTTTCCCATTAGCATACCTCTTGGAGATGCCAGGATGAAGAATATCAACCCTAACAATCTACCAAACTTCCATGGATTGACTTCAAAATATCCTGACACATTCCTGTTTGAGTTTGAAGTAGTTTGTAGATCTTTTGATTATACTACAGATGCACAAAAGTTGAGGCTTTTTCCCTCCACACTGAAAGATTTATCACTTAGCTGGTTCATGAGTTTAGAAGGAAATAGTATTTTCAACTGGGATCAAATGAAATAGGCATTCCTAAAAAAGTATAGGTACTACTGCAAAGCTAAGGATACAAGGGATGAAATATTTAGGATGCAGCAGGGAGACCGTGAATCCTTAGAAGATTATGCCCAACGTTTTCAGCTCCGCTACAAACGAGCTAACCATTGCACCCTAGACCCTGAATCACTAAAACTTGTACTTATTAGGGGGATTAAAGTGGAAATTTTGAGATCTTAAACCTTTTGGGAGATGGAGACATATTTCAAAAGACTTATGACCAAATACTAAAGATCTTCAAAAACCATTCTAGGTCTAGGAAAAGTACAAATGGGACAAGAGATACACATCTACCCATAGGATCCTCATCATCTTCAGGACCCAATCTTACAAAATCTGACTTAGGAAACCTGTTAGATGACATGAAGACCGACATCTTACAATCTCTGGCCATGCAACTTGATGCAGTACAAATAAAAAAGAAGCAGGATGAAACTAACCAAATTTTGGCAGTATTATGTCCTCGTTGTAGAAAGAAACATGAGAAGGGGCAGTGCACTTTAAACACCATAGAAATATGTGGTCTCTGCACTGACGACCACTCCAATGATAAATTTCCCCTCTTACCATCATGTAAAGCTGTTATTCAAGATCCCGTAGCTGAGGGAATAATAGAACAACTCTGTTTTTTAAATCAGAGGATGAATAATTTTGTTAGACCATATCAATCGAGCAATCAAGCCTACTATAATCAAGGACAACCAAATTGGAACTCAACACCAACTCCATGGCAAGCATAGCCAAATACAAACCAATGGAAATAGCATCAACAACCGTATCAACCATCATATTAGTAATCGTATTACCCACCGTCTTATCCTCAATACCCCCCACCTTTTTCTCCATCAACCACAAATTATGCAAATCAATACCCCCATCCATCAAATTGGAGAGCCCCATTACAACAACCACTTATTATTCCATCCCCACAGACTCAACCACCCCTAAGACCCCCACCAATTCCATCCCAACCAATCCCAAACCCTAATAATAACATACCTCCACTGCAGCAACAGACTTATAATGCTGATATCACACAATTTCCTACCTATGTCGTAGAAACCATGGTAATAAACGAAATAAACCTTCGATCTAGAAAAATGTTGCAAAATACATCCCCATGGAATATCCAACAACCTGAAACTCAAGAACAAACAACAAAACCCTATGTTCATCATCTGAATGAACCAAATACTCCCGAGGACAAAAACCCACCACTCCCATGCAACAGAAACCCTCCATTTCCAGAGAAACTTGTACAAAGTATGAAAGAAGAGGAAGAAAATACAATTTTAAACGAATTCAAGCACTTAAACATCTAAATCCCCATTTTACAAGCCATAAGAGACGTGCCCATCTGCAACAAATTTATTAGGGAGAATTGTATGAAGAAACCTGAGAGGAGGAAACGTGACCCGCCAACCATAAATGTAGTGGGACAATTGGCTGATTTAATGCTGGGTGTCATAATTAACCCTAAATATCTTGATCCAGGTAGTCCTGTAGTGAACATCACCATCAATAGCAAGCAAATAAAATAAAAGCTTAATAGATTTGGGAGCTGCGATCAGCATCATGACTAAGGAAACCATGCTATACCTGGGACTCCAATCAATGGTCATACCAATCACAACGGTACTCCAACTAGATAACACATCCACTATGAAACCTGAAGGGGTGCTAGAAAAAATTATGATCAATATTGAATCCTGGGAATACCCAACTGATTTCATAGTCATTGAGGTCAAAAGTAAACTTAGTTCTTATCCAATCATACTGGGAAGACCTTGGTTGGAAACCGCAGATGCTTACATAGGTTGTCGATCAGAAAACATGACTATAACCAGTGGACTTGCCATAAAGAAAATCACCATCTACCCACCAGCAAGGAAATCTTCATATTTAGAGTATCAAAATTGGACTGATGACTGTAACGATACAATGAATCCAAACACACAACATGTCCTAACAATTGATGCTGCACTATCATTAAAAGCAATAGATGAAGATGGGCATATAGATCGCTTTATACATAATGCATATTCTAACAATGCTGGTCTTCAAAGTTTTTTTAACACAGAATAGCAACAGGAGGGCAAAAGTTCAAGTCAGAACTTAAGCAAGATGTGGGCAAAAGTACTATATCTGGAAGAGCAATCAGAAAAAGCAAAGATAGTGGAAATCATGCCTGGGAAGCCAGTCAACATTAATTCCAAACTAAAGCTAGAGCAAGAAAAGAAATTAATGAAAGTATTATCAGAACAACATAAAGCTTTTTCATGGACATATGCAGACATGAAAGGTATACACCCTGATATATGGAAACGTTATATTTATATGAAAGAGGGTTCTATCCCTATCAGGAAACCACAAAGGAGATTGAACCCAGCATTAAAAGACATTGTCAAATTAGAACTACAGAAGTTATTAGATGCAGGGTTCATATATCCCATCTCTGACAGCGAATGGGTCTCCTCACTGGTTATAGTGCCTAAAAAAGGAGGCAAATGGAGAATTTGTGTGGACTACAGAGAGCTAAATAAAGCAACAAAGAAAGATCACTTTCCACTACCATTTATAGATCAGGTTCTGGACACATTAGTTGGCAACAAGTATTTTTCATTTTTGGATGGTTTCAGTGGGTACAACCAAATTTTAATACACCCAGCTGATCAAGATAAGACAACATTTACATTTCCTTGGGGTACTTACACATACAGAGTACTACCCTTTGGCTTATGTAATTCTCCAACAACATTCCAAAGGGCCATTCTAAGTATATTCTTTGATTTCGTAAACGATCAAATGCAAGTCTTCATGGATGACTTCACACCCTATGGACAAAAATCTGACCAAGCATTGAGTCACCTCGAATTGGTATTAAAAAAATGTATTGAGATGATCCTATGCCTTAGCAATGACAAATACAGAATGTTAATGGAAGAGGGCATCGTTCTAGGGCACCATATATCACAAAGAGGGATATAGGTTGACCAAGCAAACGTCTCAGTAATCAAAACACTGCCACCACCTGTTAAACAAAGGGATGTCAGAAGTTTCCTTGGGAAAAAAGGGTACTACAGAAGGTTTATTGAAAATTATACCCGAATTGCTGCCCCAATGTTTGCATTTCTCACAAAAGACATTGAGTTCATATGGAAACACAATTGCATGAAATAATTTGAAAATCTCAAGGAGAAAACAATTACAGCCCCAATACTCCAAGGACCAGAATGGGCACTACTATTCCACATCCACTCTGATGCATCAGATAAGGCAATCGAATCTGTCCTTCGACAAGAAAAAGAGAAGAAGCCCTATGCAATATATTATATTAGTAAGAATTTAGCAGGGGCAGAATTAAATTATACTGTAACAAAGAAGGAATTTTTGGCTGTCATACATGCAATTAATAAATTATAGCAGGGGCAGAATTAAATTATACTGTAACAGAGAAGGAATTTTTGGCTATCATACATGCCATTAATAAATTCAGGCACTATATCACTGGCTACCAAGTTTTTGTTCATACAAACCATTCAGCCATAAGATATCTAATGAACAAACCAAACACAAGTGCTCGATTAATTCGATGGCTGCTACTAATTCAAGAATTTGACATCACCATTTTAGACAAGCTAGGTAAACACAATGTAGTGGATGACTTTCTATCTAAGCTGACACATGGACAAGAAATTGAAGTAATCAATGACAGTTTTCTAGATGAGCACCTTTTTTCCATATCTGCAAGAAGCTCGTGGTTTGCTGACATAGCAAACTATTTAGTGTCTGGAAAATTTCCTGAACATTATAGTTATAAGGAAAAGACAAAAGTAATAAGGCAAAGTACAACATACATGTGGATAGAAGGCATGTTATTCAAACAAGGACCTGATCAAATACTCAAAAGGTGCATCAGAGAAGATGAAGTGCATGACATCATGCACGCCACTCACAATGAACCATGTGGAGGACACTATGCTGCAAAGAGGATAGGCTATAAGATTTTACAAACAAGATATTATTGGCCAACACTCCATAAGGATACTTATGAATATGTTTCACACTATGATGACTCCTAAAGGATGGGAAAACCAACACAAAAAGAAGAAATTCCCCTACATCCACATATTTCCTTGGAAGCATTCAAAAAATGGGGATTTGATTTCGTTGGTCCAATCAACCCACAGTCAAATCAGAAAATCTACATCCTAGTATGCACTGACTACCTCACAAAATGGACATAGGTAGTAGCACTTGCTGTAGCCAATGAAAACAGCGTAGAAAAATTCTTCACTGAGCAAATATTTCGCAGGTTTGGAGTACCGAGAGAACTAGTATCTGATCAAGGCCTGCAATTCATATCCAACTTAATAGAAGACTTGATGAAACAAAACAATGTCAAGCACAGACAGTCCTCTTCCTATCATCCTCAAGAAAATGGTCAAGAAGAAGTCACCAACAGAGTATTAGAGAGGATTCTGACAAAGATAGTCCAACTCCACAGAAGATATTGGGCTGACAGATTAACTGAGGCAGTTTGGGCCTATAACACCACATGGAAAACAACAACAGGATTCACACCTTATGAGTTAGTATATGGAAAGAAAGTCATGCTGCCAATTGAATTTGAAATAAAAACACTAAGAATTGCAGCAGAGTTGAACATGGAACTATCATAAATACAACAAGAACACATGCTACAATTGAATCAACTGGATGAGCAACGCCAATAAGCACTAGCCCACACAGAAATTATCTAGTAGCAAAGAAAGAAGTGGCATGACAAGCACCTAAAGGATAAAAAGTTCGGGGAAGGTGACTGGGCACTACTCTATGATTCCAGGTTTCACACATTCAAAGGAAAAATAACAACTAGATGGCTAGGACCTTACATCATCGAGCATATATATGAAAATGGAGCAGTCAAGATTATTACAATAGATGAACAACAGTTTCCCATGATAGTGAATGGACATCGGCTAAAACTTTACAAGAAACTACAATCAAAGGAAGAATTTACACAGGTACTCTACCAACGACAATTGATGCTGATAGAGAATGTAGAATTTCATTGAAAAATGATAAAAAAAAAGAGAAAAAAATGAAAAATGAAGAAAAATGAAAAAGATGAAAAAAGAAGCAAACAAAAAAATATAAATATAGTTGAATGAAAAACAAGCCAAATTACAGGCCCACATACATACCTATGAAGATCAAGCATTAAAAATTGCAAAAAGAAATAAAAGAAACATCAATATGCAAGCAAGCCAGAGAATCATCAAAACATCCACATCAATCAAGCGAGCCGGAGAAGTATCAAAAACATCCACAGCAATCAAGCGAGCCAGGGAAGTATCAAACACATCTACAGCAATCAAGCGAGCCAGAGAAGTATCAAAAACATCCACAACAATCAAGCGAGCCGGACATGTATTCAAAAGAGCCAGCAAAGATATCTACCACTACAGGAATAAATAAAAGCACAATGTTTAATCAACTCTAACATTTGATCATGCAAGCTTACCACATCTTCAAGCGAACCAGCACAGAACGAGATCAAAAATCATCGCAGAGCTTTATCACAATGTCAAATCACAAATGGCACAAATTTTAAATGAAGGTGATACATCAATTTCAAACAAGCAAAAGAAAAATGCACACGACACAAGGAACTACTGACATGCCAAAATTTACTATGGAACATGCCGAATCTACTACAGAATCCTGCACATCCAGAAATTGAGCAAACTCATCATCTCACTTATGCTAAGCCATAACAAGATAATCTCTAAACATATTTCTTATATTCGTACGGTCAAATCATTATCCCCAAAACGGTTATTTTTTAAGCTGAGGACAGCTTTTAAATAAAGTCGGGGGGGAAAGGGTCAAATGACAAAATCATGATTGCACACCCCCATCATATCAATAAATGATGAACCTGCAGAAACCACCATACTTCCCAATAATCAGAGCAGAAGGGAAAGGTTTAGATTACAAAATCATGATTGCACACCCTCGTCATATTAATAAATGATGAACCCGCAGAAACCACCATACTTCCCAATAATCGGAGCAGAAGTGCAAAAGTACAATCATGAAACAAAACGAAGGCTTTGGTTATGGAAAGAAAAGGGATAAAGTAGCAAGTACACTGAGCAATGATGAGGTTAAGTGAGGGAAGGCACATTACGTAAGGATGTATAATCGTCCAAAGGACCAGTTTTGCAAATGCAAACCTCTCAGAACTCTCCAAACACAAGGAACCGGGAGTAGTGTGGTCACTCAGCCAGTAATTCAATCCTTGAGCCTCTAATTGACCCCAACTAGTTGAGATAAAATACACAATTCAAATTTCTGGTTTTATTGATTACATAAGATATTTTAAGATGACAAAGGGATTCAAGAAAAGTGAACCAGAGGAGCACAACGCCATCTACTAGAAACTGTGAATATTAACAGCCATCCGCAGCGCAGGCTGGATGCCTTTCATCCTAGGACTGAAAGGGTACAATACAGGGGTGGCTCTGGAGTTTGCAAGGAATTTTAAACATATCAAGGATGAATAGTTCATCACCCGAGTGAAGGGGTTACGTATAAATTTGGATGATGATGTGATTGCCAAATTCACTAGTCTACAGAGGGGTTTGCATTGGAGCAGGGATGACAGGGAGGCAGACCATGAGGCAAATCCACCATTCTTCGAGCAAGGAGAGGTCTATGACGAAGACAAAAATGGAGTCAAAAGACTCTCCATGTCAGCACCATGGGAGGAAGTGGCTGCAATCATTCAGAAGTACATCACATGCTCTGGTAGGTTGAGCTATGTCCCCATTTTCCATTTTCGAATTTTAGAATTGTTAAGGCACAGGGCCCATCATCCACCAAACAACAACATTAGTATTCCATACTACCTACTCCAATCTCTAGCAGAAATGAGCAAGAAGGTGATTAAAGGTAAGGAGGATTCCTTAGCCCATCATGGGTTGATCAAGTTAATCGTTTGTGAGGAATTGAAGGTGCAGATACTAGAGCTTTCTTTGGAAGAATTCATGTTGGTATCTGTTGAATATGTTCAAAGAATGAAGGGTACACCCACAGCTGGCATATCCCTACCACTAGGAGCAATGAAAAAAACCTCCTCTACATCAGGGGCGAAGAGGAAAATTGACCTGGACAGTGTGGCTAATACCCTGGTGAAAATCAAGCATTCAAGGGATGACTCCCCCAAAACAAACCTAGGGATTCCTGCCAGTAATCAAGAGCCGAAGAGAAGAAGTAAGAGATTCACACAAGCACCCCGAATCTGAATTACCAAGGAAAAGAGTAGGGAACCCAGTCCCATAGTTCAAAATGTGTCGGATGAGGATGATGATCAGTGGGCAGATCATAGGGATCCCACTACAGAAGAGGAGCAATATGAACAGGAAATGCAGGATGAACATGAATTGCATGATGAACAAGAAGAACACAAGGCAAAAGAAGAAGAGAATGAACAAAAAGAGCAAGAAAACCCCCAAGGGAACCCTCCTGAGCATAATGAAAACCCTGGGGTCATCAATCAGCTGGCTGAGGCACGACAAGAATTAGAAAAGCTCAGAAAGGAGCTGGCGACATTGAAAATTGAATCAGGAAGCCAGCCCGCATCACCCCCATTCTCATCTGAGAAGACACAAATTCTAAAAATGCATCATGCAGGGGAGCTAAGACTGGCTGAATAGAGAAATTCAACACTTCAAGAGAAATTGGCTGAAGCACAAGGTGAGCTAGCAAAAAAGGACCAGGAAATTGTTCAACTAAAGGACACTTTGGCTACTACCATTAAAATATATGACCAACTACAGGACC
The DNA here is from genome assembly GCA_027924585.1 of Larix kaempferi. Lineage (NCBI taxonomy): Eukaryota > Viridiplantae > Streptophyta > Pinopsida > Pinales > Pinaceae > Larix > Larix kaempferi. The sequence goes on from BSBM01000264.1 coordinate 7,267,157, forward strand.
TCAGGCCACCATCAGCAGTCTACACAGTTTATCTACAAGAAAAGTGGAGCAAATTCCATCTTCGAAGGTTAAAACAGGGACTTCCGATAGAGATAAATTCCCCCAAAGAATTTATGGATACATCTCTGAATGCCACAGAATTGGAGAAGGACTAGTTAAGAGAATTTTTCTTACACAATTTTGTAGTCCCTAGCTCAGCCAACTGGTCGCCAAACCCTTACATGGGCAATTTCTAGTTAAGGGCACTATGTTCATGGATGAATCACGAAATTGAACGAGCTCAGGACTACCACCTCTATGTTGCATCAAAATAGCAGACTCTCTTAATGATCAGGGCAGAGGCAACTCACCCTGAGAGAATCATTTACAATCATAGGATCCTCACCCAGGATGAGGAGCTCATACCTATTCTCCTTGCAAAGCAACAGGAGGATGTGGCACACTTTGATGTCACTCTCCAAAGCACACATAAAGAAGTTGATGAGTCCATTAATGAGAGATGGTGCAGGGTGGCAAATGACCTTAAAAGGAGAGAGCTCCACTCCCCTATTAGACTTGCAGTTGCTCTGTTCAAAGCCAAACTTTACAGAGAATCCCTGATAAATAATTAACTTAGATGGATTGGAATGAGGTTGAATCCTCCATTTTTCCTTCCTCCAGTTATTAAGGAACAGACTAATGAGGAAGAAGAAAGGAGGGCATGGGTCAAATAAGATCAGAGCATGGGCTACTACAGGCAAGCAGGAGCTCCTAGGGTGGTAGCATGGGACATCAGAGAATTTGTTGAAGAGTTGAATACGTCACCCATGGATGGGTGAATCCTTCAAGTACGGGGGAGAATGATGGGTCTAAAATACAGGTATCTGATAGGCCTTTCCCCACAATAAAAACACAAGAAAAGGAGAAGAAATACACTTGTTTTGTGGGAAAATGATTTACCTTAATTATTTAATGAAGTTGTTTAAGAGATTATTTTTGTTATGTTTTGAAAGTGTTGTATGAGCTAATTTCATGACAAACGAGTTTGAATGACCAGGTGTAGGTGCACTAAAGGACAACGTGCAAATCAAGTGAAGGACTAAAAGAACATCACCAAACTCAGCGCCTTTTTCCTGATCTGTAGAGAACGAACTCCTGTTCAAAGAGAATCGGCATTTAGACATTTAGTTAGGTTCAACATTAGGAATTATATAAATATGGACCTCTTGGGTAGTGGGAGGCCCCTGCTGCTATTTTGGAGAATTATTGTTTTACGTTTTCTATTATCCAGACAGTTGTGTTACAGACTTGGTTTTAAACTATGAAGTTCCTATTTTAATTAAAGACTTGATGTTACTTGCAATTCAGCGTTTATAAGTTCCTTTCACTCCTGAGTACGGGTTGGAGAGGGCCCCTCCAACACATAAGTTAGGAGATCTCACTGTTCAGGTATTTCTGATGGTGTATTTTACATTGGTTGAATTTATATTGCAGATGAGAGTATTTTAAATAGTCTTCAAATCACACTATCTGATTTCTGTAGCATTTGAACTTTTCTGATTTCATAGTTCGCTATAACACACTCTATAGTTTGGTAATGCTGTGTTTGTAGTCCTATAGAAGCATTCCGCTAAGGCATAATTTAACACCCATTTCTCTATGTACTTGCATTCACTTCTGAAGCAGCGATCTAGATCTTAAGCCTATGTACTCATTTCATTATTAGAACTACTCATAGAGATTGATTTCTTGCAGTATTTATTGGTTACGTGATGACATTCGCTCGCTAATGTTTTGATTAAAATTGCAGCATTAGATAATGACATTCCGAATTTAGCTTTAGCATTAGATTATGTTAGATCATACTTTGAGGTTTATGCATTCGATTATAGTAATTACTCCTTAAGTTAGAGATCAAGCTTTCATTATGTTAGAATAGATCTGTTATGTTTTCAGTATTCAATTCCATAGTATAATTTTTACTGCTTTCGGCAAAGTTAATCCATAAAGATATGCTTACTGTTTCCTGCATTTGATTTTTTAGACATAGATTTCCTACTTTCAGTACTTAAATTTCTTAATATAGGAATTTCACCTCCATAGATTAAACAATCCTTTTTAAAGTTTATTGAATCATTTTTAGGTAACTCTTTAAAACCATGGATACAAACACCCAACTTCGACAAAGACTATCCTAGAGAGCACATATAGTTCCTGCACCTCTGAAGTTTGTACATCCCCCAGGTTGATAATTAAAGTAGGCTCTTAGTCCAGTGGCCCTTATTAGGTATCCATTCTGAGAGTTCACCAACGATCAGTTGAATGTTCGGGTTCGACGCATCTTGCCACTTCCGTTTTTGCATTTATGCCTCTAACACTGGGTAGTCTTCAATAACATGATCAAACGATTTACAATAGTTACACGTAGTGCATGGGTTGGTACAATCTCTAGATACATGAACTGCCTAGCCGCAGTTATAATAGATTACTTGACCTTAGACTCGTCCTTGCAATGGGCCGTTATTCCTTCCTCTCCCGTGGTATCGTCTGCGGCCTCTATATGCTCCCTGGTCATGCTAGACATTATGTTGTTTCTGCGAAGTCTCTTCTTGGACTCTATATACTCCTCCATACATATGCTCGATATTTTCCTTTCTTTCCAACATGAGCTCATATGTGCGGCAATTGGACTCATCATGCCCCACTGACTTACAGAAATTGCAATATAGGTTTTTTGGTGTTCTTACATATTTCTGAATCAGGTAGCAGTCTTCTGGCCGGTGTCCTCTAGTTCTGTAAATTTCACACCATGGCCCTTGGTTCTGGTTTGATGGGTTTGGTGCACCCATGTTAAGGAATTATTGGAATAAAGGATAGTGATTCTTAGTGTGTCCTTCTCCCTTATAGCCTGTACACCATACTTCTTGTCTCTCTTGCTTTCCTTTCTTGATATCTTGTAGTTGTAGTGTCAAGGTAGCCAACTGGGTCTGAATCTGAGACATCCCAGTGCTATTTTCTCCAATAGGTGATGCTTCTAACTTCATCGTGATCTCCAAGGATTCTTCCTGCGAAACCACTTTCTGTTGCATCAATGGCAGTCTAATATGGGGCAACAACGCGGCTATAAACCATTCCCAGCGTTGTTGTAGTGCTATAACGAAGCTTACTTGGTCCAACAGTGTTTTAAATTTCTGGTCAAATTCCTAGATTGTCTCATTAGGTTTCTGCTTGATATCTTTTAACTCTATTATACACTGTGATTATGACTTTGGCTTCTTAAATTCTGCGAAGAGTGCAGCCTTGATTTCTACCAGGGTTCTATTTTGTCCCTGCGAATATTTCATGAACCAATGCAAGGCTCTATCTCTAAAGGTGGTGATGAGTTGTGCTCGCTTCATAGCATCATCCTAGACTTGTTTAACATTCCATATGGCTTCAGATAGAAACCAGTGTTGATTAGGGTCTTCTAGACCCGTTCCTTTGAGTATCGACAACTTAATATCTTTAGTCATGCTTCTTCTAGGTGGTGGAGGGTTCTACGCAGGTTGCTGAACGGAAAAAATAAAAGTAGTATTGCACGGAACGGTTTGACCCAGAATGTTATGAATGCTAGGGATATTCACAATTGGGGGTCTCTGTGTGATCGAAGGCATAGTGTTCGCACCTAGTGGATTCTGCGGAGTAATAGGATGATAGGTAGAATATTGAGGTGCGGTTTGGCTATCAGGTTCAGCTTGTGAATCAATATCTACGCGGAGTCCATGCTCAGTGGAATCCTTCTTAGGGGTATATTTATATCATTTTCCACTTCTTAAATTATGTGTCTCTTCGTCAGACTCACTATAAATGCTATTAACCATTACAATTTCAAAATTTTCACAGTATTTTAAAAACGCCTTTCTCGGCTAAAAGCATTTTAATGTATAAACTCAAATTGTTCAGGTACTTACCTCTGAATCCCTTGAAAAACTCTCTTTCGGCTGCGCTATAGGACTTTAGCATGTCCATGGCGAACTGCGTCATGAAACTTTGTAGTGTACTGTCGACCCAGAAGGTGATTGCTTGCGTGAATGAAATATCTACTGCTTTGAGTCTTTCAATGAGCTCTGGTGTCCACTTGGTCGGTATCTCTCGTGGGGTACAGTTTCTGCGCTCTATGAGCCTTGACAACCACTCGTGTATCTCGTTTCCAAAAGGTTCCCAAAAATATTCGTGAACATCTTTCCACAGGTATTTGTTCAACCACTGAACATCAGAGAGATGTGGGTGTCTATTTTCTTTTCTTGCAAAATCTCTTTTTGTCTTATCGCACCAAACCCAGATTTCTTTATTGTCTGGATGCCAAACATCAATACCCAACGAAGCTTCTTCTTCATCGCACATCACGACTTCAAGTCATCATGGATTCTTAGCGCGGCAATGGAACCATTTGTTGGCTTATATAACTGTTCTTAATGGTTTCGATAAAGACTTTGGTTCTTCACGGTTCAAAGAACCAACAAAACCCCTTTTCACTGGCCCTTTCAGAAACAACCTGTGAACAGGCTGAGGTCTCACCCGAGGTGTAGCTATGGGGGAGATACGGAATCGGGTTTCCACAGCTATGTGATGAGTTGTTTAGATAGAACTAATCGCAGTGCACTGTGGGGCTCGCGCTGCGGACTGAAGACTGCGTGATGATAGCTAGCATCGCGGTCAACACATCTACAAGCTAAGATGCTTGCACAACTAGCGCATCCAAGGAATGCGTGGTTCAGGTAGGCTTCAATCAATAGGGTGATGCAACTGACTCATACGCTTCCTCTTCGGACTTAACCGCTCGTGAATACTTTACTTAGTACTTATTCATTCATCTAATTCCTTAGATTATTCAGTCTCACAACTTATGCAACAAGATGAAATACACTACTTTGCGCACACCCGGTGCTGTGCTTCAAGGGAGTCGCACGGCGTGAACTCTCCTACTTAATTACTTATCTAAATGACTTATGCATTCATTAAATCATAAATAATGTGCATTCAACATTCATACCTTCATGTAATACTTAACATATTATTCTCATTTCGGTCCCATGGAGAATACATATAAAAGCATAAACATACCAACTGATAAATGAGAATTCAAGCATTCATTGTAAGAAAACAGACAACTACAAACACATAATCAACCACATTGCAACAGATTTAATGTGGTTCACCCCTAGGATGGGAGATACGTCCACAGGAACTGTTGTTGTATTAATATTTGGGAAAGGTACAACAATTCTAGTCTGCACACTCAACTGCAGACTCTCTTCTCTCTTAATAGGCCTCTGTGCACACAACTTGCAGAGCCTTTACAAAATTTTCTCTCAACAGAGGATTTCTCAACAACAAACCGAGAGATTAACAATGAAGATTAACCAAAAATAATAACAAAAAAATGAGATATTAACCCTTTCCATTACAAAATATGCCTTATCTATAGATCATGCCCGTAGGTCATGTCTTTACAATCTGCAAGAAAAAACCCTAAGGTTTAAAAAACCGTCATGGTTTTCAGCTAACCGGATTTGCTGGTTTCTGGTAGTGAATCTTCCGTCGTGGCCACCCTCGGCACATGCTCACGTCGCTATCAATCTCCCTGTCATGCACATGCCAACAGGTCGCTTTCACTGATCCGTTCTTCCTCTGACGGCCTTATGTGACCGGTTCAAGTAGTGGTTCCTTGCATGTGTGACCGGTCGCTTTCTTCTGCTTTGCTCCTTACCCGTCGCCTGGCAATCATGGAGCATCTTTACCAAAAATAGACCACTGATGGTCTAACCGGAATATGTGTCATCTTCCATCCAGCCTTCTGCCTTGCTGGATCTCCATAGATCGAGGTCATCGCAGCGCTGTCTCCTCGCAGCACTGTACTTCGCAGATCTTCCGACGCTGCGCTGTGCTCAACTTTGCAGCTTCCCCAAAACTGACTTATGCAAAATTCCTTCAGCTGAACTGTGCTTAGCTCCACAGTTCCAAAATATGACTTGCTAAAAAATGCCCCACTTGGGCTAGGCCCAACAACTGACCTCACCCGTCCCTCGTGCGATATCTTTAGTAGCCAAGAATCTATCAATTCTGGAGGAGACAAGGTGATTGCCTCCGCGTTTGTTATTCCAAGTGTTCCATCCATTGCCAGTTTCAATATCTATGAAAGGGATATGAGACAGAACCTCCCTAAACGCTTCTTGGAATCTATCCCAAACCCTCCTTCCACCCTTCTTCTAATTGAGAGAGGATATCATATTAAAATCACCTTCGACTATCTAAGAGCCATAATCAGCCTGCTCCGCCAACCACGATAAGAATCAGATGAAGGACTGTTTTTGGGGGAAGGCAATTGGTCCATAGATATTAACCAAGGTGCCTCTAACCCCCGATCATAAGACAGTAATTAGAGGTAATAGAAAACTTATTGGCTCTCCAATCCAAAAGGTACAAATAGTGTGTATGCCACAGGACTATTAAGCCTCTAGCCATGCCTAAGGGATCCTTCTCCATTACTTTGCATCCCTTCCAGATCCTTTTCCTAACTTTCTCCAAAGTTTATGAATTGCATTTTGTTTCTTGTAAAAATAGAACATCAGGTTTTTCCTGCTTAATCTTTCTTGACATAGTCTTTATTTTTTGGGGATGGTTACACCATCAGATGTTCCAGGACATGAGCTTCATTGGATAACCTTATTCACTTCAAAGAAGGCCGCCCTTATCGTCTGGTACTGACCATATTCAATGAGTTTCACTCTGACCTCAGCAATTCTTTGCTTGTTTGACTTCCTACCTCTTTTCAACTCCTCCTCTGGAGCTTTTTGTTTGCTCCCTTTGTGAGGGTCCATGGAGATCCCCAGTTGCTGGTTGGCTTTGGATTTGATGATTGCCTCTTGGAGAAGCTTGAATTTCCTATCAGAGACATATGCCTTCCCCTTTTTTTCACATTCTTTCTTGATCCCTTTGACTAGGTCAAGTTCCCTCAAATCCATTTCTTCGTCACCATTCTCCTCCATGACCACCGCTTGATCCACCGGAGACATGACCTGGTGCATATCATTGTCAAGTTTCATCGCTATTTTTTCCTGATGATCCTTCTGTTATCCTCCAACCTTGTCATCCTCTATGGCTTCCTCTGGTATCTGAAATGGATTTTTTCTAAAGATCCCTTTGTCTTCCTTCTCCTTGCCCTTCTTCTGCTGATCCCTCGCTCTATTATTTTTCTTGTTGTGCACTTGGGTGAATCTTTCTTACTTTCTTGCCTTCCTAAGCTGATCTGATAGGAGGAGAATCTTGAGGCGCCTTTGGGTGGTTCTTGTCAAAGTGGCTGCACTCATGACACAGTCTGCATTTGAATGGGAGCTGCTCATAATCAATCGGTTGGATCCATTCTTCGTCATCCCAGTTCAAACTAATTGCATTTGGCAGGTCTTTCGACATATTCATGTAAACACAGATACAAGAACAAGCAGTGTACCTCTATAGTTTTGTTTGCTCTGCTACCTTAACAAATTCCCCCAAGCTATTACCAATGTCTTGCAGGATTTCCACATCCCAGTACTCACAAGTGATAGAAAAAATCTTGATCCATACTGGGGCCACTTTCATGTCCTCCATCTCTGGATTAAATCTTTCTTTCCATGGCCTAAGATACAAACCAGAAGAGAAAAAGAAATATGGGCCTCCCTATAAAACCCTATCTCGATCCTCCATGTTGAAAAAGATAATGGTGAAGAAACCCTTGGCCCCCTACAATAATTAATTGATGAAATGAATGATATATCAGAACACATAATATTTTTATTAATCGCAGGCCACTTCAAGGAGGAAACCTCCTTTGAGCAAGACCAATACAATTAACTTATGGATGCCTTCATTGGGCTCAACACGTACTTATATACTAAGCATATGCACCAATACTATTGATCAATACCATGGAACATATAATAATACGAGACAATTTACAAAGGATATGTGTCAAATACTATGGATCAATACCATGGAACATATAATACTATGGGATAATACAAACTATGGATCAATACCATGGAACATATAATACTACGGGATGACTTACAAGCATATGCATCCATCAAAAATATACTAACAAAGTAAAGAGAAGGGTTGACACGGGTTCCTAACATCCCCTCCCCCTTAGAAAAATCGTGTCCTCAAAGCTTTAGATGTGGAAATCAATGTTGAATCTAAAGGAGTGGTTCCCATGTAGCATCCTTTGGTTGCATTCTATTCCATTGAATTAATACCTCTATGATAGATTGAGAATGAAGCTAACGAGTGCGCCTATTGAGGATGGCCTCCGACTCCAAAAGGATGGATCCTTCATTATCCAACTCTGGTAAAATAGTTTGTCCTCTGATGTTGGTGCCAAGAACTTGCATCAGACATTAGACATGAAATATTGGATGAATGCGGGAAGAAGGAGGAAGTTCCAATTTATAAGCAATAGACCCAATATTCTGAAGAACCTTATAGGGCCTGTTAACACCTATTTTGGTTTCCACCAAGGAAAAAGTCAAGAAACCCAAAAATAGCTAAGTGTCGAGCAAATCCAAGCTAAAATGACCAAGCCGCAGCAAGAAAATGGGAAAAACAAGGAAATATGGCTCTTCCGCAAGAAAAAATATCAATATGGGATTCTTTCGCAACAAAAGGAGATCCGACGGCCATGATTGAACAATAGGATCAGATCTATGGTTGAAAATGCAATCTGCAAGTCGGTTTCTGAGTTCTGCACGGAAAAACAATTTTCCAAGGGTATAAAAAGAAGAGTTTCTGATTCTCGTAATCTGCATTGCAGATTGCAGATTGCGGAAGTGACCTTCTTACAAGAGCGCAAAGATAAGTTTTCGCATTCCACATTGTGGATTGCAGATTGCGGAGAGTTAATTTCCCAAAGAGCGTAAAGATAAGTTTCCGCATTCCGCATTCCGCATTGCGGAAAGGCCGTTGGGGAAGGTCATTGCGGAAAGTGGTGAGCTCTTAGAATGGATGCCTAATGAGGGAAGCTAGACCAGGAGCCTTGTATCTAGGGTTTTCACCCTAGCTTGTGCAAATGAGCACCTACTAAGGAGAAGGACCTCCTTAGCAGCAGTTCAATAAACAGTAAATAAAAGCAGTAAAACAGTATGAAATTTAATCTAGCATGAGCATTAACATAAATAACAAAACATGAAAATATGGTGAAGGTCTCTCTTTTTGTATTAAAAATTACCTCATATGTAGAGGTTGGTGGAGCCTTTGCAGTAATCCAAGAGGGTTGCTTCCAAGCTCTAGTGTTGTTCCTTCTCCTTCTTCCAAAAGTGTTTTGGAAATGGGGCCAAATGGAGTTCTCAAGTGGAAAGTAGCTCCAAAGGGAGAGCTAGGGTTTCATGAGAATTTTTTGTAGAGTGAGGATAGGGATGATTGTGGATGAAAAATGGGGAGCCTCCATCACCTATTTATAGGTTTTTAGTGGTGGAGTGCTGACCCATGGTTTTGGGCACCATATGGTTTAAGTCAGCTGTATAGGGTTTTTGCTTCCTTTTTTCCCTATTTTCCCTCTTTTTTGTATTTTGTATTCCTTTTTTAGAGGGTTTTCGCTATTTTTGGAGGGATTTACATTATTTTGGGGAAAAAAGGGGGTTTTTGGCCTTTTGGAGGATTTTTAATGGGCTTTTAAGGTTTTGGAGGCAAATATGGTAGGAAGTATGGACAAATGAGTCATGTAATGAGGGAGATGAGGTAGTGAGCACTTTTTGGGTGTTAACAGATTGCCCCTTGATGTGTGAGGGCAGGAGCTCATCGTATGGCCGATAGACATCATAAGTATTTTATGGTTTTCCTGGGATGTGGAGAGGAGAAGAAACGAACTAGAGCCCGAAACAACGGTCCTGAACAAACTCCAAAAACTAAAAGTACATGGCCTCAATAATGAATGAGGAATAATCTGAACATATGGACGAGGCGGGCACTCCCATGCTCGTATCAAGATATAGAACAATAACAAGGGGGTCCAAAAAATGGGGACCTGAAATATACATGAACTCAAATAATGAATGAGGAAGAATCTCAATATATGGATGAGGCAGGAATTCCCATGCTCGTATCAAGATATATATAAAAGATAACAATAAGGCCCAATAATGGGGACCTGAAGGATTCATGGAGAACCACTATGTACATCATAAGGGTCCAGAGGGGACACAAAATCTGGGACATACTGCTAGGATGACCATGTTTGAGCTAAAGAACTGATACACTGGAATAACAACAGTGCTGCTGAGTGTGGTACCAGAGGAACTGATGAGATGCTGGATCATAGTAACGGGGAGTCATACCTTCAATGGTACACTAAACTAGGTACTCAAGAAGCATATAACTGGATGGCTTCCGAATACAATCTCCTACGCAACCCAGACATACACGGGAACATATAACTGGGCGTTCTGAAAGGACTCACCAATGTGCTAGAGTCGGGGGAAATCTAGGGTCTTCGACCAATAACTGAAGGGATATATACCCCGCGCGATTCTCAACGATGCGATCAAGGTGTTGAAGTCGAGCATGTGAGAAACAACCACTCGGAGAGGCACTGATGACTCCTCTCAAAATGGTCCGTAGAAACTCACCACAAATGGTGATGAGTCCATGGCGCAGGGACCTCTGGGTCTATCCTCTAGAATAGATGGGCTATCATCGACAGAGGGAGACCTACAACTAGCAAGGCAATGATGTTTCCTTGATAGGAGCATGAGGTGGAGAACCGAAGTGTGAGAGTACAGATGGTAGGACTGACATACTGTGGGGGTAGGGAATAACTGGGCAAGTAGAGTGGGTGGACTCAAACTTCCTTTGTTCATAGTATGATGGCAGGGATGATCGGGAAGCATATGAAACTGACTAGTGGGAGAGGGATCATAGATGTAATGGACCAAGGATGGTGACTGGGATGAGTGATACTCAAGTTGGTGTAAGATGGCAGGAGACTGCAAAATACTTTGAACAAAGGCAACCTTATTAGGGGTGCTACTGAGATGATCGATCATAGTGCCAAGAGGCACGGGGGGAACTTCTTCATGGGTTAAGGAACTAGAAGAAGTGTGTTCAAAATGGTACTGTCGTGTGGATTTATACGAGCCCAGGATAGTTCATGCTCGTGATTGCTTTCAATTTTAAGGAGTCTAAAAGCGATAAGAAGACTCTAAAATAATGGAATGGTACTGTCGTGTGGATTTGTACAAGCCCAGGACAGTTTATGCTCGTGGTTGCTTTCAATTTTAGAGAGTCTGAAAGTGATAAGAAGACTCCAGGGGGTTGCTTTTTCGTGTGTTAGTATCCAAGGCCCAAAGAAGCATAAAAGGATGCAATGAAGAACTCTTCTAGCCGGTGTGTCTAGACTATTCCTTTTTCGTAATTAGTCTACCAGGTCCGGAAAAGGGTTAAACTTATACCAAATAGATGCCCTTTCAGGTATTTTAAAAAGCATGAAAGGAAGCAAGATTGCTCGGTTATCTTTTCATTGTTTTAGGAGTCAGAAAAGAGATTAACAGAAACTCCATAAGTGCCTTTTTCGTAAAGGACTTGTCCGACCCGAAAAAGGGATACAATTATACCAAACAAAAGGAATGGCCAGGAAAGGAGGAAGTGCTCAATCAAGGAACATCGATGAGAACCAAGAACGAGGGTGGGGGGGAACACTGGTGGGCCTCCTTGCAGGATGATGAATGGTGGAAAAATAACGAAATAATTACAGTATGACTGGAGTGAATGGATTATGTAAAAATGGGTAACAATCTGATGTCAGTCGATGTGGTGCGCAAACCGAGGAAGCAAGGTGTCAGGACACAAATGTTGAAATTATACCTAGTGAGAGTGAGAAATGATCTCAAGCATCATCACGAGCTCAGAAGACTGAATTCAGCGATATAAAAAGTGTCAAAGATAGATAACGGCCGAGGTGACATGCAAATCGAGGCGATGGGAGCATTTTTGAAAAAAATACCCAAAAATTTGGGGATGAGAGTGAGAAATGATCTCAAGCATCATCACGGGTTTGGAAAAATGAATTCGATGGTATAAGGATATCAAAAACAAAGAATGGCCGAAGTGGCATGCAAACCGAGGCGACAAGTGGTGTCTAGAAAAAATGCTAAAAAAGTTTTTGGTGAGAGAGAGAAATGATCTCAAGCATCATCATGGGCACAGAAATATGAATATGGCGGTGCAAATGGTGCGAAAAATGGAGGTCATAAGGACTCCGGAATGGTCAAAGGAAATAACTAGGTTAAAAAATGGTTGCAAATAAAGGTGAGTCCACCAAGCCAAGGATGCAGTGGTGGGGAGAAATGATTACCCTCGGGGGAAGAATACTAGGTGTATCAAATCAAATCAAATCTACGAGTGATATGTGACCTCAAAAATGGTTGAGATCACGCATGTGAAAAAGTGAGTAGGGTTAATGACCTGCCCCCATGCTATGTGCATGGGGTTTGTGATTGTGGATCACATATGTGTTGGTTTGAACAATGGGTTCATTGACGTGCTGAGATAGATGTGACGGGGAAGGTTCAAAATGATTGATCATGACCCCTATCCCAGGGTCGAGGTAATCTATTATTCCCCTTAACTTAGAGGTGTCAATGTGGTGCTCTATGACAGTGGGGTCAAGACCAGGCATTTCGGTATAGGACCAGGCAAAGACATCACGGAACTCTTGAAAAAAAAATTTGTACTCTTTTATCTCATACTCATTGCAGGATGCTCCTAATGTAATGATTTCAAGAGCAATGGGTGGGTCAGAGATATCAATGTGGATGACGGGTGAGATGTTGGCCATGTTACCTTCCTCAAAGGCATCAGGAGCGGGAATGGGATCCTTAAACCAGTCGACTTTGGTGGGGAGAAAATATTTGGACTCAACTGCAAATTGGGTGGCTGTGGTGGAGGAGGACTCTTCTAGGAGGAAGTAGGAATGATGGTGCATGTCTTCCCAGGGGTAATCCGGGGCAGTGAGAGCCTCTAGAATATCCTCATCATTGCGGAAAATTTGAGTTGTCAAATCGGTTGATGAGGGAGTGGTAGTAGAAGAGTCATATAGATGGTATTAATCTCGCCAGATGAGGATGATACTAGGGGGTGGATCTCCTTAATTGTGGGGGGCGCTGTCTCAAGGTCCAAATTATTCATCTCGTAGAGAGCTGCTCTATAATTTGGGAGATTAGAACAGTGATGTGAGTAATGGCTATAAATACCGCATATTGCACAAGGGTGGTTGGTATGCAGTGATTTATCACGAGGCTTAGGGGCTGGATCGAGTTGGACAACTGGGATGTTGGGGTCATCATCAAGCGTTTGCATGTGCTCTTGTAAGGCAAGTAGTTGTGGACATTGATGGGAAGGATGGCCTAACTCATCACACAACGAGCATTTAGGAGGAGCAAGAAACACGAAGGGTTTTTAACTGTTTTTGGCGAGGGTACAGCAGTGTATGGTTGTGGGCCTCTACTTCCAGTGTTCTTGACAATGGGGGGTGGATTGGTGGATGAGGAAGGAGTAGAGACACCAGGGGGTGGTTGAATAGTGGTGGCGATGGGTTGCACTGGTTGAAGGATGACATTTGGTGTCAGTGGGGAAACGGGAGGTGAAATATACCACACGGGTAGTCCTAAGGTTAACCCGAGGAGGCTGAGAGTAGCCATAACCGGGGCGCTTACTACTCTGGAGGGAGGGAATAGGAAGGGGATTGTGTGGATGGGTGTAACACAAATATGAATAGGTACCAATGGTGTTTTGGGTAACCAGGGCGGTTGATTTTTGGGTGTTTGTGCATTGTGGGAAAGGGTACATAGGTCAGATATTTCGGTCGCTGGTGACAGTGGTGGAATGGATTGGAATGTTGATGTTAGGAACCCATGTCTTTACTTTGTTAGTATATTGTTGTTGGACGCATATGCTTTGTAAGTCGTCTCGTAGTATTTGTTGATCAATAGTTTGTGTTATTGTTGTTGGCGCATATGCTTTGTAAGTCACCCGTAGTATTGTTGATCCATAGTTTGTAGTGGCCCATGGTTTTGACCCATAGTATTGGCGCCTAGACTTAGTATATAAGTGTGTGTTAAGACCTATGAAGGCACCGTGAAGTTATTTGTATTGAGCTTGCTCATAGGAGGTTGCCCCCTCGAAGTGGCCTGTGATCAATATAAAAGTGATTCTGAGTTCTGTCATTTCTGCTATTTTGCATATTCTTATTAATTAATTGTTGCACGTGCATCACATCTGGTATCAGAGCACTTTCTTGGGCTCGTTGGGTGAAATTTCTGCCAATTTTTTTTTTTGCATCTGTTGCAGGTTCGGATTTGGGAATAATCCCTATCTGCTTAACTGTGGGAAGTACTTGGGCATAAGCCATAAATCTCATTGTGAGGAGTACCACAGGAACCTCGAAGTAGTTGGCCCATTGAGAGGACCTGCCAACGAAAAGGGTAATGACCCCTACTTGATTGACTAGTTCCCACCCGTGAGGTAAACCAAGAGCTGTCGTTTGTGGCAAAGCGGTTATCAATTTTACCTGAGCCGTGGAGTGAGGGGTACTGCCCCAATACGCAAGCCATCAGATAGCATTGGTGGCTGAGTGAAATCCCTGAACTATTAGGAAGCCACACATACCTAGGGTCCATATCTATTTTCAGCTGAACTGTTGTCGATCAATGCTGCACCATTTCATATCCAGCCGTTCAGATCCATTCTGCAAGCCATTCCAGATCCAGCCATTTTCAATCCATTTGCAAATTTATCTGTTCCAGATCCCTTCTGAGCCATAGCCGCTCTAGTCTGGAAAAAAAAAAAAAAAAAAAAAAAAAAAAAGAGTTCTTTTCACCTCCAAATTTTACCACAGAGTTCTTTTCTGAATTCTGCTTCTTTGTCCCCCTCTGCCAAATTTTTCCATACTTTCACCCTGCTTCTAAAATCCTCATTTTTGCTTCCCTGTCTGTTCGACAGTGTCCAAAACCTAGTCAAACCCCAATTACCCTTCAAATTTTTTCCCAAGTCCAGATTTTCCTTTACTGAAACAGTTTCTATTTTTGTTTTCCTACCCAGTCAACCAAAAAAAAAAAAAAACTCCTGGTTATGGTTGTCACCCATGCAGGTGCAAAAACCATGGAAGATGCACTTGCAGCCATCCAAGCCAAACTCCAGGATTTGGATGAAAAATTTCTCGGCCTCCATCTTGAACATTCAGCTATGAACAACAAACGCCAGTCCGAGTCTTCATCAGACAATGGGTTCTCTTCTTCCAGCAATTTCCATGGTTTGAAGCTTGATTTTCCTTGCTTCAATGGTACTGATCCAACTGGATGGATCTATCGTGCATAATAGTATTTTAGTCTGCATAATACTTTTGATGTCAACAAAGTTCCACTGGAATCCTTTCATTTGGAATAGGAAGTGCTTCAATGGTACCGTTGGTACATCAAGGCTCATGAAGAGGGCCAGAATTTTCCAGGTCCATTTGCAACGATTTGGTCCTAGTGCTTTTGATGACTTCACAGGAGCCCTCACTAAACTTCACCAAATTGGCACTGTGAGAGAGTATCAAACCAAATTTGAGAAGCTAGCCAGCCACACCGAAGGATTGTCTGATGACTTTTACCAGAGTTGTTTTATTAGTGGTCTAAAGGATGCCATCTGCTCTGATGTCAAATTGTTCTATCCCAACACAATGATGGAAGCCCTAGGGTTGGCTAAGTTGGCAGAAGACAAGATTGCATCCCAACAACGCTCCAAGCCCACTTTTGTTCCCTTCCGAAATATGGGTTCTCAATGACCACCTATACCATAGGCTCCTCGACCAACTCCTATCAAGCGTTTGTCTGAAACAGAGATGCAAGCACGCAGAGAAAATGGGCTTTGCTATAATTGTGATGAGAAATTCACTCGGGGACATAGATGTGTTCAGCAAAAGCTCTATCTCTTGGATGTGGATTCTCCACTTGCCTCTGAAATTGGTGACGAAGATCTAGAAACGTTGGATGCTCCGGTCGACATTCAGGAACCGCCTATTGACCATCCGTCTCAGGATGACCAGCCAGAGATATCTCTCCATGCTTTAGCTCGAATCACCACCCCCCAAACAATGCGGGCCAGGGGTTACTTCAAGAAGCTTCCTCTTACAATACTTATTGATTTTGGTAGCACTCATAATTTCATTGACCCTCGGATTGCCAAACAAGCTGATTGTTTTATCTATCCTCGCTCCAGCTTTGAAGTCATGGTTGCCAATGGGGGCACCTTACCTTGCAAAGGGAAGTGTCAAAATTTGTGTATCTCTATGGGATATTATACCTTGCGCTCTGACATGTTTGCCTTGACCTTAGGCGGATGTGATGTGGTTTTGGGCGCTCAATGGCTACACACACTTGGACCTATCTTATGGGATTTTGCTAAACTTTGGATGCAGTTTTCCCTCAATGGACAAAAACACACATTGACAGGATTACAACCAGGTTCTCTTAGCATCATTAGTTCACATCGCATGGAAAAAATCCTCAAGAAGAATTCACATGGTGTCATCACTCAGATCCATTCCATTCAGATGCAACCATCAGTGGTCTCCACTACTCCTTTGGATCTACAACAAATTCTGGATTGATATACAGGTGTCTTTGCTGAACCAGTGGGATTGCCACCTTCTAGGCTAGAAGACCATCGTATTCAGCTCCTTCTTGGCAGTGTTCCTCCCAACATTATGCCCTATCGCTACCCATTTCACCAAAAAATGGAGATTGAAATGCTTGTTCGGGACTCATTGAAGCAAGGTATTATTTGCCCAAGAACTAGTTCCTTTTCTTCTCCAGTTATTCTTGTCTGCAAAAAAGATGGGTCATGGAGCCTCTGCATTGACTTCCGAGCACTTAATCACCTCACCATCAAGGATAAGTTTCCAATTCCTGTTGTTGATGAGCTTCTTGATGAGCTTCATGGGGCTCACTTTTTCTCCAAGTTGGATCTTCGTTCTGGGTATCATCAATTTGGGTTCATGAGGATGATATCCCTAAAACAACTTTCCGCACACATGATGGCCATTATGAGTTTTTGGTCATGCCCTTTGGCCTCACTAATGCTCCTTCCACATTCCAGGCCTTAATGAATAAAATATTTCGACCCTACTTGCAGAAATTCATTCTGGTATTCTTTGATGATATCCTCATCTACAGTAAAACATGGGATGAACATCTCCAACATCTGGATCTTGTCATGCAACTTTTCTCTGACCATCATCTCCATGCAAAGTAGTCTAAATGTGTTTTTGGACAGAAGGAAGTTGAGTATCTCGGGCACATTATCTTAGCACAAGGGGTTTGTGTGGATCCTGCCAAAATCGATGCCATGAACAATTGGCCGCATCCTCAGACACTCAAGAGCCTTCGTGGTTTTTTGGGGTTGACTGGCTACTACCGCAAGTTTGTCAAGGATAATGGGAAGATTGCAGCTCCATTAAATACTCTATTGAAAGAGGATGCTTTTACATGGACACATGTTGCTCAGTGTGCATTTGACAAACTAAAACAAGCTATGTGTACTACACCTGTTCTAGCTATGCCCAATTTTTCCAAGCCCTTCACTATTGAGAGTGATGCTTGCGGCAATGGACTTGGTGCTGTTCTTCTTCAATATGAACACCCCATTGCGTTTACCAGCAAAGCCCTTTCAGGTAATAATTTAGTTGCCTCTACCTATGAGAAGGAAATGATGGCTATTTTGCATGTAGCACAGAAGTGGTGCCCATACCTATTAGGGAATCATTTCTGCATCAAGACTAATCACCAGAGTATGAAATATTTCTTGGAACAACGTGTCTCTTCCCCAGCACAACAGAAATGGGTTAGCAAACTCATGGGTTATGACTATGAGATCACTTACAAGAAGGGTAAAGACAATATTGTGGCAGATGCTCTTTCTCGCACATTTGATGCCCAAGGTTCTCTTTCAGCTATTTCTATGCCTGTTCCAAATTGGTTGCAATCTGTTCAACATGGTTATGTCAATGACTCTTCCTTATCTCAAATCATCCAACGCTTGACCAACAAACCTTCTGTTGTACCACATTACTCTTGGGATGGTGCTTCTCTGAGATACAAGGGTCGTTTGGTGCTTCCCTAGAGCATTGATCTTCAACAGGCTGTCTTCTATGAACTCCATGCTTCTCCATCAGTAGGGCACTCTGGGTTCCTCAAAACGTATGAACAGGCACGGTGTAACTTCTTTTGGCAGGGCATGAAAAGGACAATTCAACAGATGGTGGCCGAATGTGATACCTGCCAGCGCAATAAGGGTGAAACAACACTCCTTCCAGGATTGCTCAAACCCTTTCCCATACCTACCTAGATTTGGACAGATATTTCTATGGATTTCATTGAAGGGCTCCCTAAATCTGGCGGGAAGACAGTGATTCTCGTTGTGGTTGATCGCCTCTCCAAATATAGTCATTTTTGTGCTCTCATCCATCCCTATATAGCCTCCTCAGTCGCTCAAATTTCCCTGGACCAAATCTTTCATCTTCATGGCATCCCTTCTTCCATTGTCTCGGATCGTGATGCGACTTTCACCAGTCATTTTTTGACAGAACTATTTCACCACACTAGCACCAGACAGAAGATGAGTTCAGGGTATGACCCACAAACAGATGATCAGACTGAAATTATCAATAAATGCTTGGAAACTTATCTTCGTTGCTTCACCTCTGAACAACAACATTAGTGGGAAAAGTGGCTCCCTCTCGCTGAATGGTGGTACAATACCTCTTACCACACTGCCTCTAAAATGACCCCATATGAAGCAGTCTATGGTCAGGAACCTCCAGTTCTTCTTCCATACACCCCCACCATTTCACCAGTTCAGAAAGTTGACACGGTCCTTCGAAACCGCGATCAGATGCTTCGCATTTTGTGGGACAATCTTCACATGGAAAGAAATCACATGAAGCAACAAGCTGATCAGCACCGTTCTGAGTGCACTTTTCAAGTCGACGATATGGTTTTTCTTCGTCTCCAGTCGTACAAGAAATCCTCCCTGAAACTCAAAGGGCATCATAAGCTCGCTCCAAATTTCTATGGGCCATATCAGTTTCTTCAGAAGATTGGGTCCGTTGCTTATAAATTGGAACTTCCTCCTTCTTCCCGCATTCATCCAGTCTTTCATGTCTCTTGTCTGAAGAAAGTTCTTGGAACCAACATCAATGGAAAAACGATTTTACCTGAACTGGATAATGAAGGATCCATCCTTTTGGAGCTGGAGGCCATCCTCAATTGGCGCACTCGTCAGCTTCGCTCTCGCTCTATCACAGAGGTCTTAATTCAGTGGCACGACATGCAACATGAGGATGCTACATGAGAACCACTCCTTCAGCTTCAACAACAATTTCCACATTTAAAGCTTTGAGGACAAAGCTTTTTTTAAGGGGGAGGGGTTGTTAGAAACCCATGTCTTTACTTTTTTAGTATATTTTTGTTGGACGCATATGCTTTGTAAGTTGTCCCGTAGTATTTGTTGATCAATAGTTTTTGTTATTGTTGTTGGCGCTTATGCTTTGTAAGTCGCCCGTAGTATTGCTGATCCATAGTTTGTAGTGGCCCATGGTTTTGACCCATAGTATTGGCGCCTAGACTTAGTATATAAGTGTGTGTTGAGACCTATGAAGGCACCGTGAAGTTATTTGTATTGAGCTTGCTCATAGGAGGTTGCCCCCTCGAAGTGGCCTGTGATCAATATAAAAGTGATTCTGAGTTCTGTCATTTCTGCTATTTCTCATATTCTTATTAATTAATTGTTGCAGGTGCATCGCAGTTGAGGTCATCGATGTATATTAGTAAACTCTGGGTCCCACGGAGGAAACCAACGAGGTAGATGCACCACAAACAGGTTGTTCAACCATGGGGAGAACATTTTCGGGTGCAAAGGGGACATTGGGATTGTAATAGGTGAGTTGATCGACCTTGACCACGCGTCCATCATGGGGGAACATCATGGTACGAAAAACAGATGAGGAAAACACCCGCATGGCATACATGTAACTGCGGCCAAGTAAGAGGTTATAAAAAAGTTGGGCGTTGATGACCTCTATGTCAATGAGCACTGTTTTACCAGCTAATTGGATGGGGACATTGGCTAAGAGACCTTGGGGTTGAGCCGAACGGCCGTCGTAGGCTCGCAACGTAGTGGTGGAATGCTGAAGAGTAGGGGATCCCAACTTCTGCCAAATGAATGTGGACATAAGGCATGTAGAGGCACCTTCATCAATAATGCATCGATGGATGACAAGATTTCGAATGGATACAGAAACTTGGAATGCTAAAATGGAAGGTAGGCGTGGTTCGGATTGGTCCAAATCGAAGGCCATCAGTCATGAGACATTTGGGTCAATAGCACCAATGGCAGAGAGCAAAGTCTTGTGCTGTGAAGGACAGTTTTTTAAGACCTCTAATGTAGACATGGCTGCGGGGGACTGGGCTAAGTCATCTACAATGTTGTAATTAGACGCAGCGCGAGCATTGGGATTATTGTTGATGCGACGAAGTGGGAAGCGAGGTGCTTTGGAGGCGCCATCTAGTGGAGCTGGAGGTATACGTAATGACTGATTAGTGGGATGAGCATTAGTGCTTTTGTCGGTGGGAGGGGCTTTAGGGGTGGAGCCATATTGGTTCTGATGGGTTTGAAGGTTGACATCGGTGGATGACATCATTAACAAGTGATGGGTACCTGATTCTAACATGGGTTGGTCAAAAGCGACATAAGTGATTTGTTGTTGTGGTGGGGCGTTTCCTTGAGGGGGAACCAATGGCTGAGTGTTCACTACGCCTTGGGTCGGTAAAGGGTTTTGTAACACCAAGGGTTGATGCTAAGGTGGTGGGGGGTTGGGCAACGCCTGAGGAGCTGCATGCCCTTGGCGGTGGGCATCATCGATCCAGAGTTGCTGAGCTTGCTCCAAATGTGGGCAAGCATGTGTGTAGTGGCCATAGACCCCACAAATAGAACAAGGATGGTTTGTTCGCAAATTAGGATTTTTGGCTTGTTTGGGTGGCTGGTCAGGGTTCTGGTTGGTAGGTGACGCGTTATTGTTGTTTGGGGGATTGGGAGGTTGACCTCCTTAGTTTGGAGGGGGGTTTTTCCCATGGTTACGGCCTTTGCCACGGTTTTGCTAGCCCTATTGGCGCTAGTTATTTTGGTTCTGCTGTGGATTCTATTGGGCATACACTTTCCCTTGGGTAGCAGGTGGGTTCTGGGGTTGTGCAGGTGTGGGAGTAGGCTGCGGTGGATAATAAGTAGGTGGAGGCAGCGCAGGTGCTGAACCTTGTGAGGGTTGTTGATACGTCTGCAGAACGGGTTGTGGGTTTGCCGCAGGGGTTACCTGTGGTGGGTAATAAGCATGTTGGGCTTGAGAGGATACAGGAGCTAGTGCAGCCTGTGGGTGGTAATATGGTTGAGGTGTGACTAGGGGAGGCGTAAGTGGGGGATGCATGACCAAAGCACTGAGGTGGACATGAGGTTCCATGGGAATGGTGGTGATGTGCCATGGGAGCATACGAATTGGTTGCTTCGAACTGAGATGTAGCCCGCGAAAGGTCGAGGCCATGGCTAGGATGCGCTATGGAAAAGGGTTGGTTATGTGAGGCTATACGGCCAATGATGCCATCTGCGGCATGGGATGCCCCCGGCGCATCATGTCAGGAGGAATCACCGCGGAGGGTGTCAGGGATGATGGAATATAGGTAATCAGACTGGGCGTAAATAAGGTCAAATTGCTGGGCTTTGAGGGTGGCCTCTTCTTCGAAGTGGGGTCGTTCGAATGCCACATCCTTGGCAATGACAGGAAGGAGAGATTTTAGAAAGCAATCTAAGAATATACGGTCGTCTAACTTGATTTTGCAGAGGCTGCGGCGTCGACGCCACTCATGGATGTGGTTGGTGATGTGGGTAGCCGTGTTTTGTCTGCAAGATAGTACGATCTCAACTCCCGCATCATAGCGGACTGGTAACTGAAAGAACTGTAGGAAAGTCGAGGTAAGGGAAGTAAAGGTGGCATGGGTCTAATTGGGATACTCGATGTACCACTTAGCTGCAGAGCCAGTGAGGGTGCACTATAACAGACGGAGGCGGACAGAGTCGTCCACTATGGAGTTAGAGGAACACCAAAGATGGAAGGACATAATATGGTTTTGGGGTTCTTCACCCGGCTTTCCCTCAAACTTAGGGATGTCGGAGGGGAGCTTGGTGGGCATGTGAGGCCACGCAGAGTCGTGTCTGATGGGATCGTTAGTTAATCTAGCTAGGTCAGGAAGGTTGAGACTAGCCATGAATGGAAAACTAGTAGAAGGATGTGACATACTAGTGGTTGTGACCATGTTGGGGCCAATGCCCCCGAGGGGAGGGGCTGGGTTTGGGATGTTTCCCCCAGGTGGAGGAATGAAAGTGGTATGGGAAGGTCCTGCACTACTAAGGGTAGTGTGAGTCACTAATGGAGTTGGGATAGGTATGCTAGCTACTGGAATGGGTACAGTGATCGGAATGGTAGATGTGGGCCCCATCGAGGGCATACCCAAAGTGGGTGTGGTAGCTGGTGTGGTGGTGTGGTGGTGGATGCTCCACCAATGGTCCCTACAAAGAAAGGGTTGGATGTCATGCGAGCCATGGGGCTGGTTGGTGCAGTGTAAGTGGGGTTCTCGGAATCTGCCTCAGAATTAGAGGTAAAATAAGGGGCATCTAGATCGGGTGATGGAGTTCTATGCCGTTGACGAGTGGAGTCAAGTGACAAAGCTTGAGATCTATGATGAGTGGTATCAAGTGATAAAGATCTATGTCTATGACGGGTGATGTCAAGTGAACTGTGTTGTGAGGGCTCACCTTGGAGGCGCCAAGAATGTCTCGAGGACTCAATGGTGACAGATGGTGTCAAGTATTTGGGGGTTGTGTTGAGTGAAAAACAACTCAAAAACCCTAATGCAACCGAGTGTACAGAAGGAGAGGGCAAAAAATATGGCACTCAGGCCAACAACCAACTGAAAACACTTACTATAACAACTGTGCTACAATAAGTGGAGTATCAACAGAAATGGTCAAAATACCAACAAGCAGCAGGTTTCCTAGAAAATAAAAATAGTGGACTCGCTAGACCAAAAGGAGGTGAGGGAGCATGCAAATACCTAGCTAAATAGTATTATGACTCAACCAGACATATCCTCTGCAAGATGATGAAATCCAAGTCAGACAATATGGATAGTAGAGCCAAGTGGCTAAAGATATCCCCCTACCGGGAGGGACACTGGGTAGTCAATCCTAGAAGAAAGGCAACTAAGATACCCCGTTCATGACACGTCCATAAAAGGTGAATCTGCAGTTTGGTTCTATCGCTGTTGTATCCCCATACGGGTGATATACTAAGAACTACGAAAGCTATCCTTCGGTTACTAAATGGAGTGTGGTATTCCACTCAGGCCTCTGGAACTAGTATGGCTACTTCAACCCTCCTAGGGGAGAGGCCCTCTGATAAACTGGTTGTGACCGTGCCAAAAAGTACTAGGGGATTTTGGTTCCCTAATGGACAACAGTTATGTCTCAAGTGTAAGCAACCGAGGGTTGTTATTTGGATGCCTATCCCCCCGATCCTACCTAACTACAAGATTCTTATGTGTTCCCCAAGTGGGGTTAGAATGTTGGTTGTGTTAAGTAGTATTTTAGGGCTCACTTGAATTAGGTGACAGAGTGTGTGCGTGTGAGATGATGAACCCAAGTAAAAGTGCCACGGGGTGGGAAACTTTCTAACTAAAAATAACAATGCAGAAATTAAACTTTGAAATGCAAAATTTTCTTTTTTCAATTAAAATGCTGAAATTTAAAAAATGTTGTAAATGGAACATAAATAATATTGCAGAAAACAGGTTGTAGGGAACTAAGGCTGTAGATAGGAAAGATGGCTATGCAGGTTCAAAAAATATTGCAGCAAAGTACTGGGTTCAAATAGGGAAAAAGTGTAGAAAACAGACCGTGGGTCTGTGGCAAATCTGTGGGGTCGGACCGTGGGAAACAGGTCGACAGTTGCGGGAAGATTGAGAGAATATGGCTGAAAGATACAGGAGGACCACGAGAAAAAGGCCAAAAGTCGCAGGCAGATAGCAGGAAAATGGCTGAATGTTGTAGGAAGACCATGGGAAAAAGGCCGAAAGTCGCAAGCGGATAGCAGGAAAATGGCTGAAAGCCCCAGGCAGACCACGGGAAAAAGGCCGAAAGTCGCAAGTGGTTAGCAGGAAAATGGCTAAAAGCCGCAGGCGGACCACAGGAGAAAGGTGGAAAGTCACAGGCGGATAGCAGGAAAATGGCTAAAAATCGCAGGAAGACCACAGGAAAAAGGGCGAAAGTTGCAGGCGGATAGCAGGAAAATGGCTGAAAGTCGTAGGCATACCGCAGGAAAAGGGGTGAACAGCTGCGGTCGGACCGTACGAAACGAGCAGAGAGTCGCGGTCAGATCGCAGGTAATAGACTGAAAACCGCCGGTAGATTGCCGAAAATAGTCTAAGAACCGCGGTCGGATCGTAGGTAACAGTCTGAAAGATATGGTCGGATCGCAACTGCGGGGACAAAAGACGCGGTTTACGACAGCCGAAAGGAAAAAAACAAAAAAATATTGCAGAAAATTAAAAACGTTTAAAACTATAACCAGAAATTCAAAGGAACACTAGTGGAGTCTCCAAAACTGTAGCTAGGGTTTTCACGTTAGCTTGTGAAAATGAGTACCTACTAAGGAGAAGGGCCTCCTTAGTAGCAGTTCAATAAACAGTAAATAAAAGCCGTAAAATAGTATGCAATTTAACCTAGCATGAGCATTAACATAAATAACAAAACATGAAAATATGGTGAAGGTCTCTCTTTTTGTATTAAAAATTACCTCAGATGCAGAGGTTGGTGGAGCCTTTGCAGTAGTCCAAGAGGGTTGCTTCCAAGCTCCATTGTTGTTCCTTCTCCTTCTTCCAAAATTGTTTTGGAAATGGGGCCAAATGGGGTTCTCAAGTGGAAAGTAGCTCCAAAGGGAGAGCTAGGGTTTCATGAGAATTTTTGGCAGAGTGAGGATAGGGATGATTGTGGATGAAAAATGGGGAGTCTCCATCACCTATTTATAGGTTTTTAGTGGTGGAGTGCTGACCCATGGTTTTGGGAACCATATGGTTTAGGTTAGCTGTATAAGGTTTTTGCTTCCTTTTTTCCCACTTTTTCCTCTTTTTTGTATTTTTTATTGCCTTTTTAGAGGTTTTTTGCTATTTTTGGAGGAATTTATATTATTTTGGGGGGGGAAAGGGGGGTTTTGGCCTTTTGGAGGCTTTTTAATGGTTTTTTGGCCTTTTGGAGGCTTTTTAATGGGTTTTAAGGTTTAGGAGGCAAATATGGTAGGAAATATGGACAAATGAGTCATGTAATGACAGAGATGAGGTAGTGAGCACTTTTTGGGTGTTAACAAGCCTACTTTAATTATCAACCCGAGGGACGTACAAACTTTAGAGGTGCAGGCACTATATGTGCTCTTATAAGATAGTCTTTGTTGTGGTTGGGTGTTGGTGTCAATGTTTAAAGGTTTGCCTAAAAAGGAAAATGAATAAGCTATGAAAGGATTGCCTAATCTATGGATGAGAAATACCTATGCTAAGAAGTTTTAAATGCTGAAAACAATAAATCTTTGTTAAGAAGTTTAATTGCTGAAATAGTAAATCTAACTTAAGAATTAATTGCAGAAAGTAGTAAATCTATACTATGAATTTGAATGTTGAAACTTGATGGATCTATTCTAAAATACCGAAAGCTGGATCTCTAATTGAAGAAGTAAATACTACAATTCAAATACATAAACTAGAGATCTGATCTAGAATATTCAAATGCCAAAAACTAAGTTCATAATGCAATTATCAAATGCTGCTAATTAATCATAAATTTAACCAAAGTACTGAGAGTAATCAATCTTCATGAGCAACTATAATAATGGGAAAGTGCATGAGCTTCAAGATCTAGATCACTATTTCATAAGTAATGCAAGCACCCAGGAAAATAAGTGTCGAAATATGTCTTGGCAGAATGCTGCTACAGGACTATAAAAACAACGTTACTGAACTACAGAGTGCGCTATAACTTACTACAGAATCAAAATGGTCGCTTTACTACAGAAATTAAATCATGTTGTTTAAATGCCATTAGAAATACTTTCATATGCGATATAGATTAAGTCAACACAAAGCACATAATCGAAAATACTTGAACAGTAGAATCTCTTGACTTATGTGTTGGAGGGGGCCTTTCCAACCCATACTCAGGAATGGAGAAAAAGCAACATCAATGTCTTTATTCAAAATAGTAACTTCATAGTTCCATAAAGGTCTGTAACACGAATTATCTCAGCAGTATAAAAACGTAAAATAATGGTTCTCAAAAATGGCAACAAGACCCCCTCGCTAGCCGAGAGGACCATATATATATGCCTCTAATGCTTAACCTAACTATATGTCTAATTTCCAATTCTGTTTGAAGAGGATTTCTCTCTAGAAATCAGGGAAAAAGGCCTTGAGCTTTGTATGATCTTTCAATCCTTCGCTTGATTTGCGTGTTTTTCCCTTAATGTACCTGGACCTGTAACTTGGACTCATCATTCTCCCCCATACTTGAAGGATTCACCCATCCTTGGGTGACATATCCAGCTCTTCGATGACTTCTCTAATGTCAGATGCTACCACCCTGGGGGTCCCTGCTTGCCTGTAGTATCCCATGCTCTAGTCCTCCTTGACCCATGCTATCCTCTCTTCTTCCTCATTAATCCGTTCCTTAATAACTGAGGGAAGGAAAAATGTTGGATTTAGTCTCATTCCAATCCACCTGAGCTGATTCCTTATCAATGGTTCCCTGTAGAGTTTGGCTTTGAAAAGAACAGCTTCAAGTCTGAGAGGGGAGTGGAGCTCTCTTCTTTGTAGATCACTTGCTACTCTGCGCCATCTTTCATTAATAGAATCATGAACCTCTTTGTGTGTGCTTTGGAGAGTAACATCAAAGTGTGCCATAGCCTCCTTGCTTCGCAAGGAGAATGGGGATCAACTCCTCATCCTGGGTGATGTTCCTATGGTGGTAAATTATTATTTCAAGGTGAGTCGCCTCTAGCCTGACCAATAATGGATTTTCCATTTTGCTGCAACGTAAATGTGGTAGTTCTGAGCTCGTTCAATTTCGTGATTCATTCATGAACACAATGCCCTCAACTGGAAATCGCCCATGTAAGGGTTTGGCGACCAGTTGGGTGAGCTAGGAACTACAAAATTGTGCAAGAAACATTCACTTAGCTGGTCCTTCTCCAACTCCATGGAGTCTAAAGATGTATCCACAAATTCCTTGGGGGAGTTTATCTCTATCGGGAGTCCCTGTTTTAACCTTTGGAGTTGGAATTTACCCCACTTTTCTTGTAGATAAACTGCATAAATTGCTGATGGCGACCTGAGGTCTAGTAATTTATCATATATTTTAGTGGTAGTAGCCAAAATGTCCCTCAATTGAACAATCTCGTGGTCCTTTTTGGTTAACTCCTCTTATGCCTCAACCAATTTCTCTTTAAGTGCTGAATTTTTATGCTCAGCCAGTTTTAGCTCCCCTGCATGATGCATTTTCAGAATTTGTGTCTTTTTCAGATGAAAACAAGGGAGACATTGGCAGGCTTCTGGATTCAATTTTCAATGTTTCCAGCTCCTTTTTGATCTTTTCTAGTTATTCCTGTGCCTCAGCGAGTTGGTCAGTGACCCCAGGGTTTTCATTATGCTCAGGAAGGTTCCCCTGGAAGTTGTCTTTCTCTTCTTGTGCATCCTATCCTTCTTGTTCATCCTGTTCTTCTTCTGCATCCTGCTATTCCTCTTCATCCAGCTCTTCTGGTGTAGTGGGATCTTCTTGATCTACCTAATCATCATCAGACACATTTTGAACTAGGGGACTGGGTTCCCTTTTCTCCTCCTTGGTAATTTGGATTCTGGATGCTTGTGTGAATCTTTTACTTCGTCTCTTCGACCCTTGATTACTGGTGGAAATCCTTGGTTTCGTTTTGGGGGAGTCATGTCGTGAATGCTTTATCTTCACCAGGGTATCAGTCACACTGTCTAGGTCAATTTTCCTCTTAGTCTCTGATGTGGAGGCAGTCTTGTCCTTTGATCCAGGAGGTAGGGGTATGCCAACTGTGGGTGTACCCTTCATTCTTTGAACATCCTCAACAGATACCGACATGAATTCTTCCCAAGAAAGCTCTAGGATCTGTGCTTTTAATTCCTCACAAGTGATTAATTTGATCAGCCCATGGTGGGCTAAAGCATCCTCTTTTACTTTAATCACTTTCTTCCTCATTTCTGCTAGAGATAGGAGCAGATAGTATGGAATGCTAATGTTGTTGTTCGGTGGAAGATGGCTCCCGTGCCGCAACAATTCTAGAAATCTAAAATGAAAAATAGGGACATAACTTAGCCTACCAGTGCATGTAATGTATTTTTGGACGATTGTGGCCATTTAATCCCATGGTGCCAACATGGAGAGCCTTTTGAATCCATTTTTATCTTCGTCCTAGACCTCTCCTTGCTCGAAAAATGATGCCTTTGCTTCATGGTTTGCCTCTCGTTATCCCTGATCCAATGCAGACCCATAGGTAGACCAGTGAATTTGGAAATCACTTCATCATCCAACCTTATACGTAACCCCTTCACTTGGGTGACGAACTGTTCATCCTTGATATGCTTTAAATTTCTTGCAAACTCCAGAGCCACCTCTATATTGTATCCTTTTAATCCTATAATGAAAGGCATCCAGCCTACATTGCGAATGATTGGCAGGATTCACGGTCTCTGATAAATAGCGCTATGTTCCTCAGGTTCACTCTTCTTGAAACCTTTTGTCATCCTGAAATCCTTTACTATAACAATAAACCAACACTTGGAGCGTGGCTATCCTACCTGAAATGGTTGAGGTTGATTACAGGTTCGAGGGCTGGATTGCTGGCTGCGTGACCACACTAACTTCCGGTTCCTTGCTTCTGGAGAGTTATGAGAGGTTTCGTATATGAAAAACTAGCTTTTTGGAAGATTATGTAGCCTTACTTAACTGCCTTTCTGCACTTATCCTCATCAATGTTTGTTGTACTTGCTGCTTGATCGAGCCCTAACTTTAGTTTCATGATTGTACATTGCACTTCGGCTAGATGCAGGTTTATCATTTGCTGACATGATGAAGGTAGTAATCATGATTCATTGAGGCTGATATGATTTAGGTAGCAATCATGATTTATTGAGGTCATTCTGAATTGAACCGTGTCGCCGAATGAAGATATAAGTTGTCCTCAGCTTTAGAAACAAATGTCTTGCAGAATAATGATTTGGCCTAAAAAATAAAACAAAGATGTTTAGAGATTACCTCGTTATGTTTTAACATACCTGAGTTGATGATCTAGCCCGATTTTTATGTGTGGCGGATTTTGTAGTAGATTTGGCAGTGTCTGTAATGAATTTTGGCATGTCAGTAGTTACATACGCTTGTTGTTTTTTCCTTAGGCTCGTTTGAATTTGCTGTATTGGATGCTTTTGAACTTTGTGCCATTTTCTGATTTGACTTTGTGATGATGCTTTTGCATTGGGTTTCTGATTCTTCCCAGTATTGTTGTAATCCATGTTGGCTCACTTGAATAGATGGCAGGCTCGCGTGAAGATATTGTAGATGTGATTTATTAGTTTGTTTGAATGAATTCTGTAATAGTTGATACCTTTGCTTTCTTATTAATTACGTGGCTGGCTCTCTTTGTTGCTGCAATGTTGATAATTTTTGGGCTCACTTTATTAGATTGTTGGCTCGCTTGTATTCGATGGCAAGCTCTCTTGAATAACAACAGGTTTTGAATAATGGCAGGCTCGCTTGATTGAATTCTGTAGTGTGATATTTTTACTGCTGACTTGAATATATGACTGGCTCGCTTGATTATTGATACCTGGCTCTCTTGATTTGATTTGTCTGCAGTGTGCATGCTGGTTCTTCTTGGGGATGTATGATGCCCTGCAATTTTACCTGTGTTTACCCAATTGTATCATTTCTGTAGTTTGGTATTTGGAATTTTGCTCATCCCCCTTTGTCATTTTTTTTTCTTATCATTTTCTCTTTTTTCTTGTTTTCTTTTCTTCTCTTCTTTCTTTTTTTTCATTTTGCTTCTTTTTTAGCAATTTTTCTTTTTTTTTCTATCTTTTCTCTTGTTTTTTCTATTTTATTTTCTATTTTATTTTTTTATGAACTACATTTCAATGATTTTCCATGCTCTCTATCAGCATCAGTTGTTGCTGGTAGAGTACCTGTGTAAACTCCTCCTTTGACTGTGGCTTCTTGTAAAGTTTGAGCCGATGTCCATTTACTATCATAGGGAACTCCTCTTCATCAATTGTAATGATCCTTACAGGTCCATTTTCATAGATCTTTTGAATTATGTAAGGTCCCAACCATTTGGTTGTTAGCTTTCCCTTGAATGTGTGAAACCTGGAGTCATAGGGTAGTGCCCAATCACCTTCCTTGAACTTTTTATCCTTTAGGTGTTTGTCATGCCACTTCTTCCTTCGTTGTTGGATGATTTCAGTATGGGAAAGTGCTTGCTGGCATTGCTCATCCAGTTGATTCAATTGTAGCATGCATTCTTGTTGTATCTCTGATAGTTCCATATTTAACTCTCTTGCAATTCTTAATGTCTTTATTTCAAATTCAATTGGCAGCATGACTTTCTTTCCATATACTAGTTCATAAGGTGTGAATCCTGTTGTTGTCTTCCATGTGGTATTGTAGGCCCAAACTGCCTCACTTAGTCTATCAGCCCAATCTCTTTTGTGGAGTTGGACAGTCTTTGTCAAAATCCTCTCTAATTCTCTATTTGTTACCTCAGCTTGACCATTTGCTTGAGGATGATAGGAGGAGGACTGTCTGTGCTTAGCATTGTTTCTTTTGAGCAATTCTTCTATTAAATTTGATGTAAATTATGGGCCTTGATCAGAAACTAGTTCTCTTGGTACTCCAAAGCTTTGAAAGATCTGCTCAGTGCTGCTACCTTAGTCCACTTTGTAAGGTAGTCAATGCATACCAGGATGTATCATTGGCTGCTGCATGTTGGTTTCATTAGTTGCAGCAAGTGCTGCTACCTCAGTCCACTTTGTAAGGTAGTCAATGCATACCAGGATGTATCTTTTTTGATTAGACTGTGGGTTGATTGGACCAACGAAATCAAATCCCCATTTTGCGAATGCCTCCAAGGATATTTGTGGATGGAGTGGCATTTCTTCTTTTTGTGTTGGTTTCCCCATTCTTTGGCAGTCATGACAGTGTGAAACATATTCATAAGCATCCTTATGGAGTGTTGGCCAATATTTGCAAAATTTTATAGGCTGTCCTCTTTGCAGGATAGTTTCCTCCACATGGTTCATTGTGAGTGGCATGCATTATGTCATGTACTTCATCTTCTCTAATGCACCTTCTGAGTATTTGATCTGGTCCTTGTTTGAAGAGCATACCTTCTATCCATGTGTATGTGGCACTTTGCCTTATTACTTTAGTCTTCTCTTTGTAACTGTAATGTTCTGGAAATTTCCCAGACACTAAATAGTTTGCTATGTCAGCAAACCATGGGCTTCTTGTTGATATGGCAAAAAAGTGCTCATCTGGAAAATTGTCATTCTTGTCCATGTGTGAGCCTAGATAGAAAGTCAGCCACTACATTGTGTTTTCCTGGCTTGTCCAAAATTGTGATGTCAAACTCTTGCAGGATGAGTAGCCACCTGATGATTCGAGCACTTGTATTAGGCTTGTTTTTGAGATACCTTATTGCTGAATGGTCTGTATGGAAAAAAACTAGGTAACACGTTATGTAGTGTCTGAACTTGTTAATGGCATGTATGACAGCCAAAAATTCCTTTTCTATAACAGTATAATTTAATTTTTCCCCTGCCAAATTTTTACTGATATAATATATAGCATAGGGCTTCTTGTCTTTCTCTTGTCCAAGGACAGATCCAGTGGCTTTATCTGATGCATCTGAGTGGATGTGGAATGGAAGTTCCTAGTCTAGTCCTTGGAGTGCTGGGGATGTAATTGTTTTCTCCTTAAGTTTATCAAATGCTATCATGCAATGGTTTTTCCATATGAACTCATTGTCTTTTGTGAGAAGGGAAACATTAGTGTAACAATCCTGTTATAATTTTCAATAAATCTCCTGTAGTACCATGTTTTTCCAAGGAAACTTCTCACATCCCTTTCTTTAACAGGTGGTGGCAACATTCTGATTACTGAACCTTTTGCTTGATCAAACTCTATCCCCCTCTGTGATATATGGTGCCCTAGAATGATGCCTTCTTCCATTAACATTATGCATTTGTCATTGCTCAGACATAAGCTCATCTCAATACATTTTTTTAATACTAATTCAAGATGGTTCAATGCCTGATCAAAGTTTTGTCCATAGGTTGTGAAGTCATTTATGAAGACTTCCATTTGATCATTTATGAAATCAGAGAATATACTTAGTATGGCCCTTTGGAATGTTGCTGGAGCATTACATAACCCAAAGGGTAGTACTCTGTATGCGTAAGTACCCTAGGGGCATGTAAACGTTGTCTTATCTTGATCAACTAGGTGTATTAAAATTGGGTTGTACCCACTGAAGCCATCCAAAAATGAGAAATACTTGTTCCCGGCTAATGTGTCCAGCATCTGATCGATAAATGGGAGTGGAAAGTGATATTTCATGGTTGCTTTATTTAGCTCTCTGTAGTCCACACAAATTCTCCATTTGCCTCCTTTTTTAGGGACTATAACCAGTGGTGAGACCCATTCGCAATCAGAGATGGGATATATGAACCCAACATCTAATAACTTCTGTAATTCTACTTTGACAATGTCCTTTAATACTGAGTTCAGCCTCCTTTGTGGTTGCCTGATAGGAATAGAACCTTCTTTGATGTAAATGTAATGTTTGCATATATCAGGATGTATAACCTTCATGTCTGCATATGTCCATGCAAAAGCTTTATTTTGTTTCGATAGTACCTTCATTAACCACGTTTCTTGCTCTGGCTTCAGATTGGAATTATTGTTGACTGTCTTTCCAGGCTTAATTTCCACTGTCTTTGCTTTTTCTGATTGTTCTTCAAGAGATAACACTTCTGCCCACATTTTATTTAAGTTCTGGTTTGAACTTTCGCCTTCTCGTTGCTGGTCTATGTCAAAAAATATTTCAAGACCATCATTGTTAGAATATGCATTTTGTATAAACCTATCTATATGACCATCTTCATCTATGGCTTTTAGTGATAGTGAAACATCAATTGTTAGGACAGGTCATAGGTTTTGATTGGGTGTGTCGTTATAATCATCAGTCCAATTTTGATATTCTAAGTTTGAATATTTCTTTTCTGGTGGATAAATCATGATTTTCTTCCTAGCATGTCCACTAGTGATAGTCATGTTTCTTGATCTGCAACCTATGTAAGCATCTGCAGTTTCCAACCAAGGTCTACCTAGAATGATTAGATAACCACTAAGTTTACTTTTTACTTCTATGACTATGAAACCAGCTGGGTATTCCCAGGATTCTATATTGATTATTATTTCTTCGAGCATTCCTTCAGGTCTCACTGTAGATGTGTCAGCTAGCTGGAGTACTGTAGTGGTTTGTATGACCATTGAGTGGAGTCCTAGGTGTATGATAGTATCCTTGGTCAATACATTTATAGCATCTCCCTAATCAATTATGCTTTTGTCTATATGTATGTTATTGATGTTTACGTTGACCACTGGGTTCCCTAGATCTAGATATTTGGGGTTAACAACTATACCTAGCATCAGATCTGCTAACTAGACCAATACATTGATCATTGGTGGGTCACATTTTCTTCTTCCAGGCCTTTTTAAACAATTTTATTTAATGTATTTGTTGCAGATAGGTACATCTCTGATGGCCTGCAAGATTGGAATTTGGATGTTTAAGTGCTTCAATTCATTTAAAATTGCATTTTCTTCTTCCTCTTTTGTACTGCGTATAAGTTTCTCTGGAAATGGAGGGTTTATGTTTTGTATGAGTGGTTGAGTTTCTTCCTCCTGAGGGTTTGGTTCATCCGGATGCTGAACATGGGGTTGTGTTGTTTTCTCATGGGTCTCAAGTTCTTGGATATTCTACTTGTGTTTATTTTGCAACGTTTTTCCAGATCTTAAGTTAATTTCATTTATCTCTAGTGTATCTACAATGTAGGTTGGGAACTGTACCATCTCAGTATTGTAGGCTTGTTGTTGTGGTGTCCTGTTGTTGTTAGGGTTGGGAATTGGCCGAGCAGGAATTGGTGGAGGTATGGGGGGTGGTTGATTTGGTGGTGGCAGCAAGATGAGTGGATGTTGTTGCTACAATGGAGCTCTCTAATTTGATGAATAAGGGTATGTATTGCCATAGTTTGTGGTTGGTTGAGCAAAAGGCAGGGTGTATGAAGAGTAAGACTATGGGTAATAGGGTTGCTGATATGGTTGGTTTTGCTGCCACTAATTTGGATTTTGCTGAGATGGCCATGGGGCTGGTACAGAGTTCTAATTCTGCTAGTTATTTCCCTGATTGTAGTAAGGTTGGTAAGGTCTAGGAAAACTATTCCTCCTTTGATTCACAAAATAGAGCTGCTCTATTGCACCCTCGGTCGTGGGCTCTTGAATAGCAGCTTTGTAGGAGGGAAACAGAGGACACTTGTCAGTAGAGTGATCATCAGTGCAGAGGCCACATATTTTGATGGTGTTTACTGTGCACTGCCCCTTCTCATGCTTCTTTCTAAAACGAGGATAGAATACTGCCAAGGCTTGGTTAATTTAATCCTGTTTCTTTTTTATTTGAAGTGCATCAAGTTACATGGCCAGAGATTGTAAGATGTCGGTCTTCATGTCATCTAATAGGTTTCCTAAATCATATTTTGTAAGGGTTGGTCTTGAAGATGTTGATCCACCAGTAAATGTGTGTGTATCCCTTGTCCCATTTTTACTTTTGCTAGATCTAGAGTAGTTTTTGAAGATTTGTAAGATTTGGTCATAAGTCTTCTAGAATATATCTCCATCCCCCAGAAGGTTTAGGACTTCAAAATTACTTCTTTTACACCTCTAAGAAGGACAAGTTTTAGTGATTCATATATCCCAAGAGGTATACTGATGGGAAAGGTGAATTGTTCCCTAGGTTCCTCATCTTCTTCGGCCATAGTAGTGTTGGAGCTAGATTCAGCAAAGAAGTTGTCTAGGTTTGGGTCGAAGCTAGAATCAGTTTCTTCTTTTGAATGAAGGAATTCAAATTGAGAGTTATCAGAACTGTTGTCGCTCATAGGACGGGCAGGTAGGAAGCATCCAAATCTATCTCTCTGTCATCTAGGCATTCATGGTAGAATTTTTTATATTTTTTTTCTTCTTGTTTTTATGTATGTTGTTTTTTTTTCTTTTTCTTTTTGTTTTTGAAGATGTCTCCTAAAAGATTTATCACCTCCCCGGCAATGGCGCCAAAAAGTGGCGAGCTCTTAGAATGGATGCCTAATCAGGGCAGCTAGACCAGGAGCCTACTTTAATTATCAACCCGGGGGACGTACAAACTTCATAGGTGCAGGCACTATATGTGCTCTTATAGTATAGTCTTTGTCGTGGTTGGGTGTTTCTAGCAATGTTTAAAGGTTTGCCTAAAAAGGAAATTGAATAAGCTATGAAAGGATTTCCTAATCTATGGATGAGAAATACCTATGCTAAGAATTTTTAAATGCTGAAAACAGTAAATCTATGTTAAGAAGTT
This sequence comes from Larix kaempferi, assembly GCA_027924585.1. Taxonomy (NCBI): domain Eukaryota; kingdom Viridiplantae; phylum Streptophyta; class Pinopsida; order Pinales; family Pinaceae; genus Larix; species Larix kaempferi. The sequence goes on from BSBM01000264.1 coordinate 7,303,011, forward strand.
TAATTGTTGAAATAGTAAATCTAACATAAGAATTAATTGCAGAAAGTAGTAAATATATACTATGAATTTGAATGCTGAAACTTGACAGATCTATTCTAAAATACCGAAAGCTGGATCTCTAATTGAAGAAGTAAATACTGCAATTCAAATACATAAACTATAGATCTAATCTAGAATATTCAAATGCCAAAAACTAAGCTCAGAATGCAATTATCTAATGCTGCGAATTAATCATCAATTTAACCAAAGTACTGAGAGTAATCAATCTTCATGAGCAACTATAATAATGGGAAAGTGCATGAGCTTCAAGATCTTGATCATTGTTTCATAAGTAATGCAAGCACACAGGAAAATAAGTGTCAAAATATGTCTTGGCAGAATGCTGCTACAGGACTACAGAAACAACGTCACCGAACTACAGAGTGCGCTATAACTTACTACGGAATCAGAATGGTCGCTTTACTACAGAAATTAAATCATGTTGTTTAAATGCCATCAAAAATACTTTCATATGTGATTTAGATTAAGTCAACACAAAGCACATAATGGAAAATACCTGAACAGTAAAATCTCCCAACTTACATGTTGGAGGGGCCCTCTCCAACCCATACTCAGGAGTGGAGAAAACTTATAGACGCCAAATTGAAAGCAACATCAATGTCTTTATTCAAAATAGTAACTTCATAGTTCCATAAAGGTCGGTAACACGAATTGCCTCAGTAATATAAAAACGTAAAACAATGGTTCTAAAAAATGGCAACAAGACCCCCTCGCTAGCTGAGAGGCCCATATATATATGCCTCTAATGCTTAACCTAACTATATGTCTAATTTCCGATTATGTTTGAACATGAGTTCTCTCTAGAAACTAGGGAAAGAGGCATTGAGCTTTGTATGATCTTTCAGTCCTTCACTTGATTTGCGTGTTTGTCCCTTACTGTACCTGACCTATAACTTGGACTCATCAAAAAGGTCATTGCGGAAGGGAAATTTCACAAAGTAAATTGCGGATCGAGAAAATTTTTGTAGAACAAATCGCAGCCACGGGGAATGGAGATTTTCACAGAGAAATGGCACATTTGTGAGCGGCGAAGGGGCTTGTTTCAGTTACCGATCCTAATAAACCTAAGAAGGCCTGATCCGAGGTATGAGCAGGTGGTTTCCGCGACCCAATGGTGCACTGCTAGCACAAGTGATTCCCTTCCTCCGTGCATGACAAAATCAGAGGCGGTTGATTCAGGAAGCCCAACTCGAACGACCTCATCATGACCAGTCCGAGTTTGTTTTGAATCAGTTAATATATTGTAATGCTCTGTAAACCTATAAAGGCAGGTCCCGAAGAGAAACAAAGGGTTCGATGGTTTTCTTTTTCAGAGAGATTATTGATCTACTCTTGTATTTGAACTCGACCTTTTAATTCAATGAAAGGATGCGATTCTGGAGCTTGAGATTCCTATGATGTGTGTTATTTCCTATGTATGTGTTCTTGCTTTGTATTTTCATTGATTGTTTACTTCTGCAGTACCTAAAGATCAATATTACATGGTCTGGAATTCATTCCCACATGATCCAGATGCATATGACTAGGTATTCCACCCTTTTCCTCTTGAAGTTGCAGGTCAGAATTCATTTATAAATGCTTTGACCTTGTAATGGAACTTGTCCCCTTTTTTTTCCTTCACCTGCTGATCATTTTGACTTTAAAGAACCATATATACCTTTCCTCTTGTCTCTACAAACTCAGTCTAAATATGTCATTTGTGACAGTAAACCCACCGATGTTGACTCCATGCCCAACTGTCCTCCTATTCTTAACTCCAACCAACTGAAAACACCCCTTTAATTTCATTGTTTGAAGGTTTATTCACCACTTTTACCAATATCCCAGCCCATCCAAGCTATATCTCGTTGCCGAAAGCACAAAAGAGAGATCCCTCTCTGTGGTTGGAAAGGTTTTTTTCCATCCCCTAAATATTCGTTTGCAACAATTACCCCATGGTCTTTCCTGCCACAACCCAAGAAAATCTTGGGTGATAACATTTTGGAGACTCCGCTGGGAAAGAATCTCTGGTTTTCACAGTACCAAATCGGATCTCTGAGGGCGAACAAAGAATATGAGGTTACAAGGTTGTATCATTTTCCCTGGAGAATCCACCTTTCAAACAGGCGATTGCACTAGAGATCGAGCTTACTTCAAAATATTTATATCAGATCAGAGCTGATTATTGAGGGATAACAATAGTCAGGCACCAAAAGGATCGTGTATTATTCTCTCGGTGAGTCCATTTTCCGAATCAATGATCTCCTAGGAGGAAGTATGGCTCCAAGGAGTATACCTACTAGAAGTCATCCAGACCCCAATCTACCAAAGGTTATTTCAGACTCGGAGAAGGTCATCAAGAAAGCAAAGAAAGGCCAAATAGATATTTCTCCTCTAACTAGGTCGTTTTCTTTACCTAAAAAAAAGGAATATACTATAGAAAGCATCCCGTCAAGTTTAAGGAATGGGTCCTCCCCATTCAAGTCTAGGTCCGAGATTGATCTAAGAGAAGCCTTGTTCGACTAGAGGGGATTTCAGACCCATTTCCTGAGTGCTTTATGGGAAATTTTACAAGCCTGGGAAGAAACTATTGTCCTATTTCCCTTTGTTAAAGATACTGGCCAAAATACCCATGTCCTGAGTACTCCTTTTGCTGCCTCTAAAACTCCCTCTGCTCCCAAGCAAAACCCAAGAGCCATGGCTTCCAGATATGCCCCTTTAGCACTCCTAAGGAACCTCGATGACCTACCTGTGGGCTATGCCCAATTCCTCATGAGATTCGATGGGGAGGGAAAAGTTTCTACACAATAGCATGTAGACCAATTCAATGACTTTAAAGAACTGGAATAGGTACATGATGATGATTTTAAGATGAGGTTGTTTTCCCAAAGCCTTGCAGGGGAAGTGAAGAAATGGTTCAAGGACTTTTCAAATAAAGGAATTTATACTTATGAAATATTTGAAGATTTCCTAGCCAGATGGCAGGATAAGAAAAACCCTCTCCATATTCTCACTCAATATGAGAATACAAAGAAAAAAAATGTTGAGACTGTCCAAGAATTCTCAGCCAGGTTTATGAGAATGTACAATTCTATCCCTATGAACATAAAACCCCCTGTGGGGGCAGCCAAGCTTCATTTTTCCAACTGCTTTGACAGTGAATTTTCCCTTATGCTAAGGGAAAGGATATCTCCCACTCTCCCTGATATGCTGAAAGATGCATTAGAAGTAGAAGCCAACTTGATGGCCTCAGGCAAAATGAAGCACATAACTGAAGCTGAGAAAAAAGAGATGCAATGAAGCAGGACAACCTTCCTCATCCCAATCCATGGATGTCAAATTTGAGTAGATGATGAGAACTGTGGAAATACTGGTGGATAGTATCTCCCTTGATAGTAGGCCTCCTTCTAGAGAAAACCCAGAGCCTCAAGATTGAAATAACAATCTCAGAAGACCCCCTGCCCCACAAGGAAGACCTAGAGAACCAAGAAACCCTGAGAATCATCCAATCAGGCCACCTTTTGCTGAGAATTTCATAGATGAAGAAGAAGAAGATAGACAGGCTGAAGACCAAATCTATCTCTTTGATCAAATCCAACCCCAGTTCTATTTGACTGAAGATGAACATGACCAGTCTTCCCTACAATCAGATGATGTCCCAGGTGAATCAGAATCTGACCAGTACAAAAGAGGGCTCCACAATGCCATCTATGAGTTTGAGAGGCAACATAAATTGAGAAGTAGAAAAGTAATAGTAGACCGAGAAAAGGTTGTTGCCGATCCGTTCCCTTCTCAGCCACCAAGAAAGAGAATCCTTGGGAGAAAGGACCCAAAAGTTACAATCTTTAAGGAGACCCTTGGGAAGGGGGAAGAACCTCCTAAAAAGAGACTAGAAGGGAGGGATGAAGGTGATACACAGACAAAAAAGAGGGTCCATACTACTTTTAGTTTGGAGAATGAAATATCTAAGATTAAGATCTCCATCCCCTTAAATGAGTTGGTCAAAAACTCATAATACAAAGACCAGATTCTGAAAGTGGTAAATGGTGGAGAAGGAAAGCAACCTGATACTCTCAGTTTGTATGATGACAAATCCACTATTTGGTTTCCCCCCCATGTGGAAAATGCCTCAGAAATTTATTTCCCCCCTTTCTATATCAGTCTTAACATACATGACCACATCTTGCACAATGCCATGCTTGATTCAGGAGCCTCCCATAACCTCATGCCAAGTTCAGTGGTGGAGAATCTAGGGTTAGAAATCACAAGACCTTATAAAAAAATGTTATCATTTGATTGTAAAAGAGTTCCATGTGTAGGGATGATTAAATACATGGTGGTATCACTGACTCGGATACCTTAGAAGAATATGATCATGGATGTGGTAGTGGCTGATATTGTACCTAAGTTCAGGATGTTGTTGTCCAGGTCATGGATTGCAAATTTGAAGGGAACCATGCAAATGGACATGGCTTATGCCACCATCCCCATCTTTGGGGATAGAAAAAGGTTGTACAGGGAACATAGGCTGTCATATGTAGTAAGAAATAAGGACATGCCTGATAACCACCCCATAATTTCCATTGACACAGATGTAGGCTCCTCAATTCTCTGCTATGATCTAGGTCCAAAGGAAGAAAGAGTGGGAGCTTCCAAATTACTTGAACCAAATGGTGAAGCTAATGATGGGAATGGGGTACAATGCATTGACAACCCAACTAACACAGAGAATGATGGGCAACAGATGGAAGAGGTCAATAGTGGGAAATCATATTTGGAGACAGAGGCCACGGTCACCCTACAAAAAGATCACTGGGTCATGATATTCGATGGAGATGTAAATAAAGAAGGGGTTGGAGCAGGAGTATGGGTCATCCCTCCAGACGAAGGAAGTGCATGCGCCAGATTGCATACTTTCAAACTAATGTTTGATTGTTCAAATAACATGGTTGAATATGAAGCTCTGCTATTGGGCTTGAATGTACTCAGAGGCCTGAAATCTAAAAAGCTCAAGGTCTATGGAGATGTAGAGCTGATAATCTAGAAAGTGAATGGTAACTATGAGGAGAAACACCCCAGGTTGAGGGCTTACAGAAATGTTGTGTGGGACATGTTTGACAATTTCTTCATAGAGAAACATATTTCTTTCATTCCCAGGGATAAAAATGAAATAGAAGACATTCTATCCAGCTCTGCTAGTAGGTTTCAAATCCCTGCCTATTCTTCCAGGACTTACATGATCAATATATCCAAAGATATGCCAGTTCCTATGCCAGTGAAACACAAAATATCAACAGCTTAGCTCAACCTTCACAATAATAACTTCATATATTTTCACACGACCCTTTGTCCCGGACAATACAAGGCATTGGAAAATATTTGAATATGACTAGCATATAAAGAAATTTCTGGAGATGACTGAGGAATTTTCCAATGTCCGGATTGATCAAGAGGACTGTGAAGTGGAGGAGGAGGAGACTGATTCGCCAGAGCTCAAAACTACTTTGGGGGGAAAAGAGGTTCTGCACCTAAAAACCAAATACATACCCAAAGGATTGGTTCCAATGGAAAGACTGTTTGATGCAAATGGTGTGACCAAGGATCACAAAGCGGCTCTAGACCCAAAATAAATAGAAGACTGTGACCTTGGGAGTGATGAAGAGCCCAAAATTATCAAAGTATCAAAATACTTGGCCCCAGGTACCAAAAAGGACTATATGGACTTAATGAGAAATTTTTCTGATGTGTTTGCATGGTTCTACGAAGACCTAAAAGAATATGACACAACCATCATCCATCATACCATACTAGTCAAGACAGGGGATAAGCCATTTAGGCAGAAGCTAAGAAGGATGAACCCCAAGCTGCTCCCGCTGATAGAAAAATAGGTAAAGAAGTTGTATGAAGCCAAAATCATAGTCTCTTTGAGGTTTTCGAAATGGGTGGCTAACATAGTCCCAGTGAGGAAAAAGAATGGTGAGATCAGACTATGTATTGACTTCAGAAATCTCAACAAGGTGTCCCTAAAGAACAACTACCCCTTGCCCAAAATGTACCACATTTTGCAGAAGGTCGTAGGGGCAACAAGAATGTCCATGTTGGATGGGTTTTCAGGGTACAATCAGATTAAGGTGCAGCCAGAAGATTAGAGCAAGATAGCCTTTACCAAACCTTGGGGAACCTTCATGTATGCTAAGATGTCCTTTGGTCTGTTGAATGCAGGAGCCACCTTCCAAAGAGCTATGGACATAGATTTTGCAGGAGATAAAGACAAATTTGTGGTTTTCTACATGGATGACATCACTGTATACTCTAAATCTGATGCAGAACACCTAAAGAATTTTCACCAAGCGTTCATCATGTTAGGATATCTCATCATTCACTTATGTACTTTGCATGCATTTTGCATTTTGCATGCATTCTGCATGCATCCACATGCTGCCCAGTCATCAGTATGGTACCGCCAGCACCTAGTCCCTAGTCTCCCAACACTCGGGAGCTACTTTCCACTCATATTCATCCCTCCTAGCCTATCATGTGCCCAGTTCTCACCTTCCACTGAAGAAGGGTGCCTTTCTCACCTACCAGTCCAATTTACTTCAGTTAGCCACCAGTCTTTCCTTGATTTGAGGCTAGATTGACTCTTCACTGCTGTTATCACTTTGATTGACCTCTGATGAGACATGACTACCTATTCTGAGTCCAGTTAACTCCTCATGTGCCCTCCACTGATCCTCCTTCCGTAGATTAGTGCCACTTACCATCAATTACACTCAGTTAGACTTAGTTAGACTCAGTTAGACTTAGTTTGACACCTGTTTGACAGTGACTTGTGCATTGATGACCATAACTAATTGATGTTGAGGACTCCTAGTTGGAGACAAGATATGCCATGCAATATATTCGAATGACCTCCTTGTCTAATTTGAATTTCTCACTCATTGTGACAGTATTGTATTGTAATTCTACCATTCTGGATTATAGAACACTGATGCATCTCTCTTGCACAGTTTTTACTCCAAATTGTTTTACATCTTTGTGCTTGATATTCTTGTTCAATAGATCTGTTGTGACTAATTTTACATGGTATCAAAGCCATTGCAGGGAAAATATCTCTCTTCTACAGGTGTTCTACATGAAGAATTGAGTGAATTTGGTCAAAAATACTGAAGATTTGGCATGCAAAACTGCTTATGCATTCGCTAATGCTAAATTTTTATCTCCAATCCCACTCTAGAAGCTTGATTTTTCCACATAATTCCTGGATATGATACATTGGATCTTCAAGCTTGTTTGATCTCCAATCCTAGGGGTGATGCAACTCTAAAAGGGTGGATTGTTCGACCTTATGGTTATTGTTTGTGTGTGATTTGCAGGCTTCTTACTTCCTCCATTTGCAATCGCTAATGTGGAGATGGAGACTTCTTCTTCACAAAATATTCTTACTCCATTCAACTATGATGAATGGAAACCAAAGATGATTGCATTCTTGAAGAGACAATGTCTTTTTGATATGTGCATTATTAATACAAGAGATTTTGATTCCGATGAAAAGGAGAATGATTGGATCAATGATTGTGACAGAGATTTTGGAGCAATATGTCTTGCTATGTCTCCTTGTATGCGCTACCTCAATAATATTGCTAAAAATCTAAGTGATCTATGGGCCCAACTCAATAGAGAATTTGGAAAGCAGGAATAAGAGGATCATGCTATCCTTTTGGAGAACAATCCTAGTGAGATCTCCTTATGTCCTCTCTTCGATTATGTCTTGGCCTCATCCATTGTTCAACATGAATAAAAAACTGTAGATTCAACACTCATTCTCTCAAAGTCTTCTATTTCGAATTCTGAGCAAGATAAACCAGCTCATAGTCTAGATTCCAAAGAGGTTCTTGAATCCTCTCTTTCACATGAGTTTGCGGGCATGCAGAATAATGATCTACTTGATGTTTTGGAGGTAAAATCTGATTTTGGAGGTGAAGCATTCGTCCTCGTTGATTGCATGCCTCCTATAAACTTTTGTTCTATCATTTGCACAGGTTATTAGATTTTTACTGAAGATGAAGAGCACTACCATTCGCTTGAGTTCAATTCTCATGCAGTTTTCGCTAATTTTGGTTTTGATCTCACCCGTGTTGGTTCAAAGGAGATCTCAAGAAACCATTTGTCAAATCTTGGAGCTAATTTAACTTCCACTAATAAGAAGTTCAAGTTTCAATATCTATTTGATCCGATTGGAGCTATTCCTACCTCACTTGGTTTGAATCACAGGTTCCAGGATCATCATCATATTTTCAGATTTGTTCTCAACATTTTCGGTATGAAGAGCAAGTTCATAATGTTGATGTATGTGTAACTTTGGAATGTATTTCACCTATGTATTTCATTTATGTATATTGTACTCCTATAGAGATGTGTTATTCCTCTATAAGGAAGTGTCATCATTTGTATTGACAAGTGTCGTAACTTGCCGATGGGTTATTAGACCACCATGTGTGGGGTCGGCCCTGATTAAGTTAACCATGGGTCATTATTCTAAGCTAGACAAGTCGGATCCATAATTTTAATGGGCAGTCAGGACAAGCATAAATAGAGATCGGGAGATCTCTATTTTCATCATCTCATTATCTCAGTCTACATCACTCGGAAAGTGCCGCACATGCAAGGAGGAGGATCCGTGGCTAGGAGGAGACTATCTCTGTGTACTCAGGTTGTACTTTGGTTGTATTATTGCTCTATCTATCTCTAAGGAAGTTGTGGGGTTTTTCATCTTAGGGTTTTCCCCACGGAAACTCCTGTGTGTCTATTGTCTCTTATGTTTTCATCTTGTGATGATTGATATGCTTGCTATGATTGATATGCATTGATATAATGTACATGTTATTCTCTCAGCAAAGATCCTAGAGTATATTGAATTAATGCTCAAAAAAATTAACATGGTATCAGAGCTAACCTGAGAAGAAGACACTGTGTAGTTACGAAAGCTAGGGCTTCTTGTTTTTGGGTTTCTCTGCACAGATTTTGGAAAAGAAATATGATAGATTGAATCTCCTCAGCAAGGTGAATCATTTTGTCCAATCAGAATTCAATTCTGAGCACTTTCAGTTTTGGCCCTAAACTTTAGGGTTTCCACAAAAATAGGAATTTCTGAAATCTGAAGACATAGCTGGAAGCTCCTTGGAAAAAGAAAATTTTAGAGATTTGGATCGAGATTTTTGGCTAGGTAAAACTCCGGGAAATGAAAACCCTAATTCAGGGTCCTCCCTAGTGAATCTAGGAAGACTAAAAGGCATTTTTGAAGGGTGAAACTTTGCAGAACTCAAATTCTAAATACACTCGGCTGATCAGCTCATCAAGGTGCATCTTTCTATCCTTTCAGAAAGTTGAAATTCACATTTTGAATTTTTAAGGTTTCTCTATCAAACCCTAACTCAGCTCCAGATCCGGATTTTTGCAAATCAAGTGGTAAGACCTAAAACTCTTTCTATTTCCATTTGAATTACTCTTTAAGATGTCTCACCACACCAAGCTTAAGGATAAGCTTGAGGGGGCTGATAACATCCGAGCATAGAAGTATAGGATTGGGTTAATCCTAGAAGAAAATCAATTGGATACATATATAAGTGAACATGTCTGTGTCCCAAAGGGAGAAGAGGCTAAGGCCTTACATAAGAAGAACTTGGTTAAGGAAAAGAGGATCATTGCTGATTCTATCAAAGACCATCTCATACCACATGTGTCATCTCTAAAGACACCCAAGGAGATGTTTGACTCCCTGACCAAGCTATTTGAAGGGAAGAACATAAATCAGAAGATGACTCTGCGGAATCAATTGAAAGGGGTCAAGCTATTGAATGGAGAGACCATTCAATATTATTTCTCCAAGGTCTCTTAGATCAAAGAACAAATTGAAGCTATGGATGAAGTAGTGGACAATGGTGAAGTTGTTATGACCACTTTGAATGGCCTACCTAGGTCATGGGATTCCTTTATTCAAGGAATTTGTGCAAGAAAGAAATTGATGTCCTTCAGTAGACTGTGGGAGGAGTGTTCACAAGAAGAGGCTAGGCTTGTATCCCGAGAAGAAAAGATGGGAAGTGAATACCAAGCTCTCGCAACTCACACCAAAAGAAGCAAGCCTAAGAGAGAGCCATCTCATAACAAGATATCTTCACACGACCATTACCATAAAGATAAGAAAGATCTCAGGTGCTTCACATGCAATGAGAAGGGACACTTTGCTGCAGATTGTCCAAAGAAAAAGAAAGACAACAACTTCAACTTCAACAAGAAGAAGAACAACAACAAAAGAAGATATCATGCTCATGCTGTTGAGGATGATGAACCTCCCAAGAAGAAGGATAGAGCAGAAAGTGATGAGGATGACTCATCAAGTGAAGATGAATATGTTTTAATCTCTGCTCTCACAGGTACTACCTCCCATGGATGTAATGATTGGCTTATTGATAGTGGGGCTTCAAAGCACATGAATGGGTTCAAAGAATCCTTTGCTAATCTATCTGAACATGAGTCACCCCATAAGGTGAAACTTGGGGATGACTACCAATATCCTATCAAAGGAAGTGGTGAAGCCTCCTTCAACCTAGACTCTGGAAAGTCCTTGAAGATGATAGAAGTATTATTTGTACCTGGACTCAAGAAGAACCTACTCTCCATATCTGCATTGGATGCAAATGGCATGAGGTTTGCATTTGTAGATGGCCAAGTACTCATGTGGTCAAAAGGTAAGACCATAGATGATGCAGTTGTGATTGGAAAGCAAGAGGGAGGATTGTACAAATTGAAGGGACAACCTAAACATGCCATGGTACATGAATCCATGGAGTCAAGTGAACTTTGGCATAGAATACTTGCACATGTGCACTACAAAGCACTACTAATTGCAAGTAAAGCTATAGAAGGTCTTCCTAAAATCAAGACAAAGCATGAAGGTGTTTGCAAAGGATGTGCAAAAGGAAAGAACATAAAGAAGGCATTTCCAAGTAGTGAAAGCAAGGCAAAATGAATCTTGGAAATCATCCACTCTGATGTATGTGGTCCGATGTCATCCAGTTCTCTGAGTGGGTATGTTTACTATGTCTCTTTCATTGATGATTTCTCTAGAAAAACTTGGATTTACTTCTTGAATAACAAAGATGAAGTATTTGATAAGTTCAAGGAATTCAAAGCATTGATGAAAAAACAAACTAATAAAAAGATCAAGACATTCAGATCTGACAATGGCGGAGAATTCACTTCAGGTGATTTCAAGAACTATGCAGTGATTCAGGTATTAAGAGGGAGTTGACTACTCCCTACAATCCACAATAGAATGGAGTTGCAGAAAGAAATAATAGAACAATCATGGAAGCAGCACAAGCAATGATGCATGACCAGGATCTGCCTATGCATCTATGGGCAGAAGCAGCTAGGACAGCTGTATATGTACAGAATAGAACACCCCACAAGATATTGGACAACAAGACGCCAAAAGAGGTCTTCTCTGGTAAGAAACTTGAAGTCAACCATCTCAGAATATTTGGTTGTACAGTATACACTCATGTCCCAAAGGAAAAGAGGACTAAGCTAGATCCTTCAGGAAAGAAGGGTATCTTTGTGGTTTATAGTGAAAGCTCGAAGGCTTACAAAATATACTTTCCAGGGTTCAAGAAGATTGATGTCAGCAGGGATGTAACATTTGATGAAAATTCAGCATTCATCAAATCAAGGAAGACACCTGTTGAAGATCATGAAGAACCAAAGCAAACCAGATTTCAAGACATTACTATGACTGAAGCAATTTTAGATGTTGATCGTGAAATTGAGGATCTGCAAGAACATGTAGATCCACCTCGTGAGAAGGACTCTCACAAGAGGAAACTTGCATGGGATAGAGAGCTCATTCAAGATGCAGAAAGATATGGCATTCCAAAAGAAGACACAAAGCAAAGAATGGAACTAGATCACACACCAGCTATGTTGTTTTACTCTGTGATATTATGAACAAAGAACCTTACATTTATGAAGAGGCAGTGGAAAAGAAAGAATGGAAGGATGACATGGTCGAGGAATACCTTGATCAATAATGAAAAACGATGTTTGGGATGTAGTCCCAATACCTGAAGGGAAGTTTGTTGTGACTTCCAAATGGATCTACAAGATCAAGCATGCTGCAGATGGCAGCATAGAGAAATACAAAGCGAGATTTGTAGCTCGTGGCTTTTCACAGAAAGAAGGAATCGACTATGAAGAAATTTTTTCTCATGTAGCGAGATACACTTCCATTAGATCAGTACTTGCTCTGGCTACAGTAATGAAATGGATGATACACCAGATAGATGTCAAGACTGCTTTCTTGAACGGTGTAGTCGAGGAGGAAGTGTATGTGGAGCAGCCACTTGGTTTTGAGACACATGATAGGAAGTCATATGTGTGCAGGTTGAAGAAAGTCTTGTATGGCTTGAAGAAAGCTCCTAGGACTTGGTATGGTAGGGTGGATAGTTTCCTATCTAGTTTGGGATTTACCAAGAGTAAAGCGGATTCCAACATTTACTACAAGGTTGAAGAAGGAAATCCTGTGATACTACGCCTGTATGTGGATGACCTGTTTGTTATAGGTAATTATAGTTTGATTGTTGATACCAAGAGGAAGCTTGCTGCCGAGTTCGAGATGAAGGACTTGGGGATGATGCACTATTTTCTAGGCATGGAGGTGTGGCAAAGTGCAGATGGGATCTTTCTTGGACAATGGAAGTATGCAGTAGAGATCCTGAAGAGGTTTGGGATGCTGGACTGCAAGGCCATGGCCACACCTATAGCATCGAACCTGATGCTTCTGTGTGATGCTTCATCTAATCCGGTTGATGTCATTATGTATCGTCAGATGATTGGGTCCTTGATGTACCTGATGAACACGAGACTAGATATCTGCTTTGCGGTGAACACATTGAGCCAGTTCCTGATAGATCCCAGAGGTGTTCACCTGGTTGCTGTAAAGCATATTCTAAGGTACCCGAAGGGTACGGTTGACTATGGGCTCAAGTATGATGTGAATCAAAAGTTTAACCTACAGGGTTATGTTCATTCAAATTGGGTAGGCAGTGCTGTAGATAGGAAGAGCACTTCTAGGTGCTGCTTCAGTATGGGATCAGGTGTGATTTCTCGGTTTAGCAGGAAGAAGTCCTGCGTAGCACTTAGTACAGTCGAAGCAGAGCATGTTGCAACTTGTTGGGATAGTTGTGAGACAGTATGGCTCTGGAAGCTACTGTATGAGTTATTTGATCTCCCACTGGATGCTACTGGTATCTTTTGTGACAACCAGAGTTGTGTGAAGTTGTTTGAGAACCCGATGTTCCACAATAGGTCAAAACACATTGAGATCAAATATCACTATATCAGGGATATGGTGTAGAGAGGAGCAGTGAAGTTTCTGTATGTTGCGATGGATGAGCAGATTGCAGATGTACTGATGAAACCACTATCCAGAGTGAAGTTCGAGTACTTCAGAGAGAGGCTTGGTGTTCTTCAGATTGACGACATTTCGAGGAAAAAGTGATGGACACATTTGCTGAAGCCATTCCAAGCATGGTGAGAGGAGGATCCTTCCATGGCTATGGATGTAAGCGCTAGATGATGAGCATCAGGACGATGCTCCAGTTACTACTTTGTATATGCATCATGTTGGATGCTGGATATGATCAGTTGGATCATTTATATGTATGTATGCACCATGTTGGATGCTGGATATGATTAGTTGGATCATTTATATGTATGTAAGCATCATGTTGGATGTTGGATATGATCAGTTGGATCATTTATATGTATGTACGCTTCATGTTGGATGCTGGATATGATCAGTTGGATCATTTATATGTGTGTATGCATCATGTTGGATGCTGGATATGATCAGTTGGATCATGTGTATGTATTTGTATATGTGTTAGGTGGATACATTATATGATCAGGTAGATCATGTATGTTGATATGTATCAGGAAGATACTGTGTATGCATCAGGTGGATGCATTGTATAATTAGGATGATCATGGATGATGAGCTTCAGGATGTTGATCCAGATGATATGTATTGGGACGATGTAGTGATGATGATCAGGATGATCATGTATACATCAAGATGATGTATGGTGAGTATCAGGTTGATACTCTATGGCCATGGACAGGTTGTGTAGATAAGCATATAATAACGTCGTGGGAGGTTTGTAGATTCTCTTGCTAGGTTTTTCCGCTGGCATATAATAGATCCCTAGGAGATTTGGAAAATGATCTTTTGACGTTTGATTTGGGAGGACATATAATAGTGCCCTGGGAGGTTTGCAGATTCTCTTGCTAGGTTTTGCCGCTGGCATATAATACTTCCCTGGGAGATCTAGAAAACGCTCTTTCGAGGTTTTGTCATATGGCATATAATAGTGCCTTGGGAGATCTGATAGGTTGGGATGTGTTCCCTTAATAAGTCCTGGGATGCTCTTTTGAGGTTTTGCCATGACCACATATAATAGCGCCCTAGGAGATCTGATACATTGAGCTGTGTGCTCGTAATCAGTCCTGGCATTCTCTTTTGAGGTTTTGTGGTGGGGTCACATGTAATAGCTCCCTGGGAGATCCGATAGGTTGGGCTATGTGCTCGTAATAAGTCCTAGGATGCTCTTGTGAGGTTTTTTGGCGCACGTAATAAGTCCTGAGGATTCCACAATATGGCCAGTGATGATGAAGACGTGTAGGTGGTGGAACTACATCCAGTATGAAAAAGGACTGGCTCTATAGAACTTCCTATGACGAGTAGATTCATAGATTGATTGAGATAGTAGCAGCAGTGATGAGGAGGATGATTAGTTGATGATGATCCAGAGAAGAAGACTTGTGCTAGCAGATCTGTGTCAAGAAATACCTTCCTAGTTAAGAGGGAGTGTTGATGTATATGTAACTTCGAAATGTATTTGACCTATGTATTTCATTTATGTATATTGTACTCCTATAGAGATGTGTTATTCCTCTATAAGGAAGTTTCATCATTTGTATTGAAAAGTGTCACAAGTGTCGTAACTTGCCGATGGGTTATTAGACCACCATGTGTGGGGTCGGCCTTGATTAAGTTAACCATGGGTCATTATGCTAAGCTAGACAAGTTGGCCCCATAAGTTTCTTGGGCAGTCAAGACAAGTATAAATAGAGATCGGGAGATCTCTATTTTCATCATCTCATTATCTCACTCTACATCACTCGGAAAGTGGCGCACATGTGAGGAGGAGGATCATCTGCTAGGAGGATACTATCTCTGTGTACTTGGGTTGTACTTTGGTTGTATTATTGCTCTATCTATCTCTAAGGAAGTTGTGGAGTTTTTCACCTTAGGTTTTTCTCCACGAAAACTTTGTGTGTCTATTGTCTCTTATGTTTGCATCTTGTGATGATTGATATGCTTGCTATGATTGATATTCATTGATATATTGTACATGTTATTCTCTCAGCAAAGATCCTAGAGTATATTGAATTAATGCTCAAAACAATTAACACATAAAGTCTCCACATTCGCTTGCATCCACTCATGGAGAATTCAAGCACATGTTTTTGGAGCATGATCCATTTACTCCCAAGAGTAAGATACCTCTAGACATATCTACTTGAGTTTGGAGCAGTTAAATCTTTTGGTGTGTTACAGTCCATTTTGGGGGGGGGTTTCCCATGAGGTTTTCTCCATTTCCTTTGTTCATGAACTGTTCTTTATTTGGATTATTATTGTATTGGGGTGACCTTTGGTCTCAGTAACCAGGACCCTATTCAGTTAATTTTTACATCATAGTATAGCTAGAGGGGGGGTGTTAGGATATCTCATCATTCACTTATGTAATTTGCATGCATTTTGCATTCATGCATGCATTGCATGCATCCGCATGCGGCCCAATCATTAGAATGGTACCTCCAGCACCTAGTCCCTAGTCTTCCAGCACTCGGGAGCTACTTTCCACTCAGATTTATCCCTCCTAGCCTGTCATGCGCCCAGTTCTCACCTTCCACTGAAGAAGGGTGCCTTTCTCACCTACCAATCCAGTTTACTTTAGTTAGACACTAGTCTTTCCTTGATTTGAGGCTAGATTGAATCCTCACTACTGTTATCACTCCGATTGACCTTCGATGAGACATGACTACCTATTCTGAGTCCAGTTAACTCCTCATGCACCCTCCACTGAGCCTCCATCCCTAGATTAGTGCCACTTACCATTAGTTACACTTATTACACTCAGTTAGACTTAGTTAGACTTAGTTTGACACCTGTTTGACAGTGACTTGTGCATTGATGACCACCACTGATTGATGACGAGGACTCCTAGTTGGAGCCAAGCTATGCCATGCATTATATTTGAATGACCTCCTTGGCTAATTCGAATTGCTCACTCATTGTGATAGTATTGTATTGTAATTCTACCATTTTGGATTATAGAGCATTAATGCATCTCTCTTGCACAGTTGTTACTCCAAATTGTTTTACATCTTTGTGATTGATATTCTTGTTCAATAGATTTGTTGTGACTAAATTTACACATCAAGTGCAAGAAATTTGGAATCTCCTTGAACCCTAAAAAGTCAAATTTTTCCATGCAAGAGGGAAATTTGTTGGGCCACATAATATTTAAAGATGGGATCAAAATGGACCTAGACAGAATGGATGTGATACAGAAAATTGAGCTCCCCGAGAGTAAGAAGGAAGTCCAATCCTTTCTAGGCATAATGAATTTCATAAGGAGATTTATTCCCAATTTTGTAGAAAAAATGAGGCCAATCACCTGCATGCTTAAGAAATACAACCAGGTCAGGTGGACTGCCGAGGCTAGGCAAGCGTTTGAATATATAAAAAGAGCAATTGTTGAAGCCCCTATACTAATCAACCCAAATTTCGACAAGGAATTTCTTATGTTCTCTTTTTCCTAGGAGCATTCCATAGGGGGTGTGCTTTTACAGAAAAATCAGGAAGGAGATGAACAACCCATAGCTTTCTTCAGCAAGGCTCTCAGAGATGCCAAGCTCAAGTAAAATATTATGGAGAAGCAAGCCTATGCCATGGTCAAACATCTGAAAGAATTCAGGTTTTATGTTATACATTCCCGGGTTGTAGCTTATGTTCTTGATGCTACTGTGAAAGATATATTGACCCAACCAAATCCAGAAGGTAGAAGGGAAAAGTGGATAGTTATGATGTTGGTATATGACTTGCAAATCAAACCTACAAAGCTTATCAATGGGAAAGGGCTGGACAGACTCATGGCTGAGTCAAATTTGGATTCAATGAATATGAACCTGCTGTCACACATGTAGGAGGGAACTTCCCAAGATCCACTTCCTCAGGTATCAGACAAATCCCTGTCCTCTCCTTGGTATTCTGATGTTGTATATGTTTTGCAGAACTTACAAGCACCCCCTGAGATGGGAAAATGAAAAGCTAGACCCACCAAGATGAAGGCTGCAAAATATTGCATATTGGATGGATGTATTTACTGGAAATACCCTGGGGGTGTCCTCTTGAATTGCATAGTAGAAGAGGAGGCCCAAGTGAACTTGAAAGAGTTTTATAGAGGTGTCTTTGGAGGACATCATTACTGGAAGGCCACTGCTAACAAAATTATCAAGGCAGGACTCTATTGGCCTACTATGTTCAAAGATGCCTATAAGGAAATATCCAGCTTCCATGAATGCCAATTTTTTGAAGGAAAGAGGAAGCTCTTGTCCTTGCCTTTGAAGCCAATATATGTGGAATCCCCTTTCCAGCAATGGGGGCTTGACTTCATTGGTGAAATTTTCCCTAACTCCTCTGGACAACATAGGTGGATATTGACTACCACTGGTTATTTCACCAAATGTATCGAAGCAGTACCGACCAAGAAGGCCACAAATAAAGTCATCATCAAGTTTCTGGAGGAGAATATCATGTCTAGGTTTGGGTTCCCTATTAAGATAATCACTGATAATGCCAGGATTTCAATTCCAAGAAGATGGTCAAATTCTGTGACAAGTTCCACATCAAATTGGGCCATTCTATTGCTTAGTATCCCCAGGGAAATGGATTGGCAGAATCCTCCAACAAAATCCTAGTGAGGATAATGAAGAAGTTGTTGCAAGAGAATAAAAGGACTTGGCATGCCAACCTGACCTTTTCCCTATGGGAAGATAGGATCACCTCTAAAAAATCCATCGAAACTTCTCCTTTTAAATTGGTATATGGAACAAAGGTAATATTCCTTGATTCCCTCAGAGGACCTGTAATGAGACTGCTGCAGGAGCAAGAAAAAGAGCCAAACACCGAGCTGAGGAGAGCTAATAAGCTAGTGGAAGTGCAAGAAATTAGAGAAGGGGTATAGGATGAATCCACGAAAGTTCAGAACTGGATCAAGAAGATGTTTGACAGAAAGACCAAGGCAGATGATTTCCAAGTGGGAGATATGGTATTAAAATGGGATGCTAGAAGAGAAGACCATGTCCAAAAGTTTAATAACCTTTAGCAGGGGTCTATACAATCACCTCCTACCATGGGAATAATGCTTTATTCCTACAAGACGAAGATGGTGAACCAATCGGCAAGGGATCCGTCAATGGATGGTTCTTGATGCGTTATTTCAAGTAAAAGCAAGTATGTTGACCCACCCCCCATTGTACATTGTCATTTTTTATTTTCAGTTAGCCTTGTTTCAGTTGTTGCGATACATAGAGCGAAAAAGAGGAAGCATATAAGGGTCACTAGTCTACATGTTCTTGCTACCTTGCAGGGAGTATAGAATCCCTGGTTGGAGCCGGTGTTAGCACCTATTTTGCTTTCCAACAAGGAAAAAGTCCAAAAACCAAAAAATAGCTAAGTGTCAATCAAATCCAAGCTAAAATGAGCAAGCCACAGCAAGAAAATGGGAAAAAAAAAAGGAAATATGGCTCTTCTGCAAGAGAAACTAGCAATATGGGCTTCCTCTGCAATAAAAGGAGATCTGATGGCCAGGATTGAATTAGAGGATCAAATATGCGGTTGAAAATGTGTTCTGCAAGCTGGTTTCCAAGTTCCACATTCGCATTGTAGATTGTGGAAAACTTTCCAAGAGCGCAAAGATAAGTTTCTGCATTCTGCATTGCGGATTGTGAAGCGTCAATTTCCCAAAGAGCACAAAGATAAGGCTCCATATTCTGCATTTCGCATTGCAGAAAGGCCGCGTCAGAAGGTCATTGTCGAAAGGCCATTGTGGAAAGGCCGTTGCGGAAAGGCCGTTGTGGAAGGGAAATTGCAAAAGGCAATTGTAGATCGAGAAAAGTTTTGCAGAACAAATTGTAGCCACGGGGAATGGAGATTTCCACATAGAAATGGCGCGTTTGAGAGAGGTGAAGGGGCCTGTTTCAGTTACTTGTCTTAATCAACCTAAGAAGGCCCAATCCGAGGGACGATCAGGTGGATTCCCTGGCCTAATGGTGCGCTACGAGCACAAGTGATTCCCTTCCTCCGCACATGATAGAATCGAAGGCGGTTGATTCAGGCGACCCAGCTCGAACGACCTCATCATGACCAGTCCGAGTTTGTTTTGAATCAGTTAAGATATTGGAATGCTTTGTAATCCTATAAAGGCAGGTTCCGAAGAGAACTAAAGGTTTTGCAACCAGAATAAATGAGTTTTGTAAGAGGGAGCTTCTTGAGGTAACCCCTGACACGCATTGTTTGTGGGGTAGTGACTCCAATTAAATCATGGAGAGATATCTCTGGGTGGTTTTCTTGAGACGGAGGGTTAACAAGTGGTTGTTGAATGTCGACTTGATCACCTATTGTATTTGGAGCTTCTTCACCAAGTTTAGAGGTAGGCAGATAATCCACATCCAAGAGATAGAGTTGTTGCTCAACACATCTATGGCCCCGAGTGAATTTCTCATCACAATTATAACAAAGCCCTTTTTCTCTACGTGCCCCCATATATGCTTCTAACAAATGCTTGATAAGAGTTGGTCAAGGAGCTCACATGATGGGAGGTTATTGGGAAACCATATTTCAGAATGGAACAAAAGTAAATTTGGATCATTGTTGGGCTGTGATCTTGTCCTCCGTCAACTTAGCCAACCCTAGGACTTCCATCATTGTGTTGGGAAAGAAATTTTTAACCTCTGATCGGATTACATCCTTGAGACCACTAATAAAACAAATCCTGTAGAATTCATCAGAAAATCCTTCTGTGTGATTGGCCAATTTCTCAAATTATGTATAATACTCTCTCACAGTGCCAATTTGGCAAAGTTTAGTGAGTGCTCCTATGAATTCATCAAAAGCAATAGGACCAAATCATTGCAAAAGGAGTTGGCAAAAATATATCCATTTTGGATCTTCATGAGCCTTGATGTACCAACAGTACCATTGAAGGGCTTCATGTTCCAAATGAAAGGATGCAGGTGGAACTTTGTTGACATCAAAAATATTATGCAAACTGAAATATTGTTCTACCCAGTATATCCATCCAGTCATATCATTACCATTGAAGCGAGGAAAATCAAGCTTCGGCACATGAAAAATGTTGGAAGAAGAGAACCCAGTGTCTGTAGAAGATTCTGGCTATGATTTATTGTTCATGGCTAAATGTTGAAGATGGAGGCAGAGAAAATTTTCATCCAGATCTTGGAGTTTGGTTTTGAGGGTTGCAGTTCTTCCTCCATGATTTTTGCTCATGTGCAGGTGATAACCATAACCAGGAGTTTTTTTTTGTGAATGGGTAGAAAATAAAAACAAAAGCTTCTTTAGTAAAGGAAAATTTGGATTGGGGAAAAACTTTGATGGGTAATTGGGGTTTGAATAGGTCTTGGACACTTTCTAATTCACAGGGAAGCAGAAAATGGGGATTTCAAAAGTGGAGTGAAAGAATGGGAAAATTTGTCAAAGAGGGACAAAGAAGCAAAAATAGGAAATGAACACGGTGGCAAAATTTGAAGGTGTTTGGGTGAAAATCGAAGAAGTTATGGCAAACCCTAAAAATAAACGGATGTGGTATTTTTGGCTTCGGGAAGTGGAATTTGGGATAGATTCCTCAAGAATGAAATATGAAGAATGGGATTGCAGGAGTGTCAGTGAATATTTTCGGAATGGATCTGAAACGGATCGAAATTGATCAACAACAGTTCTGGACAGATGTAATATGTTATTTATCAGCTGAAAATAGATATGGACCCCAGGTATGCTCGGCTTCCTAGCGGTTCACGGGATTCACTCGGCCACCAATGTTGTTTGATGGCTTTTGTATTGGGTTGTACCCCTCACTTTACGGCTCAGGTAAAACTAATAACTTATTTTCCACAAACTACAACTCTTGGTTTACCTCACGGGTGGGAACTAGTCAATCAGGTAGGGGTCATTACATTTTTCGCTGGCAGGTCCTCTCAATGTGCCAGCTACTTTGGGGTTCATGTGGTACTCCTCACAATGCGTTTTAGGGCTATTCCAAAGTACTTCCCATAGTCAAGCGGATAGGGATTATTCCTAGATCCAAACCTGCAATTGAAAGGAATAACACAGATGCGGAAATACAGATTGGCAGAAATTCCACCCAACGAGCCCAAGAAAGTGCTCTGATACCAAATGTGAAGAACCTGCAATAATTAATTGATGAAATGAACGATATATTTTAACACATAATATTTTTATTGATCGCAGGCCACTTCGAGGGGGAAACCTCCTTTGAGAAAGCTCAATACAATTAACTCGTGGATGCCTTCATTGGCCTCAACACGTACTTATATACTAATTCTATGCATTAATACTATGGATCAATACCATGGAACATATAATACTACGGGACAACTTACAAAGCATATGCATCCAATACTATGGATCAATACCATGGAACATATAATACTACAAGACGACTTACAAAGCATATGCATCCAACAACAATATACTAACAAAGTAAAGAGAAGGGTTGACACAGGTTCCTAACATATTGTTTGTTATAATTTGTCAACTTGGTAGTATACTTAGCAGTTTTCTTAGTAATTGATTGATGTTAATTGGTAGTTTATTTAGTCATTGTAGTCATTGATTATCATCACCTAGTAGTATGTTTAGTCATTTTAATCATTAATTAGCATCAAGTGGTAGTATATTTAATCATTTTTATTCACTTATTTCTTTCAATTGGTAGTATATTTAAAATATTCATTGCAATATTATTTATTAGTTTATGGTAGGGAACGGAGGAGTCGAACCACCAACCTCCTTCCTGTAAGGCAGGTGCTCTTCCATTAAGATAGAACCATTTAATAATTGGGGAGAGGATCAATATTAGAACCCATATTTCATCATTTGTACCAAATTAAAAACCAAAATTCCAACTTTGTAGCTGCAGATTTATTAGAGACAATGAAAATACAAAATCCTTGAGAACCATTCCTTTGGTTGCAATATAATGAAACAGAGACTTTACATACCTAATTGATTTTTCATAGAATTTATATTTCGAAATAAATTGAAAAGTTATCATATGAAAGTAGATCTATTACAATCATTGGTTCCCTCGTACACTACTCACAGAATATTGATGTATGGAAACTCTATTTTTTAATACATTGATAGATACTATAAATTTAATGTGTGAAAGGTAAATATTATGGATACTTATGTTGTTGGATCAATTTAATCTATTGATCTAGTGCTTATTTGGTTACATAGGTTATAATAAAAGAACTCAGTGTTCTCATGCCAAAGGTTATTGCTCAATCTTGAAGTTACAAAATCAGTAACAATGCAATCATCCCTTGATGTTCTTATACCAAACAAATACCTAGAAAAAAAAGCAGTTTGAAAAGGAATGGAACCCATTGATATTGTTTCTTACAATGTATACATACCACACCAAAAGCATATCAATTTTCTAAAACTTGGTCATCATAAAGTTCTTACTAGCATTACAACAAATAACCCATATCATGTGAACCTTTCTAGGTATGGGAAT
Source organism: Larix kaempferi (assembly GCA_027924585.1). Classification (NCBI taxonomy): domain Eukaryota; kingdom Viridiplantae; phylum Streptophyta; class Pinopsida; order Pinales; family Pinaceae; genus Larix; species Larix kaempferi. The sequence goes on from BSBM01000264.1 coordinate 7,326,020, forward strand.
GGGAGGATCAATATATAGCAGGACAAGAGTAACAATAGAGTGATTTTAAAATTTTAAATGTAATTTGGTGCAACCTGTTGATGTAATTGTAACTTCGGAATGTATTTCACCTATGTATATTGTATTCCTATAGAGATGTTATTATTCCTCTATACAGAAGTGTTTGTATTCCTATAGAGATGTTATTATTCCTCTATATGGAAGTGTTTGTATTCCTATAGAGATGTTATTATTCCTCTATATGGAAGTGTCATCATTTATATTGTAAGTGTCGTGACTTATACTTTATGGGTTATTAGACCACCTTGATGGGGTTGTCCTTGTATGATTCCTGTGGGTAAAAGGGTTATTAGACCACCCTATTGGGGGTCGGCCCTGTTAGCATTATGTTATGTGGTTAAGTTAAGGCCGACCTAGTAAAGGTTATTAGGCAAGTCAAGTCAAGTATAAATAGAGTGCGGGAGGCACTCTATTTGATCATTCACTTTCTCACTCATACTCTCATTGGAGAGTGGCGCACTAGTGGAGGAGGAGAAGCTGCTGCTAGGAGACTATCTCTTATGCTTGGGTTTTGTATCATTTCTCTATCTATCTCTGAGGAAGTTATTGGGGTTTTTCACCTTTATGGTTTTCCCCAAGGAAACTCTATGTGTCTATTGTCTCATGTGATTGCTTGTTATGATTGATATGCTTAATATGTTGTACATGTTATTCTCTCAGTAAATATCCTAGATCAGATTGAAGTAAATTGTGAAAAACTAACATGGTATCAGAACTATCCTGAAAGAAGGCATGGTATGGCATTTATGACACTTGTTGCATTTGCGAAGCTAGGGCTTGATATAGTGAAAACCAATAGAAATTTCACTATAAATACATTACAGTGAGGTTTCAGGATCTGAAAATATTACATGTTGAAGATAAGATCCCCATGTACCTTGTGTCCAAAGGAAAACCTCTAATTCATTTTACTTTGTAATTTATGATCTGTACAATATACGGTTTCTGCCTCTTCCAGATCTGAGTCATAAACAAGTGACCTAGGAACAAAGGTCATAACTTGGGCTAGGAAGCTCCAAATGAAATTTCATAAAATGTGACAGGTAGGGAACAGACTATACTTTCTCAGGTAAGGTTTTCAGAGGCTGAAACTGAACCAGTTACATGTGGCATGCCGTACAAGTTCGCTCTCCTGTTTTATCCAATAAACAGGTCATGTTGTGACACTTGGCATAACTCTCTCTTAGAAAATCCAATTACGGTAATACCTATGGGGTTGTAAATATAAAAGGTTAGGATACCACAGAAAATATTTTCAGATCTGTAGATATTAAATTTCAGAGTTACACCAGAAACAATCAGGTGCATATTTCTGTCAAAATGGAATTGGATTTTGAGCACTTTCATTCATGGCTCCGGGAATTTAGGGTTTCGGAGATTGTTGGAATTTTTGTATCAGAGACCAAGGCTAGATGATCCTCATAAAAATAAAAATTTAGAAACCAAGATGGAGTTTTATGGTTGGGAAGAAGGCTGGGCTTGATCAAACCCTAGTTCGGGACTTTGATAGGAAAAGTGAAAAATTAGGGCTTCTGCAAAAATGGGAATTTTTTAAATCTATGACCATAACTGGAAGATACTTGGAAAAATCAAATTTTAGAGCCTTGGATCAAACTATTTGGTTGGGTGAAGCTCTGGGAAACTCAAACCCTAATTCAGGGTCCTCCCGAGTGAATTCAGAAGATTGAAAAGCAAATTTAAGGGATGAAACTTTGCAGTTTTCAAATTCTAAGTATACCAGGTTGATCAGCTCATCAAGGCACATCTTTCTATCCTTTCAGAAGTTTGAAATTCAAAGTTTGAATTTTTAGGGTTTCCCTGACAAACCTTAATCCAGCTCCAAATCCAGTTTCTGCAAATCAAGTGGATTGGGTTAATCCTAGAAGAGAATGCATTGGTCACTTGCATACATGAAGAAGTTCTTATTTCAGAGGAAGATGAGGCTAAGGCCTTACATAAGAATATTACAAGCAATCTCGACAGGTATGACTTATCCAGGTATGTTTTGAGATCTGTTCATGATTAAGTTTATGGTATGTTTTTCTTCATTAAGGTTAGTACAATCTTGATTAACTTTAGACTTGTCGTATCACCTTAATAAAATTATGAATGCAAATATTCATTGATTAGGGTTTTGACACTTATGATTGTACTAATGAATGTATGTATGAGACCGCGAGGATAACACAGTGATGATACTAGTAAGTATGCATAGTGATCGAGGATGGCCATAAGTTCAAATACAGGTAATCCAAGAAGCAAAGATCAAGAGGGAGCACACTCCAATAGTTCCTGCAAGGAAGCAAAGATTGAGAGGGAGTCCACCCTACAAACCAAACAAAGATAAGTATTTGAATTGCCATTTCTTGCATATTTGTTTGTTTAAATAATATTGTTCAATGATGTATATGCTTATGTTCCTAGACTTAGGGTGTGTATTATGCATATTAGAATAATTTCATTAATGAATAGTATAATGCTAATATGCATGTGATGGGTAAGTGGCCTATGGCACTGTACAACATTCCATTGCTACTTATCTAGAATGAAACCTCTTTGATGACATATTGGGAGTTGTGCACACTCTTAACAATGTTCTGGTAGAGATTGGAAGGCATCTAGAAAGTTACAGGATATGGATAAATGTTGTATTGAAGCATTGACTAAAAAGAATTGCATGACTGTATGACATATTTCTTTATGTGTAAGAATTTTTTTTCTGAAAACTATGAGATTTTTCTAATCATGCAATTTAACTTGTCTTGTAAAAAAGATTGTATACCATCACCTACAAAAGAAGGACTACAAAATTTGTTCTAGCAACAAAGCTATCTTCTGAAGAAATCTAAAGTTCCCAGGATTTTGGATGTAGTAATGGAAGAATGCCATGATCGAGGAATAACAGTCGATCATGAAGAATGATGTTTGGGATGCAGCCCCAAGACTTGAAGGGAAGTCTGTTGTGACTTCCAAGTGGATCTATAATATCAAGCATGCTGTAGATGGTAGCATAAAAAAAAAAAATACAAAGCAAGGTTTGTAGCTTGTGGCTTCTCTCAGGAAGAGGGAATAGACTATGAAGAGACTTTTGCACCTGTAGCTAGATACACTTCCATCAGATTAGTACTTGCTCTGGCTGTAGTGATGAAATGGAAGATACACCAGATGGATGTCAAGACAACTTTCTTGAATGGTGTAGCCGAGGAGGAAGTGTTTGTGAAGCATCCACTTGGTTTTGAGACACATGGCAAGGAGTCATATGTGTGTAGGTTGAAGAAAGCCTTGCATGGCTTGAAGCAAGCTCCTAGGACTTTGTATGGTAGGATAGACACCTTTCTATCCATTTTGGGATTTACCAAGAGTAAAGCGGATTCCAACCTCTACTACAAGGTTGAGGAAGGCAATCCTGTGATACTACTATTGTATATGGATGACCTGTTTGTAATAGGTGATGATGGATTGATTGTCGATACTAAGAGAAATCTTGCTGCCAAGTTCGAGATGAAGGAATTGGGGATGATGCACTATTTCTAGGCATAAAGGTGTTGTAGAGTGCAGATAGGATCTTCCGTGGACAAGGGAAGTATGCAGTAGAGATCCTGAAGAGGTTCGGGATGATGGCTTGCAAGGCCATGGCCACACCTATGGCATCAAACTTGAAGCTTCTGTGTGATGCTTCATCTGAGCCGGTTGATGCCACATTGTATCATTAGATGATTGGGTCCTTGATGTACCTGATGAACACGAGACCAGATATTTGCTTTACAGTGAACACATTCAGCCAGTTCCTGATGAATCCCATAGGTGTTCACCTGGTTGCTGTAAAGCATATTCTGAGGTACTTGAAGGGTACAATTGATTATGGGCTCAAGTATGATGCGAATCAAAAGTTTAACTTGCAAGGTTATGTTGATTCGGATTGGGCAAGTAGTGCCATTAATCGGAAGAGCACTTCGGGGTGCTACTTCAGTATGGGATCAGGTGTGATCTCTTGGTTTAGCAGGAAGCAGTCCTGCATAGCACTAAGTACAACCGAAGAAGAGTATGTTGCATCTTGTTCAGCCATTTGTGAGGTAGTATGGCTCCGGAAGCTACTGTTTGAGTTATTTGATCTCCCGTTGGAGGCTACTGGTATCTTTTGTGACAACTAGAGTTGTGTGAAGTTGTTTGAGAACCCGGTGTTCCACGACAAGTCAAAACACATTGAGATCAAATATCACTATATCAGGGATATGGTGCAGAGAGGAGCAGTGAAGCTCCTGTATGTTGCGACGAATGAGCAGGTTGCAAATGTGCTGACGAAACCACTAGCCAGAGTGAAGTTTGAGTAATTCATAAAGAGGCTTGGTGTTCTTCATATTGACGACACTTCGAGGAAGAAGTGATGGACACATTTGCTGGAAGCCATTCCAAGCATGGTGAGAGGAGGATCCTTCCCATGGATGTGGATGTAAGTGTTGGATGATGAGCATCAGGATGATGCTCCAGTTACTACTCTGTATATGCATCTGTTGGATGCTTGTTATGATCAGTTGGATCATGTATATGTATATGCATCATGTTGGATGTTTGTTATGATCAGTTGGACCATGTATCTGTATATGTATAAGGTGGATACATTGTATAATCAGGTAGATCATGTATGTCGATATGTATCAGGTGGATACATTATATGATCAAGTGGATCATGTATCTGTATATGTATCAGGTGGATACATTATATGATCAGGTGGATCATGTATTTGTATATGTATCAGGTGGATCATGTATGATGATATGTATCAAGTAGATACTTGGTATGCATCAGGTGGATGCATTGTATGATCAGGTGGATGCATTGTATGATCAGGATGATCATGGATGATGAGCTTCAGGATGTTGCTCCAGATGATATGCATCAGGATGATGCTATGATGATGATCTGGTTGATCATGTGATGATATACATCAGGATGATGTATGGTGAGTATTAGGTTGATACTCCGTGGTCGTGAACAGGTTGTGCAAGGGTATCATGTAATAAGTCCTGGAGATTTGGATAGGTTGTGCTTGACACGTAAAAGGCCTCAGATGCTCTTTAGAGATCTTGCTTGACAAGACATTCTTTTAAGGTTTTGCTAGACCACATGTAATATGTCCTGGAGATCTGGACAGGTTGTGCTAGTCATGTAAAAGGCCTCAAATGCTCTTTAGAAATCTTGCTTGGAAAGACACTCTTTTAAGGTTTTGTGGGGGCCACATGTAATAAGTCCTGGAGATCTGGACAGGTTGTGCTAGTCACATAAAAGGCCTCATATGCTCTTTAGAGATCTTGCTTGGCAAGAAACTCTTTTAAGGTTTTGTGGTAGGGGTCACATGTAATAAGTCTTGGAGATCCATACAGGTTGTGCTAGACACGTAAAAGGCCTCGGATGCTCTTTAGAGATCTTGCGAGGAAAGACACCCTTTTAAGGTTTTGTGACAGTCACATGTAAAAGATCATGGGAGATCCGATAGGTTGAGCTGTGTGCTCGTAAAATACCTGGGATGCTCTTTCGAGGTTTTGTTGATGCACATAATTAGTCCTGAGGATTCCACAGTATGGCCAATGATGATGAAGACCTACAGGTGGTGGGTCTACATCCAGTATGAAAAAGGACTGGCTCTATAGAACTTCTTATGACGAGTAGTTCATAGATTTATTGAGATAGCAACAACAGTGACGATGATGATGATTCGATGTCGATGATCTAGTGACGATGATCCAGAGAAGAAGACTTGTGCTAGAAGAACTGTGTCAAGAAATACCTTCCTAGTTAAGAGGGAGTGTTGATGTAATTGTAACTTCGGAATGTATTTCACCTATGTATATTGTATTCCTATAGAGATGTTATTATTTCTCTATATGGAAATGTTTGTATTCCTATAGAGATGTTATTATTCCTCTATATGCAAGTGTCATCATTTATATTGTAAGTGTCGCAACTTATACTTGATGGGTTATTAGACCACCCTATAGGGAATCGGCCATGTCAGCATTATGTTATGTGGTTATATTAAGGCCGACCTAGTAAAGGTCATTAGGCAAGTCAAGTCAAGTATAAATAGAGTGCGGGAGGCACTCTATTTGATCATTCACTTTCTCACTCATACTCTCATTGGAGAGTGGCGCACTAGTGGAGGAGGAGAAGCTGCTGCTAGGAGACTATCTCTTATGCTTGGGTTTTGTATCATTTCTCTATCTATCTCTGAGGAAGTTATTGGGGTTTTCACCTTTATGGTTTTCCCCAAGGAAACTCTATGTGTCTATTGTCTCATGTGATTGGTTGTTATGATTGATATGCTTGATATGTTGTACATGGTATTCTCTTAGTAAAGATCCTAGATCAGATTGAAATAAATTCTGAAAAACTAACACAACATTTATACCTTTGCAATAAGTCTTGGAATTCAATATAAGCAACTATTTATACAAAATCATAGAGTTAAAATAAGAAACAATAAAGATAAAATTATACCTGATGATATAACACCCACAACTACAATATAATATTGACTATCGAGTCTCTATATGTCAATAATTTATATTATATCAATTGGCAACAAAAAAATAGACAAGCTCTGACAAATAAACAATGCACCAAAGGTTCAGATACATACCATTGGTTTGAGAGAGTTTGCCTAATGAAAGTATAATAATGAACACCATACACGCATCCACTTAGAACCAAAACACTACAACATAAAATAATGCATAAACAACTCAAATGGTGTAATGATTTGCATCTTACAACATTTCATTGCCAACCAAAAGATACTATCTATAGTATAAAATTTGAATATATAACAACTAGAAGCCTACAAATGTGTACTCTAGAGATTATATAACCTGAATATTAATTGGGTGTCTCTCAGATTTTTACAAGCATCTATCAACTCTCAAAATGCAGTGGATTGTATAATAGATCAAACTTGAAAAGATTAGAATTTTTTTGCACAAACTCTTCACTGGATAGAGAATGAATTGACCCTTACTTAGGTCACAAAAATATGTGGAGAAAATAGTTAAACTGCACATTCACAATACATGGAATCCATTCAATGGACATAATAGGTTTCTTATGGTGTTTTAAATGAGCCATGAGAGAGTCTTCATTGAATGATCTAAGATCCCAATTGGAGAAGCTTCCATCATCACTTCCATAGGATATCATACATCTTTCCAAGAGGTTCCATGATATAACATTTACATATGCATCATGTTCCTTTTTTGAGAGTGCTATTTGTTCCCAAATTTGGGCATCCCATATAGCTATATTTATATCAACAGAACATGAAGCAAAGACATTGGCTTATGTTCGTATACATTGTATATGCTCAACAATATATGTATGGCCCTTGAAAGGACTTTTATCTATAGTCAATTTTCCACCAAATGTAGGTTCCCAAAGATGTAAGAACCTGCAATCACCAAAAGGAAGCTGCATAGAATTCATAAAATCTAAATGTCTACTCAAGTAGTTCCAGAATAATAATCATCGATCATTCATCTCTTACATGGAGGAAAAAGTAATATTCCTCTAAAATTATGCCTAAATCAAATATCCAAAGAATATGCCAACTCCCCCAATGAAATGTAGAGTAAAACTAACACATAAATAACCTTTGGTTGGAATATGCATTTCTTACTAAAACAAGTAGAGGAAAGGATCATCTTCATCTAGCATTATTCCTAACTCAAACTCCCAAAGGATATGCAAACTTCCCTAATGAAATGTAGAGTAAAACTAACACATAAATAACCTCCTTTAGTTTCAACATTCATATCTTATGGAAACAAGTGGAGTAAAAAGTAATCTTCATCTACATTATTCCTAACTCAAACTCCTAAAGAATATGTCAACTCCCACAGTAAAATTTAGAGTAAAAATAACACATAAATAGCCTTTGGTTGCAACACTTCATCTCTTACCGAAATAGGTGGAAGAAAAAGTAATCTTCCTCTAGAATTATGTCTAACTCAAACTCCCAAATAATTTGTCAACTGCCCCCATGAAATTTAGAGTAAAACTAACACATAAATAATCTTTGGCTACAAACACTTCATATAACAATTGAAGTATTACAAAAATAAGAAATGGAATATTGAATTACATCAAGAATTCCAAGATAAAGTACTACAATACCAAGTATATAATATTTGAGAATCCACCTTGTGTTTTTCAAAGTGTGCAGGTCATCTGAGACAATACTCATCTCATTAGTGTTGGCCCTTTTGGTCAACCAATGCAGTACATCAGAGCAAGGAAGAATCTCTAGCTCAGTTGCAAATTTGTGCCACTAAGATACACCATGCAGTTCATATGGACAAGGTCAGTTGTTTATTTGATAAATGTTCCATGAGTAAGTTTTGGCTATTGAGGTGCTCTTCAATATGTTTCAAATATATTGATGAATTCTTGATCAATGGAATGTCGATACTAGCATCCATGTCATTAAAAATTAGATTGGATTTTTCCATGGATGGTTCCTCAAATTTTATCTTCTTCAACCTTCTACCCTTCTTTGCAGTAATATTTCCAAGTCTATTATTCCAGCAGCAACATACAAGAAATGATATCAATAGTGAATAAATCAAGCATGCATTGATTCCTGATTATAGAGACAAGTTTAAATGCTTCTTTTAAATAGAAATAGGCATCTTGAAACATAAATTACATTATTGAAAATGAATGAAAATGCAAAAATGGTGTTGAATTTAGACCCGTGAGTTTTCTTATTACATATAGATAAGATTAATCCCTCCACCTCAACCCTGGGCTAAAGACAAACTCCAACTCAAAATTTGGAAAAACGTAGCACTACATAGACTTTGACGGGGATGCTGACTTTCAAACCTTGAACCAACTTACACTTTGAAAGATGAATAATAAAAGAAAGGAGAAATGGTTCACTTTTCGCGAGGAATAAGAGTGCCAATTGTTCTTGTTCTTGACATATGTGGTGATATTTCATGGAGATTTAGATTCAGATTTAACTACGCTAATCAATCAATTAATGCTTGGAGGTTTTTGCTAATCCCATACGACACGTCATCCTACTTAGCCTATAAGGTATTCATTTTCAATCCTTTCAAACTACAAGAGGAATGGAAATATAGAAGAGAATATTGAATGCATTGATGAATCATGCTACCAAGAATGAGTTTGTTGGAACAATGTGCAACTAGAGGAAAATAAATTATGTGATGGGGTAAATTTCAGAGTTGATGATGTTGAAAATTGTTCCGTTAGAGGGATTTTGTTTTCCCCCATTGTCTCATAAGTTAGGAATGGTGCTAGGGAGGGATGAGTGTATGTTTAGATATGTAGCTGCAATTTCTAGAAGTAGGCTGTGTGTGATGGTAGATGGCATTGTACCACTATCATTACTCTATTGAAGAAGGAAAATTTTCTGAACCCCGTGTTTTCTAGTAGGAATATCTATTGGACAAGTGATGGGTGGAGAATGATTGTTACAAATATTTTCCCATGTTGGAACTGAAAATCTAATATATTCTTATGGAGGTGGATACTTTTGAAAAGATGGAGATGTGATAAGCAATTAAGAAAATGCTATAGGGGCAACAGAGTAGGTTGCGGCCTTTTTTTTTAATTGTACAAATTGTAATGGCCTTGTCTTTGTAAGAAGGTTGAGTACTATTATTGGCACCCATAAGTGGAAAATGGACCAAAAGGTTCTAAGCATGCTCATACTCAAGTTGTGACCTGGTAATAATCTTATTTATAATGGTGATAGATTTTAGGAAGAGAGTTGGGGCAATGTTTAAAATGGGTTGGGCATCTCATCAATGTGAGAGCCTTGCTTTCTAAACATATGGAGGGGGATGTAGATGGATTTGGAAACATGGATAGGGGGTGGAGTGGAGGTACAAAAAACATGCCTTGGGGTTGGTAGAGGTAATAATTGGAGGATATGAGTTGACATATGAAGGGTTGGTATTTAGGTTGAGAGGTGTATGGACATGCTTAGCATGGGGGGTGGTATGTTGTGGAGTACATTGATGAGGTGGAACATTAATCAAGGGGCTAGTCCAAGGAGGAGGTGGATGGATGGGATGTGATAATAGAACCTAGGGGTTGGGTGAGATCAACCTTTAAGGATAATTAATAGGTGCATTAGGTGGTAGTGAGGGCCTATTGATGAAGTAGTTGACCATATAGAGAGGAATGAGAAGAAATTTGGTGATGGTGGCACCATTGATCAACATAGGAAGAGTTTGGGATGGAGGGGGAGAACAATAAGTGGAATGGATTTGATAAGCTAGATTTTGTTCCACTGTTGAGAGGATAAAGGCCCTCTCTAATGTAAGATTATCAAATAATTCAACTTCATGGTCAAACATATCTAATAACATAGAATTGTATTTAATAATTAGTAGCTCTTATGAATCTTTAATTTTGAGTTGAAGATGAAGATTATAGAGAATGATATTGTAATGTTGTATGCTCCATCCCATTCATTGGTGAATATGGAACTAGAAACTCGACAAATTTGAAGATACCTCAGGCATAGACTTGGTCACTAAAATCCTAGTCAAACACATCCCAACTAATAATACATTGTGTAGAAGGATGGACAGAAATATTTGTAATGTGAGTTTGCCACCAAGTATGGGTGACGTTGGTAGAATGAAATCCAATCATATGTGAGCACTTATCTTCCTTCACGGCAGGTCCTTCCTTAAAGCAAGCATGTAAACCTTGGATCCAAGATTTCAAAAGATTGATGTTCATATATCCATCATACTTGGGAAGATATATGCTAGGTTTCAACTAAAAAGGAGTTGAGTTGTGTTGTGCATGATAGTAGTGAGAGCTTTATATATATAGATAGATAGATAGATAGATAGATATATGAAATAATATTATGTAGTTGTAGGAGAGTATTTTCATGGAGATTTGGTGAAAACTAACTAAACTAAGTCATAGACTAATATTCTTGGGACATAATTCTTTCCAAAATATCTTTGTATTAAGATATTCAAACACCAACTATACAATAAAAGTGTTGAAATATGCCACTATATATAGCCTAAAATAAGGGAGAGGCTAGTCGTGTGTGAATTAGGGAGGAACGTAACACTTGTGTCGATACAAGCTTGTGATGGTAGATGAAATTGAAGTTGTAAGGGCTCGTCTGATGCATATTTGGCTAGGTCTTCAAGCATAAGATCTATAGATCCATGACTGTGAACCTAACGAACCTTTATTGGTTCTGGTTGATAGAGTTACACAAGTTCTTGCATAGATACTAAATGGATCGTTGTTATGATTGATGCCCTTTAATTGTAGTGTATCAAGGTGGTCCACAGTTTGATTCATAGTTTATCTATAGTTATATATAATGCATCAACGTGCCCAATTGTACTACTAAGTGAGATGATCCAATGCCAAAAATGCGATGCTTAATAATTATTTTCCCAATGAATAATGCCATCCGAATCCCCAATTATATTATCAATGTCCGACTCAAATAATAAGGGAAGATCAAGGATTGGGGGACCAAAAAAATAGTGTCAGTATCGTGGTTGCAATCTATATGTGTACCAATATACTCAATATAATCTCTATCATAAAAAGGAAAAAAAGGAATAGTCTAGGCTTGGACGTGATTGCAAATAGGTATGATATGACTACTAGATAGAAAATACTAAATGTGAGAGAAGGAGATTGCATGGATTTGAATCTATGTGTTTGTTGAGTGAAGGTCATGGGCACGTTTTAATGGTGCTTAGATGGATACTTGGATGGATCATGAGAACATTCTTCTACCTTTTTCGTAGATTCATACTTCTCGGCCTTGGGATCTTCAGCAACGTGTGACCATAGTCACATTAAAACCAAACCTTTATGTGGGCCAATAATTCGTAGAAGACCCATCCAAGTGATCACTCACACTGCTCAAGCTAATCAAGTCACCCATATGAAAGTACTCCGCTCCAGTTACTTGTTTCTCTAAATCATTCGCTTGAGGAAAACACGATTTAGTTCATTAACTTATCTATATCTAGAATCCAGTATTACAATGGATTTATAAGCATACTCCAGCTTACATCGTTAAGGACGGGATCTAGATCGTTACTTATTAGGGGTATACAGATCAAATAACTAATAAAAAATATTTGTGGATCCAAGATTCCTTTACCTTTTGGCAAAGACGCATCAATGAGCTAGGTTATAGACTCAATAATGGTTCTACATGTTAGTTGTGAAGTTTTGGAAATTTTCTTATTTGAATGGTATGTTAAAGTTACAACATCATGAGTCATTCTCCAGGTAAATCTTGTGTGTCAAAATTGAGCCTCTTGTGTTGAGATAGTGCCTTATAGGAGCCTGACTTGGACTCAGAAACTTGGAGAAGAAGAGTTGGACTCAAGAATGGTTAAGCTTCATGTGTTGAGGCAAGTGTTTTGTATGTCAAAGTGATGATGTTGTACAGTCTTTCTAGTCAAGGCTGAGGTCTTGTGTGTCAAGACAAATCCTCATGTGTTGAGGTGGTGCCTTATGTGTTGAGGTGATACTTTGCATGTCGAAGCATGTATGGTCTATGATGTACCACTAACCATGGTTGAGCTATTAAGTCTCCTCTAGAGACTAGTCACCTCTGTTGATGTATATGTAACTTCGGAATGTATTTCATATATGTATACTGTACTCCTATAGAGATGGTATTATTCCTCTATATGGAAGTGTTTGTATTCCTATAGAGTTGTTATTATTCCTCTATACGAAAGTGTCGTCATTTATATTGTAAGTGTCGTAACTTATACTTGATGGGTTATTAGACCACCTTGTTGGGGTCGGCCTTGTATAAGTCATGTGGGTCAAAGGGTTATTAGACCACCCTATTGGGTGTCAGCCCAGTCAGCATTGTGTTATGTGGTTAAGTTGAGGCCGACCTAGTAAAGGTTATTAGGCAAGTCAAGTCAAGTATAAATAGAGTGCGGGAGGCACTCTATTTGATTATTATATTCTCTCACACACTCTCGGGAGAGTGGCGCACTTGTGGAGGAGGAGAAGCTACTGCTAGGAGATGTGTATCTCTTATGCTTGGGTTGTATCATTGCTCTATCTATCTCTGAGGAAGTTATTGGGGTTTTTCACCTTTATGGTTTTCCCCAAGTAAACTCTGTGTCTCTTGTGTGCTTGCATTATTGTGTCCATGTTGTTTTCTCAGTTAAGATCCTAGATTAGATTGAAGTAAATTATGTAAAATTAACATGTTATCAGATCTATCCTGAAAGAAGGCATGGTATGGCATGTATGACACTTATTGCACTTGCGATGCTAGGGGTTGATATAGCAAAAACCAGTCATCGTAGTACTTTCGCTATAAATAAATTTTGGCAAGGTTTCAGGGTCTGAAAATCGTACAGGTAGAAGCTAATATCGCCATGTACCTTGTATCCAAAGGAAAACATCTAATTCATTGTACTTTGTGTTTTATGATCTGTACAATATAGGGTTTCTTCCTCTTCTAGATCTCAGTCATAAACAGGTGACCTTGGAAAAAAGGTCATAACTTGGGATAGGAAGCTCCAAATGAAATTTTATAAAACGTTATAGGTAGTGCAAGGACTTTAATTTCTCAGGTAACTTTTTCAGAGGCCGAAACTGAACCAGTGACATGTGGCACGCCGTACAAGTTCTCTGTTCTGTTTTATCCCATAAACAGGTCACATTGCGACACGTGGAATAACTCTCTCTTAGAGAATCCATTTGAGGTCAGACCTGTGGGGTTGGAAAGATGATAGGTTGGGATATCACAAGAACAATTTTCAAACCCTGTGGATCAAAAATTTCGGAGTTACACTAGAAACAATCAGGTACATATTTATGTCAAAACAGAATTATTTTTGAGCACCTTCATTCATGGCTTCCGGAATTTAGGGTTTCGAGGAAAGTTGGAATTTTTGTAATCGGAGACTAAATCTGAATGCTTCTCATCAAAATCAAAATTTAGGGACCAAGATCAGAATTTTTGGTTGGGCAGAAAACTAGGCTTGATCAGACCCTTGTTCGAGACTTTGATCGGAAAAGTGAAAAATTAGGGCTTCTGCAAAAATGGAAATTTTTTAAATCTGTGACCACGGCTGGAAGCTCCTCAGAAAAATAGAAGCTTAGAGCTTTGGATCAAACCTTTTGATTGGGAAAAAAGGTGGGCTTTATCAAACCCTAGTTCGGGGTCATGTCCAAAAGATCCAGAAGTTTCAAAGGCAATTTTAAGGGGTGAAAATTTGCAGTTTTCAAATTCTGTGTATATCGGCTTGATCATCTCATCAAGGCACATCTTTCTATCCTTTCAGAAGTTTGAAATTCAAAGTTTGAATTTTTAGGGTTTCTCTAACAAACCCTAATCCAACTCCAGATCCAGTTCTTGCAAATCAAGTGGATTGGGTTAATCCTAGAAGAGAATGGATTGATCACCTCCATAAGTGAAGAAGTTCCTGTTTCAGAGGGAGATGAGGCTAAGGCCTTACATAATAATATTACAAGCAATCTCGACAGGTATGTCTTATCTAGGTATGTTTCAAGATTTGTTCATGAATAAGTTTGTGGTATGTTTGTCTTCATGTTATTACGGTTAGTACAATCTTGATTAAATTTAGACTTGTCGTATCACCTTAATAAAATTATGAATGCATGATAGAAGATATTCATTGATTAGGATGTTGACACTTATGATTGTACTAATGCATTATGGTGTTGTATGAGGTTTATGTTGTCCGCTAACATGAAAGGTACACCAAGAAAGACGAATCATGTTCTAGTTCAAGAACATATGATCATGGTGACATGATGACAAAGATTCATCTATTGTCATGGATCACTTAGAAGATTTATTTACGATGTATGTATAACTTGGTCCTATAATGGTTAACTTATGAGATATGCAAGTTACTAGCACAAGTCATTGAAGAGAACAAGAAGACGTCATGTGGGTATGTTAGACATAACTAGCTAACATACTAATCCAGGTATGTTTTTCCTATATCAAGTTAGAATATTACCTTGTGTTAGGATCCCTTATATAAGTATACTTGGTATGATTAGTTATGTTTATTCATAAAGTTAGAAATGTAAGTAATCAAGGGTTTATGCATTTTATGTCTCTTATCTTGATTGATGATTTAACTAACCTATGATCAAATAAGAATATGCATGAGTAAAAGAAGACTTCCCTCAAACCTTGAATACTAATGTTTATTATCTGTGTTTGAAATGATCATGACTATACATGTTTAAGATTAATGTGTTTTGATAGTACTAAGATTATACTAATGAATGTGTGATTATGTATGAGACCTTGAGGATAACACAATGATGATACTAATAAGCATGCATAGTGATGGATATAAGTTCAAGGACAGACAATCCAAGAAGCAAAGATCAAGAGGGAGCACACTCCAGTTGTTCCTGCAAGGAAGCAAAGATCAAGAAGGAACACACTTCAGTAGTTTCTGCAAGGATGCAGATATTCAGAGGGAGTTGACCACTTCTCACAATCCACATCAGAATGGAGTTGCAGAAAAGAAGCAAAGACTGAGAGGGAGTCAAGCCAACAAACAAACAAAGATAAGTATTTGAATTATCAGTCCTTGCATATTTTATTGTTTAAATAATACTGTTCAATTATGTATATACTCATGTTCCTAGAATTAGGTTGTGTATTATGCAAATTAGAATAGTTGCATTGATGAACAATATACTACTAATATACATGGGTAAGTGGCCTATGGAACTGTAGAACATTCCATTGCTACTTATCTAGAATGAAACCTCTTTGTTGACATGTTGGGAGTTGTGCACACTCTTAACAATGTTCTGGTAGAGATTGGAAGGCATCTAGAAAGTTACGTGATATGGATAAATGTTGTATTGAAGCATTGGCTAAGATAATTACATGACTGTATGACATATTTCTTTATGTGTAAGAATTTGTTCTGAAAACTATGAGATGTTTTCTAATCATGCAATTTAACTTGTTGTGTAGGAAATATCGTATACCATTACCTACAAAAGGACTACAACATTTGTTCAGCAACAAAGTTATATATTGAAAATATTGAAGATATTGAAGTTCCCAGGATCTAGGAAGAATGCCATGATCGAGGAGTACTAGTCGATCATGAAGATGTTTGGGATGCAGTCCCAAGACCTAAAGGGGAGCCTGTAGTGACTTCGAAGAGGATCTACAAGATCAAGCATGTTGCAGGTGGTAGCATAGAGACTTTTTCTACTGTAGCCAGATACACTTCCATTAGATCCATACTTGCTCTGGCTGCAGTGATGAAATGGAAGATACACTAGATGGATTTCAACATAGCTTTCTTGAATGGTGTAATTGAAGAAGAAGTGTATGTGGAGTAGCCACTTGATTCTGAGACACGTGACAGGGAGTCATATATGTGCAGAACTTGGTATGGTAGGATAGACATCTTTCTATTCAATTTGGGATTTACCAAGAGTAAAGCAGATTCCAACCTTTACTATAAGGTTGAGGAAGGAAATCCAGTGATACTACTTTTGTATACGAATGACTTGTTATGGGTGAAGATAGATTGATTGCCGACACACAACGGAAGCTTGCTTCCAAGTTCGAGATGAAGAACTTGGAGATGATGCACTATTCACTAGGCATGGAGGTGTGGCAGAGTACAGATGGAATCTTCCTTGGATAAGGGAAGTATGCAGTGGAGATCCTGAAGAGGTTCGGGATGATGGACTGTAAGGCCATGGCCACACCTATGGCATCGAACCTGAAGCTTTTGTGTGATGCTTAATCTGATCCGGTTGATGTTACTGTGTATCGTCAGATGATTGGGTCCTTGATGTACCTAACGAACAGGAGGCCATATATTTGCTTTGCGGTGAACACATTGAGCCAGTTCCTGACGGATCCCAGAAGTGTTCACCTAGTTTCTGTAAATCATATTCTGAGGTACCTGAAGGGTACAGTTAGTTATGGGCTCAAGTATGATGCGAATCAAAAGTTTAACCTGTAGGGTTATGTTGATTCAGATTGGGAAGGTAGTGCTGCAGATAGGAAGAGCACTTCTGGGTGCTGCTTCAATATGGGATCAGGTATGATCTCTTGGTTTAGTAGAAAGAAATCCAGCGTAGCACTGAGTACAGCCGAGGCAGAGTATGTTGTAGCCTGTTCGGCTAGTTGTGAGGCAGTATGGCTGAGGAAGCTACTGTCTGAGTTATTTGATCTACCATTGGAGGCTACTGGTATATTTTGTGACAACCAAAGTTGTGTGAAGCTGTCTGAGAACCCGGTGTTCCATGACAGGTCGAAGCACATAGAGATCAAATATCACGATATCAATGATATGGTGCAGAGGGGAGCAGTGAAGCTCCTGTATGTTGCAACGGATGAGCAGATTGCAGATGTGTTGACGAAGCCACTAGCCAGAGTGAAGTTTGAGTACTTCAGAGAGAGGCTTGGTGTTCTTTGGATCGATGACACTTCGAGGAAGAAGTGGTGGAGACATTTGCTATAGCCATTCCTAGCATGGTGGAAGGAGGATCCTTCACATGGCTGTGGATGTAAGCGCTAGATGATGAGCATCAGGATGATGTTCTAGTTTCTTCTCTGTATGATCAGTTAGATCATTTACATTTTTATGTATGTACGCATCATGTTGGATGTTGGATATGATTAGTTGGATAATTTATGTATGTACGCATCATGTTGGATGTTGGATATGATCAGTTGGATCATTTATGTATGTATGCATCATGTTGGATGCTTGGACCATGTATCTGTATATGTATCAGGTGGATACATTATATGATCAAGTAGTTCATGTATGTTGATATGTATCATGTAGATACATTGTGTGGATCATGTATCTATGTATGTATCAGGTGGATACACTGTGTATGGTGATATGCATCAGGTAGATGCATTGTATGATCAGGATGATCGTGGATGACAAGCTTCTCCAGATGACATGCATCAGGATGATGCAGTGATGATGATCAGGATGATCATGTCTACATCAGGATGATGTATGGAGAGAATCAGGTTGATACTCTGTGTCCGTGGACAGGTTGTGCAAATGAGCATTTAAGTAGACCTGGGAGATCTATACAGGATGAAAAAGGCCTCAGATGCTCTTTCGAGGCATTGCTCTGGGAGGACATGTAAGTAGACCTGGGAGATCTGGACAGGATGAAAAAGGCCTTAGATGCTCTTTTGAGGCATTTTCCTATGGCATGTAAGTGGACCTAGGAGATCTGGACAAGATAAAAAAGGCCTCAGATGCTCTTTCGAGGCATTGCCATGACCACATGTAATAAGATCCTGGGAGATCTAGATAGGATGAAAAAGGCCTCAGATGCTTCAGTCAGGTTTTGTGGTGGACCACATGTAATGTTCTCCTAGGAGATCGGACAGGTATAGCTGTGTGCTCGTAACAGCTTGGGATGCTTCAGCCAGGTTTTGTGGTGAGATCACATGTAATGTGCTCCTGGGAGATCCAACAGGTAGAGCTGTGTGCTTGTAACAGCTTGGGATGCTTCAGCTAGGTTTTGTGATGGGTCACATGTAATTTGCTCCTGGGAGATCTGATAGGGAGATCTATGTGCTCGTAACAGCCTGGGATGCTACCGAGAGGTTTTGTGACGCACGTAATAAGTCCTGAGGATTCCACAGTATGGCTAGTGGTGAAGACCTGCAGGTGGTGGGCCTACATCAAGTATGAAAAGGGACTGGCTCTGTAGAACTTCGTATGATGAGTAAATTTAGAGATTGTTTGAGATAGCAGCAACAGTGACGATGACGATGATTCGAGGACAATGCATCGATGACGATGATCCAGAGAAGAAGACTTGTGCTAGTAGACCTGTGTCGAGAAATACCTTCCTAGTAAAGAGGGAGTGTTGATGTATATGTAACTTCGGAATGTATTTCATATATGTATACTGTACTCCTATAGAGATGGTATTATTCCTCTATATGGAAGTGTTTGTATTCCTATAGAGATGTTATTATTCCTCTATATGAAAGTGTCGTCATTTATATTGTAAGTGTCGTAACTTATACTTGATGGGTTATTAGACCACCTTGTTGGGGTTGACCCTGTATAAGTCATGTGGGTTAAAGGGTTATTAGACCACCCTATTGGGTGTCGGCCCAGTCAAATTGTGTTATGTGGTTAAGTTGAGGCCGACTTAGTAAAGGTTATTAGGCAAGTCAAGTCAAGCATAAATAGAGTGCGGGAGGAACTCTATTTGATGATTCTATTCTCTCACACACTCTCGAGATAGTGGCGTACTTGTGGAGGAGGAGACGTTGCTACTAGGAGATGTCTATCTCTTATGCTTGGGTTGTATCATTGCTCTATCTATCTCTGAGGAAGTTATTGGGGTTTTTCACCTTTATGGTTTTCCCCAAGTAAAATCTATGTCTCTTGTGTGCTTGCATTATTGTGTCCATGATTGATATGCGGTAGATATGCTATACATGTTGTTCGCTCAGTTAAGATCCTAGATCATATTGAAGTAAATTCTAAAAAATTAACAACCTCTAGAGTGAATTACTTTAGCATATAACCACTTGGAACGATAGTAGAACAATATGATCACATCATTGGGAAAATATCCTTAGTATATTTGATAGGATAATTAAGCTGGCACATGTGGACCATGCAGATAAGACATGAGATACAGATAAGATGTGATAAGATATGAAAGAATTCGAATTGCACATAAAGAATTAATTAAGAGATATCGAATTGTTAAACTTCAATGAAGACTTTAGTAAATCAAAGGAGAAATTGAATTGATCACTACAATGATGTTAACAAGAAAGAGTCAATTAAGAGAGTTAACTAAGTGATAACAAAGAAGATCTAATTAACTAAGTGTTATTGCATGATGACACTTATGTTAAACTAAAAGACGACACTTGATTTTCAACAATTGCATGACAACAGTTAAGTTATCCACCTAACTGAGTGGGAAAGTTTTCAGTTAAGGGGCAAGTTCATCCTAAGAGTCAATTAAGTGAGTTAATGCATTGCATGAGATGTGGGGTGCACTTCTTCATGAAATATTGATGCATTCAGATGGAGGGAGAGTTCATCCTGAAGACATAAGATAAAAATAGAAGTTGATGCATGAGAAGAATATATAAATATGTTATACAGGATTGATGAATCCAATGTGAAGCGAATTCTCTTCTCTCTTGAAGGAAATGCGATTTTTATTAGTGCGGGATATTATTCTGAGTCTCCCTTATTTATCTTTCCTTTTCTCTGTAATTGCACAGGGGGTTCTTAATATAAAATACATTCTCTACTATCTATCAATATACTAAGGAAGTTTTTGTTGGGGTTTTCTCCCTCAAGTTATAGAAGGTTTCCCCGGGGTAAATTCATGTGTCGAATGTGATTGCTTATGTGTATGATTGTTATTTGATTTCAAGTATTATTGAAGCTCCAAATAAAAAATAAAAAAATAGCATGGTAAAGGAAGGAAATCACCCATCCCAAAAGGAAGAAAAAAAATCACTCTTGTTCACACTTAAACCTCAAGTCACAATTTTTTTCAATGCCTAGGGCACGGATGGATGCTTGATATATAATGTTATACTTGAATAACATTAATTGGTGATTTAAAACTGAAAGTAAACTAGAAATAAAATTGAGAGCTAGTACATATTCAGAATCTTGAATCTGGATCTACAGACGAAGAGTGGATAAAAGTTTGATGTAGTGCTAGATGCTCTACTTTGGGGGCTTATGATGTTTGAACCAATGAGCTAGGAACAGCTGGGAATATCCAGGTGGATAAAATTAGTGCAATTTTTGGGAATATCTAGGTGGATAAAATCGGCACCGAAGATCTTGGCAAAGGGCATCCCATGTTACAATGGGGACAATTGGCTTCTTTTTCTAGAACTACAACCAGATCGTGGTGATTCCATCAAGGTGGAAACAAGAAAAGTGGAGTCGCTCCTCTTCTGGTATGTTTGGGAAATCCTTAAAATAGTCATTGAATTTTAGGATCCAAGAATCTAAAATGGTTCCTTGGAGTAATCCAAACCCATATCTAATAAAAACATTTTTTACCCTAATAAAAACCCTAGAAAGAAACAACAATAGAAAATAAAAAGGGGGTTTTGTACTTACAATATGCAAAATAATGGACCTCAACTCCTCTATGATGAAACCATCTGAATCTCCAAGGTGAAACTACTAGAAGATTGATTGTGGGGTTTTGTATCACATGATATGTGCATAGAGAATAAATCCCCAATTGAAACCATGAATTATCTCAATGGCCTCTCATACCCTTCTTGCCAATGTCTCTTAATTTTTCACCATTTTATTGTGTTTATTTTGTTATTTTATTTTTTTATTTGTTAACATTACATATAATATAACAATTAATTATAATATATGTATATATTAACTAATTTATATTAATAACCACTTATACTATGAAACGAGAACTCGACACAGTTCTCGTTTTTCTCTCTTCTAATTTTAGTAGCTATTTTTACCTCTGTTTCAAAAAGGGTTGATACCAATATCACACATTTTCATTTTGAGGCATTTTTTGGGGCCTTTGAATTATCTTTGTCGTAAAATATTTTTAATTTCTATTATCATGTGTGTTTTTAGAAATTTAACAAAATAACATACATTTTTAAGCAATTTATAATGAAAAACATATACATTTTGCAATTTTTTCTATAAAATAAGACATTTTTATGGACAAAATAAGACATTTTTATTGACAAAATTGTAAACAATTCCAGAAAATAAAGACATTTAAAACCATTTTCAATGAATTTTCAGATATTTTTTGTATAAAAATGATACTATTTCATATAATTTTCCAAAAAGTGACAATTCACATAAATTCAAGAAAAATTTTACAATTTATTTGTAAAAAAACATATTAAAAACATTATATATAGAAATTTCATTTCTAAAATAAACTCCAAAACTCAAAACATTACTAATATATCTTATCAAAAAATTACCAAATTTAACATTTTCTTCAAAACATGAAACTAAACAACAATATCATGTAGGCCAAATTCTTCATCGAAAATGGAATTTTCTGGAGCTTGGCTTTCCTCAGGGACATCAATGTCCTCTTCCATTGGGTGTTCTATGTCTACAAGATCCCCAAAGTGCTCCTTTCCAAACACCCATTCTAATGGGAGTTGAGGCTCTTTTGACATATTTGCCACAAGTGTTTCACTAAACTCTCATTTATTCAAACCAACTTCTTGCAGTTCATCTGGAAGAACTTGAATAGCATTAACTCTTTGCTTTATGTAATTGCATTGCAGTGGATCATTATCAATGGATATGAAATTTATTCATTTTTGTAAGGAGCATTCTATTGTTGTACTTAATGACCAAAAACAAAAATAAAGTTAAGTCAAATAGCATAAAGAAGCATACTTTAAAACAATAAAATAATGAAGAATAAAACATACAATAAAACTTGATATATGCTTTCATATGTAATATGAGAAAGTTTACCTAAACCCGAGAACAAATCTAAGACCCAATCTCCTTCTCTTAAAAATGTATCTATGAGATAATTAATCAACGCTTGTGGCTTTTTATAGATGTTTACAGTCACTCCATTCAAATCCCTTTCTTCATATGTAATTTTTTTTTATCACGGCATTATAACTCAACAACTGACTATATTTTCCTCCACTATTTTCATTGATTAAAAGAGATTCGTAAGTCTCATATTTTGTCCAAGTTGAAAGATGTATGCTTTCAATATCACTCGGGAATGGATCACTGTTGGAGCTACGAACATTAGGCTTTTGCCTGTAACAAAGATATAAAAAAATTAACTAACTTATCAATAAATATAATTGATTTATAAATTCAAAAACTTGATAATATAGTGCAAATATATTACCAATAAAGTTGCTTCATTTTTTTTCCTTTACCCTTGAAGGATGTCAACAACCCCCCTAATTGTGTGTCTAAATGGAAAACAAAAAATCTACATAGTGGTGTTGTTGTGACATCTACAAATCCTGAAACCACTTTATTGAATGATTGGTAAGTATAAGTCTCACAATCATAAGTAGTGTTTGGATATTGTATCCATGAGGGATATCTGCAATCACTAGTGCGTACTCCTTTTTAGGAACACGATTTGTAATGTCTGCATAGTCACCTAAAATGACTTTATATTGCACATTGTCAAGCCCATTTCAAATATAATGATCAAGTGTATCATCAAGTTCAACGTTTGCAAGACGTTGTTTGCTTTTCCGTTCTATTTTGGCTCTTTGGATATGAATTTTGAAGGACTTTGGTACTCCATCTATACCCCTCTTTGCAGTATTCAAATGAAAATTATCTCTATAAGTAATAAAATAGAAATGAATTGAATAAGCAAATAAATAAAATACGATGTATCATAAATCAACGTACATTCTTGAATGCAACAAAAAAAAAATTAAGGTTTCTATCGAGCTTGAATCTGGATAGTTGCATTTGGCATCATCCCAACTCTTCTCATTCAATGTTGTAACCATCTCCTCTTGTATTTTCATGTAGACCTTGTGACTAGACAATGAAACAATAAATGATGTTTACAATCATATATAATAATATAACAGAATACTTAGAACATAACAAATATGTTAAATTAAAGAACAAAACATCGTACCATTTAAAAAAACATCAACTTGTCAAATTCGTTGCACATTTCCTCCATGGATAATCACCTGACTTTACACGTGATAGTATTGTAACTATTAATTTTTCATCCTTCACACCTTGTATTTTTATCCAAGGTGTAATATTCATGTCTTCTGGCAGGCTCTTGACATCAGGACCTGTCTTACCACCGCTCCATGGAACAACTTTACTTTTTTCATTTTCTGATTTTTTATGCCAACATTCTCCCACAAGCTAAATATGTCATCAATCAAATCCCATGTTTTACCAACTATGAATGCCAACTGGAAATAAGCATCTACAAATCTGAATGCATCACTTTCTTTGGCATTTTCTTGTTTCACATTATCTTCTTTAATAGGGATACCTATTTCCAGACAACATTGTCTCCGAAAACTTGCATCAACTCTAGATTTTTCCCCACCACATATTTGCACAAATTCACTATGGATAAATCTCACCCTTTGAATAAATGTCATTGTCAACCTATATTCACTATCTTTGTTATGATCCCATGCCAACAACTTTGCTTCTACATCTGTTAAACCAGCATAAATGATGCATTTAACTATTTCAAAAATAGGGTTATTGGGATATTCTTGCATCAACTCTCTTCTTGCCTCTGTAGAATGATTCCCCACAAGAACATAATATTTGTAATGAAAACATCTTGTTTGATCAAATTCATCTCTAGTAGGAACATATTTGGGGTCAACAAGGACTAGGTATTCAACCACATGTGCATAGAGATTGTGCCTCATCAATGCTTTCAAGTTGTGAATATGCAAGTGATGTGGTTTTCTAATTCTAAATTGATCTTGCCCTTATGTGGGTATATAAAGTTGATTCACATTGAACTCTAATGTATGTCCATTGTTAACCAATTTATCCCTCTGCAATCGATCTCGAATGGCATTTTGTGTTGACTTGACAATTCCATCCTCTAGATCAGCACCTGGAGTAATGATTTCCCTAATGCCCCCAGAATTTTCACTCTCAGATTTAGGAATAACATTGGCTTCAGTAACAACAAATCTCCTCTTTTTCTGATTTGAAGGGGTTCCTTCTAAATCAACAATGCCTTCAACAGGAATTGAAACACCCTCAACCATATTTCTTTTACGAGACTATTTGTTACTCTTACCAGTAGGAGTAGCAAGCTCATTCGCAACCATTTCAACATGTTCAGTTGGGCGAGATGAATATTTAAATATAACCCTTCTAGGTACCTGATTTGATTTTTGGATTTAACCTTTCCTCTTTGTGCTTGTACTTCTTTAGTTTGAACATTTGAAACTTGTTTCTTCTTCCTTTCTCTTGGTCCCTTTTGAATGGCGACATTAATGACATCCATAGGATTGTCCTCTGTATAATAAATTCTATTCAACATTTTTGAAATCGACATGGAAAAATCCTGCAAAATAAAAAAATTATCATTTTAAATCTATTACATTGTGATATCCAAGTTATAACAAAACCAATTTAAGAATAATATCAATATTCAAACTTACTCTCCCATTCTCAATCTCATTCACGACCCCTTGACAAAATTCTGTGAATTTTCTTGAACATTATATTTTGAAATCTTCAAACAATAACGGATTTTGAAAAAGGTCCTGGCTTGTTTCACTTGAGCATAAAAAATTTATGTACCAAGCATCACAAATATATCTCTCAACAGTCCCAATGGATTGTAATCTGATTGAATATATGGAAATGCAGAAGAATATAAGTGAATACTTTCTAGTTTTCCTTGATATTTTTCCTTCAGATGCCAATGATAGTCTAATCTGTCTTCTTCTACTTCATGTTTCAATTCTCTAGCATTCTTATTTTTAAATCATCAAAGTTAAAAAAATTCGTCTTGAGCCTCAACATTATCATATGCCTCAACCTTTTTTTTCGATGCAATCATCGCTGCTCTTGATCCATAAATCTTTACAGATAGTTTTCTTGATGTCATTCTCCCTATATCCAAAAGGTAGAATTTTAAAATACAATCAACAAACATTTAAATACCCCCCTACCCCCTAAACCCCCCACACATATATAATAATTATTTTTAAAAAAAATGTAAACATGCCCTCTAACCCCCCTAAACTATATAATAAAATTTAAAAAATAAAAATAAAACCTAAACCCCCTATACTATATAATACAAAATTAAAATAAAATAAAATAAAACCTAACCCCCCCCAAACTATATAATACAATTTTTTTTTAAAACTCAACATTCAAAAAAAAAAAATTAAAACCTAACCCCCCCTTGAAACTATATAAAAACAAAAACAAAAACAATTTTTTTTTTTTTTTTTAAATATAATGTAAACCCAGCCCCCTAAACTATATTAAAAAAAAAAAATCGAACCCCCCCAAACCATATTAAAAAAAAATTAAAAATAAAATAAAATCTAACCCCCTAAACTATATTAAAAATAAAATAAAATAAAAATCTAACCCCCTATACTATATTTAAAAAAAACTAAAAAACTAAATAAATAACCCCCCCCTCCCTTCCCCCTCCTCACACATGACTCTTATTTACATGACTCTTTAAAAAATATGCCCGAAATAATTTACGTAACTCTAACTTTCACTTAATAATAGCTTAAACATTATAAAATTAGGTTGACCAACAATAACACAACCCTAAAGAGAGCATTTTGCTTTTATATAAACAAAGAAATAGTTGATTATCAAATTCCATCGCCCATGTCAATAGTTAATGCCAATGGTTGGTATGTACTCTGACAGCTTCTTACTCGTCGCATTGCTTTGGTTGACAAGGATCAACGGACTGCTTGGTCGATGGGTCGTCAGGTTGATTTGGTCAATGTGTCGACGGATTGGTTTGGTCAATGGTTCGACAAAGGATCCATTCAATGAACAATTATGGTCGATCAACATTTCCATAGATCACTATAACCACAATATAATCCATCGGTGTTCACCATCAACAACGGTTGATTTTGTTCACTAGTAGACGACCGCTCTCATCGACAGGTAGACAACTACTCAATTTTCCATAGAGTTTCATAATAAAATAAATAGTCAGTGCTCAATCGACACTGATAGAGAATATAAACTCCCTTTCTTGTCCCTCAAAGTCTAGATCATCCAGAAATATGGTTTCAAGTGTAGATGATATGATTTCAGAAGCTGACTGAAAGTGGGAGAATCATCCCGATGGTGAGAGGGAAGATGCATGACCTTTCCTAATTCTGAAAACAAATGACTTACATGAAATGAAAATGGTCTTATTCTATTTTTCTTCTAGAGGGGGGCTTTCAACAAAATCAGAAGATCATGGTCGACGAAAACAGGATTGTCATCCTTAGGAAGATTAATCATTGTTCAACCTTTGTTAAGGTCATGCATAGGGACCAATAGATGTAAATTGAGGATCACTTCATTTATTTACACCATCTAGAGGCTACAGATTTCTTGAATGCAACTAATATTTAGTCTTTTTCTTGCAGGTTTCTTCATCTCATCCTCATCTCGTTCAAGTTTGAACCACTCCCATTTGATGTTGTTGTCACCCAGACCAAATGAGAGTGGCAATGGCGCCAAGATGTTGAAATTTTTGCTTGTTAGGATAATTAATACTCCATCCTTGTCCTACTTAGCATTATTTATTTTTTCCTAGTAGTTGATGATGTCACTTTCCCCCTAGTGGTGTGCAGATGACATCTAGGATCCATCTTCCACCTCATGCACCCTGCATGCATCATTTTAGGACAATATGAGTCATTTCCCTACATTTTAGGAGCCAACTCAGTGTTCTAGTTTAGTCAACCTGAGTTAGTTGACTCTTGTGGGTGGTGTATGTTCCGATAGCCATTGTTTATGGTCTCATACGCCCTTTTCTGAGTTATTTGCATGCCAAATTTACTAATGTGCCCATTTTGGTGAGTTAATTGATTATGTATTCAATTATCTGAGATTTCGTTGATTTTAACTAAGTTTGGGAGCTCTGGAGCACTGATAGAGGTGACAATTCCTATGCTAGACAGACTAAGACTCGAATTCTCATAGGTGATTTGGATCATGTGACATTATTATTTTCCTATTTGAATTCTCATGCATGATTAATTAATGTATGTTCATTTTTACTGCAATTTTCATTGTAATTCATCTTTCTTCCCATTATTTCTCTGTGAGGTATACTCAGCTCCATCATCTACTGTGATTTAGAATTTCACATGGTGTCAGAGCTCAGTGATCATAGGTTGAGCAACTGCTTTCAGTAGTGCACCAAAATCCTTTGGATTTCCATAGCAAATCCTAGTGCCATTGCATTGAATTCATTGGAGAAATCCCTTGAGGTCTAGACAGGTGTGAAGGATCCATAAAAATGTTCCTATTTTCCTAAATCAATGCTCAATAGTAGTTTATCTCCAAAATTGAGAGTTTTTTGCAGGATTTTGAATGTTTTTCAGTGCAACAGTAGCAGTAGTTCAATTGTATTCGCTCCAGCAATTCATATGGAGAAATCAAATGTCCCCTTGTCTCCTAGAATCCTGACCCCCTTCAATTATCCTAATTGGAGGGATGATATGCATATGGTGTTGTGCAACAAGTCATTGTAAAGGGTCACAGTGGGAAGGGAGGTCAAACATCGAGAAGCTATTGGGAAGGCCAAGTATCTGAATAGATTGGATGAAGCATTTGGTTTCATGTGTATTCATATTTCCATAGATCTACTCTTCCACCTCGATGGATTGAAGAATCCAAGAGAGGTTTGGTTTAATTTGGATACCCTCTTCGGAAAAAAAAATGAGCTAAGGGGCCATATTATAGAGAATGAGTTAATTTCTCTTCAACCCAACAGTTTCAAAACTATACAACAATTCTTTTCTAAATGGAAATCTTTTTAATGCGATGAAAACAATGTGTCAATGAGAAGAAGGATGAGCAGCTGGTGTTATCCATTCTAAGCAATCTTGGTCCAGAGTTTTCCTTTCTTGTTTCTACCTTCCATCCATGGAGATTGTCAATCCCTAGCTGGAAAATGCCCTCCTTAGATGCATTCAACAAATCTATCATCTAAGAACAAGACAAACTGATGCGGATGGTCGCTTTGCAAGCCTCCAAAAATCAGGCTCTTATGGCTTTGGATTCAAAAAGTGTGAATGTAAAAGGGAAGCAAAATAGAAAAGAGAAGAATCAATTTGAATCCAAGTAGAATTCAAAGTCTAGTCCATCAGAAGGAGCCTCTAGCTCCAAGAAGGACAAGCAAAACAGATTTGAGAAATCCAATTGTTCATATTGCAAGAAGGGAAACCATCCAGAGAGTTCACACATGGAGAAGAAGATAGATCAAATGAGAAAAATTCTTGAACAACACAACATTGCACTCCCAGAAGGCGCAAGGGAGACTAGTTCTGGAATTGAGACAAATGATCATGAGAGATTCCATGCACTGAAGGCTGGATTCACACAATCAGAAGCCTTCCTCATAGATTATGTAACCTCCAATGGCATGGTTTCCTCCAAAGATTCATTTTATTCTCTAGATATCGATAATAGTCTGATTATTTACATGGGAGATAATTCTTAGATCTCTGCTGAAGGGAAGGGCACAGTACATCTGGAGCATGGAAAGTTCAAAAATGTTCTATTTGTGCCTTCTTTGTCAGCAAATTTGTGGTCTATTTATTAGATGTCTCACACAGGTTCAATGAAGAAAGTTGTATTTGATCCTGACACAGTTGAGATTACAGATATCTCTTCTGGAAAGATTATATTGAAAGGGTTTGCAAACCATGCCTCAAAGGCATATGAATTCTCTCACTTTTTTCCATATTCTCTACCTACTCCATTGGCATCTAATGAAAATCAGGATGATGTCTCTTCTAATGAATATGAGGACCAATATATTGATGTTGAGCATGAAGTTCAAGTAGATTCATATCTAGATCCAACACCTGCTCCTAATCCATGACCAAGGCCAATATGGGCTCAAAAAATCCTTGAATCTGATGGTACCTCTTAATACAAGAAAATTGACCACACACCAAGTGACATGTTGTGGACCCTTATTCCTAAAGAACAAACCCATTTATGCATAAAAACCCAAAAAACCCATTTATCCTAAGTTATAAATCCCCTTTGTACAACCTTCACCAAAATAGGGAATCTCCCCTAAAAAGGAGGTGTCCACCAAAATAGGGGAGTTGTCCCGACAAACGCAAACTCCCGCCTCAATTCAAAAATTACCGGCGGTAATATTCAAAAAAGAAAAACCATAAGCGGTTTTAGGGTTCCAAAACCCTAAACCAAATTATATATGTTATATTTTTTCAATCATTTACAAGATCATTCATTCACTCTTCCCTACCATTATGCATCTGAAATTCCCACTGAAACCATAGCTTCCCTTTGAGCTTGAGTTTCCCCATTTTGGTTGAGTTTCGGCCACCATTTGAGCATTTGGAGAAGCGCAAGGAACATTGGAGACCCGGAGCACCACCCTTTGTATGGCTATGAGGGCCCCAATATACTCATCACTTTGAGGTAACTAAATATTGTAAACCATTGTTTATAATAGAAAAAATATTATTTGATTCTCATAGCATATCTCTAGGTATTTAGCATTTTAGTTTAGATTTTTATTTTACTATCATAATTTCCATCATTTTTACTTTCTTACTTTGCACTCACACACTACCCATTCACGAACTCTTACTAAGGGTTCCATAATCCTTAGTAAGTGATCTTTTGCACTAGCTTGTGTGAAAACACTAGCTACATTTTTGGTGACTCTACTGGGGAGATTCTCATCGATTTGTGGTTTGGTATGATCAATACTTATTTTTAGTTCTTGCACTGTAGTTTATTTCAGTTTTAGCTATTTATTTCAGCATTTACTCTTGGCATATCTTGGGTTGTTTACACCACTTGTGCACCCACACACTCCCTAAAGATCAAAGTGAGACCAAAATTTTTTATATGAACAAACATCTAACCCCACTTGGGGACCAAAAAAAATATCTTATATATAGGTAGGACATTGGGGTTAGGCATCCAAATAACACCCCCTTTGTCATACACATTTGAGACATAGTTGTTGTCCTTTAGGGATCCAAAATACCCTATTATTTATTGGTATGGTTGACAACGATTTATCGGATGGCCTCTCCCTTAGGAGGGAAAGTGGCAATATTGGTTCCAAAATTATGAGTTGAATACCGCTCTCCACTCTGTGCTGAAGGACATTAACTCATTGTTCTCGCTGTACATGTTGGCCCCCATACCAGGTGCCCGACGACCAAATAAATGAAGCCATGAGACACCTTTCCATACATTCCATGAACGGGGTAGCTTATTTTCCATTCTTCTAGGACTCTTTTACCTAGGATCCCTCTCAGTAGAGGGATATCCCTTAGCCATTTGGTTCTCCATTTCGTATTTCCTGACTATGGATTTCATCACCCTGTAGAGGATATGTTTTGTGTGAGCTTCCATATATTTTATATAGGTGTCTGCATGTTCCTATACCCCATAGTTTAGTGAGTCTTTTTCTTTCTAGGAGTGCTACATGTTGGTATTCTGACCATTTTATTGCCGCTCCACATGTTGTAGCACGTTGTTGCAGTAGGTATTTTTGAGCTTGTTATTGTCTTGAGTGCCGTTTTTTGAGAGCTCTCCTTTTGTACGCATGGTTGCACTAGGATTTTTTAGAATTTTTTTTACCACATCCCTTTAGCACTTTTACACCTGTCATCATTGATCCCCTAAGATAATCCCATAGAATATGGGGGTAGTCCCCACAACACGGTCCATTAGACCCCACTCGTCACTCTCCCTTGAGACGCACAGTTTCATCTCCAGATATTCATCTCGACACACCGTATTTCATATCCGATTCTGAATGAGAGTCACACATACCTACAACACCATCTATCCCCAAGGTTGGCATGAATCCCAACCCGTTCTATGGAGGAATCATTGGCAGTGGACACGCTAGCGGCCCTGCCTCCACTATAGCATCTATACTAGCTGTGGGATCCATGGGACCCTCTATTTCTGCTGCCACAAGACCTAACCCTAGGACCACTGTGCACCCATCCACTGCATCCATATCCACAGGTAGGGGTCCCATCTCGACAACCACATCCCCCCCAGTTACTGGTACTACCCTTATGGTCACCACCACTTCCTTTCACATCCCTCCCCCCATGTAGGTAGTTCCTTTATTCCTATTATGACTAATGCCCATGTAGCCGCATTCGGTGGAGGTGGCCCCACAATAGCCTCCATGGATAGCACGTAGGTCGGCCCATCAATGTCACATCCTCTTGCAAGTTTTTCATTCGTGGCCAGTCTCAACCTCCCTGACTTAGCTAGATTTACCAACGACCCAATCCAGCATGATCCCACGTGGCCTCATATGCCCACCAATCTCCCTTCAGGCATACCCAAGTTCGAGGGGAAGGGTAGGGAAGACCCCTGGAACCATATCATGTCCTTCCACTTGTGGTGTTCCTCTAACTACATAGTGGACAACTCTATTCGACTACGCCTATTACAACGAACCTTCACTGACACTACAACCAAGTGGTACATTGACCATCCCTATGGGACTCTTTCCACATTTACATCCCTCGCTTCGACTTTCTTGCAGTCCTTCCAGCTACCAATTTGTTACGATGTTGGTGTTGAGATCCTCCTATCTTGCATACAAAATACGGCTACCCATATCATGGACCCTATCCATGAATGGCATAAATTCCACAGTTTGTGTCAGATTAAATTAGATGACCACATCTTTTAGATTGGTTCTTGAAGTCCCTCATTTTATCTATCACCAAGGATGTGGCATCTGAGTGACCCCATACTGAAGAAGAGGCTATCCTTAAAGCCCAACAGTTTGACCTTATCTACGCCGAATCAGGATACCTATACACCATATTACCCAAAGTCTCGCAAGGCAATACTTCTTGGAAGGACGAGTCAAGGGAATCCCATGCTACAGATGGAATAATCAGCCACATTATGTCCACTAAACGACCCCCCATGCACATGGCTCCAGTACCCGCGCAACCCAATATGAGCTGCAATCCTAACTTTTCACGTACAATAGCTCATTTTGGAGAAACACCTTCATATGCACCACTGACCCACAATACACAAGCACATGGGCCCACATATGTGACACCTAGATATGGTTATAACCAGCAAGCGTACCCCCCTCCTATGGCCTCACCAGCTTACTACCATATTCCGCCTGCTCCCGCTCCCCCTCAACCTCAAGCTCCCCCTACCTATTATCCACTGCAGGCCGCCTCTGCACTCACTCAAGCTTAGGATCCCCCTATGCTGCCATGATAGGTTTATGCTCACCGGAACCAAAAATCAAACCAACCCTTCCCCAACAACCAGCAAGGCCAACAAGACAGAAGAGGTGGGACGGAATCGCGGAAATAATCAACTCCAAGGGAGGGGCAGACCTCCCCCTAACCCCCTAGTTAATAATGGGGCCAATCCCACACTAAACCCCCTAGGTCATTCTTCAATCAGTTCAACCAATCAACAACGCCAATCACCCACCTCTTGGTGTGTCAGAAACAACTTCCCAAAACCCCACTCCCCAGTGTTCCAAAAGGAATGGGGGGAAAGCCACGAAAACTGACACCCCGTCAACTGCAAACAAAGCTGTGAACTCCCCTCCTCAAGCAAACAAACCCACAAAATGTGCTTTATGCAATACCTTTAGTCACGCTACTCATAACTATCTGCACTTTCTCGACTTTCACTCCCATCTGGATTCATTAGACGATAACGAAAACATTCTCATTGTTCAACTGCCAACCCCCCCGTAGGAACGCTATAAATTATTGTGCACTGATCAATCATGTGTAGTTTGTGGAATCTATGGCCATTATTCCCACCACTGCACCGACTTACTAGAGTACCGGTTGGTGCTCCATGAGTTGCAATAACCATCCTTAGAGTCCTCGATTACTGTTATTGAGGATATGCACCCTCCAAAATCCTAGTAGGATAAGTTAAACACCATTTATACTATTTCACTCGTTGACACCACATTCATGTAATCGACTTCAACTGATCCCTATGACCTATCTGTTCAAATTGATGAGGAAATCACATGTCCACAGCATGGTGGCAGGCCCAAAAACTTTCCTACTCATCATCATCGTCATTCTCATCTGATATACTGGGGGAATCCACCCCATAAGGGGAATCCCCCATCATCATATCATCACTTCAGTATGCCACCATGTCCAACGGCTTCATGGTACACACACCTGCTAGTAGTTGGTCAACGCCTTGTTGATCCCTCTTTGAAATAACATCTGCACCACATTGACACCTCTAGGATAGGGGACATATTCGATTACCTCAACCCAGGGATAGGAGGCATGCTCAATCATTTTGACCCTGCCCCATCACATCTATCTTAGTATTCCAATGAGCCCACCACTCAAACCAACACATATGTGATCCAAAATCACAACCCCATGCACATAGCTTTGGGGAAGGTCATTAACCCTACTCACTTGTACACATGCATGATCTAATCCATTTCTGAGGTCGCATGTCACTTGTATATTTGGTTTGATTTTCAGATGCACATTTTATGCTTTGGTATCGTTTCCATGTGTACAGGTCCAAGTTGCGTTGAGCACCACTTGTTTTAGTCGATAACTAACATCCACAGGTATAACCCCTTGTCTGGTATATAGGACATCCTTTCCCTCTAAAAATTTAATACATTTTCTTGGTCTTATCCCTTGCGTTTGTAGGGACACCCCTTTCCCGAGTAGGTGGCCCCACCCAGCCACGCTTGCATTTTCCCCTGCTCGGAAGTAGAGCCTCCCTCCACATGGGTGACCATTTTTAGAATGCCTTGCATTTGGCACCCATGTCGTCCAATCCCCTTTTATGATTGGGAGCTCCTGTACTTTGAACTATTGAGTTGAATCCACATGCAATTCCTCATATCATCGCTCATTAGAATTTCCCTGAGCTCCCATCATGGAGTTTATGTTAATCCCTTTTCTGAATCCTTAAAGAATGAAAATAACATCTCTAAATCTTGCTTCCTTTCATGCTCGTTAAATTATTTTAAAGGGCGTCCATTCAGTATAAGTTTAAACCTTTTTCGAACCGGATGGACTAATTATGAAAAGGAATACTCTAGTCTCTCTGACTAAAAGAGTTCTTCGTTGTATACTTTTATTATATTTCGGACTTTGGGGACTAACAAATGAAAAAGAAACCCCTCAGAGTCTTCTTATTGCTTTCAATCTCTCTAAAATTGAAAGCGACCACAAGCACTTATCATCTTGGGCTCATCAAAATCCACATGACAATACCATATCAAGAACACTTCTACCCCTTATTCGAGCTCTTTAAACCATGAAGAAGGCCCAAATGGTGCCTTTCGGTGCCCCTACAGATCACGTACATACCCATGTTATGGAAGCATTACTAAGTATGGTTTCCTTTGTTTAGAGTATTCTGTGATGAGTCATCCCTAGTGTTATCCCTAAAGTTGAACCTAGACTACGGGATTCAAGCTTAAGGAAATCTTTGTATAAATCAAATGAAATCACACTAAAAACACAAATTGGTATGAAATCAAAAGTTGTAAAAGCATCGCACAATTTACAAGAAACAGAGCTGGTATATGTAACAGGTTGGTAAATACAAATATTTATAAGATGATCAAAGCATTGAAGTGTAGGCTGGTATGAATCAGAGCTGCAGGAAAATCAAACAGATGCTGTATAACATGAAATCAATCACAAAGTTCAACACCCAGGTACTATGATCCTAAATCATGAAGTGAAACTATCAATGTTCGTAAAAATAAAAGATAACTGTCATCTCATGATAAGAATTATTGTAATGGAATATGAATGACCATGTACATAACAAAATTATCAGAGAGACAATTTATATAACGCAAAGGCAAATCATCATCAAGTTTATTCAAAACTAGAACTTGTCATTGAAGCTGCAAAAAGTTCATGCTACACAGATGTGCTTACAAATCATCCAGCATGGCTCCCAAAACTGCCAACCCCACAGTCCCTTTAACGAAAACTCTGCTCCTTCATGAAAGGAAGAACTCTGTTCTCTCAAGCCCCTAGCTGGGACCTCGCCTCCTCTTTTTCCTTTAAAATTCAGAGAATTTATACAAAATAAACTATTGCCATTTTTTAGGAAACAAATAATAACAAAAATATAAAAATAAAAACAAATCTTGAACAGTTGCAAAAATCTTGAATTGATAGAATTGCTGACTGATGAATCCTCTGCCACTTGTGCTTTTGAATCTTCTTTTTGGCTGCGGGATTTATACTTGGAAATCTGGAATGAAGTTTAACCAAGATTTTCAACTGTTACCTCAATCGTGGAACAACTAGAAATCTAGTTTCTTTTTACAAAACTTTGTAGCTTCCAAGTTCTCGCTTTGACACTTGTATTGATGCGTGGCGTGAGCTTGGAAAAACTAGATGATATCTTTTGAATATTTATTGGCATCTGACAGCATGTTTGTAAAAATTTCCATAATTTGAGTGATCTCAATCCAGCAAATTCAGGCATCATTCTTGAATTACATGGAATCGTAAGAGCTGGATGGAAATATACTAGATTGAAGTCTTAGCTCTGATTTTGTTTCCAATAGACTGGTGCTGGCAACTTTACAAAACCAAACCCACTATTTCTTATTGATGAGATGGAAAATTTGAGTTTTCTCTTTATCCAGGGAATGATTTAGAATTGGCCCTGGTTATCCCTTCAAACCATAATTTGACTTCAATTTACCAATATCACATGGCATTCTCATATGCAAATCTGTGGCATTTTCAATGCTTGGATTGACATGTATTTAGAATAGCATTCAGGCTGTAAAACTTGACAATGTAATAATATAGCAACGGATCATGATCATCTAGAGCAGTGGGCTTCGACGTGATTTCCATTTTCAGTTTTGCTGCTGCCTCATCAACAAAATTAATAGCTTTATCAGGTAAGAAACGGTCACTAATGCAGCGGTCTGCGAGAATTGCTACTTCCACAAGGGCACTGTCAGAGATCCGAACACCATGATGCAACTCATATCTTTCACGCAGACCATGGAGAATAGAGACTGTATCCTCTAGTGACGGTTGGTTAACATAGACTTGTTGGAAACAACGTTCTAAAGCTGGATCGTTCTCAATATATTTGCAATACTCATCAAGAGTAGTTGCTCAAATGCAATGCAGTTCTTTACGGCCAAGCATGGGTTTCAACAAATTACTCCATTGATGGATATTTCTTACATAAGTGACCCCAAAAAGATGCCAGTCATTGTAGCCAAGCCCATCATCTTTCAGCCTGAATAATAGGATCCAAAATCTTTATACTCTGCCATTTGGTATTCGTAAATGCCCTGTCATCCTTTTAAAATTCGGTGTGAAAACTGGAATATTGCCTTTATAACCCAAATGCATGTGAATTGAGTGGCTAGCACATGTGAATCCTGAAATGGATAATTGAAGAAAGATAAGTTTGGATGTAGATTCAACACAACATTTAGGGCCACTTCTTCCATCACTTCAAGCACGGACTGAGGAGCATCAGCTAACCAGATGGCGATATTTGGATGTGTAAAGATGAACTGCTTATAGTCAATCTCCAAGAAAGGATTTCACATTCTTCAACAACAGAATGAATATGCAGTACAGTTCTGTAACCAGCAGTAAATATTGCTTTGTGTTCCAGTGGCTCCAATATCTGTAACTGCGTGCTTCGGAATGCAGAGAAGTATATAGATTGTAATCCAAACCCTTTTGGACATTCTGTCATCAAAAAATTAACATGCTACCAATTTGGACCAATGCTGCTAGTTGTAAGAATTCACCCTGTAACACATACTCTTTTGCACATATAGGGGGTTATGACAAATGAATGAATATATTGATGATTTTAGGTTATAAAAGAAACCCTAAAGACAATCAATCAAACATAAATTATAAAACAAAGCAAATTTAAAACAATAAAAACCAATCATAATAAAAAAAATTAAAATAAACAGGTGAAACAACCCTAGAGATAACACCTAGAGTCTCCAAATATCATTAATCAGATCTCACTTCCCCACCTGAGTCTCCCACATTACAGTTACAACTCCTGATCCCCTAAGTTATGATCCTCTCCCTCCGATAATGGTTTCATATGCTTCCCCATCATCCCTACCATCATACTCTAAACAAAGGAAGTTTGAATCCCATCACTCCATGACTTTCATTTCCCTCCACAGTTTCGCAATCTCAAGTCCAGTTCCATCACACTTCGGTCGTATACCTCACACTCCTATCAAGAAGCCTCATTTCCTTGGTTGTTGCAGGTATCCCTCTATTGATGCCAACACATCTATTCCAGAGGATAGACCTAAAGGTCCCTGTAACTTGGCCTCACACTCATCGGTGGTGAGTTCCTACAGAGCATCTGAGAGGAGCCCTTAGTGCCTTTTCAATTGATTTTTTCTCATGTGCTCGACTCCAAATCCCTCATCACACCGTTTATATTCATACAAGGTATTGGTCGCTTCCATCATTTTTCAAAGACCCTGGATGTCCCCTGACTCTAGCACATTGGCGAGTCTATTTAGAACCCCCTAGTTGTATGTTCCTACGGATATTTAGGTTGCGTTGGCGACAGTGTTTGGAAGTTCCTAGAGTACACAGTTCAGATGTAGTTAGTGTACCTTTGAGATTTTGACTCTTAGTTGTTGAGTCCATATAGTTGTTGGACCCCTTACGATCCAACAGTGCATCAGTTGTTATGGTACCGCATTCAGGATAGATTCCATTGTTTCCAGTTCCATCTCTTCATATCACTCATGGTTGGACCATGAATATGTCCCATATTTGTGTCCCCTTTGGACCATTATGATGTACACAACAGTTCCCCATGTATTGTTTAGGTCCCCCTATGGACCTCTCTCCCTATGGGACTCTCTATTTGTATATCTTGAGACATTGATACAAGCATGGGAATGCCCACCTCGTCCATGTATATTTGAGATTATATGTACCTCATCCATTATGAGTATTGTATTTGTATATTATGTACCTTAGAGTTCCGTGAAGCAAGTGCAGTCCTCCTCCGTAGCAAAGTTTTTTCCTCCACCAGAACACCACATTCTCCAATGATAAAAGAAGGTCCTATGATGTCTATCAGTCATACGATTAGCTCCTAACCTCACACATCAGGGAGAAATCTGTTAACACAATAAAATTGACCACACACCAAATGACATGTTGTGGACCCTTATTCCTAAAGAATAAAACCATTTATGCATAAAAACCCATTTAGCCTAAGTTCTAAATCCCCTTTGGACAACCTCCACCAAAATAAGGAATCTCCCATAAAAAGGTGTCCACCAAAATAGGGGGGTTGTCCCAACAAACAAAATGTCCTGCCTCAATTAAAAAAATACCGACGATAAGATTCAAAAAAGAAAAACCATAAGTGGTTTTAGGGTTCCAAAACCCTAAACCACATTATATATGTTATATTTTTCCCACCATTTACAATATTATTCATTCGATAAACTACCATTTCGAATCTCTCTCACTCTGGTACCATTTTTACCATCCAGCATTACTCCATTTGCACAGACCTCCTCCACTAACATCCCACTCTGCAAATCCCTTTGGCTGATTGAGCACCCTTGGCTCCCTGCTTCCATTTGGGTTGGTATATTGCCTTTGGTTGAGTTCGGTGGCAATTCGGAGGATGGAACCATCGGTGGAGGATTGCAAGCTTCTCGACCACAACGTCCCATATTCCCAGAGAGGTAACTCTGCACCTGTAACTTCATTTCTTACAAATAATAAAAATGATTCTTTTATAAGCATGTTTCATTGATGTGAATGGAAATAATTTTGCGTGTGTGATTTGGTTATTACTGTGGTAGATATTAATTAAATGAAATATTTATTGTTTATTGTTTATTTTTACAGTTGAGTTTTCACATTTTAGTATTTGCATTCACGGCTCATAAGCCATATTACCGTAGGATATATTTCTATTTGCATGATTAAGTATTAGTTTTACTGATTTTACTATTGTTTACTATGCACCTCTCACACACAGAGCTACGAGAACCCTTCTCTCTCATGCTCTCTACCTCATCTTCTTCAATCCGGTAGATCCCTCCTTTTTGCATGTTGGAGTGCAAAAACACCACCAACAAGAACATAACTGGGGATCCATCTGACTACAAAACAAACAAATATTAGTATCATGCAAACCTTGCACTATGCCATACAGATCCACTTCTCTCAGAGAGGTGCTACATGATGGTGGGGTTTGATCCACAATCCTTCAAAGAGACTTTCCATGATGGATCTACAACCAAGTACAAAGCTTGGTTTATTGACAAAAGGTACTCAAAGGTTCATGATTTGGACTACAATGAGTCATTCGCTCCAGTAGCAAGAAGGGTTCCTGAAAGACTTGTTTTGGCAAATATTGCTTCGATACAATGGGAAGTACATCAGAGGAGCAGATCAAGATCTAGATCTAGATCCAAAAACTGCATTACTATCCTACATAGGATCATATTTCCTACATTTTTACAATTACTTTCACCCAGGAGAAAATTTTCCTTCTCTGCTTAGTGTGAAGGATGTTTGAGTTCCCTACTATTCATTTTTTAGGGGAGTATTTTTCCCATGAGGTTTTTCCCCATTTCCTTAGTTTCATGAAAAGTTATTTTATCATTTATTTGATTGTATGGGTGATGTTTGGTCTTAGTAACCAGGGCCCAGGATTTCCAAGTTTGGATTAAGGGGGGGTGTTAGTATAATTAATAATCCATCCTTTTCCTACTAAGCATTATTTCTCTTTTCCTAGTAGTTGATGATGTCATTTCTCCCCTACTGATGTGCAAATCTCATCTAGGATCCATTAGCTACCTCATGCACCCTACATGCATCATTTTAGGACTACTTGAGTTAGTTCCCTACATT
This sequence comes from Larix kaempferi, assembly GCA_027924585.1. Classification (NCBI taxonomy): domain Eukaryota; kingdom Viridiplantae; phylum Streptophyta; class Pinopsida; order Pinales; family Pinaceae; genus Larix; species Larix kaempferi. The sequence goes on from BSBM01000264.1 coordinate 7,366,807, forward strand.
TTAGGATCCAACTCAGTGTTCTAGTTCAGTCCAGTTGAGTTAGCTGACTCTTGTGGGGGGCTTATGCTCTGATAGCCATTGTTTTTGGTCTCATGCGCCATTTTCTGAGTTATTTGCATGCCAAACTCACTAATGCGCCTGTTTTGGTTAGTTAATTGATTGTGTCTTCAGTTAACTAATATTTAGTTGAGTTTAACTAAGTTTGAGAGGTCCAGAGCACTGATAGAGGTGACAATTCCTATGCTAGAAAAACTAAGACTCGAATTTCCTAGGTGATTCAAATTCTCTCCATTGTAACATCATTTTTTACTATACTGATTATTGGGTCATGTGACATTATTCTATTCCTATTTGAGTTATCATGCATGATTAATTGTCTGCTCATTTGTACTACAATTTTCACTGCAATTCATCCTTTCTACTCTTTCCTTCTCTACGAGGTATACTCAACTCCATGATCTGCTGTGATTTAGAATTTCATAGTGCTTTCACATCACATTCAAGTAGAGAGAACAATATGCATACACACATCCATCAATAAATTATTGGATCGAACATTCAGTCACTTGATTTATTCCAAGAAGATATATTTATACATCAAGTAAGGAGGTTGGAGTGGTTACACCCACTCCAATTGTCCATTCGTCAGGGAACATAAACCATACATAAATGTATTAACTAATACATGATGAATATTGGGAATCCAAGTGCCCCCCTCAACACCCACCATCTATTTGCTTAACCTGTGAAGGTTTCCACCAAGCTTTGCAGTTGCCCATGTTCACCAACGTTTTTAGATACTTCTCTTATATGCATTATTGGTGATTCTCGTTCTTTATACCGTAAAGGTGGGAGATTAGTTGATTCGATATTTGTCGGTACTAGATTCGGGTACTCCCTTGTTTTCATTTCAAATATTTTCGGCATGATAGATATTGTAAAGCATGTTCTTATCGATCTTTGTGGGATAGCTTCTACCAACCAACAATATCTTGCATGCGCTTCATAGTTTTCTATCTTCTAGTCGTAGAGTTCGGAGTCAGATTTCTATTCAACAGACATGGGTGATCCCAAACAAATTTCCCCATATTTGTTTGGTTCAATTGAGTCTTCATGATTTTCCATTATCTGATATAGTCTCCTTATATCTCCTTCATTTTCATCTGGTTCTTCCCATGGTTTCTCTTGGGATGGGTATATTGGTACAATAAATGTTGAGATATTGTAACTTCAAAGAATATTATATTTGTACTTTATTATTCCGGAGATGTTTCATTCCTCCGTGAAGATCTTATTGTATATCCGGAGATGTTTATTCCTCCGTCGGAATGTGGTAGCTCGGGTTATTAGACTTCCCTAGTGGGGGTCGGCCCTGTATGTGTTATGTGGGTCAAAGGGTTATTAGACCACCCTAGAGGGGTTGGCCCAGTCAGTTGTAGTGGTGTATTTAACCCATTGGTTAAATACGAGCCTACGTGTACTTGTGTAAAAGATATGTCTGAGTAGTGCATAAATAGAGGAGGTGTGTTCCTCATTTGATACACACACGCACTCACTTGAGGATAGCGCACTTGTGGAGGAGAGGTCTGCTATTGTGAAGGAGGAGATCATGTCTCAGGGTTTCATCTTTGTATATTGCTGGTCATCTATATTAAGGAAGCTTTGCTGGGTTTTCTACCCCATGAGGGTTTCCCAGGATAAATCTCTGTCTCTTGTGTTTATGCTGTGCTTGTTGTTTCTTCAGTGATCCTGTATATGCTATTATTGTGAAATGGAATGTAATGATGCTATTTTCTGTCTTAGCATATTTAATTTTAACATGGTATCAGAGCTAACCTAAAGGAAGACAAGGTATGGCACTTACGACACTTGCTTTACTTACGACAATTTGAAGGTTAGGGTTTACATAGAAAAAACCAGTCATCGTGGAACATTCGCTATAACTCCATTTTGGCGAAGGTTCAGGGTCTGAAAAGTTTACAAGTTGAAGATAACATCCCTAGGTACCTTGTGTCCAAAGGGAATCCTCAGATTCGTTGTACTTTGTAAGTTATGATCAGTACAAGTTAGTGTTTCTGCCTCTTCCAGATCTCAGTCAAAATCAGGTGACCTTGGAAAAAAGGTCATAACTTGGGCTAGGAAGCTCCAAATAAAATTTCATAAAAATTGATAGGTATTAAACAGACTGTACTATCTCAGGAAACGTTTTCAGATGCCGAAGGGGAAACAGTGACATGTGGCATGCCGTACAAGTTCGCTCTCCTGTTTTATCCCATAAACAGGTCACGTTGTGACACTTGGCATAACTCTCTCTCAGAGATTCCAATTGAGGTCATACCTATAAGGATGGAAAGATAACAGGGCGGGATATATCAAGAAAATTTTTCATAGGCTGAACTTTAAACACTGACACGTGGCATGCCGTACAAGTTAGCTCTCCTGTTTTATCCCATAAACAGGTCATGTTGCGACACTTGGCATAACTCTCTCTCAGAAAATCCAATTGAGGTCAGACCTGTCAGGATGGAAAGATGATAGGTCAGGCTACTACAAAAAAAGTTTTCATATCTTGTGGAGAAAAAATTTCAGAGTTATAGCAGAAACAATCAAGTGCATATTTCTATCAAAACAGAATTATTTTTGGAGCACCTTTATTCATGGCTTCCGGAATTTAGGGTTTCGGAGAAAGTTAGAATTTTTGGAATCAGATTCCACGACTAAATGCTACTCAGGAAAATCAAAATTTAGAGACCAAGATCGAATTTTTTGGTTGGGTATAAGACTGGGCTTGATTAAACCCTAGCTCGGGATTTTGATCAGAAAGATGGAAAATTAGGGCTTCAACAAAAGTTGGAATTTTTGAAGTCTGTAACCACAGCTGGAAGCTCCTCAGAAAAATAAGAGTTTAGAGCCTTGGATCGAACCTTTTGATTGGACAGAAAGGTGGGCTTCATCAAACCCTAGTTCGGGTTCCTGTCCAGAAGATCCAGAAGTTTCGAAGGCAATTTTGAGGGGTCAAATTTTGGAGATTTCAAAATTGAAGTATGCTAGTTTGATCAGCTTAGCAAGACACATCCTTCCATCCATTCAGAAGTGTGAAAGTCAAAGATTGAATTTTTAGGGTTTCTCTAGTAAACCCTAATCAAGCTCCAGATCAAGTTTCAGGGGGAGTTGAGGCTAAGGCCTTACATACGAAGACTACAAGAAGTCTCGACAGGTATGACTTAAGGAGGTTCAGGTATGTCTTGAAATCTGATTCTTGATTAAGTTCATAATGTGTTTGTATTCATATTATTTATTAGTACAATCTTGATTAAACTATCTTATCACCCTAATAATAGTATGAATGCATGTGAATAATCGAAGACATTCATTGTTTAGGGCTATATGATTGCACTAATACACTGTGGTATTGTATGAGGTTGATGTTGTCTGCTAACAAGATTCAGGTACATCACGAAAGACAAATCAAGTTCCATGACCATGACAACATGAAGACAAAGACTCCTACATAATCTTTGATCACATAGAGGTTCTACTTACGAGGTATTTATGAGTTTGTTTTATTATGCTTAACCTATGAGATATGTAGGTTCCAGCACAGGATCTCTAAATCATTGAAGAAGACAAAGAAGATATTGATTAGGTATGTTAAACAGATATACTAACCCAGGTATGTTTCCTATGAATCCTACCTTGTGTTAGTATGCCTTATATAAGTATACTTGGTATGATTAGATATGCTTATTCATAAAGTTAGTAATCAAGGGATTATCCATATTATGATTGATGATATGCATGAGTAAAAGAAGGCTTCCCTGAAATCTTGAATACTAATGTTTATTATCTATCATCATGACTATACATTTTCAAGATTATTTAGAACTATAATGTTTTGATAGCATTTAGAATATACTAATGAGTGTATGGTTGTGTATGAGATCATGAGGATGACTCTTGAGCATGCACAGTGGTACAGAATGAATAGAAGTTCAAAAGACATACAGAAGATCAAGCGGGAGGAAACCACACAAACATAAAAGATAAGTATTTGAGTTGTTATTTGAAATAGTAATGATATTGCCTGTAATAGGTTGTATGCATATTTGTATTCCTAGAATATATAATGCTGAGTGTAAACATTCATAGAGCATTGAACAGTATACTACTAATGTGCATATGATTGGTAAGTTGGAAAAACATTCCATTGTTGCTTGTCTAGAATGAAACCTCTTTGCTGACATGCTGAGAGCTGTGCACACTCTCGATAGTATGTTCTGGTAGAGATGGAAGGCATCTAGATAGCCACTGTATGCACACAGGATATGGGAAAGTGTTGTGCCAAAGTATTGGTCAAATTAGTTGCATAACTATGTAAATGATATTTGTATGCATAATAGGTTACCATGTCAATATGATTTGATGATTATGAAGTATTACTAATCATGTACTTAATTTTGATTTGTAGGAAAGGTCATGAAGAATGATGGACACCGTACAAGTGATGGATGTTCAAACAAGAAGATTTACAAATCAAACAAAATATAGAAGGCCCATGGCTAGAAGATTCTCTTAGAAAGGGGAAGAGAATCATGACAAGATGTTTTGCTCCAAGTATGGTGTAATTAAAGACGAAGTGTGAATCAGGTTCTGTATGGGTACCTAGGATCGACAATCAATTGATGAGCTTAATGATCACCATGGGTCATGTGGATCTCAACCTTTGCTACAAGGTTGAATATGGTTTCTATACACAGATGACATGGATGCAAGAAGGAACTCACCACAGAGTTCAAATGATATTGAGGCTCATATCAGTAGACCCATCTAACGAGAGATGGAACATATAGATATGCAGAAGATCATTCAATGCAGAGTGTGAATGATGTTCAGTCACAAAGAGAGAATTGGCAGTCTCTTGATAAGCTTGGACTTTACCAAAAGTAAAGTTGTTCCTAACCTTTACCTTAAGGTTGTGAATGATGAACATATCATACCATTATTGTATGACGATGATCTCTTTCTGACAAAGAATGAGAAACAGATCATGAAAAGAAAGAAGAAGATGTCTGCAAAAATGAAAATGAAAGATCTCATATTGATGCATCACTTCCTAGGTCTGGAAGTATGGCAAGGCTCAGAAGGAATCTTTCTCAACCAAGGAAAGTATGCTGAGAAATATTAAAAGGACTTGATGTGTTGGGATGGCCACTCTTGAAGTTGTTAGCAGATGACTCATTAGAGTTAGTGGATAGAACTCTGTACAGACAAATTATTGAGTCATTGATGTGCCTAACGAATACTAAGTCAGATATATGCTTTGCTGTGAATACCTTGAGTCAGTATCTAGTGGAAACTAGAAGTGCTCACCTGTTAGTTGCAAAGCATGAGATAAGGTACCTAAAGGATACAATAGACTTTGATCTATGGAGATCATGAATTCAGATGGCTACACAGATATTGATTTAGAAGAAAGTGTATCAGACAGGAAGAGCACATCGAGAAGATGTTATTGTCTGGGATCAGCCATGATCTTGTGGTTTAGCAGGAAGCAGTCTAGCACAAGCAGAATATATGGCTGCTTGCTCTGCTAATTGTGAAACGGCATGGCTTCAGAATTATTTAGAGATGGACCCAACTGTGATCCTATGTGACAAACAGAATTGTACTAAAATGGCAAAGCATCCAGTGTTCCATGATAAGTCAAAAGCACATAAAGATCTGGCATTTCTATGTACGAGATATGGAGCAAATAGGAATTAAGGTTCGAATTTGTAACAAGTTACCAATGTACTAACCAAACCTCTACCGATCCGATGTACTAACCAAACCTCTACCTCAAGTAAATTTTTCCAAGACAAACTTAATATAGAAGGACCCTCCTCGAAAGGGGGAGTGATGTGATCACTTATGATGAGATTGCTTACATCGACAGTGAGGTCGATGATGTGAATACCTATATTGGTGATGCCGATAGAGAGGTTGGTGGATGGTCCTTAGATAGGGTCTAAAGTGGACATGATAGGATTGAATCATCCTCAAGAGAGCCATAGACGTATGTCTTCGAGAATGAAGTCCTTGGTGGACATGATAGGATTGCATCATCCTCAAGAGAGTCGTAGACGTATGTCTTCGATAATGAATTCCTTGGTGGACATGATAGGATTGCATCATCCTCAAGAGGGCCGTAGACGTATGTCTTCGAGAATGAAGTCCTTGGTGGACATGATAGGATTGCATCATCCTCAAGAGGGCCGTAGACGTATGTCTTTGAGAATGAAGTCCGTGGTGGACATGATAGGATTGCATCATCCTCAAGAGATCCGTAGACGTATGTCTTCGAGAATGAAGTCCTTAGTGGACATGATAGGATTGCATCATCCTCAAGAGAGCCGTAGACGTATGTCTTCGAGAATGAAGTCCTTGGTGGACATGTGAGGATTGTATCATCCTTGAACACTTGTTCTAAAATGAGCCGTAGACAGAGGTCTCCGAGAAAGAAGAGGGATTGTATCATCCTTGAACACTTGTTCTAAAATGAGCCGTAGACAGAGGTCTCCGAGAAAGAAGAGGGATTGTATCATCCTTGAACATCTGTTCTAAAGAGAGCCGTAGATGTATGTATTCGATAATGAAATACTAAATTAACAGGTAGGGGATTGCATCGTCCCCGGACTGAGGTCCCAGAATAGAGCCGTAGACATGATGTCTCCGATAATGAAATCCTGAATTAACAGGTAGGGGATTGCATCATCCCCGGACTGAGGTCCCAAAATAGAGCCGTAGACATGATTTCTCCAATAATGAAATCTTGAATGAACAGGTAGGGGATTGCATCATCCTCGGACTGAGGTTCCAGAATTGAGCCATAGACATGAAGTCTCCGATAATGAAATCCTGAATGAACAGGTAGGGGATTGCATCGTCCCCGGACTGAGGTCCCAGAATTGAGCCGTAGACTGGGTCTCCGATAACGAAGTCCTGAATGAACAGGTAGGGGATTGCATCGTCCCTGGATTGAGTTCCCAGAATTGAGCCGTAGACTGGGTCTCCGATAATGAAGTCCTGAATGAACAGGTAGGGGATTGCATCGTCCTCGGACTGAGGTCCCAGAATTGAGCCGTACACTGGGTCTCCGATAACAAAGTCCAGATTGAACAGGTAGGGGATTGTATCTTCCCCGGACTTAGGTCCCAGAATTGATCCGTAGACTGATGTCTTCGAGAATTGAAGATAGGACTGCATCGTCCCTGGACCTCGGTTCAAAATGTACGTGAGAGGACTGCATCGTCCATGAACTAGGTTCAAAATGTACATGATGGGATTGCATCATCCCTAGACATAAGACTTGTCTTAAAGTGATAAGGATTGATCATCCTGGAACTTGATCTGGATTGTATCATCCATGGACCTATGTCCTAAATAGAGCGGGATTGATCATCCTGTAATATGATCATGTGTGTTGCAGGGTATGCTGCTATGTATTAGTGAGAATACTTGCTATTGATGATAGATGTATTAGTGAGAATACATGCTTTTGATGATAGATGTATTAGTGAGAATACATGCTATTGATGATAGATGTATTAGTGAGAATACATGCTTTTGATGATAGATGTATTAGTGAGAATACATGCTATTGATGATAGATGTATTAGTGAGAATACATGCTTTTGATGATAAATGTATTAGTGAGAATACATGCTTTTGATGATAGATGTATTAGTGAGAATACATGCATTTGATGATATATGTATTAGTAAGATCACATGTTTTGATAGATGTATTGGTGAGAATACATACTTTTGATGATACTTGTATTGATGATATGTATTGATGAGGATACTTGTATGTATATTTGTATTGGTGTGGATACTAATACTGATGATCCAGATGCTGTAGATGAAGATGATCTAGATGTTGTAGATTGAGATGATCTAGATGCTGTAGATCGAGATGATCCAGATACTGTAGATCATGATGATCCATATGCTGTAGATTGAGATGATCCAGATGCTGTAGATCGAGATGATCCAGATGATGTAGATCGTGATGATCCAGGTGCTGTAGATCGTGATGATCCAGGTGTTGTAGATCGTGATGATCCAGATGTTGTAGATCGAGATGATCCCGATGCTGATGATCGTGTGATTACGATGCTGATGATCATTTGATGACGATGCTGATGATCATGTGATGATGATGCTGATGATCGTGTGATGACGATGCCGATGATCGTGTGATGACGATGTTGATGATCGTGTGATGACGATGCTGACGATCGTGAGGATTCAGATGTTGATGTTGTTGTAGCTGTTTGAGTGCTGCAGAAGATAAAGACTCAATACTGAAGATGTTGATGTTCCACTATTGAAGATGTTCTAGTAACTAGTTGAGTTACTGATGATATTGAGAAAGCTTCCAATGATTTATAGATGTATCATGTATGATGTTGATGACTCCTTGCTCGAGCAGATGCTGTTATAATATCTTTCTCGTTAAGGGGGAGTGTTGACATATTGTAACTTCAAAGAATATTATATTTGTACTTTATTATTCCGGAGATGTTTCATTCCTCCGTGAAGATCTTATTGTATATCTGGAGATGTTTATTCCTCCGTCAGAATGTGGTAACTCGGGTTATTAGACTTCCCTAGTGGGGGTCAGCCCTGTATGTGTTATGTGGGTCAAAGGGTTATTAGAACACCCTAGAGGGGTCGGCCCAGTCATTTGTAGTGGGGTATTTAACCCATTGGTTAAATACGAGCCTACGTGTACTTGTGTAAAAGATATGTCTGAGTAGTGTATAAATAGAGGAGGTGTGTTCCTCATTTGATACACACACACACTCACTTGAGGATAGTGCACTTGTGGAGGAGAGGTATGCTATTGTGGAGGAGGAGATCATGTCTCAGGGTTTCATCTTTGTATATTGTTGGTCATCTATATTGAGGAAGCTTTGCTGGGTTTTCTACCCCATGAGGGTTTCCCAGGATAAATCTCTGTCTCTTGTGTTTATGCTGTGCTTGTTGTTTCTTCAGTGATCCTGTATATGCTATTATTGTGAAATGGAATGTAATGCTGCTATTTTCTGTCTTAGCATATTGAATTTTAACAATAAATTTCTTTCCATCTCCTTTGAGTTTTATTCTATCCTTTTCATATGAGATAGATGCTTTCATTTTATAACCCCATGGTTGTCCAACTAGTGTAGGGAATGATTTTGTTCCTTCTTTGGAATCAATTATTTCAAAGTCAATTTGAGTTTGGATTCCCATTATACTAGTATTAGCATTCCTCTAGACTCTTATAGGTTCAATCAATCCTTGGTCGACAAGCTTAAGGTATATGCCTGATTCTTGTAGTTGTGGATGACCTAGTTGTTCCCATGTCTCTCTAGTCATTATATTTTCTTGAGATCCAAAGTCGAGAACAACTTGCGAGATGTGATAACCGTTGACTTCTAGATTGACGAGAGGGTCGATATCCATTTTTTCTTTCAGATTAAGGCTACATAGGTTTTTAGGGACCTTTTCATTGTTTGTGTCGGTTTTGATTGCATACATTAGAGCTATTAATTGTGCAACAACTTCTTCTTTTGTTAATAACTACAGTAACTCATTTAAATTTTTATTTTTGCATTCTTGTACATCCTCATCATTAGATAATTCTTCAAATACCTTAGAAGCATTTTTTAAAATGTCTTTCTATTGGTGGGGTTGAGGGTAATTGATGCCTTTATTTTGAATCTTCTCAACTTGGGATTTATCTTGTCCAATCTTTTTTCCTTGTCTTGTAATAATTTACAAATTCTTATGATTCAAGATTTCATGCTTGGGTACACCAGATAAAATTTTAATATTCTTTTTATTAACGATTTTTTGAAGCATAATGGGGTTTTCTTCAAGAGAATGCTGCCCACCCCACATTTTGCACAGAATTTGAGGTTTGTGCTTTCCTTCGAAGGGAATCTGTGACTCAAATATTCTTCACTAAAACAATTATAACATATTTTTTTAGAACAAGTGTTGTTGATGCTCCCTTGATTATTGTAGAGACCATGACCTGTATATCCTCCTCATTGGTTGCATCCATTGTTTCCGTGGTCATTGTTTATGTCATTCTCCTGACCTCTTTGATTTTTCTCATCAACGGTTTTGGTCTGATATACTGTGTTATAATTATTTTTATTCTTCAAATTATTTATGCACTCAACTGTGGTGTTCTAGGTGATTCAACATATTCCACACCATTTTGGTTTAATAGCATCGGTGTTGTATGGTTATTCATCTATTGTGTGCAACTCAAACCTTTCATAGATGTTACAGAAATAAATTGTTTGAGCTATCTTGAAAATTTTTGAGTCATCTTTATTTTGAGAAGGCTCTTGGATCCTCCTGTATGTATCAGTGTTATTCTTCAAACAACCTTATGTCATCCGGGTACTATCTTCGGTTGTCGATTCAACATGAGTCTTTTGTTTGTTCTTCAGATGAACATGTCGTGCAGCATAGGTCATTATGTTGTAATGCTAGCTATTGTAGCGACTTTTTCAATATTTCCAAATTTCCTTCTAGTCTGCGTTCGGTGTGACTAGCAGAGAGATCTGCATTCAATTTGGATTTCTGGGATTTTTGTAGGGTGTCGTCATAAGTTGTAAATTTGTATAATATCAATGGTGTTTTTATCCGTAGAAGTAATACTGCAAGAAACCATTCGTTAAGGATGGCTTCATCCATTTTTTATGCCATCTAATTGAGTAGGTCTTTAAATGTTTTATCATATTCTTGTACAGATTGACCTAGTCTTTGCGCTATTTGTTTGATTTTTTGAGCAACTAGGTGCTTTATATCTTGAGTGCAGAAAAACTCTAGAAAGTATTTCTTGATTTCTTGTTTGGTTTCTAGATCATTTTCTATAAACTTCATATACTAGGAGAGAGATCTTTCGTGCAAACCACCTATAAACATTGCTATCTGTCTATTTTTCATCAGCAATGACATTAACTTCCCATATTGATTCACACACAAACCTTACAAGGTCTTCATCCCTTTCATAAATAGGACACTACACTTGAGCAGTATCCATAATAAAAAAATTATTGCTAGTATTACCTGAATTAGTATTATTGGTTACTGACGACGATGACCTATCGACTAAATACTGACTTTACACCAATTGGTGATCTACTTCCCAGGATAACTTGAACTCTTCTTTAGACTCTCCATGAACAGGTCTGGGTTCCGACTGATCTCTGGCTTCAATAGATAGTAATGTTGGCAGGGGGTACCTCCACATGTTCTGAGTAGAAGAAAGGAAAGTAATTCCATGAATATTGTGGTGTAAAAATGATCAATTACCTTGTGTCGGTCTTGAAATCATTAGTCGACCGATAATGTTTCCATAAGGTTCTAGCCGGCTGTATATAATGTTGCCACCAATTCCAAGGCCCAAGTCACGCTCGACGATTTGTCTAACACTAGTTCCAATCATCATAATTTTTGGTACATTATGGACAAGAGTCAAAACATCGGGTATTGCAATGTGCAAATCTTGTGGGGTCAACTCCATCGCGTGTGTTCATTCACTCGGTGTCGACTCCTCACCCTCTCTATCAATTGGCCAACTTTCCCTCGACAGAGGTGGGTCTTTTGGAAGTTGGATTCTTACTCCTGGTTTCTTCATGTTTCTTTTCCCCATTAATGGGATGTTAATGTGTCATAATTCCTCTCGCTTTTTAAGTATTTTTTCTCTTTTGAGTTTCTGAATATTTGTTGTTTGCTTAAAAATGGCAACAGGTTTGTTTCATCAAGGTGGACTTGTCTTCTTGGTGGCATTCATTCTGAATTTCATTTTTCGGCTAGCATCATATCTTATATACTCATCCTCGCATGGTCGACTAATCCCCATTGCCGACCTGACTACTCAGAGTTAGTTGCTGGGAATTCAGGAAGCCTATTCATTTTCTTAGAAAATATTCACTGTCATTCTTGGACGAAACACTCCCAATATTTCTACTTTTGTTTCCCATTTGAACTTCCACCAAGGAACAAGGGAAGTCGTGCTTCTACTACGTGGCCGAATACTCTTTCGATCATAAATTTAAATCGCAACATCAGAATAGTCACAAAGATTGATTCGTAGAAGTCGTTGTAAAATATTTTCTAGATCTCGCCAATCGATGTCCTTTCTTTGACTGCTTGTTCTTCATAGAAATCGTCGCATATATTTTCAAACCACTTGTATAGTTTTGTTGAGCCTCCGTTATTAAGTCTATGCATCAACAATTTTTCATTGGCGCGATCAATTATGCTCATTAATTTGATCAATCAATTTCTTCAATTCATGGTGAACAACTTCGATAAGCTTTTCATGTGTCTCAGTGAAGATTTTTTCTTTGTCTCTTGCTAATGTTAACTTGTTCCTTCTGGTATAGTTTTGAATATAATTCACTATCTCTTTGTTCCACCGCTCTCTAATTTATTCCTCGTTGACCATTTACATAGGTGTAATTATCTTTTATCCCGAATAGTACTACCGAGAATGCAACCAATTTTGTAATATATGGGATTACATGAAGTTACTAGTATTATTTGACATATAAAATCATAGAGATAAGATAATCACATAGAGTCAGGAAGGAAGAAAACATAAGTAATGGTGACAATAGTAACAATTCTTTCTTAACAGATACCCAAGAGTACAAAGATGATCTTTTCGTTCCAAGTCACTAGCTATATATATACAATTTACATTTTGTTATTCAGTTACATATTTTAAACTGCCTGGTCGGTTATCTAACCGACTCGACCAACTACCCGACTAGTTGGTCGGGAGGACCTAGTCAGCTATCTGACTAGGCTCCTCCAATAGGGGGACTAATCTCCTCCCAACCTAACTCCCCAACAAATTGTTGAGCCCCCTAATCCCCCAATAGTTAGTCTATTCCAAAATTATTCTTCCTCAAACTCACACAACTCCTCAAGCCTCCAGATCACTCCTTCTCTCCCAACACATAGTCAAATAGTAAAAAAAATTATATTATTAACCCAACCATCCACATATAAACAGTCACATGGAAGACAAGTAGAAACCCAAGAAAAAATCCCCCCTAACTAGATAACTAGCCCCACACTTTTAATCCATTATTACTAATTTATTTATTTGTTTTTACTAATGTTGAGTTTTGCATGGGTGGAAATTGGTTACCGATGCACTTAATCCTACTTAAGTTAATCAATCCCTTTTAGATATAATCCTACAACTAATATTAATGCAATCTCTTTTTTTAATTAAATTAATAATTTATAAGTTGATCTTATTAAGTCATACACTAATCATGCTTATTTAATCTAAGTATTCTTAGTTAATCTGGAGTGTTACATACTCCCCCCCTTCAAGGAAACTTTGTCCTGAAGTTATAATCCCCGCACAGTAATGCATGACTTACTTTAATATCAATTTAATATAAAACTAGTACTATTGTGAAGATGAAAAATGTGTGCATGTGGTCATCATGAAAAATATTCCACCTGCACTAATACAATCACAATGCCCTAATTACAACATGATCTTAGCGAAGAACTTGGAAAGACATTCTAGATTGGGGAAAGGATGCACAAGGCCATTGGAGAGATGAATCCCGAAGACTGTGGATTGCTACAGTTCTGCAATACATGCAAGCACCTTTGCTCGAAAAGTTTGGCAAACTTAAGGATATTATTGCTCAATTCTTAGTTAGTAGATATCACAATGGGAATTTTATTTCGATATTCCGGTCAAAATAAATGGTGCGATTATCAACAGGATTACAGGATTGTCAAATAAAGGTGCAAATGTACCCGTTTGACAGAAGCCAGAACTGATTAAAGAATTTACAGATCACCCATATGGGAAAAATTCTCAAGGGTTAGTAGTAAGTTAGATCAAATTTGAAAATTATAAGATAGCTTCCTGAATCGTTTTGACCGTTTTGTCAAGTTCCGATCGCGGTTCGGATTTAAAAATTGAAATGCTAGAAGCAGTGTTGAACATGGTAGCAAACGGAAAAATATACAACTGGGCTGACTACATAGCCGACATTATCCGGGCGATACGCTTCAAGTGTGAAGACAATGGAGTGGCCATTCGGTACCCATATTTAATTATCTGGATCGCCATGACACATTTAAGACCATCAGGAAATAAAGACTTTGCTCACGAAAGACCTGTGTTAATGCAAAACTTATGGTGTTTTACACATGGAGGAAGTCTACTAGGTCCGTCAATAGTGAATATTTGGCTAGAACTCTGGTTCCAAAACCTAAAAATTTAGTCGACCAGATGGAGAGCACCCCACAATGTTTGACGAATTCTACCTCCGTCGGTGCACATCCAACTTGCGCTAGATCACACATCGGTCTGGCACCTGCAAGGCGTAGCTGGCGCTGCACAAGCTCTTAACTATTACCCTTCAGTCGATGAAATCTTCAACGAGATCAGCAGGAAATCCAACACAAAACTGACAATTCCTGCTAAGGCACAAGAGGTCGGCGTTCCCATAGTCGAACCTCTAACAGATGCAAAAAAGGAGGAAGAGTCTGAAAGCTTTTTATATATGAAAAATTTTGCATTTCAAGCTGAGCATGCGGTCGAGCCACAACCTCTAGCACTTACTCTTACACCTCACCAAGAGCCACCAGATGCAGCTGAACATTCAGATGAATAAATTCAGTCCGACAATCCATAGTGCACTTTGAAGAGTGACAATATCCGACAAATCGCCGATGAGTTATCAGAGGCTCGACAAGCAAGGAATGTACAAATCCATGGAAAGGGAAAAAGAAAAATGATCATCTAGGAGCCAACAAAGGAATACGAAATATAACTGTTCGATAGTGTAACAAAATTTTTGGAAGATGCAGCTAAGAATAAAGTGTCATTCGACGAGCAGTTCAAGAAATTTTTGGAAGCTGAGCAAGCTCGTAGCCGACCACAATCCAAAAATAAAGTTCATCTTATGATTGAGCATCCTATCGACTTGACTGTAAGTTCACCTCCACTATCTTCGACCATTGTGATGGAGGACACTGTTTTCTCTACACCTTTGGTAAGTACTCCACTTGCACCTTCAAAAACACCTCAAATTTCAAATCTTGTACAATCCCTTCCTCTTCCCCTTCGCCAAACGTTTCCAACCGATCACGACTTTACTCAATTCATATCCCAACTTCCCACTATCTTTCCACAATGGAGAGACTTAATGACTACGAAACATGTCTTCATTGATAATAGCCCACTAACTAATTCCGCCCTTCCAGCTGTTAACCCAACTGAACTATTGAAACCCACAGATACCTTGGCACCATGAGCAATCGGTATGCATCATACTCATCTCCAGCATAATCCTCACCCCAATAGTCCAATTATTGCTTAAGAAACAACATTCTTCATCCCTTTTCCAGTCTATCCGTCGGTGGAATCCCACTCACCTCCCCGACATGTTGTCAATCCACCAGAACAATCTCCAGAACTGGAAATTTTGGATTTAGTCGAATCATTAATACCCGAAATCTTGTCTCCTGTAGTCAGTTCGGAACCGTCTGGAAGTCCCATTCTGAACCCTCCTTCCTTAGTCGAAGAAACACCATTTATTAGTGTGTTGTCCCCTACCCCTGCCAACGTGACCACTACAACATCCAAAGTAATTTAAGAACAAGAAACACCAGTTCAAGAAGCCT
Source organism: Larix kaempferi (assembly GCA_027924585.1). Lineage (NCBI taxonomy): Eukaryota > Viridiplantae > Streptophyta > Pinopsida > Pinales > Pinaceae > Larix > Larix kaempferi. Next base: position 7,382,526 of record BSBM01000264.1, read on the forward strand.
CAGAAGCAGCAGTCGAACCATCAACACAAACCATTGAAGCAGTAGCTGAGCCAGCAGAATAAGACAATCAAGTAGTAGCTGCGAAAGCACTCCCAACAAACACAGCAACCGCACAAAGAAGCTCCATACGAGCAGAACAAAACATTACCGAAGCACAAGTAGAGGAAGAACACCCAGCCGAAGCAGTCAAGACACAAAAAGGATCAGAACAACAAGTAGAGGTCCCAAAATCTCTAGGAAAGTCCAAGAAGAAGAAACGTAAAGACAAACGGCGAAAGACAAAGACCTTTAGCAACAGTAGCAGCATTTGGACCATATATCTCAATTGGGTCTCTTATCTATACATCTCTACCAATTCCGTCCCATTTCGACATATAAGCCACAACAAGCAACACAAGCAGAGCTCGACTTACTGGAAGATGCAACTAATAGAGAACAATGACATATACGACTAGTAGCCAAAGACCGCATTCACCAGTTAGAGGAGGACCAAACTGTATTTTTGGCTAAGTGTGAAGACTTAGTGCAACAAGTCATCCCACTTCTAGTCCACTCCAACACGACTAGCACACTTGATAAAAAATTTCAATTATTCCAAACTGTCATTTCGACATTGCACGAGGAGCTCACCAGGGACCGACAGGAATAGGCCACAGTAACAACGTCTCTGATGTCTACACAATATGAAGCATTCACCTCCGCCCATGATCATCTCATCCAGTACAACGACCAAGCAACCACAGTCACTGATGTTCTCCGCAATTGGTACACACACTATGGAAATGTATTCGGAGAAATTTGGGAGACACGAGACCTAATTGATAATCTTCATCAGCAACGCCGAGTAGCTAATGACACCTTGGGAAGAACTATTGAAGATCAAATTGTGATAGAAAATAGGAAATTGGAGAAGTTAAAAAAAAGTGAGGAGCAGTGGTTGAGCCAGGCTCGAAACAACCTCTTCAAAGTGGAACAACTCCGACCACATCTCCAAACCCTGCTTACAGCTGCCAATGAGAAAATTGAGCTATTTGGTCCCGACTTAATTCATTTGCAGGGAAATACAACACATGAAAAGATGACTGAATTATCGAGTCTAACAACACTTACCATTGACATCCAAAACTCGCAGCGTGAATGGGAGGATTTTTCAGCACCACCTATCTGTCTCGGCTGAAGCAATTGTTCATGTATGTGCACAACAACAAGTCGCGACCAGTTCCAGTCATGAATAATAGTAACATCTACATCTATCAATTTTGCACATTCATCCATATTTTGTTCAGTTATTTTACATCTCCTCATTTCTTCGAGACGAAGAAATATTTTTAGGTGGGGGAGATGTTGGAGGAGCCTAAGTCGGCCTGTCGACTAGGCCCTCCGCCCGACCATTTGCAATGTAAGTTGACAAGTTGTGTCGAACAGTTGAGCTATGTCGGTCGGTTGCGCCGACAATAAATTTATATAACTGAATGTAAACATATATATATATATATATGTTGTTGATCCAGTGTACTAGTTAACTAAGATATGTTCTATGCAGCGTTCTGCTCTTGCTAGTAATAAAGGATGTGTTTCTCTCTCTCCATTGGTCTCTTGTCTCTTGTATCTGAATCACTGTGCATGCTTGTTTATAATATATAATGTATCTCTGGTAATCACGTGACCTGCAAGACTACAACAAGTTCCTAGGATCTAACATGCAATCATTCATACAATTATGCATCAATCTCACTAAAAATTCATGTATCAATCCAGTCATAGAAACAATAAAATTAAATAAGGTAAAGTAAAATAAACCAAATAAAATAACATAGAAGTGCAATACTTCCCAAGCTCCCTCATTCCTTAGTCATACTCTCGCTTTGAATTACAACATCCAAGCATCCTCCATAACCCTCCATGCCAATACCCTATATGGTATTGCTCGCCATTGCATAAGACCTCTATTATAACCTATGTGCAGATCATATAGTATGCATCAAAAGTATTCATGGGTAGTTTACACACTAAGACACTCTCCAACTTCCGGTATCGATTGTGACCTCATTTGACATTTTTCAAAATCTATGTCTCATCGAGTTACCCAACATCAACTTGTTACCTAGGTATCTGGTTACTAGTACACTACCCCAGTGTACTCCATACATCTCGAAAGGCTAGGTCTAACTTCCTCCCTATCCTCCCTAAGGAAACTAGCCCTAGGAATTGGAAGTCCTTGTTCATATATGTCCCCTACTAACTCAAGCTGTGGAATTCCAACGAAAAAATTGTTAGCATAGAATTAATTGTTGGTTTGTACCCCAACCCATAAGGTGTTTGTGATATCCAATCTAATTTGTGGTTATGGGGCCCATGAAATCCTAGAATGACAGGTTTCTTAAGGATTTGAGTTAATTACCTAAAACATAGTTGCACTCAGGTCACGTCCCCATCTTGACCCTATCACATTAAAATTGTAAATGATGTAATCTTGTTATATGATCATGGTGAGGAGCTTAAGGCCAAGGCTCCGCCATCAATTTATTGATGCATATGGTTTACGTGCTAGCCCGACACAATGGAATTGTAAATATCATGTAAATATGCATCTAATAAAATACCCACAACTATCTATGCAATGCAACAAGATATGGGGGCATGATTTTACAAGGAATTGGGAGGGAAAACATTCAAACCCTTGAGCCAATCAAGTCAAGCCAAGTGTCAATGAGATAACCCACCAAACACTTAACTACCCATGTTGACTTTTCTACCCAATCATTCATTTCTTCCAAAAGTTGGTTGAGGTAGTTAATGCCTTGGGAGTGGAGAGGTATGGCAGTCAATTTCGAGTATGGGAAAGCCACCAACATGGAAAAACGTGTTTGGCTTCCTTGGCAAGAAAAGATCCATGAATTTGCCTCCCAAGACATTACCCATCAACCAGTTTTTCCTCTCTCACATTTTTGGAGCTAGTTGGGCTTTCCCCATCACGTTTTTCACCATTTTCCTGCATTTTCCATGCCTGGGAACTCGTTTTTGTATTGCACAATGGCTAGGAGGAAGGGAGCCACGATTTTGGGGTTTATGGAGGCCATTTTTGTCCCTTGAATGCCCAGAAACGTTTTCTGGAAATGATTTTGCTCTCCCAGGGTTGATTCCCAATTGCCATTTCGTTTTTGGTGTGCCCACTATTTGGGAAATTCCATGGCCATCTTATTTGTAAAATCCCATTGCTGAAAATGGGTATCCATGCCCAGTTGGATTTGCTGTGTGTAAAAGAAGGTTGGGGTTGAGATGGGTTTCTATTACTTTGGCTATGAATGAGCTGGGATGCTCCCTTTTCCTTGTAAGAATCATGCCCAGCTCGAGGGTGGCAGTTGTGTTGAGAGATCTATGAACACAACTGGCCTATGGTTGGGTTGAACATTGCAGCAACATAGCTAGTTGTTTGGGGGAATTGCACAAATGAAGATAAGTGTTATCTGCACATTTTACTTCTACAATGTTTTAATTTTATGTTTATTATTGATATGTTGAATGCATATGAAAGATGTGTGTGGGTGATGTTCTTATTCCGTTGTGCATATATGTTTGATTTGCATCTGCACACATTAGTTTTTTGGCTATGAGTCTAATGAATGGGCTGAGTTTTTGTGAAAACCCCAGAGATTGGCATCATGTTCCCTCCCTTGCCTTGGATGGATGGGTGGGTACGTGACAGATGGTATCAAAGCAAGGGTTGCAGCATTGGGCCTTCATGGTCTACCTATCACAGTTGCAGAGGTAAGTATGCCTCCTTCCCAGCACTAAACATCAAAAAGAAGGAAAATATGGTTTCATTAAGGCTTTCACAGGTTGCAGTTATCAAGGGAGATTGGATACCTGTGTATAGTTTAAGTTCTCGACGCGTTTCGGACTGCATAGTTGAGTCCATCTTCAGGAGAAAACATATCTCAATTAAAAGCTGCACGAATTTTTATATTATTTATATTGTTGTGTTATGATCTTCATTTTAAATTTTAAGAGCCGACTTTAAAAGCTAACAAGGAAATTATGATCATGAAGGCGGACAAAGGAAATGCAACCGTAGTAATGAACACCGTTGATTATGAAGCTAAGATGAGTGAACATCTCACAATAACAGGATGCTATAAAAAACTGATGAAAGACCCAAGTAACAAGATCATTAGGGAGATTAAAAAAGCCATAAATGAGTCGTCATTAGATAATAACCTAAAAAAGAGACTAGCCCTGAAAGACCCTATCATTCCAAGAATTTATGGACTCCCTAAGATTCATAAAGATGGTGTACCACTAAGACCAATTGTGAACACCATTGGGTCACCAACGTATAATCTAGCCAAATACCTAGCAAAAACCCTAAAACCATTGGTTGGCCACACATTTTCATACATTAAAGATTCAACACATTTTGTGGAAAACATTAGGGACCTCAAGGTTGATGATAATGATATACTTGTAAGTTTTGATGTAGCCCAAATCTACACAAAAATCCCTCTGGAAGAAGCAATCAAGGTGGTGGAGGAGATAACTAGTAAAGATATAACCAACCTAGTAAGAAGTTGTTTAAAATCTACCTATTTTACCTTTCGTGGAGAAATATACGAGCAAACCAGTGGCGTCGCAATGGGTTCCCCCCTTTCACTAGTGATAGCCAACCTATACATGGAACACTTTGAGAAAAAAGCCTTAGATTCTTACCCGCTTAAACCAAAAGAATGGAAACGATTTGTGGATGATACCAATTTCTTTTGGCCACATGGCAGGGAGAAATTAGATGACTTCCTTAGGCACATGAACAATCAATCTCAACACATAAAATTTACCATGGAAATCCAGGAAAACAACTCCCTTCCTTTTCTTGATGTTCTGATCACTAAGAAAGAAGACGGTTCCTTAGCCCACCAGGTGTATCGTAAGAAAACCCATACAGACACATACTTACATGCCAACTCACACCATCACCCTTCACAAAAACTAGGAATATTACACACACTCGCCACACGAGCTGTCAGAATCTCCGATAAAGAACACCTTGACGAGGAATTGAAACACCTTGAGATAACCCTGCAAAACAATGGTTATGATAGAAAAGATATTAACAAAGCTTTCAGAAGGGAAAGAAGTATGGAAACTAAAAATCGTGATAATGAACAAGAAGACCTAGGAAGAACTTTTCTCCCATATATCCAGGGTACAACTGATAAAATTGCCAAAGTTTTAAAGAAGAAGAAGATCAAGACAATATTTTTCCCTCCTAACTCCCTAAGAAATTTGCTAGACAAGGCAAAAGACCCCATCAACCCAAAACTAAGAAAAGGTGTTTATTCGTTTCCATGCTCATGTGAAGACGTATACATAGGTGAGACAGGACGCTCAATTCAGACAAGGTTAAAGGAGCATTGTGCTGATGTTACTCGTGGAAGAATTAAGAAATCAGCAGTAGCTGAGCACTCATCAAAGACTAACCACCATGTATGCATTGAAGAAGCAAGAGTCTTAGCAATTGAGGAGAATTACAACAAGAGACGCATACGTGAAGCAATTGAGATTGAGAAACACCCAAGAAAATTCAATAGGGATGATGGCCTTACCCTTTGTTACTCATGGAAACCGATCATTCACTCCCTACAAAACATTAAATGAAAATAAAATTTAAAAATTAAAAATTAGAAAATTAAAAATTAAAAAGTTTTTAAAAATTTAGTTTAAAAATTTAATTTAAGTTTATGAAATCTTTAAAAATTTAATTTTAAGTTTAAGAAATCCTTAAAACATTTATAAAATTTAAAAATTTAAAAATTTTCACAAAAATTTTCTTTAAAATTTCTTTACTTTAAAACTTAATACTATAAGTTTGTAGAAAAATTAAAAATTAAAATTAAAATAAATATTATTTCATAAAAGATATCTTATGGTCAATAATACAACATTTAACTATTAAACTATAAATATTCTAATAGCATAACTGAAGTATAAGATATAGGGTAACATTTTTAAAATTAATATTAACAAACTTTTAATTATTTATTAAGTATAGTTTAATATTAAGAACATAATTAAATTGTCATTTTACAACACAACAAAACAAAACGTAACATTTAATTTAAAATTAGGGTTAAAAATTAAATAAAAATTAAAAAGATAATTTACATATATACATTAGTTATCATTGAGTATTTACTTCGTTACATTTAATTAATAAATTGTATTTATACATTGACACATTAATGAATTAAAGTCGGCTCTTAAAATTTAAAATGAAGAACATAACACAACAATATAAATAATATAAAAATTCGTGCAGCTTTTAATTGAGATATGTTTTCTCCTGAAGATGGACTCAACTATGCAGTCCGAAAAGCGTCGAGAACTTAAACTATACACAGGTATCCAATCTCCCTTGATAGAAGGAAAATATTTCAAAAAATGTTCTGACTGATTTTGAAAATTTGAAAATTTTTCTAAGTGTTGGAAATTTTGCTTAAATCTCTGTCGGCGATTTTAACCATAACTATTGTGCCATGGTCGGAAAAAATTTGGTTAAATTTTGCGCCGAAGCAGTCACAGTGGAAAGACTCTGTCGTCGATTTTTAGTGTTAAATTATGCGCGCACGCGGTGATTTTAGTGTTAATTTTTGCGACACGGCGGCGAGATTAATTTTAAGTTTGTAACGCGTGGTGACGAAATTAACGTTAAGTTTTGCGATGCGCGGCGACAACAATTTGAACGCTAAAATTTGCGATGCGCGCGACGAAATTAATGATAAAACTTGCGACGCGAGTGGCAATTTTAGCCTTAAAATTTGCGCAATGGAGGCTTGTGGGCGGTGGAGATAAGGCCAGGATTGGAGAAACAGGCGCAGAAGTTAAGGTTAAACCTGCGCTACGGCGGCGATTTTAGGGTTAGATACATTGCCAAGGGCGGCAATGTTAAGGATAACAACTGCATTGCGATGGGGGAGTTAAGGTTAAATACCGCGACGGTCACAGAGGGAGGAGCCAAAAAACAAAAAAAAAACTTGATTTTTGGATGGAAGGAGCAATCGGGCTCAGAATGGTAAAAAAAAAAATGATTTTTGGATAGAAGGAGCAATCGAGCTCAAAATGGAAAAAAAAAAAACTTGATTTTTGGATAGAAAGATCAATCGGGCTCAGAATGGGATGATTCCTGTGGGGCTCGGAGGCCATTAACGAAGTCCAGGAAAGAACCAAAGAGGGTCCCAAACCCAGTATGCTCCAATTTGACAGAAAATGGAGAATAATGTCTTTTGTAAGACAATGTCCCGAGGCTTGACGGAAGGTCGGATTGATTTGAAAATGATATGGCACGGCCATGCAGCAAGTATAGTGTTAATTTTGGAATCTTGGGGCCGAACTCCAAAGGATGTGGAGTCGGGGTGAGCAAGAAGGCCAGAAAGCACTGTTATGGGCCACTTTTTCAGGATTTTGAAAAGCTTGTGGACAGTAAAAGTGACCATAGATGTTGGAATCAAAAATTTTACTGAACTAGACATTTCATCTTCTCATTAAGATGGACAATTTCCGTTAGACGAAGATTTTTCAGAAATGCATAGTTTGGGAGATAGCCATTTTTGGCCAAATTTTGAGATTTTGGGGGAAAAGTGAAAAGTGAAAAATAGCCAAACCCCAAATTTTATAGAAGTTGACTAGTGCATCAGAACAAGGATCCAAAGGTTTCCACGTGTTCCTTGTTACATAGACTACCTTCGCTCGGTAGATAATTTTTCATGATTCTTCCTAGATTTGATTCTACAAGCAGCTGAAGTTGGCCTTTCAAAATAAATTGCAGCTTGTAAAAGTGCCGAAATCTGGGCAAAGTTTGCATTTTTGAAAGAATGTAAATTCCATGTTCTGGATCGGAATGGAGAACGGGGATAGGCGTTGGAAAGCTTGTCCAGAGGAGAGCAAGGATGCATGACCAGAATTTGAATGAGGTCCACATATATCATAGATATTTGGTACAGAAGAGTGCCAGTAGCTACTTTGACAAAAGAGAATTGTTGTCAATATGGGCAATTTCTAGAATTGCATGACTGGAAGCAAATCAGACCAACTATGATATGGAAGAGGGATTCCATTCTACGATGAAGGATTGGAAAGGGAGAATTCCTTAACCCCTGTTTGCTATCGTACTTATAATTATGAAATTGTCATGCATATAAACTATGGCATAAGAATGTTAAAATTGCAAGAGATTACATAGATGAATATGCACTAGATGGCATAACAATAAACATTGCACAGTGCATGTGAAATTTTTTTTGCGTATATGATATTGCATATTGGTAAAATAGAGAGGTTTTACATATGCAATGAGCCACGTAAGATAATGATTGTGGTTACTAATAATTAGTTTTGTCCGCATTGGTTGTATGACAAAATACAATCAAAGCATGGCTAAAGAAGTTGATGACGTTGTTGCATGTGACCAACAACCTTATGAAGAGAGGATGGGGCAACAAGTCTATGACCATGATGTTGGAAAAAAGGACTAAGTAGCCTTGGTAAGAGGCCAACTGATCAAGTAACATCAAGTGATGTTAATATCAGCCATGGTAATGGTTGAATGTGCTTAATTGCATGAATGTGGAAAGAGGGTTTGATGAGATCCCTTCAACTATGTTTCAAAATGTGTTGAATTGTTTGTATGAGAGATTGAGCGTCTAAATGTGAATTTCAACCTACCAAGTATGGTGAGGTATGGGTAAGTGAAGGCAGGAAGCCTTACACCCTATAATTGCTTAGAAATCTCAATGCATTCATATGAAATTATATCATGCCATTTTTCTGTGCTGGTTGTGAGTTTAACAACCAAAGCAAGTGAGGACTTATGGTCCTGTTAGGGTACTGCATGCTATGAGATAGGCATGGTTGGGCCATAATATGCTGGAATGCATAGTACTCACGGATTAATACAAGGTTGTATTGAGGGGTTATGCATTGAGTGAATGCACATTAAAAGATTATGAAAATGTGGTGAATGTGCATGCATATGTGCGGGTGCACATGTTGAGATGCATTATGTGAATGCATGGTTGCGATATATATATGTTTCACTGCAGTTAGATAATAGATGAAATGGTGGACTATTGTTAATCCTGATACCATTTCATGAGTTGCTATGAATGCAGGGGAAAGACTGCATGAAGAAGGTAGACATGTGATAGGCTACCAGAGCACTCTGTTGGAAGGACAAAATTGCATGGAATGTGAAGTAATGAGTATTTACAATTTATTTAAATTGCATGGATAGCATGACTGTGTCTTGCAATTTTATTATGATAATGATGCATATATAGGAATGTATATATTTCGTTGCATTTCAAATATTAACAGTTGAAGATGTTTGAATTATTGAGTGTTATAATTCTGAGATCACTTCAGTGACTGTTGTAGCAATGAGAGGATTATATGCGTAAAATACTCACAACGTGTTTGGCTGATTGAAGTTTCAGATTTCAGGTAGAAAAGTCTTACGTATGGCAATGAGGATAAGTCCAAAGTAGAGACCGGGATCTACCATGTGAAGAAGCCAAAGGTTATGAGAAGGTTCTCATGATTGTAACTTATGCATGAAACAAATCTGAAAATTTTATGGTTTAAATTTATGAGAATAATCTCATGATTGCAAATCTAATTTCTGTAGGAAAACAAATTTGTAGATTTCAGATTTGAGAATTGCTTATAATTGCTAATCACTGTTTGGCGTATATAAAAAAAAATTGTGTCAGGAGGACATTTTGTAGGTGGATTTTAATGTATGGTAGCAAGGGTGAAACCATAATGGACAGAGTGATACCACTTACGAGAGCCAAACAATATGAGGATAGCCTCATTGCTAAGCAAATCAATTTCTGTAGGAGATAGAATTGTAAATTCATGTTGAATGAATTATCAATGTTATTGATTGGTTATAGAGCAATCATACTTGAAGCTTATTGCTAAATGTTGTTGACTATTTGGCTATTTGATAAGTATGCCAGGATGACACATTGCAGGAAGACCATGTGTGATGGCCTGCTGAAGCCAAAATAAATGGGAAGGATCCCATGCTTTCGAAATGGGTTTCGGGTGAAACGCCATTGTAAATGTTGATAATGTCTCAATCAAACTGCATGTAGGTGAATCATGTGAGTGAGACAGTAAAATTATGCCAAGAAGGCATTGGTGAGCTCCCAATATGGATGCCTAATGAGCACAGCTATAACAAGAGCCTACTTTAAATGTCAACCTAGGGGATGTACAAACTTTAAAGGTGCAGGCACTATCTGTGCTCTTATAGGATAATCTTTGTCATAGTTGGATGTCGGTATCGATGTTCTAAGGGTTGCCTACTCAATATGTAAAACTGGTTATGCTACAGGATTAAATAATAGAAAGCAATAAATCTAATTAAAAGAATTAAGGTACTGAAAGCACTAAATATTTTTTAAGAAATAAAGATACCAAAAGCAGTAAATCTATTTTAAATAATTAAAATGCTGAAAGTGAAAAAGATAATCTTATGAAATTACTTAATGCAAAATGGTAAATCTAGAAAATGAAATGCCATAATAGATCTATTATAATATTGGAGAAAACAAGGTCTGTAATTGCTTTATGCCTAAAGCTAGAATTATGATCTAAACCATTTTAAATCCCATGACTAAAATTGAAGTGCGATTGTTTCAAGCTATCCATCTATTACTAAGTAGTCAACGAAATTAATCACAATGAGAAACAGTCGTAAACCTCAAATCTAAACCATGATATTGAAAGCAAAGCTGATACACATGTAATCGTTGGTTAAAATATGTGTTGGAAGAAAGCAGCTACAGGACTGCTGAAACCGTTTTGTTGTACTACAGAACATATTGTAAATTACTACAGAAATAATAAATCATTCAAGCGCTTCCATATGTAGTATAATATTTCATCAATGTAAAACACATAATTGGAAAAATACCTGAAAATGGAAATCCCCTGAAATACGTGTTGGAGGGGCCCTCTCCAACCTGTACTTAGGAGAGAATGAAACTTATAAACATTGGATGGAATTTAACATCAATCTCCCATTAAAATATAAAATCCATGTCAAAACAAAGGTCTGTACTTCACAATATCTCAATAGTGCAGAAAATGTTAACACAATGTTTCTCCAAAATGTCAATAGAGACCTCGTGCTATCCGAGAGGTCAATATTTATATAATTCGTAATGTAGAACTTAACTAAAAGTCTAAATGCCGATTTCCCCTAAACGGGAGTGCATTCTCTATAAATCAGGAAACAGGGTGTCGAGCTTGGTGATCCCTCAGTCTTCTACGCGTTCATCCTTTAATGCTCCTGAACCTACTCAATCATGCTTGGTTTCCACAGAATTAGTTTAACAAATATGCATTTTAACATACAATAATAATCATCAAAACAATTTCATTAAATAATTAAAGTAAAACATTTTTCCCACAATTGAGTGTGTTTCTTCTCCATTGCTTGAGCTGGACTGTGGGAAAAAGGGTTATCAAATACCTGAAAATTGGACTCATCAGGCATGAGTGGGTTATGGAACATGAAAAGATTGGGGTGGAAAACTGAAGGACTGTCGACTCAGAGAAGGGAGCCCCATTCTTCACAAATAAAGAAAAGATACATCTGTGAAACGAATGAGTATTCTGTAAACCTAGCTGAAGATATACATGTATGGATATTAGGTTTAATATGCAGACGATGTTTTATTATTTCATTATTATTCTAGACTGCTTTAGTGTGACTAAGGCCTACATGGCTCACATCAGAAAGGGATGCATACCTTTCAGATGATGGGTTATGTTAGGGTTTTCAATATTGACTACACCTTAAGGGAATGGACACATTCCTGGTGTTTCAATACTTGATATTGAATGTTATGAAATATGATTACAATTTTAGAGCAGCAATACTGATGAGCCTGCTTATCCTTCTTGTGCTATCAGCTTACACAGATGCACTCTGGTGTTGCACGTAAGAGGCAAAGTTAAGAAGGGTGCTCAAGAGAACTGTATGGGCAGTGGTAACCTGTCTACGCTAACACTAAAGGACACTAGAAGAGATGGATAGGCCCGAGGAGCTGTGTAACAGAAAAGGGGCATCATCATTGTGTAGTGTGAGTGGGTATTGTGGGGCCATGCTATCTTGTATTCAAGTAAGTCACCTATGGAGTTCCTGGAGGGAACCACTGGATTGCATAAGAGAAGGAGCCACGTAATCATATTACGTTATTCTTATTGCCTGATAAACCCAATCGGTGTACTGGCTTGGAAATGGTTGTTTTATGCCTGATAAACCCAGTCGGAGAACTGGCTTGGCATTGGATATGTGGATGTTGTGGTGAATGGTTGTTTTATGCCTGATAAACCCATTTGGAGAACTGACTTGACATTGGATATGTGGATGTTGTGGTGAATGGTTGTTGGATGCCTGACAAACCCAGTCGGTGTACTGGCTTGGCATTGGATATTTGCATGTTTTGGAGGTATTGGTGAAGGGTGTTATTTTCTAACAAACCCAATCGAAGAAATATCTTGGAAATGGTCGTTGTATGCTTGATAAACCCAATCGGCATACTAGCTTAGTATACTGATTTTTGAAATGCTTGATAAACCCAGTTGGCGTACTGGCTTAGCATACTGATTTTTGGGATGCCTAATAAACCCAGTCGGCGTACTGGCCTGGCATTGCCTATTCGGATGATGTTGTGGAAGCAGCATGTGTGCTGGCCAAGCATCCACCCCACAGGTGACCCAAGGCTTGTAAACCAGAGAAGGAAACCTTTGGAGTAGCAAGGAATATGCACAATACAGATAAGTATTCATTTTCATTTATTTTATTGTTTGGGATAATGAAAATTTCAGGTATAAGTCTTCTAACAGCTAAGCTGATACACTATTGTTTCTTTGTTGAAAACCTTGGTCATTGCAGGAAGCACGGACCCTAAAAGAACTATAAATTCTTGGTAAAACCAAAGAGTAACTGGTTGTGCACTATAAATTCTTGGTAAAACCATAGAGTAACTGGTTGTGCACTATAAATTCTTGGTAAATCCAGAGAGTAACTGATGCTCGATAAATTTAGAGAATAGTTGGTGGGGGCATTAACCACTTGATGTTGTGGAGCAAACGGTGTGCTGGCCAAACATTCTTGAATTAATTAATAAAACCAGTCGAAATGTGTGGAATGCTTCTTATGTTGAATGTTGGAAAGCATGGAATGTCGAATGTTGGAAAGCATGGAATGTGTGAAATGAACAAGTTTTGAATCCATTTTTTCTTCATCATAAACCTCTCCCTACTCAAAGAATGTTTCTTTTGCTGTGTGGTTTTCCTCCCGGTCATTGCTGCTCCAATGTAGGCCCATTGGTAGACCAGTGTGTTTGGAAATCATGTCCTCATCTAATTTTATATGTAACCCTTTTACTCGGGTAACATACTATTCATCTTTGATATGTTTGAGGTTTCTTCTGAATTCCTGAGCTACCCCTGTATCGTATCCTCTCAGTCCAAGGATGAAAGGCATCCACCCTAAATTACGAATGATCTGCAGGATTCTCAGGCTCTGATAAATGGCGTTGTGATCTTCCGGTTCACTTTTCTTGAAACCCTTTGTCATTTTAGAATCTTCTTTTTAATCAGACAAAGACCAGAACTTTGGAATGTGGTTTATACCTTCAACTGGTCGGGGCTCTGCCTACAGGCTCGAGGATTGCAATGCCGGATGAGTTAGTGCATTAGCTTTGGTCTGTTGCTTCTCGAGAATTCTGAGCGGTTCCTTATATGCAAAATCATGGAATAAATATTATGCAACCTTACTTACCGTCTTTCCGCACCTATCCTTTCCATGATTCCTGTACTTGCCTCTTTTAATCCTCTTTTTTCCATGATCGATCTCTGTACTTCATATGGTGAAGGTTGAGATCATGATTTGTTGAGGGTGATGGGACTTAGGTAGGGATCATGAGTTATTAAGGTGATTCGACCATGCCATCTATTTAAAATAGAAGCTATCCTGAGCTGACTACAAACAAATGTATTGTGGTAAAATGTTTTACCTTAAGAATAAAATAAAATCGTTTTAGAGATTACCTTGGTATGTATGCGTACCTGCATTGATGATCTGGTGTGTTTTCCAAGCATGGTGGATTCTGTAGTATATTTGGCGGTGTCTGTAGATTATTTCTACATGTCAATAGTTATGTGTGTGGGCTGCTTTTTTCCTTTTTGCCCGTTTGAATTGCTGAAGTATGTTCTTTTGAAAATTATGCCAGTTATTGATACGATTCATGTGATGATGCTTTGCATTTGGATGATTGCATAGTTGTATGTGACTGGTTCCCTTGAATAACTTGCAAGCTTGCTTGAGTATGTTGAAAAAGGATGGCATGGTGTGTTTGAAGAATTTTGTAGTAGTTGATGACTGACTGCTGACTGTAGACGTGGCTGGCTCGCTTGAGTGTTGATATGTAATGTATCTAGCTCGCTTGAATTATTTTCAGTCTCACTTGAATAAATGGCAGCCTCGCTTGAATTGACTTGTAGGCTCTCTTGAATGGATATCCAGCTCGCTTGATAGTGGTTGATATTTTTCTTTGCAACAGAAATGCTGGATTTTTCATAGGGATATACATGGCCCTGTAATTTTCATTCTCTTTTTTGTTTTTTTTCATTTTTTTTCTCTTTTTTCTCTTTCTTTTTTTTGTTTATTTTTTTTCTTTTTGTTTTTATTGTAAATGATTTGAATTTTACTGACTTGCTGTGTCGTCTATCAGCATCAATTGTTGTCGGTAGAGTACTTGTGTAAATTCTTCTTTTGATTGTGGTTTTTGTAAAGTTTTAGGCGATGACCATTCACTATCATGGGGAACTCCTCTTCATCAATTGTAATAATTTTCACAGCCCCATTTTCATAAATTTTCTAAATAATGTAAGGTCCAATCCATCTAGTGGTTAGTTTTCCCTTGAATGTGTGAAATCTGGAGTTGTAAAGTAGTTCCCAATCACCTTCGTTGAACTTTTTATCCTTGATATTTTGGTCATGCCATTTCTTTATTCATTGTTGGATGATTTTAGTATGTGTAAGTGCTTGTTGACGATGTTCTTCCACCTGATTTAGCTATAGCATGCGTTCTTTTTGAATTTCTGATAGGTCCATATGTAAATCCGTTGCAATTCTTAATGTCTTTATTTCAAATTCGATTGGCAGCATGACCTTTTTTCCATAGACTAGTTCATAAGGTGTGAATCCTGTAGTTGTTTTCCATGTAGTATTGTAAGCCTAGACTGCCTCAGTAAGTCTGTCAGCCCAATCCCTTTTGTGAAGTTGGACAGTTTTTGTCAAGATTCTCTCTAATTCCCTGTTGGTTACCTCAGCTTGCCCATTTGCTTGAGAGTGATAGGAGGATGACTGTCTTTTCTTCATGTTATTTCTTTTCATCAAGTCTTTAATTAAATTTGATGTGAATTGTGGGACCTGATCAGAAACTACTTCTCTTGGCACTCCAAACCTGTGGAAGATCTGCTCAGTAAAGAATTTGGCCACACTGGTTTCATTTGCAGTAGCCAGTGATGCTACCTCTGTCCATTTTGTAAGGTAATTAGTGCATACAAGGATGTAGCTTTTCTGATTGGACTGTGGGTTGAATAGGCCAACAAAATCAAATCCACACTTTTCAAATGCCTCCAAGGATATTTGTGGATGGAGTGGCATTTCTTGATTTTGTGTTGGTTTTCCCATTCTTTGGCAATCGTCACAGTGGGACACATACTCATAAGCATCTTTGTGGAGTGTTGGCCAATAATACCCTGTTTGCAAGATCTTGTAGGCTGTCCTTTTTGCAGCATAGTGTCCTCCACAGGGTTCATTTTGGGTGGCATGCATTATGTCATGTACTTCATCTTCCCTAATGCACCTTCTAAGTACTTGATTTGGTCCCTGTTTAAAAAGCATGCCATCTATCCATGTATATGTGGCACTTTGCCTTATTACTTTTGTCCTTTCTTTATAACTGTAATGTTCTAGAAACTTTCCTGATACTAAATAGTTTTCTATGTCAGCAAACCATGGGCTTCTTATTGATATGGAAAAAAGGTGCTCATCAGGGAAGTTATCGTGAACCAATTCGTTATCTTTTCCATGTGTGACCCTTGACAAAAAGTTGGCTACCACATTATGCTTGCCTGGTTTATCTATTATAGTAATGTCAAATTCTTGTAGAAGTAGCATCCATCGAATAATTATTGCACTAGTATTAGGCTTGTTCATAAGATATCTGATCGTTGAGTGGTCAGTATGGATAAAACTTTGGTATCCTGTGATGTAATGCCTGAATTTATTGATTGCATGTATGACTGCCAGAAATTCCTTCTCTGTGACTATGTAGTTGAGTTCTGCCCAGCCAAATTTTTGCTTATATAGTATATGGCGTAGGGTTTCTTGTCTTTTTCTTGTCCAAGCACAGATCCGATGGCTTTATCTGATGCATCTATGTGGATGTGAAATGGAATTTCCCAGTTTGGTCCTTGGAGTATTGGGGCTGTGATGGTTTTCTGCTTAAGACTTTCAAAGGATGTCATGCAATTGCTTGTCCATATGAACTCATTGTCTTTTGTGAGAAGTGCAAACATGGGGGCAACAATTCTGCTATAATTTTCAATAAACCTTCTGTAGTACCCTGTCTGTCCAAGGAAACTTCTCACATCCCTTTGTTTGATAAGTGGGGGCAGCGTTCTGATTACTGAGACTTTGGCTTGATCAACCTCTATACCTCTTTGTGATATATGATGTCCTAGAACTATGCCTTCTTCCATTAACATATTACATTTGTCATTACTTAGGAACAAGCTCATTTCAATACATTTTTTTAATACTAATTCAAGACTATTCAATGCCTAGTCAAAGCTCTGTCCATAGGGTGTGAAATCATCCATGAAGACTTCCATTTTGTCAGTCAGAAAATCGGAGAAAATACTCAATATGGCTCTTTGAAATGTTGCTGGGGCATTACATAAACCAAAGGGTAGGACACTATAGGCATAAGTTCCCCATGGGCATGTAAAGGTCGTCTTATCTTGATCAGCTGGGTGTATTAAAATTTGGTTGTACCCACTAAAATCATCTAATAATGAAAAGTACTTGTTTCTAGATAATGTATCCAGCACCTGGTCTATAAATAGAAGTGGAAAATGATCTTTCTTGGTTTCTTTATTCAGCTCCATGTAGTCCACACAAATTCTCCATTGCCTCCTTTTTTGGGCACTATGACTAGTGGTGAGACCAACTCACTATCAGATATTGGGTAGATGAACCCTACATCTAATAACTTTTGTAATTCCACTTTGACTATGTCTTTTAGTGCAGAGTTCAACCTTCTTTGTGGTTGCCTGATAGGAGTAGAACCTTCTTTGATGTAAATGTAGTGTTTGTAGATATTAGGATGTATTCCTTTCATATCTTCATATGTCCATGCAAATGCTTTACTTTTTCTTCAAGTATGTTCTATAAAATTAGTCACAATAGATCTAATGAACAAGTAAATCAATCACAACAGATGAACATAGAAAATATGGTGTAAAACTGTGCAAAACATGTAGCAGTGCTCAATATCCCAGTAAGGGTGAATGATTACAATAGAATACAGTAACAATGACTGAGCAATTCGAATTTCCTAAGGAGGTCATTCGAATCACTGAATGGAGTAGCTTGACTCCAACTAGGAATCCTCATCATCAATCAGTAGTGGTCATCAATGCACAAGAACCAGTCATCCAAGTATCAATCTGAGTCTAACTGAGTGTAACATGTGTAACTGAAGTGTGTAGCACTGATATAGGGAAGTGGGATCAATGGAGGGTGCATGGGAGGCTAACTGAAGTCAGAACAAGTCATCTAGTCAATCTGGAGGTCCAACAGAAGTGAAACAGTTAGTCGGGAGTGAAACTAGCCTCAAATCAGGGAGAATCGAAGCTAACTGAGTGTAACTGAAGTGGAACTGCAGTGGTAGGTGAATAAGTGCACCCTTCTCTAGCAGTAGGTGAGAAGTGGGTGCCTTCCTGACTAGGAGGGATAAAACTATGAAGTAAGTGGCTCCCGGGTGCTAGAATAAGGTGGCTAAGGTGCTGGAGGCATCAACCTGGTGACTGGGATGCATGCAAAGTGCATGCAAACCCTAGAATTTGCATGCAAACCCTAATTGCATGCAAGATCCTGAAAAAGATGATGTGGATATCCGAACACCCCCCCTCAAGCTAGACTATGATGTGCAAAAAAAATAATGTGGGGCCCTGGTAACTAAGACCAAAGGTCACCCCAATACAATAATCCAAAAAATGCTGAAAATAAACTAAGTGAGGAAAGAGGGAAAACCCAGTGGGAAGAAATCCCCCCCTCAAGCTAAAGCATAATAATGGATCAATCTGTCTCCACCATGATGGAACTCACACCCAACAGTGAACGGAGGTAAGAGAACTTCTTCTCAGTGAAGCTCTTGGTGAAAATGTCTGCAATTTTCTCATCAGTAGGGCAATATTGCAGAATGATGGTACGATCATGCACCAACTGTGGAATGTAATGCATATGAATCTCAATGTGTTTGGTCCTTTGCAACCAAACTTCCTGTTTGCAGGCATTGACTACCCCTCAATACTCTGCCTCTGCTGAAGAAAGTGCAATGGCTGCTTGCTTTTTGCTGGACCAGAAAATAGCACCATGACAAATCATGAAAACATAACCGGAAGTGGACTTCCGATCAATGCTATCACCTTCCCAATCTGAATCAGTAAAACCAATGAAATCAAGCTCAGAATCTGCACCATAATGTATGCCAAAATGTTTCGTACCTTGCACATACTGCAAGATCCGCTTGGCTTCCCACCAATGAAGCTCATGGGGCTACTTCATATACCTTGACACGGCACTCATGGCATATGAAATATCAGGCCTTGAGTGTATCAAATAAAGTAGTGAACCAATCAACTGTCGATACATACTGCAATCTGCAAGCAATGTAGAATCTCCCTCCTCAAGACTGATTCCTCAGAGGAATGGGAATGGGGATACCTTACATTCAGCCATATTAAAATTCAATAACAGGTCGGAATCATATTTTTGTTGAGATATAGTGATCCCATCAAAATTTTGAGCTATCTCCAAGCCCAAAAAGTGACTCAGCAAGCCCAAATCGCTCATGTCAAAAGCTAGATTTAAGGCAGTTTTTAGCTTGTTTATTGAAGTAAGAGTGCTACCAGTAATGAGAAGATCATCAACATAAAGTACAATAACCAAAAAATTACCTTTAACTCACTGAAGGTACACTTTCGGATCAGATTTGCATCTTTGGAAATTCTGAGAAAGAAGGGAGTCCATCTTTGCATACCAAGCTCTTGGGGCCTATTTTAACCCATACAAAGATTTCTTCAATCTACAAACTAATGATGGATCTGATGTATAGCCCCCTGGATTCTGCATATATACCTCTTCAGCAAGGTCTCCATGTATAAATTCACTCTTCACATCCATGTGGTGCACTTCCCAGTGCTTGGATGCGGAAATAGCCAAAACAAGGCGGATGGAATCCATCTTTGCAACCAGTGCAAAGGTCTCAGTGTAGTCCACTCCTTGGACTTGGGAGAAACCTTTTGCCACCAACCTTTCTTTGTATTTTCTAATAGAGCCATCAGCAGCAACTTTCATGCAGTAGACCCATTTACACTTCACTAATTTTCTTCCAGGTGGAAGAGAAACTAGCTCCCATGTATTGTTCTTTTGAAGAGAACTGTACTCTTCATCCATGGCACTTTGCCATCTCGGATCTCGGTAGGTAGAATAGTATGATGTGGGATATGAACCAGCCATCAAATAAAAAATCTCAGGAAGTAATGCATCAGCAATAGAAAGAGCCATACTTTCTCTTTGAAAGTCTGCTCTTGTTCGTCTCGGATCAGCAGGATTTCCAAGGTTCGAACCAACAGATTGGAGAGTGTTTTGGGCCCACTTTGGTAACTGAGGAGGATCATAATGGTCAGATTCCGAACCTGATATGTCATGATCATCATGTGCTGCTAAAATATCAGAAATATCAGAACTCATACCTTCATTATCGCTGCACAGATCTTCTTCTGGTGAAGGCGGTGAATCGGCAGTCTCTTCCTCGACTAGTTGCAATTCTTGAAGCGGTTCTTCAAATTGCACATTGCGCTCTATGAATATATTTTTAGATCTGATATCCATGAGTTTATATGCTTTTGATTCTTCCCCATATTCTATCAATATGCACTCAATACTTTGTGGATCCAAAGCTCGTCTCTTCTTGGAAGGAATTCTAGCCCATGCAGTAGAGCCAAAAACTCTCAAATTTGACACATCCGTTTGTGACCAAAGAATGCTTCGAAAGGAGTCATACCTTTCACGGATGAATGTGGAAAATGGTTATGTATGTATGCAACAACATTGATTTCTTCATCCCAAATATTTTCAGCCAAACCGTTTGATTCAATCATGCATGTAGCCATCTCTTTCAGTGACCGATTTTTCCTTTCTGCTACACCGTTCTACTGGGGTGTGTAGGGAACTGTATGTTGGATCTGAATTCCGCTTTGGGCACAAAGTTGTAGAAACTAGGCCTTGATATATTATCCACCATTATCATATATAAGAGCTTTGATCTTTCTCTTAGTGGCGGTCTCAACAGAAGCCTTAAAATCCTTGAATTTTCCAAGCACTTCTGACTTGTTTTTGAGAAATAATACCCATGTAAAGCGGGAAAAATCATCAATAAATGTCAAAACATACCTTGAAACATTTAATGATGTATGGGGCAGCGGACCACTGATATCAGAATGTATCAACCCCAAAACTGTAGAAGCTCTGCTAGCTTTTCCGTGGTCGAATCTGTGCTCGGGGTGCTTCCCAATAATGCAACCAGTGCATATTCCCTTCGAGCAACGGAGTTGTGGAAGACCATCTACCATGGAATTGTTTGATAGCAGCAAAAAATACTTATAATTAAGATGTCCAAATCTTTCATGCCAAAGCCTACTAACCTCATTACCATGTGTGCGAAGAGCAGTGGGCTTTGCAAGCGGAATAAAGTGTGAAAACTCATAGCATTTTGCAGTGTGGTTTGCCTTTTCGAATACAACAAGTCTTCCACTTTTGATATCAGAAATTTCAACGGTATTAGGGATGAATGTAACTTGCTTTGGTTCACCATTGTGTGTCATTTGATACACAGAAATAAGATTTGAAGCCAAGGAAGGCACATAGAGAACATTCTGAAAGCTTCCATGATCTACATGAATCGTACCTTTGCCCTTTGAAGAAATTTTTGAGTCATCTCCCAAATGGATGGGGATGGAGCTTTTTGGATCGAATGAAGAAAAAGAATCAATATTTTCAGCCATATGATTCGATGCACCTGAATCCATCAAGAGAGTAGTGGGCTTCGAAACAGTTGCCATGAGTGCTTGTCCTCTTTCATGATCATCATTCCTATCCTTCTTACTTGCACTGTCAGGAAGAGTTATGTTGTTCTTTTCCAAAAGGAGGGCCATTTGATCTATAGTCTTCTTCATACATGAACTTTCAGGATGAAAGCCACGGTTGAAATAAGTACATTTAGATTTTTGGTTACCTTCTTTGCCCTTTTGCTTGAACTTTGAACTGGATGGTGCATTCGTCTATTTGCCTTTCTCTCTTTGCTTGTGAGGTTTGAATTTGGGCTTCTCCTTCTTTTGCTTTCCTTTACCATTCGAGATCTTGGGTCCTTGAACATATAGGGCTGAATCTTTGGAGCTTATGGACCCCATTTGAATCAACTTGTCATGCTCTTTTGTGATGGACTCAATGAAGGCATTCAAGGTAGGCATCTTCCAATTTGGGGTAGTTAGCTGACCGGAATTGAAAGTAGAGACAAATACCGAATAATATTTACCAAGCTTGCTGAGAATGGAGAGGATCAATTGTTTATCTTGTTTGATAACTCCACTATTCTTCAACTACAAGTTCAAGTTCTTGAATTTTGTGAAGAATTCATTAATGGTCTCAAAATTCTCAGGACTAAGGGCAATCAATTCATTCTCTAATTGAAAATCCCTAAGCTCGTCCTGCTTGCCAAATAGTGTTTCAATTTGCTCCCATATAGCTTTTGGAGTCTTCAATCCACTGAGATGGAAGTGAAGATCTTTGGAGATGGAGAGACAAAGAATACCATAAGC
Source organism: Larix kaempferi (assembly GCA_027924585.1). Classification (NCBI taxonomy): domain Eukaryota; kingdom Viridiplantae; phylum Streptophyta; class Pinopsida; order Pinales; family Pinaceae; genus Larix; species Larix kaempferi. The sequence goes on from BSBM01000264.1 coordinate 7,404,774, forward strand.
TTCATCAAGCTTGTTGTAGTGTTTGGTTCTATCTGACAAGGTGTTTGGCTCCAATTCAAGACCAAGAGTGACTCGGTAGTAACCTTTTGAACGTAATATGATCTCCATATCATCTTTCCAATCAAAATAATTGAATGGGGTGAGGATAGGCTTTGAATAAGAGTATTCCATTTCTAGGAGCGAGTGCACACTGATGTAGAGAAGCTTGCAAGGGCAGATTAGCAAATGAAAATGATGGAGACAATAACCTGCAAATCACAATAAACCAAGAACAATGAGGTCGAACAATCCACCCTTTTAGAGTTGCATCACACCTGGGATTGGAGATCAAACAATGTTGAATGGGTCCAATGTATCAGATCCAGGATTTATGTGGAAACTCAAGCTTCTGGAGTGGTATTGGATGTATTTTCAAGCTTTGCATGCACAGGAGTGAATGCCCTTGAGATCTTTCATGCCAAAACTTTTTGCAATTTTTGAGAAATTCACTCAAATCTTCTTGTAGAAACACCTGTAGAAAAGAGATATTGTCCCTGCAATGGCTCTGATGCCATGTAAAATTAGTCATAGCAGATCTAATGAACAAGTAAATCAATCACAACAGATGAACATAGAAAATATGGTGTAAAACTATGCAAAACATGCAGCAGTGCTCAATATCCCAGTAAGGGCGAATGATTACAATAGAATACAGTAACAATTACTGAGCGATTTGAATTGCCTAAGGAGGTCATTCGAATCACTGAATGGAGTAGCTTGACTCCAACTAGGAGTCCTCATCATCAATCAGTAGTGGTCATCAATGCACAAGAACCAGTCATCCAGGTGTCAATCTGAGTCTAACTAAGTGTAACGTGTAACTGAAGTGTGTAGCACTGATATAGGGAAGTGGGCTTAGTGGAGGGCGCATGGGAGGCTAACTGAAGTTAGAAAAAGTCATCTAGTCAATCTGGAGGTCCAACGGAAGTGAAACAGTCAGTCGAAGTGAAACTAGCCTCAAATCAGGGAGAATCGGAGCTAACTGAGTGTAACTGAAGTGGAACTGCAATGGTAGGTGAAGAAGCGCACCCTTCTCTGGCAGTAGGTGAGAAGTGGGTGCCTTACTGACTAGGAGGGATAAAACTCTGAAGTAAGTGGCTCCCGGGTGCTAGAATAAGGTGGCTAAGGTGCTGGAGGGATCAACCTGGTGACCGGGATGCATGCAAAGTGCATGCAAACGCTAATTGCATGCAAGATCCTAAAAAAGATGATGTGGATATCCGAACATCTTCATCAATTTCTTTTCTTGCTCTAGTTGTAATTTGTAATTTATGTTGACTGATTTGCCAGGGTGAATTTCCACGACTTTTACCTTTTCAATCTGTTCTTCTAGTACTTCTGTCCATAAGTCATCCATGTTCTGTTTTGAACTGTCACCTGTTTCTATGGAAAAAAATTCTTGAATAATATGATTGTTAGAATATAATATTTTGTATAAATCTATCTATATGGCCATCTTCATCTATTGCTTTTAGTGATATTGCAGCATCAATTGTTAGGATAGGTCGGAGGTTGTTATTTGGTGTGTTCTGGTAATAATTAGTCCAATTTTGATATTCTAACTCTGAAGATTTCATTGCTGGTGGGTAGATTGTGATTTTCTTCCTGGTATGTCCACTGGTGATTGTCATATTTCCTGATCGGCAACCTATGTAAGCATCCATAGTTGCTAACCAAGGTCTACCTAAGATAATTGGATATCCACTAAGTTTGCTTTTGATTTTGATTACTATAAAATCAGCTAGGTATTCCCATGATTCAATATTGATCATAATGTCTTCTAGAATGCCTTCGGGTTTCACAGTGGATGTGACTGCTAGTTGGAGTACTGTTGTGGTTGGTCTGACCATTGTTTGGAGTCCCAGGTATAACATGGTTTCCTTCGTTATGACATTGATCACAGCTCCCAAATCTATTAAGATTTTATTTATTTGCTTGTTATTTATGGTGACGTTTACTACAGGACTACCAGGATCAAGATATCTAGGTTTTATTATGACACCCAACATCAAATCGACCAATTGTCACACTACATTAATAGTTGGTGGATCATGCTTCCTCCTTCATGGTTTCTTTAAACAATTCTCTCTAATGAATTTGTTGCAGATGGGCACATCCCTTATGGATTGTAAAATCAGGATCTGGATGTTTAAGTGCTTGAATTCGTTTAAAATTGTATTCTCTTCCTCTTCTTTTGTACTTCGGACTAGTTTTTTCTGGAAATGCAGGGTTTATGTTGCGTGGGAGTGGTTGGGTTTCATCCTCAGGAGGTTCTAGTTCATCAGGATTTTGAACATAGGGTTCTGATGTTTGGTCTTGAGCTTCAAGTACGGGTTGTTGGATGTTGTGTGGGGATGTATTCTGCAACGTTTTTCCAGATCGTAGGTTTATTTCATTTATTTCTATGGTGTCTACAACATAGGTAGGGAATTGTGTGATATCAGCATTATAAGCCTATTGCTACTGTGGGGGTCTGTTATTATTAGGATTTGGAATTGGTTGGGATGGAATGGGTGGAGGTATGGGGGGTGGTTGAGGTTGTGGGGGTGGCATAATAAGTGGTTGTTGTAATGGCGCCCTCCAATTTGATGGATGGGGGTATTGATTTGCATAATTTGTGGTGGATGGAAAAGGTGGGGGGTATTGAGGATAATACGATTGTTGATAGGATGGTTGATATGGTTGTTGATTCTATTGCCATTGGTTTTGATTTGGCTGTGCTTTCCATGGATTTGGTGCAAAGTTACAATTTGGCTATCCTTGATTATAGTAGGTTTGATTGCTCTGCTGATATGGTCTAACAAAATTATTCCTTCTCTGATTTATAAAACAGAGTTGTTCTATTGCTCCTTCAGCTGCTGGGTCTTGAATAGCTGCCTTACATGAGGGTAAGAGGGGACATTTATCAGTGGAATGGTCGTCGGTGTAGAGACCACATACTTCTATTGTGTTCAAGGTGCACTGCCCTTTCTCATGCTTCTTTCTACAACAAGGACAGAATACTACCAAGGCTTGGTTAATTTCATCCTGTTTCTTTTTTATTTGAAGAGCATCAAGTTGCATGTCCAGAGATTATAGTATTTCAGTCTTCATGTCATCCAGCAGGTTTCCTAAATCATATTTTGTAAGTGTTGGTCCTGAAGATGATGATCCACCAGTGGATGTATGTGTATCCCTTGTCCCATTCTTAGTTTTCCTAGATCTAGAGTAGTTTTTAAAGATTTGCAGGATCTTGTCAAAAGATTTTTGGAATATATCTCCATCTCCTAGGAGATTTAAGACTTCAAAATTCTCCTCTTTTACACCTCTAAGAAGGAAAAGTTTTAGAGATTCAGGATCCAAGGTGCAATGACTAGCTCGTTTGTAGCTGAGTTGAAATCTTTGGGCATAATCTTCTAATGACTCTCTTTCTCTTTGTTGCATCCTAAAGATTTCATCCCTAGTATCTTTGGCCTGTATCTTTGGCCTTGCAGTAGTCCCTATATTTTTCTAAGAATGACTGTTTCATTTGATCCCAGCTAAAGATACTATTCCCTTCAAGGCTCATGAACCACCGAAGAGATAGGTCTTTCAGTGTGGAAGGAAAAGGCCTAAGCTTTTGTGCATCAGTAGTGTAATCAAATGATCTGCAAACTACCTCAAATTCAAATAGGAATGTGTCAGGATCTTCTAAATTCAAACCATGAAAGTTTGGCAGATTATTAGGATTGATGTTCTTCATTCTGGCATCTCCAAGTGGTATGCTAATGGGAAAGGTGAAAAGCTCCCTAGGTTCCTCCTCTTTGTTTTCCATTGAGGTGTTTGAGCTGCAACTGGTAGTGAAGTTTTCTCTGTTTTGATTGTATGTGGGGTCAGTTTCGTCTTCAGAGTGTATCAATTCAAACTGAGAATGGTAAGAACTGTTATTACCGTTGTTGCTCATGGGGTGCTTGGGCAGAAAGTGGCCAAATCTATCCCTTTGTCGACGAGGCATTCATTGGTAAAAATATTTATGTTTTTGTTTTATGTAATTTTTGTTTTATTTTTGTGTTGTTTTTAGGTGATGTCTCCTAAAATATTTAGCACCTCCCCAGCAATGGCACCAAAAAGTGGTGAGCTCCCAATGTGGATGCCTAATGAGGGAAACTATACCAAGAGCCTACTTTAAATGTCAACCCGGGGGACGTACAAACTTTAGAGGTGAAGGCACTATCTGTGCTCTTATAGGATAATATTTGTCACAGTTGGATGTCGGTATCAATGTTCTAAGGGTTTCCTACTCAATATGTAAAACTAGTTATGCTACAGGATTAAATACTAGAAAGCAATAAATCTAATTAAAAGAATTAAGGTACTGAAAGCAGTAAATCTGTTTTAAGAAATAAAGATACCAAAAGCAGTAAATCTATTTTAAATAATTAAAATGATGAAAGTGAAAGAGATAATCTTATGAAATTACTTAATGTAGAATGATAAATCTAGAAAATGAAATGCCATAACAGATCTATTCTAATATTGGAGAAAACAAGGTCTGTAATTACTTTATGCCTAAAATTAGAATTATGATCTAAACCATTTTAAATCCCAAGACTAAAATTGAAGTGCGATCATTTCAAGCTATCCATCCATTACTAAGGAGTCAACGAAATTAATCACAATGAGAAACAGTCATAAACCTCAGATCTAAACCATGATATTGAAAGCAAATCTGATACACATGTAATCGTTGGTTAAAATATGCGTTGGAAGAAAGCAGCTATAGGACTACTGAAACCGTTTTGCTGTACTACAGAAGGTATTGTAAATTAATACAGAAATAGTAAATCATTCAAGCGCTTCCATATGCAGTATAACTGTTCATCAATGTAAAACACATAATTGGAAAAATACCTGAAAATGGAAATCCCCTGAATTACGTGTTGGAGGGGCCCTCTCCAACCCGTACTCAGGAGAGAATGAAACTTATAAACGTTGGCTGGAATTTAACATCAATCTCCCATTAAAATATAAAATCCATGTCAAAACAAAGGTTTGTACTTCGCAGTATCTCAATAGTGCAGAAAATGTTAAAACAATGTTTCTCCAAAATGTCAATAGAGACCTTGCGCTATCCGAGAGGTCCATATTTATATAATTCGTAATGCAGAACTTAACTAAATGTTTAAATGCCGATTTTCCCTAAACAGGAGTGCATTCTCTATAAAATAGGAAACAACGTGCTGAGATTGGTGATCCCTCAGTCTTCTACACGTTCATCCTTTAATGCTCCTGAACCTACTCAATCACGCTCGATTTCCACAGAATTAGTTTAACGAATATGCATTTTAACATACAAGAATAATTATCAAAACAGTTTCATTAAATAATTAAAGTAAAACATTTTTCCCACAATTGAGTGTGTTTCTTTTCCATTGCTTGAGTTGGACTGTGGCAAAAAGGGTTATCAAATACCTGAAAATTGGACTCATCAGGTCTGAGTGGGTTATGGAATGTGAAAATATTAGGGTGGAAAACCGAAGGACTATCGACTCAGAGAAGGGAGCCCCATTCTTCACAAATAAAGAAAAGATACATCTGTGAAATGAATGAGTATTCTATAACCCTAACTGAAGATATACATGTTTGGTTATTAGGTTTAATACGCAGAGCATGTTTTATTATTTCATTATTATTCCAGACTGCTTTAGTGTGACTAGGGCCTACATGGCTCACATCAGAAAGGGATGCATGCCTTTCGGATGATGGGTTATGTTAGGGTTTTCAATATTGACTACACCCTAAGGGAATGGAAACATTCCTGGTGTTTCAATACTTGATATTGAATGTTATGAAATATGATTACAATTTTAGAGCAGCAATACTGATGAGCCTACTTATCCTTCTTGTGCTATCAGCTTACACATATGAACTCTGGTGTTGCATGTAAGAGGCAAAGTTCAGAAGGGTTCTCAAGAGAACTGTATGGGCAGTGGTAACCTGTCTACGCTAACACTAAAGGACACTAGAAGAGATGGATAGGCCCGAGGAGCTGTGTAACAGAAAAGGGGCATCATCATTCTGTAGTGTGAGTGGGTATTTTGGGGCCATGCTAGCCGGCAGTCAAGTAAGTCACCTATGGAGTTTCTGGAGGGAACCACTGGGTTGCATAAGAGAAGGAGCCACGTACTCATATTACATTATTCTTATTGCCTGATAAACTTAATCGGTGTACTGGCTTGGCAATGGTTTTTTTATGCCTGATAAACCTAGTCAGAGAACTGGCTTGGAATTGGATATGTGGATGTTGTGGTGAATGGTTGTTTTATGCCTGATAAACCCATTTGGAGAACTGGCTTGGCATTAGATATGTGGATGTTGTGGTGAATGGTTGTTGGATGCCTGCGAAACCCAGTCGGTGTACTGGCTTAGCATTGGCTATTTGCATGTTGTGGAGGTATTGGTGAAGGGTGTTATTTCCTAACAAACCCAATCGGAGAACTGGCTTGGAAATGGTCGTTGTATGCTTGATAAACCCAGTTGGCGTACTGGCTTAGCATACTGATTTTTGAAATGCTTGATAAACCCAGTTGGCGTACTGGCTTAGCATACTGATTTTTGGGATGCCTGATAAACCCAATTGGCATACTGGCTTGGCATTGCCTATTCAGATGATGTTGTGGAAGCAGCATGTGTGCTGGCCAAGCATCCACCCCACAGGTGACCCAAGGCTTGTAAAGCAGAGAACGAAACCTGTGGGGTAGCAAGGAAAATGCACAATAAAGATAAGTATTCATTTTCATTTATTTTCTTGTTTGGGATAATGAAAATTTTAGGTATAAGTCTTCTAATAGCTAAGCTGATACACTATTGTTTCTTTGTTGGAAACCTTGGTCATTGTAGGAAACATGGACCCTGAAAGAACTATAAATTCTTGGTTAATCTAGAGAGTAACTGATGCTCGATAAATTTAGAGAATAGTTGGTGGGGGCATTAACCACTTGATGTTGTGGAGCAGACGGCGTGCTGGACAAACATTCTTTAATTAATTAATAAAACCAATCGGAGCACTGGCCTAGCATATTGCTAAATAAGATGATTGATGAAACCCAGTCGGCATACTGGCTGGGCATTACCTATTCGAATAGTTGTGGAGTAGCCTGTGTGCTGGCCCAACATTCATTATTGCATCCACGAGAAATCCAAGGCTTATAAAGCAAAGAAGGAGCCTATGGAATAAAGTGAAGACATCCAATGCATATAAGTATTTGGTTATCTTGCAGCTTCTTGCTTATGAATATACATGTGTATATGATTTATTATGATTTCTCAAACTCTTATTTAGAGATAAACCCTATTAAAATAAAATAAACATGTGAATTGATTCAATGTTTGAGTGTAGGTATTGCTGGAAGCAAGGACTATGAAAGCATCTGGAGGATGCATGTGGACATGTGACTATCATAAAGAGCTCAGTATGAGCAGTAATGAAAGATGGTGCTAGTGGATATGTGTGGGTCCTAGCATCCAAAGTTCTTGTAGGCAACAATGGGAAGGACTCCCATGTTGAAAATCCTTAAACAGACCTTAGACACTAAGTGTCATAGCCAAGAACGGGAAAGTCAAGCATTCACGCTGAAGTGAAAGAGGCTAAGGAGCATGAAACCACAGTGATGGTGTGGCTCTAGATTGGAACAAGACTAAGGGGGGGGGACTCTTCCTCTTCTCTTTCATTTTTGATTCATGCATTTCAGAAACAAAGGATTGTTGAATGCATGTTGTGACTGGAAATTGATTGTGTTTATTGCTTGAAATGAATTGTGAATGCTAAAATAGTTATTTCCATATGAAAGGATGAACATGAACGAGTTCATGTGTATGTTGGGAAAGCATGAAATGTGTGGAAGTCTCATGGGTAAAGCATGGACGTTCCATGTCAATTAAGCAATTAATTGACTAACTTTAATATTGTGTTATGCTTGTCCTAACAGGAATTTCCATGATGAATCTCACAGATAAGATAGTGAAAGCCATTGGTTTTGGCTGAAAATATTCCTCAAGTAGTTGTCAAGACAACAAGAAAGATGGCAGCCATGAAAATTCCATACTTGTAGATCAATGGGAAGGTGAATGAAAGGAATGGATTGCTGTAGATCGATGCCCGCCTGAAGAGATGGAAGATCAAAGCTAGCAGGAGCAGCTTGAGGAAGCAAAAGGACTTGATCTGAAATTTCAATGTAAAGATATGAACGCAGGACAGACCTGCCACATTTTGTGATTTTTGAGACATGTGTAAAGTGGGTATATACTCTGAAGTATTGGAACACCGAGGACTGTGTTATTCCAAGGGGAGGGGAATTTCATGTCCCCGTCTTGACCTTATCACATTAAAATTATAAATGATGTAATCTTGTTATATGATTGTGGTGAGGAGCTTAATGCCAAGGCCCCGCCATCGATTTATTGATGCATATGGTTTACGTGCTAGCCCGACACAATGGAATTGTAAATAAGCATTTAATAAAATACCCACAACTAGCTATGCAACGCAACAAGATATGGGGGCATGATTTTACAAGGAATTGGGAGGGAAAACATTCAAACCCTTGAGCCAATCAAGTCAAGCCAAGTGTTAATGAGATAACCCACCAAACACTCAACTACCAATGTTGACTTTTGTACCGAATCATTAATTTCTCCCAAAAGTTGGTTGAGGTTGTGAATGCCTTGGGAGTGGAGAGGTATGGCAGTCGATTTCGAGTATGGGCAAGCCACCAACATGGAAAAACGTGTTTGGCTTCCTTGGCAAGAAAAGAGCCATGAATTTTCCTCCCAAGACATTACCCATCAACCAGTTTTGCCTCTCTCACGTTTTTGGAGCTAGCTGGTCTTTCCCCATCACGTTTTTCACCATTTTCCTGCATTTCCCATGCCTGGGAACTCATTTTTGTATTGCACAATGGCTGGGAGGAAGGGAGCCATGATTTTGGGGTTTATGGAGGCCGTTTTTGTCCCTTGAATGCCCAGAAACGTTTTCTGGAAATGGTTTTGCTCTCCCAGGGTTGATTCCCAATTGCTATTTCGTTTTTGGTGTTCCCGTGATTTGGGAAATTCCATGGCCATCTTATTTGTAAAATCCCATTGCTGAAAATGGGTATCCATGCCCAATTGGATTTGTTGTGTGTAAAAGAAGGTTGGGGTTGAGATGGGTTTCTATTCCTTTGGCTGTGAATGAATTGGGATGTTCCCTTTTCCTTGTAAGAATCATGCCCAGCTCGGGGGTGGCAGTTGTGTTGAGAGATCTATGAACACAACTGGCCTATGGTTGGGTGGAACATTGCAGCAACATAGCTAGTTGTTTGGGGGCAATTGCACAAATGAACATAAGTGTTCTCTATGTGCATTTTACTTCTGCAATGTTTTAATTTTATGTTTATTATTGATATGTTGAATGCATATGAAAGATGTGTGTGGGTGATGTTCTTATTCCGCTGTGCATATATGTTTGATTTTAATCTGCACACATTAGTTTTATGGCTATGAGTCTAATGAATGGGCTGAGTTTTTGTGAAAGCCCTAGATATTGGCATCATGTCCCCTCCCTTGCCTTGGATGGATGGGTGGGTACGTGACAACTCACCAGAACAATGTTTGGTAATCATATTCTCAATCAACAATATAACATAAAATTCATTCTGAATAATTCCACTGAATATTATATGTTGTGTAATATCTTCATAAAATAATAACCCACGATGCAATAATTAACCATTCAAAGCATTTTCTTGAATTGACATGTCATTAAATCTCACCATGAATTAACATTTATTATAACATAAAGTTCCATTCTCCATATCAACATAAATAACATGATAGCATAAGACCATATGTTATTAGTCACTACACATAATTCACAAACAATAAGGTACCATGTGAGTGTGAAACAACATCCCATAACTACATGTCATATATCAAGTTGAACCAAAATAAATAACCTACTGAATAGCATGTAATATCAATATATCATAAAATATATCCATCTGCCACAAAAATTAAGATGAAATAACAACATATAAATTGTGTGTTATCTATTACAAAATATCAATAAGTTCCATATTGAATGTCACATGAAATAGAATCATATCAAAACTATGTGTCATGTACCAAATCAAAATCTACTTGAAAAGATATGGAAAGTCACAATGCATAATGTCTACATCCTCCCATATGGATGATTCCAGACTATACTGATCCCATGGGGACTTAACCTACTCCATGATGCACTTGTGCAGCTATCGTGTTATGCGTTCCAATATGCAATATGATTCATCCTAGATAATCCATTCCTCAGAAACCTACATATTCTAAAATTTTAAAACATGAGATGGATCTAGAATGTGATGTCTACGTAAAAAAATACGAAATACAATATGCATCCTTCCTAAATGGGGTGGCATCTCAATCCGGTAAGCAATAGGCCCAGTTCTCTCAAGAATCCTTGATGAATCGACAAATCTCGGGGCTAGCTTATCCCCCTTAACAGATTTAAACGGACTTTTCATAGGCCTTGTTGGAAGAAGTTTTCATTGATGTCAACATGGTCAAGAGATATGTGTCATTAATATTGAGTGATGTTGTCATTCATGTCAAAGTGATCATGATCATGTAGTTGTAATGTTAAAGATGCACCAGTGATGATGATTAGGGGATAGTAATAGAGGATGATTTTTTGAGTAATGTTTGATGAAGTCTTGTGAAGTCACGAAGATAAGACAATAAGAATTCTTGAAGCCCCTAAAGAATCTCTTGAAGAAGATTTCTTGAAACAAGTGTATATAAATCCGAAGCATTCCCCTTATGGTGTAGCGGTTATGCATGGCCCTCATGGGAAGACACTTTGAGTTGTACACAAATAGATAAAGCCCTTAAAGAAGTCCCTAAAGTTGCTCCAAAGTAATATTTGTGTAAAGTGTGAAGAAACCCCTTAAAAAATGGTGTTGGGTCCACATGACCAAGATGATTGGATCATATGACCATGAGAATTAGCCCCTAAATTAATAAGGATTGGTCCACAAGACCATGCTGGTGTGAAATATGAAGAAACCCCCAAAGAAATGGTGATTTGGTTCACATAACCCTAATGGTGTTGGGTCCACATGACCCTGAAAGGAATAAATAGTTTTCCACTTGAGTATGAGGATGAGGAGATGGCCCCAAAGCCCCTTTGATGAAATCATGAAGTGAGAAAGAATGCAAGTTATAGTTATTTAATGAAAACCATTAGGTGGGGATTGACCCTTTGAAGTAACTCTTGAAATATGGAAGTCCAAGGTTTAAGGAGAAGTTAATTTTGAAGTAACTCTTGAAATATGGAAGGTCGAGATTTAAGTAGAATTTAATTAACCCTTGAATTATGGAAGTTCAAAATTTAAGGAGAAGTTAAATTTTAAGTAACCATTGAAGTATGGATTTAACGAGAAGCTAGCATTCAAGCACCCCTCAAAATATGGAGATCCTAAATTTAAGGATAAGTTAAGCGTTGGCATAAAATAAGCAACAAGGAATCTTGGAAGATATAAATAAGAGATGAATCTTGTCATTTCATTATGAAATCATATATCAGTATTCTCTTATGCGAAATTCTAAGGAGGAAAAGAGGAAAAATATGAAGTTTTGAGGAGGATCAAGTAGTTTCACGAAACTTGCATAACTTTCGCATACAATATCAGGATTACAAATGTCTTGGCTCGTTGGAAAGCTTGTTGTAAAGGCTATTTGATGACATGGTCTAGAGTTTCTTTTGGAAAGGGTTTCTTTATTATTTATTCATATTGAAAAAGGTACGGTTCTTTCTTATGGGCTTACCTTGTGATGATACATGTCTCTCATGGACTAGGGTACATCTTATTAGCTTGACAATGGTATGAATATTGTACATTGAACTTCTCTCTTGGTGAATCTTGTTGAATATATTGCATAGATTATTGTGAACCTGCATAGATTAAGATGATACTTGCATAGATTATGGTGATGATCTTGGTATAGATCATGGTGATGGCATAGATCATGACGATGTTATTGGCATATATTATGGAAATGATCTTGCATAGTTTGTGGTGATTTTACATACATTATAGTGAAAATGATATGTTATTGTTATTCTGGTGATGATGTTGGCATAGATAATGGTGATTATCTTGGGATAGTTTATGGCAATATTGGCATGGATTAGTGTGATGATATTGGCATGATTTAGGGTTCCTCTCTTAGAATGACTTGGAATTTGAAGGTGATAATTATGTTAAAGGTTTGAAGAAGAAAAAAAATGAAGTCTATGGGTGGTTTTTTCTAGGATTTGATTACACTCTTTGGATACATCTAAGTCTAGTTCTATTCAAGAAGGTTTTGTTGCAGATATGAAGACTATCTTGGAAGAAGTTACTTGTAGGTTTGTAGCATGTACATGTTGAGATTGTGATAGTGATAGTGACAATAATAAAAGCAGTGATTGTGACAGATACAATTACAAAGATAGTGATACATATACAGGTTAACAAAGACAATGATATAGGTACAGGTTGACAGAGATAGTGATACAGGTACAAGTTGACAGCGACAGTGATACATGTACAAGTTGAAAAAGATAGTGATACAGGTAAGGGATGATAGAGACATTGATACAGACACATGTTGATAGAGACAATGATGCAGGTATAGGTTGATAGAGATAGTGATAGGAAGATGGACATGGAGACAGTGACCGAGAGAGGTTGACATTCTCATTCATATCAGGGTGGCAAGACAGGGCAAGGATAGGAGATTGAAGTCTCCTTTAGTTCGGTTCCTGAAATGTGTGATTTGGTTCTCACAAAGGGGTTAGGTGTCTCCTTCTAGTTGGTATTAGAGAAATCAGGAGGTTGGTGCCTCCTTCCAATTGGTGTTGGTAAATCATGGAGTTGGAGCTTCCTTCAGGTTGGAGCCTGTAAATCAAGGGGTTGGTGCCTCCTTCCAGTTGATGCTGAAGAATCTTGGAATTTGGTGCTTCCTATGAATGTAATATTGTTATTATATAAGAAAAGTATTATGAGCGAAGTGCGCAGAGTACAACAACAACTGACAAGCTCAGAAATGAAGATGCTAATCTCACCAACAACATTCAGCCATTTATGGATGAATATGCTGAACTTGCTGGCCAAGCCGAGGCAAATATCAAAGAATTTGCTGAATCTCAACAGTTGGTTGATGGCATAACTGAAGAAGAAGTCAGTTCAGACATGGTGCAGACAGCTGCGGAGTGCGTGGCTGAAATGGACTCCGCTATTGCGCAGTGGAAGCAAGCATTCGCTGTGACCCAAGCAAAGGCAGACGCGCAAGTAAAGCGACCACACGCTAGTGCGAGTGGCTCGGGGATGAGCCACAAGTAAGTGTTAGGGGCCTATTGGAGCATAGCCCGCAGCTATGGTAAAGCTGTGAATTTTGAGGAAAAAGCACTAAGTGTTGAAGGGAAAGTGCTAAATTTTGAGTAAGCACCAATTTTGGGCAGAAGTGAACAGTGCGCAGTACGGCTCCAGATGGACGAGCTCAGAGCATATTACGGGCCGGAAATCGCGGAGCTCACGCGCACACGTCAAAGGAGAGTGAATATGGCCGAGTAGAAAGCTCAGCTACCACAATAAATGAAGTGACGGAATAGAGGGCTCAGCTACCCTCATTAAGGCTAAGTATAGAAGTTATGGTTGCTCTGACCAAGGAAGAGCAACGGACCAAAGCATTGAAGGTGAAGGACAAGGAGCAGTGAACGATGAAGCGGTGCCCATACCGGCAATCTGCGTCGGAAATCACAGAGTCTGCAGGAAGTGGCGACGTGACTGCAAGCGGTGCCTACAGTACACCTAGCCATGTCCGTGGTTAGGTTTTTTGGGGATTACTGCTGGGAAAGGCCCACAGTTTTGTAAAGGTGCGACCCTCAGGACCACCTATATATATGTGTAATTGTAAATGGAAGAAGGTTGGATAAGTTAGAGAGGTTAGATGTTGGATAAGTTAGAGAGGTTAGATGTTAGAAGTTAGAGAGGTTGATTAGAAGGTAAGAGTTAGAATTGGAGAGCTGTAGAGCTTGAGTCCCTGAGTTTACAGGCAGTTTGAGTCGACGTCTGAGTTGTTGTAATCTCTGTAGAAGAAGAGAATAGATCGAAGAGAAGGGCTCCCAGCTGTGTGCATGGAGTTTCCCAGAAAGGTCTAAGGCTACAGCAGTGTGCGCAGCATATTGTGTAATTCCCATTTGAGCTAATATAAATACAGTTCCCGTGAATGTGATTTCCCCATGGAGGTGAACCACATAATTCTATTTGTTATGGTAATGTTTTACGTGAATGCATGTCTATGTTTACTATCCATGTTTACATGAATTTCTTGCTATCTTTATGAATGAATATGTAGAGTAAATTCTTGAGCTTCCTTAGAAATTAGACTTATGCATTATCGGAGGGGCCTACAAGAATGTTATCGCTGCAGCGCTTGGGGAATGCGTTACTGCACTGTGGCGCAAGGCCAGAAATGATACAGTATCGGACGCAGTGGGTAATCGCCTCGTGCATAGGTGCGGAGATACCACGCAGCTAGGCTGGTAAGCATGAGTTTCAATGCTGTCGCACTGAGAGGTCTGCGGAAGAGTAAGACATTCTGCTTTGAGGAATCCTCTTGGAAGAGAGGGGAGAAGATTAGCCTCTGCGTCGCCTAGGTTAAGGAAGCCCGATTCCTTATCCCCCCCATAGCCACTTCAGGTGAGACTTCGGGCTGCACCACAGCTCGTTGCCGAGAGGGCCAGTGCGCCAAGGGGTGTTTGTTGCTGCACATCCTGAAAACCCGGGTATGTCCAAGAAAGCAGCCAACAAATGGTTCCGTTTCCTTGAGACTTGTTATTCCGGCGATGTGCGAGATTGATGCGAAACCTAGAGAAAAAGGGAGCCAAGAAATGGTTCCGTTTCCGCGCTAAGGATGTGTGAGGTAGAAGAAGTTGAGCTGAGCGTCGACTTCTAATAGCCATTTGAAAGCCAACAAATGCTTCCATTGTCGACTTTAACCCTATTATTTTGAAGGCAATGTGGTATTGGAATCCTACAGCTAAATAAATTCAAGACTAGTTTGATTCAAAGGCTAGAGATTTCGCTGAACGAGAAAATAGAAGCTCTAGGCTTCAGACAGAAGACTGGTTGCAGAAGCATATTTATACTGACCTTCACGAAATTTTCTTTGTAACATTTGCACTTGATTTGCATGCATGGGTAGCCAAGCTAGCAGATACTAGACGCATCGTGCATGTTGATCAACCCGTCGCTTGGACGCCTGATCTAGTTAGCATTTTGAAGCGGGTAGATAATTCTGTGTCCCGCACAGTAGACTTTTGGTTGAACAGTCTGCTGGAAGGCTTCATCACCGAGTTTGTAGTAGATACGAGAAAGAGCTTCAGCGAGGCTGAGAGGAGCTTCTTCAAAGCACACAGGGGTAAGTTCTTAAATTCTCTGAACTTATGGATTAAAATGCTCCTGCATGAAAAAGGAAAACTATGCATAGCTTCCGATGAATAGCATAGACAAGTAATGTCTGTAGATTTTGATAGTGATCTTGAATTTATTGGTTGCACTCGTAGTGGAAAATGCTATAAAGTAGGCCTTGACCATCATTCTTTTGAGTCTATCCCAGAAGATAGTCGAGCTCCTAGAGCGAGCCATATAGAGAGACAAGGGAGTGCTCATATCCCTTATCACCCTTTAACACTGCAAAAGCCAGATGGGGCTCAGTATAACCCCGCAACAACACCTTCTAGTAGCCCGCATGGTACTTCTAGTACCTCAGCTCCACCTTTGTTTAAACATCCCGGAGGCAGTGCCACAACACCTCCACATCAACCTAGCGCAAGAAGGATGGGTGATGACATGAAGCTACCAACTTTTAGGGGAACAGGGCTAGAAGACCCTGAGCAGCACTGGTTCCTATGTGAAGCCATTTGGATGATTAAGCAAATTAATGATGATGTTGTTAAGCTAGTTCAGTTAGCAACCACACTAAGAGAAAGAGCCTTAACCTGGTTTATGAAATACTCAGCAGCACAGAATAGGACGCTTGCTGATGTAAGAAGTGCTATGATTAAGGAATTCAAGAAACCTAAATCAGAATCACAGTGTATAACAGAACTCAAAGACATAAAACAGTTACCTACAGAGTCAGTATGGGACTTTGACCAGAAGTTCAAAGCCTTGATAGATTAAGTAAGCTTTGAGTTTGCACCGCAGCAGCATAAGGAATGGTTCATTGTTGTGCTGCTTCCTCATATTAGACTTCCTCTTATGCAACAAAATCTCACTACTCAGAAACAAGCTCTAGAGATGGCTATGAAACTAGAAGCTTCACCAATTGCTGGAACAAGCAACGATGTTGAACAGTTGCAGAATTAGTTAGCAAACCTAACCTTGCAAGTGCATGATATTAAGAAAGGAAAGGATGTTAAAGAAGAAATTTGGTGTACAAAATGTAGAGCACAAGGTCATTCAAAGGATCATTGTCCTATTTTCATAGAGTATATTGCGACTGGAGCACCTAACCCTTTACCACAGGCTCAGGGGCCTTGGTGTGAAATCTGTAGAACTAGAGGTCACAAACCACAAGAATGTCACTTGTTACAGAAATATGTACAAACTCCAAAGAATCTATATTGCAATTTCTGTAAATCAGTAGGCCATGATGAGAACAATTGTAGAGCATATGACCTTATGATGGAAAGGAAACATGATGTTTATGGAGTACAGTCAGAGGCACAAGGACCCATAGCAGGTCCACAGTATGAACCAGATCGCGAAGGCAGAGGAGGAAATTATAGGGGTCGTGGACGCACAGCAGGATTTGCTCGTGGAAGAGGACAGATCATTTGTTACAACTGCGGAGCTCAAGGCCATTATGCAAGGGATTACCAAAATCCTACAACCATCTGCAGATACTGTAACTCTTATGATCATGTCATTGAAGAATGCCCTCAGTTGATGGCTAAGATGCAAGCAAAGACACCATAGGTTAACCAGGATATTCTGTTGATTGCAGCAGAAAAAAGAGAACTAGATCCCACAGTTAATATAGTGACGCGCAGTGGAGCAACTACTGGTGCTCCAAAGTTGGGAACTGGAAAGCCAGCGACGCAATGGGTGCACCGCGCTAATATTAAACCATCTCAGCTCGACCTGCAGAAGCAAAAAGAAGCATTCAAGCAAGATCAAGAGCATTTATCAGATCTGCAAGCTTCAATCCCTATCGCAGTTCCGCATAATGATATCAGACCGCAAGTGCTAAGACAAGAAAACCTGGTACAAGAACAGGACACTACATCTGGAAGGCCTGAGGAGGAGGATGCACTAGGCAGTGTCCATTCTTTCCTGAGAAAATGTTTAAAGTTGTTGCACAATGAAAAAGCAACTATGGAACTTCAACACCTATTGTATCAGTGTCAACAATCTGCTTCGATGAATACACCGCAGCGTGCTGTTCACCAGATCGGGAGTCATACTAGAACAGGAAAAGAGATGAGACTCACAACGCAAATTGAAGCATTTGAAATGGATGACATCATTTTGGATTTAGGCTCATAATTTAATGTTCTCACCATGTAGACATGGGAACAGATGGGTAGCCCTCAGCTTACAAGATCTCCTATCCAGCTAAGACTTGCAAATTAGCAACGAGTTTCTCCATTGGGCAGATTACCCAATGTGGCCATTGATATTGAGGGAGTAAGAAGTTCTGCATACTTTGAAGTCATCAAAATTCTAGATGATAGTAGACCTTACCCAGCACTCTTAGGCATAGACTGGGCATTTGATAATTTGGCTGTCATTAATTTGAAGAAAAGAAAGATGACCTTTGAGGATGCCCAGATCAGGTTCATCGCACCGCTTGATCCACTTCAAGGACCACGGTATATTGAACTCATTCGGGCAGAAGAAGAAGTGCGCCACATGGAAAGTTTGTATCAGATGATTGATAGTCATAATGACTATGTCAATCCCATAGCGGACGGCCATATCAGCTGGAGATGCGATAGCTCGTGCACATCAGAGTCAGAAGAAGGACTGGAAAACTGGCAGAATCGCTTACATGAGGTTTCTGCAAGGCGTTGTGCCATGATGACTAAATCCATTCGATGGATTGGCACAGAATTGAATAACACTCCAATCTTTGATGGTTTAACTGAAGTAAGTGAATTCATACATACATATGAACAACAGATCCCAGATGAGCAACGCATACAAGCATTGGATGTAGCACTGCGCGCTACACCTGCAAGATGGTGGGGTGCGCATAAAGAAAATATTGACACATGGCAAGACTGTCGCAGATTGATACTGCGCATATTTCAGGAAACTATAGCAGAAGTGTTGCGCAAATATGATGGACAGAGTGACCCCAGGTCACACGTTGAAGCATGTATTCAGCAATGGTCAGATATTCCAGAGGATGAGTGGGTTCACCTATTCATCCACACGTTGGATACAGTTCCAAGGAACTGGTACACTGAAACAGAATTGCGCATAGGCACTATCACTTGGCCTCTTATGATGGAAATTTTTCAACTTACCTTCATCTTTGAGTTAGAACATCCAAGCATCGACCACGCTTTAAAGTGTATTAAAAAGAAGGTATTTGAACAATGTCCTTTACCAGAATATTCTCAACTAGATTGGGCTGTCCAGATGGAACATGCCCTGGAATGCTATAATTTCACCACTTGTGAAGAGGAAGATGATCCTCGCAACATCAATATTCCAGAATCAGAAGGGACACACAAGGTCGAAGGTCCTCAGCTTGATATCCCTGCCATTACAGAACACATCAAGCTCAAGAAGATTAACATTGGTATAGAAGCCGAGCCCAAGTTTGCTTCTATAGGAGATTATTGGGATGATGAAACTGTTGGCCATATTGCAGATTTACTACGTGACTACCAGGATATCTTTCCTACCAATTTTATAGAAATGAAAGGCATACTAGGATATTTAGGAGTTATGCGCATACCTTTGAAAGCAGATGCCAAGCCAGTAAAACAGCGCCCATACAGGTTGAACCCGCGATATAAAGAAAAGGTTAGAGAAGAAATTGATAAGATGCTCGTAGCAGGTATTATTGAGCCAGTAGAGGAAAGTGATTAGATTAGTCCTATCGTGGTACAAGAGAAAAAGAAAAAAGGTGAAATAAGAATCTGCATGGACTTGCGCAAGCTGAACGATGCATCAGCGCATGATCCATTTACTACTCCCTTTACAGACGAAGTGCTTGATAATGTTGGAGGACAAGAGGCTTACTCCTTCACTAATGGCTTTTCAGGATACCATCAGATCAGAATCCGTCCAGAAGACCGCCATAAGACCACTTTTGCGACTGAATGGGGCTCATTCCAGTATACGGTAATGCCCTTTGGTCTTAAAAACGCTCCTGCTATCTTCTCTAGAGTCGTTGTTGCTGTTTTTAAAGAATTCATTCATAAGTTTCTAGAAGTCTATTTTGATGACTGGACTGTGTTTGGTTTACTAAAGAACCATATAGGGAATCTGCGGATGATGTTAGAAAAATGTAGATAGTATCAGATTTCCCTTAACTTGAAAAAATGTATTTTCTGTGCTCCTTTTGGTATTCTCTTGGGTCATATTGTATGTAGACAAGGACTCCTGATGGATCCTGCGAAGGTTTCCATCATTGCTAATTTACCTGCGCCCAACTCAGTCAAACAATTGCACACTACATTGGGACATACAGGATACTACAGGAAATTTATCAAAGGTTACGCAAAGATAACTGCGCCTATGGAAAGATTGCTGAAAAAGGATTCGAAATTCCAATGGATAGAAGAATGCCAACAGAGCTTGGATACACTTAAAGAAAAGATGATCACCGCGCCTATTCTAGTTTTCCCAGACTGGAGAAAACCCTTTCATGTTCATGTAGATGCTTCTTCCATAGCATTGGGGGTTGTGCTGACACAACCGGGAGAAGGAGGTATTGACCACCCCATTGCTTACTCTAGGAGAAAGCTGTCTACAGCTGAGAAGAACTACACCACTACAGAAAGAGAAGGACTAGCTATGGTCTATGCCTTACAGAAGTTCAGACACTACCTATTGTGCGCTCATTTTAAAAGGTATACTGACCATTCTACTTTGAAATACTTGGTCAATAAGCCAGTGTTAGGGGGAAGAATTTGCAGTTGGCTACTGCTCTTCCAGGAGTATGATTTTGAGGTTATTGTGAAGCTGGGTAGATTGAATGCAGGACCTGACCATTTATCTAGGATAGACTCAGGGGAGGAACCTACAAATCTGGAGGATAATCTGCTTGATGCGCAGCTGTTTTCTGTTCAAGCAGCCCATGAGTATTATTTCGATATTCTTGAGTTTCTCACTACCGGGCAAGCGCCACTTGAGTTTACAATCCAGCAGAAGAAGCAACTTGTTGTCAAAGCCGCAGAATTCACTTCGATAGTAGGCTAGCTCTATAAGTTGGGCCCCGATGAAGTCTTGTGCAGATGTATCTTACCGCATGAGAAGAATTCCATAATCGCAGAAGCATACTCCGAGACCGCAGGAGGCCATTTCGCAGGAAAGCTGACTGCGTAGAAGATCTTAGCCGTAGGTCTTTGGTGGCCAACATTGCACAAGGATACTAAGGAATTCTGCAAATGTTGCGATGTGTACCAGCGAATAGGAAAACCTTCAAGAAGAGATGAAATGCTGCTAAGACCCCAGATAACAGTGCGTGCTTTTGATAAATGGGCCATTGATTTTGTGGGACCTATCAACCCACCAGGAAAGAGAACCGGCGCAAGATACATCATCACAGCTACTGAATACCTCACCATATGGGCTGAGGTGAATCCAGTTAAGAACTACGACGTTGCCACAGCCGCGCAGTTCATT
This sequence comes from Larix kaempferi, assembly GCA_027924585.1. NCBI lineage: Eukaryota > Viridiplantae > Streptophyta > Pinopsida > Pinales > Pinaceae > Larix > Larix kaempferi. The sequence goes on from BSBM01000264.1 coordinate 7,425,722, forward strand.
TTTTAGAACATTATCACTAGATTTGGATGTCCACTGATTCTAATGAGTGATCAGGGCACACATTTCCTGAATGAGACTATAGAGGCCCTTACCGAGGAATTCCACATTAGTCACCATAAGAGTACACCCTACCACCCTCAAGCTAATGGTACGGTGGAGGCATTCAATAAGATTCTCGAGAATGCCCTGACGAAGATCTGTAATCAACAAAGAGATGATTGGGACCTTAGAGTCATAGCTGTGTTATGGGCTTACAGAACCACATGCAAGAAATTAACAGGTCACACACCTTTCAGTTTGGTGTATGGACAAGAAGCAGTTATGCCCATGGAATACATTGTTCCTAGCTTCAGAATTGCGCAAATTACAGAAATGGAAGATACTAATACTATGAGTGAAAGACTCTCACAATTGCTTGCCTTAGAAGAAGACATACTTTTAGCCGGATTCCATCAACAAGTGCAGAAGGCAAGACAGAAAGCTTGGCATGACAGGCATATTAAGAATAAAGTCTTTCAAGAAGGAGACTTGGTACTCCTCTATGATAGTAAATTCATCAAGTTTCCAGGCAAGTTTCGTTTACATTGGTTAGGCCCTTTTCAGGTGACAAAGATAACAGAAGGAGGAGTAGTTCAGCTTGCAAAGCTTAATGGAGAATTGCTGCCCACAATGATTAACGGGAGTCGGCTCAAGGTTTATCATGACGGCCACTCCGCCCTGTTGACTTAACTAGTTGATAAAGAAGTGCAGATGCCCAGTGTAGTTGAAGAAGGCATCGCATTATCACAGTCTACATGGAAATCGCGAGACACTTTCTGTCTCCGGTTTCCCGCGCAGTTCCTTGAAGCATCCGTGCATGTCAATAAAGCCTATTTGGAGCGACCCTATTTGTGCTCTTGCGAAGTTTTTCCCTGGGTTGTCAAACCGTCGCTCTTGCGGAGTTCCGTGTTGTCAATTTTCCACTTGAGGAGTTCTCCTCGCCGTGGAGCCCCCCATGTGCACAGTTACCTATGCTGAAGTGACCCACCGAAAATTTGAATTATGGATGTCCTATAACCACATCTGAATATTAATGAAGGATAAGCTCGCCAATTAATTGTATCTGTTCTGACAGATTCGGCTTGATCTCCCTAAGATTCGCATTTAAGTACTGAGCCGAAAGCCTTAGCTCATCTCCCAAAACGCAGTCAGAGCTAGCTTATCACAATTAATGCACCACAGAGGCGCGGGGGTAGGGGGGTTGTCAAATCATGCATAGGCGCCTACAGCTATGAGCCCCACTTGTCCGCATTTACTATCGCCTTTAGCTATAAATACCCCGCACTCATATATCTTCGGGTTACTTTTCTCGAGTTGCATAGTGTCTTGTTTGAGAATCTAAGTTATTGCTTTCAGAGCGGTGTCGTGCAGGCTGCTCCCTTTGTTTTCAGTATTCATATCCTACGTTGTTCCGCCATTTGTCTGTTCAAGTGCTTGTTGTGTATACTGGTTCACGATGGAGAACCTGTCAACTGAAGAATTTTTTCGTCAATTTAAGCGCATAGGCTTAGATTTTGGCATGGCTACCCCGGTGACGACCTCGGCTTACACGCATCCTGATTGGACTGATCCCAGACAATCCCTGGGAACAAGGGCGTCTCAGCAGTAGCAGCCGGACGAACCCGTTCCAGATCCCTTGGCCACTATGGTTAATTACATTCCTCCGCGTCCAGATGATGCACCCGAGGTGCATATCCTCAAGAATGCCAAGTATCCGATTCCGCTGCCACCAATGGTGGAAATTTTGCGACAAGAAGGGTCCCTGCTTGGACACCTTCCACTGGTTAAGTATTCTGACTTCAACTTGGGAGACTGCAGAACGTATCCTCATTTCACGCCGGATCGCTATCTAACGGTAGTCCATAATCCCACCAGAAAGGTTGATGAATTCATCCCAAAGGAATTTGCAGCAAACCTAGAGAGGCCTGGACTGTTGAACCTGTCTAAGCTACTACACTTTGGGTGTAGCAATGAAGTTAATGCAGTTGTTAAGGCCCTGCTATCCTGTGTTCATGGTGGTTATCTCTGGCTGGGGAGGCCATTCGATTTGAATGTGGACTTGATTCATCATATTACCGGCCTATCTAAGGTTGGTAAGGACCCCAATGTTCATTTTGTTGGTAAAGATAAGGATAGAAAGTTGGCTGCACAGCTGGTACAGAAATACAAGTTAACAAGAGGAGGTCGGGCTTACGACCTCACTATAGTTGAAGATGAAGCACTTAGATTCACAGGCAGTCTGCTTGCAGGCAGACTTCTAACCAAGTGCAGACCTAAAGAAGTCACTGGAGCTATCGCAGAGCTCACAATCGCAATTGCGGAGGGAGAGCAGTATAACTGGTCTCTCTTTCTCCTGAATTCTTTCTTGGATGACTGCAGGAATGTTCAGGACACCGTCGGTTAGTTGTTCCATTTTTCTTGGCTTTTGATTTTATGTGCTTTTATCGGGTGGAAGGATCCCCCCAACACTCAGTTCCTTCCGCGCCGCGCAGGAGAGGTTGCAGGGATACGCTATGTCAACCTCTGGGATTCTAGTAATCCCGCGAAGCACAAGATGAACCGTGCCGTGTTCTGTGAATATTACCATCTCCTCAAAGATACCATCTAGGAAATGCCAAGGCTAAGTGAGGAGACAGCACAAATATATGGAACGAAGTTGGTCTTTTCTGCCAACTTACATGAAATTTACTTCCGCCCTTGCGGAATTGAGGAAGAATGGGCCGTAGGCCTCTACCGTATGACTACTCAGGATGTTGAAGAAACTGTGAAGTCTTGGCCATATGAATGGAGGCAGGCCGCTGAAGTCGCTTCCACGATGCCACCCCCTGCTACGCAAGAGAAAGATAAGGGTAAGGACACGACTGAGCAAAGGCATGATGAAAGTTCGCCAGAACCAGCGGCCAAGAAGCAGAAGGTGTCGCACCCCTCTGAGACCATTTCCTCGGGGTTCGACCAGTACTTGAAGGAGCAATTTCATGAGTTGCGGACCTCTCAGGCTCACATCAGAAGTGCTCTAGACCTACAGCTCGTGGAGTTGAAAGGTCTCGCAGGAAGAGTTGCGCAGACCCATGCGCCAGCATCCGGTTCGCAGACGCTGCAGGCATCTACAAGCACTGAGCACGTTGAAGTACTTGCAGAGAGGCATACTGTCGTTCACATATCGCCTACAAGTATGACATTCCCAGATCCTTTGGCTGCAACCCAGGTAAACACGGTTGTCCCTATTGAGATAAATTTGTCATTGATTCCGATAGAAACTTTGCAGTTAGTACAAGAGAAGGTCTCTATTGAGCTGAGAGCTAGAGAGCTCTCCACATTCCATGCAAACCAAAGAATGCAATCGCAAGAAATAGAGCTGAAGGCAGGCTATAAGAACATCTTTGAGCATCTTGCAATTTACAAGGCACAAGACACTGGGATAAGAAACGTAGTTGATGAAATCGCCCAGGAGCTGCCGGCCTGCCAGATTCAACCAGACCTTCCTCTGGTTGAGAAAGTGCAAATTATTGGCGGAAGGGTGAAAGCACTAGAGCAGGAAATAGTTACTATGGCTGAGGACCATAGAATGCAGATCGTCGAGTTGGAAGCTCATGTCGCAACGCCTCCTATAGATGAAAGGTAGGAACAATTTGAAGCACTGCGCATAGCTTCCACACAAATGAAGTGCAGAGCAAATGAAGCCTAGAACCTAATGACGCAAGCTATGGAGGCTTGCACTGAGCTTGAGAAGCTCCCTTTCAAAGTCGGCCTTTTGGAACAGGTGCAAGCAACAGAACAGTCCCTAACTGTTCTGAGTGAAGAAGCTAAGGCCTTAGAAGGCTTAGCGAAAATGAGGAAAATGAGCGAAGTGCGCAGAGTACAACAACAACTGCACAAGCTCAGAAATGAAGATGCTAATCTCACCAACAACATTCAACCATTTATGGATGAATATGATGAACTTGCTGCCCAAGCCGAGGCAAAGATCAAAGAATTTGCTGAATCTCAACAGCTAGTTGTTGGCATACCTGAAGAAGGAGTCAGTTCAGACATGGTGCAAAGAGCTGCAGAGTGCGTGGCTGAAATGGACTCTGCTATTGCGCAGTGGAAGCAAGAATTCACTGCAACCCAAGCAAAGGCAAACACGCAAGTAAAGAGACCACACGCTAGTGTGAGTGGCTCAGGGATGAGCCACAAGTAAGTGTTAGGGGCCTGTTGGAGCATAGGCCGCAGCTATGGTAAAGCTGCGAATTTTGAGGAAAAAGCACTAAGTTTTGAAGGGAAAGTGCTAAATTTTGAGTAAGCACCAATTTTGGGAAGAAGTGAACAGTGTGCAGTACAGCGCCAGATGGATGAGCTCAACGTAGATTACGGGCCGAAAATCATGGAGCTCGCACGCACACGTCAAAGGAGAGTGAATGTGGCCGAGTAGAAAGCTCAGCTACCACAATAAATGAAGCGATGGAATAGAGGGCTCAGCTACCCTCATTAAGGCTAAGTATAGAAGTTATGGTTGCTCTGACCAAGGAAGAGAAACAGACCAAAGCATTGAAGGCGAAGGACAAGGAGCAGTGAACGATGAAGCGGCGCCCATACCCGCAATCTGCGCCGGAAATCATGGAGTCTGCAGGAAGCGGCTACGTGACTGCAAGCGGCGCCTACAGTACACCTAGCCATGTCCACGGTTAGGTTTTTTGGGGATTAATGCTGGGAAAGGCCCACAGTTTTGTAAAGGTACGACCCTCAAGGCCACCTATATATATGTGTAATTGTAAATGGAAGAAGGTTGGATAAGTCAGAGAGGTTAGATGTTAGAAGTTAGAGAGGTTGATTAGAAGGTAAGAGTTACAATTGGAGATCTGTAGAGCTCGAGTCCCTAAGTTTACAGGCAGTCTGAGTCGACGTCTGAGTTGTTGTAATCTCTGTAGAAGAAGAGAATAGATCTAAGAGAAGGGATCCCAGCTGTGTGCATGGAGTTTCCCAGAAAGGTCTAAGGCTACAGCTGTGTGCGCAGCATATTGTGTAATTCCCATTTGAGCTAATATAAATACAGTTCCCGTGAACGTGATTTCCCCATGGAGGCGAACCACATAATTCTAGTTGTTATGGTAATGTTTTACGTGAATGCATGTCTATGTTTACTATCCATGTTTACATGAATTTCTTGCTATCTTTATGAATGAATATGTAGAGTAAATTCTTGAGATTCCTTAGAAATTAGACTTATGCATTATCGGAGGGGCCTGCAAGAATGCTATCGCTGCAGCGCTTGGGGAATGCGTTACTGCACTGTGGTGCAAGGCCAGAAATGATACAGTATCAGACGTAGTGGGTAATCACCTCATGCGCAAGTAGGGAGATACCGCGCAGCTAGGCTGGTAAGCGTGAGTTTCAGCGCTGTCGCGCTGAGAGGTCTGCGGAAGAGTAAGACGTTCCGCTTTGAGGAATCCTCCCGGAAGAGAGGGGAGAATATTAGTCTCCGTGTCGCCTAGGTTAAGGAAGCCTGATTCCCTAGCCCCCACATAGCCACTTCGGGTGAGACTTCGAGCTACGCCACAGCTCGTTGCCGAGAGGGCCAGTGCGCCAAGGGGTGTTTGTTGCTGCGCATCCTGAAAACCCGGGTCTGTCCAAGAAAGCAGCCAACAAAAGGGCCAAGCTTCAAACCTATAGAAAATTTTTTGAACACCTGGAAATCAAGGAGGATGAAGATATTTCATTGTATTTTATCCGAGTTGAGGAAATTGTGAATACCATGAGAGGACCGAGAGAAAAGATTTAAAGTTCAGTAATTGTTTAGAAGATACTTAGGTCTCTCCCAATGAGGTTTGATCCTAAAATATTAGCTCTAGAGGAAAGAAAAGATCTAGATAAACTTATCATGGATGAATTACATGAAATTCTTATTGCATACGAAATGATAATAGAACAAGAAAATCCATTCAAAAAGGAAGAATCTTTCAAGGCCTCTAAGAAGACAAGGAAGAACAAGAAAAAATTAAAATCATGCTCTTACTCCAACCAAAGTGGTAATTCAGAAATGAAGAAGAAGCCAACTTTGTGAGAAAATTAAAAAGGGGATCTGGAAATGTTACACATAAAATATTACCATCATGAGACTCAATGTATACATCCCTAAAGTTTCCTTGACTAAGTCATTAATCTGGAAGAGATGCAAACCCATTTATACTAGGTTTTGAGAGGTCATCGTAGGTTGTCCTCATGCAACCTACGACATCGCAATGTGTCCTCTTATAGACTGCGACGATTCCAGTTAATGGACTAAAATAGCTTCTTCAAGCCCATTATCAAAGCTAGATGATATGTATATATATCCTTAGCCTTTGGGGAAGCTGGCATTCGGTTCCTAACCTTTTGGAAGGATCCCCTATCTCTCTCCTACCATATCTCAACCTATCCTATCCACTTAGTCCTATATAAGTGAACCTATCTCCCATCCTAAAGGGAGGAAGTATATAGTATCTAATTGCTATTGAAATTAGCTTGGGAGAGATCTCTACTCATTCTTGAGAGATCCATCATCCCTTTGGAGGATTTGGCATTGGCTTGATCGAAGAAGGATTGCTACATTACGTCAGTGATTGTAATCTCTTCATCCTATGTATTTCCCCTTTAATATAGTAATATAAGTGCTTTCCACCAATCTCATTGTGTTAATGATATATTGTGTAGTTTTCCTACTTAACTGCTTACTTAGATCTATTATTGTGTAGATGTTATTTTACTGCTTCTGTTGTTGTATTGTATTGACAGTTTTCTCAGCTCAGATCTGAAGACTATCAAGCTTTGGAGCAACGTTCAAGGAGAAAGGATTAGGATTTCAAAGGGTAAGAGAATCTAGTTCCTTGATCTCTAATTAGATCTAGGAGAGTTATTTATGTTCTGTATTTATTTGTTCTAGACTCACGTTGATCTAGGGAGATCATGCCTCGAGTCCACTCTTGGTAGATTGTCCATCAAACAAATCTGGCAAACATACTAGGGATTACATCCTTTGCAATTTTCAATTTGAATTTCATTTTCAGTTGATTTCTTTTGCAAGTCATTTCATTTTTCCTCCAAGTATTTTTCACCACTAGATCTTCACTTTGACGAGTCTATAGTCATCCTATGAGTCTGTACTCACTACTTTCAAACCATTTTATTGCTCATTGTTTGGATATTTGTTCGTTCTTGAACTTGGATCTCACCCGTCGCACCTGGGCAGTGCCACCAGAGCGTTGATTCGACCTCTTCCTCTCTGTCTGTTGGTTTGTTGTCGCAACCCATCCACAGGTGTATTGTGACATCCTCGCATTCCCCGTGCTAGTAAACCACGATGGTAGCTCTGTGTATACACAAAGACTACGGCAATCTGTCAAAATTGACATTTGGGCATCCCCCTCCATCTTTTTGATTTAAGTCTTGGTTTGGTGTGCAGACCCTCTCTGTGCTACAAGATCCGGTCAGAGACCCTTGTGATCAATGTGTTGATTTTGTTTGGTTTTTGTGTGGGTTGTATTGGCTCCCATTTTGACAAGCTTAAGCTTGGTAGTGGTGGATACCTTGAGTTCCTCCATCTTCATCCACTTGACCTTGTCATCTTCCCTCTCCTCACCTGATCTGATCCTTCTATTGGATCTAATCCAAAACTCCCTTTTTACACTTGTCATTAAGCTTTGTTTGTATTAAAGTTGTTTGATTTAGTGTTTGGAGTGTTGTGAAGTGTTTTCAGTCCATTTGAGTGCTTGTCTTTTGCTTGAGATTTCCTGAGTTTTAGAGTGCTGAGAACTATTTTTTTTTCAGTTATCCATGCTTAAAAATATCAATATTATCAAGTTGTTATGTTGGCATATCATTGCAAATTGAAAGTGCATCATTTTCATTGGTTTCAAGTATATTTGGAAATTGTTGTAGAAATTACTTCATTCATTGGAATCGTCATTCAATAATCTTTTGGAAAGTTTGAAGGAAAATTAGTCATTTGTAATTTTTCGAGAACTATGAATCACTCATTTTCTTGAAGAATTCAAATGAAATCAAGTTTTTACAGAAGTGACTCCATGGTTGGGAAAATTGTATGAATTTTTGGTTTTTGTATTTTTAAGCTATCATAGTGAAATTGAAAAGTTAGAGTGCTCTAGATAGGAAATTACTCTCTTTTCATTTCTTAAATTTTGATTTGAAAAGACAAAAGAAAATATTTGAATTTGGTTGTCATGCTTGTTAATTTTTGAGTTTTTCTAGAAAAAACGGAAAACGAAAAGAGTACTTTTTGTCAAATTTGGTAGATTTTGGGATTGTGTTGCATTGTGTTGCTTTGGTAAAATCATTGGAAAGAAGTTTCTCCCTCCCATACATAGAGTTCATCAAAAGAAAAGAATACTTTTTGCATGTAGTTAGGACCTTGATTATGTTTACGATTATGTACTCACCTCGTGCTTTCACCTAACCATCCAGGATAAAATTAATGGTAGAACTAGGGTAAAATTTTTAGTAACTTGTGTGCAAGTTAGAGACATGTTCCAGCATCATAAAACATGGCAATTGTCATTACTTTCCAGAACTGTATTCTGGGGTATTGTAGTATTCCACGTACTTATTGGTATATCGAAGCTCTTTCACATACCAACCAGGTATATCGAATCTCTTTCACGTACCCACCAAGTACTTCATGTACTTGGCATATATCGAAAGGTGTTTCATGTACTTGGTGTATATAGAAAGGTGTTTCACATACTCGGTAGTATATAGGAAGGTCCTGTGTCGTACGGTTGTGCATTAGACAACACCACTATGGATTTGAGATCCCACGTACCTTGAGTATATCGGGAGACACCATTAGGATTCCTGAGACCAACTAAGTTAACCTTTTGGCAATCTTGGTAGAGCAATACACTAAGAATAGCACTAGGGAAGATTACTACGCACGTACCATCTAGGTAATCGGGTATTCAGGCAAGGGTATGGTCCCAATCCTCCTTGTTGTGTTTTACTGTTGGACCCTGTGGTATATAGAAATTTGCGAAGCCTTGACAATCTTGTGAGGTTCCAGACTGTTGAATCCATTCTTATCACATAAGTTTTCTTATGGCCTTAGTTTGCATAGGGTTTTGTCTGGATTGCTTTTCTTTTCTTTAGCTTGCCCTAGGAAAAATTGTTGTTTCAGTCACTCTGGCTGAATTTCCTTGGAGAAGGTCCCGTAGAATTCAGAACTTGCCACCCTAATATCCCCTTAACCAGGAGGTAATTTCGAGGGTAAGGATGGACCCACCAGCCACGGTCATGTCAGCTAAAGTGTAAAACCCTACATTGAATGTTGGAGCACATATGTTTCCTCCAGATTCACCTGCCTCTCCTCCCCCATAGGATGAAGAAGCACAAACTTCTACTTCACAATACCTACATCCCATTCTACCAGGAGAGCCTGGATCGTTGAAATGGATAAATTCACCAGAGGACGGCCCTGCAGTAGCTGTTGGTCCCACAGCAGCTTATTGGACATCATCTTTGGGCCACCCAGTGGCTCATTTTGTTGTTGCATCCCCACCTAGTTGGGCTAATCCCAAGAACTGCATGGCACCTTATCGTGAACAATTGACTCGATTACATGCCATGGCCACAGAGTTTTCAAAATGAATCTTTGCATGAAGGGTTGAAGACCCGACGTTACCTCCTTATCAACCACTCCCAAGTCATTATTTATCTTATGATTCACTGGAATCATCCACACAACATGTGACCACTTCTGAGGCTGGTCAACCATTAAATCCTGCACATCCATCTCCTAGATAGGAGACCAGTCCTATACCTCAGACGACCCAACCTGTTGAAGGACAACAGTCCAACACACTTGTTACCACCATGGTTACGTCACCTGCTGCTCCCCCACCCCAAAATTCATGGGGAGGATACTCTTTACCCCATACCTTCTTTACAGGTAATGATAATCCTATGGTAGATAATCAACAACTCGTGTTGGGTCAACCTTACTTAGTGGTCAGCAAGTTGTTGCTAGGGGGAAACCCCCATCTCTTTACCATAATACTATAGGAGGAGTTCCTATCGGTCCTTCCATTGGAAATTCCTTACCTCTCGGACCTTCCACTAATGAATTATCCCATGTTGGGGGACCTTCCAATGTAATTTAACCACCATCAAGTCAAGCGTATCCAGGTTATATTAACCCTGTGTCGGGACAACTCAATCCGAGAAAGGCACTCTATGGCATACCTTACCCCTAAAATACTTACACTCTATGGGGATAGAAAAATGTTTTACAACATGGACCCCCACTTACAGTCCCTCAACTCCCTCCACCCCCATTTGGTCCACCCACACCTCCCATTGGAGGAGACGGGCCCCCACATAACTCTGTAGGAGGAGGACCTCTACCTTCTGGTGGAGGACCACCTCATTCCGACCATCATGGCCCACCCCATCCTGGCGGTGGAGGTGGAGGCCCTCCTCCTCCTGGTGGAGGTGAAGGACCATCCCATTCCAGTGGTGGCGGTGGTGGACCATCCCATCCTGGTGGTGGTGGTGGTGGACCACCACCCCCTCCTGACGGAGGTAGTGGAGGACCATCCCATCCCAGTGGTGGTGGTGGAGGACCATCCCATCCCGGTGGTGGTGGTGGAGGACCACCCTACTATGGTGGCGGTGGCAGAGGAGGCCCTTACCCTTCCACCGATGGTAGTGGACCACCACCTCCTCCCGGCGGAGGTGGTGGAGACCAACCCTTTTTTCAGCAGTGGTGGCGAACCACCACCTCCTCCCTGCAGAGGTAGTGGTGGCCCATCCTACCTTGGAAGTAGTGGTGGACCCCCACCATTTGGAGGTGGCCCACCTCCTCCCGACGGCAGAGGCGGGCCCCCACCTTATGGTAACAGGCCACCTTATTATGGTAATGGACCACCTTTTTATGGTGGTGGGCCCACTTATGGTCCAAATGGAACACCACCTTACGGTCAATTTCCTCCAGGAACACCTTATAACCAGTCGATTCAATGTCCTTCTGGTCCATACATGCCTTATCAGTACTATCAGTATCCCCAGCTAAACCAACAGCTGCCCTTTTTGGCTACCTTGGACTTACCTGACTTGTCTCATCTGACGAACGACCCCATTTTCCATAGACATAACTAGCCACCCATTCCGGTTAAGTTACCATTAGATATACCCAAATTTGATGGCAAGCCTGGAGAGGATCCTAAAAACCATGTGATGACCTACCGCTTATGGTGTTCATCCAACTCCTTGATGGACAAATCGATCTGTATTAGGTTATTTCAACGGACTCTCACTAGCCCAGCTGCCAAGTGGTACATTCAGCTACCACCCAATTCTTTTCTCGGTTTTCGATCTCTTGCTATGTCACATTTTACCCACGTCTAGTTACCCATTCGCTATGAGACTGGAATGGACTTATTGACCTCTCTTCACCAGAACACTACCACTCATATTTCCTATCATATTCATGAATGGTGGCGAAGATGACATCTTATTAAGGCTCATATTCCAGACCAACTCTTAGCTGACTGGTTTACAAATTCACTTTTACCTGTCGTAGCTCGATACGTAGCTATGGGGGGAGCTGTCACCAAGGAATAGGATATTTCCCGTGCCCATTACTTAGACTTGGTCTATGCTCAATCCTACAGATTGTGTGAAATTGTTCCTGATGTGCCCCTCCCTACGTACGATCCTACAAAACCACCCAAGGGACCCCAAACTGATGGCATCATTCCCTTTCCTCCCAACCTTCTATTCAAACTCGTGGCTCGTCGAACCCGCAAGGTTCTTTCCCATCACCACCACGGGCTGGAAACAACACTACCAAGTCCACCACTCCTACTTCCACTGAAGAGGTGAATTCTGTGCATTCAGCTTCATCTCTGAAGTTCAGTGGTAAGAAGAGGAATAAAGGGAAACCTAAGAAATATTCTAACCAACATGAGTCCAAGCCCACTCACGAAGACACCAAACAGAAGAGGAAGTTAAAGCATCCTTTTTTGTTGTGCAGTGGAGACCATTTCTCAAAAGAATGCCCCCTGTGAGACGAAGTTTAGAATTTTCTTAAAGGAAACTCTACTACCACAGTTCCCAACGATCCCTTCCCCACTCAAAACCAGCAACTCATTGCACACACCTCTCCTTCCCAAGGAGAAGCATCCTCCACCGCGCATGTTCTCATGATGCGTAGTGAGACTGTCAACTTGAACACCCATTCTCGTTCATATGACTCGATCTTGGCAAAAAAACCCGTTGGATGTAATACTGAAAAAGATTCCACTTTGATTCCCAATGTCACCGTACCATCCACTTCTCTCACCATCGATAATCCCTCTTTCAATTCAGTGTTGCATTCGCCCAAGAGAATGATTAGAAGATCTATTTTCAATCCCAATGCTCGGGCTGCTCAGAACTACAACATTGTAGAGGACCTGGCACAAGTGCCCTATGCTATGTCGACACTTGAAGTCTTGCAAAACTGTCCTAACTAGCACAAGACTCTCCTCGCTTCCATTGGCGCAGTTGATTCGGACTCATCGAATACCATCATGTTCTGGTTGCAATACTTCAAAACAAGGATTTCCCATTAGTTGGAATTTCAAGTTGCCACAAACATTGCTAGGAAGACAATCCATCGTACCATTTTGGATGAAGGTGCCTCTACTTCAATCATGTCAATCTCATGTTGGAGAGCCATTATCTCTCCCGAGTTGAACCATTCTCATACCATGTTGAAAGCATTCGACAGATGTGGCTTTCAACCTCATGGGTTGTTACAAGATTTAGCAGTCGAGCTGGGGGGGAAAACCACAGCCATTAACATGGAAGCGGTCACTGCCCTGTTAGATTACAACATTCTGCTTGGTCATAATTGGTTTTACGCCATGACTACGGTCGCATCATCTGTCCTTCGCATAGTACAATTCCCTCATCAAGGCCAAATTGTTACTATCGACCAACTAGATTTCTATACACCTAACATCGCTACTCATTCGGGCGATAACGTTCCATTACTTGGACAATATTCACATCAGTACGAGAGCATGGGGGTTGGCCTCATTAAGGACTCATCCCTTATGGGATTTTTTCCAACCATGGATCCCCCAAATCATGTTTCCATGGTGATCATGATCTCCTCGCAGATTTCATCCATTCCCAACTCTACCAATTCATGGCTTGTACCTAATGAAGCCACAAAACACCTGATTAGAGACGTTATGCCTCTTTGACCCACCGAACTTACGTACGAGGCTATCCAGTCAGCTCAGGAGGACCACTTAGTTGTGTCCTCCACCTCTTGTTCTCTACAGCGGACATCATCCGATCCTTTGTTGCGGACTTTTCATTTCGACGAGTCCATTATGGAAATCATGAGTGCGGATGATCCTTCGTGGGAAGACCTCCATCGTCGGTCATCATTCCTTCCTTCATTGGATACTGTAGAGAATAACATTAGCACCATCTTTACACCGGATGTCTACTCTTTCTCCCAGTCCTTGATACTCACGTGTCAAACGGACTCTAAAGGAAACCTGGCCAACATTGAGCCTACCATTTCGGTCGACATATCGGTTACTCCTAGTGTAGTGAAACACATTCGTTTAGGCCAGAAGTGTTCCCGTGAAGAAATCACAACGTTTACAGCCTTGTTCAAGCAATTTCGAGACGTGTTTGCTTGGACGTATGAGGAAATGCCCAGGATAAGCCCCGCTATTGTTTCACACATGATTCAAACCTATCCCGACGCCAAACCAATCCAACAAAAGTTGCGACCGATGCACCCCCGAAAGACTGTATCAATCAAAGCAGAGATTGAAAAGCTCTTGAAAGATGGCTTTATTTACCCTGTCCCATTGATAGAATGGGTCTCGAACGCCATCCATGTAGCTAAGAAGCAGGGTACCATTCTTGTTTGCGTCAATTACTGGGATCTCAACGAGGCTTGTCCCAAGGACAATTACTCGACTCCTTTTATCGACTAGATCATCGACAACTCTGCAGGAAGCATCATCTTTTCATTCATGGATGGCTTTTCAACTACAACCAAATCGATATCCACACGGATGATCAGCACAAGACAACTTTCATCTATCCTTGGGGTACGTTTTCTTATCGCAAACTCCCTTTTGGTATTAAAAATGCTGGTGCCACATTCCAGTGGGCCATGTCGTATGCCTTTCACGATGTGAAGGACTTTGTGGAACCTTAATTGGACGATCTACCTACCCATTCATGGCAGCGTGAGTACCACATTGATCATCTGACGGCATTTTTTCTCTGATGCAGGCGGTATAACATCCGCCTGAACCCTCATAAGTGCATCTTCTACATCGAGTTTGGACGACTCCTTAGTTTCATAGTCTCGAAAGACGGGATCCGCATTGATCCCCTGAAGGTGGCAGCCATCATTTCCCTTCCACCTCCACCCGACATAACGGAACTTCAAAGTTTGCAAGGGAAAGCAACTTATTTAAGGTGTTTTGTCTATAATTTCACGCAAAAGACACAGGGATACATGAGATTGATGAAGAAATATGTCCCGTTCATATGGGATGACCAAGCTCAACAATATTTTTGAAATCTTAAAACATGTTATCACGCATGCCCCTGTGCTCCAACCGCCTAATTACTATAAGGATTATATCCTTTATCTTGTTGCTTCTGCCACCACGATCGCCATGGTCTTGGTTTAAGAAGACAACAATTCCCAAGAGCATGTGATATACTATGCAAGTAAGGGTCTCATTGATGCTGAAACGCGTTATTCACATGTCGAGAAACTCGCTCTCGCAATAGTCATTGCCGTCCAAAATTTCTGACATTACATCTTGCTTCACACCACCACCATCATCGCCGATTCAAACCCCATGTACCATGTTTTGACATGTCAAGTGCTTGGGGGAAAGTATTCACGCTGGATCGTGATACTGCAAGAATTTGATCTCCTTTTTGAAAAGGCTAAGTCAAAAAAGTATTTGGTGTTTGCTGAGCTGATCTGTGATCTTCCCCACACTGATGTCGATTTTGAGCCCATTGATTCTCTTCCAGACAAATCATTGTTCCTCATCAGCACGTCTGATCCGTGGTATGGAAATATTACTTGATATCTTCAGACCCAACGCTTCATCCCTCAACTCTCGCGAGATGACCGTCGTCGCATCCACCACCATGAAAAGTATTATCTAATCATCAGTGATACTTTGTACCGTCGTGGTATCGATTCTATTCTTCGACGTTGTCTCACTCATGAAGAGGCTGAACACGTTCTAAATGACTGTCACACTGGGGCATGTGGCGGTTATCTCTCTGGGATGGATACAGCCTAGAAGATACTTCACATAGGATATATTTGGCCATCTATCTTCAAATATTGTATCGAGGCCATTAAAAAATGCCCTCCATGCCAACACTTCCAAACTAAGAAGCGCACTCACCCTGCCCTGTTACACTCGGTTATTGTCATTGGTCCCTTCGCTAAATGGGGCATCAACTTCATGCATTGTCAACCTACCTCTACCGAAGGGCATGGTTATGTCATCGTAGCCATGGATTACTTTACAAAGTGGGTCGATGCTATGCCTACATACATGGACGACAGGAAAACCGCTGCGCTATTCATGTTTAATCATGTTATAGTGCAGCTTGGAGTTCCTCAAGCTATAGTTACCGACCATGGTTCTCACTTTATGAACCATATGGTTGAAGAGTTGAGCACTGGGTTGGGTTTTTTCCATGAAAAATCAACACTGTACTACCTACAGTACAATGGACAGGTAGAGGCCATTAACAAGGTCTTGAAAACCATGATCCAACGCATGGTGGGTACGCACAAGTCCAACTACCATAATATGCTCTTCTCCGCACTATGGGCTTATCAAACTTCCATTAAAACCACCACTGGATTTAATCCCTTCCAACTAGTGTATGGATTGGAGGCCATCCTTTCGATTGAGTGCGAGATTCCATCCCTCAAAATCGCTGTTGAACTTCTCCCCAACACTACTGCTGAGGAAGAACACTTCCTCTATCTAGATAAGCTCGATGAGACTCACCGCGATGCCGCTCTTGCCAATGAGGCTCATAAGAAACGCATCAAAGCACAGTACGACAAGTCGATAGAGCCTCGCGTCTATAGCAAAGGTGATTTGGTCCTTACATATGACCAACGACATGATAAGCTGGGGGCAGGAAAGTTTGAATCCATGTGGCATGGACCCTACATAGTGAAACGCATCTTAGAGAAGGGAGCTTATGAGCTTGAAGACTACGATAGGATATCTTTAGGTGAACCCCGCAATGAGATTTACCTGAAGAGGTACTATGCCTGAACCTTTCATGCATAAGTACTTTGTATATACTATACATGGCATGTGTGTGTTTTGTGTGGTGTGACGCTTTGATTTTTTGCATGCTTAGATCTTGTTTCATTTCTTATACCATTTTCTGTCTACGTGTGCAGATGGAAACTTGCTACAGATTCGCGGACGGTGCCAACTGGCATACCCGTAACCTTGCTTCGGTAGCCTGGGTGCTCTATTCTCCCACTGGCGAGCTTATCATCTCAGGAGGAATGTGTCTAGGTTTTGCAACCAACAATGCTATAGAATATCAAGCAGTCATTGGAACCCTAACCGATGCTATTTCTTTGTGTATGGACCACATTGTCATCCATTTGGATTCTCAACTAGTGGTCTCTCATCTTAACTGAGTTTACACCATCCGCTATCCTACCCTACTCCATCTCTACAGATGGGTTCGTCTTCTGGAAAGGTCCTTCGAATCCATTCAATACCTACACATTCCACGAGACGTGAACACAGTTGCCGACTCCATGGCCAACTTCATTTTAGATTGGTATATTGCACACACATAAGCATATTTATGAATTGTAAAGGTAGACATAACATGTAAATAACTCATTGTATAAACAAACACATAAACAAGATCACATCATTCATCCATTTAAAACACATAATGTATAAAGCTGCCAAAATGCCTGTATATATATATAAAATCAAGATAATGTAGTGCTAATACAAAAAGTCTGAAGCATGGTGGCTTTCAGTAAGTCCATACAAAATCTAAATCCTGACAGTTTTCAGTAGTACAAAATATGAGACTCACATAACTCTTAGTGCATACATAATAACATCATTGGGCCTGATGTCTAGCCTGTGCACATCTAGGTCTAGCAACCCTTGCCTGTTGGACATGGACACAGTCGACTGTCCTCGCCACCTTGCGCAGTAGCGTGCTAAAGCGCATAGTCACACTGACTGTATACCTCTGCATCAGCCTCGGAAACTCATGTACTGCTGCATCTGGGACGTCCAATGTCAACCTCGTAAGGTTGTCATAGACGTCATCCATCTCCACGATGGCATTGTGCATGGCTGGCGCTACTGGTGCTCCCTCTACTCTCCTCACGAGAAGCGAGACTCCCACTAGTCATGAGGGACCCATGTCTGCACACACATGTTATTAACTCATCAACACTATTCAAAAAAATTATAAATACACAAAATGTTAAAAAGTACAAGGGTCATTAAACTTACCGATGTCTCCCCACTCTACCTCCTCAGGTAGCACAAGGTCTGGGTCATCCTTGAAATCCGTACCACTATATGGATAGTCCTCTATGTTACAATGTAATTTTCCACCTTGTGAGCATTAGTACTCTTTGGCCTTCATGATCCATTTCACTGACTCAGATTCACTTTATGTCCTTCAAAAACACTTTTCCCTATTTTTCTTCCTGTATGGTAGCTGTTCCACTTTAGCCAGTGTACACGCAAGTTGTTCCACTACAGCCCGCAAGTGCCAAGTAAAATGGTAAAAATCATTAGAAAATTACTTTTTACTCCCAAAAAGTGGTCTTAGGGTGACCTTCGGCCCTCCATTTTCCCTGAAACACCTCGATGTGTCCTTTCACTTACCTTTGGAAGGCTATATATTGAGCTCTTATGGCATATGGAAGGGAGGAGAAAGAGAGAGAAAGATAACTCTAGTGTATTTTTGCCGTGACTTGAGTCTACACTCATTGATCCTTATTGTTGTGAACTCCTTATGTTCACCTACCAAACTCTTATCCTAGTTTGAGTTTGCCATTACATGGAGGGTTGAAGTGGTGGAGGCACAAGTGGAGAGACCCAGTTCTTGGTTCAGATTGGTTGTCGGCAAGAGGTCGTATATTGTACTTCTTGTTATTCATTAATGGAAATACTCATTTTCTCGTCCAAATGATGTTGTGAATATTGTTTAATTACATTGGGTTATATTTTCCTATAATGTCATGGATCATGCTATTGATTATGCTAATGTCTTTCACATATTATATGCACTTGCTTGTACTTGTTGTTGAGGCTAATTTGCAGGTCCAAGTGTAGAAGTTGAAAGCTCAACAGGGATCTACATCGAACATCCGGTTAAAGGTTGGTCTTTTTTCCATTATCTTAGCATTGTCATTTATATAGCATTGCATTGGGAATTGAGTCATTTTCTGGTAGTCAGTTGTCTGTTGTGGTCTGCCCCAAGCCATAGGAATTTTTCTTCGTAACAGAAATGGTGACTCCACTGGGGAGAACATCCATTTTTGGGAATTTTTAGGCTTTAGTCCTTATTTAGAGTTGTTGTGTGTTGAGCTTTGGTGTCTTTGGTTGGATGTTGCGATACTCTAGAAAACCAGCTTTTTCTGGGTCATTGGACTCTTTATTTGTTCATTTGCATTTCCTTGTACGCGGGTCAAGCTAGTTTATCCCACGTCTACCCGCCTCTATCTGCATTGTAGCTCACGTCTACCCGCAGTTATTCCTTTGACAGTAGTGTACAACTCCAGGATTGATTGGTTTGTGGTATTGGATTGTTGCTGGTTTGGTATTGAGTGTTCTTGAGTCTTAGTTGACCTTATTCCTGACTGTTCCATGCCCTATTGGTGACCATAAACTCCTCTCTCTTTCTGTTTTGAGCCTTGTTATTTTATCACCATTTTTTATTTTCTAGTTCATTACATTGGCTGAATCTCACTATTTGGGAATTGTTGGGTTATCTTAGTGATCTGCTCTGCATTTCTTTAACTGAATAGGTAGGTTTCGCTTGCATTTTTCATTCCATTATATTGAAAAATACAAAAACATAGTTTTGCATTTTCCTTTTTATTATAAGATAAAATACAAAAAAAAATACTTTCCGTACTACATTTTGCATTTGAGTGCTGTTGCTTTCATCTAGGAGCTGCTTGTGCATTGGAAATTTAAAAGAGTTGCATTTTATTTCGAACCATTGGATTGATTTTCATTTTAGTGGCATTGTTTTTATTGGATAGATGAGTCTAGAGTTTGACGATTGTGCATACTATTGAGTCATATACATCATTAGTTTCATGACCAAATCCTTTGAGTGATCACAGCCACATAGAATTAACACTTAATCTTAAAATTGATTAGAACGATTTTTATTTTATAGGGTGCACCAACTAGTATAGGTTTAGAGTCTTGGAATAGATCATTGTGAGTTAAAAATCCAATACTACTAGAAGAAACATTATGTGTCTGACCAGGGAGTGGTGAAATCCATGGTATACATCAGTGTTCTCAAGAAGCTCTACTCAGACCAGAGTTAAGCACAAGGTCACGGGAGGTTGGTTGTGGAGATAGCCCTCCAATATTGGCTAAACGTGGGAGATATTTCCAGGATTTGTTCATATCTAGGGACTCTTGAGGGATCTGTACCTATTGAGTTTTGGGATTAGCTACCTTTCCCATATGATGGATCCCACCTGCGACTGTCCCCCTTAGCATTGGTTATATTGCGGTGACCATAGTTTCCTTACCTAGGTATCGTGTAGGGTGCTTGCAGTGGCTATCCTATACATATCCTGAGTCAGATAGGGGTTGGATAGCACAGTTGTTGTTGTATAGGGACTTGACCATGTGCATGCAATGAAGCCTGGGAACCTTTATAAGCCTCTCCTAGGCGATACATACTGGCTGTAGTGTCGAGAGCTCCTTAAGCCAGTCCTTTTTGTGTGCATTTGGATGTAGTTTCTTAGGCGTGTGCTCTTTGATTCTTTAATCGTTTGTTTGCGATAGTGGACGCTTTGATTTATTGATCTTTCAGAGATATCGTGGCGCGAGGTCCTACTCTCTACTGATCTCATCGGTTGGCTGGTTTACTGGCCGATGAAGTCACACGTCGTGTTGAGAGAGGGATTTGGAAGGCTCCTTCCGAATATTTGGATTCCTTTAATGCGATTCACGCCGACATTTACACTGGTTTTGGCATGGAAGAATTCCTTACGACTCCATCAGGTAGAGTCGAAGATGCCTCTCATCCTCCTATCCTAGAGAGAAATGGGGGGGCAATCCACACGCAATCCATTGATACTAGAGACTCGACTTGATCTTCTATTTGGATCCACTCCACCCAAGAACAACCCATTTGATCCTTTGAATCCACATGATTTCCTACACGGGATGTCAAACTTGCATGTTAAAACAAGCCGTACGACCACTATGAATTCTACCCTATTCTCTTTTGGTATGCCTGAGTACAACACAGTTGATCCATCCGCTTTGTTCGGTAGTCATGCTAGCACTAGCCATGGTCTTGGCAACACTGCACCCACTAGGGGCAATACCCTCGCTAGGGGCACCACATTTCCTACTCACACACATACTACAGGGACCAGTCATATCCCTCCTAACAATTCAAATGTTGGAGGAAGGATGCCTCCTAGGACTACCCATCCTAATAGGAACACTATTCGTAATATGACTCGCCATCCACAGTTCAATACACATGCCTCTACCCATCAACCTAGGACCACGTTTGCTAATGTTAACAATCCTCCTAATAACAGGGGTGGAAACATATAGTATAATGTTATGACTGCTCCTGCTACTAGTCATGCTAATGTAGGAGGTGGGAATATACCTTATACTCATGATCACAATACCACCGCTCCTGCTACTAGTAATGCCAATGTTGGGGTTGAGAATATACCTCATACTCATGGTCACCACACGACTGCTCACGCTACTAATAATGCTTACGTAGGGGTTGGGAACATACCTTATAACCATGGTCATTACAACACATTTCCCGCTACGAATAATACTTATATGCCCCATAATTATGGTGGTAACCCTTACTATAATACAGTCGGTGCTGGCCCTCATTACAATCCACCTCACTATGGTGCTCATAATGTATATGTACCTGCTTACCCTCACACGGGTCAGGTTGGAGGAGCTTAGCAGCCTTATGGCCAGGGTTCCGGTTATGGTCTATCTTATCCTTTAGGTCCGTATAATCAACCTTTATGGGATCTTATAATCAAGCTTTCCAGCCACATCTCCCATTCCTTGCTCGATTGAATCTTCCGTATCTTTCGAAGCTCACGAATGATCCGGTGTGTCATGATCCTAATTGGCCTCCGATCCCTACCAAGATCCTTCTGACATTCCCAAGTTTGAGGGGAAGGGTGGTGAGGATCTGGGTGATCACGTCATGACTTTTCATCTTTGGTGCTCATCCAACTCATTAAATCATGATTCCATATGCTTGGGACTATTTCAACGCACCCTCACGGGGGCAGCCGCGAAATGGTATGTTGAGTTACCTGGGGGCACATTTAGGGGTTTCAATGAGATATCCTTGGTTTTCTTAGATAATTTCTAGCTGCCGGTTCGCTACAATACTGGCACTGAACTCTTGTATACCTTTCACCAGAATAAGGCCACACACATTTCTGACCACGTTCAAGAGTGGTGTCGATGGAAGAGGTTAGTGAAAGCCAACATTCCTCCAGAGTTTCTATTGGAATGGTTTCTCAATTCTTTGCTTCCATATATTGCTAAGGATGTTTCAATGTCCGGCATTGTGATTGAGGAACAAGCTATCTTAAAATTCCAGCAACTAGATTTACTATATTCTCAGTCTGGCATCTTGTATGACATTATTCCTGACGCACCGCGAACACAACATGAGCCCAAGTCAGTTCCTGGACCACATGCCAATGGCGTTGTTGGATCCGCAAGTACTTGACCGATAGATTTGGTTGCTAATCAAATGCAAAAAAATTTGCTTAACCAGTCTACTCCTAGATGAGTTCACACATTGTCCACTTCCACCCCATCGTCCGATGTACATATTTTGCAATCAATGAACCCATTGGGTAACCAACGGACTGGTGGTAAGAAGAAGGGGAGAAACAACTGTAAGGGTGGAAACAATGGTAACAATGGTAGTAATCGTAATACTCCTCGGAAAGAGAACGCCAACCCTCCTTGGGAAGGAGGAAATGCTGGTGGGGACCGTAAAGCTAGGCATAAAGTGAAATTTCCTTGCAAGCTTTGTGAGGAAGATCATCTTACTCACTTGCTTCCTCGAATCAAAGAAGCATCGAAGCATCTTGCATAGATCCCAGCTGTGTTGAAAGATCCCCTTCCACATCATCAAAACATGGCTTCGCATGCTCCCGCTACTGGTTACGGACCTAATGAGACTATAATGTCTTCCTCCAATACTAGTGGCTGTGGATGTGTGAATATGGTTCAATCAGAGGTTAGTGTTGCTACTCGTCAACGAGATTATGGCGCACCACAACTGAATATGGGGAATGCTCCTCCTCCTAATACCTCCTTGCATATTGAGAAGCTCTCTACTATTCCGCGAATACCGAAAGGTGTTCTCAATCGCTCTATGCATAATCCCAATGCTCGAGCCTCCCAGAACTACTCTATTGTAGAAGATTTGGGTCAAACTCCGTGTGCCATGTGGGATATTGAAGTTTTACAAGTGTGTCCTTCTCAAAGCCATGCCCTTTTGAGTGCTTTAGGAGTTCAGGATGGGGGAAGTCCAAATGTTATCAAGTTTGATACTACTGACGTTCAACCTCGCTTACCTTACCACATGGCTTTTAAAATCCATGTGGAGTGCCTTCAGAATTTCATAAAAAGAACGGTGGTTGACGAAGGCGCTTCTACGTCAATGATGACTTTATCCTGTTGGAAAGCTCTTGGCTCTCCTCCATTATCCACATCTAGGACCATGCTCACTACATTTGATGGTTGGTCATTTAAGCTGCATGGGATTATGCCTTCCCTTGTCCGCTTGGGAGGAAAACCCGTGCCTATTGAAGTCGAGGTGGTTGATGCACCCATCGACTATAACCTTCTCCTAGGTAAGAATTGGATGTACACTATGAAAGCGGTCACGTCCACTGGATTCAGAATTATTTGCTTTCCACACTAAGAAAAGATTGTGATGGTCGACCAGCTAGATTTCGTTAGTCCTTATTCCATGGGATCAGTGGTCCCCCAACTTACAGATTCTTAGCCAAAAACTAGGAACATGGGTGTCGGATTGTACCCGTCATTGTTGGGATCTTTTGATTTCCCTGCACCTATTGCTTTTATTGGAACCATGTCCGATAATGCACCTCCTCCAATGAATAATGTCCCATTCCGGACTTTGTATTTTGATGATCCATGGACCTTACCGTCCACGAGTTCCACGTCTGGAGACATTGCACATGTTGGAATGGCTATTCCATTATCTGCTGCTAAGATTGCATATCAAGATATTCAACAAGCCACTGCATAGACGGATATTTCCTCTTCCCGGACAAAGGAGGAAGATCCCGTTATGCTGCCGGAATGGGAAGTTGACCCATCTTGTTCACACGGAATCCTTGATGATACTCTACCTTTAGATGAATATTTTATCACATCCATGCATGGTAATAACGAGCCTTGGGGGGATTCCTATCATATATCTCATTCCTTTCCCACCCTCGGTCTTATTGAATGAGGTGAGCCTATAATACAATCTGCCACCCATTTGGATTTGGATCCAGTCACAGTATCATCCAGCCCTGGTTTGATGTTTGAGTATAGATCCACAAATCAGTGCTCCTAAAGAGTTTGATTCTATTTCTAGAATTTCCAACTCCTGTGATGATGAATTTGCTCTTGCAGATTCTTTCACATCCTTTAGCTTTGCTCTTAATTTTGAAGGTGATCATTTTGATCCCTAGGGTATTGGTGCTATGGCACCTTCAGTGGTTAGCTCAACCTGCATGTTGTCTAAGGTTAACAATAGTGAAGTTGAAAATGTTTCTACTATAGTGACTTGTATCATATTTTTCTTTACGTATGTTTTAGAGATGATCTTGGTACTTATGTTTCTTGGAAATAGGATTCTTAGCTAGACTTATACTTGTTTACTGGTCCTTTTTGACATTTTCTTCGGTCATGGAAAGCATATTCGGACCCTTGCATATAGGTTCAGGCCTCCCCATTGTTATGATGCATTTGAACCTTTTGCCATTTAAATTCGTAGACACCCCCTATTAGGAACCTATGTCAACCCTTCTCTTTACTATGTTAGTATATTGTTGTTGGACACATATGCTTTGTAAGTCGTCCCATAGTATTTGTTGATCCGTAGTTTATATTAGCCCATAGTATTGACCCATATTATTGGACGCATATGCTTTGGAAGTCGTCCCATAGTATTATATGTCCCATGGTTTTGACTCATGGTATTGGGCATAGAATTAGTATATAAGTGTGTGTTGAGGTCATTGAAGGCACCGTGAAGTTAATTGTATTGAGCTTGCTCAAAGGAGGTTGCCCCCTCGAAGTGGCCCATGATCAATATAAAAGTGATTCTGAGTTCTGTTATTTCTGATATCTTGTGTATTTGCATTAATTAATTATTGCAGGTTCTTCACATCTAGTATCAGAGCAATTTCTTGGGCTCGTTGGGTGGAATTTCTGCCAAAAAAATTTTTGCATCTGTTGCAGCTTCGAATTTGGGAATAATCTCTATCCGCTTAACTGTGGGAAGTACTTGGGCATATGCCCTAAAACTCATTGTGAGGAGTACCACAGGAACCCCAAAGTAGATAGCCCATTGAGAGGACCTGCTAGTGAAAAGGGCAACGACCCCTACCTGATTGACTAGTTCCCACCCGTGAGGTAAACCAAGAGCTATCGTTTGTGGCAAAGCGGTTATCAGTTTTACCTAAGCCGTGGAGTGAGGGGTACTGTTCCAATACGCAAGCCGTCAGACAGCATTGTTGGCCGAGTGAAACACTTGAACTGTTAGGAAGCCGTACATACCTGGGGTCCATATCTATTTTCAGTTGAACTGTCGCCGATCACTTCCACTCCAGATCCAGCCATTTCAGATCTATTCTGAAAGTCGTTCCAACTCTAGATGTCGTTTCAGATCCAGCTGTTTTTTATCCCTTCCACACCGTTGCAAATACATCTGTTGCGGATCCTTTCTGCACCGTTGTTTCCGATCCATTTCTGGAAAAAAAAAAAAGAAAAAAAAAGGAAGATTATATTATAGGCTCATCTCGTTCAATAAAATTCAGTTTTTTCTCCATATCTCCCTTGTTTTCATTGTTTCCCTTGAAATTTTTGGGGAACCCCTATCATCCCATTCTACATCTTTCATTCCTGAGGACCCTATCCTCAATTCCCCTTCCCAAAGCCCAAAATCCCACATTTGTCTATTTTTAGGATTTGCCATAACTTCCTCAGATTTCACCCAATCACCTGCAAATTTTACCACAGAGTTCCTTTCTGAATTCTGCTTCTTTGTCCCTCTCTACCAAATTTTCTCATTCTATCACCCCACTTCTAAAATCCCCCTTTTTGCCTTCTTGTCCTTTCGACAGTGTCTAAAATCTAGTCAAACCCCAATTACCCATCAGATTGTTTCCCCAATCCAAATTTCCCTTTACTAAATCAGCTTCTGTTTGTGTTTTTCTACCCATTTAACCCAAAAAAAAAAAAAAAACTGGTTATGGTTGTCACCCGTGCAGGAGCACACACCATGGAGGAAGCACTTGCAGCCATCCAAACTAAACTCCAAGATCTGGATGAAAAATTTCTCAGCCTCCATCTTTATCATTCAGCCATGAACAATACCAGACAGCTAGAATCTTTTGCAGGCACCGGGTTCTCTTCTTCCAGTAATTTTCATGGGCCGAATCTTGATTTTCCTCGCTTCAATGGTATTGATTCGACTGGATGGATATATCGAACAGAACAATATTTCAATCTGCATAATACTTCTGATGCCCATAAAGTTCCACTTGCATCCTTTCATTTGGAACAGGAAGCCCTTCAATGGTACCGTTGGTACATCAAAACTCATCCCGAGCCAAACTGGACAGATTTTTGCCAACTCATTTTGCCACGATTTGGTCCTAGTGCTTTTGATGATTTCACAGGAGCACTCACTAAACTTCACCAAATTGGCATAGTGAGAGAGTATTAGACAAAAATTGAGAAATTGGCCAATCACACAGAAGGATTGTCTGATGAATTCTACAGGAGTTGTTTTATCAGTGGTCTCAAGGATGAAATCCGCTCAGAGGTCAAAATGTTTTGTCCCAACACAATGATGGAAGTCCTAGGGTTGGCTAAGCTAGCCGAGGACAAGATCGCAGCTCAACAATGCTCCAAACCCACCTTTTTTCTCTTCAGAATTATGGGTTCCCAACGACCTCCCATCGCACCTTCTCCTCAACCAACTCCTATCAAGCATTTGTCTAAAATAGAAATGCAGGCACGTCAAGAAAAAGGGCTTTGCTATAATTGTGATGAGAAATTCACTCGGGGACATAGATGTGTTCAACAAAAGTTCTGTCTCTTGGATGTGGATTCTCTGCCTACCTTGGAACTTGGTGAATAAGCTACAGATACAGTAGATGATCAGGTCGACATTCAACACCCGCCTGTTGACACCCCATCTCAGGACGACCCACCCGAGATCTCTCTCCATGCTGAATCGACGTCACTACCCCACAAACAATGTGGGTTAGGGGATACTTCAAGAAGCTCCCTCTTACCATACTCATTGATTCTGGTATCACTCATAACTTCATTGACCCTTGGATTGCCAAACAGGCTGATTGTTTTGTCCATCCTTGCTCCAACTTTGAAGTCATGGTTTCCAATGGGGGCACCTTACCTTGCAAGGGGAAGTGTCACAATGTGCATATCTCTATGGAAGATTATAACCTACGCTCTAACATGTTTTCCTTGTCCTTAGGTGGATGTGATGTGGTTTTGGGCGTTCAATGGTTACGCACACTTGGCCCCATCTTATGGGATTCTGCTGAACTTTGGATGCAGTTTAAAGTCAATGGGGCAAAACACAAATTTATGGGCTTACAACCAGGGTCTCTCAGCATCATCAGTTCACGTTTCCTGGAAAAAATCCTTAAGAAGAATTCACATGGTGTCATCGCTCAGCTCAATTCCAATCAGATGCACCCATCAACAGTCTCCACTACTTCCTTGGATAGATATGCAGGTATCTTTGCTGAACTAATGCGCTTGCTGCCTTCAAGAGACCTTTCCAGTAAGAATTTAGCCACATCTACCTCTTAGTAGGAAATGATGGGTATTTTGCATGCAGTACAGAAGTGTCAGCCATACCTATTAGGGAATTATTTCTGCCTCAAGACTGATCTCCAGAGTCTGGAAAATTTTCTGGACCAATGGGTCTCCTCCCCAATACACCTAAAATGGGTTATCCAACTCATGGGTTATCCCTATGTGATCACTTACAAGAAGGGTAAGGACAATATGGTGGAAGATGCTCCTTCTCGCACAATTGATGACCCAGTTCCTCTTACATTTCTTTCTCTGCTTGTTCCAAATTGGTTGCAATATGTTCAACAGGGCTATCTCTTCTATCAACTCCATGCTTCTTCATCAATAGGGCACTCTGGGTTCTGCAAAATGTATGACTGGGAACAATGTAACTTCTTTTGGCAGGGACTAAAAATGACAATTCAATAGATGGTGGCTGACGATGATACTTTCCAAGTCAACAAGGGTGAAACGAAACTCCTTTTGGTATAGCTCAAACCCTTGCCCATCCCTACACAGCTTTGGCCAACTATTTCTATGGATTTTCTAGCAGCGCTCTGGTGGTACAATGCCACATCTCAAAGGACACCATATGAAGCAGTCTATGGAAAAACACTTGCCAGTTCTTCTTCCATACACCCTTAGCAGCTCCCCAGTTCAGGAAATTGACTCGGTTCTTCGAAACCGCGATCAGATTCTTCTCATTCTGCAGGACAATCTTCACATGGCCAGAATTCGCCTGAAACAACACGTCGATCAGCACCGTTCTGAGCGCATTTTCCACGCAGCTGATAGGGTTCTTCTTCATCTACAGTTGTCCAAGCAATCCTCCTTGACACTCCAAAGGTGTCAGTGGCCCGAAATGCAACTCGAGGATGCTACCAGGGAACCACTCCTTCAGATTCTACAGCAATTTCTCCAACCAAAGCTTTGAGGACAAAGCTTTTTCTAAGGGAGAGGGGATGTTAGGAACCTATGTCAACCCTTCTCTTTACTATGTTAGTATATTGTTGTTGGACACATATGCTTTGTAAGTCGTCCCCTAGTATTTGTTGATCCGTAGTTTATATTAGCCCTTAGTATTGGATGCATATGCTTTGTAAGTCATCCCGTAGTATTATATGTCCCATGGTTTTGAATCATAGTATTGGGCATAGACTTAGTATATAAGTGTGTGTTGAGGTCATTGAAGGCACCGTGAAGTTAATTGTATTGAGATTTCTCAAAGGAGGTTTCCCCCTCGAAGTGGACCATGATCAATATAAAAGTGATTCTGAGTTCTGTTATTTCTGATATCTTGTGTATTTGCATTAATTAATTATTGCAGGTTCTTCACACCCCCTGAGTGTCCTTATCTTGCTCATGTTCCTTGCATTATGCATAGATTTGCTCCATGCGCTTGGAACTAGTCTCGCATGTCCCTAACACTCGTCTACTCCCATTATGAGCATTCTTCCATCTCTTCTTTTAACTCGTTAAAAACAGTAAGGAGGTCATGAGTTTACTTTTTCGGGCTTGTTAAACCTTTACGGAAAAGATTTTTATAAAGTCTTTTTTAAGCCCTTGTTAGACTTTTTCAAATCAAACAAGATTGTTGAGTATACTTGTCATTTCAGACTCGTTAAAGGATTTGAAGCAACATCCACTTAGGTATAAGTTTACCCATTTTCCAGACCTTTGTGGATTAATTACGAAAAATGTATACTCTAGTCATACGTGACTAGAAAAGTTCTTCTCTCACTATTTTACACTTTTTTGGGTGAGGAGACTAACTTTACGAAAAAGGACTCCCCTTTTATGTCGAGTTGTGATTGCATTGCATCATCCTGCTTATCGCATGAGCCTTGTGTCGGCTCCCACTTACTCAATTATTAGCCTGGTGCCTGAGCACTTTCCCTATCGATCAATGCAGAGCTTACAATTGCCTTTCACAATTTGATGACCTTTTGAACCTGAGGGAGCACCCCCCCCCTCCCCAAGTGTCCACATCCTGCACATGCTTCCTTCCATTGATCATAGGTATGTTCCACTACTTGGGACTAGTCTGCTCGCTATTTGACACTCGTTCCCTCAATTGTTGTACTATAAGCAATTTATTCTTTTTCAAGCTTTTCAAATATGAAAAAGACCAAAATAATCAAATATTCCAAAAAGTCAAATGGGTGAATATTTACTTCTTATTTTTGGCAGTTGTTGTGTCGCCTTTGAACAAAGCATTCATTCCACTCCATACATTATGAGTCGAGACTATAGTAGGACCTTAGGAGCTGTACTCATTTCTCAGTTTTACTCCACCGATTGGTTAAGCTTCCAGTCACTATGGAGCCCTTTATTGATGCCTCCTGCATCACATAGTCTATGTCGAGTCTCTGCTGCCTGATTCGCTCCTCATGCTCTTGTTCAAAGGAAGTCCTAAAACCAGAGTCAGCCACTCCTCAGATCTCTTGACTATTGCATGTCAGCCATCCTTATTGAGTCAGTCCGTTCCACCTGACTTCTTCCAAATCTTTTAGCATAGTTTTTACCTCGTGCTGGTTGATGGGGGATGCCCTAATGCCCTCCTTCTAGCGAGTTTCGTTCCATCGACATCAACCCATTTATTCCAAAATTTGAGACTTAGAGTTCGGTTGAGTACCTTGAGGCTTGCAGTCATTAGTGGTAGGTTCTCTCACCATCGACAGTTTTGGGAATACATCAATGTCCCCTGATCGATGGATTCATCTTAGTGTTCGACTTCAACACATCTATTCACACTCTGATGATTGTACTCTGTGTCTTGATTCCCATTTTCATTATTGGTTGGTAATCTCACGTCTATTAGCGGTATACATCATTGACCGGTAATCAGACAATGTCACATTAGGTTCGACCTCAACACCTTTATTCACTTGATGGGACTTGCACCATAGATGATTTGTGTAGAAGACCCCAGGCGATAGTGGCATTTAGTATGCTACTTATGATCGTGACTTTACATCTGAGATATCATCTCTCAGACATCAGTAGTTTGTACCTCTAGTATTGCACCAGTTGTTTCCTTTTCAGCAGGAGACCATATCTTACTATAGATGGTTATGGATATGGTCGCTAATGACATATGTTCATGATGTACTGCCTATTCATGGCCGTTGTATCATATTGTTGTACTATACCGACATGTAATCAGGGATATTATTGTATTATGACGAGTGAGATACTCTCTCCAGTTGTGTCTCCATCACTCCACTTCTGAGATTTATAATGAATTTCGGCCATCGTAGCATCAGCACTCTTTGGCCTTCAGGATCCATTTCACTGACTCAGATTCACTTTATGTCCTTCAAAAACACTTTTTCCCTATTTTTCTTCCTGTACGCTAGTTGTTCTTCTTTAGCCATCATACATGCGATTTGTTCCACTACAACCCGCGGGTGCCAAGTAAAATGGTAAAAATCATTAGAAAATTACTTTTTACTCCCAAAAAGCGGTCTTAGGGTGACCTTTGGCCCTCCATTTTCCCCGAAATTCCTCGATGTGTCCTTTCACATACCTTTGGAAGGATATATATTGAGCTCTTATGGCATATGGAAGGGAGGAGAAAGAGAGAGCAAAATAACTCTAGTGTATTTTTGTCGTGACTTGAGTCTACACTCATTGATCCTTATTGTTGTGAACTCCTTATGTTCACCTACCAAACGCCTATCCTAGTTTGATTTTTCCATTACATGGAAGATTGAAGTGGTGGAGTCACAAGTGGAGAGACCCAGTTCTTGGTTCAGATTGGTTGCCGACAAGAGGTTGTATATTGTACTTCTTGTTATGAATTAATTGAAATACTCATTTTCTTGTCCAAATGATATTGTGAATATTGTTTAATTACATTGGGTTATATTTGTCTATAATTTCATGGATCGTGCTATTGATTATGCTAATGTCTTTCACATATTATCTACACTTGCTTGTACTTGTTGTTGAGGCTAATCTCTAGGTCCAAGTGTAGAATTTGAAAGCTCAACGGGGATCTACATCGAACATCTAGTTAAAGGCTATTCTTTTCTCCATTATCTTAGCATTGTCATTTATATAGCATTGCATTGGGAATTGAGTCATTTTCTGGTAGTCAGTTGTCTATGGGGGTCTACCCCAAGCCATAGGAAGTTTTCTCCATAACACTCTATCATGGGAAGCTGGCCTTCCATCTAGGTAAAGAACCCAAGACCATACCTGATGATAGGACCCCCGCCACCATGGTAGGCTATCACCTCTGTCCATCTGACCATGTGAGGATCCTTAAGATCCCTGTCATCCACAATCACCTGTGGGTGCAAAATGGGAACCCGCTCCAATAAGGATAAGATCACTATCGATCCATATCTAAACTTCTTGAGCTCTCCGCATCGACACTTGGTCAGCTGAGCTCTGATGCTGGTGAGGAGTCCCTCACACTAGTTGAATATCTTCAGAGACATGCAGTAATCCGCATACAGCATCTGGGACTTGGTAGCTAGATGAGCTGCTTGGCTCCCCGCTATCCTCACTATGGTGAAAAGAATAGCTCACAGTGGATGATCTTGCACCTCTTTGGTGGGAATCTTCCCAATAGAGGCACGGGTAAGCAGAGTGCAGTATTGAAGGATCAAGTCGTCCACCATCCGATGACTTCTCGGTGATCCGGTAAGAGCCACATTGTCCCCCCTACGGGACAATCCAATCAAGAAGTAGATGTCCTCAACATCTATGGTTAGTATGTGTTCGTCGATCACAAAATACTGTTGTGCCGCATCCCAACAACGGACCATATGTTCCAACAGTATGACTTGGTCCCTCATGCCCTGGACATTGAAGAACTTCGGGAGTCCACAATTCCGCAAAGCCTCCACACATAATGGGTCATTCACCGCTTGCACATCATCTACCTCATGTTCTCATTCATGCCACTCTAGAACCATGTTGGATGCCACACACCTTTTAAAAGTAGCATTTTAATACCATTACAACTCACTCAAGCATTTAAAACTTTTTCTTTTGGCTTGGGTTTTGAGTTTAACATGGGCGTTTCCACCATCGCACCTCGTCCTTGTAGACAGGGCAACATCGTCGCAACCCACCTTTGCGGGATTTGCAACGACCTAGGTTTGTCGTAGTTCTCGTAAAGGAGACCTGCGACGACCCGAGGGCGCACAAGCTCCCCACAAATCAGCTAAAAAACCCTAAAAATGAACTAAAATTGAAATTCTAAATCACTGGAAATATGCTGGATGAGATATAGGGTTACCTGCTCTGAACGGCTCGTGAAATGGTTGTTCATAGCTCCGGAAATCGGCCAGTGAAATTCTGCTCCAAATGGCACTTTCTTCTCCCCAATTTGACAAATAAACAATGGTAACTATACTTGGTCATTTTTTTCTATTTATAAACAAAAAGAGAATATTCCTTTTCAAATATTAGATGCTCTTTGGGTTATTTGCTATAGTTTGGATCATTTTACTGCATTTGAACACCTGGTTGACTGTTTGACCTAGTTTTCAAGCATGCAGGAGGCATTAAGTGTTTTATTTGCGTCGTTTTCACATTGTTGCGATCATCTCAGGTATGAACAACCCCTTGGTTATTTTGTTGTTATTTTTCATCCGTTAGATTTTGATTATTTGATGATGATGAGCTTAGTCTTTTTTCTTTCTCGTTCTCTTAAAACCATTAGAATAAGTCATCGAGTTATGATTTATCTCTTTTTCGGGCTCGTTAAACTCCTAGGGAAAAGGAACCCCCTGGAGTCTATCTTTAAGCTCTTTTCAGGCTCTCAAAATACGAAAATATTGCCAAGCGAACTTGTCGCATTCACGCTTGTTAAAGTATTTGAATGGTCGTCTCCCTGGTGATAGTTTACCCCTTTTTCGGACCAGGGGGCACTATTTACGAAAAAGGTATACTCCAGCCGATCATGACTGGAAGAGTCCTGTGCCGCGTTGTTTTACCCTTTTTCGAGCGATGAGGCTAACTTTATGAAAAAGGACCATTGGAGTCTTCTTTAGTTCTTTTCAGTCTCTTTAAACATGAAATGACGACTGAGTTTACCTTCTATGGACTCGTTAAACTCTAACATTGAAGGGCCCATCATGGGACGAACCCCTCCTCTCCCAGGTTCAAAAAATATTTGGGATTGGACTCATCTATGAGATGAGCTATACCAAGCATCTGGTTACCCTCACCAAGATCGTTAAAAATACATGAGGCACTCATCATTCATGATGGGGAAAAAAGGAAATCTTTTATGTTACACCCTTTATCTATGGCAGTACCTGGTCGTTCTTGAACATGGCACTCATTTGCATTTTCATACTGCACTTGGATCATCCGTTTGTCCTCGCGTTTCGCCTACTTCTTGAGTCTTGTCATTCCTTTGGCTCATCCAAAGAGTACTTCCACCATCAGTTGCATTAGGAGTCGGTGTCATACTCGTCATGTCAATACTGCAAAGTCATGCCATGCCCATGTTCAAGAATACTCTCACCATTCATTATCTGCAATCAGCACACCTTCCACCATGTTGGTCTACTCTGAGTCAGTCTTGTATGTTACTGTACAATCTGATCTACTTCAAAACATATGTTTTCGTGTTTCGTGTCAATGATGGGGGATTCATCATGGCCCTCCTTCGACGCATTTGTCCTTGTCGACTTCAACACGTCATCCAAGGATTGAATCTAGAAACCAATCAAGTACCTTGGCCTTGCATGCCTCAATGGAAGGTCACCTCACTTTCAACATGAGTTTACATCATTGACTCTTGATTGAAATATTTCATCCGTCGTTTGACTCCAACTCAGTTATTCACGCTCGATGATATGTACTATGATACCTTGGGAATCATTGACATTAATGGTGATTTCCCTCGTGCTTATTAATGGTATACATTAATGACTGGTAATCAAGTGGTTTCTACCATGTTCAACATCAAGACATTTGTAATCACATGGATAGATTCGTATCATTGTAGGTTCAGCTTGAAGACCCTAGGGAGGCATGTTTTACCCAGGTTGCAATGGAGATTGTTTTGATTCATATTACATGGGTCCACATTTGTATTGGTCGTGGCTGTGTTATCATCTCATCATGGATCTACGATTGTATCTGGTATCCATTATTGTGTTCAGTCGGTCATTACTACCATGGATCTGGAATGTATTGGTTGATAGCCATGTTGTACATCATATGAGACTATGTACTCAGAGTCAGTTGTACTGCAGCAACGTCCCTCGTCCGATGAGCCATTGCCATTCCTTCTGTCAAAGCATTTCACCTATCCAATTTCAAACAACTTCATTCTTTTGGGGGCATTTTGTTACACCTAAAATATTACCATCATGAGACTCAGTGTATACATCCCTAAAGTTTCCTTTACTAAGTCATTAACCTAGAAGAGATGCAAACCCATTTATACTAGGTTTTGAGAGGTCGTCGCAGGTTGTCCTCTTGCAACCTACGACGTCACAACTTGTCCTCTTACAGACTACGACGATGTCAGTTAATGGACTAAAATAGCTTCTTCGAGCCCATTCCCGAAGCTAGCTGATGTGTATCTCTATACCTAGCCTTTGGGGAAGCTGGCATTCGGTTCCTAACCTCTTGGAAGGATCCCCTATCTCTCTCCTACCATATCTCAACCTATCCTATCCACTTAGTCCTATAGAAGTGAAGCTCTCTCCCATCCTAAAGGGAGGAAGTCTATAGTATCTAATTGCTAGTGAAATTAGCGTAGGAGAGATCTCTACTCATTCTTGAGAGATCTATCATCCCTTTGGAGGCTTTGGCATTGGCTTGATCGGAGAAGGATTTCTACATTAAGTCAGTGGTTGTAATCTCTTCATCCTATGTATTTCCCCTTTAATACAGTAATATAAGTGCTTTCCACCAATCTCATTGTGTTAATGATATATTGTGTAGTTTTTCTACTTAAATGCTTACTTATACCTATTATTGTGTAGATGTTATTTTACTACTTATGTTGTTGTATTGTCTTGACAGGTTTCTCAGCTCAGATCTGAAGACTATCAAGCTTTGGAGCAACATTCGAGGAGAAAGGATTAGCGATTCAAAGGGTAAGAGCATCTAGTTCCTTGATCTCTAATTAGATCTAGGAGAGTTATTTATGTTCTATATTTATTTGTTCTAGACTCACATTGAGCTAGGGAGATCAGGCCTCGAGTCCGCTCTTGGTAGATTGTCCGTCAAACAGGAAAGTACAAAGGTAAGATTTCTTTCAAATATTTTAACTGTGGTGAAATTGGTCATTTTTCTTCCAAATGTCCTTATGCAAAGGGCTTAGATATGATGAAGAAGAAGTTCACAAGAAAGAAAAGAAATATTAAGAAGAGAAACAAGAGAATATTTTTGAAAAAGTAAGTCTCTATTTAAGAGAATATAGTTTCTCATCCGATAGATGATGATAATGACTTAGGAAAAGTGCTCTTCATGGCATTAGAAGAAACTACTAAAGATAATCAGGAAGACTATGAAGAAGGAGAAGTGAATCTTGAGGTAGAATTGCTTAGTGCCTTAAGTGTTCTAAGAAAATAAAGGAAGAAAAAAAATTCACTCAATGAAGAGATAAGCAAACTAAAGGAATCATCTCATAGCTCTAGCATAAATCCTAATGAAACCAAACATATTTTCATAGATATAAGGGTTCAGTTAGAATAGGCCAAGGTGATTGAGGAAACACTCAAAAGAAAAATGAAAGAAAAGGAGAAGATATAGGAAGAGTTGGAAGTTGAAGTAGTCTCACTCAAAAAATAATTACATAAGAAGGATATCCAATAGAACTTTGGAAACAACACCAAATGACTAGATGAAATCATCGGTGAGCAAAGATCATTCTATGATAAGTATGGTTCTGGATGCAAACAAAATGATGAGGGTTCAAGCTCTACAATGACTGGAATTAAAGAGAAACAAAGAAGTTATGTAGATTCTATCAAGGGTTCCAAGCCTCTAAAGGAAGATATACAATGACCAACAATGAAGAAGAAGATCCAAAAAAAAGATCATGTGTCCAAAGGAACACAAAAGAAACCACTAGCAATGAAGAAGACTCAAAATGAAGATCATACTTTCAGAAAATATGCACCAACTAGAAGGCCGCCCACATCTAGGTACCAAAATATTTTTCTTGTCTTTTTCTATTCTTGTAATAATTTTGGGCATAAGGCTATAAATTGTAGAGATTATGCACAGGGTAGAAACATATGGAATGGAAATGGCTATGAAAAATCCAGGAATTATTATGAAGGAAATTATCTCAGAAAGCCTCATGAGGATTTTGACATAAGTTATAATATATTTGGATCTCTGAATTATGAAATCGAATGTTACAAATGTAACAGTTTTGGACATATAGCCAAAAATTGCAAAAGTGGCTTGATAGTGTTTTCAAGGGAAACTAGATAGATTCTGAAACGATAAAGAATTTGGAAAAAGAAGCAAAAATATTTCCATGTTGAGGAATGTGGGTCTACCTTACAACTCCAAAATAGAATAAGCCATTGGTATATTGACAGTGGATTCTCAAAGCATATGCCCGAAGAAAAAAAGGAATTGATGTCACATGATGAAAATGTGAAATAAAAACAAGAAGAACAGGTTGATAGATAATTCTCAGAGGACATACCTACAATAGTTGTTGAGTCAAGTAATAAATATAAATCAACAATTAAAAAAGAAGGTGTCAGGATTACAAATGATGATCCTCCAATGGAACAACATTATATATTGTTCTAAATAATTTGGCATAGAGACTCCCAATATCATGAATAATATTTAGGGGGAGTCTAAGTAGCATGCAAGGAAGACCAAAGAAAGGGCATCAAGTTAAGGATTGTACTTAGAAAAAGATAGTTTCTTGGTAAGGGGGAGCATTGTCAGCAAGGAAATATATTCTCAGAAAGAATTCACAGTCAAGTAAAGTTATTCTTTGCAAGGGGAAGAGAATGATCAGTAAAACAATGTCACAAAAAAGAAGCATATTGAAAGGGGGATCCAACATAATCCCAAGGGGAGCAGGGTGAACAAATTTGCTTCACCCCTTTTGTCATTAATGTCAAATGGGGAGAGAGAGTTGGAGGTGTTTCCATCAATGACAAAGGGGGGGAATGTTGGAAGAAGTTGTCATTTATGTCAACAGGGTCAAGATA
This sequence comes from Larix kaempferi, assembly GCA_027924585.1. Taxonomy (NCBI): domain Eukaryota; kingdom Viridiplantae; phylum Streptophyta; class Pinopsida; order Pinales; family Pinaceae; genus Larix; species Larix kaempferi. The sequence continues at coordinate 7,463,322 of BSBM01000264.1, forward strand.
TCTATGTCATTGATATTGAGTGATGTTTTCATTGATGTCAAAGTGATCATGATGATGTGGCAGTAATGTTGAAGATGTACCAGTGATGATGAGGAGGAGGAAGTAGTAAAGGATGGTTGTTTGAGTAATGTTTGATCAAGTATTGTGAAGCCATGAAAATAAGACAATAAGAAGTCTTGAAGCCCCTAAAGAATATCTTGAAGAACATTCCTTAACACAAGTGTATATAACTCCAAAGCAGTCCCCTTATGGTGTAGCGGTTATGCATGGCCCTCACAGGAAGACACTTTGATTTGTACTGTTGGAGAGAACTTCCGCAGCATTTAGGAAGCTGCTAATTTTGGGAAGGATAACTAATTTTGGAGGGAAAGTACCAATTTTGGCGGTAAGACAAAGATATCGCCGTAGCGCAAATTCTGGCGGCAATCACGGCGATAGGTACAGAGAAGTCAAGCATGTGGTACAAAGAAGAGGCCGAAGGGAGAGCTCAACCACCGCAATAAAAGCGCCGAAGATGAAGAGAGGGTTCAGCTACCCTCATAAAGACGAAGGACTACAGTCAGCGTTGCGTGAACCAAGAAGAAGCGACGGGTCGATGCATTAAAGACTAAGGACTGCAGGAAGCGGCGACAAGACAGAAGGCGGCCATGGAAGTACAGCCAGTTGACTGTAAGTGGTTAGGGTTGAGTCACTGTTGGGATAAGGCCCACAGTTTTGTAACTGCGATGAGACCTTCGGGCCATCTATATATAGTAGTCTTTTTATAGGATAAGGGGTTGGCCACATAGCGATAGAGACATCAGGTAGATGCTAGTCAAGTCTTTTGTTGTTGCAAGCCTGAACATCCCTGAGAAGACAAGGGCCGACCTGCTGAGAGAGTGCAATCCGCAGGGATTGCGAGAGGAAGAGAGTGCACTGTAAAGGCAAGAAGAGAAAAGAGGTCTATAGAGAAGGGCTCCCGCTGAGGTGGAGTTTCCCAGAAGACCCCTATTGTAAAGAGTGGACCGGAGCTGTGTTTATTCCCCAGAGTTGTAAACAAGAACCGCAGTTCCCCTGGGCGTAGTCTTTGCCCTGGGAGTATCAATGTGCTTATCTAAGTAGCACTATTGTAATTGTGTAGCCATCATTCTCATTCACGTGTTTGTGCTATATATGAATGCTTCAATCTGTTATAAGTAATGTACATGGTCGTCAGTTAACTTCTGAATGATGTATAACAAGTGCGATAATCATAGCTAACCTCTTTGCGAACTATATAATTGTTAAACAGAGGTTAATGCGCGAGTAAGAACTGAATATGAGGCATGAATGGTTTATTTAGACATTGCGCAAAGTAATGTTCTACCTAGTTACGTGTTGCGAGATATCAAGGGTCGACTTCAGTAGTGAGGGTTAGGCTTGTAGGCTGAATGCTGTTGCTAACTGCAGTACCAGGATAAGGATAGCTAAGACCACCTGTTAACCCAGGAAGCGGCCAAAGTTCGCTTGCCGCAGGAACTAGGAGGGCAAGATATCGCACCTACGATATCTTGGGTATCGCTAGACGGTTTCACATAGGGAAAGACTTATCGCATTCCCTGCGTACTGCGATAAGATAGAGGCGTAGCCGGAGTAATGGAATGAGATAGACAGCTTCTGTGAAAGGGGTTAAGGTGGGTTTGAGCACCCTGGATGCCTCGGAACTTGGCTGGGGACACGTGAGTCTTCTGCCTCCCATTAGAATCACTTCGGGTGAGACCTCAGGTCGCTTCTGCGACCTGTTGCCGAAAGGGCCAGTGAGCTAAGGGTTCTGTTGGTCTAAAAGATTACCGCACGCCCGGGTCTGTCTAAGAGAAATTAAAGAACCAACATGTACACAAACAAAGCAAGCCCTTAAATAAGTCCCAAAGTTTGCTCCAAAATAATATTGGTTTAAATTGTGAAGAAACTCCTAAAATAATGGTGTTGGGTCCACATGAACAACATGATTGGTACATATGACCATTAGAAGTAGCCCCTGAAGTAATAAGGATTGGACAACAAGACCATGATAGTGTGAAATATGAAGAAACCCCCAAATAAATGGTGATATGTTCCACATAACCCAAAAATAATGGTTGGGTCCACATGACATCGAAAAGAATAAAGAATTGTCCACTTAACTATGATAATGAAGAGATGGCCAACCCAAATGGGTTGGATCCATTGGTGAAGAGCGAGGAGTTTTTCATTAGTGGGCAAGGTTAAATTACAATGAGGGCCGAGCTTGGAGCCATGGGGGAACCTTTAGGTAGTGTTTGAACGTGTGGTTCCACCTAGAGAGATTGTATTAAATGATCTCGTGACCCATGGACACATAAGTGGATCAAATCCCACCCCCATGTCCTCCTAACAGATTTAAGAAAGTCAATTCTTGGTAGCTCATTTGGTTAAGGTGTGGGTCTCGTCAGAAGGGTGACTCGAGTTCAATTCCCCTTAGGGGTTATCTATTTGGGAGGAGACACCCAAAAATATAGCCATAAAAAGGGTTGGTGTGGCCCAGGTCGGGTGCAATCCCCGGGTGACTTTGACAGCTTAGATGCCCCTAGGTTGCAGTTCTTAATGAATTGTTCATTGCTACTAGCCTCAAGTGATGGGAAATAAAAAAAAAAGATGGCCCAAAAGCCCCTTTGATGAAATCATAAAGTGATAAAGAAGGCAAGTTATAGTTCTTTAATGAAAATCATTTGGTGGGGATTGACCCTTTAAAGTAACCATTCAAATATGGAATTCCAAGATTTAAGGAGAATTTAATTTGGATGTAACCCTTGAAATATGGAAGGTTGGGATTTAAGGAGAAGTTAATTTTGAAGTAACCCTTGAAGTATGGATTTAAGGAGAAGCTAACATTCAAGTACCTCTCAAAATATCGAGATCCTAAATTTAAGGATAAGTTAAACATTGGCCTAAAATAAGATACAAGACATATTGGAAGGTATAAATAGGAGATGAATCTTTTCATTTCATCATTAAATCATAGCTCTTCCTCTCTTATGCGAAATTCTAAGGAGGACAAAAGGAAAAATGTGATGGTTTGAGGAGGATCTAATGTTTTGAGGAGGATCAAGTAGTTTCACGAAAAACTTGCGCAACTTTCTCATACAACATCAAAATTACAAACTTATTAGATCATTGGAAAGCTTGTTGTAAGGGCTATGTGATGACATGATCTAGAGTTCATTTTGGTCAACGGTTTATTTCTTGTTTATTCATCTAGGGAAAGGTATTTTTCTTGCTTATGGGATTCTCTTGTGATGGTACATGTCTCTCATGGACTAGGGTACATCTTGTTAGCTTGAAAATGGTATGAATATTGTACATAGAGCTTCTCTTTAGGTGAATCTTGTTGAATATATTCCATAGAGTATTGTGAACTTGCATAGATTATGATGATACTTGCATAGATTATGGATATGATCTTGGTATAGATCATGGTGATGGCCTAGGTCATGATGATGTTATTGCCATATATTATGGTGATTATCTTGGTATAGATCATGGTGATGGCATAGATCACGATGATGTTAATGCCATATATTATGGTGATTATCTTCCATAGTTTGTGGTGATATTGCATATATTATAGTGAACTTGATATGTTATGGTGATTATGGTGATGATCTTGGCATAGATCATGGTGATTATCTAAGCATAGTTTATGGTGATATTGGCATGGATGAGTGTGATTTTATTGGCATGATCTAGGATTCCTCTCTTGGAATGACCTAGGGTTTGAAGGTGATAATGATGTTAAAGGTTTGAAGAAGCCAACAAATGAAGTCTATGGGTGATTGCTTCTGGGATTTGATTGCACTCTTTGGAGGCATCTTTCTGGTTCTATTCAAGAAGTTTTTACTGCATATTTGAAGACTATCTTCGAAGAAGTTACTTGCATATTTGGATAATGTATAGATTGAGATTCTGACAATGATTATGACAACAATAGTTACAGAGATAATGATACAGGTGCAGGTTAATAGACATAGTGATACAGGTACAGATTGACATAAACAGTGATATAGGTACAGGTTGACAGAGATAGTGATACAGGAACAGGGACATAGAGAGAATGATACATGTACAGGTTGACAGAGATAGTGATAGGAATAGGGACATAGATATATTAATAGAGATAGGTTTAAATTCGTATTCATATCAAGGTGGAAAGATGGGAAAAGGATAGGATATTGAATTCTTTGTTACACCAAAATATCGCCTTCATGAGATATGTATTCTTGACTTGTCCTAATTCCTAAAGCATTGATGCCAAATTGGCTAAATGAAGGGATTTGGCATGGGTTTTTCCTTTGTTGTCATATTGATGCACCTTTATCATTGAAAATATGCATCAGAGCCTTGATGACGTGCTTTGCATATTGATGAAGTGCTTCACTGACACTGTTTTCCTTTGAACAACATGCATCACCCTTCAATGACGCAGGTTTCCAGTTGAAAAAGTGTGTCACTGTCAGTTAGGAAGGAAAAAGAGAAGCTCCGGGAGCCTTCTAGAACAAGTGTCTTCGTGGAGGCTTATCCCAATAAATCAATGAAGGTGGCATTCGATCCCCTAACTTATTGGGATGATCCCTTAGCTTTATCCATCAAATCCTCAACCCCTTCTATCCTGTTTGGCCTATATATACAAGCCTCCTATTCATAGTTAGGGGAGGAAGGATTAGAGTATCTAAACACTCGAAAAATTTTGCTAGAGTTGAAACCCTGTCATTCATTAGAGGCAAGATTGGATCTTTGAGGCAAATATCATTTGGAATAAATTGCAATGTCAAGGAAATGGTTCTAATCTCCTCTTCCTTACTTTCATTAATATAGTAATATATACTCTATCTATAAAGGTTTATTGCACATTATAGATATTTAGAATTAGTTTCCTTGACCACTAGTTTAGATTAATCAATATTGCATATTATTAGTGTTTGTGTGTTTCCACTTGTTTGTTGTATCTTTTTTTGCAGTTAAAGATCAAGGGATACATCAAGTAAGGAGACATCACTACGGTTGCAAGGTAAGCAATCCCTTTGCATCTTTTATAATTTGATCCATTTAGGAAATTTGGTATGTTCTGTTGTGTTTTGTTCTATATCTATAGCATTTAGACTAGAGAGCTTTGTCCTTGCCCACATAGACGAAGTGTCTTGAAAAATTCTCCTTCAATTCGGTGCCTAAAAAGTGTGATTTGGTGCTCACAAAGGGGGTTGGTGCCTCCTTCTAGTTGGTGCTAGATAAATCAGGAGCTCGGCGCATCCTTCTAGTTGGTGCTAGATAAATCAGTAGGTTGGTGCCTCCTTCCAATTAATGTTGGTAAATCACGGAGATGGAGCTTCCTTCAGGCGTGAGCCTGTAAATTAAGGGGTTGGTTATTCCTTCCAATTGGTGTTGGAGAATCTTGGAAGTTGGTGCTTCCTATGAGTGTAATATTTTTATTATATAAGAGAAGCATTATGTGGTTTTCTCTCATTTGGGTTTCCATGTAAAAATATCTTCTCCACTATGTTTGATTTTATGTGATGGTTTTATGTGATGATGATGGACATTGTTAATGGTTAATGTTAGATGTTCCATTTTGAAGTTTGAAATGGGAAAAGTGATCAATAATGATTCACCCCCCTCTTAGTATTCGTGAATATTCCAATAGGCCTTTCTCGAATAAACAATATTCTACCACCCTTGTAGCTCTTGTAAGTACGGTTGGCATCGATGTAAGTTTTCTAACAGTCACAGAATTCCTTAAGCCTTTGTTTGACCATGGCCATTCTCTCCTCTATATCTTGAAGTAAGTTAGGTCCTAACATGACTCTATCCTCCAAACAATACCAACTAAGAGGGGTCCTATAGGGTCTACCATATTGTTTACATCACACAGTGCAACACTGAGGGAGATATGGTAGGTGTTATTGTAAGCAAAACCTACCAATGCAAGATATATCTCCCATTAATTATGATGGTCCATGAAATACAATCTCGACATGTCCTCTATTACTTAATTAACTCTATAAGTTTGACCATCTATCTCTGGATGATATGTCGTACTAAAAATTAATTGTGTACCCAAGGATCCTTGGATGCTCTGCCAAAATCTAGAGGTGAGTCAAGAATCTCTATATGAAATAATTTTTTGAGGAACCCCATGTAGCTGAATTATCTCCCAAAGGAAGACATGAGAAACAACATGTGCATTAAAGGTATTTTTTTACAAAAATGAAGTGTGCACTCTTAGTGTGCATTAAAGCTCTATTGTGGTCATCTTTCCTTCATGTGGAAAATGAATCACGTGAAATATTGATGACACGAAAACCATCATATCATAAGTCCAACTGAGACCTAATAAAAGGTTATAATCTGACACAACATCGATGAATTCCACATCCATGGTTATAATCTTTCCCCCTTTCTCTACTAGGAGAGTTGGGATGATTCCATGAGGCCTAAAAGGATGGCCATCAAATTCTTTTGACATCATAGGTGAGAGAAAAGTCTCAGGAAATCCTATATCCTACCTACATGAGAAGGACATAATAGAAGTGGAAGTGCCCTCATCTACCATAATCCTAAAAATGTTTGACCCTCTTTTCAAAACCTATATCTAGAACATGGAAGAGTGAGGCGGGTGAGATTTCCAATTATCCAAGTCAAACATTATCAGTTGAGAATCCAAGGGGTCCAAAGCTACTATTTCCATTAACAAAGCATTTTTTGTGTAGGATAGCTCTGGAGGACCTTTAGTGTGAACATTGTGCATGGATATTTTTTCAGGTCTTTGACTATACTATTATTTTATGTGGCTTTCCCATTAAGATTGTATGCATTCCTCTTTAGTACACATTTTCAATATGTGAGGAATCATGTCATTGGTTGGTTTCTCGATGTGGAGAGGATTGGAAAATTCAAATTTAAGGACATCCTTTCCCTTGGATCTATTTGCATATGTGTCATAATTATGAGTTCTGGTTTGGACATTCACCTCTCATTCACACATGTATATGTTTGCATTTGACGGTGTTCGACTACATAGGATGATTCCAAAAGATCGAACACCTAGAGCAGTCGCTCACACAAATAGATCACAGATCAACACACCGATTTTTTCACATGGGTTAAACCCTTGAAAGGGAAAAACTCCATGGAACCAACCAAATAACTACTTGAGGCAGTTTATTATGCAGAATAAAGAAAGTAAAAAATGACCTTCTCATAATCAATCAACTAGAAAGTGACCCTCCATGCTCTTTAAATAGATATCATAGACGAATCGGGTGTTAAGCCACAGATCAAATGTAGTTATGATCTAAGATAAGTTGAACCATCAAATCACTCTATGTAGAGAACATATCATGACCGTCAGATTAGATATTTACAAATGCATACTAAATAAACACACTTTTCCTAACAGATATATTATAACAAGTTGATCTTAACTAACGCCTAAGTGTCGAAATATCCTAACATACCCCCTTAAGAACAATTGTCATAGGATTGAAGGATTTACAAAAGTGACACTATTAGGAGAAGGAAGGAGGCATTAGAGCCTACCCCCCCTTAATGACAAGTTCTTGAACTCCTAATATAGATTGAAGTTTAGAAAATGTTGCTTCTGTAAGAGATTTGGTGAAGATGTATGCAACTTGATCATCTATAGGGAAAAGGATCACTTCAAGAACGTGATCATGAACAAGTTTTCTTATGAAGTGAATATGTAGCTCAATGTGTTTTTTGCCTTGATGTTGAACTGGATCTTTGGTGAGCTTGATGGAACTTTGATTGTCACACCAAAGTGGAGTCGAATGTTGTTGCAGGAATCCAAACTCTAAATGGTTCTGTCGAAGCCATAAATATTCTTGACTGGCATTAATTGATGCACGATACTCTGCTTCTGCTGAAGAGAGAGCAAGAGCTTTTTTTTTCTTACAATCCAAAGTGACAAGTATAGAACCCAGACTAAAAACATAACCTACAGTAGACTTCCAATAATCAGGATCACCGATCCAATCTTAATCAGTGAAACCAACCAACAAGGGAGTCCCCCTTGAACTGTAATGAATCCAAAACTAAATTGTACCCCGAATATATCAAAGTATTATTTTTGTTGCATTCCAGTGAATTTCATGGGATGTTTTCATATAGAGGGAAACACAACCAACGGCAAAGGAAACATCAAGATGAGTATGAGTCAAGTATAAGAGACTACCAACAAGCTGGTGATACAGGGTGGCATCAACTTCTAGTGAAGTGCAAGTGGCAGAAATTTTGAATCCATATTGGAATGAAGAAGGAGTTGGTTTACAATATCCCATGTAAAAGTGACGAAGAAGATCACAAGCATACTTAGACTAAGAAAGAAATATTCCTTCTTTGGTTTGCAATACTTGGAGGCCAAGAAAATAATGCAAATGTCCTAAGTCTGTCATTTCAAATTTTTGCTTAAGACTGGATTTCACATGGGTTAAAAGTTTAGGGTCACTACCAGTAAGAATAAGATCATCAACATAAAGAAAAAGTATGATGAGATTGTTTCATACTTTCTTGGTATAGACATTAGTGTTATAGGTCAAATCTGCACTTCTCCATCCGTGATCACATTGCTTTGTCGATCACACAAAATGACACCATGGATTGAAGAGATGGGTTGAATTGGATGAGTTATTGTTGGAACTACACTCTTCAGCTGAAAATATTATTTTGTCTACTGATTTCATGACATGCGCTACTATTGGTACAATAAACCAGCATTCTAAATGCTGCTTTGCTCAAGGACAACCAGTGCACACCCTTAAAAATGTTGCAAACGCTTGTTGTAAAGTACAAAAGTTGCACACTGTGCACTAGTCTGGTTGTATGAAACCCGTGCACACCTTAAGATGAAATCAAAAAATATATTAAGATTACGAATTGGGATTAGTTGAAGTTGGTTCTGCAACTTCCCCAACCTCCCAATTCAACCACCTCTCGATTTAAGCTTTTTACCTTGTCCCATAAATACAAGGAGGATCCATGAGAGAGGGACCTAGATGGAATGCTTTAACTATTGTTGTTAAATTTTCTGAATTTATTTCAATATGATCTAGGATCTTAACTGAGAGAACAACATGTACAGCATATCTACAGCATATCAATCATGGAGACAATAATACAAGCACACAAGAGACACAAAGATTTACTTGGGGAAAACCATAAAGGTGAAAAACCCCAATAACTTCCTCAGAGATAGATAGAGCAATGATACAACCAACCAAGAGAGATAGCCATAACCTAGCAGTAGATCCTCCTCCTTTATAAGTGCGCCACTCCTCCTTGAGTGCATGTGTGAGAAGTGAGTGAGTAAATAGAGTGCCTCCCGCACTCTATTTATACTTGACTTGACTTGCCTTTTTACCTAACTCATGTAGGCTCAAACTTAACCACATAACATAATGCTGACTGGGCCGACCCCCAATAGGGTGGTCTAATAACCCTTTGACCCACATGGCCGACCCCCAATAGGGTGGTCTAATAACCCTTCGACCCACATGACTTATACAGGGCCGACCCCAACAAGGTGGTCTAATAACCCATCAAGTATAAGTTACGACACTTACAATATAAATGACGACACTTCCGTATAGAGGAATAATACCATCTCTATAGGAGTACAATATACATATATGTGAAATACATTCCGAAGTTACATATACATCAACACTCCCTCTTAACTAGGAAGGTATTTCTCAGCACAGTTCTTCTAGCACAAGTCATCTTCTCTGGATCATCGTCACTGCTGCTGCTATCTCAATCAATCTCTGAATCTACTTGTCATAGGAAGTTCTACAGAGCCAGTCCTTTTTCATACTGGATGTAGGCCCACAACCTGCAGGTCTTCGTCATCACTGGCCATACTGTGGAATCCTCGGGACTTATTACGTGCATCACAAAACCTCGAAAGAGCATCCCAGGCTGTTACGAGCACACAGCTCTACCTATAGGATCTCCCAGGGCACTATTACATGTGACCCCACCACAAAACCTCGCAAGAGCATCTCAGGATGTTACGAGTACACAACTCCGACCTGAAATCTCCCAGGGTGCTATTACATGTGGTCCACCACAAAACCTCGCAAGAGCATCTCAGGATGTTACGGGTACACAACTCCGACCTGAAATCTCCCAGGGCGCTATTACATGTGGTCATGGCAAAACCTCGCAAGAGCATCCCATGACTGATTACGGGCACACAGCCCAACCTATCGGATCTCCCAGGGCGCTATTACATGCCATAGGACAAAACCTCGCAAGAGCATCTGCCAGATATCCCAGGGCGCTATTACATGCCATAGGCAAAACCTTGAAAGACTATCTGCAGATCTCCCAGGGCGCTATTACATGTCCTCCCAGAGCAAAACCTCGAAAGAGCATTTTCCAGATGTCCCAGGGCACCGATATTACATGCCATAGGCAAAACCTCGAAAGACCATCTGCAAATCTCCCAGGGCGCTATTACATGCTCATCTGCACAACCTGATCCACGGCCATAGAGTATCAACCTGATACTCACCATGCATCATCCTGATGTATCCATGATCATCCTGATCGTCAATGCATCTACCTGATGCATACCAAGTATCTACCTGATACATATCATCATACATGATCCTCCTGATCATATAATGTATCCACCTGATAAAAATACATGATACATATCACCATACATGATCCACCTGATCATACAATGTATCCACCTGATACATATACAGATACATGGTCCAAGCATCCAACATGATGCATACATACATAAAATGATCCAACTGATCATATCCAGCATCCACATGATGCGTACATACATACATAAAAATGATCCAACTGATCATATCCAACATCCACATGATGCATACATACATACATAAAAATGATCCAACTGATCATATCCAGCATCCACATGATGCGTACATACATACATAAAAATGATCCAACTGATCATATCCAGCATCCACATGATGCGTACATACATACATAAAAATGATCCAACTGATCATATCCAAGCAAAAACTAGAACATCATCCTGATGCTCATCATCCAGCGCTTACATCCACAGCCATGTGAAGGATCCTCCTTCCAACATGCTTGGAATGGCTTCAGCAAATGTGTCCATCACTTCTTCCTCGAAGTGTCCTCGATCTGAAGAACGCCAAGCCTCTCTCTGAAGTACTCGAACTTCACCCTGGCTAGTGGCTTCGTCAGCACATATGCAATCTGCTCGTCCGTCACAACATACAGGAGCTTCACGGCTCCTCTCTGCACCATATCCTTGATATAGCGATATTTGATCTCTATGTGTTTCAACCTGTCATGAAACACTGGGTTCTCGGACAGCTTCACACAACTCTGGTTATCACAGAAGATGCCAGTAGACTCCAACGGGAGATCAAATAACTCAGACAGTAGCTTCCGTAGCCATACTGCCTCACAACTAGTTGAACAGGCTGCAACATACTCTACCTCAGCTGTACTTAGTGCTATGCAGGACTGCTTCCTGCTAAACCAAGAGATCGCACCTGATCCCATACTGAAACAACACCCAGATGTGCTCTTCCTGTCTGCAGCACTTCCAGCCCAATCTGAATCAACATAACCCTGCAGGTTAAACTTTTGATTCACCTCATACCTGAGCCCATAATCCACTGTACCCTTCAGGTACCTCAGAACATGCTTTACAGCAACCAGGTGAACACTTCTTGGATCCGTCAGGAACTGGCTCAATGTGTTCACAGCAAAGCAAATGTCTGGTCTCATGCTCGTCAGGTACATCAAGGACCCAATCATATGACGATACATAGAGACATCAACTGGCTCAGATGAAGCATTACAAAGAAGCTTCAGATTCGATGCCATCGGTGTGGCCATGGCCTTGCAATTCATCATCCCAAATCTCTTCAGGATATCTACTGTGTACTTCCCTTGACCAAGGAAGATCCCACCTGCATTCTGCCACACCTCCATACCTAGGAAATAGTGCATCATTCCCAAATCTTTCATCTCGAACTTGGCAACAAGCTTCCACTGCGTGTTGGCAATCAATCTATCTTCACCAAGTTCTGCACACATATATGACTGCACCATGCTGTCTTGAAATCCATCTGGTGCATCTTCTATTTCATCACTTTTATATTTCTTAATGCTGCCATCTGCAACATGCTTGATCTGATAGTTCCATTTGGAAGTCATAACAAACTTCCCTTCACATCTTGGGACCGCATCCCAAACATCGTTCTTCCTGATCGACGGATCATGGCATTCTTCCCGTATCCTGGGAACTTCAATATCTTCAATAGATATCTTTGTTGCTGGAACAAATGTTGTAGTCCTTTTGTAGGTGAAGATATACGGTCTTTCCTACAAAACAGGTTAAATTGCATGATTAGAAACATCTCATAATTTTCAGAACAAATTCTTACACATAAAGAAATATGTCATACATTCATGCAATTATCTTAGCCAATGCTTCAATACAACATTTATCCATATCCCATAACTTTCTAGATGCCTTCCAATCTCTACCAGAACATTGTTAAGAGTGTGCACAACTCTCAACATGTCAGCAAAGAGGTTTCATTCTAGATAAGTAGCAATGGAATGTTGTACACTGCCATAGGCCACTTACCCTTGCATATTAGGAGTATACTGTTCATTAATGCAATTATTCTAATATGCATAATACACAACCTAATTCTAGGAACATCAGTATATACATTATTGAACAGTATTATTTAAGAAATGACAATTCAAATACTTATCTTTGTTTGTTCGTTGGGTGGACTCCCTCTGAGTCTTCGCTTCCTTGCAGGGGCTGCTGGAGTCCTAATATGAAGTAGCTTCTTCTACACCTTTCTGTTGTGGGATGTAGAGAGATGGTCAACTCCCTCTAAATATATGCATCCTTGCATAAACCACTGGAATGTACTCCCTCTTGATCTTTGCTTCCTGGATTACCTATTCTTGAATCTCATATTCATCCTTGGTCCCTATGCATGCTTATTAGTATCATGATTGTGTTATCCTTGTGATATCATATAAAATCATACATTCATTAGTATACTATTAAAACACAATAATCATGATCATTTCAAACAGAAAATAATAAGCATTAGCATTCAAGGTTTATGTAGAATTCTTAAGGTTAGTCAAATCATAAGAAACATAACATGTCTAAACCTGTAATTACTCAAACCTATGACTCTTCAGGTTATTTGAATCATCAATCAAGATAAGAGATATATTATGCATAAAACCTGTGATTATTCAAACCTATACCTTCATGATTCTTCTGGTTAGTCATATCATCAATTAAGGTAAGAAACATAATATGCATACAATCCTGATTATTCAAACCTATGACTTCATGAATAATCATTATCAACAATAGGATATGATCCTAACACAAGGTAGGATTCTATCTTGATATAGGAAAAACATACCTGGATTAGCATGCTAGCTATTTATGTCTAACATACTCACATGATGTCTTCTTGTTCTTCTTCAATGACTTGTGCTAGTAACCTGTATATCTTATAGGTTAATTATTACAAAATCAAGCTATACATACCTCGTAAATGGATCTTCTATGAGATCCATGACAATGGATGAATATTTGTCCTCATGTTATCATGATCATATGTTCTTGGACCAGAACATGATTTGTCTTTCTTGGTGTACCTTTCATGTTAGTAGACAACATAAACCTCATACAACACCATAATGCATTAGAAAAATCATAAGTGTCAACACCCTAACCAATGAATATCTTCTATCATGCATTCATAATTTTGTTAAGGTGATACGACAAATCTAAAATCAAAATTGTACTAACCGTAATAACATGAAGACAAACATACCATAAACTTAATCATGGACAAATATCGAAACATACCTCGATGAGTCATACCTGTCGAGATCACTTGTAATCTTCTTATATAAGGCCTTAGCCTCATCTCCCTCTGAAACAGGAACTTCTTCACTCATGCAGATGATCAATCCATCTTCTTCTAGGATTAACCCAATCCACTTGATTTGCAAGAACTGGACCTTGAGCTGGATATGGGTTTGTCAGAGAAACCCCAAAAATTCAAACTTTGAATTTCAAACTTCTGAAAGGATAGAAATATGCGCCTTGATGAGCTGATCAAGCTGGTATATTTAGAATTTGAAAACTGCAAAGTTTCACTCCTCAATTTTGCCTTTGAAACTTCCAGATTCACTGGACGTGACCCTGAACTGGGGTTTGATGAATCCCACTCTTCTTCCCAATCAAAATGTTTGCTCCAAAGATCTAAGCTTCTATTTTTCTGAGGAGCTTCCAGGCGTGGTCACAGATTTCAAAAATTCCCATTTTTACAGAAGCCCTAATTTTCCACTTTTCTGAAGAAAGTCCCGAACTAGGGTCTAATCAAGCCCGGCCTTGTGTCCAACCAAAAATTCTGATCTTGGTCTCTAAATTTCTATTTTGATGAGTAGCATCCAGCCGTGGTCTCCGATTACAAAAATTCCAACTTTCTCCAAAGCCCTAAATTCCGGAAGCCATGAATGAAGGTACCAAAAAATAATTCTGTTTTGACAGAAATATGTACCTGATTGTTTCTGGTGTAACTCCAAAATTTTTTTATCCACAGGGTCTGAAAAAGTTTTCTGAGATAGCCTGACCTGTTATCTTTCCATCCTGATAGATCTGACCTCAATTGGATTCTCTGAGAGAGAGTTATGCCAAATGTCGCAACGTGACCTGTTTTGGGATAAAACAGGAGAGCGAACTTTTACGGCGTGCCACGTGTCACTATTTTAACTTCGGCCTCTGAAAAGGTTTCCTGAGATATCTCGGCCTGTTACCTTTCCATCCTGATAGGTCTGACCTCAATTGGACTCTCTGAGAGAGAGTTATGCCAAATGTCGCAACATGACCTGTTTATGGGATAATATAGGAGATCGAACTTGTACGGCGTTCCACGTGTCACTGGTTCAACTTCGGCCTCTGAAAAAGTTTTCAGAGATAGTACAGACTGTGTACTACCTTTCACTTTTTATGAAATTTCATTTGGAGCTTCCTAGCCCAAGATATGACCTTTTTCCCAAGGTCACCTGATTTTGACTCAGATCTGGAAGAGGCCGAAACCCTATATTGTACAGATCATAAATCACAAAGTACAATGCATTAGAGGTTTTCCTTTGGACACAAGGTACCTGGAGATCTTAGCTTCGTCCTGTAACAATTTCAGATCCGAAAAATTCGCCAAAATGGATTTATAGAGAAAGTTCTACGATGACTGGTTTTTGCTATATCAAGCCCTAGCATCGTAAGTGCAACAAGTGTCATACATGCCATATCATGCATTCTTTCAGGATAGCTCTGATACCATGTTAAATTTTCTGAATTTATTTCAATATGATCTAGGATATTAACTGAGAGAACAACATGTACAGCATATCTACAGCATATCAATCATGGAGACAATAATACAAGCACACAAGAGACACAAAGATTTACTTGGGGAAAACCATAAATGTGAAAAACCCCAATAACTTCCTCAGAGATAGATAGAGCAATGATACAACCAACCAAGAGAGATAGCCATAACCTAGCAGCAGATCCGCCTCCTCCATAAGTGTGCCACTCCTCCTTGAGTGCATGTGTGAGAAGTGAGTGAGTAAATAGAGTGCCTCCCGCACTCTATTTATACTTGACTTGACTTGCCTTTTTACCTAACTCATGTAGGCTCGAACTTAACCACATAACATAATGCTGACTGGGCCGACCCCCAATAGGGTGGTCTAATAACCCTTTGACCCACATGGCCGATCCCCAATAGGGTGGTCTAATAACCCTTCGACCCACATGACTTATACACGGCCGACCCCAACAAGGTGGTCTAATAACCCATCAAGTATAAGTTACGACACTTACAATATAAATGACGACACTTCCGTATAGAGGAATAATACCATCTCTATAGGAGTACAATATACATATATGTGAAATACATTCCGAAGTTACATATACATCAACAATTGTTACGTTGGAGGAATTCCCAAGTCATTGTGAAGAGAAGGAGCCCAATACTTGGTTGCAGAAGTGTCTAGACAGATCAGGTATATCTGTACTTTTCTACATTTCTTTGAAAATAAAAGGTGGAAATACCCTTCCCATCCCAAATTGAATGTCTATTGGATTGAATGTTCATTTGGTTTAATGTCTAATTGTATTTGATGTTAAGTTGTTTCTTATTTCATCATATTTATTACAGTCAAGATATGCTGAGGAAGGTTTACTTTGTGTTGCAGGTTCATCATAGCGGAAGATCAAGCGAAATCTAGGACCAGTCGTCGATAAAAAGGTACTTATTTCAATATCTCGATCTCTTTCCATTTGTAATAACTAATTCAAGACAATGAATGTATTTACCTGTCACCCACACCCAAGTTGGTAGTGTCTTCTCCTCACTATAAGGTATTTTTCCTGCACAACAGACTGGCGACTCCACTGGGGAGTATTCGGTTGTTTTTCTGCTCTAGGAGACCTTGTTAGGTTTTTCTTCTAGTCTATTTCAGTCTTTTTGTTCTCTGAGAGGTCTTATAGGTCATTGTTTCCTTTACTTTCTATATTGATTCATCTCAGTCCACCTTTGCAAATCCTTTTTGTTTGCTTCTGGTCCTTGTGCATTGGTTTACCCTACTTACAGTAGCTCATTTTATGTCATGAACGTTGCTTTGCCTTATACACAGTAGTGCATCTTTCCTGGCATGCGCTGGTTTTTGTACTACACAGTAGTGCATTTTCTTGTAGGTTTCAATTCTCTATTAGGGTTTGATTTCCAGTTGTTTGGGTTCACTTCTAGCTTTTTTCTTTTCTTCCCTAACTGACCCCTGAGAATTGTATGTCTCTTTTGAGTCTTGTTTGCCTCTTTGAAGTCCTTTAGTTTTCCTTAACTTGCTTGAGTACTTGTTTAAGGTGTCTTTAATATTTTTAACCCTTTTGAAGGTTGTGCACTATTCTCTATTAGACATAGTTGCACACTTTTTTCCCTAGACGCTTGTTGTAGTCATACAGACCTGCGTTCTTAACGTTTGTTGTTTGTGGCAACAATAGCGCATTTTTACTATGTCTTTTCCTTTTATTAGGTTTTGATCCTAGTTTGAGTCCTTAGGGTGGATTTGAAAGGTTGTTTGGTCTAGATACCTTCTGATTAACTTTTTCAGTTCAGTCCAAGTGAGTTAAAGATTTCTAGTTAGCTTTTCTTTTGAGTCTGTGTGTTGGTAGGGTCACTTTTTGGTTTGCTTACCTACTCCTTTGTTTGGCGAGTGTTTTTCTTACGGTTTTGGTGCTTAAAAGCATCCTTTTAGGCCTGTCTTTCCGTTACAGGCATCTCTTTTCCTTACTTCTTTTACACTTTGTTACAAGACTAGAGTTTTTTCTTTCGAAACAACTCGGTAGGTGGAGTCTTTCTCAAGTCTTTGATTTGATTGTTTTGAGCCATTAGTTTGTTTGTCTTACTCACAATTTGCGTTAGGTCTTACTTGCTCCTTTCCAAGTTCTTTTTCTTTTGCAATTATCAAAAAATACAATAAGTGAATTCGTTAGCTTAGTAGTAAGATTTATCATCATTTTGATGTAGCATAGTTTGCTTTGCTTTGAAATTAAAAAGAAATTTGATTTAAGATTTCCTAGTTTCAGTTTTTGAAAGAATATAAACAAAAAGAAAAGAGTCTTTTGGGAATTTGAATGCCTTATTTCTTTACACACTTTGCTTTCTGTCAAAACCATCCCACACACTGCATTGCCCTTATTGAGTAAAAAGTATCCCTTAAAAAGAAATCTTAATAAAATTAACTAGCAATATTTTTCTTTTTAGGTATACACATCATCAACTAGCTTAGGCTAGGGTTTCGGGTTTAAATCACCTTAAACCACCTGAAATCGACTTCATTACTCAACAATCGTAGTACAACTATCTATTAGGTAAATCCAACTCTATCAAATTATCCTGGGAACACTCTACTCAAACCATAGTTAAGCACGAGGCCGTGGGCGATTGGAATTGTTGAGGATACCCCCTCACTTTCCTCTCAACCATAAACCAGAGTTGACTCGCATAAGGGGGTCCACTAGTGCCTTTTAAAGTGCTTTTGGATTTCAGGATTTGCTACCCTACCCATGTGTTTCAACTAGGCTGACGACTGTTCCCCCAGGTTATTTCGTATTGGTGGTATCCTTAGTATCATAACCCTAGGGCTCTACACAGGTAGAGTGGAAGGATATTCCCACTCCACCTCGGACACACGTGGAAGGTAACCCTTTGGCAGTAATCCCGGGAGGGTGGTTTGGTGATTCAAATGCTTGCACCCAGAGGACCTCCATTGGATGCCATGTAACTGACCGTCAATACTCTATTGGTCTGTTTTGGGCCCTCATCATCCCAGACTTACTTCTGAGAGTATTTGCCATTGTTTTCCTAGTTTTATCACTTAGGAATTTTTTAGTGGTATGTTGTTTGCTCCTTAGTCGTAGTGGCCACTAGGTTTTTTACTTAGTTTGTTTTTTATAGCTGTGGAGGACTAACCTCTTCGTAGGTCTCAAAGGTTGCAAAACCTTCCCCCACTCACTGTGGAGCCTCCTCCGTCACCACGAAGCTAGAGGATGGATTCCCGTGGTTCGTTTGAACTTATGGGTGAAACAGAAGTTCTTGGAGAACCACAGCCCAGAATCCCAGATCGACAAGTATTTGATACTGTCGAGGTTGAAGACCTAACTTCTAGAGAGTTCATCACTCCTTTCAACCATCCTATTACTGGACCCAATGATCTGCTACTGGTACTTGTAGGCTTTCAACAACTTGAGTACAATGCGTACTTGTTTACACCTGGTTACACCATGACCAACCCAGGAGATGAGCAGGGAGTTCCTCAAAACCCCACAACGTCTATGGCTACAAGGATTGTTAATCCTTCTTTTACAAACACTGCCACACCGAGTTCATCACAGACTGCTTATGCTTTGACTCCATCCTTTGGTTTTAATGCTGGTACTCTAGGCATGCCAAGCTCATTAGCTTCGACATCTGCCTCAGTTTCTACCCCTACTTTTGGAACAAATAATGTCCCTTTGATAGGGATACCTGCAGTGAATTTCACTCAACCTCCTGTTACAAAACAGTTCCAAGGTGTGACTCAAGCTATTGCTTCCACTTCATTTTAGGATCGATCCCTTCTGCATCTATGCCTATTATGGGTACAATGACGGCACCGTTTGTTACTAATACGCCTAGCTTTAACCGCTATGAAGGTTACAATGTTAATCCATCAAATATACCTACCAAGAGTATCCCTTTCTCTTTGTTTGTTGGAGGAGGGGGTAACATTATTAATCCACAATTCGGTTGGGTTAACACCCAACTGCAATGGACCACTGCCTCGGGAAGTAATCCACTTTCTTTCGGGTGGATCAATTGTAATGCATTCACTTCGCAACCGATGGCTGGGGGCAACCCCAACCAACAATACACGAATCAGGTAGTGGGAAATACCCAATACCAGGTTCCTGTCTATCAAATGTCATCAGCACGACCGTGTTTACCATTTTTGGCAACTTTGAACTTACCAGATCTTTCAAAACTCACGAACGACCCCGTGTGCCATGATCCTACATGGCCACCTGTTCCCACTAAGTTTCCCTCAGACATCCTGAAGTTTGAAGGTAAGACTGGTGAGGACCCCAATGACCATGTCAAAACTTTTCATCTCTGGTGCTCCTCGAATTCTCTGAATGATTATTCCATCAGGTTGAGGCTTTTTCAAATAACCTTGACAAGTGTTGTAGCCAAATGGTATATTGAACTACCTACAGCTGCCTATGGCACCTTTTGGGATCTAGCTACTATTTTTCTAAACCACTTTCAACTTCCTGTCTGGTATGATGTTGTCACAAACCTTTTGTGGACCTTCTGACAGAACAAAGCCACTCATCTATCTGATCACATTCAGGAGTGGCGAAGGAGAAAGAGGCTCATTAAAGCCGACATCCATCCAGCATTTTTATTAGAGTGGTATCTTAAATCACTCCTTCCTTATATTTCTAAGGAAGTTGCAACTTCAGGGGTGTCCTCCGGAGAGGAAGCCATTTTGAGAACCCAACAGCTTGACTTGGTATATGCTCAGTTTGGGCTCTTATACGAGATTATTCCTGATGAGCTAAGCTCTAACATTGACTTAGGTAAACCTAAACCTGGACCACATGTTGATGGCATTGTGGGTTCAGTAGACTCTACAACATTTGATGCTTTAACAAAGAAGGTTCACGCCTTGCCAGTCAAACAGTCTGCTACAGAAGCAACTTTTGTTGCATCCTCCCCTTCAACTACTGAATATGTACAACAAGTGAAGACAAACCAAAAGGGCCCTTGACAGCCCAACAATAAAAGAAAGGGAAAGAAAGGGGAGGGATACCAAAAAAATCCCAAAAACACACAAAATGTCGAGGGTAAAAAGGAAAAAAGGAAAGTAAATTTCCCTTGCAAGCTATGCTAGGAGGACCACCTTACCCATCAATGCCCTCCAACGGAAGAAGCATAGAAGCTGATCCGTGAAAATAAACCAATTGTCTTAAAAGACCTTTCCCTCATGGACAGAGTTTAGCTTCTGGTAGCTCCGGTGCTGGGGGCACTACTCGTGCCACATCAGCTGATCAATCATTCATTAATATGGTTAATTCAGATGCTCTTTTGCAAACTTGAGCTAGAAATTATACCCCGGACCCACAACAGAAGGATGTTCCTGAGTCATCTACCCCTCTCCACATTGAGAGACTGGTGGATCCGCCGTCAAAGATTCCGAAAGGTGTCTTCAAACGGGCTGTGCACAACCCCAACATGAGGGATGCCTCCAACTACAATGTTGTGGAGTATTTATCCCAAACCCCCTATGCCATGTCGACTTTGGAGGTACTTCAAAGTTATCCATTACAACGCAATGCACTCCTCGTATCTATCGGAAGCGTAGATTCATCCAACATGCTTGCTCGTTTTGATATTAAAGATATCAAGTTCCGGTTTTCGTACCACGTCACTCTCCAAATAGAGGTCATCCATGGTCCTAAGACCATTGGACAAGCTGTTGTATATGAGGGTGCATCTACGTGCATAATGTCCATTTCTTGCTAGAAGGCTTTAGGCGAACCTGAGTTAGCTCCCTCGAACATGGTACTTACCACCTTTGATGGAATATCTTTCCGTCCACACAGAGTGTTACCATCATTTGATGTTGAACTTGCGGGCAAACTAGTATCTGTAGAGGTTGAAGTTCTGGATGCCCCGCTCGATTATAACTTTATGGTGGGTAGGAGCTGGACATATGCCATGCAAGCAGTGTCGTCAGCTGTTTTCCTGATAATAATGTTCCCTCACGAAGGCAAGATTGTCACAGTCGATCAACTTTCGTTTACCTGGAAGAACAACCAAATTTCATCGGATTCATCTATTTCATTGATTGATCAGTCCCACCCAGTTACTGAGAGTTTAGGAGCAAGTCTCTATGGGTCATTCATAGGCACTTTTGACCTACCTTCTCCTGTTCATTTTATTGGTTCTAAAGAATGTTCTTCGTTTGATATTTTCACGGTCAATCCAACGATAGATCCATGGATTCTACCAACTGAATCGGAACCAGTAGTGCCTTTATCTGTTGCAGAGGTGGCTTACTTAGATTCATAACATGTTGCAATGGAACATATCGTGACTCCGTTGGTCTCTACTGATTCATATATGGACTATGCTTCTGCATGGTTTGTGGACTCTATCCACTGTTTTGACTATCTAGACATTTTTTCACCCTCTGATGAAGCAATATTGGAAGCTATGATAAGCATGGACCACCCTTGGGAACACATGCACCACATGTCCTATTTTTTTCCCAAACTAGGCAGGATAGAGAAAGGTGAGTTTTCTATGAGACCTGGTGGAAGTGTTGATTTATCCACTATCCCTTCTACTTCGAAAGCTATTTATGCTGAAGGGAACATGGAAAATATATCGAGAACCATTATGATCAACATTTCCATCAAACCTGGGGTCGTGGAAAATATTTTCATTGGAGCAGACTATTCTCCTGAGGAAATCATTTTGTATACCAATATCTTTAAAGAATTCCACGAAATTTTTGCTTGGTCATACGAGGAGATGCTAGGAATTGACCCCATCATTGTTGAGCATGTCATCACAACGTACCCCAATGCTAAACCTATGAGATAGAAGCTCCGTCCAGTTAATCCTCAAAAAGATGCTTCCATCAAGGTAGAGGTAGAAAAGTTTCTCAAAGTTGGATTTATCTATCCGATAGCTATGACAGAATGGATTTCAAATCCTGTTCTGATAGACAAGAAGCAAGGTACCATTAGAGTCTGCACTGACTTTCGGAACCTAAATAAAGCTTGTCTGAAAGACAATTACCCCATGCATTCATAGATCAGATCATTGATGCGTGTGCGAGCCATGAAATGTTCTCGTTCATGGATGGGTTTTCAGGATATAATCAGATACAGTTCAAACCTAAAGACCAACACAAGATAGCCTTTATTTGTCCTTGGGGCACCTTTGCCTATCGGAAGATTCCATTTGGCTTGAAGAATGCTAAAGCTACTTTCCAGCGAGAAATGAATTTTGCTTTTCATGACATCAAGAACGTAGTCGAACCTTACCTGGATGATCTCCCAGGGCGACCTCGCAAGATATGGGAGCATCTTGATCATTTAAGACTTGTGTTTGAAAGGTGCAGATACTACAAGATTCGATTGAATCCCAACAAATGTGTATTCTGCGTTGAATCTGGACGATTACTAGGTTTCATAGTATCTAGTCATGGTATAATGGTGGACTCGTTGAAAGTTGAGGCAATTGTAAATTTTCCTCCTCCTTGAACCCTGAGACAACTTCAAATTTTGCAGGGCATGTCCAACTTCTTGAGATGCTTTATCATTAACTATGCCAAAATTACAAAAGGTTTCATGAGACTGCTTAAACAAGACACCTACTTTTTGTGGGATGAGGCTACTCAAGCATCATTTGAGGCCTTGAAAAAGGCATTACTGTCAGCACCCTTGTTAAGCCCGCGAGACTACATGAAGGATTTCCTCTTGTATCTAGCTGCATCGCTATACACAATAGGCATAGTACCAGTTCAGGAGGATGGCATGCTCCAAGAGCATGTCATTTATTATATGTTGCACGCCCTGATAGCTCCTGAGATCAAGTATTCTCACGTAGAGAAGTTGGCATTAGCTGTTGTCTATGCGGTTCAGAGGCTACATCACTACATATTATTGTGTACCAACACTGTGGTTGTAGAGGTCAATACTTTCCAATATGTCCTCACTCAACGAATAATCGGTAGGAAATTTAACAAATGGATTGTAATCCTGCAAGAATTTGACTTGGTTTTTCAGTCTGCTAAGTCAAAGAAATCACTAGTGTTTTCTGAACTGATTTCAAAGTTTCCTAGTGACACAGTACACGTTGAGGAAGAATTATCATTCCCGAATGAACATATCTTTCTCATCACATCCTCTGACCCATGGTATGGGTATATCCTAGTATATCTCCAGACTTTGAGGTGCCCCACCACTTTCTCTAAGGATGAACGACGCAAGCTTAAGAGTCATACAAAGAATTACCTCATCATTTCTGACACTTTGTACAGATGTGGGGTAGATTCCATCTTACGTCATTGTTTAACCCTGGAGGAATCAGAATCAGTATTGAATGATGCCCACAGTGGAGCTTGTGGGGCTCATCTTTCTGGGTTGGCAATAGCCCAGAAAATACTGCATGCCGGTTATTTTTGTCCCACAATCTTGAAAGATTGTGTGGATGCTGTGAAACGATGCGAGAGATTTCATTTTTTCACCAAGAAGATGTGAGCACACCCATATCCTCTCCATCCTGTAATAACAGCAGGCCTCTTCACCAAATGGGGGGTTGATTTTATGAATTGTAATCCAGTTTTGGTTGGATGCCATCATCATATAATTGTTGTCGTCGACTACTTCACCAAGTGGGCCGAGGCAATGCCTATTGTTAAGGCAAATGGGGAAACGGCCGCTAATATTTTGTTTTCAACCAGATCATTGCAAGATTTGGTATACCCAAAGAGATTGTGATTTATCATGGTTGTCATTTTCAGAACATCATGATGACTGGTCTATACACTATGTTTGGTTTCCAGTAGGAGCATTCGTCTTCATTTTACCCATAGGTGAATTGTCAAGTCAAAGCAGTCAATAAAACTTTGAAGACCAACTTACAAAGGACTATTAATGCCAGAAGAGCTAACTGGCACATTATATTGTATCCTTCTCTTTGGGCCTACCGAGCCAATGTAAAGACTGTTACTGGGTTCTCTCCCTTCCAACTGGTACATGGTATAGAGGCGGTCATTTAAGTTGAGTGCAAGATTCCTTCATTGAAGTTGGCTATCCAAATTTTACCTGACACTTCAGCCTTGGAAGAACGTTTGTTGCATTTAGAACATTTGGATAAGTAGCGTCGCGATGCGCTCACAGCAAACGAAGTGCATAAGAATTGAGTCAAAGGACAGTATGATAAGTCTGTCAGACCTAGGGTTTTTCTCGAGGGAGACCTTGTTCTACTCTAGGATCAGGACAAGGAACCTTTAAGGGCTATAAAGTTTAAGTATATGTCGTTTGGTCCCTACACAGTTTCTAAGGTGCTGAAGAAAGGTGCATACAAGTTAACAGACTATGAAGGTAATTAGTTGCTGGAGCCTAGAAATGGGCTCTACCTAAAGAAGTACTATGCTTAGGCATTTGTACTTTTTCATGTATTATAGCTATATATTTTGTAGAGTTAGTTTTTAGTTACGTCTTATGCATCTATTTCTTTGTGTTTCAAATGTTGATTGAACACTTTATAGGTTTTGTTGATGGCACTAACTGCCACACCCATCAGTTGGTTGCGGCTGCTTGTGTTATTTACTCACCAACTGGCCAACTGGTTTCTTCGAGAGGGGCTTGTTTAGGTGCCACAACGAACAATGTGGATGAATACAATGTAGTCATAGAGCTACTCTGAGATTCTCTGTTCCATGACATTTCACATTTGGAGGTACGGCTCGACTCGCAGTTAGTTGTTTTTCAGTTAATGGGTGTTTATCAAGGTGGGTTTTTAGATAATCCACAATCATCATTTTGTTAATTCTCGTCGATGTTTCAAATTCCAAGCTGGATTCATCATCAGGACAAAACATATGTATAGAAGTTTCTAATGAGGCGTATAAATAACGAATTGGATGCCCAATCCTTTCACCTTCGGAGTTACGACTTGTCCCTTCATCTTCATATTCCTCTTTCTCAAGTTCCTTCAAAAATAAGACACAAAACCCTAACTCGAGAAATTAGTACCAACTAAAAATGAACTTGAAATAAAAGCAAGGAACCAAAGTAATGATTTCTCAACATATTCCAATGAACTTGAATGCATTAGTTGATTCATTTGCAAACTACGTTTTAGATTGGCATTTGCATCATTCACACACATAATAATTCATACATAAAACACAATAACACACATGTAAATAACCGATACTGTATATATATAATCCGTATCAAAAAATAGTATGAGTTTGGATCACAAGTCTGTCATGGAGTCATGTCATAAGATACAAAATTGGGCTCGATGGCCTCAAAAATATATATAGAATATCCTTCTCCTATGGAGAAGGAGGGCCCTCATCTGACTCTACTGCCTCTGAATAGCAAATGACCAGCCTAGCCACTTTTCGTAGTAGCCTAATCCAAGCTGGGGGCACACCAACCACATTCTCTTGCATGTCAAGCAGCATTCGCTCGATCCTGTATGTCGAAATGTCATGAGTCAACTGACTCATCTTTACCTCTATGTTTCCCAGCATGGCATCAGCTGCACCCACTATCACTGGTCTAATGAAAGTACGGAGGTGTCCCTCAGGATGTACTGGTCCAAAATTTGCATATGACACTTTGTTTCAGTACTTCAAACTCATCATAAAAATAATATATATAAAATATAAAAATTAAATAATTTTTCAAAAGCATAAACATACCCATATCTCCCCAGGCTGCTCCTGGAGGAAGGATCAACTCAGCATCATTGCAGAAGTCTACGACTGCATATGGAAAATGCTCAAGAGCTGGCACTTGTCGTTCTCACCATCCCATAAATCATCCTCATGGTAAAAGAAGTTGCTCTTGCCACCACCCTAGCGGAGGAAGATCTCACCCCAACGAGACAGCATTGGCTGACAATGGTTGACTGGGGGAAAGGTCATGCTGAGACTGATAGTAGGCACCCTTTCAAAGAAAAAGGTGCAAAGTATGCTTCCATACCCAAATTTATTAATCCTCCTAGACTTACACCCCGAGAGTTGAAGCTTCATGTTCGCCAAAAGACTTGAACACCAGTCATATACTTTTCCTTGCAAGCATTCAGTACCTATATGCATGTAATGTCTCGAAGTAAGATGTTGCGTAGCACTCCCTCCCATCCGGTTAAGAATACTCATGATTACTTTGAGGGGGAAGCTTGCAATAGTTGAGATAAGAATTTGACTACTGGAATTCTCAGTTCTCGGTAAGCAGTAGGCATTGACATACTCTTGCACGGACAAGGAACCCACATTGCGAGAGGACCCTTTCAAGTTCACCAAGTCTCCCCTCTAAGAGAGACCCGTGATAAAATAGATGTCATCTATGGTGAGTTCCAGTATTTCACCCTGGATATCAAACACCAACGCATTGGCATCCCAGTATTGGACAAGCCTCTTAAGCAAGCGGATTTGTGCCCGCATGTTGACTGTTCTATAAATTTTCAATAATCCACATCTTCGAAGCGCATGGAGGGTCAATTAATCTTGTAATGCTTCTCCATCCATGTCCTAATGCTCCCTTTCATGCCATATGAGAACCATCCTACCATTCAAACAGTCAAAGGTTGGTCATTTTCACTTGTTACCCTACTTTCAGGGGTGTACACTACTGTTTGCACTACACAATCATGCTTGAACGCTACTATGTTTGAACTAAACAAGCGCATTTGGGTAGAATGTGCTACTTTCACTCAAACACAGCAGCGCACACACAGAAACGCATTTGAAAGAGTGCTTTAAAATGATTTTGACCATGAAAATTGACAAAACAATGCATGAAATTGCAAGTATGGGAGGAAATAACTTACTTGGTGGAAGTAGAAGATCGATTGGTGGTCCGATTTGATTGCAACGAACAAAGGAAGATTAAGGTTTTGCTCCAATGTGCCCTAAAAACTTCAATTGTGATATTTGATTTTTCAATTTAAACTATTTATATAAAATTGACTTTGATTTTTACCCACTTTTTTCAAAAGTGTATAGTTTCATTTTGTCTCTAAAATGTTCTATTTAATCACTAAATATCTACAAATTTTGGTGAGTTAAATTTAACCTATGTATTTCAAATTTTCACTAGAATTCAAAGTATTAAACTAGATATGACTTGTTTTCTTTATTGATAGACCAATATAAGTACCATATTGTTTTATTATTATGTCATTGAGAAAATTTGTTGATAACTACTAACTCGATCTTTGAGATCCTATTCTTTGGCAGGTCATGAACTTACGATCCTAGAAGCTGTCTTTTAAGTCGTTTTAATCTCTTGTTTTGACTATTTTAAAAACTAAACACGATTGTCGAGCATACTTGTTCTCTTCAATATCATTAAAGGAATTGAAGGTACATCCGCTTAGGTATAAGTTTAACCCTTTTTCAGACTTTTGCGGATTACTTATGAAAAAGGAATACTCTAGTCATCCGTGGCTAGAAGAGTTCTTCTCTCATCATTTTAGAATTTTTTCGGGGAGGAGACTAACTGTATGAAAAAGGAATTTTGGATCATTCTTTAGGATTTTCAGGCTCTTGAAATATAAAAACACCAAGCGAGCACTCACCTACTCGGGCTCAATGTGAAATCCACGAGAGTGTGTATAGAGGATTGCTTAAGTTTTTCAGACTCTATAAACATGAAAACATCAGCGAGCATATACCAACCCGGGCTCGATATTAAAATCCATAGGTAGCTGTATGGAGTTATTGTTTAAGTTTTTCACACACCTTAAAATTGAAAACACCGATGAGTAAGAACAGATCTCGGCTCGATATTAAAATCCAGAGATCAGTATTATAGAGTATTCTTCTATCTCTTCTTCAAACTCTATAAACAATGAAGAAGGTCCTGAGTCTTCCTCCCATGGGATCATTAAATTTTTACATGGTTGGACTTATTGAGTTTTCTTTCTTGGACTCATTAAAACAACAAGAAGGGCATTCTTTTACCAAAAAGAATAAGGGATGAGAATGGTATATCACATCTTTTCAGTTTCAAAGGAAGTTAAGTCAGTCATGTCCTTGAACATAGCACCTACTTGAGTCTTTCATTACAGTTGGGTTTTAGTTTTTGGCATTAGGGTGAACCTGATCTCCGATTTTTTACTCTCCCGGTTGGTTATTCTTCCAATCATATGGAGGGTCTGTTAATGCCTCCTACATTGTAGGCTTATATCACTTCCCCTTCATGTTAAAAGCTTCCTAAGTCACTTTTTGTCATGCTCACTATTCAAGGATACAGCCTAAGTCGGTCATTTTGCAATTTACCTTGACTTCATGTGTCGGCCATCCTAGTGTCAGTTTGTTTCATCTTGTTACTTTTCCTACTCCACATCAGCTCATACCTTTTGAGTGTTCCTCGTGTTGGATGATGGAGGATGCATTAAGGCCTCCCTTCCAGCGAACTTCTTCCCATCGAATTTAACTCATCATACTTTGGGAATGAATTTTAGATTTTCGGTTAGTACCTTGGGGATTGCAGTCATCAATGGTAGTTTCCCTCACTATTGAATAATGGGAATACATCAATGTCTCTTGTTCGACAGGTTCCTCCTATTTTCGACTTCAAGTCCACTTATTCACACTTGTTGGAACGTACTAGGTACCTTGGACCCCATTATCATTATCTATGGAAGTCCTCACGTTTGTTAACGGTATACATCAATGACCAGTAATCAAACGATACCCCCCATGTTTGACGTCAAATCATTTATTCACATGGTTAGGGTTTGTACCTTGGGTTGTTTGGATGAAGACCTTGGGACTCTGATAGTATCACCATATTTATGTTATCACCCAAGCTGCGCAAGACTAAGCCTCACTTATTTTGGCTCTTCATGAGACATAGATCCAGTTTGTTGTTATGGCTATGATCTCTCATTTTGACATGGATCCACGCTTGTATTTTAGTGGCCATGCTATATACACATCTCCTAGTTATTTATCGGAGATCATGTTGTATCATGCTACACATCTATGTGATTTCAAGATTGTAATTGCTCGCTGACCTTTGATCATTGTTTTAGGTTCTTTTGTGACTTAGTTCTGCGGTTTCTTGCTCCTCCTATGACTTGGAATTATAATGTATTTCGTCCATCGTTTCCCTCTAACCTCACACATTAGGGGGAATCTGTTATAGGTCAAATCTTCACTTCTCCGTTTGTGATCACATTGCTTTGTCGATCACACAAAAATACACCATGGATTGAAGAGATAGGTTGACCTGGATGATTTATTGCTGGAACTAGGTTGAAAAGATAGGTTGACCCAATTTGAATCAATGAAACAAACCAACAAGGGAGTCCCCCTTGAACTGTAATGAATCCCAAACTGAACTGTACCTTGAATATATCAAAGTATTATTTTTGTTGCATTTCAATGACTTTCATGGGGCGTTTTCATATAGCGGGAAAAACGACCAACGACAAAGGAAACATCAGGACGGGTATGATTCAAGTATAAGAGACTACCAACAAGCTGGCGATATAGGGTGGCATCAACTTCTGGTGAAGTGCAAGTGGCAGAAATTTTGATTCCAGACTGGAAGGGAGAGGGATTTGGTTTACAATCTTCCATGTAAAAGTGATGAAGAAGGTCACAAGCATACTTAGATTGAGAAAGAAAGATTCCTTCTTTGGTTTGCAATACTTAGAGGCCAAGAAAATAATGCAAATGTCCTAAGTCTATCATTTCAATTTTTTTCTTAAGACTAGAATTCACATGGGTTAAAAGTTTAGGGTCGTTACCTGTAAGAATAAGATCATCAACATAAAGAACAAGGATGATGAGATTGTTTCGTACTTTCTTGGTATAGACATTAGGGTCAGAATGACATCTAGAAAAACCAGTATCAAGGAGAAAGCTATCCATTTTCGCATACCAGGCTTGAGGGGCTTACTTAAGGCCATATACGGATTTTTTAAGGCGACAGACAAGGCTAGAGTCATTATGAACATAGACAGGAGGTTCTTCCATGTAAATTTCCTCCTGCAAATCACCATGTAAAAAGGCATACTTAACATCCATTTTATGGACCTCCCATTTATGTAAGGTTGCAAGGGAAAGAACAAGGAGGATGGAGTTCATTTTGGCAACAGGGGCAAAGGTTTCATTGTAGTCAATTCCTTCAACTTGGGAAAAACCTTTGGAAACTAACCTTGACTTAAGCCTTTCAATACTTCCATCTAAGGCATACTTAGTTCTATAGACCCATTTACATCTGAAAATTTTTCTTCCTTTTGGAAGAGGGACTAGATCCCAAGTATCGTTCGCCATTAAAAAACAATATTTTTAATCCATAGCTGTATCCCAATCTGGATTTCCTAAAGATTCTGCAAAAGTCTTTGGATCATGATTCTCGAAAACTTGATCCAAAAGAGAAGGGGCTCACTGGAACTGAGAATGTCTTCGTCATTGATCTCTAGGATCACCGGCAAGATCACCAATTGCTTCACATGTTGAATGGAGCCATCGAGGAAGTTATTGTGCTGGTACAACTGGAGGAAAAGGAGTAGGCGAAGGTGGATTTTCATCCTCACTATCATCATCAGAAACTGGAACTGGAATGCTGTCAAGGAATTTGGGAGTAGAAGAAGGCACAAGTGTTGAATTAGGCTCACAGGCCAAAGATGGCACAAATGTCGAGTTAGGCACGTAGGACAAGATATTTTCATCAAATTTAACATCTCTTCTAATAATTATTTCATGAGAATGGGGATGAAGAATTCTATAACCTTTTACATTTTCAGAATATCCAACAAATATGCACTTTTCACTTTTAGGATGCAATGCTTTATGTTTTTCATCCGGAATTTGAGCCCATTCTTCACTACCAAACACACGGAAGTGACGTACATATGGTTTAATTTTACTCCATTCTTCTTCCGGTGTGATATCTTGTAAATATTTAGTGGGGGTGTGATTAACTATGTAATTTGCACAATTTATTGCTTTAGCCCAAAATTGAAGACTTAGTCCCTTAGCTTGAAGCATACAATTAGAAATTTCTTTTAAAGTGCAGTTCTTCCATTCAATGATACCATTTTGTTGTGGTGTATAAGAAACAATATGGTGTTGTTGGATTCCTTGTTCAGTGCAGAAAGTAGTGAAATTGTTGTTAACATATTCTCCCCCCATTATCATATCTTAACTTAAGAATTGGATGACCATATTATTTTTCAACAAAGTCCTTATAGGCCAATAACATGTTAAAAAATTTGCTCTTGATTTTTAGGAAACCAACCCAATTACGTCTAGCGTAATCATCAATTAAAGTTAAGAAATATTTGAACCTAGAAAAGGAAGCAAATGGAAGACGGCCACACAAGTCACTATGCACAAGCTCCAAGGGGGTCGAGGCATGCCAAAAGGAACATTTGTCAAAATTGTCCCAATGATGTTTTCTGAGTACACAACCGGAACAAACACCATCCCTACAAGTTACCATCGGAAGACCCGTCACCATATTTTATTTACATAGTTTTTGCAATGAGCAATAATTTAAGTGACCAAATCGCTCATGCCAAAGTTTTCTCAAGTCATCACTATGAGCAACAAAAACTAAGGTAAAAGGTGATGACCCAAAGTTGTCACTAGTACAAAATGAGAGATAAGTGACCAGGTGACTAAAAAAGTTAGTCACCACAGTTTTTCCAAGGGATAAACGACCAAAATTGCGCAATTTTAAGTGAGCCAACTAAAAACGACTAAGATAAATGACTAATTTAGTCACGAGATCAAATATACGACTATATAACATGTGAGTAAAATAAAAATGACTGACGTAAACGACTAATTTAGTGACAACTAATTTAGTCACAAGAATGTAAATATGAATTCTAGCTAACAATGACTAAGAATATGAATTAGTCATTTATGTGTTGATGTATATGTAACTTCGGAATGTATTTCATCTATGTATTTCATATATATTTATTGTACCCTTATTAGAGATGTGTCATTCCTCTATAAGGAAGTGTCATCATGTGGATTGACAAGTGTCGCAAGTGTGTGTACTTGCCAATGGGTTATTAGACCACCATGTGTGGGGTCGGCCCTGAAATATATATATTATAATGTGGATGTACCTAGCTAGACAAGTCAGCCCCATAAGGTCACTAGGCAAATAGGTTAGTATAAATAGAGATCAAGTGATCTCAATTTAGATCATTCGAAAATTTATATCTGTCTCAATCAGAAAGTGGAGCACTAGTGAGGAGGAGAATCATATACTGCTAGGAAACTATCTCAGTGTATTTTTGTTATACTTTGGTTGAGCCATTGCTCTCTCTATCTCTGAGGAAGTTGTGGGGTTTTTCACCTTAGGGTTTTCCCCACGGAAACTCTGTGTCTCTTGTCTCTCATGCTTTTGATTCTTGTGATGATTGTCATGCTTATTGTGATTGTCATGCATTGATATGCTATATATGTTATTCTCTCAGTGAAGATCCTAGAGTATTGTGAATTAATGCTCAAAATTTAACATGGTATCAGAGCTAACCTGAGAAGAAGACATTTTGCAGTGACGAAAACTTGAGTTTCTTGTTTATTAGATTTCTCTCCACATATTTTGGAAAAGCAGTATAGCAGATTGACTCTACTCATTAAGGAGAATCTATCTGTCCAATCAGAATTCAATTCTGAGCTGTTTCAGATTTGGCCCTAAAAATTAGGGTTTCCACAAAAATAGGAATTTCTGAAATCTGAAGACATAGCTAGATGCTCCTTGCAAAAATTGAAGTTTAGAGCTTTGGATCAAAATTTTTGGCTGGGTAGATCTCCAGGAAAATCAAACCCTAATTCAGGGCTCTCCTTAGTGAACCCGGGAGGACAAAAAGGAAAATCTGAAGGGTAAAGCTTTGCTGATCTCAAATTCTGAATACACCAGGCTGATCAGCTCATCAAGGCACATCTTTCTATTCTTTTAGAAAATTGAAATTCACATTTTGAATTTTTAGGGTTTTTTCGACAAACCCTAATCCGGGACCAAATCCAATTTTTAGCATTCCAAGTGGTAAGACCTAAATCTTTTCTATTTCCATTTGAAGTACTCTTTAAGATGTCTCACCACACCAAGCTTGACGATAAGCTTGAAGGAGATGATAACTTCCGAGCTTGGAAGTATAGGATTGGATTAATCCTAGAAGAGAATGAGTTGGACTCATATGTAAAAGAAGACATCCCTATCCCAGAGGATGAAGAGGCTAAGGTATTGCATAAGAAAAACTTGGTCAAGGCAAAGAGAATCATTGCTGATTCTATCAAAGACCATCTCATACCCCATGTGTCTTCTCTAAAGACACCCAAGGAGATGTTTGACTCTTTGACCAAGCTATTTGAAGGGAAGAACATAAATCAGAAGATGACCCTACGGAACCAATTGAAAGGAGTAAAGTTTCAGAATGGAGAAACCATTCAATCTTATTTTTCAAGGGTCTCGCAGATCAAGGAACAACTAGAAGCAGTGGATGAAATGGTGGAGAATGGTGAAGTGGTGATGACCACTCTAAATGGCCTACCCAGGTCATGGGATTCCTTTATTCAAGGAATTTGTGCAAGGAAGAAGTTGATCTCCTTCAACAGATTGCGGGAAGAATGCTCTCAAGAAGAATCTAGGCTTGTGGCCCGAGAAGAAAAGATGGGAAATGAAGATCAAGCTCTCACAGCACATTCCAGGAAAGGCAAGTCCAAGAAGGAATCATCTCATAACAGGAGATTCTCACACCACCATTATCATAAAGATAAGAAAGATCTCAGATGCTTCAATTGCAGTGAGAAGGGACACTTTGCTTCAGATTGTCCCAAGAAGAAGAAAGACAACAACAACAACTTCAATAAGAAGAAGAAGAAGAACAAAAGAATATATAATGCTCATGCTGCCAAAGATGATGAACCCCCAAAGAAGAAGGCTAGGGTAGAAAGTGATAGTGATGATGACTCATCAAGTGAAGAAGAATATCTTCTAATTTTTGCTCTCATAGGTACTATCTCCCATGGTTGTAATGATTGGTTGATTGACAGTGGGGCTTCCAAACACATGACTGGGTTTAAGGAATCTTTTGTGAATCTATCTGAACATGAATCACCCCATAAGGTGAAACTTGGGGATGATTATCAATACCCAATCAAAGGAAGTGGTGAAGCCTCCTACAACCTAGATTCTGGAAAATCTTTGAAGATGAAAGAAGTTCTTTATGTACCTAGACTCAAGAAGAACATACTCTCCATCTCTGCATTGGATGCAAAAGGTATGAGGGTTGCATTTGTGGATGGCCAAGTCCTAATATGGCCAAAGGGAAAGAACATAGATGATGCAGTAGTGATTGGAGAGCAAGAGGGAGGTTTGTATAAATTAAAAGGACAACCTGAACATGCCATGGTGCATGAATCCATGGAGCCAAGTGAACTTTGTCATAGAATACTTGCTCATATGCACTATAGAGCACTTCCAATTGCAAGCAAGGCTGTAGAGGGTCTTCCTAAAATCAAGACCAAACATGAAGGTGTTTGCAAAGGATGTGCAAAAGGTAAGAATATTAAGAAGGCTTTCCCAAGCAGTGAAAGCAAGGCAAAAGATATCCTGGAAATCATCCACTCAGATGTATGTGGTCCTATGTCATCCAATTCTCTAAGTGGGTATGTTTACTATGTCTCATTTATTGATGACTTCTCCAGGAAGACTTGGGTATACTTCTTGAAGAACAAAGATGAGGTGTTTGATAAGTTCAAGGAATTCAAAACCTTGATGGAGAATCAAACTGACAAGAAGATCAAAACATTCAAATCCGACAATGGTGGAGAATTCACCTCAGGTGACTTCAAGAAGCTTTGTAGTGATTTAGGGATTAAGAGGGAGTTGACTACTCCTTATAATCCTCAATAGAATGGAGTTGCAGAAAGGAAGAACAGAACAATCATGAAAGCAGCAAGGGCAATGCTGCATGACCAGGATCTACCTATGCATCTATGGGCAGAAGCAGCTAGAACAGCTGTATATGTGCAAAATAGAACACCCCACAAGATATTGGACAACAAGACACCAGAAGAGGTCTTTTCTGGTAAGAAACCTGAAGTCGACCATCTCAGAATATTTTGTTGTCCAGTATACACACATGTCCCAAAGGAATAGAGGACCAAGCTAGATCCTTCAGGAAAGAAGGGTATCTTTGTGGGTTACAGTGAAAGCTCGAAGGTTTACAGAATATACTTTCTAGGGTTCAAGAAGATTGATGTCAGCAAGGATGAATGTAGGTTCAAGGACAGGTAATCCAGGAAGCAAAGATCAAGAGGGGGCACACTCCAACAGCTCTTGCAAGGATGCAGATTTTAAGAGGGAGTTGACCATCTTCCTACATTCCACAACAGAAAGGTCTAGAAGAAGCTACTTCAGCAGCTCCTGCCAGGAAGCAAATACTCAGAGGGAGTCCACCCAACAAACAAATAAAGATAAGTATTTCAATTATCATTTCTTGCCTATTTTTGTTGAAATAATATTATGCTTATGTTCCTAGACTTAGGAGATGTATTGTGCATATTAGAATGATTGCATTAATGAACAGTATACTACTAATATGCATGTGATGGGTAAGTGGCCTATGGCACTGTACAACATTCCAGTGCTACTTATCTATAATGAAACCTCTTTGCTGACATGTTGGGAGTAGTGCAAACTCTTAACAATGTTCTGGGAGAGACTGGAAGGCATCTAGAAAGTTGTGGAACATGGATAAATGTTGTATTGAAGCATTGGCTAAGATAATTGCATGACTGCATGACATATTTCTTTGTGTGTAAAGAATTTGTTCTGAAAATTATGAGATGTTTCTAATCATGCAATTTAACTTGTTTTGTAGGAAAGACCATATATCTTCACCTACAAAAGGACTACAACATTTGTTTCAGCAACAAAGATATCTATTGAAGATATTGAAGATATTGAAGTTCCCAAATCTGGGATGAAAAAATGGAATGGCATGATCCGTTGATCGGAAAAAGATGTTTGGGATGCAGTCCCAAGACCTGACAGGGAGTCACATGTGTGCAGATTGAAGAAATCCTTGTATGGCTTGTAGCAAGCTCCCAGAACTTGGTGTGATACAAAGAGAAAGATTGTTTCCGAGTTCAATATGAAAGATTTGTTAATGATGCATTATTTCCTAGGTATGGAGGTGTGGCAGAGTGCAGGTGGGATCTTCCTTGGTCAAGGGAAGTACACAGTAGATATCCTGAAGAGATTCGGGATGATTTATTGCAAGGCCATGGCCACACCTATGGCATTGAATCTGAAGCTTCTATGTGATGCTTCATCTGAGCCGGTTGATGTCTCTATGTATCGTCAGATGATTGGGTCCTTGATGTACCTGATGAACATGAGACCAGATATTTGCTTTGCAGTGAACACATTGAGCCAGTTCCTGACAGATCCGAGGAGTGTTCACCTGGTTTCTTTAAAGCATGTTCTGAGGTACCTGAAGGGTACAGTGGATTATGGGCTCAAGTATGAAGCGAATCAAAATTTTAACCTGCAGGGTTATGTTGATTCAGATTGGGCTGGCAGTGCTGCAAATAGGAAGAGCACATCTGGATGTTTCTTTAGTATGGGATCAGGTGTGATCTCTTGGTTTAGCGGGAAGCAATCCTGTGTAGCACTGAGCACAGTTGAGGCAGAGTATGTTGCAACATGTTCAGCTAGTTGTGAGGTAGTATGGCTACGAAAGCTACTGTCTGAGTTATTTGATCTCCCATTTGATGCCTCTAGTATCTTTTGTGATAACCAGAGTTGTGTGAAGCTGTCTAAGAACCCAGTGTTTCATGACAGGTCGAAACACATAGAGATCAAATATCACTATATCAGGGATATGGTGCAGAGAGGAGCTGTGAAGCTCCTATATGTTGCGACGGACGAGCAGATTGCAGATGTGCTGACGAAGCCACTAGCCAGGGTGAAGTTCGAGTACTTCAGAGAGAGGCTTGGTGTTCTTCGGATTGATGACACTTCGAGGAAGAAGTGATGGACACATTTGCTGAAGCCATTCCAAGCATGTTGGAAGGAGGATCCTTCACATGGCTGTGGATGTAAGCGCTAGATGATGAGAATCAGGATGATGTTCTGGTTTCTGCTTTGTATGATCAGTCGGATCATTTTTATATGTATGTATGTATGCATCATGTTGGATGCTGGATATGATCAGTTGGATCATTTAAATGTATATGTATGTATGCATCATGTTGGATGTTGGATATGATCAGTTGGATCATTTATATGTATGTACGCATCATGTTGGATGTTGGATATGATCAGGTGGATCATGTATGATGATATGTATCAGGTAAATACTTGGTATGCATCAAGTAGATGCATTGTATGATCAGGATGATCATGGATGACGAGCTTCAGGATGTTGCTCCAGATGACATGCAGCAGGATGTTGCAATGATGATGATCAGGATGATCATGTGTACATTAGGAT
The DNA here is from genome assembly GCA_027924585.1 of Larix kaempferi. NCBI lineage: Eukaryota > Viridiplantae > Streptophyta > Pinopsida > Pinales > Pinaceae > Larix > Larix kaempferi. The sequence goes on from BSBM01000264.1 coordinate 7,501,238, forward strand.
GATGTATGGTGAGTATCAAGTTGATACTCTATGGCTGTGGATCAGGTTGTGCAGATGAGCATATAATTTGGCCCTGGGATATTTGTAGATAGTCTTTCAAGGTTTTTCCTATGGCATATAATTTGGCCCTAGGATATCTGGCAAATGCTCTTTAGAGGTTTTGCTCTGGGAGGACATATAATTTGGCCCTGGGAGATCTGCAGATAGTCTTTAGAGGTTTTTCCTATGGCATATAATCTGGCCCTGGGATATCTGGCAGATGCTCTTTCGAGGTTTTGTCTTATGGCATATAATATGTCCCTGGGAGATCCGATAGGTTGGGCTGTGTGCCCATAATAAGTCCTAGGATTCTCTTGCAAGGTTTTTCCATGACCACATATAATCTATCCCTAGGAGATCCTATAGGTAGAGATGTGTGCTCGTAACAGCCTGGGATGCTCTTGCGAGGTTTTGTGGTGAGGTCACATATAATATGGCCCTGGGAGATCCTATAGGTAGAGCCGTGTGCTCGTAACAGCCTGGGATGCTCTTTCGAGGTTTTGTGACGCATGTAATAAGTCCTGAGGATTCCACAGTATGGCCAGTGATGACGAAGACCTGTAGGTGGTGGGCCTACATCCAGTATGAAAAAGGACTGGCTCTGTAGAACTTCCTATGACAAGTAGAGTCAGAGATTGGTTGAGATAGCAGCAGCAGTGACGATGAAAATGACATTGCATCGATGACGATGATCCCGAGAAGAAGACTTGTCTAGTAGATCTGTGTCGAGAAATACCTTCCTAGTTAAGAGGGAGTGTTGATGTATATGTAACTTCGGAATGTATTCCATCTATGTATTTCATATATATTTATTGTACCCTTATTAGAGATGTGTCATTCCTCTATAAGGAAGTGTCGTCATGTGGATTGACAAGTGTCGCAAGTGTGTGTGTTTGCCGATGGGTTATTAGACCACCATGTGTGGGGTCATCCCTAAAATATATATATTATAATGTGGATGTACCTAGCACAAGTCGGCCCCATAAGGTCACTGGGCAAATAGGTTAGTATAAATAGAGATCAGGTGATCTCTATTTAGATCATTCGGAAAGTTATATCTCTCTCACTCAGAAAGTGGCACACTAGTGAGGAGGAGGATCATCTGCTACTAGGAGACTATCTCAGTGTATTTTGGTTGTACTTTGGTTGAGCCATTGCTCTCTCTATCTCTGAGGAAGTTGTGGGGTTTTTCACCTTAGGATCTTCCCCACGGAAACTCTGTGTCTCTTGTCTCTCATGCTTTTGATTCTTGTGATACTTGTCATGCTTATTGTGATTGTCATTCATTGATATACTGTATATGTTATTCTCTCAGTGAAGATCCTAGAGTATTGTGAATTAATGCTCAAAATTTAACATTATGTTAGTCATTTTTATTTGTGTCACCCTAGCAATGGAAAATTACAATTTTGACAATGAATTGGTACAATTTACTAAAATTTAAAATTGCATATGGATTCAGAGACACCTTTAAAGGTAACATTTAGTAAATTGTAACATTGAAGATGGATTTAGAGACCCGAGTAACGTTAATTGCGTCTCTCGGCAATGGAAAATTGCAATTTTGACAATGAATTTTTATGATTTACTAAATTTTAACACTATAAATGGATTCAGAGAAGGGGGTCTCTAAATCCATCTGCAAAATTATAATTTCATAAATTGTAACATTGTATATCGATTAATGAGAGATCCCCTGTGTCACTCAGCAACATTTTCTTTTCTCAAGACATCCATTAAGGTCCCTACAACTCCAGATGTTGGTATATGCATTCGTTGGCCTCAAGCCCCTTTTCTAAGTGCAATATTGTCATCATCATGTGCACTCGAATTTTCTAGGTAATGCTTTCCAAGTAATTTTTGCTGTCTCCTCTTCTATGCAAATTAACAACCCACACATCTTAAATAATTCAAAATTCAATTGATATTTCCTACAAGTCTTGTAATGGGCACCATTTTTCTAGATTTCTTTTGCATTTCACTCCACAATGCAAAAATACCCACGTATCTCAAACAATTTCTAAATTCAATTGATATCTCTATGTTTTGGTAATGAACAATGCTACTCCTAGTCGTTGTGGCTACCCCTTTGCAAATTAAATTACAATCCAAGCCTCAAAAATAATTTCCATATTGAATTGATAATTTTGCCACTCTAATCCTAAATTCTAATCCTCAGCCTTTAAATCCAACCTAAATAACAAAACCATCACCTGATTCCATGAATTAAAATTAATGGCTCATTTCTTAACATGATTGAGTAGTGAATCGGCGTGATTACTAGGAAGTATAGAATGGTCATGGCCTACATGTTGATGTATATGTAACTTCGGAATGTATTTCATCCATGTATTTCATTTATATATTATTGTACTCCTATAGAGATGTGTCATTCCTCTATACAGAAGTGTTGTCATGTGTATTGACAAGTGTCGCAAGTGTGTTAACTTGTCGATGGGTTATTAGACCACCATGTGTTGGGTCGGCCCTGATCTATGTAATATGTGGTTGATGTACCTAGCTAGACAAGTCAGCCCCATAAGGTTATTGGGAAAACAGAACAAGTATAAATAGAGATCGGGAGATATCTATTTGGATCACTTAGAAACTCATTCTTCCTTCACTCGGAAAGTGGCACACTTGTGAGGAGGAGGATCGGCTACTAAGAGGAGTCTATCTCTTGTACTTTGGTTGTACTCTGGTTGAGATATTGCTCTATCTATCTCTAAGGAAGTTGTGGATTGTTTCACCTTAGGGTTTTCCCCATGGAAACTCTGTGTCTATTTTCTCTCATGCTTTTGCTTCTTGTGATGATTGACATGCTTGTTATGATTGATATGAATTGATATACTGTACATGTTTTTCTCTCAGTAAAGATCCTAGAGTATTGTGAATTAATGCTCAAAATTTAACATGGTATCAGAGCTAACCTGAGAAGAAGACATTGTGCAGTGACGGAAACCAAGGGTTTCTTGTTTATTGGGTTTCTCTCCACCGATTTTGGAAAAGCAATATAGTAGATTCACTCTACTCATCAAGAAGAATCTATCTGTCCAATCAGAATTCAATTCTAACCATTTTCAGATTTGACCCTAAAAATTAGGGTTTCCACAAAAATAGGAATTTATGGAATCTGAAGACATAGTTGGAATCGCCTTGCAAAAATCAAAGTTTAGAGCTTTGGATCGATATTTTTGGCTGGGTAGATCTCTGGGAAACTCAAACCCTAATTCAGGGTCCTCCCTAATGAACCCAAGAAGACAAAAAGGCATTTCTGAAGGGGGAAGCTTTGCATATCTCAAATTCTGAATACACCAGGCTGTTCAAATCATCAAGGCGCATCTTTCTATCCTTTCAGAAAGTTGAAATTCACACTTTGAATTTTTAGGGTTTTTCTAACAAACCCTAATCTGGGACCAGATCCAGTTTTCAACAAATCAAGTGGTAAGACCTAAATATTTTCTATTTCCATTTGAAGTACTCTTTAATATGTCTCACCACACCAAGCTTGAGGACAAGCTTGAAGGAGCTGATAACTTCCAAGCCTGGAAGTATAGGATTGGGTTAATCCTGGAAGAGAATGAGTTGGACTCATATGTAAAAGTAGAGATCCCTATCCTAGAGGATGAAGAGGCTAAGATATTGCATAAGAAGAACTTGGTCAAGGAAAAGAGAATCATTGCTAATTCTATCAAGGACCATCTCATCCCCCATGTGTCATCTCTGAAGACACCCAAAAAGATGTTTGATTCCCTATCCAAGCTATTTGAAGGGAAGAACATAAATCAGAAGATGACTCTGCGGAACCAATTGAAAGGGGTTAAACTTCAGAATGGAGAATCCATTCAATCTTAGTTTTCTAGGGTCTCTCAGATCAAGGAACAACTAGAAGCAGTGGATGAAATGGTGGAGAATGGTGAAGTTGTCATGACCACTCTGAATGGCCTACCCAAGTCATGGGACTCCTTTATCCAAGGAATCTGTGCAAGAAAGAAGTTGGTATCCTTCAGCAGACTACAGGAAGAATGTTCACAAGAAGAATCAAGGCTTGTGGCATGAGAAGAAAAGATGGGGAATGAAGATCAACCTCTCACAACTCACACCAAGAAATGGAAGTCCAAGAGAGAGCCATCTCACTTCAAGAAATATTCACATCACCATAAAGAAAGGAGAATATGCTTCAACTGTAATGAAAAATGACATATTGCCATAAATTGTCCCAAGAACAAGAAGGATAACAACAACTTTAACAAGAAAAAGAAGGGCAGCAAAAGAAGGTACCATGCTCATGCTGCCGAGAATGATGAACCTCCCAAGAAGAAGGTTAGGGCAGAAATTGATGATGATGACTCATCAAGCGAAGAAGAGTATGTTCTAATCTCTGCTCTCACAGGTACTATCTCTCATGGTTGTAATGATTGGATTATTGACAGTGGGGATTCAAAACACATGATTGGGTTTACAGAATCCTTTGCTAATCTATCTGAACATGAGTCACCCCATAAGGTGAAACTTGGGGATGACTACCAATACCCTATCAAAGGAAGTGGTGAGGCCTCCTACAATCTAGACTCTAGGAAGTCTTTGAAGATTAAAGATGTTTTGTATGTACCTGGGCTCAAGAAGAACCTACTCTCCATATCTGCATTGGATGAAAAGGTATGAGGGTTGCATTTGTGGATGGCCAAGTCCTAATGTGGCCAAAAGGTAAAACTATTGATGATGCAGTAGTGATTGGAGAGAAAGAGGGAGGATTTTATAAATTGAAGGGACAACCTGAACATGCCATGGTGCATGATTCCATGGAGCCAATTGAACTTTGGCATAGAAGACTTGCACATATGCACTACAAAGCAATACCAATTGCAAGTAAAGTTGTAGAAGGTATTCCTGAAATCAAGACCAAGCATGAAGGTGTTTGAAAAGGATGTGCAAAAGGAAAGAACATAAAGAAGGCATTTCCAAGCAGTGAAAGCAAGGCAAAAAGTATCTTGGAAATTATCCACTCCGACGTATATGGTCCGATGTCATCCAGTTCTTTGAGTGGGTATGTTTACTATGTCTCTTTCATTGATGACTTCTCCAGGAAGACTTGGGTTTACTTCTTTAACAACAACGATGAAGTATTTGATAAGTTCAAGGAATTCACAGCATTGATGGAAAATCAAACTGATAAAAAGATCAAGACATTCAGATCTGACAAGGGTGGAGAATTCACTTCAGGTGATTTCAAGAACTATGCAGTGATTTAGGTATTAAAAGGGATTTGACTTCGCCCTACAATCCACAACAGAATGGAGTTGCAGAAAGAAATAATAGAACAATCATGGAAGCAGCATGAGCAATGCTGCATGACCAGGATCTGCCTATGCATCTATGGGAAAAAGTAGCTAGGACAGTTGTATATGTGCAGAACAGAACACCCCATAATATATTGAGCAACAAGACACCAGAAGAGGTATTCTCTGGTAAGAAACCTGAAGTCATCCATCTCAGAATATTTGGTTGTCCAATATATACTCATGTCCCAAAAGAAAACAGGACTAAGCTAGATCCTTCAGGAAAGAAGGGTATCTTTGTGGGTTATAGTGAAAGCTCGAAGGCTTATAGAATATACTTTCCAGGCTTTAAGAAGATTGATGTCAGCAGGGATGTAACATTTGATGAAAACTCAACATTCATCAAATCAAGGAAGATACCTGTTGAATTTTATGAAGAACCTAAGGAAACTAGATTTCAAGACACTACCATGACTGAAGCAACTCCATATGTTGATCGTGAAATTGAAGATCCGCAACAACCTGTAGATCCACCACGTGAGAATAAATCTCACAAGAGGAAACCTACAAGGGCTAGAGAGCTCATTCAAGATGCAGAAAGATATGGCATTCCAGAAGAAGAACACAGAGCAAAGAAGAGAACCAGATCACATACCATCTATGTTGCTTTACTCTGTGATATCATGAACAAAGAACCTTCCAGTTATGAAGAAGCAGCAGAAAAGAAAGAATGGAAGGATGCCATGGTCGAAGAATACCAATCAATAATGAAGAATGATGTTTGGGATGTTGTCCCAAGACCTAAAGGGAAGTCTGTTGTGACTTCCAAATGGATCTACAAGATCAAGCAGGCTGCAGATGGCAGTATAGAGAAATACAAGGCAAGATTCGTAGCTCGTGGCTTCTCTCAAAAAGAGGGAATAGATTATGAAGAAACTTTTGCTCCTGTAGCCAGGTACACTTCCATCAGAACAGTACTTGCCCTGGCTGCAGCGATGAAATGGAAGATACACCAGATGGATGTCAATATTGCCTTCTTGAATGGTCTAGTTGAAGAGGAAGTATATGTGGAGCAGCCCCTCGGTTTTGAAACACATGACAGGGAGTCATATGTGTGCAGATTGAAGAAAGCCTTGTATGGCTTGAAGCAAGCTCTTAGGACTTGGTATGGTAGAATGGACAGTTTCCTATCTAGTTTGGGCTTTACCAAGAGTAAAGCGGATTCCAACCTTTACTACAAGGTTGAGGAAGGAAATCCTGTGATACTACTCTTATATGTAGATGACCTGTTTGTAACAGGAGATGACAGTTTGATTGCTGATACAAAGAGGAATCTTGCTGCCAAGTTCAATATGAAGGACTTAGGGATGATGCATTATTTCCTAGGTATGGAGGTGTGGCAGAGTGCTGATGGGATCTTACTTGGACAAGGGAAGTATGGAGTAGATATCCTGAAGAGGTTCGGGATGATGGATTGCAAGGCCATGGCCACACCTATGGCAGCGAACCTGAAGCTTCTATGTGATGATTCATCTGAGCCGGTTGATGTCTCTATGTATTGTCAGATGATTGGGTCCTTGATGTACCTGATGAACACGAGACCAGATATTTGCTTTGCGGTGAACACATTGAGCCAGTTCCTGATGGATCCGAGGAGTGTTCACCTAGTTGTTGTAAAGCATATTCTGAGGTACCTAAAGGGTATAGTTGATTATGGGCTCAAGTATGATGGGAATCAAAATTTTAACCTGCAATGTTATGTTGATTCAGATTGGGCAAGCAGTGTTAAAATTTAATATGCTAAGACAGAAAATAGCAGCATTACATTCCATTTCACAATAATAGCATATACAGGATCACTGAAGAAACAACAAGCATAACATAAACACAAGAGACACAGATTTATCCTGGGAAACCCTCATGGGGTAGAAAACCCAGTAAAGCTTCCTCAATATAGATGAACAGCAATATACAAAGATGCAAACCAAAGACATGATCTCCTTCTCCACCATAGCAGACCTCTCCTCCACAAATGCGCCTCTCTCAAGTGTGTGTGTGTGTCAAATGAGGAACATACCTCCTCTATTTATACACTACACTGACATGTATTTTACACAAGTACATGTAGGCTCGTATTTAACCATTAGGTTAAATACCCTATTATAACTGACTGGGCCGACCCCCACATGGTGGGTCTAATAACCCTAGTTACCACAACCAATTCGGAGGAATAAACATCTCCGGATTCATAGTATAATCACATCGGAGGTATGGAACATCTCCGGAATAAATAATATACAAATATAATATTCTTAGAAGTTACAATATTCAACACTCCCCCTTAACGAGAAGGATATTATAACAACATCTACAGGAGCAACGAGTCATACATCATACATGATGCATCTATAAATCATTGGAAGCTTTCTTAACATCATCAGTAACTCAACCAGTTACTGGAACATCAACATCTTCAGTACTGAGTCTTTATCTTCTGCAGCAGTCGAACAACTATAGCAACATCAACGTCTGGATCCTCACGATCATCAACATCGTCATCTAGACCATCACGATCAGCATCATCGTCATCATACGATCATTAGCATCGTCATCACACGATCATCAACATCGTCATATCACGATCAGCAGCATCGTCATCACACGATCAGTAGCATCGTCATCACACGATCATCAGCATCGTCATCACACGATCAGCAGCATCGTCATCACACGATCATCATCATCGTCATCTATATACATGATCCTTCCTTTCGGAATTACTGGATCAATCTCATCACAATCATATTTAAGACTATCCTTCCTTTCAGAATTACTGGATTTACTATCTAAGGATGATTAGTCCAACCACAATCATATTTAAGACTATCCTTCCTTTTGGAATTACTGGATTTACTGTCTAAGGATGATTAATCCAACCACAATCGCATTTAAGACTATCCTTCCTTTTGTAATTACTGGATTTACTGTCTAAGGATGATTAGTCCAACCACAATCATATTTAAGACTATCCTTCCTTTCGGAATTACTGGATTTACTGTCTAAGGATGATTAATCCAACCACAATCGCATTTAAGACTATCCTTCCTGGATTTACTGTCTAAGGATGATTAATCCAATCACAATCACATTTAAGACTATCCTTCCTGGATTTACTTTCTAAGGATGATTAATCCAACCACAATCGCATTTAAGACTATCCTTCCTAGATTTACTGTCTAAGGATGATTAATCTAATCACAATCACATTTAAGACTATCCTCCCTTTCGGAATTACTGGATTTACTGTCTAAGGATGATTAGTCCAACCACAATCATAATTAAGACTATCCTTCCTTTCGGAATTACTGGATTTACTGTCTAAGGATGATTAATCCAACCACAATCGCATTTAAGACTATCCTTCCTGGATTTACTGTCTAAGGATGATTAATCCAATCACAATCACATTTAAGACTATCCTTCCTGGATTTACTGTCTAAGGATGATTAATCCAACCACAATCGCATTTAAGACTATCCTTCCTGGATTTACTGTCTAAGGATGATTAATCCAATCACGTGCATTTTGAACCAAGGTCCAGGGACGATGCAGTCCTATCCTCTATTCTCGGAGACACCTGTCTACGGCTCACTTTAGAACTTGAGTTCAAGGATGATCCAATCCTCTCAAGTCCACCAAGGACTTCATTCTCGGAGACCTCACGTCTAAGGCTCTCTTTAGGACTGAAAGTCCAGGGATGATCCAATCCCCTCAAGTCCACCAAGGACTTCATTCTCAGAGACCTCACGTCTACGGATCTCTTTAGGACTAAAAGTCCAGGGATGATCCAATCCCCTCAAGTCCACCAAGGACTTCATTCTCGGAGACCTCACGTCTACGGCTCTCTTTAGGACTGAAAGTCCAGGGATGATCCAATCCCCTCAAGTCCACCAAGGACTTCATTCTCAGATACCTCACATCTACGGCTCTCTTTAGGACTGAAAGTCCAGGGATGATCCAATCCCCTCAAGTCCACCAAGGACTTCATTCTCGGAGACCTCACGTCTATGGCTCTCTTTAGGACTGAAAGTCCAGGGATGATCCAATCCCCTCAATTCCACCAAGGACTTCATTCTCAGAGACCTCACGTCTACGGCTCTCTTTAGGACTGAAAGTCCAGGGATGATCCAATCCCCTCAACTGTCCACTAAGGACTTCATTTTCGGAGACCTCGCATCTACGGCTCTCTTTAGGACTGAAAGTCCAGGGATGATCCAATCCCCTCAACTGTCCACTAAGGACTTCATTCTCGGACACCTCACGTCTACAGCTCACTTTAGAACTTAAGTTCAAGGATGATACAATCCTCATCTGTATTCTCATCTATACAGGTACAAATATCCAAGAGCATGTATCACATCAAAACATGTATACATCACTAATCAAAACATGTATACATCACACCAAAACATGTATACATCTAGCATGTATAATCAAAACATGTATACATCTAGCATGTATCAAAACATGTATACATCACATCAAAAACATGTATACATCAAAAAATAAAAGATATATAGGAGTTCTAAATCTAAATAATTCTAAGTAACTAAGTGCAACAAAACAAAATTTAAGGGACAAACTTGTTATCAAGTACTATACTACTCCCCCTTTCGAGGAGGGTCCTTCTGGACTATACCAAGCTTGTCTCGGAAGTACTCAAACTTTACTCGAGACAAAGGTTTAGTCAGGATATCGGCAATCTGATCCTCAGTGCTTATATACTCGATCTTGATAGATCTTCTCTGCACCATGTCTCGTATATAGAAGTATCAGATCTCAATGTGTTTTGACTTATCGTGGAACACAGGATATTCAAACATCTTAATGCAACTTTGATTATCACACATAATCACAGTGGGATCCATTTCTAAGTCAAACACTCCATATAAAAGCTTCTGAAGCCATACTACTTCACAGCTGGCAGAGCAGACAGCCATATATTCTACTTCAGCAATACTGAGAGCCACACTAGAATGTTTCTTACTGAACCATGAGATCATGGCAGATTCAAGACTATAACATCCACCTAATGTACTCTTTCTGTCTGAGACACTTCCTGCCCAATCAGAATCTGAGTAACCATGTAAACGGAGTTCATGACCTCCAAGATAACATAGACCAAAAATCTAATGTACCTTTTAGGTACCTCACTACATGCTTTGTAGCTATGAAGTGAACCTTTCTAGGTTCTACTAGATACTGACTTAGGGTATTTACAACAAAGCATATATCTGGCCTAGTATTTGTTAAATACATCAATGACCCAATGATTTGTCTATATAGGGTTAGGTCCACTAAATACGATGAGTCATTAACTAACAACTTCAAGTTGGAGTCCATGGGAGTGGCCATGGCTTTATACTCCAACATATCAAATCTTTTTAGAAACTTCACAGCATACTTACCTTGATTTAAAAGATTCCTTTTGGATCTTGCCATACTTCTAGACCTAAGAAGTAGTGCATTAATCCGAGATCTTTCATTTTCATTTCTGCAGCCATTTTCATGACCTGTTTCTCATTCCTTGTCAGAAAGATATCATCGTCATATAATAATGGTATGATAGGTTCATCATCCACAACCTTAAGGTAAAGGTTAGGAACAGTTTTACTTCTGGTAAAGCCCAAGCTTTGTCATGAAGCTGTCAATTGTCAATTATTCACACTCAGCATTGAGTGATCTTCTGCATATCTATCTGTGCCATCTCTCGTCAGATGGGTCTACTAATATGAGCCTCAAAATCATTCGAACTCTGTGGTGAGTTCCTTCTTGCATCCATGTCATATGTGTATAGAACCCATATTCAACCTAGTAGAAAAGGTTGAGATCCACATCACCCATGATGATCATTAAGCTCATCAATTGACTACCGATCCTGGGAACCCATATAGAACCTGATTACATTATTAAGAGAATGGTCTTATCTAGTCCCTTGGAGCAAAACATCTCATCATGATTCTCTTCCTCTTTCTAAGAGAATCTCTTAACCACAAGCTTTCTATAGTGTGTTTGATTTGTAAATCTTTTGTTGAACATCCATCGCTTGTTCAGAGTTCATCGTTCATCATGATCTTTCCTACAAATCAAAATTAAGTACATGATTAGTAATACTTCATAATCATCAAATCATATTGACATGATAACCTACTATACATACAGATATCATTTACATAGTTATGCAACTATTTTGACCAATACTTTGGCACAACACTTTCCCATATCCTGTATGCATACAGTGGCTATCTAGATGCCTTCCATCTCTACCAGAACATACTATCGAGAGTGTGCACAGCTCTCAGTATGTCAGCAAAGAGGTTTCATTCTAGATAAGCAACAATGGAATGTTTGTCCAATTTACCAATCATATGCATATTAGTAGTATACTGTTCAATGCTTTATGAATGTTTACACTCAGCATGATATATCCTAGGAATACAAATAGCATACAAGCAATATCATTTACTATTTCTAATAACAACTCAAATACTTATCTTTTATGTTTGTGTGGTTGTCTCTTGCTTGATCTTCTGTATGTCTTCTGAACTTCTATTCATTCTGTACCACTGTGCATGCTCAAGTGTACACTAGTGTCATCCTCATGATCTCATACACAAACATACATTCATTAGTATATTCTCAATATTATCAAAACATTTTAATTCTAAATAATCTTGAATATGTACAGTCATGATTATTAGTATTCAGGGTTTCAAGGAAGTCTTCTTTTACTCATGCATATTCTTGTTTGATCTAGTATGCATAAACCCTTGATTACTAACCAATCGTACCAAGTATACTTACACAAGGTAAGATTCTAACATGACATAGGAAAACATACATGGATTAGTATACCTGCTTAGTTATGTACAACATACCTAAACAATCTCTTCAATTATTTAGAGATCCTGAGCTAGAACCTGCATGTCTCGTAGGTTAAACATAATATAACAAAGTCATACATACCTCGTGATTCTTTATCTTCATGTTGTCATGGTCACGGAACATGATTTGTCTTTTGTGATGTACCTGTGTCTTGTTAGCAGACAACATCAACCTTACACAACACCATAATGCATAAGTACAATCATATAGCCCTAATCAATGAATGTCTTCGATCATTCACATGCATTCATATTGTTACTAGGGTGATAAGAAAATTAATAACACTAATCAAGATTGTACAAATAAATAACATGAAGACAAACACATTACGAACTTAATCAAGAATCGGATTTCAAGGCATACCTGAACCTCCTTAAGTCATACATGTCGAGACCTTTTGTAGTCTTCTTATGTAAGGCCTTAGCCTCAACTCCCCCTGAAACTTGATCTGGAGCTTGATTAGGGTTTGCTAGAGAAACCCTAAAAATTCAATCTTTGACTTTCACACTTCTGAATGGATGGAAGAATGTGTCTTGCTGAGCTGATCAACCTAGCATTCTTCAATTTTGAAATCTCCAAAATTTGACCCCTCAAAATTGCCTTCGAAACTTCTGGATCTTCTGGACAGGAACCCGAACTAGGGTTTGATGAAGCCAGGTCTTCTACCCAACCAAAAATTCGATCTTGGTCTCTAAATTTCAATTTTCCTTAGTAGCATTCAGCTATGGACTCCGATTCCAAACATTCTAACTTTCTTCGAAACCCTAAATTCCGGAAGCCATGAATAAAGGTGCTCCAAAAATAATTTTGTTTTGACAGAAATATGCACCTGATTGTTTCTGCTATAACTCTGAAATTTATTCTCCACAAGGTCTGAAAACTTTTTTCTGCAGTAGCCTGACTTGTCATCTTTCCATCCTGATAGGTCTGACCTCAATTTGATTTTCTGAGAGAGAGTTATGCCAAGTGTCGCAACGTGACCTGTTTATGGGATAAAACAGGAGAGCGAACTTGTATGGTGTGCCACGTGTCACTGTTTGAACTTCGGCCTCTAAAAACGTTTCCTGAGATATCTACCCCTGTTATCTTTCCATATTGACAGGTCTAACCTCAATTGGACTCTCTGAGAGAGAGTTATTCCAAGTGTCGCAACGTGACCTGTTTATGGGATAAAACAGAAGAGCGAACGTGTACGGCATGCCACGTGTCACTGGTTCATCTTCGGCCTCTGAAAACGTTTCCTGCGATAGTACAGTCTGTGTACTACCTGTCATGTTTTACGAAATGTCATTTGGAGCTTCCTAGCCCAAGTTATGACTTTTTTTCCAAGGTTACCTGATTTTGATTGAGATCTGGAAGAGGCAGAAACCCTAACTTGTACTGATCATAACTCATAAAGTACAACTAATCTGAGGGTTCCCTTTGGACACAAGGTACCTAGGGATGTTATCTTCGACCGGTAAACTTTTCAGACCTTGAACCTTCTTAGAAATGGATTTATAGCGAAAGTTCCACGATGACTGGTTTTTGCTATGTAAAACCCTAACCTTCAAATTGTCATAAGTAAAGCAAGTGTCGTAAGTGCCATACCTTGTCTTCCTTCAGGTTAGGTCTGATACCATGTTAAAATTTAATATGCTAAGACAGAAAATAGCAGCATTACATTCCATTTCACAATAATAGCATATACAGGATCACTGAAGAAACAACAAGCATAGCATAAACACAAGAGACACATATTTATCCTGGGAAACCCTCATGGGGTAGAAAACCCAGTAAAGCTTCCTCAATATAGATGACCAGCAATATACAAAGATGCAAACCAAATACATGATCTCCTTCTCCACCGTAGCAGACCTCTCCTCCACAAATGCGCCTCTCTCAAGTGTGTGTGTGTGTCAAATGAGGAACATACCTCCTCTATTTATACACTACACTGACATGTATTTTACACAAGTACATGTAGGCTCGTATTTAACCATTAGGTTAAATACCCTATTATAACTGACTGGGTCGACCCCCACATGGTGGGTCTAATAACCCTAGTTACCACAACCAATTCGGAGGAATAAACATCTCTGGATTCATAGTATAATCACATCGGAGGTATGGAACATCTCTGGAATAAATAATATACAAATATAATATTCTTAGAAGTTACAATATTCAACAAGCAGTGCTACAGATAGGAAGAGCACATCTGGATGTTGCTTCAGTATGGGATCAGGTGTGATCTCTTGGTTTAGCAGGAAGCAGTCCTGCGTAGCACTGAGTACATCTGAGGCAGAGTATGTTGCAGCCTATTCGGCTAGTTGTGGGGTAGTATGGCTTCGGAAGCTACTGTCTGAGTTGTTTGATCTCCCATGGGATGCTACTGGTATCTTCTGTGATAACCAGAGTTGTGTGAAGCTGTCTAAGAACCCATTTTTCCACAACAGGTAGAAACACATTGAGATCAAATATCACTATATCAGGGATATGGTGCATAGAGGAGCAATGAATCTCCTGTATGCTGCGACGGATGAGCATATTGAAGATGTGTTGACGAAGCCACTAGCTAGAGTGAAGTTTGAGTACTTCAGAGAGAGGCTTGGTGTTCTTCAGATCGACAACACTTCAAGGAAGAAGTGATGAAAACATTTGTTGAAGCCATTCCAAGCATGTTGAAAGGAGGATCCTTCACATGGTTGTGGATGTAAGCATTGGATGATGAGCATCAGGATGATTCTCCAGTTATTGCTCTGTATATGCATTAGGATGATGTTGGATATGATCAGTTGGATCATTTATATGTATATGTATGTACGCATCATGTTGGATGTTGGATATGATTAGTTGGATCACTTATATGTATGTACGCATCATGTTGGATGTTGGATATGATTAGTTGGATCATTTATATGTATGTACGCATCATGTTGTGTGCTGGATATGATCAGTTGGATCATTTATATGTATATGTATGTATGCATCATGTTGGATGCTTGGACCATGTATCTATTTATGTATCAGGTGGATATTGTGTATGATCAGGAAGATCATGTATGTTGATATATATCAGGTGGATACATTGTGTGGATCATGTATCCATGTATGTATCAGGTGGATACATTGTATGATCAGGTGGATCATGTATGATGATATGTATCAGGTAGATACTTGGTATGCATCAGGTGGATGCATTGTATGATCAGGATGATCATGATGACGAGCTTCAAGATGTTGCTCCAGATGATATGTACCAGGATGGTACAGTGATGATGATCGGTATGATCATGAGCATCAGGATGCTACTTCGTGCGATGATGATCAGTTAGATCATGAGTATCAGGTTGATACTTGGAGGTCAGAGATGATATGTGGCGGGTTGTGCAAATAACATGTAATCAGTCCTCAGAAATCCGATAGGTTGAGCTGTGTGCTCGTAATCAGTCTTGGGATGAGGTATTGCTATGTACTATGTAATCAGTCCTCAAAAATCCGATAGGTTGAGCTGTGTGCTTGTAATCAGTCCTGGGATGAGGTATTTCTATGTAGTATGTAATCAGTCCTCAGAAATCCGATAGGTTGAGCTGTGTGCTCGTAATCAGTCCTGGGATGAGGTATTACTACGGAGACATGTAATCAGTCCTGACTATTCGATAGGTTGAGCTTTGTGCTCGTAATAAGTCCTGGGATGCTCTTTAGAGATATTGCCGGTCGTCTTGCAGCACATAAATGTTCCTGGGATGCTCTTTAAAGGTATTGTCTTTTCACATGTAATCAGTCCTGGAGATCCGATACGTTGAGTTGTGTGCTCATAATAAGTCCTGGGATGCTCTTTAGAGATCTTGCCGGTCTTGCTACGGCACATAAATGTTCCTGGGATGCTCTTTAAAGGTATTGTGAAGGGGATGCATGTAATCAATCCTGGGAGATCTTGTAGGTTGTGCTTAGGAACATAAATGTTTCTGGGATGCTCTTATCAGGTATTGCATCAACACATAAAATTAGTCCTGAGATACCACCTCTATCAGACCGTTCGCATAGATGATGAAGACCTACAGGTAGTGGGCCTACATCCAGTATGAAAAAGGACTGACTCTATAGAACTTCCTATGATGAGTAGATTCAGAGATTGGTTGAGATAGTAGCAACAGTGATGATGATGATGATGATCCAGAGAAGAAGACTTGTGCTAGCAGATCTATGTCGAGAAATACCTTCCTAGTTAAGAGGGAGTGTTGATGATTATGTAACTTCGGAATGTATTTCATCCATGTATTTCATTTATATATTATTGTACTCCTATAGAGATGTTTCATTCCTCTATACAAAAGTGTCGTCATGTGTATTGACAAGTGTCGCAAGTGTGTTAACTTGCCGATGGGCTATTAGAACACCATGTGTTGGGTTGACCCTGATTTTGTAATATGTGGTTGATGTACCTAGCTAGACAATTTGGCCCCATAAGGTTATTGGGAAAATAGAACAAGTATAAATAGAGATCGGGAGATCTCTATTTGGATCACTCAAAAACTCATTCTTCCTTCACTCAGAAAGTGGCGCACTTGTGAGGAGGAGGATCAGCTGCTAAGAGGAGTCTATCTCTTGTACTTTGGTTGTCTTTGGTTGAGCTATTGCTCTATCTATCTCTGAGGAAGTTGTGGGGTTTTTCACCTTAGGGTTTTCCCCATGGAAACTCTGTGTCTAATGTCTCTCATGCTTTTGCTTCTTGTGATGATTGACATGCTTGTTATGATTGATATGAATTGATATACTATACATGTTGTTCTCTCAGTAAAGATCCTAGAGTATTGTGAATTAATGCTCAAAATTTAACACTGCAATCTCCACAAGCTCTCTCATGATGGCCAAATGTTGAAACTCGTCCATAGATCACCTGGCATTATGTTGTGCATGTGTCGGGATAAGAATATCTTATCCTGCATTCCTATTTTTTTGATTGGTGGCCACATGGCTTTTAAATCTGATACCACACACTTGAATCTAGATGTACCAAAACTCTTCTCCAACCTTGATTTGAGAGAAGAGTTTTTTTTTCCTCGAAAAAAAAGCGTAATTTCATTTCATCCATGGAGTACGAAATTACATTGATCAACTCACTCTTCCGGAGTGGAGTGTAGAACTGTTGTGATAAGCATCCTGTAGTGTGTCCAAAAATAATTCTGATGTTCTCACTGAGTGAGCATTAACATCATTTACATAACTCGAGTATATACTTCTATAATATCTTTACAAAAACTAGTATAAACTAGTACAAAAATAAGATCTGGATCCATAAACATGTCTGCATATGCAAAAACAGTTTGTAGTTTTTCTTTCGTCAGATCAATATAAACCTGTAACAGTAACCAGTACCAAAAAACCCCCATAAAACAAAAATCCTGATCATTCTATGAACGGTCTGTGGAAGAAGGTACGCTCGGTTCCATTCAGAAATTCAAATATTTTCCAAGTGCCGACCCCCAGATTGAGTCCTTCCTTTGAGGCCTGGTCTGCCTCAGCATTGTTCTCACGATAAGTGTGCCTGCAAGTAAAAGTTTCCAAAGTGAGAGTGACGCTCTGAATATGTTCCAAAACATGAGCAATCCTCCAATTGCTGCAGATGTATGTGCCATTTACCCAATTAACCACATTCATAGAGTCTCCAAAAACATTAAGTTTCTGGATAGAAAGTTCCACAGCATAAGAAAGCAGCATCTTGAGACTTAGAATCTCTGCCCAATTGTTTGTACCCCTCCCAAAACCAAAATCCATCACATAGTAGTGTACAGAAGAAATAAAAAGAACAGCCCCTCCCCCACATAGTTCATTCTGACAGGCCCCGTCAAAGAATCCCCATGGCTGGGATCGATCAATATCTACAGGTTGTATAATACGGGGAGAAGGTGCCAGGCGAGCCCTCTTGAGAGCAAGAAATATCCCACAACTGTTGATTGCCACTTGAGCCGGAGATCCCAGCTTGTCATTGAACAATCCACTGTTACGCATGAGCCAAATGCCCCAGATTACCACCGGTGGAAGGGCTTTATAACTTTTCAATGCCACATTGTCTGACCATCGTCTCCATGCATCTTCGACCGAGTTTCCATCCCATGGCAGAGGATTTTTTAATATACAAGATGAGATGCTCCATACCTCCTTTGTGAAGCGGCACTGTAAAAATAGATGTGGAATAGTTTCCCCAAACAGTTTGCATGGGTAACATCTGCTCGGCCCATGAAAGTTGCGCTTCTGCAAATTTTCCCATGTTGGAATCCGATTAGCCAGAGTACACCACAAGAAAAGTCTGGTTTTGGGTGGGATGTGAAGTTTCCAAACCGTTTTCCACCACCATACCATATCTCTATGTTCAAAATGCTCGCTAATCCACTGGTATCCGCCTCTAGGTGTGTAATTTTCGGTCGGATCCCCGTCCCAGATAAGAGCATCTTCATCATCGGTCAGAAAAATCTGGTCCCTGCAGAGTGCTCTTAAGTATTGTCTAAGTTCCTCCATCATTTCATCTCTAAGGCCAAAAGAATCAGCCCTTCTCCAGAGAGGTCTTCCCATCCAAATGTTATCCGCATCCACTAACTGGCTAAGTAAATGGATTCCTTGTTGCCTCGACGCCTCCATCAGACCCTCAGACAATATGTGTTGTTCTTCACATCCAACCCAAGGGTCACGACCTATGCGCAACATGTGTCCGTTTCCAACATCCCACATGAGGTTGTGTTCGATGACATCAAAAGAGGTCACCAAGGCTTTCCAGATGACCGAACCACCACGGTGTCGCTTGATAGGAGATCTTATCCAATCTTCCATAGTGTCTGACTCAACATATTTCTGCAACATCACCCTAGCCCAGAATCCATCGGACTTAATTAAGCGCCATCCACACTTAGCGGCCAGAGCCTTGGAGAAATGAAAAATATTCTTAAGTCCCAACCCCCCCAGGGCCTTTGGGGCTGCAATTCTGTCCCATCTTACCCATGGGGTAACCTGAACATCATCCTTTCCATTCCACAAAAAATTGAAGCAAATCTTTCTTCCGGATTCCAAAGTCCCTTTAGGTATCCAAGCCAATGACATCCAAAAAACCAGAATGGCTTCCAGCATCATCATAACAAGAACAAGCCTCCCAGCACGCGAAATCCACCGAAAACACCAGCTCTTCATCCTCTTTTCCAGTTTTTCCAGCAACCAGGACCAGTCCTTTTTAAGGTAATCATTCGGCTTCAGATTGAAACCCAGATATTTTAGCCCATCCGATAAATTGAGAATCCTGAAGGGGAAAGTAGTAGTGTATAAAAGATATTCCTCCTCCCTCAAACGGGACACAGTAAGAGTGGATTTCCCCTCATTGATCTCCATTCCAGTTGCAATTGAGAAGAGTTACAGTATCTCTGTGAGCCGAGCAGCATCCATTCTAGAAACAGAGCAGAAGATCAAAATATCATCCAAAAAGAGCAGATGAGTGAGAGAAAGTCCTGGTGCAACCAAAATCCCTTCGAATTCACCATCCCGCTTAGCTACCTTGATGGCTCTACTCAGACTCTCTGCCACCAACAAAAATAGCAAAGGAGAGAGGGGACACCCCTGTCGTAAACCACGGCCAGAATGAAATAACTGTGTCGCAGCTCCATTTATTAAGACAGAGAAAGAAACAGTGGTAATGCAACTCATTATCCAACGAATAAAGCCAATCTCAAATCCTAGATGGGTAAGCATGAGGCGGATATACAGCCAGCTCACCTTATCAAAAGCTTTGGACAGATCGATTTTGAGAATAGCTCCTTTTAGTTTTTTAGTCTTGATGCTATACAGCCCTTCCTGAGCAATGCCAATCGCCTCATGAATCTGACGCCCTTCCAAAAACCCGAACTGCTCTTCAAAGATGTGAGTGGATAGAATAGGTTTGATCCTTCTAGCAATTACTTTAGTGAAAATCTTGTACACACAGTTACACAGAGAGATAGGCCTAAATTCATTGAGGGAAGAAGGAGTATCCACCTTAGGGATAAGTGCAATGAAAGTAGAATTTATACTGGTTGGCACCCTGCCATTTCTCCTCGAATCCTCAACCAGTTCAAGCAGATCATTCCTGATGATATCAAAGAGAGCAATAAAAAATTCAATAGTCCACCCATCGGGCCCAGGGCTCTTATCCTTCTGAAAACTTCCCAAAATCTCTTTTAATTCCTCCCCTGTAATGGGTGCCATTAAATGCCTGTTATCCTCCGCTTCAACGAACCTAGGGAAAAGCTGGGCACTCCTAATCACTGCCTCAATATTCACTCTCTCACTAGCTTTGAAAAGATCCCTGAAATGAGTAACCCCCATAGAGGCCAGCCCTTCGAAAGTAGACATAGAATTGCCATCTTTATCCTCAAGACTCCAGATGGTATTGGATGACCTCCTTCCTTTTGCATAGGCATGAAAGAATTTAGAATTTTCATCCCCGCTTTCCAACCAGATGGCCCGACTTTTCAATCTCCAGGTCTCCTCGTTCTGCAAAAGTATTCTATTCCTCTGATTTTCCAAGAGAGCTAAGTGGTCTTTAGACGCTTGAGAACTGTAACCTCCACCCACTTCTTCAGAAATAGAGGCAATTCCTACTTCAATAGTCTTAAGAGCCCTATCATCCCTTCTCCTCTTCTCAGCTGCCCATGATTTTATGGGTTCCTTAAGTGTCCTCAGATTCTTAGCAAAATGGAATGCAGCAGAGTGGATCGATTCAGAATGAAAAGGTATCCAGTGTTGTTGGAATAGCTCTAAGAAGGTCGAATCTTCCAGCCAAACTTTGTTGAATTTTAGAGGTGCAGGAGGTTTGAGAGGACCGTCTTTCATATCCAAAAAAATTGGAACATGGTCTGATTTACCCCCTGATCTAATCCATTGTCTGACCAAGAAGGTTTCCTCCACTAAATGCTCAGAAAGAAGAAAACGATCCAACCTCTTAGCCACACTGTCCAATCCAATTCTCTTATTCCTCTAGGTTGGCTTCAGCAGAACCAGTTCCACATCTATCCAGTTTCCTTCAAATAACTTCCGAACAAAGAAGTTTGTGAGAGGATCAACATTTGAGTACGGCCCCCAAACCTCAGCGAATCCCCACTGAGCAAGTTTCTACCCAGAAGTGGAGTCCAAAAAATTTCCCTATCGCAGTAAGGTCCATAAATATTGACAATAGTAAATATACGGTCAAAATACAAGAATTTGCAAGAAATTCCCAAAACCGACTGCATCCCCCACCGGGAGGATACACAAACCTTAGCCTCATTCCATCCAATTGCCAAGCCTCTGGATCGACCCCTTGCATCCAAGGCTTCAAAAAACCACCCAGGAAACCAAACCTTAAGCCTGTCAATAGCTTCATCACCTGCACACATAGTTTCTTGTAAAAGTAGAACATCAAGATGCTCAAGAAGCAGCATCTGTCGCAAAGCTGGTCTTTTGGAGGGACCAGCAAGACCTCGACAGTTAAAAGACATAATCTTCATCACAACCCATCCAAGTGGGCATACGATGCTCTAAGTGCCCTTTCAATTGAAAGTTGTGTACCATTCCGAAGATTCGAGCGCGCTCTGGTCTTGGCATGTGAAATGAAAGACTTCCTTCCTCTGGTTTTAGGTTGTTTAGGTTTTTCCTTTCCTAAACCTCCTCCCGTAACTTTATTCATGGAACGCAAGAAATATCCAGACTCCGAGGAGTCGGTGGCTGAAGTCTCAAGTATCACTTGAACAAGTACATGGGAATCATCAAAAGGAACAGGGGGAGGACAATCAAAATGACTGGTATCCAACTCAGAGGAAGATCCTTCATCCCCCTGAAGAGATGGTAGAAGGGCCATCGACTGTGCTGAAATATGAAGATTCCTAAAACCATCCACCTAATCTAAACCAGGAAGAGAAAAGTTTTTAATAAAAAGACTGAAGGAAGGGTGTATAAAGGGAGCAGAAGAAGTACCGGCCAAAGTGTCTGAATCCCGAGTCAGAGAAAGTAAGGAGACTTCCGAAGTCTTGACCAGTGGCAGCAAACGATCGCCCTCTGCGATGCCCGAAAATTATTTCTGCTCAGGGACAATGCCAACCTCCTCCGGATTGTTCACGACTTCCACCACCTCAGTGTGTACCTCCTTAGAAGGGCAGTCCAAATCCTTCTCTCCCTGCTCTTCATATCTCCTCAGTTCCCCGGCCTCCTCCTCCTCAAACCTCCTCTTCAGATTCCTTCCAATATTCATATGAACCGGTAGTGAGCAATCCACATCCAGGTGCCCGTATTCATGGCATCATCTGCATCGAAACGACACATTTTCATAGTCCAATGTTTAAGTGAAGCAGTAAGGCCCCCACTTCAAATCCATGCTCTCAAATAAACCCTCCCTTACATTGATACTGACCAGAATCCTAGCCACCTTCTGGATAGCAGTTGAAAAAAAAGAGAAGTCGGCTTCTAAATAAATTCCCAAAAGATTGCCAATGCTCCTGAAGTGATTTTCGGCCCAATACTGTAAGGGTAGCCCTGCAAGCCTAACCCAGAGAGGTATAGTATCCAGTCTCTCCCAGCTTGCATCAAACAATGGGTTCCACGGCTTGAGAAGTAGTGGGGCCCTGAAGATTGACCAGTTCAGGCTGAGCACCCAAATAGCATGTGCATCAGAGTTGAAGTGGAAAGCAAACCATCCTCCCGAGAGTCCTACAACCCTTGGTACATACCCACAGTGACCCAGCCATGCACCGAAAGCCCACTGAATCATCGATTTAAGGCTCACTGCCTTGCCGGAAACCCTGCCAACCAGCACTGATTTGACCATATCGACTATCTGCTGAAAGCCGATATCCTCTCCCAGGGCGTAGTTTGGTGCTTTTCCCGTGTTCTTGATCCACCTCCTACACGATGTCGCTCGGGGGCTCTTGGAACCCTCAGTACCGGTGCCACAACCCACAACCTTCCTTGCCGAGTCACCAACCAGACTAGGGAAGCCCCTGTGTTCCGCCCAATCCAATTCCGTAGCACAGATACCAGCTTGTGAGACCCCGCTACCAAAAACACTAGGAATGTCCTTCTACGCAATCGAAACCCCGCTTAACTCCCGCACTGGAGAATCGTGTGATCCATCTAAGGAAAGAAAAAAATCCGGTAGGTCTCCAATCCCCGCGCTTACAGGTTCCGGAGAAGGTGAGCACGGATCCTGAACCCCCCAAATTGAAGCAACCCTGCTCACCGATGCAAAGCCTTCACCATTCCCATCCCATATTGGGGAAGCCAAAGTGGAAGGTGCCGAAGAAAGTGCCTGAGAAGCCCGCACATCAGGAAGAAACGAACCCTCCATCTGATGGAATACCGCAACACTGCCTTCACCAAAACCACCGTATTCACTCAAAAACCGTGAATCGCCAGGTGGCAAGCTCCAAATGTCACCATGGCGCAGCGTGTCGCTGCTATAATCCACTTCATCTAACAACTCCATACTGTGAAGTTCGAGAAACTACCACAGGGAAAGTTTGGTTGAGAAAAAACAGTAAAAAATTCTTACCACCGGTTAAACTTAACCAAGAAACCCAAGCATTTATGCCTAGGGGAAAGAGCCTACATCTGACGCCACTGACATCCTGCTGCCGTCTGCAGTGGCCATGGCTGACGCCACTGTCACTGCTCAAACCCTCGCCGCCATCCCATCAAACCCTAGCTCCAAACCATGGATAATTATAATGCTAGAGCATTGTACATTGGCTGATTTGAGAGAAGAGTGATATATATATATATATATATATATAACTATTATATTAATAACTATATATATATATAGTAACCTACTATTTTATATATTATATTATAATATAGATATAAATCAATAGATATAAAAAAAATAACAAAAACATTTAAAAAGAACACAAAACACATCACACCAAAGGTATTTTTTTCATTTTGAGTTGCGGCTAAAACCAAATTTTTCATGAAACCTTAACCTTGAATTTGGAGTTGCCCGCGAAACCTAAATTGGTCATGAAATGTAAACCCTGAACCTATGAAATATGGGAAGAGGCGCCAATGAAGGGGCAGAGGGAAATGAGAATGTTGCATGCTTTTACTTGTTGGGAATCACAGCTTGAAGGTAAGAAACTTTATTTCTGAATCTTTAGACTGGAGCTATTCAAGATCTATGGTGTAGGTGATAGAAATATTTTATTAGCCACAAGATTATTCTCCCTGAGACTCTATCAAAATAGAGATCTAAAATTTAAATTTCATAACCCACTATTAAAAATGTTTCCACCTGCAAGTCTTAGTTTATATGAGAGAATGAAATCACTACCACAATCAAAACTAAGAAAACCCTGCACCCTTCGAATCTGAAATCGATTATGTTTAAGAGAAATTATGCCTACAGGGTCTACCTGTGATTTACCTTTAATCAGTGTGACCTAAACGTTTGACATTTTCCAGATCAAGAGATTTATTTCCACCAATTGGAATTTAGGCGAGAGTTACAATCAATTTGACAGTATTATTGGTAGTCCATAGATTTAATATCCTTTTCTCAGTCACGATTTTCTTTATCTTTAAACAACCCAGGTTTACCATTCATGTCTAATAGACCTGAGTTGTTTATCGATGAAGGAAATTGTGACAAAAAGTCAGAAATTTAGTAGTTTATATTCCTTCTTATTTTGTGAGCCTACGGGCATAAAAAGAAGGTGTTCAAGGAAATGTGAATTGAGCCAGGAAAGAAATAGAAAGGTAGGAGTTAGATTAGGGTTGCAGAGAATTTCATTTACAACATTTGATTTAATTAAATTCTTGTGTTTATTCCTCCATTTGGGTGTGAAATTGCCTTGTATATTTTATGATAACGAGTTTATGCTTTGTGTGGAAGTGTTGTTGATCCCGCAAATGAATATCTGAAGGGATAATCTGATTTCCTATATGTATATCATTTTAGATCGATTTTCTTTTAATGATGGTTTTTTACCTAGAAATATATTTGATGATTTTAGTTGAGGTCATAGTGAATAGGAGCGATCTACAGTAATAAGAAAGAGATCTTTTGCTTTCTATGCGAGTAGATATCTTCTCATTTATATATTATGTTTTGATATTACTATATATGGGATAAATTGATGTAATTACATATAGATGAAACATTTATGTTATGATCCATGATTTTTCAAATGCATATTATGCTACACTTGGCTTGAAATGGTATAGGTAAAATCTTGAACAGATTCGGTTAGAGAAAGCTCTTGTTATCTCAATGATTTCTCTGCAATCATATATGTATTCTGCAGTAGGATTCTTAAGTCTCTAAGAGTTACCCATTCCATATTTGTATAAAATACGATTCTTAAGTCTCTAAGAGGAAGGCATTAGCGAGCCTTTAATATATAGATTCGATTTTGTTAAGCAACAAAGTGTTTGAGTGTTGTAGGTCCTGGCAGAAGAAATGGACAAGGTCAAGATGAAGGGGAATTTTATCAGATTCACTAAGAATTAACTTTTGATATCAACCACAGGAATACCAAACTACTGTAATGCACATGTTCAGTTGCAGGAATAACAATGGGAAACCCATAAATACTCATGGTTGAATCTAGTTAGAAGGTGTAATGCTAAGTGCATTATTTTGGGGTTAATGTGACTGAAATTATGCTTTTAAGCTTTGCGAGTTGTTAAAAAGGGGGTGAAGTGAAATCACTAAACTAAGAATCTACATGAGGAATTAATACATATTCTCTTCCATTAAATAAAAAGAGGACAGAATATATGAAGGGAAATAATATACGAGAATAGAATATATGAAGGCGAACCCTTTGCATCTGGAAGGGGATCATACAGGCACCTTCCCTTCCCTCTTTCCATAGAAACCTTCTGATTTATTTCCAATCATTTTCATTATGCTTTTCATACACATGAGGGCTGAGATCGTTTATATTGGGAGGGATGTTAAAATTTATTTTATTAGGATTACCTTGCTTTCTGAATTGAGCCATTGTGACCTCCAAATAATCATTTTATTCTTAATTTTCTAAAGGATCGACATCCAATCCGAGGTTCAAGAAGGAGTGAGATAAATTGATATGCTCGGGTACTTGAAAGTATTCTATTGAGAATGTAGAAAGAATTCAAGGGCTATGGCTATTTTTTGCATCATTTAATGCTTTTAATCACAAAAGTATTAAACCCTTTAGACAGTTGTCATATGATTCCCCACTCATTTTATCTCTGTTGTTGCAACCCTTTTCACTTTAGGATACACTACCTTTTTTGAGTTCTGTTGAAGACATTAGAAGACCTAGGATACATATATGTTTGAATACAATATGGTGATATTTGAAGGTAGTTTCATGGCATTTTTTTGGACATATTTATCTCTATTGTTACACCTTTCTGTGCTTCAGGGTACAGTAACTTTTTAATGTAGGCCTTTGAGCTTTTTCTTAGATTGTATAGGACATATATGACAGGTTGGTAGATAATGGAAGAGATATTTTTCTCTGATGGATTAATATCTTAGACTCTCTTTTATGTTTTCATGGTTCATACACATGTTGAACGTAACTTTTTTCTACTTGAATACAAAGTTACGATTTTTTCTTCGAAAAAAGTAAAACAATAGACCTTTTCCACATTAATGACAATCATACTAAGCAACATGAGAACTATTCACAATGTCCATCATTGAACTTCAAAATAATTCAATGTCCCATCTCGACTTTCTTACTTGGGAATCTTTAATAACAAGACTTCCTCCTATTGCCTTAGAAATTTTAACTCGTACACATATTGCTATTGGAAAGGAAGTCTTATTGCAATTTATGGCTAGCTAGCAAGCTAGAGAAGAAATTGGATTAGATAATGCTGACATATGGTGTAAGACATTTCAAGTTATTTAGCCAAAATATGTCAAACAATTAGGATATGTAGTGCTTTAAATTGATCAAAAGATCCTCCAAATGAAAAAATGGGAATATTGAATATACAAAATTATGGATATCATATTTTCCCTTTGAAAGTCTCCAATTAAAAGCCTACATAGCATCAAGGAGCTAAGTTTTGGAAATGTCACCACAAGTAGACTAGATGAATGCTTGATCTAGTCCAGCACTATTGGATCCATATAGTAATAAGTAAGGTGTCGACACCTTTTTCGGATAGTCAGGTCTCCTCCATTTGAATGGAACCCCCTCTTATCATCTTCCTTCATCACCGATTCACTCCCATTAAGTGGTCGGGATATCAATTTCTTCCCCAATAAATAGAATTGGAAGTCAGAGAAGGAACTCGTTGAGGTGTTGAAGGTCATAACCATGATAAAGTAGGTTTCAACATAAAAAAATTGAGGTCATCATGGACCTCAATAGAGAATGGGTTGAACATATGGAAAGACATATTTATAGCACCTTTTGTAGGATAATCTTGCATATTCCTTTAGTATTGAAACTTGAAAGATGATTGGTATTTGAAGGGACCAGTGACACAATTGAATGTGGATGTAGAGGATGCCACACAAATTGAAGAGGTTGTGAGGAGATTGTAGAGTTGTATTAGGGATTGATTGGGGTGTAATTTTGCATCTTTGATGTGCCATATGATAGTGTATAGTGAGTGTGAGGGTGACACTTGCATCAATGTTGATGAACTATTGTTTTAGTACCTGGAAGTAAAACATCGAGCATGGGATATTTAATCTTGGCCAATGGCTGATGCATTGATGTATCGATGTATTTTCATCTTACTCACTAATGAGCACAATGACATGCATTTGAAGTATATTGTTTCATGCTTCCTCTATTCAGTGGTCTAATTGGATGCTACGATGTGTGTTTATAAACTATTATTTGTAATTATTTTTATGAATGTTTTTTCTATAATGTATCATTTTTATTATATAGATTGATGTTCTATGAAATTTTGGGGATCTCTATTCTTGTTATCGGATCTCACCTATGTGTCCCCGAACCTTAGTGTAATATTGCTATTTTATAAATAAATGTGATTATAAATTTGTTGTTGCTTATGTCCAAGGACTTATATTTTCAAGCACACTTCTTAATACTCGCAGACACCATTAGAAAATTATAAATATTGATACTTGAAATGCTCAAATATGTCTATTTCCAAATACTTATGATGCTCGGGTCTCGATACTTCTAAATACTTTCCATGCTCAGATTTTCTATAATAAATTCCCAATCATCCATCTATATAGAAGTAAATTTTTTGAATGTACTCACATAATTTTTGATCTTTATAAAAGTTAATAATTTATTTATAATTTTGTATAACCATTTTTATCACTTTCTTCTTCTGATAGTTTGAATTGTTTATGCCACTTTTTCATCTCGATTGCAATTATCATCTTGGCAAGCCTAGATTCATGTTTGAAGTTTTTTGCATTACAAATGAAAATTTGGCCTCTTTGGAGGTTGTGGTGGCATACAAGCAATGACGTTTAATACATAGCAATATATGTACTACTCCTAAATTATGCATATTTGGATGATAGTAGCTAAAAGCCACACGTAATATAATCCATATATAATCAATTTAGATTCCCTTTGTTTTTCACCAGGATGCAGAAACTAGAATGACAATCTACTATGGAAATTTTATAAGACATATAAATATAGAAGTAGTTAAACTCTATTCAATCCATTGCACATACAAGGAAATATGAGATTAGTTTCAATGTACTCTTGGAATGACTTCAAAATTGTGATGTAGCTTTAAAATGAATGGGGGAGAAAGAAAAATATGATCAATTGAAGAAAGTACTTGTCCCTAGTTTCCATGGTTTGGATAGAGATGGAGGCATATAATGGATGCACAAACAAGGTTTTGGTAGAGTTTATTATGGATTTGGGCCATAATAGTTTTCAACAAATTTTATTATGGATTTGGGTTAGAAGAGAGACAGTGGAACAATTATATTCATGGATAAAGGAAGATGGTGCATGCTGACAGTGGACACACCTTTTGGGTCACCTTGCATATTTAAACCTTTTTAGCAATATGTTAGTGAAGAATGAAGATATGAAGGGGGTGCAAAAATTTAATGGTTAGACATTGATATTATTGGCATGTATTGGGCCTAACCAACCCATACGTTAGCCATTCTTATTTATTATTTCTAAGAGAAAAAATTAGAAACTAATATTCCTTATTTTGAACCCAAAAGAGAAGTTAAACAGGCATGTAACTGAAAAATCAGCTGATAAAAATGGTAGTGAAATGAATGAACTACATCTTTTCCCATCAAGAAGAGTCTAAGAGTAAAGGATAGTATGTGAGTGAAGTATGAGTACGTCGACGGAGAGTGGAGTTCCCTATGACACTTAATTTCCATCTGTTTGTAAATGTGTTGTTTCTAAATAATAGAGTATGGGGTTTGGATTAATCATAAAATAAATCCATAAACCAATGTTTTTAAATTTTTGTATGTTAATTCTTGTCAATTAAGGCCATAAGGATTTGTTTCTATTCTCCATACTTTTAGATTCCAAGGCAATGTGTTAACTTGGATTTTAAACCCTTACTTAATTTCTTAGTAGATTGGCCACTAACTAAATCCACCACTTGGTTACCCTCTTGTAACATGTTGAAATTGTTTTTGACATCCTTTATGCATTCCCAAGGTCCTTAAAGATGTCAGGATGGGTTTTTAATTTTTATTCCTCATGGATGGGAACTCTCTATATAATTTGGAGCCTCCATCAAATATTTCCTTAGCATAAGTGTTTGATTAAAGTTTCCCTGCTTAATTATGGTATTTATGTGTTGTAGAGCTTGCTGTGAAGTGTTGTAGTTTATCATGGAAAGTGGTGCTAAGGGTTGCTAGGTAAGGAATTTAACTTTAATCAATGATTTCTTCTTTTGGAAATTGTTTCCATGTGTTTAAAAACCTTACCTAATTAAAAAGATGTTGTTAATTTACACTAAAAATACCTCTTTAGATGCATCAGATAGGAAAAATCAAAGTTCTACAAAAATGATACAGCCAATGGACTGGAACAAAAATAGGCAAAATGTCATAGCAATGTCTAAATATTGTGCTCAAAATTAAGCAAATGCCACTATGGTTCATACAGGATGGGATGATCAATTTGGTTCTGGACTAGTTGTCAAACAAGCTAGTTGTTCAAGTTGGAGAGTCCATTAAAATAATGATGCAAACTCAACAAGGTGGAAGCTGGAAAAGGAATCTATATGGAATACTCCTAATACATGTAATGCAAATTGGTATGTTAATGAAAGTGCTATGGAGACCTCTACAGGTTTGGGAAATAAGACTAAGCAAACAAAGGATTTGACAATGAAAACGAAAACAAGGTGTATAGATTCTGGAAATGTTGTGCGGGATTCTACTTTTTGTGCAGATCAAGTTGATAATAGATTCAATACAACAGCAAGTATATTAGGATGGACATCATATGAGGAAGATAAATATTCACCTATGGGATGGGTAAATGAGAAGAAATATGGATGGGGTCTAAGGCTCTAAGCCAATTGATAGAAAGGTTGGATGACCCTTGATAAAGGATCTTGTCGGAGAGTGGAGCTAGTTGGGGATCTCCTTCCATCCCTTAGGAGTATCTTGTTGAAATTGAATGAGGAGGTCAGTTTCTCATTTTTCTGAAGTGATCTCTCATTTTCCATTTCAAATTTCTTCCTATTCTAATTGCTGTTCACTGTATTTTTCTTAAATGCAAAATAAGATCACCAAATATATTGCTTTAAAAAGTGTTGGAAGAAGTTCAATAAACTATCCCAATGGGATAATCCCTTGTGTGATAATCCCTTATGGGTCTGAAACATATACATTTCTTAACCCCTAAAAAATTAGCCCCCCCATTTTCTTGGTTTGACCCCCTTGCCCATTTCATTTCCAATTTCATGTTTCTGGTACATAGGCATAAGATAATCTGTTTGTTAGGTAAGATATTTTATTTAAAAACTATATCTCCATGATGTTAAATTTGCATGGTGGTCTTCTCTTCTGTGGAATCCAACCAACATGGTCCACTAGAAATAGTAAGGCAATTCTTTCCTCAAGGATTCACCTTCATGTATGATAGTGTGGAGGGAGGGGATATTTTATATGACATGCAGATAAATAAGTACTTTCTATTTTCTTCTTAGTCATCTTGGTACTATGAAACTTAAAGCGTCTAGAACTTTTAATGCTTGATATACCTCAAGTAGTAGATTAACTGCACCTTTCCTGTGTGCAAGAATCCATGGTATAACTATACTAAACATCATATTTGATGCATAACACGCTTTAGGCTTGTTAGGTCTTTTGAAATCAATTGCATTTTTGTCATGTAATCACAAATTTTATCATTTCAGGCAATGGGTTGCATTGGAATCCAAGGATGAGGACAACCTATATGACAATATGATTTCCATTTTTCTATTATTTGACATCAGAGAGATTTTGTGGTCTCCTACAGTTGAGTAAAATTGGAGGTGAAACTTTTGAATACCATTGTTATGACTTTCAAAGTCTTTGGGGATGCCATTGCAAGGATTCTATTTACCTTAGATAATGATATCCTATGTTGTTGGGTCATTGGGTGATTACCTTGGTTTAAATTTTAGATGTCTATACCTAGTGTTGACGTCCATG
Organism: Larix kaempferi; assembly: GCA_027924585.1. Classification (NCBI taxonomy): domain Eukaryota; kingdom Viridiplantae; phylum Streptophyta; class Pinopsida; order Pinales; family Pinaceae; genus Larix; species Larix kaempferi. Next base: position 7,533,119 of record BSBM01000264.1, read on the forward strand.
TGAAGGACCAATCCTTAGTAAAGGTTATGCTTTCCTGACACTCTTGGGGATATGATAGTCTTATTTACAAAGATAAAATGGACTTTAGTTTGGCAAACATAATCATGAAATATATATAATTTCTGAATGCAACATTCTTACAAATCTATTTTAGTTTATGGTCCTCAAAAGATTGGTGAAATTAGTCATTTTTTCCTAGCAATTGGCTTTTATAAGTATGAAGGAGTTATTTTTGGGTTGAGTAATGAGAGTTTTTTAAAATAGTTAAATCTAATTACCTGTCATGCTTCTAGTTAGAATTGCACTCTCTTTTTATTTTGATACTGCGACTACACAATTCTAGACCTTCCTGTGAACCCCTCTGTTATAGGTGGAGCTGGACACCCCTATGTTATAGATGGAGTTGCTCAGGTTTGTGTAGAATTGACATTATTTCATTTCCTAGGGGGAAAAGTTATCAAAAATACCTATGTATGCTTTTTTCAACTATCATATTAGTTGTCAATCTAGCTTACTATAGGACTTGATGGGAAAAAAAAGGGAACTAGAGAACAATGTTCTTCTCACATCCATTGAAAATATGTAAAATGCAGTGACAGTTGATGTTTTAAATAAGATATGTGAAATATTTCTGTTAATTAGTTGCATATAGATATTAAATTTCTTGATTTTCAAGACCAGTTACAGGGATTGATTTATTTTCTCATTTTTCATTATTAGGTATTTTCAGCCTTTGGTAGAGTTCAGAAAATTGCAATATTTGAGAAGAATGGAGGATTTCAGGAATTAATACAATATCCAAGTAATGTACTGAATTTTGGGCGTTATATTGTAGCTTTGAAAGAATCAAAATCTCATATCTGTGTTATGCTAATTTTGCACAAATATCTTGAGTGATAGTCTTTAGCGATTGTTTCCCAACTTATTTCCAACCTCAAAAAATCGATTCACAAATACTGATTCTTTGGTTTAAAAATGTGAAGTTAGTTTTCGATATAGTTAAATAACTTAGAAATATAACTTATTCAAGTAATTTTTGGTGTATTTTAAATGTCCCTGTGATTCCATTTTTTCACTTTTAAGTATTCCACATTATGTTTTGCTTTGATGTGTTTGGATTCCAGTATGAGGCAGTTTGTCAAAGGTATTTTTCATATATCCTGAAAATGCATCATACATTGCATCACTACACAACCATTGAATAATTTAAGCACATTCACAACTATATTTGGACATATCTTTGTACTAATGATAATTTAAGCATGGTCTATACAAAAAAGAAGGCTATCATGGAAGACCTAAATATTTTGGTTTTCCTGCTATTAGTATGGTGTGTTTATAATTTAAGGATTTAATGGAAGACATTTTCTTTGAGATTTATCAGAAATATATGAATTTGGACATTCCAAAATTCCAGTTGGTATTTGTTCACCATGGTAGGTTGAAATAGGAGAGTGTAAAGTTTCCAACAATGAAGAAACAATCACATCCATACTAAGCACATCCCGTCTGCAAAAGGGCAATGTACACATAGTGGAGGTGTTTGATTTTGGACACTATCAAGAAAAAAAATATTCTGCAGGCTTTGTGAAACTCCTTTTCCATGCCGTTCAATTAAAAGGATAATAAAACATATTGTATCCCCCAGTAAATTGCTTCTGCTGACTTGCAAAGAATTCTCCCAAAAACGAAAAGCAATGGAATTGACTATAGTGAGAATCCAAATAGAATCCTTCTTGCACCACCGAAGTACATTATAAATGACTTCATATAAGCAATCCACATGTCCGAGTGCAAGGAAAAAGGAAGCTAATATGTTGCTCCCTGCCTGTAATTCGGCAAAACTAGCCACACGGTGTGAAACAAAGAACTGGCCACATTCTCCTTCCACAAGCCTCCCAATATGGTTAGAACAGCCTTGTTTCACATTGGAAGCTGTATACACCTCAATTTTTCCCTCTATTAAGACATTTTTCATAAGCATGAGGATAATGTTGAAGGCAAAAAAAAATTAAAAATGTACCTTTTGTCTCAGGTTTTGATGAAAATTTGTTAATTTGAGTTATTAAATACCTGGACCAAAGAGAAGAGGCGTGATCTGGACTGAACAAGCCACTTGCTTCACTACTTGGCTCAATCGAAGTTAAACTGCTCATTATTGCTGAAATACAAATACAAACCATGTCAACTCTTGAAAGCTTGGTATTTGAAGCAAAATTGAGAGTCAGTCTCTCCAAATCAAGGGTGTTTGACGAAGCATTGAGAACTCCGTCCAAGTAATGTTGGATGTTGTGAAATGTGCTATTTGAATTATTTTCATATTGAAAGAAAGAAGATAGAATCCAAAAGTACATAAATTTTCTCTGCTCTTGAACTTTATAGATATTTGCTACTTCTATGACTTGTTTTTCACAATTATCTGAAAGGCATCTGTGTCTTTCATCTTCAGTTTCCATTTCAATTCCATTCACGTGCTCAATATTGCTTTGAATAATAGCACTTATGTGCAAACCACTGCTTTGGTATAAGTGTCCACAACTTTCCTCCAATCCAGTCAGTTTCTCACATACTAGGTCATTGGATTCGGAATCTAGATCACTAGCCAAAAACAAATTATTGGTTATTCTTGGAGAATGGTTAAAGCCATTATCATTGCAACTTACCATCATATTTTGATCATCATCTACAATGCATCGAGATGAATGATCTTCATATTTATTCTTTGTTGGTTCAACCTGCTCAAGACCACTTTATGAAAAGACGCTCTGTTTGTCATCTTGAAATTTTGCTACTGATTGTTTAGACTGTTCAATATCACATTGTAAAACTTCATTCGCAATCAGAGAATCAATTTCAAAGCAATGATTTTCACAATTTACTCCTGCACTCAATCTTGTCTATTTGTTAAAGCACGATTGTATAGAAAGGAAACCCATAGTATCTATATTTCTAGAACTTTTCCTACTACATAAATTATTACTGTTTTTATCACCATTGCTTCTGTTATTCGCAGGGTCTATTAAAGGATGTTGAGACAAATTAGGTTGTACATCATACTCATCCATTTCCATTCCATATGAATTGCATCAATTTTCCTCATCTAGATTGTCCACTTTATCATCCTCTCCAACTAAATGAAGCAAAAAACTATGATCTGAAATACTTGCAGTTCGATGAAATTTCTGACTCGTGTCATTTTTTAAAACCCTAGTGTCAGAACCTCTACTGGTAAATGGATTGATAACCTGAGATGGAGCATGTTCACAGGAAAAATTACAACATCTTCCCTTCAATTGTTTCAAAACTTCATACCGCTTTGGCAAAGTAGGGGACAATAAGATTTGTTTGTCTTGAAAGTAAGATTCTTCATCAACGTCTTTTACTAACTCAAATGGTTTTTTGGCATCAACAAGTTGGCTGGAAACACCTTTCATTGTTTCAAGTACATTAGTATGATAATTTTTACCCGTAAGAAGTTCAATTTCATTGTATGATGTTTCTTCCAATAAAGTATCAAGTTTTTCACCTTCCAGGTCTTCAAGGTCTACATAAGACATTTATGGCATGGTAAGTGACAACAAGGACTGTGTAGCTTGCATGTAAAGTTCTTCATCGGACTCATTATCAAGCTGTAACATATTTTTAATATCAAAATCAGATAGAGATTCTATATTATCTTGTTCATTTAAGGTTACCTCATCCAAGTTACTAGCCCCCTCATATCCTCTTTTCCTGACCAGATCACATGATGTTCTGCTTCTAACAAATTCTGGCATTTCTCTACTACTTGTCTGTAGCTTAAAATGGCTCTCATGTTCTTGTGATTCATTATCTTGGTTAGGAACATGAACTCGAGGAATATTAATTGACCAATCTTCCTTTGTGCTTTTCTCAGGCCTGGACTGATGCACCTTCTGATCCTTGAGTTTCATAACTCTCAAATCCTCTCTCAAAGCTATTATTTTTTCTTCTATCATTAACACTGCTTTCTTCTCTTTGTTAAACAAGCATGCAATTGAGTCCACAAGAATTTTCGGTCCATTCTGCTTCTTCAATGCTTCATTAGTTTGTTTATGGGTGAGAATTTCACCTGTAATTTTTTGATATTTCTTAAGATCGTTCCCTTGTTTGCTAAGAACCGGTCTCTTTTCATTAAAATCTATTGCACCCTTGTCTATCCTAGAGCCTTCAGGTAATTCCAGCACTTGAGAACAGACCTTTTCAACAGTTGTTGATGACCCTCTTGGGGCCTTCAGTACTCTTCTATTCTTATCCTTCCTCATTTTTGATGAATAAGAACTAATAACTGCAACCCTACCCTGTGATTCCATCAATTTCCTATTAGAAAAATATGTGATTGTGGAATGCAACGCAGAAGTTTGCACTTTTTTTTAACAAAGCCTCCAATTGAAGGCTCCAATAGACAACTAATACCTGGATTGATTCCTTCAGATTCAGATGGCTCACTAGGAGATTTCTTTTCCATACTACTATTGTTGAAACCAAACTTCCCCTGGACATTGTTCTGGCGCACCACTCTTTCCCTCCTACTAAGCTTTGTAGTTGCAGTTTCGTAGTGTAATTTACTTCCAGGAAGATTCCTTTTACACATGCAAGAGCCATCAAATTCCCGAACCTCCATATGCAAGCGTTTGACCTCTCTTTTGGTATCATTTAGTTGACCCTCCTGAACCTTCAAACATTGAATAACACAAGCCAATTAATCTTTTAAAACAGACTTCTCTCTCTCTAATATTTCCCTTTTTGTTTTTGCTTCTTCATCTCTTTTTAATTCATCCTCTAGTTGTTGGTGTTCCTTTTCCAAGTGCTCCTTCAACACCAAATGTTCCTTCTCTAATCTCTCCCTTTGGTATTTCTCTTCTTTATCCCTTCTCCTTTCAAACTTCAAATGTTGGTGTTCCTTTTTCAATTTCTCCTTCAATTTATTTTCCTCCTCTGACTTCTTCCTATCCAAATTTTCCTTAGCTTCATCATGTTTTCTCCCTTCGATTGCTCTTTGTCTTTCCAGTTCCACTTGTTGGAGCTTCTTTTATATCATTTCCCTATTCATTTTTTCATCCTCTGCCCATTTCCTCTCTGCATCTGCTCATTTCTTCTCTTCTTCAAACTTTCTTCTTTCTATCTCAACACATTTTCTCTCTTCCTTTGCCTTTTTCTTTGTTGCATCTGCATGTTTCTTTTCTTCCTCTGCCTTTTTCTGCACTGCATCGGCGTGTTTTTTTTCTTCTTCAACCTTTTTCTTTGTTGCATCTACATGTTTCTTTTCTTCCTCAGCCTTTTTCTTATTTGTATTCACCAGCCTCTTCATTTCCTTTGACTTTTTCCTCTCAAATTCTATTTCTTGTCGCTCTTTTTCCAGAAGTTCTGTCAGTCTCTTTTCTTCATTGGCATTAACCTTCTTTCTCTCTACATGTTCCACCTCTTTGCCCTCGATTTTATTTGTGCTCTTGATATCACTTAAACATTTTAAGATAGAATTCAATTCCATCTTCAAAGAATTGTGTTCCTTTTCCAATTCCAACCTCAGTCTCCTCTCCTCTTGTACCTTTTTTTTAATATCAAAATATTTGGGTCTTCCATGATAGCCTTTTTGTAGCTCCCATACTACTACCAAGAAAATCTTTAAATTATAAACATGCCATACTACTAGTAGGAAAATCCTTATACAATTCTTGGATCACATTGCAAAGACACCACAGACAACTTCATCAAAATATTCATGTTCAATATCAAAATTGACAAAGAATCAATCAAAACCCCTCAAATGTTTCTTAACTGAAATACCATCAAAACCATGAAACCTTAGAAGGTATTTTTCCCATCCATTTCTCCCAATGAATGAATGAGGATATCCACACATTCGAGAGAATTTGTTTGAGGCATATCTATTTGGTGTCATCCTAGGGTGTCAAATCCCTCAATTAGAGTTTGTAGGTGAGATCAACTGGTCCAAATTATATTATAGTTAGATTTTAAAGGTCATAAATCCTAATTCATTATGAAAGCCAAAATGGGAAGAATACTAACTTCATTTCTATGTTCAATTAGGATTACTTGTGCAAGATTAATTTCCAAACTTATGATTCTGATATACAATAAAATCAGAGGCAAACAAGACATTGTTGTTGTATTTTGGCTTTAGAGATACCTTTCACTACTATTTAAGTCTAGCAAGAGTAGTCAAAATTCAAATGTTTGGTACTTTGGCAGTTTGCACACTATTAATTATGATGTCTTATGTTCAATAACAAGCCTCACTGTACATGTAGGGGGGTTATTTGGTTATGATTTCATATTTCAGAGTAGAGGTTCTTCTCCTATGATCAGGACTTGCCACTAGATATATAGAGACAATGAATAAAACGGTGACTTGCAAGATTTGTTTGGCAGCTTGATTTGATGTCAGTTTTCCGCAATTAATGTCTGCACAATTTTTGTGAATGTAATAGATATATGTTATTTCAACCATTTCATAGTAGACATCCTTCTTATTAGCCAGGGATTAGACCAAATTATCTAAGAACAGAAGTTAGAGTGCTTTGCAAGACTTACATTGGTTCAGGGCCCTTGGATTTGGGTATGAAACGGATCACACCTTTGTAACTTGTTTATATTGGCTCCCAATGATATTTTGTAAATGCTTCTTTCTACACTAGGAGTCAGTCCGGACTGAAAGAGTCCCAATTAACCTTGTAAAATTCACAGGAAAAATCGTCTAAGCCAGGTGACTTATGCTCAACCATAACCGACGAGACCACTGTTAACTCGTTCAAGGTCAATGACTGCACACACACCCATTTTTGGGCTTTATAAAGTTCACGAGGGACCACATCAAGACAAGTCTGCATGGCCACCATACATTCCTTACTGAGGCCTTGACACTGAAACACCATTTTGTAGTGGGAGACAAATTTCCCTTCATTATCCTCTTATTCAGTTGGCCTTCCATTAGGAGATTTGATCTCAGAGATCTTCTCCATACCTTCTTTCAAGGTCAATGTTTTAAAAAAATTCTTCATTGGCAGTTCTTTTATCATAGGGTTATATGGAAGTTCCTAGTTGACCTATTCCATTGCTTCCTTGACAACTTTATTATGCTTGTATTGGATTGAGGTGACCTTTGGCCCATATCTTCTCATGAAAGAGGTGGTACAAGCAATGGATTTTTGTCACCATATAATCCAGCTATCTCTTGCAATTTTCCTTGGACAATTCATGGAACTCTAATTCCTCAAGTGAGATACATTCATAATATACTTAGTGCATTTGCACCTTGGATGATACCTAGGAATAGAGAAATATATAGGCTAAAGATCTGGGAATGTGGCTTTTTCCAGAATCTTGATTGGCTAAGATCCTCTACAGTTAAAAAAAGACACATTCTTTTCGAAAAGCATAGCTTGTCAATCTTTTTAAGGATTCTTTTGTTGCCCTTCGAAAGTTGACCATGTAAACCAAAGCTCAGATAGCTCGTTAATTTATTGGGATCATATAGCCCTAACCTAGCTTTGAGGATGTTTTGGTTGTTATATTGCCAAAGGCAGGACTTTCATAACCTCGTAGATCATTGGGATGAACTTTCATGTTCTCTTTGGGGGGACCATTATTCTCTTTATCGTTAACAACAACATTGTTGTAGATAACTGGAGTTCAATTTTGATAAAATGATCTATCCTCAATCCCTAAGTGAGACATTAAAGGCTCTTAGAGGTCCTTTGGGTGGAGATGATCCAGTAAAGGCCACCACATGCGATCAAAGACTCAAATCCTATCTGGATCTATGCGTAGACCTGCCTGCCTTTTTCTTCTCACTCAAACTGACCAGAAAGAATAGGTAGGTGAGTGGTAGGTGGTGAGAGATGGTTTATTCTTATTACTCAGAATGTAGCCCTAACTTATTGATAGGCTTTTGTCTACTTTTATCATGGTTCCTTCATCAATATTAAGTTCACAAACAAAGGATCTATTTATGTACCATTCTTTCTAGCACAGGTCTTGGAACTTAAATGTGAATATTTATGAAGTTATTGCACTTCTTTGGATTGTTCCTTTCATTAACATTGGTTGCATGTCATTTTCCAATTATTTTAATTTTTACATATTGCTCTTGTAGGTGATGTTCATGGCCAGTATTCTTATCTTCTACATCTTTTTTAATATGGTGGTTTAACACCAAAATCAAATTACTTATTCTTGGGGGATTATGTGGACTGGGGAAAACAAATCCTAGAGACAATATGTCTCCTCCTTGCTTACAAAATTAAATACCCATAATTTTTTTTCCTTTTGAGGGGAAATCATGAATGTGCCGCAATCAATCGCATATATGGCTTCTATGATGAATGCAAGCGCAGATTCAATGTTAGATTATGGAAAAATTTTACAGACTGTTTCAACTGTCTTCCAGTTGTTGCTGTTATATGTGAAAAGATCCTATGCATGCATGGTGGTCTTTCACCTGAACTGAGCAATTTGGAACAAATAAGGAGCATATCTCGGCTTGCAGATGTGCCAGATATAGGGTTGTTATGTGATCTTCTTTGGCCAGACCCTAGTAGAGAAACTGAAGGCTGGGGGGTGAATGACAGAGGTGTTTCTTACACATTTGGTCCTGGCAGGATGTTTGACCTTCTCCAAAAGCTTGATCTAGATCTCATATGTCATGCACATCAGGTTATCTTATAATTTGATTTTGACTTCCTTATCTGTCTTCTTATTGTTGGAAGATAAGTTCATGTGTAGTATGATGCTTTGAGAAAAATATGGTTTCAAGAAACTGAAGGTACTGTGAAAATATATTTTGATAATTATTTGCTTAAAAAGTAAAGGTAGTCATGATTAAATACCTGATGGGGTTCCTTGCTGTGTAGGTGGTGGAGGATGGTTATGAATTTTTTGCTAATAGGAAGCTTGTTACAATCTTCTCAGCTCCAAATTACTATGGTGAATTCGACAATGCCGATGCAATGATGAGTGTTGATGAAACATTGATGTGCTCTTTCTAGATTCTTAAGCCAACATAGAAAAAACCAAGAACTGGTTATGGAAACTCTAAGACACAAAGAGCTGGGACTCCTCCTCGTGGTAATAGGGTAAGTTCTCTTTAAACATCATTGTTTTCTATTCGTATATTTTTTTTGAGGGTGGATTAAAAACAAAATGATGGAAAAGTATATCATCTTTGGTTCATTCTTTGCTATATCTTTATTTTAAATGTGCAACTAGAATTATTCTATTTAAGATTAATTATGTCATTGTGCTGAGAAACCAACTCTTTTATGAACATTTTGAGGTATACAGGTTTCTATCAAATTGTGGTTTAAATGGATTGCGTCTTATTCTTTACATGCATAATGTTTAGTGGATTTTATTTATATTGATTTCTCTGTCTCTTGCATCTGAGAACATCAATTTTTTCATGATGGTGGGTTTGATGGAGGAATATTCGCTGATATTTGTTTAGTTGTTGGATGAAGCAGTGTTTCTGACATTGTTTGAAGTCCAAGAAATATCTAGGGCTCATGACATGACATTTACTAATTTTGAAGAAAGTAGTCTTCACTATTTAGAATTTGAAGGTTTGTATGCTTGCTTGACTTTTGTGTTGCAAAGTAGAATAGGTTTGTTTATGTTTTGAACATGTATCCCATTAAAAACTTGATCATGTCTTGTGACAATAACCAGGTAGACTCCAGATTACTTATAATCTCTAGATGAGTTAGCTTATGTATACATTTATGCTAGATGAAGGCTTCCAATTCATGAGTAGGATTGATTTGTTTGGTATTCATTCAACATTTTTTTTTAATCATGATTTTTGTTGACTCCTGGCTTCTGTTGTTGCTTTTATGCTATGGACATATTTATGCTTATGGGACCTTGATGGGTCATGATGAAAGTGCGATGTGAACTAGAAAGGGAGGCTTTGTTCTATGAAGCAAACATGAAGTCTATAGCCTTTGTATTTTTACATATTTATGAGTTTGCAATGGTTTCAAATACATGGAGACAAGGTTGAAGTGTGGTATTTTTCCTTTCTATCAAGTTTAGGGACTACTTTTACCAATCTGTATTGTTTTAAGGAAACTGTGATCAAGGGAATCTAATTGATATGCGTTTCCTTTTCCTAATATTGTGTGAGATTGATTTCTTGACCCAGGCTGTAACATAATTGTATTTTTTCCTTAATTCACTAAATATTTTGTTTTCCTGATGTTTTTTTACCATTAAACCTAAGTTTCACATATGAAAATAGAGACAAGCATACGGTTACAGAGTCTGGAATCGATAGTCTTGAAGGACTAGTACAAGAAAAGATATTATGGATCTATAGTAACTTGGTAATCATTATTTTGTATGCTTGAATGATGCAAAATTTGTTTGAATATCATCATTGTCAAGCAATAACAACTTCTTAAAGGGTTCTAGCTCAATGGTAGAGCACCTGCGTAATTATAGGCATGAGAATGGTGGTTCGATTCCTACATACCCTATCATAAATTAGTGACTAAGAAAATGACTACATTTGCATATATAAGACTATTAGTAGCTAATTTCCAGTATCTTATAGCGTGACTAATGTTTAGTCGTATTTAGCTTAGTCATTAAATATGTTATCATCTAGTAGTTTATTTAGTCGTAAATTTGGTCATTAATTGTGGCAATCAGTGACTAATAAGTCAACCAATTAATGACTAGTCAAATATGACTGGCTATAAGATAGTGGAAATTCGCTACTATTAGTCACCGACTCAAAAATAGTCATTTATAGTCGAATTTTAGTCATTTTTTTAGTCATTAGTTCCTCATTTTGTACTAGTGTGTTAAACTTGTACAACCTGGTAATATCATCAACAATTCCAGTAGCTAGGACATGCTTAGGATATTTAAAATCCTTGATTACAACTTGGTGAGGTGTAAACGTTACAATTTTACCTTCACCAGAATGAGTGATTTGATAGACGGACAACAAATTGCATGAATCTCTTGGAACACATAGTACATCACTAAACTGTCCATTATCTACTGGAATTGTTCTAGATCCTACAACACTAAGATATATATCATCACCAACAAATATTTTCTTGGTGTTTACATTCATGTATAGTAGAAAATATGGCTTTATCCTTAGCCATATGATTTTTTTTTACCATTAAACCTAAGTTTCACATATGAAAATAGAGACAAGCATACGGTTACAGAGTCTGGAATCAATAGTCTTGAAGGACTAGTACAAGGAAAGATATTATGGATCTATAGTAACTGGGTAATCATTATTTTGTATGCTTGAATGATGCAAAATTTGTTTGAATATCATCATTGTCAAGCAATAACAACTTCTTAAAGGGTGCTAGCTCAATGGTAGAGCACCTGCCTAATTATAGGCATGAGATTGGTGGTTCGATTCCTCCATACCCTATCATAAATTAGTGACTAAGAAAATGACTACATTTGCATATATACGACTATTAGTAGCTAATTTCCAGTATCTTATAGCGTGACTAACGTTTAGTTGTATTTAGCTTAGTCATTAAATATGTTATCATCTAGTAGTTTATTTAGTCGTAAATTTGGTCATTAATTGTGGCAATCAATGACTAATAAGTCAACCAATTAATGACTAGTGAAATATGACTGGCTATAAGATAGTGGAAATTCGCTACTATTAGTCACCGACTCAAAAATAGTCATTTATAGTCAAATTTTAGTTATTGTTTTAGTCATTAGTTCCTCATTTTGTACTAGTGTGTTAAACTTGTACAACCTGGTAATATCATCAACAATTCCAGTAGCTAGGACATGCTTAGGATATTTAAAATCCTTGATTACAACTTGGTGAGGTGTAAACGTTACAATTTTACCTTCACCAGAATGAGTGATTTGATAGACGGACAACAAATTGCATGAATCTCTTGAAACACATAGTACATCACTAAACTGTCCATTATCTACTGGAATTGTTCTAGATCCTACAACACTAAGATATATATCATCACCAACAAATATTTGCTTGGTGTTTACATTCATGTATAGTAGAAAATATGGCTTTATCCTTAGCCATATGATAAGACGCTCTAGAATCAATGAGCCACTCATTCGAAGTAGAAGACGCAGATGCATTATAGGAAAAACCAGAAGCACAAAGTGCATGTCCATGATATGAATATTATGAAGATGAATTAAGGTTGATGTGATGCTTCTTCATTGTTTCTTCCAAGGCTTCAATCTTCTTGAAACAATTAGATTCATCATGATTATATTTCCCGCAAAATTTGTAATGACTCTCAGTCTTCTTACCTTTTGGTTTGTTACCTTTATCATTTTTTGAAGAATAAGTTGGCTGAGGGGGTTTGGGACCCTTTTTTGTCTTATTATTGCGAATATTTTTCTTCTTGGTATGCTTGGACTTCTCTTTTTGTTGTGCTAGCAAGGCTTTTCCAGATGTATCTGCATTGCTAATCATTCCAAGATGTATGAGCTTATCCTATTCTCTAATCAAAGAATCACAAAATGATTCAAGAGTAGGATCTTTATAGTTATTTGGATCCAAGGATTCTTTCATGGAGTAAAATGTAGATACAAAAACAGAATATGCAGGTCCAAGTTTGGAAAGAATATGATAAATGCATTGGTTGTGTTCTCTTTTAATTTTGCATTCTGCACATAATAGTCTAAGAGTTTTGTACTTAGATAGATAATCTTGAATGCACGAAAAATCAGATGGATTTAAGGAAATCAACCCATTTTCTAGTTGATGACCTCGAATCTCATCGTGTTTACCAAACACATATTCCAATTTTTCCCAAGCTTTATATGGTTCATCAATTTCAGATATGTGGAATCATAAATCAATATATATTGGCATTCCAATCAATCCAGGGGCTTCATCACATTTATTGGCCCATTTTATTTTCTTATCAGCATCAATGGGCTCTGTTATTTCCCTAAGGTAATTCGATAAAGACCCTTACTTCGTAGGACATCCTCCATACGAGATTTCCATGAGAAATAGTTGGAACTAGTAAGGATAATATCACATGGGGCAGACATACTGTAAAATAAAGGTGGTAAAAATAGAAACCAATGATCTTGATGCAAATATCTTGAAAAATCAGGTTGTTTAAAAAAAATGGCACTGAAAACTGACTCTGGATGAGGAAGTTATGCTTGAATGAAAAAATAGTTGCAGGTGACTCCAATAGATACGAGGAAAACAAATGATTGACCCAACTGAAGAAAAGAAAAAAAAAGACCCCCCGTCTTCTAAAGGTTAACCTTTTAAACTCACTTTACGATAATATTGCTTTATGTGAACCACTTGTGTAAAATAAGTGTAATTTCACTTTTACAATAATGTTACTTTAAATATTGCATGCAACAAAATAAAAATATTTAAGTGACTCACTTTTATAATTTAAGGAGATGTGCTTTTACAATAAAGTAACTGAAAAACAGAAATTACATGCAATTTTAGAAAAGTAACTAACAAGAAGGCTTGAACTCAAGACCTCTTATTAAATAAAGCAACTTTGAACCAAGTGAGCTAATATTAAAAGGTACGTAAAATATGGAAAAGAGGAAGGGGTGAACCAACTTTTTATTTTTTATTTGTTTTACTCTTTTGTCTCGAACTTCGTGCTTACCATAAAAATACCTCTTTCCTGCAAATCACTTCACAGAAACCGAAACAAAGCAAAACAAAAACAAATAATTTCCTCGAATTTGGGGTTAGAATTTGTTACCTTGCACAGACTATATATGTTTTCTCGTTGTTTCAGATTTGCCGTGGTTGCATGAAGTGCAAGGCAAAGAGCATACACAGTAAGGAAAACCCTTTTTCTTTTGTTTCTGATTTTCCGAGATCACACAAGGTGCAGGGAAAAGAGCATATGCAGAAAGAGAATGTAACAACCCAAAACTAAAAAAATACTAGATCTGAACAGAAAATGAGAAAATTATTTTAAATTAAAAAAAACATCACTGTAACAATATACCTCTAGATCTGATGAAATGCAAGTATATTGGGAAAACGGAAGCCTTTTCGATAAAAGGAAACTTGTTTCCCACTAGAAATGGCGCTTCGGATGAAATCAGATACCTCTCATAGCCCAAAAATGCACAAAAATTTCAGAACTAGAAACCTTTCATAGGTTCAGCAACACAGTTCAAGATCTAGATCACCAATGGAAGCGGCTCTTCAGAAATGTTATGATACCCTATTTGACTACACAGGATGATTCCAAAAGACCGAACACCTAGAGAAGATGCTCACAAAAACAGATCACAGATCAACACATTTATGTTTTCACGTGGTTTAAACCTCGAAAGGGAAACACTCCATGGCCCTAGCCAAATAGCTGCTTGAGGCACTTTATTATGCAAAAGAAAGAAATTTACAAATGAGATTCTCATAATCGATCAACTAGAAAGTGACCCTCCATGCTCTTTAAATAGATATCATGGACCAATCGGGTGTCAAGCCACAGATCAAAGGTAGTTATGGTCTACAAGAAGTTGAACCATCGGATCACTCTATTTCTAGAACATATCGTGACCATCAAATTAGATATTTACAAATGCATACTAAAGAAACACACTTTTCCTAACAGATATATTATAACCAGTTGATCTTCACTAACTCCTAAGTGTCTAAATATCCTAACAAACGGACTACCACCTTAGAAGGGGAATCCCTTAATATCTCCTTGTAGGGGAATAGGGTTGGCTAGGGTTCCAGCAACCATTTTTGGGTGCTATGGAGGGAACAACTTGCTTGGGAGCCTCCTGTTGTGCCAATAGTCATAGGGAAGCCTCCAATTTGGTACATTGGTGAGTCAACCGGTATTTTTCACACAATTGGCATAGCAATTTCACTTTCCTTTTCTCTTTCTTATACCCACCATCATTATTCTTGTTTGCATTATTATTACCCTTGTTCTTGTATTTCTTAATATTACTTTCTTTCTTCCCTTCAGGATGCTAGCTGCCTTTGGCATTAGATGTTTGTACTAATAGAACATTGGAGGTTTGTTTAGGATTAGGGTTGTTAGTGTTGGTCTAAGCAGTTGCAAGTGATTTTAGAAACATTTGTCCCATTTGATTGGTGACTTGACTAGATTCCACATTTCTACTAAACTGACACCATCAATATGAGGTCTAGGCTTTAGTTGTGTTGGATCAAAATCTGCTCTAGGAGCATAAGTTGGGATCTCGTGAGTAAGCCAAGTCCAATTTTTTGGCCTTGATGATCACTTGTTCCTAGTAGTTACCCCAGATAGAGCTATGTCTTTTGAAATATATGGTTGCAAGGACTTAATAAACCAATAAACCAATATACCAACAATTCATCAGGAATCTAGGATTTTAGAAGGCGATGCCTTCTCCACCACTCATGTATATGATAATATATATGCATGGATTTATCATGTCTAAAGGACATCAAAATCACAGTGTTGGTCTCATAGTGAACTGACAATTGAAAGTGGTTAAGAAAATCTATTACAATTGCATCAAAGTTTTGGAAAGAAGCTCTAGGTATATCTATGTACTATTTTGCGACTACCCAAATTAAGGTTCTCTGGAATAGAAAAATACTAATACTATACTCCATTAATGAACTTAATGAACACCAGAGATGGAAATTCATAACATGAGTGACAGGGTCTTTGCCATATTTCCCTTCAAATTTTGGTATGTCTGGGAATAATTTTGTGGGACTGGGGTCCAACTCGAGTTATGTAACATCAATTCATTGGTTAACTTTGTTAAGTTAGTAATATTTAATGTTTTAAAGAAAGGAAACTTTATCTGTGTAATGGGATTCCAACTTCCCGGGGCATTAACTGCCCATTGACTTTGGTTTAACGAAATATTGTCCTAGTATGTAAGGGATACCATGTACTATGAAATGAATGTTCTAATTTCCATGGATATGAGTGTAATTAGGTTGCACTTTAAAATATGATGTGTAACCTCCATGAGCTATGCTTCCAAACGCAAGGAAATCCATACTCCCTTAGGGAACACTGAAGTCTAAAGAAACTCCATTACTTCTCCCCCCCATGCCCAGGAAAGGTAAGCTTCCTTGGGGCATGCTAAAGCATGTAGAATCTCATGCTTCCATGGAAGTGATTGCCATAGGTATATGCCCACTTCCAAATGAAAATACATTGAAAGGGACAGAAGGACCACCACCAAATGCAGTGAAATTTGATATTATAGGAGGTGTATTGGAAAGCATATATGGGAATATAGTAGATGCAATTTCAAATTAAAATGGGTTAGTATCCTATTGTATAGACGTTGAACTTCCTATTTCACTAATAGGAGAAACAATCGAAGGAATACCCCATATGATAGTGGGGACCATGCAAATTCAAATTTTGAAGACACTATCAGGTTAATAACCCCTATGGGGATTGAAGTGATTGGAGGTGGAATTCCCTTAGTAGAAATAATTCCTCATGTGGCATCAATGCTGGTACACTAGGATAAAGGATTTAAATGTGTTACAAAATTATGTGTGTCAAACTCATGATTCTGGATGAAAGCTAGATGATGTGATCTGGATGCAAGTGGATTAAAACTCCTTCTAGGTCTTTGATTTCTTCAATATCAATTGGACCTAGGTATTCTTGAATGGGAGGAGATGTGCTACTTGATGATAAATGAATATGACCATATAACCCATTAAGGTATCCTTATTTAGATAACCTATCAAATTCACTAAGTTCGGATTATCTTCCTTCTTCTATGGGATTGTTTTTAGTTCTTCGGTTTTCTTCCTCTGCCCCCCGTGAGGGTGGATCAATGTGATATATTCGTCTCCTTTTAGCAGGTAGCTCTACCTTTTCATGTGAGTCTTTTTGGATTCTTCTAGATAGAAGAAGAGGTTGATTTGAAACTTTGGCTTAAAAAGACACAAAAGAATAAATTTTGACAACTTGTTTACAATAATCCCACCCTCAAAAAATTCCTAAAATATTCAAAACAAGCAATCCCAACCTTCTATATATAAGAATAGGGTGATTAAGACCTGGTTCCAATTAGTGAAGAGTTGTAGAAGGGCCTTCCAAAGGTCAACCTAGGAATATTAGTGCTCAAGTCCAACCAACGAAGGTTCGAGAAGAAGTTACGGTAACTCTCCTACATAATCACCCAAGGTCCAAGTACTCTCATGAAGATGAGTACCCCCAAAGGGAGTTGAGCATATGTTATACATATTCCTTAGTTATCGCAAGTATTTCCCCTTGAAGCTGGCTATTAGAAAGCTAGGAAAGGTAACTATGGCTACCAATTCACAGATAATAGTTGGGAGGAATAGTCGTAGGATAGGTGTCCATGACTGGGGAGAGAACATAGGATATCAGTCCTTGACATGAAAATACAGAAAAAATGGTGTCACCCCAACAAATTTCCACTTCCTTAGAGCTCTTGTACTCTCATAGCCCACTAAACAAACAATCGAGGGGAAGATCCCAATTACTTGTCTAGATTTACCTTGTGCTTGACGTGTGTCTTAGACCCATTTCCCCTATAAGTGTTTCTTCTACTAGTGTATTTTTCCACTCGACTAATGGATTCCTAGTTTAGTTTCAATGGACTTGGATAATTTTACTATTAAACCTACTACCAAGGCCCTAAAACCTTGTCCAATGTTGGTTTCTAAGAAACAAAACACCAGCTAGTTCTTTTTAACATGTGATTGCTTTTCAAAAATCGCAAACTTGTACAAGAATCAAAAGTGACAAGGACACATAAAGTTTCATATACCATTAAGTACATTCAAATGATTTCATACATCATCATCCTCCAAAATAAAAGAAGGTACACAATGCTTCAAAAATCAATCCTCTTGTATGCTTCAGAAAACATTATTTTCACTATGGTTTTAAATCAACTAATCCAACATGCAACTTTAACATGAAAATGAAAATGTAACTTACACCTACCAATGCAAAAAGAAAAAATCAATTGCTAATTCACTAAAATGTGCAACATAAACACTCAAAATTTGTCCTTTCACCTATCTTGCACAAGAAAATTTGAGAAGAAACAATCAAAAAAAATTCTCAAAATCAAAGACGTACAATTAGGTATACTAGGAAACCAAGTTTTTGTATCTATTTCACCTAAGCAAGGAGGAAAAAAGAGGCACAAGCAATTACTAATTATCTCACTTATTCACACAAATCAAGCAAACAAGGAAATGGAGACAAATACAACTTTGATTATATATAAAGCATTCAAGAGGGGTTAATGAAGCTAGACTATCATTGATAATACAAAGAAATGACTAATGACCGATAGTGCTTCAATGACTGATATATTTATTTTGATTAAGTACCTTTCAAAGCATATACAAAGAAAGGATATTTTGATACCATACACCTTCATATTTCCATAATCAAGAAATCCTTTAAAAGAAGGTACCACTATCAATCAAATAATACAGACACCCCTTATGGATTTTTATAAATTAACCAAACAACACCACATAACTCAACTCCCACAACTTATGGCTTACACTTCTAAACCTCACAGGGGACATGTGGGTTGCTCAACAGAAACTCACGTATGTACATGACTATTATAAAAAACATATGTGTATGTACGTGTCTATCCAAAAAAAAAACACATTCACTTTTGTTCCAAAAATAAGAAGCATATGGAAATCAACAAGTGTAGAAAAAATAAAGAATTCCAAATTTTCTTGATGTAGTGGAAGTCTAATTCAATAAAGAGTTCAGGGAATTACTAATACCAATCAATGCAACTTATACACTAAAGGAAAAAAAAAACCTACAAGGAATATTTTAACAAATTACCTCCCCAGTGTGGTCACCAATTATGTTCTAGGAAAATACTCACCTAATAGCATTAGATACGGTGGTTTCAGGAACAATTTCCCTCCACAAACATTTGCTATGCATTCTTGCACAATTTTCATATCACAATGTTGTCATGCACAAATCCTCCCAAGTTACTTACCTTTCGAATTCTAATGACATTTATAATCATTTGTTGAGATGGTAAGCATTATTCTTGCTCTTTCATAATTTCATGTCATTCGGACATATCCAGTTTTGTTTGAATTGATCTTCCTTATAATCGCTTGAATCATTTTTTTTTATTAATCTATCTTCCTCACCATTGTTACACCTACGTTTATCAATATACACTATCCATTGCTACTATTATGGGTGGAACTCCGATGCGAAATGAACCCAAAGAAATTGTGACCCAGAGGTACTCCAAATATTCATAGAGGCTAGGTGGATGGTTTACTTCAACAAATCACAAGGGTTTGATAAGATCGTTTCTTTATAATTAAATTAATCCTTCCTGTCAACAGTAGAAGAATTTGAAGGGTTATGAATCCATTTAAATGAGAATAGTGTTGTGAGGGTTACACGATTCCCATAAAATGGTGAATGATGGTTTGAATGCCACAGTATGTCAACCACTACATGAGATGAATTTATTGAGGGTAAAGAAACCTTGATCTAGGTCACCTTGCTTCTCTTCTCCATGAGTTCAAACTATCTCTAGGTGTGATATGGAAGGGAATATCTCATGTACACAACCAAAAGGATGGAGAAAGTCAAAATCATTCCCGCGTAACTTTCCTAATAGGTCCAAAAAGTCCCTTTCATGGCCATTCTTCACTGGTTTTATAGTAAAAAGGGACAAGCCATCGAATGGAGGAGTTTGTAACTGGTGGGGGAAGTTATCAAGAACTTCCCCAACTGCTTAAATTTCATTTTTTTTTTCAAATTTAATGAGCAACATGCGAGTGGGAAACAATCAACATGCACATAACACGCAATTCACCTATTTACATGATGCAGGTACAATTTTTTATTGCATACATCGGTGGATAAACCATTCACTTGTGCGTAATACATAGTTTGCATGACCATCAACCGCACGTGAGTCACAAACCAAGTTAAACATAATAGGAGTGCTAGAGAAATAAAGAATTATCTAAGCCATGGAACTGGGTATCAAGTCAAAGCTCTTCCATCCACAATGTCCTTTTGTGTGAGCGACAAGTTTAATGTCATCACAAACATAGAAGTGCCATTTTGACTTATAACATGGGTGAAATATGAAAGTAATGAGCTAATAGACATATTGAGAAACAATGTTCAAATGGTTTCAAATGTGGAGCTAATCCCAATTCTAAAGGAAATGCAATAGGATTCCATGGTTCAATATCAAAGGATCATGAGGTAATCATGGGATAGAGTGTTACAAATGTCCCAAGCCTAGTGGAAGGAACTAATTCCTACACTCAAAAGAGTAGAACCTCACCCCCCAACAGACCTAAAATTTTATTTATATGGATCACAATTGTAGTTGGATTGGCCTTAGATTTAAATTCCCACTTCTCTTGCCTTCCATGACACCATGGAAAACAACAAATGAAATAGACATGGATAAAGAGAATAAGAGATGGAGTGTAGTGGAAAAGGTGTAAGATACCATAGAAGGAATGACATTACACACTTTATGGCATGTTCTAAATTTATAAATCAATATGCAAGCATCCTAGGTGAACCAAACCACTTATCTATCTACAAAATTATAATCCCACCTGTGCTCCAAATGAAATCCATCTCCAATTAATTAATCTTTACTATATTAACCCTTGACATGTGTGAAGGTACTACAGAATTTATGGAGTTTAAATGTAATCCTAGGGTGAAATGCCACCTACCAATTTCCTTGGAGATTGTGATAGATACAAAACATTGGGTAAGTGATTGGACACAAACAAAGCCTCCACATTCTTTTAACACCCTCATAGCATGTTTAGAAGACTCATTGACTCGACAATCTTATTATCTATTATGAGCTCTTAAAATATGATAGATTTTCAAGTTTCTCAAAGACGCTAGATTCCTTTTTGATCTGTTGAAAGACACTAGCAAGTTTTCTACCCATCACAATAAAGGACCTTTACATATCATTTATGAAAACCAATGGACATCCTATGACGATTAAACTTCGAATTATCCTTCCATCCAATATTCTAAATCCTTGAAAGAGGGTAAGAGATGTGGCCTTATTGTTGGCGGTTTCCCAATCCCCAATAAAAAGTCTCTAGATTTCCCTTAGGGTCAAAGATGGTTGCATGTCCTCCTGGATAACAAAATCCAAAGTTGCATTGAATAAACACACTCAATACTTTATCCAACATATCAAACAAGCATTGATGTTTGTACAAAGCTAGTGGAGTAAATACCTATCGCACATTCTTGTAAAAGATTATACATACTTTAAAACCTACATGCCTAATACAAATCCATTATCAATCTCCTACAAAATTATATACGTATGAGTATGTAGTAGCACAATTTTCCTACATCCCACTACATATCATTCTATATCTATAGATATGGTTGTATGCCATGGTTTTCTAGCATGCCGCTACAAAATTTAACACAGACTTCTGCATTTCTAGTTTTAGAGATTTGTTACATGGAAGGGGTTCACTACAATACTTGAATGTAAGGCATTTCAATATTTTTGATAGCTTATTTTCAAAAGAACTTGAAATGAATTGGCATAATCATGAAACCTTATCAAATTCATAGCAAGGAAATCAATTTAACTCGATGCACCCCAATATTTCAACACATATAATCTCACTTACAAAGGTTTTTGAGTATTGTTATATTCACTTTGATATTAAGTCATGCTTTATTTAAATGCATCATTAATGTTATCTAATGATTGTTAACCCAAATTATTCCCATCCATCTATCAAATCCAACCATCATTTAAATTACCTTTTAAACATATTCATCTGATATGAGTTGGTAGGAAAGTGTGATACCCATACATGAGATTGATCCACACAAATCAATAATTAGAATGAAATTAAAAAATCAAATCAAGGCTAATACAAATAGTTTAGCACATTGATACAAAGAGAAGTAATCATCATTGAGTATGGTAAACTCAAGATGACAAGATGACAGCTCCACAAGACTCATTTCAAAATTTATTTTAAACCCATTTCAAGCTCATAGTCAAACATTCCTCCTCCATATCATGTTGTAGTATATGCTCATTCCCTCAATAAGTGATCAAAAAGTAAATCCAACATAAAGTAAAGGGAATACATTGGCTCAAAGCCATAGTACAGAGTCAAGGGGAGTGTATTGTGTTGATTCAAGGTCTAATCCAATGGTCCATCTTCCATATTGCTCTAAATATATATTAACGCTCTCATAAATTCAAACCATAACACTCGGTAGAGACAAGTTCATTGCTTCAAAGGTAGACTATGATTGTTCTGTAATATTATGTGCTTAATTTTCTTTATAGGAAATTGGAGCCACCTGTGCTATGGAGCTTGAGTTCAAATATTAAATCAATGTCAAGAACACAAGCATATACCTCAAAGGATAAAAAAACTAAATTCAAGCACAGGGGGAGGAGTTAAACAAAAAAATACAATATATACAAACCTATTACAAAGTAAACCTCGGCTAGTGGAAAATTTTCAAAAAGCTAGATGGTTTGAATATTGGACAAGACTGCAAGGGGTTTGATGATGACCTCACCATGGAATTTGTTTAAGGATTCAAGACTAATGCACCAAATGACAATATCATGGGTGTTTTTTCATAATTAGAGAACTAGAAGTTCAAGTAGGCATAAAGAGAATTGCAAGAGTTGTAAGGCTACTGGTTGGAAAACTTTGGGACAAAGAAGACATAATCTTAGCCCAAGAATCCAGCAAGTGGGATTTACTCATTGCATATGAGACTATGGAGGAATAAAGGAAGGGGTTAAAATAAATATCATTCTAAACCTTTTGGGTGAATATTCCCTTCATAAAATCAGATTCATTTAATGTGAGTGTGGGCATAGATTAATGCATGCTTGTCATTCATATTATTAGCTCAATTCAGGTATTTTTTTCATTTAAATCTTAGAGAAAACTTGAGCATTCCACATTTATTGTTCCATAAGAGATATGAGAATCAAGGTGAAATGAAGTAAGTCAACCTTATCCCATGATGGTTTTGTGATTCTTATAATCTATGATTCCCTATCAAGGCAGTCATATAGTATTTCTTAGTATATATTTTGACAATTAGTGATGACAAATTCCAAGCTCTACTAGTTGTTATACATGAAAGTTCTAAACATGTTTGGTTGTAACAATGCATACAATTCTTAAGAAACATAGAAATTAAACAATGGCATTTGCACACAATACACATAGATTTACCCTTGAAACCCCGAAGGGAAAAACCAACTTAGCTTAGAGATTCACCACTCTCTTCATTTCTTTTTTTTCATTGTATTAACTCAAACATTTATAATACAATATGTAGGTATTCTCCAAACTATAAAACCCTAATTCCCAAACCAAAATCACATTACAATGGGCCAAGATACATTTTTCGAAAATATCCAAAAACAAGGAAAAGAAAGAACAACCCAAAAAAAAATCCTTGGGGGATTTGCCCCCAAACCCCTTCCTAAAGGTGGGTAGTCATGCATTGAATATAACACATACCCAACATTCTCCCACTTGTTTTTTTCTCTACATGTAGGGAGTACAATATTTTATCATATCAAAAATCTAGGGCACAAATGCCCATTGCTTCTTTACACCAAGGAAACTTCTCAATGCTCACAGATTTTGTCAATGAATCTGCAACATTCTCCAAAGTGTCAACTTTCTCTAGCAACACCTTGCTTGATTTCAACCATGTCTCTTCCAAAGTGATACTGCACATCAATATGCTTCGTGTTTTACTAATGAGCAAGGTTCTTGGACAAGAATATTTCACTTTGACTATCACAATCTAACCTCACAGCTTGTTGTTCATGTTGATTTATATGTAACTTCGGAATGTATTTCATCTATGTATTTCATATATATTTATTGTACCCTTATAAGAGATTTGTTATTCCTCTATAAGGAAGTGTCGTCATGTGGATTGGCAAGTGTCGCAAGTGTGTGTACTTGCCAATGGGTTATCAGACCACCATGTGTGGGGTCGGCCCTGAAATATATATTATATTGTGGATGTATCTAGATAGACAAGTCGGTCCCATAGTGTAACTGGGCAAACAGGTTAGTATAAATAGAGATCGGAAGATCTCTATTTTGATCATTTTCAGAAAGTCACTCTTCTCTCACTCAGAAAGTGGCGCCCTAGTGAGGAGGAGGATCATCTGCTACTAGGAGACTATCTCAAATTTATTTTGGTTGTACTTTGGTTGAGTCATTGCTCTCTCTATCTCGGGGGAAGTTGTGGGGTTTTTCACCTTAGGGTTTTCCCCACAAAAACTCTTTGTCTCTTGTCTCTCATGCTTTTGATTCTTGTGATGCTTGTCATGCTTATTGTGATTGTTATGCATTGATATACTATATATGTTATTCTCTGAGTAAAGATCCAAGAGTATTGTGAATTAATGCTCAAAATTTAACATGGTATCAGAGCTAACCTGAGAAGAAGGCATTTTACAGTGACGGAAACTTGAGTTTTTTGTTTATTAGGTTTCTCTCCATATATTTTGGAAAAGAAATATATTAGATTGACTCTACTCATAAGGGAGAATCCATCTATCCAATCAAAATTCAATTCTGAGCATTTTCAAATTTGGCCCTAACAATTAGGGTTTCCACAAAAATAGGAATTTCTGAAATATGAAGACATAGCTAGAAGCTCCTTGTAAAAATCGAAGTTTAAAGCTTTGGATCGAGATTTTTGGTTGGGTAGATCTCCGAGAAACTCAAACCCTAATTCAGGGCTCTCCCTAGTGAACCCGGGAGGACAAAAAGGAAAATCTGAAGGGTAAAGATTTGTTGATCTCAAATTCTAAATACACCAGGTTGATCAGCTCATCAAGGCGCATCTTTCTATCCTTTCAGAAAGTTGAAATTCACATTTTGAATTTTTAGGGTTTTTTTCGACAAACCCTAATCCGGGACCAGATCCAGTTTTCAGCATTTCAAGTGGTAAGACCTAAATCTTTTCTATTTCCATTTGAAGTACTCTTTAAGATGTCTCACCACACCAAGTTTGAGAATAAGCTTCAAGGGGCTGATAACTTCTGAGCTTGGAAGTATAGGATTGGGTTAATCCTGGAAGAGAATGAGTTGGACTCATATATAAAAGAAGACATCCCTATCCCAGAGGATGAAGAGGCTAAAGTATTTCATAAGAAGAACTTGGTCAAGGAAAAGAGAATCATTGATGATTCTA
Source organism: Larix kaempferi (assembly GCA_027924585.1). Lineage (NCBI taxonomy): Eukaryota > Viridiplantae > Streptophyta > Pinopsida > Pinales > Pinaceae > Larix > Larix kaempferi. The sequence continues at coordinate 7,558,381 of BSBM01000264.1, forward strand.
TCAAAGACCATCTCATACCCCATGTGTCTTCTCTAAAGACACCTAAGGAGATGTTTGACTCTTTGACCAAGCTATTTGAAGGGAAGAACATAAATCAGAAGATGACCCTGCGGAACCAATTGAAAGGAGTAAAGTTTCAGAATGGAGAAACCATTCAATCTTATTTTTCAAGGGTCTCCCAGATCAAGGAACAACTAGAAGGAGTGGATGAAATGGTGGATAATGGTGAAGTTGTCATGACCACTCTAAATGGCTTACCTAGGTCATGGGACTCCTTCATTCAAGGAATCTGTGCAAGAAAGAAGTTGATTTCCTTCAGCAGACTACAAGAAGAATGCTCACAAGAAGAAGCAAGGCTTTTGGCACGAGAAGAAAAGATGGGGAATGAAGATCAAGCTCTCACATCTCACACCAAGAAAGGGAAGTCCAAGAGAGAGCCATCTCACTCCAAGAAATATTCACATCACTTCAAACAAAGAAGAATATGCTTCACCTGTAATGAAAAAGGACATATTGCCATAAATTGTCCCAAGAACAAGAAGGACAACAACAACTTCAACAAGAAGAAGAAGGGCAGCAAAAGAAGGTTTCATGCTCATGCTGCTGAGGATGATGAACCACCCAAGAAGAAGGCTAGGGGAGAAAGTGATGATAGTAATGATGACTCATCAAGTGAACAAGAGTATGTTCTAATCTCTACTCTCACAGGTACTATCTCCCATGGTTGTAATGATTGGTTAATTGATAGTGGGGCTTCCAAACACATGACTAGGTTTAAGGAATCTTTTGTGAACCTATATGAACATGAATCACCCCATAAGGTGAAACTTGGGGATGATTATCAATACCCAATCAAAGGAAGTGGTGAAGCCTCCTACAACCTAGATTCTGGAAAATCTTTGAAGATGAAAGAATTCCTTTATGTACCTCGACTCAAGAAGAACTTACTCTCCATCTCTGCATTGGATGCAAAAGGTATGAGGGTTGCATTTGTGGATGGCCAAGTCCTAATGTGGCCAAAGGGAAAGACCATAGATGATGCAGTAGTGATTAGAGAGCAAGAGGGAGGTTTGTATAAATTGAAGGGACAACCTGAACATGCCATGGTGCATGAATACATGGAGCCAAGTGAACTTTGGCATAGAAGACTTGCTCATATGCACTATAGTGCACTTCCAATTGCAAGCAAGGTTGTAGAGGGTCTTCTTGAAATCAAGACCAAACATGAAGGTGTTTGCAAAGGATGTGCAAAAGGTAAGAACATTAAGAAGGCTTTCCCAAGCAGTGAAAGCAAGGCAAAGGATATCCTGGAAATCATCCACTCAAATGTATGTGGTCCTATGTCATCCAGTTCTCTAAGTGGGTATGTTTACTATGTCTCATTTATTGATGACTTCTCCAGGAAGACTTGGGTATACTTCTTGAAGAACAAAGATGAGGTGTTTGATAAGTTTAAGGAATTCAAAACCTTGATGGAGAATCAAACTGACAAGAAGATCAAAACATTTAGATCCGACAATGGTGGAGAATTCACCTCAGGTGACTTCAAGAAGCTTTGCAGAGATTCAAGGATTAAGAGGGAGTTGACTGCTCCTTACAATCCACAACAGAATGGAGTTGCAGAACGGAAGAATAGAACAATCATGCAAGCAGCAAGAGCAATGCTACATGACCAGGATCTACTTATGCATCTATGGGCAGAAGCAGCTAGAACAGCTGTATATGTGCAGAACAGAACACCCCACAAGATATTGGACAACAAGACACCAGAAGAGGTCTTTTCTGGTAAGAAACCTGAAGTCATGCATCTCAAAATATTTGGTTGTCCAGTATTCACTCATGTCCCAAAGAAAAAGAGGACCAAACTAGATCCTTCAGGAAAGAAGGGTATCTTTGTGGGTTACGGTGAAAGCTCGAAGGATTACAGATTATACTTTCCAGGGTTCAAGAAGATTGATGTCAGCAAGGATGAATATAAGTTCAAGGACAAGTAATCCAGGAAGCAAAGATCAAGAGGGAACACACTCCAACAGCTCCTGCAAGGATGCAGATTTTCAAAGGGAGTTGACCATCTTCCTACATTCCACAACAGAAAGGTGTAGAAGAAGCTAATTCAGCAGCTCCTGCCAGGAAGCAAAGACTCAGAGGGAGTCCACCCAACAAACAAACAAAGATAAGTATTTCAATTATCATTTCTTGCCGATTTTTGTTTAAATAATATTATGCTTAGGAGATGTATTGTGCATATTAGAATGATTGCATTAATGAACAATATACTACTAATATGCATGTGATGGGTAAGTGGCCTATGGCACTGTACAACATTCCAGTGCTACTTATCTAGAATGAAACCTCTTTGCTGACATGTTGGGATTAGTGCAAACTCTTAACAATGTTCTGGTAGAGACTGGAAGGCATCTAGAAAGTTGTGGAACATGGATAAATGTTGTATTGAAGAATTGGCTAAGATAACTGCATGATTGCATGACATATTTCTTTATGTGTAAATAATTTGTTCTAAAAATTATGAGATGTTTCTAATCATGCAATTTAACTTGTTTTGTAGGAAAGACCGTATATCTTCACCTACAAAAGAAGGACTACAACATTTGTTCCAGCAACAAAGATATCTATTGAAGATATTGAAGTTCCCAGGATCTGGGATGAAGAAATGGAATTCCATGATCCGTCGATCATGAAGAAGATGTTTGGGATGCAGTCCCAAGACCTAATAGGGAGTCACATGTGTGTAGATTGAAGAAAGCCTTGTATGGCTTATAGCAAGCTCCTAGAACTTGGTGTGATACAAAGAGGAAGCTCGTTGCTGAATTCGATATGAATGATTTGGGAATGATGCATTATTTCCTAGGTATGGAGGTGTGGCAGAGTGCAGGTGGGATCTTCCTTAGTCAAGGGAAGTACACAGTAGATATCCTGAAGAGATTCGGGATGATGGATTGCAAGGCCATGGCCACACCTATGGCATCAAATCTGAAGCTTCTATGTGATGCTTCATCTGAGCTAGTTGATGTCTCTATGTATCGTCAAATGATTGGGTCCTTGATGTACCTGACGAACACGAGATCAAATATTTGCTTTGCTGTGAACACATTGAGCCAGTTCCTAATGGATCCGAGGAGTGTTCACCTGGTTGCTGTAAAGCATGTTCTGAGGTACCTGAAGGGTACAGTGGATTATGGGCTCAAGTATGAAGCGAATCAAAAGTTTAACCTGCAAGGTTATATTGATTCAGTTTGGGCTGGAAGTGCTACAGATAGGAAGAGCACATTTGGATGTTGCTTCAGTATGGGATCAGGTGTGATCTCTTGGTTTAGCAGGAAGCAGTCCTGCGTAGCACTGAGTACAGCTGAGGCAGAGTATATTGCAGCCTATTCAGCTAGTTGTGAGGCAGTATGGCTACGGAATCTACTGTCTGAGTTATTTGATCTCCCATTGGATGCTACTGGTATCTTCTGCGATAACTAGAGTTGTGTGAAGCTGTCTAAGAACCCAGTGTTTCATGATAGGTGGAAACACATAGAGATCAAATATCACTGTATCAGGGATATGGTGCAGAGAGGAGCTGTGAAGCTCTTGTATGTTGCGATGGACGAGCAGATTGCGGATGTGCTGACGAAGCCACTAGCCAGGGTGAAGTTCGAGTACCTCAGGGAGAGGCTTGGTGTTCTTCAGATCAAGGACACTTCGAGGAAGAAGTGATGGACACATTTGCTGAAGCCATTCCAAGCATGTTGGAAGGAGGATCCCTCACATGGCTGTGGATGTAAGCGCTAAATGATGAGCATCAGGATGATGTTCTAGTTTCTGCTTTGTATGATCAGTTGGATCATTTATATGTATATGTATGTACGCATCATGTTGGATGCAAGATATGATCAATTGGATCATTTATATGTATGTACGCATCATGTTGGATGCTGGATATGATCAGTTGGATCATTTGTATGTATTTTGTATACGCATCATGTTGGATGCTTGGACCATGTATCTATATATGTATCAAGTGGATACATTGTATGATCATGTAGATCAGGTATATTGATATGTATCAGGTATGATCAGGCATGATTAGGTAGATCATGTATGTTGATGGATACATTGTGTGGATCATGTATCTATGTATCAGGTTGATACACTATGTATGATGATATGTATCAGGTAGATATTTGGTGTGCATCAGATGGATGCATTGTATGATCAGGGTGATTGTGGATGACAAGCTTCTCCAGATGACATGTAGCAGGATGTTGCAGTGATGATGATCAGGATGATCATGTGTACATCAAGATGATGTATGGTGAGTATCAGATGATACTTTGTGGCCGTGGATCAGGTTGTGCAGATGAGCATGTCTGGGAGATCCTATGGGTTGGAGTTGTGTACCCGTAACAGCCTAGGATGCTCTTTCGAGACATTGCTCTGGGAGGACATGTAATTTGTGCCCTGCGAGATCTTCAGGTCGGAGTTGTGCACCCGTAACATCCTGAGATGCTCTTACGAGTTTTTTTCCTATGGCATGTAATTTGCTCCTGGGACTGATCTGGACAGGATGAAAAAGGCCTCAGATGCTTCAGCCAGGTTTTGGCATGACCACATGTAATTTGCTCCTGGGAGATCTGGACAGGATGAAAAAGGCCTCAGATGCTTCAGCTAGGTTTTGTGGTGGACCACATGTAATTTGCTCCTGGGAGATCTGGACAGGATGAAAAAGGCCTCAGATGCTTCAGCCAAGTTTTGTGGTGAGATCACATGTAATGTGCTCCTGGGAGATCCGATAGGTAGAGCTATGTGCTCGTAACATCTTGGGATGCTTCAGCCAGGTTTTGTGATGGGTCACATGTAATGTGCTCCTGGGAGATCTGACAGGTAGAGCTGTGTGCTCGTAATAGCCTAGGATGCTGTAGCCAGGTTTTGTGATGCACATAATAAGTCCTGAGGATTCCACAGTATGGGCAGTGATGATGAATACCTACAGGTGGTGGGCCTACATCCAGTATGAAAAAGGACTGTCTCTGTAGAACTTCCTATGACGAGTAGAGTCAGAGATTGGTTGATATAGCAGTAGCAGTGATGATGATGATGACGATGACCCCGAGAAGAAGACTTTTCTAGTAGAACTGTGTCAAGAAATACCTTCCTAGTTAAGAGGGAGTGTTGATGTATATGTAACTTCGGAATGTATTTCATCTATGTATTTCATATGTATTTATTGTACCCTTATAAGAGATGTGTTATTCCTCTATAAGGAAGTGTCGTCATGTGGATTGACAAGTGTCGCAAGTGTGTGTACTTGTCGATGGGTTATTAGACCACCATGTGTGGGGTCAGCCCTGAAATATATATTATATTGTGGATGTATCTAGATAGACAAGTCGGCCCCATAGTGTAACTGGGAAAACAGGTTAGTATAAATAGAGATCGAGAGATCTATATTTTGATCATTTTCGGAAAGTCGCACTTAACTCACTCAGAAATTGGCGCACTAGTGAGGAGAGGATCATCTGCTACTAGGAGACTATCTCAAGTGTATTTTGGTTGTACTTTGGTTGAGCCATTGATCTATCTATCTCTGAGGAAGTTGTGGGGTTTTTCACCTTAGGGTTTTCCCCACGGAAACTCTGTGTCTCTTGTATCTCATGCTTTTTATTCTTGTGATGCTTGTCATGCTTATTGTGATTGTTATGCATTGATATACTGTATATGTTATTCTCTCAGTAAAGATCCAAGAGTATTATGAATTAATGCTCAAAATTTAACAGTTCAACCCCAATGTCCAAACACAATCTATGTAACCATACAACATATTTACTTGCATGATTGTATGCTATGTATTCATATTATATAGTTTATAGTGTCACTACAACCTATTTCTTACTCACCCAACTAATAGCACCTCCAAATAGGTTAAACACATACCCACTTGTAGATCTTCTACAATCCAGATCTCTAGCCCAATCAACATCAACAAATCCATGTACATTCAACTCTCTATCCTTTCCAACTCTTCCTTGATAATGGATTTCACTATATGTAGTTCCACACAAATGCTTGAACACCCTCTTTACAGATGTCCAATTCTCCTTTTTTGGTTTTGACATATACCTGCTCAAAACTCCCACAGTATGGTAATGTCTGGTATGGTGCATACAAGAAACTTCCAACTGCACTAGCATAAGGAACACAATACATGTCTTCTTCTTCTACTTTAGTCTTGGGACATTGTCTTTCAGATAATATTACACCTACGGGAATATGGATTTTTACTGGTTTACATTCATGCATATTAAACATGTGTAGTATTGTGTCAATATATTTTCTCTGGTTCAACCGGAGTTTCCTTTATGCATGATTTCTCTTGATCTCCATCCCCAAGATGAAATTGGAAGGACCAAGATCCTTCATGTTGAACTTGGAGGATAGCTGTAATTTCACCTCCTTGATGACCTCCATGTTGTTTCTAACCAACAACATGTCATCGACATACAACACTACATAAACAAAATATTTCCTAACCTTCTTGCAATATACATAGTCATCATCTTTGCTTCTCACAAATCCCAGTCCCAATATGTATTTGTCCAATTTCTAGTACCACATCCTTGGAGACTGTTTTAGACCATGGACTTCTTCCAGATTTTCCACTCTTCAAAATCAACTGCCTCTTTGATAAATATAGGATCATCATTAATAGAAGATAGAACAAAACCCTAATGAAAATCATCTGGAATATACCTTTTAGTTGGCCTCCTTACACGGTCAGATATCCTCAAGGCTGTAGTTTTTGGTTCCACCTCATCATTTGATTCATATGAGTCTTCCTCCTCATTTGAATCAAATCCTTCATTTTTTATCTCAAACTCCATTTTCTTTGGTCCTCTTTCTTTTGATTCATCTTCACTACTAGAAGAGCTCTCAACATCTATGAAGACTTGTTAACACCTAAAAAGTGCTCACTAGCTCATTCCCTTATTTCACATGACCCATTTGTCCACTTTTCCACCATCTGAGCCTCTGAAACCAACAAAAGGTCACCAAAAGACCTTAGTACACTCCTTTTTCCATTAAAAAAGATTATTTTTCCAAGAAAATCATAAAAAACCCTCAAAAAGGGTCCAAATTCCCAAAAATATTAAAAAGGGAATTAAAATATTATTTTTATTCAAAAAAGGAAAAAGGAGGGAAAAGTACCTAAACCATGTTGGTCAATACCATTTGGTTTCCACAAAACCACAAATGGTATTTCCCACCACCAAAACCTATAAAAAGGTGGTAGGGGCTCCTCATTTCACATCCATCCATTATCTCATCCTTATGCTGCTGAAATCTCCCTTGAGCATTTTAGCCATTGCAAACCACATTGGAGAAGAGACCATTGGAGATTGGAGTTGCTCATCCTTGGAGCCATTCAACCTCAACATTAGAGGTATTAATTCCGCAAGCACTTGCTTGCCCCATTCTTTCAATACAAATTTATTATTCTTACATTGTCTTGTTCTTGATTTTAAATTATTTTTTGTTATTTGCTTAATATCTTTGCATAGATCCATGAATAGTCTTGTTTAATTAGTTTATTGTTATTTATTTCCATTGAAACTGCTGCTACTATTTAGCAGGTGCCCATAGCACTAAGCCTGGTTGCAAAACCGGGCCAAAAGTTTTTGGCGACTCCGCTGGGTTTTGAACAATAGATCTCTAGTTTTGCTTTTAATCTTAGTTTTTTATGAGTTTTTAACCTTTAGATCCATAGATCTGCCATCTTAGACAGCAGATCCATTGCTGCTCTGAGTTTTGGCCCCATTAACAGCCCGGAATTCTTGATTTTCGGGTTCATTTTTCGGCCTCCGTGCACGGCTCTCGCCTCACGGTTTTTAGCCTGACAGTCGCGCGGTCCATCGCGGCTTTCGGCCTTTTTTCCACGTGGTCCATCGCGGCTTTCGGCCCTTTTTTCGCGCAGTCCCTCGTGGCCTTTGGCCCTTTTTCCGCACGGTCCATCGCGGCCTTTGCCCTTTTTTCCGCGCGGTTCACCGCGGCTTTACTGCAGATTTCCGCGCTGCACATCGCGGCATCGCGGTCATTTACCGCGCTGCACATCGCAACTGCGCGGCCCTTTTCCGCGCGGTTCACCGCGGCTTCGTGGCCTATTTGCGCGCTGCACATCGCGGCTTCGCGGACTTTTTCCGCGCTAAGCATCGCGACTGTGTGCCCAAATTTCGCGCGGTCCATCGTGACTGTGCGACAGAAACCCGCGCGGTCCATCGCGGCTTTTCTGTCAGAACCCGTGCGGCTGAATTTTTCATTCGGCCATTTCGACTTTAAAAAATTAATTTTTACTGTACTTTCTACCCATAGCACATTTTTTACAGTATTAAATTCTGCATATTTTACAGCTTGAAAAAAAATTTACTATTTAAAATGCATATCTAGAAATCTTTTTAAAAATTTTCAAGAAAGTGAAAGAAAGACTCATTTTGCATTTTTATCTAGATTAAAAATTTTCCTGTGTACTTCTTTGAAATCTTGCCTTTAGCAATTTACTTGAAAAAAGAAATCCATTTATTTCTTTTTAAGAATTCTATTATTTGCTTTCAGAATTCAAAAGATTCACTTTTTTTTGAGTTGATATTTGCAAAGCAATTTATTTAAAAAAGTCATAAATATTTGTTTTTATTTTATTTTCAAGAAGCTCCTTTGTTTTCTGAAAATTTCCTATAAAGCATTTCCCTTTTTCAAAGTTTAGTTTCAATACCTCACGTGCACTCACTCAATCACTTAATTGAACTAAGCCTTAAAACGTACCATAATCTCAACACACTTTTAACCCCACTTGGGGAACACTAAAAGAATTCTTGTAGCTAGGTAGTATTGGGGGGATAGGTGTTCCAATAACACCCCTCAATTATTACATCTGAGACATAGAAGTTGTCCAATTAGGGAGCTAAAATCTCTTAGTACTTTTTGGCGCGGTCACAACCGGTTTGTGGGAAGGCCTCTCCCTTAGGAGGGTTGAAGTTGCGAGGATGGTTCCGGAAGCCTGAGTGGAATACCGAAATCCATTCAGTAACCAAAGGGCTACCATTCACAGTTCTCGGGATATCCCTGTATTGGGATATTGCGATCAAAGGACCAAACGACAGATTTACCTTTTCTCGACGCATCATGAACGGAGTATCCTAGTAGCCTGTCTTTAGGATTGATTACCCGGTGTCCCTCTCGGTAGGGGGATATCTAGCCGTTGTCTCAACATTCATATTGTCTGACTTGGATTTCATCACCTTGCAGAGGATATCGTGTGTTTGAGTCACAATACTTTTAGTTAGGTGTTTGCATGATTCAACCCACCCTTGGTCTAGTTACACCTATTTTTTATAGAAGCCGTTTGCATGTTGGTACTCTGACCATTTGTTGCATTCCTCCACTTATTGTAGCACAGCTGCTAGAATAAGTGCCCTTTTTGAGGTGGATTTTTTGGCCTGAGAGCCTTCTTTTTTCACTCCCCTTCTTGCACCCTTGGTTGCATTAGGGTTTTGAGTCTTTTATATATATATCACCACCTGATACTTAAACAAATTTTTTGCACAAAAACATATTCTCACCATTGAGAATTTTAGACGCTCTCGTCGTCTACAGGGCGAACTCCCCGAGTTTAGTCCACTTGGCTCTCCACGTCACGGACACAGAGCCTTATCCCTTGATTCGACACATCGTCAATCAACTAGACAGTCATCCGATTCTGACACACCTCAATTCACTTTTGATTTGGAGGTAGAATCCGAAAACCCCACAAAGTTACCACCAACCACCATTATGTCTGGAACACCATTTGATCCACTGTTTACCAGCACCGTAGGTGAGACATCTACAGACCCTTCTGCGGTGGTGCCATCCATGGCGACTACCACCCCCCTGGGTATGCCCAACATGGGTAACACTCCACATTTAGGAATTCCCAACACAGGGCCACCACCTGTCATGGGTATACCCAACATAGGGGTCACACCCCCTCTGGTTACCACAAACCCTATCCCAGGAATCCCCACTGCTATTCCTAACCCAAGTGTAACCCATGTTGCACTTGGAGGCGCTGGCCCATACCAGACTACACCTATTGGAGGGCACATACCCTCCATACCTAGCATACCGTTAGGCTCTACTGGACCCCTACACCATACCACAATGGCTAGGCATGTTCCAGTCCCAGTCACCACATCTGCTAGCTTACCATACATGGCGAGTCTGAACCTGCCAGACTTAGCTAGGCTCACAAATGACCCCATTAGACACGATCCTGCGTGGCCTCACATGCCCACCAAACTCCCCTCTGACATCCCTAAATTTGAGGGCAAGGCAGGTGAAGACCCCCAGAACCATATCATGTCTTTCCATCTATGGTGTTCCTCCAACTCCATAGTGGACGACTCTGTCCGCCTCCGTCTATTACAGCGCACCTTCACTGGCTCTGCAGCCAAGTGGTATATCGAGCAGCCCCATGGGACGCATGCCACCTTTACCTCCCTTGCCTCGACCTTCCTGCAGTTCTTTCAGTTACCTGTCTGCTATGATGCGGGGGTCGAGATCCTACTGTCTTGCAGACAAACCACGGCCACCCACATCACTAACCACATTCATGAGTGGCGTCGACGCCGAAGCCTCTGCAAAATTAAATTAGACGACCGTATCTTTTTAGATTGGTTTCTAAAATCCCTCCTCCCTCTCATTGCGAAGGATGTGGCATCTGAAAGACCCCAGTCTGAAGAAGAGGCCATCCTCAAAGCCCAACAGTTTGATCTCATCTACGCCCAGTCGGGTTATCTGTACACAATCATACCTGACGCCCCACGAGGTGACTCTTCACGTGGTGACGCACCGGGGGCATCACATGCCGCTGATGGCATCATTGGCCAAATCACCCCGCAACCTAAACCTTTCAGCATGGTGAGCACCATGCCCTCCCCAGACCTCTCTAGGGCTACATCCAGTTCCGGAGCAACAACTTCTTATGCTCCAACAAACCAGACCCATCACATTCATGGACCCTCTTGTCCACAACATTGTTATGGGCAAGCGCCATCAGCGTATGTACCTCCTACATACTATGCTCAACCTACTACACAGAACCCCATTCAGTTCTCACCACAACCGTTGCAGTACCCACAGCAAACTGCACCAGCTAATCCACCACATCCAATAGCTCAGGGGTACCAACAACCCCAACAGGCAACTGGACCACCTCCAGCTCCACCTGCATACTACCCACCGCAACCTGCTCCCGCACCTGCGGCTCCCCAGAATCCCCCCAATGCTCAAGGGCATGTGTACGCACAACAACATCAGCCCCAATACCAAAATAACCAACGCAACCAGGGTGGGAAACCAAACCGCGAAAGAGGACGTAACCGTGGAAACAACCAAAACCATAACCAAGCTCCACAACCTACCCATCCTCCGCAAAATAATAACGCGGCGCCTGCTCATCAGAATCCTGATCGGCCACCTAAGCAAGCCAAAAATGCTAATTTACGAACAAACCATCCTTGTTCCATTTGCGGTGTCTATGGCCACTATACCCACGCTTGCCCACATCTGGAGCGAGCTCGACAATTATGGACAGATGACGCCCATCGTCAAGGGTAGGCGGCTCCTCAGCCACCACCCAACCCTCCACCACCTCAACAACAGCCTTTGGTGCTACAAAACCCTTTTCCAACACAAGGGGTGGTGAACACTCAGCCATTAGCCCCCCCACAGGGCAACGTGCAACCACAACAAATCACTTACGCCGCTCCTGATCAACCCATGTTTGATTCAGGCACTCACCACTTATTGATGATGTCCACTGCCGACGTCAATATCCAAACCCGACGGAACCAGTATGGTCCTACCTCCGAGGCTCCCCCCGCCGATAAGGATACTAATGCTCATCCCACCGATCAGATGTTACGGATACCACCTCTTCCACTCGATGGCGCTTCTAAAGCACCTCGTTTCCCACTCCGCCGTATAAACAACAACCCCAATGCACAGGCTGCGTCAAATTACAACATCGTAGATGACTTAGCTCAGTCTCCCACAGCCATGTCTGCGTTAGAAGTCTTAAAAAACTGTCCTACACAGCGCAAGACTTTACTTTCCGCCATTGGGGCGACTGACCCAAATGATTCGAAATTGATGACCTTTGATTTAGACCAGTCTGAACCACGTCTGCCTTCCACCATAGTAGTCCAAGTTTCTGTTTCTATTCGGAATCTGGTCATCCATCGATGTATCATCGACGAGGGTGCCTCCACATGCGTCATGTCCACATTTGTTTGGCAGAAGTTGGGATCCCCTACTCTCCAGCAATCCACCACTGCATTGCGGGCCTACGACGGTCGGTCAGCTCAACCTCAAGGTTTACTACCCAAGGTCCCCGTCCAATTAGGTGGGAAAACTGTGCTCATCGACATAGAGGTCATTAACGCCCAGCTCGATTATAACCTTTTACTTGGCCGCAGTTACATGTACGCCATGAAAGCGGTCGCCTCCTCCGTTTTCCGCACCATGATGTTCCCCCACGAGGGACGCGTGGTCAAAATTGACCAACTCACCTACTATGATCCCAATGCCCCTGCAGCACCCAAAAATGTTCTTCCCATGATTGAACAACCCGCTGCTGGTGCAACTACCTCATTTGTGTCTTCTGTGGGACCCGGACTTTACTCAGATACACCAATGACCTCTACATTCCAGGCCATTCCACCACCGTCACCAGAGACCCATGTCGCAAACCTCTGTACTCTTTCACAGAATACACAGACACCAGGTAGTCAACCACCATTGATCCCTAGTCACATCGGTGTTACACCCATCCACACCATCCCCTTTCTATTTCCTCCTTCGGGTGTAGTAAGTGCCCCGGTTATGGCTACCCTTAGTCTACCCGGGTTAACATTGGGATTACCCATGTGGTATATTTCACCTCCCGTTCTACCGCCGACACCAAACGTCATCCTCCAACCGGTAAAACCTATTGTTACCACAAATCAACCTCCTCCTGGTGTCGCAATCCCTTCGTCGTCAACGAAACCTTCTCCTGGTCTCACGATTGCTTCGACGTCAACGAATCCCCCTCTTCTTGCTAAGCCCACTGGGGGCAGAGGTCCAAAACCGTACATTGCTATACCACCCCCTAAGGCAGTTAAACCCCCACCAGTGTTTCGAGCTCCCCCCAAATGCTCATTATGCGATGAGATAGGCCATCCAACTCATCAATGCCCACACTTACCGGCACTCCAAGAGCATATGAATATGTTGGACGATGACATCAGCATCCCAGTAGTCAGATTAGAGCCACCTCTACACCCTCGCGACAAATCACTGCGCACCAACCATCCTTGTGCTATATGCAGTGTTTACGGCCACTACTCTCACCATTGTCCTGATCTACCTGACTATAGAGCATCGTTGTATGAGTTAAACAACGTCGACTTAGAGATATCTCCTCCCCTCATCGAAGAGATCCACCCCCCACCATCATCCTCGTCGGAAGAAGTCAATACAGTATATATGATTTCAACAACTTTCAAACCAGAACCCCTTGATTTATGGTCTGACTACTTCAATACTAATGAGCAAATTTTGGAGACACTCACTGCACCCGACTACCCTTGGGATGATATGCATCATCGCTCGTACTTCCTCCCGGAAGCATCTACATCCACCGCATCCAACCAGCTATCAGTCGAATCGAAATCTTTCATACCCACTAAGGTCGATTGGTTAAAGGACCCCATCCCATCACCGGATGCTTTTGAAGAAGGGAACATGTCGAACATTTCCCCCACTATACAGATCGACATTTCCACGACACCAGGGAAACCTGAGCTCATCTCGCTGGGCGCATCTTGCACTCAAGCAGAAACTCAGGCATACAAAAAGCTCTTTCAAGAGTTCCGTGATGTCTTTGCCTGGTCCTATACCGAGATGCCTAGTCTCGACCCCGCCATTATAGAGCACCACATTGATACGTGGCCTGAGGTACCCCCTGTTCGTCAGAAACAACGACCCATTCACCCTTCAAAGCTACCAGCTGTCAAAGCTGAGGTCGAGAAACTTCGCAAAGCAGGATTCATTTATCCTATTCCATACACCACCTGGGTGTCGAACCCCGTTCCGGTCAACAAAAAGCAAGTCACCCTTAGAGTATGCACTGACTTCCGTGATTTAAACCACGCTTGTCCAAAAGAAGTTTTCCCCACGCCATTCATTGACCAACTCATTGATGAGTGTGCGGGCCATGAAGTCCTATCTTTCATGGACGGGTTTTCCGGATACAACCAGATTCACATCCGCAAGGAAGATCAGTACAAGACTGCCTTCACCACCCCATGGGGCACCTTTGCCTATCGCGTCATGCCATTTGGCCTTAAAAATGCTTGTGCCACTTTCCAGCGAGCCATGACCTACTGTTTTCACGACTTGGTCCATATCCTGCGAGTCTATCTTGACGACCTCACAGCTCGTTCCCGAAAACGATCAGACCACCTTAACGACCTCCGGCAAGTTTTCCTGCGTTGTCGCAAATATAAAATCTGCTTGAACCCACACAAGTGTGTCTTTTCTGTCCCGGCAGGCCGCTTATTAGGTTTCATTGTTTCCCAAGACGGAATCACTGTCGATCCCCTGAAAGTCAAATCCATCTTAGAACTTCCGCCTCCTCGCACGCTTCGGCAACTCCAAAGTCTACAGGGGCAGTCATATTTCCTTAGGCGCTTCGTTCCTGACTATGCAACCAAAGTTCACGGTTTCTTACGCTTACTCCGTACCCACATACCCTTTGTTTGGGATGAGCAAGCAGACACGGCATTCGAATCCCTCAAGAAAGCTCTCACACAAGCCCCCTTGATATCCCCACCAGATTTCTCTCAAGACTTCACCCTTTATGTCTCGGCATCTGAACATGCTGTGTCTGGAGTTTTGGTCCAAGAAGATGCCTCACACCGAGAACATGTGATTTATTACGTCAGCCAGACCTTGTCTGGCCCACCTCTGCATTACCCATACGAGGAAAGATTAGCCCTAGATGTAGTCTTTTCCGTACAAAAATTGCGACACTACATCCTACTTAGTCATACCACGGTCGTGGCCGACTCCAACCCCATGGTCTATCTCCTCACCCGGCGGATCCTACAAGGTCGTGTTGCTAAATGGGCCATTATCCTCCAGGAATATGACCTCACTTTCAGAACTCCCAAAAGCACTAAATCCCTCGCGCTTGCTCATCTCATCACGGACCTCCCATCCTCTTAAACATCACCCATTATCCAAACAGACCTGATTGATGAGCAGATCTTCATCATCTCGTCCGACGACCCTTGGTATGGAGACATTTTGACTTACCTTCGTACGCAAAAATTTCGACCACACATCGATCGTGATGGACGCCGTCGCATACGACACCACGCCCCCCGATACCTCCTGATAGGTGATGTAATTTATCGACACGGTGTTGATACCATCTTACGTCGCTGCCTATCCCATAGTGAGGCAGAACAAGTCCTCAATGATTGTCATAGCGATTCCTGTGGAGGCCATTTCTCCGGCATGGCTACCGCCCAGAAAATCATTCGGGCCGGTTATTTTTGGCTATCATTGTTTACTGATTGCATCACCGTAGTCAAGCATTGCCAGAACTGCCAACTATTTTCCCCCAAAGCAAGAACCCCCCCTGCCCCCCTTCATCCAGTCATCACTGTTGGACCATTCTGCAAATGGGCCATTAACTTCCTCGACTGCAACCCCCCGTCAGCCGGCGGTCACAAACACATCGTGGTGGCTGTAGATTATTTCACCAAGTGGGCAGAAGCCATGCCGACATATAATTGCAAAGCTGACACTGCAGCACAATTTTTCTTCAACCATGTTATCGCTCGTTTCGGAGTACCACAACAACTAGTCTCTGACCACGACTCTCACTTCGAAGATGCCGTTTGGAAGGAATTATCAACCATGTTGAAATTTGAACACCATTTCTCTTCCGCTTACTATCCCCAAGGAAACGACCAAGTCGAAGCGATCAATAAAATTTTGAAGACCATTCTCCAACGTACTGTAGACAAGCACAAATCCAATTGGCACCAAATGCTTTTCCCGGCACTATGGGCCTACCGCACCTCAACCAAAACCACCACCGGTTTTACGCCTTTCCATTTAGTTCACGGTGTCGAATCCGTCCTCCCTATTGAGTGCCAGATCCCAGCCTTACATATCGCCGTTGAACTCCTACCGGACACCTCCCCGATCGAGCAACGTTTACTACTCCTAGAGCAGGCCGATGAAGATCGGCGCACAGCCATTCAAAACATGGAAGCAGCTAAACAACGATCGAAACTAAGTTACGACAAACACGTCCGCCCAAGAACCTTTTCTGAGGAAGACCTGGTCCTCACTTACGATCAAGCTCATGATAAAACCGGGAAGGGAAAGTTCGTGTCTATATGGCAAGGCCCCTACATCGTACACACCTGCCTCGGGCAGGGGGCATACATTCTGACCGATTCAGAAGGCAACACCCTACGCAACCCACGCAATGGGTTGTACCTTAAACGATTTTACCCATAGAAAATCTGATGGACACCATCGTCCATTTTAGTATAGGCATACATTTTTCGTTCACAAAAATTTCAAAAAACCTAAATATTTGTTTTTCTCTGCATGACCACAGATGGAGCCTCTTCCACTCTGCCATGTCGGTTTCGCTGATGGTGCAAGCCGTTGGTCTCCCAATCTCGCCTCCACAGCTTGGGTAATATACTCCCCTTCACATGAGTTAATTCACATTGACGGAGTATGTTTAGGTGCCGCTACCAATAATCAAGCTGAATACCATGCCGTGACCGGTCTCCTGGCCGCTGCTCTCCAAATGAGCATCCGTCACCTCAACGTTTTCTTGGACTCACATCTCCTAGTTTCCCAGCTCAACAATGATTACCAGGTACATGATCCTTGTCTTTTCAGAAAATTCATGTGCACTAAAAAAATGGTTAGACAGTTTGAATCCATTTCATTCACACATGTCCCAAGACACCTCAATAGTGTAGCAGATAATATGGCCAACAGTGTCCTCGACTGGCACACCAATCACATCATGTCATATCCATAAACAAAAAATGCATCCATGTGCATAACATGTGCCTCCACGGGCATATACAAAAACCAATATTGCATCCACGTGCATAACATGTGCCTCCACGGGCATAAAACAAACAACCAAATAATGCATCCATGTGCATAACATGTGCCTCCACGGGCATAAAACAAACAACCAAATAATGCATCCATGTGCATAACATGTGCCTCAACGGGCATACATAAATCAACAAACATATTGCATCCACGTGCATAACAGGTGCCTCCACGGGCATATACAAAGGACAAAGGTGCATCCACGTGCATACACAACAATATATCCACATATATATATAAATCAAATAGTCAACATGTCATAAGTGCCCTCAGCACCCGATATACAAAAAATACATCTGTCATACAAAAAATGCTTCCCCATATGCTCATCAGCATTTGGGGGCAGATACAGTATTGTCTACTCATCTGGATCCCGAGGATCCTCAGGCTCCTCCTCCGGCTCCTCCTCCGAATCCTCCTCCGCTGGCCCTGTCGGGTCATGACGAGCCCGAACTCTCCGCTCTGTCGACCCCGCTGGATCGTCCCGCAGACGTATCCTCCCCTGAGCCGGCCCTGTCGGATCATCCTGATCCCTGTGCCTCGCCACGAACACCACTGTCCTCAATAGGAGCGACTGCCACTCAGGCGGCGCACCGAAACAACCCTGCAAAATATCCCGATCCAGGTCTCTCCAACCATCCTCGAGGAGCCCAGCTAGGATCCGGGCAAAATTCTGTCGGACCCCATCTATGGCGTCATCATGAGGGCCAACCCCTCGCCCACGAGCTGCAAATCCTCCTCCACGCAGAGGAGGTACAGGTACAGGTGGATGGGCGACCACCATCGCCCACCCCTGCCGAGCCACGTAGTCAGGTGGTGGCACTGGACCCACATTTGCACAAAGCAAGTAAGCCATCAGATACTATACAAAAAAATCATCAATGATAAATCAAACAACATATGATATAATATCAAATAAAACACAAAACATACCGTTTAAACTCCAGGCCTGTCCTGGGGCACGAGGCATCTCTGGGTCACCTCGGTAGTCCATGCCGGCGTAGGGATAGTCCTCAATCACCAGAGGCATCTGCTCCCACTGCTGATAGAAATCCTCCGTGAAGTAGCCGCGGAGACCACCGCCGCCGCGAGGCATCATCTGCCCCCACCTCATCATACGAGGCTCACTCGGAAGACCAGCACGAACGGGTACCCGTGGCCGCAAGGTCGACACCCACTCGAAGAAAAAACAGCATAAAAACGAGGCATAACAAAACTTGCCTCCCTCTCTAATGGCCTTGTCCAGATCTCTCCGGACACCAGCCAACAACATCTGCACCACATTGACACCTCTGAGTTAGGGGGCATAATAGATTACCTCGACCCCGGGATAGGGGGCATGATCAATCATTTTGAACCTTCCCCATCATCTCTATCTCAACACCTCAATGAGCCCATCGTTCAAACCAACACATATGTGATCCACAATCACAAACCCCATGCACATAGCATGGGGGAAGGTCATTAACCTTGCTCACTTTTTCATATTCGTGATCTCAACCATTTTTGAGGTCACGTGCCACTTGTATATTTCAGTTGATTTGATACACCTAGTATTTTGCCCCCACGGGTCATCATTTCTCCCCACCACTGCATCCTTCGCTTGGTGGGATCACCTTTATTTGTAGCCATTTTTTAACCTAGTTCTTTCCTTTAACCATTCCGGAGTCCTTATGACCTCCGTTTTTCGCACCATTTGCACTGCCGGATTCATATTTCCGTGCCCGTGATGATGCTTGATATCATTTCTCGCTCTCACCAGGACCAATATCAACACTGTGTCCCGACACCTTGTCGCCCCAGTTTGCGTACCACTTCGGCTGCTCTCCGTTTTTGATATACTTGATATCATCGGATTCATTTTTCCAAGCCCGTGATGATGCTTGAGATCATTTCTCACTCTCACGCCCAGATTTTTCAGGCATTTTTTACCATGCCCCCTCATCACCTCGGTTTGCGTGCCACATCGGCCGTTATCCATTTTCGACGAGTTTTATATCTCCGGATTCAGTTTTCCGCACTCGTGGCGATGCTAGAGATCATTTCTCGCTCTCACCCCCAGATTTTTCGAGCATTTTTTCCATGCCCCCTCGTCGCCTCGGTTTACGTGCCACATCCGCTGTTCTCCGTGGTTGACCTTCTTTATATCGCCGGATTCAGTTTCCCACGCTTGTGATGATGCTTGAGATCATTTCTCGCTCTCATGCCCATACTTTTTCGGGCATTTTTTCCATGCCCGCCACATAGCCTCGGTTTGCGTGCCACATTGGCCGTTCTCTGTTTTCGACAATCCTTATGTCATCGGATCCAGTTTTCCGCACTGATGACGATGCTTGAGACCTTTTCTCGCCCTCATCAATCCATTTTTGTTCGGTATAATTTTATCCCTTTTTCGGGCCGAGCAACCCCTTTTACGAAAAAGGCACTTAGGGAGTTTCTGTTAAGCTCTTTTCTGACTCCTAAAACAATGAAAAGATCGCCGAGCAACCTTGCTTCCTTTCATGCTTTCTAAACGTATCTGAAAGGGCGTCTACCTGGTATAAGTTTACCCCTTTTCCGGACCTCGTAGACTAATTACGAAAAAGGTATACTCTAGTCACATCGGCTAGAAGAGTTCTCCATCCGCATCATTTTATGCTTTTTCGGGCCTTGGAGACTAAACTTACGAAAAAGAAACACCAATAGAGTCCACTTACCGCTTTCAGACTCTCTAAACATGAAAGCAACCATGAGCATGAGCCGTCCTGGGCTCGCAAAATCCACAGGACCGTACCATTTCAGAGCACACTTTTATCCCTTCTTGGAGCTCATTAAAACTACGAAGAAGGAATCAATGGTGCCTCTTGGCACCACAACAGATCATGTCTACTCACATAGCAGCTTCCCCATTTTGGTCGCCTTTGTTCAGAGTATTCTGCAGTATTTCACTCTAAAACTCCCTCGACAGCTACCATCAGCTTCACCCCCCCCCCCGGAGTCAGTACATACCCTTTAGTCCCTAAAAAAGCTATGATCCCTGCACCTACAAGTCAGTTCCATACGCTACCTAGTCAACCATGTCATCATGCTCTGAACAAAGGAAGTTTGAGTCTACCCATTTTTTGACCCATTAATTTCTCATTCCCACAAGTATGTCAGTCCTACCATCAGTACTACAACACGTTAGTTTTACACCTCCTGCTCCTATCAAGGAAACATCATTGCCTTGTTAGTTGCTGGTCTCCCTCTGTCGACGACAACCACATTGATTCCAGAGGATAGACCTAGAGGTCCCTGTGTCTTGGACTCATCACCATTTATGATGAGTGCCTACGAATCATTTCAAGAGGAATCTTCAGTGCCTCTCCAAATGATTGTTTCTCACATGCTCAACTGCAACACCTAGATCGCATCGTTGAGACTCGCACAGGGTATTTGTCCGTTTCACTTATTAGTCGAAGACCCCAGATACCTCCTGACTCCTCCACATTTGAGAGTCTTCCTATGGATAACACCAGTTACACTTTTTCTATAGAGATCCGGGTTGTGTATGGCGATAGTATTCAGATGTACCCCAGTTTTATACTCCCTCGAGTATACAGATACAAATACTTCCCAGAGATGGCTCACAGTCATTAAGTCCATACAGATGTTGAACACCTTCAGTTTCAGCAGTTCAACAGTTATTCCAGTGTATCAGTTATTGAGATCAGCCATGATCATGAGTATATCCCAAAATAATGTCCCCCCTAGACCATTATGATGTACCAATATATTTCTTTATGTATTAGATCCCCCTTCTTGGGACTAATTGTTTTGTATAAGTCTTGATACGAGCATGGGAATGCCCGCCTCGTCCTTTATCAGAGATTATACCTCATTCATATTGAGGCCATGTAATATTTTTGTTTTTGCAGCTTCCAAGGGCCGTGGCTCCAGTCTCCAACCGGTCTCTTCTCTCTCCTAAACCCCAGAAAAAGGACAAAAGAACTATGATGTCTATCGGCCATACGATGAGCTCCTGCCCTCACACATCAGGGGGCAATCTGTTAACACCTAAAAAGTGCTCACTAGCTCATTCCCTTATTTCACATGACCCATTTGTCCACTTTTCCACCATCTGAGCCTCTGAAACCAACAAAAGGTCACCAAAAGACCTTAGTACACTCCTTTTTCCATTAAAAAAGATTATTTTTCCAAGAAAATCATAAAAAACCCTCAAAAAGGGTCCAAATTTCCAAAAATATTAAAAAGGGAATTAAAATATTATTTTTATTCAAAAAAGGAAAAAGGAGGGAAAAGTACCTAAACCATGTTGGTCAATACCATTTGGTTTCCACAAAACCACAAATGGTATTTCCCACCACCAAAACCTATAAAAAGGTGGTAGGGGCTCCTCATTTCACATCCATCCATTATCTCATCCTTATGCTGCTGAAATCTCCCTTGAGCATTTTAGCCATTGCAAACCACATTGGAGAAGAGACCATTGGAGATTGGAGTTGATCATCCTTGGAGCCATTCAACCTCAACATTAGAGGTATTGATTCCGCAAGCACTTGCTTGCCCCATTCTTTCAATACAAATTTATTATTCTTACATTGTCTTGTTCTTGATTTTAAATTATTTTTTCTTATTTGCTTAATATCTTTGCATAGATCCATGAATAGTCTTGTTTAATTAGTTTATTGTTATTTATTTCCATTGAAACGGCTGCTACTAGTTAGCAGGTACCCATAGCACTAAGCCTGGTTGCAAAACCGGGCCAACAAGACTGCATCTCTACTGTACATTGTTTTCCTTGTTACAGGATTCCATAGTTTGTAACCTTTCAGTCCATATTTGTATCCAATAAAGATACATTTCTCTTCTTTATTATCCAGATTGCTCCTTTTTTGTAATATTCCAGCCAAGATTTGTCCAAAATATTATCTCCAAACTCAGGTTTTTAATCAACAATTTACTAGACAATTTTTAGGCAATTCCTTAAACTGAGCAGGATGTAAGTGACGGGGACTGAAACAATGAATGAGGGTGGTAGGGATGAAATTAAGTTCTGGAATTTATATGGATTGAGGTGCAGTAGCAAGTCTAAACTGATCTGGCATTGATTCCTAGGCACAATGTACCAGATCCATTCACTTTTCAACAACAATGTGAACCGTTGCTTACTTCAAGGCTTCCTGGGCATCTGGCATATGCATATGATACTGGGTTGGGTTCTTGAGATTTAATGGTAGAGATATAAAATTCAAGTGATCTTATAGGATGCACTAGAAAGTATTCAAATGAATTTGGAAAGGTTTGGAGTGATTTGGGAATCAAGTGCACAATGGGGATTGTTGAGCTAGTTAAATTCCAGGCTTTCTAAAATGAAGTTAAATGCATCCAAATTCTTAATACAGGGATTGATATGGAATTTATACTGACCTATTAACCTCCTCCAATTGACAGGGAGTCAAACTGATGCTCATAATTGAATTAGCAGTCATAACTGTAAAACTGGTCTAGAATTAACACCCAATGAGCTAGTCTTGCAATTGTATTCATTAAACTGCTTCCATAAATCATAAACTCTATTCTGATATGAATTAATGCTTTGATATATGATATTTATCATAAATAAGTCAAAATATAAACTTCATAACACTTCTTTTAATTATCTGATTCCCTCCCAAAGTTACAATGCCTCACAGGATAGAAATTCATTACAAAATGATGGAGAATGAAGAAGAGAAGTAGGAATATTATTGTGGCTTTGTTCTAAAGTAGTTATCAGACCACCTACAGGTCAGATGACTGATATTTTCTAAATACTATATTATGATCATCACTGGGATGCATTTACTGAACCATCTCCCTCCTCCAGGGAAAACTCCTTCAAATTTAGCTGAGAATGAGAATAGGAGTGAAAGAATAGTATGAGGATCATATCTAAAGTTGTTCCCTGGAAATAAGTATCTCTGATCTCTGCAAATTATGGCACATTAGTCTTCCTGAAGATCCTGGGTGCATTGAATGAAACCAAGCTCCTCCTTCTAGTGATTCTCCTCCAAAACTAGCTACAAATAAATTGTAGTAGTGATCTCCTCTTCAAGCTAATTGTAGATATTCATTGATGGGATGATATGGATCTTATTGGCTGCAATAACATCTTCTGGACTTGAATACTGCTTACTGGAAACTAAGGGGCCTTGGGGCATATCTCCCAAGAAAAATGTTGAGGCACATCACTCAACCAAGAGAGGCTCAGAGCTCTCAAGACAAAATTCAAATGGACAAAAGTTCTTAATGGGAGTTGGAAGCATTCTTTTATAGAATTCATGTTGACTTGTTGATCAAGTCAATTGGCTTGGTGACCTATGAGAATGGGTCACCCATGAGTGGATATACTTGCTTGCTTTTCTTCTTACACCTTTTCTCCCCTTTAGAAACTATGCCCCCTTGTGTCTCAAGATATTTCCTTCCTTGTAAAACTTTCTTGCTTTGTAAATTAAGTTCTCTTTTGGAAATTTCGACCTCCCTTAGCTTTTTATGGTTGTTTCCTATTTCTTTCATTTGGTAACATCTTACACCTTCCCATTTTTCATCCCTTGCTATTTTCTGAACTCCAGTTCTGATTTAGCAACATTATCCTCAAGGGTATTCCCTCTTGGCCCACTTGCACACATCATCCACTTGCCAAATTATTAATAAATGGAGATAATTAATAAAATAAATTAATTCCTCACTCCAAAATCCAAAATCATTAATTATTTAATTAAATTAGAGGCCTAGCTCAACATTTCCCAATTAATTAAATAATTCACCTTAGCACTTAGTTTGGGGATTAATATCTTCATTAGGGGGGCACCTTATCCATTTAATTCCCCAAATTTACCCTTAGGTATATTCCATAAGTCAATTTCCACATCCATTAATTAATTAATTAATTAATTCCTAGGTGACTTAGGCTAAAATCATCCCCCATGGATCATAGCAAAATTTGGGAATATGACATTTTCTCCTTAGGAACATGCACAAAAGCATCACACCCAAAAGCTCTAAAATGTGCAATGTAAGGCTTCTTACCAGACCATACCTCATGAGGAGTCTTGTTGACCAGTGTTGATGTGGGTGACCGATTATTTAGATAACATGCAGTGTCAATAGATCATCTCATAATTCTTGTGCTAGCCTTGCACCACTAAGCATACTCCTCACCTTCTCCATCAGTGACATGTTCATCCTTTTTGAAACCCCATTCTATTGGGATGTATACAGATTAGTATTTTGTCATGACATACCACATTATTTACAGAACTGATCAAACTCTTTAACACATAATTCACCTCTATTGTCAGTTCTCAACACTATTATTTTCCCTCCTATTTGGTTTTCCACAAGAGCCTTGAACCCCTTGAATTTACTGAAAACCTTATAATTATGTTATAATAAATATAGCCATGCATTCCTCAAGAAATCATCTATAAATCACACATAATATACATATCCTACCAATGATGGAACAAGTACATGAACAAACACATCACTGTGTATTAAATCCAGGATCTCATTTTCCCTTGTAGTGCCAGAAGGGAATTTCACCTTATTATGCTTCCCATGAAAACAATGCTCATAGAAATCAAAATCTAGTTTGCAATTAAACATACCTTCAACCATACCTTTACCCTGTAATTCTTGAAGTCCCTTCTCTCCAATATGTCCCAACCTTCGATGCCACAACATAATATCACCTCCAAAGACGTCAATGTATTTACTTTCTTCACTTTTACTCTCAGGAACAATAGAGTTGTTACACCCATTAATGATAGTGCTTCCCAAAAACTTGTAGTGAGTTCCACCCCAAACACACCCCATCAAAACAATTTCTCCTCGAACCATTTTAAATCTATATTTTCCGAATACAGTATTTACATGTGCATCATTCATTATGATAATATATATCAAGTTTCTAGCCAGATTTGGAATGTGAAAAATAATAGAAACGGTTCTAATCCTTCCATCCTTCAGCAGTAACTTCACTTTTCCATACCCTATGATTTTGGTTGGTGAATCATCTCTGAGGAGGACATCCCGCCCATTATATATTTTAAGATCACAAAACCACTCCATGTTATGATTCATATGAAAGAAATATTGTAGCATCCCCTTCTCTCATTCCAATGCAAGGAAGGAAACATGACTGACTTACCGGGCTTATTGACACTCTCAGCCCCATACATTACTCATTGATTCATAACAATTAAAATCTTCTTGTGTGAAGACTCATACTTCAAATAAACATAGCATAAATAAACATACTAGCAAGCACACA
The DNA here is from genome assembly GCA_027924585.1 of Larix kaempferi. Classification (NCBI taxonomy): domain Eukaryota; kingdom Viridiplantae; phylum Streptophyta; class Pinopsida; order Pinales; family Pinaceae; genus Larix; species Larix kaempferi. The sequence continues at coordinate 7,583,918 of BSBM01000264.1, forward strand.
AACAATAATGCATCCTCATATCTAACATAGGCATAAGATGATTCAACACCCAGGGATTTCAATTCCATTCCCAGGCTATGCACAGACTTCATGTCGATTTTATTAAGACAATCATTTCATTTCATTAACTTGGGCAATTAACATTCAGATTTAACACACTGCAAAACACATAATGCATATAATGTAAATCACAAAGAACAATTATATTGAAGATGAAGTTGTCCAAACAACTGGCTATGTGAGAGAAATGTTCCACCCAACCATAGATCTCTGTCCAGCTTGTATTCTTTCAGCTGAGAGATCACCCCCGAGCTGGGTTGTGTATCCACTAAGGAGGAACTAGTTGGGCTCACTCGGAGCCATGATTTCACTTAACTATGATAAGTCGACACACAATTGGGTTTATCAAGCATATGAAAGAGAAAGGAGGGAAATGCTAAGCCAGTGAGCTCATCCACAGAGCTACAGGCATCTCAAATGAATTCAACAGTCAAGGCACCCACATTACCTACCACACCCAACACAAGGAAGGTCCCCTTCTCTGCTACACAGTCCCTCAGGCGTCCCTTCCCTCCAGTGCTCTTTAGGGTGGGCATAGAAAGGTCCAGCTGCTAATCCTTGAGATTCTAGCCTTCACTGGGTTTATCAATCAAACCCAACCTCTGCTCAGTCATCCATAATTGGATTTCTCACAATTTTGTTCATCAAATAACTCAATCCCGTCACTCGTTTTCTAGGCTATAAAAATTGGGTTTTCCAATGGATTTCCCGGTATCTAATCCTCTCAAATTCACCCCAAGGTTCATATCTATGGATCCCCCATTGGATTTTACTGTCCAATACCAAATCTGGGCATTTTTTGCTCTTCAAAACGTTGTTTCTTTCAAAGTTGCGATTTCTGGTTTTTCTCACTGCTGGCAATTCGTTTTTGGATGAAAATTGATGCTGGTAACTTCCACAATGGAATGGGGATGAGGAAGAAGCAACTCCCATGAGGTAGAGTGACTTGTGGTACAAGAAAACAGAGCCCATACCTACAAATACGAATTTCTCGGCTGCCCATACTCCATTGAAGCCATGGACAGAAATCTTCAACTACTTCCTTACAACAAAAATAAATGTCATCAAGGAAATTCAAATGGGTTCTCACAATGACATTTGGCAGCTTATGGCTCAATCCCACAACTCCCTCACCACTCCCCAGTGGATACACATGGCCCCTTCTCATTGGTTGCTTCCATAGCCAGTATTGGTATTTTATTGAAATATTAACATTTACATCAATTTACAATATTCCATGGCTTAATAGCACATGGGTATCAAATATCAAATAATTGCTTGTTTTAAATAAAATCCAAACATACACTAGCGAGGCCTTGGCCTTGAGCTCCACGCTAGGGAACATACAATGCATGTATACCATATTTACAGTAAAAGCCAATATTTCACAGGGGTCAAAATTGGGGTATTACAAATATCCTAATTCAATCAACCAAACTTCACTCCCTGACTATGTGCGTGTAGAAGCCAAGTACACATCCCCTCCTTCTTCAGAGGGGGGATTTCTTTTTGTGGATGGAGTATCCTTTGACCCTTTACCTCTTTCAACACTTTTTGATCTATGGTTCTTAATATAATTCCAAACCTTAGTGCATTTCCAACATAAATTCTTCAAATATTCTCCCATAAATTTAGACCTTCCCCTAGATTTAGATCTCCCCCTACAGATCTATTTTTTCGATCTTTGGAAGGACCTCTCGATGATCAGGCATCAATGCTATGATTTTCCATGGATTTTCTTGTCATTTCCTCTAATGACAAGGATGCAACTACAACGTCATACTTCAATGTAGACTGAGTAGTACGACCCATTGCTACAACAAGATTATTCTAAGAGTCTGGTAGAGAACATAAAAAGGTAATACACTTCTCTTGTTCATCCATTTTAATATCAACCAAGGTTAGTTGAATTACCAAAGTATTGAATTCATTTAGATGCTCTATCATGGAGTCACCATCTTCCATCCTGAGATGTTACAGTTTCTTTTGCAGAAACAATTTATTTACCAAGGAATTTGACTGATACAGATTCCCTAACTTTCCCCACAACTTCTTTGCAGTGTCTTCTCCAAAGACATTCAATAGTATTGAATATGAGAGACAAAAACAAATCATACTTCTCACATTTCTATCCAAATTATCCCAATCTTCTTTCGACATAGAAATAGGTTTTGTACCTGAATCCACAACCACCCAATGTTCCTTATCTACTAGAAGGTCCTCCTTCTTGAGCTTCTAGAACTCAAAATTTTTTCCATTAAAATTTCAAATTCCACTCTAGAACTAATTTCCATTCTTTCAGGAAAAGAATCACCCCGACGAAGCTCCCACTAAAACCAAGTTTATTATAGACCGAAGAACTGAGTTAAAGCCTCAACAACAAAGGTACCCCCCTGAAGCCAAATATGGTTGTGATACCAACTAAAAGTTCTAAACCCATTTAAGTGTAATAATGCATACAATTCTTAAGTAACACAGAAAGTAAACAATGGAATTCACACAGTACACAGAGATTTACCCCGAAAACCCTAAAGGGAAAAACCAACTTAAATTAGAGCTTCACTGCTCTCTTCATTTATTTTTTTCATTATAATAACTCAATCATTTACAATACAATATATATGTATTCACCAACCTCCAAAACCATAATTCCCAAACCATAATCAAATTACAATGGGCCAAAAACCATTGACTAAAAATAACCAAAAACGAGGTAAAAGAAAACAACCCAATTTTTTTCCTTGGGGGCTTCGCCTCTGAACCCCCGCCAGAAGGTGAGTAGTAATGCATAGAATATAATACATACCCAACAATATAATTGGATGAATCCCTTGTAGTAGGGAACACAAATAAAAATGAAATTGTTCATAGGGACCTTAACACCCAAATAATCGGCATTAGAAATCAAAGAAGAAAATTGAAAAGGATAAAATAGGGGGAGATAGAAACCAATTATGCAAAACCAGGAAACACAGTTAAAGACATCATTGCCACATTGATAGAGATAAGAGGACCACCTTCCCATAAAATTCTTAATCATATTCAGTAAGAGAGTTCAATAACAAAAAAATGAAAATTAGAGGTGAAGAACAATATAGGAATGATGAGCTCACATGTAGGAAAATAAGCATGAAATCCTCCAACAATCCCTCCACTAGAAATTCCAAATATGGAAGAAATCCAATAACATGTGGCATATAAGATAATAAAAAATAAGGAATATTTGATAGAAAATATCAAGAGATCGGAAGTATAATTCAATAAGTGGAGAGCTGTAATGTCCCCTTCGCCCTATCCGACCATCGAGAGGGGATGTTGGCCAAACCTGGGCCCTAAAAATTCGCCCCAAATGCATAATACGATTTTTCAACAAACAAAATGTGTGCAGAACATAAATAAACATGCACAGTGAAATTTAAAATCTGTCCACATGCCTCTAGCAAGCAAATGCAAGCATACACATTACAGGCATCAAATAAAACAGTTCAGATTCAAATACATGAGATTACTTATATTTATTCAGCGTAGATCCAAGCAACTGGCTGTGTAAGAGCACTTTTCCACCCAACCATAGGCACTTCGTCCAGCATATACTCTTTTTGTTGGGAGGCCACCCCCAATCTGGGCTATTAGTCCACCAAGGCGAAGGAAGCACCTACAAGCTTCTATATCTTAGCCCACAATCCCTTATGCTCTCTGTATTCTAATTCTAATTCCTGGGTTAAATACAAAGTCTGGTAAAAATGGACATCCACAATAATGGAATGACTCTACATAGTGTAGCATCTTGCATGAGATAATGAGAATGGAATACGAATCAAAAGAGTGTTGACTCTAAGGATATGAGGTAAGGAGTGAAAAGACAGCTGACATGGATTCTAACCATAGAAGAAATAGGAATGTTGACAGCTAACATGACTGTCACAACCCCCATGCTCGATAACTACATGAAGTGACTTTCCCCACCAACCTCACATGTGCAATAAATGATTGGAAAATGGTCAAAAAGGAGATAATTGGCTTATTCTCATCACATGACAGAATTTAGGGTGAGTTATAAGGTTGACACATGGAAGCATAGGATTAGGTTTCCCATAAGCCCCCTTCCTCTTCCCCTCTGGTGGAATCATAGCCCCTTTGGTTCTCTTCACACAGCCATTGTTGGACCATTCTATTAATTTTCAGCATAATATTTACATACATTTCGAATTAGGCATAATAAGCCAACCAAATAGTCCAACTAAAATATATCACACATGCCTATCCATTCACTAGTCGAGCCTTGGCCTTGAGCTCCGCACAAGGAATTCACACTAGCATATTTATATCATTTGCATTTTAATGAAATGGGGTCAAAATCGGGATATTACAAGAGCTATAAAAAATATAGCATGGAACTTGAAATATCTCCTTGGAAAAACATAAGTAGGGAGTCTCTTCTTTGCAAGAAAAGCCTCAAATTTTGAAGATGAAACAACTAGACAAAATCAAACATTTAGAGAATGACAATTATCCTTAGGATAAAAATTAGAAAGGAAAAAGGACGAGACTAAGAGAATGGTTGAAAATATTGTGATTCTAGAGAGCTCTAGTACTAACACAACAAAGTTTGCATAAGATATATTGTCTTGGATAACCCCAACAAGTACTTATGAATTGTACTTGTGAGAATAGTGGTACAATTTTGGGTGTTAGCTATTTTAATTTTCAAATGGACAACCAAAAGGACTTTATTGAGGTATATCATAAAAGTATTCACAAGGAAAAGAGCCTACTATGTGAGTTCTACTTACATAATTACTCTCTCTCCCACCCACTAAAATGGTATCCCAATCCTTATGTGGGATATGTACAATTGAGCACATTATGATCTTGGATACAAAATGAGCAAATTAGAGCTATAGAGGTTCAAGGATACAATGAAGAGGAACTTACCAGGACTTTATGGGTGAAATGTGAAAGTGATAAGGTCATAGGCATGTTGAGAAACAATGTTCAAATGGTTTAAAATGAGGATCTAATCCAAAATTTTAAAGGAAAGGCAATAGGATGCCATGGTTCAATATCAAAGGATCATGAGGGAATTCTGGGATAGAGTGTTAGAAATGCCCCAAGCCTAGTGGAGGGAACTAACTCTTACACTCAAAAGAATAGAACCTCACTCCCTAGCAGACCTAAAATTTGCTTTACATAGATCACAACCATAGGTGGACACTCTCAAGAAAATGAATTTGAATTGGATTGGCCTAAGGTTTAAATTCCGACTTCTCTTGCATTCCACGACATCATGGAAAACGACAAGTGAAATAGACATGGACAAAGAGGAGAAGAGATGGAGTGTAGTACAAAAGGTGAAAGATACCATAGAAGGCATGCCATTACACACTTTATGGCACGTTCTAAATTGATAAACCAATTTGCAAGCAACCTAGGCAAAGAAAACCACCTCTCTATATACAAAATCAAAATTCCAACAATGCTCCAAATGAAATACATCTCCACTTAATTAATCTTAACTACATTAAACCTTGACATGTGAGATGGTACTACATAATTTATGGAGTTTGAATATAATCATGGGCAGGAAATGCCACCTACCAATTTCCTTAGAGATTGTAATTCATACAAAACATTGGGTAAGGGATTGGGGACAAAGATAAGCCCCAATATTCTTTTAAGATCCCCATAGCATGCTCAGAGGATTCATTCACTGGACAATCCACTTGTCTATTATGAGCTCTTAAAACATGATTTATTTTCAAGTTCTTCAAAGAGACTAGATTTCTTTGTAATCTGTTGAATGACTCTAGGAAGTTTTCAATCCATCACAATCAAGGGCCTTTACATATAATTTATGATAACCAATGAATATATTATGGCAATTAGACTTTGAATTATCCTCTCATCTAGTATTATGAATCCTTGAAATAGGGTTAGAGATTCATCCTTATTGTTGGTTCCCTTCCCAATCCCATTCAATGATCTCTTCTAGATTTCCCTAGAGGTCAAAGATGATTCCAACCCCTTCCAGATAACAAAATACAAAGTTGCATTCAAGAATTCCACTCAATACTCTATCCAACATATCAAACAAGCATTAATGATTGTACAAAGCTAGTGGTATAAAAACCTACAAGGCATTCTTGTAAAATAATATACATTCTTGAAGACCTGCCACCTTACTACAAGCTTACTAACATTCTAATCCATATTCGGAAACCTACATGCCTACTACAAATTCATTGTCAATCTCCTATAAACTTATATAACTACAAGTATGCCGCGCCACAATTTCCATACATCCTACTACACATCGTTCTATACCTACAGATATGGCATGCCATGATTTTCTAACATGCTGCTACAAAATTTAACACCTACAACAAGTTAAAGACTTATCAATGTCTACTTGCAAGGATTTTTTACATGGAAGGGGTTCACTACAAGACTTTAATGCAAGGCATTTCAATCTTCTACATAAATTATTGTCAAAATAACTTGAAATAAATTGGCATAATCATGAAATCTTATCAAATTCATAGCAAGGAAATCAAGTTAACTCAATGCATCCAAACATTTCAACACATATAATCTCACTTACAAAGGCTACCAAGTATTGTTATACTCACTTTGAGATTAATCCATACTTTATTTAAATGTGTTATTAATGGTATCTAATGGTTTTTAACCCAAATTATTCCCATCCATCTATCAAACTCAGTCATCATTTAAATTGCATTTTAAACATAGTCGTATGAACATGAGCTGGTGGGAAAGTGTGATACCCATTCATGAATTCAATCCACTCCAATCCATAATTAGAATGAAATTAAACATTCAAATCAAGGCTAATGCAAAGCGGTGAGCACATTGATACGAAGAGAAGTAACCATCATGTTGTTGCTGCAACATCCCCCCCAATGTTTTGTAAAATATTGGGGCCCCTCCTCTATTTTTAATAGATGGAAGTTTTCCTAGAAGTCAAAGCCAACAGAACCCTTTCCTTACTTAGTTTTTCTAGAGAAAAGCCTTGTGTTTTCTTCCATTTAAGTTCTCTTTTTTTTTCCTTTTTCTTTTTTTCCTAAGTAAAAATCTTGTGCTTTTGCACTGCATGACGGAAGAACTCATTGAGTTCTGCCGCAACGGCGAAAGAACTTAGCCAACTCAGCCGCAATGGCAAGAAATCATGGATAAGTTAAACCTTTTGCGGATGAACTCAGCCAGTTCTTCCGCAATGGTGGAGGATCTCGCCAAGTCCTTCCGCAATAGTGGAGGATCTCGCCAAGTCCTTCCGCAACGACGGAGGATCTCGCGAAGTCCTTCTGCAATGGTGGATCACTTTGCTCATTTGTTTTGAAGCTTCCCTATTTTTCGGATAAGCTCACTGAGTTCTGCCGCAACGGACGAAAAGTCTGATTGAGTCTTTAACTTCATCATTTCAGAAGAACTATGCCAGTTCTTTCGGAGTCTTCCGGTCACACTCACCCGTTTCATCTGCAATAGTGCCTGAACTTGCCTAGGTCACCCGAAATGCAACCCTTTGCGGCAAAGTTTCATGTCTCGTTCACGGATGAACTCATCCAGTTTCCCCGCAATGACGAAAGAACTCGACGAATTCTTTCGCAACGGTCGGATGAGTTAGCCGAGATCGTCTGGTTTTGGCGGTCACACTTAATGTTGAACGTGCCTATTTGACCCCCCACCGCATGCACACTACCCTGTTTTAAGTTTTTCAACCACCCTATTAATTGCCACACGTGTCTAATTACTATAAGTAGGGTTAGAACCTTGTTGATTTATTGTTTCAATTGGTTGGTGCCTATTTTTCAATCTCGTTTGAGACCAATCGTGCCTACTGTGTGTTCGCCATCTTCGCAGCAATGCTACCATCCTCAAGTACAAGCAAGACCTATCTGGTTGGTGCACTTCTAACTTTGTATCTTTGATTGCAATAGTGGTTAGTTCTAGTTTATTTTCATAGTAAACACCGTCGTCATGATATACAACCTTTATCTGATCCATTGAGTCTACACGGTTATACCAGTCTCATCACAGTCGTGAATGGACCCGCGGTCTCATCCTGCTAAGCATGTTCATCCCGGTCCCATTCCCCTAGACCTTAGACGTTCAAAGTTACCAAGTCATAATTTCCTATCACACAGTTTATTAAAGCGTCCCGGGCGTGCCTTTTTCCCATTCCTGAAATCACCAGCGTTTTGGAGTCGGTCTCGTATACCCTTTCGGAAGAATCATTTGTGTTTCTGTTCCGCTACGTTTTTGCTCCATGTCTATATTATGGAACATATTTCCATCATAGGAATTCATTATTGCTATATTTCATAGGTGCGCTTAAGCCATGACGTTGTATTCAGAATGCTAGTCTAAATTATCAATGTTGCGTTACAATTTATCTTATACCTTTGCATGGTTATTGGACAGGTTTTAAGTCACGATGCCTAAAGGTGGTAAAAGGAAGGCTAAGATGACTGAGTCGAAATCGGCTGGCGTTGATGCAAGAGTAGAAACTCTATTCGGGGACACCAAATACACTACGGGCGTCCCTCCAAAATTCAAATGGAGATACTTATACCACATGATAAGAGACCAAGACATCCCTGAGGCACTTCTAGAGGAAGAATATTCGTACCAAAACATCAGGAGTTCCGGCATATCTAAAGCAACCACGCATCCAAAACTCTTCCCTTGCTTAGAAGTAATTGGATGGATCCTGCAGCATGAAAATGTCGAGACTAGAGTCCTCTTCGATAGCAAGGGTGAAGCCTTCGCATCGTTCCATCCAACCTATATAATAGGATACTACAAGTTTCCTCGTACTCAGCATCCGTTGGATGACGAATGGTTAAGTCAACTCAAAATGGACAATTTGGAAATGGCTAAAAAACTGCTAATCACAGGAAAGTAGATAAGGAAGAAGGAGATTGATGAGTACGCGGTCCAAAACCTAAGGCCTCCTTTCAGGATGATTTCCCTCATGCTAAGCAGGATCTTTGGCAGGCCTAATGGGACTATCTTTAAACTCCAGTGGGTCCCCATAATCCATTATGTGGCATTCAGAGGAACGGTTTTTAATTGGGCAACCATCCTCTCGGACAATCTATCATCAGCCATAGTTGAGGCACAAGAAGGGCTAGTGGCAAAGAAGTCAGAATTCTACATGTCATCCTACCTAATAGACTGCATTTTGTCAAAACTTCCTTTACCAAAGTTGGGTTGCCTTTGGTACCAAGCCAACACCCTAGTGTTCACTACCTACAAAATACTTTGGGCCCAGAATTACAGGTGGAGCTACAAGCTCATTTGCAAAGAGTTCATCATACCTTTGTATGAGATAATGTTCAATGAAGAGCCTGACTGCTTATCTAAGAATGTCATGAAAGTAATGGAGAACTATGGCGACTTCTATTTTTCGGACGAAGGTACTTATATAAGGATGTATGGAGGCTCCAAGCCCCCATATATTCTACCCAGGTATGCTACTGATTACATAGTCCACAAGGAGGCAGTAAGGCAGTTGTTCCTCGATGGAATTGGTGGCACCTTGTATAGGTTAAAGAAGGCCTCTTTCCCTCCTTTTCCTTTCTTTGTTGGAGCTTATAAGTTCTCAAAGATCCTGTCAGTTGAATATTTTATTATGGAATTGAAAGATTTTCATTTTGGGGAAAGGGTCTTCCAAAGGAATGACAGACGAGGCAAGGCTGGAGAACATTGCAAGGGGATTCATGCTCATTTTGAGTATGCTCACTATTATGACGAAGATGAAGAAGTGTATAGAGGGGTCAGTAACATGACCGAACTACAAATTTGTCATATCGGTAAAGGAGGAGCCAATTCTAGCTCCACTACTGTGCCCCATGATGCAAAAGAAACAGAATAGTTGAAAGAAAGAGAAGCATCAGAAGCCACTAAAGCCCTTTCCCGAGAAGAGAAAAGGCTCAAGGAAGAAGCTGAGAGAATCCAAAGAGAATCTAATGTAAGAGAAAATAAAGCAAAGGAAGATGAACTTCGAAAAAAAGAAGCTCAAAGAATCCAAGAGGAAGAGAGAATCAGATTGGCAGAAGCTACCAAGCTGGAAGAAGATGAGAGACAAAGGAAAGCGAAAGAGAAGGAGGCTCAGAGAAAAGCGGAAGAGGAAAAAAAATACAGGATGGATGTTGAACCAAAGAGCCCAAGCTTACAAGACATGGATACAGACCTCCCCATAAGAGAACTCCGACTTCTCCCTTTCACACCATCGAAGAATAGAATAGTGTCCCAATGGGGCAAGTTTGTTTAAAACAAGAAGAGAAAATCCATTGTCAAGGAAACGGTGTCTCGTATGAATAGACCTTTCCAACGAGATATCATCACCAAGCATGAAACCACAGTCATGCAAGGTACCCAGAATGATCCCGGACTCCTAGCATCTATCTTTGTAGCTTCTGTTAAAGCGATTGCAGACAATGTCCATATGTTGGCACTCGAGTTAGAATTAGAGAAGAAGAAAGCTTTCCATTTGCAATAGACTCTGGTCAAAGAATAGAATTATAAGAATTTTATGGTTGAGAAGTGTGACACCCTTGTGTCTGAAAAGGGAGAACTAAACATAAGATTTCAGCATCTAGAAGCCGAAAAGAGAGCTTTGGTGATACAAATAAGGACCCTGGAAGGAGAAAAGAATGACCTAGAGGGTAAAAACTTGCAGCTAGAATCTGAGAAATTTGATACTGTTCAGCAGATGGATGATTTGAAAGAAAATATAGAGAAGTTGGAAGATGGTAAGGAATTGCTGGAACAACAATTAGAACTCACAGCTAGCAAGGTTGGTTATCTGAGTCCCTTTCATGAGCAATCATGCGAAACATTAAAGAAGATCTATGGAATTCAGGAGCTCATAAAGGAAGAAGTATGTAAGCTGAAGGTAATAGTATCCAGGTTCAAAGAGATCAATGTTGAAGCCACCAAGCTTAGGGGGAAATATGCACACATTAGTGAGGACATTAAGAAGCATATTGAGTGGAGAGAGGGGAAGTCGGGTTTCCCTGCAAACCTCCCTCTTAAATCCATCTCTGAATTCAAGGCAGACGCGCATCTTTTAGTGTTTTGCAAAGATTGTGGGGTGAAGTTGAACATTGTAGCCCAAGTTACCCTTGAGCAGTGTAGAAATCTATATCTTAAGATACAAACCACCCAAGAAAATGGTCAGATGGTGATGCCCCAAGATATAGAAGACTTTCTAGATAAATCCCAACGCTTGTTTGAGCTACGGGATGGGTTAAGTACAGAAATGGACTATGTAAAGAAAATGGACGTGTTAACCACAGAAGATCTCCACCACTGTATCGGCCAGGACGATGTTCACGCACATATCCTTGAAGAAAACCTTTAGGTTGCAACAACAGAAATAATCAGCTTGGAAGAAGAACTCACCAAACATGAGGTATCTCTAAAAATTATGCTCCTTATGCCCACCAACGACATCATAAGAAAAACCAACCTCTAGGTAAATCATATAGCAGAAGCAGACAAAGCATCAACAGCAGAGGTAAACCATGCATCAATTTTAGCAGCATTACCAGCAGCAGCAGAGGCACAAGTTTCAGTAGAAGAAACAGCGTTACCAGAGGCACCAACTGTGGCAAATGCACCAGCTCAAGGTTAATATTTTCAATTTAATGAAAGGCCAAAGCGCTTTGTCCTTTTGCCTATGTACCTTTTAAATTCTAAAAGGACAGCTGGAGTTTTCTTCCCGTCCTTCTTTATGTAATATTTCCAGAACTTATTCTTTTTGTAAATGGGAACTAGAGACAAATTAGAGGAATCGAAGAGGTTAGGGTACACTTGGCAGCTCTTGGAGCATTTTGTAAGTATATATATAGATGATCAAAGGGTAGTAGGAGGAATTTTGGCAGGTGAAAGGACTCTTCTTGTGTACATGAACTATTTCTACTACATGAATGGAAAATCGTTTTGGCCTGTGGAAGCCGGCACAACATTTTCCTTAAGATGGTGTTGGATAATTGCTGAACTATTTCTGGATCTTTCATACATTTTCTGTGATATCTTTCCTAGCTATTATGAATTATGTCTCTGCTATGAATGATCTTATTTCTTTTGCATAATTTATGTGTTAAATGAGTAATGAGATGTGCTATTCAAATCAAAGCTATCTTTGATATCTTTTACTTTTTGCTGAAACTTCATCTTTACGATTAAATGGCTATCTATGATATCTTTAGATGTGACTTTCAGTTTGCTCCTTGCAAGGATAGATTAGATTTGCTTGAATCAGTTTTAGATTAGATTTGTTTCAATTGCATACATTTAGATTAGAGGCACTTGCATATCATCTTTTAAATAAAATATATAAATGGTGGATCAGGCCGCAACCGGTGAACTTTAAACAAATCTTTAAATCATACACGGTAGCCAGAACTGTTAACTGGACGGATTCCCCACACCAAATGGTGAGCGATCTAATTGGGCTTGCTTACCGGGGAGAATCCCTAACTGATTGATGCTATGATTTTCGAGGCATCAACACATCATTAAGTATGGTAAACTCAAGATGACAATATTACAACTCCACATGACACATGAAAAGAGGTGAGCACATCGATACAAAGAGAAGTAATCATCAAAATATTAGAACCTCACTCCCCAATAGACCTAAAATTTTATTTATATAGATCACAATTTTAGGCGGACACTCTCAAGAAAATGAATTTGAAATGGATTGGCCTAAGGTTTAAATTCCCACTTCTCTTCAAGTCCACAATATCATGGAAAATGACAAGTGAAATGGACATGGATAAGAAGAAGAAGAGATGGAGTGTAGTGGAAAAGGTGCAAGGTACCATAGAAGGCATGCCATGTCCCATTACACACTTTATGGCATGTTCTAAATTGATAAACCAATATGCAAGCAGCGTAGGCAAACCAAACCACCTCTCTGTCTACAAAATATATTCCCACCTATGCTCCAAATGAAGTCCATCTCCAATTAATTAATCTTGACTATCTTAACCCTTGACATGTGAGAGGGCACCAAAAAATTTATGGAGTTTAAATGTAATCCTCAGGTGGAAATGCCACCTACCAATTTCCTTGGAGAATGTAATCCATACAAAACATTGGGTAAGGGATTGGGGACAATGATAATCCCCCACATTCTTTTAATAGCCCCATATCATTCTTAGAGGATTCATTCACTAGACAATCCGCTTGTCTACTTTGATCACTTAAGACATTATAGATGTTCAAATTTTTCAAAGAGACTAGATTCCTTTTTAATCTATTGAATGACTCTAGCAAATTTTCCATCCATTACATCAAGGTCCTTTACCTATAAGTTATGACAACTAATGAATATCCTATGAAAAATTACACTACAAATTCTCCTTCCATCCATTAGTCTAAATTCTTGAAAGAGAGTTGTAGATTCGGCATTATTATTTTTGTCCCTTCCCAATCCCCATTCAAAACTCTCTTCTAGATTTCCCTTAGGTTCAAAGATGACCCCCCCCGCCCCCCCCCCCCCCGAATAACAAAATACAAAATTGCATTCAAGAAATCCACTTAATACTTTATCCAACATATCAAACAAGCATTGATGATTGTACAAAGCTATTGGTATAAATACCTACAATACAATCTTGTAAAATATGCTACAATATACTTGAAGACCTACCACCATACTACAAGATTTCTAACATTCTACTCCATATTTGGGGACTTGCATGCCTACTACAAATTCATTGTCAATCTACTACAAACTTCTATACCTACGAGTATGTCACACCACAATTTTTCTTTATACTTATACATGTCATTATATACCTACATATATGGCATGCCACGGTTTTCTAACATGCTGCTACAAACTTTAACACCTATAGGAAGCTACATACTTTTGCATTTCTAGTTGCAAGGATTTGTTACATGGAAGGGGTTTCCTACAAGACTTTAATGCAAGGCATTTCAATCTTCTACATAATTTATTGTCAAAAGAACTTGAAATAAATTGGCATAATCATGAAACCTTATCAAATTCGTAGCAAGGAAACCAAGTTAACTCAGTGCACCCAAAAATTTCAACACATATAATCTCACTTACAAAGGTTGCCAAGTATTGTTATATTCACTTTTAGATTAAGTCATACTTTATTTAAATGTGTTATCTAATGGTTGTTAACCCAAATTATTCCCATCCATTTATCAAACCCAACCATCATTTATATTACATTTTAAACATAGTACTATGAACATGAGCTGGTGGGAAAGTGTGATACCCATACATGAATTTGATCCACTGCAATCCATAATTAGAATGAAATTAAATAGTCAAATCAAGGCTAATGCAAAAAGGTGATCACATTGATACAAAGAGAAGTAACCATTATTAAGTATGGTAAACTCAAGATGACAAGATTACAACTCCACAGGACGCATTTCAAAATTTATTTTGAACCCATTTCAAGCCCATAGCCAAACATTCCTCCTCCATATCATGTTGTAGTATATGCTTGATCCCTCAATAAGTGATCAAGAAGTAAATCCAACATAAATTAAAAGGAATACATTAACTTAGAGCCATAGTAGAAAGTAAAGGGAGTGTATTGTCTTGATTCAACTTCTAAGACAATTGTCATAAATTCAAACATAATAGTAGGTAGATGCAAGTTCCTTGCTTTAAAGGTGGACTATGATTGTTCCACAATATCGCATGCTTAATTTTTTTTAAATTAAATTAGAGCCACCAGTTCTACAGAGCTTGAGTTCAAATATTAAATCCATGTCAAGCATAAGTGTGCACACCTCAAAGGATAAAAAAACTAAAGCCAAGCACATGGGATGATTTAAACACAATAATACAATATATATGAGCCTGTTACAAAGTAACCCTCGGGCAGTGGAAAATTTTCAAAATCTAGATGGTTTGAATATCAGACAAGACTGCAAGGGTTTGATGATGACCTCACCATAGAGTTTTTTCAAGGATTCAGGACTAATGCCACTAGGGGATAATATCATGAATGTGTTTCCATAATCAAAGAACTAGGTTCAAGTAGTCATAGAGACAATTGCAAGAGTTGTAAGGATACTGGTTGAAAAACTATGGGACAAAGATGACATAATCTTAGCCCAAGAAGCCAAGTAGGATTTCCTCTTAGCATGTGAGACTATGGAGACACAAAGAACATGGTTAAAATAATTATCCTGCTAAACCTTTTGGATGAATATCCCCTTCATATAATCAAGTGCATTTAATGTGAGGGTAGGCATAGATTAATGCATTTTTATCATTCATATTATTAGGTCAATTAAGGTATTTTTCACATTTAAATCCTAGAGAAAACTTGAGCATTCCATATTTATTGTTCCATAAAAGATATGAGAACCAAGGTGAAAAATGGGAAGTCAACAACCATAGCCCCTAATGGGCTTGTGAATCTTATCATCTGTGATGCCCTAGCAAGGCAGTCACATAGGATTTCTTGGTAGAATTTTTGACAAGTAGTGATGAGGAATTCTAATCTCTACTAGTTGTTAATAATTGGGTGAATACTTTGTAGTATGGAAAAAAGGTAAAAATGAAATTTTTCATAAGGGTCTTAACCCCCAAACAACCGACATTACAAAAAAAAAAAGAACAATTCAAAGGATAAAATATGGGGAGATAGAAACTCATTCTACAAAACTGGGAGACACAATTAAATACATTATTGCTACAATGACAAAGATAAGAGGACCATCTTCCAATCAATGTCTTGATCCTATTGGGTAATAAAGTGCAATAAAAAAAAATTAGAGATCAAGAAACCTATAGGGAGGATGAGCTCATAGATAGGAAAATACACATGAAATCCTTCACCAATCCCTCCACTAGAATTTCCAAATATGGAATAAATCCAATAACATCTTGGCATATAAGATAATAAAAAAATCAGCAGGATTTGCTAGAAAAGATCAAGAGAGAAGAACTAGAAATCAATAAGTGGAGGTCTATAGAAAAATCTAGCATCGAAGGAAATATCTCATTTGAAAAACATGAGTAGGTAGTCTCTTATTTGCAAGAAAAGCCTCAAATTTTGAAGATGCAACACCTAGACAAAATTAAACATTTAGAGAATGAAAATTATCCTCATGAGAAAAATTAAAAATACAATAGGAGGAGACTAAGAGAATGCTTGAAAATATTGTTATTTTAGGGAGCTCCATTACTAACACAACAAAGTTTTCATAATATATATTTTCTTGGATACCCCCAACAAGTACTTATGAATTGTATTTGAAAGAATAGTGGTACAAGTTTGAGCTTCATAGAATTGTTTCCTATTTTACTTTTCAAATGCATAACCAGAAGGACTTTATTGAGGTATATCATAAACATCTTGACAAGGAAAATATTATTCTACGCGAGTTCTACTTCCATAATTATGCTCTCTCCCACCCACTAAAATGATCTCCCAATCCTTATGTGGGAGATGTGCAATTGAGTGCATTATGATCTTATATACAATATAAGGAAATTAAAGCTACAGAGGTTCAAAGATATAATGAAGAGGAACTTATCATGAGTTCGTGGGAGAAATATGAAAGTAATAATCTCGTAGATGTATTGAGAAACCATGTTCAAATGGTTTCAAATGTGAAGCTAATCCCAATTCTAAAGGAAAGGCATTAGGATTCCATGGTTCAATATAAAATTATAATGAGAGAATCAGGGGATAGAGTGTTACAAATGCCGAAGCCTAATGGAAGAAAATAACTCCTACACGCAAAAGAGTATAACCTCACTCCCCAGCAGACCTAACATTTGCTTTATATAGATCACAATTGTAGGTAGACACTCCCAAGAAAATGAATTGGAATTGGATTTGCCTAAGGTTTAAATTCTCGCTTCTCTTGCATTTCACAACATCATGGAAAGCGGCAAGTGAAATAGACATGGATAAAGAGAAGAAGAGATGCAGTATAGTGAGAAAGGTGCAAGATATCATTGAAGGCATTCCTTTACACACTTTATCGCATGTTCTAAATTGATAAACTAATTTGCAAGCAGCCTAGGAAAACCAAACCACCTATTTATAGAAAAAATATATAATCCCACCTACGCTCCAAATGAAATCCATCTCCAATTAATTAATATAGACTACCTTAACCCTTGACATGTACGAGGGTACTACAAAATTTACAGAGTCTAAATGTAATACTGGGGTGGAAATGCACCTACCAATTGTCTTGGAGATTGTAATCCATATAGATCATTGGTGAAGGGATTGGGGACAAAGATAAGCCCCCATATTCTTTTAACACTTCCATAGCATGCTTAGAGGATTCATTCACTAGACAATCCACTTGTCTATTATGAGCTCTTAAAACATGATAGATTTTCAAGTTTTTCAAAGATACTAGATTCATTTTTAATCTGTTGAATGACTCTCGCAAGTTTTCCATCCATCACAATCAATGGCCTTTACATGTAATTTATGATAACCAATTAATATGCTATGACAATCAGATTTTGACTTCTCCTTCCATCTAGTATTCTAAAGCCTTGAAAGATTGTCAGAGATTCAACCTTATTGTTTGTGGCCCTTCCAATCCACATTCACAACTTTCTTCTAGATTTCCCTCAAGATCAAATATGACCCCCAACCTCCCGGATAACAAAATCCAAAGTTGCATTCAAGAAATCCACTCAATACATTATTCAACATATCAAACAAACATTGATGATTGTACAAAGCTAGTGGTATAAATACCTACAACACATTCTTGTAAAATATGCTACATGCTTGAAGATATGACACCATACTACAAGCTTACTAACATTCTTCTCCATATTTGGAGACCTACATGCCTACTAAAAATTCATTGTCAAACTCTTACAAACTTCTATGCCTACAATTATGTTGAACCACAATTTTCCTACATCCTTTTACATATCATTCTACACCTACATATATGGCATGCCACGGTTTTCTAACATGTTGCTACAAAATTTAACACCTATAACAAGCTACAGACTTCTACATTTATAGTTGCAAGGATTTGTTACATGGAAGGGGTTCACTACAAGACATTAATGCAAGGAATTTCAATCTTCTACAAAACTTATTGTCAAAAATACCTGAAATAAATTGGCATAGTCATGAAACCTTATCAAATATATAGCATGGAAATCAAGTTAACTCAGCACACACAAATATTTCAACAATATTAAGTCATACTTTATTTAAATGAATTATTAATGTTATCTAATGGTTGTTAACCCAAATTATTCCCATCCATTTATTAAACCCAAACATCATTTAAATTACATTTTAAACATAATCATTTGAACATGGATTGGGGGGATGTGTGATACATATACATGAATTCGATCCACACCAATCCATAATTAGAATAAAAATAAACAATCAAATCAAGACTAATGAAAAGAGGCAAGCACATTGATACAAAGAAAAGTAACCATCATTCAGTATGGTAAAATCAAGATGACAAGATGATAGCTCCATGGGACTCATTTCAAAATTTTCAATGAACCCATTTGAAGCTTATAGCCAAACATTCGTCCTTGATATCATGTTGTAGTATATGAGAAATCCCTCAATAAGTGATCAAGAAGTAAATCCAACACGAAGTAAAGGGAAGATGTTGATTCAAAGCCATGGTAGAAAGTAAAAGGGAGTGTATTGTGTTGATTCAAGCTCTAAGCCAACTGCCCATCTTCCATATTGTACTAATAAATTCAAGCTCTCATAAATTAAAACCATAAAATTAGGTAGAGACAAGTTCATCGCCTCAAATATAGATTATGATTGTTCTAGAACATCGTGTGCTTAATTATTTAGAAGAAATTAGAGCCACCAATGCTACAAAGCTTGAGTTCAATATTATAGCCATGATAGCCATGTCAAGCATATGGGCATACACCTCAAAGGATTAAGAAAACTAAATCTAAGAAAAAGGAAGGGATTTAAATAGAAAAAGACAATATATATGAACCTATTGCAAAGTAACCCTCAGGTGGTGGAAATGTTTCAAAAAGCTAGATGGTTTGAAAATTGGATAAGATTGTAGGGGTTTGATGATGACCTCACCATGGAATTTGTTCAAGGATCCAAGATTAATGCCACAAGGGAACAATGTCATGGATGTGTTTACATAATCAAAGGACTACAAGTTCAAATATACATAGAGACAATTGCAAGAGTTGTAAGGCTACTTGTTGGACAATGTCAGAACAAAGATGACATAAGATTAGCCCAAGAAGCCAAGTAGGATATCCTCTTAGCATATGAGACTATAGAGGCACAAAGAAAGGGGTTATGAATAACTAGCCTACTAGATCTTTAGTATGAATATTCCCTTCATATAATTAGAAGCATTACATATGAGTGTAGGCATATATTAGTGCATCCTTATCATTCATATTATTAGGTCAATTAAGGTATTTTTCACATATAAATCCTATAGAAAACTTAAGAATTCCACCATTATTGTTGCAATACACAAAAGATATGAGAATCAAGGTTAAAGGAGGGAATTCAACAACCTTATCCCATGATGCGCTTGTGAATTTGATCATCTGTGATGCTCTAGCAAGCTGATCACATAGGATTTCTTCGTAGAATTTTTTACAATTAGTGATGAGAAATTCCAAGATCTACTATTTGTTATATAATTGAATGAATTCCTTGTAGTAAGGAAGAAATGTAGAAAGGAAATTGTTCAGAAGGTCCTTAACCCCCAAACAAACAACATTACAAATAAACGAAGAACAATACAAAGGATAGAATAGGGGGACATAGAAACTCATTCTGCAAAACTAGGAGACAAAATTAAAGACATGGTTTCCACATAATTGATAGAGAGAAGAGGACCATATTCTCATAAAAGTATTGATCCTATTGGGTAAGAGAGTGCAATTACAACAATGAGAAAATTAGAGATCAAGAAACCTAGAGGAATTATGAGAAGATAGGTATACAATTAAGCATGAAATCTTTCACCAATCCCTCCACCAAGAGAAAAACCAATAACATGTTGGCATATAAGACAATGAAAAAAATAAGTAGGATTTTCTAGAAAAGGTCAAGCAAACAGAAGAAGAAATCAATAAGTGAAGAGCTATAGCAAAATCTAGCATGGAAGCAACTATCTCCTAGGAAAAACATGAGTAGGAAGTCTCTTCTTTGTAAGAAAAATATAAATTTTTGAAGGTACAAGACCTAGACAAAATAAAACATTTAGAGAACAAAAAAATATCCTTAGGAGAAAAAGTAGAAACACAACAAGAGAAGACTAAGAGAATGGTTGAAAATATTGTGATTTTAGAGAGCTCCATTACTAACACAACAAATTTTGCATAAGATATATTGTCTTGGATATACCCAACAAGTAGTAATGCATTGTATTTGAGAGAATAGTGCTACGAGTTTGAGCTTAATAGAATTGTTGGTTATTTTCCTTTTCAAATGGACGACCAAAAGGATTTTATTGAGGTATATCATGAATTTAAAGACAAGGAAAAGAGCCTACTATGTGATTTATACTTCCATGATTATGCTCACCGCCAGCCGCTAAATGGCCTCACAATCCTTATGTGGGAGATGTACAATTGAGTGCATTATGATCTTGGATACAAAATGAGGAAATTGGATCTATAAAGATTCAAAGACACAATGAAGAGTAACTTACCATGCATTTGTGGGTGAAATATGGAACTACTAAGCTCGTTAATGTATTGAGAAACCATGTTCAAATGGTTTTAGATGTTGAGCTAATCCCAATTCTAAAGGAAGGGAATTAAAATACCATAGTTCAATAACAAAGGATCATGAGGGAATCAAGGGATAGAGTGTTACAACTATCCCAAGCCTAGTGGAATGCACTATCTCCTACAACCAAAAGAGTAGAACCTCACTCCCTAGTAGACCTAAAATTTTATTTATATAAATCACATTTGTATGTGGACACTCTCAAGAAGATGAATTTGAATTGGATTGGCTTAAGGTTTAAACCCACACTTATCTTGCATCCCACAACATCATGGAAAGCGATAGTGAAACAGACATGGATAAAGAGAAGAAGGGATGTAGTGTAGTGGAAAAGGTGAAAGATACCATAGAAGGCATACCATTACACACGTTATGGCATATTACCTTAGAGGCACATGTAGGGAACAACACCCATTAGAAGATGAGGAGTGTTTGTCACCAATTTTCAGTTCATTTTTGTATGTTGCACAAAGGTGTGCAACCCTTTAGTTGGGGGGTAATGATGAGCCCCAATATTATCATATGTTGCCCATACTTTTTTCATGTATTACTATTATCATCACTTAATAGCCTTTATGACTTAAGAATTTTTCAAATACTCTTATTTTAATTTCTAGGCTAGATATTATTAACATATGTTTATTTTATTGAATATGTTGGTTTATTTTGAATAAGAGTAAATTCAATACAATGGTGTCTTAGTATTTAAGTTGATTATGATGGATTGAAGTTATGGGCACTAACATTTTATTGGTAGCTTAAGGTTTATTATAAAATATTGCAAATCTTGAAAGTAGTCAAGCATGACCCAGGAATGACTTGACCCTCCATAAATGCTCCATCTTCAAATTTCTAAGAATGCTTCAATAATGAGACAAGAGGGAGCAAATCAAAAGATCATGTCACTAGTCATGAAGGTGACTAAAATTGGTTTTCAAATCAAGGAGAAAACCATTCAATCCATGAATAATTTGAACTCTTAAAATCTCAACCATATTTTGTACTAGAACTAGATAGAGGAGGTAGAATAAGTCTCTAGACTCAATTGTACTCGGTGAAAGCATAAACTAGGTAGACAACACCTAATAATCAAGGATATGATTGATGGATTTAGTTAGAGGTCCTTAAATGTAATTCCCATATTTATATGACTTAGAATAGAATATTTAGGTTCCGAATTGTATTTTTATTTGCATTCTCCTATAATAGACTATTTTGAACTATCTTAGAGAGTAGAGTTTCAACTTGTTATGATGTACGTAATTTCTTAAAATTGTGAATAAAAAAGTGAGTTTGGTTTGTTCTAATGGTGTTCTATAGGGTTTTAGAACTCCCTTGGGTAGGGACCACTCAAGGGAATATCATAAGAACCTATGTTCTTCCATTTCGATTTCCATTTCTACTAACTAGTTGTATCCTTGCATTCCTGTAGATGTTGATTTAACATCTTGGTAGTTTAGTCTTATCAACGACTCTATTTTAGATAATATTATGACTTTGATGCATTTCATGTAATTTCCATTCCTTTTAATTACAACAATCATTATTGTGGGTTTAAAGATTTGTAAATATTGTGAGTGGGATGGTTGTTGCTCTATTAGTTTCACAATTTGAATATATGAATAACAATAATTTATCTTTATATGCTTCCTGTTGATGTATTTGTAACTTCGGAAGATATTCACTTGTATATTGTATGTATTACATTTGTACTTTATTGTATCCCCAATGGAGATGTATTATTCCTCTGGTTGGAAGTGTCTTCATTTGTATTTGCAAGTGTCGCAAGTTACATTGTAAGTGTCGTAACTTATATTTGATGGGTTATTATACCACCTTGGTGGGGTCGGCCCTATATGAGTCATGTGGATGGGTTATTAGGCTTCCTTAGGAAGTCGACCCAATTAGGGTTAAAGGCAGGTTAAGTTGTTGTATAAATAGAGAGTGTGACTCTCTCATTTTACTCATTCACTCACTCATCCAACTCGCATAGTTGAGAGAGAGGAGTGCACACAAGTGGAGGAGGAGTAGTTGCTGGAGACATCTATCTTTTGGGGTTTGGTCTTTGTGATCTTTGTATTGGTGCTCATTCTATCTCTAAGTAATTTGCGGGGTTTTTCACCTTCTTGGTTTTCCCCGATGAAATTCTTTGTGTCCATTGTCTCTTGTGATTGTTATGCTGTGCTTGTTATTCTCTTAGTGATCCTAGATAATATTGAATGAAATTATCGAAAAATTAACATGGTATCAGAACGATACTAAGAAGAAGACATTGTGCAATTGCGGAACCTGGGAATTCTTAATTTTTGGGTTTCTCTCCAAAGTTCATTTAAAGCAGGAGGCTAGACTGACTCTCCTAGCAAGGGCGCATCTTTCTGTCGAGAAAGAATTCAATTCTGAGCATTTTCAATTTTTGGCTTGTCACCATTGCGAGAAATTAGGGTTTATGAGAAAGTTGGAATTTTTAGAATATGAGACCACGGCTGGATGCTCCTCAGAAAATCGAAGTTTAGAGACCCAGATCAAACTTTTTGGTTGGGCAAAACTTCGGGCTCTATCAAACCCTAGTTCGGGATTTTGACCAAAAAACCAGAAACTGCAGATCCAAAAGTTTCAAAGTCAATTTTGAGGGGTCAAATTTTGGAGATTTCAAATTTGAAGTATACTAGCTTGATCATCTCAGTAAGGCGCATCTTTCCATCCAATCAGAAGTTTGAAATTCAAAGTTTGAATTTTTAGGGTTTTTTTGACAAACCCTAATCCAGCTCCAGATCTAGTTTCAACAAATCAAGTGGTAAGACCTAAATATTTTATTTCCATTTGAGTTTCTCATTAAGATGTCTCACCACACCAAGCTTCAGGATAAGCTTGAAGGGGCTGATAAATTCCAAGCATGGAAGTATAGGATTGGGTTAATGCTAGAAGAGAATGAATTGGACACCTACATAAGTGAAGAGGTTCCAGTTCCAGAGAAATATCAGGCTAAGGCCTTACACAAGAAGAACTTGGTCAAGGCCAAGAGAATCATTGCAAATTTTATCAAAGACCATCTCATACCCCATGTGTCTTCCCTAAAGACACCTAAGGAGATGTTTGACTCCTTGACCAAGTTGTTTTAAGGAAATAATATAAATTGGAAGATGACACTGCGGAACCAATTGAAAGTGTTGGTTAAAATTATTGATATTTAATTCACCTCAATTTAATTTATCAACCGGAGAATCGTAGACTTTGAGCTTCTACACTGTATGTGCGGGTAAAGTAATCTCAATGCTCATTCCTCAAGAAACTCTAGTCTACTTACAACAAAATGAAGCTAACATTAAATGACCAATGCCAAGGATCACTAGATCTGTCCTATAGAAAAGAAAACTAATTTACTAATTCCTATCTCACTGTTGAACTCAACAATAACCAACAAAGAATTACCAAATTGCAATGCTATGATCTTTAGAACAAAACAGCCTGCTAGAAAATAAATACAATCCTAAGCTACAGCAGTTTTTAAAGCAATTAACAATCTTAAGCTATCGTAACTACAGTCTATATAAAAATAATCAACCTGTTAAGAAAAAGGTTTATCAACCAAATGCATATGCTTAATTGACCTCAATTAACCTTGTTTCCTATCTGAACTCTAAATCTAATGCTTAAATCCACACAAATATTTCCAAATCTGAAATAAACCTACAGCCTTTTAACTTTAAATTGTCAACTCACACAGTCTATCAAAGGAGAGCTTAACTGTTTAGTGAGATCCCAATATACTATGTTTATTATTTGTGTATACAAATGCACATAAGAGAACACCAAAACTATTCAGATTCTGCTCATCATTAGAGATTAGAGCTGTGTAATAAACATTCACTGGTTTTGGTTTACATATGTATATTGTAAAACTAATTATCGATTCAAGGGAACAATATTATAGACGAGGACTCCTTCCCAAAACTCATTCAAGTACAGCTTCAGCTTTTATTCAATCCTTCATCCAAAAAGAAATAAACCCTAGATGCTTTATGACTACAGTATTCAAGCCCTCGACTCGTTTGCAAATGATGCTCAAATCTTGCAAACTCGACAGTAAAAGAATAGGCTATTTATAAATTACTCTCATGCTGCAACACAAAGGTTTTTTAATAGCCAGAGTCGAATTCATGATTCATGTTGCCAATATTGCGCCACACACTGGAGATCAAAGGAAATATCTAAATCCATACCATTCCTTAATTCATTTTACAGTCCTGTGAAATAAGAAAAGTTCAAAACCATTCTTGTAGCTGTCATTATAACACTGTATGCTGGTAAAATGGAAAATATAGAATTCAATCTATTTGTAAGCCTTTATAAAATCGAGTCTACCATAACCTACATCAAATCCATCACACGATTTATGCATACCCTAGTCTTAGACAACAATTTGCCCTAAAAACCAGAGAGAGTCTTAGATACAAACTGTTAACAAGCTAAATCCATTAACATCAACTAATAAATGATATTAACTAATAATAGCAGTCACGCATTCTATTTCAATCCATCGATGAGCAAACTATTAACATTCTGGAAATCAATGTAAAATGATAAAGACACTAATCTGCTACTGCAAACTACACACTACTGAAATATCACAGTTTGGTGTTGAAGGTGGGCCCTGCCCTCAACGCCTAACACTCTTAAATCACAGATTTGATGAGAACACGCACTGAATCGTATTGATAAAATGAAGTTTTTACAATTCTCCCTACTTAGGGTTTCCACAGTCGTTTTTATACTGAATATGCAGAGTGAGATCGCCCTGGAGACAAGGGTCGATATGGATAACAACCCACAGATATCTTAGCAATTCTGAGCTAAAAATGGGATCTCAGATTCCCAAATATACACATATTGCTAAAGAGAAAACAACAACAGCTCCTCGATCAAAGATCATCCCTAAAATAGCAGTTGAGCAATCCTCACAAGCATCTAAAAGATGATATGAATCCAGGAAAAACACCCTCATTGTAGATCGAATCCCCAATCTCTGCATAAACCTCCTTTGAATGCTGAGTCGTGTAACCAAAAGAACCCTGTATAGAAGAGAAACTGAACTTATTACTAACATATCTTTTAATGAAACCTAAAGCCCAAAACATATGCATAAAACAAGAAAATATAACAAACAAGTAATTAAAATCACTTACCATAGCTTTAGCAGTGTTGACCTCCAAAAAGACACAACAAAACTGATTATTATTGGATTCCATTAAGACTTTAAGCTAGAAAAAATTATACTGAATGGTCAAAATAGAGGACCAACAGAAAGGTGTGAAGATCCAGAATGGAGAGACCATCCAATCTTAATTTACTAAGGTCTCTCAAATCAAAGAACAAATTGAAGCTGTGGATGAAGTAGTGGAGAATGGAGAAATTGTAATGACCACATTGAATGGCCTACCTAGGTCATGGGACTCCTTCATCCAAGGTATTTGTGCAAGAAAAAAATTGATCTCTTTCAGTAGACTGTGGGAGTGTTGTGGCCACAACAGATCCCATGCTTAGCTAAGCACAAGAACCCCCCAATTTGACTAAATGCAAAAGGTATATGGGTAAATTTCTCTTTGTGAATAAGATTTTCGGTTCAAATGTCTTCAAATCTATTACCCATATACTCATACTTCATTTTCTCTGCTTGCTTCGGATTTTCCCTTAATGTTTGGTTTGCAAAATTCTTTAAATTTTGAGTATTTTGACATTTTTCTAGACAAACCCGAAACCCGACACTTGGAGGACCCTAAACCCAAAACCCGAAAGTTTCGGGTGCGGGAGAGTGTTATTTTCATTTTAGGACTTTTGTCATCCCGAAACCCGAAAGTTTCGGGTGCGGGATTTCATTTTTGAAGTTTATTTTATATGAACCCGAAACCCGAAACTCGACAATGTCGCGTTTCGGGATTCGGGGTTTTGTTTGCGCATTTTTAAATAAACCTGAAACCCGACAATGTCGCGTTTCAGGATTCAGCATTCAACTTTTAAAGTTTGCGTTTTGATTTCATCTCGAAACCCGCAACCTGAAACTTTTGGGTTTCGGCTTTCGGAAACTTGGTTTTAATTTGTATATATTTTCGCAACCCGAAACCCGCTAGCTTTTGCTTTCGGCTTTCGGGAGTGGTAAATAAAACCTTTTACTATGTTTTGAACCCGATCCTGCAATTTGCTTCGGTTGATCTCAGCCGTCCATTTCTCTTAATCCTACAGTCGTGATTTAATTTTGGGTAAATTGATATATGTGGGTTTTTCCTATTTTCCGTTATCATTTTTATTTTTTTGCTCAAATTTACTTTGATGTGCTAGTCTTACTGTGAATTTAGTTGCTAGGAGTCGTTATTGTTGGTTTTCAGTTATTTTAGGATCAGTCGTTCCCATTGCTGTGTTTCATGTTTAGTAGTTTGGTTATTTTGGTTTCAGTAGAGTCCTTTTGGTTATTTAAATTCGACTCCCCAAGCTTTGTAGGTTATAGCTTTCCAATCTCTACAGTGTAGTTCTAATCTTTATGTTAAATCAACGACCCACATTTGGTTTTGCAGCTGAAATTAGGCCGCCATTTTATGTGCTTGAACTCCTGTCATGACCATTCCACAGTCATCTCTTTCACTGTAGCTCCCGTTTTATTTCAAATCCAAGGTCATGATTTTTGATGTGAACAGACTTGTAATGATGAGTTTTCAGACGCTTTTGTCCAATTCATGCTAGTTTCGATTGGATTTGTACTTTCACATGGATCCAGATCCAGTTAGTGTTGATCTATCTGTAACTTCGAAATGTATTTCATCTGTGTATTTTATATATATTTATTGTACCCTTATAAGAGATGTGTTATTCCTCTATAAGGAAGTGTCGTCATGTGGATTAACAAGTGTCGCAAGTGTGTGTACTTGCCGATGGGTTATTAGACCACCATGTGGGGTCGGCCCTGAATTATATATAATATAATGTGGATGTACCTAGCTAGACAAGTCGGCCCCATAAGGTCACTGGGAAAAAAGGTTAGTATAAATAGAGATCGGAGATCTCTATTTTATACACTCGAAAAAGTAACTCACTCTCACTCAGAAAGTGGCGCACTAGTGAGGAGGAGGATCATTTGCTCCCAGGAGACTACCTCAGTGTTATTTGGTTGTACTTTGGTTGAGCCATTGCTCTCTCTATCTCTGAGGAAATTGTGGGGTTTTTACCATAGGGTTTTCCCCACGGAAACTATGTGTCTCTTGTCTCTTATGTTTTTGATTCTTATGATGCTTGTCATATTGTGATTGTCATGCATTGATATACTGTATATGTTATTCTCTCAGCAAAGATCCTAGAGTATTGTGAATTAATGCTAAAAATTTAACATGGTATCAGAGCTAACCTGAGAAGAAGACATTTTGCAATGATGAAAGCTTGAGTTCCTTGTTTATTGGGTTTCTCTCCACATATTTTTTGATAATCAGTATAGTAGATTGACTCTACTCATCAAGGCACATCTATCTATCCAGTCAGAAGTCAATTCCAAACATTTTCATATTTGAACCTAAAAATTAGGATTTCCACAAAAATAGGAATTTCTGAAATCTGAAGACATAGCTGGAATCTCCTTGCAAAAATCGAATTTTAGAGCTTTGGATCGAGATTTTTGGCTGGGTAGATCTCCGGGAAACTCAAACCCTAATTCAAGGCTCTCCCTAGTAAACCGGGAGGACAAAAAGGCAATTCTAAAGGGCAAAACTTTGCTGATCTCAAATTTTGAATGCACCAGGATGATCAGCTCATCAAAGCGCATATTTTTATCCTTTCAGAAATTTGAAATTCACACTTTGAATTTTTAGGGTTTTTTCGACAAACCCTAATCCGGGACCAGATCCAGTTTTCAGCATTTCAAGTGGTAAGATCTAAATCTTTTCTATTTCCATTTGAAGTACTCTTTAAGATATCTCACCACACCAAGCTTGAGGATAAGCTTGAAGGAGCTGATAACTTCTGAGCTTGGAAGTATAGGATTGGGTTAATCCTGGAAGAGAATGAGTTGGACTCATATGTGAAAGAAGACATCCCTATCCCAGAGGATGAAGAGGCCAAGGTACTGCATAAGAAGAACTTGGTCAAGGCAAAGAGAATCATTGTTGATTCCATTAAAGATCATCTCATACCCCATGTGTCCTCTCTAAAGACACCCAAGGATATGTTTGACTCTCTGACCAAGCTATTTGAAGGGAAGAACATAAATCGGAAGATGACCCTGCAGAATCAATTGAAAGGAGTAAAGTTTCAGAATGGAGAAACCATTCAATCTTATTTTTCAAGGGTCTCCCAAATCAAGAAACAACTAGAAGCAGTGGATGAAATGGTGGAGAATGGTGAAGTGGTGATGACCACTCTAAATGGCCTACCCAGGTCATGGGATTCCTTTATCCAAGGAATTTGTGCAAGGAAGAAGTTGATCTCCTTCAGTAGACTACGGGAAGAATGCTCACAAGAAGAAGCAAGGCTTGTGGCATGAGAAGAAAAGATGGGGAATGAAGATCAAGCTCTCACAGCTCAGACCAAGAAAGGGAAGTCCAAGAGAGAGCCATCTCACTCCAAGAAATCTTCACATCACTTCAAAGAAAGAAGAATAAGCTTCACCTGTAATGAGAAAGGACATATTGCCATAAATTGTCCTAAGAACAAGAAGGACAACAACAACTCCAACAAGAAGAAGAAGGGCAGCAAAAGAAGTTTTCATGCTCATGCTGCCGAGGATGATGAACCACCCAAGAAGAAGGCTAGGGCAGAAAGTGATGATAGCTCATCAAGTGAAGAAGAGTATGTTCTAATGTCTGCTCTCACAGGTACCATCTCCCATGGTTGTAATGATTGGTTGATTGATAGTGGGGCTTCCAAACACATGAATGGGTTTAAGGAATCTTTTGTGAATCTATCTGAACATGAATCACCCCATAAGGTGAAACTTGGGGATGACTATCAATACCCAATCAAAGGAAGTGGTGAAGCCTCCTACAACCTAGATTCTGGAAAATCTTTGAAGATGAAAGAAGTCTTTTATGTACCTGGGCTCAAGAAGAACTTACTCTCTATCTCTGCATTGGATGCAAAGGGCATGAGGGTTGCATTTGTGGATGGCCAAGTCCTAATGTGGCAAAAGGGAAAGAACATAGATGATGCAGTAGTGATTGGAGAGCAAGAAGGAGGTTTGTATAAATTGAAGGGACAACCTGAACATGCCATGGTGCATGAATCCATGGAGCCAAGTGAACTTTGGCATAGAAGACTTGCTCATATGCACTATAGAGCACTTTCAATTGCAAGCAAGGCAGTAGAGGGTCTTCTTGAAATCAAGACCAAACATGAAGGTGTTTGCAAAGGATGTGCAAAAGGTAAGAATATTAAGAAGGCTTTCCCAAGCAGTGAAATCAAGGCAAAAGACATCCTGGAAATCATCCACTTAGATGTATGTGGTCCTATGTCATCCAGTTCCCTAAGTAGGTATGTTTACTATGTCTCATTTATTGATGACCTCTCCATGAAGACATGGGTATACTTCTTGAAGAGCAAAGATGAGGTGTTTGATAAATTCAAGGAATTCAAAACCTTGATGGAGAATCAAACTAACAAGAAGATCAAAACATTCAGATCTGACAATGGTGGAGAATTCACCTCAAGTGACTTCAAGAAGCTTTGCAGTGATTCAGGGATTAAGAGGGAGTTGACTACTCCTTACAATCCACAACAGAATGGAGTTGCAGAAAGGAAGAACAGAACAATCATGGAAGTATCAAGACCAATGCTCCATGACCAGGATCTACCTATGCATCTATGGGCAGAAGCAGCTAGAACAGCTGTATATGTGCAGAACAGAACACCCCACAAGATATTGGACAACAAGACACCAGAAGAGGTATTTTCTGGTAAGAAACCTGAAGTCGGCCATCTAAGAATATTTGGTTGTCCAGTATACACTCATGTCCTAAAAGAAAAGAGGACTAAACTAGATCCTTCTGGAAAGAAGGGTATCTTTGTGGGTTGCAGTGAAAGCTCGAAGGCTTACAGAATATACTTTCTAGGGTTCAAGAAGATTGATGTCAGCAGGGATGTAACATTTGATGAAAACTCAGCATTCATCAAATCAAGGAAGGCACCTATCGAAGTTTATGAAGAACCTAAGGAAACTAGATTTCAAGACACTACCATGACTAAAGCAGTTCCAGAAGTTGTTCGTGAGTTTGAAGATCCGCAAGAACTTGTAGATCCACCCCGTGAGGATAACTCTCACAAGAGGAAACCTGCTTGGGCTAGAGAGCTCATTCAAGATGCAGAAAGATTTGGCATTCCAGAAGAAGAACACAGAGCAAAGAAGAGAACCAGATCACATACCAGCTATGTTGCTTTACTCTGTGACATTATGAACAAAGAGCCTTCCAGTTATGAAGAAGCAGCGGAAAAGAAAGAATGGAAGGATGCCATGGTTGAGGAATACCAATCAATAATGAAGAATGATGTTTGGGATGTTGTCCCAAGACCTAAAGAGAAGTCTGTTGTGACTTCTAAATGGATCTTCAAAATCAAGCATGCTGCAGATGGCAGTGTAGAGAAATACAAGGCAAGATTCGTAGCTCCTGGCTTCTCTCATAAAGAGGGAATAGATTATGAAGAAACTTTTGCACCTATAGCCAGGTATACTTCCATCAGAACAGTACTTGCCCTGGCTACAGCTATGAAATGGAAAATACACCAGATGGATGTCAAGACTTCTTTCTTGAATGGTGTAATTGAAGAGGAAGTATATGTGGAGCAGCCACTCGGTTTTGAAATACATGACAGGGAGTCATATGTGTGCAGATTGAAGAAAGCCTTGTATGGCTTGAAACAAGCTCCCAGAACTTGGTATGGTAGGATGGACAGTTTCCTATCTAGTTTGGGCTTTACCAAGAGTAAAGCGGATTCCAACCTTTACTACAAGGTTGAGGAAGGGAATCCTGTGATTCTACTCCTGTATGTGGATGACTTATTTGTAACAGGAGATGACAGACTGATTGCAGATACTAAGAGGAAGCTTGCTGCTGAATTCGATATGAAATATTTGGGAATGATGCACTATTTCCTAGGCATGGAGGTGTGGCAGAGTGCAGGTGGGATCTTCCTTGGTCAAGGGAAGTACACCGTAGATATCCTGAAGAGATTTGGGATGATGGATTGCAAGTCCATGTCCACACCTATGGCATCGAATCTGAAGCTTCTATGCGATGCTTCATCTGAGCCGGTTGATGTCTCTATGTATCGTCAGATGATTGGGTCCTTGATGTACCTGATGAACACAAGACCAGACATTTGCTTTGCTGTGAACACATTGAGCCAGTTCCTGATGGACCCGAGGAGTGTTCACCTGATTGCTGTAAAGCATGTTCTGAGGTACCTGAAGGGTACAGTGGATTACGGGCTCAAGTATGAAGCGAATCAAAACTTTAACCTGCAGGGTTATGTTGATTCAGATTGGGCTGACAGTGCTGCAAATAGGAAGAGCACATTTGGGTGCTACTTCAGTATGGGATCAGGTGTGATCTCTTGGTTTAGTAGGAAGTAGTCCTGCGTAGCAATGAGTACAGCTGAGGCAAAGTATGTTGCAGCCTGTTCAGTTAGTTGTGAGGCAGTATGGCTACGGAAGCTACTGTCTGAGTTATTTGATCTCCCGTTGGATGCTACTGGTATCTTCTGTGATAACCAGAGTTGTGTGAAGCTATCCGAGGACCCAGTGTTTCATGATAGGTCGAAACACATAGAGATCAAATATCACTCTATCAGGGATATGGTGTAGAGAGGAGCTGTGAAGCTCCTGTATGTTGCGATGGATGAGCAAATTGCAGATGTGCTGATGAAGCCACTAGCCAGAGTGAAGTTCGAGTACTTCAGAGAAAGACTTGGCATTCTTCAGATCGAGGACACTTCGAGGAAGAAGTGATGGACACATTTGTTGAAGCCATTCCAATCATGTTGGAAGGGGGATCCTTCACATGGCTGTGTATGTAAGCGCTGGATGATGAGCATCAGGATGATGTTCTGGTTTCTGCTTGGATATGATCAGTTGGTTCATTTTTATGTATGTATGTATGCATCATGTTGGATGCTGGATATGATCAGTTGGATCATTTATATGTATGTACGCATCATGTTGGATGCCGGATATGATCGGTTGGATCATTTGTATGTATATGCATCATGTTGGATGCTTGGACCATGTATCTGTATATGTATCAGGTGGATACATTGTATGATCAAGTAGATCATGTATATTGATATGTATCAGGTATGATCAGGTAGATCATGTATGTTGATGGATACATTGTGTGGATCATGTATCTATGTATCAGGTGGATACACTATGTATGATGATATGTATCAGGTAGATACTTGGTGTGCATCAGATGGATGCATTGTATGATCAGGATGATCGTGGATGACGAGCTTCTCCAGATGACATGCAGCAGGATGTTGCAGTGATGATGATCAAGGTGATCATGTGTACATTAGGATTATGTATGATGAGTATCAGATGATACTCTGTGGCCATGGAACAGGTTGTGTAGGTAAGCATGTAATTTGTGCCCTAGGAGATTTGTAGATGGTCTTTCGAGGTTTTGCCTATGGCATGTAATTCAGTGCCCTGGGACATTTGGAAAATGCTCTTTCAAGGTTTTGCTTGGGAGGACATATAATTTGTGCCCTACGAGATCTGCAGATAGTATTTCAAGGTTTTGCATGTGGCATGTAATTCGGTGCCCTGGGATATCTGGCAGATGCTCTTTCGAGGTTTTGTCCTATGGCATGTAATTTTCTCTTGGGAGATCTGGACAGGATGAAAAAGGCCTCAGATGCTTCAGCTAGGTTTTTCCATGACCACATGTAATTTTCTCCTGGGAGATCTGGACAGGATGAAAAAGGCCTCAGATGCTTCAGCCAGGTTTTGTGGTGGACCACATGTCATGTGCTCCTGGGAGATCCGATAGGTAGAGCCGTGTGCTTGTAACAGCCTGGGATGCTTCAGCCAGGTTTTGTGGTGAGATCACATGTAATGTGCTCCTGGGAGATCCGACAGGTAGAGCTATGTGCTCGTAACATCCTGGGATGCTTCAGCCAGGTTTTGTGATGGGTCACATGTAATGTGCTCCTGGGGGATCCTATAGGTAGAGTTGTGTGCTCGTAATAGCCTGTGATACTGCAGCCAGGTTATTTGACACACCAAATAAGTCCTGAGGTTTCCATAGTATGGCCAGTGATGATGAAGACCTGCAGGTGGTGGGCCTATATCCAGTATGAAAAAGGACTTGCTCTATAGAAATTCCTATTACGAGTAGAGTCAGAGATTGGTTGAGATAGTAGCGGCAGTGACGACGATGATGACGATGCATCGATGACGATGATCCCGAGAAGAAGACCTGTCTAGCAGATCTGTGTCGAAAAATACCTTCCTAGTTAAGAGGGAGTGTTGATGTATATGTAACCTCGGAATGTATTTCATCTGTGTATTTTATAGATATTTATTGTACCCTTATAAGAGATGTGTTATTCCTCTATAAGGAAGTGTCATCATGTGGATTGACAAGTGTCGCAAGTGTGTGTACTTGCCGATGGGTTATTAGACCACCATGTGGGGTTGGCCCTGAATTATATATAATATAATGTGGATGTACGTAGCTAGACAAGTCGGCCCCATAAGGTCACTGGGCAAAAAGGTTAGTATAAATAGAGATCGGAGATCTCTATTTTATACACTCAGAAAAGTAACTCACTCTCACTCAGAAAGTGGAGCACTAGTGAGGAGGAGGATCATCTGCTACTAGCATAATATCTCAGTGTTATTTGGTTGTACTTTGGTTGAGCCATTGCTCTCTCTATCTCTGAGGAAGTTGTGGGGTTTTTCACCTTAGGGTTTTCCCCACGGAAACTCTATGTCTCTTGTCTCTTATGCTTTTGATTCTTGTGATGCTTGTCATATTGTGATTGTCATGCATTGATATACTGTATATGTTATTCTCTCAGCAAAGATCCTAGAGTATTGTGAATTAATGCTCAAAATTTAACAGTTAGCGCATGTTATAACCCGTCTCGTTACATTTTAGATGATTGCAGTGTCCTAAGCATAATAATTCGATCATTACAATTGGCTCTGCTTAATCGTTTACCATCTTATCAGTCGGCCTTAAATTGGAAACAAACGCGAAAGCCTTCAGTTTGTCCTTTATATTCCATAGGATGAAAAGAAATTGCATGTTCATGTTGTGAGATTCCTTTGGATATATTTGGTATGAGCAATATGCAAACCGGAAATGAATTTCCCCATGCCGATTTTGAGGAAATTTCTCTGTTTTTAAGAACGTACTCTCTCATCCAGAGGTCCCTGCGGTGAATGCCCTACAAGGCATATCGTTTTTTGCTGACACTAAGCAGGTTGGGGTGGAATTCTTGTTATGTCATGAGGATCTTTTTATTTAAAGAATATATATCTTCAAGAATCCTTTTTTAAAGGTGAAGGAAATCATGTAGTCCGAGAGATGGCAAGGTTTCTTGGATCAATAGTTGGAACCGACTGTGGAATCTCTACTTTGTAGGATTCATTTTTTGTATTTTGTTGTAATATTTAAGGAAGAATACCTCACAGAGGAAGGGGTTGGAATGTTTGGAACTGTAATTCAACAGGAGATAAGACTAAGGATACTCTGTGGCCAGAGTCATTGTAATTTTGGTACAAGACATCTTAATACAGTAATGTTATCTTCGGATCCATCTTCTGATTATCACTTAAATTTCTTTAAGGATTTATGATTTTATGTTCCAGATTGTCATCCACTATACATATGATCTCTTGTTAGATACATAATGAATACATAGATTTGTTGTATTGGTTTTTCTGTATAACTAATGTGTGTATGAAAATATTTGATTAAGTTTCTGTAATTAAATACTTTCTTTATCGATTTCTTCAATTGATCACATATATATATATATATATATATATTCAATCATTGTTGATTTTTCAATCAACAAAAGGATAACAGGTTATATCTTGATGGTCTTTAAGCTTGGATTATCATTGTTTAATTTTCATTAAATAAATCATAATTTAAGTCAGCAAATATCTCATCTAAAGGAATTTCTGTTAAAGGTGATAGACTGTTTGTTCTCTTACACCTCAAGGTTGATCTGCATAAACACCAAGCTTTTCATTTTAGAATAAATCTAACTTAATTTTAGGTTCCGTTTCTAAATAGGTTGAGTTATAATTGCTAAATGTCTTCCATACCTTTGTTTCCCGATTTGGGAAACTGATCTTATTGATCAAACCCTTTACTCATAGAGTGCCAGCGGAGGCCAAATATCCGTGGGTGATTACCACACCAAACAACTCGAGGATAGAATTTCCCTTGCGTAGGGTCTTTCGAAGCCTTTGGCTGGGTTTTCATCCTCTGTTGTGTGCCTTGGAACCCATTCCATCACCTTGCACTTACCCTGCACACCCGAGGCATCAGCAAATGGCGCTAGAAGGAGGGCCACTAGTATAACATGCCTAATCAAACCGCTAATAAACCTCCTCCAGCAAATACTTCAATGATTCAAACCCGAAGCCAGACCAGGGCTTCAACATCTGAACAACCAACTGATTCACGACCTACAGTTCTCCCTGTTACATCCGCGCAACCTACAGTTATACCTGTCACACCTGTGATACAACAGGAGAACAGAGGGGAAATCATTTTCACATCACCTACAAGGGGACCCATCTCGTTAGAGCAGATATTGAAAAGATCTGTCGATAGGGTCTTAAGAGCAGAACAACGACTTGCAGATCAAAGACGACGTGGTCTGGCAGCCTTAAATTTAGAAAATATTCTACAGACTAATGATCAGGAAGATTAGCAAATTCTCACTGCGCAGACTAGTGACTCACAGATTAAGTACACCACTGATCTAAACACACAAGATCAACACACAGTTCATCAACAACCTGAAAACCAAGAATCGATTCATCGACCAGATTCTCCTGAGTATAACTGTGAGACCACTCTCATAGGAACACAAGGTCAGCCAAATTTTGGAACTGGTGATTCGCCACCATCTCCGCCTTCATCTTCATCATCCTCCTCAAACGGTGAGAATTATTCTAGCTCATCCTCAGAAGAAGAAGAACGAGAACGTCCAATGGCAGGAGAAGGGAAAAATGGACCTTGGCTCGACCAAGGTGCAGTCTTTATATTAGGAGATCAACATAGATTACCAAATAATCCTGAGTGATGGCTACCTAAATTCAACCCTGATGATAAGATACCTGCATTGGATCACATAAAAACTTTCATGCAGGCAATCAAGCTTAGAAGCGTGGTACATGAGGATGTAGTATGCAGACTCTTTCCCTATACTTTTGAGGGTAGAGCAACCACTTGGTATTTTGCCTTACCGGCTCAATCTATAACCTCCTGGGATGAATTCGAGAAACATTTTACCCAGAAATTCGGGGATGACAAAACACTGCAAGATCTTGTCTTAGAGTTATCCTCCATGAAAATCAAAGGAAAAGAAAGGCTAAAAGACTTTAACAAAAGGTTTTCATATCTCAAAAACAGAATTTCTACCAATTTTCTTCCTGCTGGAGAATTGTTGGTAGCTTATTATGAAAAATGTTTTCCTGTCCCTATTGCAATGTGAGTCAAAAGGGAACATAAAGGTACTTTACTGGAAGCATTTGATGAAGCAATCCAAGTTGAGAAGGACATGTTTTGTCTGAAAGATAGCCCCGAAATTTTAGAAGAACAACCTTCCACTTCCAGAAAAAGGATTGAAAGGGCCCCTAAACCCAATGTTCAGAACAAGGATTCATTTGATATGACTGACATGAAGAAATTCCTGCAAAAGATGTCGAATGAGATGGTGGATTTAAAGAAGAACACTAATGATAATCAGAATCAAAACAGAGGTTTTGTAAGGCCACCATTCAGGAGACCTTACCAGCCTCCACAAAATCCACCACCACCAAATCCGGCAGATGCACTCACAAATGATGAACTCTTTTCTATTTTTAGAGAATTGGCGGTAGAATCTCAAGCCACCAATGATACTCCCAACGATCAGACCATCACGGATCCACCACTACCTGAAGAAGAAGAAGAAGGTGATCCACGGGTTGATGCTGTGGGGTGCTTTTCAGAACTTCCTATGTATGAAGAGGAAGAATAACCTGAGGCGGTGTTTAACACACATCACCCTTATAACACAAGGTCAAAACCAAAGCCACCTCAAGAACCTTCATCTTCTTCTCCGGTTCCCACAAGAAACAAGACTGTCCCACAAAAGGATACAGTCCTCCCTGAAATGGAGTACAATCTGGTTGAAGACTTAAAAAGAGTCAAAGAAAACATCTCTCTGTTTGAGCTACTTAAGATCCCTGCTATGAGGGATTCCTTACCAAAAATCATGATAGTCAAACAGCCAAGAGAATCACAAAGTAACAATCTAGACTCTGTTACCAAATATGATGATCAGAAACCAGCAAACAAGAGGACTCCTCCTTTCTTGCTCACTTTTGAGATTTTCAATCAGAATGTGCACAACTGCATGATATATTCAGGAGCGTCATCAAATGTGATGCCCCTCTCTGTTTGCAGGAAATTGAATGCAACATGGGAGCCCTGCCTAACCCAAATTGTGCAACTTGACAGATCTAAATTCAGAGTGGTTGGTAAGTTGAGAAATGTTTTGCTTACATTGTCAGCTGATCCCAGGATCCATCAGACAGTTGACATTGTGATAGCTGACATCCCTGAGGCCTATGGGATGTGGTTAAGCAGGGACTAGTCAAAAAAACTTAAGGGTTACTTTGCAACAAACTAGTCCCACTTATGGTTTCCCTACAATGGTCAATCGAATAAAATTAAGATCAGTAGAGAACCTTTCATAAAACAGACAGTCACTGATCTTAATGATTTAAGTGAACCTACTGGTTATCTCACCTCTCGTGTGGAGCAATTTACATTCGATACCTTTTTTGGTGAATTCCCAGCTGATTCCTCACCAGAAGAAAGCATGCAAAATGAATCACATATTACTCATGTCACTTCTATACCTTTCTCTGGTGAAATTGTGCATAATGTATATAATGTAAATATGAATTTTAGATTAGATCCTGTCTCATGGACTTTATTTTTTTATGGTTCCAAGTCCAAGGAAGGAACTGGAGCAGTTTGTGTCCTAATTGATCCTAAGGGAATGAAAATTATGATTGCTTGCAGGTTAGAATTTGATTGCACTAATAATGTAGCTGAGTATAAGGCTCTGGTTCAGGGACTCAAGAAGGCTATTGATTTAGGTGTGCAGGCGATTGAATGCTACGGAGATTCCGAAATTATAGTCAAGCAAGTAATAAATAAAATACACTGCTTATCACCACGCTTGGCTAACTATCAGAATATGGTAAGGGATTTAACCAACTCATTTTTAGCATTCAATATTAAATCAGTTCCCAGATCACAAAATGTTGATGCAGACCTGTTAGCAAATACAGCGTCTAGACTGATCCCTCCAGAAGATCTGTCTCCTCGAAATTTTTCCATTGAATTGGTGTACATACCCTCTATTTCGGATAATGCGACTAATCGGAAAGTGTTTGATGATGACCGACAGATACTTGACTTCCTCACAGCCCAGGATACATTCCAAGATATGGCCATTGATGAAGCAGAACATGAAAAGTCACTTGCTGATCTCAAAAATGTTATCCCAAATTCAGTGATCAGTCTAGAAAAGTTTTATGATTTGCAAGACAAGTTTAAATCTCAAACTAATTGTAAAACTCAAAGCTCATCCTTGAACTATGAGCGAGTCAATTTGGGCACTGAGCAAGAACCACGTTTTATCAATTTGGGAGTTGATTGTACTCCTGAAGAACGAAGGGCCATCATTGCATTGTGTAAGCAGTATAAATATGTTTTTGCCTGGACTTATGACGAATTGAAAACATTTGACACTAACGCCATGTTCCATAATATACCCATGAAACCAGAAGCTAAGCCATTTCAACAAAAGCTACGGAAAATGAACCGTAGCTTAGAACCCTCGGTAAAAAAGGAGTTGGAAAAGCTGCACACTGCTTGAATTATTTTTCCAGTCAGGAACACTCAATGGATAGCTAACTTAGTGCATGTCCGTAAGAAAAGTGGTGAAATTCGATTGTGTGTCGACTTCAGGAACCTGAATCAGGCTTCTGAGAAAGACAACTATCCTATTCCACCTATGGAACAGATTCTGCAGAAGGTATTCAGGTCAGAGATGTTTTCCCTCTTAGATGGTTTTTTGGGATATAACCAAGTTATGGTTGCTCTGGACGATCAATTAAAAATAGCTTTCAGGACCCCTTGGGGCACATTCTCCTATAGGCGGAGGCCTTTCGAGTTAATCAATGTGGGAGCTACTTTCCAGAGAGCTATGGACATAGATTTCTGAGGGTTAACGCATAATTCTATCGTGGTTTATCTTGATGATATCACTATTTACTCCAAAAGGCGACATGAACATGTGTTTGCTCTGAAACAGGTTTTCGACCGGTGCAGAAAATTCGGCATTTCTCTCAACCCCAAGAAATCTATTTTCGTAGTAACAGAAGGAAAGCTTCTGGGCTTCATTGTTTCCAAAGAGGGTATGATTATTGATCCCGAATGCACAGAAGCTATTTCAAATATTGGGTTACCAGGCTCGCGCAAAGAAATGCAATCCTTCTTAGGTTAGATTAATTTTGTACGCAGATTTGTACCAAATTTTGCCCAGATTGTTAAACCATTACAACTTTTGGTCAAGAAAGATGTGCAATTTACTTGGTCGCAGGAACAGAGACATGCGTTTATCCAAATTCGAAAGGCTATCGTTGAAGCTCCTGCTCTCATGTCCCCATATTTTGATAAGGATTTCATTCTTTATACTTTTGCCACTGACTTTTCTTATGCAGCCATCCTGACGCAAAAGCATGACGATGATGCAGAAATCCCAATCTCTTTCATGAGCTCAACATTTAAGGGTGCAGAGCTTAATTACTCACAGATTGATAAGCAAGCCTATGCGGTCTATAAGTCTGTCAAACATTACAGACCCTACTTGCTGAAGTCTCGAACTAAAGTAATTGTTCCATACTCTACCATTAGAAATGTCCTCATCCAGAAAGAGTTAGATGAAAAGAGGGCCCATTGGATGACGGCCCTACAAGAATATGATCTTGATATCAGACCAGCTAAAATTGTCAAGGGACAAGGTCTTTGTCATATCACCGCTCAATCTAATGACCCTATGCAGCAACAATCTGAATGGGATCAAGAGGAAGCAATTCCCTCAGGTGTTGTTAACGTTATCAATGCTCCAACATCTGAATGGTATGATGATATCAAATTTTTCCTAAACCATAGGTTTGCCCCTGAAACTCTTGATTTTAAGAAAAGAAGGGCTTTGAGACTAAAAGCTGCTCCTTATCAATTTATTGATCAAGCTCTTCTTAGGAAAAAATTATGATGGAGTATTTCTTAGGTGCTTGGAAAAATATGAAACTAATGACATCTTATTCCAATTTCATGCAGGACCTGCTGGAGTCCATTTTTCAAGTGAGACTACAGCACATAAGATTCTCAGGGCTGGATATTATTGGCCCATGTTGTTTAAGGATGCTTACGCTTATGTAAGGAAGTGTGAACCTTTCCAGAAATGCACGAGCAAGTTTAAGAAACCTGCATTTCCTCTTCAACCGGTCACAATTCAGTTTCCATTCCAATAATGGGGACTGGATTTTGTCGGGCCTATAAACCCTGCTTCATCCCTCCAACATAAGTATATTCTTACAGCAACTGACTACTTCACCAGATGGGTGGAGGCGGCCCCTCTTAAGCAATGTAATGCCAGTCAAGTAATTTACTTCCTTGACAGTCAGATCATCACACGGTTCGGCACTCCTGATCACTTAGTTTTCGATAATGCATCCTACTTCTCTTCAATCGATATAACTGAATATGCGTTTGAAAAGGGGATTAAGCTTAAGTTCTCTACCAATTATTACCCGCAAGGCAATGGTTTGGCTGAGTCGTCAAACAAGAATCTCATAAATATTCTCAAGAAGACTGTGGCTTCTCATCACACAGGTTGGCACGCACAGTTATATAATGCTTTATGGGCATATCGAATAATCCCCAAGGAAGCTATTGCAAATTCCCCCTACTTTCTTGTTTATGGCAAAGAAGCCATCCTTCTGCTAATCTCACCATCCCTTCACTACAATTGGCTTAGTCTGTCCAAGAAGGTGATTCTTCCCCTCTCCAACATAGAATAGACACTCTCTTGAAGCTAGAGGAGGACAGGGAAATAGCTAAGAACAAATTATATCATCATCAGTAGATGGTGAAAAGATGGTTTGATGAAAAATCTTCATCTGACAGGGAATTTTTTGTTGGTGACCTAGTTCTGAGGTGGGATAAGCAACATAAGGATAAGAACCAGTACACCAAGTTTCAGTGCCTTTGGCTAGGACCTTTCATGATTACAGAAAAGATTGGTCCCAGCACTGTTCGATTACAAACACTAGAGGGAGTTGTAGACACCTTCCCGGTGAATGTGTCTCTTCTCAAAAAGTATTTTGTTTGAACAATCTAGTGCACTTGTACATAGGTGTGGTTTGTTATTCAATCATTTGTTTTCCTACATTGATATTTTGATTAGTCCTCTTGTTTTATTTTTGTTTTCATTAATAAGGCTTCACACATTTGGTAATGGCTTATGACCCCTTTTCTTAGCAACGATTGTTTCTGAAGTTTCACCATTGTTATCAATCTTACTTTCTGGCTTTTGATTAGAATCTAATCTAAAGAATAAACAGTCAAATAAGTGCAGTACTTTTGGATACTTTTCACTTTGATCATTATCTTTCACAATGCTTCATTTGAGTAATTGAGGTTTGGAGGATGGTCATCATGTCTCTATTTGGTGTTTCATGGTTCAACGGGATATCATAATAACCTGACTAGCTCTGATTGCTCATGGATCCTTTTACAATCACTTTGAATATGAATTTTGTTTAAATTATAAGTTACAAGGTGGGTGGTCTTGCTATCAAGCCAGCCCATTAGGTTCATAGGTGTTTAAGTGGAATGACATATTCACATCAAGCCACCATACTTAGAAGATGACTTTCAGTTCTGCTGGAAGGTGGAAGATCCTATTACAGGTCGGTCCATTCATGATCCGCAAAGCACTAGTGAGTAACATTACCACTATATGGTCACCAAGCCATGGTAATTCCTTGTAGCCTATGCCAAAATAAATTGTTCTGTCTTTCATCATGAGATTCTGTTGTATACTAGAACAGGGGGGTCTTATCACAAGCCATCCCTACTATGATCATGGGTTTGGTTTTGGATTGGAGTTATCACAATATGGTCACCAAGCCATGATAATTTCTTTTGGTCTTACAGCCAGAAGACAAGGAGTCTCGTCATCGAGCTAGCTTGACCAGCTTCCAAATCAAGTTTGTGAATGGCGCTATTTCATCCGATCACCAAGTCAGTACAGTGGTCTTGTATCAATAAGGTTTTACATATATAAAAAAAAGAGAGAAAATAAAAAATAAAAAATAAAAAGACAAAAGAAAAGATAATGAAGTATCACTGAATATACATGTAACTAATAAACCAAGGTGATCTGTAATTAGGATATCCATGAGCATTTCTAAGACTGTCCCCAGGTT
Source organism: Larix kaempferi (assembly GCA_027924585.1). Classification (NCBI taxonomy): domain Eukaryota; kingdom Viridiplantae; phylum Streptophyta; class Pinopsida; order Pinales; family Pinaceae; genus Larix; species Larix kaempferi. The sequence continues at coordinate 7,627,538 of BSBM01000264.1, forward strand.
CAACACAAGCTGGTTTTCAATGATTACATCATGGTAAGGATTTGGTATTACTCTCTAAATCTCCTTGTCATATGAGTGTTATCTTTAAAATGGTCACTGTTTCAGATCTATCCAATTTTATGTTCACTGTTTGTTGGCTGTTATCTTTTGAGTATTTTCTCTGAATTAAGTTTCAAGAAATGATTGATTATCATGTTGTCTTTAGTCAGATTTGACTGCAGAGATAACTGGTTCTTCCCATCCAGTCGCCATTTGTTGTGGCCACAACAGATCCCATGCTTATCTAAGCACGGGAACCCCCCAATTTCGCTAAATGCAAAAGGTATATGGGTAACTTTCCCTTTGTGAATAAGATTTTCAGTTCAAATGTCTTCAAATCTATTACCCATATACTCATACTTCATTTTCTCTGCTTGCTTCGGATTTCCCTCAGTGTTTGGTTTGCAAAATTCTTTAAATTTTGAGTATTTTAACCTTTTTCTAAACAAACCCAAAACACGACACTTGGAGGACCCGAAACCTGAAAGTTTCGGGTGCGGGAGAGTGTTGTTTTCATTTTAGGACTTTTGTCATCCCGAAACCTGAAACCCAAAAGTTTCGGGTCCGGGATTTCATTTTTGAAGTTTGTTTTATATGAACCCAAAACAGGACAATGTCGCGTTTCGGGATTCAAGGTTTTGTTTGCACATTTTTTAAATAAACCTAAAACCCGAAACCCGACAATGTTGTGTTTCAGGATTCGGCATTCAACTTTTAAAATTTCCGTTTTGATTTTGTCCCGAAACCCACAACCCGAAACTTTCGGGTTTCGGCTTTCGGAAACTTGGTTTTAATTTGTATATATTTTCGCAAGCCGAAACCTACTAGTTTCGGCTTTCGGCTTTCAGGAGTGGTAAATAAAACTTTTTATTATGTTTTGAACCTGATCCCGCAGTTTGCTTCGATTGATCTCAGCCGTCCATTTCTCTTAATCCTATGGTCGTGATTTAATTTTGGGTAAATTGTTATATATGGGGTTTTCCTATTTTTCGTTATCATTTTTTATTTTTTTGCTCAAATTTACTTCGTTGTGCTAGTCTTACTATGAATTTGGTTGCTAGGAGTCGTTATTGCTGGTTTTCAGTTATTTTAGGATCAGTCGTTCCCATTGCTGCGTTTCATGTTTAGTAGTTTGGTTATTTTGGTTTCAGTAGAGGCCTTTTGGTTATTTAAATTCGACTCCCCGGGCTTTGTAGGTTATAGCTTTCCAATCTCTGCAGTGTAGTTCTAATCTTTCTGTTAAATCAACGATCCACATTTGGTTTTGCAGCTGAAATCAGGCCACCATTTTATGTGCTTGAACTCCTGTCATGACCATTCCGTAGTCATCTCTTTCACTGCAGCTCCCATTTTATTTCAAATCCAAGGTCATGATTGTTGATGTGAATAGACTTGTAATGATGAGCTTTCAGATGCTTTTGTCCAATTCATGCTAGTTTCGATTGGATTTGTACTTTCACATTGATCCAGATCCAGTTAGCGCATGTTATAACCCATCTCGTTATAGTGTAGATGATTGCAGTGTCCTAATTGTAATAATTTGATCATTACAATTGGCTCTGCTTAATCATTTACCATCTTATCAGTTGGCCTTAAATTGGCAACAAACGTGAAAGCCTTCAGTTTGTCCTTTATATTCCGTAGGATGAAAAGAAATTAAATGTTCATGTTGTGAGCTTCCTTTGGATATATTTGGTATGAGCAATATGCAAACCAGAAATGAATTTCCCCATGCTGATTTTGAGGATGAAGAGCTTCAATCTCTGTTGTATCAAGAAACTTTGTCACCGCCTTTTGATGCAAGTCTTCCTGACTCAAGCAGTGATAGTGAAAAGGAGGATACTGAACTTCCGTTTGTTTGCACGCAATTCCTTGAAAAGAAGGAAAAGAAGGCTTATGAAAAGCCAACTGATCAAGATGATATTGTCATACGAGATTATATAATCAACGAAGAACCTGATATTCCGCCAACTTTTTCTGAGGTGGACCCTTTAACGGATTTCTCTGTTTTTAAGAACGTACTCTCTCATCTAGAGGTCCCTGCGGAAATTCCCTACAAGGCAGATCGTTTGTTGCTGACAATGAGTAGGTTGGGGTGGAATTCTTGTTATGTCATGAGGATATTTTTATTTAAAGAATATAGATCTTCAAGAATACTTTTTTAAAGGTGAAGGAAATCATGTAGTCCGAGAGATGGCAAGGTTTCTTAGATCAACAGTTGGAACCGACTGTGGAATCTCTACTTTGTAGGATTCATTTTTTGTATTTTGTTGTAATATTTAAGGAAGAATGCCTCATGGAGGAAGGGGTTGGAATTTTTGGAATTGTAATTCAGCAGGAGATAAGACTAAGGATACTCTGTGGCCAGAGTCATTGTAATTTTGGTACAAGACATCTTAATACAGTAATGTTATCTTCGGATCCATCTTCTGATTATCACTTAAATTTCTTTAAGGATTTATGATTTTATGTTCCAGATTGTCATCCACTATACATATGATCTCTTGTTAGATACATAATGAATACATAGATCTACTGTATTGGTTTTTCTGTATAACTAATGTGTGTATGAAAATATTTGATTAAGTTTCTGTAATTAAATACTTTCTTTATCGATTTATGCAATTGATCACATATATATATATATATATATATATATATATATATATATATATATATATTCAATCATTGTTGATTTTTCAATCAACAAAAGGATAACAAGTTATATCTTGATGGTCTTTAAGCTTGGATTATCATTGTTTAATTTTCATTAAATAAATCATAATTTAAGTCAGAAAATATCTCATCTAAAGGCATTTCTGTTAAAGGTGATAGACTGTTTGTTCCCTTACACCTCAAGGTTGATCTACATAAACACGAAGCTTTTCATTTTAGAATAAATCTAACTTAAGTTTAGGTTCTGTTTCTAAATAGGTTGAGTTAGAATTGCTAACTGTCTTCCATACCTTTGTTTCCCGATTTGGGAAACTGATCTTATTGATCAAACCCCTTAATCATAGAGTGCTAGAGGAGGCCAAATATCTGTGGGTTATTACCACACCAAACAGCTCGAAGATAGAATTGCCCTTGCATAGGGTCTTTCGAAGTCTTTGGCTGGATTTTCATCCTCTGTTGTGTGCCTTGGAACCCATTCCAGCACCTTGCACTTACCCTACACACCCGAGGCATCAACAGGGAGGAATGCTCACAAGAAGAAGCTAGGCTTGTGGCCCAAGAAGAAAAGATGGGAAGTGAAGACCAAGCCCTCATAGCTCACACTAAGAGAAAAAAAGGCTTCAACAAAAACAACAACAAGAACAACAAGAAGAGATATCATGCTCATGCTGCTGAGGATGATGAACCTCCCAAAAAGAAGACTAAAGAAGAAAGTGGAGATTCTTCAAGTGAGGAAGAATATGTTATAATCTCTGCTCCCACAGGTACTATTGCACATGGGTGTAATGATTGGCTTATTGATAGTGGGGCTTCCAAACATATGACGAGATTTAAGGAATCTCTTATGGACCTATCTGAACATGAGTCACCTCATAAGGTGAAACTTGGGGATGACTATCAATACCCTATAAAAGGAAGTGGTGATGCCTCCTACAAGCTAGACTCTGGGAAGTCTTTAAAGATGAAAGATGTTCTATATGTACATGGTATCAAGAAGAATCTTCTCTCCATATCATCTTTGGATGCAAAGGGGATGAGAGTTGCTGTCACGTCCCCATTTTGACCCCCTTTGTAACTTATGTAAATATTGTAATTTAATCATGGTGAGGAGCTCAAGGCCAAGGCCCCACCATTGATTTAGCGTTTATATATCGGCAATTAAAATAGATGCCTATGGTTCTTGTGCGAGATGGGAACAATGTATATAAGACATCATGTAATTATGAATTTGTAATGAAAAACCCACAGCTGGCTATGCAATGCAACAAAAGAGATGGGGCATGACTCTACAAGGGAAAGGGAGGGAAATTATTCAAACCCTTGAGCCAATGGTATTAATCCATGTGTCAATGGGGAAACCCATAAACCACCAACTACCCATTTTGTCTGATGTACCCAATCATTTAATTTTTCCAAGAAATTGGTTAAGGCAGTTAATGCCTTGGGAATGAAAGAGTATGGGCAAGCCATTTTCGTGCATGGGCAAGCCATCAACTTGGAAAATGGTTTTTTTTGCTTGTGGGGCAAGAAACCACCCACGAAATGGTGCCCAAAGCCATGGGGAATGGGCAGTCTTCATTCATTCACGCAGTTGGAGTTAGCTTGGTCCTTTCCATTTACGTTTCTCATCTAAATACTGCATTTTTCCATGCATGTGAGTCGTTTTTGCCTGGTATAACAGTTGGGAGAGGAAGGCCACGAATTGGGGACTAGGAGGGAGGTCGTTTTTGCCCCGAATTGACCCTGGACGTTTTACTAAAAACGGATTTGGCTTCCTGGGTTGTTCACCAACTTTCCATTTCGTTTTGTGGGTTCCCACGTTTTTCTGGGTTAGCTGAAAACCCCATCTCATGCATCCCACTATGGAAAACGTTTTTCCCATGCCCAGCAAGTGGGGTTCTGCTGTTATGTGCATCCTCGTTTTGGTTTGAACCTGTGAATTGAAGTTTGGAGTGGTAGTGGATAGAAGTGGCTTGATAAACCTAGTGGGGGAGGCAACCTCTCAAGAAGATCAAGAGGGCTTTGGTTACTCTTCTATGCATACCCTGAGAGCACTAGATAGGGAAGGTATTGCTTGAGGGACTGTACAGCAGTGAAAAGAATACTTCCTTATGCTGGGTGTGTAGGTATTGTGGGTGCCAAGCTAGATAGATCTTGCAAGGTTATCCCTAGCTCTGTGCTGGAGCTCACTAGCTTAGCAACTCTTCCCTTCCATCTCCTAGCAGCCTGATAAACCCAATTGCAGATTGGCTTGGCTCATCTTGGTGTATGCTTGGCTATGTGTGAGTCTGCTGTTCCCTGGTTCCTTGTAGAGATCATGCCCAGCTCGGGGGTGGTAGTGGTGCTGAGAGATTGAGGAGCACACTGGCCTACGGTTGGGTGGAACGTTGCAGTTGCATAGCCAGTCGCGTGGGACTACTATTGTATAAGATAAGTATTCTCTTGTGTTAAATTGCAATTACTTATTTGATGAACACCTTAAATGTATGATGGATGTGAAATTCTTAATATTCCGCTGTGAACCATACAGTCCCATCTATCTCTGTTATATTATGTTCATGCTTATGATTAAATGTTTCATAGGGCTAGACGCCCAGTTTAATATCACATCTGTTATGCATTTGTGTGTGTATATATTCTTATTCATTTGAATTTGAATACTTGTTTAATCAATGTATATGGGGGCTAGATGCCCGGTTTAACCTCACGATCCTCTCCATCTAGCTAATGGAATGGGAGGGGACGTGACAGTTGCATTTGTGGATGGCCAAGTACTTATGTGGCCAAAAGGTAAGAACATAAATGATGCAGCAGTGATTGGAGAGCAAGAGGCAGGATTGTACAAGTTGAAGGGACAACCTAAACATGCCCTGGTGCATGAATCCATGGAGCTAAGTGAACTTTGGCACAGAAGGCTTGCACATGTGCACTATAGAGCACTACCAATTGCAAGCAAAGCAGTAGAAGGTCTTCCTGAAATCTAGTCAAAGCATGAAGGTGTTTGCAAAGGATTTGCAAAAGGAAAGAACACAAAGAAGGAATTTCCAAGCAATGAAAGCAAGGAAAAAGGAATCTTGGAGATTATCCACTCCGATGTATGCAGTCCGATGTCATCCAATTATTTGAGTGGGTATGTATATTATGTTTCTTTCATTGATGATTTCTCTAGGAAGACTTGGGTATATTTATTGAAGAACAAAGAGGAAGTGTTTGATAAGTTCAAGGAATTAAAAGCCTTGATAGAAAACCAAACTGATAAGAAGATCAAGACCTTTAGATCTAACAATGGTGGTGAATTCACTTCAGGGGACTTCAAGAAGTTATGCAGTGATTTAGGGATTAAGAGGGAGTTGACCACTCCTTACAATCCACATCAAAATGGGGTTGCAAAAATGAAGAATAGAACAATCATGGAAGCAGCACGGGAAATGATTCATGACCAAGATATGCCTATGCATCTATGGGAAGAAGCAGCAAGGACAGCTATATATGTACATAATAGAACACCTCACGGGATACTTGATAACAAGACACCAAAAGAAGCCTTCTCTGGTAAGAAACCAGAAGTTAGCCATCTCAGGATATTTGGCTGTCCAGTATATACACATGTTCCAAAATAAAAGAGGACAAAGTTAGATCCTTCAGGAAAGAAGGGTATATTTGTGGGGTACAGTGAAAACTCAAAGGCATACATAATCTACTTTATGGGGTACAAGAAGATTGATATCAGCAGGGATGTGACTTTTTATTAAGACTCAGCATACATCGAATCGAGGAAGCCACTTGTTGAAGACAATGAAGAACCAAGGGTACCCAGGATACAAGACACCACCATGAACGAAGCAATTCCAGAAGAGGATCGTGAAATAGAAGATTCACAAGAGCCTGTAGATACACCTCATGAGAAGAACTCTCGCAAGAGGAAACCTTCATGGGAAAGAGAGCTCATTCAAGATACAAAGAGGTATGGTGTTCCAGAGGAGGAACACACAGAAAGAAAACGTACAAGGTCACACACTAGCTATGTAGCCTTACTATGTGACATAATGAACAAAGAACCTTCCAGTTATGAAGAAGCAGCAGAAAAGAAATAATGGAAGGATACCATGGTCGAGGAATACCAATCGATCATGAAGAATTATGTTTGGGATGTGATCCTAAGACCAGAAGGGAAGTCTATTGTGACTTCCAAGTGGATCTACAAGATCAAGCATGCTACAAATGAAAGCATAGAGAAATACAAGGCAAGGTTTGTGGCTCGTGGCTTCTCCTAGAAAGAAGGGATAGATTATGAAGAAAATTTTGCACCTGTAGCCAGATACACTTCCATCAGAACAATACGTGCTATGGCTGCAGTGATCAAATGGAAGATACACCAGATGGATGTCAAGACAACTTTCTTGCATGGTGTAGTCGAAGAGGAAGTGTATGTGGAGCAGACACTCGGTTTTGAGACACATGATAGGGAGTCATATGTGTGCAAATTGAAGAAGGCCTTGTACGGTTTGAAACAGGCACCCAGGACATGGTACGGCAGGATAGACAGCTTCTTGTCCAGCTTAGGCTTTACTAAGAGTAAAGCAGATCCCAATATTTACTACAAGGTTGAGGAAGGAAATCCAGTGATACTCCTACTACATGTGGATGACCTCTTTGTGACAGGTGAGGATAGGTTGATTGCTGATACGAAGAGGAAGCTTGCTACCGAGTTCGAGATGAAGGACTTGGGTATGATGCATTACTTTCCAGGCATGGAGGTGTGGCAGAGTGCAGATGGAATCTTCCTTGGACAAGGGAAGTATGCAGTAGATATCTTGAAGCGATTCGGGATGATGGAATCCAAGTCCATGGCCACACCTATCGCATTGAACCTGAAGCTATTGAGTGGCGCTTCATTAGAGTCGGTTGATGCCACTATGTATCGTCAAATGATTGGGTCCTTGATGTACCAAACGAACATGAGACCAGATATTTGCTTTGCTATGAACACCTTGAGCCAGTTCTTGACAAATCCTAGACATGTTCACTTGATTGTTGTTAAGCATATTATGAGGTACCTAAAGGGTACAGTTGATTATGGGCTCAAGTATCATGTGAATCAAAAGGTTAACCTGGAGGCTTATGTTGATTCAGATTGGGCAGGCAATGCTGCAGATAGGAAGAGCACTTCGGGGTGTTGCTTCAGTATGGGATCAGGTGTGATCTCTTGGTTTAGCAGGAAGCAATCATGCGTAGCACTAAGTATAGTCGAAGCAGAGTATGTCGCATCTTGTTTGGCTAGTTGTGAGGTAGTATGCCTAAGGAAGCTACTGGATGATTTGTTTGATCTCCAGTTGGATGCTACTTGTATCTTCTGTGAAAACCATAGTTGTGTGAAGTTGTCTGAGAACCCAATGTTCCATGACAAGTCGAAGCATATCGAGATCAAATATCACTATATCAAGGATATGGTGCAAAGAGGAGCAGTGAAGCTCATGTATGTTGCAACAGATGAGCAGATTGTAGATGTGTTGACCAAAACACTAACCAAAGTGAAGTTCGAGTACTTCAGAGAGAGGCTTGGTGTTCTTCAAATAGAAAATACTTCGAGGAGGAAGTGATGGAACACATTTGCAGGAGCCATTCCAAGCATGGTGGTAGGAGGATCCTTCCCATGGCTGTGGATGTAAGTGTTGTGTGATGAGCATCAGAACAATGCTCTAGATGATGTTTTGTATGATGATGATCAGGATGATCATGTGATGATGATGTGCATCAGTATCATGCACTGTTTGATGATGTTTAGGATGATCATATGATGATGATGTGCACCAAGATGATGCTCTATATGATGATGATCCGTATGATCATGAGCATCAGGATGATGATCAAGTTGATCATGAGTATCAGGATGATACTCCGAGGCCATGAATATCTGGCAGTTTGTGCAATAGCATGTAATTTATTCCTAGGAGATCCGATAGGTTGAGCAGTAAGCTCATAATCGGTCCTAGGATCCTGGAGATCCGATAGGTTGTGCTAGTCACGTAAAGTCCTGGGATGCTCTTTAGATATCTTGCAGGTCACAAGATGCTCTTTTAAGGTTTTTCCTGTTCACATGTAATCAGTCCTAGAGATCTGATAGGTTGTGCTAGTCACGTAAAAGTCCTGGGATGCTCTTTATAGATCTTGCAGGTCGCAAGATGCTCTTTTAAGGTTTTGTGGAGATCACATGTAATCAGTCCTGGAGATCCGATAGGTTTTGCTAGTCACATAAAAGTCCTAGGATGCTCTTTAGAGATCTTGCAGGTCACAAGATGCTCTTTTAAGGTTTTGTGAAGGCTACATGTAATCAGTCCTGAAAGATCTTGCCAGCCATGATAAGGAACATAAAGGATCCTAGGATTCTCTTGTCAGGTTTTGCAGAGGCACATAACCAGTCCTAAGATTCCACCTTTGTCAGGTCGCTCGCAGAGATGATGAAGACCTACAGGAGGCTAGGCCTACATCCAGCATGAAAAAGGGTTGGCTCTATAGAAATTCCTATGACGAGAAGAATTGAGAGATAGCACCAGTGATCGAGATGACGAGTAAAACATCAATGACGATGATGCTCCGTGATCCAGTGACGAAGATCCAGCTCCAGAATTGAAGACTTGTGCCTATATGTATTGATGACCTATGTCAACCGAATACCTTCCTAGTTAAGAGGGAGTGTTGATGTATTTGTAACTTCAGAATGTATTCACTTGTATATTGTATGTATTACATTTGTACTTTATTGTATCCCCAATGGAGATGTATTATTCCTCTGGTTGGAAGTGTCGTCATTTCTATTTGCAAGTGTCATAAGTTACATTGTAAGTGTCGTAACTTATATTTGATGGGTTATTAGACCACCTTGGTGGGGTCAACTTTTACATCCCCATCTTGACCCTATAGAATTAAAATGTAAATGATGTAATATTGTTATAAAATCATGGTGAGGAGCTCAAGGCCAAGGCCCCACCATCGTTTTAATGGTGCATACGGTTTGCATGCTAGCTAGGCACATTGGAATTTCAACATCATGTAAATATGCATTTTAATAAAATACCCACAACTAGCTATGCAATGCAACAAAGAGATGGGAGCATGATTTTACAAGGAATTGGGAGGGAAAACATTCAAACCATTGAGCCAATCAAGTCAAGCCAAGTGTCAATGAGAGAACCCATCAAACCCTCAACTGCCCATGTTGACTTTTGTACCTAATCATTGATTTCTCCCAAGAGTTGGTTGACCTAGTTAATGCCTTGGGGAATGGGAGGTATGGCTGTCCAAATTTGAGTATGGGAAAGCCACCCTGCATGGAAAAATGTGTTTGGCTTCTTGGGCAAGAAAAGAGCCATGAATTGCTCCCCAAGCCATTAGGCATTAACCAGTCTTCCTCCCTCACGAGTTTGGAGCTACCAAGGCGTTTCCCAGCCATGGGTGTCTGTGTTTTCCTTCAATCTCAGCTGGGAGAAGGCCGTTTTTGTGTTGTATACCAGTGGGGAAGAAGGGGAATGGAACTGGGTTCCATAGACACCGTCTTTGCTGTTAAATGATTAGAGAGTTGGGGAGAAAATGTTTTTCCTCCTTGTGGATGCATTTCCCTTCCCATGGTTCATTTTAGGTGAGCCACGATTTGGGGAAAACCCATGGCCATCCTGTTTGTAAAGCCCATGAATGGAAATGTGTATCCATGCCCAGTTTTTGAGTTGCTGTGTGTAAGACGATGTTGGGGTATGGGTTATGGGTCTCCATTGTTTTGGCTTGAGCTTGAGTCCAAGCTTCCAGGGTTCTGATGTAGCCTGATAAACCCAGCTATGGACTGGCTTAACTCAAATGAAATGCTTAATTGGCTATGTATGAACTGAATGCCCCCTTTTCCTTGTAATAGTCATGCCCAGCTCGGGGGTGGCCTTCGAATGGATTGAGTATATGCCGTCGAAGATCCTACAGTTGGGTGGAACGTTGCAGCGACATAGCTAGTCATTTGGGATAATTGCACAATGAAGATAAGTGTTTTCTGTCTATGTATTTACTTCTGAAATGTTATAATTTGATGGTTGATTTAATATGTTGAATGCATAAAAAAGATGTGTGTGGATGAAGTTTTAATTCCGCTGTGCATATTGATTTAATTTGCATATGCACACCTCTGAATTTATGTGTATGAATAAGATGAATGGGTTGAATTTTTATGAAAATACCAAGGAATTGACATCACGTTATCTCCCTTGCTAGGTCTAATGGGAGGGTATGTGACAAAATGCTCTCAAGCCCCCTTGACCCCCGTGGTCCCCCGGATACAGTCGTTGAAAGTGTGAAATGCATTCTCTATGCTTGGGATGAGAAGCAGGAATTGCATAGAAGGTTGTGGAAACCTTATTAAGAGTAACTGGCTATAACATGCATTACGGAAGAGCAATGGGAACAACAAGGCAATGTCAATAAGAGGGAATTTCCTCACCTTAAACTATTTATGTTTATAGCATAAGAATTGCATATTTGGAAAATAGCAAGAATGAATGTTATAAATGTATGTATATGTTGAATTGCTAATTCATGAGAAGATCATAGCTAATGATTGCATGTATGGTTGGTAGGGAAGCCAAGAAAAGGGATCAGCTATGATATGGAGGAGGAACTCCATGTCATGATGGGAAATTGGAAATTGACAAGGGGAAAAAATCCTTAACTCCTCTCTTGCTATTGTATTTATATTTCCTAAGTTTTATATACTGAAAACTATGGCATAGGAATACTGGAAATGCAAGAGAGTAGCAGATTAAATATGAATTAGTGGGCATGATTAGAGAGTCATTGCATAGTGCATGTGAATGGCTTATGCATGAGCATGATGTTGCATATTGGTAAAATAGTGAAGTTACACATGCAATACCCCATTAATGGTATTGTCTATGGTTGATGACAATTAATGGTGTGGATAATGGATGTACGAATCAAACCATAGAAGCTTGATTGAAAATGCAAGAGATTAGATAGATGAAGGGAATATGCACTGGTTGGAATACTAATAGACATTGCACAATACATGTGAAAATCTTTGTGCATGTACATGATATTGCATATTGGTTAAATAGTTAGATTTTACATATGCAATGATCCACTTAAGATCATTATGGTGGTTGCTAATAATTAGTTATGTTCGCATTGGTTGTAGGACCAAAGAGAACCAAAGCATGGCTAAGGATGTGGATGATGTTGTTGCATAGGACCAACAACCTTATGAGGAAATGATGGTCCAACAAATCTGTGATCATGAGGTTGGAAAAAGGATTGTGTAGCCTTGGTAAGAGGCCAATTGATCATGTAACATCAATAGATGTTAATAACAGCCATGCAGGAGAAAGACTGCATGAAGAAGGTAGAGATGTGATGGGCTACCAGAGCACTCTATTGGAAGGACAGAGTTGCATGGAGTGTGAAGTAATGAGTATTTACAGTTTATTTAAATTGCATGGATAGTGTGACTGTGTCTTGCAATTTTATTAATAATGCATATATAGAAATGTATATATCTCATTGCATTTAAAATGTTAACAGCTGAAGGTATTTAAATTATTGAGTGTTATAATTCCGAGATCACTTCAGTGACTATTGTGGCAATGAAAGGATTATATGCATAGATACTCACAACATGTTTGGTTGATTGAGGTTTCAGTTTTTAGGTAGAAAAGTCTTGTGTATGGCGATAAGGATAAGTCCATAGTAAAGACCAGGATCTACCATGTGCGGAAGCCAAAGGTTATGAGAAGGTTCTCATGGTTTTAAATTATGCATGAAACAAATCAGAAAATTGTTTGATTTAAGTTTATGAGAATAATCTCATGGTTGCAAATCTAATTACTGTAGGAAAACAGATTTGTAGATTTCACATTTGAGAATTTGCTTATAATCGCTAATGACTGTTTGGCTTATATAGAATTGTGTCAGGAGGACATATTGTAGGTGGATGTTCATGTATGGTAGCAAGGGTGAAACCATAATGGACAGAGTGATACCACTTACGAGAGCCAAACAATATGAGGATAGCCTCATTGCTAAGCAAATCAATTTTTGTAGGAGACAGAATTGTAAATTCATGTTGAATTTAATTATTAATGCCATTGATTGGTTATGAAGCAATCAGATTTGAAATTATTGTTAAATGTTGCTGACTATTTGGCTATTTGATAAGTGTGCCAGGATGACACATTGTAGGAAGACCATGTGTGATGGCCTGCAGAAGCCAAACTAGATGGGAAGGATCCCATGATTTGGAAATGGGTTTCGGTTGAAACACCATTGTAAATGTTGATAATGTCTCAGCCGAACTGCATGTTGGTAAAGCATGTGAGTGAGACAGTAAAATTATGCCAAGAATGCATGTGTGGGTTAAGGAACATTAAAAGATTGGGGTGGAAACCTGAAGCACTGTTGACTCAGAGAAGGGAGCCCCCATTCTTCGCCAATAAAGAAGAGATACATTTGTAAAACAGATGAGTATTCTATAACCCCAGCTAAAGAATATGCATGTCTGGTTACTAGAGTTAATATGCAAAGCATGTTTTATTATTTCATTATTATTCCAGACTGCTTGAGTATGATTAGGTACTACATGGCTTACATCGGAAAGGGATGCATACCTTTCAGATGTTGGGTTATGATAAGGTTGTCTATAATGACTACACCCTAAAGGAGTGGATGCATTCTTGGTTTTCAATACTTGATAATGAATGTTATGAAATGTGATTACAATTTTAGAGTAGCAATACTGATGAGCTTGCTTACCCTTCTTGTGCTACCAACCAACACAAATGCAATTTGGTGTTGCACGTTAAGAGGCAAAGTGAAGAAAGGGTGCTCAAGAGGACTGTATGGGAAGTGGTAACCTTTCTACGCTCACACTAAAGGATACTATAAGAGATGGATAGGCCCGAGGAGATGTGTTGCATAAAAGGGGTATCATCCTTATGTAGTGTGAGTGGGTATTGTGGGGCCATGCTAGCCTACAGTCAAGTGAGTCACCTATGGAGTTCCTTAAGGGAACCACTGGTTTGCATAAAAGAAGGAGCCACGTAATCATATTATATTGTTCTTATTGCCTGATAAATCCAATCGGTGTACTGGCTTAGCAATGGTTGTTGTATGCCTGATAAACCCAGTCGGTGTACTGGCTTGGTATGTTGTTCAATGGATGCCTGAAAAACCCAGTCGGTGTACTGGCTTGGCATTGGTTATTTGCATGTTGTGGAGGTATTGGTGAAGGGTATTATTTCTTAACAAACCTAGTTGAAGAACTAGCTTGGAAATAGTTGGTGTATGCTTGATAAACCCGGTCGGCATACTAGCTTAGCATACTGATTTTTTAAATGCTTGATAAACCCATTTGGCGTACTGGATTAGCATACTGATTTTTTAAATGCTTGATAAACCCAGTCGACGTACTGGCTTAGCATAGTAATTTTTGAAATGCTTGATAAACCCAGTCGGCGTACTGGCTTAGCATACTGATTTTTGAAATACTTGATAAACCCAGTTGACGTACTGGCTTACAATACTGATTTTTGAAATGCTTGATAAGCCCAGTCGGCGTACTGGCTTAGCATACTAATTTTAGGGATGCCTGATAAACCCAATCGACGTACTGGCTTGGCATTGCCTATTTGGATGATGTTATGGAGCAGCATGTGTGCTAGCCAAGCATCCACCCCACAGGTGACCCAAGGCTTGTAAAGCAGAGAAGGAAACCTGTGAAGTAGCAAAAAAAATGCACAATACAGATAAGTATTCATTTATATTTATTTCTTGTTTGGAATAATGAAGATTTCAGGTATAAGTCTTCTAACAGCTAAGCTGATACACTATTGTTTCTTGTTGGAAACTTTGGTCATTGCAGGAAAGCAGGGACCCTAAAAGAACTATAAAATTCTTGGTAAACCAGAGAGTAACTTCTTGTGCACTATAAAATTATTGGTAAATCCAGAGAGTAACTGATGCTCGATAAAATTCAGAGAATAGTTGGTGGGAACATGAACCACTTAATTTTGTGGACCAGCTGGCGTGCTGGCCAAACACTCCTTAATTAATTGATAAAACCCAGTCGACGTAGTGGCCTGGCGTTTCCTATTCGAATGGTTATGGAGTAGCCTGCGTGCTGGCCCGACATTTATTATTGTATCCACGGGAAATCCAATGCTTGTAAAGCAAAGAAGGCGCATGTGGAATAAAGTTGAAACATCCAATACAGATAAGGATTTGGTTATCTTCCAGCTTCTTGATTATGAATATACGTGTGTATATGATTCGATTATGATTTCTTAAACTCTTGTCTAGAGATAAACCCTATGAAAATACACTAAACATGTGAATTGATTCAATGTTTGAATGTAGGTATTGCTAGAAGCAAGGACTATGAAATCATCTGGAGGATGCATGTGGACATGTGACCGTCCTAAAGAGAGCTCAGTATGAGCAGTAATGAAAGATGGTGCTAGTGGACATGTGTGGGTCCTAGCAGCCAAAGGTTCTGTAAGCAACAATGGGGAAAGGTTCCCTAGCTAAAGAGCATTAGGCAGACCTTACACACTAAGTGTCATAGACAAGAAAGGTCAAAGCAATCATTCACATTGAAGTGAAAGAGGCTAAGGAGCATAGAACTACAAGTGACGGTATAGCTCCAGATTGGAACAAGACTAAGAGGGGGAAAATCTTACTCTTCTCTTTCCTTTTTGACTGATGCATCTCAAAAACAAAGGATTGTTGAGTGCATGTCATAGATAGAAATATATTGTGTTTAATTTCTTGAAATGAATTGTGAATGCTGAAATAGTTATTTTCCTGTGAAAGGATGAACATGAATGAGTTCATGTGTATGTGGGAAAGCATGAAATGTATGGAAGTCTCATGAGTAAAGCATGGACGTTCCAAGTCAATTGGAAAAATAATTGGCTAATTTTTATAGTGTGTTATGCTTGTCCTAACAGGAATTGCCATGATGAGTCTCATAGGTGAGACATTAAAATCCATTGTTGCGGCTGTTACTAGCCAAATGATTCCTAGTGAGAAAAGTGAGAGCCAGTTGTACACATAGATCATGGCAACGGACCAAAAGCTATTGTTGATCTGTATGTAACTTCGGAATGTATTTCATCTGTGTATTTTATATATATTTATTGTACCCTTATAAGAGATATGTTATTCCTCTATAAGGAAGTGTCGTCATGTGGATTGACAAGTGTCGCAAGTGTGTGTACTTACCGATGGGTTATTATACCACCATTTGGGGTCGGCCCAGAATTATATATAATATAATGTGGATGTATCTAACTAGACAAGTCGGCCCCATAAGGTCACTGGGCAAAAAGGTGAGTATAAATAGAGATAGGAGATCTCTATTTTACTCACTCTCAGAAAAGTAACTCACTCTCAGTCTCAGAAGTGGCGCACTAGTGAGGAAGAGGAGGATCATCTGCTAGGAGACTATCTCAGTTTTATTTGGTTGTATTTTGGTTGAGCCATTGCTCTTTCTATCTCTGAGGAAGTTGTGGGGTTTTTCACCTTAGGGTTTTCCCCACGGAAACTCTGTGTCTCTTGTCTCTTATGCTTTTGATTCTTGTGATACTTTTCATATTGTGATTGTCATGCATTGATATACTGTATATGTTATTCTCTCAGCAAATATCCTAGAGTATAATGAATTAATGCTCAAAATTTAACATGGTATCAGAGCTAACCTGAGAAGAAGACATTTTGCAGTGACGGAAGCTTGAGTTCCTCGTTTATTGGGTTTCTCTCCATAGAATTTTGAAAATCAGTATAGTATATTGACTCTACTCATCAAGGCGCATCTATCTGTCCAATCAAAACTCAGTTCTGAGTATTTTCAGTTTTGGCCCTAAAAATTAAGGTTTCCACAAAAATAGTAATTTCTGGAATCTGAAGGCACAGCTGGAAGCTCCTTGCAAAAATCAAAGTTTAGAGCTTTGGATCGAGATTTTTGGTTGGGTAGATCTTCGGGAAACTCAAACCCTAATTCAGGGCTCTCCCTAGTGAACCCGGAAGGACAAAAAGGCAATTCTGAAGGGCAAAACTTTGCTGATCTCAAATTCTGAATGCACCAGGCTGATCAACTCACCAAAGCGCATATTTCTATCGTTTCAGAAATTTGAAATTCACATTTTGAATTTTTAGGGTTTCTCTGACAAACCCTAATGCGGGACGAGATCCAGTTTTTAGCACTTCAAGTGGTAAGTTCTAAATCTTTTCTATTTCCATTTGAAGTACTCTTTAATATGTCTCTCCACACCAAGCTTGAGGATAAGCTTGAAGGGGCTGATAACTTTCGAGCCTGGAAGTATAGGATTGGGTTAATCCTAGAAGAGAATGAGTTGGACTCATATGTGAAAGAAGACATCCCTATCCCAGAGGATGAAGAGGCCAAGGTATTGCACAAGAAGAACTTGGTCAAGGCAAAGAGAATCATTGCTGATTCTATCAAAGACCATCTCATACCCCATGTGTCTTCTCTTAAGACACCCAAGGAGATGTTTGACTCTTTGACCAAGCTGTTTGAAGGGAAGAACATAAATCGAAAGATGACCCTGCGGAACCAATTGAAAGGAGTAAAGTTTCAGAATGGAGAAACCATTCAATCTTATTTTTCAAGGGTCTCCCAGATCAAGGAACAACTAGAAGCAGTGGATGAAATGGTGGAGAATGGTGAAGTGGTGATGACCACTCTAAATGGCCTACCCAGGTCATGGGATTCCTTTATCCAAGGAATTTGTGCAAGGAAGAAGTTGATCTCCTTCAGTAGACTACGGGAAGAATGCTCATAAGAAGAAGCAAGGCTTGTGGCATGAGAAGAAAAGATGGAGAATGAAGATCAAGCTCTCACAGCTCAGACCAAGAAAGGGAAGTCCAAGAGAGAGCCATCTCACTCCAAGAGATCTTCATATCACTTCAAAGAAAGAAGAATATGCTTCACCTGTAATGAGAAAGGACATATTGCCATAAATTGTCCCAAGAACAAGAAGGACAACAACATCTCCAACAAGAAGAAGAAGGGTACCAAAAGAAGGTTCCATGCTCATGCTGCCGAAGATGATGAACCCCCAAAGAAGAAGGCTACGGCAGAAAGTGATAGTAATGATAACTCATCAAGTGAAGAAGAGTATGTTCTGATCTCTGCTCTCATAGGTACCATCTCCCATGGTTGTAATGATTGGTTGATTGATAGTGGGGCTTCCAAACACATGACTGGGTTTAAGGAATCTTTTGTGAATCTATCTAAACATGAATCACCCCATAAGGTGAAACTTGGGGAGCCTCCTACAACCTAGATTCTGAAAATCCTTGAAGATGAAAGAAGTACTTTATGTACCTGGGCTCAAGAAGAACTTACTCTCCATATCTGCATTGGATGCAAAATGTATGAGGGTTGCATTTGTGGATGGACAAGTCCTAATGTGGCCAAAGGGAAAGACCATAGATGATGCAGTAATGATTGGAGAGTAAGAGGGAGGCTTGTATAAATTGAAGGGACAACCTGAACATGCCATGGTGCATGAATCCATGGAGCCAAGTGAACAACCTGAGCTTGAAGGGACAACCTGAGCTTGCTTATCCTTCTTGTGCTACCAACTTACACAAATGCAATTTGGTGTTGCAAGTTTAGAGGCAAAGTGAAGAAAGGGTGCTCAAGAGGATTGTATGGGCAGTGGTAACCTTTCTATGCTCACACTAAAGGATACTATAAGAGATGGATATGCCTGAGGAGCTGTGTTGCAGAAAAGGGGTATCATCCTTGTGTAGTGTGAGTGGGTATTGTGGGGCCATGCTAGCCTGCATTCAAGTGAGTCACCTATAGAGTTCCTGGAGGGAACCACTGGTTTGCATAAAAGAATGAGCCACGTAATCATATTATGTTGTTCTTATTTCCTTATAAACCCAGTCGATGTACTGGCTTGGCAATGGTTATTGTATGCTTGATAAACCCAGTCGGTGTAATGGCTTGGCATGTTGTTCAATGGATGCATGACAAACCCATTCGGTGTACTGGCTTGGCATTGGTTATTTGCATGTTGTGGAGATATTGGTGAAGGGTATTATTTCCTGACAAACCTAGTGAGAGAACTAGCTCGAAAATAGTTGTTGTATGCTTGATAAACCTGGTCTGCGTACTGGCTTAGCGTACTTATTTTTGAAATGCTTGATAAACCCATTCATCATACTAGCTTAGCATACTGATTTTTGAAATGCTTGATAAACCCAGTCGGCGTATTGGCTTAGCATACTGATTTTTTAAATGCTCGATAAACCCAGTCGGCGTACTGGCTTAGCATATTGATTTTTGAAATGCTTAATAAACCCAGTCGGTGTACTAGCTTAGCATACTAATTTTAGGGATGTCTGATAAACTCAGTCAGCCTACTGGCTTGGCATTTCCTATTTGGATGATGTTATGGAGCAGCATGTGTGCTGGCCAAACATCCACCCCACAGGTGATCCAAGGCTTGTAAAGTAGAGAAGGAAACCTATGGAGTAGCAAAAAAAATGCACAATAGAGATAAGTTTTCATTTTCATTTATTTCTTGTTCGGAATAATGAATATTTCGGGTATAAGTCTTCTAAAAGCAAAGCTGATAAACTATTTTTTCTTGTTGGAAACTTTGGTCATTACAGGAAAGCAAGGACCCTGAAAGAATTATAAAATTCTTGGTAAACCAGAGAGTAATTGGTTCTGCACTATAAAATTCTTGGTAAATCTAGAGAGTAACTGATGCTCGATAAAATTCAGAGAATAGTTGGTGGGAACATGAACCACTTGATGTTGTGGAGTAGCCAGCTTGCTGGCCAAACATTCCTTAATTAATTGATAAAACCCAGTCGGCGTACTGGTCTGGCATTGCCTATTCGAATGGTTGTGGAGTAGCCTGCGTGCTGGCCCAACACTTATTATTGTATCCACGGGAAATCCAATACTTGTAAAGCAAAGAAGGAGCATGTGGAATAAAGTGGAGATATCCAATACAGATAAGGATTTGGTTATCTTGCAGCTTCTTGATTATGAATATACGTGTGTATATGATTCGATTATGATTTCTTAAACTCTTGTCTAGAGGTAAACCCTATGAAAATACACTAAACATGTGAATTAATTCAATGTTTGAATGTAGGTATTGCTGGAAGCAAGGACTATGAAATCATCTGGAGGATGCATGTGGACATGTGACCATCTTAAAGAGAGCTCAGTATGAGCAGTAATGAAAGATGGTGCTAGTGGACATGTGTGGGTCCTAGCAGCCAAAGGTTCTGTAAGAAACAATGGGGAAAGGTTCCCTAGCTAAAGAGCATTAGGCAGACCTTTGACACTAAGTGTCATAGCCAAGAAAGGGAAAAGCAAGCATTCACATTGAAGTGAAAGAGGCTAAGGAGCATAGAACTACAAGTGACGGTGTAGCCACAGATTGGAACAAGACTAAGAGGGGGGAAATCTTACTCTTCTCTTTCCTTTTTGATTGATGCATCTCAAAAACAAAGGATTGTTGAGTGCATGTCATAGATAAAAATATATTGCATTTAATTGCTTGAAATGGATTGTGAATGCTGAAATAGTTATTTTCCTGTGAAAGGATGAACATGAATGAGTTCATGTGTGTTAACACCGAAAAAGTGCTCACTAGCTCATTTCCTTATTCACATGACCCATTTGTCCACTTTTTCACCATTTGAGCCTCTAAAAGCCAACATAAGGTCACCAAAAGACCTTAATACACCCCTTTTTCCACTCAAAATGAGTATTTTTCCGAAAAAAGCATAAAAAACCCTCAAAAAGGGTCCAGAATTCCCAAAAAATATTAAAAGGGGAATAAAAATAATAAAAATATTCAAAATAGGAAAAAGGAGGGAAAAAGTACCTAAACCATGTTGGTCAATACCATTGGTTTCCTCAAAACCACAATGGTATTCCCCACCACCAAAACCTATAAAAAGGTGGTAGGAGCTCCTCACTTTACATCCATCCATCTTCCTATCCTCATGCTACCAAAATCTCCCTTGAGTTTTTGGCCATTGTAGCTACCTTGGAGAAAGGACCCTTTGGAGTTTGGAGCTGCTCACCCTTGGAGCTTCTCAACTATCTTCATCACTTGGAGGTATTATTATTGCAAGCACTTGCTTGCCCCCATTATCAATACAAAGTTATTTTTCTATTTCTTGTTCTTGTCTTTTAATTCAAAAGTTTATTATGATATGCACATGCTAGTTTAGTTTAGATTTAGATTTAGTTTATCGTTTTTGCTTAATATTGAAACTGCTGCTACTAGTTAGCAGGTGCCCATAGCACTAAGCTTGGTTGCAAAACCAAGCCAACAGTTTTTGGCGACTCCAAGAAATAAATGGATTTCTTTTTCAAAAATTGCTATGGGCAAAATCTCAAGGAAGTAAACAGCAAAATTTTAATCTAGATAAAATGCAAAATAAATCCTTCTTTCAATTTCTGAAAATTTTTAAAAAGACTCTTTCAAAAGTGCATTCTAAATAGTAAAATTTTTCTATGGCTGTAAAATATGCAGGAATTTTAATACTGTAAAAATGTGCTATGTGGGAAGAAAATACAGTAAAAAATTAATTTTTTAAACGGATCGGCCGAATGAAAAAATTGGCATCGCGGGTTTTGACAGAACAGCCGCGATGGACCGCGCGGGTTTCTGTCGCACAGTTGCGCGGCTCATCGCGACTATGCGGCTCTTTTCCGCGCGGTTCACTGCGGCTTCGCGGTCAATTAGTGCGCTGCACATCGCAGCTTCGTGGACCTTTTCCACGCTGCACATCGCGACTGTGTGACGAAATCTCGCGCTACACATCGCGGCTTCACGGCTGAAACCCGCGCTGCCCATCGCGACTGTGTGACAGAAACCCACGCGGTCCATCGCGGCTGTTCTGTCAAAACCCGCGATGCCAATTTTTTCATTCGGCCGATACGTTTAAAAAATTAATTTTTTACTGTATTTTCTGCCCACATAGCACATTTTTACAGTATTAAAATTGCTGCATATTTTACAGCCATAGAAAAATTTTACTATTTAGAATGCACCTTTGAAAGAGTCTTTTTAAAAAATTTCAGAAATTGAAAGAAGGATTTATTTTGCATTTTATGTAGATTAAAATTTTGCTGTTTACTTCCTTGAGATTTTGCCCATAGCAATTTTTGAAAAAGAAATCCATTTATTTCTTGGAAAAATTTATATTATTTGCTTTCCTATTTCAAAAGATCCTTTGTTTTTTGAATATTTTCGGCAAAGTATTTACTTTTTCAATTTCAGTTTAAAATACCACACATGCACCCACTCAAACACATAATTTAAACTGAGCCTTAAAATTTACCCTAACTTCAACCAACTTTTAACCCCACTTGGGGAACACTTAAAAGAACTTTGTAGCTAGGTAGTATTGAGGGGATAGGTGTTCCAATAACACCCCTCAGTTATTACATCTGAGACATAGCTGTTGTCCATTAGGGAACCAAAATCTCCTAGTATTTTTTGGCACGATCATAACCAGTTTATCGGAAGGCCTCTCCCCTATGAGGGTTGAAGTCGCGAGGATGGTTCCGGAAGCCTGAGTGGAATACCGAAATCCATTCAGTAACCGAAGGGCTACCATTCGCAGTTCTCGGGATATCCTTGTATGGGGATATTGCGGTAAAAGGACCAAACGGCAGATTTACCTTTTCTGGACGTGTCATGAACGGAGTATCCTAGTTGCCATTCTTTAGGATTGATTACCCGGTGTCCCTCCCGGTAGAGGGATATCTAGCCGTTGATTCAACACTCAATATTGTCTAACTTGGATTTCATCACCTTGCAGAGAATATCGTTTGTTGATTCACAATACTTTTAGTTAGGTGTTTGCATGATACAATCCACCTTTGGTCTAGTAGCACCTCTTTTTTCTAGAAGCTGTTTGACTGTTGGTATTCTGACCATTTTTGTTACATCCCTCCACTTATTCTAGCACAGCTGCTATAATAAGTGCTTTTTGAGGTTGATTTTTTGGCCTGAGAGCCTTCATTTTCACTCCCCTTCTTGCACCCTTGGTTGCATTAGGGTTTCGAGTCTTTTATACATTACCACCTTACACTATACATATTTTTACACAAAAACTTATTTCTCACCATTGAGAATTTTAGACGCTCTCGTCGTCTTCAGGGTGAACTCCCAGAGTTCAGTCTACTTGGCTCTCCACATCACCGACGTAGAGCCTTATCCCTTGACTCGACACATCGTCGATCAACCATACAGTCATCCAATTCTGACACGCCTCACTTCACATCTGATTCTGAGGCAGATCCGAAAACCCCACTGCGTTATTCCCAACCAACCTTATGGATGGAACACCATTCGACCCACTTTTTACCAGCACCATAGGAGATACGTCCATAGACCCTTCTACTGCGGTGCCATCCATGGAAACAACCACCCCCCTAGGCATGCCTAATATGGGGAACACTCCACCTTTAGGAATGCCCAACACAGGGACACCTCCTGTTATAGGAATTCCCAACACAGGGCCACCACCTGTTATGGGTATGCCCAACATAGGGGTCACACCCCCTCTAATTACCACAACCCAGATTCCAGGAATCACCACTACTGTTCCTAACCCCAGTGTAACCCATGTTGCACTCGGAAACGCTAGTCCATACCAGACCACAGCTATTGGAGGACACATACCTTCAATACCTAGCATGCCCTTAGGCGCTACTGGACTCCTACATCATACCACCATGACTAGTCATGTCCCAGTCACTACGCCACATCCATCTGCTACCTTACCTTACATGGCGAGCCTGAACTTACCAGACTTATCCAGGTTAACCAATGATCCTATCAGACACGACCCTGCGTGGCCTCATATGCCCACCAAACTACCCTCCGACATCCCTAAATTTGAGGGCAAGGCAGGTGAGGACCCCGAGAACCATATTATGTCCTTCCATCTATGATGCTCCTCCAACTCTATAGTGGATGACTCTGTCCACCTCCGTCTGTTACAGCGCACCTTCACTGGCTCTGCAGCTAAGTGGTATATCAAGCAGCCCCATGGGACCCATGCCACCTTTACCTCCCTTGCCTCGACCTTCCTGCAGTTCTTTCAGTTACCTTTTCTCTATGATGCGGGAGTCGAGATCCTACTGTATTGCAGACAGAACACGACCACCCACATCACTGACCACATTCATGAGTGGCGTAGACACCGAAGCCTCTGCAAAATCAAGTTAGACAACCGTATCATCTTAGATTGGTTTCTCAAGTCCCTCCTCCCTCTCATTGCGAAGGATGTGGCATCCGAACGAACCCAGTCTAAAGAAGAGGCCATCCTCAAAGCCCAACAGTTTGACCTCATTTATGCCCAATCGGGTTATCTGTATACCATTATACCAGACGCCCCTCGGGGCGAGTCATCCCAACACGATGTGCCAGGGGCATCCCATGCCACAGATGGCATGATTGGTCGTATGGCCTCGCATCCCCAACCCTTTTCCATTGCACATCCTAGCCATGGCCCCGACCTTTCGCGGGCTACATCTCAATCTGGAGCAACCAATTCATATGCTCCCATGGCACATCACCACCATACCCATGGACTTTCATGTCCACCTCAGTGCTTTGGTCATGCACCACCTGCATACACCCCCCTAGCTGCACCTCAACCGATGTATTACCCACAGCAAGCTGCGATAGCTAGCCCAACACCTCCAATAGCTCAGGGTTACCAACAACCGCAGCAAGTAACTAGTCCACCTCCAGCCCCACCGGCTTATTATCCCCCACAACCTGCTCCTGCACCTGCGGTGAACCAAAATCCTCCTACTGCTCAAGGGCAAGTGTACACACAGCACAACCAGCCCCAGCACCAAAACAACCAGCGCAAATAGGGTGGGAAACAGAACCGTGGAAGAGGACGTAACCGCGGAAACAATCAATAACAACATCAAGGTCCTCCACCTCCCAATCCTCTGCAAAATAATAACGTTGATCCTCCCAACCAGAATCCGGATCGTAACCCCAGACATCCCAAAAACAATAACCTCATAACAAACCATCCTTGTTCTATTTGTGGGGTCTATGGCCATTACACACATGCTTTCCCACATTTGGAGCGAGCTCGGCAACTCTGGACTGACGATGCCCATCGTCAAGGGCAAGCGGCTCCTCAACCGCCACCCAACCCTCCACCACCACAACATCAACCTTTGGTGTTGCAAAATCCCTTTCCAACCCAAGGCGTAGTGAACACTTAGCCGTTAGCTCCCCCTCATAACAACGTGCCACCACAACAAATCACTTATGCCGCTCCTGATCAACCCATGTTCGATTCAGGTACTCACCACTTGTTGATGATGTCAACCGCCAATGCCAACCTCCAAACCCGTCGGAACCAATATGGCTCCTTCTCTGAAACCCCTCCTGCCGATAAAAACACTAACGTTAATCCCACAGATCAAACATTACATATACCTCCGGCTCCGCTTGATGGCGCTCCCAAAGCACCTCGCTTCCCACTTCGTCGCATCAATAATAACCCCAATGCTCGCGCTGTCTCAAATTAAAACATTGTAGATGACTTAGCCCAATCTCCTGCAGCCATGTCTGCTTTAGAAGTCTTAAAAAAATGTCCTTCGCAGCGCAAGACTTTGCTCTCCGCCATTGGCGCTATTGACCCCAATGATTCACAACTGATCGCATTCAATTCAGACCAGTCCGAACCACTCTTGCCTTCCACTTTAGCATTCCAAGTTTCCGTTTCTGTTTGGAATCTTGTCATCCATCGATGCATTATCAATGAGGGTGCCTCTACATGTGTTATGTCCACATTCATTTGGCAGAAGTTGGGATCCCCTACTCTTCAGCAGTCCACCACTGCGTTGCGAGCCTACGACGGTCGTTCAGCTCAACCCCAGGGTCTCTTACCTAATGTCCCTGTCCAGCTGGCTGGTAAAACCGTGCTCATTGACATAGAGGTCATCAATGCCCAACTTGACTATAACCTCTTACTTGGCCGCAGCTACATGTATGCCATGCGGGCTGTTGCCTCATCCATTTTTCGTACCATGCAGTTCCCCCATGAGGGACGCGTGGTCAAGGTCGACCAACTCACCTATTACGATCCCAAGGCCCCCGCTGCACCTGAAAATGTTCTCCCCATGGTTGAAAAACCTGTTTGTGGTGCAACTACCTCATTCATTTCCTCAGTAGGACCCAGAATTTACTCCGACGCACCGATGACTTCTACATTCCAGTCCATTCCACCACCGTCAACGAAGACCCACATCGCGGACCTCTGTACTCTTTCCCACAATACACAAACAACCAACAATCAACCATCCTTGTTACCTAAACCACCATTGGTCCCTAGTCACATTGGGGTTACACCCATCCACACAATCCCCTTTCTATTCCCTCCTTCGGGCGTAGTAAGCGCTCCAGTTATGGCTACCCTTAGTCTCCCCGGGCTAACCTTGGGATTACCCGTGTGGTATATTTCGCCTCCTGTTCCCACGCCGACACCAAATGTCATCCTGCAACTGGTGCAACCCATTGTCAATTCTACCCAACCACCTCCCGGTATCACGACTCCTTCGTCATCTACGAATCCCCCTCCTCTCATCAGGCCCACTGGGAGCAGAGGCCCACAACCATACACTGCGGCACACCCACCCAAAGCAGTTAAACCTCCCCCCGTGTTCCGTGCTCCTCCTAAATGCTCGTTGTGTGATGAGTTAGGCCATCCAACCCATCAGTGTCCACAGTTACCTGCATTACAGGAACACATGCAAATGCTTGACAACGACCCCAACATCCCAGTTGTCAAACTCGACCCAAATCCCAAGCCTCGTGATAAATCACTGCGCACCAACCACCCTTGTGCCATATGTGGTGTTTACGACCACTACTCACATCACTGTCCTGATATCCCAGATTACAGAGCAGCGTTGTACGAATTGAATAATGTCGACTTAGAAATATCTCCTCCCCTCAGTGAGGAAATATACCCTCCCATATCATCCTCATCCGGAGAGATTAACACCATTTATATGATCTCTTCGACTACACAAACCTCGTCAACTGACTTGACCACTCACAGCTTCCACAATGATGAAGAGATTCTCGAGGCTCCTACTGCTCCTGATGCCTCTCGGGAAAATAACATGGCCAATATTTCTCCCGTCATCCACATCGACATCTCTGACCCACCTGGTGCCCTTCATACCATTACGTTAGGAGCCTCCCACAGTGAGCATAAAATTGGAGAATACAAAAAACTGTTCCAAGAATTCACTGATGTCTTTACTTGGTCAGATACCGAAATGCCTGGCCTTGACCCCGCCATTTATACGATCTCCACTGGATACCCTTTTATCCGATCGGCCCCTTCCATTGATACCGTTCACACACATGTTCCACTTTGCTACGTCGGTTTCGCTGATGGTGCAAGCCATTGGTCCCCCAATCTAGCCTCCGCAACTTGGGTAATATATTCCCCTTCACATGAGTTGATCCACATCGACGGAGTGTGTTTAGGTGCTGCCACCAACAACCAAGCTGA
This sequence comes from Larix kaempferi, assembly GCA_027924585.1. Classification (NCBI taxonomy): domain Eukaryota; kingdom Viridiplantae; phylum Streptophyta; class Pinopsida; order Pinales; family Pinaceae; genus Larix; species Larix kaempferi. Next base: position 7,654,877 of record BSBM01000264.1, read on the forward strand.
ATACGACGTCGTGACCGGTCTCTTGGCCGTAGCTCTCCAATTGAACATACGTCACCTTAACTTTTTCCTGGACTCACAACTCCTTGTTTCCCAACTCAACAATGATTACCAGGTACGCAATCCCTGTCTTTTCAGAAAATTCCTGCGCACTAAACAAATTGTTAGATAGTTTGAATCAATTTCATTTACACACGTCCCAAGAAACCTCAATAGTGTAGCGGACCACATGGCCAACAACATTCTAGACTGGCACATTAATCGCATCATACCATAAACAAATAATGCATCCACGTGCATAACATGTGCCTCCACGAGCATAAACAAAAAATCAAAATTTTGCATCCACGTGCATAACGTGTACCTCCACGGGCATACAGAAAATCAAACATGCCTCCACGGGCGAAATCGAGAAATAGCTCTGACTGCTCTGCCAAACTCGCACGTAACAATGACACGCCATATGGGCCCCACGCCCTATTTATAGAAATTCCACCATTTTTCAAATAGCCATTCCAGTGTCATACGACGTTCGTTTCTCAAACTGTTGGTACCGTTGGAATCAACACAGCGAGAACTTCATGATACATCTTTCCTTTTCCTGTTTTCATCAGGTCCATTTTTTACCCTTTTTTGGACCCCCTTGTCGCCTCGGTTTGCGTGCCACATCGGCCGTCGTCCGTTTTTTACGAGTCTTATATCGCCGGATTCAGTTTTCCGTGCTCGTGATGATGCTTGAGATCATTTCTCGCTCTCACGCCCATATTTTTCGGGCATTTTTCCATGCCCCCCTCGTTGCCTCGGTTTGCGTGCCACATCGGTTGTCGTCCGTTTTTTACTTATATCGCCGGATTCAATTTTTCGCGCTCGTGATGATGCTTGAGATCATTTCTCGCTCTCACGCCCATATTTTTTGGGCATTTTTTCCCATGCCCCCTCGTCGCCTCGGTTTGCGTGACACATCGGTCGTCGTCCATTTTTAACATGCCTTATATCGCCAGATTCAGTTTTCCGCGCTTGTGATGACGCTTGAGATCATTTCTCGCTCTCACCCCCATATTTTACAGGCATTTTTACCATGCCACCCATCACCTCGGTTTGCGTGCCACATTGACCGTTGCCCCTTTTTTACAATCTTTATGTCACCGGATCCAGTGTCCCGCACACATGATAACGCTTGAGACCTTTTCTCACTCCCATCAATCCCTTGTTGTTCGGTATAATTTTATCCCTTTTTCGGGCCGAGCAATCCCTTTTACGAAAAAGGCACTTAGGGAGTTTCTGTTAAGCTCTTTTCTGACTCCTAAAACAATGAAAATATCGCCGAGCAATCTTGCTTCCTTTCACGCTTGCTAAACGTATCTGAAAGGGCGTCTACCTGGTATAAGTTTACCCCTTTTCCGGACCTTGTAGACTAATTATGAAAAAGGAATACTCTAGTCACATCGGCTAGAAGAGTTCTCCATTTGCATCATTTTATGCTTTTTCGGGCCTTGGAGACTAACTCACGAAAAAGACCACCAATGGAGTCCACTTACCGCTTTCAGACTCTCTAAACATGAAAGAGACCATGAGAAATCACCATCCTGGGCTCGTAAAACCAACAGGACAGTAATCATAACCACTGCAGTCTTCTTATCATTTTCAGACTCCTTAAAAATGAAAGCACCAATGAGCACGAACAGTCCTGGGCTCACAAAATCCACAGGACAGTACCATTTCAGAGCACACTTTTATCCCTTCTTGGAGCTCATTAAAACTACGAAGAAGGACACAATGGTGCTTCTCGGTGCCACAACAGATCACGTCTACTCATAGGGCAGCTTCCCCATTTTGGTCGCCTTTGTTCAGAGTATTCTGCAGTATGTCACCCTGAGAATCCCTCGACAGCACCCATCAGCTTGACCCCCCTAGAGTCAAACATACCCTTCAATCCTTAAAAGCAGTGATACCCACACCTACAAATCAGTTCCTTACGCTGCCAGGTCAACCATGTCATCATGCTCTGAACAAAGGAAGTTTGAGTCTTCCCATTATGACCCCAGTTACTTCCCATCCCCACAAGTATGTCAGTCCTACCATCAGTACTACCACACTTCAGTTCCACACCTCGCGCTCCTATCAAGGAAACATCATTGCCTTGTTAGTTGCTGATCTCCCTCTGTCGACGACAACCAAATTTATTCCAGAGGATAGACCTAGAGGTCCCTGTGTCTTGGACTCATCACCATTTATGATGAGTGCCTACGAATCATTTCGAGAAGAGTCTTCAATGCTTCTCCAAATGGTTGTTTCTCACATGCTCAACTTCAACACCTTGATCGCATCGTTGAGACTCGCACGGGGCATCGGTCCGTTCAGTTATTAGTCGAAGACCCCGGATACCATCTGACTCCTCCACATTTTGAGAGTCTACCTATGGATACAACCAGTTATACTTTTCCTATAGATATCCGGTTTGCGCATGGCGACAGTATTCAGATGTACCCCAGTTTTATACTCCCTCGAGTATACAGTTACATATACTTCCCAGAGATGGCTCACAGTCATTACGTCCCTACAGATGTTGGACACCTTCAGTTTCAGCAGTTCATCAGTTATTCCAGTGTATCAGTTATTGAGATCAGTCATGTCATGATCATGACTACATCCCAAAATAATGTCCCCTCTGGACCATTATGATGTACCAGTATATTTTTTATGTATTAGATCCCCCTTCTTGGGACTAATTGTTATGTATATGTCTTGATACGAGCATGGGTATGCCCGCCTCGTCCATTATCAGAGATTATTCCTCATTCATATTGAGGCCATGTAATACTTTTTGTTTTTGCAGCTTCCAAGGTTCGTGGATCCAGTCTCCAAACGGTCTCTTCTCCTCTTCAAACCCCAGAAAAAAGACAAAATAACTATGATGTCTATCGGCCATACGATGAGCTCCTGCCCTCACACATCAGGGGGCAATCTGTTAACACCCAAAAAGTGCTCACTATCTCATTTCCTTATTCACATAACCCATTTGTCCACTTTTTCACAATTTGAGCCCATAAAAGCCAACATAAGGTCACCAAAAGACCTTAATACACCCCTTTTTCCAATCAAAATGAGTATTTTTCCTAAAAAAGCATAAAAAACCCTCAAAAAGGGTCCAGAATTCCCAAAAAATATTAAAAAGGGAATAAAAATAATAAAAATATTCAAAATAGGAAAAAGGAGGGAAAAAGTACCTAAACCATGTTGGTCAATACCATTGGTTTCCTCAAAACCACAATGGTATTCCCCACCACCAAAACCTATAAAAAAGGTGGTAGGGGCTCCTCACTTTACATCCATCCATCTTCCTATCCTCATGCTGCCAAAATCTCCCTTGAGTTTTTGGCCATTGTAGCTACCTTGGAGAAAGGACCCTTTGGAGTTTGGAGCTGCTCACCCTTGGAGCTTCTCAACTATCTTCATCACTTGGAGGTATTATTATTGCAAGCACTTGCTTGCCTCCATTATCAATACAAAGTTATTTTTTCTATTTCTTGTTCTTGTTTTTTAATTCAAAAGTTTATTATGATATGCACATGCTAGTTTAGTTTAGATTTAGATTTAGTTTATTGTTTTTGCTTAATATTGAAACTGTTGCTACTAGTTAGCAGGTGCCCATAGCACTAAGCTTGGTTGCAAAACCAAGCCAACAATGTGTATGTGGGAAAGCATGAAATGTGTGGAAGTCTCATGATTAAGGCATGGACGTTCCAAGTCAATTGGGAAAATAATTGGCTAATTTTGATATTGTGTTATGCCTGTCCTAACAGGGATTGCCATGATGAGTCTCATAGGCGAGACATTGAAAGCCATTATTGCGGTCTTTACTAGCCAAATGATTACTAGTGAGAAAAGTGAGAGCCAGTTTTACACATAGATCATGGCAGCAGACCAAAAGCTATTTGGCTAGAAAATATTCCTAAATAGTTGTCGGGACAACAAGAAAGATGGCATCCATGATATTCCATACTTGTAGATCGGCTGGAAGGTAAATAAAAGAAAGGGATTGGTGTAGAGCAATACCCACCTGCAGAGATGGCAGATCAAATCTAGAAGGAGAAGTTGTGGAAGCCAAAGGACTTGGTCTAAAGGTTCAAAGTAAAGAGATGAATGCGGGACAAACCTGCCAACAGTTGTGAATTTTGAGGCATGTGTAGAGTGGGTATATATTCCGAAGTGTTGGAACACCGAGGATGGTGTTATTCCAAGGGGAGGGGTATGTTATATACCCATCTTGACGCTATCACATTAAAATGTAAATGATGTAATATTATTATAAAATCATGGTGAGGAGCTCAAGGCCAAGGCCCCGCCATCGATTTATTGGTGCATACGGTTTGCCTGCTAGCCAGGCACATTGGAATTTCAACATCATGTAAATATGCATTTTAATAAAATACCCACAACTAGCTATGCAATGCAAAAAGGAGATGGGGGCATGATTTTACAAGGAATTGGGAGGGAAAACATTCAAACCCTTGAGCCAATCAAGTCAAGCCAAGTGTCAATGAGAGAACCCATCAAACCCTCAACTACCCATGTTGACTTTTGTACCTAATCATTGATTTCTCCTAAGAGTTGGCTGAGGTAGTTAATGCCTTGGGGAATGGGAGGTATGGCTGTCAAAATCGAGTATGGGAAAGCCACCATGCATGGAAAAACGTGTTTGGCTTTTTGGGCAAGAAAAGAGCCATGAATTGCTCCCCAAGCCATTACCCATAAACCAGTCTTCCTCCCTCACGAGTTTGGAGCTACCAGGGAATTTTCCAGTCATGGGTGTCTGTGTTTTCTTTCAATCTCAGCTGGGAGAAGGGCATTTTTGTGTTGTATACCAGTGGGGAAGAAGGGAAATGGAACTGGGGTTCCATAGAGACCGGCTTTGCTCTTAAATGCTTAGAGAATTTGGGAGAAAACGTTTTTCCTCCGTGTGGATGCATTTCCCTTCCCACAGTTCATTTTGGGTGAGCCACGATTTGGGGAAAACCCATGGCCATCCTGTTTGTAAACCCCATGAATGCAAATGTGTATCCATGCCCAATTTTTGAGTTGTTGTGTGCAAGAGTATGTTGGGGTATGGGTTATGGGACTCCATTGTTTTGGCTTGAGCTTGAGTGCAAGCTTCCAGGGTTCTGATGTAGCCTGATAAACCCAGCTATGGACTAGCTTGGCTCAAATGAAATGCTTAATTAGATGTGTATGAGCTGAATGCCCCCTTTTCCTTATAAGAATCATGCCCAGCTCGGGGGTGGCCTTCGGACGGACTGAGTATATGCCGTCGAAGAGCCTACGGTTGGGTGGAATGTTGCAGCGACATAGCTAGTCGTTTGGGATAATTGCACAACGAAGATAAGTGTTTTTTGTCTATGTATTTACTTCTGAAATGTTATAATTTGATGGTTGATTTAATATGTTGAATGCATACAAAAGATGTGTGTGGATGAAGTTTTAATTCCGTTGTGCATATTGATTTAATTTGCATCTGCACACCTCTGAATTTATGTGTATGAATAAGATGAATGGGCTGAAATTTTATGAAAAGCCCCAGGATCGACATCACGTTATCTCCATTGTTGGGTCTGATGGGAGGGTATGTGACAGAATGCTCTCAAGCCCCCTTGACCCGTGTCATCCCCCGGAGACAGTCATTTACAGTGTGGAATGCATTCTCTATGCTTGGGATGAGAAGCAGGAATTGCATAGAAGGTTGTGGAAACCTTATTAAGAGTAACTGGATATAACATGCATTAGGGAAGATCAATGGGAACAGCAAGGCAATGTCAATAAGAGGGAATTTCCTCACCTTAAACTATTTCTGTTTATAGCATAAGAATTGTGTACTTGGAAAATAGCAAGAATGAATGTTATACACGTATGTATATGTTGAATTGCTAATTCATGAGAAAATCATAGCTAATGATTGCATGTATGCTTGGTAGGGAAGCCGAGAAAAAGGATCAGTGATGATATGAATGAGGAACTCCATGTCATGATGGGAAATTGGAAATTGACAAGGGGAAAAATTCCTTAACTCCTCTCTTGCTATTGTATTTATATTTCCTAAGTTTTATATACCGAAAACTATGGCATAGGAATACTGGAAATGCAAGAGAGTAGCAGATTAAATATGAATTAGTGGGCATGATTAGAGAGTCATTGCAAAGTGCATGTGAATTGCTTATGCATGAGCATGATGTTGCATATTGATAAAATAGTGAAGTTACACATGCAATATCCCATTAATGGTATTGTCTATGGTTGATGACAATTAATGGTGTGGATAATGGATGTACGAATCAAACCATAGAAGCATGATTGAAAATGCAAGAGATTAGATAGATGAAGGGAATATGCACTGGGTGGAATACTAATAGACATTGCACAGTACATGTGAAGATCTTTGTGCATGTATATGATATTGCATATTGGTAAAATAGTTAGGGTTTACATATGCAATGAGCCACTTAAGATCATTATGGTGGTTGCTAATAATTAGTTATGTTCGCATTGGTTGTAGGACCAAAGAGAACCGAAGCATGGCTAAGGATGTGGATGATGTTGTTGCATAGGACCAACAACCTTATGAGGAAATGATGGTCCAACAAATCTGTGATCATGAGGTTGGAAAAAGGATTGTGTAGCCTTGGTAAGAGGCCAACTGATCAGGTAACATCAAGCGATGTTAATAACAGCCATGCAGGAGAAAGACTGCATGAAGAAGGTAGACATGTGATGGGCTACCAGAGCACTCTATTGGAAGGACAGAGTTACATGGAGTGTGAAGTAATGAGTATTTACAGTTTATTTAAATTGCATGGATAGTGTGACTATGTCTTGCAATTTTATTAATAATGCATATATAGAAATGTATATATTTCATTGCATTTAAAATGTTAACAGCTGAAGGTATTTGAATTATTGAGTGTTATAATTCTGAGATCACTTCAGTGACTGTTGTGGCAATGAAAGGAATATATGCATATATACTCACAACATGTTTCGCTGATTGAGGTTTCCATTTTTAGGTAGAAAAGTCTTGCGTATGGCAATAAGGATAAGTCCATAGTAAAGACCGGGATCTACCATGTGCAGAAGCCAAAGGTTATGAGAAGGTTCTCATGGTTGTAAATTATGCATGAAACAAATCTGAAAATTGTCTAATTTAAGTTTATGAGAATAATCTCATGGTTGCAAATCTAATTACTGTAGGAAAACAGATTTGTAGATTTCATATTTGAGAATTTGCTTATAATCGCTAATGACTATTTTTCTTATATAGAATTGTGTCAGGAGGACATGTTGTGGGTGGATGTTCATGTATGGTAGCAAGGGTGAAACCATAATGGACAAAGTGATACCACTTACGAGAGCCAAACAATATGAGGATAGCCTCATTGCGAAGCAAATCAATTTCTGTAGGAGACAGAATTCTAAATTCATGTTGAATTCAATTATTAATGTCATTGATTGGTTATGAAGTAATCAGATTTGAAATTATTGTTAAATGTTGCTGACTGTTTGGCTATTTGATAAGTGTGCCAGGATGACACATTGCAAGAAGACCATGTGTGATGGACTGCAGAATCCAAACTAGATGGGAAGGATCCCATGATTTGGAAATGGGTTTCAGTTGAAACGCCATTGTAAATGTTGATAATGTCTCAGCCGAACTACATGTTGGTAAAACATGTGAGTGAGACAATAAAATTATGCCAAGAAGGCATGTGTGGGTTAAGGAACGTGAAAAGTTTGGGGTGGCAACTCAAAGGACTGTTGACTCAGAAAAGGGAGCCCTCATTCTTCGCCAATAAAGAAAAGATACATCTGTAAAACGGATGAGTATTCTATTACCCCAGCTAAAGAATATGCATGTCTGGTTACTAGAGTTAATAGGCAAAGCATGTTTTATTATTTCATTATTATTCCAAACTGCTTGAGTATGATTAGGTCCTACATGGCTCACATTGGAAAGGGATGCATACCTTTCAGATGTTGGGTTACGATAAGGTTGTCAATAATGACTACACCCTAAGGGAGTGGACGCATTCCTGGTGTTTCAATACTTGGTAGTGAATGTTATGAAATGTGATTACAATTTTAGAGCAGCAATATTGATGAGCTTGCTTATCCTTCTTGTGCTACCAGCTAACACAAATGCAATTTGGTGTTGCACGTTAAGAGGCAAAGTGAAGAAAGGGTGCTCAAGAGGACTGTATGAGCAGTGGTAACATTTCTACGCTCACACTAAAGGTTACTATAAGAGATGGATAGGCCCGAGGAGCTGTGTTGCAGAAAAGGGGTATCATCCTTGTGTAGTGTGAGTGGGTATTGTGGGGCCATGCTAGCCTGCAGTCAAGTGAGTCACCTATGGAGTTCCTGGAGGGAATCACCGGTTTGCATAAAAGAAGGAGCCATGTAATCATATTATGTTGTTCTTATTGCCTGATAAACCTAGTCGGTGTACTGGCTTGGCAATGGTTGTTGTATGCCTGGTAAACCCAGTCGGTGTACTGGCTTGGCATGTTTCTCAATGGATGCCTGGAAAACCCAGTTGGTGTACTGGCTTGGAATTGGTTATTTTCATGTTGTGGAGGTATTGGTGAAGGGTATTATTTCGTGACAAACCTAGTCAGAGAACTAGCTGGAAATAGTTGTTGTATGCTTGATAAACCCGGTCGGCGTACTAGCTTAGCATACTGATTTTCTAAATGCTTGATAAATCCATTCAGCGTACTGGATTAGCATACTAATTTTTGAAATGCTTGATAAACCCAGTTTTCGTACTGGCTTAGCATACTAATTTTTTAAATGCTTGATAAACCCAGTCGGCGTACTAGCTTAGCATAATGATTTTTGAAATGCTTGATAAACCCAATCAGCGTACTGGCTTAGCATACTGATTTTAGGGATGCCTAATAAACCCAGTCGACGTACTGGCTTGGCATTTCCTATTTGGATGATGTTATGGAGCAGCATGTGTGCTGGCCAAGCATCCACCCCACACGTGATCCAAGGTTGTAAATCAGAGAAGGAAACCTACGGAGTAGCAAAAAAAATGCACAATACAGATAAGTATTCATTTTCATTTATTTCTTGTTCAGAATAATGAATATTTCAGGTATAAGTCTTCTAACAACTAAGCTGATACACTATTGTTTCTTGTTGGAAACATTGGTCATGCGGGAAAGCAAGGACCCCTTGGTAAACCAGAGATTAACTGGTTGTGCACTATAAAACTCTTGGTAAATCTAGAAAGTAACTGATGCTCAATAAAATTCAGAGAATAGTTGGTGGGAACATGAACCACTTGATGTTGCAGAGGAGCCGACGTGCTGGCCAAACATTCCTTAATGAACTAATAAAACCCAGTCGGCGTATTGGCCTGGCATTGCCTATTCGAATGGTTGTGGAGTAGCCTGCGTGCTGTCCCAACATTTATTATTGTATCCACGGGAAATCCAATGCTTGTAAAGCAAAGAAGGAGCATGTGGAATAAAGTGGAGACATCCAATACAGATAGGGATTTGGTTATCTTGCAGCTTCTTGATTATGAATATATGTGTGTATATGATTCGATTATGATTTCTTAAACTCTTGTCTAGAGATAAACCCTATGAAAATAGACTAAACATGTGAATTGATTCAATGTTTTAATGTAGGTGTTGCTAGAAGCAAGGACTGTGAAATCATTTGTATGATGCATGTGGACATGTGACCATCCTAAATAGAGCTCAGTATGAGCAGTAATGAAAGATGGTGCTAGTGGACATGTGTGGGTCCTAGCAGCCAAAGGTTCTATAAGCAACAATGGGGAAAGGTTCCCTAGCTATAGAGCATTAGGAAAACCTTAGACACTAAGTTTCATAACCAAGAAAGGTCAAAGCAAGCATTCACATTGAAGTGAAAGAGGCTAAGGAGCATAGAACTACAAGTGACGGTGTAGCTCCAGATTGGAACAAGACTAAGAGGGGGGGAATCTTACTCTTCTCTTTCATTTTTGACTGATGCATCTCAAAAACAAAGGATTGTTGAGTGCATGTCATAGCTAAAAATATATTGCGTTTAATTGCTTGAAATGAATTGTGAATGCTGAAATAGTTATTTTCATGTGAAAGGATGAACATGAATGAGTTCATATGTATGTGGGAAAGCATGAAATGTGTGGAAGTCTCATGAGTAAAGCATGGACGTTCCAAGTCAATTGGGAAAATAATTGTCTAATTTTGATATTGCGTTATGCCTGTCCTAACAGGAATTGCCATGATGAGTCTCATAGGTGAGACATTGAAATCCATTGTTGTGGCTGTTACTAGCCAAATGATTGCTAGTGAGAAAAGTGAGAGCCAGTTGTACACATAGATCATGGTAGCGGACCAAAAACTATTTGGCTGGAAAATCTTCCTAAATAGTTGTTGGGACAACAAGAAATATGGCATCCATGAAATTCCAGACTTGTAGATCAGCTGGAAGGTAAACAAAAGAAAGGGATCATTGTAGAGCAATGCCCACCTACAGAGATGGTAGATCAAATCCACTAGGAGAAGTTGTGGAAGCCAAAGGACTTGGTCCTAAAGGTTCAAAGTAAAGAGATGAACGTTGGACAGACCTGCCACCAATTGTGAATTTTGAGGCATGTGTAAAATGGGTATATATTCCGAAGTGTTGGAACACCGAGGACGGTGTTATTCCAAGGGGAGGGGTACTTACATACCCATCTTGACCCTATGGCATTAAAATGTAAATGATGTAATATTGTTATAAAATCATGGTGAGGAGCTCAAGGCCAAGGCCCCGCCATCGATTTATTGGTGCATACGGTTTGCATGCTAGCCAGGCTCATTGGAATTTCAACATCATGAAAATATGCATTTTAATAAAATACCCACAACTAGCTATGCAATGCAAAAAAAAGATGGGGGCATGATTTTACAAGGAATTGGGAGGGAAAACATTCAAACCTTTGAGCCAATCAAGTCAAGCCAAGTGTCAATGAGAGAACCCATCAAACCCTCAACTACACATGTTGACTTTTGTACCTAATCATTGATTTCTCACAAGAGTTGGCTGAGGTAGTTAATGCCTTGGGGAATGGGAGGTATGGCTGTCCAAATTCGAGTATGGGAAAGCCACCTTGCATGGAAAAACGTGTTTGGCTTCTTGGGAAAGAAAAGAGCCATGAATTGCTCCCCAAGCCATTACCCATCAACCAGTCTTCCTCCCTCACGAGTTTGGAGCTACCAGGGCATTTTCCAGCCATGGATGTCTATGTTTTCCTTCAATCTCAGCTGGGAGAAGGGCGTTTTTGTGTTGTATACTAGTGGGGAAGAAGGGGAATGGAACTGGGGTTCCATAGAGACCGGCTTTGTTGTTAAATGCTTAGAGAGTTGGGGAGTAAACGTTTTTCCTCCGTGTGGATGCATTTCCCTTCCCACAGTTTGTTTTGGGTGAGCCATGATTTGGTGAAAACCCATGGCCATCCTGTTTGTGAAGTCCATGAATGCAAATGTGTATCCATGCCCAGTTTTTTAGTTGCTGTGTGTAAGAGAATGTTGGGGTATGGGTTATGGGTCTCCATTATTTTGAGTTGAGCTTGATTGCAAGCTTCCAAGGTTCTGATGTAGCCTGATAAACCCAGCTATGGACTGGCTTGGCTCAAATGAAATGCATAATTGGATGTGTATGAGCTGAATGCCCTCTTTTCCTTGTAAGAATCATGCCCAGCTCAGGGTTGGCCTTCGAACGGGCTGAATATATGCCATCAAAGAGCCTACGATTGGGTGGAACGTTGCAGTGACATAGCTAGTTGTTTGGGATAATTGCACAACGAAGATAAGTGTTTTATGTCTATGTATTTACTTCTGAAATGTTATAATTTGATGGTTGATTTAATATGTTGAATGCATACAAAAGATATGTGTGGATGAAGTTTTAATTCCGCTGTGCATATTGATTTAATTTGCATCTGCACACCTCTGAATTTATGTGTATGAATAAGATGAATGGGCTGAATTTTTATGAAAAGTCCCAGGAATCGACATCACGTTATCTCCCTTGCTGGGTCTGATGGAATGGTATGTGACATAATGTTCTCAAGCCCCCTTGACCCTCGTTGTCCCCCAGATATAGTCGTTGAAAGTGTGAAATGCATTCTCTATGCTTGGGATGAGAAGCAGGAATTGCATAGAAGGTTATGCAAACCTTATTAAGAGTAACTGGCTATAACATGCATTACAGAAGAGCAACGGGAACAGCAAGGCAATGTCAATAAGAGGGAATTTCCTCACCTTAAACTATTTCTTTTTATAGCATAAGAATTGCATATTTGGAAAATAGCAAGAATGAATGTTATACACATATGTATATGTTGAATTGCTCATTCATGAGAAGAGCATAGCTAATGATTGCATGTATGCGTGGTAGGGAAGCCAGGAAAAGGGATCAGCTATGATATGGAGGAGGAACTCCATGTCATGATGGGAAATTGGAAATTGACAAGGGGAAAAATTCCTTAACTCCTCTCTTGCTATTGTATTTATATTTCCTAATTTTTATATACTGAAAACTATGGCATAGGAATACTGGAAATGCAAGAGAGTAGCAGATTAAATATGAATTAGTGGGCATGATTAGAGAGTCATTGCATAGTGCATGTGAATTACTTGTGCATGAGCATGATGTTGCATATTCGTAAAATAGTGAAGTTACAAATGCAATAGCCCATTAATGGTATTGTCTATGGTGGATGACAACTAATGGTGTCGATAATGGATGTACAAATCAAACCATAGAAGCATGATTGAAAATGCAAGAGATTAGATAGATGAAGGGAATATGCACTGGTTGGAATACTAATAGACATTGCACAGTACATGTGAAAATCTTTGTGCATGTATATGATATTGCATATTGGTAAAATATATAGGTTTTACATATGCAATGAGCCACTTAAGATCATTATGGTGGTTGCTAATAATTAGTTATGTTCGCATTGGTTATAGGACCAAAGAGAACTGAAGCATGGCTAAGGATGTGGATGATGTTGTTGCATAGGACCAACAACCTTATGAGAAAATGATGGTCCAACAAATATGTGATCATGAGGTTGGAAAAAGGATTGTGTAGCCTTGGTAAGAGGCCAACTGATCAGGTAACATCAAGCGATGTTAATAACATCCATGCAGGAGAAAGACTACATGAAGAAGGTAGACATGTGATGGGCTACCAGAGCACTCTATTGGAAGGACAGATTTGCATGGAGTGTGAAGTAATGAGTATTTACAGTTTATTTAAATTGCATGGATAGTGTGACTGTGTCTTGCAATTTTATTAATAATGCATATCTAGAAATGTATATATTTCATTGCATTTAAAATGTTAACAGCTGAAGGTATTTGAATTATTGAGTGTTATAATTCTGAGATCACTTCAGTGATTGTTGTGGCAATGAAAGGATTATATGCATAGATACTCACAACATGTTTGGCTAATTGAGGTTTCAGTTTTTAGGTAGAAAAGTCTTGCGTATGGCAATAAGGATAAGTCAATAGTAAAGACCAGGATCTACCATGTGTACAAGCCAAAGGTTATGAGAAGGTTCTCATGTTTGTAAATTATGCATGAAACAAATCTGAAAATTGTCTAATTTAAGTTTATGAGAATAATCTCATGGTTGCAAATCTAATTACTGTAGGAAAACATATTTGTAGATTTCAGATTTGAGAATTTGCTTCTAATCGCTAATGACTGTTTGGCTTATATAGAATTGTGTCAGGAGGACATGTTGTAGGTGGATGTTCATGTATGGTAGCAAGGGTGAAACCATAATGGACAGAGTGATACCACTTACGAGAGCCAAACAATATGAGGATAGCCTCATTGCTAAGCAAATCAATTTCTGTAGGAGACAGAATTGTAAATTCATGTTGAATTTAATTATTAATGCCATTGATTGGTTATGAAGCAATCAAATTTGAAATTATAGTTAAATGTTGATGACTATTTGGCTATTTGATAAGTGTGCCAGGATGACACATTACAGGAAGACCATGTGTGATGGCCTGTAGAAGCCAAACTAGATGGGAAGGATCCCATGATTCGAAAATGGGTTTCGGTTGAAACGCCATTGTAAATGTTGATAATGTCTCAGCCGAACTGCATGTTGGTAAAGCATGTGAGTGAGATAGTAAAATTATGCCAAGAAGGCATGTCTGGGTTAAGGAACGTGAAAATATTGGGGTGGAAACCCGAAGGACTGTTGACTTAGAGAAGGGAGAGCCCATTCTTCGCCAATAAAGAAAAGATACATCTGTAAAACGGATGAGTATTATATTACCCCAGCTAAAGAATATGCATGTCTGGTTACTAAAGTTAATATGCAAAGCATGTTTTATTATTTCATTATTATTTCAGACTGCTTGAGTATGATTAGGTCCTACATGGCTCACATCGGAAAGGGGTCCATACCTTTCAGATGTTGGGTTACGATAAGGTTGTCAATAATTACTACACCCTAAGGGAGTGGATGCATTCCTGGTGTTTCAATACTTGATAGTGAATGTTATGAAATGTGATTACAATTTTAGAGCAGCAATACTGATGAGCTTGCTTATCCTTCTTGTGCTACCAGCTAACACAAATGCAATTTGGTGTTGCAAGTTAAGAGGTAAAGTGAAGAAAGGGTGCTAAAGAGGATTGTATGGGCAGTGGTAACCTTTTTACGCTCACACCAAAGGTTACTATAAGAGATGGATAGGCCCAAGGGACTGTGTTGCAGAAAAGGGGTATCATCCTTGTGTAGTGTGAGTGGGTATTGTGGGGCCATGCTAGCCTGCAGTCAAGTGAGTCTCCTATGGAGTTCCTGGAGGGAACCACCGGTTTTCATAAAAGAAGGAGCCACGTAATCATATTATGTTGTTCTTATTGCCTGATAAACCGAGTTGGTGTACTCGCTTGGCAATGGTTGTTGTATGCCTGATAAACCCAGTCGGTGTATTGGCTTGGCATGTTTTTCAATGGATGCCTGACAAACCCAGTCAGTGTACTGGCTTGGCATTGGTTATTTGCATGTTGTGGAGGTATTGTTGAAAGGTATTATTTCATGACAAACCTAGTCAGAGAACTAGCTTGGAAATAGTTGTTGCATGCTTGATAAACTCGGTCGGCATACTGGATTAGCATACTGATTTTTTAAATGCTTGATAAACCCATTCGGTGTACGGGATTAGCATACTGATTTTTGAAATGATTGATAAACCCAGTCGTCGTACTGGCTTCGCATACTAGTTTTTAAAATTCTTGATAAACCCAGTCAGTGTACTGGCTTAGCATACTGATTTTTGAAATGCTTGATAAACCCAGTCGACGTACTGGCTTAGCATATTGATTTTAGCGATGTCTGATAAACCCAGTCGGCGTACTAGCTTGGCATTGCCTATTTGGATGATGTTATGGAGTAGCATGTGTGCTGGCCAAGCATCCACCCCACACGTGATTCAAGGCTTGTAAATTAGAGAAGGAAACCTGTGGAGTAGCAAACAAAATGCACAATACGGATAAGTATTCATTTTCATTTATTTCTTGTTCGGAATAATGAAGATTTCAGGTATAAGTCTTCTAACAGCTAAGCTGATACACTATTGTTTCTTGTCGGAAACTTTGGTCATTGCAGGAAAGCAAGGACCCTGAAAGAGCTATAAAATTGTTGGTAAACCAGAGAGTAATTGGTTGTGCACTATAAAATTCTTGGTAAATCCAGAGAGTAACTGATGCTCGATAAAATTCAGAGAATAGTTGGTGGGAACATTAACCACTTGATGTTGTGGAGCAGCCGACGTGCTGGCCAAACATTCCTTTATTAATTGATAAAACCCAGTCAGCGTACTGTTTGGCATTTCCTATTCGAATGGTTGTGGAGTAGCCTGCGTGTTGGCCCAACATTTATTATTGTATCCATGGGAAATCCAATGCTTATAAAGCAAAGAAGGAGCCTGTGGAATCAAGTGGAGACATCCAATACAGATAAGGATTTGGTTATCTTGCAGCTTCTTGATTATGAATGTACGTGTGTATATGATTCGATTATGATTTCTAAACTCCTGTCTAGAGATAAACCCTATGAAAATACACTAAACATGTGAATTGATTCAATGTTTGAATGTAGGTATTGCTGGAAGCAAGGACAATGAAATCATCTAGAGGATGCATGTGGACATGTGATTGTCCTAAAGAGAGCTCAGTATGAGCAGTAATGAAAGATGGTGCTAGTGGACATGTGTGGGTCCTAGCAGCCAAAGGTTCTGTAAGCAACAATGGGGAAAGGTTCTCTAGCTAAAGAGCATTAGGCAGACCTTAGACACTAAGTGTCATAGCCAAGAAATGGCAAAGCAAGCATTCACATTGAAGTGAAAGAGGCTAAGGAGCATAGAACCACAAGTGACGGTGTAGCTCTAGATTGGAACAAGACTAGGAAGGGGAAACTCTTACACTTCTCTTTCTTTTTTTACTGATGCATCTCAAAAACAAAGGATTGTTGAGTGCATGTCATAGCTAAAAATATATTGTGTTTAATTGCTTGAAATGAATTGTGAATGTTGAAATAGTTATTTTCATGTGAAAGGATGAACATGAATGAGTTCATGTGTATGTGGGAAAGCATGAAATGTATGGAAGTCTCATGATTAAAGCATGGACGTTCCAAGTCAATTGGGAAAATAATTGGTTAATTTTGATATTGTGTTATGCTTGTCCTAATAGGAATTGCCATGATGAGTCTCATAGGCGAGACATTGAAAGCCATTGTTGTGACTGTTACTGGCCAAATGATTCCTAGTGAGAAAAATGAGAGCCAGTTGTACACATAGATCATAGCAGGACCAAAAGCTATTTGGCTGGAAAATATTCCTAAATAGTTGTCGGGACAACAAGAAAGATGACATCCATGAAGTTCCAGACTTGTAGATCAGCTGGAAGGTAAATAAAAGAAAGGGATCATTGTAGAGCAATGCGCACCTGTAGAGATGGCAGATCAAATCTAGCAGGAGCAGTTGTGGAAGCCCAAGGACATGGTCTCAAAGGTTCAAATTAAAGAGATGTACGCAAGACAGACCTGCCACCAGTTGTGAATTTTGAGGCATGTGTAGAGTGGGTATATATTCCGAAGTGTTGGAACATCGAGGACGGTGTTATTCCAAGGGGAGGGGTATGTTACATCCCTATATTGACCCTATAGCATTAAAATAGAAATGATGTAATATTGTTATAAAATCATGGTGAGGAGCTCAAGGCCAAGGCCCCGCCATCGATTTATTGGTGCATATGGTTTGCGTGCTAGCCAGACACATTGAAATTCAACATAATGTAAATATGCATTTTAATAAAATACCCACAACTAGCTATGCAATGCAACAAAGAGATGGGGGCATGATTTTACAAGGAATTGGGAGGGAAAACATTCAAACCCTTGAGCCAATTAAGTCAAGCCAAGTGTCAATGAGAGAACCCATCAAACCCTCAACTACCCATGTTGACTTTTGTACATAATCATTGATTTCTCCCAAGAGTTGGTTGAGGTAGTTAATGCCTTGGGGAATGGGAAGTATGGATGTCCAAATTCAAGTATGGGCAAGCCACCCTGCATGGAAAAATGTGTTTGGCTTCTTGGGAAAGAAAAGAGCCATGAATTGCACCCCAAGCCATTACCCATCAAGCAGTCTTCCTCCCTCACGCGTTTGGAGCTACCAGAGCATTTTCCAGCCATGGGTGTCTGTGTTTTCCTTCAATCTCAGTTGGGAGAAGGGCGTTTTTTTGTTGTATACCAATGGGGAAGAAGGGGAATTGAACTAGGGTTCCATAGAGATCGTCTTTGTTGTTAAATGCTTAGAGAGTTGGGGAGAAAATATTTTTCCTCCCCGTGGATGCAATTCCCTTCCCACAGTTCGTTTTGGGTGAGCCACGATTTGGGGAAAACCCATGGCCATCCTGTTTGTCCCCATGAATGGAAATGTGTATCCATGCTCAGTTTTTGAGTTGTTGTGTGTAAGAGTATGTTGGGGTATGGGTTATGGGTCTCCATTGTTTTGGCTTGATCTTGAGTGCAAGCTTCCAGGGTTCTGATGTAGCCTGATAAACCCAGCTATGGACTGGCTTGGCTCAAATGAAATGCCTAATTGGCTGTGTATGAGCTGAATGACCCCTTTTCCTTGTAAGAATCATGCCCAACTCGGGGGTGGCCTTCGGACGGACTGAGTATATGCCGTCGAAGAGCCTACAGTTGGGTGGAACGTTGCAGCAACATAGCTAGTTGTTTGGGATAATTGCACAACGAAGATAAGTGTTTTATGTCTATGTATTTACTTTTGAAATGTTATAATTTGATGGCTTATTTAATATGTTGAATGCATACAAAAGATGTGTGTGGATGAAGTTTTAATTCCGTTGTGCATGTTGATTTAATTTGCATATGCACACCTCTGAATTTATGTGTAGGAATAAGATGAATGGGTTGAATTTTTATGAAAAGCCCCAGGAATCGACATCACTTTATCTCCCTTGCTGGGTTTGATGGGAGGGTATGTGACATCAGCCCTATATGAGTCATGTGGATGGGTTATTAGGCTTCCTTAGGAAGTCGGCCCAGTTAGGGTTAAAGGCAGGTTAAGTTGTTGTATAAATAGAAAGTGTGACTCTGTCATTTTACTCATTCACTCAATCATCCAACTCGCATAGTTGAGAGAGAGGAGTGCGCACAAGTGGAGAAGGAGTAGCTGCTGGAGACATCTATCTTTTGGTTTTTGATCTTTGTTATCTTTGTATTGTTGCTCATTCTATCTCTGAGGAAGTTGCGGGGTTTTTCACCTTCTTGGTTTTCCCCGGTGAAATGTGTTGTGTCCATTGTCTCTTGTGATTGTTATGTTGTGTTTGTTATTCTCTTAGTGATCCTAAATAATATTGAATGAAATTATGAAAAATTAACACTTCCCTCATTTCACTAATAATTGTATCAATCCCATATACCTTCCAGCAAACTACATGAAGAGATGGAAATCAAAACCTAATCTATATGAACTAGAGTTAGAGTGACTTATATTGGAAACCCATGGTTGATTATTTATAACTACAATAGAACATTAGTAGATTATATCTCTATAGTTTTGCACGTTTAGTTCCAACACCTCATAAGTTTGCACAATATGTGGATGATAATTAAAGTGAGCCATGGAGTTCAATATTATATTGGTGTCATTATGTTGGCTAACAATAAATTGGGTGTGTGAAAGCATATTGAAGAATACTAATAAGAAACACTGCAAATGACTAAAGCATTGTTGATTTACATCAAGTGAATAAGAATCATAAGGTTATTTCTAAGGAGACTTTAATGGCTCTAACTATTGGCTTTAATTAAATTATTGAAATATCTCCATAGAAAGACAAGGAGTTATATGGATTTCATCCCAAATAAGAAGGATGAAGACAAATAGAAAGGGGACATGAATAATGGGAGTGAGAAAGAAGGGAGATAAGAAGGAAGGTGGTAGTGGTGGCAATAAGAAGGATGGTGGTTGCGAAGGAAAGAACAATAAGTCCTTATTCCTAGATATGTCATTGGGTATGTTCATTCTTCTAAGCACTTTAGTTATGAAACCCCAAATTCCTACTCATGAATGTAACCCTCTTAAAATATGATTAGCATATACGCATTTTGGGTAGGCCTTAATCCTTGCAGAACTGCAAGGTTGTGATTTGAGGACATGAAGGTCTTTTCAAGCCCATAAAATTAAAGGAGTTGATAGGGAAGAAATATTTATCATGAATCTAGGCTAGATGGTATACCACAACACTATGTGCTTAGCAACAACTTGAATGGTTGTTGTTATTCTTCTTTAATGTAGTGTATTAACCTGGATTTTGAAGGGAAGAGATGGGTTACAAGAAGGATGTATGCTTTCCTAGTTGCTCAGTTGAAAATTTGTTTCATGGAGTAGTAGCACAACATATTTTCATAAAGTGAACTAGTTGAGGATAAAAACCCACATATGAGGTATAGCTTTCATAACTATCCCCAACATGATTTATACTCTGCAATTTACAAACTAAAAACAAAAGAAAACCTTTCTTGGCTTGGCTTCCAAATCCCACAACTCCCCTTGTGGTCAACCAAAAATGGGGGGAAAAACTATATATCTCTCTAATCCTTACATTTGATCCATATGTTCATTAATTATAATAACAAATACAAGCCATGATATCTCCATAGAAATATCAATAATTATATGGATATCATCTCACATAAGAAGGATGCTGACAATTGAGAAGGGGACAAGAAGGATGGTGGAAAGAAAGAAGTGGGGTGAAGAAAAGAGGTGGTGGTGGTGGGGATGAGAAGGATGGTGGAGGAGAGAACAAGGATGGTGGAGAAAACAAAAAGGTAAGAGGGGGTGATGATAAGAAGGATTATGATGAATCCAAAGGTGATGGTGAACAAAAGAAGGTTGAAGGAAAGAAAATGAAGTCCATCTTCCTAGATATGTCATTGAGTATGTATTATCAAGGTCTTATCAACCCCAACAAAATGAAATAATTTGATAGGAAAAAATTCTTTATCATGAATCTAGGAAAGGTGGTATATGACAACACTAGGCACTTATGATTAGCGTGAATGGTGGTTGTTCCTCTTTAATGTAGTGTAATAGCCTACAATTTGAAGAGAAGAGATGGGTTTCATGGAGGATGTACGCTTGCCTAAATAAATAATTATATGTTTGCAACCTCTTATTCTATATCACTCCCTTTACAACTACCTTATGATTCTTCACATTAGGTTCTTGTTGTCACCACAACAGATCCCATGCTCAGCCAAGCATGGGAGCCCCCAATTTTAATAAACACAAAGGTATTTGGGTGAGTCATCTCCAAAACTAAGGATTTTTTATTTTACCCATGCGTCTGGTTGGTTTGTTTGTCAGGGTTTCATTTATTTCTTCCTAAGTGATTCGGTCTGAAGAAATCCAAAATTTTGAGTATTTTGTTGATTGCCATCATCGTTCCGAAACCCGAAATTTTGGAGAATCCGAAAACCGCAAACCCGACAGGTGCGGGTTGCGGAATTGTTGATTTTAAGTTTTGATTTTGCTAATTCCGAAACTCGTAACCCAATGGTTGCGGATTGCAGAATTAGTATTTAATAAGATTAAGAAATAATCACCCCGAAACCCGAACCCTGCAATAGCAGCATTCGGCTTTCGGGATTACGGTTTCTCGTTTATTTGGTGTGTCTTTCCGAAACCCGCAACCCTTAATTTCGGGATGCGGCTTTCCGGATGGTTTTTTTTTAGTTAGTGTTTCCGAAGTCCGCTACCTGCTTAGTCGCTTTTTGGTTTTCGGAATGGTTACCTCTCCTCACAGTTTCATGTTCCGGAAACCGCCACCCACATGATCAGTTTTCAGCTTTCGGGAATCTTTTTCCCACTTCCATTTTCATGAACCTGCAACCCGCAAATACATACGTTCGGGTTTCGGCTTGCGGAACCTTTGAATAAAGAGTTTCATGAGCGTACCTGAACCCGATTCCACGTCATCCATTTGTTATGATCGCACGGTTGGTTTTATTTCACTAAATGTATTTAATAGGGTTTTTTACCTTTTAGTTTTACATTTCTACTGCTGAAGAAAATACACTGTTGCATTTTCGTTTACTGTGGATTGCGTGTCAGGTTTAGTTTTCAATCAGTTCGTTATTTCAGGTAAGTCCACTGTTATCATTACACCACTAACCTGCATTTCTGCTATTTTTGGGTTGAATTTCATTTAATTTTCTGCATTGATCAGATATTGAAAAATTCCTCCACTATGTCGAAGAACACACAGTCTATAACATCACTCAAAGACCCCGTGAACAAAGACCCAAATTTTGGTTTTCTTTCTGACACCAGTGGAGGAGTAACAGAGACGTACCAAATGGACTGGTCCAATATATATGCCATTTTGTATAATGATGACATTTCCCACATCAAGGATGATAGGCCAGTCTACAAGAGAATTAGGGCTTCCCAAATCCACGCCTTGCCGTCTTACCCTACACAAATGCAGTTAAGTGGAGAATTGAGAATGCTGATGTTAAAGACCATTCGTTTAATGACAGTGCAGGTTGCAAATTGACAAGTTTTCGCCCGGACGTTTTTGTTCGAGCATTTTCTCTGAAACCCTATGTGCAGATACTCTCCCCTGAGTTCATTCAGTCGTCCAAAACCCGGTATAATTTTGAGCAAATTATTAAGTCTTGGATGCCCAATGCCTTTGTACCTAAGTCGGATAACCTTTATCCTATAATCTGGTTCAAAGAACCCTATTCTCTACTTCCAGCCATGCTTTGCCAGCTTTTTGGTCAACCCAATTGTTCTCATTTCGAAGCAGAGTGGGCACCCATAGCACATCATGTGTTACTTACAGGTGAATCTTTCCCGTGGGCCTCTGTTCTATCATTGGAACCGAAAAACACCATTCAAGATTATAAGAAGGCACCAGCTGATAAGAAACCAGCCTTCTTCCTATCAGCATATGTTTTGGACGTTTTCTGTTCAGAGTTCCAGTATCCAAATTTGGGTTGACATTGGACTCCTTCAGAACCACCCGTACATATTTATCATTCGGCACTTTGGGAAGGAAATTTTGTAGCTTTGATATATGAAATTTGTGATTGTTTTGTGGGTACCATTTATTTCAAGATCTTCCAACAGCAGCCACCTGCATTCTAAGAAGATGCAAAATCTTTTATCAACACAATGGGAGATTGGTATGTAGGTGAGTACTTTACAAACATTAGAATCCAGGGGAGTGAAACAGTTCATTTCCTGCCTAGAATAGTCCCAGACAAGATGCTTATATAGGAAGTTTCCTTTCAGACCGTTGTTAATGGTATGTATCAGAAACTCATGGGACCCAAGAAGAAGAATTGGCCTAAGTTTGCATTGAATCTGGATTAATTGGTCATCCCAACTTCAAACTGGGCTACAGTTCTGGGTGATCAGATAGCTGCTCTCAGATTAGGTGTTGCCCCGAAAAGAAAACATGATCCCAAGAAGTTTTTGGATGCACACCTAAAGCAAGTTCATAAAAAGATGGACTACACACATGAAACAATCCCTGATGATTCCATATACCAAGTGGTAGACACCTTTTCTCAAGTCTTGGCCAAAGTAAAGGACTCTCAAGGACAAAATGATAATCTACAGTACCAGAAGCAACTAAAAGACAGGATCTTAAGCTACAGGGCCATGCAGATGAATCTTGTTGAAAAAGCAAGAAAGGATAGGGAAGAGAAAGAAGCTCAGAAGTCTACCAATCCTCCTTTGACCATCGCTCATAATGAAGACAAAGGTAAAGCTATTCAAGGGGAACTATCTAAAAAGAAAGCTAATGAAGAAGCTAAACTCATGTTGTAGATAGCCCATGAATCCAAACAGCAAATGGCCCAATTGTCATCAATGTTGCAAACTCAGTTGCTAGAACCTCCAAGGCCTGCGGACAAAATTCAGCCACTGGGTACTCTGGATGATCACCTTCCTACTCCAGATACTCCAGAAGATGATGAATTGATCATAACCAAGGCCAATCCACCTAAGAGACAGAAGGTCATGCATTCCTCATCGCAAGTTTCCACTGTAGATGTAATTCACTGTGATGAAGAGATAACTTCATCTTCTCCAGTACCAGTAGTGGAAGAATTTACTGGAGATGCTAAGACTGATACTGAATTGTTGGACGAAATTGATATGGACCAATCTTTCCCTGAACAATCAGTGTTGGAATTCAATGCTGCCCCTGGTATCACCTCATTAGCAATTGTGTTGCCATCTATGAAGTCAAATTCCACTGTGACTCTAGGAGGTCCACTTCCATTTTCATTACCCCATTTATATGATATCCTCAACAACTTGACTACTACATCGACAGAGTACTCAGTTCCTTTATCCACTTAACCCCTTGTTATTGCAGAAGTCCAGTCTATGGGTATCTCTCCACAATCATCTGCAGTTTATTCAGTAACAACCTCCATCTGTATATCTTTGGATTTTCCCCCTATACACTCACCTGGTAAAGTTCAGAGTTCACTTCCTCTCCCTGAAGTCTGTAGTCCTGTTCAAATTCCACTTTCTGAGGCACCAGTCTCACTTCCCTCCCCAGACAAAGGTGTGTCAACTCTTGAAGCCATCATTACACCTTTAGCTACTGCTCAAGTCACTCTACCTATCCCGACCTCTGTTGTTACTCAAACACCTTCTTTGGTTTCCACAATTAGTGTCACTTTTGTTCCTACACTGTCCATTACTAAGTATATAGACACAGATGTGGTTCCTCTTGGAGATGTCTTCTATCGTCAAGATGACAAGCCGATAGTTAAAAGAGGCAGGAAGAGGGGTCAAGGACAAGGTGTTTTGGAAGCACATGAACCAGATCAGGTGATATGGGCCCCCAGAACCAATAACCCAAGAATTGAAGTGGTTGAAACAACAGCAGACTTAGGGGCTTTTGCCTCTGCCAACTGGGATTCGGTCCAGGTCTTGGACAAAGAAGTTGACCTTAAGGAGGAAGAAATCAAAAACCTGAAGGAAGAATTGGATAAAACAAAAGATCAGCATTCTGTTGATGTGGCTGACCTTAGGCAAACTTGGGCAGACAAAGTGCAGGACCTAGAACAGAAAAATGCTACTCTTCTTACTGAATTTAACCTTTTGCAGGCTCAACATTCTGCTTGTCTTTTAAAGATAGCCTCTTTAGAAAACCAAATGGAAGATGCAACTGCAAGTGCAGCTTCCTTCAATGTTCTCAAGTTCATACCTTGGGACCTCAAGAACCTAGCTCTTGAAGTGAATCAGAGTCAGCATGAATTACTGAAGAAGTTATATATTGCCTTAGATGAGATCAGGGAAAATTTCATTAATTTTTCTAAGATGTCTTCTACTCTTGAGGAGCAGAAAGAAAAAAGGCTCCTAGCTTGTACAGCTGAAGATGAAATTGGTCAATGGCAATTGTATATCAAGAATTCTCCAGAAGATATCCCAATCCTTAATACTTTCCAGATGAAGAAGGTTAAGGTATCCCTGAACTCGTGGCTTGATTTGAATGAATCAGCTGAAGAAATCATTACTAAGTCACAGGACACATGCACTAGACGATGGTATGCCGCTGATAATATCTTGAAAGACTTAGCTTTGCCACTTATGAATCCTTTTCTGGAAGCTCTCCCACCAAAGTGCAGACATGAAGAACTTGACAACAGATGTGAAGAATTCGCACAGAATATTCGGGACTTGGAACAAATCAACATCCAAGATGCGGGTCATTTGGTTAGAGAACCGATCATCATGGAAGGTAGGATTCTTATGTACTTGCATATTTGGCATAAGTTGGAAAAGCATGATATGGAGAACAATGCATGCAATGCTCAGTTGTCCCTCGAATCAGTTGTTTTGCCAAATATAGATGAGCTGTTAGATATTTATGAAAAATGGAAGGATTTTCTGGATCTTTAAAGTAGATCTGATTTTGTAATCCCTTTTTTGTAGAACTTCTCCTTTTGGAACTCTTATGTAAATCTAGTATATAAGGAATAAGGTTTTCCTTAGTAGGGGGTTAGGGATTTTAGAATCATAATTCGGCAGGAGATATGACTGAATATACTCTATGGCTAGAGTCATTATCATTTCGGTACAAGGCTTCTTAATACAGTAATGTTGTTTTCAGGACCTATTTTCTAATTGTCACTTAAATTTCTTTAAGGGTCTCTGATTTTATATTCCAGATTATCATCCTTTGTGCACATGATCTCTTGTTGAATATATTATGAATACATAGATTTGTTGTACCGGTTTTTCTGTATAACTGATGTGTGTATGAAAAACTTTTAATTAAATTTCTTTGATTAAATACTTTCTTTGTCGATTTCTACAATTGATCACACATATATATATTTTATCTTTATTGATTTTTCAATCAACGAAAGGATAATAGATCACATCTTGATGGTCACTAAACTTGGATTGTTTTGTTTAATTTTCATTAAATAAACCGTAATTTAAGTCAGCAAATATTTCATCTGAAGGCATTTCTGTTAAGGGTGATACATTGTTTGCTTCCACACACTTCAAGGTTGACCTGCATCAATACTCAGCTTTCACTTTCACAATAGATTAGATTTAATATTAGGATCTTTTCTGAATAAGCATAGTTAGAATTACTAACTGTTTTCCACACTTTTGTTTCCCAAAATTGGGGAACTGATCTTATAGATCAAAACTATTTACTCTTAGAGTGCTAGCGGAGGCCAAATATCTGTGGTTGATTACCACACCAAACAGCTCAAGGATAGGGTGAGCCTTGTGTAGGGTTAACTGAAGCCTTTGGCTGGGTTTTCATCCCCTGTTATGTGCCTTGGAACTCATTCCAGCATCTCGCACTTACCCTGGACATTCGAGGCATCAACAAATGGTGCTAGAAGGAGGGCGTGAACTGGCACATGCCCACGATGAGAGCTAGTTCCCAGTTATTTTGATTTCATGGCTCTATCCCATATCCCTGCATGGGAGTTTGATACCGCATTGAGCCTACCAGGGACTTTACATGAACTCCCTAAAAAGGCAGTTAAAATCTTGCCAAAATTTGATGGAGAAGGTAATGTTTCTGTCACCAAGCACATTAGAAGGTATGAATCTATTTTGCGTTTATATAATATCATACATGAAGGTGTTGCTTGCAAATTATTCCCATTTACCTGTGAAGGTAAGGCTTCTCTTTGGTTTTATTTTCTACCTTTGAATTCAATTTCTAGTTGGTTAGAATTCAAAAATGTTTTCAGAGATTCTTTTGAAGATTATGATGCAGTTGAAATTCATCAAAATCTGATTCAAATGCAAGTCCTTGATGGAGAATCAATTCGGGATTTCAACACGCGTTTTCGACAAGTGTATTATAGTTTATGAGAAGAACATAGACCTGCAGCACAGCTCACTTTCTGTTGGTATGTTAGATCTCTTCCAAAGATTATAGCAATGTTTATCTTGCGACAAGGGATAACAGATTTCAATGAAGCATGTAAAGAGGCTCAAGTTCTTGAGAAAGATTTGAAGGGGTATCCTCCTGATTTTCTTTATCCTTTCCTTTCTTATGATGTTCAATCTGTTAATGAAGGATCAAATGATTTACAAATTGCTTAATTTAATTATCAATTAAATGACATGGACAATGAAGTTATGTCCATAAAGAAGGAAAAGGATATTCAAAATACTTTACATAATTTGCAAAAAATCATTTTTGCATCTGATTTTCAATCCTCCCCAAAGGAATTAGATGCAGATTCTAATAACCCTCTTTCTTTTTCAAAAGAATGTAAGTACCATGAATGCTTTACATCTTCTCTTCATTTTTCGGAACCTCGAGCTAAAATCATTAAAGAAAATCTTAATCCTGATATTTCTGATCTATGTAAAAAAAAATTTGTTCGAATGAATTTTGGACATTTTCCTTTCTTTCAATATGATCATAAGAATACAACTATCAATAAAAATGGAGATTTTGAGAATTATGAAGAGGATTTCTCATGTATTTCTGATAATTTTAAAGGTCCTTCTTTTATAAGTGATACTCATTCTTCTTCATTTAATCAAATGATGGATGTTCGAATAGAAAATTTTGAAGACACTGATTACACTTCAGATACTAAAGAACCTAATAATTCTACCAATTTTATGAAATCTGAAGATTCTTGCTCTTCATCCTTCTACTCCGATTGTTATGAACGAAATGAGAACCACAAGTCTTTAGAGGATGAGTTGGCTGAAATTGAAATTGAATTTGAAAATATTTGTTCCAAATATACTTTGTTTATAAATAAAATTTCAAATGAAAAGTTAGTTCGATCAAATGCTTTGAAATCAAATAAATCTCATACACTTGACAAAAGCGAATATCTAAAAAAGGAAGTTGATCATGTACAAGATATAAATTCCGATATTTCCTTTCAATATAATAATGATGATATATTGCTAAAGGAAATATTTCCCTCTCAATTTCGATGAAAATATTTTGGATCATGATCTTAATAATATCCAGCATACCTTTTATGATTCAATTTATTTATGGTTAGAACAATCATTTTTTAGCAATTTTCCATGTCATTTTCACTTCTTTGTAAATAAGAAACTTAGTTCATTTTTTCCTATTTTTGGGATTCCAGTTTCGAGATTCTCATTGCTGATTCATTATTTGTTTTATCCTGCAGGTTTTAGGTTACTCGATTGGATCCATTGGATTTTCGAGTATACTTAATTTCTGTTTATTTAAGAATAGTGTAGGAGTAGGCATAGAACAGGTTAGTTTTGAGAAATTTTTTAATAATTAGATTTCCCATCTAGTTCCCTTCAATAAGCTGACTGTGATGGCAAACCAAATAAAAGATCGGACCCACCACAGTTCAATTACAGACACTAGAGGGGGTTGTAGACACCTATTCGGTGAATATGTCTCTTCTCAAAAAGTATTTGGTTTAAACAATCGGATGCACTGGTAGATAGGAGTGGTCTGTTTTTCAGCTATTCCTTTCTCTTGTTTTATTACATTGACGTTTTTTTGTTTTGTTTTGGTTTTCGTTAATAAGGATTCACACTTGTGGTAGTGGCTTATGATCACTTTTCTTAGCAACGATTGCTTCTGAAGTTTCAAGCATCGTTATCAATCTCACTTTCTGGCTTTTGATTAGAATTTTCTCTGAGAATAAACAGTCAAATAAGTGCAGTGCTTTTGGATACTTTTCACTTTGATCATTATCTTTCACCATGCTTGATTTGTGTAATTGAGGTGTGGACGATGGTCATCATTTATCTATCTGGTGTTTCATGGTTGAACGACATATCATAATAACCTGACCAGTTTCGATTGCTCATGGGTCCTTTTACGATCACTTTGAATATGAAATTTGTTCTAAATTATAAGTTACAAGGTGGGTGGTCTTGTTATTAAGCCAACCCATTAGGTTCACGGGTGTTTAAAGTGGAATGACATCTTCATATCAAGCCACCACACTTGGAAGATGACTTTCAGTTCTCCTGGAAGGTGGAAGATCTTATCACAAGTCGATTCATTCATGATCCACAAAGCACTAGTCACTAACGTAATCACTATATGGTCACCAAGCCATGGTAATGCCTTGTAGCTTATGCCAAAATAAATCTTTTCTTTTTCTTTTATAAGATTTTGTTATATACAAGAACAGGGGGGTCTTATCACAAGCCAGCCCTGCTATGATCATGGGTTTGACCTTGGACTGGAATTATCACTATGTGGTCACCAACCCATGATTATTTCTTTTGGTCCTTCAACCATAAGATAAGGAGTCTCGTCATCGAGCTAGCTTGACCAGTTTCTGGATCAGACCTGTGAATGGCACTGTTTCATCTGATCACCAAGTCAGTACGGTGGTCGTGTATTAACAAAGTTTTATGACTTAAAAAAAAAATGGCCAAGAGAAAAGATAAAGAAATCCATAGAAAATCACTGAGTACACATATAATTAATAAATCAAGGGGATCGGTAATTAGGACATGCATGAGCATTTTCAAGACTGTTCCCAGGCTCAATACAAGCTTCTTTTCAATGATTACATCACAGTAAAGATTTGGTATTACTCTCTAAACCTCCTTATTAGAAGAGTGTTATCTTTAAAATGGTCATTGTTGAGAGCTATCCATTTTCATGTACATTGCTTGTTGGCTGTTATCTTTTGAGTATATTCCTTGAATTGAGTTTCAAAAGTGGTTGATTAACATGATGTCTTTAGTTGGATTTGATTGCAGAGATAACTGGTTCTTCCCAACCAGTCACCATTTGTTGTGGCCACAACAGATCCCATGCTCAGCCAAGCATGGGAGCCCCCAATTTTAATAAACACAAAGGTATTTGGGCGAGTCATCTCCGAAATTAAGGATTTTTTATTTTACCCATGCGTCTGGTTGGTTTGTTTGTCAGTGTTTCATTTATTTCTTCCTAAGTGATTCGGTCTGAAGAAATCCAAAATTTTGAGTATTTTGTTGATTGCCATCATCGTTCCGAAACCCAAAATTTTGGAGAATCCAAAAACCGCAAACCCGATAGGTGCGGGTTGCGGAACTGTTGTTTTTAAGTTTTGATTTTGTTGATTCAGAAATACGCAACCCGACGGTTGGGATTGCGGAATTAGTCTTTAATAAGATTAAGAAATAATCACCTCGAAACCCGAACCCCATAATGGCGGCATTCGGCTTTCAGGATTGCGGTTTCTCGTTTATTTGGTGTGTCTTTCCAAAACCCGCAACCCTTAATTTCGGGATGCGGCTTTCAGGATGGTTTTTTTTTAGTTAGTGTTTCCGAATTTTGTTGCCCGCTTAGTCAGTTTTCGGTTTTCGGAATGGTTACCTCTCCTCACAATTTCACGTTCTGGAAACTGCCACCCGCATGATCAGTTTTCGGCTTTCGGGAATCTTTTTCCCACTTCCATTTTCGTGAACCCGCAACCCACAAATCCATACGTTCGGGTTTCAGCTTGCGGAACCTTTGAATAAAGAGTTTCATGAGCGTACCTGAACCCGATTCCACGTCATCCATTTGTTATGATCGCACGGTTGGTTTTATTTCACTAAATGTATTTAATGTTGAGATATTGTAACTTCAAAGAATATTATATTTGTACTTTATTATTCCGGAGATGTTTCATTCCTCCGTGAAGATCTTATTGTATATCCGGAGATGTTTATTCCTCCATCGAAATGTGGTAACTTGGGTTATTAGACTTCCCTAGTGGGGGTCGGCCCCATATGTGTTATGTGGGTCAAAGGGTTATTAGACCACCCTAGAGGGGTCGGCCCAGTCAGTTGTAGTGGGGTATTTAACCCAATGGTTAAATACGAGCCTACATGATTTGTGTAAAAGACAAGTCGGAGTAGTGTATAAATAGAGGAGGTGTATTCCTCATTTTAACACACTCACTCACTTGAGAGTGGCGCACTTATGAGAGAGAGGTCTGCTATGGAGAAGGAGGAGCTTATGCTCAGGGTTACATCTTTTGTATTTGTTGGTCATCTATATTGAGGAAGCTTTGCTGGGTTTTCTACCCCATGAGGGTTTCCCAGGATAAATCTGTGTCTCTTGTGTTTATGTTGTGCTTGTTGTTTCTTCAGTGATCCTGTATATGCTATTATTGTGAAATGGAATGTAATGCTGCTATTTTATGTCTTAGCATATTAAATCTTATAATTTAATAGGGTTTTTTACCTTTTAGTTTTACATTTTTACTGCTGAAGAAAATACGCTGTTGCATTTTCATTTACTGTGGATTGAGTGTCAGGTGTCGTTTTCAGTCAGTTCGTTATTTCAGGTAAGTCCACTATTGTCCTTACACCACTAACCTGCATTTATGCTATTTTTGGGTTGAATTTTATTCAATTTTCTGCATTGATCAGATATTGAAAAATTCCTCCACTATGTTGAAAAATACATGGTCTAAAACATCACTTAAAGACCCCCTGAACAAAGACCCAAATTTTGGTTTTCTTTCTAACACCAGTGGAGGAGTCACAGAGATGTACCAAATGGACTGGTCCAAGATATACGCCATTTTTTATAATGATGACCTTTCCCACATCAAGGATGATAGGCCAATCTACAAGAGAATTAGGGATTCCCAAATCCATGCCATCGCTGCACGCCCTGTCGTCTTACCCTACACAGATGCAGTTAAATGGATAATTGAGAATGCTGATGTTAAGGATTGTTCGTTTAATGACAGTGCAGGTTGCAAATTGACAAGTTTTTTCCAGGAGGTTTTTGTTCGAGCATTTTCTCTGAAACCCTATGTGCAGATACTCTCCCCTGAGTTCATTCAGTCATCCAAAACCCGGTATAATTTTGAGCAAATGATTAATTCTTGGATGCTCAAACCCAATGCCTTTGTACCTAAGTCGGATAACCTTTATCCTATCATCTGTTTCAAAGAACCCAATTCTCTACTTACAGCCATGCTTCACCGGCTTTTTGGTCAACCCAATTGTTCTCATTTCAAAGCAGAGTGGGCACCCATAGCACATCATGTGTTACTTACAAGTGAATCTTTCCCGTGGGCCTCTGTTCTATCATCAGAACTGAAAAACACCATTCAATATTATCAGAAGGCACCAGCTCATAAGAAACCACCCTTCTTCCTATCAGCATATGTTTTGGACGTTTTCTGTTCAAAGTTCCAGTATCCCAATTTGGGTTGGCATTGGACTCCTTCAGACCCACCCGTACATATTTATCATTCGGCACTTTGGGAAGGAAATTTTGTACCTTTGATCTATGTGATTGTTTTGTGGGTACCATTTATTTCAAGATCTTCCAGCAGCAACCACCTGCATTTTGTTGATGTGGCTGACCTTAGGCAAACTTGGGCAGACAAAGTGCAGGACCTAGAACAGAAAAATGCTGCTCTTCTTACTGAATTTAACCTTTTGCAGGCTCAACATTCTGCTTGTCTTTTAAAGATAGCCTCTTTAAAAAAGCAAAGGGAAGATGCAACTGCAAGTGCAGCTTCCTTCAATGTTCTCAAGTTCACACCTTGGGACCTCAAGAACCTAGCTCTTGAAGTGAATCAGAGTCAGCATGAATTACTGAAGAAGTTATATATTGCCTTAGATGAGATCAGGGAAAATTTCATTAATTTTTCTAAGATGTCTTCTACTCTTGAGGAGCAGAAAGAAAAAAGGCTCCTAGCTTGTACAGCTGAAGATGAAATTGGTCAATGGCAATTGTATATCAAGAATGCTCCAGAAGATATCCCAATCCTTAATACTTTCCAGATGAAGAAGGTTAAGGCATCCCTGAACTCGTGGCTTGATTTGAATGAATCAGCTGAAGAAATCATTACTAAGTCACAGGACACCTGCACTAGACGATGGTATGTCGCTGATAATATCTTGAAAGACTTAGCTTTGCCACTTATGAATCCTTTTCTGGAAGCTCTCCCACCAAAGTGCAGACTTGAAGAACTTGACAACAGATGTGAAGAATTCGCACAGAAGATTCGAGACTTGGAACAAATCAGCATCCAAGATGTGGGTCATTTGGTTAGAGAACCGGTCATCATGGAAGGCAGGATTCTTATGTAATTGCGTATTTGGCATAAGTTGGAAAAGCATGATATGGAGAACAACACATGCAATTCTCAGTTGTCCCTTGAATCAATTGTTTTCCCAAATATAGATGAGTTGTTATATATTTATGAAAAATGGCAGGATTTTCTGTATCTTTAAAGTAGATCTGATTTTGTAATCCCTTTTTTGTAGAACTTCTCCTTTTGGAACTCTTATGTAAATTTAGTATATAAGGAAGAAGGTTTTCCTTAGTAGGGGGTTGGGGATTTTGGAATCATAATTTGGCAGGAGATATGACTGAAGATACTCTATGGCTAGAGTCATTGTAATTTCAGTACAAGGCTTCTTAATACAGTAATGTTGTTTTCAGGACCTATTTTCTAATTGTCACTTAAATTTATTTAAGTATCTCTGATTTTATATTCCAGACTATCATCCTTTGTGCACATGATCTCTTGTTGAATATATTATGAATACATAGATCTGTTGTACTGGTTTTTCTGTATAACTGATGTGTGTATGAAAAACATTTAATTAAATTTCTTTGATTAAATAGTTTCTTGATCGATTTCCGCAATTGATCACACATATATATATTTTATCTTTGTTGATTTTTCAATCAACGAAAGGATAATAGATCACATCTTGATGGTTGCTAAACTTGGATTGTTTTGTTTAATTTTCATTAAATAAACCGTAATTTAAGTCAGCAAATATTTCATCTGAAGGCATTTCTGTTAAGGGTGATACATTGTTTGCTTCCACACACTTCAAGGTTGAACTGCATGAATACTTAGCTTTCACTTTCACAATATATTAGATTTAAGATTGGGATCTTTTATGAATAAGCATAGTTAGAATTACTAACTGTTTTCCACACTTTTGTTTCCCAAAATTGGGGAACTGATCTTATAGATCAAAACTATTTACTCTTAGAGTGCCAGCGGAGGCCAAATATCCGTGGGTGATTACCACACCAAATAGCTCGAGGATAGGGTGACCCTTGCGTAGGGTTAACTGAATCCTTTGGTTGGGTTTTCATCCCCTGTTGTGTGCCTTGGAACTCATTCCAGCATCTCGCACTTACCCTGCACATTCGAGGCATCAACAAATGGCGCTAGAAGGAGGGCGTGAACTGACACATGCCCACGATGAGAGCTAGTTCCCAGTTATTTTGATTTCATGGCTCTTTCCCATATCCTTGCATGAGATTCTGATACCGCGTTGAGCCTACCAGGGCCTTTACATGAACTCCCTAAAAAGGCAGTTAAGATCTTGCAAAAATTTGATGGAGAAGGTAATGTTTCTGTCACCGAGCACATTAGAAGGTATGAATCTATTTTGCGTTTATATAATATCATACATGAAGATGTTGCTTGCAAATTATTCCCATTTACCTTTGAAGGTAAGGCTTCTATTTGGTTTTATTTTCTACCTTTGAATTCAATTTCTAGTTGGTTAGAATTCAAAAATGTTTTTAGAGATTCTTTTGAAGATTATGATGCAGTTGAAATTCATCAAAATCTGATTCAAATGCAAGTCCTTGATGGAGAATCAATTCGGGATTTCAACACACGTTTTCGACAAGTGTATTATAGTTTACGAGAAGAACATAGACCTGCATCATAGCTCACTTTCTGTTCGTATATTAGATTTCTTCGAAAGATTATAGCAATGTTTATCTTGCGACAAGGGATAAGAGATTTCAATGAAGCATGTAAAGAGGCTCAAGTTCTTGAGAAAGATTTGAATGGGTATCCTCCTGATTTTCTTTATCCTTTCCTTTCTTATGATGTTCAATCTGTTAATGAAGGATCAAATGATTTACAAATTTCTCAATTTAATTATCAATTAAATGACATGGACAATGAAGTTATGTCCATAAAGAAGGAAAAGGATATTCAAAATACTTTACATAATTTGAAAAAAATCATTTTGGCATCTGATTTTCAATCCTCCCCAAAGGAATTAGATCCAGATTCTAATAACCCTCTTTCTTTTTCAAAAGAATGTAAGTACCATGAATGCTTTACATCTTCTCTTCATCTTTCGAAACCTCGAGCTGAAATCATTAAAGAAAATCTTAATCCTGATATTTCTGATCTATGTAAAAAAAAAATTGTTCGAATGAATTTTGGACATTTTCCTTTCTCTCAATATGATCATAAGAATACAACTATCAATAAAAATGGAGATTTTGAGAATAATGAAGAGGATTTTTCATGTATTTCTGATAATTTTAAAGGTCCTTCTTTTATAAGTGATACTCATTCTTCTTCATTTAATCAAATGATGGATGTTCGAATAGAAAATTTTGAAGACACTGATTACACTTCAGATACTGAAGAACCTAATAATTCTACCCATTTTACGAAATCTGAAGATTCTTGTTCTTCATCCTTCTACTCCGATTGTTATGAACGAAATGAGAACCACAAGTCTTTAGAGGATGAGTTGGCTGAAATTGAAATTGAATTTCAAAATATTTATTCCAAATATACTTTCTCTATAAATCAAATTTCAAATGAAAAGTTAGTTCGATCAAATGCTTTGAAATCAAATAAATCTCATACACTTGACAAAAACGAATATCTAAAAAAGGAAGTTGATCATGTACAAGATATAAATTCCGATATTTCCTTTCAATACAATAATGATGATATATTGCTAAAGGAAATATTTCCCACTCTCAATTTCGATGAAAATATTTTGGATCATGATCTTAATAATATCCAGCATACCTTTTATGATTCAATTTATTTATGGTTAGAACAATCATTTTTTAGCAATTTTCCATGTCATTTTCACTTCTTTGTAAATAAGAAACTTAGTTCATTTTTTCCTATTTTTGGGCTTCCAGTTTCGAGATTCTCATTATTGATTCATTATTTGTTTTATCCTGCAGGTTTTAGGTTACTCGATTGGATCTGTTGGATTTTCAAGTATACTTAATTTTTGTTTATTTAAGAATAGTGTAGGAGTAGGCATAGAACAGGTTAGTTTTGAGAAATTTTTTAATAATTAGATTTCCCATCTAGTTCCCTTCAAGAAGCTACTTGTGATGGCAAACCAAATAAAAGATCGGACCCACCACAGTTCAATTACAGACATTAGAGGGGGTTGTAGACACCTATTCGCTGAATATGTCTCTTCTCAAAATGTATTTGGTTTAAACAATCGGATGCACTGGTAGATAGGAGTGGTCTATTTTTCAGCTATTCCTTTTTCTTGTTTTATTACATTAACGTTTTTTTGTTTTGTTTTGGTTTTCGTTAATAAGGCTTCACACTTGTGGTAGTGGCTTATGATCACTTTTCTTAGCAACAATTGCTTATGAAGTTTCAAGCATCGTTATGAATCTCACTTTCTGGCTTTTGATTAGAATTTGCTCTGAGAATAAACAGTCAAATAAGTGCAGCGCTTTTGGATACTTTTCACTTTGATCATTATCTTTCACCATGCTTGATTTGTGTAATTGAGGTGTGGACGATGGCCATCATTTCTCTATCTGGTGTTTCATGGTTGAACAACATATCATAATAACCTGACCAGTTCTGATTGCTCATGGTCCTTTTATGATCACATTGAATATGAAATTTGTTCTAAATTATAAGTTACAAGGTGGGTGGTCTTGTTATTAATCCATCCCATTAGGTTCACGGGTGTTTAAAGTGGAATGACATCTTCATATCAAGCCACCACACTTGGAAGATGACTTTCAGTTCTCCTGGAAGGTGGAAGATCCTATCACAGGTCGGTCCATTCATAATCCACAAAGCACTGGTGACTAACGTTATCACTATATGGTCACCAAGCCATGGTAATGCCTTGTAGCTTATGCCAAAATAAATCTTTTCTTTTTTTTTTATAAGATTTTGTTATATACAAGAACAGGGGGGTCTTATCACAAGCCAACCCTACTATGATCATGAGTTTGACCTTGGACTGGAATTATCACTATGTGGTCACCAAGCCATGATTATTTCTTTTGGTCATTCAACCATAAGACAAGGAGTCTCGTCATCGAGCTAGCTTGACCAATTTTCGGATCAGACCTGTGAATGGCACTGTTTCATCTGATCACCAAGTTAGTACAGTGGTCTTGTATTGACAAATTTTTATGAATTTAAAAAAAAAAAAAAAAAAAAGGCCAAGAGAAAAGATAAAGAAATCCATAGAAAATCACTGAGTACACATATAATTAATAAATCAAGGGGATCAGTAATTAGGATATCCATGAGCATTTCCAAGGCTGTGCCCAGGCTCAATACAAGCTTCTTTTCAATGATTACATCACGGTAAAGGTTTGGTATTACTCTCTAAACATCCTTATCAGAAGAGTGTTATCTTTAAAATGGTCATTGTTGAGAGCTCTCCATTTTCATGTACATTGCTTGTTGGCTGTTATATTTTGAGTATCTTCTTTGAATTGAGTTTCAAAAGTGGTTGATTAACATGATGTCTTTAGTTGGATTTGATTGCAGAGATAACTGGTTCTTCCCAACCAGTCGCCATTTGTTGTGGCCACAATAGATCCCATGCTCAGCCAAGCATGGGAGCCCCCAATTTTAATAAACACAAGGGTATTTGGGTGAGTCATCTCCGAAATTAAGGATTTTTTTATTTTACCCATGTGTCTGGTTGGTTTGTTTGTCAGGGTTTCATTTATTTCTTCCTAAGTGATTCGGTCTGAAGAAATTCAAAATTTTGAGTATTTTGTTGATTTCCATCATCGTTCCAAAACCCGAAATTTTGGAGAATCTGAAAACCGCAAACCCGACAGGTACGGGTTGCGAAACTGTTGTTTTTAAGTTTTGATTTTGTTGAATCCGAAACCCGCAACCCGACGGTTGCGGATTGCGGAATTAGTCTTTAATAAGATTAAGAAATAATCACCTCGCAATCCAAACCCCGCAATGGCGGCATTCGGCTTTCGGGATTGCGGTTTCTCGCTTATTTGGTGTGTCTTTCCGAAACCCGCAACCCTTAATTTCAGGATGCGACTTTCGGGATGGTTTTTTTTTAGTTAGTGTTTCCGAAGTCCGCTGCTTGCTTAGTCGATTTTCGATTTTCGGAATGGTTACCTTTCCTCACTATTTCACATTTTGGAAACCGCCACCTGCATGATCAATTTTTGGCTTTCAGGAATCTTTTTACCACTTCCATTTTCATGAACCTGCAACCCGCAAATCCGTACATTCGGGTTTTGGCTTGCGGAACCTTTGAATAAAGAGTTTCATGAGCGTACTTGAACTCGATTCTGCGTCGTCCATTTGTTATGATCGCACCGTTGGTTTTATTTCACTAAATGTATTTAGTAGGTTTTTTTACCTTTTAGTTTTACATTTTTACTGCTGAAGAAAATACGCTGTTGCATTTTCGTTTATTGTGGATTGCATGTCAGGTTCCGTTTTCAGTCGGTTCATTATTTCAGGTAAGTCCATTGTTATCCTTACACCACTAACCTGCATTTCTGCTATTTTTGGGTTGAATTTCATTTAATTTTCTGCATTGATCAGATATTGAAAAATTCATCCACTATGTCAAAGAATACACGGTCTAAAAAATCACTCAAAGACGCCTTGAACAAAGACCCAAATTTTGGTTTTCTTTCTGACACTAGTGGAGGAGTAACAGAGACGTACCAAATGGACTAGTCCAAGATATATGCCATTTTTTATAATGATGACATTTCCCACATTAAGGATGATAGGCCAGTCTATGAGAGAATTAGGGATTCCCAAATCCACGCCATCGCTGCACGCCCTGCCGTCTTACCCTACACAGATGTAGTTAAGTGGATAATTGAGAATGTTGATGTTAAGGACCGTTCATTTAATGACAGTGCAGGTTGCAAATTGACAAGTTTTCTCCCAGAGGTTTTTGTTCGAGCATTTGCTCTGAAACCCTATGTGCAGATACTCTCCCCTGAGTTCATTTAGTCGTCCAAAACCCGGTATAATTTTGAGCAAATGATTAAGTCTTGGATGCTCAAACCTAATGCCTTTGTACCTAAGTCGGATAACCTTTATCCTATCATCTGGTTCAAAGAACCCTATTCTCTACTTACAGCCATGCTTTGCCAGCTTTTTGGTCAACCCAATTGTTCTCATTTCAAAGCAAAGTGGGCACCCATAGCACATCATGTGTTACTTACAAGTGAATCTTTCCCGTGGGCCTCTGTTCTATCATTGGAACTGAAAAAGGCCATTCAAGATTATCAGAAGGCACCAGCTCATAAGAAACCACCCTTCTTCCTATCAGCATATGTTTTGGACGTTTTCTATTCAGAGTTCCAGTATCCCAATTTGGGTTGGCATTAGACTCCTTCAAACCCACCCATACATATTTATCATTCGACACTTTGGGAAGGAAATTTTGTACCTTTGATATATGAAATTTGTGATTGTTTTCTAGGTACCATTTATTTTAAGATCTTCTAGCAGTAGCCACCTTCATTCTCAGAAGATGCAAAAGCTTTTATCAACACAATGGGCGATTGGTAGTAGGTGAGTACTTTACATACATTAGAATCTGGGGGAGTGAAACAGTTTATTTCCTGCCTAGAATAGTCCCAGACAAGATGGTTATACAGGAAGTTTCCTTTCAGACCGTCATTAATGGTATGTATCAGAAACTCATGGAACCCAAGAAGAAGAATTGGCCTAAGTTTGCATTGAATCTGGGTCAATTGGTCATCCCAACTTCAACCTGAGCTACAGTTCTAGGTGATCAAATAGATGCTCTCAGATTAGGTGTTGCCCCGAAAAGAAAACATGATCCCAAGAAGTTTTTGGATGCACACCTAAAGCAAGTTCATAAAAAGATGGACTACACATAGGAAACAATCCCTGATGATTCCATATACCAAGGGGTAGACACCTTTTCTCAAGTCTTGGCCAAAGTAAAGGACTCTCAAGGACAACATGATATTCTACAGTACCAGAAGCAACTGAAAGACGTGATCTTAAGCTACAGGGCCATGCAGATGAATCTTGTTGAAAAAGCAAGAAATGATAGGGAAGAGAAAGAAGCTCAGAAGTCTACCAATCCTCCTTTGACCACCACTCATGATGAAGACAAAGGTAAAGCTATTCAAGGGGAACTATCTAAAAAGAAAGCTAATGAAGAAGCTAAACTCATGCTGCAGACAGCCCATGAATCCAAACATCAAATGGACCAATTGTCATCAATGTTACAAACTTAGTTGCTAGAACCTCCAAGGCCTGCGGACAAAATTCAGCCACTGGGTACTTTGGATGATCACCTTCCTACTCCAGATACTCCAGAAGATGATGAATTGATCATAACCAAGGCTAATCCACCTAAGAGACATAAGGTCATGCATTCCTCATCGCAAGTTTCCACTGTATATGTAATTGACTGTGACAAAGAGATGACTTCATCTTCTCCAGTACCAGTAGTGGAAGAAGTTACTGGAGATGCTAAGACTGACACTGAATTGTTGGACGAAATTGATATGGACGAGTCTTTCCCTGAACAATCAATGTTGGAATTCAATGCTGCCCCTGGTATCACCTCATCAGCAATTGTGTTTCCATCTATGAAGTCAAATTCCACTGTGACTCTAGGAGGGCCACTTCCATTTTCATTACCCCATTTATATGATACCCTCAACAACGCCACTACTACATCGACAGAGTACTCAGTTCCTTTATCCACTTCACCCCCTGTTATTGCAAAAGTCTAGTCTGTGGCTATCTCTCCACAATCATCTGTAGTTGATTCAGTAACAACCTCCATCGTTATATCTTCAGAGTTTCCCCCTATACACTCACCTGGTATAGTTCAGAGTTCACTTCCTCTCCCCAAAGTCAGTAGTCATGTTCAGATTCCACTTTATGAGGCACTGGTCTCACTTCCCTCCCCAGACAAAGGTGTGTCAACTCTTGAAGTCATCATTACACCTTTAGCTACTACTTAAGTCACTCTACCTATCCCGACCTCTGCTGTT
Organism: Larix kaempferi; assembly: GCA_027924585.1. NCBI lineage: Eukaryota > Viridiplantae > Streptophyta > Pinopsida > Pinales > Pinaceae > Larix > Larix kaempferi. The sequence goes on from BSBM01000264.1 coordinate 7,696,031, forward strand.
ACTCAAACACCTTCTTTGGTTTCCACAATTAGTGTCACCTCTGTTCCTACACCGTCCATTACTGAGTATATAGACACAGATGTGGTTCCTCTTGGAGATGTCTTCTATCGTCAAGATGACAAGGCGATAGTTAAAAGAGGCAGGAAGAGGGGTCAAGGACAAGGTGTTTTGGAAGCACATGAACCAAATCAAGTGATATGGGCCCCCATAACTAACAACCCAAGAATTGAAGCTGTTGGAACAGCAGTAGCCTTAGGGGCTTTTGCCTCTGCCAACTGGGATTCGGTCCAGGTATTGGACAAAGAAGTCGACCTTAAAGAGGAAGAAATCAGAAACCTGAAGGAAGAATTGGCTAAAACAAAATATCATCATTCTGTTGATGTGGCTGACCTTAGGCAAACTTGGGCAGACAAAGTGCAAGACCTAGAACAGAAAAATGCTACTCTTCTTACTGAATTGAACCTTTTGCAGTCTCAACATTCTGCTTGTCTTGTAAAGATAGCCTCTTTAGAAAAGCAGATGGAAGATGCAACTGCAAGGGCAACTTCCTCCAATTTTCTCAAGTTCACACCTTGGGACCTCAAGAACCTAGCTCTTGAAGTGAATCAGAGTCAACATGAATTACTGAAGAAGTTATATATTGCCTTAGATGAGATCAGGGAAAATTTCATTAATTTTTCTAAGATGTCTTCTACTCTTGAGGAGCATAAAGAAAAAAGGCTCCTAGCTTGTACAACTGAAGATGAAATTGGTCAATGGAAATTGTATATCAAGAATGCTCCAGAAGATATCCCAATCTTTAATACTTTTCAGATGAAGAAGGTTAAGGTATCCCTAAACTCGCGGCTTGATTTGAATGAATCAGCTGAAGAAATCATTACTAAGTCACAGGACACCTACATTAGACGATAGTATGCCGCTAATAATATCTTGAAAGACTTAGCTTTGCCACTTATGAATCCTTTTCTGGAAGCTCTCCCACCAAAGTGCAGACTTGAAGAACTTGACAACGGATGTGAAGAATTTGCACAGAAGATTCGGGACTTGGAACAAATCAACATCCAAGATGTGGGTCATTTGGTTAGAGAACCGGTCATCATGGAAGGCAGGATTCTTATGTACTTGCGTATTTGGCATAACTTGGCAAAGCATGATATGGAGAACAATGCATGCAATGCTCAGTTGTCCCTCGAATCAATTGTTTTCCCAAATATAGATGATCTGTTAGATATTTATGAAAAATGGCAGGATTTTCTGGATCTTTAAAGTAGATCTGATTTTGTAATCCCTTTTTTGTAGAACTTCTCCTTTTGGAACTCTTATGTAAATTTAGTATATAAGGAAGAAGGTTTTCCTTAGTATGGGGTTGGGGATTTTGGAATCATAATTCGGCAGGAGATATGACTGAAGATACTCTATGGCTAGATTCATTGTAATTTCGGTACAAGGATTCTTAATACAGTAATGTTGTTTTCAGGACCTATTTTCTAACTGTCACTTAAATTTCTTTAAGGATCTCTGATTTTATATTCCAGATTGTCATCCTTTGTGCACATGATCTCTTGTTGAATATATATGAATACATAGATCTGTTGTACTAGTTTTTCTGTATAACTGATGTGTGTACGAAAAACATTTAATTAAATTTCTTTGATTTAATACTTTCTTTATCGATTTCTGCAATTGATCACACATATATATATTTTATCTTTGTTGATTTTTCAATCAACAAAAGGATAACAGATCACATCTTGATGGTCACTAAACTTGGATTGTTTTGTTTAATTTTCGTTAAATAAACTGTAATTTAAGTCAGCAAATATTTCATCTGAAGGCATTCCTGTTAAGGGTGATACATTGTTTGCTTCCACACACTTCAAGGTTGACCTGCGTGAATACTCAGCTTTCACTTTCACAATAGATTAGATTTAAGATTAGGATCTTTTCTGAATAAGCATAGTTAGAATTACTAACTGTTTTCCACACTTTTGTTTCCCAAAATTGGGGAACTGATCTTATAGATCAAAACTGTTTACTCTTAGAGTGCCAGCGGAGGCCAAATATCCGTGGGTGATTACCACACCAAACAGCTTGAGGATAGGGTGACCCTTGCGTAGGGTTAACTGAAGCCTTTGGCTGGGTTTTCATCCCCTGTTGTGTGCCTTGGAACTCATTCCAACATCTCGCACTTACCTTGCACATTCGAGGCATCAACAGTTCTATAGCTTCCTTCATATTGGCCTTATGATTCCTCAAATTAGGCTTTGTAGATTGCACTCTTGTAAATGATCAATTGGAACTCCTTCAAAGAATGGCATCGAAATTGTTTGCAAATACGATCATAGTTTCATAACATGTAGTTTTTTTAGTCAAATACAATATCACAAGGCTAACACAATGCTATATATTAATGAATACGATATTACCTTGACACAAACATGACATATTATAGTGATGCATGAACAATGCAAAGATGACAAGATGTTGACACAAATTAACGAGAACACGATGCAAGGAAAGCATCAATTTTTGTTAGCGTTTTGAGTGTCATACGTATGATGCAAAATATCATCTCAATAACTCGATACATGCCAACAAAACTCGACTAGGGAAGAATGGTTATAACGACAAAAATGAACTATGTTACAACTATGTATTGTAGTTGTGAAGTACCCTAATTAATATAAAACCCTAGACAACTAATTAAGAGTAAAACACTAACTAATCTAATGGCTTACTCTCTTATATTTACCCTTTCTCCCATAGGGTTTCTTGGTTTTTTCCTAAAACTAGTGACCACTCTACTCTCACTTTAATGTTGATGCCATAGAGGAAATAATAATCATTATAAATTCTTTATATCATTTGATATGCATGAGTTTAATATGTGATCAAGATCACATATAACACTACTATTATTTGGTCTTTTGGGGGAGATTTTATATATTACTTTTCTTGGAAGTTGTTTTGCAACTCATTATAACGACAAAAATGAACTATGTTACAATTATGTATTATAGTTATGAAATACCTTAATTAATATAAAACTTTAGACAACTAATTAAGAGTAAAACACTAACTAATCTAATGGCTTACTCTCTTATATTTATCCTTTCTCCCATAGGGTTTCTTGGTTTTTCCCTAAAACCAGTGACCACTCTACTCTCACTTTAATGTTGATGTCATAAAGGAAATAATAATCATTATAAATTCTTTATATCATTTGATATGCATAAGTTTAATATGTGATTAAGATCACATATAACACTACTATTTTTTGGTCTTTTGGGAGAGATTTTATATATTACTTTTCTTTGAAGTTGTTTTGCAACTCATTATCTTCAATCTTTTGTCATATCAATTACTTATTTCCATTCTTTTGTCAAACGGAAAAAATTACCTCTATAGGGGAAAACAAAGTTACATTTTTTAAGAGCATAAAAGGAAATAAGAATCATAAACATTACCGATATCCAAAAAAATTCCATATATTTAGTGTTTATTATATTATATCTCATATATTTAGTGTTTATTATATTATTTAGTTCATTTTTTAAGCATTATCATGTTCTTATTTTGAAGTTATTAGTTTTTATTATTATTTTGAAATTATTGAAGTTATTAGTTTTTATTATTATTTTGAAATTATTGAAGTTATTAGTTTTTATTATTATTTCGAAAAAAAACATTTTCAAAAATTTAATTTATTGATGGGTTATTATACGACTTAATTCTTTTTTACAAAGTAATTTTTTTACTAAGCTTAAAATAAATGCCATGACATCTTGATATAACCAAAGACTATACTAATTTTAAATATTCTTACATATTTCAAGATTAATCTTAAATGATGTTACATGAGTGGCACCCGTTTTTCCATATTATGGAGAGCCTCCATGAATAACCAAAAACTTAGCATAACTAATTAGATGATGGCAACTTAGTAATTGCAATTGATATTTAGTCTTTACATTAAATATGAATGACAATGTGTTATATTCATGTATATCTTCTATCATTACGGTTTATTATATACATTAGTTTATTTTGCAAACATTGATATGTTCTTGTTTTTGAACTTATTTCTTTTTGTAAGAGGCTAAATAAATAATCAATATATGAATATTGAGTTTGTTGTTGGATGTAGCAATATTTGATTATGTTTTATTTAGTATTTTTGTTGTTGTTGTTGTTTATAAATTGTTTATTAATATGATAAATTTAATATTTATTTAAGTTTTGCAATATTTATAAAATTCATTTTATAATTTTATAAAAATGTTCATTAAAATCAATTTAATATTTTAATATATATATATATTTTAAAATTGTTTGTATTACATTTCTCATCTTTATCATTATACTAACTACAAAAATAGCTCCAAACATAACTAAATTAAACACTTTAAACACAATATTATTAAATATGTTGAGATCTTATTGATATTAAAATATAAGAATGTGAAACCAAAACTACATTGTATGCTCGTAAGAGCATTATTTTTTGAATTTGAAATTAATAATTTATATTGTTTAATAATGAGTTTTAATGTTGATTATTTTTTATAAATAAAATACCAAATTTCATATTTTGTTTAAAATATTTGTACAAAATTAAAATATACACAATATTATTAAATATGTTGAGATCTTATTGATATTAAAATATAAGAATGTGAAACCAAAACTACATTGTATGCTCGTAAGAGCATTATTTTTTGAATTTGAAATTAATAATTTATATTGTTTAATAATGAGTTTTAATGTTGATTATTTTTTATAAATAAAATACCAAATTTCATATTTTGTTTAAAATATTTGTACAAAATTAAAATATACATATTTTATATTTTTACATAGAAAACCAACCTTAAAATATACACAAAGGAGAATTAAAATATCCATAATGAGGTAGTTAAGGTCAACATTGGAACTCACTATACTTACAATTTTAAAGATATATGTGGTGCTTCTAAATTCATGTGGAACTAATTTGAAGGCATGCTGATTTTTCTTTTTAGACACGTTTCTTTCCAATAATTGTTTAACTAAGCCATGGTTTATAACAGTTCAGGGGTGCACATGGCCATGGAGACACTAACTTATTTCTAAATCCAAATAGTTTAAATCATGAACATTTTCAACTCATGAAATGAGTTTTCAATTATAACTAACTTCATAAAAGGGAAAGGGACTATAACCCTATCTATGTCAGAACCTTCTTATTCAAATGATTTGAAATGAATCAACCCTTTCATGTCATCAAAGGAGTTTCCTTAACATCATAGAATAGAAAGGACTATAACCTTATCCATATAACCTTATCCACACCATAACCTTCAGAAGAGAAAGGGACTATAACCCTATCCACATCACAACCTTCATACCCAAATATTTGAATCATACAAACCTTACTTTTTATTAAATGATTTTCCAAACCATAACTAACTCCATAGAAGGGAAAATGACTATAGCAGTATCCACATCACAACCTTCATATCCAAATAGTTTAAATCATGCAATCCTTTCATCTACTTGAAGGTGTTTCCATAACTTCATAGAAGGGAAAGGGACCATGACTCTATCCACATCACAACCTTTATATCCAAAGTAGTTTGGATTATGCAACCCTTTCAACTAATCGAATACGTTTCCAACAATAACTAACTTAATAGAAGGGCAATGGGCTAAACTCTACCCACATCAGACCTTTAATATCCAAATAGTTTGAATGATGCAACCCTTTCATCTCATTAAAGGAGATTCCATAACTTTATAGAAGTGAAATGGACTATAACATTTCCACATCACAACCTTCATATCTAAATAGTTTTAATCATGCAACCCTTTCATCTCAACAAATAAGTTTCCAATCATAACTAACTTCATATAAGGGAAATGGACTATAACCCTATCCACATCACAATCTTTAGATTTAAACAGTTTGAATCGTACAACCTTTACCTCTCATGGAAGAACTTTTCATAAATTCATAGAAGGGAAAGAGACCACAACCCTATCCACATCACAACCTTCATATCCAAATATTTTAAATCATGCAACCTTTTCATATCATAGAAGGAGTTTTCATAACTTCATATTAGGGAAAGAGAATATAACCCTATCCAAATCACAACCTTCCATGGAAATTTTTAGGGGCCAAATTTCGCCAATTGGCTATTTTTTGGCATTTTTTTCAAAAAATAAATTCACTATTTGGTCATTTTTAATCTCTATTATCGCCTATATTTACATAAAAATATGTTTTTTTATCATAATATTCACCAAAATTTACAAGTTTCAGTATGTGTTTCATATTTAATATTCGCCTACCAATCTATATATATGTTTTTTTCAATCCAAAATAATTGCCTAGAATACTATACTTAACTATGAAGAAGTTCTTGATCATAACCTTCTCCATGTCACAACCTTCATATGCAAATAGTTTCAATCATGCAACCCTTTCATCTTATCGAAGAAATTTCCTATCATCACTAGCTTTATTGAACGAAAATGGACTAAATTACCTTATCCACATCATAAGCTTCATATCCGAATAGTTTGAATGAAGCAACCCTTTTATCTCGTCAAAGAAGATTCCATAACTTTATAGAAGTGAAATGAAATATAACTTATGCATATCACAACCTTCATATCCAAACAGTTAGAATCATGCAACCCCCTTTCATCTCATGTAGGGAGTTTCCAATCATAATTGATTTTATAGAAAGGAAATGGGTTATAACCATATGCACATCACAATTTTCATATCCAAATAGTTTGAAGTATGCAACCTTTTAATGTGATTGAAGGATCCACATCACAACTTTCATCTATAAGTAGTTTGAATAGTGCAATCCTTTCATCTCTCCAAAATAGTTTCCATATGGAGATAATTGCCCTATAACCCTACTCACAGTACATTTTTTTTTTTGCCAACCTAAATGTTACACAAAACACCCCACGCAATAGTGGTAGCTCACATCCTCAACCCTTCCCCATAAAAAGTAAACCAATAACATGACAGGGACTAAACCCCATACAAACCAACTCATATACACATCATGGATTCTACATTTCAATCTTTGTATCCAAATAATTTGAATAAAGATGAATTTATCTTCCCCTAATAAAAAAAAATAAAAATAAATAAATTTAGAGTAGTACCAATGTGAAAGAGGATATTGTTTTCAAATTCTTACCGGATACAACTTATTCAACTCATTGAAAGAATTTCCAATCATAAGCAGCTTCATAAAGGGAAAAGGGTGTATAACCCTATCAACATCACAAAACAAACTTCATAGAAAGGAAAGGGAGTATAACCCTATAACGTGCCCATAGCCATCAGAAAGCGTGTAAAGGTTGAGCTCTTTAATCACCGGTCTCTTCAGCACTTAACGTAAGTGCAACAAATTGTCGTATTCTCTACAACTCCAGTTGGAACAGCGACATTTAATCGTTTAATAAATTTTAAGTTGACAAAGTGTCATTTGAAAATAGGGTCACAAGGGTGGGTAGTTGCGGTAGTTTCGTTGACGTTTATGCTTTTAATTATCATTAGATTGATAGTCGAAGGGAGGAACAACCCCTACGTACAATTTGCTCTTTTTGTTTAAAGCCAGCAGCCGCGGCAAGGTAAACGGCCATTAATGTACATTCAGCTGGTCCGGATAAAAGTATGAATCAAGTTGACGACCATTTAACAATCTAGCTGTCTTTCTGGGCTGCTCACCTACCAATTAATAGCTTCGTATGCTTACTCATGTGGTTGTTTCGAAGGAGCTTCCCCTCATTAATGTACTGATTGGGACTCTGCTTCTTTTTATATTCTCACATGCAGAGCTTTCCATATTCTCTCCTGCAAAGCTATCTGATCTCCCTCAACCCTCTTCCCCTCAGGCAAGTTTTCTCGGGATTTCCAGGGTTCAGATGATTAAAGCTTTCACTCGGCCAGGTTGAGAGGTTTTAACTGCTCTGTTCGCCCTTCTGTGGATCTGAAAATTGTTCCAGAGAATAGATCGAATATAGTTTCATTAGGTTCATCTGAAGCAACTTCCTTCCCTACAAAGGTCCGTTTTTATGTAGAAAGTAGCTCTCAAGTTTCATTTTCATACATTTTTATCAAGTCATTTGTAATCGCAGGATTCAGTATTTAGTTTCTGTTTGGCCAGTTGTCGAATCGCAGTATTTCGGCTGATTAGGTTGAAAATGCCTCTCGGACTAAATAATATTCGTCCGTTACACTGCAGTTGATTTCATGGTTGGGTATGCGTTTTAACCAGTCTAGTTTGATTGAGACCCTTAGTTTCCTTATTAATGAACAAAACAAACTATAGTTTTTAGTTCTCAAAAGCTATAGATTAACTTAGTGCCAGTATCCGGCAGTCCGTTTGTTTAAATCTGAAAAACAAAATGGAACCCTGCAAAGAATGGAGAACAAAAAAAATGCAAGATGCGATTTCCCGGAATGCCCTTGAAGCTCCGATGTCTGCAAAACTAAGGAGAATGATCGGAGAAAATTATCAAGCTATGAAAATGGAAAGGCTTCACAGTATATTGCTGTCATACTCGTGTTGTGTGCTTGCATTCATTTTACTTTTCTCATATTCCTGGTACGTGGGAAATCTGGTGACGCTGGGCAACTTGCATCTTGTATGGAAGATGGCCAAAGTGTACAAAAATAGCCTCATAATGTTCTTTTGGATGGTGGCATGCCTCGGTGCTGTTTGGTGTATGTCAAGGCCAAGAAAAATCTACATGCTGGATTTCGCCTGCTTCAAGCCAGCCGAAGATCGGAAATGCCCCTTCGAACTTGCAGAATATTTCGTTAAAAGATCAGAAAAGTTTTCAATGGACAACATGTTATTCCAGAAGAAGGTGTTCGAGAAATCAGGAGTTGGGGAAGAAACATATATACCTCCCTTCATATTCAAAGACAACTACGAGGATATAACGTTGGAAGCTGTCTGGGAGGAGACAAGCGAGGTCATTTATGGTGCAGTTGATGAGTTAATGCACAAGCTTCATATGGAACCGGATGAAATAGGAATCATTGTGACCGTGTGTAGCGTTTTTAACCCTATTCCATCCCTGGCTTCTCACATTATGAATCGTTACAAGATGAAGGAGGACACAAAATGCTTGCATCTGGCAGGAATGGGATGCAGCTCTGGAGTCATAGGAATTGATCTAGCAAGCAGCCTGCTCAAAACTGCCCGCTCAAACACAAATGCCCTTGTGGTGATTACCGAAAACATTTCTCACAACTGGTATTTTGGAAACAACAAGTCCATGCTGGTTACCAACTGTCTATTTCGTATGGGATGTGCTGCTCTGATTCTCTCCAACAATTCCAGGGATAGAAGAAGGGCAAAGCTAGAGCTGATTCACTCTCTGAGAACCCATACAGGTGCAAATGAAATGGCCTACCGTGCAGCTTTTCAGGAGGAAGACGATGAAGGCAATATCGGCATCGCTCTCAAGAAGGAGTTGGTACCTGTAGCCGGTGAAGGCCTGCAGGCTCATATCACGGCACTAGCTCCAATGGTGCTGCCTTTTTCAGAGAGACTGCGCTACCTTCTGTTTCTTGTGAAACGCAGAGTTTTCAAAATGGATCATGTTAAGCCTTATTTTCCCAACTTGACTCTGGCTTTCGAGCATTTCTGCATTCATACTGGAGGCAAGGCCGTCATTAACTCCATCGGCAAGCACCTTCGATTGAATGACTATCTGCTTGAGCCGGCGCGAATGGTCCTCCACAGATTTGGCAACACTTCCTGCAGTTTGGTGCTCTACGAGTTGGCTTACATGGAGGCCAAGAATATGATCAAGAAAGGGGACAGGATATGGATGGTCTCCTTTGGAACTGGATTCAAGTGCAACACTCTTGTTTGGAAGGCTGTTCTTGATGTTGGAGACGCTGCTTATAACCCTTGGAATGACTGCATCCACAGATATCCAGTCAAATTACCATGATCAGATCCACATCACATGTCAGTCTCACCCAAATCCTGCAAATATATATATATAGTTAGCTCTGTTTCCCATTGTTTAATCTTTAATGTGCTTTTTCTAGCCAAATAAAGATGCAGCACCCGTACAAATGCTGCTGGGCTTTGTCGTTTTTGCGATAGAGAACATACTTTCGTAGTTATTTGTGCCATTTGCTGAGATTACGTTTATGTTGATGTTGTTTTTAACATGAAGTTGTTATACCGAGCTATAGTTATATAGCAGACAAGGTATCATCTGGGAAATATTTGCAAAACTGTTCATATCAGCATGGATTACCAGATTCTGCTCCCACTGTTTCACCATTTCATTTCAATTCATTTCAATTATGCTATGACATTTTTATTTCCTTTTACACACTTGTAACTGAATTTGTTTGACTTCTGTCGGGAAATACCTTATCAATAACTTTTCTACATCCATGGTTTTTTAAAGCAGAATTTCTGCATGGTGGGAGATGTTTCTTTGTTGCGTTGGTCAAGATCTTTTTAAAGCAAATTGTCTACATGGTGGGCGATGTTTCTCTGTTGCGTTGGTCAAGATCTAAGTACCATGCATTCTTACATAAAATGAAATATATACCAATCATGAGAGGGTTGAGAGAGTTCATAGTGCATAGTATTAGTTTAAAACATGTACATGTACTTATATTTATATTGTTCAGAGTAGTTTTAGGTGGAAAAAATGGTTGAAATTGTAAATATAAGTTATTCGGATGACACAAATATTTTTGTAAAATATGAATATTTGACATCATTGAAATTATTTATATATTTAAAAATTATTTTTAAATAATAGAAAATTGTAATTTGATTGTAGATATAGATAAATGATGATAACTGTATAAAATCCAAATTTGTCCGATGTTTAAAGTAAGATGAGAGAAAGACACCATGTAATTATGGTAGTTCCAGAATTGCTCCCAGGCAACTGAAAATGATTATTCTTCCGATGAAGTTTGAAGCAATGGAGGAAGTGATTCCTCGCTGAATGCTGAAGGCAAAGCCCTGTGCCCTGTTAGGTCTAATTTTGGAACTTGTAAACCATCTAGAGAACGAGGTGTTTACAAAAGAAGAAAATGTACCTCGCAGCCTTCTGAAGCGCTTGTTCGAAGAATCTCAAATCATGATTTTTATTCAGTGCTACCATTTTCTCTCGAAATAATGTTTCATATGCAGCTGTAAAATATGTGTACGAAATATGTTATTGGCAGCGCTGGCGAGCAGGTTGGCAGAATTAATTTTGCAAATAAACTAGAAACGAAGTCTGTGATTATCGCATTTACTAGAAATCATCTCATATGATCATACACCTCACCACCCAATAGACATGGGAAGACAGATTGCAGATTATACATAAATAATTTGAACACGTATGATTAATCATATTTCTATTTTATTTTAAGAGTTTAAAATTCAATTTGTACTCTTTTTATTCATATGATTGTTCTTTTTGTTCATATGATTAGTATTTCTATTTTATTTTAGGAGTTTAAAATTTAATTTGCATTCTTTTTATTCATATGATTAGTATTCTTATTTTGTTTTAAAAGTTTAAAATTTAATTTTAGAACAATGTAATAAAATAAAATAAAATAAAGGTTTCCCGGCAAATATATAAGTTCCACAATTAAGTAATCTGCTATATCCTCTGAGCAACAACTTCAATCTACTTTTCAAAACCTATAGCATGACTTACTTTTCAAAACTTCCTTACTCATATTTGATGACTTGTTTAACAAACCAGTCATTATATTCCAAATGCAACAACTCCTGAAACTGCAACAACTTTATCATGATTTCACCACTTTATCATGATCACCAAATGCAACAACTTCTGAAGCTGCAAAATACTCAAAATGTATCACACGCTTTATCATTATCAGAGTTGTGCTTTGATAATTCCATCCATGGAATAGAGGTTTATGAGCGGAGAGATTTAACAAAAACTTCCAAGAGAACATTGTAAAAATGGTAATTAATTGAGTTTTATATGCTCCTTAATGTTCACTAAATATCAATTTTTTTTCATCGAATGCCCCGCAATTAAAAGTAAAAAAACAAAACGGAAGAAGAAACGACCTATGATCCTCACCGTTTATGGAGAAACGGGTTTAACGTACAAAAAAACGTCGTTTTCTTCTAGAAACGCGAGCAGTCGTCACGTTTATGGTAACAGAACTGAAACGTCTGCTGGAAAAATAACAGAGGTAAAACATGCAGTCCTGTGATCTTCAACGAAACATTAGAAAGTGATATGGTGCATTAAATATTGGTATTGTGGTAGAAACGGTAGAAAAATAACAGAGGTAAAACATGCAGTCCTGTGATCTTCAACGAAACATTAGAAAGTGATATGGTGCATTAAATATTGGTATTGTGGTAGAAACGGTAGGGTTAAATAGAATTTTAAGATTTGTACGGATGGACCCTATACATGCCGTGCCTAATTTCACTAGTGACACCACTGAGCTACGTGTCCTACTTTTTGAACAGCATCTCACACACGTTATGTTGTTGTCAATGTCAAATCACAGTATTCTATCCCCTTCGAAGCCTCGAATTTGAATGCAAATTAGTTTCATGAGAACGCATGTATAAAAAATATGAAATTCTATTATCATCAAAAATAATTTACTATCATTTTTATCGTCAATAATTTACACATTTTCTGTACCTTAACTTTTGCGACATACTCTACTTTGTGGATTTGAACCTATGATTTCCTAGGAGGGAGCACATGTTCTTAACCATTAGGTATAATTAGCAAACCCATTGAAGATTATTGGATTTTTTTATAATTTTAATTGTAATGGATTTTCTAGATCAATGATTTCCTTTTGTGTTTGTTTTGTTTAACTAGTGCCTTGTTTTTATTTCTAGTGGAACCATCAAGTAAGGACACTTGCAATAGTGGGGTTAACTTGTATTTTCTATATTATCTGAGATTGGATGTTTCCATAGTGGTTAATCATTGTATTGAATTTTCGGGATTCAACTGTGTAGATGGTTGGAGCTGATCGACGCGTTTCGAGTGGAACCTCTGCTCATCATCAAGATCCATAGAAGCTGTGAAATGAAGAGAGGAGAATGGCTGGTTAAATAGGTTGGTTATTTTTACCTATCTGTTTACCTATTTAAGCATCCATTCTCCTCTCTTCATTTCACAGCTTCTATGGGTCTTGATGATGAGCGAAAGTTCCACACGAAACGTATCGATTATCTCCAACCATCTTCATAGTTGAATCCAAAAGGCTCTATACAATTTTCTATATTAGTCTCTACACCTCCCACCTCAATGGATAGGGAAAGATCATCTTAAAGCTACATGCTCAAGTACCTCTCAATTCATAGATGAAGCCACTCATAGGTGGCTCAACTCTTTAAGCCTTCCATTAGGTGGGTTTACTATTTATCAATTTTTGACCCAAGAGAAAGAGAAGAAGCTACTATGTGTCTATCCTCGAAGAAAAACTAGTAAGATTCTTGCACTCCAACATTATTCATTGTATGTGATTCTTGCACTCTAGTATTATTTTATTTGGAAAACCTTTTCCTAAATTTGCATAAAGGATATTCAAGTAGTGGTCTTGATATACCTCCTTGTTTATAGGTTCAAGGTCATGAACTTTCCCAAGGTCTTACCAGTGGCTAAACGGGTAATCTAGCCCCAATATTTAAAAGAAAGTCTACTAGGAACTCTTACCCAAATCAGAGTCTTTGTTAATGATTATGTAAGTATGTTGAAACTAGACCACCATTGCTTCATGAAGAGACCATATTTTTTAATAAACCAATAACCTTTATTAACAACTGTGCTCTTCCCACTCTACGCTTAAATAAAGAAAAAAAACACCTTTGCATTCGAGTGGACCAACATTGTTTTGTCTAAGAACAATCCCCAAGGGTTGACAATCCACTTTTGGAGATTTTTAGTAATGGCATAAGCCATTGACCTACACATTATCCCATGTTGTACGAAACAATCTTCTTTCTACTTAACCCATTCAATGTCAAGCTTCATAATCATAGTTAAGGTTACTTTATCCATAGCGAAGGACAAAGTAGGCGCCTTCTCAAAAAGCAAGGAAGAATTAGTTGGAATTGAACTTGTAGTAAATCTACTTGAAAGGTTTTCTTAATAAGAAGGATTCCCTTAAACAAACTTATTTGACCTTTGGCAACCACTTCATGGGTAAAAACTTTCAGATCTTTAGAGGAGGTTGTGCCTCTATCCTTAGAGCTTCCATGGAAACAACATTGATTTTGCATAGTAGGTAATGAACATCATAAGAAAAACATTTTAATTCAAAACAACACTACTAAAAAGACGCCTTCTAGTAGAGGTTTTTGTGGAACCTTTCTAAAAAATGTCTCATTTATTTGTTTATAGCAGATGTTGCTAGTGGAGGTGAATGGCCGAAGGCTTTAGCAAAGATTTATAAATGGTGCTCTTAAATGATTTCATGCACCAGTGTACTAAACACCAATATATACTAGTATTTTAAATAACACCACGCACCAATATCAAAACACCTCATTTTATTGTTGAAAAAATATGTATATTTTTATTATGCAAAAAAAAAACCTATGTTCCACAAATATATAAACGCCTTAGTGTGATATTCATTTATTAGCAACCTATTGCATCAACATACATAAAGCACCGACTTATGATTAAAAAATTATTATTAAAAGGTTGAATTTTATTTAAAAAAAATTAAAAAACGGATTACGATGTGCTTTTGCTTCCAAAACACCTCGAGGTGTACATCTATATGCTGCATCAAATAACCAATTTAAAAAAATTATGTTTTTAACAATTGATTAGTGCACCCAAGTATCAAAAGCGCATCAGGATGCAAGAATATGCATAAATCTTCAACTTTTGATAAAATATTTAACAATTAAAAGTCATTTAAAAAAAAATTAAAAATATGAGCTGGTGTGTTTTAATTTACACAATGCACCAGTGCGCATAGGTATAAGGCTCACTAGATGTGCAAATTGGATTTTGGCACACAAAAACAAACCCTTTATCGATGCACCTATAGAATACAACTACCCGGTGTGCCTAAATATACGCAAAGCACCGATTGACGATTAATTTTTTAGTAATATACATTAGGTTTTTAGTTAAAAACTTAACATAGCATCCGGTGTGTTTGTATGTAGAAATAGCCACAATGCATACTGAGGTAGATGGAGCATCGGATATGCAAAAATGGTTGACCTCCTTTTACTCTTTTTTGGTGCACCTAACTAACACAGACACCGGTGTGCATCCTCTTAGATTTGTTACATCGCCATCAATATTGTTTACCTGTCAGATTCTTACTGTGGTTTTATTACAACTGTGCATTTCGAATTTTGGAAAACAATTCAAAATATTAATTTGTTGAGTACATGGCAATCATGCCTCTTCGACTTGGAAGATACTAGGTGAACTCTTTATTACCTCCTCATTTACATTTCCAATAGATTAAAATGTAAAATCCACCTTTTTACATTTTTTTGAATTAAAAAAAATCTGCTCAGTGCGACTGATATGTTCGACTCGCACTGGAAAGTCCAGTGCACCCTTTAAATACACAGGGTGCACCAGATGCAGTGCTTAAAAATTACAACTAAATCGCACCATTAACATTGTGTTAATATTAGAATACCTCGAAATTATATTTTAAAATCTCCACTTAATGGCGATGTGGTACATTGGATATTCCACACCATGGGTGGTGCATTATTGTAATCTATGCACTGTTGACGGTGCACCATTATTTTACCGGTGCAATGGTCTGCACATAACAATAAAAAACCCAAACAATGTGTTTTCTTATGATAAGCGCACTGATAGCGTCGGTGCACGCACCAACAATACCGGTGCGCTTTAGTAATGACGCATTGTAGGATTTTTTACTATTTTATCCAGAATCTCCATGCATTATTAAAACCATTGTGCATCATTAAGAATTCGTAGAGTACAATAATACACCATTTGCAGTGTGAAATGTACCATATACTACATCGCCAAGTTGCGGAGATTTCAAAATATAAAATTAGTGCATTCCAATACTAACGCATTGTACATGGTGCGATACAAGTCTAACTATTCAGCACCGGTTATGGTTCACATTGTGTATTTACTCGCATCGTAATTGATGGGTTCCAAAGGTCTGCATTAGTGTCTAGATTTTTGTCTTAAAAAATATTGGTGCATATATAAAACAATAAGACACCATTAATGATGTGCTAGTTCTTGGTACACAACGTTAATGATGAATTGGTGTTTTATAGGTGTGTCAGGTTTTTGAAAAAATAAAAATTCCAAACATATCAGATCGGTGCGAACTAGTGCATACTAGTAGTGCCACACTGATTATGATGTTTGTTTATATTATAAGTGCACTGTCATTGTCGGTGCGCTATAATAAACACTCACCAATGTTATTCACAAAAACCCACCACAATTGTGGCGCGATATAGTAATTGTGTGCACCGTGCTCAGTGTGTTAAGTATTTTTACACACCATGAATGGTGTGTTACCACTTTTAAGGCACACTGATAATAATTTTTACATTTATTTTTGCAACAAAACATATTTAAATAAATAAAAAAACATCATTTAATACAATTTTTTAAAGATTTATGTGTGTAATGAATGTTGTATGTTAATTAGAGACAAGACGGATGACAATATCAATAAGGGTAGGTTGACCAATACAATTTTGTATGCAATTGGGAGGCTAGAAAGAGAGAGAGAGATTTGTACCCTTTCCCTATTACAGCTCATACTCGTAAGCTCTTATGGAATGTTGGCCTCCTCAAGTTTTATGAGAAGGTGGCATCCCTCAAGGATAACACAACATTATTGAGACACTTGATCCATTGTCACGATCATGTCAGGAAGGCATTTAGAGTCAGTCCTGATATGTGGTTCTATCCAACATAAGAATTCATAAATTTCATCACTGGGCTATCTAGGGGAGGGGAGGATTTCCCCGAGTTCCTGGATCTCTTGGCTGACATTGCGAGAGAGGGTCAATTGGAATATGTTTAGAGATATGTTATTGAAGACATCACTAGCCCTTCTAGTTTCCAAGTTTCTAGTGGCTAGTTGTGTTTACACATGTTCGGTGCATAGGAGGTTAAGTGCCTCTCACTTATGGTCATAACAGTGGCCCACCACACCTTTAATTGGAAACAAGCAGTTCATTAGTTGGCCCCTTTTGTATTGTGTATATTTTTTAGTGCAGACAGCTAAATATATTAGGTGGTCAGCCATTTTTTGTGATAGTTTTGTTTTGTGTTAGATCGTTGTCATGCTATATTTGATGGGGGGATAATCTTCCCATTTGCTTTAGAGTTGTTTTGTTTATTTATTTTTAGATATTTTTGTCCACTAGACCCTCATTCACGCGCAACCCTCCTAGGCCGAGGACCAATGTGTGTATGCACATGTGGGGGTTGATGTTTCCTAAGAGGGGCTAATCATATTTCCCATGTAGGATCACTCCAGAGATACTTGAGATACACTCCAGTGAGAATGATCATACGATGGATCATGTGCGGTACCTGTATGTAGGGATGGACTAGAGAGGATGTCAGAACATCTAATTTACGTCGGATGAGCCACCATATTCCAGAGGTAATATTAACATTATGTTTTGATTAATATAGTTGAATTTTATAAACTTATTTAATGTACATGTGATTTATTGTAACATTTTATTTAAATTGCCTAATTATTGCTTATTGTCTAATTATCATTGTTTAGTATTTTGCAGATATTGGCACATATGATGGGGATGAATCTCCCCAATGTTATGAGGATATGGTTGAGGCTAATGAAGTCCCTCAATTACAAAAACTAGGCCTGCGATGTAGATCAGATCATATATTTCGTCAGGAGTTGGTGGATCAGTTATGTGCATTAATGGCTTAGTAGGGAGTGCACCTACTATGAGCTAGGCATATCATATGGGCTTGGAGCTCACATTTATATGGGTGACCCTTCCACACAATATGATGCTACTGACATATCATGTTTTCGATGTGGTTAGTCTGCTTGAGAGGAGGAGGGTTTACCAATATTTTTAGTCTTCTTCATTTGATTCGTATGCTTCAGAGGCTGATCCTCCACCTCCTCCTCTTTCTCCTCCATTGGCTGACCAATCACCCTCTCCTCCTCACCGATTTGATCCACCCTCCTATCCTCCAAAAACCAACCCACTACCCTCTCCTCCTCACTGACTTGATCCACCCTCCTATCCTCCACAAACCAACTCGCCACCCTCTCCTCCTTATCAGGTCGACCAACCACCCTCTTCTACACAAGATAATTGACCATCCTCTCCTCCTCACAAAGTCAACCGACCATTCTCTTCTCCTACACAAGCCAATCAACCACCCTCTCCTCTTCATTGAGCTGACCGACCACCATCTCCTCTTCCATTGGACGACCGACCACCCTTTCCTCTTCTAGTAGTTGACCCACTAGATGCGACACCCACTTCCTTCATTGGTTCTTTGGACGAGATGATTGCATAAGGTGATATGACTTTTGGTGGAAATATGTACCGGTTGATTTATACTACGTTTTTATCTACTGGAGGTACTAATATTTCCTCTCACTCTGGTGGTAGAGGCATTGACGATGCCTCTAGCTTTGGTGGTGGAGGTATTGATGCCTCTAGCTCTAGTGGAAAAGGAATTGATCATGCCTCTAGCTCTAGTGGTGGAGGTATTGATGCCTCTATCCCCGGTGTTGGACCAACTACCTTATAACAATTATATTTGATCACATGTATATATTTGATTGATGTGATGTATATTTTACATATTTATTTTATTTTTATTTTTGACTTAATATGTATATTTGACACAAACACACACATTGATTTTGATATTATCGTTCATATATATATTCCATTTTCATATCATGTTGATATTGATGTTGTTTTATTTATGATATATTATATTTCGTATGTTAATGATTTATATTATTAATGATATTTTTCCATTTTAAAATTAAATTTGAGATCTATCACTGATTCAAATTTGAGATCGCATATTTGACATATTTGACATCTATATCTGACATATATATTGATTTTGAGATTAACGTTCATGTATATTATGCATTTTCATGTCACGTATATGTTGATATTGTTTATAAAATGTGTTGTGTATGTTAAATATTAACATCATTATTAATTTCTCTATTTCGAAATCAAAATTGATATGTAACATTGATTTAAATTAGAGATGTTGTAATCATATAATGCTTAATTGTTGTAAGTACTGAATTTTATAACCATACACTTCCTTGGTGTGATCACTAAGTTTGCTTTATCGTGAAAATAATGAATGACATGTCAATGTTTCAATTAGTGAAAACTGTATTCACACTCTTCATTGATGTTAATAACTTCATATTTTTTAATTCCAACCACTTCCTTAATTAATTTAGTAACAATTTTTAAATTTAATTAAAATTTTGATTTCATCAAAAAATATTGTTTGATTTGGCTATTCATTGACTAAATGAAATTCATTTTCAAACAACATTTCCATACATTCACTACAAAATACTAGATAAATAAATACATTACACATTAAATTGATCTTCAAGCAACTAAAATGGTTTTAAAAATCTCAATCATCACATTGAAGATCTCCTAAAGATGGAATCATTTATGTGAAGTTTGCAACATCAGGTTAAAAATATCCATGCATGTTTCCTCTCTCTTTTTAAAAGGTTTTAAAAATAATAAAAATATTCTTAGCTATAAACTTACAAAAAATTATTTGTAATCTTTGATGAAATATTTAAATGAAATATATGAATATAACTCTAATAATCATCATTGCAATCAGTCATCATCATCACTCACCATCAACATCAAATAAAAAACAATAAAAAACAACACAATATGTGTAAAAATTGTAACGTAAACAATTTATTGTATATCTCCAAATCAATATAAATTTATTTAAAATCCCCCCAATTGTACATATTTTTACAAAAATGGCACATCATGCCTAATACACATAATGACACATTAAGTGCAACTAGAAAATGTTAAATTAATGGCCATAATACAAAATGACTACTTGTGGCGAAAGTAGACAAGATGTAGATGGTGATAAAATGTGTCATCATCACCCAAAGAAATCACAAATAAGGCCACATGAAATAAGAATATGGTATTTTGAATTCTTACAAATAACTTGAACCTCAATCATCTTCAAGGGATTTAGCTTATGCAAAATATCCTTAATAACATTTATGGTCACATAGCGACAATTAAAATTTTTGTAGTAGTGATTGTAGTCAATCCTAGTTAGTTTATTAGGGTTGAATTATGTTTAAAATACTTAACTATTGTATTTTGAACTATTTTTTTAATACAACAAGTAAGAGGTGCATATATGAGTTTGCCAAAAGGTTTCCAGATTTCCAAGGAAATCACTTGTTTATGGTATATGTGGTAATGTTTTATTGTTTTGTTTTTATTGAGAATTTGTTATCATTTATTTTCTTATATAGGTTTATTACTCAATACTTTGTACATAATCATTATCTTTCAAGGTTCTATCCCACTTACATTCAAGAAATTCACAACATTTTGTGTCATTCTCAAACCTAAACATTTAAGATCCATATATATTTTAATTGAATACAACATCAAGTGCTATCAATTTGACACCATACCTCCAATATTTTGATAATAGTATTCACACTCAAATAATTGGGATGTTAAACATCGAACAATTAATTAATTATTATACACGTAATTGAACATCAATGGGTAATTGAATGCTACACATTTAATATTGAATCTTCCAAAAATCATGAAATGGTACTAGAAAATAAAACTAATAGAGCATTTTTTTAATAATCAACAAATATTAAATAAGTGAAAATTGAATAATATATCAATTCAACAATCAAAATTTAAACTTTTTAACTATTTAATAATTGAAATTTAGAATTCAACTATGGATGTCGGAAATTTAACATCAAATTTTTTAATAATTGACCAATTTAATGTTTAAAGTTGAACATTAACCGATTGAACATATGAAAAATTACCTTTAACAAATTATTAATTTCATCATAAAAAGTAATTATTGTTGTAGGAACAAATATTGTTAATATTTATGAAAATATAATTTTTTGATTCCAAATCTATTTGAAAATTTGGCTAAACACAACATCAATTATAGCAACTCAAGTATTAGTTCAATTTGTTATCTCATCAACTATCCACCACTAAAAGGATTCTAGATCAATGACATTGTTATACACATAATTGTTGGTTAGGATTAGTAGCTATCCATCAAGATTTAAAAGAGTCAATATCAATATTTTTGTATAGAGTCGATACCCCACTATTTCATTGATTTTTACATCAATTTGTTTGATTAAAAATTCTATTAAATTGTGACCATAATTTTAAAGCACATATTAAATATGCAATGAGATAAAAATGCATACAACTAAAATAAAAATATTTTTCAATCAACTCTTCCATACAACCATAAATTACTAGACATATAAACATATCACACATTAAATTGATTTTTAACCAATTAAAATGGTTTAAAAAATTGTTGATAACTTTTCATTTCCAACATCATAAAATGAATAAAATGACATAATTTAACAATTATAGATAAAAAGATAAAATCATGCATCCACAATATAAATGTTGAAATACAATATGTACATGATATCACTTTCTGTTACCATCATCCTGATATCTTCCTCACTTGGCACTATAACACTGTTATTCTGAAAATTATGTTGTGATCCAGGGTCATGTTTTAGTGCAAAGCACCAATATGTATCCAACACATCCGGGTAAAAATTGTTTGGTTGCATTGGTTTGGGAAGGCATAAGGCTCCTTAGTTTCATCCCACATCATTCTAGAGTTGATACACATTAGTCCACTATCACGATCTTCCTTTATATTACTATGGTCAAAGATATCCCACCACTTACACATAAAAATAACACATTGGAAAGACGAGAAGTCCACTTGCATGATCTCATGTATCTTTCGGGCATAACCTAACTTCCCATCTATTGTGTTCTGATCGTGGTGGCTAACATGACTAGATTGGTTGAACTCTACTTCCACTCCACTACCTTGTGTGACATGTCCATTATCAGTATCCTCAGTGTGAAAATGATGCCCATATGCCCACATAGATGGGAACAAATATACCTATAAAATGTTAACAAATGACAATGTCATATTTTTTAGTAACCTAAGCATTGATAAAAAAATATGGATGTTATAATTTAAATGTGCATTATAAAGTTAAAATGTACACATAGATTATTACCAAATTTTTGCACCTAATCCCTATGTTTTGTGGATCATCTTCACCATGCAGGAAACAACTGGATACACCATGTTTCTCCTTTATCTTGTCAGCAACCCAATTGTAGGGACAGATCTTGGCCTTTTTTTTCATTGATCACGATAATGCAAGGTTCTACTATTCAACCGCCATAATTCTTTCATTTCAATGTCCCATTTTTGTCCTTTCTCTTGATACAATGCACCCCATGATTGCATTACCTCCACATTTTAAAGAATGAATTTATTGATGGAATCAATTTATGAATTCTTTGATATATCCATGAAATAAAAATGAATAGCATGAGATAAAATTTACATTATCAAGTTCAATGTAAATAGTTACTCTATATAAATTTGAAAAAAGAGTGACTTACTATTTATCATGTTCCTTTTTCTATTCATTCGAAGTAGATCCCCTTCCTTTCGTCCTCATTTTGTTGGCCATCCTAAGCCATTGCACTAGGTGTGTCATCAATGTATTCACTAACATAATAGAATGACTCATATACTATGTACACCTCCACCATAGACCCCTCAAGTTTTTCTCTCTGTTGAACAAAACCCTACAAAGAACATCCAACAACATGAGACCACTCTGATTAATTCAACCTCATCAGATAGGTGAATTAGAAGATTAACCTACAAGTCCATGGAAATCGTGGGTAGTTCCTTCTCAAACATAAAAACAATATTAGCTATCTCTTCACACCACTATGAAATGTTAGCCATATGAATCTCCTTTGATGTGATCCAACATATAAATGCATATAATTTAGATATGGTGCATCGCAAGTCCTGGGGAAAGTCATGGTTCACAAACCCACACATTACCAAAGGATAATGACATTACCAAATTAATTTCATGTTAACTTGCATTAGAAAAAAATGCTTTCTACATACATACCCTTATAATGTTCAAATGGTCACGTTATTTCAACCTGGACAATGTTCTTCTACATTGACGCAATGATGTAGATTAGAGTCATATAAAGAAGGAACCTTCACACCCTACTTACTTCTATAGAGAAAGATCATTTTATTCAAAATCCATGGGACATAACCTTCTTTAAAATACTAAAAGGGATCAACCTCTCCTATACTTTATTTTCTTGGCCTATGCTTCTTCTAAGTTTCGGGTACCCACTTGTTGTCCCATTGCAAAGTCGTGGGTAACTCGGAAACAATAAAAAATGTATAAAATCGCAAAACATTGTCGGTTTGGGTGGTTTTGGAACCTCTTCTTCGGTTGTAACTACTTCCTATGAGACCATATCTTCTTCACTTGCTATATAAGAGAGGGAGAGGGACCATGAAAATGAAATCAAGCCCATTATAGTGTTATGCTAGAGGAATTGAGACTCACATCCCCCACACTTGTGCCCTAGTTTCTTGTAAACCATGGCACATTTTATCAGAGGTTGGGATCCTTGGAGAAGAGGAGCAGGAGACCTTGAATATCGGTTCCATGAAGTGTCGTGATTGAAGGAAGGTATAATTTGATGTACTTGCTTCATTCATTAACAAAGATTGTACATTATTCCCTTTCCAAATAGATTTGTTCAGGTATGTTTCAGATCTGATTACATTTGATATTTTCTTCTCTTAAAAATATCAATCTTTTATCTGTAGACAAATTGGTTTGAGGAAGGTATTTTGGGATGTTTTTCAGGTTGTTGCATTGGAGAACAAGAGGAGAATCTTGGATCAACCTTCTGATTAAGGTACACATTCTCCTAAACCTTAATCTCTTTGTTTAATAATTATACTTGCAGAACCTTGTATGTTTATCTTTTACCCTAGTACGTTGGTAGTCTCACCCCTACTATAGGAACATTTTCCCTAACAACAGAACTGGTGAATCTGCTGGGGAGAAGCCTATATGCTTTGGGGTATCCAAGGCCATTGTTTCCAATATATTTGAAGGTCTAAGTTTAATTTCATGTTAGGACCAGTCATTAAGCTTTGTTAGACCCTTCCTTGCTCAGTTTTTTAGTGGAATTTTGCAAATTTTAGGAATTTTCTACATACCCGTGAGTTTCGGGTACTTACAGTCGTACGTCTGAGACAAATTCGCAGGTGTAAGCCTTTTCCACCCACATTTCCCTCGCGCTTGTACCCTTTCACACTCGTGGGTACCTCCTATACATGAGTTTTTAAATTTTGGAGCTTTTGGGGGGGTTTTGATTGCATTTTTTGGAGTCTCTGTTGATCCTATGCCTGTGTAGGACCCCTTGGAAGTGGTGTCTTATCTCTTGATTGATCTTATTTTTATGTTTGGGATCTTTTTGAAGCAATTTGGGTTTGTTTGGAAGAACTTGGGGCTTGTTGACCCAAGTCGGGGGTTTCTGAACTAGTTTGGTGTTTTTTACCATAATTTGAGTCTAATTGAATCTACTTGGTCCAATTTGATTGGATTTGGAACCTTTTGAGTCTATTTGACCCTATTTGTATATATTTGAGTTATTTCTCTTTAGATTGGTTTCTTGCACTTCCTTATGCTTTTGATCTCTCTTTTGTAGTGAAAGTTCAAGCGTCTTTTCTGTTGTTTAGGACCTTGATTGCACTATTTGTGTGCAGACCGAGCTTTACCAAACCATATTTATTAGTAGGTCCTTTGATTTGATTTGGTTTAAAAGTACTTGGTGCATGATTTTCCCAATTTTGGCATGCTTACATGATAAGAATGTGAGGTTGTAAGGTTGCTTTCACTATTTAATAAGGAAATCTAAAAGCTTTTGCATTTTCTTTGGTAGTGTGTTACTTTGAATTTCAGTTTTGTTCTCACCTTGAAAAGCTTAAAAATTTGGTTCATTTTATAAGTTAGTGTTGGTAGAATACTTTTCAAGTGACTTAAAAGATTTAGGAGTGCTTTGCATCAAAAAACAAGAAATTTCTTTTGCATAGCTAGTTGTTTGAGTAGTTGCATGCTTAGGTTTTAAGTTTGATTTTGCACATTAGAATTTAAATTTTTACCTTTTGCATTCGAAAAGACTAAAAATTGCATGGTAATTTTTTTTGCATATGCATTCTAGATTATATATTTAGGACTTGCATTGAAAAGAAACGGAGAGTGGATGAGAGAATATTTGTGGTGATTGAGTGCTTCATGTTTCAGTTAAAGAATATATTTCTTTAGTTGCACTTGTTTTACTTATTCTGAAAGTTTTGAAAGTACATTTTAAAGCAAGAAATCAGTAACTTGGATAGGATCTTAGGTTTTATTCTAGTTTAGAAACACACCTAATAGATTAGGTAGGATTGTGGAGGTAGGGATTTGTGATTTAACTCCTCCACGATCACTCAAACTTGTCCAAACATAGGTGTCATTCTTTTAGGGAGAAAATCCATCTTTGTAGAAGTTGAACTGGGAAGCTCCACTCACACCGGAGTCAAGCACGAGGTCGTGCGATATTGAGTAGAGATGATAACCCTCCGATATTCAAATGAGCATCTACCAGGATCGGTGCGCGTACAGGGACTTATTAGTACCTTTGGTGCTTTTGAGTTTCGAGATTTGTTACCCTTCCCATGCACATTGATTTGACCTGCAACTGTCCCCCCAGACCCTCTCTACAAGGTTGGTAGCCTTAGTATCCATACCCTAGGATTCATACACATGTGATGGTGGAAGGATATTTCCATTGTACCTAGGACATACATGGGAGGAAATCCCTTACAGTTATTTGGGAGAGCGGTTGATGATTCAAATGCTTGCACCCGAATAATCTATATTGTGGACCCCGGGTAACTGTTCTTCATCCTTCGTTGGTTTGTTCTGGGTCATAATCATCCCATACTTCCCTCTGGAAGGAATCTTTTTTCCTGGTTTGGATTACCTAGGACCTTTCTAGTGGTGTTCTCTTTGTGCTACTTGTTCTTAGTTGGCCTTAGATATTTATTGCTCGTTGATTCAGAAACTATGGCTAGCATTCCAATGAGCACCAATCAAGGGACCCCTGTTCAGGGGGCTCCTTGTGCTTTTCCATTCATTGGGAACATTGGTACTCCCTTAATGGATACCTTGAATCTTCTGGGATTCACTATAGGGCTACCGGTTTGGTTGTTTTCCACTCCGAACGCCTTTCATGCTCCTAATGCTTCTCAAGTAAGAACCTAAAATCAAGAGCATTAGAACCCTATTCCTTCTTCGCTAGTAACATCTTCTCCTCCTCCTTCTACCTCATGTGGTGAAAGTAGTAATACTAGTAACCAATAGTATAAAAGGAATAGACGGAGGAAGAATAGGGAGAAGATGCCAAAGCAAGGGGGAATCCACCCAGCCTCTGGAGGTCATGCTGGGGGCACCTACCCAGCCTCTAGAGGTCATGCTGGGAAAAAAATTTCAGTCACTGGAAATCATACTGAAAGTATGTCTTCAACCACTATTGGTCATGTTGAGGAAGCGTAATTGATCACTGTTGGTCATATTAATAACAAGTCACCAGTTACTATGAGTCATACTAGAGACACTAAATCAACCACTAAAGGTCATGCTGAGAAAGTTCATATTGTCGAAAAAACTAATAAACAGAAGCTTAAGTTCCCTTGTAAGTTTCATGAGGGAAACCACCTGACCTATTTGTGCCCTGTACTTCCAGAAGTGCAAACAGCATGGTCCGTAGTTCAAAAGTCTTCTGATTCTGAGCAACCAGCCACTGCAAGTCATGCTGGGGAAAAGATGTCAGCCAATGCTAGCCATGTTGAGAGTACTGATGTTGTAAATGAGTCTAAGCTTATAGGACGCAAGCCAAAGTTACCTTGTAAACTTTGTAAGGGAGATCACCTTATTCACCTGTTCCCTGCTATTCTAGAGGTGCGGAGAGTGTGGTCCATGTCTGAAGGATCCTCTGCTCCTGAATTGTCTATAGATTCCAAACAACTTGGTCAACATTTGGTTGATAAATTGGTTGAACCAAAATAGTATTTGGTCAAACCCACTCTTCCTTTGGAGAGTGAAGTGATTGAATCTATGTAATCTTCGACCGATCCCATAGTCCTTCGGACACTGATGCACCTACCCCTAAAGTCTTATGCATTAAAAGTTCTATTTTTTTTTTTTTCTAGAAAAAGGGGCACTTCATTTGTGCTAAGTGAACCTCTACCAAGCTCTAGGATCATTTCCTTTGATTGGAATACTCTAGATGGGCCTCGCCTTCCTTCCTCTACACCCTTCCAGATAAGGGTTGATATTGGAAATGATACGGTTCATCGATGTATTGTAGATGAAGGAGTCTTTGTTAGTATCTTATCCCCTTATGCTTGGAGATATTTAGGTTTCCCTAACCTTGTTCCGGCTATTGATTGGTCGTTGACCTTCGATAGAAGACCTAGTGAACCGGTGGGATTCCTCCCTTAGGTACCTATTACTTTGGGTGGACAAATAGTCTTATTTGATTTTATGGTTTTAAAGGACCCTCTGGACTTTCATATGATCCTTGGGAGTGATTACATATATGCTATGCATGTTGTGGTGTCTACGATCTTTCGTATGATGCATTTTTCTCACAAAGAAAGCATTGTCACTATTGATCAACTTGTATTTGTTGATCCACCTTATTACCCAACTTTAGACCAAGTATATCCCTCATCAGTAGGCACTACCATGTCACAAGATAATTATGTGCCATATTGTTCCTTGAGTCCAATTGCTACTGAGAAGAAGCTTCTGACTTCATGCTTACCTTCTTTGGACTTGGTCCCAACAATTGACTAGGTGATATCTCCATCTAAATGTTTAGATATGTGTTCTATCTAGGATGATATACTTCCTTCGGATGAAGTTTTCCTAGAGTCTATAATGTAGTATTCCATTCATTTGTCCATTGATCCAATTGTAGTTATTTGCATCCCCGATTTGAATTTGGAATCTGATCTTACCAATGTTGAGTCTTTCCACTCTGTTATAGATTTGCAAGTCGGTGTTCCTACTGAGTTTGATTATGCTTCTAGAATTTTCAACTCCCATGATGATGGATTTGTTCTTGTAGATTCCATCATGTCCTTGAAATTTGATCTTCATTATGAAGTTGATCATTTTGATTGTAATCCCTCAGGATTTTGTACTATAGATTCTTGTACCCTTTCACACTCGAGGGTACCTCCTGTACATGAGTTTTTCAATTTTGGAGCTTTTTGGGGGGTTTTGATTGCATTTTTTGGAGTCTATGCTGATCCTAGGTTTGTGTAGGACCCCTTGGAAGTGCTATCTTGTCTCTTGATTGATCTTATTTTGATGTTTGGGATATTTTTTAAGCAATTTGGGATTTTTTGGAAGAAATTGGGGCTTGTTGACCCAAGTCGGGGGTTTGTGAACTAGTTTGGTGTTTTTTACCCTAATTTGAGTCTAATTGAATCTACTTGCTCCAATTTGATTGGATTTGGAACCTTTTGAGTCTATTTGACCCTATTTGTATCTATTTGAGTGATTTCTCTTTAGGCTAGTTTCTTGTCCTTATGCTTTTGATCTCTCTTTTGTAGTGAAAGTTCAATTATCTTTTCTGTTGTTTAGGACCTTGATTGCACTGTTTGTGTGTAGACCTAGCTTTACCAAACCATATTTATTAGTAGGTCCTTTGCTTTGATTGGGTCTAAAATTCCTTGGTGTATGCTTTTCCCAATTTTAGCATTCTTACATGATAAGAATTTGAGGGTTTATGGTTGTTTTCACTGTTTAATAAGGAGATCTAAAAGCTTTTGCATTTGCTTTGGTAGTGTGTTACTTTGAATTTCAGTTTTTTTCTCAACTTGAAAAGCATAAAAATTTGGTTCATTTTATAAGTTAGTGTTGGTAGAATAATTTGCAAATGACTTAAAATATTTAGGAGTTCTTTGCATGAAAAAACAATAAATTTTCTTTTGCATAGCTAGTTGTTTGAGTAGTTTCATGCTTAGGTTTTAAGTTTGATTTTTCACATTAGACTTTGAATTTTTACCTTTTTCATTCAAAAAGACTAAAACTTGCATTAGATACAAAAATTTTGCATATGCATTCCAGATTATATCTTTAGGACTTGCATTGAAAAGAAATGGAGAGTGGGTGAGTGCATATTTGTGGTGATTAAGTGCTTCATGTTTCAGTTAAAGAATATATTTCTTTAGTTGCACTTGTTTTACTTCTTCTGAAATTTTTGAAAGTACATTTTAAAGCAAGCAATCATTAACTTGGATAGGATCTTAGGTTTTCTTCTAGTTTAGAAACACACCTAAGCTTAAGTAGGATTGTGGAGGTAGGGAGTTGTGAGTTAACTCCTCCACGATCACTCAAACTTGTCAAAACATAGGTGTCATTATTTTAGGGATAAAATCCATCTTTGTAGAAGGTGAACCAGGAATCTCCACTCACACCGGATTCAAGCACGAGGTCGTGCGATATTGAGTAGAGGTGATAGCCATCCGATATTATTGGCAATTTAATGTTGAAACTCTCTTCATTTTCTTGCCTTGCATAATGAAAGTTGCAGAGGATATTTGAAGGTTGCGGTTGTTGCTACAACTGCTCCAAAAGAAGAGAAGTTCTACATCATTCAGGTACATCATATTCATTAATTCAACATTTAGGAGTATAACTTGCAAACTATTTTTTGTAAGTTTTCATGCATCTTTTTGATACTTGCTTGTATTTTGTAATTGTCAAACTGAAGAGTTGAATTACAGTGTATGCGGGTGCATTTTTGGCTGAGACCGACACCCCTCACCTTTTAAATTTGAATCTGTTGAGTCTTGTAAAGGGAGGAGTTGCAAGAAGCCCATAGTCTGATTGAGTCCTTGTATTTGGTCCTACTTGCACAAGGAGGCCTCAAATTGTCTTCACAATGTCTAATACAGAAGAAACATTAGATTTGTTGAACACTCTAGTACATTCAGTTGCAAATGAATCAATCACAATCAACAAAGACACACTACAAACTGTCATAGATCAATTATAGAATTTGAAAGCCATTGAGGAAGATGCACATCCAGAAATCAACATTATGAACTAGTGCTTGTTCAGAATAACCCCTTGTTTGAAGATGATTCCTATCACTCGCCAGAAAACAATGAAATCATGTCATATGTACAACCTATTCAGAGTTCCAGATGCTAATAATGTGACAGAGTTGGCCATATGAAAGATCAGTGTTTTGATCTTCATCCTTGTCTCCATTGTGGGAAAAGAAACCATTCTTTAGATCGGTGTGAAGCTGGAGAACCCGCAAGAGTGAAACTTGCAGCAGATTATTGTATTGCTTCTTACTTTGTACATGAAAGGGGGGAACATAATGTCAGGCTTCAACTTTCGAAGCCTTGTCCTTCTAACAACAAATAATTACAACCTTCCTCAAGTAAGTCATATCAAGCGAGCATGATCCACAGTGAGTTTGGACAACCACCAGATTCAAAGATGCCACCTGATTATGATATGCATGTATTATGAAGATAGAAGAGATATACATGACATAGAGTACTCATGTGTTTTAGTTGTGAAACCATGAGACTCTCCTCTCCTCACATTGTTCTTGACAAGGGGGAATGAAGACCGTTAGTAACAAGCGAGCGAGTGCAAGCGATCCAAAACAAGAGATCCTGTGAAGAGCTATGTTTGACTGAGCTCCAGAGTTGGTGGTCATCCTTAAACCACCGGTATCAAGATCACTTTATATTAGCAGAAGCATGTACAAGCTTCTAGATAACTTGGAAAAAGGTTGTCAAGATAGAAATTTTCAGCTAGTTGCCGCTGTTCACTTCCTGTTTTAAGCTCTCCAGTTGGTTTGTGGTCATCCTAAAACCACCATTCCAGACAAAACCTTTGAGCGATTGTTATCGTCAAGTTCGAGAGTTTGTGGTCAGCATTAAACCACACACATAGAAGATATTCAACCTTCTTCTAGCCCATTTTGGTTGATGTTCAGCCTAAAAACCATCCCTTTAGAGAGCCATTGTATTTAGCAGAAGCATGTGCAAGCTTCTATCTAGCCTTCTTAGTAAAGGATGTTGGAGATGGAAATGTTCAACTGGTGGAGGCTGTCCACTTCCACTTATTCAACTCTCTTCTTTTTCTTGGACTCATATACACCCTTCGGATTAAGGGGGGATTTGTTGGAGTCTCGGTGTGAGGACTATTAGTGTGCAAGGGAGATTAAGAGTCACCTGTGAGTCCAAGAGTCACCTTGGAAGAAGAATCCAAGGGACATCTCAATGTATATATTGACCATTTGTTAATGGAATTAATGCGCTTTCATGCCTATCTCTTTTATCTTCTTGAGTTTATTGGTAATGTACCCTAGACACCATTAATGATGTGTTAGTTATTGGTACACAACGTTAATGATGCATTAGTGTTTTACAGGTGCATTAGGTTTTTGAAAAAATAAAAATTCCAAACACATCGGATCGGTGCGAACTAGTGTATACCAGTCGTATCATACTGATTACGATGTGTGTTTATATTATAAGCGCACTGTCATTATCGGTGCACTATAATAAACACTCACCAATGTTATTCACAAAAACCCACCACAATTGTGGCATGATATAGTAATTGTGTGCACCATGCTCAGTGTGTTAAGTATTTTACACACAATGAATGGTGTGTTACTGCTTTTAAGGCACACTGATAATTATTTTTACATTTGTTTTGCAAAAAAAAAGTATTTAAATAAATAAAAATGGTCATTTAATACATTTTTTAAATATTTATGTGTGTGTAATGAATGTTGTATGTTAATTAGAGACTACAACGATGATAATAGCAACAAGGGTAGGCCGACCAATACAATTTTTTATGGAATTGGGAGGCTAGAAAGAGAGAGATATTTTCACCCTTGCCCTATTACATCTCATACTTGTAAGCTCTTATGGAATGTTGGCCTCCTCAATTTTTATGAGAAGATGACATCTCTCAAGGGTAACACAACATTATTGAGACACTTGATCCATTGTAAGGATCATGTCAGACAGGCATTTAGAGTCTGTCCTAATATGTGGTTCTATCCCACATAGGAAGTCATAAATTTCATTACTGGGCTATCCAGGAGATGGGAGGATTTCCCCTAGTTCCTGGATCTCTTGGCTAGCATTGCGAGAGAGGGTCAATTGGAATATGTTTAGAGATATATTATTGAATATATCACTAGCCCTTCTAGTTTCCAAGTTTCTAGTGGTTAGTTGGATTTACACATGTTCGGTGCATAGGAGGTTAAGTGCCTCTCACTTATCGTCATAACAGTGGCCCACCACATCTATAATGGGAAACAAGCAGTGCATTAGTTGACCACTTTTGTATTGTGTAGATTGTTTAGTGCAGTCACCTAAATATATTAGGTGGTTTGCCATTTTTTTGTGTTAGATCGTTGTCGTGCTATATTTGATGGGAGGACAATCTTCCCATTTGCTTTAGAGTTGTTTTGTTTATTTTTTTTAGAGATTTTTGTCCATTAGACCCTCATTCACGCGCAACCCTCCTAGGCCGAGGATCGATGTGTGTATGCACATGTGGGGGATGATGTTTCCTAAGATGGGCCAATCAGAGTTCCCATGTAGGATCACTCCATAGACACTTGAGATACACTCCAGTGAGAATGATCATACGATGGATCTTGTGCGATACCCATATGCAGGGATGGATTGGAGAGGATGTCAGAACATCTAATTTACCTCAGATGATCCACCATATGTCAGAGGTAATATTAACATTATGTTTTGATTAATATAGTTGAATTTTGTAAACTTATTTAATGTACATGTGATTTATTGTAACATTTTATTTAAATTTGCTAATTATTGCTTTTTGTCTAATTCTTTTTGCTTACTATTTTGCAGATATTGGCACATATGATGGGGAGGAATATACCTAATGTCACAAGGATATGGTTGAGGCTGATGAAGTCCCTCAATTACAAAAACCAGGCCTGCGATGTAGATCATATCGTAGATTTCGTCATGAGGTGGTGGATCAGTTATGTGCATTAATGGATTAGTAGGGAGTGCACCTACTATGAGCTAGGAAGATCATATGGGATTTGGAGCTCACATTTATATGGGTGACCCTTCCACACAATATGATTCTACTGACGTATCATGTTTTCGATGTGATTAGTCTACTTTAGAGGAGGAGGGTTCACCATTGTTGTTAGTCTTCTTCATTTGATTCATATGCTTTAGAAGCTGATCCTCCACCTCCTCCTCTTCCTCTTCTATAGGCTGACCAATCACCCTCTCCTCCTCACTGAATTGATCCACCCTCCTATTCTCCACAAAATAAACCACCACCCTCTCCTCCTTATCAAGCCAACCAACTACCCTCTCCTCCACAAGATAATTTACCACCCTCTTCTCCTCACAAAGTCAATCGACCATTCTCTGCTCCTCCACAAGCCAACCAACCACTCGACGAGCTCTTTAATTCTCTTTGAATTAAATTGAAATAGAAAGCTGTGCATAAATTATCAACCCAGGGCCACAAAGGATTATGAGCTACCTAATAAGGTATATGCTAGACACTGTAACTTTAAATGATTTTTTACATAGAGGTGGTCTATGGATTACCAAACTAGAATTAAGATGCAACTGTTGGTGAATAGACTTCTAGGAAATTGCTAATCACATAAAGAATCTTGCAATCAAACCAAAGCACTTAACTATCAAATTTAAGAAATGTTCTGCTATGCTACAAAAAGAAATTAACATCTAAATCTAATTTAGCAAACTGAGAATTTCCTATGGAAGCAATTCGATAAACCAAAGTTGTAATGATGAAATTGGATAAACGAATTTAATTCTACAATCTGCTTCTACCATTACGCACTACCAACATAATGCTAATAATGAGATTAATGCATCCATCCACCACAGAAGTAATTCTAACTCAATGTTCATCATCCATACATTCCCCTATATTCACTAATGATAATAAGAATGACTATGCAATCTAGTCGTATCACTACTTAAAACATACACACTTAGCTATGCTCAGCACACCAAATCTGAATACTAAACAATTAAATCAATCAACACTACATCAACATTAACAACATGCATAAAGGAAAGAAATCCTAACTATAACAACACCTATCACAAAAGGGGGCCCTGCCTTCGGCAACAGGGGCTGAACAACCACTCACTCACACAAAATTTATCAACACATTCGAATCAGGTAAAGATAGGTTTTATATAAAAAAGTCTGATAGCAGTGTTCAATAGATCTTATGCAAATTGGTGGCTAACCCTTTTGAAATAGATTCAATGTTTTTATACATCAATGGTCATGAGAGAAGCATGAAAGATCGTAAAGTTACAACAAAATTCCCAATAAGGCCCATCTACGGATCCTCCAAGAGATCTCATGAGCCATTCTAGGAGCCTGTATCGTAGAAAATGGAGATGATCCTATAAATATATCGGAGTGGTCAACTATGAGTCATCATAGATATGGAATGCTGAGTTGGGTACAAAATCTCCGATCCTTGGATTGATTGCATCATCATCTATGTGCTGGGTAGGTGACCAAAGTGATGTAAAATAACTGGCAGGATAGAAATACATCATCTTGATACCTATCGGTTATAGCTCGATACTGAGATGCACGTTGTCCAACTCCCATAATTACTTCATTCTGCAACCTGTAGGTAAGATGATAATGAACCTAA
Source organism: Larix kaempferi (assembly GCA_027924585.1). Taxonomy (NCBI): domain Eukaryota; kingdom Viridiplantae; phylum Streptophyta; class Pinopsida; order Pinales; family Pinaceae; genus Larix; species Larix kaempferi. The sequence continues at coordinate 7,731,046 of BSBM01000264.1, forward strand.
AACACCACTTCTTTAGTAGGCAATAATGGCATCATAACTCTATCCAAATCATCAGAAATTGAAAAATAACAAGGAAAACAAGATCAATCCTTACCAAGGCCAAAATGTGCCAAATGTAAGCAAGAGAGCAAGTGGTAGTACCGGATCAGGTCAAAAAGGTTCATAAACAAGGAAAAATATGAGAACAAAAAGGGTCATATACACAGCCTGTCATCTCCCCCCAACCAAAAGGTTTGCATGTCCTCATGCAAACTAAGAATGTGATCCACTAACATGGGTGCTTGGAGAGTTGTTTAGGCACTCATCACTCCACTTATAGGAAGAATAGCTACCTTTTGTTACACTGTAAAATCCCCTCTATTCACTAACAACTTTGAAAAATTCACTGTCCTCTCCATCCACCACAGGGCACCAAGGTATAGGGAAATGAAATTGGAGCCCAATCCAGTTGGCTTTATGCATACTCAAGCAGTCAAAGTAGACTTATATTCTGTCTAGGGCTCACTCAAATATTCTAACAGAGAAGGGATCTTTTCTTTTCAAGTCCGAACTCAGAGCATTAATCCTTCTTCATAGACAGAGTAACACCTCCAACCTATGAAAGGGAATCCAATTCCTACATTCATGAACAAATTTAAGTTGGGCGGTCTCCAGGAGAGTAACAAATGCTTGATCTTGCATAACCTGGTTCCTGGTTGTGAATAATCGTTCAACTGAGGGAAAACCTCTCACCCAGAGAGCATCTTCCCATTCAATGTTTTCCACAGCAGTGGCAGCCTGGTTCCATCTCAAATGATTTCTCATGAAAGACATGAATGCCCTCAGTTGTACTTCCCCTGCATGAGAGTTTGGGTCCCAATCCTCATAGTCTGTCATAACCAGATTATGCATATATAATTCACATAAAATTTTTTGTTCTTCATCGTCACTCCTGGAAAAGGAAACAATAAACTGATCTTCTGTCTCAATATGATCATTATACCCCATAGTTACCATTGACAGTCTAAAAGATATAAGTTGTTCCTTTAAAAACACAGAGTAAAGATTCGAAGGGGGTCTTAGATTCCTCATAGAATGAGCCAGATAATTCATATATTCTTTTTCAAATTTCAATTTCTCCACTTCTTGACTAAGCCTCCTCATGGCCAGGGCATAATTGTGTCTCTGTAGCTGCTCTGTATCTGTTTCCTGCCCTTTCTCCTTTCTCTAGTCACTGGCCAATTTTAGTTGTTCTTCTAGGTCGCCTGTTGTCGCCTGTAGCTGAGCTACCATTTCTTCAAGGTTCCTTATTTGGACTTCATCTGAAGGGATATCTTCATGCATCTCTTGATCCTCTGGTTCTTATGCTTCAAAACCCTCTCCATGTTCCATAATTTTTGCTTGCACGCTATCCTCTGTCCCTTCATCGCTGAGTGTCTCCCTGCAATATTCCCTTTGTTCACCTTCCAATGCGACGGATTCCAATAGGGTATCCATCTTATGTCTCCCTATCCTCTGAATTTGCTCTTGTAGGGCCACCACTTCTTATGTTTTCTTCTGATAAGAACTTTTCAAATCCCAGTAATCTTTCCTCAACTTACCATATGCTCTTCGGTATTTGCACAGCAGAAAATGCTGAAATATCCTTGACTTGTTACCTCACACCCTTTGACTATAGCTGTCCACTGTTTTTCTTTCTTCTGCTGCTCTTCTACATTCTTCAACTCGACTTGATTTTCTCGGTTTTCGCTGATGCTCTCTAGCATGGTCAATGCTTCTCATCCTCCATCAAATTCATTGCTTTGGCTAAGCAATTTTCCTCGGTCTTGTTGCTCCTTTCGATCCCTTAATCTTGTCCGGGTATGGGGTCTTTCTATCAAATTGGTTGGGGTTCTAGCTTGCAAGCTTCTCCTTGGGGTTTCTGAAGTATCTTTTGATGTTTTCCTTTTCTTCCTCCCTGTTTGTCTGGTGCTCAAGGAATATGCCCACAAATGATTCCCATGTCTGGTTCTGCTTTTGTAGGGCATCTTCCACCAACAATCTAATCAAACCATGATATGCTAGACTTGTGTCTGGATTATTACTTCCTTTAACCATTCTGCTCATTAATTCTAAGGATTTCCACAGAAAATACGACATATTGATATATTTCTGGTGCCTTAAATGGTTCAGAATTTTAAAGTGATAAGCAAATATTAGACTAAACCGACCTTCACATGTGATGAATTTGCATGCAGAGAGCCACCTCGCCCCATGGAATTGGAAATGAAGCTCATTTTGTCCCCTTCTCTGTTCCTTGCACTAGTTCACCAGGTTCCAAAAACGCGTCTATAAGAGGCTTTATTGGCACCCGTCTCTCGAACCATTTTTCTCCTATCTGTGGTAATCCAGAGACCCTTACAATTGTCAGCTCATCCGCTTGAATTTTCAATCCTTGTACTTCTGCAACCGCACTGTCATATGTGAGCACAAACTCCATTGCAATCGCAGCATCTCCCTTATTCATTTTATCAAAATAATCCAGCCACCTTGCCTGTTGAAAAACTGTTTTCACTTCTCTGTTTCCATAGACCATATCCGTGTTTTCAGGTTCACTACGGATTGCTCCCCTCATTGTGCTTCGTTCTTTGTTTCTCTCCAGAGTCCTGCGATGCTTCAGATTTTCCTATTGAGTCTCCGAAGAAAAGGATGGGCTTGGATTTTCAGAAGGTGAGTTCATGATGTCCCAAGGTGAAGTCGTGGTATTATCAGTACTGGTCTAGCTTAAAAGTTCGTGGGAAGTGGAGTTAATATCAACTAGTATTTGTAAGTTTCCTTTGGTTTCATAGTAGTGGCTACTATATTTAGAGGCACCTCTAAATTCTCCCCCCCCAACCAACTCGGCACACGACCATGTGTGGTACTAATTGGCTTAATAAGTCATGATCTGTCCTCTTGTACTTATCAAAAGCAAATGAAGTATGGTTACGTACCTAACTTACCTGAGAAGAGATGCATGGAGTTCGATTGCTGGTTGGTTGCGATGATGAGAAGAAGGACAGAAGGTTCTCCACTCTTTGCGCTGATGGGTGTAATAAGCTACGATCATTCTCCTTTGTGTCTAACAAGTCGCAATGGTGTTCCGGTATCGAGTCCTGTCAAGTAGGAATTGATGGGACTTGGGTTAGCTACTGAATGGGATCCGCGATGCTGCGGATCAATGCTGCGTGATCCCTATTCTCCACTTTCCGGTGACATCAAATGATGCTAGGCCCGTACAGGTGAAAAAGGTGCCGCCATGTGGATGTGACGTGGAAGGTAGCCAAAAGTATGACCGTTAAAGTGCCGGGCGAAGTCAGAAAAGGAGCCGGCAACATTGTATGAAATGATTCCGTGGTGTTGCGGAAAGGTATGGCGAGTGCAACGGAAAAATATTCTGTAATGCTAGGGAAAAGGTATGTGGAGTGGATAAGGGGTTCTGTAATGGGACGGAACATGTTCTGTAACAGAGCGGAACATGTTTTGTAATGGGATGGAACATGTTTTGTAATGGAGCAGAACATTAACTGTAATCGGGCGGAAAGGGGTTCTGCAATGGAATGGAGAGAGGTTCTGCAATGAATGGAACATGTTCTGCAATGAAATGGAGGATGTCGGAAATGAGTATGAAATGAAATAGAAATGGTTTCCATAGTGCTGTGGATGAAATAGTAGATAAAATCTGTGTAAAATAGTATGAAAAGTAGTTATATCCAAGAGAGCAGGGCCATCAATAAGCAGGTGATATCGGGGGGAAGATGGAATGAATGGGATAAGAAGGAGGGATTATGATAGAATGTCCCTGCAAAGAATCCACAGAGAGGCTTATTAGTATCAAAATAAAATTTCCTTTCTCTCTCTCTCTTTTTTTTTTTTTTTAGGGCTGCGTCCAAGGAGGATTTTCACAGTCCATTTTTTTTTTAGGGTTGCGTCCAAGGAGGATTTTCACAGTCCATTTTTTTTTTTTAAGGGCTGCGTCCAAGGAAGATTTTCACAGTCCATTTTTCTTCTTCTTTTTTTTTTTTATTCTTCCGGATGAAAGCCTATTTGGACAATGGTTTCTTATATGGCCTTAGTTTGTGACCATTGTCCATAAGAAGCGTTCCCTCACCATCAATGGTTCTGAGTCGTACTGTACCATTATCAAAAACTGTTTCAATCTCATATGGTCCCATCCAATGAATGTGAAGTTTCCCTTTGAAATTTTTGAACCTGGAGTCGTCGAGAAGAGCCCAGGCACCCTCTTGAAAATACTTAGTTTTGATGAATTGATCATGCCACTTGGTTCGTTGTTGTTGCACAATGGATGTATGTTCTATGGTAGCCAGCCGCATTTCATCAAGCTCATTAAGTTGCTGCAGGAGGGTATGTTGGGCCTGTGATAAATCCATGCCTAATTGAAATGCAGTTCTTAATGTTTTAATCTCAACTTCTATTGGCAGGGTGACTTGCTTTCCATAAACTAATTGATAAGGAGTCAAACTTGTGGTACTTCTCCATGTTGTTCTTGTTAAAATTTGAGCATTACTTCACAATACTCTTGGATCTTTACTGAGAGAATAACATATACAGTATATCAATGCATAACAATCACAATAATCATGACAAGCATCACAAGAATCAAAATCATGAGAGACAAGAGACAAAGAGATTCTGTGGGGAAAACCCTAAGGTGAAAAACCCCACAACTTCCTCAGAGATAGAGAGAGCAATGGCTCAACCAAAGTACAACCAAAATACACTTGAGATAGTCTCCTAGAGAAAATGATCCTCCTCCTCACTAGTGCGCCACTTTCTGAGTGAGAGAAGTGTGTCTTTCCGAATGATCCAAATAGAGATCTCCTGATCTCTATTTATACTTAACCTATTTTCCCAGTTACACTATGGGGCTGACTTGTCTATCTAGATACATCCACAATATAATATATATTTCAGGGCCGACCCCACACATGGTGGTCTAATAACCCATCGGCAAGTACACACACTTGCGACACTTGTCAATACACATGACGACACTTCCTTATAGAGGAATAACGCATCTCTTATAAGGGTACAATAAATATATACGAAATACACAGATGAAATACATTCCGAAGTTACATATACATCAACAGTTCTGTAGGCCCATAAGGCTTCAGGTAGCCTATCAGCCCAATCCATTTGATGAAGCTGAACAGTATTTGTGAGCACAGATTCCAGAATTCTGTTTGTACCTTCAACTTGCCCGTTAGCCTGAGGGTGATATGGTGAAGTTATTCTGTGCTTGATGTGGTATTGTGTTGTAAGAGATTTGATGAGTTTAGATGTAAATTGCGATCCTCCATCAGTAACAATCTCCCTCAGAACTCCAAACCTTGTGAAAATTTCTGCATATAGAAAGTATGAAACTACCTGCTCTGTTGCCCTTGGAAGTGCCTTCGCCTCCACCCATTTCGTCACATAATCTATGCATACTAGGATATATGATTTCTGCCTATATGGAGGTTTGATAGGGCGAAAAAAATCCAATGCCCATTTCTCAAATGGTTCCACCACAAGCTGAGCCTGAAGTGGCATTTCGTCTAACTTTAGTGGCTGGCCCATTCTTTGAAAGCTCTCACAGCTCCAGACATACTCTCGGGCATCTTTGAAAATTGTAGGCCAATAATAGCCCAGTTGTAGGATTTTGTGGGCTGTTTGTTTGTCAAAAAAGTGCCCCCCACATGGGCCATCATGACAGGTTCTTAGAATTGGATAAATTTAAGCTTCACAAACACATCGATGGATCACCATGTCCGGTCTTTTATAAAACAAATAGCCATCAATCCATGAAAATATGCTGCTGCGCTGCATAATCCTTTTCTTTTCTTTTGATGTCATATGCCCCGGAAGTCTTCCTGCAACCAAATAATTTGCTACATCTGCAAACCAAGGAACATTAGTAGAAATAGAAAACAAATGTTCATTTGGGAAAGCATCATCCATCGGTTAAGGTTCCTCATTACTATTTATTCTTGAAAGAAAGTAAGCAACCGCATTAGTTTTTCCAGGCCTGCCCATTATTGAAATGTCAAATTCCTGTAGCAACAACAGCCACCGCGTGACTCTGCCATTTGTGATGGGTTTGTTTATGAGGTATTTAATAGCAGAGTGGTCAGTGTGGACAATCACTGGGTATCCTGTAATGTAATGGCGGAATTTATTTATGGTGTAAATGAAAACTAGGAATTCTTTTTCGGTCACTGTATAATAAAGTCCGGCAGCAGTAAGATTTTTACTAATAAAATATATGGCGTAGGGTTTCTGATCTTCTTGTTGGCCTAGGACTCGTCCTATGGTGGTATCAGAGGCATTTGTGGAGATTAGGAAAGGCAAGGACTAATTTGGTCCTCGTAGGATAGGTGCGGTAGAGACTTTCTGTCTTAAAGTTTCCCAAGCTAGTTGACAGGCATCGGTCCACTCAAATTGTTTGTTTTTGGACATGAGCATAAATAAAGGACTAGCAATCTTTGAAATTTTTTGAACAAATATTCTATAATAACCTGCATATCCAATAAAACTGCATACCTCTTTCTGTGTGCATGGAATTGGTAAATTAAGGATCACCTGAATCTTTGCTGGGTCTACTTTGATACCAGCAGGAGATATGAGATGACCCAGAACGACGCCTTGAGTGATCATCATTCTGTATTTCTCACTGTTGAGATAGAGGTTCACTTCCTTGCATCGTGTAAGTACTTTGTCCAGATTATTCAAAGCCTCTGCAAAATCTTCACCATGAGAGGTAAAGTCATCGATAAAAATTTCCATAGTGTCATGAATAAGATCATAAAAGATGCTGAGAACAACCCACTGAAATGTAGCAGGAGCATTGCATAACCTAAAAGGTAACACCTAGTATGAAAAAGTACCCCATGGGCATGTGAATGCCGTTTTCTCTTGATCCTTCGGTGCTATCCTGATATGATTATACCCACTGAAGCTGTCCATAAAAGAGAAATACTTTTTTCCTGCTAGAGTGTCCAACACCTGATCAATGAAAGGTAACGGAAAATGGTCCTTATGTGTAGCTTTGTTTAATTCCCTGTAATCAACACAAATATGCCACTTTCCGTTCTTCTTAGGAACTATGACCAGCGGAGACACCCATTTGCTATCAGAAATAGGATAAATAAAATTTGCATCCAACAACTTTTGAAGTTCCTCTTTGACCACCTCTCTGAGTGCCGGATTCATCCTACACTGGGGTTGCTTGATAGGTCTGGAATCATCCTTGGTATAGATATGATGTGTACATAGGTCAGGGTGCAAACCTTTCATGTCACTGCAATCCCAGGAAAATGCAGAATTATGTTTCTTTAATACAAAGGTAAGTTTTTATGTTTGCTGCTTCGACAATGTGAAGCTAATCTTTAAAAGCTTGCCAGGTTCAATTTCCACTTTGCTAATCGCAGAATCACCATCGAGTGTAGAAGTAATATCAGGTGCCGTAGATGAACTTGGAATGCTGTCAATTTGTTGGGTACTGCAAAATGAACTAAACAATTCCATAAAATCTCCTGAAGGACTAGAAGAAATAAATTGGCCGAGAAAATCATCCGCAGTAAATTGTTTTGCTGCCAGCGATTGTTCAATCATGTACAGTTGTAGGGTTTCATCTGCTTGCTCAGTTTCCTCTTAATTTGGACACAAGGGGAGTTCTGGTTGTATCGTTGGCTTCGCAGGAGGATACAAAGTGAGTTCCTTAACAACATTACCATGAGTATGCGCATGTTTCCTGATCGACAACCAATATAAGCATCCGCTGTGGCCAACCATGGTCGACCCAAAATTAGGGGATAGCCTCCCAAGTTTGATTTTGTCTGTAAAACCATAAAATCCACTGGGTATTCCCATGAGTCTACTGAAGTAACAATATATTCTATAATGCCATCTGGTCTTACAGGAGATTGGTCAGCCAGTTGTAAAATAGTAGAAGTTGGACGAAGGTTTGTAATGCCCAATCTATCCATTGTCTGTTTAGTCATGAAATTAATAGTTGCTCCCAAATCAATCAATGTATTAGAGAGAGAAATGCCATTTATTTGTAATTTGACAACGGGACTACCAGGGTCAGAGTACTTAGTAGCAAGAGTGTTACCCATCATTAATTCAACCAAATCTTCTATCACATGAACTATTGGGGGGTCTTTTCTCTTTCTGCTTGGTTTTTTCAAACATAACTCTTTGACAGCTTTGGAGTAAATGGGAATGTCTTTAATAGCTTGGAAGAGTGGAATCTTCATGCAGACATTTCGTAATTCTCTGAGGAGATCAAATTCTGACTGAGGCATAAGTTTATCTATGATTAAGTGCTCATGATATGGTGGAGGTTGCTTTTGTTATGTTTGTGGCGATTTCCTGGGTGGGATGGGTGGGGAATTGTCTTTAGATCTCTCTGGTGTCTCTTCAGATTGGACTGGTAATATTTATGGTGTCTCCTCATCTTCTTCCTCTGTAATTATAGGAGAGGTAGTTTTATTAATTTTTATGCCAGAGAGTAATTGAATGTCGTGGCAGTCCACTGTGGAAATGGAATAGGCTGGATAATTAGGTAATTCAGCAGCCATTACAGGTTGTCCAACCTTATTATTAGGGTTAGGAGCGGGTTGTGTAGGAAGAAGTGGTTTGAGAGGTGGATTGTTCAATGGCAGGGTTAACTGAGGTTGTGGAAGATGTTGCATTAACGATTGCATTGGTGAAAATGGGAATTGAGGATTCTGTACTTGAGGGGGTAGATGCTGAATTTGTTGTTGATTCCCAAAAATTGAATTCCTCCAGTTTGATTTCCAAGGGCTACTTTGTGGATATGAAGGTGCCCATGCTTGTTGAGGCATAGGTGGGTACCAAGGCTGAGAATTTTGTGTAACTTGTGGAGCTTGTGGAACTTGTGACTGGTGTATTTGAGCATTATTCCAATAAGGATTAAATGTTTGCATGGGATCTAGTACTGTACCTGAGGGTCAGGGTTTCCATGGACACTTTTGAGATATAAAACAAATAGGTTCTGCATATGTCCCTGCTTCCTCATATATGGCCTTGAGTCCTAGCACCGAAGGGCAGTCTTTCGTAGGATGCTCCCAGTTGCATAGAAGGTAGATTTCCACTCTGTCTAATGGGAAGCTCTTGAGAGGGTGTCTCTTTCTGCATTTACGACAAAAAATAGACAAAGATAGATCTTCCTCCTCTTTTCTTTTCTTTGCTTGAAGTGCATCTAAATTAGAACTCAGGGAACTGAGTATGTCGGTCTTAAAAGCCTCCAAGAGGTTTCCAATTTCCATCCTTGAAACTCCTTCTCTTGAATTCTTGGTGGTTCTATTTATTGTTTCTTGAATCCCTCTTCCCGATATGGAGGCATTCCTTGAATACCTTCTACAGAGGTTGCATATTTCTACATATTTTAGTAGGGATACATCCCCTGCACCCATCAAATTCAGCAGGTCAATGCAATCATCTCTGATCCCTTGTAAGAGCAAAACTTTCAATGTATCATCATTTAACTTGTTCTGTCTTGATCTTTGCAAATTATATTGGAATCTCTCCACATAGTCTTCTAGGTTCTCGTCCTCTTGCTGGATCATTTTAAAAATTGCTTCCTTCCGATCCTTATCTTTGCAATATTCTTGATATTTATCCAGGAAGACCTTCTTCATTTGAGCCCAAGTCAATATACTGTCTCCTCCTAGCCCCATAAACCACCTTAGAGCTTGGATTTTTAATGTGGTTGGGAAAAGTTTTAGCTTCTGGTGATCTGTAACATAATCGTAGCTCTTGCAGAGGAAATCGAATTCAAAAAAAAATGTGTCCAAGTCGTCACTTTCCGTACCATGAAAATTGGGCAATGCCGAATGTGGAATATTCTTCATCTGGTTTGTAATTGACATCCGAAATTTCTGATTGGAAATTCAAAGGTAACTGTTCTGGTACTTGATTCCCCATTTGTATTTCCTCGGTTTGTCTCCTCCCCGTTGGGAATGTGCTATCCCTTTCCATCCATATTCACCAAAAGATCTTCAAATGTAGATTATCTGGCTGACAACGGAGATTCAACAAACAATTGTTCCTCACTCCCTTGATTGTTAATACTGAGTTGATTAAGCAGTCCTCCTTCTTGAACATACTCTTCTTCTTGAGCGAATTCTGTCACTGGTAGATTCTGCTCAGCATGTGTTGGTAAGATCGTTCTGTTTGTGGGCGTGGTAGAATGCTCAGGCCTTTCAATCTCTTGCTTAGAAATGTTGATAGAAGGTGACCTCCCTTGAACACGTCCTCCTCTTATTGAACTTCCTGCATGGTTAGTACCTGGGGGGGTATCATATGCATATACAAGCCTACCCATACTATCTCTTATTCTATTCATGAATAAATTGCATGATCCAGGATTCACAGGGACTTGCAGTGGGAAATATTCTGACGAATTTGTCTTTGTGTCTTACTCGTCCCTCCTCTGAAATTACACCAAACTATCTTCAGAAAAAAAATTTCATACACAATCCACAAAAAAAATAAAAATCGCAACTACAAAACCAAAATAATCAATCAAAACTACAATGTCCTTGGTAGCTCCCCGACACTGGCGCCAAAATGACGAGCTCTTTAATTCTCTTTTAATTAAATTGAAATAGAAAGCTGTGCATAAATTATCAACCCAGGGCCACAAAGGCTTATGAACTACCTGACAAGGTATATGCCAGACACTGTAACTTTAAATGATTTTTAACACAGAGGTGGTCTATGGATTACCAAACTATAATTAAGATGCAATTGTTGGTGAATAGACTTCTAGGAAATTGCCAATCACAAAAAGAATCTTGCAATCAAACCAAAGCACTTAACTATCAAATTTAAGAAATGTTCTGCTATGCTGCAAGCGTTCTGCTATGCTACGGAAAGCAATTAACATCTAAATCTAATTTAGCAAACTGAGAATTTTCTATGGAAGCAATTCGATAAACCAAAGCTATAATGAAGAAATTGGATAAACAAATTTAATTCTACAATTTGCTTCTACCATTATGCACTAGCAACATAATCCTAATAATGAGCTTAATGCATCCATTCACGACAGAAGTAATTCTAACTCAATTTTCATCATCCATACATTCCCCTGAATTCACTAATGATAATAAGAATGACTATGCAATCCAGCCATATCGCTACTTAAAACATCCACAGTCAGCTATGCTCAGCACACCAAATTTGAATACTAAACAATTAAATCAATCAAAACTGCATCAACATTAAATTCATCAACATTAACAACATGCATAAAGGAAATAAATCCTAACTATAACATCACATGTCACAAAAGGGGGCCCTTCCTTCGGCAACAGGGGCTAAACAACCACTCACTCACACAAAATTGATCAACACATTCGAATCAGGTAAAGATAGGTTTTATATAAAAAATCCTGATAGCAGTGTTTAATAGATCTTATGCAAATTGGTGGTTAACCCTTCTGAAATAGATTCAATTTTTTTATACATCAATTCTCATGAGAGAAGCATGAAAGATCGTGAAGTTACAATAGAATTCCCAATAAGGCCCATATACGGATCCTCCAAGAGATCTCATGAGCCATTCTAGGAGCCTATATCGTAGAAAGTGGAGATGATCCCAGAAATATATCAGAGTGGTCAACTATGAGTCATCATAGACCTGGAATGCTGAGTTGGGTAGAAAATCTCCGATCCTTGGATCGATTGCATCATCATCTATGCGCTGGGTAGGTGACCAAAGTGATGTAAAATAACTGTCAGGAGAGAAATACATTAGCTTGATACCTATCGGTTATAGCTCGATATTGAGATGCACGTTGTCCAGCTCCCATAATTCCTTCATTCTGCAACCTGTAGGTAAGATTATAATGAACCTGAAACACCACTTCTTTAGTAGGAAATAATGGCATCATAACTCTATCCAAATCATCAGAAATTGAAAAATAACAAAGAAAACAAGATCAATCCTTACCAAGGCCAAAATGTCCCAATTGTAAGTAAGAGAGCAAGTGGTAATACCGGATCAGGTAAAAAATGTTCATAAACAAGGAAAAATATGAGAACAAAAAGGGTCATATACACAGCCCGTCACCACCCTCTCCTCTTCACCAAGTTGACCGACCGCCATCTCCTCTTCCACTGGACGACCAACCACCATCTCCTCTTCCACTGGACGACCAACCACCATCTCCTCTTCCACTGGACGACCAACCACCCTTTCCTCTTCTAGTAGTTGACCCACTAGATGCGACACCCAGTTCATTCATTGGTTCTTTGGAAGAGATGATTGCATAAGGTGATATGAATTTTTATGGAAATATGTACCAGTTGATTTATACTACGTTTTTTTCTAGTGGAGGTACTAATATTTCCTCTCGTTCTAGTGGTAGAGGCACTAGTGATGCCTCTAGCTTTGGTGGTGGAGGTATTGATGCCTCTAGCTCTAGTGGAAAAGGCATTGATCGTGCATCTAGCTCTGGTGGTGGAGGTATTGATGCCTCTAACCATAGTGTTGGACTAACTACCTTATAACAATTATATTTGATCACATGTATATATTTGATTGATGTGATGTATATTTTACATATTTATTTTACTTTTATTTTTGACTTGATATGTATATTTGACACACACACAAACACACACATTGATTTTGATATTATCGTTCATATATATGTTCCATTTTCATATCATGTTGATATTGATGTTGTTTTATTTATGATATATTATATTTTGTGTGTGTTAATGATTTATATTATTAATGATTTTTTCTGTTTTTAAATTAAATTTGAGATCTATCACTCATCCAAATTTGAGATTGCATATTTGACATATATATCTTACATATATATTGATTTTGAGATTAACATTCATGTATATTATGCATTTTCATGTCACTTATATGATGATATTGTTTATAAAATATGTTGTGTATGTTAAATATTAACATCATTATTGATTTCTCTATTTCGAAATCAAACTTGATATGTAACATTGATTTAAATTAGAGATGCCAGAATCATATAATGCTTAATTGTTGTAAGTATTGAATTTTATAACCATACACTTCCTTGTTGCAATCACTGGTCACTGAAGTTTTCTATATTGTCAAAATAATGAATGATATTTCAATGTTTCACTTAGTGAAAATTGTGTTCACACAATTCATTGATGTTAATAACTTAATATTTTTTAATTCCAATCACTTAATTAAATTAGTAAATTTTTTAAATTTAATTAAAATTTTGATTTCATCAAAACAAATTGTTTGATTTGGGTATTCTTCAACTAAATGAAATTCATTTTCAAACAACCTTTCCATACATTCACTACAAAATACTAGATAAATAAATACATTACACATTAAATTGATTTTCAAGCAACTAAAATGGTTTTAAAAATCTCAATAATCACATTGAAGATCTCCTAAAGATGTAGATGGTGATAGAATGGGTCATCATCACCCAAAGAAAACACAAATAAGGCTACATGAAATAAGAATATGGCATTTTGAATTCTTACAACAACTTGAACTTCAACCATTGTCAAGGGATTTAGCTTATGCAAAATATCCTTACTAACATTTCTGGTCACATAGCGACAATTAAAATTTTTGTAGTAGTGATTGTAGTCAATCCTAGTTAGTTTATTAGGGTTGAATTATGTTTAAAATACTTAACTATTGTATTTTGAACTATTTTTTTAATACAACAATTAAGAGGTGCATATATGAGTTTGCCAAAAGGTTTCCAAGGAAATCACTTTATGGTATATCTGGTATTGTTTTATTGTTTTGTTTTTATTTAGAATTTGTTATCATTTATTTTCTTATATAGGTTTATTACTCAATACATTGTACACAATAATTATCTTTCAAGGTTCTATCCCACTTACATTCAAGAAATTCACAACATTTTGTGTCATTCTCAAGCGTAAACATTTATGATCCATATATATTTTAATTAAATACAATAGCCAGTGTTATCAATTTGACACCATACCTACAATATTTTGATAATGGTATTCACACTTAAATAATTGGATGTTAACCATTGAACAATTAATTAATTATTATACATGTAATTGAACATAAATGGGTAATTGAATGCTACACATTTAATATTGAATCTTTCAAAAACCCTAAAATGGTACTAGAAAATAAAATTAATAAAGCCTTTTTTTAATAATCAACAAATATTAAATAAGTGAAAATTGAATAATATATCAATTCAACAATCAAAATTTAAACTTGTTAACCATTTAATAATTGAAATTTAGAATTCAACTATGGATGTTGGAAATTTAACATCAATTTTTTTAATAATTGACCAATTTAATGTTTAAAGTTGAACATTAACTGATTGAACATATGAAAGATTACCTTTAATAAATGATTAATTTCATCATACAAAGTAATTATTGTTGTAGGAACAAATATTGTTAATATTTATGAAAATATAATTTTGTTATTCCAAATTTATTTGAAATTTGGCCAAACAAAACATCAATTATAACAAACTCAAGTATAAGTTCAATTTGGTATCTCATCAACTATCCACCACTCAAAGGATTCTATATCAATGACATTGTTATACGCATAATTGTTGGTTAGGATTAGTAGCTATCCATCAAGATTTAAAAGAGTCAATATCAATATTTTTGTATAGAACCAATACCCCACTATTTCATTGATTTTTACATCAATTTGTTTGATTAAAAAATCTATTAAATTGTGACAATAATTCTAAAGCACATATTAAATATGCAATGAGATAAAAATGCATTCAAATAAATTACTAGACATATAAACATATCACACATTAAATTGATTTTTAACCAGTTAAAATGGTTTAAAAAATTGTTGATAACTTTTCATTTCCAACATCATAAAATGAATAAAATGACATAATTTACCAATTATAGATAAAAAGATGAAATGATACATCCACAATATAAATGTTGAAATAAAATATGTACATGATATCACTTTCTGTTACCATCATCTTGATTATCTTCCTCACTTGGCACTATAACACTGTTATTCTCAAAATTATGTTGTGATCTAGGGTCATGTATTAGTACAAACCACCAATATGTATCCAACACATCCAGGTAAATATTGCTTGGTTGCATTGGTTTGGGAAGGCATAAGGATCCTTATTTTCATCCCACATCATTCTAGAATTGATATCAACACATTAGTCCACTATCACTATATTCCTTTACATTACTCTGGTCAAAGATATCCCACCACTTACACATAAAAATAACACATTGGAAAGATGAAAAGTCCACTTGCATTATCTCTTGTATATTTCTGGCATAACCTAACTTCCCATCTATTGTGTTATGATCATGGTGGCTAGCACAACTAGATTGGTCGAACTCTACTTCCACTCCACTGCCTTGTGTGACTTGTCCATCATCGGTATCTTTTTAGGAACTTGTGTCAACCCTTCTCTTTACTTTGTTAGTATATTGTTGTTGGACGCATATGCTTTGTAAGTCGTCCCGTAGTATTTGTTGATCCATAGTTTGCATTAGCCCATGGTATTGACCCATAGTATTGGACACATATGCTTTGTAAGTTGTCCCGTAGTATTATATGTCCCATGGTATTGAACCATAGTATTGGGCATAGAATTAGTATATAAGTGTGTGTTGAGGCCAATGAAGGTACTGTGAAGTTATTTGTATTGAACTTGCTCAAAGGAGGTTTCTCCCTCGAAGTGGCCTGTGATCAATAAAGCGATTCTGAGTTCTGTTATTTATGCTATCTCATGTATTTTCATTAATTAATTGTTGCAGGTTCTTCACATCTAGTATCAGAGCACTTTCTTGGGCTCGTTGGGTGAAATTTCTGCCAATTTTGTTTTTTCGCATCTGTTCAAGGTTTGGATCTGGGAATAATCCCTATCTGCTTAATTGTGGGAATTACTTGGGCATAAGCCCTAAAACTCATTGTGAGGAGTACCATAGGAACCCCAAAGTAGTTGGCCCATTGAGAGGACCTGCCAGCGAAAAGGGCACCGATCCCTACCTGATTGACTAGTTCCCACCCGTGAGGTAAACCAAGAGATGTCATTTGTGGCAAAGCGGTTATCAGTTTTACCTGAGCCGTGGAGTGAGGGGTACTACCCCAATACGCAAGCCGTCAGACAACATTGGTGGCCGAGTGAATCCCCTGAACTGTTAGGAAGCCGAGCATATGGGGTCCATATCTATTTTCAACTGATAAATCACAGGTTTCCTCTATCTAGAACTATTGCCGATCACATCCGTGCCGTTTCAGATTTATATGTTGTCGATCCCTTCCGTGTTGTTTCAGATCCATCTGTTGCCGATCCCTTCTGCGCCATTGCAAATCCATTTGTTTCCGATCCCTTCTGCACAGTAGCAGATCCATCTGTTATAAAATTTTGTTTTTTCGCCATATCTCCCTTGTTTTCACTCCGTTTCCCTTGAAACTTCCTTGACACCCCTGTAATCCCATTCTGCATCCTTCATTCCTAAGGACCCTATCCCAAATTCCACTTCCCAAAGCCAAACATCCCACATTTGTCTATTTTTAGGGTTTTCCATAACTTCTTTAATTTTCACCCAATCGCCTTCAAATTTTGCCACTATGTTCATTCCCTATTTTTGCTTCTTTGTCCCTCTCTGACAAATTTTCCCATTCTTTCACCCCGCTTCTGAAATCCTCATTTTTTGCTTCCCCGTCCATTCGAAAGCATCCAAAACCTAGTCAAACCCCAATTATCCATTAGAGTTTTTCCCAAATTCACATTTCCCTTTACTAAATAAGCTTTTGTTTGTGTTTTTCTACCCATTCAAAAAAAAAAAAAACTCCTGGTTATGGTTGTCACCCACGCAGGAGCAAAAACCATGGAGGAATCACTTGTAGCCATCCAAACCAAACTCCATGATCTGGATGAAAAATTTCTTGGCCTCCATCTTGCGCATTCAACCATGAACAACAAACGACAGTCCGAGTCTTCATCAGACAATGGGTTCTCTTCTTCTAGCAATTTTCGTGGTCCGAAGCTTGATTTTCCTCGCTTCAATGGTGCTGATCCGACTGGCTAGATCTATCATGCAGAACAGTATTTTAGTTTGCATAATACTTTTGATGTCAACAAAGTTCCACTTGCATCCTTTCAGTTGGAATAGGAAGCTCTTCAATGGTACCGTTGGTACATCAAAGCTCATGAAGAGCCAAAATGGCCATATTTTTGCCAGCTCCTTTTGCAACGATTTAGTCCTAGTGCTTTTGATGAATTCACAGGGGCCCTCACTAAAATTCACCAAATTGGCATTGTGAGAGAGTATCAGACATAATTTGAGAAACTAGCCAATCACACGAAAGGATTGTCCGATGAATTCTACAGGAGTTGTTTTATCAGTGGTCTTAAGGAAGAAATCTGCTCAAAGGTTAAAATGCTCTTTCCCAACACAATGATGGAAGCCCTTGGGTTGGATAAGTTGGAAGAAGACAAGATTGCATCCCAATAACACTCCAAACCCACTTTTGTTCCCTTCCGAAATATGGGTTCTCAATGACCTCCCATCCCACCAGTTCCTTGACCAACTCCTATCAAGCATTTGTCTGAAACAGAGATGCAGGAACGTAGAGAAAAGGGGCTTTGTTATAATTGTGATGAGAAATTCACTCGGGGACATAGATGTGTTCAACAACAGCTCTATCTCTTGGATGTGGATTCTCCACCTGCCTCTGAAATTGGTGAAGAAGCTCCATATACAATGGATGATCAGGTCGACATTCAGGATCCACCTATTGACCCTCTGTCTTAGAAAGACCACCCAGAGATATCTCTCCATGGTTTATCCGGAATCACCACCCCTCAAACAATGCGGGTCAAGGGATACTTCAAGAATCTTCCTCTTACAATACTCATTGATTCTAGTAGCACTCATAACTTCATTGACCCTCGGATCGTCAAACAGGCTGATTGTTTTGTCCATCCTTGCTCCAACTTTGAAGTCTGGTTGCCAATGGGGTCACCTTACCTTGCAAGGGGAAGTGTCCCAATGTGCGTATCTCTCTGGAAGATTATAACCTGTGCTCTGACATGTTTTCCTTGTCCTTAGGCGGATGTGATGTGGTTTTGGGCGTTCAATGGTTACGCACTCTTGGCCCCATCTTATTGGATTTTGTTGAACTTTGGATGCAGTTTTCAGTCAATGGGAAACAACACAAATTTACGGGCTTACAACCAAGGTCTCTCCGCATCATCAGTTTACATCGCCTGGAAAAGATCCTTAAGAAGAATTCACATGGTGTCATCGCTCTGCTCCACTCCATTCAGATGCACCCATCAACGGTCTCCACTACTTCCTTGGATAGATATGTAGGTGTCTTTGCTGAGCCAATGGGCTTGTAGCCTTCAAGATACCTTTCCGGTAACAATTTAGCCGCATCTACATTTGAGAAGGAAATGATGGCTATTTTGCATGCAGTACAAAAGTGGAAACGATACCTATTAGGGAATTATTTCTGCATCAAGACTGATCTCCAGAGTCTGGAAAATTTCCCAGAACAACAAGTCTCCTCCCCAGCACACTTGAAATGGGTTATCCAACTCCTGGGTTATGCCTATGCAATCCCTTACAAGAAAGGTAAGGACAATATGGTGGAAGATGCTCCTTCTCACACATTGGATGACCCAGTTTCTCTTACAACTATTTCTCTGCTTGTTCCAAATTGGTTGCAATCTGTTCAACAGGGCTATCTCTTCTATGAACTCCATGCTTCTCCATCAGGATGAAATTCTGGGTTCCTCAAAACCTATGACCGGGAACAATGTAACTTCGTTTGGCAGGGACTGAAAATGACAGTTCAACAGATGGTGGTTGACTGTCATACTTGCGAGGTCAATAAGGGTGAACTGACACTCCTTTCATGACTGCTCGAACCCTTGCCTATCCCTACATAGATTTGGACAACTATTTCTATGGATTTACTTGAAGCGCTCCGGTGGTACAATACCACATCTCAAATGACACCATATGAAGCAGTCTATGGATAGGAACCACCATTTATTCTTCCATACACCCTCAGTAGTTCCCCAAGTTAGGAAATTGACTCGGTTCTTCGAAACTGCGATAGATTCTTCTCATTCTGCAAGACATTCTTCACATGGCATGAATTCGACTGAAACAACAAGCTGATCAGCACCGTTCTGAGCGCACTTTTCACGCAGTTGATATGGTTCTTCCTCATCTATAACCTTACACGCAATCCTCCCTTAAACTCGGAAGGCGTCAGCTTCTTTCTCAATCTATCAGAGAGGTATTCATTCAGTGGCACATAATGCAACTCGAGGATGCTCCAAGGGAACCACTCCTTTAGATTCCGTATCAATTTCCACATCTAAAGCTTTGAGGACAAAGCTTTCTCTAGGGGAGAGGGGATGTTAGGAACTCGTTTCAACCCTTCTCTTTACTTTGTTAGTATATTGTTGTTGGACGCATATGCTTTGTAAGTCGTCCCATAGTATTTGTTGATCCATAGTTTGTATTAGCCCATGGTATTGACCCATAGTATTGGATGCATATGCTTTGTAAGTCGTCCCATGGTATTATATGTCCCATTGTATTGACCCATAGTATTGGGCATAGAATTAGTATATAAGTGTGTGTTGAGTCCAATCAAGGTACCGTGAAGTTATTTGTATTGAGCTTGCTCAAAGGAGGTT
This sequence comes from Larix kaempferi, assembly GCA_027924585.1. Lineage (NCBI taxonomy): Eukaryota > Viridiplantae > Streptophyta > Pinopsida > Pinales > Pinaceae > Larix > Larix kaempferi. Next base: position 7,750,776 of record BSBM01000264.1, read on the forward strand.
GCCCCCTCGAAGTGGCCTGTGATCAATAAAGCGATTCTGAGTTCTGTTATTTCTGCTATCTCATATATTTTCATTAATTAATTGTTGCAGGTTCTTCACATATCCTCCATGTGAAAATGATGCCCATATGCCCACATAGATGGGAACAAATATACCTGTAAAATGTGAACAAATGAAAGTGTCATATTTTTTAATAACCTGAGCATTAATAAAAAAATATAGATGTTATAATTTAAATGTGCATTATAAAGTTAAGATGTACACAAAGAGATTATTACTGAATTATTGCACCTAATCCCTATATTTTGCGCATCATCTTCACCATGCAAGTAGAAACCAAATACACCATATTTCTCCTTGATCTTGTCAGCAACCCAATTGTAGGGATAGATCTTAGCATATTTTTTTTCAATCACCACGATAATGCAAGGTTCTACTATTCAATCGCCATAATTATTTATTTTCATTGTTCCATTTGTTAGGATATTTTAATACTCCATCCTTGTCCTACCTAGCATTATTTGATTTTCCTAGTAGCCGATGATGTCATTTCCCCCCTAGTGGTGTGCATATGTCATCTAGGATCCATCTACCACCTTCTGCGCCCTGCATGCATCATTTTTGGACCACTTAAGTCAGTTCCCTATTTTTTAGGATCCTACTCAATGTTCCAATTCAATTCACCTGAGTTAGCTGACTCTTATGGTTGGTTTGAGCTCTGAATACCATTGATTGTGGTACCATGCACCCTTTTCTGAGTGATTTGCATGACAAACTCACTGATGTTCCCTCCTTGGTCATTTAATTGATTGTGACTTCAGTTAACTGTGTTTAGGATCAGTTTAGTTGAGTTTGGGTCTTCCAGAGCACTCCAATGGCGAGAATTACTATGCTAGATCAATTGAGATTTGAATTCTCTTGTTTGATTCAAATTCTCTCCAGTGTAACATAATTGTTGACTATACTGATTATTGGATCATGTGACATTATTCTGTACCTATCTGATTTCTCATGCATGATTAATTGTCTACTCATTTTTACTGCAGTTTTCACTCTAATTCATTTTTTTTGCTTATTCTTTCTCTGTGAGGTATACTCAGCTCTTTGATCTGCTGTGATTTAGAATTTCACACCATTTTCTTCTTTTCTCTTGATGCAATGCACCCCACGATTGCATTACCTCCACATTGTAAATAATGAATTTATTGATGGAATCAATTTATGAATTCGCTGATGTATCCAGAAATAAAAACGAATAACATGAGATAAAATATACACTACCAAGTTCAATGTAAATAGTTACTCTATATAAATTTGAAAAAAAGAGTCACTCACTCTTTATCATGTGCAGGGTAATTTTTAGGGGTGAAATTTTGCCAATTGGCTATTTTTTGGGCATTTTTTCAAAAAATAAATTTACTATTTGGTCATTTTTACTCTCTAATATCGCATATATTTACATAAAATATGTTTTTTTATCATAATATTCACCAAAATTTTCAAATTTTACTAATAAATTGTATGTTTCATATTTAATATTCACCTACCTATCTATACATATTATTTTTTGCATCCAAAATAATCGCCTAGACTACTACACTTAAGTATAATATTAGAATCCTTAAAAAATACCCTGATCATGTGCCTTTTTATTTTCATTCGAAGTAGATCCCCTTCCTTTCGTCCTCATTTTTTTGGTTGTGCTAAACCATTGCACTAGGTGTGTCATCAATTTTCTTGTTGTATTCACTAACATAATAGAATGAATCATATACTATGTACACCTCCACCATAGACCCCTTAAATTTTTCCCTTTGTTGAACAAAGCCCTATGAAGAACATCCAACAACATGAGACCATTCTGAATAACACAACCTCATTAGTTAGGTGAATTAGAAGATTAACCTACAAGTCCATGGAAATCCTGGGTAGTTCCTTCTCAAACATGTAAACAATCTTAGCTATCTCTTCACACCGTTGTGGAATATTAGCCATATGGATCTCTTTTGATGTGATCCAACATATAAATGCATATAATTTAGATATGTGCATCGCAAGTCTTGGGAAAGTCATAGTTCACCCACCCACACATTACCAAAGGATATTGACATTACCAAATTAATTTCATGTTAACTTGCATTAAAAAAAAATACTTTCTACATACATACCCTTCTAATTTTCAAATGGTCACGTGATTTCAACCTTGACAATGTTCTTCTACATTGACGCAACGCTGTAGAGTAGAGTCGTATAAAGAAGGCACCTTCACACCCGAATTCCTTCTCTAGAGAAAGATATTTTTTATTCAAAATCCATGGGACATAACCTTCTTTAAAATACTAAAAGGGACCGACCTCTCCTTTAATTTCTTTCCTTGGCCTATGCTTCTTCTTAGTATTTAAAAAAATATGATCTCTCCTAACATCCAATGTGTTGGTTTATTTGAATGATATGTGCCTCCATAAAGTAGATGAAGCATCTTTAAATATATGCATAGGATCTAGTAAGTGGGAAAAATTAATATGTTCCCAATATGGTAGCTCATAAAATATATATTTCATTTTCATCCCAATGGGAATTCTCTCAACATAGGTGTCAGAAAATTCACGATCATCGAACATAGGCTCCCCATTTGAATTGAACAGTTCTGCCATTTATTTTTCCTTCTCTCTACCATATGCCCTAATCCAACCACCTGATGTCATTATTTAAAGTCTATAGGTTCTCTCTGGTTTAGAATTGAAAGTAGATGTTGTTCTTATATAAGGGTGGTCTTTTGGGAAGAATGTTAAGTTTAAACCAAATAACCAAGCAAGATCACTGAAAGAAGCATAATCACAAGATAGACACACAATATATCCTGGGAAACCCTCATGGGGTAGAAAACCCAGTAAAGCTTTCCTCAATAAGATGATCAACCAAAATACAAGATGTGCTCCTCCTTCCTTTGTCTCCCAAGCTGATCTCCCAGACAAGTGCGCACTCTTCCACAAGTGAGTGAGAGATCTAATGAGGAGTTCACCTCCTCTATTTATACTTGACTCTCAACTGACTAAAAGACCTGTTGGGGCCGACCTCACCTGGAGAAGTCTAATAACCCCTAAAATATAACTACAGGGCCGACCCACACATGGTGGGTCTAATAACCCTAGTTAATACCAAACCCTGGAGGAATAAACATCTCCAGATACATAGTAGGATTACCTCGGAGGAATGAAACATCTCCGGAATAAATAATGTACAAATATAATATTCTTAGAAGTTACAATATTCAACACTCCCCCTTAACGAGAAGGATATTATATCAACATCTGTAGGAGCAAGGAGTCATTTACTACATCATCTATATATCATTGGAAGCTTTCTTCAATTCATCATCATCAGTAACTTGACTAGTTACTGGAACATCAACATCGTCATCAGCATCGTCATATGATCATCAGCATCGTCATTATCATCGCACGATCATTAGCATCGTCATCACACGATCATCAGCATCGTCATCACACGATCATCAGCATCGTCATCAGCATCGTCATCCCACGATCATCAACATCATCAAAGGATGATGTGAACCAGTCATGTACATTTTGAACCGAAGTCCAGGGACGATCCAGTCCTATCATGTTCTCGGAGACCTCACGTCTACGGCTCAGTTTACAGGACCAAAGTCCAAGGATGATCCAATCCTTACCGTACATTTAGGACAGCGTCCAAGGATGACTTAATCCTCCACCGTACATTTAGGACCACGTCCAAGGATGACTTAATCCTCCACCGTCTTTTAGGACCACGTCCAAGGATGACTTAATCCTCCACCGTCTTTTAGGACCACGTCCAAGGATGACTTAATCCTCCACCGTCTTTTAGGACCACGTCCAAGGATGACTTAATCCTCCACCGTCTTTTAGGACCACGTCCAAGGATGACTTAATCCTCCACCGTCTTTTAGGACCACATCCAAGGATGACTTAATCCTCAACCGTACATTTAGGACCTGCGTCCAAGGATGACTTAATCCTCAACCATACATTTAGGACCTGCGTCCAAGGATGACTTAATCCTCAACCGTACATTTAGGACCTGCGTCCAAGGATGACTTAATCCTCAATCGTCCACAAAGGACTTCATTCTCGAAGACATACGTCTACGGCTCTTCTTTCGGACTGAAGTCCAGGAATGATCCAATCCCTTCACATGTTCATCAAGAACTTCATTATCGAAGACATACGTCTACGGCTCTTCTTTAGGACTGAAGTCCAGGAATGATCCAATCCCTTCACATGTTCATCAAGAACTTTATTATCGAAGACATACGTCTACGGCTCTTCTTTAGGACTGAAGTCCAGGAATGATCCAATCCCTTCACATGTTCATCAAGAACTTCATTATCGAAGACATACGTCTACGGCTCTTCTTTAGGACTGAAGTCCAGGAATGATCCAATCCCTTCACATGTTCATCAAGAACATGTATCCTCATCATCATAGCATGTATCACCACAACATGTATCATCATCATCAAAACATGTATAACCACAACATGTATCATTATCATAAAAAAAACATGTATCATCATCATCAAAACATGTATAACCATAACATGTATCATCATCATCAAAACATGTATAACCATAACATGTATCATTATCATAAAAACATGTATAACCACAACATGTATCATCATCATCAAAACATGTATAACCATAACATGTATCATCAACATCAAAACATGTATAACCATAACATGTATCATTATCATCAAAACATGTAACATCAAAGGCATGTATACATCTATCATCAAGAGCATGTATACATCTAATCATCAAAAGCATCTATCATCAAAAGTATCTAGCATGTATACATCTATCATCAAAAGCATGTATACATCTAATCATCAAAAGCATCTAACATCAAAAGTATCTAGCATGTATACATCTATCATCAAGAGCATGTATACATCTAACCATCAAAATAAAGAATATAAGAGTCCTAAATCTAAATAATTCTAGGTGAGTAAGTGCAAAGAAAAATAAGTAACCTCATCATTGATGAGATAGGCTTGTCTGTCTCATACTGTGCTACTCCCCCTTTCGAGGAGGGTTCTTCTGAACTACACCAAGCTTGTCTCGGAAGTGTTCGAACTTTACTCGAGACAGAGGCTTGGTCAGGATATCAGCAATTTGATCCTCAGTGCTTATATACTCTAGCTTGATAGCTCCTTTCTGCACCATATCTCGAATATAGAAGTAACGGATCTCTATGTGTTTTGACTTATCATGAAACACAGGATTTTCAGTCATCTTGATGCAGCTTTGATTATCACACATAATCACAGTGGGTTCCATTTCTAAGTCAAACACTCCAGATAAAAGTTTCCGAAGCCATACTGCTTCACAGCTAGCAGAACAGGCAGCTATGTATTCAGCTTCAGCAGTACTGAGGGCCACACTTGATTGTTTCTTGCTGAACCATGAGATCATGGCAGATCGAAGACCATAACATCCACCTGAGGTACTTTTTCTATCTAAGACACTACCTGCCCAATCAGAATCTGAGTAACCATGTAATCTGAGTTCATGACCTCCAAGATAAAATAGGCCAAAATCTAATGTACCTTTTAGGTACCTCATTATATGCTTTGCAGCTATTAAATGAACCTTTCTAGGTTCTACTAGATACTGACTTAGGGTATTTACAGCAAAGCATATATCAGGTCTAGTATTTGTTAAATACATCAATGATCCAATGATTTGTCTATATAGAGTTATGTCCACTAGTTCTGATGAATCATTAGCTAATAACTTTAAGTTGGAGTCCATGGGAGTGGCCATGGCTTTACACTCCAACATATCAAATCTTTTGAGAATCTCCACAGTGTACTTACCTTGATTTAGAAAGATCCCTTTTGGTTCTTGCCATACTTCTAGACCTAAGAAGTAGTGCATTAATCCGAGATCTTTCATCTCGAATTCTGAAGAAAGCTTCTTCTTGCTTTCAATAATCTGTTTCTCATCTCCAGTTAGGAAAAGATCATCTACATACAACAGCAATATAACTGGTTCATCATCCATCACCTTGAGATAAAGATTTGGGTCAGCTTTACTTTTGGTAAAGCCCATGCTAGTTAAGAAATTGTCAATCCTTCCGTACCAAGCCCTTGGAGCTTGTTTTAACCCATATAATGCCTTCTTTAATTTGCATACATGAGTTCTTCCATCATTAACCTCAAACCCTTGAGGTTGCTCTATGTATACTTCTTCTTCAATTACACCATTCAGAAAAGCTGTCTTAACATCCATTTGGTGTAATTTCCACTTCATCATGGATGCAAGAGCCATAATAGTTCTAATTGAAGTATACCTGGAAACTGGTGCAAATGTTTCTTCGTAGTCAATTCCCTCCTTCTGAGAGAATCCTCTGGCTACAAATCTTGCTTTGTATTTTTCAATGCTTCCGTCTGCGGCATGTTTTATTTTGAAAATCCATTTGGAAGAAACCACACTTTTATCTTTTGGCTTGGGAACTATATCCCAAACATCATTTTTCATTATTGACTGATATTCTTCTGTCATTGCTTCTACCCATTCTTTCTTCTGAGCTGCCTCTTCATAGCTAGTAGGTAGTTGATCCACAAGATCACACATTAAGGCCATATAGTTGGACACTAGCTTTGGTTTCTTTCTTTCTCTAGTGGAGCCTTCAGGAGCTCCATATCTTTCAGCTCCTTGAATAATATCTCTAGCCCATGCTGGTCTTCTTTTCCTGGATAGTTCTGCAACAGGGGGTTCTTGAGGTTCCAGCATGTCATGATCCTCTGGTGTAGCTTCTTCAGGGATGTGAACAGTCTCTGAATTTCTGGGTGATGAATCTTCTTCATAAACTTCTTCAAGTTGACACTTTCTGGATTTCTTGAGAGCTGCTTCCTCATCAAAGGTCACATCTCTACTTATTTCTATATGATGGAAACCTGGTATGTAGATTCCGAAGGCTTTGGAAGTTTCACAATAACCAACAAACATTCCCTTCTTACCTGAGGGATCCAACTTGGTTCTCTTTTCTTTTGGAATGTGGATATACACAGGACACCCAAATATTTTAAGATGACTTACCTCAGGCTTCTTACCTGTAAACACTTCTTCTGGAGTTTTGAAATCAAGAGCACTGTGAGATAATCTATTTTGCACATAAACTGCTGTCTTGGCTGCTTCAGCCCATAAGTACATGGGAAGATCTTGGTCATGTATCATGGTCTTCACAGCTTCCATGATTGTTCTATTTTTCCTTTCAGCCACCCCATTCTGTTGGGGATTGTAGGTAGTAGTTAGTTCCCTTTTAATTCCAGCTTCTTTGCAAAAGTCCTCAAATTCCTTTGAGGTGAATTCTCCGCCATTATCTGTTCTGAGAGTTTTGATTTTCTTGTCTGATAGATTTTCTATTAGAGCCTTGAACTCTTTGAATTTTCCAAAGACTTCATTCTTACCTTTCAGGAAGTATATCCAAGTTTTCCTTGAATAGTCATCTATGAATGAAAGATAGTATTCAAACCCACTTAAGGAAGTGGTGGGCATTGGACCACATACATCTGAGTGTATAAGCTCTAAAATGTTCTTAGTCTTTGTTTCACTCTTTGGAAAGGGGTTCTTGATATTTTTCCCTTTCTTACATCCTTTACATGAGCCATCATGATCAGCTTTTAAAACTGGTAATCCTATGACTACCTTGCTTACATAGGGTAAGGCTTTAAAGTTGATGTGGGCTAATCTTCTATGCCATAGCTCACTGGGGCTAGAGATCTCATGTGCAAGGGCAGCTTCTGGATGACCCTTGAGTTTATAGAGACCTCCTTCTTCTTCACCAATAACAACTGCATCTTTAATTGTCTTCCCTTTGGACCACATGAGTACTTGTCCATCTATGAAGGCTACTCTGAAGCCTTTCTTATCTAGAGCTGAAATAGAGAGAAGATTCTTCTTTAAACCTGGAACATATAAGATGTCTTTCATCTTCAAGGGTGTTCCAGAATCTAGCTTATAGCTAGCTTCACCAATTCCTTTGATAGGATATTGGTAGTCATCTCCTAGAGATACTTTCTGTGAAGAAGACTTTTCTTCAAGATTTGAGAATGTCTTCCTTTGACCTGTCATGTGCTTGGAAGCACCACTATCAATGAGCCATGTATCTTCTCCAGGGGATACAGATCCAGAGAGTGCAGAGAATAGAACATATTCTTCTGGATCTTCTTTCTTCACCTTACATCTTTTCCTTTTGGGTTTTACCTCTACCTCTTCTTCTTCTTCATCTTCATCTTCTTCTTCTTCTTCACTATCATTTTCTGCCATATGTGCATGATGTCTTTTGTGGAAGACTTTCTTCCTTGGAGAAGGACAAAATCTGGAGATGTGTCCCAATTTATGACAATTGTAGCATTCTACCGTAGAAAGATCTCTTGCTGAATTGGGTCCTCTTCTCTTGTTAGATCTAGAGAAGTGTTGAGATCCTTTGTGGTCAACTCTCTTGAGATGACTCATTCTTCTTCTTTTGGTATGAGTGGCTAAGGCTTGGTCATCCTCTTTGAGAAGGGCTTCTCTATTTGCAACCCTAGCTTCTTCTTGAACACAATCCTCCCATACTACATCAAACTTCATGCTCTCTTTCCTGGCACACATGGTTTGTATAAATGACTCCCAAGATCTAGTGAGACCATTGAGGGCAGTCATCACAAGTTCATCCTCATCAAGGGTATCACCAATTGCATCTAGTTGTTCCTTGATTTGTGAAACCCTTGAGAAGTAGTCTTGAATGGATTCTCCTTTGTGCATCTTGGTGCTCTTCAATTTGGTCCTCAGATTCATCTTTCTATTGATGTTCTTCCCTTCATACATTCTTCCTAGGGCATCATACATTTCCTTTGGAGTCTTCTTGGAGGCCACTTGGGGAATCAAGTGGTCTTTAATGGAATCAGCTATGATTCTCTTTGCCCTAATCAAATCTTTCCTATGCTTCTCTTTGGATTCATCTCCTTATGGTTCTGCAACTTCTTCCTTGATAAGCTGAGCAAGATCATTCTCTTCAAGAATGAGACCAATTCTGTATTTCCATGCCCGGAAATTCTCTATGCCTTCTAGCTTGTCTTCAAGCTTAGTATTTGGAGCCATCTTCTCTTGGGGGAGTCCAAGAGACAGAGTAGACTTACTTGGAAAGTTACTTTTCACTTTTCCGGAAACTGAAACAGAATTTTATCGCACTTTAGGTAGAATTAGGGTTTGACTTTCCCGGAGTTCTACTTAACCAAAAAGTTCGATCTATAGCTTAAAAGAATGCTCTTGATAAGGGCTATCCAACCATGTAATCAGAAATCAAAAATTCCAACTTTTTTCTGAAACCAAAATCTGACGTATCGCACTTTTGGTAGAATTAGGGTTTGCAATTCCCGGAGTTCTACCCAACCAAAAAGTTCGATCTAGGGCTTAAAAGAAAGGTATTGAGGAGGGATATCCAGCCATGCAACCAAAAATCAATAATACCAACTTTGGGCTGAAACCCTAACTTCACCAAAGAGAGAGAGAGAGATGATCTTACCTTGTGAAAGATGTCCTATTCAGTCTAGCTCTGATACCATGTTAAGTTTAAACCAAATAACCAAGCAAGATCACTGAAAGAAGCATAATCACAAGATAGACACACAATATATCCTGGGAAACCCTCATGGGGTAGAAAACCCAGTAAAGCTTTCCTCAATAAGATGATCAACCAAAATACAAGATGTGCTCCTCCTTCCTTTGTCTCCCAAGCTGATCTCCCAGACAAGTGCGCACTCTTCCACAAGTGAGTGAGAGATCTAATGAGGAGTTCACCTCCTCTATTTATACTTGACTCTCAACTGACTAAAAGACCTGTTGGGGCCGACCTCACCTGGAGAAGTCTAATAACCCCTAAAATATAACTACAGGGCCGACCCACACATGGTGGGTCTAATAACCCTAGTTAATACCAAACCCTGGAGGAATAAACATCTCCAGATACATAGTAGGATTACCTTGGAGGAATGAAACATCTCCGGAATAAATAATGTACAAATATAATATTCTTAGAAGTTACAGTATTCAACAAAGAATACCCTCAAGAATCTGTACACCGTTTTTCATAGGTGGTTCGACCACCTATCCTTTATAGAAGATCCAAAACATTTACATCCATGATACCCTCTTGTTACAATACTTGTAAAGTTATTATATACAGAGCATGTTAGTGTTGAAGAAGGAAGTTGCATTGAATTAACTATGAAAAATAATATTGTTAAGAATATAAACAAATCAAACAACATGCTTACCTGCAAAAAAACTCCTATTCCCAGATAATAATGCATGGTGTATGCAAATATTCCATACAAATTAAAATACCTCTTCGTTGGAATGGGTCTTGATACATTGTATACATGTATCCCTTCCCATAATTTCTTCAATTCATTGATCAATGGTTGTAGGTAAGAATTCATATTCTTCACTTGTCTTCAACCAAGGACTATAAGAGACAACATAAGATGTTTATTCTTCATAGACAACCATGATGGGATATTGTTATTGATCACTACTACTACCAAAACATAATAGTTGGTGTTTTGGAGGGAATACGTGTTAAATCCATCCATGGCTATCCTCAAACGAAAGGCCTTGTACTTCATCTTTGAATTTATCTGACCTTGTATCCTCTATATGCTTAATGACTATTGAATCTGTTAGGATTCACATAACACTTGGGTGCACTTATGTGTGGGGCATGCCACCCCTGCAATACAACTGATTCTCTGCAATGAAAGAGCCTTTGAATCCTTGGGATTATGGGCATGTGCCTCAATATTTTATAAGGAGGACCACGTGCTTTACCCTTGTTTTTAATTTATGGTACCTGCCATGCCCAAATTCTAGACATATATTTTTGTCTATGTATTCACCTTTGTATTAAATATAATCATTCGAGCAGGAATGATATGATATGTACTTAAAACCCAACCTTTTCAACATTTCTTTTTCCTCTTTGCAATTGCCAAGTAGCACATTATTACTCATAAGTACCTTATCTTTCAATAAACTAGTGCAGTTGGTGGGAAATATAAATGTACAGTGTGATTAAAAATTCTTATGATATACTATTTTCAATGTTTATTGTGTGACAAACATCTTAAAAAATATAGGGGACTTAATGGTTAGTTACCTCAAAAGTGATAAGAAACACGAGTATGACTTAAACCATAAATTGCTTTCAAGGTTACAATAAAATTGTTGTCCCTAGTTGGATAAAATTTGATTGGCCATGATCAAAGAGAAGGATGTTGGATGCACATTTCAGAATTTTGAAGAAGGTACCGATGATATGAGCATGATCCCCTGGCTCATATTGCTTGAATGCACCTAACAAAATTCCCTTCATGGCACTTGTATCCTGTAAGAAATCATCCATTGAAACCTCCATTTCATTGCCTTCATTGGCAACATATGAAGAATCAATGTTACTGTAGACATTCTGAATTGCTAAGTCATAACATAATGGGAATTGAATAAGTGTTAATTCAACCATGTTTGGTATGATGCCTCTCCAAGTTGTTTTGGTTTTGTATCCTTCTCTTGATTTGACATCGTAGTGGGGTGCAATGGAAGATGGTATACTAGTCACTCATTATCATAATCTTGATTTGAAAAATATTGAATAAAACATTGACTATATTAGTAACCACAATACAATTAGTTTGTTCAAACATCATATAGAACAATTATTAGAATTATAATTTTTTTTCAAATGGTACATGTGAAACCAACCACTTTATAAAATAAAATGTTAAATTGAGCAATATGTTTGCATTAACTCCATGGAAAATAAAAAGTACAATTAATCAATGATCTTTTTCTTACATCCCAAGGAAATGTCTAAAGGTAGTCCCAATGCAAGGCATCTTTGATGAGCAACTAGTAGTATATAAAAAGTTATAGTTTAATAACAACTCATCACCAAGCTACATATTGCATGCACGACAAAAAATCTATACACTTTCCTTTTCTTAATGAACTCTTTATCATTGAAGTGTTCCTCAAATGAACAATTCGGGCAAAATAATGAACACCTACATCTATTTATAGACCCTGCAATGTTCTCATGAGGGTGTAGATGACCATCTATATATAACACATTCTTATTATTAAAGTTTATAGATGCATAACCATCCATGCACTCACTATACCTTGAAATCCTATGTTTGTATTTAACAATATTCAAATAATCAGACTGACAATAAAGAGGACCACAAAACGGCACAAGTGCTATTTACTGTTTGGGAGGAATGAATACATGTGAAATGATAACAACTCAAGATTTGCAACATCTATTTTAGACTTGGAATTCATATGATTATTACCACAAAAGAAGAATTCATTTTCAACATCTGGAATAGGCAAAGAAGATGACTGAGCACCATACAAAGCGTGGTTGTAAGAGGTTTGGTATTTACTTCATATATGGATAGGAAGAGATAAGTCATTGTTACCCTCCAACAATTCAACTGACCTTGGTGTGTACTTGGAATTTTTTTCTCTCATATCGTACAAACATTTTGGATCTCCTAATAAAGATGTTTTGAGTGGTATTGATATAATACTTTGCATCACTAAAACTCTTGATTGGCTCAATAGAAGGAGATGGTTTGGTCAATTTATGTAACGCCCCAAGTGTTTTTCCTTGTGTTTCGTTTATAGTCAAATGGGATATAAGCCAAAGTATGATGTAATATGTAATGGACACTATATATGTAATAAAATAATACAACTAACTATGGCTGAGGTGAACACATAAAAGAAATGGGAACCATGAATCCACAAGAGAGAAAGGGCATGGTGTGAAAGGAAAGGGGATGTAGATGGCCTAGGGGGTTTTAATATGATTCTAACCTTTTGTCACGTCCCCTCCCATCATTACAACTAGATGGAGAGGAACGTGAGGTTAAACTGGGCATCCAACCCCATACATTATAAACAAACATTCAAATTTAATTGAAAATATACATATGACAGTGCATAACAGACGTGATGCTGAACTGGGCATCTAGCCCCATGAAACTTTCAACCATAAGCATTCACAGAATATAACAGAGACATATGGAAATGTATGATTTTAAGAAAATCACAGCGGAAGTAAATTCGTTTAACCCTTCCACATACATTCATAATATTCATCAAATGGTAATTGCAATTTAACACAAGAGAATACTTATCTTATGCGAAAGTAGTCCCACGCAACTGGCTATGCAACTGCAACGTTCCACCCAACCGTAGGCCAGTGTGCTCCTCAATCTCTCAGCACCACTGCCACCCCCGAGCTGGGCATGATCTCTACAAGGAACCAGGGAACAGCAGACTCACACATAGCCAAGCATACACCAAGATGAGCCAAGCCAATCTGCAATTGGGTTTATCAGGCTGCTAGGACATGGAAGGGAAGAATTGCTAAGCTAGTGAGCTCCAGCATAGAGCCAGGGATAACCTTGCAAGATCTTTCTAGCTTGGCACCCACAATACCTACACACCCAGCACAAGGAAGTATTCTTTTCACTGCTGTACAGTCCCTCAAGCCATACCTTCCCTATCTAGTGCTCTCAGGGCATGCATAGAAGAGTAACCAAATCCCTCTTGATCTTCTTGAGAGGTTGTCTCCCCCAGTAGGTTTATCAAGCCACTTCTGTCCACTACCACTCCAAAACTTCAATTCATAGGCTCAAACCAAAAACGAGGATGCACACACAACAGCAGAACACAATTATGGGGCAGGATAAAACGTTTTTACAGTGAGATGCATGAGATGGGGTTTCAGCTAACTCAGAAAAACGTGGGAACCCATAAAAAACGAAATGGGAAGTTGGTGAACAACCCAGGAATCCCAATCCGTTTTTAGAAAAACGTCCCTGGACATTCAGGGGCAAAAACGACCTCCACACTGTCACCAAAACGTGGCCCTTCTCTCCCAGGCTACTGCATATGCAAAAACGAACTCCCAGGCATGGAAAAATGCAGGATTTGGATGAAAAACGTGTAGGGAAAGACCCAGCTAGCTTCCACTACGTGAATGAGTGAAGACCCCCCCATTCAGAATGGCTTTGGGCACCATTTCGTGGGTGTTTTCTTGCCCAACAAGCAAAAACACGAATTTCCAGGTTGATGGCTTGTCCATGCACGAAAATGGCTTGCCCATACTTCTTCATTTCCAAGGCATTAACTGCCTTAACCAATTTCTTGGGAGAATTAAATGATTGGGTGCATGAGACAAAATGGGTAGTTGGTGGTTTATGGGTTTTCCCATTGACACATGGATTAATACCATTGGCTCAAGGGTTTGGATAATTTCCCTCCCTATTCCTTGTAGAACCATGCCCCATCTCTTTGTTGCATTGCATAGCCAGTTGGGGGTTTTTCCATTAAAATTCGTATTTACATGATGTCTTATATACATTGTGCCTATCTAGCACAAGAACCATAGGCATCTATTTTTAATTTCCGATACATGAAACGCTAAATCAATGGTGGGGCCTTGGCCTTGAGCTCCTCACGATGATTAAGTTACAATAATTAAATCATTTACAATTTAAATCAAAGGTGGTCAAAATGGGGACGTGATACCTTTCCTCGAAATGCCAAAAGTCCCTTGATGCTAAATTAAAGTATTAATCCCCTTTGATTAAACCTTAACGTTGTTTATGTCTTAAAAAGGTGAATAGGTGGGTTATTAAAAAAGGGTGAAGGGAACTCGGGTTTTCATGACAGACCACGTGGTTTAGTTGAACCATGCAACAAAATTAACCATAAGAAAGTGAAATTCGACCTTCATATATTTGATTATTCCTGCTGTTTGGAGAAGAGGCACGAGCTGCCTGGGAAGGGAAGATAATGCAGAACCTGTATTTGTGAACCTGCTCTTTATCCATCCAAATCTAAAATCAACTAGGATAATTCTTTTCTCCTTGTGCGTTCATGGTCCCATCTTGGGGGTGGCACCTTGCCGAGAGATGAATGAGCAAGGCATCCCATGGCCGGGTGTGCACACAGTCGATTGCATAGTTTGTCAGCTAACCAAATAAGTATTCAAATTATGAAATGTTTGCAGTTGATTTCCATTGTTATTTGTTGTATGAAATGCACTATTGATGTTCCATGTTTAATTCAATATTTGAAATTTAAATATTTAAGCTTGCAAAGTTTGGTTGAAATGACAATTTTTGTAGCTGCATGTAAAAATATGGAAATGGTAATTTTTTGTAGCATTATGTTTTTATAAGATATTTGAAATGTATATTTTGTAGCTGAAACTAAATGCCTGGAATTACATTTTTAAACCTTAGGGTTCATTGGGTGAATTATTGCTCTGTTTAAGAGTATTATTGGAATGCTAGAATGCCACGGTTAAATGGTTATGGTTGTAGCATGCCATTGTCTTTCCAATTTGCAGAGATGGTTAATGGCCAAACGTTTGTAGGCATTGGCAATTCCTGTAGCTGCCATTTTGCATTTGGAAAAACATGAAATGAATTCCTCTTGCTGTAGATTTACATCTTGAAACCATAATTTTGTATTATGCAACTCAGTTGAGAAGCTAAATGCATGGTTTCCTGAATAAATACTGAGTGTCGGTGTGCGCATATTAATGGATTTATGGTTGTATGTTTCCTGGGGTATTCCAAATTAAAGAATTGCACTTATGGAAACTGTGTTCCCATAGGAATTATGTTCAAACTATTTGCGCTTTAAGTTGTATGTTGCTTGCATTATGCATGTTTGGAATCTATAGGTTGTGAAGCAGAATCTCTGTGTTCCATTTTGAATGGAATTGCCATCACAAACTATTAATTGGAAGACATCGAATAACTTAATTCTTTAAAAATCTGCTGGAGGGATTTAGAGTTGTTGAGATTGTATTTCCTTTGTTGGGAGTTATTTATTGTTTGAATTTGTTTTGGAGATTCATATTGTTGGAAAGTGCAATTGTAATTCATAGTAGAAATCTTATTCGTTAATGGGTTCTTAGTTAAAGTCTGCTTGCATAAATTATAAGCTGGTGGAGATGCCTAAGTTATTTCATGCTGAAGTTACTTCAAAGAAACTAGACACACAAAGTGTGACATAATGATTCTACCACCATTTATTTTCTTGTTTGAGGTTTCATACAAAGTGTTTGATGAAACGATTCTACTATCATTTGGGAGATAATGAAATGCATCCATTAACTTGGCGTCTTCGATCTTAAAATTGCATGAGATCTTAGTGAAATTTCCAGCCATATAATTATCTCCTCCATATTCAAATCACAGAGATATATATTCTCATGACAATTTCCAGCCACGTATATTGGTTTGCCATTTCATCAATATGTTTTGTCATACCTCAAACTACTATGATAGGAAATGCAATATACATCCATGGCTCTTTTAGTTCGTTTGTTTGAAATTTGCGTTCTTTAAGCTTTAAATTGTGTATTAAGAAGCACTATTTCCAGCCAAGGTTTTCGTTAGCTTGCACTTCTGAAACTTATACTCTCAAGTGTGAAATCTCTTATTGTGTTGATGTAATTTCCGATACTCTCATTTATTCATGCCAAACACTATTTTGTCAAGAATTTAATGTCCAATGTGTGAATTAGTTCTTCAATTGCTTGCTTGATTGCGGAATAATGTGCATTGGATAAATGCTAATTAGGTTGCATATTTGCTGAACTTGTCCGGTAATGTTTTCCAAGCATGGAAATACATATAAGTATGTATCCTTATTCTTCCAAGTTAAATTATATATATTGGAATGGCTGGAAACAATTTATTCCCATGGCTATTGGCTCTTTAGAATTGTGAAATTCCATATAATATATGTTTGGGTTTAATACAATCAAAAGGTCTTAATAAAATGAATTAGACTTGTATGTTGGGGTATTGCTTAAAAGTTTCAAATGGGACTCGTTAAGATTATTAAACTCTAGTGTTTTTAATGCTTTAAGAGGGCCACTTATTCTTAGTCCTGGGACTATTAATTAAAGATACAACCATATATTCGATTGTATATGTTATATTTAATCATCACTAGCGTGATGAGAGGGGCACAACCCATACACTTTCCACTGTGTGCATTTGTATGTAAACTGGTAATTGTTCATATATTCACAAGGGTGAATTTAAGAGGGTGTAGGCCTTATATATATATATATATATATATAATGTTGCAATGATTATTGTACATGCATATATTGGAGGAAGGGCACAACCCTATCTCCATTGCATTAATTAGTAATTGGAATGTACATACATATTATGTATATGATGGTGGAAGAAATTTGCAGCCCTATCTCTAATGCAATTGTTGGTGTAACGTCCTGGTCACCTCGGTGCCCTTTAGAGGCGATGGGGGATAACCTTGAAACAACCTGCTAATTTTTTTCTTCCAAACTATGCACTTTCGCACAACCGCAATAACTTCAGTTTGCAATCCGAAAGCCGCAAGTCGGAAGTTGGCACCCGCACGCACCACTTCAAGAATTACACCTCCGACTTCTGCAATCTGCGACGCGGGAGTCGGATAATCAGAACGGAAAATACACGGCGTCGAAGAAATACGCCTTTGGTTTCCACATTCCACAATCCGTGAGGTGGGAGTCGGAAAGTCAGAACACCCAATTCTCTGCTTCGTTGAATCATGCCTCCGAATTCCGCACTACGCAATCCACGATGCGGAAGTCAGAACCCCAAAATTCTCAGTTTCACAGAATCACGCATCCGACTTCCACACTCTGCAATCGCGATGCGGGAGTCGGAAGCCGGAACCCCAAAATTCTTAGCTTCGCCGAATCACGCCTCCGACTTCCGTACTCCGCAACTGCGATGCGGGAGTCAGAATTTAGAACCCCAAAATTCTTAGCTTCACCGAATCACGCCTCCAACTTTTGCACTCCACAATCCGTGATATGTGAGTTAGAAGTCAGAACCCCAAAATTATCAGATTTGCCGAATCACGCCTTCGACTTCCGTACTCTGCAATCCACAATGCGAGAGTCAAAAGTCGGAACCCCAAATTCCCAACTCCGGGAAAATTACTTCTTTGACTTTCGCACTCCGCAATCTGACTTGCGGGAGTTGGAAGTTAGAACTCCAAATGCATAACTCTGGAGAAATTACCTCTCCGGCTTCCACAATCCACGATTCGAATTGCGAAAGTCGGAAATTCGGAACTCCAAACGGATTATGTCGAGAATTCACGCCTCAGACATCCGAAATCCGCAATCCACACCACGGGTTCAGAAAGTCGGAAGTCGTCCATATACCCCTGTTACCGCCAACTTCTCAGGCTGACAACTTCCTCATCCTAAGTCCATTTTTGGAAAGCTTGGTACCGTTGGAACTCTCTCGGTGAGCCCCATGCACCTGTATGATCCTCTACCACACTTGAGAATTCTAATTCTATCCTTATTCCAATCAAAGTGTTTCTCGAAACCTCATCAAGACTCCTTTACCTCTCTGTAAAGAGCTTCGATCCACTCTGTCATGTATCCTCCTTTCCTGTGACCCATAGAGGGAACATGAACACAACAAATGGGTGTCTATTTCTCCCCAAAGCCCCGACTGAACATTCTGAGCATTCTGTGCCTTTACAACACTTATCCCTATTCATCAATGAATAGATTCATATAAATGAAATCACATGGGTGCATAAGCAAAATCAAACAAGAATAGTGGAATGAAACCTTATCCACAAACATATCTATCATTCATTCAGCATATCAATGACAATCATCAATAATTAAACCATTGCAGAAGTAACACACATAGAATGCTTATCTTCAAGGTGAAATCACCAAGCAATTGGATATGGACTGCAACGTTCCAACCCAACCATAGGTCTCTGCCCAACTTGTATTATTTCAGCACTCATAGACTACACCCAAGCTGGGGATGTGCATCCACTAAGGAGGAACTAACATGATCACTCACAACCTTAGGCACAGTCATTCAGGGTCATCCAACACACAACTGGCTTTGTCAAGCAAGTGGGAAGACAAGGAAGGGTTTCTAATTCAATGAGCTTAATAACAGAGCTACATGCATATCCCATTGGCCTCAGATAGTCTAGGCACCCCCATCACCTCCACTCTAAGCCTAAGTAAGGTCCCCTTCTCTACTGCACAATCCCTCGGGCGTGCCCTTTCCTTAGCGCTGAACTAGACAGGTATGGCTGGTCTCGAATGATAAACCATGGATAATTGAGCCTTCAATGGCTCTACCATGAAGTCTGAACCCCATGTTCTCTTTCCCACTGTGATCCGCTCTTGGATTTTCCTCAACGTTGCGGCCGAATGCTCTGTCCCGCAACTGGGTTTCCGGCTATTAAATCCGTGTTCCTCCAATAGATTTATGCGATCTGCTCTTTGATCTTCTCAGGGTTATGGCTGAATGGATTTGCCCCACCGCTACCCTTTCGGGCTTCCAAAACTGGGTTTCCCTATGATTTTTTGCCCATAGTTGTAGCTGAATGGCTCTATCTCACCGCTGTCCTTTCGGGCTTAAAAAGACGTGTTTCTCTATGGATTTATGGGAATCTAATCCTCTCATATTATCCCCATGGTTCGGGTCTATGGATTCCTCGTCAAATTCCATTGCCCATACGATTCCCAGGGCGATCTTGGCACTCCCAAAACGCAGCTCCTTTCCAAGTCACGATTTCTGGTTTTCTTCCTTGCTGGGAATGCGTCCTAGATCCCAAAATACCACTTGAATGATTTCCCATGGCATGGGGATGAGGGAGAGATAATTCCCATGAGGTAGGGTGAATTATGGGTCAAACAAACTGAGCCCATACCCTGCCTTATGAATTTTAGGGCTTCCCATACTCCATCACTCTCATGGACTGATCTCTTCACCCACTTCCTTACAACAGAAATAAATGACAGCTAGAAAAGTCAAAGGTGGGTTCTCAAGGTGACATATGACATCCTAGGGTTCAATCCCACAACCCCCTCACCTCTCCCTAGTGGATACACATATCCCCCTCATTTAGTTGCATCCATAGCCAACCCCTTGGTATTTTTATTGCATGAGATTTGTTTACATCATTTTTACAATTTCCATGGCTTAATAGCACATGGATATCACGATATCAACTACTTTTATCTTAAAGATGAGCATTCACTAGCGAGGCCTTGGCCTTTAGCTCCACTCTAAGAATCATACATCACATATATAAAATATTTATATTAAAATCAATACATCCGAATGGTCAAAATGGGGATAGTGCAGTTCCCTCCCCCTTAGAATAACACCGTCCTCGATGTTCCAATACTTATGAATACTTACACATTGTTTACACAGCAAAATTCACAAAATGTGGTAGCTATGTCCTGCATTTCATCTTTTACTTTGAGCTTTTAGGACCAATCCCCTTGGCTTCTACAAGCTGCTCCTGTTGGCTTGGACCTTCCATATCCACAACAATCCCTTCATTTTCTTTAACTTCTAGTTGATCCACAAGTATGGAAAATTTATGGCTACAATTCTTCTTGCTTTCCTTTGTTGGGCAGTTACGGAGGCAATGATTTCCTCCACATTTCCAACATTTTAGTGGTTGCTTTTTCTTTACCTGCTCAATTTCCTTTAATTCTTCCAACCTTGAGTGTTTCTTAATGGTTGATTGGATGAATGCCTCATCATTGACCCACTGTCCTTTCCACTACTGATAGCTTCCAAAATGCTTTTTACCCCATTTTGCAGACAAATAGAGTCCTGAAAAACCTTGTGGTTCATCTCATTCCGCTTCTTTTGTAGCTTGAGCATCGCCTCAATATTTTATTAGGTCTTGGCAATTGTTTGAAGAAGATGTTCAGCCAAATCCAATAGCTTTTGGTCTGATGCCACAGTCAATGTGCATAGCTGCCCACACACTTTTCTTACTAGCAATACTTTCCTTGTAACAGCTGCAACCAATTGATTTAATTTTCACCTGGAAATTCATAACTGCAAATCTTGTCAGGCCAAGCATAACATAAGCATTAAGATCAGTCAATTACTTGCCCAATTGACATGGAAGTTCATGCTTTCTCCATACGACTCTCACACATTTCATACTTGTCCAACATAAAAGGAACTCATTCATGTTCAGCCTTTCACAGGAAATTAACTAATTCAACATTCACACTTTTTTCTAAGCAAAATAAACACAGTCACTTTCAGCCATAACATGCATTCAACAATTTTTTGTTTTTAAAATGCATCAATCAAAAAAGGAAAGAGAAGAGTAATATTTCCGCCCTCCTAATCTTGTTTCAATCCGGAGCCCCACCACAGCTGTGGTTCCATGCTCGGTATCTTTCACTTCAAAAGTGAAGGCTTGACTCGACTTTTCCTTGTTTTGACGATGACACTTGGTGTCTTAGGTTTGTCCAAGGATTCTCAATCAGGGAATCCATCCCCATGGTTTCCTACAGAAACTTTGGCTGCTAGGACCCACACAAGTCCACTAGCACCACTTCCACTGCTACTCATACTGATCTTTCTAGGACAATCACATGTCCACATGCACTGTTAGGATTCCCTCAAGGTTCTTTCATTAAGCAATACCTACACTCAAACATTGAGTCAATTCACATGTCAAGTTCATTTTCATAGGATTTATCTCTAAACAAGAGTTTAAAAATCATAGCCAAATCATATGCACACCTATATTCATATTAAATAAGCAAGAAGATGCAAAATAAACCAAATACTTATCTGTATTGGACGTCTTCACGTTATTCCACAGGTTCCTTCTTTGATTTACAAGCCTTGGATCACCTGTGGATACAATAACGAATGTTTGGCTAGTACGTAGGCTGCTCCAAAACATTCAAATAACCAATACCAAGCCAGTATGCTGACTGGGTTTATCAGACATTCCATTAACCAATATGCTAATCCAGTTTTCCGACTGGCTTTATCAAGCATCCAACGAATGTTTGGCCAGCACGTAGGTTGCTCCATAACATTCTAATGCCAAGCCAGTATGCTGATTGGATTTATCAGGCATCCCATTAACCAGTATGCTAATCCATCTCTCCGACTGGGTTTATCAAGAATACATCAACCATCCACACACATAAGAATGTTACCCCTTCTTCACTTTGCTTCTTAGTATGCAACACCAAATGACATGATATAAAATTGTAACATATTTCATAAAAAATCACTCTCTAATATTGAAACAACAGGAATGCGTCCATTCCCTTAGGGTGTAATCAATGTTGACAACCATAACACAACACAACACCCGAAATGTGTGCACACCTTTACGATGTGAGCCATGTAGACCCTAAGCACACTCAAGCAGTCTGAAATAAAATAAAAAAGACATGCTCTATATATTAATTCTAATAATTAGACATGCATATTTTCAATAAGGATTACAAAATACTTATCGGTTTGCAGATGTATTTTCTCTTCCTTTCACAAGGAATGCGGCCCCCATCTATGAGTTAACAGTCCCTCGGGATTGTTACCCCAATCCATTTTTTGTTTCATAAAAAAAACATGCTCTATTGGCATAACTTCACCATCTCACCCGCGTTGTTTACCAACAAGCAATTCACATGAGATGTCATCAAAAATTGCAATGGTGTTTCACCCAAAACCCATTTCCAAAGCATGGGATCCTTCCCATGGAGTTTGGCTTCTACAAACCATAGAACATGATCTTCCTGCATGTTTTTTCCTGACACACTTCTCAAATAGCCAAACAATCATCAACATTAGCAATCAAATTCAAATCTGAATTTACAATTCCGTTCATTACAGAAATTATATTTAATTAACCATAAGCCATCTTCATATTGTTCGGCTCTTGTAAGTGGTATCACTCTGTCAATTATGGTTTAGGATCTCTCCCATAGCATAGACATCCACCTACAACATGTCCTCTTGACACAATTCTAGATTAGCCAAACAATCATTAACAATTATTAGCAAAAATTCAAATCTGAAATTTACAAATCTGTTTTCCTACAGAAGTTAGATTTTTGCAACCATGAGATTCTTCTCATAAACTTAAATAAAAAACTTTACAAATCTATTTCATACAAAAAATCAGATTTCACATCCATGAGATACTTCGCACAATGTTTGGCTTGCACATGGTAGATCCCCTACTTTATTATGGGCTTACATGCATTGCCATGTCCATGACAATTCTACATGCAATATGAATTTTTCAATCAACCAAACAAGTTGTGAATACTCATGCATATACTATTTTTAGTGCAACATTTACAACAGCCACTAAAGTGATCTCAGAATTATAACATACTATAATTCAAACACTATTAGTTGTTAATATTTCAAATGCAATGAAATACGGTCATTTTATATGCATCATTATCACAATAAAATGCAATTTACAATCACATTATCTATATGAAGTTGTTACAATGTAATCTTCCACCCTGTGAGCATCAACATTATTTGGCCTGTAGGATCCATTTCACTGACTCAGATCCACTTATATCCTTCAGACATATTTTTCTTCATTTTTTCTTTGACCCGCATGTTGTATCACTATAGCATGCGTACCCACGAGTTGCATCACTATAGCCTGCGGGTATTAAGTAAAATGGTAAAAATTACTAGTTTATTACTTTTTACTCCCAAAAAGCGGTCATTGGGTGACCTTTGGCTCTCCATTTTCCCAAGTAACGTCTCGATGTGTCCTTTCACTTACCTTTGAGAGGACTATATATTGAGCACATATGGCTTATGGACGAGAGGAGAAATAAGAGCAAGAGAACTCCAGTGGATTTTTGCCCTATCTTGAGTCTACACTCATTGATCCTTGTAGTTGTGTACCCTTTATGTTCACCTTCCAAACTCATATCTAGTTTGAGTTTTCCATTCATGGAGGATTGAAGTGGTGGAGGCACAAGTGGATTGATCCAGATCTTAGTTCAGATTGGTTGTCGGCAAGAGGTCGTATCACTTTGTACTTCTTCTTGTTTATTAATAGAAATACTTATATTCTCGTCCATTAATGTTGTAAATGTTGTTTATCTTACATTGGGTTGCATTTACTTGTTATATCATGGGCCATTGCTATTGATGATGTTAATGCCATTTATATATTATATGTATTTTTTGTATATTGGCTGTCAAGACTAATTTGCAGATTCAAGTGCACAGATTGAAAAGCTCCAACGGGGATCTACATCAAATGTTTGGATCGAGGTTGGTTGTTTTCTTCATTATCTTAGCATTGTCATTTATATAGCATAGTTCTGAGAATTGAGTTTATTTCTGGTAGTCATCTATCTGTTGTGGTACACCCCAAGCCATAGTGAGTTTTCTCCAACACAGAAATGGTGACTCCGCTGGGGAAAACATCCATCTTGGGGATTGTTTGAGCATTAGTCCATAATTAGAGTTGTTGTTTGTCGAAGCTCTGTGTCACTTATCTTCCGTTGAGATACACTATAGAAAACTTGCTTTTTTCTGAGCCATTGGACTCTCTGTTTTCCATTTTACCTTTCCTCACCCGCGGGCTAGCTTAGCTCTGCCCGTGTACACCCACCTCTATTGACTCTACTGTTCACGGGTACCTGCAGGTATTCCTTCGACAGTAGCGTACAACTCCGGCTTTTGTTGGTTTATGACCTTTGGTTGTTGCTGGGTTGGTTTTGGTTGATCTTGAGTCTTTGTTGGCTTGTTTCTTGACTATTCCATGCTTTGGTTGTGACCATAACTCTTCGTTTTCTTGGTTGAGCCTTGTTGGTTTTTTACCCATCTTTGGATTTAGCCTTGTTGGTTTTTTCCTTTTGAGCTCATTCCTTTGGCTTAGTCTTACTGTTTGGTATCTTCTTGGTTGTCTTAGTGATCTCCTTGGCATATCAATGACTAGATAGTAGGATTTTGCTTGCATTTTTCATTTCCATATATTGAAAAATACAAAAATATACATAGTTTTTTGCATTTTCCTTTCGTTTATAAGAGAAAATACAATTTTTTTTTTTTTGCTTTTATGTATTGCATCTTGCATTGAGTGCTTTTTGCCTTCATTTAGATTCAGATTGTGCATTGAAAGAAATATAAAAGGATTGCATATTTATTTCGGAATCGTTGGTTTGATTGTGCATATTAGGAGCATTGTTTTCATTGGATGGATGAGTCTAGGATTTGACGATTTTGCATACGATTGAGTCTTACACATCACTAGTTTCACGATCATATCCCTTGAGTAATCACAGTCATTAAAATTAACGCTTAATCTTAAAATTGATTAGACCGATTTTATTTATAGGGTACACCAACTAGCATAGGTTTAGAGTCTTGGAATAAATCATTGTGAGTTAACAATCCAAACTACTAGACGAAACATTAGGTGTCTGACCAGGGAGTGGAGGAATCCATAGTATAGATCTGTGTTCTCATGAAGCTCTACTCAAGCCAGAGTCAAGCACGAGGTCACGGGAGGTTGGTTGAAGGGATGTCCCTCTGATACCGGCTGAACGTGGGAGATATTTCCAGGATTTGTTCGTATTTGGGGTTACCGGAGGTTCGTCCTCTTGTGCTTTGGGCTTAGTTACCCCGCCCATACGACGGATCCCACCTGCGACTATCCCCCTGAGCATTGGTTATATTGTGGTGACCATAGTTTCCTTACCTAGGTATCGCACAGGGTACTTGCAATGGTTATACTATTTGTGTCCTGAGTCAGATAGGGATTAGACAACACAGTTGTGTTTGTGCAGTGGAATTGACCCTGTACACACAGTGAAGCCTGGGTGTCTCTATAACTAATTCTGTTACCTCCAGCTATAGTTTGGGAGTCTCAAGCCTCTCCTAGGGGAGACGTACCAGCTCTAGTGTCGGGAGCTCATTTAGCCACTCTATTTGTCTGCTCTTGGCTGTAGTTTCTCTAGGTGTGTGCTTTTAATTTACTGTTTTTTAATCGATAGTTGGCCTTTAGAGACGTTTTGATTATATATTCTCTTCGGAGATATCGTGGCGTAGAGCCCTACTCTCCGTCGGTCCCGTCGGTTGGCTGGTTTAAAGCCGACTGAGGTTTCATGCTGTATTGCTAGAGAACGCCGGAGGGATCCCTCTGAGTCTTCGGATTCTTACGAAGCTTATGTTCACGACGTCATGACTACACATTCCGATACTGAGGAAAAAAATTTGACTCCATCAGGTAGAGTTGACCACACTTCCGATCCCCATACTCCTCATGAGGAATGGGGAGGTGATCCACCTGAGACTCAACCTGGTTCTATTTTTCCTAATCCAGTTGAATGAGATCCGTTCGATCCTTCGAATCCGGATAATTATCTTTACGGAATGCCAACCTTACCCGAGGATGAAGAACAAGATGTTCCGTTTGTTCCTTTGTTTCCACGCAGTTATAGACATGGGATGCCAGGGTTACATGATGACACTAGTCCTACGATCAACCCGAAAACACTCTCTTTTGGTATGCCTAGTCATAGTATAGTTGAACCTTCCACTACGTTTGGTAGTCACGCTGGCACTAGTCATGGTGTTAGACATACTATACCCACTGGAGGCACTACCCTCACTAGGGGCACTACCTTGTACACTCACACACATAGTATGGAGACTGGTCACATTCCTCCTAATAATGCTAATGTTGGAATAAGACCACCTCCTAGGATTTCCCAACCTAATAGGAACGTTGTTCGAAATATGACTCGCCATCCACCACCTAATACACATGTCACTACTCGTCAAGCCAGGACTACTTTTACAGATGTTAATGCTCCTCCTAACCACGGGGGTGGACACATACAACATACTTCTGTGTCCATTGCCGCCACTATTAATTCTAATGTAGGGGGTGGGAATATCTCCTATCCACATGGACATCACGCCACCATCCCTACTACTAGTCACACCAATATTGGAGTTGGGGATACTTCTCATGCTTCTAGTCACCACGCGACTACTCAAGCTAATCCTAATGTTGGGGGTGGGAACATACCATACCATTATGGTCATTACAACACAGTTCCCGCTATGAATAGTACATACATGCCCCATACTCATGGTGGCAACCCTTACTACAACACAGTCGGTGCTGGCCACCAGTACAACCCACCACCCCAATATGGTGCCCAAAACATGCACATACCTGCTTACTCTCAAATGGATCAGGCAGGAGGAGGTTATCAATCCTATGTCCATGGGCAAGCTTATGGTCTGTCAGGTCCTTATTATCAGTAATTTAATCCTCATGGTCAAGCTTTTGGTCCATCTTATAACACGGTTCCGTTTAACCAACCTTTTATGGGGGCTTATAATAAAGCTTTCCAGCCTCAGCTCCCATTCCTTGCACGCTTGAATCTTCCGGATCTTTCGAAGCTCATGAATGATCCAGTGCGTCATGACCCTGCTTGGCCCCAGGTCCCTACCAAGCTCCCTTCGGACATTCCTAAGTTTGAGGGGAAAAGTGGTGAGGACCCGGGAGATCATGTCACGACATTTCACCTTTGGTGCTCCTCCAAGTCATTGAATCACGATTCCGTTAGATTGCGACTATTTCAACGCACCCTCACAGGGTCAGCCGCGAAGTGGTACGTCGAGTTGCCCAGAAACACCTATAGGGGTTTTAATGAGATCGCTTTGGTTTTCTTAGATCATTTCCAGTTGCCGGTTCGCTATGATACTAGCACTGAACTTTTATCTACCTTCCGTCAGAATAAGGCCACGCATATTTCTGACCACTTTCAAGAGTGGCGTTGGCGGAAGAGGTTAGTGAAAGCCAACATTCCTCCAGAGTTCATGTTGGAATGGTTCCTCAAGTCTCTACTCTCATACATTGTTAAGGATGTTTTGATGTCCGACATTTTGACCGAGGAACAAGCTATCTTGAAAGTCCAGCAGTTAGACTTATTATACTCTCAGTCTGGCATTTTGTATGACATCATCCTTGACACACCGCGCACACGTCATGAGCCTACGTTAGTTCCTGGGCCACATGCCGATGGCATCGTTGGATCGACAAGCACTCACCTCGTAGACTTGTTAGCTAATCAAATGCAGAATTTGTTGCTAAACCAGTCTACTCCTGGACAGGTTCACACCTTGTCCACTTCCACCCCATCGTCCAATGTACACAGTGTGCAAACGAAAAACCAATCTGGCAACCAACAACCTGGTGGTAAGAAAAAGGGGAGAAATAATCGTAAGGGTGGAAACAATGGAAATAACAATAGCAATCACAATAACCCTCGTAAGGATAATGCCAACCCTCCTCGGGAAGGAAGAAATGCCGGTGAGGACCGTAAACCTAGGTGTAAGGTGAAGTTTCCTTGCAAGCTTTGTTATACCTCCATATTCCACAGTGTCGCATCTTCACCACAAAAAGAGTTGACGACACTTCCCCTACTGCTTAAAACACCCAGAAGAGACAAATGATGAGTGATCCTTGAAAGTAAACCTACCTTGACAAGAATCACCCTAGCTGAGACTTCATTTACCCTAACTACCGCGCGTTGCTCAGTTATAGGTGCGCGGTAGTCCGTACTACTGCGTTATGCTCCTTGTTTACCATGCGGTACTACCGCGTTATGCTATTTGCTGGGGGCGCGGTACACTTTTTTAAGCCTTTTTGCCATGGCTTATGGGATTTTGATTTTCGAGAGATTTTGGAGGATTGAGGTCCTTGATTTGATCCTAACTCACTTTCTGTGATTAGCAAACCTGATCCACTAAACTCTCCCTAGATCCACCCATCTCTCTTGTTGGTTAACCCTACCATACACTATAAGAGAGAGACATTCCATGAGCAAAGGGGGAGGACTCTTAGAGGTATCAAACTTATGATCTTGCAGCCTTGTGGAGATAGCTAGAGGAGGAAGCACTTGGGGCTGGAGGATTGGCTTGGACATCAAGCAACCTTTGTAAGCATTCTTCAAGTTTGTAATAAAGATAACTTGTCTTGTTTTTCCCATTTCATGTGTATTGCATAAGTTCTTGACATGGAATGTATCTAGCCTAGATTTGAATCTAATATTTACTTCAAGGTATTTGGAAGCTTGTATGCTTGTTCCTTGTTTGATTTCAACAGGTTCTACATTGGAGCTTTTGGATAAAGAGTCAGAAGCGGGACAAACGTCAGATTGAAAGGTGAGTTATGTCTTTCATCTCTTCTGAATGCATTTAATCTTGTTGTGAAAGTTAGTTCAGGAATTTCAAGGTAGAATTTGTTTTGTTTTGTTCTTACCTTAGAGTCAGTTAGAAATCTGCTTTAAGTTAAGAGAATTTTGAATTATCCGTAGGGAAAAATTCTACCAAAAAGAATGGCGACTCCGCTGGTTTGAATTCCGTTTGATTGATTCAGTTCACTGTCATCCATATTTTGATTGTGATTTTCTATTGCTCTTCAAACCAGTGTTGAATTTTGGTCTTTTTGACCTTTACTCACCCCTCCTCTCTGTATTTTTTCTCCCTGTGTGATCACTGAGTCCCCTGGGTTTGCAGCAACCCTGAAAATTGCATCTTCCTTTTCAAAAGTTGCGCTTTTTCACACTTTGCCACAGTACCACGCCCTCTGCATTGACTATAGTGCGGTAGTACCGCGTCTCCCGAGTTAGTACCAGAGCGGTAGTTTAGCAGTACCGCGCTAGAGCCTTATTCTGCCACGCGGTAGTGTCTGCATACTGTAATATTTTTCTCCTTGCTTGGTTTCCTGAGTCATTTTTTTCATCTTTCTCTGCCTCAGGTAGTGTTTGCTATCCCCTGTTACCATTCTGTCCATTATACAGTCTGTGTGGTGTGTTTATTTCCTTGTTGTGAGCTTGGTTATTGCGTGAATTAGTGGCATCATTGGCACATAGGGTCACCCCTTTACTTTGAGTGCATTGGCTTGATCTTCCCATCACAACCAGACCGTTACTACTCTTCTCTGTTACTGAATTGTGTAGTTTTCATAGTCACATTGTTTCCATTACTTTTATTAAAATTCATATTGAAAGTTATCATTGGAAAACATTTGTGTTATTTTGATTAAAATGGTCTAGTAGCATCATTGTGCATTAGGAAGTGAAACATTGAAATTTGCCATAGAAATTCTCATATTTGAAGCATCTTGGTTGTAGGATCAGTGAATTAAAAAGGAGTGTTTATTTTAGTTTGGCTTTGTTTACAAAAAGAAAACAAAAAAAATCTTTTGCTTTCGTTTTTAATTGCTTGTGAAAGTCATGCATTTATGATCGAAGAACTCTCTCTCTTCTATAGCTAGTTTTCATCGAAGACAAGGTTTATTTCGATTCATTCTCACTTGCATGGCTTGGGTCGTCATAACACCACCAAGTTTCACGTCCATTTTCCCGATTGAGTAATACAACCACTAAAATTAATCTCCCTAACTAAACCAACATTAACTTCACTTGAGGAAATCAAAAGAATTTGGTAGTTAGGTAGGACACCGGGGATAGGCATCAAAATAATTCCCCCTTGTCATTTTCATCTGAGACATAGTTGTTGTCCTCTAGGGAACTAAAACCCTCTAGTATTTATTGACATGGTCACAGCCAATTTTTGGAGGGGCCTCCTGACTGTTTTTAACTTTCAGGGGTTAAACGGCCGCGATATTGAGAACCGGACGGACTCTGTGGAATGCCGCACTCCACTTAGCCCTAAGGCAACATCGATCATTGTCTTCCTCGGAAGGCAGAAGTGCCCAAAACCTTTTCCAACGTGTCATGAACGAGGTAGCTTAGTGACTATTCTACTAGGGCTGTTTTACCCAGGATCCCTTTCGGTAGAGGGATATCCTTCTCATATCGGTCTCTCACGTTGTATTGTTCGACTTGGATTTCATCACCTTGCGAAGGATACAGCTTGTTGAGGTCTCCAGCTCTTAGTTAGGAGTTTGCTTGTTATCTCATCTTTGTAGAGGGTCATTTTTCTTTTTAGTGACTGCTTGTTGGCATTCTGGCCATTCTTTTTATCAGCTCGCTTACTGAGACACCGGTCTCAGTTTAGATTTTAGAGCTTGCTTTTTTGGCCCGCGAGCCTTGCTTTTTTTAGCTCCTCTTCTGCACACTCGGCTGCATTAGATTTTTTGAGTTATTTGTTACGAAACTGCCCTCGATTTTCATTTTCCTGTCATCATGTCAGAACCACCACGAAGATCACGACGAGTACAGGGCAAAAGCCCTCCACCACTGCCACCGCCATGGACCTCCGGTCCACCTGCATCACACATTCCTGCTCCTCCTGGCCGCGGTACTGGTCGAGGGAACATTACACTGCCGATACATACTACATCATCAGTTCCACCTGTAACTGTTACTCACAGCACAGTCTCAGAATCTCTTGCAGCTTCTGCAACCACTAGCATATCTGATATTTCCACTGTCACTTCACCCACTATTATTCCAGATATATCTGCCATAGTGGACACCATTACAGTAGCTGAATCTAGTACAACCCAAAATACTAGACCGGAGGTCATCCTCCTACCTGATGTCAACACCTCCCATCCATCAGACACTTTTCACGATGACACAGACGGATTTGTTGGCACCACCGAAGGGTCCGACCAGGATATACCTGGCTTGATTTCAGTCCCGGGCAGGTACGTCAAAATTATTGAAGATACTCGACTTCCTGACACACCTTTTGAACCTGATTATGGCTTCATCACTTCCCAGGCGGAGCTTCCGCCTATTATCACCATGCCACCTAGTGTTCATCCGCAGGAAACCAGTTCTTCCAGCAACGTACCTCGCACCATATCTCTACCCAACCTTCCTCTGGGACATGAGATCATGGCCTCCATCCAGTCTAGTATGGTTAGTCTAGCAAATTCCCCGTTAATATCGGCACAGTTTAAACGCAACACAGAGCAAATGCTCTCGACAACTTCTAGATATCCCCCTGTTACTCGTCCTTCTGACTATCAGGATCCCAACATCCCGTCTAGCACAGAGTTGCATCACTTCTATGTAGACAGTTCCAGACCTTCAAATGTTACTATACCTAGATCCCCGCCGGACCCCGAAAACCCTTTCCAGGACATGAACCCGGACCCATTCTTCGACGGTCCTCCTATCATTGAGCATGCTATGGACGACGCCGATACCCCTGGGTTAAATTCCCCACATTTGCTGCCATCACCCATTTTTGGTGCACATTCTATGAGGGATAACCCAGTTTTTTCTCCGTCCTTGCCTGTCAGATATGGAAGATCCCCTCCGCAAATCGGCACTTTTGGCGTCGTTGGCCAATCCACACTATCATATTTGGCTAGCGACGGAAGAACACCAAGTCATATTGCTGGATCTTCCGTTTTGACTGGAGGATCACCTTCGGCCACTATTTACACTATCTTAGGAGGTGGAGAACCGACTACAGTGGTCCCCAACTCCAACAACCAAACTCCCCGTGGTGGGCCATCAACCCAACCAGTTGGAGGACAACCCTTTGTTGGGAACCCCGTTCCTAGTCAACAACCTCCTCCTATAGGGCCATCAACCCAACTAGTTGGAGGACAACCTTTTGTTGGGAACCCCATTCCTAGTCAACAACCTCCTCCTATAGGGCCATCCAACCCATCTACTGGAGGACAACCCATTGGCTCCATCCAGCAACCCTCCCAACCAGCAACATCTGCTCAGTATGGTATGTACAACACACCTGGCAGCGGGAAACCTTATACCGGCATTCCAACCGGGCCTCATCCTCAACATCCCCAGTCAGGTATGCTTCCTTCTTGGGAATCTCAAATCCCACAGAGTGGGGGATACTCACTATTTGGAAACTAGAACCAAGCTGGGGGGCAATCTCAGGTTCCCCCCAACTTGAACTCCGGATTCCCTTACCCTTCAGCTGCTACAACTCCATGGAACCCATCCCTTCAATTTTCACACGCTCCTCAAGGAGGAACGAACCTTCCATGGACACCACCATCGCAGCCACCCTTCAAACCTGCTATGGGAAACCCTCCACTTACTCAATATAGTGGTATCATTCCTAGAAGACAACAATTCCAAGGAACTTTTTCCCAACCAGGAGCAGCAACCATTCCTGGGTTTCAGCAACCTCAGGGTACCATCCCCACTCAGCAGAACATCCACCAATCGGTTTCCAACACTCAACCAGTTAACTAGATGGATTACTACTCACATAACTTCCAGCAGTACCCCTCGGGAAACACATATGGGCATAACATGCAACAGTATGCTATGCAGGGCCCTCCAGGTTTCTCTACACCACATGGTTATTACTCATACCCGCAGACTAACCGTCAACTTCCCTTTTTGGCCACACTTGACTTACCTGATTTGTTGAGGCTTATTAACGATCCTATATGGCATGAAACTCACTGGCCAGCCATCCCAACCAAACTTCCATCGGACATTCCCAAGTTCGATGCTAAGCCCGGGGAAGACCTTAAGAATCACGTAATGACCTTCCATCTTTGGTGTTCATCCAACTCCTTGATGGATGATTCCATTCGACTCTTGATCTTCCAACGTACGCTTACTGGCACGAAAGCAAAATGGTACATCGAGCTTCCACAACACTCTTTTCACGATTTCAACACCTTGGCTATGCAGTTTCTGACCCATTTCCAGCTCCCCATCCGGTATGAGACTAGAACAGAACTGTTAACCTCACTGCATCAAACCACTTCTACACACATTTCGGATCACATCCATGAGTGGCAACGACGCCGTAGGCTAATTAAGGCACCCATTCCGGATCAGCTACTCGCTGATTGGTTCACTAAATCCTTTTTGCCTCCCATAGCCAGAAATATCGCTATGCGCGGTCCGGTTACAGAAGAACAAGCCATCTCAGCAGCCCAGCACATGGATTTGGTATACACTCAATTCGGTACTTTACATGAACTTCTTCCCCATGCCGCCCGCGTTACCACTGATCCAACGAAACCTACCACTGAACCCCCCATTGATGGTATTGTCGGTTCAGTCAAGGCCTAGCCTACTACCAACTCGACGGGACAACAAGCTTCTGCTTCCCCCGCTCTACCTCAGGCTACTTCAAAAGCTACTACTTCTCCTGCTATTTCCTTCGAAGTGAATGCAGTTCAATCTACGTCACAACCATCTGGAGAAAAGAAGAAAAACAATCGTGGTAAATCCAAGAAGAACTAGCAGGAGAATCCCAAGCCACAACCCACCCACAACGACCATAAACCACGTCGAAAGGCGAAGTTTCCCTGCCTAATTTGTCAAGACGATCACTACACACATGACTGTCCCTACAAGGACTAAGTCAACAAATTTGTTAAAGGATCCTCTCACTCGGCAGTGTTAACTGACCCTTTCCCTCAACAGGAACAGCAGATGGTTTCCCAACAAAACCCACAAGGGGGAAACCCGACCAACCCTACCCGCGGAGAGACGTCCACAAATCGCGAAATCCTGATGACGAGTAATGAGGAGATTCATATAACCACTCGTTCAAAGACGTATGGCAACCCTCCAAGTCCAAACAAACAACCTGAGATAGCCAAAGGCAAATCTCCTGTTGAAGATCCGACTCCTATTCCCCCCCCTACCGGCCATCTCCATATCGAGACCGCTTACGGACACAGTGCTACGCCCACCCAAGGGCACCATACGAAAGGCGACATTTAATCCCAATGCGCGAGCTGCCCAAAATTACAACATTGTTGAGGATTTAGCTCAAGAACCTTGCGCCATGTCGACTCCCGAGGTTCTTCAACATTTCCCCACGCAGCGTAGAACCTTACTTTCAGCATTGGGGGCAATGGACCCAGATACTTCAAACTCTATTATGTTTAACTTGGAACATGCCAAACCTCGGCTTTTTCATCAGTTATCCTTCCAGGTTCATACGAAAATCCGTGGAAATAGCATCCATCGCACTGTGTTAGATGAAGGTGCTTCCATGTCGATCATGCCTTTGAATTGCTGGAGAGCCTTAGGCTCACCCGAAGTCACAACTTCTCCCACTACTCTTAGGGAATTTGATGGACACGGTTTTCAACCTTATGGGCTCATTCCCTCAATTGGTGTTGAACTGGGGGGCAAAACAGTATCCGTACACATTGAAGTCGTAGATGCACCATTAGATTACAATCTTCTACTTGGTCGAAACTGGTTCTACGCCATGACTGCCATAGCATCTACAGTCTTCCGGATTGTGCAATTTCCTCATGAAGGGAAAATTGTCACCATTGATCAACTTGATTACTGTATCCCAGACTCTCATCCGAACTCCGCCAACACCGTCCCGTTATTGGATCAACCTCGGTACCGGTTCCAAGACATTGGTGTTGGTCTCATGAAGGATTCTTCCCTTATTGGAGTTTTTCTAGAGCTGGGGACCCATGTTCAACCAGTCAACATGATTTCATCAAATGTCACCCCTTTCAATGATTCATGGGTGATTCCGAGTCCCGCTCAGGTTGAAGACTACGACAACTCTATGCCTTTGAACAGAAACCTCGCAACATATGAAGCGATCCAATCAGCGACCGATTGGGTTGACTGTCCTACCTGTCATACCGTGGCACAACTCTCGTGTGAAACTCATTCATACCCACCACTTATCGATCCTCTCAATTTGATTTTTCCCACTGACGAATCAATTATGGAGGTTTTCATCATCGATCTTCATTCCCCACCATTCAGACGCTTGAGCCCGACACAAAACCCAGTACTTCACTTGGGATGGTCCAAACCAAGTTCCCCACTTCCCTCGACGAGGTATTTTGTGAAGGAAACTTGGCTAACCTTATGGAAACCACTCCCATAGATATTTCAGTGTAGCCTGGTATCGTGGAAAACATACATATCGGCAAAACATGTACTCCCCTCGAAATGGAGTTCTATAGTGCCTACTTCAAAACCTTCCGTGATGTTTTTGCTTGGAGATATGAATAAATTCCAGGAATAGACCCCTCGATTGTGGTCCATGAAATTCCAACCTTCTCTGGCACCCGACCTATTCGACAGAAACTTCGGTCCGTCCATCCTTGTAAGGAAACCGCTATTAAAGCAGAAGTCAAAAAACTTTTGTGTGCTGGTTTTATCTATCCTGTCCCATTGACAGAATGGGTATCTAACATCGTTCCCGTAGCAAAGAAACAAGGAACATTTAGAGTCTGTGTCGATTACCGCGACTTGAACAAAGCTTGTCCAAAGGACAACTACCCAACTTCGTTCATCGACCAGATCATCGATAACTGTGCCGGGAGTGTCATCTTTTCATTTATGGATGGCTTTTCTGGCTATAATCAGATCGATATCCTCCCAGCCGACCAGCAAAAAACAACCTTTATCTGCCCTTGGGAGATTTTCGCATATCGAAAGTTACCTTTTAGCCTTAAAAATGCCGGGGCAACTTTCCAATGGGCGATTTCATACGCATTTCACGACATCAAACATATTGTAGAACCATATATTGATGATCTTCCTGCTCACTCTCGGACCCGGGAAGACCATCCTGACCACTTAAGTGCCATTTTCGAAAGGTACCGTCGCTATAATATACATTTGAATCCGCATAAGTGCGTCTTTTGTGTAGAAGCCGGAAAACGTTTGGGCTTCATAATCTCCAAAAGTGGGATACATTTAGATCCTGCGAAGGTAGAAGCTATCTTAGCCCTGCCTTCCCCCACAAACATTCCAGAACTTCAAAGTTTGCAAGGGCATGCAAACTTTCTATGCCATTTCATTTGTAATCTTTCCGAGATAACAAAAGGCTATATGAGGCTTCTCAAGAAGAATGTTCCCTTTATCTGGGATGACGAAGCCCAACGCTCCTTTGATAATCTAAAGGCAGCCTTAACCAAAGATCCTGTGATCCAACCCCCCGATTACACACGCGATTACAATCTTTATCTCGCAGCTTCTACTTCCACCATCGATATGGTGCTAGTCCAGGAAGATCACAACGGCATAGAACATGTGGTATACTATCTTAGTAAGAGTCTTCTCGACTCCGAAACTCGTTATTCACATGTTGAAAAACTGGCTCTGGCAACAGTATTTGCTGTCCAGAGATTCCGTCATTACATTCTACTCTGTCGGACCACTGTTATAGCTGATTTCAATCCAATGTATTATATCCTCACGCATCAAGTGCTTGGGGGCAAATATTCTCATTGGATCGTCATCCTTCAAGAGTTCGACTTGGAATTTGTCAAAGCCAAGTCCAAGAAGTCTTTGGTCTTTGCGGAGTTGATTTGTAACTTGCCCTGTGCTACCGAGCAATCCGAGCCCATCGATTATCTTCCTGATGAATCGTTGTTCCTCATTAGCACGTCTAATCCGTGGTATTGGGATATTCTATTATATCTCCAAACCCAACGCTTCCGCCCCAACCTCACTCGCGATGAACGTCGACGCATCCGACATCATGCAAAATACTACCTCATAGTCAATGATACTCTTTATCGACGTGGTGTCGACACCGTTCTTCGACACTGTTTGACCTTAGATGAGGCGGAATGCGTTCTTAATGACTCCCACGCTGGAGCATGTGGTGGTCATCTCTCTGGGATGGCTACGACCCAGAAAATACTGCGAGGAGGATACTTCTGGCCCTCAATCTTCAAAGACTGCATTGAAACAGTCAAGAAGTGTCCACCATGTCAATTCTTTCATAGCAAAACACGCTCGCACCCTGCTCCACTCCATCCTGTTATTGCCGTCAGCCCTTTTTCCAAATGGGGCATAGATTTCATGCACTGTAAGCCCACTTCAGCTGGGGGGCATAGCTATG
Organism: Larix kaempferi; assembly: GCA_027924585.1. Lineage (NCBI taxonomy): Eukaryota > Viridiplantae > Streptophyta > Pinopsida > Pinales > Pinaceae > Larix > Larix kaempferi. The sequence continues at coordinate 7,788,543 of BSBM01000264.1, forward strand.
TTATAGTAGCTGTCGACTATTTCACAAAATGGGCTGAAGCGATGCCTACTTATGTTGAGGACGACAAAACAGCAGCACAATTCATATTTAATCACATTATAGCTAGATTTGGTGTCCCACAATCCATTGTGACCGATCATGGCTCCCACTTCAGGAACCACATGATCGAGGAACTAAGTGCCAAGTTGGGTTTTCGCCATGAAAACGCAACCCCGTACTACCCACAAGATAATGGCCAAGTAGAAGCCATTAACAAAGTCCTGAAATGAATGATTCAGCGTATTGTGGGTACTCAGAAATCCAACTGGCACTCAGCTCTCTTTTCAGCACTATGGGCATACCGAACCTCAGTAAAAAGTGCTACTAGGTTTACACCATTCCAACTGGTGTATGGCCTAGAAGCCATTTTACTGTTTGAATGTGAAATTCCATCACTTAAGATAGCCATAGAGCTACTTCCCCACACCACTTCCGAAGAGGAACGGTTCCTATACCTAGCCAAGCTAGATGAAACCCACCGCGACACTGCTTTAGCTAATGAAGCTCATAAAAAACGTGTCAAAGATCAGTATGAAAAATCCATTCAACCTCGGATTTTCAATGAAGGTGACCTCATACTTACATATGATCAAATGCACGATAAACTCGTAAAAGGAAAACTAGAATCTATGTGGTACGACCCCTTTGTTTTAAAACATGTCTTGGAAAAAGGAGCCTATGAACTAATCGATTGTGATGGTATGCCATTGGTACAGCCCCGCAATGGGCTATACCTCAAACGATTCTACGCGTAAGGTTGCCCTACATGGGTTACTTTTTGTACATAATGTACTTAGCTTGTTTTTTCTTTTCGGTGTGCGCATGGACCGTATGTATCCATTCTTACTTTGACTCGTGATTTTATGCGTAGATGTCTGCCTACTTTGGATTCACTGATGGTGCAAGCCGGCATACCCGGAATCTCGCTTCCACAGCATGGGTAGTCTATTCTCCCACTGGCGAGTTGATATCTTCAGGAGCCAATTGTTTGGGTCCTGCAACCAACAATATCGCAGAGTACCATGCAGTCATCGGACTCTTGACGGAGGTTGCTTCACTCGGAATTGACTCCCTATCAGTCTTTTTAGACTCCCAACTCGTAGTTTCTCATCTAAACCGTGTTTACACAGTTGACGATCCTATACTACTTCGTTTATTTCAGAGGGTACGCCTCTTGGAATGATCTTTCAATTTCATTTCATATCAACACGTACCGAGAGAATTCAATTGTATAGCTGATTCATTAGCTAATTACATTTTGGATTGGCATCTTGCCCATACATAAACACATCACAAAAAATAAAACGGACAAGTCATTGTAAATAAATAGATCATAAATAGGTCCATATCACTGTATATAAGAATGTTTTTCCAAATACATAAAGATTGTGTTTTAGACAAAATTTGGGACCAAGTCCCATACAAAAATTTGGCTCTCAAAGCCTACATATCATATACATGCCGCAAAAAGACAAAAAAGACCATCTAAGGAGATCTGGGAGATCTATCATGTCCCTCGTCAGATTCTTCACGCTGCTGGTGATAACACACTACAGCTCGAGCCACCCTACGAAGAAGTCGGCCAATCTGCCTAGGCACACCTACAGTATGCCGCTGGAGATGCAAAGGGACGTCATCCATCCTCATAGCAGGGATACAATGAGTTAAGCCCTGTAAGTTCCTCTCGATATCCTGGAATCCTCCTGCTTCATCTTCATCCTCCTCCTTGTCTTGAGCATCTTGGCGATCAACACCACCGCGACGTAATGGCGAGTACCCAGCCGGTCTCTGTGGTCCACGATCTGCGACATGCATATGAACATACATTAGAAGTCTTTTACACATTCTAAAAAGCAATAAAAATTATATATTCAAAAAAGAAAAAATATATATCCATGAAGGTCATACTTGAGTTGTCCCAATCCACATCTTCTGGCAATGCCAAGTCTATGTCCTCGCGGAAGTCCACCCCTGCATAGGGGTAGTCATCGATCATCACTATCTGTTCCTCGAGCCAGGAGAAGAAATCCTCACCAAAAGCCAAGTGCTGAGGTCCCCCAAGACGTCCTGGATAATCACTCCATCGAGCCATCCATGGCTTGGTAGGTGGATGAGGGGGCATAGCTATCTGTGGGCGCAATAATGGCACCCTCGTCAAAAAGAAGGTGACTAGGATGCTCCCGTAACCAAATTGGGAATTCTCTCCAACCCTACACTTGTGCACTTGCTCTTTGAGGTTGGCCAACACCGCCTCACACTAGTTAAATACTGTTCCCGCCATACAATCCACTGCGAGATTCATTTGTGTACGGGACGCCTGATGGGGACCCGTACTCCCTCCTGCACGTGTGATGGTGAACAACATGGTTTTTACAGGAAGTTCTATAACATCTTTGATGACCACCTTGCCACTTTTCTTACTCGAACCCTGATGGCAATACCGAGCAATCAATGCATCCGTGCTCACATCCGAGGCGGTGTACCCGGTAAAACTCACCCGGGCTCCTCTTTTTGAAAGGCCCGTGAGGAAATAAATATCCTCGAGTTCAATCTCGAGGGTGTGTTCTCCCACTCGGAAAGCTTGAATGTCTGGGTCCCACAATTGAATAAGGTGGGTGAGAAGTTTGGCTTGTTGACGAATGCCTTTGGTCTTAAAGAATTTCAACAAACCGCATTCCCTCAGTACGGTCACAGTCCTTTGGTCATTTTCAGCCTCCAAATCATCCGCTTCATGTTCTCTTTCTTTCCATTGGACCATTTTGCTCCAAATAAGTTTCAAACACCTGCAAAAGGGCATGGGAAACATTCAGTAACTATTTAACAACTTGATCTCAGCTAAATATTTGGGAAAAAATGATTTTCTCATCCTATTTTTCGTCTCTATCGCGCTTGGGAAAAATCGGGCCGCGCGGTACTGTACAGTACCGCGCCTCTATTTAACTTCACAGCACGGTACTGTTACACAGTACCGCGTTTCCTGATATAGCCCCCACGCAGTACTGTGGAGGGCGTTTTTTGCCTAATAGGTCTTGCCCAAAAAATTACTTTCTCCTACTGAAAACAAGTTGTTCGTACATGAAATGAAAGAGAAGTTTGAAAGCTCTCACCTGGCGCAGACGGTTGTCGAAATGGTGCCCCGAACTCCAGAAATCAACTCTTGAAGTTTTGCTTCTCAAATGGGTAAAATATCCTCTTTTGGTAAATACACAAGTGAAATGGTAACTTTCTACTTTTACCTATCCTTTATATAGCTTTTTCACTTATTTTTTACTTATTATTTTACCTAGTTAAAATAAAACCCATTTCACATTGCTAATATCTGTTTTTGTGAGTACTTATTGACAGGATCTCCTTTAAAGACAATATATTCACACTGGTGTTTATTTATTGTTTGACCTTCGTTTTGAGGCTACTTTATCTTTTTCGTGCTCTGGATTAAAACTTGAAAAAGATTCCAAGCACTTTTACATCCGTGTCATGCTTGTCAAACTCAAGTAAATGGTGTTGAGTTCGGTCAGCTTTAGTCATGCTCGTTAAAATGATGAGGAAAGTATTATCCTGGTTGTATTTTATTCTCTTTTCGGACCAGAATAATTAAAAATTACGAAAAAGACCATTGGAGTCCATAGTTAAGCTCTTTTCAGACTCCCTAAAATTGAAAAGATTGCCAAGTGATCTTGACTCTTTCACATTTGTAAAAGTATTTGAAAGGTCGTCTATTCGGTGATAGGTTACCCCTTTTTCGGCCCGTCTAGACTATTTACGAGAAAGGTATACCTCAGTCAATTTTGGCTGGGAGAGTTCTCTCGGGAATTGTTTTACACTTTTTCGGGATCGAGGGACTAAATTTACAAAAAAGTACACTTTGGAGCTTCCATTAAGTTTTCCAGGCTCTCTAAATGCGAAAAACTACCGAGTTTTCCTTCCTTGGACTCGTTAAAATTTAACATCGAAGGACCCACTTTGGGACGAACCCCTCCTTTCTCAGGTTCGTAAAACATGTGAGATTGGACTCGTCTATGAGATGAGCTACACCGAGCATCTGTTATCCTCTTCAAGCTCGAAAAACAACAAAGAGGTACTCGTCTATCATGTCGGGGGAATATGGGGAACAAGTCAAGTTTATTTTGGCAGCTTGTCAGTCATTACCTTTGAACATGGCATGTGTCTGTCCCTTGACTGTACTGGGTATATATTTTTCATTGAGTTATGGTCATCATCCTGAGTCGTCTCCCTGGCCACAAGCCTACTCATTCGGTGTCTATCCTCTGCTTTCAATAATCCCTGCTGCCAAGTCCTGTTACGTGCCGTTATATGTTCAAAGGGTTGCAGTGTTCAAAGTCGTTCATTGTGTCAGGCCTCCGCTGTGTCAGTACATACTCTAGTGTCTCATCATCTTATACTATCTTTCGTTCCGATTTTGTGTCGATGATGTGGAAATCATTATGGCCCACCTTCGACGAGTCTATTCCCGTTGATGCCAAATCACTATTTGGGAATTGGAATTAGAGATCAACCACTAGTACCTTGGTACCTGCATACCTCAATGGCAGGTTTCCTCATGTTCGACAGTAGGTTTACATCATTGACCTCTGATTGAACGATCTCTCGAATGCTCGACATCAACTCATCTATTCGCATTTCGTTGAGATGTACTTTAGATACCTTGGGGATCATCGTCATCATTGGTGATTTGCCTCGCATTTGTTAACGGTTGACATCATTGACCGGTAATCAAATGGTTTCTACCATGTTCGAATTCAACACTTTGTAATCACATGGCTAGATTTGTATCATTTGCGATCGGGTAGAAGACCCTGGGCGCACCCTTGTATCTTGATTGCGTCTAGGTTGCGTTGAAGATATCCTTTGTATTGTCACATAGATCCACTTTTTGTATTGGTCATGGCTGTGTCATTACTGTCTCATAGATCTACGCTTGTTCATAGTAGCCATGATCTGTCCACAGTCTATATCATCTCAGTACTCATGGATCTGCAATGTATTGGTCGGCAGCCATGCTTTGAGTCAATTATTTCCGAGCATGGGGATGCCTGCCTCGGTGGTATATCTAACATCTTGTTTCTGTTTCAGCTCCTTGTCGCTCTCCTCGATGCTATCTCTGCACAATATTTGTAAAATATTTCGGCCATCAGTCCCTTCTGACCTCACACTTTAGGGGGCATCTGTTATACCTCCATATTCCACAGTGTCGCATCTTCACCACAAAAAGAGTTGACGACACTTCTCCTACTGCTTAAAACACCCAGAAGAGACAAATGATGAGTGATCCTTGAAAGTAAACCTACCTTGACAAGAATCACCCTAGCTGAGACTTCATTTACCCTAACTACCACGCCTTGCCCAGTTATAGGTGAGCGGTAGTCCGTACTACCGCGTTATTCTCCTTGTTTACCACGCGGTACTACTGTGTTATGCTATTTGCTGGGGGCGCGGTACAATTTTTTTAGCCTTTTTGCCATGGCTTATGGGATTTTGATTTTCGAGAGATTTTGGAGGATTGAGGTCCCTGATTCGATCCTAACTCACTTTCTGTGATTAGCAAACCTGATCCACTAAACTCTCCCTAGATCCACCCATCTCTCTTGTTGGTTAACCCTACCATACACTATAAGAGAGAGGCATTCCATGAGCAAAGGGGGAGGACTCTTAGAGGTATCAAACTTATGATCTTGCAGCCTTGTGGAGATAGCTAGAGGAGGAAGCACTTGGAGCTGGAGGATTGGCTTGGTCATCAAGCAACCTTTGTAAGCATTCTTCAAGTTTGTAATAAAGATAACTTGTCTTGTTTTTCCCATTTCATGTGTATTGCATAAGTTCTTGACATGGAATGTATCTAGCCTAGATTTGAATCTAATCTTTACTTCAAGGTATTTGGAAGCTTGTATGCTTGTTCCTTGTTTGATTTCAATAGGTTCTACATTAGAGCTTTTGGATCAAGAATTAGAAGCAGACAAACGTCAGATTGAAAGGTGAGTTATGTCTTTCATCTCTTCTGAATGCATGTAATCTTGTTGTGAAAGTTAGTTCAGGAATTTCAAGGTAGCATTTGTTTTGTTTTGTTCTTACCTTAGAGTTAGTTAGAAATCTGCTTTAAGTTAAGAGAATTTTGACTTATCCGTAGGGAAAAATTCTACCAGCAAGCTTTGTGGGGAAGACCATCTTACTCACTTATGTCCTCTATTGAAGAAGCATTGAAGCACTTGGAACAGAGCCCAGCTGTGTTGAAGGATCCCCTACCTCATCAGCAAAACATGGCTTTGCATGCTCCCACCACCAGTTATGGACCTATTGAGACGACAACGTCTTCTTCCAATACTAGTGGTTATGGATGTGTGAAAATGGTTCAATCAAAGGTTAGTGTTGCCACTCGTTAGTGCGATTATGATACACCACAACCTAATTTGGGGAGTGAGCCTCCCCCTCCTCCTGACAATTCTTTGCATATCGAGAAGCCCTCTATTATGACGCGGATATCGAAAGGTGTTCTTAAGTGCTCTACGCATAATCCTAATGCTTGAGCCGCCCACAACTACTCCATTGTGGAATATTTGGGCCAAACTCAGTGTGGCATGTCGGCTCTTGAAGTTTTGCAAGCCTGTCCTTCTCAGAAGGATGCTCTTTTGAGTGAGTTAGGAGTTCAGGATGGGGGAAGTCCCACTATTATCAAGTTCGATACTACTGATGTCCAACCTCGCTTACCCTACCATGTGGCTTTCAAATCCAGGTGGTGTGCCTTCAGATTTTTGTCAAACGTACTATGGTTTACAAAGGTGCTTCTGCGTTAGTAATGTCGTTAGCTTGTTGGAAAGCTCCTTGCTCTCCTCCCCTACTCGCGTCTAGAACCACGCTCACTGCATTCGACGGTCGTTCATTTAAGCCGCATGAAATTATCCCTTCCCTTGTTGTCTCCTTGGGAGGTAAGTCTATGCCTATTGAAGTCGAGGTGGTTGATGCGCCCATCGACTACAACCTTTACTGGGTCAAAATTGGATGTATGCCATGAAAGCTATCGCGTCCACTATATTCAGAGTTATCTGCTTTCCTCACGAAGGCAAGATTGTGACCATCGATCGGCTAGATTATCTTAACTCCTCTTCCAAAACATCCACGAGATCCATAGTCCCGCAGGTTACTCATTCTCAGCCGGCAATTGGGAACATGGGTGTTGGAATGTATCCTTCATTGATGGTATCTTGCAACCTCCTTGCACCAATCTCCTTCATAGGAACCATCTCCGATGATGCTCCTTCCTCATTGAAGCATGTACTTTTCTGGACATCATACTTTAGTGATCTGTGGGAGCCACATTCCACAAGTTCCCCATCTGGAGAAGTTTCGCAAATTGGGATGGATATGCCCTTGTATGCAGTCAAGATTACCCATCATGTTCAACCAGCCATTGCAGATTTGGATCTCTCTTCTTCGTGGACAGTAGAGGAAGATCCTGTTATGCTTCCCGCGTGTGTAGTCGACCTATCTTGTTCACATGGTTGCCTTGACAGTATTTTACCTTCAGATGAAGTTTTTATTGAGGCCATGAGTGGTGATGACAAGCCGTGGGGGGATATTTATCATAGATCTCATGCCCCTCCTACCCTTGATCTTATTGAACAAGATGAGTCTAGAATACAATTTGCCATACATTTTGACCCAGGCATAGTTTTTTCTAGCCCCGGTTTGACATTAAAGTCTTATTTCCCTAGTGATGAGTCTTTAGACTCTCCTATAGATCCGCAAATCAGTGATCCTGATGAGTTCGATTCTACTTCTAGAATTTCCAACTCTTGTGATGATGAATTTGCCACTGCAGATTCCTTCACATCCTTTAGCTTTGCTCTTCATTTTGAAGATGATCATTTTGATCCCTTAGGTATTGGTACTATGGCACCTTCAGTGGTTAGCTCTACCTGCGTTATGTCTGAGGTTAACAATAGTGAAGTTGAAAATGTTTATACTGCAGTGACTTGTATCAGATTTTTCTTTACATGCGTTTTAGAGATGTTCTTGGTACTTATGTTTCTTGGAGATAGGATTCTTAGCTGGACTTATACTTGTTTACCGGTCCTTTTCGACATTTTCTTTGGTCATGGCAGGCATATTCAGTACCTTGCATATAGGTTTAGGCCTCCCCATTGTTATGATGCATTTGAACCTTTTTCCATTCGAATTCGGATACACCCCCTGAGTGTCCTTATCTTGCTCACGTTCCTTGCATTATGCATAGCTTTTTTCCATGCACTTGGAACTAGTCTCGCATGTCCCCGACACTCGTCTGTCCCCATTACAAGCATTCTTCCACCTTTACTTCGAGCTCGTTAAAAACAGTAAGAAGGTCATGAGTTTACTTTTTCGGGCTCGTTAAAACTTTATGGAAAAGATTTTTATAAAGTCTTTTTTAAGCCCTTGTTAGACTTTTTCAAATCAAACAAGATTTCCGAGTATACTTGTCATTTCAGACTCGTTAAAGGATTTGAAGCGACATTCACTTAGGTATAAGTTTACCCCTTTTTTGGACCTTTGTGGATTAATTACGAAAAAGGTATACTCTAGTCATACATGACTAGAAGAGTTCTTCTCTCATTGTTTTACACTTTTTCGGGTGAGGAGACTAACTTTACGAAAAAGGACTCCCCTTTTATGTCGAGTTGTGATTGCATTGCATTATACTGCTTGTCGGTCGAGCCTTGTGCCAGCTCTCGCTTACTCAGTTGTTAGCCTGGTGCCTGAGCACTTTTCCCTGTCTAGCCCTGCAGAGCTTATATTTTCCCTTCACAATTTGATCACCTTTTGACCCTGAGGGAACATCCCCCCCGAGTGTCCACATCCTACATGCACTTCCTTACATTGATCATAGGTATGTTCCACTGCTTGGAACTAGTCTGCTCGTTATTTGACACTCGTTCCCTCAATTGTTGTACTATAAGCAATTTTATTCTTTTTCAATCTTTTCCCAAATATGAAAAAGACCAAAAAAAAATAATTCCAAAAAGCCGGATGGGATTATGGTTACTACTTCTTCTTGGCAGCTGTTGTGTCACCTTTGAACAGAGCATTCATTCCACTCCGCACATTATGAGTCAGGACTATAGTTGGACCTTAGGAGCTGTACTTGTTTCTCAGTTTTCTCCACCGATTGGTTATGCTTCCAGTCTTTATGGAGCCCTTTGTAATGCCTCCTGCATTGCATAGTTTATGTCGAGTCTATGCTGCCTAAGTCTATCCATCTGCTCATGCTCTTATTTAAAGGAAGTCCTGAACTAGTGTCGGCCACTCCTCAGATCTCTTGACCATTGCATGTCGGCCATCCTTATTGAGTCAGTTCGTTTTACCTGAGTTCTTCCAAATCTTTCAGTGTAGCTGGTACCTCGTGCTGGTTGATGGGGGATGCCTTAATGCCCTCCTTCCAGTGAGTCTCGTTCCGTCGACTTCAACCCATTTATTCCGGGACTTGAGGCTTAGATTTCGGTTGAGTACCTTGAGGATTGGAGTCATTAGTGGTAGGTTCTCTTGCCATCAACAATTTTGGGAATACATCAATGTCCCTTGATCGATGGATTCATCCTAGTGTTCGACTTCAACTCATTTATTCACACTCCGATGATTGTACTCTATGCCTTGATGCCCATTTTCATTATTGGTGGGTTATCTCGCGTCTGTTAATGGTATACATCATTGACCGGTAATCAGACGATGTCACATCAGGTTTGACCCCAACTCCTTTATTCACTTGATGGGACTTGCACCATCGAAGACTTGTGTAGAAGACCCCAAGCGAGAGTGGCATTCAGTATGCTACTTATGACTTTGACTTTACATCTGAGATATCACCTCTCAGATATCAGCAGTTTGTACCTCCAGTTTGCACCAGTTGTTTCCTTTTCAACAAGAGACCATATCTTACTGTAGAGGGATCATGGCTATGATCACTTATGACATGTATTCACTATGTACTGCCTATTTATGGCCATTGTATCAGATTGTTGTATTACCGACATGTATTCAGGGATACTATTGTATTATGACGAGTGACCTGCTCTTTCCACTTGTGTCTCCATCACTCCACTTCTGGGTTTTATAATGTATTTCGGCCATCGTAGCATCAGTCTCTGACCTCACACATTAGGGGGCATCTGTTACAACGTAGTATTCCACCTTGTGAGCATCAACATTCTTTGGCCTGCAGGATCCATTTCACTGACTCAGATCAACTTATATCCTTAAGACATCTTTTTCCTCATTTTTCCTCTGACCCGCATGTTGCATCACTATAGCATGCGTACCCGCACGTTGCATCACTATAGCCCGCGGGTGTAAAGTAAAATGGTAAAAATCACTAGTTTATTACTTTTTACTCCCAAAAAGAGGTTATTGGGTGACCTTTGGCTCTCCATCTTCCCAAGTAACATCTTGATGTGTCCTTTCACTTACCTTTGAGAGGACTATATATTGAGCACATATGGCTTATGGACGGGAGGAGAAAGAAGAGCAAGAGAACTCTAGTGGATGTGTTCCCTATCTTGAGTCTACACTCATTGATCCTTGTAGTTGTGAACTCTTTATGTTCACCTTCCAAACTCCTATCTAGTTTGAGTTTGCCATTCATGGAGGATTGAAGTGGTGGAGGTGCAAGTGGATTGATCCAGATCTTGGTTCAGATTGGTTGTCGGCAAGAGGTCGTATCACTTTGTACTTCTTCTTTTTTATTAATAGAAATACTCATATTCTTGTCGATTAATGTTGTAAATGTTGTTTATCTTACATTGGGTTGCATTTACTTGTTATATCATGGGCCATTGCTATTGATGATGTTAATGATGTTTATATATTATATGTACTTGTTGTATATTGGCTGTCAAGACTGATTTGCAGATTCAAGAGCACAGATTGAAAAGCTCCAACGGGGATTTACATCAAATGTTTGGATAGAGGTTGGTTGTCTTCTTCATTATCTTAGCATTGTCATTTATATAGCATAGTTCTGAGAATTGAGTTGATTTCTAGTAGTCATCTGTCTGTTGTGGTACACCCCAAGCCATAATGACTTTTCTCCAACACAGAAGTCAAATAAAACTTTTCAATATTCATGATTACAAAATCATATCATTTCATGCAACTTTGTCCTTCCAATAGAGCATCCTGGTATCCCATTAAACATGACTACCTTCTTCATGCAATTCTTTTCTTGTATCCCCGGTAGCTCATGAAATGATCTCCTAATTGCCAATAATTCATCATTTAATCTATTATCTAATTGCAGTGAAGCATATATATCACAACCATGCATTCACACACTAGGTTTTTTGAACCCAAAATACGACGGCATAGATGTCCGATTTTCGACATCATGCTGTCGACCATCCAACAATCACCATATTTTTTTAACGTCAGTTGCACATCATCGGATATCCGAAATTAAAATAGGATGTCGGATATCCAACATCCTCTAGTTGGATATCCGACATCTCCTCTTTTACCATTCCCGTCGGATATCCGACCGAAATCTATTTATAAGAGGTCAGATATCTGACATCTCCTCTTTTACCATTCACATCGGATATCTGACCTCTATCTCTTTATAAGAGGTCGGAGATCCGACAACTCTTCTTTTACCATTCCATTGGATATCCGACGCCTCTGACATCTAATATCGACGCCTATAGCCGTCGGTGGTATGGCAAAGGTGTCGGATTCTTTGTCAGGGGAAGTCGGATATTCGTCGACCTTCACATTGTTAAAAGTCCAATATCTGATGCCTTTAGCCATCGGTGGTATGGCAAAGGCGTCGGATTTTTTGTAAGGATAAATCGGATATCCAATGTCCTTTGCATTTTTAAAAGCCCAATATCTGACGCCTTTAGCCGTCGGTGGTATGGAAAAGGTGTCATATTGTTTAGGGGTGATGGTTGGATATCCGATAGAGGTTTTGTATTTAAAAAAAAAACAAAAAATTCCATTTTACGGTTTGTATAGACTTATGCTTAGCCATCCTCTTAGCCCCCCTTTCAATTCCCTCACTTGTCAAATCATATCTCCCATCTACTTTTCATCCTTCTTCATTTGCAATCATTAGGGATTTTTATATCCTTCCTCCGAGACCTTGTATGTTTGGATTTTAGCCACTTGATCAGTACATACACATTTGCATTTTTGGGTAAAACATGGAGTGTTACACACATCGTACCTTCTACATACCTCTTATTTCTTCTTATTTTTCTTGCTAATTTGTTTACCACTTCTTCTAAGTGTTGGTGCAGTTTGAATCTTTACACTTTCCTCATTGCATTTCTCATGTAATATGACATAATAAGGATGTAGTGGCAATCTCAACTATAATATTCATTTGTTGATATTGTTTCTTCATATGAGCATGCTAATATTTCCATGTATTTTTCCTTCACAAATGTGATATTAGTGTTCGTGGCCTTTTCCTCTATTCCATTGAAACCTAGGCCTTCATGCTTGGTCCTCAATTCATATACAATATGGCTTAAGATGCCTTATCTTATCTTGCCTAGCCCTTAGCCAGTATAGCCCATTTTGCTTAACAATTTTAAACCAATGCCTATTGTATGATTTGCAAGTTCACCAAAATGCTCTCCAAAAAGGTCTAAAAAATACGAACTTACCATGCTGGACTCTATCATGGTGTTGGCTTCCATAGCGGCAATGGAAGGAATTGTTTTGGTCTCTTGGAAAACTATTTCTAACTTTTCCAATGCCTCCTCCTCTGGTTCTCTAGCAATCACAATAATATTTCCGAGGTCTCAAGGTTCTTCTCCATCTTTACTATCCTTTGTTCAAATATCTAGACCTTCTCCTTCAAGTACTTGTTATCTTCATGTAGTTGCACATCATGTTGGGTATGCTTTTTCTTCAAAGTTTTAGCAGTTGCTTCACAATCAATGATTGATATGATATGATAGCTTATGAAAAATAAACAAGGGATTTATAGCCTACTCATTTACCCAACCATGGTACTTTATGGAATAAATATTTGATATGTTTTCTTAGTCTTGTGCATATATCTTTGTCTTAGTTGCTTCACAATCAATGATTGATATGATATGATAGCTTATGAAAAATAAACAAGGGATTTATAGCCTACTCATTTACCCAACAATGGTACTTTATGGAATAAATATTTGATATGTTTTCTTAGTCTTGTGCATATATCTTTGTCTTCTGAATGGCTTAAAGGGATTTTGTGCTCAATACAATTCTAAATGCAAATTAATCTTATCACTATCCTCCAATGAAAATAAAACAATGGTTCTATTTCTAATGCTCTACTTTTTGGCCAAATTCCTTCACATATACTAGGTATTGTACAGTAGAACCACAATATGTCTTAACATCAACTCATCCCAAACTTTTCATTAACCAATATACTGACACTTTAACCAAATGAGTGAAACACAAGGCAATATTACCCAACAATATAAATGCATTCAAATGAATACTAGAAGTTTAAATTGTGAAAATCCTCACAAAAGATCTAAGAGCTGATGTATACCTCACAAGAAAGATTAAGTAGGAAAATATAAGAAGAGTAGACAACGTAGTGTAAAAGAGCAGCAAAATTATGATACAATAGAACTCGGATAGAAGCAGAATAACATCACACAAATTCATTAATCATAATATGAACAATAAATAATATAATGGAGAGGATTCGAATGCCAAGGTGGCAATTCGAATTAGCATGCATGAGCATGGCTTATCTGCACTAGGAGTCCTAATAATCATATCAGTAGTGGTGTCATCAGATCACAAGTGGCTGTCCATGTGTCAAACTGAGCTAATTGAATGTAACTGAGTCTAATTGAATGTAGTAGGCGCAACTGATGCATGAAGCATTGATGTAGTGAAGAAGAATCCAAGGATGACACATGAGGAGCTACCTGCAATCAAAATAGTCAACCAAGTCTCTCTGGAGGTCCATTAGAGTGTTTCTGTGAGTTAACTTGTCAATCTGTCTTCAAATCAGGGAGAGATCCAAAAATCAAGCAACTAACTGAGTGTGTCACTAGTGGTAGGTGAGAGAGGGCGCACTTCACATGTGGTAGGTGAAAGGAGGGTGCATCACTGACTAGGAGGGATGGAATTGAGTGGAAACAGGCTCTCGGGGTTAGTAAACTAAGCACTAGGTGTTGGGAGACACCATAATGATGTCTGGGGTGCATGCATTTGCATGGATGCATGCATGCAAAACTGTTGCATGCAGAACTAACATAATGCAAAAATGATGGTAGGACTAGGATGGAGTATAGGAATATAATAACACCCCCCCTTAATCTATCCTGGGCCCTGGTAACTGAGACCAAAGGTCACCCAATACAATGAATAATAAAGAACAGTTCATGAAACAAAGAAATGGGCAAAAAACGCATGGGAAAAATAACCCCCCCTCAAAAGAGACTATAAGGCACACCAAAAAAAAATGCTCCAAACTCAAGCAGGTGTGATGCTTGTTCATATGTCTAGAGGTATCTTCTTCTTGGGAAGAAGGGGTTCATGCTCCAAAATCATGTGTTTGTACTTGCTCTTCAAACCGAATGTGATGAGAACAAATCCAAAGGTATGAGGATGATCCTGGAACCTATGATTCGAATCAGCTGAGGTAGGATAAAATCCATGAATGTGTAGATAGTCTTTTGTTATTTCCTTTGAACCATCATAGGTGAGATCATGCCAAAAAGAACCATCACATGATAGTGGTTGCTTGGAATTCAAATCAGCTCCAAGACTTGATAAATGGTTTCTTGAGATCTCCTTTGAACCAGCAGGGGTGAGATCAAAACCAAATAAACCATGATATGCATGAGAAATGATCCCAAGCGAATGGTAATGCCCTACATCTTCAATGAACTTATGAGAGCATGTACAAATGATGATATAGTAGTACATAAGAGGTAAGTGATCAAGTAGAGCATATGCATGACCTCCAATTGCTGATTTAACCTCTGAAACATTCAAAGATCATCATTATGCAAACCAACAGACTCTTGTGCAAGAGAGGATTTATGAACCTCTTCAGTTTCTAGAGTGTGAGATGGCTCAGAATTCAAAATAGAAGACATTTAGAACATGAGTGTTGAATCTGCAAGTTCTTCTGCTTTTTGGAGAAATTCATTATGAGATATGTTTGATACTGAATCATGATCAGAGAGACCATCAAAGAGGGCGAATGCATCACTAGGCTTGCTCTGCAAATAGTTTGCACCAATCCCTTCATTTTGTTTCCAAATATTTCATCCAGATGGGCCCATAGCTATTTTGGAGATTCAGCAGAATCATGGAAGTGGATTAACATACAACGAGACATAGCAGTCAACATTGCTCCATAGGCTCTGTCACCTTCATTTAACCAATCATTCTCCTCTTCAGAGGATTCAAACTCTCTTTCAAGACAATAATAAAAAAGACCATTTCTCTTCAAATATGCTATCATCTTTGGTTTCCACCCATCATAGTTCAATGGAGAGAGAGGAGGAATTCCTTCCATATTTATGGAAGCTGTTGCAGAAGACTTGCAAAAACAATAGAGAATATCTGCAACTGCTACTGCTGCAAAACTGCAGAAAACTACTGTTGCACTTGAAATCTTGGTAATAACCTGCAAAAAAAACTCTCAGGAATGGAGATAGACTATACTCTCAACATGCTCTGATACCATGTGAAAATCCTCACAACAGATCTAAGAGCTAATGTATACCCCACAAGAAAGATTAAGCAGGAAAATAGAAGAAGAGTGGACAATGCAATGTAAAAGAGCCAGAAAATTATGATACAGTAGAACTAAGATAGAAGCAGAATAACATCACACTAATTCATTAATCATAATATGAACAATAAATAATACAATGGAGAGGATTCGAATGCCAATGTGGCAATTCGAATTAGCATGCATGAGCATGGCTTATCTGCATTAGGAGTCCTAATCATTAGATCAGTAGTGGCTGTCCATGTGTCAAACTAAGCTAACTAAATGTAACTGAGTCTAACTGAATGTAGTAGGCATAACTGATGCATGAAGCACTAATGTAGTGAAGGAGAATCCAAGGAGGGTGCATGAGGAGCTAACTGCAGTCAGAATAGTAACCAAGTCCCTCTGGAAATCCATCAGAGTGTTTCAGTGAGTTAACTAGTCAATCTTTCCTCAAATCAGGGAGAGATCCACAAATCAAGAAACTAATTGAGTGTGTAATTGGTGGTAGGTGGGAGAGGGAACACTTCACATGTGGTAGGTGAAAGGAGGGCGCATCACTGACTAGGAGGGCTGGAACTGAGTGGAACAAGCTCCCGGGGCTAGTAAACTAAGCACTAGGTGTTGGGAGACACCATACTGATGACTAGGATGCATGCAAAACTCTTGCATGCAGAATTGACATAATGCAAAAATGCTGGTAGGACTAGGATGGATTATAGGAATATCCTAAAATAAATGACATACACATCTCAATTGTTGGCTAGCTTTAGTAAAGCATAAAAATGATTCCTTTCAATTGCTTACAAATCGTACAAATCGAAGGTGTATGGTTGAGTTGAGTGACAAAGTGTTGGTTCTAATTTTGAAAGAAATTCTTGTAGCTAAAAAGTGATACATTAATTTAGTTGTCCAAGTGTGCATACATAGAAAAAACCAAACTAAACATATATTATATGAATAAAACACACACACATCCCCAAGGACCGTCGATGTTGTCTTCAATATTGGACTTTTGATGGAAACAAGGAAGCGGAGATCATAATATGATATGCAACTGTTTTTGAATTGAAGTGGCCAAATCCCATCATTGCTCAAAATAGTATTTTCATACACCATTCACTTCACAATACTCCAAGATATATATATATATATATATATATATATATATATATATATATATCTTCAACCATTCATTGAGTTTAGGGAGGACCCATCTTTAGGTTTAAGATGTATATACTTAGTATTTAATTCATACTTCCTTATTTATATAATGTACTCCTGAGATGATAAAGTATCATAGAGGATTCTTTTACATGACAGTAAATGAAATGTCATATGCAATACCTCCTCATACAATGATTTTTTAAGTATTAATATTGATATGAGTTGACTTCATGTGAACATAGGAATGAGACAAATATAAATAATGCCAAAATTATTAACCAAGATAAGTTCATATAATTTGAACCATAAGATGACAAAACAATGGAATGAAGGAATGGTGATATAATTTATGGTTACCATTCATTAGAATTTCCAATCAACACACTATCCAACCAGCTAAGGAAATGCCACAATAACCAATTGTATGACCTCTAGGAAACAAGAGGTAGCCTACTAGCTTGCATATGACCACCCACAAATTGTAGCTATCTTCTCAATGATGTGTTTTGATTGGTGAGGTTGCTACCACCTCTAGCTCAAGGAAATTACATGTGTATGTCACCTCTATTTCAACAATCACTAGTTACAATTCATCTCATGGCTCTATGACCATCCAATAATTTACATAGTTGGGCTCTTGTGTGTCCTCACCTACTGGCTAGAAAAAAACACCTTTGTGAGTGGAATTTCAATCAGATATAGACCAAGTTTGGGGTAATGGGAAGAACAAATGTCCATGTCCCTTCCATTTCTCATTCCCAACATTCTCTCCTATTATTATTATTATTTGTTTCTCTTTCTTTTTTCTTTCTTTATTATTGCATTATATTTCCTTGTTTTCTACTTTCATTAATAGTCTAAATTGTTTATATGTACTGAGTGTTACAACCATTCAAGTTGTTTGTATCCATTTTAGATCTCACCTCCCTATTGAGAGGCTTTTTGGTCGTTGAAATCTTTAAATGAAACCAATTCTAGATCAATATACCTTTTGTTTTCTTCTTTGGATTATCGCTCTAACTTTGGCTCCTAGCTATAGCTTTAGCTCTAGCTCACTATTCTACTAGTTATGGCTATGGATCTAGCTCTAATTCTAGCTCCACTTGCTCCCACAGTGCAGAAGTTTACTCACTAACCCTCGACTCTAAGCAATATTCATATTCAAAATCTTCAATTAGAATTCATTCCCATATTTGGTGTGGAAGTATCTCTTCATTATTAGACTTGGATACAATCCATCTTGGAAGTAAATGATAACCAAGTCAAATTCAGGTCTTTTCTTGTTCTGTAAGATCCCAACAAGCATATTCCATCATGCAACAAGTCCACTAAATGAAGTGTGGTATGCCCTATTTTTCTAGGATCAATTTCTTATGACATGGAAACGATTCTCCAATCCTGCATCTCACTCAATATATATAACAATGTCAATATGAATGGTAACCTATGTGTGCAAACACAACCTTCATGAACTATCCAACATCTATTTTCTCCAATGACTGTTATGGAGTTCCAATGAACCCCCATTATAATTAACGTTTGTTTACCAATCCATAGTACATATGCACTAAGGAAATATTCACTTGGAAGATAAACGACAACAATTAAATAGGAGTTTCCCTTGATGTCAGCATCAACTTATGTCCACCTCGCGGAAAGCATTGACCTTCAGTTTTCTTATAACTCTCTAGACAATTTCTTATCCTTGGGTTATGGATACAAACAACCTCTCATTCTCTTTACTCTTCACTCTCCACATTATTTTCCACAGAAAAAGAGATGAGATATCTTCTCTATTGCAGGAATATTGGACATAATGGAGAGGATGAAAATGATCTAGAGGATTTGAGACATATCTCATTCAAATTTTCTCAAGGAGATTCCAAGGAAATTAAAGAGAAGGGGAAGGATATTGGTTCCAATTCATCATTTACTCAACCTTTGAAGTTGTGGAAACTCAAAATTGGTTATGAGGAGAAACCAAACATCACAACAAGCTCCAAGAAATTTTCAAAATTTAGATGACACACAAGTGGGTTGTAGAAAGTAAGCACCTTAGACATTCATTGAGCTCCTCTCTGTTTCGAGAATAATTTAATATTCTCTACTAAACAGGGCCAACCACATGAAGGTGGAATCTCTTATGGACCCTCCCCCCCCTCACATCACACTCAATTCCCCATACCCAATGCATGTACTTGAAAAAAACAATTACGTGCAAATTCATGCATATTTCATCTTAAACAAACATCTACCATTCATTCAATAAAGGCTAACATTCATTAAACCATTGTTTCATTCAGTCAACACATTCATTCAATAAAAGATAAAATTGAATAAACCATTCATTCATTCAGTGAACACATTCATTCAATAAAAGCTAACATTCAATATAGGTAACAATTTACTACACTGAATCATTAAACCATTAAACAATTCATTCATTCATTAGGCCAAAAATCATGGACGACATAATATTATCAAAAATAATTAGACAATATTTTTTTAGTCACTTCTTCTTGATTCTTTTTCTCTTTACATAATCAACAAGAAGATCATCTTCTGGAACTTGTCCTCCAGTTCTTGGTGCTTCATCAACTTGTCGTGATGTCTGCATCGTAGAGTGCTCGCGACGTGGATTTTGCGGCAAGGGGTTTGGATTTGCTGCAATAATGTGAAAATGTTGCATCGATATATTTTTCTATTGTAATGACAAGTATTTCATTTAAAAAAAACATTACAAAGGTGTTTTTTTACTTGTTGTGGCCACATCATGTTCTTCATTTTCTTGTCTAGGCTCAGCCTGTACAGTGTGAATCTCTACATGCTCTGCAGTTGAAAGATGGAGAAGTACAATTAATGTTCACCATCTGCAATGCTATATATAAAATTGTAGCATATGAATAAATTCATTACCAGGATTCGAAGCATGATCTTTGATTTGTTGTTGTCCCTGTCAATATTTAATATGCTAAGACAGAAAATAGCAGCATTGCATTCCATTTCACAATAATAGCATATACAGGATCACTGAAGAAACAACAAGCACAGCATAAACACAAGAGACATAGATTTATCTTGAGAAACCCTCATGGGGTAGAAAACCCAACAAAGCTTCCTCAATATAGATGACGAGCAATATACAAATATGCAAACCAAAGACATGATCTCCTCCTCCACCATAGCAGACCTCTCCTCCACAAGTGTGCTACTCTCAAGTGAGTGAGTGTGTGTGTAAAATGAGGAATACACCTCCTCTATTTATACACTACTCCGACTTGTCTTTTACACAAATCATGTAGGCTCGTATTTAACCATTGGGTTAAATACCCCACTACAACTGACTGGGCCGACCCCTCTAGGGTGGTCTAATAACCCTTTGACCCACATAACACATACAGGGCTGACCCCCACTAGGGAAGTCTAATAACCCAAGTTACCACATTCCGACGGAGGAATAAACATCTCCGGATATACAATAAAATCTTCACGGAGGAATGAAACATCTCCGGAGAAATACATCTATAAATCATTGGAAGCTTTCTCAACATCATCAATAACTCAACCAGTAACTGGAACATCTTCAATCTTGGAACATCAACATCTTCAGTACTAAGTATTTATCTTCTGCAACACTCAAACAACTACAGCAACATCAATATCTAAGTCCTCACGATCGTCAGCATCGTCATCACACGATCATCATCATCATCATCACACAATCATCAACATCGTCATCACACGATCAACATCATCGTCTAGATCAACACGATCAGCATCGTCACATCATCTCGATCTGCAGCATCTGGTTCATCACGATCTATAGCATCTGGATCATCTCGAACTACAGCATCTGGATCATATCGATCTACAGCATCTGGATCATCTCGATCTACAACATCTGGATCATCACGATCTAGATCATCTCGATCTATCGCATCTGGATCATCTCGATCTACAACATCTGGTTCATCACGATCTATAGCATCTGGATCATCTCGATCTACAGCATCTGGATCATCTCGAACTACAGCATCTAGATCATCTCGATCTACAACATCTGGATCATCTCGATCTACAACATCTGGATCATCACGATCTACAGCATCTGGATCATCACGATCTACAGCATCTGGATCATCTCGATCTACAACATTTGGATCATCTCGATCTACAGCATCTGGATCATCACAATCTACAACATCTGGATCATCACGATCTATGGCATCGTCATCTAGACCATCACGAGTATACACACCATCAATACAAGTATCCTCATCAATACAAGTATACATATCATCAATACAAGTATACATACAAGTATCCTCATCAATACAAGTATACATATCATCAATACAAGTATCCTCATCAATACAAGTATACATACAATTATCCTCATCAATACAAGTATACATACAAGTATCCTCATCAATACAAGTATTCACATCGATACAAGTATACACAATAGCAGCATACCCTGCAACACACATGATCCAATTACGGGATGGTCAATCCCTCTCACTTTAGGACATAGGTCCAAGGATGATACAATCCTGATCTACTTACGGGATGATCAATCCATCTCAATTTAAGATATCTCTCATGTCTATGGACGATGCAATCCATATCAACTTACAGGATGATCAATCCTTATCCTTTTAAGACACCTCACCATGTCTAGGGATGATGCAATCCCGAATCAACTTACATGATGATTAGTCCTTATCACTTTAAGACACCTCACCATGTCTAGGGACGATGTAATTCCAATCTACTTACATGATGATTAGTCCTTATCACTTTAAGCCACCTCACCATGTCTAGGGACGATGCAATCCCAATCTACTTACAGGATGATTAGTCCTTATCACTTTAAGACACCTCACCTTGTCTAGGGACGATGCAATCCCAATCTACTTACAGGATGATTAGTCCTTATCACTTTAAGACACCTCACCATGTCTAGGGACGATGCAATCCCAATCTACTTACAGGATGATTAGTCCTTATCACTTTAAGACACCTCACCATGTCTAGGGATGATGCAATCCCATCACGTACATTTTGAACCCAGTTCATGGACGATGCAATCCTCACGTACATTTTGAACCCAGTTCATGGACGATGCAGTCCTCATGTACATTTTGAACCCAGTTCATGGACGATGCAGTCCTCATGTACATTTTGAACCCAGTTCATGGACGATGCAGTCCTCATGTACATTTTGAACCGAGGTCTAGGGACGATGCAGTCCTATCTTCAATTCTCGAAGACCCAGTCTATGGTTCAATTCTGGGACCGAAGTCCGGGGACGATACAATCCCCCACCTATTCATTCAGGACTTTATTCTCGAAGACATATGTCTACAAATCTCTTTAGGATTGAAGTCCAGGGATGATCCAATCCTCACATGTCCACCAAGGACTTCATTCTCGAAGACATACGTCTACGACTCTCTTCAGAACATGTTTTCAAGGATGATACAATCCCTCTTGTTTCTCGGAGACATCTGTCTATGGCTCACTTTAGGACTGAAATCCAAGGATGATTTAATCCTCACATGTCCACGAAGGACTTCATTCTCGAAGAAATCTGTCTACGGCTCCTTTTAGAACATGTGTTCAAGGATGATGCAATCCCTTTTCTTTCTCGGAGACATCTGTCTATGGCTCACTTTAAGACTGAAATCGAAGGATGATTCAATCCTCACATGTCCACGAAGGACTTTATTCTTGAAGACATCTGTCTACGGCTCCTTTTAGAACATATGTTCAAGGATGATGCAATCCCCTTGTCACCTTAGACCCTATCTAAAGACCATCCACCAACCTCTCTGTCGGAATTACCAATATAGGTATCCACATCATCGACCTCACTATCGATGCAGGCAATCTCATCATAAGTGATCACATCACTCCCCCTTTCGAGGAGGGTCCTTCTAAACTATATTAAGTTTGTCTCAGAAAACTTTACTTGAGGTAGAGGTTTGGTTAGTACATCGAATCGGTAGAGGTTTGGTTAGTACATTGGTAACTTGTTACAAATTCGAACATATCTTGTAAATAGAAATGTCAGATCTCTATGTGCTTTGACTTATCATGGAACACTGGATTCTCTGCCATTTTGGTACAACTCTGTTTGTCACATAGGATCACAGTTGGGTCTATCTCTAAGTCAAACAATCCTGAAGCCATACTACTTCATAACTTAGCAGAGCAAGAAGCCATATATTCTGCTTGTGCTAAGAGCCACATTAGATTATTTCCTGCTAAACCACGAGATCATGGCTGATCCCAGAGAATAACATCCTCTCGATGTGCTCTTCCTTTCTGATACACTTCCTGCCCAATCAACATCTGTGTAGCCATCTGAAGTCACGATCTCCAAGATAACATAGATCAAAGTCTATTGTATCCTTTAGGTACCGCATCACATGATTTGCAACTTATCAGGTGAACACATCTAGTTTCCACTAGATACTGACTCAAGGTGTTCACAGCAAAGCATATATCTGACCTAGGATTCGTTAGATACATCAATGACCCAATAATTTTTCTGTACAGAGTTATATCCACTAACTCTGATGAGTCATCTGCTAATAGCTTCAAGTTGGAATCCATGAGAGTGGCCATTCCAACACATCAATTCTTCTCAATATTTCTCAACATACTTTCCCTAGTTGAGAAAGATTCCTTACGAGCCTTGCCATACTTCTAGACCTAGGAAGTAATGCATCAATCTGAGATATTTCATTTTCATTTCTGCAGCCATCTTCTTCTTTCTTTTCATGATCTGTTTCTCATTCCCTATCAGAAAGATATCATCTACATAGAATAATAGTATGATCCATAACCTTAAGGTAAAGGTTAGGAACAACTTTACTTTTGGTAAAGCCCAAGCTTATCAAGAAACTGTCAATTCCCCCTTTGTGACTGAACATCATTCACACTCTGCATTGAATGATATTCTACATATCTATCTGTGCCATCTCTCGTTAGATGGGTCTACTGATATGGGCCTCAATTGCATTTGAACTCTGTGGTGAGTTCCTTCTTGCATCCATGTCATCTGTGTCTAGAAACCATATTCAACCTTGTAGCAAAGGTTGAGATCCACATCACCCATGGTGATCATAAAGCTCATCAATTGATTATCGATCCTGGGTACACAGAACCTGATTCACACTTCTTCTTTAATTACACCATTAAGAGAATGGTCTTATCTAGCCACTTGGAGCAAACATCTCATCATGATTCTCTTCTTCTTTCTAAGAGAATCTTCTAGCCACAAGCCTTCTATAGTGTGTTTGATTTGTAAATATTTTTGTTGAACATCCATCGCTTGTTCAGTGTTCATCATTCATCATGATCTTTCCTGGTAAGTAGAACTTCTATGTGATCAAAGATTTGTCATGGTCATGGAACTTGATTTGTCTTTCGTGATGTACCTGTATCTTGTTAGCAGACAACATTAACCTCATACAACACCATAATGCATTAGTACAATCATATAGCCGTAATCAATGAATGTCTTCGATCATTCACATGCATTCATACTGTTACTAGGGTGATAAGAAAATTCTAACATTAATCAATATTGTACTAATAAATAATATGAAGACAAACACATTATGAACTTAATCAGGAATCAGATTTCAAGACATACCTGAACCTCCTTAAGTCATACCTGTCGAGACTTCTTATAGTCTTCTTATGTAAGGCCTTAGCCTCAACTCCCCCTGAAACTTGATCTGGAGCTTGATTAGGGTTTGCTAGAGAAACCCTAAAAATTCAATCTTTGAATTCACACTTCTGAATGGATGGAAGGATGTGTCTTCCTGAGCTGATCAAACTAGCATACTTCAATTTTGAAATATCCAAAATTTGACCCCTCAAAATTTGCCTTCGAAACTTCTAGATCTTCTGGATAGGATCCCGAAATAGGGTTTGATGAAACCCACCCTTCTTCCCAATCAAAAGGTTCGATCCAAGGCTCTAAACTCTTATTTTTCTAAGGAGCTTCCAACCGTGGTTACAGACTTAAAAAATTCCAACTTTTGCTGAAGCCCTAATTTTCCATCTTTCCGATCAAAATCCCGAACTGGGGTTTGATCAAGCCCAGTCTTCTACCCAACCAAAAAATTCGATCTTGGTCTCTAAATTTCAATTTTCCTGAGTAGCATTCAGCCATGGATTTCGATTCCAAAAATTCTAACTTTCTCCGAAACCCTAAATTCCGGAAGCCATGAATGAAGGTGCTCCAAAAATAATTCTGTTTTGACATAAATATGTACCTGGTTGTTTCTGCTGTAACTCTGAAATTTTCACTCCACAGGGTCTGAAAACGTTTTCTATGGTAGCCTGACCTGTCATCTTTCCATCCCAACAGTTATTAACTCAATTGGATTTTCTGAGAGAGAGTTATGCCAAGTGTCGTAACGTGACCTGTTTATCGGATAAAACAGGAGAGCAAACTTGTACGGCTTGCCACATGTCGCTGGTTCAACTTCGGCCTCTGAAAACGTTTCTTGCGATATTAAAGTCTGTGTAATATCTGTCACTTTTTACTAAATTTCATTTGGAGCTTCCTAGCCCACGTTATGACCTTTTTTCCAAGGTCACCTGATTTTGACTGAGATCTGGAAGAGGCAGAAACCCTAACTTGTACTGATCATAACTCACAAAATACAATGAATCTGAGGGTGTCCTTTGGACACAAGGTACCTGGGGATGTTATCTTTTACCTGTAAACGTTTTAGATCCTGAACCTTCGCAGAAATGGATTTATAGCGAAATTTCCACGATGACTGGTTTTTGCTATGTAAAACCCAAACCTTCAAATTGTCGCAAGTGAAGCAAGTGTCGTAAGTGCCATACATTGCCTTCCTTCAGGTTCGCTCTGATACCATGTTAATATTTAATATGATAAGACAGAAAATAACAACATTGCATTCCATTTCACAATAATAGCATATACAGGATCACTGAAGAAACAACAAGCATAGCATAAACACAAGAGACACAGATTTATCCTGGGAAACCCTCATGGGGTAGAAAACCTAGCAAAGATTCCTCAATATAGATGACCAGCAATATACAAAGATGCAAACCAAAGACATGATCTCCTCCTCCACCATAGCAGACCTCTCCTCCACAAGTGCGCTACTCTCAAGTGAGTGAGTGTGTGTGTAAAATGAGGAATACACCTCCTCTATTTATACACTACTCCGACTTGTCTTTTACACAAATCATGTAGGCTCGTATTTAACCATTGGGTTAAATGCCCCACTACAACTGACTGGGCCGACCCCTCTAGGGTGGTCTAATAACCCTTTGACCCACATAACACATACAGGGCCGACCCCCACTAGGGAAGTCTAATAACCCAAGTTACCACATTCCGACGGAGGAATAAACATCTCCGTATATACAATAAGATCTTCACGGAGGAATTAAACATCTCCGGAATAATAAACTACAATTATAATATTCTTTGAAGTTACAATATCTCAACAGTCCCTCCTCGACATTAAGGGGATCATTGCTTTCCTACTCAAAACAGAGTCAATATTTTATGTCAATTATTTATAACAAATAGATTGCATAAGTAATAAATATTCATTAAACTATATAGATTTTATATACCTGTGCACTAGATGGATCAATACCAGAAGACTTTGTTTTCCTAGACAATCTTTTTCAGCGTTCAACAACAAATCCAAAGCCGTGTTGGAAGCCAAGCTTGTCTTCCTCAGTGGGAACTTCTTTGAATCCACCGGCCTGCATATTTGCATAACGTCGTTGATTTACATTTTATGGTGCAATAAAAGGAAAAATAATTTTCAATTTATTATTTCGATGCATTATTGTTTTTTCGAAACTTATAATTCGTGCCCCCAAATTTGAATAGCCACCAGGCCCAAGCTTGTGCTGACCAATTTTTTCCAGTCTTTCCTTTGTGGCCTTTGATGTGTCTGACAGCCTATGTAAGTGTTGAAATAGGTTATATGTTCCAAATTCGATATAAAAATCAATAATAATAAGGTTTAGAATTACATTGTGAAAAGTAATGCATACCTCGCCGTGCATGGTGTTAGATTTCCTTCTTTTCTCAGAGCCTCTCCTTTCCATCTTCCACTAGAGATTTCCACTATATTTCTAGAATCATCGGAGGGCGCTCATACCTAGGGTTCCTTTTTAGGTGAACCCTATATTGGTATCGGACAATATTCATATGTTGTCCATCCTTTTTAAGGACCAAGGATCGATCGAAGGTCTCATTTCCGAATAGGACAACCAACTGATTAATGAGCTCATCTTTTAAATTTTTCGTTTGTCTATTTTACCTTGTCCGGATGGTGGGCCCGAATATCTCCAAGGAAAAATCATTCAGATGTTTATAAAAAAAATCATTTCCTGCAAAATGATCATGCTATGATCATAATTAGTTGAAAAAAATGTTTTATCGGTATATTAAAATTAAATTATAAACACTAACTTGATCAACGTATAATTACCTGGGATCTTCTCTATCTTTATTGGAACGAGATCTTCATCCACCAAAAATGTTTCCTTGATTGTTCCCATTCTAGTGACATGGGAAGATCTAGTAAATGCAGCTTCGACAATATCAATACTAGGAGGCTTGGTGTCAACCCCCTCTTCTAGACGATCTGGTGTGTGTCGGTCACTAGCGGCCGATGCAATTCCAGCTAGCATCTGGGGTGTTGCGAAATGTCTTGCCGACTGTTCAGTCGACAACAATGGTGAATGAGTCAATGCATGTGGAGTCGTTTGCTCATGATGCGACGTCTCTCCATGAGCATCACTGGGGCCAACACCGCCTTGACCACTAGTGTGTGGTCCTAGAAAATCCTATCAATACAAAATACATTTTATAAGTTCACTATCATATAAAATTCAAAATTATAAAGTTATGAATCAATTTATATTATGATTCAAGATTCCGCAACTTACATTCAAGGCTTCAGATCTCTGTTTCAACACTTTAATCCTGGCTCTAATCCCGTCTGTCTGTGGAATTTGGAATAGCAGAGTAACGATTTCCGCACTAATTTTTTTCAAGGTCTTCTCTATCAGCTTAACCAGGTCTATAGATGAACCAATTATGTCATCATCAGAGAACAACTCAAGCACTTCAAAATCTATTGATTGCTGTGATGTTGTTTCATCAACGATTCATTGGTTTGCAACAAAAATATATAAAGCACTACTGAGTTCTATCATGATATATTCCTAAAATTATATTAACAAAACATATCCATCATGATATATTCCTAAAATTATATTAACAAAACATATCTATCATGATATATTCCTAAAATTACAACTAGGTTTACTTGATGCCTTGATGATGGTGTCGACTAATCCATAGCTTGGGACTTTCCCCGATCATCCGTCCCTTGAAAAAAAGCAATAGAAAACATTATCATAATGAAACTAGTATACACACAAAAAATACATAACAAAATAAACATTATGCTACATATTATATTGGTACAATTCCAATGAATTATACCTACTTCCTCGAGGATCATGATCCACTCATCGGATCAATGGTTATAGGTGACCTGCCCTGATCTGCTAATAGGGAGGTGCCCCTTACAGAACCCTAAATAAAAAACATAGAAAAAATCACCTAAACGAATCCAAAATACTCAATGAAAGAATATAATAACAAAAAATTTTGACATATAATTTAAATTGTACAATTACAATCAGGTTTACCTGTTGCCCTGAGGCTGCTGTCGTTTGATTAACAATCGGGTGGCTTCCGCGATCAACGTTCTGCATGAAGTATAGATAACATCATATAAACCAAACTAATCTACTAATGAAAAAAGAAATAAAAAAAAACTCTTTTTTCTTATTATATTTTTACTATTACAAGGATGTATACCTGCTCCCTCGAAGAAGTTGTACTCCTTTGACCATCTGCTGGTAGTAATTTTCCCCGATCACTAGCCTGCGAAGTAAATAAAGAAAACTTAAATGAAATAAACTATCGAAAAATCCTTAAGATGTTAAATTCATTAATAAAAGGTTGGGTAAATTGTTAGATGTACCACTCCCATAGTAACCATGTTTGTATCTACTTGATTCAAATTGTAATTAATAAGCAACTTTTCCCCTGCAGATATTGATTTAATGGAACATACAAAAACACGGTTTCCTTCACGCCCCTCAAATTCGCAGTTGGGTTGCTTAATTGTAGACCCTGGTTGTGTACTGTTTATAAACCCCGCAATATTCCCTGTGGCCTTTGGCCTTCCATGAATGTACAATGTTGCTCCTTTATTTTGATCTTTGTCTTTCAATTGTAAATAGTTTGCTGACAATCCATATCTATGCATACTTCGTGTATATTGTACCAGGCGCATCCAATCTTTGTAGTTGTAACAAGGTCCAACATACTCCATCAATTCTGTACATCTGTCGTAACCGACCTTTATGGCATCCATGCAAAACAACCCCAAACCATGTAATGATGACGGTGCAATTCGATATATCCTCTCGTTCACACAAAAATCTGTGTTCAGTTGAGGAAGATCCTTGGGTACCCATTGTTTCACTAAATGTCTGTACCTCAAGGGCACCTCGATGTCGCCTATTGTCTGATCATCATAGGAACATGATCCCCCTTCAACGAGAAAAAATTCCATGCATTTATGGAATTTTCTTTTGATCTTTTGACATCTAGTTGATAAAACTCTTGTAGACCTAATGGATGTCTCTCTTTCCTCTAGCCTTCCTAAACTCCCCTCACTCGAGGAAGACAGATCTGAAAAATACCTATTTGGTTCTACCTACACACGGGAAAAAAGTTTAGATAGGACCTCAAGGCACAACGCCTCTTAAAAGGTGATGCGTCGTGCCTTTTATAAGGTGACTTGTTCCGCATTCCCTTTCTCAAAATGTAGGCATTCAAGTGATGAGGAAGAGGATCACTTTATCTTTCTTAGGAATAGAAATTCATGCAATTATGAGCTGTCTTTTATTGCTCCTTTGGGTCTTGAGCCCCATATAATACCATCTAACTAACTTTGTCGTCATGGCCCTAAAGTCTCTCTCATTCCATCAGTTTGGGTTCATCACCTCAGTCATTGAATTACACTCACATTTAGTAAGATATTTATATTTAGCAATAATAATATAAAATAAACATAATTAACCATTATGGAAAACTTCTAAAACTTTTCATGACTTTCAAAACTAAGATCTTTGCGGTGGTTAATAAGTGTTCACAAATATTCAAAAACAATATTTTATATAATGTTGTGAAACTTGTATAATCTTATTCAAAATTTAAACTGAAATATTCTTAAGGAAAATGATGAACTCATTGAATATTGGTAACACATTGGTAGTTTTGTAATCAAGCATGGTCTTCTTAGAGAACTGAAAGTAATTGAATCAAGCAACGACGAACCCGTGAACATGTAAGCTATTTTGAAAAATGATAGCTTTTAGTCCTACTCCTAGACCTAAGTTTGTCCATATTGTGAATGGGTGATTTTCTAATGAATCCTTTTTTACCATAGTAGAAGAAAAAAAAATGATGATATTGTGGATTGTATGCAAATATTATGTAAATATTTATGCCCTAAGTTACAAATGGACAAAACCCAATGCTATGGGACTATGCGAGTTGATATTGTCAGTTTAGGATAATTGTTCGTTCGATCCCCTTGGGACTAAATTTGTTAAGGAAATTTTTGAGTGATAAGAGAACCATAAACTGTATTTTCTCATTCGATGTCATCAAAATGTATTGTATTGAGTAATAGATAAGTTGATAAAATGGATGGGAATTCCAAAGAAAAAAAATGTAGAAGAAAATCATAGTTGATTAATGATCCTCCTATACATCTCATAATCAAATTCATTTGGATCACCACCACTAGCACTACCATAGTACTTTCCTTCCTCCTCCTTCACCTCCTTGTCTCCAGTCCAATATTTGCATATAATTATTCTGAGGGATCCCCAATTGGATCACCATCATCAAAAGTGATTGGTTATAGGAATGGTTCAGTAAGATCCAAGTTTCCCAAATCCAACTAAATTATACTATTCAAACCCATATCGATAGGAAATACCTCCATCTATGTCCTTCCCTTTGACCACTCTTCCCTTGTCCTATATATAAGATGAAGGTTTCTGTGAACATACGTGAATACCGCTTAGTCTCTTCTCTTGACTATTCAAGATGGTTGTTTTTCAAAGTGTTCACGTTCTCATATGTGTACCAATTCCTCTTGTAACAAAAGGATGATCTAACCTAAGAAACGAACCTTGTGATGAATTATTGTAAAAGAGTGTACGCTACCCAATGTGTTTCCCACTGATCATATTCCTTCTTAATCTAATGTCCCTAGTATGTTGTAACATCTAAATATCTCAATTTTAGTGGAAAAATCTACAAATCCATTCTCCACCTCTCAAGGATGGCTTTGACCAAATATATCCTATTAAATGTGTTAAATTTTGAGCATTAATTCACAATACTCTTGGATCTTTACTGAGAGAATAACATATACAGTATATCAATGCATAACAATCACAATAAGCATGACAAACATCACAAGAATCAAAAGCATGAGAGACAAGAGACACAGAGTTTCCGTGGGGAAAACCCTAAGGTAAAAAATCCCACAACTTCCTCAGAAATAGAGAGAGCAATGACTCAACCAAAGTACAACCAAAATACACTTGAGATAGTCTCCTAGAGCAGATGATCCTCCTCCTCACTAGTGCACCACTTTCTGAGTGAGAGAAGTGTGACTTTCCGAATGATCCAAATAGAGATCTCCTGATCTCTATTTATACTTAACCTATTTGCCCAGTTACACTATGGGGTGGACTTGTCTATCTAGATACATCCACAATATAATATATATTTCAGGGCCGACCCCACACATGGTGGTCTAATAACCCATCGACAAGTACACACACTTGCGACACTTGTCAATCCACATGACGACACTTCCTTATAGAGGAATAACACATCTCTTATAAGGGTACAATAAATATATATATGAAATTCATAGATGAAATACATTCCGAAGTTACATATACATCAACACTCCCTCTTATCTAGGAAGGTATTTCTCGATACAGTTCTGCTAGACAAGTCTTCTTCTCGGGATCATCGTCATCATCATCGTCACTGCTGCTGCTATCTCAACCAATATCTGACTCTACTCGTCATAGGAAGTTCTACAGAGCCAGTCCTGTTTCATATTGGATGTAGGCCCACCACCTGCAGGTCTTCATCATCTGTGTGAACGGTCTGATAGAGGTGGCCTCTCAGGACTAATTTTATGTGCGGATGCAATACCAGAAATAGTATCCCAGGAACATTTATGTTCCTAAGCACGACTGGAAAGATCTCCCAGGACTGATTACATGCATCTCCTCCACAATACCTTTAAAGAGCATCCCAGGAACATTTATGTGCCGTAGCACGACTGACAAGATCTCTAAAGAGCATCCCAAGACTTATTACGAGCACACAGCCAAACCTCTCGGATCTCTAGGACTGATTACATGTGGATAGACAAAACCTTTAAAGAGTATCCCAGGAACATTTATGTGCCGCAGCACGACTGGAAAGATCTCTAAAGAGCATCCCAGGACTAATTACGATCACACAGCTAAACCTCTCAGATCTCCAGGACTGATTACATGTCTCCATAGTAATACCTCATCCAGGACTGATTATGAGCACACAGCTCAACCTATCGGTTATCTGAGGACTGATTACATACTACATAGCAATATCGGAAAGAGTACCCCAGGAACATTTATGTGCCGCAGCACGATCGACAAGATCTCCCAGGACTGATTACATGGTGTTTGCACAACCTACCACATATCATCTCTGACCTCCAAGTATCAACCTGATACTCATGATCCAACAGATCATCATCCTGATGCCCATGATCATACTGATCTTCATCACTTGTACCATCCTGGTACATATCATTTGGAGCAACATCTTGAAGCTCATCATCATGATCAACCTGATCATACAATGCATCCACCTGATGCACACCAAGTATCTACCTGATACGTATCATCATACATGATCCACCTGATCATACAGTGTATCCACCTGATACAAATACAAATACATGATACATATCAACATACATGATCTACCTAATCATACAATGTATCCACCTGATACATATACAGATACATGGTCCAAGCATCCAACATGATGCATATACAAATACATACAAATGATCCAACCGATCATATCCATCATCTAACATGATGCGTACATACATATAAATATAAATGATCCAACTGATCATATCCAGCATCAACACGATGCGTACATACATACAAATATAAATGATCCAACTGATCATATCCAACATCAACACGATGTGTACATACATACAAATATAAATGATCCAACTGATTATATCCAGCATCCAACATGATGCATATACAGAGCAGTAACTGGAGCATCATCTTGATGCTCATCATCCAACGCTTACATCCGCAGCCATGTGAAGGATCCTCCTTCCAATATGCTTGGAATGGCTTCAGCATATGTGTCCATCACTTTTTCCTCGAAGTGTCATCAATTTGAAGAACACCAAGCCTCTCCTTGAAGTACTCAAACTTCACCCTGGCTAGTGGCTTCGTCAGCACATCTGCAATCTGCTCATCCATGGCAATGTACAGGAGCTTCATAGCTCCTCTCTGCACCATATCCTTGTTATAGTGATATTTGATCTCTATGTGTTTCGACCTGTCATGAAACACTGGGTTCATGGACAGCTTCACACAACTCTGGTTATCACAAAAGATACCAGTAGCATCCAACGGGAGATCAAATAACTCAGATAGTAGCTTCCGTAGCCATACTACCTCACATCTAGCTGAATAGGCTGCAACATACTCTGCCTCGGCTGTACTCAATGCTACGCAGGACTGCTTCCTTCTAAACCAAGAAATCACACCTAATCCCATACTGAAGCAGCACCTAGATGTGCTCTTCCTATCTGCAGCACTGCGAGCCCAATCTGAATCAACATAACCCTGCAGGTTAAACTTTTGATTTGCTTCATACTTGAGCCCATAATCCACTGTACCCTTCAGGTACCTCAGAACATGCTTTACAGTAACCAGGTGAACACTCCTTGGATCCGTCAGGAATTGGCTCAATGTGTTCACAGCAAAGCAAATATCTGGTCTCGTGTTCATCAGGTACATCAAGGACCCAATCATCTAACGATACATAGAGACATCAATCGGCTCAGATGAAGCATAACATAGAAGCTTTAGATTCGATGCCATGGGTGTGGCCATGGCCTTGCAATCCATCATCCCAAATCTCTTCAGGATATCTACTGTGTACTTCCCTTGACCAAGGAAGATCCCACCTGAATTCTACCACACCTCCATACCTAGGAAATAATGCATCATTCCCAAATATTTCATATCGAACTCAGCAGCAAGCTTCCTCTTAGTATCTGCAATCAGTCAGTCATCTCCTGTTACAAATAAGTCATCCACATACAGGAGTTGAATCATAGGATTACCTTCCTCAACCTTGTAGTAGAGGTTGAAATCCGCTTTACTCTTGGTAAAGCCCAAACTAGATAGGAAACTGTCCATCCTGCCATACCAGGTTTTGGGAGTTTGTTTCAAGCCATACAAAGCTTTCTTCAATCTGCACACATATGACTCCCTGTCATGTATTTCAAAACCGAGTGGCTTCTCCACATATACTTCCTCTTCAACTACACCATTCAAGAAAGTAGTCTTGACATCCATCTGGTGTATTTTCCATTTCATTGCTGCAGCCAGGGAAAGTACTTCTCTGATGGAAGTATACCTAGCTATAGGTGCAAAATTTTCTTCATAATCTATTCCCTCTTTCTGAGAGAAGCCACGAGCTACGAATCTTGCTTTGTATTTCTCTATACTGCCATCTGCAGCATGCTTGATTTTGTAGATCCATTTAGAAGTCACAACAGACTTCTCTTTAGGTCTTGGGACAACATCCCAAACATCATTCCTCAACCATGGCATCCTTCCATTCTTTCTTTTCCGCTGCTTCTTCATAACTGGAAGGTTCTTTGTTCATAATGTCATAGAGTAAAGCAACATAGCTGGTATGTGATCTGGTTCTCTTCTTTGCTCTGTGTTCTTCTTCTGGAATTCCAAATCTTTCTGCATCTTGAATGAGCTCTCTAGCCCATGCAAGTTTCCTCTTGTGAGAGTTATCCTCACGGGGTGGATCTACAGGTTCTTGCGGATCTTCAAACTCACGAACAACTTCTGGAATTGCTTCTGTCATGGTAGTGTCTTGAAATCTAGTTTCCTTAGGTTCTTCATAAACTTCGATAGGTGCCTTCCTTGATTTGATGAATGCTGAGTTTTCATCAAATGTTACATCGCTGCTGACATCAATCTTCTTAAACCCTGGAAAGAATATTCTGTAAGCCTTTGAGCTTTCACTGTAACCCACAAAGATACCCTTCTTTCCTGAAGGATCTAGTTTGGTCCTCTTTTCCTTTGGGACATGAGTGAATACTGGACAACCAAATATTCTGAGATGGCTGAATTCAAGTTTCTTACCAGAAAGACCTCTTCTGGTGTCTTGTTGTCCAATATCTTATGGGGTGTTCTGTTCTGCACATATACAATTGTTCTAGCTGCATCTTCCCATAGATGCATAGGTAGATCCTGGTCATGCAGCATTTCCCTTGCTGCTTCCATGATTGTTCTGTTCTTCCTTTCTGCAACTCCATTTTGTTGAGGATTATATGGAGCAGTCATCTCCCTCTTAATCCCTGAATCACTACAAAGCTTCTTGAAGTCACCTGAGGTGAATTCTCCACCATTGTCGGATCTGAATGTTTTGATCTTCTTGTCAGTTTGATTCTCCATCAAGGTTTTGAATTCCTTGCACTTATCAAACACCTCATCTTTGTTCTTCAAGAAGTATACCCAAGTCTTCCTAGAGAAGTCATCAATAAATGAGACGTAGTAAACATACCCACTTAGAGAATTGGATGACATAGGACCACATACATCTGAGTGGATGATTTCCAGGATATCTTTTTCCTTGCTTTCACTGCTTGGGAAATCCTTCTTACTATTCATACCTTTTTGCACATCCTTTGCAAACACCTTCATGTTTGGTCTTGATTTCAGGAAGACCCTCTACAGCCTTGCTTGCAATTGGAAGTGCCCTATAATGCATATGGGCAAGTTTTCTATGCCAAAGTTCACTTGGCGCCATCGATTCATG
Source organism: Larix kaempferi (assembly GCA_027924585.1). Classification (NCBI taxonomy): domain Eukaryota; kingdom Viridiplantae; phylum Streptophyta; class Pinopsida; order Pinales; family Pinaceae; genus Larix; species Larix kaempferi. The sequence continues at coordinate 7,824,779 of BSBM01000264.1, forward strand.
CACCATGGCATGTTCAGGTTGTCCTTTTAATTTATACAAACCTCCCTCTTGCTCTCCAATCACTACTGCATCATCTATGGTCTTTTCTTTTGGCCACATTAGGACTTGGCCATCCACAAATGCAACCCTCATACCTTTTGCATCCAATGCAGAGATGGAGAGTAAGTTCTTCTTGAGCCCAGGTACATAAAGGACTTCTTTCATCTTCAAAGATTTTCTAGAATCTAGGTTGTAGGAGGCTTCACCACTTCCTTTGATTGGGTATTGATAATCATCCCCAAGTTTCACCTTATGAGGTGATTCATGTTCAGATAGGTTTGCAAAAGATTCCTTAAACCCAGTCATGTGTTTGCAAGCCCCACTGTCAATCAACCAATCATTACAACCATGGGATATAGTACCTGTGAGCGTAGAGATTAGAACATACTCTTCTTCACTTGATGAGTCATCATTACTATCACCACTTTCTGCCCTAGCCTTCTTCTTTGGAGGTTCATCATCTTCGGCAGCATGATCATGGTACCTTCTTTTGTTACCCTTCTTCTTCTTGCTGGAGTTGTTGTGTTTGTCCCTTTTGTTCTTGGGACATTCTGAAGCAAAGTGACCCTTCTCATTACGAGTGAAACACCTTATATCTTTCTTGTCTTTGTGAAAATGATGAGAATATTTCTTCTTGTGATGGGATGGCTCCCTCTTGAACTTGCCCTTCGTAGTGTGAGCTGTGAGAGCTTGATCTTCATTTTCCATCTTCTCTTCTGTTGCCACAAGCCTTGCTTCTTCTTGAGAACATTCCTCCCATAATCTGCTGAAGGAGATTAACTTCTTTCTGGCACATATCCCTTGGATAAAAGAGTCCCATGACCTAGGTAGGCCATTCAAAGTAGTCATAACAATTTCACCATTCTCCACCATTTCATCTACAGCTTCAAGTTGTTCCTTGATCTGAGAGACCTTGGAGAAATAGGATTGAATGGTTTCTCCATTCAACATCTTGACCCCTTTCAATTGATTCCACAGGGTTATCTTCCGATTTATGTTCTTTCCTTCAAATAGCTTGGTCAAGGACTCAAACATAGCCTTGGGTGTCTCTAGAGAAGACACATGGGGTATGATATGGTCTTTGATAGAATCAACAATGATTCTCTTTTCCTTGACCAAGTTCTTCTTATGCAATACCTTAGCCTTTTCATCCTATGGGATAGGGATGTCTTCTTTTATATATGAGTCTAACTCATTCTCTTCCAGGATTAACCCAATCCTATACTTCCAAGCTCAGAAGTTATCTGCCCCTTCAAGCTTATCCTCAAGCTTGGTGTGGTGAGACATCTTAAAGAGTACTTCAAATAGAAATAGAAAAGATTTAGGTCTTACCACTTGAAAAGCTGAAAACTGGATTTGGTCCCAAATTAGGGTTTGTAGAAAAAACCCTAAAAATTCAAAATGTGAATTTCAACTTTCTGAAAGGATAGAAAGATGCACCTTTATGAGCTGATCAACCTGGTGTATTCAGAGTTTGAGATCAGCAAAGCTTTTCCCTTTAGATTTGCCTTTTTGTCCTCCCGGGTTCACTGGGGAAAGCCTTGAATTAGGGTTTGAGTTTCCTGAAGATCTACCCAGCCACAAATCTCGATCCAAAGCTCTAAAATTCTATTTTTTCAAGGAGCTTCCAGCTATGTCTTCAGATTACAGAAATTCCTATTTTTGTGGAAACCCTAATTTTTAGGGCCAAATCTGAAAAATGGTCAGAATTGAATTTTGATTGGACAGATAGATTCTCCTTGATGATTAGAGTCAATCTACTATACTGCTTTTCCAAAATCTATGGAGAGAAACCCAATAAACAAGAAACTCAAGTTTCCGTCATTGCAAAATGTCTTCTTCTCAGGTTAGCTCTGATACCATGTTAAATTTTGAGCATTAATTCACAATACTCTTGGATCTTTACTGAGAGAATAACATATACATTATATCAATGCATAACAATCACAATAAGCATGAAAAGCATCACAAGAATCAAAAGCATGAGAGACAAGAGACATAGAGTTTCCATGGGGAAAACACTAAGGTGAAAAACCCGCAACTTCCTCAGAGATAGAGAGAGCAATGGCTCAACCAAAGTAAAACCAAAATACACTTGAGATAGTCTCCTCGAGAAGATGATCCTCCTCCTCACTAGTGCGCCACTTTCTGAGTGAGAGAAGTGTGACTTTTTGAATGATCCAAATAGAGATCTCCTAATCTCTATTTATACTTAACTTGTTTGCCCAGTTACACTATGGGCCCGACTTGTCTATCTAGATACATCCACAATATAATATATATTTCAAGGCCTAACCCACACATGGTGCTCTAATAACCCATCGGGAAGTACACACAATTGCGACACTTGTCAATCCACATGACGACACTTCCTTATAGAGGAATAACACATCTCTTATAAGGGTACAATAAATATATATATGAAATACATAGATGAAATACATTCCGAAGTTAGATATACATCAACAAAATGATGGAATTTCCATGCTTTTCATTAAGTCACTCATCACTATAGTACTTCGTGATTGAAGGTGTATAATTATTTTCCCACCTATTTCCAAGAATATCTCATATGTTGTTGAATAGATATTTGTTGTTGTCCCATAGTTAGTACACTTATTTTCCAAAATAATTTTCCTCACAAGTTCAATCGAGGAGTTCCACCCCTTCAGTAACATGTAATAATAAACTGTTTTAATTTACAAGAAAATAAATACGTGAAGATACTTACCTGGGTGTAGACATTTCTTGTAATATACTCAGAAGAGTTACTTTCATAAATGACTGTGCCTCTTAGAGGCCAGTCAACTCTAGGAACCAAGTGACCCTATTAGAGGGTTAGTACAAACCAGAGAGAGAGAGATGACTGGGCTATGGTACAGTCAATCAAAGAAATTCAATGACAGTCAAAAGGCTCAGTACAGTCACAATAATTATCAATCCTTAATAAGTCTCAGCATGGAAAATAAAACTCAACAAATATATATAACCATAGATCAAGAACTACACACAAAATCTGAGCATATAAAACAAAGGTTAGTAAAAAAAAAAAAAAACTTAAAATTTCCATCCAAACTACCCATACAAAATTTTGGCCCTCATAGATGAGCTGACAACCAGCAGATTGAAGCCAAAGAGACTCACGCCATCCACATATGAGTACATAGAAGGGTAAAGCAAACCCATAAGACCTCACGGCCCTTACTAAAACAACCAGCAGAGAAAAACTAGGGCTCACGACTGAGTCTGAGTGTCACAACCTCCCTAACAGAGAGAAGGATAACAGATTGAAAAACACAATAGGAAGAAAGGTTACCAATCAAATCTCAATAACCTTCAAACATCAAAGATAGATCTAGAAAATAAAAGATAAAAATATAATAAATAAACAAAAAGTAAAGTAGAATGTCTTAGGTGGGTACCAGGGTTACACAATTGAATAGGTGAGGGTACAAAGACCAACCAGTAAGGTACAAGTCAAAAAGAAAAGAGTGGTTATAAAGACTCATAACCATTTGGACTAAGGGGGTATACCTCAAATGTGGAAAAACTACCATAGTAACCATAAGACCCAAAACATAAAAGGTGGTACAAATCAAAAGATAACTCAAGATGAGTAAAAGACCCAAAATGTAAAAGGCAAGGTACCACAAAAATATTATCAACCAAATGAAAGGACCAAAATTCAATCAACCATGGTGGGGTACAATTAATCATCTCTCTCTCAAATGTACCAGTGTCCCATATAACCTGAAAGTTCATCATAACTATAAAATGAAAATTCCACACGGATGATGTGATCATGTGGTCCTCCAGACTACTCCTAAGGTTAAGCATTAATGGCTCCATCAAAGGGTGTCCAGTCCCTTGAGAAGACCATCTAACTCAACCATCTCGAAGACCTGGGAGAAGAGGACATCACACATCATCATATAATTGGTAACTGACCGTGTAAGAACTCAAAACCCCTAAAGCAACCGAGCGTGCAGAAGGGGAGCCAAAAAAAGAAGAGGCGTGCAGGCCAAAATCAAGCTCTAAAAATATACTGAGACCGATGTTACAGCAAGCGAGCTACAACAAAAAGGACAAAATTCCAACAAGCAGCACTATAAAATAAAAGACCATCTAAAAGGTATGATAGAAAGAAATATTCCTAACTAAGTTATGGAGACCTCAACAGATCGTATCCTCTGTAATGTGATGAAATCCAAGTCAAACAATACGAACTTAGAGACCAAAGTGGAAGGATATCCCTCTACTGATAGGGATCCTGGGTAAAATAGACCTATAAGAAAAGACACCAAGCTACCTCGTTCATGACACGCCCGAGAAGGTTAATCGGAACTTCTACCCTTGAGCCCTTATATCGCTTGTACATAAAATATAAGGAAGACAATGGAGAGGTCTCCTTAGGCACTAAGTGGAGTGTGGCATTCCACAAATTCCATCCGAAACCAGTCCTCACTGCTTGCTCCCGTGTAGTGGGGGGCCCTCTCAAAAAATTGGTCAATGACCGTGTCAACAAATACTAGAGGATTTTAGTACTCTAAAGGACAACAACTACGTCTCAGATGAAAAGCGACAAGGGGGGATTATTTGGATTTATATCCCCGGTGTCCTACCTAACTAACAGTTTATTTTGTATCCTCAAGTGAGGTTAAAATGTGTTGTGTTAGGGAGATAAATTTTAATGGTTTTTTGTCTTACTCAATCGGGTAGCGGAAGTGCAACTCAATGGTGTTATGACTCAACTCAAACCATGCATAAGTGAATGAATCAATGCACTTTTCTTTTCGATGAAAAACTAGCTACAAGAAGGAGAGAGTTCTTCGATCCAAAAAGCAAAATAAATAAAAGCACAAACTTTTCAAAGAGAAAAACTACACATTTTTGTATTTTTTCCTTTTATGCCAAACTAGAACTACTCTTTCAAATTAAATGAATCCAACAATAACTTTCTTCTACTTCTAATGAGTAAAATACATGAGAATGTGTATTCACATGAAATAAATAAGAGAGCAAACAACTACCTATGTTTAATTAATTTTTCTAGTGATGCACCTAAATAATATAACGTATGTGTGTCACTATACAAGTGTCAATACCTAGAGTGTATATTAACCATAATCATCGCAATAATGCCATGCACTTGTTTTTCTTCAACATATATTAACCATATATTATACATAGTCTCAATAGATATGACCCAACTACCAAAAGAATATGCTTACTTTTATTATGAACATGGATATGAAATATTCATATCATCAGAAACATGTGTGATCACTGGAATCACTCTTTGTGTGCATACAACTTCAAACAATCAAGTGCTTGAGACCATCCATATTGTACATATATGATGAATAGGATTGCCATTGATGACAACATTAATGACAAAGGTGAAGTGTGACGACATGACATGAAGCCAAAGCAAGCAAGTGTGTGGATGAAAAGAGATGACAAAGCACAAGAAGGACAGTGGATGTGGGCATTGGAGCCATAGGAACACTCCATTGACACATCTAATGAGGAAAATGACCCATACTGTGGTCATTTGCTGAACAAGATGACATAATAAAGACAAGTTTGAGGACAAGGTCATGGATGGACAAGGACTTGGACAAAGACATTCTTGATCGCACAAAAGGTTGGAGGACATAGATAGGAAGAGTGACAAATGGTAGCTTGGACATTGGAAGCCATGAATGGTATGAATGGACAAATGACCCATTCTGTGGTCATTTGTTGGTTTGATAAAGTCATGAAGACCACACTCTTTTGGATGGACATATGCTTGATTGATGATGATCCATGAGACCATGGACTTGACGATGTGCTCATTTGAAGGCTCCTATACCCTGATGACATGTTTTTTAATATTGAGGAAATTCTCTTGGAGATGCAAGTAAAATAATAAAATAACACAAGCCATAATGACACAAAGATTAAGTAAGAATTCAAAAATCGGCCTAGTAAATTACAATAAATTTATTAAATAAAAAATTCGATGAATTCTTATGTCGGCTCAAAATAATGAGTGAAAACCAGTATAAATATGAAGTCAACGTTTTCATTCTAAGGGAAGAAAAATTAGGATAGCTCCAAGGAAATTTGACTAAGGAATTTTCGGGTTTGTGCATTGAGGAAACAACATTAAAATAAATTTTTTTGGGTCTGAAATTTCAGAAGTAGCCACAGTGAAGTTCAATAGTAAATGATGTTTACAGCATCAACTATTTCATGGTCTTATGCACCTGTAGGATGAAGAAAACAAGCGAGTTTGATCTCTGAAATTCATGGGCTGCCTCAGTACTCAAGATGATAGTGCGAGGAGGAGTTCAACTTGTTAGACATAGTTGCATTTGTCAAGGATGTATTATGCCATAGTTTCATATTTGAAATTATTAACACAATTTGAGTTCTCCCAACTTGTTATGGTCTAGGTTGCAGTGTGTATAAAGGGACCTTTGATTTCCCCATTGTTAAATGGAAGGGTGTCAAAGTATTCCAAATGCATGAGAGGGTTGATATGGGGTTGTCCTTTCTCCCTAACCCTATACATCATCAAGGTAGAATATTTGGGGTGCAATCTAAGGTATCCCAAATTACAAACTCTCTTCTTATAATCATCATAGAAAGGGACATGAGAAACATTAACCACACTTAGTTCACTAATGATAATCTTATGGTGGGATAAGCTTCCATAACTATAGTTATGCACATCAAAAGTTCCTTGTTAATTTCCTAGATGCATACAAAGGACAAGATTAAAAGCAAACTATATGGCTAAAATCCCCCTTCTAGCATTCTATTTAGAATTGTGAGGCTCCTTGAATTCCATATCAAGTTGCACTGGAACTCCTTCAAGTATCCAGGCTTCACCATCTCCCTTAAGGAAAATGTATCCACGGGCTAGAATTCCAACCTTAAAAAACTCAACTCTCAGTTCCAAACAAACCATTTGGGGATCCCAATGGATAAATATCTAATGGAGGATAAGCCCCATTAATTGTGTTCTCTCATATATCCCAATTTTCATGTGTTTTTATTTACTCACCCCTAGTATCATTTTAGTTTACATAGATAAAACTATAGGAAGGTTTAATCTAGTGAATTGGAAAACAATCAGAGCACCTCAAAACATAGGGAAACTGACCATCATATATACATCCTTAATGAATAAGGAAATTGAAGATAAAGTGGCTTGGAGCTGGTTGATAACAAGGGGAATAGAATGGTGGAAGGATGCAATTCACAAGAAGTATCTTAGATCCCTCCAACAAATTTGGTGTTTAGACCAACCTCTATATGTCAAGTGTGTGTGCTTGGAAAGCATCAATGGATTTCATTTGAAATAGGGAAGGCTTGGAGAGAAGGCTTGGAGGCTTGGATTTCATATTCATATATTTGATCGCAAAATTCAAACTATGTGGTTCATTTTTGCAATAATATAGTATGAGATTTTCACAATTTTATTTATTTTTAAATTTTTTCTTGGTAACTATGCTTCTTATATTATCCCAAGAAAATAAAACATATGTACAAATGTATACTTTTACAAGCAAAATGGGTGGCAAGATATGAAGGACAAAACTATATTCCAAAAGGGGGTGTAAGAGTCCTTTGCAATATCAAAATGCAATAATAAAAACCATATGCCACAAAAGTGCCCTAGCTTCAACATTGTGGAACATCACATAGATAAAAACCAAATATTCAAAAGGCACGCCAAGGCATGAGACATGATGATTAACATTGTCAGTACCAAATTAAGGGAAGATGCTACCATAACCTCAAGATGCTACCAAAGTAAGTTACCATAACCTCAAGATGGTAGATACTCGTTGCTAGTTTTTATTCTTCCTTGAATCTCTTCAAGAATGCACCCATAATTGTTAATTTAGTGTCGTTTACTATTGAAACTATGCCCAAGAGTGCCCATAAATGCTCTTTACTCTTCATTTCATTCTCAGTTATGCCCAAAATCTGAGACGATGTGATGTCATTACTGTTTTCTGTTGCAAAATATCATGAATGGACTTGAAATCTACTTAGCATGCCCAAGTTTGGACAAACTATTGATTTGTAAAGCCAAAACATGCACATGGACCCTTTAATGCACATAAGTACACTTGGTTTTTAGGTATGATTCCACCGAAAATGTTCCACAACTGAAAATATTGATGTCCTTGAAGGTGAAATTACACACAGAACTTCCTAGAAGTGCTTAGAATTGATCATTAGGCTAGTTTATTGTTGTCCACAAAATTTTGGTCACTGAATGATGGAAAAAGTTCCATAGGTTTTCCCATAATTTCTTAAAAACAGGTTTTGAGACTGCTTCTTTCTACCTAGCTTCCATACATAAGTGCATTTCTGACCTTAGACCAACATTAAGATATTGTCTATTCTAGTGCATGTGTTTTCATGTGTTAAGATACAATACATTGGCACACCTAACTCATATAATCCATCACTTAGAATTAGTGAGGAGTCCAATTAGTTAAAATCAAGTTTTATAATACTCAACTAATATTTATGAAGAGGTCTTAATTAAAACCCATAATGGGTTTTCTCTAATTTAAAATTGATTTGCTTTGTGTGAATCAATGCTTGTGAGACTGTTGTTATGTTTCATTGATTGCTTTAGAGCATAGGGCAATAATAAGACTACATAAATTTACTAGAAACCAAAGCAGAATCAAATTCTATATTACAATTTGTTCTGGGTTCCATTGGGATATTTTTGGGTCCAATTAATTGTAGATAATGATAAGTCCCTCATGAAATATATTTACAATGATACCAGGAAACTTAGCATGGTGAGGACTCACATTGAAGGCAAGGATCTTATTTTCCACCAACTTAATTACTTTGCTTTGTATTGTTACACAATAATTGTCTTTGAAGAGTATGTTTGTGTGTCGTGAGTGGACAAAATCTAAATATGAAAAGACCACCACATATGGTATTCAAATTGGAAATCTTGGATATATTGAGGTTTTTGGAGAGATGTTGGGGAAATGGTTACATTTATTGAGGCACTCAAAGGGTATTGCATATGATGGATAGTGAAAAACCCTTAGTGTGTTACCATTGCGAGGCCAAAGATATGGTCAAGGAAGCCAATAGAGCCACCCATGAAGGTGATGATGCCAAATACATGCTACTCTGTTAACGAGGGATTGGTTAGATGGTAAAGTGAGGGTGTTGTATACTCCTCATCAAAGGTTCAAATATCGTCAAATACATGTGTCACCCTTTTGTATTGGTCTTACTTGTGAAGTGGGCTACTTCAAGTGGTTAGGGCCAACTACAAGTATTGGGAAATTTTGGAAAAATAGATACCCTTGAACCATATCTTCTTAGCCAAAGGGATCTTCCTCTAGTGTTGTAAGCTAATCAAATTGATTTTTAATATTTCCATATAGAGGAAGAGCACACTTGCTTCCTAGTGATAATAGGAAGAATGTTGTCAAAAAAATACATGCCACTTCAGGAGATCATTGGCAACATGTATGCTAACCAATTCCATAGGCCTTCACATGTTGTTGGGTACTATCTGATCCCAATGTTACAATATGAATAGATTTTGTGCATAGTAGATGTGAAGAGGGGCATGTTTAACTACATTGAAAAATTCTTGAGACATAAGTATTCTAGTCACAAGATTTGTTCTTAGCCAATTTAAGGAATTGAGCACTACAAATGGGTTGTTTTCCATCATTAGTGCACTCAAAGCAAAAAAGGATTGTCATTGGGTACTAGCCTTTCAATCTCATTTCTATATTATCATTCTTTTTAAAATTTTAATTTTAATTTGTTTATTTTTAAATAAATAGTAATGTATGTACTATGTGAGGCATATGGTGGGGGCACTTTATCAAAGGCACTTTCTCTACATCTAGTTGTAGGAGAAATTGGGGTTTCCTAAAGCAAATGCATTCCAAATGACACAACCGACTAGGACCTATGCTGCATTAGAGGATTAAGCAGATAATCAAGCAGTTGTGGTTCATTTGTAAATAGCCTTGATTGGTCACTTTGGAAATAGCCTCGATTGGTCACTTTGGAAAGGTAATCCTATGGAAGTGGTGTTATTGTACAACTCTATAACTTAGTTAACTGACCATCTAGAACCCCGTAGGTAGGAAATTTCAATGGCTTCCTAATGCTCTCATCTACAATATCATACCAATGTTTCCCTCTCTCAACTGGAACCTCCTTACTCATCACTCATCATGATCTAATGCAAGATGGTATAGGGTAGTGTCACCCCAATCAATTCACAAAATTGATATCATTTATGGACTATGGACCACGTTTTGTACTAACTCAATAAGGTGAAGGTGCAACAGAATCCACCCATGTGGAGCTCTTGGAGTCAACTCATATTTACCTTTAAATAATTAGGTAGATCAAAATTTTCAAAACGGTATTTCTTCTTAAGTCGTTACAACTACTTGAGAACATCGCACTTGTCCTTGGTATCATATTGAGGTTCATATACTCATGAATCCACCTTAGGGAGCAATACCAATTCCTCCCTCCTAGGTAGCTCTTTCCTGACATCAAGAATGATAACATTCATATTGTTAGTGGACACTTCAATAACCATTAATGACGTAGGATCATGTTAAGAATCCTAGATAAGAATGCCAACAATGTATTTGAGGCCTCTCAAGATCCAAGTAAACTGTACCCACTTCTTAATCACTGAGTATTAAATTATTAATACAATACTTTTCATTTGTGATCTCTGTGGGTGTGTATCTAGCAAGAAACCTTTTGAGAGTATACATGCAATCAAATTGTCATACAAATTTGTCTTTAAACTCATCATGAGGAACAGGAGAGGTAAACTCAACCACTACCAAAGATAAGATGTCTCATCAACACACCATATAACATATTGAAATTGATCCTTGTATTCAATCTCATGAGACCTAGAAGAAGCCTCTAACAAAAGAATCTAGGATTTGCTGGAAATTATCTCGTCATTCCAAATTATAGGAACAACTATGGTCATCCCTAGAATTTAGGATAAAAATTAGGAGGATGCTACATGTGGGATAATTGGAAATCACCGACTTCTAAGACATCGACCACAAAATTGCATAAAAACTGATAGGTTTGATTTCATCTGATTTCTGTCTTTGAGAAATTTTTTCAAATACTTGGTGTGCATCTCATTCCCACACTATAATTTGGTTCAACAAAGTCATAAATATCACAATAATCCAACCAAACTTGGTTGGAAAGTGACCAATCTATTCTGATTGTTTCTGTCTCATGGATGTTTTGGAAAACACTTGTTGAGGAGGTTTAATGAAAAATTTCATGGTCTTTTATTTGCACCCACAAGATGGTAGAATCATACTCTGATACCACTGAAATGAGCTCATTTGTTTCTTCTTCTGTTGATTGTTGTTATTTTCTTGCTTTTGTTTGTATTTTCTCAATAATATATGAATGCAGGAATGGAATACAAAGAATAAACATGAATTTGAAATTTAATTTCCATGCCCATCGAAAGTTATGAATCATATTTTTTGAAGAAATCGATTTGTAGTTCAACAGTAACACATCAAGTGGTATGCTTCATTTCTCATTTGTGATATGGATTTCATCTCCAAGGAACAATAAACCATAGTTGGAATATGATTATGATGATGGTATATTGACTTTCTAATCCCAATGTTGAAGCAAAATGTTGTCCAAAGGTTCTCAAATACTTGATGTCTACCCTCTATTTTTTAACTAAAATTGCAAATACAAGATAAGAAATTTATGGAAGATGGAACAAGCCCTCGAGCCTTCACAAATATGCATGTAACAATCCTATAAGTTTGAATTACGTAGTTGAGTGCTTTTAATTACCAATATCAGCTCAACTTTCTCTCAACCAATGACAAATACATTTGTATTTCCTTCTAAAGGTAAATGTGTTGCAACTGCCTTTCTTCATCCTCCAAACCTAATGTAAAACCTGAAAATAACAATGCCTAAACCCTAGCCAATTAGCCTAAATGGTAGCATTGAATTCTCTATCCTGCATACACCCATGGATTTCCACCAATTGGTCATATGTTAGGTTGTGTGCTATTTTAATATAATAAAGTGACTTATGGTAATTAAGTCATGTGACTTTAATAAAGTCAAGTTAGATTAGGTTAAGTTACGAGATTTTGGTATGGGACATTGTATCCCCTACTATATATTTATTGACATCCACCATATTGAATATTGAATCGAGTTTATGTTTCTTTTTATTATATTGTGGCTTATATTTATTGTCTATGTACCTTTTTGCTTTTCTGATAAGCTATTAGAGCCACGGTGAGGAGAAGCCGAGGAGAGAGCAGGAGAAGGACCTAGGGACTCCATTGATCATAGATGAACTAAGGTATTGCTCACACATGAGTTGGATAGAATAGGGAAAGCTAACCAAAAACAAAGACAAGTGTGGATTATTTATTGAAATATCGGTATTTATAATCCAAGCGAAAGTGATTTATTTCTTGCAAAACCAATATTTTTATGTGCCTATAGATTGCAACCTCAGAAAAAAATTTAATATGTGAGAAATTGTAGAGAGATACAAGAATGCGCAGGTGAGGTGTTGTAAATCATTGTGACAATCAGTATCCAGCTGAGCCTGTAGCAGGCTAGAATTAGCAATGTCATAAGTGGAAGTTTTCCACTCTTTTCCTAATTTGTAATTGCAATTTTTGTCTCAAGATTTGCCTGGAGGATTTGTTCTTTGTTTAGGTGAACATGTACATGGCAACAATGAATGCCCAAGTTTTCCCAAAAGATGATGAACTTGTCTGGTGTACGTGCCCTTAAACAATGTGCACGAAGATTGCATAGCCACCACTTCTAACCACACAAGGCTGGTGTTGACTAATGTCAAATGCTGTAGCAAGGGTTTGCTTGCAACCCTCTCTCCATCCATTATGAAAAGACAAAAATCATGTAAAGCTAAAGGAAACATAAAATTCCCTCGGTGTGAAGAATTTTTCCAATAAATCTCAATTGCGAGCTTCTGAATACTCAATACAAAAGTCTCCAAACATTGATAATGGATGCCGGGGATGCTCCAAAAACCAAATGAACACCCAAAAGTTCCCTGAACACACCCTTTCATGGGGAACATTCCCATGTTCCCAATTCCCTTCCCTTTCAAAGGGGAACACTCCCCAACCATTTCAAGGTTCTCTGGGATGTGGGAACATGTTCCCATGCAACCATGGTAAAATGCAGCCATTTCTAATGTTTGATTCGAACAATTTCATGGGATGAAAATTAATGCAAACGAATTTGTCCCAATTGAATTTTGATGATAACATATATGGAAATTAATCATTATGCTTGCATTCAAACTCATTAATCCAAAATTTAAGCTCAATAGGAAACTATTTAGGGCTCGATACTCACAGATTTGGGAGGCATTGGCTCCTCTTAGATTTTCTTTGCTTGGCCTCCCTATCCCCTACACGACCGCAATCCAAATATGCTATGCTCAGTATTCACAGGCCCAAATCGATTCTCCCACTACTTTCTTGCTGGGTTGTTTGCTTAGTCGACTTAGATCCTCTCTGGCCAAGATGATCTGCTCATGGCTCACTCATGAAATCCACGGGCACAACTCTTCTCAGAATCCGTGGGCCTAAATCGCCATTGCTTGCTTGCTGGGTTGTTTGCTCAGTCTCTATCCGGGATGCTCCGCTCACAACTCACTCATGAACTTGACGGGTGCACGAGTGAGAGGTTCAAAGGTGAGCCTTTCTTGTTTGTTATTTTTTTATTTGTTATATATATATGTGATTTTTTTATTTGTTATATATATATATATATATATATATATAGCAAAAAAGCTCACCTTTCAACCTCTCGCCCTTATATATATATTGAAAAAAAAATTAGAATAATATTTTATTTAAAAAATTGATAAAAAAAATTAAATTAAAAATTTAATGACGATGTAAGTGATGATGACGCTGATGAAATCAGTGTTGATGATGATGATCATCATCACCATCACCGCCATCCCAATCTTCATCATCATTGTCATCATCATTAGCATCATCATCAACATCATCGTCATCAAGAACATCATTTTCATCATAAGCATCATCATTAATGTCATCATCATCATGAAAAACATCATCATCATTGTCATCATCATCATCATCATGAACGTCGATGCCATCACTAATCATCATCAAAATCATCATAAACAACATTGTCATCATCATCATGATAATCATTGTAATCAACATCAAGAACATCATCGTCATCATAAGTGTCATCATCATGGTCATCGTCGTTGTTATCAAAACCATCATAATCGTCATACATATGATCATCGTCATCATCATCATCATCATCACCATCTTCACTAGCGTCATCATCGCCATCATCATCATCGCCATCATCATCACCATATTCATTTTAATCATCATCATCATCATCACGACCATCATCATCATGGTCATGATCATCCTCATCATCACCATCCCCATCATAATCGTCATCATCACTATTAATCATCACAATCATCATAAACGAAAACATTAACGTCGTCACCATCATCATTGTCATTGTCATCATCATCATCATCATCATCATAAGCATCATGATTAACATTGTCGTCATCATTAATCATCATAATCATAGGCATCATCATTAACATTGTCGTTTTCATTAATCAATGTCATCATCATAAACAACACCATTTTCATTGTCATCATCATCATCATCATCATCATCGTCGTCGACGTCATCACCATCCCCATCCTAAATCATGTAAATATTTACCATTATAACTCTTAACTAATCCTTTTAACCACTATATATAGTCATTAATCCTTCTAATCTCCAACCTCTATAAATCTTAAATATTAAAACCTCATGATTATATCATGTAACCATTTTAGCCTTAACCTTTATAACCATTAACCATAACTCATAACCATTATAAAAGTAACCATATATATACAACTTCTCCTTGAACCAATAAATGTATATCTTCTATGACTCATCACTACCCAATAAAATATAAAATCCATATACCATATAGACCTTAACACCTAACACCTAAGTTCATAACCCCTATAACACTAATCCTTGATCCTAAATACCTAATTGTTGACTTGTAACTTCTAACTTGTAACTTCTAATCATTACAAAATCCAGCTACTAGCACCTAATAACTATTAGCAAAAGAATCACATGGTTTTTGAGGTTGTTTTCTGTCACGTACCCTCCCATCCTACTAGCTAGATGGAGAGGATCGTGAGGTTAAACCGGGCATCCAGCCCCATTCATTGAAAACAAAGGTTCAAATTAAAATAAACTTATACATGTGAAAGTGCATAACGGGCGTGGTACTAAACTGGGCATCTAGCCCCATTAAACTTTTAACCATAAGCATTCTCATAATATAACAGAGACATATGGAAATGTATGATTTTAAGAAAAATCACAGCGGAATATCAAGAATTGCACACCCATCACACATTTAAGATGTTCATCAATAAGTAATTGCAAGTTAATACACAAGAGAATACTCATCTTATGCGAAAGTAGTCCCACGCAACTGGCTATGCAACTGCAACGTTCCACCCAATCGTAGGCCAGTGTGCTCCTCAATTTCTCAGCACCACTGCCGCCCCCGAGTTGGGCATGATCTCTACAAGGAACCAGGGAACAACAGACTCACTCATATCCAAGCATACACCAAGATGAGCCAAGCCAATCTGCAATTGGGTTTATGAGGCTGCTAGGACATGGAAGGGAAGAATTGCTAAGCTAGTGAGCTCAACCACAGAGCTATGGGTACCTCTCCCAGATCTATTCAGCTTGGCACTCACAATGCCTACACACCCAATCACAAGGAAGTATTCTCTTCACTGCCACACAGTCCCTCAAGCCATACCTTCCTTTCTAGTGCTCTCAAGGTGTGCATAGAAAAGTAGCCAGCCCTCTTGATCTTATTGAGAGGTTACTCCCTACACTAGGTTTATCAAGCCAATTCTATCCACTACCACTCCAGTTTCTTACTCACAGGTTCACAACAAAACAAGGATGCACACAGCAGCAAAAATTACACTTACTGAGCATGAAGAAAACGTTTTCCACAGTGGAATGCATGAGATGGGGTTTCAACTAACTCAGAAAAACGTGGGAACCCACAAAAACGAAATGGGAAGTTGGGAAACAACCCAGGGAAGCCAAATCTGTTTTTAGAAAAACGTCCTTCGACATTCGGGGGCAAAAACGACCTCCATACAGTCCCCAAATCGTGGTCCTTCTCTCCCAGGCTACTGTATATGCAAAAACGAACTCCCAGGCATGGCAAAATGCAGGATTTGGATGAAAAACGTGTAGGGAAAGACCTAGCTAGCTCCAACTGCGTGAATGAGAGAAGACTGACTGTTCAGAATGGCTTTGGGCACCATTTCGTGGGTGTTTTCTTGCCCAACAAGCAAAAACACAAATTTCCAGGTTGATGGCTTGCCCATGCACGAAATTGGCTGCCATACTTCTTCATTTCCAAGGCATTAACTGCCTTAACCAATTTCTTGGAAGAATTAAATGATTGGGTGCATGAGACAAAAAGGGTAGTTGTTGGTTTATGGGTTTCCCCATTGACACATGGATTAACACCATTGGCCCAAGGGTTTGAATAATATCCCTCCCTATTCCTTGTAGAATCATGCCCCATCTCTTTGTTGCATTGCATAGCTAGTTGTGGGTATTTTTTTATTAAAATTCGTATTTACATGATGTCTTATTTACATCGTTCCCATCTAGCACAAGAACCATAGGCATCTATTTCTTTAATTGCCGATACATGAAACGCTAAATCAATGGTGGGGCCTTGGTCTTGATCTCCTCACCATGATTGAATTACCATATTTACATCATTTACAATTTAATACAAATGGGGTCAAAATGGTGACGTGACATTTTCAATGGGTTCATAAGGTAATTGGGGTCATAAGTGTTATTAGGGTGATGACCATGTGGGTTATTATGACCATGTGTTATTGGATGGTTATTGAAATTAGGTTATCATTAAATTTACATAACACTTAACTATTTACTACTTTCACCCTCAAAAAACCATTTTATTTCAACCATCATTCTCTAATTTCAAAGGGTTGAATTAATTTTCCAGTCACACTTGAATGCAGTTATTCTTTGTGGTAGACTATAGTTAGTTTTATTTTTGGTTGAGTTGGATAGCTAGGTTCGTCAATTTCTAAACTATAATAGTTAGTGTATTTGAATATTATTATAATATAATGTAGGAAAATGGATTTTATTAAAAAGTATTATATCATCACTGTATTTCTCTATTTTGAAGAGAAATGAGTACATTTAATAAGTGCTTCTTGCATGCAAAATCAACCTATCTATAAACTTATGTAAAATAGTTCATATAAATATCCATAGAGTTGTGTCACCCAATGACATTGTTTGCATGGAATTACCATCTCCCTGTAGTGTCATGTCCCAAATTTGGCATTGGGTTCACAAGGGCCTAAGCCCAATGACCATATTCATGAGAGTTTGTCAAATTGATGTTAAGGGTCAACATATTGCCTAGGAGGAAAATTACTAGTTTCCTAGGTTGAGGGTGGAAGCTTTGGGATTTGACATAAGGAGGGTAATAAATGATGTTTGCACATTAGAATGGCATAAATATTTAATAAAGGATCTAAACAAATAAATTCAAGAGAAAATCAAAGTGGCAATTGATCACGAAGACACATGGAAGATGTGGGACCCACACAAGCTAGATTTGCCATGCCACATGGCATCCCACTGTTTCCATTTTGAATCCATAAGAAGCCAAATGTTCTTGGGGTGAGTTAGAAGGTCAATATACTTGTCATGAGTCATGTAAGGTCGAATTGGAGTGGAATAATAACTCCCATGGAAGAGGAAGAGACAATTTGGAGCTAGTGAGACACTTGGGCTAGATTCCCTAGCTCTATGACAACAATGATGAAGATGCTATGACACCTATGACACAAATCAGACCCGAGGGATGGAATATGAAATTTATGACATGTCAGGGCTAAAAATATCCTCCAAGAGGGCGCTCAAGTGAGTTAGGGCATCCAAAGAGACACCAATTCAAATTGGGAGAAGGAGAGGGCTAGAATTGGAATGGCAAGTGGCATACTTGGGAATCTCTTCCCAAATTGAGTTGGAATGAATCTATTGGAAGGAATTACACCAATGGAGAACATTAGAAGTTTATAAAAGTCATGAAAAAAGAATAATTTCAGCTTTTGATCATTTTTATAATTTGCAATTGCATTTCTGAAGAGGGAGAGCTAGTGGATAACTAGTTTCTTGCCTTAGCCAATTTTGAGGGTGAAATATTACCATCCAAGCTGGTAATTGGAAAGGCCATTCAGAAATTTCATTTGGATATTTAATGGAGTCATTTGTTGCAGTTTTAATCTATAGGGAAGCTCGTGGTTTCTTCTAGTGCAACACTTTCCCTCAACCATTTCCAGTTTTGATGGCATATTCTTGCTCCTTGAGGGAGGGTGTTTTTGGTGAGCTCTTGTACTCCTTGGGAGAGATTCTCATGATCCATTTCTGATTGTAAAAAGATTAATATAATATTTTATTCATATTCAGAAAGTATCATGTCGAAATATGAAGTGGTTGTATGTAAAAATGATGATTAATGAGCAAACTATGACCATTTCCCCACTACATTGATGTATGCCATTGTAATGTTGATGATTTCAAATGAAAGAATGTTTATATGATATATTTATTATGTATGGACAGCCATTGATGAGTGATACAAGTTTCATGTCTAGAACTTAAGTATTTGAAGTCATTTTGCTCAGTTTATTTGCATTTGGAAGAGATTTGGTGGTATTTCCCCAAGGGTCGAATTAGGGATTTTTGTTGTTGTTTGGGAGAAGGTTAGAACATATTTAATAACTGATTAATGGTCATATGAGACCTTATTAATGTCCTTCAGACATACCATACCTCGTTTCTGAATTTAGAATGGGTTTGGATGCATTTGGAGAGCCATTTTCAGTACTTACCCTCGGGGGATTTGATCCCCAAATTGCTAGTTAAATTCCATACTTTGTCCAGAATCTTAAACAAGTTTACAGAAGTATTTGGAGGGTCATAAATAATCCCTGAACCTCATATTCAATTATTAATATAAGTCATACACTCTCACAGAATATTTGGGAGCATTTGGATCAATTTGGAGACCTAGACATCAAAACTAGTCAAAGGTCAAATTTGGGGAAAAAGTGAAAAATTGGGCATTTAAATAAAAATTTAAAAAAGGGACATTACATTAAGTATGAAAGTTACAGAGTACTCTACAAGATATCCTTGGACTTTGGACCCCTGGGAGACATTAGACCTTGGCCATGGAATGATGTTTCCAGATGAAGATTGTTTTGTAGAAAGGAATAATTATAATAATACCAGAAACATGGTATTATACCAGATGAAGATTGCTGGCATGATTTGAATATAATAACTTAATTCACATTTTAGCATATCTTATAAGTTCAAATTTAGAATTAGTTGGATTGTTGGCATGTTTGACACCACTTGTTTCATTACATCATTTCTTTAACCTAATAGTATATATGCCATAAAAGACATTTTGCATTGTTTTGATTAAGAGCACATTACACAAAAAACAACTAATTCTATTACTTACATGTGTCTACAATATTCATAATATAGGTATATGGGTTATCCTCCACAATATCATTAGAAAATAATTGAAGTCGACAATGTCTAACATCAAGAAGTTCAATATTTTTAGTAATGTTGAGAATGTTGGATATTAGCGGGGTTCATTGTGAAATGTGGATTACTCAACTATAACAACAATGTATCATTGTCACATTTAAGCTGATATTATAATTTATATCATGTAAAATAATTTAGAATCTCAAATTGCACTACCTATATTACATGGATAATTTATTTTGTTTTAAGGATATATCACACTAAATATTACAAATTGAGAGAAGATATAAGTGAATTGTATAAATAAAATTTTAACTTGTATTTGTACAATATTTTAAATATAAGTACTTTTGTTACCCTCAACAATACCATAAAAAAATTACCAACGTTGATAATGTTTGATATGAGTTTGTTGTGATATGTGGATTTCTCAACTATAACAATGAATCATTGTCACATTTAAGCTGATAATATAATTTATATAATGTAAAATGATTTAGAATATCAAATTGCACTACCTATATTACATGGATAATAGGTCTTTTTCTTTGCACGAACTCGTCCAACCCTTTCAAATTTTGGTATATCCTTGCTTATATGTGACTTGCAACTACATATTTCTTTTTAGAAAGTAGGCTCAAAAAACTATGTTGTCTCTTTGTATTGATCTTAAATGGAGATATTAGTATTTGTGAATTATGTTTGTACTCTTGGCTCAAAGTGTTGAATAAGTTTTTAAGGCTTTTGTTGATGATGATGATGATGATGACGATGATGATGATGACAATGATGATGATGATGAAGATGATGATGATGATGAAGATGATGATGATGATGATGATGAGGATGATGAAGATCATGATGATGATGATGAAGAAGATTGTGGTGGTGATGACGACGACAACGTCAATGATGATGATGATGATGATGATGATGACGACGACGATGATGATGATGATGGATATGACGACCTCTCCATACCACCGACAGAAAGAGGCATCAGATATCAAACTTATGAATTCAAAAGGATCCGACGACGACAAGGTCCATGATGATGATGATTATGATGATGATGAGGAGTATGATGATGATGATGATAATGATGATGATGATGATGATGAGGATGATGAATATGATGATGAAGATGATGATGAATATGATGATGATGATGATGATGATGATGATGATGATGATGATGATTTTTGATCCTGGAAACCCTCCCACACCATCAATGCATGCATCTAGTTTAACCATGCCAAATTTCAGTCCAAGCCAACACATATTTAAAAAAATTCAACGTTGGCCCCATGTAGCTCATTAATTAATATATAGGTATGGTTTTTGATGCTCCAATGGTTAGTGTCAGTAATGTTTGAGTCTTGAAACCCTCCCACACTGTCAATGCATGTGTCTAGTAGAACCATGCCAAATTTTAGTACAAGCCAACACATATTTAAAAAATTTCAACGTTGGCTCCATGTAGCACATTAATTATTCTATAGGTATGGTTTTTGATGCTCCAATGGTTGTTGTCAGTCATGTTTTAGTCTGGAAACCCTCCCACACCGTCAATGCATGCGTCTAGTCTAACCATGCCAAATTTTAGTCCAAGCCAGCACAAATTTAAACAATTTCAACATTGGACCCGTGCAGTACATGATCAAGCACGCCATTTGGGTTAGCATGATAATTGTGCATTTCCTTATTGAGCTTCTCTTTGTTTTGAGAATAATTTAATATTCTCTACTAAACAAGGCCAACCATGTGAAGGTGGAATCTCTTATGGCCCCTCCCCCCCCCTCACATCACTCTCAATTCCCCATAACCCGATAAAAATATCTATGTACAAAAAAATTAAATGTGTTTTTTGTCATACTTTATAATAAGCAATGTTTCTAATTATAACATACATGAAAATGGAAAAAACACTAAGAAACAGTTAATTTATTATATGTACCAATAAAATTCAATATTTCTATCACAATATTAAATAAAAATATATAGAGTAGATATATTACTGCATACCTCGTACACTTCAATGGACTTCATCATCTTCTTCATCCAAGTCATCATCCGCATCATCCGATCCAGATTCAACATTGTAAGGATTGGCCATATCATCATCATCATCATCGATGTCAGTTACGATCATCATGTCATCGTCGATATCATCTTCATAGACATTTTCTGATACATCATTTGATTCAACTAATTCTCGACATCTTCTTCTAGAACATGATCATCTAAATCATGTTGATCATGATCATCTTCAGCGTCGTCTTCTTCTTCGAGAACGTCTTCATTACCTTCATCTACATTATACTTTACCGGCCTTCCCCTTGGATCGTGTCTCACAAAAAATGATCAACCCGCTCTACCTGGAACCTCAGAGTAAAATATTTGTTCACATTGGGTTGGAAGAACATAGGGCTCCGTTCCTGGCTCATACAACCTTGTATTTACCATGGTAAATCCATTATCATGTTCAATAATTGTTTTATCGGGATCACATTGATTCAATCGACACCTATACCATTTGAAAACGAATAGATATACCTTGGAGGAGTTAAAGTCACACTGAAAAATGTCTTCCAAATACCCACAGTATCGATTTTTAGAGAGTTCTGGATGTCTGTCACTTCTAGAGGAAACATTGGTCACCTAAAAGATTGCAGATATCCCACAATTTGATGTTTTCTTTGTTTCATCCAACTTTTTGATGCGATATATACAACCATTACACCACATAGCCTTATGGTGTTTGAACTACAACAAGCCATACAAGAAAAGATTACATAATGATCCAATATTTATGATTAAGTGCATGTTTATAATGCCATACAGGGAAAAAAACAGCGTGTACAACGACAATATGTTTGCAAAAAATTAAATAGTGTGTTTGATTAATATGCTTACCTTCTTATCTTTTAAACCATATGCTAAATCGATTTCCCTTTGTGTTAGATTGGTATCTACATTGCGATGTGCAACTTTAACCAATGAAGCCACACCTTCCCATGATATTCCATGACCAGATTGTTCACATTATTCAATCCATACCTTCATCTAGTCAAGATTGTTTGTGATGTATAAATGAATTGCATCCCACTTTCGACCAACTGTTTGATGACAATAAAATTAAAATTCAATACAAATGTATAGTCACTTAACAAAGTATATTACACTCTAAATTGATGCAAAATATTGAATATAAAAATAGAATATGTATGATATATATACATAAAAATCAACAGTCAAATGTGTTATATTACCTTTCACCTTCCTCGATCTACCTTTCCCCTTCGGGTACTTCCCTTTGAAATATTTATTGGAGTCCGGATCACAAATGCGACGTAAATTGAGTTTTGACGGTAATATAGGAAGATATTCACTAATATACAACATGTTTTGGTATACCATATATCCATCCATCATAGAAACCTCAGCATGTGCTCGTTGTCTAACCAAACCCTTCATAAATTTCAAGTTCCTCTAAACCATCCACATGGACTTTGAGTGCACAGGTCCACACAATTCAATATCCTCAACTTTGTGTATGAGGTAGTTTTTCTGTGCATTGAAAAATGACGAAGGTAGATGCTTCTTCATTTCACACATTAGAAGAGGAATTTCTCTCCTCCAATACTTTATATCTTCTTTATGGCATTCTTTAGATGACAACCATCTACAAGTGACATGACAAACCAATCAAGAGATTTAAGAAAAAAACATTATATTACATAACATGAATTAGAGAACAAAAATCAAATATAAGTTTTACGATGAATTGTACAAACACTAATCGCCTGCAAAAAATTTCTACTTACCTCATGTATTTCCTGAGATTATATATTACTTGTTTGACATTGTTGTTGAAGTTGTCCGGGAGAGAGAGAGGTAGAACATACTGTAACAATATATAAATCGTTTCATTTTCTAAACAAAGAGTAGACCAACAAAAATACCAACCATATTCATTGGAACAGAAAAAAATAAAAATTAAATGCATACCATAATAATTACCTTCATGAAGACATGCCAATCATGCGTTTTCACCCCCGCAAAATCACCTTTCTTTGTTATGATATTCTTCATGTTCGCACAAATCCGGTGGGAAATTTAATTTTTCGCATGACTTCTTTTACAACATTACTTTGCTAGTCCGATAATATCCATGGAAGTGAGTTTATATTAATTTGCGCTCCGTTTCTATGAAATTGAATGACGTCTTTCATTGCATGGTTTCCTTCTTGAATGTCTTTGCAAATTTTGGCAATTTTTTCTTTCTCACTCCTTCCATCCAATATTCGCCATAATGTTTTAGTCACATTCTTTCTGATATGCATTGTATCAAACAGATGAACAATTTGTAGGTGCTCATAGTAGGGTGACCTACTAAATTGTCTAGGATAACTTTTCATTCCTCATGGAATCCCATTAATTCCTTCATGATCACATGAACGACAATCATGAATAGTAGTTTATAAAGAAATTACATAAATCAATGTCAATTACAGTAAACAACACACAATAAAAAATACAATATAACATTTCATATATGATGATTCATGGCATACCTTGCCGATTTCTATTATTTTGCAACTTCCATAAGTGAGGTGTCATTCTCTACGTTTTTATTGCAGTCTCTTGCTTTCCATTGAACATATGTTTTTTGGTAGTTCGATACCCGTGATTCTTAGAGAGGAAGTTCCTATACTCATCAAACACCTCCTTTCCTAAGCTTTTGAACAACAAGATTTGATCTTAGGACCACAAACTGGGCATGCAAATTTTCCCTTTGTCTGAAGACCTACATAAAGAGATGGAATATCTATGTCAATTATAATTATATACAAAATGACTAGATTATTTAGAAAAACATGCGTGCATAGTATATTAACTAGTTCATACAATTAAATGCAAATAAAGTGGAACTTATAATTACATACCGCAAAAATGGGTTAACCATGGGGCATCATGTATTGTCCATGCAAGCATTGCATGGAATTGAAATTTCCTTTTTCGTATTAGTCTAGATATGTCATACATAGTGATGCCATTCCATAACTCTAGTAGCTTGTCAGTAAAAGGTTCGATATATACTTTCACATATTTGACTTGGTACTTACCTGATTGATTTGAACATATAAAAAATATAATTATAAGATGTACCATTTAGATATATAAACCATATTGCACAAGAGAAAAACAATAAATATATATATGACATTATGCAACAAAATACAACCAATGAGATGCCACTACATTAAAAAAAAAGCTGTACACACAATATACCTGGAACAATCATCGACAACATTATGTTAGTTTTTTAGCATTTAATTCAATCTGATCTAGGATCTTAACTGAGAGAACAACATGTACATCATATCAAACACAAGAGACAAGAGACACAAAGCATTTCACCAGGGAAAACCAAGAAGGTGAAAAACTCCGCAACTTCCTCAGAGATAGAATGAGCACCAATACAAATATCAAAAAGATCAAACCCCAAAACAAGAGATAGTTTCCTAGCAGCAACTCCTCCTCCACTTGTGTACACTCCTCCTCTCTCACTAATGTGAAGTGAGTGAGTGTGTGAATGAACAAATGAGAGAGTCACACTCTCTATTTCTACTTTACTTTCACTTGACCTTTACTCAACTAGGTCGACACCAACTTAACCACTTAACATAATGCTGACTGGGCCGACCCCACTAGGGTGGTCTAATAACCCTTTAACCCACATGACTCATATAGGGACGACCCCACCAAGGTGGTCTAATAACCCATCAAGTATAAGTTACGACACTTGCAAGTACAAATGATGACACTTCCAATCAGAGGAATAATACATCTCCGTTGGGGATACAATAAAGTACAAATGTAATACATACAATATACAAGTGAATATATTCCGAAGTTACAAATACATTAACACTCCCTCTTAACTAGGAAGGTATTCTCTTGACACAAGTCATCAATACTAGAGCTGGATCATCGTCATTGGATCACTGGAGCATCATCGTCATTGCTGCTATACTCTTCATCTTGATCACTGGTGCTATCTCTCAATTATTCTCATCATTGGAAGTTCTATAGAGCCAACCCTTTTTCATGTTGGTTTTAGGCATAGCCTCCTATAGGTATTCAACATCTCTAGCCATCCTATGGAATGTGTGTCAACAAAACCTCAAAAGAGCATCCGATCTCAAACTATCGGATCTCCCAGGCTCTTTTACATGTGAGCACCACAAAACTTCGAAAGAGAATTCAAGCTCAAATTATCAGATCTCCTAGGATCTTTTACATGTGGCCAGGAAAAACCTTAAAAGAGTGTCTTGCAACCTGCAAGATCTCTAAAGAGTATCCCAGGACTTTTACGAGCACACAGCTCAACCTATTGGATCTCCAAGACTGATTACATGCCTCATGTAGCAAAACCTCGAAAGAGTATTTGAGCTCAAACTATTAGATCCACATCGGATCTCCCATGATATTTTCTATGCTACCTATAGAAAACCCTCGAAAGAGTATCCGAGCTCAAACTATCGGATCTCCCAAGATCTTTTCTATGCTACCTGTAGCAAAACCTCGAAAGAGTATCCGAGCTCAAACTATTGGATCTCCTAGGATCTTTTCTATGTTACCTGCATAATCTGTCCATGGCCATAGAGTATTGACCTGATACTCATCACCCAGTTGATCATCCTCGTACGGAGCATCCTTCTAATGCTCATGATCGTACTGATCATCATCATACAATACATCATCCCGATGTACAACATCTGGAGCATCGACCTGATGCTCACCACACATGATCGTCTTGATCATCATCATAGCATCATCTCGTTGCAGATATTTCTCCCTACGGATAAAGAGAAATTCCCTTAGGATAAATTAGATTAAGCTAGCTATAAGCTAAGACAAAAATGAAACAAATGTAATCTTGGATCCTGGATTGAACTAGTATTTCAGAGTATTTACATTGGAGAGAAAGAGAGAAAGTAACTCAACTCCATTCTCGGTGTTTGTCCTGCTTGTAACTTTGATCCCGAAGTCCTTGCGATAGACCTGTTAAGACAACACAACACACAAGAACACACAACTTAAGTTCCAAATATATATAGATATAATTCATGAAACTGAAACATAATCAATACACACGAATTAGGAAACATGGCAAGTTATATTATTAAGAAGCTTGACAAGTACTTACAAAGGTTGCTTGATGTCCAAGCCAATCCTCCAGCTCCAAGTGTTTCCAGCTCTAGCTATCTCCACAAAGGGTTTATGATCATAGGTTTGATGCCCCCAAAAGTCCTCTATTGGCTCATAGAAGGCCTCTCTCTTATAGCATGTGGGAAGTTTAACCAACAAGAGAGAAGTGTGGATATATGGAGTGTTTAGTGGATCAAGCCAGCTAAACAGAGTGAGAGTTAGGATCGAATCAAAGGAAACAATCCCAACAAAATCTCTCAAAGCTTGAGATCCCAAAGTTCATGGAAAAAGGGCTATAACTGGACTACCGTGCCCCTAAGCCTGAGCAAAACGTGGTAGTACCGTGCCCCAGAGGAGGAGAAAAACACAGTAGTACGGACTATCGCGTTCCAATAGATATGCAGAGCGCGGTAGTGTTTGCAAACAGGACCAAGTGGGGTTGACAGATGGTAGAAAAATGTTTGTGTTCAGTGTTCATTGAGTGGTCTTCTGTTCTGGTTGTTTATCAAATAGGAGAAACTGTTGTCTATGTTATTTTGGTGTAAATATGCGACACTAGGTTTTCAAGTGTAATATTGAGGTATAACAGATTCCCCCTAAAGTGTGAGGTTAGAAGAGACTGATGGCCGAAAGACTTTACAAATACTGTGCAGAGATAGCATCGAGGGGAGCAACAAGGAGCTGAAACAGAAACAAAGTGTCAGATATACCACTCAAAGCATGGTTTCCAACCAATACATTGCAAATCCATGAATACTGTGATGATATAGACTATAGACAAGTCATGGCTACTATGAACAAGCGTAGATCCATGAGACAGTCATGACACAGCCATGACCAATACATAAGTGGATTTGTGTAACAATACAAATGAAATCTCGATCGCAACCTGTACGTAATCAAAACACAAAAAGGCGTCCAGGGTCTTCTACTCGATCGCAAATGATATGAATCTAGCCATGTGATTACAAGGTGTTGAAGTCGACCATGGTAGAAACCATTTGATTACCGGTCAATGATGTGAACCATTAACAAATGCGAGGGAAATCAACAATGATGACGATGATTCCCAAGGTATCTATAGTACATCTCAACGAAATACGAATAAAGGAGTTGATGTCAAGCATCCGAGAGATCCTTCAATCATAGGTCAATGATGAAAACCTACTGTTGAATACGAAGAAACCTTCCATTGAGGCATGCAGGTACCAAGGTACTAGTGGTTGAATCCTAAGCCTAATTCCTAGATAGTGATTTGGCGTCGTCAGGAATAGACTCGTCGAAGGTGGGACATGATGATTCCCACATCATTGACACGAAATTAGAACGAGAGGTAGTGTGAAACAATAGAAAAATGGAACATGTACTGACACAACGGAAATCATGACACAACAGATGACTTGGAACAATGCAAACCCTTTAAACATATAATGGCATGAAGCAGAACATGACAACAGGGATTACTGATAGTAGAGGATAGACATAGGACGAATAGACTCGTGGCCAGAGAGGCGACTTGAGATGATGACCATAACTTGGCGAGAATAGATCAATACCCAAAAAATAGACAAAGGACAGACACATGCCATGTTCAAAGGTGACGACTGAGAAGCTGCCAATAAAGTAAAATTGACTCATTTCCCAATTTCCCCCTACATGATGGATGAGTACCTCTTTGTTGTTTTACGAGCTTGAGGAGGATAACAGATGCTTGGTATAGCTCACCTCATATATGAGTCCGATCTCACATGTTTTATGAACCTGAGAAAGGAGGGGTTTTTCCCAAAGTGGGTCCTTCGATGTTAAGTTTTAACGAGTCCAACGAAAGAAAATTCGGCAGTTTTTCTCATTTAGAGAGCCTGAAAAACTTAAAGAAGGTTCCAGGATGTATTTTTTTCGTACTTTTAGTCCCTCAGTCCCGAGAAAGTGTAAAATAATTCCCGAGAGAACTCTCCTAGTCAAAAGTTGACTGAGGTATTCCTTTCTCGTAAATAGTCTAGACGGGCCGAAAAAGGGGTAACCTATCACCGAATAGACAACCTATCAAATACTTTTACAAGTGTGAAAGAGACAAGTGCACTTGGCAATCTTTTCGAAACAAGGGAGTATGAAAAGAGCTTAAAGAGAACTTCGATGGTCTTTTTCGTAAATTTGAATCATTTCGGCCCGAAAAAAGAATAAAATAAAACCGAAATAATACTTTCCTCATCGTTTTATGAGCACAAGTAAAGTTGACTAAGCTTGACATCGTTTTCTTGAATTTGACAAGCACGACACGGGTGTGAAAGGTGCTTGGAATCTTTTTCAAGTTTTAATCCATAGCACGAAAAAGATAAAGTTGGCTCTAATGAAGGTCAATAAGTAGGAAAATGCTAGTGTGAACGGTTTAGGAAGATCCTGTCAAAAAAGACTTGTGAAACCTCGAAAAGACATTAGTAGTGTGAAAAAAGCGTTTTAACCTAAAAAGATAAAATAATGAGCAAAAAATGAATATGTGACTTATATAAGCAAGGAGTAAAAATGAAAAATTACCATTTCACCTTGGTTATTTTTCTCATAGACGAATTTCATCCATTGAAAGGAAAAAAATTCAAGCGTCCATATCTGGAGATCCGAGGCATCATTTCGACATCCATCTGCGCCAGGTACGAGCTCTCAAGCTTCTCTTTCAATTCATGGCTTAAAATCTTAATTTCAGTGAAGTTTTTCCAATTTTTGAGGAAGCTCTATGTCGCTTTTTTTGCCTTTGTAACTACTGCGGGCTCTCTGTGTCGAGAAGTGCGGTAGTACCACTCTGTGTAGCCACATGGGGGCGTGGTAGTGCTCTGTACCGTGCGATCAGTTGGATTCCAGGTGCAGTAGTGGCGGAAAGAGGATAAAAATAAATTTCTTTCTTCTAATTTTTGGACTGAGATCAAGTTACTATCTTGCTCATGAATGTTTCTTTGTACTTTTTGCAGGATTCTATACATCGTTTGAAGTAAAATGGTTGGATGGAAAGAGAGAGAGCATGAAAATGATGATTTGTTGGTTGAAAATGATCAAAATACCCTAAGTGCACTGCGGAACTATGGGTTATTAAATTCTTGAAGACCAAAGGTATCCGTCAACAACCCAAACTTCTCACTCACATCATACAAATGTGGGACCCCGACATTCAATCTTTTTGAGTTGGGTAGCATACCCTTGAGATTGAGCTTGAGGATATCTATTTTCTCACTGGCCTCTCAAAGAGAGGGGCCCGAATGAACTTAACAGGGTTCAGGGCTTCGAAAACGAGCACCGATGTCTTGATCGCTCGTTATTGTCGTCAAGGTTCCGGGAAGAAAAGTGGGAAAGTGGTCATTAAGGATGTTCTAGAGCTTCCAACGAGAACCGTGTTGTTTACCATCACCCGAGTGGTGGGTAGTACAAGTCCTCATCAGAAATATCGCACACAAATGAATCTTGCTGTGGAGGGTTTAGCACCAACATTGTTCAACTGGTGTGAAGGGGTACTATCCAATCTCAAGGAGCAAATAACCAAGTGTAGGAATGGAGAGAACCGCGAGTTTGGTTATGGGAGCATTTTGGTCACCTTCTTTTTAGAGAGGTTGCTGCTGTTGCGTCCACAGCTGACCATGCCTATCCACCCTGTTACTGAACCGAGGATGGGTCGATGGAGTGAGTATGTAGGGAGACTCAGGGGGCCACAACATTTAGCCTTTGGTGAGGACTTCTTCTCATGGATTGAGGAGTAGATCATGATGATCGAGGACTACCCCTATGCAGGGGTGGACTTCCACGAAGATATTTACTTGGAATTGCCTGATGATGAGGATTGGGATGACTCAGGTATGACCTTCACTAATGTATTTTCAATTTTTTGAATATGTAATTTTTAGTCATTTTTGGAATGTGTGAAAAGATCTAACATATGTACATGTGCATGTCGCAGATCGTGGACCAAGGAGACCCGCAGGCTACTCACCATTACACCGAGGCAAGGTCGAGTACCGGGTTGCTTCGGAGGAGGAAGAAGAAGAGGAAGAAGTAGGAGGCGTTTGTGATATAGAGCAAAACCTGTAGGGTTTGACTTTTGGAGTCCCAGCTATGAGGATGGATAATGTTCCCCTCCATCTCCAACGGCACACTGTGGGCATGCCTAGGTGTATTGGTCTACTCCTCTGTAGGGTGTCTAGGGATATAGTTTACTACCATCAGTGGTGTGAGGAATCTAAGGAGGCTCGTGATAGATCTTCTAGATCTCCTTAGACAGTAGTATTTTATCTTTTTGCGGCATGTACACGATATGTAGGCTAGAGAGCCAATTTTTGTATGGGATTGGATCCCAAATTTTGTATTTAAACACAAACTTTATGTATTCAGAAAAACACTTTTATATGTGATGATATATACATATGGACCTACTTCTATGACTTATCCATTTACAGTGACTTGCGTGTTTATTTTATGATGTATGGGCTAGATGCCAATCCAAAATGTAGTTAGCTAATGAGTCAGCTACAAAATTGAATTCTCTTGGTATCTGTTGATATGAAATATAATTAAAAGATTGTTCCAAGAGGCATACCCTATGAAATAAGCAAAGCAAAATAGGATTGCGAATAGCGTAAATGCGGTTTAAATGGGACACCACAAGTTGGGAGTCTAGAAAGACTGACAAGGAGTTGAATCCAAGAGAAGCAACCTCGGTTAAGAGTCCAATGGTTGTGTGGTACTCTGTAATATTGTTGGTTGCAGGACCCAAGCAAGTGCCTCTTGAAGATACCAACTCTCCAATAGGAGAATAGATTACCCAAGCTGCATAAGCGAGGTTCCGGGTGTGTCGGCTCGCACCATCAGCGAATCAGTAGTAGGTAGCCATCTGCGCATAAAAGCACAAGTCGAGGTGAATGGGGATACATGAAGTAAAATCCATGCATACTGCTACGAACATAAAATAAGATAATACTTAAATAATTAATAATTAGGTTAACTAAGTTAGGTTATGAAATGAGGCGTCTCCTCAACATCAAAAGCCCGAGCCATATTTAAGGTAGGGCCATCATTGTAACATATCATCTTTTATATCATCAATCAAATATATTATTCTTATCTATTATTCAATATGAGAGTCGGATTCGACTATTAACCTAGTGAACGGATACGTTCACTGCATTTGGTATCAGAGCTCGGATTTGGCTCCTTCGACCTGAGCTCAGATTCGGCTCCTACACTCAGAGCTCGGTTTCGGCTTTCCCTTTAGAGATCGGTTTCGGCTCTCCCTTCAAGTCCAACCAGAGACAGTTGCTGCTCGGAATTATCAAGTTTCTTGAGTTACCGGTCCTTGACCTAAACTAGGATTTTGGCCAGTTATTTCAGAGCTTCTCTGACACACCTTCAACACGAGGCTTTTATCCTCCTCCCAAACTCCATCTCCCCCACCTCTCCTCCATGCTGCCCCCACGTCCACGCTCCCTTATCTGCGTCTGCACACGCCGTCTCCACCCACTCCACACCCCCGCGTCTTCTCCCTCCCTCCATCTCCCATCACCCCCATGTCATCTCCGGCCAGCTCCCTCTCCACCATTCACACCATACTTCCACCCCCACTCTCAATCATCCTGTCCACCACTACCCACGCAATCCCCTCACGCATTCATTCCCTCACTATCACGGCCCACTACCACGAGCCATGCCACACTCAACTGGCATCAGATCTCCATCCTTGTACGCTACACGCTCTCCACCTGCCATTTTCTACCCTAATCATCTCTCGGACGCAATCTCTGCACTCCCCACACCCACGTTTCCCATGTCACTTCGTCCACACTATTTCATGAGCCACCTGGACGCACTGCCCAACCATCCTCACATTCGTTGTTTCCCTCCAACTGCGTCCTGCGCAACGTCCATCTTCTAGCCACCTCCACGCCAGCTCCTCTTGCAATCCTGCAATCCTCCCCGCTCAATCGCTCCCGCCTTCCATTGAAACCCTACAAAAAAAAATTAAATTAAATAATAAACAATATAATAATAATATTATATTTGTTTAGATATTTTGATGTAAAAAAATAACTATATATTAAACTATATATATATATATATATAGTTTATAAAACCATTAATATTAATAATATTATTAATTAATTAATTAATAATTATTATTATATAAAAAAAAATATTATTATTTTGAAATCATAATTATATTTTTTTTTGAAAAAAAAAAGTTATTTAACATAATACAAAGAAAAAAAGAAAGAGATAGTAAAAAAAAAACAGAGAGAAAAATAATATTATTATTTTATTAAAATAATAATTACTTTAAAAAAATAAAAATAAAAACCGAAAGAAGACAAGAAGAAGTCAAGGAAGAAAAATTATCACCGAAAAAGTTGAAGGAAGAACCATCAAAGAAGTCAAGTCAATTGAAGACTCAACAAAGAATTCAAAGGCCATCTATAGTCCAGAACGAGCATCCATCACCGAAGAAGTCGAAGACCATGGAAGCCGGTTTGCGACTACAAATAGAGGAATTAGAAGCCACATTAAAATGTTATCAAAAAGACAATGAAAGATTGCACGACATAAATAATAGTTCAAAAATAAGAATTGAATTACAAGAAAGGTGCAATCAAATAAAAATATCTGACCAAGAAAGGCGTATAGAAAAATTGTATGCGCAAATTGATGAATTAAAAGCCAAAAATGAATTCAATCAGAGGTCAGGAAATCAAGATATAAAGAAGGAAATAAATAATTACGAAGCAGAAATAATACGCTTGAACAAAATCGTTAGTGACAAAGATGAAGAACTAACTCAGATACGACATAAATTAGAAAGTCAAGAATAAGAGGTCGGCCAATGTCGACAACAGATAAAAATTCTTCAACAACAAAATGACGACTCTAAAAAGGCACACAAACTAGAGATCGCAAAGAGTAATAAAACACTATCCGACAAATCCGAAGAAATTTTCAGATTAAGATATCATAACAAGACACTAGTCACAAAAATTAAGATGTTGA
This sequence comes from Larix kaempferi, assembly GCA_027924585.1. Taxonomy (NCBI): domain Eukaryota; kingdom Viridiplantae; phylum Streptophyta; class Pinopsida; order Pinales; family Pinaceae; genus Larix; species Larix kaempferi. The sequence goes on from BSBM01000264.1 coordinate 7,858,817, forward strand.
AAAATAGTCGGAAGACAGAACAATCTACGGAAGACATTGAAGGAAAACTTCTAGACAAGAAGGAAGAAAATAGTTGTATCAGAAGTCATAATGAAGATCTTAAGGAACAACTTAAGACATCTGAAGATGACAGAAAATCGCAATTCGAAATGATTAAAAAGTTTCAAAATGATAATAGGAAATGAGAAAACAAGTTGGAAAAGATACAGAACAAAAACTTAAATCCTCAAGAGACGAAAATACAACTTCCAACTCAGATCAATGCTCTAATGGAGACATTCGTAAACGAAAATGACATCGTGAAAGTTCCCTATCAACACCCCAACTAGAAAAACCGATATTTGAAAAAGTGGGAAATGTCGAAAGATAATGGTACTAATGTGATCAAATCTCCTGACGACACATCACTAGGGAATCCCATCAGTCCACAACAAATCAATTTGAGATGGATTGATCCGTCGACATATCAGAAGTTATGTTCGACTCTTAGCAATTCGTATCGACATGTTTCGTCATCTACAACACCACATAAAATGATGCAGAAACATTATAAGGCTTTAAGGACAAAGCCTTTCTAAGAGAGTGGCAATGCTACGAACATAAAATAAGATAATAATTAAATAATTAATAATTAGGTTAACTAAGTTAGGTTATGAAATGAGGTGTCTCCTCAACATCAAAAGCCCAAGCCATATTTAAGGCAGGGCCATCATTGTAACATATCATCTTTTATATCATCAATCAAATATATTATTCTTATCTATTATTCAATATGAGAGTCAGATTCGACTATTAACCTAGTGAACGGATACGTTCACTGCACATACACACACAAAAGAAGAAAAAACAAACTAAGTACATTATGTACAAAAAATATCTTACGTAGGATGAACCTACGCGTAGAAGCATTTTAGGTACAGCCCGTTGCGGGGCTGTGCCAATGGTATGCTGTCACAGTCGACGAGTTAGTAGGATCCTTTCGCCAATACACGTTTTACAACAAAGGGGCCGTACCACATGGACTCTAGCTTTCCTTTTCCAAGTTTGTCATGCATTTGGTCATATGTGAGTACGAGGTCACCTTCGTTGAAAACCCGAGGTTGAACAGTTTTATCATACTATGCTTTGACGCATTTTTTATGGGCTTCATTGGCTAAAGCAACATCTCAGCGGGTTTCATCTAGCTTGGATATGTATAGAAACCGTTCCTCTTCGGAAGTGGTATTGGGAAGTAGCTCTATGGCTATCTTGAGTGACAGGATTTCACATTCGATCGATAAAATGGCTTCCAAGCCATACACCAGTTGGAATGGTGTGAACCCGGTAGCACTTTTCACTGAGGTTCGGTATGCCCATAATGCCAAAAAAAGAGCTGCGTGCCAATTGGACTTATGGGTACCCACAATGCGCTGAATCATGCATTTCAAAACCTTGTTAATGGCTTCGACTTGGCCATTGGCCTGTGGGTAGTACAGGGTTGAGTTTTCACGATGAAAACTTAACTTGGCGCTCAATTCTTCGATCATATGGTTCTTGAAGTGGGAGTCATGATTAGTCACGATGGACTATGGAACTCCAAACCTAGCTATGATGTGACTAAATATGAAATGTCTGGCTGTTTTACCATCCTCAGCATAAGTAGGCATCGCTTCATCCCATTTTGTGAAATAATCCACAGCTATTATGACATAGATATGCACCTCGGTTGAAGTGGGATTACAGTGCGTGAAATCGATACCCAATTTAGAAAAGGGGTCGATCACAACTACAAGATGAAGTGGAGCAGGATGCGAGCATGTCTTACTGTGAAAGAATTGACAAGGTGGACATTTTTTGACTGTTTCAATGCAGTCCTTGAAAATTGTGGGCCAGAAATATCCCGCTTGTAGTATCTTCTGGGCCGTAGCCATCCCAGAGAGATGAACACCACATGCTCCAATGTGGTAGTCATTAAGAACGTGTTCAGCCTCATCTAAAGTTAAACAACATCGAAGAACGGTATCAACGCCACGACGGTAAATGGTATTGTTAATTATAAGGTAGTACTTGGTGTGATGTCGGATATGTCGACGTTCATCGCAGTTGAGGTCGGGGAAAAAACGTTGGGTTTGGAGATAAAGTAGAAAATCCGCATACCACGGGTCGGGCGTGCTGATGAGGAACAATGATTCATCGGGAAGAGAATCGATGGGGTCAAGTTTCTCAGTAGCACGGGGCAAATTACAAATCAAATCTGCAAAGACCAAATATTTCTTGGATTTGGATTTGGAAAATTCCAAGTCAAACTCTTGTAGTATAACAATCCAACGGGAATATTTCCCCCCAAGCACTTGACGTGTGAGGATGTAGTACATTGGATTGAAATCCGCTATGACAGTGGTCTGGTGGAGTAGGATGTAGTGACGGAACCTCTGGACAGTGAATACTATAGCCAGAGCCAACTTTTCAACATGTGAGTAGCGAGTTTCGGAGTCAAGGAGACTCTTACTAAGATAATACACTACATGTTCTATGCTGTTGATGTCTTCTTGGACTAACACCATGCCAATGGTGGAAGTCGAAGTTGCGAGATATAGAATGTAATCCCGTGTGTAATTGGGGGGTTGAATCAAAGGATCTTTAGTTAAGGCTGCCTTTAGATGATAAAAGGAACGCTGGGCTTCATCATTTCAAAAGAAGGGGGTGTTCTTCTTTAGAATCCTCATGTAGCCTTTTGTTACCTTAGCAAAATTTCATATGAAATGGCATAGAAAGTTTGCGCGTGCTTGCAAACTTTGAAGTTCTGGTATGTTCGTGGGGGAAGGTAAAGCTAAAATAGCTTCCACCTTTGCGGGGTCCAGTCGTATACCATCTTTGGAGATTATGAATCCCAAAAGTTTTCCGGCTTCAATGCAAAAAATGCATTTATGCGGGTTCAAACGAATATTGTAGCGACAACACCTTGCAAAGACAACGCCTAAGTGATCAGGATGATCTTCCCGATTTTGAGAATGAGCGGGAAGGTCATCAAGATATTGTTCTGCAATATGTTTGATATCGTGAAATGCGTATGACATCGCCCGTTGGAAAGTTGCCCTGGTGTTTTTTAGGCCAAAAGGTAACTTTCGATATGCAAAGATTCCCCATGGGTAGATAAAGGTTGTTTTATGTTGGTCCGCTGGGAGTATCTCGATCTGATTATAGTCGAAAAATCCATCCATAAATGAAAAGATGACACTCTCGATGCATTTATCGATGATCTGGTCTATGAACGGAGTTGGGTAGTTGTCCTTTGGACAAGCTTTGTTCAAGTCACTGTAATCGATATAGACTCTAATCATACCCTGTTTCTTGGCTATGGGAACGATATTAGATACCCATTCTGTTAGCGGGACATCATAGATAAAACCAGCACGCAAAAGTTTTTCGACTTCGGCTTTGATAGTGGCTGCCTTACGGGGGTGGACGGGTCGGAGTTTTTGCCGAACTGGTCGGGCGCCAGGAAAGGTTGGAATCTTGTGGACCACTATAGAAGGATCTACTCCTGGCATCTCTACATAAATCCAAGCAAAAACATCGCAGAAATTTTTAAAGTAGGCACTGTAGAACTCCATTTTGGTGGGAGTACATGTCTTGCCAATGTGAATGTTTTCCATGACACCAGGCTTCACTGAAATGTCGATGGGAGTGGTTTCCATGAGACTGGCCAAGTTTCCTTCAGAAAATATTTCATCGAATGAAGTGGGAAACTTGGTTTGAACTATTCCAAGTGAAGTGCTGGGTTTAGTATCTGGCTCGATCTCCTGGGTAGTGGGAAAAGAAGACCGATGATGGAAATATCCCTAAGGTGGTTCATCACTGCACATAACCTCCATGATTGATTCGTCAGTAGGAAAAATCAATGTGAGAGGATCGATAAGTGGTGAGGATGAACTAGCCTCAGACGAGAGCTGTGCCACCATGTGATGGGTAGTAGGAACAACCCAATCAGTGGCTGACTGGATCGCCTCATACGCTACGAGGTTCCTGTTTAACAGCATGGAGTTTCCGTAGTTTTCAATCTCGGTAGGACTCGGTATCATCCAAGAATCATTGAATGGGGTGATACTTGATGATATCATGTTGACGGGCTGTACAGGGGATCCGACCTCTGGGAAAAATCCGATAAGGGAGGAATCCTTCATAAGACCAACGCCAACGTCTTGAAAACGTTATCGGGGCTGATCCAATAATGGGACAGTGTTGGCGAAGTTCGAATGAGAGTCTGGAATACAGTAATCTACCTTGTCTATGGTGACAATCTTCCCTTCATGAGGAAATTGTACGAGTCGAAAGACGGTAGATGCTATGGCAGTCATGGCATAGAACCAATTCCGACCAAGTAGAAGATTGTAATCTAATGGCACATCTATGACTTCGATGTGTATAGATACTATTTTCCCCCCCAGTTCAACACCAATCGCAGGAATGAGTCCGTAGGGATGAAAACCATGTCCGTCAAATGCTCTGAGAGTAGTAGGAGAATTTGTGACTTCGGGTGAGCCTAATCCTCTCCAACAATTCAAAGACATAATCGACGTGGAAGCACCCTCATCTAAGACAGTGCGATGGATGCTATTTCCATGGATTTTTGTATGAACCTGGAAGGCTAACTGATGGGAAAGCCGAGGTTTGACATACTCCAAGTTAAACATGGTGGTGTTTGAAGTATCTGGGTCTACTGCCCCCAGTTCTAAAAGTAAGGTTCTGCGCTGCATAGGGAAGTGTTGGAGAACCTCCAGGGTCGACATTGCACATGGTGCTTGAGTTAAGTCCTCAACAATGTTGTAATTTTGGGCAACTCGTGCATTAGGATTGAATGTTTCCTTTCGGATGGTGCCCTTGGGTGGGCATAGCACTGTGTTTGTAGGAGGTCTCTCGATATGGAGATGTCCATTGGGGAGAGGTATGAGAGGAGGATCTTCAACAGGTGACTTTCCCTTGGCTGTCTCTGGTTGTTTGTTTGAACCTGGGGGGTTATCATACGTCTTCTAACGAGTGGTAATATGAATCTCTTCATTACTCGTCATCGATATTTTTCGATTTGCAGATGTCTCTCTGCAAGGTGGGTTGTTCGGATTGCCCCCTTGCGGGGGATCATGGGTGATCATTTGCTGTTGCTGCTGAGGGAAAGGATCGGTTTGTTAGTTTTTCAGAATTTACTTCAATCTGATCTAGGATCTTAACTGAGATAACAACTTGTACAACATATCTACATCATATCAATCATGGACACAACAATGCAAGCACACAAGAGACACAGAGTTTACTTGGGGAAAACCATAAAGCTTAAAAACCCAAATAACTTCCTCAGAGATAGATAGAGCAATGATACAACCCACGCATAAGAGATATACATCTCCTAGCAGCAGCTTCTCCTCCTCCACAAGTGCGCCACTCTCCAAAGAGTGTGTGAGAGAATAGAATGATCAAATAGAGTGCCTCCCACACTCTATTTATACATGACTTGACTTTCCTAATAACCTGTACTAGGTCGGCCTTAACTTAACCACATAACATAATGCTGACTGGGCCGAAACCCAATAGGGTGGTCTAATAACCCTTTGACCCACATGGCCGACCCCCAATAGGGTGGTCTAATAACCCTTTGACCCACATGGCCGACCCCCAATAGGGTGGTCTAATAACCCTTTGATCCACATGACTTATACAGGGCCGACCCCAACAAGGTGGTCTAATAACCCATCAAGTATAAGTTACGACACTTACAATATAAATGACGACACTTCTGTATAGAGGAATAATAACATCTCTATAGGAGTACAATATACATAGATGAAATACATGGGTGAAATTAATTCTGAAGTTACATATACATCAACACTCCCTCTTAACTAGGAAGGTATTTCTCGACACAGATCCGCTAGCACAAGTCTTCTTCTCTGTATCATCATCATCGAATCATCGTCATCATCACTACTACTTCTATCTCAATCAATCTCTAAATATACTCATCATAGGAATTTCTACAGATCCAGTCCTTTTTCATACTAGATGTAGGCCCACCATCTGCAGGTCTTCATCCTCACTGGCCATACTGTGGAATCCTCAGGACTTATTACGTGCATCACAAAACCTGGCTGCAGCATCCCAAGCTGTTACGAGAGCACACTTTATGTGTCAGATCTCCCAGGAGCACATTACATGTGACTGTCACAAAACATTAAAAGAGTCTCTTGACTAGCAAGAACCCTAAAGAGCATCTGAGGCCTTTTTCATCCTATCCACATCTCTAGGACTTATTACATGTGACCCCCACCACAAAACCTTAAAAGAGTGTCTTGTCAAGCAAGATTCCTAAAGAGCATCTGAGGCCTTTTTCATCCTATCCATATCTCCAGGACTTATTACATGTGTCCATGGCAATGCCTCGAAAGAGCATCTGAGGCCTTTTTCATCCTGTCCAGATCTCCCAGGTCTACTTACATGCCATAGGACAAAACCTCGAAAGAGCATTTTCCAGATCTCCCAGGGAGCTATTATATGCCAACGACAAAACATAGCAAGAGAATCTACAAACCTCCTAGGGTGCTATTATATGTCCTCCCAAAGCAAAACCTTGAAAGATGATTTGACAGATATCCCAGTGAGCTATTATATGCCAATGGAAAAACCTAGCAAGACAATCTGCAAACCTCCCAGGGTGCTATTATATGCTTATCTACACAACCTATCCATGACCACGTAGTATCAACCTAATACTCACCATACATCATCTTGATGTACACATGATCATCCTGATCATCATGACTACATCGTCCTGATGCATGTCATCTGGAGCAACATCCTGAAGCTCATCATCCATGATCATCCTGATCATACAATGCATCCACCTGATGCATATCAGTATATGCCTGATACATATCATCATACATGATCCACCTAATCATACAATGTATCCACCTGATACATACACAAATACATACACATGATACAACTGATCATATCTAGCATCCAACATGATGCATACATACATAAATGATCCAACTGATCATATCCAACATCCAACATGATGCATACATACATAAATGATCCAACTGATCATATCCAACATCCAACATGATGCATACATACATAAATGATCCAACTGATCATATCCAACATCCAACATGATGCATATACATATACAGAGCAGTAATTGGAGCATTGTCCTGATGGTCATCATCCAGCGCTTACATCCACATCCATGTGAAGGATCCTCCTTCCAACATGCTTGGAATGGCTTCAGCAAATGTCTCCATCACTTCTTCCTCGATGTGTCATTGATCTGAAGAACACCAAGGCTCTCTGAAGTACTCGAACTTCACTCTGGATAGTGGCTTCGTAAGCACATCTACAATCTGCCCATCCATCGCAACATACACAAGATTCACTGCTCCTCTTTGCACCATATCCCTAATATAGTGATATTTGATCTCTATGTGTTTTGACCTGTCGTGGAACACCGGGTTCTCAGACAGCTTCACACAACTCTGGTTGTCATAAAAGATACCAGTAACCTCCAGCGGGAGATCAAATAACTTAGACAGTAGGTTCCTAAGCCATACTACCTCACAACTAGCCGAACAAGCTGCAACATACTCTACCTCGGCTATACTCAGTGCTACACAGGACTGCTTCCTGCAAAACCAAGGGATCACACCTGATCCCATACTGAAGAAGCACCCAGAAGTGCTCTTCCTATCTGTAGCACTTCCTTCCCAATCTGAATCAACATAAACCTACAGGTTAAACCTTTGATTCACATCATACTTGAGCCCATAATCAACTGTACACTTCAGGTACCTCAGAATATGATTTACAGCAACGAGGTGAACACTCCTTGGATCCATTAGAAACTGGATCAATGTGTTCACCGCAAAGCAAATATCTGGTCTCATGTTCATCAGGTACATCAAGGACCCAATCATCTGACGATACATAGTGACATCAACTGGCTCAGATGAAGCATCACACAAAAGATTCAGGTTCAATGCCATAGGTGTGGCCATGGCCTTGCAGTCCATCATCGCGAACCTCTTCAGGATCTCCACTGTATACTTCCCTTGTCCAAGGAAGATTCCATCTGTACCTTGCCACACCTCCATTCCTAGAAAATAGTGCATCATCCCCAAGTCCTTCTTAGTATCGAAAATCAAGCTATCATTACCTGTTACAAATAGATCATCTACATACAACAGTAGTATCACAGGATTTCCTTCCTCAATCTTGTAGTAAAGGTTGGAATCCACTTTACTCTTGGTAAAGCCCAAACTGGATAGAAAGCTGTCTATCCTACCATACCAAGTCCTAGGAGCTTTCTTCAAGCCATACAAGGATTTCTTCAACCTGCACACATATGACTCCCTGTCATGTGTCTCAAAACCAAGTGGCTGCTCCACATACACTTCCTCCTTTACTACACTATTCAAGAAAGCTATCTTGACATCCATTTGGTGTATCTTCCATTTCATCACTGCAGCCAGGGAAAGCACTGATCTGATGGAAGTGTACCTGGCTATAGGAGCCAAAGTCTATTCCCTCTTTATGAGAGAAGTCACGAGCTACAAACCTTGCTTTGTATTTTTCTATGCTACCATTTGTAGCATGCTTGATCTTATAGATCCACTTGGAAGTAAAAACAGACTTCCCTTCTGGTTTTGGGATTGCATCCCAACAATCATTCTTCATGATCGAATGGTACTCCTCGATCATGGCATTCTTCCCGAATCCTAGGAACTTCAATATTTTTAATATCTTCAATAGATAACTTTGTTGTTGAACAAATGTTGTAGTCCTTCTTTTGTAGGTAATGGTATACGATCTTTCCTACAAAACAAGTTAAATTGCATGATTAGAAAACATCTCATAGTTTTCAGAACAAATTATTATACATAAATAAATATGTGATACAGTCATGCAATTATCTTAGCCAATACTTCAATACAACATTTATCCATATCCCGTAACTTTCTAGATTCCTTCCAGTCTCTACCAGAACATTGTTAAGAGTGTGCACAACTCCCAACATGTCAGCAAAGAGGTTTTGTTCTAGATAAGTAGCAATGGAATGTTGTACAGTGCCATAGGTCACTTACCCATGTATATTAGTAGTATACTGTTCATCAATGCAACTATTCTAATATGCACAACCTAATTCTAGTAACATCAATATATACATTATTGAGCAGTATTATTTAAATAATTAAATATGCAAGAAATGATAATTCAAATACTTATCTTTGTTTGTTTGTTTGTTGGGTTGACTCCCTCTCAGTCTTTGCTTCCTTTCTGTAACTCCATTCTGATGTGGATTGTGAGAAGTGGTCAACTCCCTCTGAATATCTGCATCCATGCAGAAACTACTGGAGTGTGCTCCCTCTTGATCTTTGCTTCCTAGATTACCTGTCCTTGAACTTATATCCATCCTCGATCACTATGCATGCTTACAAGTATCATTATTGTGATATCCTTGAGATCTTATACATAATCATACATTTACTAGTATATTCTCAATACTATCAAAACACAATAATCTCAAGCATGTATAGTCATGATCATTTCAAACAGAAATAATAAGCATTAGTATTCAAGGACTCTTATGGTTAGTCATATCATAAATTAAAGTAAGAAACATAATATGCCTACACCCGTGATTACTCAAACCTATTCTTTCGTGACTCTTCTGGTTAAGAAACATAATATGCATACACCCATGATTATTCAAACCTGTGAATAATCATTATCAATCATGCCATGTATACTTTACACAAGGTAGGATTCTAACTTGATATAGGAAAAACATACTTGGATTAATATGTGAGCTGGTTATTGTCTAACATACCCACATGGTGTATTCTTGTTCTCTTAAGTGACTTGTGCTAGTAACCTTTGTCTTCATGTCACCATGGTCATATGTTCTTGAACTAGAACATGATTTGTGTTTCTTGATGTACCTTTCATGTTAGTGGACAACATCAACCTCATACAACATCAAAATGCATTAGTACAATCGTAAGTGTCAAAAACCCTAATCAATGAATATATTCTATCATGCATTCATAATTTTATTAAGGTGATAGGACAAGTTTATAATTAACCAAGATTGTAATAATCATAATAATATGAAGACAAACATATCATAAACTTAATTATGAACATAATTCGTGTTAGAAAAAACAGGATCGCAGAGCAATAACAATAAACAGAAATGCAAATATAGTCACACATACACATTACAAGAGAGACACAAATATATCGTGGTTCACCCAACTTGGGCTACGTCCACATTGAATTTGCCAGTCCTTATTATTATTACCGTCCAGCAAGGTGAAGGAATACAACCTGCAACACAACCATTGCACTTCCTCTTCTCTGTTTCACAGTCTCTCTCCTGATCTCAGAGATATTTACAATGCATAAAACCTAATACATCATCATACCTAGCCGTATTACAATGTCTTTATTTTATAAGGGAAATACAATGGGAAAATACCACGGGATACCCAAAACCATGGGCCCGCAAAACAGCTGGCGAAAATAGTCTGAATTTTTTTTTTCCAGAGGCGTTGCCCCCGAACCCCCGTCGAGGGACTGGCCCCTAGACCCCCTAGCCAGGGGGGATGGTCCCCCCTGGAACCCCATGGGGGGGAGATTCCCCCCCACGCCCCCCCGCTGGGGTGACTGTACAGTCCACCTACATATCATATAAAAATGGGGTACAAACACGGCTGATACAATATCATCTATGAGACTAGAAGATATGGCTCCACAACAAACAATTCGAAACATACCTGAATGAGTCATTCCTGTCGAGATTGCTGGTAATCTTATTTTGTAAGGCCTCAGCCTCATCTCCCTCTGAAACAGGAACTTCTTCACTTATGCAGGTGACCAATCCATTCTCTTCTATGATTAACCCAATCCACTTGATTTGCAGGAACTGGATCTGGAGCTAGATTAGGGTTTGTGAGAGAAACCCTAGAAATTAAAACTTTGAATTTCAAACTTCTAAAAGGATAGAAATATGTGCCTTGATGAACTGATCAAGCCAGTATATTCAGAATTTGAAAACTGCAAAGTTTCACCCCTCAATTTTTCCTTTGAAACTTTCGTATTCACTGGACATGACCCCAAACTAGGGTTTGATAAAGCCCACCCTTCTACCCAATCAAAAGGTTCTATCCAAAGCTCTAAGATTCTACTTTTCTGAGGAGCTTCCAATTGTGGTCATAGATTTTAAAAATTCCCATTTTTGTAGAAGCCCTAATTTTCCACTTTTTCGATCAAAGTCCCGAACTAGGGTCTGATCAAGCCCGACCTTCTGCCCAACCAGAAAATCTAATCTTGGTCTCTAAATTTCGATTTTTATGAGTAGCATTCAGCCGTGGTCTCTGATTACAAAATTTCCAACTTTCTCCAAAACCCTAAATTCTTGAAGCCATGAATGAAGGTGCTAAAAAATAATTCTGTTTTGAAAAAAAATATGTACCTGATTGTTTTTGGTGTAACTCCGAACTTTCCAATCCACAAGGTTTGAAACTTCTACTTGTGGTATCCCGACCTGTCATCTTTCCAACCCCACAGTTCTGACCTCAATTGGATTCTCTGAGAGAGAGTTATGCCAAGTGTCGCAACGTGACCTGTTTATGGGATAAAACATGAGGGCTAACTTGTATGGCATGCCACGTGTCACTAGTTTAGTTTCAACCTCTGAAAAAGTTACTTGAGAAAGTACAGTCCGTGCACTACTTGTCATTTTTACGAAATTTCATTTGGAGCTTCCTAGACCAAGTTATGACCTTTTTTCCTAGGTCACCTGTTTATGAATCAGATATGGAAGAGGCAAAAACCCTAGATTGTACAGATTATAAAACAGAATGTACAACGAATTAGAAGTTGTCCTTTGGAAACAAGGTACATGGGGATCTGATATTCGACCTGTAAATGTTTCAGATCTGAAAAATTTGCCAAAATGGATTTATAGCGAAAGTGCTATGATGACTGGTTGTTGCATCGCTAGTGCAACAAGTGTCATACATGCCATACCATGCCTTCTTTCAGGCTAGCTCTGATACCATGTTAGTTTTTCAGAATTTACTTCAATCTGATCTAGGATCTTAACTGAGAGAACAACATGTACAACATATCTACAGCATATCAATCATGGACACAATAATGCAAGCACACAAGAGACACCGAGTTTACTTGGGGAAAACCATAAAGGTGAAAAACCCCAATAACTTCCTTAGACATAGATAGAGCAATGATACAACCCAAGCATAAGAAATAGACATCTCCTAGCAGTAGCTTCTCCTCCTCCACAAGTGCACCACTCTCCAAAGATTGTGTGAGATAATAGAATGATCAAATAGAGTGCCTCCCGCACTCTATTTATACATGACTTGACTTGCCTAATAACCTTTACTAGGTCAGCCTTAACATAACCACATAACATAATGCTGACTAGGCCAACACCCAATAGGGTGGTCTAATAACCCTTTGACCCACATGGAAGACCCCCAATAGGGTGGTCTAATAACCCTTCAACCCACATGACTTATACAGGGCCGACCCCAACAAGGTGGTCTAATAACCCATCAAGTATAAGTTACGACACTTACAATATAAATGACGACACTTCTTTATAGAGGAATAATAACATCTCTATAGGAGTACAATATACATAGATGAAATACATCAGTGAAATACATTCCGAAGTTACATATACATCAACACGGTTAATACTGCTGAGCGGGAGGATCCTTTGACAAATTTATTGACTTCGTCCTTGTAGGGGTAGTCACGTGTATAGTGATCCTCTTGGCATATGAGGCAGGGGAACTTTGCTTTCCGATGTGGTTTGGGGTCGTTGTGAGTAGGTTGTGGCTTGGGGTTCTCCTGCTAGTTTGAATTTTTCTTGGATTTTCCATGATTGTTCTTCTTCTTTCCTCTAGATGGTTGTGAAGTAGATTGAACCGCATTCACCTCGAAGGAGAGAGCAAAAGAAGTAGAAGCTTTAGGAGCAGCCTGGGGTGGAGTGGGGGAAGCAGGAGTTTGTTGCCTCATCGGTTTAGTAGCAGGCTGGGCCTTGACTGAACCGACAATGCCGTCGATAGGGGGTTCAGTGGCAAGCTTAGTTGGAGTAGTAGTAATGCAGGTGGCATGGGGAAGAAGCTTGTGTAGAGTTCCAGATTGGGTATATACCAAATCCATGTACTGAGAAGAAGAAATGGCTTGTTCCTCTGTGACTGGCCTGCGCATGGAAATATCCCTAGCGATGGGAGGAAAAAATGACTTTGTGAACCAATCAGTGAGTAACTGGTCCGAAATGGGTGCCTTGATTAACCTATGGCATCGAAGCCACTCATGGATATGATCTGAGATGTGCTTAGAAGTCGTTTGACATAGTGAGGTTAATAGTTCTGTTCCAGTCTCGTACCAGATGGGGAGCTGGAAATGAGTCAGAAACTACATAGCCAAGGTATTAAAATCGTGAAAGGAGTGTTGAGGCAGCTCAATATACCATTTTGTTGTTGTACCGGTAAGCGTGTACTAGAAGAGCTGTAACCAAATGGATTCGTCACCAAAGATGGAAGGTCATCATGTGGTTTTTAGGGTCTTCCCTGGGCTTAGCATCGAACTTAGGAATGTCTGATGGGAGTTTGATGGGTGGCCAATGAGGTTCATGCCATATAGGATCATTGATGAGCCTCAACAAATCAGGTAAGTCTAGCATGGCCAAGAAAGAAAGTTGATGATTGGGCTGTGGGTATGAGTAGTAGTTGTACGACATAGGGATGCTTGTGGGTCCCTGCATGACATACTTCTGCGTGTTGTACCCATACATGTTTCCCATGGGGTACTGTTGGAAGTTTTGGGGGTAGTAGACCATCTTGTTAAACGGTTGTGTGTTCAAAATCAAGGGATTGACCGTTTGATTGGGAATCACATTAGCAACCAGTTGTTGAATGTTCTACTGAGTAGGAATGACTGGGATAGTAGCCTAGGGTTGTTGTGTTCTAGGGATGGTTCCCGCTCCTTGTTGAGGTATAGTTCCCTGAGATGGTTGCGTCTCGTGAATATTTCCATCACCTTGATGGGGTGGAGGGTTTCTCATACCAGTGTTAGGGGTTGCCTGCAAAAATGGTGTCCATGGGATATGGGTTCCACCTTGATGAAGGGGTGGTGGTTGAAGGGATGGGTTCCATGGAGTGTTTGCGGCTGAAGGATAAGGGATGCCGGAATTCAAGTTGGGTGGTATGAAGGATTGAGAAGGTCACCCCCCAGCTTGATTCCAGTTTCCGAACAAAGAGTATCCCCAACTTTGTGGGTTTTGGGATCCCCAGGAAGGAAGTGTACCTGATGCAGGATGTTGGAAATAGGATCTAGTTGGGATACCGACATGAGGTTGTCTCCTCCCAGGATTATACATGCCTAACTGAGCAGATGCTGCTGGTTGAGAGGGTTGTTGAATGGTGCCAAGGGGTTTCCCTCCAGCAGGTGGGTTAGATGGTATAGCGGGAGGAGGTTGGTGACTGGAATTGATGTTCCCAAAAGATGGTTGTCCTCCAATAGGTGGGTTGAATGGTCCACTTGGGGGAGGTTGGTTGTTGGGATCGATGGTTCCAATAGTTTGTATTTCGCCTCCGGAAATGGTGTAAATGGTGGTCGAGGATGAACCTCTGGTCAACATGGATGATACAATAGTATGCCTAAATGTTCTTCCAATACTGGAAAGATGGGGTATGGTTGTTTGGACGATAGTGCCAAAAGTGCCGATTTGTGGAGGGGGTCTTCCATACGTTACAAGCAGAGTTGGAGAGAAAACTAGGTTATCTCTTACTAAGTAATGTGTTCCTTGAAGAGATGCCAAACATATTGGATGGTAATAGATGGGGGGAATTTAACCAAGGGGTATCAGGAGTCACATCCATGGGGTCTTGAAATATAGGAGGACCATCAGGGGTTGGGATCGGATTTGTATCTCGTGTGGGGTTGAAAATGTGATCTATCCCTAGTTTGGGATCCGAAAATGCATGAGGTGAAGAAAAATATGAAGGTCCGGAGCCGTCGGCATAGGAGTGATGAAATTCTATGCTGGATGGAACATTGGGGGATTGGTAACCGGGAGGACAGGTGGCAGTGGGATATCGAGAATTTGTTGAGAGAATTTGCTCTGTATCACGTTTGAACTGTTCCGATTCTAAGGGGGAGTTAGCAAGACTAACCATGCTAGATTGGATTGACGCCATGATTTCATGTCCTGAGGGGAGATCAGGGAGGGATATGGTAAATGGTACGTTACTAGAAGAACCAGTTTCCTGAGTGTGAACACTTGACGACATAGTGGTGGCAGGCGAAGGTTCCTCCTGGGAAGTAAGAAAATCAAACTCAGGTTCAAAAGGTGTGTTAGGTAGTTCGGTTTCTTCAATAATTTTGATGTATCCATCCGGGACTATAATTAGCTCGGACATATCTTCGTCAGATCCTTCAATGGTTCCAATAGATCCTTCAGGAACATCATAGAAGGTGTTTGTTGGGAGGGTAGTGCTAACATCTAGGAGGGAGATTGCCTCCAGTCTAGTATCATGTGCAGTACTAACTTCAACAGCTGTGGTGTTTTCCACTGTGATAGGTATGTTTGGAATATCAGTGGATTGAGTGACAGCTGGAGTCTCAGGTGTGTTTCTAGTTGCAGAAACTGCAAGAGGTTCTGAGACCATGCTGTGAGTTATAGTTACAGGCGGAACTGAATATGTAGTGCGGATGGGTGGTGGAACATTCCCTTAGCCAGCACCGCGGTCGGCGGGGGCGGGAATACGTGATGTAGGTTGACCGGAGTTCCGCGTTGGTTGGTGTGGGATTCATCCCTGTACTCTCTGTGATCTCTGTTGTTCGGACATAATGGTAAGAATACAAGTTCCAGGGACAGTTTCGTAAAAAAGAACTCAAAAACCCTGATGCAGCCGAATGTCCAAAAGGAGAGCTAGAAAAAGGCAAGGCTCACAAGCCAAAAAGAAAGATCTAAAAACTATACTGGGACCAGCGTCACAGTAAGCGAGCTGAAACAAACGTGGCCAGAATGCCAACAAGCAATCACTATAAGGAAAAAAGGATCCTCTAAGATGATGAAATAGCAAGCAAAACCGCCTAACTAAGAGCTGGAGACCTTGACAAGTTGCATCCTTTGCAAGGTGATGAAATTCAAGTCAAACAATAAAAAATAAGAGACAAATAATGAAAGGATATCCCCCTACCAAAAGGGATCTTGGGTAAAAGAGCCCTAGTAGAAAAGTTACTAAGCTACCTCGTTCATGACATGTTGGAAAAGGTTTTCGGCGCTTCTGCCTTGTCACCCTTGTATCACCAGTATGGTGGCTGGAGAATACAAGGAAGATAATGATCAATGTTTCCTTAGGGCTAAGTGGAGTGTGGTATTCCATAGATTCCGTCCGGTTCTCGATCTCATGGCGGTTTTACCCCTGAAACAACAGGAGACCCCTCCACAAACTGGTGTATGACCGTGTCAACAAATACTAGAGTATTTTGGTACCTTAGAGGAAAATAACTATGTTTCAAATGAAAATGACAAGGGTGAATTATTTGGATGCCTATCTTCGGTGTCCTACCTAACTAACAAGTTCTTTGTCTCCTCAAGTGAGGTTATGATGTGTTGAGTTGGGGGTGTAAATTTTAGTGGTTGTATTACTCAATCAGGTAAATGGACGTGAAACTTGGTGATGTTGTGACAACCCAAACCATGCAAATGAGAATGAATCGAAATGATCCTTGTATTTGATGAAATCTAGCTAGAGTAAGGAAAGAGTTCTTCGATCACAATGCATGAATTTTTCAAAGGAATGAAAAGAAAACCACTTCAAAAATTTTTTTGTTTCTTTTTCAAATAAGCCAAACTAAAATAAACACTACTTTCAATTGTAACTGATCTACAACAATGATGCTTCAAAATGAAAATTTATGTGGCAAACAGAGATGACTGATTCACTTCCTAATGTGCAAAAGTATGACTGGATCTTTTCAACTAAAAGAAAAACAATGTTCTCAAAAGATAATTTCCAATATGATTTTGACAGAAGTAATGGAAAAGATAATATTTGTAAGAACGATGTGATTTTAAAAATTACATAATCAAGGGAAAGAAAATGGTGACAACAACTTGATTATACTGAAAGGATCAAGCTAATGCAAAAAAGATGAAGGGGTGATCAAGATGCAAATGATGCCACTAACTCAAAGAATTCAAGCTCAAAACAAAACTACAAACAAACCAAAGATACTTGCAACTGGCTAAACAGTGATAGGGTATGTAGACAAGGAGCAATTGGGGTTAAATAAGTAAATATGATGTTAATTAATTACTATGAACCCAAAGTTCTGGAGTTGTCTACAAGGATTTACACAATGAAGTGGAAGCTCAATGCTGTAGCTAAGCGATTTGCAGGTTGTTAAGGAGCAACATGGAAATCAACCCAAGGGAGAGAAGGTAAAAAATGACCTATAGGAACCAAACAGGGTAAGATAAACAAAGAAATACAGAGACTACCGCGTGCTTTCCATAACTCTAGGCATGGTACTGGTACACTATCGCGTTCTAGATAGTGTGAAGGGAACGGTACTACCTCTCTGTAGGTAGTTATGGGGGCACGATATTGGTGAAAAGGATGGAGAGGGCACTACTTTAAGAAAAGTTATGGACTTTTCAAGGGTGTGCAGACCCAGAGGACTCAATGATTAGAAGTAGAGAGCTAATGCAAAGGGAAGGTGGGTGAATGGAGGTCACGAAAGACCAAAATCCAGTACTGGTTTGAAAGAAGAGAAAAAATCACAATCAAGGATGACTGAAAGTGAAAGAACTTAATCAAACAGGGTTCAACCTAGCGGAGTCGCCAGTTTTTGTTGTAGATATTTCTCCCTATGGATAAAGAGAAATTCCCTTAGGATAAAGTAGATTAATCTATCTCTAAGCTAAGACAAAAATGAAACAAATGTAATCTTGGATCCTAGATTGAACTAGTATTTCAAAGTCTTTACAATGGAGAGAAAGAGAGAAAGTAACTCACCTCCATTCTCGGCGTTTGTCCTGGTTGTAACTTTGATCCCGAAGTCCTTGCGACAGACCTATTAAGACAATACAACATACAAGCACACACAATCTTCCAATATCTCTGAATCACAATTTAAATTCCAAATCTATATATATATAATTCATGAAACTGAAACATAATCAATACACATGAATTAGGAAACAAGGCAAGTTATATTATTAAGAAGCTTGACAAGTACTTGCAAAGGTTGCTTGATGTCCAAGCCAATCCTCCAGCTCCAAGTGCTTCCAAATCTAGCTATCTCCACAAAGGGTTTATGATCATAGGTTTGATGCCCCAAAAGTCCTCTATTGGCTCATAGAAGGCCTCTCTCTTATAGCATGTGGGAAGGTTAACCAACAAGAGAGAAGTGTGGATCTATGGAGTGTTTAGTGGATCAGGCCAACTAAATAAAGAGAGAGTTAGGATCAAATCAAAGGCAGCAATCCCAACAAAATCTCTTGAAGGTTGAGATCCCAACGTTCATGGAAAAAGGGCTATAACTGGACTACCACGCCCCTAATCCTAAGCAGAATGCAGTAGTAACACGCCCCAGAGGAGGAGAAAAATGTAGTAGTATGGACTACCGCGTGCCAATAGATATGTAGAGCACGGTAGTGTTTGCAAACAGGACCAAGTGGGGTTGACAGATGGCAGAAAAAGGTTTGTCTTCAGTGTTCAGTCAATGGTCTTCTGTTCTGGTTGTTTATGAAATAGGGGAAAGTGTCGTCTATGTTATTTTGGCGCAAAAATGCGAGACTAGGTTTTCAAGTGTAATATTGAGGTTAAACACATCCTGATACATATCATCACATGATCAGCCTGATCATCATCACAACATCGTCCTGATGCATATCATCTGGAGCATTGTCCTGATGCTCATCACACATGATCATCCTCTTTAGATCATCTCATCGTCCACGGAGCACAACCCAGATGCACATCATACAACACTTACACCACCGACATGGGAGAACACATCTACCACCATTCGGAAAAGGCTCCAGCCCTTACTTTTTCACCATGGGAGAGCACATCTACCACCATGTGAAAAATGGCTTCAGCCCTTACATCTACACCATGGGAGAACACATCTACCACCATGTGAGAATGGCTCCAGCCCTTACATCTGCACCATGGGAGAACAAACCATGCGAGAATGGCTCAACAATTACATCACGACCATGGGAGAATACATCTACAACCATGTCAGAAGAGCCCATGTGCATTTGCATCTTCCGGAATCACCACTTCCCCTTGGAAAGAACCTCAATCTAAAGTACACCAAGCCTCTTTCTAAAGTACTCAAACTTCACTCTGGCTAGTGGTTTGGTCAACACATCTGCAATCTGCTCATCTGTCGCAACATACAGGAGCTTCACTGCTCCTCTCTGCACCATATCCCTGATATAGTGATATTTGATCTCGATATGCTTCAATTTGTCATGGAACACCAGGTTCTATGACAACTTCACACAACTCTGGTTGTCACAATAGATACAAGTAGCATCCAACTGGATATCAAATAAATCAGACAGTAGCTTCCTTAGCCATACTACCTCACAACTAGCCGAACAAACTGCGACATACTCTGCTTCAGCTATACTCAGTGCTACGCAGGACTTCTTCCTGCTAAACCAAGAGATCACACTTGATCCCATACTGAAGCAGCACCCCATAGTGCTCTTCCTATCTGCAACACTGCCTGCCCAATATGAATCATCATAACCCTCTAGGTTAAACTTTTGATTCACATCATACTTGAGCCCATAATCAACCATACCCCTCAGCTACCTCAGAATATGCTTTACAACAAAGCAAATATCCAGTCTCGTGTTCGTTAGGTACATCAAGGACCCAATCATTTGATGATACATCATGGCATCAGCCGAATTTGATGAAGCATCACTCAATAGCTTCAGTTTCGATGCCATAGGTGTGGCCATGGCCTTGCAGTCCATTATCCTGAACCGCTTCAAGATCTCTACTGCATACTTCCCTTGTCTAAGGAAGATTCCATCTGCACTCTGCCACACCTCCATACTTAGAAGGTAATGTATCATACCCAAGTCCTTCATCTCGAACTCGGCAACAAGCTTCCTCTTCGTTTCGACAATCAACCTATCCTCACCTATCACAAACAGGTCATCCACATACAATAGGAGTATCACTGGATTTCCTTCCTCAACCTTTTAGTAAAGGTTGGAATCCGCTTTACTCTTAGTAAATCCCAAACTAGATAGGAAGCTATCTATCCTACCATACCATGTCCTGGGTGCTTGCTTCAAGCCATATAAGGATTTCTTTAACTTGCACACTAATGACTCCCTGTCTTGTGTCTCAAAACCGAGTGGCTGCTCCACATACACTTCCTCTTTGACTACACCATTCAAGAAATCTATCTTGACATCCATCTGGTGTATATTCCACATCATTACTGCAGCCAGAGCAAGTACTGTTCTGATGGAAGTGTATCTGGCTACAGGTGCAAAAGTCTCTTCATAATCTATCCCTTCTTTATAGGAGAAGCCATGAGCCACAAACCTTTCCTTGAATTCCTCTATGCTACCATCTGCACCATGCTTGATCTTGTAGATCCACTTGGAAGTCACAATAGACTTCCCTTCTGGTCTTGGGACCACATCCCGAACATCATTCTTCATGATCGACTGGTACTCCTCGATCATGATATCCTTCCATTACTGCATCCTAGATCCTGGGAACTTCAGATTCTTCAATATCTTCAATAGATATTTTTCTTGAACTTCGTTGTCGGAACAAATGTTGTAGTTGAGTCTTCGTCGCTTGTTCTTTGAAACAAGTCTGTCTTGTTGGTGATGGTACACTGTCTTTCCTACAAGACAAGTTAAATTCCATGATTAGAAACATCTCATAGATTTCAGAACAAATTCTTGCACATAAATACATATCTCATACAGTCATGCAATTAACTTAGCCAATGCTTCGATACAACATTTATCCATATCCCGTAACTTTCTAGATGTCTTCCATCTCTACCATAACATTGTTAAGAGTGTGCACAACTCCCAACATGTCAGCAAAGAGGTTTCATTCTAGATAAGTAGCAATGGAATGTTGTACAGTACCATAGGCCACTTACCCATTACTATATTAGTAGTATCTTGTCCATTAATGCAACCTTTTCTAAAATGTATAATATACATCCTAAATCTAGGAACATAACTATGTACATGACTGAACAAAATCATATATACAAGAAATGACAATTTAAATACTTATCTTTGTTTGCTTGTTGGGTGGACTCCCTCTCAATATTTGCTTCCTTGCAGGAACTACTAGAGTGAGATCCCTCTTGATCTTTGCTTCCTTTATGATATCTTTTATGTCTTTGAACTTCTATCCCTCCTGGACCACTATGCATGCTTAAGTGTGCACTGGTGTCATCATTGTGTCATCCTCGTAAGTAGAGATTTTGTGTGATCAATGGCTATGGATGAGTCTTTGTCTTCATGTCACCATGGTCATATGTTCTTGATCTAGAACTTGATTTGTCTTTCTTGATGTACCTTTCATGTTAGCGGACAACATCATCATCATACAACACCACAGTGCATTAGTACAATCATAAGTGTCATAACCTTAATCAATGAATGTCTTCTATCATTCACATGCATTCATACTTTTACTAAGGTGATAAGACAAGTCTAAAATTAATCAATATTGTACTAACCTCAATAATATGAAGACAAACATATCATAAATTTAATCATGAACATATTTCAAAACATACTTGAATCTCCTCAAGTCAAACCTGTCTAGATTGCTTGTAGTATTCTTATGTAAGGCATTAGCCTCATTTCCCTCTGGAACTGGAATCTCTTCACTTATTTAGGTGTCCAAATCATTCTCTTCTAGGATTAACCCAATCCACATTGATCTGGTGAAGCTGGATAGGGTTTGATTAGATGAAAAGATGCACCTTGCTGAGCTGATTAAGCTAACATACTTCAATTTTGAAATCTCCAAAATTTAACCCCTCAAAATTGACTTTGAAAGTTTTGGATCTGCAGCTTCTGTCAAATTCTGGTTTTATGGTCAAAATCCCTAACTAGGGTTCGATAGAGCCCGGGGTTCTACCCAGTCAAAAAATTTGATCTTGGTCTCTAAATTTTGATTTTTCTGAGGAGCATCCAAATGTGGTCTCATATTCCAAAAATTCCAACTTTATCAGAAACCCTAATTTCCCGCATCAGTGATGAGCCAAAAATGAAAGTGCTCAAAATCCAATTCTGTTTGGACATAAATATATGCCATATTGTTTCTGATGTATCTCTGAAATTTCATATCCTCAGTGTCCAAAATTTTTTCCTATGCTATATTGACCTGTCATCTTTCCAACGCCATAGATCTGGCCTGAAATGGATTCTCTGAGAGAGAGATATGCCAAATGTCGCAACGTGACCTGTTTATGGGATGAAACAATATAGTGAACTTGTACAGCATGCCACGTGTCGCTGTTTCAACTTCCGTCTCTGAAACCTGGATTTGTGAAACTACAGTCTGTTCCCTAACTTTCACTTTTTATGGAATTCCATTTAGAGCTTCCTAGCCTGAGATATGACCTTTTGTCCTAGGACACCTGTTTAGGACTGCATTCTGGAAGAGGCAGAAACCCTAACTTGTATGGATCATATATCACAAAGTACAATGAATATGAGGCTTTCCTTTGGACAAAAGGTACATGGACATTTAATATTCTTCCTGTAAAAGTTTCAAATCATGAACCTTTGCCAAAATTGAGTTATAGTGAAAGTTCCACGATCACTGGTTTTTACTATACCAAGCCCTAGCTTCCAATTTGTCGCAAGTGCAACAAGTGTCATAAATGCCATACCGTGCCTTCCTTCAAGCTAACTCTGATACCATGTTAGTTTTTCAGCGTTATTCAATATGATCTAGGATCTTAACTAAGAGAACAACATGTATAGCATATCAAACACAAGAGACAAGAAACACAAAGCATTTCACCGGGGAAAACCAAGAAGGTGAAAAACCCCACAACTTCCTCAAAGATAGAATGAGCACCAATACAAAGATCACAAATATCAAACCTCAAAACGAGAGATAGTCTCCTAGCAGCAAATCCCACTCCACTTGTGTGCACTCCTCCTCTCTCACTAATGCGAAGTGAGTGAGTGTGTGAATGAACAAATGAGAGAGTCACACTCTCTATTTATACTTTACTTTCACTTGACCTTTACTCAACTAGTTCGGCCCCAACTTAACCACTTAACATAATGATGACTGGGTGACCCCACTAGGGTGGTTTAATAACCCTTTAACCCACATGACTCATATAGGGCCGACCCCACCAAGGTGTTCTAATAACCCATCAAGTATAAGTTATGCCACTTACAATATAACTTGCGACACTTGCAAGTACAAATGACGACACTTCCAATCGAAGGAATAATACATGTCCGTTGGGGATACGATAAATTACAAATCTAATACAGACAATATACAAGTGAATATATTCCAAAGTTACAAATACATCAACACATTATGTGCTCCCTCTTTATTAACAACATGGAGGAATGTTATTGTTGATAACAAAAATAGGCCACACCGAGTAAATGGATCTCATCTTTGCAAATGGATTGACACCATCTGCTACCAAAGAAATCCTAAGATTACGAGTTTCTTCTTTGAAGTGAGGCCATTTTTCCTCAATATTTCTAAATGCGAACTCATATGCAGGCATTCGAATAATGTTGTCTTGACTTCTATTCCGTGCATGGTAATCCATAGATTACGCTATGTTTTTGTACCTGAGAAGTCTTTGTAAATGTGGAATAATGGGAATATAACGAAGAACCTTGTGAGGCACCATTTTTGTTACTTGATTTTTTTGATATCTACTGATATGACATTCCGGACATTTTGTTGCAAATTCATGCTGATTATAATATAGAACATGGTCATCAGGGCATGCATGAATTGCTCCATACCACATTCCAATTTCTTTCATGATGGAAGATAAATCTTGATATGTGTGAGGTACAATATTTGACGGTGGTAAAAAAAATTCACCTATCATGCTACAACAAATAAAAATAAAAATCTAGTTAATATAATATAGAAATAATATTAATGAAACACATTTCATTTGTATTAATTTGACTTATGAATTAACAATAAAATTATTAGATGGTCATATATATTATGTGATGGAATATATTAAATACCTTAACATCCATGTGACTGATATGTCTGAAAGACCATTCATAACCTTCAAGTTCATTATCAACAATATAGTAAAGAGAAGATTTTTGTTGGAGCGCTCATAAAGGGGTTCGTATGCCTTTTCAAGAAGAGGTAAATATTGAATATCATCAAAATGATAATCATTTTCATGATCATCATCATCATCATCCATTCTAACATTAAATGAATCATGGATCAAAGTATTTGTACCATCATCTCCAACTATGTTATCAGTATGATCATCTTCTTCAATATGATCATTAACTTGTTCTCCATTATTCATAGCTCCATGTTCCTCCGGTACTTGTTCTGAAAGCACTTCCTACGGACGATATGTTGTAGGATGTCTTTCCTTTATAATTACATGAAACCATCAATAGATAAAAGTTAATATAGGAAATATTAAAATAATATATACATTTACAAAAGCAATCAAAATAAAAACATATATAATGCAAAACTTACAAATGGATGATATTCATGTTCCCCTCAGCGTGTCCATGTTCCCTACAATGTTTTTTGGATGTTGTGATCTTTATTCTTTTCCTCTTCCCTTGCATTGACTACATGGACAATAACATTTCCCATCACCTCTTCTTTTCACTCCATCCCACAATCTAGCAAGAAATTGTAGATTTTGTTCATCTGGATCAGGAATATTGCTATTTGACATTTTCTTGTAAAGAGATTGAATGAAGATTATCGATCTTAGAAATCAAGCTCCACACTTTGCTCGCTTTAATCACAAAAGCAATATAAATAATGAAAAACAGTCCGTCGAATTAAAAAAACTTCTGCAAACCGTCGCTTCTATAGCAAACATGTCGGAATGTTTCAAAATTAATAGATTTTAAAATATAACCATTCGTCGGATATCCATCGAATTAAGAATAGTTACCATTGGAGAATAGATGTCGGATATCCAACATCCGCGAGCATGATATAATGTAAGGTATCCAACATTCTCAGGCATAATAGGACGTCGGATATCCGACATCCGCGGGCATAATATTATGTCAGATATCCGACATTTGTGGGCATAATATTAGGTCAGATAGCTGACGAAACTGGTCACTGTTCAGTTAACATCGTCGGATATCAGAGGGCCGTCAGATATTTGACGGACCCTTCTATCAATTTTAAAAACAAATCATCAAATTTTGTTATTTTGAAGGTTAAATCCGACGACACAGTACTTTTTGTCGGATGTCGTTGGATTTTCTCGTCAGATTTTGGTTTCAAATTCTGTAGTGACACAATGCCTTTCCTCATGTGCACCCACACATTTTCATGCATATTCACAACATTTACATAATATTTTAATCTACATTTACTTAATGCACCCAACGCACTATAGCATTGGTCTAAAACATTCTTGTGCCTACATACGTTTCTTCCCATGGTAAGTTTGACATCCTAGCCAATGCTTCAACACCATACCCATCCATCTCCCCAATCACTTGGTTATCTATTTGAAGTCTTCCCTCTCCACTCGAACAACACATCAAGGTTTTTCTTACTCCTTGGTTGTTGGAAAAGAGATTTCATCCCAAATTAACACCAATAGAGAGTTCATGGGATACTTGTGTAGCACTATAGCATCACCACTCCAACCACCTTATGTCCTTAACCATGACTATCCCATATGGCATGCACTACCACAATAGGACCATAAGTCCTCACTTGCTTTGGTTATTAACTCATAACCGATATACACACATGGCATGATACATTTTCATATGAATGCAGTCTAAATTTTAAACAGTCACATGGTATGAGGCTCTTTTCCATTACTACCTATACGTCACCATACCATGGAGGTATGGCATTCACAAAAATGCATTCAACCTTACATGCATACCATTTTATGATGATTAAAAATATGGTTGAAGGGATTCTTACCCATCATCCTTCAACACTTTTACAATTAGCATAAATAAACCTTACCTGCATGGATTCCATTAACATATTATATGATGTTACCTGATCAATTTGGCCTCTTAATAAGGACTACACAGTCCTTCCACCAACCTCTTGATCATAGATTTGTTGCACCAGCCTTCATAAGGTTGCTGGTCAACATGCAAAAACATCATCAACATATTTAGCCATGCTCTTACTGTCTTTGGTCCTACAACCAATACTAACACCAATAATTATTAACAACCACACTAATTATCTTAAGTGGCTCACTGCATATGTAAAAATTCACTAGATTCACCAACATGCAACATCATATACATGCATAAACATCTTCCCCTGCACTGTGCAATGTTTACCAGCATAGATCCATCTTAAACCTGTATCTATCAAGCACCGAGAGGGATCCAATTTCTTGAGATGTATTTCTTTTTTTTTTTTAATTTAAACTGAAAAAATTTGATCTCTCTTGATTGATAGATCTGAGTTTAAGTTTTAAGTTTTTATTTTATAAACGAACATCTATTTTTTAATTACTTTTCATAATATTTTATTTTATGAACCAACATGGATTTTTTTTTAAATACTTTCCATAATTTTTTATTTGATGAGCCGACATGAATTTTTTTAATTATTTTTATCACTTTTTACATTTTATTAGATGTAACGCTACATACACATTAGAACATCTCTCCCATACTGGGCTGTAGAGCACCTCGTTTCACTTGGTGCAATTAATATGCCAACTAGTGCATAATCACTTCATCCATCTAATCTATTCCATTTTAAGCATTCCTATGCCATAATTTCATATATATAAAACTCAGAAAATATAAATATATCAGCAAGAGAAGAGTTGAGGAATTCTCTCTTTCCAATCCCTCATCATATCATGGAATTCCTCTTCCACATCATAACTGATCCAATTTCATGGCCTCTCTAGCAAGCACACTAGGAATCCTTAGTTATGATTTTCTCACCAAGCAACAATTCAATACATATGGTCATGTTTAATATTCCTGGTGGCTACTTTCCAACCATACAACTCTTATGCTATAAACATAAATAGTTTAAGGTGAGAAATTTACCTTTTATCAACATTGCCCTTTGGAGATTATTCTCCAATTTTTAGCTGTAACCATCTTGTCAGCCCTATGTAGCTTTCCTTGATCACTGCAATAGCTCACATTGCACTAGGTTCACATGCCTTTCTGCTCACATTGCTTTCATAAATTATGGGAAAGTCCAACTTGGCCTTTCTTGGACTTCCCTACACTTATTAGCACTGCAATTTGTTCAATTCCAACTCCATATGGAGTCCTTCAAGGCACATTGTATGCCATTGCACCTCATTCAAATGTGATACTTTATTTCTATTCTCATGGAAATATTTACCACAATTTTGAGCCACACAATTGATTCACACATGGGAATGCCTCATTCCCCTATTAGAATCCTTTGCATGGCCACCATGTCGCTATCATGAGCCACATGCCAATTCCGCATACTGGGATGTCTTATTCCTATTAGTGGAAACTTTTCAGAGAAAGGAATTTCCTTACCCATTCTCCTTACTTACTAATATCTTTCAAATTATATGATCATGCATCCACTTTTCCACAAGGATGATTCACCCAACAAAATGCTACGTGACTGTCGATCATTCTCATTCTATGTTCGTTCCGCAGCTCTAACAAGCTCATTAGATCTTGCTTTGGCCCAAGCAGCCCCAGTGTTGCAACCTTGGTATCTGATACCATCTGTAATGTCCCCGGTCACCTCGGTGCCATTTAGAGGCGATGGGGGATAACCTTGAAACAACCTGCTAATTTTTTTCTTCCAAAATATGCATTTTTGCACAACCATGATAACTTTAGTCCACAATCACCGGAAGTCGAAAGTCGGCATGCCAATGCACCACTTAAAGAATTACACCTCCGAATTCCGCAATCTGCAATGCGGGAATCAGATAGTCGGAATGACAATTACACAGCGTCGAAGAAATATGCCTCCGGTTTCCACATTCCGAAATCCGCAAGGAGGGAGTCGGAAATTTGGGACACCCAATTCTCTGCTTCGCCGAATCATGCCTCCTAATTATGCACTCTGCAATCTCCAATGTGGGAGTTGGAAGTCAGAACCCTAAATTCTCAACTGCGGGAAAATTACTCCTCCGACTTCCGCAGTCCACAATCCGACTTGTAGGAGTCGGAAGTTGGAACTTCAAATGCATAACTCCGAAGAAATTACCTCTTTGACTTCTGTAATACATGATCCACCTTGTGGAAGTAAAAAATTCAGAACTTCAAACGCACCATGCCAAGAATTCATTCCTTCGAATTCTGAAATCCACAATCCACACTGCGGCTTCGGAAATTTGGAAGTCGGCCATATACCCCTGTTACTTCCAACTTATCAGGCTGATAACTTCCTCATCCTAAGTCCATTTTTGGCAAGCTTGGTACCGTTGGAAAGCTCTCGATGAGCACCATGCACCTGTATGATCCTATGCCACACTTGAGAACTCTTATCATGTCCTTCTTCCAATAAAATTATTTCCCCAAACCTCATCAAGACTCCTTTACCTCTCTATAAATAGCTCCAATCCACTATTCCATGTCTCATCTTTTCCTCTTACCCATAGACGAAAGATGAACACAACAAAGAGGTGTCTATTTCTCCCCAAAGCCCTGACTGAACATTCTAAGCATTCGGGGCCTTTACAACACTTATCCCTATTCATCAATGAACATATTCATATAAATGAAATCACATGGGTGCATAAGCATACTCAAACAAGTACAGTGGAAGGAAACCTTATCCACACACATATCTATCATGTATTCAACATATCAATGATAGTCATTAATAATTAAACCATTGCAGAAGGAACAAACATAGAATGCTTATCTTCAAGGTGAAATCACCAAGCAATTGGCTATGGACTGCAGCGTTCCAACCCAACCATATGTCTCTTCCCATCCTGTATTCTTTCAGCACTCAGAGACCACCCACGAGCTGGGGCTATGTATCCACTAAGGAGGAACTAGAGCACTCACTCACAGCCTTAGGAACAATAATTCAGGGTTATCCAGCACACAGCTGGCTCTATCAAGCAAGTGGGAAGAAAATGAAGGGTTTTCTAATTATATGACCTCAACCACAGAGCTACAAGCATATCCCATTGGCCTCAGACAGTCTAGGAACCCCCATCACCTCCACTCTTAGCCTAAGTAAGGTCCCCTTTTCTGTTTCACAGTCCCTCGGGAACCCCTTCCCTAACCTGGATAGGTATGGATGGTCCCAACTTCTAAACCATGGATAATTGAGCCTTCACTGGCCCTACCATGAAGTCTGAACACCCTGGTCTCTTTCCCACTATGATCCTCTATTGGATATTCCTCAACGTTGCGACTGAATGCTTTGTCCTACAATTGGGTTTCCAACTATCAAATTCGATTTCTCCCAATGGATTTCTGCGATCCTCTCTTGAATATTCTCAGGGTTGCGGCCGAATGGATCTGTCGTGCCGCTGCCCTTTTGGGCTTCCAAAACTGGGTTTCCCTATGGGTTTCTGCACATAGTTGCAGCCGAATGGCTCTGTCCCGCCACTATCCTTTTGGACTTACAAAATAATGTTCCCTATGGAGTTCTGAGCATCTAATCCTATCAGATTCTCTGCATGGTTCGGGTCTATGGATTTCCCCGTCGAATTACACTACCCATACGATTCCCAGGGCAATCTTGACACTCCCAAAACGCGAGTCCTATCCAATTCATGATTTCTGGTTTTCTTCCTTGCTGGGAATGTGTCCTATATCCCAAAATACTTCTTGAATGATTGCACATGGCATGTATATTAGGGAGAGCGAATTCCCATGAGTTAGGGTGAATTATGGGTTAAGAAAACTGAGCCCATACCCTGCCTTACAAATTTCAGGGCTGACCATACTCCATCACTCTCATGGATTGATCTCTTCACCCACTTCCTTACAACAGAAATAAATGACAGGTAGGACAATCAAAGGTGGGTTCTCAATGTAAAATATGGCAGCCTAGGGTTCAATCCCACAAACCCCTCACCTCTCCCTAGTGGATACACATAGCCCCTCCTTTAGTTGCATCCATATCCAGCCCCTTGGTATTTTTATTGCATGAGATTTCTTTACATCATTTTTACAATTTCCAAGGATTAATAGCACATGGATATCACAATATCAACTACTTGCCTCTTAAACATGAGCATTCACTAGCGGGGCCTTGACCTTGAGATCCACGCTAGGAATCATACATCACATATATACAATATTTACATTAAAATCCAATACATCCGAAGGGTCAAAATGGGAGTATTACAACTGGTATTTGGGATAATTATTTATATTTTCATGTGTGTATTCCTTGGATAAGGGAACAATATTTTTAGCTTGAATTGGGATATAGATTGCTTAATAATTGCAGATGAGAGAAAGGTGTGGCTCTCTTTTAATGTTTTAAATGTTTGCTTAAAGTTTTGTTGATGAGAGAAAGGTATCTTCCTCTAGGGGAAAAGCCGTAGAATGGTTGTGTTTAGGGCAGAGTAACAACGTGCACATTACAAAAAAATCTGATTTTCGGTAACGCATCTATTTTTTGCTTTGAATGGGCTGCTACCAAAACCTAGCATTTTCGGTAGCTTATGGTGATTGTGTAAATTTTATGCAGGATGAGGTTTTAAAAGGATGAAATGATTCTATTCACTTGTAGGTGTGAGTATTAAACCCCTAAAAGTCTGTAACATGTATCTATATGTAAGTACATAATTCATTAAGCAAAGGCCTCATTAAGAGTTAGAAATAGGAACTTCGATTTGTGCTTGGATTGTGTGGTCAATTCAAGCAATGTACTAGCATCTTGAATGTAATTACATGTCTATACATGTAGATGTTTATTCTGCATTTAGATTTATGTGTTTTTGCATATGTTTAAGTATGCAGTAAACAACCATATATACATATATGTGGTTTTTTAATCTATACCCAGTTGCATATAACAAAAATTTCCGATGCATTTTTTGGTGTTTAGTGATGGGGATCGTCACATAGTGGTATCAGAGCTAGGTTCCAACACTTGGCTTCTATGTAAATTTTGGTAACTATATGTCACGGGTAAATAGTTCGTTATATATAAAGAGTAGTTAATATTATAGCTCTCGGTCTTTTTGAGTTTCCAATTAAGAGCTCAAATTACATCATTATATTACCTGGAGAAGGATGGAATGATTGCACCGAGAGGCTCTCTACAACCCAGTATGAGGGAGATCTTGTAACGTCTGTCCATGTAATGTTACACGAGTATGAGGGAGATGTTGTAACGTTTGTCGAGTAATGTTACACGAGTATGAGGGAGATGTTGTAACATGTCGGCCATAGACAAAAAAAAAATACAAAGTAAAAAGTAATAAATATTATGTCGGCCATTAATAAATATAGCCCACATAAAATAAAGAAGTTAAAAAAATATTATAGTGGATATGAAAAGTAGAAACATAATATTATACCTAACATAAAAAAAAGAAGTAAAAAAAAAATATAGCCGACATAAAAACTAGAAATAAAAGAAGTATTGCACTCAAGGAGCTATTCAAGGAGAGGTTTGCACCTCAGGAGATTTGATCCCTCTTGGCGCTTGATAGAGCCTAGGATTTGGATCTAGTATGGTTCTAGTTCCATTTGTTGGTAAGCTTGGGTGTGTTATGATGCAAGAATGGTTTGATAATTTATTATGTATGTGGTTACTCCTTGATTGAATGTTTCTTCCGTAAATTATTATCATTGGATAGAATTATAATTGTGCAAAATGAAATTTAAAATATATGTGCATGTGTATGATTATGGAAATTTAAATGACTAGATGTCATGACTTTGTTTTTCATCAGGAATAAGGGTTTGTAATTTAAATAAATTTTAATTTTCTGAGTATTAATTTGTAAATAGAAACTTTGTGTGCCAAGATCAAGGGGTTTCTTGACCTCTTATTGAATGATATAAGCATTCACGGTTTATTTTACATATTGTTTACATAAACGATGTGGCCATGCAGGGTGTGAATGCAACCATTGATGTGGTTTGCTTTTGTAGAATTGTATGTCCTGGAAAGTGTAACCCTCTAGAGTTATTATTGCTAACTAGTGAATTCTCGTGTGGGAATATAGTTGTTTTGTGTTTATTAATTTGAGGAAAACTTACCGTTTGCCTCTTACAAGGAAAATATCTAAAAAATATTTTTTCAAATAAAATAAATTTTCGACTCAGAAATTGAGGTCTTAATAATATAATCTGTATGAGCAGTTTTCTTTTATGATTTTATATGTTGGATACTGATGTGTCCCCATGAGTATTTTATATTATATTCTGAGAAGCAATTGCAAGATTACTACTTTCCCAGGGGGCATTCATGCCAGTTTTATGTGTTAATGTGAATGTTTATTTCATTCTGTAGCTCTAGTTGAATCTAGGGTGAATAGTCATCTATTGATGAGGTTGGTATGAATGTAGTACTATCTAGTAAGGATCAGTTCCACCGGTAATTATGAATACAAGTTGTATCTTTGTTTGCTAATTTTGTTTATTATGTGACCAGTGCAATGTTTGGTTGTTAATGGCTACAAAATTCTTGGTAGGCAGTTGTTTTGTATACTTGGAATCCATGGAACATGTTAATATTCAGGATTGTGTAGAACTAGATGATGATAGGATGTGTAGAGCATGTGGATGCTCGGGTGTATTGAGTATATTAATTTTATAGATGTTTGATTCCTGTTATGCCATGTTGCATCCAGGTGGAAACCTAATCTGGAAATCATGAGTAAGTATCAGAATCAGTGGTTGACATAGGTCTATGCTATGCAAACCTCGTATTTGATTGATTAATTTTGTTATTGAATTGTATTGTTTGCTTCCTGAAGTGAATATATTAGGTAGCTTATTCATTCTAGAGTAGTTGATATGATGCTCTAGTTCATAACAATATCATAGTTGTGCAACGAGTCCAACATGTGTTGGAAAATGCAAAAGTTGTTATACATCTGCTACATGTTAGTTAAATTTTCTTGTTGAGAAATATGTATCGTGTTCTTAAGTTCAACATGGATTGTTGAGTGATATGTTGATTTTTGAATGGTGTTTCTAGATAAGCTTTGCTAGTTTGTATTAATACCGAAATGGTATTTCTCTATTGTATTTGGTGAGTATGTATTTAAGAGTATTATAATGTGCTCAGAGTGGTATCTCTAGCTAAGTTTTCCGGTTTTTATATGCATGGATTACTGAATGGTATGTTGATTGCAGGATGGTGTATGCTCCTCTATATGACATAATGGTATCTTCCATACTAAATTATTGATGACTATTGTAACAATGAAGTTGTGTTAATTAGTAAAAGTAGAGGAAGGGTTGGGATTGAACTTGCAATCATCCTAGTGTAGATTGAGACCTCCTGAGAGGCTAATAGGGTTTTGTATACCCTTGTTCTACTCACACCAAAGAACACCTACAGGGAGGAAATGCCCGAGGGACTAAGTGTGCAGAGAATGGGTACCTCCTTGGTGTTGTGTGAGGCAGGTATTGAGTATATTTAGATTGGTTGATACCTTGAGGTGCCTATAGCTCTATGGTTGAGCTCACCAGTTGGGAAATCATGTTTTCCTTTACTCACTATTATGGCTTGTAAATCCTAGCTGGGAACAGGTTTGGCCTATGTTTGAGTCCTTGGTGATTGTTCATATCTTGCGCTTGGCTTGTGTTTGAGTTAGATGGTAGATATCCATAATGGACATCTAGTTTAATTCTTTAGATGGGCCTATGCTTAAGTCCATCTGTGGAAGATTGTTTTGTGTGGATGCAATAATGAAATATTGTTATTATATATATATATATCCCAGTGGGTTAGCTCAAGTGGCTGAGAGTTGTGAGTTGTAAGCACAAGGTCTCGGGGTCAAATCCTCAAGGGGCTATACATAGATATTTAAGGGCCTCACTTGATGTCCCCACTGGGTTAGGCCCATAATCAAGGCTGATGGTTTACCTTGGGTATTATCCTTGAAATGAGGGGAAGTACCTGAGGGTTTTCCAATGTCATGTTCCAAGGAAATATATATATATATATATATATATATATATGAAATTGTTAATGCAACATTAAATATACAAGGGACTCTGGAAAGAACAATACATATTTGAAATTAGTTAAATGTTTCCTTAATAGAATGGTGCACCCATAGGTTTTGGTGCAGGTTTGGATACTTGGGGTTCTTGTTCACCATGTTTTGTGTGAGCTAAAAATGAATTGTTAATAATGCCAGGATTATCCTAATTTATGAAAATTTAAAGCTATGAATATGTTTCTAACTAATCCGATCTGTTAGCTGAGTATTAAATTGCTAACTGTGGTTATTTGGTAAAATTGCTAGCAAATTATAAATCTATTAATTGATGCAATCTAGTTAAGTTGTTAGCTGATTATAACTTGTAAACGATTGTTAACTAATGTTATCTGATATAAAATATGTTTATTTATCTAATTCTATGAGTTTCAAGTGAGGTAGAGAATGAGACTGCAATTTAAATGTTTTAATGTAGGGAATGAGACTGTAATATTGAAAAAGTATTTTGCAAAGAATGAGAATGCAATATTCAAATTCTCTTGAAAATATCAACCAAGACCATGAGTAAATCATGGTTTTCCATCAAATAATATATTGTAAATAAAGGAACTGAAAATTGGTTCTGGTTGTGGGAATGAGGGAAGACTCTTTACACAAATCTTAGTTTTAATTCTGGAAGAAATTAATAAGAGTAGCTACTCATAAATTGTTTTTTTTACAATGAAATTTTCAAACCTCTTCCTGGGAAAGAAACCTGAGCTACATTTCCATCCGACACTAAATACACTGAAAGGGAATGGACTCATTCCCGATGTTGTGTTTTGGTTGTTGACATGGAACACACCTGAAAGGAATGGACATGTTCCTGGTGTTGTGTCTTGAAAAACAGTTAGGAAGTCATCCAAGTGTTGAGAAGTAGGTTGGAAATTAAAATGCATTGAATTAAATGTATTTAAATAATGAAATGATTTTAATTATGACACTGGTGAGATTTTGTAACTACTATGTATACATCAAGTACACGTGCAAAGCTGAGCACTTGCATTTTGAAGAAAGGGATCAAAGCTAAAAGGAATAATAAGACTATGCAAGTTGGAACTTACATTGGGGATTGTTGTCCTCTTGTTAGGAACACATTTCTTTACTTTGTTAGTATATTGTTGTTGGACGCATATGCTTTGTAATTCATCCAGTAGTATTTGTTGATCCATAGTTTGTGTTATTGTTGTTTGGCGCATATGCTTTGTAAGTCGCCCGTAGTATTGTTGATCCATAGTTTGTATTGGCCCATGGTTTTGACCCATAGTATTGGCGCCTAGACTTAGTAAATAAGTGTGTGTTGAGGCCTATGAAGGCACCGTGAAGTTATTTTGTATTGAGTTTTCTCAAAGGAGTTTGCCCCCTCGAAGTGGCCTGCGATCAATAAAAATATTCTGTGATCTGATATATCGTGTATTCATCAATTAATTGTTGCAGGTTCTTCTCACCTCTATTTATCTATTTTCAGGTTGATGGCTAATAGGTTGGTTCCTATTACTAGCAAGTTGGTGCTTGATTTGAGGATTGGTATCCTCTGACTATCACTGCGTAGAAACTTGGGAAATGCCTTAGTTCAGACAGGTAGGATCCTGATTCCAACATGCAAACTATTCCCAAGTGAATACCTTTGTCTAAACAAATGTGTCCATCCGGGAGATGTAATTTGAGCACTTGCATGCTAATGAAAGAAGACAAATATGTAAGTCAAGCACTTGCATGTTAAAGAAGAAGACGAAGATGCAAGTCGAGCACTTGCATGATAAAGAAGAAGACGGATATGCAAGTCGAGCACTTGCATGTCAAATAAAGAAGAAAAAGAATATGCAAGTTAAGCACTTGCATGTTAAACAAAGAGACCAAGGATAAAAAGAAGCTACAATTGTGGTGGAGCTCAGGACTAAAAAAAACAAAAAAACAAAAAAACAAAAAAAAATCTTACTCTTATCTCTTTATTTATATTTTACTTTCTAGAAAGAGAAAGTTGGTTAAAATGCATGTTACAACTGAAATTTGTTGTATTTATTTATGTTTGAAATAAACAATGCTTGCTGAAATAGTGAAATTTATGTAAAAGAAATAATGATGATTGGAGTGATCCACATTTATGGTCTTGACATGATATGCATATGGGCATCCTGATCCATAAATAATACAAGAAGGATGGCCTGATTTATAATGTGTTGGCCTAATGTATTGTGATTACTGATTACACAGGTACACTTTAGACCAAGAAGTGATTACTGCCGTTAAAAAGAGCAGAACGAGATCTTGTTTTCCTCAATAGAATAAATGATTATTTGAAAAGTGTGGACAACCACACAAGTGGAATAAATGATGTGGGCGGAGTACCCGTATCTGTTTTGAAATTTTGTAATTCAAAAGGTTGCATGTTTTGGTTTACATATGAAAATCGAGGACAATGATTGTGTTAAGGGGGAGGGGAATGTAACACCCTAGTGTTTTTCCCCATGTTTTGTTTATAGTCAAATGGGATATAATCCATGTACAATGTAATATGTAATGGACACTATATATATAAAAAAATAATACAACTGACTATGGATGAGGCGAACAAAGAAGAGAATGGGGGACCATGAATCCATGAGAGAGAAAGGGCATGGAGTGAAAGGAAGGGTGCTATAGATTCCTAGGGGGTTTTAATATGACCCTAACCTTTCTTGAAATTATGAAAGTCCCCTGATGCTAAATAAAAGTATTAATCCCCTTTTATTAAAACTTAACTTTGTTTAGGTTTTAAAAGGAGAATAGGTGGGTTATTAAAAAAAGTTGAAGGGACTGTGGGTCTTCAACTTTTGTTGGTTATTATTTGTTGTATGAAATCACTAGTACAAAATGAGTGATAAGTGACTAAAAAATGACTAAAAATGGGTGATAAATGACTAAATTTGGTCACGTCACTACTGGTCATATATTAATAATCACTTATCACCCAACCGAATTGGTCATTTATCACTTCATCATAAATTGCTTGAATTGATTCATGCGTTGGCCATATATTTAGTCATTTATTTGGTCATTAATTATTGCTATTTGGTCATTTATTTGATAATTAATTATCATTGTGTGGTAGTACATTTAGTCATTGATTGTTGTTAACTTGTCATTTATTCAGTCATTGATTGCTGTTAACTAGTAATTTATTTAGTCATTGATTGTTGTTAATTGGTCATTTATTTAATCATTGTTTCTTGTTAACTGGTCATTTAATTAGTTGTTAATTTATATAGATAGGGCATGGAGGAATCGAACCACCAACCTTATTCCTGTAAGGCAGATGCTCTTCCATTGAGCTAGCAACCTTAAATAGAATCAAAGTTCACATTGAATCAAAGTTCGCACAAAAAAAATTAGTTTAGTACCATACAATTCACACTTATATTTGATACAAAGCAAATTTTGATCACTTTAATTTTTTTAGTACCATTCAAAGTTGACCATTTACTAGTGAGTTTTTCCACTGGCACAGTCCCGTGGCATGGGATAATTGAACCCTTCTATGGAAGGATGCATACCATATATCTAGAAATTGGTAAATTTGTACAAAGCAAAATAATATATCTTAAAATTTATGTTTGCAATACAAATTTATCTTGTCATGAAGAAGCATAAATGAAGTTTGGCATTATCATTTTCATTACACCAGCTAGGAAGGCGGATCCTATTGCTCTCAAAAAACCTTGTTATGTAAGCATCATGTATCTGCACAAGTGCAAAAATTCTATTAGGGAACAACTGCATACTTTTAGATTAAAGTTGTGCTTAAGAAATTTCAAAAAATATAATTATTTTGCTCATTTGAAACTCACAGTGAATTATGTGACTTGAATAGAACTAGAAATAGCATCAAATAAGTTTTCCTTTTTATACATTTTAAGAATAAATGTAACACATGTTGTTGACATTCCATCACTATAAATCCAATCATCCTACTTAGGAACAATCAATAGCTCTTCAAAGGGTATGCCATACTTCCGTCTTCAACTTCCTAATCTATACATATCATACGAAATTTGAATCTCTTAACATCTACAAAAGGACTAACTTGCAATGACATCTAAATGAATAATCATTACTCAGTACATACTATAATTTATAGCTCAATTAATTTTCCATATGCCCACTGAACATAATACATATCCATACCTTGAATCCTACAACTGTAAACCCCATGTATTCGTATATTTCAAATAACTTGAACATCTTTATGCCAAAGTTTTACAAATCTCAACCAAGAAACAATTCAACCCATTTCTAGTCTAAAGCAACCAAATTGCCTTGTCACTCCTAAATAGATCCAACCATGTGAATGATTGTATGCATGGGAAAGAAGGAATTCTGACCTAATGCTAAAACCTAAGTTTCATCTAACAACAATAGATGCAATTGAATTTATGATGTGTCTATTACTTGTAATCAGAACACATATTTGAGTTCAAGTTTCACGTGATTTAAAAATGTATCTATTAAAATTTGGATATGTAATGGGGTAAGACCAGCACAAAGATAGTTGTAAGAAATATAGTCCTTTAATATTATGAAGAAAACATCAATTTAATTTTTCTACAAATCTAGTAGACAGACATATTACATATGCACTCCGCTACATTCATTGAAAAAAAGTACTTAGATTTGCACCTATATTCATTGCAATTGCTGAAAGGGAACTGATTACCAATACAAACTATTAATTTACAATTCCAAAATATATAACACCCAACATTGAAACACAAGCATATATCCACTGGATCTAAACACAAGCATATATACACTAAATATATTAAGAAGGGAGATGGATAGAAAACTCCATGAATGAATCTCTTAGGCCTTAACATATCTGATAGTAAGATAGATCTATGCTAGTGACTGTGAGTATATGAAAAAAAATTATGACAACCTTTTCTTAGTATTAGATAATACATATAGAAACATATCTCCCCACCCAGATTGTAGAGCACCTCACTTCTCTTACTACAATTAAAACATCAATCAGAAATGAATGAAACAATGAAAAATCTGGGGCAGAAATGGCTTTCTAGTCATCAGATTGTTGGAGTGGAGAGCAACTGACAAACTTATTTTAGAATAACGCATAAACAAACCCAAAATATGAAGATAGAAACTTAGTTCAATAGAGTTAGAGTATACAACATCCAATTTTATTAGTTGTGAGGCCATTTGGCTTCATAAATTGGTAACATAGTTCACTGATTGGCTATTTATTAGGGATACAATCATTCTCATGTTATTTACTTTGTTGAAGATAAGGAAACCCAAGAATATCTCAATTATAGAGGAGTGTTATTAGCACAAAGAAAGGAGAGTAACTCCCTTATTCCTTATGGTCTTGACCACATACAAAACATAAATTTAATACTTCAGCTGTGTACCTCTTTCTTATATCCTTGGCCTTCCTTTCGATCGAGCCGGGATGTTCATACATAAACATGAAGTTGAACCTTGTCTCTGAGATGGAGAGATTCTCGAAACTTCTTATTAGAGATTCACCTAGATTTAACACGCTTGTTATTCGCCTAGATTTAAATGCTTGTGAGAGAGTGTATTGGTCAAATATGCAGTTGGGTAGTGAACAAGGTATGCATGCAATGGTTTCTATGAATGTTACAAGGAAACATGCTATTAAATATACAACATCAGGAGACATTATCCAAACTAATATTGTACAACCAAGATTTATCCTCCCGTATAGAGGTGGGAACTTTGATTTCCTTCCGTTTAAAGGTTATTCCTCCTGTATGGAGGTAATTGATCAAAGGAATGATGTTATAAAGTCTTGTTGGATAAGGCTCCAGACTTGTGTGTGTCAAGTCATGATTCTCATGTGAACCTTCCATATAAAGGTATCCATGGGATGGACCTCCTGTATAGAGGTGGACCTTCTATATAAAGTTCATGCTTTACTTGTTAAAATCATTGAATGTAGTGTGATGTATTATTAACCATGATCACCAGTTGTTTTTAAAGTCTCCTTTAGAGATTTATCACCTCTAAAGTGAATTACTTTAGCATATGATCACTTGGTCTAGAATAATATAATATGATCACAACATTCGATAATTCTTCCTAGTATAATGTAATGTGATATATAATTAAAGTGAACATATATTGACCATGCAATAAGAGATAAAGAAATAAAATATAAGGCATAGAGATCAAGAGAATTCAAATTTTACCATGCAGACACTTCAACTAATTAAAGAGAACTTGAATTGTTAAAGCTTCAGTTAAGTATCAATGTATGCCTAAATCAATGCTTTAGTTAAGCACCCGTTAAAGATATTCCTCGATTAAATAAAGAACTCACGGCAGTCACTTCAAGTAAATAAATCCGGATTATTTCAGTTAACTAAGTGTAAAATAAGAAGGAATAGTTAACTAAAGTGTTTTCACTTTAGTTAAACTAAAAAACGACACTTCAGTAAATCAATGAGAACTCGAATTAATCACTACAATGATGTTATCAAGAATTAGTTAAAGAGAGTTAACTAATTGAAAACAAATAAGGTATAGTTAACTAAGTGGCGACACTTAAGTTAGCCACCTAACAAAGTGGGAAAGATTTCAGTTAAGAGGCAAGTTCATCCTAAGTGACAACTGATTGAGATAAAGCACTACATGAGAAGTGGGGTGCACTTCTGCATGCAAGATTGATACATCTAGTTTGAGGGCGAGTTCATCCTGAAGTTAGAAGATAAAAATAGAAGAGAAGAATTGTAAGACCGTCTTGACGGCACCTCAAACTTAAAAACTTGGAAGGCTAGAATTCTCAACATCCTAGAGGAACATGACTTGCATGGCTACATATCCACTGTGGTGGAGGATCCTACTGTTACATACCCGAATTTCATAAAAATTTAAAATTTTTTAAATTAGTAATAAATACTGAAATTGTCAATGAAGAAAATAAAATAATGGTTAACTCTTTTTATTAACTTAATTAGCGATAATAATACGTTGTAGTTCTTAAGAACAATTTACGACGATGGTCGTATTTGCAAACATGGAAATAAAATGGGCATAAATCTTTTAACAAAAGTCAACTACGATGTCTACGAATCATCTACTCCATGCGAAATCATATAAATTCACCTATCGTATGAAATAGTAATTATACAACTTCTTTATTACAGAAGGGAAAGTTTGTATATTGATTTTAGTCAAGTATCCCAACAAATGATGGGTACAAAAAATAAAACAAACCATCTAAGAAATTGGCTCATAATTGAGTGTTTCCATGCAGATCTTACTCATTAGTGGCAATCTTATTTGTGCTAGGACTAAACAATAAAATACATTCACGTGGTCATCAATGAATTGAACTTCATAAGAACAATATCATACAATAATGAATTGACTTTTACCGAGAATCCTTAACATGACGTTCACATAATCCATAACACACAACCAAAAACTCATGATTCCTCAACTGTATTAGTTCGTAACATCTTCATGAAATTCTTATAATAACTTAAATGTGCCTAAATATAAAACTATAAATATATTCATATCTCATGAATCAACATAAGTCAATGTACTCTAAGAATCGTATTATAATATAGCTGTACATGCACCACCCAAAACTCCAAAATACATTGCATGATCAAAAGAGAGTCAATCTATACTTGATCAACCATTTCCCATAGTCCTGAAATTCATAGTATCTAGCACACTCATCATTATTTACATATAAATACTCAACACATGAACAAGTAACTCACAAGGTACACATATAAACAATTGATTTCAAACACGAGTACACACATGCAATAATCATAGTCATACATAGGAGACCAAAAGTAACGTGGTTCACCCATACACGGGCTAGTCCACAAAAGTGTGTGCATCTTTTATTATAATTATCGAATCAAGTGGAGTATTACAAGAATGTCAACTCAATTGTTTACAGAATTCTATCATTCTTGATGCTTCTCTCCTAGAGAGCATTTTCTCTTCAAGATATTTGAAGCTAAACTATGGGTCTGAAATGTAATACAATAAAATCAATATTCTATAATCAACTTTTTTACCAAGAGAATTCTTCAATTTAATATACTCATAAAGGTCTACTTAAATACTATATGTGAAGGGATCTTCATAAGACCCTACTAACTTTCACAACCTTTACAAAAAAAGTAATGAGCTTTTTATAAAAATGATGGACCTATTTAATTTTCAAGTGAACGTACTCCTTAATCCTTAATTCATTTAATATATTAGTGATTTAATATATTCACCAAGGATTTATCTATTTTTCTTACAACCATTTAAGGCTTAAGGAAATTCGTTCCAACCTAAAAGACTAAGAGACTACTCATTATATCACCCCTAGTACAAGACTACTCTAAGGGTCTATTTAAATAACTTTCCATATGCCCTTTAAGATAACATATTATGAAATAACTTAGTGACCTAAAACTTTTATTACTAAGTTATATATCTTTTTTTTTTTTTTAAACTAAGTTTGGTCGCCCAATATATTAAAACGATGCTCCATTATTTTCAATTTTACACTAAGATAGTTACAATCATGGTTTGGTATTTTCTTAGGAGCTACCCAATTATAATGTTTATTGTTTTCAATCAAAGACATCTTGAGATTTCGGTTAACTTGTATAATCGACCTCTTATACATGCGAAACTCTGTCAAATGACTAATATAAATACATGCAAGGAAATTGTAGAGCCGCGTAGTATTCAATTTTGGATAGAAGTAACTTCCAGCGATTAAATAAATTATCCTGCAATGTATACCTAGATTACATTCCTTCTTTATCGACCTGCTATATGCAGAAAAGTAGACCTGAACCTTCATTTATCTAGACATACTATACGCCACAAGGGAGTGTAACCAAATCGTAAGCAATGTTAGAATCTGTCACTTCAAAACACAGTCATAACCAAAATTATGAACTAAACATTGTTCATCAGAAAATATGCAAGCAATCATCTAGCGATTCATATCAGATACGGTGAATACTACCACCACTATTTAGAACTACAATAGAGTTCATTAAAAATTCTATGTAAAATTTGACCAATCAACCAATATTGCTAAGGTTCACAATTACTACCAATATAACATCTCAAAGAGAATAGTATTCCGATCTTGAACCCTTGGTTACAATCTAAAGAGTAAAACCCAAATCACAGGCATAGGTAGAACTGGAACTTCAAATCGCAGTTATTAAAATAGATAGAAGGAAGACCAACTAAATCAGGGTCATCAATGGATGGATTCATAGTCATCAACAAAAATAAATAAAGATTCAGAAGGAAAAAATCAACCAAACAGTAAGCATTGATAGTTCCAAGCGGTAGTAATGGTAGATCTACAACTTCAAATATGCAGAAAGAAAACACCCAGTCACCAAATGGTATTGCCAGAAGGAAAAACGACAGGATTGAACAATCCAAGAAAAACAACAACCAAGATTACTACACTTTCAAATGCTACCAATATCCGCCATACATAAGTCTAATTCACCAACAAAATCTAGCACTGAGTTAAAATTCTCCTTTGACCTCCAGCATAAATAAAAAAATAGATTCGAAGCTACTGCCTCAGAATCCTTCTTTCCTCAAAGCAACATATCTAGGCATTAATATATATTAGAAATACATCTTCTGAGTGCGCAACCACTGTCAATCAGACCATCGTGTTGAGCTATAAACCCTATATGCATATCAAAATCCTATGTTGTAGAAGAGTAGTCACTCAAGGAGGAATTCGGGCTCTATCCTTGGAAAGGATCCCCAAATTTTCCCAAAAGAAACGCAAACGTTTTCAGTGAAGGAAGCATCCCGCATTCATACTTAAATGATCTAATAATACCGCAATCCAAAGAGCTTGAGAGATATAAGGTTGTGCTCAAAACCTACAATGATGAAAATAATGTAGATTTTCCTACTGAAGGGCAGCAATCAATACAACGATGAAACATACCAGGAAGATAATAGGGAGATTTCTCCGCAATGCCTTCAACAATATCGCATTCCCTTTAATTCACAGATAGTGCTTCCCCGACATCTACCGCAACATCGAAGGCACACCCCCGGGTTTCATTCCCATGCATGCGCAACAAATACAAACAAGAGATTACGGGGACATTCCCTTCTCCACACCTTTGTGCTGCCATTAAAAACGCCATGGTAATGGAATCAATAGCGTATTCGGGCTCTGCATGGTCTTCCCACCGTAATCCAATCCTGCCAAAAACAT
Source organism: Larix kaempferi (assembly GCA_027924585.1). Classification (NCBI taxonomy): domain Eukaryota; kingdom Viridiplantae; phylum Streptophyta; class Pinopsida; order Pinales; family Pinaceae; genus Larix; species Larix kaempferi. The sequence goes on from BSBM01000264.1 coordinate 7,903,551, forward strand.
GGTTAGTCCCCTCTCCCCCACTCAAAACCCATCATCCAAGAGGTAATAATACCTGTCAAAAATCTCAATGCAGCACTCCAAGAGATCGACGCCTCCACTCAGAAATAAATAAAAAGAATGTAACGCTCACCCCTTATGCAGTGATACCAAGATTGATCCCCCAACATATCGTTTCTCCACTCTTATAGGTGTACTGATGCCCTAGTTAAGCCTTTTAAGGAAAAAAATATGATCATCTTCATGTACCCTGGTCATTAGAAAGCTCGGTTTTCATGGCTTCTCTGCCATCTCATATTTTCCTTTGGATGGGTTTGGTCGTTTATCGTTTAGTCGTATTTACTTTTCTAAATTTTGTAGTCTTAACTAAGAATTATAATCACGACACTAACTCGAGGTACACTAGTGGGGCCTTGGCCTTGAGCTCCTCACCATGGCCTATTTACATAATTATAATTATTTTACAAAAATAATAATAATAATTAGGGTCAAATTGGAGGGATGTTACACACTCCACCCCTTAAAGATAACATCGTCCTCGGTGTTCATTGATTTGTCTTTTGCATCCTCTCACCGCCTCCTCTTTCCTTTGTTCTCATGCTTTGATCATCTTTACATTTTTGCAATTTCCCACAACCTCTTTTCACTTATATCCTGCACATTACATAGATCGTATAAGATCTTCCAGCATTCTTTAGTACCACATGAGTATACAAAATTTCAAAACAGTAATTGTTCGTCATTCTTCCTTATCGTTTGAGGAAATAATTTCGCTTATTCTAGCCTTCATAGCAATTCATACGTAAATACTTTTTACAAGACAATTCATTATCATCGTTTAAACCATTCAAACCTCTTTGTACTTCAGCAATCGTGGAGACTTGCATACAAAACTTTTATGTATTTCCGCAATCGTGGAGACTTGCCATACAAAAACCTTCATGTATTTCTGCAATCGTGGAGACTTGCCATACATATCCTGCTCATGTACTTCTGCAATCATGTAGACTTGCGTACATAGCACTCTTTGTATTTCAACAATCATGGAGACTTGCATACAAAAACACGAGCCCTTTGCCAACACCTGGCAAGAATACCATCTACATACAGCAGAAATATGACAATCTTACTCTGCAACTCATTACATAGCCTCCCTATTTGAATATCTCAGTCATCACCTGATGAACATGAGGAAATTACTTCTGCAGAAAGTAATGTAGAGCTACCTGCTCAATTCAAATTGCCTTATATAGGCTGCCTAAGTCTTTTAGTAGTTAAATGGTCATTAGTGAGCTACCTGCTCACCTCCCTCCACCTGGAGGGGGAAATGCCACAAATTTAGGGGTTGTTGTCCCATAACCAACAGCTAGTAAGTGAGTGCAAGATGCTTTCAGCTCTACTTGAGCTCGGAGATACTTTCCCTTCCTCTCAAACCTTCTCGTTTGAGTCCAGGAAACATCTCTTTATGACAACCATTTAGTAATTCCTATATGGCACAAAATAGCAACCAAAATTAGATTCGCTCATCATATTCTTTGCATTTTGATGATTACACATCATCAATCATAAGCCTCATCACTACTCGTGATAAAATAAAAAGTAAATCATTACTTACTTTCGAGCGATTTAGCTCAACTTATATCCATAAGTGCCTTTATACTAAACGTTCTTCGGGGTCATGCCATCTTTCGAAGTTAAGATCACTTCCTGAAATGTTAGTATAAAGAAAAATTTCTTTGCTTCAGTTGCTCAACAATCGAACACATTAGTTCCATAGCATTATGCGCATGCTTGTTCACTTAGTTTATGCATTTACTTCATCTTGACGTAAAACTCTTCAATATCCTTGAAGTGTGTCTGAGGTCAAATATGCCGAAAACATGTTAGCATCAAATATGCCGAAAACATGTTAGGTCAAATATGCCGAAAACATGTTAGCATCTCGAGATTTTTTTTTAAAAGATCCCATGCTCAATCAATCACAACAAGGTCAAAATTCTTTTTTTGTCAAACTATCAACAAGATCTTGATGCTCATTAGTCTTTGTTAGAAACTGTAACTTACCCCACAAAGGTCTATCATAATGTAATAAGGCTAGTTTAACCCCTAGGAATATTGCTTCCAAACTCATACAATAACACACCTTTATCCTGGAAATTTTAAACACCATAAGAAGTTTTTCAGAATGGAGTACAATTGATATTAAGTAATGATAATCTTTAATCCTTTAAGAAAATGACGATTTTCATAAGCAAGAATAATGTTTAATCATCCGAGCACAGTAATTAGTTCACGACTTACACATGACTTGTAACCTAGAACATGTGAGATTCATTCTGATGCAAACTCCTTTGCTAACACATAAACATGTTAGTTTTATAATTTAAAACGACTAAATTTACATAGGTTCATTTCAAATTAAAGACTTTTCTCAATAATTTTAGATATTTAAAAGATCTCATGCTTAATCGTTTACAAAAAGATTAGGATTCTCCTTCCCTTAAGTCAAACTCCTACTTTTTACAAGATCCCTTAACTTGGTGCACAATAACCTTTATTCGAAAATATAACAACTCTTACAATCATTTGCATAATAAAATTATAAATAAATAAATAAATTCTGAAATGAAATACAATTTTTGTTAAGCAATAACATTCGAATTTTTAACAAGATGACAATACTTATCAACAGTGTTTTCAAGTAACTTCTAAACTTCACTTTCTAATTCCCCATATTCCTTTTAACATGCTTAGTTCTAAACATGACACATTTTGTTGAAAACACATTATGATCTATAGGAGTGTAACTGTCCTAAAGGATGACCATATTATGCATTCTACGGTGATGAATGCCTTTATTCACAATATCTCAACATTTATAATCTAGCCTATATTTTTGGATATCCTATCACTTCATAAATATAACTTCACGTTGATATAAGAGTAACTTCACATATACATAACTGTATCCTCACATATATAAGGATATATATATACTGCACTTTTAGTTAGGGTCAAAGTATTATCATTTAACATCCAAAATTAAACAATTCTCATTTACAAGGGGCAGCCAAATCTTATCAAATTGAAGATACAGAATACTCACATATCAACTTAGACTCGCACCTCAACTACTTTGCTTTAATAACTGAAATACTTATCTTTACTCCTTTTGGAGAGCTTGCGGCTGTATGTTTAAACGACTTCACTCCTCGTCCATTCAAATCCCATGCATCCAGAAATGAAGCCAAACAATTTGATTAGTCAATTTTAACACCCACTTATTTCATGTTGAGCCCATCAAGGCCAAGTATTGTAACCTACAGCTCTGATACCACATGTCACATACCCAAATTTCATAAAAAATTAAAATTTTTTAAATTAGTAATAAATACTGAAATTGTCAATGAAGAAAATAAAATAATGGTTAACTCTTTTTATTAACTTAATTAGCGATAATAATACGTTGTAGTTCTTAAGAACAATTTACGACGATGGTCGTATTTGCAAACATGGAAATAAAATGGGCATAAATCTTTTAACAAAAGTCAACTACGATGTCTACGAATCATCTACTCCATGCGTAATCATATAAATTCACCTATCGTATGAAATAGTAATTATACAACTTCTTTATTACCGAAGGGAAAGTTTGTATATTGATTTTAGTCAAGTATCCCAACAAATGATGGGTACAAAAAATTAAACAAACCATCTAAGAAATTGGCTCATAATTGAGTGTTTCCATGCAGATCTTACTCATTAGTGGCAATCTTATTTGTGCTAGGACTAAAAAATAAAATACATTCACGTGGCCGTCAATGAATTGAACTTCATAAGAACAATATCACACAATAATGAATTGAATTTGATCAAGAATCCTTAACACGACGTTCATATAATCCATAAGGCACAACCAAAAACTCATGATTCCTCAACTGTATTAGTTTGTAACATCTTCATGAAATTCTTATAATAACTTAAATGTGCCTAAATATAAAATGATAAATATTTTCATATCTCATGAATCAACATAAGTCAATGTTCTCTAAGAATCGTATTATAATATAGCTGTACATGCACCACCCAAAACTCCAAAATACTTTGCATGATCAAAAGAGAGTCAATCTATACTTGATCAACCATTTCCCATAGTCCTGAAATTAATAGTATGTAGCACACTCATCATTATTTACATATAAATACTCAACACATGAACAAGTAACTCACAAGGTACACATATAAACAATTGATTTCAAACATGAGTACACACATGCAATAATCATAGTCATACATAGGAGACCAAAAGTAACGTGGTTCACCCATACACGGGCTAGTCCACAAAAGTGTGTGCATCTTTTATTATAATTATCGAATCAAGTGGAGTATTACAAGAATGTCAACTCAGTTGTTTACAGAATTCTATCATTCTTGATGCTTCTCTCCTAGAGAGCATTTTCTCTTCAAGATATTTGAAGCTAAACTATGGGTCTAAAATCTAATACAATAAAATCAATATTCTATAATCAACTTTTTTACCAAGAGAATTCTTCAATTTAATATACTCATAAAGGTCTACTTAAATACTATATGTGAAGGGATCTTCATAAGACCCTACTAACTTTCACAACCTTTACAAAAAAAGTAATGAGCCTTTTATAAAAATGATGGACCTATTTAATTTTCAAGTGAACGTACTCCTTAGTCCTTAATTCATTTAATATATTAGTGATTTAATATATTCACCAAGGATTTATTATATTTTTCTTACAACCATTTAAGGCTTAAGGAAATTCGTTCCAACCTAAAAGACTAAGAGACTACTCATTATATCACCCCTAGTACAAGACTACTTTAAGGGTCTATTTAAATAACTTTCCATATGCCCTTTAAGATAACATATTATGAAATAACTTAGTGACCTAAAACTTTTGTTACTAAGTTATATATCTTTTTTTTTTTTAAAACTAAGTTTGGTCGCCCAATATATTAAAACGATGCTCCATTCTTTTCAAGTTTACACAAAGATAGTTGCGATCATGGTTTGGTATTTTCTTAGGAGCTACTCAATTATAATGTTTATTGTTTTCAATCAAAGACATCTTGAGATTTCGTTAGCTTGTATAATCGACCTCTTATACATGCGAAACTCTATCAAATGACTAATATAAATACATGCAAGGAAATTGTAGAGCCACGTAGTATTCAACTTTTGGACAGAAGTAACTTCCAACAATTAAATAAATTATCTTGCAATGTATACCTGGGTTACATTCCTTCTTTCTCGACCTGCTATATGTAGAAAAGTAGACCTGAATCTTCATTTATCTAGACATACTATACACCACAAGGGAGTGTAACCAAATCGTAAGCAATGTTAGAATCTGGCACTTCAAAATGCAGTCATAACCAAAATTATGAACTAAACATCGTTCATCAGAAAATAAGCAAGCAATCGTCCAGCGATTCATATCTGCTACGATGAATACTACCACCACTATTTAGAACTACAATAGAGTTCATTAAAAGTTCTATGTAAAATCTGATCAATCAACCAAGATTGCTAAGGTTCACAATTACTACCAATATAACATCTCAAAGAGAATAGTATTCCGTTCTTGAACACTTGGTTACAATCTAAAGAGTAAAACCCAAATCGCAGGCATAGGTAGAACTGGAACTTCAAATTGCAGTTATTAAAATAGATAGAAGGGAAACAAACTAAATCAGGGTCATCAATGGATGGATTCACAGTCATCAACAAAAATAAATAAAGATTCAGAAGGAAAAAATCATCCAAACAGTAAGCATTGATAGTTCCAAGCGGTAGTAATGGTAGATCTGCAACTTCATATACGGAGAAAGAAAACACCCAGTCACCAAATGGTATTGCCAGAAGGAAAAACGACAGGATTGAACAATCTAAGAAAAACAACAACCAAGATTACTACACTTTCAAATGCTACCAATATCCGCCATATAGAAGTCTAATTCATCAACAAAATCTAGCACTGAGTTAAAATTCTCCTTTGACCTCCAGCATAAATAAAGACATAGATTCGAAGCTACTGCCCCGGAATCCTTCTTTCCTCAAAGCAACATATCCAGGCATTAATAGATATTAGAAATACATCTTTTGAGTGCACAGCCACCGTCAATCGGACCATCGCGTCGAGATATCAACCCTATATGCATATCAAAATCCTATGTTGTAGAAGAGTAGTCACTCAAGGAGGAATTCGAGCTCTATCCTTGGAAAGGATCCCCAAATTTTCCCAAAAGAAACGCAAATGTTTTCCATGAAGGAAGCATCCCGCATTCATACTTAAATGATCTAATGATACCACAATCCAAAGAGCTTAAGAGATATAAGGTTGTGCTCAAAACCTACAATGATGAAAATAATGCAGAGTTTCCTACTTAAGGGCAGCAATCAATACAATGATGAAACATACCAGGAAGATAATACGGAGATTTCTCCTCAACGCCTTCAACAATATCGTAGGCCCTTCAATTCGCAGATAGTGCTTCCTCGACATCTATTGCAACATCGAAGGCACACCCTCGGGTTTCATTCCCATGCATGCGCAGCAAATACAAACAAGAGATTACGAGGACATTCCCTTCTCCACACCTCTTTGCTGCCATTAAAAACACCCTGGTAATGGAATCAATAGCGTATTCGAGCTTTGTATGGTCTTCCCACCGTAATCCAATCCTACCAAAAACATGGTTATTCCCCTCTCCCCCGCTCAACGCCCATCATCCAAGAGGTAATAATACCTGTGAAAAATCTCAACGTAGCACTCTGAGAGATCGACACCTCCACTCAGAAAGAAATAAAAAGAATGTAACGCTCACCCCTTATGCAGCGATACCAAGATTTATCCCCCAACATATCATTTCTCCACTCTTATAGGTGTACTGACGCCCAACTGTGAGCTCTCTCTCCTTTCACCCACGATGTAGTGGGTAAGTAATGACAGGTTTCCCACTATAGTTGGCTTCCATAAAAACATGTTCCTTCCACCACATCAACGGCCGAATAATTCCTTCTTCACTAAAAACGGGTTTATTTAAAAATAGCTGGAAGGGTGAGAGTTCCACTCTTTAAACGGTTTCTTCAAAATAAAACCGAAAAGGTCTTACCTATTGATCAATATATATATATATATAAACTTTCTTCTAAATAAAATTACCATAATTAAGGGTGAAATTGTCACCATATTAATTACATTGTATTAATCTTTAATTATTCTCAATAATAATAATAAAAGGTCATTTACAATGTTCATATTATCAATATTAATACTTATCATTCCATAGGTGAATCTCCCACACATATATATATAATATCCACAATTTAATATCTAGGTTTGTTCTACCAACTTCTTATATAGATGTAGGAGTGTATTAAAGTATTTACACGTATATGCACAGGTTTTATCTTAACTCTAGTTTCATATATATATATGAAAATAGGCTAAGCTTTTCCTGTGCTCTACACTCATGAATATAATAATATTTTTATGTGTTCAATTTACTTATCATGCCACGGAAATAATAATAATGAGAATAGTATAAATTTATGTGTTTCCTTAAGTGGTAGTTTGTATTTCTCAGGCACTCCTGTGTTGGATTTGAGATATTCACTATTACTTTGGGATCGTCTCTTTGTTACTTAGGTCTTTGTCGCAAGTCACCCAATTGTTTTAATCTATTTATAACAGCTGTTAAATATTTCCCTTTAGGATGGTAGGTTAATGTGCAAAATTAGGTCGAAGCCGCATACGTTTACTATTTAACTATAGTAGTTCTACTAAGGGCTAAATTCTATTTTGGATGGCGCCCTAGTTAAGCCTTTTAAGGAAAAACATATGATCATCTTCATGTACCCTGGTCATTAGAAAGCTCAATTTTCATGGCTTCTCTGCCATCTCATCTTTTCCTTTGGATGGGTTCGGTCGTTTATCGTTTAGTCGTATTTACTTTTCTAAATTTTTTAGTCTTAGCTAAGACTTATAATCACGACACTAACTCGAGGTCCACTGGTGGGGCCTTGGCCTTGAGCTCCTCACCATGGCCTATTTACATAATTATAATTATTTTACAAAAATAATAATAATAATTAGGGTCAAATTGGAGGGATGTTACACCTACATCTAATGCAGGGGGCATCAAATTCAAGAAGAATCAAGCTAAGGCCAAACAGATCATCTATGATTCGGTAAAATATAACTTGATTCCTGTGATCACACCATTGACGAACGCGAAAGAATGTTATGATACATTGAATAATCTATATGAGAAGAAGGAACTAAGTCAAAAGAGGGAATTGAAGAATTTTTTTCTATGATTGGAGTTCGAGAGGGAGGACTCTACAAGGTACCCAGTAAGTACATTCAAGCTATGATTCACCACACTATCAGTCCATGCTCATGTAATTGAAGGCTTGGACACCTACACTACAAAGCACTACCAAGACTTCAAAAGATGGTAAAAGGTATGCCCGTATTTTATTTTGAGCATGATAGTGTATGTCGGGGTTGTTCACTTGGGAAGAATGTTAAGAAAAGTTTTTCCAACAATACTACTAGATCTATAGGGATTTTAGATTTAATACATAATGATGTATGTGGTCCCATGTCATCCCCATCCCTGAGTGGCTTCTTATATTATGTATTGTTCATAGATGATTTTTCTAGGAAGTCATGGATTTATTTCATGAAGGCTAAAAGTTAAACTCTTAGAAAATTTAAATATTTTAAAGCCCTAATTGAAAATCAGAAAGAAAAGTACATCAATGCATTAAGGTATGATAATGGAGGTGAATTTGATTCGCATGCATTTAATAATCTATGTAGTGATGCAAGAATATGTAGACAGTTAACAATACCATACAAACCTTAGAAAAATGGGTTTCCGAAAGGAAGAATAGAATCATATGTGAGGCTACAAAAGCCATGATGCATGATCAATATATGTCTCCCTCATTATGGGAAGAAGCCACCTATACAATTGTTTTCATCCATAATAGAATCCCGCATGCCATTCTAGATGAGAAGACATCAGAAGAAGTGTTTACCGGTGATAAGCCAGACATCTCACACTTGAGGATCTTCAGGATCCCGATACACATTCATGTACCGAAAGAAAATAGAACACAGATGGAGCCTTCTAGAAATAAAGGCACTTTAGTGGGTTATAGTGAGTCATCCAAAGCACCAAATATATGTACCTGGTGAGAGACACATTGAAGCCAACTAAGATGTTACCTTCCATGAGGAAGCTACTTTCAAGATATCGAAAGTGATTCAATGTGATTCATAGATGGAGGATCACGAGTCTGATTCCCCCCCCTTATAGTTAGAGAGGGAGAAACCAAACGATGCCTCATATTCGCTAGCTACTGAAGAACATGTAGAACTGGTTGAGAGGTCACATAATGAACCTATCGCTAAAATAATATATGCTTGGTTCCAAGACATCTTACAAAATCCAGAGAAACATGGAGCACCGACAGAATCATCCAGAGAGCGCAAGCAACATGACATATATTCAGTGTATGTTGCACTGATGAGTCACATCTGTGATTCAGAACCATCCTCATATGAAGAAGCTGGAAAGAAGAAAGTTTGGAAAGATGCAATGATAGAATAGTACAAGTCTATAATGAAGAATGATGTTTGGGAGGTTGTTCCCAAACTTGAAGGGAAGTCTATTGTGACTTCCAGATGGATTTACAAGATAAAGCATGTTGCGGATGGTAGCATTGAGAAGTATAAATCCAGATTCATTTCTAGAGGTTCATCTGAGAAAGAAGGCATCGATTATGATGAGACCTTTGTCCCTATGGCAAGGTAAACCAAAATCCGAGCAATGATTTCACTTGCATCTATTCTAGGATGGAAACTTCACCAGATGGATGTGAAGACATCATTCCTCAATGGTGAGGTTGAGGAAGAGGTTTATATTCAAAAGCCTAAAGGATTTGTGGTGCATGGGAAGGAGTACCATGTTTTCAAGCTAAAGAAATCTCTATAAGGGATTAAGCAAGCCCCTAGGGATTGGTACTCCAGAATTGATAGCTACATTCAAAAACTGGGTTTCAGTAAGAGTGAAGTTGATCCAAATTTGTACTTCAAAGTAGTGAAGAACCAACCATTGATATTGGTTCTGTATGTTGATGATTTGTTTCTCACTAGAGAGGAACATCTAATTTCTCGGTGCAAGAGGTAGCTCACCTCAGAGTTCGAGATGAAAGACTTAGGTCTAATGCACTAATTTCCTGGCCTTGAGATCTGACAAATAAAAGATGAAATTTTTATATCTCAAGGGAAGTACATTGTGGATATATTACGCAGGTTTGGCATGATAGATTGCAAATATATGACTACATAGATGGTTTCCAATTTGAGGAAACTTCATGAGTCAGGATCTAGATAAGATCCAGTCAATACCACTTTGTATAGATAGCTTATAGGCTCACTAATGAACTTGATAGATTCAAGGCCTGATATATGTTATGCCATGAGAATTATGAGTCAATTTATGTATGATCTGAGATACAGACACTGGAAAACTACTAAGCATGTGCTTAGGTACCTTTGAGGTACAATTTCATATGGAATCAGATATGTCTCTAGTGGAGAAGTCATGTTATTTGGTTATATGGACTCAGATCAGGGAGGAAGCATTGTGGACTGTAAGAGTACATCCAACTACTATGATAGCCTATGATCAATAATGATATCTTGGTCCAGTAGGAAGCAAGGCTCCGTATCCCAGAGCACTACCGAAGCATAATACATAGCTGCTAGTGTTGCCTGCCTAGAAGCAGTGTCGCTTAGAAAGATACTTGCAGGGTTGTTTGGTGAAAAGATTGAGCCTACATTTATTAGGTGTGACAATTAAAGTTGCATCAAGCTTTTCAAAAAACCAGTGTTTCATGACAGTTTGAATAACATTGAAATGAAGTATCACTTCATTTGAGACATGGTCCAAAAAGGTACAGTAAAAATTAAGTACATTGCTACTTATGAGCATATTGCAGATGTGTTAACAAAGACTTTTTCAGTGACAAAGTTCAGGTACTTCTGAGACAAGCTTGGTATGTGTTATCACTTGGAAATATATTTTGGCTATGAAAAAAATTCCCAAGGTAACCTCAAACCAATATTTAGGATTAAGATCTTGTTGATGTACATGTAACTTCGGAATGTATTTCATTTATGTATTTCATATATATTTATTGTATCCTTATTAGAGATGTGTTATTCCTCTATAAGGAAGTGTCGTCATGTGGATTGACAAGTGTCGCAAGTGTGTGTACTTGCTGATGGGTTATTAGACCACCATGTGTGGGGTTGGCCCTGAAATATATATATTATAATGTGGATGTACCTAGCTAGACAAGTCGGCCCCATAAGGTCGCTGTGCAAACAGGTTAGTATAAAGAGAGATCAAGTGATCTTTATTTAGATCATTCAGAAAGTCATCTCTCTCTCACTCAGAAAGTGGCGCACTAGTGAGGAGGAGGATCATCTACTTCTAGGAGACTATCTCAAGTGTATTTTGGTTGTACTTTGGTTGAGCCATTGCTCTCTCTATCTCTGAGGAAGTTGTGGGGTTTTTCACCTTAGGGTTTTCCCCACGGAAACTCTGTGTCTCTTGTCTCTCATGCTTTTGATTCTTGTGATGCTTATTGTGATTGTTATGCTTTGATATACTGTATATGTTATTCTCTCAGTGAAGATCCTAGAGTATTGTGAATTAATGCTCAAAATTTAACATGGTATCAAAGCTAACCTGAGAAGAAGAGATTTTGCAGTGACGGAAACTTGAGTTTCTTGTTTATTGGGTTTCTCTCCACAGATTTTGGAAAAGCAGTATAGTAGATTGACTCTACTCATCAAGGAGAATCTATCTGTCCAATCAGAATTCAATTCTGAGCATTTTCAGATTTGGCCCTAAACATTTGGGTTTCCAAAAAAATAGGAATTTCTGAAATCTGAAGAAATAGCTGGAAGCTCCTTGCAAAAATCAAGGTTTAGAGCTTTGGATCGAGATTTTGGGTTGGGTAGATCTCCGGGAAACTCAAAACCTAATTGAGGGCTCTCCCCAGTGAACTCGAGAGGACAAAAAGACAAATCTGAAGGGTAAAACCTTGCTAATCTCAAATTCTGAATGCACCAGGCTGATCAGCTCATCAAAGCGCATCTTTCTATCCTTTCAGAAAATTAAAATTCACATTTTGAATTTTTAGGGTTTTTCCGACAAACCCTAATCCAGAACCAGAACCAGTTTTCAGCATTTCAAGTGGTATGACCTAAATCTTTTCTATTTTCATTTGAAGTACTCTTTAAGATGTCTCACCACACCAAGCTTGAGGATAAGCTTGAAGGGGCTGAGAACTTCCGAGCTTGGAAGTATAGGATTGGGTTAATCCTGGAAGAGAATGAGTTGGACTCATATATAAAAGAAGACATCCCTATCCCAGAGGATGAAGAGGCCAAGGTATTGCATAAGAAGAACTTGGTCAAGGCAAAGAGAATCTTTACTGATTCTTTCAAAGACCATCTCATACCCCATGTGTCTTCTCTAAAGACACCCAAGGAGATGTTTGACTCTTTGACCAAGCTATTTGAAGGGAAGAACATAAATCGGAAGATGACTCTGCGGAATCAATTGAAAGGGGTCAAGATGTTGAATGGAGAAACCATTCAATCTTACTTCTCCAAGGTCTCTTAGATCAAGGAGCAACTTAAAGCTGTGGATGAAGTAGTGGACAGTGGTGAAGTTGTTATGACCACTCTGAATGGCCTACCTAGGTCATGGGACTCCTTTATTCAAGGAATCTGTGCAAGAAAGAAATTGATCTCTTTCAGTAAACTATAAGAGGAATGCTCTCAAGAAGAAGCTAGACTTGTAGCTCGTGAGGAAAAGATGGGAGGTGAAGATCAAGCTCTCGCAACTCACACCAAAAGAAGCAAGCCCAAGAAGGAGCACTCTCGCTACAAAAGATCCTATCAAAAGAATAAGAAGGATCTAAGATGCTTCACATGCAATGAGAAGGGTCACTTTGCTTCAGATTGTCCCAAGAACAAAAGGAATAATAACAACAACTTCAGCAAGAAGAAGAAGGGCAGCAAAAGAAAGTTCCATGCTCATGCTGCCGAGGATGATGAACCTCCAAAGAAGAAGGCTAGGGAAGAAAGTGATGATGACTCATCAAGTGAAGAAGAATATGTTCTAATCTCTGCTCTCACAGGTTATATCTCCCATGGTTGTAATGATTGGTTGATTGATAGTGGGGCTTCCAAACACATGACTGGGTTTAAGGAATCTTTTGTGAATCTAACTGAACATGAATCACCCCATAAGGTGAACTTGGGGATGATTATCAATACCCAATCAAAGGAAGTGGTGAAGCCTCCTACAACCTAGATTCTGGAAAATCTTTGAAGATGAAAGAAGTCCTTTATGTACCTGGGCTCAAGAAGAACTTACTCTCCATATCTGCATTGGATGCAAAAGGTATGAGGATTGCATTTGTGGATGGCCAAGTCCTAATGTGGCCAAAGGGAAAGACCATAGATGATGCAGTAGTGATTGGAGAGCAAGAGGGAGGATTGTATAAATTGAAGGGACAACATGAACATGCCACGGTGCATAAATCCATGGAGCCAAGTGAACTTTGGCATAGAAGACTTGCTCATATGCAATATAGGGCACTTCCAATTGAAAGCAAGGCTGTAGAAGGTCTTCCTGAAATCAAGACCAAACATGAAGGTGTTTGCAAAGGATGTGCAAAAGGTAAGAACATTAAGAAGGCTTTCCCAAGGAGTGAAAGCAAGGCCAAAGACATCCTGGAAATCATCCACTCAGATGTATGTGGTCCTATGTCATCCAAATCTCTGAGTGGGTATGTTTACTCATTTATTGATGACTTCTCCAGGAAGACTTTGGTATACTGCTTGAAGAACAAAGATGAGGTGTTTGATAAATTATAGGAATTCAAAACCTTGATGGAGAATCAAACTAACAAGAAGATAAAAACATTCAGATCCGACAATGGTGGAGTATTCACCTCAGGTGACTTCAAGAAGCTTTGTAGTGATTCAGGGATTAAGAGGGAGTTGATTGCTCCTTATAATCCTCAACAAAATGGAGTTGTTGAAAGGAAGAATAGAACTATCATGGAAGCAGTAAGGGCAATGCTGCATGACCAGGATCTAACTATGCATCTATGGGTAGAAGTAGCTAGAACAACTGTATATGTGCAGAATAGAACACCCCACAAGATATTGGACGACAAGACACCAGAAGAGGTCTTTTCTGGTAAGAAACTTGAAGTCAGCCATCTCAGAATATTTGGTTGTCCAGTATACACTCATGTCCCAAAGGAAAAGAGAACTAAACTAGATCCTTCAGGAAAGAAGGGTATCTTTGAGGGTTACAATGAAAGCTCAAAGGCTTACAAAATATACTTTCCAGGGTTCAAGAAGATTGATGTCAGCAGGGATGTAACATTTGATGAAAACTCAGCATTCATCAAATCAAGGAAGGAACCTATCGAAGTTTATGAAGAACCTAAAGAAACTAGATTTCAAGACACTACCATGATTGAAGCAGTTCCAGAAGTTGTTCGTGAGTTTGAAGATCCACAAGAACCTATAGATCCACCCTGTGAGGATAACTCTCACAAGAGGAAACATGCATGGGCTAGAGAGTTCATTCAAGATGCAGAAAGATTTGGCATTCAAGAAGAAGAACACAGAGCATAGAAGAGAACCAGAACACATACCAGCTATGTTTCTTTACTCTGTGACATTATGAACAAAGATCCTTCTAGTTATGAAGAAGCGGCGGAAAAGAAAGAACGGAAGGATGCCATGGTTGAGGAATACCAATCAATAATGAAGAATGATGTTTGGGATGTTGTCCCAAGACCTAAACAGAAGTCTGTTGTGACTTCCAAATGGATTTACAAAATCAAGCATGCTGCAGATGGCAGTGTAGAGAAATACAAGGCAAGATTTGTAGCTTGTGGCTTCTCTCCGAAAGAGGGAATAAATTATGAAGAAAATTTTGCACCTGTAGCCAGGTATACTTCCATCAGAACAGTACTTTCCCTGGCTGCAGCAATGAAATGGAAAATACACCAGATGGATGTCAAGATTGCTTTCTTGAATGGTGTAGTTGAAGAGGAAGTATATGTGGAGTAGCCACTCGGTTTTGAAATACATGACAGGGAGTCATATGTGTGCAGATTGAAGAAAGCCTTGTATGGCTTGAAACAAGATCCCAGAACCTGGTATGGTAGGATGGACAGTTTCCTATCTAGTTTGGGCTTTACCAAGAGTGAAGCGGATTCCAACCTTTACTACAAGGTTGAGGAAGGGAATCCTGTGATTCTACTCCTGTATGTGGATGACTTATTTGTAACAAAAGATGACAGATTGATTGCAGATACTAAGAGGAAGCTTGTTGCCGCATTTGATATGAAATATTTGGGAATGATGCATTATTTCCTAGGTATGGAGGTGTGTCAGAGTGTATGTGGGATCTTCCTTGGTTAAGGGAAGTACACAGTAGATATCCTGAAAATATTTGGGATGATGGATTGCAAGGCCATAGCCACACCTATGGCATCAAATCTGAAGCTTCTATGTGATGCTTCATCTGAGCCGGTTGATGTCTCTATGTATCGTCAGATGATTGGGTCCTTGATGTACCTAACGAACACGAGACCAGATATTTGCTTTGCGGTGAACGCATTGAGCTAGTTCCTGATGGATTCGAGGAGTGTTCACCTGGTTGCTGTAAAGCATGTTCTGAGGTACCTGAAGGGTACAGTGGATTATGGGCTCAAGTATGAAGCGAGTCAAAAGTTTAACCTGCAGGTTTATGTTGATTCAGATTGGGCTGGCAGTGCTGCAGATAGGAAGAGCACATCTGGGTGCTGCTTCAGTATGGGATTAGGTGTGATCTCTTGGTTTAGCAGGAAGCAGTCCTGCGTAGCACTGAGTACAACTGAGGCAGAGTATGTTGCAGCCTGTTCAGCTAGTTGTGAGGCACTATGGCTACGGAAGCTACTGTCTGAGTTATTTGATCTCCCGTTGGATGCTACTGGTATCTTCTGTGATTACCAGAGTTGTGTGAAGCTGTCTGAGAACCCAGTGTTTCATGACAGGTCGAAACACATAGAGATCAAATATCACTATATCAGGGATATGGTGCAGAGAGGAGCTATGAAGCTCCTGTATGTTGTGATAGATGAGCAGATTGCAGATGTACTGACGAAGCCATTAGCCAGGGTGAAGTTCAAGTACTTCAGGGAGAGGCTTGGTGTTCTTCAGATCGAGGACACTTCAAAGAAGAAGTGATGGACACATTTGCTGAAGCCATTACAAGCATGTTGGAAGGAGGATCCTTCACATGGCTATGGATGTAAGTGTTGGATGATGAGCATCAGGATGATGTTCTAGTTTCTGCTGAATATGATCAGTTGGCTCATTTATATGTATGTACGCATCATGTTGAATGCTGGATATGATCAGTTGGATCATTTATATGTATGTACGCATCATGTTGGATGTTGGATATGATCAGTTGGATCATTTATATGTATGTACGCATCGTGTTGGATGCTAGATATGATCAGTTGGATCATTTATATGTATGTACGCATCATGTTGGATGCTAGATATGAATAGTAGGATCATTTGTATGTATCTTGTATATGCATCATGTTGGATGCTTGGACCATGTATCTGTATATGTATTAGGTGGATACATTGTATGATCAGGTGGATCATGTATGGTGATATGTATCATGTACTTGTAATTGTATCAGGTGGATACACTGTATGATCAGGTGGATCATGTATGATGATATGTATCAGGAAGATACTTGGTATGCATCAGGTAGATGCATTGTATGATCAGGATGATCATGGATGACGAGCTTCAGGATGTTGCTCTAGATGACATGCAGTAGGATGTTGTAGTGATGATGATCAGGATGATCATGTGTACATCAGGATGATGTATGGTGAGTATCAGGTTGATACTCTATGGTCGTGGATCAGGTTGTGCAGATGAGCATATAATTTTGCCTTGGGAGATTTGCAGATAGTCTTTCGAGGTTTTGCCTATGGCATATAATTTGGCCCTAGGATATCTGGCAAATGCTCTTTCGAGGTTTTTCTCTGGGAGGACATATAATTTGGCCCTGGGAGATCTGCAGATAGTCTTTCGAGGTTTTGCCTATGGCATATAATCTGGCCCTGGGATATCTGGAAAATGCTCTTTCGAGGTTTTGTCCTATGGCATATAATATGTCCTTGGGAGATCCGATAGGTTGGGCTGTGTGCCCGTAATAAGTTCTGGGATGCTCTTGCGAGGTTTTTCCATGACCACATATAATCTGTCCCTGGTAGATCCTATAGGTAGAGCTGTGTGCTCGTAACAGCCTGGAATGCTCTTGCGATGTTTTGTGGTGACCACATATAATCTGTCCCTAGGAGATCCTATAGGTAGAGCTGTGTGCTCGTAACAACCTATGATGCTCTTGTGAGGTTTTGTGGTGAGGTCACATATAATATGGCCCTGGGAGATCCTATAGGTAGAGCCGTGTGCTCGTGTAACAACCTGGGATGCTCTTTCGAGGTTTTGTGACGCACGTAATAAGTCATGAGGATTCCACAGTATGGCCAGTGATGACGAAAACCTGCAGGTGGTGGGCCTACATCCAGTATGAAAAAAGACTGGCTTTGTAGAGCTTTCTATGATGAGTAGAGACACAGATTGGTTGAGATAGCAGCAGCAGTGACGATGTTGATGACGATGCATTGATGACGATGATTCCGAGAAGAAGACTTGTCTAGCAGATCTATGTCGAGAAATACCTTCCTAGTTAAGAGGGAGTGTTGATGTATATGTAACTTCGGAATGTATTTCATCTATGTATTTCATATATATTTATTGTACCCTTATTAGAGATGTGTTATTCCTCTATAAGGAAGTGTCGTCATGTGGATTGACAAGTGTCGCAAGTGTGTGTACTTGTCGACGGGTTATTAGACCACCATGTGGGGTCGGCCCTGAAATATATATATTATAATGTGGATGTACCTAGCTAGACAAGTCGGCCCCATAAGGTCACTGGGCAGACAGGTTAGTATAAATAGAGATCAGGTGATCTCTATTTAGATCATTCAGAAAGTCATCTCTCTCTCACTTAGAAAGTGGCGCACTAGTGAGGAAGAGGATAATTTGCTTCTAGGAGACTATCTCAAGTGTATTTTGGTTGTACTTTGGTTGAGCCATTGCTCTCTCTATCTCTGAGGAAGTTGTGGAGTTTTTCACCTTAGGGTTTTCCCCACGGAAACTCTGTGTCTCTTGTCTCTCATGCTTTTGATTCTTGTGATGCTTGTCATGCTTATTGTGATTGTTATGCATTGATATACTATATATGTTATTCTCTCAATAAAGATCCTAGAGTATTGTGAATTAATGCTCAAAATTTAACAGATCTATCCCTTTCAATCCAAAGGGGTCTCCCTTAATGAAACTGTCATTCTATGATCACTTTAACAAAAAATCATCTGCTTTAAAACAATGGCTAGATCTTTAGAATAGTAAAAGTTTCAATATTTGGTTGAATCAAAGGTAAAAAACCATTGGGAATGGAGTCAATAAATTAATATCTTCAATATGTAATATGTTGGTGATAGAATAATCCAAGGACAAAGAAAAGGAAAACACTACTTTTCAGACATTTAGCTGTTATAGAATGGTAGAAGATTCAAAGAAAGTGATCCATTAACACAGACCATCAAACATGGATGATTTCTGCATCAAATTCAGAATAAATACATAATAATATTTGAGTTCAATGGACACAAAGCATCAAACGAGTATGAATTCTGCATTCATATTTTTTTTTTCTCAAATATGAAGAAATAACGGAGTGTAAAAAACACGGAAAATAACATTCATAAAGAGGAATTAGAGACTGGAAAATAATTACACATGAATATCTGGTTGGAAATATTTAGTACTTCTTCTCTCAACAAATTTTCTGTTAATCTAAAAAATATTACAATACACAGTCCTTCTTTTCTCTCGGGTCCAACCCTGATTATATTGTAAATTCAAAATTTATATCAAGGCACTCCATGAGCGAGCCCTACCCTAACAACTTTTGCTAAAATAACATTCTTGGAAAAACAAACTCCTGGATATCTGGAACTGAAACCGCTTTCTATGGCCGACTATCTTAATCAAGTAGTGCTTTAGTAGAACATTAATTCAATTATTTGTGCCAAGTGTCGATCAAGTGAATCCTATGAGGGTGGATGTAGAGAATATTTCACTTTTCCAAATTTTTCAATAGTCTTCCATTGGTATTGAGTGGGAATTTGATAGTCTACCATCTCTTTAATCAAAACTTCCAATTCTCCACAATCTGCATATGACATAGAGGGAAATTTTGATTTGATTACTTGAAATTGATCAACTATTTAGAAGTCATTAGTTAACTTCTCAATGATGGTCTTTCATGCTAACCCTTGGGTTCAGTCTTGAAATTTTGATTGATCCATGCTAACTTGAACTAACATGATTTGATACTACTCTTGAGGGATTAGATTTGCATTTTTATCCCAAAAGAGAGGAATACCTTTCTCAAATTGTCCTTTGAATACACCTTTAAAATTATGCACTTGCTTTATCATCTGCTCTGCTTTAGCCTGTACATTGTTCACTTGATGATGCTTGCAGATAATGTTTCTATCCCAAACAATGATAGTGGTCCTGTCCTTTATTTGTAAATCGTGAACATCTACCTGAGTTAGTGTGTTTAGAAAATTTGTTTCATTTTGAGTTGTCTCTAAAGGTCTCTTGTCCAGAGTTTCATTCATGACTTTGCATCTTTGTATAGATGTGTTTTCCAAGACATATTTATCATTGATGTAGTTTAAATAGGCCCTGAACTTAGTGATTTCAACTGATAGTGAATCCCAACGAAGATGCTTGGATCCTTGTAAAGGTACCGTACATGTCACTTTGGCTTTGAGCTCACTATTCTTTTTTTGTAATTGCTTTTGTTCACTCTAGATGTTTTTCTTCTCCTATACTTTTTTAGTTACTTCCTCTTTTAGCTTCTGATTTTCTTATTTTAACCCTTTTATCCCCTCATCCTTCAAACTAATTTGTGACATAGATTTATTTAGCTCTTGTATACAAGTCTCAATTACTTGTTCTTTACTTGTTTTTGTAGGCTCACTAAATGGATCATCAATTTTCTGTTTTTCACTAACCAATTGAGAACTCAAATCTGTTACTTGTGATAGCAATTATGCCTTTTCCTTCTCCAATTTTTTTTCTTCTTCTTGTAGCTTTAAATATTTTCCTTTGTAATCCATCATCTCTTGGTAAATTGAGTCCTTTTCCTGTTGTAAGGATGTTAACTCTAAAGATTGCACATTTTTAGTGTTTGGAACCCTTAGTCTCTTCTTCAACGTTTGAATTGTGCTCTCCTTTTCATCCAGCAACTTTTTAGTAGGGTCTATATTTCTTGGATATGCTCCAAGGGTTACAATGTCTGCTTGCAAATTTTTTATTTGGATTTGATTTGCTTTATTCTATGATTTCTCCCATCTTATTTGCCCTTCTAACTTTTCAATTATTGATTGTAACTTTGAAATTTTCAAATTTGACTGCAAAAGATTAGAGTACAAAACCTCACATGTTTTCCTATGAAATTGGATCATATCAGGGACGTTGATTTGATCCAATCCAACTTCCATATCAGATACCTTTTCATCACTCACTAATGCAGTCCTTAGAATATTTTTCTCTAGATCTTTAGCTGCAACTAATGAGACTTTTTCTTCTGCTAACTATCTGACCCGTGGAAATAATATTTTAGTCTCCTCATTGAATTGCTTCTTTTTCTCTGCATATTGTGAATCTAGATCACTTCTTGACTTGTGTTGTGAACTAGTGCTAGCATTTGAAACACTTGAAAATGAATATTGTTGTAATTGAACTATTGTTTGCTGAGTAAGGTACTTTCTCCTAAAATAATGGAATTCTACTCTTTTAAAGCAATTATGTCTTTTTTATGATCTAACTTGATTCTCTTATTGGAAAACTCTTCATCAATATCCATACTGCTAACCTCTGAGAGAGTCCTTTTATTAACAAAATAAAACTTGGATGGAGTTTGGAACACTGGAGCAAGAGTATTTGTTTGTCGTGCACCAACCTATACTGCCATTATTTGACCCTGCTCTGTACGAAACTCCTCTATCTGTTGCTAGTTCTGATCGTAAGTCAATAAATTTTTGATTTTGTCAAACCTTCTACTACATGATGCTCAAAATACCTACTTCTATTTTGTTGTCTCCTATGTGATATAATCTATTGGGGATCATAATTAACCTTTTCAACAGATTGAAACTTCATGGCCTGTAATATTTTATGAACTATAGGGAGGGTTGATTTGCTCTTTATGAAAAAAGGCCCAGTTGTGAAAGGAAACTTGAGATTGGATAACGTTTTGAAAACAAAGAAATGTTCCTCTTCTAAGCTTAATATCTGTCTAATAAATTCCAGGGAAAAAATCCTCAGGGTCACAAATGCTGGTAGAAGACATGGAGTTACAGTAAATCCATAAACCCTGATTATAGTGTGATTTTGAAATAAAACCAATCTCTCATTCCACTTTCAGGATCCAATTGGAACATCATTCTCATGTCTTCTAGTACCCTGGGAAAATTAGAGTTGAAAATGGTCTTATATATTTATGAAATAATGGTGTTCATGAAGGAAAACATATTGATTTGTTTTGGGGGATTTGGAGCAAACAAGAGGTCCATGAACTTCAAATCTGCTGCATTTAAGTATGTAAACATGTTCAACATGTATTAATGGTATATGAAATGCTTTAGTATGTGGAAATTCACTACCTGGGCATGAATTACCTTATCTAGGAATTCATCAAAATTAAAACAAGGAAATTGACCTGACTCTAGTTGACTGTTCTTCATGAAAAAAGCCATCATAACCTTATGGACTAACTCATCATTATCATGACCTAAAAATTGAATCAAAAGAGATAGGACCAACTGCACATCCTATTGGAAAATGACGATATTAAATTGAAAAGGTAAACCTTCAATTGACTGACCAGACCTTCATATTTTTGACAAATTTTTTTCTTTTTCCTCAGTATCACAATCTCTAAAAACCCTAATTAAATCCTCTACTACAAATGATTCAGTATTGGTATATGACTCTGGTCACCCTACGAATCCTCTAACAGTCTGTGCATTGACTAAGCATATAATTTTAGACCCATTTGCATTCATAACAACCCTCTCTGACTGAGAGTAATTTTTTGCACACCAGTCGACGAATTCTAGAAAATTGAGTGTTTGTTCAAGACTGAAAAAATAAAGGAAAGAACCAAAGATGTTTAATACATCAAGTTCGTGAGACTTAAATTCATTTAAATTCTGTTTGGACTAAGACAAAATATTGATGGACAAAACAGGGTAAAAAATATCCCCTTCCCTATCAACTATGAGTTCTTACTTTTTATCCATCTTTCTACAAAGAAAAACCGCCTCTTGAATTTGTTCCATGGTAGCAAAATCGCAAGTTTGCAAAGTTATTTGGAATACCTATAATAGAGAGATTCGTATGTAATTCAAATTTAACTCGACGGGGGGAATATGGTGCACGATCATCATCGTGCAGGTTCCTTTTTCGAAATTATAAAATAATACTTTCAAATTTACAAAACTCTTTTGAACGAGCGGAAAGTGCTTTTGGGCCCGGAGAAAAGTAGTTTTTGCTGAACCACCTTTGGAAAAGAAATGAACGAGGAGCCGCCATGTAGAATCCATTCAAACTATGGTTTGAATTTTGTACCGTTTCCCTGAATTTAAAGGTCATGCAAGTTACATCAGCAGAAAACATTACAATCGTTGATGTGAAGCAATCTTTAATCTCCACTGCCGATTTCCACACTACTTACCATGTCCCGACCTTTGAAAAATTTTGTGCTTTAATGTTGTATCCTCGGTCATAGCTCTGGGTCACATTCATCTCTGTCTTAACTCTGCTCCCTTTTTTCAAATTCCTTCCTAAGCTCTCCCTTGCTAAGCCATATGATTATAGACTTTGGTCACTTGTTCTTTTAGACTTAGCTCCGCCTCCTTGTAAATATTTTGGTTTTCTAGCATAGCAACACCCAAATAATTAGGGATTCTACTGAAAATTTATATGTGCCAATAGTATGGAAAATAATGCCTCCCTCAGTGAGAGGGAGTGTTAAATATACAACATTATGAGACATTATCCAAACCAATATTGTACAACCAAGATTGATCCTCTCGTATAGAGGTGAGCACTTTGATTTCTTTCCATGTAAATGTTATTCCTCCCGTATAGAGGTAATTGATCAAAGTAATGATGTTGTAAAGTCTTGTTGGACAAGGCTCAAAACTTGTGTGTGTCAAGTCATGATTCTGATGCAAACCTTCCGTATAAAGGTATCCATGGGATGGATCTCCCGTATAGAGGTGGACCTTCTATATAATGGTCATGCTTTACTTGTTAAAAGCATTTAATGTTGTGTGATGTATTATTAACCATGATCATCGGTTTCTATTAAAGTCTCCTTTAGATATTGATCACCTCTAAAGTGAATTAATTTAGGATATGGTCATTTGGTCTCGAATAATATAATATGATCACAACATCCGATAATTCTTCTTAGTATAATGTAATGTGATGGATAATTAAATTTAGCACATATTGACCATGCAATAAGAGATAAAGAAATAAAATATAAAGCATAGAGATCAAGAGAATTTGAAATTTCCCATGTTGAAACTTCAACTGATTAAAGAGAACTCGAATTTTTAAAGCTTCAGTTAAGTATAAATGTATGCCTCAATCAATTATTCAGTTAAAGCATCGGTTAAAGATATGCCTTAGTTAACTAAATAAATCATAGTGGTCACTTCAAGTAAATCAATCCCAATGATTTAAGTTAACTAAGTGTTAAATAAGAAGGAATAGTTAAATAAAGTGTTTTCACTTTAGTTAAACTAAAATATGACACTTCAGTAAATCAAGGAGAACTTGAATTAATCACTATAGTGATGTTATCAAGAATACGTTAAAGAGAGTTAACTAAGTGACAACAAAGAAGATCTAGTTATCTACGTGACGACACTTAAGTTATCCACCTAACTAAGTGGGAAAGCTTTCAGTTAAGAGGTGAGTTCATCCTAACTAACATCTCAGTGGTTTAAAGCACTGCATGCGAAGTGGGGTGCACTTCTACATGCAAGATTGATACATCCAGTTTGAGGGTGTCAATTCATCCTAAAGTTAGAAGATAAAAATAGAAGAGAATAATGTATAAATATGTTATACGGGATTGATGAATCCAATGTGAAGTGAATTATCTTTCTGAAATCATATCACAGGCTGATCATAAGATTGATTAACACTTTGCACACAAATTGCTAGTCTAGAATTGACAAGAACATTAAAAATTAGACTCAGAATTATGCACGATATTAAACTGTACTAGCATAAATGTAGATAAGCCAACCCTGTACCATAAACTGTCTTTAAATATATAGAGTTACATCAGAAATTCGAATTCCTATGGAGGCATTCGAATTGGTCACAAAAAGAAGGCTTACTTAACTAGCTAAAACCTCCCAAGGTAGAAACATCTTACTCCAAATCAGCCATAAAGCTCACAAATTGTACAAAATGCTTTTGGAAGATGATGTAGGGTTAAATTAGAAAAACATGGTATCTTTTAGAGTGAAAAATAGGAAAAGTGTGTTGGCCACAAAAACAAGTGGTTGCCAAAACCTCTAGAGTGCCTAGCTTTTACCTTATCTACTGAAAAGCAGAAAAAGCAATGAAAAAGCCAGAAAGGCGCCTTTGACACTTAGAACATTTGGAAAAGAATCCAGGATGCTCATGAATGTGCTCATGTGGATAGGGATGGCAAGTGGTGGACCAAAGAAGTCAACTAGTGGCCAAAAACATGGTAAAACTACCTAGGAAAGTAATAAAAAATGAATTAAATTATATCCTAAGTATTATGTGTTAGATTTTTAGCATTAATTCAATATGCTATAGGATATTTACTGAGAGAATAACATGTATAGTATATCAATGCATAACAATCATATCAAGCATGTCAAGCATCACAAGAATCAAAAGCATGAGACAATAAACACACAGAGTTTCTGTGGGGAAAACCCTAAGGTGAAAAACCCCACAACTTCCTCAGAGATAGATAGAGTATTGGCTCAACCAAAGTACAACCAAATACAATATATAGTCTCCTACTATACAGCTGATCCTCCTCCTCCAATGTGCGCCACTTTCTGAGTAAGAGAAGAGTGAGTTCTGAGATGATCAAAATAGAGAATCTCGACTCTCTATTTATACTTGTCCTGACCTGCCTAATTACTTATGGGGTCGACTTGTCTAGCTCAGCCTAATAACCCCAGTTACATATATTTCGGTCCGACACCCACATTAGGTAGTCTAATAACCCATCAACAAGTTAATCCACTTGCGACACTTGTCAATACAAATGACGACACTTCCTTATAGAGGAATAACACATCTCTTATAAGGGTACAATAAATATATATATGAAATACATTCCGAAGTTACATATACATCAACATTATGTGGGTTTTAATGCTCTAAAACCCTCCCTTAAGCCTAAATGTATGTGACAAAAATATCATAAATATCAGGGCTCGACAACAAAGGCTTGGTCACCCTTTACATATCATTGTCCAAAAAACAAAAAAACATGGAAAACCTCATGGGATAAAACCCTCCCTCAAAATGGAAAAGAACAAAAAATTTGAACTTGATCATCAATTATCCTTTAAATCATGTTCAACCAATCCAAGAAGCATCTAAATATGGATGAAAGTATTCTATGTGAAGTATTTAGTGAAAATGTCAGTAGTTTGCTCAGCAGTGGGGCAATACTCCAACACAATCAATCTGTCATGCACTAGACTCCGGATGCAGTGCATATGCATTTCAGTGTGATTGGTTCTTTGTTTAAGTAATGGATCTAAGGATATCCTTATAGCACTCCGATTATCAACCCAAAGAACAGTGGGAGTGATAAAGTCAATCCAGAACTCACCAAGAATTACTTGCAACCAGATGCACTGAGTAGTTGCATTCATTGCTCCCCAGTACTCTGCCTTTGTTGAAGAGAGTGAAATTGCACTTTTATTTTTACTAGAACAACATATACGACCTCCTCCAAGCATGAATACAAACCCATAAGTGGACTTCTGATTTGTTCTATCCCCAACCCAATCTGATTCAGAAAATGCAACTAGATATAGTGAGTAATTGGTAGCATAGTGGATCCCATGTGTTTTGGTGCCTTGCACAAAGTGAAAGATCCCTTTTTGATCCCTCCAATGGAGCTCATGTGGATACTCCATATATCTTTCAATATGACTTACTTCATATGCCAAATCTGGTCAGGAGTGAGTCAAGTACAACAAGATTCCAACTAGTTTCCTGTAGAGGGTGTTGTTCACCAAGGGTGTAGAATCCCCTTCTTCTAGCCCGAATCCTTAAAGGAAAGGAGTCTTTGAAGAATTACATTCTTCCATATTGAACATTTTTAGAATATCACAATCATATTCAGACTGACATACAGTGATTCCAGTGGGTGATTGAGTGATATCAAGCGCCAAAAACTACTTGAGAATCCTCAAATATGTCATGGAGAAAGCTTGATGCAAAGTTGTCCTTAGTGATGAAATTTCATCTACGTAAATTCCTGTGAGTAGTAAATCATCAACATATAAGACTATAATCACAATATTACCATTTATGTGCTTTAGATACACATTCGGATCAGATTTGCGACAGTGGAAATCTTGTGTCAGGAGGAAATGGTCCATCTTTGCATACCAAGCTCTGGGAGATTTCTTAAGTCCATACAGTGATTTCCTTATCCTGCACACAAGTGATGGATCTATAATATAGCCTTTATTTTTCTACAGAAGTTGGAATTTTTAAAATCTGTGACCATGGCTGGAAGCTCCTTAGAAAAATAGAATTTCAAAACACAAGATCAAACCTTTTGGATGGGTAGAAGACTGGGCTTTATCAAACCCTAGTTCGGGATCCTATCCAGAAGATCCAGAAGTTTCAAAGGCAATTTTTGAGGGGTCAAATTTTGCAGTTTTCAAAATTGAAGTATACCAGCTTGATCAACTTAGCAAGGCACATCTTTCCATCCATTCAGAAGTTTGAAATTCAAAATTTGAATTTTTAGGGTTTCTCTGACAAACCATAATCCAGCTCCAGATCCAGTCTTAGCAAATCAAAGTGGATTGGGTTAATCCTAGAAAAGAATGAATTGGACACCTGCATAAGTGAAGAAGTTCCAGTTCCAGAGGGAGATGAGGCTAAGGCCTTTCATAAGAATGCTACAAGCAATCTCGACAGGTATGACTTGAGGAGATACAGGTATGTTTTTGAAATATGTTCATGATTAAGGTTATGATATGTTTGTCTTCAGAGTATTGAGGTTAGTACAATATTGATTAATTTTAGACTTGTCTTATCACCCTAGTAAAAGTATGAATGCATGTGAATGATAGAAGACATTCATTCATTAGGGTTATGACACTTATGATTGTACTAATTTACTGTGGTATTGTATGAGGATGATGTTGTTTGCTAACATGAAATGTACAAATCAAGTTCTAGAGAAAGAACATATGACCATGGTTACATGAAGACAAAGACTCATGGATCACATAGAAGCTCTACTTTCGAGGTATATAGGCTATATTATGAAGTGATAGGATTTCCCAAAATATAGGCTAGATTATAAATGTTGGATTATTGTGAATAAAGGCATTCATCACCGTAGAATGCATAATATGGTCATCCTTTAGGACAGTTACACTCCTATAGATCATAATGTGTTTTCAACAAAATGTGTCATGTTTAGAACTAAGCATGTTAAAAGGAATATGGGGAATTAGAAAGTGAAGTTTAGAAGTTACTTGAAAAAACTGTTGATAAGTATTGTCATATTGTTAAAAATTCGAATGTTATTGCTTAACAAAAATTGTATTTCATTTCAGAATTTATTTATTTATTTATAAATTTATTATGCAAATGATTGTAAGAGTTGTTATATTTTCGAATGAAGGTTATTGTGCACCAAGTTAAGGGATCTTGTAAAAAGTAGGAGTTTGACTTAAGGGAAGGAGAATCCTAATCTTTTTGTAAACGATTAAGCATGAGATCTTTTAAAATATCTAAAATTATTGAGAAAAGTCTTTAATTTGAAATGAGCCTATGTAAATTTAGTCATTTTAAATTATGAAACTAACACATTTATGTGTTAGCAAAGGAGTTTGCATCAGAATGAATCTCACATGTTCTAGGTTACAAGTCATGTGTAAGTCGTGAACTATGTACTGTGATCGGATGATTAAACATTATTCTTGCTTATGAAAATCATCATTTTGTTAAAGGATTAAAGATTATCATTACTTAATATCAATTGTACTCTATTCCGAAAAACTTCTTATGGTGTTTAAAATTTCCAGGATAAAGGTGTGTTATTGTATGAGTTTGGAAGCAATATTCCTAGGGGTTAAACTAGCCTTATTACATTATGATAGACCTCTGTGGGGTAAGTTACAGTTTCTAACAAAGACTAACGCGCATCAAGATCTTGTTGATAGTTTGAAAAAAAGGAATTTTGACCTTGTTGTGATTGATTGAGCATGGGGTCTTTTAAAAAAAAATCTCGAGATGGTAAGTCTCAATAAATCTATATGTGTTTAAGCTTTGATGCGAACATGTTTTCGGCATATTTGACCTCAGACTCACTTCAAGGATATTGAAGAGTTTTACGTCAAGATGAAGTAAATGCATAAGCTAAGTGAACAAGCATGCGCATAATGCTATGGAACTAATGTGTTCGATTGTTGAGCAACTGAAGCAAATAA
Source organism: Larix kaempferi (assembly GCA_027924585.1). NCBI lineage: Eukaryota > Viridiplantae > Streptophyta > Pinopsida > Pinales > Pinaceae > Larix > Larix kaempferi. The sequence goes on from BSBM01000264.1 coordinate 7,932,626, forward strand.
ATTTTTCTTTATACTAACATTTCAGGAAGTGATCTTAACTTCGACTGATGGCATGACCCCAAAGAACGTTTAGTATAAAGGCACTTATGGATATAAGTTGAGCTAAATCGCTCGAAAGTAAGTAATTATTTACTTTTTATTTTATCATGAGTAGTGATGAGGTTTATGATTGATGATGTGTAATCATCAAAATGAAAAGAATATGATGAGCGAATCTAATTTTGGTTGCTATTTTGTGGCATACAGGAATTACTAAATCGTTGTCATAAAGAGATGTTTCCTGGACTCAAACGAGAAGGTTTGAGAGAAAGGGAAATTATCTCCAGGCTCAGGTAGAGCCGATAGCATCTTGCACTCACTTACTAGCTGTTGGTTATGGGACAACAACCCCTAAATTTGTGGCATTTCCCCCTCCAGATGGAGGGAGGTGAGCAGGTAGCTCACTAATGACTAGTTAACTACTAAAAGACTTAGGCATCCTATATAAGGAAATTCGAATTGAGCAGGTAGCTCTACATTACTTTCTGCAGAAGTAATTTCCTCATGTTCATTAGGTGATGACTGGGATATTTGAATAGGGAGGCTATGTAATGAGTTGCAGAGTAAGACTATCATATTTCTCTTGTATGCAGATGGTATTCTTGCCAGGTGTTGGAAAAGGGCTCGTGTTTTTGTATGCAAGTCTCCATGATTGCTGAAATACAAAGAGTGCTATGTAAGCAATTCTACATGATTGTAGAAGTACATGAGCAAGATATGTATGGAAAGTCTCCACGATTGTGGAAATACATGAAGGTTTTTGTATGGCAAGTATCCACGATTGCGGAAATACGTAAAAGTTTTGTATGCAAGTCTCCACGATTGCTGAAGTACAAAGAGGTTTGAATGGTTTAAATGATGATAATGAATTGTCTTGTAAAAAGTATTTACATATGAATTGCTATGAAGGCTAGAATAAGCGAAATTATTTCCTCAAAAGATAAGGAAGAATGATGAACAATTACTGTTTTGAAATTTTGTATACTCATGTGGTGCTAACAAATGCTGGAAGATCTTATGCGATCTATGTAATGTGCAGGATATAAGTGAAAAGAGGTTGTGGGAAATTGAAAAATGTAAAGATGATCAAAGCATGAGAACAAAGGAAAGAGGAGGCGGTGACAGGATGCAAAAGACAAATTGATGAACACTGAGGATGGTGTTATCTTTAAGGGGTGGAGTGTGTAACATCCCTCCAATTTGACCCTAATTATTATTATTATTTTTGTAAAATAATTATAATTATGTAAATAGGCCATGGTGGGGAGATCAAGGCCAAGGCCCCACTAGTGGACCTCGAGTTAGTGTCGTGATTATAAGTCTTAGTTAAGACTACAAAATTTAGAAAAGTAAATACAACTAAACGATAAACGATCGAACCCATCCAAAGGAAAAGATGAGATGGCAGAGAAGCCATGAAAACTGAGCTTTCTAATGACCAGGGTACATGAAGATGATCATATGTTTTTCCTTAAAAGGCTTAAATAGGGCGCCATCCAAAATAGAATTTAGGCCTAAGTAGAACTACTATAGTTAAATAGTAAACTTGTGTGGCTTCGACCTAATTCTGCGCATTAACCTACCATCCTAAAGGGAGATATTTAACGGCTGTTATAAATAGATTAAAACAATTGGGTGACTTGCGACAAAGACCTAAGTAACAAAGAGACGATCCTAAAGTAATAGTGAACATCTCAAATCCAACACATGAGTGCGTGAGAAATACAAACTACCACTTAAGGAAACCCATAAATTTATACTATTCTCATTATTATTATTTCCGTGGCATGATAAGTAAATTGAACACATAAAAATATTATTATATTCATGCGTGTAGAGCGCAGGAAAAGCTTAGCCTATTTTCATATATATATATGAAACTGGAGTTAAGACAAAATTTTATAAAGGAAAGACTGAACAAACCTGTGCATATACATGTAAATACTTTAATACACTCCTATATCTATATAAGAAGTTGGTAGAACAAACCTAGCTATTAAATTGTGGATATTATATATATATGTGGGAGATTCACCTATGGAATGATAAGTCTTAATATTGATAATATGAACATTGTAAATGACCTTTTATTATTATTATTGATGAGAATAATTAAAGATTAATACAATAGAATTACTATGGTGACAATTTCACCCTTAATTATGGTAATTTTATTTAGAAGAAAGTTTATATATATATATATAGATATATATATTAATCGATCAAGAGGTAAGACCTTTTCAGTTTTATTTTGAAGAAACCGTTTAAATAGTGGAAATCTTACCCTTCCAGCTATTTTTAAATAAACCCATTTTTAGTGAAGAAGGAATTATTCAACCGTTGATGTGGTGAAAGGAACACATTTTTATTTGGCAGCCAACTATAGTGGGGAACCTGTCATTACTTACCCACTACATCGTGGGTGAAAGGAGAGAGAGCTCACAGTTGGGCATCAGTACACCTATAAGAGTGGGGAAACGATATGTTGGGGGATCAATCTTGGTATCACTGCATAAGGGGTGAGCGTTACATTCTTTTTATTTATTTATGAGTGGAGGCGTCGATCTCTTGGAGTGCTGCGTTGAGATTTTTGACAGGTATTATTACCTCTTGGATGATGGGTGTTGAGTGGGGGAGAGAGGAATAACCATGTTTTTGGCAGGATTGGATTACGGTGGGAAGACCATGCAGAGCCCGAATACGCTATTGATTCCATTACCAGGGAGTTTTTAATGGCAGCACAGAGGTGTGGAGAAGGGAATGTCCCTGTAATCTCTTGTTTGTATTTGCTGTGCATGCATGGGAATGAAACCCGGGGGTGTGCCTTCGATGTTGTGGTAGATGTCGGGGAAGCACTATCTGCGAATTGAAGGGCCTGCGATATTGTTGAAGGTGTTGAGGAGAAATATCCGTATTATCTTCCTTGTATGTTTCGTCGTTGTATTGATTGCTGCCCTTAAGTAGGAAACTCTACATTATTTTCATCATTGTAGGTTTTGAGTGCAACCTTATATCTCTCAGGCTCTTTGGATTGCGGTATTATTAGATCATTTAAGTATGAATGCGGGATGCTTCCTTCACGGAAAATGTTTGCGTTTCTTTTGAGAAAATTTGGGGATCCTTTCCAAGGATAGAGCCCAAATTCCTCCTTGAGTTACTACTCTTCTACAACATAGGATTTTGATATGCATATAGGGTTGATATCTCGACACGATGGTACGATTGACGGTGGCTGCGCACTCAGAAGATGTATTTCTAATATCTATTAATGCCTAGATATGTTTCTTTGAGGAAAGAAGGATTCTGAGGCAGTATCTTCGAATCTATTTTTTTATTTATGCTGGAGGTCAAAGGAGAATTTTAACTCAGTGCTAGATTTTGTTGATGAATTAGACTTATGCATGGTGGATATTGGTAACATTTGAAAGTGTAGTAATCTTGGTTGTTGTTTTTCTTGGATTGTTCAATCCTTGTCATTTTTCCTTCCGGCAATACCATTTGGTGACTGGGTGTTTTCTTTCTGCATATATGAAGTTGTAGATCTACCATTACTACCGCTTGGAACTATCAATGCTTACTGTTTGGTTGATTTTTTCCTTCTGAATCTTTTTTTTTTTTTTTTTGATGACTATGAATCCATCCATTGATGACCCCGATTTAGTTGGTCTTCCTTCTATCTATTTTAATAACTGCGATTTGAAGTTCCAGTTCTACCTATGCCTGTGATTTGGGTTTTACTCTTAAGATTGTAACCAAGGGTTCAAGATCGGAATACTATTCTCTTTGAGATGTTATATTGGTATAAATTGTGAACCTTAGCAATCTTGGTTGATTGGTCAGATTTTACATAGAATTTTTAATGAACTCTATTGTAGTTCTAAATAGTGGTGGTAGTATTCACCGTAGCAGATATGAATCGCTGGATGATTGCTTGCATATTTTCTGATGAACGATGTTTAGTTCATAATTTTGGTTATGACACGTTTTGAAGTGCCAGATTCTAACATTGCTTACGATTTGGTTACACTCCCTTGTGGCGTATAGTATGTCTAGATAAATGAAGATTCAGGTCTACTTTTCTGCATATAGCAGGTCGAGAAAGAAGGAATGTAATCCAGGTATACATTGCAGGATAATTTATTTAATCGTTGGAAGTTACTTCTGTCCAAAAGTTGAATACTACGTGGCTCTACAATTTCCTTGCATGTATTTATATTAGTCATTTGACAGAGTTTCGCATGTATAAGAGGTCGATTATACAAGTTAACGAAATCTCAAGATGTCTTTGATTTAAAACAATAAACATTATAATTGGGTAGCTCCTAAGAAAATACCAAACCATGATCGTAACTATCTTAGTGTAAAATTGAAAATAATGGAGCATCATTTTAATATATTGGGTGACCAAACTTAGTTTAAAAAAAAAAGATATATAACTTAGTAATAAAAGTTCTAGGTCACTAATTTATTTCATAATATGTTGTCTTAAAGGGCATATGGAAAGTTATTTAAATAGACCCTTAGAGTAGTCTTGTACTAGGGGTGATATAATGAGTAGTCTCTTAGTATTTTAGGTTGGAACAAATTTCCTTAAGCCTTAAATGGTTGTAAGAAAAATAGAATAAATCCTTGGTGAATATATTAAATCACTAATATATTAAATGAATTAAGCATTAAGGAGTACGTTCACTTGAAAATTAAATAGGTCCATCATTTTTATAAAAGGCTCATTTCTTTTTTTTAAAGGTTGTGAAAGTTAGTAGGGTCTTATGAAGATCCCTTCACATATAGTATTTAAGTAGACCTTTATGAGTATATTAAATTGAAGAATTCTCTTGGTAAAAAGTTGATTATAGAATATTGATTTTATTGTATTAGATTTTAGACCCATAGTTTAGCTTCAAATATCTTGAAAATAAAATGCTCTCTAGGAGAGAAGCATCAAGAATGATAGAATTATGTAAACAACTGAGTTGACATTCTTGTAATACTCCACTTGATTCGATAATTATAATAAAAGATGCACGCACTTTTGTGGACTAGCCCGTGTATGGGTGAACCACGTTACTTTTGGTCTCCTATGTATGACTATGATTATTGCATGTGTGTACTCGTGTTTGAAATCAATTGTTTATATGTGTACCTTGTGAGTTACTTGTTCATGTGTTGAGTATTTATATGTAAATAATGATGAGTGTGCTAGATACTATTAATTTCAGGACTATGGGAAATGGTTGATCAAGTATAGATTGAATCTCTTTTGATCATGCAATGTATTTTGGAGTTTTTGGTGGTGCATGTACAGCTATATTATAATACGATTCTTAGAGTACATTGACTTATGTTGATTCATGAGATATGAAGATATTTATCGTTTTATATTTAGGCACATTTAAGTTATTATAAGAATTTCATGAAGATGTTACGAACTAATACAGTTGAGGAATCATGAGTTTTTGGTTGTGCCTTATGGATTATGTGAACGTCATGTTAAGTATTCTCGGTAAAAGCCAATTCATTATTGTGTGATATTGTTCTTATGAAGTTCAATTCATTGATGACCACGTGAATGTATTTTATTGTTTAGTCTTAGCACAAATAAGATTTCCACTAATGAGTAAGATCTGCATGGAAACACTCAATTATGAGCCAATTTCTTAGATGGTTTGTTTATTTTTTTGTACCCATCATTTGTTGGGATACTTGACTAAAATCAATATACAAACTTTCCCTTCTATAATAAAGAAGTTGTATAATTACTATTTCATACGATAGGTGAATTTATATGATTACGCCTGGAGTAGATGATTCATAGACATCGTAGTTGACTTTTGTTAAAAGATTTATACCCATTTTATTTCCATGTTTTCAAATATGACCATCGTCGTAAATTGTTCTTAAGAACTAAAACGTATTATTATCACTAATTAAGTTAATAAAAAGAGTTAACCATTATTTTATTTTCTTCATTGACAATTTCAGTATTTATTACTAATTTAAAATTTTTTAAATTTTTATGAAATTCGGGTATGTGACAATAGGATCCTCCACCACAGTGGATACGTAGCCATCCAAGTCATGTTCCTCTAGGATGTTGAGAATTCTAGCCTTCCAAGTTTTTAAGTTTGAGGTGCCCTCAAGACGGTCTTACAGTTCTTCTCTTCTATTTTTATCTTCTAACTTCAGGATGAACTCGCCCTAAAACTAGATGTATCAATCTTGCATGCAGAAGTGCACCCCACTTCTCATGCAGTGCTTTATCTCAATGAGTTGTCACTTAGTATGAACTCGCCTCCTAACTAAAATCTTTCCCACTTAGTTAGGTGGCTAAATTAAGTGTTGCCACTTAGTTAACTATACCTTATTTGTTTTCAATTAGTTAACTCTCTTTAACTAATTCTTGATAACATCACTGTAGTGATTAATTTGAGTTCTCATTGATTTACTGAAGTGTCATTTTTTAGTTTAACTAAAGTGAAAACACTTTAGTTAACTATTCCTTCTTATTTTACACTTAGTTAACTGAAATCATGCGGATTGATTTACTTGAAGTGACTGTCGTGAGTTCTTTATTTAACCGAGATGAATTGTCTTGATCTCTATGCTTTATATTTTATTTCTTTATCTCTTACTGCATGGTCAATATATGTTCACTTTAATTATCCATCACATTACATGATACTAAGAAGAATTATCGAATGTTGTGATTATATTATATTATTCTAGACCAAGTGATCATATGCTAAAGTAATTCACTTTAGAGGTGATAAATCTCTAAAGGAGACTTTAAAAACAACTGGTGATCATGGTTAATAATACATCACACAACATTCAATGATTTTAACAAGTAAAGCTTGAACTTTATATAGAAGGTACACCTCTATTCAGGAGGTCCATCCCATGTATACCTTTATATGGAAGGTTCACATGAGAATCATGACTTGACACACACAAGTCTGAAGCCTTATCCAACAAGACTTTACAACATCATTCCTTTGATCAATTACCTCCATACAGGAGGAATAACCTTTACATGGAAGGCAATCAAAGTTCCCACCTCTATACGGGAGGATAAATATTGGTTGTACAATATTAGTTTGGATAATGTCTCCTGATGTTGTATATTTAATAGCATGTTTCCTTGGAACATTCATAGAAACCATTGCATGGCTACCTTGTTCACTACCTAGCTGCATATTTGACCAATACACTCTCTCACAAGCATTTAAATCTAGGTGAATAGCTAATAAGAAGTTTCAAGAGTCTCTCCATCTCAGAGACAAGGTTCAACTTCATGTTTACGTCTGAACATCCCGGCTCGATCGAAAGGAAGGACAAGGATATAAAAAAGAGGTACACAACTGAAGTATTAAATTTATGTTTTGTATGTGGTCAAGACCATAAGGAATAAGGGAGTTACTCTCCTTTCTTTGTGCTAATAACACTCCTCTATAATCGAGATATTCTTGGGTTTCCTTATCTTCAGCAAAGGAAATAACATGAGAATGATTGTATCCCTAATAAATAGCCAATCAATGAACTATGTTACCAATTTATGAAGCCAAATGGCCTCACAACTAATAAAATTGGATGTTGTGTACTCTAACTCTATTGAACTAAGTTTCTATCTTCATATTTTGGGTTTGTTTATGCGTTATTCTAAAATAAGTTTGTCAGTTTCTCTCCACTCCAACAATCTGATGACTAGTAAGCCATTTCTGCCCCAGATTTTTCATTGTTTCATTCATTTCTGATTGTTGTTTTAATTGTACTAAGAGAAGTGAGGTGCTCTACAATCTGGGTGGGGAGATATGTTTCTGTATGTATTATCTAATACTAAGAAAAGGTTGTCATAATTTTTTTTCATATACTCACAGTCACTATCATAGATCTATCTTACTATCAGATATGTTAAGGCCTAAGAGATTCATTCATGGAGTTTTCTATCCATCTCCCTTCTTAATATATTTAGTGTATATATGCTTGTGTTTAGATCCAGTGGATATATGCTTGTGTTTCAATGTTGGGTGTTATATATTTTGGAATTGTAAATTAATAGTTTCTATTGGAAATCAGTTCCCTTTCAGCATTTGCAATGAATATAGGTCTGCGGAGTGCATATGTAATATGTCTGTCTACTAGATTTGTAGAAAAATTAAATTGATGTTTTCTCATAATATTAAAGGACTATATTTCTTACAACTATCGTTGTGTTGGTCTTATCCCATTACATATCCAAATTTTAACAGATACATTTTTAAATCACGTGAAACGTGAACCCAAATATGTGTTCTGATTGCAAGTAATAGACACATCATAAATTCAATTGCATCTATTATTGTTAGATGAAACTTAGGTTGTAGCATTAGGTCAGAATTCCTTCTTGCCCATGCATACAATCATTCACATGGTTGGAGCTATTTAGGAGTGACAAGGCAATTTGGTTGCTTTATACCATAAATGGCTTGAATTGTTTCTTGGTTGAGATTTGTAAAACTTTGGCATAAAGATGTTCAAGTTATTTGAAATATACGAATATATGGGGTTTACAGTTGTAGGCTTCAAGGTATGGATATGTATTATGTTCAGTGGGCATATGGAAAATTAATTGAGCTATAAATTATAGTATGTACTGAGTAATGATTATTCATTTAGATGTCATTGCAAGTTAGTCCTTTTGTAGATGTTAAGAGATTCAAATTTCATATGATATGTATAGATTAGGAAGTTGAAGACGGAAGTATGGCATACCCTTTGAAGAGCTATTGATTGTTCTTAAGTAGGATGATTGGATTTATAGTGATGGAATTTCAACAACATGTGTTACATTTATTCTTAAAATGTATAAAGAGGAAAGCATATTTGATGTTATTTCTAGTTCTATTCAAGTCACATAATTCACTGTGAGTTTCAAATGAACAAAATAATTATATTTTTTGAAATTTCTTAAGCACAACTTTAATCTAAAAGTATGCAGTTGTGCCCTAATAGAATGTTTGCACTTGTGCAGATAGATGATGCTTACATAACAAGGTTTTTTGAGAGCAATAGGATCCGTCTTCCTAGCTGGTGTAATGAAAATGATAATGTCAAACTTCATTTATGCTTATTCATGACAAGATAAATTTGTATTGCAAACATAAATTTTAAGATATATTATTTTGCTTTGTACAAATTTACCAATTTGTAGATATATGGTATGCATCCTTCCATAGAAGGGTTAAATTATCCCATGCCATGGGATTGTGCCAGTGGAAAAACTCACATTTTAGTAAATGGTCAACTTTGAATGGTACTAAAAAAATTAAAGTGATCAAAATTTGCTTTGTATCAAATATAAGTGTGAATTGTATGGTACTAAACTATTTTTTTTTGTGCGAACTTTGATTCAATGTGAACTTTGATTCTATTTAAGGGTGCTAGCTCAATGGAAGAGCATCTGCCTTACAGGAAGGAGGTTGGTGGTTCGATTCCTCCATGCCCTATCTATATAAATTAACAACTAATTAAATGACCAGTTAACAAGAAACAATGATTAAATAAATGACTAGTTAACAACAATCAATGACTAAATAAATTACTAGTTAACGACAATCAATGACTAAATAAATGACCAACTAACAACAATCAATGACTAAATGTACTACCACACAATGATAATTAATTATCAAATAAATGAACAAATAGCAATAATTAATGACCAAATAAATGACTAAATATATGGCCAACGCATGAATCAATTCAAGCAATTTATGATGAAGTGATAAATGACCAATTTGGTTGGGTGATAAGTGATTATTAATTTATGACCAGTAGTGACGTGACCAAATTTAGTCATTTATCACCCAGTTTTAGTCATTTTTTAGTCACTTATCACTCATTTTGTACTAGTGATTTCATACAACAAATAATAATGGAAATCAACTACAAACATTCTAGAATTTGCAGACTTATGTCATTAGTTGACATACTATGCAACCGATTATGTGTAAGGCACGCACCACCCGGCCATAGGCTGCCTTACTCATTTGTCTCTCAGCAAGATTACACCCCCAAGTTGGGACCATGAACCCACAAGGAGAAAATCATTCTCAAAGTTAATTTCATTTCATGGTTCAACTAAACCATGTGGTCTCTCATGAAGACCCACAGTCCCTTCAACTTTTTTTAATAACCCAACTATTCACCTTTTAAAACCTAAACAAAGTTAAGTTTTAATAAAAGGGGATTAATAATTTTATTTAGCATCAGGGGACTTTCATAATTTCAAGGAAAGGTTAGGGTCATATTAAAACCCCCTAGGAATCTATAGCACCCTTCCTTTCACTCCATGCCCTTTCTCTCTCATGGATTCATGGTCTCCCATTCTCTTCTTTGTTCGCCTCATCCATAGTCAGTTGTATTATTTTTTTATATATATAATGTCCATTACATATTACATTGTACATGGATTATAGCCGATTTGACTATAAACAAAACATGGGGAAAAACACTTGGGTGTTACATTCCCCTCCCCCTTAAGACAATCATTGTCCTCGATTTTCATATGTAAACCAAAACATGCAACCTTTTGAATTACAAAATTTCAAAACAGATACAGGTACTCCGCCCACATCATTTATTCCACTTGTGTGGTTGTCCACACTTTTCAAATAATACATGTTCTATTGAGGAAAACAAGATCTCATTCTGATCTTTTTAACGACAGTAATCACTTCTTGGTTTAAAGTGTACCTATGTAATCAGTAATCACAATAAATTAGGCCAACACATTATAAATCAGGCCATCCTTCTTGTATTATCTATGGATCAGGATGCCCATATGCATATCATGTCAAGACCATAAATGTGGATGACTCCAATCATCATTATTTCTTTTACATAAATTTCACTATTTCAGCAAGCATTGTTTATTTCAAACATAAATAAATACAACAAATTTCAGTTGTAACATGCATTTTAACCAACTTTCTCTTTCTAGAAAGTAAAATATAAATAAAGAGATAAGAGTAAGATTTTTTTTGTTTTTTTGTTTTTTTTAGTCCAGAGCTCCACCACAATTGTAGCTTCTTTTTATCCTTGGTCTCTTTGTTTAACATGCAAGTGCTTAACTTGCATATTCTTTTTCTTCTTTATTTGTCATGCAAGTGCTCGACTTGCATATCCGTCTTCTTCTTTAACATGCAAGTGCTCGACTTGCATCTTTGTCTTCTTCTTTAACATGAAAGTGCTTGACTTACATATCCGTCTTCTTTCATTAACATGCAAGTGCTCGAATTACATCTCCTGGATGGACACATTTGTCGAGACAAAGGTATTTACTTGGGAATAGTTTGCATGTTGGAATCAGGATCCTACCTGTCTAAACTAAGGCATTTCCCAAGTTTCTACGTAGTGATAGTCAGAGGATACCAATCCTCAAATCAAGCACCAATTTGCTAGTAACAGGAACCAACCTATTAGGCATCAACCTGAAAATAGATAAATAGAGGTGAGAAGAACCTGCAACAATTAATTGATGAATACACCATATATCAGATCACAGAATATTTTTATTGACTGTAGGCCACTTCGAGGGGGCAAACTCCTTTGATAAAGCTCAATACAAAATAACTTCACGGTGCCTTCATAGGCCTCAACACACACTTATTTACTAAGTCTAGGCGACAATACTATGGGTCAAAACCATGGGCCAATACAAACTATGGATCAACAATACTACGGGCGACTTACAAAGCATATGCGTCAAACAACAATAACACAAACTATGGATCAACAAATACTACGGGATGACTTACAAAGCATATGCGTCCAACAACAATATACTAACAAAGTAAAGAAATGTGTTCCTAACAAGAGGAAAACAATCCCCAATGTAAGTTCCAACTTGCATAGTCTTATTATTCCTTTTAGCTTTGATCCCTTTCTTCAAAATGCAAGTGCTCAGCTTTGCACATGTACTTGATGTATACATAGTAGTTACAAAATATCACTAGTATCATAATTAAAATCATTTCATTATTTAAATACATTTAATTCAATGCATTTTAATTTCCAACCTACTTCTCAACACTTGGATGACTGCCTAACTGTTTTTCAAGACAAAACACCAGGAATATGTCCATTCCTTTCAGGTGCGTTCCATGTCAACAACCAAAACACAACATTGGGAATGAGTCCATTCCCTTTCAGTGTATTTCGTTTCGGATGGAAATGTAGCTCAGGTTTCTTTCCAAGGAAGAGGTTTGAAACTTTCATTGTAAAAAAAACAATTTATGAGTAGCTACTCTTATTAATTTCTTCCAGAATTAAAACTAAGATTTGTGTAAAGAGTCTTCCCTCATTCCCACAACCAAAACCAATTTTCAGTTCCTTTATTTACACTATATTATTTGATGGAACACCATGATTTACTCATGGTATTGGTTGATATTTTCAAGAGAATTCGAATATTGCATTCTCATTCTTTGCAAAATACTTTTTCAATATTACAGTCTCATTCCCTACATTAAAACATTTAAATTGCAGTCTCATTCTCTACCTCACTTGAAACTCATAGCATTAGATAAATAAACATATTTTATATCAGATAACATCAGTTAACAATCGTTTACAAGTTATAATCAGCTAACAACTTAACCAGATTGCATCAATTAATAGATTTATAATTTGCTAGAAATTTTACCAAATAACCACCGTTAGCAATTTAATACTCAGCTAACAGATCGGCTTAGTTAGAAACATATTCATAGCTTTAAATTTTCATAAATTAGGATAATCCTGGCATTATTAACAATTCATTTTTAGCTCACACAAAACATGGTGAACAAGAACCACAAGTATCCAAACCTGCATCGAAACCTATGGGTGCACCATTCTATTAAGGAAACATTTAACTAATTTCAAATATGTATTGTTCTTTCTAGAGTCCCTTGTATATTTAATGTTGCATTAACAATTTCATATATATATATATATATATATATTTCCTTGGAACATGTTGTTGGAAAACCCTCAGGTACTTCCCCTCATTTCGAGGATAATACCCAAGGTAAACCATCGGCCTTGATTATGGGCCTAACCTGGTGGGGACATCAAGTGAGGCCCTTAAATATCTATGTATAACCACCTGAGGATTTGACCCCGAGAGCTTGTGCTTACAACTCACAGCTCTCAGCCACTTGAGCTAACCCATTGGGATATATATATATATATATCCCTATAATTTTTAAATTATACTATTTACCATTAAATAACAATATTTCATTATTGCATCCACTCAAAACAATCTTCCATAGATGGACTTAAGCATAGGCCCATCTAAAGAATTAAACTAGATGTCCATTATGGATATCTACCATCTGACTCAAACACAAGCCAAGTGCAAGATATGAACAATCACCAAGGACTCAAACATAGGTAAAACCTGTTCCCAGCTAGGATTTACAAGCCATAACAGTGAGTAAAGGAAAACATGATTTCCCAACTAGTGAGCTCAACCATAGAGCTATAGGCACCTCAAGGTATCAACCAATCTAAATCTACTCAATACCTGCCTCACACAACACCAAGGAGGTACCCATTCTCTGCACACTCAGTCCCTCGGGCATTTCCTCCCTGTAGGTGTTCTTTGGTGTGAGTAGAACAAGGGTATACAAAACCCTATTAGCCTCTCAGGAGGTCTCAATCTACACTAGGATGATTGCAGGTTCAATCCTAACCCTTCCTCTACTTTTACTAATTAACACAAATTCATTGTTACAACAGTCATCAATAATTTAGTATGGCAGATACCATTCTGTCATATAGACAAGCATACACCATCCTGCAATCAACATACCATTCAGTAATCCATACATAGAAAAATTGGAAAAATTGGCTAGAGATACCACTCTGAGCACATTATAATACTCTTAAATACATACTCACCAAATACAATAGAGAAATACCATTTCGGTATTAATACAAACTAGCAAAGCTTATCTAGAAACACCATTCAGAAATCAACATATCACTCAACAATCCATGTTGAACTTAAGAACATGATACATATTTCTCAACAAGAAAATTTAACTAACATGTAGCCGATGTATAACAACTTTTGCATTTTTCAACACATTGTTGATGTATATGTAACTTTGGAATGTATTTCATTTGTGTATTTTATATATATTTATTGTACCCTTATAAGAGATGTGTCATTCCTCTATAAGGAAGTGTCGTCATGTGGATTGACAAGTGTCGCACATGTGTGTACATGCCGATGGGTTATTAGACCACCATGTGGGGTCGGCCCTGAATTATATATATTATAATGTTGATTTACCTAGCTAGACAAGTTGGCCCCATAAGGTCACTGGGCAAAAAGGTTAGTATAAATAGAGATCGGAGATCTCTATTTTACTCATTTGGAAAAAAAACTCACTCTCACTCAGAAAGTGGCACACTAGTGAGGAGGAGGATCATCTGCTACTAGGAGACTATCTCAGTGTATTTTGGTTGTACTTTGGTTGAGCCATTGCTCTCTCTATCTCTGAGGAAGTTGTGGGGTTTTTCACCTTAGGGTTTTCCCCACGAAAACTCTGTGTCTCTTGTCTCTCATGCTTTTGATTCTTGTGATGCTTGTCATGCCTATTGTGATTGTCATGCATTGATATACTGTATATTTTATTCTCTTAGCAAAGTTCCTAGAGTATTGTGAATTAATGCTCAAAATTTAACATGGTATTAGAGCTAACCTGAGAAGAAGACATTTTGCAGTGACGAAAACTTGAGTTTCTTGTTTATTGGGTTTCTCTCCAAAGATTTTGGAAAATCCGTATAGTAGATTGACTCTACTCATCAAGGCGCATCTATCTGTCCAATCAGAATTCAAGTTCGAGCATTTTCAAATTTGGCCCTAAAAATTAGGGTTTCCACAAAAATAGGAATTTCTTGAATCTGAAGACCCAGCTGGAAGCTCCTTGCAAAAATCAATGTTTAGAGCTTTGGATCGAGATTTTTGGCTGGGTAGATCTCTGGGAAACTCAAACCCTAATTCAGGGCTCTCCCCAGTGAACCCGAGAGGACAAAAGATCAAATCTGAAGGGTAAAAATTTGTTGATCTCAAATTCTGAATGCACCAGGTTGATCAGCTCATCAAAGCACATCTTTCTATCCTTTCAGAAATTTGAAATTCACATTTTGAATTTTTAGGGTTTTTTCGACAAACCCTAATCCAGGGCCAGATCCAATTTTCAGCATTTCAAGTGGTAAGATCTAAATCTTTTCTATTTCCATTTGAAGTACTCTTTAAGATGTCTCACCACACTAAGCTTGAGGACAAGCTTGAAGGAGCTGATAACTTTTGAGCTTGGAAGTATAGGATTGGGTTAATCCTGGAAGAGAATGAGTTGGACTCATATGTGAAAGAAGACATCCCTATCCCAGAGGATGAAGAAGCCAAGGTATTGCATAAGAAGAACTTGGTCAAGGCAAAGAGAATCAATCCTGATTCCATTAAATATCATCTCATACCCCATGTGTCCTCTCTAAAGACACCCAAGGATATGCTTGACTCTTTGACCAAGCTATTTGAAGGGAAGAACATAAATCGGAAGATGACCCTGCGGAACCAATTGAAAGGAGTAAAGTTTCAGAATGGAGAAACCATTCAATCTTATTTTTCAAGGGTCTCCCAAATCAAGGAACAACTAGAAGCAGTGGATGAAATGGTGGAGAATGGTGAAGTGGTGATGACCACTCTAAATGGCCTACCCAAGTCATGGGATTCCTTTATCCAAGGAATTTGTGCAGGGAAGAAGTTGATCTCCTTCAACAGACTACAGGAAGAATGCTCACAAGAAGAAGCAAGGCTTGTGGCACGAGAAGAAAAGATGGGGAATGAAGATCAAGCTCTCACGGCTCACACCAAGAAAGGGAAGTCCAAGAGAGAGCCATCTCACTCCGAGAAATCTTCACATCACTTCAAAGAAAGAAGAATATGCTTCACCTATAATGAGAAAGGACATATTGCCATAAATTGTCCCAAGAACAAGAAGGACAACAACAACTCCAACAAGAAGAAGAAGGGCAGCAAAAGAAGGTTTCATGCTCATGCTGCCGAGGATGATGAACCACCCAAGTAGAAGGCTAGGGCAGAAAGTGATGATAACTCATCAAGTGAAGAAGAGTATGTTCTAATATCTACTCTCACAGGTACCATCTCCCATGGTTGTAATGATTGGTTGATTGATAGTGGGGCTTCCAAACACATGACTGGGTTTAAGGAATCTTTTGTGAATCTATCTGAACATGAATCACCCCATAAGGTGAAACTTGAGGATGATTATCAATACCCAATCAAAGGAAGTGGTGAAGCCTCCTACAACCTAGATTCTGGAAAATCTTTGAAGATGAAAGAAGTTCTTTATGTACCTGGGCTCAAGAAGAACTTACTATCAATCTCTGCATTGGATGCAAAAGGTATGAGGGTTGCATTTGTGGATGGCCAAGTCCTAATGTGGCCTAAGGGAAAGACCATGGATGATGCAGTAGTGATTGGAGAGCAAGAGGGAGGTTTGTATAAATTGAAGGGACAACATGAACATGCCATGGTGCATGAATCCATGGAGCCAAGTGAACTTTGGCATAGAAGACTTGCTCATATGCACTGTAGAGCACTTCCAATTGCAAGCAAGGCTGTAGAGGGTCTTCCTGAAATCAAGACCAAACATGAAGGTGTTTGCAAAGGATGTGCAAAAGGTAAGAACATTAAGAAGGCTTTCCCAAGCAGTGAAAGTAAGGAAAAAGACATCCTAGAAATTATCCACTCAGATGTATGTGGTCTTATGTCATCCAGTTCTCTGAGTGGGTATGTTTACTATGTCTCATTTATTGATGACTTCTCCAGGAAGACTTGGGTATGCTTCTTGAAGAACAAAGATGAGGTGTTTGATAAGTTCAAGGAATTCAAAACCTTGATGGAGAATCAAACTGACAAGAAGATCAAAACATTCAGATCCGACAATGGTGGAGAATTCACCTCAGGTGACTTTGAGAAGCTTTGTAGTGATTCAGGGATTAAGAGGGAGTTGACTGCTCCTTATAATCCTCAACAAAATGGAGTTGCAGAAAGGAAGAACAAAACTATCATGGAAGCAGCAAGGGAAATGCTGCATGACCAGGATCTACCTATGCATCTATGGGCAGAAGTAGCTAGAACAGCTGTATATGTGCAGAACATATGATTCAACCAATTTTTGTGGCAGACCACATATAATGTGCTCCTGGGAGATCCGATAGGTAGAACTGTGTGCTCATAATAGCATGGGATGCTTCAGCCAGGTTTTGTGGTGAGATCGCATGTAATGTGCTC
Organism: Larix kaempferi; assembly: GCA_027924585.1. Lineage (NCBI taxonomy): Eukaryota > Viridiplantae > Streptophyta > Pinopsida > Pinales > Pinaceae > Larix > Larix kaempferi. Next base: position 7,950,021 of record BSBM01000264.1, read on the forward strand.
CTGGGAGATCCAACAGGTAGAGCCGTGTGGTCGTAACAGCCTGGGATGCTTCAGCCGGGTTTTGTGATGGGTCACATGTAATGTGCTCCTAGGAGATCCTACAGGTAGAGATGTGTGCTCGTAATAGCCTAGGATGCTGCAGCCAGGTTTTGTGACGCACATAATAAGTCCTGAGAATTACACAGTATGGCCAGTGATGATGAAGACCTGCAGGTGGTGGGACTACATCCAGTATGAAAAAGGATTGGCTCTGTAGAACTTCCTATGACGAGTAGAGTCAGAGATTGGTTGAGATAGCAGCAGTAGTGACGATGGTGATGACGATGCATCGATGACGATGATCTCGAGAAGAAGACTTATCTAGCAGATCTGTGTCGATAAATACCTTCCTGGTTAAGAGGGAGTGTTGATGTATATGTAACTTCGAAATGTATTTCATCTATGTATTTTATATGTATTTATTGTACCCTTATAAGAGATGTGTCATTCCTCTATAAGGAAGTGTCGTCATGTGGATTGACAAGTGTCGCAAGTGTGTGTACTTGCCGATGGGTTATTAGACCACCATGTGGGGTCGGTCCTGAATTATATATATTATAATGTGGATGTACCTAGCTAGACAAGTCGGCCCCATAAGGTCACTAGGAAAAAAGGTTAGTATAAATAGAGATCGGAGATCTCTATTTTACTCATTCGGAAAAGTAACTCACTCTCACTCAGAAAGTGGCGCACTAGTGAGGAGGAGGGTCATCTGCTACTAGGAGACTATCTTAGTGTATTTTGGTTGTACTTTGGTTTAGCCATTGCTCTCTCTATCTCTGAGGAAGTTGTGGGGTTTTTCACCTTAGGGTTTTCCCCACGGAAACTCTGTGTATCTTGTCCCTCATGCTTTTGATTCTTGTGATGCTTGTCATGCTTATTGTGATTGTCATGCATTGATATACTTTATATGTTATTCTCTCAGCAAAGATCCTAGAGTATTTTGAATTAATGCTCAAAATTTAACACACATGTTGGACTCGTTGCACAACTATGATACTGTTATGAACTAGAGCATAATATCAACTACTCTAGAATGAATAAGCTACCTAATATATTCACTTCATGAAGCAAACAATACAATTCAATAACAAAATTAATCAATCAAATACGAGGTTTGCATAGCATAGACCTATGTCAACAACTGATTCTGATACTTACTCATGATTTCCAGATTAGGTTTCCACCTGGATGCAACATGGCATAACAGGGATCAAACATCCATAAAATTAATATACTCAATACACCCGAGCATCCATATGCTCTACACATCCTATCATCATCTATTTCTACACAATCCTGAATATTAACATGTTCCATGGATTCCAAGTATACAAAACAACTGCCTACCAAGAATTTTGTAGCCATTAACAACACAACATTGCACTGGTCACATAATAAACAAAATTAGCAAACAAAGATACAACTTGTATTCATAATTAGTGGTGGAACTGATCCTTACTAGATAGTACTACATTCATACCAACCTCATCAATAGATGACTCTTCACCCTAGATTCAACTAGAGCTACATAATGAAATAAACATTCACATTAACACATAACACTGACATGAATGCCCCCTGGAAAAGTAGTAATCTTGCAATTGCTTCTCAGAATATAATATAAAATACTCATGGGGACACATCAGTATCCAACATATAAAATCATAAAAGAAATTTGCTCATACAGATCATATTATTAAGACCTCAATTTCTCAGTCGAAAATTTATTATATTTGACAAAATATTTTTTAGAGATTTTCCTTGTAAGAGGCAAACGGTAAGTTTTCACCAACTTAATAAACACAAAACAACTATATTCCCACACGAGAATTCACTAGTTAGCAATAATAACTCTAGAGGGTTACACTTTCCAGGACATACAATTCTACAAAAGCAAACCACATCAATGGTTGCATTCACACCCTGCATGGCCACATCGTTTATGTAAACAATATGTAAAATAAACCGTGAATGCTTATAGCATTCAATAAGAGGTCAAGAAACCCCTTGATCTTGGCACACAAAGTTTCTATTTACAAATTAATAATCAGAAAATTAAAATTTATTTAAATTACAAACCCTTATGCCTGATGAAAAACAAATTCATGACATCTAGTCATATAAATTTCCATAATCATACACATGCACATATATTTTAAATCTCATTTTGCACAATTATAATTCTAGCCAATGATAAGAATTTATGGAAGAAACATTCAATCAAGGAGTAACCACATACATAATAAATTATCAAACCATTCTTGCATCATAACACAACCAAGCTTACCAACAAATGGAACTAGAACCAGCCTAGATCCAAATCCTAGGCTCTATCAAGCGCCAAGAGGGATCAAATCTCCCGAGGTGCAAACCTCTCCTCGAATAGCTCCTTAAGTGCAATACTTCTTTTATTTCTAGTTTTTATGTCGGCTATATTTTTTTTTTTACTTCTTTATTTTATGTCGGGTATAATATTATGTTTCTACTTTTCATATCCACTATAATATTTTTTTAACTTCTTTATTTTATGTGGGCTATATTTATTAATGGCCGACATAATATTTATTACTTTTTACTTTGTATTTTTTTTTGTCTATGGCCGACATGTTACAACATCTCCCTCATACTCGTGTAACGTTACTCGACAAACGTTACAACATCTCCCTCATACTCGTGTAATGTTACATGGACACATGTTACAAGATCTCCCTCATACTGGGTTGTAGAAAGCCTCTCGGCGCAATCATTCCATCCTTCTGCAGGTAATATAATGATGTAATTTGAGTTCTTAATTGGAAACTCAAAAAGACCGAGAGCTATAATATTAACTACTCTTTATATATAACTAACTATTTACCCGTGACATATAGTTACCAAAATTTACCTAGAAGCCAAGTGTTGGAACCTGGCTCTGATACCACTATGTGACGATCCCCGTCACTAAACACCCAAAAAAGCATCGAATTTTTTTGTTATATGCAACTGGGTATAGATTAAAAAACCACATATATTTATATATGGTTATTTACTGCATATTTAAACATATGCAAAAACACATAAATCTAAATGCAGAATAAACATCTACATGTATAGACATGTAATTACATTCAAGATGCTAGTACATTGCTTGAATTGACCACACAATCCAACCACAATTCGAAGTTCCTATTTCTAACTCTTAATGAGGCCTTTGCTTAATGAATTATATACTTACATATAGATACATGTTACAGACTTTTAGGGGTTTAATACTCACACCTACTAGTGAATAGAATCATTTCATCCTTTTAAAACCTCATCTTGCATAAAATTTACACAATCACCATAAGCTACCGAAAATGCTAGGTTTCGGTAGCAGCCCATTCAAAGAAAAAAATAGATGTGTTACCGAAAATCAGATTTTTTTGTAATGTGCAAGTTGTTACTCTGCCCTAAACACAACCATTCTACGGCTTTTCCCCCAAAGGAAGATACCCTTCTCTCATCAACAAAACTTTAAGCAAACATTTAAAACATTAAAAGAGAGCCACACCTTTCTCTCATCTGCAATTATTAAGCGATCTATATCCCAATTCAAGCTAAAAATATTGTTCCCTTATCCAAGGAATACACACATGAAAATATAAATAATTATCCCAAATACCAGTTGTAATACTCCCATTTTGACCCTTCGGATGTATTGGATTTTAATGTAAATATTATATATATGTGATGTATGATTCCTAGCGTGGATCTCAAGGTTAAGGCCCCGCTAGTGAATGCTCATGTTTAAGAGGCAAGTAGTTGATATTGTGATATCCATGTGCTATTAATCCTTGGAAATTGTAAAAATGATGTAAAGAAATCTCATGCAATAAAAATACCAAGGGGCTGGATATGGATGCAACTAAAGGAGGGGCTATGTGTATCCACTAGGGAGAGGTGAGGGGGTTGTGGGATTGAACCCTAGGCTGCCATTATTTACATTGAGAACCCACCTTTGATTGTCCTACCTGTCATTTATTTCTGTTGTAAGGAAGTGGGTGAAGAGATCAGTCCATGAGAGTGATCAAGTATGGTCAGCCCTGAAATTTGTAAGCCAGGGTATGGGCTCAGTTTTCTTAACCCATAATTCACCCTAACTCATGGGAATTCGCTCTCCCTACTACCCATGCCATGTGCAATCATTGAAGAAGTATTTTGGGATATAGGACACATTCCCAGCACGGAAGAAAACTAGAAATCACGAATTGGATAGGAGTTGCATTTTGGGAGTGTCAAGATTGCCCTGGGAATCGTATGGGCAGTGTAATTCGACGGGGAAATCCATAGACCTGAACCATGGGGAGAATATAATAGGATCAGATGCTCAGAACTCCATAGGTAACATGCTTTTGGAAGCCCGAAAGGACAGCGGCGGGACAGATCCATTCTGCTGCAACTATGTGCAGAAACCCATAGGGAAACCCAGTTTTGGAAGTCCAAAAGGGCAGCGGCGCAACAGATCCATTCGGCCGCAACCCTGAGAATATTCAAGAGAGGATCGCAGAAATCCATTGGGAGAAACCGAATTTGATAGTTGGAAACCCAATTGTAGGACAGAGCATTCGGTCGCAACGTTGAGGAATATCCAAGAGAGGATCATAGTGGGAAAGAGACCAGGGGGTTCAGACTTCATGGTAGGGCCAGTGAAGGTTCAATTATCCATGGTTTAGAAGTTGGGACCATCCATACCTATCTAGGTGAGGGAAGGGGTTCCCGAGGGACTGTGAAATAGAAAAGGGCACCTTACTTAGGCTAAGAGTGGAGGTGATGGGGGTTCCTAGACTGTCTGAGGCCAATGGGATATGCTTGTAGCTCTATGGTTGAGGTCATTGAATTAGAAAACCCTTCATTTTCTTCCCACTTGCTTGACAGAGCGAGCTGTGTGCTGGATAACCCTGAATTATTGTTCCTAAGGCTGTGAGTGAGTCTTTTAGTTCCTCCTTAGTGGATACATAGTCCCAGCTCGTGGGTGGTCTCTGAGTGCTGAAAGAATACAGGATGGGAAGAGACATATGGTTGGGTTGGAACGCTGCAGTCCATAGCCAATTGCTTGGTGATTTCACCTTGAAGATAAGCATTCTATGTTTGTTCCTTCTGCAATGGTTTAATTATTAATGACTATCATTGATATGTTGAATACATGATAGATATGTGTGTGGATAAGGTTTCCTTCCACTGTGCTTGTTTGAGTATGCTTATGCACCCATGTGATTTCATTTATATGAATCTATTCATTGATGAATAGGGATAAGTGTTGTAAAGGCCTCGAATGCTTAGAATGTTCAGTCAGGGCTTTGGGGAGAAATAGACACCTCTTTGTTGTGTTCATCTTCCGTCTATGGGTCAGAGGAAAAGATGAGACATGGAATAGTGGATTGGAGCTATTTATATAGAGGTAAAGGAGTCTTGATGAGGTTTGGGGAAACAATTTGATTGGAAGAAGGACATGATAAGAGTTGTCAGGTGTGGCATATGATCATACAGGTGCATGGTTATCATTGAGAGATTTCCAATGGTACCAAGCTTGCCATAAATGGACTTAGGATGAGGAAGTTATCAGCCTGATAAGTTGGAAGTAACAGGGGTATATGGCTGACTTCCAAATTTCCGAACCCGCAGTGTGGATTGTGGATTTCAGAAGTCGGAGGCATGAATTCTTTGTGTGGTGCGTTTGAAGTTTTGAATTTCCAACTTCCACAAGGTGGATCACGTATTGCAGAAGTCAAAGAGGTAATTTCTCCGGAGTTATGCATTTGGAGTTCCAACTTCCAACTCCTACAAGTCGGATTGCGGACTGCGGAAGTCGGAGGAGTAATTTTCCCGCAGTTGAGAATTTAGGGTTCTCACTTCCAACTCCTGCATTGGAGATTGCAGAGTGTATAATTCAGAGGTGTGATTCGGCGAAGCAGAGAATTGGGTGTTCCAAATTTCTGACTCCCTCCTTGCGGATTGCGGAATGTGGAAACCGGAGGCGTATTTCTTCGACACTGTGTATTTGTCATTCCAACTATCCGAGTCCTGCCTCGCAGATTGTGGAATTCGCAGGTGTAATTCTTTAAGTGGTGCGTTGGCGTGCTGACTTTTGACTTCCGGTGATTGTGGACTAAAGTTATCATGGTCGTGCAAAAATGCATATTTTGGAAGAAAAAAATTAGCAGGTTGTTTCAAGGTTATCCCCCATCGCCTTGAAATGGCACCGAGGTGACCGGGGACATTATAGATGGTATCAGATCCCAAGGTTGTAGCACTGGGGCTGCTTGGGCCAAAGAAAGATCTAACAAGCTTGTTAGAGCTGTGGAACGAACATAGACCGAGAATGATCGACGGTCACATAGCATTTTGTTGGGTGAATCATCCTTGTGGAAAAGTGGATGTATGATCAAATAATTTGAAAGATATTAGTAAGTAAGGAGAATGGGTAAGGAAATTCCATTCTCTGAAAAGTTGCCACTAATAGGAATAAGACATCCCAGTATGTGGAATTGGCATGTGGCTCATGATAGCGACATGGTGGCCATGCAAAGGTTTCTAATAGGGGAATGAGGCATTCCCATGTGTGAATCAATTGTGTGGCTCAGAATTGTGGCAAATATTTCCATGAGAATGGAAATAAAGTATCACATTTGAATGAGGTGCAATGGCATACAATGTGCATTGAAGGACTCCATATGGAGTTGGAATTGAACAAATTGTAGTGCTAATAAGTGTAGGGAAGTCCAAGAAAGGCCAAGTTGGACTTTACCATAATTTATGAAAGAAATGTGAGCAGAAAGGCATGTGAACCTAGTGCAATGTGAGCTATTGCAGTGATCAAGGAAAGCTACATAGGGCTGACAAGATGGTTGCAGCTGAAAATTGGAGAATAATCTCCAAAGGGAAATGTTGATAAAAGGTAAATTTCTCACCTTAAACTATTTATGTTTATAGCATAAGAGTTGTATGGTTGGAAAGTAGCCACCAGGAATATTAAACATGACTATATGTATTGAATTGTTGCTTGGTGAGAAAATCATAGCTAAGGATTCCTAGTGTGCTTGCTAGAGAGGCCATGAAATTGGATCAGCTATGATGTGGAAGAGGAATTCCATGATATGATGAGGGATTGGAAAGAGATAATTCCTCAACTCTTCTCTTGCTGATATATTTATATTTTCTGAGTTTTATATATATGAAATTATGGCATAGGAATGCTTAAAATGCAACAGATTAGATGGATGAAGTGATTATGCACTAGTTGGCATATTAATTGCACCGAGTGAAACGAGGTGCTCTACAACCTAGTATGGGAGAGATGTTCTAATGTGTATGTTACGTTACATCTAATAAAATGTAAAAAGTGATAAAAATAATTAAAAAAATTCATGTCGGCTCATCAAATAAAAAATTATGGAAAGTATTTAAAAAAAAATCCATGTTGGTTCATAAAATAAAATATTATGAAAAGTAATTAAAAAATAGACGTTCGTTTATAAAATAAAAACTTGAAACTTAAACTCGGATCTATCAATCAAGAGAGATGAAATTTTTTCAGTTTAAATTAAAAAAAAGAAATACATCTCAAGAAATTGGATCCCTCTCGGTGCTTGATAGATACAGTTTTAAGATGGATCTATGCTGGTAAACATTGCACAGTGCAGGGGAATATGTTTGTGCATGTATATGATGTTGCATGTTGGTGAATCTAGTGAATTTTTACATATGCAGTGAGCCACTTAAGATAATTAGTGTGGTTGTTAATAATTATTGGTGTTAGTATTGGTTGTAGGACCAAAGACAGCAAGAGCATGGCTAAATATGTTGATGATGTTTTTGCATGTTGACCAGCAGCCTTATGAAGGCTGGTGCAACAAATCTATGATCGAGAGGTTGGTGGAAGGATTGTGTAGTCCTTATTAAGAGGCCAAATTGATCAGGTAACATCATATAATATGTTAATGGAATCCATGCAGGTAAGGTTTATTTATGCTAATTGTACAAGTGTTGAAGGATGATGGGTAAGAATCCCTTCAACCATATTTTTAATCATTATAAAATGGTATGCATGTAAGGTTGAATGCATTTTTGTGAATGCCATACCTCCATGGTATGGTGATGTATGGGTAGTAAGGGAAAAGAGCCTCATACCATGTGACTGTTTAAAATTTAGACTGCATTCATATGAAAATGTATCATGCCATGTGTATATCGGTTATGAGTTAATAACCAAAGCAAGTGAGGACTTATGGTCCTATTATGGTAGTGAATGCCATATGGGATAGTCATGGTTAAGGACATAAGGTGGTTGGAGTGGTGATGCTATAGTGCTACACAAGTATCCCATGAACTCTATATTGGTGTTAATTTGGGATGAAATCTCTTTTCCAACAACCAAGGAGTAAGAAAAACCTTGATGTGTTGTTCGAGTGGAGAGGGAAGACTCCAAATAGATAACCAAGTGATTGGGGAGATGGATGGGTATGGTGTTGAAGCATTGGCTAGGATGTCAAACTTACCATGGGAAGAAACGTATGTAGGCACAAGAATGTTTTAGAACAATGCTATAGTGCATTGGGTGCATTAAGTAAATGTAGATTAAAATATTATGTAAATGTTGTGAATATGCATGCAAATGTGTGGGTGCACATGAGGAAAGGCATTGTGTCACTACAGAATTTGAAACCAAAATCCGATGAGAAAATCCAATGACATCCGACGAAGACGACTGTGTTGTCAGATTTAACCTTCAAAATTACAAAATTTGATGATTTTTTTTAAAAATTGATAGAAGGGTCCGTCGGATATCCGATAGACCTCTGATATCCGACGATGTTAACTGAACAGTGACCAGTGTCATCAGCTATATGACCTAATATTATGTCCACGGATGTCGGATATCTAACATAATATTATTCCCGCGAATGTCGGATATCCGACGTCCTATTATGCCCAAGAATGTTGGATATCTGACATTATATCATGCTCGTGGATGTTGGATATCCGACATCTATTCTCCAGTGGTAACTATTCTTAATTCGATGGATATCCGACGAATGGTTATATTTTAAAATCTATAAATTTTGAAACATCCCGACATGTTTGCTATAGAAGCGACGGTTTGCAGAAGTTTTTTTAATTCGGCGGACTGTTTTTCATTATTTATATTGATTTTGTGATTAAAGAGAGCAAAGTGTGGAGCTTGATTTTCTAAGATTGATAATCTCCATTCAAGCTCTTTACGAGAAAATGTAAAATAGCAATATTCCTGATCCAGATGAACAAAATCGACAATTTCTTGCTAGATTGTGGGATGGAGTGAAAAGAAGAGGTGATGGTAAATGTCATTGTCCATGTAGTCAATGCAGGGGAAGAGAAAAAGAATAAAGATCAAAACAGCCAAAAAACATTGTAGGGAACATGGACACGCTGAGGGGAACATGAATATCATCCATTTGTAAGTTTTGCATTATATATGTTTTTATTTTGATTGCTTTTGTAAATGTATATATTATTTTAATATTTCCTATATTAACTTTTATCTATTGATGGTTTCATGTAATTATAAAGGAAAGACATCCTACAACATATCGTCCATAGGAAGTGCTTTCAGAACAAGTACCGGAGGAACATGGAGCTATGAATAATGGAGAACAAGTTAATGATCATATTGAAGAAGATGATCATACTGATAACATGGTTGGAGATGATGGTACAAATAATTTGATCCATGATTCATTTAATGTTAGAATGGATGATGATGATGATGATCATGAAGATGATTATCATTTTGATGATATTCAATATTTACCTCTTCTTGAAAAGGCATACGAACCCCTTTATGAGCGCTCCAGCACAAATCTTCTCTTTACTATATTGTTGATAATGAACTTGAAGGTTATGAATGGTCTTTCAAACATATCAGTCACATAGATGTTAAGGTATGTAATATATTCCATCACATAATATATATGATCGTCTAATAATTTTATTGTTAATTCATAATTCAAATTAATACAGATGAAATGTGTTTCATTAATATTATTTATATATTATATTAACTAGATTTTTATTTTTATTTGTTGTAGCATGATAGGTGAATTTTTGCTACCACCGTCAAATATTGTACCTCGCACATATCGAGATTTATCTTCCATCATGAAAGAAATTGGAATGCGGTATGGAGCAATTCATGCATGCCCCGATGACCATGAATTTGCAACAGAATGTCCAGAATGTCATATCAGTAGATATCGAAAAAATCAAGTAACAAAAAAGGTGCCTCGCAAGGTTCTTTGTTATATTCCCATTATTCCACATTTACAACGACTGCTCAGGTGCAAAAACATAGCATAATCTATGGATTACCATGCACGGAACAGAAGTCAAGACAACATTATTCGAATGCCTGCATATGAGTATGCATTTAGAAATATTGAGGAAAAATGGCCTCACTTCAAAGAAGAACCTTGTAATATTAGGATTTCTTTGGCAGCAGATGGTGTCAATCCATTTGCAGAGATGAGATCCATTTACTCGGTGTGGCCTATTTTTGTTATCAACAATAACATTCCTCCATGTTGTCAATAAAGAGGGAGCACATAATGTGTTGATGTATTTGTAACTTCGGAATATATTCACTTGTATATTGTATGTATTACATTTGTACTTTATCGTATCCCCAACGGACATGTATTATTCCTCCAATTGGAAGTGTCATCATTTGTACTTGCAAGTGTCGCAAGTTATATTGTAAGTGGCATAAATTATACTTGATGGGTTATTAGACCACCTTGGTGGGGTCGGCCCTATATGATTCATGTGGGTTAAAGGGTTATTAGACCACCCTAGTGGGGTCGACCTAGTCATTATTATGTTAAGTGGTTAATTTGGGGCGGACCTAGTTGAGTAAAGGTCAAGTGAAAGTAAAGTATAAATAGAGAGTGTGACTCTCTCATTTGTTCATTCACACACTCACTCACTTTGCATTAGTGAGAAAGGAGGAGTGCACACAAGTGGAGTGGGAGTTGCTACTAGGAGACTATCTCTTGTTTTGGGGTTTGATATTTGTGATCTTTGTATTGGTGCTCATTCTATCTCTAAGGAAGTTGTGGGGTTTTTCACCTTCTTGGTTTTCCCCGGTGAAATGCTTTGTGTCTCTTGTCTCTTGTGTTTGATATGCTGTACATGTTGTTCTCTTAGTTAATATCCTAGATCATATTCAATTAAATGCCAAAAAACTAACATGGTATCAGAGCTAGCCTGAAGGAAGGCACGGTATGGCATTTATGACACTTGTTGCACTTGCGACAAATTGGAAGCTAGGGCTTGGTTAGTAAAAACTAGTGATCGTGGAACTTTCACTATAACTTAGTTTTGGCGAAGGTTCATGATCTGAAACTTTTATAGGAAGAATATTAAATTTCCATGTACCTTTTGTCCAAAGGACAACCTCATATTCATTGTACTTTGTGAGATATGATACATACAAGTTAGGGTTTCTGCCTCTTCTAGAATGCAGTCCTAAACAGGTGTCCTAGGAAAAAAGGTCATATCTCAGGCTAGGAAGCTCCAAATGGAATTCCGTAAAAAGTAAAAGTTAGGGAACGGACTGTAGTTTCACAAGTCCGGGTTTTAGAGACCGAAGTTGAAACAGTGACACGTGGAATGCTGTACAAATTCGCTATATTGTTTCATCCCATAAACAAGTCACGTTGCGACATTTGGCATATCTCTCTCTCAGAGAATCCATTTGAGGCCAGATCTATGGCATTGGAAAGATGATAGGTCAATATAGCATAGGCAGAATTTTCAGACACTAAGGATATGAAATTTCAGAGATACATTAGAAACAATATGGCATATATTTATGTCCAAACATAATTGGATTTTGAGCACTTTCATTTTTGGCTTATCGCTGCTGCAGGAAATTAGGGTTTTTGATAAAGTTGGAATTTTTGGAATAAGAGACCACGGTTGGATGCTCCTCAAAAAAATCAAAATTTAGAGACCAAGATCGAATTTTTTGGTTGGGTAGAACCCCAGGCTCTATCAAACCCTAGTTAGGGATTTTGACCATAAAACCAGAATTTGATAGAAGCAGCAGATCCAAAACTTTTGAAGTCAATTTTGAGGGGTTAAATTTTGGAGATTTCAAAATTGAAGTATGTCAGCTTAATCAGCTCAGCAAGGTGCATCTTTTCATCTAATCAAACCCTAGCCAGCTCCATATCTAGCTTCACCAAATAAAAGTGGATTGGGTTAATCCTAGAAGAGAATGATTTGGACACCTAAATAATTGAAGAGATTCCAGTTCCAGAGGGAAATGAGGCTAATGCCTTACATAAGAAGACTACAAGCAATCCAGACAGGTATGACTTGAGGAGATTCGAGTATGTTTTGAAATCTATTCATGATTAAGTTTATGATATGTTTGTCTTCATATTATTGAGGTTAGTACAATATTGATTAATTTCAGACTTGTCTTATGACCTTAGTAAAAGTATGAATGCATGTGAATGATATAATACATTTATTGATTAAGGTTATGGCACTTATGATTCTACTAATGCACTGTGGTGTTGTATGAGGATGATGTTGTCCACTAACATGAAAGGTACATCAAGAAAGACAAATCAAGTTGTAGATCAAGAACATATGACCATGGTGACATGAAGACAAAGACTCATCCATAGCCATTGATCACAAAAAAGCTCTACTTACGAGGATGACACAATGATGACACCAGTGCACACTTAAGAATGCATAGTGGTCTAGGAGGGATAGAAGTTCAAAGACATAAAAGATATCATAAAGGATGCAAAGATCAAGAGGGATCTCACTCTAGTAGTTCTTGCAAGGAAGCAAATATTGAGAGGGAGTCCACCCAACAAGAAAACAAAGATAAGTATTTAAATTGTCATTTCTTGTATATATGATTTTGTTCAATCATGTACATAGTTATGTTCCTAGATTTAGGATGTATATTATGCATTTTAGAAAAGGTTGCATTAATGGACAAGATACTACTAATATAGTAATGGGTAAGTGGCCTATGGTACTGTACAACATTCCATTGCTACTTATCTAGAATGAAACCTCTTTGCTGACATGTTGGGAGTTGTGCACACTCTTAAGAATGTTTTGGTAGAGATGGAAGGCATCTAGAAAGTTACAGGATATGGATAAATGTTGTATCGAAGCATTGGCTAAGTTAATTGCATGACTGTATGACATATGTCTTTATGTGCAAGAATTTGTTCTGAAATCTATGAGATGTTTCTAATCATGGAATTGAACTTGTCTTGTAGGAAAGATAGTGTACCAACACCTACAAGATAGACTTGTTTCGAAGAACAAGCGACGAAGACTCAACTACAACATTTGTTCCGATAACGAAGTTCAAGAAAAATATCTATTGAAGATATTGAAGAATCTGAAGTTCCTAGGATCCGGGATGCAGTAATGGAAGGATATCATGATTGAGGAGTACCAGTCGATCATGAAGAATGATGTTCAGGATGTGGTCCCAAGACCAGAAGGGAAGTCTATTGTGACTTCCAAGTGGATCTACAAGATCAAGCATGCTACAGATGGTAGCATAGAGAAATACAAGGAAAGGTTTGTGGCTCATGGCTTCTCCTAGAAAGAAGGGATAGATTATGAAGAGACTTTTGCACCTGTATCCAGATACACTTTCATCAGAACAGTACTTGCTCTGGCTGCAGTAATGATGTGGAAGATACACCAGATGGATGTCAAGACAACTTTCTTGAATGGTGTAGCCGAAGAAGAAGTGTATGTGGAGCAGCCACTCGGTTTTGAGACACATGACATGGAGTCATTAGTGTGCAAGTTAAAGAAAGCCTTATGCTTCTCATATACACATCCATATGCTTCTTGCACCTTTCTCACAAATTCTCCTTATGTCTGTGTGACAGATCCTTGTTCTTTTGCATGTCTTGTAACCTTGTGCACTTCTTCAAATCATATTTCCTCTTATTCCCCTAAGCATTTCATCTAACCCAAATCTTGCAAGTTCAAAATATTACTCCATTTGTTCTTCCAAGATTGCTTCTCATTCATCAAATTCACTCTTATTTATGTGATAATCTACACGGATCTAGCAACTGTAACAAACCCACAATCTAACTCTCAGGATTATTTGCAAAGAAGAAGAAGCATGCATTCAATAATCACTCATAAACACAGAATAATGGACAATGTCAATAGCATACAATGAATAATGACTGTAGATAATGTGTTACAATAATCAATGATGAGGCATCATAGAGGATTTGAATTAGCCTAGTAGGGCATTTGAATATGAGCTCAGAGTCTAGCATGAATAACTACGGAGACATCATCCAGTCGGTAGTATCAGTCATAAATGGTAAGAGTCAGTCAAGTGTGACCAACTAAGTCTAAACGGACTATCTATCCATAAATCAAGGAATGGAGACTCTAAGTGGGGTGCATGAGGATGTCTAACTCAAAGTCTAGCTTGAATAACAATGAATACATCATCCAGTCAATAGTATCAATCATAAATGATAATAGTCAGTCAAGCGTATCTAACTGAGTCTAACAGAAGCATCTAGGCATAAATAAGGGAATGGAGACTCCAAGGGGGGTGCATGAGGCTGTCAAATAGTCAAGTGGAACTCTAGAACTAGAAAACTAGAAGCTACAAGAAGTCAGCATGAGCAGTCAGTGGAAGAACTACTCAATCAATGCACTAACTGAATGTTAACTCCCGGTAGGTGAGATAAGGCGCCCTAACTAAGTGATAACTGGTGGTAGGTGAGCGAAGGCACCCAAACTGGCTGTGGTAGGTGGAAAAGGCACACTTTCCATGCAGATAAGTCAAAGAGGGCGCAATAGGTAGGTAGGAGGCCAATTGGGGGCTGTAGATAGGCTCTAGAGATCTAGAAGCAAGATCTAGGTGCTGGGGAGAGAACCATGATGATGATTGGATGCATGCAGTGGCATGCAAAGCATGCAGCATGCAAAATAAAAAAAATGATAATGTGAATATTCCAACAATTTATACTCATCTTGATGAAATGATGTGTCCACAAGTTGGGGCTTCTCTAAGATGGTAACACCCATTATTATTTTCTTTACGGTCAAGCTTACCCAAGCATCTACCACTTGTCTTATCTTGCATGAATGAGGTATCACGACTTTGTGGGTCTTGCACACACTAGTTCATTGGCTTAGTGTTGACTTGGACACTGAAGTATCATGACTAAGTGGGATTAGAGACTTGCGCACATATTTTTATATACTTATTCAAACATGCATTTAGATTTCAAAGTCATCACCAAGTCCAACAACCCTTTGACATCAATGATAACACCAAATTTCAACACAAGCTTTAACAATCTATCTTAGCAACCTATCACTCTAACAATCCTATCATACTATTAGTAGTTAGCTCTGTACTAGTATTGATAACTGGTATATAAGCAAGATCATGAATATCCTCATTAATCATTCTTAGCTTACTCCTTACTTTTATAAGGAATTTATCCCTCTATTAGTAATTACTACTTATGCTTAGGATAACAACAATCTATTAGGAGCAATAAGATACTCCAAGGAAGCTATAAATATTATAATAAATATCTAAGGAAACTAAGTAACTAGATATATAAATGGTCAATTAGACCTAACAATAATATCCCCTCAACTTGGTCTACAGTACCTCACTTCAATCTCATTTAAATGAGCGTTGTTACTAAATTTTTAGTCAAACATGGTGATCTATAGGTGGCCAGTTGTAAAGCTTATTTTAGGAAAAGGAAGTGGAATCAATAGTCTTATCCTCAGAAGAGAGGGACAATTCTTGATGTCTTGTATAAGTGTATAAAAATATAATGGAGGACTATACAAAGCTTGAATACCAATGTTGCAAGCCACGAGTCCTGAAGCCATATGTGTTGGTTTCATATGAAACGAATGGCGAGGTATTAAGCAAGGACTATGAAAACACCCAATAATTATTATATTGATTTTTTCTACTACTAACAAAAATACTATTACCAATACTACTAATAAAGAGATGAAAATTATCTAAATGGAATAGATCTGCTAGGTTGATTACTCTACCATCTAATTAATGGATCAGAGCTAAAATTACCTGATCTGTGGGTATCATGGAAAGTAGAATTCTTGGGGGGCTTGTTGAGGATTTTGTCTAACTGTGGACCGCCAAGAGTATCATCCCATATCTTATGCAACATGATCACTCAACTTCTTTCTGTTCTGCTAGAAAAGCTAATTCATAGTGTTAGTATGGTTTACAAGCTTGTAAATGATGCATACATCCTTTTCTTTTAATCTCCCAAATTCATGAAGACAGTAGAAGTAGTTGTGGAAAGGAAGTACATATGGAGTTATTTATGAAGAAAGAGAAAGCTGAGTGATGAATATAATTCCAGATGCATCTTTGGCACACAAGAATCCAACCAAGAATGATGTGATGGAAATACGTAGGACAAAGCACAAAAAGACAGAAGCCATATTCCAAACCATGGGTTGAGCAAGTCCATACATGAGCTGTAGGCATAATGTGCACAAAGCCACCCAGGGGAACAAGGGTTGAAACCTAATTGTATATATCTATCTGTACATCAGACCACTTATCTATATCTAGAGAAGACTGCCAATCGCATTCAACTATATCCATTATGAAAATTTAAAGTTTTCCCATTGATACTACTCACCTAGGAATCTCCTTAGCTTCACACATTGACATGTTCACAACACTCTCAAAATATACCAATATTCCCATACTTAGCAGCTCTTCCACCTATGCCTTAGGTCACGCAAGGAGGAGGAGAAGGAGGGAAGTGAGGATTCTACTCCAGATGGGGGAGAAGGGGGGATCTGGTCGTGAGGATTCCTTCTACAAACCAAGTAGAAAAATACACACACACACACACACATGCATGTGTGTGTGTGTGTGTGTGTGTATAAACATCAAAAAAACAAAAAAAACACTACTCTACTCATAACCCTAGTACACCGGCCTTGCGCAGATCCCTTACTGCACGAGCCTGTAGGGAGTCATGGTCATGTTGACTATGCCCACCCCAGGCCGCGGGGAAGATAAGGAAGGGAGGGTGCGAGCCAAAGGCCTCCCTCGTCAATTTTTTTTTGAAGACAAAAAAATATTATATATTTAATGGAGCTACTACCTAACAACTTGAGAGGAAAAAAACATGCACCAAACAAATTAAACATAAATATCAGGTTAAAAACGTTATAGAAACAACTTCACAGTCATGGAGATCATCACTAAGAATACTAGAAACATAGAAAATAAACCCTAATTCGTTAAACAAACAAAGGTCATAAGCAAAAATGAAGTTATACCTGCAATATGGTGGAAGCCCGGACTTGAATCACGTTCCTTCAGAAATTCTAGTTGCATAGCTTCTCTCCAAAATTCTTCTAGGGTTTAATCACGTCACTCGTCTACACAAATTAAAAAATCCCCACAAAATTAAAGCAAAAAATGATCTTACTTGGCAGCTCTACATAGACCCACACCCCCTCTATTACCTATATTAATTATATTATATTAATATAATATTACATATATTACATTACATAATACATTAATATATTATTAATGTATATTACACAGTTTATTAATATATTAACTATATAATATAATAACGTATATAATATAATAGCATATATAATATATTAATAACTATTATAATGCAATACATTAAATATTACATTTTTGGTTTTCCTTTATGTTACCTTGAAAAGAAATTAATAGGCTACGAAGAGGAATAGATTATGAAATGCCATTGCCTTTGGAAAAGATAATGACAATGCATACAAGAATACACTTTTAAATTCTGGAAGCAAGCCATCAATATGGGTATTCCCTTGGAAGAAAAGGGAGTGACGATGAAGTGCCTTGGAGGACTATTTAGCCATATCCAAAGGCTATTGTTGCTTCTTAGTGTAAAAAGCACAGATGAAGTTAATGGAGAAAATGGGATTAAAATAAAAATTAGGATGGGTGAAAGTTATAAAGGGAATATATACAAAGAGTATTTTGGGAAAGGGAATAAGGAAACAGAAAAGGAAAAGAGGCTCTTTACTGTTAACACCCAAAAAATGCTCACTAGCTCATCTCCCTAGTCACATGACCCATCTGTCCACTTTTCCTACCATTTTAGCCTCTAAAACCTCAAAAAAACCTTCAAATGGTCACCAAAAAGGCCAAAATCAATCTTTTTCTCCTCAAAACAATTGAATTTCCTCAAAAATACTAAAAAATCCTCATAAAGGGCCCAAAATTCCCAAAAATCAATTAAAAGGGAATAAAATTCAAAAATTAATTCAAAAAAGGAAAAAAGAGGGAAAAAGAGGAAAAGAAACCCTAAACAATTTTTACCAATACCATTGGTTACCTTAAACCATGGTTGTATTCTCCATCACCCAAAATCTATAAAAAGGTGATAGAGGCTCCCATTATTCATCCACATTCTTGCCTATCCTTATGCTCCCAAATTCATTCTTGAGAACCTAAGCCCACCATTTGTGCTTATATTCACCATTTGAGTGAGCCATTTTGGCCAATCCCCATTGCATTTGAAGAAGAGAAGGAACCATTAGAGCACTGGAGCAACTCGTCCCTACGGCTGCTCAATCTCAACCAACCTCACCATTGAGGTAACCTTTCATGTGTAACTCCATTTTTTGTGAATAAAATTTGTTTTACATGAAAGAATCTAAATTTTTTACTGTTTACTGCAAGTTTATTTTATGAATGTCCATGCACATGTTAGATTAGTTTTTACTATTTACATTATCTTTTTTAGTGTTTTCTTGAAACTACTACAAAGGATTCCATTCTCCTTAGTAGGTGCTCATTGGCACAAGCTAGGGTGAAAACCCAAGCAACAGTTTTTGGCGACTCCGCTTATTTGAATCTCTGGTTAGATTTAGATTTGTTCTTGTTTTTGTTATTATTTTGCTTTACTATTGCAGATATGGTTTACCCTTAAGCTTATGCCTTGCATCCCAAGTCCATTGTTGTTTCTGGAAGACCTGTAGCCCCATTTTTCAGTTTCAACGGCCATTTTCATTTCGTCGCGCGTAGGTTTTTCCCCCAGAGCCGCGATCCAGATCATGACTTCTTAACCCAAAACCGCGCCCCAGATCGCACCTGTTTGTCCCAAACACGCGATCTTCCAAACCAGATCTACATTACCCAACCACGACTCAGATCGCGACCTTTAGCCTCATAGCTGAGATCCTGATCACATCCTTTAGCTTGACAACCACGATCCCGATCGCATTCTTCATTCTGACAGTCGCGATCCCGATCGCATCCTTTAGCCTGATAGTTGCGCCTCACAGCTTAACAGCCATGATCCTGATCACATCCTCATAGCTTGACAACCGTGATCCCGATCACATCCTTCAACCTAATAGCCGCGATCTAGATCGCGTCTTTCAGCCTGACAACCACGACCCAGATCCCCAATTTCGGCCCGAAACCTGCGATATGTTTTCTGAGTTTTCCCAACTCATTTTTGGCCCAGATTTTTCCTGCACCTTGATAGCCACCTATTTTACCTGCAGCATAGGCTACTTCTTGATTTTTTCTATTATTTGCTTCACTGTACCAATTTACATATTTTTCAATAGTTTCATTGAAAAAGAATTTTTTTAGCATTTACAGTTAAATTTCAGCATTTGCAAGTTAAAAATTTCAGCATTTACAGTTGATATATAGTTGCCCAAGCATGGAATTTTGTTAAGATACATCATCTCACGTGCACACACTCTGTCACCTTAATACAAGTGAGCCTTAAAATTTACTTAACTCAACTAACCTTCTAACCCCACTTGGGGAACATAAAAGAACTTTGTAGTTAGGTAGGACATGGGGGATAGGCATCCAAATAACACCGCTAGGTCATTTTCACTTGAAACATAGTTGTTTTCCATTAGGGTACCAAAATCCCTTAGTATTTTTTGGCACAGTTATACACCAATTTTTTGGAAAGGCCTCTCCCCTAGGAGGTTCGAAGTAGCAAGATTGGTTCCAGAGGCCTGAGTGGAATACCGCTATCCTTTCAGTAACTGAAGGCTACCTACTTGTTGTTCTCATTGTACCACCCTAGTGAGAGTACAACAACGATAGAACAGGAGTTGCGGATTTACCTTTCTGGATGTGTCATGAACGAGGTATCTCAGTAGCCATTCTTTTAGGATTCCTTTACCTGTTGTCCCTCTCCGTAGGGGGACATTTATCCATTTGGTTCTACTTTTCGTATTGTTTGACTTGGATTTCATAACCTTGCAGAGGATACGTCTGGTTTGAGCCAGCATACCTTTTAGTTAGGCATTTTCATGCTCTCTTACCTCTCCCTAATTTAGCGAGTACACCATTTTTTATTTTAGGAGTTGTTTTCTTGTTGGTATTCTGACCACCTTTTTTGGTCACTCCGCTTACCGTAGCACAACTATTACAGTGAGTGTTTTGAGTTTGTTGTTGGCTCGAGTGCCATATTTTTTGTGCTCCCCTCCTGCACACCCAGTTGCATTAGGGTTTTTGATCTTTTCGCTCGCCATTACCTACTAATTTTACTATCCATCTATCACCATTGAGTTCCCAAGACGTTCTCGACGCTTCCAGGGAGAACCCCAGCAGCACGGTTCACTTGACACGACTCGTTACAGGCATAGAGCATCGTCACTTGACTCCACTCGTCACTGGTGTAGAGCCTCATCACCCGATTCTGACTACCCTCATTTCACATCTGACTTTGAGGCGAAATCAGAAAACCCTACATACACAGCACCAACTAGCCCCATGGATGGCATGAATTCTAACCCATTCTTTGTAGACACTGTTGGTGGAGCATCCACCACCACCCCAGCCACCACATTAGCCACCACTACAACACTTATCCTGGGTATGCCCTCGATGGGGCCCACACCTACCATCCCTGTAACTATTCCAGTTCCAATAGCTACTGGACCCAATCCCACCCCATCTATGACCCACATTACACTTGGAGGCGTAGGCCCCTCCCACACCAACCCCACACTTCTGTTTGGGGGTCACATCCCCGCCACAGCTCATATTCCCACTTCACACTTTGGGGGCAGTGGCCTGATCAACAATGTGAGCACCAGCACATATGCCCCAATGATCATGTCACATTCTTCTGCCAGTTTTCCATTCGTTGTTAAATTTGAGCATTAATTCACAATACTCTTGGATCTTTACTGAGAGAATAACATATACAGTATGTCAATGCATAACAATCACAATAAGCATGACAAGCATCACAAGAATCAAAAGCATGAGAGACAAGAGACACAGAGTTTCCATGGGGAAAACCCTAAGGTGAAAAACCCCACAACTTCCTCAGAGATAGAGAGAGCAATGGCTCAACCAAAGTACAACCAAAATACACTTGAGATAGTCTCCTAGTAGTAGATGATCCTCCTCCTCACTAGTGCGCCACTTTCGGAGTGAGAGAGATATGACTTTCCAAATGATTGAAATAGAGATCTCCTAATCTCTATTTACACTAAACTTGTTTGCCCAGTGACCTTATGGGGCCGACTTGTATATCTGGATACATCCACAATATAATATATATTTTAGGGCCGACCCCACACATGGTTTTCTAATAACCCATCAACAAGTACACACACTTGCGACACTTGTCAATCCACATGACGACACTTCCTTATAGAGGAATAACACATCTCTTATAAGGGTACAATAAATATATATATAATACACAGATGAAATACATTCTAAAGTTACATATACATCAACACTCCCTCTTAACTAGGAAGGTATTTCTCGACACAGTTCTGCTAGACAAGTCTTATTCTCGGGATCATTGTCATCGATGCATCGTCACTGCTGCTGCTATCTCAACCAATCTCTGACTCAACTCATCATAGGAAGTTCTACATAGCTAGTCTTTTTTCATACTGGATGTAGGCCCACCACCTGCAAGTCTTCATCATCTATGCGAACGGTCTGATAGAGCTGGCCTCTCAGGACTAATTTTATGTGCGAATGCAATACCGGAAAGAGTATCCCAGGAACATTTATGTGCCTAAGCACGACCGACAAGATCTACCAGGACTGATTACATGCATCTCCTCCACAATACCTTTAAAGAGCATCCCAGGAACATTTATGTGCCGCAGCACGACCGGCAAGATCTCTAAAGAGCATCCCAGGACTTATTACGAGCACACAGCTCAACCTCTCGGATCTCCAGGACTGATTACATGTGGATAGACAAAACCTTTAAAGAGCATCCTAGGAACATTTATGTGCCACAACACGACCGACAAGATCTCTAAAGAGCATCGCAGGACTAATTACAAGCACACAGCTCAACCTCTCGGATCTCCAGGACTGATTACATGTCTCCGTAGTAATACCTCATCCCATGACTGATTACGAGCACACAGCTCAACCTATCGGATATCTGAGGACTGATTACATACTACATAGCAATACCAGAAAGAGTACCCCAAGAACATTTATGTGCCGTAGCAGGACCGGCAAGATCTCCTAGGACTGATTACATGCTATTTGCACAACCTGCCACATATCATCTCTGACCTCCAAGTATCAACTTGATACTCATGATCCAATGGATCATCATCGCACGAGGCATCATCCTGATGCCCATGATCATACTGATCATCATCACTTGTACCATCCTGGTACATATCATCTGGAGCAACATCCTGAAGCTCATCATTATGATCGTCCTGATCATACAATGCATCCACCTGATGCATACCAACTATCTACCTAATACATATCATCATACATGATCCACCTGATCATACAGTGTATCCACCTGATACAAATACAAATACATGATCCATCTAATCATACCTGATACATATCAACATACATGATCTACCTGATCATACAATGTATCCACTTGATACATATACAGATACATGGTCCAAGCATCCAACATGATGCATATACAAAATACATACAAATGATCCAACTGATCATATCCAGCATCCAACATGATGCATACATACATAAATGATCCAACTGATCATATCCGGCATCAACATGATGCATACATACATACAAATATAAATGATCCAACTGATCATATCCAGCATCAATACGATGCGTACATAAATACAAATATAAATGATCCAACTGATCATATCCAGCATCAACACGATGCGTACATACATACAAATATAAATGATCCAACTGATCATATCCAGCATCCAACATGATGCATATACAGAGCAGTAACTGGAGCATCATCCTGATACTCATCATCCAGCGCTTACATCCACAGCCATGTGAAGGATCCTCCTTCCAACATGCTTGGAATGGCTTCAGCAAATGTGTCCATTACTTCTTCCTCGAAGTGTCGTTGATCTGAAGAACACCAAGCCTCTCCCTGAAGTACTCGAACTTCACCTTGGCTAGTGGCTTTGTCAGCACATATACAATCTACTCGTCCGTCGCAACATGTAGGAGATTCATGGCTCCTCTCTACACCATATCCCTGATATAGTGATATTTGATCTCTATGTGTTTCGATCTGTCATGAAACACTGGGTTCTCAGATAGCTTCACACAACTCTGGTTATCACAGAATATACCAGTAGAATCCAATGGGAGATCAAATAACTCAGATAGTAGTTTCCGTAGCCATATTGCCTCACAACTAGCTGAACAGGCTGCAACATACTCTACCTCAGCTATACTCAGTGCTACGCAGGACTGCTTCCTACTAAACCAAGAGATCACACCTGATCCCATACTGAAGCAGCAACCAGATGTGCTCTTCCTATCTGCAGCACTACAAGCCCAATCTGAATCAACATAACCCTGCAAGTTAAACTTTTGATTTGCTTCATACTTGAGCCCATAATCCACTGTACCCTTCAGGTACCTCAGAACATGCTTTATAGTAACCAGGTGAACACTCCCTGGATTCGTCAGGAACTGGCTCAATGTGTTCACAGCAAAGCAAATATCTGGTCTCGTGTTCGTTAGGTACATCAAGGACCCAATCATCTGACGATACATAGAGACATCAACTGGCTCAAATGAAGCATCACATAGAAGCTTTAGATTCGACACCATGGGTGTGGCCATGGCATTACAATCCATCATCCCAAATCTCTTCAAGATATCTACTGTGTACTTCCCTTGACCAAGGAAGATCCCACCTGAATTCTACCACACCTCCATACCTAGGAAATAATGCATCATTCCCAAATCTTTCATATCGAACTCAGTAGCAAGCTTCCTCTTAGTATCTGCAATCAGTCTATCATCTCCTGTTACAAATAAGTCATCCACATATAGGAGTAGAATCACAGGATTCCCTTCCTAAACCTTGTAGTAGAGGTTGGAATCCGCTTTACTCTTGGTAAAGCCTGAACTAGATAGGAAACTGTCCATCCTACCATACCAGGTTCTGGGAGCTTGTTTCAAGCCATACAAAGCTTTCTTCAATCTACACACATATGACTCCCTGTCATGTATTTCAAAACCGAGTGCTTGCTCCACATATACTTCCTCTTCAACTACACCATTCAAGAAAGCAGTCTTGACATCCATCTGGTGTATTTTCCATTTCATTGTTGCAGCCAGGGCAGGTACTGTTCTGATGGTAGTATACCTAGCTACAGGTGCAAAAGTTTATTCATAATCTATTCCCTCTTTCTGAGAGAAGCCACGAGCTACGATTCTTGCATTGTATTTCTCTACACTGCCATCTGCAGCATGCTTGATTTTGTAGATCCATTTGGAAGTCACAACAGACTTCTCTTTAGCTCTTGGGACAACATCCCAAACATCATTCTTCATTATTGATTGGTATTCCTCAACCATGGCATCCTTCCATTCTTTCTTTTTTGCTGCTTCTTCATAACTGAAAGGTTCTTTGTTCATAATGTCACAGAGTAAAGCAACATAGCTGGTATGTGATCTTGTTCTCTTCTTTGCTCTGTGTTCTTCTTCTGCAATGCCAAATCTTTTTGCATGTTGAATGAGCTCTCTAGCCCATGAAGGTTTCCTCCTGTGAGAGTTATCCTCAAGGGGTGGTTCTATAGGTTCTTGCGGATCTTAAACCTCACGAACAACTTATGGAATTGCTTCTGTCATGGTAGTGTCTTGAAATCTAGTTTCCTTAGGTTCTTCATAAACTTCGATAGGTGCCTTCCTTGATTTGATGAATGCTAAGTTTTCATCAAATGTTACATCCCTACTAACATCAATCTTCTTGAACCCTAGAAAGTATATTCTGTAAGCCTTCGAGCTTTCATTGAAACCCACAAAGATACCCTTCTTTCCTAAAGGATCTAGTTTGTTCCTCTTTTCCTTTGGGACATGAGTGTATACTGGACAACCAAATATTCTGAGACAGCTGACTTCAGGTTTCTTACCAGAAAAGACCTCTTCTGGTGTCTTGTTGTCCAATATCTTGTGGGGTGTTTTGTTCTGCACATATACAACTGTTCTAGCTACTTCTGCCCATAGATGCATAGGTAGATCCTGGTCATGCAGCATTGCCCTTACTGCTTCCATGATTGTTCTGTTCTTCCTTTCTGCAACTCCATTTTGTTGAGGATTATAAGGAGCAGTCAACTCCCTATTCATCCCTGAATCACTGCAAAGCTTCTTGAAGTCACCTGAGGTGAATTCTCCACCATTGTCGGATCTGAATGTTTTGATCCTTTTGTCAGTTTGATTCTCCATCAAGGTTTTGAATTCCTTGAACTTATCAAACACCCCATCTTTGTTTTTCAAGAAGTATACCCAAGTCTTCCTGGAGAAGTCATCAATAAATGAGACATAGTAAACATACCCACTTAGAGAACTGGATGACATAGGACCACATACATCTGAGTGGATGATTTCCAGTATATCTTTTGCCTTGCTTTCACTGCTTGGGAAATCCTTCTTAATATTCTTACCTTTTGCACATCGTTTGCAAACACCTTCATGTTTGGTCTTGATTTCAGGAAGACCCTATACAGCCTTTTTTGCAATTGGAAGTGCCCTATAGTGTATATGAGCAAGTCTTCTATGCCAAAGTTCACTTGGCTCCATGGATTCATGCACCATGGCATGTTCAGGTTGTCCTTTTAATTTATACAAACCTCCCTCTTGCTCTCCAATCACTACTACATCATCTTGGTCTTTCCCTTTGGCCACATTAGGACTTGGCTATCCACAAATGCAACCCTCATACCTTTTGTATCCAATGCAGAGATGGAGAGTAAGTTCTTCTTGAGCCCAGGTACATAAAGGACTTCTTTCATCTTCAAAGATTTTCCAGAATCTAGGTTGTAGGAGGCTTCACCACTTCCTTTGATTGGGTATTGATAATCATCCCCAAGTTTCACCTTATGGGGTGATTCATGTTCAAATAGATTCACAAAAGATTCCTTAAACCCAGTCATGTGTTTGGAAGCCCCACTGTCAATTAACCAATCATTACAACCATGGGAGATAGTACCTGTTAGAGCAAAGATTAGAACATACTCTTCTTCACTTGATGAGTCATCATTACTATCATCAATTTTTGACCTAGCCTTCTTGTTTGGAGGTTCATCATCTTCGGCAGCATGAGCATGGTACCTTCTTTTGTTACCCTTCTTCTTCTTGCTGGAGTTGTTGTTGTTGTGTTTGTCCCTTTTGTTCTTGGGACATTCTGAAGCAAAGTGACCCTTCTCATTACAAGTGAAACACCTTAGATCATTCTTGTCTTTGTGAAAATGATGAGAAGATTTCTTCTTGTGATGGGATGGCTCCCTCTTTAACTTGCCCTTCATAGTGTGAACTGTGAGAGGTTGATCTTCATTTCCCATCTTCTCTTCTCTTGCCACAAGCCTTGCTTCTTCTTGAGAAAATTCCTCCCATAATCTGCTGAAGGAGATTAAATTCTTTCTGGCACAGATACCCTGGATAAAAGAGTCCCATGACCTAGGTAGGCCATTCAAAGTAGTCATAACAATTTCACCATTCTCCACCATTTCATCTACAGCTTCAAGTTGTTCCTTGATCTGAGAGACCTTGGAGAAATAGGATTGAATGGTTTCTCCATTTGACATATTGACCCCTTTCAATTGATTCCGTAGGGTCATCTTCTGATTTATGTTCTTTCCTTTAAATAGCTTGGTCAAAGAGTCAAACATAGCCTTGGGTGTCTTTAGAGAAGACACATGGGGTATGAGATGGTCTTTGATAGAATCAACAATGATTCTCTTTGCCTTGACCAAGTTCTTTTTATGCAATACCTTAGCCTCTTCATCCTCTGGGATAGGGATGTCTTCTTTTATATATGAGTCCAACTCATTCTCTTCCAGGATTAACCCAATCCACTTGAAATGCTGAAAACTGGATCTAGTCCCGAATTAGGGTTTGTCGGAAAAACCCTAAAAATTCAAAATGTGAATTTCAACTTTCTGAAAGGATAGAAAGATGCACCATGATGAGTTGATCATCCTAGTGTATTCAAAATTTGATATCAACAAAGATTTACCCTTCAGATTTTCCTTTTTGTCCTCCCGGGTTCACTAGGGAGAGCCCTGAATTAGGGTTTGAGTTTCCCGGAGATCTACCCAGCCAAAAATTTCGATCCAAAGCTCTAAACTTCGATTTTTGCAAGGAACTTCTATCTATGTCTTCAGATTTTAGAAATTCCTATTTTTGTGGAAACCCTAATTTTTAGGGACAAATCGAAAAATGATCAGAATTGAATTCTGATTGGACAGATAGATTCTCCTTGATGATTAGAGTCAATCTACTATACTGCTTTTCCAAAAACTGTGGAGAGAAAACCAATAAACAAGAAACTCAAGTTTTCATCACTGCAAAATGTCTTCTTCTCAGGTTAGCTCTGATACCATGTTAAATTTGAGCATTAATTCACAATACTCTTGGATCTTTACTGAGATAATAACATACATAGTATATCAATGCATAACAATCACAATAAGCATGACAAGCATCATAAGAATCAAAAGCATGAGAGACAAGAGACACAGAGTTTCCGTGGGGAAAACCCTAAGATGAAAAACCCCACAACTTTCTCAGAGATAGAGAGAGCAATGGCTCAACCAAAGTACAACCAAAATACACTTGAGATAGTCTCCTAGTAGCATATGATCCTCCTCCTCACTAGTGCGCCACTTTCTGAGTGAGAGAGATATGACTTTCCGAATGATTCAAATAGAGATCTCCTGATCTCTATTTATACTTAACCTGTTTGACCAGTGACCTTATGGGGCTGACTTGTCTATCTAGATACATCCACAACAAAATATATATTTTAGGGCTGACCCCACACATGGTGGTCTAATAACCCATCGGCAAGTACACACACTTGCGACACTTGTCAATCCACACGATGACACTTCCTTATAGAGGAATAACACATCTCTTATAAGGGTACAATAAATATATATAAAATACACAAATGAAATACATTCCGAAGCTACATATACATCAACATTCATGGCTAGTCTAAACCTCCCTGACCTGGAAAGATTGATGAACGATCCCATCAGACATGATCTTACTTGGCCTCACATGCCTACCAAACTCCCATCAGACATCCCTAAGTTTGAGGGGAAGGATGGGGAGGATCCCAAAAATCACATCATGTCTTTCCATCTATGGTGTTCCTCCAACTCCATAGTGGATGACTCCATCCATCTACGCTTGTTGCAACAGAACCTCACTGGCTTTGAAACTAAGTGGTATATTGAGCAACCTCATGAGACCCACTCAACTTTTACATCTCTCTCCTTGACCTTTCTGCAGTTCTTTCAGTTACCCATCATTACGATGTGGGAGTAGAGATCCTATTATCTTGCAGGAAGAACACAGCCACCCATATCACTAATCACATTCGTAAGCGGCGTAAACGCCAAATCTTATGCAAGATCAAGTTAGATGACTGTATCTTCCTACACTAGTTTCTAAAATCTATCCTTCCAGCCATTGCCAAAGATGTGGCATCTGAGCGACCCTAGTCTGAAGAAGAAGCCATTCTCAAAGCCCAACAATTTGATCTGATTTATGCCCAGTCTGACTACTTATATACCATTTTACCTGATGCCCCCCACGGTGATTCCTCCTGGAATGACGCACCGGGGGCATCCCACACTGCCAATGGAATCATTGGCCTTGTTGTGTCACAAAACCAACCCTTTTCCATTATGAGTAATAATATCGGCCCCGACCTTTCACGGGCCACATCTCACTCTGGAGCTACAACTTCGTATGCTCCCGTGGAACACTCCAACCACACTCATGGACCCTCATGTTCACCACAGTGTTATGGTCACGCACCTTCAACCTATCCACCTCCAGTTGCACCTCCTATGTATTACCATCAGCAGGCCACACATGCTCCTATTCACTCATAAGCCCCATCGGCTTATTACCCACCACAGGTAGCACCTGCTTCACCACAACCTTTAGTCGCTCAAACTTATCAACAACCACCATCAGCACTAGCACCTAGACCAACTCTAGCCCCGCCCGCTTACTACCCACTGCAGCCTGCTCTAGCACCTACGCAACCTGAAAATCCCCCTACTTCCCAAGGGAAAGTGTATGCACAACAAAACCAGTCGCAAAATCAGAATACAAAATGCAATCAACAAGGCCAACAAAACCGCAGAAGAGGATGCAACCATGGAAACAACCAACCTCAAAACCAAGGCGGTCAGCCACCTAATACTCCAAACAACAACAACACTGCTCCCGCCAACCAAAACCCTGATCGACCACCTAAATAGGGTAAAAACCCTAATTTACGAACAAACCATCCATGTTCCATATGCGAGGTATATGGCCATTACACACACACTTTCCCCCATTTGGAACGAGCGTTCCAACTTTGGACTGACCATGCCCAATGCCAAGGGAATGCGGTACAGCTAGCGCCACCTCCTCAACCACAGCCCATGGAGTTACAGAATCCTTTACCCACACAAGTAGTGGTGAACACTCGTCTGATGGATCCCCCTCAAGGAACCACGACACCACAACAACATATCACTTATGCTGCAATTGATTACCAACACATGGACTCAGGTACTCACCATCTATTAATGATGTCATCGACTGATGTCCACCTCCAAACATGCCGAAACCAATATGGCTCCACCCCTGAAGCCATGCCTGCTAATCCAGCCACCAACGCCCTTCCAATTGATTAGCCATTATGCATACCTACTACACCATTGGACGGAGGCCCTAAAGCCCCTCGCTTCCCACTATGATGGATCAACAATAATCCTAATGCTTGTGCCGCCTCAAATTATAATATTATGGATGACTTAGCCCAGTCCCCCGCTGCTATGTCTTCCCTGGAAGTTTTAAAAAACTATCTTGCACAACGAAAAATATTGTTATCCGCCATTGGTGCGATAGACCCTTCTAACTCACGAATGATGGCATTCGATTTAGACCAAGCTGAACCACGTTTTCCTTTCGCATTGGCATTTCAGGTTTTTGTATCCATTCAAAATCTTGTGATTCATCAATGCATCATCGATGAAGGTGCCTCCACCTACTTGATGTCGACATTTGTCTGGAAGAAAATCAAATCTCCTACACTACAACCATCCACCACCACATTATGAGCTTACGATGGTCGTTCAGCTCAACCAAAAGGCCTCTTGGCCAACATTCCCATTCATCTAGGTAGCAAAACGATCCTTATCGATAAAGAGGTCATCAATGCCCAGCTTGATTACAACCTCTTACTTGGACGCAGTTATATGTATGCCATGAAGGCTGTCGCTTCATCCGTCTTCCGCACTCTGATGATCCCCCATGAGGGACGTGTGGTCAAGATCGATGAAATGACGTACTACGATCCTAATGCCCCCACTGCACCTGAAAATGTTCTCCCTATGATTGAACAACCCATCCAGAATGCACCTACATCATTCGTCTCCACAGTCGGACCCGAGATATACTTAGATACACTGATGAATTCCATGTTCCAATCCATTCCACCCCCTTTGCAGAAAACCGAGATATCTGATTTGTGCACCCTCTCACACAATACGCAGGTACCTAACCAAAAACCCCCTTGACTGCCGCAAACACCCTCAGTTCCTAGTCATGTCGAAGCCACACCATTCCACACTATCCCATTTATATTTTCCCCTTCAGGAGCAATCAGCACCCCAGTAATGGCTACTCTCAATCTTCTAGGGTTAACATTAGGACTACCTGTGTGGTACCTGCCTGCACCAAATCCTCCCCCAGCACCAAATCTCATTTTACAACCTGTCCAACCTATCACTGTCACGAACTGACCACCTCCAGGGGTGAGAACCGCATCAACATCTAGTAATACACCTCCTCCGCCCCGTTACATTTGGGGAAGAGGCCCACAAACCTACACTGCTCCACCTGTGACGTACATCGCCCCACTTACTCCAAAGTTGGCAAACAATCCCCTGACATTTCGTGCTCCCCCCAAATGCTCTTTGTGCGACGATTTGGGCCATGCTACCAATCAATGTCCACAACTACCAACACTTCAGGAACACATGCAAATGTTAGATGACGATGCTAACATCCCAGTTGTTAAAATTGACCTTACCCCTTATCCTTATGACAAATCGCTGCATGCCAATCACCCTTGTGTAATATGCAGTATTTATGGCTATTACTCACATCATTGCCCCGATCTCCTAGATTACAGAGCAACCCTCTATGAATTGAATCATTCTGACCTAGAGACATCCCCTCCTATTATTGAAGAAATATATCCCCCAACATCTTCCTCTTCGAAAGAAATTAATACCATATAGATGATTTCATCCACCAGTGTGCCTCAGTCAACTGATTTGACGACACAGTACTTCCGCATTGATGAGGAAATCCTCGAAGCACTTACCGCACCAGACTACCCCTGGGATGATATGAACCATCGATCATATTTCATCCCTGAGGCATCTACCTCCTCCATGAGATATCAATTCTCTGTCGAATCCAAATATTTCCTTCCAACCAAGTTTGACTAGTTTAAATATTCCATCCCAGCTCCCGATGCCTTTGAGGAAGGCAATATGGCCAATATTTCACCCATCGTAAAAGTTGACATCTCTACCATGCCCGGAATACCCGAACTCATTTCTTTGGGTGCATTATGCATTGAGGATGAGGTTCAAGCTTACAAGAAGCTCTTCCAAGAGTTTCGTGATGTCTTTGCATGGTCCTACACTGAGATTCCTGGTCTTGACCCTGCTATCGTAGAACACCACATTGACACTTGGTCGAACGTACCACCTATTCTCCAAAAACAACGCACCATCCACCCATCTAAACTTCTTGCCGTCAAGGATGAAATTGAGAAGATTCGTACAACTGGGTTCATTTACCCCATTGCCTATGCCACCTGGGTTTCTAACCCGGTACTAGTCAAGAAGAAGCAAGGCACTATTCGTGTCTGTACCGATTTTTATGACCTAAACCAAGCTTATCCCAAAGACAAATTCCCCACACCGTTTATCGACACCATCTTACAATGTTTCCTTTCACAAGAAGAAGTAGAACAAGTTCTCAATTATTGTCATAGCGGTGCCTATGGTGACCATTTTTCGAGAATGGCCACTGCCCAAAAGGTGATCCACACAGGGTATTTGTTGGCCCTCACTATCTACTAATTGCATCACAATGGTCAAACATTGCCACAACTTCCAGCGCTTTTCCCCCAAGGCAAGGACACCCCCTGCCCCCCTTCATCCGGTTGTCACTGTTGGTCCTTTTTGCAAATGGGCCATCGACTTCATGGAATGTAATCCTCCATCAATTGGCGGCCATAAATACATCATTGTGGCCATCAACTACTTTACCAAATGGGCATAAGCCATGCCTACTTTCAAATGCACAGCCGACGCTGCAGCCCGCTTCTTCTTCAACCATGTTATTACTCATTTTAGAGTACCTAAGCAACTCGTCTCAGACCATGGTTCTCATTTTGAGAATTCTATCCAGCAAGAATTGTCAACCCTCCTCAAATTTGAACATCAATACGCCTCCCCCTACTACCCCGAAGGGAACGGCCAATTCGAGGCCACTAACAAAATTATTAAGACAATCCATTCAGTGCACTGTCAACAGGCATAAGTCCAATTGGCATCATATGCTTTTCCCTGCACTGTGGGCCTACCGCACATCCACTAAAATTGCCACTAGTTTTACCCCTTTTCATTTGGTTCATAGCATGGAATCTGTCCTCCCCATTGAGTGTCAGATCCCAACATTGCTTATTTCCATCGAACTCCTCCCAGATACCTCACCGCTCGAACAATGCTTACTTCTATTGGAGCAAGATAACGAGGATCATCATGCAGCCCTTCAAACCATTGAAGCCACGAAAAATTGCTCCAAATCTAGCTACGATAAGCACGTTCACCCACGAGCCTTTCATGAAGGAGACCTTGTACTCGTTTACGATCAAGCCCATGAAAAAATGGGTAACGAAAAGTTTGAATCCATGTGGAAAGGCCCCTATATTGTACACACCTTCCTTGGACACGGGGCATACATTCTGACTGATTCAGAACGTAACCCCCTGCGCAACCTTCGTAATGGATTGTACCTCAAAATATTTTACCCATAACACGTTTTGGACACCACAGTCCATATTGTACAGTTTTGATTCTTTTTTTTGGCTTTCATCTTTCAAAACCTTACATTTTGTTTTTCCTGCTTGACCACAGATCGATCCTGTTCCACTTTACTATGTTGGATTTGCCGACGGTGCAAGTCGTTGGTCTCCAAATCTTGCCTCCGCAGCTTGGGTACTTTATTCCCCCTCACATGAATTGATTCACCTTGACAGAGTGTGTATAGGTGCTGCTACGAATAACCAGGCTGAGTACGATGTTGTGACTGGTCTCTTGACCGCTGCCCTTCAGATGGGTATAAGTTACCTTCATGTCTACCTAGACTCCCAGCTTCTTGTTTCCCAACTCAACAATTGTTACCAAGTACGCGATCCTTGCCTCTTTAGAAAGTTCCTGTGCACTAAAAAAATGATTAGACAATTTGAATCCATTACATTCACTCATGTCCCAAGAAATCAAAACAATGTGGCAGACCAAATGGCTAACAACATTCTAGATTGGCACGTCAACCAAACCATGTAGGACATCAACCATGCATCATTATAACATCATATATGCATCTAAAAACCATAGAAACAACAAAAGGAATCCATCATAACACTGCATCCATGTGCATATCATTACCATAAAACATGCCTCCATGGGCATACAAAAAACATAACAATTACATCCACGTGCAATGAAACACAAAACAACGACAAATGTGCATCCATGTGCATACATGACTATAGCATAAAAAATGCATCCATGTGCATAGATATATATCATATAGTCATAAAATTTCAAGACTTCCCTCAGCACTCGAAATATAAAAAATACATTAGTCGTATATCAGTCGCATATACAAAAAATATCCCCATATGCTCATTAGCGTTTAGGGGCAGATCACGAACAATCTAGTTAGACTGCTCTCCTCAGTCAGTGTCCTCTCGTCATCACTAGCCTCTGCGGTCGACTCGTCCTCCCCCTGCTCCTCCACTGGGTCCTCCTCCTCTAGATCCTCATCATCATCCTCAAGAATGTCTAGCAAGTCTTGATCCCTCCTCTCTACTGCCAATATAGCAACCCGTCTCATGTTCGATGTCCACTCTCGTGGAGCATCGTAACACAAATCCAATATCTCCAGGTCTAAGTCTCTCCAACTCTCATCTGCTACCTCACCCAGTAAGTGATCGAAACTGTCCCGTAAGGTATCCAAGTCCACATCGTCCTCCTGTCATCGTGCTTATCCTAGAGTAGGTGGGGCAAGTGGGGCTACAATCACCATATGACCCCTCCAAGCCTGATTCCCCTCTGGTGGTTGTGGTCCCACATCTGCAATAACCAACAAAAAGAGGTCAAAATCATCTAACATCTCTAGCTATCATCATAAACTGACAAGCAATAAATACCATATGATCTGCTAAGAAGAAAAAAAACACACAAGTACCGTCATGCCCCCAGGCTTGTCTAGGAGGCTGCGAAAGCTCAAGGTCCCTCCGGTAGTCCATCCCCCAGTACTGATAGTGATCAAACAAAACAGGCATCTGCAGCCACTGAATGAAAGTCTCTACCGTAAAATAGTGTCCAGCGTCCCCACCACCATGGTGGGGCATCATCGCCCCCCACCACGCCATTTGTGGCTCCATCACTCCTCCATCTCGGACAAGAACACGGGGCCAGAGGAAGGCACCTGCTCAAAGAAGAAACAACACAAAAAGGAAGCATATGTGAACTCCCCTCCAATCTGCCTCACCTTGCTCAGCTTGCACTGAACGTAGGAAAGGAACATTTTCCCCCATGCATAATAAGTCCCCGATAGTACTCGCTTGATCAACTGCATCTACCCTCTTGACACACGGTTGGGCTCCTGTGATCCTAGTACTCACAACACACATGCTGCGACCGCTCGAGTCGGCGGATCCCGCAAATCACTGACCAAAAGTACATTCCGATGCACACGAGCACCCGGAACACAATACCTCTGCAGTAGGTCCTCCATCTCCACATCCCTTGACCTCCTCGTCTATGTGTCTGCCAACATCCCCAAACGGGGCAATCCAGATAGAAAGTACACATCTTCTAAGGTGAGATCCAATCTCTCACCCCAGACCATGAACGCCCGAATGTTCAAGTCCTAGAACCCGATCAACTTGTTCAACAAAAAATACGCTGAATGCATAAGGGGCAACTATGCAAACTTTAGTAGCTCGCCCAGTGCCAAAGTAGCCTGAACACTATGATACTAATGGATGATCCTCATTAGGTCATCTGGTATCTCTCGTTCCCTCCATGATTCCCTCGGCATCCTGAGCATCCTGCCAAACACACAGGGAAGTTTCATTAGAACCATATCACATAAATCCATCATTTCCCCCAGCAACGCTCTAAATCGTGGTTTTGGGACCCACAGTCGCGATCCAAGATCGCGGCTGTAGAAGCCACAGCCACGATCCAAGATCGTAGCTATAGGAGCCACAGTTGCAATCTGGATCGTAGCTATGGGAGCCACAACAGTGATCCTGATCGCGGATGTGGGTGCCACAGTTGCAATCTGAGATCGCAGTTGTAAAGGTAACAGCTGTGATCCGAAGCATGCGAATGGCCTTCAAACCCATGATATACCAACTAGGTCACCCCACGTGACAGGTACACCACCCCTGAGGACCCAATTTTCCCCCGAAATTAAATAAAATTAAAGCTAAGGGCTAATAGAATTACCTTCAACTCACAGAATGGAAATCCACCGGTCGGTTCTCCCACAAATGACAAAAATGACCCATGGCTCACTAAAATCTCCTGTCAAACTCAACAGTGCAAATGACATGTGTCACTATGGGTCCACTTACTATTTATAGACATTTGACCCATTTTCATTCAACCATGCCGGAGTCATACGAAGTCTGTTTTCCAAACCATTGATACCATTGGATTCAGCAGATCGGGAACTTTGCGGTGGTCGAGTCAGTTTCTCGATTTCACCAGCCCATTTTTCGGGCATTTTTTCACACGCCCCTAGTCACCTCAGTTTGCATGCCACATCGGCCATTGTCAGTTTTGACGATTTTTATATTGTTGGATTCAGTTTTTCGTGCGCCTGATGATGCTTGAGATCATTTCTCGCTCTCACCACCATATTTTTTGGGAATCTTTTTACACACCTCTCGTCACCTCGGTTTGCATGCCACATCGACCATTGTTAGTTTTTGACAATTTTTATATCGTCAGATTCAATTTTCCATGCTCGTGATGATGCTTGAGATCATTTCTCACTCTCACCACCATATTTTTTGGGCATCTTTTCACATGCCCCTCGTTGCCTCGGTTTGCGTGCAACATCGCCCATTGTCCATTTTTGACGATTTTTGTATCACCAGATTCAGTTTTTCGCACTTGTGATGATGTTTGAGATCATTTCTCGCTCTCACCACCATATTTTTTGGCAATTTTTCACACGCCCCTCATCACCTCGATCTACGTGCCACATCGCCCGTTGTCTATTTTTGAAGATTTTTATACATGAGCCCTCCAGTCCATCCATACTGCAATTATGTAATTTTTTTTCTATCATTCATCAACCCACAAGGAGGCCCCATCAATGTTCCCCCCTACCACTATGGTCCCCATACTTGTCCTTTGATCAAACACTTCCTCCTTGCCTCACCATTACTTTTGTTCAATATAATTTTGTCCCTTTTTTGGGCCGAGCAATTCCTTTACGAAAAAGGCACTTAGGGAGTTTTTGTTAAGCTCTTTTCTATCTCCTAAAACAATGAAAATATCACTGAGCAATATTGATTCCTTTCATGCTCGTTAAACGTATCTGAAAGGGCATCTACCGGGTATAAGTTTACCCCTTTTCCGAACCTTGTAGACTGATTACGAAAAAGGAATACTCTAGTCACATCGGCTAGAATAGTTCTTCATTGCATCCTTTTATGCTTTTTCGGGCCTTGGAGACTAACACACGAAAAAGAACCCCCTTGGAGTCTACTTACTGCTTTCAGACTCTCTAAAATTGAAAGCAACCACGAGTATGAACTGTCCTGGGCTCATATAAATCCACATGACAGTACCATTCTTGAGCACACTTTTCATCCCTTCTTTGAGATCTTTAAACCATGAAGAAGGCCCCAATGGTTCCTCTCGGCACCTCAGCAAAGCATATAGAATCACACTATTTTCGGCAGCTTCCCCAGTTTGGTCGCCTTTGTTTAGAGTATTCTGCGATATGTCAGCTTGAGAGTTTCTAGATATCGTCCATCAATTTGTCCCCTTGAGTCTCTCCCATTACAGTCCTTACCCTTGGTCCCTTAAGCTATGGTCCCCGTACCCAAAGTTAGTTTCATATGCTGCCAGGTCATCCATGTCATCATGCTCTGGACAAAGGAAGTTTGAGTCCACCCACTCTACAACCTTAGTTGCTCCCCATCCCCACAGTATGTCAGTCCCACCTTTAGTACTACCACCTCTTGGTTGTACACCCCATGCTCCAATCAAGGAAGCACCATTGCCTTGGTAGTTGCAGGTCTCCCTCTACCAACGCCAACCAATCTATTCCATAGGATAGACCCAGAGGTCCCTATGCCTTTGACTCATCACCATCAGTGGTGAGTGCCTATGGATCTGATCTAGGTGGATATCGGTGGCCACCCACCTTTCCAACTGGCTCAAAATAGTTTTCTGGCAATTTTAGTAATGCACTATTTTTAGCAGTTTTTTGGGTCCTGAACTTTCGGGGCCGTTTTGAGGCCCTAAATGACCTTTTTTGGCGATTTGGGGGGCCAAATGGTTTCCTTTGGCATACATTTAGCTCTTGTTGAAAGTTGTAAATCTTGGATAGACCTTTCCAATGGGCTACTGTTGGCTTCTTTTTGGACAGACCCGGGTTTTCAGGATGCGCAGCAACAAACACCCCCTAGCGCTCTGGCCCTCTCGACAACGAGCTGCGCAGCAGCCCAAAGTCTCACCCAAAGTGGCTATGGGGGGGGCTAAGGAACCAGGCTTCCTTAACCTAGGCGACGCGGAGACTGCAATCTTCTCCCTCTCTCTTTCGGGAGGATTCCTCAAAGCGAAACGTCTTACTCTTCCGCAGATCTCTCAGCGCGACAACGCTTGAACTCGTACCAGCTTAGTTGCGCGATATCTCCGCTCCGACGCACGAGGCGATTACCCTCTGCGTCCGATACTGCAACGTTTCTGGCCCAGTTCCACTGCACAGCCACACACTCCTCAAGCGCCGTAGCAACAACGTTCTATAGACTCCCTCGACACTTAACAATTATAACTTCTAAGGAATCTTCGAGAACTTACTTAACATATTCAAAAAGATAACGCAATGTTCATGTAAACACAGATAACAACACACAGACATGCATTCTCGCGAAACATTATCATAACAACAAGACTTATGGAGTTCACCTCCACGGGGAAATCACATTCACTGGAACTGTTAGCTTATATTATCTCAAAATGGGAATTACACAGTAATGCTATGCACACAGCTGCAGCTTTAGATCTTTCCAGGAAACTCCACGCACACACATGGGAGCCCTTCTCTTAGATCTATTCTCTTCCTCTACAGAGATTACAATGGTTCAGACATCGACTCAAACTGTCTGCAACCTCAACATCATCTTACAATGGCCTTCTAACCACTCTATCTCTCTAACGTCTAGAACATCTAATGGCTAATGTTTAACGTCTAACCTTCTTATATCTAAAACATCTAACCTTCTTCCTTTACAATTACACATATATATAGGTGGCCCTGAGGGTCACACCTTTACAAAACTATGGGCCTTTCCCAACAGTAATCCCCAAAAACCCTAACCGCGGACATGGCTAGGTGTACTGTAGGCGCCGCTTGCAGTCACATCGTCG
The DNA here is from genome assembly GCA_027924585.1 of Larix kaempferi. NCBI lineage: Eukaryota > Viridiplantae > Streptophyta > Pinopsida > Pinales > Pinaceae > Larix > Larix kaempferi. The sequence continues at coordinate 7,989,606 of BSBM01000264.1, forward strand.
CTTCCTATAGGCTCCACGATTTCCGGCGCAGATTGTGGGTATGGGTGCCACTTCATCATTCACTGCTCCTTGTCCTTCGTCTTCAATGCTTTGGTCCATTTCTCTTCCTTGGTCAGAGCAACCATAACTTCTGTACTTAGCCTTAATGAGGGTAGCCGAGCTTTCTACTCGGCCACATTCAATCCTTTGGCGTGTGCACGCGAGCTCCGCGATTTCCGGCTCGTAATCTGCACTGAGCTCGTCCATCTGGCACCGTACTGCACACTTGTTCACTTCTGCCCAAAATTGGTGCTTTCTCAAAATTAGCACTTTCCCTTCAACACTTGTGCTTTTTCCTCAAAATTTGCAGCTTTACTATAGCTGCGGCCTATGCTCCAATAGGCCCCTAACACTTACTTGTGGCTCATCCCGGAGCCACTCGCACTAGCGTGTGGTCGCTTTACTTGCACATCTGCCTTTGCTTTGGTCGCGGCAAATGCGTTCTTCCACTACGCAATAGCAGAGTCCATTTCATCCAAGCACTCCGCAGCTGTGTGTACCATGTCTAAACTGGCTTCTTCTTCAGTTATGCCATCAACCAACTGTTGAGATTCAGCAAATTCTTTTATCTTTGCCTCAGCTTGGGCAGCAAGTTCAGCATACTCATCCATAAATGGATGAATGCTGTTGGTGAGATTAGCATCTTCATTTATGAGCTTGTGCAGTTGTTTTTGTACTCTTCGCACTTCGCTCATTTTCCTCATTTTTTATAAGCCTTCTAAGGCCTTAGCTTCTTCAGTCAGAACAATTAGGGACTGTTCTGCTGCTTCAACCTATTCCAAAAGGACGACTTTGAAAGGGATCTTTTCAAGCTCATTCCAATCCTCCATAGCTTGCATCATCAGGTTCTCGACTTCATCTGCTCTGGACTTAATTTGAGTGGAAGCTCTGCGCAGTGCTTCAAATTGTTCCTGCCTATCATCTGTAGGATGCGCTGCAACACGGGCTTCCAACTCGGCGATCTGTGTTCTATGGTCTTCAGCTATAGCAACTATTTCCTGCTCTAGGGATTTCACCCTTCCACCAATAATTTGAACTTTCTCGACCAGAGGAAGGTCTGGTTGAATCTCGCAGGCCGGCATCTCCTAGGAGATTTCATCAACTACGTTTCTTATCCCAGTGTCTTGTGCTTCATAAAGTGCAAGATTCTCAGAGATGTTCTTATAGCCTGCCTTCAGCTCTATTTCCTGCAATTGCAGTCTTTGGTTTGCATGGAATGTGGAGAGCTCTCTAGCTCTCAGCTCAATAGAGACCTTCTCTTGCACTAACTGCAAGGTTTCTATCGGAATCAAGGACAAATTTATTTCAATGGGGCCAACTGTGCTTACCTGCAGTGCGGCCAAAGGATCCAGAAGTGTCATGCTTGTAGGTGGGATGTGCACGACAGTATGCCACTCTGCAAGTACTTCCACTAGCTCGATACTTGTAGATGCCTGCGGTGCCTGCGAACTGGATGCTGGCGCATGGGTCTGCGCAACTCTTCTTGCGAGACCTTTTAACTCCACGAACTGCAGGTCTAGAGCACTTCTGATGTGAGTGTGCGCGGTCCGTAGCTCGCGAAATTGCTCCTTCAAGTACTGGTCGATCCTCAAGGCAATGGTCTCAGAGGGATGCGACACCTTCTGCTTCTTGGCCGCTGGTTCTGGCGAACCTTCATCACTTCTTTGCTAAGTCGCTTCCTTACCCTTATCCTCCCTTGCGCAGTAGGAGGTGGCATCGCGGCAGCGACTTCAGCGGCCTCCCTCCATTCATCCGGCCAAGACTTGACAGTTTCTTCAACATCTTCAGTAGTCATGCTGTAAAGGCCTACAGCCCATTCTTCCTGAACTCCAAGAGGCCGGAAGTAAATTTCATGCAAGTTGGTGGAAAAGACCAACTTAGTTCCATATCTTTGTGCTGTCTCCTCGCTCAGCCTCGGCATTTCTTGAATGGTATCTTTGAGGAGATGGTAATATTCACAAAAGACAGCGCGGTTCATCTTGCGCTTCGCGGGATTACTAGAATCCCAGAGGTTGACATAGCGCATTCCTGCAACCTCTCCTGCGCAACGCGGAAGGAACTGAGTGTTGGGGGGCTCCTTCCACCCGACAAAGGCGCATAAATTAAAATCCAAGAAAAATGGAACAACTGACCGGCGGTGTCCTGGACGTTTCAGCAGTCTTCCAAGAAAGAATTGAGGAGGAAGAGAGACCAATTGTACTGCTCTCCCTCCGCAGCTACGATTGCGAGCTCCACAACAGCTCCAGTGACTTCTTTAGGTCTGCACTTCGTGAGAAGTCTGCCTGCAAGCAGACTGCCTGTAAATCTAAGTGCTTCATCCTCAACTATAGTGAGGTCATAAGCCCGACCTCCTCTTGTCAATTTGTATTTCTGCACCAGCTGTGCAGCCAACTTTCTGTCCTTATCTTTACCAACAAAATGAATATTGGGGTCCTTACCAACCTTAGATAGGCCGGTAATACGATGAATCAAGTCGACATTCAAATCAATTGGCCTCCCCAGCCAAAGGTAACCACCATGAACACAGGATAGCAGTGCCTTAACAACTGCATTGACTTCATTGCTACACCCGAAGTGCGGTAGCTTCAACAGGTTCAAAAGTCCAGGCTTCTCTAAATTTGCTGCAAATTCCTTCGGGACGAATTCATCAACCTTTCTGGTTGGATTATGGACTACCGTCAGATAGCGATCCGGCACAAAATGAGGATACATTTTGTAGTCTCCCAGGTTGAAGTCAGAAAACTTAACCAGTGGAAGGTGTCCAAGCAGGGACCCTTCTTGTCGCACGACTTCCACCATTGGTGGCAGCAGAATCGGATACTTCGCATTCTTCGGAATATGCACCTCGGGTGCATCATCTGGATGCGGTGGAATGTAATTAACCATAGTGGCCAAGGGCTCTGGAACGGGTTTGTCCGGCCGCTGCGACTGAGACGCCCTTGTGCCCGGAGATTGCCTGGGATCAATCCAACCAGGGTGCATGTAAGCTGAGGTCATCACCGGGGTAGTCATGCCGAAATCTAAGCCTCTGCGCTTAAATTGACGAACAATTTCTTCAGTTGACAGGTTCTTCGTCATGAATCGATATACACAACAAGGACTTGAACAGACAAATGGTGGAACAGCGTAGGATATGAACGCTGAAAACAAAGGAAGCAGTCTGCACGACACAGCTCTGAAAACAATAACTTAGATTCTCAAACAAGACACTATGCAACTTGAGAAAAGTAACCCGAAGATATACGAGTGCGGGGTATTTATAAGTAAAGGAGATGGTAAATGCGGACAAGTGGGGCTAATAGCTGTAGGTGCCTATGCATGAGTTGACAACCCCCCTACCCCCGCGCCTCTGCGGTGCATTAATTGTGATGGACGGGCTCTGACAGCCTTCCGGGAGAAGCTAAAGCTTTCGGCGCATGACATAAATGCGAATCTTAGGGAGATCAAGCCGACTCTGTCAGAGCAGATACAATTAATTGGCAAGCTTATCCTTCATTTAATATTCAAACGCGGCTATAGGACTACCGTAATTTAAATTTTCAGTGGGTCATTTCAGCATAGGTAACTGTGCATATAGAGGGGTCCACAATGAGAACTCCTCAAGCGGCAAATTGACATAGGGAACTCCGCAAGAGCGACGGTTTGATAATCCGGAAAAACTTCGCAAGAGCGCAAATAGGCTCCCTACAAACAAACTTTTTTGATATGCGCGGATATTTCAAGGAACTGCATGGGAAGCCAGAGACTGAAAGTGTCTCGCGACTTCCGTGTAGATTGTGATAATGTGATGCCTCTTTCAACTACACTGGACATCTGCACTTCTTTAGCACTTAATTAAGTCGACAGGGCGGAGTGGCCGTTGCGATAAAGCTTGAGCCGACTCCTGTTGATCATTGTGGGCAGCAATTCTCCATTAAGCTTCGCAAGCTGAACTGCTCCTCCTTCTGTTATCTTTATCACCCGAAAAGGGCCTAACCAATGTACACGAAACTTGCCTAGAAACTTGATGAATTTACTATCATAGAGGAGTACCAAGTCTCCTTCTTGAAAGACTTTATTCTTAATATGCATGTCATGCCAAGCTTTCTGTCTTGCCTTCTGTACTTTTTGATGGAATCCGGCTAAAATTTTGTCTTCTTCTAAGGCAAGCAATTGTGAGAGTCTTTCACTCATAGTATCAGTATCTGCCATTTTTGTAATTTGCGCAATTCTGAAGCTGGGAACAATGTATTCCATGGGCATAACTGCTTCTTGTCCATACACCAAACTGAAAGGTGTGTAACCTGTTAATTTCTTGCGTGTGGTTCTGTAAGCCAATAACACAGCTGTGACTCTAAGGTCCCAATCATCTCTTTGTTGATTACAGATCTTCGTTAGGGCATTCTCGAGGATCTTATTGAATGCCTCCAACGTACCATTAGCTTGAGGGTGGTAGGGTGTACTCTTATGGTGACTAATGTGGAATTCCTCGGTAAGGGCCTCTATAGTCTCATTCAGGAAATGTGTGCCCTGATCACTCATTAGAATCAGTGGACATCCAAATCTAGTGACAATGTTCTCAAAAATGAACTTCGCAGCAGTGACAACGTCGCAGTTCTTAACTGGCTTCGCCTCAGCCCATCTAGTGAGGTATTTAGTAGCTGTGATGATGTATCTTGCGCCGGTTCTCTTTCCTGGTGGGTTGATAGGTCCTACAAAATCAATGGCCCATTTATCAAAAGCACGCAATGTTATCTGGGGTCTTAGCGGCATTTCATCTCTTCTTGAAGGTTTTCCTGTTCACTGGCACACATCGCAACATTTGCAGAATTCCTTAGTATCCTTGTGCAATGTTGGCCACCAAAGACCTACAGCTAAGATCTTCTGCGCAGTCGGCTTTCCTGCGAAATGGCCTCCTGCGGTCCCTAAGTGCGCTTCTGTGATTATGGAATTCTTCTCATGCGGTAAGATACATCTGCGCAAGACTTCATCAGGGCCCAGCTTATAGAGTTGGCCGGCTATCAAAGTGAAGTCTGCGGCTTTGACAACAAGTTGCTTCTTTTGCTGGATTGTAAACTCAACTGGTGCTTGCCCGGTAGTGAGAAACTCAAGAATATTGGAATAATACTCATCGGCTGCTTGAATAGAAAACAACTGCGCATCAGGAAGATTGTCCTCCATATTTTTAGGTTCCTCCCCTGACTCTATCCTAGATAAATGGTCAAGTCCTGCATTAAATTTACCTGGCTTCACAATAACCTCAAAATCATACTCTTGGAAGAGCAGTAGCCATCTGCAAATTCTTCCCCCTAACACTGGCTTATTGACCAAGTATTTCAAAGCAGAATAGTCAGTATACATTTTAAAATGTGCACCCAATAGGTAGTGTCTGAACTTCTGTAAGGCATACACCATAGCTAGTCCTTCTCTTTCTGTAGTGGTGTAGTTATTCTCGGCTGTAGAGAGTTTTCTGCTAGAGTAAGCAATGGGGTGGTCAATACCTCCTTCTCCCGGTTGTGTCAGCACAACCCCCAATGCTATGGAAGAAGCATCTACATGAACATGAAAGGGTTTTCTCCAGTCTGGGAAAACTAGAATAGGCACAGTGATCATCTTTTCTTTAAGTGTATCCAAGCTCTGTTGGCATTCTTCTATCCATTGGAATTTCGAATCCTTTTTCAGCAATCTTTCCATAGGTGCAGTGATCTTTGCATAACCTTTGATAAATTTCCTGTAGTACCCTGTATGGCCCAATGTAGTGCGCAATTGTTTAACTGACTTGCGCGCAGGTAAGTTAACAATGATGGAAACCTTTGCAGGATCCATCAGGAATCCTTGTCTGCATACAATATGACCCAAGAGAATACCAAAGGGAGCACAGAAGATACATTTTTTCAAGTTAAGGGAAATATGATACTGTCTGCATTTTTCTAACATCATGCGCAAATTCCCTATATGGTTCTTTAGTAAACCAAACACAGTCCAGTCATCAAAATAGACTTCTAGAAACTTATGAATGAATTATTTAAAAACAGCAACAACGACTCTAGAGAAGATAGCAGGAGCATTTTTAAGACCAAAGGGCATAACCGTATACTGGAATGAGCCCCATTCAGTCACAAAAGTGGTCTTATGGCAGTCTTCTGGATGGATTCTGATCTGATGGTATCCCAAAAAGCCATCAGTGAAGGAGTAAGCCTCTTGTCCTCCAACATTATCAAGCACTTTGTCTGTAAAGGGGGTAGGAAATGGATCATGCGCTGATGCGTCGTTCAGCTTGCGCAGGTCCACGTAGATTCTTATTTCACCTTTTTCCTTCTTCTCTTATACCACCATAGGACTAATCCAATCACTTTCCTCTGCTGGCTCAATAATACCTGCTGTGAGCATCTTATCAATTTCTTCTTTAACCTTTTCTTTATATCGTGGGTTCAACCTGTATGGGCACTATTTTACTGGCTTGGTGTCTGCTTTCAGAGGTATGCGCATAACTCCTAAATCCCCTAATATGCCTTTCATTTCTGTGAACTTGGTAGGAAAGATATCCTGGTAGTCATGTAATAAATCTGAAATATGGCCAACAGTTTCATCATCCCAATAATCTCCTATAGAAGCAAACTTGGGTTTGGCTTCTGTACCAATGTTAATCTTTTTGAGCTTGATGTGTTCTGTAATGGCAGGGATATCAAGATGAGGACCTTGGACATTGCGCATCCCTTCTGATTCTGGAATATTGATGTTGCGAGGATCATCTTCCTCTTCACCAGTGGTGAAATTATAGCATTCCAGGGCATGTTCCATCTGGACAGCCCAATCTGGTTGAGAATATTCTAGTAATGGACATTGTTCAAATACCTTCTTTCTAATACACTTTAAAGCGTGGTCGATGCTTGGATGTTCTTACTCAAAGATGAAGGTAAGTTGAAAACTTTCTATCATAATCCAAGTGATAGTGCCTCTACTCAATTATGTTTTAGTGTACCAGTTCCTTGGAACTGTATCCAATGTGTGGATGAATAGGTGAACCCACTCATCTTCTGGAATATCTAACCAATGTTGAATACATGCTTCAATGTGTGACCTGGGGTCACTCTGTCCATCATATTTGCACAACACTTCTGCTGTAGTTCCCTGAAATCTGCGCAGTATCAATCTGCGACAGTCTTTCCATGTGTCAATATTGTCTTTATGTGCACCCCACCATCTTGCGGGTGTAGCGCGCAGTGCTACATCCAATGCTTGTATGCGCTGCTCATCTGGGATATGTTGTTCATATGTATGTATGAATTCACTTACTTCAGTTAAACCATCAAAAATTGGAGTGTCATTCAATTCTGTGCCCATCCATTGAATTGATTTAGTCATCATGGCGCAACGCCTTGCAGAAACCTCATGTAGGTGATTCTGTCAGTTTTCCAGTCTTGCTTCTGAATCTGATGTGCACGAGCTATCGCATCGCCAGTTGATATGATCGTCCGCTGTGGGATTGACATAGTCACTATGAATAGCAGTCATCTGGTACAAACTTTCCATGTGGCGCACTTCTTCTTCTGCCCGAATGGGTTCAATATACCGTGGTCCTTGAAGTGGATCAAGCGGTGCGATGACCCTGATCTGCTCATCCTCGAAGGTCATTTGTCTTTTCATCAAATTAATGACAGCCAAATTATCAAATGCCCAGTCTATACCTAAAAGTGCTGGGTAAGGTCTACTATCATCCAGAATTTTGATTACTTCAAATTCTACAGAACTTCTTACTCCTTCAATATCAATAGGTACATTGGGTAGTCTGCCCAATGGAGAAACTCGTTGCTGATTTGCAAGTCTTAGCTGGATAGGAGATCTTGTAAGCTGAGGGCTACCCATCTATTCCCATGTCTGCATGGTGAGAACATTGACTTCTGAGACTAAATACAAAATGACTTCGTCCATTTCAAATGCTCCAATCTGCGCTGTGAGCCTCATCTCTTTTCCGGTTCTAGTATGACTCCCAATCTGGTGAACAGCACGCTGCGGTGTATTCATCGAAGCAGATTGTTGACACTTATCCAACAGGTGTTGGAGTTCTGTATTTTCTTTTTCATTGCGCAACAACTTTAAGCAGCTTCTCAGGAAGGCATGGACATTGCCTAGTGCATCCTCCTCATCATCAGGCCTTCCAGATGTAGTGGCCTGTTATTGCACCAGGTTGTCTTGTCTTAGCACTTGCGATCTGATATTATTATGCGGAATTGCGACAGAACTTGAAGCTCGCGGGTCTGAGAAATACTCTTGAGCTTGCTTGAATGCTTCTTTTTTCTTCTGCAGGTCGAGCGGTGATGGTTTAATATTAGCGTGGCACACCCATTGCGTCGCTTGCTTTCCAGGTCCCAACTCTGGCGTACTAGTAGTTTCTCCACTGCGCGTCACTATATTAACTGTAGGATCTGGTTCTCTTTTTTCTACTCCAATCAACTGAATATTCTGATTAACCTGTGGCGTCTTTGCTTGCATCTTAGCCATCAACTGAGGGCATTCTTCAATGACATGATCATAAGATTTACAATATCTGCAGATGGTTGTAGGATTTTGGCAATCCCTTTCAAAATGGCCTTGAGCTCCGCAATTATAACAAGTGATCTGTCCTCATCCACGAGCAAATCCCGCTGTGCGTCCACGGCCCCTATAATTTCCTCCTCGGCCTTCGCAAGCTTGGTCATACTGCGGACCTACTGTGGGTCCTTGTGCCTCTGATTGTACTCTATAAACATCATGTTTCCTTTCCATCATAAGATCATATGCTCTGCAATTATTCTCATCATGGCCTACTGATTTGCAGAAATTGCAATATAGATTCTTTGGAGTTTGTACGTATTTCTGTAACAAGTGACATTCTTGTGGTCTGTGACCTCTAGTTCTACAGATTTCACACCAAGGCCCTTGGGCCTGTGGTAAAGGGTTAGGTGCTCCATTTGCAATATACTCTATGAAAACAGGACAATGATCCTTTGAATGACCTTGCGCTTTACATTTTGTACACCAAATTTCTTCTTTAACATCCTTTCCTTTCTTAATATCATGGACTTGCAAGTTTAGGTTTGCTAATTGGTTCTGCAACTATGCAACATCGTTGCTTGTTCCCGCAAGTGGTGAGGCTTCTAGTTTCATAGCCATCTCTAGAGCTTGTTCCTGAGTAGTGAGATTCTGTTGCATAAGAGGAAGTCTAATATGAGGAAGCAACGCAGCAATGAACCATTCCTTATGTTGCTGCGGTGCAAACTCAAAGCTTACTTGATCTATCAGGGCTTTGAACTTCTGGTCAAAGTCCCATACTGACTCTGTAGGTAATTGTTTTATGTCTTTGAGCTCGGTTATGCACTGTGATTCTGATTAAGGTTTCTTGAATTCTCTAATCATAGCATTTCTGACCTCAGCAAGCGTCCTATTCTGTGCTGCTGAGTATTTCATGAACCAAGTTAAGGCTCTTTCTCTTAGTGTGGTTGCTAACTGAACCAGCTTAACAGCATCATCATTAATTTGCTTAATTGTCCAAATGGATTCACATAGGAACCAGTGTTGCTCAGGGTCTTCTAGCCCTATTCCTCTAAAAGTTGGTAGCTTCATGTCATCACCCATCCTTCTTGCGCTAGGTTGAGGTGGAGGTGTTGTAGCACTACCTCCGGGATGGTTAAACAAAGGTGGTGCTGAGGTATTAGAAGTACCGTGCGGGATACTAGAAGGTGTTACTGCGGGGTTATACTGAGCCCCGTTTGGCTTTTGCGATGTAAAAGGGTGATAAGGGATATGAGCACTCCCTTGTCTCTCTATATGGCTCGCCCTAGGAACTTGACTATCTTCTGGGCTAGACTCAAAAGAATGTTGGTCAAGGCCTACTTTATACCGTTTTCCACTACGAGTGCAACCAATAAGTTCAAGATCACTATCAGAATCTGCGGACATTACTTGTCTATGCTATTCATCGGAAGCTATGCATAGTTTTCCTTTTTCATACAGGAGCATTTTAATCCATAAGTTCAGGGAATTTAAGAACTTACCCCTGTGTGCTTGGAATAAGCTCCTCTCAGCTTCGCTGAAGCTCTTTCTCATATCTACTGCAAACTCGGTGATGAATCCTTCCAGCAGACTGTTCAACCAAAAGTCTACTACGCAGGACACAGAATTATCTACCCGCTTCAAAATGCTAACTAGATTATGCGCCCAAAAGATGGGTTGAGCAACATGCATAGTGGGTCTAGTATCTACTAGCTTTGCTACCCACACATGCAACTCAAGTGCAAATGTGACAAAGAAAATTTCGTGAAGGTCAGTATAAATATACTTCTACAACCAGTCTTCTGTCTGAAGCCTAGAGCTTCTATTTTCTCGTTCAGCGAACTCTCTAGCCTTTGAATCAAACCAGTCTTGAATTTATTTAATTGTAGGGTTCCAGTAGAACATTGCCTTCAAAATAATATGGTTGAAGCCGACGATGAAACCATTTGTTGGCTTCAACAGTCGCATGGAAACAATTCGCAAGGTAACGAACCCATTTGTTGGCTCCCCTTTTCTCTAGGTTGCACATCAATCTCGCACGTCGCCGGAATAACAGGTCTTAAGGAAATGGAACCATTTGTTGGCTTCTTTTTGGACAGACCCGGGTTTTCAGGATGCGCAGCAACAAACACCCCCTGGCGCACTGGCCCTCTCGGCAACGAGCTGCGCAGCAGCCCAAAGTCTCACCCGAAGTGGCTATGGGGGGGCTAAGGAATCAGGATTCCTTAACCTAGGCGATGCGGAGACTGCAATCTTCTCCCTCTCTCTTTTGGGAGGATTCCTCAAAGTGAAACGTCTTGCTCTTCTACAGATCTCTCAGCGCGATAGTGCTGGAACTCGTACCAGCCTAGTTCCGCGGTATCTCCGCTCTGGCGCACGAGGCGATTACCCTCTACATCTGATACTGTAACATTTTCGGCCCGGCGCCACGGTGCAGCCACACACTCCTCAAGCGCCGCAGCGACAGCGTTCTACAGACTCCTTCGACACTTAACAATTATAACTTCTAAGGAAGCTTCGAGAACTTACTTAACATATTCAAAAAGATAACGCAATGTTCATGTAAACACAGATAACAGCACACAGACATGCATTCTCGCGAAACATTATCATAACAACAAGACTTATGGAGTTCACCTCCATGTGGAAATCACATTCACTGGAACTGTTAGCTCATATTATCTCAAAATGGGAATTACACAGTAATGCTGCGCACACAGCTGCAGCTTTAGATCTTTCCAGGAAACTCCACGCACACAGTTGGGAGCCCTTCTCTTAGATCTATTCTCTTCCTCTACAGAGATTACAATGGTTCAGATGTTGACTCAGACTGTCTGCAACCTCAACATCATCTTACAATGGCCTTCTAACCACTCTATCTCTCTAACGTCTAGAACATCTAATGGCTAACATTTAACGTCTAACCTTCTTATATCTAAAACATCTAACCTTCTTCCTTTACAATTACACATATATATAGGTGGCCCTGAGGGTCGCACCTTTACAAAACTGTGGGCCTTTCCCAGCAGTAATCCCCAAAAACCCTAACCGCGGACATGGCTAGGTGTACTGTAGGTGCCGCTTCTTGCAGGCTCCGCGATCCGGTGCAAATTGTGGGTATGGGTGCCACTTCATCATTCACTGCTCCTTGTCCTTCGCCTTCGATGCTTTGGTCCGTTGCTCTTCCTTGGTCAGAGCAACCATAACTTCTGTACTTAGCCTTAATGAGGGTAGCTAAGCCCTCTATTCCATCGCTTCATTTATTGTGGTAGCTGAGCTTTCTACTCGGCCACATTCAATCCTTTGGCGTGTGCGCGCGAGCTCCGTGATTTTTGGCCCATAATCTGCGTTGAGCTCGTCCATCTGGCACCGTACTGCACACTTGTTCACTTCTGCCCAAAATTGGTGCTTTCTCAAAATTAGCACTTTCCCTTCAACACTTGTGCTTTTTCCTCAAAATTTGCAGCTTTACTATAGCTGCGGCCTATGCTCCAACAGCTACCGAGTGCCCCAAACGGGGATCGTACGCAAAAGTTACGACCCTGGGAAGTTGATGTACTAACTTACCCAAATGGGGCCCACATGACTTTTGGCGCTTCATCTCCTGGGGTTAGGTTTTTAGATGTCTAGGGTTTTTGACATTCTTGTTTATTGTAAAAGGCCTTGAGAGCCTCATTGTAACCATCTTCTTGCGAAATGAGAACAGCTGTCACATCTCTTCTCAAAGATAAGCCGCCACCATTCCAGCAAGCTTATTTTCCATTTCATTTTACAGTTTTAGCTTATTTCCTTATTGAATAGAAAACCAGTTTTACTGTATCTCTATTTTTTGTGTTAAGCATCTAATAATAATCTGTAATCATTTCAGTCTACTCATAAGATTTGGATCAATGGTATCAGAGCGGTCTGCTCCTTGTCGTCTTAATGCATGTCCCCAACGAGGTCATGGTACAAAGAATTGGGTCTCGATCTTGTTTCTCTTGAAGACAAAAGATCTCGCACGCCCAAGCGACCTCTCATGGAAGGAGAAAAAAAAGATGACAGGACAGGAGATCCTATCAAAATGTTTCTTGAATAAGCCCTCACGCAATAGAGGAATGAGATGATGGATAGTTTCACGCAAATCCTTCGGCGACTACCAACAAGCAACGCGTCTTCCTTGAGCAGAGGCGCCGCCCCCTTCAAGGTACAAATCAACTTCGATATTCCTATATTTGAAGGACAGATAAATGCAGATGCTGTAGATAAGTGGTTGAATCTAGTAGAAGGGTATATTTCTATCCATAACTTTTCAAATAGAGAAAATATTACTTTTGCACTCCTCAAAGCCATTCCCCATGTCAAAGATTGGTGGGAAACTTTCTGCGAACAAAAGGACACAAAATAATCCTCATTATTTTCAGTCACGACCACCTCGGAATCCTTCAGGGATGCTATTAAGGAACAAATACTACCCTGTTGGAAGTTATGATGACTTGTATACCAAATGGACCACACTGCGACAAGAAAGAGGCCAAGGAGTCCCAGAGTTCACAAATATCTTCCATACCTTGTGCACCAAGATGGGTATCAAAGATTCAGAGCGACGTCTGGTGCTCAAGTATCACGGTGGTATGCATAGATACATCCAGACCGAAATGAAATTTCTAGACATCTCTTCCTTGGGCACAGCCTACCAATATGCCGTCAAAATCGAGCAGAAGCTCAAACAAAAGATGCGGCAATTTGGGCCTGGGAACCCCTCACAGCAAAAGATAGGAAAGGGCATCCCCAACCCACAGAATAAAGGACAGAGCAAAGATTGACAGTATCAGGACAACTAGTCCAAGCCGCAAGCAAAGAAGGACACCGGAAAGACGAATAAAGATACCGAGAAGTGGTGTGACTTCCATAAGATCCCTTGGCATAACACTGCTAACTGCCACTCAAAGCAGTCGCTGGTAGCCGAAGTGAAAGCATCGGAATCAGATGCGGGTTCTGACTCTGATTTCAAACTAGAAAGGGGAAGATGGATCATTGAAGTGGAACCTAGACCACCATTGCTACCACCAAGCTCCAGCCTAATGAACCAAATGAGCCAGAAGAAGGAGAATGCCTCTTCCATTCACAGATGTGGGTAAAAGGCACCCCACTGCACTTCATCGTTGATAGCGGTAGGCAGAAGAACCTCATCTCAGTAGAGGTTGTCAAGTTCCTGGACCTGCCGACAATGCTGCACCCACAACCCTACACCATTGGATGGCTCCGCAAAGGAAGCTATATCCGCGTCAGCCAACAGTGCCGACTGTCATACAGCATCTAGCCCTTCAAGGACGAGGTATTTTGTGATGTTGCTCCTCTCGAAGTTTCAGATGTTCTTTTGGGACAACCTTATTTATGGAAACATCATGCTATATATGAGTCTAGGCCTCCTAGTGTTATTATTTCTTTGAACAGTAAATTGTATAGAATACTCGAGGTAGTCCCTCCTAGTGCCATTTCCTTGATCTCTGCCAAGCAATGTAGGAAGGTCATCTCTCAGACTGGGAAATTTGTCTTCTTCATGATTCGCTCTCAGAGTGAGAGAAAGATCGCAGCCACATCCAGGGCCTCCACGACCGATCTCTAGACACAACAGAAGCAAGTGGATAAGGTGGTGGAAGGATACTCAGATATCTTCTCCTCTCCTACCAGGGTACCTCTGCACTGCCAGGTCAAGCATCCCATCAATTTGACCCCAGGCACACCGCTACCTAATGGACCAGTCTATTGCCACTCTCTGTTGGAAAATGAGGAGATCAAGAGGCAGATCCAAGAATTGGTTCACAAGGGGCACATCCGTCTCAGCTAATCACCTTGTGGGAGCCCAATTGTGCTGGTGCAGAAGAAAGATGGGACTTGGCGACTCTGCATTGATTATCGGGCCCTGAATAAAATCACAGTCTGCAATCGGTACTCGATTCCCTAAATCGACGACCTCCTTGATCAGCTCACGGGGGCCAAATACTTCAGTAAGATTGATTTGAAGTCTGGCTACCACCAGGTCCCGATAGAATAGACAAATATATGGAAGACTGCCTTCAAGTCAAATGAAGGTATTTTTGAATGGCTGGTCATGCCTTTTGGTTTTACAAATGCTCCAGCAATGTTTATGAGGATGATAGACAATATCCTACAACCTTTCACCAATACTTTTGTAGTGGTGTATTTGGATGACATCCTCATCTACAGCAAGACTTGGGAGGAACACTTGCAGCATATTCAATAGGTTCTGCACACCTTGCGGCAACACAAACTATATGCAAACTTGGAAAAATGGTCCTTCAGCATGGACAGGGTCCACTACCTAGGATACATTGTTGATCGACATGGTGTGCATGTGGATCCATTCAAGATCCAGGTCATCCATGGCTGTCCAGCCCCAACCACACTCACTGAACTTCGAAGCTTCTTGGGCCTTGCCAATTTCTATCGACGGTTCGTGTTGGGATTCTCTCATATCGCATGGGCCCTCAACCAAGTGACCAGGGGTGGTGGTAAGGAAAAATTTGTGTGGGGCCTGTCCCAACAAAAATCCTTCGATGACTTAAAGAAGCATTTGTGCTCATCACCGGTACTCTCATTATTGGACCTACAACATCCCTTTGAGATCGAGATAGATGCTTCAGATTATGCTGTGGGCACCATTCTCACTCAACACAGCCGCCTCGTGGCATATCATAGTGAGACATTATCAGATGATGTCCATAAGTACCCTACCTATGAAAAAGAAATGTACTCCATTATACAAGCCTACCGCCATCCACACTGATCACAAGCCACTACAGTTCATGCAAACCCAAGGAAAGTTGCAGAATGACCGCCATCAAAAGTGGTCAACATATTTACAGCAGTTCCACCTCAACATCAAATATAAAACAAGGAGTACCAACCGAGTTGCTAACTTCCTCAGTTGACCTCCAGTCACGACACTCACCATGGTGCTAGACTCCTGCGGTCATGAGACCTCCAGATGGCCCCTCCTCTACGAGACAGACCCTGACTTCTCCACCACCTATCAAATGTTGGGAACCAACTTAGTGGTTGCTAATTTCCATCTTCAAGACGGGTTGTTGTGTCGTCTGGGACATCTCTGCATTCCATCAAGCGAGCGTGCGAAGTTGATTTGGGAATCTCACTACAGTTAGGTGGCAGGACACTTTGGCGTCGAAAAGACAGTGGCAGTGCTGCAAAAACATTTCTACTGGCCAAAACTTTGACAGGATGTTGGCAAGTATATCAGGTCCTGCACCGCTTGCGCTATTGCCAAACTGACCACTAAGAAACAGGGCCTATACACCCCTCTGCCTACTCCTGACAAGCCATGGGAATCCATCTCAATGGACTACATGTCGGGCCTCCCATCCACCAAGAGGGGAAACGACTGTGTTTTTGTGGTTGTTGATCGCTTTTCCAAAATTGTGATTCTATCCGCCTACAAGAAGAACATCACAGCATAAGCCACTACCAAAGTCTTCTTTGAACAAGTATGGGTACATTTTGGGATCCCATAGACCATTATCTCAGACCGTGATATTTAGTTCCTCAGCTCATTTTGGTCGATCCTCTGGTCACTACTGGATACCAAGCTCACCAAATCCACTGCCTTCCACCCCCAGACCGACGGCCAAATCGAGGTTGTCAACCGGATGGTCGTACATATTGTGCGCATGTACAATTCAACACACCCCCGCACATGGGATGAGAGTCTTCCCTATGTCCAACATATCTACAACTAAGCCCTGCATAGCTCAACTGGCCACAACCCCTTTCAGGTGGGGTTGGGATTCCAACCATTAGGCCCCATGGATGTTGCACTTACCCTTGCGACCACCTCGGCCGACTCGTCCCCTGAAGCTGACAAAGCCGCTCGTTTCATTGAACAGATCGAGCATATCCACCAACAAGTTCAGGATATTCTACAAAAGTCTAATGCCAAGTACAAGCAGCGCCATGATCAACATCGGGTGCCACATAAGTTTCAGGTGGGTGACAAAGTTTGGTTGCATTTGTAGAAAGAACACCTTACATGGCCCCATCGAAAGCTTCGCCCACTCCGTTATGGGCCATACACCATCACCAAGGTGGTGGGTGATAATGCTTTTGAGCTCAACATTCCTCCCTTCCTTGGCCTGCATCCAGTCTTCAACGTGGCTCTCCTTCGACCATATTTCCCACCATTATTAGACACCTCAGAGATAGTAGAGAAGTTGACACCAACAGAGCTCAACACTGACTACTTATAACAAGAATCCAATGATCATATTGTAGACACACAGATCAAGTGCACTCGACATCAAAGGATCCAGCTTTATCGAGTTGTTAAAGCAGGGCAGCTCCTGCACCAAGGCAAGTGGCTCACTCGGGGCCAAATTCAGCAGAAATTTCCTCATCTGATGGGGAACTCAACGCAATGGAGACCATTGCTTCCTAAGGAGGGAGGATTGATCCAGGTGGATATTGATGGCCACCCACCTTTCCAACTGGCTCAAAACAATTTTTTGGCAATTTTAGTAATGCATTTATTTTAGCAGTTTTTTGGGTCCTAAACTTCCAGGGCCGTTTTGAGGCCCTAAACGACCTTTTTTGGCGATTTGGGGGGCCAAATGGCTAGCTTCGGCATACATTTTTCCCCATTTGAAAGTTGTAAATCTTGGGTAGACCTTTCCAACGGACTACCGAGCACCCCAAACAGAGATCGTATGCGAAGCTTACGACCCTGGGAAGTTGATGTACTAACTTACCCAAACGGGGCCCACATGACTTTTGGCGCTTCATCTCCTAGGGTTAGGTTTTTGGATGTCTAGGGTTTCTGACATTCCTGTTTATTGTAAAAGGCCTTGAGAGCCTCATTGTAACCATCTTCTTGCGAAATGAGCGGAGCAGTCACATCTCTTCTCAGAGATAAGTCGCCACCATTCCAACAAGCTTGTTTTCCGTTGCATTTTATAGTTTTAGCTTATTTCCTTACTGAATAGAAAACCATTTTTATTGTATCTCTGTATTTTTGTGTTAAGCATATGATAATAATCTGTATTCATTTCGTTCTGCTCATAAGATCCGGATCAGGATCATTTTGAAAGGAGTCCCTAGTGCCTCTCCAAATGATTGTTTTTCACATGCTCGACGTCAACACCTTGATCGCATCGTTGAGATTCGTGCAGGGTATTGGTCCTTTCAGTTATTAGTTGAAGACCCCAGATGTCACTTGACTCTAGCACATTGGTGAGTCTTTTATAGGAACAACCAGTTATATGTTCCTATGGATATCCGGGCTACGCTTGGCGATAGTATTCGGAAGTACCATTATGATGTACACAGCAGTTCTCCATGTATCGTCTAGGTCCCCATTTTTGGGCCTCATTATTATCTATATGTCTTGATACGAGCATGGGTATGCTTTCCTCGTCCATATATTGTGATTATTCCTCATTCATTATTGAGGACATGTATTCTAAGTTTTTGCAGTTTGTATGGGATCGTTGTTCCAGTCTCCAATCAGTCTCTTCTCTCCTCCAAACCCCAGGAAAAAGACAAAGAAACTATGATGTCTATCAGCCATATGATGAGCTCTTGCCCTCACACATCAGGGGGCAATATGTTAACACCCAAAAAATGCTCACTAGCTCATCTCCCTAGTCACATGACCCATTTGTCCACTTTTCCTACCATTTTAGCCTCTAAAACCTAAAAAAAACCTTCAAATGGTCAGCAAAAAGGCCAAAATCAATCTTTTTCTCCTCAAAACAATAAAATTTCCTCAAAATTACCAAAAAAACCTAAAAAAGAGCCCAAAATTCCCCAAAATCAATTAAAAGGGAATAAAATTCAAAAAAGGAAAAAAGAGGGAAAGAAACCCTAAACCATTTTTACCAATACCATTGGTTACCTTAAACCATGGTTGTATTCTCCATCACCCAAAATCTATAAAAAGGTGATAGAGGCTCCCCATTATTCATCCACATCCTTTCCTATCCTTATGCTGCCAAATTCATTCTTGAGAACCTAAGCCCACCATTTGAGTGAGCCATTTTGGCCAATCCCCATTGCATTTGGAGAAGAGAAGGAACCATTGGAGCACTGGAGCAACTCGTCCCTACAGCTGCTCAAACTCAACCAACCTCACCATTGAGGTAACCTTTCATGTGTAACTCCATTTTTTGTGAATAAAATTTGTTTTACATGAAAGAATCTAAATTTTTAACTGTTTACTACAAGTTTATTTTATGAATGTCCATGCATATGTTAGATTAGTTTTTATTGTTTACATTAGATTTTTTACTGTTTTCTTCAAACTACTACTAAGGAGTCCATTCTCCTTAGTAGGTGTTCATTAGCACAAGCTAGGGTCAAAACCTAAGCAAAATTTACGAAAGGAGGGGAGATTTTTTTTCTCTCAAAATAGGGGTTATTGGTGTTTTCAAATGCAGGGAGATAACCAAGGGGGGAATTTTGAACTTTCTGAGCTTAGATGAAGTGACAATCATGACAGATAGTTGGGCTTGTGAATTAATGGAGGATGAGAAATTAACAATTTTTTGCTATCATGACTCAAAATACATGCACTTGACGAAACTTTGATAGATTATCGAAAGGGTCAAAGGTGACGTTTTTCATCAAATGAAACATGGACGTGACTGACCTGATGAGATGAACCCAGTGGTATAAAAATCATGACTTGATGATGCTTATAACGAGAAACGACTTACTCCATGGAACGACTTAACATGACACATGATGACACATAAGATAAAAATTGATAATTATGTCGAAGAGGGAATATGGAAGTGAAAATAATAAAACAAGGTATGGACACGACAAGCACATCACCCCGGAATATACAACAGTATAGATGAAATGGACTTGCAAATTTTTTTAATAGGTTCTCCTTTGGATACCCATTTTCATACTAGTAATTAATAGTGCTCCTCAGACAAATTGTAATTGCGGATTAAAAATAGACAATAAAAACAATATATGAAGAAAATACTATTGAAGAAGAGGGAAATTGCTAAAACAAAGAAATTGAGAAGTTAGAGAAAAATAATATCAAAAGGTGCAAGAATGGGCCTTAGATGAGCTTCTTCCCAAGTCTATAGGGACTACAAGAAAAAAGGGCTTTGGTGAGGGGGGAAAACAAATCACCATAACGTCATTAGCAATGGTCAAAAGGGCCTATGTCAGCAAAAGAAGAATGTAAAAAAAGGTAACGTAGCCAAAAGTAAGGGGGCTATGGGGAGTTGCTATGTCCATCACCAACAATTATTATTTGCGATGGTTTATGATTGTGGCCAATTCCAAAGAACAATAGTGACATACATGTAATGAGTGTCACCAAAAATGTGATGTCGCTAAAGGCAGCGTAGCCAAAAGTGGAGATATGGAGACAATTTTAGGTCCATCACCAATAATCATTATTAGTGATGATCAGTGATCGTTTACAATTACTATGAACAATAGTGACATGTCTTTAATGATCGCCACTATTGATGTATATATGGAGACGGTCAATGAACATCATTATTTCCCATGAATAATAGTGACTAATGGTGACACGCCTTTAAGTACCCTCACTATTGTTGCATATATGGTGACTGTACTTAGAGGATCATCATTATTTTTAGTAACTCTAAAATGTATTAACTGCGGTCTATAATGGATTGCCTCCATTAATTCATTTTTGTTGACATTGTAAAACTTTAACAATGCGCGATAAAGGACCATCACCATTTCTATTCAATTTAAAAAAAAATGGTTACGTGCCTTTAAGGATAGTCACCGAAGTTTCATTAATGGTGATAGTTAAACAATTGAGCATCAACCTTAATTTCTACAATGGTTATGTGCACAAAATTAAATGTCACCATTGAATTTTTCAATGGTGACATGCATAAAAATGAATAGATTAGTGTTTTGAAGCAAATGGAAGGTCTCTCAGTAGTTAGCTTTACCAGAATTGGATTTTTTTTAACAAAAAAAGTAGTGTTTTATTCCATATAGAATCAAAGTTACATTTCTAAAATATTCCATAAAAATCCAAGGACTTATAGAAAAAGCTAAAGGGAACTTAAAACCCCAGAGCCAAGAACCTACTATGTCCACATAGGGATCCAATAAATGTTACTTTTTACAAATTTAGTTGAGTGCAATGGAAAGCTCTAGAAAACCCCCCCAGATAGAACACCACTCCATTCTAATTGTTCTCATAAGTAACAAGAGAAAACTAAATAGTCTCGAGAGTACTCTAGTAAAACGAACAAAAGAAAAAACCAGATCAAAGTTTAAGTGACAAGGATGGATCACTCATCCACCTTTTCAAATCCCACAATTTCTTGAGAAAACATAACTCCTACAAGTTTAATCACCACATTCTTTGAGAGATGATCTTCAAGCTTGTCATGAGCTCTGAAAATGTGAGGGAAAGAAAGAGAAGAAGATAGAGATTCCAGAGATTCAATTCTATTACACCAATGCTACACTAAATCCACCTTCAAAGAATCTCTCTTATATTCCTAGTCACATACTACCTTTGAGTCACCATAGATATGCATGTTGCTGCTATATTTTTTATGAGAAAACCAAAGAAGAGCATGTAGAGAAAGATGTTCAACCCGTGTATTTATGCCCAGGCCACTTCCCACCTAGATCAATATCTGATGGCTATCTAAGAATCTTAAAATCACTCCACCTCCACAATTTCCTGCGTTGGAAGCGCCATCAAAGAACCCCAAAATTCCCTTATCAGGAAAAGCATGTTCTTTAACAATTTTTTCCTTCTTCCCCAACCAAATTCTATGATATTCATTATATAGATTCAAAATTTTGATGTTGGTTATCAATGGGATTGATTCCACATATTCAAAAATCATGATGTTCCTAGATCTCCCAATTCCCTTGTAGACGAAAAGGGGAAGCTCTTTATCGCATGGGAAGCATCGAATACAATCCTCTAAGGCATCTTTGAGAGGAGCTTGCTTCCACTGAGAAATATGTAACAAATGTATAGAGTCCTTCCAAACAGCCACAGAGAACATACATGATATAAAAATGTGATTAACAAATTCAGAGTTGTTCCTACATAGTAGGTAAAGGTTGGGACCTGAGAAGCCCCAAGAGATCAAGTTTTCCCAAGTAAGGATTTTATTGTGTAGGTAGAGCCACATAAAGCACTTAATGTTTAGAGGGATTTTTCATGACCAAAGACTCTTGTTCCACCAACACACATGAGTAGTCACCAATTCTGAAGCCATGTGGTTGTAGATACCTTTGGCAGAAATTTGACCATCTTCCGTATTGAAATCCCATACGAGAGTGTCCTCCTTATCTGAAAGCCTGATGCCCGAATGAATGAGCCCATCCACAAAATGATTCCATTATACTGAGAAATCCTCAGATAGATGCAAATACTTCGTATTGTACCAATAAGAAGAAGAAAAACCCAACCTATTACAAGTGTGATAAAGTCTATAACAGGTTGTGTATTTTAGCTGAAGGATGAGGGTGATTAATAGCTTGTAGAAGTATTCTCCACCAAAAACTGTATTTGACCCCAGATAACCCATATAACCATTTCTAATATGCCATGCGAGGCCTAACCCAATGCAGGGGTAAAATTAAATCATCCCCGGCCAAAAAGGAGAAGCTCCCCAAGCCTTCTTTTTATTGGTATGGATCCAATGAACCAGAGGAAAGTTATTCAAATATTTAGCATGCAACATGTCTCTCCATAAACCTTTCCCAAAAATGCTTCTCCATAAACCTTTGACACATAAAGCTTCTTTGAACCAAAACATGTTATTTAAACCCCAACCTTGTTGATGTAATTGTAACTTCAGAAGATAGTATTGTATATTGTATGTATTACATTTGTACTTTATTGTATCCCCAAAGGAGATGTATTATTCCTCTGGTTGGAAGTGTCATCATTTGTATTTGCAAGTGTCACAAGTATTATTGTAAGTGTCGTAACTTATATTTGATGGGTTATTAGAAAACCTTGGTGGGGTCGACCCTATATGAGTCATGTGGGTTAAAGGGTTATTAGACAACCCTAGTGGGGTCGGCCCAGTAACAAGTGGTAATGGGTTATTAGACTCTCCTAAGTGAAGTCGGCCCAGTTAGAGTAAAAGGAAAGTGAAGCCATTGTATAAATAGAGAGTGTGTCTCTCTCATTCTATTCATTCACTCACTCACTTCGCATTAGTGAGAGAAAGGAGGAGTGAGTACAAGTGGAGGAGGAGTAGTTGCTGCAGATGTATATCTTTTTGGGATTCATCTTTGTGATCTTTGTATTGGTACTCATTCTATCTCTGAGGAAGTTGCAGGGTTTTTCACCTTCTTGGTTTTCCCCGGTGAAATGCTTTGTGTCTCTTGCCTCTTGTGTTTGATATGTTGTACATGTTGCTCACTCAGTTAAGATCCTAGATCATATTGAATTAAATGATGAAAAACTAACATGGTTTTAGAGATATCCTCAAGGAAGGCATGGTATGGCATTTATGACACTTGTTTCACTTGCGACAAATTGGAAGTTAGGGCTTGATATAGAAAAAACCAGTCATCGTGGCACTTTCCCTATAAATCCATTTTGGTGAAGGTTCAGGATCTAAAACCTTTACAGTCTGAAGATGAAATGTTCATGTACCTTTCGTCCAAAGATCAGTCTCAGATTCGTTGTACTTTGTGAGATATGATTTGTACAAGTTAGGGTTTCTGACTCTTCCAGAATGCAGCCCTAAACAGGTGACCTAGGAAAACAGGTCATATCTTGTGATAGGAATATCCAAATGTAATTTAGTAAAAGGTGACAGTTAAAGCATGGACTGTAGTTTCACAGGTCGAGGTTTCAAAGGCCGAAGTTGAAATAGTGACACATGGCGCTCAGTACAAGTTTTCTATATTGTTTCATCCCATAAACAGGTCACACTGCGACACTTGGCATATCTCTCTCTCAGAGAATCCATTAAAGCTTCGATATTTGGGGTTGGAAAGATGACAGGTCAGTTTACCATAGGCCAAATTTTCAGTTCCATAGGATTCAAAATTTTAGAGATACATCAGAAACAATATGGCATATATTTCTATCAAAACAGAATTGGATTCTAAGCACTTCCATTCTTGGTTTGTCACTGCTGCGGGAAATTAGGGTTTCTGCAAAAGTTGGAATTTGTGGAATCTGAGACCATAGATGGATGCTCCTCATAAAAATCAAAATTTATATACCAAGATCAAAGTTTTTGGTTCGGTAGAACCTCAGGCTCTATCAAACCCTAGTTCGAGATTTTGACCAGAAAAACCAGAAAACTAGAATTTGACAGAAACTGCAGATCCGAAAGTTTCAAAGCCAATTTTGAGGGGTTAAATTTTGGAGATTTCAAAATTGAAGTATACCAGCTTGATCATCTCATAAAGGCACATATTTCCATCCAATTAGAAGTTCAAAATTCAAAGTTTGATCTTTTAGGTTTCTCCGTCAAACCCTAGCCAGCTCTAGATCCAGTTTCAACAAATCAAAGTGGATTGGGTTAATCGTAGAAGAGGATGAATTAGACACCTACATAAGTGAAGAGATTCCAGTTTCAAAGGGAGATGAGGCTAAGGCCTTACATAAGAAGAATACAAGCAATCCCGACATGTATGACTTGAGGAGATACATGTATGTTTTGAACTCTTCTCATGATTAAGTTTGTCTTCATATTATTGAGTTTAGTACAATTTTAGACTTGTCTTATCACCTTAGTAAAAATATGAATGTATGTGAATGATAGAAGACATTCATTGATTGGGTTTATGACACTTATGATTGTATTAATGCATGGTGGTGTTTGTAATGTACCCACCTGCTAACCCAATGCAAGGCAGGAAACATGATGCTAAACTCAGGGATTTTATAATGATCTCAGCCCAATACTAGAATCACATAAAATAATAAATGGGTGTGCAGATGTAAACAATCAATTATGCACAGCGGAAACAACATCCACACATTCTTCATATGAATTCAACATGTCAATTTCAGTCATTAATAGAAAACATTTCAGCAATAAATACATAGACAGAAACACTTATCTTCATTTCAATTGTCCCAAGCAACTAGCTATGTCGCTGCAACGTTCCACCCAGCCATAGGCTCTTCGACAGCTTATACTGAGTCCGTCCGAAGGCCACCCCCGAGCTGGGCATGATTCTCACAAGGACAAAGGGGACATTCACGCTCACATTCAGTCCATTAACAATTTTATTTTTGCCAAGCCAGTCTAATTGGGTTTATCAGGCTACTCTTGCACAATGGATGCTCATTCCCAAGCTCAAGCCAGAACAAGGGATTACCCATCACCCATACCCATCCTATTCTTATTCCTCACAGCAAAAACGATTATTGACAGGGTTACACCTCTACAACAGAGGTGTTCACAAAACAGGGTCCATATTGGTTCTCCCAACTCGTCGTTCACTCAAACGAACTGTGGAATTCCGATTTCAACCCCAAGAAGCAAACCGTTTTCTCTCCACTGGTTAGGATCATTTCCAATGGCCTAAATGGCCTCCAAGAAGACCGAAAACGTTTTGCTCTCTTTCCCCACTGGTAACCAACACAAAAACGCCCCTTCCCAGCTAAAAGATGAAGGGAAACACAGAAAAACGAGGGAGGAGAACGCCCAGGCAGCTAGAGCTGCGTGAGAGAGCAAGGCTATGGTGAGAATGGTGTCTAGGGAGCAATTTCGTGGCTCTATTCTGCCCAAGGAGATCCACACGTTTTTCCATGAAGGGTGGCTTGCCCATACCCGATTTTGGACAGCCATACCTCCCCAATTCCAAGGCAATAACTTCCCCAACCAACTCTTGGGAGAAATCAATGGTTGGGTACAAAAGTCAACATGGGTAGTTGAGGGTTTGATGGGTTCCCTCATTGACACTTGGCTTGACTCTATTGGCTCAAGGGTTTGAATGTTTTCCCTCCCAATTCCTTGTGAAATCATGCCCCCATCTCTTTGTTGCATTGCATAGCTAGTTGTGGGTATTTTATTAAAATGCATATTACATGATATTTGAATTTCCACTGTGCATTGCTAGCACGCAAACCATATGCATCACGAAATCGATGGCGGGGCCTTGGCCTTGAGCTCCTCGCCATGATTTACTAACAATACTACATCATTTATAGTGTTAATGCCATGGGGCCAAACTGGGGACATTACATTCCCCTCCCCTTGGAATAACACCGTCCTCGGTGTTCCAACACTTAGGTATGAATACCCACTTTACGCATGATTCAAAATTCACAAAATGTGACAGGTCTGTTCTGCGTTTTACCCCTTTACTTTGAACTTTCAGGATCAATTCCTCTAGCTTCCACCAGCGTCTCCTGCCAGCTTTGGTCTTCCAGCTTTTACAAGTGGGCATTGCTCCAGAGCAATCCCTTCCAATTTTTTTTATCTTCCAGCTGATCTACAAGTCTGGAATTTCATGGATGCCATCTTTCTTGTTGTCCCAGCAACTATCTGTGAGACTTATCATGACAATTCCTGTTAGGACAAGCATAACACAATAATAAAATTAGTCAATTATTTTCCTAATTGACTTGGAACGTCCATGCTTTACTCATGAGACTTCCACACACACATGAACTCACTCATGTTCATCCTTTCACAAGAAAATAACTATTTCAGCATTCTTAATTCATTTCAAGCAACGAAACACAATTTGGTTTCATTTATGACATGCACTCAACAATCCTTTGTTTCTAAGATGCATCAGTCAAAGAAAGAGAAGAGTAAGAGTTTTCCCCCTCTTAGTCTTGTTCCAATCCGGAGCCACACCATCATTGGTGGTTCTATGCTCCTTGGCCTCTTTCACTTCAATGTGAATGCTTGACTTGCCCTTTCTTGGCTATGACACTTTAGTGTCTAAGGTCTGCCCTGTTGCCTTTCAACTAGGGATCCCTTCCCCATTGTTCCTTACAGAACCTTTGGCTGCTAGGACCCACACAGTCCCACTAGCACCATCTTTTATTACTACTCATACTGAGCTCCTTAGTACAGTCATATGTTCACATGCATCCTCCAGATGCTTTCATAGTCCTTGCTTCCAGCAATACCTTTATAGGATGCCTTCACTTTATCCCACAGGATCCTTCTTCGCTTTCCAAGCATTGGATTTCTCGTGGATACAACAATGAATGTTGGGCCAGCACACAGGCTACTCCACAACCATTCGAATAGGCAATGCCAGGCCAGTATGCTGACTGGTTTTATCAATTGTTTAAGGGAATGTTTGGCCAGCATGCCAACTGCTCCACAACATCGAGGGGTTACTGTTCTCGCCAACTATTCTCTGTATTTACCAATAATTTTATAGCTCCAACCAGTTACTCTCTGGCTTTACCAAGCATTTATAGCTCTTTCAGGGTCCTTGCTTCCTGCAACGGCCAAGGTTTCCAACAAAGAAACAACAATGTATTAGTTTGGTTGCAATAAGATTCGTTCCTGAAATCTTCATTATTCCAACAAGAATTAAATGAAAATGAATACTTATCTGTATTTTGCGTTTCCTCGCTACTCCACAGGTTTCCTTCTCTGCTTTACAAGCCTTGGATCACCTGTGGGGTGGATGCTTGGCCAGCATACATGCTGCTCCACAACATCATCCGAATAGGCAATGCCAAGCCAGTGCGCCGACTGGGTTTATCAGGCATCCCACCAATCAGTATGCTAAGCCAGTACGCCGACTGGGTTTATCAAGCATTTCAAAAATCAGTATGCTAAGCCAGTACGCCGACTGGGTTTATCAAGTATTTCAAAAATCAGTATGCTAAGCCAGTACGCCGACTGGGTTTATCAAGCATTTCCAAAATCAGTATGCTAAGCCAGTACGCCGACTGGGTTTATCAAGCATTTCAAAAATCAGTATGCTAAGCCAGTACGCCGACTGGGTTTATCAAGCATTTCCAAAATCAGTATGCTAAGCCAGTACGCCGACTGGGTTTATCAAGCATTTCCAAAATCAGTATGCTAAGCCAGTACGCCGACTGGGTTTATCAAGCATTTCAAAAATCAGTATGCTAAGCCAGTACGCCGACTGGGTTTATCAAGCATTTCAAAAATCAGTATGCTAAGCCAGTACGCCGACTGGGTTTATCAAGCATTTCCAAAATCAGTATGCTAAGCCAGTACGCCGACTGGGTTTATCAAGCATTTCAAAAATCAGTATGCTAAGCCAGTATGCCGACTGGGTTTATCAAGCATTTCAAAAATCAGTATGCTAAGCCAGTACGCCGACTGGGTTTATCAAGCATTTCAATAATCATTTCCAAGCCAGTTCTCCGACTGGGTTTGTCAGGAAATAACACCTTTTCACCAATACTTCTACATCATGCAAGTAACCGATGCCAAGCCAGTACACCGACTGGGTTTATCAGGCATCCAACAACCTTTCGCCACAACTCCCCAAATAACCAATGCCAAGCCAGTACGTCGACGGGGTTTATCAGGCAATATGAACAACACAATATGATTACATGGCTCCTTCCCTTGTGCAACCAGCGGTTCCCTCCAGGAACTCCATAGGTGACTCACTTGACTGCAGGCTAGCATGGCCCCACAATACCCACTCACACTACGCAAGGATGATACCCCTTTTCTGCAACACAGCTCTCTGGGCCTATCCATCCCTTCTAGTGTCCTTTAGTGTGAGCGTAGGAAGGTTACCACAGCCCATACAGTCCTCTTGAGCACCCTTTCTTCACTTTGCCTCTTTCGTGCAACACCAAGTTGCATCTGTGTAAGCTGTTAGCACAAGAAGGATAAGCAGGCTCATCAGTATTGTTGCCCAAAAATTGTAATCATATTTCATATCATTCACTATCAAGTATTGAAACACCAGGAATGCGTCCATTCCCTTAAGGTGTAGTCAATATTGAAAACCCTATCATGACCCAGCACCAGAAAAGGTGTGCACCCCCTCTCCGATGTGCGCCTTGTAGGCCCTAATCATACTCAAGCAGTCTGCAATGATATAAATAAGATGGAGCATGCTCTGCATATTAAATCTAATAACCAGACACGTATATTCTTAGTTAGGGTTACGGAATACTCATTCGCTTCACAGATGTATATCTTCTGCATTTGTGAAGAAGGGGGCTCCCTTCTCTGAGTCAATAGTCCTTCGGTTTGCCACCCCAATCTTTTCACGTGTCATAACCCACACATGCCTTCTTGGCATAATTTACTGTCTCACTCACATGCTTTACCAACATGCAGTTTGTCTGAGACATTATCAACATTTACAATGGCGTTTCACCCGAAACCCATTTCCAAAGCATGGGATCCTTCCCATCTAGTTTGGCTTCTGTAGGCCATCACACATGATCTTCCTGCAATGTGTCATCCTGGCACACTTTATCACATAGCCAAACAGTCAGCAACATTTAGCAATAAGCTTCAAATATGATTGTTCCATAACCAATCAATAGCATTAATAATTAAATTCGATATGAATTTACAATTATGTCTACTACAGAAATTGGTTTCTTATCCATGAGGTTATCCTCATATCGTTTGGCTCCTGTAAGTGACACCACTCTGCCCGTTATGGTCTTATGCCCGCTGCCATACGGGAGCATCCACTTACAGCATGTCCTCCTGACACATTTTCATATAAGCCAAACAGTCAGCAACATTTAGCAAAATTTCAAATCCAAAACAATTACAAATCTGATATTTATAACTGTTTTACTAACAGAACTTAGAGCTCTCAACCATGAGATTCCTCCTTATAAGCTCTAGATCAAATTTCACAGTCATATCATTCATAAACAGCCCATGAAGTGATCCTCGAATTATCATCAGTTCATCATTTCATTCATTATTTATTTGCAATAACATATGCATCATACCTATGCATTCATACAATGCATCACAAGGTTTATAAAATCTCTTAATGCACATCTACTCAATGCTACCTTGCATTGTTTCATGAGTACCATGCACTCAAGCATATTATGATCGAAACATGACTATCTCATATAACTTGCATTATCATAATCAGGACCACCAGTCCTCACTGGCATGATATAAATTTATATGAATGCATTGATATTTCTAAACAGTCATAGGGTGTAAGGATCATTTCCTTCACTTACCCACACCTCACCAAGCTTGGTAGATTAACAGCCCCAATCGGTAACCAATATCACATATAAACTACCTCAACATAGCTCAAGCATAGTTGAAGAGATCTTACCAAATCCCTTTTCAACATTCATGCAATTGGGCACTGATAATCATTACCTGCATGGTTACCATTAACATCGCCTGATGTTACCTGATCAATTGGCCTCTTACCTAGTCTGTTCAGCCCTTTTGCAATTTTTATGATCATAGATTTGTTGCACCATCCTTTCCTCATAAGGTTTTTGGGCTTCATGCAACAACATCCTTAGCACATTTTAGCCATGCTCTTTGTTATCTTTGGTCCTACAACCAATACCAATCATCAATAGTGATCATCAATCACAATATCCTCCATTAGTGGTTCATTGCATATGCAAACTTCATTCTTCTACCAATATGCAATACCCCATTTAGGCACGAGCATTTCCATATGCATTATGCAATATTAAGATGCCATCTAGTGCATATACATCTATGTAATCCCTTAGATTTTAACATTTTTATGCCATATGACAATTTCATAATTATAAGTATGATAACGAATAGAGGTTTAAGAAATGCTTCCCTTTTCGATCCCTCCTCGTATCATGGAATTTCTCTTCCATATCCTGCAATTGTAGAAATTGCCCACATTGACAACAAAATTTCTTTGTCAAAAACAGTCGCTGGCACTCTTTTGCACTAAATAATTATGATATCTGTAGACCTCATTCAAACTCTGGTCATGTATCATCGTTCCCTGCTGGACAAGCTTTCCAATGCCTGTTTTCATGCTTCATTCCGACATCAGGTGTGGAAACTGCATTCCTTCAAAAATGACAACTTTCACTACAATTCTTTGCACATTTGACATAGTTGCATTTTGGTCCAGAATGCCAACTTTAGTCACCTGTGGAAGAAAATCTATGAGGAATCACAAAAACTTTTCTATCGGGCGGAGTTAGTCCGTATAACAAGGAACACTCAGCAATTCACGGATCTCAATTCCGATGCACCGTTAATGTTCTATGAATTTCTGGGTTTTGCTACTTCTCACTTTTCACATTTTCCCGAAATTCCAAATTTTGGGCCAAAAACGGCTAACCCAATGCAAGGCAGGAAACATGATGCTAAACTCAGGGATTTTATAATGATCTCAGCCCAATACTAGAATCACATAAAATAATAAATGGGTGTGCAGATGTAAACAATCAATTATGCACAGCGGAAACAACATCCACACATTCTTCATATGAATTCAACATGTCAATTTCAGTCATTAATAGAAAACATTTCAGCAATAAATACATAGACAGAAACACTTATCTTCATTTCAATTGTCCCAAGCAACTAGCTATGTCGCTGCAACGTTCCACCCATCCATAGGCTCTTCGACAGCTTATACTGAGTCCGTCCGAAGGCCACCCCCGAGCTGGGCATGATTCTCACAAGGACAAAGGGGACATTCACGCTCACATTCAGTCCATTAACCATTTTATTTTTGCCAAGCCATTCTAACTGGGTTTATCAGGCTACTCTTGCACAATGGATGCTCATTCCCAAGCTCAAGCCAGAACAAGGGATTACCCATCACCCATACCCATCCTATTCTTATTCCTCACAGCAAAAACGATTATTGACAGGGTTACACCTCTACAACAGAGGTGTTCACAAAACAGGGTCCATATTGGTTCTCCCAACTCGTCGTTCACTCAAACGAACTGTGGAATTCCGATTTCAACCCCAAGAAGCAAACCGTTTTCTCTCCACTGGTTAGGATCATTTCCAATGGCCTAAATGGCCTCCAAGAAGACCGAAAACGTTTTGCTCTCTTTCCCCACTGGTAACCAACACAAAAACGCCCCTTCCCAGCTAAAAGATGAAGGGAAACACAGAAAAACGAGGGAGGAGAACGCCCAGGCAGCTAGAGCTGCGTGAGAGAGCAAGGCTATGGTGAGAATGGTGTCTAGGGAGCAATTTCGTGGCTCTATTCTGCCCAAGGAGATCCACACGTTTTTCCATGAAGGGTGGCTTGCCCATACCCGATTTTGGACAGCCATACCTCCCCAATTCCAAGGCAATAACTTCCCCAACCAACTCTTGGGAGAAATCAATGGTTGGGTACAAAAGTCAACATGGGTAGTTGAGGGTTTGATGGGTTCCCTCATTGACACTTGGCTTGACTCTATTGGCTCAAGGGTTTGAATGTTTTCCCTCCCAATTCCTTGTGAAATCATGCCCCCATCTCTTTGTTGCATTGCATAGCTAGTTGTGGGTATTTTATTAAAATGCATATTACATGATATTTGAATTTCCACTGTGCATTGCTAGCACGCAAACCATATGCATCACGAAATCGATGGCGGGGCCTTGGCCTTGAGCTCCTCGCCATGATTTCCTAACAATACTACATCATTTATAGTGTTAATGCCATGGGGCCAAACTGGGGACATTACAGTGTTGTATGAGGATGATAATTTCCGCTGACATGAAAGGTACATCAAGAAAGACAAATCAAGTTCTAGATCGAGAAAATATGACCATGGTGACATGAAGACAAAGACTCATCCATAGCCATTGATCACATATAAGCTCTACTTACGAGGTATGTATAATTTGGTTCTACAATGCTTAACTCATGAAATACGCAGGTTATTAGCACAAGGTCTCTAAAGCATTGAAAAGAACAAAGAGGACATTGTTTGCGTATGTTAGACATAACTCGCAAACATGATAATCCAGGTATGTTTTTCTTATATCAGGTTAGAATCCTATCTTGTGTTAGGGTCTCATATAAGTATGCTTTTGTATGATTGATAATGATTATTCATAAAGTTATAGGTTTGAATAATCATGGGTTTATGCATATTATGCTTCTTACTTTGAATGATGATATGAAAAACTAGAAGAGTCCAATGGTCAAATAAGAATATGCATGAGTAAAAGAAATACTCCCTGAAACTTTGAATACTAGTGCTTGTGATAAATTACCTGTGTATGAAATGATCATGACCATACATATTTAGAATCATAATGTTTTTATAGTATTGAGATTATACTAATGCATGTATGATTATGTATGAGATCTTGAGGATGATACAATGATGACACTAGTGCACACTTAAGCATTCATAGTGGTCCAGGATGGATATAAGTTCAAAGACAGATAATCCAGGAAGTAAAGATCAAGAGGGAGCACACTCCAGTAGTTCCTGCAAGGAAGCAAAGATCAAGAGGGAGCACACTCCAGTAGTTCCTGCAAGGAAGCAAATTTCAAGAGGGAGCACACTCCAGTAATTCCTGTAAGGAAGCAAATATTGAGAGGGAGTCCACCCAACAACCAAACAAAGATAAGTATTTGAATTGTTATTTCCTATATAAATGATTACTTAAGTGATGTTATTCAGTCATGTACATACTTATGTTCCTAGATTTAGGATGTATATTATGCATATTAGAAAAGTTTCATTAATGAAAAAGATACTACTAATATGTAAATAATGGGTAAGTGGCCTATGGTACTGTACAACATTCCATTGCTACTTATCTATAATGAAACCTCTTTGCTGACATGTTGGGAGTTGTGCACACTCTTAACAATGTTCTGGTAGAGATGGAAGGCATATAGAAAGTTACGGGATATAGATAAATGTTGTATTGAAGCATTGGCTAAGATAATTGCATGACTGTATGAGATATGTCTTTATGTGTAAGAATTTGTTCTAAAATCTATGAGATGTTTCTAATCATGCAATTGAATTTGACTTGCAGGAAAGATCGTGTACAATCACCTACAAAAGAAGGACAACGACATTTGTTCCAACAACGAAGTTCAAGAAAACTACCTATTGAAGATATTGAAGAATTTGAAGTTCCCAGGTTCCGGGATGAAGCCATGGAAGGATGCCATGATAGAGGAGTACCGGTTGATCATGAAGAATGATGTTTGGGCTGTGGTCCCGAGACCAGTAGGGAAGTCTGTTGAGACTTCCAAGTGGATCTACAAATCAAGCATGCTGCAGATGGTAGCATAGAAAATTACAAGGAAATGATTGTGGCTCGTGGCTTCTCCCAAAAAGAAGGGATAGATTATGAAGAGACCTTTGCACCTGTAGCCAAATACACTTCCATCAGAACAGTACTTTCTCTCGCTGTAGTGATGAAGTGGAAGATACACTAGATGGATGTCAAGACAACTTTCTTGAATGGTGTAGTTGAAGAGGAAGTATATATTTAGCAGCCACTCGGTTTTGAGACACATGAGAGGGAGTCACATGTGTACAAATTGAAGAAATCCTTGTACAATTTAAAACAAGCACCCAGGATGTGGTACGGCAAGATTGATAGCTTCCTGACTAGTTTGGGATTTACCAAGAGTAAAGCGGATTCCAACCTTTACTACAAGGTTGAGGAAGGAATTCTAGTAATACTCCTACTATATGTGGGTGACCTGTTTGTGACAGGTGAGGATAGCTTGATTGCCGACATGAAAAGGAATCTTGCTGCAAAGTTCGAGATGAAGGACTTAGGTATGATGCATTACTTTCTAGGTATGGAGGTGTGGCAGAGTGCAGATGGAATATTCCTTAGACGATGGAAGTATGCAGTAGATATCCTGAAGCGGTTCAGGATGATGGATTGGAAGGCCATGGCCACACCTATGGCATCGAACCTGAAGCTATTGAGTGATGCTTCATGAGAGTCGGTTGATTCCATGATGTATCGTCAGATTATTGGGTCCTTAATGTACCTGATGAACACGAGACTGAATATTTGCTTTGCAGTGAACACTTTGAACCAGTTCCTGATTGATCCTAGACATGTTCACCCGATTGCTATAAGGCATATTCTGAGGTACCTGAAGGCACCTAAAAGATCCTGGGATGCTCTTTAGAGATCTTGCAGGTTGCAAGACACTCTTTTAAGGTTTTGCAAGTTCACATGTAATCAGTCCTGGAGATCTGGACAGGTTGTGGTAGGCATGTAAAATATCCTGGGATGCTCTTTAGAGATCTTGCAGGTTGCAAGGCACTCTTTTAAGGTTTTGCGAGTTCACATGTAATCAGTACTGGAGATATGGACAGGCGGTGCTAGGCACGTGAAATATCCTGGGATGCTCTTTAGAGATCTTGCAGGTCGCAAGACACTCTTTTAAGGTCACATGCAAAAGATCCTAGGAGATCCCATAGGTTGAGCAGTAAACTCGTAAAAGTACTAGGATGCTCTTTCGAGGCTTTGTTGAGGCACATAATCATCCATGAGGATTCCACAGGATGGCCAGATATGATGAAGACCTACAGGAGGCTACGCTTACAACCAACATGAAAAAGGGTTGGCTCTGTAGAAATTCCTATGATGAGAAGAATTGATAGATAGCAGTAATGATTGAGATGACGAGTACAACAGCAGTGACAATGATGCTCCGTGATCCAGTGATGATGATCCAGCTCCAGAATTGAAGACTTGTGCCTATATGTATTGATGACCTGTGTCAAGAGAATACCTTCCTAGTTAAGAGGAAGTGTTGATGTATTTTCAACTTCAGAAGATATTCACTTGTATATTGTATGTATTACATTTGTACTTTATTGTATCCCGAACGGAGATGTATTATTCCTCTGGTTGGAAGTGTCGTCATTGTATTTGCAAGTGTCGCAAGTATTATTGTAAGTGTCATAACTTATATTTGATGGGTTATTAGACCACCTTGGTGGGGTTGGCCCTGTATGAGTCATGTGGGTTAAAGGGTTATTAGACCACCCTAGTGGGGTCAGCCCAGTAACAAGTGGTAATGGGTTATTAGACTCTCCTAAGTGAGGTCGGACCAGTTAGAGTAAAAGGCAATTCAAGTCATTATATAAATAGAGAGTGTGTCTCTCTCATTCTATTCAGTCACTCACTCACTTTGCATTAGTGAGAGAAAGGAGGAGTGAGCACATGTGGAGGAGGAGTAGCTGTTGCAGACATCTATCTTTTGGGGATTCATCTTTGTGATCTTTGTTATGGTGCTCATTCTATCTCTGAGGAAGTTGTAGGGTTTTTCACCTTCTTGGTTTTCCCTGGTGAAATGCTTTGTGTCTCTTGTCTCTTGTGTTTGATATGCTGTACATGTTGTTCTCTCAGTTAAGATCCTAGATCATATTGAATTAAATGATGAAAAACTAATAGACCTCCCGGGGTCATGAGAAGGGAGATTCTCTTCCAGTTTGTCAAATGGAATTTCTTCTCATGTAAAATCCTTTCCCAAAGAAAGTGAATCATATTTTTCCTTAAAGAATGAATAACAGAAACAATAATGGAGGTCGGGGAGAACCAGTAGACTGAGAGGCTTACTAGAAAAACCTTCAGAAGGATGAGTCTAGCACCTAGTGAGAGCCATTTGTAATCCCAACATCCAATTATGTTTTCTATCTTCCTTATCAGCCATGTCTAGTCCTCCTTTACATAGTGGCTGGGATTGAGATAATATCCCATGTACTTAAAACCATTGACTAGTAACTATGAATTATAAGGCATGAACTGTTGAATTTGATCCAACACTAAGTCCTCCACCTCATGTTGAAAGAAAATAGATTTGTTGGGGCTGATTTCCATGCCTGTAGCAAAGCAAAATAGATGTAAAATATCATGAAAAGCAGAATTGGATTTTGGAGAATAAGAGAAGACCATTCTCAATTCTATTTACACTAGAATTGAAAGTTGGTTACTGCAACATCACATTTAGTGAATGAAATGAAATGTAATTTGTTGGCAACTTGAAGAATGAAAGTTGGTGACATGCACAAAAATGAATAGAAAGTACGGCCTTATGCACTTCCTTCTTTCTTATCACAAAACTATAAAATTATGCATAGAATTCAACATATTTTGCAAACTATTAATAAGAATTATTACTAGAAGAGAATAAATATATGGAAAAGACTAACCCAAATATGCCACTTGCATTTGCTTCCCTAGTTGTGATCTTCTAGTTATTTTATTGGAATGTAATGTATAATTCACAAAATACCTAGTAGTTGAACTTCCATATCTTTACTGTGATCTTCACATGGTTGACCAGGCTAACAACCTTGAAGACTCTCAGTTTGACTTGTTAAGTCACAAAATGACTACTCACATGTAACAGTAGATCCACATTTAAATTATCAGGACTATAAAGTATTAGTATTAACTACATGGAAGCAAGTTGCAACAAAGCAAGCAAAACAAATATTCTGCAAATGCTGGTGTAGGTATAATATATAAATAAATATTTTATAAATATCTAGTTCATTTTTCCAAAGTACTTTACAACCTATAGTTGGTGTAGGGTAAGTCAGCTCAGAACAACAAATATATAGATTAAAAAAGAACCATAGATGGATCGTATATCTTGTACTTCCATCTCTAAATGAAATGGCTAATATATATATATATATATATATATATATATATATATATATATTCATTGGAACATGTCATGGGGAAACCCTGAGGTACTTCCCCTCATTTTGAGGATGGTATCCAAGGTAAACCATCGGTCTTTATTATAGGGCCTAACCCGGTAGGGACATCAAGTGAGGCATTTATATAGCAATGTATAGCCACCCAAGGATTTGACCTCGAGACCTTCTTCTCACAACTTAAATCACTCAACCAATTGATTTATCCCACCAGACTATGGCGTATATATATATATATATATATATATATATATATTTGGGTACATAAGATAGTAACATTTCTATTAATTCAGAAAAAATAGAGATACCGAGTTCAGAGATATAGAGATGAAAGATAAAAGCATTCTCCTACAAGTAGACACCAAACAATAAAACATAGCTTGTAGTCCTAGATTGTCCACAAAGTTTTTGATAAGACTACTTAAGACTACTTATAGAGCAATTCTGCTGCCTAAGCCTATCAAAGTCCCTCGTGACATTTATAAGACTTATATGACAACTTACAAAATTAACAGAAAGGCCATCAATGGCATACCGTATGTCACTTAAAGGAGGGGGAATGTGGTCAATATTATGGTGGATCTGCATCATCATCAAGCATTACCTTTCCCAAATTAAGAATGTATTCAAATGAAATAATTATATCTCACAACTCACAAAATACGGTACTCTTGAGAAGCATGTTATTTTCAGGGATCTATGTTTGCCACATGAAACTTCTATGCTATTGTAGTTTTTTAGAATTGTGTCCAGCTCCAGTAATTCATACCTAGAGAGTGCTCCATTCCTTTTGCATTCTGTAGCATTAGATTTTGTTCAGAGGCATTATATGGGAAAAGTGTAATGGAATTTAAAAAAGAGGAAGTTCTGGCATGAATGACTTCCTCCATCTGTCCATCCAGATATAATGTCAAATCCAGGAGGGTGAGTATTATATGCAGGTATTTCCAACATTCCTTGAATTATGGTGACCCTATATTATCATAAGAACATAGATGTTCCAAGCAAAGGGGCATGATAATAAAATACGGTGAACATAAGAGTAGCAACGTATATTGCGTTCCCATAACAGATGCCTAAGAATGCTGCAATAAGGTGCCAATATGTTAATTGTTGAGGTATGTGAGACCTATTGACTTCTATGATAGAAAAGATGAGATATCATCTTAATGATTTTGATTAGTGGATATATGCCATGGTCCTATTTGTAGTAAATATAGACAGTTTACTGTAGCATACCATCTGCAAAAATGTACCACTGATTTAGCATATTTTTCCATTGAATTGTTTGATAGTTATGTGCGTTTGGAGGTAGCATGCTAGTATGAAGAACTCACAACTGTTAGAGACAATTCACAGACTCCTGCGTTTTATAAATCAAAATATCACGTAATTAATGATAGTAATCCAAACACATTTTACAAATTCAACACAGAACATATGACATAAATAGTAAAACTAATCCAAAGTTCCACAACGTAAATGCTCACAAACATAAGTACTAAATAAAAGAGAATAGAACATATACCCAAATTTCTATAGGACACCATCGCAAGGAACCACAAGCGAGATGCTCTGAGGAGTAGGAACCATTGTTTTGTTTCTAGGCATTGCAGGACGCTTTCCACTCATGGTCGAAGTGGTAGTGGTTGATCAACTCTAGTAATACATGCCAATATTTGAGATGGTCTTTGAGCCTGCAACTGTGGAAAAATTTCCTTCTATAGAGATTTGCACAGTTGATATAGCTAAATTGAGAGTTGAATTTGATGCTGTGCTACATATGAATGAAATGCACTCCCATCATGAGCATTGTATGAAGTTGTATTTGCAATTTTTGCATTAGCGACTGCGAGAAAGGCATAGGAAAATCTCAAAACAATAGAATTGTAAATGGAACTGCATCCATATATGGTATATTCTCCAGCAAGCATGCCTTAGAAATCATGACAATGATATAACTAATAAAAGGGGCATAGAAAGATGCACCAAACTAAATCTAACAACATATGTTTCGCATAATTTAGTTCAAACCCCTTCTTCTATGTGGCTTGTGATTCCTAGATATCATAAGTATATTTTTCATAATCAAATACATTTACACGTGGGACTAAGAACAATAGATTTATAAGGCAAAGTTCGAAATGCGATATAATTGTTTGCAAACAAGATCATTCAAAACTCATGTATTCAAATTACTATGTTAAATTATATGAGTTTGCATTATTCCATTTTTATAAAATTAAAATAAAATGAATTACCTATATTATAAAACTAAATGCTTTTAGTTATGAATGAATAAAATGTTAAAGAAATATAAGTGTGGAAGATATTCTATTTGTACTTGTCTATTGTATTATTATATTCCTCCTTCGGGAGATGTCATTGATGTAATTAATATGTAAGAGTCATTGAAAGAGTCAATGTAAACCCTAGATCTTGTGTCGGTCTAGAAGAACCCATAAAAGATTATTATATTATGTATTTGAGAGGTCGACCCAATCAGTTAGGATAAGTCAGCCCAGTTGGGGAAAAATCACCCCAACGAAAGAATGTAAATAGAGGAGGAGTCTCCCATTTGTACTCACTTGTCTCACTCACACAAGTTTGCATAGGAGAGAGAGAGAAGTTCGCACAAGTAGAGGAGTAGCTGATTTTGTCTTGGGGTTTATCTTTGTACTTTGGTGAATTCTATATTGAGGAAGATTTTGCCGGGGTTTTCTCCCTTGTGGTTTCCTCGAGAGAAATATTGTGTTCCTTGTGTTCTTGCTGTGCTTGTATTTCTTACAGTGATAGATTGTTTAATGTTATATGCTAACCAAGTAAAACTAACAGAAAAACAAAAAAAAATATTTGATCAAATTCTCATTAGGTGCATCATGGATAATACATAGATATATCCACTTCCCTGAAATATATGCCACAACTTTGTCTTTCAATATATACAAGATCACATGCAATAATAGTTGAGGAATCCAAAACAATCCATACCTAAATACAACCTTATTAAACTTCTTTTGACAAAGAAGAGAACCTCATAGTACAAACTTGATTGCAATGTGTTTTTTAAATGAATTGCCTCTACAAAGGGATATTATATTTATCTGGACTTTTAACTCAATTCCTACGGCCCAAGATTCCTTTGGAATATAATGTCAAAATTTCGATTACGCCATTAATGCAACATGTTAACCTTGAAAATTTTGGTATGTTGCATTACATGTGGCCTGACATTAACTACCCGAAATGATTCTAGTTTCCATGTTTTGTTTGTTTCCTAAGTTTATTAATTAATGTTATTTAGATGCATAATGTTGGGTGTCATTGTTAGTAGTTTTTTGGTTCCACCACGCGATCGCAATTTTCAAAGTACATGATCAACAAAAAACATGGGTAAATGAGTACATTGTTATTCTTTAATTTGAAATTAAATTCAACAAAAACATATCATTTATTTGAAAATTAAATTAAAACCACATCTTTTAATTTAAAATTGAATTAAATTCCAACACTGCTCGGATGGGATGTCATCAGTTCAGTGATAAATTAAATTAAATTCCAACACTGGCTGGATGCGATATCATTAGTTCAGTGATAAATTAAATTCCAACACTTTCTAGATGGGATGTCATTAGTTAAGTGATAAATGCTATTCAATGCCTCATTTGAAGCTTAGGAAGGTGGAACCATTGCTAAAGTTATAACATCATGAGTCATTCTCCAAGTCAATATTTTGTGCCAATATTGAGCCTCGTGTATCGAGGTAGTGCCTTATAGGATCCTAAGTTGGAATCAGGAAACTTGGAGTAGAATCTTGAGTTGGACTCAAGAATGAATAAGCCTCATGTGTTGAGGTATGTGCTTTGTATGTCAAAGTGATGGTGTTGTACAATCTTGTTTTTCAAGACTAAGGTCTTGTGTGTCAAGACAAATCCTCGTTTGTTGAGGTGGTGCCTCATGTGTTGAGTTAATACTTTACTTGTAGAAGCAAGAATGATGTGTGATGTACTACTAACCATGGTATTAGAGATGGGTAAGCTATTAAGTCTCCTCTAGACTCAGACTGGACACATCTATAGTGAATTACTTTAGCATATGACCACTTGGAATGAGAGTAGAATGAGATGATCACATCATTGGAAAAATATGCATAGTATATTTGATATGATAATTAATTAAGTTGGCACAAGTGGACCATGCAGATGAGATAAGAGATAATGATAAGATGAGCTGAGATAAGAGATAATGATAAGATGAGCTAAGAGACAACTCGAATTTTTTTACTTCAGTGGTCATTGTGCTAAAAGAGTTAACTAAAGTGTTAATAAGAAAGACTTCAGTAAAAGAGTTAACAAAATTGTTAACAAAGAATATTTAGTTAACTAAGTGTTTTGCATGATGACACTTGAGTTAAACTAAAATATGACACTTGAGTTGCAATAGTTGACCTGTGACACTTGCATGGCGACACTTATGTTTGACACTTAACTAAGTGATCTAACATCTAGTTGAAGGGTGAGTTCATCCTAAAGTCAGAATTCAGAGTTAATCCAATGCATGAGAAGTATGGGGCACATTTCCATGTAGGATTGATGTAACTGTTAAATTTTCAGAATTTACTTCAATCTGATCTAGGATCTTAACTGAGAGAACAACATGTGCAACAAATCTACAACATATCAATCATGGACACAATAATGCAAGCACACAAGAGACACAGAATTTACTTGGGGAAAACCATAAAGGTGAAAAACCCCAATAACTTCCTCAGAGATAGATAGAGCAATGATACAACCATAATACAAGAGATAGTCTTCTCCTAGCAGCAGAGCCTCCTCCTCATAAGTGCGCCACTTTCCGAATGAGAGAAGTGTGTGAATGAATAATCAAATAGAGATCTCCCGGTCTC
This sequence comes from Larix kaempferi, assembly GCA_027924585.1. Lineage (NCBI taxonomy): Eukaryota > Viridiplantae > Streptophyta > Pinopsida > Pinales > Pinaceae > Larix > Larix kaempferi. The sequence goes on from BSBM01000264.1 coordinate 8,031,674, forward strand.
TATTTATACTTGTTCTGTCCTGCCCAATAAACTAATGGGGCCTACATGTCTAGCTTAACCCATGGTTAACTTAATCTGGGCCACCCCACACTTGGTGGTCTAATAACCCTTTGACCCACATGGCCGACCCCCAATAGCGTGGTCTAATAACCCTTCGACCCACATGAATTACAAGGTGGTCTAATAACCCATCAAGTATAAGTTATGACACTTACAATATAAATGACGACACTTCCGTATAGAGGAATAATAACATCTCTATAGGAATACAATATACATATATGAAATACATTCCGAAGTTACATATACATCAATAGTAACCAATGTTAGAGCGAATTCTCTTAAACGCAATTTGTTCATGTGATCAAAATTAGTGAATTGGTTGAGTGGAGAATATTATTCTGAGTTATCCTCTTTGTATATCTCTCTTGCTCTGTAATTGCACCAGGGGTGCTTGATATTTCTCTCTGATATTGCACCAGGGGTGCTTGATGTAATCTACTCATTGTGAAGCAAAAATTCTTTGCTATCTATCTGTTAGTTTTTCAGGAATTTCAATCTGATCTAAGATTGTAACTGAGAGAATAACATGTACAACATATCTACAACATATCAATCATGGACACAAAAATGCAAGCACACAAGAGACATAGAGTTTCACTGGGGAAAACCAAGAAGGTGAAAAACCTCACAACTTCCTCAGAGATAGATAGAGCCATGATACAAAAACCAAGCATAAGAGATATACTCCTAACAGTAGCTTCTCCTCCTCCAATATTGCGCCACTCTCCAATGAGTGTGTGAGTGAAGAATAGAATGATCAAATAGAGTGCCTCCCGCACTCTATTTATACACTAACTTGACTTGCCTAATAACCTTACTAGGTCGGCCTTAACTTAACCATATAACATAATGCTGATACGGCCGACCCCCACTAGGGTGGTCTAATAACCCTTTTAGCCACATGACTCATACAGGGTTGACCCCATCAAGGTGGTCTAATAACCCATCAAATATAAGTTACAACACTTACAATATAAATGCCGACACTTCCATAAAGAGGAATAATAACATCTCTATAGGAATACAAACACTTCCATATAGAGGAATAATAACATCTCTATAGGATTACAATATACATAGGTGAAATACATTCCAAAGTTACAATTACATCAACACTCCCTCTTAACTAGGAAGGTATTTCTCGACACAGGTCTTCTAGCAAAAGTATTCTTCTCTGGATCATCGTCATTGGATCATCGACATCGAATCATCATCATCGTCACTACTGCTGCTATCTCAATCAATCTCCGATATACTTGTCTTAGGAAGTTCTACAGAGCCAGTCCTTTTTCATACTAGATGTAGGCCCACCACCTGCAGGTCTTCATCATCACTGGCCATGCTGTGGAATCCTCGGGACTTATTACGTGCATCACAAAACCTTGCAAGAGCATCCCAGGACTGATTACAGGAACAAAGCCCAGCCTATCGGATCTCCTAGGGAGCTATTACATGTGACCCCACCAAAAAACCTTGAAAGATAATCCCAAGACTGATTATGAGCACATTTCTCAACCTATCGGATCTCCCAGGGCGCTATTATATGTGGTCACCACAAAACCTCGCAAGAGCATCCCAGGATTGATTACGAGCACACAGCTCAACCTATCAGATCTCCCAGGGCACTATTATATGTGGTCATGGAAAAATATCGAAAGAGCATCCCAGGATTGATTATGAGCACAAAGCTCAACCTATCGGATCTCCCAGGGTGCTATTATATGCCATAGGAAAAAACCTCGAATGAGCGTTTGCCAAATATCCCAGGGCACTATTATATGCCATAGGAAAAACCTCGAAAGAGTATCTACAAACCTCCCAAGGAACTATTATATGTCCTCCCAAGCAAAACCTCAAAAGAACATTTTCCAGATATCCCAGGGCGCTATTATATGCCATAGGAAAAACCTCAAAAGAGTATCCGCAAATCTCCCAAGGCACTATAATATGCTTATCTGCACAACCTGTCCATGGCCACAAAGTATCCATCTGATACTCACCATACATCATCCTAATGTACATCATCACATGATCATCCTGATCATCATCATATCATCATCCCCATGCATATCATCTGGAGCAACATCCTGAAGCTCATCATCCATGATCATCCTGATCATACAATGCATCCACCTGATGCATACCAAGTATCTACCTGATACATATCATCATACATGATATACCTGATCATACAATGTATCCACCTGATACATATACAAATACATGATCCACTTGATCATACAATAGATTTTTGGTTGTCGATCACCTTCTTGAGGTTTCCAGTGTAGACCCAGGTACTTCGCGGTTCAAGAAACCAACAAAACCCCAATTAACCGGCCCTTTCGGTAAAAGGATGCACACAGCATGAGGTCTCACCCGAGGCGAAGCTAAGGGGGTGGTTGCGGAATCAAGTTTCCACAACCGAGTGATGCGATGGGGGGGAAGCTAATAAGCAATGCAATGCATTGTAGGTTGCACGGATGGATAACTACGTGAACCTTCTGTTCCGCGTCGAATACTTCAGCGTGCAAATGCGCTCACGCACTCGCTCCTTCAGTGCGCAATTGTGCTCGCACCTCCAATGACTGTGCGATATAGGATACCTTTGCGTCATGACAGTAAGATATCAAGAGCTTACCTCGCAGCAACCTTCAATGACTCGGTGGATCCATGAGACTGCGCGTCCTTGCCAGGATGTTCAATTCTAACCATTCTACTTAACATCCTTTATCCCTTTACTCCGTTCAAGTTCTTATCAGTAAATTGTGGGTGGTTTGATAACAAACGTTACTGCGTGCTCTAATCGTTGCGCTTAAACTCAGTTTTCACTACTTGACCAATAGATAGATTCATACATTCCAATCGACATATTCATACATGTTGAATACTTAACATTCCTCTGCGAATGCATTACTTAACATATTATTCCCATTCTCTGCAGCGAATACATATAAAAGCAATCACATAATAGAAGTTTCCAGCATCAAACATTCATACCAAGCAAATAAACAATCATAAAACACATTGGTCACACAACACAGGATTTAATGTGGTTCACCCCCCAGATGGAGGCTACATCCACAAGAACAGTTGTTAATATTGCTCTTAATGGGAAGGGTACAACTGTTATTAGTCTGCGCACTCAACTGTAGACTCTCTTCCCTCTCTCATATAGGTCTCTGCGCACTCAGCTGCAGAGCCTTTACAATGGCTTTTCTAAGCTTAAGATTCTACAATAATCAACACTTAACCAAAATGAAGAGTGCAACAACACAACCAACAACCCTTCCCCATACAAAATCATGCCTATTTATAGATTATGCCCATAGGCATATCTTTACAATTCATAAGCAAAACCCCTTAGGTCTACAAAATCGACATGGCTAACTGCCACCCTAGATGTCACCGTCGATAGCTTACTCCACGTGCTCCAGCTGGGCCACTCGTGGCTGACACGCTCTTCTGACAGCTGTAGTCCTCCAAGCGGTTACAACTGCATCATAAACTGTCCCTTTCCACTCCTTCGCCTACCTGTCGCCATCGACATCCTGGCCTAGCTTCTCAACTGCTTGCCGCCACATGTTTGAATAGGTCGCTTTCATCTGTCATCCACCTATTCCTTACCCAAACTAGGTCATATCTTCGTGTGACCTTTACCCATGTTCTACCCAAAAATAGATTATGCGCTACCATGCGCATTGTCCTGCTGTGCGACTGTGCCTTAGTCATTGGCATCGCACGACATGCGTAAAACCTCAAATTGTTCGTCGCCTGCCGCCGCGCGCAATACACTTTCACCAAAACTGCTTTCTCTTCCTGCCGTATCGCGCAATGTGCAATTATCAAAATTTCCTTTTCTTCGTGTTGGAACACGCTACGCGCAATTTTCCATACTTATATATTTTTCCAACCCCCTTGGGCCCCACCCAACAGGCCCCTAACACTCACCTGTGGCTCGTCCCGAGCCACTTCCACCTGCGGACCCTGGTGCCACATCTCTCATCGTCCCAATCTTTACTGCGAAGCTTTGCAGAGTTTGTTCCAACTCCACAACTACGTTCTTAGCTTTCTGTTAGAACCCTTGAAGCATCTTCAGAGTAGCCTATGAGACATTCTCCCGAGCCACTTGTTCCTACATAGTGCCTTCTACCATCTAAAGTTTTATGAACTTCGCATCGAATTGATGCAGTAATTTGAGGCCTTCTTGCTCAATAGGCTGCAACCTGTCCGATACGACAGCCTCTTTCTCCCTTAGCGTTGCTAGCTCTTTCTGTAGGTCCTTGACCTCATTAAATCTCTACAATTTTTCTCTCATCGATGCATTCCTCACCTGTATACTTGTAGCATCTACCTGCTATTGCTTATGTTCTACTTCTGCCCATACCTGCTATAGCATAGTATCTTCGTTCAACCTAGTTACTACTGTAGTTATCTGCTCGAGTAAGTCTTGGCATTTCATCACTTCCGACGAAATGCCATCCATGGTTACTTTGACTTCCTCGGTTGGAGCTGGGCACTGATCTGACGGAATGATAGGGTGCCGAGCCTCCAGCTCTGTGATTTTTCCTTTATACGCGGTTTCCATTTCCATTTTCTCAACAGTAAGGGACTCTACCTTGGCCCCAATTTTCTTTATTGTGTCCTCCATGTCATCTTCTTCCTCGCATTCTGCTATGTGTGCGCACATAGGTGAAATGGTTTCCTTCAACTTCTGGCCCTTTTCCTTGGCTGTGCTCAATTCTTGCTTGGTGTTATCTGATTCCTGCCTTAATTGATTGATGTCTTTAGTTAACCGCGGACAATTATCATATGAGGTGATGCCTCTCTCATGAATTTCTTCTGCAACTTTGATGTGCAACTCATTCAGGTCCTCCTGGGGTAAGGTCCCAATGTTCAGGTCCAGGCGCCCAGTCTTTAGTGCCTCCTTAACTATTTCATTTGGGTAAATAACATAGCTAGGTTCAAGGTTCAAGACGCACGGGAACTTACTACCAGTGATAGGTGGTCTTCTTTGAGTGCTTGGCTCTGCTGATTTCCCGTTAATACATGAACCTTCTGTTCCGCGTCTGATACTTCAGCGTGCAACTGCGTTCGGGCACTTGCGCCTTCAGTGCGCAACTGCGCTCGCACCTCCAATGAATGTGCGATACAAGATACCTTTGTGTGACAACAGTAAGCTATCAATATCTTAACTCGCAGCAACCATCAATGACTCGACGCATCCATGAGACTACGTGTCCTTTCCATGATGTTCAATTCTAACCATTCTACTTAACATCCTTTATTCCTTTACTCCGTTCAAGTTCTTATCAGTAAATTGTGGGTGGCTTAATAACAGACGTTACTGCGCACTCCAATCATTGCGCTTAAACTCAGTGTTCACTACTTGACCAATAGATAGATTCATACATTCCAATTGACAGATTCATACATGTTGAATACTTAACATTCCTCTGCGCATGCATTACTTAACATATTATTCCCATTCTCTGCGGCGAATACATATAAAAGAAATCACATAAAATAAGTTTCCAGCATTAAACATTCATACCAAGCAATTAAATAATCCTAAAACACATTGGTCACACAACACAGAATTTAATGTGGTTCACCCCCACGATGGAGGCTACGTCCACAAGAATGGTTGTTAATATTTCTCTTAATGGGAAGGGTAGAACCATTCTTAGTTTGCGCAATCAGCTACAGACTCTTTTCTCTCTCTCATATAGGTCTTTGCGCACTCAACTGTAGAGCCTTTACAATGGCTTTTCTAAGCTTAAGATTCTACGATAATCAACACTTAACAAAAATGAAGAGTTCAACAACCCAACCAACAACCCTTTCCCATACAAAATCATGCCTATTCATAGATTATGCCCGTAGGCATATCTTTACAATTCATAAGCAAAAACCCTTAGGTCTATAAAAACAGCATGGCTAACTGCCACCCTAGCTGTAACCGTCGACAGCTTACTCCATGTGCTCTAGCTGGGCTAGTCATGGCTCACATGCTCTTCTGACAGCTGCAGTCCTCCAAGAGGTTACAACTGCATCATGGAATGTCCCTTTCCACTCCTTCACCTACCTGTCGCCATCGGCATCCTGGCCTATCTTCTCAACTGCTTTCCGCCACATGTTTGAATAGGTCGCTTTCATCTGTCATCCACCTATTCCTTACCCAAACTAGGTCATATCCTCGTTTGACCTTTACCCATCTTCTGCCCAAAAATAGCTTATGCACTACCATGCACATCGTCCTGCTGTGCGACTGTGCCTTACACATTGGCATCGCGTGACATGCGCAAAATCTCAAATTTTTCGTTGCCTGCCGCCGTGCGCAATCCGCTTTCACCAAAACTACTTTCTCTTCCTGCCATATCGTGCAATGTGCAATTACCAAAATTTCCTTTTCTTCCTGTTGCAGTGCGCTATGTGCAATTTTCCATAATTATATATTTTTCCAACCCCCTTGGGCCCTTCCCAACAGGCCCCTAATACTCACCTGTGGCTCTTCTCAAGCCACTTCCACCTGCGGACCCTGGTGCCGCGTCTTTCATCGTCCCAAGATTTACACTAAAGCTTTGCAGAGTTTGTTCCAACTACGTTCTTACCTTTCTGTTCGAACCCTTGAAGCATCTCCAGAGTAGCCTACGAGACCTTCTCCCGAGCCACTTGTTCCTACATAGCGCCTTCTGCCATCTGAAGTTTTACAAACTTCGCATCGAATTGATGCATTAATTCGAGGCCTTCTTGCTCAATAGGCTGCAGCCTGTCCGATGCGACAACCTCTTTCTCCCTTAGCATTGCTAGCTCTTTCTACAGGTCCTTGACCTCATTAAATCTCTGCACTTTCTCTCTCGCCAGTGCATTCCTCATTTATATACTTGCAGCATCTACCTACTGCTACTTCTGTTCTACTTCTGCCCTTACCTGCTGTAGCGCAGGATCTTCATTCAACCCAGTTACTGCTGTAGTTATCTGCTCAAGTAAGCCTTGGCATTTCATCACTTCTGACAAAATTCCATCCTTAGTTACTTTGACATCCTCGGTTGGAGCTGGGCACTAATCTGACGGAATGACAGGGTGCCAAGCCTTCAGCTCTGCGATTTTTCCTTTATACGCGATTTCCATTTCCATTTTCTATGCAGTAAGGGACTCTACCCTGGCCCCAATTTTCTTTATTGTGTCCTCCATGTCATCTTCTTCCTCGCATTCTGCTATGTGTGCGCACACAGCTAAAATGGTTTCCTTCAGCTTCTGGCCTTTTTCCTTGGCTGCACTCAATTCTTGCTTGGTGTTATCTGATTCCTGCCTTAATTGATTGATGTCTTAAGTTAACTGTGCACACTTATCATATGAGGTGATTCCTCTCTCATGAATTTCTACTGCAAATTTGATGTGCAACTCATTCAGGTCCTCCAGGGGTAAGGCCCCAATGTTCAGGTTGAGGCGCCCAGTCTTTAGTGCCTCGTTAACTCTTTCATTTGGGTAAATCACATAGCTAGGTTCAAGGTTCAAGACGCGCGGATACTTACTACCAGTGATAGGTGGTGTTCTTTGCATGCTTGGCTCTGCTGATTTCCTGTTAATACCTAAACCTTCTGTTCCGCATCAGATACTTCAGCGCGCAACTGCGCTCAAGCACTCATGCATTTAGCGCGCAACTGCGCTCGCACCTCCAATGACTATGCGATATAGGATACCTTTGCGTCACGACAGTAAGCTATCAAGAGCTTAACTCACAGCAACCTTCAATGACTCGATGCATCCATGAGACTCGTGTCCTTGCCAAGATGTTCAATTCTAACCATTCTACTTAACGTCCTTTATTCCTTTAATCCGTTCAAGTTCTTATCAGTAAATTGTGGGTGGTTTAATAGCAGACGTTACTGCGCACTCCAATTGTTTCGCTTAAACTTAGTGTTCACTACTTGACCAATAGATAGATTCATACATTCCAATCGACAATTTCATACATGTTGAATACTTAACATTCCTCTGCACATGTATTACTTAACATATTATTCCCATTCTCTGCGGTGAATACATATAAAAGCAATCACATAAAATAAGTTTCCAACATTAAACATTCATACCAAGCAATTAAACAATCATAAAACACATTGGTCACACAACACAGAATTTAACGTGGTTCACCCCCCCGATGGAGGCTACGTCCACAAGAACGGTTGTTAATATTGCTCTTAATTGGAAGGGTAGAACCGTTCTTAGTCTGCGCACTAAGCTGTAGACTCTCTTCTCTCTCTCATATAAGTCTCTGCACACTCAGCTGTAGAGCCTTTACAATGGTTTTTCTAAGCTTAAGATTCTACAATAATCAACAGTTAACAAAAATGAAGAGTTCAACAACCCAACCAACAACCCTTTCCCATACAAAATCATGCATATTTATAGATTATGCCCATAGGGATATCTTTATAATTCGTAAGCCAAAACCCTTGGGTCTACAAAACCGGCATGGCTAACTGCCACCCTAGCTATCACCTTCGACAGCTTACTCCACATGTTCCAGCTAGGCCACTCGTGGCTCACACACTCTTCTAACAACCGCATTCCTCCAAGCTATTACAACTGCATCATAGACTGTCCCTTTTCACTCCTTCACTGCCCATCACCATCGGCATCCTGGCCTAGCTTCTCAACTGCTTGCCACCACAAGTTTGAATAGGTCGCTTTCATCTATCATCCACCTATTCCTTACCCAAACTAGGTTAGATCCTCGTGTGACCTTTACCCATGTTCTGCCCAGAAATAGCTTATGCGCTACCATCCGCATCATCCCGCTGTGCGACCGTGCCTTAGAAATTGGCATCGCGCGACACGCGTAAAACCTCAAATTTTTCGTTGCATGCCGCCGCGTGCAATCCGCTTTCACGAAAACTGCCTTCTCTTCCTGCCATAGCACGCAATGGGAAATTATCAAAATTTCCTTTTCTTCCAGTTGCAGCAAGCTACGCGTGATTTTCCATAATTATATATTTTCCCAACCGCCTTGCGCCCTGCCCAACAGGCCCCTAACACTCACCTATGGCTCGTCCTGAGCAACTTCCACCTGCAGACCCTGGTGCTGCGTCTTTCATCGTCCCAAGCTTTACACTGAAGCTTTGCAGAGTTTGTTCCAACTCCGCAACTACGTTCTTAGCTTTTTGTTCGAACCCTTGAAGCATCTCCCGAGTAGCCTACGAGACCTTCTCCCGAGCCACTTGTTCTTACATAGTGCCTTCTGTCGTCTGAAGTTCTACGAACTTCACATCGAATTGATGCATTAATTCAAGGCCTTCTTGCTCAATAGGATGCAGCCTGTCCGATGCGACAGCCTCTTTCTCCCTTAGCGTTGCCAGCTCCTTCTATAGGTCCTTAACCTCATTAAATATCTGCACTTTCTCTCTCACCGGTGCATTCCTCATCTGTATACTTGTAGAATCTACCTGCTGCTACTTCTGTTCTACTTTTTCCCTTACCTGCTATAGCGCAGGATCTTCGTTCAACCCAGTTACTGTTGTAGTTATTCGCTCGAGTAAGTCTTGGCATTTCATCACTTCCGACGAAATGCCATCCATGGTTACTTTGACGTCCTCGGCTAGAGCTGGGCACTGATCTGATGGAATGATAGGGTGTCGAGCCTCTAGCTCTGTGATTTTTCCTTTATACACAGTTTCCATTTCCATTTTCTAAGCAGTAAGGGACTCTACCTTGGCCCCAATTTTATTTATTGTGTCCTCCATGTCATCTTCTTCCTCGCATTCTTCTATGTGTGCACAAACAGCTAAAATGGTTTCCTTCAGCTTCTGGCCCTTTTCCTTGGTTGCGCTCAATTCTTGCTTGGTGTTATCTTATTCCTACCTTAATTGATTGATGTCTTTAGTTAACTACGCACACTTATCATATGAGGTGATGCCTCTCTCATGAATTTCTTCTGCAACTTTGATGTGCAACTCATTCAGGTCCTCTGAGGGTAAGGCCCCAATGTTCAGGTCGAGGCGCCCAGTCTTTAGTGCCTTCTTAACCATTTCATTTGGGTAAATCACATAGCTAGGTTCAAGGTTCAAGATGCTCAGATACTTACTTCCAGTGATTGGTGGTCTTCTTTGTGCGCTTGGCTCTACTGATTTCCCGTTAATACTTGAACCTTCTGTTCTGCGTCGGATACTTCAGCGCGCAACTACGCTCGGGCACTCTCGTCTACATCACGCAACTGTGCTCGCACCTCCAATGACTGTGCGATACAGGATACCTTTGCATCATGACAGTAAGCTATCAAGAGCTTACCTCGCAGCAACCTTCAATGACTCGACGCATCCATGAGACTGCGCGTCCTTGCCAGGATGTTCAATTCTAACCATTCTACTTAACGTCCTTTATTCCTTTACTCCATTCAAGTTCTTATCAATAAATTGTGGGTGGTTTAATAACAGACATTACTGTGCACTCCAATCGTTGCGCTTAAACTCAGTGTTCACTGCTTGACCAATAGATAGATTCATACATTCCAATCGACAGATTCATACATGTTGAATACTTAACATTCCTCTGCGCATGCATTACTTAACATTTTATTCCGATTCTCTGCGGCGCATACATATAAAAGCAATCACATAAAATAAGTTTCCAACATTAAACATTCATACCAAGCAATTAAATAATCATAAAACACATTGGTCACACAACATAGAATTTAACGTCGTTCACCCCCCTAATGGAGGCTACGTCCACAAGAACGGTTGTTAATATTGATCTTAATGGGCAGGGCAGAACCGTTCTTAGTCTGCGCACTCAGCTGCAGAGCCTTTACAATGGCTTTTCTAAGCTTAAGATTCTACAATAATCAACACTTAACAAAAATGAAGAGTTCAACAACCCAACCAACAACCCTTTCCCATACAAAAGCATGCCTATTTATAGATTATGCCCGTAGGCATATCTTTACAATTCGTAAGCAAAAACCCTTAGGTCTACAAAATCGGCATGGCTAACTGCCACCCTAGCTGTCACCATCGACAACTTACTCCACATGCTCCAGCTGGGCCACTCGTTGCTCACATGCTCTTCTGACAGCCGCAGTCCTCCAAGCGGTTAGACCTACATCATGGACTATCCCTTTCCACTCCTTCGCCTGCCTGTCACCATCAGCATCCTGGCCTAGCTTCTCAACTGCTTGCCGCCACATGTTTGAATAGGTTGCTTTCATCTATCATCCACCTATTCCTTACCCAAACTAGGTCAAATCCTCGTGTGACCTTTACCCATGTTCTGCCCAAAAATAGCTTATGCACTACCATGCGCATCGTCCTACTGTGTGACCGTGCCTTAGTCATTGGCATCGCGCGACACGCGCAAAACCTCAAATTTTTCATTTCTTGCCACCGCGTGCAATCCACTTTCACCAAAACTGCTTTCTCCTCCTGTCGTATTGTGCAAAGCGCAATTATCAAAATTTCCTTTTCTTCCTGTTGTAGCACGCTATGTGCAATTTTCCATACTTATATATTTTTCCAACCCGCTTGTGCCCCGCCCAACATGCCCCTAACACTCACTTGTGGCTCGTCCCGAGCCACTTTCACCTGCAGACCCTGGTGTCGTGTCTTTCATCATCCCAAGCTTCACTGTGAAGCTTTGCAGAGTTTGTTCCAACTCCACAACTACGTTCTTAGCTTTCTGTTTGAACCCTTGAAGCGTCTCTAGAGTAGCCTGCGAGACCTTTTCCTGAGCCACTTGTTCCTGCATAGTGCCTTATGCCATTTGAAGTTCTACAAACTTCGCATCGAATTGATGCATTAATTAGAGGCCTTCTTGCTCAATAGGATGCATCCTGTCCGATGCGACAACCTTTTTCTCCCTTAGCATTGCTAGCTCTTTCTGCAGGTCCTTGACCTCATTAAATCTCTGCACTTTCTCTCTCGCCTGCGCATTCTTCATCTGTATACTTGCAGCATCTACCTGCTGCTGCTTCTGTTCTACTTCTGCCCTTACCTGCTGTAGCGCAGGATCTTCATTCAACCCGGTTACTGTTGTAGTTATCTGCTTGAGTAAGTCTTGGCATTTCATTACTTCCGATCAAATGCCATCCATGGTTACTTTGACGTCCTCGACTAGAGCTGGGCACTGATTTGATGGAATGACAGGGTGACGAGCCTCCAGCTCTGCGATTTTCCCTTTATACGCGGTTTCCATTTCCATTTTCTCAGTAGTAAGGGACTCTACCTTGGGCCTAATTTTCTTTATTGTGTCCTCCATGTCATCTTCTTCCTCGCATTCTGCTATGTGTGTGCAAACAGCTGAAATGGTTTCCTTAAGCTTCTAGCCCTTTTCCTTGGTTGTGCTCAATTCTTGCTTGGTGTTATCTGATTCCTGCCTTAATTTATTGATGTCTTCAGTTAACTACACACACTTATCATATCAGGCGATGCCTCTCTCATGAATTTCTTCTGCAACTTTGATGTGCAACTCATTCAGGTCCTCCAGGGGTAAGGCCCCAATGTTCAGGTCGAGGCTCCCAGTCTTTAGTGCCTCCTTAATCGTTTCATTTGGGTAAATCAAATAGCTAGGTTCAAGCTTCAAGACACATGGATACTTACCTCCAGTGATAGGTGGTCTTCTTTGTGCGCTTGGCCCTGCTCATTTCCCGTTAATACCTGAACCTTCTGTTCCACGTCGGATACTTCAGCGTGCAACTGCGCTTGGGCACAAGCGCCTTTAGTGTGCAATTGCACTCGCACATCCAATGACTATGCGATATAGGATACCTTTTCGTCACGACAGTAAGCTATCAAGAGCTTACCTCATAGCAACCTTCAATGATTCGGCACATCCATGAGACTGCGAGTCCTTGCCCGGATGTTCAATTCTAACCATTCCACTTAATGTCCTTTATTCCTTTACTCGGTTCAAGTTCTTATCAGTAAATTGTGGGTGGTTTAATAACAGACGTTACTGCGCACTCCAATCGTTGCGCTTAAACTTAGTGTTCACTACTTGACCAATAGATAGATTCATACATTCCAATCGACAGATGCATACATGTTGAATACTTAACATTCCTCTGCGCATCCATTACTTAACATATTATTCCCATTCTCTGCGGCAAATACATATAAAAGCAATCACATAAAATAAGTTTCCAGCATTAAACATTCATACCAAGCAATTAAACAATCATAAAACACATTGGTCACACAACACATAATGTAACGTGGTTCAACCCCCCGATGGAGGCTACATCCAAAAGAACGGTTGTTAATATTGCTCTTAATGGGAAGGGTAGAACTGTTCTTAGTCTGCACACTCAGCTGCAGACTCTCTTCTCTCTCTCATATAGGTCTATGCGCACTTAGCTGCAGAGCCTTTACAATGGATTTTCTAAGCTTAAGATTCTTCAATAATCAACACTTAACAAAAATGAAGAGTTCAACAACCCAACCAACAACCCTTTCCCATACAAAATCATGCCTATTTATAGATTATGCCCATAGGCATATCTTTACAATTCGTAAGCAAAAACCCTTAGGTCTACAAAACCGGCATGGCTAACTGCCACCCTAGCTGTCACCATCGACAGCTTACTCCACGTGCTCCAGCTGGGCCACTCGTGGCTGACACACTCTTCTGACAGACGCAGTCCTCCAAGCGGTTACAACTGCATCATGGACTGTCCCTTTCCACTCCTTCACCTACTTGTCGCCATCGGCATCCTAGCCTAGCTTCTCAACTGCTTTCCACCACAAGTTTGAATAGGTCGCTTTCATCTGTCATCCACCTATTCCTTACCCAAACTAGGTCATATCCTCATGTGACCTTTACCCATGTTCTTCCCAAAAATAGCATATGTGCTACCATGTGCATCCTCCTGCTGTGTGACCGTGCATTAGTCATTGGCATCGCGCGACACGCGCAAAACCTCAAATTTTTCGTTGCCTGCCGCCGCGTGCAATCCGCTCTTACGAAAACTGATTTCTCTTCCTGTTGTAACATGCAATGTGCAATTATCAAAATTTCCTTTTCTTCTTGTTGCAGCGCGCTACGCATGATTTTCCATACTTAAATATTTTTCCAACCCCCTTGGGCCCTACCCAACAGGCCCCTAACACTCACCTGTGGCTTGTCCCGAGCCACTTCCACTTGTGGACCCAGGTGTTGCGTATTTCATCATCCCAAGATTTACAATGAAGCTTTGTAGAGTTTGTTCCAACTCCACAACTATGTTCTTATCTTTTTTTTCGAACCGTTGAAGCGTCTCTAGAGTAGCCTGCGAGACCTTCTCTTGAGCCATTTGTTCCTGCATAGTGCCTTCTGCCATCTGAAGTTCTACAAACTTTGCATCGAATTGATGCATTAATTCAAGGCCTTCTTGCTCAATAGGCTGTAGCTTGTCTGATGTGACAGCGTCTTTCTCCCTTGGCATTGCCAACTCTTTCTGTAGGTCCTTAACCTCATTAAATCTCTGCACTTTCTCTCTCGCAGGTGCATTCCTCATCTGTATACTTGCAGCATCTGCTTGCTGCTGCTTCTATTCTACTTCTTCCCTTACCTGCTGTAGCATAGGATCTTCGTTCAACCCAGTTACTGTTGTACTTATTCGCTCAAGTAAGTCTTGGCATTTCATCACTTCCGACGAAATGCCATCCATGGTTACTTTGACGTCCTCGGCTGGAGCTGGGTACTGATCTGACGGAATGACAGGGTGCTGAGCCTCCAACTCTGCAATTTTTCCTTTATACGCGGTTTCCATTTCCATTTTCTAAGAAGTAAGGGACTCTACCTTGGCCCCAATTTTCTTTATTGTGTCCTCCATGTCATCTTCTTCCTCACATTCTTCTATGTGTGCGCAAATAGATGAAATGGTTTCCTTCAGCTTCTGGCACTTTTCCTTGGCTACGCTCAATTCTTGTTTGGTGTTATCTGATTACTGCCTTAACTGATTGATGTCTTCAGTTAACTGCACACACTTATCATTTGAGGTGATGCCTCTCTCATGAATTTCTTCTGTAACTTTGATGTGAAACTCATTAAGGTCCTACAAGAGTAAGGCCCTAATGTTTAGGTCGAGGCGCCCAGTGTTTACTACCTCCTTAACCATTTCATTTGGGTAAATAAGGTAGCTAGGTTCAAGGTTCAAGATGCGCATATACTTACTTCCAGTGACAGGTGGTCTTCTTTGTGCGCTTGGCTCTGCTGATTTCCCGTTAATACCTAAACCTTTTGTTCCGCGTCGGATACTTCAGTGCGCAACTGGGCTCGCACCTCCAATGACTGTGCAATACAAGATACCTTTGCGTCACGACAATAATCTATCAAGATCTTACCTCGCAGCAACCTTCAATGACTCAGCAAATCCATGAGACTGTGCGTCCTTGCCAGGATGTTCAATTCTAACCATTCTACTTAACATCCTTTATTCCTTTACTCCGTTCAAGTTCTTATCAGTAAATTGTGGGTGCTTTAATAACAGGCATTACTGCGTGCTCCAATCGTTGCACTTAAACTCAGTGTTCACTACTTGACCAATAGATAGATTCATACATTCCAATCGACAGATTCATACATGTTGAATACTAAACATTCCTCTGCGCATGCATTACTTAATATATTATTCCCATTCTCAACAGTGAATACATATAAAAGAAATCACATAAAATATGTTTCGAGCATTAAACATTCATACCAAGCAATTAAACAATCATAAAAAACATTGGTCACACAACACAGAATTTAATGTGGTTCACCCCCCAGATGGAGGTTACATGCACAAGAATGGTTGTTAATATTGCTCTTAATGGGAAGGGTACAACCGTTCTTAGTCTACGCACTCAGCTGCAAACACTCTTCTCTCTCTTAGATAGGTCTCTACGCACTTAGCTGCAGAGCCTTTACAATGGCTTTTCTAAGCTTAAGAGTCTACAATAATCAACACTTAACCAAAATGAAGAGTTCAACAACCCAACCAACGACCCTTTCCCATACAAAATCATACCTATTTATAGATTATGCCTGTAGGCATATCTCTATAATTCGTAAGCAAAAACCCTTAGGTCTACAAAACCGGTGTGGCTAACTGCGACCCTAGCTGTCGTCGTTGACAGCTTACTCCGCATGCTCCAGCTGGTACACTTGTGGCTCACACGCTCTTCTGATAGCCGCAGTCCTCCAAGTAGTTACAACTGCATCATGGCTTGTCCCTTTCCACTCCTTTTCCTACCTGTCGCCATCGGCGTCCTGGCCTAGCTTCTCAACTACTTTCCGCCACACATTTGAACAGGTCTCTTTCATCTGTCATCCACCTATTCCTTACCCAAACTAGGTCATATCCTCATCTGACCTTTACCCATGTTCTGCCCAAAAATAGCTTATGCGCTACTATGCACATCGTCCTGCTGCGTGACCGTGCCTTATTCATTGCCATCGTGCGTCATGCGCAAAACCAAAAATTGTTCATCGCCTGCCGCTGCTCGCAATGCACTTTCACCAAAACTACTTTCTCTTCCTGCCGCAGCGTGCAATACACAATTATCAAAATTTCCTTTTCTTCTTGTTCCAGTGCACGATTTTCCATACTTATATATTTTTCAAACCCACTTGGGCCCCGCCCAACAGGCCCCTAACACTCACCTGTGGCTCGTCTCGAGCCACTTCCACCTGCGGACCCTAGTGCCGCGTCTTTCATCGTCCCAAGCTTTACTATGAAGCTTTGTAGAGTTTGTTCCAACTCCACAACTATGTTCTTGGCTTTTTGTTCGAACCCTTGAAGCGTCTCCATAGTAGCCTACGAGACATTCTTCCAAGCCACTTGTTTCTGCATAGTGCCTTCTGCCATCTGAGGTTCTATAAAATTCACATCAAATTAATGCATTAATTCAAGGCCTTCTTATTCAATAAGCTATAGCCTATCCGATGTGATAGCTTCTTTCTCCCTTACTGTTTCCAGCTATGTCTACAGGTCCTTGACCTCATTAAATCTCTGCACTTTCTCTCTCACCGGTGCATTCCTCATATGTATACTTGCAGCATCTACCTGCTGCTGCTTCTGTTCTACTTCTGCCCTTACCTGCTGTAGCGCGGGATCTTCGTTCAACCTGGTTACTGCTGTAGTTATCCACTTGAGTAAGTCTTGGCATTTCATCACTTCCGACGAAATGCCATCCATGGTTACTTTGACGTCCTCGGCTGGAGCTGGGCACTGATCTGATGGAATGACAGGGTGCCGAACCTCCAGCTCTACGATTTTGTCTTTATATGCGGTTTCCATTTCCATTTTCTCAACAGTAAGGGACTCTACCTTGGCCCCAATTTTCTTTATTATGTCCTCCATGTCATCTTCTTCCTCGCATTCTTCTATGTGTGCGCACACAGCTGAAATGGTTTCCTTCAGCTTCTGTCCATTTTCCTTGGTTGCGCTCAATTCTTACTTGGTGTTATTTGATTCCTGCCTTAACTAATTGATGTCTTCAGTTAACCGCACATACTTATCATATGAGGTGATGCCTCTCTCATGAATTTCTTCTGCAACTTTGATGTGCAACTCATTCAGGGACTCTAGGGGTAAGGCTCCAATGTTCAGGTCGAGGCACCCAGTCTTTAGTGCCTCCTTAACCATTTCATTTGGGTAAATCACATAGCTAGGTTCAAGTTTCAAGACGCGCAAATACTTACTTCCAGTGATAGGTGGTCTTCTTTGTATGCTTGGCTCTGGTAATTTCCTGTTAATACCTGAACCTTATGTTCCGCGTCGGATACTTCAGTGCGCAACTGTGCTTGCGCACTCATGCATTTAGCACACAATTGCGCTCGCACCTCCAATGACTGTGTGATACAGGATACCTTTGCATCAAGACAGTAAGCTATCAAGAGCTTACCTCGCAGCAACCTTCAATGACTCAATGCATCCATGAGACTGCGCGTCCTTTCCAGGATGTTCAATTCTAACCATTCTACTTAACATCCTTTATCCCTTTACTCCGTTCAAGTTCTTATTAGTAACTTGTGGGTGGTTTAATAACAGATATTACTGCGCGCTCCAATCATTGCACTCAAACTCAATGTTCACTACTTGACCAATAGATAGATTCATACATTCCAATCGACATATTCATACATTTTGAATACTTAACATTCCTTCGTGCATGCATTACTTAACATATTATTCCCATTCTCTGCGGCGAATACATATAAAAGAAATCACATAACGGAAGTTTCCAGCATTAAACATTCATACCAAACAATTAAACAATCATAAAACACATTGGTCACACAACACAGAATTTAACGTGGTTCACCCCCCGGATGGAGGCTACGTCCACAAGAACGGTTGTTAATATTGCTCTTAATGGGAAGGGTACAACCATTCTTAGTCTGCGTACTCAGCTGCAGACTCTCTTCCGACCTTTACCCATGTTCTGCCCAATAATAGCTTATGCGCTACCATGCGCGGCGTCTTGTTGCGCGACTGTGCCTTAGTCATTGCCATCGCATGACAAGTGCAAAACCTCAAATTGTTCGTTTCCTGCCGTCGCTTGCAATGCGCTTTCACCAAAACTGCTTTCTCTTCCTACCGCAGCGCACAATGCGCAATTATCAAAATTGCCTTTTCTTCCTGCTGCAGCGCGCTACACGCGACTTTCCATACTTATATATTTTTCCAACCCACTTGGGCCCCACCCGACATGTATCCAAATGATACATATACAAATACATGATCCACCTGATCATACAATGTATCCACCTGATACATATACAAATACATGATCCACTTGATCATACAATGTATCCACCTGATACATATACAATTACATGATCCACTTGATCATAACAAGCATCCAACATGATACATATACATATATGTGATCCAACTGATCATAACAAGCATCCAACATGATGCATATACATATACATGATCCAACTAATCATATCCAACATCCAACATGATGCATATACATATACATGATCCAACTAATCATATCCAACATCCAACATGATGCATATATATATACATGATCCAACTGATCATACCAAGCAGTATCTGGAGCATCATCCTGATGCTCATCACACAATGCTTACATCCACAACCATGGGAAGGATCCTCCTCTCACCATGCTTGGAATGGCTTCTGCAAATGTGTCTCATCACTTCTTCCTCGAAGTATCTTCAATCTGAAGAACACCAAGCCTCTCTCTGAAGTACTCAAACTTCACTCTGGCTAGTGGTTTCATCAACACATCTGCAATCTTCTCATCCATCGCAACATACAGGAGCTTCACTGCTCCTCTCTGCACCATATCCCTGATATAGTGATATTTTATCTCAATGTGCTTCGACCTGTCGTGGAACATTGGATTCTCAAAAATCTTAACGCAACTCTGGTTTTCAAAAAATATACCAGTAGCCTCCAACGAGAGATCAAATAACTCAGACAATAGATTCCAGAGCCATACTGCCTCATAGCTAGCTGAACAAGCTACAACATACTCAACTTCAGCTGTACTAAGTGATACGCAGGACTGCTTCCTGCTAAACCAAGAGATCACACATGATCCCATAATAAAGCAGCACCCAGAAGTTCTCTTCCTATCTGCAGCACTGCCTGCCCAATCTAAATCAACATAACCCTGCAGGTTAAACTTTTGATTCACATTATACTTGAGCCCATAATTAACCATACCCTTCAGGTACCTCAGAATATGCTTTACAGCAACCAAGTGAACACCTCTCAAATCCGTCAGGAACTAGCTCAATGTGTTTACCGCAAAGCAAATATCTGGTCTCGTGTTCTTCAGGTACATCAAGGACCTAATCATTTGACGATACATAGTGACATCAACCGGCTCAGATAAGCATCACACAGAAGCTTCAGGTTCGGTGCCATAGGTGTGGCCATGACCTTGCATTCCATCATCCCGAACCTCTTCAGGATCTCTATTGCATACTTCCCTTGTCCAAGGAAGATTCCATCTGCACTCTGCCACACCTCCATGCCTAGGAAATAGTGCATCATCCCCAAGTCCTTCATCTCGAACTTGGAAGCAAGCTTCCTATTGGTGTCAACAATCAACTCATCCTCACCTATTACAAATAGGTTCATCCACATACAAAAGTAGTATCATTGGATTGCCTTCCTCAACCTTCTAGTAAAGGTTGGAATCTGCTTTACTCTTGGTAAAGCCCAAACTGGATAGAAAGTTGTCTATCCTACCATACCAAGTCCTAGGAGCTTGCTTCAAGCCATACAAGTCTTTCTTCAACCTGCACACATATGACTCTTTGTCATGTGTCTCAAAACCAGGTGGCTGCTCCACATACACTTCCTCCTCGACTACACCATTCAAAAAAGTTGTCTTGAGATCCATCTGGTGTATCTTCCATTTCATCATTGCAGCTAGAGCAAGTACTGATCTAATGGAAGTGTATCTGGCCATAGGAGAAAAAGTATCTTCATAATCAATCCCTTCTTTTTGGGAGAATCCACGAGCTACAAATCTCGCTTTGTATTTCTCTATGCTGCCAAGTGTAGCATGCTTCATCTTGTAGATCCACTTGGAAGTCACAATAGACTTCTCTTTAGGTCTTGGGACTGCATCCCAAACATCATTCTTCATGATCGACTGGTACTCCTCGATCATGGCATTCTTCCCGAATCCTAGGAACTTCAATATATTCAATAGATAACTTTGTTGCTGAACAAATGTTGTAGTCCTTCTTTTGTAGATGATGGTATATGATCTTTCCTACAAAACAAGTTAAATTGCATGATTAGAAACATCTCATAGTTTTCAGAACAAATTCTTACACATAAATAAATATGTCATATAGTCATACAATTATCTTAGCCAATGCTTCAATACAACATTTATCCATATCCTGTAACTTTCTAGATGCCTTCCAATCTCTACCAAAACATTGTTAAGAGTGTGCACAACTCCCAACATGTCAGCAAATAGGTTTCATTCTAGATAAGTAACAATGGAATGTTGTATAGTGCCATAGGCCACTTACCCATCACATGCATATTAGTAGTATATTGTTCATTAATGCAATTATTCTAATATTCATAATACACACCCTAAGTCTAGGAACATAAGCATATACATCATTTATTTAAACAAACAAATATACAATAAATGACAATTCAAATACTTATCTTTGTTTGGTTTGTAGGGTGGACTCCCTCTCAATATTTGCTTCCTTTTAGGAACTACTGGAGTGTGCTCCCTCTTGATCTTTGCTTCCTCGATTACCTATCCTTGAACTTATATCCATCCTCGATCACTTATGCATACTTACTAGTATCATCATTGCGTTATCCTCGAGGTCTCATACATACACTCATTAGTATAATCTCAATACTATCAAAACACAATAATCTTAAACATGTATAGTCATGATCATTTCAAACACAAATAATAAACATTAGTATTCAAGGTTTCAGGGAATACTTCTTTTACTCATGCATATTCTTTATTTGACCAAAAGGAATTTTCTGGTTAGTCATATCATCAATCAAGGTAAGAGACATAATATGCATAAACCCTTGATTACTTACATTTCTAACTACATGAATAATCATTATCAACCATACAATAGTATAAGATACTAACACAAGGTAGGATTCTAACTTGATATAGGAAAAGCATACCTGGTTATCATATTTGCTAGTTATGTCTAGCAATGCTTCTTGTTCTCTTCAATGACTTGTGCTAGTAACCTGCATATATCATAGGTTAAACATTATAGAACCAAGTTATACATACCTCGTAAGTAGATTTTCTATGTGATCCATGACAATGGATGAATCTTTGTCTTCATGTCACCATGGTCATAGTTCTTGAACTAGAACATGATTTGTCTTTCTAGATGTACCTTTCATATTAGCGGACAACATCATCCTCATACCATAAACTTAATCATGAACATATCTCAAAACATACCTGGATAATTCATACCTATCGAGATTGCTTGTAATCTTCTTATGTAAGGCCTTAGCCTCATCTCCCCTTGAAACATGAACTTCTTCACTTATGCAGGTGACCAATCCATTCTCTTCTAGGATTAACCCAATCCACTTGATTGCAGAAACTCGATCTGGAGTTGGATTAGGGTTTGTTAGGGAAACCCTAAAAATTCAAACTTTGAATTTCAAACTTCTGAAAGGATAGAAAGATGCGCCTTGATGAGCTGATCAACTTGGTATACTCATAATTTGAAAACTGCAAAGTTTCACCCCTCAAATTTTCTTTTCAATCTTCTGGATTCATAGGGAGGACCCTAAATTAGGGTTTGAGTTTCCCGAAGCTTCACCAAACCAAATAGTTTGATCGAAAGCTATAAAATTCTATTTTTCCAAGGATATTCTAGCTATGGTCACAGATTTCAAAAATTTCCATTTTTGCAGAAGCCCTAATTTTTCACTTTTCTGATCAAAGTCCAGAACTAGGGTTTGATCAAGCCCGGCCTTTTGCCTAACCAAAAAATTCAATCTTGGTCTCTAAATTTTGATTTTGATGAGTAGCATCCAACCGTGGTCTCCGATAAAAAAATTCCAACATTCTTCAAAACCGTAAATTCCTGGAGCCATGAATGAAGGTGCTCAAAATCCAATTCTGTTTTGACAGAAATATGTGCCTGATTCTTTCTAGTGTAACTCCAAAATTTCAGATCTTCAAGGTCTGAAAATTCTTCTTGTGGTATCTTGACTTGTTATCCTTCTAACCCCATAGGTATGACCTCAATTGGATTCTCTGAGAGAGAGAGAGTTAAGCCAATTGTAGCAACGTGACCTATTTATCGGATAAAGCAGGAGAGCGAACTTGTACGGAATGCCACGTGTCACTGGTTCAATTTTGGCCTCTGAAAAACTTACATGAGAAATGAAAGTCTATTCCCTACCTGTCAATTTGTACAAAATTTCATTTGGAGCTTCCTAGCCCAAGTTATGACCTTTTTTCCTAGGTCACCTGTTTATGACTTAGATCTGGAAGAGGCAAAAACCCTAGATTGTACAGATCATAACTCACAAAGTACAACAAATTAGAAGTTGTGCTTCTGACACAAGGTACATGGGGATGTTATATATGACCTGAAAAGGTTTAAGATCCTGAACCTTTTCCAAAATGTATTTATAGCGAAAGTGCTACGATGACAGGTTTTTTCTATATCAATCCCTAGCTTCGCAAGTGCAACAAGTGTCATAAATGCCATACCATGCTTTCTTTCAGGATAGCTCTGATACCATGTTAGTTTTTTAGGAATTTCAATCTGATCTAGGATCTTAACTGATAGAATAACATGTACAACATGTCTACAGCATATCAATCATGGACACAATAATGCAAGCACACAAGAGACACAGAGTTTCACCGGGGAAAACCAGAAGGTGAAAAACCCTGCAACTTCCTTAGAGATAGATAGAGCCATGATACAAAAACCAAGCATAAGAGATATACTCCTAGCAGCAGCTTCTCCTCCTCCAATAGTGCACTACTTTCCAATGAGTGTGTGAGTGAAAAATAGAATGATCAAATAGAGTGCCTCCCGCACTCTATTTATACACTAACTTGACTTGCCTAATAACCTTACCGGTCGGCCTTAACTTAACCACATAACATAATGCTGACAGGGCCGAACCCCACTAGGGTGGTCTAATAACCCTTTTACCCACATGACTCATATAGGGCCAACCCCATCAAGGTGGTCTAATAACCCATCAAGTATAAGTTACGACACTTACAATATAAATGACGACACGTCCGTATAGAGGAGTAATAACATCTCTATAGGATTACAATATACATAGGTGAAATACATTCCAAAGTTACAATTACATCAACACTATCAATATACTAAGGAATATTTTGCTGGGGTTTTTTCTGTCAAGTTTTAGAGGGTTTACCTAGGGTAAATTTGTGTGTCAACTGTGAATGTTTATGCTTCTAATTATTCATTGTTTTCAAGTACTATTGTAAATCCGAATTAAAGATACAAAAATTAACATGATATCATAGACTAGGGCATGAAAGAGCTAAGTTCAACAATCAATCTTGAGTGTACGTTGATCCTGGGTGAGTACAGTACTTGAAGAATGGCTTCAATCTCAGTAATATCGAAAGAAAGAATTAAAGGAACTTATAACTTGAATACTTGGAAGGCCAACATTCTAAATATCCTGGAAGATAATGATTTGGATGGATACATATCTAGTGTTGTTGAAGAGACTACCTCTAATGCAAGGAGCACTACTTTCAAGAAGAATCAATCCAAAGCAAAGAGAGTCATTTATGATTATCCGAAAGACAATTTGATGCCAGTGACTAATCCATTGAAGACTACAAAGGAATTTTTAAACACTTTGACCAATATTTATGAGAAGAATTCACACAATCAGAAGATAGCATTGAAGAACAAACTTTGTAATCTGGAGATAGAGAAGGACGAAGCTATTGCTTCCTTCTTCACAAAGATATCTCAAGTACGATCTCATACAAAATGTTGTCGATGGCCTTCCATCTTCATGGGAGACATTCTTGGTCGTAGTAAATGGTTGAGAAGTGCAACCAAAATTTGAAATATTGTAGCATGATTTCCTATAAGAGGAAGGGTGAACCAAATCAAATATGCTTCCTCCAAAGAAGAGAACCTTTCTCTTACATCACAGATGAAGAGAGAAAAGAAATAATTTTCTTAGAAGAAGTTTCATCATCAAAAGGAAAATGAATACAACAAGAAATTTTATAAGTCTAAATTTAAATGCTTCAACTGCAATAACAAGGGTCATTTTGCAAGAGACTTCCATACAAAGAAAAGAGGAAATTTCAAGGCTATATTCCATTCTTCTACTACTACAGAAGATGAACCTAAAATAAAGAAGTATTTGAATGATCGAGAGACAAGGAAGGAGTACTATCTTGTCTCAACCCTATCTAGATCCATTACCACTAGTGCTGAGACATGGCCAGTGGATAGTGGTGCATCCAAACACATGACTGGATATAGGGGAGATATCACAAATCTGAAGGAAAATAAGTTCTCCTATTAAGTGGAACTTGGAGATAATACCACCTATTCAATCCAAGGAGTTGGATCCACTTCTTTTCGGTTGGATTTAGGAGATGTACTACATGTTGATGAGATTATGTTTTTTCTTGGTATGAAGAAGAACCTCTTGTTTTTTTTCAGTTCTAGAATATAAAGGATTCAGAGTAATATTTATGGAAATTAAAGCGCTCTTGTGGCCTAAGAATACATACTTGAACTATGGATCTATAATTGGAGTTAGAGAAGGAGGTCTCTACAAATTTTCTGAAAATCTCATTCAAGCCATGATCCATGATACAATCAGTCCTTGTGAACTCTGGCATAGTAGGATTGGTCATATTGATTTCAAATAGCTACCTCGCTTATAGAAGATGGTAAAAGGAATGCCCGTGTTTCAATCTAAACATGATGGTATTTGTAGAGGTTGTTCTCTTGGAAATAACATCAAGAAGAGCTTTCCAAGTAGTACCAAAATATACAAAGGGATCCTGTTAATTTTTGAGCATTAATTCAATATACTCTAGGATCTTACTGAGAGAATAACATGTACAGCATATCAAGTATAACAATGCATATCAATCACACCAAGCGATCACATGAGACAATAGACACACAGAGTTTCACTAGGGAAAACCATAAAGGTGAAAAAACCCACAACTTCCTCAGAGATAGAAAGAGCAATGATACAACCAAAGTACTACCAAAGTACAAGAGATAGTCTTCTCCTAGCAGTTGATCCTCTTCCTCACATGTGTGCCACTATCCGAGTGATGGAAGAGTGAGTAAGTGAATGATCAAATAGAGATCTCCCAATCTCTATTTATACATGTCCTGTCCTGCCCAATAAACCAGTGGGGCCGACTTGTCTAACTTAACCCAATAACCCACGGTTAACTTAATCAGGGCCGACCCCACACATGGTGGTCTAATAACCCATCGCCAAGTTACGACACTTGCGACACTTGTCAATACAAACGATGACACTTCCGTATAGAGGAATAATAACATCTCTATAGGAGTACAATATACATAGATGAAATACATAGGTGAAATACATTCCAAAGTTACATATACATCAACAATCCCTCTTAACTAGGAAAGTATTTCTCAACACAGATTTGCAAGCACAAGTCTTCTTCTCTGGATCATCATCACTCGATCATCGTCATTGCTGCTATCTCCAATGTACTCGTCATAGGAAGTTCTACAGAGACAATCCTTTTTCATACTAGATGTAGGCCCACCACCTGTAGGTCTTCATCATCACTAGCCATACTATGGAATCCTCAGGACTGATTACGTGCATCAACAAAACCTTGAAAGAGCATCCCAGGACTGATTACGAGCTTATTGCTCAACCTATCGGATCTCCCAGGATCTTCTACATGTTGACCTTCACAAAACCTACTCAGAGCATCCCAGGATATTACGAGCACACTGCTCTACCTGTCTGGATCTCGATAGAGTATCCCAGGATGTTCTGAGCACATCGCTCTACCTGTCCAGGTTTTAAAGGACTTTTTCTATGTGAAATTTTGCAAAACCTACTTAGAGCATCCCAGGATGTTACAAGCACACCGCTCTACATGTCTAGATCTCGATAGAGAATCCCAGGATGTTACGAGCACACTGCTCTACCTGTTCAGATTTTAAAGGATCTTTTCTATGCAAAACCGTAGCAAAACCTACTCAGAGCATCCCAGAATGTCAGGAGCACACCGCTCTACCTGCCTGGATCTCGATAGAGCATCCCAGGATGTTACAAGTACACCGCTCTACCTGTCTGTATTTTAAAGGATCTTTTCTATGCTACCTACACAACCTATCCACTGCCACAGAGTATTAACCTGATACTCACCATACATCATCTTGATGTACATCATCACATGATAAAATTGATCATCATCATAGCATCAACCTGATGTGTATCATCTGGAGCAACATCCTGAAGCTCATCATCTATGATCATCCTAATCAAACAGTATATTGATCTGATGCATACAAAGTATCTACCTGATACATATCATCGTACATGATCTACCTGATCATATAAATTCATCCATCTGATATACATAATGCATCCACTTGATACATACATAAGTACATGATCTACCTGATCATACAATGCATCCACCTGATACATACATAAGTACATGATCTACCCGATCATATAATGCATCCACCTGATACATATACAAAAAATACATGATCCACCTGATCATACAATGTATCCACTTGGTACATAAATACATGATCCACCTGATCATATCAAGCATCCAACATGATGCATATACAAATACATGATCAAACTGATCAAAGCATCCAACATGATGCATATACAAATACATGATCAAACTGATCAATGCATCCAACTGATGCATATACAGAGCAGTAACTAGAGCATCATCCTGATGCTCATCATCCAATGCTTATATCCACATCCATGGGAAGGATCCTCCTCTCACCATCCTTGGAATGGCTCCTACAAATGTGTCCATCACTTCTTCCTCGAAGTGTCGTCAATCTGAAGAACACCAAGCCTCTCTCTGAAGTATTCAAAATTCACTCTGGCTAGTGGTTTCGTCAACACATCTGCAACTTGCTCATCCGTTGCAACATACAGGAGCTTCACTACTCCTCTCTGCACCATATCCCTGATATAGTGATATTTGATCTCAATGTGCTTCGACCTGTCATGGAACACTGGGTTCTCAAATAGTTTCACACAACTCTGGTTGTCACAAAAGATACCAGTAGCCTCCAGCGGGAGATCAAATAAATCAGATAGTAGCTTCCGGAGCCATACTACCTCACAACTAGCTGAACATGCTGCAGCATACTCTACCTCAGCTGTACTCAGTGCTACGCAGGATTGCTTCCTGCTAAACCAAGAGATCACACCTGATCCCATGCTGAAGCAGCACCTAGATGTGCTCTTCCTATTTGCAGCACTACCTTCCCAATCTGAATCAACATAACCATGCAGGTTAAACTTTTGATTCACATCATACTTGAGCCCATAATTAATTGTACCCTTCAGGTACCTCAGAATATGCTTTACAACAACCAGGTGAACACCTCTGGGATCCATCAGGAACTGGCTCAATGTGTTCACTGCAAAGCAAATATAAGGTCTAGTGTTAGTCAGGTACATCAAGGACCCAATCATTTGACGATACATAGTGACATCAACCAGATTAGATGAAGCATCACACAGAAGCTTCAGGTTCGATGCCATAAGTGTGGCCATGACCTTGCAGTCCATCATCCCGAACCTCTTCAGGATCTCTACTACATACTTCCCTTTCACAAGGAAGATTCCATCTGCACTATGCCACAACCCCATGCCTAGGAAATAGTGCATCATCCCCAAGTCCTTCATATCGAACTCGGCAGCAAGCCTCCTCTTGGTATCGGCAATCAATCCATCCTCACCTGATACAAACAGGTCATCCACATATAAAAGTAGTATCACAGGATTGCCTTCCTCAACCTTGTAGTAAAGGTTGGAATCTGCTTTACTCTTAGTAAAGCCCAAAATGGATAGAAAGCTGTCTATCCTACCATACCACCTCTTAGGAGCTTGCATCAAGCCATACAAGGCTTTCTTCAACTTACATACATATGACTCCCTGTCATGTGTCTCAAAACCAAGTGGCTGCTCCACATACTCTTCCTCCTCGACTACACCATTCAAGAAAGTTGTCTTGACATCCATCTGGTGTATCTTCCATTTCATCACTGCAGCCAAAGAAAGTACTGATCTAATGGAAGTGTATCTGGCCAAAGGAGAAAAAGTCTCTTCATAATAAACCCCTTCTTTCTAGGAGAAGCCACGAGCTACAAATCTCACTTTATATTTCTCTATGCTACCATTTGCAGCATGCTTGATCTTATAGATCCACTTGGAAGTCACCACAGACTTCCCTGCAGGTCTTGGGACTACATCCCAAACATCATTCTTCATGATCGACTAGTATTCCTCGATCATGCCATCCTTCCATTCTTTCTTTTCCGCTGCTTCTTCATAACTGGAAGGTTCTTTGTTCATAATATCACAGAGTAGGGAAACATAATTGGTATGTGATCTAGTCCTCTTTCTTTCTCTGTGTTATTCTTCTGGAATTCCATATCTTTCTGCATCTTGAATGAGCTCTCTAGCCCATGTAGGCTTCCTCTTGTGAGAGTTCTTCTCATGGGGTGGATCTATAGGTATTTGTGGATCTTCAACTTCACGATCTGCTTCTGGAATTGCTTCATTCACGGTGGTGTCTTGGAATCTGTTTTCCTTTGGTTCTTCATGATCTTCAACAGGTGTCTTCCTTGAGTTTATGAAAGCTGATTTTTCATCAAATGTTACATCCCTGCTAACATCAATCTTCTTGAACCCTGGAAAGTATATTCTGTAAGCCTTCGAGCTTTCACTGTACCCCACAAAGATACCCTTATTTCCTAAAGTATCTAGCTTTGTCCTCTTTTCCTTTGGAACATGTGTATATACTGGACAACCAAATATTCTGAGATGGCTGACTTCATGTTTCTTACTAGAGAAAACTTTTTCTGGTGTCTTGTTGTCCAATATCTTGTGAGGTGTTCTGTTCTGCACATATATAGCTGTCCTAGGTGCTTCTGCCCAAAGATGCATAGGTAGATCCTGGTCATGCAGCATTGCTTGTGCTGCTTCCATGATAGTTCTATTCTTCCTTTCTGCAACTCCATTCTGTTGTGGATTGTAGGGAGCAGTCAACTCCCTCTTAATCCTTGAATCACTGCATAACTTCTTGAAATCACCTTAAGTGAATTCTCCACCATTATCATATCTGAATGTCTTGATCTTCTTATCAATTTTATTTTCCATCAAGGCTTTGAATTCCTTGAACTTATCAAATACTTCATCTTTGTTCTTCAAGAAATCAGCCCAAGTATTCCTAGATAAATCATCAATGAAAGAAACATAGTATACCTACCCACTTAGAGAACTGGATGACATCGGGCCGCATACATCAGAGTGGATGGTCTCCAATATTCCTTTTGCTTTGCTTTCACTGCTTGGAAATGCCTTCTTAATGTTCTTTCCTTTTGCACATCCTTTGCAAACACCTTCATGCTTTGTCTTGATTTCAGGAAGACCTTCTACAGCTTTGCTTGCAATTGGTAGTGCTCTATAGTGCACATGTGCAAGCCTTCTATGCCAAAGTTCACTTGGATCCATGGATTCATGTACCATGGCATGTTCAGGTTGTCCCTTCAATTGTACAATCCTACCTCTTGCTCTTCAATCACTACTGCATCATCTATAGTTTTACTGTTTGGCCACATTAGGACTTGGCCATCTACAAATGCAACCCTCATGCCTTTTGAATCCAATGCATATATGGAGAGTAGGTTCTTCTTGATCCCAGGTATATATAGAACATCTTTCATATTCAAAGAATTCCCAGAGTCTAGGTTGTAGGAGGCTTCACCACTTCCTTTGATAGGATATTGATATTCATCCCCAAGTTTCACCTTATGGGGTGA
This sequence comes from Larix kaempferi, assembly GCA_027924585.1. Taxonomy (NCBI): domain Eukaryota; kingdom Viridiplantae; phylum Streptophyta; class Pinopsida; order Pinales; family Pinaceae; genus Larix; species Larix kaempferi. The sequence goes on from BSBM01000264.1 coordinate 8,062,292, forward strand.
CTCATGTTTAGATAGATTTGCAAAAGATTCTTTAAACCCAGTCATGTGTTTGGAAGCCCTACTATCAAGGAAACATCATTGCCTTGCCAGTTGCAGGTCTCCCTCTGTCGACGACAACCCCTCTATTCCAGAGGATAGACCCAAAGGTCCCTGTGCCTTGGACTCATCACCATCTGTGGTGAGTGTCTACGGACCATTCTGAGAGGAGTCATCAGTGCCTCTTCGAGTGGTTGTTTCTTGCATGCTCGAATTCAACACCTTGATCACATCGTTGAGAATCGCACAGGGTATATATCCCTTCAGTTATTGGTCGAAGACCCTGGATTTCCCCTGACTCTAGCACATTGGTGAGTCACTTTGGAATGCCCAGTTATATGTTCCCATGGATGTCCGGGTTGCATTGGTGATTGTATTCGGAAGCCATCCAGTTATATGCTTCATTGAGTACCCAGTTCAGTTCTAGTTCAGTGTACCATTGAGGGTATGACTCCCCGTCACTATGATCCAGCAGCTCATCAGTTCCTCTGGTACCACACTCAGCAACACTGTTTTTATTCCAGTGTATCAGTTCTTCAGCTCAGACATGGTCAAACCAGCAGTATGTTCCAGATTTGTGTCCCCTCTGGACTCTTATGATGTACACAGTGGTTCTCTGTGTATCTTACAGGTCCCCCTTTTCGGGCCTCATTGTTATGTTTATATATCTTGATACGAGCATGGGTATGCCCACCTTGTCCATATATTGAGATTCTTTCTCCTTTGAGGCCATGTATATTTCAAGTCCCCATTTATTGGACCCCCTTGTTATTGTTCTATATCTTGATACGAGCATGGGAATGCCCACCTCGTCCATATGTTTAGATTATTCCTCATTCATTATTGAGGTCATGTACTTTTAGTTTTTGCAGTTTGTTCAGGACTGTTGTTTCGGGCTCTAGTTTGTTTCTTCTCCCCTCCACACCCTAGGAAAACCATAAGAGACTTATGATGTATATCGGCCATATGATGAGCTCCTGCCCTCACACATCAGGGAGCAATCTGTTAACACACAAAAAGTGCTCACTACCTCATCTCCCTCATTACATGACTCATTTGTCCATATTTCCTACCATATTTGCCTCCAAAACCTTAAAACCCCATTAAAAATCCTCCAAAGAGGCAAAAAAAACCATTAAAAAGGCCTCCAAAAGGCAAAAAAAACCATTAAAAAAGCCTCCAAAAGGCCAAAAAACCCCTTTTTCCCCCAAAATAATCCAAAATTCCTCCAAAATAGCAAAAACCCTCTAAAAAGGGAATAAAAAATACAAAAAGAGGAAAAAGAGGGAAAAAGAAAGCAAAAGCCCTATACAGCTGACCTAAACCATATGGTGCCCAAAACCATGGACCAGCACTCCACCACTAAAAACCTATAAATAGGTGATGGAGGCCCCCCATTTCACATCCACAATCATCCATATCTTTACTATGCCAAAATCACTCCTGAAACCCTAGCTCACCCTTGAGCTACTTTCACATTTGAGTACCCCTTTGGCCCATTTCCAAAACCCTTTGGAGAAAGAGAAAGGAACAACACTGGAGCTTGGAAGCAACCCTCTTGGACTGCTGCAAGGGCTTCACCAACCTTCACATTGACGGTATAATCAATATAAAAAACCAATTTTATTATCTTTCTGTTATTTTATGCACATGCTTAGAGTAGTTACTGTTTTATTTACTGTTTTTACTGAACTGTTACTAAGGAGTCCCTTCTCCTTAGTAGGTGCTCATTTGCACAAGCTAGGGTGAATAGTTTTAAACGTGGACCATACAAAAAAATCCCCTGGGACCCACTACCCCCCCGAACACAATGAAAAATGCAGGTATGAGTTTATTGGAATACCTGTAACTCCCAGATCTGAAAATGGTTGGTCGGATCGTCCAGAAACACCAACTAAGCTCTAGTCCACTCTAATCTGTAGTCAAAGTCAACAAGTCCAAATGACACTTGTCATGTTGGACCCACTTACTATTTATAATCTGTTGACTTTTTCTTGTTTTGGCCATTCTGAACCCATACAGAGTCCATTTTTCGAACCGTTTCCACCACTGGAATCAGCACGACGAGACCGTCATGATGGTCGACTTGTTTTCTTATTTTTTTGCATCATTTTTTGAGCATTTTTTCTAGACACCACTAGTCGCCTCGGTTTGCATGCCACTTCGGCCACTCTCCATTTTTGATATATTTTATATCATCGGATTCATTTTTCCGAGCCCGTGATGATGCTTGAGATCATTTCTTGCTCTCACCCCCATATTTTTTGGGTATTTTTTTCAAAACACCCCCCGTCGCCTCGGTTTACATGCCACATCGGCCGTTATCCATTTTTAACACTTTTTATATCGCTGGATTCATTTTTCCGAGCTCGTGATGATGCTTGAGATCATTTCTCGCTCTCACCAGGTACAATTTTAACATTGTGTCTCGACACCTTGCTGCCTTGGTTTGCGCGCCACATCGGCTTCCATCGGATTATTCCACATTTTTACATGAGCCATTCACTCCTTTCATACTGTAATTATTTCATTATTTTGCCACCATTCATTATCCTGCAAGGAGGCCCACTAGTGTTCCCCCCTACCCTCATTCTTGGTCATCATCAACGTTCCTTGATTGAGCACTTCCTCCTTGCCTGGCCATTCCTTTTGTTAAGTATAATTTTATCCCTTTTTCGGGTCGGAAAAGTCCTTTACGAAAAAGGCACTTAGGGAGTTTCTGTTAAGCTCTTTTCTAATTTCTAAAACAATGAAAATATCGCCGAGCAATCTTGCTTCCTTTCATGCTCGTTAAAGTACTTGAAAGGGCGTCTATCTGGTATAAGTTTAACCCTTTTCCAGACCTGGTAGACTAATTATGAAAAAGGAATACTCTAGTCACATCGGCTAGAAGAGTTCTACATTGTATCCTTTTATGCTTCTTCGGGCCTTGGAGACTAACACACGAAAAAGAAACCCCCTAGAGTCTTCTTATCGCTTTTAGACTCTCTAAAATTGAAAGCAACCACAAGCATGAACTATCCTGGGCTCATACAAATCCACACGACAGTACCATTCCATTCTTTCAGAGTCTTCTTATCGCTTTCAGACTCCTTAAAATTGAAAGCAACCGCGAGCATGAACTGTCCCGGGCTCATATAAATCCACACGACAGTGCCATTTTAAACACACTTCTTCTAGTTCCTTAACCCATGAAGAAGTCCCCCCATGCCTCTTGGAACTATGATCGATCATCTCGGCAGTACCCCCAATCAGGTCGCCTTTGTTCAGAGTATTCTGCAATCTCCTGCCATTTTACACCAACTTGAGTATCCCTCATCCCAGTCACTATCCTTGATCCATTACAGATATGATCCCTTCCCCTCCAGTCAGTTTCATATGCTTCCTGATCATCCCCCATCATCATACTCTAAACAGAGGAAGTTTGAGTCCACCCACTCTACTTGCCCAGTTATTCCCTACCCCCACAGTATGTCAGTCCTACCATCAGTACTCTCACACTTCGGTTCTCCACCTCGTGCTCCTATCAAGGAAACATCATTGCCTTGCTAGTTACAGGTCTCCCTCTGTTGGCGATAGCCCCTCTATTCCATAGGATAGACCTAGAGGTCCCTATGCCTTGGACTCATCACCATCTGTGGTGAGTGTCTACGGACCATTTTGAGAGGATTCATCAGTGCCTCTCCAAGTGGTTGTTTCTCACATGCTCGACTTCAACACCTTGATTGCATCGTTGAGAGTCGCGCAGGGTATATATCCCTTCAGTTATTGGTCAAATACCCCGGATTTACCTGGACTCTAGCACATTGGTGAGTCACTTTGGAATGCCCAGTTATATGTTCCCGTGGATGTCCAGGTTGCATTGGCGATTGTATTCGAAAGCCATCCATTTATTTGCTTCCTTGAGTACCCAGTTCAGTTCCAGTTTAGTGTACCATTGAGAGTATGACTCCCCGTCACTATGATCCAGCATCTCATCAGTTCCTCTGGTACCACACTTAGCAGCACTATTGTTATTCCAGTGTATCAGTTCTTCAGCTCAGACATGGTCAGACCATCAGTATGTCCCATATTTGTGTCCCCTTTGGACTCTTATGATGTACACAGTGGTTCTCTATGTATCTTACAGGTCCCCCTTTTCGGGCCTCATTGTTATGTTTATATATCTTGATACAAGCATGGGTATGCCCGCCTCGTCCATTTATTGAGATTCTTCCTCCTTTGAGGCCATGTATATTTCAGGTCCCCATTTATTGGACCCCTTTGTTATTGTTCTATATCTTGATACGAGCATGGGAATGCCCGACTCGTCCATATGTTCATATTATTCCTCATTCATTATTGAGGTCATGTACTTTCAGTTTTTGCGTTTGTTCGGGACCGTTGTTCCAGGATCTAGTTCGTTTCTTCTCCTCTCCACACCCCAGGAAAACCATAAAAGACTTATGATGTCTATCGTCCATATGATGAGCTCCTGCCCTCACACATCAAGGGGCAATCTGTTAACACACAAAAAGTGCTTACTACCTCATCTCCCTCATTACATGATTCATTTGTCCATATTTCCTACCTTATTTGCCTCCAAAACCTTAAAAACCCATTAAAAATCCTCCAAAAGGACAAAAAAACCCTTTTTTCCCCCAAAATAATCCAAAATTCCTCCAAAATAGAAAAAACCCTCCAAAAAGGGAATAAAAAATACAAAAAGGAAGAAAAGGAGGGAAAAAGAAAGCAAAAACCCTATACATCTGACCTAAACCATATGGTGCCCAAGACCATGGGCCAACACACCACCACTAAAAACCTATAAATAGGTGATGGAGGCCCCCATTTCACATCCACAATCATCCATATCCTTACTCTACCAAAATCACTCCTGAAACCCTAGCTCACCCTTGAGCTACTTTCACATTTGAGTGCCCCTTTGGCCCATTTCCAAAACCCTTTGGAGAAAAAGAAAGGAACAACACTGGAGCTTGGAAGCAACCCTCTTGGACTGTTGCAAGGGATTCACCAACCTTCACATTGGCGGTATAATCAATACAAAAAATCAATTTTATTATCTTTCTGTTATTTTATGCACATGCTTAGAGTAGTTACTGTTTTATTTACTGTTTTTACTGAACTGCTACTAAGGAGTCCCTTCTCCTTAGTAGGTGGTCATTTGTATAAGCTAGGGTGAAAACCCTAGCTACAAGATGCATTTGTTGATTCACTCACTCAAGAAAAGGACAATCTGGTCAAAATGAGGGATCAATCACCCTCTAAAGACTTTGCACTTGTTGCTCAAGGAGCAAAGAGTTTCAAGAATGACAAATCCAAATAGAAGATATTGTCAGATGAAGAGGATTCTGATGGAGATTCCAAATCCAAGAAGATGAAGAAGGAGAAGCCCAAGTGTTCTTATTGCTATAAAGGCACTCATCCTGAGAAATCTTGCTTCAAGAAGAAATTGGACATCATGTCCAAGATGCTTGAAGAGCATGACATAGATGTTCCTGACTTTGCAAAGAAAGAACGAGGCAAGCTTGCTGTAGAACAAGAACTATGTCTCCAAGCCTCTCCCAAAGGTAATAATGTTTATGCTTTGAGTGCTAGAGTGAAATATAATTCTGATGTCTCTAATATTGATTCACATTCTGATATATCAGAATCAAAAACCTACACCTCTTCCTTGGAACAATCTTTAGTTAGTTCATCCAAGTCTACTCTCAAAACTAGTCAATTTTTACTAGCTTCTGGCTTGTCTTCTGAAAGGTCTTTCCACCATCATTCAAATATTTTAGATTCTGATTTAGAAGATGATTTAAATTTTGATATGCAGGTCATTACATATCCCACATCATATTCCCAACCTTTGGATGCACAAAATACCCTACAAACCCCAAGTTCTCCAGTTAAGAAACTACACAAATCTATGTTTTCCTACATTGTGTCACTTACCTCTGTTGCACTTTTGTCTTGCATATCTTTCATTGGTTGGAAAGCCATTGTTTTGGAATTATTTGGACTGATGTTCCACACATCTAAACATGACCCCATCACTCATAATTCAAAATTCAAGTCGTCACACTCTCCAGGCTCGCTCAGCTGTCCAGGTGATCTAATTTCTCAAATATTTTCTACTGAAATTATTTTCGATCATGGAGACTCCACATCTTTACTGGTTGCTGCTCCATATGAATTACATTCTGATATTTCAGAGCTACATGATCTCATTTTAAATATCAGAAAGGTTCTACATCAGTTTGAGAAGAAAGTACAAGAACTAGTACACCACATTGCAGCTACAGAAGAAATTGATCCTATTGAGTTCATTGTTTCTCCTTGGGAAGGAGTATACATAGATCTTCTTTCCATCATTGATTATGTTTTCACATTTGATTATGTATGTTACAGAAGAATAAAAATTCATTTGATGTTCCTCCATCATCAGAAGATGAACTTCACAGAGCTTCAACACATGGTTCTTGTCTACACAACATCGATGCACTGATGCATGATCATGACATCCACAATCTCTTCATCAAGTCAGTTACTCATAAGCTTCCCATTCAGCTCGTTCAGCTCATTCAAATGAGAAACATGACAATATGAAGACATCATGCATGTCCATTTTTGAGGGAGGGTTTTGTTCCCATGAGGTTTTCCCTGTTTCCTCGGTTTACATGGACTAGTTATTTTTGTATTGGGGTGACCATAAGCCTTGTTGCTTGGGCCCTATATTTCTGATATTTTTTTAATTCCCATCACATAAAGTCAAGCTTAAGGGGGGGTGTTGAAACATTTACAAAACCCACTATGTCATTCTAGACTTAGGATAAAATTAATTAATCATTTATGATTAATTTCCTAAGTTTTGACTAGGTAGAATAGGTCAGTTTTGTCTTTTAGTGGACCACATGCTATCCTAATTCACAAAAATTAATTTGGATAGATTCTGGATAATAATTCCTTGGATTCTATTTGATTTATTCCATTCGTGAATTAGAAAGACACTATCCAGTTTTAGTTAGCTTTGTCCTGTTTTTTCTGCTTTCTAGTGGAAAAGATAAAGCTAGTTTACTTGGAATCTTTTGCCACTTGACCAATTCGACCTCCACATAATATATAACCTTCTAAAGCCATCATTACAATCCATTTACCTCACTCATGAGCTTCCATACCATACTTGCCAAATTTGTGAGCCTCTAGCACAGTTTTGGAAACTGCTTTTGCAACCTAGGTTTTTTTTTGTCTTTTCTAAGCCTTTTCTTTTCGCTCTTTCCATATTGCTTCAAAGCAATTCGATTTTCTCCATGGAGGATGTGTTATATATTGTTACAATATCAATGAATAATATACAGAGTGTTTTCCATAATTTATTCTCTCTATTCTTCTTCTCTCATTGTCTAAAATATTCCATGGTGAAATTGTATTATGAATCTAGTTCCTAGTAATTGAAAATCTCACATGGTATCAGAGCTAGCTTGATTCAAAACAATTCCCAAGAGTGTTTTTTGTAGGTATTACCATTACCAGGAGCACATCAGTATGTAGAAAAATCAATCCAAAGTTGTGACTCTCACTCCCTTCAATTTCTTTGACTGGAAGGCGCATATGGTCATCCAGCTTTGGAGCAAATGATTGTATAGAGTCACTGTGGGGATTGAAACTGAGCCATGAGTTGTTGCATTAAAATCCAAATGGTTCAATAGGATTGATGAATATTATGGGTTACTTTGTCTCTCTGTATCTCTAGATCTTCTATTCCATATCGATTCTCTATCAACTCCAAATGAAGTGTGGACAAAGCTAGAGTCTCTCTTCGGAAAACAAGATGAGCTCATAGGTCATTTGTTGGAGATTGAGCTGATCTCTCTTAGTCCAAGTAATTTCGATTCTATGGAGGATTTCATATCAAAATTCAAGAACCTAGTGCTTCAAATCAAGCAATGTGGTATAGAGAAGAAGGATGAGCAATTAATCCTTACCATTCTGTCAAAACTGAGCTCTGAATACTTAGTATTTGTGTCTACTTTTCATTCTACAAGACTTGCAGTTCCCAAGTGGAAGATGCCAAACTTGGATGCATTCATTGATTCGCTCACTCAAGAAAAGGACAAGCTGGTCCAAATGAGGGATCAATCACCCTCCAAATATTTTGCACTTGTTGCTCATGGAGCAAAGAGTTTCAAGAATGACAAATCCAAACAGAAGATATTGTCAGATGAAGATGATTCTGATGGAGATTTCAAATCCAAGAAGATGAAGAAGGAGAAGCCCAAGTGTTCTTATTGCTACAAAGGCACTCATCCTGAGAAATATTTCTTAAAGAAGAAATTTGACATCATGGCCAAGGTGCTTGAAGAGCATAACATAGATGTTCCTGACTTTGAAAAGAAAGAACAAGGCAAGCTTGCTGTAGAACAAGAACTCTGTCTCCAAGCCTCTCCCAAAGGTAATAATGTTTATGCTTTGAGTGGTAGAGTGAAATGTAATTCTGATGTCTTTGATATTGATTCACATTCTGATATCTCAAAATCAGAAACCTACACCTTTTCCTTGGAACAATCTTTAGTCAGTTCATCCAAGTCTACTCTCAAAACTAGTCATTTTTTACTAGCTTCTGACTTGTCTTCTGAAAGGTCTTTCCACCATCATTCAAATATTCTATATTCTGATTTAGAAGATGATTTCAAGTCTGATATGCAGGTCATTACATATCCCACATCATATTCCCAACCTTTGGATGCACAAAATACCCTACAAACACCAAGTTCTCCGGTTAAGAAACTACACAATTCTATGTTTTCCTACACTGTGTCACTTGTCTCTGTTGCACTTTTGTCTTGCATATCTTTCATTGGTTGGATATACATTGTTTTGGAATTATTTGGACTGATATTCCACACATCTATACATGACCCCATCACTCATGGTTCAAAATTCAAGTCCTCACACTCTCCAGGCTCGCTCAGCTGTCCGGGTGATCTAATTTCTGAAATTTGTTTTACTGAAATTATGTTTGATCATGGAGACTCCACATCTTTACTTATTTGCTGCTCCATATGACTTACATTTTGATATTTCAGAGCTGCATGATCTCATTTTAAATATCATAAAGGTTCTAGATCAGTTTGAGAAGAAAGTACAAGAACTAGTACACCACATTGGAACTACAGAAGAAATTGATCCTGTTGAGGTCATTGTTTCCCCTTGGGAAGGAGTATACATAGATATTTTTTCCATCATTGATTATTTTTTTAGATTTGATTATGTATGTTATAGAAGCAAGACAAATTTGTTTGATGCTCCTCCATCATCAGAAGATGAACTTCATATTGCTTCAACACATGGTTCTTTCCTACATAACATCAATGCACTGATGCATGATCATGACATCCACAATCTCTTCATCAAGTCAGTTACTCAGAAGCAGCCCATTCATCTCATTCAGCTCATTCAAATGAGCAACATGACAGTATGAAGACATCAAGCATGTACATTTTTGAGGAAGGGTTTTGTTCCCATGAGGTTTTCCCTATTTCCTCGGTTTACATGGACTAGTTATATTTGTCTTGGGGTGACCATAAGCCTTGTTGCTTGGGCACTATATTTCTGATATTTTTCTAATTCCCATCACATAAAGTAAGGCTTAAGGGGGTGTTGGAACATTTAAAAAATCCACTATGTCATTCTAGACTTAGGATAAAATTAATTAATCATTTATGATTAATTTCCTGAGTTTTGACTAGGTAGAATAGGTTAGTTTTGTCTTTTAGTCGACCACATGCTATCCTCATTCACAAAAATGAATTTGGATAGATTCTAGATAATATTTCCTTGGATTATGTCTGATTTTATTCCATTCCTAAATTAGAAAGACACTATCCAATTTTAGTTAGCTTTGTCCTGTTTTTTCTGCTTTCTAGTGGAAAAGATAAAGCTAGTTTACTTGGAATCTTTTTCCAATTGACCAATTCGACCTCCACATCATATCTAACCTTCTAAAGCCATCACTACATTCCATTTACCTCACTCATGATCTGACATACCATACTTTCCAAATTCATGAGCCTCTTGCATAGTTTTGGAAACTGCTTTTGCCATCTAGGGGTTTTTTTGTCTTTTCTAATCCTTTTCTTTTTCCTCTTTCCATATTGCTTCAAAGCAATTCAATTTTCTCCATGGAGGATGTGTTATATATTATTACAATATCAATGAATAATATACAGAGTGTTTTCCATAATTGATTCTCTCTATTCTTCTTTTCTCACTCTCTAAAATATTCCATGGCGAAATTGTATTATGAATCTAGTTCCTAGTAATTGAAAATCTCACATGGTATCAGAGCTAGCTTGATTCAAAACAAATTCCAAGAGTGTTTTTTACAGGTATTACCATTACTAGGAGTGCATCAGTATGGAGCAAAATCAAGCCAAAGTTGTGACTCTCACTCCCTTCAATTTCTTTGATTGGAAGGTGCATATGATCATCCAGCTTTGGAGCAAAGGATTGTATAGACTCACTATGGGGCTTGAAATTGAGCCAGGAGCCGTTGAATTAAAATCCAGATGGTTCAATAGGCTTGATGAAGCTTATGGGTTACTTTGTCTCTCTGTATCTCCAGATCTTCTATTCCATATCGATTCTCTATCAACTCCAAATGAAGTGTGGACAAAGCTAGAGTCTCTCTTTGGAAAACAGGACGAGCTCATAGGTCATTTGTTAGAGATTGAGTTGATATCTCTTAGTCCAAGTAATTTCAATTCTATGGAGGATTTCATATCAAAATTCAAGAACCTAGTGCTTCAAATCAAGCAATGTGGTATAGAGAAGAAGGATCAACAATTAATCCTTACCATTCTGTCAAAATTGAGCTCTGAATACTAAGTATTTGTGTCTACTTTTCATTCTACAAGACTTGCAGTTCCCAAGTGGAAGATGCCAACCTTGGATGCATTCATTGATTCACTCACTCAAGAAAAGGACAAGCTGGTCCAAATGAGGGATCAATCACCCTCCAAATACTTTTCACTTGTTGCTCATGGAGCAAAGAGTTTCAAGAATGACAAATCCAAACAAAAGATATTGTCAGATGAAGAGGATTCTGATGGAGATTCCAAATCCATGAAGATGAATAAGGAGAAGCCCAAGTGTTCTTATTGCTGCAAAGGCACTCATCCTGAGAAATCTTTCTTCAAGAATAAATTGGACATCATGGCCAAGATGCTTGAAGAACATAACATAGATGTTCCTGACTTTGCAAAGAAAGAACAAGGTAAACTTGTTGTAGAACAAGAACTCTGTCTCCAAGCCTCTCCCAAAGGTAATAATGCTTATGCTTTGAGTGCTAGAGTGAAATATAATTCTGATGTATCTGATATTGATTCACATTCTGATATATCAGAATAAAAAAACTACACCTCTTCTTTGGAACAATCTTTAGTTAGTTCATCCAAGTCTACTCTCAAAACTAGTCATTTTTTACTAGCTTCTGACTTGTCTTCTGAAAGGTCTTTCCACCATCATTCAAATATTTTAGATTCTAATTTAGAATATGATTTAAAGTCTGATATCTAGGTCATTACATATCCCACATCATATTCCCAACCTTTGGATGCACAAAATACCCTACAAACCCCAAGTTCTCTGGTTAAGAAACTACACAATTCTATGTTTTCCTACACTATGTCACTTGCCTATGTTGCACTTTTGTCTTGCATATCTTTCATTGGTTGGACAAACATTGTTTTGGAATTATTTGGATTAATATTCAACACATCTAAACATGACCCCATCACTCATGGTTCAAAATTCAAGTCCTCACACTCTCCACGCTCGCTCAACTATTCGAGTGATCTAATTTCTCAAATTTTTTCTACTAAAATTATATTCGATCATCGAGACTCCACATATTTAGTGGTTGCTGCTCCATATGACTTAAATTTTGATATTTCAGAGCTACATGATCTCATTTTAAATAACAGAAAGGTTCTACATCAGTTTGAGAAGAAAGTACAAGAACTAGTACACCACATTGCAGCTACATAAGAAATTGATCATGTTGAGTTCAATGTTTCTCCTTGGGAAGGAGCATACATAGATCTTCTTTCCATCATTGATTATGTTTTCAGATTTGATTATGTATGTTACAGAAGCAAAAAAAATTCATTTGATGCTCCTCCATCATCAGAAGATGAACTCCATAGAGCTTCAACACATGGTTCTTTCCTACACAACATCGATGCACTGATGCATGATCTTGACATCCACAATCTCTTCATCAAGTCAGTTACTCAGAAGCTTCCCATTCAGCTCATTCAAATGAGCAACATGATAGTATGAAGACATCAAGCATGTCCATTTTTGAGCGAGGGTTTTGTTCCCACGAGGTTTTCCCTGTTTCCTCGGTTTACATGGACTAGTTATTTTTGTATTGGGGTGACCATAAGCCTTGTTGCTTGGGCCCTATATTTCTGATAATTTTCTAATTCTCATCACATAAGGTCAGGCTTAAGGGGGGGTGTTGGAACATTTACAAAACCCACTATGTCATTCTAGACTTAGGATAAAATTAATTAATCATTTATGATTAATTTCTTGAGTTTTGACTAGGTAGAATAGGCCAGTTTTGTCTTTTAGTCGACCACATGCTATCCTCATTCACAAAAATGAATTTGGATAGATTCTAGATAAGATATCCTTGGATTCTGTCTGATTTTATTCCATTCCTGAATTAGAAAGACACTATCCAGTTTTAGTTAGCTTTGTCCTATTTTTTCTGCTTTCTAGTGGAAAAGATAAAGCTAGTTTACTTGGAATCTTTTTCCACTTGACCAATTCGACCTCCACATCATATCTAACCTTATAAAGCCATCATTACATTTCAGTTACCTCACTCATGAGCTGCCATACCATAATTGCCAAATTCGTGAGCCTCTAGCACAGTTTTGGAAACTGCTTTTGCCACCTAAGGGGTTTTTTGTATTTTCTAAGCCTTCTTTTTGCTCTTTCCATATTGCTTCAAAGCAATTCGATTTTCTCCATGGAGGATGTGCTATATATTGTTACAATATCAATGAATAATATACAAAGTGTTTTCCATAATTTATTCACTCTATTCTTCTTCTCTCATTGTCTAAAATATTCCATGGTGAAATTGTATTGTGAATCTAGTTCCTAGTAATTGAAAATCTCACAATCATCCCCTTCAAGCTTATCCTCAATATTGGTGTGGTGAGACATATTTAAAGATTAATTCAAATGGAAATAGAAAATATTTAGGTCTTACCACTTGATTTGCTAAAAACCGGATCTGGTCTCGGATTAGAGTTTGTTAGAGAAACCCTAAAAATTCAAAATGTGAATTTCAACTTTCTGAAAGGTTAGAAAGATGTGCCTTGATGAGCTGATCAGCCCGGTATATTCAGAATTTGAGATCTGCAAAGTTTGACCCTTCAGAAATTCCTTTTAGTCTTCCTGGATTCATTAGGGAGGACCCTGAATTAGGGTTTGAGTTTCTCAGAGCTTTACCCAACCAAAAATCTCGATTGAAAGCTATAAACTTCGATTTTTCCAAGGAGCTTCTAGCTATGTCTTCAGATTTCAGAAATTCCTATTTTTGTGGAAACCCTAATTTTTAGGGTCAAAACTGAAAGTGCTTAGAATTGAATTCTGGTTGGATAGAAATATTCTGCTTGATGAGTAGAGTCAATCTACATTGCTGCATTTCCAAAATATGTGGAGAGAAACCAAATAAACAAGAAACCCTAGTTTCTGCCACTGCACAATGTCTTCTTCTCAGGGAAGCTCTAATTCTCGATCCTTAAGTAGATCTAGGAAATGCATTGGTAGTCTGTTCTATTTGTTCTAGACTCACTTTGAGCTAGGGAGATCCTACTCGCGTCCGCTCGAGTGGATTGTCCGATAACAGTAAGATAACCACTTGTAGCCACTACTGATACCTCCAAAGGCTCACAATGTTTCTCAAATTTTATATAATGATGATCACACCTCATTTCTAGGTTGGAAAGTTAATAATAAACCTGCTATTTTATCATTTGTGTCTGTAATTTGATCATCTGTGTGTCCATAATGCTTCTTTTACACTATTTATTTCATACTTAGTCAAATTTATTGATTGTGAGGTAATATCTAGCTAATAGATCCTAATGTGAGTTATATTTCACATGGTATCATAGATATTGGAGCTTATACTCGAACCAATACTACTTCAGAAGTGCACCAGAAGCAGTGGAGCAACCACATAAGTCCCCAAGGTCATTTCCTTGAAGCCATTGGAGCAATCATTTGGAGTCTACCCAGGGTGTGACGCACCCCCGAATGTGTCTTCTATCAGTGAAGGGTTCAGATTAGCTAGTTAGTATCCCCTCCCGAGTGATTGAGTGTTTGCATTGCAGGTTTACACAGTTCTTTGTTACCTAGTGCGCAAGCTACATAATGGAGCAATCTCATGTCATCTTGCTCACTCCATTCAACTACTTTGAGTGGAAGGATGAAATGATAATCGAACTGAGATCTAAGGGTCTCTTCAAAGTTACCATGGGGAATGAAACTGAGCCAAATTATGTAGTATAGAAGTCAAAGTTCTTCAACAGAATGGATGAATCTTTTGGCATGCTTTGTCTAGGCATTTCAAGAGACCTCTTATTCCATATTGACAGTCTCACTACTCCAAATGAAGTGTGGCTCTAGCTTGAGTCATTGTTTGGAAAGATTAATGAGATGAGGGGTCACCAAATTGAGAATGAGTTGATCTCACTGAGCCCAAGAAGTTTCGAAACTATCCAAGAATTATTCATCAAGTTAAAATCCCATGTCTTATAGCTCGATCAATGTGGCGTTGAGAAGGAGGACGAACAGTTGGTTTTCTCCATACTTTCGAAGTTGGGTCCTAAGTACTTCGTGTTTGTTTCTACATTTCATTCCACCAAGCTCATTGTTCGAAACTGGAAGATTCCATATTTGGCGGATTTCATGGAAATGCTTACACAAGAACAAGATAATTTATTTCTAATGGGATCTATCAAGCAAAAGGATGAAGTTCTTGCAGCTGGGGATTCGAAGCAAGCAAGAGGAAAGCAAACTACCAATGGTTCGAAGCAACAAGAGAAGAAGAAAGGAAAGGAGAAGCCAAAATATTCTGATGGGGGTTTGAGTCCTGTCAAGGATATAGGAAAGAAGAAATAAAATACCAAATGCACTTATTTTCAAAAGGGTTGGCACCCTGAAAGTGCATGCATGAAGAATACCATTGATATGATGACCCATATCCTCCAGAAGAATAACATTCCTCTTCTATAAAATTCAAAGAAGAAGGAGGGTGTTTCTGAAGACAAGGAGAGGTGCCATGCATTGATGGCTAGTACCTTAGAATTTCCCTCTTTCATCATAGATTCAGGTGCCTCAAGGAACATGGCTTCTGCAATAGATACTTTCTCTACTCTTTCACCTTACAATGGTCCTCCTATTCTCATGGGTGATGATTCAGAGATCCGAGTGAGAAGCATTGGGAAGATCAGTCTAGAAAATGGGTACTTTAGTAATGTGCTATATGTGACTAATCTTGCAACAAATCTCCTCTTTGTTTACCAAATGAGCCACACTAGTTCGTCCAAGAGAGTGATTTTCATTCAAGAAGATGTGGAAATTTATGAAGTTTCTACAGGAAAAGTGGTAGCAGTTGGTGTTTCATATCATAAGTCAAAAATGTACTCCTCTCCTAATGCTCTTATGTCCCATGATAATGAGGTCAGTAGAATTTGGCATGAGAGGTTTGGACACCTCAACTACAGATATCTTCATGCATTGAGCAAAGAAAGCATGGTTGAAGTACTTTCAAACATCATATTTTCCGAAGGCACTTGCAAAGGGTGCATTGTTGGGAAGCATGCAGAGGGAAAGTATGAGAAGGGGAAGGAAAGAAGAGATGATCATCCTCTTGGTTTGGTCCATTCAAATGTGATAGGACCTCTTCCTACACCCTCCTAAGGCAACTCAAAGTATTTCCTAACATTCATTGATGATTTTTCAAGGTTTTGTTGGGTATTCTTTCTCAAGCAAAAATCTGAAGTCTTCCATTCATTCAAAGTTTTCAAAGCTTATGTGGAGAACGTCAGTGGGAGGAAGATAAAGGTATTAAGGAATTATAATGGAAGGAAATATGTAAGGACCTGGAACACCTATGTGAATAAGATGGCATTCAAATGCAGCATTCGATGCCTTACACACCCCAGTAGAATGGTGTTGCAGAGTCCAAGAATAGAGCATTGAAGGAGATGAGTACCTGTATGATGGAGGCTAAGTCCTTGTATCCTAAAATATGGGCTGACCATTAATTGTGCTGCATATGTTCATAACATAATACCACACAAATCCATGGAAGGCAAGACTCCATTTGAGTCTTGGATGGGACACAATACTAATGTGTCTCACCTCAGGGTGTTTGCCTCAAGAGCATGGGCTAGAATACCTCCAAAGAAGAGAAAGGCCTTGCAGCCCCAAAGAAAGGGTTACATCATGGTTTGATATGAAGAATATGCAAAGGGATACAATCTCTTTGAACCCTCATCTCAAAATACTTTCATTGAGATGATTTTTCGGTTCGAAGAAGAGCCCATGCATGGAGTAGAACAAGGAGAAGGGGAATACTCAAACCCCCTACTTGAAGAGGATGTAAGTGATGATTCATATTCTGATATTTATGATTATGATGTTGATGATGAATATGATGAAATTCATGCAGATCATGACCATCCTACAAGGCCCAAGTGGGATGAGAAAACCATACAAGCAGCTGGTGAACTTGCAGGTGATCCACAAGAACCTGGGAAGACTAGATCGTCATTTAACAATGCATTCTCTATCTGTTATTCAAATATTCATGGGAGGTTTTTTATCATGGTTGGATCTGATCCAAAGTAATATGAAGAAGCATAAAATGATCCAATATGTAAAACATCCATGCAAGAAGAGATGAAGTCTCTCCATGACAATGAAACTTGGGAGTTGGTCCCTCTTCCTTCCAAGAGGAACCTAGTGCAATGCAAGTGGGTGTATAGGACCAAGATGGTTGTTGATGGTTCTGATATGAAGTATAAATCCATGTTGGTAGATAAAGGATTCTCTCAATTCCATGGAGTGGAATACATAGAGACATTCGTACCTATGGCAAATATGGACTCAATCAGGCTAGTTTTGGCCATTGCAGCTTCCAAGCGATGGGAGTTTCATCACATGGATGTGAAGAATGCATTTATTCATGAAGATATTCATGAGGAGATATATATGCATAATACTAAAGGTTTCATTTTAGATCCCACACTTGTTTGTAGGTTGAATAAGTCCCTCTATGGTCTCAATCAAGCTCCAAGAGATTGGTATGCCAAGATGGACAATTTTCTACTATCACAAGGCTTTGAGAGATGCACATCTGATCCAAATGTTTACATGCCGCATGTTACTGACCTGATTTTGATTATTGTATTGTATCCTGATGATATATTGATCACTTGTATTTTCATTGAAAAACTAGGCTCAGTTATAGCTGCATTACACAATGCATTTTCTATATCAAATCTAGGATTGTCGAAACCATTTCTTGGTTTGGAGATTGATCAATCTGATGAAGGGATCAATGTTTCACAATCAAAGTATGAATTCGATATGCTACATAAGTTCAACATGGTTGAATGTAAGGATGATAAGTTTCCCTTCCTTTCAGGGGTAAAGCTTCATGATTGGGGTTCCTCACCATTGGTTGACAGTTCAATGTATAGACACCTAGTTGGGAGCTTGTTGTATCTCACTCACTCTCGACCAGATTTGGCTTATGCAATAGGATCTGTTGAATGATACATGAAAGAGCCTCATGAGATCCATTGGAAGGATTCCAAAAGGATCTTTCATTATGTGAAATGAAGCAAGCAGTTTGGGATACACTATGCAGCTAGTTCATCACTTGAACTAGTTGGTTTTACTGATTCTGATTGGGATGGATATTATACTGACCATAAGTCCACTTATGGTTATGTCTTTATGCTTGAACATGGTCCCATTTGCTGGTATAGCAAGAAGAAACACACTATTTCCTTATCTTCAGATGATTCCGAATACCGGGGAGCAATGAATGTAGCTACATAATGTGCGTAGTTGCAAGGTATTCTCGGAGAGTTTGGATTTGCATTTGATTCACCCACATTCCTTTGGTGTGATAATCGAAGTGAAATCAAGATCTTCAATGATACAATACAGAGGCAAAGGACCAAGCACATTGATATTCACATGAGATACATCCAAGGCTTGGTGCATGACCATATTATTTCCTTGCAGTATTTCCCATTTTCCGATATCTTCACCAAGAGTTTCACTAAGAAGACCTTCACTTACCTTAGATCACTCCTTGGGGTGAGTGATGCATGGTGAAGACTGGTATATTTTCCAAATTTGTTTCATGTCCATTTTTTAGGGGAGGTTTTATTTCCCATGTGGTTTTCTGCCTTACCTTGGTTACATGTAATAATAAAAATTGTTGTTGTAAGAGGTGACTTGAGCCTTAGTTGTCAAGGCATCATTTTTTTATTATTGGCTACACAAGTCTAGATTAAGGGGGGGTTTTAGAACATTATTACACCTAGGAACATAGTCTACAAGTTAATATGGTGTTTATTGGTCCAAAATATGGTTAATGATGATAATCCAAGGTTGTTAGAAGTTAGTTGGGGCATTTATGGCACAAACCACCACTTCCGGGCCAAAATATAGTCAAACTAGTTGTTAGGATCCCTCATTTATTGCCACCTACCTCATTTATTGACACTACCTAAGAGAGAATGCCCTTATATCGTAATTCAAGGATATGTGTTTGACTGATGCGCCCATGCATTGTATGTGGACATTTTGGCCCCATTTTGGTTGTTTTGGCCTATCCTTGGCCACCTAAACTCCACCAAATCCTCCACCTTTCATGTGTTACCATCATTAATGCCTTACCATGCCTACCCAATGTTCATATTGACAATTCGTGACTGTATGAGGTGATTTGAGACCTTATTGGTCAACCTAGGGGGGATTGAGGTCCAATGTAAGCTAGCCACTTGTAGCCACTATTGATGCCTCCAAAGGCTCACGATTTTTCCCAAATGTTATATAATGATGATAAAAACTCATTTCTAGGTTGAAAAATTAATAATAAACTTGTTATTTGATTATTTGTGTCTGTAATTTGATCATTTGTGTGTCCATAATGCTTATTTTACACTATTTCTTGCATACTTAGTCAAATTTATTGATTTTGAGGTAATATTTAGCTAGTAGATCCTACTGTGAGTTAGATTTCACAATGGTATTAGAGATTTATAAGCTATTAAGTATCCTCTAGAGACTAGCCACCTCTAGAGTGAATTACTTTAGCATATGACCACTTGGAACGAGTAGAATGAGATGATCACATCATTGTAAAAATATCCTTAGTATATTTGATATGATAATTAATTAATTTATCACAAGTGTGCTGAAATTCAGTTTCCATTGATGTCAACTGATTTAGTTAATTGTCATGAATGTCATCTAATGTCAAAGAGGAATCAATATTCATGTGCCAGTTTGAAAAAAAGTATATGGAAGCCACTTTGAAGAAGTATATTTTTGTGCCAGTTTAAAGAAGTACATGAAATATATATTGGAGATGTATATGGATTCCAGCATGAAGTTGTATATCCAGAAGTGCATCCAGTATGAAGAAGTATGTTCAGAGGTACAACATGCATATCCAATTTGAAGAAATACATAAGGAGTACATATGGTACATGTCATACTTGAGAAGGTATCAAGTCCATCTATTCATAGTCATTCAGGTACAAGCTAAAGTGTTGGCTGGATAAATCTTCGGGAGTGTGCAAGCAAGTCAAAGAGTTAGTTGGATAAAATATTGAAGCGTGTGCAAGAAAGCTAAAGAGTTCATTGGATAGATGTTCAAGTGCACACACAAGTCAAAGATTTGATTGGACAAGGTTTGGGTTTGTGCAAGCATCTTGCAACAAGAAATGGTTGAACAATTATGCAAGTCCTGAAAGCATGCAAGACTCACCAATTGGAAGAACCTTTCAGTTGTTGAAGCATGCACAAGAACCAAGAAGGGTGTAGTGGTTGAAGATATCATATGTGCACACAACAAAATTTGAACCCAAAATCCGATGAGATAATCCAACAAAATTGACTGTGTCGTCAGATTTTGCCTTCAAAATTACGAATTTTGATGATTTTTTTTTAATTGATATCTGCTATAGTCGGATATCCGATGGGCGTCGGATATTTGACGAGTGCATTACAACAATAACTATGGTAAGGTATTCAGAGATCCGACGAACCTTAAATTTTAAAACCTATAAATTATGGAAACATTCCAACATGTTTGCTATACAAGCGACGTGTTGGTTGTGAAGCCTGATCTCCATATCTAGAGATATTATTATATGGCTGTGTTTGTAACCCAGTTTGATATGATATGTAGGTGGATTGTACACTCACCCCATCGGGGGGCATCGCCCCCCCACGGGGTTCCAAGGGGAACCATCCCCCCTAGCTGGGGGGGTTCGGGGGCCAGCGCCCCCAAGAAAGGGGGCCCCCGAGAAAATTTTTTGGGGTTGTTTTCGCCAGCTGTTTTACGGGCCCATGGTTTTGGGTATCCCGTGGTATTTTTCCATTGTATTTCCCCTATAAAAGAAAGACATTGTAATATGGATAGGGAAAGATGTGTTAGGTTTTATGCATTGTAAAGATCTCTGAGATCTGAGAAGAGAAACTGTCAGACAGTGAAGAGGAAGTGCAGCGGCTGTGTTGCAGATTGTATCCCTTCACTTTGCTGGATGGAATAATAATAAGGACTGACAACTTCAGTGTGGACGTAGCCCAAGTTGGGGTGAACCACGATATATCTGTCTCTTTCTTGTAATGTGTGTGTGATTATATTTGCATTTCTATTTATTGTTATTGCTTTGCGATCCTATTTTTCTAACAATTGGTATCAGAGCCGAAGGTCTATTTGGCAGATAAACCCGCAGGAAGCTAGGGTTTCTGGTTTGAGTGGGAGAAATGGAAGAAGAAGGAAAGTTTAAGGTCGAGAAGTTTAACAACCAAAACTTCCAGTTATGGAAGATGCAAATGGAGGACTATCTGTACCAGAAGGATCTATTCCTATCGTTGGGAGGAAGAGCAAAGCAGCCGGAGGCCATGAAGGACAAAGAATGGTAGGTTCTTGACAGAAAGGATCTAGGAACAATACGACTGAGCCTGGCTTCGTCGGTGGCTTCAATATCTCAAAAGAAACGACAATGGAGGGTTTGATGAGCACATTGGGTAAGCTGTATGAAAAACCCTCGGCCTCCAACAGGGTATTTCTAATGAAGCATTTATTTAATATGAAGATGTCTGAAGGTGGATCTGTTACTGATCATTTAAATGAGTTTAATACAGTTACAAATCAGCTAAGTTATGTAAGTGTGAACTTTGATGATGAGGTTAGGGCTCTTCTAATCTTATGTTCATTGCCAGAAAGCTGAAATAGCTTGGTCATGGCTGTAAGTAACTCTGTCTCTAGTTCAAACACCTTGAAATTTGATGATGTTATTGGTGTTATTCTTAGTGAGAAAATGCGAAGAAAAAACACAGATGAGACATCAGGTAATGCATTGACCATGGAGAGCAGGGGAAGAAAAAAGGAGAGAGGAAAGAGCCAAG
Source organism: Larix kaempferi (assembly GCA_027924585.1). Classification (NCBI taxonomy): domain Eukaryota; kingdom Viridiplantae; phylum Streptophyta; class Pinopsida; order Pinales; family Pinaceae; genus Larix; species Larix kaempferi. The sequence continues at coordinate 8,084,069 of BSBM01000264.1, forward strand.
GTAATCTTGTTAAGTCTAAAATGGGCAGATCCAAGTCCAGACTAGGAAAGATAGAGTGCTGGAACTGTGGAAAGAAAGGACATTTGAAGAAATACTGCAGATCTCTAAAGAAGAAAGGAGATGCACAGAAGGAAACTACCCAGGAAGCAAATGTAGCAGGTGATGTGTTACAAGATGCTTTGATTCTTGCATTAAATAATACTAGTGATTATTGGGTAGTAGATTTAGGAGCTTCATGTCATGCTACACCCCATAGGAAATACTTTTATGAGTATGTTCCTGGCGATTTTGGACATGTTTTATTGGGTGATGATGAGCCATGTAAAATTGTTGGAATGGGTAAGGTATGGATAAAAGTTAAGACTGGAATTGACTGGATGTTGAAAGATGTTAGGCATATTCCTGCTATGAAAATAAATCTAATCTCAATAGGGAAGTTGGGAGATGGCGGCTGTCTATCTACATTTGGAGAAAAGTGGTGGAAGATCACTAAAGGATCAATGGTGATAGAAAAAGGAGATAGGATGGGTACATTTTATTTATGTCCTCATAATATTGACCATTCTATCTCTTTAGCTTCCACAGGAACAGATACAACATTGTGGCATCATAGGATTGGCCACATGAGTGAGAAGGGGATGCAGATTCTCCACTCAAGGAAGTTGCTTCCAGATTTGAAGCAAGTAATTTTGAAATTCTGCGAGAACTATGTTTATGGAAAACAGAAGAGAGTCAGATTTCTTAGGGTTGGGAAATAGAAGAAGAATGAAAAGTTAGAGCTAGTGCATACAGATGTATGGGGACCGACTCAGGTACAATCTCTTGGTGTCTCTCATTATTATGTTACATTTATTGATGATGCAACTAGGAAAAGTTGGGTTTATTGCATTAGACAAAAATCTGATGTGTTTGCTAGTTTTAAGAAGTGGAAAGCTTTGGTTGAGAATGAGACAGGAAAAAGGTTGAAGTGTCTCAGATCTGATAATGGAGGTGAGTACTGTGGCAAGGATTTTGATAGTTACTGTTCATACCATGGGATTCATAGAGAGAAGACAGTCCCAAGAACACCACAAGAAAATGGTGTGTTAGAAAGGATGAACAGAACGATCATGGAGCGTGCAAGGTGTATGAGACTGCATGCAGGGTTGCCCTTATAGTTTTGGGCAGATGCTGTAAATACTATTGTTTATTTAATAAACAGAGGACCTTCAAGTGCTTTGGATGGTGGTATTCCAGAGGAGGCATGGACATATAAAAATGTAAACTACTCATTTCTGAGAACGTTTGGTTGTGAAGCATTTGTCCATATTGATAAAGAAAATAGAACAAATCTTGAAGCTAAATCCAAGAAATGTACCTTTATTGGATATGGGGTTGATGATTTTGGTTATCGTTTATGGGATTATGAAAATCACAAAATCATTAGAAGTAGAGATGTCATATTCAATGAAAAGGTCATGTATAAAGATTAGTTGTAGGGAAATAAACAGGAAAAGGAAACCACAAAGTACACAATACTTGATGAAATTCAAGAAAATGAAGTTCCAAAGGTGCCAGAAAATAAAGAACAACAGCAAGTACCTGAAACTCCTGCAACTACAAGAAGATCTACCAGGTTAAGTAGACTCCATGAACGATACTCTCCTTCAATGTATTATTTGTTGATGACTGATGCTGGTGAACCAGAATGTTATGAAGAAGCAATGCAGGTGGAAACTAGAAAGAAGTGGGAGCAAGGTATGAATGAGGAGATGGACTCATTGGTGGGAAACCAGACTTGGGATCTGGTTTAGCTGCCTGCTGGTAAAAGAGCATTGTAGAACAAATGGATTTACAAGTTGAAGGAAGAAGAAGGAGGTAAGAAGCAGTATAAGGCCAGACTTGTTGTAAAGGGGTTTGCACGGAAGAAAGGTATTGATTTTGATGAAATATTTTCTCCTGTTGTTAAGATGACTTCAATTAGGACTATCTTAAATCTAGTGGTGGTAGAAGATTTGCATCTTGAACAGTTAGATGTAAAAACAGCCTTTCTCCATGGGGATTTCGAGGAAGAGATATATATGCAGCAGCCACAAGGGTATGAGGTCAAAGGTAAGGAGAATTAGGTGTGTAGGTTGAAAAAGAGCTTCTATGGTTTGAAGCAAGCTCCAAGGAAGTGGTATTTAAAATTTGATAGGTTTATGACAGAACAAGGTTATAGTAGATGGCATTCTGACCACTGTGTTTATTTCAAGAAGCTAGACAATGAAAGATATATTATCTTGTTATTGTATGTGGATGACATGCTTATTGCAGGGTCTAATATGCAGGATATAAATGTACTCAAAAGGAAGCTAGCTAATTCATTTATGATGAAGGATTTGGGTGCTACAAAGCAAATCCTTGGTATGAGAATAACAAGAGACAGAAAAAATCGCAAATTGACATTGTATCAAAGTGAGTACATACAAAAGGTGTTGGAGATGTTCAAAATGCAGAATGCAAAACCAGTAAGTACACCTTTGGCCATCCATTTCAGTCTAAGTAAGGAAATGTGTCTCAAGACACAGGAAGAGACATATTACATGTCCAAGATTCCCTATCAATCAGCAGTTGGTATCTTGATGTATGCCATGGTGTGCACAAGACAAGATATTGCACAAGCAGTGGGAGTTGTGAGTAGATATATGAACAATCTAGGTAAAGAACATTGGAAGGAAGTACAGTGCATTCTCAGGTATTTGAGAGGTACCACTACTCAGGCATTATGTTTTGGAGGTTCAGACACTGTTCTACAGGGATATGTTGATGCAGATATGGCAGGTGATAAGGATAGCAGGAGGAGCGCCACAGGATATGTGTTTACTGTAGGTGGAACAACAGTAAGTTGGATTTCGATACTGTAGAAGGTTGTTGCACTTTTAACAATGGAAGCAGAGTATGTTGATGTTACAGAGGCTAGTAAAGAGATGATTTGGTTTCAGAGGTTTATGGAGGAATTGGGTAAGAAGCAGAAGGATAGCAAGTTGTATAGTGATAACCAGAGTGCCATTCATCTTGCAAAGAACTCAATATTCCATTCCAGAACTAAACATATACAGCTCAAGTACCATTTCATACGCTCTGTTCTGGAAGATGAACTGTTGAAGCTGGAAAAGATACATACTAGCAAGAATCTTGTAGACATGTTCACAAAGGTAGTGACCAGAGAGAAATTGAGTTCTTGCTCGGTTTCAATTGGCCTTCTAGCATGAAGGTGAAGAGGAGAAATTTTCCAAGTCCAAGGTCCATCAAGTACAGCAGTGGTGGAGTCACTGTGATCAGTCTCCAAGTGGGAGATTGTTGGTTGTGGAGCCTGATCTTCAGATCCAGAGATATTATTATTCAGCCGTGTTTGTAGCCCAGTTTGATATGATATGTAGGTGGATTGTACATACACTCACCCCAGTGGGGACTATCCCCTTGGCTGGGGGGTTCTGAGGGCAGTGCCCCTAAGAAAGGGGGTTCATGGGTGTAGCCCCCGAGAAAAAATTTTGGGGCTGTTTTCGCCAGCTGTTTTGCAGGCCCATGGTTTTGGGTATCCCGTGGTATTTTCCCATTGTATTTCCCCTATAGAAAAAAGACATTGTAATACAGCTAGGGAAAGATGTATTAGGTTTTATGCATTGTAAAGATCTCTGAGATCTGAGAAGAGAGACTGTCAGACAGTGAAGAGGAAGTGCAGCAGCTGTGCTGTAGGTTGTATCCCTTCACTTTGCTGGACGAAATAATAATAAGGACTGAAAAATTTAGTGTGGACGTATCCCAAGTTGGGGTGAACCATGATATATCTGTGTCTCTCTTGTAATGTGTGTGTGATTATATTTGCATTTCTATTTATTGTTATTACTCTGCGATCCTGTTTTTCTAACACGACGGTTTGTGGAAATTATATTCTTCACATAGACTGTTTTCCGTAAAAGAATACACAATTATTTCAATTGTTTTTGTGATTAAAAATAGTGAAGTGAGGATCTTGATTTTTTAAGATTGATAATCTTCATTCAAGCTCTTTATGAGAAAATGTCAAATAACAATAGTCTTGATCCAGATGAACAAAATCGACAATTGCTTGCTATATTGTGGCATGGATTGAAAAGAAAGGTTGATGGGAAATTTTATTGTCCATGTAGTCAATGCAGGGGCTTTAAAAGGAGAATAATAAAGATCACAACATCCATAAAACATTGTAGGTAACATGGACACACTGAGGGGGGACATGAATATCGTCCATTTACAAGTTTTGCATTATATATGTCTTTCTATTGATTGCTTTTGTAAATGTATGTATTATTTTAATATTTATTATATTAACTAATATCTATTGATGGTTTCATGTAATTATAAAGGAAAGAACTCCGACATATTTCCCAAAAGACGTGCTTTCAGAACAAGTACCAGAGGAACATGGAGCTATGAATAATGGAGAACAAGTTAATGATCATATTGAAGAAGATGATCATACCAATAACATAGTTGAAGATGATAGTACAAATACATTGATCCATGATACATTTAATGTTAGAATGGATGATGATAATGATCATGATCATGAAAATGATGACTTTGATGATGTTCATGATTTACCTCTTCTTGAGAAGGAATATGAACCCCTTTATGAGGGATCCAACAGAAATATTCTCTCTTCTATATTGTTTATAATGAACTTGAAGGTTATGAATGGTCTTTCAAACACATTAGTCACACGGATTTTAAGGTATGTAAATATTATGTTACATATATATGATCGCGCTAAAGGTTATCACTGTTCGTCTAATAATTTTATTGATAATTCATAAGTAAAATTAATACAGATGAAATGTGTTTCTTTAATATTATTTATATATTATATTAACTAGTTTTTTATTTTAATTTGTTGTAGCTTGATAGCTGAATTTTTGTTACCATCGTCAAATATTTTACCTCGCACATATTGAGATTTATCTTCCATCATGAGATAAATTGGAATGCAATGTGAAGCAATTCATGCATGCCCCGATGACAATGTTATATATTATAATCAACATGAATTTGAAACAGAATGTCCGTAATGTTGTATCAGTACATATCAAACATATCAAGTAACAAAAAAGGTGCCTCACAAGTTTCTTCGTTATATTCTCATTATTCCACGTTTGCAATGATTGTTCAAGTGCAAAAACATAGCGTAATTTATGGATTACCATGCACATAAAAAAAATCAAGATGACATTATTCGAATGCTTGCAGATGGGTCTGCATTTGGAGATATGGAGGAAAAAAGGCCTCACTTTAAAGAAGAACCTCGTAATCTTAGGATTTATTTGGTAGCAGATGGTGTCAATCCATTTGTAGATATGAGATCCGTTTACTCAGTGTAGCCTATTTTTTTTTATCAACAATAACATTCCTCCATGGTTTTCAATAAAGAGGGAGCACATAATGTTGTCGTTTATTATTCCAGGTATGTGTCTACAACTTTTTTTTAATGTAGTGTAATATCATTTGTCATATTTTGTTGCATAATATATATATATATATATATATATATATATATATATATATATATATATATTATTTTTCTCTTTTGCATGGTTTATATATCAAAATGGTTGTAATAATTATATATTTTATATATCCAAATCAATCAGGTAAGTACCAAGTTAAATATATGAATGTATATATCGAACCTCTTATAGACGAGCTACTAAAGTTATGGAATGGCATCACTATGTATGATGTATCTATACCAATGGGACAAAGGCAATTTCAATTCCATCCAATGCTTCTATGGACAATACATGATGCCCCAGGGTTAACCCATTTTTGCGGTTTGTAATTATAAGTTCCAATATAATTGCATTTATTTTTATGAACTAGTTAATATATTATTCACGCATGTTTTTTTAAATAATCCATTAATTTTGTATATAATTATAACTGACATAGATAATCCATCTATTTATGTAGGTCTTCAGACAAAGGGAAAATTTGCATGTCCAATTTGTGGTCTTAAGATAAAATCTTGTAGTTCAAAAAGTTTAGGAAATGAGGTGTTTGATGAGTATAAGAACTTCCTCTCTAAGAATCACAGGTATCGAACTACCAAAAAACATCTGTTCAATGGGAAGCAAGAGACTGCATTAAAATCGTAGAGAATGACACCTCACCTATGGAAGTTGCAATATAATAGAATTAATCATCAAGGTACGTATGGATCATCGTATATGAAATGTTATGAATTTTTATTTATTGTGTGTTGTCTACTGTAATTGACATTGATTTATATAGTTTCTTTATAAAATATGATTCATGATGGCCGTCGTGATCATTTAGGCATTAATGGGATTCCTCGAGGAATGAAAAGTTATCCTAAATAATTCAGTAGGTTTACCTACTATAAGAACCTACAAATTGCTCATCTGTTTGATACAATGCATATCGGAAATAATGTGACTAAAACATTATGGCGAATATTGGATGGAAGGAGTGAGAAAGAAAAAATTGTCAAAATTTGCAATGACATTCAAGAAGGAAACTATGCAATGAAAGACATCATTCAATTTCATAGCAACGTACAACAACTCAATATAAACTCACTTCCATGGATGTTAACGGAGTAGCAAAGTAATGTTGTAAAATAATTCATGCGAAAAATTAAATTTCCCACAGGATTTTGTTTGAACATGAAGAATATCATAACAAAGAAAGGTGATTTTGCAGGGGTGAAAACGCATGATTGGCATATCTTCATGAAGGTAATTACTATGGTATGCATATAATTATTACTTTATTTTTTTATTCCAGTGCATATTGTTTGTATTTTTTTGTCTACTTTAAAAAAAAAAGAAATGATTTGTATATTGTTACAATATGTTCTACCTCTCTCTCTCCCAGACAACTTAGACAACAATGTCAAACAAGTTATATATAATCTTGGGAAATACATGAGGTAAGTAGCAATTTTTTGCATGCAATTAGTGTTTGTTTAATTCATTGTAGAACTTATATTTGATTTTTGTGCACTAATTCATGTTATGTAATATAATGTTTTTTGTTAAATCTCGTGATTGGTTTGCATCACTTGTAGATGGTTGTCATCTAAAGAAATTTATAGAGAATATATAAAGTATTTGAAGAGAGAAATTCCTCATCTCATGTGTGAAATGTAGAAGAATCTACCTTCGGCATTTTTCAATGCACAAGAACACTACCCCATACACCAAGTTGAGGAGATTGAATTGTGTGGACTTGTACACTCAAGGTCCATGTGGATAGTTGAGAGGAACTTGAAATTTTTTAAGGGTTTGGTTAGACAACAAGCACGTCCTGAGGTTTCTATGATGGAGGGATATATGGTATACCAAAAAATGTTGTATATTAATGAATATATTCCTAAATTAGCGCCAAATCTCAATTTAGGTTGCATTTGTGATCTAAACTCCAATAACAATTTCGAAGGGGAGTACCTGAAGGGGAAAGGTAGATCAAGGAAGGTGAAAGGTAATTATTAGCTAGTGGAGATTAATTAATATAATACATTTGACTGTTGATTTTTATGTATATATCATACATATTCTATTTTTAATATTCAATATGCATCAATTAAAAGTGTATACTTTGTTAAGTGAATATACATTTGTATTGAATTTTAATTTTATTTTCATCAAACAGTTGGTTGAGAGTGGGATGCAATTCATTTATACATCGCAAACAATATTGACTGGATGAAGGTATGGATTGAATGATGTGAACAATCTGGTCATGGAATATCATGGGACGGTGTGGCTTCATTGGTTAAAAGTAGCACATCGCAATGGAGATACCAATATTACACAAAGGGAAATCGATTCAGCAAATGGTTTAAAAGATAAGCAGGAAAGCATATTAATTAGCCACACTATTTATTTATTCTGCAAACATATTGATGTACACAGTGATTTGTTTTCCCTGCAGGGCATAAACATGCACGTAATCATAAATGTATTATGATGTAATCTTTACATGTATGGATTGTTGTAGGTAAAACACCACAAGGCTATGTGGTGCAATGGCTATAAATATCGCATCAAAAAGTTGGATGAAATGAAGAAAACATCAAATTGTGGGATATCTGCAGTCTTTGAGGTGACCAATGTTTCCTCTAGAAGTGACAGACATCCATAACTCTCAGAAAATCGATACTATGGGTATTTGGAAGATATTGTTCAATGTGACTTTAATCCTTCAAGGTAGTTCAATTCGTTGTCAAATGGTACATGTTACGATTGAATCAATGTGATCTCGATAAAACTATTATTGAACATGATAATGGATTTAACATGGTTAATACAAGGTTGTTTGAGCCAGGAATGGAGCGCTATGTTCTTCCAAGCCAATGTGAATAGGTATTTTACTCTGAGGTTCCAGGTAGAGGGGGTTCGTCATTTGTTGTGAGACACGATCCAAGGGGAAGGCCAGTAAATTATAATGTATAGGAAGGTAATGAAGAGTGTATCGAAGAAGAAGAAGATGTTGAAGATGATCAACATGAGTTAGATGATCATGTTCCAGAGGAAGATGTCAAAGAATTAGTTGAATCAGATGATGTAGCAGACAATGTCCATGAAGATGATATCGATGATGACATGATGATTGTAACTAACATCGATGACGATGATGAAGTCCATTGAAGTGTATGAGGTATGCCTTAATATATCTAATCTATATATTTTTATTTACTATTGTGATAGAATTATTGAATTTTATTGGTACGTATAAATTAACTGTTTCTTAGTGTTTTTTCCATTTTTCTATATGTTGGCATATGTTATAATTAGAAACATTGTTGCTTAAGTATGACAAAAAAGACAATAATTTTTTTTTTGTACATAGATTTTGTCGGGTTATGGGGAATTGAGAGTGATGTGAGGGGGGGGGGGAGGGGCCATAAGAGCTTCCACCTTAAACCTGGTTGGCCTTGTTCAATAGAGAATATTAAATTATTCTCCAAACAAAGAGAAGCTCAGTAAGGAAATGCACAATTATCATGCTAACCAAAATGGCGTGCTTGATCATGTATTGTATGGGGACAACGTTGATTTTTTTTTAAATTTGTGCTTGCTTGGACTGAAATTTGGCATAGTTAGACTAGACACATGCATTGACGGTGTGGGAGGGTTTCCAGACTCAAACATGAATGACACTAAAAATTTGAGCATCGAAAACCATACCTATAGATTAATTAATGTGCTACATGGCGCCAACGTTGAATTTTTTTTAATTTTTGCTTTCTTGGACTAAAATTTGGCATGGTTAGACTAGACGCATGCATTGATGGTGTGGGAGGGTTTCCAGACTCAAAAATTAGTGACACTAAAAAGTTGAGCATCAAAAAACATACCTATAGATTAATTAATGTGCTACACGGGGCCAACGCGGAAATCTTTTAAATTTGTGCTTGCTTGGACTGAAATTTGGCATGGTTAGACTAGACACATGCATTGACGGTGTGGGAGGGTTTCCAGATTCAAACATGAATGACACTAACAATTCGAGCATCAAAAACCATACCTATATATTAATTAATGTGCTACACGGGGCCACTTTTGAAATTTTTAAATTTGTGCTTGCTTGGACTGACATTTGGCATGGTTAGACTAGACACATGCATTGATGGTGTGGGAGAGTTTTCAGACTCAAAAATGACTCACACTAACAATTCGAGCATAAAAAACCATACCTATAGATTAATTAATGTGCTACATAGGGCCAACGTTGAAATTTTTTAAATTCGTGCTTGCTTGGAGAGATATATGACTTAGAATAGTGGTAATAGATCTTAAATAATTGAGATATCCTTGGAATATCCTTGAGAATATTTGAATGAGATATGTCTCAAATCCTCTAGATCATTTGCATCCTCTCCATTCTGTCCAATCTTCCTGCAATAGAGAGGACGCTTCAATGGTTTTGTAGGGATTTGGAAGGATACATGTCTTGATGATAAGGACAAACACTAGGAGAATGGGTGTCATGCAACTTGTTAGTAAGCAAAATTTCCTTAATGAGATTTAATACTTCTCTCACCTTGGGTGACTTAACACAAAGGATAAGTATGCATATATTTGAATCTAAAAAATAACAAAACCCCTATTTCACCATCTTATCTCTTCTTGTAAATACTAGACATTAGGAATGGATCCTAGAGTATAGAAAAAATTGTGAATAAAAAAATAACACTACTATCCTACTTCTAGATACAATTCTCAACATGTATAAAAGGATTCATGATACCATCATATATTTCCACAATCATGATATCTTTAGCTTTACTGGAAGAGAATTTTTTACATTCAAACTTAGTTGGAAAACCTATGTGTCATAGAACGATGGAATTCATCCCAAGTATATAGGTCTTATTTATATGTAGCCCACCATATCTTAGTAGTGTCTCATAGATCCATATCTAGAGTAGGGAGTCCCTAATATTCCACAACAATGCCTTTTATTTCACTCAAAGAGTCCTCCACATCCATTACCCGATCATATATAGTTGGGTTTCATAACTCTATTCAGATTCATGAAATAACTTTAATTATAGAACATCTTCTAGAAGATATCTTGTCTCTTTTTCCACCACTCATTTAAGGATTATTCAGAATCTATCAAAGGAATGGATGCTCTTGCAATATACTAACCCATCAGTTGTAGGATTATTTAATATGTTATTTTTCCACTCGTCAAATTATAAATATGATCCATAACATACTTCTCCATGGGATTTGTAGTAGACTCAGTGTATGGAATCCCTTGATAAAGTTCTAGGGATTGTATTATCCTAGAACCATCAACTTCAAAAGTCATAGTATTATCCCATTGGTGACACATTTTGCCACATTCCCTTTAATCAATGCTAAACATTGGGGGGATTTGATTGCCAATTTGGGAGGTTTGTACACTTTAATATTTGAATCCTTGGTTACATGTGATGCTCTTATGCAAATAAGATGAACTACTTTGTTATCTATGATATTCTAGAGGATTAAATAATTCACAAGAATAAGTGATATGTCATGAAGATGCATGTAGCTATTTTATATGATGATTGTTTCCTATGACCCCATAATGAACCAATATTTCATGTGGATTTCCTATCACACTTGATTATCAACATGGAACACATTGTCAGCTTTCTTTCCACACTTGATAATCACAAAGGAATATTGCAAGATAGTATCACCTTGAGATGCATAAAGTTGGTGAAAACTGTGAACCAAGAGGCCATGTTGCACTAGGATTTGTTTAAAGGGATGCATTGAATGTATTAGAAGAGAAAATAACCCCAAAATATTGTGAAATTCAACTGGGGTAGATCACTAAGCTTGAACAAACCTCACAATTTCAATCAGTTAATTGCAGAGAGGAATTAGCAAGAAGATGATCAAAATTCACACATTAAACTCAAAAGATGTGAGAAACTGCTTTTGATACATTCATCAGCTGTAAGCTGGAAAAAATATGACAATACAATAGAATGAATTTGATACCCCTAGAAGGATTCGAATTCTCCTCAATTCATGGATTAGTGAGCATTGGAACCATCTCCCAATAATACTCAATGACCACCGATGGTGAATAAACAATCAACTGAGCCTAACTGAACCATGTGAGCACTGAAATAGGGGAGAAGACTCTGCATTGATGACAACAATTCGCATTGGGTGGGTAGGAGGGCTACTGATGACTAGAAACAGGCTCCGGGGGGGCTAAAACAAGGACTAGGTGCTAGGATAGTCCATTGTGGTTGACTGGATGCATGCAGTGCTACATGGAATGCATGCATGCATGTAGAATGCATGCAAATACAACATGTGATGGTGAGAACATTCCAACAACTATGGTATTAATGTCAATAACTAGTGTTAAGGTTACTCTCATAAAGTATGTAAAAAATATTTTATGATAACCAATAGTAAAATACTTAGAACATAATCAGATTATCCTAGACAATATAAAGACTCTTATCAACAATGTCAATGTGGTTTGGATGTTGAAAGTTTATGCCACATTTAGAGATTCATGGTAGCCAATAAGCTAGTGAAACGTATTGATTAATCAACTTTAACAATTTGATTTTAATCCTATAATTCATACAACGACAACAATATAAAATTGATTAGAGGATTGTCAAAAACATAGCTTTATACTTCCTTCTATTGTGAACACAAACACCAATATGTAATGTCTAGTCATGAGTGAACTAGGAGGTTGTTTTATCAAATTAAAAAAGATAGACTTGATGTAAATTGTTTGTAGCAGAATGACATAGATATAATGACAATACCTAATAGTAATATACTCCTAAAAAATATCTTAGATCTTAAGTATCTTGAAATCCTTGCCAAAAATAGTAACATGATATTAGTTGTGTGGTTTAGGGACTATGAAAATGAGGTCTTATGACAGTCAATAGAATAGTGTCAACAATGATCACTTAGTATTCAAAAGAAAAAACTACAATTTTAATCATTTTTATCTCCATAAGACATCAATAAATACATGTGAAAATAGTGCTTAATTTTCATTAGGAAGATGTATGCCAGTGATTAGTTTTGCATCACAATGGAAGCAACAGTATAAAAAGACAATATGGTGATGAAAACAACCAATGGAAACAATTCATGTATTGATGTACAAATACATTTAATGCGGATTTGAAGGAGAGGTCAAAGTGCTTGCTCAATACCAAATCATTCACTAACTCACCTAACTCAAACTGGATTCCATATGAAAGTTTGATTTTTTTGTCACATAAAATATACAAAGGTTTTCATAGATACTTTCCTCTTCATTGCCACACTGACTTGATTTGGGATGTCATTTCCTATATTTTGACCTGACATTGTTTTATTTGTTTACAAGACATGATAGTTTGATTTATATTCTTGAGAGGGTTTGTCAACATTATTTTGAATAGTAGGAAATATCTCTAATTGCTTGAGTAAATAGGAATATATCTATCATAGGTATTCAATTCACATATAATTGGTATGGATAAAAAAAAATTACTAGGAAAGATGATGCATTATCCATAAGGCCTTTCAAGGAATGTGATATGCCCACAAAAGAACAAGAATATTGCACTAGTAGTCCAATTTTTTTCTTTGCTAATTAAACAGGCATGGTGAACACCCATAGTATCTTAACTCCTATCTATGACAATTACATGCTCCCTTTCAATATCCAACTTTGTTAGATATTGGGAAATCATTGGTTCTAGTAGCTTCATTAAGGGATAAACATTAATAGATGCATATTTAAATATGCCACGTTCTAAACATACAAGTTACCAATTGCATCATTATTTTAGCAAAAAAACTAAGGAGATAAAAAATAGTTCCTTCTATCTAAACTTTATGGTTAGCAAATTCTTGAATACTTTCCAAGATGATCCCATGGTACTCAATCCAAACTTATCTACAATACACAATATGTTGAGATAGGACACCTATTCTAGATATCGCCTCTATGCTTTAAAAAGAGTGTCTCCAATTATGGTTAATTACATGTATAGTTTCATCCATAAGTTAAATATGATCTAAGTTGACAATGAACATTATCAATACAAAGTATCCCTGTGTAAAAATACCCATAATTTTCTCATGAACAAAGCATATTTAGGTGCTCTCTTGTAGTAGAATTGGATCATCAAATTAAAGGCATTAACAAGTTTTATGAATAATTCTAGGGTCATGATTTTTTCGATGTGTTTGAGGATTCCTATAGCTATTTTGGGATAGAATTAATGGTATCTTGAAGCACTAGAAATTTATGGGGTATTCTACCCTCCTAATAGAAAATAAAAACCTCATATCCATTTCTTGGTACAATCTGGGTGTGTTTTGTGCCATAAAACAATAGTAAAAGGCTTCATTTTTTAGTTTTAGGCATGTTTTTCGGTGGAAGTAGTAGTAGGTGGCCTAATTATCAGACATGGGCCAATTTTGGGCACAATTTGGGAAAACTTGGTCATGATTCATCCTTTCTTTGACCTCCAAGTACTTTCAAACAACAATTTCTCCATAATATGGGCATGGACAACAATAATAAACAACAACTAATTTATCATTTGTGTATGAGATAAACCTAATATAGTAGAAATCCTAAGCATTTATTGACCTCTTAACAATAATAAAGGGCACTTTTGGGTAGTCTTATGCCCCAAACCTGTTAAGTTTGAAGTTTGGGCATCAAAGTAGTATGAGAACAATGAATCAATTTCCCAAAATTGTTTCAGGGCAGTCATATATTTGCAAAGAAGTCATTTGAAGAGGGTTGATTTCTCTTTGGAATACCCTATGTGATGTTGGAGGAGTCTTAGGAACCATTTGGAGGGTTTTTTCGAAAAATATTGGACTTATCTAATGAAACAAATCTAGGCCATCACCTTTGGAGTCTTCTTTCACATGGAATCATATGTTGGAGCATCACTTTGATGGTTTCCTTGAAAGACGTCCAACTTTTGGATTATTTTTCACATTTTGAGAGAGGATTGTTGTATGTCCTAAGTGCCTTTGAGGTGTTTTCATATCATTCTAATGGATTTTACATCCCTTGATTATGTTTTTTGCACTCTCCATGCCTTGTTTTGGAAACATCTCACTTCTAAGTGGTTTGAGAAGCCAATGTTGCAATTTGGAAGCTCCTTATACATTATCACCTTCCTTGGATATTCATCTCAACCACTAAAAACAAATCTATATTAGTGTCTTCCCCTTGTTGGTTCGAATCTCCTTTTGTTGGAGTCATTGGTTACATATCATGGTGTCTTGGATGCCTCCCTTTGCACTTTAGTCAACTTAAATCCTAACCTCAAAGTAAGCTTCAACATAAAATGAGAGAGATGAGATAAACTTCACTACTAAGGGAACATTATGTCACATACATATTGAATTTATATATCAATTGTCATTATGTGTGTGTCTAGTTGCTTGTTTCTTTCATTTATTTATAATCAAGATTGGATTATTCTTACCTGTTTTCATAAGGAAATCTCAACAACGGAACTCAGTGTATGGAATCCCTTGATAAAGTTATAGGGATTGTATTACCCTAGCACCATCAACTTCAAAATTCATAGTCTTCTTCTTCAAGTCAATGAAAACATAATTATCAAATTAGTTAACTCATGATCACATGTTATTCAAAGATATTGCTTATTGGTTATTTGGAAATAGTATTTTGTTTTTTAAATTTCCCATAGTCATCGAATATCCAACTACAATTCCAAAGAATCTGATGACTTTTCCATACCATCGACAACAAATGTTGTTGGTCTTTGAATTTTGTTTGTGGGTATATGCATCGTTTATCCGACGAATCTCTGGTTGGATATCCGACCTCCTATAAAGTAATTTGGGTCGGATATCCAACGTACATGTGGTCTAATATCTGAAATTCTATAAAAAAATATAGGGCAAATATCCGATGACCATGAGGTAGGATATCTGACCTCCCATAAATTAATACCCGTCGGATATCCGACCTCTCAGAAAGTAATTGGGGTCGGATATTCGATGGGTGTATTGAAAGAATTGTAGTCAGATATCTGACATGGTGGAGTCGGATATCTGAGGGGATATTTTTTCTATTGGATATCCTCTGAAGTTGAATCGATGCTTGAAAAAACGATAGGTTTTTTCGGATTGTTGACAGCGCAATGTCGAAAATCAGACATATATGCCGTCGGATTTTGGGATCAGATTTGCTTGTGGAAAATTCCATAGGCAATGATACATCAAGCGTGCATGATCACACTACAAGGGTGAAAGTACCACTAAGTCAGGGACGATATATGTGCAAGAGCCACAATATATGACACCTCATTGGCACAGAATATCACAAGTGGAGGAAGCGTGAAGTAAGAAGAACCGTGAAGCAAGAAAGAAAGGACGCCACAACTAACTTGTGGACATCACAAACCATGTAGAACACATATAAATAAGAAGAGGTGATGTAGAATGAAGTAAGCTCGATATCAAGGATGAATAGCTTGTAAGTGGAAAGCTGGAAGATACAGATTTATAATTTTTTGGGCATCAAGGGCATGTGAAATCAGAACAACATGATCTAGATGAGAGTCGAGTGTGCACAAGAAGAGGAATGGAATAGATGATGGTGCACAAAATGATGATGTAGATCTTTGAAATTATGCGAAGACAAAAACGATGAATAACATAATATACACAAGTGCATGAGAAATGAATGACGGAATCATAGACAACACACAAATAGTCACAGATGTTCTAAGACAATATCACAGAGAAAGACCTAAAGTATATTTTGTGATGCATGAAGTGAAGAATTTTTTCTGATGCACTAAGACTGAGTTGAAATTTGTGAAGTAAGACAGTCCATCAGATGCACAAAGACAGAGTAACACCACAGTGATATATGCATGTCATGATGAGGATGATCTGAGACAAATGCGTTAAACCAAAAGGATGAATCATATGATGCACAAAAGGTCACAGATTGTCTAAAGGATGTTGCACCTAAAAAGAATGGACACATCTTTGAGGGTGCACAGTTCCATTTGATATTGGTGCGTAAAGTCAGAACATAAGTTTATCAATTTATGTACAGTATCAGTTGAGATTGCAGATGCGTAGTAGCATAATGGAAAATTGAATCTTGGCACACAACATAAAGATTAGAAGTATATCTGAAGTGTGCATGGATCAGAAGTTCAGCAGTGCAATATCTTATTCTTATATATATGGGTGGCAGGATGGGGCAAGGAGCAGGGGGTTGTATCATTCTTCTAGTTGGTGTTGGAGAACTCAGGGAGTTGTACCTTCCTTTAGGTCAGTGCCTCCTTCCAGTTGGTGTTGGAGAACATAGTAATTTTATGCTTCCTCGAATGTAATCTTTTGTTGTAAAAGAGCATTTCATGATTTTCTCCCGTTTGGGTTTCCACGTAAAAATTATGTGTGTTCTGTGTTATTCGGCATATGTGGATGAATTTTTTTATTTATGGTGGATGCATAATTAAAGTTCAAATAAATATGTTAATAATTTAAAAATTGTTCATAACTGCGCTAATATTAATTCACCCCCTCTCTCAGTATTAAATAGATTCCAACAATTGGTATCAGAGTGGATGTCTTCAGTAACAACTTAACAATTGGAAGATAGATATTTGCATAGAATTGAATTGTTCCTTGCAGAAGAAGATTCAACCAACATGGATACAAAATATGAAGAGATGGATGAAGTAGACTTTGAAGGAGAATTGGTCAGTGCTCTGGATGAATTGAAGAAGTAAAGGAAGAGAAGCAAGCAACTGTAGGAATCACTTCTGAGATTGGATGCAGATACCACTAGGTATTTTAAATTGAGGGAAGAAAAGTGTGTGAAAGTGTAATCTGAAATTGTTTCTCTGAGAGAAGAACTACAAAAGGTAAGCAGTCAATTAGAGCATGGACGTAGATTTAGAAACAAACAACACAATTGAAGAATCAAAATTCATAAAGATCTATGCCAACGTGCTCAAAACTCCATTTTCAAAGAGCAATATGAATTTTGAAGAAGAGCACATGAAGCCAATTCATATGAAATCCGAACCTGCACAATTTAAGAGAGTTCATCCAATTAAATACCAAAATCTATTTTTGGACAACTGTTTCTACTGTCACAACTTTGGTCATAAAGCAATAAATTGCAGAGCCCATGCACTTGTGTATTCTAGGAGGAATGGTTTTTGCAATCAAATGAACCCCAAACAAAACAAACTAAGGAAAACAACTGAGACCCCAAGATAAGATATCAATCCCTTCAGTATTTTGAACTTAGACAATGAATGATGTAAATGTCACAATCATGGTCATGATAGTCAGAACTGTGAAAATTTGTTGCCACCTGTGAAGTCAATAGAATCAACTGAAGACTATAAGGATCAAGTCTATTAGGAAGCATGCAACCTAGCCTTACATGCACAAAATAAAAGGGGGAAATGGTACATAAAAATTGGTTGTTCCAAGAATATGACAGGAAGCAAAAATACTTTTCTAAAGTACATGGAAGAAAAGGGAGGTAGTGTCTGCTTTGGGGACAATGGCTCTGCCAAAATCTTAGTAAAAGGTTTAGCAAGTTTGGTAAACAAAAGGAACAAGGCATAAAATATATTACTAGTCAAAAACATGAAACACAATCTTCTAAGTGTCATCCAGATGTGCGATCAAAGGAACACACTCACTTTTGAATAAGAAAAATGCAAAAAATCAGAAACAGAGACACAAGCAAAGTAGTAGCAATAGCCTCGAGAACCCCTAACAATGTCTATATTTTAGATGAGGAAAATGAAGAGATTAAGTACTACATGGGATAGAGCGATGAAAGTTGGCTCTAGCATAGAAGATTGGGACACATCAACTTTGACAATCTAGTCAGAATTAGCAGGAAACAAGCTATGAGGGACATTCCAAGAATTACTAAACCATCAAACTCATTCTGCAAACATTGTGTACACGGAAATCAAGCAAAGATTACATTCAAGACAAAAGCATAAACTACATCAAACCTTTGGAAATGGTACATTCATATATTTGTAGTCCAATGAGAACCAAAGAGATGAATGGTGAGTCTTATTTTTTTCTTTTCATTGATGATTACACCCAAATGACATGGGTATTCTTTCTCAGAGAAAAATCAGAAACGTTTGAATGTTTCAAGGCTTTTAAATAAGTGGTTGAAAATGAAACTGAATTAAGAATAAAGTGTTTAAGATCTGAAAATGGAGGAGAATCTATTTGAACAAATTTGACAACTTTTGTGAAAAAAATGGAATCAGAAGACAATTCTCAGCAACCAAAGAGCCACAACAAAATGGAGTGGCAGAAAGGAAAAAATGGCCAAAACAATGTTGAACGAATCAAAGTTATCATATTTGTTTTGGACACAGGCCACTCATAGTGACTTTCCACATCCTCAATAGATGCCAGATCAAGACAAACAGTTATTCAACACCTTATGAACTCTGGAAATGAAGACCATCTAAAGTTAATTAGCATTTCAGGATATTTGGGAGAAAGTGCTACATCAAAAGAAATGATGAAAATCTTGGAAAGTTTGACTCTGGATCAGATGAAGGAATTTTCCTTCGTTATTCCACCAAAAGAAAAGCTTACAAGTGTTATAATATATGACTCGGAAGTGGAAATCCCAGATGTGAACGTTGATGAAGTATTTACTCACAGGAGAGTAGAAGATGATGATGATCCACTTATGCTTGAACAATCATACGAGAAACTGCTAGAAAATAAGGATGTAGAATAAACACATGAGGTGATATATCAACGTGAATTGGAAAACGAGAGACATGATACGAAGGATCCATCCAAGTATGTTAAAAATAATCATTCATAATATTTGATTATCAGAGATACAAATACTGAGGTAAGGACCAGAAGAGTCCTAAGAGATTCAACACCGAAGAAATTCATTTTTTTTTGCTATCACAAATAGAACCAGGAGGTTTTGAAGAGGCCATAATAGATGAACATTGGGTAAAATCCATGAATGAAGAATTAGATCAAATTGAAAAGAATGAGACCTGGGAAATTGTTCCAAGATCCAAGAATAAGAATGTTACTGGCACAAAATGGGTATTCAGAAACAAACTAAACAAAAAAGGATGAGTTGTCAGAAACAAGGCAATATTGGTATGCAAAGGTTATGTGTAGATTGAGGGTATAGATTCAAAACCTTTGCTATTTTTTAGTGAATGGAATCAATCAAACTATTCTTTGCCTATGCTTGTGCTGAAAATGTTAAAGTTTATCAAATGGATGTGAAATCAACATTTCTAAATGGAGATCTTGAAGAAGAAGTATACATTTAACAACCAGAGGGATTCTCACTCTTAGATAACAAAGATTATGTTGGCAAATTAAAGAAAGATTTGTATGGACTCAAACATGCTCCCAGGGCCTCGTATTCAAGATTGGACAAATATTTGCAACAAAAAGGTTTCAGAAGAGGTAGTGTGGACAATAATATTTATGTAAAAATTTAAAATGAAAAAATGATAGGTGTCGAAGTATATGTTGATGACATTATTTTTGGAAGCAATTATGACAAAATGAGTCATCAATTTGCTAACAATATGTAGAAGGAATTCAAAATTTCTATGCTTGGATAATTATCCTTCTTCCTTGGACTACATATATCTCAATTGGATAATGGCATATTCATCTATCAATCTAAGTATGTGAAAGAAATGTTGAATAAATTTAACATGGAATACTGCAAATCAGTCTGTACACCCATGGTCACTAGGTGTAACTTAAGTAAAGAGGATGAAGCTTAGAAGTAGATCATAGACTATATAGATCAATTATTTGCATCTTGTTGTATGTAAATTCCTCAAGACCAGATATCATGTAATTTGTTGTACTTGTTGCAAGATTTTAGGCATGTTGATGCCTCGGATATGTAGGGTAAGTGCGACATGCTGGAAAGGGTTCCAAGGCACACAACAGGGGATGAAAACCCAGCCAAAGGCTTCAGTTAACCCTACGCAAGAGTTACCCTATCCTCGAGTTGTTTGGTGTGGTAATCACCCACGGATATTAGGCCTCCACTGGAACTCTAAGAGTAATTGGTTTTGATCTATGTGATCAGTTTCCCAATTTGGGGAAACTAAAGTGTGGAAAACAGTTAGTAATTCTAATTATTCCTATTCAGAAGAGATCCTAATCTTAAGCCTAATCTATTATAAAAGTGAAAGTTGAGTATTCGTGCAGATCAACCTTGAAGTGTATAAAAGCAAAAAATGTATCACCCTTAACAGAAATGCCTTTGGATGAAATATTTGCCAACTTAAATTAAGGTTTATTTAATGAAAATTGAAAAAAATAATCCAAGCTTAGTGACCATCAAGATGTAATCTATTATCCTTTTTTTGATTGAAAAATCAACAATGATAAAATATATATATGCGTGATCAATTGCATAAATCGATAAAGAAAGTATTTAACGAAAGAAATTTAATCAAATATTTTCATACACACATCCGCTATACAGAAAAACCAATACAACAGATCTATGTATCATTATATATTCAACAAGAGACCATATGCATAAAGGATGACAATCTGGAACATAAAATCAGGAATCCTTAAAGAAATTTAAGTGATGACCAAAAGATGGATCCGAAAATAACATTGTTGTATTAAGATGTCCTGTACCAAAATTACAGTGACTCCGACCACAGAGTATCTTCAGCCATATCTACTACTGAATTCTAATTCGAAAATCTCCAACCCCCTTTTCTAAGGGAAACATTCTTCCTTAAATACTAAATTTTACCCAAAATCTCAAAAGGAGAAATTATACAAAATAGAAATTAGAAAAATCGGCTCCAACCGTCGATCCAATAAAACTTGCTTCTTTCTAGCTTGAAGGATTTTTCCGCCACCTTATTAGCAAAAATATGTTACAAAGACTCGCTCTTTAATCAGATAGGATCTTGTGGCACCATTAAAATTCAATAACAGATTGTTCATTATCTTCGACAGGTGGCATGGTTTGTGAAACATCTGCTGTAGGAAATTCAGGATCAGGTAATTCAAGGTCAGAAACAGAGAAATCCATTAAAGGATTTACTTCAGAAACAGTGGCCGGTACGTCAGGTTCTCCATTGATTATAATGTCTTGTATGAAATCATCATCAAGGTCAGCTGGTTCTTCCAGAATTTCCTTGCTCTGCCCCATGGAATTTTCCACATAGGAAGATAACGCTTCAAAGTCCTCTTCACTACTGTCGCTGCTAAGATCAGGAATACTTACATCAAATGGTGGTGACAATGTTTCTTGATACAACAAGGGGTAAAGTTCCTCATTATCAACATGAATATTAGAATCTTCACCTCCTGCATGGAAATTACTCATCCTAGATAAATATTTAGATAACAAGATGTCCAAAACGCTGCGCAGAAATTTTCCTATTACAGAAAGCAATGAGCAATGTAGA
This sequence comes from Larix kaempferi, assembly GCA_027924585.1. Classification (NCBI taxonomy): domain Eukaryota; kingdom Viridiplantae; phylum Streptophyta; class Pinopsida; order Pinales; family Pinaceae; genus Larix; species Larix kaempferi. Next base: position 8,106,081 of record BSBM01000264.1, read on the forward strand.
ATTTTCACGTTAATTGCTACTTTAAGACCAACAGGCAGGGTGATGCCGATTGAGCGAGGAAATTTGCAATGATTAAACTTACGCAGCGAACCCATTATAATTACTTCAATTGTCAAGAAAAAAACCGAGATTTGAGTTTAAACTTGTGCGAAGTACAGGTTCAATTACTGCTTGCATGATTTTGAATTGCTTTTACGATCACATCGTTATAGGAAACCCCCCATCGATAATTATAACTGGTAATTAATAATGAAAACGGAGGTTGCGGTGATAGAATTGACCTACAAAAAATCTCGATTAGGAGTTCCAGTACACGGGTGATCAGTTCTTCACACGTAACAAATCGGATGAATCTGACCCAACTTCGATGAGAAGGATAGAAGCTTTGAAATCGGATTTTAAGTGAAAAGAGATGGTCATTAATAAGTGGAGAAAAAATGACAAAACGTCAAAACTCGAGACCAACCATGGTGAACTTAAGGCAGAGCAATGGTGTCCATCCAACATGAAGCAATTGATAATCTTGTAGTAGTATCCACTGTTACAAATTATGCAAAAAAACTGATAATTTGGGAGAACCAGCTTTCCATAGACAAAATAGCGCATCCTGACTTAATTGATTACCCAAAATCAACGTGGCCACAAATTCATAAATGGACGGCTGAGATTAGCTAGAGCGGGATGCAGAATTGAATTCAATTACGTTCATGAAGTTTTTATTCAAAGATTCCACAAGCCGAAATCCGAAAGTACAGATTTGTGGGTTGCGGGTTCACAAAAATAAAAGTAAAAAAAGGATTTCCGAAAGCCGAAAACCTACTATGCGGGTGGCAGGCTTCAGAACGTTGAACTGTGACGTAAAATATCCACCCTGAAAGCCGCATCGTGAAATTACGGTTTGCAGGTTTTGGGGTCACACGGTAAATAAATGAAAAACGACCATCCCGAAAGCTGAATGCCGCCATTGCGGAGTTTGGGTTTCAGGGTAATTATTCCTTGTTCTTATTACTGATTAGTTCCACAACCCGCAAATGTCGGGTTGCAGATTGTGGGATCACTAAATACCAAAATTTCAAACAACAGTCCCGTAACCTGCAAATGCCAGGTTGCGGGTTTCAGAGACTCCAAATGCTAATTTTCGTAATGATGATAACAATCAATAAAATAATAAAAAATGTAGCTTTCTTTTCCTTTTAGACTGAAACACCTTGGAAAAATGAACAACAGTTGCAAACAAACAAGCCAAAGGCATGGGTGAAGAACATTAGAGGTAAAATCAAAATTCTAATATTTACAAAATGACTCACCCACACACCATAGTGTTTATTAAGATCGGCGCTCCCATGCTTAAGTATGCATGGGATCTGTTGTGGCCACAACAAATGGCGACTGGCTAGGAAGAACCAGTTATCTCTATAATCAAATCCAACTAGAGAGAACATGTCAATCAACCAATTTCTTGAAACTCAATTCAAAGAAGATACTCAAAAGATAACAGCCAACAAGCAATGAACATGAAAATGGATAGATGTCAACAATGACCATTTTAAAGATAACACTCATCCAATAAGGAGATTTAGAGAGTAATACCAAACCTTTACCATGATGTAATCATTGAAGTGAGCTTGTGTTGAACCTGGGCGCAATCTTAGAAATGCTCATGGATATCTTGATTATAGATCGCCTTGGTTTATTAATTACATATATATTCAGTAACACTTCATCATCTTATCTTTTGGCTTTTCTCTTTTTTTTTTTTTAAATATAAAATTTTGTTGATACAAGACCACTATACTGACTTGGTGATCAGATGAAACAGTTCCATTCACAGGCCTGATCTGTAAACTGGTCAAGCTAGCTCGATGATGAGACTCCTTGTCTTCTGGTTGTACTACCAAAAGAAATCATCATGGCTTGGTGACCATATAGTGATAATTCCAGTCCAAGGTCAAACTCATGATCATAACAGGGCTAGCTTGTGATAAGACCCCCCTGTTCTTGTATATAACAACATCTTATAAAAAGAAAACACTTTATTTTGGCATAAGCTACAAGGCATTGCCATGGCTTGGTGACCATATAGTGATAATCTTACTCACTAGTGCTTTGTGGATCATGAATGGACCGACTTGTAATAGGATCTTCCATCTTTCAGGATAACTGAAAGTCATCTTCCAAGTGTGGTGGCTTGATGTGAAGATGTCATTCCACTTTAAACACCTATGAACCTAATGGGATGGCTTGATAACAAGACCACCCACCTAGTAACTTATAATTTTAAACAAATTTCATATTCAAAGTAATTGTAAAAGGATCCATGAGCAATCAGAACTGGTCAGGTTATTATGATATGCCATTCAACCATGAAACACCAGATAGAGAAATGATGACCATCCTCCATACCTCAATTACACAAATAAAGCATGGTGAAAGATAATCATCAAAGTGAAAAGTATCCAAAGGCACTGCGGTTATTTGACTGTTTATTCTTCAGAGCAAATTCTAATCAAAAGCCAAAAAGTAAGATTGATCAGAATGCTGAAACTTCAGAAGCAATTGTTTCTAAGAAAGGTGATTATAAGCCATCACCACAAGTGTAAAGCATTATTAATGAAAACCAAAACAAAACAAGAAAATCATTCAATATGTCAATGCAAGAAAACAAATGATTGAAAAACAAACCACACCTATTTACAAGTACACTAGATTGTTCAAACAAAATACTTTCCGAGAAGAGGCACATTCACTGGAAAGGTGTCTACAACTCCCTCTAACGTCTGTAATCGAACAGTGCTAGGACCAATATTTGGACTTGGTTTGTCGTCGCAAATACTTTATTGAAGAGAATTGAAAGAGCAATCTAATCATTAAAGAAAATATCGAAACTACTCTATTCTATACCTACTCCTAAAAATAAATAGAAACTAAGTATACTCAAATATCCAATGGAGCCAGTCAAGTAACTTTAAACCTGCAAGATAAAACAAATGATGAATTAGTAATGAAAATTTTAAAAATGGAGATCCAAAAATTGGAAAAAATTATCCAAGTTTCTTATTTACAAAGAAATGGAAATGACATGGGAAATTGCTCAAAAATGATTGTTCCAGCCATAAATAAATTGAATCATAAAAAGTATGGTGGATATTATTAAGACCATGATCAAAAATATTTTTATCAAAATCGAGAGAGGGGAATATTTCCTTTAGCAATATATCATCGTTATTGTATTGAAGGGAAACATGTTAGGAACCCATGTCTTTACTTTGTTAGTATGTTGTTGTTGGACGCATATGCTTTGTAAGTCGTCCCGTAGTATTTGTTGATCAATAGTTTGTGTTATTGTTGTTGGCGCATATGCTTTGTAAGTTGCCCGTAGTATTGTTGATCCATAGTTTGTAACGGCCCATGGTTTCGACCCATAGTATTGGCGCCTAGAATTAGTATATAAGTGTGTGTTGAGACCTATGAAGGCACCGTGAAGTTAATTGTATTGAGCTTGCTCAAAGGAGGTTGTCCCCTCAAAGTGGCCTGTGATCAATATAAAGTGATTCTGAGTTCTGTCATTTATGTTATTCCGCATATTCTTGTTAATTAATTGTTGTAGGTGCACCCCATCTGGTATCAGAGCACTTTCTTGGGCTCGCTGGGTGAAATTTCTGCCAAATTTGTTTTTCGCATCTGTTGCAGGTTCGGATTTGGGAATAATCCCTATCCGCTTAACTGTGGGAAGTACTTGGGCATAAGCCCTAAAACTCATTGTGAGGAGTACCACAGGAACCCTGAAGTAGCTGGCCCATTGAGAGAACCTGTCAGCGAAAAGGGCAACAACCCCTACCTGATTAACTAGTTCCCACCCGTGAGGTAAACCAAGAGCTGTCGTTTGTGGCAAAGCGGTTATCAGTTTTACCTGAGTCGTGGAGTGAGAGGTACTGCCCCAATACGCAAGCCGTCGGACAGCATTGGTGGCCGAGTGAAACCCCTGAACTGTTAGGAAGCCGCACATACCTGGGGTCCATATCTACTTTCAGCTGAACTATTGTCGATCACTGCTGCGTCGTTTCAGATCCATTTTGCAAGCCGTTCCAGATTCAGCCGTTTTCAATCCATTCGGCGCTGTTCCAGATCCCTTTCGAGCCGTAGCCGCTCCAGTCTGGAAAAGAAAAAAAAAAGTATAAAATTAAATTTTTTCTCCATATCTCCCTTATTTTCACTCTGTTTTCCTTGAAATTTTCGGGGAACCCCTGTCATCCCATTCTGCATATTTCAGTCCTGAGGACCCTATCCCCAATTCCCCTTCCCAAAGCCCGAAATCCCACATTTGTCTATTTTTAGGGTTTGCCATAACTTCCTCAGATTTCACCCAATCACCTTCAAATTTTACCATAGAGTTCCTTTCTGAATTTTGCTTCTTTGTTCCCCTCTTCCAAATTTTCCCATTCTTTCACCCCGCTTTTGAAATCCTCATTTTTGCTTCCTGTCTATCCAATAGTGTCCAAAACCTAGTCAAACCCCAATTACCCTTCTGATTTTTTCCCACGTCCAGATTTTTCTTTACTGAAGTAGTTTCTGTTTTTGTTTTCCTACCCAGTCAACCGAAAAAAAAATTAAAAAAAAAATTAAAATTAAAATTAAAAAAAATAAAAAAAATCATCAAATCCTGGTTATGGTTGTCACCCGTGTAGGAGCAAAAACCATGGAGGAAGCACTTGCAGCCATCCAAGCCAAACTCCAGGACCTGGATGAAAAATTTCTCGGTCTCCATCTTGAGCATTCAGCTATGAACAACAAACAGCAGTCTGAGTCTTCATCAGACAATGGGTTCTCTTCTTCCAGCAATTTCCGTGGTCCGAAGCTTGATTTTCCTCGCTTCAATGGTACTGATCCAACTGGATGGATCTATCATGCAGAACAGTATTTCAGTCTGCATAATACTTTTGATGTCAACAAAGTTCCGCTAGCATCCTTTCACTTGGAACAGGAAGCTCTTCAATGGTACCGTTGGTACATCAAGGCTCATCCAGAGCCCAAATGGCCAGACTTTTGCCAGCTCCTTTTGCAAAAATTTGGTCCTAGTGCTTTTGATGACTTCATAGGAGCCCTCACTAAACTTTGCCAAACTGGCACGGTGAGAGAGTATCAAACCGAATTTGAGAATCTAGCCAACCACACCGAAGGATTGTCTGATGACTTTTACCGGAGTTGTTTTATCAGAGGTCTAAAGGATGTCATCCGCTCTGAGGTCAAAATGTTCTATCCCAACACAATGATGGAAGCACTAGGGTTGTCTAAGTTGGCAGAAGACAAGATTGCATCCCAACAACGCTCCAATCCCACTTTTGTTCCCTTCCGAAATATGGGTTCTCAGCGACCACCTATACCGCAGGCTCCTCGACCGATTCCTATCAAGTGTTTGTCTGAAACAGAGATGCAAGCACGTAGATAAAAGGGGATTTTCTATAATTGTGATGAGAAATTCACTCGGGGACATAGATGTGTTCAAAAAAAGCTCTATCTCTTGGATGTGGAGTCTCCGCCCGCCTCTGAAATTGGTGACGAAGATCCAGAAACACTGGATGCTCCGGTCGACATTCAGGAACCATCTATTGACCCTCCATCTCAGGATGACCAGCCAGAGATATCTCTCTATGCCTTAGCTGGAATCACCACCCCCCAAACAATGCGGGTCAGGGGTTACTTCAAGAAGCTTCCTCTTACAATACTCATTGATTCTGGTAGCACTCATAATTTCATTGACCCTCGGATCGCCTAACAAGCTGATTGTTTTATCCATCCTTGCTCCAACTTTGAAGTCATGGTTGCCAATGGGGGAACCTTACCTTGTAAAGGGAAGTGTCGAAATGTGCGTATCTCTATGGGAGCTTATACCTTGCGCTCTGACATGTTTTCCTTTCCCTTAGGCAGATGTGATGTGGTTTTGGGAGCTCAATGGCTACGCACACTTGGCCCTATCTTATGGGATTTTGCTGAACTTTGGATGCAGTTTTCCCTCAATGGACAAAAAAATACATTGACAGGATTACAACCAGGTTCTCTCAGCATCATCAGTTCACATCGCATGGAAAAAATCCTCAAGAAGAATTCACATGGTGTCATCGCTCAGATCCATTCCATCCAGATGCAACCATCGGCGGTCTCCACTACTCCTTTGGATCTACAACAAATTTTGGATCGATATACAGGTGTCTTTGCGGAACCAGTGGGATTACCACCTTCCAGGCCAGAAGACCATCGTATTCAGCTCCTTCCTGGCAGTGTTCCTCCCAACATTAGGCCCTATCGCTACCCATTTCACCAAAAAATGGAGATTGAAATGCTCGTTCGGGACTTATTGAAGCAAGGTATTATTCTCCCAAGCACTAGTTCCTTTTCTTCTCCAGTTATTCTTGTCCGCAAAAAAGATGGGTCATGGCGCCTCTGCATTGACCTCCGAGCACTTAATCACCTCACCATCAAGGATAAGTTTCCAATTCTTGTTGTTGATGAGTTTCTTGATGAGCTTCATGGGGCTCACTTTTTCTCCAAGTTGGATCTTTGTTCTAGGTATCATCAAATTCGGGTTCATGAGGATGATATTCCTAAAACAGCTTTCCGCACACATGATGGCCATTATGAGTTTTTGGTCATGCCCTTTGGCCTCACGAATGCTCCTTCTACATTCCAGGCCTTAATGAATAAAATATTTCAACCCTACTTGCGGACATTCATTCTGGTATTCTTTGATGATATCCTCATCTACAGTAAAACATGGGATGAACATCTCCATCATCTGGATCTTGTCATGCAACTTTTCTCTAACCATCATCTCCATGCCAAGCAGTCTAAATGTGTTTTTGGACAGAAGGAAGTTGAGTATATCGGGCACATTATCTTAGCACAAGGGGTTCACGTGGATCCTGCCAAAATCGATGCCATGAACAATTGGCCACATCCTCAGACACTCAAGAGCCTTCGTGGTTTTTTGGGGTTGACTGGCTACTACCGCAAGTTTATCAAGGATTATGGGAAGATTGCAGCTCCATTAACTGCTCTATTGAAAAAGGATGCTTTTACATGGACACCTGCTGCTCAGTGTGCATTTGACAAACTAAAACAAGATATGTGTACTAAACCTGTGCTAGCTATGCCCGATTTTTCCAAGCCCTTCACTATTGAGAATGATGCTTGCGGCAATGGACTTGGTGCTATTCTCCTTCAAGATGAACACCCCATTGCGTTCACCAGCAAAGCCCTTTCAGGTAAGAATTTAGCTGCCTCTACCTATGAGAAGGAAATGATGGATATTTTGCCTCTACCTCTGCCTCTACCTATTAGGGAATCATTTCTGCATCAAGACTAATCACCAGAGTCTGAAATATTTCTTGGACCAGCGTGTCTCCTCCCCGGCACAACAGAAATGGGTTAGAAAACTCATGGGTTATGACTATGAGATCACTTACAAGAAGGGTAAAGACAATATTGTGGCAGATGCTCTTTCTCGCACATTTGATGCCCAAGGATCTCTTTCAGCTATTTCTATGCCTGTTCCAAATTGGTTGCAATCTGTTCAACAGGGTTATGTCAATGACTCTTCCTTATCTCAAATCATCCAACGCTTGAACAACAACCCGTCTGCTGTACCACATTACTCTTGAGATGGTGCTTCTCTGCGATACAAGGGTCGTCTGGTGCTTCCCCAGAGCACAGATCTTCAACAGGCTGTCTTCTATAAACTCCATGCTTCTCCATCGGCAGGGCACTCTGGGTTCCTCAAAACATATGAACGAGCACGGTGTAACTTCTTTTGGCATGGCATGAAAAGGACAATTCAACAGATGGTGGCCAAATGTGATACCTGCCAGCGCAATAAGGGTGAAACAACACTCCTTCTAGGATTGCTTGAACCCTTGCCCATACCTACACGGATTTGGACATATATTTCTATGGATTTCATTGAAGGGCTCCCTAAATCTGGCGGGAAGACAGTGATTCTCGTTGTGGTTGATCACCTCTCCAAATATAGTCATTTTTGTGCTCTCAACCATCCCTATACAACCTCCTCCGTTGCTCAAATTTTTCTGGACCAGATCTTTCGTCTTCATGGCATCCCTTCTTCCATTGTCTCGGATTGTGATGCGACTTTCACCAATCATTTTTGGACAGAACTATTTCTCCACACTGGCACCAAACTGAATATGAGTTCAGGGTATCACCCACAAATAGATGGTTAGACTGAAATTGTCAATAAATGCTTGGAAACTCATCTTCGTTGCTTCACCTCGGAACAACAACATCAGTGGGCAAAGTGGCTCCCTCTCGCTGAATGGTGGTACAATACCTCTTACCACACTGCCTCTAAAATGACCCCATATGAAGCAGTCTATGGTCAGGAACCTCCAGCTCTTCTTCCATACACCCCCACCAGTTCACTAGTTCAGGAAGTTGACACGGTCCTTCGCAACCGCGATCAGATTCTTCGCATTTTGTGGGACAATCTTCACATGGCAAGAAATCGCATGAAGCAACAAGCTGATCAACACCGTTCGGAGCACACTTTTCAAGTCGGCGATATGGTTTTTCTTCGTCTCCAGCCGTACAAACAATCCTCCTTGAAACTCAAAGGGTGTCATAATCTCGCTCCAAAGTTCTATGGGCCATATCGGATTCTTCTGAAGATTGGGTCCATTGTTTATAAATTGGAACTTCCTACTTCTTCCCACATTCATCCAGTCTTTCATTTCTCTTGTCTGAAGAAAGTTCTTGGCACCAACATCAGCGGACAAATGATTTTACCCGAACTGGATAATCAAGGATCCATCCTTTTGGAGCCAGAGCCCATCCTCAATCGGCGCACACGTCAGCTTCGCTCTCACTCTATCATAGAGGTCTTAATTCAGTGGCACAGCATGCAACCAGAGGATGCTACATGGGAACCACTCCTTCAGATTCAACAACAATTTCCACATCTAAAGCTTTGAGGACAAAGCTTTTTTTAAGGGGGAGGGGATGTTAGAACCCATGTCTTTACTTTGTTAGTATGTTGTTGTTGGACGCATATGCTTTGTAAGTTGTCCTGTAGTATTTTTTGATCAATAGTTTGTGTAATTGTTGTTGGCGCATATGCTTTGGAGGTCGCCCGTAGTATTGTTGATCCATAGTTTGTAACGGCCCATGGTTTCGACCCATAGTATTGGAGCCTAGAATTAGTATATAAGTGTGTGTTGAGACCTATGAAGGCACCGTGAAGTTAATTGTATTGAGCTTGCTCAAAGGAGGTTGCCCTCTCGAAGTGGCCTGTGATCAATATAAAGTGATTCTGAGTTCTGTCATTTCTGCTATTCCGCATATTCTTGTTAATTAATTGTTGCAGGTGCACCACAAAACATCAGGATTTGAATCTTGCAAATGATCAACTTCATTTTTTAGATTTTCGTTCTTGTCAAGTGTATTAGATTTATTTAATTTCAAAACATTTGATCAAAATAACTTTTCATTTGAGATTTGATTTATAGAGAAAGTATATTTGGAACTAATATTCTAAAATTGAATCTCAATTTCAGCCAACTCATCCTCCAAAGACTTATGGTTCTCATTCCGTTCATAACAATTAGAATTGAAGGACGAAAAACAAGAATCTTCAGGTTTTGTAAAATGAGTAGAATGGTTATGTTCTTCAGAATCTGAAGTATATTCAGCCTCTTCAAAACTTTCTATTCGAACATCCATCTTTTGATTAAACGAAGAAGGATGAAAATCACTTATAAATTAAGGACCTTTAAAATTATTATAAATACAAGAAAAATCCTCTTTATAATTCTTGAAATCTTCATTTTTATTGATAGTTGTATCATTGTGAGGAAAATGCTCAAAATTCACTCGAACAAATTGTTCATCACATAGATCAGAAGTATTAGGATTAATATTTTCTTTAACAGTTTCGGATCGAGATCCCGAACAAGGGAGGGAAGATGTAAAACATTAATGGAACTCACATTCATTTGGAAGAGGAAAATGACTATTAGAATTTGCATCTAATTTCCCTTTCGCATCTAAGGAAGGCTGAAAACTGGATGCAAACATTAGTTGTTTCAAATCGTGTAGAGTATTTTGAATATCCTTTTCCCTCTTTAGGGACCTAACTTCATTGTACATGTTATTCGTTTGAGAATTAAATTGAGCAATTTGTAAATCATTTGATCCTTCATTAACAGATTCAATATCATACGAACGAAAAGGGTAAAAACAATCTGGAGGATACCCCTTCAAGTCTTTCTCAAGAACTTGAGCCTCTTGCATGCTTCATTGAAATTTGTTATCTCTTGTCGCAAAATAAACATTGCTATATTCTTGGGAAGGGATCTAACATACCAACAGAAAGTGAGTTGCATTGCAGGTCTATGTTCTTTGTGTAAGCCATAATACACTTGTAGAAAACGTGCGTTGAAATATCGAATTGATTCTCCATCAAGTACTTGCATTTGAATCAGATTTTGATGAATTTCAACCACATCATAATCTTCAAAAGAGTCTCTAAAAACATTATTAAATTCTAACCAACTAGAAATTGAATTCAAAGGTAAAAAATAAAACCAAAGAGAAGCCTTACCTTCGAAGGTAAATGGGAATAATCTACAAGCAATATCTTCATGTATGATATTAAATAAACACAAAATAGATTCATACCTTCTAATATGCTCGGTGACAGAAACATTACCTTCTCCATCAAATTTTGGCAAGATCTTAATTGCCTTTTTAGGGAGTTCATGTAAAGGCCCTGGTAGGCTCAATGCGGTATCAGACTCCCATGCAGGAAGTTGGGAAAGAGCCATGAAATCATTATAACTAGAAGCTAGCTCTTATTGTGGGCAATGTGACAGTTCACGCCCTCCTTCTAGCACCATTTGTTGATGCCTCGGATATGCAGGGTAAGTGCAAGATGCTGGAAAGGGTTCCAAGGCACACAACAGGGGATGAAAACCCAGCCAAAGGCTTCAGTTAACCCTACGCAAGAGTTACCCTGTCCTCGAGCTGTTTGGTGTGGTAATCACCCACGAATATTAGGCCTCCGCTGGCACTCTAAGAGTAATTGGTTTTGATCTATGTGATTAGTTTCCCAATTTCGGGAAACTAAAGTGTGGAAAATAGTTAGTAATTCTAATTATGCCTATTTGGAAGAGATCCTAATCTTAAGCCTAATCTAATATAAAAGTGAAAGTTGAGTATTCGTGCAGATCAACCTTGAAGTGTATAAAAGCAAACAATGTATCACCCTTAACAGAAATGCCTTTGGATGAAATATTTGCCAACTTAAATTAAGGTTTATTTAATGAAAATTAAACAAAATAATCCAAGCTTAGTGACCATCAAGATGTAATCTGTTATCCTTTTGTTGATTGAAAAATCAACAATGATAAAATATATATATGCGTGATCAATTGCAGAAATCGATAAAGAAAGTATTTAACCAAAGAAATTTAATCAAATATTTTCATACACACATCTGTTATACAGAAAAACCAATACAACAGATCTATGTATCATTATATATTCAAAAAGAGACCATATGCATAAAGGATGACAATCTGGAACATAAAATCAGGACTCCTTAAAGAAATTTAAGTGATGACCAAAAGATGGATCCGAAAATAACATTGATGTATTAAGATGTCCTGTACCAAAATTACAATGACCATGACCAAAAATTATCTTCAGCGATATCTCCTGCCGAATTCTAATTCCAAAATCCCCAACCCCCTTTGCTAAGGGAAACATTCCTCCTTAAATACTAAATTTTACCCAAAATCTCAAAAGGAGAAATTATACAAAATAGAAATTACAAAAATCGGCTCCAACTGTCGATCCAATAAAACTTGCTTCTTTCCAACATGAAGGATTTTTCCCCCACCTTATTACAAAAAATATGTTACAAAGACTCGCTCTTTAATCAGACAGGGTCTCGTGGTACCATAAAAATTCAATAACAGATTGTTCATTATCTTCGACAGGTGGCATGGTTTGTGAAACATCTGCTGTAGGAAATTCAGGATCACGTAATTCATGGTCAGAAACAGAGAAATCCATTAAAGGATTTACTTCAGAAATAGTGGCCGGTAAGTTAGGTTATCCATTGATTATAAATTCTTGTATGACATCATCATCAAGGTCAGCTGGTTCTTCCAGAATTTCCTTGCTCTGCCCCATGGAATTTTGCACATAGGAAGATAACGCTTCAAAGTCCTCTTCACTACTGTCGCTGTTAAGATCAGGAATACCTACATCAAATGGTGGTGACAACGTTTCTTGATAAAACAAGGGGTAAAGTTCCTCATTATCAACATGAATATTAGAAGGTTCACCTCCTGCATGGAAATACTTATCCTAGATAAATCTTTGGATAACAGGATGACCAAAATGCTGCGCAGAAAGTTTCCTATTACATAAAGCAATGAGCAATGTAGAATTTTCATGTTAATTGCTACTTTAAGACCAACAGGCAGGGTGATGCCGATTGAGCAAGGCAATTTGCAATTATTAAACTTACGCAGCGAACCCATTATAATTACTTCAATTGTCATGAAAAAAACTGAGATTTGAGTTTAAACTTGTACGAAGTACATGTTCAATTACTGCTTGCATGATTTTGAATTGCTTTTACGATCACATCATTATAGGAAACCCCCCATCGATAATTATAACTAGTAATTAATAATGGAAACGGAGGCTACGGTGATAGAATTGACCTGCAAAAAGTCTCGATTAGGAGTTCCAGTATACGGGTGATCAGTTCTTCACACGTAACAAATCGGATGAATCTGACCCAACTTCGATGAGAAGGATAGAAGCTTTGAAATCAGATTTTAAGTGAAAAGAGATGATCATTAATAAGCAGAGCAAAAATGACAAAACATCAAAACTCGAGACTAGACATGGTGAACTTAAGGCAGAGAAATGGTGTCCATCCAACATGAAGCAATTGATAATCTTGTAGTAGTATCCACTATTTCAAATTATACAGAAAAACTGATAATTTGGGAGAACCAGCTTTCCATAGACAAAATAGCGCATCCTGACTTAACTGATTACCCAAAATCAACGTGGCCGCAAATTCATAACAATGGATGGCTGAGATTAGCTAGAGAGGGATGCGGAATTGAATTCAATTACATTCACGAAGTTTTTATTCAAAGATTCCGCAAGCCAAAATCAGAAAGTACGGATTTGCGGGTTGAGGGTTCACAAAAATGAAAGTAAAAAAAGGATTTCCGAAAGACGAAAACCTACTGTGCGGGTGGCGAGCTTCGGAACGTTGATCTGTGATGTAAAATATCCATCGAGAAAGCCACATCCTCAAATTATGGTTTGCGGGTTTCGGGAGCACACAGCAAATAAACGAAAAACGACCATCCCGAAAGTCGAATGCCGCCATTGCGGAGTTCGGGTTTCGGGGTAAGTTTTCCTTGGTCTTATTACCGATCAGTTCTGCAACCCATAAATGTCAGGTTGCAAATTGCAGGAACGCTAAATACCAAAATTTCAAACAACAATCCTGTAACCCGCAAATTTCGGGTTGCGGGTTTCGAAGACTCCGAATGCTAATTTTCGGAAGGATTATAACAATAAAAAAAATAATAAAAAATTTAGCTTTCTTTTCCTTTTAGACTGAAACACCTTGGAAAAATGAACAACAGTTGTAAACAAACAAACCAAAGGCATGGGTGAAGAACATTAGAGGTAAAATCAAAATTCTAATATTTACAAAATGACTCACCCAAACACAATAGTGTTTATTAAGGTCGGGGCTCCCGTGCTTAAGTAAGCATGGGATCTGTTGTGGCCACAACAAGGAAGTACGCAAGGAAACACATGTCCAAGCAGTAAAGAGAATTTTTAAATACTTGAAAGGGACAATGAACTTTGCTTTGTGGTATCCAAAAAGGAATGATTTGAAGCTAGTAGCTTATATGATGAACACTGGGTAGGAAGTGTAGATGAAAGAAGAAGTACTAGTGGAGCTACATTCTTCTTAGGATAATGTATTGTATCATGGTGTTAGGAACCCATGTCAACCCTTCTATTTACTTTGTTAGTATATTGTTGTTGGACGCATATGCTTTGTAAGTCGTCCCGTAGTATTTGTTGATCCATAGTTTTTCTTATTATTGTTGGATGGATATGCTTGTAATTTGTCCCGTAGTAATTGTTGATCAATATTTTGTATTGGCCCATGGTTTGTATTGACACATGGTATTGACCCATGGTATTGGCGCCTAGACTTAGTATATAAGTTTGTGTTGAAACCAATGAAAGAACCGTGAAGTTATTTGTATTGAGCTTGCTCAAAGGAGGTTGCCCCCTCGAAGTGGCATGCGATCAATATAAAAGTGATTCTTAGTTCTGTTATTTCGTGTGTTTTCATTAATTACTTATTACAGGTTCATCACATCTGGTATCAGAGCACTTTCTTGGGCTCGCTAGGTGAAATTTCTGCCAATTTTTTTTTCTCGCATATGTTGCAGCTTCGGATCTGGGAATAATCCCTATCTGCTTAACTGTGGGAAGTACTTGGGCATAAGCCCTAAAAATCATTGTGAGGAGTACCACAAAAACCCCAAAGTAGCTATCCCATTGAGAGGACCTGCCAACAAAAAGGGAAACGACCCCTACTTGATTGACTAGTTCCCACCCGTGAGGTAAACCAAGAGCTGTCGTTTGTGGCAAAGCGGTTATAAGTTTTACCTGAGCCGTGGAGTGAGGGGTACTGCCCCAATACGCAAGCCGTTAGATAGAATTGGTGGTCGAGTGAATCCCTTGAACCGATAGGCAGCCGAACATACCTGGGGTCCATATCTATTTTTAGCTGAACTGTTGCCGATCACTGTCGCGTCGTTCCAGATCCATCCATTTCAGATCTATTTCAAATCCAACCATTTTTTGTCCATTCGTCGTCATTTCAGATCCCTCTGTTTCTGATCATTTTCGCGTTGTTGCAGATCTATCTGTTTCAGATCCCTTCCGCGCCGTAGCAGCTCGGAAGGTATAAAATTCAATTTTTTCTCCATATATCTCTTATTTTCATTCTGTTTCCCTTGAAACTTCCCGAGAACCCTTGTAATCCCATTCTGCATATTTCATTCCTGAGGGCCCTATCCCAAATTCAACTTCCCAAAGCTAGAAATCCCACATTTGTCTATTTTTAGGGTTTGCCATAACTTTTTCAATTTTCACCCACCTGCCTCCAAATTTTGCCACCGTGTTCATTCCCTGTTTCTGCTTCTTTGTTCCTCTTTGACAAATTTTCTCATTCTTTCACCCCGCTTCTGAAATCCCCATTTTTTGCTTTCGTGTCCCTCAAAAAGTGTTGAAAACCTGGTCAAACCCCAATTACCCCTCCGATTTTTTCCCAAATTCAAATTTCCCTTTACTAAATAAGCTTTTGTTTGTCTTTTTCTATCCATTCCCCCCCCCCAAAAAAAAATATCTCCTGGTTATGGTTGTCACCCGCACAGGAGAAAAAACCATGGAGGAAGCACTTGCAACCATCCAAACCAAACTCCAAGATCTTGATGAAAATTTTCTCAGCCTCCATCTTCAGCATTCAGCCATGAACAATAACCAACAGCAAGAATCTTCTACAGCCAATGGGTTCTCTTCTTCCAGCAATTTTCGTGGTCTGAAACTTGAATTTCCTTGCTTCAATGGTGTTGATCCGACTGGATGGATCTATCATGTAGAATAGTATTTCAGTCTGCATAATACTTTTGATGTCAAAAAGTTCCACTTGCATCCTTTCATTTGGAACAGGAAGCCCTTCAATGGTACAGTTGGTACATCAAGGCTCATGACAAGCCAAAATGGACAGATTTTTTCCAACTCCTTTTGCAACAATTTGGTCCTAGTGCTTTTGATGACTTCACCGGAGCACTCACTGTTAACACCCAAAAAGTGTTCACTGCCTCATCACCACATTATATGGCTCATTTGTCCATTTTCCTACCATTTTCCCTTAAAAATCCTAAAACATCCCATTAAAAAGCCTCCAAAAGGCCTAAAATGCCTCCAAAAGGCCACAAAACCACCAAAATAGCCTAAAAAAGGCTAAAAAACCCCCTTTTCCTCCCAAAATAGCAAAATCCCCTAAAAAGGGAATAAAAAAATATAAAATAATGAGGAAAAGGAGGAAAAAACCCTATACAGCTGCCCAAAACTATGTGTTTCCTAAAACCATGGGTCAGCACTCCACCACCAAAAAACTATAAATAGGTGATGGAGATCCATTATTCCATATCCACAATCACAAGCACCCTTACTCTGCCAAAATCTCTCTCGAAACCCTAGTTCACCATTGAACTACTTTCACCTTGAGAGCCACCTTTGGCCCATCCACACCATTGGAGAAGGAGAAGGAGCATATTGAAGCTTGGAGCATCCTCTTGGACACTGCAAAGGGCTTCATCAAACCTTTACATTGAAGGTAACATCAATACAAAAAGCCATTCTTTCAATTTGTTGTTTATGTTCCATGCTTGTTTTAGAAGTAATTTAATTTCTGTTTTAGCTTAATTAGTTTAATTTACTGAACTGCTACTAAGGAGTCCATTCTCCTTAGTAGGTGCTCATTTGCACAAGCTAGGGGTAAAACCCTAGCTACAGTTTTGGCGACTCCCCTAGATTTTGAATTTCTGGTTTCCGTTTTGAATTTTTTCCTTTCGGCTGTCCCTTTCGGCCGCCGCATACCGCGTCTTTTCCCTCTGCAGTCGCGTCCCGACCGCGCCTTTCAGGCCTTTACCTGCGATCCGACCGCGGCTCTCAGACTGCTTCCGACGCCCCACCGGCGGATTCAAGTCTGTTACCTGCGATCCGACCGTGGCTAATCAGCCTGTTTGCCGCGATCTGACTGCGCCTGTCGGCCTTTTTCCCGCGTCTCGACTGTGGCTTTCTGCCTCTTTCGTGCGTCCCGACTGCGCCTGTTAGCCTATCTGCCGCGACCCGACTGCATCTTTTTCCCTATTTCTTGCGTCCCGACTGCGTCTGTTGGCCCAAAAGCCGCGACTTGACCGCATCTGTTTGCCTCAAACCCGCGGTCTGCCTGTTCCGATTCACCACAGACCCGCGGTCTGATTTCTGTTTTGAGCCCAGCCCCTTTGCTGCAATATTTTCTGCATCTGAACAGCCTTCTGTCCCACCTGCAGCCTCACTACCTTACAGCCTTTCTGTAACATAATTTCTGTTCCCTTTACAAAATTCTTTTAAAATTTCATTATTTTTAATTCAGAAAATTTTGCAAGTTAAAATTTCAATTTCAACATTATTGATAGTTGGAAGTTGCCTCCCTTGTGGCACTTCTATTTTTGGGTTCATTACCTCACACGCACACACTCTGTCACATAAATCAAGTGAGCCTTAAAAATTACCTAACTAAACCAACATTCTAACCCCACTTGGGGAACACAAAAGAATCATTGTAGTTAGGTAGGATCAGGGGGATAGGCTTCCAATAACACCCCTTGGTTATTTCACTTGAGACATAGTTGTTGTCCAAATAGGGAACCAAAATCCCCTAGTACTTTTTGGCACGGTCACGACCAGTTTATCAGAGGGCCTCTCCCTTAGGAGGGTTGAAGTCGGGAGACTGGTTCCGGAGGCCTGAGTGGAATACCGCACTCCATTCAGTAACCGAAGGGCTACCTTTCGCGGTTCGCGGGATATCCCTGTATAGGGGTATTGCGGTCAACGAACTAAACGGCAGATTCACCTTTCTGGACGTGTCATGAACGGGGTATCTTAGTTTCCACTCTTCTAGGATTGACTACCCGGTGTCCCTCCCGGTAGGGGGATATCATAGCCACTTGGCTTTCCTACTCATATTGTCTGACTTGGATTTCATCACCTTGCAGAGGATATGTTTAGTTGAGTCAGAATACTTTTAGTTAGGTGTTTGCATGCTCCTTTACCTCCCTTTGGTCTAGTGAGTCCACCATTTTTCATTTTTAGGAAACCTGTTGCTTGTTGGTATTCTGACCATCTTTGTTGTCACTCCACCTATTGTAGCACAGCTGCTGCAGTGGGTGTTTTGAGTTGGTTGTTGGCCTGAGTGCCTTGCTTTTTAGTTCTCCTTTTGCACACTCGGTTGCATTAGGATTTTTGAGCTGTTTTTATACTCACCTCAACCCACAGAGATTTGACACCATCTGTCACCATTGAGTCCCCGAGACATTCTCGGCGCCTCAGGGGTGAGCCCCCACAGCACGGTTCTCTTGACACCACCCGTCATCGATTCCGATCATTATCCGTTGATACCACTCATCACAGATCTAGAGCCCTGTCACTTGACTCCACTCGTCAGCGACGTAGGACTCCGTCACCAGATAGTGACGCCCCTTACTTTACCTCTGATTCTGACGAAGAGTCTGAGAACCCTATTTACACTGCCCCTACTAGCCCCATGGCTGGCACGACTTCCACTCCGTTTGTCATAGGGACTATTGGTGGCACATCCACCACTACACCAGTTACTACACCTATTTTGGGTATGCCCTCCATGGGGCACCCATCTACCGTTCCCCTCACGATACCTATTCCCACAGCGGGAATACCTATCCCCACTACATCAGTGGCTCACACTACCCATGGTGGTGCTGGACCATCCTCCACTACCTCAGTTCCCCCACTTGGGGGCACCACCCTAAATCTTGTCCCTCCACTTGGGGGCACTGGCCCCAACTTGGTCCAACCCACTACTGTGTCACATCCTTCTTCCAGTTTTCCATTCATGGCTAGCCTCAACCTACCTGACCTGGCCAGACTGGCCAATGATCCTATTCGACACGACCCTACATGGCCTCATATGCCTACCAAACTACCCTCTGACATCCCTAAGTTCGAGGGCAAGGCCAGTGAGGACCCACAAAACCATATCATGTCTTTCCACCTATGGTGTTCCTCTAACTCCATAGTGGATGACTCTGTTCGCCTCCTTCTCTTACAACGCACCTTCACTGGCTCTGCAGCCAAGTGGTATATCGAGCAACCTCATGGGACCCATGCCACCTTTGCTTCCCTGGCATCGACCTTCCTGCAGTTCTTCCAGTTGCTTGTCCGCTATGACGCGGGCGTTGAGATCCTCCTATCTTGTAGACAAAACACGGCTACCCATATCACGGACCACATCCACGAGTGGCGTCGACGCCGTAGCTTATGCAAGATCAAACTTGACGACCGTATCTTCCTAGATTGGTTCCTCAAATCCCTTCTCCCTGTTATCGCTAAGGGTGTGGCCTCAGAAAGACCCCAGTCTGAAGAAGAAGCCATCCTTAAGGCCCAACAGTTCGACCTCATTTACGCCCAATCGGGTTACCTTTATACCATTATACCTGACGCCCCTCGCGGTGAGTCCTCCCAGCCTGATGCGCTGGGGGCATCCCACGCTGCAGATGGTATCATTGGCTATGTTTCTTTGCATCCCCAACCATTTTCTATAGCACGTCCTACCCCTGGCCCCGAACTGTCATGGGCTACCTCCCAGTCTGGAGCAACCAATTTGTATGCTCCCATGACACATCACCATTCCCATGGACCCTCATGTCCACCTCAGTGCTTCGGGTATGCGACTCCTACTTATGCTCCCCCAGTCGCCCCTCAGCCTTACTACCATCAGCAGGCTGCCCCAGCTCCTGCGCCTTCACAAGCCCCACCCACTTATTATCCGCCACAGGCAGCCCCTGCAGCACACCCACAACCTGCTTCGCAGCCATATCAGCAACCCCCTAAAGTTGCTGCACCTGCTCAGCCTCAACCTGCATATCATCCTCCGCAGCCTGCTCCTGCACCTGCGCAACCTCAGAATCCATCTGCTGCCCAAGGGCAAGTTTACGCCCAACAAAACCCGCAACAAAACCAGAATAACCAACGAAAGCAGGGCCAACAGAACCGCGGCAAGGGCCGTAACCGGGGGAACAACCAACCTGCAGAACAAGCTGGTCAACCGACTAATCCCCCCGACAACAACAATGCAGCCCCCGCTAACCAGAACCCTGATCGCCCGCCCAAGCAGGCTAAAAACCCCAATTTGTGAACGAACCACCCTTGTTCTATTTGCGGGGTCTACGGACATTACACACACGCTTTCCCACACTTGGAGCGAGCTCGGCAACTTTGGGTTGATGAGGCCCATCGCCAAGGGCATGCGGCTCCCCAAGCACCGCCCAACCCTCCCCAACCTCAACAACCCCCTTTGGTGTTGCAAAACCCCTTACCGACCCAAGGCGTAGTGAACACTCAGCCGTTGGCTCCCCATCAAGCCAATACACCCCAACAACAACAGATTACTTACGCTGCTCCTGATCAACCCATGTTTGACTCAGGTACCCACCACTTACTGATGATGTCATCTGCTGATGTCAACCTCCAGACCCGTCGGAACCAATATGGCTCCACCTCTGAAGCCGCACCCACGGATAAACCCACTAACGCTCATCCCACCAATCAGGCGTTACGTATACCGCCGCCTCCCATAGACGGCGCTGCGAAAGCACCTCGTTTCCCACTTCGCCGAATCAACAATAACCCCACTGCGCGCGCTGCGTCAAACTACAACATCGTAGACGACCTAGCCCAATCTCCCGCAGCCATGTCTGCGTTAGAAGTCTTGAAGAACTGCCCTTCCCAGCGCAATACTTTACTTTCCGCCATTGGGGGGATTGACCCAACTGATTCGCATTTGATGGCATTTGATTTAAACCAGTCTGAACCACGCCTACCTTCCAGCTTAGCATTCCAAGTTACTGTCTCCGTTAGGAATCTTGTCATCCATCGGTGCATCATCGATGAGGGTGCCTCCACCTGCGTTATGTCTACATTCGTATGGCAGAAGCTAGGATCCCCTCCTCTTCAGCAGTCCACCACTGCGTTACGTGCCTATGACGGTCGTTCGGCCCAGCCCCAAGGCCTCCTACCCAACGTTCCAGTCCAATTGGGTGGTAAAACAGTCCTTATTGACATAGAGGTAATCAATGCCCAATTGGATTACAACCTTTTACTTGGCCGCAGCTACATGTATGCCATGCGGGCGGTTGCCTCTTCCGTCTTTCGCACCATGATGTTCCCCCATGAGGGACACGTGGTTAAAATTGACCAGCTCACCTACTATGATCCCAGTGCTCCCGCGGCACCTGAAAATGTTCTCCCCATGGTTGAACAACCTGTTTCTCCTGCCACCACCTCATTTGTTTCCTCTTCGGGGCCTGGAGTCTACTCAGATGCGCCGATGACCTCCACCTTTCAATCCATTCCTCCCCCGTCATCTACGCCCGAAGTCTCTGACTTATGTACCTTGTCCCACGACAACCTACCACCTAATACTCAACCACCCTTGTTGCCAAAACCACCATTGGTACCTAGCCACATTGGTGTTACACCGATCCATACGATCCCCTTCCTAGTTCCTCCATCGGGAGTAGTGAGCGCCCCGGTCATGGCTACCCTTAGCCTCCCTGGGTTAACCTTGGGATTACCTGTATGGTATCTTTCGCCTCCCGTTCGCCCACCGACACCAGATGTCGTCCTCCAACCGGTGCAACCCATGGCTACTACCACTCAGCCACCTCCCGGTGTCTCTACCCCTTCGTCCTCCACGAAACCTCCTCCTACTCCCCAACCCACTGGGGGCAGAGGACCACAACCTTACACTGCTGTACCACCCCCAAAGATAGTCAAAAACCCTCCAGTATTTCGTGCTCCTCCCAAATGCTCGTTGTGCGACGAGTTGGGCCATGCGACCCACCAATTCCCACAGTTACCAGCATTGCAGAAGCACATGCAAATGCTCGACGATGACCCTAACATCCCAACTGTCGAACTCAATCCCACTCCCAAGCCTAAAGATAAGTCCCTACGTACCAACCACTCCTGCGCCATATGCGGTATTTACGGGCACTATTCACATCATTGTCCCGATCTCCCGGATTACAGAGCGGCTCTCTATGAGATGAACAATCTGGATCTTGAGACGGCACCCCCTACCATTGAGGAGATATACCCCCCAGACTCTTCACCTTCCGGAGAGGTTAATACCATCTATATGATCTCTTCAACCACTACCCCCTCGTCAACCGATTTGACGACGCAAACTTTCCGTACTGACGAGGAGATTCTTGAGGCCCTTACCGCCCCGGACTATCCCTGGGATGATATGCATCATCGTTCCTACTTCATCCCAGAAGCGTCTTCCTCTAGCTCCGCTACCCAATACGCGGTTGAATCCAAAGACTTCCTCCCCACCAAGGTCGACTGGTTTAAGGACCCTATTCCTGCTCCTGATGCCTTCGAGGAAGGTAACATGGCCAACATCTCACCTGTCATCCAAGTTGATATCGCTGCCCCAGGACGTGCCCCTGAACTCATCACTTTAGGAGCTTTCTGTAGTAAACAAGAGATTGAGGACTACATAAACCTTTTCAGAGAATTCCGTGATGTCTTTGCCTGGTCCTATACCAAAATGCCTGGTCTTGACCCCGCCATTATAGAGCACCACATTGACACATGGTCTGATGTACCCCCCGTTTGTCAAACACAACATCCTCTTCCTCCCTCAAAATTCCCAGGATATGCCCCTGAACTCATCACTTTAGGAGCCTCCTGCAGCAAGCGGGAGATTGAGGATTATAACCAACTCTTCCAAGAGTTCTGTGATGTCTTTGCTTGGCCCTCTAATGGATTGCCTGGGTTCGACCCCGCTATTCTCAAACATCACATAGACACACGGCCAGAGGAACTTCCTGTTCGTACTGAAACTGACTCTGAAGGCCTTCCTTTACGCAACCCCCATGATGGGTTGTATCCTAAGGAGTCTCTATCCCTATAATAGCTTGCGACCTCATTGGTCCGCATTGTACAGTTTGCTCTCTTTTTGTTTTTCACTTTTTTACCATCATCTTACATTCATCCTTTCTGCATGATTACAGATGGACCACCTTCCACCTCATTACACTGGCTTCGCTGACGGCGCAAGCCGCTAGTCTCCCAACCTGGCTTCTGCAGCATGGGTCTTGTACTCCCCTTCCAACGAGATGATTCACCTTGACGGAATATGTATAGGCGCTGCTACCAATAACCAGGCGGAGTATGATGCTGTGACCGGTCTCCTGACTGCCGCCCTCCAAATGGGCATATGTCACCTTCATGTGTTCTTTGACTCCCAGCTACTTGTCTCCCAGCTCAACAACTGCTACCAGGTGCGTGATCCCTGCCTTTTTAGAAAGTTCCTGCGCGCAAAACAACTCAGTCGACAGTTTGAATCCATCACATTCACACATGTCCCCAGAGCCCAAAATAGTGTCGCAGACCAAATGGCCAACAACATCCTAGAATGGCATATCAATCACACCATGTAACATCATGCATCATCATCACATAGCATCTCATAAAAATATATAAAAACCCAAAAAGCTTGCATCGAATTCACATTTGCATCCATGTACATAAACCACATACATATCCATAAGGGCATCCACGTGCCTAAACATACATATATCATGTTGCATCACATAAAATACACAAGGGGCATCCACGTGCCTAACATCCTAACCTACTTGCATCCACGTGCAATGTAAACCTATCATAACTCATAAAGCGCACCCACGTGCGTACCAATAAAACAACATCATACAAAAAGGTGCATCCACGTGCATATATATATATATCAAAAAATATACATGTTCAGTGCTATACATGTCCTGAGTACCCCTATACTCAGCTATACAAAAAATGGCTATACATCCCTAACAGCCTCATCAACATACATGCCGTAGCTACAAAACTCGGGGGGAGTCCCCTGTACTCCCTAAGGAGAGTCATATCCTGGATCAGCTGCCTCTGAGTCCTCCCCTCGCTCCTCCTCCGGCAAGTCCTCCTCTCCTCCGGCCTCCTGTGCCCGGACCCGGTCCACCAAGATCGCCACCCGGATCGCGATGGATCTGAACTCTCGCGGTGCCCCCATGCAATCCCGCACCACATCAGGATCGACATCCTGCCATCCCTCGTCGGTCACTCCTATCAACAAACGATCTAGTAGCTCCCGTACAGACTCTAGTGTCACCTCTGGATCTCGGCGCCGCACCTCTCCTCGCCCAGGCAGAGCCGGAACGGCCACAATCCCCCTCCGTGCCACATGTCCTGGAGGTGGCCTCAGGCCCACATCTGCAAGATCACCCATATGTCAGTCACAATATATCTATCTACTATCATCTACATAAAATTTGACATATATAACATGCAATAAAAACACATACGTACCTTCGGGACCCCATGCCTGTCCTGGTGCTCGTGGCGCCTCCAGATCTCCCGTGAAGTCCATGTCCCGATATGGGAAGTCGTCCAGTGTCAGTGGTATCTGGAGCCACTGCAAGTACAACTCCTGCGTGAAGTACCTGCCCACGTCGCCGCCACCACGGCGGCGCATCATCTCGCCCCAACGAACCATCCTCGGCTCCCTCATCCCTCCTGGCCTGATCGGCACCCGTGGCCGCAGTGTGGGTACCCTCTCCATAAAGAAGGCACATAAGAAGGACCCAAAGCAAAATCCCTTGCCATCTTCCTTCGCTGCCGTCAGCTGTCGCTGAACACAGGTCAGGAACATCTGGCCCCAGGCGTAGTACACCCCATCTAGTATGCGCTCTACCATCTGCATCTGACCCCCAGACACCTTCTCAGGTGACTGGGAACCCAATACCCGCACCACACACGCCGCCATGGCCTGCACCGCCGGCTCCTGTAGATCCCTCACCAGGAGTGCATTCCTATGCACCCTCGCGTCCGGACCGCAGTACCTCTCCAACATGTCCTCCATGTCGACGTCCGCGGCAACCCGCGGCTGTGTGTCTGCCACCCTGCCCAGGCAGGGCAACCCCGTCAGAAAGTATACATCGGTCAGGGTGAGGTCCACCCTCTCACCGTGTACCCGGAAAGCCTGTATGTCCGACTCCCAGAAGCTGATCAGACGGTTCAGCAACAATGTTGCTGTCCGTATCATAGGTATCTGTGCGAACTTCAGTAGTCCGCACAGCCCCAGCACAGATCGCACATGGCGATTCCCTCGAATGAAACCCATGGTCTCATCAGGGATCTCCCGCTCTCTCCAGAGAACCTGTGGCATCCTGCCAATCACACAAAGTGAACTCATCAGACTCATGTCAACTAAAGTAAAGTACTTTTCCCTCTCCCAGAAGACCTAATAGCTCGGCCCAAAACCGCGGCTTTCGGGCTTCCTGCCGCGGTTTCCGACCGCGGCTGTCAGGCATATGGCCGTGGTTCCCAACCGCGCCTGTCAGCCCTAAACCCGCGGTTGGGAACCGCGTGTTCCTCCTTGGAACTCGTGGTACTCGACCGCGGTTCCATCCAGGAAACACGCGGTCTCCAACCGCGTGGTTCAACCCGGAACACGCGGTCTCCAACCGCGTGGTTCAACCCGAAACACGCGGTCTCCAACCGCGGTTTCAACTCCCTAACCCGCGGTCCACCCCACGTGGACCGTACAAATAAACCCTGGGACCCACTACCCAACCCCCAACCCTAAAAAATATGCAGGTACGAGTTTAATGAAATACCTGTATCTCACGGATCTGAAATCAGCCAAACGGATCGTCCAGAAATGCCACCTAAGCTCTGGTCCACTCTAATCACAAGTCAAAGTCAACAAGCACAAATGACACATGTCATGTTGGACCCACTACTATTTATAGTCCGTTGACTTTTTCTTGTTTTGGTCATTCTGGCCCCATACGGAGTCCGTTTTACGAACCGTTTCCACCATTGGAATCAGCACGACGCGACCGTCATGATGGTCACCTCGTTGCATTATTTTTACCCTGTCATTTTTTGCCCATTTTTTCAGACACCACTAGTCACCTCGGTTTGCGTGCCACATCGGCCGTTCTCCATTTTTCACATGTTTTATATCATCGGATTCATTTTTCCGAGCTGGTGATGATGCTTGAGATCATTTCTCGCTCTCACCTCCAGATTTTCTGGGCATTTTTCAAAATGCCCCCGTCACCTCGTTTTGCGTGCCACATCGACCGCTACCCGTTTTTGACATCCTTTATATCGCCGGATTCATTTTTCCGAGCTCGTGATGATGCTTGAGATCATTTCTCGCTCTCACTTAGTACAATTTCAACATTGTGTCCCAACACCTTGCTACCTCGGTTTGCGTGCCACATCGGCCGCTGTCGGATTGTTCCACTTTTTAACATGAGCCATTCACTCTTGTCACACTGCAAATGTCTCGTTATTTTGCCACCATTTCATCTACCCCGCAAGGAGGCCCACCAGTGTTCCCCACTTCCCTCGTTCTCGGTCATCATTATTGTTCCTTGATTGAACACTTCCTCCTTGCCTGGCCATTCCTTTTGTTCGGTATAATTTTATCCCTTTTTCGGGCCGGACAAGTCCTTTACGAAAAAGGCACTTAGGGAGTTTCCGTTAAGCTCTTTTCTGACTCCTAAAAGAATGAAAAGATCGCCGAGCAATCTTGCTTCCTTTCATGCTCGTTAAAGTACCTGAAAGGGTGTCTATCTGGTATAAGTTTAACCCTTTTCCGAACCTGGTAGACTAATTACGAAAAAGGAATACTCTAGTCACACCGGCTAGAAGAGTTCTTCATTGCATCCTTTTATGCTTCTTTGGGCCTTGGAGACTAAATCTACGAAAAAGCAACCCCCTGGAGTCTTCTTATTTGCTTTCAGACTCTCTAAAATTGAAAACAACCACGAGCATGAACTGTCCTGGGCTCGTAAAAACCACACAACAGTACCATTCCATCATCTCAGAGTCTTC
This sequence comes from Larix kaempferi, assembly GCA_027924585.1. Taxonomy (NCBI): domain Eukaryota; kingdom Viridiplantae; phylum Streptophyta; class Pinopsida; order Pinales; family Pinaceae; genus Larix; species Larix kaempferi. The sequence goes on from BSBM01000264.1 coordinate 8,132,910, forward strand.
TTATCGCTTTCAGACTCCTTAAAATTGAAAGCAACCACGAGCATGAACTGTCCTGGGCTCGTAAAATCCACACAACAGTATCATTTTGCACACACTTCTTCTAGTTCCTTAACCCATGAAGAAGTACCCTCCTGTGCCTCCTGGCACTATGATCGATCATCTCGGCAGCACCCCCAATCAGGTCGCCTTTGTTCAGAGTATTCTGCAGTCTCCTGCCATTTTATACCAGCTTGAGTCTCCCTCAGCCCAAGTTACCCTCCCAGATCCATTACAGCTATGATCCCTCTCCCCTCAGTCAGTTTCATATGCTGCCAGATCATTCCCATTATCATACTCTGAACAAAGGAAGTTTGAGTCCACCCACTCTACTTGCCCAGTTGTCACCACCAGTTTAGTCAGTCCTACCATCAGTACTATTACATTTCGATTCTCCACCTCGCTCTCCTGTCAAGGAAACATCATTGCCTTGATAGTTGCAGGTCTCCCTCTGTCGACGACAGCTCCTCTATTCCAGAGGATAGGCCCAGAGGTCCCTACGCCTTGGACTTATCACCATCTGTGGTAAGTACCTACGGATCATTCTGAGAGGAGTCATCATTTCCTTTCCGAGTGGTTGTTCCTCACATGCTCGACTTCAGCACCTTGATCGCATCGTTGAGGATCGCGTAGGATTATATCCCATCAGTTTTTAGTCGAAGACCCCGGATTTCCCCTGACTCTAGCACATTGGTGAGTCATTTCGAAACGCCCAGTTATATGTTCCCGTGGATGTCCGGGCTGCGTTGGCGTTTGTATTCGGAAGCCATCCAGTTACATGCTTCCTTGAGTACCCAGTTTCAGTTCCAGATCAGTTCCAGTTCCGTGTACCATTGTGAGTGTACCCCTTGTCACTCTGATCCAACAGCTCATTAGCCCCTTTGGTACCACACTCAGTAGCACTGTTGATTGTTCCAGTGTATCAGTTTTTCAGCTTAGACATGATCAACTAAGCAGTATGTCCCAGATTTTGTGTCCCCTCTGGACTCTTATGATGTACACAGTGGTCATGTATCTTACAGGTCCCCCTTTTCGGGCCTCATAGTTCTGTTTATATATCTTGATACGAGCATGGGTATGCCCGCCTCGTCCATATATTGAGATTATTCCTCATTCAGTTTTTGAGGTCATGTATATTTCAGGTCCCCATTTTTTGGACCCCATTGTTGTTACTGTTATGTTATATCATGATACGAGCATGGGAATGCCCGCCTCGTCCATATGATCAGATGGTTCCTCATCCATTATTGAGGTTATGTACTTTTAGTTCTTGCAGTTGTTCGGGATCGTTGTTCCGGGCTTCAGTTTGTTTCTTCTCTTCTCTCCACACCCAGGAAAACCATTCATGACTTATGATGTCCATCGGCCATACGATGAGCTCCTGACCTCGCACATCAGGGGGCAATCTGTTAACACCCAAAAAGTGTTCACTACCTCATCACCACATTATATGGCTCATTTGTCCATTTTCCTACCATTTTCCCTTAAAAATCCTAAAAAATCCCATTAAAAAGCCTCCAAAAGGCCACAAAACCACCAAAATAGCCTAAAAAAGGCTAAAAAACCCCCTTTTCCTCCCAAAATAGCAAAATCCCCTAAAAGGGAATAAAAAAATATAAAATAATGAGGAAAAGGAGGAAAAAACCCTATACAGCTGCCCAAAACTATGTGTTTCCTAAAACCATGGGTCAGCACTCCACCACCAAAAAACTATAAATAGGTGATGGAGATCCATTATTCCATATCCACAATCACAAGCACCCTTACTCTGCCAAAATCTCTCTCGAAACCCTAGTTCACCATTGAACTACTTTCACCTTGAGAGCCACCTTTGGCCCATCCACACCATTGGAGAAGGAGAAGGAGCATATTGAAGCTTGGAGCATCCTCTTGGACACTGCAAAGGGCTTCATCAAACCTTTACATTGAAGGTAACATCAATACAAAAAGCCATTCTTTCAATTTGTTGTTTATGTTCCATGCTTGTTTTAGAAGTAATTTAATTTCTGTTTTAGCTTAATTAGTTTAATTTACTGAACTGCTACTAAGGAGTCCATTCTCCTTAGTAGGTGCTCATTTGCACAAGCTAGGGGTAAAACCCTAGCTACACTCACTAAACTTCGTCAAAGTGGCACTGTGAGAGAGTATCAGACAGAATTTGAGAAACTAGCTAATCACACAAAAGGATTGTTTGATGAATTCTACCGGAGTTGTTTTATCAGTGGTCTTAAGGATGAAATCCAGTCAGAGGTTAAAATGTTCTGTCCCAACACAATGATGGAAGTCCTAGGGTTGGGTAAGTTGCAAAAGACAAGATTGCATCCCAACAACACTCCAAACCCACTTTTGTTCCCTTCCGAAATATGGGTTCTCCACGACCTCCCATCCTACTAGCTCCTCAACCAACAACTATCAAGCATTTGTCTGAAACTGAGATGCAGGCATGCAGAGAAAAAGGGCTTTGTTATAATTGTGATGAGAAATTCACTCGGGGACATAGATGTGTTCAACAAAAGCTCTATCTCTTGGATATGGATTCTCTGCCTACCTCTAAAATTGGTGAAGAAGCTCCAAATACAATGGATGATCAGGTCGACATTCAGGAGTTGCCTATTGACCCCCCATCTCAGGATGAACAACCAGAGACATCTCTCCATGCTTTGTCTGGCATCCCCACCCCCCAAACAATGCGGGTCAGGGGTTACTTCAAGAAGCCTCTTCTTACAATACTCATTGATTATGGTAGCACTCATAACTTCATTGACCCTCGGATCGCCAAACATGCTGATTATTTTGTCCATCCTTGCTCCAACTTTGAAGTCATGGTTGCCAATGGGGGCACCTTACCTTGCAAGGGGAAGTGTCACAATGTGCGTATATCTCTGGAAGATTATAACTTGCGCTCTAACATGTTTTCCTTGTCCCTAGGCGGATGTGATGTGGTTTTGGGTGTTCAATGGTTATGCACACTTGGCCCCATCTTATGGGATTTTGCTGAACTTCGGATGCAGTTTTCAGTCAATGGGAAACAACACAAATTTAAGGGCTTACAACAAGGGTCTCTCCGCATCATCAATTCACATCGCCTGGAAAAGATCCTTAAGAAGAATTCACATGGTGTCATCGCTCAACTCCATTCCATTCATATGCACCCATCAATGGTCTCCCCTACAACCTTGGATAGATCTGCAGGTGTCCTTATTGAACCAGTGGGATTGGCGCCTTCAAGAGACCTTTCCGGTAAGAATTTAGCCGCATCTACATCTCAGCAGGAAATGATGGCTATTTTGCATGTAGTACAAAAGTGACAGCCATACCTATTAGGGAATTATTTATGCATCAATACTGATCTCTAGAGTCTGAAAAATTTCTGGGAACAATGGGTCTCCTCCCCAGTACACCTAAAATGGGTTATCCAACTCATAGGTTATTCATATGCCATCACTTACAAGAAGGGTAAGGACAATATGGTGGAAGATGCTCCTTCTTGCACATTTGATGACCTAGTTTCTCTTACAGTTATTTCTTTTCCCAACAGGACTATCTCTTCTATGAACTCCATGCTTCTTCATCAGTAGGGCACTCTGGGTTCCTCAAAATGTATGACCGGGAACAATGTAACTTCTTTTGGCAGGGAGTGAAACTGAGAATTCCACAGATGGTGGCTGACTGTGATACTTTCCAGGTCAACAAGGGTGAAACGACACTCCTTTCGGGACTGCTCAAACCCTTGCCCATCCCTACACATATTTAGACAACTATTTGTATGGATTTCCTAGATGCGCTCCAGTGGTACAATACCACATCTAAAAGGACACCATATGAAGCATTCTATGGATAGGCACCACCAGCTCTTCTTCCATACACCCTCATCCGCTCCCTAGTTAAAGCAATTGACTCGGTTCTTCTAAACCACGATCAGATTCTTCTCATTCTGCAGAACAATCTTCACATGGCAAGAATTCGACTGAAACAACAAGCCGATCAGCACTATTCTTAGCACACTTTTCAAGCAGTTGATATGGTTCTTCTTCGTCTATAGCCTTCCAAGCAACCCTCCCTGAAACTCAAAAGGTGTCAATGGCATGGAATGCCACCTGAGGATGCTACAGGGGAGCCACTCCTTCAGATTCTGCATCAATTTCCACATCTAAAGCTTTGAGGACAAAGCTTTTTCTAAGGGAGAGGGGATGTTAGGAACCCATGTCAATCCTTTTATTTACTTTGTTAGTATATTGTTGTTGGATGCATATGCTTTGTAAGTCATCCCGTAGTATTTGTTGATCCATAGTTTGTCTTATTGCTGTTGGATGCATATGCTTTGTAAGTCGTCTCGTAGTAATTGTTGATCCATATTTTGTATTGGCCCATGGTTTGTATTGACACATGGTATTGGCGCCTAGACTTAGTATATAAGTTTGTGTTGAGACCAATGAAGGCACCGTGAAGTTATTTGTATTGAGCTTGCTCAAAGGAGTTTTCCCCATCGAAGTGGCCTGCGATCAATATCAAAGTGATTCTGAGTTCTGTTATTTATGTTATTTCGTGTGTTTTCATTAATTACTTATTGCAGGTTCATCACACATGGATCAACAAGAAACAACCATCAATCACATTGTCTACTGCATAAGAAAAATATATTGCAGCAACTACATGTTGTGCGCAATTGATGTGGATGAAAAAAACGTTGAAGGATATACAAATAGACCTTGATCATCCCATCCAAATTTTGTGTGACAATACAAGTGCGGTCAGTATCTCAAAGAACCCAATCATGCACTACAAAACTAAACATATTCCAATCAAGTATCATTTCATGAGAGAATGAGTGTCTAAAAACATTGTCAAGTTGGAATATGTTGATACCAAATAAAAAATTGTGGATATATTCACAAAGCCACTCCCAAGGAATACATTTGAATATATAAGGAAGAAACTAGGTGTGGTCCAAAATCCACATGGTAGTGATGAAGAATTGTGACAAGAACAGAGGATCAAGATACATAAAGAAGATAGCAATAGTACAGGGGGAGTGCATTTGAAATGGCTATGAAAACATAGTACATATTGCAGGATATCAACACAGAAACCTTAGAAAACAATGAAGCATGAATTTAGGGGAAGTTATCCCCATAAGTAGTGAATGAAGGCTAGCGCAAAACAAAAGAAAGGAGAAACTAGCATAGTAATGGAACCTATTTGCCATTGATGTCAAAGGGGGGGGGAGCATGAAGCCGATCATGAATCATGTAGTAGTGAAGCTGAGAGAAAGCATGAAGCCAGTCATTAAAGGATAATTAAGCTGATAATGAATCATGTGGTCCACACATAAGTAACAGGAAGTAGAAGAAGCATTGAAAACATGATGCATATATGTCAAAGGTTCAAACTAGCAAACAACACAGGGGAGTGCACATAGGGTGATAGTACGCAAGCACATATGAAGCATACAATATTCAGGAGATGATTATACATAGCTTCATACGGTGTTGACATCAATGTGAAAGAGAGATATTGTTGAACTTTGGTTGTCATTGATGTCAACTGATTCAGTTAATTGTCATTAATTTCAACTAATGTCAAAGAGGAATTAGTATTCCTATGCCAGTCTGAAAAAGTATATGGAAGCCACTTTAAAGAAGTATATTTCTGTGATATTTTAAATAAGTACATGAAAGATATATTGGAGATGTATATGGCTGCCAGCATGAATATTTATATCCAGAAGTACATCTAGTATGAAGAATTATGCTCAGAGGCACATCATGCATATCCAGTTTGAAGAAGTACGTAAGGAGTACATACGGTACATGTGATACTTGAGCAGGTCTCAAGTCCATCTATACACAGTCCTTTAGGTAAAATATAAAGTGTTGTTTAGAAAAAGGTTTAGCAGTGCGCAATCAAGTCAAAGAGTTAGTTGGAAAAAATCTTGAAGAGTGCACAAGCAAGGCAAAGAGTTCATTGGACAAAGGTTCAAGTGTGCATGCAAGTTAAAGAGTTGACTAGACAAGGTTCAAGTTTGTGCAAGCATCCTGCAACAATAAATGGTTGAACATTTATTCAATTCCTAAAAGCATGCAAGAATTACTAATTAGAAGTACCTTTCAGTTGTTGAAGCGTGCAAAAGCACCAATAAGGGTGTAGCAGATGAAGATATCATATGCACAAATTCCACAAGCAATGATACATCAAGGGTGCAAGACAACACTACAAGGGTGAAAGTACCACTAATTCAAGGACCATATATGCGCAAGAGCCACAAGAGATGACACCTCATCGATGCAAAAGATAACAAGTGGTGGAAGTGTGAAGTAAGCACAACTGTGAAGCAAGAAAGCAAGGATGCCACAACTAACTTGTAGACATCAACATCTGTGCAGAACAAGTATAAATAAGAAGATGTGATGGAGAATGAAGTAAGATCAATAGAAAGGATGAAGAGCTTGTAAGTGGAAAGCTGGAAGATACAGATTTATAGTTTTTGGGGCATCAAGGGATCATGAAATCAGAACAACATGATCTAGCAGAGAACGAAGTGCGCACAAGCAGAGAAATGACATAGATGATGGTCCGCAGAATGATGTTGTAGATCTATGACAGTTGTGTGAAGAGACAAAGGGAGAATAACATGCTGGGAACATCCCAAGTGAAGGAAGTTTTGAAGGTGAAGTACAAGTTAGGAGAGGCCTAACAGTGACCAGTTTTGGGATAAGCAACTCCACAATTCCCGGGAGTAGGGTATGGAACGAAGCGAAGTGGCAGAAAAGGACCTGTCCCCTTAGTATAAGAGAAGTACTAAGGATGAGAAAGGTAGTTGGAGTAGTCATGAATGAAGTGGATGACTTTTAGCTACATAAGTGAAGAGTAAAGAAGTAGAATATTGCAAAGGACGTGCCATTGTAGTGTCATATTTGCGCGGTCAGAACTGCGACTGTCAGAGAAGAATCAAAGCCATAGAAGTAGCGCAAAAGGATAGCAGGGCTACAACGAATTTAAGGAAAAGCATGGTCAGTAGGAGAATTGTTCCATTTTGGGTTGAAGAGTACTATGGGGGTTTGCCCATATTTATTGTAAATATGCAACCTTTGGGAACAATCTATATAAAAGGCAATTTTGTATAAGGAAGGGTTGGATTATGTTAGCTATTATTAGATATAGGCTGAGAGAGATCTAAGAGAGGAAAAGACTATGCAGCTATGTGCAAAGAGATATATTGTAGAGAAGAGTCTACAGCTGAGTGCATAGACTGGAACTTTTACTCCTTCCAAGAAATATAAGAATAGTTCTCGTGGACGTAGCTCCCATCTGGGAGGTGAACCATGCAAATATATGTGTTATGTGTTTGAATCTATGTTATATTGTGTGTTCATGAATGTTTATGATTATATATGTGTTTTCATATGAATGTAATGTTTAGGTACACAGGGTACTCCCAAAAGACCGAACACCTAGAGTAACCACTTCACACAAACAGATCACAGATCAACACGTGATGTTTTGACATGGTTTAAACCCTCGAGAGAGAAACACTCCACGGCCCAGCCAAATAGCTTCTACGAAGCAATTTATTATGCAAAGAAAGAAAGTTACAAATGAGTTTCTCATAATCAATCAACTAGACAATGACCCTCCATGCTCTTTAAATAGAGATCATGGACCAGTCGGGTGTTAAGCCACATATCAAGGTTAGGTATGATATAAGAGAAGTTGAGTCATCGGGTCACGAACATATCGTGACCGTCATATTAAATATTTACAAATGCATACTAAAGAAACACACTTTTCCTAACGGATATATTACACAAGTTGATCTTAACTAACTCCTAAGTGTCTAAATATCCTAACATCCCCCCTTAAGAACAACTTGGGATAGGATTGAAGGATTTACAAAAGTGACACTATTAGGAGGAAGAAGGAGGCATTAGAGCCTATCCCCCCTTAATGACAAATTCCTGAACTCCTAACATAGATCGAAGTTTAGAAAACTTCGCTTCTGTAAGAGACTTGGTGAAGATGTTTGCAACTTGATCATCTATAGGAAAAAAGAGCACTTCAAGAACACGATCATGAACAAGATTTCTAATGAAGTGCATATGTAGCTCAATGTTTTTGCTGCATTGATGTAGGACTGGATCATTGGCAAGCTTGATGGAACTTTGATTGTCGCACCAAAGTGGAGTAGGATGCTGCTGCTCAAATCCAAACTCTGAAAGGATCTGTCGAAGCCATAAAGCTTCCTGATTGGCATTAACTGCTGCTCATTATTTTTCCTCTACTGAAGAAAGAGCAAGAGCTTGTTGTTTCTTACAAGCCCAAGTGACTAGTCCAAATCCCAGACTGAAAACATAACCTGTTGTAGACTTTCGATCATCGGGATCGCTGGCCCAATCTGAATCAGTGAAACCAACCAACAAAGGTTTCCCCCCCGTACTGTAATGAATCCCAAACTAAATTGTACCTCGAATATATTGAAGTATTCTTTTTGCTGCTTTCCAATGACTTTCATGAGGTGTTTGCATATAACGGGAAACACGACCAACGGCAAAGGAAAGGTTAGGATGGGAATGATTCAAGTATAAGAGACTACCAACAAGCTGACGATACAAGGTGGCATCTACTTCAGGTGAAGTACAAGTGGCATAAAGTTTGACTCCATACTGGAAGGGAGAAGGGGCTGGTATACAATCTTCCATTTGAAAGCGACAAAGAAGGTCACAAGCATACTTAGACTCAGAAAGAAAGATTCCTTCTTTGGTTTGCAGGACTTGGAGACTAAGAAAATAATGCATATGTCCTAAGTCTGACATTTCAAAATTTTGCTTAAGACTGGATTTCACATGGGTTATAAGATTAGGGTCACTATCAGTAAGAATAAGGTCTTAAACATATAGAACAAGTATGATGAGATGGTTTCCTACTTTCTTGGTATAGACATTGGGGTCAGAATGGCATCTAAAAAAACCAATGTCAAGTAGAAAGCTATACATTTTGTCATACTAAGCTCTAGGAGCTTGCTTAAGTCCATATAAGGATTTCTTAAGGTGATAGACAAGGCTAGAGTTATTCTGAACATATCCAGGAGGTTGTTCCACGTAATTTCCTCCTGTAAATCACCATGTAATAATGCAGACTTGACATCCATTTGATGGACTTCCCAGTTATGTAAGGCTGCAAGGGAAAGAACAAGGCAGATGGAGTTCATTTTTGCGACAAGAGCAAAGTTTTCATTGTAGTCAATCCCTTCAACTTGGGAAAAACCTTTGGCAACTGACATTGCCTTAAGTCTTTCAACACTTCCATCTGATGCATACTTAGTTCTATAGACCCATTTACATCTGACAAGTTTTCTTCCTTTTGGAAGAGGTACAAGATCCCAAGTATCGTTCTCCATTAAGGAATGATATTCTTCATCCATAGCTGCATCCCAATATGGATTTCCTGAAGCTTCTGCAAAAGTTTCTGGATCGTGATTCTCGAAAAACTAAGCCAAAAGAGAAGAAGCTCACTGAAACTGAGAATTTGTTCGACATTGATCTCTAGGATCACCGTCAAGATCACCAGTTGCTTCACATGTTGAATGGACCCATCGAGCAAGCACTTGTGTTGGTGCAACTGGAGGAACATGAGCAGGAGGAGGTGGATTTTCATCCTCGCTTTCATCATCAGAAAGTGGAGTTGGAAACCTATCAAGGAAGTTGGAAGAAGAAGAAGGCACAATCACCGAATCAGGCTCACAGGCCAAAGATGGCACAATCACTGAGTTAGGCTCGTAGGCCAAGAGATTTTTATCAAATTTAACATCTCTTCTAATGATTATATCATGAGAATGTGGTTGAAGAAGTCTATAACCTTATACATCTTTAGAATATCCAACAAATATGCACTTTTCACTTTTAGGCTGTAATGCTTTCCGTTTTTCATCCGAAATATGAGCCCATGCTTCACTACCAAACACATAGAAGTGACTTAGATCAGGTTTAGTTTTACTCCATGCTTCTTCCAGTGTGATACCCTATAAATATTTAGTGGGGGTGCGATTAACTATGTAATTTGCGCAATTAATGGCTTCAGCCCAAAATTGAAGACTTAGTCCCTTAGATTGGATCATACAATTAGCCATTTCTTTTAAAGTGCAGTTCTTTCGTTCAACTACACCATTTTGTTGTGGTGTATATGGAACAGTGTGTTATTGTAGGATTCCTTGTTCAGTGCAGAAAGTAGTGAACTTTTTGTTAACATATTCTCCTCCATTGTCAGATATGAACTTAATAATTTGATGACCAGATTGTTTTTCAACAAGGGCCTTGTAGGCCAAGAAAATGTTAAAAACTTCGCTCTTAAGTTTAAGGAAATAAACCCAAGTGCGTCTGGTGTAATCATCAATGAAAGTTAAGAAATATTTGAAGCCAGAAAATGAGGCAGATGGAAGAGGACCACACAAGTCACTATGCACAAGCTCCAAGGGAACCGAGGCATGCCAAGAGGCATGTTTGTCAAAATTGTCCCGATGATGTTTTTTGAGTACACAACCGGAACAAACACCATCCCTGCAAGATACCATCGGAATACCTGTTACCATATTGTCTTTACATATTTGTTGCAATGAGCGATAATTTAAGTGACCAAATCACTCATGCCAAAGTTTGCTCAAGTTATCACTATGAGCAACAAAAACTGAAGGAAAATGTGATGACCCAAAGTTGTTAAATTTGTACAACCTAGTAATATCATCAACAATTCCGGTAGCTAGGACCTATTGAGGATCTTTAAAATCCTTGATTATAAATTGGTGAGGTGTAAACGTCACAGTTTTACCTTCACTAGAATGAGTGATTTGATAGACTAAGAACAAATTGCAGGAAATTTTTGGAACACATAGTACATCACTAAAATGACCATTATCTATAGGAACTGTTCGAGCTCCTACAACACTTAGATATCTATCATCACCAACAAATATTTGTTTGGTGTTACATTCTTGCATAGTAGAAAAGATGGCTTGATCCTTAGTCATATGATAAGATGCTCCAGAATCATTGAGCCATTCATTTGAAATAGAAGAAGAAGATGCATTATAAGAATAACCAGAAGCACAAAGTGCATGTCCATGAGAGGTAGATTCTGAAGGTGAATCTAGGCTGATGTGGTGCTTCTTCATTGCTGCTTCCAAGGCTGCCATCTTCTTGAAACACTTAGATTCATCATGATTATCTTACCCGCAATAGGTGCAATGACGCTCAGTCTTCTTGCCTTTTGGCTTGGATCCTTTGTCATTTTTTAAAGAAGGAGCTGACTGAGAGGGTTTGGGACCCTTATTGGACTTATTATTGTGAAAATTTTGTTTCTTGGGAGGCTTGAACTTTTCTTTCTATTGATACAATAAGGATTTCCTAGATGTATCTGCATTGTTAATTATTCCAAGATGGATGAGCTTATCTTGATCTCTAATCAAGGAATCACAAAAGAATTCAAGACTAGTCTCTTGATAGCTAGCTGCAGTCAAGGATTCTTTCTCGGAGTAAAATGTAGATGCAAAAACAGAATATGTAGGTCCAAGTTTTGAAAGAATATGATAAATGCATTGTTTTTTTTCCCTCTTAATCTTGCATTCTTCATATTGTTAAATTTTGAGCATTAATTTACAATACTCTAGGATCTTTGCTGAGAGAATAACATATACAGTATATCAATGCATGACAATCACAAAATGACAAGCATCATAAGAATCAAAAGCATGAGAGACAAGAGACACAGAGTTTCCGTGGGGAAAACCCTAAGGTGAAAAACCCCACAACTTCCTAAGAGATAGAGAGAGCAATGGCTCAACCAATGTACAACAAAATAACACTGAGATAGTCTCCTAGTAGCATATGATCCTCCTCCTCACTAGTGTGCCACTTTCTGAGTGAGAGTGAGTTACATTTCTGAGTGTATGAAATAGATATCTTCGATCTCTATTTATACTAACCTTTTTTCCCAGTGACCTTATGGGGCTGACTTGTCTAGCTAGGTACATCCACATTATATTATATATAATTCAGGGCCGACCCCACATGGTGGTCTAATAAACCATTGGCAAGTACACACACTTGCGACACTTGTCAATCCACATGACGACACTTCCTTATAGAGGAATAACACATCTCTTATAAGGGTACAATAAATATATCTAAAATACACAGATAAAATACATTCCGAAGTTACATATACATCAACACTCCCTCTTAAATAGGAAGGTATTTCTCGACACAGATATGCTAGATAAGTCTTCTTCTCGGGATCATCGTCATCGATGCATCGTCATCATCATCGTCACTGCTGCTGCTATCTCAACCAATCTCTAACTCTACTCGTCATAGGAAGTTCTATAGAGCCATTCCTTTTTCATACTGGATATAGGCCCACCACCTGCAGGTCTTCATCATCACTAGCCATACTGTGGAAACCTCAGGACTTATTACGTGCATCACAAAACCTGGCTGCAGCATCCCAGTCTATTACGAGCACACAGCTCTACCTGTAGGATCTCCCAGGAGCACATTACATGTGACCCATCACAAAACTTGGTTGAAGCATCCCAGGCTGTTACGAGCACATGGCTCTACCTGTCGGATCTCCCAGGAGCACATTACATGTGATCTCACCACAAAACCTGGCTAAGGCATCTGAGGCCTTTTTCATCTTGTCCAGATCTCCCAGGAGCAAATTACATGTGGTCATGGCAAAACCTGGCTGAAGCATCTGAGGCCTTTTTCATCCTGTCCAGATCTCCCAGGAGCAAATTACATGCCATAGGACAAAACCTCGAAAGAGCATCTGCCAGATATCCCAGGGCACCGAATTACATGCCATAGGAAAAACCTCGAAAGACTATCTGCAAATCTCCAAGGGCCAAATTATATGTCCTCCCAGAGCAAAACCTCGAAAGAGCATTTGCTAGATATCCCAGGGCACTGAATTACATGCCATAGGCAAAACCTCGAAAGACTATCTGCAAATCTCCCAGGGCACAAATTACATGCTTATTTGCACAACCTGTTCCACGGCCACAGAGTATCAACCTGATACTCACCATACATCATCCTGATGTACACATGATCACTCTGATCATCATCACTGCAACATCCTGCTGCATTCCGTCTGGAGAAGATCGTCATCCACGATCATCTTGATCATACAATGCATCCATATGATGCACACCAAATATCTACCTGATACATATCATCATACATAGTGTATCCACCTGATACATAGATACATGATCCACACAATGTATCCATCAACATACATGTTCTACCTGATCATACCTAATACATATCAATATACATGATCTACCTGATCATACAATGTATCCACCTAATACATATACAGATACATGGTCCAAGCATCCAACATGATGCATATACATACAAATGATCCAACCGGTCATATCCGGCATCCAACATGATGCGTACATACATATAAATGATCCAACTGATCATATCCAACATCCAAAATGATGTGTATACAAAATACATACACATGATCCAACCGATCATATCCAGCATCCAACATGATGCATACATACATACATAAAAATGATCCAACTGATCATATCCAAGTAGAAACCAGAACATCATCCTGATGCTCATCATCCAACGCTTACATCCACAGCCATGTGAAGGATCCCCCTTCCAACATGATTGGAATGGCTTCAGCAAATGTGTCCATCACTTCTTCCTCGAAGTGTCCTCTATCTGAAGAACGCCAAGCCTCTCTCTGAAGTACTCGAACTTCACTCTGGCTAGTGGCTTCGTCATCACATCTGCAATCTGCTCGTCCGTCAAAATATACAGGAGCTTCACAGCTCCTCTCTGCACCATATCCCTGATATAGTGATATTTGATCTCTATGTGTTTCGACCTGTCATGAAACACTGGGTTCTCGGACAGCTTCACACAACTCTGGTTATCATAGAAGATACCAGTAGCATCCAACGGGAGATCAAATAACTCAGACAGTAGCTTCCGTAGCCATACTGCCTCACAGCTAGCTGAAAAGGCTACATCATACTCTGCCTCAGCTGTACTCAGTGCTACGTAGGACTGCTTCCTGCTAAACCAAGAGATCACACCTGATCCCATACTGAAGTAGAACCCAGATGTGCTCTTCCTATCTGCAGCACTGCCAGCCCAATCTGAATCAACATAACCCTACAGGTTAAACTTTTGATTCACTTCATACTTGAGCCCATAATCCACTATACCCTTCAAGTACCTTAGAACATGCTTTACAGCAATCAGGTGAACACTCCTCGGATCCGTCAGGAACTGGCTCAATGTGTTCACAGCAAAGCAAATGTTCGGTCTCGTGTTTGTCAGGTACATCAAGGACCCAATCATCTGACGATACATAGAGACATCAACCGGCTCAGATGAAGCATCGCATAGAAGCTTCAGATTTGATGCCATAGGTGTGGCCATGGCCTTGCAATCCATCATCCCAAATATCTTTAGGATATCTACTGTGTACTTCTCTTGACCAAGGAAGATCCCACCTGCACTCTACCACACCTCCATACCTAGGAAATAGTGCATCATTCCCAAATCTTTCATATCAAATTCAGCAGCAAGCTTCCTCTTAGTATCTGCAATCAGTCTGTCATCTCTTGTTACAAATAAGTCATCCACATACAGGAGTAGAATCATAGGATTCCCTTCCTCAACCTTGTAGTAAAGGTTGGAATCCGCTTTACTCTTGGTAAATCCCAAACTAGATAGGAAACTGTCCATCCTACCATTCTAGGTTTTGGGAGCTTGTTTCAAGCCATACAAGACTTCATTCAATCTGCACACATGTGACTCCCTATTAGGTCTTGGGACTGCATCCCAAACATCTTCTTCATGATCGACGGATCATGGCATTCCATTTCTTCATCCCAGATCCTGGGAACTTCAATATCTTCAATATCTTCAATAGATATCTTTGATGCTTGAACAAATGTTGTAGTCCTTTTGTAGGTGAAGATATACGGTCTTTCCTACAAAACAAGTTAAAATTGCATGATTAGAAACATCTCATAATTTTCAGAACAAATTCTTTACACATAAAGAAATATGTCATGCAGTCATGCAGTTATCTTAGCCAATGCTTCAATACAACATTTATCCATGTTCCACAACTTTCTAGATGCCTTCCAGTCTCTACTAGAACATTGTTAAGAGTTTGCACTACTCCCAACATGTCAGCAAAGAGGTTTCATTCTAGATAAGTAGCACTGGAATGTTGTACAATGCCATAGGCCACTTACCCATCACATGCATATTAGTAGTATACTGTTCATTAATGTAATCATTCTAATATGCACAATACATCTCCTAAGTCTAGGAACATAAGCATAATATTATTTAAACAAACAAAATAGGCAAGAAATGATAATTGAAATACTTATCTTTGTTTGTTTGTTGGGTGGACTCCCTCTGAGTCTTTGCTTCCTGGCAGGAGCTGCTGAAGTAGCTTCTTCTACACCTTTCTGTTGTGGAATGTAGGAAGATGGTCAACTCCCTCTGAAAATCTGCATCCTTGCAGGAGCTGCTGGAGTGTGCTCCCTCTTGATCTTTGCTTCCTGGATTACCTGTCCTTGAACTTATATTCATCCTTACTAACATCAATCTTCTTGAACCTAGAAAAGACCTCTTCTGGTGTCTTGTTGTCCAACATCTTGTGGGGTGTTCTGTTCTGCACATATACAGTTGTTCTAGCTACTTCTGCCCATAGATGCATAGGTAGATCCTGGTCATGCAGCATTGCCCTTGCTGCTTCCATGATAGTTCTATTCTTCCTTTCTACAACTCCATTCTGTTGAGGATTATACGGAGCATTCAACTTCCTCTTAATCTCTGAATCACTACAAAGCTTCTTGAAGTTATCTGAGGTGAATTCTCCACCATTGTCGGATCTAAATGTTTTGATCTTCTTGTCAGATTGATTCTCCATCAAGGTTTTGAATTCCTTGAATTTATCAAACACCTCATATTTTTTCTTCAAGAAGTATACCCAAGTCTTCCTGGAGAAGTCATCAATAAATGAGACATAGTAAACATGCCCACTTAGAGAACTGGATGACATAGGAACACATACATCTGAGTGGATGATTTCCAGTATGTCTTTTGCCTTGCTTTCACTGCTTGGGAAAGCCTTCTTAATGTTTTTACCTTTTTGCACATCCTTTGCAAACACCTTCATGTTTGGTCTTGATTTCACGAAAAACCTCTACTGCCTTGCTTGCAATTGGAAGTGCTCTATAGTGCATATGAGCAAGTCTTTTATGCCAAAGGTCACTTGGCTCCATGGATTCATGCACCATGGCATGTTCAGGTTGTCCCTTTAATTTATACAAACCTCCCTCTTTCTCTCCAATCACTACTGCATCATCTATGGTCTTTCCCTTTGGCCACATTAGGACTTGAACATCAAAAAATTCCACCCTCATACCTTTTGCATCCAATGCAGAGATGGAGAGTAAGTTCTTCTTGAGCCCAGGTACATAAAGGACTTCTTTCATCTTCAAAGATTTTCCAGAATCTAGGTTGTAGGAGGCTTCACCACTTCCTTTGATTGGGTATTGATAATCATTCCCAAATTTCACCTTATGGGGTGATTCATGTTTAGATAGGTTCACAAAAGATTCCTTAAACCCAGTCATGTGTTTGGAAGCCCCACTATCAATTAACCAATCATTACAACCATGGCAGATAGTACCTGTGAGAGCAGAGATCAGAACATACTCTTCTTTACTTGATGAGTCATCATCACTATCACTTTCTGCCCTAGACTTCTTCTTTGGGGGTTCATCATCTTCGGCAACATGAGCATGAAACCTTCTTTTGATGCCCTTCTTGTTGTTGTTGGAGTTGTTGTTGTCCTTCTTGTTCTTGGGACAATTTATGGCAATATGTCCTTTCTCATTACAGGTGAAGCATATTCTTCTTTCTTTGAAGTGATGTGAATATTTCTTGGAGTGAGATGGCTCTCTCTTGGACTTCCCTTTCTTGGTGTGAGCTATGAGAGCTTGATATTCATTCCCCATCTTTTCTTCTCGTGCCACAAGCCTTGCTTCTTCTTGTGAGAATTCTTCCCGTAGTCTACTGAAAGAGATCAACTTCTTCCTTGCATAAATTCCTTGGATAAAGGAATCCCATGACCTGGGTAGGCCATTTAAAGTGGTCATCACCACTTCACCATTCTCCACCATTTCATCCACTGCTTCTAATTGTTCCTTGATCTGGGAGACCCTTGAAAAATAAGATTGAATGGTTTCTCCATTCTGAAACTTTACTCCTTTCAATTGGTTCCGCAGGGTCATCTTTCGATTTATGTTCTTCCCTTCAAATAGCTTGGTCAAAGAGTCAAACATCTCCTTGGGTATCTTTAGAGAGGACACATGGGGTATGAGATGGTCTTTAATGGAATCAGCAATGATTCTCTTTGCCTTGACCAAGTTCTTCTTATGGAATACCTTGGCTTCTTCATCCTCTGGGATAGGGATGTCTTCTTTCACATATGAGTCCAACTCATTTTCTTCCAGGATTAGCCCAATCCTATACTTCCAAGCTCGGAAGTTATAAGCTCCTTCAAGCTTATCCTCAAGCTTGGTGTGGTGACACATCTTAAAGAGTACTTCAAATGGAAATAGAAAAGATTTAGATCTTACCACTTGAAATGCTGAAAACTGGATCTGGTCCCAGATTAGGGTTTGTCAGAAAAACCTTAAAAATTCAAAATGTGAATTTCAAATTTCTGAAAGGATAGAAAGATGCACCTTGATGAGATGATCAGCCTGGTGCATTCATAATTTGAGATCAGCAAAGTTTTTCCCTTCAGAATTGCCTTTTTGTCCTCCCGGGTTCACTAGGAGAGCCCTGAATTAAGGTTTGAGTTTCCCAGAGATCTACCCAGCCAAAAATCTCGATCCAAAGCTCTAACCTTAGATTTTTGCAAGGAGCTTCCAGCTATGTCTTCATATTTCAGAAATTCCTATTTTTGTGGATACCCTAATTTTTAGGGCCAAATCTGAAAATTCTCGGAATTGAATTCTGACTGGACAGATAGATGCGCCTTGATGAGTAGAGTCAATCTACTATACTTATTTTCAAAAATATGTGGAGAGAAACCCAATAAACAAGGAACTCAAGCTTCCGTCACTGCAAAATGTCTTCTTCTCAGGTTAGCTTTGATACCATGTTAAATTTTGAGCATTAATTTACAATACTCTAGGATCTTTGCTGAGAGAATAACATATACAGTATATCAATGCATGACAATCACAATATGACAAGCATCACAAGAATCAAAAGCATAAGAGACAAGAGACATAGAGTTTCCGTGGGGAAAACCCTAAGGTGAAAAACCCCACAACTTCCTCAGAGATAGAGAGAGCAATGGCTCAACCAAAGTACAACCAAATAACACTGAGATAGTCTCCTAGTAGCAGATGATCCTCCTCCTCACTAGTGCGCCACTTTCTGAGTGAGAGTGAGTTACGTTTCCAAGTGTATGAAATAGAGATCTCCGATCTCTATTTATACTAACATTTTTGCCCAGTGACCTTATGGGGCCAACTTGTCTAGCTAGGTACATCCACATTATATTATATATAATTCAGGGCCGACCCCACATGGTGGTCTAATAACCCATTAGCAAGTATACACACTTGCGACACTTGTCAATCCACATGACGACACTTGCTTATAGAGGAATAACACATCTCTTATAAGGGTACAATAAATATATATAAAATACACAGATGAAATACATTCCGAAGTTACATATACATCAACACATATAAGAGTTTAAGAGTTTTGTACTTAGAGAAATAATCTTGAATGCATGAAAAATCACTTAGATTTAAAGAAATCAACTCATTTTCGAGTTGATGACCTCGAATTTCATTGTGTTTACCAAACATAGATTCCAACTTGTCCCAAGCATCAATTCCAAATATGTGGAATCGCAAATCAGTAGAGATTGACATCCCAATCAATCCACAAGCTTCATCACATCTATTTTCTCATTTTATTTTCTTATCATCTTCAGTGGGTTCTGTTTCTTTTCCCGAGGTAATTCTGAAAAGTCCTCTACTTCGTAGGACATCCTCCATACGAGATTTCCATGAGAAATAGTTGGAACTCGTAACTAGAATATCACAAGGGGCAGCCATATTGTAAATTAATGGATATAAAAATAGAAACCAATAGTCTAGATGTGAAGAGCTCAAAAAAATAGGCGGTTTAAAAAGAAATGGCACTGAAAACTGACTCCGTATGATGAAGTTATGCTTGAACAAAAAAAATGCTGAAGTTGTCCCCAATAGTGACGTGGCAAATAGAGAATGACCAACTAAAAAAATGACCCACCTCTTTCCAAGATGAACCTTTGACAATCACTTTATAAGAAAGTTGCTTTAAGTGAATCACTTTTGTAAAATAAGTGATTTCACTTTTACAATGATGTTACTTTAAATAGTGTAGCAATAAAAAGGAACTTAAGTGACTCACTTTTTATTTTTATTTTTTATTATTTAAGTGAGATGCACTTTTACAATAAAGTAACTTGAAAATAGAAATTGCATGCAATTTTTCTTTTAAAAGTAACTTCCTAAGACTTGAACTCAAGACTTATTAAGGAATAAAGCAACTTTGAACCAAATGAGCTAGATTAAAAGTTATGTAAAATATGAGGAAGAGGAAGGGTTTTTTTTTTTTTTTACTCTTCTCTCTTGGTTTCCGTGCTTGCCTCTTTTCCTGCAAATCACATCACAAACCGAAACAAAAAAAAAATTCCACACTAATGGGGTTAGATATCATTATCTTGCCTGGAAAGTCTATGTTTTCTCTCTGTTTCTGATTTGCCGAGATCGCACAAGGTGCACGACAAAGAGCATATATGTATCCGAGAAAAACCATTTTTCCTTTTTGTTTCTGATTCACCGAGATCGCACAAGGTGCTCGACAAAGAGCATACGTAGACAAGGAAAGCAACAATCTAAAGCTAAAAAAAATCTAATAAAAAAATTTGATAAAATATGAGATATTTTTGTTTAAAAAAAAAAACATCACTGTAACATTATACCTTCAGATCTGATGAAATACACGTTTCTGAAGCAACCGAAAACCGTTTTCGATCAAACGAAAACTATTTCCCAATGGAAATGATGCTCCAGACATAATGGAACATCTTCCATAGTCCAAAAATGCACATAAATTTTAGAACCAAGAAACCCTTTCAAGTTTCGGCAACACCAGTTCAAGATCTAGATCATAACCGGAAGTGGCTCTTCATAAAAGCTATGATACCATGTTCGGGTACACAGGGTACTCCCAAAATACCAAACAGCTAGACAAACCACTTCACACAAACATAAAACAGATCAACACATTATGTTTTGATGTGGTTTAAACCCTCGAGAGGGAAACACTCCATGGCCTCGGACAAATAGCTTCTACGGAGCAATTTATTATGCAAAGAAAGAAAGCTACAAATGAGCTTCTCATAATCGATCAACTAGACAATGACCCTCCATTCTCTTTAAATAGAGATCATGGAACAATCAGGTGTTAAGCCACAGATCAAGGTTAGGTATGATCTAAGAGAAGTTGAGTCGTCGGATCACGAACATATCGTGACCATCAGATTAAATATTTACAAATGCATACTAATGCATACTAAAGAAACACACTTTTCCGAACGGATATATTACACAAGTTGATCTTAACTAACTCCTAAGTGTCTAAATATCCTAACATGTAAATTAAAATGATATGCTAAGTAGCAGAACATATATGTATGAACATTGTGAGGTTGTGTTAAGTATGGAAAATGCATAGTTAGTAGAGTAAAGGTAGCAACGATTCAACAAAGCCTGTAGGTTGTTGATAAATTTGAAGTGCATAATTACATATTGGTATTGTTGTATTAAGTATATGCTCAATAAGGAATGCATAGAAAGCTCACATAACCAAAAATCACGTCACCAAGGTTGCAGAAACCTGATTCTGTAACCACCCATCTTCGCTTCGGGTGAGACTTCATCTTGTTCGTAAGTTGATTCCGAAATGGTCAGTGAAGGGGATTTTGTTGGGTCTACAATAAAGGTAACTACATAGAACCTGAATTAGCCCAAGAGAGGGGAAGCATATCCAACAAATGCTTCTATTTCCATGCTAAAACTAGTGATGTGTTATGTGGAATCCATAAAAGAAATAAATACATAACTGGGTAAGCAAGATAGAACTTGAGTTTGCGAAGAAAGAGAAAAGACATCCGCATCTTACCACAGAACAATGGTTGCAGAGATATATATTCACTGACCTGCATCAAATTTTCTTCGCATCTTTTGCTACTGAGTTGCATGAGTGGATATCGAGGATAACAGAATGGAAAAACTGTTTTCAGGGTGGAGAACCTACAGTTTGGAATCCATATTTGATTCAGAGACTTAAAGGGATTGACAACCACATTTCAAGAGCATCAAAATTTTTGTTTGATAA
This sequence comes from Larix kaempferi, assembly GCA_027924585.1. Lineage (NCBI taxonomy): Eukaryota > Viridiplantae > Streptophyta > Pinopsida > Pinales > Pinaceae > Larix > Larix kaempferi. The sequence goes on from BSBM01000264.1 coordinate 8,154,476, forward strand.
CTTACTGGAAGGCTATGTTACATATTTTGTTGTGGAGACTTTGAATTCTTACAACGCAACAAAAGGATATTTCTTCCAAGGATTTAGAGGTAAGTACCTGGAAAACTTGAGTTTATACATTAAAATGCTACTAGCTGAAAAATGAGTCTTAAGAATGCAATCAGATTCCTAGGGTTTGAGTCTGTAATGTTCAATAACACATATAGTGACACAGATGAAGATATTGGTATTTTGCGAAGTGGAAAAAGATAGAAATTTAGCATTAGAAAGACGTCTCGTGAAGCCAAACCTCGCACATTCCTAGAAACTGAGTTAGGAAGTGATAGACACTCATATTAAGTTGAGTCTGATAGTGAAACGAAACCTAGATGCATTGTTTATCATCCTATTACTCCACAGAAACCTATAGTTGACGAAAGAAATAATACTAGTTTGCAGAACACTAGTAGTAGTAATAATGCAGGAACGAGTACTCATAATAAGTCAAGTAGTGGTATACCTTCCGCATTTCAGAACACTACACCTCTTAGAAGAAGAATGGAAGATGAAATTAAGCTACCTATTTTTAAAGGAACCAGTCTAGAAGACTGAGAGCAACATTGGTTTTTCTGTGAAGCTCTATGGAATGTTAAGCAAGTACAAGATGATGCTATAAAAAAAACTCATCTAGTTACCACATTCAGAGACAGAGCATTAATATGGTTCATGAAATATTCTGTTGGAAAGAACAGAACACTAAAGAATATCAAAACTATGCTTATTAGAGAATTTAAGAAACCTAAGTCAGAATCTCAGTGCATCACAGAGCTAAAATAAATCAAATAGAAACCTATTGAGACTGTGTGGGAGTTTGATCAGAAGCTCAAATCATTGTTAGATCAAGTTAGCTCTGAAATAGCACCGCAACAACATCAGAATGGTTCATAGATGTGTTGTTTGTCCACATTATATTACCACTGATGCAACATAAGGTAGCATAAAAAACAAAAGCATTAGAAATTGCGATGAAGATAGAAGCTTCATCCATAGGAAACGAAAACACAAGTATGGTACAGATACAGACACAGCTAGCAAATTTAACATTACAACTACAAGATATGAAGAAAGGAAAAGAGCTAAGAGAAGATTTTTGGTGTACAAAATGTAAATCAGAAGGACATTCCAAAGGAACATTGTCCTATATTCAGAGACTACATCGCTAGTGGAGCACCAAACCCATTGAATCAACAACAAGGACCATGGTGCGAGATTTTTCGATATAGAGGACATCACCCAAAATATTGTTACCTACTTCAAAAGTATGTATAGACACCAAAGAACCTGTACTGCACATTTTGTAAGTCAGTTGGCCATGATGATACCAACTGTAGAGCATATGACCTCATGATAGAAAGAAATCATGATGTCTACAGAGTCCAAGGAGAAACATTTCATAATAATCAAAATGTGCAGTATGATCAAGGTGCATATAGAGGACGTGGTGGATTTAGAGGAAGAGGATGTAACACTAGACAAGGAAGAGGAAGAGGTCAGATTGTTTGTTATAACTACGCTCAACCATGACATTTAGCAAGATACTGTCAGAACCCTTGCACTACCTTTAAGTATTGTAAGTCATTTGACAATGTCATTGAAGCATTTCCCATTTTGCTAGGCAAAATGCAAGAGAGAAGACCAGAAGGGGAAAACCAAAATATACAAGTGATCGCAACTAAGAAAATAAATGAAGATCACAGCATTCATGCTATGACGCGAAGTGGAGCCATGACAGGAAATGATAAGACAAATGAAGCTTTGAATTCTAAAGATCACAGAAATAGACCAAATCCTACTGATGGGCCTTAGGAAATAAAAACAACTAGAAAAATGTCTGCATTTAACCCTGACCAGGGGAAAATGGTATTCATGGAAGAAAGAAAAGGCTTTCAGGACTTAGAATCTTTGACCACATGGTCCTAGTTGCAAAGTGATCAGACACCAGTACTAGACATGCCTATCTCGTATGATGTATTGTGAACTTCTCCAAAATAGGTAATTCCTATTACATAGTTCCTACAGAGGTGCATAAAGTTGCTAAGGCATGGAAATGCCTTAGGAGAATTACAGAACATATTGGGACATTATGAACAACATAATACAGTAAATGATGCACACAGAGCAGTTCATCATATCAAGAACCATAGAATAACAGGAAGAGAAATGAGGCTAAATGCGTAGATCGGAGATTATGAATTGAGCCTGGTCATTCTTGACCTAGGCTCAGAGGTGAATGTCCTGAAAAAAAAACATGGGAACAAATGGGAAATCCAAAGTTATCTTGGTCGCCTATACAGTTGAGGTTAGCCAATCAACATAAGGTTATATAATTTGGCAGATTATCAAGTGCTCTTGTTGAAATTGATGGAGTGCAAAGTAAAGAATATTTCGAGGTTATTGAGATCATAGATGACAACAATCCTTATCCTGCATTATTGGGGATTGACTAGGAAATTGATAACCTCACAATCATCAATCTGAAGAAAAAAAATGATATTTGAAGGACAAATATCAGGGTCATCGCACTCTTAGATCCTTCATAATCACCTACGTATGTTGAACCATTCCAATAAGAATGCAAAGCTTAAGAAATTGATTATATATACAAAATGACAGTGAATCAAGCAGATTACATTAAACCTACGGATGATGGAACATTGAGTTGGAGATGCGACAGTTCTTGCGTATCAGAATCAGATGTAGGAATTGAGAACTGGAAGAGCCAAATGCATGATGTATCAACAAGAAGATGTGCAAAGATAACAAAGTCACTATGTGATATTGGAACAGAGATAAGTCCAATTCCTACTTATGATGGTTTAGGTAATATCCAGGCATTTCTTCATGAATATCTAGTATCAGTATCATATGAACATAAGTTAGCATCTTTGGATATAGCACTGCAAGATACACCTTCTAGATGGTGGGCTACGCATAAAGACAACCTAAACACATGGGAAGAATGTAAGCACATGATGGAAGTCAGATTTGCAGAGCAAACTCAGATAGTACAAGCAAAATACAATGGATAGACTGATCCTAGAGATCACATAGAGTTTTTCTTGAAAGCATGGATACATACACCAAAGGCAGAAGGGGTTCATATGTTTGTGCACACATTGGATCAAATACAAAATAACTATTATACAGAAGCAGAACTTCGTAGAGGTACAAGATATTGGCACATAATGGTAGATGACTTTCAATCCACTTTTAGCTTTGAGGATGATTGTTTGGGTGTCAATGAGTCTTTACAGATCATTGAAAAGAATATATTTAATAATGTCATGTTTCCTGTATATAAACAACCAGATTGGGAAATACAGTTGGAACATGCCCTTGAGTGTTACAACTCCGCTCTAGACAAAGAATGAAGATGATGATCCTTGCGATGTGAATATAACTGAATCTGAAGGAAAACATGATGTAGAAGGACCAGATTTAGAAATTCCAGACTCGAGTAATCCTCTGAAGACCAGAAAGATCAATATTGGTACTGGGAATGAACTAAAGTTTGCTTCTATTGGGGATTAATGGGATGAAAAAATAGTAAGACAGATTGCAGAACTACTGCACGAATATCAAGATTTATTTCCTACAGGGTTTTCTAAAATGAAAGGCATTTTAGGTGACTTGGGAGTTATGAAAATACCTCTCAAGCCTAATGCGAAGCCTATTAAGAAAATACATTACAGATTGAATCCTAGATATAAATAAATAGTGAAAGCAAAAATTTATATTATGCTTGACGCATGAATTATTGAACGAGTAGAAGAATTAGAATGGGTAAGTCCCATGGTAATTCAAGACAAGAAAGATAAAGGTGAAATCATAATTTGTGTGGACCTTAGGAAATTTAATGATGCATCTCTCCATGACACATTCCCTACTCCATTCACAGACGAAGTGTTAGATAACATAGGTGTACAAGAGGCATACTCTTTCACTAATGGATTTTATGGATATCATCAGATCGAAATTGCTACAGAGGACAGACATAAGACTACATTTGCTACTGAATGGGGATCATATCAATACACTGTTATTCCTTTTGAATTGAAGAACGTACATGTTAGCGAAGTGTAGACAATATCATATTTATTTGAACCTGAAGAAGTGCATCTTCTGTGTGCCTTATGGTATTTTATTGGGACACATAGTATGCAAGCAAGGATTGATGGTTGATCCAACAAAGATAGCAATCATCATAAATCTCCTAGTGCCTAACTCAGTGAAACAACTACGCACTACATTGGGCACACAGGATACTATAGAAAGTTCATTAAATGATATGCGTAGATCAATGCGCCTATGGAGAAACTATTAAAGAAAGAAGTGAAGTACAGTTGGACTGAATATTGTCAAAAAGGATTGGACACATTAAAAGAGAAAATGCTTACAGCAACTATTCTAGACTTTCCTGACTGGAATAAATCATTTCATGTGCATGTATATGCTTCATATATAGCACTTGGAATTGTATTAGCTCAATCAGGTGAGGTAGGAATCGATCATCAAATCGCATTTTCAAGCAGAAAGCTCCCTTCAGCAGAAAATAATTATACCACAATAGAAAGGGAAGGCTTAGCTATGGTATACACATTGAAAACATTTAGACACTATCTGCTAGGTTCACATTTTTGTATGTTAATTGAGCAATCAGCTTTGAAGTACTTGGTCAATAAACCATTGTTAGGGGGGAGAATATGTCGATGGTTGTTATTGTTTCGGGAATATTTTTTTGAAATCATTGTAAAACCAAGAATATTGAATGCAGGACCTGGCCTCTTTCAAGAATATAGTTAGGCGGAGAACCTAGTAATTTGGAGGATAATCTACCAGATGGGCAGTTGTTTTCTATCCATATAGTAGATGATTATTTCAGAGATATTATAGAATTTCTGACTACAGGATTATCACCTACAGAATTTACTATGCAGCAAAAGAAACAATTAGTGGTAAGAGCAGCTGATGTTACTCTAATTGCAGGAAAATTATACAAATTGGGGTCGGATGAAGTATTGAGAAGATGTGTACTAGAACACAAAATACCTATTATATTGGTCGAAGCACATTCAAGTGTATCTGGAGGACACTACGCAGGAAGAGCTACTTCATAGAAAATTTTGAGATCAAGACTATGGTGGCCTATGATACAAAAAGATTCAAAAGAACATTGTCGGAAGTGCGGTGTATGCCAAAGAACATGAAATCCATCTAGAAGAGACGAGATTCCATTTATGCCACAACTAACATTGCAAACCTTTGATAAATGGGATATTGACTTCGTGGGACCTATTAACCCACGAGGAAATCAAACTGGCTGAAGATATATCATCACAACTACATATTATCTAATGAGATAGGCAGAGGAAAAACAAGTGGAGGATTGTAGCGCAGTTCATTTTTGAGAATATTTTGACAAGGTTTAGATGTTAGAAGATTCTAATGAGTGATCAGGGAACCCATTTCCTGAATAGAACTATTGCAACCTTGACAGAAGAATTTCATATCTACCATCATAAGAGCACATCATATCATCCACAAGCTAATGTCACTGTAGAAGCCTTTAACAAAGTATTGGAGAATGCATTAACCAAGGTATGCAAAAAAAACATGGATGATTTGGATCTTAGAGAGCCAACAGTATTATGGTAATATAGAACAACTTGTAAGAAGTTGACAGGTGGAGGAAAAATAAGTGGAGGATTGTAGCGCAGTTCATTTTTGCGAATATTTTGAGAAGGTTTGAAGCCTTTAACAAAGTATTGGAGAATGCATTAACCAAGGTATGCAACAAAAACATGGGTGATTTGGATCTTAGAGTACCAACAATATTATGGTAATATAGAACAACTTGTAAGAAGTTGACAGGTGGAGGAAAAACAAGTGGAGGATTGTAGCGCAGTTCATTTTTGAGAATATTTTGAGAAGGTTTGAAGCCATTAACAAAGTATTGGAGAATGCATTAACCAAGGTATGCAAAAAAAACATGGATGATTTGGATCTTAGAGTACCAACAGTATTATGGGAATATAGAACAACTTGTAAGAAGTTGACAGGTGGAGGAAAAACAAGTGGAGGATTGTAGCACAGTTCATTTTTTAGAATATTTTGACAAGGTTTGAAGCCTTTAACAAAGTATTGGAGAATGCATTAAACAAGGTATGCAACAAAAACATGGATGATTTGGATCTTAGAGTACCAACAGTATTATGGGAATATAGAACAACTTGTAAGAAGTTGACAGGTCATACACCTTTCAGATTAGCATATGGACAGGAAGTTATCATGCCCATGGAATACATATTACCAAGTTTGAAGGGAAAGCCTTACAAGGATGGCACTACTCTCCAAGGTATCAGTTAAACAATGTAAGAATATTTTAAGTGTCAAGTGCAGTTGAAATTGGACACTAAAAATTAAAGACAGAGTCTGCACACAGTTTTTGTAAAATGTGAAGTTTCACAAGATGGAAATATGTGTTGTAGAGCACACATAAGCAAGCTAAGTTTTGAAGTAAAAGAAGGAGGTTGTGATGTGAATTTAAATTTGAGAGAAGGGAAATGCGCAGTGAACATCGCAATTTGACTAACCGATAGTGAAGTAAAAGAAAAATAGCCATTACAATGTTTGGTTAGAAAGTAGTCGTTATACAGTACTTTCGAGAACCAGATTTTTCTGCATTTAAGGCATATTCGTCCATTGAAGACATGTTGAATGAAGGAAAAGGACCAATATCTAAGCAATATTTAGCCAATGGACATGGCATTTAATGCTAAGTTAATCATTTTTGGGCGCTCCTTAGTGTTGTTGCACCTATAAATAGTAAAGACCGCATACTTACCGGTTTTACCGTGAATTTTAATTTTTACTGTCTGTAATTTCTGAGTTTTTACCAGTCACAAGCAGTAGTTATCCGACAATGTATGTCTGAGCAATTGACCTTAAATGAAATTTTAAGAGACTTCCGACATTCTGGTTTGGAAGGAGTGATGAAGACGCCCATGAATAAATCTATCCCAGAGAGAGGTTGATCATCTACAGTTTCACGATGAAATGTATCAAAGATGAAGCAGAAAGACAAGCAAAAGGCCACTAAACAATAAAAGTCGAAGGTCCCGAGTATTCCAAAGCTGTTTCCACTAGAACTATCTCATGATAGACCCATCCTTCTTGTTCAAAAGTACATACCGCCAATGAAACAAAATGTTCCAGGGGTGCTTCTCATGAAGAATCCATAGTATGAGATTCCACTGCCGCCCATGTCAAGTCATTTGTGGATTAAGGATAATTTGCTCGGTAAAATTTCTGAGTGCAAATTCGCAGACCATGACTTGATCCAAGAAGCAAAGTACCCATAGTTTCAACAAGATCAGTACATGTGAAAAAATATGATGAATCCAACATGCATACAACCATTCAGGCGCAAGACTGGATTGCACTGCTACAAGCATCAGGGTTGCTGAACTTGCTGTGCATTCCGCAATTTGATAGGATGCCAAAACTCATCACGATTGTGTGCACACTGCTTTCATGCACACACTAGGGATACTTATGGTTAGACCACAAGATAGACATCAACATAGATCTCATTTACCAGATCACGCACTTGAGAAAGAGAGGTGTTGATCCCACAGTTGAGTTTGTAGGAAAGAACAAGGACAAAGAGCTTTCCAAGAGGATGAAGAGAGAATTTGGTTTTCTCAAGGGAAACCATGTATATACAACAACTGGAATCAAGGATCAAGCTATGCAGTTCACAGTCCAGCTCCTTGCAGGAAAAATACTAAGAAAATGCAGACCGAACGAGGTTCCGACAGCTGCAATATCCTTAGCTGCCAAGGCCAAGGATGGACTTCAATACAATTGGGAAAGCTATCTGTTGAACGAATTTCTAGATGACATTCGTGACACACAAGATGGTGGAAATCAATTCCACTACAGTTGGTTGATAGTGTTGATCGCCTTCGTAGGATGGAAAGAAACTAATTATCAACAAAAAGTATAAGTATTCATTGGAGATTGTCGACAACCGAGGTTTGTGAACATGTGGTAAAAATCTAGGCCATATAGACAGAGGATAAACAACATCTGGTTGTTCACTTATTATGAGCAACTATGCAAAGTCATCCAAAGCACTCCGCGTATCACAAAAGAAGTCACAACTATCTATATCCATAAGATGAATTTCAAAGATGGACTTCACTTCATCTACATTCAGCTGAGATCACAACTAAATAATCCTGAATGGTTTGAAGGCCTATATCAATTACACAGACAGAAAATCGATCTGATCATAAAATACTGGTCGCGGGAGTGGAAGGTTGATGTGATAGCGACTCTGATCACCACATCATAATAAAGCGTAGCTGGAAATTCATAGAACCAAGACAATGAGATAACAAGCACACAAAACCCAGAAGAAAATCAAGGATGAGAATAACAACAAGCTGTTGGTATACCAGCAGGAGAGAAAAGAAATGAACCCAACACAGTCGTGCCGGAAGGAACACAAAGGAAGAAAGAGAAATCAAACAAGACTTCGCTCGATGCATAGTTACATGATGACAACTATGACTGCATCACAGCTGGAGTAAATGAGCATATTGAAGAGACACTTGCATTAAAGGACAACAAGCAAGAAGAAGTACAAGTGAGCATGATGGAGAGTCTCGTAGCAAGAGTTGAACAATTCCAGTGAGACATGGTAAGAGAATCAGATTTTGATTATAAGACAGGTGAGTGAATCCAAAGGAAAAGAAAGGCACCTTCCTTGACATTGAGACCTCAACTAGTAAGAATAGATCTGATGAATGTCATATTCCTGATCGGCAAGCTTACTGAAGGTGATAAGTAGCTCACACATCTAGATATTAACGTTGGGATGTTTCCCATCAAAGGATTACATAATCTGCATCTGTAGGTTGTGGAAGAAATACAAGATAGAGACATGGTATCTTATAACCAGCATCTGAAGCTGGAGGATAGCTACAAAGAACTGAAGGATGAATGTGCACTGAAAATGAAGGAGTTAGCATATGCATAGGAGAAGCAGAAGAAGTTGAAGAAAGTTGTCGCTGAAGTCAGTGCGAAGATCCCAAATTGTGTAGAAGAGCTTGAAGTAGAAGCCACTATCCTGAATATTGGTTCCGTTGTGGACAATCTCAAAGCTAATATGGAGGATATGGAGATTGGATATAAAGAGAATATTGCTGATTTAGAATCAAGACAACAACCTGGCACTCCTCCAGATGTGAAAGAAGCAAGAACCGAAGAATTGAAGGCTTCAATAGAAAACATCTCCGCAGAAGTGGCGAGATGTCAAGACTTGCTTGAAGAAATTACTAAGGTATGGGCTATGCTGTAGGAAGACTCTAAATTACATAAAATTTTGGATGAAGTTCAGCAAAGTCAGAACGATCTTGATTCTATGAACATGGCTATGAAGGATTTTTCGCCAAGGAAAAGGATCCATAATTTCGCAGAACTGAGAGAACTTCAGAAGGAGCTAAAAGTGTTAGGGATGAAGGAAGCTGAAACTTCGTCGAAGTTATAGCCATTGTAGTAAGAAGCACTGGCACTTGCTAAATAAATTGAGGAGAAGTTGCAAGAACTCTAAACAACAAAGAATACAATAAAGGAGCAACTTCAAGAACCGATCTCAGAGATGATGGTCGAAACAATTAAGGAGTTTGAGAAAGAGACTAAGGAAATAGTTGTAAGGTTGAGTGCAAGTTTTTAGGAGTTTGTTGCAAAATCAAACATCCCAGGGGATGCATAGTCGAAGCAACCTAGTCAAAGTGTCTCAAGGGAAAGCCACAAGTAAGTGTTAGGGGCCTGTTAGGAGCATCCCAAGTGAAGGAAGTTTTGATGGTGAAAGTACAATTTAGGAGAGGCCTAACATCAATCAATTTTGGGAGAAGAAAATCCACAATTCCACGGAGCAGGGTATGGAGCGAAGTGAAGTGGTAGAAAAGGACTTGTTCCCTTAGTAAAAGAGAAGTACTATGGACTTGCAAGGTAGTTGGAGAAGTTATGAATGAAGCGGTGGACTTCTAGCTATAGAAGCGAAGAGTAAAGAAGCAGAATGGTGCAAAGGACATGCCACTATAGTGTCAGAGCTGTGCGGTAAAAAATGTGACTGTCAGAGAAGCGTCAAAGCCAGAGAAGCGGTGCAAAAGGATAGCCGAGCTCCAGGGAAATTAAAGAAAAGTGTGGTCAACAAGATAACTATTCCATTTTGGGTTTAAGGGTACTATGGGGGTTGGCCCATAGTTATTGTAAAGATGTGACCTTCGGGCACAATCTATATGTTTATTCCTCGAAAATCGTAGCATCAATCAGCAAGGGATTCTCCCCGGTAAGCAATCCCAATTAGATCGTTCACCGTTTGGTGTAGGGCATCCGTCTGGTTAACGGTTCCGACTATCGTAAGATTTAAAGATTCTTATTCTTTGCACTAGTTTCAGCCCGATCCACCGTTTATATATTTTATTTTTAAGATGATATGCAAGTGCTCTAAACTAAATGTAGCTAACTAAGAAGAATAAATCTAAAACTGTGTAAGCAAATCTAATCTATCCTTGCAAGGAGAAAACTTTAAAGATGAGTAATAAACTGAAAGAAACATCTAAAGATCAGATAGATAGCTATTCAATCATAAAGAGTCATCTACAACAGAATATAAAAGATATTAAAGATAGCTTTAATTCAGTTAATACATTCCATTACTCATTTGAGATAAACATCTTTGCACAGAAAATAGGAGAACATTCATCACATAGAAGTAATTCATAACAATAAGCAAAGATCTCATAGTATGTATATATGATATAGGAGTAATCCAACAAGAATTTAACACATCCTTTAGGAAAAAATGCAGTTTCCTGGGCTTTCTTTAGGTAAATTCAAATTTCATATACATGCAGTAAAATAGTTCACGTACAAGACATAAAATGTCTTTCGCCTGCAAAAAGTCCCCTATTACTATTCCCTAATCATCTATATATAGGTTTACAAAATGCCTCAAGGGCTGCCACTTGTCCTTTCTCCCTAAATATTTTAATTTTCTTTTAAAATTTTTACAAAAATGAGATAATTTGTGGCATCCTTTACACAAAAAACAAAAGGGAGACAGCTGTCCCTTTGACTTCATGACTTGACAATAGAAAAGGAAATTTTCAACATAATGTGGCTATCGAGTTAGTTCTCAGGTAGTGCCTCTACTTCATCTAGAGCCTTTATCCCAGATGGCGTTTCTGCCTCAGCTTGTGCCTCTGTCCCAGATGGCGCCCCTTCTTCTACTGATGCCTTTGCTATTGCCTTCTTATCCTCTTCTGATATGTAACTGAACCAAATACCTGTATCCCTTATAACAACATTGGCAGGGGCAGGGAGCATGATTTTATTGGAAACCACATGCTTGTCTAGTTCTGCTTCAATGTCCTGCATTTCTGTCACTGCAGTATGGAGAATCTCGTGGAGCATATGAGCGTGTACAGAAGGAAGCACAATGCATTGATGGAGGTCATCTATTGTTAACACATCAATTTTCCTTACATATTCCATCTGAATTCTTAGTTCACCTTTCAAGTTTGACAAGCATTGCTCTTTACTTGGAAAATCTTCAAGACTCTGGGGAAAAAATATTTTGAATTTCCCATGAACTCCTTGTACTTTCTGATAGAGACTATTGCACTTTCCAACAGTTACCTGGATCAAAGATATCAAATTTTCACCATAGCTCTTACAAAACTCCAAGAGGCCCATGTCTTCTTTAAAGTCAACCATAGATTTGAAAGGGAGGTGTTTGGGGAAATATGCCTTTCCTTCTCTCCATGACATCTGTTTCATTATATCTTCTTTCACTCGGGTGTACTTTTTCTCGAGCCTAATAGCTTCGGAGTTAATCTCCTTCATTCTATCCACCATAGCTTTTAGCCTGCATATTTCTTCAATAAGAAAATCTTGTGACTCATGCATCTGATTGAGTATGTCGTAGGATTGCTCATGAAAGGGGGTCATGTCCATTGCCTTACTATTTGCTTGCTCCAGCTGCTTGGTCATCAACTCCTTCTCTTCTTCTAATTGAATGACCCTGGCTTCGGAATCATTCTTCTCACCTTCAACTATCATCATCTGTACTTCTAGGTGCTCCTTTTCCTCCTCCAAGTGTTGATACTTATCTGTCAACTCCTTTTGATCCGACATAAGGTGGTTATATTTCTTTACCACGATGTCCCTATAGGCCTGCTCATTAGCCACGGTGTGCTGCAACATACGAGCCCTTTTCTTGGTTGACTAAAACTCCTTAACCATTTTGATTATGTTGTCCTCGGTTGCTTTTGCTGTCAATACGGTAGCAGATGCCATAGCTACAGGAGCTTTCTTCGTGTTTTGCATAACAGTAGTTTCTCGCTGGGATAAAAAAAAAAAGTGGTAGATATGTTCTTCTTCCAAGAGTGCTCTAGGGATATCTTGGTCTCTTAACATGCAGTATCTATCTCCCCACTTGACTTTAGGAGGGACGTCTATGATAGACTTGGTTTCTTCGAACAAAGTTTCAACTCTTGCCTCCACTGAATCTGGCTCAATCATCTTAGCCTTCCTTTTTCTACCCTTCGGCATCGTGGCTTAATTCTGTCCAACAAGCATGCATGAGCAGACATAAGATCGCAAAATATTACACATAACAAAATGGCTCAAGTTTATTTCATAGATATAATAGATATCAAATAGCAAAGTGTTGTAAAACAGAAAATGAGAATTTGAACTGAAAACAGGACAACATATTTCTCCCTGGAGTGATAAGCAGGGCTGGGAAGGTGCTGCTAACTTCAAAAATGAAACAGGAGGCTTGGTATTTTCCTAATGGTGAGTAAGATGACAGGTAAGTCCTTCCTGGGAGGTTGGGTACGCAGGTCTGAGAGACTGTGAGTGGGTTGTAAGGGCCGATGGTTATGAGCTTTACGATTAGAATGGCCAAAACAACAAAAGCAAAATGACTACCGGCCAGGTGACTGGTGCGACGATGGTAATGCTGAAACTAGCTTCATCAACTAACAGCTAAAACAAAAAAAAGGCGACAATAGATACCACTTACCTAGAAGAGAATGATTTGTCCCAATGGAGGTGACAGTGCTGCAATCGGGTTGAGCTGGAGTGGCTTAACGTAGTCCTCAAACGGGGTTCTCACAGCATAAAAAATCTACCAATGAAAACTAAACCGCCCAAACCATTTATATAAAGGTAGACACATGTGGACATTCAATAGGGTTGGTGAGGTTTTAAAATGGGGTGTAAGGTGTGTATGGTAGGGTCACTTCGACACACTTAGCATTAAATGCGACTGCCGGAATTGAAAAGAAAAGGCGAGTTTGCCCGATGATTTGCAGTAAAAACTTATAAGTTTCATGCGGTGATGCGAAGACAAACACTAAGTTTGGCCACCTGTTACAGCAAGACTTCGTGAGTTTTTCCGATGGTTTGCGGTTTCGAGCCTTAAAAAAATGTCCACCCATTGCGGCAAGACTACCAAAGTTGTTCTGACATTGCGGCGGAACTTGGTGAGTTCTCCCGACGTTGCGGCGGAACTTGCGAGTTCGCGCGATGATTAAAATGGCTTTGTGCCTTAGTCAAAAATTCTATCCGCCCGTTGCAGCGAGACTCGCTGAATGTATTCGCCATTGTGGATGAAATGGTTGAGTTTGTCCGCTTTTTCAGATGAACTTAGTGAGTGTATCCGCTGTTTCGGATGAACTTAGTGAGTTTATCTAGAAATTGCGAGCTCAAAAAGACTTAACAAAAGGAAAGCACCCGTTGCGGCGGAACTTGATGAGTTCTTCCACCGTTGCGGCGGAACTTGTTGAGTTAGTACCCCATTGCGGGTGAAAAAGATGAGTTTTGACTTAGAAAGAAAAGATTAAAACAAACTCAAAAACTTACTTCTCTAGAAAAACTAAGTATAAAGACCTTCTAGGGAATGTTTCAGCTCCTAAGTAAACTTTTCTAAAAAACTTAAAAGGAGGGGCCCCAATATTTACAAAAATTTGGGGGGGGATGTTGTAGCAACAACACTATATAAAGGGAAATTTTGTATAAGGAAGGGTTGGATTATGTTATCTATTGTTAGATCTAGGTTGAGATAGATCTAAGAGAGGAAAAGACTCTACAGCTGTGTGCACAGAGATCTATTGTAGAGAAGAGTCTGTAGCTGAGTGCGCAGACTGGAACTGTTACCCCTTCCAAGAAATAAAAGAACAGTTCTCGTGGACGTAGCTCCCATCTGGGGGGTGAACCACGTAAATATATGTGTTATGTGTTTGAATCTATGTTATATTGTGTGTTCATGAATGTTTATGCTTATATATGTGTTTTCATATGAATGTAAATGAAAATGATATGTTAAGTAACGGAACACATATGTATGAACATTGTGAGGTTGTGTTAAGTATGACAAATGCACAGTAAGTAGAGTAAAGGTAGCAATGTTTTAGCGAAGCTTATAGGTTGTTGATAACTGCGAAGTGCACAGTTACATATTGGTATTGTTGTATTAAGTATATTCTAAGTAAGGAGCGCATAGAAAGCTCACATAACCTAACCGCACATCACCAAGGTTGTAGAAACTTGATTCTGTAACCACCCATCTTCGCTTCGGGTGAGACTTCAGCTTGTTCGCAGGTTGATACCGAAAGGGCTAGTGAAGGGGATTTTTTTGGGTCTATAATAAAGGTAAATACACAAAACCTAGGTCAACCCAAGAGAGGGGAAACATATCCAACATAATAGAAGATGTGCAAGTGTGTAAGGACTAAATGATAGAATCACATACAACACACAAATAGTCACATATGTTCTAAGATAGTAGCGCAAAGATAGACCTGAAGTATATTTTGTGATGCATGAAGTGAGGAAGTTTTTATGATGCACTAAGACTGATTTGAAGTGTGCAAAGTAAGATAGTCCATCAGATGCACAAATACGGAGTAACAAAACAGTGAGAGATGTGCGTCATGATGAGGATGATCTAAGACAAGTGCGTTAAACCAAAAGGACGAATCCTAGGATTCACAAAAGTTCACAGATTGTCTAAAGGATGTTACACCTAAATAGAACATACACATGCTTGACGATGCATAGTTCCATCTGATAATGGTGCACAAAGTTAGAACATAAGTTGATCAGTTGATGCACAGTATCATTTGAGATTGCAGATGCACAGTAGTAGAATGGAATATTAAATCTTGGTATAGACTACAGAAGTTGATGAGGCAACACACAGTATATGATGTGTGATGTCAATTGAAGTGAAGTGTTGAGTGTGAATTCAAGTGGTGTATGCAACATAGTGAAAGAAATATTACATCATACAGAAGGTGTGCACAACATATAGAATAGAAGCATATTTGAATTGTGCGCAGATGAGAAGTTCACAGTGCAATATCCTATTCTTATATATATGGGTGGCAGGATGGGGCAAGGACCAGGGGGTCATAGCCTCCTTCCAGTTGGTGCTAGAGAACTCAGGGAGTTGTACCTTCCTTTAAGTTAGTGCATGTAAAACAGGGGTTCGCTACCTCCTTCTAGTTGGTGCTGGAGAACTTAGGAAGTCGATGCTTCCTCAAATGTAATATTTTCATTATAAAAGAGGATTCCATGTTTTCTCCCGTTTTGGTTTCCATGTAAAAATTCTTTGTGTTATGTGTTATTGTGCATATGTGGATGAACGTTTTATTTATGGTGGATGCATAATTAAAGTTCAGATCAATCTATTAAGAAGTTAAAATTTGTTCATAACTACACTAATACTAATTCACCCCCCCTCTTAGTATTAAATAGATTCCAACAAAGTGGACCATGCAGATAAGACAAGAGATAAAGATAAGGTGATCTAAGATAAGAGAGAACTTGAATTTGTTGACTCTAGTTATCATTGTGTTAAAAGAGTTAACTCAAGTGTTAACAAAGAACATTTATATAACTACGTGTTTTGCATGATGACACTTGAGTTTAACTAAAATATGACACTTTAGTTGCGACACTTGAGTTATGACACTTGGATGACAACACTTAAGTTAGCCACCTAACTAAGTGATCTAAAATCCAATTGAAGGGCAGATTCATCCTAAATTTAGAATCCAGAGTTAAAGCCAATGCATGAGAAGTATGATGCACTTTTCCATGTAAGATTGATGTAACCAATGTTGAGCGAATTCTCTTAAAGGCAATTTGTGCATTTGATCAAAATTAATGAATTGGTTAAGTGGAGAATATTATTTTGAGTTCTCCTCTTTGTCTATCTCTCTTGCTCTGTAATTGCACTAGGGGTGCTTGATATTTCTCTCTGATATTGCACCAAGGGTTCTTGATCTAATCTTCTCATTGTGAAGCAAACATTCTTTGCTATCTATCAAAATACTAAGGAAGATTTATCTAGGTTTTTCTCCCTCAAGTTATAGAGGGTTTCCCTAATGTAAATTTGTGTGTTGACTCGGAATGTTTATGCTTCTAATTATTGATTTTTTTCAAGTACTATTGTAATTCTGAATTAAATATAAAAAATTAACAACTCTGAACTACCTCATGCAAAACTCCAAAATCATTATGACTAATTGATCTTTTCACTCCTCACATGCTCTGGAAGTACGACTCTGGAAATAAATTTATGGTATCAATACATGTTTGATGGTTGATGGGATGGATCCCAATGATATTAGGTGCTAGAAAAATGATGATGATGAAGTACACTGAATCCCCATTTCAATTACTCACGGCTTGCAATCCATGTGCGATAAAACTCAAAGAACCAAGGAGGATTTATATCAAGAATATTAGAGACAATGTCACTCACTAGCATATGTGGTCATCATAATCAAAGATATTACATGCATCGCATTCACCTCATAGGTCGTCCCAAAAGAGTTGGAGGTAGGCGATTCTTGGTGGAATTTTCTTCCTCTAAGGATTCAGCTGCCTCCTCAACCGTCTCCTTGGTTCCTCCCATGTAAGCTTTGAACCAGTCGATAGAGTGCTCACATGGTAGCCGTTGGGGTTGTTTTGTTGAGTGGTATGATGACTCTAGAAATTCTATGGGATTTAGGCCAACAACCACCCCCTCACTTGGAATTATCCAAGATCATAATGGAAATAATTGTGAGGTAGATGTGGCTATGCCCTCCCAGAAAGTGCACCCTTCTCCATAGCAATTGGAGAATCGGCAATCCCATAACTATACTTACGAGGCTCATTTGGAGCTTATATTTGATACCAAATGAACAACATGAATTCATGTTGGAACAACATGAAAATTGTTTAGACATGTTGATTTCTTTCATGGATAATGAAGCTCTACAAAATCACGCCAGTTCAGTCTCCCCTCATGACACTGTTTTGCTAGAAGCACCTCTCCTTATGCCTGCTCACCCACAAGATGTTGTTGTGAACTCTGTGTTGAGGCCTCGTGTGTGATGGAAGTGTTCGAGGAAACAACGCATAAAGAGAAATCCCATCCTAAAAGGCTTCAAATAACCCTAAGTGAGGATTACCCTATCCCTAAGCTGTTTGGTAGAGATAACTCTTATAGATATCAGGCCTCTGCTGGATCTGTTTGAGTGATCCTAATGGATCTTTCTTCCTAATGAGGAATATTTGAAATGTGTTGCAAAGAAACAAAATAAAAGAAGAAATAAAACAAGTAAAATTATTAAATCTAACTTAACTAAAGTAGATCTAAGGATGTGACTTAGGATACAGAACAACCAAATCTGTAAGTTTAAGCAAATATTATAACTGATGAATGAAAACACAGATCAGGTCTAACATTACTTATCTTCAATTAAAACGAAGAAGTGAAAACCAATTTGTTTGAATATAAATTTTTCGATTATTTGACTATTCTGTGGCTGATATGTCAATTAACAAATTAACATATAAAATTAACAAATGAGTGACTGTCTTGTAATTGTTCAATATGAAATGATATGGATCAAGAAAAAACATTTACTGATACATAACCTGCACATAAATCTTATGATGAAACATCAACATAGATATCTATATGTATTATGAATTATATATTAACAATATAAAACAGGGTTATTAAATATGCGACTGATAAAAGGAACCAAAATGCATCAAGCAAACTTAATACACATAACAAAGAAAGGAAAGGAAACTGACTGAATTGCATTAAAGACTGTCAAACATTACAACTCTCCAAAGTATAGAAGTTCTCCAACTCTTTTCGCCAATGGTTTTTCCCTTGGTTCCAACCCCCCTCCCTATGAGATCTAAGTCCCTTTAAATAATAATTACAAAAAATCACAAAGGGGCAAATCTCCAATAAAAGTAGGGATTTACAAAATATTGTTTTAAGATTTTCCAAGGCCAGTTTTCCACTTGGAAAATGCATCCAACAAATCTTCAATATCCTGATATTGGGCATGCTCGAGTGGTAACTGCTCTTTGCAGGTAAAAGACTTGATCTCGCTCTTCTTCACCTTTTTCCATTCATGTAAAAAAATATTAACCTTGATTTCTGAAGCTATAGGTGATTCAATCAATTCTTTAATATTTTCTATGTGGATTTGATCCAGTTGCTCCATAGGTTGCTTGGACTTCAAATACTTCTCTTCAATCTGTTCAATCATAATCTTGGGTGGAAGAGAATTCTCAATTGGATTCATAATGGGGAATTCCAATAAACTTAACAGGTTGTCAGATGCAAACCAAGTTTTACTACAAACCTTTTGTCCTTCTTGAATTGTGAAGTCCACCATCTCACATGCATTTCCCTAGGATTCGAAAGAAACTTTGATCCTCCTGAGCTTGATACTATCCAAGATAGGTATATCTTTAGGTCTGTCTTTTATATATTTCTGCCATTCAATCACATCCTCAAAATCTTTGGTTGCATCATTCCTTCTATGATTGTGATCATAGATGACATCAGAATGATGTTCAAAAGAATTGTAGGTATCCTAAATTCCATTTAACCTTTCAAATAACTCAATCAACAAGTTCTTATGATCATCCTGAATCTTTAAAGCCAAATATTTGAATTCTTCCTTAGAAAACTTTGAGAAGGAAGAGGTAACAACCATGGTCTGTGAATCTTTTAATTGCTACTCAAGAACTACTATCTTTTCAACATAGATTATATTCAACACTTGTGCATCCTGGAGCTATTTTTGGAGAACTTCGTTCTTTGCTTGCAAGTTTTTAAGTTGATTCCCATGCTCATCCTTCAACCCCTATAGTTGGGATTGATGTTGCTCATCCATCTGAATCTGCTCCTGCTTGATTTTTTGTAGTTCCTACTCCTTCACCTCAATCTCTTTATTAAGTGAGGCAACCGAATCATAGTTTTCCCCAACAAAAGCTCCCATGGTAGCAGCTGTCATAAGATCTTCTTGCTTCACATCAGTGGAAGTCCTCCTCCATATGACCTGATTTGGGATAGTGCCCTGCACTAGAGTACCTTCTCGGGATCTCTGAGAAAATTGTTTTACCACTTCCTTTTTTGATCTGCTCCAAAAATACTCTCCTAGTGAGACCACTGCATCTTCCCCAAATTCTTCTATTTCTTCCACAGTGGGTGCTGACACTTCTGGGTCTGTGAGCAAAGGCACAGGTTGGGACACCACAGGTGTTGGAATTGGAATGGTTATCTGGGTAATGGGAATGGAATTCATTGTAGTGCTGGAGGTTGGAGGTGTAGAAATGGAGGTGATGGATGAGGTGTTGGGCTCTGTAGGTGCAACAGAAGTTGGAATTACAACTGTCTCTGAAGGTGCAGTTTCAATAGGGACAACAGTTGGTTCAGTTGATGTGGATGGGGGGACTGTAACATCAGATGATGGGATGGAAGAGACACTGGTAGGGATGGGTAGGAGTGTAGAAGATTTCACAGATGCAACAATGGTGACCTATGGAAAATGAATGTCAGGGAGAGGATCATCAATCACTAGATTTTCCAGTGGATCAGAATAATTTTGAGTGACTGAAGTAACTACTGGTAAGCTGAGGGGGATAGCAATTGGACATTAGAAGTTGGAAGGGAGTGAATCATCTTCTACATCATTTTACTCAATGTGAAGCATGGTAACTTTTGGCGTTGAACCTTCAACCTTTGGATTCTTAACTGGAGGGGTTGAAGCTATTGCTTGTGTTTCAACCACTTAACCCATCAATGCTAGGCTCTTCTTCATTTCAGCAGCTGATTTGATAAGAGTGTTGAGAGTATCCAAGGGTTTAGGTTGTGGAGTATCCTTAACAGGATATTTCGCTTTTTCATCTGTGTAATAAGTCAGCATCAAAGGAGTGTTGGCTTGTGCTTTCTATGCCTCTTTCTCCACTAATTATTTTTGAGTTCTTTCCTCAACTTACAGTTCAAGCTTCCTGTACTGCAACACTTTGGTCTTGAGCTCTTGCTGATATTGGAAGATAAAATTATTCTCTTCTAGAGAAGAGGTTCTATTCAATACTTCAGAGAAGGAATTAGCACCCTCATAAATAGAATCATCAGGAGTTGTCTAATGTGCATAGGTACTTTTGATGTGATCATCTGTAAAATGATTGGCTAAGAAGGACTTTTGGTCATGCATCCTCTTGGGATATTCTCCAAGCTTCGGAGTGGTGGTCCTTTTCCCAAGCAAGCTTGCATGGGTAGAATTTTGAATCACCAGAGATCCAAGGTTAAGGGGAAACATGGGACACCCCTTCCTTTTAGCTCCAGTAAGTTTTGGGATTGCAGCATCAGAAACTATTTGGAAAGATATTTCTTCCAGCACCATTCTATCAGGTACAACCCTGGGCAATAAGTGGGTTGCGTTGTTGCCCCAAATTCTAATGTAGGATAAATATTCTCCCATGTACCAATATCCCATTGTATAAATTAGTGCCTTGGATTGGGATGAAAAAGTAGGAGTGTATTCCTTGAAGATCTTCTGATAGATGGAGCCTCTGAAGTGATCACATATGTCATAGACAAGCGGTATGAAGTTATCCTCCTAGAATGCAGAACAATAGATGTGAACTGGAGGTCCATCCTTTGTCCAATTCAACCCCATGGAAGGGAAAGGGAAAGATGAGCATAAGACATCCATAATATAAGGAAAGAGGTAAAATGTCGGCTTCCTTGAGGCAGGAGTATTTTGGTATTTCTTTATTGCTTCCTTCAATACCACTGACAAAATCTGGGCCCAATTGAGAGACTCTCTTGTAGAAAGAACATGATCGGATAGGGGTTCCCATTCGGATTTAAAGACTGTGCAGTTTGAAAATCCATATAGTCTGCACAACATAGCTTCCAACAAAGACAGGGCTCCCTAAACCAAGGAATGTGGTAAATTTTATCAGCTTTGGGTGTAAATCTAGTAGGGTTTTCCATCTAGAATTTGAGCATTTCATCAAAATTATACCGGGTCAAAGAGGACTCCAGGAATTGATTATTAAGTAGCTGTTGGGGTTGTCTAAGTGCATAGGCTCTGGAAAATACCTCAAGTCGGAAAGAGGCCAATTGGTTTTGAGCCATGTCATTAAAGGAACGGTCCTGTGGGTTGGCATGGTCAATAATCCACTTGATGGAATCAATGTAAGCCATTAGGGTAGGCCTAGAAGCTATCGCATTGAGCGGGGACTTACTGATGTTTATAAAGGCTTTTTGGTCATGCTGAATTTCTGAGAAATCATCATTATAAAATATAGTGTAAATTTGAGACCAGTCTAGGTGGTAGGTTTAAGAAACCCTTCCATTGGTATCAGAGAAGATACCATTGTTTGGGTCCTTGTTTTTCAATTCATTGAGGGTTGTTATGGACCCGGTGTTTCTCAACATGGTTGTAAGAAAACATAAAATTATGATAAAATGACGAAAAAGAAAATTAATTAAACTGAATTTAGTTTTCGAATTTGCGCAAATGATTGGTAAAAGGACTGAAAAACCTACCTGTAAATCGATGGAGAAAATTAAATCCATTGACAGGGTCGAAAATCACAGTAAAAACCGTTCGCCGAGGGTGAAATTCGAAGTTTGAAAATGGTGAAAAGATAGTAAAAGTTTGAAATATTTAACCAAAATATTAATAGCAAAATCAATCCAGATCATAGGTCTCAACGAAATTGATGGTTAATATTAAAACGAGGAAAAGAGGAAAATAAAATGCGGAAGTGATTTTCGAAAACTTTGGTTTTGGTTTTTGCATTGTGGGTTGCGGGATTGCGGAAGTGCAAATTTTAACTTAAACGGTTTATTTTTTCCACAATCCGCAGTCAGGAAAGCGAAGCAGGGAAAGTTATAGAAAAATCGACCTTTCCACAATATGCATTGCGGGATTGCGGAAGTGCAATTTCAATTTGTTTATTTTGGTTTCCGATTTCTGCAATCCGCATTGCGGAATGGGGAAATGCGGAAATGTAAATGCGATTTTTATTGAACAAATGTTTTCTGACATCCGCAATCCGCATTGCGGGTTGCGGAAAGGAGAAATTCAAAACTTAAAAATTTCCAACATCCTCATTGTGGATTGTGGATTGTGGAAACAACACGTTTCAAAGAAAAATTATGTTTTCCGCAATTCACAAAACGCATAAAAACAAGATTTTTTTAGAAAATTGTATTAAATCCAAAACATGAAAAGACATGGGAATAAAGACAACAATCATGACACCCTGTAAACAAGATAAGAATATTCAAGATTCCTTTCATAATAACTAACTTGGGTTCCCATTTTAATTAATACAAAAGGGATCTGTTGTGCCTACAACACTCTAGAACTAAAGGACCGTTGGTTGCTCCTCTTCCTAAGTATTAGGATTATTCGTATGGTTAGCACTAAGGAATTTTTTGTTTTTGTGTGTTTGCATTTTTATCTTCTCCATCTGGTTAGCACTAAGGAAGTTTTTGTTTTTGCATGTTTGCATTATTAGCTTCAGCATGGGCAGGTTCAGATGATAATGTTGATACTCGATAGTCTCATGTCAATGAATGTAATGACATTTTTTTCTGGTATAATATAATGTGTCAACTTATGGATGTAATGACACTTTTTTCGATATAATATAATGAGTCGGCTTATGGATGTATGATAATTTTCTGAAAAAATATAAAATGGTGTAACATAAATATATCACCCAATTTTCACATGAAGATGTTGTTGCACATATCATTTATTTATTTTTTTCTATTCAAGGAACTATGCATTTCAAGAACATATTAGAGCATGCTTTTGGGTAAATAGTTTTTGTAAAGACAGATGGGTTGAAGGAATTTAAATACATGCTGAATGTATTATGCATAATGTAATTTTTTTATGCTTAATAAAATTACATGTTTTTCCATGGAAAAAATGACACTTTTTCTGATATAATATAATGTGTCAGCTTACTTTAAAAAAATGTTCACCTTTTTCCAATGTTTTCCAAAGTCAATGATTGGGATTCCAATTGAGTTATTTCCGATCCCTAGTCATGAAACACTGTGCATTATCAATTTTGAATTATAATCTAACAAGAGATAAGAAAATAACTAACCTGCCACATGTTGCAGCTGGAACCTCTCCCCCAATATTTGCCTAAAATTTTAGCCCCCCCCTTATTTTAAGTTTTGGATGCATCCATAGATTTTATCTTTATTTTTTATTCCTTAGACTTTAAAAGTCTGTAGATTTAATTTTCCTTAGAAAATTTTAACACTTATAAATTTTTAGAGTTTAGAGAAAAATTTGAATTTTCGCCCAAACAATCGGAAGCAAAGATCATTTTTCGCCGAAATAGTCGAAAGCGAAATTCAAATTTGCCCCGAAAAAGTTGGACAAAAAACTAGTTTGCTCTGAAATGGTTCTTCCCCGAAACTGTCAGAAACAAAAGCAATCCAGTGTCGACCATATCAGGGGAAAATTTGAACTAATGCCGAAACAGTTGGGCTAAAACTTTGTCTTGTTTCGAAATTGTTGGGAGAGAAGTCATTTTTATGTCAATCAGAGAACTTTCACTTTCTTCCCTAAAACAATCGATTCCAAACCCATTTGTGTTCCAATATTCATCAGGTTTCTTTATATTTTCACGATGTCGTTTGTGTTACAAACCAAGCCACCGTAAAAACAGTTTCTAGACCGAAATATGCCGGTGTAAAACCATTAGTTTCCCCGAAACACCGCGATGTAAAAAAAAAACTTGTTCTATTACCGAAAATGTCGGACTAAATTCATTCTGCCTCCAATAAAGGTCAAATGGGTAGAGACACGAGCAACTGCAAATATTTTTGGTCACTGAAACACATCGAATCAAAATACTTTTTGGTCTCTAATGTAGTGTAACATTGCGTGAAAAGGGTTGTTCTTGCCAGCAAACGTTAATGAGCATTTAACAAGTTAGGGTTAAGAATTAGTTTTAAAAGGGAGGAATCCATTTCAACGCTACATTTATTACAACGTTCGCTCCATGTGAATATCGTGAATCCATACCAAAGAATTAATGAAACCTGGAGTGTTTAAATCTTCCAGATAACGATCCATCCCGGGGACACATTCGCATTTCCAGGTAGGTATTATTGTTTCCTTTAGTGGGATTTGTTAGCTTTTGATTGGGAGAGGTTAGGAGTTAGGTAAATCCATTTAAATTCCCTGGTTTGCTTATAAGCTCGTTGTTTGCATAAATACATTTTTGGAAGCTCATTTTCCTTGTTAGTAATTGATAGTAGACCAATCATAGATTGAATAAATCCTTAAACCCTTTTCTTATTTTTTTAAACCTTCTTATCGAGATGTTATTCTTGAGTTTTTCTTGAATCCATTAATGATGGGCTCTCAAATTAAAGAAGTCTTTGCTGGCTAGAGCCATGAAAAAAACTTTCTTTGGATTCTACCTAATATAAAAGGGAAGTAAACCCTAGATTGTTGAATCAGTTGAGGAGCAATAAAAATCGCACAATGTTGTTCACTGTGATGGTCAATAAAAAAATTACTTGCTCTCGTTTTTTATGTTTTCATGTAGAAAGCATTCCTATGCATTTAGCTTCAGAATAGGGAACATTTGAATTAGTTTCATGATAACGTGAACACATGCATTTGAAGTAACAAAGGTTTGCTTGATGCCTGATATGAATTGGATGCATTAAATTTTGAATCTTGATGAGACATATAAGGGAATGGAATATAATCAGACGAAATGATTCCCTGGGTGATTTATTTCTATTTTTAAAATTATCATTTTTTTCGATGAAATAACCCAAGATATCTATTTTAAAGTGTCACAGAGACTCATACTCTCTTCATGAAATGACCTGCATTGAAAGAAAATTACTAAATGAAATAAAAGCTTAAATAAGTTAACTTTTGATCATATTGATCCTGAACTAATTGAATTTTCTTTCATGTTCTTGTAGGATTTATTGTTTCCATTTTAAATACACTGATATTGTTCTTTTATTACATGATTCAGATATGTATAGAAGGTTTTTCAAGCGTAAATCCAAAGTTTTAGAATCTGATTTGGACATTGAAGTAGTTCCAGAAACTATCATGGAAACCTTGATTGAAGATACCAGATATATCACTGGAGTAGTCCTCGAATATAAATGGGGTGAAATATACCGACTTATCATAGATCAAGATGTTCTTGATGCATCTATTGAGGAGATGGTAATTTATCAAAATATAAAGAAATAAAGTCTCCACAAAGCTACACCTCACCCGGAATTATTCCCATGCTCCGAGGTAATAGGTTGGATTTTTCCTTATATAAATGCCAAGTATAGAATCATTGCAGGAGCTAATGGAAAAGGGTTTGCCTCATTTAAACTAGCACATATAGGAACAACTTACAAATTACCTATCCCCAAATTCCTTCTAACTAATGACCGGATTAAGAGCATTAATATAGATCATTTAGAATACGCCAAGAAAATGCTTCTCCCAGGAAAACAACCGAGGCAAAGAGCCAGTGGAGAACATGATTCACAAAACTTGAAACCCCATTCAAAATTATGGCTATGATGTTGAGCAGAATATTTGGGAGGGAAAATGAAAACATATACAAGCTCAATTGGGTTCCGACCACATATCATATTGCCACTCATAACACTGTTTTTAACTAGGCAGATATTATTTCAGAGAGGATGGTTGCAGTAATATCAACAACTCAAGGAGGTTTGACGCAGAATAAAGCAAATTTTTACATGGCATCTTAAATAATTGATTGCATCCTGATTAGGAACCCATTTTATAAATGAGGATGTTATTGGGTCCCAGATGAAACTCCCATCTGCATGGCTTACCATATCATGTGGGCCCATAAGTGTGCTAGCTTTTACAAACTCATATGTGAAGAGTTCATAATGCCCCTGTATAAACTAATTTTGGACGAAGAGCCTAATTGCATGTCAAACATTGCATTGGAGGTGATTAGTGAGTATGGGGATTATTATTTTACACCAAAAGGTGCTTATATTCATATGTACAGAGGCACCAAAAGTCCTTATTTGATTCCAAAGTATGTCACATGATATATTGTTCACAAAGAAGCAGTAAGATAGGTATTCATAAATGTATTCAGAAACTTTCTAAATGAGAATAAGAAAGCATCTTACCCTCCACTCACTTTTACTATCGGAGCATATAATTTTACTAAGTTAAAAGGTGCAGAAAATTTTGTGAAATATTTAGAAGCATACCACTTCTAAGAAAAAAAAATTCAGGAATGATAAATTATAGAAGGAAGCTAAACATTGTGCCTCATCTAGGATCAACTTTGAATATACAGATAATTTCCTGAAAGATCAAGAAGTGTATAGAAGAGAAAAGAACATGTCATACTTGAACAAGTGATTTGGTTGGAAAGAAGAAACAAGTTCAAGACAGAAAAAACAAACCTCAAAAGGGGAAGAATAAAATAAATCCCATGAAGAAGCCTTGGCGAAAGAAAAGACAAAGAGGAAAAAAGTAGGAGAAAGAAGACAAAAGGAATAAGAGGCAATAATTAAGGAAGAACAAGAAAAATAAGATAAGAAAGAAGTTGTTGAGCACGAACAAAACAAATTACAAGAAGAAGCTAACAAGAAGAAAGAAGAAGAAGAAAAGATCATGAAATTTGTGGAAGAAAAGAGAGATCAAGAAGAAAATCAGATTCAATGAAATGGAAGTAGAGAAACCTATCGAACCGGAAATAACTCTTACTGGAGGCCATATCCCATTAGATGAGCTTGGACTTACGACGTTTACTCCTTCAAAGCAACATTATGTAGCCAATATTGACACCATTTTTTTTATTGTCCTAAAACGATCACCATCCTAAGGAGTTCAGAAAAGAGATTGAAGAATTGTACACAACCCGATATTGTGACTGTGCAGGAGAGTACTCTAGTAGAAGGTACTAATAAAGATATGAAATTCACTGCTTCTATGAATATTTTTGCAGCACAAGCTAATGCAGACAACGTGGAAAAATTAATGGATGATTTAGAACGAAGCAAAGCAAAAATGCTCAAGTTAAAGGAAAACTTAGTACAAGCTCGAAGTGAAGGAATTGAGATGAAAATAAACCAGGACGCCATAGAAGCAGAGAAAGAAAGAATTTTGATGGATTATCAAGGCCTTGAAGATGAAAAGGATTCTCTAAATGTATAGCTAGTAATCATGGAAGGAGAAAGAACTGATTTCCAATCTCAAATCAAGGATTTAGAAGGAAAGGAAACCCATTTAAATCAACGGGTAGAATCCTTGATGATTGAAAAGGGATCTCTGCAAGCTCAGATGGATGAATGGATTAAAGAAAAGGAGTCTTTGATGGAGTAGCTCAGAATTGCTCAGGCACAAAATCATGACATGGCACCATTATGTGAACATGCTTGTGAACTACAAAAAAAAAATTCATTCCTAGAAGAGAGGCAGAGGGATGGGGAGGTGGTTATATGAATGGAAGAGAGACAGATGACGTGAGACAGCGAGAGAGAGAGAGAGAGCAGAAAACATGAAAGAGTGTGATGAAGTATTGAAGGAAATTATGCAGAAGTTGAACAATATCTACTATATTGAAGTTTTGGATGCCCCGAAGACCAAGAGAGAGAGAGAGAGAGAGAGATTAGGTGGTGGTGGTTAGTGGTAGGAGTAGGTGAGATACCAGGAGATGATGAATGAGGGGGTGGAAGAGGGATATAGAGAGAAGGAAATGGATGGGGAGCTGGTTAATGGAAGGGGAAATATGCATATGATGGGATAGAGAGAGAGAGAGATTAGGTGGTGGTGAATAGTGGTAGGAGTAGGTGAGAGACTAGGAGAGGTCGAATAAGGAAGTGGAAGAGGGATATATACATAGAGAGGGGGATTGGGAGGTGGTTATATGAAGGGAATAGAGATAGATAATGTGATATAGGGAAAGAGAGAGAGTAGAAAATATGAAATATTGTGATGAAGTATTGCAGTAAGAGATGCAAAAGCTGACCAATATATACTATATTGAAGTCTCGTATTCCCCAAAGACACACACACACACACACATTGAGAGAGAGAGAGAGAGAGAGAGATCATGTGGTGGTGGTTAGTGGTAGGAGTAGGTGATAGACTAGGAGATGATGAATGAGGGGGTGGAAGAGGGATATAGAGAGAAGGAAGGGATGCGGAGGTGGTTAGTTGAAGGGGAGAGAGACATATTATGAGAGAGAGAGAGTAGAAAATGTGAAATAGTGTGAAGTATTGAAGGTAAATATGCAGAAGATAATCAATATATACTATTATTTTTTAGATTCCCTAAAGACAAGAGGAGAGAGAGAGAGAGAGTATCAAACGTGAAAGAGTGTGAATTCTTGAAGGTAAATATGAATAATTTAATCAATATCTAGTATTAATTTTTGGATTCCCTGAAGGTAGGAGGAGAGAGAGAGAGAGAGATCAGGTGGTGGTGAATAGTGGTAGGAGTAGGTGAGATACTAGGATAGGTCGAATGAGGAGGTAGAAGAGGGATATATAGAGAGAGAGAGGGATGGGGAGGTGGTTAGATGAAAGGAATAGAGATAGATTATGCGAGAGAGGGGGAGAGAGAGTAGATGATGTGAAAAAGTGTGATTAAGTATTAAAGGAAAAGATGCAGAAGATGAACAATTTCTACTACATTGAAGTTTTGGATGCCCTCAAGGCATACACACACACACACATATCGGGTGGTGGTGGTTAGTGGTAGGAGTAGGTGAGAGACTAGGAGATGAAAAATGAGGGGGTGGAAAATGGATAGAGAGAGAGAGAGAGAGAGAGAGGGATGGGTAGGTGGTTAGTGGAAGGGAAGAGAGACAACTGGAATGAGAGAGGGAGAGAGAGAGAAAGAGTACTAAACACAAAAGAGTGTAAAGTCTTGAAGGAAAAGATGTATAAGTTGACCAATATCCTATATGATATCCTCTCTAATCACCCAGTTCAAGTTTTTTTTGGATGGTACAAGTGAGTTATGGAATCCAAAGAGATGTACTAGATAAAATGGAAGGATATTATCATCATAATGGGGCCAGGCTAAGAAGGTCCATGCATTAACGTTTGATATCTAGTATACCCTAACTCTCAAATCCTCTAACTAAACATCTTGTAACTAGCGATGTTGGGAATTCCTCTAGGGGTTATGGGATGTGGTGATTTGTCTTTACTCGATGTCGATGGAATCCCACTCTTCACTTCCCTAGGAGAAGGTTATGCATCTAATGTATGCTTGTATATTCATGTTGTGGTAATATTGTTTCTCAATGTCTTCCCCTTGAAAGTAGAAATGGTAATTCGTGAGAGATAGATGTAATGTCCCTTGTTAGGAATTTTATTAAAATTGCAATTTTTCACTTTTTTCCCTAGTTAGACCTTTGACTAGTTTTGATCTCTAGGTCCCAAATTTGCCCCAAATGATCCCAAATCTTCTAAGAAGGTATATGAATGACATTAGAACATAACTATGTGTTTCAGGGATGCCTTTGGACCTTTAAAATAATTTTTCAAATCCTATTTCAATTATGATCAATGTAGGTAACTTTACTAGTGATTTCCCTTTGACTAGTATTGGTCTCTAGGTCTCAAATTGACTCCAAATGCCTTCAAATATTCAAGGAAAGTGTATGAATGATATTAGAACTTGAATATGATGTTTATGGATGAAATATGGACACCAAAATACCTCTTCAAACTCTCTTAATATTCTGGACCAATTATGTAATTTTACTAGTAATTTGGGGTTCAAATCCCCCTGGGTAAGTACTGAAAATGGCTTCCCAAATGCCTCCAAACACACTCAAATTTATGAACAGAGGTATGTAATGTGTTAAGTATGTTATTAAATTATTATATGCACCATTAATGGATTATTACAACTGTTCTTACCCTCTCCCATTCAACTGCAAAAATCCCCAATTCGACCCTTGGGGAAATGGCACTATTTTACCTCCCAATACAACTAAACTGAGTAAAAATGCTTCAAATGCTCAAGTACAGTACATGAAACTTGTAGAAGACATCCATGGAATTATATTTATCACAAATATATCATGGAATAATCCATTCATTCGAAATCATCAGCATTACATTGATTCACAACAAGGTAGTGAGGCAATTGCACTGTTCTTTCATTAAAATTGAGATTTATACATTTATACTTGGAATTTCGATCTGAAACTTTCCAGAGATGAAGAAAAGAGTATTTCATTCATATTAAAAAGAAATGGGGCATTAAAAGCTCCCGCAAAGAGTACAATAGCTCACCAAAAACTCCCTCCCTCAAGGATCAAGAATATGCCATCAAAACTGGAAATGGTTGAAGGAGTGAGCTACAATAGAAGAAACCATGATCTGCCTTGTAGCTTACACCTGAAAATAAAGTCTCCATTAAAGCTCCAAATGAAAGGTCTGAATGGCCTTTCCAATTACCAACTTGGATGGGAATCTTTCACCCTTGAAATTGGCCAAGGCAAGAAACTAGTCATCCACTAGCTCTCCCTCTTCACAAATGCAATTGCAAATTCTACAAATGATCAAAAGCTGGTTTCATTCTTTGTCATTGACATTTATAAACTTATAATGTCATCCATGGGTCAAATTCCTTCCAAGAGACTCATGCCAACTCAAGTTGGGAAGAAATTCCAAAGAACGCCACTTGTACAACAATTCCTAGTCTCCCACTTCCACCAAATCACATGTGGAAGCATCTTAGCTGCTCTAACACCCTTGAGCACCCTCTTGGAGTCTATTTTCAGCCCTGAAATGTCATATATGTCATATTTCAGCCTTCAGGTCTGATTTGTGTCATAGGTGTCATAGCATCTTCATCACTGTTGTCATAGAGCTAGGGAATCTAGCCCAAGTGTCTCACTATCTCCAAATTGCCTCTTCCTCTTCCATGGGAGTTAATCTTCCTCTATATTTCAACCTTGGATGACTCATGCAATGAATAATACCTTTTGGAATCCCCCAAGTATGTTACCATTCACCTTGAATTCGAATTGGTGAGAGAATGATGCCAAGTGTAGTGGGGAAATCTAGCCATATGTGGGTCCCACTTCCTCCATGTGTCTTCATGATCAAATGCCACTTTGGATTTCACTCGTATA
Source organism: Larix kaempferi (assembly GCA_027924585.1). Taxonomy (NCBI): domain Eukaryota; kingdom Viridiplantae; phylum Streptophyta; class Pinopsida; order Pinales; family Pinaceae; genus Larix; species Larix kaempferi. The sequence goes on from BSBM01000264.1 coordinate 8,186,082, forward strand.
TATTTATTTAGCTCATTTATTAAATATTTATGCCATTCTAATGTTCAAACATCATTTATTATCCCCATTATTCCAAATCCCAAAGCTTCAACCCCAAACCTAGGAAGCTAGTAATTTTCCTCCTTGGCAATTATTTGACCTTTAGCATCAATTTGACAAACTCTAATGAATAGGGCCAATGTGATTAGGCCATTGTGACCCAATTCCAAATTTGGGACATGACAAATCCTCCCTTCCTAATATTGCTTTTCCTCAAGCAATTTTAAACATGGGTGTTGAAGAACCTGCTTTCTGTATAATTCTTTGAAGTTGCCATTGAATTGCCCAACCTTGAGTCTTTGAGTTTCCATGAAGATTTTAGACAGGAACCACCATGCTTGTTGTTGCACTACTCTGATAAAAATCACTTTATTATGTGGGGAAATCCATCTCCCATACTGCTTGTTTCCCCAAAAAAATTTGAAACCAATGAGATAAAAATTATTCCAGGGTCCCATTGCTTGTATTGCACCCCAATAATTAAGAGTGCTTTCCAACCCACACCATTAGTTAAGAGGATTCTTGGATCCCATTTTCTTGTATGCATCCTTCCAAACATCATGAGTACCAAATATATACCATCAAAGTACATAAAAACATAATGAAAATGTACATCAAGGATATGCTTCATCAAAGAGTCATGAAAGTGCTTATACCTCCAAGCAAGTAGACCACCATTTTCCAAGTGCATACAAGATTCAAGTTACCAATCAAATCTGCTCCAATGACATAGGTGAGGATCCCATGTCCTATAATGCTGATCCAAAAGGATGTGATATGCATCAAAATATTCAACCATGTATTCTTTCATCCAAGAAGTGAATGAAGAATCTACACTAAAATCTGAACCAAATAATGAGCAGAAAAAACAAGGAGACTTCAAATGACTCAAAGAAGTCTCACCCATACATCCCTGAATGTGAGAGTCATGAAGATATAACAACGTATGTGTCTTGCAAAAAAAATGTTCTCCAATCATAAATCTATTCACCCAAGTGTTGGATGAAGTGATGAAGTTCCTCCAACATCAAATGAATCAAGTGTTGAGCAAGAAAAACCATAAGTCTTCAAGTGACTCAAATGCATATCATAGGTGCATCCATGTAGATGTGCATCACCATAAAGTAACAAAGGATGCTGCTGCAAGTGTGAATAAGAATGTGCTCCAACCATGTCATCATAAAAGCTAAATCTAGGAGTTCCATACTCCTCATGTGGCACCATCAAAAAGAACCCTTTCACCCATACTTCATTGAGACTAATGCTGCAAAACATGGAATTGTAGGATGTAGGATAATGAACTAACTCACCCAAATGATAAAAAGGTGCTAAAGTTTCATCATGGGAAGGATCCATATGGGTAGTATCATGCAGCTCCTTCAAAAGTGTGAAACCTTTGTCATAGATTGGTTCCAATGTAGAGGAATCATGCTCTTCTTTAAAAATTGCATAACTTTCATCAAGATACAATTCAAGTTCCTCTTCCACCACATCAAGTGTTTGGATATCTTCAATTTCATCTTCAAACACATTAAGAACATTCAAATTTCCACATTTTTTATGATCCACCATGTCATGAGAATCCTCCAAACAATCTACCATTTGACAATCTGAAACATAGGAGGAAAAACAAGTATCTTGCAACTTTTCAAGAAGTTGCTCATTTTGAATTGTGAGCTTATGAATATCCTCATTATTCTTCAAGTATGCATCATGTAACAATTCATTAAGCTCAAACAAATGGTTTATATCAAAAAGAAAAGACATGAAATTACCTTTGATGTGGCACATTGCTCTTTGAATCTTCTCCATGTCTTCAATGAAGGATGTTTCCTCCAATGAAGTAGCTCTCCAACAAGAATTTGACACCAATGCTTGAGTGGCATGGAGAATGCTGAGGGACTCTTGGATCTTCTTTTCATTCATCTTTAAGGACCCTTCAATAAAATGAGGCTCTTGCAAATGAACCTCCTCATCTTCTTCATTTTTGCTTGGACCAACTTCATGAAGCTCAAGTGGTGATGGGGAAGTTGATCTTGGTTCTTCTTCAACTGCTACAAGGCCTTCATTATCATGCTTAATGGAACTTGGGCTTGCAGCAACACTTTCAAAAGTGATCTCTATGTCACCAACATAGAGGTGTGAACACCCATCAGTAGGTACTCCTTCATAGTTTAAGCATCCATCAGTAGATGCTCTTTGGTTCATGTCTAAGCTAGAAGATGTCTCGAAATGATCTTCCATATTTTCAATAGAATATTCTTCATGATCTTGTGATGTCTCTTCATTTTTCTCCTTCAAGCAAGCTGATGCATTTTTCCCCTTGTTTTCCTTAGGATCAATATCTTTGGAATCTCTTTTGAAGAATTCCCAAAAGCTCTCCTCAAGTGGGACATAATTTCATGCACACATGTATGATACTCACTCCAAGGTTCTTTACAAGAAGGGCATAAACCTTTCTTTACTAACTCCACATCTTCATTTTTGGGCCTATTTTCAAAAACATGTTCAGCATAGTACTCAAAAAACATGGCATTTTGTGTATTTTTGCTAAAATCAAGATATTCTTGATATTTTTGATATTGTTGGGGGCAAGGTTTTATATGTTGCTCTCCATATTTGGAACTCACTCATAGAATTATCCTTGGTTAGTGTGACACACTCATATTCATCAGATTGAAAGTCATAAGAATAATCTTCATTTCTCCTAAAATTGTAAGAAGTGTTGCATGATGGCACCTCTTCCTCGTACCATTCACATTCGGCTTCATATTGCTCATAAGCATCTGCATATTCCTCATAAGAATTGTACTCATAGGATTCATCATAATAGTAAGACATGGCTGCCAATTATTCTTGAATGTATGTACCTAATCCACATGTGAAAGGACCATTATCTGATACAATTGTAATGTCCCTTGTTAGGAATTTTATTAAAATGGCAATTTTTCACTTTTTTCCCTAGTTAGACCTTTTACTAGTTTTGATCTCTAGGTCCCAAATTTGCCCCAAATGATCCCAAATATTCTGAGAATGTATATGGATGATATTAGAACATAAATATGTGTTTCAAGGATGCCTTTGGACCTTTAAAATACTTCTGCAAATCCTATTTCAATTTTGATTAATGTAGGTAACTTTACTAGTGATTTCCCTTTGACTAGTATTGGTCTCTAGGTCTCAAATTGACTCCAAATGCCTTCAAATATTCAAGGAAGGTGTATGAATGATATTAGAACTTGAATATGATTTTTATGTATGACACATGGCCACCAAAGAACCTCTGCAAACTCTGTTAATATTCTGGACCAATTATGCAATTTTACTAGTAATTTGGGGTTCAAATCCCCCTGGGGTAAGTACTAAAAATGGCTTCCCAAATGCCTCCAAACACACTCAAATTTATGAACAGAGGTATTTAATGTGTTAAGTATGTTATTAAAGTCTCATATGCACCATTAATGGATTATTACAACTGTTCTCACCCTCTCCCATTCAACTGCAAAAATCCCCAATTCGACCCTTGGGGAAATGGCACTATTTTACCTCCCAATACAACTAAACTGAGTAAAAACGCTTCAAATGCTCAATTATAGTACAGGAAACTTGTATAATACATCCATGGAATTATATTTATCACAAATATATTAGATAATAATCCATTCATTCTAAATCATTAGCATTACATTGATTCACAACAAGGTAGTGGGGAAATGGCACTGTTCTTTCATTAAAATTGAGATTTATACATTTCTACTTGGAATTTCATCCTAAAAATTTCTGGATATGAATAAAAGAGTATTTCATTCATATTAAAAAATAAATGTGGCATTAAAATCTCCCCCAAAGAAAACAATATCTCACCAAAAATGCCCTCCCTCAAGGATCAAGAATATGCCATCAAAACTGGAAATGGTTGAAGGAGTGAGCTACAATAGAAGAAACCATGAGCTGCCTTGTAGCTTACACCTGAAAATAAATACTCCATTAAATATCCAAATGAAAGTTCTGAATGGCCTTTCCAATTACCAACTTGGATGGGAATCTTTCACCCTCAAAATTGGCCAAGCCAAGAAACTAGTCATCCACTAGCTCTCCCTCTTCACAAATGCAATTGCAAATTATACAAATGATCAAAAGATGGTTTCATTATTTGTTATTGACATTTATAAACTTATAATGTCCTCCATGGGTTGAATTCCTTCCAAGAGACTCATGCCAACTCAAGTTGGGAAGAGATTCCAAAGAACGCCACTTGTACAACAATTCCTAGTCTCTCACTTCCACCAAATCACATGTGGAATCATCTTAGCTGCCCTAACACCCTTGAGCACCCTATTGGAGTCTATGTTTAGCCCCAACATGTCATATATTTCATATGTCAGCCTTCAGGTCTGATTTGTGTCATAGGTGTCATAGCATCTTCATCATTGTTGTCATAGAGCTAGGGAATCTAGCCCAAGTGTCTCACTAGCTCCAAATTGCCTCTTCCTCTTCCATGGGAGTTAATATTCCTCTATATTTCGACCTTGGATGAGTCATGCAATGAATAATAGCTTTTGGAATCCCCCAAGTATGTTACCATTCACCTTGAATTCGAATTGGTGAGAGAATGATGCCAAGTGTAGTGGAGAAATCTAGCCATATGTGGGTCCCACTTCCTCCATGTGTCTTCATGATCAAATGCCACTTTGATTTTCACTTGTATATATTTATTTAGCTCCTTTATTAAATATTTATGCCATTCTAATGTTCAAACATCATTTATTATCCCCATTATTCCAGATCCCAAAGCTTCCACTCCAAACCTAGGAAACTAGTAATTTTTCTCCTTGGCAATTATTTGACCTTTAGCATCAATTTGACAAACTCTAATGAATAGGGCCAATGTGATTAGGCCATTGTGACCCAATTCCAAATTTTGGACATGACAATAGATCTATGACCTCTACCATAGGGATGCCTTGTAATTTGGTAGGGTCCTTTGTTGTTTATCCTCTATTGGAATTGATCCCTTGGTCTTAGATTTGGTTCACTTTCACCCTTTAGATACTCATGTGGTTATTCGCTAACTTTATGGGTTTAATTTGGGGTGCAAACCATTGATTGGGTCCATATTTACTTGGGATACTTCATTATAGGTCCACGACAAACCAAACCTATTTTGGTCTCTATTTATGGCATAAATTGAGTGAAAATTCCATTAAAAATTCTTGATATAAAAGAGGTATCATGCATGTGTTCCACATCTTGCAAAATTGAGGGCCTTTTTGGCATTAACACTGATGACACAATCTACAAGAACCCCCAATATGGAGACAAACCCCAATGTATGACTTGAGCCTTCAAATGACTAAAGTAATGCCACCAACACCTTGAGGTCAATCCTCCACCTATTTATACTTTTATATTCCTCTTTGTAAGGTCTCTTGGTACGAACTATCTTTGAAACCCAAAGTGGCATATATACAATTAGATTTTCTATATTGAATCCCTAGTTATCTTCCACGTCTCCCATGCTCTTGACTTGCATCCACTTGACATATCCAAAACCTTGAGAGCTTGGGATATCTTATGATTCATGCATGTATTTTGATCTCTTTCCACTTCTGAAGTTATTAAAAAATCGTAATGTAATCCCTGTTGTTTGTATGCGAACAAAACCCATCTCTATTATGTGGGATTTCTTTTGAAAATCGGGTTTTGCTTCGAGATGGTGCATCTTGTCAAGGTATCCATCGCATTTCATCTCAGTTTGAGAGAGGAATCAATGATAACTTGATGTGGTGAGGGGTAATTTTTAGCTAAGTCTGTTTGACCAGAAAATTCTTTTTCAGCCCCATTTTTTCCTCTGTTTTATCAAGCAAATGTTTTTTTTTTTTTGCATCTTTGTAATTTTATTTCTCAAAAGAGTACAAAATTAAATTTGCAGATATATGTTAGGAATATATTTTGAATACATATGATGTTGGAACACATTGAGATACTAAGAGGGGGGGGGCGGTGAATCAATATATCTTATCACTTTTCATTTTGAGAATCTTTTTAAGGTAGAGAATTATGAATGAACCAACTTTTTAAAGTAATCAAATTCCACATTTGTGGACAACAAGATATGCCTCTTTGTAGCATGTTTATCTCATCTTCGTTATTTCCTATTCTCGTTTGAAAATTGATAGTTGCTTCCCTTCATAATTGATTCTTGAATCTTCTTGACCAATGAATTGGCGATAGTCTTGGTCCACCCATCACTTTATAAACAAAATTACAATTTTTGTTTTCCCACAGATTAACTTTTCATTTCGTCTCATCTAGTATGAAAATGATGAGGGTATAAAGTTGCTTATACATGTTGAGAAGAGGAGCCCCTTTTCTGCTTAAAAAATATATGGAGACATTTGTAATATAAGCTGATTATACCCCTTATAAAATAAATTATCTCAAAAATATTAGCAACATAGCAATACCATTTCTACTACTTTTCAATCTGGAGAAAATGGAAAATAGTCACAAAAAGAGGTTCCTTTGTGAAATTCTAAATCATAACAGACCATGGAGCTTAGTATACTTCACAAAGAAAGAATGAGCAGAGAATTGAGTTACAGTGAAAATTGCAATAAAAATGAGCAGACAATTGAACATGCATGAGAACTCAGATAGGAACATAATAATGCCACATGATCAAATAATCAATATAGTCAGCAATGATGTTACAATGGAGATAATTCGAATCACCTAGGAGAATTTGAGTCACAGACTATCTAGCATAGTAATTGTCACCTCTATAAGTGCTCCGGAGCTCCCAAACTCAGTTAAACTCAACCAAATCTCAGTGAACTGATGATATAGTCAGTTAACTGACCAAGGAGGTCGCATCCCTGAGTTTTTCATGCAAATTAATAAAAAAAGGGTGCATGAGGCCACAATCAGTAGTGATCGGAGCTCAAAATCCCAATTAGAGTCACCAACTCATGTGTAACTTAGTTAGATTGAACTGAGTCATTGAGTGGGCTCCTAAAATATAGGGAACTACTCTGATATTCCTAAAATCATGCATGTAGGGCACATTAGGTGGCTAATGGGTCCTAGCTGACATATGCACACCACTAAGGGGGAAAAAACATCACTAAATGCTAGCAAATGGTAAATAATGCAACTAGGACAAGGCTGGAGTATTAAAATATCCTAAAACCCCCCCTTAATCCAAACTTGTGCATCCTGGGCCCTGGTTACTAAGACCAAAGGTCACCCATACAATCAAATAAATTATGAAAATAAAAATAAATTTCCATGAAACAAGGTAATGGGGAAAACCTCATGGGAAACCCCGCTCCTAAAAAATAGGACAACATTAGGGAACTCAAATAACCTTCACACTAAGCAGAGAAGGAAAAAATTTCCTGAGTGAAATCCTTTGTGAAAATGTATGCAATCTACTCCTATGTAGGATAGAAATGCAGGTGCTGGATCTAGATATGGATCTGGATCTGCTCCTTTGATATACCTCCCACTGTGTCGAAGTTTTATTTTCCAAAACAATTCTTCCAGGAATCCTTCTTGCTACTGGAGTGAATAGATCATTGTAGTCCAAATCATGAACCTTTGAGTACCCTTTGTCAACCAATCGATATTTGTACTTGGTTGTAGATCTCTAGAAATATGAATACACATGAAACCGAATGCTTCTTCAAGGTGGAAGAGTATATCTATGGAAATATGATTACACATGAAACCAAATGCTTCATCCAATCTATTCAAATACTTGGCCTTATCCACAACTGCTTGAGGTTTGACCTCCTTGCCCATTGTGACCTTGTACAATGACTTGTTGCACAATACCATATGCATATGAGCCCTCCAATCAAGATATTTGAAGGGTGTCAGGATTCTTGGAGACAAGGGAGCATTCGAATTCTCCATATGAGTTGTTGGAGAAAATACAACTGAACTGCTACTACTGTTGCACTGAAAAACCTTCAAAATCCTGCAAAAAACACTCAATTTTGTAGATAAAATACTACTGAGCACTGCTTTAGGACAATAGGCACATTTTTCTGGATCCTTCACACTTGTCTAGACCTCAAAGGATTTCTCCAATGAATTCAATGAAATGGCACCAGAATTTGTTGTGGAAATACAAAATATTCCGGTGCACTACTGAAAGTAGTTGTGCAACCTACGCTGATTGAGCTCCGATACCATGTGAAATTCTAAATCACAATAGATCATCGAGCTGAGCATACTTCACAGAGAAAGAATGAGCAGTGAAATTGAGTTCTAGTGAGAATTGCAGTAAAAAATGAGCAAACAATTGAACATGCATGAGAGCTTAGATAGGAACAGAATAATGTCAAATGATCCAATAATCAGTATATCCAACAATTATGTTACAATGGAGATAATTCGAATCACATAGGATAATTTGGGTCACAATCTATCTAGCATAGTAATTGTCACCTCTATCAGTGCTCTCGATCTCCAAAACTCAGTTAAAATCAACCAAATCTTAGGGAATTGATTATACAGTCAGTTAACTGACCAAGGAGGGTGCATCCATGAGTATGTCATGCAAATCAATCAGAAAAGGGCGCATGAGGCCACAATCAGCAGTCATTGGAGATCAAACTCCTAATTAGAGTCACCAACTCATGTGTAACTCAGTTAGACTGAGCTGAGTCACTAAATGGGATCCGAAAATATAGGGAACTAACTCTAAGAGTCCTAAAATCATGCATGCACATTAGGTGGCCAATGGGTCCTAGATGACATCTGCACACCACTAGGGAGAAAATAAAATCACTAAGTGCTAGAAAATAGTAAATAATGCAACTAGGACAAGGATGGAGTATTAAAATATGCTAACATCCTTCTCTTTTGACAAATGTCAGAGCTAGCATTCACTTATCAAACACCAAACATGATTTATTTTTGTGAGGCATTGAGCAAGGATTGTTTCCATCACAATGTGAGGATTCATGCACTAAATTTGGGGTTGGTGCATTCACAAAAACCATTCCAATTATTTCAAATCATTCCATAATGCCTTCAAATGTCAGCAACGTATTTTAAATTAGTATAGACTTTGTCAAAATAACATATCGTCCTATTAGTCCATGGTCATCCTTGTTTTAGAGCGCCAAGGTATTCAACATATCATCTCAATTCATTACTCAGGGAGATCTTCAATTTAGATTGCTTTCATCCCTTATGACAGTGATTCATAATTGATTCACAATTGATGAGAAATATCATTTATTCATCCTAGTCTTTTATCAATGAGGTTCAAAATATTCCCCGTGCTTCCTTTTGTATACTTTTCTTACAGTCTTTTGCAATATGACCAAAATAATGACAATTATGACATTGAATCTGAGAGGAACCCATGCCTTTGTTTCTTGTTGAAGTATTATTGCCATAATTTATGCATTTTATGGCATTTTGTCCAATCTTGTTGCATGAGAAACACTAAACAAAGAAATTCTTTTCATACCTAGGATAAAATGATCTTGTTGCTAGTGAAATCCATCTAAATTCATGTCCTCATTGAGTGTGATATTTTCCTTTGTTATTTCCTTCATCATGATCATGGATTCCAAGAGTTTCTTCAGTTTTATTTTTGGGGAACTTAGAATTATGATCTCCTTCAGCTTCTTGACTGATGCAAAAACCAATGCCTGATTTGTCGAATTGTGATCTTTGATGGCTTAGGATTTTATCTAGAACTTCAGTACTTTTCCTAAATTTATCATTTGTCTTTTGTTGTGTTTGAATTCTTGGAATTTTTCCATTTGAAGGCCCTCCTTATGAAAATCAGATCACATCCAAGAAATCTCCAAGAAATTACACTCTCTCATATGAAAAATCTCACACAGCTGGTCAATGGCACAAAAATAATGCACAAGAATAGATTTCTATATTACTTCTCATGAAAAATAATTACATCAGCCAACATATGAATGTTGTAGGATTTTATTAAATAAAATTATAGCAATAATTAGAATGGCTAAAGACACCAAAATAATCTCCTATTCATCAGACTTTCTAAAACTGCCCATCCCCCCTAGGTGGCAAGTTGGCTTTCCAAAACTGCTCAAAAGCTCATGAATTCTCTAATTAGTGAACTGAAGGTGAAATATAGCCAAAATAGATGCCAAATACAATATTTGAGTGGAAATGGTGTTAAGGAAATTTTTTGGTGTAAAAAACACTTTCCTAGGTTGACTAGCTCTTTCCTTTGGGGGGAAAAGTAGTAAAAGCAACAACTTTCTTCACAAATGCACCCTCCTTCCTCAATATTATCCATAAATGTTTAGAAATGCGCCCAAGTGGCCTAGGTGACTTGTAGAACACACCTTGCATGGAATCTTATCCTCCCATATTGCCTTGTGGACCACACAATGGCAATTTCCTCAATTATTATATAGAATTAACCAACAAGTGATTAATTAATGCATCTTATGTAATTAAATAAATGGTAGGAATGATTAAATATTCCAACACCCCCTCTTAAGTCTGACTTAAATGATCTAAATATCAGAATATATAAAAAATGCTAAGGGCCCAGTAGCAAGACTTGGTCACCCCGTACAAAATACTGTCGGTCCACAAAACAAGGATAGAAGGAAAACCTCATGGGAAAAACCTTCCCTTAAAACATGGACATATCAAAATTGAAAGGTTTTTGATCAACCCTTCACCCCACCACATGTCCAACCATCCCAAGCAGTGATCTAAGATAGCTGAATGTCTTCTCTGTGAAAACCTTGGTGAAGATATATGCAGTTTGCTCACCTGTGGGGCAATACTGCAAATCTATGATCTGGTCATGCACTAGGCCTCTAATGTAGTGCATATGAATCTCTATGTGCTTGGTCCTCTGCCTCTGTACTGGATCACATGAAACTCTAATGGCACTCTAGTTGTCACAATAAATGACAGTAGGAGTACTGAAAGAAATCTCAAACTCAGACAAAATCCCCTGCAACTAGACACACTGTGTAGCAGCATTCACTGCTCCTCTGTACTCTGCCTCCGCTGAAGATAGTGCTATGGAATTTTGTTTCTTCCTGGACCATCAAATAGGGCCACCTCCAAGCATGAAAACAAATCATGATGTGGATTTACTGTCAAGGCTATCACCAGCCCAATCCGAATCTGTGAAACCCAAGAGATCTAAGATTGAATCTGCCATATAGTGAATCCCATCACTCTTTGTGCCCTGCACATAATAAAGGATTCTTTGTGCAACCCTCCAACATAGCTCATGTGGCTACTCCATGTATCTATATGCCACACTCATAGAATATGCAAGATCTGGACGAGTGTGAGTCAAGTAGAGTAAGCTACCAATCAACTGTCTATAGACTGTACTGTCAAAGAGTGGTGTAGATTCTGCTTCTTCCATTCTAACTCCAGAAAGGAATGGAGTCTAAGAAGGATTGAAATCAGTCATCTTAAACTTATTTAATAAATCATAAGCATACTTTGACTAGCATACCTTGGTTCCTTCTTTTGTTTGAGAAATCTCAAGCCCCAAAAATTGCTTAAGAATTCCCAAGTCACTCATGGAGAATGCTTAGTGCATTGTGGTGTTAAGAGATGCTATTTGTTCAGTGCTATCACCTGTGATCAGAAAATCATCAACATACAACACTATTAACATAATAAAACCATCAGAAAACTTCATATAGACATTTGGGTCAGATTTACACCGAATATAGGATTGTGACAGCAAAACACTGTCCATCTTTGCATACCAAGCCCTAGGGGCTTGCTTGAGTCCTTACAAAGATTTTTTCAACCTGAAAACAAGGTTTGGATCTGATGTGTACCCCTATAGATGCTGAATATATATCTCTTCTTCAAGTTCCCCATGTAGGAAAGCACTTTTCACATCCATGTGATGTACTTCCCACCGCTTGGAAGCTGCCACTGCCAAAACTAGTCGAATGGAGTCTTTCTGAGGTACCAGTGCAAATGTTTCATTATAATCAAGTCCTTGGACTTGAGAATACCCATTTTCTACCAGTATTGCTTTGTACTTAATGGTTGTACTATCCTCTGCACATTTAGTCTTATAAATCCATTTGCATCTTACCAACTTTCTGCCAGTGGGGAGCTTGACTAGCTCCCGAGTTTCATTCTTCTGTAATGATTGAAACTCCTCATCTATAGAAATATGCCATATAGTATCATGTGAGGAATCCTCATATGTTTGTGGATCAGAATATATCATCATATAGCACTTCTCAAAAAGATAAGGATCATTCACATTGAGAGCAGTCTCAAACTGTGATCTAGTCCTCCTTTGGTCTTTAGGATTGCCTGCTAGTTCACCTGCTGCTTGCAAAGTTTTTGCAGCCCACTTAGGCCTTGTAGGTGAGTTTTCATATGCAATAAATTGATCCTTATCATCAGAAATATCAGAATAAAAAATATCAAGAGCATCACTTACTTCTTCTTCAGTTGGCGGTGAAGATGAATCTCCAATTTCTGCGCTTTGAGAGGGCTCTTCCTCAAACTGCACACTTCTTTCGATGAATGCTTTATGAGTTGTCATGTTCAGAAACTTATAAGATTTGGAGTCCTCTAAATATCCCACAAACAAACACGGTTGGATTTGGGGCTGCATAGCCCTCCTCTTCTCAATCGAAATCCTAGCCCAAGCCTTTGAGCCAAAAATCCTGAAATGAGAGATATCCAGTTTGTTACCTGTCCAAGCCTCGAAAGGAGTGATACCTTTGAGAGATTTGTGTGTCACTCTATTCTGAATATAGGTGGCACAATTTATTGCTTCAGCCAATATCTTAGGATACAAACCTTTTTCCTCAAGCATGCATGCGGCCATCTCCTTAAGAGATTTGTTCTTCCTCTTAGCAACCCCATTTTGCTGAGGTGTATATGGAACTGTATGTTGCATCTGTATGCCCGATGAAGCACAAAATTACTGAAACTCTTATTTCACATACTCACCACCATTATCATATCTTAACACTTTAATATGCCTACCAGACTAATTCTCAACTGAGGCATTGAATAGCTTGAATAACCCAAAAACTTATGATTTAAGCTTGATGAAATAAACCCAACAATACCTGCTGAAATCATCTATGAATGTGAGAATATATTTTGCTGAATTCAATGACTCGTGAGGAAATGGACCTGATATATCAGTGTGTATAAGTTCCAATGGTGCAGTGGTTCTCTTAGTGGTAGATCTCCCATACTTGTGCTCAGGGTGTTTTCCTAGGATGCAGGATTGACAAACACCTTTGGAAAATTTGATATTGGGCAGCCCTATAACCATCTCTTTCTCATGGAGTTGAGAAAGATATTTGTAGTTTAGGTGGCAAAATATTTCATGCCATAGCTTGCTAGACTCATTGGCATGGGTAAATAGAGCAGAAGGTGAGGAGTTTGGCACAAAATGAGAAAACTTGTAAATTCTAGAACAGTGGTCAGCAGTACCAAATGAAATAATTTTTCCTGTTGAAATTTCTACTATCTCAACATCATTGAGGGTAAAGGTTACTCTCTTGGGAAGCCCTGTATGGGTCATGTGATAGACTGACAGTAGGTTTGCAGCAAGTCTAGGGACATATAAAACATTATTAAATGACCCAAACTCGAGATAGATGCTACCTTTGCCTTTGCTAGAAGTTTTAGAATTGTCTCCCAATACAATGTTCGGACCACTGGAAGAGTCAAGTGAAGTAAAATACTTACTTGCAGACACCATGTGTCTTGAAGCACCAGAATCAATGATGGATGATGAATATTGGGAAGTGCTGGCCATCAGTGCATGAACTCTCTCTTTGTCATCGGAATTTGATCCTCCATCCTTCCTTCTTGCACTCTCTGGGAGAGGGATGTTGGCTTTCTCCAATGCCTGAGTTAATTGGTTGATGGTCTTATTCATACAAGAGATTTCGAGATGAAAGCCCTTACTGCAATAAGTGCACTTTGTCCTCTCATTCTTCTTATTCGGATTCTTCTTGAAGTTTGATGGTTCTCCATTAAAATTTTGCTTGTCTTTCCACTCACCGGTGGGCTTCTTGAAGTTGCCTTTCTTCTTTCCTTTCGAATTATTTGAGTCTCCAACATTTAGACAATGGTATTTGGATGGATTTTTAATGGCTCCCATTAAGATCAGATTTTCTTTTTCTTGAGTTAATGACTCCATGAATTCTGAAAGTGATGGGCTCTTCCAATTTTTAATTGCTTTTCAGGTGGAATGGAAGGTGGAAACAAAAATTGAATAGTCTGGGCCAAGCTTGGAGAGAATGGCCAAAACTAATTGCTCATATTTCTTGTCGATTCCACATTGCTTCAGCTGCAATACAAGAGACTTGAATTTGGAGAAGAAGTCTTGTATATTATCGAAATTTTGCGGACTCAAAGAGACTAGCTCATTATCCAATTGGTGGCCTCTCAATTCATTGGTTTTATCGAACAATTCTTGAAGTTTCATCCATACTTCATTGGGTGAAGTGAGGACATCTAGATGAAATAAGAGTTCTCCAGATGTAGTGAGACATAACAGCCCATAGGATTCATCCCTTCGATTATGCCATTTATATTTCTCCACTGCCGAGGTTGGCTCAGCTTTTGTTGCCATGGTCACCCTGTAGAGCTCTTTGCTCCTCAGTAGAATCTCTATATGTGCTTTCCAATCAAAGTAATTGAAAGGAGTGAGGATGATCTACTATGTATGATCCATTTCCGCAACTAATATAAATTTTGGACTGAAATTAGAACACTTCTGGATTCCAAAATGCACCCTGCAGAGAATAGAAATCACCCAGTGGTTTGATCAATGCGCCCTTCCTCAGACTGTTGGATCTTGAAAGAAAATAAATAGATGAAAGAATTAGGTTGATGGCTCTGATACCATGTGAAAATCATATCACATCCAATAACTCTCCAAGAAATTAAACTCTCTCATATGAAAAATCTCACACAGTTGGTCAAAGGCACAAAAATAATGCACAAGAATAGATTTCTGTATTACTTCTCATGAACAATAATTACATAATCCAACATATGAATGTTTTAGGATGTTATTAAATAACATTACAGAAATAATTTGAATGGCTAAAGATGCCAAAAGAATCTCCTATTCATCAGACTTTCTAAAACTGCCCATCCCCCCTAGGTGGCAAGTTGGCTTTCCAAAACTGCTCAAAAGCTCACGAATTCTCTAATTAGTGGGCTGAAGGTGAAATATAGCCAAAATGGATGCCAAATACGAGATTTGAGTGGAAATGGTGTTAAGGAAAGTTTTTGGTGTAAAAAACACTTTCCTAGGTTGAATAGCTCTTTCCTTTGGGGGAAAAAGCAGTTAAAGCAGCAGCTTTCTTCACAAATGCACCCTCCTTCCTAAATCTTATCCATAAATTTTTAGTAATGTTCCCAAGTGGCCTAGGTGTCTTGTAGAACACACCTTGCATGGAATCTTATCCTCTCATATTGCCTTGTGGACCACACAATGGCAATTTCCTCAATTATTACATAGAATTAACCAACAAGTGATTATTTAATGCATATTATGTAATTAAATAAATGGTAGGAAGGATTAAATATTCCAACACTCCTTATATAAGGCGTCCCCAAATCCCATTGTTAAATTGAAAGACTTTGTCTCTGATAGATGTAAGACAGTGCCTCCCCCGCACACTGATTGTTCCTATTGGCATGCCCCGTCAAAGAAATCCCACGGGATATATTTATTGAATGCTATATTTTTATCATGCAACCATATTTGATTATTTTGCATGCTAGTTTTTTATTCAATTTGTTAATTTTACTTAATTTTCAAATGGTAAGGATGTGTTAAGACATGGGATTTTGTTTTGTTAGGTAGTTTATTTGCAAATTTGAATGTTCAGGTATAGCATCTTATTGTTTTGGAATTCAATATATTTTTAATGATTATTGTTCTTTCATTGTTCTTCAATACTTGTATAGATTTATTTGTTCAACTATTGAAATCCATATTTGTAGGCAGAACAAAGGATTCAAAGACTTAAAAAAAGACCACTTTCACATATGATATGTAAAACCAAAAAGGCAAGGCACATTGCCAAATATGCTGTCAATAATAGATGAGATTAAATTTCAGGTAAACATTTGAAAAACAGTGTTTCATAAAAACAAAATATTAGTATACAATTGTCAACAAAGATTTACTAACATACTTTACCATAGGAGCTAAAATGGGGACAAGAATATCACAGATGATATCATCGCATTCTATTATCCCTCAAAAATGTAAATATTTTTTTTAACAGAAACTGGAAAAGGGTTTGTATTATAAAAGGGTTGTGCACAACCATTCAGTACAAAATTTGAGCTTAAGTTTGAGCTCTGAAGTAAATTGAAGAGATGATATCAAAATTTTCACTAGCCTGGATCTATAGATATTTCGGATCTACTTCCTAGAAATTATCATAACAAAGGAGGGATAAACCCTTACAAACTAGAAATTAAGCAGAATACACAAAAAAATTCAGACAGAAAGAGGAGTACACTTTGTTGTTCCTGGAATCCTTGCAGACCCTACATTTTTTGTTGAACATAAGCTTCATCCATTGGCTGCATAACTTCAAATAGATATTCTTAACAATGGGTGCATTGAGTCATCTTTTCCATCTTCAGGATTTATTCTTTAATGGTTTCCGCAGTACCCATCAGTTCAATCAGGTTCCTCTCCAAATCATCAAAGCAAGAATATTGGCACGTTGGTTGTTGAGAGATATATCGCATATCTTCAGCAGATTCTCTATTGTCCTTGATGCCCACACAAAATACCTTGTATACCTTACGGAGATGGTGCTTGAAGTGCTCTACAATGGCCTTCAAGAAGGCCATTCCTTCCTCTAAACCTGCCATTGCACCAAGATGTTGGGCACAATCAAAATCGCTAGAAAACTGAGATGAGAGATGTGGGGCTTCCAACTGCTTACAAAAATTTTCCACCGGACTTTTCTCAATGACTCTACCTTCCTCGTAGGCCGAAATGTTGAGGGAAAGACATCCCAAATGTTCCCAAAGTCATTGCAACGGCCCTTCCTCAGAAACCCTATCTTATGCACTCGAAATAAATGGAATAATGCTAGACATCTTGTCTCTTTATAAACTGATGGAGCTAATGTCTCTGACAAGGCTCACATTTATTTCTCTTCAAAGAATTTTCAAGCTGAAGGGAAAGCGAGGCCGTGGCCATGCCCACGCATCTCCCCATGAAGTGGAGTTGGAGACAACTCATTACTCCTATGACACCAATGGGTCAATTCAATTTTAATGGAGCTAACGAGTTGTTGTTGCTACAACCTGATCCCCAAGTTTTTGGAAAATTATGGGACACCTCCTTTTCTCTTAAGAGAGCTTTTAGAGTTCAAGTA
The DNA here is from genome assembly GCA_027924585.1 of Larix kaempferi. Classification (NCBI taxonomy): domain Eukaryota; kingdom Viridiplantae; phylum Streptophyta; class Pinopsida; order Pinales; family Pinaceae; genus Larix; species Larix kaempferi. Next base: position 8,203,523 of record BSBM01000264.1, read on the forward strand.
ATTCTAGGTAGTCTTACCTTCAAACCTAGTTTTTTCCAAAAGAGCGAGCAAAGAAATCCTTTTTCTCACTAAGTAAAAATCATCTTTTGGCGCCGAAACGATCGGCAAAACTCATCCAATTGAGCCGAAACGGTTGGAGACATCTTTTGAGTTTTGGATGCCTATCCTATTTCGGAGAAACTCACTGAACCGAGCCAAAACAGTCCGAGAAGCTCATTCAAATCAGCCGAGGAGGTCGGAACACTTTCATTTTTCTTCTTCAACACTTAGAATTTGTGTTTCTCACTTTTTCAGCGTGAAATCTCCACTTCGGCGAAGAATGTTTTAACAAGCTCCGTGCTTCCGAGTGACTCGGGCATTTACGCCGAAAAGGGACTCGGCAAAAGAGATCGAAATTTTTTTTTATTGACGCGACATGTTTCGGCTGAACTCGGAAAGGACCGCCGAAATGGTCACAAACAAACTTAAAAACGCAAGTAGAAGCTCGTTAATCGCCACAATTCGGTGCAATTAGCAAAACAATGACAACAACATTTCGTAGTTTTTGAACAAGTCATGCCGACATGGTTGGCGGCGAAGGTTTATTGGTAGCGACGCATTAACAAGAATGCCACTTAAACAGTTGCAAGCGAAAAAATAAAGATCGCCAAAAGGCGTCGACCAAGCCTCGACGATAATCATCATCGGCGCACTTTGGAATTCTCTGTTGACGCGTTTCGTGGAGGTTGAACGAGTCACACCGACACAGTGGGTGGCGATATTTTTAGCCATGAGGCGAAAACATTTGAAACTCACCGAAGTGGGATTTTGGTCATGAATGACCCCACCTGCCCCACCAATCAACCCCATTTTGCTTTTGATGCTCTGTTTACAAAAGATTATTTATAGGGCATTGGGTCTTTTTTTGGAGTTTGATTTTACGAAAAATGCAGTTTCAAATTTGTTGACTCCACCACTCACCGAACGCTAAGCAACTCAACGTTGTTGAGCTCTACAACCAGTCAATGACTGACAAGTAGGCCATCTCGTGTCGTTTAATATTTTTATGTTTGGTAGTTAAGGGGCCGGGGTTTATGGGGAATTGACCCTTTCTCACCGTCAGTGTTCCACCCGCGTCATTCTAAACTGTTAGGACAAGCCGGTGTTTTGGATTTAGATTTGTTACACTTATTTACGGTTCGCTACCTTCCCATTTGTCCCACCTTCTGTTGCGCTTCTAGTCAGCCTCTCACTAGTCCTCGTGTCTTTAGTCGACGTAAACACATTTTGGGGTGTTGTGACCACGAATAGAAGTTTTTAGGCACACTGTCGGTTGAACATAGTGGTCGTTTGCGGCCATGAGGACAACGTAGAACCATGGTAGATTCCGTGTTGATGATGAGTTCATAGACTCAAACCCTGGTTTCAGTTCCCACCAAATACTGACTAGCTCACATTCATAAACACCAAAATTCGCACCTTTTTCTCTTGTTTCATAACTGAACCTAATAAATGAGTTTCATATGGTAGCTTAAGCTCAATCATTTGAGTACTGGTTTAACCATCATCACGAGTTGCATTCGGAATTTATATTTACTACTAGTAGATAATTTGTGTTTACCATTAAAATGGTTGGCAGGAATGGTTTGAATTATTTTACATATGTTTTGTTTTCCTACCTGCATACTGATAAAATAAAACACAAACCTAATATTATGATAGTGATGGTTTTCTCAACCCTTCCTATTACCATTAATATGAGGGGAAAATGCTTGATTAACTTCTGTTTGAATTTTTCTTACACATGGCTTCGCTTTTTCATCGGGATTTAAAAAATTATTAAGAAGGGTGCCAAGAAGAAATATAAGGTAGCTGAGTCAGAGTCATACGTCGAGATTATATTGGAAACCAAGGTAGAGACCATGTTTGAGTATATTAAGGAAGTAACGGGAATTGTCCCTGAACTCAAATGGGGGTAATTATATTAGATGATCTAGGACCAGGATGTCCCTGGTGCAGTTCTCGAAAAAATGGTCTTATATCAAAATATCGGGAAATCTGGCATCACAGAAGCAACTACACACCCAGAGATTTTTCCTTGCTCAAAGCTCATTGGGTGGATTCTGTCACAAGCTGATTCCACATCAAGGATCATGTCTAACAACAAAGGAGAAGCATTTTCCTCATTCCATCTAGCTCATATAGAAACAACATGCAAATTACCGCAAGCTCAGGTCCTGCTGACTCAAGACTGGCTCAAAGGCCTTAACATGGACACTCTCGAGTATGCTAAGAAAATAATAATACCAGGAAATTAGCTGAGGCAGAGAGAAAGTAGAGAATATGAGTGTCAAAGCCTGAGGACCCCTTTTAGGATCATAGCCTCGATGTTAAGCAGAATTTTCAGCAAGGAAAAATGGACTATCTACAAATCAAATTGGATACCTCTAATTCACTATGTAGCCTTCCATGGCGCAATCTTTAATTGGGTAGACATCATCTCAGATAATCTGTCATCATCAATAATAGCTGCAAAAGGAGGTTTGACCCAGAAGAAGGCATAATTCTACATGTCTTCATACCTTGTGGATTTCATAATTCTAGAAATTGTTAGAACAGTAATCCATACTTAGTACCATAGTCCATAACCATAGTCAATTTTTATTGCTCATGTGCTTAATTTCACCATAGTTTGGACTAGGTGACTTTAGTTGGTCAAATACCCACTTTTGAGAGTGTTCACACCCACTGCCAAGCAAACCAGTTCACCCAACCTCCTGTTTTGTCCACAAATGCACCCTCATTAATTGTTGGAGTTCCCTCTCTCCTTGATTTGCGGAATTTTGGTAGAAATCTCAGAAATTTCTTCAAATCAAGTTGTGGCAGTAGGGTATGCTGATCATGAAGAGAGAATGTACGAATTCTCCAATTTCATTCCAAGTTCTAGTGACCATGCTCTTGTCTCTCATGCCAACGAGACCTCCAAGTTGTGGCATGAAAGATTTGGCCACATGAACTACAAATATCTCCAGACATTGCACAAGGACGAGATGGTGGAAGGGCTTCCAGAAATCAAATCTTCAAATGGTGCATGCATTGGCTGTGTAGTTGGAAAGCATCCTGAGTGCAGCTATGAGAAGGGAATGGCAAGGCGATCCACTCAACCACTTGGATTGGTACATTCAGACCTCATTGTTCCTCTTCCCACTCCATCATATGGTGGATCAAGGTATGTACTCACATTCATAGATGACTACTCTCGATTCTGCTGGGTTTACTTCCTTAAATTGAAATCAGAAGTGTTTGAGAAATTGAAGATTTGGAAGGCCCTAGTGGAGAATCATAGTGGTCATAAGATAAAGATCCTTAGGAATGATAATGGAAAGGAGTATGTGAATAATAACATTCAGCATCTTTGTGAGGAATGTGGCATCCAAATGCAACATTCAATCCCCTACACACCTCAGCAAAATGGTGTGGCAGAGAGGAAAAATAGATCTCTCAAAGAGATGGCCACTTGCATGATTGAAGCTAGGGATCTCTGCCCTAAGATATGGGCTGAAGCCATCAATTGTGCTGCTCATATTCAGAACAGAGCCTTTCACAAATCAGTCAAAGGAAAAACCCCCTATGAGGCATGGTTTGGCCTAAAACCAAATGTGTCAAATTTCAGTATTTTTGGGTCTAGAGCATGGGCTCGAATTCCATTAGAAAAGAGGAAGGCTTTGGAGCCACAGAGCAGAGAATGTATCATGGTTGGATATGGTGAGGACATAAAGGGCTACAAGCTCTTTGACACATCCACACTCAAAACTTTCATTGAGAGAAGTGTGCAATTCGAAGAAGAACCAATTCCAGATTTTGAGCTTGCACCGGGGGAAATCTCTTCTCCTCCACACCTTAATGAAATTAGTGATGATTTCACTTCTGATTTTTCTGATATTGCTGAAGATGACATGGCTGAAGATGACATTTCTGTACATGAGTCACAATCAAGGCCCAAGTGGGCTGAAAAAATCATACAAGCTGCAGGTGAATTGGTAGGCAATCCCCAGGAGCCTAGGAAGACTAGATCTCAAACAATCAATGCTTCCTTTGCAAATGAAAGTGAACTTTCTGATCACTGTTATATGATGATTGGATCTGATCCAACATCATATCAGGAATCTCATCATGATCCAAGGTGGATAGCAGCAATGCAAGAAGAATTCCAATCTCTCCAAGAGAACAAAACATGGGATTTGGTGCCTCTTCCTCCCAAGAGGAAACTTGTGCAATGTAAATGGATTTTTAGAACCAAACCTATTGCTGATGGTTCTGATCTGAAGTATAAGGCTAGGTTAGTGGCTAAGGGATACTCACAAATCCATGGTGTGGATTATACAAAGACCTTTGCACCGGTTGCAAAGATGGACTCAATTAGACTAGTTCTAGCCATGGCAGCTAGTAAGGGTTGAGAAGTTCACCATATGGATGTTAAAAGTGCATTCTTACATGGTGAGCTATAGAAAGAGATATATATGCAGCAACCTAAAGGATTCCAAGGGGATCCCACACTTGTTTGCAGGTTGAAGAAGTCACTCTATGAACTCAAGCAAGCCCCTAGGGCTTGGTATGCCAAAATGGATGCTTTTTTGCTCTCAATTGGTTTCTGTCGATGCAAGTCTGATCCAAATGTTTATTTGCAGCAATGTGATGATAATTTGCAGGTAATTGTACTGTATTTTGATGATATTTTAATTACAGGGAGCTGCAACAAACAAATTGGCTCAATTAAAGCTTCTTTGCACAGTGAATTTGCCATGAGCGACCTAGGATTGCTAATGCAATTTTTGGGTTTGGAAATTGAGCAATCTGAGAGAGGTATATTGCTGAGTCGACCTAAGTATGCTTCAGACCTGTTATTCAAGTTTAAAATTGCTGAATGTCAGGCAGCCAAGTGCCCATTCCTTTCAGGCATAAAACTAGGTGAATTTGAAGACTCTCCATTGGTGGATTGCACACTCTACAGGAAGCTAGTTGGAAGTTTGTTGTACCTTACACATACAAGACCTGATTTGTCTTATGCTGTAAGTGCTGTAGCAAGGTATATGCAGCAGCCACATGAGATCCATTGGAATTCAGCCAAAAGGATCCTTCAATATGTCCAAGGAACAAAGAGCTTTGGGGTACACTATGCAGCTGGTTCTTCACTACAACTAGTTGGATTTTCTGATTCCGATTGGGCTGGAGATCCCATCGATAGAAAGTCCACTTCAGGTTTTGTGTTTATGTTTACTAAAGGTCCCATTTGCTGGTCAAGTAAGAAACAACATACCATTTCTCTTTCATCAGCAGAGGCCGAGTACAGGGCAGCAGTGAACGCAGCCACACAGTGTGTTTGGTTGGAAGGCATTCTTCGGGAGTTTGGTGTTGCTATTGATTCTCCAACCAATATTTGGGTGGATAATCAAAGTGCCATAAAGATATCTACTGATACAGTACAGAGGAAAAGAACAAAGCACATTGAAATCCATATGCACTACATTCGGGGCTTGGTGCATGACAGGGTGATTTCATTGCAGTATTGCCCATCCACCGAGCAAACTGCAGATATTTTCACCAAGTGCTTTACTGAGAAGACCTTCACTCACTTGAGAGATTTGCTTGGAGTGAGTGATGGATGATGATTGCTGCAATTTAATTGCAGGTTCAGCCCCATGTCCATTTTAGAGGGAAGTTTTTATCCCATGTGGTTTTACTTCTTGTCCTTGGTTCATATGGGCAAATAAAAATTTATGTTTGTAATGAGGTGACTTGAGCCTTTGTTGCCAAGGCCTCCCACTTATCTTTCATGAGTTGTACTAAGTTATGGTTAAGGGGGGCTGTTAGAACAGTAATCCATAGTTAGTACCATAGTCCATAACCATAGTCAATTTTCATTGCTCATGTGCTTAATTTCACCATAGTTTGGACTAGGTGACTTTAGTTGGTCAAATACCCACTTTTGTGAGTGTTCACACCCACTTCCAAGCAAACCAGTTCACCCAACCTCCTGTTTTGTCCACAAGTGCACCCTCATTAATTGCTGGAGCACCCTCTCTCCTTGATTTGGGGAATTTTAGTTGACTAGGGGCGCTAGGGTGGATTTTGCCCAATTTTGGCTAGATTTGGAGCATTTATTGCTCCCTTAGTCATCCCAAACTCCTCTACTTGCTCACCCACGCCTGCCTTGGCCTCATTAATGACCCATCATGCTTCAGCCACCTTCACACTTGAATTCGTGACTGTTTGGGATGATTGGGATTGAGTTGGACCCACCTAGGGGGGATTGAGGCCAATTTGGCAATTTTGACTTGTACACTCGTCTTGAGCCATCTAATGCTCTCGAATTTCTCATGGATGTAATAAAAACTTGTTCTTAACATTTTCATATGTTAGACAGTCAGTTAATGAAAAGATTAAGCTCACATTGTGTGTAAAATTATCTCCTTTTTCAAGTTTTTTCACTGGTTTTGCAAATTAATTCGATTTTGTGAGGTTCTCCATAGCTCCTAGATCTTCTGTGATCAAAATACTCCAGAAATCAAACCAGGAAATTATCAATCAGAGGATTTTATTCATGATTCAGAAAAACAGTCCGATCTCCTTCAATTCTCACGGACTGATGAAATTGATTGTAAGATAGTAGAGCTAGTTACTGACTTAGGAAATAATAGTGACATAGTTAAAACAAAAAATAAATGTTGGATTTTGTACTTTGATGGTTCCAATACACAAGAGGGGTCCGGAGTCGGTTGTGTTCAAGTTGATCCTGAACGAAACAAACATTTTCTCTCTTGTAGGCTAGAATTTGAATGTACAAACAACACAACTTAATATGAAGCTCTAGTCCAAGGTTTAAAAAGAGTTATTAATTTGAATATCAAGTATTTAAAAGTTTTCGGTGATTCAGAAATAGTTGTTAGACAGATAATAAATACAATTCATTGTATTTCTCTACACTTAAAAGGATATCAATCTAAAGTCTGGAATTTAATTTCACAATTTGATGCTTTTAATAGAAATACTCTTCCCAGATTACAGAATGCTGCAGCTGATTTATTAGCTACTTCTGCTTCTATATTAGTTCCAACAAATAAAAAATGCTCTATCAAATTTATTTTCAGGCCATCTATACCTGATAATGTTACAAATCTAAGGGTGTTTGATGACGATGAACAAACCATCAGTTTCTTGACAAATGAGGATACCTTCAAAGAGTCCATAATCGATGAAGATGCACACATTTTGGATTTGCAGAATAAAGACGCAAGTAAAGGAAATCTTATGCCGAAAGGAGTAAGAACTCTTGAAGGTCTATTTGATTTACAAAACAAATTCCGAAGACCAGCCAATGTCAAGACCAATATCTCCTCGATGCAGCATGAGTTGGTAAACTTGGGTACAGAAGCTGAACCCAAATATATTAATGTGGGTAAATGTTGTTCACCAAGTGAAAGAAGTAAGTTCATCAAAATTTTCCAGCAGTACAAAGATGTTTTCACATGGACTTATGAGGATTTAAAGACATATGACACACGCATTATACAACATGTGATACCCATGAATCCAGGTGTGAAACCATTTGAGCAGCAATTACGAAGGATGCATCCAACACTCAAACCCTTAATACAGAAGGAATTAAAAAAATTGTTGGATGCTAAGATTATCTTCAAATTTTGACACTCTAAGTGGGTGGCTAATTTGGTCTCTGTACGGAAGAAATCCGAAGAAATAAGATTATGCGTCAATTTTCAAAACTTGAATAGAGCGTCAGAAAAAGACAATTATCCTATGCCACCGATGGAACAGATCTTACAAATGCTATCAAGCTTAGAATTATTCTCCCTATTAGACAGATTCTCTGCTTATAATCAAGTATTGGTGCATGAGCAGGATCGATTGAAAACTACTTTTTGCACCAAGTGGGGAACATTTGCGTATCAGAGAATGCCTTTTGGCCTAATGAATGTTGGAGCCACATTCCAGAGGGCCATGGAGATTGCATTCCAAGGATTAGTCGGTAAGTGTGTGGTCATTTATTTAGATGATGTAACCGTTTTATCCAAGAAAAGAGAAGACCATGTTTTCCATTTAAAACAGATTTTGACCGTTGTAGGAAATATGGTATATCTCTAAACCCAAAAAAGTGTGTTTTTGTTGTTTAAAAGAAAACCTATTGGGTCACATCATCTCGAAGAAGAGAATCTTGATAGATAGAGAGAGAGTTGAATCCATAACTCAGATTGCCATGCCCCATAATAAAAAAGCTATGCAATCATTTATGGGCATTGTTTGTGGTAGAAATTGTTCCTAGACTACAAAGGGAACAAGCTAGTACAATCTCAAAACAATGAACAGAAAATAGGGCTTGTTTTTTGTAATTTTTTGGTTTGAGAGTTTCATTTTCAAGAAAGTAATCAACCATCAAACTAATACAAGTACTGAATCATGCAATAACATCAAAGAACTGAAATATTAAAATGTAAGATAATAAACATAAACCATAAACAATCATTTTCACTGTACTGGTTCAGTCCACAACACATGAGCATTCACTTGAGAAAAAATTTAAACAAGGAATGAAATCATAGGCTGAGTGGTCAAAATGGCCATAAACAGAATCAATAGATAAAATAGAGTGGCTTATATTCATGTATATAAATCAGTCTCAGTCTTCAAACTTACATAAGAGTCATTTGTATTGGTATGAAATGCTTCCAATGCTCTTAGCTGTATAGTCTTTCTTGAAACAAAAATCGAACCTCTCTCATGATCTTCTCCTTTATTTTATAATAACAAACTGAATTAGTTCTATAACCATGTATTTACTCAGTAGTTACATTTGGTACCTATAGAAACTAACTTCAAATCTTTAAAGACTAATTAACCAAAAATAGCAAATCGGATTTTGGAGAAATTTAGCGAATTTCTGAAAAACTGGGTCTCAAAGACGCCTCTATATCTCTCGATCTGGGACACCGGTGCGAAAACTCAGAGAGGTTTTTTTAAATGCATCCATGATTAAAAAAAAAACCTCTCTTGGTGTTTAAAAATGCTTCTCCAATTGATCGGAAGACGTGCCGAAAATTTGTGACTAAAACAGTAAATTATTGAATATTTTAAACCCTGAAAAATAGGCCGCAAAGATCAATTCGAATCTTTCAAACGATGACACCTGTTTAAAAAATGAGGGAGTTTTTTGTGAATGAGTCTAATATGGAAAAAAACCTCTTTTGGTTTTCTAAAATTCATCTCCATCAGCTCATGATCCGCACTCAATTGCAATGACCAAAAGAGGGAAAAACAGAGCATAACTATGTATCTCTTTTTCTTTTTAGGGCTTCTTTTGCTACTGGCTCCTTCAGGATTTGAATCAGCTACCTTTTCCATTATTTCATCTTCAACAATATGATCATAATCATTCCCAATCGCATTCCTCTGCTCTTAAATTCGTAACCCCCAAATTATAACTCATGGCCACTCAAATCGGTGATTTCTTGAATGATAAAATTCAATGGGCTTTACATATGTCATAATTCATCGAACAGGTGTCTAGAGGTCTTCTGTCATCACCGCATGCAATGGGACACCTCCCACCATATGTGATTTGACCTTTGCACTGCAGGAATACCTCAGCATGACAAATTGGGAAAACACACTAAAAATAGAAGTTAAACCTTGGACATAAGCATTAGAATGAACCTAAATAAATATTTTGAAGACTTTGAAAGAAATATAACATTTAATAAGCCACTTAGGGCTAAAATAAATTAAAATGAAAAACTATAACATAAACAATAAAAGACATTCAAAATCATTAAAATTCAATATAAAATAAAATGAAAAGTGAATAAGAGTCAAACAATTTAAAAGAAACAGATCGAAAAATGGAAAAAATTTGGGAACAATTTCAGTGTTAACATCTAGCTCCTACTGAGGGATGAAAGCCTCCTTGTGAGGTTTCAAGAACCTATAGACCTTGTGCCTTATTCATTGGGTGATGGAGTCATTTGTATATGGTTCCCAACCTATTCCAAAACTTGCAACCCTGCTCATAATTTTTTTTAATGATGGCCTTATTGTATAATCTTATAACAAGATTCTGTTAAAAAGACACTTTCCCTTCCTCAAATTCTAATCCAAAGCTATCAAAAACTATGTGATTGCTACTAAGAAATTACATCTGTGTTGCAATAGAAACTTGCTTATCCAAATTGAAAATCCACCATACTGTAAATTGAATACCAAACTCAAACTGAAACTAAATTCTTACATGGCAAGATTATTTATATATAGCTCCTAATATAACTAGCTCAGCTCTTTGATTAAGTAATATCAGACTGCCAGTGTAACCATTTCAACAATTGTCTCATGCAATGGATTTCTTCCATGTCATTAATTATAAAAAGGAAAAGTGTATACCATGGCAAATCATTATAACATGGAAGTTGATACTTACGGCCTGTAAATATCAATTTTGATCTGAGAAAGTCCTCTAAATACACTGCTACTAGGTCATAGAAATCATGAACAACTATCTCTTTTGTAACCCCTTCTTCATTGAGAAACTCAAAATAATTATTTATGGGATCAGCATGAAAGAATACCTTAGAAAAAATATTATCTTCCTTCTCTGTCCAACATTCTTCATTGCAAACATGATATTCATTAGAAGAATGATCTTCAAAATTATTTAAAACAACAGTTTCTTCAACAAAAGGTTAATCTAAAAGAGAAGGATGCCTCTGTATATTTTCTACTTCATGAAAGATATCAGACTTTTGTTCTTCAAACGTTGCAAATGAAGAAGTAGAAAAGAAGAAATTGCTGCCCTTATCTTCAGCTATAACAACCTTATTTTGTTTAGTGTGTCCTTCAAATTCAAATTCAAAAATGGTAGATACAAGTTTATTAATTTCTGGAGACTGCTACTCAACAACTGGTGAAGAAGGAAAATGTGTAAGCTTCTCTTCTAACTCCTTTCCATCTCCTTCATTTCTTTCCAAAAAATATGACTCATTTACCATACACCGTTTCACTACTGAAAAATTCCATAGATATTGATTCAGAAGACTGTTGCTCTAAAACATTCGGACACATACCATAAATGGACTGACTTGCATAACTGTCAAGGTGATCTTGGACACAGTTAACTTGAAAAACATCTCCAATATTTTTATGATTAAAAATATGTTGAAAATTGTCTTGAATAATGGGATGATCATCAAACAATTTGGGAACAACAATTTCATCCTCTGAAATAGAATCAAGGGCATTTTTAATTCGAATATCATCAACACTAATTGTAGCATTGTCCTATAAATCTTCATCAATGGTGTGATTTTCAATGTTTTCTTCAATACAGAGTTGATCTTCACAAGTATTTTCAACAATAAACTCGACATGATAATGATTTCTTGACTCTTGAAAACTGTCAAATATTTCCTGAAATTCATTTTTTTGAAATATTTCTTCATGAATTTCATTATTAAGGCTATCTTGATCATTATTGCTAGGACATTTCTTGAACTCAAATTGCTCACAACAATCCTCTAAAAGGAGATCAACAGTATAAATCCTCTTACAATATGAATGAAAGACAACATGAAAATATTTTACTGAAGAGATGATAGAGACGGGACGAGACCTGTACCACTGTCTAGCATATCCTTCCAAGGAGTACATAAGCATTTTCAACAATACATACTCGTGATGAATATCAAGCTGGTCCATGTATTGATGAAAATCAATCAAGTGTTGTGTCGGATGGTCATGATCATCTCCTCTAAATCTTGGAAGGAAGTCTCCCCATTCATCCATAGTAGGCACATCATTTGGAAATCCTGGAATATCAACAAAGATAAAAGGAGCAAACCTTTGTGCCAACATAGCAACAAAATTTTTTGACATTCTGAAATTGTGAAGTTGCTTCTGGATTTTTCAAACATGGAGTCACCAACAGATCCTTCCCCTGCGGAGTCACCTGGTGAAAAATTGTGGTCTAAAAAAGTTTCTGATCCTGTTCACCTCAAAACCAGAACAATATAGATACCCCAGGGAAGATATAACTTCACTTTCGTCCCCAGCAACGGTGCCAAAGATGTTTGTGTTGGAAATTGTCCCTAGACTACAAAGGGAACAAGCTAGTACAATCTCAAAACAATGAACAAAAAATATGTCTTTTTTTGTAATTTTTTGGTTTGAGAGTTTCATTTTCAAGAAAGTAATCAATCATCAAACTAATACAAGTACTGAATCAAGCAATAACATCAAAGAACTGAAATATTAAAATGTAAGATAATAAACATAAACCATAAACAATCATTTGCACTGTACTGGTTCAGTCCACAACACATGAGCATTCACTTGATAAAAACTTTAAACAAGGAATGCAATCATAGGTTGAGTGGTCAAAATGGCCATAAACAGAATCAATAGATAAAATAGAGTGGCTTCTATTCATGTATATAAATCAGTCTCAGTCTTCAAACTTACATAAGAGTCATTTGTATCAATCTGAAATGCTTCCAATGCTCTTAGTTGTATAGTCTTTCTTGAAACAAAAATCGAACCTCTCTCATCTATATTCTCCTTTATTTTATAATTACAAACTGAATTAGTTCTATAACCACTTCTTTACTCAACAATTACATTCGGTAGCTATACAAACTAACTTCAAATCTTTAAAGACTAATTAACCAAAAATAGTAAATCGGATTTTGGAGAAATTTAGTGAATTTTTGAAAAATTGGGTCTCAAAGACACCTCTATATATCTCGATCCGAGACACCTGTACGAAAACTAAGAGATTTTTTTTTAAACGAGTCCATGATGAACAAAAACATCTCTTGGTTTTTAAAAATTATTCTCCAATTGATCGGACAATGTGCCGAAAAGTTGTGACTAAAACAATAAATTATTAAATATTTTAAACCCTGAAAAATAGGCTGCAAAGATCAATTTGAATCTTTCAAACGATGACACATGTTTAAAAAATGAGGGAGGTTTTTGTGAATGATTCTATTATGGATAAAAACCTCTTTTTGTTTTCTAAAATTCATCTCCATCAGCTCGTGATCTGTGCTCAATTGCAATGACCAAAACAGGGAAAAACAGAGCATAACTATGCATCTCTTTTTCTTTTTAGGGCTTCTTTTGCTACTGGCTTCTTCAGGATTTGAATGAGCTACCTTTTCCATTATTTCATCTTCAACAATATACTCATAATAATTCCCAGTCGCATTCCTCTTCTCTTAAATTCGTAACCCCCAAATTATAACTCATGGCCACTCAAATTGGTGATTTCCTGAATGATAAAATTCAATGGGATTTACATATGTCATAATTCATCGAACAGGTGTCTAGAGGTCTTCCGTCATCACCGCGTGCAATGGGCCACCTCCCACCATATGTGATTTGAACTTTGCGCTGCGGGAATACCTCAACATGACAAATTGGGCAAACACACTCAAAATAGAAGTTAAACCTTGGATATGAGCATTAGAATGAACCTAAATAAGTATTTTGAAGACTTTGAAAGAAATATAACATTTAATAAGTCACTTAGGGGTAAAATAAATTAAAATGAAAAAATATAACATAAACAATAAAAGACATTCAAAATCATTAAAATTCAAGATAAAATAAAATGAAAAGTGAATAAGAGTCAAACAATTTAAAAGAAACAGATTGAAAAATGGGAACAATTTCAGTGTTAACAGGCACAATTAATTTTGTTCGAAGGTTTGCGCCTAATTTTGCATAAATTGTTAAACCTTTGCAACAAACGGTAAAGAAAAGTGTGCAATTTAAATGGACTGACATCGATAAGATTACATTAAAAGACATAAAGGATGCCATAGCTCACGTACCTTCTTTAAGAAGTCCATATTTTGAAAAGGATTTTATTATATATACTTTTTCTTCAGATACTTCTCTCGCAGCAGTGCTCACTCAGAAAGGGGAATCCAGAGATGAATATCCAATCTCTTTCATGAGTACTGCGTTACAAGGGGCTGAAATTAATTACATATCCATGGATAAGAAGTGTATGTAGTGTTTAAAGTAGTAAAATAGTTCAGACCATACATTTTAAAAAACAGGACGAAGGTTATAGTACCTCACTCGACTGTCAGATCTTTATTTGTGCAGAAGGAATTGGGTGAAAGGAGAGGGAATTGGGTGAATGCTCTTCAAGAATATGATATGGAATTTAATCCAGTCACTATCATTAAAGGTCAAGGCCTGTGTAAGTTGATCACTGAAGAATCCATCCAACAGAGATCAGGAGTGGGAAAACGAAGCTAAACTGAATCCAGCTGAGCTATGTCCTATCTTCATTGCTCCATAATCTTGGTATAGATATTTGGTGTACTATTTGCAAAAAGTATATCTCCTAGAACTCTGAAGTCCTAAGCAGAGAAGGGCACTCCGATTAAAATAAGCTTCCTATCAGATAATTGATGGAGTACTTTTCAAAAAAAATTATGATGGGATACTTCTTAGATGTCTTGAGAAAGAGATGCGGATAAAGTTGTCAAAGAATTGCATGATAGCCCTACTAGAGGACATTATTATGGGGATACTAATGCTCATAAAAAACTTAGAGCCAGTTACTATTGGCCTACTCTTTTCAAAGATTCTCATGCTCATGCCAGAAAATGCGATGTATGTCAAAGGAGTGCTGGCAGATTGCCAAAAGCACCAAGTCCATTGAAACCAGTTATTATATCTGAACCATTCGAGCAGTGGGGCATATATGTCATCGGAGAAATTAATCCAAATTATTTGCTGCAACACTAGTATATCCTCATGGCCACTGACTATTTCGCATAGTGGACATAAGCTTCCCCTCTACGTAAAGTGAACGAAGACGCAGTCACCAAATTCCTGCAAGAGAATATCATAACCAAGTTTGGGGTTCCAATTTCTTTAGTTTTCTATAATGCAACTTACTTCTCATCTGTAAAATTAACTGCATTTTCTTATGAAAGAGGAATTAAATTGCATTATTCAACAAATTATTATCCCCAAGGAAATGGACTAGTCGAATCTACAAACAAGACTCTCATCTGGATCCTTAAGAAAACTGTCATTGAGAGTCAGAGCAACTGGCATACAGCCCTTCCAAATGCTTTATGGGAAGATAGAGTTACTCCAAAGAATTCCTTAGGAGTCTCCCCTTATACGATAGTTTATGGGAAAGAATCTATACTCCCTCCTAATATACTACTCCCATACCTACAACTATCCCATGCCTCCTGAGGCTCCAATAGCGAAGTCCTACAGTCATGAATCAATACCCTACTGAAACTCGAAGAATCACGACAAAAGGCCAAGGATATATTCCATCAACATCAAGATATTGTTAAAAGATGGTTTGATAAACTAAAGTCCGGTAAAAGAATTTTTGAGGTAGGTGATTTAGTTCTGAAGTTGGATCACTGACATGACGAAAAGGGGAAGCATACGAAATTTCAACAATTATGGCTTGGCCCTTACTAGATTGCTGAAAAGCTTGGCTCGTCGACATACAGACTACAAGATTTACAAGGGGAGGAAGAGAACCTCCTTCTCAATGTCCTTACTCTGAAACGGTACTTTAATTAGGTTTAGGAGCACTTTTGTACATAAATAAACTTTGCCTTTCTTTATTTTCTAGTATGTTGTTTTCCGTTTTTGCTTATTTTAGTTTGTCTTGTTTTATTTTCATCAGCTTCATTTTGTTTTCTTATTGTTTGATTCCTTTATTTTGTTTCAAATAAATCCCAGCTCAACATCTTGGTATGTGGAAAGATAGGGATCTGAACAATATCAAGGGCATCTCCTGAGAGGTCAAAATTTGCTTATAAAGGAAGAATTATCTATGTGACATTGCAATTTGCTGATCAGTTTTTAGAAAGGGAAAACCTGCTTCAGTTTCATATTTGAGTCATGATAACCCCTGTAAAATAACTGAGACTTATGGTTTCTATATTACTATCTCTGGGATTTATGCACTCTCACATTAATAATTGTCTCAGGTAGTTCACTATGATGGACCCACGGAGAGGAAGCAGGTCTCACAGATGTATGGCATTTAAAATGTTCCCATGCTGCAAATTAAAAGCCAAAAGAGTTTACATCAAAGAGTCACATTTCCATAAAGTTTCATCTCCATCAAAGAAGTGGTAGTAAGAAACAAAGACATCTAATCAAGAAAGTGCCCTAGTGGTCAACTCAACAAGGTTCTTCTCCATCCGTGAGCATGACAATCAAATAAATATCTTGCTCACACAAAAGGACATTATGAATGGAAGAACCCAAGTCAAATGCTGAAGATTGAAGAAAAGTTATCATGGAAGACTCCGACGACGAAATTCATCAATAAAAGGAATCTAAAGAAATGCTAATAGCATGGGAATGAGGAACAAACGAATACATGTGTTTGATTTTGTTACGATCCTGTGGAGTCTTATTGAGTGGGCATCTGAAAGATGAGTCTAAAATGAACTCCACATTTTAGCCTTAGGAGAGTGGTGAAGAAGTCTGATTCAAAGTTACCCTTATTCCACAATGGCTAATGTGATAAAAGTGGTCACTCCCCTGTATTAAATATGGCCTGTAAAAGCACTATATTACATATGGGGTCAATAACATGTAATTTTTTTTACCTTGAAAAGAGATTATTCAGAGATCTGCGTTCACCAGCGAATCGCCAATTGTCATTGCTACAACCCGATCCCCAAATTTTTGGAAAATTATGGGGCCCCTCCTTTTCTCTTAAGATATTTTTTAGAGTTCAAGTCATTATAGGAATTCTTACCTTCAAACTTAGTTTTTTCCAAAATATTGAGCAAAGAAGGCCTTTTTCTCACTAAGTAAAACTTAGCTTTTGGCGCCGAAACGATTGGCGAAAATCATCCAGTTGAGTTGAACCGGTTGGAAACATATTTTGAGTTTTGGATGCCTTTCCTGTTTCAGAGAAACTCACCGAGCCGAGTTGAAATGGTCAAAGAAGCTCAGTCAATTCTGCCGAGGCAGGTTAAGCGCTTTCATTTTTCTTCTTCAACACTTAGAATTTTTGTTTCTCACTTTTTCGGCATGAAATATCCTCTTCGGCGAAGAAAGTTTTAACAACGCGCCACATTTCGTAGTGACTCAGGTATTTACATTGAAAAGGGACTCGGTAGAAGAGATCAACAAATAATTTTTATTGACGTGACACATTTCAGCTGAACTTGGAAAGGACCGCCAAAACGGTCGCAAACAAACTAAAAAACACAAGTAGAAGATCGTCCATCGCCACGCATCAGCGCAGTTAGTAAAACATTGCCGACACATTTCAAATTTTTTGAACAAGTCACGTCAACACGGTCATTGGAGAAGGTTTATTGGTAGAGATGCGTTAACAATAATGTCACCGAAATGGTCGCAAGCGAAAAAATAAAGATCGCCAAAAGGCGTCGATCGAGCCTCACCGATAATCATCGTCGGCGCACTTTGGAATTCTCCGCCGACGCGTTTTGCGGAGGTTGAACGAGTCAGGATGACACAGTCGGTGGTGATACTTTTATCCATGACACGTAAACATATGAAACTCGTCGAAGCAGGAGTTTGGTCATGAATGACGCCACCTACCCCACCAACCAACCCCGTTTTGCTTTTAATGCGTTGTTTACAAAAGATTATTTATAGGGCATTGGGTCTTTTCTTTAGGTTTGATTTTGTGAAAAACGTCGTTTCAAGTTTGTTTCCTCCACCACTCATTGAATTCCAAGCATCCCAATGCCATGGAGCTTTGTAGCCAATCAACGACTAATAGGTAGGTCATCTCATGTCGTTTAATATTTTTATGTTTGGTAGTTAAGGGGGCTTTATGGGTCATTGACCCTTTCTCACCGTCAGTGTTCCGCCCGCGTCATTCTGACCTATTAGGACAAGTCTTGGTTTTGGATTTAGAGTTGTTACACTTACTTATGGTTTGCTACCTTCCCATTTGTCCCACCTTCTGTTGTGCTTCTAGTGAGCCTCCCGCTGGTTCTCATGTCTTTAGTCGACGTAAACTCATTTTGGGTTGTTGTGACCATGGATAGAAGTTCTTAGGCACACTACCGACTGAACACAGTGGCCCTTTGCGGCCATGAGGCCAACATAGAACCGTGGTAGCTGTCTTGTCGATGACAAGTTCACAGACTCAAACCCTGGTTTCAGTTCCCACCGAATACTGACTAGCTCACATTCATAAGCACCAAAATTCGCACCTTTTTCTCTTGTTTCATAACTGAACCTAATAAATGAGTTTCGTATGGTAGATTAAGCTAAATCATTTGAGTACTGGTTTAACCATCATCATGAGTTGCATTCATAATTTATATTTACTACTAGTAGCTAATTTGTGTTTATCATTAAAATGGTTAGCAGGAATGGTTTGAATTATTTTACATATGTTTTGTTTTCCTACTTGCATACTGATAAAATAAAGCACAAACCTGACAACATGATAGGTATGGTTTTCTCAACCCTTCCTATTACCAGTAATATGAGGGGGAAATGCTTGATTAACTTATGTTTGAATTTTGTTTACACATGGATTTCACTTTTTCATTAGGATTTAAAAAATGACTAAGAAGGGTGCCAAGAAGAAATCTAAGGTAGTTGAGTTAGGGTTAGACGTCAAGATTATATTGGAAACCAAGGTAGAGGCCATGTTTAAGGATACTACGGCAGTAATAGGAATTGTCCCTGAATTCAAATGGGGGGAATTATATCATATGATCCGGGACCAGTATGTCCCTGGTGCAGTTCTCGAAGAAATGGTCTTATATCAAAATATCAGGAAATTTGGCATCACGAAAGCAGCTTCATGCCTAGAGCATTTTCCTTCCTCAGAGGTCATTGGGTGGATTCTATCACAAGCTAATTCCACATCAAGGATCATGTCTGATAGCAAAGGAGAATCATTTTCCTCATTCCATCCAGCTCATATAGCAGCAGCATACAAATTACCGCAAGCTTAGGTCCTGCTGACTAAAGACTGGCTCAAAGACCTTAACATGGAGACTCTCGAGTATGCTAAGAAAATAATAATACCAGGAAAGCAGTTGAGGCAGAGAGAAAGCGGAGAATATGAGTGTCAAATCCTGACACTACTACATATGGCCAAAATTACCACATTTTTTCGTTGTAATTGCCACGATATTTCGTCCCTATTGCAACGATCTGGGGTTCGTTTTTTCGTGGAACCAACTTCGTGGATATATGGACGAATATTTCCCGTGAAACAACTCCTAGATCAATGGTAAAATTAGAAGAACAAATCTCACAACTAACAACTAAATAACTATATGACTAGTAAATAAAGCTCACCAAGCTAATCAAGAAGCATAAGGAGCAAAGTGTGGATACACAAAAAGATGAAAATATGATGCAAAGAAGCTAAAGTACCAAAAGCAAAAGACACTCAAATATAATCAGAAGATATTATGTCAAGAAGTACCAAAGTTGGTCGATGAGGATGAGTATGAGGAGCAAGAAACATTATTCTCATCAAAGCCATTAATCACTATGAATTGATCATAGAACTAGTAGATGATGTCCTTCAGGTCAGGGTGTTTCCAAGGCTATATGATCTCAAGTGGAGCACAAGAGTGAGAGAGATCAACTCTCCTAACATTCAATATCATGGAGAGAAACATTCATGGAAGTCTCGTTGCATTGTACAAGGGGAGATCCTTTCCATGGAACCATTCAGAGCTGCATTGTCAATTATTCTATTTGTAAGATTGGTGATGTGAAACATGTGGTCTAGAACAATAGCTCTGGAAATCTCTCTTAGATATCATGTGAAACTTTTGTATGTAATGAACTCTATTACATAGCATTGCATGCCAACTGCAAACACTTGGTGCAATGAGCCTTCAAAACATACTTGGAAAAATGTTGAGGCACTAAAACAACAGTGTTCCATCACTCAGAGAATTTTTTGGTGAACATATCTAGGATTGTTCCTGTAAACGAAATCACTACCTCAATAAATTTAGTGTCAATTAGTTTACATACTAATTGAAAATAAGAGTTTCACCTGTAACAAGTGTGCCTTGCTACCAATAATGTTCCTCTACCTCAATAATTCTATCCCTATCCTAGAAAACTCACAGTTATAGAAAAATTAGATATGGGTATATAGTGGCATATGTCACAAAATCCGTTGCAAAATGGCTACAGTATGATCATGCCCACAAACCCAAAATTTTCTATTGAACCAAACTAAAATCCACTCATAGTTGGATTTTTACATGGAAGTGATTCTCAAAATGAATTCAAAGGAGTGGATTATCTTGCAGATCATCCACAAACCCAATATTAATATTTGAATATAAAATTTCCATCATAGGCTCATTAAAGACCCTTCCTTGAAAGACATATTTTGCATGGCTAGCTTCATCACGCTTCTAAACTCAACAAATGCATAATGCCTTGATGTAAAAATATTGATCAGTTCTATTTCACCAAAGATGAGCAAAGCATCATAGAGATTTTGTTCATTGATTTTCACACTAAGGTACATTCTATAAGAAAACGATATTCACAATATTCAACAAAATTCCTAAACCTATATCTAAGTTTGTTAGCAAATAAATAAGTATGGCACCAAAACTATTTATGATCAGGTAAAGATTGTATGGGATTGAGATTTGATGTTCCACTTTGAAGATGACTATTGGAGCACTTCTCCTAATGCCTCGACCACTTATCAAAGTCTCTTAGCATTCGTAGAAGGTTGTTTTCCCTACTTTACAAACATTTTTTGTATTGTCTACATTTAGTGAACCCGAGATTACCCATCCCAATAAAATGGAACCGGAGCTTATCGATCCCAATAAAATGGATTATGGGAATGCTTGTTCTTTGACCATACTACACCATATCTATGGGTACTTTCAACAGCTAATTCCTAACAAAGGAATAATTGTCAAAGGCCACTTCCATTAAAATAAATAACTTAGATTGCATGCAAATAAAACTCAAATGCATGCAAGCATGGAATCCAATAATTTTTCAGTATTGCACTGATGGAATTCTTAAACAAATCTATCAAAGAGACAAGAAAATTTATTGACAAGAAGTTACCCATGAAGCAAACATGCTTGCATCTTGTTCCTCATGTCCAAGTGAGCCTGGCATCGTTTTACAGCATGTATTGTATCTGGCCAAATATACCAAACACAAAATATGTTTGGTTACCTATATATATGTTAAATTAAGAGTTTATAATGCATAAACACATGAGATAGAAAATATGTTAAGTTACCTATATTCACATACTGATATACGACCTTGGATAATCCAGTGGAGATCATTGCATCTGCTGTATCGTGCAAATTCATAAGAAGGCACTAAATTTAATATTATATTTTGAATGGAATAATTATTTATATGTACAATCCAAAACCTTTTCTAAATCTGACTATTTACAAGCAAGATAATCAAGCTACCTATTCTAATCCCATGTGCATTCTTCCTAGAAGTACGACCCATGAACACCTTAAAAGATGAATGTTTCCAATTCAGAATTTGGATACGCTAAAAAAAAATTCACAAAAACTAGTGAAACATTAGAAAACATCTATCTCTAGACTTCCACAAACCTTATTTTAAATAGTAGACATCTGTGAGCAGCATAATTCAATAGACACGGTAAATACTCCAAGACTATTGTATTGCAAGCTTCCAAACTGAGAAAGTATTCATGTGCAACCTTTCTCTCCTGTGTAGCAAAACTTTTACCTAACAACCGAACAAGTTCAATATTTGGGTTCCAAACATGTCTATCCAGTATTTCTTTAGTGTCTATAAGGAAAGCACCCAACAAGAAAAAGAAAACATCATAAACACTACCACAGAATGATATACAAAACACCAATATGCTCAAGGATATCACCTTATGTTATTTGGAGTGAGATAGATCCCACTCCTAGAATTGGATATGGAATAATCACTAAGTTTCACATGCATACTTACCTCCTATAACCAAGCACTCCAAATGTACAACTAGTAAGTTCTTAACACAGGCTCTTTGGTATTTATAACTGCCATATCAACAGATTATAATTGCTTACAATGACAAGCAAACTAAAACGATAAACTAATATTCAGTAGCATGTAATAAAATAAACATGTATATCATATAACAGAAATAGAGATATAGTTGAAGATACCAACCAGCTGGGTGTGAAACCATTATTGAAAATATACTCAGAAGTGTTACTTTCAACAAAGACTGATTGTGCCTCGGAGGCCAGTCTTATCTAGGAACCAACTGACCGTATAAGAGGGTGTGTACAAACCAGAGAGAGAGAGAAATGACTGGAGTTGATGAGGTCAATGATAGTCAAGCACAGTACATAGCTCAACATAATTTAAGTCACAAAAATTCTAAACTTCGACAAAGTCAAGTACTGTATAAGACCAAAACTTCAACAAGGTGGTATAAAAAAAATGAAGGAGGGTAAATGACCGCATTAACCACAATTCTTAGGGAAGGTACCACAAGTCCAATAATAAATCAATCAAGGTGGGGAAGGTACAACAAGTATTTAAGAACTCAATCAGTAATAGGTAATCAAATAAACATATCGATCATATAACAATAAGTGAGTTATAGTTGAAGATCTCCACGTCAACATTAAACCAAAAATCAGATCTGAAGTGTGGGTACAAATATAAACAATGGTCATAAAATAAGAAAAATATAAACAATGGTCATAACATAGGTGTGGGTAGTAGAATACCCATGACCCTTAGAACCAAGGGTATGCTCCAAATGTCGCCAAACAACCATAGGACTCTATAAGAGCAAAACTTCAACAAGGTGGTTTTTAAAAAGTTACTCAAGTACTCAACAAGGTGGTTTTTAAAAAGTTACTCCAAATGTCGCCAAACAACCATAGGACTCTATAAGAGAAAAAATTCAACAAGGTGGTTTTTAAAAAGTTACGAGACCAATCATAGCTCAATCAAGGTGGGGAAGGTATAACCAGTCATATCTCTCTCAAATGTACAGACATTCCATATAACCTGAAAGTTCATCATCACAGTATAAGGAAGGGTGGTGGGATGCCAAATAAAAATATCCATCATTTCTCTCTATGCAATCCTTATAGCATCACATAACAGTTATGTACCTTGTACTATAAAAAATAAAAGCCACTTGTTTAACCTTTAAATTTAGGAATATGGTCTACAAAAGCAAAATTTCATCACAATTACCATCCAAATTTCTGACTAGTGCCAAAGCAACAGTAAAAGATTTAATAACATAATTTTGATCTCTATCAACTTTAGCACTCCTCTTTGGTCCCTATGTTGAAGTTGGTCCTCGAGATGTAAATTTAAGTACAAACCTCAAACAGGTTTACACATTCCACATACTACAACAATTAAGCACACATATGATGAAAGAAAGGTACAGTAACATAACAATTCTACAGCTGAATGATAAAACAGAACTATTTCTGAATAGTGCTAAAGCAACAGTAAAACATTTTATAACATAATTTTCATCTCTTTCAGTAGCATGTCATAAAATAACCATATTTATCATATAACAGTAAGAGAGGTATAGTTGAAGATCTCCTTTAACCAAAAATCAGATCTGAAGTGTGGTACTATTTCTAAACAGTGCTAAAGCAACAATACAAGATCTTACAACATAAATTTTGATCTCTATCAACTTCAGCACTCCTCTATGGTCCCTGTTCCGAAGTTGGTCCTCGAGATGTAAAGTTAAGTACAGACCTCAAATAGGTTTACACAGTCCACATACTACAACAATTCAACACACAGATGAAAGAAAGGTACAGTAACATAACAATTCTATAGCTGAATGATAAAACAGTACTATTTCTGAATAGTGTCAAAGCAACAGTAAAATATTTTATAACATAATTTTCATCTCTTTCAGTAACATGTAATAAATTAAACATATCAATCATATAACAATAACAGAGGTATAGTTGAATATCTCCACGCCAACATTTAACCAAAAATCAGATCTAAAGTGTGGTACTATTTATGAATAGTGCTAAAGCAACAGTACAAGATTTTACAACATAAATTTGATATCTATCAACTTCAGCACTCCTCTCTGGTCCCTGTGCTGAAATTGGTCCTCGAGATGTAATGGGCGGTAATCAAATTATAAAGAGTGATGATGATCGAAGTCATGATGAACATATCTAATATATCTAATATAAACAGAATCAATGTTTCAGACTTGTGATGACATTTAAATTTAAAACTCAAAATTCTAAGAAAATAAAACATATAAATGGGAAAATTCCTTAGAGCATCAAATTAAAGATAAGTAACTCGTAACTATACCAAATAAAATTTATCTATGTAGCATACTAACAATGTTTCATACTAACAACATCGACATCCATCAAAATACAAATCAAGAATTTATGTTGCATCTACTTTTTCGTTGTTTTATGTTTCTTTGCATGTAAAAAACTTGCGAGTGGGGTATCACAATCATCCAATGGCACAGTATTTACTGTGATATCTCCTATTATTGTTTGTGTTTCCATGCCCTCATTTATGCCACTTCTTGTACATCACTGATTAAGGCGTGGAGGCATTTCTGTAGGGTTGTGAACTACAACAACGGAAATTAGCATATATATATGACGTAGAATTATTATTGAAATAAATATTTCATTTTTTATTTAAATTACAATATTTCTCTTTACCAGCCACTGTAGATGTGACAAATGGGGAGTTAATTGGAGGTATAGTTGTTTCCTCTTGCATTTCATGCTCCTAAGCTGCATGGTCTTTCATTGAAAGAAGAAAATTTATAAGTATACGTCATGAAATATATATATATCTAATCATAGTAGATATTTCTATTTCCAAAGCATACATATCAGAATGGACACTATGCTCATCACTATCATGGGACATGTGCACCCCAACATCAATTGATACTAATTTCACTTAAGTATAGATGCACTATAGAACAATACATTAATTTCATTAGATTCCATTCTCAAACTTTGTTACAAGAGGCATTCAACTATTTGTACCTTTAGTTCATATGATACAAATAATACAAAATTCATCATTTAATCTTCCAACTCTTCAACCTGACATTATAGTTTTTTCTATGGCTTGTAGCTAAACCTTGTGTATCCACACCAGTTTTCAAATAACCCACGGCTCTAGATATTCAAAATTCACACAACCTAACCTTGTTGGTCTGCATATGTCTTTCACTTCCTACAACCTAATTTTGTAGGGCTTGGTCCTTTAATCAAAATTATTGCAACCTAACCTTGTAGGTGTTAGTTATTCTATTACCCCCCATTTTGCATGGGTGTCCACTTTTGATTCTTATCAAATATCCAATTGGGGGTTAAATCTTGTTGGAAATTTGATACCTTAGATGACTTTATGGATCTTCATGCTAGTAGCTATGGGATGATGGTTGGATATTCAATGATACATCTCTTTCATTTGGATCACTTTCATATGACGTATTGATGACATTTAGAGTGTTGGTTACGTCATTTTACTTTCATACTTAGGATGACATGATTGATTGCATGAATGGTCACTTCATAGAAGCATTTTGATGATTGTTTCATGCATGTAAATCTTAGATAACGATTTACATAAAGAACCCATTCACTCATATTTGAAGACTATTGCAGACTCACAAAAAATTAGTATCTTAGGCCTGAATTCACACGGCAGTTAAAAGCATGCATTTATTCTTCCATCTGATGAAAAACAACACATGGATCTGCCCACCTTTCAACAGGGGTTTGTTGCAATGTTAGGTCTATTGGATTTTTTTTCCTAAAGATGACATTGATGTGTTTGTAGCAACATGGCATCGGATTTTGAATGCACCACTAGTAGATCCTTCATCATATTACAACATTACAGGGCATATTAAGATCTAAGATGGTGATTTTGCTACCTAAAATAATGTTGAACTGTAGCATGATATGTGCATTTGGTTAATGATATGATGGCAGATGGAGGATAATATTGACAGTCAGCTCAGCATGATAAAGTTTCATCTCTTCAACAGAAAATAAATAAATAAATAAATCAACATTTAATCCATCATTATAATGTGTAGTATGGAAGTCAGATGAAAGGTTTTCAGACTACCCTATTGGCTATTTCTATTTCTAGTGTGAGGGTCGATCTAGATTGAATATCCCTGTAGATCTATAACTACACCCATGGAGAGATAAAAATCAACTTTTCTCATATCAAATTTTAGTTCAAGGATTCAACAACTGGCTTTGCTCAAAGTAAGGGTCTGCTCTAAAGCTGCAAGCAATGGTTGAATCCCTCTTTCCATGGTTATAATTGTCATTATTATTTTTCTTTGTGTGTATTGGTTGAATCCCTCTTTCATTATTATAGGCCCTAAGGAACATTTGAAAGATCCAAACATTAGGGGAAATTGTATTTTGGAAGGTCCCATCTATGATGTGGACAATGGCATTTTTCTCTCTTACCATGTTCTACATGTTGATACATGTCAAATAATTTTCCATTCTTTAGGTGGGGAGGAGCAATACAACATTCAATAGATTAAATGTGGCATTAACACCTTACTAACCCAACTCAATGTCATCTTCTATGACTCAAGCCTTTGAATTTGGTAATCCTTTCCATGCATTTGGTTCATATCCATGTCATCATGATCCCTCTAGCTCAAGACCTTTTCAACTAGCCTAAGAAAATCCAAGTTTTGATTTAGAAAAAGAGTATCTACTTGAGGAGGATCTTGCCCATAAAAAGAGGTCTTCGATGGCAAGATGATAGGGAAAAAAAACTAATAATTTTTCAAGGGCTAGTACAAAGTCTAGGGAGAAGAGTGAACATCGCCAAAATCAATCTAAGAAATGTGTTAAACTTAATCCTAAGAAGATGAAAAATATTCTATAAGAGGCTATTTCAATGACCCAGATTATGTCATTTCAAGAAATTTCCCTGGTTGGTAAGTTTTATAATAGTTTGATTGCCAAAAAAACCCTTCAATTATGGATGAGTGATGTATAGTTTCCTGTATTATGATACATTCCATAATATTGTGTTTTGTCTAGAGCTTGGCTTACCTTCATATATAAAAAGGGAGATAATGTTGTTCAAATTTGTGAAGGAAAATGGATTTGGGTGAACTCCAATCTCTCTCTAAAACCTTGGTCTTCAAGGTTTGACCCCATAAGAGAAAAATCCACCATCCAACCAATTTGGGTCAAACTCCCAACACTCTTGTTGAATTATGGAATGCCCCAACCGTCAAAACATTTGGGAGTTCAATTAGTAGATTCATTTTCTTTGATGTGAGAATGGAATTATGTTGACTATCCTAAAATAGTAGAGCAAAATCCCAAAAATTGAGAATTGGCTCACTAGGTTATTACATCTGCAAAATCCCAAAATTTCCTATGGCATTTACAGTGATCCATCTCTCTCGCCATGTATGTGCCAGATAATAGATAAAGGGTTTACCAAAGATAGATCTAGTAATTTGGATATCAAGTGCCGAAAATGGAGATAAATTTGGGATGCCCTAAAACGAGAATATTATGCATATCTAGGGTTTAATGCCAGAAACCGTACCATTTTGTGCGTCTCCTGCAACTGTGTTGATGGTGCCTCCTATGTGTGGGTTTTTCCAAGATTTTCCTTCTCCTCTACATGGGTTTCTCCAGGTCTCGAGCAGGCTGGTGGGGTGCCTCCTCTGCATGGGTTTCTCCAAGTCTCGAGAGGGCTAGTGGGGTGCCTCCTCTGCACGGGTTTCTCCAAGTCTCAAGTGGGCTGGTGGAGTGCCTCCTTTGCATGGGTTTCTCCACGTCTCGAGCGTTTGGGCCTGCAATCTCTAGTTCTCTCAAGTGCCATATGGGCGAGCGGACGAACAATGGCATTTCGATTTTCAATTTATGTTTATGCTTTGTTTTTGTTTTATTTATTTTTAAATTTTTTTTATATAATACATTACATAAAATTAAATTATTTTATATATGTTTTAATTTTATAATTTGTTTATTTAATTTAATTTATTTTCTATTGTATGTATTTTCTATTGGATTGAAAACTAATAGCAAGTTTCTTTGTCACTCTAATTGTGTACCCTACGACATAATTGAATGCCAATGACAACAATATATGTTTTAATTTTTCATTCAACACTATGAATGCCACACGTACTTGGGATAGAATAAGTTTAAGCACTCCTTACATGTTACATGCTATGTTATGGTTTGAGCAAAGAGAACTATCCAACTCCAGTCAACTTTTACTCTCAATAGTTGATTAAGGACCCTGGATGCTTCTTCTATATATCCCTCCCCATAGATCTCGTTATGCATATTAAATCTATCGTATGATGGAGAAGAGGATGGGTTGTGAAGCATAAGTAAAACGTAGGTAGACCAAGTAGAGAGGAGATTCATAGATGGTTGAAATTATTTTGATATGGTTGAAGTTCCTGCTTTATTCCAGACCAGTCGATAAGGGCAAAAAATAAAAAAGGTAAAGTAGCACTATCATTCTAAAAATAAATATTACAAAAACAATTTTGTCCCAGTTTGTACAGTCGAATGCAGATTGTAAGTTTAGTAGCATCGGTGGTCTTCATATTAATAAATACCAAGAATCTTAAATTGTGTACTAGAGGAAGGTGTCGATTCGACGACTAAGCAATTGGGGAAAATAGCTCATGTAATACAGTTTTAGATACAAAGTCTGGATTCTTGATCTGACTCATTAACTATATGCATGGAGTTTGTCAGAGTGGGAACTTCCCCAAATCCCCAAGCTTTTTGGTAAAGATGGGGGGTGCACTGTGCACACCTGTTTCCCGTAGGGATGCAACCGTGGCTAGTGGCAGCTGAACGGGAAAGCAGTCAGTTTTAGAGTGAAAACAATGGTCTTCCCTGTCACCTCCATTTCAGGAAAGTTAAAGGGAATCTAAATTCTCAAGAGCTTCGATCGGGCGACAATGGAAAATAGGGAAGGGCAAGGAGCACATGGAATCATGTTTGTATACACAGGACATATGAAGAAAGAAGCAATTGTTTTTGTTGCTGCAATTGGGAATTGATAAATGTCATTCTAAACAACCTTTGATGGAGATTTGTGACAAACTCACTCTCATGTCCAGGCTTCAAATTTGAAGCCTTCAAGGCCAATTTGAAGTAACAAAATTTCAGTCAAATAATAATATTGTGTTTAAACTTTGAAGTTACAGAATTTTAATCAAATAACAAAATTTTTAAATAATTGATGGGATCATGAATGGATAAAATGATGTACATACCTGTAAATTCATAGGATGTCAGCAATCTAGTCAGCCTTGAAGTTGAGCTCGGCAAAGAAAACAAATTTATTTATATATTTTTATGGCAAGCTAGCATTGCCAGCTTCGCTCCGCAAACTCTCCTAGAGGACTGGAGGAGATAGGGTAGGTGGAACATGGAAATAGCTCGACCATAGTAGAGTAGGGGTATAAGAAAAATCTTGTTTGTATTCCTGTAATATTAGATATTGATGGTCGGAGCGATGGAAGCATGGAATTCGAGCATTGACTTGATACAACAAAGAAAACACAAGGTGGGACTCGGGAGCTGCAGGATTGACTTGATACAACAAAGAAAACATAGGGTGTGAGTCTAGGAGCCGTAGACGGTAGGATTAAATTGATACAACAAAGAAATCACAGGGTTGTGTGTAGGGGCCACGGGCAAGAACAACAACCTGCAACATTACAAGAAGTTTCTGGATTGTGGATTTTTTCTGAAATGCCAAATTCGGGGCACATTAACATAATATATTATACATTGAATACTCAATTACCTCACGGAGTCAGAATTCACGAATTGGTATGTGATAACTGGTAACTTGGTAAGCCCGCTGCCAACAACACGTATGAGCCACCAACTAGGTTTAATAAATGTTTTGCTTCCATTAAATGTGTTAAACACGTAAGTGCTCACTGCAAACACGTGAACTTAGAAGCGTTCAAGCCATGGGATGCTCAGTGTAAGCATCCACGTAAGTTGGTCAATGATATTATTAGAGGCCCAGTGGTCCATGATCCATGGATGATCGAACATGTGGATATTGGAGAGTAACCGAGTTCCACTCCCAAGTCACCTAGCTAGTAACCACATTCCCAATTTCCCACTAAAAACTGTCAATGGGTGAAATTTGAAGCTAACCTTCTGTTGCAATTTAAAACAGTAGTGGTTAATTTAATTATTGAAGGGATTACCATGAAATTAAATTTTTTTTGCATGGTAAAATTTGAAGTGGCCTTCTATGACATGTAAAATGGCCTCTAAAGGGCCTTGAAGGCTTCAAATTTGAAGCCTGAATGCACCCAAATGAGCAATCATTAAAAACTGTGTTGCACATAATATTTCAACAAAAACACATGGCACTTAGGTTGAACCCTTTGTCATACAAATTTCTTTAATACCTTTAGTAAATTGTAGGAAAGAAACATACTAAGGTAATTAAGAACCCAAGAGGATCAACCCAATTAATAATTCACACTTCTCCTACTTTAGTTCATGCTTTTATTGATGTCTTATATTGGTACAAAACAAGACATTGATTCAATTAACAACTCTTCACACAACACCTACTATGTCACACCAATCTACTCCTAGTGTGACTATTGTTCTCTTTCCTGAATATCCATTGTAATATCATTTTATATATGGATTCTATAGATGTTGATGAGAGAAACTTACTTAATGAACTTGTATCCTTGCCACATCATATAAATATTTTCTTAACATTTTTTAATGTCAAATACAAAACTCTCAATTAACCATTTTAAGTGGATGTTCCCTATGCAACTCAATAGGCCATCCAATAACAATTATAAAAGAAAAAGGGTTGAGGTTCCATTTTAATTTAATATGTAAAGCAAGTTGAGTAAAAGATCCAAATCCTAGGCTCTATCAAGTGCCGAGAGGGATCAAATCTCCTGAGGTGCAAACATCTACTCGAATAGAGTCTAGAAACCCTCCCATACTGTCACTACATGTTGATTATTATTCTATAGGTTGATTGCTTTATTGTCGAATTGTTAGTGTGAGACATGATTGAGTCTAGAAACCCTCCCATACCATCACTATATGTTGATTATTATTCTATAGGTTGATTTCTTTATTGTCGAATTGTTAGTGTGAGACATGATTGAGTCTAGAAACCCTCCCATACCGTCACTACATGTGTCTAGTATAACCATGCAAAACTCCAGTCCATACAACCATCCATTGAAAAACATTCAACGTTTGCCCCATTCGGTACATTAATTATTCTATACATTATTCAAAATTAAGAAAAAAATACACTTTTCTTTACATTATACAAATCCACTAATTAGTAATTGAAATATCCCAAAAGATAACACATAAATCTTATAACTTGATTTTGTGTCTTGGTTAATTGACACATGTTCGATTCAAAACAAATTGTGCAAACAAATTGAACAATGAATCAAAGGGGCGGCAATCTTATAGACAAAATGTACAACAACAAAGAGGATAAACAATAGTCATAAATAAGATAAATTTTGGGTGAATCTTGATCTTGTCACCCGTGTGTACAATTAGCAACCTACAACATGGTACCTTAACTCCAATCTCTTTGCAACCTTTCAACAATAGTAAAAGAATAATTTTATAGGTTTGAGAGTAATAACCAATAGAAAGTGTTACCATATTGAGGATAATATGGTACATATCATGGTTTAATCCTAACAGAAGGAGTTATCGGAAGTGATTTATGGATCTAGGTTATTAACACTCAACTTTTGAGAGGTTTTATATGCCACCTTTGGAGGAGCGTCCCCTTTGAGGTCTCATTGCATGGAGTAAATAGAATTCAAGGGAACCCTAGCATTGCACATTTAGCTTTATAGAGCACCTACAGAGAAGTGCATGGAATTTTTGTCATAACATTTAACCTAGAGGTGTTATATCCATTAATTTGTACCTTTATTTGAAGAACGTTCCACTTTGTATGGTTTCTATCCTACTTTGTGGAGGATTCTCACACATTTGAAGCCAAATCCCACCTAAGGAGGTTTCTTATGCATGATTTATGGAGAGGAATTCGATTTTTTGGGGTCTTATTGAGCACTTTGTGGAGTTCATTTGTATTTGGTGGATCCACTTGCTATGATGCCCACTTTTTAGCATGACTTTGCATGCATTGGAATTCTGCCCTTTGGAGGCTATTTTGAGACTTCTTAGCATTACTTTATCATTTCTTGAAGGAACCCCCTCTTTCTTGGGATTTTATGGATCTTTGAGACTATACATGTAGCATTTATCTCGACATTCGTCCTTGTTGCCACGAAAACTGAAACCTAGATTTTTCATCCCTATATTGATGAATGTTCGTGGAACTCTAACAAACGTGGATATTGCCACGATTTTTCTGCCCTGACAAAAAAAAGTTAAAAAATCATTTTTTGAACCCACGAATGTTGAAAATGTGGAAAATTTTCGTGGAACAATCTACCCATATGTAGTAGTGTGAGGACCCCTTTTAGGATCATAGCCCCGATGCTAAGCATGATTTTTGGCAAGGAAAATGGGACTATCTACAGATTAAATTTGATACCTCTAATTCACTACGTACCCTTCCATGGCACAGTCTTTAACTGGGAAGAAATCATCTCAGACAGTCTGTCATCATCAATAGTAGCTACAAAAGGAGGTTTGACCCAGAAGAAGGAAAAATTATACATGTCTTCATACCTTGTGGATTGCATATTATCAAGGAACCCATTCCCTAAGATGGGGTGCATCTGGAACAGATTTGAATCTCTGGTATATATTGCTTATCAGATCTTGTGGGCCCATAAATATGCAAGTCATTATAAGCTCATATGTGAAGAATTTATCATGCCTCTCTACAAGTTGATTTTCAATAAAGAACCAAACTGCTTGTCTGAAAATGCCATGGCAGTCGTAGAAGAGTATGGGGATTACTAATTTTCATAGGAGGGAACGTATCTCAGGATGTATGGAGGTTCCCTAGCTCCATCCCCTTTTCCCAAATATGCGACTGATTATGTGGTCCACAAGGAGGCAGTAGGTCAAGTCTTCGTAAATGGGATTGGTAGGTTCTTGCATGATCATAAAAAAGCTTCATTCTCACCTTTTCCTTTCTGTATCGGGGCATACAAATTCTCCAAAGTTAAAACTGTTGAAGCTTTCATTCAATATTTGGAAGCTTTCCATTTGGCAAGAAGAGTTTCGCGAGGAATGACAGCTACAACAAGGTTGTTGAGCGTTGTGGAGAAATCAAAATACATTATGAATATGCCAATCACTTTGACAAAGATGAAGAAGTGCTTAGGAGAGCTAGCAACATAACTGATTTGAATAAAATATTTGTTCTCAAGGGTGGGGATGGTTCTAGTACTACTGCCAAAGCTTCTAAATAGAAAGAATTGCAAAGGAAAAGAGAGGAAGCCATAAGATTACAATTAGAAAAGGCAGAGCAGAGGCTTAAAGAGGAGACCGAAATAATTCATAAAGAAGAGGCCGACATAATTTAGAAAGAAGAAACTGAAATAATTCGGAAGAACGAATCTGAGAGGATTCAGAAAGAAGAAGTTGAGAGGTTGCAAGAAATGAGAGAAAGAGCAGAAAGAGAAGTGGCTGAACAACAAAAGAAAAGGGAGGAAGAATAAAATTCCAAGAAGGTTGTGGAAATGGGAAGCCTGAGCATGTAGAGTATGAATATAAACCCGCCTGAGGTATCCAATGCAATACTCACCAGAGGCCACCTACCATTGGCTGAGCTCAAAGTTACGCCATTTACCTCGTCAAAGGATCACACTGTGGCCCAATTAGACACAATCGTCTTTGACCATAAAAGAAAAACCATCTCAAATAGGACAGAAAATACACTGAAAATGGGCTCCCAATTGGATATCGTCACTATTCAGGAAAGCACCATCTTGGAGGGTACACACAAAGACCCCAAATTCATGGCATCTATCAATGTAGCTGTTTCTTAGGAAAATTAAGATAATATTGGCAAGTTGATGAATGATATTGAGTGAAGTAAAGGGAAGGTGCTCAAATTAAAAGATAATCTGGTGAAGGAGAGAGGAGTAGGGATAGAATTGAAAAGTTAACATGATGCCCTTTTATCTGAAAAGGAAAGAATAATAGATGAATACGAGAGCTTGGATTCAGTAAAAGAAGCATTAACTGTACAGTTAATGATTATGGAAGGTGAGGGGATTGAATTTGAAGCTCGGCTCACTCAGTTAGAATCAAGTGAGTCAGCTACCAACCAATAGGTTGAAGGATTAAAAGCTAAGGCGGAGCAATTGGTTAAGGAAAGAGAATCTTTAGCAGAGCAGTTGGAGTTAGCAGACAAGAGAAAGCTAGATATAACTCCATTCTATGATCAAGCTTGAAAAATACAATAACAAATATATCATTCTCAAATAATTCTCACATAAGGAATATATAAGATGAAGCTAATGATGGCAAGAATGAACGAGATATCTAGTGAGTCACAGGCATTCAAGACCGAACTGTTGGAAATTGCAGGTAAGGTTGGGAAACATATGGCCTGTAGGGAGATCAACTCAGAGTGCCCTAATCATCTTCCCCAAAAGACAAAAGACTACTTGAATTCAGAGATGGCCCTTCTATAATTCTGCAGGAAAGCCTCTAGGAGGATGAATAATGAAATTCCTAATGCCATTGAAAAATGCCACGACTTTTACAAGAGAATTTAACAGTTCCATGAAAAGTGTCCCATTCCTTTAACCCTGAAGATAAATGAGCTTCCAACAAAGGATCAATGCATAACACAACTACAAGATGGGTTGCAGGGAGACCTAGAATATCATGAAAGTAGATGACTCTCACAGAAGAAGATATTCATCACCTCGTGGGACAGGCTTCTATAAACGCATATTTCTTGGAGGACAGCTGCAAGGATACAACAGAAGGGGTGGCGCACATTGAGTCACAATTGTCAGTTCATGAAGTAACTCTACAAGTTTTGGATCCCATCAAATATAAGACCATAGTTGAAGAAGCTAACGCATGGGAATAATATATTTCCAGCTTGGAAGGACCCACATAATTGTAATTTGTAAATATATTGTATTTTCCTATGTAAGCACTAGAAGACAAATTTTGAGGAATCTTATGGTTAGGGTAGATGAAGAGACACTAGAAGAAATTTTTTTGTAAAGATAAATAGGGGAAGAGAATAGAGAGATGATACTTTTTCTAGCACAATAGAGCTGGACCATTTTTGTAAGAGAACTATTTTTCTTCTTAATAAGAAGGATCTGTTTCCTGGAAAAGCAAGCGCAGAGATTTTGCATGGAATGTGTGGAATGTTAATGTGGAACTACTTCTTCTTGCGTTCATAACTCATAATGTGAGATCGTTCTCACTTTCTTGAATTACTTCATGGTGATGAATGATTTTTCTTTCTGTGCAAATGTTTATGTGTTAAATGAGTAATAAATTGTTTTAATTATATTAGAGTTATCTTTGGTATTCTTTCTTTCTATTGTGAATGTGATTATTATGTTGAAACAACTATTTGTGAGACTTTTGTGAACATTTCCAGTATATTAATCTTAATTCAAAATTGCTCCCTACAGGGATAGGATAGTTAGGTTACATTGATTTAGAATAGGAGTAGTTAATTGATAAGGCAGAATCAGTAAGACGGGAGGTAACAACCTACGCATCGCTAGTGTAGTTTCTGCCTGTAAATTATATGAATTTAATTAGGGCACTTTCATTTCATACCTAAAATAAAATACATAAACGGTGAGTCGGTCCGTAATCGGTGGAAAGATTTTAAACAACCACACCTACAGTAGCCGGACTGTTAACCGGACGGATTCCCTACATCAAACGGTGAACAATCTGATTGGGCTTGCTTACCGGGGAGAATCCCTAACTATTGGTGTTGCGATTTTCGGGGCATCAACACGAGCTTAGGGGATGAATTTGAACATTTTTTTCCATCACCATATTGTACTATTCTGAGGGCAATGTTGACGCCTTGATTTTCTAACTCATCAGTATTTCTTTTGTTTTCTCTTAGAACGTGGAGGAAGATAACCTCAAGTGGATTGTTTAGAAGAGAATTTCTTTTTCATATTCTTTTGCACTGGGGGGTCCCTTTTACATAACCATATCTCATTTTCTGAATGACTTGTCTAGAGTCTCCAAAAACCATTAATTTAACAATATTTAACTTGGATGCAATTTCCATGCGGTGTAGAAGGGATAACCATTCAGCTACATTGTTAGATTTTTTCCCCAGTTCCCAAGCAAAGAAGTTGACAATTTTTCTCCGGGATAAAAAATGATCCCCCCTTACACCTGCCTCCCCTGGATTACCCTTAGAATACCCATAAAAAAATAAGGATTATCTATGATGCGACCCCCACCAATGCTTGAATTCCTCTCTATTCTTTCTTATTTCCCAATCTGAGAAGGCCTTCTTTGTGTTGAACTAAAGAGGCCTCGTCTGCAAAAAAATTATTACACCACATGGATTCCTTCAAGGATAGATCTTCCAATCTTAGAAGGGATATTCCTTTGGAGCTAAGAATTTTAGCTATCAAGTTTATAGCTATGAAAGAAGATCTATTATGATCACCCTTGTTGTCCTCAAATATGATTTTATT
The DNA here is from genome assembly GCA_027924585.1 of Larix kaempferi. Lineage (NCBI taxonomy): Eukaryota > Viridiplantae > Streptophyta > Pinopsida > Pinales > Pinaceae > Larix > Larix kaempferi. The sequence continues at coordinate 8,240,250 of BSBM01000264.1, forward strand.
TCTTTCTATCCAAACCTACCTACAAATATTCATAGGGACCATTTTCCAAATTCTTAATAGGGTAGGTTTTTTTTGGAGGGATCCCGGGAAAAATCTTTCCCAGTTATTAATCATTTCGACAACCTGCCCAAGGATTGTGAAGTTTTCACACATAATCCCCATAACTTTCTCCCAAACTTGATCATAAAATTCATAATCTAAAAAACGATATTGGGCATTGTCTGAGGAGCCTTTGCATAAAACAAAACATGAAGGGCCTTCTATCCCTCTTTTGTTAATATTATCACTGTAAGGAGTTTATTATGAGATAAGATCCAAAAGAAAACATTAATCTTTGGTATGCAATCCGAATTACATACCTTTGGCCAAAATTTAGAGGCAGGATTCCTATTGTTGTTTTCCAGTGTGTTGTATCCTTCCTTGACTGTGTAAAAGCCAGCTCAACCCCATCCTCTGTTGTCTTTGATGTGAAGAAGGATGGGATATTTTCCATGAAGGAGAGATTGTAGTGAGGAGTAATCCTGCTATAATTGATCTGGTGGGTCCAGAGGAAGCCATCCCTTCCACGTTCTTGAGCTCTTCCAAACAGAGATGTCCTTCAGACAATGGTAACCAGAGTTTTGCATCCATTCTCATATACCTAATATTCTGGAAAGGATTCAAGTGGAGGAGAGCCTAGAATATTATCTATCCAAATTTGTTTTTCTTCCCATTTCTAGGAATCTAGTAGAGATTGTCTCTAATTAGACCAACATAATCTTTGCATAATTTCCAAGTGTTGTTACCTTTCCCTACCAGTGGGAGTTATATACTTCTTAATCACAGTCTTATCACATACTTCTTCCTATGCACTTATTGAACCACCATTCCTTCTTACAAGTTATCATCCTCCATATTAGTCTAGAACCCATGGCTTTATTCATTTCGTTGGGTTCTCTAATACCCAACCCTCCTTCCCTCTTAATTTCCTTAATTGTATTCCAATTTACTAGGTGGAATATTTTGCTTTGGGTTCTCCCTCCTCGCCAAAGGAATTTTCTTATTTCAATACTGATAGTATTCATCACATTATTTGAAGCTAGGAGGATTGCACTTATAAAAATGAGATAGGAAGAGAGAACACAATTTATTAATGTGAGCTTACCTGCCAAATTTAGCCACCACAGTCCCCAGGGCTGGATCTTATTTTTTAATTTTCTGAGTACCATAGGTCCATGTGGAGGAATTAGCTTTGTTACTGATGATAAGAACTCCCAAATATTTAAAGGTATCCCAATCGATATTTCCTTTAACCCCAAGAGCCACTTCTAAGTCCCTTAGAAGTTTTGGATTGCAATTCCATCCATAAAGACTACTCTTACCATCATTGGCTTGTCCTCTCGAGGCCCGAAGATAAAGATCTAAGGTGATTTTAAAATATTGAGCTATTTGCACTGAGGCGCATCCCATTAGGATTGTATCGTCTTGTTGATGCCTCGAATGTGTAGGTGCTGGAATGGTTTCCAAGGAAAACAACAGGGAGTGAAAACCCAGCCAAAGGCTTCAAGTAATCCTACGCAAGTATTACCCTATCCTCGATCTGTTTGGTGTGGTTAACACCCACAGATATTCGGCCTCCGTTGGCACTCTATGAGTTGGTGAATTTGCTCCTTAAAAGGGAGACTTTGGATTAAAGCTAAAGCCAATCCTAAATGAATGCAATCTAAAGTTAATAATTCTGCAACTATGAGAAGAAATTCTAAAGTTACAGAAATGAAGATTTAAACCGAAGATATTAAAATAAAATACTAACTAAACGAAATTCTAATTAATAACCTACCTAAGGACCTATCCCGGGAGCGAAGTATTTTCAGATAAATTTAACGCATATAAAAGATAATTACTCCATTGCTTAAAGAAATTCAAACAACTCAACAATTAATAGGCACATCAATTTTTCTACAAAATGAACAATAAGAAATTATTGCCGTTTGGAAAATATTGTTTATACGTTAAACCTCCAGTCATTTCTCACAATCAGATTAAACAAACCTGCCACAAAATAATGCAATAAAACATTAGCTACAAATGTTGCACAGAGAATGGTCAAATATAATTATTAATTCAAATGAGAAAATGCAGAAAAATCCTATATAACTCATATGAATCTGTGTAAAATGATTGTTGTAATGGTTTCTGGTCTTTTATTCCAGCTTCAATAAGAAATTACAAAGCTGTATAATCTGCCCAGAAATCCTGTGGATAGAACCTTCGTACATTATCCATTGAAAGAAATTTACAAAAGATTGCAGAGAAGAAAACATTCATTCTCTGGTATGAAGATCTCTCCGTGGAAGCGTTTCCTCAGTTCTGAAAGAAAAATCTGTCCAACTCTGTCGAGCGCTTCCACCACTTTGGTAGTCGAAGATATTCCCTTTATATAAGCAGCCTCATGCCTTTCCTCCTTACTGTTCATTCAATGAATTGGATTTGATTCAATCGCTTCCATTGAAGATGGAGACATGCTCGTGTTGATGTATATGTAACTTCGGAATGTATTTCACCCATGTATTTCATCTATGTATATTGTACTCCTATCGAGATGTTATTATTCCTCTATACGAAAGTGTCGTCATTTGTATTGACAAGTGTCACAAGTGTCGTAACTTGCCGATGGGTTATTATACCACCATGTGTGCGGTCGGCCCTGATTAAGTTAATATTGGGTTATTGTACTAAGCTAGACAAGTCGGCCCCATAAGGTTATTGGGCAATCAGGACAAGTATAAATAGAGATCTTCCGATCTCTATTTGGATCACTCATAACTCACTCTTCCTTCACTCGGAAAGTGGCGCACATGTGAGGAGAAGGATCAGCTGCTAAGAGGAGTCTATCTCTATGTACTTTGGTTGTACTATTGCTCTATCTATCTCTGAGGAAGTTGTGGGGTTTTTCACCTTAGGGTTTTCCCCACGGAAACTTTGTGTGTCTATTGTCTCTTATGTTTGCTTCTTGTGATGATTGACATGCTTGCTATGATTGATATGTATTGATATACTGTACATGTTATCCTCTCAATAAAGATCCTAAAGTAGCTTGAATTAATGCTCAAAATTTAACATGGTATCAAAGCTAACCTAATACGAAGACATTGTGCAATGACGGAAACTAGGGTTTCTTGTTTATTGGGTTTCTCTCCACAGATTTTGGAAAAGTAATATGATAGATTGACTCTCCTCAGCAAGGTGAATCTATCTGTCCAATCATAATTCAGTTCTGAGCACTTTTAGTTTTGGTCCTAAATAGGGTTTCCTCAAAAATAGGAATTTCTGAAATTTGAAGACACAACTAGAAGCTCCTTGGAAAAATCGAAGTTTAGAGCTTTGGATCAAGATTTTTGGTTGGGTAAATCTCTGGGAAACTCAAACCCTAATTCAGGGTCCTCCTCAGTGAATCTGGAAAGACTAAAAGGAATTTCTGAAGGGTGAAACTTTGCAGAACTCAAATTCTGAGTTTACTAGGCTGATCAGCTCATCGCGACGCATCTTTTTATCCTTTCAGAAAGTTGAAATTCACATTTTGAATTTTTAGGGTTTCTCTGACAAACCCTAATCTGGGACCAGATCTAGTTTTCAGCAAATCAAGTGGTAAGACCTAAATCTTTTCTATTTCCATTTGAAGTACTCTTTAAAATGTCTCACCACACCAAGATTGAGGATAAGCTTGAAGGGGATGATAACTTCTAAGCCTGGAAGTATAGGATTGGGTTAATCCTGGAAGAGAATGAGTTGGACTCATATATAAAAGAAAAGATCCCTATCCTAGAAGATGAAGAGGCTAAGATATTGCATAAGAAGAACTTGATCAAGGAAAAGAGAATCATTACTGATTCTATCAAGGAACATCTCATCCCCCATATGTCATCTCTGAAAACACCCAAAGAGATGTTTGATTCCCTATCCAAGCTATTTGAAGGGAAGAACATAAATCAGAAGATGACTCTGCGGAACCAATTGAAAGGGGTAAAACTTCAGAATGGAGAATCCATTCAATATTATTTTTCTAAGGTCTCTCAGATCAAGGAACAAATAGAAGTAGTGGATGAAATGGTGGAGAATGGTGAAGTTGTGATGAACACTCTGAATGGCCTATCCAAGTCATGGGACTCCTTTATTCAAGGAATCTGTGCAAGAAAGAAGTTGGTATCCTTCAGCAGACTACGGGAAGAATGCTCACAAGAAGAAGCAAGGCTCGTAGGATGAGAAGAAAAGATGGGGAATGAAGATCAAGCTCTCACGGCTCACACCAAGAAAGGGAAGTCCAAGAGAGAGCCATCTCACTTCAAGAAATCTTCACGTCACCATAAATAAAGGAGAATATGATTCACCTGTAATGAAAAGGGACATATTGCCATAAATTGTCCCAATAACAAGAAGGACAACAACAAATTCAACAAGAAGAAGAAGGGCAGCAAAAGAAGGTACCATGCTCATGCTGTCGAGGATGATGAACCTCCCAAGAAGAAGGCTAGAGCAGAAAGTGATGATGATGACTCATCAGCAACGAAGAGTATGTTCTAATCTCTACTCTCACAGGTACTATCTCTCATGGTTGTAATGATTGGCTTATTGACAGTGGGGCTTCAAAACACATGACTAGGTTCAAAGAATCCTTTGCTAATCTATCTGAAAATGAGTCATCCCATAAGGTGAAACTTGGGGATGAATACCAATACCCTATCAAAGGAAGTGGTGAGGCCTCCTACAATCTAGACTCTGAGAAGTATTTGAAGATGAAAGATGTTTTGTATGTACCTGGGCTCAAGAAGAACCTACTCTCCATATCCGCATTGGATGCAAAAGGTATGAGGGTTGCATTTGTGAATGGCCAAGTTCTAATGTGGCCAAAGGGAAATACCATAGATGATACAGTAGTGATTGGAGAGAAAGAGGGAGGATTGTATAAACTAAAGGGACAACCTGAACATGCCATGGTGCATGAATCCATGGAGCCAAGTGAACTTTGGCATAGAAGACTTGCTCATATGCATTATAGGGAACTTCCAATTGCAAGAAAAGTTGTAGAGGGTCTTCCTGAAATCAAGACCAAACATGAAGGTGTTTGCAAAGGATGTGCAAAAGGAAAGAACATAAAGAAGGCATTTCCAAGTAGTGAAACCAAGGAAAAAGATATCTTGGAAATTATCCACTCTGATGTATGCGGTCTGATGTCATCCAGTTCTCTGAGTGGGTATGTTTACTATGTCTCTTTCATTGATGACTTCTCCAGGAAGACTTGGGTTTACTTCTTGAAGAACAAGTATGAAGTGTTCAACAAGTTCAAGGAATTCAAGGACTTGATAGAAAACCACACTAAAAAGAAGTTCAAGACCTTCAGATTCGACAATGGTGGAGAATTCACTTCAAGTGCTATGCAGTAATTCAGGAATTAAGAGGGAGTTCACTACTCCTTACAACTCACAATAGAAAGGTGTAGAAGAAGTTAATTTAGAATAGGAATCCAGCAGCTCCTGCAAGGAAGCAAAGATTCAGAGGGAGTCCACCCAAGAAGCAAACAAAGATAAGTATTTGAATTGTCATTTCTTGTATATTATGTTTGTTTAAAATAATGTTATTCAGTGATGTATATGCTTATTTTCATAGACTTAGGTTGTGTATTATGCATATTAGAATAATTGCATTGATGAACAAGATACTACTAATATGCAAGTAATGGGTAAGTGGCCTATGGTACTGTACAACATTCCATTGCTACTTATCTAGAAAGAAACCTCTTTGTTGACATGTTGGGAGTTGTGCACACTCTTAACAATGTTCTGGTAGAAATTGGAAGGCATCTAGAAAGTTATGGGATATGGATAAATGTTGTATTGAAGCATTGGCTAAAATAATTGCATGACTGTATGACATATATTCTTATGTGTAAGATTTTGTTATGAAACTATGAGATGTTTCTAATCATGCAATTTAACTTGTCTTGTAGGAAAGATCGTATACCATCACCTACAAAAGAAGGACTACAACATTTGTTCCAGCAACAAAGTTATCTATTAAAGATATTGAAGATATTGAAGATATTAAAGATATTGAAATTCCCAGGATTTGGGATGAAGTAATGGAAGAATGCCATGATCCGTCGATCATGAAGAATTATGTTTGGGATGTTGTCCCAAGACCTGAAGGGAAGTCTGTTGTGACTTCCAAATGGATCTACAAGATCAAGCATGCTGCAGATGGCGGCATAGAGAAATACAAGGCAAGATTCGTAGCTCGTGGCTTCTCTTAGAAGGAGGGAATAGATTGTGAAGAAACTTTTGCTCCTGTAGCCAGGTACACTTCCATCAGATTAGTACTTGCTCTGGCTGCAGTGATGAAATGGAAGATACACCAGATGGATGTCAAGACTGCTTTCTTGAATGGTGTAGTTGAAGAGGAAGTGTATGTGGAGTAGCCACTTGGTTTTGAGACACATGACAGGGAGTCATATGTGTGCAGACTGAAGAAAGCCTTGTATGGCTTGAAGCAAGCTCCTAGGACTTGGTATGGTAGGATGCACAGTTTCCTATCCAGTTTGGGCATTACCAAGAATAAAGCAGATTCCAACCTTTATTAGAAGGTTGAGGAAGGCAATCCAGTGATACTACTTCTGCATGTGGATGATCTGTTTGTAACAGGTGATGATAGTTTGATTGCTGATATCAAGAGGAAGCTTGTAGCCGAGTTCGAGATGAAGGAATTGGGGATGATGTACTATTTTCTAGGCATGGAGGTGTGGCAAAGTGCAGATGGTATCTTCCTTGGATAAGGGAAGTATGCAGTAGAGATCCTGAAGAGGTTCGGGATGATGGACTGCAAGGCCATGGCCACATCTATGGCATCGAACCTGAATCTTCTATGTGATGCTTCATTTGAGCCAGTTGATGTCACTATGTATCGTCAGATAATTGGGTCCTTGATGTACCTGACGAACACGAGACCAGATATTTGCTTTGCGGTGAACACATTGAGCTAGTTCCTGATGGATCCGAGGAGTGTTCACCTGGTTGCTGTAAAGCATATTCTGAGGTACATGAAGGGTACAGTTGACTATGGGCTCAAGTATGATGCGAATCAAAAGTTTAACCTACAGGGCTATGTTGATTCCAATTGGGCAGGTAGTGCTGCAGATAGGAAGAGCACTTCAGGGTGCTGCTTCAGTATGGGATTAGGTGTGATCTCTTAGTTTAGCATGAAGCAGTCCTGCGTAGGACTAAGTACAGCCGAGGCAGAGTATGTTGCAGTCTGTTCGGATAGTTGTGAGGCAATATGGCTGAGGAAGTACTGTCTAAGTTATTTGATCTACCATTAGAGGCTACTGGTATATTTTGTGACAACCAGAGTTGTGTGAAGCTGTCTGAGAATGCGGTGTTCCACGACAGGTCGAAACACATAGAGATCAAATATCACTATATCAGGGATATGGTGCAAAGAGGAGCAGTGACACTCCTGTATGTTGCGACGGACGAGCAGATTGCAGATGTGTTGATGAAGCCACTAGCCAGAGTGAAGTTTGAGTACTTTAGAGAGAGGCTTGGTGTTCTTCAGGTCGATGACACTTCGAGGAAGAAGTGATGGAGACATTTGTTGTAGCCATTCCTAGCATGGTGAAAGGGGGATCTTTCACATGGCTTTGGATGTAAGCGTTGGATGATGAGCATCAGGATGATGTTCTAGTTTCTGCTTCGTATGATCAGTTGGATCATTTATGTATGTATGCATCATGTTGGATGTTGGATATGATCAGTTGGATCATTTATGTATGTACGCATCATGTTGGATGCTGGATATGATCAGTTGGATCATTTATGTATATATGCATGATGTTGGATGCTTGGACCATGTATCTGTATATGTATCAAGTGGATACGTTGTATGATCAGGTAGATCATGTATGTTGATATGTGTCAGGTAGATACATTGTGTGGATCATGTATCTATGTATGTATCAGGTGGATACACTGTGTATGGTGATATGTATCAGGTAGATACTTGGTATGCATCAGGTAGATGCATTGTATAATCAGGATGATCATGGATGACGAGCTTCTCCTGACGACATGCATCAGGACGATGCAGTGATGATGATTAGAATGATCATGTGTACATCAGGATGATGTATGGAGAGTATCAGGTTGATACTTTATGGCCATGGACAAGTTGTGCAGATGAGCATGTAAGTAGACCTAGGAGATCTGGACAGGATGAAAAAGGCCTCAGATGCTCTTTCGAGGCATTGCTCTGGGAGGACATGTAAGTAGACCTGGGAGATCTGGATAGGATGAAAAAGGCCTCATATGTTGTTTCGAGGCATTTTCCTATGGCATGTAAGTGGACTTGGGAGATATAGACAGGATGAAAAAGGCCTCAGATGCTCTTTCGAGGCATTTCCATGACCACAGGTAATATGCTCCTGGGAGATCTAGACATGATGAAAAAGGCCTCAGATGCTTCAGCCAGGTTTTGTGGTGGACCACATGTAATGTGCTCCTAGGAGATCCAATAGGTAGAGCTGTGTGCTCGTAATAGCCTGGGATGCTTCAGCCAGGTTTTGTGGTGAGATCACATGTAATGTGCTCCTGGGAGATCCGACAGGTAGAACTATGTGCTCGTAACATCCTAGGATGCTTCAGCCAGGTTTTGTGATGGGTCACATGTAATGTGCTCCTGGGAGATCCGACAGGTAGAGTTGTGTGCTCGTAACAGCCTGGGATGCTACCGCCATGTTTTGTGACGCACATAATAAGTCCTGAGGATTCCACAGTATGGCCAATGATGATGAAAACCTGCAGGTGGTGGGCCTACATCCAGTATGAAAAAGGACTGGCTCTGTAGAACTTCCTATGACGAGTAGATTCAGAGATTGATTGAGATAGCAGCAGCAGTGACGATGATGATGATTCGAGGATGATGATTTGTTGATGATGATCCAGAGAAGAAGACTTGTGCTAGCATGTGTCGAGAAATACCTTCCTAGTTAAGAGGGAGTGTTGATGTATATGTAACTTCGGAATGTATTTCACCCATGTATTTCATCTATGTATATTGTACTCTTATAGAGATGTTATTATTCCTCTATACGGAAGTGTCGTCATTTGTATTGACAAGTGTCGCAAGTGTCGTAACTTGCCGATGGGTTATTAGACCACCATGTGTGGAGTCGGCCCTGATTAAGTTAATATTGGGTTATTGTACTAAGCTAGACAAGTCGGCCCCATAAGGTTATTGGGCAATCAGGACAAGTATAAATAGAGATCTCTCAATCTCTATTTGGATCACTCAGAACTCACTCTTCCTTCACTCGGAAAGTGGCGCACATGTGAGGAGGACGATTAGCTGCTAAGAGGAGTCTATCTCTGTGTACTTTGGTTGTACTATTGCTCTATCTATCTCTGAGGAAGTTGTGGGGTTTTTCACCTTAGGGTTTTCCCCAAGGAAACTCTGTGTGTCTATTGTCTCTTATGTTTGCTTCTTGTGATGATTGACATGCTTGCTATGATTGATATGCATTGATATACTATACATGTTATTCTCTCAATAAAGATCCTAGAGTATCTTGAATTAATGCTCAAAATTTAACAGCTCGCGATCTGGTGTAGCTCTCATGTTTCATCGCTTTCCTGAATCCGTTTAAATGAGTTCATCCGTCTCCTAAATGTTGGTTCTTGCATCATGATTTTACCGTGTGAACCTTGTACTTCCATTTTAACCTGCACAAAAGTCAAATCGAGATATTTGTCAGAAATTCTTTTCAATATATCAATAACCTTTTACCCTTCAATCAACTAGAAAAGAAATCTGAAATGAGATGTGAATAAAAATGGTGACAGATTTGTTGCAATTTCAGGTTCCGACGCCCGCGATCTCTTCCTTTTCATACGGTAGTACGTGGAATAACTCTGTTAATACACAGCGTTTAAACCTGCGACGAAATTGTAATCAATTTAGAAAATTTAAACCTGTGCCAAATAAACGAAAACTTCTTCAATGATAAGGTACATGGTAACATGATGCAATAAGTGAATGGATTATGGTGGAACTTTAGCATGTATTCAGGAGCAAACAGTTGGCGATTCTGGACCCAATCCTCTCCAACACTTTAACTTTTGTTGAAACATTCCACCGACTTTAATTGAGTAAAATAAAAGGGCATGTTACGATTTGAAAATCGATTATCTTGCAGCGACGTGACAGTATATCTTGCCAAAAACTTGATATTCGGTTAATGGGTAGCAGGAAGCGGAAGAATATTTTGTGGCAATGATGTGCTTCTTTTTCAACAAAATCTGTTAACATAGTGTACATTGTTCCTTTAATGGCAGGATGATAAGGTAGCGATGATGGCGTTCTTTCAAACAGAAAAATCATGGAGATTTTGGTGAAGAACAGCTGGTCGATCATTTGCAAATAGCTTGCAACGTGGAGGGTAGCCTTTTTTTGACAACGCTCTTCCCAGTGAGTGGAGCGATCTTTATGTGGCAGTTATCAAGGTGGAAAACAAATAATGGCTTCCCAATAAGTTCGCGATAATGTCATTTTGACTTGAGATTTTGGCGAGCTTAAACACGATTTCAACAAACATTAAAGGAAACCATCTTAATAATCACACACGTCAAACTGTGGCTTTAATTAATGGCATGAAGAACATTATACCAGTCTAGATCCAAATTTTAGTCTCTATCAAGCGCCGGGATCAAATCTCTCGAGGTGCAAACCTCTCCTTAAATAGCTCCTTGAATGCAATACCTAAGCCACCTAATCCTAAGTTCTAAAATCTCTAGTTTAAGTCTCATATTTACTTTTTACTTTGTATTATTCTTTTTTGTTTATGGTCAACATAATATTTATTACTTTTTACTTTGTATTATTATTTTTTTTACTTTGTATTATTTTGTTACTGGAAAAACACTCTAAAGTCTCATATTTACTTTTTACTTTGTATTAAAAGTAAAAAGTAAAGTCTCTAGTTTAAGTCTCATATTTACTTTTTACTTTGTATTATTCTTTTTTGTTTATGGCGGACATAATATTTACCACCTAATCGTGAGCTCTAAAGTCTCTAGTTTAAGTTTCATATTTACTTTTTACTTTGTATTATTCCTTTTTGTTTATGGCCCACATAATATTTATTACATTTTACCTTGTATTATTGTTTTTTTTGTTTACTTTGTATTATTTTGTTACTCGACAAACACTAGACTCACAAGATCTCCCCCATACTGAGCTATAGAGCGCCTCTCAGTGCAATGCCGAGCCTGGCAAATAAATGTAAATCTTAGTAACCTTTTTGAAGTTATCTTATATGAAATATTGCTCTTTCTATTATTAAAAAAAAAAGACAAAATTGATAAATCATATAGATTATTAAACTTATGTTAATCACTTAATAAAGGCATATTAGATTGAAAATAAAATTTGAATCACCATCCCAACTCCCATGTCATAACAATTTCCCTTTTTCAAAAAAGAAAATGTTTATATATTTTATTTTAACATGTTAGCATCAAAATTTTAAATATGAAATATTAAAAATTTCTTTTGATTACTTATTAAAATGAGAGACCTATTTCAAACCCACGTAAATGAGTTCATCAAAAGTTCTGATGGAACTTGGTGAAATTTTAAGATTTTCAAACATTTTCCCTTAATCTTGATGTGAACGTATATCAAAGAGATCATAGTCTTTTATTTAAAGAGTAATAGTTTTCCAAGAACATATTTGAGCTCAAACATAATTTGGATAAAATGATAAAGCTTTATAGAATTGATACTTAAAAAAGGTATATAAAAATACAAAAGTATTATTTATTTCACCAAATTCATAAGAAAATCAAAGATGGCTTTTAAAATGATAAAATAATCTTATTTATAGATATGAATATAGAGTGATTATAAGAGTCAAAATAAAGAACTTCTTGAAGTGACTTAATTAAAATTGATAATTCAGTCAAAATTTCAAGCTATGAAAAATATGTTGTAGAGCCAAGAAGAAATGAAAAAATACAAAATAAACACATAAATCAAACCACCAAATCTTTTATCTCAAGAAATTTAAATGTGTAGCGAAAAGACTGAGGAATCGAATAATGAAAGCCATGAAACCATCTTCAAATCAAGCGAGAAAAATATTTACAAAATCCTAATGGGGGGCCCTTTATTTGGAACAAATCAAGGGGAGTTGTTGGGGTACCAATACGTCTGCAAATTGGGAATGATTTAATGGTTGAAATCCTCTTGCTATAATTATACCTGGCATGTTTCCTTCCAACACTAATATGTTGAGCCTTCTGCTAAGAGCGTCTGCCACGAGGATGTAAAGGAAAAGAGACATAGGACAACCTTAACGTAGTCCCATGGATATGCTAAAGAAGTCAGTAGGATTCCCATTCACAAGCGTAGCAATCCAAGGAGCTCCAATACAAGATTTGATCCATCTTATGAAATTTTCAGAGAACCCGAATTTTCCAAGAATCAAGAATATAAAGTCATGTCTAACTCTATCGAAGGCATTATCTAGTTCAAGTTTAATTTCCATACGTGCCTCTTTTCTCTTCTGACTGGAATGGATTTCCTCTTGAATCGACAGGATGTTGTCATAAAGTTGTCTTCCTAAGATAAAGCCACCTTGATTTGTTGATATTAGCCTTGGAAGGTGCCTTTTGATCCTACTTGATATAACTTTAGTCGATATATTGTAAGAGTAATTACAGAGAGATACGGGGATAAATCTATTTATAGCAGAGGGGTTCTTTTCTTTTGGGACAAGATCAATGAAGGAGGAGTTTGTGGCCCCTCCTATTCGATCCCTGCTTCTCATCCAGTTCAACATTTTAATGAGATATTTCTTGATAAAGGGATAGATTTTCTTGTAGAAATGAATTGAGAATCCATCTAGGCTAGGAGCCTTATCCAGGTGAAGGGACCAAACCTATTTTCGAACTTCTTCCTTAGATATAGGTTCACAAAGAGTGACATTGTCTTCTTTTGAAATGAGGTGGGGGGTATCCTCACACAATTGCTCCATCTCGGCCTTAGACACCTCTTCTGCTTCATTGTAGAGTTTTTCAAAAAAATACTTAATCTCTCTTTTGATCTCTTGTTGTTCAGATATTTTTTCTCCATTATCTTTATTCAGCTCTATAATAGTATTTTTCCGATGCCTCCCTTTGCATTGATTATGGAAAAATTTGGTGTTCCTGTCTCCTCCCTTTAAACAGAGGCTTCTAGAACGCAAGTGACATTTCTCTTCTTCTTTTCTGACAAGGCCTTGGATCCTCCTATCCAGTTCTTTTCCTTTTATCATAATTTCTTCAATGAATGGGGTTTCCTCCATGTTTTCTTGCAGTTTCTCCAAGGAAGCTTGTGCTTCTTTTTTTCTAATCCAGGGTCTTTTTAATTGCTCACTACCCACTCCTTTAAGGCCAACTTGACATTTCTTAACTTTGATTCCCATATAAATCCTAGGGAGCCAATAAAATGATGTTTCCAAGCTTCTCTCATTAATTCCAGACATCCTTTAGTATTCAACCATACCGGATTGAATTTGAAGGGGATGGATCCCAAATTACCTATTGTTGTGAAGTAAAGGGAAATGTGTCTGCGATCAGAGATTGCTACCGCAAAATTTTTTGAATCTAGAATGCAAGGATTATTAAGAAAAGAGGAACTCAACAAGAACCTATAAAGTCTTGTTGCAATATGTCCTGGCCCAGAACACTTGTCGTTCCTGGTGAACTTCCCTTTTTTTGGTTTGATATCTGTCAAATTCTAGGAAGTTTGAAGATATTCAATCCTTTCTCCAAAGGTGTCCCTTCCGTTGGAGCCTCCTCTTCTCTCATCATCTGAGATAGTTGCATTAAAATCCCCAGCAATAATACATGGATTATTCATCTTCCCTTCTCATTGTGATTCTAGGGAATTCCAGAAGTCTTCTTTTTGTCCTTAGATGGTAGGGCCATATACATTTCCCAACCAAAAAATCTCATGATTAGTTAAATATTCAAGTTCAACCAATAACCAATTCCTATTAACAATGGAAGTGAGAAGCTAAAAGTTAGTTTTATCCCACCAGGTGATAAGACCACTAGAGGATCCTCCAGCGCTAACTTTGTTACCTTATCCATTTATCCAAAACTTATTCATGACATAGATACTATCTTCCGCTTGCATTTTAGTCTCCTGGATCATGAAGATTGAGGTGTTTTCCATTTTATTAATCCTTTTTACTGATTCCATTTTCTGCTTGCCCCCCAACCCTCTATAATTCCAAGAGACCACTTTCATTATTTCTTCTGTGATTGAAGTGGGGCCTTGTCCTTATTTTCCTCTGTAACTCCTTTAGTATGTTTCCCTACTGGGAATATCCTTATGTGTTGATCTAAACTGGTTTTCTTACCTGTCGCTTTTTCCCGAGCTGCTTCCTGATCTCTCAGAGTTTTATTGGGATTTCGTCCTTTTTTTGCATGGGGCTTTGCTTCTTCTTCTATGCTTTCCCATGTCTCTTCCATATTTTCTCTGGCTTTACACCTTGTCACCGATCCCCCTAGGTTGAGAGAGACTTCAGGCCGTATTTCAACACAAGGATATGGGGGGAGAATGGAGACCCGATTCTCCTGATCCTGGTATATTTATATCGGAACATGAGTTGTTTCCATAACCTTGTAGTATTCCATCATTTTTTCCTCTAGTGTCCTGTGTTCTTCCTTGTTAGCTTCACTGGAGAGGGGTTGAAAACTGTTTGAAACTAACTTCCTCTTACTTGGAGATTGAGTAGGGTTAGGGTTTGATTTGTTCCCTTTTTTCATGGTCACCTCATTCCATTCTTCTCCTTGGCCTTCTTCAAATTCCTGCTACTTTATTTTTGGACAAAGCCTTTCTAAGTGGCCATATTCATGGCATACTTTGCATTTGAAGGGGATTTGCTCGTAGTCCACTATTTGTAGATGAGTCCATCTATCCATAGAAATGTTTATAGCTTCTAGTAGACCCTTTTCTAGATCTACTTCAACACATATTCTTGCACATGAGAACATTGGAGGTTTAGACCTTGACTTGTCTATATAGTTCCCTAGAGAATTCCCAATTACTCTCATATCCTCATCATTCCAACAATGCAAAGGTAGATGAGGAAGCTTGAACCAAAATGGAATGGTTGAAGGGATGTATTTTTCAGGGTCAAAAGATAGGTCCTATTTTTTTATGTACATGACTCTAGGTCCCATGAAGTATGGTCCATTTTTGAAGATCAGGTCTCGATCTTCATTTTTCTCAAACAAGATCAATACAAAAAACCCTTTACCACAGAAGATTTGTTGTACTTCCCATTGTATTAATGGTCTCCAGTTCTTGTTTAACCATATCTCGGTATCCTTAGGAGATGGCCAAATACCTATGAAGTGGCTGATTAAACCTTTCTCTGATAAGGCTAATGTTTTGCTTTTGGAAGCTGTGGACGAGAGTTTCACTTCTAGAACTGCCGCATTTTTGACAAATTCAGAGTCGTTCAGAGGGGGGGCCTACTGGAGGAAAGTTTGATCATCACGATTCTACGAAATCTGTCCTCCAAAATCTTGCTTTGTTCCTCTGGATCAGGGTCCAAGGGAGGAGGAGGGACCATTAGTCTCAAGCACATCAAAAACCTAGCTCAGATGTGAACCAGTCTCACTCGATCCTTAAGCACTCATTTCTCAAAAATGTAAATCTAGTTGCTATAGCAGTGACAACAATGATGATGAACATTGTCCTGAGAAAAAGGTAGAAGAATCAATGCAAGGTATGATCACTTCACGACTTTATATTTTCCACATAGGTACTTCAAAAATTTCTATTAGGGAATCAATATTGTCATTTTCCAAACTAGTATGGTTTTTTTTCCATAAAATGTTCAGCGGGAACCATCACACCAAGATCATTGTTTGGAAGGGGAAGGTGCATCTAACCAAGAAGAGCATGGTTTGGAAGGGGAAGGTGCATCTAAAAAAGAAGAGCATGGTTGTAAGGGGAGGATGCATCTAACCAAGAAAATCATGGTTTGGAAGGGGCAAGTGCATCTAACCAAGAAGAGAATGGTTTGGAAGGGGTAGGTGCATCTAACCAAGCTAGTATTGAAAAGAATGCCAAAAGGAAGGGTAGAGGACCAACAAAATGTCTTTTTAGAAATACTTTAGAAGGCATTGCATTACCAAAAATTTAAGTTAATGAGAGGGGCCAACCAGTTGGTCTAGGTTCATACAAATTTACCTCCCGTATAGGTGTCTTTGCAAGGGGAATTCTAGGCATCAAGTTTATGGATTGGAAGCAAGTTCCGGAAGCATTACAGAAAGACACAAGGAATGCAATCAATGTGAGCATCAACCAAATAATGATTGGATTTATTTATTTATTTTATTTATGCATGTTGGCCACGTGTGTGACAAATTTGGTTTCAAATAACACTATCTGTCTAACAATGACGTGTTTATCTATTGCAAAGCAACTTCCAAGTAGATCCTTCAGCATAACAGTGGTGTAATAAAGTAATATCTTATGCCTCCGAAATTATAGATATCGTTTGTATACAAAATAATATTTGAAATGCCAAATTGGAAATTGTTCCAACTGGAGTAAATGAAACAGATTGGATTTAATTTGTTAGAATAATATCTGACCCTACATTCCAAGTAAAAATAAAAGATAAATCTACATGTTATAATCGAATGACATGTGATTTTAAATACTTGGATACAATTAACTTTATTCTAAGCATCCACATTTTTATTGAGTTGTAGGAGAAGGCAAAGGTAACTAAGTAAAATAGGGCATTAGAATGGGAGACCCATACTTGTGGTCGTAGAGGTTACTTCAGGGTCAAACATGACTTTGTAAGTTGTAATGGATTCTTTTTTTTGTTCACAATTAGCAATTATTAATGTATTAATGGGTAACACTATATCAAAAATACGTATCCACGCTATTGCATTTGTCATGACTAGAAACAAAATCGCAATCCAGATGATAGGCCTGTAAATAGGGTTGAAGTGTGGGTGAGATGCCATACATGTAAGTATGGCACTCCAATGCCATCATCTATAGAAGAGACAATAGTAAGTTCTCAACCTATTCTTGTTTGTATTATTTAGGATTTTTTTATGTTAATCTTTTTTCGTATATTAATTGGTTGAAATGTTTAACATTGCTAGAAACAAATCGAAATAGAACAATCAAATTCAATGTCTCCTGCATATGCAACAAAGCAATATGCCCTAGCTATAGTGTTGGGGCCCAAGAGGAGGGGTCGTGTACACAGGGTTGGATTTGGAGTCACTCCAACTAAATTGTTTGGAAAAGAGCGTGCCTACAAGAAGGAATTGCATATTACATAAGAGAAAATGAGAGAACAAGAAAAGAAACTTGGAGAGAAAGACAAGGAACTTGGAATAATGAAGTCAACTATTGATGAATTAATGAAATGGAAATATGCTATGGAGGCGGGGAAAGAAAATGGTAGTGTTGATCCAAAACCCAAAAATGTAAGAATTTTGCATGTATAGATTATTTAATTTTTTATGTATGTCATCTTTGAATATTGGAATTTTAAATGTATGTCTCTTCTTATTAGGTTGTATCTCATTCAAACTACTATATTGGCAAGATAATACTCCCACATCAGATGTTTCATCAAATCAAGGACCTTTGCAAATGTCACATCTTAATCCAGATATACCAATCCATGTAATCTTTGAAATGACCTTTTATTTTTTCCAATGGTACTTTTAATTCTTTGAATACATCTCACAAGTGCTTATTTTTCACAAGAGTTTCCAGATTGGTCCTATTGAAGCTTCAATGGAACAAATTACAATGGATCCATCACCATCTACGAAGTTGAAGGTATGTTTAAAACCATTTATTATATGGTTCAATGTTATAATCCTTATTTCAATATAACTTACAATTATTTATTTTTTAGCAGCCTTCCCCAAATCCTAGTCAAAATTTGATGAAACAAACTTATTGGCTTCGAGACAACATAATCATGGGAGAAATGGTAACTTGAAAGCACATGTAAGTGATAAACCTATTTATTTTCTTGTCCAGTAATATTTTCTTATTTAAAAGGATCTCTCAATCATTTTTTTATTGGTAGAGTCAACCATCATTGCCACCTTCAAAAGTGGTATTGGAAGGAATAAAATGTTTACTTACATATTTTACTGGTGGGGTGAAGGTTTCCAAGGGTTACATAAGAAGCGTCGACCCAAATTTTGTTATGCCTACTGGGGAATAACTAGGAGAAGCATATTACTTTGTGTGTCCAAAGATACTTTTGGTCGATCCTGACTATGAAATCAAGATAAAGCATAGAATCAATCAGTACAAGTATTTAGTGGATGCAATTAACGGTTTTATAGACCGGAAGAGCATTGACATAAAATTGATCAATGACAGTGAATATTGTAAATGAAATTTTTTAATTCCTTAATGTAACAAGTGCATACTCTTCCAGGCTATAGTAGTAGATCAAGAGAAGATCCAAGTTGTTTCAGACCTATAGTAGCATTCAAAATAAGACTTTCAGATCTGATACGTTGCTTTTTATGCAAAATACATTTAACAAAAACTAAAAGTGATAATTGTTTTTGCTCATATTTGATGTTGGTATTGTTGATATTTGATGTTGATGATTGGATTTAAATCATTGTTTCAATTATTCCATGAAATAAAATCCGCCGTGGTCAAATGTGAATAAATTTGTTCATCATGATGCAGATTAGGTAAGCTTCAACATATGAAGGTCAATATGTAAGATTCAATCTCTTCTCAACTCAACTCTTTTAAGTCTATCTTAAAATATATTTATATTCCCAAGATGACTGTGAAGATCACTTTAAATTGTTCATTCACATTAAATACAATGAACTCCAATCCAAAGTCATAGAACATACTTTCAAATAGTCTACAAACATCTAACTAAATATAATCTATAGGGTGTTTCAATTGCAATTACTTGGTCTGGTATGAAGCTTCAGATTGCAGTTTGGAATTAATCTGAATTTATTCCTTACTAGAGGAAAACTCCACCTTCATTGCAAGGAGGTAAGGATGTTGGATTCCAAAATGGTATTCTTTCAAGAGAATATGGTGGGAGGTATTGTTATAGGTCAAATATGCACTTCTCCGTCCATGATCACATTATGCCGTCGATCACACAAAAGGACAACATGGATTGCAAAGAAAGATTGCCCTGGATGATGTATGGACTGAACCTACCCTCTTTAGTTGGGAATTTTCCTAATTTACCTGATCTTTTGACATGTGCGCTACTATGTGGGAAGAAGACTAGTGCACATCTGCTAGTATGCCCTACTTTGCTCAAGTGAAACTAGCGCATACCTTGGAAAAGCTGCAGGCACTTGTTGTAAAACACTAAAGTTGTGGCCTGTGCGCTACTATGCCTTGAGGAAACTCGCACACATCTTAAGAGGAAATAAAAAATATATTAAATTGATGAATTGGGATTAGTGGAAGTTGGTTCTGCAACTTCCCCAACTTCCCAATTCAACCACCTCTCGATTCCAACTACCTACCTTGTCCCATAAATACAAAGAGGATCCATGAGAGAGGGACCTAGACGAAAGGCTTTGAGCACTGTTACACAGGAGGAAAGTTCCAAGTCATTGTGAAGAGTAGGATCCCAAGACTCGGTTGCAGAAACATCTCGACAAGTTAGGTATATTTTACTGATTCATGTTTCTTTGAAAATAAAAAGGTCGAAATACCCTTCCTATCCCAAATCGGATATCTATTAGATTGTATGTCTATTTGTCTTAATGCTTGATTATATTTGATGTTAAATTGCTCTATAATTTCATCATATGTTATATGGTCAAGATACGCTGAGGAAAGTGTCCTTTGCATTGCAGGTTCATCAAGCGGGAGATCAAGTGAAAGCTAGGACCAACCATCGGTTAAAGGTATGTCTTTCGATATCCCTATCTCTGTCATTTGTAAGAACTAATTGTAATGCAAATAATGTATTTACCTGTCAACCCCACCCAATTGGTAGTGTCCATCTCCTCACTATAAGGTAGAAATCCTGAACAACAGACTGGCGACTTTGCTGGGGAGTAACCACTTAGTTATTTTGCTCTAGGAGACCTAACTTTGGTTTTCTTCCAGCCCTTTTTTCAGTTTTTGATTCTTTGAGAGGTTTTTTAGGTCTGTGTTTATTGTTCCTTGCTACTTGATTCATCTCAGTTGGCTATTTCAAAGCCTGTTTATGTCTCTTTCACACATGTGCGCTGGTCTTCCCTAGTAATAGTAGCGCATATCTCTTGATCGGCATTGCTCTTTACACTACACAGTAGCGCACATATCCTAGTGTGCGCTAGTTTCTACACTGCACAGTAGTGCATTTTCCTGTAGTGTCCAGTTTTTTGTTAGGGTTTGGTTTTTAGTGGTTTGTTTCCACTTCCAGCCTGTTGCTTTGCATTCTTGACTGACCCCTGAGACTTCAATGTATTTTTTAAGTCTTGTTGGCCTCTCTTGAGTCTTTTTAGTTTGTTTGCTTGCTTGAGTACTTGTTTAAGTGTCTTTGCCGCTTACTAGCCCTTTTTGAAGTTTTTTCACTATTCTTTTTGGACATAGCTGCATACTTTCATCCTAGTTGTTGTTGCATTCATACAGACCTACATTCTTAATGTTTGTTGTTTGTTGCAACGTTTAGCATGCTTTCACTTTTGTCTTATCCTTTCCATTAGGGTTTGACTTCAAGTTTGATTCCTTAGGGTTGCTTTCGAAAGGTTGCTTGGTTTAGATACTTGCTGATTGTCATATCGGTTCAATCCAAGTAAGTCAATTTTTTCTAGTCTTCTTTTTGTTGAGTCCATGTGTTGTTAAAGTCATTCTTGGTTTGCTTGCTTACTTTTTGATTGGATTAGTATTTTCTTAGGTTTTTGATGCTTAGGAGCAACCTATTTAGGTCTACCTTTCTGTCACAAGTGTCTCTTTTCCCTGCTTCTTTTTCACTTTGTTTCGAAGCCTCAAGTTTTTCTTTTGCAAAAACTTGGTAAGTCAAGTCTTCATCAAGTCTCTTGATTCGTTTGCTTTGATCCATTTAGATGTTTGTCTTACACACATTTTATATTTAGATCTTGCTTGCTTTTGTACAAGTTCTCTTTCTTTTACATTTATCAGAAAAGACAAAAAATTGCTCAAATAGCTTAGTAATAAGGTCTTACATTATTTCGAGGTAGCATAGTTTGCTTTGAAATATTAAAAAGAAAAATACAAAAAGATTTTGATTTAGGATTGCTTAGGTTTCAAGTTTTTGAAAGAATCATAAACGAAAAGAGAATTTTTTTTGTGAATTTGAAAGCATTTTCACTTTACTTTCATAACAAACCATTCCACACACTGCACTACAACCCTTGAGTAACAAGTAGCCCTTAAAAAGAATTATTAATAAAATTTATTAGCAAAATTTTTATTTTTAGGTATACATGACATCAACTAGCTTAGGCTAGAGTTTCGAGCTTAAATCACCTTAAAATGCTTGGAACTGGCTTCATTACTCAACAATCGTAGTACGAATTTCATTTAGGTAAATCCATGTATATCAAATAGTCCTGGGAAACTCTACTTAAACCAGAGCTAAACACGAGGCCGTGGGAGATTGGAATTGTTGAGGATATCCCCTCACTTTCCTCTCAACCATAAACCATAGTTGACTCACGTACAAGGGTCCTTTCAGACTTCGGGATTTGTTACCCTGCCCATGCATTTTGACTAGGCTGACAAGTGTCCCCCCAGGTTATTTCGTATTTATGGTAGCCTTAGTATCAGAACTTTAGGGCTCTACACAGGTAGAGTGGGTGGTTATTCCCACTTCACCTCAGACAGACATGGAAGGTAACCCTCTGGTATTAATCCCGAGAAGGCATTTTGTTGATTCAAGAACCTACACCCAGTGGACCTCAGGAGGACGCCATGTAACTGACCGTCGGTACTCTGTTAGTCTGTTATGGGCCCTAATCATCCCAAACTTGCTTCCGAGAGTATTTTCCATCTGTTTGCTTGGTTTGACTACTTAGGAATTTTTTAGTGGTATGTTGTTTGCTCCTTAGTTGTAGTGGCCAGTAAGTTTTTACTTATTTTTATTTTGTTATAGTTGTGGAGGACCAAGATCTTCGTTGGTCTCGGAGGTTGCAAAACCTTCCCCCACTCATAGTGGAGACTCCACCATCACCGTGACGTAGGATAACGAATTCCCATGGTTCTTTTGAACTTATGGGTGACACAGAGGTTCTTGGAGAACCACAACCTATAACACCGGATTGACAAGTCTTGGATACTATCAAGGTTGAGGATCTAACTGCTACAGAGTTTAGTACTCATTTTAAACCTGTTCTTATAGGACCCAATGATCCACTTCTGGTTCCTATTGGCTTCCAACAGCCTGACTTTAGTGCTTACCTTTTTACACTCGATTATACCATGGTTAACCTAGGAGATGAGTGGGAGTTCCACAAACTCCCACAACTTCTATGGATGCAAGGATTCTTAATCCTTCTTTCTCAAACACTGCCCAATCGAGTTCATCGTAGAATGTTTCGGCCTTGACCCCGTCATTTAGTTTCAATGTTGGCACTTTAGGCATTCCGATCTCATTAGCCTCAACAACTTCCTCAGCCTCTACACCCACTTTTGGACCCAACAATGTCCCTCTATCGGGGGTACCCACAGTGAGTTTCACTCAGTCTTCTGCCACACAATCGTTATAAGGTGTAACTCAGAATATTGTTTCTTCATCCGTGGTCGGATCCATCCCTTCTATATCCATGCCCGCCATGGGTACGATGACGACACCATCCACTACTACCACGTCGGGTTTCAACCCCTATGCAGGTTATAATGTTAATCCGTCGAATATACCTGTAGGGAGTGTCCTCTTCTCTCTGTTTGTTGGAGGAGGGGGTGATATCATTAACCCGCAGTTTGGTGGGGTTAACCCCCAGTCACAATGGACTACTACCCAAGGATTTAATCTGCTTACTTTCATATGGAACAATTTCAATCCTTTCATTTCACAACCGGTGGTTGGGGGAAACCCCGACCAACAGTACAAGAACCAGGCCATGGGTGGTTCCCAATACCAGGTTCCTGTTTACCAGATGCCATCGACTCAACCACGTTTACCTTTTTTGGAAACTTTAAACTTGTCAGATCTTTCAAAGCTTACGAACGACCCCATGCGCCATGATGTTGCATGGCCACCCGTTCCCACCAAATTTCCTTCAAACATACCAAAATTTGAAGGTAAGACTGGTGAGGACCCTAGTGATCATGTCACAACTTTTCATCTCTGGTGTTCCTCCAATTCACTGAATGACGATTCCATAAGCTTTAGGCTCTTCCAAATAACCTTGACAAATGTTGCATCCAAGTGGTATATTGAACTACCGATGGCTTCCTATAGCACCTTTCGGGATCTTTCCATTGTGTTCTTGAACCACTTTCAACTTCTTGTTTGGTACGATGCCGACACAGACCTTTTGTCGACATTTCGGCAAAATAAGGCCACTCATCTGTCTGATCATATTCAGGAGTGGCGAAGGAGAAAGAGGATCATCAAGGCTGACATACCCCCAACATTCTTATTAGAATGGTACCTTAAGTCTCTTCTTCCTTATGTTTCTAAGGAAGTTTCCACTTCAGGTGTGTCTTCTGAGGAGGAGGCCATTTTGAGAAATCAGCAGCTCGACTTAGTATAGGCTCAGTTTGGGTTGTTGTACAAGATTATTCTTGATGCGCCGAGGTCTAATATAGACTTAGGTAAGCCTAAACCTAGACCACATGCCGATTGCATCGTGGGTCCAGTTGATTATGCAGTGTTTGACGCCTTAACAAAGCAGGTTCACGCCTTATCAGTCAAACAATCTACTGCAAAAGAAACTTATGTTGCGTCCTCCCCTTCTACTACAGAATCTATACAATAGGTGCAGACAAACCAAAAGGGCTCTCAGAATCCCAAAAGAAAGGGCAATAAAGGGGAGGGAAACCAACAAAATCCCAAAGATAGACAAAATGCAGAGGAGGGAAAAAAAGAGAAAAGGAAGGCTAAGTTCCCTTGCAAATTGTGTCAAGAGGACCACCTTACCCACCAATTCCCTCTAAGAGAAGAAGCCCAGAAGCTGATCCGTGAGAAGAAACCAGCTGTCCTGAAAGATCATTTTCCTCATGGACAGAGTTCAGCTTCTAGCAGCTCTAGTGCTGGGGGAACTATTCGTGACCCCTCAGCTGATCAATCATTCGTTAACATGGTTAACTCAGATGCTCTATTGCAAAATAGAGCAAGAATTTATACCTCAGACCCGCAGCAGAAGGATGTCCCTGAATCATCTACCCCTCTCCACATTGAGAGACCAGTGGATCCACTACCGAATATTCTGAAAGGTGTCTTCAAATGGGTTGTTCACAACCCTAATGCGAGAGTTGCTTCCAACTACAATGTAGTGGAGGATTTAGCCCAAACCCCTTGTGCCATGTCCACCCTGGAGGTACTGCAAAGTTTCCCATTGCAACGCAATGCTCTTCTGGAAGCGATCGAGAGCGTTGATTTGTCCAACATGCTTGCACGCTTTGATATGAAAGATATCAAGTTTCGGTTTCCATACCACGTCACTCTCTAGATAGAGTTCGTTCATGGTTCCACGACCATTCGATGTGCTGTTGTAGATGAGGGTGCACCCACGTGCGTAATGTCTATTTCTTGCTGGAAAGCTTTAGGTGAGCCTGAGTTAGCTCCCTCGAACATGATACTTACTGGCTTCGATGGAAGATCCTTCCGTCCACACGGAGTCTTACCATCCTTCGATGTCGAACTTGCAGGAAAATTAGTATCAGTAGAGGTTGAAGTTATGGATGCCCCACTCAATTACAACTTATTGTTGGGTAGGAACCGGACATATGCCATGCAAGTAGTGCCATCAGCTGTCTTCCGGGTCATAATGTTCCCACACGAAGGAAAGATTGTCACAGTCGATCAACTTTCGTTTACCCAAAGGAATAACAAAACTTCATTGGATTCATATATTTCGTTGATTGATCAGTCTTGTCCAGTCACTAAGAGTTTGGGAGTAGGTATCTATGGGTCATTAATAGTAACTTTTGACCTACCTGCTCCCACCTTGTTTATTGGTTCTGAAGAATGTTCATCTCCTGAGACTTCCACGGTCTGTTTAATGACAGATCCGCGAATTCCCCCAATTGAATCAGAACCAGTTTTTCCTGTATATGTTGCAGAGGTAACCTACTTGGATCCACAACAAACTGCAGCCGAACATATCATGACTTTGTTGGTCTCTGATGAGTCAAATATTGACTGTGCTCTTGCATGATCACTAGAATCCACCCACTCTCCTGATTGTTTAGACACAGTTTTGCCTTCTGATGAAACATTCTTGGAAGCCATGATAGGCTTGGACTGCTCTCAAGAAAATATGCACCCCGGGTCCTATTTACTTCCCATTCTGAACTTGATAGAGAGAGGTGAGTTCTCTCTGAGACCTAGTGAGAATGTTGATTGGTCCTCTATCCCTTCCACTTCACAAGCTGTTTTTTCCGAAGGGAATAGGACGAGTACAACGAGAACCATCTCGATCAAAATTTCCACTGAACCTGGGGTCATGAAAAACATCCTTATTGGAGCGGACTGTTATCTTGATGAGATCATTCCATATACCAATATTTTTAACAATTTTCATGACATCTTTGCCCGGTCTCATGAGGAGATCCTAGGCATTGACCCTACTTGAAGAAGTGCTACGCATCTATTCTTTTTCATGTATTTTTAGCTGTACATTTTTGTAAAGTTAAGCTTTGTTTATAGTTGCAATTACGTCTTATGCATCCATTGTTTTGTGTTTCAAATGTCAACTGAACACTTCATAGGGTTTGTTGATGGCGCTAACCGCCACACCCATCAGTTAGCCTTGGTTGCTTGGGTTATTTACTCACCAACTGGCCAACTGGTATCTTTGGGAGGGGCTTTCCTAGGTCCCACAACGAATAATGTGGCTGAATACAGTATAGTCATAGAGCTATTCCAAGATGCTATGTTTCATGGCATTTCACATTTGGAGGTACGACTCAACTCCCAGTTAGTTGTTTTTTAGTTGCTGGGTGTTTATCAGGTTAGAGATCCTACTTTTCTACGTCAATTTATGCGAGTTAGGTTACTTGAGAGACAGTTTGATTATATCACATATTGACATATTCCAAGAAACTTGAATGCATTAGCTGACTCATTTGCAAACTACGTCTTAGATTGGCATTTGTATCATTCACACACATAATAATTCATGCATAAAATACAATAACACACATGTACATAACCGATACTGTATCAAAAAATAATATGAGTTTCGACCATAAGTCTGTCACAGAGTCATGTCATAAGATTCAAAATTGGGATCAATGGCCTCAAAAATATACATAGAATATCCTTCTCCTATGGATAAGGTGGGGCCTCATCTGCCTCTGCTGCCTCTGTTAGGAACCTATGTCAACCCTTCTCTTTACTATGTTAGTATATTGTTGTTGGACGCATATGCTTTGTAAGTCGTCCCTTAGTATTTGTTGATCCATAGTTTATATTAGCCCATAATATTGACCCATAGTATTGGATGCATATGCTTTGTAAGTCGTCCCGTAGTATTATATGTCCCGTGGTTTTGACTCATAGTATTGGGCATAGACTTAGTATATAAGTGTGTGTTGAGGTCATTGAAGGCACCGTGAAGTTAATTGTATTGAGCTTGCTCAAAGGAGGTTGCCCCCTCGAAGTGGCCCGTTATCAATATAAAAGTGATTCTGAGTTCTATTATTTCTGATATCTCGTGTATTTGCATTAATTAATTATTGCAGGTTCATCACATCTGGTATCAGAGCACTTTCTTGGGCTCGTTGGGTAGAATTTCTGCCAAATTGTTTTCGCATCTGTTGCAGCTTTGGATTTGGGAATAATCCCTATCCGCTTAACTGTGGGAAGTACTTGGCCATAAGCCCTAAAAATTATTGTGAGGAGTACCATAGGAACCCCAAAGTAGCTGGCCCATTGAGAGGACCTGCCAGCGAAAAGGGCAACGACCCCTACCTAATTGACTAGTTCCCACCCGTGAGGTAAACTAAGAGCTATCGTTTGTGGCAAAGTGGTTATCAGTTTTACCTGAGCCGTGGAGTGAGGAGTACTACCCCAATATGCAAGACATGAGACAGCATTGGTGGCCGAGTGAAACACCTGAACTGTTAGGAATCCGTACATACCTGGGGTCCATATCTATTTTCAGTTGAACTGTTGCCGATCACTTCCACTCCAGATCCAGCCGTTTCAGATCTATTCTGAAAGTCGTTCCAGATCCAGTCGCCGTTTCAGATCCAACCGTTTTCGATCCATTCTGGTTGTTGCAGATCCATCTGTTGTGGATCCCTTCCGCGCCGCTGTTGCCGATCCATTTCTTTAAAAAAAAAAGTATAAAATTTAGTTTTTTCTCCATATCTCCCTTGTTTTCACTTTGTTTCCCTTGAAATTTTTGGGGAACCCCTGTCATCCCATTCTGCATCTTTCATTCCTGAGGACCCTATCCCCAATTCCCCTTCCCAAAGCTCGAAATCCCACATTTGTCTATTTTTAGGGTTTTCCATAACTTCCTCAGATTTCACCCAATCACCTTCAAATTTTACCACAGAGTTCCTTTCTGAATTCTACTTCTTTGTCCCTCTCTACCAAATTGTCTCATTCTATCACCCCGCTTCTGAAATCCCCCTTTTTGCTTTCTTGTCCTTTTGACATTGTCCAAAATCTAGTCAAACCCCAATTACCTATCAGATTGTTTCCCCAATCCAAATTTCCCTTTACTAAATCAGCTTCTGTTTGTGTTTTTCTACCCATTCCAAAAAAAAAAAAAAAAACCTGGTTATGGTTGTCACTCGTGCAGGAGCACACACCATGGAGGAAGCACTTGCAGCCATCCAAACCAAACTCCAAGATCTGGATGAAAAATTTCTCAGCCTCCATCTTCAGCATTCAGCCATGAACAATACCAAACAGCCAGAATCTTTTGCAGCCACCGGGTTCTCTTCTTCCAACAATTTTCGTGGGCCGAAGCTTGATTTTCCTCGCTTCAATGGTACTGATCCGACTGGATGGATATACTGAGCAGAACAATATTTCAGTCTGCATAATACTTTTGATGTTCAGAAAGTTCCACTTGCATCCTTTCATTTGGAACAGGAAGCCCTTCAATGGTACCGTTGGTACATCAAAGCTCATCCCGAGCCAAACTAGACAGATTTTTGCCAACTCCTTTTGTCACAATTTGGTCCTAGTGCTTTTGATGATTTCACAGGAGCACTCACTAAACTTCAACAAATTGGCATAGTGAGAGAGTATCTGACAGAATTTGAGAAATTGGCCAATCACACAGAAGGATTGTCTGATGAATTCTACATGAGTTGTTTTATCAGTGGTCTCAAGGATGAAATTCGCTCAGAGGTCAAAATGTTTTGTCTCAACACAATTATAGAAGTCCTAAGGTTGGCTAAGATGGCTGAGGACAAGATCGCAGCTCAACAACGCTCCAAACCCACCTTTGTTCCCTTTAGAAATATGGGTTCCCAATGACCTCCCATCACGCCTACTCCTCAACCCACTCCTATCAAGCATTTGTCTGAAATAGAAATGCAGGCATGCTGAGAAAAAGGGCTTTGCTATAATTGTGATGAGAAATTTACTCGGGGACATAGATGTGTTCAACAAAAGCTCTATCTCTTGGATGTGGATTCTCCGACTGCCTTAGAACTTTGTGAAGAAGCTACAGATACAGTAGATGATCAGGTCGACATTCAACACCCGCCTGTTGACACCCCATCTCAGGACGACCCACCCGAGATCTCTCTCCATGCTGTAACTGGCGTCACCACCCCACAAACAATGCGGGTCAGGGGATACTTCAAGAAGCTCCCTCTTACCATACTCATTGATTCTGGTAGCACTCATAACTTCATTGACCCTCGGATTGCCAAACAGGATGATTGTTTTGTCCATCCTTGCTCCAACTTTGAAGTCATGGTTGCTAATAGGGGCACCTTACCTTGCAAGGGGAAGTGTCACAATGTGCATATCTCTATGGAAGATTATAACCTACGCTCTGACATGTTTTCCTTGTCCTTAGGTAGATGTGATGTGGTTTTGGGCGTTCAATGGTTACGCACACTTGGCCCCATCTTATGGGATTTTGCTGAACTTTGGATGCAGTTTAAAGTCAATGGGGCACAACACAAATTTATGGGCTTACAACCAGGGTCTCTCTACATCATCAGTTCACATCGCCTGGAAAAAATCCTTAAGAAGAATTCACATGGTGTCATCGCTCAACTCAATTCCATTCAGATGCACCCATCAACAGTCTCCACTAATTCCTTGGATAGATATGCAGGTATCTTTGCTGAACCAATGCACTTGCTGCCTTCAAGAGACCTTTTCGGTAAGAATTTAGCCACATCTACCTCTCAGCAGGAAATGATGGCTATTTTGCATGCAGTACAGAAGTGGCAACCATACCTATTAGGGAATTATTTTTGCATCAAGACTGATCTCCAGAGTCTGGAAAATTTTCTGGAACAATGGGTCTCCTCCCCAACACACCTGAAATGGGTTATCCAACTCATGGGTTATCCCTATGTGATCACTTACAAGAAGGGTAAGGACAATATGGTGGAAGATGCTCCTTCTTGCACAATTGGTGACCCAGTTTCTCTTACAGCTCTTTCTCTGCTTGTTCCAAATTGGTTGCAATATGTTCAACAGGGCTATCTCTTCTATGAACTCCATGCTTCTTCATCAACAGGGCACTCTGGGTTCTACAAAATGTATGACCGAGAACAATGTAACTTCTTTTGGTAGGGACTAAAAATGACAATTCAACAGATGGTGGCTAACAATGATACTTTCCAATTCAACAAGGGTGAAACGACACTCCTTTCGGGATTGTTCAAACCCTTGCCCATCCCTACATAGCTTTGGCCAACTATTTCTATGGATTTCCTAGTAGCGCTCTAGTGGTACAATACCACATCTCAAAGGACACCATATGAAGCAGTGTATGGAAAAACACCGCCAGTTCTTCTTCCATACACCCTTAGCAGCTCCCCAGTTCAGGAAATTGACTTGGTTCTTCGAAATTGCGATCAGATTCTTCTCATTCTGCAGGACAATCTTCACATGGCCAGAATTCGCCTGAAACAACAAGCCGATCAACACCATTCTAAGTGCATTTTCCACGCAGCTGACAGGTTTCTTCCTCATCTACAGCCTTCCAAGCAATCCTCCTTGACACTCCAAAGATGTCAGTGGCACGGAATGCAACCCAAGGATGCTACCGGGGAACCACTCCTTCAAACTCTGCAACAATTTCTCCAACCAAAGCTTTGAGGACAAAGCTTTTTCTAAGGGAGAGGGGATGTTAGGAACCTATGTCAACCCTTCTCTTTACTATGTTAGTATATTGTTGTTGGACGCATATGCTTTGTAAGTCGTCCCTTAGTATTTTTTGATCCATAGTTTATATTAGCCCATAGTATTCACCCATAGTATTGGACGCATATGCTTTGTAAGTCGTCCCGTAGTATTATATGTCCCATGGTTTTGAATCATGGTATTGGGCATAGACTTAGTATATAAGTGTGTGTTGAGGTCATTGAAGGCACCGTGAAGTTAATTGTATTGAGCTTGCTCAAAGGAGGTTTCCCCCTCTAAGTGGCCCGTGATCAATATAAAAGTGATTCTGAGTTCTATTATTTCTGATATCTCGTGTATTTGCATTAATTAATTATTGCAGGTTCATCACAGCCTCTCGGTAGGAAATGACCTGCCTAGCTACTTTCCGCAGCAACCTAATCCAGGCTGGGGGCACACCAACAACATCCTCCTGCATATCAATCGGCATCTGCTCAATCCAATATGTAGGAATGCCATGAGTCAACTGATTCATCTTCCTCTCTATGGTCCCCAACGTGGCATCAGCTGCACCCACTTCTACTGGTATCACGAAAGTATATGGGTGTCCCTCAGGGCGTACTCGTCTAACATCTGCATTTGACACTTTGTTTCAGTACTTCGAACTCATCATAAAAATCATATATTCAAAAATTGAAAAAATCAAATAATTTTTCAAAAAGCATAAACATACCTATCTATCCCCAAGCTTCAACTGGAGGAAGAATCAGCTCAGGATCACCACGGAAGTCCATACTGGCATATGGAAATTGCTCAAATGTTGGCACCTGTCTTTCCCACCAACCCCAGAAATCATCCTCGTGGTAACAAAAGTTACTCTCACCACCCCCTTGGCGGAGAAAGATTTCACCCCAACAAGCCAGCCTTGGCTCACGAGGGTTGACTAGGGGCAAAGGCATGCCCAAACTAATAGCAGGCACTCTCTCAAAGAAGAAAGTGAAAAGTATGCTCCCGTATCCAAAATTCTTCATCCTCCCGGTCTTACATCTCGAGAGTTGAAGTTTCATGTTTTCCAAAAGACTAGTACACTAGTCATATACATGCCCTTGCTAGCATTCAATACAAATATGCATATAGTGTCTAGAAGCTAAATGTTGTGTAGCACTCCCTCCCATCTGATTCAGTATACTCACAATAACTTTGAGAGGGAGGCTGACAATGGTCGAGATGAGCACTTGACTACTGGATTTTTCTGTTTCCGGTACACAGTAAGTGTTCACATATTCTTGTATAGATAAGGCACCCACATTGCATGAGGACCCCTTTAGATTCACTTCATCTTCCCTTCGAGAGAGACCCGTGATAAAATAAATATCATCCATGGTGAGTTCTAAGGTTTCTCCCCGAATATCAAATGCAATGGCATCTGCATCCCAATACTGAACAAGCCTCTGAAGCAAGCGGTTTTGTGCCCCCATGTTCACGGTTCTATAGAATTTCAACAACCCACACCTTTGGAGTGTATGAAGAGTCCTTGGATATTGCAAAGCTATCCGATCCCTATTCTCATGCTCTCTTTCTCTCCAAACAAGCACCATCCTGCCAAGAAAAGGTCCAATTTTTAGCCCTCGTCATTTTTTACCTCATCTTCAGGGGTGTGCGCTACTGTTTAAGCTACACAGGCACGTTTGAGCGCTGCTTTCCTTGAAAGAAACTAGCGCACACTACCAGTATGCCCTACTTTCCTTCATACACAGTAGTGCACACGCAAAATACGAATTGTACAATGCTAGAAAATGATTTTTAACCATAAAAATTGACAAAAAAATGCATTAAATTGCAAGTATTGGCAGAAATAACTTACTTGGTGGAGGTAGAAGGTCGATTAATGCTCTGGTTTGATCGCAACAAGTGGAAGAAGATCAAGGGTTTGCTCCCAATTTGCCCTACAATTTCCAAATGTGATATTTGAGTTTTCAATTTGAAACTAATTATATAAAATTGACTTTAATTTTCACCCACTTTTTTCAAAAGTGTATAGTTTCAAGTTGTGCAGAAAATGTTCTATTTAATCACTCATACTTTGACATTTTGGAGAGGTGAATTTAACCTAAATTTTCACTAGTATCAAACCAGAAATGACTTATTTTCTTATTGATATATCATATAGGTATTATATCATCATTATTATGTCAATGAGAAGATTTGTCGATCATTACTAATGCGATTGTTGAGATCCTTTTCTTTGGCAGGTCATGAACATACGATCCTAGAAGCTGTCTTTTAAGTCGTTTTAAGCTCTTGTTTTGACTATTGAAAAACTAAACAAGATTTCCGAGCAAACTTGGCCTCTTCAAGCTCGTTAAAGCAATTGAAGGTCCATCCTCTTAGGTATAAGTTTAACCCTTTTCCAGACCTTTGCGGATTAATTATGAAAAAGGAATACTCTAGTCATTCATGGATAGAAAAGTTCTCCTCTCATTGTGTTATACTTTTTCAGGGGAGGGGACTAAATATACGAAAAAGGACCTTTTGGAGCCTTCTTTAGGGTTTTCAGGCTCTTGAAATATGAAAACACCAAGCAAGCATTAACCTACTTGGGATCGATATTAAAATCCACGAGTAGGTGTATGGAGTTATTGTTTAAGTTTTTCAGACTCCTTAAAATTGAAAACACCGGCGAGCAAGAACAGATCTCGGGTCGATATTAAAATCCAAAGATTAGTACTATAGAGTATTCTTCTATCTCTTCTTCGAACTCTGTAAACAATGAAGAAGGTCCTGAGTCTTCCTCCCATGGGCTCGTTAAACTCTTTACATGGTTGGACTTATTGAGTTTTCTTTTCTTCTTGGACTCATTAAAACAACAAGAAGGATATTCTTTTACCAAAAAGAATAAGGGATAAGAAGGGTATATCACATCTTTTTCAGTTTCAAAGGCAGTTATGTCAGTCATGTCCTTGAACATAACACCTACTTAAGTCTTTCATGTCAGTTGGGTTTTAGTTTTTTGACCTTAGGGTGAACTTGATCTTCGAGTTTTTACTCCCTCGGTTGGTTATTCTTCCAACCATATGGAGGGCTTGTTAATGTCTCCTACATTGCAGGCTTATATCAATTCCCCTTCCTGTTGAAAACTGCCTAAGTCACTTTGTGTCATGCTCACTGTTCAAGGATACAGCCTGTGTTGGCCATGCTGTAGTTTACTTTGACTTCATGTGTCGGCCATCCTAGTGTCAGTTTGTTTTCATCTTGTTACTTGTCCTACTCCACATCAGCTCATACCTCTGAGTGTTCCCCGTGTTGGATGATGGGGGATGCATTAATGCCTCCCTTCCAATGAACTTCTTCCCATCGACATCAACTCATTATACTGTGGGAATGAAGTTTAGAGTTTCGGTTAGTAGCTTGGGGATTGCAGACATCAGTGGTAGTTTCCCTCGCTGTTGAATAAATGGGAATACATTAATGTCTCTTATTCGACAGGTTCCTCAAGTGTTCAACTTCAAGTCATCTTATTCACACTTGTTGGATCGTACTAGGTACCTTGGACCCCATTATCATTATTGATGGAAGTCCTCGCATTTGTTAACGGTATACGTCAATGACCAGTAATCAAACGATACCCCCCATGTTTGACTTCAGCTCATTTATTCGCATGGTTAGGGTTTGTACCTTAGGTTGTTTGGATGAAGACCTTGGGATTATGATAGCATCACCTTATTAATGTTATCACCCAAGTTGCGCAAGACTGAGCCTCACTCATTTTGGCTCTTCATGAGACATAGATCCAGCTTGTTGTTATGGCTATGATATCTTATTTTGACATGGATCCACGCTTGTATTTCAGTGGCCATGCTCTATATATACATCTCTTAGTTATGTATCAGAGATCATACTACACATCTATATGATGTCAATATTGTAATTGCTCGCTGACCTTGATCGTTGTTTCAGGTGTTTTTGTGACTTGGTTCTGCGGTTTCTTGCTCCTCCTCTGACTTGGACTTATAATGTATTTCGACCATTGTTTCCCTCTGACCTCACACATTAGGGGGCATCTGTTATAGGTCAAATCTGCACTTCTCCATTCGTAATCACATTATGTTGTTGATCACACAAAAGGACAACATGGATTGAAGAGCTAAATTGCCCTGGATGATGTATGGACTGAACCTACCCTCTTTAGATGGGAATTTCCCTGATTTACCTGATCTTTTGACATGTGCACTACTATGTGGGCAGAAGACTAGTGCACATCTACTAGTATGCCCTACTTTGCTCAAGTGAAACTAGCGCACACCTTGGAAAAGCTGTAGGCGCTTGTTGCAAAACACTAAAGTTTCGGCCTATGCCCTACTATGCCTTGAGGAAACTCGTGTACATCTTAAGATGAAATAAAAAATATATTCAATTGATGAATTGGAATTAGTTGAAGTTGGTTCTGCAACTTCCCCAACGTCCCAATTCAACCACCTCTTGATTCCAACTGCCTACCTTGTCCCATAAATACAAGGAGGATCCATGAGAGAGGGACCTAGAAGAAAGGATTTGAGCACTATTATGTTGGAGGAAAGTCCCAAGTCATTGTGAAGAGCAGGAGCCCAGGACTCGGCTGCAGAAACATCTTGACATGTCAGGTATATTGTACTGATTCATGTTTCTTTGACAATAAAAAGGTTGAAATATCCTTCCTGCCCCAAATCAAATATCTATTAGATTGTATGTCTATTTGGATTAATGCTTGATTATATTTGATGTTAAATTGCTCTGTAATTTCATCATATGTTATATGGTTAAGATACACTGAGGAAGGTGTCCTTTGTATTGCAGGTTCATCAAGTGGGAGATCAAGCAGGAGATCAAGTGAAAGCTAGGACTAGCCGTCAGTTAAAGGTATGTCTTTCGATATCCCAATCTCTGTCATTTGTAAGAACTAATTTTAATGCAAATAATGTATTTACCTGTCAACCCCGCCCAGTTGGTAGTGTCCATCTCCTCACTATAAGGTAGAAATCCTGAACAATAGGTATGAATCAAAGGCCGCTTTGCACTATGTTTCTCAAGTATTACATTCATGCAATTCACAAAATTTGGTAGATAGGAATGACCAAGATGATGTTTCTAGATTTTCGACCTATATCTTAGATTCACGTTAGGAATCTTTTATAGCCTTTTGACCTTCTCACAACACCCCAACATGAATGGATTATATCTTGACGAAGCCAAGCAACACAACATTTAAGGTATATGACTCAAACATTGAGAAAGAAACATCATTGGTTTGACTAATAGCAACATTACCATAATTGACATGTATACATTCAGATACAACCCAACGATGATTATTGGAGTAATTTGAAAAACTATGAATCACTCCCAACTTTGAAAAATACAACATAGAATGTAGAACCAACAATTATTAAAGAATAACACTATTTAGTTTACAAAGAAAGGAAAGAGTAATTCCAATGCAACCATGAGTCAATTGCACTTGGGGTTATTTCAATAGAGATAGGTAGATACACTAGGATATGTGGATAAAAATGTATTTTTTTATGTATGATTATCATTATTTTCAACTAAAAGCATGCCTAGGGGGATGCTCTAACAACAAATTTGAATTGATGCCACTGAAACTCAACATAGTAGCATAATTCCTGTCAAAAAATGGATTACTAATGGACTACAATGCAGGATTGCAAGTGGATTTTAAGGACATATTCCAGCCACGGGTTCCACTGGAAATTAATGGGACTTAAAGAAAAGCAAATGTTCTATTCTTAGAAGTTGTATAAAATTGAACAAATAGTTTTTATTCAATCTAATAAGTGCATTAAGAAGACAACAATCTTGCAATGCATGTATAAATTTCCATATGTGAAAGACTGTATAATTATTTTGATGAACTAGTGATTGATGTTTTTGGAAGTGTTAGTAAGAAGAGAAACATGACACAGTATAATTGTATTCGGTTTGGTTGTGGTGGTTATCCTAAAAATTATATGAAATGGTGATCCAAGTATGGTACTAGGGCAGTTGCATGGTAGAGTGTGCACATTAAGTTATAATATGAAATTACTAGTGCAATGACAAGATTTTGGTATTCCAAGAAAGGTACATGGAGTTATAAGGCATCGAATTGCAACTTATTTTGTGCAATAGTTTTCCTGTTGCAATTTATTCTCTAGCGACGACCCTTTAAGTTTTTCCTACAACTATCGAACTGCAGCTTATTCTTTGCAATAGGAAAACCCCTCTTGAGATAGTTGTAGGATAGAAGCATTATTGCAATATACCTCCACCATGATCATGAAGAAGATGAGGAGGTGGAAAAGAATTTAACATTCTGTAAACCATTAAGCCCTTTATATTAACTCATTGTTAGCAACCTTTGGCAATGGAATGAAGTTCAAATTCGCATCTCTAATGTTGAGATCCATGATTACTAATGTATTGTGAATAAATGTCAAATATAATAAGGAACCAACACAAAAACTAGTTCATTATTGAAGGTATTCATATCCTATGGTAGGTGTGTTGCAATCCTCCATATATCAAACAAACCATAGAGTTTCACTATTTGAGATGACTATGCCGCAATATCCACTTTATATGCCTGTTAATTTTCACCCTCCACTCCCATGATTCATCTAACGTTAGTGGTCCTTAAGAATGGTGTTAGTTCCCTGAGGCATCCTAGGTTGAAAGTAGAATATGCCAGGGCATTATGAGGCTCAAATTTTAGAAATATTAGAGCTAAATCTTTAATGAGTGCAATACGCAGCATTATTTTGGTAATATGTGGTAAACAAATGGATTATGAACAATTCTGATGGCGTAAAATTATTGTAGAGTAATTTTAAAGAGTATAACAGAACTTCTGAAGGAAAATGTAGGTGAATTTAATAGATGGAAGCGAAAATAAGTTCAAGAAGTGCCTGTAGGATGAATTTCTTAAACTTAAAAGAGAGCATGAACGTATTGAGCTTCAATTCACAGAATTCAGCAGTTCTTTAACAAAAATGGAAGGCAAATCATGATTTTCTCCACGGATTCTTTGGAAACAAGACATTTATGGAAACAATAATAGTTGAAAACTTCAGATATCACTGCATTCTCATAAACCTTCAAATAAACCTTCAAAAATAAAATAGAGTTCAAACAATATTTGAAATCTATGACATAAATTTCAATAGTCATCAACACAAAGCATCACTGATACTAAATGAAGTTGAATATGCTGCTCAAACTTTATTAATTCTCTCATGAAAGCCTTCACGGATATTGAAACAATATAAAAATGGACAAAAATAGAGGGAAAACATATCTGTAATACTCTGTAATCTTAATCTCATGCAAGGATATTATAGTACAAAATATCTCATCGACTCAACAATCAGATAGAGCACCTCTACACTAAATTTTGAGCCTTGAATATTGCATTTGTTTTACAATATATAGAGCTCTTTTGGTTTGACCAGATTTAGTTGACCCTAACAAACTTCAAAGTTTGTTCTTTATGGGATGACTTTTTAATTGATTTTTTATCTTTTTACTCTTGACTCTTTTCACTATCACTTTTCTTCTTTCCTTTCACTTGCGTGCTATGTCCTCACATGTACACATTAGGTGGCATAGGTGATTTCCAAGTAGTCTAACTTGTTGATTATACATTAGGTGGAACTTCTTCCTGGCGCATATGATGCATCATCTGGATGTTGGCTTGACCTCTCGATGGCGTGAAGGACAATGGATATGGATGATTTATAAAATAACCTAGAATCATTGGATACTATTGACCACTCTGCTGACTACTCTGCTAACCTATTGGTGCACTGGAAGTTTGTCCTGCAATTTGGCTCTGAGGAGGTAAGGCTATCTTATAATAATTTGACACCAATTCCCAGTCCTTACCTATTGGAATTGGGTGGTATTTCAATGCTTCCAAATCTATATATTCATTAGTGTAATTTTCATACAATATTAGACCTAATTTGTTTAGAAATCTCTTCAAATTAATCCATATTTGGAATTGAGGTCTCAATCTTTCAATTGCTTTCTCCCCTGTTATGAAACCTTCTAATGGATCAAACTGTGGCATCTATTTCTCTTTTGATTCAAGTTTATTTTGTACTCTTTTTTTGGAAGCATATCTCCATTACCATCCCAAGGGTGAGGAAAACCCAACTTGATCACTCTAGCAAACTTATCTTTGAAATCATTTATATCATCTTCTAGGGAATTCATATGAACTTGATTTCTTCTCCACGTGGCATTCTTGGTGATCATCTGCTTAGATATTTTAATAATCTATGTTATGTTGCTAATCTATAGTTATTCCACCTACCTTTTGCTTTTGTTGTTCAGATATTCAATTATCTTTTCAGCTTCTCTAGGCTTCTCTTCCAACTGTGTTTCCATTGCTTTTACCTCTTCTTTGATAGACTTGTACATATCCAATTCCTCTTGAATTAGTTCACAGTGATCCCATTCATTCATGAACATTTGGGATATCTTGTCCCATAGCGACTGATTT
This sequence comes from Larix kaempferi, assembly GCA_027924585.1. Lineage (NCBI taxonomy): Eukaryota > Viridiplantae > Streptophyta > Pinopsida > Pinales > Pinaceae > Larix > Larix kaempferi. Next base: position 8,279,318 of record BSBM01000264.1, read on the forward strand.
ATTTTTCTGATTAGATATTCCCCTTCTACATCCACCTTCAACTTAGTTATTTCACTCTTTAACTCATCTATATCCTTTTGGAGATCATGGATGTCATCTTCTTTCTTATATATCTCTTCCTACAGCTCTAATATTCTCCCATATTTTTGGTCCATTTCAGTATCCAACTCTTTAATTCTGCTATCTTTATCAAGCTGCTTTATTGCTAGTTGTTGAGTTGTCTGTTGCATAGGGGTATATTCATCCATGACATCTATGACTTCCTTTTCAACATTCTTCTTTTCAGGCTTGCTTGTAACTTGTTCTACTACTTTTGTTGATGGTTCTACTTCTTGCACATTAGAGGGAAGGATTTCATTACCCTATCCAGTGGATATGGAATTCTTTTGCATCTTCAGGGAGGAAATTTTCCACCTGAGTTCATTAATTTCATCATTCCTATCTTCAGATATATATTTAAACTATAACATACTTGCATATATCTTTTCACTCTCTTCTTGGGCTTTCCTGAGCTCAGAGGTCTAAACTAGTTGCAATATTGGGAGATTTAATTGATTTCTCATATGAATAATTTCTATTGTATTTTTCCTTTATAATAGCTACAGCATGTGTACTATCACTTGCCTCGATACTTAAGGCAATTATTTTATTCTCCAAGTCATTAATGATGACTTGTTTGGCCCTCACTACCACTTTCTCTTCTTTCCATATATATTCAAACCTTTCGAAATTAGTTCTGATATTCCTTTATATTTTAATTGATTGAACCACCCCTTTACATATCATATCACCAACTTGTTTCAAGAAGTATACCTTGTCTACCTTCTCAAACTAGTCGAAATCTATTTTGTATTCATCAGTCCCATATTCACCCAAGTTATTGGGATGTGTCATTGTAGGATGCACTACAGAGTATATACCATCCCAAAATATAATCTTTATGATCTACTAATGTAAGTATCCTTTTAACTGATGCTCCTAATTGTTGCTTCGTTTCATTCATCATCTTGAAATTTGCACTAGCCCTACTAATGGTGATTCTAAGGATCCTATATGTAGCATTCTGGGATCTGTATACTTCATGGAATGCTAGTGAGCGAAATTTATTATTGACCCTATTCTTTTGTATGGTAGAGGTGGTATCATGTCCATTAATTATGTGGGAAACTTGACTGTTTCTTATTCTCCATCCTCTTACCCCTCAATTCTTTCCCTTTTGGTTGGATGATCCTGCTCAGCTTCATCTACATCCATGTCTGTGGAAAGATCCTATGCTCCCCTTTTTTGACCTACTTGCTACTCATTTTCCCTCTCTTCCTCCATTCTTCTTTGGGTTTCTAGTACTTCTTCCCAACTTTCTAAATTCGCAATCCTTTTCCAATCTGGTCTTGGGATAGGCTCATATGTAGAATTTCTATTATCATTCCTCTGCTTTGAACTAAATCCAGGAGGGTCATACTGCATAGATTCTTCCTTCTTCAAATTTAATTGGTTCAAGAATCCCTCCAAGTATTGGAAAGCTTTCATTCCTTTGATATAGAAAGGCCCTATTTCTTGTGGTAGGAGAAAAGTTATCCTATGCATGTAGTGCCTAAAATGTCTTTCATCCACCTTAAATATTTGCCTTGCATATTCCATGGAAAAGATACTTGGTGTGAGGAAAGCAGGGAGTTGATAAGGCTTCTCTTCAAATCCATACAACCTCATCACTGTATAATATTCAAATAAGAACCAGTTCCATGCCATGGTGTCTGAGGTAAACTACAACCATTTCTTGTTCTCAAGGAACATCCTGGGTGGCACAACATCATGTAGAATGGAATATGTAATACTCATTACTTTGTTCATGAAGTCAAAAAAAAATTAGTTGTTAGGATTTCTCAAGGTAAGATCAGTCCACTTCAAAATTGGGATGGGGTTCCCATTTTCATCTGTCATTTTTCAGGTTCAAGGATCTATAGTGCTCAAAATTTTGGTGCAACATATAAAACAAATAAGATGGGTATCTAAAAATTGGGATAAAAAGGAGTTCTTCCATTTGTTCCTAAATTCATTGGATTAGGAAATCACATAGGTCATATATAGGAAAAATATTCCCATACATAGGGGTTAAACTCAAAAGGATTCCTAAGACCACATTATCTATTGATTCATCATTATCATATCCAAGGATTGTGGGTGGGTGCACAGGTTCAACAGTTGCTTTATCCTTTGGGCATACAGGACAATCAAATATCACGAATTCCCCTTTTTATAATTTTGAAATTAAAAATAAGGACATTTTTTTCCATCTCCTTTGGCAGTCTTCTGTCTGACGTCAAAGGAGGTCTAGGACCCATCCAACATGTGTCATCTTTGGGTTGAATTTAACACACATCACTTTTATTACGTGGGTGATTTTATGAAGCAGTGGTTTTGGGAGGAAACATGATGGTTTTATTAAACCACTACTCCCTTGATATAATATATTTTTCAAATTCTACTTCACGAGGAGTTATCAATCATATGTCTCCATGTGTCTATATTTTGTCGTATTTAACTCCTTGACAAGGAAAATTAATCCTGATGTTGTTTGTTGGGGAGCTATTAACACCGGCCGTCGATCTGTCGATCCACCGCTAGATTAGCTCGACCAATTTTGGTATCATGCTTGAAACTTTCCAACGCGCATCATAGTCAACCATTGATCTACCATATGATCAACATCGTTCCACTGCACCTCACTTAGCACTTGGCTTCTTTATCCCATGGTCTCTTGTGCGCCATGTGATCACCAGATCCCTTGTGCTATGCCTCAACTCTAACTCTCTAAAGGAATAACCTTTAGAATTACCATTATTTCGGCCTCCTTTGGAGACTGAGAACACATGTACCTATTGAGGTTTTGTTAAATCAATTTGTTAATGAAAGGAGGGAATAGAGGGTCACTACCTCAATTTGAGTCTTCAATTTTTAAAATTCAAAATTTATTAAAATTCCCATCTACTGTTGATTAGCTTAGTATTAGTGGGGTTCTTTTCCATTAAATGAGTGATACTAAAGGAAAGAAGTAGACTATTTGGGTAGGTGGTAGCAGAGTAACGGAAAAGAGGGGGTGCATCATTTCCCAAAGTACATGAATTGAGTGGGTATGTTAGTGGTTCTTAAGGATGTCATGAGGGAAGTTTAAATTTCATAATTATGAGATGCTTGGGAACAACAAATGTGGAAAAAACATTCATGAAGAAAAGGCTCATCACATATCTATGGAGATTAACATGCTGGGGAACAAAAAATGTGGAAAAAAATGCATAAAGAAAAGGCTCATCACATATCTATAGAAATTAACATAGTTGTATGTTTCCTTTAAGGAATGGAAGGGATACATTGCAAGTCTTATTGTAGGTTTGTGTGGACAAGTAGTCAAGAGAATAACTAGGTAATTTGAATTTAGTTCCTTGCAAAATTATCCATGGATTCATGTTGGGGATCCCATCTACCTATTGAGGCCTTGTTAAATGAATTTGGTTAATGAAAGGAGGGCATATAGGGGCACTACCTCAATGTGAGTCTTCAATTTTTAAAATTTTTATAAGGTGATGAGCCATAGATATAGCCTAATATTTGGTTCCACACCTACTAGAATGTTTCCTAAAAACAAAGACCATTTACAATTCTCTCTTGACATGAGATTTGAAGATTGGTTTATATATGAAGAATACATAGTGATAAGAGTGTATGGATTTGAAGAAGAGCCATACAAGCTCCCAGAGTGTAAGGCAGAGGATTATATTAGACTACGTGCATTTTTCACATTTTCAGCGTCATAAGACCTTCTTGCTTCCAAAATATGTAGGACCCTTTCAAATAATAGGGTTGAATGCATTACAGTACATGGAAGGATTCCTAGCTCAACTAAATCTAGAGAAAGCGGAAAGAGATTGCATTTTCTTTGACCTCTGGCCTAGTTTCATTGATGTGTATGTGAACTAGTTGTATTTGAAGTTTTCATTTACTGTGGTTTGATCTGTGCATGTCATGTTGCCAAGAAAATTCATATATATTCACGAGATATTTACATTTGTCACATGCTGTTGAATTCTTTTAAATCAGAGCTCAGTACGTATATTCTGTCATTAAATATCATAGAATTGTCCTACAGGAACCTCTCATGTTTTCATTTGTTTTCCATACGCTAAGTCCATATTCCTTCTTATTCAAAACATTGTAGCACTCTGCAAAATTCCTATACTATTTTGTTATTTGTTCAAAGATAGTTCAATATAAGTCATTACCTAAAGAAGTTCAAGGACAATAAATTCATATCACAATTTTATACATATTCATCTCTAATTGACCATCATCATTCACTGGAATGCATTACTTTCATCCTAGTACATCTCAAGTACTAACAACAACCATTTATTTGAAGTCTCATGAATAATCTGTAGGGCCATGAGCCACCACATATAACCTAATAGAGTACAAGGAGTATTTTTTTGTAAAAGTAGTATAAAGGGACCATTTTGAGGTCTAGCAATGGTATTAAACCATTATATTTTATCAAAAACTATAGCAATGGTCACACAACATCATAAAAAACTCATTAGAATTATCAATGGCAATAATTGTTTTTTTACAATTGCCAAAAGTTACCAAAACGAGTATTAGCAAGGTTCATTAAAGGATCATCACTATAAGTGTCACAAAGAGAGATTTGTCAACATGCCCTTAACAACCCTCACCAAAAGTGTCATTGGAAAAGGATTTGGTGACAAACCTTAAGGGAATTTCCCCCAAAACAATAAAAATGATTATTTTTTAAGGTTTGTCATCATATGTAACATTAGTGATGAGCATTTAAGTTTCAACACAAGCATGACCCTCACCAATGGGTATTAGGGAGCGCCATTAAAGGACCATCACAAGAGGTGTCACAAAAAATATAATTGGCAACGAACCTTTAACAACCCTCACAAAAAGTGTCATTGAAAAATGATTTGGTGACGGGCCCTAAAGGAATGTCTGTGAAGGAAAATTCAATGATGATTGTTTAAGGCCCGTCATCATATTATACATTGGTGATGACCCTTTAGGGTCCGTAATAAGCATGGCCATTGCCATAGGCCTTTTTCCCTGTAGTGAGGATGTGAGAGAATGCTTGAAAAAATATCCCACAACTATAAACCTTCATCTTGGCATGTGGAAAAATCATTTTTTCCTGGGTCGACCTATTCATTCATATTATCATTTCTACTTGAGCCAACTTGTCTATTTGAATTACATTTGAGCCGACTCATGCATCAACAAATTCTCTTGGGGCAACCTTGGTTAAAGGATATAATAATTGTTATTATACCTCCCTAACTCGCCTTTTGAACAATGGATAATTACAATTTTGACAATAAAATTTTAAGATTTCGTAAATTTTAACGCTGCAGATGGATTCAAAGACCCCTTTTAAGGAGGTCTCTGAATACATCTACAACGTTAAAATTTATGAAACTGTAGTAAAATAATTACAATTTTGTAAATTTTAACAATGGACATCTTATATAATTATTCACTTAGACTGTCTAGTCATATTTTTTATCCCATGACTAAATTACTTATTTATTTGGCTAAATTAGTCATTCATTTAGTTGTGATTACTTAAAATTGCTCAAATTTGGCCATATTTCACTTAAAAATACTGTGGTAACCAAAGTGCTTGGTGGTTTAGTCATTTATTTCACTTGGTGGCCAACGTTTTTGGTCACTTGGTCATTTATCACCCATTTTGCTAATAGTGAATGCAATATTGATGTTTCATGTTTAATTCAGTATTTGAAATTTAAATAATTAAGCTTGCAAAGTTTGGTTGAAATGGTAATGTCTGTAACTGCATGTACAAATCTGGAAATGGTAATTTCCTGTAGCACTATGTTTTTATAAGACATTTGAAATGTATATTTTGTAGTTGAAACTAAATGCCTGAGAATTACGTTTTTAAAGCTTAGGATTCATTGGGTAAGTTATTGCTCTGTTTAAGAGTATTATTGGAATGCTAGAATGCCATGGTTAAATGGTTATGGTTATATCATACCATTGTCTTTCCAATTTGCAGAGATGGTTAATGGCCAAATGCCTACAGGAATTGGGAATTCCAGTGGCTTCCATTTTGCATTGGGAAAAACATGAAATGAATTCTTGTAGATGTAGATTTACATCTTGAAACCATAATTATGTATTATACAACTCAGTTGAGGAGCTAAATGCATAGTTTCTTGAATAATTATTGATGTCAATGCGCATATATTAATGTATTTATGGATGTATGTTGCCTGGGGCATTCCAAATTGAAGAATTGTACTTATGGAAGTTGTGTTCCTGCATGAATTATGTTTAAAATATTTAAGCTTTAAATTGTATGTTGCTTGCATTGTGTATGTTTGGAATCTACATGCTGTGAAGTAGGATCCCTATGCTCCATTTTGAATGGATGTTCCATCACAAACTATTAATTGGAAGCCATCAAATGACAAAGTTCTTAAAAAATCCATTGGAAGGATTTAGAGTTGTTGATATTGTATTTCCTTTTCCAGGAGTTATTTCTTGTTTGAATTTGTTTTGGACATTCATATTGTTGGAGAGTGCAATTGTAAATCATGGTAGAAATCTAATTTGTTAATGGGTTCTTATTTAACGTCTACTTGCAAAAAATATAAGCTGGTGGAAATGCCTTAGTTATTTCCTGTTGAAGTTACTTGAAAAAAAAACTAGGCACATAAAGTGTTTGGCATAATGTTTCTACCACAATGTATTTGCTTGTTTAAAGGTTTCATACAAAGTCTTTGACGAAATAATTCTACTATCATTTGGGAGATAATGAAATTCATCCATTAACTTGGCATCTTAGATCTTGAAATCGCATGGAATCTTAGTGAAATTTTCAGCTATATAATTATCTCCTCCATATTCAAATCATAGGGATATATATTCTTGTGACAATTTCCAACCACGTATATTGGTTTTCCATTTCATCAATATGTTTGTTCATACCTCAAACTAATATGATAGGAAATGCAATATACATCCATGGCTCTTTTATTTGGTTTGTTTGAAATTTGTATTCTTTAAGCTTAAAATTGTGTATTGAAGAAGAACTATTTTCATCCATGCTTTTTGTTGGAAATATTGAGAGGGGGGGTGAATCAGTATTGAGCAATTTTTACAGTTTCAAACATTAATTATATCATGTAAACATTAACCATTAACAATGTCTTTCATCATCACATAAACCATAAACAATGCACAAGATATTTAATGTGGAAACCTAAACAGCAGAAAGCCACAAAATGCTTTTCTTATATAATAACAAGATTACATTCGTATGAAGCACCAACTTCCAAGATTCTCCAGCGCCAATTGGAAGGAGGAAGCAACCCCTTGATTTATACGCACCAACCTACGTTGGAATTCTTAATGATACTGAGAGGGTGGGTGAATCAGTATCATGTGCAGATTCAGAAATTTTCACTTTTAAAATATGCACCAATTGATATTTAAAACCACATCAACAAAAACAAACTATATAAATAATTTTTGAAGAAACTTGTGTGTGTGTGTGTGAAATTACATAGAAATATGGGAGACACCAATATTCACTGATGTGAGCACCAACTCACTCAGACACCCATTTGATTGGGACACCAATCCCACTTGCAAGCACCAACTTGGCTTCAACCTATAATGAAACCAATCCTATGTGCAAGCACCAACTTGCTGAATCAAGATCCAACCTGAGAGGAAACCAATCCTCTACGCAAGAACCAAATCATAGTGTTCAGGCACCAACCTGAGTGGAGACTGTAATCTCCTTTCCTTGCCCCATCCAACTTCCCTAAGATATAGTTTTTGTTGTATTGATATTACACTAACTTCAGATCTGTACGCACTATGTTTTGTGTTGTGCCTTACTACCTATTGCACTCACTTCTGACATATTTTGGTTCAAATTCTAGTCGCTTCTTCTCTTACACTTTATTCTACTACAGTTCCAATTACTGTACTGATTTTGCACACATACACATTCACATGCTTCTTGCACCCTTCTCACAAATGCTCCTTATGTATGTGCAACTACTCCATGCTCTTCTGCATGTCTTGTAAACTCACACACTTCTTCAAATCATGTTTCCTTTGATTCCCCTGATCATTTCATCTAACCCGAAGCTTGCAAATTCGTAATACCACTCCATTTGTTCTTCCAAACTTTCTTCTCATTCATCAACTTCACTCGTATTTATACTCAACTTGCTCAAATGATGTGCCCACAAGTTGGGGATTATCTAATATGGTAACACCCCTTCTTCTTTTCTTTACAGTCAAGCTTACCCAAGCATCTTCCACTTGTCTTATATTGTGGGAATGAAGTACCATGACTTTGTGGGTCTTGTGCACACTAGTTCATTGGCTTAGTGGGACTTGCACACACTAGTTCATTGGCTTACTGGGACTTATGCACTAGAGTACCATTACTAGGTGGGATTGGAGACTTGTGCACATATTTTTATATACTTCTTCAAACTGACATTTAGATTTCAAATTCATCACCAAGGGCCAACAACCTCTTTGACATCAATGACAACACCAAAGTTCAACAACCTAAAGGAAGCTCCAACTCCCTGATTTACCATCACCAACTAGAAGGAGGCTCCAACCTGAAGGAAGCTCCAAATCTCTAATTTACTAGCATCGACTAGAAGGAATCTACAGCTCCCTATCCTTTCTCCATATTTCCACCCTGATACGAATAAGATAATCATTCTATCACTATCACTCTCTTTGTCACAAATTGTACTTGCATCGCTGTCTCTATCATTATGTACCTGTATCACTACCTTTGTCAACCCGAATCATTTCCTAGAGTAACTTGTATCTCTATCTCTATCAACATGTACCTGCATCTATGTGTATGTACTTGTATCATTGTCCCTTTGACAATCATTGTATCATACTCTATGTCAATACCACAATCACTGACTCTAACACAATGCCACAATCATTGTCACATTGTCTCAATATCTGCCACACTATATCAACATGTACATGCCTTAAATATATACCTAGAAACAATCATCCATCGATTTCATTTGCATCCTCAACTTTTACATCATGGACATTTTCAAAACATTGAACACTCCAAGAGATGAGCCATATGCCAAACAATAACCATGGAATATACCAAGATAGCCACTATGACTTATGCCAATACCATCATTTAATATGCCCATATAATCACCATGATCTATACCAACAAATAACCAAGATCTATGCCAACAAATCACTAAGATCTATGCCAACAATATGTCAAGATAATGTCCAATATATCTGCAAAGATCATCATAAAGTATGCCAAGAGAAAAGCACTAGAGCATGTACAGAATTCATACATTTTTTAAGAAAACAAGATGGAACCAAGATAAACCCTATATCACGTCATCACATATCCCTTACAACATGATTTCCAATGAGCCAATAATTTTATGATTCTGATACCATATGCAAAAGTTACACAATATTTCTTCAACCTTCTTCTCTTGAATTTTCATTATCATTGTCATTGTCACAAACCCTGACTTCCAACAAGCATAAATCCAAAACGTTAATGAATCAAGATATAATACTTATACCACATGTTATTACAGATATCTAATGCATATCCTCCAAGGGGCACTCTCTAAAAGATCCCAAATCAAAACTTATTGTGCATAGATGATTTCTGAGACATTCAGAAGACCTGACTTTCAGAGATCATATCTCAAAAACTGTAGTGAACTAGGATCTGAAACGTGAACCATATATTCTTCGCTATCTATGCTACTTCCCCTACAAGGGGCATAGTAAAAACAATTATGGATCAAAATATATAACGAAAATTCCAAACTGGCCAGTTTGAATATTATTTTGAAACCCTAACTTCCCGAGGTCATATATCCTAAAATATAGTGAATAAGCATCGAAAAATTCTAACACGGGTTCATAAATATGTTTAATTCATATCATCCGAATTACACTTTTGGAATCTTTGTAGAAAACAAGATATAGTAAAAGATCCAAGATGACCTGAAATCGATTTCACAACAAAAATCCCAAATATAAATCATCACAAGATTTTATCTTCCACTAGAATTTTAGCCTTGTTCACTTCATCTACCCCTAAAATTCTCTCCTCTACTATTGTATGTGAAATATTCAATTTTTATCGATTGAAAATGAAAAGTTCCATCTCTTATTTATATTCCTCAAGGGGGCTTGTTGATGCCTCGGCTGTGTATGTGCTGGAATGGGGTTCAAGGAAAACAATAGGGGATGAAAACCCAGCCAAAGGATTCAGATAATCCTACGCAATGTTTACCCTATCCTCGAGGTGTTTGGTGTGGTTAACACCCACGGACACGAAGGCCTCCGCTAGAACTTGTGAGTGTTTGATCCTAGAAAGGATCTGCCTTCCTATGAAGAAAGACAAGGTTTTTTTTTTTAATCCTAAGAGTTAGTCTAACATGGAAAAGAAAACTAATCTAAGTCAAGCCTATTCTAAGAGGAGTGATTTGTTTGTGCACAAGATAACTTGATCTAAAAATTACTAAATCTTTTCACCAATTTAACAGACATGCCAAACTGGATCTTGACTCAGTAGCTTAAGATATAATCAGTTAAATACATTCAACCAATAATAGCTTAAGAATTAAGTACATACAAACTTATCCTATATCTGGAATGTTAATTGACAAATTAACACTAACTCAATGTTTTATGTAAATCATTTGCAGAAATAGATAAAAGGTTTTAGATAAAGACATTCATTTAAAACATCAATTACAGAGATCATAAGTTGAGAGAAATATGAACTATAAACCAATGTAAGTTACTGATTACAAATAATAAATAATATTAGTGAATGTGTTGAAGCAAAATCACAATCCATCAAAGACATTTCACAAATTATAACAGAAGAGATAGCTGAAGAAAACTGATTGTGCATTAAGGCCTGCAAAACATTACATAGTCTGCACCAACAGAGCATCTCCAGTATCTTTTGGCGATTTTTTCCCCTAACCATCCATCCTTTGCTATGAGATATAAAACCCTTTAAATAATAATTACAAAGTAATAATTCAGGATCAAATCTCCCACAGAGCAGGGAAAGTCAACACTAAATTATCCTAAAAATGGCCAAGAAAAGACTGCCTCTTGGCCTACAATATCTAACAATCCTTGTACATAGGAATAATAAACCAATTCGGACCCCAAAACCGGACATCATACAGTCTTTGAAAGATTACACCATGTGTTTTCAAGAGAATCATGTCGTAAGCTGAGGAGAATCTAGATAAATCATGAGCTGTTGATGATAGCTGGCGAAGGAACTGTGAAATCTTCCTTGGATTTGCGAGAACCAAAGATATCTTCAAATAACGAAAAATCAGCTAACGGATCATCCCTAGGAGGAATTGCGGAACACACAGGTGGCAAGTTGATGATTAGGTACCGAACAATTGTATTATCTTGATCAGCATAATCTTTATCACCTTTCTTCTACTTGTTGAAAAGGAATCGTTCATATATGAATTGAATCCTGTCATCTTCCTTTTCACTATCTGTGCTGTCATCAAAAACATCAGCATCAAATGGTGCAGCAACAGGTTCAGAGTATTCCACTGGCTGAGGCTCTTTCTCAATAGAATGCTTGACAGAAATGCCTGAAAGTCTCTGCATTTTACTTACAGCATGCAATTGTTAGCAGAGATATTGAAATATCAATCCAAAATTTGCATATATCATCATAAACTAACAGATTATTCATAACAACACAGGATTTGACATCAATTTGAGTGTAACTTAACTGGCATGATTGCAAATCTACGATGTGCAGATTGCAATTAACGTTTATGGGAGAGAAATATCAGTCAGTCATGCATCAATTGAAACTTGCCGTAAGATTGTGATAGATTTACATAATAACACATGCAATTAAAAGTCAAATATTAGAGTTTTAATCATTAAGCAATCATTGGATTCAAGGAATTCATGTTTGATCAAGCATAACGTAGATGAAAAACCAGATCAATGCTTGAAAACGACGAACCAAGCACCAAAAATAAAAAATTGAAATCATTCTGCCAGATGCAATCATGGCCGTCGGATCATTGTATATCAACGGTTGGGATGCGGGATGTGGGATGCCAAGTGCAGGCACTCATTATTTGTGAATATGTACACCCTTCCGCAATCCGCAATCCGCAAATACGGGTTGCAGAACACAAAACACAACGCACGATCAAAGTACTTCCCACATCCCACAATTTGCGGGTTGCGGGAAGTATAAACTACTTTTTATTAAAAAGGGTCTTTCCGCATCCCGCAATCTGCAATTTGCGGGTTGCGGGTTGTGGGAAGAAAAATTACGTGCAATTTCTAAAAAAACCTCTTTTTGCATCCCGCAATCCTCAATTTGAGGGTTGCGAGTTGCGAAAGGAAAAAGTTCAAATGCAAACCAAAGAGTCTGCAATTTGCAATTGCGGGTTGTAGGATGATCGAAATTTTTAAACTAAAAACTTATTTCCACAATTCATAAAAACACACTAAAAATGCATAATTTAAAGAAGGAAAATTTACTAACTTAATTAAATCAAAACAAAGGCATAAAAAGTGAATGGCAAACAGGTTAGACAACCCCCAAATTGATTAAGTCAGTCTTTGATATGAAATTGGGGATCCCATATTTTGGATAAAACATGGGATCTGTTGTACCTACAACAAATGGCAACTGGTTGGGAAGAACCAATTATCTCTATAAATGAAACCCTTAGTTTTAGGGCAGATATGCCAACCAACTCATGTTTCAACCTGCAATCCACCAAATGATCTTATGAAAACATAATCAAAATAGCAGAATTAATCATATGATCAATACATTCCCATCCAAAACCAATTAAAGATGATACTTAATCTGATAAGGCAGTCTAGGAGCATAAACATAAATCCTCTACCTTAATGTAATCATGGAAGGGCATATTTATGATTAACCATTGGAATAAACTCAGAGCCATTGTGGATTACAATACATGGATCACCTTGGGTTTTATTAATTATTTATTTATGTACATGTATATTTTTATTTTTATTTTTTAATAAATAAGACTTCTGCTAATATAATGTGAATTCCCTGATTTAGTGATCAGATGTTGTCAATTCCATTCACAAACTTGATTTGGAATCTGAACAAGCTAGCTCGGTCAGGAGACTCCTTGTCTTTCATTTTTCTAGATTGAAAGAAATTACCATGGCTTGGTGACCATAGGTGGTAATTCCAATCCAAAATCAAATCCATGATCATGGTAGGGATGGCTTGTGATAAGACCCCCCCTTATTCTTATATACAACAAACCATCTGAAAAGAAAACAAAAATTTATTAATGTATAGATTACAAGACACTACCATGGCTTGGTGACCACATGACAGTAGTGTTACTCATTGATGTTTTGTAGATCATGAATGGACCAACCTGTGATAGGATCTTCCATCCTCCAACCAGAGCTGAAAGTCATCTGCCAAGTTTGGTGGCTTGATGTGGAGATGTCATTCCACTTAAATATCTATGAACATAATGGGCTAGCTCGTAATGAGACCCCCCATCTTGTAATCTACGTTTATTGAGATAGATTATTATCAAAGTGATCAGAATGGCATTCAGAATAGATAAGTCTAACCAGGCTATAAGAGATTATGCCATTTACTCCTGAAACACAAAGTAAAGAAATCCAATATGCTCTTCAACTTCAATTAATCAGACCAATATCTAAAATATGTCAATGATAGTGGGAAGATATCGATCAAGGCCCTGCAAAAATTGATTGTTTGATTCCATGAAGAGCATTTTTCTGACATAGGCAGAATGGAAAAGAAGCTGGCATACTACCTGAAAACTTCAAATTGTATTAGTGTCAGAGAAACATTGATCAACAACCTTTGCCAAATGTGCAGAATTATTCAAAGAAAATAATCATAAGTAGAAGAAAATTAATCAAATCCAAAAGCAAAGAAACAAACCACACTTTATGTACAAGTGGACCAACATGCTCTCCTCAAATGAAGTACTTCTTGAGCATCTAGACATTCACTCGGTAGGTTTCTGAAAAACCTTCCAGTGTTTGTAACCGGGCAGTACCAGGACCAATATTTTCTATAACAATGAAAGGTCCTAGCCATAAGCGTTGGAACTTAGTGTAATCATTTTTGTCCTTATGTTGCTTGTCCCATTTAAAAAATAAGTCCCCCACAGGGAACTCCCTGTCAGATGAAGACTTCTCATCGAACCACCTCTTCACAAGCTGTTGATGTTGATACAACTTGTATGTAGACTTTTCCCTATCCTCTTCTAGTTTGTGTAATGTATCAATCCTGTGTTGGAGTGGGGAAAATTCATCTTCCTGCACATCCTGTGCTAGCTGTAGCGAAGGGATCATAAGGTTGGCTGGTAAGACAGCCTCCATACCATAAACTAAGCAGTAAGGGGAGTTACCAATGGCCGCTTTAGGAGTGACACGGTCTGCCAAAAGAGCATTGTATAACTGAATGTGCCAATTCTTGTGGTGAGTAGCCACTGTCTTCTTTAAGATGTTAATTAAATTCTTATTAGAAGAATCTGCTAATCCATTTCCATGTGGATAATAATTGGCAAAAAATTTTAATTTTATCCCTTTTTCAAGGGCATATTGAGTTAATTCAAAAGAGGAGAAGTATGAAGCATTGTCAAACACTAGGAATTTCGGAGCACCAAACCTTGTGACTATCTGACTTTCCAGAAATGAAATTACTTGGCTCGTATTCGTTTATCTAAGAGGGACTGCCTCTACCCATCTAGTAAAGTAGTCTGTAGCTATCAAAATATACTTGTGTTGCAGGGAAGAAGGAGGATTAATAGGTCCGACAAAATCAAGACCCCACTACTAGAACGAGAATTGAAATATGACTGGTTGCAAAGGAAATGCAGTTTTCTTAATTTTGCTAGCACACTTCTGACACGGTTCACATCTTCTAGCGTAAGCATAGGCATCCCTGAAGAAATTACACCAGTAGTAACCTGCTCTTAAGATCTTGTGGGTAGTGGTTTCTCCAAAAAAGTGTCCTCCTGCAAGCCCTGCATGAAATTCCAAAAGAATATTCTCAGTTTGAGCTCTCTCTAGACATCTAAGGAAAACACCATCATAATTTTTTCTAAATAAAACACCATCTATAAATTGATATGGTGAAGCTTTTAATATTAAGTCTCTGCGTTTTCTAAAGTCAAGGGTTTCAGGAGCATACCCATGAATCAAGAAAAAATTAATGTCATCATACTAGTCGGATTCCTGAGTAGTGATAACGTTGACAGAACCTGCTAAGGTGCTTTCTTCTTACTCCCACTCGATTTGTTGTTTTACAGGATCATGGGACTGAGCGGTAAGCAAACACAAACCTTGGCCTTTCACTATTTTTGCTGGTCTTATCTCTAAATCATATTCTTGTAGAGATGTCATCCAGTGAGCTCTTTTCTCCCCCAATTATTTTTGTATCAGAACATATCTGATAGTTGCATAAGGCACAATCACTTTAGTTCTAGAATTCAATAAGTACGGTCTAAAATGTTTAATTGATTTATAAACAGCATAAGCTTTTTTGTCTATTTGGGATTAATTTAACTCTACGCCCTTGAATGTGGAACTCATAAAAGATATGGGAATTTCGAGATCGTCCAGGTGCTTCTGTGTAAGAACAACAGCATAGGAAAAGTCAGTAGCAAAGGTATATAAAATAAAATCCTTACTGAAGTCAGGAGACATAAGGGCAGGAGCTTTTGCAATAGCCTTCCTAATCTCAGTAAAAGCATTTCATTGTTCATCAAACCATTTATACTGTGCATCCTTTTTAATCATCAATTGTAAAGGTTTAACAATTTGCGCAAAATTTGGGACAAATCTATGAACAAAATTTATCTTACCAAGGAAAGATTGCATGGCTTTGTGCGTTCCTGGAAACCCGATACTTGCAATGGCCTCTGTTCATTTCGGATCAATAATCATACCTTCCTTCGAAACAATAAATCCTAGCAGCTTGCCTTCAGTCACTATGGATATTGATTTGTTAGGATTGAGCGAAATTCCGAATCTTCAGCAACGTTCGAATACCTGTTTAAGGGAAAACAAATGTTCATGTCATTTTTTTGAAAAGATAGTAATATAATCTAAGTATACAACAACAGAATCATGCATAAGTCGTCTGAAAGCTATGTCCATTGCTCGCTGGAACGTAGCACCTTCATTTATCATCCCGAATGGCATTCTCCTATAGGCAAAAGTTCCCCAAGGGGTTCTGAAAGATGTTTTTAACGAATCATCAGGAGAAACCAAGACTTGGTTATACCCTGAAAACCCATCGAGCAGAGAAAACATTTATGATCCCGCAACTCTCTGTAAGATCTGTTCCATAGGGGGAATAGGGTAATTATCTTTCTCGGAATCTTTATTAAGATTTCTAAAGTCAACACAGAGCCTAATTTCACCATTTTTCTTGCGAACTAGTAATAAATTGGTGATCCATTGTGTATGTCTGACGGGAAAGATAATTCTTGCTACATGGAGCTTTTCCAGCTCCTTCTTAACAGAAGGTTTCAATCTAGGGTGCATCTTCCTTAGCTTCTGCTGGTAGGGTTTAGTGTTTGGCTTCATCGGTATATTATGATGCATAATATTAGTGTCGAAGGTTTTCAGCTCGTCATATGTCCAAGAAAAGACATCCTTAAATTCTTTGCATAACTTGATAAAAGCTCTCTTTTCAACAGGTGAACATTCAACCCATAGGTTAATCATTTGGGGGTTCTGTTCACTCCCTAAATTCACCTGTTCATAATTGAGAGAAGAGGTCTAAGTCTTACAAGTCACCTTCTCCTTGAACTTATCTTGGAGGTCATAAAAATTTTCCAAGTTGACAATTGACTTAGGAATCAAATTGGCAGTGCAAGCAGGATCAGCTAGAGATTTTTCATGTTCACTTTCATCAATGGCAACATCTTGAAACGTGTCTTGAGATGTAAGTAAATCTAGAATCTGTTGGTCATCATTAAACACTTTCCAACTGGTTATATTATCTGGGATCGAAGGTCTATACATTAATTCAATAGAAAAAGTATATGGTGACAAACCTTCTGGGGGTATTAGCCTGGATGCAGTATTAGCTAGCAGGTCAGCATCAAAATTCTCAGATCTTGGGATTGGCTTAATGTTAAGAGCGGTGAAAGAATTAGTTAAGTCCCTTACTAAATTTTGATAACTAAGCAAATGAGGAGATATGCAATGAATCTTGTTTTTTACCTGCTTAACTATTATTTATGAATCTCCATAACACTCAATTACCTGGGCATTCATATCAATTGCTTTCTTGAGTCCCTGGACCAAGGCGTCCTACTCAACAATGTTGTTTGTACATTCAAACTCAAGCCTGCAGGAAATCCTGGCCTTGGTTCCTTTCGGATAGATGAGGACACAACCTGCACCAGCTCCATCTTTAGATCTGGAACCATCGAAAAACAAATTCCATGCATTCAAATCTAACTTAAAATTGGTATGCACACTATATACATTATGTACAATATCACCTGAGAATGGGACAAATGTAAAATTGACAATTTGAGACTGATTCTATGCACTCTCAGCAGGTGATAGATCTACAGGTAAGTCTCCAAAAAATTTGTCAAAAGTGAAATGTTCCACATGTGAGCTAAAATATGCAGCAGGCTCACTGGGGTCATTCAAATCTGTGACAATTCGCTTCATAAAAGGCTCCCTACTGATTTTTATCCTATTTGGCC
Organism: Larix kaempferi; assembly: GCA_027924585.1. Classification (NCBI taxonomy): domain Eukaryota; kingdom Viridiplantae; phylum Streptophyta; class Pinopsida; order Pinales; family Pinaceae; genus Larix; species Larix kaempferi. Next base: position 8,297,188 of record BSBM01000264.1, read on the forward strand.
TCCCATTATAAGGAAGCCACAAGTGAGACCAGTCGGTTGCAAAGTAGCCCTTAATTTTTTCCGACCAATCTCTTCTTAGCCAAATACCATACATCTCTGAGATATCAGCCACGATGATATCCACAGTCCAGTGGATCCTAGGGTCAGCAGATAGAGTTTACATAACATTCCTTAGTTCCCCTACTACTTTCACTTTGGATCGGTCCAACTGAACAATCTGAGTAGGACATGGCTCCCAAGCAACATTCAATTTCTTGCAAATTGATAAAGGCATTACATTGGATGAGGCCCCTGAATCTACCATACAATTATGAATGTTCCTGTTAAAGATATCAAAGGTTAACAAAAAGGGAGGTGCCTTTTTCCCAACAGGTTTAGGGCTGCTGGTTTTGGTGTATGTCTCTAGATTATTGTTTTGAGTCTCCCTGGGTTTGTTGACAATTATGATTTTGGGAAAACTGTCCCTCATAGCAGGGATCTTCAAAAGTTCAAATACAAATATATTAGCTTTCATCTCCTTTAAGTCATCAATCAAGTTATATTCTATCTCAGGAATAAGTGTATCCTTTTGTATGGTTGTTTTGACTCTGTTTGCTGTGGGTGTGGAAGTAGAAGCTTGTTGTATTGGTTTTCCTTTACTCCTTGTGTTGTAGGGGTGTTGGACATTAAATACTGTTTCAGGCTCTTCTTCTTACTCAACCATAGGAAGTTCTACAAAGAAACTAATGGTATTAACCTGCTGGTCTTCTTCCTCATCTAGAGGTTCAGTCTCTTGATCTTCCTGTAGTTCTTGTTCTAGATGTTGAGGAGAATGATGGGGTTCTAAAACTAAGGCTTTAAAGATAGACAAAATCTCCTCAGAGTTCAACCCTTCCTCGGGATTGGGGACTTAGTTTTGTTGAGGTTGATAAAGTCTTCTAAATGGTTGTCTGTTGAACCCCCTGTTTGTGTTCTGGTTTTCAGTATTAGCTATCTTGAGTTCAACCATCCCATTAGAAATTTGTTGTAGAATTTTCTTCATGTCAACCATTTTGAAAGGATCTTTATCCTGTGTAGCAATTTTTGTGGGAACATCAGCTTTATTATGTGAGGTAGAAGGTTGATCTGCTGAAGTATCTGGGTTATCCTTCAAACCGAATATATATTTCTCAACCTGAATGACCTCAGCAAAGGCCTCTGGAAGGGTTTCTTTGTGTTCCCGTTTAACCCACATAGCTATGGGAACCGGTAAACCTTTGACATAGTATGCAACTAGGAGTTCTTTTGCAGGAAGAAGAGTAATAGGGATTCTATTTTTTAGATATGAAAACCTCTGATTAAAATATTTTACTCTTTCTTTACCCCGGATTTTCATAGAAGAGAGATCAATTACCAAGTCTTCGGGTGTCTTATCATCTCCAAACTTTTGCATGAATATTTTCTCAAAGTCATCCCATGAAGTGATAGACCTAGCTTCTAAGGCAAAGTACCAAATGGATGCTTTCCCTTGGAAGGTATATGGGAATAACCTACAAACTACATCCTCATGGATCACATTTCTAATCCTGATGACTTGCATGAATGTCTTTATGTGATCATGTGCAGGTGACTTTTCATCAGGATTGAACATAGGCAGGGATTTTTCAGTATTTTTAGGGAGTCTATGTTGATCCCCTAGGATAAAAACGGCATCCTAGTCCAACCAGGGTCTATTTTGACCTTCAGCCATTGGTATGTCCTTTGAAGATGAGCTTGAGGATGAATCACTATCTGAGGATTCTTCAAATGAAGAAGACAAAGACAGAGGCCGTGGTGGTGGTGGTCCACCTGTTGTCACATGTGGTTGATCTTCTTGTGTTTCCCCAAACAATCTGTCAAGGTTAAAATCTGGGAGCTGATTATGGCGGGGTGAATTACGTTGTTTAGGATTTTGGTCACCCGAATTCTGATTAACAAGATTATTGACTTGTGGACCAGTGTTCTTGTGATCTTGAATTGTTGCTAGTCCTATATTACGCTCTTCAATGATTCTTCATTGCAACCTAGCAACATAGCAACACTATCAAAAGAAATTTTAAGAATTTGTTAGAGTGTGAGGGATCCTTTTGTGGGTGATACAATAATAATATCAGCCCTCCTAGTTTCCTTCTCTATGACAGGGGTGGCAGGAATATTTTGAGAATTTTGTACTGGTTGTTTTGTTGACATTGAAGCTTGGGTATGGCTACATGTAACAACCAGTTCCCTTACTGGAGGAGGTCTGTTTAAGTTCTGTTTAGGCATGTTTGGTACATGGCCCTCATTATAGCACCATTTGTTGATGCCTCGGGTGTGTATGTGCTGGAATGGGGTTCAAGGAAAACAACATGGGATGAAAACCCAGCCAAAGGCTTCAGATAATCCTATGCAAGTTTTACCCTATCCTTGATCTATTTGGTGTGGTTAAAACCAACGGATGCAAAGGCCTCCGCTAGCACTTGTGAGTGTTTGATCCTAGAAAGGATCTGCCTTCCTATGAAGAAAGACAAGGTTTTTTTTTTAATCCTAAGAGTTAGTCTAACATGGAAAATAAAACTAATCTGAGTCAGGCTTATTCTAAGAGGAGTGATTTTTTTGTGCACAAGATAACTTGATCTAAAAATTACTAAATCTTTTCACCAATTTAACAGACATGCCAAACTGGATCTTGACTCAGTAGCTTAAGATATAATCAGTTAAAGACATTCAACCAATAATAGCTTAAGAATTAAGTACATACAAGCTTATCATGTATCTGGAATGTTAATTGACAAATTAACACTAACTCAGTTTTCTGTGAATCATTTGCATAAATAAATAAAATATTTTAGATAAAGACATTCATTTAAAACATCAATTACAGATATCATAAGTTGAGAGAAATATGAACTGTAAACTAATGTAAATTACTGATTGCAAATAATAAATAGTATTAGTGAATGTGTTGAAGAAAAATCACAATCCATCAAAGACATTTGACAAATTATAACAGAAGAGATAGATGAAGAAAACTGACTGTGTATTAAGGCTTGCAAAACATTACATAGTCTGCAACAACAGAGCATCTCCAATCTCTTTTGGTGATTTTGTCTCCTAACCATCCATCCTTTGCTATGAGATCTAAAACCCTTTAAATAATAATTACAAAGTAATAATTTAGGATTAAATCTCCCACAGAGCAGGGGTAATCAAAACTAAATTATCCTAAAAATGGCCAAGAAAAGACTTCGTCTTGGCCTACAATATCTAACAATCCTTGTACATAGGAATAATAAACCAATTCGGATCCCAAAACTAGACATCATACAGTGTTTGAAATATTACACCATGTGTTTTCAAGAGAATACTGTCGTAAGCTGAGGAGAATCCAGATAAATCATGAGTTGTTGATGATAGCTGGAGAAGGAACTGTGAAATATTCCTTGGATTTGCGAGAACCAAAGATATCTTCAAATACTAAAAAATCAGCTAACGGATCATCCTTAGGAGGAATTGTGGGACACACAGGTGGCAAGTTGATGATTAGGTACCGAACAATTGTATTAGGTACCGAATAATTGTATTATCTTGATCAGCATAATCTTTATCACCATTCTTTTGCTTGTTGAAAAGGAATCATTCATATCTGAATTGAATCCTTTCATATTCCTTTCACTATCTGTGCTGTCATAAAAAATATCAGCATCAAATGGTGCAGGAACAGGTTCAGAGTATTCCACTGGCTGAGGCTCTTTCTCAACAGAATGCTTGACAAAAATCCCTGAAAGTCTCTACATTTTACTTATAGCATGCAATTGTTAGCAGAGATATTGAAATATCAATCCAAAATTTGCATATATCGTCGTAAACTAACAAATTATTCATAACAAACACAGGATTTGACATCAATTGAGTGTAACTTAACTGGCATGATTGCACATCTACGATGTGCAGATTGCAATTAAGGTTTCTACGAGTGAAATATCAGTCAGTCATGCATCAATTGAAACTTGGCATAAGATTGTGATAGATTTACATAATAACACATGCAATTAATCGTCAAATCTCAGAGTTTTAATCATTGGATTCAAGGACTTCACGTCTGATCAAGCATAACATAGACGAAAAACCAAATCAACGCTTGAAAATGACGAACCAAGCACCAAAAATAAAAAATTGAAATCATTCTGCCAGATGCAATCATGGTCGTCAGATCATTGTATATCAAAGGTCGGGATGCGGGATGCGGGATGCCAAGTGCGGGCACTCATTATTTGTGAATATGTACACCCTTCCGCAATCCGCAATCTGCAAATGCGGGTTGTGGAACATAAAACACGACGTGCGGTCAAAGTACTTCCCGCTTCTCGCAATTTGCGGGTTGCGGGAAGTTTAAACTACTTTTTTATTAAAAAGGGTCTTTCTACATCCCACAATCCGCAATTTGCGTTTTGCGGGTTGCAGGAAGAAAACTTACGTGCAATTTCTAAAAAAAATTCTTTCTACATCCCGCAATCCGCAGTTTGCGGGTTGCGGAAGGAAAAATTTCAAATGCAAACCAAAGAGTCCGCAATCTGCAATCCTCAATTGCGGGTTGCGGGATGATCGAAATTTTTTAACTAAAAAATTATTTCCGCAATTCATAAAAACACACTAAAAATGCATAATTTAAAGAAGGAAAATTTACTAACTTGATTAAATCAAATCAAAGGTAGCAAAAATGAATGTCAAACAGGTTAGACAACCCCCAAATTGATTAAGTTAGTCTTTGATATGAAATTGGGGCTCGCATATTTTGGATAAAACATGGGATCTGTTGTACCTACAACAAGGCTCCAACTCATTTTTGCAAGAACATTTTACTCTCCCTTTAAAAAATGATTTCCAATTTTTAGGGGGGTATCAAGGGTTAGTACTCCACTTTAAGGATCCATCATGACACTTCACCAAAACTTCAATATCACTCCATATATTATAAAACGGGCCTTAGGCCTCTTCCACATCATCATACTTGGTTGGCACATCATTATTTCTTGTGGGGATCCTTGCCACTTCATGTGGTCCAATGGGCTAAAGTACCACAACTTTAGGGGTCATGTGGACCAAACATAATTATTTTGGGGATACTTCGAGCTTCAAACCAACTTGATTAAGACAAACTTTGGGGACTCTATAGGGCCTTCTCGACCATGGGTTAAGTGACCCCAACCACATGGTCATGTGGACCCAACACCACTATTTTAGGGATTTGTTCAAAATTCTTTCTGACATTGATTCGAGGAAACTTTAGGGAATTCCTTACACTTATCATCATCTTGGTTAGGCGACCCACCACCATTTTCATCTGACCCATTATAGTGGTCATGTGGACCCAACATCATTTCTTTAGGAAATTCTTCACATCTCTTCGGGGAAATTTTGGGACTCTTTTACACTCCACATCATCATGGTCATTAGGAGATTATTTAGGGGATTTTGGTAATCTACCAATCAGATCTGATGATACATTAACTGACTCTCTGACAAGACTTAGTAAAAAACAGTGAACACTAGTGACTTGACAGGAGGTAGGAAGGAAATTTCAAACAACTATGGAAGGAATTAGGATCATGCTAGCTGAGAGATACTTTGCACAATGTATTGGGACCATTAATGTTTCAAACATTAGCTAGGATGAAGTCTACTCCAAGGTTCCTGGGCACCCCTGCATATGCAAACTAGAACTTACACTTGGAACTACCTTAGAACCAATGGTGAAGGATTTCGACTCATTAAGACTTAAAAACATCAATTGACTTTCAAATATCAGTTTGGGTTCGCTCCAACAAGTTTGAGGAATTTTTGGCTAGGTTTACAAAGCAAACAAGCATGTAACGTACCCACACCTTCCTAATGACCTTTAGAGGCCATGGGAAACCCTGACATTTTTTTTTCTTCCAAACCTTCCAATTCCTTTATTGGAGCATAGGCCGCAGCTATGGTAAAGCTGCCAAATTTTGAGGAAAAAGCACTAAGTTTTGAAGGAAAAGTGCTAATTTTGAGGAAAAGCACCATTTTTGGGAAAAAATGAACAGTGCGCGGTACGACGCTAGATGGACGAGCTCACCGTAGATTGCGGGCCGGAAATCACAGAGCTCGCGCACACAAGTCAAAGGGAAGAGTAAATAAGGTGGCCGAGTAGAAAGCTCAACCACCACAATAAAGGAAGCATTGAAGGCAAAGTACAGGAGTTATGGTCGCTCGGACCAAGGAAGAGCAACGGGACGAAGCATTGAAGGCGAAGGACAAGGAGCAAAGAACGATGAAGCGGCGCCCATACCCATGATCTGCACCGAAAATCGTGGAGTCTACAGGAAGCTCTGACGTGACTGCAAGAGGCACCTACAATACACCTAGCCGTGTCAGTGGTTAGGGTTTTTGGGGATCACTGTTGGGGAAAGGCCCACAGTTTTGTAAAGGTGCGACCCTCAGGGCCACCTATATGTATGTGTAATTGGAAAGGGAAAAGGGTTAGATGGGTTGGTTAGTTGGTTAGAGAAGTAGATAGTTAAAGACTCTAGTATTGCTGTGTTTTGTAGAGCTGTAATGAGAATTGTATGCATGTAAGAAGGCCGCGATCTCGTAGGGAGACCGCTTGGTGTAAGGGCCATTGTAAGTATCGACCAGTCGCAAGAGGACTGGGGAATGTCATTGTATGCCTTTTTCATTGTATATCTGTAGAAGAAGAGAATAGATCTAAGAGAAGGGCTCCCAGCTGTGTGCGTGGAGTTTCCCAGAAATATCTAAGGCTGCAGCTGTGTGCGCAGCGAGACTGTATTATCCCCATCTCAAGATAATATAAAGCAGTTCCCGTGGACGTAGCTTCCTTCCTGGAAGTAAACCATATAATTCTTGTTGTTGTGGTGATGCTTTATGTGATTGCATTTATTTGCTTTACTGTCTACACTTCCATGAATGTTTTTCTATCTTTATGAATGAGTATGTAGAGTAAATCTTTGACGCACCCTTCGAAGTGTACTTGTGCATTGTCAAAGGAGTTGGTAAGAATACTGTCGCCGCAGTGCTTAAGTAGTGTGTTACTGCGCTGTGGCATGAGGGTGGAGATGATACCTAGTGTATCAGGTGTAGCGGGTAAGCACCTAGTGCGCAGGTGCGGGGCTACCGTCCAGCTAGGCTGGGAAGAGTGAGTTCCAGCGCTGTAGCGCTATGAGACCTGTGAAAGAGTAAGACGTTCTGTTCCGGGGTGACCTGCAAGAAGGTAAGAGAGAGAACTGTAGACTCCACACCACCTCGGTTAAGGAAACCTGATTCCTTAGCCCCCCATAACCACTTCAGGTGAGACTTCGGGCTGCTGCGCAGCTTGTTTCCGAAAGGGCCAGTGCGCCAAAGGGGTGTTTGTTGCTGCGCATCCTGAAAACCTGGGTCTGTCCAGAAAGCAGCCAACAAATGGTTCCGTTGTCGACTTTAACCCTATTATTTTGAAGGAAATGTGGTGCTAGAATCCTACAGCTAAAGAAATTCAGGAATGGTTTGATTCAAAGGCTAGAGAGTTCGCTGAACGTGAAAATAGAAGCCCTAGGCTTCAGACAAAAGACTGGTTGCAGAAGCATATTTATACTGACCTTCACAAAATCTTCTTTGTAACATTTGCACTCGAGTTGCATGAGTGAGTATCGAAGCTAGCAGATACTGAACCCACTGTGCATGTTGATCAACCTATTGTTTGGACGCCTGAGCTAGTTAGCATTGTGAAGCGGGTAGATAATCTTGTATGCTGTGCATTAGACTTTTGGTTGAACAGTCTGCTGGAAGGCTTCATCACTGAGTTTGCAGTAGATACGAGAAAGAGCTTCAGCGAGGCTCACAGGAGCTTCTTCAAAGCATATAGGGGTAAGTTCTTAAATTCTCTGAACTTGTGGATTAAAATGCTCTTATATGAAAAAGGAAAACTATGCATAGATTCCGATGAATAGCATAGACAAGTAATGTCCGTAGATTCTGATAGTGATCTTGAAGTTATTGGTTGCACTCGTAGTGTAAAATGGTATAAAGTAGGCCTCGACCAACATTCTTGTGAGTCCAGTCCAGAAGATAGTCGAGCTCATAGAGCGAGCCATATAGAGAGACAAGGGAGTGTTCATATCCCTTATCACCCTTTTACACCGCAAAAGCCATATGGGGCTCAGCATAACCCCGCAGTAACGCCCTCTAGTAGCCTGCACGATACTTCTAGTACCTCAGCCCCACCTTTGTTTAACCATCCCGGAGGCAGTGCCACAGCACCTCCACTTCAACCTAGCGCAAGAAGGATGGGTGATGCCATGAAGCTACCAACCTTTAGAGGAACAGGCCTAGAAGACCCTGAGCAGCACTGGTTTCTATGTGAATTCATTTGTACGATTAAGCAAATTAATGATGATGATGTTAAGCTGGTTCAATTAGCAACCACACTAAGAGAGAGAGCCTTAACCTGGTTTATGAAATACTCAGCAGCACAGAATAGGACGCTTGTTGATGTAAGAAGTGCTATGATTAAAGAATTCAAGAAACCTAAATCAGAATCACAGTGCATAACAAAACTCAAAGACATAAAACAGTTACCTACAGAATCAGTATGGGACTTTGACCAGAAGTTCAAAGCCTTGATAGATCAAGTAAGCTTTGAGTTTGCACTGCAGCAGCATAAGGAATGGTTCATTGCTGCACTGCTTCCTCATATTAGACTTCCTCTTATGCAATAGAATCTCACTACTCAAGAACAAGCTCTAGAGATGGCTATGAAACTAGAAGCTTCACCAATTACTGGAACAAGCAACAATGTTGCATAGTTGCAGAACCAAATAGCAAACCTGACCTTGCAAGTGCATGATATTAAGAAAGGAAAGGATGTTAAAGAAGAAATTTGGTTTACAAAGTGTAGAGCACAAGGACATTCAAAGGACCATTGTCCTGTTTTCATAGATTGTATTGCAACTGGAGAACCTAACCCTTTACCACAGGCTCAGGGGCCTTGGTGTGAAATCTGTAGAACTAGAGGCCATAGACCACAAGAGTGTCACTTGTTACAGAAATATGTACAAACTCCAAAGAATCTATATTGTAATTTCTGTAAATTAGTAGGCCACGATGAGAACAATTGCAAAGCATATGAGCTTATGATAGAAAGAAAACATGATGTTTATAGAGTACAGTCAGAACCACAGGGACCCATAGCAGGTCTGCAGTATGACCCAGCTCGCGAAGGACGGGGAGGAAATTACAAGGGCCACGGACGCGCAGCAGGTTTTGGTCGTGGAAGAGGACAGATCACTTGTTATAACTGCAGAGCTCAAGGCCATTATGAAAGGGATTGCCAAAACCCTACAACCATCTGCAGATACTGTAAATCTTATGATCATGTCATTGAAGAATGCCCTTAGTTAATGGCCAAGATGCAAGAAAAGAAGCCACAGGTGAACCAGAATAATCAGTTGCAGCATAAAAGAGAGAACCAGATCCTACAGTTAATATAGTGACGCGCAGTGGAGCAACCACTGGTGCGCCAGAGTCGGGAACTGGAAAGCCAGCGACACAATGGGTGCGCCACAATAATATTAAACCATCCCCGCTAGACCTACAAAAGCAAAAAGAAGCATTCAAGCAAGCTCAAGAGTATTTCTCAGATCCGCGAGCTTCAAGTTCTGTCGCATTACCGCACAATGATATTAGACCGCATGTGCCACAATAAGAGAACCTGGTACGAGAGCAGGCCACTACATCTGGAATGCCTAATGAGGAGGATACACTAGGCAGTGTTCATGCTTTCCTGAGAAGCTGCTTAAAGCTATTGCGCAATGAAAAAGAAACTATGGAAATCCAACACATGTTGGATCAGTGTCAACAATCTGCTTCGATGAATACACCGCAGCATGCTATTCATCAGATCAGAAGTCATACTAGAACTGGGAGAGAGATGAGACTGACAGCGCAGATTGGAGCATTTGAAAAGGATGAAGTCATTTTGGATTTACGCTCATAAGTTAATGTTCTCACCATGCAGACATGGGAACAGATGGGTATCCCTCAGCTTATCAGATCTCTTATCCATCTAAGTCTAGCAAATCACCAACGAGTTTCTCCATTGGGCAGATTACCCAATGTACTCATTGATATTGAGGGAGTAAGAAGTTCTGCAGACTTCGAAGTAATCAAAATTCTGGATGACAGTAGACCTTACCCAACACATTTAGGCATAGACTGGGCATTTGATAATTTGGCTGTCATTAATTTGAAGAAAATACAGATGACCTTTGAGGATGAGCAGACTAGGGTCATTGCACCACTTGATCCCCTTCAAGGACCACGGTATATTGAACCCATTCGACCAGAAGAAGAAGTGCGCCACATGGAAAGTTTGTATCAGATGACTGCTAGTCATAATGATTATGTTAATCCCACAGCGTACGGCCATATCAGCTGGCGATGCGATAGCTCGTGCGCATCAGATTCGGAAGCAGGATTGGAAAACTGGCATAATCGCTTACATGAGGTTTCTGCAAGGCGTTGCGCCATGATGACTAAATCCATTCGATGGATTGGCACAGAATTGAATAACACTCCAATATTTGATGGTTTAACTGGATTAAGTGAATTCATACATGCATATGAACAAGAAATCCCAGCTAAGCAGCGCATACAAGCATTGGATGTAGCACTGCGCGCTACACCCGCAAGATGGTGGGGTGCGCATAAAGAAAATATTGACACATGGCAAGACTGTCGCAGGTTGATACTGCGTAGATTTTAGGAGACTACAACATGATTTTTGCACAAATATGATGGACAGAGTGACCCCAGGTCAAACGTTGAAGCATGTATTCAGCAATGGTTAAATATTCGAGAGGATGAGTGGGTTCACCTATTCATCCACACGTTGGATATAGTTCCAAGGAATTGGTACACTGAAACAGAATTGCGTAGAGGCACTATCACTTGGCCTCTCATGATCGAAAGTTTTCAACTCACTTTCAGCTTTGAGTAAGAACATCCAAGCATCGATCAGGCTTTAAAGTGTATTAGAAAAAAGGTATTTGGACAATGTCCTTTACCAGAGTATTCTCAACCAGATTGGGCTATCCAGATGGAACATGCCCTGGAATGCTATAATTTCACCACTGGAGAAGAGGATGATGATCCCCGCAACAAAAATATTCTAGAGTCAGAAGGGACGAGCAAAGTCGAAGGCCCTCAGCTTGATATCCTTGCCATTACAGAACACATCAAGCTCAAGAGTATTAACATTGGTACAGAAGTCGAACCCAAGGTTGCCTCTATAGGAGATTATTGGGATGATGAAACTGTTGGCCATATTGCAGATTTACTACAGGAGTACCAGGATATCTTTCCTACCAAGTTTATAGAAATGAAAGGCATCCTAGGAGATTTAGGAGTTATGCGCATACCTTTGAAAGAGGACGCTACGCCAGTAAAACAACGCCCGTATAGGTTGAACCCGCGATATAAAGAAAATGTCAGAGAAGAAATTGATAATATGCTCGCAGATGGTATCATTGAGCCAGTAGAGGAAAGTGATTGGATATGTCCTATGGTGGTACAAGAGAAAAAGACAAAAGGTGAAATAAGAATCTGCGTGGACCTGCACAAGCTCAACGACGCATCAACGCATGATCCATTTCCAACGCCCTTTACAGATGAAGTGCTTGACAATGTTGGAGGACAAGAGGCTTACTCCTTCACTGATGACTTTTCGGGATACCATCAAATCAGAATCCATCCAGAGGACCGCCATAAGACCACTTTTGCGACTGAATGGGGCTCATTCCAGTATACGGTAATGCCCTTTGGTCTTAAAAACACTCCTGCTATCTTCTCTAGAGTCGTCGTTGCTGTTTTTAAAGAATTCATTCATAAGTTTCTAGAAGTCTATTTTGATGACTGGACTGTGTTTGGTTTACTAAAGAACCATATAGGGAATCTAAGGATGATGTTAGAAAAATGTAGACAGTATCAGATCTCCCTTAACTTGAAAAAATGTATCTTTTGTGCTCCTTTTGGTATTTTGTTGGGTCACATTGTGTGCAGACAAGGACTCATGATGGATCCTGCGAAGGTTTCCATCATTGCTAACTTGCCTGCACCCAACTCAGTCAAACAATTGCGCACTACATTGGGACATACAGGATACTACAGGAAATTTATGAAGGGTTACGCAAAGATAAATGCGCCTATGGAAAGACTGTTGAAGAAGGATTTGAAATTCCAATGGACAGAAGAATGCCGACAGAGCTTGGACACACTTAAAGAAAAAATGGTCACAACGCCTATTCTAGTTTTCCCAGACTGGAGAAAACCCTTTCATGTTCATGTAGATGCTTCTTCCATAGCATTGGGGGTTGTACTCACACAACCGGGAGAAGGAGGTATTGACCACCCCATTGCTTACTCTAGCAGAAAGCTGTCTACAACTGAGAAAAACTACACCACTATAGAAAGAGAAGGACTAGCTATGGTGTATTCCTTACAGAAGTTCAGACACTATCTATTGGGTGCTCCTTTTAAAATGTATACTGACCATTCTGCTTTGAAGTACTTGGTCAATAAGCCAGTGTTAGGGGGAAGAATTTGCAGATGGCTACTCCTCTTCCAGGAATATGATTTTGAGATTATTGTGAAGCCAGGTAGATTGAATGCAGGACTTGACAATTTATCTAAGATAGAGTCAGGGGAGGAACCTACAAATTTGGAGGACAATCTGCCTGATGTGCAACTATTTTCTATTCAAGTAGTAGAGGAATATTATTCCGATATTCTTGAGTTTCTCACTACAGGACAAGCGCCAGTTGAGTTCACAATACAACAGAAGAAACAACTTGTTGTCAAAGCCGCAGACTTCACTTTGATAGCAGGCGAGCTCTATAAGTTGGGCCCTGATGAAGTTTTGCGCAGATGCATTTTACCGCATGAGAGGAACTCCATAATCGCAGAAGCGCACTCAGGAACCGCAGGAGGCCATTTCACAGGAAAGACGACTGTGCAAAAGATCTTAGCCGCAGGTCTTTGGTGGCCAACATTGCACAAGGATACTAAGGAATTCTGCAAGTGTTGCGATGTGTGCCAGCGAACAGGAAAACCTTCAAGAAGAGATGAAATGCCGCTAAGACCCCAGATAACAGTGCGTGCTTTTGATAAGTGGGCCATTGATTTTGTGGGACCTATCAACCCACTAGGAAAGAGAACCGGCGCAAAATACATAAGCACAGCTATAGAATACCTCACCAGATGGGCTGAGGCGAATCCAGTTAGGAATTGCGACGCTCTTACTGCCACGCAGTTCATTTTTGAGAATATTATCACTAGATTTGGATGTCCACTGATTCTAATGAGTGATCAGGGCACACACTTCCTGAACGAGACTATAGAGGCCTTTACTGAAGAATTCCACATTAGTCACCATAAGAGTACACCCTACCACCCTGAAGCTAATGGTACGGTGGAGGCATTCAATAAGATTCTGGAGAATGACCTGACCAAGATCTGTAATCAACAAAGAGATGATTGGGACCTTAAAAGTCACAGCTGTGTTATGGGCTTACCGAACCACATGCAAAAAATTAACAGGTCACACACCTTTCAGTTTGGTGTATGGACAAGAAGTAGTTATGCCCATGGAATACATTGTTCCCAGTCTCAGAAGTGCTCCAATTAAAAAAATGGCAGATACTAATACTATGAGTGAAAGGATGTCACAATTGGTTTCCTTAGAAGAAGATAGGCTTTTAGCTGGATTCCATCAACAAGTGCAGAAGGCGAGACAGAAGGCTTGGCATGACAGGCATATTAAGAATAAAGTCTTTCAGGAAGGAGACTTGGTACTCCTCTATGATAGTAAATTCATCAAGTTTCCAGGAAAGTTTCGTGTACATTGGTTAGGCCATTTTCAAGTAATGAAGATAACCGAAGGTGGAGCAGTTCAGCTTGCGAAGCTTAATGGAGAGTCGTTGCCCACAATGATCAACGGGAGTCGACTCAAGCTTTACCGCGACGGCTACTCCGCCCTGTCAACCTAATCAATTCCTAAAGTCATGTAGATGTCCAGTGTAGTTGAAAGAGGCATCACACTTTTCGCAGTCTACACGGAAGTCGCGAGACATTTTCAGTCTCTGGATTCCCGCGCAGTTCCTCGAAGCATCCGCGCAATTAATAAAGCCTGTTCTAAGTAAGTCTATTTTTGCTCTTGCGGAGTCCCCCGGGTTGTCGAACTTCTGCTCTTGCGGAGTTCCCTGTTGTCTATTTTTCACTCTTGCGGAGTTCCTTGTTGTCTATTTTTCACTGTTGCGGAGTTCTCCTCGCCATGGAGCCCTCCATATGCATAGTTACCCATGCTGAAGTTACCCGCCGAAAATTTGAATTGCAGTATTTCTGTAGCCGCGTCTGAGTCTTAATGAAGGACGAGACCGCCAATTAATTGCATTTGCTCTGACAGATTCGGCTTGATTTCCTGAAGATCCGCATTTAATTAAGGAGCCGAAGGCCTTAGCTCATCTCCCGAAAGGCTATCAGAGCTCGTCCATCGCATTTAATGCACCACAGAGGCGCGAGGGTAGGGGGGTTGTCAACTCATCCGCTTAGGCACCAACGGTTATTAGTGCCACTTGTCCGCATCTACTACCGCCTTTAGCTATAAATACCCCTCATTTGTATATGCTTGCGTTACTTTTCCTTGCTAGTGCGTTGTATAGTTGTCCTATTTGAGAGTCTAAGTCATTTTTTTCAGAGTCGTGTCGTGCAGAGTGCTTTCCCATTTTCAGAGTTCGCATCCTACGCTGTTCCACCCTTTTCGGTTCAGTGTTTGTCATGTATGTAAGTTCATGACGGAGAACCTGTCAACTGAAGAATTCGTCCGTCAATTCAGACGCAGAGGGTTAGATTTCGGTATGGGTACCCCGATCAAGATTGTCGAGCTTCCTGATCCCAGACAGTCCCCGGGCACGCGGGCGTCTCAACAACAGTAGCAGCAATAGTAGCAGCCAGAGGAACCTGTTCCAGATCCCTTGGCCACTCTGGTTAACTACATTCCTTCACGCCCAGATGATGCACCCAAGGTCCATATTCCCAAGAATGCCAAGTATTCAATTCCGCTGCCACTAATGGCGGAAATCGTGCAAGAAGAAGGATCCCTGCTCGTACATCTCCCGCTGGTTAAGTTTTCTGATTTCAACTTGGGATATTATAGAACGTATCCTCAGTTCACGCTAGATCACTATCTGACGGTGGTCCATAATCCCACTAAGAAGATTGACAAATTCGTCCCGCAGGAATTTGCAGTAAATCTAGAGAGGCCTCGACTGTTGAACCTGTTGAAGCTACCGCACTTCGGGTGTAGCAATGAAGTTAATGCGGTTGTCAAGGTCCTGTTATCCTGTGTTCACGGTAGTTATCTTTGGCTAGGGAGGCCAATTGATTTGAATATGGACCTGATTCATCGAATTACCGGCCTATCTAAGGTTGGTAAGGACCCCAACATCCATTTCATTGGTAAAGACAAGGATCGAAAGCTGGCTGCACAGGTGTTGCAGAAATACAAATTGTCGAGAGGAGGTTTGGCTTATGACCTCAATGCAGTTGAAGATGAAGCACTCAGATTCACAGGTAGTCTGCTCGTAGGTAGACTTTTAACGAAGTGCCGACCCAAAGAAGTCCCTGGAGCTATTGTAGAGCTCGCAGTCGCAGCTGCGGAGGGAGAGCAGTATAACTAGTGTCTCTTCCTCCTGAATACATTCTTGGAAGACTGCCGCAACGTTCAGGACACCACCAATCAGTTGTTCCATTTCTCTTGGCTCCTGATCTTGTGTGCCTTTGTCGGGTGGAAGGAACCGCCCAACACTCAGTTTCTTCCGCGTCGTTCAGGAGAGGTTACAGGGATGCGCTATGTTAACCTCTACGATTTTAATAATCCCATGAAGCGCAAGATGAACCGCGTCGTGTTCTTCGAGTATTACCATCTCCTCAGGGATACCATCCTGCAGATGCCAAGGCTTACTGAGGAGACAACAGAACTCTATGGAATGAAGTTGGTCTTTTCTACCAACTTGCATGAAATATATTTCCGCCCTCACGGAATATAGTCGAAAGAATGGGCCGTAGGGCTCTACCAAATGACTACCCAGGACGTGGAATACACTATGAAGTCCTGGCCAGAAGAATGGAAGCAAGCTACTGAAATCGCCGCCACAATGCCACCCCCTGATGCGCCAGAGAAAGATAAAGGCAAGGAGAAGGTCGCGCAAAAGAATGATGAAGGTCCGTCAGGACCGGATACCAAGAAGCAGAAGTTGTCGCACCCCGCAGAAGCGACTGGAGATCCCTATGAGACCCTTGCCACAGGGTTCGACCAGTACTTGAAGGAGCAATTTTGTGAGATGCGTACCTCTCAGGCCAATATCAGAAGTGCTCTGGACCTATAGCTCGTGGAGTTGAAAGGTCTCGCAGGACGAGTTGTGCAGACCCATGCGCCAGCATCCGGCTCGCAGGCGCCGCAAGCATCTATAAGAACCAAGCGGGTTGAAGTACCTACAGAGAGGCACACTATCGTCCACATACCGCCTGCAAGCATGAAACTCCCGGATCATTTGGCTGCACTGGAGGTAAGCACGGTTGGCCCTGTTGAAATATATTTGTCACTAATTCCCTTGGAAACTCTCCATTTGGTTCAGGAGCAGGTTTCTACTGAGCTGAGAGCTAGGGTGCTCTCCACATTCCATGCCAATCAAATACTGCAGACGCAGGAAGTAGAGCTAAGGGCAGGCTATAAGGAGATCTCTGCGTAGCTCAAACTTCACGAAGCGCAAGACATTGGGCTAAGGAATGCCGTCGATGAAATCACCCATGAGCTGCCAGCCTGCCAGATTCAACGAGACCTTCCTTTAGTTGAGAAATTGCAACGCATCGGCAGAAGGGCGCAAGCCCTCGAATGGCAAGTAGTTGCTATGGCTGAGGACCATAGAAAGCAGCTCGTGGAGTTGGAAGCTCATGTCGCAGTGCCTCCCGTAGATGAGACGCAAGAACAAGTTGAAGCACTGCGCATAGCTTCTACCCAAATGAAGAGCAGAATAGATGAAGCCTAGCAGTTAATGACGCAAGCTATGGAGGCTTGGGATGAGCTCGAGAAGCTCCCTTCTAAAGTTGCCCTTGTGGAATAGGTGGAAGCAGCAGAACAGTCCCTAACTGTTCTGAGCGAAGAAGCTAAGTCCTTGGAAGGCTTAGCCAAAATGAGAAAGATAAGCGAAGTCCACAAATTCCAGCAAGAATTACACAGGCTCAGAAACAAGATGATACTCTCATCAACATCATTAAGCCGTTTATGGATGAGTATGCTGAACTTGCTGCCCAAGCAGAGGCCAAGGTCAAAGAATTTGCTGAATCTCAAGAGTTGGTAGACGATGTAGAAGGAGAAGAAGCTACTGCAGACCTGGTGCAGACAGCCACGGAATGCGTACAAGACATGGACACCACTATTGCGCAGTGGAAGCAAGCCTTCACTGCGACCCAAGCCAAGTCAGATGCACAACTAAAACGACCGCAAGCTAGTGCGAGTGGCTCGGGGATGAGCCACAAGTAAGTGTTAGGGGCCTGTTGGAGCATAGGCCACAACTATGGTAAAGCTGCCAAATTTTGAGGAAAAAGCACTAAGTTTTGAAGGAAAAGTGCTAATTTTGAGAAAAAGCACCATTTTTGGGCAGAAATGAACAGTGCGCGGTACAGCGCCAGATGGACAAGCTCACCGCAGATTGCGAGCCGAAAATCACGGAGCTCACACGCACAAGTCAAAGGGAAGAATAAATAAGGTGGCCGAGTAGAAAGCTCAACCACCACAATAAAGGAATCATTGAAGGTAAAGTACAGGAGTTATAGTTGCTCGGACCAAGGAAGAGCAACGGGATGAAGCATTGAAGGCAAAGTATAGGATTTATGGTTGCTCGGACCAAGGAAGAGCAACGGGATGAAGCATTGAAGGTGAATGACAAGGAGAAAAGAACGATGAAGCGGTGCCCATACCCACGATCTGCGCTGGAAATCACAGAGTCTGCAGGAAGCTACAACGTGACTGCAAGAGGTGCCTACAGTACACCTAGCCGTGTCAGTGGTTAGGGTTTTTGGGGATCACTGTTGGGGAAAGGCCCACAGTTTTGTAAATTTGCAACCCTCAGGGCCACATATATATATGTGTAATTGGGAAGGGAAAAGGGTTATATGGGTTGGTTTGTTGGTTAGAGAAGTAGATAGTTAGAGACTCTGGTATTGCTGTGTTTTGTAGAGCTGTAATGAGAATTGTATGCATGTAAGAAGGCCGCGATCTCGCAGGGAGACCACTTGGTGTAAGGGCCATTGTAAGTATCGACCAGTCGCAAGAGGACTGGGAATGTCATTGTATGCCTTTGTCATTGTATATCTATAGAAGAAGAGAATAGATCTAAGAGAAGGGCTCCCAGCTGTGTGCGTGGAGTTTCCCAGAAAGATCTAAGGCTACAGCTGTGTGCACAACGAGATTGTATTATCCCCATCTCAAGATAATATAAAGCAGTTCCCATGGACGTGGCTTCCCTCCTGGAAGTAACCATATAATTCTTGTTATTGTGGTGATGCTTTATGTGATTGCATTTCTTTGCTTTACTGTCTACGCTTCCATGAATGTTTCGTTATCTTTATGAATGAGTATGTAGAGTAAATCTTTGACGCTCCCTTAGAAGTGTACTTGTGCATTGTCAAAGGAGTTGGTAAGAATACTGTCGCCGCGGTGGTTAAGGAGTGTGTTACTGCACTATGACGTGAGGGTGGAGACGATACCTAGTGTATCAGGCGTAGCGGGTAAGCGCCTCGTGCGCAGGTGCGGAGCTGCCGTGCAGCTAGGCTGGGAAGAGTGAGTTCTAGCGTTGTAGCGCTGTGAGACCTGTGAAAGAGTAAGACGTTCTGTTCTGGGGTGACCTGCAAGAAGGTAAGAGAGAGAAATGTAGACTCCACACCACCTTGGTGAAGGAAACCTGATTCCTTAGCCCCCCATAGCCACTTCGGGTGAGACTTTAGGCTGCTGCGCAGCTCGTTGCCGAAAGGGCCAGTGCGCCAAAGGGGTGTTTGTTGCTGCGCATCTTGAAAACTCGGGTCAGTCCAGAAAGCAACCAACAAATGGTTCCGCTGCCGGCTTTAACCCTATTATTTTTAAGGCAATGTGGTGCTGGAATCCTACAGCTGAAGAAATTCAGGAATGGTTTGATTCAAAGGCTAGAGAGTTCGCTGAATGTGAAAATAGAATCCCTAAACTTCAGACAAAAGACTGGTTGCAGAAGCATATTTATACTGACCTTCATGAAATCTTCTTTGTAACATTTGCACTCGAGTTGCATGAGTGGCTATCCAAGCTAGCAGATACTGAACCCACTGTGCATGTTGATCAACCTATTATTTGGACACCTGAGCTAGTTAGCATTGGGAAGCGGGTAGATAATCCTGTATCCCGTGCAGTAGACTTTTGGTTGAACAGTATGCTGGAAGGATTCATCACCGAGTTTGCAGTAGATACGAGAAAGAGCTTCAGTGAGGCTGAGAGGAGCTTCTTCAAAGCATACAGGGGTAAGTTCTTAAATTCTCTGAACTTGTGGATTAAAATGCTCTTATATGAAAAAGGAAAACTATGCATAGCTTCCGATGAATAGCATAGACAAGTAATGTCTGCAAATTCTGATAGTGATCTTGAAGTTATTGGTTGCACTCGTAGTGGAAAATGGTATAAAGTAGGCCTCGACCAACATTCTTGTGAGTCCAGTCCAGAAGATAGTCTAGCTCGTAGAGCGAGCCATATAGAGAGACAAGGGAGTGTTCATATCCCTTATCACCCTTTTACACTGCAAAAGCCAGACATGGCTCAACATAACCCCGCAGTAATGCCCTCTAGTAGCCCGCACGGTACTTCTAGTACCTCAGCCCCACCTTTGTTTAACCATCCCGGAGGCAATGCCATAGCACCTCCACCTCAACCTAGCGCAAGAAGGATGGGTGATGACATGAAGCTACCAACCTTTAGAGGAATAGGGCTAGAAGAACCTGAGCAGCACTGGTTTCTATGTGAAGCCATTTGGACGACTAAGCAAATTAATAATGATGATGTTAAGCTGGTTCAGTTAGCAACCACACTAAGAGAGAGAGCCTTAACCTGGTTTATGAAATACTCAGTAGCACAGAATAGGACACTTGCTGATGTAAGAAGTGCTATGATTAAAGAATTCAAGAAACCTAAATCAGAATCACAGTGCATAACAGAACTCAAAGACATAAAACAATTACCTACAGAATCAGTATGGGACTTTGACCAGAAGTTCAAAGCCTTGATAGATCAAGTAAGCTTTGAATTTGCACCGCAGCAACATAAGGAATGGTTCATTGCTGCGCTGCTTCCTCATATTAGACTTCCTCTTATGCAAAAAAATCTCACTACTCAAGAACAAGCTCTAGAGATGGCTATGAAACTAGAAGCTTCACCAATTGCTGGAACAAGCAACAATGTTGCGCAGTTGCAGAACCAAATAGCAAACCTAACCTTACAAGTGCATGATATTAAGAAAGGAAAGGATGTTAAAGAAGAAATTTGGTGTACAAAGTGTAGAGCACAAGGACATTCAAAGGACCATTGTCCTGTTTTCATAGATTATATTGCAACTGGAGCACCTAACCCTTTACCACAGGCTCAAGGGCCTTGGTGTGAAATCTGTAGAACTAGAGGCCACAGACCACAAGAGTGTCACTTGTTACAGAAATATGTACAAACTCCAAAGAATCTATATTGCAATTTCTGTAAATCAGTAGGCCACGATGAGAACAATTGCAGAGCATATGAGCTTATGATAGAAAGAAAACATGATGTTTATAGAGTACATTCAGAACCACAGGGACCCACAGCAGGTCCGCAGTATGACCCAGCTCGCGAAGGCCGGGGAGGAAATTACAAGGGCCGCAGACGCGCAACAGTTTTTGGTCGTGGAAGAGGACAGATCACTTGTTATAACTGCGGAGCTCAAGGCCATTATGCAAAGGATTGCCAAAACCCTACAACAATCTACAGATATTCTAAATTTTATGATCATGTCATTGAAGAATGCCCTTTGTTAATGGGCAAGATGCAAGAAAAGAAGCCACAGTGGAGCAACCACTGGTGCGCCAGAGTCGGGAAATGGAAAGCCAGCGACACAATGGGTGTGCCGCGTTAATATTAAACCATCCCCGCTAGACCTACAGAAGCAAAAAGAAGCATTCAAGCAAGATCAAGACTATTTCTCAGATCCGCGAGCTTCAAGTTCTATTGCATTACCGCACAATGATATTAGACCGCATGTGCCACAACAAGAGAACCTGGTACGAGAGCAGCCCACTACATCTGGAAGGCCTGATGAGGAGGATACACTAGGCAGTGTTCATGCTTTCCTGAGAAGCTGCTTAAACCTGTTGCACAATGAAAAAGCAACTATGGAACTCCAACACTTGTTGGATCAGTGTCAACAATCTGTTTCGATGAATACACCACAGCGTGCTGTTCATCAGATCAGGAGTCATACTAGAACTGGAAGAGAGATGAGACTCATAGCGCAGATTGGAGCATTTGAAATGGACGAAGTCATTTTGGATTTAGGCTCAGAAGTTAATGTTCTCACCATGCAGACATGGGAACATATGGGTAGCCCTCAGCTTATCCTATCTCCTATCCATCTGAGTCTAGCAAATCAACAACGAGTTTCTCCATTGGGCAGATTACCCAATGTACTCATTGATATTGAGGGAGTAAGAAGTTCTGCAGACTTCGAAGTAATCAAAATTCTGGATGATAGTAGACCTTACCCAGCACTTTTAGGCATAGACTGGGCATTTGATAATTTGGCTGTCATTAATTTGAAGAAAAGACAGATGACCTTTGAGGATGAGCAGACTAGGGTCATTGCACCACTTGATCCCCTTCAAGGACCACGGTATATTGAACCCATTCGAGCAGAAGAAGAAGTGCGCCACATGGAAATTTTGTATGAGATAACTGCTAGTCATAATGATTATGTCAATCCCACAGCGGACGGCCATATCAGCTGACGATGCGATAGCTCGTGCGCATCAGATTCGGAAGTAGGATTGGAAAATTGGCAGAATCCCTTACATGAGGTTTCTGCAAGGCATTGCGCCATGATGACTAAATCCATTCGATGGATTGGCACAGAATTGAATAACACTCCAATATTTGATGGTTTAACTGGATTAAGTGAATTCATACATGCATATGAACAAGAAATCCCAGATGAGTAGCGCATACAAGCATTGGATGTAGCACTGCGCGCTACACCCACAAGATGGTGGGCTGCGCCTAAAGAAAATATTGACACATGGCAAGACTGTTGCAGGTTGATACTGCGCAGATTTCAGGAGACTACAGCAGGAGTTTTGCACAAATATGATGGACAGAGTGACCCCAGGTCAAACGTTGAAGCATGTATTCAGCAATGGTTAAATATTCCAGAGGATGAGTGGGTTCACCTATTCATCCACACGTTGGATATAGTTCCAAGGAATTGGTACAGTGAAACAGAATTGCGTAGAGGCATTATCACTTGGCCTCTCATGATCGAAAGTTTTCAACTCACTTTCAGCTTTGAGTAAGAACATCCAAGCATCGATCAGGCTTTAAAGTGTATTAGAAAAAAGGTATTTGGACAATGTCCTTTACCAGAGTATTCTCAACTAGATTGGGCTATCCAGATGGAGCATGCCCTGGAATGCTATAATTTCACCACTGGAGAAGAGGATGATGATCCCCGCAACATCAATATTCCAGAGTCAGAAGGGACGAGCAAAGTTGAAGGCCCTCAGATTGATATCCTTGCCATTACAGAACACATCAAGCTCAAGAAGATTAACATTGGTACAGAAGCCGAACCCAAGGTTGCCTCTATAGGAGATTATTGGGATGATGAAACTGTTGGCCATATTGCAGATTTACTACAGGATTACCAGGATATATTTCTTACCAAGTTTATAGAAATGAAAGGCATCCTAGGAGATTTAGGAGTTATGCGCATACCTTTGAAAGCGGACGCTAAGCCAGCAAAACAACGGCCGTATAGGTTGAACCCGCGATATAAAGAAAAGGTCAGAGAAGAAATTGATAAGATGCTCGCAGCTGGTATCATTGAGCCAGTAGAGGAAAGTGATTGGAGCAGTCCTATGGTGGTACAAGAGAAAAAGACAAAAGGTGAAATAAGAATCTGCGTGGACCTGCGCAAGCTCAACGACGCATCAACGCATGATCCATTTCCAACGCCCTTTACAGACGAAGTGCTTGACAATGTTGGAGGACAAGAGGCTTACTCCTTCACTGATGACTTTTCGGGATACCATCAGATCAGAATCCATCCAAAGGACCGCCATAAGACCACTTTTGCGACTGAATGGGGCTCATTCCAGTATACGGTAATTCCCTTTGGTCTTAAAAACACTCCTACTATCTTCTCTAGAGTCGTCGTTGTTGTTTTTAAGGAATTCATTCATAAGTTTCTAGAAGTCTATTTTGATGACTGGACTGTGTTTGGTTTACTAAAGAACCATATAGGGAATCTAAGGATGATGTTAGAAAAATGTAGACAGTATCAGATCTCCCTTAACTTGAAAAAATGTATCTTCTGTGCTCCTTTTGGTATTTTGTTGGGTCACATTGTGTGCAGACAAGGTCTCATGATGGATCCTGCGAAGGTTTCCATCATTGCTAACTTGCCTGCACCCAACTCAGTCAAACAATTGCGCACTACATTGGGACATACATGATACTACAGGAAATTTATCAAGGGTTACGCAAAGATAACTACGCCTATGGAAAGACTACTGAAAAAGGATTCGAAATTCCAATGGACAGAAGAATGCCGACAGAGCTTGGACACACTTAAAGGAAAAATGGTCAAAACGCCTATTCTAGTTTTCCTAGAGTGGAGAAAACCCTTTCATGTTCATGTAGATGCTTCTTCCATAGCATTGGGGGTTGTACGCACACAACCGGGAGAAGGAGGTATTGACCACCCCATTGCTTACTCTAGCAGAAAGCTGTCTACAGCTGAGAAAAAATACACCACTATAGAAAGAGAAGGTCTAGCTATGGTGTATGCCTTACAGAAGTTCAGACACTATCTATTGGGTGCTCCTTTTAAAATGTATACTGACCATTCTGCTTTGAAGTACTTGTTCAATAAGCCAGTGTTAGGGGGAAGAATTTGCAGATGGCTACTCCTCTTCCAGGAATATGATTTTGAGATTATTGTGAACCAGGTAGATTGAATGTAGGACCTGACCATTTATCTAGGATAGAGTCAGGGGAGGAACCTACAAATTTGGAGGACAATCTGCCTGATGTGAAACTATTTTCTATTCAAGTAGCAAACGAATATTGTTCCGATATTCTTGAGTTTCTCACTACAGGACAAGCGCCAGTTGAGTTCACAATACAGCAGAAGAAACAACTTGTTTTCAAAGCCGCAGACTTCACTTTGATAGCAGGCCAACTCTATAAGTTGGGCCCTGATGAAGTATTGCGCAGATGCATTTTACTGCATGAGAGGAACTCCATAATCGCAGAAGCGCACTCAGGAACCACAGGAGGGCATTTCGCAGGAAAGACGACTACGAAAAAGATCTTAGCCGCAGGTCTTTGGTGGCCAACAATGCACAAGGATACTAAGGAATTCTGCAAGTGTTGCGATGTGTGCCAGCGAATAGGAAAACCTTCAAGAAGAGATGAAATGCTGCTAAGACCCCAGATAACAGTGCGTGCTTTTGATAAGTGGGCCATTGATTTTGTGGGACCTATCAACGCACCAGGAAAGAGAACCGGTGCAAGATACATAATCACAGCTACATAATACCTCACCAGATGGGCTGAGGCGAATCCAGTTAGGAATTGCACTGCTCTTACTGCCGCGCAGTTCATTTTTGAGAATATTATCACTAGATTTGGATGTCCACCGATTCTAATGAGTGATCAGGGCACACACTTCCTGAACGAGACTATAGAGGCCTTTACTGAAGAATTCCACATTAGTCACCATAAGATTACACCCTACCACCCTCAAGCTAATGGTATGGTGGAGGCATTCAATAAGATTCTGGAGAATGCCCTGACCAAGATCTGTAATCAACAAAGAGATGATTGGGACCTTAGAGTCACAGCTGTGTTATGGGCTTACAGAACCACATGCAAAAAATTAACAGGTCACACACCTTTCAGTTTGGTGTATGGACAAGAAGTAGTTATGCCCATGGAATACATTGTTCCCAGTCTCAGAAGTGCTCAAATTACAAAAATGGAAGATACTGATACTATGAGTGAAAGGCTGTCACAATTGGTTTCGTTAGAAGAAGACAGGCTTTTAGCTGGATTCCATCAACAAGTGCAGAAGGCGAGACAGAAGGCTTGGAATGACAGGCATATTAAGAATAAAGTCTTTCAGGAAGGAGACTTGGTACTCCTCTATGATAGTAAATTCATCAAGTTTCCAGGCAAGTTTCGTGTACATTGGTTAGGCCCTTTTCAAGTAATGAGGATAACCGAAGGTGGAGCATTTCAGCTTGCGAAGCTTAATGGAGAGTTGTTTCCCACAATGATAAACAAGAGTCGGCTCAAGATTTACCGTGACGGCCACTCTGCCCTGTCAACCTAATCAATTCCTAAAGATGTGTAGATGTCCAGTGTAGTTGAAAGAGGCATCACACTTATCACAGTCTACACGGAAGTCGCGAGACATTTTCAGTCTCTGGCTTCCCGCGCAGTTCCTCGAAGCATCCGCGCAATTAATAAAGCCTGTTCTAAGTAAGCCTATTTTCGCTCTTGCGGAGTCCCCCGGGTTGTCGAACTTTCAATCTTGTGGAGTTCCCTGTTGTCTATTTTTCACTCTTGCGGAGTTCCTTGTTGTCTATTTTTCGCTGTTGTGGAGTTCTCCTCGCCATGGAGCCCTCCATATGCATAGTTACCCATGCTGAAGTTACCCGCTGAAAATTTGAATTGCAGTAGTTCTGTAGCTGCGTCTGAGTCTTAATGAAGGACGAGACCGCCAATTAATTGCATTTGCTCTGACATATTTGGCTTGATTTCCTGAAGATCTGCATTTAATTAAGGAGCCGAAGGCCTTAGCTCATCTCCTGAAAGGCTGTCAGAGCCCGTCCATCGCATTTAATGCACCACAGAGGCGCGAGGGTAGGGGGGTTGTCAACTCATCCGCTTAGGCACGAACGGTTATTAGTGCCACTTGTCTGCATCTACTACCGCCTTTAGCTATAAATACCCCTCATTCGTATCTGCTTGGGTTACATTTCCTTGCTAGTGTGTTGTATAGTTGTTTTGTTTAAGAGTCCAAGTCATTGTTTTCAGAGCCGTGTCATGCAGACTGCTTTCCCATTTTAAGAGTTCGCATCCTACGATGTTCGGCCCTTTTCAGTTCAGTGTTTGTCATGTATGAAAGTTCATGACGGAGAACCTGTCAATCGAAGAATTCATCCGTCAATTCAGATGCAGAGGGTTAGATTTCGGTATGGGTACCCCGATCAAGATTGTCGAGCTTCCTTATCCCAGACAGTCCCCGGGCATGCGGGCATCTCAACAACAGCAGCAGCAATAGTAGCAGCCAGAGGAACCTATTCCAGAGCCCTTGGCCACTCTGGTTAACTACATTGCTCCGCGCCCAGATGATGCACCCGAGGTACGTATTCCCAAGAATGCCAAGTATTCAATTCCGCTGCCACTAATGGCGGAAATCGTGCAAGAAGAAGGATCCCTGATCGGACATCTCCCGCTGGTTAAGTTTTCTGATTTCAACTTGGGAGATTATAGAACGTATCCTCAGTTCATGCTAGATCACTATCTAACGGTGGTCCATAATCCCACTAAGAAGATTGACGAATTCGTCCCGCAGGAATTTGCAGTAAATCTAGAGAGGCCTGGACTGTTGAACCTGTTGAAGCTACCGCACTTTGGGTGTAGCAATGAAGTTAATGCGGTTGTCAAGGTCCTGTTATCCTGTGTTCATGGTGGTTATATTTGGCTAGGGAGGCCCATTGATTTGAATGTGGACCTGATTCATCGAATTACCGGCCTATCTAAGGTTGGTAAGGACCCCAACGTCCATTTCGTTGGTAAAGACAAGGACCGAAAGCTGGCTGCACAGGTGTTGTAGGAATACAAATTGTTGAGAGGAGCTCGGGCTTATGACCTCACTGCAGTTGAAGATGAAGCACTCAGATTCACAGGTAGTCTGCTCGTAGGCAGACTTTTAACGAAGTGCCGAACCAAAGAAGTCCCTGGAGCTATTGTAGAGCTCGCAGTCGCAGCTGCGGAGGGAGAGCAGTATAACTGGTGTCTCTTCCTCCTGAATACATTCTTGGAATATTGCCGCAGCATTCAGGACACCGCCAATCAGCTGTTCCATTTCTCTTGGCTCCTGATCTTGTGTGCCTTTGTCAGGTGGAAGGAACCGCCCAACACTCAGTTTCTTCCGCGCCGTTCAGGAGAGGTTACAGGGATGCACTATGTTAACCTCTGGGATTCTAATAATCCCGTGAAGCGTAAGATGAACCACGACGTGTTCTTCAAGTATTACCATCTCCTCAGGGATACCATCCTGCAGATGCCGAGGCTTACTGAGGAGATGACAGAACTCTATGGAATGAAGTTGGTCTTTTCTGCCAACTTGCATGAAATATATTTCCGCCCTCACAGAATACAGTCGAAAGAATGGGCCGTAGGGCTCTACCGAATGACTACCCAAGATGTGGAGGAAACTATGAAGTCCTGGCCAGAAGAATGGAAGAAAGCTGCTGAAATCACCGCCACAATGCCACCCCCTCACGCGCCAGAGAAAGATAAAGGCAAGGAGAAGGTCGTGCAAAAGAATGATGAAGGTCCGTCAGGACCGGCTACCAAGAAGGAGAAGTTGTCGCACCCTGCAGAAGCGACTGGTGATCCCAATGAGACCCTTGCCACGGGGTTCGACCAGTACTTGAAGGAGCAATTTTGTGAGCTGCGTACCTCTCAGGCCAATATCAGAAGTGCTCTGGACCTGTAGCTCGTGGAGTTGAAAGGTCTTGTAGGACGAGTTGTGCAGACCCATGCGCTACCATCCGGCTCACAGGCGCCGCAAGCATCTATAAGAACCAAGCGGGTTGAAGTACCTACAGAGAGGCACACTATCGTCCACATACCGCCTGCAAGCATGACACTCCCCGATCCTTTGGCTACACTGGAGATAAGCGCGGTTGGCCCTGTTGAAATAAATTTGTCACTAATTCCGTTGGAAACTCTCCATTTGGTTCAAGAGCAGGTTTCTACTGACCTGAGAGCTAGGGTGCTCTCCACATTCCATGCCAATCAAAGACTACAGACGCAGGAAGTAGAGCTAAGGGCAGGCTATAAGGAGATCTCTGCGTAGCTCAAACTTCATGAAGCGCAAGACATTGGGCTAAGGAATGCCGTCGATGGCCAGCCTGCCAGATTCAACAAAACCTTCCTTTAGTTGAGAAAGTGCAATGCATCGGCAGAAGCGTGCAAGCCCTCGAATGGCAAGTAGTTTCTATGGCTGAGGACCATAGAAAGCAGCTCGCCGAGTTGGAAGCTCATGTCCCAGTGCCTCCCGTAGATGAGATGCAAGAACAATTTGAAGCACTGCGCATAGCTTCTACCCAAATGAAGAGCAGAACAGATGAAACCTAGCAGTTAATGACGCAAGCTATGGAGGCTTGGGATGAGCTCGCGAAGCTCCCTTCTAAAGTTGCCCTTGTGGAATAGGTGGAAGTAGCAGAACAGTCCCTAACTGTTCTGAGCGAAGAAGCTAAGTCCTTGGAAGGCTTAGCCAAAATGAGAAAGATGAGCGAAGTCCACAAAGTCCAGCAAGAATTGCACAGGCTCAGAAACAAGATGATACTCTCGCCAACATCATTCAGCCGTTTATGGATGAGTATGCTGAACTTGTTGCCCAAGCAGAGGCCAAGGTCAAAGCATTTGCTGAATCTCAAGAGTTGGTCGACGACGTAGAAGGAGAAGAAGCTACTGCAGACCTGGTGCAGACAGCCACAGAATGCGTGCAAGATATGGACACCAATATTGCGCAGTGAAAGCAAGCCTTCACTACAACCCAAGCCAAGTCAGATGCACAACTAAAATGACCGCAAGCTAGTGCGAGTGGCTCGGGGACGAGCCACAAGTAAGTGTTAGGGTCCTGTTGGGGCATAGGCCGCAGCTATGGTAAAGCTGCCAAATTTTGAGGAAAAAGCACTAAGTTTTGAAGGAAAAGTGCTAATTTTGAGGAAAAGCGTCATTTTTGGGCAGAAATGAACAGTGCACGGTACAGCGCCAGATAGACAAGCTCACCGCAGATTGCGGGCCAGAAATCGCTGAGCTCACGCGCACAAGTCAAAGGGAAGAATAAATAAGGTGGCCGAGTAGAAAGCTCAACCACCACAATAAACGAAGCATTGAAGGAAAATTACAGGAGTTATGGTTTCTCGGACCAAGGAAGAGCAACGGGATGAAGCATTGAAGGCGAAGGACAAGGAGCAAAGAACGATGAAGCGGTGCCCATACCCACGATCTGCGCTGGAAATCGCAGAGTCTGCAAGAAGCTACAACGTGACTGCAAGAGGTGCCTACAGTACACCTAGCCGTGTCAGTGGTTAGGGTTTTTGGGGATCACTGTTGGGGAAAGGCCCACAGTTTTGTAAAGGTGCAACCCTTAGGGACACCTATATATATGTGTAATTGGAAAGGGAAAATGGTTAGATGGGTTGGTTCATTGGTTAGAGAAGTAGATAGTTAGAGACTTTGGTATTGCTGTGTTTTGTAGAGCTGTAATGAGAAGTGTATGCATGTAAGAAGGCCGCGATCTCGCAGGGAGATCGCTTAGTGTAAGGGCCATTGTAAGTATCGACCAGTCGCAAGAGGACTGGGAGTGTCATTGTATGCCTTTGTCATTGTATATCTGTAGAAGAAGAGAATAGATCTAAGAGAAGGGCTCCCAGCTGTGTGCGTGGAGTTTCCCAGAAAGATCTAAGGCTACAGCTGTGTGCGCAGCGAGATTGTATTATCCCCATCTCAAGATAATATAAAGCAGTTCCCATGGATGTGGCTTCCCTCCTGGAAGTAAACCATATAATTCTTGTTGTTGTGGTGATGCTTTATGTGATTGCATTTCTTTGCTTTACTGTCTACGCTTCCATGAATGTTTTGTTATCTTTATGAATGAGTATGTAGAGTAAATCTTTGACGCTCCCTTAGAAGTGTACTTGTGCATTGTCAAAGGAGTTGGTAAGAATACTATCGCCGCAGTGGTTAAGGAGTGTGTTACTGCACTGTGACATGAGGGTGGAGACGATACCTAGTGTATCAGGCGTAGCGGGTAAGCGCCTCGTGCGCAGGTGCGGGGCTGCCGTGCAGCTAGGCTGGGAAGAGTGAGTTCTAGCGTTGTAGCGCTGTGAGACCTGTGAAAGAGTAAGACGTTCTGTTCTGGGGTGACCTGCAAGAAGGTAAGAGAGAGAACTGTAGAATCCACACCACCTTGGTGAAGGAAACCTGATTCCTTATCCCCCCATAGCCACTTCAGGTGAGACTTCAGGCTGCTGCGCAGCTCGTTGCCGAAAGGGCCAGTGCGCCAAAGGGGTGTTTGTTGCCGCGCATCTTGAAAACCTGGGTCTGTCCAGAAAGCAGCCAACAAATGGTTCCGTTGCCGGCTTTAACCCTATTATTTTGAAGGCAATGTGGTGCTGGAATCCTACAGCTGAAGAAATTCAGGAATGGTTTGAGTCAAAGGCTAGAGAGTTTGCTGAACGTGAAAATAGAATCCCTAGGCTTCAGACAAAAGACTGGTTGCAGAAGCATATTTATACTGACCTTCATGAAATCTTCTTTGTAACATTTGCACTCGAGTTGCATGAGTGGGTAAACAAACTAGTAGATACTGAACCCACTGTGCATGTTGATCAACCTATTGTTTGGACGCCTGAGCTAGTTAGCATTGGGAAGAGGGTAGATAATCCTGTATCCCGTGCAGTAGACTTTTGGTTGAACAGTCTGCTGGAAGGATTCATCACTGAGTTTGCAGTAGATACGAGAAAGAGCTTCAGTGAGGCTGAGAGGAGCTTCTTCAAAGCATACAGGGGTAAGTTCTTAAATTCTCTGAACTTATGGATTAAAATGCTCTTATATGAAAAAGGAAAACTATGCATAGCTTCCGATGAATAGCATAGACAAGTAATGTCCGCAGATTCTGATAGTGATCTTGAAGTTATTGGTTGCACTCACAGTGGAAACTGATATAAAGTAGTCCTCGACCAACATTCTTGTGAGTCCAGTCCAGAAGATAGTCGAGCTCGTAGAGTGAGCCATATAGAGACACAAGGGAGTGTTCATATCCCTTATCACCCATTTACACTGCAAAAGCCAGACGGGGCTCAGCATAACCCCACAGTAACGCCCTCTAGTAGCCCGCACGGTACTTCTAGTACCTCAGCCCCACCTTTGTTTAACCATCCCGGAGGCAATGCCATAGCACCTCCACCTCAACCTAGCGCAAGAAGGATGGGTGATGACATGAAGCTACCAACCTTTAGAGGAATAGGGCTAGAAGAACCTGAGCAGCACTGGTTTCTATGTGAAGCCATTTGGACGACTAAGCAAATTAATGATGATGATGTTAAGTTGGTTCAGTTAGCAACCACACTAAGAGAGAGAGCCTTAACCTGGTTTATGAAATACTCAGTAGCACAGAATAGGACGCTTGCTGATGTAAGAAGTGCTATGATTAAAGAATTCAAGAAACTTAACTCAGAATCACAGTGCATAACAGAACTCAAAGACATAAAACAATTACCTATAGAATCAGTATGGGACTTTGACCAGAAGTTCAAAGCCTTGATAGATCAAGTAAGCTTTGAGTTTTCACCGCAGCAGCATAAGGAATGGTTCATCGCTGCGCTGCTTCCTCATATTAGACTTCCTCTTATGCAACAGAATCTCACTACTCAAGAACAAGCTCTAGAGATGGCTATGAAACTAGAAGCTTGACCAATTGCTGGAACAAGCAACAATGTTGCGCAGTTGCAGAACCAAATAAAAAACCTAACCTTGCAAGTGCATGATATTAAGAAAGGAAAGGATGTTAAAGAAGAAATTTGGTGTACAAAGTGTAGAGCACAAGGAAATTCAAAGGACCATTGTCCTGTTTTCATAGATTATATTGCAACTGGAGCACCTAACCCTTTACCACAAGCTCATGGGCCTTGGTGTGAAATCTGTAGAACTAGAGGCCACAGACCACAAGAGTGTCACTTGTTACAGAAATAAGTACAAACTCCAAAGAATCTATATTGCAATTTCTATAAATCAGTAGGCCACGATGAGAACAATTGCAGAGCATATGAGCTTATGATAGAAAGAAAACATGATGTTTATAGAGTACAGTCAGAATAACAGGGACCCACAGCAGGTCCGCAGTATGACCCAGCTCGCGAAGGCCGGGGAGGAAATTACAAGGGCCGCAGACGCGCAGCAGGTTTTGGTCGCGGAAGAGGACAGATCACTTGTTATAACTGCGGAGCTCAAGGCCATTATGCAAAGGATTGCCAAAACCCTACAACCATCTGCAGATATTTTAAATCTTATGATCATGTCATTGAAGAATGCCCTTATTTAATGGCCAAGATGCAAGAAAAGAAGCCACAGTGGAGCAACCACTCGTGCGCCAGAGACGGGAAATGGAAAGCCAACGACACAATGGGTGTGCCGTGCTAATATTAAACCATCCCCGCTAGACCTACAGAAGCAAAAAGAAGCATTCAAGCAAGCTCAAGACTATTTCTCAGATCCGCGAGCTTCAAGTTCTGTTGCATTACTGCACAATGATATTGAACCGCATGTGCCACGACAAGAGAACCTGGTACGAGAGCAGCCCACTACATCTGGAAGGCCTGATGAGGAGGATACACTAGGAAGTGTTCATGCTTTCCTAAGAAGCTGCTTAAAGCTGTTGCACAATGAAAAAGCAACTATGGAACTCCAACACCTGTTGGATCAGTGTCAACAATCTGTTTCGATGAATACACCGCAGCGTGCTGTTCATCAGATCAGGAGTCATACTAGAACTGGAAGAGAGATGAGACTCACAGCGCAGATTGGAGCATTTGAAATGGACGAAGTCGTTTTGGATTTAGGCTCAGAAGTTAATGTTCTCACCATGCAGACATGGGAATAGATGGGTAGCCCTCAGCTTATCAGATCTCCTATCCATCTAAGTCTAGCAAATCAGCAACGAGTTTCTCCATTGGGCAGATTACCCAATGTACTCATTGATATTGAGGGAGTAAGAAGTTCTACATACTTCGAAGTAATCAAAATTCTGGATGACAGTAGACCTTACACAGCACTTTTAGGCATAGACTGGGCATTTGATAATTTGGCTGTCATTAATTTGAAGAAAAGACAGATGATCTTTGAGGATGAGCAGACTAGGGTCATTGCACCACTTGATCCCCTTCAAGGACCACAGTATATTGAACCCATTCGAGCAGAAGAAGAAGTGCGCCACATGGAAAGTTTGTATCAGATGACTGCTAGTCATAATGATTATGTCAATCCCATAGCGGACGGCCATATCAGCTGGTGATGCGATAGCTCGTGCACATCAGATTCGGAAGCAGGATTGGAAAACTGGAAGAATCTCTTACATGAGGTTTTTGCAAGGCGTTGCGCCATGATGACTAAATCCATTCGATGGATTGGCACAGAATTGAATAGCACTCCAATATTTGATGGTTTAACTGGATTAAGTGAATTCATACATGCATATGAACAAGAAATCCCAGATGAGCAGCGCATACAAGCATTGGATGTAGCACTGTGCGCTACACCCGCAAGATGGTGGGGTGTGCATAAAGAAAATATTGACACATGGCAAGACTGTCGCAGGTTGATACTGCGCAGATTTCAGGAGACTACAACAGGATTTTTGCACAAATATGATGGACAGAGTGACCCCAGGTCAAACGTTGAAGCATGTATTCAGCAATGGTTAAATATTCCAGAGGATGAGTAGGTTCACCTATTCATCCACACGTTGGATATAGTTCCAAGGAATTGGTACACTGAAACAGAATTGCGTAGAGGCACTATCACTTGGCCACTCATGATCGAAAGTTTTCAACTCACTTTCAGCTTTGAGTAAGAACATCCAAGCATCGGTCAGGCTTTAAAGTGTATTAGAAAAAAGGTATTTGGACAATGTCCTTTACCAGAGTATTCTCAACCAGATTGGGCTATCCAAATGGAACATGCCCTGGAATGCTATAATTTCACCACTGGAGAAGAGGATGATGATCCCCGCAACATCAATATTCTAGAGTCAGAAGGGACGAGCAAAGTTGAAGGCCCTCAGCTTGATATCCTTGCCATTACAGAACACATCAAGCTCAAGAATATTAACATTGGTACAGAAGACGAACCCAAGGTTGCCTCTATAGGAGATTATTGGGATGATGAAACTGTTGGTCATATTGCAGATTTACTACAGGAGTACCAGGATATCTTTCCTACCAAGTTTATAGAAATGAAAGGCATCCTAGGAGATTTAGGAGTTATGCGCATACCTTTGAAAGCGTACGCTAAGCCAGTAAAACAACACCCGTATAGGTTGAACCTGCGATATAAAGAAAAGGTCAGAGACGAAATTGATAAGATGCTCGCAGCTGGTATTATTGAGCCAGTAGAGGAAAGTGATTGGATCAGTCCTATGGTGGTACAGGAGAAAAAGACAAAAGGTGAAATAAGAATCTGCATGGACCTGCGCAAGCTCAACGACGCATCAACGCATGATCCATTTCCAACGCCCTTTAAAGACGAAGTGCTTGACAATGTTGGAGGACAAGAGGCTTACTCCTTCACTGATGACTTTTCGAGATACCATCAGATCAGAATCCATCCAGAGGACCGCCATAAGACCACTTTTGTGACTGAATGGGGCTCATTCCAGTATACGATAATGCCCTTTGGTCTTAAAAACACTCCTGCTATCTTCTCTAGAGTCGTCGTTGCTATTTTTAAAGAATTCATTCATAAGCTTCTAGAAGTCTATTTTGATGACTGGACTGTGTTTGGTTTACTAAAGAACCATATAGGGAATCTAAGGATGATGTTAGAAAAATGTAGAAAGTATCAGATCTCCCTTAACTTGAAAAAATGTATCTTCTGTGCTCCTTTTGGTATTTTGTTGGGTCACATTGTGTGCAGACAAGGACTCATGATGGATCCTGCGAAGGTTTCCATCATTGCTAACTTGCCTGCACCCAACTCAGTCAAACAATTGCGCACTACATTGGGACATACAGGATACTACAGGAAATTTATCAAGGGTTACGCAAAGATAACTGCGCCTATGGAAAGACTGTTGAAAAGGGATTCGAAATTCCAATGGACAGAAGAATGCCAACAGAGCTTGGACACACTTAAAGGAAAAATGTTCACAACGCCTATTCTAGTTTTCTAGACTGGAGAAAACCCTTTCATGTTCATGTAGATGCTTCTTCCATAGCATTGGGGGTTGTACTCACATAACCGGGAGAAGGAGGTATTGACCACCCCATTGCTTACTCTGGCAGAAAGTTGTCTACAGCTGAGAAAAACTACACCACTACAGAAAGAGAAGGACTAGCTATGGTGTATGCCTTACAGAAGTTCAGACACTATCTATTGGGTGCTCCTTTTAAAATGTATACTAACCATTCTGCTTTGAAGTACTTGGTCAATAAGCCAGTGTTAGGGGGATGAATTTGTAGATGGCTACTCCTCTTCCAGGAATATGATTTTGAGATTATTGTGAAGCTAGGTAGATTGAATGCAGGACCTGACCATTTATCTAGGATAGAGTCTGGGGAGGAACCTACAAATTTGGAGGAAAATCTGCCTGATGTGCAACTATTTTCTATTCAAGTAGCAGACGAATATTATTCCGATATTCTTGAGTTTCTCACTACAGGAAAAGCGCCAGTTGAGTTCACAATACAGCAGAAGAAACAACTTGTTGTCAAACCCGCAGACTTCACTTTGATAGCAGGCCAACTCTATAAGTTGGGCCCTGATGAAGTTTTGCGTAGATGCATTTTACCGCATGAGAGGAACTCCATAATCGTAGAAGCGCACTCAGGAACCGCAGGAGGCCATTTTGCAGAAAAGACGACTGCGTAAAAGATCTTAGCCGCAAGTCTTTGGTGGCCAACATTGCACAAGGATACTAAGGAATTCTGCAAGTGTTGCGATGTGTGCCAGCGAACAGGAAAACCTTCAAGAAGAGATGAAATGCCGCTACGACCCCAGATAACAGTGCATGCTTTTGATAAGGTGGCCATTGATTTTGTGGGACCTATCAACCCACCAGCAAAGAGAACTGGCGCAAGATACATAATCACAGCTACAGAATACCTCACCAGATGGGCTGAGGCGAATCCAGTTAGGAATTGCAACGCCCTTACTGCCGCGCAGTTCATTTTTGAGAATATTATCACTAGATTTGGATGTCCATTGATTCTAATGAGTGATCAGGGCACACACTTCCTGAACTAGACTATAGAGGCCTTTACTGAAGAATTCCACATTAGTCACCATAAGAGTACACCCTAACACCCTCAAGCTAATGGTACGGTGGAGGCATTCAATAAGATTCTGGAGAATGCCCTGACCAAGATCTGTAATCAACAAAGAGATGATTGGGACCTTAGAGTCACAGCTGTGTTATGGGCTTACAGAACCACATGCAAAAATTAACAGGTCACACACCTTTCAGTTTGGTGTATGGACAAGAAGTATTTATGCCCATGGAATACATTGTTCCCAGTCTCAGAAGTGCTTAAATTACAAAAATGGAAGATACTGATACTATGAGTGAAAGGCTGCCACAATTGGTTTCCTTAGAAGAAGACAGGCTTTTAGCTGGATTCCATCAACAAGTGCAGAAGGCGAGACAGAAGGCTTGGCATGACAGGCATATTAAGAATAAAGTCTTTCAGGAAGGAGACTTGGTACTCCTCTATGATAGTAAATTCATCAAGTTTCCAGGCAAGTTTCATGTACATTGGTTAGGCCCTTTTCAAGTAATGAAGATAACCGAAGGTGGAGCAGTTCAGCTTGCGAAGCTTAATGGAAATTTGTTTCCCACAATGATCAACGGGAGTCGGCTCAAGATTTAACACGACGGCCACTCCGCCCTGTCAACCTAATCAATTCCTAAAGTCGTGTAGATGTCTAGTGTAGTTGAAAGAGGCATCACACTTATCGCAGTCTACACGGAAGTCGAGAGACATTTTCAGTCTCTGGCTTCCCGCGCAGTTCCTCGAAGCATCCGCGCAATTAATAAAGCCTGTTCTAAGTAAGTCTATTTTCGCTCTTGCGGAGTCCCCTGGGTTGTCGAACTTTTGCTCTTGCGGAGTTCCCTGTTGTCTATTTTTCACTCTTGTGGAGTTCCTTGTTGTCTATTTTTTGTTGTTGTGGAGTTCTCCTCGCCATGGAGCCCTCCATATGCATAGTTACCCATGCTGAAGGTACCCGCCGAAAATTTGAATTGCAGTAGTTCTGTAGCCACGTCTGAGTCTTAATGAAGGACAAGACCGCCAATTAATTGCATTTGCTCTGACAGATTCGGCTTGATTTCCTGAAGATCCACATTTAATTAAGGAGCCGAAGGCCTTAGCTCATCTCCCAAAAGGCTGTCAGATCCCGTGCATCGCATTTAATGCACCACAGAGGCGCGGGGGTAGGGGGGTTGTCAACTCATCCGCTTAGGCACCAACGGTTATTAGTGCCACTTGTCCGCATCTACTACCGCCTTTAGCTATAAATACCCCTCATTCGTATATGCTTGGGTTACTTTTCCTTGGTAGTGTGTTG
Source organism: Larix kaempferi (assembly GCA_027924585.1). Taxonomy (NCBI): domain Eukaryota; kingdom Viridiplantae; phylum Streptophyta; class Pinopsida; order Pinales; family Pinaceae; genus Larix; species Larix kaempferi. The sequence continues at coordinate 8,335,142 of BSBM01000264.1, forward strand.
TATAGTTGTCCTGTTTAAGAGTCCAAGTCATTATTTTCAGAGCCGTGTCGTGCAGACTGCTTTCCCATTTTAAGAGTTCGCATCCTACGCTGTTTGGCCCTTTTCAGTTCAGTGTTTGTCATGTATGTAAGTTCATGACGGAGAACCTGTCAACTGAAGAATTCATCCGTCAATTCAGATGGAGAGGGTTAGATTTCGGTATGGGTACCCCGATCAAGATTGTCGAGCTTCCTAATCCCAGACAGTCCTCGGGCACGTGGGCATCTCAACAACAGCAGCAGCAATAGTAGCATCCAGAGGAACCTATTCCAGATCCCTTGGCCACTCTGGTTAACTACATTCCTCCGCGCCCAGATGATGCACCCGAGGTACATATTCCCAAGAATGCCAAGTATTCAATTCCGCTTCCACTAATGGCGGAAATCGTGCAAGAAGAAGGATCCCTGCTCGGACATCTCCCGTTGGTTAAGTTTTCTGATTTCAACTTGGGAGATTATAGAACGTATCCTCAGTTCACGCTAGATCACTATCTAACGGTGGTCCATAATCCCACTAAGAAGATTGACGAATTCGTCCCGCAGGAATTTGCAGTAAATCTAGAGAGGCCTGGACTGTTGAACCTGTTGAAGCTACCGCACTTTGGGTGTAGCAATGAAGTTAATGCGGTTGTCAAGGTCCTGTTATCCTGTGTTCATGGTGGTTATATTTGGCTAGGGAGGCCAATTTATTTGAATGTGGACCTGATTCATCGAATTACCGGCCTATCTAAGGTTGGTAAGGACCCCAACGTCCATTTCGTTGGAAAAGACAAGGACCGAAAGCTGGCTGCACAGGTGTTGTAGAAATACAAATTGTCGAGAGGAGCTCGGGCTTATGACCTCACTGTAGTTGAAGATGAAGCACTCAGATTCACAGGTAGTCTGCTCGTAGGCAGACTTTTAACGAAGTGCCGACCCAAAGAAGTCCCTAGAGCTATTGTAGAGCTTGCAGTCGCAGCTGCGGAGGGAGAGCAGTATAACTGGTGTCTCTTCCTCCTGAATACATTCTTGGAAGACTGTCGCAACGTTCAGGACACCGCCAATCAGCTGTTCCATTTCTCTTGGCTCCTGATCTTGTGTGCCTTTGTTGGGTGGAAGGAACCGCCCAACAGTCAGTTTCTTCCACGCCGTTCAGGAGAGGTTACAGGGATGCGCTATGTTAACCTATGGAATTCTAATAATCCCGTGAAGCGTAAGATGAACCTCGCCGTGTTCTTCGAGTATTACCATCTCCTCAGGGATACCATCCTGTAGATGCCGAGGCTTACTGAGGAGACGACAGAACTCTATGGAATGAAGTTGGTCTTTTCTGCCAACTTGCATGAAATATATTTCCACCCTCACGGAATACAGTCGAAAGAATGGGCCATAGGGCTCTACCGAATGACTACCCAGGACGTGGAGGACACTATGAAGTCCTGGCCAGAAGAATGGAAGCAAGCTGCTGAAATCGCAGCCACAACGCCACCCCATGGCGTGCCAGAGAAAGATAAAGGCAAGGAGAAGGTCGCGCAAAAGAATGATGAAGGTCCGTCAGGATCGGCTACCAAGAAGCAGAAGTTGTCGCACCCCGCAGAAGCGACTGGAGATCCCTATGAGACCCTTGCCACGGGGTTCGACCAGTACTTGAAGGAGCAATTTTGTGAGCTGTGTACCTCTCAGGCCAATATCAGAAGTGCTCTGGACCTCTAGCTCGTGGAGTTGAAAGGTCTCGAAGGACGAGTTGTGCAGACCCATGCGCTAGAATCCGGCTCGCAGGTGCCGCAAGCATCTATAAGAACCAAGCGGGTTGAAGTACCTACAGAGAGGCACACTATCGTCCACATACCGCCTGCAAGCATGACACTCCCGGATGCTTTGGCTGCACTGGAGGTAAGCGCGGTTGGCCCTGTTGAAATAAATTTGTCACTAATCCCGTTGGAAACTCTCCATTTGGTTCAGGAGCAAGTTTCTACTGAGCTGAGAGCTAGGGTGCTCTCCACATTCCATGCCAATCAAAGACTGCAGACGCAGGAAGTAGAGCTAAGGGAAGGCTATAAGGAGATCTCTGCGTAGCTCGAACTTCACGAAGCGCAAGACATTGGGCTAAGGAATGCCGTCGATGAAATCGCCGATGAGCTGCCAGCCTGCAAGATTCAACAAGACCTTCCTTTAGTTGAGAAAGTGCAATGCATCGGCAGAAGGGTGCAAGCCCTTGAATGGAAAGTATTTGCTATGGCTGAGGACCATAGAAAGCAGCTCGTGGAGTTGGAAGCTCATGTCGCAGTGCCTCCCGTAGATGAGACATAAGAACAAGTTGAAGCACTGCACATAGCTTCTACCCAAATGAAGAGCAGAATAGATGAAGCATAGCAGTTAATGACGCAAGCTATGGAGGCTTGGGATGAGCTCGAGAAGCTCCCTTCTAAAGTTTCCCTTGTGGAATAGGTGGAAGCAGCAGAACAGTCCCTAACTGTTATGAGCGAAGAAGCTAAGTCCTTGGAAGGCTTAGCCAAAATGAGAAAGACGAGCGAAGTCCACAAAGTCCAGCAAGAATTGCACAGGTTCTGAAACAAGATGATACTCTCGCCAACATCATTCAGTCGTTTATGGATGAGTATGCTGAACTTGCTGCCCAAGCAGAGGCCAAGGTCAAAGCATTTGTTGAATCTCAAGAGTTGGTCGACGGTGTAGAAGGAGAAGAAGCTACTACAGACCTGGTGCAGACACCCACACAATGCGTGCAAGACATGGACACCACTATTGCGCAGTGGAAGCAAGCCTTCACGGCGACCCAAGCCAGGTTAGATGCACAACTAAAACGACCCCAAGCTAGTGCGAGTGGCTCGAGGATGAGCCACAAGTAAGTGTTAGGGGCCTATTGGAGCATAGGCCGCAGCTATGGTAAAGCTGCCAAATTTTGAGGAAAAAGCACTAAGTTTTGAAGGAAAAGTGCTAATTTTGAGGAAAAGCACCATTTTTGGGCAGAAATGAACAGTGCGCGGTAGGACGCCAGATGGACGAGCTCACCGTAGATTGTGGGCCGAAAATCGCGGAGCTCACGTGCACAATTCAAAGGGAAGAATAAATAAGGTGGCCGAGTAGAAAGCTCAACCACCACAATAAAGGAAGCATTGAAGGCAAAGTACAGGAGTTATGGTTGCTCGGACCAAGGAAGAGCAACGGGATGAAGCATTGAAGGCGAAGGACAAGGAGCAAAGAACGATGAAGCGGTGCCCATACCCACGATCTGCGCTGGAAATCGCAGAGTCTGCAGGAAGCTACAACATGACTACAAGAGGTGCCTACAGTACACCTAGCCATGTCAGTGGTTAGGGTTTTTGGGGATCACTGTTGGGGAAAGGCCCACAGTTTTGTAAAGGTGCGACCCTTAGGGCCACCTATATATATGTGTAATTGGAAAGGGAAAAGGGTTAGATGGGTTGGTTCGTTGGTTAGAGAAGTAGATAGTTAGAGACTCTGGTATTGCTGTGTTTTGTAGAGCTGTAATGAGAATTGTATGCATGTAAGGAGGCCGCGATCTCGCAGGGAGACCACTTGGTGTAAGGGCCATTGTAAGTATCGACCAGTCGCAAGAGGACTGGGAATGTCATTGTATGCCTTTGTCATTGTATATCTGTAGAAGAAGAGAATAGATCTAAGAGAAGGGCTCCCAGCTGTGTGCATGGAGTTTCCCAGAAAGATCTAAGGCTACAGCTGTGTGCGCAGCGAGATTGTATTATCCCCATCTCAAGATAATATAAAGCAGTTCCCATGGACGTGGCTTCCCTCCTGGAAGTAAACCATATAATTCTTGTTGTTGTGGTGATGCTTTATGTGATTGCATTTCTTTGCTTTACTGTCTACGCTTCCATGAATGTTTCGTTATCTTTATGAATGAGTATGTAGAGTAAATCTTTGACGCTCCCTTAGAAGTGTACTTGTGCATTGTCAAAGGAGTTGGTAAGAATACTGTCGCCGCACTGCTTAAGGAGTGTGTTACTGCACTGTGACGTGAGGGTGGAGACGATACCTAGTGTATCAGGCGTAGCGGGTAAGCGCCTCGTGCGCAAGTGCGGGGCTGCCGTGCAGCTAGGCTGGGAAGAGTGAGTTCTAGCGTTGTAGCGCTGTGAGACCTGTGAAAGAATAAGACGTTCTGTTCTGGGGTGACCTGCAAGAAGGTAAGAGAGAGAACTGTAGACTCCACACCACCTTGGTTAAGGAAACCTGATTCCTTAGCCCCCCATAGCCACTTCGGGTGAGACTTTCGGCTGCTGCGCAGCTCGTTTCCGAAACGGCCAGTGCGCCAAAGGGGTGTTTGTTGCTGCGCACCTTGAAAACCCGGGTCTGTCCAGAAAGCAGCCAACAAATGGTTCTGTTTCCGGGTTTAACCCTATTATTTTGAAGGCAATGTGGTGCTGGAATCCTACAGCTGAAGAAATTCAGGAATGGTTTGATTCAAAGGCTAGAGAGTTCGTTGAACGTGAAAATAGAATCCCTAGGCTTCAGACAAAAGACTGTTTGCAGAAGCATATTTATACTGACCTTCATGAAATCTTCTTTGTAACATTTGCACTCGAGTTGCATGAGTGGGTATCCAAGCTAGCAGATACTGAACCCACTGGGCATGTTGATCAACCTATTGTTTGGACGCCTGAGCTAGTTAGCATTGGGAAGCGGGTAGATAATCCTGTATCCCGTGCAGTAGACTTTTGGTTGAACAGTCTGCTGGAAGGATTCATCACCGAGTTTGCAGTAGATACGAGAAAGATATTAAGTGAGGCTGAGAGGAGCTTCTTCAAAGCATACAGGGGTAAGTTCTTAAATTCTCTGAACTTGTGGATTAAAATGCTCTTATATGAAAAAGGAAAACTATTCATAGATTCCGATGAATAACATAGACAAGTAATGTCTGCAGATTCTGATAGTGATCTTGAAGTTATTGGTTGCACTCGCAGTGGAAAACGATATAAAGTAGGCCTCGACCAACATTCTTATGAGTCCAGTCCAGAAGATAGTCGAGCTCGTAGAGCGAGCCATATAGAGAGACAAGGGAGTGTTCATATCCCTTATCACCCTTTTACACCGCAAAATCCAGACGGGGCTCAGCATAACCTCGCAGTAACTGCCTCTAGTAGCCCGCTTGGTACTTCTAGTACCTCAGCCCCACCTTTGTTTAACCATCCCGGAGGCAATGCCATAGCACCTCTACCTCAACCTAGCGCAAACAGGATGGGTGATGACATGAAGCTGCCAACCTTTAGAGGAACAGGGCTAGAAGAACCTGAGAAACACTGGTTTCTATGTGAAGCCATTTGGACGATTAAGCAAATTAATGATGATGATGTTAAGCTGGTTCAGTTAGCAACCACACTAAGAGAGAGAGCCTTAACCTGGTTTATGAAATACTCAGTAGCACAGAATAGGACGCTTGCTGATGTAAGAAGTGCTATTATTAAAGAATTCAAGAAACTTAAATCAGAATCACAGTGCATAACAGAACTCAAAGACATAAAACAGTTACCTACAGAATCAGTATGGGACTTTGACCAGAAGTTCAAAGCCTTGATAGATCAAGTAAGCTTTGAGTTTGCACCGCAGCAGCATAAGGAATGGTTCATTGCTACGCTGCTTCCTCATATTAGACTTCCTCTTATGCAACAGAATCTCACTACTCAAGAACAAGCTCTAGAGATGGCTATGAAACTAGAAGCTTCACCAATTGCTGGAACAAGCAACAATGTTGCGCAGTTGCAGAACCAAATAGCAAACCTAACCTTGCAAGTGCATGATATTAAGAAAAGGAAAGGATGTTAAAGAAGAAATTTGGTGTACAAAGTGTAGAGCACAAGGACATTCAAAGGACCATTGTCCTGTTTTCATAGATTATATTGCAACTGGAGCACCTAACCCTTTACCACAGGCTCAGGGGCCTTGGTGTGAAATCTGTAGAACTAGAGGCCACAAACCACAAGAGTGTCACTTGTTATAGAAATATGTACAAACTCCAAAGAATCTATATTGCAATTCTGTAAATTAGTAGGCCACGATGAGAACAATTGCAGAGCATATGAGCTTACGATAGAAAGAAAACATGATGTTTATAAAGTACAGTTAGAACCACAGGGACCCACAGCAGGTCCGCAGTATGACCCAGCTCGCGAATGCCGGGGAGGAAATTACAAGGGCCGCGGACGTGCAGCAGGTTTTGGTCGTGGAAGAGGATAGATCACTTGTTATAACTGCGGAGCTCAAGGCCATTATGCAAAGGATTGCCAAAACCCTACAACCATCTGCAGATATTGTAAATCTTATGATCATGTCATTGAAGAATGCCCTTAGTTAATGGCCAAGATGCAAGAAAAGAATCCAAAGTGGAGCAACCACTGGTGCGCCAAAGTCGGGAAATGGAAAGCCAGCGACACAATGGGTGTGCCGCGCTAATATTAAACCATCCTCGCTAGACCTACAGAAGCAAAAAGAAGCATTCAAGCAAGCTCAAGACTATTTCTCAGATCCGCGAGCTTCAAGTTCTGTTTTATTACCGCACAATGATATTAGACCGCATGTGCCACGACAAGAGAACCTGGTACGAGAGCAGCCCACTACATCTGGAAGGCCTGATGAGGATGATACACTAGGCAGCGTTCATGCTTTCCTAAGAAGCTGCTTAAAGCTGTTGCACAATGAAAAAGCAACTATGGAACTCCAACACCTGTTGGATCAGTGTCAACAATCTGTTTCGATGAATACACCGCAGCATGCTGTTCATCAGATCAGGAGTCATACTAGAACTAGAAGAGAGATGAGACTCACAGCGCAAATTGGAGCATTTGAAATGGACGAAGTCATTTTGGATTTAGGCTCAGAAGTTAATGTTCTCACCATGCATACATGGGAACAGATGGGTAGCCCTCAGCTTATCATATCTCCTATCCATCTAAGACTAGCAAATCAGCAACGAGTTTCTCCATTGGGTAGATTACCCAATGTACCCATTGATATTGGGGGAGTAAGAAGTTCTGCAGACTTCGAAGTAATCAAAATTTTGGATGACAGTAGACCTTACCCAACACTTTTAGGCATAGACTGGGCATTTGATAATTTGGCTGTCATTAATTTGAAGAAAAGACAGATGACCTTTGAGGATGAGTAGACTAGGGTCATTGCACCACTTGATCCCCTTCAAGGACCACGGTATATTGAACCCATTCGAGCAGAAGAAGAAGTGCGCCACATGGAAAGTTTGTATCGGATGACTGCTAGTCATAATGATTATGTCAATCCCACAGCGGACGCCCATATCAGCTAGCGATGCGATAGCTCGTGCGCATCAGATTCCGAAGCAGGATTGGAAAACTGGCAGAATCACTTACTGGAGTAAGTGAATTCATACATGCATATGAACAAGAAATCCCAGATGAGCAGTGCATACAAGCATTGGATGTAGCACTACGCACTACACCTGCAAGATGGTGAGGTGTGCATAAAGAAAATATTGACACATGTCAAGACTGTCGCAGGTTGATACTGCGCAGATTTCAGGAGACTACAATAGGAGTTTTGCGCAAATATGGTGGACAGAGTGACCCCAGGTCACACGTTGAAGCATGTATTCAGCAAGCGTCAAATATTCCAGAGGATGAGTGGGTTCACCTATTCATCCACACGTTGGATATAGTTCCAAGGAACTAGTACACTAAAACAGAATTGCGCAGAGGCACTATCACTTGCTCTCTCATGATCGAAAGTTTTCAACTCACTTTCAGCTTTGAGTCAGAACATCCAAGCATCGATCAGTCTTTAAAGTGTATTAGAAAAAAGGTATTTTGACAATGTCCTTTACCAGAGTATTCTCAACCAGATTGGGCTGTCCAGATGGAACATGCCCTGGAATGCTATAATTTCACCACTGGAGAAGAGGATGATGATCCTCACAACATCAATATTCCAGAGTCAGAAGGGATGCGCAAAGTCGAAGGCCCTCAGCTTGATATCCTTTCCATTACAGAACTCATCAAGCTCAAGAAGATTAACATTGGTACAGAAGCCAAACCAAATGTTGCCTCTATAGGAGATTATTGGGATGATGAAACTGTTGGCCATATTGCAAATTTACTACAGGAGTACCAGGATATCTTTCCTACCAAGTTTACAGAAATGAAAGGCATCCTAGGATATTTAGGAGTTATGCGCATACCTTTGAAAGCGGATGCTAATCCAGTAAAACAGCGCCCGTATAGGTTGAACCCGCGATATAAAGAAAAGGTTAGAGAAGAAATTGATAATATGCTCGCAGCTGGTATTATTGAGCCAGTAGGGGAAAGTGATTGGATCAGTCCTATGGTGGTACAAGAGAAAAAGACAAAAGGTGAAATAAGAATCTACGTGGACCTACTCAAGCTCAACGACGCATCAACGCATGATCCATTTCCTACGCCCTTTACAGATGAAGTGCTTGACAATGTTGGAGGACAAGAGGCTTACTCCTTCACTGATGGCTTTTCGGGATACCATCAGAACAGAATCCATCCAGAGGACCTCCATAAGACCACTTTTGCGACTGAATGGGGCTCATTCCAGTATACGGTAATGCCCTTTGGTCTTAAAAACGCTCCTGCTATCTTCTCTAGAGTCGTCGTTGCTGTTTTTATAGAATTCATTCATAAGTTTCTAGAAGTCTATTTTGATGACTGGACTATGTTTGGTTTACTAAAGAACCATATAGGGAATCTAAGGATGATGTTAGAAAAATGTAGACAGTATTAGATCTCCCTTAACTTGAAAAAATGTATCTTCTGTGCTCCTTTTGGTATTTTGTTGGGTCACATTGTGTGCAGAAAAGGACTCATGATGGATCCTGCGAAGGTTTCCATCATTGCTAACTTGCCTGCGCCCAACTCAGTCAAACAATTGCGCACTACATTGGGACATACAGGATACTACAGGAAATTTATCAAGGGTTACACAAAGATCACTGCGCCTATGGAAAGACTGCTGAAAAAGGATTCGAAATTCCAATGGACAGAAGAATGCCAACAGAGCTTGGACACACTTAAAGGAAAAATGGTCACAGCGCCTATTCTAGTTTTCCCAGACTGGAGAAAACCCTTTCATGTTCATGTAGATGCTTCTTCCATAGAATTGGGGGTTGTACTCACACAACCGGGAGAAGGAGGTATTGACCACCTCATTGCTTACTCTAGTAGAAAGTTGTCTACAGCTGAGAAAAACTACAACACTACAGAAAGAGAAGGACTAGCTATGGTGTATGCCTTACAGAAGTTCAGACACTATCTATTGGGTGCTCATTTTAAAATGTATACTGACCATTCTGCTTTGAAGTACTTGGTCAATAAGCTAGTGTTAGGGGGAAGAATTTGCAGATGTCTACTCCTCTTCCAGGAGTATGATTTTGAGATTATTGTGAAGCCAGGTAGATTGAATGCAGGACCTAACCATTTATCTAGGATAGAGTCAGGGGAGGAACCTACAAATTTGGAGGACAATCTTCCTGGTGCGCAGCTGTTTTCTATTCAAGCAGCAGACGAATATTATTATGATATTCTTGAGTTTCTCACTACAGGACAATCGCCAGTTGAGTTCACAGTACAGTAAAAGAAACAACTTGTTGTCAAAGCCGCAGACTTCACTTTGATAGCAGGCCAGCTCTATAAGTTTGGCCCTGATGAAGTTTTGCGTAGATGCATTTTACTGCATGAGAGGAATTCCATAATCGTAGAAGCGCACTAAGGAACCGCAGGAGGCCATTTCGCAGGAAATCCGACTGCGCAGAAGATCTTAGCCGCAGGTCTTTGGTGGCCAACATTGCACAAGGATACTAAGGAATTCTGCAAGTGTTGCGATGTGTGCCAGCGAACAGGAAAACCTTCAAGAAGAGATGAAATGCCGCTAAGACCCCAGATAACAGTGCATGCTTTTGATAAGTGGGCCATTAATTTTGTGGGACCTATCAACCCACCAGAAAAGAGAACCGGCGCAAGATACATAATCACAGCTACAGAATACCTCACCAGATGGGCTGAGGCGAAGCCAGTTAGGAATTGCGACACTCTTACTGTTGCGCAGTTCATTTTTGAGAATATTATCACTAGATTTGGATGTCCACTGATTCTAATGAGTGATCAGGGCACACACTTCCTGAACAAGATTATAGAGGCCCTTACTGAAGAATTCCACATTAGTCACCATAAGAGTACACCCTACCACCCTCAAGCTAATGGTACGGTGGAGGCATTCAATAAGATTCTGGAGAATGCCCTGACCAAGATCTGTAATCAACAAAGAGATGATTGGGACCTTAGAGTCACAGCTGTTTTATGGGCTTACAGAACCACATGCAAAAAATTAACAGGTCACACACTTTTCAGTTTGGTGTATGGACAAGAAGCAGTTATGCCCATGGAATACATTGTTCCCAGTCTTAGAATTGCTCAAATTACAGAAATGGAAGATACTGATACTATGAGTAAAAGGCTGTCACAATTGGTTGCCTTAGAAGAAGACAGGCTTTTAGCTGGATTCCATCAACAAGTGCAGAAGGCGAGACAGAAGGCTTGGCATGACAGGCATATTAAGAATAAAGTCTTTCAGGAAGGAGACTTGGTACTCCTCTATGATAGTAAATTCATCAAGCTTCCAGGAAAGTTTCGTGTACATTGGTTAGGCCCTTTTCAAGTAATGAAGATAACCGAAGGTGGAGCAGTTCATCTTGCGAAGCTTAATGGAGAGTTGCTACCCACAATGATCAACGGGAGTCGGCTCAAGCTCTACCGCGACGGCCACTCTGCCCTGTCGACCTAATCAATTCCTAAAGTCGTATAGATGTCCAGTGTAGTTGAAAGAGGCATCGCACTTATCGCAGTCTACACGGAAGTCGCGAGACATTTTCAGTCTCTGGCTTCCCGTGTAGTCCTTGAAGCCTCCGCGCAATTAATAAAGCCTGTTCTAAGTAAGTCTATTTTCGCTCTTGCGGAGTCCCCCGGGTTGTCGATCTTTCGCTCTTGCGGAGTTCCCTGTTGTCTATTTTTCACTCTTGCGGAGTTCCCTATTGTCTATTTTTCATTCTTGCGGAGTTATCCTCGCCATGGAGCCCTCCATATGCACAGTTACCCATGCTGAAGTAACCCACCGAAAATTTGAATTACAGTAGTTCTGTAGCCGCGTCTGAGTCTTAATGAAGGACGAGACCGCCAATTAATTGCATTTGCTCTGACAGATTTGGCTTGATTTCCCAAAGATCCACATTTAATTAAGGAGCCGAAGGCCTTAGCTCATCTCCCGAAAGGCTATCAGAGCCCGTCCATCGCATTTAATGCACCACAGAGGCACGGGGGTAGGGGGGTTGTCAACTCATCCACTTAGGCGCCAACGGTTATTAGTGACACTTGTCCGCATCTACTACCGCCTTTAGCTATAAATACCCCTCATTCATATATGCTTGGGTTACTTTTCCTTGCTAGTGCATTGTATAGTTGTCCTGTTTGAGAGTCTAAGTCATTGTTTTCAGAGCCGTTTCGTGCAGACTGCTTTCCCGTTTTCAGAGTTCGCATCCTACGCTGTTCCGCCCTTTTCGGTTCAGTGTTTGTCGTGTATGTAAGTTCATGATGGAGAACTTGTCAACTGAAGAATTCATCCGTCAATTCACATGCAGAGGGTTAGATTTCGGTATGGGTACCCCGATCAAGATTGTCGAGCTTCCTAATCCCAGACAGTCCCCGGGCACGCGGGCATCTCAACAACAGCAACAGCAACAGTAGCAGCCGGAGGAACCCGTTCCAGATCCCTTGGCCACTTTGATTAAATACATTCCTCCGTGCCCAGATGATGCACCCGAGGTGCGTATTCCCAAGAATGCCATGTGATCGATTCCGCTGCCACCAATGGCGAAAATCGTGCAAGAAGAAGGATCCCTGCTCGGACATCTCCCGCTGGTTAAGTTTTCTGATTTCAACTTGGGAGATTATAGAATGTATCCTCAGTTCGCGCCAGATCACTATCTGATGGTGGTCCATAATCCCATTAAGAAGATTGGTGAATTCGTCCCGCAGGAATTTGCAGTAAATCTAGAGAGGCCTGGACTGTTGAACCTGTTGAAGCTACCGCACTTCGGGCATAACAATGAAGTTAATGCGGTTGTCAAGGTCCTATTATCCTGTGTTCACGATGGTTATCTTTGGCTAGGGAGGCCAATTGATTTGAATGTGGACCTGATTCATCGAATTATCGACCTATCTAAGGTTGGTAAGGACCCCAACGTCCATTTCGTTGGTAAAGACAAGGACCGATAGCTAGCTGCACAGGTGGTGCAGAAATACAAATTGTCAAGAGGAGTTCGGGCTTATGACCTCACTGCAGTTGAAGATCAAGCACTCAGATTCACAGGTAGTCTGCTCGCAGGCAGACTTTTAACGAAGTGTCGACCCAAAGAAGTCCCTGGAGCTGTTGTAGAGCTCGCAGTCGCAGCTGCGGAGGGAGAGCAGTATAACTAGTGTCTCTTCCTCTTGAATACATTCTTGGAATACTGCTGCAATGTTCAGGACACCGCCAATCAGCTGTTCCATTTCTCTTGGCTCCTGATCTTGTGTGCCTTTGTCGGGTGGAAAGAACCGCCCAACATTCAGTTTCTTCCGCGCCTTTCAGGAGAGGTTACAGGGATGTGCTATGTTAACCTCTGGGATTCTAATAATCCCGTGAAGCGCAAGATGAAGCACGCTGCGTTCTTCGAGTATTACCATCTCCTCAGGGATACCATCCTGCAGATGCCGAGGCTTACTGAGGAGACGACAGAACTCTATGGAACGAAGTTGGTCTTTTCTGCCAACTTGCATGAAATATATTTCTGCCCTTGTGGAATTCAGTCGAAAGAATGGGCCGTAGGGCTCTACCGAATGACTACCCAGGACATGGAGGACACTGTGAAGTCCTAGCTAGAAGAATGGAAGCAGGCCGCTGAAATCGCCGCCACGATGCCACCGCCTGACGTGCCATAGAAAGATAAAGGCAAGGAGAAGGTCGCACAAAAGAATGATGAAGGTCCGTCAGGACCGGCTACCAAGAAGCAGAAGCTGTCGCACCCCGCAGAAGCGAATGGAGATCCCTATGAGACCCTTGCTGCGGGGTTTGACCAGTACTTGAAGCAACAATTTCGTGAGCTGCGTACCTCTCAGGCCAATATCAGAAGTGCTCTGGACCTGTAGATCGTGGAGTTGAAAGGTCTCGTAGGACGAGTTGCGTAGACCCATGCGCCAGCATCCGGCTTGTAGGCGCCGCAAGCATTTATAAGAACCGAGCGGGTTGAAGTACCTACAGAGAGGCACACTACCGCCCACATCCCGCCTGCAAGCATGAAACTCCCGGATCCTTTGGCTACACTCCAAGTGTAGTGTCCCCTCCTATCATACCAGCCTGATAGAGAGGATCATTGTGCTACAACTGGGCATCTAGCCCCATGATCTTATTCATAAGCATTCATATATTATAATAGGCATATGAAGATGCATAAACATTTTAATGAACACAGCGGAAGTAAATTTCAAATACTCATTCACCATACATTCAAGATATTCCTCAATTAAACAATTGAAGGATAGCACAAGAGAATACTTATCTTAATCAAGTAGTCCCTGAGCAACCAGCTACGCTTTTGCAACGTTCCACCCAACCGTAGGCCAGTGTGCTCCTTAATCTCTCAGCACCACTGCCACCCCCGAGCTGGGCATGATCTCCACAAGGAACTAGGGAACAACAGGGTCTCACATAGCCATAGATACACCAGAATCAGCCATACCAACCAGCAATTGGGTTTCTGAGGTGGATAGGAGATGGATGCATATAACAGCAAGGGCATAAGTGTTGGGTATGAGGGAAATCGTTTGTACAGTGATAGGCATGATAATGATCCCCCTAAGCTTCAGAAAAAACGTGGGAAGGTTAAAAACAAGCAATGGAGGTTTGGGGAAAACCCCAGGTAGCAGAAAACGTTTTTAGGAAAAACGCCCATGGCAACTCGGGGACAAAATGAACTCCATACAGTCCCAAATCGCAGCCCCTCCTTCCCAGCTACTATCCAAAACCAAAAACGAGTTTTTTGGGGCAAGGAGAACCCTGCATTTTTGATGAAAAACGTGACTGTAACTCCCAGCCATCTCTATCTACGTGAGAGGATGAATGCCATGGGTGAAGAATGGCTTTTTGGGCCAATTTCGTGGGGGTTTTCTTGCCCAACAAGCCAAAACTCGATTTCCCAGGTTGCTGTCTTGCCCAGCAAGCCAAAACTTGATTTCCCAGGTTGCTGTCTTGCCCATACACGAAAATTGACAACCATACCTCTCCCATCCCAAGGCATTAATTATCTCAACCAATTATTGGAAGGATTAAATGATTGGGTGCATGAGGCCAAATGGGTAGTTGAGAGTTCATGGTTTCCTCAATGAAAATGGATTAACACCATGGCTCAAGGGTTTGGTTATTTTCCCTCCCTATTCCTTGTAAAGATCATTCCCCCATCTCTTTGTTGCATTGCGTAGCCGGTTGTGGGTTTTTCATTAAAATTCGTATTTGCATGATGTCCGATTTTACATTGTGCATCGCTAGCACAAGAACCATATGCATCTATCCTAATTGCCGATACATAAAACGATAAATCAGTGGCGGGGCCTTGGCCTTGAGCTCCTCACCCTGACTAAATGACAATATTTACATCATTTACAATATTAATGCAATAGGGTCAAGCTGGGGACATTACACCAAGTAAGCGCGGTTGGCCCTGATTAAATAAATTTGTCACTAATTCCGTTGGAAACTCTCCATTTGGTTCAGGAGCAGGTTTCTACTGAGCTGAGAGCTAGGGAGCTCTCCACATTCCATGCCAATCAAAGACTGCAGACACAGGAAGTAGAGCTAAGGTTATGCTATAAGGAGATCTCTGTGCAGCTTGAACTTCACGAAGCGCAAGACACTAGGCTAAGGAATGCCGTCGATGAAATCGCCCAGTAGCTGCCAGCCTGGCAGATTCAACCAGACCTTCCTTTAGTTGAGAAAGTGCAACGCATCGGAAAAAGGGCACAAGCCCTCGAATAGCAAGTAGTTGCTATGGCTGAGGACCATAGAAAGCAGCTCGCCGAGTTGGAAGCTCATGTCGCAGTGCCTCCCGTAGATGAGACGCAAGAACGACTTGAAGCACTGCGCATAGCTTCTACCCAAATGAAGAGCAGAACAGATGAAGCCCAACAGTTAATGATGCAAGTTATGGAGGCTTGGGCTGAGCTCGAGAAGCTCCCTTCTAAAGTTGCCCATGTGGAACAGGTGGAAGGAGCAGAACAGTCCCTAACTGTTCTGAGTGAAGAAGCTAAGTCCTTGGAAGTCTTAGCCAAAATGAGAAAGATGAGCGAAGTCCGCAAAGTCCAGCAAGAACTACACAAGCTCAAAAACAAAGATGCTACTCTCGCCAACATCATTCAGTCGTTTATGGATGAGTATGCTGAACTTGCTGCCCAAGCAGAGGCCAAGGTGAAAGCATTTGCTGAATCTCAAGAGTTGGTCGACGGCGTAGAAGGAGAAGAAGCCACTGCAGACCTGGTGCAGATAGCCACGGAATGCGTGCAAGACATGGACACCACTATTGCGCAGTGGAAGCAAGCCTTCGTTGCGACCCAAGCCAAGTCAGATGCACAACTAAAACAACCGCAAGCTAGTGCGAGTGGCTTGGGGACGAACCACAAATAAGTGTTAGGGGCCTATTGGAGCATAGGCCGCAGCTATGGTAAAGCTTCCAAATTTTGGGGAAAAAGCACTAAGTTTTGAAGGAAAAGTGTTAATTTTGAGGAAAAGCACCATTTTTGGGCAGAAATGAATAGTGCGCAGTACGGCGCTAGATGGATGAGCTCACCGAAGATTGCAGGCCGGAAATCGCGGAGCTCATGCGCACAAGTCAAAGGGAAGAGTAAATAAGGTGGCCGAGTAGAAAGCTCAACCACCACAATAAAGGAAGCGTTGAAGGAAAAGTACAGGAGTTATGGTTGCTCGAACCAAGGAAGAGAAACGGGACGAAGCATTGAAGGTGAAGGACAAGGAGCAAAGAACGATGAAGTGGCACCCATTCCCACGATCTGCGCCAGAAATCACGGAGTCTGCAGGAAGCTGCGACGTGACTGAAAGAGGTGCCTACAGTACACCTAGCCGTGTCAGTGGTTAGGGGTTTTGGGGATCACTGTTGGGGAAAGGCCCACAGTTTTGTAAAGGTGCAACCCTCAGGGCCACCTATATATGTGTGTAATTGGAAAGGGAAAAGGGTTAGATGGGTTGGTTAGTTGGTTAGATAAGTAGATAGTTAGAGACTCTGGTATTGCTGTGTTATGTAGAGGTGTAATGAGAATTGTATGCATGTAAGAAGGCCGCGATCTCGCAGGGAGACCGCTTGGTGTAAGGGCCATTGTAAGTATTGACCAGTCGCAAGAGGACTGGGGAATGTCATTGTATGCCTTTGTCATTGTATATCTATAGAAGAAGAGAATAGATCTAAGAGAAGGGCTCCCAGCTGTGTGCGTGGAGTTTCCCAGAAAGATCTAAGGCTGCAGCTGTGTGCACAGCGAGACTGTATTATCCCCATCTCAAGATAATATAAAGCAGTTCTCGTGGATGTGGATTCCCTCTTGGAAGTAAACCATATAATTCTTGTTGTTGTGGTGATGCTTTATGTGATTGCATTTCTTTGCTTTACTGTCTACGCTTCCATGAATGTTTCGCTATCTTTATGAATGAGTATGTAGAGTAAATCTTTTACGCTCCCTTAGAAGTGTACTTGTGCATTTTCAAAGGAGTTGGTAAGAATACTGTCGCCGCAGTGCTTAAGGAGTGTGTTACTGCGCTATG
This sequence comes from Larix kaempferi, assembly GCA_027924585.1. Classification (NCBI taxonomy): domain Eukaryota; kingdom Viridiplantae; phylum Streptophyta; class Pinopsida; order Pinales; family Pinaceae; genus Larix; species Larix kaempferi. The sequence goes on from BSBM01000264.1 coordinate 8,352,052, forward strand.
GCGTAAGGGTGGAGATGATACCTAGTGTATCAGGCATAGCGGGTAAGCGCCTCATCCGCAGGTACGGGGCTACGGCGCAGCTAGGCTGGGAAGAGTGAGTTCCAGCGCTGTAGCGTTGTGAGACCTGTGAAAGAGTAAGACGTTCTGTTCCGTGGTGACCTACAAGAAGGTAAGAGAGAGAAATGTAGACTCCACACCACCTCGGTTAAGGAAACCTGATTCCTTAGCCCCCCATAGCCACTTCGAGTGAGACTTTGGGCTGCTGCGCAGCTCGTTGCTGAAAGGGCCAGTGCGCCAAAGGGGTGTTTGTTGCTGCGCATCCTGAAAACCTGAGTCTGTCCAGAAAGTAGCCAACATCCTTCACATAGTCTCCATAATATTAGATGCGCAATAGGCATGCAGATGTCGTAAAATGGAACCCAATTTCAATTCCCGCAGACGACTTACCTTACTGTAGTCTCCAATCCACATTGCGGGATTCAGAAACATAGAAAGCATAATATTCTACGCCATAAAACTTCTCTTCCAAAATATGCAATTCTACATTGTGGAAATTGAAAGTCCGGAAATCTAAAACCACCTTCTCGGAAGTTCTCCCCCTCCCGCAATCCGCAATTCCACATTGCGGAAATCGGGAATGCAGAAACTCAACTCGCGCTTCCTGGAAAAAATCCCCTTCCGCATTCTGCAATCTGTAACTCACTTGCAGATGTGGAAATGCGGAAGTCCATTCACACCGCTTCACCATCCGGTCCTAGAACTCCGCAATCCATATTGTGGATGTGGAAAGGCCAGGTCCATAGACCCCTGCTCCCTCAAGCTTCTAGAGTAAAATTATGAGGGGCATAACTCCTCCATCCAAGGTCCAAATGGGACAAGGTTGGTACCGTTGGAAATCTCTTGGAGAGCTATATCCAATAGTGCAATCCTCACCCACAACTGAGGTCTCTAAAATTTTCATTTTATCATCTGAATTTTTTCCTATAACCTCCTTCAACATGCCTTCAATCTTTCAAAAGGGACCCTACCTGTCTCATGCCATAACATCTCCTTCACCTGACCCACAAAGGGGTTCTGAAACACATCAAGGTTGTCCCCTTCCTTTCCCAAGTCCATGTGAGGTCAACCATCCATTTTTAAGGGTGAATACATTGCATAATAACACATATAATGGATTAAGTTAGCCAATCATATTAACAACCTGTAGGGGGTTAGCCATGCCTATCATTCACAAGGTTAATCAATACTTCACTATACATAAGGTGCATGAAGCTAGGTATAACCATTACATCTTTCACATGCCAGATTTATAATGCATTAAACTCATGCAATGGAATGAAGTATTCAACATGAACTCAGACTTCTACTCAGGCTTATACATAGTCTAACTATTTATCAAATTCATACAACATTCATTCAACAACTTGAGCATCAACACATAAGCATAAAACACAAGAAGAACACATGAAACATCACAGTTTACACCACAAGAACACTTATCTTTAAGTATTGAAGCTTCCCAATAAAGTGGCTAAGTGGGAGAAACCTTCCACCCAACCTTGGGTCTCTGTCCATCCTATATTCTTTTAGTTGAGAGACCACCCCCGAGCTGGGTTGTGTATCCACTAAGGAGGGATAAGGACTCTCTCTCACATTCAAGATCTCATCCCCATGCTAATCAAATTTATAGTTTGGTTTATCATGCATTCCATGGCACTTACCCATGCTAAGCAAACCTACAGTGGGTTTATCAAGCATATAAGGGCATACTGGTGATGTTAATCCAACCTCCAGTTGGGTTTATCAAGCATACAAGGGAAACAGGAAGGGTATTTCTAATCCAGTGAGCTCAACCACAGAGTTACAGGCATCTCAACACTCAACAGACATGGCACCCACATTACCTACCTCACCCAACACAAGGAAGGCCCTCTTCTATGTTGCATAGTCCCTCAAGGACCCTTCTCTTCCAGTTCTACTCAGGGTAGGCATAGAAACGTCCAATTTCTATTTCTATGAGACTTTCATCCTTCATTGGTTTTATCATGCAACCCAACCCTTAACTGACCCTCTTTCTCTGTTAAAACAAATGGGTGCTTATCCATGCTACGACTAAGCTCTCTCTCTCAGAGTTTAACTCTCTGTAGACATAACCAAGGTATTCTCATGGATTCCTCAAGCTACTAACATTCTGTCATTCACCACATGGTTTCCTTTCATGGTTTTCCCCAAATAGATGAGACTTACACACAGGGTTTCTATGGAAATTGACTCTGTGATTTTCGGCTTACACAGGAATCGTGATTTTTCACTTGTTCTCCTTCAGGATTGGCTCTACGTGTGTGTGAATGAATGCGTGACTCCTTCTGCAAGTCCCCCCCCCAACTCTGGTTCAAGCATGGGATATTCATTCGGGTCTGCGAATCCCCATGCGGTTAAGTGTCTTAAGGGACAAGTAAACACATAACATACCCTGCCATACAGATTCGCAGGGCATGCTCCATACTCAATCTGCCTCATGAACAGGCTTCTCAACTACCTTCTATAACAACATTAAATGTCAGTAGGGGGAGTCAAACAGGTTCATAAATGGACATGTGGAAGCATGGGCTCCCATCCCATAACTCCCTCACCTCTCCCTAGTGGATACACATGGACCCTTCTCATTGGTTTCCTCCCTAAGCCAGCTTCTTGGTTATTTTATTGCAATAATTAATAATTACATCATTTACAATGTGTCATGGCTTAACAACCCATGAATAATTAGAACTTTCAAATACTTGTCTATGCAATTAACCTTGAACATCCACTAGTGGGGTCTTGGCCTTGAGCTCCACACTAGGGAAAACACACACATAGCATGTACACAATATTTATATGGAGGCCAATAAACATAATGGAAAAATGGGGTATTACAAATTCCTCTCCCTTAATATAACACCATCCCTAGGGTTCTAAAAAATGAACAAAAATGGGAATGCCTCTTTCATGGCATCCTCCAGCTCCCATGTGGCATCTTCGAGACTAATGTGCCTCCATTGCACCTTTACCTGCCCTATGGCCATGTTCCGTAGAAAGTGACCTTCCTGTCAAGGATGCATATAGGATCCACTTGGAACTCTCCCTCTGGTTCCACGTGTATCACATTCCAATCAATTATATGATTAGGGTCATGTACATATTTGTTAAGCAAAGATACATGGAAAACATTATGATCTCTCATGTTAGCAGGAAATGCAATCCTATATGAAACTAGTCCTATCCTATCAAGGACAAATGGCCCACAATATCTTGGTGCCATCTTGGCACAACTTCCCAACTTCATGGAACTCTTCCTTGGTTTCACTCTCAAGTAGACATGATCCCCAATTCAAAATTCCTTATGCATCTTTTTCAGATCTGCATAACTTTTCTGTCTATCCTAATATGCCTTCAAATTTTTCTTGATCTTAACAATCTCTTGCTCCATTTCCTTGATCATTTCTAGTCTAAGTACTATCCTGTTCATTGGGATGTCCCAATTCACTGGAGTTCTGCATCCTTTACCATACAACACTTCAAAAGGACTCATCTTCAATGATGCTTGATGTCCATTGTTGTATGCAAACTCTACTAAATGTAGATAGTCTTCCCACCTGGATTGCTTGTCCATCACATACATCCTCAACATGTCCTCAAGAATCTGATTTACTCTCTCAGTCTGACCATCAGTTTGAGGATGATAGGATGTGCTAAAATTCAACTGAGTTCCTAATTCCTGGAACAATCCTTTCCAAAAATTAGATGTGAACTTTGCATCGCGATCTGAAATTATTTCCTTGGGAAATCCATGTAATATGAATATCACTCTCATGAATATATTTGCAATGTCATTGGCCTTGTGCGTGGACTTGACTGGAATTAAATGAGCTACCTTTGATACCTTGTCAACCACCACCATGATTGAATCATGCTTCTTCACTGTCATTGGAAAACCTGTTATAAAATCCATAGAGATCACATCCCACTTCCATTCTGGAATGGGCAATGGCTGCAACAATCCTGCTAGATTTCGATGCTCTACCTTGACTTGTTGGCACTTTTGACACCTAGCAATGTACTTAGCTATGTCTTTCTTCATACTATGCCAAAAGTACTATTTCCTTGCCGATGTTATAGTTTTCTGATATCGGCCTGGGTGTCTAGAATATGGATTTTGAAGTATCTCATCCATTACCAACATATTCAAATATGCAATGTTCGGAATGTACAGTCCAGTACTATGATAAATGAGAACATCGTCCTCACCCAGATGATATCTTCCATACTTTTCATACACTATACCCTACTGCATCTTCTCCTTAACCTGAAGGTAGACTTCATCACTGATTGGAGCTTCTAGAATCCTTGCCTTCAAGTTTGATTTACACATACTTACTGCTGCAATATGGAATTTTCTGTGGAGTGCATATGCCACCGTGTTATTCTCCTTACCTTTTGACATGCTAAATCTCCAAATCAAATTCACAAAGGAACTCCATCCACATAATTTTTCTACAATTCATATTTGGCTGGTCAAACAAGTATTTTAAACTCATGTGATCATTCCTGAGTTCAAATCTTCTTCCCAAGAGGTAGTGTCTCCATCTCTTGAGAGCATGCACTATGGATGTGTTGTTGCTGCAACATCCCCCCCCAAAGATTTGTAGATATTGGGGCCCCTCCTTCGATTTCTTTTATAAAGTTACTTAGGAGCTATTTTTTCCTCAGAAGTTCTTTCATGCTTAGTTTTTATAAGAGAAACCTTTCTTTTGGAGTTTATTGATCTTTTTTCTTCTAAGTCAAAACTCAAGTTTTTCACCCGCAACGAAGGAAGAACTCAAGCTTTTCACCCACAATGGAGGAAGAAATCAAGAAGTTCGACCGCAACGGGTGCCTCTTTTATCAAGTCTTTTTACCTTGTACTTTTCAGGAAAAATCACCAAGTCCATCAGAAACTTTGGGTGAACTCGGCGAGTCCTCCCACCACGGAGGACCAACTCAAGAATTCTTGCCGCAATGGCGAAAGGTTCTCATCATTCTTTTTCCAAAGCGCAAAGCCAGACTTCAAACCAACTTGAAAAGTTTCCCCGCAACAGCGAAAACTCACAAAGTTCCGCCGCAACGTCGAAACGACTCCCAATATTTGGCTGCAATGGGCGCGTTTTCCTTTTTGAAGTCTTTCAGCCAGTGATCGTCAGATCAACCCTGTAAGTGCACCGCAAATTCAGGAGAACTTGTGAAACTCTCTCGCAATAGGCAGATGTTTTATTCAAGTTGCAAAACCTTCAACTCTGGGTGGAACTTACGACTTCCCGCCGCAACAGCGAAAAAACTTAGCAACTTTCACCAAAATAGCGGATGGAACTTACGAGTCTTTGCCGCAACATCGAGTGAGTTCATCCTTTCCTCTCGATTTCGGTGGTTACGCTTCAATACCAAATGTGCCGAGGTGACCCCACCGTACACATTTTAAATGTCGTTTTAAAGCCTCCACCAACCTATTAATTGCCCGCACGTGTTAACCCTTATATAAGGTTTTGGGGAGTCTGTTTTGTTTTTATTGATAAAACTTGTATCGAAGAACGTTGTTTTGAAGCTGTTGGAATGCTCCAGCTCAGCTCACCTACAGCATAGTCAACCTTTGCAAGACCCACAATCGTTTTCCAGGTAGGTGGTTCTACCACTGTTTCGTTTTACTGCTAAACCTTTCTCTGTAATGATGTCCCGTATGAGCTGCATGGCTGATAGACGTTCTTTGTATGTTGTTATTTTGGCCATTCCCAAGCCTATAACTCATGGCCATAAGCCTTTCGTTTTTCCCCTAATCCCTTGAACCCATGAGATTCAACCTTCCTAGGCGGCTTTTACCAATCGCGCCACTCGCACTTTTGTCTGAGGAAATTCTAGGCAAGAAGAAAAACTCAGTTAGCATCCCCGTAATTACTTATCTTGGATGGGAGAAGTGTAGTTATGCTGAAACAAAATCTTTGTTTTTATCTTCATTTGGCAGTATTACATATTATCATGCAGATCTTATGTTTTAAAATTCCTTCGTCTTGCTCTATGTTCTGTACTATTTTGCAATCTTATGTTTATTCATGCGTAGTTGCTTGACAGGATTAAGCCAAAATGCCGAAAGATGGCAGAAAGAGAGCTAAGGTGGCTGAGCTGGAACCAGCAGAGCCAAGAATTGAAACTTTGTTTGAGGATACCAAATCCACCAAAGGTGTCCCCCCTGAAGTCAAATGGGGAGATGTTTATCGTATGCTCAAATACTAAGACATCACACTCTTGGAGGAAGAGCACATCTATCAAAATATCAGAAGCTCTGCTATCTCCAAAGCCTCCATGCGCCTTGAGCTCTTTCCTTGCTCAAAAGTGATTGGATGGATCCTAGAACACGCAAACCCAGAAACAAGAGTGTTGTATGATAGCAAAGGAGAGGCGTTCACCTCGTTCCATCCAACCTACAAATTACCGTGCTCTCAGCAGCCGCTAAATGATGAATGGTTGGGGCAGATGGATAATCTTGAAATGGCTAAGAAGCTATTAATTGCAGGAAAGAAGCTTAGGAAAAGGGACGGTGATGAATATGACGTTCAAAATCTGAGGGGCCCTTTTCGGATGATCACCCTTATGTTAAGCAGAATTTTCGGCATGGATGACGAAACCGTTTATAGGATACAATGGGCCCCCATAATCCATTACATAGAATTTAAGGGAACTGTCTTTGACTGGGAAACTATCCTCTCGGATAGTTTGTCATCCACTGTGGCCATAGCCAAAGAAGGACTGACTCTGAAGAAGTCAGAATTCTACATGTCTTCATATCTTGTTGATTGCATTTTGGCAAAGCTCCCTTTCCCAAAGCTAGGATGCCTTTGGGACCAGTCCAACACCCTGGTCTATACTGCATATAATATATTGTGGGCTCAGAATTGCAGGATGCATTACAAACTCATCTGTGAGGAGTTCATCATACCTATGTATGAGAAAATGTTTAATGAAGAACCTAGTTGCTTATTAGAGAATTCCATGGCAATGATGGAAAATTATGGCGATTTCTATTTTTCAGAAGACGGTACTTATATCCAAATGTATGGAGGCTCCAAGCCACCATATATTTTTCCCATATATGCTACTAACTATATAGTCTTGAAAGAAGCAGTTAGGCAAGTTTTTCTTGATGGAGTTGGAGGAATTTTGAATAAATTGAAAAAGGCGTCGTTCCCTTCTCTGCCATTCTATGTAGGAGCCTATAAGTTCTTAGGGGTTTCATTAGCTGAGGAATTCATTCAAGAGCTGAAGGGTTTTCATTTTAGAGAAGCGATATTTCAAAGAAATGACAGATGAAACAAAGTTGCAGAACATTGTAAAGAATTATACGCCCACTTTGATTATGCCCATTATTACGATCAGGATGAAGAAGTATATAGGGGAATCAGCAACATGACTGAGTTGCAAATATACCGCCACAAAGGTGGAGCTAGTTCTAGCTCTACCACTGTCCAAAGTTCCCAAGAATCCAAGTTGCAGAAAGAAAAGGAAGTAGTGGAAGCTCTAGCTAATGAAGAGCAAAGGCTAAAGGAGGAAGCAGATAGAATCTAGAAAGAAATTGCCGACAAGTTGCGGAGGGAGCAAGTACAAGCTCTTAAGCTTCAACAAGAAGAATCTCTTAAGCTTCAAAAGGCAGAAACACTTAGGCTGCAAGAAGAAGAAGCCAAAAGGATTTGGGATCAAGAGTTAGAAGAGGCAAGATTGCAGCAAGTTGCCAAAGAGAAAGAAGAAGGGAGGCAGTGGAAAATAAGCTAAAGGTTGAAGAATAAGAAAGACGATGCGAGGCTGAAGAAGAAAACAAGGACAATGAAGATGCACGAACTGATGATCCTAATACACAGGACATGGATGTAGGTTCATCCCAAACAGTACAGACCTCACCTGCTGAAGAGAATGTCCCCATAGAAAATCTCCCACTGATCCCTTTCACCCCATGAAAAGATCATACTGTGTCCCAGTGGAACAGATTTGTATATAACAGAGACATGAAGTCTATTGTGTTGAAATCAAAGACAAGGTTAAAAAGACCTTTTGAGTCATACATCATGACCCATCATGAAACTACTGTTATGCAAAACACGAAGCAAGCTCCTGTGGCTATGGCATTTGTTGTTGTAGCCACAACCAAAGCAAGCGAGGACAATGTAATCAGCATAGTCAACGATTTCGAGTCAACTAAGAAAAGGGCTCGTATGCTGCAGCACACCATGGCCAATGAGCAGTCCTATAGGGAGCTCATAGTAAAGAAACATGATCACCTGCTGTCTGATCATAAGGATTTATTAGATAAATATCAACACCTGGAGGAGGAAAAAGAACACCTGGCAGTACAAATGATGGTACTTGAAGCAGAGAAAATTGACTCTAAAGCCAAAGTTGTTTAATTAGAAGAAGATAAGCAGTTATTGGTTGAGCAGCTAGAACAAGCAAACAACAAAGCAATGGATATGACTCCTTTTCACGAGCAATCTTGCGATGTGCTTAAGTAGATGCATGAGAAGCAAGAACTGCTTACTGAAGAAGGTTGCAACCTAAAGGCCATGCTGGACAGAATGAAGGAAGTCAACTCTAAAGCTGTCAGGCTAAGGAATAAGTATACACAGGTAAAAGCCGATATTTTAAGACAAATGGAGTGGAGAGAAGGGAAGGTGGATTTCCTCAGGCACCTCCCATTCAAATCTGTAGTTGATTTTAAGGAAGATGTAGCCTTAATGGAATTTTGTAGGAACTGTGGTGCTAAACTAATTACTATGATCTAGGTTACAATGGGAAAGTGCAATAGCCTTTATCAAAAGATTCAAGAAGTGCATGTAAAGTGCAAGGTTGTATTTCCCTAGACCCTTGATGAATTTCCAAGTAAAGAGAAGCACCTCTCCAATTTAAAAGATGAGATGAGCGTTCAATTGGAGTATGTGAGAAGAATTGATTTGTTAACCACAGAAGATATCCATAAATGCATCATGCTTCCTTCAGTACATGCTCAAATGCTCCATGAAATATTCCAGATAGCAATAGCAGAAATGCAAGACATCGAGGCAGAGCTCGACAAGCATGTGACTTCTAAGAAGATCTTGCTCCCTTCACCTGCCAATGTTGTTATAAGAGACACTGGTGTTTAGTTCATCTATATTGCAAAAGAAGATAATAAGGCAGCAGCAGTGGCATTAATCGATAAAGGCACATCATCTACAGCAGAGGCACCAGCTGAGACAGAAGCACCCTCCGAAATGACTGCTCCAACTGAAGCAAAGGCACCACCCCAAAGCTAGCTTGACAACCATAGCGCATCAAATTTTTCCTTTCCTGTAATCGAATCATAAAGTCAAAGGGACAACTGTCCTTGTTGTTTTTGTTATGTAAAGGGTGCCACGAGTCACTTCATTTTTTGTAAAGCATTTAAAAGAAAATTAAAAGAATTAAAGAAGATAAGACAGGTGGCAGCCCTGGAGGCATTTTGTAAACTTATAAATAGATAGTTAATGAATAGTACAAGGGACTTTTGGTAGGTGAAAGACTTTTTTTGTCTTGTACGTGAACTATTTCTCTGCATGTATAAGGAATTCGATTTTGCCTAATGAAAGCCTGGGACACTACATTTTTTCCTGAATGATGTGTTGACTGTGTGCTGGATTACTCTTGTATCAGTCATACACTACTGTGAGATCTTTCCTTACTACTATGAATTAGTTCTCTATAATGAGTGATTCTTCTATTTTATGTGCAAAGATGTCTGTCTCAAATGAGTAATGGAATGCATTAATTGAATTAAAGCTAGCTTTAATATCTTTTATATTCTGTTGTGGATGCATCTTTATGATTAAATAGCTATATGTCTGATCTTTAGATGTTTCTTTTAGTCTATTACTTATCTTTAATGTTTTCTCCTTGCAAGGATAGATTAGATTTGTTTATACAATCTTAGATTAGCATAGATTAGTTACCTGCATTTAACTTAGGGCACTTTCATATCATCCTTAAAATAAAATACATAAACGATGGATCGGGCCGCAACCGGTGCTGAGAATAAGAATCTTTAAATCTCTCAGTAGCTGGAACCATTAACCGGACGGATTCCCTACACCAAACAGTGAGCGATCTAATTGGGCTTGCTTACTGGGGAGAATCCCTTGCTGATTGATGCTACGATCTATGAGGCATCAACAGGATGCTAGCTCTAAGTCATGTGTGGCATAGTTCCTTCCATGCTCCTTTAAATTTCTTGATTCATAACAAATTACAAATCCTTCTTGCATTAACACTCCACTGAGTCCTTCGATGAAAGCATCTATGCATACCACAAAGTCTTTATTTGGATCTACAATATTAAAACAGGTGCACTAGTAAGTAATTCTTTTAACTACTGGAAACTTCTTTCACATTTTTCAGACCATGCAAATATGATATTCTTCCTTTGTAATGAAGTGATTGGGTGTGCTATTTTGGAGAATCCTCCAATGAATCTTTTGTAGTAACCTGCAAGACCCATAAAATATCTAACATATGTTGCATTCCTTGGAGTAGGCCAATCAATTATGGATTCAATCTTCTATGGATCTACTACAATGCCTTCTGCTGATATAATATGACCCAAATACTGTACCGTATGCTAGTAGAAGTCACATTTACTCAGCTTTGCATATAGTCGGTGCTCCCTAAGGACTTGCAATACCATTCTCACATGCTCATTATGTTCTTCTTCACTCCTTGAATAGACAAGAATATCATCCAAGAATACAATTACAAACTTATCCAAGTATTGGCTAAAGACACTATGCATGAGACACATGAATGTAGCAGGTGCATTCGTAAGACCAAATGGAACCACTATGAATTCATAATGGCCATACCTTGTTCTGAAGGTTGTCTTATGGATGTATTATTACTTAATCCTCACTTTATGGTACCCATACCTCAAGTCAATATTTGAGAACACTCTAGCTTCCTTCATTTGGTCAAACAAGTCATCAATTCTTGGCAATGGATACTTGTTCTTAATTGTCACTTTATTAAGTTTCCTATAATCAATACACAGACTCAATGTTCCATCCTTCTTCTTGAAAAACAACACAGGTGCACCCCAAGGAGATACACTAGGTATGATATATTCCTTATCCATTAATTCTTGTAGTTGCATATTTAATTCTATCGACTCTGGTGTGCTCATTCTATAAGGAGATTTGGAAATATACACAACATATAATGGACAACCCTTTTTGTAAAACTTTCTCAGCTGTAAGGCTGAAATCTGCCTTACTAAAACATGCTTTGGAATTCCATTTACTAACCTTGGCTTTCCTTCATCATCAAGGCATTCAAGTGATTTCTCATAACAGTCCAACTTGGCTCTATGTCTTTCCAACCAATCCATGTCAATTAAAGCATCATATGATCCCAATGGTAAGACATTTAATTCTTCATGTGCGAGGAGTCCATTCAACTCTATAGGGCACTCCTTCACTACTTCACTTACCTTCCTCTTGGTACCTGTGGCTAATTGAACTAGCCAAGATTTACCATGCTTTACTTTCCCAAGAGAACAACTTTCAACTACCTCAGGAGATACATAGCTATGAGTGGACCCTGGATCAATCAAAACAGAAATATATTGCTTAGCAATCTTACCTTCAATCTCCACCATTGTTGATTGATGGTCTGCTTTGTGATAATCCATTGCTGCATAAATCTTGGGTTTTTCCCTTGCCATATCTCCCACTGTGGCTGCTCCTTTAATGTTGTGCAAGTTCCCTGGATTTTCCTTCCTATGTGGGCAATCTCTAAGCATATGGTTTCCTTTTCATCCCCAACATTGGAATGGACCTTTTGGTGTCTTTTCTGCTGCTACAGTTGGATTAAATTATCTTCTTGCTTGCTGGTCCCGTGGAAAGGTTCTAGGATGATTTTTGAATGGTGATTTGAATCCACTTTTCTTCTGTTCAAACCTTCCCCTGGGCTTACCTTTCCATGTTGGTTGCATCTCTAATTTACCTTTACCTTATTCATAGCAATGCTCTACCATTCTAATGGCTTCGTCCAGGCTTGGTGGATTTACAAACTCTATCCTATCTCTGTAACTCTATGGTAGACTACCAAGGAAACATTATATATTCACTCTTTCATCCTGGATGTAGTATACATACCTCAGTAGCTCTGTAAACTTGTGGACATGCTTATCCATGGTATTCTGTCCCAATCTGAGTTCATTGAACTCTTTTCTCTTATTATCATAATACCTAGCTGATAGGTATTTCTCCTAGAAGTACCTTTTAAACCTTTCCGAGTTTATTATTCTTTCACTAATTCCTTTCACTTGTATGAGGTGTTCCCACCAAATTGAAGATCTTACACTAAGGTTATAAATGGAAACCTTAGCCTTTCATTCTCTGAATACTCATGCATTTTGAAGTACTTTTTAATTCCAAGAATCCATGCCTCTACTACTTGACCTTCTTTGCTTTCACCATCAAAAGTGGGAGGCCTTGCCTTCCTAAATTCACCCTATGGAATACCTATGTGCTTATTTCTTCTCTTACTCTTGTTGGAAGTATGTCTTGGGATTCCTTGGGAACCCTCTAGATCATCTGACCTACTAGAGGAAAACCTAGGAGAGGGTTTTGTGTGCCTCCTTCTCATAGAAATCCTTCTAGGGCTTGGATTTCTTCTCTTAGAACGGCCCCTAGACTAACTTTCTTCATTTCTTTCCTCTCGACCTTCGTTGCTTGGGTTAGACCCAACATTTATTCTCTAATGCATGTCTGTGAAGCTCTACAAGATGGATGCATTGAGTTGATGTTGTTCTTCCTGTGATTTCATCATCCACTCGTTAAATATTACCATAGTCGCGACCAAATTTGGGGGCATTACATGTGCCCTTCTTCCATCATATTCATCCTCTGTGTGTGCTTCTTGAATGTTCTCACCCAGCACATAGTCCTCTGGTTCAAACGGATCTTGTGCATCGTTGAAGGTGACCATTCTCTTGCCTTTCTGTGTGCTACCCTGTTATACAAATCGACTTATTGCTGTTGCTATCACTGTGCATAACAGAGACATCTATTAGACATCACAATCATGCAATTAAACTCTAACATACCTATTATCTCTAGGGTTGTTTCCTAGATTTACCTTAGAATATCCAACCTTGTATAGTAACTTTTCCTTTTCCAACTTAGTTTTCCTTTAAAAATCCTAGTTTGCTTTATTTTTGTTTTTACCCTAGTTTGTTTTTTATTTAAATGTTTCACTTATTAAAATAAAACAACACTCATTGTTCATATTGATTTTCAAAAAAGATCTTATTTCTTAATTAAATGTTGTTTCAAATCATGTTATGATGCTTAGGACATGGGTATTATTCATATGATTGATGAATTGTAGCCTGGCAGCATATATTAAAGTTTTAATGGTAACACTGCCAGTGATAAAATATGCACATTTGTTTATTGATATGGGTGGCAAACCCTTGTACTATGATTTAAATGCACCATGCTTATTCATTAAGGCATGTACCACAATTTATGCACCATTGAAATCGTGGCAGTATCCAAGAATCAAGCTTTCAATTTAAAGTCATATCCACAGGCATCGAAATCAGCATACATGATGGATAGAAATTATTGGCAGTTGATGTAACCCTATAATGTTTTGTTTGACCTTGTTTTAGTTTGCATTGTATGGAGTTTTAGGGTAAGTATGGATGAAATTTCACAAAGCATGACGAAGAAGAAGCCCAAAGGGTTAATTTTTAGGATCAAGTCGGACAATATACAATGGATTACCCAGTTTCCTAGGTCAGCACAACTAATGAGAGATGATGGATGGTTTTCTTTTTGTGAGACATTGCAGGGTTACAACCTTCAGGTGACCAAAGATTTTATAAAAAATTATAAAAATGGAGTGGTGGATTTTAAAAGCTTAAAATTCACTATTGATGAGGAGTCTATTTCAGAAGCTATTGGTGTCCCGACACATGGAGAGAAATGGTTTAAACAACAAGAGTTTGAAGGTGATTATGGTGAGTTTCTGTTACTAGGGTTTGAGAATCTAAATTGGAAAAATGTTATACATATTAGCAAGCTTAAACCAAATTGGTAGATTCCATTAGAAGTGATTCAAAACTGCATTACCTATGAGGGGCGATATGACAAGGTTTTAAGGTGTCATTTACGACTGCTAATGCACCTAAATGGAAGTATGAAGCTCAATTTACCTTTTTACTTTTTGAAAAGTCTGCAAAGGATGATTACATGGGGTTCAGGCCCATCCAAAACATACTGCTCGTTCCATTTTCCATCAGGGTTTAATTAAGTTGCTGATAATTTCTCATTTGAACAAAGATGGGCGAGATTGGGATAGTTTTCTCCCTTAATCAGGGTTTGAAGCAAAAAAGCAAAATCCTGCTAAGAGAAAAGGGAAGAAATCAGAAAGTTCATGCAAGCAAACACAAACAGAGGATCCAATGAAGCTAGTAAGTGAGCAGACCAAGCAGGCTGTAGATGAAGGTAAAACAATTGTTGAAGAGTTTAATGTTGTAGAAGAGTCTGACATGCTTAGCATCGTTGTAAAAAATCCACATTTGGAGGAAGAAACCCTAAATGCAAAAGACTTGAATTTCAAACCAAGGACCAGGTTAAGACGTAAGTTGGAAGCAGAGATGAAGCTGGTGCACAATTCTATAAAGGGTAGTGAAGTGGTAGTTTTCAATGACTCTTTTAGTGGAGAAAACATATAAGTATCAAAGGAGGGGCATTTCTCAGAAAATGAAAATTTCATAGATCTTCAAGGAAGTGTAGGAGATATACCAAAAGTATTTTTGTTGAATAAACAAAGTCATTCTGAAAATGAAAATGGATCAGTTTCGAAATCCTTGCAGGTAGATGAAGCTTTTATGGAAATAGAAGAAATTCATATAATGCCATAATTAGATCAGGTTAAGAAGTCCTTGCAATCATACAAGGAACAAAATAAATATCTTCAAGATATAAATGAGAATCTGATGTCTGCCAACAAAAGATTACGAGAAGATTTGGAGGAGAAAGAGGCTGATTACCAAAGGCTTGTCCTTATATCTAAAGATACCTTGAAAAAGAAAAGGGCCATTCAGGAACAATGTGAACAGATGAAGATCCAGATCAAGGAGTTGCAGTGTCGAGAACAGAACCAGGATGATGAATAAATCACGTTGCAAAAGAGGTCCCAGGTTCTTAATGATTTGACTGTCTTGGCATAATCTTCTAGAAGTCTTTAGTTTGTTGATGATCTAAGATAGTCTAGTCATAGAAGATTAGTTTGTTGGTGATTCGACAGCTAGCAGCAAATAATGTTGTTTTTATTTTGTTTATACTTGTACTTCGAGAGTTTAAAGTTTAAATACTTTACTATTTTTGAAAGGTCGATCCATGAAAATAGGATCTCAAAATTGTTTCAAATTTTGAAGAATTTTGTATATAATAGATAGTGATGAAATATGATAGAGGTTGGAACATATTATGGAAGTCAGACTCTAAGATCGAATTGCAGGCATTTATATGTTTTGCTTTATATTAATATGAAATAACTATTTTGAAATGATTATGATCATATGAGCCTATTCTGTTTTAATAACTGTGCTACATGTTATCATTATTTTCTCTATGTGTGGTCTTATCAATCCATGCCATGATTCTCTAGATTAATATGCAATAATCTTTAATGCTTGGAATGCAGAACTTGATTCATGTCTTTCACAAAGTTATGCTCATAGCTAGGTCTTATCAATATCCAGTCTCTATTGATACATTCCTTGCTGTTTAATATTTAAATATGCTTGACTTCTGTAATGATTGTTTACCTACCACCAAGTTCCATAGAATTATATCCTAAATATTATGTATTTACTGTTAATATTTCCCTAAGCTTGAACCCCAGTAGTCTAGGTTCAACTTTAGTGATAACAATACCCATTCAAACCTAGAACTATTAGTTTGGACAATCAATTAGTCAAATAAGCTCATCAAAACAACTCCATGACGCATTTCTTGACTGTAATTTCATGCACGGTTCATCCCTAATAGCTCCTAGTGCTGCAGTTGAAGCTATGATACCGCTTTTGTAATGTCCCCACACCTTCCCGATGACCATCAAAGGCCATGGGAGACCCTAACACTTTTTTTTCTTCTAAACCTTCCAATTCCTTCACACAGTCGCCATGATCTTCGATCTGCAATCTGCAGCTTGCAATCCACATGTGGTTGTTGGAAACATAAACCAATTTTAATTCCTGCATAAGACTTACCTTCCCGCAGTCTACAATCCGCAATCCGCATTCCGGGATTCATAAACACGGAAAGCATAATCTTCTGCACCATAAAAATTCTCTTCCGTAATCCACAATTTCGCATTGCAGAAATACAAAACCACCTTCTCAGAATTTCTCCCCCTCTCGCAATCCACAATTACGCATTGCGGAAATCGACAGTGTGGAAACTCAACTCACGCTTCCGGGGAAAAATCCCCTTCCGCATTCTGCAATCTGTAACCCGCTTGCAGATGCGAAAATGCGGAAGTCTATTCACACAGCTTCACCATCCGGTCCCTGACCTCCGCAATCCGCATTACGGATGCGGAAAGGTCATTGTGGATGCGGAAAGGCCAAGTCCACAAACCCCTTCTCTCGCAAGCCTCTAGAGTAAAATTCTGAGGGGCATAACTCCTCCATCCAAGGTCCAAATGGGACAAGGTTGGTACCGTTGGAAAGCTCTTGGAGAGATCTATCCAATAGTGAAATCCTTACCCACAACATAGGTCTCTAAACTTGTCATTTTATCATATGATTATTTTCTATAACCCCCTTCAACATGCCTTCAATCTTTCAATAGGGACCCTACCTGTCTCCTTCCATAACTTCTCCCTTCACCTGACCCACAGAGGGGTTCTAAAACAAATCAGGGTTATCCCCTTCCTTTCCCAAGTCCACGTGAGGTCAACCATCCCCTTTTAAGGGTGAATACATTGCATAATAAACACATATAATGGACTAAGTTATCCAATCATATTAACAACCTGCAATAGGTTAGCCATGCCTATCATTCACAAGGTTAATCAATACTTCACTATACATCAGATGCATGAAGCTAGGTCTAACCATTACATATTTACATGCTAGATTTATAATGCATTAAACACATGCAATGGAATGAAGTATTCAACATGAACTCAGCCTTCTACTCAGGCTTATACATAGTCTAACTATTGATCAAATTCATACAACATTCATTCAACAACTTGAGCATCAACACATAAGCATAACACATGAAACATCACAGTTTACACCACATGAACAGTTATATTTAAGTCTTGAAGCTTCCCAAGCAACTGGATAAGTGAGAGTAACGTTCCACCCAACCTTAGGTCTCTGTCGAGTCTATACTCATTCAGCTGAGAGACCACCCCCGAGTTGGGCTGTGTATCCACTAAAGAGGGATAAGGAATCTCTCTCACATTTAAGATCTCATCCCCATGCTAAGGCAATCTATAGTTGGGTTTATCAAGCATTATGGGGCACTTACCCATGCTAAGCCAACCTACAGTGGTTTTATCAAGCATATAATGGCATACTAATCATGTTAAGCCAACCTCTAGTTGGGTATATCAAGCATGGTTGAGATATTGTAACTTCAAAGAATATTATATTTGTACTTTATTATTCTGGAGATGTTTCATTCCTTAGTGAAGATCTTTTTGTATATCCAGAGATGTTTATTCCTCCGTCGGAATGTGGTAACTTGGGTTATTAGACTTCCCTAGTGGGGGTTGGTCCTGTATGTGTTATGTGGGTCAAAGGGTTGTTAGACCACCCTAGTGGGGTCATCCCAGTCAGTTATAATAGGGTATTTAACCTAATGGTTAAATACGAGCCTACATGTACTTGTGTAAAAGATATGTCAGAGTAGTGTATAAATAGAGGAGGTGTATTCCTCATTTGACACACTCACTCACTTGAGGATAGCGCACTTGTGGAGGAGAGGTCTGCTATTGTGGAGGAGGAGATCATGTCTTTGGTTTTCATCTTTGTATATTGCTGGTCATCTATATTGAGGAAGCTTTGTTGGGTTTTCTAGCCCATGAGGGTTTCCCAGGATAAATCTCTGTCTCTTGTGTTTATGTTGTGCTTGTTGTTTCTTCAGTGATCCTGTATATGCTATTATTGTGAAATGGAATGTAATGCTGCTATTTTCTGTCTTAGCATATTAAATCTTAACATGGTATCAGAGCTAACCTAAAGGAAGGCAAGGTATGGCACTTACGACACTTGCTTTACTTACGACAATTTGAAGGTTAGGGTTTTACATAGCAAAAACCAGTCATCGTGGAACTTTCGCTATAAATCCATTTATGCAAAGTTTCAGGATCTGAAAAGTTTACAGGTCGAAGATAACATCCTCAGGTACCTTTTTTCCAAAGGGAACCATCAGATTCGTTGTACTTTGTAAGTTATGATCCGTACAAGTTAGGGTTTCTGCCTCTTCCAGATCTCTGTCAAAATCAGGTGACCTAGGAAAAAAGGTCATAACTTGGGCTAGGAAGCTCCAAATGAAATGTCGTAAAAAGTGACAGGTAGTACACAGATTTTACTATCTCAAAAAATTGTTTCAGAGGCCGAAGCTGAACCAGTGACACGTGGCATGCCGTACAAGTTCACTCTCTTGTTTTATCCCATAAACAGGTCACGTTGCGACACTTGGCATAACTCTCTCTCAGAGAGTCCAATTGAGGTCATACCTATCAGGATGTAAAGATAACAGGGTGAGATATCTCAGGAAAAGTTTTCAGAGGCCGAAGTTCAAACAGTGACATGTGGAACGCCATACAAGTTCGCTCTCCTGTATTATCCCAAAACAGGTCACGTTGTGACATTTGGCATAACTCTCTCTTTGAAAATCCAATTGAGATCAGACCTATCAGGATGGAAAGATGACATGTCAGGCTACTGCAGAAGAATTTTTCAGACCCTGTGGAGAGAAAATTTCAGAGTTATAGCAGAAACAATCAATACATATTTCTGTCAAAACAGAATTATTTTTGGAGCACCTTTATTCATGGCTTCCGGAATTTAGGGTTTCGGAGAAAGTTAGAATTTTTGGAATCGGAATCCACGACTGAATTCTACTCAGGAAAATCAAAATTTAGAGACCAAGATCGAATTTTTTGGTTGGGTAGAAGACCGGGCTTGATTAAACCCTAGCTCGGGATTTTGATCGGAAAGATGGAAAATTAGGGCTTCAGCAAAAGTTGGAATTTTTGAAGTCTGTAACCATGGCTGGAAGCTCCTCAGAAAAATAAGAGTTTAGAGCCTTGGATCAAACTTTTTGATTGAGCAGAAGGGTGGGATTCATCAAACCCTAGTTCGGGATCCTGTCCAAAAGATCCAGAAGTTTCAAAGGCAATTTTGAGGGGTTAAATTTTGGAGATTTCAAAATTGAAGTATGCTAGTTTGATCAGCTCAGCAAGACACATCCTTCCATTCATTTGAAAGTGTGAAAGTCAAAAATTGAATTTTTAGGGTTTCTCTAGCAAACCCTAATCAAGCTCCATATCAAGTTTCAGGGGGAGTTGAGGCTAAGGCCTTACATAAGAAAACTACAAGAAGTATTGACAGGTATGACTTAAGGAGGTTCAGGTATGTCTTGAAATCTGATTCTTGATTAAGTTCATGATGTGTTTGTCTTCATATTATTTATTAGTACAAGCTTGATTAATGTTAGAATTGTCTTATCACCCTAGTAACAGTATGAATGCATGTGAATGATCGAAGACATTCATTGATTAGGGCTATATGATTGTACTAATGCATTATGGTGTTGTGTGAGGTTGATGTTGTCTGCTAACAAGATACAGGTACATCACAAAAGACAAATCAAGTTCCATGACCATGACAACATGAAGACAAAGACTCATCCATAATATTTGTTCTACTTACGAGGTATGTATGACTTTGTTATATTATGCTTAACCTATGAGACATGCAGGTTCTAGCTCAGGATCTCTAAATCATTGAAGAGATTGTTTAGGTATGTTGTACATAACTAAGCAGGTATACTAATCCAGGTATGTTTTCCTATGTCAAGTTAGAATCTTACCTTGTGTTAGGATCCCTTATACAAGTATACTTGGTATGATTGGTTATGCTTATTCATAAAGTTAGTAATCAAGGGTTTATGCATATTATGTCTCTTATCTTGATGATCTAATTAACCAAAAGAGTGCTATGATCAAACAAGAATATGCAGGAGTAAAAGAAGACTTCCCTAAAACCTTGATATTATCTATAATCATGACTATACATTTTCAAGATTATTTAGAACTATAATGTTTTGATAACATTGAGAATATACTAATGAATGTATGTTTGTGTATGAGATCATGAGGATGACACTTGAGCATGCACAGTGGTACAGAATGAATAGAAGTTCAAAAGACATACAGAAGATCAAGCGGGAGGCAACCACACAAACATAAAAGATAAGTATTTGAGTTGTTATTTGAAATAGTAAATGATATTGCCTGTAATAGGTTGTATGCATATTTGTATTCCTAGAATATATCATGCTGAGTGTAAACATTCATAGAGCATTGAACAATATACTACTAATATGCATATGATTGGTAAGTTGGACAAACATTCCATTGTTGCTTGTCTAGAATGAAACCTCTTTGCTGACATGCTGAGAGCTATGCACACTCTCGATAGTATGTTATGGTAGAGATGGAAGGCATCTACATAGCCACTGTATGCATATAGGATATGGGAAAGTGTTGTGCCAAAGTATTGGTCAAGATAATTGCATAACTATGTAAATGATGTCTATATGCATAATAGGTTATCATGTCAATATGATTTTATGACTATGAAGTATTACTAATCATGTACTTAATTTTGATTTGTAGGAAAGATCATGATGAATGATGAACACTGAACAAGCGATGGATGTTCAACAAAAGGATTTACAAATCAAACACAGTATAGAAGGCTTGTGGCTAGAAGATTCTCTTAGAAAGAGGAAGAGAATCATGATGAGATGTTTCTACAAGTAGCTAGATAATACCATTCTCTTAATGGTGTAATTAAAGAAGAAGTGTGAATCAGGTTCTGTATGGGTTCCCAGGATCGATAATCAATTGATGAGCTTAATGATCACCATGGGTGATGTGGATCTAAACCTTTTCTACAAGGTTGAATATGGTTTCTATACACAGATGACATGGATGCAAGAAGGAACTCACCATAGAGTTCGAATGATATTGAGGCTCATATCAGTAGACCCATCTAACGAGATATGGCACAGATAGATATGCATAAGATCATTCAATGCAGAGTGTGAATGATGTTCAGTCACAAAGGGAGAATTGACAGTTTCTTGATAAGCTTGGGCTTTACCAAAAGTAAAGTTGTTCCTAACCTTTACCTTAAGGTTGTGGATGATGAGCCTATCATACCATTATTGTATGATGATGATCTCTTTCTGACAAGGAATGAGAAACAGATCATGAAAAGAAAGAAAAAGATGGCTGCAGAAATGAAAATGAAAGATCTCAAATTGATGCATTACTTCCTAGGTCTGGAAGTATGGCAAGGCTCAGAAGGAATCTTTCTCAACCAGGGAAAGTATGCTGAGAAATATTAAAAGGACTTGATGTGTTGGAATGGTCACTCTTGAAGTTGTTAGAAGATGACTCATCAGAGTTAGTGGATATAACTATGTACAAACAAAATATTGAGTCATTGATGTGTCTAACGAATACTAGGTCAGATATATGCTTTGTTGTGAACACCTTGAGTCAGTATCTAGTGGAAACTAGATGTGTTCACCTGATAAGCTGTAAATCATGTGATGTGGTACCTAAAGGATACAATAGAATTTGATCTATGTTATCTTGGAGATCATGACTTCAGATGGCTACACAGATGTTAATTGGGCAGGAACTTTATCAGATAGGAAGAGCACATCGAGAGGATGTTATTGTCTGGGATCAGCCATGATCTCGTGGTTGAGCAGGAAACAATCTAGTGTGGCTCTTAGCACAAGAAGAATATATGGCTGCTTGCTATGCTAATTGTGAAGCGGTATGGCTTCAGAATTGACTTAGAGATGGACCCAACTATGACCCTATGTGACAAACAGAGTTGTACCAAAATGGCAGAGAATCCAGTGTTCCATGATAAGTCAAAGCACATAGAGATCTAACATTTCTATATACAAGATATGGTGCAGAAAAGAATTAAAGTTCGAATTTGTAACAAGTTGACAATGTACTAACCAAACCTCTACCGATCCGATGTACTAAGCAAACCTCTACCTCAAGTAAAGTTTTTCGAGACAAACTTAAAATAGTTCAGAAGAACCCTCCTCGAAAGGGAGAGCGATGTGATCACTTATGATGAGATTTCCCGCATCGACAGTGAGGTCGATGATATGGATACCTATATTGGTGATGCCGACAAAGAGGTTGGTGGATGGTCCTTAGACAGGGTCTAAGGTGACAAGGGGATTGCATCATCCTTGAACATATGTTCTAAAGAGATCCGTAGACGTATGTCTTCGAGAATGAAGTCCTTGGTGGACATGATAGGATTGCATCATCCTCAAGAGAGCCGTAGACGTATGTCTTCGAGAATGAAGTCCTTGGTGGACATGATAGGATTGCATCATCCTCAAGAGAGCCGTAGACGTATGTCTTCGAGAATGAAGTCCTTGGTGGACATGATAGGATTGCATCATCCTCAAGAGAGCCGTAGACGTATGTCTTTGAGAATGAAGTCCTTGGTGGACATGATAGGATTGCATCATCCTCACGAGAGCCGTAGACGTATGTCTTCGAGAATGAATTCCTTGGTGGACATGATAGGATTTCATCATCCTCAAGAGAGCCGTAGACAGATGTCTCCGAGAAAGAAGAGGGATTGTATCATCCTTGAACACATGTTCTAAAAGAGAGCTGTAGACATGATGTCTTCGAAAATAAGTCCTGAATGAACAGGTAGGGGATTGTATCTTCCCTGGACTTAGGTCCCAGAATTGATCCGTAGACTGATGTCTTCGAGAATTGAAGATAGGACTGCATCGTCCCTGGACCTCGATTCAAAATGTACGTGATGGGATTGCATCATCCATAGACATGATATTTGTCTTAAATGGATAAGGACTGATCATCCTGGAACTGGATCGGGATTGCATCGTCCCTAGACATGAGATTTGTCTTAAATGGATAAGGACTGATCATCCTGGAACTGGATCGGGATTGCATCATCCCTAGACATGAGATTTGTCTTAAATGGATAAGGACTGATCATCCTGGAACTGGATCGGGATTGCATCGTCCCTAGACATGAGATTTGTCTTAAATGGATAAGGACTGATCATCCTGGAACTGGATCGGGATTGCATCATCCCTAGACATGAGATTTGTCTTAAATGGATAAGGACTGATCATCCTGGAACTGGATCGGGATTGCATCATCCCTAGACATGAGATTTGTATTAAATGGATAAGGACTGATCATCCTGGAACTGGATCGGGATTGCATCGTCCCTAGACATGAGATTTGTCTTAAATGGATAAGGACTGATCATCCTGGAACTGGATCGAGATTGCATCGTCCCTAGACATGAGATTTGTCTTAAATTGATAAGGACTGATCATCCTGGAACTGGATCGGGATTGCATCGTCCCTAGACATGAGATTTGTCTTAAATTGATAAGGACTGATCATCCTGGAACTGGATCAAGATTCCATCATCCCTAGACATGAGACTTGTCTTAAAGTGATAAGGATTGATCATCCTGGAACTTGATCTGAATTGTATCATCCATGGACATATGTCCTAAAGAGAGCGGGATTGATCATCCTGTAATATGATAGTGTGTGTTGCAGGATATGCTGCTATGTATTAGTGAGAATACATGCTTTTGATGATAGATGTATTAGTGAGAATACATGCTTTTGATGATAGATGTATTAGTGAGAATACATGCTTTTGATGATAGATGTATTGGTGTGGATACTAATACAGATGATCCAGATGCTGTAGATCGTGATGATCTGGATGCTGTAGATCGTGATGATCCTGATGCTGTAGATCGAGATGATCCAGATGTTGTAGATCGAGATGATCCAAATGTTGTAGATCGTGATGATCCAGATGCTATAGATCGAGATGATCCAGATGCTGTAGATCGAGATGATCCAGATGCTGTAGATCGAGATGATCCAGATGTTGTAGATCGTGATGATCCTGATGCTGTAGATCGAGATGATCCAAATGTTGTAGACCGTGATGATCCTGATGCTGTAGATCGAGATGATCTAGATGCTGTAGATCGAGATGATCCTGATGCTGTAGATCGTGATGATCCAGATGCTATAGATCGAGATGATCCAGATGCTGTAGATCGTGATGATCCAGATGCTGTAGATCGAGATGATCCAGATGCTGTAGATCAAGATGATCCAGATGTTGTAGATCGAGATGATCCAGATGCTGTAGATCGAGATGATGCCGATGCTGATAATCGTATGATAATGATGCTGATGATTGTGCGATGACGATGCTGATGATCGTGTGATGACGATGCTGATGATCGTGCAATGAGGATGCTGATGATCGTGTGATGACGATGCTGACGATCGTGAGGATTCAGATATTGATGTTGCTGTAGTTGTTTGGGTGCTGCAGAAGATAAAGACTCAGTACTGAAGATGTTGATGTTCCAGTATTGAAGATGTTCCAGTAACTGGTTGAGTTACTGATGATGTTGAGAAAGCTTCCAATGATTTATAGATGTATCATGTATGATGTTGATGACTCCTTGCTCGTGCAGATGTTGTTATAATATCCTTCTCGTTAAGGGGGAGTGTTGAGATATTGTAACTTCAAAGAATATTATATTTGTACTTTATAATTCCGGAGATGTTTCATTCCTCCGTGAAGATCTTTTTGTATATCCGGAGATGTTTATTCCTCCGTCGGAATGTGGTAACTCGGGTTATTAGACTTTCCTAGTGGGGGTCGGCCCTGTATGTGTTATGTGGGTCAAAGGGTTGTTAGACCACCCTAGTGGGGTCGGCCCAGTCAGTTATAATAGGGTATTTAACCTAATGGTTAAATACGAGCCTACATGTACTTGTGTAAAAGATATGTTAGAGTAGTGTATAAATAGAGGAGGTGTATTCCTCATTTGACACACTCACTCACTTGAGGATAGCGCACTTGTGGAGGAGAGGTCTGCTATTGTGGAGGATGAGATCATGTCTTTGGTTTTCATCTTTGTATATTGTTGGTCATCTATATTGAGGAATCTTTGCTGGGTTTTCTACCCCATGAGGGTTTCCCAGGATAAATCTCTGTCTCTTGTGTTTATGCTGTGCTTGTTGTTTCTTCAGTGATCCTGTATATGCTATTATTGTGAAATGGAATGTAATGCTGCTATTTTATATCTTAGCATATTAAATCTTAACAAGCATACCATGGAAATAGGAAGGGTATTTCTAAGCCTGTGAGCTCAACCACAGAGCTGTAGGCATCTCAACACTCAGCATACATGGCACCCACATTACCTACCTCACCGAACACAAGGAAGGCCCTTTTCTCTACTGCACAGTCCCTCAGGGCCCCTTCTCTTCCAGTTCTACTCAGGGTAGGCATAGAAAGGTCCAATTGCTATTTCTATGAGACTTTCATCCTTCATTGGTTTTATCATGCAAACCAAACCTTAATTGACCCTCTTTCTCTGTTAAAACAAAATGGGTGCTTATCTGTGTTGTGGCTAAGCTCTCTGTCCTGCATTTTAACTCTCTGCAGACATAACCCAGGTATTCTCACAACTTCCTCAAGCTACTAACACTCTGTCATTCACCATAGGGTTTCCTTTCATGTTTTTTCCCAAACCAATGAGACTTACATGTAGGGTTTCTATGGCAATCGACTCTGTGATTTTCGGCTTACATAGGGATTGTGATTTTTCACTTGTTCTCCTTCACGACTCGGCTCTGCGTGTGCGTGAATGACTGCAAGAATCCTTCTGTGAATCCCCCCCAGCTCTTGGTCAACCACAAGATAGTCATTCGAGTCTGTGAATCCCCAGGCAGTTAAGTGTCTTAAGGGACAAGTAAACACTGGCCATACCTTACCATACAGATTCGTAGGGCATGCTCCATACTCAATCTGCCTCACGAACATGCTTCTCAACTACCTTCTATAACAACATTAAATGTCAGCAAGGGGAGTCAAACAAGTTCATAAATGGACATGTGGCAGCTTGGGATCCCATCCCATAGCCCCCTCACCTCTCCCTAGTGGATACACATGGCCCCTTCTCATTGGTTGCATCCCTTATCCAGCTTCTTGGTTATTTTATTGCAATAATTAATAATTAAATCATTTACAATGTTTCATGGCTTAACAACCCATGAATAATCAGAACTGTCAAATACTTGTCTATGTAGTTAACCTTGAACATACACTAGTGGGGCCTTGGCCTTGAGATCCACACTAGGGAAAACACACACATAGCATGTACACAATATTTACATGGAGGCCAATAAACATTACAGAAAAATGGGGTATTACAAAACAAAATTGTCTCCCTAGACTACACAACTAGTTCAACTTCAGGATTTCCCAAATAGGGGGAGAAGGCTACGAATTCTTGGTTTCAGACATGGAATGAGTTTGTTGACATTTTAAGTGATAGAAGAAACTGAAATAAATCAATTTGGAGTTGTACAAGTTCATCAGTTTGTGAGGAACCTGCAATAATTAATTAATGAAAATGCACAAGATATTAGAAATAACAGAACTCAGAATCGATTTATTGATCGCGGGCCACTTAGAGGGGGAAACCTCCTTTGAGAAAGCTCAATACAGATAACTTCACAGTGCCTTCATTGCCCTCAACATGGACTTATATACTAAATCTACACCCAATACAAGGGGTCAATACCATGGAACATATAATATTACGGGACGACTTACAAAGCATATGCGTCCAATACTATGGGTCAATACCATGGGCTAATACAAACTATGGATCAAAAAATACTATGGGACGAATTACAAAGCATATGTGTCCAGCAAAAATATACTAAAAAAGTAAAGAGAAGGGTTGACACGGGTTCCTAACATCCCCTCTCCCTTATAAAAAGCTTTGTCCTCAAAGCTTTAGATGTGAAAATTGAAGCGGAATCTAAAGGAGTGGTTCCCCTGTAGCATCCTTTGGTTGCATTCTATGCCACTGAGTTAATACCTTTGTGATAGATTGAGAGAGAAGATGAGGTTTTTTGAGTTTCAGGGAGGATTACGTGGAAGGATGTAGATGAAGAAGAACCATATCACCTGCTTGAAAAGTGCACTCAGAATGGTGTTGATCGGCTTGTTGTTTCAGTCGAATTCTTGCCATGTGAATATTGTCCTACAAATTGAGAAGAATCTGATCATGGTTTCGAAGAACCGAGTCAATTTCCTGAACTAGTGAACTGCTAAGGGTGTATGGAAGAAGAAATGGAGGTGCCGAACCATAGATAGCTTCATATGGATTCATTTTAGATGAAGCATTGTACCACCAGAGCCCTTCAAGGAAATCCATAGAAATATATGTCCAAATACGTGTAGGGATGGGAAAGGGTTCGAGCAATCCCAGAAGGAGTGTAGTTTCACCCTTGTCGAACTGGAAAGTATAACATTCAACTACCATCTGTTGAATTGTCATTTTCAATCCATGCCAAAAGAAGTTATACTGTTCACGCTCATACATTTTGAGGAACCTAGAGTGCCCTACTGATGGAGAAGCATGGAGTTCATAGAAGAAACAACCCTGTTGAACAGATTGCAACCAATTTGGAACAAGCATAGAAATAGCTGAAAAATAAACTGGGTCATCAAATGTGAGAGAAAGAGAACCCTCCACCATATTTTCCTTACCCTTTGTGTAATTGATGTCAGAGGCATAACTCATGAGTTTACTAATTCAGGTGTGCTGAGGAGGAGACCCGTTGTTCCAGGATTTTTTTTCAGACTCTGGTGATCAGTCTTGATGCATAAATAATTCCCTAATAGGTATGGCTACCACTTCTCTAAAGCATGCAAAATAGCCATCATTTCCTTCTCATATCTAGAGGCGGCTACATTCTTATCGGAAAGGTCTCTTGAAGGAGGAAATCCCACTGGTTTAGCAAAGACAACTACATATCTATCCAATGGAGTAGTGGAAACCGTTGATGGGTGCAGCT
Organism: Larix kaempferi; assembly: GCA_027924585.1. NCBI lineage: Eukaryota > Viridiplantae > Streptophyta > Pinopsida > Pinales > Pinaceae > Larix > Larix kaempferi. The sequence continues at coordinate 8,380,391 of BSBM01000264.1, forward strand.
GAATGGAATGGAGCTGAGCGATGACACCATGTGAATTCTTCTTAAGGATCTTTTCTAGGTGATGTGAACTGATGATGCAGAGATACCTTGGTTGCAAGACAGTAAATGTGTTTTTCCCATTAACTGAAAATTGCATCCAAAGTTCAGCAAAATCCCATAAGATGGGGCCAAGTGTGCATAACCATTCAGTGCCCAAAACCACATCACATCCACCTAAGGACAAGGAAAACATGTCAGAGTGTGAGTTATAATCTTCCATAGAGATACATAGGCATTGCGACACTTCCCTTTGCAAGGTAAGGTGCCCCCATTGGCAATCATGACTTCAAAGTTGGAGCAAGGATGGACAAAAAAATAAGCTTGTTTGGTGATCCGAGGGTCAATGAAGTAATGAGTGTTACTAGAATCAATGATTATTGTAAGAGGGAGCTTCTTGAAGTAACCCCTGACCCACATTGTTTGTGGGGTGGTGACTCTGACTAAAGCATGTTAGAAAAATAGGATTGCAGAGCAATAATAATAAACAGAAATGCAAATATAATCACACACACATTACAAGAGAGACACAGATATATCGTATTTCACCCCAACTTGAGCTACGTCCACACTGAAATTTCCAGTCCTTATTATTATTCCGTCAGCAAAGTGAAGGGATACAACCTGCAACACAACCGCTGCACTTCCTCTTCACTGTCTCACAGTCTCTCTTCTTGATCTTAGAGATATTTACAATGCATAATACCTAATACATCAACCCTAACCTTATTACAATGTCTTTCTTTTAGAAGGGAAATACAATGGGAAAATACCACGGGTTACCCAAAACCATGGGCCCGAAACCTGGTGGGGAAAAAATCCCCAAAATGTTTCCTCGGGGGCTTATCCCATGAACCCCCATAGGGTCGTGCTAGCATCATAACCAAACCTGGGGTACGGACACGGCTGAATAATAATATCTTTGAATCTGGAGATCAGGCTCCACAACCAACAATCTCCAACTTGGAGAGTGATCACAACAACTCCACCACTGCTACACTTGCTGGACCTTGGACTTGGAAACTTTCTCATCTTCACCTTCATGCTATAAGGCCAACTGAAACCGAGTAGGAACTCAGTTTCTCTCTGGTCACTACCTTTGTGAACATGTCTACAGGATTCTGGATCGTATGTATCTTTTCCAGCTTCAACAGTTCATCTTCCAGAACATAGTGTATGAAATGGTACTTGAGCTGTATATGTTTAGTCCTGGAATGGAATGTTGAGTTCTTTGCAAGATGAATGGCACTCTAGCTATCACTATACAACTTGCTATCATTCTGCTTCTCACCCAATTCCTCCATAAACCTCTCCAACCAAATCATCTCTTTACGAGCCTCTGTAACAATAACATACTGTGCTTCTGTTGTTGAAAGTGCAACGACCTTCTACAGTTTCAAAATCCAACTTACTGATATTCCACCTACAGTAAACACATACCCCGTGGTGCTCCTCCTGCTATCCTTATCACCTTCCATATCTGCATCAACATATCCCTGTAGGACAGTGTCTGAACCTCCAAAACATAATGCCTGAGTGATAGTACCTCTCAAATACCTGAGAATCCACTGTACTGCCTTCCAATGTTCTTTATCTAGATTGTTTATATATCTGCTCACAACTCCCACTACTTGTGCAATATCTGGTCTTGTGTACACCATAGCATACATCAAGCTACCAACTGCTGATTGATAGGGAATCTTGGATATGTAATCTATCTCTTCCTGTGTCTTGGGACACATTTCCTTACTTAGACTGAAATGGCTAGCCAAAGGTGTACTTATTGGTTTTGAATTCTGCATTCTGAACCTCTCCAACACCTTTTGCATGTACTCACTCTGAGACAATTTTAATTTGCAATTTTTCCTATCTCTCGTTATTCTCATACCAAGGATTTGCTTTGTAGCACCCAAATCCTTCATCTCAAATGAATTAGCTAGCTTCCTTTTGAGTACATTTACATCCTGCATGTTAGACCCTACAACAAGCATTTCATCCACATACAATAACAAGATAATATATCTTTCATTGTCTAGCTTCTTGAAATAAACACAGTGGTCAAATTGACATCTACTATAACCTTGTTCTATCATAAACCTATCAAATTTTAAATACCACTGCCTTGGAGCTTGCTTCAAACCATACAAATTCTTTTTCAACCTGCATATCAAGTTCTCCTTACCTTTGACCTCATACCCTTGTGGCTGCTGCATATATATCTTTTCCTCCAAATCCCCATGGAGAAAATCTATTTTTACATCTAATTATTCAAGATGCAAATCTTCTACTGCCACTAGACTTAAGATAGTCCTAATTGAAGTCATCTTAATAACAGGAGAAAATATTTCATCAAAATCTATACCTTTTTTCTGTGCAAACCGCTTCTTTCCTCCTTCTTATTCCTTCAACCTGTAAATCCATTTGTTGTGCAATGCTCTCTTACCAGCAGGCAACTGAACCAAATCCCAAGTCTGGTTTCCTACCAATGAGTCCATCTCCTCATTCATGCCTTACTCCCACTTCTTTCTAGTTTCCACCTGCATTGCTTCTTCATAACATTCTGGTTCACCAGCATCAGTCATCAACAAATAATACATTGAAGGAGAGTATCATTTAGGGAGTCTACTTAACCTGGTAGATCTTCTTGCAGTTGCAGGAGTTTCACGCACTTGCTGTTGTTCTTGATTTTTTTGCACCTTTGGAACTTCATTTTCTGTAATTTCATAAAGTACTGTGTACTCTGTATTTTCCTTTTCCTGTTTCTTTCCCTACAATTGATCTTTATACATGACCTTTTCATTGAATATGACATCTCTACTTCTAATGATTTTGTGATTTTCATAATCCCATAAACGATAACCAAAATCATCAACCCCATATCCAATAAAGCTACATTTCTTGTATTTAGCTTCAAGCTTTGTTCTATTTTCTTTATCAATATGGACAAATGCTTCACAACCAAATGTTCTCAGAAATGAGTAGTTTACCTTTTTATCTGTCCATGCCTCCTATGGAATACCACCATCCAAAGCACTTGAAGGTCCTCTGTTTATTAAATAAACAACAGTATTTACAGCATCCACCCAAAATTGTAAGGGAAACCCTGCATGCAATCTCATACACCTTGCACACTCCATGATCGTTCTGTTCATCCTTTTTGACACACCATTTTCTTGTGGTGTTCCTGAGACTATCTTCTCTCTATGAAACCCATGGTATGAATAGTAACTATCAAACTCCTTGCCGCAGTACTCACCTCCATTATCAGATCTGAGACACTTCAACATTTTTCCTGTCTCATTCTCAACCAAAGCTTTCCACTTCTTAAAAGTAGCAAACACATCAAATTTATGTCTAATGCAATAAACCCAAGTTTTCCTAGTTGCATCACAATAGATGTAACATAATAATGAGAGCCACCAAGAGATTGTACCTAAGCCGGTCCCCATACATCTATATGCACTAGCTCTAACTTTTCATTCTTCTTCTATTTCCCAACCCCGAGAAATCTGACTCTCTTCTGTTTTCCATAAACACAGTTCTCACAAAATTCCAAACTTACCTGCTTCAAATCTGGCAGCAACTTCCTTGAGTGGAGAATCTACATCCGCTTCTCACTCATGTGGCCAAGCCTATGATGCCACAATGATGTATATGTTCCTGTGGAAGTTAAAGAGATAGAATGGTCAGTATTATGAGGACATAAATACAACGTACCTACCCGGTCTCCTTTTGCTATCACCATTGATCCTTTAGTGATCTTCCACCACTTTTCTCCAAACGTAGATAGACACCCGCCATCTCCCAACTGCCCTGTTGAGATCAGATTTCTTTTCATAGCAGGAATATGCCTTACATCTTTCAATAGCCAATCAGTTCCATTCTAAACTTTTATCCATACCTTACCCATTCCAACAATTTTACATGGCTCATCATCACCCAATAAAACATGTCCAAAATCACCTAGAACATAATCATGAAAATATTTCCTATGGGGTGTAGCATGGCATGAAGCCCCTGAATCTACTACCCAATAATCACTTGTATTATCTAATGCAAGAATCAAAGCATCTTGTAACACATCACCTGCTACATTTGCTTCCTAAGTAGTTTCCTTCTGTGCATCTCCTTTCTTCTTTAGAGATTTGCAGTTTTTCTTCAAATGTTCTTTCTTTCCATAGTTCCTGCACTCTATTTTTCCCAGTGTGAACTTGGATCTACCCTTTTTAGAGTTGCTGCGATTACCTTGGCTCTTTCCTCTCTCCTTTTGTCTTTCCCCACTCTACATGGTCAATGCATTACTTGATGTCTCACCTGTGTTTTTTCTTCGCATTTCTTCGCTAAGAATAACACCAATAACATCATCAAATTTCAAGGTGTTTGAACCAGAGAGAGAGTTACTTACAGCCATGACCAAGCTATTCCATCTTTCTGGCAATGAACACAAGATTAGAAGAGCCCTAACCTCATCATCAAAGTTCACACTTACATAACTTAGTTGATTTGTACCCGTATTAAACTCATTTAAATGATCAGTAACAGATCCACCTTCAAACATCTTCATATTAAATAACGCTTCATTAGAAATACCTTGTTGGAGGTCGATGGTTTTTCATATAACTTACCCAATGCGCTCATCAAACCCTCCGTTATTGTTTATTTTGAGATATTGAAATCCACTGACGAAGCCAGGCTCAGCCGTATTGTTCCCAAATCCTTTCTATCAAGAACCTCCCATTCTTCATCCTTCATAGCCGTCGGCTGCTTTTCTCTTCCTCCCAATGGTAGGAATAGATCCTTCTGTTACAGATAGTCCTCCATTTGCATCTTCCATAACTGGAATTTTTGGCCATTAAACTTCTCAACCTTAAACTTTCCTTCTTCTGCCATTGCTCCCACTAGAACCAGAAACCCTAGCTTCCTGCAGGTTTATCTGCCAAATAGACCTTTGGCTCTGATACCAATTGTTAGAAAAACAGGATCGCAAAGCAATAACAATAAACAAAAATGCAAATATAATCACACACGCATTACAAGAGAGACACAGATATATCATGGTTCACCCCAACTTGGGCTACGTCCACACTGAATTTCCCAGTCTTTATTATTATTCCATCCAACAAAGTGAAGGGATACAACCTGCAGCACAACTGCTACACTTCCTCTTCACTGTCTCACAGTCTCTCTTCTCAATCTCAGAGATATTTATAATGCATAATACCTAATACATCAACCCTAGCCATATTACAATGTCTTTCTTTTATAAGGGAAATACAATGGGAAAATACCACAGGTTACCCAAAACCACGGGCCCGAAAACTAGTGGCGAAAACAGCCCAATTTTTTTTCCTCGGGGGCTTCACTCCTGAACCCACATAGGGTCATGCCAGCATCATAACCAAACTTGAGGTATAGACACGGCTGAATAATAATATCTCTGAATCTGGAGATCAAGCTCCACAAGCAACAATATCCCACTTGGAGAGTGATCACAACAACTCCACCGCTGCTGCACTTGCTGGACCTTAGACTTGGAAACTTTCTCATCTTCACCTTCATGCTAGAAGGCCAACTGAAACTGAGCAGGAACTCACTTTCTCTCTGGTCACTACCTTTGTGAACATGTCTGTAGGATTATGACTCGTATGTATCTTTTCTAGCTTCAACAGTTCATCTTCCAGAACAAAGTGTATGAAATGGTACTTGAGCTGTATATGTTTAGTACTGGAATGGAATGCTGAGTTCTTTGCAAGATGAATGGCACTCTAGTTGTCACTATACAACCTTCTATTCTTCTTCTCCTTACCCAATTCCTCCATAAACCTATGCAACCAAATCATCTCTTTACTAGCCTCTGTAACAACAACATACTCTGCTTCTGTTGTTGAAAGTGCAACAACCTTTTGCAGTTTCAAAATCTAGCTTACTGTTGTTCCACCTACAGTAAACACATACCCTGTGGTGCTCCTCCTGCTATCCTTATCACCTGCCATATTTACATCAACATATCCCTGTAGGAAAGTGTCTGAACCTCCAAAACATAATGCTTGAGTGGTAGTACCTCTCAAATACCTGAGAATCCACTGTACTGCCTTCCAATTTTCTTTACCTGGATTGTTGATATATCTGCTCACAACTCCCACTACTTGTGTAATATCTGGTCTTGTGCACACCATGGCATACATCAAGTTGCCAACTGCTGATTGATAGGGAATCTTGGACATGTAATCTGTCTATTCCTATGTCTTGGGACACATTTCCTTACTTAGACTGAAATGGCTAGCCAAAGGTGTACTTACTGGTTTTGCATTCTGCATTCTAAACCTCTCCAACACCTTTTGTGTGTACTCACGTTGAGACAATGTCAATTTGTGATTTTTCCTGTCTCTCGTTATTCTCATACCAAGGATTTGCTTTGCAGCACCCAAATCCTTTATCACAAATGAATTAGTTAGCTTCCTTTTGAGTACATTTATATCCTGCATGTTAGACCCTACAACGAGCATGTCTAACATAACCAAACTTAGGTTCGTGCCACCATCATAACTAAACCTAGGGTACAGACACAGCTGAATAATAATATCTATGAATCTGGAGATCAGACTCCACAACCAAAAGAGCATGGAGAGATATCTCTGGTTGGTTGTACGAAGACGGAGGGTTAATAAGAGGCTCCTGAATGTCAACATGACCATCTAGTGTATCTGGAGCTTCTTCACCAAGTTCAGAGGCAAGCAGAGAATCCACATCCAAGAGATAGAGTTGTTGCTCAACACATCTATGTTCCCGAGTGAATTTCGCATCACAATTATAACAAAGCCCTTTTTCTCTACGGGTCCGCATCTCTACTTCAAACAAATGCCTGATAGGAGTTGTGCGAGGAGCTGACATGATGGGAGGTCATTGGGAAACCATATGTCTGACTGGAACAAAAGTGGATTTGGAGCATTGTTGGGCTGTGATCTTGTCCTCTTCCAATTTAGCCAACCCTAGGACTTCCATCATTTTGTTGGGATAGAACATTTTAACCTCTGAGAGGATTTCATCCTTGAGACCACTTATAAAACAGCTCCTGTAGAATTCCTTAGACAATCCTTCTGTGTGATTGGCTAGTTTCTCAAATTTTGTCTGATACTCTCTCACAGTACCAATTTGGTGAAGTTTAGTGAGTGCTCCTGTGAAGTCATCAAAAGCACTAGGACCAAATCATTGCAAAAGGATTTGGCAAAAATCTGTCCATTTTGTCTCGTCATGAGCCTTGATGTACCAACGGTACCATTGAAAGTATTCTTGTACCAAATGAAAGGATTGTGAAAATCCTAATAGCATATCTAAGAGCTTATGTATACCTCACAAGAAAGATTAAGATTAAGCAAGAAAATGGAAGAAGATTGGACAATACAGTGTAAAAGAGAAATAGAATTATGATACAATAGAACTTAGATAGAAGCAAAATAACATCACACACTAATTCATTAATCACAATATGGACAAATAAATAATACAATGGTGAGGATTCGAATGCCAAGGTGGCAATTCGAATTATCCTTCATGGAGTGATCATCAGATCAATGGAGTGTCATCAAAGCACAACTAGGAGTCCGGGTCATCATCAATGGAGTCATCAATGCACAAGTAACTGTCAAACTGAGTCTAACTGAGTGTGGTAGGTGTAACTGGCACATGGAGGCACTAACTGAATGAAGGAGGCTCAGTGGAGGGGGCATGAGGAGCTAACTAGAGTCAGAATAGGTAGTCTAGTCTCATTGGAGGTCCATCGGAGTGATACAGTCAGTTGAGAGTCAATATAGCCTTAAATCAAGGAATGATCTAAAGATAACTCAACTAACTAAAGTGCAACTGAGTGGTAGGTGAGAGAGGGTTCCTTTCACAAGTGGTAGGTGAAAGGAGGGAGCAATAAGCACTAGGAGGGCTAAAAATGATCAGAAAGAAGCTCTCGGGGCTAGCTAACTGAGGGCTAGGTGCTGGGACTGATGACTGGGATGCATGCATGCATACAAAACCATGACTGCATGCAAAATGCATGCATGACTGAAAATGAAAAAATAGAAAATGTTGTTAGGACTAGGATGGAGTATAGGAATATCCCAACACCCCCCCTTAATCCATCATGGGCCTTGGTAACTGAGACCAAAAGTCACCCAATACAATGAATAATAATAACAGTCAATAAACCGAGGAAATGGGGAAAACCTCATGGGAAAAATACCCCCCCTCAAAATAGACTGTAAGGCACACCAAAAATAAATGCTCCAAATTCAAGCAAGTGTGATGCTTGGTCATATGTCTGGGGGTATCTTCTTCTTGGGAAGAAGTGGTTCATGGTCAAAAAGCATGTGCTTGTACTTTCTCTTCAGATCGAATGTGATGAGAAAAAATACAAAAGTATGAGGATGATCCTGGAACTTGTGATTCGAATCAGCTGAGGTAGGATCAAATCTATGAATGTGTAGATAGTCTTTTGTTTTCTCCTTTGAACCACCATAGGTGAGATTATGCCCAAAAGAACCATCACATGATAGTGAATGCTTTGAATCCAATTCAGATCCAAGACTTGAAGAATGGTTTCTTGAGATCTCCTTTGAACCATTAGAGGTGAGATCAAAACCATGATGTGCATGAGAAATTATCCCAAGTAGGAATTGCTTGGATTTTAAATCAGCTCCAAGACTTAATGAATGGTTTATGGAGATATCCTTTGAACCAATAGAGGTGAGATAAAAACCATAAAATGCATGAGAAATTATCCCAAGCAAACGGAAATGCCCTACATCTTCAATAAATTTCTGAGAGCATGTACAAATGATCATATAGTAGTACATAAGAGGTGAGTGATCAAGGAGAGCGAATGCTTTACCTCCAATTGCTGATTTGACCTCTAAAACATTCAATAGATCATGATGCAAACCAACAGAGTCTTGTGCAAGAGAGGATTTAAGAACCTCTGTAGTTTCTAGAGTGTGAGCTGGCAGAGAATTCGAAATAGAAGAAATTTGGAGCATGAGTGTAGAATCTGCAAGTTCTTCTTCTTTGTGGACAACTTCAATATGAGATATGTTTGATACTGATTCATGATCAGAGAGACCATCAAGGAGGGAAAATGCAATAGTGGGCTTGCTCTCGAAATGGTTTGGACCAATTCCTTCATTCTATTTTCCAAATCTTTCATCCAGATGGGCCCATATCTCTTTTGGAGATTCAACAGAAAGGAAGTGGGTTACCATGCAACGAGAAATAGAAAAAAACATGGTGGCATAGGCTCTGTCACCTTCATTTAACCAGTTATTCTCTTCTTCAGAGGAATCAAAATCTCTTTCAAAACAATAATCAAAGAGACCATGTCTCTTCAAATGTGCTATTATCTATGGTTTCCATTCATCATAGTTGAATGGAGAAAGATGAGTAATTCCTTTCGGATTCATGGAAGCTGTTTCAGAAGACCTGCAAAAAACAATAGAAAATGTCTGCAACTGCTACTATTGCAAAAGTGCGGAAACTGCTGCACTCGAAATCTTTGATAATAACCTGCAAAAAACTCTCAGGAATGGAGATAGACAATACTCTCAACATGCTCTGATACCATGTGAAAATCCTCACAGCAGATCTAAGAGTTGATGTATACCTCACAAGAAAGATTAAGATTAAGCAGAAAAATAGAAGAAGAGTGGACAATGCAGTGTAAAAGAGCAACAAAATTATGATACAGTAGAACTCAGATAGAAGCAGAATAACATCACACACTAATTCATTAATCACAATATGGACAAATAAATAATACAATGGTGAGGATTCGAATGCCAAGGTGGCAATTCGAATTAGCCTTTATGGAGTGTCATCAAAGCACAACTAGGAGTCTTGATCATCATCAGTGGAGTCATCAATGCACAAGTAACTATCAACCAGATGTCAAACTGAGTCTAATTGAGTGTGGTAGGTGTAACTGGAACATGGAGGCACTAACTGAATGGAGGAGGCTCAATGGAGGGGACATGAGGAGCTAACTGGAGTCATAATAGGTATTCTAGTCTCACTGGAGGTCCATCATAGTGATGCAGTTAGTTGAGAGTCAATCTAGCCTTAAATCAAGGAAAGATCTAAAGATAACTCAACTAACTGAAGTGCAACTGAGTGGTAGGTGAGAGAGGGTTCCTTTCACAAGTGGTAGGTGAAAGGAGGGCACACTAAGCACTAGGAGGGATAAAAATGATAGGAAAGAAGCTCTCGGGGCTAGCTAACTAAGGGTTAGGTGCTAGGACTGATGGCTGGGATACATGCAAAATCATGATTGCATGCAAAATGCATGCATGGCTGAAAATGTAAAAATGGAAAATGTTGTTAGGACTAGGATGGAGTGTAGGAATATCCTAATAAGGATGCAAGTGGAACTATTTGCACATCAAAAGTATTATGCAGACTGAAATATTGTTCTGCCCGGTATATCCATCCATTCGGATCATTTCCATTGAAGCGAGGAAAATCAAGCTTCGGCCCACGAAAATTGCTAAAAGAAGATAACTCAGTCTTTGCAGAAGAGTCTGGCTGTCGTTTAGTGTTCATGGATGAATACCGAAGATGGAGGCTAAGAAATTTTTCATCCAAATCTTGGAGTTTGGTTTTGAGGGCTGCAAGTTCTTCCTCCATGATTTGTGCTCCTGTGTGGGTGACAACCATAACTAGGAGTAGAAAAAAAACACAGAATCTTCTTTAGTAAAGGGAAATTTGGATTTGGGAAAAACTTTGATGGGTAATTGGGGTTTGACTAGGTATTGGACACTTTCGAATGGACAATGAAGCAGAAAATGAGGATTTCAGAAGCAGGGGGAAAGAATGGGAAAATTTGTCAGAGAGGGACAAAGAAGAAAAAATAGGAAATGAACACTGTGGAAAAATTTGAAGGCGATTGGGTGAAAATGAAATAAGTTATGACAAACCCTAAAATTAGACAAATGTGATATTTTTGGCTTTAGGAAGTTGAATTTGGAATAGGGTCCTCAGGAATGAAATATGAAGAATGGGATTGCAAGGATGTCAGTGAAGTTTCAATGAAAACAGAGTTAAAACAAAGGATATATGGGGAAAAAACAAAATGGATCTACAACGACACGAAAGTGATTAGCAACAGATGGATCTGCAACGGCACCGAAGTGATCGGTAATGGGTCTAGACAGATGTAATCTATGATTTAGCAGCTGAAAAATAGATATGGACCCCAGGTATGCTCGGATTCCTAACAGTTCAGGGGATTCACTCAGCCACCAATGATGTCTGACGACTTGCATATTGGGGCGGTGCCCCTCACTCCACGGCTCAGGTAAAACTGATAACCGCTTTGCCACAAACGACGGCTCTTATTTTACCTCACGGGTAGGAACTAGTCAATCAGGTAGGGGTCGTTTCCCTTTTTGATGGCAGGTCCTCTCAATGGTCCAGCTACTTCAACGTTCCTATGGTACTCCTTACAATGCGTTTTAGGGATTATGCCCAAGTACTTCCCACAGTTAAGCAGATAGGGATTATTCCCAGATCCAAACTTGCAAGAGATGCGAAAAAAAAAATTGGCAGAAATTCCACCCAACAAGCCCAAGAAAGTGCTCTGACACTAGATGTGAGAAACTTGCAATAATTAATTAATGAAATGCACGAGATATCAGACATAACAGAACTCAGAATCGATTTATTGATCGTGGGCCACTTCGAGGGGGCAACCTCCTTTGAGCAATCTCAATACAAATAACTTCACGGTGCCTTCATTGGCCTCAACGCGCACTTATATACTAAATCTACGCCCAATACTATGGGTCAATACCATGGAACATATAATACTACGGGACGACTTACAAAGCATATGCGTTCAATACTTGTTGGGACCCAAAATAGCCCCTTTTTGCCTACACTTATCTACACCTTTTTCCCTATTTTGCCTCACCATTCCATAACCTAAGCAGGTATCTTCCTAAGCAGAGCATGGATTGCAACATGTATAATATTTTATTGCTTTATTTCATTAATTCCTAAATTTGTTTATGGTTATGAACTCTATATTTTAATTTATTCTAATATGAATTGACTTGACAAAGATAGTTCAGAATCCTTGGAAAGACCATGGGTGTGGCAGCTCATCGGACCTATGGAGAAGAGGCATACGTGGTGCCGGCTGTCCCTTCCTAAGTGCGGTTCCACATATCGCTGAGATAGTTCAAGTGTTCCTCCATGAGGTCAGCTGTGACTGGGTCATGAAAAAATATCCCAACATCATCCCGTCCAGTTAGTTGGAATCTATTCGGCCTACTAACAGCATGAAGTAACAGCTCAGGCATGAACGCAATGATCTCATTCAAGTTCATTTATGGTTGCAACTGTTCTATTATAATTCGGCAGCCTGAAGATCGTAGATCTTCATGGATGCCCGATATTTGTGGAATGAATTCATGTAATCTGTGTATAAATGTAAGAAGGCGTTTTGAGCCTGGGGTTGGCTAATTAACATTTGATCGGGAGAGCTATAACAGAGTACTGTGACTGTGATTCACCATAATTTTAATATAAGGAGCAAAATTCTTCATGTCTTTGCATTTTAATTTGTGTTAGTTCCTGACATATCTGTTAGAAGGCCAGGGCCCTCCTTCTCACAGAGATCACTGATATAGATTGATGTTTTAGTTTCATTTCAGTTATTTTAAGTGTGGAATTACAGTAGGCAAATTTCCAGTTAGCTGCAACAGTAGTTGTTTATGAATTGCATTTCCTTTGGTGTGCTGCAACAGAGTGGTGTGACAGTCGACTGTGTAGAATAGTTTTCCTTTGATGCAAAGTGTGTTAGTTAGCTGTTACACTCAAACTCAGCTCTGATTGCTTTCAGTCATTATCTTTCTTAGGATTTTCCAATTTATTCAGATTATGGTTCAAGCTTAATTCTAGTTCTTTACTATTGTTTATATTTCCTAGAATTCATTAAATTAGACATGTTATGATTTGAGTTAAAGTAGTTGTTAATTGAATTGGACATGTTGTGATTTGACTACTGTAGTCTGATCTTTTTAGGGTTTAACTTCTTGCAAAAGCAAGTCTATTTTATTTATTCCTAGATCAGTAACTGCTGGATTGATGTTGTAGGAAAGTAGAAGTCCTTGAAGTTCTTAGATGGATAATTTAGATTAAGTTTTAGCAATGAGTTGAGCTGACTGAGCAGTTATGTAGGATAATTGATCTTCATTTTTATTCAATCAGCTACTTGAGTGTTTATCCATAGATTGTGATAATTTTCTTTGAAATAAAAGACCTACATGTGTTGACAATTTATATTGAGCATTCTATCTGTTAAATAAAATTGATTAGCATATACAGTGACCAACATTTTGGTGCCGTTGTTGGGGAGGGTAATTGATAGACATAGATAGTAGTTGATTAATTGATTTCATTAAGCTATGATTATTTGAAGCATGCATGAATACGAGAAGAAAAACTCGGGAACCCCCTCAAAATACTAACCCTGCAGGTGGAAGGGATCGTGGTGGTAATCAAGGTTTGGGAAGACAGACATTCATTGATGAAATAATTTCCAAAGATGATACCTTTACTAGACTACCGTGGACATCTTTAGGAAGAGGAAAATTTGTTCCTCCTAATACTGAAACATCTACATCAACTGTGGAGAACACAATAGGACCTTCAACTCCCATTCTAGAGAAGAAACCTCCTGAAGATAAAGGAAGTGTTGTGGGTGCAGAAGGTCGAGAGGAAATCTATCGCATCAATGGGACGAGAGTCACTAAAGAAGAGTGGTTGGAACATTTCCAAGAATAAGAAGAAGAAAGAAGGAGAGAGGAAGAAAGGAGGAGAGAGGAAGAAAGGAGGAGAGAAGAAGAAGCAAGGGCAAAGGAAGAAAGAGTGAAAGAAGCACTAAAAGTTTGGGGAAACATGGATAATGAAGAACGTGAAGGAAATAATGAACATCCTAATGGCCATGAAGAAGAAACAGGTGACAACTAGTGTGGAGACACGGTTGTCACACTCGAATTTTTGATTCGACAAGTACCTGGGGCTGCTCCTATGAAGAATATCTCACCCTCAGTATTGCAGAATTTCCATGGAAATTCAATTGAAGACCCATACGAATTCCTTTTTGAATTCGATATCTTTTTTCACAGTTGCGACTACACCTCCAGTGGGTAGAAATTGAAATTATCCCCAACCACTTTGAAATGAAATGCTCTGTGCTAGTTCATGAGCTTGGGACGTGAAACCATTACTACGTGTGAATAGATGAAACAAATATTTCCCTCCAAATACCAATATTATTGCATAACCAAATATAGGAGAGAAGAACTGTTTAAAATGGTCCAGAAAGAAGAGGAGATATTGGAAGATTTTGTTGAGAGATTGTTGTATAATTTATAGAGGTCTAGTCATGCCGACAGTGGGAAAGATGTACTGAAGATTATCTTGCTACGTGTGATCAGAGAGGATTTACTAGACATGCTGAATTTGTTGGGGAAGAGGTACATTTCAAAAGAACCCTTTGAAAATATCATTGACTTATGTCGAATATATTCGAGGGAATCCTCTAGAACCAACAATCGAGACAGAGCTCAAGATCAAGATGTCCTCACTAGGACACAGAAGTCAGCTAGTGGAGGGGCCACTCAGGCAGAAATAGGAAACCTTCTTGAGAATTTGAATACATATATGATGAGCTCCATCTCCTCATAGTTTGATTTCTTGAGAGCAAAATAGAGGCAAGCATAAAAAGATCTAGCACTTGGTGTATTCTGTGCTAAATTTAGGAAGAAGCACCCCCTAAAGGAACGTCGGCTTGACAAAGTGGAGATATGTTGAATGTGAATTGAATCATGACATCAAAGAATGTCCTTCACTTCCCAAAGTCAAAGTAGTCCTGTAGGAATCTACTTCAGATGTGGAGCAAGCTTATTTTATTGCTCATAAGAAGCCTTGGTAGCCTCGGAATCAAGGTATGAACTCAGACCCATCACCTTTTTGGAATAATATGAATACACAATTCCCTTCACATTATTCATACTCCAATAACCAATGGAACTCACCTCAAAATTCAATACAAAATCCTAACTGGATGCCATGAGCACAACAATCAAACCAACAAGCTCCCTAGTCTCCTGGTTGGAGAAACTCTTACCCAAGAAATCAGTTCCCTCATAACCAAACTCCTCACCAACAATATCCACACCAATAGTACCAACAGCCACAACTGCGGCTCCAGAACAATGCCACACCTATGAATGTACCACTACGACCACAGCTTCCTGCACAGCCTAACCCCAACCTGAATAATAATGCAGTACATCAGTTTGAAAATGCCAACATGCCAGCTTATTCCATTTCCCAAATTCCCTACAATGACATACATTTACGATCAGTGATAGTAGTGTAACCCATCATCATTGAGGATGTTCCATCCTTAGTGACTGAAGCAAGAATGGATCAGTAATTAGAGAATTCAGTTAACACAGTAATCCCCAACATCGAGGATGATGAAACTCCTAATGAAACACCAACTGAAACACAGAAAGAAACACACATTAAAACACAACCTACACAACTGACAAGAGAACCACCATATCCTGAACGATTGACCTTACAAAAGATAGTGGAACAACCTCAGTTCAATTTCTTAGGAGAATTGAAGAATCTGTATGTCAAAATTCCACTGTTACAAGCCCTCCGTGATGTACCTATCTATGCCAAGATCATTAGACATATATGCGTGAAAAATCTATGAAGAAAACCTAGAGACCCTCCTACAGTCCATGTAATGGGAAAAATGAATTGATAATGGGAAGGGCTCCACTGTCTAAGTATGATGACCCGGGTAACCCTACTATCACAGTATACATTGGGCGTACTTAGATACCCAACATCTTGGTAGATTTAGGTGCAGCCATAAATTTCATGACCATAGAGACTATAAGAAAGATGGGACTCAATATTATCAGGCCTACCCCTACCATACTAGAATTGGATGATAGGTCCACTATCAAACCTGAAGGAATCTTAGATGACCTGGTGGTAACCGTCAATTCGTGGGAATAACCTGCATACTTCTTGGTGTTACAACCTAACGCGCAGCTGGGGGGACACTCGTTAATCCTAGGACGACCATGGTTAGCTACAACTGACGCATGTATCAGCTATAGATCAAGATCCATGACGATTTCTGATGGGACTGGCATTAAAAACCTGACCCTGTATCCTCCAGCGAGACCAAGTTCTGATGCTAAAACTCCAGTTTGGATAGATTTGGAGGAAGAGGAAGGTATTCAGCTGTTATTAACAATCAGAAAGGCACTAACTTTCAAAACTGAAACTGAAGATGATGCCATCAACAGTTTAATTAGTGATCCCACATCTGTCACTAAACATGCATATCAAATTCTGAACAGTACTTTAAGCAAAAAAGAACAAGAACATCTGACTGAAGAGACTTTAGTCAAATGATTCTGAAATAATCCCATTTATCAAAAACTTGAAAAGTATTCCAGTGGAAATCGAGCGTAGAAAAACTCTGAACATCAATCTGAATCTGGCACCCGATGAACTGGAACGTCTCATCACACTTCGAAAAAAACATAAGGGGGCATTTGCATGAAAATATATAGATATGAGGGGTATTCCCTCAAACTTGTGTATCCACCATATTTACATCAAAAGCGACTCCCAGCTAGTGTGCCAACCTCAATGTCGAATGAAACCGAATTTAAGGGATATCGTGAAGGAACAAATCCAAAAACTTTTGGAAGCTGGAGTTATATACCCAATTTCAGACAGCGAGTGGGTTTCCCCACTCGTGATTGTACCTAAAAAGAATGGGAAATTGAGGGTCTGCGTAGACTACAGAGAACTGATTAAAGCAACGCAGAAAGACCATTTTCCCCTACCTTTTATTGATCAGGTTCTTAACACCTTGTCTGGAAAGAAATTTTTTTCCTTTCTGCATCGATTCAATGGTTATAATCAGATCTAGATTGCTCCCGAAGACCAAGGTAAAACTACCTTCACCTGTCCCTGGGGCACCTTTACATATAGGGTACTTCCTTTTGGGTTGTGTAATGCACCGGCCACATTTCAGAGAGCTGTGATTGGGATCTTTTCCGAGATGGTAAACAATTGCATGGAAATTTTTATGGACGACTTCACTCCATACGGTAGTAGTTTTGATGAAGCATTGAAGAATATGGAAAGAGTTCTGGAACGCTATGAACAAACCCACCTGTCTCTGAGCACTGAAAAGTGCCACATGATGATGGACGAGGGCATAGTTCTGGGACACTTTATCTATGTTGTGGGTATCCAGGTAGATCCAACAAACGTTAAGGTAATCACTAATATTCCCACTCGTGGAACACAAAAAGAGGTGCGTAGCTTCCTCGGGCATGCTGGTTATTACAGAAGATTTATAGAAAAAATTTCCAAGCTAGCTTCTCCTTTATTTTCTTTACTGATGAAGGATGTATAGTTTGTTTGGACAGATGCATGTCAAGCAACATTTGCAGAGCTCAAGAAAAGGTTATCCACAACACCTATTCTACGAGGACCTAACTAGGATTTTCCTTTTCATATCTCCTCAAATGCTTCAGATACTACCATTGGAGCAGTGTTGGGATAGTAGGAAGGTAACAGTCCATATGTTGTTTATTACACCAGTAAGAATTTAGCCCCCGCTGAACTGAACTACATTGTTACAGAGAAAGAATTTCTTTCCATCGTTTATGCTGTTAACAAGTTTAGACACTACATTACTGGGTATCCTAATTTCATGCATACTGACCACTCAGCCATTAAGTACTTAATTAATAAACCTATCACTAATGCTAGAATAACTAGATGGTTGTTACTGTTATAAGAATTTGATATTACTATTGTAGAAAAACCAGGAAAAGAAAATGTTGTAGCTGATTTTCTTTCTCGACTTACTAACAATGTTGATGATATACCAGTTGAAGACTCTTTTCCTGATGAACATTTGTTTGCAGTCTTAGATTATTCCCCATGGTATGCAGATGTTGCTAACTATTTGGTTGCAGGAAAGATTCTAGCACATCTATCAAAAAGAGAAAAAAAAGGAAAATTATACAACATAGTGCTAGATATTGTTGGATAGATGGGAAACTCTTCTACACATGTCCGGATTTGGAAATCAGAAGATGTGTAAGGGAGGATGAAATTTATAGTATCTTGAAGGCTTTCCACGATGAGCCCTCTAGGGGGAATTTTGTTGATAAAAGAATTGGTCATAAAGCATTAAGGATGGGGTATTTTTGGCCAACAGTGTTCAAGGATGAGAAGAAATATGTTCAGGCTTGTGACAGCTTCCAAAGGATGGGCCAGCCAAACAGATTAGATGAAATTCCTCTTCAGCCATAGCTGGTGGTTGACCCCTTTGATAGATGGGCTTTGGATTTTGTGGGGACTATCAACCCTTCTTCGAAGCATAAAACTTATATCCTTGTTTGCATAGATTACATAACCAAGTGGGTGGAGGTTGTAGCTCTAGTCAAGGCCAATGATCAAGCTATAATGGATTTCTTATATGAAGAGATCTTCACTCGTTTTGGAGTACCCAAAGAAATGGTTACAGATGGAGCACCACAGTTTGTGTCCCATAAATTGGAAGACCTGTTGCAGAAATGTCACATTCAGCATAAGATAACCTCACCATATCATCCACAGGCCAAAGGCCAAGTGGAAAGCACAAATAAGGTAAATGAGGCTATTTTTACAAAAATGGTGAAGAGCCACCCCAGAGATTGGGCTGAAAGACTTCCAGAAGCATTATGGGCATACGGTACTACATGGCGCAACACTACAAGTTTCTCCCCATACGAATTGGTGTATGGTAAGAACATTGTCTTTCCCATTGAATTTGAAATTAAAACTCTAAAGATAGTGGTAGAGGAAAACCTGGATTTAATAGAGGCTCAGAGGAACCGATTGAATCAATTAAATGAAATTGATGAGAAACGTACAACTGCTGTGAATCAGACAACATTAATTCAACAACAGTGTTCTAAATGGCACGACAGGTTCATAAAAAAGAAATTCTTCTGCGAAGGAGACTAGGATTTACTGTATTATTCACGGTTTAATAGATATTTCAAAGGTAATTTGCGTACAAGATGTATAGGACCCTACCAAATCAACAGAGTGTTTGACAATGGAACAATCTGCTTGACCACAATTGATGAAAACCAAACACCATTATTTTCCAATAGTCATCGACAGCGACTGTATCATAAACCGATTTCAAAGAATGCATTCATTTCGCATGTTACAGCTGATTCAGATTATCAACTGATTCAAGAGCAAGGATTTTTCCCTATCCCTCATAATTCTTAAAAAAAACTGTTGCAGTTCTGCACAAATTTTTCTGTACATAAATAAATCATTTTTTTCTTTTATTTTGCTTTATTTTTCAGTGTTGATGGGTTTGTTTTTTTTAGAATTTTGTACAAGTATATGCGGGAAGGTTCACTCGAATGGAGGAAGTCACAATTCGGGCCAAGCGATTGTGGGATTCTGGTTGATCTTCCTCTCTTTGAATGACTCCTTGAAATAAAAATGAACCTTGTTGCAGCGTCAATTACTCAGCTAAAGTTTTTCCAAACTTTTCCGCAATTGCAACTCTGCTAAATCCCGCCCATTTTCTTATTTTTGCAGCTACAACACGGCCAAATCCTATTGAATTTCCCCTCTTTCTATAACTGCAACACTGCTAAATTCTGCCCATTTCTCTATTTTTGCAACTGCAACACTACTAAATCTTGCCGATTTTCCTTTTCCCACAGCTGCAACTCTGCTCAATCTTTCCAAATCTTTCTATTTACACTGCTAAATCCTATCGATTTTCCTTTTCTCGCAGCTGTGAATCTGCTCAATCTTGCCAAATTTTTATATTTTTGCAGTTGCAACTCCGCTAATTCCATCCAACGTTTTATCTTACCGCAACTACGACTCCACTATATCCTGTCCAATTTCCCCATTTTCGTAGCTACGAATCCACTAGATCTACAAATCCGCTAATTCCTCCCAACTTTGTATCCTACCACAGCTACGACTCCATTATATCTTGTTGAATTTCCCCATTTTCATAGTTGTGACTCCACTAATCTTTATGATTTATAACTGTGACTCCGCTATCTCCTCAATTAAAATATTGTTCTATTTCCGCCAGTCTAATCAGTATTATCCACGAACAACCATTAGATGCTCGTTTGTTTTCCACGTATCCATATGATTCCTGTCAGCATGAATGCACTTTACCTTCTCGGGCAAGGACGACCACCTCATGGAAGCATGTGCGCATTTATTTCTTCACCATTGATGAGACCATAAAGTGACACCACCGTGGAAGAATGACGGCTCAACATTATATCGAAAGGTGCGAGTTTTAACCATAAGCATAATTAGGCATGAATTGACACAGCAAGTAATAATGATTATACTTTACCATTAGTCCCTGTCAACAAACCATAGACAATCAACTGAAACATAAAACATGCCCAAATTGTCACCCGTACTTATGATATCATTGTCACTTTACCCACTTTGTGCAATATTTTGTCAACACTTTTATCCCATAACCGTGCCAACTTTCCAAAAATACCCAAATCAACTTTGGCTATCCATTGACTGTTTCTCCATGCAGTAACTCCAACATTTGAAACTGGTACTCTTGCATTCGCTAGCAAAACTTGTAGAAGGTAACCAGTATGGGTATCTCGGTGAGACACAAACCTTTAAACATAGAGTCTCTGTGCAAGAATAGAGAATTTTTTGCCATCTTTCAGGAAGCTGGGTGGATGGAATATTTCCAAAGATTAAACGGCTTTCATGAAGACACAGTGCTGGAATTTGCTCTAAACTTGACCAATACTCACTCCGAAGTTAGAAGGCTGCGGATAGATGTTACAGAAGCAACCGTGGAAGAAGTTATAGTATTACCCAGGAGTGGGAGGCGATGGTTTGGTAAAAAGTGCCACATTTTCACAGTAGCTGCGGATTTTCTAGCAACAGGAGAACGTGTTCAACCAAGAGGCAGAGGCACATCATTGGAGACACTACCAAGGCCTTGGGACCAGGTTGCGCTCTTTTTAAAGAAGTACATTACTTGTGAGGGAAAGTACCGAGTCATTTACATATATGGTTTTTTCCTACTTTCTCATTTATGCCATGGTAGATTGCTTAATATGCCATTCTATCTTTTAAAATCCCTACAAAGCATGGCTCATTATGTCAGAAGTGCTTGACATCCCTTATCTTCCCTCACAAATCATGGGTTAATCAAACTTCTAGTTTTAAGGGCCCTTACACACCAGAATTTAACATGGGAACAATTTATTGTTGGGCCAAGGCTACTCTAAGAACCTGCCTTGGAAGTAGGGGGTATTGAAATAGAGGATGAGGACCGGAGCTCCTCAGATTTGGCTGGGGGGAGGGATAGAGTATCAGAAAACCAATTGGAGGATGAAGAGGAGGTAGATATGGGGGAAGCTGCGACAACAACAAACCCTGTTGTAGAAGAAGTTACGATGGAAGCTATGGCAAATGAGGCTGTAGTATTAGAAGTTGCAACAGCAGCAGGACCTATAGAAGAAGAAAAAGACCCTATAGAATAAGGAGCATACCCTATAGAAATAGAGGTTAAGGTGGCAGCTGAAACAATAGAGATGGCATCATTAACAGCTGCAGCAGAGGAAGTTGAAACTGGAGTAGATGTAGAAGCTGCGATAGTGGAAGCTGTAGCTATGGAAGCTGCAATGCCAGAGGAAGAACATCAAACATAGGCAGTGGAAGGAGGAAACATGGAGGTTCTGGATGTTGAATTCTCCCCTGAAATAAGGGGAACCATAATTCAAGAGGAGGAATTCATCCCTGTTTCTGAAAATATAGAGACTTATGTGTCACAGAAAACAAGGAAAAGACCAAGGAATAAGGGCCAAACATCCAGTCCAGCGAAAAAGAGAAGAACTAGAGCTATTACTACAGCAGAAGTGGTGCATGCAAGCGGGGAAGATATTGAAATTCCCATTATAAAAACCCAATCACCCGCTGTTACACGAGAACCTGCTGTAGGAGAACCCCAAATTGAAAATATGCTTTTTGAGAATGAGCTCCTAAAAGAGGAGGTACAAATGCTTCAGGATGAATTGCAGAAGTGGAAAGAAGCATGCAAGAAGTAGGAAGAAAAGAGTTTGGACACATTAGCAGAGGTTGAAGATCAGTTGGAGAATTCACCTACTGATTTGAAGATTGGAGAACGTGAAGAACCAGTATGTGTAGCATGTGGGGATATAATCCAACTTTCAGGGTGTAAATTCACATTGGTGGATGCATCAGCATTGAAATTTGCAAAATCAAGGAAAGAAAGAGAAGGAATACCTACAGTGGAGCCAATAGGAGAAAATGAGCCCGAAATAGACATAATTCCTTATGAGAAGCTAGATGAGGATGAAGAGATGCAATCCAAACCATCATTTCATGAGAAATCTCAACGTTCTGAAGGCATTAAAACTTTAGAACAAGAGGATGTTACATAAGAAACAGCACTCCAGGAATCTGTCATGGAGGTAGCAGCTCAGATAATATGCACTTTGAGTGAATCGTATAAATTGGACATTGTTACACAAGAACCAAAGTCCTCAAAACTGGTTGTTGAAGCTACGACTCAAACAGAGGACACTAATATTGAGACACAAGGGAAGAATGTTTTTACACAAGAACCAACATTCTTAAAACTGTTTGCTGAGGTTGCAACTCAAACTGAAGTTTCCAAGATTGAATTACAGAGAAGGGATGCTGCCACACAAGAACTGGGATCCCCAAAATTATTTGTTGAGACTGCAACACAGACTGAAGCAGCTGAGGATGGGATTCAAAAGAGGGATGCTGCCACACAAGAACAAAAATTCCCAAAATTATTTGTTCAGGTAGCCACACATACAGAGGCTGCTGCAACACTTATGGAAGAGGAAGCTATTACACTGCCAATACAAAATAAGAAGGCTAAGACATCTGGTGACAAGATAGGGATGCAAATATCTCAAGAAATTATTAATTTAGACTCTGATGATGAGAAAGATGCAAATGGGGAGAAAGATGCAGATGATAGAAGGATTCAAGGCATGGTAAAAGAGCTTTCACTGTTGAAACTTGAAATGAAGAAGTGGAAAAATCATGCTGATCGGTGTCAGGAAGGGATGGTTCCCCTTTTTTAATATAGAAGGACCATCAAGGAATTAAGGGATAAATGGGCAGAGGAATTGATTTTTCAAAGGTTTCGGTGGGAAGGTGTGCAGAAAGAATTGGAGAAGTTGAAGAAATTCAAATCCATGCAGAAAGAAAAAGACCAAATGTACGCCCTCTCTAAGGAATTGCTGAGCTTTAGAGCCCCATTCCCTTCCTATTTGGTGTTTCTTTATGAACAAATGACCATGTTTAAATTGAAAGCTTTAAAGGAGGGAAGACCTTATCAGCTGGTATCCTCTCTTCAGTTTGTAGAGACCTTTATGGAGAGCAGTTTCATTGAGCAGAATCTGTTATGTGAATTATATTTGCATGAGATAACTTGTTTCATGGACTCTCGCTCTAACCCTATTCCCTACTTGGGAGATGTTCAGTTGAGGGCCTTTTCCTCTTTTTTTCATAATCATGTGTAGTGGGAGGATGCATTTCATACAATTTCTAAGAATGAGGCCAGCTCCAATATATGGATTAGGAGTGAACCTCAATCTCCTCGGGTTCTCATTGCAAAACATGGAAGGAGTCTCTCATCTCTTATGAATACTTAGCATCTGATAAAGTTGCAAGAAAAGGTTATATCCACCTATGTTGACCTGATCTCCAAAAAACAACATCTTTCCCTGGAAGGAAGCAAACACAGATGGAAAACTTCTTCAGCTTTGAAGAAAAGGGACCCTTACTACTTCAAGAATTTTAAACAGGCTCTTCCCAGGGTGGAAGGATATGTCAATTGCATGAATATGTGTGGACCTCACTGGTTGGGACTCAAATTCAAATTTCCACTCATTTGGTGGCCAACAGGGAAATACAGAGATAATTTCACAATGACTAAGGCAGAGGAGAAATAGTGCTGGGAACATTGGGCTTCTTGTAATGGATTTATGGACGTGGGGGAGAAACCTGAAATTTTCTTCAATTTTTCTTCTCTCCACGAACGAGGACCAAAATCAGATTCATATTAGTTGGTTGTTGCATGAGGACATGAAAATGGATAGCTGGGGGGAGATGTTGGGTCCCAAAATAGCCCCTTTTTGCCTACACTTATCTACACCTTTTTCCCTGTTTTTCCTCACCATTCCATAACCTAAGCAGAGCATGGATTGCAATAGGTATAATCTATTATTGCTTTATTTCATTAATGCCTAAATTTTTTTATGGTGATGAACTCTATATTTTAATTTATGCTAATATAAATTGACTTGACAAAGATAGTTCAGAAGCCTTGGAAAGACCACATGTGTAGTAGCTCACCGAACCTATGGAGAAGAGGCATACATGGCGCCAACTATCCCTTCCTAAGTGCGGTTCCACATATCACCGGGATAGTTCAAGTGTTCCTCCATGAGGTCAACTGTGACTAGGTCATGACAAAATATCCCAGCATCATCCCGTCTAGTCAGTTGGAATCTATTCGGCCTACTAACAACATGACGTAACAACTCAGGCCTTAACGCAACGATCTCATTCAAGTTCATTTATGGCTGCAACTGTTCTATTGCAATTCGGCAGCCTGAAGATCATAGATCTTCATGGATGCCCAATATTTGTGGAATGGATTCATGTCATCTGTGTATAAATATAAGAAGGCGTTCTGAGCCTGGGGTTGGCTAATTAACATTTGATCGGGAGAGCTATGACAGAGTACTATCACTGTGATTCACCATTTTAATATAAGGAGCATAATTCTTCATATATTTGTGTTTTAATTTGTGTTAGTTCCTGACATCTCTGTTAGAAGGCCAGGGCCTGCCTTCTCACAGATATTGCTGAGTTAGATAGACGTTTTAGTTTCATTTCAATTATTTTAAGTGTGGAATTATAGTAGGCAAATTTCCAGTTAGTTGCAACAGTAGTTATTTATGAATTGCATTTCCTTTGGTGTGCTGCAACAGAGTGGTGTGATAGTCGACTATGTAGAATAGTTTTCCTTTGATGCAAAGTGTGTTAGTTAGCTGTTACAATCAAGCTCAACTCTGATTCCTTTTAGTCATTTATGTTTCTTAGGATTTTCCAATTTAGTCAGATTATGGTTCAAGCTTAATTATAGTTCTTTACTGTTGTTTATCTTTCCTAGAATTCATTAAATTAGACATGTTATGATTTGAGTTATAGTAGTCATTAATTGAATTAGACATGTTGTGCTTTGAGTACTGTAGTTTGATATTTTTAGGATTTAACTTCTTTCAAAAGTAAGTCTAGTTTATTTATTCCTAGATCAGCAACTGCTGGATTGATGTTGTAGAAAAGTAGAAGTCCTTGAAGTTCTTAGATGGATAATTTAGATTAATTTTTAGTAATGATTTGAGCTGGCTAAGTAGTTAGGTAGGATAATTGATCTTCATTTTTATTCAATCAACTACTTGAGTGTGTATGCATAGATTGTGATAATTTCCTTTGAAATAAAAGACCTACCTAGGTTGACTATTTATATTGAGCATTTTGTTTGTTAATTAGAATTGATTAGCATATAGAGTGACCAACAATACTATGGGTCAATACCATGGGCTAATACAAACTATGGATCAACAAATACTACAGGATGACTTCCAAAATATATGTGTCCAACAACAATATACTAACAAATTAAAGAGAAGGGTTGACATGGGTTCCTAACACAATTGCTCAAATACTAAAAACTAGTTATTTTCCATGGAAATCTAGACTAGCTGCAAGAAATTGATATTAAAAGCGGAATTCTCTTTATTAAATATGTAGAATGGACTTCAAAGTTTAAAAATACATTAATGACACCATCATAAGTTGGAATACATATCATAGAAGTATCAGGAAAGAAATACATAAGAATAATAATTCTCCATCATAGAAATACTACGAATCATCATGATTTCAAATGGGAGGCTTCTCAATATCTGCAAACAAGCTCAAACTTCACTGGATAAGACTTCAGGACCTGCATTAAACTCAATGATGAATATTGGATTTCATCATCCTCTCAGAATAAGCAAGGTTGCACATTCCAGCTTGGACTAGGGGCACATCTCCCAAGTCACAGAGGAAAAATTGCTCTCAATCCAATTCTCAAACTGTCAAAAGATGGGAAAGTGGTATGCACTCCTTCTTTTATAGATTTAAGGTGACTTGTGGATCAATTAAACTAGGCTAAAGCACCCTCATGGAGTGGATAAGGATAGATTTGTTTCAAGCTTTTCTTTTTTGCTTCGATTTATGCCTTTGCTTCATCCTGCTTTTGCTCTTCTATCATGCTTTTTCTTTCTTCTTTCTTCTTTTGATTTTGCTTTTCTATCCTGCTTTTTGCTTTTGATTAATTTTTCCTGCTTTTCTACCTCATCCTGCTTTTCTGCCTTATCCTACTTTTCTATGTTATCCTGCTTTCTGCTTTTCTACTTTATTCTGCTTTTCCTGAGCTTTAGTGATTTTCTGCCTAGTGTCGTCTTTTCCTTTCTTTTTCTTGCTTTCCTAACTTTAACTACTTTCAACTTTTCTTCTTGTGCAAGCTATCTCTTGGTCAAAGCTTATCCTCCAATGTGCCCTTATGGATCATTATACACTTTATTTCATTAAGATAAATATGTATCAATGAAAAATAACTTTTTTCAAGTGCATCTCAAACTTAAGGAAGTAAAATTAAATACTTTGGAAATTAATGCCTCAAAACTTAACCCCTCATTAATTGATTAATTCCAAACTATCACTAGAACCCATAGGGTTGAATGTGCAATGGTGGAGTATGGTGGTATCAAAAAATGGGGACTTTACACTTTGCACCACTTGTGTACAACTCAAAGTGTCTTCCCATGAGGTCCATGTGCAATTGCTCTTCCATAAGGGGGGCACTTTGGAGTTATGTACACTCGTGACAAGGCTTCTTCTTCAAGGGTTTCCTTAGGATCATTAGGGTATTATCTAGGGGATTCAAGGCTTCATCAAACATTCCCAAACAATATATATCTACTACAACCACATAATCATTATCACATTGACACAAATGGCAACACCATAGGTATCTTCACCCTTTTGACATCAATGACACCATGTTTGAAATTGATGACAACTTCTTTCAATATTTTTCTTTAGCTTTCACTTATGAAACTTATACCCTCAAGTGTGAAATCTCTTATTGTGTTGATGTAATTTCCAACACTCTCATTTATTCATTCGAAACACTATTTTGTCAAGAATTCAATGTCCAATATGTGAATTTATTCATCAGCCACTTTCAGTGATTTCGAACAAATGTGCAATCAAAAAATTGCTAATTAGGTTGCATATTTATTAGAACCTATTGGGTAATTTTTTCCCAGCATGGCAATATCTACAATTATGTATCTTTATTATTCCAAGTTAAATTATATATATTGGAATGGATGGACATGTTTTATCCCATGGTTGTTGGCTCTTTAGAGTTGTGAAATTCCATATAATATATGTTTGGGTTTAATACAATCAAAAGGTCTTAATAAAAGGAATTAGACCTATATTTTGGGGCATTTCTTAAAAGTTTCAAATGGGATTAGTTAAGATTATTAAACTCTAGATTTTTTTATGCTTTAAGAGGGTGCACTATGTATTTAATGGGGTCATAAAGACTATGTCTCGTATGCTTAAGCTTAGGACTATTACTTAAAGACACAACAATATATTCCATTGTATATGTTATTAATCATCAATATATTCCATTGTATATGTTATTAATCATCACTGGCGTGATGACATGTGCATTCATATATAAACTGGTAATTGTTCATAGATTTTTCGGGGTGAATTTAAGATGGTGTAGCCCTTGTATCTAATTACAGTATATATATATATATATATTGCAATGATTATTGTACATGCATATATAAGAGGAAGGGTGAAACCCTATCTCCACTGCATTAATTAGTAATTGGAATATACATACATATTATGTATGTGCTTGGTGGAAGAAGGCCGCAGCCCTATCTCGGACACATCTAGGATGCAATTGTTGGTATTTGGGATATTTATTTATATGTTCATGTGTGTATTCCTTGGACAGGGGCACAACTTTTCTATCTTGAATTGGGATATATATATTTCTTAAGTATTGCAAATGAGAGAAAGGTGTTTCTCTCTTTTATTGTTTTAATTGTTTCCTTAAAGTATTGTTGATGAGAGAAGGGTTTCTTTCTCTAGGGGAAAGTCTGTGGAATGGTTGTGTTTAGGGAAGAGTAACGACAAGCACATTACAAAAAACTATAACTTTTGGTAGCACCTATGTTTTCTGCTTTGAATGGGATGCTACTGAAACCTAGCATTTTCGGTAATGTATGGTGATTGTGTAAATTTTATGCAAGGTGAGGTTTTAAAATGGTGAAATGATACTATTAACCTGTAGGTGTGAGTATTAAACCCATAAAATTCTGTAACATGTATATATATGTAAGTTTATGATTCATTAAGCAAAGACCTCGTCAAGAGTCGGAAATAGGAACTTTGATTTGTGCTTCGATTGTGTGGTCAATTCAAGCAGTGTACTAGCATCTTGAATGTAATTACATGTGTGTACATGTAGATGTTTATTCTGCATTTATATTTCTATGGTTGTGCATATGTTTAAATATGTAGAAGCATTCTTATATATATAGATGCATTTTTTTATCTATACCAAGTTGCATATAAAAAAAAATCCAGTGCATTTTTGGGTGTTTAGTGATAGGGATCATCACAGAGTGGTATTAGAGCGAGGTTCCAACACTTAGCTTTTGGGTAAATTTTGGTAACTATATGTGATGGGTAAATAGTTCATGATATCTAAATAGCAGTTGAGATTATAGCTCTCAGTATTTTTGATTTTCCAATTAAGGGATGAAATTACATCATTATATTACCTAGAGAAGGGTGGAATGATACTAGTTCCATCTACTGGTAAGCTTGGGTGTGTTATGATGCAAGAATGGTTTGGGAATTTATTATGCATGTAGTTACTCATCGGTTGAATGGTTCTTCCTTAAATTCTTATCATTGGCCATAATTATAAATATGCAAAATTAAATTTAGAATATATGTGCATGCGTATGCTTATATAAATTTAAGTGACTGTATGTCATGGTTTTGTTTTACATCATGCATAAAGGTGCTAATTGATTTAAATAAATTTTAATTTTTTTAGTATTATTTTGTAAATAGAAACTTTGTGTGCTAAGATCAATGGGGGTGTTTGACCTCTTGTTGAATGCTATAAGTTTTCACTCTTTATTTTACATATATTGTTTACATCGACGACATGGTGATGCAGGATTGTGCATGCAACTATTGATGTGGTTTTGTTTTGTAGAATTGTATGTTTTGGAAAATGTAATACTCTAGAGTTATTATTGCTAATTAGGTGAATTCTCGTGTGGGAATCTGGTTGTTGTTTGTTTAGTAAGTTGTGTAGAACTTCCTATGACGAGTAGATTCAGAGATTGATTGAGATAGCAGCAGTAGTGACGATGATGATGAATCGATGATGATTATCTAGTGACGATGATCCAGAGAAGATGACTTGTGCTAGAAGAACTGTGCTAAGAAATACCTTCCTAGTTAAGAGGGAGTGTTGATGTATATGTAACTTCGGAATGTATTTCATATATGTTGTATGTACTCCTATAGAGATGGTATTATTCCTCTATACGGAAGTGTCGTCATTTATATTGTAAGTGTCGTAACTTATACTTGATGGGTTATTAGACCACCTTGTTGAGGTCGGCCCTGTATAAGTCATGTGGGTCGAAGGGTTATTAGACCACCCTATTGGGGGTCGGCCATGTGGGTCAAAGGGTTATTATACCACCCTATTGGGGGTCGGCCCAGTCAGCATTATGTTATGTGGTAAAGTTCGAGCCTACATGAGTTTGGTAAAAAGGCAATTCAAGTCAAGTATAAATAGAGTGCGGGAGGCACTCTATTTGCTCACTCACTTCTCACACATGCACTCAAGGAGGAGTGGCGCACTTATAGAGGAGGAGGACCTGCTGCTAGGTTGTGTCTATCTCTTATGGTTGGTTGTATCATTGCTCTATCTATCTCTGAGGAAGTTATTGGGGTTTTTCACCTTTATGGTTTTCCCCAAGTAAATCTTTGTGTCTCTTGTGTGCTTGCATTATTGTCTCCATGATTGATATGCTATAGATATGCTGTACATGTTGTTCTCTCAGTTAAGATCCTAGATCAGATTGAAGTAAATTCTGAAAATTTAACATGGTATCAAAGCTAGCCTGAAAGAAGGCATGATATGGCATGTATGACACTTGTTGCACTTACGATGCTAGGGCTTGATATAGAAAAAACCAGTCATAGTAGCACTTTCGCTATAAATCCGTTTTGGCGAATTTTTCGGATCTGAAATTGTTACAAGACGAAGAGTAAATATCCAGGTACCTTGTGTCCAAAGGAAAACCTCTAATTCGTTGTACTTTGTGATTTATGATCTGTACAATATAGGGTTTCTGCCTCTTCCAGATCTGAGTCAAAATCAGGTGACCTTGGGAAAAAGGTCATATCTTGGGCTAGGAAGCTCCAAATGAAATTTTGTAAAAAGTGACAGGTAGTACACAGTCTGTACTATCTCAGAAAACGGTTTCAGAGGCTGAAGTTGAACCAGTGACATGTGGCATGCCAAGTTCTCTCTCCTGTATTATCCCATAAACAGGTCACGTTGCAACACTTGGCATAACTCTCTCTCAGAGAGTCCAATTGAGGTCAGACCTATCAGGATGGAAATATAACAGGCCGAGATATCTCAGGAAACTTTTTCAGAGGCCGAAGTTCAAACAGTGACACGTGGCACACCGTACAAGTTCGCTCTCCTGAATTATCCCAAAACAGGTCACGTTGCGACATTTGGAATAACTCTCTCTCAGAGAATTCAATTGAGGTCAGACCTGTCAGGATGGAAAGATAACAAGTCAGGATATCTCAGGAAACTTTTTCAAACCCTGTGGATCAAAAAGTTCAGAGTTACACCAGAAACAATCAGGTACATATTTCTGTCAAAACAGAATTATTTTTGAGTACCTTCATTCATGGCTTCCGGAATTTAGGGCTTTGGAGAAAGTTGGAATTTTTGTAATCGGAGACCACGGCTGGATGATACTCATCAAAATAGAAATTTAGAGACCAAGATCATAATTTTTGGTTGGACAGAAGGCCGGGCTTGATTAGACCCTAGTTCGGGACTTTGATCAGAAAAGTGGAAAATTAGGGCTTCTGTAAAAATGGGAATTTTTGAAATCTGTGACCACGGCTGGAAGCTCCTCAGAAAAATAGAAGCTTAGAGATTTGGATCAAACATTTTGATTGGGAAGAAGAGTGGGCTTCATCAAACCCCAGTTCAGGGTCACGTCCAGTGAATCCAGAAGTTTCAAAAGCAAAATTGAGGAGTGGAACTTTGCAGTTTTCAAATTCTGAATATACCAACTTGATCAGCTCATCAAGGCACATATTTCTATCATGTCAGAAGTTCGAAATTCAAAGTTTGAATTTTTAGGGTTTCTCTGACAAACCCATATCTAGCTCAAGGTCCAGTTCTTGCAAATCAAGTGGATTGGGTTAATCCTAGAAGAAGATAGATTGATCATCTGCATGAGTGAAGAAGTTCATGTTTCAGAGGGAGATGAGGCTAAGGCCTTATATAAGAAGATTACAAGCGATCTCGACAGGTATGACTCATCGAGGTATGTTTCGATATTTTTCCATGATTAAGTTTATGGTATGTTTGTCTTCATGTTATTACGGTTAGTACAATTTTGATTTTAGATTTGTCGTATCACCTTAACAAAATTATGAATGCATGATAGAAGATATTCATTGGTTAGGGTGTTGACACTTATGATTGTACTAATGCATTATGGTGTTGTATGAGGTTTATGTTGTCTACTAACATGAAAGGTACACCAAGAAAGACAAATCATGTTCTGGTCCAAGAACATATGATCATGATAACATGAGGACAAAGATTCATCCATTGTCATGGATCTCATAGAAGATCCATTTACGAGGTATGTATAACTTGGTTTTGTAATAGTTAACCTATGAGATATACAGGTTACTAGCACAAGTCATTGAAGAAGAATAAGAAGACATCATGTGAGTATGTTAGACATAAATAGCTAGCATGCTAATCCAGGTATGTTTTTCCTATATCAAGTTAGAATCCTACCTTGTGTTAGGATCTTATACTGTTGTTGATAATGATTATTCATGAAGTCATAGGTTTGAATAATCATGGTTGTATGCATATTATGTTTCTTACCTTAATTGATGATATGACTAACCAAAAGAATCATGAAGGTATAGGTTTGAATAATCACAGGTTTTATGCATAATATATCTCTTATCTTGATTGATGATTCAACTAACCTGAAGAGTCATAGGTTTGAGTAATTACAGGTTTAGACATGTTATGTTTCTTATGATTTGACTAACCTTAAGAATTCTACATAAACCTTGAATGCTAATGCTTATTATTTTCTGTTTGAAATGATCATGACTATACATGCTTGAGATTATTGTGTTTTAATAGTATACTAATGAATGTATGATTTTATATGAGATCACAAGGATAACACAATCATGATACTAATAAGCATGCATAGGAACCAAGGATGAATGTAAGTTCAAGGACAGGTAATCCAGGAAGCAAAGATCAAGAGGGAGTACACTCCAGTGGTTTGTGAAAGGATGCAGATATTCAGAGGGAGTTGACCATCTCTCTACATCCCACAACAGAAAGGTGTAGAAGAAGCTACTTCAGATTAGGACTCCAGCAGCTCCTGCAAGGAAGCGAAGACTTAGAGGGAGTCCACCCAACAAACAAACAAAGATAAGTATTTGAATTGTCATTTCTTAAATAATACTGTTCAATAATGTATATACTGATGTTCCTAGAATTAGGTTGTGTATTATGCATATTAGAATAATTGCATTGATGAACAGTATACTCCTAATATGCATGGGTAAGTGGCCTATGGCACTGTACAACATTCCATTGCTACTTATATAGAATGAAACCTCTTTGCTGACATGTTGGGAGTTGTGCACACTCTTAACAATGTTCTAGTAGAGATTGGAAGGCATCTAGAAAGTTACGGAATATGGATAAATGTTGTATTGAAGCATTGGCTAAGATAATTGCATGACTGTATGGCATATTTCTTTATGTGTAAGAATTTGTTCTGAAAACTATGAGATGTTTTCTAATCATGCAATTTAACTTGTTGTGTAGGAAAGATCGTATGCCATCTCCTACAAAAGAAGAACTACAACATTTGTTCTAGCAACAAAGATATCTATTGAAGATATTGAAGATATTGAAGTTCCCAGGATCTGGGATGAAGAAATGAAATGCCATGATCCGTCGATCATGAAGAATGACGTTTGGGATGTAATCCCAAGACATGAAGGGAAGTTTGCTATGACTTCCAAATGGAACTATCAGATCAAGCATGTTGCAGATGGCAGCATTGAGAAATATAAAAGTGATGAAATAGAAGATACACCAGATGGATTCAAGACAGCTTCCTTGAATAGTGTAGTTGAAGAAGAAGTGTATGTAGAGCAGCCACTTAGTTCTGAGACACATGATAGGAAATCATATATGTGCAGAACTTGGTATGGTGAAGATAGATTGATTGCCGACACGCAACGGAAGCTTACTACCGAGTTCGAGATGAAGAACTTGGGGATGATGCACTATTTGTTTTTGGCATGGAGGTGTGGCAGAGTGCAGATAGAATCTTCCTTGGACAAGGGAAGTATGCAGTAGAGATCCCAAAGAGGTTCGGGATGATGGATTGCAAGGCCATGGCCACACCTATGGCATCAAATCTGAAGCTTCTATGTGATGCTTCATCTGAGCCGATTGATGTCTCTATGTATCACCAGATGATTGGGTCCTTGATGTACCTGACGAACACGAGACCAGACATTTGCTTTGCTATGAACACATTGAGCCAGTTCCTGACGGATCCGAGGAGTGTTCACCTGGTTGCTGTAAAGCATATTCTGAGGTACCTGAAGGGTACAGTGGATTATGGGCTCAGGTATGAGGCGAATCAAAAGTTTAACCTGCAGGGTTATGTTGATTCAGATTGGGCTGGCAGTGCTGCAGACAGGAAGAGCACATCTGGGTGCTGCTTCAGTATGGGATCAGGTGTGATCTCTTGGTTTAGCAGGAAGCAGTCCTGCGTAGCACTCAGTACAGCTGAGGCAGAGTATGTTGCATCCTGTTCAGCTAGTTGTGAGGCAGTATGGTTACGGAAGCTACTGTCTGAGCTATTTGATCTCCCGTTGGAGGCTACTGGTATCTTCTATGATAACCAGAGTTGTGTAAAGCTGTCCGAGAACCCAGTGTTTCATGACAGGTCGAAACACATAGAGATCAAATATCACTATATCAGGGATATGGTGCAGAGAGGAGCTGTGAAGCTCCTATATGTTGCGACGGACGAGCAGATTGCAGATGTGCTGACGAAGCCACTAGCTAGGGTGAAGTTCGAGTACTTCAGAGAGAGACTTGGCGTTCTTCAGATCGAGGATACTTCAAGGAAGAAGTGATGGACACATTTGCTGAATCCATTCCAAGCATGTTGGAAGGAGGATCCTTCACATGGCTGTGGATGTAAGCGCTGGATAATGGGCATCAGGATGATGTTCTGGTTTCTGCTTGGATATGATCAGTTGGATCATTTATGTATGTACGCATCATGTTGGATGCTGGATATGATCAGTTGGATCATTTATGTATGTACGCATCATGTTGGATGCTAGATATGATCAGTTGGATCATTTATGTATGTATGCATCATGTTGGATGCTAGATATGATCAGTTGGATCATTTATGTATGTATGCATCATGTTGGATGCTGGATATGATCAGTTGGATCATGTGTATGTATTTTGTATATGCATCATGTTGGATGCTTGGACCATGTATCTGTATATGTATCAGGTGGATACATTGTATGATCAGGTTGATCATGTATGGTGATATGTATCATGTATCAGGTGGATACATTGTATGATCAGGAGGATCATGTATGATGATATGTATCAGGTAGATACTTGGTATGCATCAGGTGGATGCATTGATGATCAGGTGGATCATGCAGCAGGATGTTGCAGTGATGATCAGGATGATCATGGATGATGAGCTTCAGGATGTTGCTCCATATGACATGCAACAGGACGTTGCAGTGATGATGATCAGGATGGTCATGGATGATGAGCTTTAGGATGTTGCTCTAGATGACATGCAGCAGGATGTTGCAGTGATGATGATCAGGACGATCATGAGTACATCAGGATGATGTATGGTGAGTATCAGGTTGATACTCTGTGGCCGTGGATCAGGTTGTGCAGATGAGCATGTCTGGGAGATCCTATAGGTCGGAGTTGTGTACCCGTAATAGCCTGGGATGCTCTTTCGAGACATTTCTCTGGGAGGACATGTAATTTGTGCCCTGGGAGATTTCAGGTCGGAGTTGTGTACCCGTAACATCCTGAGATGCTCTTGCAAGGTTTTGTCCTATGGCATGTAATTTGGGCCCTGGGAGATTTCAGGTCGGAGTTGTGTACCCGTAACATCCTGAGATGCTCTTTCGAGGTTTTGCCATGACCACATGTAATTTGTGCCCTGGGAGATTTCAGGTCGGAGTTGTGTACCCGTAACATCCTGAGATGCTCTTGCTAGGTTTTGTGGTGGACCACATGTAATTTGTGCCCTGGGAGATTTCAGGTCGGAGTTGTGTACCCGTAACATCCTGGGATGCTCTTTCAAGGTTTTGTGGTGGGGTCACATGTAATAGCGCCCTGGGAGATCCTACAGGTCGGAGTTGTGTACCCGTAACATCCTAGGATGCTCTTTCAAGGTTTTGTGACGCACGTAATAAGTCCTGAGGATTCCACAGTATGGCCAGTGATGACGAAGACCTGCAGGTGGTGGGACTACATCCAGTATGAAAAAGGACTGGCTCTGTAGAACTTCCTATGACGAGTAGATTCAGAGATTGATTGAGATAGCAGCAGTAGTGACGATGATGATGACTCGATGATGATTATCTAGTGACGATGATCCAGAGAAGATGACTTGTGCTAGAAGAACTGTGCTAAGAAATACCTTCCTAGTTAAGAGGGAGTGTTGATGTATATGTAACTTCGGAATGTATTTCATATATGTTGTATGTACTCCTATAGAGATGGTATTATTCCTCTATACGGAAGTGTCGTCATTTATATTATAAGTGTCGTAACTTATACTTGATGGGTTATTAGACCACCTTGTTGAGGTCGGCCCTGTATAAGTCATGTGGGTCGAAGGGTTATTAGACCACCCTATTGGGGGTCGGCCATGTGGGTCAAAGGGTTATTATACCACCCTATTGGGGGTCGGCCCAGTCAGCATTATGTTATGTGGTAAAGTTCGAGCCTACATGAGTTTGGTAAAAAGGCAAGTCAAGTCAAGTATAAATAGAGTGCGGGAGGCACTCTATTTGCTCACTCACTTCTCACACATGCACTCAAGGAGGAGTGGTGCACTTATAGAGGAGGAGGACCTGCTGCTAGGTTGTGTCTATCTCTTATGGTTGGTTGTATCATTGCTCTATCTATCTCTGAGGAAGTTATTGGGGTTTTTCACCTTTATGGTTTTCCCCAAGTAAATCTTTGTGTCTCTTGTGTGATTGCATTATTGTCTCCATAATTGATATGCTACAGATATGATGTACATGTTTTTCTCTCAGTTAAGATCCTAGATCAGATTGAAGTAAATTCTGAAAATTTAACAGGTGTAGCAGCTCGTTGAACCTATGGAAGAAAGAAATATGTGGCACTAGCTATCCCTTCCTGAATCTGGTTCCATGTATCATTGTGGCAGCTCAAGCATCCTTCCACAAGGCTAGCTGTGACTGGGTCACAATAGAACATCCAAACATCTTCTATTCCAATCAGTTGGAATCTATTCAGTTTGCTAATAGCACAAAGTAACAACACAGGCTTGAAATAAAAACAAATTCATTCAATTTCATTTATGGTTGTAACTGTTTCTGTTTCAATTCGGCAGCCTGAAGATCGTAGATCTTCATGGCTGCCTGATATTTGTGAGATGAAATTATGTCATCTGTGTATAAATGTAAGAAGGCGTTCTGAGCCTGGTGTTGGTTAATTAGCATTTGATTGTAAGAGATGTAACAGAGTGTTGTAACTGTGGATCTACCATTTTAATACAAGGAGCATAATTCTTGATATTCATGTGTCTTAATTTGTGTTAGTTTCAGGGCATCTCTGTTAGAAGGCCAGGGCCCACCTTCTCACAGATATCGCCGATTTAGGTATATGCTTTAGTTTTGTTTTTGTTTTTTTGGTGTGGAATTACTGTAGGCATATTTACAGTGAGCTGCAACAATAGTTGTTAATAATTGCATTTCCTTGGGCGTGCTGCAACAGTGTGGTGTGACAGTCGACTGTGTAGAATAGTTTTCCTTTTTGATGCAAGTGTGTTAGTTGTTGTTACAGTCAATATCGGCTCTGATTTCTTTTTGTCATGCATCTTTCTTAGAATTCTCCAATTTAGTCAGATTATGGTTCAAGCTTAGTTCCGGTTCATTACTGTTATTTGTCTTTCTTAGGATTTAATAAATTAGATAGGTTATGGTTTGAGTTACTTGTAGTATGATATTTTTAGGATTCAACTTCTTGCAAAAGTAAGTCTAGTTTATTTATTCTTAGATCAATAATTGCTGGATTGATGTTGTAGGAAAGTAGAAGTCCTTTGAATTTCTTAGATGGATAATTTAGATTAGCTTTAGTGATGAGTTGAGTTGACTGAGAAATAGTTAGGATAATTGATATTCATTTTATTCAATTAGCTACTTGAGTGTCTATGCATAGATTTTTTCCTTTGAAATAACAAGACCCACCTGGGTTGACAATTTATATTGAGCATTATTTCTATTAATTAGAATTGATTAGCATATAGAGTGACCAACATTTTGGCGTCGTTGCCAGGGATGGTAATTGATAGACATAGATGGTATTTGATTAGTTGATTTCATTAACTATGAATATTTGAATCTTGCATGAATACGAGAAGAAAAACTAGGGAACCCCCCCAAAATACTAACCCTGCAGGTGGAAGAGGTCATGACAGTAACCAAGGTTTGGGAAGACAGACATTCATCTATGAAATAATTGTCAAAGCTGATTCTTCTACCAAACTACCACTAGCATCTTTAGGAAGAGGAAACTCCGTTCTCCCTAATATTGAAACATCTACATCAACCGTGGAGAACGCAATAGTACCTTCATCTCCCATTCCTGAGAAGAAACCTCCTAAAGATAAAGGAAGTGTTGCAGGTGCCGTGGTTCGAGAGGAGATCTCTCGAATCAGTGGGAGCAGAGTAACTAAAGAATAGTGGTTAGAACATCGAGAAGGAGCAAAGGAAGAAAGAAATCGAGAGGAATAAATGAGGAGAGAAGAAGAAGAAAGGGAAGAGGAAGAAAGAAGGAGAGAAGAACGAAGGAACTGGGGAAACATGGATAACGGCGAACGTGAAGAAAATCATGAACATCCCAATGGCCATGAAGAGGAAATAGGGGACAACCAGCATGGAGACACGGTTTTCATGCTCAAATTTCTGATTCGACGAGTACCTTGGGCTGTTCCTATGAATAATATCCCACCCTCAGTTTTGCCGAATTTTCATGGCAAGTCCATTGAAGATCCAGACGAATTCCTTTTTGAATTCAATATCCTCTGTCGTAGCTATGACTATACCTCCTATGTGCAGAAATTGAAATTATTTCTGACCACCCTGAAAGCAAATGCTCTGCGTTGGTTCATGAGTTTGGGTCATAAAACCATCACTACCTGGGAACAGATGAAACAAAAATTTCTTTCCAAATATAAAGATTATTGTAGAACCTGATGTTAAGATTTAATATGCTAAGACAGAAAATAGCAGCATTACATTCCATTTCACAATAATAGCATATACAGGATCACTGAAGAAACAACAAGCACAACATAAACACAAGAGACACAAATTTATCCTGGGAAACCCTCATGGGGTAGAAAACCCAGCAAAGCTTCCTCAATATAGATGACCAGCAATATACAAAGATGAAACCCTAAGACATGATCTCCTCCTCCACAATGGCAGACTTCTCCTCCACAAGTGCGCTATCCTCAAGTGAGTGAGTGTGTGTAATGAGGAATACACCTCCTCTATGTATACACTACTCCGACTTTTCTTTTACACAAGACATGTAGGATCGTATTTAACCAATGGGTTAAATACCCCACTACAACTAACTGGGACGATCCCTCTAGGGTGGTCTAATAACCCTTTGACCCACATAACTTATGCAGGGCCGACTCCCACTAGGGAAGTCTAATAACCCGAGTTACCACATTCCGACGAAGGAATAAACATCTCCGGATATACAATAAGATATTCACGGAGGAATGAAACATCTCCGGAATAATAAAGTACAATTATAATATTCTTTGAAGTTACAATATCTCAACACTCCCCCTTAACGAGAAGGATATTATAACAGCATCTACACGAGCAAGGAGTCATCAACATCATACATGATACATCTATAAATCATTGGAATCTTTCTCAACATCATCAGTAACTCAAGCAGTTACTGGAATATCTTCAATACTGGAACATCAACATCTTCAGTATTGAGTCTTTATCTTCTGCAGCACTCGAACAGCTACAACACCATCAACATCTGGATCCTCACGATCATCAGCATCGTCATCATATGATTATCAACATCGGAATCATCTCGATCTACAGCATCTGGATCATCACGATCTACAGCATCTGGATCATCTCGATCTACAGCATCTGGATCATCTCGGTCTGCAGCATCTGGATCATCACGATCTACATCATCTGGATCATCTGTATTAGTATCCACACCAATACATCAAAACATGTATTCTTACTAATACATATATCATCAAAAACATGTATTCTCACTAATACATCTATTATCAAAAGCATGTATTCTCACTAATACATCTATTATCAAAAGCATGTATTCTCACTAATACATCTATCATCAAAAGCATGTATTCTCACTAATACATCTATCATCAATAGCATGTATTCTCACTAATACATCCATCATCAAAAGCATGTATTCTCACTAATACATCCATCATCAATAGCATGTATTCTCACTAATACATCCATCATCAAAAGAATGTATTCTCACTAATACATCCATCATCAAAAGCATGTATTCTCACTAATACATCCATCATCAAAAGCATGTATTCT
The DNA here is from genome assembly GCA_027924585.1 of Larix kaempferi. Classification (NCBI taxonomy): domain Eukaryota; kingdom Viridiplantae; phylum Streptophyta; class Pinopsida; order Pinales; family Pinaceae; genus Larix; species Larix kaempferi. The sequence goes on from BSBM01000264.1 coordinate 8,420,999, forward strand.
CACTAATACATAGCAGCATATCCTGCAACACACACGATCATATTACAGGATGATCAATCCCGCTCTCTTTAGGACATAGGTCCATGGATGATATAATCCAGTCATGTACCTTTTGAACCGAAGTCCAGGGATGATCCAGCCCTATCATGTACCTTTTGAACTGAAGTCCAGGGACGATCCAGTCCTAACATGTACCTTTTGAACCGAAGTCCAGGGACGATCCAGTCCTAACATGTACCTTTTGAACCGAAGTCCAGGGACGATCCAATCCTATCAATTCTCGGAGACCTCATGTCTACGGCTCAGTTCATAGGACCAAAGTCCAAGGATGATCCAATCCTTACTGTACATTTAGGACCGCATCCAAGGATGACTTAATCCTCCACCGTACATTTAGGACCACGTCCAAGGATGACTTAATCCTCCACCGTACATTTAGGACCACGTCCAAGGATGAATTAATCCTCCACCGTACAAGGATGACTTAATCCTCCACCGTACATTTAGGACCACGTCCAAGGATGAATTATTCCTCCACCGTACATTTAGGACCACGTCCAAGGATGACTTAATCCTCCACCGTACATTTAGGACCACGTCCAAGGATGACTTAATCCTCCACCGTACATTTAGGACCACATCCAAGGATGACTTAATCCTCCACCGTACATTTAGGACCACGTCCAAGGATGACTTAATCCTCCACCGTACATTTAGGACCACGTCCAAGGATGACTTAATCCTCCACCATACATTTAGGACCACGTCCAAGGATGACTTAATCCTCCACCGTACATTTACGACCATGTCCAAGGATGACTTAATCCTCCACCGTACATTTAGGACCACGTCCAAGGATGACTTAATCCTCCACCGTACATTTAGGACCACGTCCAAGGATGACTTCCTCCACCGTACATTTAGGACCACGTCCAAGGATGACTTAATCCTCAACCGTCCACCAAGGACTTCATTCTCGAAGACATACGTCTACGGCTCTTCTTTAGGACTGAAGTCCAGGGATGATCCAATCCCCTCACATGTTCACCAAGAACTTCATTCTCGAAGACATACGTCTACGGCTCTTCTTTAGGACTGAAGTCCAGGGATGATCCAATCCCCTCACATGTTCACCAAGAACTTCATTCTCGAAGACATACGTCTATGGCTCTCTTGAGGATGATGCAATCCTATCATGTCCACCAAGGACTTCATTCTCGAAGACATACGTCTACGGCTCTCTTTAGAACATATTTTCAAGGATGATGCAATCCCCTTATCACCTTTGACTCTGTCTAAGGACCATCCACCAACCTCTCTGTCGGTATCACTAATATAGGTATCCTCATCATTGACCTCACTGTCGATGCAGGCAATCTCATCATGAGTTATCACATCACTCCCCCTTTCGAGGTGGGTCCTTCTGAACTATATTAAGTTTGTCTCGGAAAACTTTATTTGAGGTAGAGGTTTGGTTAGTATATCGGATCGGTAGAAGTTTGGTTAGTACATTGGTAACTTGTTACAAATTCAAACTTTTGGTTCCTTTCTGCACCATATCTACATCTATGTATCCATCTGAAGTCATGATCTCTAAGATAACATAGATCAAAATCTATCGTATCCTTTAGGTATTTCATCACACGCTTTGCAACTAACAGGTGAACACATCTGGTTTTCCACTAGATACTGACACAAGGTGTTCACAACAAAGCATATATCTGACCTAGTATTCTTTAGACACATCAATGACTCAATATTTTGTTTGTACAAAGTTCTATCCACTAACTCTGATGAGTCATCTGCTAACAACTTCAAGAGTGGCCATCCCACCACATCAAGTCCTTTTAATATTTCTCAGCATACTTTCCTTGGTTGAGAAAGATTCCTTCTGAGAATTTCCATACTTCCAGACCTAGGAAGTAATGCGTCAATCTGAGATCTTTCATTTTCATTTCTGCAGCCATCTTCTTCTTTCTTTTCATGATATGTTTCTTATTCTTTGTCAGAAAGAGATCATCATCATACAATAATGGTATGATATGTTCATCATCCACTACCTTAAGGTAAAGATTAGGAACAACTTTACTTTTGGTAAAGTCCAAGCTTATCAAGAGACTGTCAATTCTCTCTTACATCATTCACACTCTGCATTGAATGATCTTCTGCATATCTATCTGTGCCATCTCTCGTTAGATGGGTCTACTGATATGAGCCTCAATATCATTTGAACTCTGTGGTGAGTTCCTTCTTGCATCCATGTCATCTTTGTATAGAAACCATATTCAACCTTGTAGCAAAGGTTGAGATCCACATCACCCATGGTGATCATTAAGCTCATCAATTGATTATCGATCCTGGGAACCCATACAGAACCTGATTCACACTTCTTCTTTAATTAAATCATTAAGAGAATGGTCTTATCTAGCCACTTGGAGCAAAACATCTCATCATGATTCTCTTCCTCTTTCTAAGAGAATCTTCTAGCCACAAGCCTTCTATAGTGTGTTTGATTTGTAAATCGCTTGTTCAGTGTTCATCATTCATCATGATCTTTCCTACAAATCAAAATTAAGTACATGATTAGTAATACTTCATAATCATCAAATCATATTGACATGATAACCTATTATGCATACAGATATCATGCAACTTATTTTTACCAATACTTTGGCACAACACTTTCCCATATCCTGTATGCATGTAGTGGCTATCTAGATGCCTTCCATCTCTACCAGAACATACTATCGAGAGTGTGCGCAGCTCTCAGCATGTCAGCAAAGAGGTTTCATTCTAGACAAGCAACAATGGAATGTTTGTCCAACTTACCAATCATATGCATATTAGTAGTATACTGTTCAATGCTCTATGAATGTTTACACTCAGCATCATATATTCTATGCATACAACCTATTACAGGCAATATCATTTACTATTTCAAATAACAACTCAAATACTTATCTTTTATGTTTGTGAGGTTGCCTCCCGCTTGATCTTCTGTATGTATTTTGAACTTCTATTCATTCTGTACCACTGTGCATGCTCAAGTGTGCACTAGTGTCATCTTCATGATCTCATACACAAACATACATTCATTAGTATATTCTCAAAACATTCTAATTCTAAATAATCTTGAATATGTATAGTCATGATCATTAGTATTCAGGGTTTCAAGGAAGTCTTCTTTTACTCATGCATATTCTTGTTTGATCATAGTACTCTTCTAGTTAGTTAAATCATCAATCAAGATAAGAGACATAATGTGCATAAACCCTTGATTAACTTTATTAATAGGCATAACCAATCATACCAAGTATACTTATATAGGGGATCCTAACACAAGGTAAGATTCTAACTTGACATAGGAAAACATACCTGGATTAGTATACCTGCTTAGTTATGTACAACATACCTAAACAATCTCTTCAATGATTTAGAGATCCTGAGCTAGAACCTGCATGTCTCATAGGTTAATCATAATATATCAAAGTCATACATACCTCGTAACTAGAACAAAGATTATGGATGAGTCTTTGTCTTCATGTGGAACTTGATTTGTCTTTCGTGATGTACCTGAATCTTGTTAGCAGACAACATCAACCTCACACAACACCATAATGCATTAGTACAATCATATAGCTCTAATCAATGAATGTCTTCGATCATTCACATGCATTCATACTGTTACTAGGGTGATAAGACAATTCTAACATTAATCAAGATTGTACTAATAAATAATATGAAGACAAACACATCATGAACTTAATCAAGAATCAGATTTCAAGACATACCTGAACCTCCTTAAGTCATACCTGTCGAAACTTCTTGTAGTCTTCTTATGTAAGGCCTTAGTCTCAACTCCCCCTGAAACTTGATCTGGAGCTTGATTAGGGTTTTCTAGAGAAACCCTAAAAATTCAATCTTTGACTTTCACACTTCCGAATGAATGGAAGGACATGTCTTGCTGAGCTGATCAAACTAGCATACTTCAATTTTGAAATCTCCAAAATTTGACCCCTCAAAATTGCCTTTGAAACTTCTGGATCTTCTGGACAAGATCCTGAAGTAAGGTTTGATGAAGCCCACCCTTATACTCAATCAAAAGGTTTGATCCAATGCTCTAAACTCTTATTTTTCTGAGGAGCTTCCAGCCGTGGTTACAGACTTCAAAAATTCCAACTTTTGCTGAAGCCGTAATTTTCCATCTTTCCGATCAAAATCCCGAGCTAGGATTTAATCAAGCCCGGTCTTCTACCCAACCAAAAAATTCGATCTTGGTCTCTAAATTTCGATTTTCCTGAGTAGCATTCAGCCGTGGATTCCGATTCAAAAATTCTAACTTTCTCTGAAACCCTAAATTCCGGAAGCCATGAATAAAGGTGCTCCAAAAATAATTCTGTTTTGACAGAAATATGTACCTGATTGTTTCTGCTATAACTCCAAAATTTTGGCTCCTCAGGGTCTGAAAACGTTTTCTGCAGTATCTTGACCTATCATATTTCCATCCTAATAGGTCTGACCTCAATTGGATTCTCTAAGAGAGAGTTATGCCAAATGTCGCAACATGACCTGTTTTGGGATAATACCGGAGAGCAAACTTGTAGGGCGTGCCACATGTCACTTCTTGAACTTCGGACTTTGAAATAGTTTTTTTGAGATATCTCGCCCTATTTTCTTTCCATCCTAATAGGTATGAACTCAATTGGACTCTCTGAGAGAGAGTTATGCCAAGTGTCGCAACGTGACCTGTTTATGGGATAAAACAGGAGAGCGAACTTGTACGGCGTTCCACGTGTCACTAGTTCAACTTCGGCCTCTGAAAACATTTCCTGAGATAGTATAGTCTGTGTACTACCTGTCACATTTTACGAAATTTCATTTGGAGCTTCCTATCCCAAGTTATGACCTTTTTTCCAAGGTCACCTGATTTTGACTGAGATCTGGAAGAGGCAAAAACCCTAACTTGTACTGATCATAACTCACAAAGTACAACGAATCTGAGGGTGCCCTTTGGACACAAGGTACCTGGGGATGTTATCATCGACCTGTAAACGTTTCAGATCCTGAGCCCTCGCAAAAATAGATTTATAGCGAAAGTTCCACGATGACTGGTTTTTGCTATGTAAAACCCTAACCTTCAAATTGTTGTAAGTAAAGCAAGTGTCGTAAGTGCCATACCTTTCCTTCCTTCAGGTTAGCTCTGATACCATGTTAAGATTTAATATTCTAAGACAGAAAATAGCAGAATTACATTCCATTTCACAATAATAGCATATACAGGATCACTGAAGAAACAACAAGCACAGCATAAACACAAGAGACACAGATTTATCCTGGGAAACCCTCATTGGGTAGAAAACCCAGCAAAGCTTCCTCAATATAGATGACCAGCAATATACAAATATGAAACCCTAAGACATGATCTCCTCCTCCACAATGGAAGACTTCTCCTCCACAAGTGCGCTATCCTCAAGTGAGTGAATGTGTGTAATGAGGAATACACCTCCTCTATTTATACACTACTCCGACTTTTCTTTTACACAAGACATGTAGGCTCGTATTTAACCAATGGGTTAAATACCCCACTACAACTAACTGGGCCGACCCCTCTAGGGTGGTCTAATAGCCCTTTGACTTACATAACTTATGCAGGGCCAACTCCCACTAGGGAAGTCTAATAACCCGAGTTACCACATTCCGACGGAGGAATAAACATCTCCGGATATACAGTAAGATCTTCACGGAGGAATGAAACATCTCCGGAATAATAAAGTACAATTATAATATTCTTTGAAGTTACAATATCTCAACACCAGATATAGGAGAGAATAATTGTTTAAAATGGTCAAAAAAGAAGATGAGAGGTTGGAATATTTTGTTGAGATATTGTTATATAATTTATAGAGGTCCGATCATGCCGATATTGGGAAAGATGTACTGAATATTATCTTACTACATGGGATCAGAGAAGATTGCCTAGACATGCTAAATTTTTTGGGGAAGGGGGGTATCTTGAAAGAACCCTTTGAAAAGGTCACTGACTTATGTCGAAGATATTCGAGGGGATCCTCTAGAACCAACAATCGGGACAGAGAACGAGATCGGGATGTCCTCACCACGACACAAAAGTCAGCCAGTGGAGGGGCCACTCGGGAATAAATAGGAAACCTTATTGAGAATTTTAAAATAGATATGATGATCTCTATCTCCTTGCAGTTGGATATATTGAGAGAAAAATAGAGGCAAGCAGAAGAATATTTGGCACTTGGTGTGTTCTGTGCTAAATGCAGGAAGAAGCAACCACTGAAGGAATGTCCACTTGACAAGGTGGAGGTATGTCGAATATGTGAATTGGATCATGATACCAAAGAATGTCCTTCACTACCCAAAGTCAAAGAAGTCCTTTAGGAATCTACTTCAGATGTGGAGAAATCTTATTTCATCTCTCAGAAGAAGCCTTGGCAGCCTCTGAATCAAGGTATGAACCCATATGCATCACCTTTTTGGAATAATGTGAATAACATGAATAATATGAATAATCAGTTTCCTTCACATTATTCCTATTCTAACAACCAATGGAATCCACCTCAAACTTCAATGCAAAATACTAATCCTTGGATGCCATGGGCACAACAATCAAATCAGCAAGCTCCTTGGTCTCCTAGTTGGAGAAATTCCTTTTCCAGGAAATTAGTTCCCTCACAACCAAACTCCTCATCAACAGTATCAGCAGTCACAACTGCAACTCCAAAACAATGCTGCACCAATGAACGTACCACTACAACCACAACTTCCTGCTCAGCCTAACCCCAACCTGAATAATAAGGCAATACATCAATTTGAAACTACCAATATGCCAGCTTATTCCATTTCCCCAATTCCCTGCAATGACATACACTTACGATCAGGGAGGGTAGTGGAACCCATCGTCATTGAGGATGTTCCATCCTCTGTGACTAAAGCAAGAATGAATTGGAAATTCGAGAATTCAGTTAACACAGCAATCCCCATCATTGAGGATGTTGAAACTCCTACTGAAACACCAGTTGAAACAAAGGAAGAAACACACATTGAAACACAGCCTACACAACTAACAAGAGAACCACCATATCCTGAACGTTTGGACATACAGAAGACAGTGGAACAACCTCGGTTCAATCTCTTAGGAGAATTGAAGAATATTTATGTCAAGATTCCACTGTTACAAGTCCTTCATGATGTACCTATCTACGCTAAGACCGTTAGGGACATGTGCATGAAAAATCCAGTAAGGAAGCCTAAAGACCCTCCTACAGTCCATGTAGTGGGAAAATTGTCTGAATTGATAATGGGAAGGGCTCCACTATCTAAGTATGATGAACCAGGTAATCCTACTGTCACAGTATACATTGGGCATACTCAAATACCCAACGTCTTGGTAGATTTAGGTGCAACCATAAATGTCATGATCATCGAGACTGTAAGAAAGATGGGACTCACTAATCTCAGGCCTACCCCTACCATACTATAACTGGCTGATAGGTCCACTATCAAACCTAAAGGAATCTTAGATGACCTGGTGGTCACCGTCGATTCATGGGAATAACATGTAGACTTCTTAGTTTTGCAACCTAAGTCACAGCTGGGGGGACACCCGTTAATCCTAGGACGACCATGGTTAGCTAAAGATGATGCATGTATCAACTATAGATCAGGCTCCATGACGATTTTTGATGGGACTGACATTAAAAACCTGACCCTATATCCTCCATCCAAACCAAGTTATGATTCTAAAACTCTAGTATGGATGGATTTGGAGGAAGAGGAAGGAATTCATCCATTGTTGACAGTCGAGAAGGCCCTGACTTTCAAAATTGAAACTGAAGATGATTCCATCAACAGTTTCATTAGTGAGCCCACATCTATCACTAGACATGCATATCAAATTCTGAAAAACACCTTAAGTGAAAAAGAACAAGAATATTTGACTAAAGAGACTCTAGTTAGTGATGCTGAAATAATCCCAGTTATTAAAAACTCAAAAAGTACTCCAGTAGAAATCGAGCCTAGAAAAAATATGAACATTAATCTGAATCTTACGCCCGATGAACTGGAACATTTGATCACATTGCTAAAAAAACATAAGGGAGCATTTGCATGGGAATATACAGATATGAGGGGTATCCCTCAAATTTGTGTACCCACCATATTTATATCAAACGTGACTCTAGGCCAGTGTGCCAACCTCAACGCCGAATGAACCCGAATTTAAGGGATATTGTGAAGGAAGAAATTCAAAAACTCTCGGAGGTAGGATTTATCTACCTAATTTCAGATAGCGAGTGGGCTTCCCCACTCGTGATCGGACCTAAAAAGAATGGGAAATGGAGAGTCTGTGTAGATTACAGAGAACTAAATAAGGCAACTCAAAAAGACCATTTTCCCTTACCATTTATTGATCAGGTTCTGGACACCTTGTCTGGAAAGAAATTCTTTTCCTTTCTGGATGGATTCAGTGGTTATATTCAGATCCATATTGCCCCCAAAGACCAAGATAAAACTACCTTCACTTTTCCTTGGGGCACCTTTGCATATAGGGTGCTTCCTTTTGGTTTATGTAATGCATCGACCACATTTCAGAGAGTTGTGATTGGGATCTTTCCAAGATGGTTAACGATTGCATGGAAATCTTTATGGACGATTTCAATCCATACGGTAGTAGTTTTGATGAAGCATTGAAGAATTTGGAAAGAGTTTTAGAATGATGTCAACAAACCCACCTGTCTCTGAGCACTAAAAAGTGCCACATGATGATAGACAAGGGTATAGTTCTGGGGAAATTTATCTCTGCTGCAAGTATCTAGGTAGATCCAGCGAAAATTAAGGTAATCACAAACATTCCCACTCCTGGAACACAGAAAGAGATACATAGCTTCCTCAGGCATGCTGGTTATTACAGAAGATTTATAGGAATTTTTTCCTAGCTAGATTCTCCTTTATTTACTTTATTGATGAATGATGTACAGTTTTTTTGGGTAGATGCATGTCAAACAATGTTTGCAGAGCTCAAGAAACAGTTGTCCATAGCACCTATTCTACGAGGACCTAACTAGGCTTTGCCTTTTCGTATTTCTTCTGATGCTTTAGATACTGCTATTGGAGCAGTGTTGGGACAGCACGAAGGTCACAATCCATATGTTGTTTATTACATCACTAAGAATTCGGTCCCTGCTGAACTAAACTAAACAATTACAGAAAAAGAATTCCTTTCTATCGTTTATGCCATTAATAAGTTTAGACATTACATCACTGGGTATCCTACTTTCGTGCACACTGATCACTCATCTATTAAGTACTTAATGAATAAACCTATCACTAATGCAAGAGTAACTAGATGGTTGTTACTATTACAATAATTTGACATTACTATTGTACACAGACCAGGAAAAGAAAATGTTGTTGTTGATTTTCTTTCTCGACTTACTAACAATGTTGATGATCCACCAGTCGAAGATTCTTTTCTTGATGAGCATTTGTTCACAGTCTCAGCTCATTCCCCATGGTATGCAGATGTTGCTAACTATTTGGTTGTAGGAAAGCTTCCACCACACTTATCAAAAAGAGAAAAAAGGAAAATCATACAACAGAGTGCTAGATACTACTGCATAGATGGACATCTCTTCTACACATGTCCATATTTGGAAATCAGAAGATTGTTGATGTATATGTAACTTCGGAATGTATTTCATATATATTTATTGTACCCTTAGAAGAGATGTGTTATTCCTCTATAAGGAAGTGTCGTCATGTGGATTGACAAGTGTCACAAGTGTGTGTACTTACCGATGGGTTATTAGACCACCATGTGTGGGGTCGGCCCTGAAATATATATTATATTGTGGATGTATCTAGATAGACAAGTCGGCCCCATAGTGTAACTGGGAAAACATGCTAGTATAAATAGAGATCGGGAGATCTCTATTTTGATCACTCGGAAACTCACACTTCTCTCACTCAGAAAGTGGTGCACTAGTGAGGAGGAGGATCATCTGCTACTAGGAGACTATCTCATTGTATTTTGGTTCTACTTTGGTTGAGCCATTACTCTCTCTATCTTTGAGGAAGTTGTGGGGTTTTTCACCTTAGGGTTTTTCCCACGGAAACTCTGTGTCTCTTGTCTCTCATGCTTTTGATTCTTGTGATGCTTGTGATGCTTCTTGTGATTGTTATGCATTGATATACTGTATATGTTATTCTCTCAGTAAAGATCCAAGATTATTGTGAATTAATGCTCAAAATTTAACATGGTATCAGAGCTAACCTGAGAAGAAAACATTTTGCAGTGACGAAAACTTGAGTTTCTTGTTTATTGGGTTTCTCTCCATAGTTTTTGGAAACGAAGTATAGTAGATTCACTCTACTCATCAAGGAGAATCTATCTGTCCAATCAGAATTCAATTCTGAGCATTTTCAGATTTGGCCCTAAAAATTAGGGTTTCCACAAAAATAGGAGTTTCTGAAATCTGAAGACATAGCTAGAAGCTCCTTGCAAAAATCGAAGTTTAGAGCTTTGGATCGATATTTTTGGCTGGATAGATCTCCGAGAAACTCAAACCCTAATTTAGGGCTCTCCCAAGTGAACCCGGGAAGACAAAAAGACAAATCTGAAGGGTAAAGCTTTGCTGATCTCAAATTCTAAATACACCAAGCTGATCATCAAGGCCCATCTTTCTAACCTTTCAGAAATTTGAAATTCACATTTTGAATTTTTAGGGTTTTTTCGACAAACCCTAATCCGGGACCAGATCGAGTTTTCAGCATTTCAAGTGGTAAGACCTAAATATTTTCTATTTCCATTTGAAGTACTCTTTAAGATGTCTCTCCACACCAAGCTTGAGGATAAACTTGAAGGGGTTGATAACTTTCGAGCTTGGAAGTATAGGATTGGGTTAATCCTAGAAGAGAATGAGTTGGACTCATATATAAAAGAAGACATCCCTATCCCAGAGGATGAAGAGGCTAAAGTATTGCATAAGAAGAACTTGGTCAAGGCAAAGAGAATCATTGCTGATTCTATAAAAGACCATCTCATACCCCATGTGTCTTCTCTAAAGACACCCAAGGAGATGTTTGACTCTTTGACCAATCTATTTGAAGGGAAGAACATAAATCAGAAGATGACCCTGCGGAACCAATTAAAAGGAATAAAGTTTTAGAATGGAGAAATCATTCAATCTTATTTTTCAAGGGTCTCCCAGATCAAGGAACAACTACAAGCAGTGGATGAAATTGTGGAGAATGGTGAAGTTGTCATGACCACTATGGATGGCCTACCTAGGTCATGGGACTCCTTCATTCAAGGAATCTGTGCAAGAAATAAGTTGGTATCCTTCAGCAGACTACAAGAAGAACGTTCTCAAGAAGAAGCAAGGCTTGTGGCACGAGAAGAAAAGATGGGGAATGAAGATCAAGCTCTCACATCTCACACCAAGAAAAGGAAGTCCAAGAGAGAGCCATCTCACTCCAAGAAATCTTCACATCACTATAAAGAAAGAAGAATATGCTTCACCTATAATGAAAAAGGACATATTGCCATAAATTGTCCCAAGAACAAGAAGGACAACAACAACTTCAACAACAACAAGAAGGGCAGCAAAAGAAGGTTTCATGCTCATGCTGCCGAGGATGATGAACCACCCAAGAAGAAGGCTATGGCAGAAAGTGATGATAGTAATGATGACTCATCAAGTGAAGAAGAGTATGTTCTAATCTTTGCTCTTAAAGGTACTATCTCCCATGGTTTTAATGATTGGTTAATTGACAGTGGGACTTCCAAACACATGACTGGGTTTAAAGAATCTTTTGTGAACCTATCTGAACATGAATCACCCCATAAGGTGAAACGTGGGGATGATTATCAATACCCAATAAAAGGAAGTGGTGAAGCCTCCTACGACCTAGATTCTGGAAAATCTTTGAAGATGAAAGAAATCCTTTATGTACCTGGGCTCAAGAAGAATATTCTCTCCATCTCTGCATTGGATGCAAAAGGCATGAGGGTTGCATTTGTAGATGGCCAAGTCCAAATGTGGCCAAAGGGTAAAACAATCGATGATGCAGTAGTGATTGGAGAGCAAGAGGGAGGTTTGTATAAATTGAAGGGTCAACCTAAACATGCCATGGTACATGACTCCATGGAGCCAAGTGAACTTTGGCATAGAAGACTTGCTCATATGTAGTATAGGGCACTTCCAATTACAAGCAAGGCTGTAGAGGGTCTTCCTGAAATCAAGACCAAACATGAAGGTGTTTGCAAAGGATGTGCAAAAGGTAAGAACATTAAGAAGGCTTTCCCAAGCAGTGAAAGCAAGGGAAAAGATATCCTGGAAATCATCCACTCAGATGTATGTGGTCCTATGTCATCCAGTTCTCTGAGTGGGTATGTTTACTATGTCTCGTTTATTGATGACTTCTCCAGGAAGACTGTGGTATAATTGTTGAAGAAAAAAGATGAGGTGTTTGATAAGTTCAAGGAATTCAAAAACTTGATGGAGAATCAAACTGAAAAGAAGATTAAAACATTCAGATCTGACAATGGTGGAGAATTCACCTCAGGTGATTTCAAGAAGCTTTGCAGTGATTCAGGGATTAAGAGGGAGTTGACTGCTCCTTATAATCCTCAATAGAATGGAGTTGCAGAAAGGAAGAACAGAACAATCATGTAAGCAGCAAGGGAAATGCTGCATGAACAGGATCTACCTATTCATCTATGGGAAGAAGTAGCTAGAACAGCTGTATATCTGCAGAACAAAACTCCCCACAAGATATTGGACAACAAGACACCAGAAGAGGTCTTTTCTGGTAAGAAACCTGAAGTCCGCCATCTCAGAATATTTGGTTGTCCAGTATACACCAATGTCCCAAAGGAAAAGAGGACCAAGCTAGATCCTTCAGGAAAGAAGGGTATCTTTGTGGGTTACAGTGAAAGCTCAAAGGCTTACAGAATATATTTTCCAGGGTTCAAGAAGATTGATGTCAGCAGGGATGTAACATATGATGAAAACTCAGCATTCATCAAATCAAGGAAGGCACCTATTGAAGTTTATGAAGAACCTAAGGAAACTAGATTTCAAGACACTTCCATGACTGAAGCAGTTCCAGAAGTTGTTCGTGAGTTTGAATATCTGTAAGAACCTGTAGATCCACCCCATGAGGATAACTCTCACAAGAGGAAACCTGCATGGGCTAGAGAGCTCATTCAAGATGCAGGAATATTTGGCATTCCGGAAGAAGAACACAGAGCAAAGAAGAGAACCAGATCACATACCAGCTATGTTGCTTTACTCTGTGACATCATGAATAAAGAACCTTCCAGTTATGAAGAAGCAGTGGAAAAGAAAGAATGGAAGGATTCCATGGTTGAGGAATACCAATCAATAATGAAGAATGATGTTTGGGATGTTGTACCAACACCTAAAGAGAAGTCTGTTGTGACTTCTAAATGGATCTACAAAATCAAGCATGCTGCAGATGGCAGTGTAGAGAAATACAAAGCAAGATTCGTAGCTCGTGGATTCTCTCAGAAAGAGGGAATAGATTATGAAGAAACTTTTGCACCTGTAGCCAGGTATACTTCCATTAGAACAGTACTTGCCCTAGCTGCAACAATGAAATGGAAAATACACCAGATGAATGTCAAGACTGCTTTCTTGAATGGTGTAGTTGAAGAGGAAGTATATGTGGAGCAACCACTCGATTTTGAAATACATGACAGGGAGTGATATGTGTGCATATTGAAGAAAGCCTTGTATGGCTTGAAGCAAGCTCCCAGAACTTGGTATGGTAGGATGGACAACTTCCTATCTAGTTTGTGCTTTACCAAGAGTAAAGCGGATTCCAACCTTTACTACAAGGTTGAAGAAGGGAATCCTGTGATTCTACTCCTGTATGTGGATGACGTATTTGTAACAGGAGATGATAGATTGATTGCAGATACTAAGAGGAAGCTTGCTGTTAAGTTCGATATGAAAGATTTGGGAATGATGCATTATTTTCTAGGTATGGAGGTGTGGAAGATTGTAGGTGGGATCTTCCTTGGTCAAGGGAAGTACACAGTAGATATTCTGAAGAGATTCGGGATGATGGATTGCAAGGCCATGGCCACAACCATGGCATCGAATCTGAAGATTCTATGTGATTCTTCATCTGAGCTAGTTGATATCTCTATGTATCGTCAGATGATTGGGTCCTTGATGTACCTGATGAACACGAGACCAGATATTTACTTTGCTGTGAACACATTGAGTCAGTTCCTAATAGATACAAGGAGTGTTCACCTGGTTGCTGTAAAGCATGTTCTGAGGTACCTGAAGGGTACAGTGGATTATGGGCTCAATTATGAAGTGAATCAAAAGTTTAACCTGCAGGGTTATGTTGATTCAGATTGGGCAGGCAATGCTGCAGATAGGAAGAGCACATCTGGGTGCTACTTCAGTATGGGATCAGGTGTGATCTCTTGGTTCAGCAGGAAGCAGTCCTCCGTAGCACTGAGTACAGCTGAGGCAGAGTATGTTGTATCCTGTTTAGCTAGTTGTGAGACAGTATGGCTACGGAAGCTACTGTCTGAGTTATTTGATCTCCCATTGGATGCTACTGGTATTTTCTGCGATAACCAGAGTTGTGTGAAGCTATCTGAGAACCAAGTGTTTCATGACAGGTCGAAACACATAGAGATCAAATATCACTATATCAGGGATATGGTGCAGAGAGGAGCTGTGTAGCTCTTGTACGTTGGGACGGACGAGCAGATTGCAGATGTACTGACGAAGCCACTAGCCAGGGTGAAGTTCAAGTACTTCAGGGAGAGGATTGGCATTCTTCAGATTGATGACACTTCGAGGAAGAAGTGATGGACACATTTGCTGAAGCCATTCCAATCATGTTGGAAGGAGGATCCTTCACATGGATGTGGATGTAAGCATTGGATGATGAGCATCAGGATGATGTTCAGGTTTCTGCTTTGTATGATCAGTTGGATCATTATATGCATATGTATGTACGCATCATGTTGGATGTTGGATATGATCAGTTGGATCATTTATATGTATGTACGCATCATGTTGGATGATGGATATGATCAGTTGGATCATTTATATGTATGTATGCATCATGTTGGATGCTTGGACCATGTATCTGTATATGTATCAGGTGGATACATTGTATGATCAGGTAGATCATGTATGTTGATATGTATCAGGTATGATTAGGTGTATCAGGTATGATTAGGTAGATCATGTATGTTGATGGATACATTATGTGGATCATGTATCTATGTATCAGGTGAATACACTGTGTATGATGATATGTATCAGGTAGATGCATTATATGATCAGGATGATCGTCGATGACGAGCTTCTCCAAATGACATGCAGTAGGATGTTTCAGTGATGATGATCAGGATGATCATGTGTACATCAGGATGATGTATGGTGAGTATCAGGATGATACTTTGTGGTCGTGGATTAGGTTGTGCAAATAAGCATGTCTAGGAGATCCTATAGGTCGGAGTTGTCTACCCGTAATAGCCTGGGATCCTCTTTCGAGACATTGCTCTGGGAGGAAATGTAATTTGTGCCATGGGAGATTTCAGGTTGGAGTTGTGTACCCATAACATCTTGAGATGCTCTTGCGAGTTTTTGTCCTATGGCATGTAATTTTATCCTGGGAGATATGGATAGGATGAAAAAAGCCTCAGATGCTTCAGCCAGGTTTTTCCATGACCACATGTAATTTTCTCCTAGGAGATCTGGACAGGATGAAAAAGGCCTCAGATGCTTCAACCAAGTTTTGTGGTGCGATCACATGTAATGTGCTCCTAGGAGATCCAACAGGTAGAGTTGTGTGCTCGTAACAGCCTGGGATGCTTCAGCCAGGTTTTGTGATGGATCACATGTAATGTGCTCCTGGGAGATCCGACAGGTAGAGCTGAGTGCTCGTAACAGCCTAGGATGCTGCAGCCAAGTTTTTTGATGCACGTAATAAGTCCTGAGGATTCCACAGTATGGCTAGTGATGATGAAGACCTGTAGGTGGTGGGCCTACATCCAGTATGAAAAAGGACTGGCTTTGTAGAACTTCCTATGACGAGTAGAGTCAGAGATTGGTTGAGATAACAACAGCAGTGACGATGATGATGACGATGCATCGATGACGATGATCCCGAGAAGAAGACTTGTCTAGAAGGTCTGTGTCGAGAAATAACTTCCTAGTTAAGAGGGAGTGCTGATGTATATGTAACTTCGGAATGTATTTCATCTATGTATTTCATATAAATTTATTGTACCCTTATAAGAGATGTGTTATTCCTCTATAAGGAAGTGTTGTCATGTGGATTGACAAGTGTCGGAAGTGTGTGTACTTGCCGATGGGTTATTAGACCACCATGTGTGGGGTGAGCCCTGAAATATATATTATATTGTGGATGTATCTAGATAGACAAGTCGTCCCTATAGTGTAACTGGGCAAACATGCTAGTATAAATAGAGATCGAGAGATCTCTATTTTGATCACTCGGAAACTCACACTTCTCTCACTTAGAAAGTGGTGCGCTAGTGAGGAGGAGGATCATCTGCTACTAGGAGACTATCTCAGTGTATTTTGGTTGTACTTTGGTTGAGCAATTTCTCTCTCTATCTCTGAGGAAGTTGTGGGGTTTTTCACCTTAGGGTTTTCCCCACGGAAACTCTGTGTCTCTTGTCTCTCATGCTTTTGATTCTTGTGATGCTTTTCATGCTTCTTGTGATTGTTATGCATTGATATACTGTATATGTTATTCTCTCAGTAAAGATCCAAGAGTATTGTGAATTAATGCTCAAAATTTAACAAAGATGTGTGAGGGAGGATGAAACTTACAGTATATTGAAGGATTGCCATGATGAGCCTCGTGGGAGACATTTTGTTGATAAAAGAACTGGTGATAAAGAATAAAGCATTTGTCCAATAATGTTCAAGGATGCGAAGAAATATGTTTAGGCTTGTGACAGCTGCCAAAGAATGGGCCAGCCAAATAGACTAGATGAAATGTCACTTAAGCCACATCTTGAGGTTGAACCTGTTGATATATGGGCTCTAGATTTCATAGGGCCTATCAACCCTCCTTCGAAGGAAAAATCTTATATCCTAGTTTGCACAGATTATATGACCAAGTGGGTGGAGGTTGTAGCTTTCATCAAGGCCAATGATCAAGCTATAATGGATTTCTTATATGAAGAGATCTTCACTCGCTTTGGAGTACCCAAATAGATAGTTACAGATAGAGGACCACAGTTTGTGTCCCATAAATTGGAAGCCCTATTGCAGAAATATCACATTCAGCATAAGATAACCTCACCATATCATCCACAGGACAATGGTCAAGTGGAAAGCACAAATAAGGTAATTGAGGCTATTCTGACAAAAACGGCAAAGAGCCACCATAGAGATTGGGTTGAAAGACTTCTAGAAGCATTATGGGCATACTGTACCACATGGTGCAACACTATAGGTTTCTCTCCATACGAATTGGTGTATAGTAATAACGTTGTATTTCCCATTGAATTTGAAATTAAAACTCTAAAGAGAGCCATAGAAGCAAACCTGAACTTAACAGAGGCTCAGAGGAACCGATTGAATTAGTTAAATGAACTTGATGAGAAACGCACAACTGTTGTGCATCAGTCATCATTAATTCAACAACAATGCTCCAAATGGCATGATAGGATCATAAAGAAGAAGGTCTTCTGTGAAGGAGACTGGGATTTACTATATGATTCACGGTTCATGAGGGATTTTAAAGGAAAGTTACATACAAGATGGCTAGGACCCTAACAAATAGATAGGGTGTTTGACAATGGAACAGTCTGCTTGAACACTATTGATGAAAACCAGACACCATTATTCGCCAATGGTCATCGGCTACGACTGCATCATAAACCAATTTCAAAGAGCATTCATTTCGCATATTGCAGTTGATCCAGATTATCAACTGATGCATGAGCAGGGGTTTTCCCCTGTCCCTGAGAATTCTTAAAAAGAATTGCTGCAATTCTGCACAAAATTTTTTTGTACATAAATAAATCGTTGTTTTCTTTTATTTTATTTTTAAGCTTTGATTGGTTTGTTTTTTTAGAATTTTGTACAGGTATATGTGTGAAGGTTCACTTGAACAGAATCAGTCACGGTTCGGGCCAAGTGATTGTAGGATTCTAGTTGATCTTCCTATCTTTGGATGACTACTTGAAAGAAAACTGAACAATGTTGCAGCACCAATTACTCAACTAAAGCTTTTCCAACCTTCCTATTTTTGCAGTTGCAACTTCGCTAAATATTTCCAAATTTCCCTTTGTTTGTAGGTGCAACTCTAGTAAATCCTGTCGAATTTCCCTATTTTTGCAGCTGCAACTCCGCTAAATCTTACCAAATTTCCCTATGTCCACAACTGCAACTCTACTAAATATTGCCAAATTTCCCTATGTCTGAAGCTGCAACTCCACTAAATCTTTCCAAATTTTCCTATTTTCGCAGCTGCGACTCTACCAGATCTTTCCAATTAGTATCTGTGACTCTGCTAATTCCTCAGTTAAACGATTCTTCAATCTCCGCCAGTTTTTACCAGTCTGCTCTTGTCTCCACGAGGAACATTAGAAGCTCAGTTGTTCGCCACGTGCTCTTATTATTTATGCCAGCATGGATGTACTTAGTCGCCCGATCGATGACGACCAACTTATGGAAACATGTGTGTCATTATGTTCCTATTTGCTGATGTGACAATGAAATGGTGCCACTGTCGAAAAATGACGTCTCAACATTATATTGAAAGGTATGAGTTTTAATTATAAGCATAATTAGGCATGAATTGATAATAGAAATAATAATTATACCTTGTTGTTAGTTCCTGTCAGCAATTTGTAGCCAGTCAACTGAAACAAAAAACACGTCCAAATTGTCACCCGTACTTGCTTTATGACCGTCATTTTACCCGATTCGTGCGATATTCTGCCAACAATTTTATCCCATAACCATGCCAACTTTCCAAAAATACTCAAATCAACTTTGTCTATCCATCGACTATTTATGCACGTAGTAAATCCAACGTATGAAACTGGTAACTATTGCATTCGCTAGTAGAACTCGCAAAAGGTAAGCAATATGGGTATCTAGGTGAGATATGAACCTGTAAACATAGAATATCTATGCGAAAATAGGGAAGTCTTTGCCATCTTTTAGGAAGCAGGGTGGATAGAGTATTTCCAAAGACTAAACAGTTTCCATGAGGAGATGGCACTCCAATTTGCTTTAAACCTGACCAGCACTCAATCAGAAGTTAGAGGATTAAGGATAGACGTTACAGAGAAGACAATGGCAGAAGTTACAGGATTTCCCGGGATTGGGAGGAGATGGTTTGGTCAAAAGAGACACAATTTGACCGCAACTAAGGATTTTCTAGCAACAGAACAAAGCGTTTAGCTGAGAGGAAGAGGAACAGCATTGGAGACATTGCTAAGGTCTTGGAATTAGGTTGCAGTCTTTTTAAAGAAGTACATCACTTGTGATGGTAGGTACAGAGTAGTTTACATTTATGAATTTTTCCTACTTTCTCATTTGCGGCATGGTATATTACTAAATATTCCATTCTATCTTTTAAGAACCCTAAAAAGCATGGCTCATTATGTCAGAACTTCTCGGTATCCTCTATCTTTCCTAACAAATCATGGATTAATCAAATTGTTAGTTTTAAGGGCCCTTGCATATCATAATTTAACATGGGAACAATTTGTTGCTTGGCCAAGGGTACCCCAAGAACCTGCCTTGGAAATAGGGGGCATTGAGGTAGATGGTGATGACAGGAGCTCCTCAGATTCAGCTGGGGGAGGGATAGAGTGTCATTAGACCAATTGGAGGATGTTCAGGAGGAATATTTGGGGGAAACTGCAACAACATCAAACCTTGTTGAAGAATAAGTTACAATGGGGGATGTGGCAAATGAAACTGTAAATTTAGAAGCTGCAACGGCAAAAGCTGAAACTGGAGCAACAGTAGATGCTGCGATAGTGGAAGTTGTAGCAGTGGAAGCTGCAATGGAAGAGGAAGAACATTATGCAGAGGCATTGGAAGGACGATATATGGAAGTTCAAAACGTTGAAACCTCCCTTGGAATAAGGGGAACTATAATTCAGGAGGAGGAATTCTTTGCTGAAACAAGGTGAGCTAGTGAATTGAGACCCGAACCTTCCATCCCTGTCTCTAAAAATGTGGAGACTCTTGTGTCACATAAGAGAAGGAAAAGATCAAGTAGTCAGGGCCAGACACCTAGTCCTGCGAAAAGAAGAAGAACCAGAGTTGCTACTGCGGCAGAAGCGGTACATGTAATAGGCGAAAATATTGAAAATCCTATTCTAAAACCCTGATCACCCACTATTACACAAGAAACTACTGCAAATGAACCTCAAATTGAAAATTTACTTTTCTAGAAAGAGATTTTAAAAGAGGAAGTACAAATGCTTCAGGATGAATTGCAAAAGTGAAAAGAAACATGCAAAAAGCAGGCAGAAAAAAGCTTGAACACTTTGATTGAGGCTGCAAATCAGTTGGAGAATTGACCTCCTATTTTGGAGGATGGAGGACATGAGGAACTGGTATGTATAGAATGCGTAGATATATTCAAACTTGTAGGGTGTAAAGTCACAGTGGTGGAAGTAGCAGTATGGAAATTCGCACAAGCAAGGCAAGGAAGAGAAGAAATACCTACAGTGGAGCTAATGGAAGAAAATGAGCCAGAAGTGGACATAATTCCTTATCAGGAGCTACAAGAG
The DNA here is from genome assembly GCA_027924585.1 of Larix kaempferi. NCBI lineage: Eukaryota > Viridiplantae > Streptophyta > Pinopsida > Pinales > Pinaceae > Larix > Larix kaempferi. Next base: position 8,441,826 of record BSBM01000264.1, read on the forward strand.
GATGAAGAAATGCAATCCCATCCATCGACGGATACTGAATTACTCCCAGGTCAATCTCATTATGAAGGAGACATTGAAGTGATTCAAGAGAAATTTCAACGGTCTAAATGCATTGAAATTTTAGAATAGGAGGTTGTTAGATAAGGACCAAGACTCCAGGAATCTATCATTCTTGAGTGAAAAATTGGGGTCTTAACAATCTGAGTTGTATGATGTAATAACCCCATTTTGACCCTTAGGATATATTGGATTTTAATGAAAATATTGTATACATGCGATGTATGTTTCCCTAGCATGGAGATCAATGCCAAGGCCCCGCTAGTGGATGCTCATATTTTATTTAAAAAGGAAAGAATTTGATATTACGTTATCCATGTGCTATTAAGCCATGGAACATTGTAAAATGATGTAAATATTAATATTGCAATAAAAATACCAAAAACTGGTTATGGAAGCAACTAATAAGAGGGTGCCATGTGTATCCACTAGGGAGTGATGAGGGGGTTGTGGGGTTGAACCACATGCTTCCAAATGTCATCTTGAGAACCCATTTGACTTTCCTTGCTGACATTTAATTCTTTTGTAAGGAAGTGGTTGAAGAAAACAATCCATGGCTTCAATGGAGCATGGAAATCCTAGAAATTCGTATGGCGGGGTATGGGCTCTATTTTCTTGACCCACAAGTCACTCTACATCATGGGAATTCATTTTTTCCTCATTCCCATTCCATTGTTGATGACCAGAGCATCCATTTTCATCCATTACACATGCCCAACAGTGAGAAAAATCAAAAATCGAAAATTTGAATTAATCCATGTTTTGAAGTGCCAAAAATGCCCATAAATTTGTGTGGATAGTGAAATCCAATGGGGGATCCATAGACCTAAACCTTGGGGCGAATTTGAGAGTGTTATGCCCATAAATCCCTAGGAAAACGCTGATTTGATATCCCAAAAATCCAATTACATAGCAGAGTTATTTGGCCATAGAATTGAGAAAATCCAAGCGTGAATGACAGTGAAGAAGATAGAATAGAGGTTGGAATTGCTTGTCAAACCCAGTAAAGGATAGAATCTAAAGGATTTAGCATCTTGGACCTTTATATTCCCACCCTAAATATCACGGGAGGGAAGGGGCGCTTGAGGGACTATGTAGCAAAGAACAAGACCTTCCTTGTGTTGGATGTGGTAGGTATTGTGGGTGCCAAGGTTGTTTGGATTTAGTTGATATGCATGCAGCTATGCAGTTGAGCTCACTTGCTTAGCATCCTCCTCCTTTATCTCTTGCATGCTTGATAAACCAAACCATGTGTTGGCTTAGCATGACTGTTTGTGTGAAAACATGGCTGTGAGTGAGCCTGTTTAGTTCCTCCTTATTGGATACATAGCCCATCTCGAGGGTGGTCTCTCAGCTGAAAGAATATAGGCTAGACAGAGACCTATGGTTGGGTGAAACGTTGCTCTCAGATAGACAGTTGCTTGGACAGCTTCATCTTAAAGATAAGTATTCTCTCTAGTTAAAATTATGTCCATTCTATGTTCTGCAATGTTTTAATTTGATGATTGTTATTTATATGTTGAATGCATGATGTAATTGTGTGTGGAAAATGTTTTCATTCCGTTGTGTTTATTTGAGTATGAATCTGCACACATGAGTTTTATTTATTATGAATTTATTATTCATGAATGGGGCTGATTTTTCCGAATAAGCCCAAAATGTTAGTCATGTTCCCTTCGTTGCATTGGATGACAATGTGGTATTAGAGCCCATGTTGCAGTACTGGGGCTACTTGGGACAAACTATGAGTTTACATGCAGATATCAGAATGTTTAAAAGAGGTATTGATGAAGTTTGGGAAACATTTTGATTGAAACAATAACAAAATCAGAGTTCTCAGGTGTGGAAGAGGATCACACCGTTGCATAGGGATCGTCGAGAGCTTGCCAATGATACTAAGTTTTCCAAAAATGGACCTGGGATGAGAAAGTTACGAGCCTAAGAAGTTATGCAGTTGGGATTCTGACTTTCCGAACCCGCAATGGGGATTGCGGATTGCAGAATTTAGAAAGGAATTTTCGTTGGGGTTGCGAATTGGAATTCCACATTTTCGAGTTCTGCATTGTGGATTGCGGATTGCGGAATTGATATTTTTCGGAGTTGGGAAAATTGGCATTCCGCATTTTCGAGTTCCACATTACGGATTAAGTGATATTTTTCGGAGTTGGGAAAATTGGTGTTCCACATTTCTGAGTTCTGCATTGTGGATTGCGGATTGCGGAAGTGATGCTTTCCGGAGTTGGGAAATTTGGTGTTCCACATTTACGAGTTCTACATTGTGAATTGCGGATTGCGGATTGCGGAAGTAGAATTTTCCTGAAGTTGTAAATTTGGTGCTCTGCATTTCTAACTCCCGTATTGTGGATTGCAGAGGTGTAAATTTTTTGAAGTCGTGCGATTGGGGTTCCAACTTTCTGACTCCCGCATTGCGGATTGCGGAAGGTTGGACATTGGGTTTAAAAAAAAGTATAGAGCACGAAACTCGATTTTTGGATAGCATGAGCATTCGGAATCAGAATTGGATGAGTCATGTGTTGTTCTGAGGCCATTTAAAAAGGCCATGAAAGACGCAAAGAGGGTCTCGATCCCATTATGCTACAATTTAACATAAAATAGGAAATAATGACTTTTATAAAATTGATGTCCTGAAGCTTGGCAGAAGGTCGGATTGAGTTGAAATCGCAATGGATTGGCCATGGAGCAAGCACAGTGTCATGTTTGGAATCTTGGATCCAAAATCCAAAGGATGTGGAGTCGAGGTGAGAGAGAAGGCCAAAAAGCATTATTCCGGGCCACTTTTTGAGGATTTTGAAAATCTTGTAGTGGATGAAAGTGACCTTAGATGTAGGATTCAAGAAATCTATTGAACTAAACATTTCATATTCTCATTAAAACAATCAATTTTCGTTAGACAAATATTTTCCATAAATTCTCAATTTGGAAGATAGCCATTTTTGGCCAAAATTTTGAAATTTTGGGAAAAGTTAAAAGCAAAAAATAGTCAAACCCATAATTTTATAAAATTTTTCTGGTGCAGCAGAACGAGGATCCTAATATTGTTGAGTGTTCCTAGCTATATGGACTAACTTATCCCGGTAAAAAAATTTCCATGGTTCCTTCTAGATTTGCTTCTACAAACGGCTGAAGTTGGCTTTTTGGAATAAAATGTAATTGTGCAAAAAGTGCAGAATTTTGGTAAAAATTGTCATTTTTTAAGTAATGTGATTTCAACGCACGAAGTCGGAATGAAGCATATAGATAGGAATTGGAACGCTTATCTAGCAGGGAACAATGGTGCACAACCAGAATTTGAATGAGGTTTTCATATATCATAGATATTTAGAGCAAAAAAGTGCCTGTGACTATTTTGACAAAAAAAATTGTTGTCAATATGGGCCATTTCCAAAATTGCATGAATGGGGCAAAAGAAAAGAAGGCATAATAGCTCTGTGAATTATTCCATGAGTTTAATTCTATTAAATATTGATGTTTTATGTTTCTATATGCATTCCTAAGATGTCTAATAAATACCTTTATAATGCATAGTGGTTGCAGTTGATAAGAATTTGAATAGTTGTAGCAGAGGCAGCATATAGGGAAATGGGTCTCCAAAGGAAAATGGTGACCATGAATGATGCTCAGGATACTTATGAGCATGATGAATATGTGCAAGAAGAACATGCTGAGACTGAATCCAATGGGAGAAGGGAGAAATTAAATCCTCAGAATTTGGTGGAAACCATGATAAGCTTCAATGAAAGGTAGATGAAGGCTCAAGAGGAATCGAACCAGCTCAATGATGTTATTTTGTAGAACCTCACTGATATGCAGCAGAGGATAAACCTTGGGTCCAATACAAGCAATGTAGGTAAAGAATGAAGAGATGCAGAGAGTCACTCTAGAGGTCATTCTAGGAGGAGGACTCCAAGCCAAAGAAAGAGTTTCGTGAGAATAAAGCATAGAACACCCTCCTCAAGATCTTCTTCCAGCAGGTCATGTGAGTCCAGAGGTTCTAGAAGAAGTCCAAGACATACTTCTAGCAGATTTGAAGGAAGGAATAAATTCAAAGGAATTCCACGGTGAGAATTCAAGAAGGCAAGGCCTCCCACATTTGATGGAGAAGATGAGACTGGCCAAGAGGAAGAGGCATGGCTTCTTGGGATGAAGAAATATTTCAGGATTCATGATTACTTAGGGAATGAAAAGGCCAGAATTTCCATTTACAATCTAAATTGCATAGATTCAATTTGGTGGGAACACCTCTTGCAAGTAAAAGGGATCAATGAAAGGAGAATCAACTGTGAGCAATTTAAGAAGTATTTCAAGGAAAAAAACCTTTCTGCTAGGTATTATGACAGTAAGAGGAAAGAATTCAATGAACTCAAGTTGGGACAGAAATCTATGGAAGAACATGTCCATAAATTTTTGGAATTGTTGAGCTTTGTGGACTGTATCAAAGATGAGAGGGTAAATATCCAATGCTTCCTTGGGAGTCTACCTCAAAGTTTCAAAGATAGGATTGAGTTTGTTAACCCATGAAGTCTTGATGAAGCCATTAGGATGGAAATGCATTTCTATGAGCAAAGTAAAGGAAAATCATAGGTTCACCCAGCATGGAAAGGAAATCCAAGATGGAGGTTTGATCAAAGGAAAAATGGATTCAAGCCACCATTCAAAAATTGGCCAAGAAATTTTCCACAGGGCCAGCAAGCACGAAGTGGGAACAAACCAGCAGTAGCAGCAGAAAAGACATCAAAAGGGCCACTTCAGTGTTGGGGATGTGGAGGAAACCACATGCTTAAGGATTTTCCACATCGGAGGGAGAATCCCCAGAGCTTGCACAACTTAAAGGGATCAGCTACAGTGGAGGATGTGGCAAGGGAATCTCCTTGAATTTATGTAGTGTTGGATAATCATCAGACAGACCATCAATCAGCAGTGGTGGAAGTTGAAGGTAAGATTCCTAAGCAATCTATTTCTGTTTTGATTGATCCATGATCTACTCATAGTTATGTTTCTCCAAAAGTGGTTGAAGGTTGTTCTCTTAGAAAAGTGAAGCATAATAAGTCTTGGCTAGTTCAATTAGCCACAAGGACCAAGAGAAAATTGAGTGAAGTAGTGATGGAGTTCCCCATGGAGTTGAGTGGATTCATTACAAAAGTAAATTTGAATTTCCTACGATTAGGATCTTATGATGCTCTAATTGGTATGGATTGGATGGAAAGGCATAGAGCCAAGATAGATTGCTATGAAAAGGTACTTGAATGCATTGATGAAGAGGGAAGACTAAGATTGGTAAGAGGAATTCCCAAGCAAGTCTCAGTAAGATAGATTTCAGCCTTACAGTTGAAACATTTTTATAAGAAGGGTTTCCAATTATATGTAGCTCATATATCAGATTCATTGGAGGACAAATGACCAAGGATAGAAGACTTACAGTTGTTGAAAGAGTTCAAAGAAGTGTTTCCGGATGAAGTGTCGGGACTGCCACCAAAGAGAGATATTGATTTTACCATCGATCTTGTTCCAGGGGAAGTGCCAATTTCCAAATCTCATTTTAGAATGAGCACGCCAGAATTGATCGAGTTAAAGATGCAACTACAAGAATTAATGGACAAGAAGTATATTAGGCCAACTGTATCTCCTTGGGGAGCACCGGTGTTATTTCTCAAGAAAAAATATGGGACTTTAAGGTTGTGTATTGATTACAGGCATCTAAATAAAGTGATAGTCAAGAATAAGTACCCATTGCCAAGAATTGATGATTTGTTTGATCAAATGAAGGAATCTAAAGTGTTTTCAAAGATTGACTTGAGGTATGGTTATCATCAAGTGAGGATAAAAGAAGAAGACATTCACAAGACAGCTTTCCGAACAAGATATGGCCATTATGAGTTTACAATGGTGTCATTTGGTCTTACCAATGCACCCGCTACATTCATGTGTCTCATGAATACTGTCTTTAGCAAGTATTTGGATAATTTTGTGTTAGTATTCTTGGATGGAATTCTTGTTTATTCAAATAATGAAGAAGAGCATGATGAATAGATAAGAATGGTGTTGCAAGTTCTTAAAGAACACCAATTGTATGCAAAGTTAAGAAAGTGTGATTTCTATCAAAGGAAGGTACAGTATTTGGGTCATGTAATCTCAGATGAAGGAATTGCAGTGGATCCATAAAAGATTGAAGCCATAATGGATTGGCCTACTCCAAAGAATGTTATAGATGTTAGATCTTTTATGGGTCTTGTAGGCTATTATAGAAGGTTCATTGGAGGATTCTCCAAGATAGCTCATCCAATTACATCATTGTAGAGGAAGAATGTCAAGTTTTTATGGTCTAAAAAATGTGAGAAAATCTTTCAGCAACTAAAGGAGTTACTTAACATCGCTCATGTTTTGAATATTGCAGATCCAATGAAAGATTTTGTAGTATGAACAGATGCTTGCATTGAAGGGCTAGGTGGAGTGCTCATGCAAGAAGGAGTTGTGATTTTCTACGAGTCAAGGAAATTAAAAGAGCACAAAAATAGTTATTCCATGCATGACTTAGAATTAGCAGCCATAGTGCATGCTCTCAAGGTGTGGGGACATTATTTGTTGGGAAGCAGATTCGAGCTTAGGACAAACCACATGAGCTTGAAGTATTTGTTTGATCAGCCCAACTTGAATGCTAGGCAAGCTAGACGGCTGGAATTTATCTGTGAATTTGATTTTGAAATTAAGCATGTAAAAGGGAAAGATAATAAGGTTGCAGATGCTCTTAGCAGAAAATTTCATGTTGCAACATTAATTATTTGCAAATCAGATTTGAAGACAAGAGTTCTTGAAGCCCAAAACGGTGATGAAACATATCGTCGGGTTAAATAAAAATTGCAGCAGAAAAATATAGATGAAAAGTGTGCAGGGTATCAGCTTGGTGAAGATGATATTCTCCTCTATAAAGACATAATGTATATTCCAAATTGTGTAGATTTAAAGAAGCTAGTGATGGATGAATACATCAAATACCATACTCTGGACATCCAGGATATCAAAATAAAATATCAGCAGCAAGAAAGCAATACTTTTGGCATGGTTTGAAGAAGGACATAGCAGAATACATTTCTAGGTGTCAAAAATGCCAACAAGTCAAGGCAGAACATCAACATCCGGCAGGATTATTGCAGCCTTTTCCCATTCCAGAATGGAAGTGGGAAGTAATTTCTATGGATTTAATAACAAGTTTTCCAATGACAGTGAGGAAGCATGATTCAATTATGGTAGTGGTGTACAAGCTATAGAAGGTAGCTCACTTTATTCTAGTCAATTCCACTCATAAGACAAGTGACATAGCAAATATTTTCATGAAGGAGATATTCATATTGCATGGATTTCCCAATACAATAATTTCAGACCAAGGTACAAAATTTACTTCCAACTTTTGGAAAGGATTGTTTCAGGAATTGGGAACCAGATTGAATTTCAGTACAACCTATCATCCTCAAACAGATGGCCAGACTGAGAGAGTAAATCTAATTCTTGAAGACATGTTAAGGATGTATATGATGGATAAACCATCCAAGTGGGAGGATTACCTACACTTGGTAGAATTTGCATACAATAATGGATAGAATGAGTCCATTTGAGGCATTGTATGGAAAAGGATGCAGGACTCCAATGAATTGGATAGTCCGGTGAACAAGGTAGTGCTTGGGCCAGAGATGATCAAGGAAATGGGACCAGAAATTGTTAATATCAAGCAGAATTTAAAGGCAGCTCAAGACAAGATAAAGAGTTATGTATATTTGAAAAGACTGCATAAGGAATTTAAGATTGGGGATCATGCTTATTTGAGAGTGAAACCAAGGAAAAGTTCCCTAAATTTGGGGAGTTGTGCCAAGCTGGCACCAAGTTATTGTGGTCCATTTGAAGTCCTTGATAGGATAGCACTAGTTTCATATAGAATTGCATTGCCTGCTAACATGAAAGCTCATAATGTTTTTCACGTTTCTTTGCTTAAGAAGTATGTACATGATCCTAATCACATAATTGATTGGAATGTGATACAGGTGGAACATGAGGGAGAGTTCCTAGTGGAGCCTATGCGCATCCTTGTCACATTACTCCCGAACCGAGCCATTGGACATGTAAAGGTGCAATGGAAGCACCTTAGTCCCGATGAGGCTACATGGGAGCTAGAGGATGTCATGAGAGAAGAATTCTCATTTTTGTTCAATTTTGAGAACACCGAGGATGGTGTTGTTCTAAGGGGAAGGGGAATGTAATACCCCCATTTTGACCCTTAGGATATATTGGATTTTAATGAAAATATTGTATACATGCGGTGTATGTTTCCCTAGCGTGGAGATCAAGGCTAAGGCCCCGCTAGTGGATGCTTACATTTTATTTAAAAAGGAAAGTATTTGATATTAACTTATCCATGTGCTATTAATCCATGGAACATTGTAAAATGATGTAAATATTAATATTGCAATAAAAATACCAAAAACTAGCTATGGAAGCAACTAATAAGAGGGGGCCATGTGTATCCACTAGGGAGTGGTGAGGGGGTTATGGGGCTAAACCATATGCTGCCAAATGTCATCTTGAGAACCCATTTGACTTTCCTTGCTGACATTTAATTCTGTTGTAAGGAAGTGGTTGAAGAAATTAGTCCATGGCTTCAATAAAGCATGGACAACCCATAAATTCGTATGGCAGGGTATGGGCTCTGTTTCCTTGACCCACAAGTCACTCTACATCATGAGAATTAATTTTTTACTCATCCCCATTCCATTGTTGAAGACCAGAGCATCAATTTTCATCCATTACACATGCCCAACAGTGAGAAAAACTAGAAAACGCAACTATGAATTAATCCACATTTTGAAGTGCCAAAAATGCCCAGAAATTTGTGTGGACAGTGCAATCCAATGGAGGATCCATAGACCTGAACCTTGGGTCAAATTTTAGAGTGTTAGATTCCTATAAATCCCTAGGAAAACCCTGATTTGATAGCCCGAAAATCCAATTACGGGACAAAGTTATTTGGCCAAAGAATTGAGAAAATACAAGTGTGAATGACAGTGAAGAAGATAGAACAAAAGTTGGAATTGCTTGACAAAACCCACTGAAGGCTATAATATCAAGGATTTAGCAGCTTGGACCTTTCTATTCCCACCCTGAAAATCACGGGAGGGAAGGGGTGCCTGAGGGACTGTGTAGCAGAGAAAGGGACCTTCCTTGTGTTGGGTGTGGTAGGTATTGTGGGTGCCAAGGTTGTTCGGATTTAGTTGAGATGCATGTAGCTCTGTGGTTGAGCTCACTGGATTAGAATCCTCCTCCTTTGTCTCTTGCATGCTTGATAAACCCAACCGTGTGTTAGATTAGCATGATTATTTGTGTGAAACCATGGTCGTGAGTGAGCATGTTTAGTTCCTCCTTAGTTGATACATAGCTCAGCTTGGGGGTGGTCTCTCAGCTGAAATAATATAGGTTGGACAGAGACCTATGATTGGATGGAGCGTTGCTCTCACATATCCTGTTGCTTGGACAACTTCATCTTAAAGATAAGTATTCTCTGTGGTTAAAATTATGTCCATTTTGTGTTCTGCAATGTTTTTATTTGATGACTGTTATTGATATGTTGAATGCATGATGTAATTGTGTGTGGAGAATTTTTTCATTCCGTTGTGTACTTTATTTGAGTATGAATCTGCACACATGAGTTTTATTTATTATGAATTTCTTATTCATGAGTGGGGATGAGTTTGTTGAATAAGCCCATAATGTTAGTCATATTCCCTTCCTTGCATCGGATCAACGAGAGGGGATGTGACATATGAGCAGTTTCCTTTTATGATTTTATATGTTGGATATTGATGTGTCCTCATGAGTATCATGTTAGATTATATCCCAAGAAGCAATTGCAAGATTACTAGTTTCCTAGGGGACATTCATGTCGTTGTTATGTGTTATGTGTTATGTGTTGCTATGAATTTTTATTTCATTCTGTAGCTCTAGTTGAATCTCGGGTGAACTGTCATGTCCCCTCCCATCGATCCAACGCAAGGAAGGGATCATGACACTAAGATCTGGGCTTTTACACAATACTCATCCCCAATCATCAAATCCACAACGATAAAGCAAATGTGTGCAGATGCCATTCAATTTAACACAACAGAAGTAATATTCTACACACACATATAACATGCAATTTCCACCATAGGGATAAACATGCACCTATTTAAAAACATTTGCAGAAGTAAACACATAAAGAGAATACTTATCTTCATTGTGCAATTATCCCAAGCAACTAGCTATGTCGCTGCAACGTTCCACCCAGCCATAGGTCTCTGCCCAGCCTATATTCTTTCAGCACTCAGAGACCACCCCTGAGCTGGGCATGATATTTACAAGGAAAAGGGGATTCTAAAGCTCATACACAGCCAAATAAACATTGCATCTAAGCCAAGCCAGTCCACAACTGGGTTTATCATGCTAAGTCTAAACCCTCTTCATTTTTGGATGCTTGCACTCAAGCTCAAGCCAAAGCAATGGATACCCATAACCCATACCCCAACACACACTACTTACACACAACAAAACTCCATCATTGGGCATGGATACATGTTTTTGACAAAGGGATTTAGAAACAAGATGGCCATGGGTTTTCCCTAAATTGTTTCCAGCCAAAAATGGATTATGGGGTGGGGGAAAACAATCACAGGGAGGAAAACAATTTCTCTCCCAACTATCTAAGCATTCAGCAACCAAAACAATCTCTATGGAACCCCAATTCGATTCCCCTTCTTCCCCACTGGTATACAACACAAAAACGCCCTTCTTCCAGCTGAGAATGAAGGAAAAAACAGAATTTCGATGAAGAAAAACACCCCGCCGGCTCCCAACTCGTGAGAGAGCCAAAACTGGTTCATGGGTAATGGCTTGGGGAGCAATTTCATGGCTCCTTTCTTTCCCAAGAATTCAAACTCAATTTTCTATGAAGGGTGGCTTTCCCATACCCGAATTTGGACAGCCATACCTCTCCATTCCCCAAGGCATTAACTACTTCACCCAACTCTTGGGAGAAATGAATGATTGGGTACAAAAGTCAACATGGGTAGTTGAGGGTTTTATGGGTTCTCTTATTAACAGTTGGCTTGACTTGATTGGCTCCAAGGGTTTGAATATTTCCCTCCCAATTCCTTGTAAAATCATGCCCCCATCTCTTGTTGCATTGCATAGCTAGTTGTGGGTATTTTATTAAAATGCATATTTACATAATATTTGCAATTCCATTGTGCTTGGCTAGAACGTAAACCATATGCATCAATAAATCGATGGCGCGCCTTGGCCTTGAGCTCCTCACCGTGATTTTATAACAATATTACATCATTTACATTTTAATGCAATGGGGTCAAAATCAGGATATTACAATCCCCTCCCCCTTGGAATAACACCGTCCTCGGCGTTCCAACACTTAGGCGTGTCCTACCTTTCATCTTTTTAGTTTGAACTTTTAGGACCAAGTACTTTGGCTTCCAAAAGCTGCTCCTACTGGCTTTGATCTTCCAGCTCTACAGGTGGGCATTTCTCCACAGCAATCCCTTCATTTTATTTATCTTCTAGCTAATCTATGAGTCTGGAATTTCATGGATGCCATCTTCCTTGTTGTCTTGACAACTATTTGAGGAAAATTTCCATCCAAAACAAATAGCTTTTGGACTGCTGTCATGGCCAATGTGCACAACTGGATCTCACTTGGCTAGTAACAGCTGCAAACAATGGCTTTCAATTTCTCACCTGTGAGATTCGTCATGGTAATTCCTGTTAGGCCAAGCATAACACAATATTAAAATCAGTCAATTATTTTCCCAATTGACATGGAAATTCTATGCTTCACTTATGAGACTTCCACACTTTTCATGCTTTCCCAACATACACATGAACTCATTCATGTCCATCATTTCACAGGGAAATAACTATTTGAACATTCACAATTCATTTCAAGCAATTAAGCACAATCTATTTTCAACCATGACATGCACTCAACAATATTTGTTTCTAAGATGCATCAGTCAAAAGGAAAGAGAAGAGTAAGAGTTTCCCCCTCTTATTCTTGTTCCAATCTAGAGCCACACCACCACTGTGGTTCTATGCTCCTTAGCCTCTTTCACGTCAATGTGAATTCTTAACTTTTCCTTTCTTGGCTATGACACTTAGTGTCTAATGTCTATCTAAGGATTTTCAACTAGGGAACCCTTCCCTGTTGTTTCCTATAGAACCTTTGGCTTCTAGGACCCACACATGTCCACTAGCACCATCTTTCATTATTTCTCATACTGAGCTCTTTAGGATGGTCATATGTCCACATGCATCCATATGATGCCTTCATAGTTCTTGCTTCCAACAATACCTACACTCAAACATTGAATCAATTCACATGTTTAGTTTATTTTCATAGGGTTTATCTCTAAACAAGAGTTTGAGGAATCATAACCAAATCAAATACACACGTATATTTATAAGCAAGAAGCTACAAGATAACCAAATACTTATCTGTATTGGATGTCTTCACTTTATTCCACAGGCTCCTTTGCTTTACAAGCATTGGATTGTCCATCGATATAATAACGAATATTGGGATGGCACGCAGGCTACTCCACAATCATTCGAATAGGCAATGCCAAGCCAATATGTCGACTGGATTTATCAGACATCCCATTCAACAATATGCTAGGCCATTACTCCGGCTGGTTTTATTAATTACTTAAAGAATGCTTGGCCAACACGCCGGCTGCTCCACAACATCAAGTAGTTAATTCCCAACCAATTACTCTTTGTATTTACCAAGCATTTGTAGCGACCAACCAGTTACTCTCTGCAAGCCTTGGGATCGCCTATGGACTTGGATGTTCGTCCAGCATACATGATACTCCACCACATCATTCGAATATCCAATGCCAAGCCAGTGCATTGACTAGGTTTATCAGGCATTCCATTAACCAATATGCTAAGCTAGTTCTCCGACTAGGTTTATCAAGCATACAAAAAACAATATGCTAAGCTAGTTCTCCGACTAGGCTTACCAAGCATACAAAAACCATTATGCTAAGCCAGTTCTCTGAATGGGTTTATCAAGCATACACAAACCATTATTCTAAGCCAGTACGCTGATTGGGTTTATCGGGCATTCCATTAACCAATATGCTAAGCCAGTTCTCCGACTGGGTTTATCAAGCATACAAAAACCAATATGCTAAGATAGTTCTCTAACTGGGTTTATCAAGCATACAAAAACCAATTACTCTTTGGATTTACATAACCCATCACCAAGCATTTGTAGCTCCCAACCAATTACTCTTTGGATTTACCAAGCATTTATGGTCCTTTCAGGATCCTTGCTACCTGCAATGACCAAAGTTTCCAACAAAGAAACAACAGTGTATCAGCTTAGCTGTTAGAAGAATTATACCTGAAACCTTTATTATTCCGAACAAGAAATAAATGAAATTGAATACTTATCTGTATTTTCCATTTCCTCTCTGGTCCACAGGGTCCTGCTTTGCTTTGCAAGCCTTGAGATCGCCTATGGATTTGGATGTTTGGCTAGCATACATGCTGCTCCACCACATCATTTGAATATCCAATGCCAAGAGAGTACGCTGTCTGGGTTTATCAGGCATTCCATTAACCAATATGCTAAGCCAATTCTCCGACTGGGTTTATCAAGCATACAAAAACCAATATGCTCAACCAGTTTTCTGAATGGGTTTATCAAGCATACAAAATCCAATATGCTAATCCAGTTCTTCGACTAGGTTTATCAAGCATACAAAAACCAATATGCTAAGCCAGTTCTCTGACTGGGTTTATCAAGCATACAAAAACCAATATGCTAAGCCAATTTTTTGAATGGGTTTATCAAGCATACACAAACCATTATGTAAGCCAGTTCTTCGACTAGGTTTATCAAGCATACAAAAACCAATATGCTAATCCAGTTCTCCGACTAGGTTTATCAAGCATACAAAAACCAATATGCTAAGACAGTTTTCTAACTGGGTTTATCAAGCATACAAAAACCAATTACTCTTTGGATTTACATAACCCATCACCAAGCATTTGTAGCGCCCAACCAGTTACTCTTTGGATTTACCAAGCATTTATGGTCCTTTCAAGGTCCTTGCTTCCTGCAATGACCAAGGTTTCCAACAAAGACACAACAGTGTATCATCTTAGCTGTTAGAAGACTTATACCTGAAACCGTCATTATTCCAAACAAGAAATAAATGAAATTGAATACTTATTTGTATTGTCTGTTTCCTCTCTAGTCCACAGGGTCCTGCTTTGCTTTGCAAGCCTTAGGATCGCCTATGGACTTGGATTTTTGGTTAGCATACATGCTTCTCCACCACATCATTCAAATATCCAATGCCAAGCCAGTATGTTGATTAGGTTTATCGGGCATTCCATTAACCAATATGTTAAGCCAGTTCTCCGACTAGGTTTATCAAGCATACAAAAACCAATATGCTAAACCAGTTCTCCGACTGGGTTTATCAAGCATACAAAAACCAATATGCTAAGACAGTTCTCTAACTAGGTTTATCAAGCATACAAAATCCAATTACTCTTTGGATTTACATAACTCATCACCAACCATTTGTAGCGCCCAACTAGTTACTCTTTGGATTTACCAAGCATTTATGGTCTTTTCAGGGTCCTTGCTTCCTGCAATGACCAAGGTTTCCAATAAAGAAACAATAGTGTATCAACCTAGTTGTTAGAAGACTTATACTTGAAGCCTTCATTATTCCAAACAAGAAATAAATGAAATTGAATACTTATCTATATTGTTTGTTTCCTCTCTGGTCCACAAGGTCCTGCTTCGCTTTGCAAGCCTTGGGATCGCCTATGGACTTGGATGTTTGGCTAGCATACATGCTGCTCCACCACATCATTCAAATATCCAATGCCAAGCCAGTACGCTGACTGGGTTTATCAGGAATTCCATTAACTTATATGCTAAGCCAGTTCTCTAACTGGGTTTATCAATCATACAAAAACCAATATGCTAAGCCAGTTTTTTGAATGGGTTTATCAAGCATACAAAATCCAATATGCTAAGCTAGTTCTCCGACTGGGTTTATCAAACATACAAAAACCAATATGCTAAGCCAGTTCTCCGACTGGGTTTATCAAGCATACAAAAACCAATATGCTAAGCCAGTTCTCTGACTGGGTTTATCAAGCATACAAAAACCAATATGCTAAGCCAGTTCTCCGACTGGGTTTATCAAGCATACAAAAACCAATATGCTAAGCCAGTTCTCCGACTGGGTTTATCAAGCATACAAAAACCATTATGCTAAGCCAGTTCTCCGACTAGGTTTATCAAGCATACACAAACCAATATGCTAAGCCAGTTCTCCGACTGGGTTTATCAAGCATACAAAAACCAATATGCTAAGCCAGTTCTCCGACTGGGTTTATCAAGCATACAAAAACCAATATGCTAAGCCAGTTCTCCGACTGGGTTTATCAAGCATACAAAAACCATTATGCTAAGCCAGTTCTCTGACTGGGTTTATCAAGCATACACAAACCAATATGCTAATCCAGTTCTCCGAATGGGTTTATCAAGCATACAAAAACCAATATTCTAAGCCAGTTCTCCGACTGGGTTTATCAAGCATACAAAAACCAATATGATAAGCCAGTTCTCCGACTGGGTTTATCAAGCATACAAAAACCATTTCCAAGCCACTACACCAACTGGGTTTATCAGGCAATAAGAACAACATAATATGATTACGTGGCTCCTTCTCCTATGCAAACTATTGGTTCCCTCTAGGAACTCCATAGGTGACTCACTCGACTGCAGGATATCATGGACCCACAATACCCACTCACACTACATAGGGATGATACCCCTTTTCTACTACACAGCTCCTCAGGCCTATCCATCCCTTCTAGTGTTCTTTAGTGTGAGCGTAGAAAGGTTACCACTTCCCATACAGTCCTCTTGAGTACCCTCTCTTCACATTGCCCCTTAACGTGCAAAACCAAATTGCATATGTATAAGCTGACAACACAAGAAGGATAAGCAAGTTCATCAATATTGCTACTCTAAAATTGTAACCATATTTCATAACATTCACCATCAAGTATTGAAACACCAGGAATGCATCCATTCCCTTAGGGTGTAGTCAATATTGACAACCCTAACATAACCCATCACCCAAAAGGTATGCATCCTTTCCAATGTGAGCCATGTAGGCCCTAGTCACACTCAAGCAGTCTAGAATAATAATAAAACATGCTTTGCATATTAAATCTAATAACCAGGCATGCATATTCTTAGTTAAGGTCACATAATACTCATATGTTTTACAGATGTATCTTTTCTTCATTTGCAAAGAATGGGGGCTCCCTTCTCTGAGTCAACAGTCCTTCGGTTTGCCACCCAAATCTTTTCACATTCCATAACCCACACATGCCTTCTTGGAAAAATTTTACTGTCTCACTGACATGATTTACCAACATGCAGTTCGGCTAAGACATTATCAAAATTTACAATGGCGTTTCACCCGAATCCCATTTCCAAAGCATGGGATCCTTCCCATCTAGTTTGGCTTCTACAGGCCATCACACATGGTCTTCCTGCAAGGTGTCTTCCTGACACACTCCTCAAACAACCAAACAATCAGCAACATTTAACAATCAAATTCAAATCTGATTTCCCTAATCAGTGAATGGCATTAATAATTAAATTCAAACATGAATTTACAATTATGTTTCCTACAGAAATTAGTTTGTTCAACCATGAGGCTATCCTCATATTGTTTGGCTCTTGTAAGTGGTATCACTCTGTCCATTATGGTTTTACACTTGCTACCATACATGAACATCAACCTACGACATGTCCTCCTGACACAACTTTATATAATCCAAACAATTATTAGCAATTATTAGCAAAAATTCAAATCTGAAATTTACAAATCTGTTTTCCTACAGAAATTAGATTTGCAACCATGAGATTATTCTCGTAAACTTAAACTAGAAAATTTTCAAATTTGTTTCATGCATAAGTTACAACCATGAGAAACTTCTCATAACCTTTGGCTTCTACACATGGTAGATCTCGGTCTTTACTATGGACTTATCCTCATTGCCATATGCAAGACTTTTCTACCTGAAATCTGAACTTCAATCATCCAAACACGTTGTGAGTATCTATGCATATAATCTTTTCATTGCTACAACAGTCACTGAAGTGATCTTAGAATTATAATGCTCAATAATTCAAACACTTTCAGCTGTCAACATTTGAAATGCAATGAAATATATACATCTGTATATGAATCATTATCATAATAAAATTGCAATACACAATCACATTATCCGTGCAATTTAAATAAAAACACCAATATTCCTTACATCACAACCATATTCCTTTTATGCAACTCTGTCCTTCCAACAGAGCACTCTGGTAGCCCATCAATATGTCTACCTTCTTCATGCAATCTTTCTCCTGCATTCATCGCATCTCATGAAATGGTCTCAGGATTAACAATAGTTCACCATTCCATCTATTATCTAACTGCATTGAAACATATATATCGCAACCATGCATTCACACAATGCATCTCAACTTGCGCACTCACACATATGCATGCACATTCACAACATTTACATAATATTTTAATGTGCACTCACTCAATTATTTCTTGCATGGATTCATGAATACCACAATGTCATGTCATTCATTTCACAATGATTGTCTCATAGGGCATGTGCTACCACAACATGACTATAAGTCCTTACTTGCTTTGGTTGTTAAACTCACAACCAATATACACAAATGGCATGATATAATTTCATATGAATGCATTGAGGTTTCTAAGAAACTATAGGGTGCAAGGCTCCTTTCCTTCACTTACCCACACCTCACCATACTCGGTGGGTTGACATTCATATTCAGGCACTCAATACAACATGCAAACCAAATCAACATAGTTTAAACATAGTTGAAGAGACCTTACCAAATCCTCTTTCAAAATTCATGCAATTTAAGCACAAATAACCATCACCTGCATGGTTATCATTAACATTGCTTTATGTTACCTGATTAGTTGGCTTCTTACCAAGGCTTCACAGTCCTTTTTCCAACCTCATGATCATAGATTTGTTGCCCCAACCTTTCTTCATAAGGTTGTTGGTCATATGCAACAACATCATCCACATCTTTATCCATGCTTCGGTTGTCTTTGGTCCTACAACCAATGCGAACACAACTAATTATTAGCAACCACAATAATTATCTTAAGTGGCTCATTGCATATGTAAAACCTCACTATTTTACCAATATGCAATATCATATATATATGCACAAACATTTTCACATGCACTGTGCAATGTCTATTAGTATTCCAACTAGTGCATATTCACTTCATCTATCTAATCTCTTGCATTTTCAATCATGCTTCTATGGTCTGATTCGTACAACCATTATCAACAACATTAATTGTCATGAACCATAGGCAATACCATTAATGGGCTATTGCATCTTTAATTTCACTACCTTTACCCATATGCAACATCATGCTCATGCATAAGCAATTCACATGCACTATGCAATGACTCTTTAATCATGCCCACTAATTAATATGCATTTAATCTGCTACTCTCTTGCATTTTCAGCATCCCTATGCCATAATTTTCAGTATATAAAACTCAGGAAATATAAATACAATAGCAAGAGAGGAGTTAAGGAATTCTCTCTTTCCAATTCTCTATTATGACATGGAGTTACTCCTCCACATCATAGCTGAAATTTTCTTGGCTTCCCTACCAAGCACACAAGGTTTCATTAGTTGTGATTTCTCACCAAGTAGCAATTCAATACATATATGAATGTAAAACATTCATACTTGCTATTTTCCAAGCATACACTTATTATGCTGAAAACAAAAATAGTTTAAGGTGAGAAAATTCTCTCTTTCATCCTCCATAATGGATATTACAACCCATTACTCTTACTAAGGATTCCACAACCCCTTTATGCAATTCACAGTGCAAATTCTAAGTATAGAGAATGCCTTTCATACATTCAATGACTATCTCCAGGGGACGATGGGGGTCAAGGGGGCTTGCCGTTTTTGCGGACTTATAGTTTTCCCCCTGACCTGTTTTAGAGCAACTAGCGATTTTATGCCAACCGTTTCGGAGCAAAATTCCCAAAATTTCGTCGATCGTCGATTGCTAACCGATTCTTATGCCGACCTCCGACCACCGATCGAGTCTTACTCCGACTGCCGACCGTCGACCGATTCTTACTCCAACCGCCGAACCCCAACCGAGTCTTACTCCGACCGCCGACTACCGACCGAGTCTTACTCCGACCACTGGCTGTCGACCGAGTCTTACTCCAACCACCGACCACCAATCGCCGACTGTTTCGCTGCAATCTCGCCAAATCTTGTTGACTATGTTGCACAAAACTCGCAAAATTTCGCCGAAATGCGTCTCTGGAACTCAGCGAAACTCGCCGACTGTTTTGGCGTTTCTGGCTTATCTTCGTCGACACAGTCTTGGCAGAAAACTCAGAAACACTTAGAAATTTTTTTCAAATTTTGAAATTTTTGAAATTTTTCTTAATGATCAGTGTTGAGCAGCAAGAATACTTAACTCTACAAGTTGTTCAAGTTGGCCCATGTAGGCCCAATGTTGTAGCCTTCGCTCTGATACCAATCTGCCATGTCCCCTCCCGTTGATCCAACGCAAGGAAGGGATCATGATGCTAATATCTGGGCTTTTGCACACTACTCCGCCCCATTCATCAAATCCATATCAATAAAAAAATGTGTGCAGATGCCATTCAATTTAACATAGTAGAAGTAATATTCTACACACACATATAACATGCAATTTCCAGCATAGGGATAAACATGCACCGATTTAAAAACATTTGCAGAAGTAAACACATAAAGAGAATACTTATCTTCATTGTGCAATTATCCCAAGGAACTAACTATGTCACTGCAACGTTCCACCCAACCATAGGTCTCTGCCCAGCCTATATTCTTTCAGCACTCAAAGACCACCCCCGAGCTGGGCATGATATTTACAAGGAAAAGGGGATTCTCAAGCTCATGCATAACCAAATAAACATTGAATCTAAGCCAAGACAGTCCACAACTGGGTTTATCAGGCTAAATCTGAACCCTCTTCATTACTAGATGCTTGCACTCAAGTTCAAGCCAAAGAAATGGATACCCATAACCCATACCCCAACACACACTACTTACACACAACAAAACTCCATCATTGGGCATGGATACACATTTTTGAAAAAGGGATTTAGAAACAAGATGGCCATGGGTTTTGCCCAAATCGTTTCCAGCCAAAAATGGATTGTTGGGTGGGGAAAAACAATCATAGGGAGGAAAATTATTTCTCCCCCAACTATCTAAGCATTCAGTGGCCAAAACGGTCTCTATGGAACCCCAATTCGATTCCCCTTCTTCCCCACTGGTATACAACACAAAAACACCCTTCTTCCAACTGAGAATGAAAGAAGACACAAAATTTCGATGGAGAAAAACACCCCACCAGCTCCCAACTCGTGAGAGAGCCAAAACTGGTTCATGTGTAATGGCTTGAGGAGCATTTTCGTGGCTCCTTTCTTTTCCAAGAAGGAAAACACGATTTTCTATGAAGGGTGGCTTGCCCATACCCGAATTTGGACAACCATACCTCTCCATTCCCCAAGGAATTAACTACTTCACGCAACTCTTGGGAGATGAATGATTGGGTACAAAAGTCAACATGGGTAGTTGAGGGTTTTATGGGTTCTCTCATAGACACTTGGCTTGACTTGATTGGCTCCAAGGGTTTGAATATTTCCCTCCCAATTCCTTGTAAAATCATGCCCCCATCTCTTGTTGCATTGCATAGCTAGTTGTGGGTATTTTATTAAAATGCATATTTACATTATATTTGCAATTCCATTGTGCCTAGCTAGCACGTAAACCATATGCATCAATAAATCAATGGCGGGCCTTGGTTTTGATTTCCTCACCGCGATTTTATAACAATATTACCGCATTTACATTTTAATGCAATGGGGTCAAAATCGAGATATTACATGAAGAAACATCTATTGATGAGGTTGGTATGAATGCAACATTTTCTAGTAAGGCTTAGTGCTGAGACAGTAATTATGAATAAAAGATGTATCTTTGTTTGATATTTTTTTAATTATGTGACCATTGCAAATGATGGGTTGTTAATGGCCACATAATGATTGGTAGCCAGTTGTCTTGTATTCTTGGAATCCGTGGAACATGTTAATATTCAGGATTGTGTATAGATAGATGATGCTCGGATGTGTAGAGCATGTGGATGCTTGGGTGTATTGAGTAAATTAATATTATGGATGTTTGATTTATGTCATGCCATGTTGGAGCCAGGTGGAAACCTAAGCTGGTAATCATGAGTAAGTATCAGAATCAGTTGTTGATAGAGGTCTATGCTATGCAGACTTGATATTTGATTGATTACTTTTGTTATTGAATTGTATTGTTTGTTGCTTGAAGTGAATATATTTGGTAGCTTATTCATTCCAGAGTAGTTTCTCGCATGCTCTAGTTCAAAACAGTATCAGAGTTGCGCAATGAGTCCAATAGATGTTGGAAAATGCAAAAGTTGTTATACATTTGTTGCATGTTAGCTAAATTTTCTTGTTGAGAAATATGTATCATGTTCTTATGTTCAACGTGGATTGCGGAGTGATGTGTTGGTTTCACTAATTGTGTTTCTAGATAAGCTTTTCTTTTGTATTAATGTTGGAATGGTATCTATCCTGGCTCTGTTGAGTATATATTGAAGAGTATTATAATATGGCCAGAGTGGTATCTCTAGCTAAGTTTTCTAGTTTTGCTATGTATGGATTACTGAATGGTATGTTGATTGCAGGATGGTGTATACCCATCTTTATGATAGAATGGTCTCTGTCATACTAAATTATTCATTGCTGTTGTAACAATAAAGTTGTGTTAATTAGTGAAAGTAGAGGAGGGGTCTAGATTGAACCTGTAATCATCCTAATGTAGGTTGAGAACTGCTAAGAGGCTAACGGGGTCTGGTCTACCCTTGTTTTTCTCACACCGAAGAACACCTGCGGGGAGGAAATGCCCAAGGGATTGAGTGTGTAGATAAGGGATACATCCTTGGTGTTGTGTGAGGCAGGTATTGAGTAGATTCAGACTGGATGATACCTTGAGTTGCCTACAGCTCTATGGTTGAGCTCCCTAGTTGGGAAATCATGTTTTCCTTTACTCATTGTTGTGGCTTGTAAATCCTAGCGAGGCATAGGTTTGGCCTGTGTTTGATTCCTTAGTGTTTGTTCATATCCTATGCTTGGGTTGTGTTTGAGTCGGATGGTAGATAGCCATAATGGACAACTAGTTTAATCCTTTAGATGGGCCTATGCTTAATTCCATCCATGGAAGAATGTTTTTTGTGAATGCAATAATGAAATATTGTTATTTAATGGTAAATAATATAATTGCAAAATGTATATATATCTGAAATTGTTAATGCAACATTAAATATACAAGGGACTTTGGAACAACAATAAGTATTTGATATTAGTTAAATGTTTTCTTAATAGAATGGTGCACCCATAGATATATTTCAATGTAGGTCTTGATACTTAGGTATTGGCTCACCATGTTTTGTGTGAGCTAAAAATGAATTGATAATATTGTCATGCTTATGATAATTTATGATAATTTAAAGCTATGAATATGTTGCTAACTGAGCCAAACTATTAGCTGAGTATTAAATTGCTAACCGTGGCTTTTTGGTAAAATGGATAGCTTATTATAAATATATTAATTGATGTTATATGGTTAAGGTGTTAGTTGATTATAACTTGTTAATGATTGTTAAATGATGTTATTTGATATAAAATATGTTTATTTATCTAATCATATGATTTGCAAGTAAGGAAGAGAATAAGACTGCAATTTAAAAGTTTTAATGCAGGGAATGAGACTCCAATATTAAAAAAAATTACAGAGAATGAGAATGCGATATTCAATTTCTCTTGAAAATATCAGTCAAGACCTTGATTAAATCATGGTGTTCCATTGAAGAATGCGGTGTAAATCAAGGAACTGAAAATCCGTTTCGGTTGTGGGAATGAAGGAAGACCCTTTACACAAATCTCAGTTTTAATTCTGAAAGAAATTAATAAGAGTAACTAGTCATAAAATGTTTTTTTTACATTGAAATGTTCAAACCTCTTCCTTGGAAAGACACCTGAGCTACATTTCCATCCGACATGGAATACATTGAAAGGGAATGGATGCATTCTTGGTGTTGTGTTTTGGCTACTAACATGGAACACACTAGGAAGGAATGGATGCATTCTTGGTGTTGTGTCTTGAAAAGCAGTAAGGCGATCATCCAAGTGTTGAGAAGTAGGTTGGAATTAAAATGCATTGAATTAAATGTATTTAAATAATGAAATGATTTTAATTATGATATTGATGAGCTTTGTTAGCTACTGTGGATATAGAAGGTACACATGTAAAGTTGAGCGCTTTCATTTTGAAGAAAGGGATCAAAGCTAAAAGGAATAAGAAGACTATGCAAGTTGGAACTTGCATTCAGGATTGTTGTCCTATATTTATCTATTATCAGGTTGATACTTGACATTTTGGTGCTTGTTACCTGTAAGTTGGTACTTTCTTTGAGGATTGGTGTCCTCTGACTGTCACAGGGTAGAAACTAGGAAAATTTTTCAATTCGGACAGGTATGAGCCTCATTCCAACAGGAAAACTATTCCCAAGTGAATGCCTTTGTCTGGAAAAAGGTGTCCAGCCAGGAGATGCAAGTCAATCACTTTCATGTTAAAGAAAGAAGACGGAGATGCAATTCGAGCACTTTAATGCTAGAGAACAAGAAAGAGATGCAAGTCGAGCACTTGCATGTTAAAGAAGAAGATAGAGATGAAAATCAAGCACTTGCATGTTAAAGAAAGAAGAAACATACTATGTAAGTTGATCACTCGCATGTCAAAGAAAGAGACCAAGGAACAAAAGAAGCCACGGTTATGGTGGAGCTCCATATTGAAACAAAGACTAAGAGGGGGAGAAACTCTTAATCTTATCTTTTTATTTATATTTTACTTTCTAGAAACAAAAAGTTGGTTAAAATGCATGTTACAACTAAATTTTTTTGTATTCATTTATGTTTGAAATAAACAGTGCATTTTGAAATAGTGAAATTTATGTAAAAGAAATAATGATAATTAGAGTCATCAATGTTTATAGGATTGACATGATATGCATACAGGCATCCTGATCCAGAAATGATACAAGAAGGATGGCCTGATTTATAATGTGTTGGCCTAATGTTTTGTGATTATTGATTACACAAGTAAACTTCAGACCAAGAAGTGACTAATGTCGTTAAAAAGAATAGGATGATCTTTTGTTTTCCTCAGTAGAACATGTATTATTTGAAAAGCGTGGACAACCACACAAGCGAAAGAAATGATGTGGGTGGAGTACTCGTATTAGTTTTGAAATTTTTCAATGTAAAATTATGCATGTTTTGGTTTACATATGAACACTGAGGTTGATGTTTGTCTTAGGGGCGAGGAGAATGTAACACCCTAAGTGTTTTGTTTAATGTCAAATGGGTTATAAGCCAAAGTATGATGTAATATGTAATGGACATTATATATATAATAAAACAATACAACTAGCTGTGGCTGAGGCGAATGCGGAAGAGAATGGGGGACCATGAATCCACGAGAGAGAAAGGGAATGGAGTGAAAGGAGGGGGGGATGTAGATGCCTAGGGGGTTTTAATATGACCCTAACCTTTCCTTGAAATGACAAAAGTCCCTTGATGCTAAATTAAATTATTAGTCCCCTTTGATTAAACCTTAACCTTATTTATGTTTTAAAAGGTGAATAGGTGGGTTATTAAAAAAAGGTGAAGGGAACGTGGGTCTTCATGAGAGACCACGTGGTTTAGTTGAACCATGCAATGAAATTAACCATTTAAAATTGAAAGTGGACCTTCATATATTTGATTATTCCTTCTATTTGGAGAGGAGGCATGAGATGCCTGGGAAGGAAAGATAACGCAGAACCCATATTTGTGAACTTGATCTGCAGCCATCCAAATATCAAATCAACTTTGAGAATAATTTTCTCCTTGTGGGATCATGGTCCCATCTTGGGGGTAGAACTTTTCTAAGAGATGAAAGATAAAGGAAACCTATGGCTAGGTGTTGCGTTCCTTGCACACAGTCGGTTGTATAGTTTGCATAGTTTGTCATCTAACCAGATAAGTATCAAATTCTGGAATGCTTGCAGTTGGTTTCCATTGTTATTTATTGGATGAAATGCACTATCTTTTTTTTATCAATAAGCAGGAAATCTTCTATTACTTAAAGTAAAAAATATAGTACAAAATTACAGATACAAACGAGCCCACCGAGCTCATTCCACAATGAAGAGCAGAAAGAGAGGGACCCCAGTGTGGATGGCTTCTCAGAGAAAGGAGACAATAATCAGGAATATCGACCTTGAAACTACAAATGCCCGAAAGATCCAACAAAAATTTCCAAGAGCTAAGACAGGGATGACCAGAGTAGATACACTGAACAGAGCCGAGCTCCCAAAGGATCATAACAATAGGATTTCCCCACCAGAGCTCCATGATAGAACAAGACTGAACGTGGTATGCACCCGGCACAGGAAATACCCGAAGCATCAAAGACCGCAACAAAGACGATCCCAGAACCTTGCCGACCTCAAAAGGGAACGCAAAACCTCCAAAGTTTATACTTCCCCGCAAATGAGAGACGGTACTGGCGATAGAAGCTGAAAAGAAAGTGCACCACATACCAAAGAGCCGAGAAACAAAAAGGCGAGCCACAAAACAACATATGAACATTACGGGGTAGGCTGTTTTCCACGTGGGATCACGGGATCCTCGCGACGAGCCTCCCTAGAAGATTCCATATAATCTTTAAATGTTGCCTTCAGGACATGGAAACCCGACATATTAGATTGCTTCCCTCCTTTAATGATCTGGATGGGCTCCCTCAGAGCATTGGCCAACTGGTTTCTGGCTTAAATATCTCTGGCCAGGAGAATCCTAACTGCCCAAAAAGGATTGGCAATCAGCAGAGTCCCCAACTGGGCTTCGAATTCCCTCAGAAGGGACACCTCTATGTGAGCATTTTGAGATTCTACCATGGCCAGAGTTTCAGTCAAGTATTGATTCCCCCAGTTGAAGGGATGGGGAACCATCGATTCCATCTCCATGGGAGACTGCTGAGCATAAATTTCCCCCAGAGGATGAGATTCTCTCCCCGTTATGGAAGAACTTCCCATTCTACTGCCACCTCTACGACTACTAGCTCGAAAACGGGGAGCCATAACCTCAACTTGATCAACAATAAAATAGAATAACATAGACAGACTAGAATGATAGTGAATCCCCTTGCTGGTACCCATTCTTATACCCATAACCCAGAGGTGATGATAAGTGATTTGACCTGGAATAATTGGGGTACCATTAACTTCATTCATGGCAGAATACAGTACTTTGGACAGACCATTGATACCGAAGTACTCATCGTTTATCACGCAATCCAAGGAGCAGGTACCCGCCATAACATGAAACCTGAAGTTATGAACCCAAGGTACCTACATGCTTTCATCACTATAAATAACATGGATACAAAGACAGTAAAAAAATGATGAGATCAGTTGTCTCCATAACTCCAAGGGACGGACACGAGACGAGAGGAGGATCACAATCCCGGACAACTATGCGTTTGATTTCTCGAGGCATCTGGCCCCGTGTCACTTGGCACTTCCATAACTCCCTCCATAATCATTTCCCTGAAAAATATTGGGTTAGTGGGCTCCCGCTTGGAATCATCAAGCCTAGACGTCAGCTCACCTCGGAGAATGGGATCCTCTACATCCTGCCTACAAACCGAGTGGCTGGAAATGGTACCTCCGGTGAACCTACCGTTAGCGTTAGGGTTCCTCGTGTCATCGGGGAGCCTCGTGGTAGCATTCGACATCCTTGAATTCCTAGGAAGGGGACACCTAGCCACCTGTCTATTCCACCTTTCCTGACCCTGCTCCATGCAACCATCCAAGTGTGCTAAATCCTCCACAGGAAACCTTCTACAACTTCTACGTAAGGTGTCATCCCCTACATCCGACAGGATCCCCCCAACAAACGTGACACCTGTCTCCACACCTTTATTAGCCAACGCATCTGCCACCTTGTTTCCCTTTCTGCGAATGTGTAGAAAATGGATGGCCATATGGGAATTCAGTAAAACCTGAAGGGCGAGGAGGATGCTCTCCCAGCGCTAGTTACAGGAGATTTTGGCTATGGCCGACCTACACTATAATATTTTTTCCATAGTAATGATAATCAGTGAGTCACCTTCCACTTCCAAAGGCATCCAACCTTTAAGGAGATCCCACCTGATACTGCTTACCAGACCTTCCAGCTCTGCAACGTTGTTGGTATTTTCCCCCAAATCACCTTAGTAGATGCCTCTAATGTCACCTACGACATTTCTGATGACCCCCTCATAGGCTGCCAGTCCTGGGTTCCCCTTTACTGCTCCATCACAATTGAGTTTGAACGTGCCATTCTGCAGACAACTCCAAAGCTCAGGACTTGGAGGAGGTGCTATCCTTTTCCCAAGAGGACGAATGCACGTAGTTAAAATGTAAATACCCCACTCATAAAGATTTGTTTTTCAGTAATGTCCGATTTCATGGCCTCTGGGTTCCACTGATTTAGAGTAAGAGTTTCTTTTATGTGTTTTCCACCTGTAACCAAATACTGTCACTGGTACGAGTCTTATTTTCGAAACTCCATCTGTTCCTTTCCTTCCAAATCTCCCACAAAGCAAAACCAGGGAACAAATCCCATATGCTGTTCAAGATTTCACTTTTGAAAGCTTTAGGGGGCCATTGGGCGATGGAAAGATCAGGTCTACCATGAATTCTGGTTGTCTTTCGAAAGTGTTTGACACCTTTATCCCAAATTTTGGAGGTGAATGGGCAGGAGTCCAAGAGGTGGTTAATTGTCTCTGCTTTGTCTCGCACATCGTACAAATCGACGGTCCTATGAACCCCAGACTGAGCAGATTATCCCAAGTAAGGATATGTCTATGGAGTAGGAGCCAACTGAAAATGGTAATCTTGGGCCACCAATTTCCATTCCAGATCTTACGCCGCTTGAACTCATTCTCCATCCTGTACATCTTAGTATATAACCCAATGGATTCTTTGATGTTAAAGTTGCCCGTATTCGAATATCCCTACCGAATCTTATCTGGACCCTCTAATCTAGGAATTTTTCACTTACAAAGCTCATTGTAGAACTCCTCTATATTTTATTCAGGGGCCAGGGATTTCCACCACTCCTTTGGTTTCCAGTTCCTAAATTGCCCATCCTCCGGGTTAACCTCTCAAAAGTCTCTGACCCTTTCCATGGGGCTGCTAAGGATAAAGAGAAAAATCTTGGGGTTGTTCACCATATGTAATAAACTTGGTTCATGTTTCCAAGCATCATTGATGAAAAGAGCTGTAGCTCCATCTCTAATTTCCCAAAAGCTATGCTTGCGAACTATTCCCCTGTTAGTCTGCGCTGCTTTCCAAATGTTCGACCTTAGAACTTCTTCTCTGTGACGAATCAGTTGTTGTCTAGGAAAATGAGGAGTGTACTTCTAATGCCACAACCTCCCCCAGGGTTCCTCCAGATGAGTAATCCATCTCCACCATATCTTGGCTCCCATGATCTTGTTGCTGCTAACTGGATCCCTGAGTCCCAGACCCCCCGCCTTTTTGGGCCTGCACAGGGTACTCCAGTCCATAATGGCCCATTTTCTTCAACCTTCCTTCCTGCACCAAAGGAAATTCCTTTGAATGGAACATATTTTTTTAAGGACAGACTTTGGAGCTGCCAGGACCGAGAATAGATAAATCGGCATGGCCTAGAGAACTGACTTAACCAAAACAATGCAGCTTGGAAAATTCAAAGCCCTGAAGGTCCAGAGGTCCACTTTTTGTTTGAGCATGTCCAGAAATTCCTTCCACGAGATTTGGCGGATGACAGAATCCGCCAAGGGGGTGCCCAGATACTTGGAAGGAAGGCTTCTTTTCGAGAACTAGAGAATCCTGAGAATGTTCCTCTTGGTAATACCCGGGGTGTTGAAGAAGTAAACCTGTGATTTGTCCTTGTTGATTTCCAACCCACTAGCTAGCAGAAAAATATCCAACCCTTTCTTGATTCCCTTAGCTTCCTGAACGTTGGATGGACCCATCAGCATCGTATCATCAACGAACTGTTGGTGAGTTTGTGTTTCCAACCCTTCACACAAGGAGAGTCCATGAATCTTCTCTTCACCCCGCAAAGCTTTTAACAAACTCCCCAGCCACTCCGCAATAATGATAAAGAGGAAGGGTGATAGGGGGTCTCCTTGTCGAATACCCCTGGAGGGCTGAAAGGGTTGAGATGGAGTGCCATTGACCATAATCAAGAAAAAGGCAGAAGAAACAAGGCTCATAATCTAGTTAGTCCAATCTCTATGGAAACCAAACTTACCAAGCATCTTCTCCAAAAATTGTCAATTGAGTCTATCATAAGCTTTAGAGAGATCTAACTTTAGAAGCTTACCTAGGATTTTCTTCACCTTTAGGGAATGTAGAGTTTCATGCACTAGGATAATCCCGTCTAAAATTTGGTGCCCTTCCACGAAATCTGCTTGTTCCAGGGAAATGAGAAGCAGGAGCAAAGGGAGTAACCTATTCACGATGACCTTGGTGTTGATTTTATAAATGACATTGCACAGGGAAATCGGCCTAAATTTTTTGGGATCCTCCATACCAGTTTCCTTGGGGATAAGTGTGAGGTGAGTGGCATTGAGAGATTTAAGAATGGATCCTCTCTTCCTTGAGTCCTCCACTAGGCCCAGAACTTCATGTTTAATCCAATTCCAAAAAAATGGAAAAAGTTCATGGTGAAGCTGTTCGGGCCTGGAGCTTTATCCTTGGCCATTTGTTTGTCAATTTCCTCCAGTTCCTCCATTTCGATTGGCTTCATCAGCATAAGGTTGTGATCATTGGTTATGACCTTGGGGATAACTTGCAGAACCTAAGATTGAGCCTCACTCCTATCCACCAGAGGTGTTTCTAGGAGGTCCGCAAAGAACTCATTAAGCATCATTTCCAATTCTCCCTGGGATTCAACGTAGGACCCATTCCTGTTTTTGAGACGCACAATTCTATTCCCTAGCCGATGTTGGATAGTCGCTTTGTGGAAGAACTTGGTGTTGCGTTCCCCCTCATGCATCCATCGGTTCCTAGATTTCTGCTTCCAAAGGTTTTCCTCCTGTTGTTCCCGGGAGTTGAAGTCGTTAAGGAGACGCTGCTCCTCCATCCTCAATTCCTCCGTGTAACCCTCGGAAAGACCTTTCTGCTGAACTTCTTGCAGTTTTCTGTCCAACCTCTTTTTTTCTTGGAAGATGTTCCCAAAGGACTCCACATTCCAAACCTTAATTTTATTTTTTAGGATTTTCAACTTTTGTTGAAATTGGTAGATCAACGTACCACAGACAGTACGTATCTCTGACCACCACTGTTGGAGTTGTTCAAGGAAATCTTGCTGAAGCATCCAAAACTGTTCAAACTTGAAGGGCCTCCGAAGGTTCTCCCCAATCCTTGACCACTCCAGCTTGACCGACCAATGATCAGAACCTTCCGAAGGGAGCACGATCGCCAAAAGTTCCCCTCCAGCCATCATCGTTGATTTCGAGACCAGGAAACGGTCCAGCCGATAGGCAATACTTATGTCCCTCGACCTTTTGTTATTCTAGGTGAGCATGCCGTTCTAGGTTCTGATATCCACCAAATCCAAAGCCACAATAACCTCGTTGAAAAGATTGTTGATAGGGCTGAGTTGACGTACTCCCTCTTTCTTCTCCTCCAAGTTCCGGATAAGGTTGAAATCCCCCCTAGGACCTAGGGGACATTGCCAACTGTATTGGAGAAAACTCACTATGGCTTGGGAATACCACAACAGACAGATGACTACTAGAAATCTACTCAATTCTCAAAGGAATGCTATTATAAATGACAATGTTAAGATAATGGAGAAATGTAACCAACCTCGATCCAACGTTTGATGTAGATCCCCGTTGGAGCTTTCAATCCATCCACATCCACGCACTCGTAATCTGCAAATTAGTCTTGACAGCCAATATCTAACAAGTACATGTGATATATAAATGACATTAACATTATCAATAACAATGGTCCGTAATATCATAAGAAAATGTAACCCAATGTATAATAAATGACATTCACACCATGAATGGATGAGAATATGAGTATTTCTATTAATGAACAAGAAGAAGTGCAAAGTGATACGACCTCTTGCCAGCAACCAATCTCAACCAAGATCTAGATCAATCCACTTGTGCCTCCACCACTTCAATCCCCCATGAATGGAAAACTCAAACTAGAAAGGAGTTTGGAAGGTGAACATAAATGGTTCACAACTACAAGGATCAATGAGTGCAGACTCAAGATAGGGTAAAAATCCACTAGAGTTCCTTTACTATTCTCTTCTTTCTCTCGTCCATAAGCCATATGTGCTCAATATATAGTCCTCTCAAAGGTAGGTGAAAGGACTCATCGAGACGTTACTTGGGAAAATGGAGAGCCAAAGGTCACCCAATGACTGCTTTTTGGGAGTAAAAAGTGATAAAATAGTGGTTTTTACCATTTTACATTCTACCCGTAGGCTAGAAGGATGCAACTCGCGGGTACGCCTACTATAGTGATGCAACAGGCGGGTAGGAATAAAAATAGGGCAAACTGGTATCACTGAAGGATAAAAATGGATCTGAGTCACTGAAATGGATCCTACAGGCCAAAGAATGTTGATGCTCATAGGGTGGCAGATTTCTGTGTAACAGATGCCCCCTAATGTGTGAGGTCAGAGACTGAAATGTGCTACGATCGCTGAAATACATTATAAAACTCAGAAGTGGAGTGATGGAGACACAAGTGGAAAGAACAGCTCACTCATCATAATACAATAGTGTCTTTGAATACATGTCGGTATAGTACAACAATCTAATACAATGGCCATGAATAGGCAGTACATAATGGATACATGTCATAAATGATCATAGCCATGATCCCTCTACAGTAAGATATGGTCTTCTGCTGAAAAGAAGACAACTGATGCAAACTGGAGGTACAAATTGCTGAAATATGAGAGGTGATATCTCAGATGTAAAGTCAATGTCATATGTAGCATACTGAATGCCACAATCGCCTGGGGTCTTCTACACAAGTCTTCGATGGTGCAAGTCCCATCAAGTGAATAAAAGGAGTTGGGGTCGAACCTTATGAGACATCATCTGATTACCGGTCAATGATGTATATCGTTAACAGACACGAGATAACCCACCAATAATGAAAATGGGCATCAAGGCACAGAGCACAATCATCAGAGTGTGAATAAATGGGTTGAAGTCGAACACTAAGATGAATCCATCGATCAGGAGACATTGATGTATTCCCAAAACTGTCAATGGCGAGAGAACCTGCCACTAATGACTGCAAGCCTCAAGGTACTCAACCGAACTCTAAGCCTCAAGTCCCGGAATAAATGAGTTGAAGTCGACGGAATGAGACTCGCTGGAAGGAGGGCATTAAGGCATCCCCCATCAACCAGCATGAGGTACCAGCAATGCTGAAGATTTGGAAGATCTCAGGTGAAATGGACTAACTCAATAAGGATGGCCGACATGAAATAGTCAAGAGAACTGAGGAGTGGCCGACACTGGTTCCAGGACTTCCTTTGAACAAGAGCATGAGAAAATGGATAGACTCAGGCAGCATAGACTTGACATAAAATCTGCAATGCAAGAGGCATTACAGAGGGATCCATAATGACTGGAAGCTTAACCAATCAGTGGAGAAAACTGAGAAACAAGTACAACTCCTAAGGCCCAACTATAGTCCCGAATCATAAGGTATGGAGTGGAATGAATTCTCTGTTCAAAGGCGACACAACGGCTTCCAACAAGAAAAAGTGACCATAATCCCATCTGGCTTTTTGGAATATTTGTTTTTTTTGTCTTTTTCATATTTGGGAAAAGCTTGAAAAAGAATAAAATTGCTTATAGTACAACAAGTGAGGGAACGAGTTTCAAATAGCTAGCAGACTAGTCCCAAGCAGTGGTACATACCTATGCTCAATGCAAGGAAGTGCGCGCAGGATGTGGACACTCGGGGGTATGTTCCCTCAGGGTCAAAGGGTCATCAAATTGTGAAGGTAAAATATATAAGCTCTGTAGGGCTCGATAGGGAAAAGTGCTCAGGCACCAGGCTAACAATTGAGTAAGCGGGAGCCAACACAAGGCTCAAGCGGCAAGCAGGATGATGTAATGCAATCACAATCTAATATAACTGAGGGGAGCCCTTAAGGGAGATGGCCAACATAAGACAAAGTAGAGTATGAGTCTTTATGGCAATGTCATGGCGTGACTACAAAGGACTCCCAATCATAAGGACAAACAATAGCATGGGCACCAGAATGCATAAGGGGTTCTAACTAGGGTACCCATGTTCGGGAAAGCCCTACCGCCATATGACGACACTTCTATAGCAGTGTGAAGGTTTCGTGTCAATCACGAAGCGGGGTCGCACCTAGGGTTTATGAAAATGGTCGACAGGTCAAATGCATAATGCATGTGAAAATGGCATCTAACCTATATGCCAGGTGTGAAACATACCTGCCGTAGGTGTGAAATGGTTCAGAACAATTCTCACCGAGGAAATCTGTTGAAGAAAAGACTACTCCATGACATGATATTAGTTCATAACGGCTCAAAATGGCAAAAACTATAGAAAAGTGGGTCCAGAAAATTATAAATAGTAATAAAACTTAATAATTTTCAATTCATTCGCACTATTCACCAATTTGGAGTTTAGTGGGTAGTTTTCACCTGAAACTTCACATGCCGATCGTGGGAGCTACAAGCGACCGTTCAGGGAGCCGTCCGGAGCAGGTTAGTGGTCACTGCCATACCTTTCATTTTAATGCTTTTATTTCAGTTTTGGTCAGTGGGATTTTTTGTTCGGCCAAGCCCTAAATAGCTTCAGCGCTACCCGCGGGCTATAAGTATGCAGGTCGTGGGTAGGGCATCAAACGCACAGTCAAAAAACTGATTTCCCGCATCTACCCACCACTGTCTACAATTTAGCCCGCGGGTACGACCGTGAAGAAGTTTTTAAACATGAAACTGACTAAAAATTTCTTGCTTTGCACTCCAGTATGGTTCTAGAGTGGAGGGAGAGAGAGCATGACCAGGTTGATGAGGCCGTGCGCAATAATTTGCAAGCACAACAAGCATTGCAAGCATGTGGCTTATATAAATACTGGAGTCTAGGGTGTTTAAGGGCCCAAAACCTACTACTCCGTCATCTGATAAACTACTAGGATGTGGATTCTCAACACTTCATCCTCAATGGGAAAACACTGACACTGGAAGTAGAGGATATCTATTTCCGTACCGATTTGTCCCGTAGAGGGGAGGTGGCTAGTCTTCAGTCACGGACCGTGGGTGGTGCGATCACTGTGTAAGACTACATAGTACGGTATTGTCCCTCCAACACACGACTAGTGGGAATTCAAGTGCTAGTCAATGCCATAACGGATCTAAGTACAAAGATCATTGTGGCTACTCTAGTGCAGATCACGAGATCCAAAGCACTGCATCAGGCATCCAGACTAGTGATGTTCTACGCATCACAATGCTTGCAGCCTACTATATTCGACTGGTGTACTACTCTACTGGTGTCCATGAAGACACAACTGATAGAATGCAAAGAAAGGAAGGCCAAAAACTTTGGGTATGGTAGCATCCTATGCAACTTCTTCTTTGAGAGGGTTCTGGGGCTTAGCCCGAGAGTGGATGTCCCTCCTCACAGTCTCCATGATCTAGCCCTGACCCGGTGGACTGAGATCTTGACACAACAGGGTGGTGGCCATTTGGCATCACCATATACTGAGGATTTCTTCCGCTGGTGGAACCGGCAAGTGATCGGGATAGAGGACTATCCCTATGCGGGGATAGACTTCAGACAGGACCATGACATGCCTCTCCCACCAGGTGCAGCTTTCGGAGACATCAGTGAGTACTCTTTTGGTTTTGTGTTTATTAAATTTTTATGGATTTTTTTATTATAGGTTAAATGAAAAAATATTTTTGGTGGTAGTATCATGTGCTAATGGGTGACTGTTTGCTCATAGACAAAGGCCCAGTGAGACCCGAGAGCTTCGTGAGACATGGTTGTCGGGGTAGAGATGAGGTGGCAGTAGATGCTACAGCAGGGCGCACACTTCAGACGTTGCGGCGCAACATATCACGGATGGTTTCCCGAGTACCACTGATAGAGGTAGCCTGACTACCTGAGGCTATGTAGCGCCAGGAAGTGGGTTTCCTAGTGAGTGGGTGCAGCTACTGCAGCGGATGGCCAACGCAGTACAGTACTATTATGAGACACATCCCGTAGAGGCGGCAGCTAGACCTCCTCTGAGGGAATAGATATCCCAGGGTCTCATCATTTTTTGTATCGATATGTATATTTTTTAGGGCTACAGGCTCCATTCTTGTATGACACCACCATTTTTGGACATATTTATATATATATACAAGTTTGGTTCTCGGTTCTACTACATGTGTGTATGTTACAAATGTATGAATGTCTTTGTATTTATGTGCTTCATGATGAATGTGACAAATGCCAATCTAATACATAGTTAGCATATGCATTAGATATATAATTATGACTTCTTGGAATATGAATGTATGTAATTGAAATAAAATGTCTCTCCAAGAGTCGTATCTTAAGGAATATCCGTAGTAATGTAGGGTCTCGTATATGGTATTGCCCATTCAGCTAAGACACAACTAGTTATGAATCCAGGCAGACTTCTAAAGACTGGATGTCATGTGAAATGACATCCAGAAGTATCTCAACAATGACACTATACTCAACCACATTGTTAGATGTAGGACCGAGACAAGCACCTTCCGAAGACACAACTAGGTGGTCAGGTGAGAAGATAACCCATACAATAGAAGCAAGTTGTTGCGTATGTCGGCTAGCACCATCCGCGAAACCTAAGAACGTAGGACATCCCGTTGGAATCTGTCAATCAAACAGAGGCTAATCAGCAGACCCAACAACCAAAAAGACGAACTAAACTATGTACAGAAAAACTATACAATAGTGTACAAAAGTATCAGCTCGAACCAAAGTTTCAAGCATAATACTACTTGAGGTAGAGCCCATTTCTAGGCTCCTTCAAGACAATTCCCTCATAGTCTTCTAACTCATAAGCTCCTTTTTCGAGGACACGCCTCACAATGTAAGGACCGTGCCACATGGGATTGAACTTGCCTGCCCCCAGGGGTTCTTTAGCTTGGTCATACAAGAGTACCAAGTCACCTTCAACATATTGTCGGGGACGGATAGACCTATCATATTGAACCTTGACACGATGCTTGTTAACATCAATGGCCACAGCGGCATCAAGTTTCTCGAGGTGTACTAAACGTTGCTCAATCT
Organism: Larix kaempferi; assembly: GCA_027924585.1. NCBI lineage: Eukaryota > Viridiplantae > Streptophyta > Pinopsida > Pinales > Pinaceae > Larix > Larix kaempferi. The sequence goes on from BSBM01000264.1 coordinate 8,478,594, forward strand.
CCGTCGTATTAGGGAGGAGCTTTATGGATAGCTTGAGTGAAGGAATTTCGCATTCAATCAATAAAAGTGACTCCACACCATGAACTAACTGGAATGGTGAGAACCTGGTGGCAGTCTTAAATGCGGTTCGATATGCCCACAAAGCAGGATATAATATGATATTCCAATTGGTCTTGCTTTGTTGGATCATACGTTGGAGAATGGTCTTCAGAGACTTATTTACTGCTTCAACCTAACCATTTGCTTGAGGATAGTAAGAAGACGAGTGTTCCTGACGAAACCCAAGCTTGAGAGACAAATCCTCCATCATCTTATTCTGAAATTGACTGCCATGGTCAGTGACAATCTCTTTCAGGATACCGAACTGAGTGATAATCTAGTTGAACACAAAATGGGCTGCAGTAGCACCGTCGGCTTTAACGGTAGGCATGGCCTCGGCCCATTTGGAAAAATAATCCATGGCCACAATAATATGGTGATGCCCCCCAGCCGAAGCTGGTTTGCAATCCATGAAATCTACCCCCCACTTGGTGAAGGGACCGGCAGTGACGACCAGATGGAGGGGCGTTGGATGCGAGTGTATGTTCCGAGAAAACACCTAGAAAGGGTGGCATCTCTTCACAGAGTTAATACAATATTTAAAGATAGTAGGCCAAAAATAACCTGCTTGCATAATACGCTGGGCTGTAGCAAGCCCGGATAAGTGACCGCCACATGCCCTTGCATGGCAATCATTAAGTACCCATTCCGCTTCTTCGTGAGTCAAGAAACGACGGAGGATGGAATCCTTTCCTCGGTGATACAAAGTGTCACCGATGATAGTATAATATTTAGCGTGATTTCTCACATGCCTTCGCTCGTCTCGTGAATAATGCGGAGGAAAATTCAAAGCTTGGAGATATATAATGATATCCCCATACCAAGGGTCCTTGGTTGAGATAAGAAATAAGTGTTCATCCACAAAGGAATCTTCATGAATGACATCCTTATCAAGCCATGGAAGGTCCGACATAAGCTCAGCGAACACCAATGATTTCACTGATTTTGCCGAAGCAAAATCGAGATCAAATTCCTGAAGGATCACAATCCATTTATTATACTTACCCCCAATAAGGCGTTGTGATAGCACGAACTGAAATGGATTGATGTGAGCTACAACAGTGGTTGTTCGAAGCAAAATGTAATGCCGTAACCGTTGGACTGCGTGAACAGTCGCAAGTGCTATCTTTTCTATGTGGGTGTACCTTAGTTCATCGTCTACTAAATTTCAACTAAGATAATAGATAACATGCTCGACGAGCGCATCATCTACCTAAACCAAGACCATGCCAATAGTCTCTTGAGACGCGGCCACATAAAGAATGAAATCTCGTGTAAAGTCCGGTGAACTAAGCACAGGGGCCGATACCAAAGATTTCTTAAGGGCGTCGAAAGACTGTTGGGCTCGCTCATCCCAGATAAAAGGTGTGTCTTTCTTCAATAGGCATGCGAAACCTTTAGTAATACTAGCATAGTTAGCTATAAACCAACATAGAAAAGTTGCTCTCCCTTGGAGGCTCTGAAGTTGTAACAGATTACGCGGAGGAGGCACTGAAGTATTGCCTCAACTTTGAGAGGATCGGCTCTAATACCCTCCTTTGAAACTATGAATCCTAGAAGGCGACCAGTCCTAATGGCAAAGATGCATTTGTTTGGATTCAATCGAATTTTGTAGTGGATACATCATTCGAGAATCATACGGAGGTGCTTGGGGTGGTCCATTCTCTTGTGAGAATGGCTAGCAAGATCATCCAAGAAAACTTCTGTAATCATCTTAAGATTGTGAAAGGCATAGGTCATGGCTCGCTGAAAAGTAGCTCCGGCATTTTTGAGGCCGAAGGGCATTTTCCGGGATGCAAATGTTCCCAATGGACAAATAAATGTCGTCTTATGTTGGTCAACGGGTTTGATTTGAATCTGATTATAATCTGAGAATCCATCCATGAATGAAAAAATCTCACTCCCCGCACAAGCATCCAATATTTGATCAATGAATGGGGTGGGGAAGTTGTCTTTCAGACATGCACGGTTTAAATCTCTAAAATCAGTGCATACATGGATCGTTCCCTGATTCTTATCCATAGGAACGGGGTTTGACACCCATTCGCTAAGGGGAATGGGGTAGATGAAACCAGCTTTGAGCAGTTTCTCCACCTCTGCCTTAATAGCAACTGCCTTCCTAGGGTTCACAGCACGTAAGCGTTGTCGAACTAGTTTAGCATTAGGATACATTTTAATCTCGTGTTCAACAATGCGGGGGTCTATTCTTGGCATCTCCTCATATGACCAGGAGAAAGATTCCTAGAGTTCAGTAAACAAGTCAATGTAAATAGAAATCTCTTCAGGAGTGCAATCGGCATCGACGTAAACATTCTCTATTTTTTCGGGAGTGCGAGAGATGTTGATCGAAATGGTTGGGGAAATTTTGGCCATATTCCCCTCCATAAAAACATCGTGCGACTCCAAAAGAGCCACAGGGTGACCAACCATCTCAACTAGATTCATCCTAAACTCCTCCTACTTAACGAGCTCAAGGTTGGGAAGAAAATTAGAGCGATGGTGCATATCTTCCCAAGGCCTCTCACTACCACACATGACCTCGAGGATAGCTTCATCAGATGGTAAAGTATCATCAAGGCAATCGTGAGAACAAGATGAGTTGGCTGCCCAAACTAGCAGCATAACGGGATCTTCTTCAACTGTCCGGGAAGAAGAGAGATCTGGATCTGTAGTGGTTTTTTGGATATGATCGTAAGCGAGCTCTGCTACAGATAAAGGCATAGGCATACCGACATGCGCAACGTCTCCAGATGTGGAACTCGTGGATGGTAAAGTCCACGGATCATCTAAATAGGAGGTCCGGAATAACATATTATTCGAAGGAGGAGACGCATTGTCGATAATGGTTCCAATAAAATTCACAGGTACAGAATGGTTAAAAGTTCCCATCAATGAGGTGTACAGTCCAACACCTATGTTCCCAGTTGCCGGCTGAGAATTAGAAACTTCCGGGACTACGGATCCCGTGGATGCTGTGGAAGGAGTGCCAACATAATCCAGCTGAATGATGATCACAATATTGCCTTCATGGGGAAAGCAGATAACTCTAAATACAGTAGACGTGATAGCCTTCATAGCATACATCTAGTTCCAACCCAGTAAAAGGTTGTAGTCGATGGGCACATCAACCACTTCGAATTCAATAGGCACGGACTTACCTCCCAAGGAGACAACAAGGGAAGCGATAATTCCATGTGGCGTAAAATATATACTGTCGAATGCAGTGAGTGTAGTTCTAGATGCGAGTAGAGGAGGAGAGCCAAGAGCTTTCCAACAAGCTAACGACATTACTGATGCGGAAGCACCTTCATCAACCATAGTACGTTTGACGAAGATTTAAGGAAAACCACCTGGATTTGAAAAGCCACGTGGTAAGGTAAGCGAGGCTGGACATTCGTAGTATTGAACTTGATAACACTAGGACTTCCCCCATCCTGAACTCCTAACGCACTCAAAAGGGCATGCTTTTGAGAAGGACAGGCTTGCAAAACCTCAAGAGCCAACATGGCACACGAAGTTTGGCCCAAATCTTCTACGATGGAGTAGTTCTAGGCGGCTCGAGCATTAGGGTTATGCGTGGAGTGCTTGAGAACACCTTTCAGTATCCGTGGCATAATAGAGGGATTCTTGATATGCAAGGAATTATCAGGAGAAGGGGGAGGCTCATTCCCCAAATTCGGTTGTGGTGCACCATAATCGTGTTGACGAATATCAACACAAACCTCCAACTGAACCATATTCACACATCCATAACCACTAGTATTGGAAGAAGCCGTTGTCGTTTCATTAGTACCATAAGTAGTGGTGGGAGCATGCGAAGCCATGTTTTGATGATGAGGAAGGGGATCCTTCAACACGGCTGGGCTCTGTGCCAAGTGCTTCAATGCTTCTTCAATTCAAGGACATAAATGAGTAAGATGATCCTCCCCACAAAGCTTGCAAGGGAATTTCACCTTACGCCTAGGCTTACGATCCTCGCCAGCATTACCGCCTTCTCGAGGAGGGTTGGCATTCTCTTTACGAGGAGTATTACGATTCCTATTGTTATTACTTCCATTGTTTCCACCCCTACAATTATTTCTCCCATTTTTCTTACCACCAGGTTGTTGGTTACCCGATGGTTTCGTTGATTGCACATTGTGTACATCAGACGACGGAGTGGAAGTGGACAAGGTGTGAACCTGTCCAGGAGTAGACTGGTTTAGCAACAAATTTTGCATTTGATTAGCTACCAAGTCTACAGGGCGAGTGCATGCGTACCCCACGATGCCATCAGCATGTGGTCTAGGAAATGACGTAGGCTCATGTCTTGTTCTCGGTGCATCAGGAATAATGTCATACAAAATGTCAGACTGAGAATAAAGTAGATTTAACTGCTGGACTTTCAAGATAGCTTGTTCCTCAGTCACAATGCTGGACATCGAAACATCCTTAGCAATGTATGGAAGTAAAGACTTGAGGAACCATTCCAACAGGAACTCTAGAGGAATGTTGGCTTTCACTAATCTCTTCTGTCGACGCCACTCTTGAACGTGGTCAGAAATGTGTGTGGCCTTATTTTGACGGAAGGTGGACAACCACTCAGTACCAGTATCATAACGAACCAGCAGATGGAAATGGTCTAAGAAAACCAAAGCAATCTTGTTGAATCCCCTATAGGTGTTCCCAGGAAACTCCACATACCACTTCGTGGCTACCCCCATGAGGGTGGGTTGAAATAGTCGTAATTGAATAGAATCATGATTCAAAGAGTTGGAGGAGCACCAAAGGTGAAACGTCGTGACATGATCTCCCGGGTCCTCACCACCTTTCCCCTCAAACTTCGAAATGTCCGAAGGGAGCTTGGTAGGGACCGAGGGCCAAGTAGGGTCGTGACACATTGGATCATTCGTGAGCTTCGAAAGATCCGAGAGATTCAAGCGTGCAAGGAATGGTTAAACGGAACTATGTTATAGGATGGACCAAAGGCTTGACCATGAGGATTAAACTGCTGATAGTGAGGACCTGACGGCCCATAAGCTTTCCCATGGCCATAAGGTTGATAACCTCCCCCTGCCGGACCCATTTGAGAGTAAGTAGGTATATGCGCATTTTGGGCACCGTATTGGGGTGGTGGGTGATACTGGTGGCCAGCACCGACTGTGTTGTAGTAAGGGTTGCCACCATGAGTATGGGGCATGTATGTACTATTCATAGCAGGAACCATGTTGTAATGACCGTAATGGTATGGTATGTTCCCACCCCCAACATTAGGATTAGCTTGAGTAGTCATGTGGTGACTAGAAGCATGAGAAGCATTCCCAACCCCAATATGGGTGTGACTAGTAGCAGGGTTGGTGGTGTGATGTCCATGTGGATAGGAAATATTCTTACCCCCTACATTAGCATTACTAGTGGCAGCGGTGGACGCAAAAGTATGTGGTATGGGTCCACCCCTGTGGTTGGGAGGAACGGTATCATGTGCAAAAGTAGTCCTGGGTTGATGAGTAGCGGCATGTGTATTAGGTGGTGGATGGCGAGTTGTATTCGGAACAACATTCTGGTTAGGTTGGGTATTCGTAGGAGGTGGTCGTGTTCCAACATTAGCATGGTTAGGAATCTGACCAGTCCCCATACTATGTGAATGGGTGGACAACGTAGTGCCCCCAGCGAGGGTAGTGCCCCCAGTGGGTATAGTATGGCTAGCACTTTGACTAGTGCCAACGTGAGTACTAACCATAGTGGAAGGTTCGACAGTACTATGACTAGGCATACCAAAAGAGAGTGCGGTAGGGTTGATCATAGGGCTAGTGTCATCATGAATCTCAGGCCTCCCGTATTTGTAATTGCGTGGAAACGAAGGAACGAAAGGCTCGTCCTGTTCTTCCTCCTCGGGTAAGTCGGGCATCCCGTAAAGATAATTGTCCAGATTTGAAGGATCAAACGGATCCCGGTCAAGTGGATTAGGCCAAATAGAACCAGGTTGAGTGTCAAGTGGGTCACCTCCCCAATCCTCACGAGGAGTATGGGGATCGGTAGTATGTTCAACTCTACCCGAAGGAGTAGAAGGATCTTGTCCAATATCGGGATATGCAGCCATGTAGTCTTTAACGTAAGTCACGTAAGAATCCAAAGACTCATAGGGATCCCTCCATCGTCCTCTTAGAAATACGGCGTGTAACCTCGAGTGGCTTTAAACCAACCAAACGACGAGACCGGTGGAGAGTAGGGCTCCGCGCCACGTTATCTCTAGAGAGAGTCACAACGTCGCCTAAAGGCCAACTATCGATCAAAAACAGTAAATCAAAAGCACACACCTAGAGAAACTACAGCCAAGAGCAGACAAACAGAGTGGCTAAATGAGCTCCCGACACTAGATCCGGTATGTCTCGCATAGGAGAGGCTTGAGGCTCCCAAACTATAGCCGGAGGTAACAAAATTAGTTATAGAGACACCCAGGCTTCACTGTGTTGACAGGGTCAAGTCCACTGCATGAACACAACCGTGTTGTCCAATCCCTATCTGACTCAGGACACAAACAGCATAACCACTGCAAGTACCCTGTGCGGTACTTAGGTGAGGAAACTATGTTCACCGCAATATAACCAATGCTCAGGGGGATAGTCGCAGGTGGGACCCGTCGTATGGGCAGGGTAGCTAAGCCCGAAGCACAAGAGGATGAACCTCTGGTACCCCTAGATATGAACAAATCCTAGATATATCTCCCACGTTCGGCCGGTATCAGAGGGATATCTCCTCAACCAACCTCCCGTGACCTCGTGCTTAATTCTGGATTGAGTAGAGCTTCCTGAGAACACCGATCTATACCATGGATTCCTCCACTCCCTGGTCAGACACCTAATGTTTCGTCTAGTAGTCTTGGATTTTTAACTCACAATGATCTATTCCAAGACTCTAAACCTATGCTAGTTGGTGTACCCTATAAATAAAATCAGTCTAATCAATACTAATGATTAAGCGTTAATTTTAGTGGCTGTGATTACTCAAGGGATATGATCATGAAACTAGTGATGTGTAGACTCAATAGTATGCAACATCGTCCAATCCTAGACTCATCTATCCAATAAAACAATGTCACTGATATGCAAAATCAACCAACAATTCCGAAATAAAGATGCAATCTTTTATCTTTTCGATGCACAAGCAGAACCTAAAATGAAGGCAACAAGCACTCAATGCAAGATGCAGTACATGGAAATAAAATATTTTTGTATTTTCACTTATAAACAGGAAGGAAAATGCAAAAAACTAAATGTATATTTTTGTATTTTTTCAATATAAATGAAATGAAAAAATGCAAGCAAAATCCTACTATTCAGTCACTGAAGTGTCGAGAAGATCACTAAGACAACCCAGCAGATCCTAAACAGGAAGACTCAGCCAAAGAAATGAGCTCAAAAGGAAGAAACCAAGAAGGCTCAACCAAGAGAAACGAAGAGATCTGGTCACAACCAAGGCATGAAATAGTCAAGAAAGAGGCCAACAAAGACTCAGGAACCAACCAAACTCACCTAGCAACAACCAATAGTCATAAACCAACAAAAGTCGGAGTTACATGCTACTGTCAAAGAAAATCATGCGGGTACCCGCGAGCAGTAGAGTAAATAGAGACGGGTAGATGCGGGCAGAACTAAGCTAGCCCGCGGGTGAGGAAAGGAAAGTGGGAAAATAAAGAGTCCAGAGGCTCAGAAAAAAAGTAAGTTTTCTACAATGTATCTTGACGGCCAATCAGTGACACAGAGCTTCGATAAACAACAACTCTAATTATGGACTAATGCTCAAAAAATTTCCCAAACATGGATGTTTTCCTCAGCGGAGTCGCCATTTCTGTATTGGAGAAAACTCACTATGGCTTGGGAATACCACAATAGATAGATGACTACTAGAAATCAACTCAATTCTCAAAGCAATGCTATTATAAATGACAATGTTAAGATAATAGAGAAATGTAACCAAGCTCGATCCAACGTTTGATGTAGATCCCCGTTGGAGCTTTCAATCCATGCACATCCACGCACTCGTAATCTGCAAATTAGTCTTGACAGCCAATATCTAACAAGTACATGTGATATATAAATGACATTAACATTATCAATAATAATGATCCATAATATCATAAGCAAATGTAACCCAATGTATAATAAATTACATTCACACCATGAATGGACGAGAATATGAGTATTTCTATTAATGAACAAGAAGAAGTACAAAGTGATACAACCTCTTGCCGGCAACCAATATGAACCAAGATCTAGATCAATCCACTTGTGCCTCCACCACTTCAATCCTCCATGAATGGAAAACTCAAACTAGAAAGGAATTTGGAAGGTGAACATAAATGGTTCACAACTACAAGGATCAATGAGTGCAGACTCAAGATAGGGAAAAAATCCACTAGAGTTCATTTACTATTCTCTTCTTCCTCTCGTCCATAAGCCATATGTGCTCAATATATAGTCCTCTCAAAGGTAGGTGAAAGGACTCATCGAGACGTTACTTGGGCAGATGGAGAGCCAAAGGTCACCCAATGACCGCTTTTTGGGAGTAAAAAGTGATAAAATAGTGGTTTTTACCATTTTACATTCTACCCGTGGTCTATAAGGATGCAACTCACGGGTACACCTGCTGTAGTGATGCAACAGGCGGGTAGGAATTAAAATAGGGAAAACTGGTATCACTGAAGGATAAAAATGGATTTGAGTCACTGAAATGGATCCTACAGGCCAAAGAATGCTGATGCTCACAGGGTGGAAGATTTCTGTGTAACACCAACCAAATCCTTCATAGTATGAAGGGAGTTCAGAAAAAGGGGTTTATTCAGGGGACCCGCAGGACCATAAACATTGGATATGAATCCCTAGGTTTTCGTGCCCAAAACATGAAAGGAGGTCGAAAGGGAGAAATGAGACGTAAAGAACCCCGAGAGATAGAGCTTGCTTGGGTCCTAGAGAATTCTCAACCCTCCCGCCGACATCCTCGCATTCATCGCCATGAACTCACAATTTTGCCACACTCTATTGCCTATCACCTTCAACTCCTCCCCAGAACACTCAGTTTCTTAGAGAAACATTACCATTGGTTTTTCCATCTCGATTCTCCTTCTCAGCAAACGAAACTTCAAGAGGCTCTTACAACCTCGGATGTTCCAGGTTGTAATCCGCATTAAAAACTTATCTGGGAATCGCCGCAAGAGCGGCGACTATAGTGGGATATTGTCCAGATGTAGCCATCTTAGATCCTATCGTTTGGATCCTCTGAGCATTACTATGCCTTCCACATTTCTCTTTGTTTCTTTTATTTTTCCCTTCTGCTTCTTTAATGGATTCCGAACCAACTCCTAGGTATTTCCCATGCTTGGATTTAAGAATTGCCTTCTCCAATAAGCTGATCTGCTTGAGCGAGAGAGGATCTGGATATTCCCCAGAGATAGCCGCCTCAAGGCTCTCTATATCTAATCCTCTGAATACCATTTCCTCTCCCTCTTCTCCTTGTGAGCCTACTTCTGTCATTGTCAACTCCGTATTTGGTTCTTGGGTGTTAACTTTTGTGATGGACGGGTTTCCTTAGATTTGGTTCTCGATGATAGTTGAATTTTCTAGGGGAGACTCCCCTTCTTTCTCTGTTTGTAGGGCTTCAAACTTATTGTGAGTCTGATTCCTCTTACTGACCTCCGGACCTGCGTTCCTTCTAGCCGCTCTCTTCTTGCTAGTAACTTTGATGAATCCTTCATATTTCTTTCCTTCCGTTTTGGTTTCTCCTGTTGGATTTTTGTTGAGGGGGCAGTCCCGGAATAAGTTCCCATGTTCATGGCACCAATGACATCTGAACGGAATTTGTTCATAATCAATCTCCTGGAACCAGTCTTCATCGTCCCTGGTTAGATCAATCCCATCCGGAAGGTCTTGAGAGATGTCCATGTATATGCAGATTTTGGCATACGATGTATACCTCATCTGTTTAGTCTGCTCTGAAACTTTCACAAAGACTCCCAACATATTCCCTATATCGGTTAGAATGTCTTCTTTCTAGTACTCAGTGGGGAGGGAATATAGACAGATCCATATTGGTGCGATCGTGAGGTTTTCCTTATCGGAGTTGAATCTTTCCTTCCATGGCCTGAGGTACAAACATGCTGAGTGGAAGAAGTATGGGCCTTTATCAAATATTCTATTGCGGTCCTCCTCATTGAAAAAAACCACTGTGAAAAATACCTTGGCCCCCAGCTGGAGATCGTAATGCCCTTGGGGTTTCTAGGTGGTGTTTATCCACCATATCAGAGCCTTTTCCGCTGGCCAAATGCCCATGAACTTCTTGGTTAGAGCATGTTCTTTCATGTATTGAATATCGTCCTGGATTCTCTCTGAGCGGATCTGAAGTTTCAGGACAGTTTTCAATTTCGACTTGCACTACCCCGGCATCAGATTCAGGGGTAATTCCTTGCAGACTCCACTAGTACTTGCTCCCTCTTTAATCCCTCCCATTTCGGAATCTTGAATCGTTCCTTTTCCTTTATCTCGTTCAGACAGGGGAGGAGGTTCCTCCCCTCCCAAAGGATCGTTCATGGGGGCAATCCCTACCCACCACACAGGAATCAACATACCAGACCCAAACAATCGCACAACACACCCTAGGTCACCGTAGAACCAGCCACCTCTATTCGCTTCCCCAGAATGATAAATATATTATTTAATTGGAACGTGATCTATATGAAATGCACTATTGATGTTCCATGTTTAACTCAATATTTGAAATTTAAATAGTTAAGCTTGCAAAGTTTGGTTGAAATGGCAATTTCTATAGCTGCACGTACAAATATGGAAATGGTAAATTCTTGTAGCATTATGTTTTTGTAAGACATTTGAAATGTATATTTTGTAGCTAAAACTAAATGCCTGAGAATTACATTTTTAAAGCTTAGGATTCATTAGGTGAATTATTGCTATGTTTAAGAGTATTATTGGAATGCTAGAATTCCATGGTTAAATGGTTACGGTTGTAGCATGCCATTGTCTTTCCAATTTGCAGAGACAGTTAATGGCCAAATGCCTATAGGCATTGGGAATTCATGTAGATGCCATTTTGCATTTGGAAAAGCATGAAACTAATTCATGTAGTTGTAGACTTACATCTTGAAACCATAATTTTGTATTATGCAACTTAGTTGAGGAGCTAAATGCACAATTTCTTGAATAATTATTGAGTGCCTATGTGTGTAGATTAATGGATTTATGGATGTACGTTGTTGGGGGTATTCCAAATCGAAGAATTGCACCTATGGAAGCTGTGTTCCAGTAGGAATTATGTTTAAACTATTTGAGCTTTAAGTTATATGTTACTTGCATTATGTATGTTTGGAATCTACAGGTTGTGAAGTAGTATACCTATGCTCCATTTTGAATGGAATTGCCATCACAAAGTGTTAATTGGAAGCCGTCAAATATCAAAATTCTTAAGAAATCTGCTGGAGGGATTTATAGTTGTTGAGATTGTATTTCCTTTGCTGGGAGTTATTTCTTGTTTGAATTTGTTTTGGAGAATAATTTTGTTTGAAAGTGCAATTGTAAATCATGGTAAGAATATTATTTGTTAATGGGTTCTTTGTTAAAGTCTGCTTGTAGAAATTATAACCTGCTGGAAATGCCTTAGTTATTTATGGTTGAAGTTACTCCAAAAAAAAACTACGCACACAAAGTGTTTGACAGAATGTTTCTACCACAATTTATTTCCTTGTTTGAGATTTCATACAAAGTGTTGACAAAATGATTCTACTATCATTTGGGGGATAATGAAATGAATCCATTAACTTGGCATCTTTGATCTTGAAATCGCATGGAATCTTAGTGAAATTTTCAGCCATATAATTATCTCCTCCATATTCAAATCACATGGATATATATTCTCATGACAATTTCCAGCCACATATATTGGTTTTCCATTTCATCAATATGTTTTGTCATACCTCAACTACTATGATAAGAAACACAATATACAACCATGGCTATTTGAGTTGGTTTGTCTGAAATTTGCGTTATTTAAGCTTAAAATTGCGTATTCAACAAGAAGTATTTCCAACCATGGTTTTCGTTAGCTTGCACTCCTGAAACTTATACCCTCGAGTGTCAAATATCTTATTGTGTTGATGTAATTTCCAATACTCTCATGACACTCTTTTCTCAAGAATCTAATGTCCAATGTGAATATTTTCTTCAACTACTTGCTTCATTGCGAACTAATGTGCATTGGATAAATGATAATTAGGTTGCAGATTTGTTAAAACATGTTGGGTAATGTTTTCCAAGCATGGCAATATTTATAAATATGTAGCCTTATTCTTCCAAGTTAAATTATATATATCCGAGAATGGATGGAAATGTTTTATTCCCATGGTTGTTGCCTCTTTAGAGTTGTAAAATTCCATATAATATATGTTTGGGTTTAATACAATCAAAAGGTCTTAATAAAATGAATTGGACCTATATTTTGGGGCGTTGCTCAAAAGTTTCAAATGGGATTCATTAGGATTATTAAACTCTAGTGTTTTCTTATGCTTTAAGAGGGCACACTATGTATTTAATGGGGTCATAAAGAGTATGTTCCTTATGCTTAATCCTGGTACTATTAATTAAAGACACAACCATGTATTCCATTGTATATGTTATTAATCAATGGCGTGATGAGAGGGATGCAACCTATACACTTTCCACTGTGTGCATTCGTATGTAAAATGGTAATTGTTCATATATTAGCCAGGGTGAATTTAGGAGGGTGTATCCTTTGTATCTAATTACAATGTGTGTATATATATATATAGGTTCAACCCTATCTCCATTGTATTAATTAGTAATTGGAATGTACATACATATTATGTATGTGTTTGGTGGAAGAAGGTTGCGGCCTTATATCAGATGCAATTGTTGGTATTTGAGATTTTTTTTTAATTTTCATGTGTATTCCTTGGTGAAGGGCTGAGCCTTTTTAGTTTGAATTGGGATATAGATTGCTTAATAATTGCAAATGAGAGAAAGGTGTAGATATATTCTAATGTTTTAATTGTTTGCTTAAAGTTTTGTTGATGAGAGTAGGGTGTAGTCCTCTAGGGGCAAGGTCGTGGAATGGTTGTGTTTAGGTATGAGTAATGACAAGAACATTACATAAAATTTTGACTTTCGCTAGCGCCTCCGTGTTTTTCTTTGAATGGGTTTCTACTGAAACCTAGCATTTTCGGTAGCGTATGGTGATTGTGTAAATTTTGTGCAGGATGAGGTTTTAAAAGGGTGGAAGGATTCTATTAGCTTGTAGGTGTGAATATTAAACCCCTAAAAGTCTGTAAAATGTATCTATACGTAAGTATATGATTCATTAAGTGAAGGCCTCATTAAGAGTTAGAAATATGAACTATGATTTGTGCTTGGACTGTGTGGTCAACTCAAGCAGTGTACTGGCAGCTTGAATGTAATTACATGTGTGTACATGTAGATGTTTATACTGCATTTAGATTTATGTGGTTTTTCAAATGTTTAAATATGCAGTCAATAGTCTTATATATATGCAGTAAGTAGTCTTATATACATCTATGCGGTTTTAATCTATACCCAGTTGCATATAAAAATAATAATCAGGTGCATTCTTGGATGTTTAGTGATGGGGATTGTCACAATTTAGATTGAAACGTAGTTTTTTTGGCTTCCAAATATTCAAATGTGACATCCCCGGACCTCCCTTGTGGCCTTCGGAGACCACCGAAGATCCACCATTACTTTTTTTTCTTCTTTTACTTCCAAAACTACACACAGCCACATTGGACTCGGATCCGCAATCCACCATTGCAATCCACAATCCGCATGGCGTCTTTCCACAATCCGCAATTGCGTATTTCCACAATCCGCAATCCGCATTGCATCTTTCCGCAATCCGCAATCCACAATTGCGCCTTTCCACAATCTGCAATTGCACCTTTCCGCAATCCGCATTGCGGAAGTCAGAAATGCAGAAGTACAACTTCCTACTTCGGAAAACTTCCCATTCCACAATCTGCATTACGGAAGTGCAACTTCAAACTTCTGGGAAACTTCCCCTTCCGCAACCCACATTGCGGAAGTCGGAATTGCAGAATCCCAACTTCAACTTCCAGAAAAAATTTCCCTTCCGCAATCTGCAATCCGCATTGTGGAAGTCGGAATTGCGGAAGCCCAACTTCTTTGTTCTTGCAGCTCACCAAGGCAAACTTCTGAGAGGCATAACTTCGTCATCCTGAGTCCAAATGAGGCAAGGTTGGTATCGTTGGAAAGCTCTTGGAGAGCTCTATATAATGGTACAATCCCCTACCCAGATGAAGTATATAAACTCCTCATTTCCTTCTCAGAGGTTTTGTTTGTAACCCTCTAAGGTATCTCCCAACCTTTAACAGGTCTCTACCTGTATCCTGCCATAACCCATCTTTCCTCTGACTCATAGAGCAGGCTTAGCATACCGCGGGCCCCATAACAATTCCATGATTAAGTAAGGTTAAGCAGTGTCTTTTCAAGGGTAAGGATCTCATAAAAAATACATATAATAAATGAAACTAAGGCTAACTATACATCTGACACTTGTAAATTAGCAATGCATTAAAATCATGCAACTAATTAAAGCATTCAACCTGTACTCATCCTTCCACTCAGACTTACACATGGTCTAACTATCATTCCCATTCATATAACATTCATTCCATAGTTTAAGCAACACAACATAATAATAATGCATGAAATAACATCATTCATTCCACAAAATACTTATCTTTGTATCTTGAAGTTGCCCCAGCAACTGGCTAAGTGAGAGCAACGTTCCACCCAACCTTAGGTCTTTGTCCATCCTATACTCTTTCAACTGAGAGATCACCCTCGAGCTAGGCTGTGTATCCACTAAGGAGGGCTAGGTAGGTTGTCTAACAGTCAAGGTCCATTTCGTTGCTAAGCCTTCCTATAACTGGGTTTGTCAAGCAATTCTGAAAACATACTTATGCTAAGCCACCCTGTAGTTGGATTTATCAAGCATACACATGCTAAAGCAACCTATAGTTGGGTTTATCAAGCATACAGGGTAATAGGGAGAATATTTCTAATCTAGTGAGCTCAACCATAGAGCTACATACATCTCATTCACTTAGCAGATAAGGAACCCACATTCTCCACCTCACCCAACACAAGGAATGCCCTCTTCTCTGCTACACAGTCCCTCAAGGCCCCTTCCCTTCCAGTGCCATTCAAGGTAGGCATAAGAAGTTCTAATTACTAGTTCTATGAGATCATAGTCTTCACTGGGTTTATCAAGTCTTCCAACCTTAAGCCCTATCTTCTACGTATGCTAAACACCCTGGTTCATCCCAGGGTTGCGGACTAAGTTTTGTCCCACAAATCGACTCGCTACTTGTGGATTCAAGGCTTCACGCAGCTTTCTCAAGCTATTCACGCACTGCAGTCTGCCATCGAACTCGCCTTCAGGGATCTACTCAAATATAATGCATATGCACCGTATTCCCCTAGCATTCGACTTCACTACTTCGGCTCACCGAGAAGATCTCGTGTCCTTCCTATATCTCTTGGATCGCTCTCTGCTCTTTATTTTTTTCCTTTTCGAACAACAACACTAACCAATAACCAAAAGAGTGAACCCCCTACTCTGATCTCAGCGTTGTTTTTATCTCTTGCGAATATCCTTCACCGGCTTTCCTTCTCCACATTCTGTAATTGAATCTGTACCCGTATAGGGAATCAAATCCGTTACTCCTACTCAAGTGGCAGCATGGGTCTCCATCCCACAACCCCCTCACCTGCCCCTAGTGGATACCTTCATGCCCTTCTCATTAGCTGCCTCAATTATCCATTTTTGGGTATTTCATTGCAATATTAACATTTACATCAATTACAAAATTTCATGGCTTAACAACACATGCATAGTTTCACTATCAAATACTTGCCTATGAAAGAAAACCTTAAGCATCCACTAGTGGGGCCTTGGCCTTGAGATCCACACTAGGATCAACACACATTTCACAAACACAATATTTACATTGAGTCCAACAATTACTAAGGCAGGGTAGGGGTATTACAACTCCCTCCCGCTTAGAACAACACTGTCATTGGTGTTATCAAAACTGAACAAAAATGGAAATGCCTCTTTCATGGCATCCTCCAGCTCCTAGGTCATCTCCTCTGGACTAAGGTGCTTCCATTGCACCTTTTTATGTCCGATGGATCACCTCCAGATTAAGGTAACCTTCCTATCAAGGATTCATATAGGCTCCACTTGGAATTATCCCTCTGTTTCCACCTGTTTCACATGCCAATCAATGATATGATTAGGATCATGTACATATTTCTTAAGAAAAGAGACATGGAAAACATTATGAGATTTCATGTTAGCAAGTAATGCAATCCAATATGAAACTGGTCCTATTCTATCAAGGACTTCAAATGGTCCACAATATCTGGGTGTCAACTTGGCACAACTTCCCAACTTCATGGAGCTCTTCCTTGGTCTCAATCTCAAGTAAACATGATCCCCAATCTGGAATTCTTTGTGCACTCTCTTCAAATCTGCATAAATCTTCTACTTGTCCTGAGCTGCCTTCAAATTCTACCCAATCTTAACAACTTCTTGTTCCATCTCTTCAATCATTTCTGGTCCAAGCACTACCCTGTTCACTGGGCTATCCCAATTTACTGAAGTTCTGCACCCTCTTCCATACAAAACTTCAAAAGGGCTCATCTTCGACGATTCCAGGTACCCATTGTTGTAGGTATATTCTACCAAGTGTAGGAAGTCCTCCCATTTGGATGGATTATCCATCACATACATCCTTAACATGTCTTCAAGAACTTGATTTAATCTCTAAGTCTGACCATCTGTTTGAGGATGATAGGATGTACTAAAATTCAACTTAGTCCCCAACTCTTGAAACAACCCTTTCCCAAAATTGGAAGTGAATTGTGTGTCCCAGTCTGAAATTATTGCCTTGGGAAATCCATGCAACCTGAATATCTATCTCATGAAGATATTTGCAGTGTCATTGGCCTTGTGCGTAGACTTAACTGGAATAAAGTGAGCTACTTTTGATGGATTGTCCACTACAGCCATAATGGAATCGTGTTTCTTCACAGTCATGGGCAAACTTGTTATAAAGTCCATAGAAATCCCTTCCCACTTCCATTCGAGGATGGGTAGTGGCTGCAACAATCCTGCTGGATGTTGATGCTCTGCCTTAACCTGCTGACACTTTTTACATCTAACAATATACTATGCTATTTCCTTCTTCATCCCATGCCAACAGTATTGTTTCCTTGCTGCGGTTATAGTCTTCTGATATCCTGGGTGGCCAGAATATGGCTTTTGGTGTATCTCACCCAACACAAGCTCCTTCAATTCTGCACAGTTTGGAATGTACAGTCTGGCACCTTGGTACATAAGGACATCATCTTCTCCAATATGATATCCTACACACTTGTTATATGCCTTTCCCTACTGCAATGTCTCTTTGATTTGTAGGTAAGCTTTATCATTAGCTTAAACTTCAATGATCCTTGCTTTCAAATCTGATTTACAAACACTTATTGCTGCAACATGAAATTTCCTACTGAGTGCATCAACAACCTTATTCTCCTTTCCTTTGACATGTTTAATCTCTAAATCAAACTCACCGAGGAATGCCATCCATCTGGTTTATCTGGAATTTAGATTTGGCTGCTCAAATAAATATTTTAAACTCATGTGATCCGTCTTGAGTTCAAATCTTCTTCCCAAAAGGTAATGTCGCCATTTTTTGAGAGCATGCACTATGGCTACTAGCTCTAAGTCATGTGTGGCATAGTTCCTTTCATGATCTTTCAGCTTCCTTGACTCATAGCCAAATACAAATCCTTCTTGCATGAGTACTCCACCCAATCCTTCCATGCAAGCATCTATGCATACCACAAAATCTTTATTTGGATCCGCAATCTTTAAAACAGGAGCATTGGTAAGTAATTCTTTTAACTTCTAGAAACTCCTTTCACACTTCTCAGACCATATAAATTTGACTTCCTTCCTTTGTAATGATGTAATGGGATGAGCTATCTTGGATAAAATTTCAACGAACCTTCTATAGTAACTGCAAGGCCCATAAAATATCTTACATCTACAACATTTCTCGGAATGGCCAGTCCATTATGGCCTCAATCTTCTCTTGGTCTACTGCAATACCTTCTGCTGAAATAATGTCCCAAATACTGTACCTTATGCTGGTAGAAGTCACACTTGCTCAGCTTTGCATACAACTGGTGTTCTCTAAGGACTTGTAGTACCATTCTCAAATGTTCAGTATTCTCTTCTTCATTCTTTGAATACACCAGAATGTCATCCAAGAATACAATCACAAATTTATCCAAGTATTTACTGAAGACATTGTTCATAAGACACATGAAAGTAGCAGGTCCATTGGTGAGACCGAATGACACCACAGTGAACTCATAGTGTCCATATCTAGTTCAGAAAGCTATTTTGTGAATGTCTTCATCCTTTATCCTCACTTGAAGGTAGCCAGACCCTAAGTCAATCTTGGAAAATACTTTAGCTTCCTTCATCTAGTCAAACAAGTCATCAATTCTTGGAAATGGATACTTGTTCTTGACTGTTGCCTTGTTTAGCTGCCTGTAATCTATACATAGCCTTAAAGTCCCATCCTTCTTCTTAACAAACAACACATGCGCACCCCAAGGAGATACACTCGACCTGATATATTCATTGTCCATTAATTCTTGCAGCTACATCTTTAATTATATCAGCTCATGTGTTCTCATTCTATAAGGGGATTTGGAGCTTGGTGTTGCTCCTGGAACAAGGTTAATGGAGAAATCAATGTCCCTCTTGGGTGGTAATCCTAACACTTCATCTGGAAATACATCCTGGAACTCCTGCAATAGCTAAAAGTCTTCTAACTTTGTCCCTTTATCTTCTGTTGAATCTGATATATGCACAGCATATAATTGACAACCCTTTTTATAGAAATTTCTCAGTTGTAAGGCTGAAATATGCCTTACTGAAACTTGTTTCAGAATTCCTTTAACCAACCTTGGTCTTCCTTCCTCATCAATACACTCGAGTAACTTTTTGTAATAGTCAAGCTTGGATCTATACTTCTCCAACCAATCCATGCCTATCAAGGCATCATAAGATCCCAAGGGTAGTACATTCAAGTTTACCTTGGTGGGAAGTCCATTCAGATCTACGGGACATTCCACCACTACTTCACTCACCTGGTTCGAGTGGCTAACTGAACTAACCAAGACTTACTATGTTTCACTTTACCAAGTGAACAACTTTCAACCACTTTACGGGACACATAACTATGAGTGGATCATGGACAATTAAACCAGAAATAGATTGCTTAGCAATCTTACCTTCAACTTCTACCACTACTGATTGGTGGCCTACCTGGTGATCATCAAGTGCTGCAGAGATTCGAGGTGTGGCTCTGGCCATATCTTCTACTGTGGTTGCTTCTCCCAAGTTGTGTAAGTTTCAGGGATTCCCTCTTCGATTTGGGAAATCTCTAAGCATGTGGTTGTCTCCACATCCCCTAAACTGAACTGGTCCTTTTGATGTTTTCTCTATTTTTACCATTGGTTTGAACCCACTTCCTGATGGATGTCCCTATGGAAATTTTCTGGTTTGATTCTTGAAAGGTGGTTTGAAGCCACTTCTCCTTGGTTCGAATCCTCCTTTGGGATTTCCTTTCCATGCTTGTTGAGTATCGGTCTTCCCTTTATTCTGCTCATAACATAGCATGGCCATTCTAATGGCTTCATCCAAACTTGGTGGATGGACAAACTCAATCCTATCCCTATAGTTCTGTGGTAGGATTCCAAGGAAACAATGAATCTTCACCTTTTCATTCTTGATGTAGTCTACATATCTAAACAATTCCAAGAATTTATGAACATGTTCCTCCATGGAATTTTGCCCCAACTTGAGTTCATTGAACTCCTTTCTCTTGTTGTCATAATACCTAGTTCATAGGTATTTCTCCTTCTGAGTATCTTTTAAACCGATCCTGGCTGATCCTCTTTTCGCTGGTTCTCTTTACTCTCATGAGATGTTCCCACCAAATGGAAGCTCTTCCATTCGGATTGTAAATGGAAACTCTAGCCTTTTCACTTTCTAAATAATCATGCATTTTGAAATACTTCTTCATTCCAAGAAGCCATGCCTCTGCCCCCTGGTCTGTCTTGCTTTCTCCATTAGAGGTAGGAGCTCTCGCTTTCCTAAATTCTCCCTTTGGAATCCCTCTAGACTTCCTTCCTCTCTTAGTCCTATCGTAAGTGTGCCTTGGACTTCTTTGAGGGTCCCTCAAGTGATTTGATCTGCTGTAAGGAGATCCCGAAGAGGATGTTATGTGCCTTCCGCTCACAGAACCCCTTATATGTCTAGGATTCCTTTTCCTAGAACGACCTCTAGAGTGACTAACCACATTCATTTCCTCTCAGGCGATATTACTTGGATTAGACCCCATGTTTACTTTCTGATGCATGGCAGTGAGGCTCTGCAGAATGGCTGCATTGAGTTGGTGCTGCTCTTCTTGCACCTTTATCAGCCTCTCATTAAAGCTTACCATGGTCTCAACCAATTCCTGGGGATTCACCCACTCCCTTCTTCCATTAGACATTATTTCAATGTTCTCTTCTTGCACGTTTTCCCCCAGCACGTCTTCTTCAGGTTCGTAGGGATCCTGTGCATCATTAACGGTCACCATTCTTGCTTTCTGACACACGGTTTCGCTATTCGATTCAATTGTAACCTGTTGCAATCATTGTGCATGATATAATTGTTTATTAGATAGCATAGAACTTAAAACATCCATACAATCTGGAAATTACTCATTAAATAGTTAATAAATAAGAGTTCTGTTAGGTTAAAATAGTGCCATAGGAATTTCCTTGCGTGCGATTTCTTCCATGGTTTGACCCTAACAGCCCCAGTGTTGTAACTGAAGCTTTGATACCACTCTGTGACGTCCTCAGACCTCCCTTGTAGCCTTCGGATACCACCAAAGATCCACCATTACTTTTTTTTCTTCTTTTACTTCCAAAACTACACACAACCACACTGGACTCGGATCCGCAATCCACCATTGGGATCTATAGTCCGCATGGTGTCTTTCCACAATCTGCAATCTGCATTGCGTCTTTCTACAATCTGCAATCCACAATCGCATCTTTCCGCAATGTGCCATCCTCATTGCGTCTTTCCGCAATCTGCAATCCACAATCGCGTCTTTCCGCAATCTGCAATCCGCATTGTGTCTTTCCGCAATCCGCAATTGTGCCTCTCCGCAATCCGCAATCCGCATTGCGGAAGTCGAAAATGTGGAAGTCTAACTTCCAACTTCCGAAAAACTTCCCCTTTCACAATCCGCAATTTGCATTACGGAAGTAGGAATTGCGGATGTCCAACTTCAAACTTCTGGGAAAATTACCCTTCCACAATCCGCAACCTGCATTGCAGAAGCCCAACTTCAACTTCCGAAAAACTTCCCCTTCTGCAATCCACAATCCGCATTGCAGAAGTCGGAATTGCGGAAGCCCAACTTCTCTGTTCCTGTAGCTCACCAAGGAAAACTTCTAAGAGGCATACCTTCCTCATCCTAAGTCCAAATGAGGCAAGGATGGTACCGTTGGAAAGCTCCTGGAGAGCTCTATCTAATGGTATGATTCCCTTCCCATATGGGGAATCTAACCTCCTAATTTACTTCTTTGAGTTTTTGTTTGTAACCTTCTAAGGTATCTCCCAACCTTTAACAGGTCTCTACCTATCTCCTGCCATAACCCATCTTTCCTCTGACTCACAGAGTGGGCTAAGCATACCGCAGGCCCCATAACCATTCCATGATTAAGTAAGTTTAAGAAGTCCCTTTTCAAGGGTAATGATCTCATAACAAAATACATATAATAAATGAAACTAAGGCTAACCATACATCTAACACATGTAAATTAGAAATGCATTAAACTCATGCAACTGAATGAAGCGTGCGACCTGCACTCAGCCTTCCACTCAGACTTACACATTGTCTAACTATCTTTCCCATTCATATAACATTCATTCCACAGTTTAAGCAACACAACATAATAATAATGCATGAAATAACATCATTCATTCCACAAAATACTTATCTTTGTATCTTTAAGTTGCCCCAGCAATTGGCTAAGTGAGAGCAACGTTCCACCCAACCTTAGGTCTCTGTTCATCCTATACTCTTTCAGCTGAGAGACCATGCCCAAGCTAGGCTATGTATCCACTAAGGAGGGATAGATAGGTTGTCTAACAGTAAAGGTGCATTTCGTTTCTAATCCTTCCTATATCTGGGTTTGTAAGCAATTCTGAAAACATACTCATTCTAAGCCACCCTGCAGTTGGATTTATCAATCATACACATGCTAAAGAAACCTGTAGTTGAGTTTATCAAGCATACAAGGTAACAAGGAGGATATCACTAAACTAGTGAGCTCAACCATAGAGCTACATACATCTCATTCACTTAGCAGATAAGGCACCCACATTATCTACCTTACGCAACACAAGGAAGGCCCTCTTCTCTGCTACACAGTCCCTCAAGGCCCCTTCCCTTCCATTGTTATTCAGGGTAGGCATAAGAAGGTCCAACTACTAGTTCTATGAGATCATAGTATTCATTGGGTTTATCAATCCTTCCAACCTTAAACCCTATCTTATACGTCTGCTAAACATGTTGGTTCATCCTAGGGTTGCGGACTAAACTCTATCCCACAACTCGACTCTCTGCTCATGGATTTCGGGCTTCACACAGCTTTCTCAAGCTATTCACGCCCTATAGTCCTCCTTCGAACTTGCCTTCAAGAATCTACTCAAATATAATGCATACGTGTTGGATTCCCCTGACATTCGGCTTCACTACTTCAGCTCACCGAGGAGATCTCGTCTCCTTCCTTTATCTCCTAGCTTGCTCTCTGCTTCGGATTTTTTTCCTTTTCGAACAACAACACTAACCAACAACCAAAATAGTGAACCCCCTCCTTCGATCTCAATGCCGTTTTTATCTCTTGTGAATATCCTCCTACAACTTTCCTTCTCCACATTCTGTAACCGAATCCGTACCCATACAGGGAATCAAATATGTTACTCCTGCCCATGTGGTAGTATGGGTTGCCATCCCACAACCCCCTCACCTCCCCCTAGTGGATAACTTCGCCCCCTTCTCATTAACTACCTCACTTAGCTAGTTTTGGGTATTCGATTTCAATATTAAACATTTACATCAATTACAAAATTTCATGGCTTAACAGCACATGCATAGTTTCACTATCAAATTCTTACCTATGAAATCCACATGAAAGCAAACCTTAAGCATCCAATAGTGGGGCCTTGGCCTTGAGCTCCACACTAGGATCAATACACATTGCACAAACACAATATTTACATTGAGGCCAACAATTACTAAGGCAGGGTAGGGGTATTACAAAAAAGGAGCATATAGAAGTGTTTCTATGTGTCTTTTCTATATCGCCTATTGGATTTTAACTACAATGGGAGGTATTAGACCGTCTTCATTGGGCAATCGATCATTAATATAATGTGTCAGTGTAACATGTTGAAGGTTCTCCCTTAACCCTTAACATTTTGAACAACAACATACTACTAGGTGTCATAAAAGAGATTCAGTTCATGATGAAGTAACATTGAATCAATATTGTGGTTGACTCAGGATTGCGGTTGGAAAATGGCATGTTACAATTAATGGGGAAAACCAACTTTCCATTTTAGTCTACAAGTTAGTTGCGATATCTTTCTCTTAACAATAGGTTGCGGTTTTTTTCAACTAATGGAATATATTATGCATACAAACTCGATCCTAACTTAGGATCTTGTAAAATTCAATGCATAATTATTCAAATGCACATGCATAAATAACATAAATTCAATTAGATGATCAAAATATAATTAAAATATGAACTTATTGCAAATGGAAAGGGAGAACTTGAACTTTGAACAATACAATATGATATAGAATATGAAGAATTGGTCATTTGATATTATAAAATTTTCTACCTACATTTGAGCCACATCAACAATCAATACATGTCTACATTCTTCAAAAAAGTTTGTGAGTCATATATCATTCTAACTTTAAAAATAATTTTGACCAGATTTTCAGTATATGGTGTGAGTTTAAGAAGAATATGTATCCTATGGAGTATTTTAATTTAAATATGTATCATTTTAACATCAAATATAAATCCATAGGGATATTAAATGAGAATGACACATTGTTTCCAAGTATCACACCAGTGTGTTACTGATAATAAAGCACATCGGTGCACATTTAAAATATGCTCAACAAATAAAAACATATGCAAAAACATCCACAAAAAAAAAAAAAAATCTAAGAAATAATAGAGGAAGTTTGCATTTCCATTTTTCAATTTGATATAACATGTGCATTAGTGGATAAATCACACTGGTTCACTTTATCCAATATGGCACACCAAAAATGAAAAAATGAAAAAAAAAAATGCACTGAAATATCTAGTGGGTAAATGAGTGAGAATTTTATTTTCGAAAGTGAGTTTGAAAAAATATTTTTATAATAGAAAACCTAAACATTATCTTAATCTTTTGCCAAACGTTTGGGGGAGGGTTTTGTAAGATACATTACAAGAGAAGACATTGGAGTGGCCAAATGTTTATGAAAAGCCGAATTTGTAAGGTATTGTGGATCACATACAATCTACATAGTAGAAATTCTAAGTATTTAGTTTTCCCCTAATTATTTTAAAAATGATTAAATATTTCCTACTAATATTTACAATGTATTCTGGAAAAAAAAGGTTTTTACTAGTTACCTTCAACGTTGGAAACCCTTTCTTTCGTATTGCTTCCCTTTTGCTTTATGTGGCTAGAAAAATTTAACATTAGGGTTTTATTCTCTCTTCTATTTCACAATGATTGTATTTATTTCTAGACATTGTATATTTAATATCAACTTTGTGTTTTTATATATGAGACATTGGGAATTTATTACAATGGGTCCACTCAATGCATTGATTTTCGAAACCTACCTCTGTTAGTTTAAAAAAAAAGCATTGTCGTTTTTTAGTGCATACACTACATATTAGTGCACCGATGCACTTCATTTAAAATTGCACTGTTTTTTTTAAATTTCACTAGTATATTGGTGTGATACATACAACTAATATGCATTGTTTCTCTAATAGTAAACACAGTATTTTAATTATTTTAATTTAAAAAAAATTGCCACACTATATTTGTGTGCATATATCATGTTTGTGCACTGATGCGTGTATGGGATAATATAGCACTGGTGTGTATTTTTGTATAATGTGCACCGACTAACCAGAAATAACTCAATAAGATTGTTTGCAATCTTACTGCAAAAGAGTGTAAAACTTAGTGGAAAAGTTGCAAAGAGATGAATTAGGTGAACCAAAAGGTAAACAACAAAACAAATCTTTGAATTTTCAATAATAATGTACTTCTTAAGAATAGTTGGAACATGTTTCAAACAATATATTTCACATTTGTTGGGAGTTGTGTAGGGACCAAAAACGAGGAAAGGAAATGTTGTCCTAAGAAGATAAAAATTATGAAGGATACAAATGATGATAAATTGGTCCTCACTTTATCTAGAGCGATACAAGACTCTAATGAAAGGAGAGAATTTTTTTATAAAACTATGAAGGATATAGTGGAAAGAACGTATATACATACTTTCCACTTACAATACAAAACTCAATCCAATGATTCCAGGAATCAGATTATAAATAAATTACAGGAAGCATTTCCAAAGCAATGGTCAATGAGACCTATCAGACTTGAAATAGAGAAAGCATACAATAACATTCATTTAAAAAGTATTATTCTTAAACATGTTTTTCTCTAATATGTATATACTATTACAAAAAAAATAATGAAACTAATATTTTGGCTATATATATTTACTTTCATATCAATATAAAACCTTGTTTTCTACGATTTTCATTTTTTAGGCAGATTTTGAAAATCCCAAAGTATGAACGAGGTGATATGTGAAAAGTTCGAGTAGGAATGTCCACAAACGTGTACAAGGAGATAGTTAATTAAATCAACATAATTGCATCACATGTGGAGCCATCTCAAGAACAACAATGTACATCAAACGTATGTAATCGTAGACTTTTGAATGTACATAGAAATTAATTATTGCATGAAATATTAATTTTTAATTGTTTTGTTGAAGAAAAGAAAAGGAAATGAAACCTGCTCAACACATAAGATAGGACGACAAAGAAGAAAAGGGGTGATTGTACAGTTTGTGAGTACTTGTTTTTTCCTTACTAAAGGTTTCATATTTGTTGGGATCTTTATATTTTAATTATTATACACTCATCCTTGGATGTCTTCTAATAGGAATTAAAATACAAAGAAGAGCCATCCAAAGAATTGATTAACATTGGGTTAAGTATGGGTTGTGAGTATATGTTATGGTGTCAAGAGTTAATTGTGCAATTTGTAAGTAGCTATGTTGTTTTACTTCTCTCATTTCATAATTAATAGTGACAACAAAAAAGCTTTATATTAAATCTATGATTTGTCGTGGTGTTTAAAATTTGTAGGAAACAAAGTATGGAGTGGATCCAACATAAGAGTGTTGAGAGACGACATGGGAATGAATTTGAAAGAATGGTTATCATTTATGAATCACTTCTTACTATGGTATTCTCTTCAATTTACATAATCCTGTATATGATTTGTTTTTTTCATTATGGCCACTGATGTAGATATACTTGTTACACTATTTTTATGTTTGTAGATGGAACATGAAAAGGAGGAACAAAATCAAGCCAATCAACAAAACATTCGTCCAAATAACCCAAGTATAATACTGTCTACAAGTAATGGAGAAATGAGGTACCATGCCAATAGCTCGAGCATTGCAAACAATCAGAGTGAAGAATGGCTATTAATATATACAATTGGATGTTAATGCAAGTTGTATGTATTAAAATAACTGTCTATGAAAAACA
This sequence comes from Larix kaempferi, assembly GCA_027924585.1. Classification (NCBI taxonomy): domain Eukaryota; kingdom Viridiplantae; phylum Streptophyta; class Pinopsida; order Pinales; family Pinaceae; genus Larix; species Larix kaempferi. The sequence continues at coordinate 8,505,761 of BSBM01000264.1, forward strand.
AACAAATTGTTTGATGTACCCAACATACTATCCCAATTGGTAATCAATAAGTGTAAGAATTACATATTGACATTTTGATCATTTTGGACCTTTTTATTGTCCCATTTTGTATGACAAAGGTTCTCTTGTTCATATATGATAAAATGGGTTTCTTATTAGATTCCACCGTCCAGTGTTGGAAAATGTTACATTGCTGATTAAATATATGGATGATTAAATATTACAATGAAAAAATGTATAATCAGATGGTATAACACATTAATACAATCATTATATCCAAGTGCAATAATTAAAATTAAAATATCAATATTATTATAAAACTTATTTCATTTTCTAATGGTTAACGGAATTTAAAAACAATAAAAATTAACTGAACTCATTGTACGGTGTGGGGCATATGTAATTCATTCGTGGTATTTTAATCCTACTTAAAAATTGTCTCCAATCATTTTAAACCTATAAACTACATCAATGATTCGATATGATACAAGCACCCCAACACTTATATAAACTTAGTGCATTGGTGTGAATTTCTTTAAAAACACATTACTAATACCATCAAAGGATTGCTATTGACATCAAATTTAGTAGCATTTTCAATGTGCACATAGTGATAAGCATCGATGCATCTTTGTGAACCCTATTTCTTAGTACAATAAAATCAATACTATGCACGAGTGCTATAATCCAAGTTTAATGCACTACTGTTATAATCCATGCATGTGTCCTTGGTGGTTTTGGGGACAATGCGTCTTTGGGATGCTTTTAGGAGAGGAGCACTTTATAAATGCGCTATCAATCACCACCGTAGATATGTTGTTCTTTATGCTTGATTAGATCGTCACCCTTTTTGTTTATACTCCTTGTACTTTATGGGAGCACTCAACATTCTAACTGTAGATCTCATCAGATCTAAAAGCGATCTACTTCTTTCACTTAGCGCTCAATCTTAGCCTCCAATCACCATCCTAATGGTAATTTTAGTCTCGTGCCCACATGAGGGTCTCATGTAGCCTTTGTTTTATCTCTTCAGGGATGAATCCATTATTTATTTAAACTTGGGGCTATTTAAGGCTCTTCTAAAGGTTTTGAAAAAAATCTTGTTACTAACATAAGTAACGGAGTGTAAAGGGGGGAGACAAACTACAGATGAAGGGTTTTGTTGGGGACATGACACTAAGGGTGATGGTTATAGACAAAAATCATAATAATGGGGATAGGGAAACTCAATGACCTTGATCAAAGGAGACCAGAGGTTGCTGTCAAAAGAATGGTGATGTTCCCACGATTTCGAGTAGATTGGGGAACGGTATGTACATAAAGAATAGTTGGTGGGATCCCCCCGGTTTTGGGGGTGTTGGGGAAAAACTTGATGATGAGTGGGATTCCCACAGGTTTTTGTGAATCAATGGATCAATTTGATGATGAGCGAAGTTCCCACGGTTTTGAGTGAGTCGTGGAAATGTTTCCATGTGAGAGTTGTTTGCAAAATGCGAAGACGAGTTCCCGATGACTCAATGCTATGTAGAGTGTTCCTATAGGAGTAACTGGATGAAATTTGTTACTTTAGAGGGTGGGGGGCCCATTGGTGTCTTGGCTAGGGTGTTGATACAAAGAATATTACAGGTGGTAGATGGCTCATGGAGGTATGAGTGGTCGACTGTGAGTCTTGATCGTAGTGTGTCCTAAGGAATTTGATGGCATGGTCTGTTGAAGGTGGGGGAGTAAATGTGCAACTATAAATGGTGAGCAATGGGTTTTTTTTCAAAGTGAATCAAATTCCCTAGGCTTATGGGGGGTTTGGAATCATGGGTGTCAAATGATGACTGGGATGTATTGGTGCACACACCCATGGGGGAACATGTTATCATCGGTAGTGAATAAGCCTTACGATCATTTTAACCAAGGTTAGGTATTCCCAGAGAGTAGGGAATAGCATGTGATGCCAATTGGATTTTTTTGTGTTCACTATGCGTTGGACCATGGTTTTGAGAACTTTGTTCACGGCTTTGACTTAGCCATTAGCTTGAGTATAGTAAGATGTCAAGAATTCATGCTTGAATCCTAATAAATGTGATAAGTCCTCGAAATTGTGATTGCGAAAGTGGGTTATGTTGTCATAAACTAACTAATTTGGAATGCCAAACCATGAAATAACATTATTAAAGAAGAATTGTGTCGCGGTGGTGCGTGTGCAATCAAATGTGGGCATTACTTCAGCCCACATGGTGAAGTAGTCGATGGCCACTCTGATATATTTGTGACCCTGCACTGAGGCCAGGTGGAATTCCATGAAATCAATTGAACATTTGTAGAATGGGACAATGGTGATCATTGGATGGAGGAGGGCAAGAGGTGCCCTTTTCTTGTAGGAAAACACTTGGCAATGATTAGTGCATCTTTTGACATTGTAAATGCAATCCTTGAACAATGAAGACCAAAAATAGCGTACACGGAGCATATTTTGGGCAGTGGCTAGGCCTGAGAGGTGGCCACCACATTCCCACTATGACAATATGTAATATACCCAAACCCCCTATAAGGCACACTAACTCAAAAACATTCAGGCTTGGATTCACTAGCAAGCGATTTGACACAAGATTGAGAAATTGGGCTCAGTAGGATGGATTAGACATACTGATAGGTACAAATATGGTGGAAAGTTCAATACTTTGACAGTTCACTTTTTGGACTTTGTCACACCCGGGTAGACTGCTTGGGCTAAACCCAAGGCTTCTGTTATACCTCCATATTTCACAGTGTCGCATTGTCACCATAAAAATAGTTGACAACACTTCCCCTATTGCTTAAAACACCCAGAAGAGAGATATGATGAATGATCCTTGAAGACAAACCTATCCTGTCAAGGATCAACCCACCTGAGACTTCATATACCTACACTACCGTGCCTTGATCAGCCTTGAGGGAGCCGTAGTCCCCACTACCGCACCATGCATCTTCTCTGCCACGCGGTACTACCACGCTATGCTCAGTTGAAGGGGCGCGGTACTCCTTTTTTAGCCTTTTTGCCATGGCTTGTGGGATCTTGATTTTTGAGAGATTTTTGAGGATTGGTATCCCTGATTCGATCCTAACTCACTTTCTCAAATTAGTGGGCCTGATCCACTAAACACTCCCAAGATCCATCTTTCTCTCTTGTTGGTTAACCCTACTACACACTATAAGAGAGAGGCCTTCCATGAGCAAAGGGGAGGACTCTTGGAGACATCAAACTTATGATCTTGAATCTTTGTGGAGATAGCTAAAGGAGAAAGCACTTGGAGCTAGGAGTTGGCTTCGATATCAAGCAACCATTGTAAGTGACTTCAAGTTGGTAATAAAACATAACTTGTCTTGTTTCCCAAATCATGTATGTTGATCTCGTTTCAATCATATGATTTGTATCTTTTATAGATTTAGATCCTAACTCATATTTCAAGTTGCTAGAAGATCGTATATGCTTGTACCTTGGTTTCATTTTGACAGGTTCATTCTTGAGGACTTGGAGATTGGAGAAACCATTAGGACGAGCAATTGAATCGAATGTCTGTTAGATCTCTTCCATTTCTTATAGCAATATAATCTTGAGATATTTGTTTAGATCTAGGAATTCAAGGTAGCATTTGTTATCTTTTTGTCTTAGTTTAGAGTCAGTTAAAGTCTACTTTAACCTAAGAGAGTTTCTACCTATCTGTAGGGAGAAATTTCTACAAAAAAAACTAGCGACTCCACTGGTTTGAACCCCATTTGATTGATTTATCTCACTTTCAGTCATTTTTTATTGTGATTCTTCTCTCGCTTCAAACCAGTACTGAATTTTGGTCTCTTTGACCTTTATTCACCCTTCCTCTCTACATCTTTCCTCCCTTTGTGATCAGTGAGTCCTCTGGGTCTGCAGCAACCCTGAAAAATTCAATCTCCTTTTCAAAAGTTGCATTTTTCCATCTTTTGCAACAGTACCATGCCCCCACTACTATCTACAGCGTGGCAGTACCGCGTACCCAGCACTCTTACCAAAGCGGTAGTGTACTAGTACCGTGTTCTAGCCTGTTTCTGCCATGCGGTAGTGTCTGCATTTTTTCAATTTTTCTTGCCTGCTTGGTTTCCTGAGTCATTTTTTATTTTCTCTACTTTAGTTTGGTGTTTTCTGTTGCTTATTACTATCTTGTTCATTGCACAGTCTTTGTGGTTTGTTTATTTCTCTTGTGAGTTTGATTATTTTATGAGTTAGTGGCATTATTTGCACATTGGATCACCCCTTCAGTCTCATTGCATTGGCTTTATCTTCTCATCACAACCAAACGGTTACTACTGTCCTTTTTTATAGGATTGTACATTTTCATAATCACATTGTTCTTATAAATATCATATTTTCCATTATTATCATTAAAATATATATTGGAAATTGTTATTGCAGAACATTTGTGTTGTCTAGATTGAAATGATTTAGCAGTATTATTGTGCATTAGGAAGTGAACCATTCAATTTGCCACATAAATTCTCATTTTTTGAAGCATTCTAGTTGCAAGATTAGTGAATTGGAAAGAAGTGTTTATTTCAGTTTGGCTTTACTTAGAAAAAGAAAACAAAATTTTTTGTTTTGAAGTGGTTTTTCATTGATTGTGAAAAGTTTCATGCATTTATGATCGAAGAACTCTCTCTTCCATAGCTAGTTTTCATCGAATACAAGGCTTATTTCGATTCATTCTCACTTGCATGGTTTGGGTCGTCACAACACCACCAAGTTTCACATCCATTTACCTAATTGAGTAATACAACCACTAAAATTAATCTCCCTAACTAAACCAACATTAACCTCACTTGAGGAAATCAAAAGAATTTGGTAGTTAGGTAGGACACTGGGGATAGGCATCAAAATAATTCCCCCTTGTCATTTTCATCTGAGACATAGTTGTTGTCCTCTAGGGAACTAAAATCCTCTAGTATTTATTGACACGGCCATAGACTAGTTTGTGGAGGAGCCTCCTGATTGTTTTTAAATTTCAGGGGTTAAACCGCCGCGAGATCGAGAATCGGACGGACTCTGTGGAATGCCGCACTCCACTTAGCCCTAAGGCAACATCGATCATTGTCTTCCTTGTATTCATAGTAATTCAAGGGTGATAAGGCAGAAGCGCCGAAAACCTTTTCCAACGTGTCATGAACAAGGTAGCTTAGTAACTTTTCTACTAGGGCTATTTTACCCAGGATCCCTTTTGGTAGAGGGATATCCTTCTCATATTGGTCTCTCACGTTGTATTGTTCGACTTGGATTTCATCACCTTGCGAAGGATACAACTTCTTGAGGTCTCCAGCTCTTAGTTAGGAGTTTGCTTGTTATCTCATCTTAGTAGAGGGTCATTTTTCTTTTTAGTGACTGCCTGTTGGCATTCTGGCCATTGTTTTTCTCAGCTCGCTTACTGGGACGCCGGTCTCAGTATAGATTTTAGAGCTTGCATTTTTGGCCTGCGAGCCTTGGTTTTTCTGGATCCTCTTTTGCACACTCGGCTGCATTAGAGTTTTTGAGTTCTTTGTTACGAGACTGCCCCCGGATTCCATATTCCTACCATTATGTTAGAACCACCACGGAGATCACGAAGAGTACAGGGAAAAATCCCTCCACCACCACCACCGCCACAGACCTCCGGTCCACTTGCATCACGTATGCTTGCCACTCCTGGCCACGGTGCTGGTCAAGGGAACATTTTACCGCCGATACACACTACATCTTCAGTTCTTCCTATAACCGTTACTCATAGCACGGTCTCAGAACCTCTTGCTGTTTCCGCAACCACTAGTACATTTGAGACTCTCACTATCAGTTCACCCACTGTTATTCCAGATATATCTACCACAGTGGACAACATTACAGTGGCTGAATCTAGTGCAGCCCAAGATACTAGACCGAAGGCCATCCTCCTCCCCGATGTCAACATTTCCCTTCCACCAGAAACTTTCTACGATGACATGGAAGGATCTGTTGGCACCACCGAAGGATTTGACCAGGATATATCTAGATTGATTCCAGTCCCAGGCGGGTACGTCGAAGTTATCGAAGAAACCCAACTTCCTGATACACCTTTTGAACCTGACTATGGCTTTATCACTTCCCAGGCAGAACCTCCACCCGTTACCACGGCACCATCCAGTGTTCATCCACAGGAAACTGGTTCTTCTAGCAACATACCTCGTACTGTATCTCTCCCCAACCTCCCTTCGGGACATGAGATCATGGCCTCCATTCAGTCTAGTATGGTTAGTCTAGCTAATTCCCCATTAGCGTCAGCACAGTTCAAACGTGATACAGAGCAAATGCTCTCATCGACTTTTAGATATCCCCCTGCTACCCATCCTTCCGACTATCGGGCTCCCAACGTTCTGTCTAGCACAGAGTTTCATCACTCCTATGTAGATGGATCTGGACCTTCAGACGTTACTATACCTCTGTTCCTGCTGGACCCCGAAAACCTTTTGCAGGATACGAACCAGACCCAGTCTTCGATAGTCCTCCTATTGTTGAACATGCTATGGATGAAATCCCTGATACCCCTCGGTTAAATTTCCCACATTTGCTGCCATCGTCTATGTTTGGCGCACATTCTATGAGGGATAACCCAGTTTTTTCTCCATCCCCGCCTGTCACATATGGAAGACCCCCTCCACAAATCGGCACCTTTGGCGTCGTTGGCCAATCGACACTATCTTACCTTACTAGTGTTGAAAGAACACCAAGTCATACCGCTGGATCATCCATATTGACCGGAGGTTCACCTTCGGCCACTATCTACACCATTTTAGGAGGTGTACAACAGACTGCTGTGACCCCTAATCCCAACAACCAACCCCCTCCTGGAAGGCCATCAACCCAACCTACTGGAGGACAATCCTTTGTTGGAAACCTCGCTCCTAGTCACCCACCGCCTCCCATCAGGCCATCAACCCAACCTACTGGAGGACAACCCTTTGTTGGGAAACCCATCCCTATTCAACAACCTCCTCCTATAGGACCATCCAACCCATCAGCTGGAGGGAAACCCATCGGCACTATCCAACAACCCTCCCAACCAGCAACATCTGCTCAGTATGGTATGTACAACACACCTGGAAGCGGACAACCTTATACCGGTTTCCCAACCGAACCTCATCTTCAACATCCCTCGTCAGGCATGCTTCCTTCTTGGGGATCTCAAATCCCATAGAGCGGGGGGTACTCATTATTTGGAAACTGGAACCAAGCTAGGGGGAAATCTCATATTCCCCCCAACATGAATTCTGGCCTCCCCTATCCTTCGACTGCAACAACTCCATGGAACCCATCCCTTCAATTCCCACATCTTCATCAAAGTGGAACCAACATTCCATGGACACCACTATCGCAGCCACCCCCCAACCCTGCTACGGGAAACCCTCCACTTACTCAAAGTAGTGGTAACATTCCTGGGACACAACAACTCCAGGGAACCTTTCCCCAACAAGGAGTAGCAACCATTCCTGGGATACAACAACCCCAGGGTACCATACCTACCATCCCCACTCAGCAGAATATCCAACAACTGGTTACCACTGTGATTCCTGGTTAGGTAATGACTTCCAACACACAACCGGTTAACCAGATGGCCTACTACCCTCAGAACTTCCAGCAGTACCCTGCGGGAAACACATATGGGTATAACACACAACAATATGCTATGCAGGGCCCCCCAGGTTTCTCTGCACCATACGATTATTACTCATACCCGTAGACCAATCGTCAACTTCCCTTTTTGGCCACGCTAGATTTACCCGATTTGTCGAGGCTCATTAACGATCCTATATGGCATGAACCTCACTGGCCACCCATTCCCGCCAAAATTCCATCAAACATTCCTAAGTTCGATGCTAAGCCTGGGGAAGACCCCAAGAACCACGTGATGACTTTCTATCTTTGGTGTTCATCCAACTCATTGATGGATGATTCCATTCGACTACGGCTCTTCCAGCATATGCTTACTAGCACGGCAGCAAAATGGTACATCAAGCTGCCACAACACTCTTTCCACGATTTCAACACCTTGGCTATGCAGTTTTTGACCCATTTCTAGCTCCCCATCCAGTATGAGACTGGAACAGAACTGTTAACCTCGTTGCATCATACCAATTCTATGCACATTTCAGATCACATCCATGAGTGGCGTCGACGCCGTAGGCTAATCAAGGCACCCATTCCAGATCAGCTACTCGTTGATTGGTTCACAAATTCATTCTTTCCTCCCATAGCCAAGGATATCGCTATGTGTGGGCCGGTCATGGAGGAACAAGCCATCTCGACATCCCAGTACATGGATTTGGTATATACCCAATCCAGTACTTTACACGAACTTCTTCCCCATGTCGCCCGCGTTATCACTGATCCAACGAAACCTGCCACTGAACCCCCCATTCATGGTATTGTCGGTTCAGTCAAAGCCCAATCTGCCACCAACTCGATGGGGCAACCAACTTCCGCTTCCCCCGTTCTACCTCAGGTCACTTCAAAAGCTTCTCCCTCTCCTTCTATCTCCTCCGAAGTGAATGCAGTTCAATCTATGTCACAACCATCCGGAGGAAAGAAGAAGAACAATCGTGGTAAATCTAAGAAAAACCAGCAGGAGAATCCCAAGCCACAACCCACCCACAATGACTCGAAACCATGTCAAAAGGCTAAGTTTCCCTGCCTCATTTGTCAATATGATCACTACACGCGCCACTGTCCCTACAAGGATGAAGTCAACAAATTCGTTAAAGGATACTCTCGCCCAACAGTGTTAACTAACCCTTTCCCTCAGTAGCAACAGTAGATGGTTTCCCAAGAAACCCCACAAGGGGGTAACCCGGGCAACCCAAATCGCGGAGAGATGTCCACAAATCATGAAATCCTGATGACGAGTAATGAGGAGATTCATATAACCACTCATTCAAAGACATAAGAGAACCCCCCAAGTTCAAAAAAATAGTCAGAGACAGCCAAAGGTAAGTCTCCTGTCGAAGATCCGTCCCCTACCCCTCCCCCTGACGGCCATCTCCATATCGAGAGACCGCTTACGGACACAGTGCTATGGCCACCCAAGGGAACCATACGAAAGGAAACTTTTAATCCCAATGCATGAGCTTCCCCGAATTACAACATTGTTGAGGATTTAGCTCAAGCACCTTGCGCCATGTCGACTCTCAAGGTTCTTCAACACTGCCCTATGCATCATAGATCCTTACTTTTAGCACTGGGGGCAGTGGACCCAGATACTTCAAACACTATTATGTTTAACTTGGAGTATGCCAAACCTAGGCTTTCCCACCAGTTAGCCTTCCAGGTTCATACAAAAATCCATGGAAATAGCATCCATCGCACTGTTTTAGATGAAGGTGCCTCCACGTCGACCATGTCTTTGAATTGTTGGAGAGCCTTAGGCTCACCCGAAGTCACGACATCTCCCACCACTCTCAGGGAATTTGACGGACATGGTTTTCAACCTTATGGACTCATTCCTGCAATTGGTGTTGAATTGGCAGGAAAAACAGTATCCGTACACATCGAAGTCATGGATGCATCATTGGATTACAATCTTCTACTTGGTTGGAACTGGTTTTATGTCATGACCTCCATAGCATCTACTGTTTTCTGGATCATGCAATTTCCTCATGAAGGGAAAATTGTCACCATATATTAGCTTGATTACTATATCCCAGACTCTCATCCAAACTCCGCTAACACCATCCCATTATTGGATCAGCCTCGGTACCGGTTCCAAGACATTGGCGTTGGTCTTATGAAGGATTCTTCCCTTATTGGAGTTTTCCCAGATCTGGGGTCCCATGTTCAACCAGTCAACATGATATCATCGAATGCCACCCCTTCCAATGATTCATGGGTGATCCCAAGTCCCACTGAGATTGAAAACCACGGCAACTCCATGCCATTGAATGGAAACCTCTCAGCGTACGAAGCGATCCAATCAGCCACCGATTGGGTCGATTGTTCTACCCATCACATCGTGGCACAACTCTCATCTGAGACTCATTCATCCCCACCACTCATCGATCCTCTCACTTTGATTTTTCCCACTGACGAATCAATTATGGAGGTTATGTGTGGTGATGAGCCACCATGGGGATATTTTCATCATCGATCTTCATTCCCCACCATTCAGACAATTGAGCCAAGTTTCAAACCAAGTTTCCCACTTCCCTCGACGAAGTATTTTCCAAAGGAAACTTGGCCAACCTTATGGCAACCACTCCCATTGACATTTCAGTGAAGCCTCGTATCATGGAAAACATTCATATTGGCAAAACATGCACTCCCCTCGAAATGGAGTTCTACGCTACCTACTTTAAAACCTTTCGCAATGTTTTTGCTTGGAGTTATGAAGAAATGCCAAGAATAGACCCCTCAATTGTGGTCCATGAAATTCCAACCTTCCCTGGCGCCCAACCTGTTCGGCAGAAAATCCGAACCATCCATCCTCGTAAGGCAGCCACTATTAAAGCAGAAGTTGAAAAATGTTTGCGTGTTGGTTTTATCTATCCTGTCCCATTGACAGAATGGGTATCTAACATCGTTCCCGTAGCCAAGAAACAGGGAACGATTAGAGTCTGTGTCGATTACCGTGACTTGAACAAAGCTTGTCCAAAGGACAACTACCCAACTCCATTCATCGACCAGATCATCGATAACTGCGCTGGGAGTGTCATCTTTTCATTTATGGATGGTTGTTCTAGCTATAATCAGATCAATATCCTCCCAGCCGACCAGCATAAAACAGCCTTTATCTGCCCTTGGGGAATTTTTGCATATCGAAAGTTACCTTTTGGCCTTAAAAATTCTGGGGCAACATTCCAACGGGCGATGTCGTACACATTTCACGATATCAAACATATTGTAGAACCATATCTTAATGACCTTCCCGCTCATTCTCAGACCCAGGAAGACCATCCCAATCACTTAGGTGCCATTTTTGAAAGTTGTCGTCACTACAATATCCGTTTGAATCCACATAAGTGCGTCTTTTGCATTGAAGCCGAAATTTTTTTGGGATTCATAATCTCCAAAAGCGGGATACGCTTAGATCCTGCGAAGGTAGAAGCTATTTTAGCCCTGCCTTCCCCCACAAACATCCCAGAACTTCAAAGTTTTCAAAGGCACACAAACTTTCTACGCCGTTTCATTTGTAGTTTTTCCAAGATAACAAAAGGCTATATGAGGCTTCTCAAGAAGAACACTCCCTTTATCTGGGACGACGAAGCCCAATGCTCCTTTGATAATCTAAAGGTATCCTTAACTAAAGATCCTGTGATTCAACCCCCCAATTACACACGAGATTACATTCTTTATCTCCCCACTTCGATTTCCACCATCGGTATGGTGCTAGTCCAAGAAGACAATAACAGCATATAACATGTGGTATACTATCTTAGTAAGAGTCTCCTTGACTCTGAAACTCATTATTTACATGTTGAAAAACTGGCTCTGGCAACAGTTTTCGTTGTCCAGAGGTTTCGTCATTACATTCTACTCCGTCGGACCACTGTTATAGCGGATTTCAATCCAATGTATTATATCCTCACACGTCAAGTGCTTGGGGGCAAATATTCTCGTTGGATCGTCATCCTACAAGAGTTTTACTTGGAATTTTCCAAAGCCAAGTCCAAGAAGTCTTTGGTCTTTGCTAAGTTGATTTGTAACTTGCCCCATGCTACCAAGCAAACCGAGCCCATCGATTCTCTTCCTGATGAATCGTTGTTCCTCATTAGCACGTCTGACCCATGGTACGAGGATATTTTATTATATCTCCAAACCCAACGTTTCTGCCCCAACCTCACTCGCGATGAACGTCGACATATCCGACATCACGCCAAGTACTACCTCATAGTCAACGATACCCTTTATCGGCGTGGTGTCGACACTGTTCTTCAACACTGTTTGAATTTAGATGAAGCGGAACATGTTCTTAATGACTGCCATGCTGGAGCATGTGGTGGTCATCTCTCTGGGATGGCTACGGCCCAGAAGATACTACGAGCGGGATATTTATGGCCCTCGATCTTCAAAGATTGCATTGAAATGGTTAAGAAATGTCCACCCTGTCAATTCTTTCATAGTAAGACACGCTCGCATCTTGCTCCACTCCATCCTGTTATTGCCGTCGGCCCCTTTTCCAAATGGGGCATAGATTTCATGCACTGTAAGCCCACTTCATTCGGGGGGCATAACTATGTCATAGTAGTTGTTGACTATTTCACAAAATGGGCTGAAGCAATGCCTACTTATGCTGAAGACGACAAAACAGCAGCACAATTCATATTCAATCACATTATAGCTAGATTTGGTGTCCCACAATCCATTGTGACTGATCATGGCTCCCACTTCAGGAACCATATGATTGAGGAACTGAGTGCCAAGTTGGGTTTTCGCCATGAAAACTCAACCCCATACTACCCACAAGCTAATGGACAAGTTGAAGCCATTAACAAAGTTCTGAAATGAATGATTCAGCGTATTATGGGTACTCATAAGTCCAACTGGCACTCAACTCTGTTTTCGGCACTATGGGCATACCGAACCTCAGTAAAACGTGCTACTGGGTTTACACCGTTCCAACTAGTGTACTGCCTGGAAGCCATTTTACCGATTGAATGTGAAATTCCATCACTTAAGATATCCATAGAGCTACTTCCCCACACCACTTTCAAAGAGGAACGGTTTCTATACCTAGACAAGCTAGATGAAACTTGCCGAGACGTTGCTTTAGCCAACGAAGCTCACAAAAATGCATCAAATCACAGTACGACAAGTCCATTCAACCTCGGGTTTTCAATGAAGGTGATCTCGTACTCACATATGATCAAATGCACGATAAACTTGGAAAAGGAAAGCTAGAATCTATGTGATACAACCCCTTTGTTGTAAAACATGTCTTGGAGAAAGGAGCCTATGAACTTGTCGATTGTGATGGCACACCATTGGCACGGCCCCGCAATGGGATGGACCTTAAACGCTTCTACGTGTAGGGTTATCCTGCACGAAATGCTTTTTGTACATAATGTACCTAGCTTGTTTTCACTTATCTTTTTTGTGTGCACACACGGACCTCATGTATCCATTCTTACCTTGACTTGTGCTTTTATGCGCAGATGTCTACCTACTTCAGATTCGCCAACGGTGCGAGCCAACATACCCGAAACCTCGCTTCCGTAGCATGGGTAATCTATTCTCCCACTGGCGAGTTTCTATCTTCAGGAGCCAATTGTTTGGGTCCCGCAACCAACAATATTGTAGAGTACCATGCAGTCATCGGACTCTTGATGGAGGTTGATTCCCTTGGAATTGACTCCCTATCAGTCTTCCTAGACTCCCAACTCGTGGTTTCTCATTTGAATCATGTTTACACAGTTCGCGATCCTATCCTACTTCGCTTATTTCGAAGGGTACGCCTCTTGGAACGATCTTTTAATTTTATTTCATATCAACACATACCAAGAGAATTCAATTGTATAGCTGATTCATTAGCTAATTACATTTTGGATTGGCATCTTTCCCATACATAAAAACACATCATAAAATGAGCACACAAGTCATTGTAAATAAATAGGTCATAAAAGTAGGTCATGTATATATCACTGCATATAAAAGTGTTTTTTCAAATACATAAAGTTTGTGTTTTAAAGCAAAATTTGGGACCTAGTCCCATACAAAAATTTGGCTCTCAAAGCCTAGATATCGTATACATGCCGCAAAAAGAGAAAAGCTACCATCTAAGGAGATCTGGGAGATCTATCATGTTCCTCCTCAGATTCCTCACACTGCTGGTGATAACACACTATAGCCCAAGCCACCCTACAGAGGAGTCGACCAATACGCCTAGGCACACCTACAGTATGCCGCCGAAGATGCAAAGGGATGTCATCCATCCTCATAGCGGGGACACCATGGGTTAAACCCTGTAGGTTCCTCTCTATCTCCTAGACCCCTCCTGCCTCATCCTTGTCTTCTTCCTCGTCCGGAGCAGCTCGACGATCAACACCACCTCGACATAACGGCAAGTACCCTGTCGATCTCTGTGGTCCACGATCTGCGACATGCACACGTATATATATTAAAATATTTTTTACACATTCTAAAAAACAATAAAAATTATATATTCAAAAAATTAAAAAACACATTTATGAAGGTCATACCTGAATTGTCGCAATCCTCATCTTCCGGCAGTGCCAAGTCTATGTCCTCGCGGAATTCCACCCCTGCATAGGGGTAGTCATTGGTCATCACAATCTGTTCCTCGAACCACGAGAAGTGTTAATATTTAACATGCTAAGACTGAAAATAGCAGCATTACATTCCATTTCACAATAATAGCATATACAGGATCACTAAAGAAACAACAAGCATAGCATAAACACAAGAGACACAGATTTATCCTGGGAAACCCTCATGGGGTAGAAAACCCAGTAAAGCTTCCTCAATATAGATGACCAGCAATACACAAAGATGCAAACCAAAGATATGATCTCCTCCTCCACCATAGCAGACCTCTCCTCCACAAGTGCTCCTTTCTCAAGTGAGTGTATGTGTCAAATGAGGAATACACCTCCTCTATTTATACACTACACTGACATGTATTTTACAAAGGTACACGTAGCCTCGTATTTAACCAATGGGTTAAATACCCCACTACAACTGACTGGGCCGACCCCTCTAGGGTGGTCTAATAACCCTTTGACCCACATAACATATACAGGGCCGACCCCCACTAGGGAAGTCTAATAACCCGAGTTACCACATTCTGACAGAGGAATAAACATCTCCGGATATACAATAAGATCTTCACGGAGGAATGAAACATCTCTGGAATAATAAAGTACAAATATAATATTCTTTGAAGTTACAATATCTCAACACACCCCTTAACGATAAGGATATTATAACAACATCTGCACGAGCAAGGAGTCATCAACATCATACATGATACATCTATAAATCATTGGAATCTTTCTCAACATCATCAGTAACTCAAGCAGTTACTGGAACATCTTCAATACTGGAACATCGACATCTTCAGTATTGAGTCTTTATCTTCTGTAGCACTTGAACAACTACAACAATATCATTATCTGGATCCTCATGATTATCGTCATCACACGATCACCAGCATCGTCATCTCACGATCATCAGCATCGTCATCGCACGATCATCAACATCGTCATCTCACGATCATCAGCATCGTCATCTCACGATCATCATCATCGTCATCACACGATCATCAGCATCGTCATCACACGATCATCACGATCAATAACATCATCAATACAAGTATAAATATCATTAATACAAGTATCCTCATCAATACAAGTATACACATCATCAATACAAGTATCCTCATCAATACAAGTATACACATCATCAATACAAGTATCCTCATCAATACAAGTATACACATCATCAATACAAGTATCCTCATCAATACAAGTATACACAATAGCAGCATAACCTGCAACACACAAGATCCAATTACGGGATGATCAATCCCTCTCACTTTAGGACATAGGTCCAAGGATGATACAATCCTGATCCGCTTACGGGATGATCAGTCCCTCTCAGTTTAAGAAAACTCTCATGTCCATGGATGATGCAATCCAGATCAACTTACAGGATGATCAATCCTTATCACTTTAAGACACCTCACCATGTCTAGGGACGAGGCAATCCCAATCTATTTACTGGATGATTAGTCCTTATCACTTAAGACATCTCACCATGTTTAGGGACGAGGCAATCCCAATCTATTTACAGGATGATTAGTCCTTATCACTTTAAGACATCTCACCATGTCTAGGGACGAGGCAATCCCAATCTATTTACAAGATGATTAGTCCTTATCACTTTAATACATCTCACCATGTCTAGGGATGAGGCAATCCCAATCTATTTACAGGATGATTAGTCCACTCAATCTCATTTAGGACTATCCTTCCTTTCAAAATTACTGGATTTACTGTCCAAGGATGATTTAATCCATTCAGTTCATTTAGGACTATCCTTCCTTTCAGAATTACTGGATTTACTGTCCAAGGATGATTTAATCCACTCAATCCATTTAGGACTATCCTTCCTTTCGGAATTACTGGATTTACTGTCCAAGGATGATTTAATCCACTCAATTCATTTAGGACTATCCTTCCTTTCGGAATTACTGGATTTACTGTCCAAGGATGATTTAATCAACTCAATTCATTTAGGACTATCCTTCCTTTCGGAATTACTGGATTTACTGTCCAAGGATGATTTAATCCACTCAATTCATTTAGGACTATCCTTCCTTTCGGAATTACTGGATTTACTGTCCAAGGATGATTTAATCCACTCAATTCATTTAGGACTATCCTTCCTTTCGTAATTACTGGATTTATTGTCCAAGGATGATTTAATCCACTCAATTCATTTAGGACTATCCTTCCTTTCGGAATTACTGGATTTACTGTCCAAGGATGATTTAATCCACAACCATCCACCAAGGAATTCATTCTCGAAGACATACATCTACGGCTCTTCTTTAGGACTGAAGTCCAGGGATGATCCAATCCCATCACATGTTCACCAAAAACTTCATTCTCGAAGACATACGTCTATGGCTCTTGTTTAGGACTGAAGTCCAGGGATGATCCAATCCCCTCACATGTTCACCAAGAACTTCATTCTCGAAGACATACGTCTACGGCTCTCTTGAGGATGATGCAATCCTATCATGTCCACCAAGGACTTCATTCTCGAAGACATACGTCTACGGCTCTTCTTTAGGACTGAAGTACAGGGATGATCCAATCCCCTCACATGTTCACCAAGAAATTCATTCTCGAAGACATACGTCTACGGCTCTCTTGAGGATGATGCAATCCTATCATGTCCACCAAGGACTTCATTCTCGAAGACATACGTCTACGGCTCTCCTTAGAACATATGTTCAAGGATGATGCAATCCCCTTGTCACCTTTGACCCTATCTAAGGACCATCCACCAACCTCTTTGTCGGCATCACTAATATAGGTATCCTCATTATCGACCTCACTGTCGATGCAGGCAATCTCATCATGAGTTATCACATCACTCCCCCTTTCGAGGAGGGTCCTTCTGAACTATATTAAGTTTGTCTCAGAAAACTTTACTTGAGGTAGAGGTTTGGTTAGTACATTGGATCGGTAGAGGTTTGGTTAGTACATTGTTACAAATTCAAACTTTTGGTTCCTTTCTGCACCATATCGTCTGTGTATAGAAACAATATTCAACCTTGTAGCAAAGGTTGAGATCCTCATCACCCATGGTGATCATTAAGCTCATCAATTGATTATCGATCCTGGGTACCCATACAGAACCTGATTCACACTTCTTCTTTAATTACACCATTAAGATAATGGTCTTATCTAGCCACTTGGAGCAAACATCTTATCATGATTCTCTTCCTCTTTCTAAGAGAATTTTCTAGCCACAAGCCTTCTATAGTGTGTTTGATTTGTAAACCCTTTTGTTTGAACATCCATCGCTTGTTCAGTGTTCATCATTCATCATGATCTTTCCTACAAATAAAAATTAAGTACATGATTAGTAATACTTCATAATCATCAAATCATATTGACATGATAACCTATTATGCATACAAATATCATTTACACAGTTATGTAACTATTTTGACCAATACTTTGGCACAACACTTTCCCATATCCTGTATGCATACAGTGGCTATCTAGATGCCTTCCATCTCTACCAGAACATACTATTGAGAGTGTGCACAGCTCTCAGCATGTCAGCAAAGAGGTTTCATTCTAGACAAGCAACAATGGAATGTTTGTCCAACTTACCAATCATATGCATATTAGTAGTATACTGTTCAATGCTCTATGAATGTTTACACTCAGCATGATATATTCTAGGAATACAAATATGCATACAAGCAATATCATTTACTATTTCAAATAACATCTCAAATACTTATCTTTTATGTTTGTGTGGTTGCCTCCCGCTTGATCTTCTATATGTCTTTTGAACTTCTATTCATTATGTACCACTATGCATGCTCAAGTGTGCACTAGTGTCATCCTCATACACAGACCTACATTCATTAGTATATTCTCAATATTATCAAAACATTCTAGTTCTAAATAATCTTTGAAAATGTATAGTCATGATTATAGATAATATTCAAGGTTTCAAGGAAGTCTTCTTTTACTTCTGCATATTCTTGTTTGATCATAGTACTCTTCTAGTTAATTAGATCATCAAGATAAGAGACATAATATGCATAAACCCTTGATTACTAACTTTATGAATAAGCATAACCAATCATACCAAGTATACTTATATAAGGGATCCTAAGGTAAGATTCTAACTTGTCATAGGAAAACATACCTGGATTAGTATATCTGCTTAGCTATGTACAACATACCTAAACAATCTCTTCAATGATTTAGAGATCCTGAGCTAGAACCTGCATGTCTCATAGGTTAAGCATAATATAACAAAGTCATACATACCTCGTAAGTAGAACAAAGATTATGGATGAGTCTTTGTCTTCATGTTGTCATGTTTTAAGGAGCTTGATTTGTCTTTTGTGATGTACCTGTATCTTGTTAGCAAACGACATCAACCTCATACAACACCATAATGCATTAGTACAATCATATAGCCTTAATCAATGAATGTATTCGATCATTCACATGCATTCATACTATTACTAGGGTGATAAGACAATTCTAACATTAATCAAGATTGTACTAATAAATAACATGAAGACAAACACATTATGAACTTAATCAAGAATCAGATTTCAAGACATACCTGAACCTCAAGTCATACCTGTCGAGACTTCTTGTAGTCTTCTTATGTAAGGCCTTAGCCTCAACTCCCCCTGAAACTTGATCTAGAGCTTGATTAGGGTTTGCTAGAGAAACCCTAAAAATTCAATCTTTGACTTTCACACTTCTGAATGAATGGAAGGATGTGTCTTGCTGAGCTGATCAAACTAGCATACTTCAATTTTGAAATCTCCAAAAATTGACCCCTCAAAATTGCCTTTCAAACTTCTAGATCTTCTTGACAGGATCCTGAACTAGGGTTTGATGAAGCCCACCCTTTTGCTCAATAAAAAGGTTTGATCCAAGGCTCTAAACTCTTACTTTTCTGAGGAGCTTCCAGCCGTGGATTCCGATTCCAAAAATTCTAACTTTCTCCGAAACCCTAAATTCCGAAAGCCATGAATAAAGGTGCTCCTAAAATAATTATGTTTTGACAGAAATATGCACCTGATTGTTTCTGCTATAACTCTGAAATTTTTGCTTCACAGGGTCTAAAAACGTTTTTTGTAGTAGCCTGACCTGTCATCTTTCCATCTTGATAGGTCTGACCTCAATTGGATTTTCTAAGAGAGAGTTATGCCAAGTGTCGCAACGTGACCTGTTTATGGGATAAAACAGGAGAGCGAACTTGTATGGCATGCCACGTGTCACTGTTTGACCTTCGGCCTCTAAAAACGTTTCCTGAGATATCCCTCCTTGTTAGCTTTCTATATTGATAGGTCTGACCTCAATTGGACTCTCTGAGAGAGAGTTATGCCAAGTGTCGCAACGTGACCTGTTTATAGGATAAAACAGTAGAGCGAACTTGTACGGCGTTCCACGTGTCACTGGTTCACCTTCGGCCTCTGAAAAAGTTTCTTGAGATAGTACAGTCTGTGTACTACCTATAAATTTTTACTAAATTTCATTTGGAGCTTCCTAGTCCAAGTTATGATTTTTTTTCCAAGGTTACCTGATTTTGACTGAGATTTGGAAGAGGCAGAAACCCTAACTTGTACTGATCATAACTCATAAAGTACAACGAATCTGAGGGTGCCCTTTGGACACAAGGTACCTGGGGATGTTATCTTCGACCTGTAAACTTTTCAGACCCTGAAACGTCGCAGAAATGGATTTATAGCGAAAGTTCCACGATGACTGGTTTTTGCTATGTAAAACCCTAACCTTCAAATTGTCGTAAGTAAAGCAAGTGTCGTAAGTGCCATACCTTTCCTTCCTTCAGGTTAGCCCTGATACCATGTTAATATTTAACATGCTAAGACTGAAAATAGCAGCATTACATTCCATTTCACAATAATAGCATATACAGGATCACTGAAGAAACAACAAGCATAGCATAAACACAAGAGACACAGATTTATCCTGGGAAACCCTCATGGGGTAGAAAACCCAGTAAATCTTCCTCAATATAGATGACCAGCAATACACAAAGATGCAAACCAAAGATATGATCTCCTCCTCCACCATAGCAGACCTCTCCTCCACAAGTGCTCCTTTCTCAAGTGAGTGTATGTGTCAAATGAGGAACACACCTCCTCTATTTATACACTACACTGACATGTATTTTACAAAGGTACACGTAGGCTCGTATTTAACCAATGGGTTAAATACCCCACTACAACTGACTGGGCCGACCCCTCTAGGGTGGTCTAATAACCCTTTGACCCACATAACATATACAGGGCCGACCCCCACTAGGGAATTCTAATAACCCGAGTTACCACATTCTGACGGAGGAATAAACATCTCCGGATATACAATAAGATCTTCACGGAGGAATGAAACATCTCCGGAATAATAAAGTACAAATATAATATTCTTTGAAGTTACAATATCTCAACACTCCCCCTTAACGAGAAGAATATTATAACAACATCTGCACGAGAAAGGAGTCATCAACATCATACATGATACATCTATAAATCATTGGAAGCTTTCTCAACATCATCAGTAACTCAAGCAGTTACTGGAACATCTTCAATACTGGAACATCGACATCTTCAGTATTGAGTCTTTATCTTCTGTAGCACTTGAACAGATACAACAATATCATCATCTGAATCCTCACGATTATCGTCATCACACGATCATCAGCATCGTCATCTCACGATCATCAGCATTGTCATCGCACGATCATCAACATCGTCATCTCACGATCATCAGCATCGTCATCTCACGATCATCAACATCGTCATCACACGATCATCAGCATCGTCATCACACGATCATCAGCATCGTCATCACACGATCATCACGATCAATAACATCATCAATACAAGTATAAATATCATTAATACAAGTATCCTCATCAATACAAGTATACACATCATCAATACAAGTATCCTCATCAATACAAGTATACACATCATCAATACAAGTATCCTCATCAATACAAGTATACACATCATCAATACAAGTATCCTCATCAATACAAGTATACACATCATCAATACAAGTATACACATCATCAATACAAGTATCCTCATCAATACAAGTATACACATCATCAATACAAGTATCCTCATCAATACAAGTATACACAATAGCAGCATACCCTGCAACACACAAGATCCAATTACGGGATGATCAATCCCTCTCACTTTAGGACATAGGTCCAAGGATGATACAATCCTGATCCGCTTACGGGATGATCAGTCCCTCTCAGTTTAAGACAACTCTCATGTCCATGGATGATGCAATCCAGATCAACTTACAGGATGATCAATCCTTATCACTTTAAGACACCTCACCATGTCTAGGGACGAGGCAATCCCAATCTATTTACTGGATGATTAGTCCTTATCACTTAAGACATCTCACCATGTTTAGGGACAAGGCAATCCCAATCTATTTACAGGATGATTAGTCCTTATCACTTTAAGACATCTCACCACGTCTAGGGACGAGGCAATCCCAATCTATTTACAGGATGATTAGTCCTTATCAGTTTAATACATCTCACCATGTCTAGGGATGAGGCAATCCCAATCTATTTACAGGATGATTAGTCCACTCAATCTCATTTAGGACTATCCTTCCTTTCAAAATTACTGGATTTGCTCTCCAAGGATGATTTAATCCATTCAATTCATTTAGGACTATCCTTCCTTTCGGAATTACTGGATTTACTGTCCAAGGATGATTTAATCCACTCAATCCATTTAGGACTATCCTTCCTTTCGGAATTACTGGATTTACTGTCCAAGGATGATTTAATCCACTCAATTCATTTAGGACTATCCTTCCTTTCGGAATTACTGGATTTACTGTCCAAGGATGATTTAATCCACTCAATTAATTTAGGAGTATCCTTCCTTTCGGAATTACTGGATTTACTGTCCAAGGATGATTTAATCCACTCAATTCATTTAGGACTATCCTTCCTTTCAGAATTACTGGATTTACTGTCCAAGGATGATTTAATCCACTCAATTCATTTAGGACTATCCTTCCTTTCGGAATTACTGGATTTACTGTCCAAGGATGATTTAATCCACTCAATTCATTTAGGACTATCCTTCCTTTCGAAATTACTGGATTTACTGTCCAAGGATGATTTAATCCACAACCATCCACCAAGGACTTCATTCTCGAAGACATACATCTACGGCTCTTCTTTAGGACTGAAGTCCAGGGATGATCCAATCCCCTCACATGTTCACCAAAAACTTCATTCTCGAAGACATACGTCTACGGCTCTTCTTTAGGACTGAAGTCCAGGGATGATCCAATCCCCTCACATGTTCACCAAGAACTTCATTCTTGAAGACATACGTCTACGGCTCTCTTGAGGATGATGCAATCCTATCATGTCCACCAAGGACTTCATTCTCGAAGACATACGTCTACGGCTCTTCTTTAGGACTGAAGTCCAGGGATGATCCAATCCCCTCACATGTTCACCAAGAACTTCATTCTCGAAGACATATGTCTACAGCTCTCTTGAGGATGATGCAATCCTATCATGTCCACCAAGGACTTCATTCTCGAAGACATACGTCTACGGCTCTCTTTAGAACATATGTTCAAGGATGATGCAATCCCCTTGTCACCTTTGACCCTATCTAAGGACCATCCACCAACCTCTTTGTCGGCATCACTAATATAGGTATCCTCATTATCGACCTCACTGTTGATGCAGGCAATCTCATCATGAGTTATCACATCACTCCCCCTTTCGAGGAGGGTCCTTCTGAACTATATTAAGTTTGTCTCAGAAAACTTTACTTGAGGTAGAGGTTTGGTTAGTACATTGGATCGGTAGAGGTTTGGTTAGTACATTGTTACAAATTCAAACTTTTGGTTCCTTTCTGCACCATATCGTCTGTGTATAGAAACAATATTCAACCTTGTAGCAAAGGTTGAGATCCTCATCACCCATGGTGATCATTAAGCTCATCAATTGATTATCGATCCTGGGTACCCATACAGAACCTGATTCACACTTCTTCTTTAATTACACCATTAAGAGAATGGTCTTATCTAGCCACTTGGAGCAAACATCTTATCATGATTCTCTTCCTCTTTCTAAGAGAATTTTCTAGCCACAAGCCTTCTATAGTGTGTTTGATTTGTAAACCCTTTTGTTTGAACATCCATCGCTTGTTCAGTGTTCATCATTCATCATGATCTTTCCTACAAATAAAAATTAAGTACATGATTAGTAATACTTCATAATCATCAAATCATATTGACATGATAACCTATTATGCATACAGATATCATTTACACAGTTATGTAACTATTTTGACCAATACTTTGGCACAACACTTTCCCATATCCTGTATGCATACAGTGGCTATCTAGATGCCTTCCATCTCTACCAGAACATACTATTGAGAGTGTGCACAGCTCTCAGCATGTCAGCAAAGAGGTTTCATTCTAGACAAGCAACAATGGAATGTTTGTCCAACTTACCAATCATATGCATATTAGTAGTATACTGTTCAATGCTCTATGAATGTTTACACTCAGCATGATATATTCTAGGAATACAAATATGCATACAAGCAATAACATTTACTATTTCAAATAACATCTCAAATACTTATCTTTTATGTTTGTGTGGTTGCCTCCCGCTTGATCTTCTATATGTCTTTTGAACTTCTATTCATTCTGTACCACTATGCATGCTCAAGTGTGCACCAGTGTCATCCTCATACACAGACATACATTCATTAGTATATTCTCAATATTATCAAAACATTCTAGTTCTAAATAATCTTTGAAAATGTATAGTCATGATTATAGATAATATTCAAGGTTTCAAGGAAGTCTTCTTTTACTTCTGCATATTCTTGTTTGATCATAGTACTCTTCTGGTTAATTAGATCATCAAGATAAGAGACATAATATGCATAAACCCTTGATTACTAACTTTATGAATAAGCATAACCAATCATACCAAGTATACTTATATAAGGGATCCTAAGGTAAGATTCTAACTTGTCATAGGAAAACATACCTGGATTAGTATATCTGCTTAGCTATGTACAACATACCTAAACAATCTCTTCAATGATTTAGAGATCCTGAGCTAGAACCTGCATGTCTCATAGGTTAAGCATAATATAACAAAGTCATACATACCTCGTAAGTAGAACAAAGATTATGGATGAGTCTTTGTCTTCATGTTGTCATGTTTTAAGGAGCTTGATTTGTCTTTTGTGATGTACCTGTATCTTGTTAGCAAACGACATCAACCTCATACAACACCATAATGCATTAGTACAATCATATAGCCCTAATCAATGAATGTATTCGATCATTCACATGCATTCATACTATTACTAGGGTGATAAGACAATTCTAACATTAATCAAGATTGTACTAATAAATAACATGAAGACAAACACATTATGAACTTAATCAAGAATCAGATTTCAAGACATACCTGAACCTCAAGTCATACCTATCGAGACTTCTTGTAGTCTTCTTATGTAAGGCCTTAGCCTCAACTCCCCCTGAAACTTGATCTAGAGCTTGATTAGGGTTTGCTAGAGAAACCCTAAAAATTCAATCTTTGACTTTCACACTTCTGAATGAATGGAAGGATGTGTCTTGCTGAGCTGATCAAACTAGCATACTTCAATTTTGAAATCTCCAAAAATTGACCCCTCAAAATTGCCTTTCAAACTTCTAGATCTTCTTGACAGGATCCCGAACTAGGGTTTGATGAAGCCCACCCTTTTGCTCAATCAAAAGGTTTGATCCAAGGCTCTAAACTCTTACTTTTCTGAGGAGCTTCCAGCCGTGGATTCCGATTCCAAAAATTCTAACTTTCTCCGAAACCCTAAATTCCGGAAGCCATGAATAAAGGTGCTCCTAAAATAATTATGTTTTGACAGAAATATGCACCTGATTGTTTCTGCTATAACTCTGAAATTTTTTCTTCACAGGGTCTAAAAACGTTTTCTGTAGTAGCCTGACCTGTCATCTTTCCATCTTGATAGGTCTGACCTCAATTGGATTTTCTAAGAGAGAGTTATGCCAAGTGTCGCAACGTGACCTGTTTATGGGATAAAACAGGAGAGCGAACTTGTACGGCATGCCACGTGTCACTGTTTGACATTCGGCCTCTGAAAAGGTTTCCTGAGATATCCCTCCCTGTTAGCTTTCTATCCTGATAGGTCTGACCTCAATTGGACTCTCTGAGAGAGAGTTATGCCAAGTGTCGCAACGTGACCTGTTTATAGGATAAAACAAGAGAGCGAACGTGTACGGCGTTCCACGTCTCACTGGTTCACCTTCGGCCTCTGAAAATGTTTCTTGAGATAGTACAGTCTGTGTACTACCTGTCACTTTTTACGAAATTTCATTTGGAGCTTTCTATCCCAAGTTATGACCTTTTTTCCAAGGTTACCTGATTTTGACTGAGATCTGGAAGAGGCAGAAACCCTAACTTGTACTGATCATAACTCGTAAAGTACAACGAATCTGAGGGTTCCCTTTGGACACAAGGTACCTGGGGATGTTATCTTCGACCTGTAAACTTTTCCGACCCTGAAAATTCACATAAATGGATTTATAGCGAAAGTTCCACGATGACTGGTTTTTGCTATGTAAAACCCTAACCTTCAAATTGTCGTAAGTAAAGCAAGTGTCGTAAGTGCCATACCTTGCCTTCCTTCAGGTTAGCTCTGATACCATGTTAATATTTAAAATGCTAAGACTTAAAATAGCAGCATTACATTCCATTTCACAATAATAGCATATACAGGATCACTGAAGAAACAACAAGCATAGCATAAACACAAGAGACACAGATTTATCCTGGGAAACCCTCATGGGGTAGAAAACCCAGTAAAGCTTCCTCAATATAGATGACCAGCAATACACAAAGATGCAAACCAAAGATATGATCTCCTCCTCCACCATAGCATACCTCTCCTCCACAAGTGCTCCTTTCTCAAGTGAGTGTATGTGTCAAATGAGGAACACACCTCCTCTATTTATACACTACACTGACATGTATTTTACAAAGGTACACGTAGGCTCGTATTCAACCAATGGGTTAAATACCCCACTACAACTGACTGGGCTGACCCCTCTAGGGTGGTCTAATAACCCTTTGACCCACATAACATATACAGGGCCGACCCCCACTAGGGAAGTCTAATAACCCGAGTTACCACATTCTGACGGAGGAATAAACATCTCCGGATATACAATAAGATCTTCACGGAGGAATGAAACATCTCCGGAATAATAAAGTACAAATATAATATTCTTTGAAGTTACAATATCTCAACAAGAAGAAATCCTCACCAAAAGCCAAACGTTGCGGCCCTCCAATTCATCCTGCATACTCACTCCATCAAGCCATCCATGGCTCGGTGGGTGGATGAGGGGGCATAGTCAGTTGTGGACACAACAATGACACCCTCGCCAAGAAGAAGGTGACCAAGATGCTTTCATACCCAAATTGAGAGTTCTCTCCAATCCTACACTTGTTCACTTGCTCTTTGAGGTTGGTCAATACCGCCTCACACTAGTTGAATACTGTTCCTATCATGCAATCCACTGCAAGATTCATCTATGTACGGGACACCTGATGGGGACCCGTACTCCCTACTGCACGTGTGATGGTGAACAACACGGTTTTTAAAGGAATTTCTACGATATCCTTAATGACCACCTTATCGCTTTTCTTGCCCGAACCCTGACGACAATAACGAGCAATTAAAGCATCGGTGCTCGCCTCCGAGGCCGTGAACCCAGTAAAACTCACTCGGGCTCCTCTCTTTGGGAGACCTGTGAGAAAATAAATGTCCTCAAGTTCAATCTCGAGGGTTTGTTCTCCAACTCGGAAAGATTGAATGTCGAGGTCCTACATTTGAATAATGTGGGTGAGAAGTTTGGCTTGCTTGCGGATACCTTTGGTCTTGAAGAATTTCAACAAGCCACATTCCTGCAGTGCAGTCAAGGTTTCTTGGTCATCTTCGGCCAACAAATCATCCGCCTCATGCTCTCTTTCTTTCCAACTGACCATTTTGCTCCAAACAAGTTGCAAACACTTGCAAAAGGTCATGGGAAACATTCATTAATCATTTAACAACTTGATCTCAGCTAAAAATTATAGAAAAACCAATTTTTTCATCATAAAAATTGCCACTACCGTGCCTGGGGGCAACGCGACTGCATGGTACTGCACAGTACCGCACCCCTGTTTAACCCTATAGTGTGGTACTGTTACACAGTACCGAGTTTCCCGATATAGATGTCGCGCGGTACTGTGGAAGGCAAAAATTGCCTTTTAGGGCTTGCCCAAAAAATTATTTTTCCCTACTGAAATCAAGTGATTTATATATGAAATGAAAGAGGGGCTTGAAAGCTCTTACCTGGCGTAGACGGCTGTTGAAACGGTGCTTCGGATCTCCAGATATGAACTCTTGAAGTTTTTGCTCCTCAAATGGTAAAATCTCCTCTTTTGGCAAATGCACAAGTGAAATGGTAACTTTCCATATTTACCTATTCCTTATATAACTTTTTCACTTATTTGTTACTCATTATTTTATCTGGTTAAATTAAAACCCATTTCACATTACTAATATATGGTTCCATGAGCATTTGTTGACAGGGTCTCCTTTAAAAAGTGTTCACACTGGCGTTCATTTATTATTTGACCTTCATTTTGACCCTACTTTATCTTTTTCGTGCTCTAGATTAAAACTTGAAAAAGATTCCAAGCGCTTTTACACCCGTGTCATGCTTGTCAAACTTAAGTAAATGGTGTTGAGCTTAGTCATCTTTACTCATGCTCGTTAAACGATGAGGAAAGTATTATCCTAGTTTTATTTTATTCTTTTTTCGAACCAGAATAATTAAAAATTACGAAAAAGACCATTGGAGTCCATAGTTAAGCTCTTTTCAGACTCCCTAAAATTGAAAAGATTGCCAAGTGATCTTGTCTCTTTCACACTTGTAAAAGTATTTGAAAGGTCGTCTATTCGGTGATAGGTTACCCCTTTTTCGGCCCGTCTAGATTATTTACGAGAAAGGAATACCTCAGTCAATTTTTGGCTGGGAGAGTTCTCTCAGGAATTGTTTTACACTTTTTCGGGATCGAGGGACTAAATTTACGAAAAAGTACACTTTGGAGCCTTCTTTAAGTTTCTCAGGCTCTCTAAATGTGAAAAACTATCGAGTTTTCCTTCCTTGGACTCGTTAAAATTTGACATCGAAGGACCCACTTTGGGACAAACCCCTCCTTTCTCAAGTTCATAAAACATGTGAGATTGGACTCATCTATGAGATGAGCTAGACCGAGCATCTTTTATCCTCTTCAAGATCGAAAAACAACAAAGAGGTACTTGTCTATCATGTTGGGGGAAAATGGGAAACAAGTCGAGTTTATTTTGTTGGCAGCTTGTCAGTCGTCACCTTTGAACATGGCATGCGTCTGTCCCTTGTCTATTTTGGGTATCTATTTTCGTTGAGTTATGGTCATCATCCTGAGTTGTCTCTCTGGCCACGAGCCTACTCATTTGGTGTCTATCCTATGCTATCAATAATCCTTGCTGCCAAGTCCTGTTACATGTCGTTATATGTTCAAAGGGTTGCACTGTTCAGAGTCATTCATTGTGTTAGACCTCCACTATGTCAGTACATGTTCCATTGTTTCATCATCCTATACTATCTTTCGTTTCGATTTCATGTCGATGACATGGGAATCATTATGGCCCACCTTCGACGAGTCTATTCCCGTTAATGCCAAATCACTATCCAGGAATTGGACTTAGGAATCATCCACTAGTACCTTGGTACCTGCATGCCTCAATGGCAGGTTTCCTCGTGTTCGACAGTAGGTTTACATAATTGACCTCTGATCGAACGATCTCTCGAATGCTCGACATCAACCCATTCATTCGCATTTCGTTGAGATGTACTACAGATACCTTGGGGATCATCGTCATCATTGGTGATTTCCCTCGCATTTGTTAACGGTTCACATCATCAACCGGTAATCAAATGGTTTCTACCATGTTCGACTTCAACACCTTGTAATCACATGGCTAGATTCGTATCATTTGCGATTGAGTAGAAGGCCCTGGGCGCACCTTTGTATCTTGATTGTGTTTAGGTTGCGATGGAGATGTCCTTTGTATTGTCACACAGATCCACTTTTGTATTGGTCATGGCTGTGTCATTACTGTCTCATGGATCTACGCTTGTTCATAGTAGCCATGATTTGTCTACAGTCTATATCATCTCAGTACTCATGGATCTGCAATGTATTGGTCGGAAGCCATGCTTTGAGTCAATTGTTTCCGAGCATGGGAATGCCTGCCTCAATGGTATATCTGACATTTTTGTTTCTATTTCAGCTCCTTGTTGCTCTCCTTGATGCTATCTCCGCATAGTATTCATAAAGTCTTTCGGGCATCAATCTCTTCTGACCTCACACTTTAGGGGGCATCTGTTATACCTCCATATTTCACAGTGTCGCATCGTCATCATAAAAATAGTTGACGACACTTCCCCTATTGCTTAAAACACCCAGAAGAGAAATATGATGAATGATCCTTGAAGACAAACCTATCCTGTCAAGGATCAACCCACCTGAGACTTCATATACCTAAACTACCGCGCCTTGATCAGCCTTGAGGGAGCCGTAGTCCCCACTACCGCGCCATGCTTCTTCTCTGCCATGCGGTACTACCACGCTATGCTCAGTTGAAGGGGCACGGTACTCCTTTTTTAGCCTTTTTACCTAGCTTGTGGGATCTTGATTTTCAAGAGATTTTTTAGGATTGGTATCCCTGATTCGATCCTAACTCACTTTCTCAGATTAGTGGGCCTGATCCACTAAACACTCCCAAGATCCATCTTTCTCTCTTGTTGGTTAACCCTACTACACACTATAAGAGAGAGGCCTTCCATGAGCAAAGGGGAGGACTCTTGGAGACATCAAAATTATGATCTTGAATCTTTGTGGAGATAGCTAGAGGAGAAAGCACTTGGAGCTGGGAGTTGGCTTGGATATCAAGCAACTATTGTAAGTGACTTCAAGTTGGTAATAAAACATAACTTGTCTTGTTTCCCAAATCATGTATGTTGATCTCATTTCAATCATATGATTTGTATCTTTTATAGATTGAGATCCTAACTCATATTTCAAGTTGCTAGAAGATCATATATGCTTGTATCTTGGTTTCATTCTGACAGGTTCATTCGCGAGGACTTGGAGATTGGAGCAACCATTAGGACGAGCAATTGAATCGAAGGTCAGTTAGATCTCTTCCATTTCTTACAGCAATATAATCTTGAGATATTTGTTTAGATATATTAATTCAAGGTAGAATTTGTTATCTTTTTGTCTTATTTTAGAGTCAATTAAAGTCTACTTTAACCTAAGAGAGTTTCTACCTATCCGTAGGGAGAAATTTCTACAATAGCTTCAAGGCAATTTCCCATGGGACTTATGTGGAAAATCCACTACTTCTGGTGCATTCTGAAAGTAATATAACCTTCAATGGACTTATCAAACTATTATCAACCTAATTTAGACTTGATATATGGCTGTGAATGAGATATGGTTGACAAAAAGTAAATAAGATACAAAATCCTTCACTTGGACTAGTGAAGGGGGTATTTTCCAGGAGATTCCAAATGGGACTAAAGGTTCCAAAATATATTATACAATGGAAAACATGTGTTAATAAACTCATAAACTAACTATAGATACCTTCAGAAAATAAATTAGGGAAGAAGATAACAAGTAGATATTGAAAACTAGAAAACTAGTCTAGTTTTGAACCCCAATGCGCAAGGCTAGTTTCAGGATCTTCCAATTGACTCGGGGAGAGATCAATTTCTTTAATTAATGGCTATAATGATTCAAATAAGATGTAATATAACATCGTAAAACAAAATTATTGTATTATGAGGAGCTATCAAAGTATTTTACATTCAAATTGCTTGAAAACCCCCAAGGGGTTGAGGATTTTACAAATGAGAAGAAGAGATAGATAGAAGGAGAGAATGAATGGATTATTCACCCCTGTAGAATCTTCATGAATAGAAGTAGAACCTTATGAATATTACTAGGATGCATCATAGTTACTGTATCTTCATAAAGTGCGCACTGCTTTAAGGGTTCTCTTGACTAGTTGAGGTTCTGGTGTTGGATCATTGCTTCACTATGCTCCTTCTTCATCAAATGAACTTTTCCAAGCTACAATGGTTATATACCTAAAATTTACACTTCAAAACCTAGTGTCGCATCTTTGTACCATGTGACCTAGCAATATTTCTCCCTAATGAATGCTATGTGCTGTCAACACTCTCCTAGGTCTCATTTGGACATCTTGGAGATAAACTCACTCGCTAATGACTGAGAAACAACCTTATGTGCCACGTGTCACCTTGTTTCCCTTGATTTTTGTTCCCTATAGATCTATCAGACCGCGAAAATCCCCTTTCTTGCGCTCTGCATAACCGATACCCTGTAAAAATTTCACATTATGCTAAGTTACAGGGGCGCAAAAATCCTTAATTAGCCCTTTTCCTTGGATTTTGGATCTGTATCTCTCGAGAGATTACCTTGAGATTTCCACTCCTGATTCGATCGAAAACTTCCTCTCTCTGTTTAGTTTGGCTGATCCACTAAACCCTCACTAGATCCACCTTCCTCTCCTTATGGTTAACTCCTCCAAGTGATATAAGAGAGAGGATTTCCATGAGCCAAGGGGGAACCACTTGAGGCATCCAACCTATGGTCTTAGGAGATTTGCAGAGATAAATAGAGAGAAGACTTGGAGCTGGAGTTGGCTTGGACATCTAACAACCTTTGTAAGCACTTTTCAAGCTTCTTAATAAGATAACTTGTCTTGTTTTCCCATTTCATGTGTATTGTATGAATCTTTGATATGAAATGTATCTAGTTTAGATTTGAACTTAACCTTTGCTTCAAGGTATTTGGAAGATTGTGTGCTTGTCCTTTGTTTGATCTCAATAGGTTCTTCGTGGGAGCTTCAAGATCAAGCGGCTAGAGGCAGGACGAACATCGAATCGAAAGGTGAGTTATGTCTTTCATCTCTTCTGAATGCATTCAATCTTGTTGTGAAGCTTAGTTTAAGAACTCAAGGTAGCATTTGTTTCTCAATTGTCCTAGATTAGAACTAGTTACATCCTAGTCCAGCCTATGAGAGTTTCTTCTTATCTGTAGGGAGAAATTTCTACAACAGAAACTGGCAACTCCACTAGTTTGAATCCATTTTTTCATTTGATTGTGAAGTTTACTTCTAATTTCATTCAATCTCATTGTGAAATTGGGTCTTTTTACCCTCTTTCACACCCCTCTACTCTACTTTGGATTACTTGTTTTCAGTTTTACCTCAGTACCTAGTTCCCTGGGTTGGAAAACCCTAGAAAATCAAAAAAAAAATCTTCAAAATTTTGCCCTTTATTTTATTCTCTGCTTATTTTTGCGGCCTCAACAATCCTTCTAGAGCGAAAATATGCACATTTTCGCACCCCTAATACTCTGTGAAATGCAAAAATTTTGTTTTTTTGCTGTTGGGTTCCATACAACCCCATAAAAATTACCTGAGATTTCCATTTTTTAATTTTCTGAGTGGTTGCTTTTACTTCATTTTTTGATCTTTTGCTTCGGATTGGTTTGCTGACACTTTGTCAGACATCTATAACCTGTGATTGCAGTCCACTACTTGCATTTTTGAGTTTCTCTTGTACTTCGTTACATTGTTGTTGATTCGAGAATTTCAAAAGTGTTCTTGGTCTGTTTCATTTACTGTTTGAACTTGGATTTTATGAGTTTTTTGTGATATCAACACTAGTTTACTTGCCTCCTTACCACAGTCTGCAAAATATTTGTTCATTTCTGAAATAGTCAAGGTCTTATTAGCATTTATATTTGAATTCCTTGATTACATTATTGAAAAATTTAATTGTTTTGAAATCATCTATCCCTATCTTTTTCATCGAAACTGATATTGAAGACCTTTTCTAAAACACTCATTTCCCTTCTTTGAAAAGATCGAAGTCACATTTTTTGCATTTGGAAGCATATTTTCATTTGATTGCTTGTCACATATTTTTACTCATTAGAAGTAGCATCAGTTTCATCTTGAAAGTGGTTACATTAGTTTGGCATATTCTAAAAAAAAAAAAAAATTGGAGTGCTTTTTTCATTTCCTTGAAAAAATTCTAGCGTTCATTGAAAAGAAAAGCTCATTTTTATTCATACTCATTTGCATGGTTTGAGTTAGTCATCACACCATGATTTGCACTTCCATTTACCCGCTTGAGTAATACAACAACCATTAAAACTCATCACCCTAACTCAACACACCATAACCTCGCTTGAGGATGAAAAGAATTTGGTAGTTAGGTAGGACACCGAGGATAGGCATCCAAATAATCCCCCCTTGTCATTTTCATGTGAGACATAGTTTTTGTCCTCTAGGGTACTAAAATCCTCTTGTACTTATTGACACAGTCATCGACCGATTTGTGGAGAGGTCCTCCTGTTTCACGGGGGTAAGCCACGAGGACAGGTTCCAGATGGACTTTGTGGAATGCCGCACTCCCCTTAGCACCTAATGATATCTATCCATTTTATTCCTTGTATTTACCATATAGGTGATACTTGGGCTCAAAGACAGAAGTTCCAGTTCGATTTCTCTAGCATGTCATGAACGAGGCAGCCTAGTGACTTTTCTTCTAGGGATCTTTTACCCAATATCCCTTTCGGTAGAGGGATATCCTTCCACTTTGGTCTCTCATTTTGTATTGTTCGACTTGGATTTCATCACCTTGCGAAGGATACGATTTGTTAAGGTCTCCAGCTATTAGTTAGGAATTTTTCTTGCTATTTCATCTTAGTAGAGGGTCTTTTTCTTTTTAGTTCTGCTTGTTGGAATTCTGGCCACTTTTGTTTCAGCTCGCTTACTATGATGCCAGTCTCAATACAAATTTTTGAACTTGCTTTCTGGCCTGTGAGCCTTGTCTTTTCCTAGCTCCCCTTTTGCACACTCGGTTTCTCTAGGGTTTTTGAGTTCTTTTTTCACGAGACTGTCCCCAGAATTTGTAATCCTATTACATTGTTGATCAAAGGAGATCACGAAGACAACAAGTGAGAAGCCTCGAGCCACCACCATGGACTTCTGGTCCACTTGCTTCACGTATCCCTACCCTTGCTGGTCTAGGAGCTAGTCGGGGGACCGTTCCACCACCTATAAGTACAACATCTTCAGTTTCTCCAGTACACCCAAACCCTACCATCATCTTAGAACCTCTTACAATCACTGAAACTAGTAGTGCACCTGAGACCCATACAGTACCACCATCCATTGTTATGCCCGAAACTCGCACCACAGTGGACACTACGCTAGCCATTGAAGTCAGTACTTCACATGATGTTAGACCGAAAGGCATCACCTTCCCAGAGACTAGAACTACACCACAATCGCCCACATTACACGATGTTCCTAAAGGGTATATTGAAACCATTGAAGGATCTGACGAAGACAAGACAAACTTGATTGAAGTCCTTGGTGGGTATGTTGAAATCATTGAATAAACTGACCTACCTCCTACACCATTTCTTTTTGATTTTGACTATCCTACTGCACAATTGGAACCCCCACCTGTCACCACTACATCATCAGGTACCCATACTTATGAAATGAGCTCTTATAGTAACGTACCATTTCATTTGTCCTTCCCTAATCTCCCTTCAGAACATGAGATTATGGCATCAATCCAATCTAGTATGGTTAGTCTATATAACTCACCCCTAACATCAGAAACGCTTTAGACGTGATACAACTCAAATACTCTCATCAGCTTCACAATATTCCCCTGTATCCACCTCTCAAACGAAAAATACTCTTGGTTTTCGTGCTCCCTTACCTCCGTCTAGTATGGAATATCATGAATCATTCATAGATCGATTCGGACCCTCAGACTGGACTATCCCAGCACTCCTTCCGGATCCCAACATGGAAAATCCCTTTGAACCAGCCACTACTTTATGGGATACCATTCTGATCCAAGCCCTCGATGATCTTCACACCGTTCCAATCCCTATGGATGTGATGCTTGATAATCCCCGATTATTCTCCCCACAGTTATTGTCGTAAAACATGTGCGGCTTAAATTCAAGAGATGAACCTCTTATGAGGGACAACCCAATCTTTTCACCATCACCATCGCTATCCGGAACCGACGGAAGATCCCCTTCACAAGTCAACACTTTTGGTGTAGTTGGTCAATCTACACTACCTCATTCTTCTAGTGTCAGTATTGGAAAAACATCTATCCATACTGTTGGTTCACCTATTATGACCGGAGGTCCATCTTCGACCACCATATATACCATACCCGGAGGACAACCATCTATTGGAACCATTGGTCCCAATAACCAACCTCCTCCAGTCGTACCATCGATCCCATCCATCGGAGGACAATCGTCTATTGGAACCATTGGTGCTAGTAACCAACCTCCTCCGGCCGGACCATCAATCCCATCTGTTGGCGGATGACTGCTTGGTGTCATCCCAAGCGGGGCTACTCAACAAACACCTCAATCCCTTTCATCGGCTCAGCAGGGCCCACATACAACATCTTTTGGAGGTATACAATTTGTTAACGCTCAACCCGGAACCATTCAACAACCCCCTCCATCAACATCATCTGTTCAGTGGGGCACATACAATCCACCTGGAAGTGGACAAACTTATGTCAGTATCCCAACCGGAACTAACTTCCAAATTCCCATGTCAGGTCCAAGTCCTTCTTGGGGACCTCAAATCCCACAGAGTGGGGGGTACTCTTTAGTCAGAAACTGGAATCAAGATGGGGGGAAACCTAACCCACATCAAGCTTTCATTCACCCTAACTTGAACCCCGGAATTCCTTATCCTAAAGCCGTGAATAGTCCATGGAACCCACCTCTTCAGCCTCCACCTCCTAATCAGGATGGACCAAACATTCCATGGACTCCATTATTTCAGGCACCCCCTAACACAGGTATGGGAAATCCATCATCCAATCAAGGAACTATAAACATTCCTAGGACAAAACAATCCCAGGAGACTATACCTACTATCCCCACCTAGAAAAACATCCAACAACTGGTATCTACTTTGATTCCGAATAAGATGGTAAATCTTATGATTCTGAACACACCACTGGTTAACCAGATGGTCTACTACCCTCAAATATTTCAGCAGTACCCTGCGAGTAACCTATTTGGGTACAATATGTAGCAATATGTTGTGTCGGGTCCCATAGGGATCCCTACACCCTACAATTGTTATTCATACCCACATCCTAATCGACAACTTCCATTCTTGGCAACACTCTATTTTCCCGACTTGTCTAGACTCATTAACGATCCAATATGGCATGAACCACACTGGCCACCCATCCAACTTAGCATTAGACATCACAAAGTTCAATGCCAAGCCCAGGGAAGACCCTAAGAACCACGTTATGACTTTCCATCTCTGATGTTTATCAAACTCATTGATGGATGACTCCATTTGGTTACGGATCTTCCAACGCACGCTTACCGTCACGGCAACAAAATGGTATATTGAGCTGCCACAGTACTCCTTTCGATATTTCAATACCCTTGCCATGCAATTTTTGACACATTTCCAACTCCCCATCCGATATGAGAATAGAACAAACCTGTTAACTTCGTTGCATCAAACCACTTCCACGCATATATATGATCATATTCATGAGTGGTGGCAATGCCAAATATTAATCAAGGCACCCATCCCAGACCAATTATTGCCTAATTGGTTCACTAAGTCATTTATGCCTCCCATTGCCAAGGATATTTCCATGGCTGGACTTGTTAAGAAGGAACAAGTGATTTCTCGCACTCAGTATATGGATTTGGTATATACCCAATCCAAAACTTTATACGAGCTTATTCATCATGCTTCCCACACCACCATTGATCCAACCAAGCCCGCCACTAAACCCCCCGTTGACGGTATCCTCGGTTCAATAAAGGCCCAGCGTGCAACCAAATCAAGTGGGAAACAAACTACTGTTACTCAATCTCCAAGTCAGGCTACACCCAAGGCTTCTACTTCTCCTGCTCAATCCTATGAGGTGAACATTGTTCATTCCTCGTCACAACAATCCAAAGGAAAAAAGAACAACAGAGGAAAATCCAAGAAAACTTCTACGGAGCAGGAAAATCCTAAACCACAATAGACCAACAATGATAACAAGCCTAGACAGAAAGCGAAGTTTCCCTACCTCATATGCCAGGAATACCATTACATTAGAGACTGTCCTTACAAGGAGGAAGTCAACAAATTCATAAAAGTTCCTTCCCACCTAGTAGTGTTAACCGATCCTTTCCCCGATCAACAACAACAGATGGTCACACAGGAAGCCCCACAAGGGGTCAACCAAAACAACCCTTCACAAGTAGAAACGTCTACAAATCACGACATCCTTATGATGACTAATGAGATGATTCACATCTCAACATGTACGAAGACATACGATCCTTCAGGCATGAACAAAACTGAGACTGCCCAAGGCAAGTCTCTTTCAGAAGAATCTCCCTCGACACCTCCCCCCAATGGTCCTCTCTACATTGAGAGACCGGTTGCTGAAACGGTTTTGTGCCCACCTAAGGCCACCATTCAGAAGGCCATATTCAATCCTAATGTTCGCATATCCCAGAACCACAACATCGTGGAAGACTTGGCTCAAGAGCCATGTGCCATGTCGACCCTCGAAGTTCTCCAACACTGTCCTACATAGCGTAGAACTTTATTATCAACATTGGGAGTTGTTGATCCAAACTCTTCCAACACAATTGTGTTTAACCTGGAATACTTCAAGCCTAGGATTTCCCACCAATTAGCCTTCTAGATCCATACTCGGATCCGTGGAAACAACATCCATCGTACTGTTTTGGACGAAGGTGCTTCCACCTCGATTATGTTTTTGACCTACTAGAGAGCCATCGGTTCTCCGGAAGTGGCCCAATATCCTACTAAGTTAAAATCATTTGATGGACATGGTTTTCAACTGTACGGACTCATCCCATCACTTTCCATAGAGCTAGGGGGGAAAACTGTGTCTATTCACGTGGAAATCGTGGATGCTCCGTTAGACTACAATCTCTTACTCGGACGCAATTGGTTTTATGCCATGACCGCCGTAGCATCCTCTGTTTTCTGCTTAGTACAATTTCCCCATCAAGGGAAGATCATGAGCATAGACCAACTAGATTTTTACACTCTGGATATACATCAAAATTCCACCAACAATGTCCCATTGCTGGCAAACTCCCAGCCTCACTTTGAAGACATTGGTGTCGGTCTTTTGAAGAACTCCTCCATCATAGGAGTATTTCCAGAAGTTCCACCCCCAGTCTTTTCAATCCACATGATTTCAACAAGCACATCTTCACCCTATGGATCTACTGAATCCTAGGTGATACCGAGTCCCTCCAAGATTGAAACCCTTGGAAATGCTATGCCTTTGAACCAAAATATTGCAACCTACCAGGTGATTCAGTCGGCTCCCGACTAGATCCACACAATTGACCACCATCAGGTGGCCGGTCCATTGTCTTGAACCTCTTCATCCTTACCTTTTAGTGACTCCCTTAAACAGATTTTTCCTACGGACGACTCTATTATGGAGATCATGTCTCTGGATAAACCCCCTTGGGAATATTACCACCATCAATCATCTTTCCCCACGATTTGAGCGATAGACCCCGACTCTGAATCCACGGTTTCACTGTATAATGTCAACACTAAGACTCTCGACCATACATTTGACATATTCTCTGAAGGGAACTTAGCGAACATCATGGAGACCATCCCAATTGACATATCCATGAAACCTAGTGTCATGGAACGCATCCATATAGGCAAAACATGTACTCCTACGAAGATATAATTTTACACTACCTTATTTAAGGAGTTTGGTGACGTTTTTTCATGGAAATATGAAGAAATGCCAAGGATAGACCCATCCATTGTGGTCCATGAAATTCAAGTCTATCCTGGTACCCAACCAGTCCGACAGAAACTCCAGCCCGTACATCCCCGAAAAACAGCTGTCATTAAAGCGAAAGTTGAAAAACTTCTTCGTGTTGGGTTCATCTATCCTATCCCATTGACAGACTGGGTGTCCAACATCATTCCCGTCGCAAAGAAATAGGGTACGATTAGGGTCTATGTCGATTACAGAGATCTGAATACGGCTTGTCCTAAGGACAATTATCCCATGCCTTTCATCGACCAGATATTGATAACTGTGCCGGGAGTGTCATCTTCTCATTTATGGATGGATTCTCCGGCTACAATCAAATAGAGATACTCCCGTCCGACCAGCACAAAACAACCTTTATTTTCCCATGGGGTACCTTTGCATACCGCAAGTTACCCTTTGGTCTCATGAACGCTGGAGCTACATTTCAACAAGCTATGTCATTGTTGGCTTATATACTGTTCTAGAGGTTTCCAATATAGACCCAGGTTCTTCGCAGTTTCAAGGAACCAACAAAACCCCTTCTCACCGGCCCTTTCGGCAACATCCTGCGAACAGACTAAGGTCTCACCCGAGTTGTAGCTATGGGGGTGCTGCAGAATCAAGTTTCCATAGCGACGTGATGAGTTTTTCGGACGAACTATAGCATAGTGCGCTACGGTACTCGTACTGCGGACTGAAGACTGTGCGACGATAGCCTGCATCGCGATCAACACTCCTACAAGCTAATATGCTTGCACAACCAGCACATCTATGGATTGCGCGGTTTGGACATGATGCAAATAATAGGACAACACAACTGACTTATACGCTTCCTCTTTAGACTTAACCACTATGAAGACTTTACTTATTACTTTATTCACCCATCTACTACCTTAGATTATTTATCCTTGTGACTTATGCAATGAAACGAAATACACAACTCTATGCATTCCCGGTGCTATGTGTCAAAAGAGTTACACAACCCGAACTCTACATACACATGTGATTATTCAATGAACTGATACTTTCACAAACTTAGAATACTGCGCATTCATCATTCATCCATACATGTGATACTTAACATATTATTCCCATCTCTCTCCTATGGCGAATACATATAAAAGCATTAACATAACAACTGATAAATGAGAATTCAAGCATCCATTGTAAGCAAACAGACAAGTGTAAAACATAAACAATCACACTACACGGGATTTAACATGGTTAACCCCTAGGATGGGAGCTACATCCACAAGAACTATTGCTGTATTATTCTTTGGGAAGGGTACAACAGTTCTTGTCTGTGCACTCAGCTGCAGACTCTCTTTTCTCTCAATAGGCCTCTACGCACTCAGCTTGCAGAGCCTTTACAATATTGCCTCTCACAGAAGATTTCTCTATATTAATCAACAACACAACAATACAAAACAAGACATTCAACAACCCAACAACCCTTTCCCATACAAAATATGCCTTATTTATAGATCATGCCCGTAGGTCATGTCTTTACATTCTGCAGGAAAAAACCCTAAGGTTTACAAAACTGTCACAGTTTTTAGGTAACTGGACTTGCTAGTTTCTGGTAGCGAATCTTCCATCGTGGCTGCCTTCAGCACATTCCCACATCGTTATTAGCCTCCCTATCGCATGCACACCAACATGTCACTTTCACTGAGTCATTCTTCTTCTAATGGCCTTATTCCACTGGTTTGTGTAGTGGTTCTTTCACATGTGCGACCAGTCGCTTTCCTTCCACATTGCTCCTTACCCATCGCCTGGAAATAATGGAGCATATTTACCAAAGAAAGACCACCAATGGTCTAACTGGAATCTGTGACTTCTTCCTTCCAACCTTCTTCCTTGCTAGATCTCCGTAGATTGGGATCTTCGCAACACTGTTCTTTGCAACTATTCTGACGCTGCGCTGCGCACAACTTCGCAGCATCCCAAAATATGACTTACTCAAAAAACCTCCAATTGAACTGCGCTCAACTCCGCAGTTCCAAAATCTAACTTGCTCAAAAATGCCCCACTTGGGCCAAGCTCAACAGGCCCCTAACACTTACATGTGGCTCATCCTCGAGCAACCTTCAACTTCTACTTCTCCTAGTTGTTCCTCCTCCTGCGAAGCTAGCTTTGCAACGAACTCGTTGTATGTGACAATCATCTTTTCAACTGCTTCCTTAGTGTCTTGCTCAACCTGTTTGATGGTCTCCAACATCTTAGGTGTTATATCATCCTTAGCTTGATGTTCCACCTATTCTTGACTTTCACATGGCTCCTTTATCTTTTATTCAATTTTTTGTGTGAGTTCGTGGGCTTCCTCTTGTAGGGGCTCCGACCTGTTTGCAACTTCGATCTCTCTTTCTCTTAACACTTGAACTTCCTTTTTCAGCGCACCGACTTCCCAGTACCTGTGGATTTTTTCTCTTGGCACCAGCGCTTTAACTTCTACATCCAGCAATTCAAAAGCTTCCTGCTTATCCTTCACAGCATTCTTGATTTCCAGCAACTCTGGTCTTCTTCGAGGGCAGTGAATGCCTTCGACGCCTCATCTAACATACATTGGCACTTAGCCACCTCAGCGGCTATACTTTCTGTTCCGACCTTCACTTCGTTTGCTCTTAAATGTTGCTGAGCAGGTGGAGTCTGTGCTTCCAACACATCAATATTTGCTTCATAGTTGATCTCCATATCCTTCATGTCTGCCTTAAGTTCGCTAACCAAAGTTTGCTAACCACTTCTCTAATCTTAATGATAGTGTCTGCAGGGTCTAGTTGTACGTCACATTCAGATATATCCTTGTCTACTACGAGGATTGTAGACTCTAGTCTCTTCTGTCGGTCATGCTCATCTTGCATTTCCATAGCCCTCCATGAGTTAACTTCTTCCAACAGCTTATTAATTTCTTGCAACTCAGCTTGCTGGTTCAGAGCATCCATACTTCGCTCATGAATCTCCTTGACAACCTGCAGATGCAGATTGTGCAAACTGGGCAGTGGTATCTTCGCAATATCATGATCCACACACTCTACATCCTTCGTATCCAACATGATTTGTTCTGGCAGTGGCATCCTTACACTTAAGGGATCAAGATGGACAATGCGGGACTTCGCAGGCACGATCATGGATAGTTGCATCGTCTTTTGCTGCGAAGCACCTCCTGACTTTCCTTAAGACTTAGAGTCCCGCGGCAAAGGTAATTTTTTGTGTACTTCATCAATTTTCTCTATAATGCCCTACAGCGTGGTCAGATTTTCCTGCAAAGCTTCTTGAATCACTTTGTCATTTTTCTCCTTCTCAGTCATTA
Source organism: Larix kaempferi (assembly GCA_027924585.1). Lineage (NCBI taxonomy): Eukaryota > Viridiplantae > Streptophyta > Pinopsida > Pinales > Pinaceae > Larix > Larix kaempferi. Next base: position 8,548,416 of record BSBM01000264.1, read on the forward strand.
GATCTTCCATCTGTCCCATGACCTTTACCACGATCATTTCATAATCATCATCATGGAGTACTACTTCTGATTGGCCTTTAGTAGCTTTCTGCTTCTTCCTATGTACCTTCGGCTATACAGGGCTCTCAACTTCCTTTCTTTTTCCCGTCTCTTTTTCTTCAATAATGGGACATGGAATGGGATTGTCCTCGCCGGATTCACTTTCGATATCCACAATTTCAACTTGAAACTCCGCATGCCACTCCTTCATAATGTTATCTATGTCCTCTTCAGTCATATGGTACCTTCCCATGAACCATTCAGGCTTCTTTGACTGTGTCTTGGCTGAAATGTGAATAGACCGCATATCAGCATAAAAATTTACAATACAAATATACTTGGCAGTTACCTATTTTGTTATCCGAGGTGTGACACTGATGGCCTCACGCAACTGCTGATAATATGTGTAGAATACTTCCATTGTTGCATGTTGTCTTTGTGAATTCAAGTTTTCCCAAAGGTTCACATAGCGGACTCCTTTGCAATCGCCGATGTCGATTATTACACTAATGTAATGCTTTGGGTCCTTCCATGTTGAAATATTGTAACTTCTTAGAATATTATATTTGTACTTTATTATTCCGGAGATGTTTCATTCCTCTGTGAAGACCTTATTGTATATCCAGATATGTTTATTCCTCTGTCGGAATGTGGTAACTTGGGTTATTAGACTTTCCTAGTGGGGGTCGGCCCTGTATGTGTTATGTGGGTCAAAGGGTTATTAGACCACCCTAGAGGGGTCGGCCCAGTCAGTTGTAATGGGGTGTTTAACCCAGTGGTTAAGTTGGGGCCGACCTAGTTAATATAAAATACAAGTCGGAGTTTTGTATAAATAGAGGAGGTGTGTTCCTCATTTAACACACATTGCACTCACTTTTGAATAGTGCATAAGTGAGAGAGAGATCTGTTTTGGAGGAGAAGGAGCTCATGGTTGTGGATTACATCTTTGTATTTGCTGGTCATCTATATTAAGGAAGCTTTGCTGGGTTTTCTTCCCCATGAGGGTTTCCCAGGATAAATCTGTGACTCTTGTGTTTATGGTGTGCTTGTTGTTCTTTCAATGATCTTGTATATGCTATTATTGTGAAATGGAATATAATGCTGATATTTTTTGTCTTAGCATATTAAATCTTAACATGGTATCAGAGCTAACCTAAAGGAAGGCAAGGTATGGCACTTACGACACTTGCTTCACTTGCGACAATTTGAAGGCTAGGGTTTTGTATAGAAAAAATCAGTCATCGTGGCACTTTCGCTATAAATCCATTTTGGAAAAGGTTCAAAATCTGAAACCTTTACAGGTTGTAGATAACATCCCCATGTACCTTTTTTCCAAAGGACACCCTCCGGTTCGTTGCACTTTGGGAGTTATTATTAGTACAAGTTAGGGTTTTTGCCTCTTCCAGATCTCATTCATAATCACGTGACCTAGGAAAAAAGGTCATAACTTGGGCTAGGAAGCTCCAAATTAAATTTAGTAAAAAGTGACAGGTAGTTCACGGACTGTACATTATCAGGTAATGTTTTTAGAGGCCGAAGTTCAACCAGTGACATGTGGCACGCTGTACAACTTTGCTCTTTTGTTTTATCCCATAAACAGGTCACGTTGTGACACTTGGCATAAAGCTCTCTCAGAGAATCCAATTGAGGTCAGACCTATGGGGTTGGAAAGAGGATAGGTTGGGATACCACAGGAAGAAGTTTCAGACAATGTGGATTCGTAATTTCATAGATGCACCAGAAACAATTAGGTACATATTTCTGTCCAAACAAAATTATTTATGAGCATGTCCATTTTTGGATCGCCATTACTGTGGGAAATTAGGGTTTTAGAGAAAGTTGGAATTTTTGGAATCGGAGTCCATGGCTGAATGCTACTCAGAAAATTTGAAATTTAGAGACCAAGATCGAATTTTTTTGGTTGGTCAGAAGGGTGGGCTTTATCAAACCCTAGTTCAGGATTTTGATCAGAAAGGTGTAAAATTAGGGCTTCTGCAAAAGTTGGAATTTTTTAAGTCTGTGACCATGGCTGGAAGCTCCTCAGAAAATCAAAGTTTAGATCTTTGGATCGAACCTTTTGATTGGGAAGAAGGGCGGGCTTCATCAAACCCTAATTCGGGATCCTGTTCAGAAGATCCAGAAGTTTCAAAGGCAATTTTGAGGGGTCAAATTTTGGAGATTTCAAATTGAAGTATGCTAGCTTGATCAGCTCAACAAGGCACATCTTTCCATCCATTCAGAAGTGTGAAAGTCAAAGTTTGAATTCTTAGGGTTTCTCTGACAAACCCTAATCGAGCTCCAGATCCAGTTTCAGGGGGAGATGAGGCTAAGGCCTTACATAAGAAGACTACAAGAAATCTCGACAGGTATGACTTAAGGAGATACAGGTATGTTTTGAAATCTGATTCTTAATTAAGTTCATAATATGTTTGTCTTCATATTATTTAGGTTAGTACAATCTTGATTAATGTTAGAATTGTCTTATCACCTTAGTAAAAGTATGAATGCATGTGAATGATAGAATACATTCATTGATTAGGGTTATATGATTGTACTAATGCATTGTGGTGTTGTATGAGGTTGATGTTGTCTGCTAACAAGATATAGGTACATCAAGAAAGACAAATCAAGTTCCATGACCATGATGACATGAAGACAAAGACTCATCCATAATCCTTGATCACATAGAAGTTCTACTTACGAGGAGAGATCATGAAGAATGATTAACACTGAACAAGTGATGGATGTTCAACAAGAAGACTTACAAATCAAACATACTATAGAAAGCTCGTGGCTAGAAGATTCTCTTAGAAAGAGGAAGAGGATCATGACGAGTGGCTAGATAATACCATTCTCTTAATGGTGTAATTGAATAAGAAGTGTGAATCAGGTTCTGTATGGGTACCCAGGATCGATAGTCATTTGATGAGCTTAATGATCACCATGGGTGATGTAGATTTAAACCTTTGCTACAAGGTTGAAGATGGTATCTATATACAGAAGGAACTCACCACAGAGTTCGAATGATCTTGAGGTGCATATCAGTAGACCCATCGGACGAGAGATGGAACAGATAGATATGTAGAAGATCACTCAATGCAGAGTGTGAATGATGTTCCATCACAGAGGAAGAATTGATAGCTTCTTGACAAGCTTGGGATTTACCAAAGTAAAGTTGATCCTAACCTTTACCTTAAGGTTATGGATGATGAACCTGTGATACTATGATTGTATCATGGATAGCAAGAAGAAGCTAGCTACAGAGTTCAAGATGAATGATATCAGATTGATGCATTACTTCCTAGGACTGAAAGCATGAAAAGGCTCAGAAGGAATCTTTCTCAACCAGGGAAAGTGTGCTGATAAATCTTGATAATATTTGATATGTTGGAATGTACAACCATGGCCACTCTCATGGATTCCAACTTGAAGCTGTTAGCGGATGAATCATCAGAGTTAGTGGATGTGACTCTGTACAAACAAATTATTGATGTATCTAACCAGTACAAGGCCAGATATATGCTTTGTTGTGAACACCTTGAATCAGTATCTAGTGGAACCTAGGTGTTTTCACCTGATAGCTGCAAAGCATGTGATGAGGTACCTAAAGGGTACGATAGACTTTGGTCTATGTTATCTTGGATATCATGACTTCAGATTGTATGGCTACACAGATGCTGATTGGGAAGGAAGTGTACATCGGGCGGATGTTATTGTCTGGGATCTGCCATGATCTTGTGGTTTAGCAGGAAGCAATATAGTGTGTCTCTCAGTACAGCTGAAGCGGAATATATAGATGCTTGTTCTGCTAGTTGTGAAGCGCTATGGCTTCGGAATTTGTTATAAGGATTGTTTGACTTAGAGATGGACCTCACTGTGATCCTGTGTGGCAACCAGAGTTGTATCAAGATGATAGAGAATCCAGTGTTCCATGATAAGTCAAAGCACATAGAGATCCGATATTTATATATACGGGATATGGTGCAGAAAGGAGCTATCAAGCTCGAGTATATGAGCACTGACGAACAAATTGCCGATGTGTTGACCAAACCTCTGTCTCGAGTAAAGTTTGAGTATTTTCTAGACAAGCTTGGTGTAGTTCAAAAAGACCCTCCTCGAAAGGGGGAGTGATATGGTCGTTGATGATGAGATGGCCTGTATTGACGGTAAGGTCGATGATGTGGATACTGTATTGATGAGGATGCTGTATTGATGATGTGTATACTTGTATTGGTATGGATACTTGCATTGATGATGTGTATACTTGTATTGGTGTGGATACTTGTATTGATGATGTGTATACTTGTATTGGTGTGGATACTTGTATTGATGATTTGTATACTTGCATTGGTGTGGATACTTGTATTGATGATGTGTATACTTGTATTGGTGCGGATACTTGTATTGATGATGTGGATACTTGTATTGATGATGAGGTTACCTGTTCCAACAATGAGGTCGATGATGAGGTTTTCGGTTACGATGATGAGGTTGATGCATGGTCCTTAGACTTTGTCTAAGTGGACGAGGAGGGATTGTATCATCCCTGGAATTTGGTCCCTGAATTGATCCTTAGACTATTGTCTTCAAGAAAGATGTTGGTGAATGATGTAATGTGCGCTCCTGGACTGCTCAGCAGTGGGTGATCATTCACAAAACCTGTAATGATGTAATGTTCACTCTTGGATTAGCAGGTGATCATTCACAGGTTGTAAATCCTAGATTTGATCTAGGTCACATCCTAGTTGAAATAGTACTGGCTCTGTGGTTGACTGGAATGATGTAATGTTCACTCCTGGACTGCTCAATGTAGTAGCAGATGATCATTCACATGTCTTGTAATGATGTAATGTTCGCTCCTGGACTGCAGCAGGTGATCATTCGCAGGTGATAAAATCCTAGATTTAATCTAGGTCACATCCAGTATGAAAAAGGACTGGCACTGTGGTCAGGATTGCATCATCCCTGAATGCTTGGTTCAAAATGTACATGATGGGGATTGCATCCCGAAACCACTAGTTCAAAATGTATGTGATGGGGATTGCATCATCCCAGAACCACTAGTTCAAAATGTATATGATGGGGATTGCATCATCTCGGAACCACTAGTTCAAAATGTACAGGATGGGGATTGCATCATCCCGGAACCACTAGTTCAAAATGTACGTCATGGGGATTGCATCATCCCAGAAACACTAGTTCAAAATGTACATGATGGGGATTGCATCATCCTGGAACCACTAGTTCAAAATGTACATGATGGGGATTGCATCATCCCGGAACCACTAGTTCAAAATGTACGTGATGGAGATTGCATCATCCCGGAACCACTAGTTCAAAATGTACGAGAGGGGATTGTATCGTCCCCAAACTTCGGTCCCTGAATTGATCCATAGACAGATGTCTCTAAGAAGTGGTCCCTAGTGGATGAGAGGGGATTGTATCGTCCCCAGACTTCGGTCCCTGAACTGATCCGTGGACATATGTCTTCAAAAAATGGTCCTTAGACTTTGTCTAAGTTGACGAGTGGACTGCATCATCCCTAGACATGTTATGGTGTCTTAAATGGATCATGTGTTTTGCAAGGTATGTTGCTATGATGATCGTGTGATGATGATGCTGATGATCGTGTGATGACGATTCTGATGATCATGTGATGATGATGCTGATGATCATGTGATGACGTTGTTGATGATCGTGTGATGAAGATGTTGATGATCGTGAGGATCCAGATGATGATGTTGCTGTAGCTGTTCGAGTGTTGTAGAATATGAAGACTCAGTACTGAAGATGTTGATGTTCCAGTATTGAATATGTTCCAGTAACTGCTTGAGTTACTGATGATGTTGAGAAAGATTCCAATGATTTATAGATGTATCATGTATGATGTTGATGACTCATTGCTCGTGCATATGTTGTTATAATATCCTTATCATTAAGGGGGAGTGTTGAAATATTGTAACTTCTAAGAATATTATATTTGTACTTTATTATTTCGGAGATGTTTCATTCCTCCGTGAAGACCTTATTGTATATCCGGAGATGTGTATTCCTCCGTCGGAATGTGGTAACTTGGGTTATTAGACTTTCCTAGTGGGGGTCGGCCTTGTATGTGTTATGTGGGTCAAAGGGTTATTAGACCACCCTATAGGGGTCGGCCCAATCAGTTGTAATGGGGTGTTTAACCCAGTGGTTAAGTTGGGGCCGACCTAGTTAATATAAAATACAAGTCGGAGTTGTGCATAAATAGAGGAGGTATGTTCCTCATTTAACACACATTGCACTCACTTGTGAATAGCACATAAGTGAGAGAGAGATCTGCTATGGAGGAGAAGGAGCTCATGGTTGTGGATTACATCTTTGTATTTGTTGGTCATCTATATTGAGGAAGCTTTGTTGGGTTTTCTTCCCCATGAGGGTTCCCAGGATAAATCTGTGTCTCTTGTGTTTATGTTGTGCTTGTTGTTCTTTTAGTGATCCTGTATATTCTATTATTGTGAAATGGAATATAATGCTGATATTTTCTGTCTTAGCATATTAAATCTTAACATTTCATCCTATGAGCGCGATCAACACTATTAACCATGTAAAGTGGAAATTACCACTATTCATCTGTGTTTCATTTAGTTCCTCCAGGAACTCATTCAACAAGTATTGACACCAGTTGAATTTTCCTCCCTCCGTGGCTGCGGCACCAAGTAGTACTGCTCCTGTAGGTACCTCCAATGGTCTTTCTTTTCTGAGAATCTTGCCGGATAACAGTTGTATGACAAACCACGTTGCCTTATCATCTATGTCCTCCTTCTGAAAGCCTCTCTTTCCTTTGATGACGGTTTGATTTTTCTTCATCTTCGCGGCCACTTCTTTGTCTTTTCTTTTCCCTTGGAAAAATTGCTTCGAATCTTCACCTCTTTTTCTCAATCCAGTGATACGGTGGATTAAGTCAATGTTTAGGTCGATATTGCGTTCAAGCTGCAAATATCCCTAGTGAGTGCATGACATCAGAGTACGCACCACCACATTCATTTCTGGCATTCTGTCGAAGTGTGGGAGTCTCAACAGATTGAGCAGTCCAAACTGGACTACTCCAAACAACCAACTTTCCGCAACCAAGGTGAGGTTCCCTTTCATGTCTTTCTTCCAACACATGTACTGGTCCGGTTGAAATTGTGGAAACTTAGGTTCATTCGGCTCCTTCTGCATCTGAAGCATATCATAGTCTTCCCACTTACATTCTTGGATCTTACCGAACAGGTTTGCGTCCACCTCGACATGTTTCAATATAGGTGAGAGCGGAATGTTGTACTTGGAATTCTTCATTAGTTTGATGACTAGTGCATCCAGTGCACGCGACGAGATATATTCAGGGGTGAGTTTCAACGGTATTTCCTTATCGGCCAGCAGAGCCTGCGGCACTGTGGAACTCATCTTTGGTTGCTTCATTTTTGGCCCGACTAGTCCTTTTCCTTTGTCTTCCATTATTGGAGCGTGTCTTGGTGATCTTCTGGAAACCTGACCTTGTTCTATTATGAATTTCTTGACAGGGGTTCTCATCAACCCTTAAATTCCACCATATTTGAATACCTTCACAGTATCCTAGACCGTGAACTCTTCCTCAATAGAGGACCTCTCAGACATTCACTGGATGGATCTGGGAAAAGCAACGAAATAACTGATAACTTGTTGTAAACAATCACACAGTATCGCTCACAAGAAAATTTGAAGGCTTTAGTAATGCCCACGAGTCCAAATACAGCAGTATTTATAGGCGCAACTAGCCTCCTCCGCGGCCTTCAACGGCTAGATAAGCATTAAATGTGGTATCCATTGGACAAATCCGGTGAATATTTGGATCCTTTGGTTCATTAAATTGTTCAGAACGGATAATTTTGCGTTAAATGCTCGAGCGGTGCTGGAAAAGTACTGTATAACGGCTACTTTTCTGGAATGTTACGTCGAACTGCACAGCGGTCATCACTAATCCTGCGGAGTGACTTTGACGTGCCTGATTTCTTGCTCCTGAACTTAGCCTCTTTTCTCATTCAACTTGATCTTCGCAGTTGCACTTTGGCTTTGCAACTGTGAGGTTCCTTTTTTCTTTTTCTCTTTTCATTTTTTTTTTTGGCGCAGCTTCACTGCTAAACAAGTACTGCACGGTATATACACTTTCTTCATCACACTTCGCGTATAGACTCTTTCGCTTTTCTAGTGACCAATTTCAACTGTACTTGGCACTTAGAAATTTCCTTTCTTTCTGAACATCAAGGGTTCTGCGAAGTAGGACTATTCCGATAGGGTTTTAGTCTGCTTCCATTGACTAGACTGGGCAAGTTATCTCCAGCTAACGTGGCTAACTGAGTTGCACCACCGTTAGTAACATGCACAATAGTATATGGACCAAGCCAATGCATTTTAAACTTTCCAGGAAACTTCATAAACTTGCTATCATACAGGAGGACTATATCACCTACCTGAAAGGTCTTTTTTTTTATATGGCGATCATGCCATGATTTTTCTCTTTCTTTTTGCACTTGTTGGTGAAATCCTGCGATGAAGCGATCCTCTTATAGACCAACCAAGTGTAGAATCCTTTCTTCTAGTGCATCGCGATCTTCCATGTCTGTAAACGTAGCTATCCTTAGGCTGGGAGCAATTTATTCCATTGGCATTATTACTTCTTGTCCATAGGCCAGCCTAAAAGGTGTGTGGCCAGTCAACTTTTTACAAGTAGTTGTATAGGCCCATAAAAAGACTGGAATGCGTAGGTCCCAATCATCCCTATTCACGTTGTATACCTTAGTTAGCGCATTCTCCAGTACTTTATTGAACACTTCAATAGTTCCATTTGCTTACGGATGATATGGCATGCTTCGCTGATGATGAATGCAGAACTCTTCTATTAAAGCCTCAATAGTTCTGTTTAGAAAATGAGTGCCTTGATCACTCATCAAAATCTTCGGGCATCCAAAACTCGTAAGGATGTCTTCAAATATGAACTGCATGGTAGTACCTGTGCTACAGTTCTTTACTGGCTTTGCTTCTACCCATCTAGTGAGGTAATCAGTTGCATTATAATGTACGTTGCACCAGTTCTCTTTCCCGATGGGTTTATGGATCCCACAAAGTCAATGGCCCTTTTCTTAAATGCCTGTAATGTCAACTGTGGATTCAATGGCATCTCATCCCTTCACGACGGCCTTCCTGTCCTCTGACAGACATCACAGCTCTAGCAATGCTCCTTCACGTCTTTGTGAATTGTAGGCCACCATAGCCCCAACCGCAATATCTTCTACGCAGTGCCTCTTCCTGCGTAGTGACCTCCTGCTATTCCGGAATGTGCATCAGCCAGTATGAATGGTTTCCCGTGCTCTAACACACACTTGCACAGTACTTCATCCGGCCCCAATTTGTATAATTGTCTGGCAATTATGGTGAAGTTTGTTTCTCTTACTACCAGCTGCCTCTTTTGTTGCGTAGTAAACTCTATGGGTGCCAACCCAGTAGTCAAGAAGTCTATGATGTCTTTATAATATTCGTCAGCTATCTGGATAACAAACAACTGCGCATCAGGTAGCTTGTCTTCAAGGTTCGTAGGCTCTTCTCCTGACTCGATCCTTGACAGATGATTAGGTCCTAAGTTCAATCTTCCCGGCTTAACCACTATTTCAAAGTCATACCCCTGAAAGAGTAATAACCATCTACAGATTCACCCCCCTAACACTGGCTTGTTGACCAGGTATTTCAAAGCAGAATGGTCAGTGAACATAGAGAAGTGCGCACCAAGCAAATAGTTCCTGAACTTCTACAGCACATAGACCATAGCAAGGCCTTCTCTCTCAGTGGTGGTATAATTCTTCTCTGTAGATGAGAGCTTCCTGCTCGAAAATGCAATGGGGTGGTCAATACCTCCCTCTCCTAGTTGTGCTAAGGAAACTCCCAATGCTATACATGAAGCATCGACATGGACATGAAACAGCTTCTCCCAATCTGGAAAAAATAGGATCGGCGCAGTTACCATTTTCTCTTTCAAGGTGTCAAAGCCTTGTTCACACTCTGCATTCTAGATGAACGACACATCTTTCTTTAATAACTTATCCATAGCTGCGGTTATCTACGCATAACCTTTTATAAATTTTATGTAGTAACTGGTATGCCCCAATGTAGTGCGTTGCTACTTGACTGAATTTGGTGTTGGTAAGTTTACAATGACTGCGATCTTCGCAGGGTCAACCATCAAGCCCTGCTTGCACACAATGTGTCCCAACAGAATTCCATAGGGTACACAAAAGATACACTTCTTCAGGTTTAGTGACATTTTATGTTATCTGCATTTTTCTAGCATTAATCTGATATTTTCGCAACGGTCCTTCAGCAACCCAAATACTGTCCAATCATTAAAATAAGCTTCTAAAAAATTATGCATAAAATCCTTAAATGTTGCGACCACAACTCTGGAAAAGATGGCGTACACATTCTTCATACAAAATGACATTACTGTGTACTAGAATGACACCCATTCATTGGAAAAAGTGGTCTTGTGTCTATTGGCAGGATCAATTCTTATCTGATGATATCCCAAAAATCCATCAGTAAAGGAATAGACCTCATTTCCTCCAACATTATCAAGCACCTCATTAGTGAACGGAGTAGGAAATGGGTCATGCATCGAAGAATCGTTCAATTTTCTAAGATCTACGCAGATCCTGATCTCTCCTTTGGTCTTCTTATCCTGGACAACCATAGGGATTATCCATTCATACTTCTCAACTAGCTCGATGATCCCTTCATCGAAAATTTTATCGAGCTCTTCCTTGACTCATTCCTTATATCGTGGATTTAGTCTATAGGGCATCTTCCTAACAGGATTTGCACCTGGCTTAAGAGGTATCTTCATAACCCCTAAATCTCCCAAAATGCCCTTCATCTCTATAAATTTTGTCGGGAATAAATCCTGATACTCATGTAACAAGTCTACGATCTCCGCAACAGTTTGATCATCCCAGTAATATCCAATACTTGGGAACTTTGGCTCTTCGCTAGTGCCAATGTTCACTTTCCTTGTTTTCACGAGTCCACTCATGTCTGGAATTTCCAGTGGAGGTCCCTCTACGTCACGCGCTCCTTCTGACTCTGGAAATTTTATGTTGCGCGGATCCTCCTCATCATTGTCTTCCTTTTCTTTAGCCTCTTCACCTAGGTTATAACATTCCATGGCATTTTCTACCTGCTCCTTCCATTATGTCTGTAGGCTTGCAGGTACGCTGTCAGTTCCAAATAATTCCTCTAATGTCATGTTCTATGTGGACATTCTGGTCTAAATATTCTTTCCTTAATAATCTGCAAAGCATCATTTATGCTAGGACTCTCATCTTCAAAATTGAAGATCTTCTATAATTTCACAGTCAAGGTAGGCCAATCTGTAGTCTCCCCGCGCAACTCCATATCTAAGTACCATTTCTTTGGAATTTCTTCGTCCAACGTGTGCATAAACATATGCACCCATTCTGTCTGTGGTCTCTCCTCCCATGCTTGTGAACATATTTCAATATGATTCCTTGGATCTGTCTGTCCATTTTATTTCTCAAAGGGTAGGGCAACCTTGTCAGCAAACCTGATCTGCATTTTGATTCTACATTTATCCCATGTGGTCAGTGTCTGCTTATGCGCAGCCCACCATCTGGCAGGTATCTCGCGCAGTGTTATGTCTAGTGGTGACAAGTGATGTTCATCTACAATTGCTACAGTATATTCTTTGATAAAGGAATAAACATTAGATAAACCCTCATAGGTGGGAATTGGGCTTACCTCCTTTCCAATCCAGCGCAGTGACTTTGTAACCTACGTGCATCTCTTTGCAGATACTTTATGCATACGACTTTGCCAGTTTTCCAGTCTTGCATCATAGTTTGAGATGCAAGAGCTGTCACATCTCCAGCTGAGTTTTCCATCCATAGTAGGATTAATATAGTCTTCCTGGTTCGTAGTCATCTTGTTAAGGCAGTCCAAATCTTGAGCTATGGATTCCTCCTGAATCGGATCGTTGTATCTGTCTCCGTTTGCAGGGTCCAGTGGTGCAATGACCCTGAGATGCGTTCCTTCGAAGATCATATTCTTTGTCTTCAAGTTTATGATGGCAAGTTTATCTATAGCCCAGTCATTTCCTAACAGTGCAGGAAAAGGCTGACTATCATCCACAATCTCAATAACCTTGAAATATGCATAACTTTGCACTCCATCAATGTCAACAACAACATTGGCTAATCTTCCAAAAGGTATGACTTTCTCCTGATTGGCCATTCTCAACTAGATAGGTGACCATAACAGCTTTGGTCTCCCCATATGATGCCATGTCTATTTACTTAAGACATTTACTTCAGATCCCAGATCAAGGATTATCTGATCCATTTCATAATATCCTATCTATGCACTCAGTCTCATTTCTCTGCTTGTTCTCTTGTGTTTCCTAGACTATTTCGTTAGGTTTCGGCTTGATCTCTTTTAACTCTGTTATACACTATGATTCCGACTTCGGCTTCTTAAATTATTCTAAGAGTGCAGCCTTGATTTCTACTAGCATTCTATTCTGTCCCTGCGAGTATTTCATGAACCAATGCAAGGCTCTATCTTTAAATGTGGTGATGAGCTGTGCTCGCTTCACAGCATCATCCTGGACTTGTTTAACACTCGATATGGATTCACATAGAAACCAATGTTGATTAGGGTCTTCTAGACCCGTTCCTTTGAATATCGTCAGCTTGATATCTTCAGTCATGCTTCTTATAGGTGGTGGAGGGTTCTACACAGGTTGCTGAGCGAAAAAAATGAAGGTAGTATTGCGCGAAATGGTCTAACCCAAAATGTTCTGAGTGCTAGGGATATTCATAACTGGGGAACTCTGTGCGATGATAGGAGTAGTGTTCACAAGCAGTGGGTTCTGTGGAGTAATAGGCTGATAGGTGGAAGATTGCGGTACAGTTTAGCTATCAGGTTCGGCTTGTGAATCAACGTCTACGTGGAGTCGATGTCGACTGGAATTTTTTTTAGGTATATATTTATATCTTTTCCCACTTCTTAGATTATGTGTCTCTTCGTCTGACTCACTAAAAATTCTATTGACCATTACAGATTCAAAAATTTCACTACATTCTAAAAACACCTTTCTCTTCCAAAAGAATTTTAATGTATAAGCTGAGGTTGTTCAGATACTTACCGCAAAATCCCTTGAAAAACTCTCTTTTGGCTGTGCTGTAGGACTTTAGCATGTCCATAGCGATTTGCATCACAAAGCTATGTAGTGTATTGTTGACCTAGAAGTCGATTTCTCGCATGAATGGACTATCTACTGCGATGATCCTTTCAATAAGCTCTGGTGTCCACTCGGTCGGTACATCTTGTGGTGTACAGTTTCTTTGATCTACGAGCCTTGACAACCACTCGTGTAGCTCATTTCCAAAAGACGCCTAGAAAAATTTGTGAACGTCCTTCCACAGGTATTTGTTCAACCACTGGATGTCAGAAAGATGTGGGTGTCTATTCTCCTTTCTTGTGAAGTCTCTCTCTATCTTGTCACACCAAGCCCAAATTTATTTCTTGTCCGGATGCCAAAAGTCAATACCCAACAAAGCTTCTTCTTCGTCGCACATCACGACTTCAACTCATCACAGATTCTTAGCGCAGAAATGGAACCAGTTGTTGGTTTATATATTGTTCTAGAGGTTTCCAATATATACCCAGGTTCTTCGTGGTTTCAAGGAACCAACAAAACCCCTTCTCACTGGCCCTTTCAAAAACAACCTGCGAACAGAATGAGGTCTCACCTGAGGTGTAGCTATGGGGGTGTTGCAGAAATAGGTTTCCATAGCAACGTGATGAGTTGTTCGGATGGACTACAACACAGTGCGCTGCGGGAATCGTACTGCAGACTGAAGACTGCGCGACGATATCCTACATCGTGGTCAACACTCCTACAAGCTAAGATGATTGCACACCTAGCACATCTGCGGACTGCGCAGTTTGGACAGGATGCAAATAATAGGACAGCGCAACTAATTTATACGCTTCCTCTTTAGACTTAAGCACTACGAAGACTTTACTTATTACTTTATTCACCCATCTACTACCTTAGATTATTTAGCCTTACGACTTATGCAATGAAATGAAATACACAACTCTACGCACTCCCGGTGCTGTGCGTCAAAAGAGTTACACAACCCGAACTCTACATACACATGTGATTATTCAATGAACTTATACTTTCACAGACTTAGAATACTATGCATTCATCATTCATCCATACATGTGATACTTAACATATTATTCCCATCTCTCTCCTATGGAAAATACATAGAAAAGCATTAACATAACAACTGATAAATGAGACTTCAAGCATCCATTGTAAGCAAACAGACAAGTGTAAAACATAAACAATCACACTACACGGGATTTAACGTGGTTCACCCCCAGGATGGGAGCTACATCCACAAGAAATGTTGTTGTATTATTCTTTGGGAAGGGTACAACAGTTCTGTTCTACGCACTCAGCTGCAGACTCTCTTCTCTCTCAATAGGCCTCTGCGCACTCAGCTTGCAGAGCCTTTACAATATTTCCTCTCACAGAATATTTCTCTGTATTAATCAACAACACAACAATACAAAATGAGAGATTCAACAAACCAACAACCCTTTCCCATACAAAATATTCCCTATTTATAGTTCATGCCCGTAGGTCATGTCTTTACATTCTGCAAGCAAAAACCCTAATATTTACAAAACCGTCGTGGTTTTCAGGTAACCAGACTTGCTGGTTTCTGGTAGCGAATCTTCCATCGTGGCTGCCTTCAGCTCATGCCCATGTCACTATCAGCCTCCCTGTCACGCGCACGCCAATAGATCACTTTCACCGAGCCGTTCTTCTTCTAACGGCCTTATGCGACTGGTTTGTGTAGTGGTTCTTTCACATGTGCGACCAGTCGCTTTCCTTCTACATTGCTCCTTACCCGTCGCCGGGAAATCATGGAGCATCTTTACCAAAAATAGACCACCAATGGTCTAACCAAAATCTGTGCCATCTTCTGTCCAACCTTCTACCTTACCGGATCTCCGTAGATCGGGCTCTTCACAGCAATGTTCTTCGCAACTCTTCCGACGCTGCACTGCGCACAACTTCACGACATCCAAAAATCTGACTTACTCAAAAAGCCTTCAACTGAAATGCACTCAGCTCCGCAGTTCCAAAATCTGACTTGCTAAAAAATGCCCCACTTGGGCTAGGCCCAACATTCATACGCATTTCATGTCATCAAACATGTTGTAGAGCCATATCTGGATGACTTACCCACTCATTCCGATACGAGAGAGAATCACCCGGATCATCTGAGTGCCATTTTCTCACGATGTCGCCATTACAACATACGTTTGAATCCACACAAATGCATGTTTTGTGTAGAAGCCATCATACTATTGGGATTCATTATTTCCAAAGATGGCATATGCCTAGACCCTGCAAAGGTAGAAGCTATCCTAGCCCTGCCCTTGCCCACCAACATCACAGAACTCCAAAGTTTGCAATGGCATGCAAACATTTTACGCCACTTTGTCTGCAATTTTACCGAGATAACGAAGAGATACATGAGGCTTCTGAAGAAATGTGTCCCATTCTTTTGGGACAACGAATCCCAATGGTCATTTGACAATCTAAATAAGGCCCTCACTAATGCTCCCGTCATTCAACCCCCCAACTACACACGAGACTTTATCTTATATCTCATCACTTCCCTCACCACCATTAGCATAGTGCTGGTGCAAGAAGATGACAACGACAACAAACATGTGATCTATTATATTAGTAAGATTCTTTTAGACTCCGAAACCCGCTACTCACATGTGGAGAAACTGGCTCTGGCTATAGTATTTGTTGTCCAGAGATTCTGCCATTATATACTGCTCTGGAAGACTACCATAATTGCAGAATTCAATCCCATGTATTATATCCTAACACGTTAAGTGCTAGGGGGGGAATACTCCCGATGGATTGTAGTTCTCCAAGAATTTGACTTGGAATTTTCCAAGGAAAAAGCAAACAAATCCTTAGTTTTCGCAGAGCTTATATGTTCATTTCCCCATGCCACTGACCAAGCTGAGCCCATCGATTCTCTTCCTGACGAATCGTTGTTTCTCAATGGCATGTCTGACCTATGGTATGCAAATATCATTTTGTATCTCCAAACCCAATGTTTTCGGCCTGATCTTAATCGAGATGAATGTCATCGTATCCGACATCACACCAAGTACTACTTGATCATTAGCGATACTCTTTATCACTATGGTGTTGACTCCATCCTCTGACATTGTCTAACTCTAGACAAGGCTGAACACATTCTTAATGATTACCACTCCGGAGCATGTGGTGGTCACCTTTCTGGGATGGCTACAGCCCAAAAAATCTTACGCACAGGATATTTCTGGCACACAATATTCAAAGATTGTATTGAGATGGTAAAGAAATGTCCTCCATGCCAATTCTTCTACACTAAGAAGTGCTCACATCCTTCTCCACTTCATCCTGTTATTGACGTCGGCCCCTTTGCGAAATGGGGTATTGATTTTATGCATTGTAATCCTACTTCAGTCGGGGGGCATGGCTATGTTATAGTAGCCGTCGATTATTTTACTAAATGGAATGAAGCAATGCCTACTTATGCAGAGGATGACAAAACAAATGCACTTTTCATATTCAACCATATCATTTGTAGGTTCGGTGTTCCTCACGCTATTGTAACCGATCATGGTTCCCATTTTAGGAACCACATGATTGATGAACTTAGTGCCAAGTTGGGTTTTCACCACGAAAACTCAACCCCATATTACCCACAGGCTAACAGTCAAGTAGAGGTCATAAATAAGGTCTTGAAGTGTATGATCCAATGCACTATAGGTACTCACAAGTCCAATTGGCACTTGGCTCTATTTTATGCTCTCTAGGACTATCAAACCTCAGTAAAAAAATGCAACTGGATTTACACCATTTCAACTGGTGTAAGGCCTGGAGGCTATTTTACCTATTGAATGTGAAATCTCGTCACTGAAACTAGCCATTGAGTTACTTCCCAATATGACCTCTGAGGAGGAACGGTTTTTGTATCTAGCCAAGCTAGATGAGACCCATCGCAACGCTGCATTGGATAATGAAGCCCATAAGAAGCGTGTCAAATCCCAATACGACAAATTCGTCCAACCTCGGATCTTCAATGAAGGGGACTTAGTCCTTACCTACGACCAAATGCATGATAAGCTAGGTAAAAGAAAAATGGAATCTATGTGGTACGGTCCCTATGTCGTGAAGCGAGTATTGGAGAAAGGAGCTTACGAGCTCATCGACTATGATGGGACACCCTTGTCACAGCCCCGCAGTGGGTTGTACCTCAAATGGTTCTACGCGTAGGGTTATCCTGCGTAAAACACCTTGTATATTATGTACTTAGTTTTTTTTCATTTGTTTGTGTGTGTATGGTTTTGGTTTCTTTTACCTTTGTTTGACCCCAACTTGTGCTTCTATGCACAGATGTCAGCTTACTACGGGTTCGCAGATGGTGCTAGCCGACATACCTGGAACCTTGCTTCTGCAGCATGGGTACTCCATTCCCCTGCTGGCGAGTTGATATCCTCAGGTGGCGTCTGCCTAGGCCCCGCAACCAACAATGTTGCAGAGTACCATGCAGTCATCAGACTCCTAACTGAAGTCACTTCTCTTGGGATCCGTACGTTTCCAGTCTACCTGGATTCCAAACTCATGGCATCCCATTTGAATCATGTCTACAATGTCCGTGAACCTACATCACTTCAATTATTTAGAAGGGTACGCCTGTTGGAATGATCATTCGACTTCATTCAATATCAACATATACCAAGAGAATCCAATATGATAGTTGATTCATTAGCTAATTATATATTGGATTGACATCTAGATCATACATAAAAAAAACATCATAACACAATACACAAGTCGCTGTAAATAAGCAAACCATAAAAAATAGATCCATATGTATAATTATCACATCCAACTGTTTTTTTCTGAGTACATATAATAAGATGCGTCCAAAGACAAAATTTGGGATCATGTCCCATACAAAATTTGGCTCTTAGGCCTACATATCGTATATATGCCGCTAACAACAAACACGTCTATCTAGAGTACTAGTCATCATCCTCGCGTTGCTCAGGGTAGCACACCACTGCTCAAGCCACCCAACGAAGTAGTTGGCCGATATGCCCTGGCACACCTACAGTATGCCTCTGGAGATGGAGTGGGATGTCATCCATCCTCATAGCAGGAACACCCATGGTCAAACCCTGAATATTTCTCTCTACATCGCGGATCCCTCTTGTTTCTTCCTCCTCCTCCTCATCCTCGTCAGCGGTGTGATGTTGAACACCTCCTCGGTGTAGCGGTGAATAGCTCGCTGGCCTCCTCGTTCCACGATCTGTGGCATGAAAATGTGCATAAGTTAGATCTTTCCATGCATCGAAAAATCACAAAAAAATGATATATTATTAAAAATACCAAAAACACAACTATGAAGGTCACGTACCTGATCCATCCCAATCCTCGTCATCGGGAAGTGCCAAGTCGATATCCTCACGAAAGTCTACCCCCTCATAGGGATAATACTCAATCATGATGATCTGCTCATCAAGCCACGAGAAAAATTCCTAGCCAAATGCTAGGATCTGTGGCCCATCAAGTCGTCTCACATAGTCGTTCCACCTCCCCATCTGAGGCTCGATTTCAGGACGAACAGGCATGGCTATCTGAGAGCGTAACAATGACACCCTCTCCAGGAAGAATGTGACCAGGATACTCCCATACCCAAACTGACGAGTGTCCCCATTTCTACATTTGGTGACTTGTTCCTTGAGGTTGGTTAAGACCCCTTCGCACTAGTTGAATAGTGTCGGTGCCATGCACTCTACAGTGAGAGTCATCTGTCCCCATGTTTCATGGTGAGGACCCACATTGCCCGATACATATGTAATGGTGTACAATACAATTCTCAACAAAATCTCTATCACGTCTTTGATGGGAACCTTCCCACTCATCTTGCGGGAACCCTCTCTGCAATAACGAGCAACATAATCACCTGTGCTCTCTTTCGAGGCCCTATGCCCAGATAGGTTAACCCTTTCCCCTCTCTTGGAGAGGCTAGATAGGAAGTATATGTCCTCGACCTCAATCTCGAGGGTGTGTTCCCCAATCCAGAAAGCCTGAATATCACTGTCCCCCAGTTGTATTATGTGATTCATAAGCTTCCCTTGCTTCGGGATACCCCTAGTTTTGAAGAACTTGAGTAACCCACATTCACACAGCGCGGTCAATGTCATTTCATCATTTAAAGCCAATCTATCATCATCTTCGTGCTCTCTCTCTTTCCACTCAACCGGTTTCTCTTGAATAAGCTGCAAACTCCTGCAAAATGCCAAACAAAACATCCATGAGAAGATGAAAGGCTGATTTTGTTCCAAACATGAGGAACCACTTTAAAATTGTCCTACTTTGCGTGATTTTCACTCCTGTCCATTAGTCGGCAGCGTGATAACTATGAATTTTCGCACGCCTCTCAAACCATGTTACGCTAAAACTGATGAATTATAGCGCTTCTCGATTAAGGGAGGCTGTGAAAATTCCAGAAGGGCGAAATTCATTCCCTAAGGTCCCTCAAAAAATCCAAAAACTAGCATGAAATCAAGAAATGAAAACATAAAATGAAAGATGAGCTCAAGAGTTTTTACCTGGCATAGACGGCGGTCAAAATGGTGCCCTGGATCTCCGGATATGGTTTCTTGAAGATTTGCCCTCCAATGGATGAAATTTCCTCTTTTGGTAAAAATGGCCAAGGTAAATGAGTAATTTCTCCTTTCACCTTCTATTTATACAAGTTACATGACTAGTTTTACTCATTATTTTATTTTAAAAATCCGTTTTAGGTCAAATTCTTCACATTACTGATATCCCATTTCCAAGGTTTTTAAATTGTTTTTTGACAGGATCTCCTATGTTATTCACATTGGTGTTATTACACTTTTTTTACCTTCATTTCGAGCTTACATTATCTTTTTCATGCTCTGGACCCAAACTTGAAAAATATTCCAAGCGCTTTTTCACACCCGTGTCGTGCTTGTTAAAATTAAGTAAACAGTGTCGAGCTTAGTTGACTTTACTCGTGCTCCTAAAACGATGAGGAAAGTATCATTTTGGTATTATTTTATTCTTTTTTCGGACCAGAAGTGATTAAAAATTACTAAAAGAACATTGGAGTTCTCTTTAAGCTCTTTTCGGACTCCCTCATTATGAAAAGATTGCCAAGTGCACTTGTCTCTTTCACACTTGTAAAGGTATTTGAAAGGACATATCTTCAATGATAGGTTACCCCTTTTTAGGTCCGTCTAGACTATTTACGAGAAAGGTATATTTCATTCAACTTTTGACTGGGAGAGTTCTCTCAGAAATTATTTTATACTTTTTCAGATCTGAGGGACTAAATTTACGAAAAAGTCCATTTCGGAGTCTTCTTGAAGTTATTTCAGACTCTCTAAACATGAAAAAATTTCGATTTTTCCTTCTTTGGACTCATTAAAATTTAACATAGAAGGACCCACATTGGGATGAACCCCTTCTTTCTCAGGTTCGTAAAACATGTGATCTTGGACTCATCCGTCAAATGAGCTATACCGAGCATCTGTTATCCTCTTCAAGCTCGTAAAACAACAAAGAGGTACTCATCATTTATGATGGGAAGAAAATGGGAAATGAGTCATGTTTACCCTTTCTGGCAACTTGAAAGTTGTCACCTTTGAACATGGCATGTGTTCACACCTTGTCTTCTTTTGGGTATTCATTCCTTCCTGTTGAGTTAGGATCATAATCCCGAGTCGTCTCTTTGGCCATGAGTCCACTCGCCTTGTGATTGTTCTTTTCTATATATAATCCCTACTTCCAAGTTCTACCTCATGCCGTTATATGTTCAAGGGTCTATGTTGCTTTGATTCATGCATTATGTCAAACCTTCCATTGTGTCAATACATATCCTTTCAAACCATTGCTTCACATCTCTCTCCTGCCGATTTCATGTCAATGATATGGGATTCATTATGGCCCACCTTCAACAAGTCTATTCCTATCGACATCAACTCACTATCCAAGAATTAGGCTTAGAGATCAATAATTAGCACCTTGGGACCTGCATGCCTCAATGGCAAGTTTCCCCGCATTCGACAATAGCTTTTCATCATTGACCTCTAATCGAATGATCTCATGAATGTTCAACGTCAACTCATCTATTCGCATTCCATTGAGATGTACTAGAGATACCTTAGGGATCATTGTCATCATTAGTGATTTCCCTCGTGCTTGTTAACATCTTACATCATTGGCTGGTAATCAAGTAGTTTTTTCCATGTTCGACTTCAAGAAATTGTAATCACATGGTCATATTCGTATCATTTGGGTTCGAGTAGAAGACCCTGGATTTTCCTGATACTGTTTCCACGTCCAGGTTGGGATGGCGATTATTGATTAGGTCTCCATGTTGATGAACTCAGTATTGTATTGTCACACATATCCACTATTGTATTGGTTGTGGCTGTGTTATTATTGTCTCATGGATCTACGATTGTTCATAGTAGCCATGATTTTTCCTCAATCTATATCATCTCAGTTATCATGGATCTGCAATGTATTGGTCGTTGGTCGGTATACATGCTTTGAGTCAGTTGTTCCAAGCATGGGAATGCCCGCCTCGATGGTATTTGACATCTTGTTTCCTTGCAGCTCCTCTCCAACTCCCTCGATGTTATCTCCACGTAATGTCTTTGTAAATTATTTCGGCCATCAGTTTCTTTTGATCTCACACTTTAGGGGGCATCTGTTATACCTCAAAGTTACACTTCAAACCCTAGTGTTGCATCTTTATACCATGCGACCTAGCGATATTTATCCCTAATGAATACTATGTGTTGTCAACACTCTCCTAGGTCTCATTTGGACATCTTAGAGATAAAATCACCTACTGATGACCGAGAAACAACCTTATGTGCCATGTGTCACCTTGTTTGCCTTGATTTTCGTTCCCTACAGATCTATCAGATCACAAAAATCCCATTTTTTGTGCTCTGCATAACCGATACCCGGCAAAAATTTCGCGTTATGCTCAGTTACAGGGGTGCGAAAATCCTTAATTATCCCTTTGCCTTGTATTTTGGACAATTGAGAAAAAAATGCTACCTTGAGTTCCTAAACTAAGCTTTGCAACAAGATTGAATGCATTCAGAAGAGATGAAAGACATATGTCACCTTTCGATTCGATGTTCGTCTCGCCTCTAGCTCTTGATCTCGAAGCTCCCGCGTAGAACCTGTTGAGATCAAACAAAGGACAAGCACACAATATTCCAAACACCTTGAAGCAAATTTTAAGTTCAAATATAAACTAGATACATTTCATATCAAAGATTCATACAATACACATGAAATGGGAAAACAAGACAAGTTATCTTATTAAGAAGCTTGAAAAGTGCTTACAAAGGTTTCTTGATGTCCAAGCCAACTCCAGATCCAAGTCTTCTCTCCTCTAGCTATCTTTGCAAATATCCTAAGACCATAGGTTGGATGCCTCAATTGGTTCCCCCTTGGATCATGGAAATCCTCTCTCTTATAGCAGTTGGAGGATTTAACCATAAGGAGAGGAAGGTGGATCTGGTGAGGGTTTAGTGGATCATCCAAACTAAACAGAGAGAGGAAGTTGGGATCGAATCAAGAGTGGCAATCCCAAGGTAATCTCTTGAGAGTTACAGATCCAAAATCCAAGGGAATGGTCAAACCCTGAAGATTCCACTCTACATCATGGATCCCTCCTGTTTCTGCCTCCTCCTCCTCATCCTTTTCAGCGACATGATGCTGAACACCTACTCGGCGTAGCGGTGAATATCCCGTTGGCCTCCTTGGTCCGCAATCTGTGGCATGAACATGTGCATAAGTTAGATCTTTCCATGCATCGAAAAATCACAAAAAAATTATATATTATTAAAAATACCAAAAACAAAACTATGAAGGTCACGTACCTGAGCCATCCCAATCCTCGTCATCGGGAAGTGCCAAGTCGATATCCTCACGAAATTCTACCCCCTCATAGGGATAATCCTCGATCAAGATGATCTACTTCTTAATCCACAAGAAAATGTCCTCGCCAAAAGCTAGGATCTATGGCCCACCGAGCCATCCCGCGTAGTCGCTCCACCTCCCCATCCGAGGCTCGGTTGAAGGACAGACAGACATGGATATCTGAGGGTGTAACAACGGCACCCTCTCCAGGAATAATGTGACTAGGATACTCCCATACCCAAACTGATGAGTGTCCCCATTTCTACATTTGGTGACTTGTTCCTTGAGGTTGGTTAAGACCCCTTCGCACCAGTTGAATAGTGTCGGTGCCATGCACTCTACAGCGAGAGTCATCTGTCCCCGTGTTGCATGGTGAGGACCCACACTTCCTACTACACGTGTAATGGTGTACAATATAGTTCTCAACAGAATATCTATCATGTCTTTGATGGGCACCTTCGCACTCGTCTTGTGGGAACCATGTCTGCAGTAATGAGCAACATAATCACCTATGCCCAGATAGTTAACCCTTTCCCCTCTCTTGGAGAGGCTAGTCAGGAAGTAGATGTCCTTGACCTCAATCTCAAGGGTGTGTTCCCTGATTCGGACAGCCTGAAGATCACTGTCCCATAGTTGTATTATGTGATTCAGAAGCTTTCCTTGCTTCCGGATACCCCTGGTTTTGAAGAACTTGAGTAACCCACATTCATGTAGTGAGGTCAATGTCATTTGATCATTTAAAGCCAATATGTCATTATCTTCGTGCTCTCTCTCTTTCCACTCAACCATTTTCTCTTGAATAAGCTACAAAATGCCAAACAAAACATCCATGAGAAGATGAAAGTTTGATTTTGTGCCAAACATGAGGAACCACTTTAAAAATTTTCCTACTTTGCCTGATTTTTGTGCCTGGGCGTTAGTCGGCTGGGCGGAAAGTGTGATTTTTCACGCGCCTCTCAAATCTTGTTATGTGAAAACTGAGGAATTATCGCGCTTCTCGATTAAGGGAGGCCACAAAAATTCCAAAAGGGCAAAATTCGTTCCCTAAGGTCCCTCAAAAAATACAAAAACTAGCATGAAATCAAGAAATGAAAACATAAAATGAAAGAGGAGCTCAAGATCTTCTACCTAGCACAGACGGAGGTCTAAATGGTTCCCTAGATCTCTTGATATGGTCTCCCTTTGCCTTGGATTTTGGATCTGTATCTCTCGATAGATTACCTTGGGATTGCCACTCCTGATTCGATCCCAACTTCCTCTCTCTGTTTAGTTTGGCTGATCCACTAAACCCTCACTAGATCCACCTTCCCCTCTTTATGGTTAACTCCTCCAAGTGCTATAAGAGAGAGGATTTCCATGATCCAAGGAGGAACCAATTGAGGCATCCAACCTATGGTCTTAGGATATTTGCAGAGGTAGCTAGAGGAGAGAAGACGTGGACCTGGAGTTGGCTTGGAATTCAAGCAACCTTTGTAAGAACTTTTCAAGCTTCTTAATAAGATAACTTGTCTTGTTTTCCCATTTCATGTGTATTGTATGAATCTTTGATATGAAATGTATCTAGTTTAGATTTTAAATTAACCTTTTCTTCAAGGTGTTTGTAATATTGTGTGCTTGTCCTTTGTTTGATCTCAACAGGTTCTACGCGGGAGCTTCGATATCAAGAGATAGAGGCGGGACGAACATCGAATCGAAAGGTGAGTTATGTCTTTCATATTTTATGAATGCATTCAATATTGTTGTAAAGATTAGTTTAGGAACTCAAGGTAACATTTGTTTCTCAATTGTCCTAGATTAGAACTAGTTACATCCTAGTCCAGCCTAGGAGAGTTTCTTCTTATCCGTAGGGAGAAATTTCTACAACAAATGGATTGCAGATAATACCTACAATATCACTAATTTGGATACAATAAACTCACTGAAGAGGACTGGATATCCTCTTCCTCAATCACCAGTAGTTAGATCTCACAATCCTTCATTGGTTCAATGGTGCAATGGGGCACATCACCCAAAGCAAGTTAGGGGCACATCACCCAAGCTAAGAGAGGCACAGATCTCTCAGGAATCAAATCACAAGTGATCAAAAGATGTGAAATGGAGTTGTAATCCTCCTTTATAAACTTATCCTTCATAAGTGAGCTTATCTTCTTAGAAATTCAAATTGGAAGGGTCATAGATGTTTCTCTAACAAGATAGATTTGCTTTCGACCCACTTGTCCTCATGGATGTTCCCTCACTAGATAAATTTATCCACTTAATATTTTCTGAGGCCTTTTAGCTGATTTCTACTTTTTCTAAATTGGGTCGTATCTTCAAAATCAAGAAACTTTTGCGTTGTTGATTTTATTATGCATTTATTGTTTTTCCTGCTTTTTTTTGCTTTACTGGTTTTCCTGCTTTTGCCTGCTTTTTGCTTTTGGGCTGCTTTCCTTCCATATTTTTATAAGGACAAATCATATGAGTTATCCTCATCCAATTCACCCTCGTTGAGCCACCTAATCTCATGACAACTCATAAACAATTATTAAATAAATAAAATTAAATAAAAATGGAGGCCCACCATAGTTTATTAATTTCCTAAGTGACTATGGTCAAAATTGACCTCTTTATTCACTAATGCAAGTATTCCACTAGGATCCATGGGGTTTCTAATGGTCCTAGTGATGAACCATGATGCATCCAAAATGGGGACATTACAATCCTCCCCTCCCAAAATTTACTTGTCCTCAAGCAAGTGAAAACATGGATGATAAAGAACTAGTGCACTTTTCCACCAACTTGTGCAAGCCACTCCATAAACCATTTTACCTTCACCTCCTTCACAGATGGCCCTTCTAGAAATCTTGTACTGGTCATCCTTCATAATCAAGTCATGAGTGAGCTTGTACTTGAAACACTCCATTGTAATTTGAGTTGCTAAACATGGATTGAATTTGACCAAGGCATACAGAATGGCCAAACCTTTCTGGTAGCAATTGGAATAGGAATGATATTTAATTTGTGGGTGTCTATTTACATGAGCACTATGATATGGGTTGTTCATAATGTATTCTTTAATGATATCTCCTATAACACCACTTGCATACACCAAGAGATTAGAAAGAAATATTAAAGTAAAATTTGCATACTTGTTCATTACCCAATTGTGCTCCTGAAATGGAAGAGATTGCAAAATTTTGGCAAGATGAATATGCTCTACCTCATACCATTGATGTGTGATACACCACTTCTCATACTTCAATATTTCCAATGAATCACATGCAAACCACTCTTTGTTGTCATAACTTGGGCTCCTTATGGGTTAAGATTTATCTTGAACCAATGTGGTCAATTTGAACCTCAAACTTGTTCCTTCTTCCAAGCAAACTTGATGATGATTATCAAAGTAGAGATCAATTTTGGGAAAGGAATTGAACACATACAACTCATCCTCATCAAGAAGTGTCTTTGTCCCCCATAATGCAATGTGAACTCTCCAATAGAGGTAGTTGATACCAAGGATGATTCATGGATCCCAAATGAACAGGAGAAGTGGGAAGTGTCTCCTAATTCCACCTATACACTGCATGGTGTCCACATAAGGAGCCGTTGGAAGACTCCCAATATAAATAGATAAAATATGTAGTGTCCTCCTATCATATAGCTTCCCATGTGGGAAACAAGGTCGTTGCTCCCCATGGATAGTTTGTTGAAAATGAAAGGGGGATCTCCCTCCTGGATCCCACTGATCATGTTGCAGACCACTAAGATCAACTATCATTGGTAGAAATATGTTACTCCATGGAATTCCAAGATCCTATGGCTTATGCTTCAGCCCACTTATTTTCTTGATCACTTGGAGCAATGTGTCTTTACCAATTATACCAGGATCCCATATCCAAATTTGTAGTGCATCACTACCATGAGTCTTCTTCTCTGCATTGCATATTTTCATTCCATCCATGAGTGAATAAAAACCCATGCTTGCTGATCCAAATGGAGATAAATCAAACTTCTCCTTTAGAGATAAATCTCCTTTCCATGAAGGTATCCCAAAACCCTCCACAAGCAAGGTGAGTCTTTGGAAAACACGCTTCATATCAACTTGTCCATCCAACCAATTCAAGTAGAGTTCCCATGGGTTGATATGCTTATTGGAAGAATCACATGGATTCCATAGGGGCTCATGCTGCTTCTCACAAAATTGCACATCAAAGGATGTGTCCATAAATATCCTAACAAAGCTAGCAAGTTTAGTGCATCCTTGCACTTCCGTTGTGGTTATGTACGCATCTACCCAATCCACAGAATAGTGCATACCTTTGCTTGCTGATCTGAATGGCATGTCCTTAGCTATCTCTCCCATAGCTAAGTTCTCCTCATCATCCTTAAAAACAAGTGCTTGGCCAAAATATTCTTCATCGTGGATCTTCACAAGAACCTACAAATCTGTATCTTCCTCATGTTTAATATCCACATGAGGTTCCTCCATCAAACCCAAGATGTCTCCTTCCATATGCACATGATCATGTTCCATACAGGATGGAGGATGTGGTGTGCTCAACTCCCTTCGAATTTTATCAGTTTGTGTTCTTGAATCTTGAAGGGATTCTTGGGTGCTCTCCAATTTCTCATGAAGCTGGTCAATATGAATCTCAAAGTCGTGTAGTTCACTTTGAGTTCTCCTCAAAGAATCATGGGTGGTCTCCATCTCATGAGTGAGTTTTTCAATCTCCTCTTCATCCTCTAATGAGGCACTATGATACATTTTTCTCACCTTAAGGGGATGATTTCTATCTTCCAGTAGGTTAATGTAGCTTGCTTTCATCTTGGCCATTTCTTCTCTAAGAGATTCAAAATATCCCAGGATGATTCTTTCTCCCCATATTCATAGGAACCTCTCCAACAACACCTTGACACCAAGGAATTGGCATCAACAAATTTCTTCAAGGATTCCATTATCTTCTATTGGTCCTCCCTTAGTGATCCACTCAAATGATGGAGCTCACAGAGAAGTTCCTCCCCCAAGTTTGCTTCTTCTGATGGTTGACATAAGGGATTAACTTGATTGTGGCATGATTCCACAGCATCACAGTAATCCTTAACACCAACATTAGCATTGGAAAACCCTATGCTCTCATTACCATCAAATGGGATGGGGAATTATTTGATTTGATGTGAGAAAGAATTGCTACTACAAAAATCAATTTACCTTCATCTCTGAGAATGACATTTTCTTCCTTCTGCTCATTGCATTCACTAGAGGAACCACATGGTCCCTCTCTTGGAATATTGTTGATATTCTCCCTTGATGGTTGATTGGTCCTTCCAACTTCCTTTGATTGAATCAAATCTATGTGCACGGTTTCACTTTTACCTTCAGGAGCTTCTGCTTCATTTTCATCACGTTCTAGCCAACTTGAGGCTTCTCCCTCTTGAGTGTTACTAGGATCACAACTCTTGGAGACTTTGATTGAAGAGAAAAAAAATAAGATCATGATGCTTGAATGTGCATATGTATTTGATGACACTTCACCTCTGGTTCTCCTGTATTTCTATTTTCTCTAAGTGGCCAGTCTATAGCATCCTTTGGATTTCACCTTGTCTCGGTAGTCATAGAAGTCTTTGAAGCTCACATACCTTTTGCAGCCCTCACTCAAGGCCATATATATTCAAGTCTAACCTCCAATGGTAAAATTTATTCAAAATTTCTTGCTAAACCATATTTTTATCTAGCCATTGTTGGTTCATCCCATTGGTCTTCATCTCTGTATATAAAGTGGTGGGAAGAGTTGCATGTTGGTTCTTCATATAGGGAGTTGTACACTTATTCATACACATAATAATATTATTCAAATGCAATAGATACCAATATCATGGCTACAATTTTTATTTCAAATGAGATTTTTATGACTCACAGGTGCAGAGGACCATGCTCTCATACCACTGTAATGTAACCAAACCCCCTATAAGGCACACTAACTCAAAAAATTTCAGGCTTGGATTTACTAGAGAGGGATTTGACACAAGACTGACAACGTGGGCTCAGTAGGATGGATTAGACATATTGATAGCTGAAAATATGGTGGAATCAAGGTCAATACTTTGGCAGTGCACTTTCGGGAGTCTATCACGCCCGGGTAGACTCCTTGGGCTAAACCCAAGGCTTCAAGGCAATTTACCACAGGACTTGTGTGGAAAATACACTGCTTCTGGTGCATTCTGAAATTAATATAAAATTCAAAGGACTTATCATACTATTATCAACCTAATTTAGACCTTATATATGGTTGTGACTGAGATCTTGTTGACAAAAAGTAAATTAGATACAAAATCCTTCACTTGGACTGGTGAAGGGGGTGTTTTCCAGGAGATTCCAAATGGGACTAAAGGTTCCAAAATATCGTATCCAATGGCACAGATATGTTCATTAAATCATAAAATAAATATAGATACATTCAGAAAATAAATTAGGATATAAGATAACATGTAGATATTGAAAACTGGAAAACTAGTCTATTTTTGACCCCCAATGCGCAAGGCTAGTTTCAAAATCTTCCAAGTCACTCAGGGATAGCTCAATTTCTACAATTAATGGCTGTAATGATTCAAATAAGATGTAAAATAACATCATCAATCAAAATTAATGTATTATGAGGATCTATCAAAGGATTTTACATTCAAACTGCTTGAAAATCCCCAAGGAGATGAAGATTTTACAAAGGAGAAGAAGAGATAGATAGAAGGAGAGAATGAATGTATTATTCACCCCCGTAGAAGCTTCATGAACATAAGTAGAACCTTATGAATCTTACTAGGGTGTACCACAGTTACTATATCTTCTAGAGTGTGCACTGCTTCAACGGTTCTCTTGACTAGGTGAGGTTTTGGTGTTGGAGCATTTCTTCACTATGATCCTTCTTCATCAAATGAACTTGTCCAAGCTGCAATGGATTGAAGTTCAGACCTGAAATATCACTTATTTAGCTGCAATAAGCTCACTTAAGAGAACTAGATATCCTCTTCCTCAATCACCAGTAGCTAGATCTAAAAATCCTTCACTGGTTCAATGGTGGAATCAGGCACATCACCCAAAGCAAGCTAGGGGCACATAACCCAAGCTAAGAGAGTCACGAAGCTCTCAAGAATCAAATCACAAGTGGTCAAAAGATGTGAAATGGAGTTGTAATCCTCCTTTTATAAACTCCTCCTTCATAATTGAGCTTATCTTCTTAGAAATTCAAATTGGAAGGGTCCTAGATGTTTCCCTAACAAGCTAGCTTTGCTTTGGACCCACTTGTCCTCATGGATGTGCCCTCACTAGCTAAATTTATCCCATGAAGATTTTCTGAGGCCTTTTAGCTGAATTTTTCTTTTGCTAAATTGGGTCTTATCTTCAAAAACAATAAACTTCTGCTTTGTTGATTTTATTCTCCTTTTACTATTTTTCCTATGTTTGCCTGCTTTACTGATTTTCCTGTTTTTTCCTGCTTTCTGCTTTTGGGGATGCTTTCCTTCCATATTTTTCTAAGTACAACTCATATGAGTTACACTTATACAATTCACCCTCCTTGAGCCACCTAAGCTCATGAAAACTCATAAACAATTATTAAATTAATTAAATTAAATAAAAATGGAGGCCCACCATAGTTTATTAATTTCCTAAGTGACTATGGTCAAAATTGACCTCTTTAATCACTAATGCAAGTATTCCACTAGGATCCATGGGGTTTCTAATGTTCCTAGTGATGAACCATGATGCATCCAAAATGTGGACATTACAGTCCTCCCCTCCCAAAATTTGTCCTCAAGCAAGTGAAAACATGGATGATAAAGAACTAGTGCACTTTTCCACCAACTTTTGTGCAAGCTGATCCATAAACCATTTTCCCTTCACCTCCTTCACAAATGGCCCTTGTAGAAATATTGTACCGGTAATCCTTCATCATCAAGTCATGAGTGATCTTGTACTTGAAACACTCCATTGCAATTTGAGTTGCTAAACATTGATTGAATTTGATGAAGGCATGCAGAATTGCCAAACCTTTCTGGTAGCATCTGGAATAGGAATGATCTTGAATTTGTAGGTGTATATTTCCATGAGAACTATGACACGAAATGTTCATAATGTCTAATTTAATGATATTTCCTGGAACACCACTTGCATACACCAAGAGATTAGAAAGAAACATTAAAGTAAAATTTGCATACTTGTTAATTATCCATTTGTGCTCCTTAAATGGTAGTGATTGCAAAATTTTGGAAAGTTGAATATGCCCTACGTCATACCATTGATGTGTGATACACCACTTATCATACTTAAATCCATCCAATGACTCATGTGAAAGCTACTCTTTTCTTCCATACATTGATCTCCTTATGGGTTAATACTTATCTTGAACCAATGTGATCAATTTCAACCTCAAACGTGTTCCTTCTTCCAAGCAAACTTGATGATGATTATCAAAGTAAAGATCAATTTTGGGAAAATACTTGAACACATATAAATCATCCTTCTCAAGAGGTGTCTTTGTCCCCCATAATGCAATGTGAACTCTCCAACTTAGGTAGTTGAGACCAAGGATGAATCCTGGATCCTAAATGAACCTAAGAAGTGGGAAATGTCTCCTACTTCCACCTCTACACGACATGGTGTCCACATAAGGAGCCCTAGAATACTTCCAATCCAACCAGATAAAATATGTGATGTCAACCCATCATATATCTTCCCATGTGGGAAACAAGGCCACTGCTCCCCATGGATAGTTTGTTAAAAATGAAAGGGGGCTCTCCCTCCTGGATCCCACTGATCATGATGCAGGACTCTAAGCTCAACTATCATCGGTAGAAATATGTTACTCCATGGAATGCAATGGTCCCATGGCTTATGATTCAACCCACTTAATTTATTGATCACTTGGAACAATGTGCCCTAGTTGATCATCCCCTTAATACTTTGCAACTGGTGCAATGTACCTGGGGGAGGTAAGTCAATGATGGCTTGTACTTTGGATGGGTCTACGGTGATGCTAATATGGGTGGTATCCAGGAAGCATGAGGGGGACAATAGTTCGACTGAATGAGTCGGCTTTGTTATGGTGGAATCTTAATAAATAGAATGAGCAAAAGCAAGATTATGCAATACATATAACACAAATACGCACCGACAATATGCAAGAATGCGAACTATTCTAGATTGATTGAGATAAGATGTATGTTACAATAGTTTACATGCTTATAAAGAATTCTGAGACACTTGGGTGCCTTCCCGTTACATTCAGTTACAAAGAAGAAGTTTTAACGGTTTCAATAGTTCATCCGTTACAATCAACTAGAAGACAAAGAGACGGTCTATCAAATTTTGACAGTCGTCGGTCACATGTCAACGCTGCTTGTCGATGTCGCGAACTGTGAGGTTGTTGAACATGTCGAAGGTGTGGAGTCTATCGCAGTATGTCAAAGTCGAGACTCGTCGGAGTTGTGTCAAAATCGGAACCTGTTGAAGTCATGTCGAGTCGAAACTTGTCGAAGTTGTATCGACATCTATGACTTGCCAACTATGATGCGGATCAGACCTCCTTCCTTACGAAACAATGGACCCCATTGTTTGATCGCGAAGGTGAGAAAATTTGTCCGTCACTTCTGTCACGTCCCCATTTTGACCCCCTTCGCATTAAATCGTAAATGATGTAAATATTGATATTTAATCATGGTGAGGAGCTCAAGGCCAAGGCCCCACCATTGATTTAGCATTTTATGTATTGGCAATTAAAAATAGATGCCTATGGTTCTTGTTCTAGATAGGCACAATGTAAATTAAGACATCATGTAAATACGAATTTTAAATGAAAAACCCACAACTAGCTATGCAATGCAACAAAGAGATGGGGGCATGATTCTACAAGGAATAGGGAGGGAAATTATTCAAACCCTTGAGCCAATGGCGTTAATCCATGTGTCAATGAGAAAACCCATAAACCACCAACTACCCATTTTGGGTTATGGACCCAATCATTTAATTCTTCCAGAAATTGGTTGAGGCAGTTAATGCCTTGGGAATGAAGAGGTATGGCATCCAATTTCGTGTATGGGCAAGCCATCAACCTGGGAAATCGTATTTTGTCTCCTTGGGCAAGAAAACACATGAAATGGTGCCCAAATCCATTCTAAACCTACAGTCTTTCCTCTCTCATGCAGTCTGAACTACTGGGTCTTTCCCCATCACGTTTTTCACCATTTTCCTGCATTTTCCATGCCTGGGAGCTCATTTTTGCATTGTACAATAGCTGGGAGAGGAGGGCCACGATTTGGGACTGTGAGGGAGGTCATTTTTGCCCCAAAGTACCCATGGGCATTTTTCTGAAAACGGTTTTTTCTCTCCAGGGTTGAATCCCCAATTGCCATTTCGTTTTGGGCTTTCCCACGTTTTTCTGAATTGGTAGAAACCCCCTGTTTAGGCATCCCACTGAAGAAATGTTTTTATCATGCCCAATAAGTGTGGTTCTATTGTTATGTGCATTCCTGTTTTGATTTGAACCTATGAGCAAGAAACTTGGAGTGGTAGTGGACAGAATTGGCTTGATAAACCTAGTGGAGGGAGTAACCTCTCAAGAAGATCAAGAGGGCTGGCTACTCTTCTATGCACACCATAGACACTTTAGATTGGAAGGTATGGCCTGAGGGACTGTGCATTGGTGAAGGGAATACTTCCTTGAGTGGGGTGTGTAAGCATTGTGGGTGCCAAGCTAGATAGATCTTGTAGAGGTACCCCTGGCTCTGTGCTTGAGCTCACTAGCTTAGCAATTCTTCCTTTCCATTTCCTAGCAGCCTGATAAACCCAATTGTAGATTGGTTTGGCTCATCTTGGTGTATGCTTGGCTATGTGTGAGTCTGCTATTCCCTGATTCCTTGTAGAGATCATGCCCAGCTCGGGGGTGGCAGTGTGTTGATATATTGATGATCACAACTGGCCTATGGTTGGGTGGAACGTTGCAGTTGCATAGCCAGTTGCTTGGGACTACTTGTTATAAGATAAGTACTCTCTTGTGTTAACTTTGCAATTATTTATTTGATGAATATCGTGAATGTATGATGGATGTGTTATTGTAATTGCTTTCATTGTGTTTTATAATAATTATACATTTCCATATGTTCTTTTATATTATGTGAATGCTTATATTTTAATAAGTTCATGGGGCTAGATGCCCGGTTTTAGCATCACGATCCTCTCCATTGCACTGGTATGATGGGAGGGGACGTGATAGAATGGTATCAGAGCTGTTGGTTGCAGCATTGGACCTCTATGGGCCAAATCCAATTACAGTCACATGGGAAGGTCCCTTCTTGGTCATGTCACGTCCCCTCCCTTCATACCAGTGCAATGGAGAGGATCGTGATGCTAAAACCGGGCATCTAGCGCCATGAACTTTTACATGAGAATTCACATAATATAAAAAGACATATGGAATGTATAACTATAAGAAAAACACAGCGAAAATAATATCAATAACACATCCATCATACATTCACAATATTCATCAAATACATAAATGCAAAGTTAACACAAGAAAGTACTTATCTTAACAAAGTAGTCCCAAGCAACCAGCTATGCATCTGCAACGTTCCACCCAACCATAGGCCAGTTGCGCTTATCAACCTCTCGATACAGCTGCCACCCCCGAGCTGGGCATGATGTCTACAAGGAACCAGGGAACAGCAAACTCACACATAGCTAGGCATACACCAAGATGAGCCAAGCCAATCTACAATTGGGTTTATCGGGCTGCTAGGAAATGGAAAGGAAGAGTGGCTAAGCTAGTGAGCTCAAGCACAGAGCCAGGGGTAACCTTACAAGATCTATCTAGCTTGGCACCCACAATACCTACACACCCAGCACAAGGAAGTATTCTTTTCACTGCTGTACAGTCCCTCAAGCCATACCTTCCCCATCTAGTGCTCTCAGGGTGTGCATAGAAGAGTATCCAAAGCCCTCTTGATCTTCTTGAGAAGTTATCTCCCCCACTAGGTTTATCAAGCCCTCTCTCTCCACGACCACTCCAATCTCTTTCTTACAGTATCCAAATCAAACAGGGATGCAGATAACAGCAGAACCACACTTATTGGGCATGATAAAAACGTTTCTTCAATGGGATGCCCAAAGAGGGGGTTTCTACCAATTCAGAAAAACGTGGGAAAGCCCAAAAACGAAATGGCAATTGGGGAACAACCTTGGAGAGCAGAAATCATTTTCAGAAAAATGCCCATGGGTATTTTGGGGAAAAAATGACCTCCATCATAGTCCCAAATCGTGGCCCTTCTCTCCCAACTGCTGTATAATGAAAAAATGACTCCCAGGCATGGAAAATGCAGGAAAAATGGTGAAAAACGTGATGGAGAAAGACCCAGTAGTTCAGACTCCGTGAGAGAGGAAAGACTGTCTGTTCAAAAAATGGATTTGGGCACCATTTCGTGGGTGTTTTCTTGCCCAAGAAGCAAAAATATGAATTCCCAGGTTGATGGCTTGCCCATGCATGAAATTGGCTTCCATACCTCTCCATTCCCAAGGCATTAACTGCCTCAACCAACTCTTGGAAGAATTAAATGATTGGGTCCATAACCCAAAATGGGTAGTTGGTGGTTTATGGGTTTTCTCATTGACACATGGATTAACACCATTGGCTC
Source organism: Larix kaempferi (assembly GCA_027924585.1). Lineage (NCBI taxonomy): Eukaryota > Viridiplantae > Streptophyta > Pinopsida > Pinales > Pinaceae > Larix > Larix kaempferi. The sequence continues at coordinate 8,584,264 of BSBM01000264.1, forward strand.
AAGGGTTTGAATAATTTCCCTCCTTATTCCTTGTAGAATCATGCCCCCATCCATTTGTTGCATAGCATAGCCAGTTGTAGGTATTTTCATTAAAATTCGTATTTACATGATGTCTTATTTTACATTGTGCCTATCTAGCACAAGAACCATAGGCATCTATTTTTAATTGCCGATACATAAAACTCTAAATCAATGGTGGGGCCTTAGCCTTGAGCTCCTCACCATGATTAAGTAACAATATTTACATCATTTACGATTTAATGCAAAGGGGGTCAAAATGGGGACGTGACAAATCACCACAGGTCTCAGCATCGGGCCTAAACTGGCTAAGTTGGATAGTTTGCAGAGGTAAGGTTACCTCCTGCTGAGCAACAGTCATCACAGGAAGAAGGAAAGAAGAATCCGAAATTGTTTTAAGAGTTTTTGGAAAAAAATTGTTTAAGTCTGTTTCGGGAAGAACTCGGAAGTCTTCGCCGCAACGCGGAAGAGTTCGTCAAGTTGGCCCGAAACTACGGAAGGATTCCGGGAATTGTTCCACAACACGGAAGAGTTCGACAAGTTGGCCCGAAACTATGGAAGGATTCCGCGAATTGTTCCGCAACACGGAAGAGTTCAGCAAGTTGGCCCGAAACTGCGAAAGGATTCCGTGAATTGTTCCGCAACATGGAAGAGTTTGGCAAGTTGGCCCGAAACTGCGGAAGGATTCCGCGAATTGTTCCGCAACACTGAAGAGTTCGGCAAGTTGGCCCGAAACTGCGGAAGGATTCTGCGAATTGTTCCGCAACGCGGAAGAGTTTGGCAAGTTGGCCTGAAACTGTGGAAGGATTCTGCAAATTGTTCCGCAACGCGGAAGAGTTCGGCAAGTTGGCCCAAAACTGCGGAAGGATTCCACGAATTGTTCTGCAACTGTGGAAGGACTCGGCAAATCGTCCCGCAATTGCGGAAGGATTCAGCAAATCACCCTGCAACTACGGAAGGACTTGGCAAATCGTCCCGCAATTGCGGAAGGATTTGGCAAATTGCCCCGCAACTGCGGAAGGACTCAGAAAATCGTCCCGCAATTCCAGAAGGATTCGGCAAACCGCCTTGAAACTGCAGAAGGAATTTCCAAATTCTCTTCTGAAACTGCGGAAGGAATTTTCAAATTCTCTTCCGAAATTGCGAAAGAACTCCACAAGTTGCTCCAAAACAAGGAATTTCAGCCATTTTTCAGGGAGATTTTCAGTTGCCGAAAATGGAAAAAAATGCCATGGAACTTATATGCCAGATTGTGCGAAATGGAAAGATTTACAAAAAAAAAAAAAAAAAAACGAGGGTGCTTCCCTCGACCCGCCCTGCTGTGGCGCAAGGAAGCCACAAGGGGGAAATCCCCCTTGACCCCCTTCGTCCCCCTCATATGTCATTGATTGTGAGAAAATTCTATGATTTGACAAATTGTCAATATAATATTTTTCCACGTGCATGAAAGTAATTTATGAATTTCTAAGAATATAATGCAGCTAACAATTGTGTTCATGAACACATTTTGCATAATCACAGATACATCAGGGCAGCACTCTAGATAGTACAGTTGGAAAGTTTTGGACCTTAGTTGGGCCAAGAAAATCAACATCATGGATGATGCACAGGATCCCTATGAGCCTGAGACAGATGCCATGGGGGAGAACATACATGTTGAAAATGATGAAACAGAATCTAATGGAAGAAGAAATCAAGAGACTCCTCCAAGTATTGCAGCCACCATGAGAAGCCTAAGGGTGGGATTGCAAAGTTGTAGAGAAGATAATGAAAGGATGATTAAAGCTCAGGAAGAACAAAATCAGTTGAATGCAGCCATGCTACAGAGTTTGATAGACATCCAAAGGCAAATAAACTATGGGCATCAGACATCAAATCTAGAAAGGGGTGGGAGTAGTTCTAGAAGGAATTCCCGTAAGAGGGATAGTAGCTCAAGAAGAGTTTCTACAGACCGAACTTATACTCCAGAAATATCTTCTAATGAATCATGTAATTCTAAAGAATCCATTGAGGGTTCAAGCTCTTCATCTCGCAGAAGTAAGAGGAAGAAGCACTGCAACAACAATTCGCATGGGGAATTTAAGAAGGAAAAACCTCCTACATTTGATGGAGAGGTAAAATCTGGTCAAGAAGCTAAAGCTTGGCTTCTTGGGATGAGAAAGTATTTCCAAGTCCAAGACTACTCGGGAAATATGAAAGCAAGGGTAGCCATCTTCAACTTGAATGGAAGAGCATCTATATGGTGGGAACACATCAGACAGGTGAGCAAGATCAACAAAAGGAAGATTGTGTGGAAGCAGTTCAAGAAATACTTCAAGCAGAAGTACCTCTCTGATAGGTACTATGATGATAAGATCAAAGAGTTCCATGAGCTGAGATTGGGACAATTGACCATGGAAGAATATGCAAACAAGTTCTTGGAGCTGCTGAGGTATGTCAGGTATATTCGAGATGATAAGGTGAAAATTCAGCGTTTCCTAAGTGGACTGCCCCAGTCATATAAAGATAGAATTGAGTTTGATGAACCTCGAACTCTAGAGGAGGCCATAAGAAAGGCCAAGTATTGCTTTGATCAAAACAAAATAAAACCAGAATTGCATAAGGCATGGAAGGATAGGAAAAATGAAAAGTTTGATCAAAGGAAGAAGGGGTTCAAGCCTCCTCAATTCCGGAATCAGCAAAAGCAACCATCACAGGTTGTGACTAAGCCAACTAGGATGATGGGAGACAAGCCAAGAGATCCAAAGGAGCCAAGAGAACCACTTCAATGTTGGGGTTTTGGAGGAGACCACATGCTTAAGAACTGTCCACATTGGAATGGGAATCCGAATCAAGTTCACAAAATCCAAGGAGCTGAAACTGTGAGTCAAGTGGCAAGGACAATCCCTAGAATCTATGCAGCACTAGATGACCACCAGGCAGATCATCAGTCAACTGTGGTTGAAGTTGAAGGTAAGACTGCTAAGCAATCTGTTTCTATTTTGATTGATCCTCGATCTACTCACAGTTATGTCACTCCTAGAATTGTTGAGATTCGTGCTTTCAAGAAATTAAATCATAGTAAATCATGGTTAGTTCAATTAGCCACTAGAACCAAGAGAAAAGTTAGTGAAATAGTAGAGAAATGTCCATTAGAGATGGATGGGCTATTCACTTATGCAGATCTGAATATTTTTCCACTTGGTTCCTATGATATTCTCATTGGAATGGATTGGTTAGAAGCACAGAGGGTTAAACTTGACTGCTACAATAAGACATTTGAATGCATGGACGAAGAAGGAAACCCGAGGGTTGTAAAAGACATTCCAAAGGTGACCTTTGTCAGATAGGTTTCAGCCATGCAGCTGAAGAGGTTCTGTAGGAAGGGATGTCAATTGTATGCAGCCCACATTTTAGAGGCAGCAGAGAATGAAACTCTTAAATTGGAGGACTATCATGTATTGCAAGAATTCAGGGATGTTTTTCCTGATGAGATTCCAGGACTCCCTCCAAAGAGAGACATTTACTTTACAATTGAACTTATGCCAGGAGCAGCACCAGTGTCTAAGACACCCTACAAGATGAGTACACCGGAATTGCTAGAATTGAAAATGCAATTACAAGAGTTGCTAGAAAAGAAATATATTAGTCCAAGTGTGTCCCCGTGGGGAGCACCTGTTCTATTTGTGAAAAAGAAAGATGGAACACTCAGGTTATGTATTGACTACAAGCAATTGAACAAAGTCACTGTGAAGAACAAATACCCATTGCCCCGAATTGATGACCTTTTTGACCAAATGAGAGGAGCAAAGGTATTTTCAAAGATTGACTTGAGGTCTAGTTACCATCAGGTAAGAATCAAAGAAGAAGATATTCATAAGACAACCTTTAGAACGAGGTATGGACACTATGAGTTTGTAGTGGTACCATTCGGTCTCACAAATGCACCAGCTACATTCATCTGTCTCATGAATAATGTTTTTAGCAAGTATTTGGACAAGTTTGTTCTTGTATTCCTAGACGACATTCTCATCTATTCTAAGAATGAAGAAGAGCATGAAGAACATTTGAGAATGACAATGCAATTACTAAGGGAGCATAAGTTGTATGCAAACTTGAGCAAATGTGACTTTTATAAAGATAAAATTCATTATTTGGGTCACATCATCTCCGACAAAGGAATATCTGTAGACCCTGAGAAGATTGAAGCCATTATGAATTGGCCAACTCCAAGGAATGTGACTAATGTGAGATCTTTTATGGGCCTTGCTGGTTACTACAGGAGGTTTATTGAAGGATTCTCCAAGGTTGCAAACCCGATCACTTCCTTGCAAAAGAAGGGGATAAAGTTTGAATGGTCACCAAGATGTGAGGAAAGTTTTCAATGATTGAAGAATCTTCTTACAAGTGCACCTATTTTGAAGATTGCAGACCCAGAAAAAGACTTTGTGGTATGTACTGGTGCATGCAATCAAGGACTTGGAGGAGTTCTTATGCAAGACAACCACGTGATATGCTATGAGTCAAGAAAGTTGAAAGAGCATGAGAAGTACTATGCTACTCATGATATAGAACTCGCAGCCATAGTATGTGCTTTAAAGATGTGGAGGCATTACTTAATGGGAAGGAAATTTTCAGATTACATGGGTTGCCTAAGGCAATAATTTCTGACAGGGATAGCAAGTTCACTTCTAATTTTTGGGAAGGTCTCTTTGCATATTTGGTTACACAGTTGAACTTTATTACCGCGTACCATCCTCAAACAAATGGGAAAACAGAAAGAGTAAATTAGGTGCTTGAAGACATGCTTCGCATGTATGTAATGGACAAGCCATCCAAGTGGGAGGATTATCTACACCTGGTAGAGTTTGCATATAATAATGGACAGCAAGAATCATTGGGAATGAGTCCATATGAGGCTTTGTATGGCAGAAGGTGTAGGACACCAGTGACTTGGGACAATCCAGTGAACAGAATTGTACTTGGGCCAGAATTGCTTAAGGAAATGGAACAAGAGGTTGCCAAGATTAGACAGAATTTAAAAGCATCCCAGGATAGACACAAAAGCTATGCAGATAAGCATAGGATCCATAGGGAATTCAATGTTGGGGATCATGTGTATCTTAGAGTGAGGCCAAGGCAGGGTTCCTTAAAGCTTGGGAGTTGTGTCAAGCTATCACCTACATATTGTGGGCCATTTGAAGTGCTTGAAAGAATAGGACCAGTTGCATATAGACTTGCATTGCATGCTAGCACTCAAGCTCATAATGGTTTTCATGTCTCTTTGCTTAAGAAATATGTACATGATCCTAAACATGTGATTAATTGGGATGTGATCCAAGTGGAACTCAAGGGAGAGTTCCAAACCGATCCAGTGCGCATCATAGACAAGAAGGTAACATTGCTCCGGAACCAGCCATCGGACAAGTAAAGGTGAAATGGAAGCACTACGGTCCCGATGAGGCTACATGGGAGCTGGAGGATGCCATGAGGGTGGCATATCCATTTTTGTTCAGTTTTGATGAGCTCGGAGGACAATGCTGATGTAAGGGGAGGGGAATGTCATGTCCCCATTTTGACCCCCTTCGCATTAAATCGTAAATGATGTAAATATTGATATTTAATCATGGTGAGGAGCTCAAGGCAAAAGCCCCACCATTGATTTAGCGTTTTATGTATCGGCAATTAAAAATAGATGCCTATGGTTCTTGTGCTAGATAGGCACAATGTAAATTAAGACATCATGTAAATACGAATTTTAAATGAAAAACCCACAACTAGATATGCAATGCAACAAAGAGATGGGGGCATGATTCTACAAGGAATAGGGAGGGAAATTATTCAAACCCTTGAGCCAATGGCGTTAATCCATGTGTCAATGAGAAAACCCATAAACCACCAACTACCCATTTTGGGTTATGGACCCAATCATTTAATTCTTCCAGAAATTGGTTGAGGCACTTAATTCCTTGGGAATGAAGAGGTATGGCATCCAATTTCGTGTATGGGAAATCCATCAACCTAGGAAATCGTATTTTGTCTCCTTGGGCAAGAAAACACCCACGAAATGGTGCCCAAAGCCATTCTAAACCTACAGTCTTTCCTCTCTCACGCAGTCTGAACTACTGGGTCTTTCCCCATCACATTTTTCACCATTTTTCCTGCATTTTCCATTCCTGGGAGCTCGTTTTTGCATTGTACAACAGCTGGGAGAGGAGGGCCACGATTTGGGACTGTGAAGGAGGTCATTTTTTCCCCAAAGTACCCATGGGAATTTTTCTGAAAACGGTTTTTGCTCTCCAGGGTTGAATCCCCAATTGCCATTTTGTTTTGGGCTTTCCCACGTTTTTCTGAATTGGTAGAAACCCCCTCTTTAGGCATCCCACTGAAGAAACATTTTTATCATGCCCAATAAGTGTGGTTCTGCTGTTATGTGCATCCCTGTTTTGATTTGAACCTATGAGCAAGAAACTTGGAGTGGTAGTGGACAGAATTGGCTTGATAAACCTAGTGGAGGGAGTAACCTCTCAAGAAGATCAAGAGGGCTGGATACTCTTATATGCACACCTTAGACACTTTAGATTGGAAGGTATGGCCTAAGGGACTGTGCATTGGTGAAGGGAATACTTCCTTGAGTGGGGTGTGTAGGCATTGTGGGTGCCAAGCTAGATAGATCTTGTAGAGGTATCCCTGGCTCTGCGTTTGAGCTCACTAGCTTAGCAATTCTTCCTTTCCATTTCCTAGCAGCCTGATAAACCCAATTGTAGATTGGTTTGGCTCATCTTGGTGCATGCTTGGCTATGTGTGAGTCTGTTGTTCCCTGATTCCTTTTAGAGATCATGCCCAGCTCGGGGGTGGCAGTGTGTTGAGATATTGATGATCACAACTGGCCTATGGTTGGGTGGAACGTTGCAGTTGCATAGCCAGTTGCTTGGGACTACTTGTTATAAGATAAGTACTCTCTTGTGTTAACTTTGCAATTCTTTATTTGATAAATATCATGAATGTATGATGGATGTGTTATTGTAATTGCTTTCGCTGTGTTTTCTTATAATTATACATTTCCATATGTTCTGTTATATTATGTGAATGCTTATATTTTAATAAGTTCATGGGGCTAGATGCCCGGTTTTAGCATCACGATCCTCTCCATCACATTGGTATGATGGGAGGGGACGTGACAACTTCAGTAGCAGAGTACCAGTTTCCTTGAGATGGGATCTGGATAGCTTTGGAAACCTGAAACAAGGGAATTGCGTTCATCATTGTAAGGCATACGCGTCGTCCCATAATGGTGTCGCGAGGAAGAGGCTCCTGAACATCTAGATGGATGTCTTCGGGTGCTGTTGTTGAGAAGTCATTCTGTTCCAACAAGGTTGCATGGTATGGTCAAAGTAGATCCACATTGAAGACCGGATGCAGACCCAAGCATGCAGGAATGTCGAGCTGGAAATCATTTTCGCCAATCTATCGAAGAATACTATATGGACCATATCGCAAAGGCTTGAGCTTCTTGAAAGGACCAGTGAAGCGCTCCTTCTTAATATGTATCCAGTCCTTATCCCCAATTTGAAATGTATGAGGAATGCGATGCTTGTCATGTCGGGCCTTAGCTTTCTCATTTGATCTATGAAACATATCCTATGCTTGCTTATGGATGTCGCAAATCTATTCTCGAAACTTGGTTGCTTTATCAACTTCTCGCTAGTTGTGGTCTATGTCAGAGTTTGGCTGTGTTAAGGAGCTGATCAAGTCGATAGGCGCTAAGGGATAAAATCCCTAACAGATCTCAAATGGAATCTTTCCTGTAGAGCTATGCTGAGCATGATTGTAGCTATGCTGGTTGCATGGAAGACTTTCATCCCATGTGCGTCGATGTTGGTGATTGTACATGTGAAGCAGTTGTACTACTAAGTGATTCACAACTTTCGTCTGTCCGTCAGTCTAAGGATGGAAAGCTATCGACAATGATGTTGATGTAATTGTAAATTCATAATGTATTTCACCTATGTATATTTTATTCCTATAGAGATGTTATTAGTCCTCTATATGGAAGAGTTTGTATTCCTATAGAAATGTTAGTATTCCTCTATACGGAAGTGTCGTCATTTATATTGTAAGTGTCGAAACTTATACTTGATGGGTTATTAGACCAACTTGATGGGGTCGGCCCTGTATGAGTCATGTGGGTAAAAGGGTTATTAGACCACCCTATTGGCGGTCGGACCTATCAGCTTTATGTTATGTGGTTAAGTTAAGGCCGACCTAGTAAAGGTTATTAGGCAAGTCAAGTCAAGTATAAATAGAGTGCAGGAGGCACTCTATTTGATCATTCACTTTCTCACTCATACTCTCATTGGAGAGTGGTGCACTAGTGGAGGAGGATAAGCTACTGCTAGGAGGACTATCTCTTGTACTTGGTTTGTATCATTTCTCTATCTATCTCTGAGGAAGTTGCAGGGTTTTTCACCTTCTTGGTTTTCCCCGGTGAAACTCTGTGTCTCTTGTGTGCTTGCATTATTGTGTCCATGATTGATATGCTATAGATATGTTGTACATGTTATTCTCTCAATTAAGATATTATATCAGATTGAACGCTCTGAAAAACTAACATGGTATCAAAGCTAGCCTGAAAGAAGGCATGGTATGGCATGTATGACACTTGTTGCACTTGTGAAGCTAGGTCTTGATATAGAAAAAACCAGTCATCATAGAACTTTCGCTATAAATCCATTTCGGAGAGGTTGCAGGATTTGAAAATATTACAGGTCAAATATAAGATCCCCATGTACCTTGTGTCCAAAGGAGAGCCTCTAATTCGGTGTACTTTGTGAGTTATGATCTGTACAATCTAGGGTTTCTGCCTCTTCCAGATCTTAGTCATAAATAGGTGACCTAGGAAAAAAGGTCATAACTTGGGCTAGGAAGATCCAAATGAAATTTCATAAAAATTGACAGGTAGGGCACAGACTGTAATTTCTTAGGCAAGTTTTCCAAAGGGAGAAACTGAACTAGTGACATGTGGCACTCCATACAAGTTCGCTCTCCTGTTTTATCCCATAAGCATGTCACGTTACGAAACTTGGCATAAATCTCTCTCAAAGAATCCATTTGAGGTCAGACCTATGGGGTTGGAAAGATAACAGGTCAGGATACCATAGGAAGAATTTTTAGACCTTTTAGATCTGAAATTTCATAGTTACACCAGAAACAATCAGGTGCATATTTCTGTCAAAATAGAATTGGAGTTTGAACACCTTCATTCATGGATCCGGGAATATAGGGTTTCGGAGAATGTTGGAATTTTTTGTATCAAAGACCACGGCTGGATGCTCCTCATCAAAATCAAACTTTAGAGACCAAGATCAAATTTTTTGGTTGGGCAGAAGGTCGAGCTTGATCAAACCCTAGTTTGGGATTTTGATTGGAAAGGTGGAAAACTATGGCTTCTGCAAAAGTTGGAATTTCTGAAGTCTGTGACCACGGCTGGAAGCTCCTCAAAAAAATCAAAGTTTAGATATTTGTATCGAACCTTTTGGTTGGGTAGAAGGGTGTGCTTTATCAAACCCTAGTTCGGGATCCTATCCAAAAGATCCGAAAGTTTCAAAGGCAATTTTGAGGGGTGAAACTTTGCAGTTTTCAAATTTTGAGTTTACCAGCTTGATCAGCTCATCAAGGTGCATATTTCTATCCTTTCAGAAGTTTGAAATTCAAAGTTTGAATTTTTAGGGTTTATCTGACAAACCCTAATCCAGCTCTAGATCCAGTTTCTACAAATCAAGTGGATTGGGTTAATCTTAGAAGAGAATGGATTAGTCACATGCATAAGCGAAGAAGTTCCAGTTTCAAAGGGAGATAAGGCTAAGGCCTTACATAAGAAGATTACAAGCAATCTCGATAGGTATGACTTATCCAGGTATGTTTCGAGATCTGTTCATGATTAAGTTTATGGTATGTTTGTCTTCATTAAGGTTAGTACAGTCTTGATTAACTTTAGACTTGTCGTATCACCTTATAAAATTATGAATGAAAATATTCATTGATTAGGGTTTTGACACCTAAGATTGTACTAATGCATTGTGGTGTTGTATGAGGTTGATGTTGTCCGCTAACATGAAAGGTACATCAAGAAATACAAATCATGTTCTAGTTCAAGAACATATGACCATGGTGACATGAAGACAAAGATTCATCCATTGTCATGGATCACATAGAAGATCTACTTACGAGGTATGTATAATTTGGTTCCACAATGGTTAACTTATGAGATATGTAGGTCACTAGCACAAGGCATTTAAGAGAACAAGAAGACATCACGTGGGTATGTTAGACATAACCAGCTAACATATTAATCCAGGTATTTTTTTCCTATATCAAGTTAGAATCCTACCTTATGTTAGGATCTTATAATGTTGTATGGTTGATAATGATTATTCATGTAGTTAGAAATGTAAGTAATCAAGGGTTTATGCATATTATGTCTCTTACCTTGATTGATAATATGACTAACCAAAAAATTCCTTTGGTCAAATATGAATATGCATGAATAAGAGAAGTCTTCCCTAAAACATTGAATGCTAATGCTTATTATATGTGTTTGAAATGATCATGACTATACATGTTTAGGATTATTGTGTTTTGATATTATTGAGATTATACTAATGAATGTATGATTATGTATGAGATCTCGAGGGTAACACAATGATGATACTAGTAAGCATGCATAGTGATTGAGGATGGATATAAGTTCAAGGACAGGTGACCCAGGAACCAAAGATCAAGAGGGAGCACACTCCAGTAGTTTCTGCAAGGATGAAAACATTCAGAGGGATTTGACCACTCCTCACAATCCACATCAGAATGGAGCTGCAGAAAGGAAGCAAAGACTAAGAGGGAGTCAACCCAACAACAACAAACAAAGATAAGTATTTTGTAATGTCCCCAGCTTGACCCTATTGCATTAATATTGTAAATGATGTAAATATTGTTATTTAGTCATGGTGAGGAGCTCAAGGCCAAGGCCCCGCCACTGATTTGTCATTTTATGTATCAGCAATTAAAATAGATGCATATGGTTCTTGTGCTAGCGGAGCACAATGTAATTAAGACATCATGTAAATACGAAATTTAATGGAAAACCAACAGCTGGCTACGCTATGCAACAAAAGAGATAGGGCATGGTTCTACAAGGAAAAGGGAGGGAAGTTATTCAAACCCTTGAGCCACTAGGGTCAGCCCATGTGTCAATGAGGAAACCCATGAAATCTCAACTACCCATTTTGGGTGATGGACCCAATCATTTAATTCTTCCATAAATTGGTTGGGGCAGTTAATGCCTTGGGAATGAAAGAGTATGGCAGCCAATTTCGTGCATGGGAAAGCCATCAACTTGGAAAATCATGTTTTTGCTTGTGGGGCAAGAAACCACCCACGAAATGGTGCCCAAAGCCATTCGGAACAGGCAGCCTTTCATCATTCACGCAGTTGGAGCTACCTGGGTCTTTCCATTTACGTTTTCATCTAAATACTGCATTTTTCCATGCCTGGGAGTTCGTTTTTGCATATGCATTAGCTGGGGAGAGAAGGGCCACGATTTGGGGGACTGTATGGAGGTCGTTTTTGCCCCAGAATGCCCAGGGACGTTTTTCTAAAAACGGATTTGGGTTCCCAGGGATATTCCCCATCTTCCCATTTCGTTTTTGTGTGTCCCACGTTTTTCTGAGTGAGCTGAAACCCCATCTCATGCATCCCACTGTGGAAATCGTTTTCCTCATGCCCAATAATTGTGGTTTTGTTGCTAAGTGCACCCCGTTTTGGATTTGGACCTGTGAGCCGGAGCTTCAAGAAGGGAAGAGGGCAGATTTGGCTTGATGAGCCCAATGAAGTCTCCATAGCTCCATGTTTGAGCCACTAGCCTAGTAATTCACCTCTGCCCATCTCTTAGCAACCTGAGAAACCCAACTGCTGGTTGGCTTGGCTGGTTCTGGCATATCTTTGGCTATGTGAGAGCCCAATTTCCCTTTTTCCTTGTAGAGATCATGCCCAGCTCGGGGGTGGCAGTGGTGCTGAGAGATTGAGGAGCACACTAGCCTACGGTTGGGTGGAACGTTGCAGTTGCATAGCCAGTTGCGTGGGACTACTTTCGCATAAGATAAGTATTCTCTTGTGTAAATTTGCAATTATCATTTGACAAGTATTGGAATGTGTGTGGATGTGTTAAATGATCTTATTTCCGCTGTGTTTTCAAGTGTTTATGAAATCGCATATGTTCATCTCCTTCTTAAATTGAATGATAAATTTCTAAGTGTGGGGCTAGATGCCCGGTCTAACCTCACGATCCTCTCCATCTAGCTGGTTGGATGGGAGGGGACGTGACATATTTAAATTATCAATTCTTGTATATTTGATTAATATTGTTCAATGATGTATACACTTATGTTCCTAGAATTAGGTGGTGTATTATGCATATTAGAATAATTGCATTAATGAACAGTATACTACTAATATGCATCTGATGGGTAAGTGGCCTATGGCACTGTACAACATTCCATTGCTACTAATCTAGAATGAAACCTCTTTGCTGACATGTTGGGAGTTGTGCACACTCTTAACAATGTTCTAGTAGAGATTGGAAGGCATCTAGAAAGTTACGAGATATGGATAAATGTTGTATTGAAGCATTGGCTAAGATAATTGCATGACTGTATGACATATTTCTTTATGTGTAAGAATTTGTTCTGAAAACTATGAGATGTTTCTAATCATGCAATTTAACTTGTTTTGTAGGAAATATTGTATGCCATCACCTACAAAAGAAGGACTACAACATTTGTTGAGCAACAAAGTTATCTATTGAAGATATTGAATTTCCTAGGATTTGGGAAGAATGCCATGATCGAGGAGTACCAGTCAATCATGAAGAATGATGTTTGGGATGCAGTCCCAAGACCTGAAGGGAAGTCTGTTGTTACTTCCAAGTGGATCTATAAGATCAAGCATGTTGCAAATGGTAGCATATAAAAATACAAAGCGAGGTTTGTAGCTCGTGGCTTCTCTCAGAAAGAGGGGATAGACTATGAAGAGACTTTTGCTCCTGTAGCCAGATACACTTCCATTAGATCAGTACTTTCTCTGGCTGCAGTGATGAAATGGAGATACACCAAATGGATGTCAAGACAACTTTCTTGAATGGTGTAGTCGAGGAGGAAGTGTGTGTGGAGCAGCCACTTGGTTTTGAGACACATGACAGGGAGTCATATGTGTGCAGACTGAAGAAATCCTTGTATGGCTTGAAGCAAGCTCCTAGGACTTGGTATGGTAGGATAGAAAACTTTCTATCCAGTTTGGGATTTACCAAGAGTAAAGCAGATTCCAACCTTTACTACAAGGTTGAGGAAGGCAATCCCATGATACTACTTTTGTATGTGGATGACCTGTTTGTAACAGGTGAGGATGGGTTGATTGCTGATACCAAGAGGAAGCTTGCTTCCAAGTTTGAGATGAAGGACTTGGGGATGATGCACTATTTTCTAGGCATGGAGGTGTGGCAGAGTGTAAATGGAATCTTCCTTGGACAAGGGAAGTATGCAGTAGAGATCCTGAAGAGGTTCGGGGTGATGGACTGCAAGGCCATGGCCACACCTATGGCATCGAACATGAAGCTTTTGTGTGATGCTTCATTTGATCCGGTTGATGTCACTATGTATCGTCAAATGATTGGGTCCTTGATGTACCTAATGAACACTAGACCAGATATTTTCTTTGTGGTGAACACATTGAACAAGTTCCTGGCGGATCCCAGAGGTATTCACTTGGTTGCTGTAAAGCATAATCTGAGGTACCTGAAGGGTACAATTGACTATGGGCTCAAGTATGATGCGAATCAAAAGTTTAACCTGCAGGGTTATGTTGATTCAGATTGGGTAGGCAGTGCTACACATAGGAAGAGCACATCTGGGTGTTGCTTCAGTATGGGATCAAGTGTGATCTCTTGGTTTAGTAAGAAGCAGTCCTGTGTAGCACTGAGTACAGCCGAAGCAGAGTATGTTGCAGCTTGTTCAGCTAGTTGTGAGGTAGTATGGATCCGGAAGCTACTATCTGAGTTATTTGATCTCCCGCTGGAGGCTACTGGTATCTTTTGTGACAACCAGAGTTGTGTGAAGTTGTCCGAGAACCCAGTGTTCCACGATAGGTCGAAACACATTGAGATCAAATATCACTATATCAGGGATATGGTGCAGAGAGGAGCAGTGGAGCTCCTGTATGTTGCGACAGATGAGCAGGTTGCAGATGTGCTGACGAAACCACTAGCCAGAGTGAAGTTTGAGTACTTCAGGGAGAGGCTTGGTGTTCTTCAGATTGATGACACTTCGAGGAAGAAGTGATGGACACATTTGCTGGAATCCATTCCAAGCATGGTGAGAGGAGGATCCTTCCCATGGATATGGATGTAAGCGTTGGATGATGAGCATCAGGACAATGCTCCAGTTACTGCTCTGTATATGCATCATGTTGGATGCTTGGTATGATCGGTTGGATCATGTATATGTATATGCATCATGTTGGATGCTTGTTGTGATCAGTTGGATCATGTATATGTATATGCATCATGTTGGGTGCTTGTTATGATCAGTTGGATCATGTATATGTATATGCATCATGTTGGATGCTTGGACCATGTATCTGTATATGTATCAGGTGGATACGTTGTATGATCAGGTTGATCATGTATTTTGATATATATCAGGTGGATACATTGTATGATCAGGTGGATCATGTATGATGATATGTATCAGGTAGATACTTGGTATGCATCAGGTGGATGCATTGTATGATCAGGATGATCATGGATGACGAGCTTCAGGATGTTGCTCCAGATGAGATGCATCAGGACAATGCAATGATGATGATCAAATACATGAGGATGATATATGGTGAGTATCAAGTTGATACTCTATGGCTGTGGACAGGTTGTGCAAGGGTAGCATGTAATAAGTCTTGGAGATCTGGACAGGATGAAAAGGGCCTCATATGCTCTTTAGAGATCTTGCTTGGAATGACAGTCTTTTAAGGTTTTGTGGAGACCACATGTAATAAGTCCTGGAGATCTGGACAGGATGAAAAAGGCCTCAGATGCTCTTTAGAGATCTTGCTTGGCAAGACACTCTTTTAAGGTTTTGTGGTAGGGGTCACATGTAATAAGTCCTGGAGATCTGGACAGGATGAAAAAGGCCTCAGATGCTCTTTAGAGATCTTGCATGGAAAGACACTCTTTTAAGGTTTTGTGACAGTCACATGTAAAAGATCCTGGGAGATCCGATAGGTTGAGCTGTGTGCTCATAAAATTCCTGGGATGCTCTTTCGAGGTTTTTTTGACGCACGTAATCAGTCCCGAGGATTCCACAGTATGGCCAATTATGATGAAGACCTACAGGTGGTGGGCCTACATCCAGTATGAAAAATGACTGGCTGTATAGAACTTCCTATGACAAGTAGATCGGAGATTGATTAAGATAGAAGCAGCAGTGACGATGACGATGACATTGATTCGATGATGATGATTCGATGACGATGATCCAAAGAACAAGACTTGTGCTAGAAGACCTGTGTCGAGAAATACCTTCCTAGTTAAGAGGGAGTGTTGATGTAATTGTAACTTTGGAATGTATTTCACCTATGTATATTGTATTCCTATAGAGATGTTATTATTCCTCTATATGAAAGTTTTGTATTCCTATAGAGATGTTATTATTCCTCTATACGGAAGTGTCATCATTTATATTGTAAGTGTCGTAACTTATACTTGATGGGTTATTACACCACCTTGATGGGGTTGGCCCTGTATGAGTCATGTGGGTAAAAGGGTTATTAGACCACCCTATTGGGGGTCGGCCCTGTCAGCATTATGTTATGTGGTTAAGTTAAGGAACCCCTAGTAAAGGTTATTGGGCAAGTCAATTCAAGTATAAATAGAGTGCGGGAGGCAATCTATTTGATCATTCACTTTCTCACTCATATTCTCACGGGAGAGTGGCGCACTAGTGGAGGAGGAGAAGCTGTTGCTAGGAGGACTATCTCTTGTACTTGGTTAGTATCCTTGCTCTATCTATCTCTGAGGAAGTTGTGGGGTTTTTCACCTTCTTGGTTTTCTCCGGTGAAACTCTATGTCTCTTGTGTGCTTGCATTATTGTGTCCATGATTGATATGTTGTAGATATGTTGTACATGTTATTCTCTCAGTTAATATCTTAGATCAGATTGAAAATTCTAAAAAACTAACAAATGAGAGTCGTGTGTACAGCTGTTGCCAGAGGGTCTTCCAAAAGATGCTAACGAATCTAGAATCTCGGTCGTAAATGATGGTTGTGGGTAAACCAAAGTGTTTCCAAACATGTGTAAAGAAGAGTTGAGTGGTCTGTTGTGCTATCGTGGTATTCTTACATGGTATGTTAATGGCCATCTTGGAAAATCGATCGACTACTATAATATCGCGTCATGATGATGTATGGTAGTAGGATAACCCGTCAAGTAGTCCATGGAAATAGATTCCCATGGTCGACTAGGAACTGGTAGAGGTGTATACAATCCTTGTCATCGATTAGGTGGCTTAGCAATGGCGCAAACCATGCATGATCCAATATACTTGTTGACATCGGATTTAAGTGTAGGCCAGAAGAAATACTTCTGTAGAATAGCAAGTGTCTTTGCTACTCCAAAGTGTCCTACAGTCTTGTTGTAGTGCGCGACCCAAATGAGCTGTTGTCAGTGCTCACCAGTCGGTACACAAAGTTGTCCAAGATTGTATAGCAAGGTGTCTTTTAGGAACTGGTCGGAGTATGAGGTCGATGACTTGTTAGTCTATAACTGTCGGTAGACTACTGAGAATTCGTTGTTGTCCTCATACAAATATGGCCAAGTGGTCGTGTCGTGTCCCTGCATACTCATCACTGTCAAAAGGAGAGTAATGGGTAGTCGACTGAGGAAATCTGCAACGGCATTGGCTTTTCCTTTCCGATACTTAATCACCAACTGGAATTGTTGTAGGTAATTTATCCACTTGAGTTGTCGGTTTGTCTGCAACTTTGATTGTGTCAGAGCAAACTGTAGAGGCTTATGATCAGTGAGAATGACCGTTTCCTTGACAAGGATATAATGCCTCCATTGCTTAAGAGCTTGCACAATGGCGTATAGTTCTTTTTCATACGTCGAGTATCTTCTAACTGTATCGTTAAAAGTCTCGGAATGAAAAGGGACTTGGTGACCAGACTGAGTGATCACTGCACCCAAGGCATAGTCCGATGCATCTGTCTCAATCTCAAAGGGATGATGCAAATCAGGAAACAAAAGTACTGGTGCAGTGCACAGACTGTGTTTGAGCTATTCGAAAGCTGCTTGCTGTGTTGTTTTCCATTGGAAGACAATTTTCCTGTTTCCCTTCGTCATCTAATTCAAGGGTCAGGCTATGTGACTGAAGCCAAGTATGAACCATCGATAGAAATTTTCCAAACCAAGAAAACTTCTTAGTTCTTGAATGCTTCTAGGAATGGGCCAATCTTTGAGGATCTGTACTTTTTCTGGATCGACGTGAATGCCTACAGAGTCGATTACATACCCCAAATATTTGATGTTGGTCATCACAAAAGAGCACTTGTCCATGTTCAGATAGAGCCGATGTTGCTGGAGAGTGTAGAGGACTTGTCGAAGATGTCCGACATGTTCTTCCCATGATCGACTGAAAATCAATATATCGTCGAGATAGAAAATAACCGATTTGTCGATGAAAGGTCAAAGAAGGTTATCCATATGTCGCATGAAGGTCACAGGTGCGTGGTTAAGCCGAAATGCATGACTAACCATTCAAACAATCCTTCCTTGGTATTGAAATCAATTTTCCACACATCTTAGGGCTCTATTGGAATCTGATGGTATTTCGACTTGAGGTCGAGCTTAGTAAAGAATTTAGCACCTTTCAGACATTTGATGAGCTCGTCTATCCGAGGCAAAGGGTGTCGATTCTTCACCGATATTTTGTTGAGAGCTCTATAGTCGATGCACATGCACCAAGTCCCTTCCTTCTTTGGAACCAAGACGACTGGACTTCCATAAGGAGAGGAGCTGGGTCGAATATGACCTTTGTCGATTAATTCTTGGATTTGTGTATTAATCTCTTCATTATCGAGAATGGATCTTCTGTAAATAGATGCGTTAGGAAAAGAAGAACCAAGAACATGTTCAATGGACTGTTTTACCTGACAATGTTGAGGTACTCCATCTAGGGCTTGAAAGAGGTTCTGGCACTCATCGATAATATGATAGACTTGCAACTTTTGTCAAGAGTTGCATTGGTCGGTGTTGGGTGGGGCCCAAGTTGGAATATTTGCACAAGTGTTGAAAAGTGCACAATGCACATTGCGATAGGGCATGGGGGCAGCTTTGATAATTGCGCATGTCGCGCAGTAGTAATAGTTAAGGCAGGATCGTGCAGTACGCTGGTGCATAGGATTCGCACAACATCTAATTTTGGGTAAGGGACAGGTGGAAGGCAGAGGAAAGTGACCTGCCAAGGAGAGTGGCAGAAAGCAGTTGCGAAGATAAGCCACTACGCCGATGGCGACAGGAAGGCGGAAGGAGTGGAAAGGGATAGGACACGATGCAATTGTAACCGTTTTTTATGACTGCGGACGTCAGACGAAAGTGTGAGCCACGAGTGCCCCAGCAGGACGGCCTGGAGCAGGCAGAACAAGATGTCAATGCCAATAGCTAGGGTGGCAGTTAGCCATGCCAGTTTTGGAAACCTTAGGGTTTTGACCTACTGATTGTAAAGACACGACCCATGGGCGTGATCTATAAATAAGGAATTTTTGTGTGGGAAAGGGTTAGACTCTTCATGTTGGTCATTATTGAACATTGTTAGAATCTTGAGCTTTAAAGCTATTGTAAAGGCTCTACAGTTGTGTGTGCAGAGACCTACCTGAGAGAGAAGAGAGTCTGTAGCTTAGTGCGCAGACCAAGAATTGTTATACCCTTCCCAAAAGACTAATTTAACAACAGTTCTTATGGACGTAGCCTCCATCCTGGGGTGAACCACATTAAATTCTGTGTAGTGTGATTGTTTTTTGTTTTGCAATTGTTCATTTTCTTAGTATAGATGTTTAATGCTGCAAATCATCTGTTATGTGATTGATTTTATATGTATTCGCCGCAGGAATGATGGGAATAATATGTTAAGTAATACATGTATAGATGAATGTCAAGTATTCAACACTTCTAAGTCTTTTAATGCATGAATCTGTCGGATAATCGCATAGTTGAACACTGGATCTAAGCGTAGCGTTGGAGTGCACAGTATTGCATGTTTCATTCATTTACATACACCATAAAGATAATAACCTAAGTATTGTTGAATGGACAAATATTGTTAAGATTGATTAGAGTTGATAAAGTCTTGAAGTAGGTGCGCTAACCCATTGTAAGTATTGCGAGGTAAGTTGTTGATAGCTTATCGCCGTGATGCTGGGAGTATCCCATACAGCACAGTATTTGGATGCGCTAGTTGCGCAAGTAACTCAGCTTGCTGAAGTATCCGACACGAAGTAGAGACTTTGGGCAGTTGTCTGTCTACAGCAAGAGTCCTTTACCGCACTGCCCATCAGTCTCTTTTACACTTGCATCACCAGGTTGTGGAAATGTGATTCTGCAACCACCCCCTCATATCCACCTCAGGTGATACCTCAGGCTGTGTGCAGTCTGTTGCCGAAAGTGCCGATGAATAGGGGTTTTGTTGGTTCCTTGAACTGCAAAGTACCTAGGTCTACATTGGAAACCTCTAGCTCAGTTATATACACCAACAAATGGTTCTGTTGTCGTGCTAAGACTCAGTGATGCGATAGTGTATTTGTAAATTAATGTGTGACGAATAATATCAGCTCCCATTGGGTTCAGACAATTGGCATCCCGAAAAGAAAGAGATCTAGGACTAGTGTGATAAGATCGAAAGAGATTTTGCAAAGAAAGAGAACAAACACCCGCATCTATCTGACATAGAGTGGTTGAACAGATATTTGTGGAAAGATATTTTGGGCTTCATTTGGAAACGAGCTACATGAGTGGTTATCATGACGTGCAGAGAAGAAAACCTGTTTTCAAGGGGGAGTGCCTACAGAGTGGACTCCAGAGCTCACTGCGCAGCTCAAATAAATAGACAACCCACTGTCACGAGCAGTCGACTTCTAGGTTGATAGCATACTTGAAGGATTTGTAACATATTTTGTTGTAGACACGCTGAAATCCTACAACCAAGCTGAATCATACTTTTTTGCAGGATTCAGAGGTAAGTACCTGAACAATCTTAGTCTAAACATTAAAATGTTTTTAGCTGAGAAAGGCGTTTTAAGAATGCAGTAATAATTTTGAATTTTTCATGGTAGAAAATGTGAAAATCCTCACAGCAGATCTAAGAGATGATGTATACCTCACAATAAAGTAATTGATTAAGCAAGAAAATAGAAGAAGAGTGGTCAATGCAGTATAATGAGCAACAGAATAATAATACAGTAGAACTCAAATAGAAGCAAAAATACTTCACACACGCTAATTAATTAATCACAATATGGACAATAAGTAGTACAATGCATGAGGAATCGAATGCCTAAGGTGGAAATTCGAATTAGCCTTCATGGAGTGATCAAAGGATCACTGGAGTGTCATCAGAGCACAACTAGTAGTCTATCTCATCATCGATGGAGTCATCAATGCACAAGTAACTGTCAACCGTCAATCAAACTGAGTCTAACTGAGTGTGGTAGGTGTAACTAAATGTAAATGGCACATGGAGACACTAACTGAATGAAGGAGGCTCACTGGAGGGTGCATGAGGACCTAACTGGAGTCATAATGGGCAATTCAGTCTCATTGGAGGTCTATCGGAGTGATACAGTCAGTTGAGAGTCAGTCTAGCCTTAAATCAATGAAAGAACTGATGATAACTCAACTAACTGAAGTACAACAGAGGTAAGAGAGGGCGAGTGGCTTCCTTAAATCAAGGAGGAAGGGCTCACTAAGCTCTAGGAGGGCTAAAACTGATCTGAGAGAATCTCCCGGGGGCTGGCTAACTGAGGGCTAGGTGCTGGACTGATGACTGGGATGCATGAAAAATGCATGCAAACCCTAGAATGCATGCAAACCCTAAAAGTGCATGCATAACTGAAAATGTAAATGATCAAAATACTAGTGGGACTAGGATGGAGAATAGGAATATCCTAAAACCCCCCCTTAATCCATCCTAGGCCCTGGTAACTAAGACCAAAGGTCACCCAATACAATGAATAATAACACTTAATAAACCAAGGAAGTGGGAAAATTTTCATGGGAAAATACCCCCCCCCTCAAAACAGACTGTAAGGCACACATAAAAAATAAATGCTCCAAACTCAAGCAGGTGTGATGCTTGGTCATATGTCTGGAGGTATCTTCTTCTTGGGAAGAAGTGGATCATGCTCAAAAAGCATGTGCTTGTACTTGCTCTTTAGATCGAATGTGATGAGAACAAATCCAAAAGTATGAGGATGATCCTTGAACCTGTGATTCAAATCAGTTGAGGTAGGATCAAAAACATGAATTTGTAGATAGTATTTTGTCTTCTCCTTTGAACCATCATGGGTGAGATTATGCCAAAAAGAACCATCAAATAATAATGATTGCTTGAAATCCAAATCAGATCTAAGACTTGATGAATAGTTTCTTGAGATCTCCTTTGAACCAACAGGGGTGAGATCAAAACTATCATATGCATGAGAAATTATCTCAAGTAGTGTTTGCTTAGGATCCAAATTAGATCCAAGACTTGAATCATGGTTTCTTGAGATCTCCTTTGAACCATAAGAGGTGAGATCAAAACCAGTAAATGCATGAGAAGTTATCCCAAGCGAATGGCAATGGTTTCTTGATATCTCCTTTGAACCATAAGAGGTGAGATCAAAACCAGTGGATGCATGAGAAATTATCCCAAGCGGGTGGCAATGGCCATATTCTTCAATAACCTTCTGAAAGCATGGAATAATGATCATATAGTAGTAAATAAGAGGTGATTGCTTGAGGAGAGCAAATGCATTACCTCCAATAGATGATTTTACCTACGAAATAATCATGTGATCATGATGCAAACCAACAAACTCTGGTGCAAGAGAGGATTTAGGACCTTCTGCAATATCTAGAGTGTGAGCTGGCACAAAAAGAGAATAAAGTTGGAGCATGAGTGTAGAATCTGCAAGTTCTTTTGGACAACTTCAATATGAGATGATACTGGTTCATGATCTGAGAGACCATCAACGGGAGTGAATGCATCACTTTGCTTGTTCGCGAAAGGGTTTGGACCAAATCCTTCATTCTATCTGTCGAATCTTTCATCCAAGTGAGCCCATAACTCTTCTGGAGTTTCAACAACATCAAGGTATTGGTATTGGAATATCATGTATTCAGGCAAAGAAAGCATCATTGCTCCAAAGGCTCCGTCACCTTTATTTAACCAATCAATCTTCTCTTCAGAGGATTCGAACTCTCTTTCAAAATGACAATCAAAGAGATCATGGCTCTTCAGTATGCTATCATTCTAGGTTTCCATTCATCATAGTTGAATGGAGAAGGAGGAGTAATTCCTGATCAATACATAGAAGCTATAGAAGACCTTCAAAAACAATAGAGAATATCTGCAACTGCTACTGTTGCAAAACAGAAAATTGTTGCAACTGCTGCACTCAAAATCTTGGTAATAACCTGCAAAAAACTCTCAAGAATGGAGATAAACAATACTCTCAACATGCTCTGATACCATGTGAAAATCCTCATAGCAGATCTAAGACATGATATATACCTCACAAGAAAGTAATTGATTAAGCAAGAAAATAGAAGAAGAGTGATCAATGCAATATAATGAGCAACAGAATAATAATACAGTAGAACTCGAATAGAAGCAAAAATACTTCACACACTAATTAATTAATCACAATATGGACAATAAGTAGTACAATGCATGAGGATTCGAATGCCTAAGGTGGCAATTCGAATTAACCTTCATGGAGTGATCAAATGATCACTGGAGTGTCATCAGAGCACAACTAGTAGTCTATCTCATCATCGGTGGAGTCATCAATGCACAAGTAATTATCAACCGTCAGTCAAACTGATTCTAACTGAGTGTTGTAGGTGTAACTGAATGTAACTGGCACATGGAGACACTAACTGAATGAAGGAGGCTCAGTGGAGGGCGCATGAGGAGCTAACTGGAGTCAGAATGGGCAGTTCAGTCTCACTGGAGGTCTATCGGAGTGATACAGTCAGTTGAGAGTCAGTCTAGCCTTAAATCAAGGAAATAACTGATGATAACTCAACTAACTAAAGTACAACTGAATGGTAGGTGAGAGAGGGTGAGTGGCTTCCTTAAATCGAGGAGGAAGGGCTCACTAAGCTCTAGGAGGGATAAAAATGATCTGAGAGAATCTCCCAGGGGCTGGCTAACTGAGGGATAGGTGTTGGACTGATGACTGGGATGCATGCAAACCCTAGAATGCATGCAAAGCCTAAAAGTGCATGCATGACTAAAAATGTAAATGAGCAAAATACTAGTGGGACTAGGATGGAGTATAGGAATATCCTAACAAAAAGTATATATAGTGATTCTGATGAAGAAACCCATAATCTGAGAAGTGGAAAGAGATATAAGTTTAATAAAGAGAAGAATCCCAAAGCACCTGGACTCCACGTGAATACCGAACTCCCATGTGACCTTACCAATCAGACCACGTTGTCATCAGCCACCATCCACCCTATTACACCTCAGAACCCACCGGTTGCAAATACCGTGCCACCCCTATCTCAAAACCCATCCGCTGCAAGTGTAGCACAGCCCAGTCCGCAGAACATCAATACTAGTAGCACCACAGGAGCAGGTGCTCAGACCATTCCCACTCAGACTACTTCAATTCAAAATACCCAGTCTCAGAATATTCCACATAGTAGTATCCCTAGCACTATTCCGAGTACCACCTTTACTTTTTCCGCTTAGAACCCCACATAGAATCAGAGCACTACTCAGGGTGCTAGACAACCAGGAAGGAGAATGACAGATAACGATATAAAACTGCCAATATTCAAAGGAACGGGTCTAGAAGACCTTGATCAGCACTGGTTTCTATGTGAAGCAGTATGGAGTGTAAAGCAAGTTCAGGATGATGTTGTGAAGAGAGCGCGGCTCATCACTACTTTCAGAGACAGATCATTGCATTGGTTTATGAAATATTCTCAAGCACAGCTGAGAACCCTAACAGAAATCAAGGCTGCACTCGTAGTAGAGTTTAAGAAACCGAAATTCGAGTCGCAGTGCATAACAGAGATAAAAGAGATCAAGCAGAAACCTACCGAAACGGTCTAGGAATTTGGCCAAAAATTTAAGACATTGTTGGACCAAGTGAGCTTTTTTATAGCTCCGCAACAGCATCAGGAATGGTTCATCACTAAATTTTTCCCCCATATCAGACAACCATTGATGTAGCAGAAGGTTGCATTGCAAGTAGAGGCCTTAGAGATCGCGATGAAGCTAGAAGCTTCACTGATCGGCGAGACTAGCTCTGGCATGTCTCAGATCCAGAACTAGTTGACCACCTTGAAATTAGAATTACAAGGCATGAAGAATAGAAAGGAACAAAGATATGAATAGAGGCATGAGGTCTAGTGTACAGGATGTAAGGGAGAAGGCCACACCAGAGAACATTTCCCCTTATTTCAAGATTACCTCAACAGTGGTGCGTCGAACGCGATGAATCAGAAAAAGGCACCATGGTGTGAAATCTATAGAAGCAGAGGACATAGACCTGAGGACTGTTATCTAATACAGAAATATGTAAAGACACCTAAAAACTTATACTATAATTTATGCAAATCAGTTGGACATGATGAATCCAACTGTCGTGCATATGAGCTCATGAATGAAAGAAAGCGAGATATGGAAGTGATGCGAGGTGGTGGAATCTACCGCTTACAAGAAGAACCTTAGCCAAAACAAGAAAATACTCACTATGATCAGGGCGGTTATAGAGGACGTGGTGGTGGATACCACATGAGAGGAAGAAATGCAGGCCCAGCCCAAGGAAGAGGCCTTGGCTAGGTAATTTGTTATAACTGTGGCCAGCCAAACCATGTATCTAGAGATTGTACCAACCCTTGCACTACATGCAGTTACTGTAAATCATTTGATCATGTTATTGAAGACTGTCCTGTGCTTGAGGTAGAAATGCAGAAACGAAGAAGGACAGAACCGTTGAATCCCAACATTCAGTTGATCGCAGCAGAGAGAAGAACTGTGGATCCAAGTGTAAACGTGGTAACGCGCAGTGGCGCTGATATAGGAAGGGATGGAGGCATGGAAGCTTCGACTTCTAGAACGTGTGATCCTAAGCAAACTCCTGGTGAACCGGTATGGATTAGAAAATCTCCTGGGAGAACACCGAGTCTGGACTTACGAAAAAATAAGGGAGTATTCGAAGAAGCACGGGACATGTTCAAAACACCGCCACCCACCTCACTGAGAACCCAGTTGCACAGTGAAGTACCACAAATAGAGGATATGCCAGTGGCATATGATCAAACGAGCGTTGCAACAGATACAGGGACCTATGTTGCGCAATTCCTACAGAGCTGCATGAATTTATTGAAGAGCACAGATGCTTTCATGGAATTTGAAAAACTAATTAGGAAGTATGAGCCACACAGTGAGAAGGGGGCTGCCCATGGCGCAATCCATAATATTAGGAGTCGCAAAAGAACAGGAAGGGAAATGAGGCTCACTGCACAGATTGGGGACTATGAGATGGATGAGATCATTCTTGATCTTGGATCCGAAGTAAATGTCTTGACCAAGTAGACATGGCATCAGATGGGAAAACCAAAGTTACTGTGGTCACCTCTACAGTTAAGAATGGCTAATCAAGGGATAGTTATAACTCTGGGGAGGTTACTCAACACCATTGTTGACATTAACAGAGTGCGCAGCTATGCAGATTTTGAAGTGATTGAAATCGTGGATGACAGCCATCCTTATCCAGCACTGCTGGGTATCGATTGGGAAATTACTAACTCTGCCATTATTGATTTGAAGACTATGAAAATGATATTTGAAGGCAATGATATATGGGTCATCGCGCCATTGGAACCCTTGCAGGGTGAACGATATGTTGAACCGATTTAGGAGGAATTCAGAGCCCAAGACTTGGACTGTATTTACAAGATGACAACCAATGCTGCTAACTATATTAATCCAACTGCGGATGGAACACTCAGTTGGCGCTGTGACAGCTCTTGCATTTCAGACTCTGATGCAGGACTGGAAAACTGGAAAAGCAGATTGCATGAAGTATCTGCCAGGAGATGCGTGCAGATCACGAAGTCAATCCGTTGGATTGGCAAAGAGGTAACTCCAATCCCTTTCTATGATGGTTTATCTAATGTTTATTGATTTATCAAGGAATATACTGCAGCACTTGCAGATGAATACCGTGTATCGGCATTAGACATGGCATTGCATGAGACACTTGCCAGATGGTGGGTTATGCATACGAAGACACTGACCACATGGGATCAGTGCAGAAATAAGATGCAAATCAGGTTTTCTAAGAAGGTTACACTACCTTTTGGAAGATATAATGGTCAGATGGATCCAAGAGATCATATTGAAGCCTGTTCACAAGCTTGGGTGGAAAGGCCACAGACAGAATGGGTGCATCTGTTTGTGCATATGTTGGAAGAACCGATTCCAAAGAAATGGTACCTAGACACAGAGTTTCACAAGGGCACAGTGGATTGGTCTTCCCTAACCGTGAGTTTCCAGACAAATTTTAGTTTCGAAGACGAACATCCGAGTATCAATGACGCGCTGCAGTTTATTAAGGAAAGAATATTCAACCCAGATTGTACACAAGGAAACATGACGCTAGAAGAATTCTTTGGAGTGAACAGCATACCTGCGTGCCTACAAATAGAATGGGAGGAGCAGCTAGAGCATGCTCTTGATTGTTATCACATCGTTGAGGAATGCAAGGATAAAGCAGACAGTGATGAGGAGGACCCGCGCAATATACAAATACCTGAATCTGAGGGATCGCACGAGGTAGAAGGACCTCCACTAGAAATTTCAAATATGAGTGGACCTATGTGTTAGGATATCTCATCATTCACTTATGCATTTTGCATGCATGCATGCATTGCATGCATCCACATGTTGCCCAGTCATCAGTATGGTACCTCTAGCACCTAGTCCTTAGTCTCCCAGCACTCAGGAGCTACTTTCCATTCAGATTTATCCCTCCTAGCCTGTCATGTGCCCAGTTCTCACCTTCCACTGAAGAAGGGCGCCTTTCTCACCTACCAGTCCAGTTACACTTCAGTTATCACTCCGATTTACCTCTGATTGACCCATAACTGATGATATCACTCCAATTGACATCCGATGAGACATGACTGATAGTTCTGAGTGCATTTAAGCCCTCATGCCCCCTCCACTGAGCCTCCATCCCTATTTTAGTGCCACTTACCATCAGTTACACTTATTACACTCCGTTAGACTCAGTTTGACACCTAGCTGATAGTTACTTGTGCATTGATGACCACCACTGATTGATGAGATGGACTCCTAGTTGGAGCCAAGCTATGCCATTCAGTTAATTCGAATGACCTCATTGGTTAATTTGAATTTCTCACTCATTGTGACAATATTGTATTGTTTTTTACCCTTATTGGGATTTAGAGCACTGATGCATGCTTTTGCACAGTTTACACCATATTTTCTGAGTTTCATCTATTGTGATTGATTTACTTGTTCATTAGATCTGCTGTGACTAATTTTACATGGTATCAGAGCCATGGCAGGGATAAGACTTCTTTTCTGCAGGTGTTCTACATGAAGATTGAGCAATTTTTGCTCACCTTGCACCAGTTTTCTGCAGTTGCAGTTATTGCTCCATAATGGTTCTTGTTTGCTTGTGATTTGCAGGTTTCTTACTTCCTCCATTTGCATTC
Source organism: Larix kaempferi (assembly GCA_027924585.1). Classification (NCBI taxonomy): domain Eukaryota; kingdom Viridiplantae; phylum Streptophyta; class Pinopsida; order Pinales; family Pinaceae; genus Larix; species Larix kaempferi. Next base: position 8,612,322 of record BSBM01000264.1, read on the forward strand.
GCTATTGCAGAGATGGAATATTCTTCTTCACAAACTCTTCTTACTCCATTCAACTATGATGAATGGAAACCAAATATGATTGCATGTTTGAAGAGACAATGTCTTTTTTATGTGTGCATTGGTAATACAAGAGATTTTGATTCCGATGAAGAGGAAAATGATTGGCTCAATGATTGTGACAGAGCTTTTGGAGCAATATGCCTTGCTATGTTTCCTTGTATGTGCTACCTCAGTAATACTGCTTAAAATCCAAGTGATCTATGGGTCCAACTTGACAGAGAATTTGGAAAGCAAGAAGAAGAGGATCATGCTAGCCTTTTGGAGAATAAGCCCAGTAAGATCTCCTTATGTGTTCTTTCCGATCATGTCTTGGCCTCAACAATTGTTCAAGATGAACAAGAAACTATAGATTCAAAACTCATTCTCTTAATATCTTCTATTTCGAATTCTGAGCAAGATAAACCAGCTCATACTCTAGATTCCGAAGAGGTTCTTGAATCCTCTCTTTCACATGAGTTTCTCGGCATGCAGAATAATGATCTACTTGATGTTTTTGAGGTAAAATCTGATTTTGGAGGTGAAGCATTAGTCCTCCTTGATTGCATGCCTCCTATAGACTTATGTTCTATCATTTGCAAAGTTTCTTAGAGTTTTAATGAAGATGAAGAGCACTACCATTCGCTTGAGTTCATTTCTCATGCACCTTTTTCTGATTTTGGTTTTGATCTCACCCTTGTTGGTTCAAAGGAGATCTCAAGAAACCATTCATCTATTTTTGGAGCTGATTTAACTTCCACTGATCAGAAGTTCAAGTTTCAAGATCTATTTGATCCGATTGGAGCTATTCCTACCTCACTTGGTTCAAATCACAGGTTCCAGGATCATCCTCATATTTTCATATTTGTTCTCACCATTTTCGGTATGAAGATCAAGTTCATAAAGTCTCCACATTCGCTTGCATCCACTGATGGAGAATTCAAGCGCATGTTTTTGGAGCATGATCCATTTACTCCCAAGAGTAAGATACCTCCAAACATATCTACTTGAGTTTGGGGCAGTTAAATCTTTTGGTGTGTTACAGTCCATTTTGAGGGGGGGGGTTTTCCTATGAGGTTTTCTCCATTTCCTCAGTTCAGGAACTGTTATTTATTTGGATTATTATTTTATTGGGGTGACCTTTGGTCTCAGTAACCAGGGCCCTACATTTTATTTTTTACATCATAGTATAGCTTGAGGGGGGGTGTTAGGATATCTCATCATTCACTTATGTACTTTGCATGCATTGCATGCATCCGCATGCTACCCAGTCATCAGTATGGTACCTCCAGCACCTAGTCCCTAGTCTCCCAGCACTCGGGAGCTACTTTCCACTCAGATTTAGCCCTCCTAGCCTGTCATGTGCCCAGTTCTCACCTTCCACTGAAGAAGGGCACCTTTGTCACCTACCAGTCCATTTACACTTTAGTTATCACTCCGATTTACCTCCGATTGACCCATAACTGATGTTATCACTCCGATTGACCTCCGATGAGACATGACTAACAGTTCTGAGTGCAGTTAAGCCCTCATGCGCCCTCCACTGAGCCTCCATCAGTTACACTTATTACACTCAGTTAGACTCAGTTTGACACCTAGCTGACAGTAACTTGTGCATTGATGACCACCACTGATTGATGAGATGGACTCCTAGTTGGAGCCAAGCTATGCCATTCAGTTAATTCAAATGACCTCATTGGTTAATTTGAATTGCTCACTCATTGTGATAGTATTGTATTGTATTTTCACCCTTATTGGGATTATAGAGCACTGATGCATGCTTTTGCATAGTTTACACCATATTTTCTAAGTTTCATCTATTGTGATTGATTTACTTGTTCATTAGATCTGCTATGACTAATTTTACACTATGAAAACAAGAAAAGTGAACATTGGCACCAACGAAGAGCCAAAGTTCGCAGCTATCGAAGACTATTGGGATGAAGACACAGTCGAGGAGGTCGCAGGCATACTATAGGAATATCGAGAATTATTTTCGACCAAATTCACAGAGATGAAAGGTCTTCTGGGAGACTTAGGAGTGATGAAAATTTCGCTTAAGCCTAGCGCGAAACCTGTGATGCAAAGACCGTATAGACTGAACCCATGCTACAAAGAATGAGTTCAGGAAGAACTCGATAAGATGATCGATGCAAGGATCATTGAGCCCGTTGAAGAAAATACTGATGGTTATCTAGGATAAGAAAACGAAGGGTGAGATCAGGATCTGTGTGGATCTCAAAAAGTTGAATGGTGCTTCAATGCATGACCCATTTCCTACCCCTTTCATAGATGAAGTGCTTGTTATACCTCTATGTTTCACAGTGTCGCATCCCCATCACAAAACAAGTTGACGACACTTTCCCTACTGTTTTAAACCATCCAGAAGAGACAGATGATGAGTCAACCTTGAAGGTGAATCCACCCTGGCAAGTTTTGACCCACCTTAGACTTTATTTACATACACTACCGCGCCTTGCTAATTTGCCAAAACGCGGTACTAGACACTACCGCGTTCTGCTTTTTCCCCAAAGCGCGGCAGTGCCGCGTTCTGCAGTCTTTGCAAAACGCAGTACTATTTTAATAGCTTTTTTCCCTTGGCTTGTGGGATTTTGGATTTTCGAAGATAATGGAAGATTGGGGTCCTAGATTCGATCTCAACTCATCTCCTTCGATTAGAAACCCTAATCCACTTATCTCTCCTTAGATCCACCCATCTCTCTTGTTGGTTAACCTCACCATTCACTATAAAAGAGAGGCATGCCATTGGAAAAGAGGAGGACTCTTGAGAGCACCAAACTTATGGTCTTGCAGCATTGTGGAGATAGCTAGAGGAGAAGACACTTGGAGTTGAAGGATTGGCTTGGGCATCAAGCACCTTTTGTAAGTATTCTTCAAGTTGTAATGGAATAACTTGTCTTGTTTTCCCAAATCATTTGTGTTAATCTTGTTTTAATGATATGGTTTGTATCTTTCATAGATTTAGATCCTAACTCATGTTTCAGGTTGCTAGAGAATAGTGCATTCTTGTATTTTGGTTCCATCTTAACAGGTTCACTTGTGAGAGCTTGGAGCTTGGAGCAAATACCAAAAACAAGCGTCTGGATAGAAGGTCAGTTAAACTCCTTCTACTCTCTTTAGTATTTTAATCCTGAGATGTTTGTTAGATCTAGGGATTCAAGGTAGCATTTGTTTTGACTTGTTTCTTGCTTTAGAGTTAGTTTAAAGTCTGCTTTAAAGTTAAGAGAGTTTTGGCTTATCCGTAGGACAAAATTCTACATAACAAGAATGGCGACTCCGCTGGTTTTGATTACTGCTTGATTGATTCAATTCACAGTCATTTATCTTTGAATTGTGAGTTTTTGTTGCACTTCAAACCAGTTTGAATCTTGGTCCTTTTTGACCCTTATTCACCCCTCCTCGCAGTATTTATCTCCCTGTTTAATTACTGAGTCCCCTGGGTTAGCAACAACCCTGAAAATCTCACTTTTTCTTCTCAAGTTGCGCTTTTGCTTTCCCTTGCCACAGTACCGCGCCCTCATAACTGATTCCAGCGCGGTAGTACCGCGCCCTCTGCCTTAGTACCAGAGCGGTACTGTCACAGTGCCGCGCTTCATCCAGACTATCACCCGCGGTAGTGTCTGCAAGTGTTTAAATTTTTTCATTTTTGCTTGGTTTCCTGAGTTTCTCTCTGCCTTAGGTAGCCTTTACTGTTGCCTGTTAGCATCCTGGTTAATTTTCAGTCTGTATGGTGTGCTTATTATCCAGTTTGTGAGCCTGATTGTTGATTGAATTAAGTGGCACTTTTGACATATTGGTCATTTTTCAGTCTGATTGCATTGACTTGATTTTTTCCCCACAACCAACTCAACACCACTGTTCTCTGTTACTGAATACTGTAGTTTTTACAGTCATATTGTCATTATCATTTTCAGTAAATTAAAAAGATCATTGGTTGAGAGCAAATTTTGTTGTTTAAATTGAAAAAGTCTAGTGGTATTTTGCATAGAGAAATGAACCATTGATTTTGCCATAGAAATTCTCATTATAGAAGCATTGTAGATTGTAAAATCAGTGCATTGAAAAGAATTTTTACTTCCGTTTGGCTTTGTTTATAAATCGAAAAGAAAAGAAAAATCTTTTACTTTGATTTCTTGTGAAAATTTTCATGCATATTGGATCGAAGAACCTCTATCTTTACCTTAGCTAGATTTCATCGAAGACAAAGGCTTGTTTGTGATTCATTCTCATTTGCATGGTTTGAGTCGTCATAACACCATCAAGTTTCACGTCCACTACCCGATTGAGTAAAGACAGCCACTAAAATTAATTACCCTAATTAAACCAACTTTAACCTCACTTGAGGAAATCAAAAGAATTTGGTAGTTAGGTAGGACACCGGGGATAGGCATCAAAATAATTCCCCCTTGTCATTTTCATCTGAGACATAGTCGTTGTCATTAGGGAACTAAAATCCTCTAGTACTTATTGACACGGTCACAGCTAGTTTGTGGAGGGGCCTCCTGACTGTTTCCAACTTTCAGGGGTTAAACGGCCGCGAGATTGAGAACCGGACGGACTCTGTGGAATACCGCACTCCACTTAGCCCTAAGGCAACATCGATCGTTGTCTTCTTCGGAAGGCTGAAGTGCCCAAAACCTTTTCCGACATGTCATGAACGAGGTGGCTTAGTATCTATTCTACTAGGGCTCTTTTACCCAGGATCCCTTTCGGTAGAGGGATATCCTTCTTATATCGGTCTCTCATGTTGTATTGTTCGACTTGGATTTCATCACCTTGCGAAGGATACAGCCTGTTGAGGTCTCCAGCTCTTAGTTAGGAGTTTGCTTGCTATCTCATCTTTGTAGAGGGTCATTTTTTCTTTATAGGGACTGCTTGTTGGCATTCTGGCCATTTTTGTTGATCAGCTCGCTTATTGAGACATCGGTCTCAGTACAGATTTTAGAGCTTGCTTTTTTTTGGCCTGTGAGCCTTGCTTTTTCCAGCTCCTCTTCTGCACACTCAGTTGCATTAGATTTTTTGAGTTCTTTGTTTACGACACTGCCCCCGATTTTCATTTTCCTGTCATCATGTCAGATCCACCACGAAGATCACGAAGACAACAGGGCCAAATCCCTCCACCACCACCACCGCCACGGACTACTGGTCCTCCTGCATCACGCATTCCTGCTCCTCCTAGCCGCAGTGCTGGTCGAGGCAACATTCCACTGCCGATACGTACAACATCTTCAGTTACGCCCGTAACTGCCACACACAGCACAGTCTCAGGATCCATCGCAGCTTCTGCAACCACTAGCACGTCCGAGACTTCCACTGTCACCTCACCCACTGTCATTCCATATTTATTTGTTACAGTGGACACAGTTACCACAACTGAACCTAGTACAACCCAGAGTACTAGACCAGAGGTCATCCTTCTACCGGATGCCAACACTTCCCGTCCATCAGATACTTTTCATGACGATATAGACGGATCTATTGGCACCACAGAAGGTTCCGACCAGGACATACCTGGCTTAATTTCAGTCCCAGGCGGATACGTTGAAATCGTTGAAGATACTCGTCTACCTGACACACCCTTTGAACCTGATTATGGTTTCATCACTTCCCAGGCGGATCTTCCACCTGTTATCACTACATCACCCAGTGTTCATCCTCAGGAGACAAGTTCTTCTAGCAATGTACCTCATACTACAGCTCTACCCAACCTCCCTCCGGGACATGAAATCATGGCTTCCATCCAGTCTAGTATGGTTAGTCTAGCGAACTCTCCGTTAGCATCGGCACGGTTTAGACGCAGCACAGAGCACATGCTCTCGTCAGTCTCTAGATATCCCCCTGACACTCGTCCTTCTGACTATAGGGATCCCAACATCCCGTCTAGCACAGAGTTTCGACACTCCTTTGCAGACGGCGCAGGACCTTCAGATGTTACCATACCTAGTTTCCTGCCGGACCCCCAAAACCTTTTCCAGGACATGAACTCGGACCCAGTTTTCAAGGGTCCTCCTACTATTGAACACATTATGGACGACGCTAATACCCCTGGGCTTAATTCCCCGCATTTGCTGTCATCACCTATATTTGGTGCACATTCTATGAGGGATAACCCAGTTTTTTCCCCGTCCTCACCTGTTCGATATGGACGACCCCCTCCGCAAATAGGTACTTTTGGTGCCGTTGGCCAATCCACGTTATCATATTTGACCAGCGGCGGAAGAACGCTTAGTCACACTGCTAGATCTTCCGGTTGGACCGGAGGATCACCCTCAGCCACCATTTACACTATCTCAGGAGGTGGACAACCGACTACAGTCGTCCCCAACCCTAGCTACCAAATCCCCCCTGGTGGGCCATCAACCCAACCAGTTGGTGGACAACCTTTTGTTGGGAACCCTGTTTAGAGTCAACAACCTCCAACTGGTGGGCCATCAACCCAACCAGGTGGAGGACAACCTTTAGCTGGGAACCCACTTCCCAGTCAACAGCCTCCTCATATAGGGCCATCCAACTTAACTGCTGGCAGACAACCTATTGGCTCGATCCAACAGGCATCCCAACCAGCAGCGTCTACTCAGTTCGGTATGTACAATCCACCTGGCAGTGGGAAACTTTATCCTGGTGTTCCAACCGGGCCTTACTCTCAACAACCCCTGTCAGGCATGCTTCCTTCTTGGGATCATCAAATCCCACAGAGTGGGGGGTACTCACTTTTTGGAAACTGGAACCAAGCTGGGGGGCAATCTCAGATTTCCCCCAACTTGAATTCTGGCTTCCCTTACCCTTCAGCTGCCACAGCTCCATGGAACCCATCACTTCAATTTCCACTCGCTCCTCAAGCAGGAACAAGCCTTCCATGGACACCACCGTTGCAGCCACCCCCCAACCCTGCTATGGGAAATCCTCCACTTGCACAGTATGGTGGTAACATCCCTGGAACACAACAATTCCAAGGAACTTTTCCCCAACAAGGAACAGCAACCATTCCTGGGTATCAACAGCCTCAGGGTACTATACCCACTCAGCAGAACACTCACCAACCGGTTGCTTACAATCAACCGGTTAACCAGATGGCTTACCATCCACAGAATTTTCGGCAGTATCCCGCGGGAAAATCATATGGGTATAACACACGGTAGTATGCTATACAGGGCCCTCCAGGGTTCTCGGCACCACATGGTTATTACTCATTCCCGCAGACCAACCGTCAACTTCCCTTTTTGGCCACACTTGATCTACCTGATTTGTCGAGGCTTATCAACGATCCTATATGGCACGAACCTCACTGGCCACCTATCCCAGCCAAACTACCATCGGACATTCCTAAGTTCGATGCCAAACCCGGGGAAGACCCCAAGAACCACGTGATGACCTTCCATCTTTGGTGTTCATCCAACTCCTTGATGGATGATTCCATCCGACTTCGGCTCTTCCAACGCACGCTCACCGGAACGGCAGCAAAATGGTATATCGAGCTGCCACAACACTCTTTTCGTGATTTCAACACTTTGGCTATGCAGTTTCTGACACATTTCCAGCTTCCCATCCGGTATGAGACTGGAACAGAACTGCTAACTTCATTACGTCAAACCACTTCTACACATATTTCGGATCACATCCATGAGTGGCGAAGACGCCGTAGGATAATAAAGGCACCTATTCCGGATCAGCTACTTGCTGATTGGTTTACAAAATCCTTTTTGCCTCCCATAGCCAGAGATATTGCTATGCGCGGACCGGTTACAGAAGAACAAGCCATCTCGGCAGCACAATACATGGATTTGGTATATACCCAATCCGGTACTTTACATGAACTTCTTCCACATGCCTCCCGCGTTCACACTGATCCTACAAAGCCTACCACTGAACCACCCATCGATGGTATCGTCGGTTCATTCAAGGCTCAGCCTGCTACCAACTCGACGGGGCAACAAGCTTCTGCTTCCCCCACTTTTACCCAGGCCGCTTCAAAAGCTTCCACCTCTCCTGCTGTCTCCTCCGAAGTGAATGCAGTCCAATCTACATCACAACCATCCAGAGGAAAGAAGAAAAACAATCGTGGTAAACCCAAGAAGAACCAGCAAGAGAACCCCAAGCCACAACCTACCCAGAATGACCAGAAACCACGTCGGAAAGCTAAGTTTCCCTGCTTGATTTGTCAAGATGATCATTATACGCGTGACTGTCCCTACAAGGACGAGGTCCATAAGTTCGTTAAAGGATCCTCTCGACCGGCAGTGCTAACTGACCCTTTTCCCCAATAGCAACAGCAAATGGTTTCCCAAGAATCCCCACAAGGGGGCAACCCGACCAATCCTTCCCGTGGAGAGACGTCCACAAACCACGAAATCCTAATGACAAGTAATGAGGAGATTAATATCACCACTCGTTCAAAGACGTATGACAATCCTGCAAGTTCAAACAAACAATCGGAGACAGCCAAAGGCAAATCTCCTGTTGAAGATCCGATTCCTATTCCCCCCCCTAATGGTCATCTCCATATCGAGAGACCACTTATGGATACAGTGCTACGCCCACCCAAGGGCACCATACGAAAGGCGACATTCAATCCGAATGCGCGAGCTGCCCAAAACTACAACATTGTTGAGGATTTGGCTCAAGCACCTTGCGCTATGTCAACTCTCGAGGTTCTCCAACACTGCCCCACGCAGCGTAGAACCCTACTTTCAGTACTGGGGGCACTGGACCCAGATACTTCAAACTCCATCATGTTTAACTTGGAGCACGCTAAACCTAGGCTTTCTCACCAGTTAGCCTTCCAGGTGCATACGAAAATCCATGGAAATGTCATCCACCGCACTGTGTTAGATGAGGGTGCTTCCACGTCGATTATGTCTTTGAACTGCTGGAGAGCCTTAGGCTCACCCGAGGTCACAACCTCTCCCACTACTCTTAGGGCGTTTGACGGACATGGTTTTCAACCATATGGACTCATTCCCTCAATCGGTGTTGAACTAGGGGGCAAAACAGTATCCGTCCACATCGAAGTCGTAGATGCACCTTTGGATTACAATCTCCTACTTGGTCGGAACTGGTTCTATGCCATGACCGCCATAGCATCTACAGTCTTCCGGATTGTACAATTCCCTCATGAAGGGAAAATTGTCACTATTGATCAACTGGATTACTGTATCCTAGACTCCCATCCGAACTCCACCAATACCATCCCGTTATTGGATCAACCTCGGTACCGGTTCCAAGACATAGGTGTTGGTCTCATGAAGGATTCATCCCTCATTGGAGTTTTTCCAGAGCTGGGAACCCATCTTCAACCAGTCAACATGATTTCATCGCATGTCACCCCTTCCGATGATTCATGGGTGATCCCGAGTCCTACTCAGATCCAAGGCTATGGCAATTCCATGCCTTTGAACAGAAACCTTGCAGCATATAATGCGATCCAATCAGCCACAAATTGGGTCGACTGTTCTACTGATCACACAGTGGCACAGCTCTCGACTGATACACACCCACCATTGTTTGATCCTCTCAACTTGATTTTTCCCACTGACGAATCAATCATAGAGGTTATGTGCGGTGATGAGCCACCATGGGGATATTTTCATCATCGATCTTCATTCCCCACCATTCAATCACTTGAGCCTGACACCAAATCCAGTGCTTCACTTGGGATGGTTCAAACCAAGTTCCCCACTTCCCTCGACGAAGTATTTTCTGAAGGCAACTTGGCCAATCTTATGGCAACCACTCCCATCGATATTTCAGTGAAACCTGGTATCGTGGAAAACGTACACATTGGAAAAACATGCACTCCTCTCGAAACGGAGTTCTATAATTCCTACTTTAAAACTTTCCGCGATGTTTTTGCTTGGAGTTATGAAGAGATGCCAGGGATCGACCCGTCGATTGTGGTCCACGAAATTCCAACTTTCCCTGGCGCCCGACCTGTTCGACAAAAGCTTCGACCCGTTCGTCCTCGTAAGGCAGCCGCCATTAAAGCAGAAGTTGAAAAACTTTTGCGTGCTGGTTTTATCTATCCTGTCCCATTGACAGAATGGGTATCCAACATTGTTCCCGTAGCCAAGAAACAGGGAACGATTAGAGTCTGTGTTGATTACCGTGATTTGAACAAAGCTTGTCCCAAGGACAACTACCCAACTCCGTTTATCGACCAGATCATCGATAACTGTGCCGGAAGTGTTATCTTTTCATTTATGGATGGCTTCTCTGGCTATAATCAGATCGATATCCTCCCAGCCGACCAGCACAAAACGGCCTTTATCTGCCCTTGGGGGATCTTTGCATATCGAAAGTTACCTTTTGGCCTGAAAAATGCCGGGGCAACTTTCAAACGGGCGATGTCCTATGTATTCCGTGACATCAAACATATTGTAGAGCCATATCTTGATGACCTCCCCGCTCACTCTCGAACTCGGGAAGAACATCCAGATCACTTGACTTCCATTTTCGAAAGGTGTCGGCGCTACAATATACGTTTGAACCCGCATAAGTGCGTCTTCTGTGTCGAAGCCGGAAAACTGTTGGGCTTCATAGTCTCCAAAGACGGGATACGTCTAGATCCCGCAAAGGTAGCAGCTATCATAGCCCTGCCTTCACCTACCAATATTCCAGAACTTCAATGTTTGCAAGGGCATGCAAACTTTCTACGCCGTTTTATCTGCAATCTGTCCGAGATAACAAAAGGCTACATGCGGCTTCTCAAGAAGAATGTTCCCTTCATATGGGATGACGAAGCCCAACGCTCCTTTGACAATTTAAAGGCAGCCTTAACCAAAGATCCTGTGATTCAACCCCCCAATTACACACAGGACTATATCCTTTATCTCGCAGCCTCGATTTCCACCATTGGTATGGTTTTAGTCCAGGAAGACCACAACGGCATAGAACATGTGGTGTACTATCTTAGCAAGAGTCTTCTTGACTCTGAAACTCGCTACTCACATGTTGAAAAGCTGGCTCTGGCAACAGTATTTGCTATCCAGAGATTCCGTCATTACATCTTACTCCGCCGGACCACCGTCATCGCCGATTTCAATCCAATGTACTATATCCTCACACGACAAGTGCTTGGGGGCAAGTACTCCCGTTGGATTGTCATCCTCCAAGAGTTTGACTTGGAATTTGTCAAAGCCAAGTCTAAAAAATCTCTGGTCTTTGCTGAGTTAATTTGTAACCTGCCCCGTGCTACTGAGCAATCCGAGCCCATTGATTCTCTTCCCGACGAATCATTGTTCCTCATTAGCACGTCTGATCCGTGGTATGGGGATATTCTTTTATATCTCCAAACCCAACGCTTCCGTCCCAATCTTACCCGCGATGAACGACGACGTATCAGACATCACGCAAAATACTACCTTATAGTGAACGATACTCTGTATCGACGTGGTGTCGACACCGTCCTTCGACGTTGTTTGACCTTAGATGAGGCGGAACGCGTTCTCAACGACTGCCACGCTGGAGCATGTGGTGGTCATCTCTCTGGGATGGCTACGGCCCAGAAAATACTGCGAGCAGGATACTTCTGGCCCTCAATTTTCAAAGACTGCATTGAAACAGTCAAGAAGTGTCCGCCATGTCAATTCTTTCATAGCAAAGCACGCTCGCATCCTGCTCCACTCCATCCTGTCATTGCCGTCGGCCCCTTTTCCAAGTGGGGCATCGATTTCATGCACTGTAAGCCCACTTCAGCCGGGGGGCATAGCTATGTCATAGTAGCTGTCGACTATTTTACAAAATGGGCTGAAGCGATGCCTACATATGCTGAAGACGGCAAAACAGCAGCGCAGTTCATATTCAATCATATCATAGCTAGATTCGGTGTCCCACAATCTATTGTGACCGATCATGGTTCCCATTTCAGGAACCATATGATCGAAGAACTAAGTGCCAAAATGGGTTTTCGCCACGAAAACTCAACCCCGTATTACCCACAAGCTAATGGCCAGGTTGAAGCCATTAATAAAGTCCTGAAAAGAATGATTCAGCGCATTGTGGGTACCCAAAAATCCAATTGGCACTCGGCTCTATTCTCAGCACTGTGGGCATACCGAACCTCAGTGAAAAGCGCTACTGGGTTTACACCATTTCAACTGGTGTACGGCCTAGAAGCCATTCTCCCGATTGAATGTGAAATTCCATCACTCAAGATAGCCATAGAGCTACTTCCACACACTACTTCCGAAGAAGAACGGTTTCTATACCTAGCCAAGCTAGATGAAACCCGCCGCGACGCCGCTTTGGCTAATGAAGCTCACAAAAAATGCGTCAAAGCTCAATACGACAAATCCGTTCAACCTCGGATCTTCAATGAGGGTGACCTCGTACTTACATATGATCAGATGCATGATAAGCTTGGAAAAGGTAAACTTGAATCTATGTGGTACGGCCCCTTCATTGTAAAACGTGTCTTAGAAAAAGGAGCCTATGAACTAGTCGATTGTGATGGTACGCCATTGGCACGGCCCCGCAACGGGCTATACCTCAAGCATTTCTACGCGTGAGGTCACCCTACGCGGGTTACTTGTTGTACATAATGTACTTAGTTTGCTTTTTGCTTTCTATTTAGTGTGCGCATGGACCTCATGTATCTACTCTTACGTTGACTCGTAACTTTATGCGCAGATGTCAGCCTACTTTGGGTTCGCCGACGGTGCAAGCCGACATACCCGGAATCTCGCTTCCACAGCATGGGTGATTTATTCCCCCACTGGCGAGTTGATTTCTTCAGGAGCCAATTGTTTAGGTCCTGCAACCAACAATATCGCGGAGTACCATGCAGTCATTGGTCTCTTAACAGAGGTTGTTTCACTCGGGATTGACTCCTTATCGGTCTTTTTAGACTCCCAACTCGTGGTTTCTCATCTAAACCGTGTTTACACAGTTCGTGATCCTACATTACTTCGTTTATTTCGAAGAGTACGCCTCTTGGAACGGTCATTTGATTTTATCACATATCAACACATACCGAGAGAATTCAATTGTATTGCCGATTCATTGGCTAATTACATTTTGGATTGGCATCTTTCCCATACATAAAAACATCATAAAAAATAAAATGCACAAGTCATTGTAAATATTTAGATCATAAATAGGTCCATATCACTGTATATAAGAGTGTTTTTTCAAAAATACATAAAGTTTGTGTCAAAGACAAAATTGGGGATCAAATCCCATATACAAAAAATTGGCCCTCAAAGCCTACATATCGCATACATGCCGCAAAAGGATCAAAGGTCCATCTATGGAGACCTAGGAGACCTATCATGTCCCTCATCGGACTCCTCCCGCTGCTGGTGGTAACACATCACAGCTCGAACCACCCTGCGAAGAAGTCGACTGATACGACCAGGAACACCCACAGTATGCCGCTGGAGGTGGTAAGGGACGTCATCCATCCGCATAGCAGGGATACCATGAGTCAATCCCTGCAGGTTCCTCTCAATGTCCCGGACACCTCCTGCTTCGTCTTCATCTTCCTCTTCGTCAGGAGCAGCTTGACGATCCACACCGCCACGACGTAGTGGAGAGTATCCAGCTGGCCTTTGTGGTCCACGGTCTGCAACATGCATGCGAGTATATATTAGGCATCTTTTACACATTCTAAAAAATCAATAAAAATTAAATATTCAAAAAGAAAAAATAAATACATATCCATGAAGGTCATACCAGAGTTGTCCCAGTCATCATCCTCCGGTAATGCCAGGTCGATATCCTCACGGAAATCTACCCCTGAATAGGGATAGTCGTCAATCATGACTATCTGCTCCTCTAGCCAAGAAAAGAAGTCCTCTCCAAAGGCTAGCCGCTGAGGTCCCCCGAGGCGCCCAGCATAGTCACTCCATCGAGCCATCCATGGCTCAGTAGGTGGAAGAGGGGGCATAGATATCTATGGACGTAGTAGTGGCACTCTCGCCAAAAAGAAAGTGACCAGGATGCTCCCATAGCCAAACTGGGTATTTTTCCCAGTCCTACACTTGTGCACTTGTTCCTTCAGATTGGACAACACTGCATCACACCAGTTGAAAACTATTCCTCCCATGCACTCTGCTGCGAGATTCACCTGCGTGCGGGATGCCTGATGTGGACTCACGCTTCCCGCTGCACGCGTGATAGTGAATAGCAAGGTTTTTAAAGGAAGATTTGTGACCTCTTTTATGGCCACCTTCCCACTTTTCTTACTCGAACCTACCTGGCAATATCGAGCAATTAAATCATCTGTGCTTGATTCTGAAGCAGTGTACCCGGTAAAGCTCGGCCGGGCCCCTCTTTTCGAAAGGCCCGTGAGGAAGTAAATATCCTCGAGTTGGATTTCAAGCACATGCTCTCCCACTCGGAAAGCTTGAATGCCAGGTTCCCACAATTGGATAAGGTGAGTAAGGAGTTTAGGTTGTTGGCGGATCCCTTTGGTCTTGAAGAACTTTAGCAAACCACATTCTCGCAATGCGGTCACGGTTGGTAAGTCATTTTCGGCTGCAAAATCATCCGCTTCGTGCTCTCTCTCTTTCCAGCTTACCATTTTTCTCCGAATAAGTTGCAAATCCCTGCAAAAGGGAAAACAAAACAATTAGTAACTATTTAACAACTTACTTCCAGCAAAAAATTGGAGAAAATTTGATTTTTTGAACTTGAAATTCGCCCGTGCCGCGCCTGGAGGACACCCTACCGCGCGGCAGTCCACACTGCCGTGCCTCATCTTGAGGATACAGCGCGGTACTGTTGAACAGTACCACGTCTTTCGATAGGGCCCCCGCGCGATAGTGTGGAGGGCGATTCTTGCCCAAAAGGGCTTGCTAAAAAATTAATTTTTTCCTGGTGAATGCAAAAATTTCTTACATAAAATGAAAGAGGGGCTCAAGCACTCTTACCTGGCGCAGACGGCGGTCGAAATGGTGTCCCAGAACTCCCGGTATGGATCCTTAAAATTTTTCTCCAAAATGGGTGAAAATGTCTCCTTTGGGTAAAAAACACAAATGAATAGTAATTTCTATTTTTACCATTCTTTATATAGCATTTTTTCACATTTTTTAATTAATTAATTAATTACTATTTTTAATAATTGAAATAAACCCTTGTTTACATTGCTAATGTCCAGTTTTGAGCATTTATTGACAGGATCCGCGGTAGAAATGAGATACATTCACACCGGTGTTTATTCGTAATTTGACCTTCATTTTGAGCCCACTTTATCTTTTTCGTGCTCTGGATTTAAAACTTGAAAAAGATTCCAAGCGCTTTCACACCTGTGTCGTGCTTGTCAAACTCAAGTAAACGGTGTCGAGTATGGTCAACTTTACTCATGCTCGTTAAACGATGAGGAAAGTATTATCCTGGTTGTATTTTATTCTTTTTTCAGACCAGAATAATTCAAAATTACGAAAAAGACCATAGGAGTCCATAGTTAAGCTCTTTTCAGACTCCTTAAAATTGAAAAGATTGCCAAGTGATCTTGACTCTTTCACACTTGTAAAAGTATTTGAAAGGTCGTCTATTCGGTGATAGGTTACCCCTTTTTCGGCCCGTCTAGACTATTTACGAGAAAGGTATACCTCAGTCAATCTCGGCTGGGAGAGTTCTCTTGGGAATTGTTTTACACTTTTTTGGGACCGAGGGACTAAATTTTACGAAAAAGTACATTATGGAGCTTCCTTTAAGTTTTTTAGGCTCTCTAAATATGAAAAACTACCGAGTTTTCCTTCCTTGGGCTCGTTAAAATATTAGCATCGAAGGACCCACTTTGGGATGAACCCCTCCTTTCTCAGGTTCGTAAAACATGTGAGATTGGACTCATCCACGAGATGAGCTACACCGAGCATCTGTTATCCTCTTCAAGCTCGTAAAACAAGAAAGAGGTACTCGTCCATCATGTCGGGGAAATATGGGGGAATAATTCAAGTTTATCTATGGCAGCTTGTCAGTCGTTACCTTTGAACATGGCATGTGTCCGTCTCTTGTCTATATTTGGGTATCCGTCTTTCATTGAGTTATAGTCATCATTATGGGTCGTCTCCCTGGCCACGAGTCCACTCATCCGGTGTCTATCCTCTACTCATCAATAATCCCTGCTGCCAAGTCCTGTTACATGCCGTTACATGTTCAAAGGGTTGCATTGTTTCGAGTCATTCATTGTGTCAGGCCTCCGCTGTGTCAGTACATACTCCATTGCTTCATCATCCTATCATATGCGCCGATTTCGTGTCGATGATGTGGGAATCATCATGGCCCACCTTCGACGAGTCTATTCCTGTCGACACCAAATCACTATCCGGGAATTAGACTTAGAGATCAACCATTAGTACCTTGGTACCTGCATGCCTCAATGGCAGGTTTCCTCGTGTTTGACAGCAGGTTCACATCATTGACCTCTGATCAAGCAATCTCTCGGATGCTCGACATCAACTCATTCATTCGCATTCCGTTGAGATGTACTATGGATACCTTGGGAATCATTGTCATCATTGGTGATCTCCCTCGCATTTGTTAACGGTCCACATCATTGACCGGTAATCAAATGGTTTCTACCATGTTCGACTTCAACACCTTGTAATCACATGGTTAGATTCGTATCTTTTTTGCGATCGGGTAGAAGACCCTGGACGCACCTCTACATTTTGACTGCGTCCAGGCTGCGATTGAGATGTCTCTTGTACTGTCACACAGATCCACTTATTGTATTGGTCGTGGCTGTGTCATTATTATCTCATGGATCTACGATTGTTCATAGTAGCCATGATCTGTCCACAATTTATATTATTTCAGTACTCATGGATCTGCAATGTATTGGTCGGCAGCCATGCTTTGAGTCATCTGTTTCCGAGCATGGGAATGCCCGCCTCGGTGGTATATCTAACACTTTGTTTTTATTTCATCTCTATGTCGCTCTCCTCGATGCTATCTCTGCACATTATATTCGTAAAGTCTTTCGGCCATCAGTCCCTTCTGACCTCACACTTTAGGGGGCATCTGTTATACCTCTATGTTTCACAGTGTCGCATCCCCATCACAAAACAAGTTGACGACACTTTCCCTACTGTTTTAAACCATCCAGAAGAGACAGATGATGAGTCAACCTTGAAGGTGAATCCACCCTGGCAAGTTTTGACCCACCTTATACTTTATTTACATACACTACCGCGCCTTGCTAATTTTCCAAAACGCGGTACTAGACACTACCGCGTTCTGCTTTTTCCCCAAAGCGCGGCAGTGCCGCGTTCTGCAGTCTTTGCAAAACGCGGTACTCTTTTAATAGCTTTTTTCCCTTGGCTTGTGGGATTTTGGATTTTCGAAGATAATGGAAGATTGGGGTCCTTGATTCGATCTCAACTCATCTCCTTCGATTAGAAACCCTGATCCACTTATCTCTCCTTAGATCCACCCATCTCTCTTGTTGGTTAACCTCACCATTCACTATAAAAGAGAGGCATGCCATTGGAAAAGAGGAGTACTCTTGAGAGCACCAAACTTATGGTTTTGCAGCATTGTGGAGATAGCTAGAGGAGAAGACACTTGGAGTTGAAGGATTGGCTTGGGCATCAAGCACCTTTTGTAAGTATTCTCCAAGTTGTAATGGAATAACTTGTCTTGTTTTCCCAAATCATTTGTGTTAATCTTGTTTTAATGATATGGTTTGTATCTTTCATAGATTTAGATCCTAACTCATGTTTCAGGTTGCTAGAGAATAGTGCATTCTTGTATTTTGGTTCCATCTTAACAGGTTCACTTGTGAGAGCTTGGAGCTTGGAGCAAATACCAAAAACAAGCGTCTGGATAGAAGGTCAGTTAAACTCCTTCTACTCTCTTTAGTATTTTAATCCTGATATGTTTGTTAGATCTAGGGATTCAAGGTAGCATTTGTTTTGACTTGTTTCTTGCTTTAGAGTTAGTTTAAAGTCTGCTTTAAAGTTAAGAGAGTTTTGGCTTATCCGTAGGACAAAATTCTACATAACAGTGCTTGATAATGTTGGAGGGAATGAGGCGTATTCTTTTACTGATGGATTCTCTAGATACCATCAGATCAGGATTGATTGCGCAGATAGGCACAAGACTACTTTTGCTACAGAATGGGGGTCGTTCCAATACACAGTGATGCCTTTTGGTCTGAAGAACACACCTGCCATATTTTCTAGAGTGGTAGTCACAACATTTAAATACCTCATACATAAGGTTTTAGAGGTTTATTTTGATGATTAGACCATTTTTGGTTTACTGAAGAACCATGCCGCGAACCTCAGGATGATGCTGGAAAAATGCAGACAACATCAAATTTCATTGAATTTGAAGAAGTGTGTTTTCTGTGTTCCCTATGGAATTTTTTTGGGACACATTGTGTGCAAACAGGGCTTGATGGTTGATCCTGCGCAGATCGCATTCATTGTAAATTTGCCCATGCCAAATTCAGTCAAGCAGCTGCACACTATATTGGGTCATACCGGTTATTACAGGAAGTTCATCAAGGGGTATGCATAGATAACCACAGCTATGGAGAAATTGTTAAAGAAAGATGCTCCGTTCATCTAGAATGAAGAATGCGAACAAGGCTTTGACACACTAAAAGAAAATATGGTCACTGCGTCGATCCTAGTTTTTCCAGACTGGGAGAATCCATTTCATGTCCATGTTGATGCTTCATCTATAGCATTGGGCGTTGTTCTTGCTCAACCAGGAGAGGGAGGCATTGATCATCCCATTGCATTCTCCAACAGAAAGTTATCCTCCGTTGAGAAGAACTATACCACGACTGAGCGAGAAGGACTCACTATGGTCTACGCGTTATAGAAGTTTAGGCACTACTTGCTTGGTGCACACTTCTCTATGTTCACTGACCATTCTACTTTGAAATACCTAGTCAATAAGCTAGTGTTAGGGGGGAAAATATGCAGATGGTTACTACTCTTTCAGGAGTATGACTTTGAAATTGTGGTTAAGCCAGGTAGGTTGAATTTAGGACCTGATCATCTATCAAGGATTGAGTCATGAGAAGAGCCAACAAATCTGGAAGACAATCTGTCGAATGCGCAGTTGTTTGCTATACAGGTTGCTAATGATTATTATAAGGACATCATAGAATTTTTGACTACTGCGTTCGCACCCATAGAGTTCACTACGTAGCAAGAGAAGCAGCTAGTAGTGCGAGCAGTAGACTTCACCATTATCGCAGGCTAGTTATATAAACTGGGACCAGATGAAGTACTGCGCAGATGTGTATTAGAGCATGAGAAACCATTCATATTAGCTGATGCACATTCAAGAGTCGCAAGAGGTCACTATGCAGGGAGAGTTATTGCATAGAAGATACTGCACGCAGGGCTATGGTGGCCAACAATTCATAAAGATTCAAAGGAACATTTCCAGAGTTACGATGTTTGTCAAAGGATAGGAAAGCCATCACGCAAAGATGAAATGCCATTAAATCCACAGTTGACATTGCAGGCCTTTGATAAATGGGCCATTGATTTTGTGGGACCTATTAACTCACCAGGAAAAAAAACCAGTGCGAGGTATATCAGTACTACTACTGACTACCTCACCAGATGGGCCGAAGCGAAGGCAGTGAAAGACTGTAGCGTAGCTACAGCCACGGAATTCATTTTTAAAAATATCCTTACAAGATTCGGATGCCCAAAAATTCAAGGCACTCATTTTCTGAACAGAACCATCGAATCTTTGACCGAAGAGTTCCACATTCATCATCAACGCAGCACGCCTTATCATCCACAGGTGAATGGAACTGTTGAAGAATTCAACAAAGTGCTAAAGAATGCACTAACCAAGATATGCAACTTGAATTGGGACGATTGGGACCTGCGCATTCCATCTATATTATTGGCATACAGGACCACATGCAAGAAATTGACAGGCCATACACCTTTCAGATTGGCTTACGGGAAAGACGCAATAATCCTAATGGAGTATATTGTTCCCAGTCTGAGAATAGTTGTGTTTACAGGCATGGCAGACTACGCAGCACTAGAAGAAAGGATCCTACAGTTGGATGGGCTGGAGGAAGATCGCTTCATCACAGGATTCCACCAACAAGTACAGAAAGAGCACAAAAAAGCATGGCATGATTGCCACATCAAGAACAAGTCTTTCCAGGTAGGTGATCTAGTCCTCCTGTATGATAGCAAATTCATGAAATTTCCTGGAAAGTTTAAAATGCATTGGCTTGGCCCGTATACTGTAATGCATGTTACTAACGGTGACGCAGTCTAGTTAGCTACACTAGCTAGAGATACCTTGCCAAGTTTGATAAATGGTAGTAGACTAAAGCTTTACCTCAATAGTCCGGCTGCGTAGAATCATGTATGATCAAGGGAGGCGTACCACGCAACACTGCTGAAGTTGCGCGCACAAAAAAAAAGAAGAAGAAGAAGAAGAAGAAAACGAAGAAAGCAGTTGCGCAGAGCATGTCAAATTACTAATCACGCATCCAAGGTGGAACGATAGGTGTGTAGAAGAGCAAGTAGCATACGCACCTGGAAGCTGTTACCATTGCAATCGTCGGCCAGTTAGTGGGTCATTAACCAAATTGGTGGCACTGGCACACTTCAAAATTTAGGGCGGATGTGACATTTTAGAGCACCATAAAGGCCAAAATAACTAATATAGTACTGGAATCTGGCTGGCACGTCGAACAATTAACGCTGATTCGATGGATTTGACACTCTGGCCTGCCTGCCAACCTTTTCGCATTTAAGGAAACAACATTGGCATGATGATGAGGATCCAATCGCAGGGCCAAAATCACAGGCACGAGCTGATAATGAATATGAAATTTAGTGCCTCGGAAACCATCGAAGACCACATTGCAAACCAGCAAAGGCTATAAATAAGGCCTCACTTGGCCACTTACCCACTTTACAAAGTGTTGTGCATTGCTTGTTGGAGCTACCAGACAGCCGAGCGAACTGAGCAGTGTATGAGCAAGTAGGGAGACTTGCAGGAAGTACTCAGATTATTTAAGCAATCAGGGATTCCAGGAGCTATGACAGCCACAAAGGGATCCTCATCTAGAAGTTCTACAAGGCAGGTTGTAGGGGCAAGCAAGGGGAAGGAACTAGTTGTAGAACAGGTCGAGTCAGGCACACCAGTGAAACAGAAGTTGATCGTAGTTCAGAACCAACCCATCTATCTGGTGCTAGACTATATCCCTCCACGAAAAGATGACGCACCACCGGTGCATTTGGATAAAAATGCCCTATACGAAATCCTGGTTCCAGCTATTTCTACTCGGGTGAGGGTTGTTGAGAACCTACTGGGCGAAGTGTTGAATTGCAAGTTGGAGGACCATGACCTACTGGAGAATACGTTAGCCAAACCCAAGAATTATCCGCAGTTTCAACTTGATGGCTACATTAACCGGGTACCGGATGCCCAGACTAGTGTCTAAAGCCTATAGGTCCAGGATTGGCTAAAGCCCCTCCAACCACCAGGGTTATTGAATTTGTTTCAAATGTCGCATTTTCCTAAAAGCGTTGAGTATTAGGTGGTAGTGCGCGCATTGCTGTCTTGCATGCACGAAGGATTCTTATGGATGGATACGCGTGTCGAAATTAGCATAGATCTGATACATCAGATCATGAACCTCAACAAGCACGGCGAGGACCCTGCTGACCTAATGGTAAAGAGGGAACATGATAGATCTATTTCCACGGAGGTTGCGAAGGAATTCGGTGTGGTCAGGAAGGGGCGTGGATTCCCGACCAACGATATCAATGATCACGCCACAAAATTTACTGTTCAGTTGCTCGCAGCGAAAGTACTACGCAAGTGTCAGCCACCTGAGGTACCGGTGGTCGCAATCAAGTTAGCCATGAAAACATTGCATGGAACACCTTATAACTGGTGCCAATATCTACTCAACGAGTTTCTAGTAGACATTGAGGACACCCAGGATGTTGGAACAACATTCCATTTTGGTTGGCTACTCATACTGATAACCTTTGTAGGGTAGAAAGAGTTGTATGGGTATTAAGGCATCCCAACCTTAACAGGACAGGGCTGCAGGAAGCATTTCAATAACTTATGGGCGAGCTCAAAGGTGTCCAAGCAGCGTCAGACAGCTAATTTATTTTATGTGTACTATCACCAGTTGTGCGATGCCATTCTTTCGACGCTGCGAATCGTAAGACCATTGACCGACACATACACCTGCATCATGAGTTTTATGGCGAAGAGGCATCAGTCACACATTCAGCCTAGGGCTAACACAAAGAAATAATTATGGTATCCAGGGTTTTATCGGCTGGATGAGGAGACGATCGAGCAAATGATAGAGCGATGGGATGCGGACTGGAAAGTTCCCGCATCACAAGATGATGAATCTGATTACAAGCAACATGTCGAACCCCCTTCAGACAAAATTGATGTAAAAGACTCAGATGAGGAAAGCAAAGAGGAATATAAAGAAGAAACAGAAGAAGGAAACGGAAAGAAGAAGGGAGGGCTACCAGCTGGTACTCCCATTGTTGAAGAAAAGGACCCGGCTCAAAGTGAGCCCACGGAGTCGACAGAGCGCAAAAGGAAGGCTAGTGAAAGCTACTCAGAATCAAAAGGCCCATGCAAGAAGTAGAAGGATGAGAAGCTAGAGTTCGTCCCGCATCTCCATCCGGATGATTGCGAGATTATCACGACCAAAGTATAGGAAGCACGGGAAGAGACCCACAAAGAGAAGGAATCCAAGCAGGAACAATTATAGATAAGCATGATCCAAGCTATGGAAATGGTCAAGACTATGGTCACCCAGTTAAGCTTAGGCCATCAGTCATCAGAATCCGAAGGGAGGGTAGGAGGAACGAGTGCATGCAAGTGACCACCTCATGTAGTAAGTCCCTACCCCAAGGTTGCACATATAGAACCCACGCACTTTATCTTCCCAAATGATCAAGTGCGCGACGCAGCGAAAGAATTGGCACACTTTGACCTCAACATCGGGTCTCTATCACTGGAGGACTTGACTGAGTTACACATGCAGGTTGTCGAGGAGATTCATGAGAGAGGCCTTGCCTCATATGATCAAAGTGCAAAGTTAGCTGAAGACATCAATCAGCTGAAGCAGGAATCAGTTCGCAATATACATAAGTTGAGCGAGGCTAGAGAAAAAGACCGTAAGCTTAAAAAGATAGTTTCAGCGGTCTGTGCAAAGATTGAGCAATGCGCAAAAGAAGATGAGGTAGAGGATACAATAAAGATCAGGAAGTATAGGCAACCATGGATAGAATTTCGTCAGAAGTGACAAAGTGCCAAAATTTACTGGAAGGAGTAAATACAATATTGACAGGGTTGAATGAGGATCCTGGGCTGCAAAAGATAAAGGGGGATCTACAGCGAACATAGAAACAAGTAGAAGCTGCAAATGCAGAGTTAAAAAGTGCGTCAGCCAGGGATAAAAGACAAAAGTATAACAAAATCAAGGACCTGTAGAAAGAATTGGCCACGCTTAGAGAGAAAGAGGCTGTTGCATCTGACAGGTTGCATCCCATTGAACAGGAAGCCCTTGAATTGATGCAGGAATTCGATGAGAAGTTCATAGAACTTCAGGTGGCATAAGGAACCATGAAAGAGCAAGTGGCCAAAGAAAAATTCCCGCGGGAATCTCTCGAGACGTTTCGAGGATTTGAGCAAAAGGCCAAGGATGTGGTGGCAGAACTGGAAATCACTTTGCAAAATTTTACTTCAAAGATAGGTACACCAGAAGATGCGGCACCATTGTCCGCATCTGGAAGTGGCTCGGGATGAGCCACAGGTGAGTGTTAGGGGCTTGTTGGGTGGGGCCCAAGTTGGAATATTTGCACAAGTGATGAAAAGTGCACAATGCGTGTTGCGATAGGGCATGGGGGCAGATTTGATAATTGCGCATGTCGCGCAGTGGCAATAGTTAATGCAGGATCGCATAGTATGTTGGTGCGAAGGATTCACGCAACAGCTAATTTTGGGTAAGGGACAGGTGGAAGGCATAGGAAAGCGACCTACCAAGGAGAGTGGCGGAAAGCAGTTATGAAGCTAGGCCACTACGCCGATGGCAACAGGAAGGAAGGAGTGGAAAGGGACAGGCCATTATGCAGTTCTAAACATTTTTTACGACTGCGGCTGTCAGACGAGTGTGTGAGTCATGAGTGGCCCAGCAGGATGGCCTGGAGTAGGTGGAACAAGCTGTCGATGGCAATAGCTAGGGTGGCAGTTAGCCATGCCAGTTTTGAAAACCTTAGGGTTTCAGCCTACTGACTGTAAAGACACGACCCATGGGCGTGATCTATAAATAAGGAATTTTTGTGTGGGAAAGGCTTATACTCTTCATGTTGGTCATTATTGAACATTGTTAGAATCTTTGAGCTTGAAAACTATTGTAAAGGATCTGCAACTGTGTGTGCAGAGACCTACTTGAGAGAGGAGAGAGTTTGCAGCTGAGTGCGTAGACCAAGAACTGTTGTACCCTTCCCAAAAGACTAATTTAGCAGTAGTTCTTGTGGACGTAGCCTCCATCCTGGGGGTGAACCATGTTAAATTCTGTGTAGTGTGATTGTTTTGTGTTTTGCAACTATTCATTTTCTTAGTATAGATGTTTAATGCCGCAGATCATCTGTTATGTGATTTCTTTTATATGTATTCACCGCAAGAATGATGGGAATAATATGTTAAATAATACATGTATAGATGAATGTCAAGTATTCAACACTTCTAAGTCTTTGAATGCAAGAATCTATCGAATGATCACATAGTTGAACACTGGATTTGAGCGTAGTGTTGGAGTGCGCAGTATTGCATGTTTCATTCATTTACATACACCATAAAGATAATAACCTAAGTATTGTTGAATGGACAAAGATCGTTAAGTGAGATTGATTAGAGTTGATCAAGTCTTGAAGTAGGCACACGGTCTAGTTAACGTGCTGACCCAATGTAAGTGCTGCGATGTAAGATATTGATAGCTTATCGCCACGATGCTAGGAGTATCCCATACAATGAAGTCTTTGGATGCGCTGGTTGCACAAGTACCTCATCTTGTTGAAGTATCCGACGCGAAGTAGAGACTTCACGCAATTATCTGTCCACAGCAAGAGTCCTTTACCGTGCTTCCCATCAGTATCTTTTACACTCGCATCACCAGGTTGTGGAAACATGATTCTGCAACCACCCCCTCAGCTTCACCTCGGGTGAGACCTCAAGCTACGCACAGTTTGTTTCCGAAAGGGCCGGTGAGTAGGGGTTTTGTTGGTTCCTTGAACCGCAAAGTACTTGGGTCTACATTGGAAACCTATAGCTTAGTTATATACGCCAATAGTCAGTGACTCGACTTGTTGCTACAGTCTTCTTAGAATGTTGCAGCTTGATCATGATTAATGCGAACTTCTAAGCATTATTGATGAGCTTCTTTGTCTGTTTGGAAGATATCAGTGCAACCGTTATTGTAGGTTGACATTCTGGTATGTTGAGCCATCGATTTCAAATTCTGACAATCACCTTCTGAAGCCATCACTGATAACTTCCATGTCTATCCCAGAGGGAAGGTTTACCAAACAGGGCATCAGCTACGAAGAGTGGTGCCATGTCACAGAGTACTTCATCTTCAAAAGGATTTATGAAGTAGGTGAGTTTGCATTTTCGAGTGATCCGAAGTTCTTATCCATCCTTCATCCAACTGATGTTGTAAGGCTGAGGATGGGGAGTGGTAACAAGACCTAGTTTCTTCACAAGTTCTTCAGAAACAAAGTTTTTTTGGCTCCCGTTGTCCACAATCAGATGTAATGGGTTGCTCTGGACCCATATCCATGTATGAAACATGCACTCTCATTCCTCCTCGTCGACAATAGTCGATGCTATTGGAGTGATCGAGGTCAAAAGGGTCATTGCGTCTGGATCAAATTCTTCCACTGTCTTGTCGAACGCGTCGAAGGTCGACACTTTTTTCAAAAATTTCTTCTAAGCTTTGCATTCATACGTATCATGCCAAGATGAGTGGTGGTAATTGCACCATTTTCCGGTCGGTGGTTGTTTGCTACATTCCCTCTTGTGAAAAGGATTATTTTCGTGATCTGTCTTTGGTAGTGTCGGCTGAGAAGATTTTGACTTGTTGAGGTCAGCTGGTACCTTCTTGTCGAGTGGTTGTCCTGATGTCAACATTGTCGTGAAACGTGCTTTTCCTTTCTGCTTGGTTTCCAGTTTGCTAGCGTAGTGGAAAGCATCCGCAAGCGTATTGACAGTCAGAAATTCCATCTCCTCATGAATGCACTGGGACAATCCACTAACGTACTTCAAAACAATCAATTTCTCTTCTTCTTGGATGCCAAGTCTAGCTATGAGTCAGTAGAACTCATCGGTGTAACTCTATACTGATTGGTATTTCCATTGACTTAGCTACTGCTACTTGAGGTATTTCGGCAGCTAAAATTCCTTTCGGACGTGTTCGATGAATTTATCCCATGTGTCGATGGGTTCTCTGCTTATCTCCATCTTTGTCGAGAGGTTCTCCCACTAGTAGTGCACAGAGGTTGACATCTTTAAGGATGTAATGCTGACTTTTTTAGCTTCAGAGAGTTGATTTATAGCGTAATAGGATTCCAATTGTTGCACCCAATTGTCGAAGGATTTCACGTCAATCTTACCTTCAAGATTCGGTATGTCTAAATCCATTTGCACTTTGAAGGGACTGATTTTATCGAAGTGAGTTCTCGTCGAGGATCCTCCGAATGTCGAAGTGAATCGCAAGAGAATCTTGTTGAACTGGACGAACATTTCAGTTCATTGTCAAGCCAGAGCTTGCTCAATAAGCCATGCTAGCTCGTCTGCTGCATGTCTATCGTCTGTTTCTTCTGTCATTTCTGGAGTTAGCGTCTGCTTGGATTGCTGAGATTGCGAGCAAGTTTGAACCGACATAAGTCAGGTAACTTCAAGAGAAGTGTATACGCAGAACTTAAGCATGAACAAAAATGAGTGCTTTGATACCAATGATCCGGGTCGTGTCCAAGAAGCATGAGGGGGACAACAGTTCGACTGAATGAGTCGGATCTGTTATGGTGGAATCTTAATAAACAAAATGAGCAAAAGCAAGTTTACACAATATAGATAACACAAATATGCACAGACAATATGCAGGAATGCGAACTGTTCTAGATTGATCAAGATAAAATGTATGTTACAATAGTTTACATGCTTATCAAGAAGACTGAGACGCTTGGGTGTCTATCTGTTACATTCAGTTACAAAGAAGAAGTTAGAACGGTTTCAACAGTTCAACCGTTACAGTCAACTAGAAGATAGAGAGTCAGTCTGTCGAAGTTTGACAGTCACTGGTCGCATGTCGACGCTGCTTGTCAATGTCGCAAACTGTGAGGTTTCTGAACATGTCAAAAGTGCGGAGTCTGTCGCAGTATGTCGAAGTCATGTCGAGTCGAAACTTGTTGAAGTTGTATCGACATCTATGACTTGCCAACTATGATGCAGATCAGATGCCCTCATTTGACACGATGAATTATAATAACCATCCCATGGTGACATAGAACATGCATTTGATGGTATTTAATTGTATGTTGTACTTGCCAAAGTATGTGAATATGGTGCATAGGTCCCAGAGGTGATCACACTATTTTTTAGATTTGATAATCAGGTCATCGAGGTGTGAAGAACCTGCAACAATTAATTAATTAGAATATGCGAAATAGCAGAAATGACAGAACTCAAAATCACTTTTATTGATCACGGGCTACTTCGAGGGGGCAACCTCCTTTGAGCAAGTTCAATACAAATAACTTCATGGTACCTTCATTGGTCTCAACACAAACTTATATACTAAGTCTAAGCGCCAATACCATGGGTCAATACCATGTGTCAATACAAACCATGGGCCAATACAAAATATGGATCAACAATTACTACGAGACGACTTACAAAGCATATGCATCCAACAACAATAATACAAACTATGGATCAACAAATACTACGGGACGACTTACAAAGCATATGCGTCCAACAACAATATACTAACAAAGTAAATAGAAGGGTTGACATGGGTTCCTAACATCCCCTCTCCCTTAGATAAAGCTTTGTCCTCAAAGCTTTAGATGTGGAAATTGATGCAGAATTTGAAGGAGTGGTTCCCATGTAGCATCCTCGGGTTGCATTCCGGCCCACTGATGCCTTTTGAGTTTCAGGGAGGATTGCTTGGAAGGCTATAGACAAAGAAGGACCATATCAGCTGCGTGAAAAGTGCGCTTAGAACGGTGCTTATTGGCTTGTTGTTTCAGTCGAATTCTTTCCATGTGAAGATTGTCCTACAGAATGAGAAAAATCTGATCACGGTTTCGAAGAACCGAGTCAATTGCCTGAACTGGGGAGCTGTTGAGCATGTATGGAAGAAGAACTGGTGGTGCATGTCCATAAACTGCTTCATATGGTGTCCTTTTAGATGTGGTATTGTACCACTAGAGCGCTTCTAGGAAATCCATAGAAATAGTTGTCCACATTTGTGTAGGGATGGGCAAGGGTTCGAGCAGTCCCGAAAGGAGTGTCATTTCACCCTTGTTGACCTGGCATGTATCACACTCAACCACCATTTGGTGAATTTTCATTTTCAGTCCCTACCAAAAGAAGTTACATTGTTCCCAATCATAGGTTTTGAAGAACCCAGAGTTCCCTGCCGATGAAGAAGCATGGACTTCATAGAAGAGATAGCCCTGTTGAACAGAGTGCAACCAATTTGGAACAAGTAGAGAAATAGCTGTAAGAGAATATGGGTCATCAAATTGGCGAGAAGGAGAACCTGCCACCATTTTATCCTTACCCTTCTTGTAATTGATTGCATAGTCATAACCCATGAGTTGGATAACCCATTTCCGGTGTGCTGGTGAGGAGACCCGTTGTTCCAGAAAATGTTCTAGACTCTAGATATCAGTCTTGATGCATAAATAATTTCCGAATAGGGATGGCTACCACTTCTGTACTGCATGCAAAATAGCCACCATTTCTTGCTGAGATGTAGATGCGGCTAAATGCTTACCGGAAAGGTCTCTTGAAGGTGGCAAGCCCACTGGTGCAACAAAGACACCTGCATATCTATCCAAGGAAGTAGTGGAGACCGTTGGTGGGTTCATCTGAATGGAATGGAGCTGAGCAATGACACCATGTGAATTCTTCTTAAGGATATTTTCCAGGATATGTGAACTGATGATGCGGAGAGACCCTAGTTGTAATCCCATAAATTTGTGTTGTGTCCCATTGACTAAAAACTACATCCAAAGTTCAGCAAAATCCCATAAGATGGGGCCAACTATGCGTAACCATTGAACGCCCAAAACCACATCACATCCGCCTAAGGAGAAGGAAAACATTTCAGAGTGCAGGCTATAATCTTCCAAAGAGATACGCACATTTTGACACTTTCCCTTGCAAGGTAAGGTGCCCCCATTGGCAACCATGACTTCAAAGTTGGAGCAAGGATGGACAAAAAAATCAGCATGTTTGGCGATCCGAGGGTCAATGAAGTTATGAGTGCTACCAGAATCAATGAGTATTGTAAGTGGAAGCTTCTTGAAGTAACCCCTAACCCGCATTCTTTGGGGGGTGGCGACACTAGATAAAGCATGGAGAGATATATCTTGGTGGTCTTCCTGAGATGGAAGGTCAATAGGCGGCTCCTGAATGTCGATCTGATCATCTGGTGTATCTGGAGCTTCTTCACCAACTTCAAAGGTGGGCGGAGAATTCACATCCAAGAGATAGAGCTTTTGTTGAACACATCTATGTGTTGAGATATTGTAACTTCAAATAATATTATACTTGTACTTTATTATTCCAGAGATGTTTCATTCCTCCGTGAAGATCTTATTGTATATCCGGAGATGTTTATTCCTCCGTCAGAATGTGGTAACTTGGGTTATTAGACTTCCCTAGTGGGGGTCGGCCCTGTATGTGTTATTTGGGTCAAAGGGTTATTAGACCACCCAAGAGGGGTCATCCCAGTCAAGTGTAGTGGGGTATTTAACCCAATGGTTAAATACGAGCCTACATGATTTGTGTAAAAAACAAGTCAGAGTAGTGTATAAATAGAGGAGGTGTATTCCTCATTTTACACACACACTCACTCACTTGAGAGTAGCGCACTTGTGGAGGAGAGGTCTGCTATGGTGGAGGAGGAGATCATGTCTTTGGTTTGCATCTTTGTATATTGCTGGTCATCTATATTGAGGAAGCTTTGCTGGGTTTTCTACCCCATGAGGGTTTCCCAGGATAAATCTGTGTCTCTTGTGTTTATGTTGTGCTTGTTGTTTCTTCAGTGATCCTGTATATGCTATTATTGTGAAATGGAATGCAATGCTGCTATTTTCTGTCTTAGCATATTAAATCTTAACATGGTATCAGAGCTAACCTGAAGGAAGGCAATGTGTGGCACTTACGACACTTGCTTCACTTGCGACAATTTGAAGGTTTGGGTTTTACATAGCAAAAACCAGTCATCGTGGAACTTTCGCTATAAATCCATTTATGCAAAGGTTCAAGATCTAAAAATTTTAAAGGTCGTAGATAACATCTGTAGGTACCTTGTGTCCAAAGGGAACCCTCAGATTCGTTGTACTGTGTGAGTTATGATCAGTACAAGTTAGGGTTTCTGCCTCTTCCAGATCTCAGTCAAAATCAGGTGACCTAGGAAAAAAGGTCATAACTTGGGCTAGGAAGCTCCAAATGAAATTTTGTAAAAAGTGACAGGTAGTACACAGACAGTACTATCTCAAGAAACGTTTTCAGATGCCGAAGCTGAACCAGTGACACATGGAACGCCATACAAGTTCACTCTCCTTTTTTATCCCATAAACAGGTCACGTTGTGACACTTGGCATAACTCTCTCTCAAAAAATCCAATTGAGTTCAGACCTGTCGGGATGGAAAGATGACAGGTCAGGATACCACAAAAAAATGTTTTCAAAGCCTGTGGAGCAAAAATTTCAGAGTTACAGTAGAAACAATCAAGTACATATTTCTGTCAAAACAGAATTATTTTTGGAGCATCGTCATTCATGGCTTCCGGAATTTAGGGTTTCGGAGAA
Source organism: Larix kaempferi (assembly GCA_027924585.1). NCBI lineage: Eukaryota > Viridiplantae > Streptophyta > Pinopsida > Pinales > Pinaceae > Larix > Larix kaempferi. Next base: position 8,643,413 of record BSBM01000264.1, read on the forward strand.
AGTTAGAATTTTTGGAATCGGAATCCACGGTTGAATGCTACTCAGGAAAATCAAAATTTAGAGACCAAGATCGAATTTTTTGGTTGGGTAGAAGACCGGGCTTGATCAAACCCCAGTTCGGGATTTTGATCGGAAAGATGGAAAATTAGGGCTTTAGCAAAAGTTGGAATTTTTTAAGTCTGTAACCACAGCTGGAATCTCCTCAGAAAAATAAGATTTTAGAGCCTTGGATAGAACCTTTTGATTGGGCAGAAGGGTGGGCTTCATCAAACCCTAGTTCGGGATCCTATCCAGAAGCTCCAGAAGTTTCGAAGGCAAATTTTGAGGGGTCAAATTTTGGAGATTTCAAAAATTGAAGTATGCTAGTTTGATCAGCTCAGGAAGACACATCCTTCCATCCATTCAGAAGTGTGAAAGTCAAAGATTGAATTTTTAGGGTTTCTCTAACAAACCCTAATCAAGCTCCAGATCAAGTTTCAGGGGGAGTTGAGGCTAAGGCCTTACATAAGAAGACTACAAGCAGTCTTGACATGTATGTCGTAAGGAGATACAAGTATGTCTTGAAATCTGATTCCTGATAAAGTTCATAATATGTCTGTCTTCATATTATTTATTAGTGCAATCTTGATTAATGTTAGAATTGTCTTATCACCCTAGTAACAGTATGAATGCATGTGAATGATAGAAGACATTCATTAATTAGGGCTACATGATTGTACTAATGCATTGTGGTGTTGTATGAGGTTGATGCTGTCTGCTAACAAGATATAGGTACATCACGAAAGACAAATCAAGTTCCATGACCATGATAACATGAAGACAAAGACTCATCCATAATCTTTGATCACATAGAAGTTCTACTTACGAGGTATGTATGACTTTGTTCTATTATGCTTAACCTATGAGATATGCAGGTTCCAGCATAGGATCTCTAAATCATTGAAGAGAACAAAAGAAGATATTGATTAGGTATGTTAGACATAACTAAGCAAGTATACTAATCCAGGTATGTTTTCCTATGTCATGTTAGAATCTTACCTTTTGTTAGGATCCCTTATATAAGTATATTTGGTATGATTGGTTATGCTTATTCATAAAGTTAGTAATCAAGTTTTTATGCATATTATGTCTCTTATCTTGGTTGATAATTTAACTAACCAGATCAAACAAGAATATGCATGAGTATAAGAAGACTTCCCTGAAACCTTGAATATTATCTATAATCATGACTATACATTTTCAAGATTATTTAGAACTATAATTTTTTGATAACATTGAGAATATACTAATGAATGTATGTTTGTGTATGAGATCATGAGGATGACACTTGAGCATGCACAGTGGTTCAGAATAAATAGAAGTTCAAAAGACATACAGAAGATCAAGCGGGAGGAAACCACACAAACATAAAAGATAAGTATTTGAGTTGTTATTTGAAATAGTAAATGATATTGCTTGTATGCATACTTGTATTCCTAGAATATATCATGCTGAATGTAAACATTCATAGAGAATTGAACAATATACTATTAATATGCATATGATTGGTAAGTTGGACAAACATTCCATTGTTGCTTGTCTAGAATGAAACCTCTTTGCTGACATGCTGAGAGCTGTGCACACTCTCGATAGTATGTTCTGGTAGAGATGGAAGGCATCTAGATAGCCACTGTATGCATACAGGATATGGAAAAGTGTTATGCCAAAGTATTGGTCAAGATAGTTGCATAAATATGTAAATGATATCTGTATGCATAATAGGTTATCATGTCAACATGATTTCATGATTATGAAGTATTACTAATCATGTACTTAATTTTGATTTGTAGGAAAGATCATGAAGAATGATGAACACCGAAAAAATGATGGATGTTCAACAAGAAGATTTACATATCAAGCAAAATATAGAAGGCTCGTGGCTAGAAGATTCTCTTAGAAAAAGGAAGAGAATCATGACGAGATGTTTGCTCCAAGTGACTAGATAAGACCATTCTCTTAATGATGTAATTAAAGAAGAAGTGTGAATCAGGTTCTGTATGGGTACCCAGGATCGATAATCAATTGATGAGCTTAATGATCACCATGGGTGATGTGGATCTCAACCTTTGCTACAAGGTTGAATATGGTTTCTAGACATAGATGACATGGATGCAAGAAGGAACTCACCACAGAGTTCGAATGATATTGAGGCCCATCTAACGAGAGATGGCACAGATAGATATGCAGAAGATCATTCAATGCAGAGTGTGAATGATGTTCAGTCACAAAGGGAGAATTGACAGTTTCTTGATAAGCTTGGGCTTTACCAAAAGTAAATTTGTTCCTAAACTTTACCTTAAGGTTATGGATCATACTATTATTGTATGTAGATAATATCTTTCTGATAGGGAATGAGAAACAGATCATGAAAAGAAAGAAGAAGATGGCTGCAGAAATGAAAATGAAAGATCTCAGATTGATGCATTACTTCCTAGGTCTGGAAGTATGGCAAGGCTCAGAAGGAATCTTTCTCAACCAGGAAAAGTATGCTGAGAAATATTAAAAGGACTTGATGTGTTGGAATGGCCACTCTCATGGATTCCAACTTGAAGCTGTTAGCAGATGACTCATCAAAGTTAGTGGATATAACTCTGTACAGAAAAATTATTGGGTCATTGATGTATCTAACAAATACTAGGTCAGATATATGCTTTGATGTGAACACCTTGAGTCAGTATCTAGTGGAAACTAGATGTGTTCACCTGATAAGTTGCAAATCATGTGATGCGGTACCTAAAGGATACAATAGACTTTGATCTATGTTATCTTGGAGATCATGACTTCAGATGACTACACAGATGTTGATTGGGCAGGAAGTGTATCAGACAGGAAGAGCACATCGAGAGGATGTTATTGTCTAGGATCAGCCATGATCTCGTGATTTAGCAGGAAACAATCTAATGTGGCTCTTAGCACAAGCAGAATATATGGCTGCTTGCTCTGCTAAGTTATGAAGTAGTGTGGCTTCAAGATTGTTTGACTTAGAGATAAACCCAACTATGATCCTATGTGACAAACAGAGTTGTACCAAAATGGCAGAGAATTTAGTGTTCCATGATAAGTCAAAGCACATAGAGATATGACATTTCTATATACAAGATATGTTCGAATTTGTAACAAGTTACCAATGTACTAACCAAACCTCTACCGATCCGATGGACTAACCAAACCTCTACCTCAAGTAAAGCTTTCCAAGACAAACTTAATATAGTTTAGAAGGACCCTCCTCGAAAGGGGGAGTGATGTGGTCACTTATGATGAGATTGCCTACATCGACAGAGAGATCGATGATGTGGATACATATATTGGTGATGCCAACAGGAAGGTTGGTGGATGGTCCTTAGAAAGGGTCTAAGGTGAAAAGGGGATTGCATCATCCTTGAACATATGTTCTAAAAGGATCCGTAGACAGATGTCTCTGAGAAAGAAGAGGGATTGCATCATCCTTGAACACATGTTCTAAAAGGATCCGTAGACAGATGTCTCTGAGAAAGAAGAGGGATTGTATCATCCTTGAACACATGTTCTAAAAGGAGCCGTAGACAGATGTCTTCGAGAATGAATTCCTTGGTGGACATGTGGGGATTGGATCATCCCTGGAATTCGGTCCTAAAGTGAGCCATAGACATATGTCTCTGAGAATGAAGTCCTTAGTGGGCAGGTGAGGATTAAGTCATCTTTGGACATGGTCCTAAATGTAGGGTGAGGATTAAGTCATCCTTGGACATGGTCCTAAATGTATGGTTGAGGATTAAGTCATCCTTGTACATGGTCCTAAATGTACGGTTGAGGATTAAGTCATCCTTGGACATGGTCCTAAATGTACGGTTGAGGATTAAGTCATCCTTGGACATGGTCCTAAATGTACGGTTGAGGATTAAGTCATCCTTGGACATGGTCCTAAATGTACGGTTGAGGATTAAGTCATCCTTGGACATGGTCCTAAATGTACGGTTGAGGATTAAGTCATCCTTGGACATAGTCCTAAATGTACGGTTGGGATTGCATCGTCCCTAGACATGGTGAGGTGTCTTAAAGTGATAAGGACTAATCATCCTGTTAATCGATTGGGATTGCATCATCCCTAAACATGGTGAGGTCTCTTAAAGTGATAAGGACTAATCATCCTGTTAATCGATTGGGATTGCATCGTCCCTAGACATGGTGAGGTGTCTTAAAGTGATAAGGACTAATCATCCTGTTAATCGATTGGGATTGCATCATCCCTAGACATGAGACTTGTCTTAAAGGTACGTGTGAGGACTGCATCGTCCATGAACTGGGTTCAAAATGTACGTGATGGGATTGAATCATCCCTAGACATGAGACTTGTCTTAAAGGTACGTGTGAGGACTGCATCGTCCATGAACTGGGTTCAAAATGTACGTGATGGGATTGCATCATCCCTAGACATGAGACTTGTCTTAAAGTGATAAGGATTGATCATCCTGGAACTTGATCTGGATTGTATCATCCATGGACCTATGTCCTAAAGAGAGCGGGATTTATCATCCTGTAATATGATCGTGTGTGTTGCAGGGTATGCTGCTATGCATACTTGACTGATGAGGATACTTGTATTGATGTATTGATACTTGTATTGATGATATGTATTGATGAGGATATTTGTATATCTGTATTGATGAGGATACTTGTATTGATGATGTGTATACTTGTATTGATGAGGATATTTGTATATCTGTATTGATGAGGATACTTGTATTGATGATGTGTATACTTGTATTGATGAGGATACTTGTATTGATGATGTGTATACTTGTATTGGTGTGAATACTAATACTGATGATCTAGATGATCCAGATACTGTAGATCGTGATGAACCAGATGCTGTAGATCATGATGATCCAGATGCTGTAGATCGAGATGATCTAGATATTGTAGATCGAGATGATTCAATTGCTGTAGATCAAGATGTTCCAGATGTTGTAGATCGTGATGCTCCATATGCTGTAGATTGAGATGATCCAAATGCTGTAGATCGTGATGATCTAGATGCTGTAGATCGTGATGATCCAGATGCTGTAGATCGAGATGATCCTGATGTTGATGATCGTATGATGATGATGCTGATGATCGTGAGGATCCAGATGTTGATGTTGTTGTAGCTGTTCGATTGCTGTAGAAGATAAAGACTCAGTACTGAAGATGTTGATGTTCCAGTATTGAAGATTTTCTAGTAACTGCTTGAGTTACTGATGATGTTGAGAAAGCTTCCAATGATTTATAGATGTATCATGTATGATGTTGATGACTCCTTGCTCGTGCAGATGCTGTTATAATATCCTTCTCGTTAAGGGGGAGTGTTGAGATATTGTAACTTCAAAGAATATTATACTTGTACTTTATTATTCCGGAGATGTTTCATTCCTCTCTGAAGATCTTATTGTATATCCGGAGATGTTTATTCCTCCGTCAGAATGTGGTAACATGGGTTATTAGACTTCCCTAGTGGGGGTCGGCCCTGTATGTGTTATGTGGGTCAAAGGGTTATTAGACCACCCTAGAGGGGTCGGCCCAGTCAATTGTAGTGGGGTATTTAACCCAATGGTTAAATACGAGCCTACATGATTTGTGTAAAAAACAAGTCAGAGTAGTGTATAAATAGAGGAGGTGTATTCCTCATTTTACACACACACTCACTCACTTGAGAGTAGTGCACTTGTGGAGGAGAGGTCTGCTATGGTGGAGGAGGAGATCATGTCTTTGGTTTGCATCTTTGTATATTGTTGGTCATCTATATTGAGGAAGCTTTGCTGGGTTTTCTACCCCATGAGGGTTTCCCAGGATAAATCTGTGTCTCTTGTGTTTATGTTGTGCTTGTTGTTTCTTCAGTGATCCTGTATATGCTATTATTGTGAAATGGAATGTAATGCTGCTATTTTCTGTCTTAGCATATTAAATCTTAACACTATGTTCCCGAGTGAATTTTTCATCACAATTATAACAAAGCCCTTTTTCTTTGCATGCCTGCATCTTTGTTTTGGACAAATGCTTGATAGGAGTTGGTCGAGGAGCTGGCGGGATGGGAGGTCATTGAGAACCCATATTTTGGAAGGGAACAAAAGTGGGTTTGGAGCGTTGTTGGGAAACAATCTTGTCTTCTGCCAACTTAGCCAACCCTAGGGCTTCCATCATTGTGTTGGGATAGAACATTTTGACCTCTGGGCAGATTTCATTCTTAAGACCACTGATAAAACAACTCCTGTAGAAGTCATCAGACAATCCTTCTGTGTGGTTGGCTAGTTTCTCAAATTCGGTATGATACTCTCTCACAATGCCAATTTGACAAAGTTTAGTGAGTGCTCCAGTGAAGTCATCAAAAGCACTAGGACCAAATCATTGCAAAAGGAGTTGGCAAAAATCTGTCCATTTTGGCTCGTCATGAACCTTGATGTACCAACGGTACCATTGAAGGGATTCCTGTTCCAAATGAAAGGATTCAAGTGGAACTTTTTGGACATCAAAAGTATTATGCAGACTGAAATATTGTTCTGCACGATAGATCCATCCAGTCGGATCAATACCATTGAAGCGAGGAAATACAAGCTTTGGACCACAGAAAGTGTTGGAAGAAGAGAACCCATTGACTACAAAAGATTCTTGCTGTCGGTTATTGTTCATGGCTGAATGCTGAAGATGGAGGCTGAGAAATTTTTCATCCAGATCTTGGAGTTTGGTTTGGATGGCTACAAGTGCTTCCTCCATGGTTTTTGCTCCTGCGGGGGTGACAACCATAAGCAGGAGTTTTTTGTTTTTTGGGGGGGGGGGGGAATGGATTGAAAAACACAAACAAAAGCTTATTTAGTAAAGAGAAATTTGGATTTGGGAAAAAATCGGATGGGTAATTGGGGTTTGAATAGGTTTTGGACACTTTCTGATGGACATGGAAGCAAAAAATGGGGATTTCAGAAGCGGGGTGAAAGAATGAGAAAATTTTTCAAAGAGGGACAAAGAAGCAGAAATGGGGAATGAACACAGTGGCAAAATTTGGAGGCGAGTGGGTGAAAATTGAAGAAGTTATTGCGAACACTAAAAATAGACAAATGTGAGATTTCTGGCTTTGGGAAGTAGAATATGGGATAGGGTCCTCGGGAATGAAATATGCAGAATGGGATTGCAGGGGTGTCCGGGAAGTTTCAAGGGAAACGGAGTTAAAACAAGGGAGATATGGCGAAAAAATGGAATTTTATACTTTTTTTTTGTTTTATTTTTCAGAAATGGATCTGCAATGGCGCGGAAGGGATCAGAAATAGATAGATCTGCAATGGCGCAGAAGTGATCGACAACAAATGAATCTAAAATGACGTTGAATCGATAAAAAATGGCTGGATCTGAAACGGCTTTCAGAATAGATTTGAAATGGCTGGATCTGGAATGGCTGTTAGAATGGATTTGAAATGGCTGGATTTGAAACGGCTAGATCTGAAACGGCTCGGAATGGATCTGAAACGGCGTGGAAGGGATCGGCAACATTTCAGCTGAAAATAGATATGGGCCCCAGGTATGTGCGGCTTCATATCGGTTCAAGGGATTCACTCAGCCACCAATATTGTCTGACGGCTTGAGTATTGGGGCAGTACCCCTCACTCCACAGCTCAGGTAAAACTGATAACCACTTTGCCACAAACGACAGCTCTTGGTTTACCTCACGAGTGGGAACTAGTCAATCAGGTAGGGGTCGTTGCCTTTTTCACTAGTAGGTCCTCTCTATGGGCCAGCTACTTCTGGGTTCCTGTGGTACTCCTCACAATGAATTTTAGGGCTTATGCCCAAGCACTTCCCACAGTTAAGCAGATAGGGATTATTCCCAAATCTGAAGTTGCGGCAGATGTGAAAAAAAAAAATTGGCAAAAATTTCACCCAGCGAGCCCAAGAAAGTGCTCTGATACCAGATGTGAAGAACCTGCAACAATTAATTAATAAGAATATGTGAAATAGAAGAAATGACAGAACTCAAAATCACTTTTATTGATCGCAGGCCACATCGAGGGGGCAACCTCCTTTGAGCAAGTATAATACAAATAACTTCACGGTACCTTCATTGGTCTCAACACAAACTTATATACTAAGTCTAGGCGCCAATACCATGGGCCAATACCATGTGTCAATACAAACCATGGGCCAATACAAAATATGGATCAATAATTACTTCGAGACGACTTACAAAGCATATGCATCCAACAACAATAATACAAACTATGGATCAACAAATACTACAGGACGACTTACAAATCATATGCGTACAACAACAATATACTAACAAAGTAAATAGAAGGGTTGACATGGGTTCCTAACACGAGGAAATCCAAGATGAATTATTGGCCAGATCGTTGAAAATGTATGCCATAGCCCTTTGAAAGGTGGCTCTGGAATTATTTAACCCAAATAACATAACCTTATAGGAAAATGTTCCCTAGGGTGTTGTGAATATCATTTTGTACTGATCTGGGGGGTGGATCTGTATTTGGTTATAGCCAAAAAATCTATCCATAAAGGACAACATTTCACTACCTGCACATGAATCGATGATTTGTTCGATGAAAGGAGTGGGGTAGTTGTCTTTGGGGCATGTCAAGTTGAGATCGTGGAAATATGTACAGACTCGAATGGTTCCTTGCTTCTTGTTTACAGGGACAAGGTTGGAGACCCATGACGTATAAGCAATGGGAAAATGAATCCAGCCTATAGGAGTTTTTCGATCTGAGCCTTGATAGAAGGGACCTTAGAGGGGTGGACAGGTTGTTGTTTCTATCTAATGAGGGTAGCGTCTATCCAAATTTTGATATGATGTTCGACAATTGATGGGTCTAAGCCATGCATTTCTTCATATGAGCATGCGAAGACATCTCTAGATTCTATAAAGAGAGAGGTGAAGTCGGTGATTTCTTGTGGAGAGCATGACGTGGAAATTGAGATGTTTTTTATGACTCCTAGTGAGACAGAAATATCAACTTGGATCATGCGATATTTTTGTCTTCAATGGCATTAGGGGTCGGTATGGGATTTCTAAACCAATCGATATGACTAGGGGGTAGAAAATCTTTTGATTTGATAGTGTATTGTTGGGACACTGCAGTAATCGGTGGATCGTAGGTGGAGATGAAAGATGACCTGTGATGGAGTTCATCCCAAGGAGGCTCATATAAATGCATGGCTTCCATTATTTCTTCATTGATGGAGAAGAAATATTATTCTAATATGTCTTCATCAAAAGAGAAGGAATCATCTAAGTCAGTAGGAGTGGATCGAATATTGTTGGTAGAAGTGATGATATCTCTTGGTCGAGTAGGATTAACACAAGTGGAGCTATGACTCGATCAGAGGGGTATTGAGTCAATATGAAGGATATCCACATAGAGTGGGGAGATTTAGGGAGGGGGAGAGGTTTCCTCTTGTGGCAAGACCAGGGTTCAAAATCCTTCATGGCAACTAGTGATGTAGGGTCATCACTACTAAGGTGAATAGAAGGCAATGGTATTTCAACCTCTTCGTTATGCTTGGAGAGTTGGTTTTTTCTTCAAATAATGTAGGGAGGATTGTTCCCAAAGGTGTGAGGTTATCTGATAATCACTAATGTGTTGCACGAAGGGTGCATAATGTGACCAATAGAGAAAATTGGAAGGGGTGATGAGTCATCAACTTGCATGATCTACATGGGTGAGTAGATTAGGCATGATTGAGAACAATGGTTGGGATTTGATGTAACATCCCATATTTTCATAAAAAATTAAAATTTTTTATAATAGCTTAATTTATGATAATTTATAATTGCGGAAAATAATAATTGTTGATTGTAACAACATTAACTAAATAGTTGTTTGTACTAAACACAAATAAAATTCTGTTTATAAACAATGCGACAGTGACAACTTAAACATATTCATAACAACTATGATTATGCTAATTAAATGAACTAATGATTTAGAATTATGATACGACACTTTTCTTCTACAATGATAAGAATGATTAATGTAATAAATGAAAGGACAAGTTAGAAATGTGATATGATACTTTTCTTTTGAGGTGATACTAACAGTTTGCTTTTTGATGTCCAAGGGTGTCCTATGAGGGACCCCAAAGCTTACTTAGCTGCAACGCTAAAGCATTGAACCTGTTCTATGTGCAGATGACAGGTAAGAAGTTTCATGATTGCAATAAATTCTAGTTCGTGTAAGTTCAATTTCATCATCGTAAATAAAAATAGAATATTTAGAGACTGTTGCAACTATAAAAGCATACAAGTACAATTCACATGCTTACACTTCTACTTTCCAAGGTTTGTCTTGTATCTGAGTAAAATCAACCCAAGTTATCTGTTGAACAAGCATCTAGTTAGCAGCATCATTACTGTAATCGTCATTGTACTAGTTGGTTCTGTTGTCGTCACTGTCATGATGATAGATGTCTTGTTGTCGTCATTGACATGATGATAGTTGTCTTGTTGTCATCATTTGCATGGTAGTACCAAGATGGTACAGTTCCATTGTATTGCATGAATAAATAGGGATTGGGAACCGAAGGAAATTAACATTTCACAATTCTAAATTATTTGTGATAGTTATAAGCTTGAGAGCTCATACCATTAAGTTTGTTCCATAAATAGAAATGGGTAACCATATAATTTTCGGTAATTCTTATTATCTATCTACCACTATACTATTTAATTTTTATGAAACAATATAATTCTTTCTAGACTATATAAATATAACAAAATATTTGAAAAAACAACAAATAAACAAAATAAACAAAAATTAAATAAAACAAACCATAAATATATTATGGTGCAACCAAAACTTTGGCTATACAATATCGATCTATTTATAAGGCATTACCTATCCAATGTATCGTAAATATATATTGGTAAGACTATATTCATTTTTTATTTTAAAAATCAACAATATAAAATATAACGAAACTTATGTTCTAATGAAATGAATTGCACACATTGCAAACATTAAAATCAAAATATTGCATAAGGTGAATATCATGTCGATGCAATGTGCCAACTAACATGCAATTAATTCGGTAGTTGATAGGTTGCTGGTTCATTAAATTGGCGCATACTCCGAGCTTGTCGTGGAGATCAAAACTTGATCCTTAATTAACATCTTGGTACATTACACAGCTGACTTGGATTGCCAAACGTTCCACATAATACGTATTTGATGTATTAGCTTCTGTACTTGTCGCTGTGTATGGATGATACGCCTTCGAACTGAACGTTGATCGTTCCTCTGTGTTCCATAGTGGCGTTGTCAACTGGTAATGAAGAGTGGGAAATTAATGTCAACGTTGTTTTTCCCAATGTTAACTTCGTTGGCATCATTGTGATCATCGACGATGATGAGTCCAGACCATCGGATTGTAACCCTAGCTTCTACCGTGGGTTTTTGGTTTTTGAACTTGGGGAATTGTTCAATGTTCTATTGTTACGGTCTGCGTGGCCGACGGGCTGCCGAAAAATTTGATAGAAGGTTTTGAAAGGATTTCAACCCCGAAACCTGTAGATAGGGTTGAGTTGCAGGTTCTAAACCACTGTAATGTCGTTGTAGTTTTGAGATTTGAGTCTCTGGTTTGGAGTGTTAAAGCATTAAGGGTTTCAAGCTCTTCGTTATGTAGTTAAAGTGATACACCATACTATAGAGTGATAGGAGCCCCTCATCTCATTTAAAGCAGAGGCCTCATAGTATTCATGGTGAATGATAAGAGCTCGGCCACAGGATTGCGAAGGTAAGCGCCCTAGATAGAAAATGGTGATTCTTTGCTTTGCAATTCAACTTTCAATTTTTAAATTGTATTAGTAATCTAATCCAAGTTGTTTGTTTGTTTGTCATTCGCAGGGTTTGAAGAACATCTTGAGTAAGGGTTTGGAAAATGGAAACTGCATGCTTCTACTGCAGTAAGCTTCGGATCTTCCAAAACCCTCGTAGTGCTCTTCATCTGTGGTTGAAGTGGTTTCAAAGGATGAGTATCGGACCTTGCCAAGACTTGTCATTGCTTTGTCGTTGTTGATGGTTGAAGCCCTTTCGAAGCCCACTTGTTATTCTACGATTGTCTCTCATTTCGTTTAAATGAAACTTGGTTTCTTTATTATGTCGTCGACTGGAGTTGTGGCTCGTCAATGCTAAATGTTTTGGACTCATTCCACTGTTGAAAAACTTGGGAAAAAACCTGTATGATTTTGTTTACAAAAAATGTTGTGAATTATCGTTCTGATAATCATGACTTCATTGGTTAAGTTATGAAATAGAGCTGTGGGCTCGTTCACTGTGTAAATGATAATTCTCTTCTCGGTAATGAAAAAGTATGCTAAATATTTTGTGTAGATGTATGTGTTGTTCGACTTGATACTATTGGTTAATGTCGTGTTTTTCTTGAGCTAGACTAGGGTTTAAGGATTTTGTCGATGATGATAACTATGTAGATTAAAACGACGAAACGTTTTTCAATTTTTTTTGCAAAGGAAACGCATAGGGCCATACCCTAAATTCGTGGTTTGTTTGAATATAAAGTAAAAGTTTGAAGAAGAAAATCTAAACAGGATTTATGGTGTCGACTAGGGTTCGATCGAAGGTCTATGCAGAATGAAATGTTTTCTGTGGTAAATACGATGAAAGTGGAAATCTGAACCTAACTAGAGTTTTAATACGAGGTTCAAAATTTACAAATGACACTTACAATTTTAGCAGATCTAAAAGAATGAAATGAATAAATAATGGCAAATAAAGATGTTTATAAAGTTTCTATTATTTATAGAAGAATAATCAATACAATGCTTATAATAGGAAATGGAAGCAATGTATGTGTACAATGTAGAGAATGTGAAGACTGTAAAATATTGTTGTTTGCAGCTTTATAAAATGAATGCATTTATTTAATTTCAGCTATCTTTTTCATAATGCAAACTTATTATAATATACAGAAATATAAATTTAACTATTTACTATGTATATAGTAATGTTAAGTATATTGCAATGTGATTGTACAGGAATTAAACAATGTTTATTTTTCAGGAAATAAATGAGCATTCTACAATAGGTTATATATTACACAGTAGTTATTACTATTATTTGTTGTAGGGTAGAAAATGAAGGAAACTCAAATATTGTAATTAACTGTCGAATCAATGGCTATATGCCTATGTTTTCATCTATACTTAATCTACGTCTCTATACTAGAATACGATGCATAGAACAGCATGTGGAAAAATATAGAGATTGGTTTATCAATTCTAAATCATCATTTAAACTTTAACTTTCAGACTGTAAATAAGTCTAGGATGAATTTCTTTTTGAAAAACAGAAAACAGTAAATGCTAACTATACAAAACTGAATTACTAGCAATAGAAAATTTGTAGAACCTAGATAAATCTGTAGGGAAACAAACATCCCAAGAAGACTGTTCCACCCAACCAATTCCTGCAAACAGTCAAGTACTGTCTTAGGACCCCCAAGCCTGTTCACTGAACCACCAGGAGGAAGAAACTCAGGAAATAGGACTTCTTCCTGCAATAACAATAACTTCTGAATTCCTCAATAGCTAGCAGTCCAATAGACCTGCACCAACATCTCTGGTTCTTCTCAGCAATATGCAGACTTAAGAATTCACTCACCACCAGCCTCCCTATTCGAATCTCCCAGTGATCACCTGATACACTTGAGGAAAATATTATGCAGAAATATTGATTAAGAGTTGCTTACTCGATTCGAATTGCCTTATGTAGGCTGCCTAGGCCTTTTTAGTTGTTACTGGGTCATTAAATGAGCTGCCTGCCCACTCCCATCGCCTGGGGGATAATGCCACTATTTTAGGGGTTGTTGTCCCATAACCAACAGCTAGTGGTGAAGTGAAATTGCTGCCATCTGTCCCATACCTCCCAACAGCTTCCATTCCTCCTAGTGGGTCAGTGAACACTCATTTAACAGTCTCCTTGGGTGCTTGTCTCCTAATTAATTTATTTAAATAATAATATTTAGTAATTACATTCATCCATGATCAAAATTGATCATAATTACAAAACCTTGTAATTAAATTTAACATAAAGTATTTTTCAAATAAAATAATAATTCTTAGAAATTTGGGTAGGTGACATTTGATGTCACCGAGGAGGTATTTGTTGATCGGGGGTGTTGGGAGTGACTCTTACAATTGAGGTGTTGTGGAGGTTCTCACTAAGGGAATACATGTCATTGTGGTAACAGTATTTATAGAAGCTATTTCCTTGGGTTTAGCTGTAGAACTCTCAACCAAATATTGAGTGAGGCAAATGGTATCCAAAGCATCTCGAAATCGAGGGAGTTCGAGACAATGGTGTGTGTAATTCCTAAATTAAGAGAAAATTGAACGCATGTGATTAGTATGCAATGATTTGGACTTATGTGTTGTATTGGGCGAAGAAGAGGTGACCCATGCTACCATAGGTGGCACGTATGTTACAAGAGTATTGAGAATATTTATCAGCTCTGGAAAGGTGGGGCATAGGTTGGTTGCATGGCCTTGTTCCCCACGTAGGGAACATGTTGGAGTGACCTTTGTATAAGGAGTAATGGTTGTCATTACTGGGGATTTCAACCATTGTTGGGTTATGCCCCCTACTTTAGGCTTGGTGACCGTCGATGATGTCAGGAATAGAGTTGGTGATGAGGGTGGATTTCAGCTTAGGTTGTCTCACACCCCCATTGGAGGTTTTAGCTACTTCTAGTAGTGGTTTAGTCGTGTAGGTTGAAGGCTTGGCATGGGATACAGATGGTGTGACTGGCCTAGATGGTGTAACAGCCAAGATAGGGACAAAATCATAATGGGCTACCGGTTTTGAAGCCATCTCTGGGTAGGGTGGTGTAAGGCACCACACAAGTATACCCAAAGTGAGCCCAGGTGGAGTCAACTGATCCATAATAGGTGTCCCTTGCACTCCTGTGGGGGGGTACCATAATGGTATCTGGAATATGGGAGGCACTGATGGAATCAAATTTTGTTCAACACGATCACTCATTGGAGGTGTGGATGATTATGTCGAGGGAGTGGAGGATGCATTTTCATAGGTGAAAATGGTGCACATAAATCCATCAATCGATTTAGGAATTTCGGGTGGCGGACCTAAATATACCCCTGGAAAGTTGGAGTCTGTGTACACCCCTAGGTTGATATCGACGTAAGGGGGTTGATTGGTCCCGACGAAATTGGGGAGGACATTATCGAGGTTGGTGTTGGTATGGGGGTCATATTAGTTAAGATAGTCAAGGATGATTATCTTCCCATTAAAGGGGAACATCATAATGCAGAAGACTGAAAAGGACATCGCCTTCATGGCATACATATAACTATGACCCAGCAGGATATTGTAGTCAAGTTGTGCATCAACTACTTCGATATTGATCATGACCATTTTTTCCCCTAGATCAATGGGAACATTTTGGTACAATCCCCTAGATTGGGATGGCCTCCTATCATATGCGTGAAGGTCGGTAGACGAGGAGACTAAATTAGGTGACCCCAATCATTTCCATACATTACAGGACATGACGCATGTGGAAGCCCCTTCATCGATGATACATCGATGAATAATAATGTTTTTCACTATAGTGGGGACTTCAAATGCGACTAACGAGGGTAGCGATGATTCACAATTATCAAGATCAAAGGTCATAAGGTGCGATTCAGAAGGGTCAATGGTGCAAAGTGAATTAAGTAATGCTTTCGTTGGGTTCAGAAAGACTCTAGCACCTCTAACGTGGACATGGAAACTTGTGACTGAGACAAGTCATCCACAATACTGTAATTGTGGGAAGCTTTCATATGGGATTTTTGGGGGTGCACCTAATTGGTACCTTTAGTATCTATGGGATCTCTTCACCACTTGGGCATGCTATTTGCAAGTTCCCCCCAAGAGGGTTGGTACATCTTCCACTTGGGAGGGTTCATGCCCACCATAGACTTTAGCGCGATTCTAGAGGTTAATGTTTGTCATATTCATGTATGTATTATGGAAGGATCCATCATTGGAGGTGTGGGGATCCTAATTTTGAGTAACAACTACTTGGTTGGAAAAGGGTTGTTGCAAGACAGTAGTTTGGGGTTGTGAAGGATGATGCACCCGAGGAGGATTCACCGCTATATTTTTCTTGGCTTCCACCAACTATTGGAAGTTGGGGATGAGGGGGGTTATTAGCCCCTGCATTTTGGGTACCATGGTTCTGGTTCTGCTGGGTAGGGGTGTTTCCCCCCATCCGTTGTTGTTGCTTTTGTTTGTTCTTTCCTTTCTTCTTCCCCTAATTCATAGGATTTTAAGGGTTCGCGGTGTTCAACTACTCAAATTGTTGATCTTGTTGTGAGAAAGAAGGTTGTACTAAAATAACCCCCGAGTGAGGCGTGGGTGCAGACCAATAAGACATAGAAAGAGGTAATAAGGGTTATACCCTAGAGGTGGGATATATGTAGTTTGCACTCCATAGGATTTGGACATAGGAGCGGCTTGCACCATTTGCGGTGGAGGTACCGTCGATGCTTGGATTGCATTGGGATAATTAGGAACTCTAAGGTCCATATTGTAGCTGACCAAATGGAGCATTTGGTGTAACAACAAGGGGTGTCGACACGGGAAGTGTAATGCCCCTAGACATATGTTGTGATTATTATTTGTGTTTTTATGTGGCACTAGGTGCCTAGACTATGGACTATGGACATTATTATTATTATTTTATTATTTGCTTCTAATTAAATAACTAGATCAACATGGACAACTAATGTGGCTGGGGGGTCATTGATTCCACATGTGGGGGGGTTGGGGACTAGGATTTGTGGATCTCCCTAACAACACTCTTGGTTTCCTATTTTTTATTATTTTATCCTATGTTAGAACTATTGAGCCTAATTCATGATTTAGCGGGCCTCCCTTGTTGAATGCACCCCATTTGGTGGTTTTGTAACTCTTTTTTGGAGGTTACACTTGGTTTTGTATCCCCCACTTGCCCAAGTGTCCCGTCACTAGCTATTTTCAGCCTTGACACCTCAAAAGTTGTGCAACTCCTTATGTAACTCCTCATTTACTATTCCAAGAAAGGAATCCTTTCCTTGTGTACACTGTAACCTTCTCCCCACCTAATTCAAATTTTCCTTCATGATTGAATGGTCCCCACTTGAATTTGAGTTAGCTTGGGAGCTTTGGAGTCTCTCTCTTTGAATTTCGAATTGCTCTCATGAGAATTGGAACGGTCACAGTGGAAGTTGGAGAAGATTCCAGTAACTAGTATGGTTACTCTCCAATTAACCTGATTTAGTTTCTACCTATGGATTTGAATGGCTATAAGAGGATTCAGATTGGCTTCATGGGGGCTCTTCTTTCATCTAGTGAATTGGAATGTTGGTCTATACTAGAGTGTTTCTTAGATAGATATCATTGGAGGACCACTCTATGCCAGAGTGTTTCCTAGATAGAGATTGGAGATTGGTATATGCCAGAGTGTTTCCTAGATAGAGATTGGAGATTGGTCTATGCCAGAGTATTTCCTACATAGATTTTAGAGATTGACAACCTTGTAATGAGGTATGAATATTTCTCTATTCCAGAGTGTTTCCTGGATATATTTTATTGTGCTTTCTCAGGATGTATGGCCCGACTTTCCTATGATGGAAAGGTATTCTTCTTTCTCAGGATGTATGGCATGAGTCTCCTATGATGGAAATGTATTGTGCTTTCTCAGGATGTATGGCCTGACTTTCATGTGATTGAAATGTATTGTTCTTTCTCAGGATGTATGGAATGAGTTTGCTGTGATGGAAATGTATTGTGATTTCTCAGGATGTGTGGCCTAAGTTTCCTATGATGGAAATATATTGTATTTTCTCCAGTTGAGCCAAGGAGGGTGAAACTCATATGTTTTGGTTTGACCACTTATGAGCATTTATGGGTTATGATACCTATACCATTGCGTTCAGAGAAAAATTTCCAGTAAGGTACATGTTTTTTTTCATTGAAAAATATTTACGAATGGCTAAGATATAGATGTTTTATTGTGGCAAGGTTTTTCCTCATAGTGGTGAGAAGGGCGCAACTATATGATATTGTTAGGATATTTTTGAGCATTTATGGGTTATGATACGTACTACATTGTGTTTGGATCAATGATTCTAGTAAGGAATACCATTTGATTCATTGAAAAAGATTTATGTATAGTTTAGATATGGTCATTTCTATGTGGTAGTGTTGATAGGGTTGAAAGAGAACACAGTCTGTTTATTGGTTGAGAGTACCTATGCTTGTGGATACATGGAGTCGGATAAAGGGTGACCTTTTCAAGTATGGATTGACTTGAATGTGTCTATGGATAGGTGGAAAGTTTTATGGTTGAAGCTATTTTCCCCTTAATCAGATAAGTATTTTATTATATGATTAATTACTACATTCTCGGAATAATATGTGTTTTTGGATCTGATTTGCTTATGATCTATATGGATGTAGGTGACACCCATGAGATCTAATTTTATATGGTTGTAGATGACATATTTTATATTTTAATTTTTTTATGATGATTTGAACACCTATTATGGTTTCCACCAGGGAAGGTAAAGGAAATCCCCCACTGAAGCCCCAAGGTCACCCATCAACCTGTTGCACCAAATAAAGAGTCAAGAAACCCAAAAATAGCTAAGTGTCGACAAAATACAAGATATATGACCGATCCGGAGTCAGAAAATGAGAAAAACTAGCAATCAGGGCTTCTTCCACAACCAAAGAAGACTCAACGACCGGGATTGAATGGTGGGATCAGATCGACGGTTGAGAATACATTTCACAAGAGGGTACAAGAGACTTTTATGCTTTTCATAATCCCATCGGTCCGGTGTCATACATTCCACATTGTGGATTGCAGATTGTGGAAAATCAATTTTTCAAGGATGTAAAAACGGGGTTTCCGATTCCCACAATTATAGAAAGACGATTTTCCAAGGGGCGAAAAAGTGAGTTTCCGAGTTCCGCATCCTGCATTGCAGACTGCGGATTGTGGAAAGATGATTTTCCAAGGGGCAAAAAAGTGATTTTCCGAGATCCGCACCCCGCATTGCAGATTGCGGATTGTAGAAAGGTCATTTTCCAGGAATGGAAAAAGTGAGTTTCTAAGTTCCACATCCCGCATTGCGGATTGCGGAAAGGAAATTTTCCAATGGGAGTAAAATCAAGTTTCTGAATCCCGCATTGCAGATTACGGATTTCAGAAAAGGTCATTTTTTCAGAAGGCACAAAATGGAGATTCTGAATTCCACAGTCCTCATTGCAGATTGCGAAAAGGTAATTACGGATCGAAAGAAGTTTTGCAGAGAAAATCACGGTCGCAGGGAATGAAGATTATCACAGAAAAATGGTGCATTTGAGAGCTACGAAGGGGCCTGTTTCAATTAGTTGTCCTAATCAACCTAAAACGGCATGATCCAAAGGACGATCAGGTGGCTTTCATGGTCCAATGGCGCATTTCCATCGCAAATGATTCCCTACCTCCATGCATAACAGAATCAGAGGTTGGTTATTCGGGCAACCCAACTCGAACGGCCTCATCATTACCATTCCAAGTCTGTTTTGAATTAGTTAAACGATTTTGATGTTTCGTAAGCCTATAAAGGCAAGTTCCAAAGAGGACCAAAGGGTTGTAATTTTTTCTTTCAGAGAGATTACTGCTTTGCGCCTGTATTGAACTTGGCCTCTTAATTCAATGAGAAGACCCGATTCTGGAGCTTGAGATTCCTATGATGTGTGTTCGGATGCCTGTTATTTCCTGTGCATGTGTTCCTGCATTGTATTTCCATTGATTGTTTGCTTCTGCAGTACCTAGATCAAGACTACATGGTCTGGAATTCATTTCCCCATGCTCCAGAAGCATATGACTATGTATTCCACCCTTTTCCTCTCGAAGTTGCAAGTGAGAATTCATTTGTAAATGCTCTGACTTTGTAATGGAACTTGTTCCCTTTTTCTGCCTCTACACACTAATCATTTTGACTTGAAAGAACCCCATCTACCTTTCCTCTTTCCTCTGCAATTGTGGTCTGAATCTGTCATTGGTGATAGTACCCCACCGAAGTTGACTCCATGCCCAACTGTCCTCCTATCCTTAACTCCAACCAACCGAAAACATCCCTTTAATTCCTTGTTTGAAGGTCTAACCACCACTTGTCCCAATAACCCATCTCGTTTAAGCTATATCCTGTTGTTGGAAACACTAAATAGAGATACCTCTGTGGTTGGAAAGGTTAGTTTCTGTTCACTAAATATTGGTTTGCAACAGTTACCTCATGGTCTTTATTTCCACAAACCCAGGAAAATCTTGAGTGATAAGATTCTGGCGACTCCGTTGGGGAGAATCTCTGGTTTTCACAATATCAAATCAAACTTTTGAGGGCAAACAAAGCGTTTGAAGTTTCGAGGTTGTATCATTTTCCCTAATGAATCCAACTTTTATTCTGGTGATTCCACTGGAGATCAAGCTTACTTTAAAATTTGTATCAGATCAAAGCTAATTGCTCAGGGTGAACAGTATTCAAACGCTAAGAGGATCATGTATTATTATCATGGCGAGTCCATCTTCAGAATTGGTGAACTCCTAGGAGGAAGTATGGATCCCAGGAGGATACCTACCAGAAGTCATCCAGATCCCAAGCTACCAAAGGTTACTTCGGACACGAAGAAGGCCATCGAGAAACCAAAGAAAGGCCAAACAGGTATTTCTCCATTAGCTAAGTCATTTTCTTTACCCAAAAAAGAGGCACATATTATAGGAAGCGTCCCTTCAAGTTTAAAGACTAAGTCTTCCCCATTCATATCTAGGTCTGAGACTGATCTAAGAGAATCCTTATTTGACCAGAGAAGATTCCAGACCCATTTCCTGAGTGCTTTGTGGGAAAATTTAAAAGCCCGGAAAGAAAATAGTGGCTTGTTTCCCTTCGCTAAAGCTACTGGCCAAAGTACCCAAGTCCTGAATACTCCTCCGAATGTCCCCAGTGTTACTGTTTTAATACCCATTGTTCCTCATGTTTGTTCTAAAACTCCCTCTGCTCCCAAGAAAAACACAAGAGCCATGGGAGCCCGATATGCCCCTCTAGCCCTCCCAGTCAATCTCGATAACCTACCTATGGGCTATGCCCAACGCCTCATGTGATTTGATGGGGAGGGAAAAGTTTTTGCACAACATCATATAGACCAGTTCAATGATTTCACGGACCTACAAGAGGTAGATGAAGATGATGTTAACATGAGGTTGTTTTCCCAAATCCTTGCAGGGGAAGTGAAGAAACGGTTTAAGGCCCTTCCAAATGGAGGAATTGATACCTATGTAATATTTGAGTAAGCTTTCCTAGCTAGATGGTAGGATAAACAAAATTCTCTCCATATTCTCACTCAATATGAAAATACAAAGAAAAAAATGTTGAGAATGTCCACGAATTCTCATCCAGGTTCATGAGAGTGTACAATTCTATCCCTATGGACATACAACCTCATGTGGGGGCAGCCAAGCTTCATTTTGCCAACTGTTTTGACAGCAAATTTGCTCTCATGCTGAGAGAAAGGAGATATGCCACTCTCCATGATATGCCGAAAGATGCATTATAAGTGGAAGCCAACTTGATGGCCTCGGGTAAAATGAACCACATAACTGAAGCTGAGAAAAAGAGATGCAATGAAGCAGTGCAACCTTCCAAATCCCAATCCATGGATGCCAAATTTGAGTAGATGATGAGAAATATGGAAATACTAGTGGATAGGATATCCCTTGACATTAGGCCTCCTTCCAGAGAAAACCCAGAGCCCCAAGCTCGAAATAACAATCTCAGAAAGCCACCTTCCCCACAAGGAAGACCTAGAGAGCTAAGAGACCCTAGCAATCCTAAGAATCAGCCCATCAGACCACCTTTTGCTGAGAACTTTATAGATGAAGAAAAAAAATATAGACATGTTGAAGACCAAATCCAGCTCTTTGATCAGATACAACCATAGTTATATTTGACTAAAGATGAGCATGACCGGTCTTCCCTGCAATCAGATGATGTCCTAGGAGAATCAGAATCTGACCAATACCAAAGAGGGCTCCACAACACAATCTGTGAGTTTGAGAGGAAGCATAATTTGAGAAGCATAAAAATAACAGTAGACCGAGGAAAGGATGTTTCTGATCCATCTTCTCCTCATCCCTAAAGAAAAGAAATCTCTAGGAAAAAGGACCCAAAAATTACAATCTTTGATGAGACTCTTGGGAAGAGGGAAGAGCCTCCTAAAAAGAGTCCAGAATGGGGATATGAAGGTAATACAAAGACAATAGAGAGGGTCCATGCTTCTTTCAGTTTGGAAAATGAAATATCTAAGATTAAGATATCCATCCCCTTGAATGAGTTAGTCAAAAACTCAGAATACAAAGACCAGATTCTGAAAGTAGTAAATGGAGGAGAAGGAAAGCAGCCTGATACTCTCAACCTGCATGATGACAAACCCACTCTTATGTTTGGTCCCCATATTGAAGATGCCTCAAAAGGTGATGTCCCTACTTTCTATATCAGTCTCAACATACATGACCATATCCTGCGCAATGCCATGTTTGATTCAGGAGCCTCTCATAACCTCATGCCAAGTTCAGTGGTGGAGAATCTAGGGTTAAAAATCACAAGACCCTATAAAGACCTGTTCTCCTTTGATTCTAAAATATTTCCATGTGTAGGGATGATTAAAGACATGGTGGTCTGTTATACCTCAAAGTTACACTTCGAGCTTTAGTGTCGCATCTTTGTACCATGTGACCTAGCGACATTTCCTCCTAATGTTGTTGGTACCCTCCTTGGTCTCATCTAGACACCTAGGAGACAAATCCACTTCTTGTTTGCCGAGAAACAACCTAATAGGCCAAGTGTCACCCTAGATTGACCTTGTTTGCCTTGATTTTCGTGCCCTGCACATCTCCTAGGACACGAAAAACCCATACTTTTGCGTTCTGCATAACCCATGGGGCACGAAAATCATCAAATTTTCGCGCTATGCTCAGTCTCTAGGGCACGAAAATCCCAATTTATCCTTTGGCCTTATATCTTGGATTTGTACCTTTCGATAGATTTCCTTGGGATTGACACCCTTGTTTCGATCTCAACCTCCTCTCTTTGTTTATCCTGGTTGATCCACTAAACCCTCACTAGATCCACCTTCCTCTCCTTATGGTTAACTTCTCAAATGCTATAAAGGAGAGGCCATCCATGAGCCAAAGGGAGGAATACTTGGGGCATCCAACTTATGATCTTAAGAGATTTGCAGAGATAGCTAGAGGGAGGAAGTCTTGGAGCTGGCGCTGATTTGGACATCAAGCAACTCTATGTAAGTGTCTTCAAGTTTCTTATTAATGATAACTTGTCTTGTTTCCCATTTCGTGTGCATTATGTTTCAATCATTAGCAGGAAGTGTATCTAGTAGGATTTGAACCTAACTTGTACTTCAAGGTATTTGGGAGATTGCGTGTTTGTTTCTTGTTTGGTCTTGACAGGTTCAACTTGGGAAGCTTCGGGATCAAAGCTAGAAGCGGAACAAACGTCCGGTTTGAGGGTGAGTTATATTCTTGTATCACTATCAAATACATTTAATCTTGGTGTATGAGTTTAGTTCAGGATTCAAGGTTGCATTTGTTACCTAATTGTATTAGATTAGATCTAGCTCATCCTAGTCTAACCTAAGAGAACCTCTTCTTACCCATAGGAAGAAAGTTCTACCACATGGTATCACTGACTCAGATACCTCAGAATAATATGATCATGGATGTGGTAGTGGTGATATTCCACCTAAGTTTGGGATGTTGTTGTCTAGGTCATGGATGACAAAGTTGAAGGGAACTGTGCAAATGGACATGTCTTATGCCATCATCCTCGTCTTTGGGGAAAGTAGAAGGTTGTACAAGCAACATAGGTTGGCGTACGTAGTAAGCAACAAGGACATGCCTGATAACCACCCCATATTTTCCGTAGACACGGATGTAGGTTCCTTAATTCCATACTATGATCTAGGTTCAAAGGAATAAAGTGTGAAAGTTTCTAGGTTACCTAAACCGAATGATAAGCTAATGGTGGGAATGGGATACAATGCCTTGACAGCTCAACCAACACAGAGAACGATGGGCAACAAATGGAAGAGGGAATTAATGAGAAATCAGAATTGGAAATAGAGGCCATGGTCACCCTCCACAAAGAATATCACTGGTTCATGAGATTCGATGGAGCTGTAAATAAAGAAGGAGCTGGAGCAGGAATATGGATCACCCCTGCAGACAAGGGAAATGCATGCGCCATATTTTATACTTCCAAACTAATGTTTGATTGTTCAAATAACGTGGCAAAATATGAAGCTCTACTATCGGACTTGAATATACTCAGAGGCCTGAAAGCTAAGAAGATCAAGGTCTAAATCAAAGATCAACTATGAGGTGAAACACCCCAGGTTGAGGGATTACAGAAATGTTGTGTGGGATCTGTTTGACAATTTCTTCACAGAACATCATATTCTTTCATTCCCAGGGAGAAAAATGAAATAGAAGACATTCTAGCCAACTCTGCTAGCAGGTTTCAAATCCCTACCTATCCTACTAGGGCTCACATGATTAATATAAGGCATAGACCCTCTATTGCGGACAATACAAAGCATTGGAAAATATTTGAAGATGACCAACAGATCAGGAAATTTCTAGAGATGATTGGAGAATTTTCCAATATCCAGATGGATCAAGAGGACTTTGAAGTTGAGGAGTGGGAGCCTGATCCACCAGAGCTCAAAACCACTTTGGAAAGCAAAGAGATTTTGCAGCCAAAAAGAAACTACATACCCAAAGGATTGGTCCCATTGGAAAGACTGTTTGATGAAAATGGTGTGGCCAAGGATCACAAGGTTGCTCCAAACCCAAAAGAAATAGAAGACTGTAACATTGGGAGCGATGAAGAACCCAAAATTGTCAAACTATCAAAATCTTTGGCCCCGGGTATCAAAAAATACTATATGTATTTAATGAGAAAGTTTTATGATGTGTTTTCATGGTGCTACGAAGATCTAAAATAATATGACACAGTCGTCATCCAACATACCATACCGGTCAAGACAGGGGAGAAGCCATTCAGGCAAAAGCTGAGAAGGATGAATCCCATGTTGCTCCCACTGATAGAAAAAGAGGTAAAGAGGTTGTATGAGGCCAAAATCATAGTCTCTTTGAGGTTTTCGAAGTGGGTGGACAACATAGTCCAGTGAGGAAAACGAATGGTGAAATCAAACTGTGTATTGACTTTAGAAATCTCAACAAATAGTCCCTAAAGGACAAATAACCCCTGCCCAAAATGGACCACATTTTGCAGAAGGTTGTAGAGGCAGCAAGAATGTCCATGCTGGATGGATTTTCAGGGTACAATCAAATTAAGGTGCATCCAGAAGACCAAAGAAAGACAGTCTTTACCACACCTTGGGGAACCTTCATCTATGCAAAGATTCCCTTCGGTCTGTTGAATGCAGGAGCCACCTTCCAAAGAGCTATGGACATAGATTTTGCAAGAGACAAAGACAAATTTGTGGTTGTCTATGTGGATGACATCATTGTATATTCTAAATCTAATGCAGAACATCTAAAGCATTTGCACCAAGTGTTCATCAAGTGCAGAAAAATTGGAATCTCCTTGAACCCTAAAAAGTCAATTTTTTCCATGCAAGAGGAAAAGATACTAGGACACATAATATCTAAAGATGGGATCAAAATTGACCCAGACAGAATGGATTCAATACAGAAAATAGATCTCCCAAGGAGTAGAAACGAAATCCAATCTTTCCTAGGCACAATGAATTTCATAAGGAGATTTATTCCCAATTTTGTAGATATCATGAGGACGATCACCTACATGCTTATGAAAGACACTCAAGTCAAGTGGACTGTTGATTCCAGGGAAGCATTTGAAGATATAAAAAGAGCAATTGTTGAAGAACCTATACTGATCAACCCAGATTTCGACAAGGAATCGACAAGGAATTTCTTATGTTCTCTTTCGCCTCGGAGCACTCTATAGCAGGTGTGCTTTTACAAAAAAATCAAGAAGGGGATGAGCAGCTCATAGCTTTCTGTTAAAAATTCAATATGCTAAGACAGAAATAGCAGCATTACATTCCATTTCACAATAATAGCATATACAGGATCACTGAAGAAACAACAAGCATAGCATAAACACAAGAGACAGAGATTTATCCTGGGAAACCCTCATGGGGTAGAAAACCCAGCAAAGCTTCCTCAATATAGATGACCAGCAATATACAAAGATGCAAACCCTGAGCATAAGCTCCTTCTCCTCCATAGCAGACCTCTCCTCCACAAATGCGCCTTTCTCAAGTGAGTGAGTGTGTGTATAATGAGGAACACACCTCCTCTATTTATACACTTCTCTGATATGTATTTTACACAAGTACATGTAGGCTCGTATTTAACCATTAGGTTAAATACCCCATTATAACTGACTGGGCCGACCCCTCTAGGGTGGTATAATAACCCTTTGACCCACATAACACATTTAGGGCCGACCCCCACTAGGGAAGTCTAATAACCCGAGTTACCACATTCCGACGGAGGAATAAACATCTCCGGATATACAATAAGATCTTCACGGAGGAATGAATCATCTCCGGAATAATAAAGCACAAATATAATATTCTTTGAAGTTACAATATCTCAACACTCCCCCTTAACGAGAAGGATATTATAACAGCATCTGCCCGAGCAAGGAGTCATCAACATCATACATGATACATCTATAAATCACTGGAAGCTTTCTCAACATCATCAGTAACTCAAGCAGTTACTGGAACATCACTGTCAACATCAATCATCAACATCACGATCTTTAGCATCGTCTTCACACGATCAGCAGCATCGTCATCACACGATCAGTAGCATCGTCATCACACGATCAGCAGCATCGTCATCACACGATCAGCAGCATCGTCATCACACGATCAGCAGCATCGTCATCATACGATCAACAGCATCGTCATCACACGATCAGCAGCATCGTCATCACACGATCAGCAGCATCGTCATCACACGATCAGCAGTATCGTCATCACATGATTAGCAGCATCGTCATCGCACGATCAGCAGCATCGTCATCACACGATCAGCAGCATCGTCATCGTATGATCATCAACATCATCATCATACGATTATCAGCATCATCATCACACGATCATCGGCATCGTCATCACACGATCATCAGCATCGTCATCACACGATCATCAACATCATCAAGGAATGATGTAAACCAGTCATGTACCTTTTGAACTGAAGTCCAGGGACGATCCAGTCCTATCTTTATCGAAGACATACGTCTACGGCTCTTCTTTCGGACTTAAGTCCAGGAATGATCCAATCCCTTCATTATCGGAGACATACGTCTACGGCTCTTCTTTCGGACTGAAGTCCAGGAATGATCCCAATCCCTTCATTATCGGAGACATACGTCTACGGCTCTTCTTTCGGACCGAAGTCCAGGAATGATCCCAATCCCTTCATTATCGGAGACATACGTCTACGGCTCTTCTTTCGGACCGAAGTCCAAGAATGATCCCAATCCCTTCATTATCGGAGACATACGTCTACGGCTCTTCTTTCGGACCGAAGTCCAGGAATGATCCCAATCCCTTCATTATCGGAGACATACGTCTACGGCTCTTCTTTCAGACCGAAGTCCAGGAATGATCCCAATCCCTTCATTATCGGAGACATACATCTACGGCTCTTCTTTCGGACCTAAGTCCAGGAATGATCCCAATCCCTTCATTATCGGAGACATACGTCTACGGCTCTTCTTTCGGACCGAAGTCCAGGAATGATCCCAATCCCTTCATTATCGGAGACATACGTCTATGGCTCTTCTTTCGGACCGAAGTCCAGGAATGATCCAAATCCCTTCATTATCGGAGACATACGTCTACGGCTCTTCTTTCGGACCGAAGTCCAGGAATGATCCCAATCCCTTCATTATCGGAGACATACGTCTACGGCTCTCTTTAGGACTAAAAGTCCAGGGATGATCCCAATCCCCTCAACTGTCCACTAAGGACTTCATTCTTGGAGACCTCATGTCTACGGCTCTCTTTAGGACTGAAAGTCCAGGGATGATCCAATCCCCTCAACTGTCCACTAAGGACTTCATTCTCGGAGACCTCACGTCTACGGCTCTCTTTAGGACTGAAAGTCCAGGGATGATCCAATCCCCTCAACTGTCCACTAAGGACTTCATTCTCGGAGACCTCACGTCTACGGCTCTCTTTAGGACTGAAAGTCCAGGGATGATCCAATCCCCTCAACTGTCCACTAAGGACTTCATTCTCGGAGACCTTACGTCTACGGCTCTCTTTAGGACTTGAAAGTCCAGGGATGATCCAATCCCCTCACATGTTCATCAAGAACATGTATCCTCATCATCATAGCATGTATCACCTCAACATGCATCATCAATATCAAAACATGTAAAACCACAACATGTATCATCATCATCAAAACATGTATAATCACAACATGTATCATCAACATCAAAACATATATGACATGTATCATCAACATCAAGACATGTATAACCACAACATGTATCATCATCATCAAAACATGTATAACATGTATCATCAACATCAAAACATGTATAACCACAACATGTATCATCAACATCAAAACATGTATACATCACAACTAGCATGTATTCTTACTAATACATCAAAACATGTATACATCACAACTAGCATGTATTCTTACTAATACATCAAAACATGTATACATCACACCAAAACATGTATACATCTAGCATGTATTCTCACCAATACATCTATCATCAAAAGCATGTATAAGTAAAGCTAAGTATTCTAAGTATAAGAGTCCTAAATCTAAATATTTCTAAGTAACTGGGTGTAGAGAACAGGTTACCTCATCAACGACCTTGTTGTTTGATGAGACAATCTCATCAGTAGTGACTATACTACTCCCCCTTTCGAGGAGGGTCCTTTTGAACTACACCAAGCTTGTCTCGGAAGTATTCAAACTTCACTCGAGACAGAGGTTTGGTTGGTAACTTATTCACTAGACGTAGAGGCTTGGTTAGTACAATGGTAACCTGTTACAAATTCAAACTTTTAGAGTTCCTTTCTGTTTCATATCTTGTTAGTTCCCTATGTTCTTTGACTTATCATGGAACACTAGATTCTATGTCATCTTGATACAACTCTAATTATCACATAGGATATCAGTTGGTTCTATCTCTAAGTCAAACAATCCTAAAGCCAAACTTCTTCACAACTAGCAGAGCAAGCAGCCATATATTCCGCTTGTGCTGAGAGCCACACTAGACTGCTTCCAGCTAAACCACGAGATCATGGCTAATCCCAGACAATAACATCCTCTCGATGTGTTCTTCTTGTCTGATACACTTCCTTCCCAAACAGAATCTGAATAGCCATCTGAAGTCATGATCTTCAAGATAGCATAGATCAAATTCTATCGAGTCCTTTATGTGCCTCATCACATACTTTGCAACTATCAGGTAAACACATCTAGTTTCCACTAGATACTAACTCAAGGTGTTCATAACAAAGCATATATCTAACCTAGTATATGTTAGATATATCAAAGACCCAATAATTTGACTGTACAGAGTTATATCCACTAACTCTGATGAGTTATCCCCTAACAGCTTCAAGTTGGAATCCATAAGAGTGGCCATTCCAACACCTCAAGTCATATTTCTCATCATACTTTCCCTGGTTGAGAAATATTCCTTCTGAGCCTTGCCATACTTCCAAACCTAGGAAGTAAAGCATCAATTTGAGATCTTTCATTTTTCATTTCTGCATTGAATGATCTTCTGCATATCTATTTGTGCCATCTCTCGTTAGATGGGTCTACTGATATGAGCCTCAATATCATTCGAACTCTGTGGTGAGTTCCTTCTTGCATCCATGTCATATGTGTATCATATTCAACCTTGTAGCAAAGGGTTGAGATCCACATCACCCATGGTGACATTAAGCTTATCAAATTATTATCGATCCTAGGTACCTATACAGAACCTGATTCATACTTCTTCTTTAATTACACCATACTTGGAGCAAACATCTTGTTGTGATTCTCTTCCCCTTTCTAAGAGAATCTTCTAGCCATGAGCCTTCTATATTTTGTTTGATTTGTAAATCTTCTTGTTTGAACATCCACCACTTGTACGATGTCCATCATTCTTCATGACCTTTCCTACAAATCAAAATTAAGTACATGATTAGTAATACTTCATAATCATCAAAAGATAACCCATTATGCATACAGATATCATTTACATAGTGATGCAACTATTTTGACCAATACTTTGGCACAACACTTTCCCATATCCTGTATGCATACAGTGGCTATCTAGATGCCTTCCATCTCTACCAGAACATACAATCGAGAGTGTGCACAACTCTCAGCATGTCAGCAAGGAGGTTTCATTCTAGACAAGCAACAATGGAATGTTTGTCCAAACATATGCACATTAGTTGTATACTGTTCAATGCTTTATGAATGTTTACACTCAGCATTATATATTCTAGGAATACAAATATGCATGCAGGCAATATCATTACTATTTCAAATAGCAACTCAAATACTTATCTTTTATGTTTGTGTGGCTGCCTCCCGCTTGATCTTCTGTATGTCTTTTGAACTTCTATTCATTCTGTACCACTGTGCATGCTCAAGAGTCATCCTCATGATCTCATACACAAACATACATTCATTAGTATATCCTAAATGCTATCAAAACTAAATAATCTTGAAAACGTATAGTCATGATTATAGTTAATAAACATTAGTATTCAAGATTTCAGGGAAGTCTTCTTTTACTCATGCATATCATTGATAAAAGATATAATGTGCATAATCCCTTGATTACTAACTTTATGAATAAGCATAACCAATCATTCCAAGTATACTTATATAAGGGATCCTAACACAAGGTAAGATTCATGGGAAACATACCTGGATTAGTATACCTACTTGGTTATGTACAACATACCTAAACAATCTCTTCAATGATTTAGAGATCCTGAGCTAGAACCTGCATGTCTCATAGGTTAAGCATAATATAACAAAGTCATACATACCTCGTAAGTAGAACAAAGATTATGGATGAGTCTTTGTCTTCATGTTTTTCATGGTCATGGAGCCTAATTTGTCTTTTGTGATGTACCTGTATCTTGTTAGCAGACAAACTCAACCTCACACAACACCATAATGCATTAGTACAATCATAAGTGTCAACACCCTAACCAATGAATATCTTCTATCATTCATTCATAATTTTGTTAAGGTGATACAACAAATCTAAAATCAAGATTGTACTAACTGTAATAACATGAAGACAAACATACCATAAACTTAATCATGAACAAATCTCAAAACATACCTCGATGAGTCATACCTATCGAGATCGCTTGTAATCTCCTTATGTAAAGCCTTAGCCTCATCTCCCTCTGAAACATGAACTCCTTCACTTATGTAGGTGACCAATCCATCTTCTTCTAGGATTAACCCTATCCACTTGATTTGCAAGAACTGGACCTGGAGCTGGATATGGGTTTGTCAGAGAAACCCCAAAAATTCAAACTTTGAATTTCAAACTTCCGAAAGGATAGAGATATGCGCCTTGATGAGCTGATCAAACTGATATATTCAGAATTTGAAAACTGCAAAGTTTTACTCCTCAATTTTTCCTTTGAAACTTTCGGATTCACTGGACGTGACCCTGAACTGGGGTTTGATGAATCCCACTCTTTTACCCCATCAAAAAGTTTGATCCAAAGGTCTAAGCTTCTATTTTTCTGAGTAGCTTCCAGCCGTGGTCACAGATTTCAAAAATTCCCATTTTTACAGAAGCCCTAATTTTCCGCTTTTCTGATCAAAGTCCCGAACTAGGGTCTAATCAAGCCCGGCCTTCTTCCCAACCAAAAATTATGATCTTGGTCTCTAAATTTCTATTTTGATGAGTAGCATCCAGCCGTGGTCTCCGATTACAAAAATTCCAACTTTCTTCAAAGCCCTAAATTCCAAAAGTCATGAATGAAAGTACCAAAAAATAATTCTGTTTTGACAGAAATATGTACCTGATTGTTTCTGGTGTAACTCTGAAATTTTTTATCCACAGGGTCTGAAAAGGTTTCCTGAGATAGCCTGACCTGTTATCTTTCCATCCTGATAGGTCTGACCTCAATTGGATTCTCTGAGAGAGAGTTATGCCAAATGTCGCAACGTGACCTGTTTTGGGAAAATACAGGAGAGCGAACTTGTACGGCGTGCCACGTGTCACTGTTTGACCTTCGGCCTCTGAAAAAGTTTTCTGAGATATATTTTCCTGTTATCTTTCCATCCTGACAGGTCTGACCTCAATTGGATTTTCTAAGAGAGAGTTATTCCAAGTGTCGCAATGTGACCTGTTTATGGGATAATACAGGAGAGCGAACTTGTACGGAGTGCCACGTGTCACTGGTTCAACTTAGGCCTCTGAAAACGTTTTCTGAGATAGTGCAGACTGTTTACTACCTGTCACTTTTTACGAAATTTCATTTGGAGCTTCCTAGCCCAATATATGACCTTTTTCCCAAGGTCACCTGATTTTGACTCAGATCTGGAAGAGGCAGAAACCCTATATTGTACAGATCATAAATCACAAAGTACAACGAATTAGAGGTTTTCCTTTGGACACAAGGTACCTGGAGATTTTATATTCGTCCTGTAATAATTTCAGATCCGAAAACTTCGCCAAAACGGATTTATAGCGAAAGTGCTACGATGACTGGTTTTTGCTATGTAAAACCCTAACCTTCAAATTGTCGTAAGTAAAGCAAGTGTCTTTAGTGCCATACCTTGTCTTCCTTCAGGTCAGCTCTGATACCATGTTAAAAATTCAATATGCTAAGACATAAATAGCAGCATTACATTCCATTTCACAATAATAGCATATACAGGATCACTGAAGAAACAACAAGCATAGCATAAACACAAGAGACAGAGATTTATCCTGGGAAACCCTCATGGGGTAGAAAACCCAGCAAAGCTTCCTCAATATAGATGACCAGCAATATACAAAGATGCAAACCTTGAGCATAAGCTCCTTCTCCTCCATAGCAGACCTCTCCTCCACAAATGCGCCTTTCTCAAGTGAGTGAGTGTGTGTATAATGAGGAACACACCTCCTCTATTTATACACTTCTCTGATATGTATTTTACACAAGTACATGTAGGCTCGTATTTAACCATTAGGTTAAATACCCCATTATAACTGACTGGGCCGACCCCTCTAGGTTGGTCTAATAACCCTTTGACCCACATAACACATTTAGGGCCGACCCCCACTAGGGAAGTCTAATAACCCGAGTTACCACATTCCGACGGAGGAATAAACATCTCCGGATATACAATAAGATCTTCACGGAGGAATGAATCATCTCCGGAATAATAAAGTACAAATATAATATTCTTTGAAGTTACAATATCTCAACACTTTCTTTAGAAGGGCTCTCAGAGATGTTCATCTCAAATACAACATTATGGAAAAGCAAGCCTATGCCATGATAAAAACTCTAAAGAATTTCAGAGTTTATGTTCTACATTCCCATGTTGTAGCTTATGTTCCTAATGTTGTTGTGAAAGATATATTGATGCAACCTAATCCAGGGGGTATAAGGGAAAAGTGGATAGCCGCGCTACTGGAATATGACCTGGAGATCAAACCTACAAAGATTATTAAAGGGAAAGGGTTGGCCAGGATCATGGTTGAGTCAAATTGGGATTTGATGAGTATGAACCTGTTGTCACACATGCAATAGGAAACTTCCCAGGATCCACTACCTTAGGTATCAGACAAATTCTTGTCCTCTCCTTGGTATTCTAATATTATATATGTTTTCCAAAAATTGCAAGCACCCCCTAGGATGGGAAAAAGCAAAGCTATATCCACCAAGATGAAGGCTGCGAATTTTTTCATATTGGGTGGTTTCCTTTATTAGAAAGACCCTGGAGGTGTCCTCTTCAATTGCATAGTGGAAGAGGAGGCTAAAGTGACCTTGAAAGAGTTTCACATAGGTTTTTGTGGAGGACATCATTACTGCAAGGCCACTGTTAACAAATTTCTCAGGGCAGGATTCTATTGGCCTACTATGTTCAGGGATGCTTATAAGGAAATAGCCAGCTGCCATGAATGTCAAGTTTTTGAAGGAAAGAGTAAGCTCTTATCTTTTCCTTTGAAACCAATATCTGTGGAATACCCTTTCTAGCAGTGGTGGCTTGAATTCATTGGAGAAATATTCCCCAACTCCTATGGAAAACACAGGTGAATATTGATTGCCACTGATTATTTCACCAAATGGATCGAAGCAGTACCTACCGAGCAAGCCACAGATACAGTCATCATCAAGTTTCTAGAGGATAATATCATGTCTAGGTTTGGGTGCCCCGTTAAAATAATCACTGATAATGCACAGGCTTTCAAATCCAAGAAGATGATCAAATTCTATGACAAGTTCCACATCAATTTGGGCCATTCTACTGCTTACTATCCCAAGGGAAATGGATTGGAGGAATCCTCCAACAAAATTCTGGTGAGGATAATCAAGAAGTTGTTGCAATAAAATAAAAGGGCTTGGCATACCAAGCCGACCTTTTCCCTGTATACTGATAGGATCACCTCTAAAAAATACATCGAAACTTCTACTTTCAAATTAGTATATGGAACGGAGGTGGTATTCCCTGATTCCCTCAGAGGGCCCATAATGAGATTGTTGCAGGAGCAAGAAGAAGAGCCAAACCCTGAACTAAGGAGATCTAACTAGCTAGTGGAAATACAATAAATTAGAGATGGGATACAGGCTAAAGCCAAGAAATCTCAGAATAGAATCAAGAATATGTTTGACAGAAAGACCAAGGCGGTTGATTTCCAAATGGGAGATCTAGTATTAAAATGGGATGCTAGAAGAGAAGACCTGGCCCAAAATTTCGATAACCTTTGGCAAGGGCCCTATACAATCACCGCCCACCATGGGAATAATGCTTTCTTCCTGCAAGGCGAGGATGATGAGCCAATTTGCAAGAGACTCGTTAATGGATGGTTCTTGAATCATTATTTCAAGTAAAAAGCAAGATTTTCGAACCACCCCCATTGTACATTTCCATTTTTCATTTTCAGTTAGTTGTGTTTCATTTTTTGTGATACGAAGAAGGAAAAAGAGGAGGGGAGTAATGGCCACTAGTCTACATGTTCTTGCTACCTCATAGGGAGGATAGCATCCCCATTTGGAGCCGTTGATAAAACCTATTATGGTTTCCACCAGGGAAGGTAAAGGATATCCTCCACTAAATCCCCAAGATCACCCATCGACCTGTTGCACCAAATAAAGAGTCAGGAAACCCAAAAATAGATAAGTGTCAATCAAATACAATCTATATGACCGAGCTGCAGTGATAAAATGAGAAAAACTAGGAATAAGGGCTTCTTCCGCAACCAAAGAAGACTGGACGGCCAGGATTGAATCGAGGGATCTGATCGATGGTTGAGAATGCATTCCACAAACGGTTATAAGAGACTTCTTCGCTTTTCCGCAAGCCCGCTGGTCTGGTGTCCCGCATTCTGCATTGCAGAAAAGAAATTTTTTGAGGATGTAAAAATGAGGTTTCTGATTCCCATAATCTGCATTGCGGATTGCAGATTGCGGAAAGACAATTTTCCAAGGGGCGAAAAAGTGAGTTTCCGAGTTTCACATCCCACATTGCAGATTGTGGATTGCGGAAAGATGATTTTCCAAGGGGAAAAAAGTGAGTTTCTAAGTTCCACATCCCACATTACGGATTGTGGAAAGGTCATTTTCCAGGAACGCAAAAAGTAAGTTTCTGAGTTCCGCATCCCGCATTGCAAATTGCGGATTGCGGAAAGGCAATTTTCCAACAAGCATAAAATCAAGTTTTCGAATCCTGCATTCCGCATTGCAGATTGCAAATTGTGGAAAGGTCATTTTTCAAAAGGCACAAAATGGAGATTCTGAATTCCACAGTCCACATTACTGATTGTGGATTGTGGAAAGGTAATTATGAATCGAAAGAAGTTTTGCAGAGCAAATCGCGGTCACAGGGAATGAAGATTCTCACATAAAAATGGTGCGTTTGAGAGTAGTGAAGAGGCATGTTTCAGTTAGTTGTCCTAATCAACCTAAAATGGCCTGATATGAAGGGAGATAAGGTGGTTTCCGTGGCCCAATGGTGCATTTCCAGTGCAAATGATTCCCTACCTCCACGCATAACAGAATCAGAGGTTGTTGATTCGAGCGACCCAACTCAAACGGCCTCATAATTACCAGTCCAAGTCTGTTTTGAATTATTTAGATGATTTTGATGTTTTGTAATCCTATAAAGATAGGTTCCGAAGAGGACCAAAGGGTTGGAAGTTTTTGTTTCAAAGAGATTACTTCTCTGCGCCTGTATTGAACTTGGCCCCTTAATTCAATGAGAAGACCCAATTCTGGAACTTGAGATTCCTGTGATGTGTGTTCTAATGTCTTTTATTTCCTGTGCATGTGTTCCTGCATTGTATTTCCATTGATTGTTTGCTTTTGTAGTACCTAGATCAAGACTACATGGTCTGGAATTCATGTCCCCATGCTCCAAAAGCATATGACTAGGTATTGCACCCTTTTCCTCTCGAAGTTGTAGGTTAGAATTCATTTGTAAATGCTCTGACCTTGTAATGGAACTCGTTTCCTTTTTCTTCCTTCACCCACTGATCATTTTGACTTGAAAGAACCTCATCTACCTTGCCTCTTGCCTCTACAATTGTGGTCTGAATCTGTCATTGGTGACAATAAACCCACCGAAGTTGACTCCATGCCCAACTGTCCTCCTGTTCTTAACTCCAACCAACCGAAAACATCCCTTTAATTCATTGTTTGAAGGTCTAACCACCACTTGTCCCAATAACCCAGCCCGTTTAAGCTATATATTGTTGTTGGAATCACTAAAGAGAGATCCCTCTCTGTGGTTGGAAAGGTTAGTTTCCTTCCACTAAAGATTGGTTTACAATAGCTACCTCATGGCCTGTCCTGCCACAACCCAGGAAAAGCTTGAGTGATAGCAGATGATATAGCTATGGTTTGTAGTAAGTGACGAGTATTTTATTATGTGTTTATTCACTGCACTCTCGATGTATATGTACTCTTGGATCCAGTTTGCTTATGGTTTGTATAGTTGTGGGTGATAGTCATGGGATCGGATGTTATTATCATATATATGGTTGTAGATGGAAGCCCTTGTATCTAGTTTTGTTTATGTTAATATGGTTGTAGGTGGCAGTTAGTATATATGGTTTCTAACACTGTTATTATGGTTGAATGTGGCAGCCTATAGATATTTTAATTTATATTGATTAAGATAGCTTGCAAAACTAATTTTGATAATGGTTATGGGGTTGTAGTAGATATGATTAATTGATGTTAGATCACATATTAATAGATTTCTCAAATATGGTTACATTCATGCTTTAATTTTCTATGCTTAGCATGCACATATGGAAAATGACATGCATCGCAAGTTTGCATTGTCTTTAAAAAGGTTGATTGTTTTATTTAATTGGCTCATTGGCATGATGGCCTAGCCTTAGATAACCTCATTATCTTGTGCATTTACCTTGATTCATATTTCCCTTTGGTTTCCCAGTGACCTTAGCCTTGGTTTTTGGCTTGGGGACACTACAAGAAGGATGGGTGGGTACTACGGTGACATGTTAAATGGCACAGGAGGAGGAGGAGGAACCTTTCCTTATTGGGAAATGGACCCGATAATACCATCCGACAAATATGACAAACTCGTAGGTGTATGATCCAAAGATCAATGCTGAGGGACATCAGGTAGGATGGTATATAGTTAACCGGATTGTGCATAAATAAGATCAAAATGTTGGGCCTTTAGGATGGCCTCTTCCTCAGTTTGTGTCATGGAGATCACCACATATTTTGAAATAGATAATTGGAGTGACTTGATGAACCAATCCAATAGGAACTAAGGTTGTATTTTGATTTTACACAAGTTTCATCATCTATGCCACTCGTGGATGTGGTCCACTATGTGGGTAGAGGTGTTCTGTCAAAAATATGTGAGAATTTCAAGACCGAGGTCATGGCGAATGGGAAGCTGAAAGTACGTGAGAAATGTGGTGGCCAATGTCACAAAGGTTGCATAGGTTATTCCAGGTAATTGCACATACCATTTTGCAGTTTTAATGGTAAGGGTTTGTTGAAAGAGGCAAAGCCTCACCGAGTCTTCCGTTATGCCATTAGATTAACACCATAAGTGGAATGACATGACGTGGTTGTATGGATCATATCCTTGTTTCCCTTCAAACTTAGGGATATCAGAGGAAATTTTATCCATCATAGATGGATATGTTTGATCATGTGCTATGGGGTCATTGATCAATTTGGCCAAATCAAGGAAATTTAGGCTATCCATGAAAGGGAGGTTGGTGTTAAGATTTTCCTATACTCCATCCTAGTCCTACTAGCTTTCCAATCATTTTCATTTTCAATCATGCATGCACTTTTAGGGTTTGCATGCATTATTTAGGGTTTGCATGCACTTGCATGCATCCCAGTCATCAGTCCCAGCACCTAGCTCTCAGTTAGCTAACCCATGGATCTTCTTCCTGATCAGTTTCAACCCTCCTAGTGCCTAGTGCACCCTCCTTTCACCTACTGCATGAGAGAGATGCACTTCTTCACCTACCAGTCCAGTTTTGTTCAGTTAACAAGAGTTCTCTCCCTGATTTTAGGCTTGACTCACTCTTAACTGACCTTATCACTCCGATGGACCTCCATTGTGACTAGATAGCATGTTCTGACTCCAGTTAGCTCCATGAGCGCCCTCCACCGAGCCTCCTTCACTACATTAGTGCTTCCATGTGCCAGTTACACCTACCACATTCAATTAGACTCAGTTTGATTTCTGGTTGACTATTACTTGTGCATTGATGACTTCACTGATGATGAGTTGGACTCCTAGTTATGAATTGATGAAACTCCACTGATTATGGATATGTCCATGCAGGCTAATTCGAATCACACCTAGTGTATTCGAATCCTGAACATTTTATATTTACCTTTTACTATTCAGATTAATGTAACATGTGTAATTATTCTGCCTCTATCTCAGCTCCTCTGGATCTATGTTCTTCTGCTCTATTCTTCTTCTGTCATTCCTAAATTCTCTCATTGTGAGGTTTACATCATCTCTTTGGATCTACTGTGAGCATCTTCACATGGTATCAAAGCCATTTGAGAGTATATTCTACCTCCATTCTTGAGAGTTTTTTGCAGGTATTTTGAAGTTCCAGCAGTTGCAGCAGTAGATTCAGCAGTTTCATTGTTGCACTTGTTCCAACAGTCAAGATGAGCAATTCGAATGCTCCTTCTCCTCCTATAATTCTCGCTCCCTTCAATTACTTCGAATGGAAGAGTAGTATGAAAATACACTTGAAGTCGAGAGGGTTTTCTATAATAGTTGAGGAAAAAGATGCCATACCACATACAGTTGTAGAGAGAACCAAGCATCTAAATAAAATGGATGAAGCCTTTGGATTCATATGCCTTCATATGTCTGATGATCTACTATTTCATGTTGAAGGATTGAAGTCTCCAAATGAGTTATGGACAAAATTGGAGAGTGTGTTTGGCAAACAAGATGGACTAAGAGGCCACATTCTCGAAAATGAATTGGTTTCCCTACAACCTAGCAATTTCAAGAGCATTCAAGAGTTCTTCTCAAAATTTCACAAATTGGTTTTACAATGCAAGCACTATTGCATCACTAAAAGTGATGAGCAATTGGTACTCTCCGTATTGAGAAAACTTGGATCTCAATTTTCTGTCTTTGTATCTACTTTCCATTCTGTTCGAATGTCAATCCCTGGATGGAAGTTTCCCACCTTAAAAGACTTTGTTGAAGCTCTCATTCAAGAAGAGGACAAACTGATTCAAATGGGTGCCATCAAGGCCTCCAAAGATCTAGCTCTTCTAGCTGGAGGAGCAAGTGGAGTGAGTGCAAAAGGGAGGCAAAAAGACAAGGAAAAGAAGCCATCTAAATCCAAAAGTGAAAAACACAAGAGACCTAATTGCTCCTATTGCAAGAGAGGAAACCATCCTGAGAAAGCTTGCATGCACAAGAAAACAGACATACTAACCAAGCTTCTTGAACAAAACAAAATTGTTGTTCCAAAAGAAGCAAAGATGTCTGATCCTGGAAGTGGATCTGATGATTTCCATGCATTGATGGCTGGTTTTTCAAAATCAAAATCCCTCCTCATAGATTCTGGAGCCTCCAACCACATGGTTGCCTCTGAAGAATCTTTTTCCTCTTTAGATCTCAAAGATGGGCCTACTATTCACATGGGAGACAACTCTCATATTTCTGCCAAAGGATTGGGTACAGTACATATGGAGCATGGTAAGTTCAAATTTTTTTTATTTGTTCCTTCTCTAACAACTAATTTGTTATCAGTATATCAAATGACTCATATAGGATCACCAAAGCAAGTAACCTTTGGTCCAAACACAGTAGAGATTACAGAGATCTCCACCAGAAAGATTATAGCGAATGGGGTTGCTAATCATGCCTCTAAGGCATATGAGTTCTCTCACTTCATACCCTTCTCTCTGACTATTCCTTCAGATTCTGATCAAGATCAGAGTGACTCCTCTTCTGATGAAGAAGAAGATCAAGATTTTGATGTTGAGATCATGGTTCAAGAAGATTCAGATCCAAAACCAACACATATTCTCAGTCTAGATACGAGGTCAATATGGGCTCACATAGTCCTTGCTACTACTGAGAACACAGTTGAGGATTCATCTGTTCACAGAACTACTAGACTTTAGCATCATGCCAACCTTGCATTATGCCATCTACCTCTCCATGAGAGATGCAGCATGATGATGGGGTTCTCTCTTGCATCACTTGGGAAGACTCCTCATGTTCCATTCGCTCCAGTTGCAAAAAGAATTCCTGGGAGACTTGCTTTGTCCAATACATCCTCTACACAATGGAAGGCACATCAGAAGACTACATCCACATCTAGCACCTGTTTTTGCATCCTACAGGGGATCAACTTATCAAGTTTTTTGCAAAATTTTTCACTGATGAAAGCTTCCTTCTTTTTTTCTTAGTATGATGGTTCTTTAAGTTATTTACTGTTCTTTTGAGGGGGGGTTATTTTCCCATGATGTTTTCCCCATTTCCTCGATTTATGGATAGTTCTTTATTTTTCTATCTTATTTGATTGTATGGGTGACCTTTGGTCTTAGTTACCAGGGCCCAGGATGGATTAAGGGGGGGTGTTAGGATTTTCCTATCCTCCATCATAGTCCTACTAGCTTTCCAGTCATTTTCATTTTCAGTCATGCATGCACTTTTAGGGTTTGCATGCATTATTTAGGGTTTGCATGCATCCCAATCATCAGTCCCAACACCTAGCCCTCAGTTAGCTATCCTTCAGAGCTTCTTCCTTATCATTTTCAACCGTCCTAGTGCCTAATGTGCCTTCCTTTCACCTATTGCATGAGAGACGTGCACTTCTTCACCTACCAGTCCAGTTTTGTTCAGTTAACAAGAGTTCTCTCCCTAATTTTAGGCTTGACTCACTCTTAACTGACCTTATCACTCCGAAGGACGTCCAGTGTGATTAGATAGC
Source organism: Larix kaempferi (assembly GCA_027924585.1). Classification (NCBI taxonomy): domain Eukaryota; kingdom Viridiplantae; phylum Streptophyta; class Pinopsida; order Pinales; family Pinaceae; genus Larix; species Larix kaempferi. The sequence continues at coordinate 8,685,246 of BSBM01000264.1, forward strand.
CTGTTCTGACTCCATTTAGCTCCGTGAGCACCCTCCACTGAGCCTCCTTCACTACATTAGTGCTTCCATGTGCCAGTTACACCTACCACATTTAGTTAGACTCAGTTTGACTTTTGGTTGACTATTGCTTGTGCATTGATGATTTCACTGATGATGAGTTGGACTCCTAGTTATGAATTGATGACACTCCACTGATTATGGATCTGTCCATGCAGGCTAATTCGAATCACACCTAGTGTATTCGAATCCTGAGCATTTTATATTTACCTTTTACTATTCAGATTAATGTAACATGTGTAATTATTCTGCCTCTATCTGAGCTCCTTTGGATCTATGTTCTTCTGCTCTATTCTTCTTCTGTCATTCCTAAATTCTTTCATTGTGAGGTTTACATCATCTCTTTGGATCTACTGTGAGCATCTTCACAGTTGGGAGTAGGTCATTCCATTGTATGTTGTGTGTGTTTTTCATGAAGGGGAGAACAGGGTATATGTGGGAGTGATCTTTGTCTCTAATGGGAATATGAGGGTGTTGTATTCCCTCCTCCTGAAGGGGGATAAGAAGTAGGTGGATTTATGCTAAGAGGTGAAAATAAAGTGTGGCCTCTTCTGTGAGAGGGAGAACCAAAGGGATCCAAAGTATCTCCGAGGGGATAAAAGGAATGGTTTCATCTTCCATGAGAGGATGAAGAAAAAAGGATATACACCTTCTCCAAGGGGAGAAAATGAATCAAGCAAGGAATGGACTCGACCGGATGATCCTATCAATTTTTCCTGGGAGCGGCCCTGGCTAGAGTATCTCTGTAATGTCCCTTGTTAGGAATTTTATTAAAATGGCAATTTTTCACTTTTTTTCCCTAGTTCGACCTTTGACTAGTTTTGATCTCTAGGTCCCAAATTTGCCCCAAATGATTTCAAATCTTCTGAGAAGGTATATGAATGAGATTAGAACATAAATATGTGTTTTAAGGATTCCTTTGGACCTTTAAAATACTTCTGCAAATACTCTTTCAATTCTGGCCAATGTAGGGAACTTTACTAGTAATTTGCCTTTGACTAGTATTGGTCTCTATGTCTCGAATTGACTCCAAATGCCTTCAAATATTCAAGGAAGGTGTATGAATGATATTAAGAATTGAATATGATGTTTAGGGATGATATATGGCCACCAAAATACCTCTGAAAACTCTCTTAAGATTCTGGACCAAGTATGCAATTTTACTAGTAATTTGGGGTTCAAATCCCCCTGGGGTAAGTATTGAAAATGGCTTCCCAAATGCCTCCAAAGCCACTCAAATTTCTGAAAAGAGGTAGGTAATGTATTAAGGATGTTATTAATGTCTCATTTGCACCATTAATTTATTATTATATCTGTTCCAACCCTCTCCCATTCAACTGCAAAAATCACCAATTCGACCCTTGGGGAAATGGCACTATTTCTTCTCCCAGTGCAATTAAACTAAGTAAAAACACTTCAAATGCTCAAGTACAGTACATGAAACTTGTAAAATACATCCATGGCAGTCCATTAATCACAAATTCATCAGAGAATCATCCATTCATTCGAAATCATCATCAATACATTGGTTCACAACAAGGTAGTGGGGAAATGGCATTGTTCTTCCATTAAAAATGAGATTTATACATTTCTACTTGGAATTTCGACCTGAAACTTTTTGGAGATGAAGAACAGAGTATTTACTTCATATTAAAAAATAAATGGGGCATTAAAATCTTCCCCAAAGTGTACAATAGCTCACCAAAAATGCCCTCCCTCAAGGATCAAGAATATGCCATCAAAACCGGAAATGGTTGAAGGAGTGAGCTGCAATAGAAGAAACCATGAGCTGCCCTGTAGCTTACACCTGCAAATAAAGACTCCATTAAAGCTCCAAATGAAAGGTCTGAATGGCCTTTCCAATTACCAACTTGGATGGGAATCTTTCACCCTCGAAATTGGCTAAGGCAAGAAACTAGTCATCCACTAGCTCTCCCTCTTCACAAATGCAATTGCAAATTCTACAAATGATCAAAATCTGGTTTCATTCTTTGTTATTGACATTTATGAACTTCTAATTTCCTCCATGGTTCGAATTCCTTCCAAGAGACTCATGCCAACTCAAGTTGGGAAGAGATTCCAAAGAACACCACTTGTACAACAATTCCTAGTTTCCCACTTCCACCAAATCACATGTGGAAGCATCTTAGCTGCCCTAACACCCTTGAGCGCCCTCTTGGAGTCTATTTTTAGCCCTGACATGTCATATATGTCATATGTCAGCCTTCAGGTCTGATTTGTGTCATAGGTGTCATAGCATCTTCATCATTGTTGTCATAGAGCTAGGGAATCTAGCCCAAGTGTCTCACTAGCTCCAAATTGCCTCTTCCTCTTCCATGGGAGTTACTCTTCCTCTATATTTCGACCTTGGATGAGTCATGCAATGAATAATACCTTTTGAACTTCCCCAAGTATGTTACCATTCACCTTGAATTCGAATTGGTGAGAGAATGATGCCAAGTGTAGTGGGGAAATCTAGCCATATGTGGGTCCCACTTCCTCCATGTGTCTTCATGATGAAATGACACTTTGATTTTTAATTGTATATATTTATTTAGCTCCTTTATTAAATATTTATGCCATTATAATGTTCAAACATCATTTATTATCCCCATTATTCCAAATCCCAAAGCTTCCACCCCAAACCTAGGAAACTAGTAATTTTCCTCCTTGGCAATTATTTGACCTTTAGCATCAATTTGACAAACTCTAATGAATAGGGCCAATGTGATTAGGAAATTGTGACCCAATGCCAAATTTGGGACATGACAATCTCCCACATGAACCATGGTGATAAAATGGAAAAACACCCCTCGAGAGACGGTATAGGCCTTGTAGTCTACGAGACTACCTTTAGGGGTTTTGTTCCTCAATGGTAGAATCCTAGTGACAAGTGAGAATGATGATGGAAATAAACACAATTGAACAAATGAAAAAATATGCCAACCACAATAGATGCAGGATGGTGCAAAGTGAGTGATATGTGCTATGTCGATTTAGTGCAAGATTTCCCACATGTAGGCTATTTTTAATGACAAGTTAGTGGACTTGTATTTAAAAAGAAAATAAGTGTAAATTCCCTAAAGACCTAACATCCTTCCTCTCAAATGTAACTGGGCCTTTCAAAAGTACAATTGATGGTGATAGTGGGATCCACACACCAATTGACTAGTGAAGGTAACAAAGAGTCAATTATATGGGTGATGGGGCTATGTCCTGAAAGAGACTGGAAACATTTCCCAACAGAAATATCTTACTTCAGGAGTCAATTGCACTCATAATTTCTCCTTGGTGATATCCTAAGTTTGGCCACTAAGATACCTGAGTCAAGTGTGGATAAGTGGTTCATCCTAGGCGGTATAGTCTCGCCTCTACAAAAAGTTGAGTAGCTCTTCGGAGAGGGTAGGGAAACTATACCTCAGATTTGAACTGCTTGGGCATGGTGCACTTCTTATTTAGATTTACTTTTAACACTTTCTAATAGCAGGATTTAATAGTACCCTATAATTCAAAAATGTTATGTTTCAAAAACTTAATGAAACTAGATTGGTGGGCATTAATGGATGCCTATCCCAATCAATCCTACCTAACTAAAATGTTATTTTGTGACCTCCTCTAGTGGATTTTAGTTGGTTGTAAATTACAAACGTTGGTTTTAAAAGGGTCTAATTCACTTAAGGAGTGTGAGGGAGGTATTGCATAATTCCCTTCCTTTCCGATTCACCAAGATCACAAGTAATGTGAGGTGAAGAGCATACTCGGAGTGAAAGACCTTTAGGTCCCTTAGTGTATGCTAGTGATACAAACACATGTGAGATAAGCAAATTGATTGTTGCAATTAACTAAAGAGTTTAAAGTAAATGTAAATAGATATTTAACTTAAACTCTAAAGATGCTAATGGTGCTTGCTAACAAAATGCTAATGAAATAAAAGTGTGCAATATAGGCATTTCACACTTCTCACCTTTTTCTGATTCACCAAGCTCACAAGAAGTGTGATATGAAGAGCGTAATTTTGGAGAGTAGAGTCTTTAAGTCCTTGCTTGTGTACAAAAGTGTATTTACACTACTTTGCCTAAAAACATAGAAAGTAAACAAAAACAAGGGATGTCTTGAACACTAGTGATAACAATGAGGCCCGTTGAAAGCCTCAAAGTAGGTTACCTAAGTAGATTTCAAGAGAGAAGGACTCTTTACTCCCTAATCTTGGTCTAAGTGGGCTAATTACTAAAGAAAAAATAACTATTGCAAGTTAATTAAATCTGGTTCATTAGTGAGCAGCCATTGCGACTGCAAGATTGTATGCAATACTGATAAAAAAGAAAATAAATAACAGTAGTGTGGAAAACAGAAAAATCAGACGTACAGTAGCGTAGAAAATATAGTCACTGGCGTGCAGTATCACAATTACAACACAGCAAGGTTGCGCTAATAGAGAGCATATTATTATGTGGGAGAGGTATGTTAAAATGTGTGAGTAGCGTCATTTTAGAAGCAAAATCCATGCAGGTAGCGAACTCGGGGCGCTGGGATCTACGCGACTGTGTAAACATGAATTACAGCCCAAAGGAGGCCAAACTCTGGGAAGAAAGAGTATGGGCCTCTTCACCTACACAAGACAAGTACCTAGAATTAGCTATTCAGGAAATAACAACCTAGTTAAAGAGAAATGAAAAAGAATATAGTTGATTCGCCATAAATACTGTTGAGGGAAAAATGACACAAGGGTGAGAAATCCTCCTGCTTTGGTGGTTAAGCCTTTGAGGTTGTCAAAAAGGCCCAGTATTGTAGTACAAAAAAAAAATGTGAGTGATCCCAAATTGGTCCTACAATCTCTTATTAGTAAAAACAAAATGAAATGAACTAAAAACTTGAAAAAAGGGAGTGAGTAAATGCAAACCACAACAAGAAGCCAATGCTTGAACCAATTTAGATTTCCCAATGGTCAATTTGTTAAATGTAGTGTCACCTAGGAGATGTGGGCTTCAAGGGAATCCAATAATCTCCCTTAGGGAGGTCCTTTTTGTCCATAGTAAATGATAAATAACTTGAGAGAACAATGGAAGAAACACTTGCCCCTTGGAGGAAAGTGGCAAGGGAGCTTGAAGAATGCTTGGAGGTATTGGAAGAGGTGGAATAAGTTCCAACACAATTCCAGTACTATAGCCTTGCTCTAATTTCTCCTTACTAGATGCATACCATGGATTCCTTTTATAGGCCAGGAGGTGGCCCAAAAACAAATAGATCCAAATGTGGACTCATTAACTCCATGATCTAGCTCCAAAGTACAAAAAGGGGTTGGCATTCAATGAAATCAAGTACATGAGGAGCCAAATTCAAATTCTTGGAGGTGACGGAGCCTTGATGAGCCTTCAATGCACCACGAGTTGTTGTGGTCCCACCATTTTTTACAGTTGTGTAGGTTTCGAAGGAAAATCCGCGCTAGTGTAGCGTGGTAACAAAACTGATAATATGTACTGTAGCATGGACAATCACATGTGTAAGCATGCTTCCTCTGTTTTTTATTGTCTTTGGGAATTTTTAGACTCATGTTTCTTTTTGGATTTGATGAGGATTTCTTTGGTGGGCTGTATGCTATATGTTGATGACACCTTACTACAAGATTAGCCAAAATGTCGCATGTGTGCAAAATGTAGGCATTAACAGGGACTCTTATGCACATCGAACCTTTTATCCGTGATGAATACAAAGAGGGATACACATAATACGAGGACTTTAAGGAAGTGTTTCAATAGCTACATGGAAAATCTCATGTAGAATTAGGTGACAGTAAGGCTAACTATCATCTCCAAAATGGGTTACTCTACAACTTAGACAAGCTCTGCATTCAAAAAGGTGAAATATTGAAGGTTATCATAGAGGCACGCACCTCCAAAGTTGCAGGGAATTTTGGTGTTGGGAACATCGTTGCTAACTTACAAAGGTATACATATTGGCCCATAATGAAAGAAGATGTAGCACAATATATTAAAGGATGCATGCTTTGTTGTTCAAGCAATCCTAATAATAGAAAGCAAGGTCTATACAATCCCTTACATGTACTCACTCAACCTTGGGAAAGTATTTCCATGTAATTTTTGGATTGGTTACCAACCACTAGGGAGGGACATGACTATTTATTTGTGGTATTTGATAAATTAAACAAGATGTCAATTATTATAACTTGTAAAAATACCATCAAAGGATAAGAAGTAGTGGACATGTTCTTCGAATAGGTCTGGGTGCACTTTGGGATACTAAGGAGCATCATCTCAGACATGGATACCATATTTCTCAATGCCTTTTGGACTACACTTTGGGATAAAATGGACACTAAGTTGAATAGATCAACAACATTTCATACACAAATAGATGGATAGGAAAAAGTAGTCAACAATACTTTGGTGCATCTTTTGAGGCGTTACAATCAAAGGCATCCAAATACTTGGGATGAAAATCTTATCTATATTCAGCACTCTCATAATATAGTTGTCTACACTTCCATTGGGAGGCCCCATTTTGAAACGTGTTTTGGATATCTACCAACTTAACCTATATAATTTTTATATGGACAGCAAAGGGGGGGAAGGGAAGACACCACATGTGAAGCATTAAGAGCTAAAAAATTCATTGATAAGATCGGGAAAATACATTTGCAAGTGAAAGAGACATTGAATAAGTCAAAGGAAAAGTACAAGGCTAGACATGACCAACAATGGATAGAGTTTGGTTATAGTTGAACAATGAAAAATTGTAGGGTCCTAGTAAGAAGATCAAGGCTCTTTGGTATGGCCCTTTTGAGGTGTTGGAGAAGGTGGGAGATAAATCCTACAGACTCATTCTACCTCATACATGCGCATTTAATTGATAGTGATTGTGGAAAATTTGAAACTCTATGACCCTTCCATGTTAGATCAGAGGGATTAGAAATTCCTAACTACCATATAGGACTTAGCACTTGATGCTCAGGAAGAGTTGGTAGAATACATAGTTTTGTAGAAGAAGTCTAGAACTACCAAACAAGGGAAGCATGACCTTTGGATGATTGGGTTGAAAGGAAACTACCATGAAAGACTAAATGGTACTCCAGGGTGAAGGGAAAGGAAAATTTTCCTCACCTCATTTAGTAAAATCTTTTGGGGATAAAAAGCTTCCCAAAATGGGGAGGTATGACTCGAATTGGATCAATATATATATATATATATATATATATATATATATTGTCATCTATTTTGGTGATTTTTGGAAGGAAAGATTGGATGAATTGGATTGTAGGTCCCATTTTAGGGGTAGGTCTTACTTTCTAGGTATTCAGTTGAAAACCGTATGAAACCTTATGGAGCCATTTTTAGGGGTTAAATGGTATTTTTTTTCCATTATGTACATAGGAATAAAATTCCATATTCTACACCGAGATATTTCTAACTATGCAAGAATTGCCTCAATCAAAGTTCGTAAGAGGAAGCTTTGCCTCCCACAAGTTGACCTATCTAGTTGACCACCATGGTAACAAGTGGGTTTTGCATAATCTCTCGTTACCTACACATGTGGAGCTAGTCACGTGTGGATTTTCAAAAGCATTCTAGAGGATCCAAAACACTAACCAGGGTATTTTTTAAGGATTATAAAAGTATACTTAAGTATAGTATTCTAGGCGATTATTTTGGATTGAAAAAAACATAAATATAGATTGGTAGGCGAATATTAAATATGAAACATACAATTTAATACTAAAACTTGTAAGTTTTGGCGAATATTATGATAAAAAAAACATATTTTATGTAAATACAGGCGATATTAGAGTCTAAAAATGACCAAATAGCGAATTTATTTTTTGAAAAAGGTCCAAAAAATAGCCAATTGGCGAAATTTCGCCCCTAAAAATTTCCCTGACACTAACCCTAATCAAGAGATGAGGCATGTAAAAACCCTAGAAACTAGCCTTAGACAGTTATCGGGCCATATTAAATGTTGATTCATTAGGAGGAAGAGGGATTACATTATTATGATGTTATTGTATTTTCCATAGCTGAGCAACAGTAAAGGAGTGGAGATTAGAGCCGAAAAGAGGAAGTAGGAGATCCTATAGTAGTTGTACAGGCCATAGTGTCAGAGGTAACTCCATAGTGAGTACCACTTTCTCGGTATTTGCATTGCATATTAGAGAAGAAAATAGCGAGGCATAGTCCTCACTACTAGTTGGGTTTTTCCCCATAGTGAGTTTTCCCAAGGTATATCTTGTGTTATTTCTGTGGATGTGTTATTTTTCTCTATCTATTTTCCTTTAAGTTCCAATTTTATTAATAGTTTTACGTAATTCAGCTAACACAATGAATTAAGTTATAAGATCCATTATGACGAACTATTCTAGTTGAATATCCATATAAATTTATGGATCATATTGGTATCATAGTAGTTTTCATTTAGGTTTTGTGGTAAATTGTAGTATCTAGGAGTTGGTGGAATAAAGAAAAAGTATTCAAACCCTAGCCATGGTAGATGAGACGGGAGAAGAATTGAGGGGAGAATATGAACAATGATTTACAAATATGGAAATACAAGTTGTTGATATCTCACGTAATATGTCAATCCTCATGGTGACTCTAGAGAGAAACATTGGAACTTTTGATGATTTTGGAGGCTCTAACTTAGAGATTGGATCATAGGGTAGATCATGAGACAAAGGCGACCTAGGAAAGGAGCCAAGGAAAGAGACCGAAAAATAGCAGCCATGTTCCAGTTCCATTACCACTTCCCAGTCGTTATTTAAGATGGATGTGAAAGTGGATATCAAGCCTTACTAAAATGATATCGATTCTTTAAAGTTGAATCATTAGTTGCAGCAATTAAAGGTATATTTTAGTATCCACAACATAAATGAGGAGCAGAATATTCCATTTGCTCAATTGAAATTAATGGGCCATGCATTAACTTAGTGGGAAATCCACATGGAGGCACTTAGGCTCGAGGGTGATCCACCAATAACTAAGTGGGAGGATTTCAAATCCCTCATAAATTCCCAATTCCAACTTATCAAGTATGTAGAGGACCAACGGATCCATTGGCATTATTTTAGGAAAAGGAAAGGGAAGAGTGTGCAAGGGTACACCACCAAATTCAGGAAGATGGCTATTATGTTGGGTATCTCACCAAGAAATATAGATATACTCATCACATATATATAGGGTATGCATATTCATTTACAAAAGAAAGTGATGCTCTTCAGTCCCAAAACAATTGATGAGGCCTAAGTGCAAGAACAATATTTGGAGAATATAGGCCACAAGAAAGGAAAACCAAGTGGTTTCAAACAGAAAGAGAACTAAGACACTTCCAAGGAGGGGAAGAGGAAGTGGAAAGGAAAATATAAGAATACTACAGCCATGGCACATCAATGCAAGGATCTGAAAATTTGTTGTAATCATAGTAACATCATGGTCACACTGAAGAAAAGTATTAGAAATTATATCTAGAGATGAACCCTAAGAACCAGAAGAAGGATGCCGAAAAGAAGAACCTTCTAGCCACTAATTCAAGCCAATAGAAGAGAGATGCTCAAATGTGGATGATAATATTTTCTACACTTTAGTGTAGAAGGAGGTAAATCTAAGTATCCTTCATCACAAGGAAGAGAAGGAGATGACACAACTCTTCTATTTCAAGATCCAGATCAAGAAGACCAAGGTAGATGCTATATTCAATTTCAGTTCACATTCCAACCTCATAGTAGTCAATAAGGTCAGCAAGATTGGTTTGGAGGTTCATGATCATCGTAAACCCTATACTTTTGGGATGGGTAATCAAGCATACAGAGATCAAGGTCACAAAATAGTGTAAGATCAAATTTTTTTTAAGTGCGGATTATGTTGATGAAGTGGAGTTAGATGTTGTACTCCTTGACATGTGTGGTGTGGTGCTTGGAATCCCCTACACGTATATGATGTATGTAGTCTTCATGAGGAGAGAAAACCAATACCGCTTGATCAAGTATGGGAATCCATTCATCATCGATGCACATAAAGGTAAATCAAAGATATTACTGGTAAGTGCCAACCAATCCAAATTTTTGATTAGTACAAGTCAAAAATGTGTTTTCTTTTTCTTATGAGAGAGTTAGTCAAGTGATGAATCGGTAAGAGTAAAGGCATCCTTGGAGAGATGTACCAAAAAGAAAAATTATCAGTTGGGGGAGTTTCTACAAGCATATAAAGGATTTTTCCAATATCATAAAGGGATACCACCTAAGAGGGAAGTGGAGCACAATATACAGTTGTTGTCTGACTTCCCATTACCAAATATTGGGTTTTATAGACTGGAAGTTCTAGAAGCAAATGAAGTGGAGAAGCAATTGCGGCATGCCAAGAACTTCACTAAGTTGGTTCTCAAGTTAGGATACCACCAAGTACATGTCAAAGAAGAAGACACATGGAATACCGCATTTAAGACAATACAAATCTCATATGACTGGTTGGTCATTCCTTTTGGTTTATGTAATGCACAATCTACAATCATGATACTGATGAATGATGTTTTGTGCCCATGTTTAGATTCATTCATTATAGTGTATCTCGATGATATATTGGTTTATAGATCTACCTGGGAGGAGCACATTTCACATCTCATGTAGGTGTTAGAGACTCTGAAAAAGCTCAGTTGCTGGCTATTCTCAAGAAATGTGAGTTCACTTAGAAATCACTGGTGTATTTGGTGTATGTGACCCTGCAAATATGGAGGCCACTATAAAATGGCCATTACCTATTAATGTCATTGAAGTTAGAAGCTTTGATGGGGAAAAATGATACCTATGGAATTGTATCGCTTCCTTTTCAACAGTAGTTGCACCACTCCATGGCATAATAGCGAGTTGTAATACTTTCCAGTGGGGAAAGAATCATCAAAAATATTTCAATGAGATCAAAAGAAATATTATTTAAGCACTAGTTCTCACATTTCCTAACTTGCAGAAGCCTTTCAAAGTGGAGATAGATGCAAGTGGGTATACCATGGGATATTTTTTTATGCAAGGACGTAAGTTTGTATGCTATCATTCTGAAATATTTCATGGATGAGTCCTAAATTACCCTACCTATGATAAGTAAATGTATGCCCTACTTAAATTTTTTAAGAAGTAGAAGCACTATATGATGGAAAAGGAAACCATTATCCACATAGATCACCAACCATTGCAATATTTCCAATCCCATAGTAAGATGCAGTAAACCAAACATTACAAGTGGATGGGATTTTTGAAACAATTTGATCTATTCATCAAGAAAAAGAAGCACACCACTAATAAGTTGGTAGGAATGCTTTCAAGGACACCCACATCCAAGATCATAGATTTGGGGACTCTTATGCACATGGAACCTTTTACCCATGATGCATACAAAGAGGGATACACATAAGCTAAGGACTTCAAGGAGGTGTTTCAACATCTACAGGGCCAATTTCATGTAGAAGAAGGTGATAGTTAGGTTGACTATCATCTCTATAATAGGTTACTCTACAATCTAGACAAGCTATGTGTTCCTAAGGCCGATGAAATATTGCATCTTATAAGAGAGGTGCACACCTCCAAAGCTGCAAGGAATTTTGGTGTTGGGAATACAATTACTAAATTACAAAGGTTATGTGTATTTTCCCAAAATGAAAGAAGATGTAGCACAATATATTAGAGGATGCATGATTTGTTGTACCAACAAGATTGGTAATAGAAAGCAAGGTCTATACCATCCCTTACATGTGCCCACTTAACCTTGGGAAAGCATTTCCATGGATTTTGTGGGTAGGTTACCAACCACTAGGAAGGGACATGAGTCTTTATTTGTGGTAGTTTACATATTTAGCAAGATGTGCAGTCTTATGCCTTGTAAAAAGAGAATTAAGAACAAGAAGGGGTGCACATGTTGTTTGATTGAGTCTGGGTGCAGCTTGGGATACCCATGAGAATCATCTCAAATAGGGATACCATATTTCTCAGTTCCATTTGGATACACTTTGGGAGAATATGGACACTAAGTTGAATAGATCTACAACATTCCATCCACATACATATGGACATGCAGAAGTAGTCCACAAGAATATGGTGTGAGGGGTTACAATCAAAAGCATATAAATACTTGGTATGAAAATATTATCTATATTCAATTATCTTATAATATATTCATACACACTTCCATTGGTAGGTCCCCTTTTAAACTTGTTTTGGATATATGCCACCTTCACCTCTAGATGTCATATATGGATAGTAGGGGGGAGTGAGGGAAGACACCAGAGGTAAAGCATTAAGGGTTGAAAATTCACTTACAAGATCAGGAAAATGCATTTGCAAGTACAAGAGACATTAAAGAAGTCACAAGAAAAGTACAAAGCCAAACATGACCAACACAGGGTTGAGAAATTATTCAAAGTGGGGGGTATAGTTTCATTACATCTAAATAAGGAAATACTATAGGGTCTTCGTATGAAGATCAAAACTCCATGATATAGCCCTTTGGAGGTATTGGAGAAGGCGGGAGATAATACCAACATATTCAATCTACCCCCATACATGTGCATTTACTTAGTTGTGAATGTGGAAAATTTGAAACTATATGAGCCTTCCATGTTAGATCAGGAGGAGGAGCAGGTCCTACCTACTATTAGAACTAAGAAATTTCAAAGAGTTAGCAAGAGATCATTAGCCTCAAGGATCCCATAAGGATAAAAAATGTTATATTTATCCATCGGGAGATAAGGGAGAGATTCTTCAAGTGAATGAAGCAGTAGAAACCGTGGGCCGCCGACCGAGTGCTAAGGAAAGGGGCATTGAATGGTATGATAAGAACAACATCAGATCCTATCATATATATGGTTACAATTAATGGAAATCCCATAAAGTAAAAGGGAGATTAGTAAATACGCCTACGATCTAATCAAATGAAAAAGGTGGAAGATCAATGAGCTCAAATTGATAGCGTTCTAATAAAGTGCACCCCAATTAATTTTGGCCTGAGGAGACATTCCCTCGAAAACAACTGAAGACATGTGGAAGAAAATTATTGGTCGTGCCTCCCTTGAGAACTTTTTCAATACCACCGTGTCTTGTGGGCGTTACCACTTATGGAAATTGGGGTGATTTCCCCCCGAAGTGTAGTTTTACAAAATCTCCACGCATGCAAAGGGTGACCACTTGGCATCCACGTCAGCGCACCTCTAGCAGAGACGTTCCAAAGAGGGCCCCACTGACATCATCCCATCGTCAGTTAGTTTCAAATAAAAGGACTCCAAAGCGTAAAATTTTCAAAAAACATTAGCCGTTAAAGTGGTAATTTCTCAATTTTAAAACCATTGTTGTTTATCAAAGAAGATCCAATGCTTCCTTGTACTTGACCGGTCGAATTCAACAACCAATAGTCCCAGAGAACCTTTGAGTTTAACCATTGAGTATTTACTATTTCAACTGTGAAATATAATCACATGGTGATCATAATATTGAATAACACTTCTCACACAAATTGCTAGTCTAGAATTGTCAAGAACACTGAAAATCAAACTCAAAATTATGCACAATATTAAACTGTATAGCATAAATGTACATCATCCAACCATGTACCATAAAGTGGCTGAAAATATATAGAGTTACATCATAAATTCGAATTGTTTTGGAGGCATTTGAATTAGTCACAAAAGCAGGCTTACTAAACTAGCTAAAACCCCCAAGGTAGAAACATCTCTCTCCAACTCACTCAAGATGGTCACAAATTGGCTAAAAATATTTTGGAATGTGAAGTAGAATGAAAAGGGAAAAAGTGTTGAAATTTGGTTGAGCTTTGATCTTTAATTATTTTAGATGCAGAGACTTGAAGCAATGAGACAATTCAATCCATGAAATTCATACAACCATACACAAGATATACCCTGGGGAAAATACTCAAAATTATGAGAACAAAAGCCCCAACAATTCTTCTCAGTATAATATAATGGATAGAAGAGAATTATTTCTTTTACAACATATCATATTGCTTTCGGAAGTTAAGAGATCTTCAAACACTCTTGATGAAGATACAGAAGCAATAGAGAATAGAGATCAATCGGATGTGTTCCCAACACAACAATAACAAGCACGAACAATACCCTGCACAAAGAGAAGTGCCTTTCCTTCAATGGAGAAGAGAATTCACTTCGCATTGGATTTATCAATCCCATATAACATATTTTTACATTATTCTCCTCTATTTTTAATTTCTAACTTCAGGATGAACTCTCCCTCAAACTAGATGTAGTAATCTTGCATGCAGAGGTGCGCCCCACTTCTCATGCATTGCTTTATCTCACTGATTTGTCACTTAGGATGAACTCAAATCTTAAATGAAATATTTCCCACTTAGTTAGGTGGCTAACTTAAGTTTCGACATCCAAGTGTCACAACTCATGTGTCATCTTTTAGTTTAACATAAGTGTCGTCATGCAATAACACTTAGTTAACTAGATCTTCTTTGTTGTCCCTTAGTTAACTCTCTTTAATTGAAGTATCATCTTTTAGTTTAACTAAAGTGAAAACACTTTAGTCAACTAGTCCTTCTTATTTAACACTTACTTAACTGAAATCATGCTGATCATGGAAAATTTTAGGGGCTAATCTTAGCCCATAAGCTAAATGTAGGGGTTTTAATTTTTTAGTGGGCTATTTTTTAATTAAACCATCATTTACTATGATTAGCCCAATTTTTATATATTTATTTTTAATAAATGGCACATTAGTCCCATAAAATAAATAAAGAGACCGTAAATCTAACTGTTTAGTCCTTGCTTGATTAGACTTGGAGCTCCCATAGCCCGTAAAATAAGCCTACTCCCTCTAATTCGCCCAAATCTATAGAAATGGTAGTTGCTGAGTGTAAATTCGCCCTTGAGCATCATGGAAATTGGGTTTTTTTGGTAAATTTGCCCTTGAGCGATCATGGAAATCGGGTTTTTTTGGTAAATTCATCCATAATATATAGAGTGAAATCGATTTTCAATTTTAATTCACCCCAAATCGGGTTTATTGATAAATTCGTCCAAGTAGCCCATATATATATGATGTTTTCCACTTGGTAGTTATCATAGCTTAACGATTTTGGCTTTCTTCAAATTTCAGGATTCTAGGCCTGTGGAGCAAACACCCGATGAAAAATGCACAATGCAGAACCCCAACTTTGTATTTATGGTCATAGACAAGGCCCCATTCAGAGACCGTGGAAACTCCGCTTCCTCCGTCCCAGTTGAGGAAGCATGATCCATGGAGCATATAGATCCCGTAGGGCTACAGGATCCAAACCCTCGCCCCATGGAAATGAGATCGTCAAGGGGTTTCTCTATGTTGCAGTGCCATTGGGGTTCATGGTCAGCGAAAATCATAACCATTGTATGGAAGGGCTCCAAAGTCCATGCGAGACTAGACAGAACAAAATGCTTGAGCTGCCATCATCTGAATTCTCCCGTCTATCTCTGTAGCATGTCATTGATGTTGATTCTCTCTGTCACGTACATCGTTTATTCATCTTTAGTCATCTGTGCGGTGGGCAGACAACAAGGGATACGTGACATAGAATGATACCATTGGCACCTTTGAAGCATTGCACAAATTTACCACGAAGCTGACTATTACCCGTCATCAGCTGGATTGGTTTACCGACTATTTGGATCAGCTGGTCCTTCCTATTTTTATCCGTTCTTGCCATGAATCTCGTCAGTTTACCTGATGTCATAGCCTATTTTTATCCTTACTCTTGTCAGTTTACCTGATGTCACGGTGTTGTAGAGAGCTTGACTCTCTCTACATTCAAATTATATGTGCATTACTGGTTAGTCCATTCATAAATTGTTTGGATTTCAATACTGCAGTGCAATCCAACCCTACCATAAAATCTGTGTATAGTCTTTAAGAAAGCCCACCAGGCGTTGCAACTGCAACCCTACTATAAAATCCGTGTATAGCCTTTAAGCAATCCGACCAGGCGTTGCAAAAGATTTGAATGCTGCAGCTCCATCAGAATATAAGAACAACACCAGCGGATTTTTCGAGGCAAGCCGCTTCGCAAACTGCAGCATTGGATTGATATGACCCTGCCCTGGAAAGGGCACCACCAGGACTGTGAAGCTGGTTGTACTCTAAACCCTCTAAAGATCCCATTTTCATAAACTTCAAAAATTAGCTCTGAAAAAATGTGTCCAGTAGATTGATAAACAAGCTCCTTCATTAAAACAATATATACTCGCTATGTCTGCTAGATTCTGAAAACAACTTGACAACAAACACTGATTCCCCCATACTACGAATGTTGCATTGCTAGTCAGATTCTGAATTGCTCTACTCGTATAGGTAGATATGTAAGTGTCGTGTGGGATATACTTGGATTTGAACCCATCAATAACAACGAGACTATAACGTCTTCCTACCAGTCTTGATAACTTCCTAATGGTCTAGCAAAAATGACTGGTCTATTAAAAAGCAACGAACAATATGAGAAAAGCCATTACATTACCTCCATTGTCGTGTTGCACCAGAAGTCTCCCACACCCAGTCAGAGAGAGTGATTCAGAATTGACCTCTATATCTATGCAAATTTTCATGCCAAGATACTACGTCTCTGGAAAATGTGCATAATTGAGAAACGAGGATAAATATCACAGTCCACTGCTACCAACGTGATTTAAAACACTTTTTTCTTTGGTTTGGTTGAATGGTTCTTTCAACTTTAGGCTTTGTTCAATGAATAGGGTTGGTACACAAGAAATAGCATCATATGAATCGGGGGCACTTGACAGGAAGAATATTACATGAAGGCAACATCTATCGACGAATCAATTTGTCTTTGTATCCAAAAATCTTGTAGGTTTATTTCAAAAAAATTTATTAGGTTAGCTTCAAAAATTTGATCCCAATATAATCGGTATAGTATTACATGAAGGCAACGTCTATCTGCTAGTCAAATTGGCTTTTAAATCCACATGTAATTTATTTAATAATTCGTCAAAGTAATAGATTTTGGCATCAATATTTATATTGCATAATTTTAACTGAGAATCACATGAATTGTTAATCAGACCAAGAGCTCATATAATTGGTCATAATATAAGTATATGCAATTTGAGAACTCCAACATCTTCAAGTCAACCTACATGCAGAACTCCAATGTCTTCAAGCCAACCTACATGCAGAACTCCAACTCCAACGTCTTCAAGCCAACCTACATGCGTGTCAAATAAAAATTGAATATTGATGCTTTGGGGCTCTTTGACAGTTTGAAATATTCACAAGTTATAAAAAATGGCTTGATAAACTGCCGACAGTATCACAACTGGTTCATTCTGTTTTTACATTGAGGTTGTGACTGAACAAGAAAGACATTAAGATGACGATGAACAACATGGCTAATTTAACTTGAGCCACATTCTCTGCGAGGAATCAGATTATGAAAAAAAAATTGAATGGATCTCTATTTGTTAAGTTGAGGGAAACAACTTTCAATTTCGTTCATATCATTGGTTTGGTCAATGCGATTCCAAGTTTCGTGTAAAATGCGATGGCTATGAACACCATTTCCATCAGAGGGGCCGATAGTCGAATGTGCAGCGATGGAGCAATTCAATTAAAGCAGTCACTAGAAGTGCAAATTCTTTATGTACTGCGCTCAAGCGAGAAGAAAATGGCTATCTTGATGAAGATTTAAATTTGTTGAAGTCGTTTGAAGAAAATACATGTACAAAATCGAAATTGTCCATGACGGATAGTTCTTTGAATAGTTGCTTACAATATGATGGCTCGTGTTATGCTAATAATTGTTTGGATTTGATGAAGAACAAGAACTTTAACTATATATTCGCTGGTGTCACTAAAGTCACGTCTTCATTTTAAGAAAAAGAGAGATATTTGAAACTTTAACCTTTCAGGATTTTTAAAATAATTTGAATGATACGTTTTCTGTGGAGGAGTGCAAATGTATTATGTGGAATATTAAAGAATGGAAACAATACAACATCACCCATGATTTTAATTTTGTTTATTGAAGTTTCATTTATTTCCTAATCGGTGGAAGCCTCAAGTCGTTCTAGAGTCGGTAAGGGTATAGGTTAGAGTTATTTTTTAACAAACGATTCTTGAAACTTTTTATTAAACTACCACAACGTTCTAGAAATTTCTTAAAATAATTTATTTCACTCGCTCAGGGTCTATATAATAACTATTGATGCGAGGGGGAGGTGTGTTTGGAGTAATAAGTTCATTATTTTTCTTATTTATTTATTTATTTTATTTGTATTTTTCTCCCAAGAAGAATTAGCAATGTTGTTGATAGCAGTGCTCTCTTAAAAACTTGGAGTGAAATGGAATGTTGAATTTGATTTGGTTTATTTAAGGTAGATTGTAAATCTTGTAAACTTTTTTTTTAAATTAAAAAATATATTAGTAATATGGGTTAATTAATAGTTTTGTATGTAGAAAGAAGGAATTGCAAACGTAATTATTAATTTACTTAGTTTAATCCTTTTTATCCTTCCTTCATTGTATAAAACTTAATCATGTTTAAGCGATGAAACATACAATCTTATGTGATTTTGAAAAAATGAGTGAAATAATTTATCAAGAAATCATTTTATGGCTCAACTATTTTTCCCTTTTAAGTTTTTGTTCATCTTTAATTCATTTTCCTTTTTCTTCATTCCTTTAAGTTTTCAGTTTTTGTTCATCCTTAATTCATTTTCCTTTTTCTTCATTCCATTAAGTTTATTAATTACATATATATATGTTACTTAAATTTTACTTTCTATCTTTGAATTTTTAAGGTTTTACATCTTGATTCAATTCTCAAAATTTATTTTTTTACTTTATTTATTCTAATATTGTTTATTTTTTGTATTTATTTTATTATTGTTTCAAATGTATATAAATAAAATAACATAAAATAATTTTTCAAAACATGTTTAAAAAATTATAAACAAAAAGTATATATATTAAATATAAAAATATTTAGTTTTATTTTAATCACATTCTTTTGTTAGATTAATGTAAATAATTTAAATAGTATTTGTTTTTGGATTAGTTTTTACATTAATTGATCATTTTAGCTATCTAATATTTTATTCATAGTTTAACCCACAGTTTAATATTTTATGGTGAAAGTGAACTGTTCAAATTTGAGTCACAATACGATGCAGTAAAACATAATTAACCATGATATTAAACCTCAAAACACATAAGAGCATAATTATTTGTTGTTTGTGCATGCTGCTAGCCATCATTTCTCTTTCTTCGGCCATTTGTTGGTATTTTATACTTGCTATGTCTATATGTTGTTTTTTGGTGTGTTGTTATCTGCATATATGCCAAATTCTGCAATATCTTTGTTGCAAAACATTCTCAATTCTTGTGCTTGAAAGCAGGTGGTTAGGTTTTTCTTTGAGCATGCAGAATCCATGGAAAATACCTTCCTAACATCGGATGTTGTTGTTATTGACATAAAGGAACCAGAACCTGCTACTTCTCCAAACCCCATGGAGAACTCAGGTCTAGCATAAGAAACATTTGATTTTGTGCATGTTTTTTCAATTATTATTTCTTCGAATGAAGGGATTCAATGGGTTTAGCCGTGAATTTTATCTAATAGTCGGAATATGATTTTGTTGCAGGTTATGGATACTAGATACAAATATGACCAATAAGCCAAAGAAAACGATTTTTTGATGTTTTTTGTTTGGAGATGAGCCCTTATTGAAGAGAGTGCTTTAATTACACAGTGAATGGTGTGCATGACAAACATGACAGGAACTGTATTTTAGCCAAAAGGGCTAAAAATCGACATTTTGTAGAAAGGGGATGGGTAGAGTATGGCTCCGTGCATTTCTTTGGCAAGTACTTTCTATTTGAATGGAAATTGTATGGTTATAATATAGTTGGGGTATGATACTTGTGAGTTGCATTGTCAAATGGTGTGGTTTTATTGTTGTTTTTCAATAATATTCCCAGAGTATGGTGAATTTCTATGTACTATGATAGTTACAGTGACGTACCAAACTACCACCAAAAGAGGGATTGCTATGTGATTATTTATTAATATTTATATCCTATTAGTATTTTTTTAATATGTTTTGTTATTACTATATATGGTTTTAAACTTTATCGAAAAATTCGCCAAGACTTCACAATATTTTATAATTTAGTAAAATATTTGCCAAGTATTTATAAGGTTTTATGATTTTGTGAAAGATTTGCCAAGACTTTGCAAGGCTTTATAATTTAGTGAAAGATTCGTAAGATTTTACAAGATTATATAATTCAATGAGAGATTCGCCAAAAAATTATATATAAATAATATAACATTGATAAAATAGCCTTCATATTTTCCTATATATCATGGGGATTCGCCCAATTATTATATATAGAAATTTAGGGGGGGGTCTTAAAATTTTGCCTGATGCTGATTGATTTACTTGAAGTGACCACTGTGAGTTCTTTAGTTAACTGAGGCATATATTTAATTGATGCTTTAACTGAAGCATTGATACTTAACTGAAGCTTTAACAATTCGAGTTCTCTTTAATTAGCTGAAGTGTCTGCATGGAAAATTTCGAATTCTCTTGATCTGTATGCTTTATCTTTTATTTCTTTATCTCTTACTACATGGTCAATATGTGCTAACTTTAATTATCCATCACATTACATTATACTAGGAATAATTACCAGATGTTGTGATCATATTATATTATTATGAACCAAATGATCATATGCTAAAGTAATTCACTTTAGAGGTGATCAATCTCTAAAGGATGCTCAATAGAAATATGGTGATGATGGTTAATAATACATCACACAAAATTAAATGCTTTTAACAAGTAAAGCATGACCTTTATATAGAAGGTCCACCTCTATACGAGAGGTCCATCTCATGGATACCTTTATACGGAAGGTTCACATGATAATCATGACTTGACACACAAGTCTGGAGTCTTGTCCAACAAGAATTTACAACATCATTACTTTGATAAAGTACCTCTATACGAGAGGAATAACCTTTACACAGAAGGCAATCAAAGTGCTCACCTCTATACAGGAGGATCAATCTTGGCTACACAATATTGGTTCGGAGAATGTCTCATGATGATGTATATTTAACACTCCCTCTCAGTGAGGGAGGCATTCTCAGTCATACCAAGCTTGTCTCGGAAGTACCTGAACTTTGTCACTAACAAAGGATTTGTTAACAAATCTACAATCTGCTCATCAGTAGCAATGTACTGAAGTTTCACTATACCTTTCTCAACCATGTCTTGGATGAAGTGATACTTCATTTCAATGTGCTTCAACTTGTCATGAAATAATGGGTTTTTGGAAATATTAATGCAACTCTAATTGTCACACCTAATAACTGTAGGCTCAATATTTTCACCGAACAACCCTGCAAGTAGCTTTCTGAGCCACACTGCTTCTCGGCGGGAAACACTAACAGCTATGTATTATTATTCGGTAGTGCTCTGGGATACAGAGCCCTACTTACTATTGGACCAAGATATCATATTTTATCCTAGGCTATAACAGTAGTCGGATCCACTCTTACGGTCCACAATGCTTCCTCCCTAGTATGAGTATGTATAACAAAGTAAGATGTCCCCTCCACTGGAGGCATATCTGAGTCCATATCAAATTATACCTCGAAGGTAGCTAAGAACATGCTTAGCAGTTGTCCAGTGTATGTGTCTCAGATTAGACATAAATTGACTCATAATTCTCACGGTGGAACATATGTCAGGCCTCGAATGTATCAATTACATTAGTGAGCCTATAAGATGTCTATATAAAGTGGGATCTACTAGATCTGATCCAGATCTTGAATCATAAAGTTCCTCAAATTAGAAACCATCGGTGTAGTCATAGGTTTGCAATATATCATGCCAAACTTGCGCAAAATATCCATAGTGTACTTTCCTTGAGATAGAAAAATTTCATCTTTTCTTTGCTAGATCTCAAGGCCAAGAAAGTAGTGCATTAGACCTAGGTATTTCATCTCGAACTCTAAGGTGAGCTCCCTCTTGCACCAAGCAATCAGATGTTCCTCTCCAATGAGAAAAAAATCATCAACATACATAACCAATATCAACGGTTGGTTCTTCACTACTTTTAAGTACAAATTTGGATCATCTTCACTCTTACAGAAACCCAGTTTCTGAAGATAGCTATCAATTCTGGAGTACCAAGTTATGGGGGGTTTCTTAAGCCCATATAGAGCTTTCTTTAGCTTGCAAACATGGGACTCCTTCCCATGCACCAAAAATCCTTCAGGATGTTGAATATAAACCTCTTCATCAACCTCACCATTTAGGAAGGTTGTCTTCACATCCATCTCGTGAAGTTTCCATCCTAGAACAGATACAAGTGCAATCATTGTTCGGATTGTGGTGTACCTTGCCACCAAGAAAAAGGTCTCACCATAATTGACTCCTTATTTCTGAGAGAAACCTATGGAAATGAATATGGCTTTAATATACTTCTCAATGCTACCATCTGTAGCATGCTTTATCTTATAAATCCATCTGGAAGTCACAATGGACTTCCCATCAGGTTTGGGAACAACCTACCAAACATCATTATTCATTATAGAGTTGTACTCTTATGTCATTGAATATTTCCAAACTTGTTGCTTTGCAGCTTCTTCATATGAGGATGGTTCTGAATCACTGACATGACTCATCTGTGCAACATACCTTAAATATATGGCATGTTTCTTGCACTCTCTAGATGAGCCTGCTAGTGATACATGTTTCTCTGCATTTTGTAAGATGTCTCGACACCAAGCATATATTCTTTTAGCGAGAGGTTCATTAGGTGACCTCTCAACCAGTTCTACTAGTTCTTCAGGATCTAGCGAATCTGAGGCATATTTTGGTTTCCTCCTCTCAAACTCTGAAGGGGTAAAATCAGACTCGGGATCCTCCATCTTGGAATCACATTAAATCTCTTTCGATCTTTCGAAATCAGCTTCCTCATGGAGGGTAACATCTCGGATGACTTCAATGTGTCTCTCACCAGGTACATATATTCGGTATGCTTTGGATGACTCGCTCTAACCCACAATGGTTCCTTTCTTTCCAGAAGGCTCCATCTTTGTTCTCTTTTCTTTAGGTACATGAATGTATACTGGGGTCCCAAAGATCCTCAATTGTGAGATGTTTGGCTTCTTACTAGTAAACACTTCTTCTAGTGCCTTCTCATCTAGAATGGCATGAGGTATTATATTATGGATGTACACAGTTGTACGGGTGGATTCTTCCCATAATGAGGTAGAAATATCTTGATCATGCATCATGCATTTTGCAGCCTCACATATGGTTCTATTCTTCCTTTCAGAAACCCCATTTTGCTGAGGGTTGTATGGTACTGTTAACTATCTACATATTCCTGCATCACTACATAGCTCATTAAATGCATTTGAATCAAATTCACCTCCATTACCAGACCTTAATGCATGGATGTGCTTTTCTTTCTGATTTTCAACTAGGGATTAAAACTCTTTAAATTTGATAAGAGTTTCACTTTTAGCCTTCGTGAAATAAATCCATGACTTCCTAGAAAAATCATCTATGAACAATACATAATATAAGAAGCCACTCAGGAAGATGCATGACATGGGATCACATACATTAGAATGTATTAAATCTAAAATCCCTTTAGATCTAGTAGAACTGCTAGAAAAAAATTTCTTAACATTCTTCCCAAGTGCACAACCCCGACATACTCTACCATGCTCAAAATAAAATACGGGCATACCTTTTACCATGTTTTGAAGTCCTTGTAGTGCTTTGTAGTGTATATTTCCAAGCATTCGATGCCATAGCTCACATGGACTGATAGTGTGGTGAATCATAGCTTAAATGTACTTCTCGGGTACCTTGTAGAGTCCTTCCTCTTGAACTCCAATCACAACAACAAAGTCTAGGCTTTTGTTCTTCGGCCATAAAATTGCTTTGTTATCCAGGAAGATAACTCGGGAGCCTTTGTCTTCAAGAACTAAAACTGAGAGGAGGTTCGTCTTCAATCCTAGAACGTATAGAATGTCCTCCACATGTATAATATCATTGGTTCTAAGCTGGAATGAGGTGGATCCAACTCCTTGGATCAAATAAGTTGAGTTGTCCCCCAACTTTACCATGCATGTGAATTCTTTATCCTTTAAATCGGTGATTGCACTCGTGTAACCAGTCATATGTTTGGATTCACCATTTTCAATCAACCATATGTCTACATTTGTGATGACGGATCCTGAAAGGGATGAGACAAGATAATACTCCCTTCTTGTCTCCTTTTCTTCAGATGCATTCTTTTGAGTGATTTCATCTTCTATGGCAGTAGAAGCATGACATTTTCCTTTCCACTTTGTTCTGCAATCTCTTGAGAAATGGCCTTTCTTGTTGCAATTGAAGCATCTATATTTTGACTTGTCAAATCCTTTGTTGAACTCCTTCTTATTTGGATGAGAGAACTTCTTTCGGAATAAGGGTTTATTTCCTTTCTTCATTCTTTACGTGAGGGAAATATTTTCTTCTTTTATGCACACTGACTTTCTCTGAATTCACCCCTTCTCTTGGAGGCAATCACGCCACAACCTTTCGAATGTATCCCATTGAGGATGGGAGACCATCAATAACGGTTTGTAGAAGATCATCTTCATCCACCACTATTCCAATACTAGCAAGTTTATCTCTTACCTAAGAGATCTTGGAGAAGAAGGAGGCCACTGTCTCATTTGTCTCAATCTTTAAGTTTCGAAGCTTATTCTTCAATGCCCTCTTTTGACTCGGGGCCTTATTCTCATATGGATTAGTCAATGTATCATAACATTCTTTCACGGTCTTCAGCTGTGTGATCACAGACATCAAGTTATCTTTTACTGAATCATAGATGATTCGTTTGGCCTTAGCTTGATTCTTATTAAAGTTGATGCACCCTGCATTAGATGTAGGATCCTCCACCACAGTGGATACATAGCCATCCAAGTCATGTTCCTCTAGGATGTTTAGAATCCTAGCCTTCCAAGTGTTGAAGTTTGAGGTTCCCTCAAGACGGTCTTCTGGTCGTACAGAGACCAGTGCCATAGTATTCAAATATTGTGCTCAACTTCTCAAGATCAACATAGGCTCAACCTAGCATGCAAAATTGAGCTCCTTCACGCCCTGAGCTCTGATACCATGTTGAAATTTGGTTGAGCTTTGATCTTCTTTTAGATGCAGAGACTTGAAGAAATGATACAATTTAATCCATGAAATTCATACAACCATAACAAAAGATATACCCTGGGAAAAATCCTCAAAATTATGAGAACAAAAACCCCAGTAGTTCTTATCAGTATAATATAATGGATAGTAGAGAATGATTTCTTTTACAACATAGCAGAATTCTTTTGGAAGATAAGAGATCATCAAAAAATCTTGATGAAGATATGGAAGCAATAGAGAAGAGAGATCAATCATATGTGTGCCCAACACAACAATAACAAGCACAAACAATACCCTGCACAAAGAGAAGTGCCTTGCCTTCAATGGATAAGAGAATTCGCTTCACATTGGATTCACCAATTTCTTATAACATATTTATACATTATTCTCTTCTATATTTAACTTATAACTTTGGGATGAACTCTCCCTCAAACTAGATGTATTAATCTTGCATGAAGAGGTGCACCCCACTTCTCATGCAGTGCTTTATATCACTGAGCTATCACTTAGAATGAACTCTGTTATACCTCCATATTCCACAGTGTCGCATCTCCACCTCAAATAGAGTTGACGACACTTCCCCTACTATTTAAACCACCCAGAAGAGACAAATGATGAGTAACCCTTGAAGGCAAATCCACCCTGTCAAGAATTAACCTAGCTGAGACTTCATTTACCCTAACTACCGCGCCTTGCTCCATTATGAGTGCACGGTAGTCCGTTCTACCGCACTATGCTATGTCCCTGACATGCGGTACTACCGCGTTATGCTCTGATCCGGGGGAACGATACACCTTTTTTAGCCCTTTTGCCATGGCTTGTGGGATTTTGGATTTTCGAGAGATTTTGAGGATTGGGGTCCCTGATTCGATCCTAACTCACTTTGTGTGATTAGTAGGCCTGATCCACTTAGTTCTCCCAATATCCACCCATCTCTCTTGTTGGTTAACCCTACCACACACTATAAGAGAGAGCCATTCCATGAGCAAAAGAGAGGACTCTTAGAGGTATCAAACTTATGATCTTGCAGCCTTGTGGAGATAGCTAGAGGAGGAAGCACTTGGAGCTGGAGGATTGGCTTGGACATCAAGCAACCTTTGTAAGCATTCTTCAAGTTTGTAATAAAGATAACTTGTCTTGTTTTTCCCATTTCATGTGTATTGCACAAGTTCTTGACATGGAATGTATCTAGTCTAGATTTGAATCTAATCTTTACATCAAGGTGTTTGGAAGTTTGTATGCTTGTTCCTTGTTTGATTTCAACAGGTTCTACATTGGAGCTTTTGGATCAGGAGCTAGAAGCGGGACAAATGTCAGATTGAAAGGTGAGTTATGTATTTCATCTCTTCTGAATGCATGTAATCTTGTTGTGAAAGTTAGTTCAGGAATTTCAAGGTAGCATTTGTTTTGTTTTGTTCTTACCTTAGAGTCAATTGGAAATCTGCTTTAAGTTAAGAGAATTTTGACTTATCCGTAGGGAAAAATTCTACCAACAAGAATGGCGACTCCGCTGGGGATGAATTCCGTTTGATTGATTCAGTTCACTGTCATCCATCTTTTGATTGTGATTTTTTATTGCTCTTCAAACCAGTTTTCAATTTTGGTCTTTTTGACCTTTATTCACCCCTCCTCTCTGTATTTTTTCTCCCTGTGTGATCACTAAGTCCCCTGGGTTTGCAGCAACCCTGAAAATTGCATCTTCCTTTTCAAAAGTTGCGCTTTTTCACACTTTTCCACAGTACCGCGCCCTCTGCATTGACTACAGCGCGGTAGTACCGCGTCTCCCGAGTTAGTACCAGAGCGGTAGTTTAGCAGTACCGCGCTAGAGCCTTATTCTGACACGCGCTAGTGTCTGCATACTGTGATTTTTTCTCCTTGCTTGGTTTCCTGAGTCATTTTTTCATCTTTCTCTGCCTCAGGTAGTGTTTGTTGTCCCCTGTTACCATTCTGTCCATTTTACAGTCTGTGTGGTGTGTTTATTGTTTTTTTGTGAGCTTGATTATTGTGTGAATTAGTGGCATTATTGGCACATAGGGTCACCTCTTTACTTTGAGTGCATTGGCTTGATCTTCCCATCACAACCAGACCGTTACTACTCTTCTCTGTTACTGAATTGTGTAGTTTTCATAGTCACATTGTTTCCATTACTTTTATTAAAATTCATATTGAAAGTTATCATTGGAAAACATTTGTGTTATTTTGATTAAAATGGTCTAGTAGCATCGTTGTGCATTAGGAAGTGAAACATTGAAATTTGCCACAGAAATTCTCATATTTGAAGCATCTTAGTTGTAGGATCAGTGAATTAAAAAGGAGTGTTTATTTCAGTTTGGCTCTGTTTACAAAAAGAAAACAAAAAATCTTTTGCTTTGGTTTTTAATTGCTTGTGAAAGTCATGCATTTATGATCGAAGAACTCTCTCTCTTCTATGGCTAGTTTTCATCGAAGACAAGGTTTATTTCGATTCATTCTCACTTGCATGGTTTAGGTCATCATAACACCACCAAGTTTCACATCCATTTTCCCGATTGAATAATACAACCACTAAAATTAATCTCCATAACTAAACCAACATTAACCTCACTTGGGGAAATCAAAAGAATTTGGTAGTTAGGTAGGACACCGGGGATAGGCATCAAAATAATTCCCCCTTGTCATTTTCATCTGAGACATAGTTGTTGTCCTCTAGGGAACTAAAATCCTCTAGTATTTATTGACACGGTCACGGCCAGTTTGTGGAGGGGCCTCCTGACTGTTTTTAACTTTCAGGGGTTAAACGACCGCGAGATTGAGAACCAGACTGACTCTGTGGAATGCTGCACTCCACTTAGCCCTAAGGCAACATCAATCATTGTCTTCCTTGGAAGGAAGAAGTGCCCAAAACCTTTTCCAACGTGTCATGAACGAGGTAGCTTAGTGACTATTCTACTAGGGCTCTTTTACCCAGGATCCCTTTTGGTAGAGGGATATCCTTCTAATATCAGT
This sequence comes from Larix kaempferi, assembly GCA_027924585.1. NCBI lineage: Eukaryota > Viridiplantae > Streptophyta > Pinopsida > Pinales > Pinaceae > Larix > Larix kaempferi. The sequence goes on from BSBM01000264.1 coordinate 8,713,515, forward strand.
CTCTCACGTTGTATTGTCTGACTTGGATTTCATCACCTTGCGAAGGATACAGCTTGTTGACGTCTCCAACTCTTAGTTAGGAGTTTGCTCATTATCTCATCTTTGTAGAGGGTCATTTTTCTTTTTAGTGACTGCTTATTGGCATTCTGGCCATTCTTTTTATCAGCTCGCTTACTGAGACACCGGTCTCAGTATAGATTTTAGAGCTTGCTTTTTTGGCCTGCGAGCCTTGCTTTTTCTAGCTCCTCTTCTGCACACTCGGCTACATTAGAGTTTTTGAGTTCTTTGTTATGAAACTGCCCCCGGTTTTCATTTTCATGTCATCATGTCAGAACCACCACGAAGATCACAATGAGTACAGGGAAAAAGCCCTCCACCACCGCCACCGCCACGGACCTCCGATCCACCTGCATCACGCATTCCCACTCCTCTTGGCCGCGGTGTTGGTCGAGGGAACATTCCACCGCCGATACATACTACATCATCAGTTCCGCCTGTAACTGTTACTCACAGCACAGTCTCAGAATCTCTTGCAGCTTCTGCAACCACTAGCATATCTGAGATTTCCACTGTCTTATTCCAGATTTATCTGCCACAGTGGACAACATTATAGCGGCTGAATCTAGTACAGCCCAAAATACTAGACCAGAGGTCATCCTCCTACCTGATGTCAACACCTCCCATTCACCAGAAACTTTTCACGATGACACAGACGGATCTGTTGGCACCACCGAAGGGTCCGACCAGGATATACCTGGCTTGATTTCAGTCCCGAGCGGGTACGTTTAAGTTATTGAAGATACTCGACTTCCTGACACACCTTTTGAACCTGATTATGGCTTCATCACTTTCCAGGCGGAGCTTCCACCTGTTATCACCACGCCACCCAGTGTTCATCCGCAGGAAACTAGTTCTTCTAGCAACGTACCTCGCACCATATCTCTCCCCAACCTTCCTCCAGGACATGAGATCATGGCCTCCATCCAGTCTAGTATGGTTAGTCTAGCAAATTCCCCATTAATATCGGCACAGTTTAAACGCAACACAGAGCAAATGCTCTCGACAGCTTCTAGATATCCCCCTGTTACTCGTCCTTCTGACTATCAGGATCCCAACATCCCGTCTAGTACAGAGTTCCATCACTCCTATGCAGACGGTTCCGAACCTTCAAACGTTACTATACCTAGGTCCCCGCCGGATCCCGAAAACCCTTTCCAGGACATGAACCCGGACCCAGTCTTTGATGGTCCTCCTATCATTGAGCACGCTATGGACGACGCCGATACCCCTGGGTTAAATTCCCCACATTTGCTTCCATCACCCATTTTTGGCGCACATTCTATGAGGGATAACCCAGTTTTTTCTCCGTCCTCACCTGTCAGATATGGAAGACCCCCTCCGCAAATCGGCACTTTTGGCGTCGTTGGCCAATCCACACTATCATATTTGGCTAGCGACGGAAGAACACCAATTCATACTGCTGGATCTTCCGTTTTGACCTGAGAATCACCTTCGGCCACTATTTATACGATCTCAGGAGGTGGACAACCGACTGCAGTGGTCCCCAACTCCAACAACCAAACTCCCCTTGGTGGGCCATCAACCCAACCAGTTGGAGGACAACCCTTTGTTAGGAACCCCATTCCTAGTCAACAACCTCCTCCTATAGGGCCATCAACCCAACTAGTTGGAGGACAACCTTTTGTTGGGAACCCCGTTCCTAGTCAACAGCCTCCTCCTATAGGGCCATCCAACCCATTTGCTGGAGGACAACCCATTGGCTCCATCCAACAACCCTCCCAACCAACAGCATCTGCTCAGTATGGTATGTACAATACACCTGGCAGCGGGAAACCTTATACCGGCATTCCAACCGGGCCTCATCCTCAACATCCCCCATCAGGTATGCTTCCTTCTTGGGAATCTCAAATCCCACAGAGTGGGGGGTACTCACTATTTGGAAACTGGAACCAAGCTGGGGGGCAATCTCAGGTTCCCCCCAACTTGAACTCTGGCTTCCCTTACCCTTCAGCTGCTACAACTCCATGGAACCCATCCCTTCAATTTTCACACGCTCCTCAAGGAGGAACGAACCTTCCATGGACACCACCGTCGCAGCCACCCCCCAACCCTGCTATGGGAAACCCTCCACTTACTCAATATAGTGGTAACATTCCTGGAACACAACAATTCCAAGGAACTTTTCCCCAACCAGGAGCAGCAACCATTCCTGGGTTTCAGCAACCTCGGGCTACCATACCTACCATCCCTACTCAGCAGAACATCCACCAACCGGTTATCAACACTCAACCGGTTAACCAGATGGCTTACTACCCATAGAAATTCCAGAAGTACCCCTCGAGAAACACATATGGGTATAACACGCAACAGTACGCTATGCAGGGCCCCCCCAGGTTTCTCTGCACCACACGATTATTACTCATACCCGAAGACTAATCATCAACTTCCCTTTTTGGCCACACTTGACTTACCTGATTTGTCGAGGCTCATTAACGATCCTATGTGGCATGAACCTCACTGGCCACCCATTCCAGCCAAACTTCCATCGGACATTCCCAAGTTCGATGCTAAGCCCGGGGAAGACCCCAAGAATCACGTAATGACCTTCCATCTTTGGTGTTCATCCAACTCCTTGATGGACGATTCCATTCGACTTCGGCTCTTCCAACGTACGCTTACCGGCACGGCAGAAAAATGGTACATCGATCTGCCACAACACTCTTTCCGTGATTTCAACACCTTGGCTATGCAATTTCTGACCCATTTCCAGCTCCCCATCCGGTATGAGACTGGAACAGAACTGTTAACCTCACTGCGTCAAACCACTTCTACACACATTTCGGATCACATCCATGAGTATCGACGACGCCGTAGGCTGATTAAGGCACCCATTCCGGATCAGCTACTCGCTGATTGGTTCACGAAATCCTTTTTTCCTCCCATAGCCAGAGATATCGCTATGCGCAGGCCGGTTACAGAAGAACAAGACATCTTGGCAGCCCAGTACATGGATTTGGTATACACTCAATCCGGTACTTTACATGAACTTCTTCCCCATGCCGCCCGTGTTACCACTGATCCAACGAAACCTACCACTGAACCCCCCATTGATGGTATTGTCGGTTCAGTCAAGGCCCAGCCTACTACCAACTCGACGGGACAACAAGCTTCTCCTTCCCCCGCTCTACCTCAAGCTGCTTCAAAAGCTACTACTTCTCCTGCTATTTCCTCCGAAGTGAACGCAGTTCAATCTACGTCACAACCATCCGGAGGAAAGAAGAAAAACAATCGTGGTAAATCCAAGAAGAACTAGCAGTAGAATCCCAAGCCACAACCCACCCACAACGACCAGAAACCACGTCGAAAGGCTAAGTTCCCCTACCTACTTTTTCAAGACGATCACTACACACGTGACTGTCCCTACAAGGACGAAGTCAACAAATTTGTTAAAGGATCCTCTCACCCGGCAGTGTTAACTGACCCTTTCCCTCAACAGCAACAGTAGATGGTTGCCCAAGAAACCCCACAAGGGGGCAACCTGACCAACCCTACCCGTGGAGAGACGTCCACAAATCACGAAATGCTGATGACAAGTAATGAGGAGATTCATATAACCACTCGTTCAAAGACGTGTGACAACCCTCCAAGTTCAAACAAACAACCTGAGATAGCCAAAGGAAAATCTCCTATTGAAGATCCGACTCCTATTCCCCCCCCTACCGGCCATCTCCATATTGAGAGACCGCTTACGGACACAGTGCTACGCCCACCCAAGGGCACCATACGAAAGGCGACATTTAATCCCAATGCGCAAGCTGCCCAAAATTACAACATTGTTGAGGATTTAGCTCAAGAACCTTGCGCCATGTCGACTCTCGAGGTTCTTCAACACTGCCCCACGCAGCGTAGAACCTTACTTTCAGCACTGGGGACAATGGACCCAGATACTTCAAACTATATTATGTTTAACTTGGAACATGCCAAACCTTGGCTTTCTCACCAGTTAGCCTTCCAGGTTCATACGAAAATCCATGGAAATAGCATCCATCGCACTGTGTTAGATGAAGGTGCTTCCACGTCGATCATGTCTTTGAATTGCTGGAGAGTCTTAGGCTCACCCGAATTCACGACTTCTCCCACTACTCTCAGGGAATTTGATGGACACAATTTTCAACCTTATGGACTCATTCCCTCAATTGGTGTTGAACTGGGGGGCAAAACAGTATCCGTACACATTGAAGTCGTAGATGCACCGTTAGATTACAACCTTCTACTTGGTCGTAACTGGTTTTACGCCATGACTGCCATAGCATCTACAGTCTTCCGGATTGTGCAATTTCCTCATGAAGGGAAAATTGTCACCATTGATCAACTCGATTACTGTATCCCAGACTCTCATCAGAACTCCGCCAACACCGTCCCATTATTGGATCAACCTCGGTACCGGTTCCAAGACATTGGTGTTGGTCTCATGAAGGATTCATCCCTTATTGGATTTTTTCCAGAGTTGGGAACCCATGTTCAACCAGTCAACATGATTTCATCAAATGTCACCCCTTTCAATGATTCATGGGTGATTCCGAGTCCCGCTTAGATTGAAGACTACGGCAACTCTATGCCTTTGAACAGAAACCTCGCAGCATATGAAGCGATCCAATCAGCCACCGATTGGGTCGACTGTCCTACCCATCATACCGCGGCACGGCTCTCGTCTGAGACTCATTCATACCCACCACTTATCGATCCTCTCAATTTGATTTTTCCCACTGACGAATCAATTATGGAGGTTATGTGCGATGATGAGCCACCATGGGGAGATTTTCATCATCGATCTTCATTCCCCACCATTCAGACGCTTGAGCCCAACACAAAACCCAGTACTTCACTTGGGATGGTTCAAACCAAGTTCCCCACTTCCCTCGACGAGGTATTTTCCAAAGGAAACTTGGCTAACCTTATGGCAACCACTCCCATAGATATTTCAGTGAAGCCTGGTATCGTGGAAAACATACATATCGACAAAACATGTACTCCCCTTGAAATGGAGTTCTATAGTGCCTACTTCAAAACCTTCCGCGATGTTTTTGCTTGGAGTTATGAAGAAATTCCAGGAATAGACCCCTCGATTGTGGTCCATGAAATTCCAACCTTCCCTGGCACCCGACCTGTTCGGCAGAAACTTCAACCCATCCATCCTCGTAAGGCAGCCGCTATTAAAGTAGAAGTCAAAAAACTTTTGCGTGCCGATTTTATCTATCCTGTCCCATTGAGAGAATGGGTATCTAACATCGTTCCTGTAGCCAAGAAACAAGGAACGATTAGAGTCTATGTCGATTACCACGACTTGAACAAAGCTTGTCCAAAGGACAACTACCCAACTCCGTTCATCGACCAGATCATCGATAACTGCACCGGGAGTGTCATCTTTTCATTTATGGATGGATTTTCTGGCTATAATCAGATCGATATCCTCCCAGCCGACCAGCACAAAACATCCTTTATCTGCCCTTGGGGGATTTTCGCATATCGAAAGTTACCTTTTGGCCTTAAAAATGCCGGGGAAACTTTCCAACGGGCGATGTCATATGCATTTCACGACATCAAACATATTGTAGAACCATATCTTGATGATCTTCCCGCTCACTCTCGGACCCGGGAAGACCATCCTGACCACTTAAGTGCCATTTTTGAAAGGTGCCATCGCTACAATATACGTTTGAATCCGCATAAGTGCGTCTTTTGCGTAGAAGCTGGAAAACTTTTGGGCTTCATAATCTCCAAAAGAGGGATACGTTTAGATCCTGCGAAGGTAGAAGCTATCTTAGCCCTGCCTTCCCCCACCAACATTCCAGAACTTCAAAGTTTGCAAGGGCATGCAAACTTTCTACGTCGTTTCATCTGTAATCTTTCCAAGATAAAAAAAGGCTATATGAGGCTTCTCAAGAAGAACGTTCCCTTTATCTGGGATGACGAAGCCCAACGCTCCTCTGATAATCTAAAGGAAGCCTTAACCAAAGATCCGGTGATCCAACCCCCCGATTACACACGGGATTACATTCTTTATCTCGCAGCTTCGACTTCCACCATCGGTATGGTGCTAGTCCAGGAAGACCAAAATGGCATAGAACATGTGGTATACTATCTTAGTAAGAGTCTTTTCGACTCCGAAACTCGTTATTCACATGTTGAAAAACTGGCTCTGGCAACAGTATTTGCTGTCCAGAGATTCTGTCATTACATTCTACTCCGTCGGACCACTGTTATAGCCGATTTCAATCCAATGTATTATATCCTCACGCGTAAAGTGCTTGGGGGCAAATATTCTCATTGGATCATCATCCTTCAAGAGTTCGACTTGGAATTTGTCAAAGCCAAGTCCAAGAAGTCTTTGGTCTTTGCGGAGTTGATTTGTAACTTGCCCCGTGCTACCGAGCAATCCGAGCCCATCGATTCTCTTCCTGATGAATCATTGTTCCTCATTAGCACGTCTGATCCGTGGTACGGGGATATTCTATTATATCTCCAAACCCAACGCTTCCGCCCTGACCTCACTCACGATGAACGTCGACGCATCCGACATCACGCAAAATACTACCTCATAGTCAACGATACTCTTTATCGACGTGGTGTCGACACCGTTCTTCGACGCTGTTTGACCTTAGATGAGGTGGAACGTGTTCTTAATGACTGCCACGCTGGAGCATGTGGTGGTCATCTCTCTGGGATGGCTACGGCCCAGAAAATACTGCGAGCAGGATACTTCTGGCCCTCAATTTTCAAAGACTGCAATGAAACAGTCAAGAAGTGTCCACCATGTAAATTCTTTCATAGCAAAACACGCTCGCACCCTGCTCCACTCCATCCTGTTATTGCCGTCGACCCTTTTTCCAAATGGGGCATAGATTTCATGCACTGTAAGCCCACTTCAGCCGCGAGGCATAGCTATGTCATAGTAGCTGTCGACTATTTCACAAAATGGGCTGAAGCGATGCCTACGTATGCTGAGGACGACAAAACAACAGCACAATTCATATTCAATCACATTATAGCTAGATTTGGTGTCCCACAATCCATTGTGACCGATCATGGCTCCCACTTCAGGAACCATATGATCGAAGAACTAAGTGCCAAGCTGAGTTTTCGCCATGAAAACTCAACCCTGTATTACCCACAAGCCAATGGCCAAGTTGAATCCATTAACAAAGTCCTGAAACGAATGATTCATCGTATTGTGGGTACCCAGAAATCCAACTGGCACTCGGCTCTATTCTCAACACTATGGGCATACCGAACCTCAGTAAAAAGTGCTACTGGGTTTACACCATTCCAACTGGTGTATGGCCTAGAAGCCATTTTACCGATTGAATGTGAAATTTCATCACTTAAGATAGCCATAGAGCTACTTCCCCACACCACTTCCAAAGAGGAACGGTTTCTATACCTAGCCAAGCTAGATGAAACATGCCGCGACACTGCTTTAGCCAACGAAGCTCATAAAAAATGCGTCAAAGCTCAGTATGACAAATCCGTTCAACCTCGGATTTTCAATGAAGGCGACCTTGTACTCACATATGATCAAATGCACGATAAACTCGGAAAAGGAAAACTAGAATCTATGTGGTACGGGCCCTTTGTTGTAAAACGTGTCTTGGAAAAAGGAGCCTATGAACTAATCGATTTTGATGGTACGCCATTGGCACGGCCCCACAATGGGCTATACCTCAAACGCTTCTACGCGTAAGGTTGCCCTACGCGGGTTACTTTTTGTACATAATGTACTTAGCTTGTTTTTTCTTTTTGGTGTGCGCATGGACCGTATGTATCCATTCTTACTTTGACTCGTGATTTTATGTGCAAATGTCTGCCTACTTCGGATTCGCTGACGGTGCAAGCCGACATACCTGGAATCTCGCTTCCGCAGCATGGGTAGTCTATTCTCCCACTGGCGAGTTGATATCTTCAGGATCCAATTGTTTGGGTCCTGCAACCAACAATATCGCAGAGTACCATGCAGTCATCGGACTCTTGACGGAGGTTGCTTCACTCGGAATTGACTCCCTATTAGTCTTTTTAGACTCCCAACTCGTGGTTTCCCATCTAAACCGTGTTTACACAGTTCGCGATCCTATACTACTTCATTTATTTCGGAGGGTACGCCTCTTGGAATGATCTTTCAATTTCATTTCATACCAACACGTACCAAGAGAATTCAATTGTATAGTTGATTCATTGGCTAATTACATTTTGGATTGGCATCTTGCCCATACATAAGAATACATCACAAAAAATAAAACGCACAAGTCATTGTAAATAAATAGATCATAAAAATAGGTCTATATCACTGTATATAAAAGTGTTTTTCCCAAATACATAAAGATTGTGTTTTAGACAAAATTTGGGACCAAGTCCCATACAAAAATTTGGCTGTCAAAGCCTACATATCGCATACATGCCGCAAAAAGACAAAAAATACCATCTAAGGAGATCTGGGAGATCTATCATGTCCCTCGTCAGATTCCTCACGCTGCTGGTGATAACACACTACAACTCGAGCCACCCTACGAAGAAGTCATCCAATCTGCCTAGGCACACCTACAGTATGCCGCTGGAGATGCAAAGGGACGTCATCCATCCTCATAGCAGGGATACCATGAGTTAAGACCTGTAGGTTCCTCTCTATATCCCGGACTCCTCCTGCTTCATCTTCGTCCTCCTCCTCGTCTAGAGCGGCTTGGCGATCAACACCACCGCAACGTAATGGCGAGTACCCAGCCGGTCTCTGTGGTCCACGATCTGCGACACGCATACGAACATACATTAGTGTTGAATATTGTAACTTCAAAGAATATTATAATTATACTTTATTATTCCGGAGATGTTTCATCCCTCCGAGGTAACCCTATTATGTATCCGGAGATGTTTATTCCTCCGAGGGTTTGTATTAACTAGGGTTATTAGACCCACCATGTGGGGGTCGGCCCTGTGGTTATATTTTTGGGGTTATTAGTCTTCTCCAGGAGAGGTCGGCCCCATAAGGTCTTTTAGTCAGTTGGGAGTCAGTATAAATAAGTGAGGTGAACTCCTCATTAGATCATTCACTCACTTGTGGAAGAGTGCGCACTTGTCTGGGAGATCTGCAAAGGAGACAAAGAAGGAAGGAGCATATCTTGTATTTTGGTTGATCATCTTATTGAGGAAAGCTTTGCTGGGTTTTCTACCCCATGAGGGTTTCCCAGGGTATATTGTGTGTCTATCTTGTGATTGTGTTTCTTTCAGTGATCTTGCTTGTCTATTTGGTTTAAACTTAACATGGTATCAGAGCTAGACTGAATAGGACATCTTTCACCACAAGGTAAGAATACCTCTTTCTCTCTCTTTGGTGAAGTTAGGGTTTCATCCCAAAGTTGGTATTATTGATTTTTGGTTGCATGGCTGGATAGCTCTTTTCAATACCTTTCTTTTGAGCTATAGATCGAACTTTTTGGTTGGGTAGAACTCCGGGAAATCCAAACCCTAATTCTACCAAAAGTGCGATACGTCAGATTTTGGTTTCAAAAAACAGTTGTAATTTTTGAATTCTGATTACATGGCTGGATAGCCCTTCTCAAGAGCATTCTTTTGAGCTATAGATCGAACTTTTTGGTTGGGTAGAACTCCGGGAAAGTCAAACCCTATTTCTACCAAAAGTGCGATAAATTTCTGTTCCAGACTCCGAAAAAGTGAAAAGTAACTTCCCAGGTAAGTCTACTCTGTCTCTTGGACTCCCCCAAGAGAAGATGGCTCCAAATACTAAGCTTGAAGACAAGCTATAAGGCATAGAGAATTTCCGGGCATGGAAATACAGAATTGGTCTCATTCTTGAGGAGAATGATCTTGCTCATTATATCAAGGAGGAAGTTGCAGAACCAGAAGAAGATGAAGCCAAAGAAAAACACAAGAAGGATCTGATTAGGGCAAAGAGAATCATAGCTGATTCCATTAAAGATCACTTGATTCCCCAAGTGGCTTCCAAGAAGACTCCAAAGGAAATGTATGATGCCCTAGGAAGAATGTATGAAGGAAAGAACATCAATAGGAAGATGAATCTAAGAACTCAGTTGAAGAGTACCAAGATGCACAAAGGAGAATCCATTCAAGACTACTTCTCAAGAGTCTCTCTAATCAAAGAGAAACTAGATGCCATTGGTGATACTCTTGATGAAGATGAACTTGTGATGACAGCTCTAAATGGTCTCACTAGACCTTGGGAGTCATTCATTCAAACTATGTGTGCCAGAAAAGAAAGTATGAAGTTTGATGTAGTATGGGAAGATTGTGTTCAAGAGGAGGCTAGGGTTTCCAACAGAGAAGCTCTTCTCAAAGAGGATGACCAAGCTTTGGCCACCCACACCAAAAGAGGAAAGAGAGGCTACTTCAAGAAAGTAAAGCACAAAAGGCCTCAACCCTCTCGTAGAATCAAAAGGAAAGGGGGAGACATCTCCACAGTCCAATGCTTCAATTGTCTCAAGCTAGGACACTATGCCAGAGACTGTACCCTACCAGAGAAGAAGAAGAAAAGGTTTGTTCACAAAAGACATCATGCTCATATGGCAGAAGATGACAGTGAAGAAGAAGAAGAAGAAGAAGAAGAAGAAGTGGAGGAAAGGCCTCAAAAGAAAAGATCTAAAGTAAAGAAAGAAGATCCAGAAGAATATGTACTATTTTCTGCTCTCTCTGGATCTGTGTCTCCTAGTGAAGGCACTTGGCTCATTGACAGTGGTGCTTCAAAGCACATGACAGGTCATAAGGAAACTCTCTCCAAGATTGAAGAGAAGTCTTCACCCCAAAAGGTATCTCTAGGAGATGATTATCAATATCCCATCAAGGGAATTGGTGAAGCAAGCTACAAGCTTGATTCAGGAACACCTTTAAAGATGAAAGAAATTTTATATGTCCCAGGTTTAAAGAAGAATCTACTCTCTATCTCAGCACTAGACAAGAAAGGCTTTAGAGTAGCCTTCATAGATGGACAAGTACTCATGTGGTCCAAAGGAAAGTCAATCAAAGATGCAATTGTCATTGGTGAAGAAGAAGGAGGAATTTATAAACTCAAGGGTCATCCAGAATCTGCCCTTGCTCATGAAGTTTCCAGTCCCAGTGAGCTATGGCATAGAAGACTAGCTCACATCAACTATAAAGCTTTACCCTATGTGAGTAAGATGGTTATAGGTTTGCCAGACTTGAAGGCTGATCATGATGGCTCATGTAAAGGATGTAAGAAAGGGAAGAATATCAAGAATCCCTTTCCGAAAAGTGAAACAAAGACTAAGAGCTCTCTAGAACTAATACACTCAGATGTATGTGGACCTATGCCTACCACATCTCTAAGTGGGTTTGAATACTATATCTCATTCATTGATGACTATTCAAGAAAAACTTGGATATACTTCCTAAAGGGTAAGAATGAAGTCTTTGAAAAATTCAAAGAGTTCAAGGCTCTAATAGAAAACCTCTCAGACAAGAAAATCAAGATTCTCAGAACAGATAATGGTGGAGAATATACTTCAAAGGAATTTGAAGATTTTTGTAAAGAAGCTGGAATCAAGAGGGAACTAACCACTCCATACAATCCCCAACAAAATGGGGTAGCTGAGAGGAAAAATAGAACCATCATGGAAGCTGTAAAGACTATGATACATGATCAAGACCTTCCCATGTATCTATGGGATGAAGCAGCCAAGACAGCAGTATATGTACAAAATAGACTATCTCATAGTGCTCTTGATTTCAAAACTCCAGAAGAAGTCTTTACAGGAAAGAAGCCTGAGGTAAGTCATCTCAAAATATTTGGGTGTCCTGTGTACATCCACATTCCAAAAGAAAAGAGATCCAAATTGGATCCCTCAGGTAAGAAGGGAATGTTTGTTGGTTATTGTGAAACTTCCAAAGCTTTCAGAATTTACATACAAGGTTTCCATCATATAGAAATAAGTAGAGATGTAACCTTCGATGAGGAAGCAGCTCTCAAGAAATCTAGAAAGTGTCAACTTGAATAATTTTATGAAGAAGATACATCTCCCAGAATCTCAGAGACTGTTCACATCCCTGAAGAGGACATACCAGAGGACCATGACATGCTGGAACCACAAGAACCTCCTGTTGCAGAATTATCTAGGAAAAGAAGACCAGCATGGGCTAGAGATATTATTCAAGGAGCTGAAAGATATGGTGCTCCTGAAGGCTCCACTAGAGAAAGGAAGAAACCAAAGCTAGTGTCCAACTATATGGCCTTGATGTGTGATCTTGTGGATCAACTACCTACTAGCTATGAAGAGGCAGCTCAGAAGAAAGAATGGGTAGAAGCAATGACAGAAGAATATCAGTCAATAATGAAAAATGATGTTTGGGATATAGTTCCCAAACCAAAAGATAAAAGTGTGGTTTCTTCCAAATGGATCTTCAAAATAAAACATGCTGCGGATGGAAGCATTGAAAAATACAAAGCAAGATTTTTAGCCAGAGGATTCTCTCAGAAGGAGGGAATTGACTATGAAGAAACATTTGCACCAGTTGCTAGGTACACTTCAATTAGAACTATCATGGCTCTTGCATCAATGATGAAGTGGAAATTACACCAAATGGATGTTAAGACAGCCTTTCTGAATGGTGTAATTGAAGAAGAAGTATACATAGAGCAACCACAAGGGTTTGAGGTTAATGACGGAAGGACTCATGTATGCAAACTTAAAAAGGCATTATATGGGTTAAAACAAGCTCCCAGGGCTTGGTACGGAAGGATTGACAATTTCCTAACTAGCATGGGCTTTACCAAAAGTAAGGCTGACCCAAACCTTTATATCAAGGTGATGGATGATGAACCAGTTATACTTTTGTTATATGTAGATGATCTATTTCTAACTGGAAATGAGAAACAAATTATTGAAAGCAAGAAGAAGCTTTCTTCAGAATTCGAGATGAAAGATCTCGGTTTAATGCACTGCTTCTTAGGCTTAGAGGTTTGGCAGGAACCAAGAGGAATCTTTCTAAATCAAGGTAAATATGCTGTGGAGATCCTGAAGAGATTTGACATGCTAGAGTGCAAACCCATGGCCACTCCCATGGACTCCAACTTAAAGATTTTAGTCAATGACTCTTCAGATTTAGTGGACCTAACTCTATATAGACAAATTATTGGGTCACTAATGTATCTGACAAATACTAGGCCAGATATATGCTTTGCTGTAAATACCCTAAGTCAGTATCTAGTAGAACCTAGAAAGGTTCATCTAATAGCTGCAAAGCATGTAATGAGGTACTTAAAAGGTACATTAGATTTTGGTCTACTCTATCACGGAAGTCATGAACTCAAGTTGCATGGTTACTCAGACTCTGATTTGGCAGGCAGTGTCTCAGATAGAAAAAGTACTTCAGGTGGATGTTATAGCCTTGGATCTGCTATGATATCTTGGTTCAGCAAGAAACAATCTAGTGTGGCCCTCAGCTCTGCTGAGGCAGAATATATAGCTGCTTGCTCTGCCAGCTGTGAAGCAGTATGGCTTCGGAAATTGTTATCTGGAGTGTTTGACTTAGAAATGGATCCCACTATGATTATGTGTGATAATCAAAGCTGCATCAAGATGACAGAAAATCCTGTGTTCTATGATAAGTCAAAACACATAGAGATCTGATACTTCTATATTCGAGATATGGTGCAGAAAGGAGCTATCAAGCTTGAGTATGTGAGCACTGAAGATCAAATTGCTGATATCCTGACCAAACCACTGTCTCGTGTGAAATTTGAATACTTTCGAGACAAGCTTGGTGTAGTTCAAAAGGACCCTCCTAGAAAGGGGGAGTAGCATGTTCCCTGATAACAAGCAAGTCTCATCAATAATGAGACTTCACCTAGTCACTTAGAAATAGTTAGATTTAGGACTACTATATTTTACTTATACATGCTTTTGATACATGTTTGTGATGATATATGTATTAGTGAGAATACATGCTTTTGATGATAGATGTATACATGCTTGTGATGATAGATGTATTAGTGAGAATACATGCTTTTGATGACAGATGTATACATGCTTGTGATGATAGATGTATTAGTGAGAATACATGCTTTTGATGATAGATGTATACATGCTCTTGATGATAGATGTATTAGTGAGAATACATGCTTTTGATGATAGATGTATACATGCTTTTGATGATAGATGTATACATGCTTTTGATGTTAGATGTATTATTGAGAATACATACTCTTGATGATGAATGTATACATGCTTTTGATGTTGGATACATGTTTTTTTTTATGTATGATGTATACATGCTGTTGATGCTAGATGATGATACATGTATTGATTAATGTACTTGTATGAATGAGGATACTTGTACTTGTATTGATGAGAATACAGTTGAGGGGATTGGATCATCCCTGGACTTTCAGTCCTAAAGAGAGCCGTAGACGTGAGGTCTCCGAGAATGAAGTCCTTAGTGGACAGTTGAGGGGATTGGATCATCCCTGGACTTTCAGTCCTAAAGAGAGCCGTAGACGTGAGGTCTCCGAGAATGAAGTCCTTAGTGGACAGTTGAGGGGATTGGATCATCCCTGGACTTTCAGTCCTAAAGAGAGCCGTAGACGTGAGGTCTCCGAGAATGAAGTCCTTAGTGGACAGTTGAGGGGATTGGATCATCCCTGTACTTTCAGTCCTAAAGAGAGCCGTAGACTGGGTCTCCGATAATGAAGTCCTGAATGAACAGGCAGGGGATTGCATCGTCCCCGGACTGAGGTCCCAGAATAGAGCCGTAGACTGGGTCTCTGATAATGAAGTCCTGAATGAACAGGCAGGGGATTGCATCGTCCCCGGACTGAGGTCCCAGAATAGAGCCGTAGACTGGGTCTCCGATAATGAAGTCCTGAATGAACAGGAAGGGGATTGCATCGTCCCCGGACTGAGGTCCCAGAATAGAGCCGTAGAATGGGTCTCCGATAATGAAGTCCTGAATGAACAGGCAGGGGATTGCATCGTCCCCGGACTGAGGTCCCAGAATAGAGCCGTAGACTGGGTCTCCGATAATGAAGTCCTGAATGAATAGGCAGGGGATTGCATCGTCCCCGGACTAAGGTCCCAGAATAGAGCCGTAGACTGGGTCTCCGATAATGAAGTCCTGAATGAATAGGCAGGGGATTGCATCGTCCCCGGACTGAGGTCCCAGAATAGAGCCGTAGACCGGGTCTCCGAAAATGAAGTCCTGAATAAATAGGCAGGGGATTGCATCATCCCCGGACTGAGGTCCCAGAATTGATCCGTAGACTGATGTCTCCGAGAACTGAAGATTGGATTGTATCATCCATGGACCTATGTCCTAAAGGGAGCAGGATTGATCATCCTAGGAACATGATCGTGTGACGACGATGCTGATGATCTTGTGACGATGATGTTGATGATCGTGTGACGACGATGCTGATGATAGTGTGATGACGATGCTGATGATCGTATGACGACGATGCTGATGATCGTGTGATGACGATGCTGATGATCGTATGATGATGATGCTGATGATCGTATGACGACGATGCTGATGATAGTGTGATGACGATGCTGATGATCGTATGATGACGATGCTGATGATCGTATGACGACGATGCTGATGAACGTGTGATGACGATGCTGATGATCGTATGATGACGATGCTGATGATCGTATGACGACGATGCTGATGATCGTGTGATGACGATGCTGATGATCGTATGATGACGATGCTGATAATCGTATGATGACGATGCCTATGATCGTGTGATGACGATGCCGATGACCGTGATGTCGATGTTGATGTTGATATTGATATACCAGTAATTGTTTGAGTTACTGATGAAGACAAAGTGAAGAAAGCTTCCGATGATTTATAGATGTATCATGTATAGTGACTCCTTGCTCCTGTAGATGCTGTTATAATATCCTTCTCGTTAAGGGGGAGTGTTGAATATTGTAACTTCAAAGAATATTATAATTATACTTTATTATTCCGGAGATGTTTCATCCCTCCGAGGTAACCCTATTATGTATCCGGAGATGTTTATTCCTCCGAGGGTTTGTATTAACTAGGGTTATTAGACCCACCATGTGGGGGTCGGCCCTGTGGTTATATTTTTGGGGTTATTAGTCTTCTCCAGGAGAGGTCGACCCCATAAGGTCTTTTAGTCAGTTGGGAGTCAGTATAAATAAGTGAGGTGAACTCCTCATTAGATCATTCACTCACTTGTGGAAGAGTGCGCACTTGTCTGGGAGATCTGCTAAGGAGACAAAGAAGGAAGGAGCACATCTTGTATTTTGGTTGATCATCTTATTGAGGAAAGCTTTGCTGGGTTTTCTACCCCATGAGGGTTTCCCAGGGTATATTGTGTGTCTATCTTGTGATTGTGTTTCTTTCAGTGATCTTGCTTGTCTATTTGGTTTAAACTTAACAATTAGAAGTCTTTTACACATTCTAAAAAGCAATAAAAATTATATATTCAAAAAAGAAAAAATATATATCCATGAAGGTCATACCTGAGTTGTCCCAATCTTCATCTTCTGGCAGTGCCAAGTCTATGTCCTCGCGGAAGTCCACCCCTGCATAGGGGTAGTCATCGATCATCACTATCTGTTCCTCGAGCCAGGAGAAGAAATCCTCACCAAAATCCAAGCACTGAGGTCCCCCAAGACGTCCTGCATAATCACTCCATCGAGCCATCCATGGCTCGGTAGGTGGGAGGGGGGGGCATAGCTATTTGTGGGCGCAATAATGGCACCCTCGCCAAAAAGAAGGTGACTAGGATGCTCCCATAACCAAATTGGGAATTCTCTCCAATCCTACACTTGTGCACTTGTTCTTTGGGGTTGGCCAACACCGCCTCACACCAGTTGAATACTGTTCCCGCCATACAATCCACTGCGAGATTCATTTGTGTACGGGACGCCTGATGGGGACCCGTGCTCCCTGCTGCACGTGTGATGGTGAACAACACGGTTTTTACAGGAAGTTCTATAACATCTTTGATGACCACTTTGCCGCTTTTCTTACTCGAACCCTGACGGCAATACCGAGCAATCAATGCATCTGTGCTCGCCTCCAAGGCTGTGTATCCAGTAAAGTTCACCCGGGCTCCTCTTTTTGAGAGGCCTGTGAGGAAATAAATATCCTCGAGTTCAATCTCGAGGGTGTGTTCTCCTACTCGGAATGCTTGAATGTTGGGGTCCCACAATTGAATAAGATGGGTGAGAAGTTTGGCTTGCTGTCGAATGCCTTTGGTCTTGAAGATTTTAACAAACCACATTCCCACAATGCAGTCACAGTCGGTAGGTCGTTTTCAGCCTCCAAATCATCCGCTTCATGTTCTCTTTCTTTCCAATGGACCATTTTTCTCCAAATAAGTTGC
Source organism: Larix kaempferi (assembly GCA_027924585.1). Taxonomy (NCBI): domain Eukaryota; kingdom Viridiplantae; phylum Streptophyta; class Pinopsida; order Pinales; family Pinaceae; genus Larix; species Larix kaempferi. Next base: position 8,730,937 of record BSBM01000264.1, read on the forward strand.
AAACTCCTGCAAAAGGTCATGGGAAACATTTAGTAACTATTTAATAACTTGATCTCAGCTAGAAATCTTGGAAAAAATGATTTTTTCATCACAAAATTCGCTTCTGTCGCACCTGGGACAAATTTTGCCGCGTGGTACTGCACAGTACCGCGCCCCTGTTAAACATCACAGCGCGGTACTGTTACACAGTACCGTGCTTCCCGATACGCCCCCCGCGCGGTACTGTGAAGGGCGATTTTTGCTTAATAGGGCTTCCCCAAAAAAATCACTCTTTCCTACTGAAAGCAAGTTATCCATGCATGAAATGAAAGAGAACCTTGAAAGCTCTTACCTGACGCAGACGGTTGTCGAAATGGTGCCCCGAATCTCCAAATATCAACTTTTGAAGTTTTGCTCCTCAAATGGGTAAAATCTCCTCTTTTGGTAAATACACAAGTGAAATGGTAACTTTCTACTTTTACCTATCCTTTATATAGCTTTTTACTTATTTTTTACTTATTATTTTACTTAGTCAAAATAAAACCCATTTCACATTACTAATATCTGGTTTTGTGAGCACTTATTGACAGGATCTCCTTTAAGGACAATATATTCACACTGGCGTTCATTTATTGACCTTCATTTTGAGCCTACTTTATCTTTTTCGTGCTCTGGATTAAAACTTGAAAAAGATTCCAAGCGCTTTTACATCCGTGTTGTGCTTGTCAAACTCAAGTAAATGGTGTCGAGTTCGGTCAGCTTTACTCATGCTCGTTAAAACGATGAGGAAAGTATTATCCTGGTTGTATTTTATTCTCTTTTCGGACCAGAATAATTAAAAATTACAAAAAAGACCATTGGAGTCCCGCTCTTTTCAGACTCCCTAAAATTGAAAACATTGCCAAGTGATCTTGACTCTTTCAATCTTGTAAAAGTATTTGACAGTACGTCTATTCGGTGATAGGTTACCCCTTTTTCGGCCCGTCTAGACTATTTACGAGAAAGGTATACCTCAGTCATTTTCTGCTGGGAGAGTTCTCTTGGGAATTGTTTTACACTTTTTCGGGATCGAGGGACTAAATTTACGAAAAAGTACATTGCGGAGCCTCCTTTAAGTTTTTCAAACTCTCTAAATATGAAAAACTACCGAGTTTTCCTTCCTTGGACTCGTTAAAATTTAACATCGAAGGGCCCACTTTGGGATGAACCCCTCCTTTCTGAGGTTCGTAAAACATGTGAGATTGGACTCATCTATGAGATGAGCTACACCGAGCATCTGTTATCCTCTTCAAGCTCGAAAAACAACAAAGAGGTACTCGTCTATCATGTCGGGGGAATATGGGGAATAAGTCAAGTTTATTTTGGCAGCTTGTCAGTCGTTACCTTTGAACATGGCATGTGTCTGTCCCTTGTCTATAATGGGTATCTATTTTTCACTGAGTTATGGTCATCATCCTGAGTCGTCTCCCTAGCCACGAGCCTACTCATTCGGTGTCTATCCTCTGCTATTAATAATCCCTACGGCCAAGTCCTGTTACATGCTGTTATACGTTAAAAGGGTTGCATTGTTCAGAGTCGTTCATTGTGTCAGGCCTTCGCTGTGTCATTACATACTCCATTGTTTCATCATCTTATACCATTGTTCGTTCTGATTTTGTGTCGATGATGTGGGAATCATTATGGCCCACCTTCGACGAGTCTGTTCCCGTCGACACCAAATCATTATCCAGGAATTGGACTTAGGAATCAACCATTAGTACCTTGGTACATGCATGCCTCAATGGCAGGTTTCCTCGTGTTCGACAGTAGGTTTACATCACTGACCTCTGATCGAACAATCTCTCGAATGCTCAACATCAACTCATATATTCGCATTTCGTTGAGATGTACTTCAGATACCTTAGGGATCATCGTCATCATTGGTGATTTCCCTCGCATTTGTTAACGGTTCACATCATTGACCGGTAATCAAATGGTTTCTACCATGTTCGACTTCAACACTTTGTAATCACATGGCTAGATTCGTATCATTTGCGATTGTGTAGAAGACCCTGGGCACACCTTTGTATCTTGATTGCATCCAAGTTGCGATGGAGATGTCCTTTGTATTGTCACACAGATCCACTTTTTGTATTGGTCGTGGCTATGTCATTACTGTCTCATGGATCTACGCTTGTTCATAGTAGCCATGATTTGTCCACAGTCTATATCATCTCAGTACTCATGGATCTGCAATGTATTGGTCGGCAGCCATGCTTTGAGTCATTTGTTTCCGAGCATGCGGATGCCCGCCTCGGTGGTATGTCTAACACTTTGTTTTTGTTTCAGCTCCTTGTCGCTCTCCTCGACGCTATCTCTGCACTATATTTTTAAAGTCTTTCGGCCATCAGTCCCTTCTGACCTCACACTTTAGGGGGCATCTGTTATACCTCCATATTCAACAGTGTCGCATCTCCACCTCAAATAGAGTTGACGACACTTCCCCTACTGTTTAAACCACCCAGAAGAGACAAATGATGAGTAACCCTTGAAGGCAAATCCACCCTGTTAAGAATTAACCTAGCTGAGACTTCATTTACCCTAACTACCACGCCTTGCTCCATTATGAGTGCGCGGTAGTCCGTACTACCGTGCTATGCTATGTCCCTGACACACGGTACTACCGCGTTATGCTCTAATCCGGGGGCGCGGTACACCTTTTTTAGCCCTTTTTCCATGGCTTGTGGGATTTTGGATTTTCGAGAGATTTTTGAGGATTGGGGTCCCTGATTTGATCCTAACTCACTTTCTGTGATTAGTAGGCCTGATCCACTTAGTTCTCCCAAGATCCACCCATCTCTCTTGTTGGTTAACCCTACCACACACTATAAGAGAGAGCCATTCCATGAGCAAAAGAGAGGACTCTTAGAGGTATCAAACTTATGATCTTGCAGCCTTGTGGAGATAGCTAGAGGAGGAAGCACTTGGAGCTGGAGGATTGGCTTGGACATCAAGCAACCTTTGTAAGCACTCTTCAAGTTTGTAATAAAGATAACTTGTCTTGTTTTTCCCATTTCATGTGTATTGCACAAGTTCTTGTCATGGAATGTATCTAGTCTAGATTTGAATCTAATCTTTACTTCAAGGTGTTTGGAAGTTTGTATGCTTGTTCCTTGTTTGATTTCAACAGGTTCTACATTGGATCTTTTGGATCGAGAGCTAGAAGCGGGACAAACGTCAGATTGAAAGGTGAGTTATGTCTTTCATCTCTTTTGAATGCATGTAATCTTGTTGTGAAAGTTAGTTCAGGAATTTCAAGGTAGCATTTGTTTTGTTTTGTTCTTACCTTAGAGTCAGTTGGAAATCTGCTTTTAAGTTAAGAGAATTTTGACTTATCCATAGGGAAAAATTCTACCAAAAAACTCGCATCTTAACTGAAAGCTTCCCCACTTAGTTAGGTGGCTAACTTAAGTGTTGACGTGCAAGTGTCACAACTCACATGTCATATTTTAGTTTAACATAAGTGTCATCATGCAATAACACTTAGTTAACTAGATCTTCTTTGTTGTCACCTAGTTAACTCACTTTAACTGAAGCGTCATCTTTTAGTTTAACTAAAGTGAAAACACTTTAGTTAACTAGTACTTCTTATTTAACACTTAGTTAACTGAAATCATGCTAATTGATTTACTTGAAGTGACCACTATGAGTTCTTTAGTTAACTGAGGCATATCTTTAACTGATGCTTTAACTGAAGCTTTAACAATTAGAGTTTTCTTTAATTAGTTGAAGTGTCTGCATGGGAAATTTTGAATTCTCTTGATATCTATGCTTTATATTTTATTTATTTATCTCTTATTGCATGGTCAATATGTGCTAACTTTAATTATCCATCACATTACATTATACTAAGAAGAATTATCGGATGCTATGATCATATTATATTATTTTGGACCAAATGATCATATGCTAAAGTAATTCACTTTAGAGGTGATCAATCTCTAAAGGAGACTTAATAGCAATCTGGTGATCATGGTTAATAATACATCACACAACATTAAATTCTTTTAACAAGTAAAGCATGACCTTTATATGGAAGGTCCACCTCTATACGGGAGGTCCATCTCATGGATACATTTATACGAAAGGTTCACATGATAATCATGACTTGAAACACAAGTCTGGAGTATTTTCCAACAAGGCTTTACAACATCATTACTTTGATCAAGTACCTCTATACGGGAGGAATAACCTTTACACAAAAGGAAATCAAAGTGCTCACCTCTATACGAGAGGATTAGTCTTGGCTACACAAGATTGGTTTGGATAATGTCTCCTGATGTTTTATATTTAAGAAAAATATGATATATTTTGGAGAGAAAAATAGGCAAGGTGTGTTGTCCACAAAATCTATCAACTGCCAAAATCACTGGAGCGCCTAGCTTTAGTCTTATCCATCCAAAAGAAGAAAAAAGTTGTGAAAGCAATGCAAAAGAAGGATATGTGCACTTTCCATTATGGATAGCTAGAAAAGTAGGCAGGATGACAATGAAAGCACTCAAGTGGATAAGGATGGCAAGTGGTGGACCTAGGAAGGCATATAATGACCAATAACATAGTAAAACTACCTAGGAAAGTAATAAAAATGAATAATAATTCTATCCTAGATATGAATATGGGTTTTAATTCTCTAACACCCTCCCTTAATCCTGACTATATGTGACAATAATATCATAAAACTTAGGCCCAACAACAAAGGCTTGGTCACCCTTTACATATTGTTGTCCAAAAAACAAGGAAACAGGGAAAACCTCATGGGACAAAAACCCCCCTCAAAATGGACAAGAACAAAAATTGAAACTTGATCATCAAGAATCCTTCACCTCATGTTCAGACACTCCAAGAAGAAACTTAATATGGTTGAAAGTCTTCTCTGTGAAGGATTTAGTGAAAATTTCAGCAGTTTTCTCAGCAATGGGGCAATACTGCAAAATAATCAATCTCTCATGCACTAGACTTTGGATGTAGTGCATGTGCACTTAAATGTCTTGGTTCTTTGTCTGAGTACTGAATCTGATGATATCCGTATAACACTCTGATTATCAAACCAAAGAATAGTGGGAGTGCTAGAATCAATCTAGAACTCACCAATAATTCCTTGCAACCAGATGCAATGAGTAGCTACATTCACTTCTCCCATGTACTCTACCTCTATTGAAGAGAGTGCAATTGCACTTAGATTTTTTCTATACCAGCATATAGGAACTCCTACAAGCATGAATAAAAACCCAGAAGTGGACTTCGGGTATGTGCTATCTCCATCCCAGTCTGAGTAAAAAAATGCAACTAGATCCAACGAGGAATTGGCAGCATCCCATGTGTCTTGGATCCTTGCACAAAGTGCAAGATTATTTTTGCATATCTCCAATGGATATCATGTGGTTTCTCCATATACCTTTCAACATGTCTTACTGCATGTGCCAACTCTGGTTGGGAGTGAGTCAAGTACAACAAGCTTCCAACTAGTTTCATGTAGAGAGTGTTGTTCACCAAGGGTGTAGAATCCCTTTCTTCTAGCCTGACTCCTGAAAGGAAAGGAGTATTTGTAGACTTACATTCTTCCATCTTGAACCTTTTTAATAGATCATAATCATATTTATACTGACATACAGTGATTCCATTGGGTGACTGGGTGGTCTCAAGCCCCAAAAACTACTTGAGAATCCCCAAGTTTGTCATGGAGAAAGCTTGATGCAAAGCTATCCTTAGTGGTGAAATTTCATTAGTGGAACTTACTGTGATTATTAAATCATCAAAATATAATAGTATAATGACAATATTACCATTTATGTGATTTAGATACACATTCGGATCAGATTTGCACCAGTGGAAATCTTATGTCAGGAGGAAATGATCCATTTTTGCATACCAAGCTCTGGGAGCTTGCTTGAGTCCATGTAGTGATTTACTTAGCCTGCACACAATTTATGGATCTGAAAGATAGCCTTCAGTTTGATGCATATATATATCCTCCTTGATATCATCATGAAGAAAAGTCGACTTCACATCCATGTGGTGAGCTTCCCAACACTTTGTTGCTGTAACTGACAAAACTAGTCGAATATAATCCATTTTTTCCACTGGGGAAAAGGTCTCATTATAGTCCAGAAATTGGACTTGTGAAAATCCCTAGGCCACCAACATTTGTTTTTTCTTGACTGCATCAGAATCAGTAGCCATATTAGTCTTGTAGATCCATTTGCATCTTACTAGTTGTCTGCCCGGTGGAAACTTGACTAGCTCCTAAGTACCATTCTCCTACAGGGAGTGGAACTTCTCATCCATAGAAGACCTCCATATTGGATATTATGAGGCTTATTCATATGTTTTAGGATATAATTCAACCATTAGAAAACATTTCTCGTCAATATTTGGATCCCTCACTAAAAGTGCATCCTCATATTGTGACCCGGTCTTTTTAGGATCCCAAGGATTCCCAACAAGTTCACCATCAACTTCTATGGTTTTTGCTTCCCACTTTGGCCTTGATGGTGAGCTTGGGTCTGCAATAATATCATCAAAATAATCATATGAATCTAAATCAGAAGATTCATCATCAGAATCCTCATTCAACTCTTCATTTTCTTCTTTCGGTGGTGGTTGAGAAGACTCTCCAATCTCAACTCCTTGTAGGGTCTCTTCCTCAAACTGAACACTTATTTCTATAAATTCCTTTTGGGTGATCAGATTAAGAATTTTGTACCCCTTGGAGTCTTATGAGTAGCCAACAAATAAACATGTCCTACACTATGGCTCTAAATCCCTTCTCTTTTTAGATGGCATTCTAGCCCAAGCCTTGACACCAAAAATCCTGAAATGTGAAATATCAGGTTTATGGCCACACCAGGATTCATGAGGGATAAATCCTTCCATTGATTTGTGCAGGAATATGTGTTGTATGTAAGGTGCATATGTGATTTCTTCAGACCACAAATTTGGTGGCAAATATCTTGCTTCAAGCATACAAGTTGCCATCTCATTAAGAGATCGATTCTTCCTCTCAACAACTCCATTTTGTTGAGGAGTGTATGGCACAATGTGTTGCATGAGCCACTGCACAAAGCTGCTGAAAATCATATTTGATGTAGTCTCCCCCATTATCATACCTGATTTCCTTTATTTTCCTTCCATACTGGTTCTCAACCAAGGCTTTAAAAACCTTGAAATGGCCAAAAGCTTCAGACTTAAACTGCATAAAATAAACCCAAAAATAACTAGTATGATCATCAATGAAAGTTAATAGGTACCGGGATTTGTTCAGTGACATGTGAGGGAAAGGACCATAAATATCACTATGTATCATCTCCAAAGGTTCATAGGTTCTCTCAGTCCTTGATCTCTCAAACTTTATCTCTGGGTGTTTTCCTAGAACACAACCTTTGCAGACTCCCTTTGTGAAAGTGAGGTTTGGAAACCCTACTACCATATTTTTATCATGAATTTCATGAAGGTATATGTAATTTAGATAGCCAAACCTCTCATGCCAAATATTTCTTGCTTCATTAGCATGAGAGAGGAATGTTACTGGTGGAGAGATAGGCAAAAACTATGAAAAAATGTAGACTCTGGTGGAATGATCTATAGTGCCTAATGCAACAACTCCTCCTATGGAGATCTCAAATATCTCCACATTATTAGGTGTGAATACAACTCTTTTAGGTGAGCAAGTATGGGTCATTTCGTGTTATTTTTTTTATAAATGCATTCAAACATTATCTAGGATCCTACTAAGAGAATAACAAGCACAGCATAGCAATCATAAACACAAGAGACATAGATTTTCCTCGGGGGAAACCAAGAAGGTGAAAAACCCCGCAACTTCCTCAAAGATAGAATAAGCCAAAATACAAGATCACAATGATCAAACCCAAGATAGATAACTCCAGCAGCTATTCCTCCTCCACTTGTGCGTACTCCTCTCTCAACTAATGCGAGTTGGATGAGTGAGTGAATGAATGGAATGAGACACACTCACTCTCTATTTATACACTGACTTTATCTGCCAATAACTTAATAGGGTCGACTTCCTAAGGAATCCTAATAACCCATCCACATGACTCAACTAGGGCCGACCCCACAATAGTGGTCTAATAACCCATCAAATATAAGTTGCGACACTTGCACCACTTGCGACACTTACAAATGCAAATGACGACACTTCTGATTGGAGGAATAATACATCTCCATCATGTATATAATAAAGTACAAGTGTAATACATAGAATAATATCTTTTGAAGTTACAAATACATCAACACTCCCTCTTAACTAGGAAGGTATTTTCTAGACACAGGTCATCAATACATATTGGCACAGGTCTTCAATTCTGGAGCTGGATCATCGTCACTGGATCACGGAGCATCATCGTCACTGTTGCTATACTCGTCATCTCGATCTCTGGGTTGTCTCTCAATTCTTCTCGTCATAGGAAGTTCTACAGATCCAGCCCTTTTTCATGTTGGATTTAGGCCTAGCCTCCTGTAGGTCTTCATCATCTTTGGCCATACTGTGGATCCCAAGACTAATTACGTGTGTCAACAAAACCTCGAAAGAGTATCCCAGGATCCTTTATGTGCCTAAGCATGACCGGAAAGATCTTCCAGGGAGCTATTACATGTGACCAAAAAGATCTTCCAGGGAGCTATTACATGTGACCACCACAAAACCTTGAAAGAGCATCCCAATACTAATTACAAGCACACAGCTCAACCTATCGTATCTCCCAGGGCGCTATTACATGTGGTCAAGAAAAACCTAGAAAGAGCATCCCAAGAGTGATTATGAGCACATAGCTCAACCTATTGGATATCCCAAGGCGCTATTACATTCCATAGGACAAAACCTCGAAAGAGCATTTGCCAGATCTCCCAGGGAGATATTATATGCCATAGGGAAAACCTAGCAAGAGTATCTGCAAATCTCCCAGGGTGCTATTATATGTCCTCCTAAGAAAAACCTCGAAAGAGCATTTGCCAGATCTCCCAGGGAGCTATTATATGCCATAGGAAAAACCTAGCAAGAGTATCTGCAAATATCCCAGGGTGCTATTATATGCTTATCTGCACAACCTGTCCATGGCCAACCTATAGCAAAACCTCGCAAGAGCATCCGAGCTCAGACTATCGGATCTCCCAAGGAGCTATTACATGCTACCTACACAATCTGTCTACAACCAAGCTGTAGCAAAAGCTTGCAAGAGAATCTGATCTTAGACTATCAGATCTCCCAGGCCGAAGCTATTATATGCTACTTGCACAATCTGTACATGGCCACGAAGTATCATCCTAATACTCATGATCATACTGATCATCATCACACAGTACATCACCCTAATGTACATCATCATCGCATGATCATCCTAATCATCGTCACAGCATCATCCTGATGCACATCATCATCGCATGATCAACCTTATTATCGTCACAGCATCATCTTGATGCTTATCACACAATGCTTACATCCACAGCCATGGGAAGGATCCTCCTACCACCATGCTTGGAATGGCTCCTGCAAATGTGTCCCATCACTTCTTCCTCGAAGTATCTTCTATCTGAAGAACACCAAGCCTCTCTCTGAAGTACTCAAACTTCACTCTGGCTAGTGGTTTGGTCAACACATCTACAATCTGCTCATCAGTCGCAACATACACGATCTTCATTTCTCCTCTCTGCACCATATCCCTGATATAGTGATGATTGATCTCAATGTACTTCGACCTGTCATGGAACACTAGGTTCTCAGATAACTTCACACAACTCTGGTTGTCACAAAATATATAGGTAGCCTCCAATAGGAGACCAAATAACTCAAACATTAGCTTCCTAAGCCATATTGCCTCACAACTAGCCGAACAAGCTGTGACATACTCTGCTTTGGCTGTACTCGGTGCTATGCAGGATTGCTTCCTGCTAACCAAGAGATCACACATGATCCCATACTGAAGAACCACCTTGAGGTGCTCTTCCTATCTGCAGCACTTCCTGCCCAACCTGAATCAACATAACCCTCCAGGTTAAACTTTTGATTCGCATCATACTTGAGCCCATAATCAATTGTACCCTTTAGGTACCTGAGAATATGCTTTACAGCAATCAGGTGAACATGTCTAGGATCTGTCAGAAACTGGATCAAGGTGTTCACCGCAAAGCAAGTATCTGGTCTCGTGTTCGTCAGGTACATCAAGGACCCAATCATCCGACGATACACTGTGACATCAACTGAATCTAATGAAGCATCACTCAATAGCTTCAGGTTCGATGCCATAGGTGTGGCCATGGCCTTGCATTCCATCATCCCAACCCTCTTCAGGATCTCTACGGCATACTTCCCTTGTCTAAGGAAGATTCCATCTTCACTCTACCACACCTTCATACCTAGAAAGTAGTGCATCATGCCCAAGTCCTTCATCTCGAACTCGGAAGCAAGCTTCCTCTTCATGTCTGCAATCAATCTATCCTCACTTGTCACAAACAGGTCATCCACATACAATAGGAGTATCACTAGATTTCCTTCCTCAACCTTGTAGTAAAGGTTGGAATCCGCTTTACTCTTGGTAAAGCCCAAAATGGACAGGAAGTTTTATATCCTGCCGTACCATGTCCTAGGAGCTTCCTTCAAGCCATACAAGGCTTTCTTCAATCTGCACACATATGACTTCATGTCATGTGTCTCAAAACCAAGTGGCTGCTCCACATACACTTCCTCTTTGACTACACCATTCAAGAAAGTTGTCTTGACATCCATCTGGTGTATCTTACAATTCATCAATGTAGCCAGGGCAAGTACTGTTCTGATGGAAGTGTATCTGGATACAGGAGCAAAGGTCTCTTCATAATATATCCCCTCTTTCTGGGAGAAGCCACGAGCTACAAATCTTGCCTTGTATTTATCTATGTTGCCATCTGTAGCATGCTTGATCTTATAGATCCACTTGGAAGTCACAACAGACTTCCCTTCTGGTCTTTGGACCACATCCCAAACATCATTCTTCATGATCGATTGGTATTCCTCGACCATGGAATCCTTCCATTCTTTCTTTTATGTTGCCTCTTCATAACTGGAAGGTTCTTTGTTCATTATGTCACAGAGAAAGGCCACATAGATGGTGTGTGATCTTGTCCTTTTCCTTTCTCTGTGTTCCTCCTCTAGAATACCATACCTTTATGCATATTGAATGAGCTCTCTAGCCCATGCAGGTTTCCTATTATGAGATTTCTTCTCTTGGGGTGGATCTATAGGTTCTTGTGGATCTTCTATTTCACGATCCACTTCTGGTATTACTTCATTCATGGTGGTGTCTTGTGTTCTAGGTACCCTTGGTTCTTCATAGTCTTCAATAGGTGTCTTTATGGATTTGATGTATGTTGAGTTTTCATCAAAATTCACATCCCTGCTGATGTCAATATTCTTGAACCCTGGAAAGTAGATTTTGTATGCCTTCGAGCTTTCACTGTACCCCACAAATATACCCTTCTTTCCTAAAGGATCTAACTTTGTCCTCTTTTCTTTTGGAACATGTGTATATACTGGACAGCCAAATATTATGAGATGAAAAGAAGAAGAGGATCTGCGTTTGTGAAATGAAAGTTCTCGACGTTTCTTCTCCTCAGACTTCGTTGTCTCCTGATGATGATCCTACAGTAAGGATTGAAACGTCGAGAACTTTCATTTCACAAACGCAGATCCTCTTCTTCTTTTCAAATACATCTCTGCGTATGGCACTTTATAAACATATTATGAGATGGCCAACTTCTGGTCCCTTACCAGAGAAAACTTCTTCAGGTGTTTTGTTGTCAAGTATCTTGTGTGGTGTTTTGTTTTGTACATATACATTTTTCCTAGCTGCTTCTGCCCATAGGTGCATGGGTAAATCTTGGTCATGAAGCATTGCACGTGCAGCTTCCATGATTGTTCTATTCTTCCTTTCTGCAACCCCATTTTGTTGTGGGTTGTAAGGAGTGGTTAACTCCCTCTTAATCCCTGAATCACTGCATAACTTCTTGAAGTCCCCTGAAGTGAATTCTTTGCCATTGTTGGATCTAAAGGTCTTGATCTTCTTATCAGTTTCATTTTCTATCAAGGCTTTGAATTCCTTGAACTTATCAAACACTTCATCTTTGTTCTTCAAGAAATAAACCCAAGTATTCCTAAATAAATCATCAATGAAAGAAACATAATATACATACCCACTCAGAGAACTGGATGACATTGGTTCGCATACATCGGAGTGGATAATCTCCAATATTCCTTTTGCTTTGCTTTCACTGCTTGGAAATTCCTTCTTTGTGTTCTTTCCTTTTGCACATCCTTTGAAAACACCTTCATGCTTTGACTGGATTTCAGGAAGACCTTCTACTGCTTTTCTTGCAAGTGGTAGTGCCCTATAGTGCACATGAGCAAGCCTTCTATGCCAAAGTTCACTTGGCTACATGGATTCATGTACCATGGCATGTTCAGGTTGTCCCTTCAATTTGTACAATCCTCCCTCTTGCTCTCCAATCACTATTGCATCATCTATGGTCTTACCTTTAGGCCATATAAGTACTTGGCCATCCACAAATGCAAATCTCATCCCTTTTGCATCCAAAGATGATATGGAGAGAAGGTTCTTCTTGAGTCCAGGTACATATAGAACATCTTGCATATTCAAATACTTCCCAGATTCTAACTTGTAGGAGGCTTCACCACTTCCTTTTATGGGGTATTGATAGTCATCCCCAAGTTTCACCTTATGAGGTGACTCATGTTCAGATAGATCTACAAGATATTCTTTGAATCCCATCATATGTTTAGAAGCGCCACTATCAATAATCCAATCATTACACCCATGTGTAACAGTACCTGTGAGAGCATAGATTAGAACATATTCATCGTCACTTGAAGAATCTTCACTTTCTTCTCTAGCCTTCTTCCTGGGAGGCTCATCATCCTTAGTAGCATGAGCATGATATCTCTTCTTGTAGTTCTTCTTCTTATTATTGTTGAATTCTCCTTTTTTCTTCGGACAATCTCGAGCAAAGTGTCCTTTCTCATTACATGTGAAGCATCTACCATGAGAGGTGTCTTTCTTAAAGTTCCCCCTTTGATGATGGTGAGAAGATTTCCTGGTATTAGGCTTCTCCTGCTTGAACTTACTTCTTCTGGTGTGAGCAGTGAGAGCTTGGTCTTCACTTCCCATCTTTTCTTCTCGGGCCACAAGTCTAGCTTCTTCTTGTGAACATTCCTCCCATAGTCTACTGAAGGAGATCAACTTCCTTCTTGCACAAATACCTTGGGTGAAGGAGTCCTATGACCTAGGTAGGCCATTCAAAGTCGTCATGACAATTTCTCCATTATCCACTACTTCATCCACAGCTTCAAGTTGTTCCTTGATTTGAGAGACCTTAGTGAAGTAGGATTGTATGGTTTCTCCATTCTGGAACTTTACCCCTTTCAATTGATTCCACAGAGACATCTTCCGATTTATATTCTTTCCTTCAAACAACTTGGTCAAAGAGTCAAACATCTCCTTAGGTGTCTTTAGGGAAGACACATGGGGAATGAGATGATCTTTTATAGAATCAACAATGATTCTCTTGGCCTTGACCAAGTCCTTCTTATGTAAGGCCTTAGCCTCATCTCCCTCTAGAACTCAAACCTCTTCCTTTATGTAGTTGTCCAATTAATTCTCTTTTGGGATTAACCCAATCCTATACTTCCATGCTCAGAAGTTATTAGCTCCTTCAAGATTATCCTCAATCTTGGTGTGGTGATACATCTGAAAGAGTACTTCAAATGGAAATAGAAATTTTTAGGTCTTACCACTTGATTTGCTAAAAAATGGATCTAGAGCTGGATTAGGGTTTGTCAGAGAAACCCTAAAAATTCAAACCTTAAATCCCAAAATTCTGAATGGATGGAAAGATGCACCTTGCTGAGCTGATCAAGCTGGTATACTTCAATTTTGAAATCTGCAAAATTTGACCCCTCAAAATTGCCTTTGAAACTTTTGGATTTCTTAGACAGGATCCCAAACTAGGGTTTGATATTGCCCTGGGTTCTACCTAGTCAAAACGTTCGATCTTGTGCTCTAAACTTTGATTTTTCTGAGGAGCTTCCAGTTGTGGTCACAGATTCCAAAAATTTCCACTTTTGCAGAAACCCTAATTTTCCACCCTTCTGATAAAAATCCCGAACTAGGGTTTGATCAAGCTTGGCCTTCTGCCCAACCAAAAAGTTCGATATTGGTCTCTAAATTTCGATTTTCTTGATGGGCATCCAACCGTGGTCTCGGATTCCAAAAATTCCAATTTTCTCCGAAACCCTAATTTCCCACAGCAGTGGCGAGCCAAAAACTGAAAGTGCTCAGAATTGAATTCTGTCTCAACAAAAAGATGCGCCTTGCCAAGGAGAGTCAGCCTAGCCTCCTACCTTTGATGATCTGAGGAGAGAAACCCAAATATTAAGAATCCCTAGATTCCGCAACTGCATAGTGTCTTCTTCTTAGCACGGCTCTAATACCATGTTAATTTTTTTATAAATGCATTCAAACATTATCTATGATCCTACTAAGAGAATAAAAAGCACAACAAAGCAATCATAAACACAAGAGACACATAGTTTCCTCGAGGCAAACCAAGAAGGTGAAAAACCCCGCAACTTACTCAGAGATAGAATAAGCCACAATACAAGATCACAATGATCAAACCCAAGATAGATAACTCCAACAACTACTCCTCCTCCACTTGTGCGCACTCCTCTCTCAACCAATGCGAGTTGGATGAGTGAGTGAATGAATGGAGTGAGACACACTCACTCTCTATTTATACATTGACTTGACCTGCAAATAACTTAATAGGGCCGACTTCCTAAGGAAGCCTAATAACCCATCCACATGACTCAAATAGGGCCGACCCCACACCGGTGGTCTAATAACCCATCAAATATAAGTTGCGACACTTGCAACACTTGCGACACTTACAAATACAATTGACGACACTTCTGATTGGAGGAATAATACATCTCCATCATGCATATAATAAAGTACAAGTGTAATACATAGAAGAATATCTTCTGAAGTTACAAATACATCAACATTTGGTACACAGAAAACAAATTTGCAGCTAGACCTGGGACATAAAGGACATTAAAAAATGAGCAATTGTCAAGATCTACTCTACCTTTACCCTTTGAAGCAGTTTTTGAGTCATCTCCAAGAACAATGATAAGACCTGGGACATCAGAGGAATCAAGAGTAGCAAATGACTCTCTGGTTGAATACATGTGCCTTGAAGCTCTAGAATCAATGATGTAAGAAGTGTATGAAGATGTGTTGGCCATTAGAGCATGGACTCGCTCCTTGAACTAAGTTTTTTTGACGCAAAATCCGACGGCGAAAAAGTCGAATTTGCTACAACCTATGGTCGCCTATCCGACACTTCCACTCTTTTTTTACCGTCGGTGGGATATTGGCTAAAATACGACATAGTTGAAGACGTCGGATATTCGACTACACTACTTCATTGGTTAACCGAGTTCCTCCAGCTTCACAGGTAGTCGGATAAGCGACAGCATTAACTTCCAATATTGGTCGGATACCATCCTTTTTCCATCGTTTATGCATCGGTTCATTTGTCGGTTAAGCGACGTGTATGCCATACAAAAAAGATGGATCCGACATTCTGAGCCATCGGAAGTATGGAACAAACGTCGGATATTACCCTGCGATCATCGGATAGGTCGTCGGTTAAGCGACATGGATGCCATACAAAAAAAAGTGAATCCGACGTTCCGAGCTGTCGAAAGTATTGCAAAACCGTCGGATATTACCGTACAGTTGTCGGAATTAGGTCGTTGGTTAAGCGACTACCCAATACATTTTTTTTTTTTAAATAATTTTTTGAAATAAAACTTTTCATATTGAATACATGTTCTCTAATCCCTATGCTTATGTAACATTGTGGCATATTCGTCACAAAGAGATGGTTGGTAGTGTGCTTCCATTGTGTCAAGGTACTCTTACCTAACTTCTCTAATTTGGTATACTGAGGAGTTTATATATTCATGTATGAGATCATATTCTTTGAATAAGGCTCATTAGATAGTTAATGGGTAGTTACTTAATGTAAAAGGCTCATTTTTATTAAATAAGAACCAGTAGGTGGTTGGTAGTCATTAATTTTGAGATTGCATGTAGTTAGGGTTTTGGTAGTTATTAAGAAACTATTTATATTTCTTGAAGGATGTATATTGTTTTGTCAAAGATTGCTATTGTATTGAAGCTTTGCTCAAAGGAGCTCATCCTCTCGAAGAGGCCCATGAACAGTACTCTCTCTTTTTGAATTTATTAATACAAGTGTTATAGTTTGCAAGTTTAATCTCTTTCTTGCATTTTCTTTTGTTCACTTATATTTATTTGAGGTTAAGCTGGATATTGATTCCAAGGAAATTAAAGAGAAGGTTAAGGATATTGATTCCAGTGCATCATTTACTCAACCTTTGAAGTTATGGAAACTCGAAATTGGTTATGAGGAGCAACCAAAAATCACAACAAGCTCCAAGAAATTGTCAAAATTTAAACGATACGTGAGTGGGTTGTAGAAAGCCAGCATCGTAGCCATTCATTGAGCTCCTCTCTATTTCGAGAATAATTTCATATTCTCTACTGAATAGGGCCAACCACGTGAAGGTGGAAGCTCTTATGGCCCCTCCCCCCCCTCACATCACTCTCAATTCCCCATACCCAATGCATGCACTCGAAAAAAAAAAATATGTGCAAATTCATCCATATTTTATCATGAACTTTCATCCATTATTCATTCAATAAATGTTAACATTCACTAAACCATTGTTTCTGTCGATCCACACATTCATTCAATAAAATATAACATTCAATAAACCATTCATTAATCATTCAGTCAACACATTCATTCAATAAAATCTGAAATTCAATAAAGGTAACAGTTTACTACAGTGAATCATTAAAACATTAGAAAATTCATTAAACCGTTCATTCATTAATTAGGCCAAAAATCGTGGACAATATATTGTTATCAAAAATATTTAGACGAGATTTGAAACTACGACCTATGTCTAGTCCCAAGGATACCACCTTCAATCTTGACCTTATCAATCAATTCCCATCGCCATTTCCTCTCATACGACGTCCCAAAACCATTTCTCTCGACACCCACTCTTCATTTATTCTGCATGCATTTCACTATGTAACCGTCTCAAATTCCCATTTCGTTTTCCATCGATTATTTTATCAATTCAGTATGACCCACATCCGTCGTCCAATGATTCTTTCCGCGGTATTCAGTTTCAGCGTGGCAACGGTTGACGATTCATGGTATCACGTTTCCCTTCGGTTGCAAATGACAAACTCATAGTTCACTGTTGACTGCTTTTCTGGGCAGACCCGGGTTTTAATGAAGCGCAGCAACAAAACCCCTTGGTGCACTGGCCCTCTCGGCAACGAGCTGCGCGGCAGCTCGAGGTCTCACCCGAAGTGGCTATGGGGGGGTTAAGGAATCAGGTTTCCTTAACCATGGTGACGCGGAGATTGTTCTGTATATCTCCTTCTTCCTCAAATATCGGCGGCCGGACCTTCCCGCAGGCCGCTCGGCGCAGCTGCGCGGATTCCTTCCTAGGCCGGCCTACTGCGCGGTTTCTCCTCTCTAGCGCAGAAGGCAACTATTCCTGGCGTTGACGCGCTAAATACTTCCTTGCCCTTCGCATCCGGCGCAGTAACGTATTCCTCGCTCGCTGCAGCGACAGCGCGTTACTACTTCCTGGTACTTAACACTCATAGCTATCAAGAGACCTTTCCGACTCACTTAAATAGTCGCAAAGATGATGCAAAATATGTTCACACAGGTAATGATCTTAAACAGTTATCATTCATGCAAATATTATAACAAGAAGATATATGTGACGCTCATCTCCTCGAGGAAAACCACATCCACGGGAGTTTTATATTAACCAGAAAATGATAGAGTTACACAATATGTTGCGCACACAGCTGCAGCCTTAGATCTTACAGGAGACTCCACGCACACAGCTGGGAGCCCTTCTCTCAATCTTGTCTCCTCTCTATGGAGATTACAAAGGCACAGACGTCGACTCAGACTGTCTGGCAACTCAGGGATTAGCTCCTCGGCTATCCGATTTCCTCTCTAGTTCTACACACCGGGTAGAAAATACAGTGAAGGATAATCAACACATGATCTATCCTTTAGACTGGCTCTCTAACAGTCTAGCATCTAACTCTCTAACTCTCCAAAAGGAAGGAACTGAAGGAACTAAGGGAACCTCTACCCATTACAATGATTCATATATATAGGTGGCCATGACGGTCACACCTTTACAAAACTGTGGGCCTTTCCCAACAGTGATTCCCAAAAACCCTAACCACGCACATGGCTAGGTGTACTGTAGGCGCCGCTTGCAGTCACGTCGCCGCTTCCTGCAGGCTCCGTGAATTCCGGCGCAGATTGTGGGTATGGGCGATCGTCCTTCGCCTTCAATGCTCTGGTCCGTTGCTCCTCCTTGATCCGAGCAACCATAACTTCTGTACTAAGCCTTTAAATGAGGGTAGCTGAGCCCTCTACTCCATCGCCTTATTTATTATGGTAGCTGATCCACCTTCATTCTTCGATGACGTGCGCGCGAGATCCGCAATTTCCGGTCCGTGATCTACGCTGAGATCATCCATCTGGCACCGTACTGCGCACCGTCTCCTTCTTACCCAAAACTTAGTGCTTGTCCCAAAATTAGCACTTTCCTTCCATACTCGTGCTTTTTCCCAAAATTCGCAGCTTTTACTATAGCTGCGACCTTGGCCCCAACAGGCCCCCAACACTCACTTGTGGCTCGCCCTCGAGCCACTCGCACTAGCGCGTGGTTGTTTGATTTGCGCATCTGCTTTTGCTTGAATCTCCGCGAATGTTTTCTGCCACTTCGCGATAGCGGAGTCCAATTCCTCGATACACTCATCAGCTGTTTGCACTGTTTCTGCGGTCGCTTCGTCTTTAGTGAGTGTATCAATGATCTCCTGAGACTCGGTAATCTCTTTGATTTTTGTCTCAACCTGGCCAACGATTTCAGCATACTCATCCATGAATGGCTGAATGCTGTTGGTGAGCTTCTCATCTTCAGTTCTGAGCTTGTGCAGTTGCTGCTGCATTTTGCGCACTTCGCCCATTTTCTTCATCTTTGGCAAGCCTGTTAAGGACTTAGCTTCTTCATTCAGAACAGTGAGAGACTGTTCTACAGCTTGCACCTGTTCTGATAGTCCCACTTTAAAAGGGAGGTTCACAAGCTCTGACCATGCTTCCATAGCCTGGTCCATCAGGTTCTTGGCTTCCTGTACTCGATCTTTCATTCGTGTGGAAGCTCTGCTCAATGCTTCAAATTGTACCTGCGCATCATCCGTAAGATGCGCAGCAACGCGAGCTTCTAGCTCAGCAATCTGGGTTCTATGGTCCTCAGCCATAGCAACTTTTTCTTGCTCCAGGGTTTTCACCCTTCCTCCAATAATTTGAACTTTTGCAACCAGAGGGAGGTCTGGTTGAATCTCGCAAGCCGGCAATTCCTGGGCAATCTCTTCTATTGCGTTTCTGATGCCGGTGTCTTGCGCCTCATAGAGTGCAAGCTTCGCAGAGATATTCTTATGACTTTCCTTCAGCTCTATCTCCTGCGATTGCAGTCGTTGGTTTGCCTGGAAAGTAGAGAGCTCTCTAGCTCTCAACTCAAGAGAAACTTTCTCCTGTACAAGCTGTAGGGTTTCTATAGGAATCATAGACAAATTTATTTCTACAGGTCCAACTGTGCTTACCTGTAGTTCAGCTAGAGGATCTGGAAGTGTCATGCTGGTAGGCGGAATATGTACGACAGTGTGCCTTTCTGTGAGTTCTTCAACTCGCTCATCAGTTGGAATTTCTTGTGGCGCCTGCGAAGTAGATGCTGGCGCATGGGTCTGCGCAATCCTTCCTGCGAGACCTTTCAGTTCTACAAATTGTAAGTCTAGAGCACTTCGGATGTGAGCATGCATGTTCCTCATCTCACGAAATTGCTCTTTCAAGTATTTGTCGACCTCCGAGGGAATGGCCTCAGTGGGATGCGACACTTTCTGCTTCTTTGTGGCTGGTTCTGTTGAGCCTTCATCGCTTCTTTGCTCAGGGGCTTCCTTGCCCTTATCCTTTTCTTGCGCAGCGGCGGGTGGCATCGCAGGTGCAATGTCAGCTGCTGCTCTCCATTCGTCCGACCACGACTTAATGGTTTCTTCGACATCTTCTGTGGTCATCCTGTAAAGACCTAGCGCCCAGTCACCTGGAATGTCGCAAGGCCGAAGATAGAGTTGATGGATGTCGGCAGTAAAAGCCAACTTTCCTTCATACAATGTGGTTGTCTCCCCGCTCATCCTTGGCATATCTTGTATGGTATCTCGGAGGAGATAGTAGTACTCACAAAAGACAGCGCGATTCATCTTGCGCTTCGCGGGATTAGGGGAATCCCAAAGGTTGATGTAGCGCATGCCGGCAACCTCTCCTGCGCGGCGTGGAAGGAACTGA
This sequence comes from Larix kaempferi, assembly GCA_027924585.1. Taxonomy (NCBI): domain Eukaryota; kingdom Viridiplantae; phylum Streptophyta; class Pinopsida; order Pinales; family Pinaceae; genus Larix; species Larix kaempferi. Next base: position 8,751,505 of record BSBM01000264.1, read on the forward strand.
GTATTCGGGGGCTCCTTCCACCCGACGAGAGCGCATAAAATTAGAAGCCACGAAAAATGGAATGATTGGCCTGCATTGTCCTGCACATTCAGGCAATCAGCCAAAAAAGAATTCAGCAGGAAGAGAGACCAGTTGTACTGTTCTCCCTCCGCAGCTGCGATAGCGAGCTCGACGACAGCTCCAGTAACTTCTTTCGGTCGGCACTTTGTGAGAAGTCTGCCTGCAAGCAGACTTCCTGTGAAGCGAAGTGCCTCATCTTCTACTGTCGTGAGGTCATAAGCCCGACCTCCTCTTGTCAAGTTATATTTCTGGACCAGCTTTGCAGCCAATTTTCGGTCCTTCTCCTTTCCCACAAAATGGATATTGGGATCCTTACCAACCTTAGATAGACCGGTGATGCGGTGTATCAAATCAACATTTAGATCAATTGGCCTCCCGAGCCAAAGGTAACCTCCATGAACGCAGGATAGCAGTGTTTTAACGACTGCGTTCACTTCATTGCTACGCCCAAAGTGCGGTAGCTTCAACAAATTCAAGAGTCCAGGGCGCTCAAGATTTGCTGCAAATCCCTTCGGGATAAACTCGTCAACCTGCCTGGTGGGATTATGGACGATATCCAGATATCGGTCCAACTGGAACTGAGGATATGTCTTATAGTCTCCAAGGTTAAAATCAGAGAATTTAACCAATGGAATGTTTCCCAATAGTTGGCCTTCTACCCGCACACTAGCCGGTAGTGGCGGTAGCGGAATTGGATACTTTGCATTCTTCGGAATCTGTACATCCGGCGCATCATCTGGACGCGGCGGAATATAGTTCACCATAGACGCGAGCGGCTCTGGAACAGGTTCCTCCGGCTGCTGCTGAGATGCTCTTGTGCCTGGAGATGTTGTGGGATCAGTAGCACCGGGGTGTACGTAGGTCGAAGCCGTCACCGGAGTGGCCATGCCGAAATCTAAGCCTCGGCGCAGAAATTGACGAACAACTTCTTCAGTTGATAAGTTCTCCGTTGTGAACCAATGTAAATAACAAAACTCTGGACAGCAAATGGCGGAACTACGTAGGGTATAGACGCTGAAAACAAGGGGAAATACTCTGCACACTCGGCTCTGAAAACAATACTTTGGGTCTTCAAACACAACTATGCAACTCGAGACAGTAACCCGAAATTGATACAAGTGTGAGGTATTTATAGCCAGCGGAGATAGTAAATGCGACCAAGTGGGGTAACGTAGCTATAGGCGGCTACAGATGAGTTGACAACACGCTATCTTCCTTGCCGTAGCGGTGCATTTAGTGTGATTGACGGGTTCTGACAGCCTTCCGGGAGAAGCTAATGCTTTCGGCGCCTGAGTTAAATGCAAATCTTTCGGAGATTAAGCCGAATCCGTCGGAACGGCTAGACTTAAATAGCGGCCTTATCCTTCATTTATTCAAACGCGGCTACATAATTGCTGTAATTCAAAATTTCCGACGGGTCATTTCAACTTAGGAAACTGTGCCTCTATGGGTCCATGAATTTTTTTTTTTTTTTTTTTTTTTTTTCAAGCGGCAACAAAAAGGGAACTCCGCAGGAGCGATAGTTCCATGGTCCAAAAACAAAACTTCGCCAGAGCGCACCGATAAGCTCTCTTCAAGCAATTTTTATTCAGGATGCGCGGATATTTCAAGGAACTGCGCAGGAAGCTGGAAACTGAGGGTGTGTCGCAGCTTCCGTGTAGACTGGATGCGATGTCTCTTTCAACTACACTGGGCATCTGCATTCTTGAGTAATATATTATGTCGACAGGGCGGAGTGGCCATCGCAATAAAGCTTAAGCCGACTCCCGTTTATCATTGTAGGTAGTAGTTCTCCATTCAGCTTTGCAAGCTGAACTGCGCCTCCGTCTGTTATTTTTATTATCTGAAAAGGACCTAACCAATGCACACGAAACTTGCCTGGAAACTTGATGAATTTACTATCATAAAGGAGTACCAAGTCTCCTTCTTCAAAGTGCTTATGCTTAATGTGCCTGTCATGCCAAGCTTTCTGTCTTGCCTTCTATACCTGTTGATGAAATCCGGCCAAAAGTCTGTCTTCTTCTAAGGAAAGCAGTTGCGAAAGTCTTTCATTCATAGTGTCAGGATCTGCCATTTCTGTAATTTGCGCAATTCGGAGACTGGGAACAATGTATTCCATGGGCATAACTGCTTCTTGTCCATACACCAAGCTGAAAGGTGTGTGACCTGTTAATTTCTTGCAAGTGGTTCTGTAAGCCCATAATACAGCTGTGACTCTAAGGTCCCAATCATCTCTTTGTTGATTACAGATTTTTGTCAGGGCATTCTCAAGAATCTTATTGAATGCTTCCACCGTACCATTAGCTTGAGGATGGTAGGGTGTACTCTTATGGTGATTAATTTGAAATTCTTCAGTAAGGGCCTCTATAGTCTCATTGAGGAAATGTGTACCTTGATCACTCATGAGAATCACTGGGAATCCAAACCTAGTGATAATGTTCTCGAAAATGAACTGCGCGGCAGTAGCGGCGTCACAGTTCTTAACTGGCTTCGCCTCAGCCCATCTGGTGAGGTATTCAGTAGCTGTAATGATATATCTTGCGCCAGTTCTTTTTCCTGGTGGGTTAATAGGTCCTACAAAGTCAATGGCCCATTTATCAAAAGCACGCAGTGTGATCTGGGGTTTTAGTGGCATTTCATCTCTCCTTGAGGGTTTTCCTGTGCGGTGGCACACATCGCAACATTTACAGAATTCCTTAGTATCCTTGTGCAATGTCGGCCACCAAAGTCCTGCGGCTAATATCTTCTGCGCAGTCGGCTTTCCTGCGAAATGGCCTCCTGCAGTACCTGAATGCGCTTCTGCGATGATAGAGCTCTTTTCATGTGGTAAGATACATCTGCGCAAAATTTCGTCAGGGCCCAACTTATAAAGCTGGCCTGCTATCAAAGTGAAATCTGCGGCTCTAACAACAAGTTGCTTTTTCTGCTGGATTGTAAGCTCAGCCGGCGCTTGTCCGGTAGTGAGAAACTCAAGAATATCAGAATAATATTCGTCTGCTGCTTGGATATAAAACAACTGTGCGTCAGGCAGATTGTCCTCCAGACTCGTAGGTTCCTCTCCTGACTCTATTCTGGATAGATGGTCAGGCCCTGCATTCAATCTGCCTGGCTTTACAATAACCTCAAAATCATACTCTTGAAAGAGCAGTAGCCATCTGCAAATTCTTCCTCCTAAAACTGGCTTATTGACCAAATATTTCAAAGCAGAATGATCAGTATACATTTTAAAGTGAGCTCCTAACAGGTAGTGTCTGAATTTCTGTAGGGCATACACCATAGCTAGTCCTTCCCTTTCTGTAGTGGTGTAGTTCTTCTCAGCTGTAGATAGCTTTCTGCTGGAGTAAGCAATTGGGTGGTCAATACTTCCTTCTCCAGACTGTGTAAGCACGATTCCTAATGCTATGGAAGAAGCATCAACATGAACATGAAAAGGTTTTCTCCAATCCGGGAAAACTAGAATAGGCGCTGTGATCATCTTTTCTTTAAGTGTGTCCAAGCTCTGTTGGCATTCTTCTGTCCATTGGAACTTCGAATCCTTCTTCAGCAATCTTTCCATAGGCGCTGTGATCCTTGCATATCCTTTGATGAATTTTCTGTAGTATCCTGTATGTCCCAATGTAGTGCGCAATTGCTTAACTGAGTTGGGCGCAGGTAAGTTAGCAATGATGGCAACCTTCGCAGGATCCATCAGGAGTCCTTGTTTGCATACAATATGTCCCAACAAAATACCAAAGGGCGCACAAAATATACATTTTTTCAAATTAAGGGAAATCTGATGCTGTCTACATTTTTCTAGCATCATGCGCAGATTCGCAATATGGTTCTTTAGTAAACCAAATACAGTCCAGTCATCAAAATAGACTTCTAAAAACTTGTGGATAAATTCTTTAAAAACAGCAACAACGACTCTAGAGAAGATAGCAGGTGCGTTTTTAAGACCAAAGGGCATTACCGTATACTGGAATGAGCCCCATTCAGTTGCAAAAGTAGTCTTGTGGCGGTCATCCGGATGGATTCTGATCTGATGATATCCCGAGAATCCATCAGTGAAGGAGTAAGCCTCTTGTCCTCCAACATTATCAAGTACTTCATCTGTGAAAGGAGTGGGAAATGGATCGTGCGCTGATGCATCATTGAGTTTGCGCAAGTCGACACAAATTCTTATTTCACCTTTCGTTTTCTTTTCTTGGACCACCATAGGACTAATCCAATCGCTTTCCTCTACTGGCTCAATAATACCTGCTGCAAGCATCTTATCAATTTCTTCTTTGACTTTTTCTTTGTAGCGCGGGTTCAACCTGTATGGGCGCTGCTTTACTGGCTTGGCATCTGGTTTCAGAGGTATGCGCATCACTCCTAAGTCTCCTAGGATGCCTTTCATTTCTGTGAACTTGGTAGGAAAGATATCCTGGTAGTCACGTAATAAATCTGAAACATGCGCAACAGTTTCATCATCCCAATAATCTCCTATAGAAGCAAACTTTGGGTCAGCTTCTGTGCCAATGTTAACTTTCTTGAGCTTGACGTGTTCTGTGATGGCAGGAATATCAAGCTCAGGACCTTCAATATTGCGCGTCCCTTCTGATTCTGGGATATTAATGTTGCGAGGATCGTCCTCCTCATCTTCAGCGGTGAAGTTATAGCATTCCAGGGCATGTTCTATCTGGACAGCCCAATCTGGTTGGGAATATTCTGTTAGTAGACCTGGTTCAAATACCTTCTTTTTAATACACTTCAGAGCCTGATCAATACTTGGATGCTCTGACTCAAAGCTGAATGTAAGTTGAAAACTTTCTATCATAAGAGCCCAAGTAAGAGTGCCTTTGCGCAATTCTATTTCAGTATACCAATTCCTTGGAATTGTATCCAATGTGTGGATGAATTGGTGAACCCACTCATCTTCCGGAATATCTGACCATTGCTGAATACATGCTTCAATGTGTGACCTGGGGTCACTCTGTCCTTCATATTTGCGTAGCGCTTCGGCTGTGGTGTCTTGAAATCTGCGCAGTATCAATCTGCGACAGTCTTTCCATGTATGAATATTCTCCTTGTGCGCAATCCACCATCTTGCGGGTGTAGCGCGCAATGCTATATCTAGTGCCTGTATGCGCTGCGGTTCTGGAAGCTTTTGTTCATATTCCTGTATGAATTTAGTTACTTCAGTTAAGCCATCAAAAGTTGGAGTATCAATTAATTCTGTGCCAATCCATCGAATGGATTTAGTCATCATGGCGCAACGTCTTGCAGAAACCTCATGTAGACGATTCTGCCAGTTTTCCAATCCTGCATCTGAATCTGATGTGCACGAGCTATCACATCGCCAGCTGATATGGCCGTCTGCTGTGGGGTTGACATAGTCACTGTGGTTAGTGGTCATCTGGTACAAACTTTCCATGTGGCGCGCTTCCTCTTCTGCGCGAATGGGTTCTATATATCTTGGTCCTTGAATAGGATCAAGAGGTGCGATGACCCTGATCTGGTCATCCTCAAAGGTCATCTGTCTTTTCTTCAAGTTAATGACAGCCAAATTATCAAATGCCCAGTCTATTCCTAACAGCGCTGGGTATGGTCTACTATCATCCATAATTTTGATTACTTCAAAATCTGCAGAGCTTCTTACTCCTTCAATATCAATAGGTACATTGGGTAATCTGCCCAATGGAGAGACTCGTTGCTGATTTGCGAGTCTTAGCTGGATAGGGGATCTTGTAAGCTGAGGGCTTCCCATCTGTTCCCATGTCTGCATAGTGAGAACATTGGCTTCTGAGCCCAAATCTAACATGACTTCGTCCATTTCAAATGCTCCAATCTGCGCTGTAAGCCTCATCTCTTTTCCAGTTCTAATGTGACTCCTAATCTGGTGAACAGCACGCTGTGGTGTGTTCGTCGAAGCAGAGTGTTGGCACCAATCCAACAGGTGTTGAAGTTCTAGAGTTGCTTTTTCATTGCGCAACAATTTTAAACATTGTCGCAGGAATGAATGGACACTGCCTAGTGCATGCTCCTCATCATCATCATCATCATCAGACCTTCCAGCTGTAGTGGCCTGTTCTTGCACCAGGTTGTCTTGTCTTAGCGCTTGCGATCTAATATTGTTCTGCGGAATTGCGGCAGAACTTGAAGCTCTCGGATCTGAGAAATACTCTTGAGCTTGCTTAAATGCTTCTTTTTGCTTCTGCAGGTTAAGTGGGGCTGGTTTAATGTTAGCGCGGCGCACCCATTGCGTCGCTTGCTTTCCCGTTCCCATCTCTTGCGCACCAGTGGTTGCTCCACTGCGTGTCACTATATTAACTGTAGGGTCCGGTTCTCTTTTTTCTGCTCCAATCAACTGAATATTCTGATTTACCTGTGGTGTCTTTGCTTGCATCATAGCCTGTAACTGAGGGCATTCTTCAATGATATGGTCAGAAGATTTACAATACCTGCAGAGGGTTGTAGGATTTTGGCAATCCCTAGCAAAATGACCTTGTTCTCCGCAATTATAACAAGTGATCTGTCCTCTTCCGCGACCAAAGTTTGTTGTGCGTCTGCGTCCTCTGTAATTTGCTGCTCGGGCGTCCCGAGTTTGGTCATAAGGTGGACCTGCTGTGGGTCCTTGTGTCTCTGCTTGTACCCGATAGACATCATGCTTTCTTTCTATCATAAGATCATATGATCTACAATTGTTCTCATCATGACCTACTGATTTACAGAAATTACAATATAGATTCTTTGGAGTTTGTACATATTTATGAAGTAAGTGGCATTCTTGTGGTCTATGACCTCTAGTTCTGCAGATTTCACACCAAGGCCCTTGTGCCTGTGGTAAAGGGTTAGGTGCTCCAGTTGCAATATAGTCTATGAAAACGGGACAATGGTCCTTTGAATGACCTTGGGCTTTACATTTTGTGCACCAAATTTCTTCCTTAATCTCCTTGCCTTTCTTAATATCATGCACTTGCAAGGTTAAGTTTGCTAATTGGTTCTGTAAATGCGCAACATCGTTGCTTGTCCCTGCAATTGGCGAAGCTTCTAGTTTCATAGCCATTTCTAGGGCTTGTTCCTGAGTATTGAGATTCTGTTGCATAAGGGGAAGTCTAATGTGTGGAAGCAGTGCAGCAATAAACCATTCTTTATGTTGCTGTGGTGCAAACTCGAAGCTTACTTGATCTATCAAGGCTTTGAACTTCTGGTCAAAGTCCCATACTGATTCTGTAGGTAACTGTTTGATGTCTTTGAGCTCTGTTATACACTGTGATTCTGATTTAGGTTTCTTGAATTCTCTAATCATGGCATTTCTTACCTCAGCAAGCGTCCTATTCTGTGCTGCTGAGTATTTCATGAACCAAGTCAAGGCTCTTTCTCTTAGTGTGGTTGCTAACTGAACCAGTTTAACAGCATCGTCATTAATTTGCTTAATTGTCCAAATGGCTTCACATAAGAACCAGTGCTGCTCAGGGTCCTCTATCCCTGTTCCTCTAAAAGTTGGTAGCTTCATGTCATCACCCATCCTTCTTGCACGGGTTTGAGGTGGAGGTACTGTAGCAGTGCCTCCGGGATGGTTAAACAAAGGTGGTACAGAGGTACTAGAAGTAGCGTTTGGGCTACTAGAAGGTGTTACTGTAGGATTATACTGAGCTCCGTCTGGTTTTTGCGGTGTAAAGGGGTAATAAGGGATATGAGCACTCCCTTGTCTTTCTATATGGCTTGCTCTAGGGACTTGGCTATTGTCTGGGCTAGACTCAAAAGGATATTGGTCAAGGCCTACTTTATATCGTTTTCCTCTACGAGTGCAACCAATAACTTCAGGATCACTATCAGAATCTACGGACATTACTTGTCTATGCTATTCATCAGAAGCAATACATAGCTTTCCTTTTTCATACAGAAGCATTTTAATCCATAAGTTCAGAGAATTTAAGAACTTACCTCTGTGTACTTGGAAGAAACTCCTCTCAGCTTCACTGAAACTCTTTCTTGTATCGACTGCAAATTCGGTAATGAAACCTTCCAGTAGACTATTCAACCAAAAGTCTACTGCGCGGGACACAGGATTGTCTATCTGCTTCACAATACTGACTAGCTCAGGCGTCCACGTGACGGGTCGATCAACATGCAACGTAGGTCTAGAATCTGCTAACTTGGCTATCCAAGCGTGTAACTCCAATGCAAACGTAACAAAGAAAATTTCGTAAAGGTCAGCATAAATATACTTCTGTAACCAATCTTCTGTTTGAAGCGTAGGGCTTCTATTTTCTTGTTCAGCAAACTCTTTAGCCTTTAAATCAAACCAATCTCCAATTTCTTTAGCTGTAGGATGCCAGTAACACATTTGTTAGCTGAGCAAGTCTCAGTGTAACAGAACCTTATGTTGTCTTCAGCAACAGTCTCAGATGTCGCGTGACTAGTAAGTCTTACAGCAACAAGTCGCAAGGCAAAGGAATCATTTGTTGGCTCAATCAACAGGGTTCAAAGCCATGGAAGTAATGTGATCAAAAATTCATAAGACAACAGAACCATTTGTTGGTCACTAGGCAGCGGAACCATTTGTTGACTCCTCAATCTCGCGCGTCGCCAAAATAACAAGTCTCATTCGCGCGGCAACGGAACCATTTGTTGCGCTGCTTCCTTTCTCTAGGTTGCACGTCAATCTCGCACGTCACTAAAATAAGAGGTCTCCCTCACGCGGCAACGGAACCATTTGTTGCGCTGCTTCCTTTCTCTAGGTTGCGCGTCAATCTCGCACGTCACTAAAATAAGAGGTCTCCCTCACGCGGCAACGGAACCATTTGTTGACTGCTTTTCTGGGCAGACCCGGGTTTTAATGAAGCGCAGCAACAAAACCCCTTGGCGCACTGGCCCTCTCAGCAACGAGCTGCGCGGCAGCTCGAGGTGTCACCCGAAGTGGCTATGGGGGGGTTAAGGAATCAGGTTTCCTTAACCGTGGTGACACGGAGATTGTTCTGTATATCTCCTTCTTCCTCAAATATCGGCGGCCGGACCTTCCCGCAGGCCGCTCGGCGCAGCTGCGCGGATTCCTTCCTAGGCCGGCCTACTGCGCAGTTTCTCCTCTCTAGCGCAGAAGGCAACTATTCCTGGCGTTGACGTGCTAAATACTTCCTTGCCCTTCGCATCCGGCGCAGTAACGTATTCCTCGCTCGCTACAGCGACAGCGCGTTACTACTTCCTGGTACTTAACACTCATAGCTATCAAGAGACCTTTCCGACTCACTTAAACAGTCGCAAAGATGATGCAAAAGATGTTCACACAGGTAATGATCTTAAACAGTTATCATTCATGCAAATATTATAACAAGAAGATATATGTGACGCTCATCTCCTCGAGGAAAACCACATCCACGGGAGTTTTATATTAACCAGAAAATGATAGAGTTACACAATATGCTGCGCACACAGCTGCAGCCTTAGATCTTACAGGAGACTCCACGCACACAGCTGGGAGCCCTTCTCTCAATCTTGTCTCCTCTCTATGGAGATTACAAAGGCACAGACGTCGACTCAGACTGTCTGGCAACTCAGGGATTAGCTCCTCGGCTATCCGATTTCCTCTCTAGTTCTACACACCGGGTAGAAAATACAGTGAAGGATAATCAACACATGATCTATCCTTTAGACTGGCTCTCTAACAGTCTAGCATCTAACTCTCTAACTCTCCAAAAGGAAGGAACTGAAGGAACTAAGGGAACCTCTACCCATTACAATGATTCATATATATAGGTGGCCATGACGGTCACACCTTTACAAAACTGTGGGCCTTTCCCAACAGTGATTCCCAAAAACCCTAACCACGCACATGGCTAGGTGTACTGTAGGCGTCGCTTGCAGTCACGTCGCCGCTTCCTGCAGGCTCCGTGAATTCCGGCGCAGATTGTGGGTATGGGCGATCGTCCTTCGCCTTCAATGCTCTGGTCCGTTGCTCCTCCTTGATCCGAGCAACCATAACTTCTGTACTAAGCCTTTAAATGAGGGTAGCTAAGCCCTCTACTCCATCGCCTTATTTATTATGGTAGCTGAGCCACCTTCATTCTTCGATGACGTGCGCGCGAGCTCCGCAATTTCCGGTCCGTGATCTACGCTGAGATCATCCATCTGGCACCGTACTGCGCACCGTCTCCTTCTTACCCAAAACTTAGTGCTTGTCCCAAAATTAGCACTTTCCTTCCATACTCGTGCTTTTTCCCAAAATTCGCAGCTTTTACTATAGCTGCGACCTTGGCCCCAACATTCACTATTAAGGTTTGCCTGACAAAGCTGACGGTCAGAGAAATCTTGATAGTGAACTATGAGTTCACCATATTGCAGCTTAAGGGAAACGTAAATATAGAATGAATCATCACCGTTTTCAGGATGGAACTCAAGACCGCGGAAACACTCCTCGGACGGCGGGCGTGGATCATACCGAATTGATAAAGTAATAGAGGGAAAATGCAACGAGAATCTGAGACGATTGCATAGTGAAATTAATACAGAATGAATCAAGGTTGAATGTGGTAGCCCGCCATCTCCCATTGTGAAATGCATGTAGAATGAATTGAGCTTGAAGGTGGTCTCCCTTTCCAGCTGCACTTCAAGCTTGAAGGTGGTAGCCTTGGGACTAGACATAGGTCGCAGGTTTGAATCTCCTCAGTTCAGTTCGTACCCTGTTATTTTTTCGATGCAAACTATATGTTTTCTTTAATTTATTGTTGACTTTAATTCCCTAGCATAGGAGGATCCATTTTGGTCAAGTTGCATTCCTAAAAAAATATGAATATTGACAACAAGCAGCATGTCTCTAATTGTTGTCGGTGTATGCTAGCTTAGTTGCAAATATCATGCTTGAGAAGAAGCCAGCCTTGAATGGTAAATATACCAATTTGGAAGGGTTTAATGTGAGGTTAAGGATATTGATTCCAAGGAAATTAAAGAGAAGGTTAAGGATATTGATTCCAGTGCATCATTTACTCAACCTTTGAAGTTGTGGAAACTGGAAATTGGTTATGAGGAGCAACCAAAAATCACAACAAGCTCCAAGAAATTGTCAAAAATTATACAACACACGAGTAGGTTTTAGAAAGCCAGCATCGTAACCATTCATTGAGCTCCTCTCTGTTTCGAGAATAATTTCATATTCTCTATTGAACAGGGCCAACCACGTGAAGGTGGAAGCTCTTATGGCCCTTCCCCCCCCTCACATCACTCTCAATCCCCCATACCCAATGCATGCATTTGAAAAAAAAATGTGCAAATTCATCCATATGTCATCATGAACTTTCATCCATATATGTGCAAATTCATCCATATTTCATCATGTGGAAACTCGAAATTGGTTATGAGGAGCAACCAAAAATCACAACAAGCTCCAAGAAATTGACAAATTTTAGATGACACACGAGTGGGTTGTAGAAAGCCGGCATTGTAGCCATTCATTGAGCTCCTCTCTGTTTCGAGAATAATTTCATATTATCTATTGAAGAAGACCAACCATGTGAAGGTGGAAGCTCTTATGCCCCCCCCCCCCCTCACATCACTCTCAATTCCCCATACCCAATGCATGTACTTGAAAAAAACAAATATGTGCAAATTCATCCATATTTCATCATGAACTTTCATCCATTATTCATTCAATAAATGCTAACATTCACTAAACCATCGTTTCAGTCGATCAACATTCATTCAATAAAAGATAACATTCAATAAACCATTCATTAATCATTAAGTCAACACATTCATTCAATAAAAGTTGAAATTCAATGAAGGTAACAGTTTACTACACTGAATCATTAAAACATTAGAATATTCATTAAACCATTCATTCATTCATTAGACCAAAAATCGTGGACGATATATTGTTATCAAAAATATTTAGACGTCGTTTTTCTCGTCCTTCTTTTTATAAGTTTTTCTTCTCTTCAGTGGCATATAATCTATAAGAGGACCATCTACATCATCTGGACTTTCTCTTCCAGTTCTTGGTTCTTTAGCAGGTGCTTTTGGTGATGTTTGCAATATCCTAGCTGATTGTTGTTCTAGACGTGGATTTTGTGGCAAGGGGTTCGGATTTGCTACAACGATGTGAAAATGTTACATCGATATATTTTGCTATTGTAATGACAATTTATTCATTTAAAAAAATTCATTATGAAGGTGTTTTTTTACCTGGTGTGACCAAATCACGTTGTTGATGTTCTTGTCCAGTCTCAACCTGTACAGTTTCACCCTCTACATGTTCTGCAGTTGAAATTCGGTGGACTACAATTAATGGTCACCATTTGCAATGCTATACATAAAATTGTAGCATATGAATAAATTCATTACCAGGATTCGAAGCTTGATCATCGATTTGTTGTTGTCCCTCCTCGACACTAATGGGATCATTGCTTTCCTGTTAAAAACAGAGTCAATATTTTACATCAAGTATTTGTGATGAAAATATTCCACAAGCGACAAATCTTCATTAAACTATATAGATTCTATATACCTGTGCTCCAGATGGATTGGTACCACAAGACTGTGTTTGCCCAAATAAGCTTCTCCGGCGTTCAACAATAGCTCCAAAGCCTTCCTAGAAGCCAAGCTTCATGTCTTCCTCTATGGGTACTTCATTGAATCGATCGGCCTGCATATTTGCTTATCGTCATTAATTAACATTTTACGATGCAATAAAATGAAAAATAATTTTCAATTTATTATTTGTATTCATTGTTGGTTTCTCGAAACTTACAATCCATGCCGCCAAATTCGAATAACCACCAGGGCCAAGCTTGTGCTGACCTATTTTTTATAGTCTTTCCTTTGTGGCCTTTGATGTGTCTGATAGCCTATGCAAGTGTTGAAATACGTTAGATGTTCCAAGTTCGATATAGAAATCAAGGATAATAAGGTTTAGAATTACATTGCGGAAAGTATTGCATACCTCCCTATGCCTGGTGTTAGCTTGCCTTCTCTTCTCGGAGCCTTCTCCTTTCCATATTCCACTAGAGCTCTCCACTCCATTGCTGGAATCATTGGTGGGCACTCATACCTATGGGTTTTTTCAAGGTGTGTCCTATATTGGTCTCGGACAACCTTCACATGTTGACAAGCCTTTTTCAAGACATTGGCATGACTGAAGGTTTTCTCCCCGAACAGGCCAACCAACCGATTAGTGAGTTCATCTTTTAAATGTTTCGGTTTTCTATCCCACCTTGTTCGGATGGTGGGCCCGAAGATCTCCAAGAAAAATTCCTTCATATGCTTATAGAAAACATTGTTTCCTACACAACGATCATGCCATGATCATAATTAGTTGATAAAAAATGTTTTATCGGTATATTACAATGAAATTATAAACACTAATTAACCTGATCAACTATGATTAATTACCTGGGATCATCGGTATCTTTATTGGGATGAGATCTTCGTCCATCAAAAATGTTGTCTCCAGTGTTCCCGTGCTTTTGACACAGGAAGATCCTGGAAATGTAGCTCCTTCGACATCAAAATTGATAGGGGACTCGGTGTCGACCCCTTCTTGTGGACGATTCGTTGTGTGTTGGTCAGTAGCGGCTACTGCGCTCACAGCGGGGGTCCTTGGTGTTTAGGAACGTGTTTCCGACTGTTCAGTCGACAATAATGGCGAAGGATTCAAACTACGTGGAGTCGTTTGGTCATGATGTGAAGTCTCTCCATGAGCCTCGCTAGGGCCAACACCACCTTGACCACTATTGTGTGGTCCCTTATAATTCTGTAAATACACACCATGTCTTATACGTTCATACTATCATATAAAAGAGAACATTATAAATATTTAAACGAATTATTCTATGATTCAAGATTCCTCAACTTACTCACAAGTTATTAGATCTATGTTCCAACAATGCAATCCTTTATGTAATTGCGCTTGTCTGCGGAACCTGGATTAGTAGAGAAAAGATTTCCGTAGTATATCCATTCAACAATTTATCTACCATCTTTAATGGGTGTGTGGCTTCACCAATTTTTTCACAATCGTGAAGCACCTCTGCCACTTCAGGTTCTAATGTAAAATCTTGCGATGCTGATTCATACTGTGATTCACTAGTGGGCTGCAACAAACATATATAAAGCACTACTAAGTTCTCTGTTTCGAGAATCATTTAATATTCTCTACTAAACAGGGCCAACCATGTGAAGGTGGAAGCTCTTATGGCCCCTCCCCCCCCCTCTCATCACTCTCAATTCCCCAATATAACTCGAAAAAATATCTATGTACAAAAAAATTAAATGTCTTTTCTCATTCATACTAAATAACAAGAAATGTTTCTAATTTTAACATACAGGAAAATGGAAATTAGCTAAAAAATAGTTAATAATTTATTATTAGTAATGCATACCTGATCATAGACTTCAATGGTCTTCATCATCTTCTTCATCTGAGTACTGATCGTTTGTACTATCATCCGATGATCCAGATTCAACATTGTAAGGATTGGCCATATCATCATCATCGTCAATGTCAGATACGCCGATCATCATGTCATCATCGATATCATCTTCATGGACATTGTCTGAATATACGTCATGATCTGATTCAAGAAGTTCTTCGACATCTTCTTCTGGAACAGGAATATCATCTAACTCATGTTGATCATGATCATCTTCAGCGGCATCTTCTTCTTCGAGAACGTCTTCATTACCTTCATCTACGTTATACTTTACCGGCCTTCCCCTTGGATCGTGTCTCACAGCAAATGACCAACCCGCTCTACCTGGAACCTCAGAGTAAAATACCTATTCACATTGGGTTGGAAGAACATAGGGCTCCGTTCCTGGCTCAAACAACCTTGTATTTACCATGGTAAAACCATTATCATGTTCAATAATTGTTCTATCGGGATCACGTTGATTCAATCGACACCTGTACCATTTGACAACGAACAAAAATACCTTGAAGGAGTTAAAGTCACACTGAAGAATGTCTTCCAAATACCCATAGTATCAATTTTCAGATAGTTCTGGATGTCTGTCACTTCTAGAAGAAACATTGGTCACCTCAAAGACTGCAGATATCCCACAATCAGATGTTTTCTTTGTTTCATCCAACTTTTTGATGCGATATCTACATCCATTGCACCAGATAGCCTTATGGTGTTTTACCTAGTACAACAAGCCATACAGGGAAAGATTACATAATGACACCATATTTATGATAAAGTAGTGCATGTTTATTATAATGCCATAAAAGGAAAATAACAAGCGTGACGTACAACAACAATATTTAAAAAAATAAATAAATAGTGTCGTTGATTAATATGCTTACCTGCTTATCTTTTAAACCTCTTGCTAAATCGATTTCCCTTTGTGTTAGATTGGTGTCTCCATTGCGATGTGCATCTTTAACCAATGAAGCCACACCTTCCCATGATATTCCATGACCAGATTGTTCACATTTTTCGATCCATACCTTCATCTAGTCAAGATTGTTTGCGATGTATAAATGAATCACATCCCACTCTCGACCAATTGTTTGATGACAATAAAATTAAAATTCAATGAAAATGCATATTAGTCGCTTAAAAAAGTATATAATTATAGTATAAAATGATGCAAAATACTAAATAAAAAAATAGAATATATATGTATGATATATAAACATAAAAATCACCAATGAATGTGTTATATTACCTTTCACCTTCCTCGATCTACCTTTCCCCTTCGGGTACTTCCCTTCGAAATCTTTTTTGGAGTCTGGATCACAAATGCGACGTAAATTGAGCTTTGACGCCAATATAGGAAGATATTCACTAATGTACAACATGTTTTGGTATACCATATATCCCTCCATCATATAACCCTCAGCATATGCTCGTTGTTTGACCAAACCCTTCATAAATTTCAAGTGCCTCTCAACCATCCACATGGACCTTGAGTGCGCAGGTCCACACAGTTCAATCTCCTCAACTTGGTGTATGAGGTAGTGTTCCTGTGCATTGAAAAATGTTGAAGGTAGATGCTTCTACATTTCACACATGAGACGAGGAATTTCTCTCCTCCAATACTTTATGTCTTCTTTATGGAATTCTTTAGATGACAACCATCTACAAGTGACATGACAACCCAATCAAGAGATTAAAGAAAAAATTCATTATATTACGTAACATGAAGTAGATAATGAAAATCAAATTAAGAATAAGTTCTATGTTGAATTAAACAAATAGTAAACACATGCAAAAATCACCACTATATATTATTTGCTTGACATTGTTGTCGAAGTTGTCCGGGATAGAGAGAGGTAGAACATACTGTAACAATAATATACAAATAGTTTCAGTATATCGAATAAGAGTACTAGAAAAAGAAAAAAAAATTATTAAATGCATACCATATTAATTATTACCTTCATGAAGACATGCCAATCGTGCATTTTCACCCCCGCAAAATCACCTTTCTTTGTTATGATATTCTTCATGTTCGCACAAAATCCGGTGGGAAATTTAATTTTTCGAATGACTTTTTTTACAACATTACTTTGTTGGTCTGTTAACATCCATGGAAGTGAGTTTATATTAATTTTCTCTCCATTGCTATGAAATTGAATGACGTCTTTCATTGCATGGTTGTTATCTTGAATGTCTTTGCAAATTTTGACCAAAAAAAAAATTGTCACTCCTTCCATCCAATATTCGCCATAATGTTTCAGTCACATTCTTTCCGATATGCATTGTATCAAATAGATGAGCAATTTGTAGATGTTCATAGTAGGGAAACCTACTAAATTGTCTAGGATAACTTTTCATTCCTCGTGGAAGCCCATTAATGCCTTCATGATGATCACATGAACAACAATGATGAAATTAAATATTAAATCAATGTCAATTACACTAAACAACACACAATATAATAAAATACAATATTATCATATATGTACAATGATTGATTATACGTACCTTGACGATTTCTATTATATTGCAACTTCCATAGCTGAGGTGTCATTCTCTTTGGTTTTAATGCAGTCTCTTGCTTGCCATTGAAAAGATGTTTTTTAGTAGTTCGATACCTGTGATTCTTGGAGAGGAAGTGCCTATACTCATCAAACACCTCCTTTCCTAAGCTTTTTGAACGACAAGATTTGATCTTAGGACCACAAACTAGACATGCAAATTTCCCCTTTGTCTAAAGACCTAAATAAAAAGATGGAATATCAATATTGTCTATTATAATTATATAAAAAATGACTGGATTATTTAGAAAAACATGCATGCGTATTATATTAACTAGTAGTTTGTAAAATTAAATGCATCTAAAGTGGAACTTATAATTACATACCACAGAAATGGGTTAACCCTAGGGCATCATGTATTGTCCATACAAGCATTGCATGGAATTGGAATTGCCTTTGTCCTATTGGTCTAGATAAGTCATACATAGTGATGTCATTCCATAACTTCAGTAGCTCGTCAATAAGAGGTTCGATATATACATTCATATCTTTGACTTGGTACTTACCTGATTGATTTGGACATATAAAATAAATATTCTGATTATGAGACGTACCATTTAGATATATAAACCATATTTCGCAATAGAAAAACTTTAAATATATATATAACGTTATGAGACAAAAAACGACAAATGAGAATATACCACTGCAATAAAAAAAAACTGCAGTGTTCGTACCTGGAATAATCATTGACAACATTATGTGCTCCCTCTTTATTGTCAACCATGGAGGAATATTGTTGTTGATAACAAAAATAGGCCACACCGAGTAAAAAGATTTCATCTCTGCAAAAGGATTGACACCATCTGCTGCCAAAGAAATCCTAAGATTACGAGGTTCATCTTTAAAGTGAGGCCATTTTTCCTCCATATCTCTAAATGCAGACCCATCTGTACGAGGTTCATCTTTAAAGTGAGGCCATTTTTCCTCCATATCTCTAAATGCAAACCCATCTGTAGGCATCTGAATAATGCCGTCTTGAATTCTATTCCGTGCATGGTAATCCATAAACTCCTCTATGTTTTTGCACCTGAACAGTCGTTGCAAATGGCTAATAATGGGAATATAACGTAGAACCTTGCGAGGAACCTTTTTAGTTACTTGATCTGTGCGATATCTATTGATATGACATTCAGGACATTCTGTTGCAAATTTATGCTGGTTGTAATAAAGAACATGATCATCGGGGCATGCATGAATTGCTTCATACTGCATTCCAATTTCTTTCATGATGGCAGATAAATCTCGATATGTGCGAGGTAAAATATTTGACGGTGGTAACAAATATTCACCTATCATGCTACAACAAATTAAAATAAAAATCTAGTTAATATAATATAGAAATAATATTAATGAAACAAATTTCATCCGTAGTAATTTGACTTATATATGAATTAACAATAAAATACATGACAATCATATATATTTTGTGATGGAATATATTACATACCTTAACATCCGTGTGACTGATATGTTTGAAAGACCATTCATAACCTTCAAGTTCATTACCAACAATATAGCAGAGAGAAGATTTGTCTTGGAGCCGTCTTAAAGGGGTTCGTATGCCTTGTCAAGAAGAGGTGTATCATGAATATCATCAAAATGTTCATCATTTTCATGATCATCATCATCATCATCATCATCATCCATTCCAACATTAAATGAATCATGTACCAAATTAGTTGTAACATCATCTTCAACTATGTTATCAGTATCATCATCTTCTTCAATGTGATCATTAACTTGTTCTCCATTAATATTCATAGCTCCATGTTCCTCTGGTACTTGTTCTGGAAGCATTTGTTGATCCGGACAATATGCCGTAGGATGTCTTTCCTTTATAAATACATGAAACAATCAATAGATAAAAGTTAGTATAAGAAATTCAAACGCAAAATGTAAAAATTTCAAACACAAAATGTAAAAATTTATGTGATACATTAAAAATTTAACAAATTTCGTACTGTTGGGATGAAAAGAACAACGACCAATTGTACTGTTGGTCAAAAATAAGAAATATTATAATAATACATAAATTTACAAAGGCAATCAAAATAAAAACATATATAATGCAAAACTTACAAATGGATGGTATTCATGTCCCCCCTCGGCGTGCCAATGCTCCCTACAATGTTTTGTGGTTGTTGTGATCAAAATTCTTCTCCTCTTAAAGCCCCTGCATTGATTACATGGACAATAGCATTTACCATCACCCCTTCTTTCAACTCCTTCCCACAATCTAGCAAGCAATTGCCGATTTTGTTCGTCTGGATCAGGAATATTCGTAGTTGACATTTTCTCCTAAAGAGCTTAAATGAAGATTATCGATCTTAGAAAATGAAGCTCCACAGTACTTTTCTCACTTGAATAACAAAAACAACGAAAAACAATCTGTCGAACAAAAAAAACATCCACAAACCGTCGATGGTATAGAAAACATGTCGGAATGGTTAGATATTTATAAATTTTAAAAGTCAAAAAGTTAAACTTACGTCGGATATCCGACGACAATAATCTAGTTACGATTGGGAAAAATCCATCGGATATCCGACTTCCTCGGGTTCAAAATGAAGTCGGTTATCTAACATCCAAAGCGTCGGATACCCGAATAGGCGTCGGATATTTGCAGAGCCGTAGGATATCCTACGAGCGCCGTCGGATATTCAAAACTACGTCGCATATCCGACGGACGCTTCTCTAAATTTATTATAAAAAAAAACAAAAAAAGTAATTTTGAAAGAAAAATCCGACAACACAGTCCTTTTCGTCGGAGGTCGTCGGATTTGCTCATCGGATTTTGGGTTCAAATCTACTAGTGTTGTAATCTGAGTTAGAACCTCTTACCTTCTTATTTGCACCTTCAAGAATGGGGATATGGTTCTTGTCAAGGAGTTGTGCCATCAAATCTATGCTCTTTCTCATACAGGAGCCTTTAGGATGAAATCCACTTTGGTAATATGAGAACTTGGTTCACTCCTTATTCTTGTGATGATCCTTTCTGGAGCTGGAGGGATCCTATTGTGGCTTAGGTTTCACATTCTTCTGCTCAAAAGTATTTTTGGAGTTTTCCTTCTTCTTACCCTTTGAATTCCTTGAGTCACCAGCAGCTAGAGCTTGATCTTTTGAAGGTTTCAAAGTGCCCATCAACGTAAGCTTATTCTACTCCTAATTCAAAGACTCCATGAATTCGGATAGACTGGGCATCTTCCAATTTTTTGCGACAAGTTTTGTAGCATGGAAATTTGAGACAAAATCGAGTAGTCTTTCCCCAATTTCGAAAGGATTACCAAAACTAACTGCTCATCCTTTTTATCAATACCGCATTGCTTCAACTACAAAACTAGTGACTTGAATTTGGAGAAATAATCATGTAAATTCTTGAAAATACTCAGAATTAGATAAATCAGCTCATTCTCTAGTTGATGTCCTCTCATATCATCATTTTTACCAAACAAATATTTCAATATATCCCAAACTTCATTCGGTGAATTTAGACCATCCAAATGGAATAGAAGATCCGTCGATGTGCGGAGGCAGAGAAGGCCATAAACCTCATCTCTCTAATTGTTCCACTTAGAATTATCTACATATAAAGTAGACTTTGCTTTAGTGAACATTGTTACTCTGTAGAGGCCTTTCGACCTCAACAAAATCTCGATTTGCGCCTTCCATTGAAAATAATTAAATGGATTCAAAAGCACATTCTGAGATGGATCCATGAGAAAACTAAGGTGTGCACTGAGGAATGATATGTACTTGAAAAAACAAAACCAAACAACTCTATGGATAATTATTCAAACTATAGAGCTCTGCAATATGACAGTAGTCACTTTCAGGAGTCTGTCACGCCCGGGTAGACCTCTTGAGCTAAACTCAAGAGTACAAGGAAATGGTCTACAAGACTTCTGTGGAAACTCCTTGCTTTTGGTGCGCTACTAGATGCATTTTTTATCCCCTAAACAAATCTAATACCATGTGAAATATCATAATAGGCTGATCATAAGATTGAATAACACTTATTACACAAATTGCTAGTCTAGAATTGTCAAGAACACTGAAAATCAGACTCAGAATTATGCACAATATTAAATTGTATAGCATAAATGTACATCAGCCAACCATGTACCATAAAGTGGCTGAAAATATACAAATTTACATTAGAAATTTGAATTGGTTTGGAGGCATTCGAATTAGTCACAAAAAGCAGGCTTACGAAACTAGCTAAAACCCCCAAGGTAGAAACATCTTTCTCCAACTCACTCAATATGCTCACGAATTGGCTAAAACTATTTTGGAATGTGAAGTAGAATGAAAATGGAAAAAATGATAGATTTTGGAGAGAAAAAGAAGAAAGGTGTGTCGGCCACAAAATCTAGCAACTTCCAAAAGCATTGGAGCGCCTAGATTTTAGTCTTATCCATCCAAAAGCAAGAAAACATTGTGAAAGCACTGCAAAAGTAGGATATGCGCCCTTTCCATTCTAGATAGCTAAAAAAGTAGGCAGGATGACAATGAAAATTCTCAAGTGGATAAGGATGGCAAGTGGTGGACCTAGGAAGGCATATAATGTCCAATAACATAGTAAAACTACCTAGGAAAGTAATAAAAATGAATAATAATTATATCCTATGTATGAATATGGGTTTTAATGCTCTAACATTAACCACATCATTCCTCTATTCTGTTGATAAAAGTGTTAAAGTTTTACCTTCTACTTCTCAATAAAAAACATTTTAAACCGCGCCTGTGAACAAACCTAGTCAAAATGTCTTAGAAGCTCAAAGACAAGCTCCCCAAACCTAGGTTTTTTTAAACAAACATGTGTATGACCACCATGCTGACATTTTTGATACAGTAGTAACCAATTCTGACCTAAATTATACCCTCCAAGAATCTCGTGCCCTGTCCTTTGCAAATCAGGACCCATGTCGCCTATGGGACTCGAACCAAGCCAGATTTATTTTCCCATGTATGGTGTACTACCCCGAGTTTGTATCCTGGTGTTCTACCCACAATATTCACCTAGAAAAAGAGCCATCATATCCTCTGATCATTCCAAAACCCTATGCACCATAGATGCTAACACCCTCCAGAAAATGTTTTGTATTCCATACTTCTTGTACATGCAAAGTATAAATGAAAAGAGTCTGGAAACTTCTTACCAGACATTAAAGCCTTCTGACATAAGCATGTTTTTATCTAAACACCTGGAGGAAGGAATTGCATTCCCTAAAGGACTAGCCCAATATAGCCACTGTATTCTTTTCTGAGAGCTCTAGAAAATTCATATCATTAATATTCATAGTTTTAGGATATGAAAACTACAATATTTGAGGACACTATCCTAGGTTTTCTTCTCAGTCTAACCTCTGCACCGGGAATTGGTCCGACTAAATTTGACATATGTAGTTTCCTAGATAAGGAAATACATGACCAATTAGAGGAGTTTCCAACATTGGAATTGTTCATATATCCTTTCTACCTATTCTTTAGGTTCATCTACCATAATTTTGAGCACTTTAAATGTCTAAATTTAAACATTTCAGATGAAAATCGAAATCAACTCCCTGTCCATGAATGGAAAGTTTTGTTTTTAATAAGATATGATAATTATAACTACATGGAATTCACCACCGAAGTCATGAAGATACCTTACATGCTGATATATGAGACTACACCCCCGAGAATGTTTCCAAAAGGAAAAAACTTGTTACAATTCAACCTTGACCTGAAAGTGGGGGATTGGTTCTTGTATGAGAAATACACAATCATAAGAGTGTATGGTTTTGAAGAAGAACCTTACAAGATCCCAGTATTCCTTACACCTAGATTACTAGCCATGGAATATGTAAGACAGAGATTCATATCATATGATATGCATTTTAGGCATTTCAGGAAGCATGGGACATTCCTCTTACCCAAATAAGTAGGACCCTTCCAAATAAGAGGGTTAAATGCATTTCAATACATGGAAGGTTTTCTTATCCAAATTAACATTGAGAAAGTAGAGAAAGGGGCCTATGACCCTTACTAGGTCATATCCAAGCAAATAGACAATAATAATTCTCCCTATGATTGTACTCCTAAACCAGAGTGGGAGAAGATTATAAACAAATAAAGTTGGGAGGAGGTCCTGGAAATTCTGAAAAGCTTGGAAGAGCAAGGTTCCATGAATAGTTAGCATGCCAAAAGAGAGGATTAAATGAGTTCCAGACATATATGGAGATAGATCATCATGATAAATGTCCCCAACAAAAGAAATATATAACATAGGTTGAAGGGGCGGACCAAGCAGTAGTGGATAAGGGGGAAACTGAGGAGCTCCTAAGAGAGTTGTCAAAATCGATACCACAGCCCTTAACTAGCATAGGAGTGCCACCAATTAGATATAATTATTACTCCACTTTAGATTTTACAATGCCTCAAGGTTTTCAAGCATCCCCTTCAGGATGCCCTGTACTAGTCAAAACAAATCTACAAACAAGATATAGGAGGATCAAAGAGAAGAGTATGAAGTTAATTAATGATACTAGGCAGCAAATACCAAAAGTAGAAAGAAGGATCCTCACTATGGCATACCATCAAGAGGAAACTTTTAGATTTTCTTTCATAGACCCTAAAGGGCTAAGTCCTTCAAATCTTAGTGAAAGGAGGGAAAAAGAGCATACAGTAGATTTTAAGAAATTTGGATAAAATTGAAGAATTTACTTAAGAAATTAGGGTCCATATCTTATGAGAATACCATAGAGGATGAGATAGCATTGGAGGCCCTAAAATCACATCATATCCCAATGGGAAAAGAGTGGAACACTATATAAAAATATCACAAAATAGCATTTCCACCTCAAGGGAAAACTGTTGGGTAAACATCTGCACAAGTTCCAAGTCAATTTGCAGGTCAACCCACTCCTTTGGATTTCATGCCACCGGGAGGACATGTTAACATTCCAATGATGTATCAAATGACGGGACAAGAAAAAATGCCCACCGTAAACCAACCAGCAAGTCAATCAGTTGACCATTCAGGTGTGAAACTGAATGTCTACATGAGGGGGTAGGAAAGTCAAGTTAAAGGAAAAAAGAAAGGCTCAAGTAAGAAAAGTTAAAAGAGTAAAAAGTTGTTAAACAGATGTAAAGTTGAGATGAAAGTGACTCTAAAGGGTGGTTATGAAGTAGTTGAGGAAAACATAATGTAGTTATAAATTAAAGGCTATAAAAGACAAATCGAACTCATAACTCAATCCTGCCAATTTTTATAGGTCCTTTAGGGATTGTTGAGTCGATGAACTATTTTACATGTAATAGAATTTTATGAGATTAAGATTGTTGAGTATTGTAGAGATGTTTTTCCTCTATAAATTTTCCTTCTTCATGTGGTTCCACACTTATTCCAGTCCATGTAATTTTTCATGAGATAATACAAAGTTTTGAGCAGCAGATTTAGACTTATTTGTGTTGTGAATACAAATAATGTTGAACGTTGAAATTATTAGCAGAGATTTCATTTTTCTTTGACCTCTAGTCCAGTTTCAAAATGTGTATGTGAACTAATTGTATTTGAATTTTTCATTTATTGTGGTTTATGTGCATTTTATTGTCATAATTCTAAATAGGTTCAAGACCATACTAGAATTCAACAAGCCAGGATCTAGAAATTAGGTAGTCCTCACTAAGAATTTACACAGAGATTTGCAGAAATAAAGAAAAAATATTGAAGCAGAAACATAAGACAAAGAACTCAATTGGTGTAAACTTCCACTCTATATTATTCATCAATAATATTACAATATATAATACATCTCTTGGAGAGAATTTGAGTGCCTTGGAGGCAACTTGAAAATCTCACACGTAGCAAGCTTAGAATAGAAAAAATCCCCCCATCTAGGAAACATCAAACTCCAAATTATAGAAAGTGGTCATGAATTGGCTAAGTTGTCTTAGGTAGTCCATGAGTGACCAAAAGGAAACTGGTTGGAGTCTATTCAGGCGAAAAATTAGGAAGAGGTTGAGGCAAAAGCATGCAAACTTTCCCAAAGTCATCCTAGCGCACTTGATAATCCTAATCCAAGTGAAAAGTAGAAAGAAAGTTGCCTTAAACTCACAAAAGTTGGGTAAAATCAGAATAAAGAAAGTAGGGTGTGTTAGAATAATTAGCCCATATATACCTTATTTTAAAACATTATTTTATGTTTCTAAGTGTTATACCTTGGTTAGTTAAGTTCCTAGGTATCTAGAGTAGGATTTTTGGCCCACAATGCATACTTGGCCTACATCTTGTGGTGTTTATCCACAAGTGTGCCCCACTATTGCTTTATTGCATGTTTTTACCTCTATTTTATTGAGTAAGAGCACTATGGCTTCTTTTAGTAGCTTTATCATTATTTATATTGCTTTTCTACTAGATAAAGTTGAAATAAGGGTGCTATCATGCTTTTTTCAAGTCTGCTACTTTTTGGCCACCACCTCTTCCCTGTTTTTCTCTTGAAAATCCTCCTACATGTTTCCTTTTGGTTACTCATGGCCTACCTAAGCTTTATTATCCAATTAGTGACCTCTTGCCTTGATTTGGAATCTACTTTTTCCTAGATGGGATATTTTTACTAAATCTAAGCCTGCTAATAGTGAGCATTTTGAATTTCCTCCAAGGCATTCGAATTTCTCTTCCGAGATGTATTATTTAATGTACTATCATTGTTCATTAATAGATTGATGATATTTTATCAAATTTTCTTCTTTCTTATGTGTTTCTGTCTCACTTTTCTTCTCAATTCACTGCAATTCTCTATACTAATTATTAGTGAAGATTGTATTGTCTCTTAGGTCCTTAACTATGAAATTCTTGCATGCTATCATAGCCATAGAATTATGATATGGTATCAGAACTTAGGGATCCTAGAGAACATAGCTGCTTGCAATAGCGCACCAGAATCAGTGGAGTTTCCACAGAAATCCTGGGGAAATTGCCTTGAAGCCATTGGATAAATCCTTTGGAATCTACCTAGGTGTGAAGCACTCCCAAAAGTGCCTAATTTCCATATTATAGCTCATTAGAATCAATTAATCTTTCATATATATCTTTAGAGTGTTTTTTGCAGGTACAAATTCATGGATTCGAAAGCAGTTCCTTATATATCTTCTTCAAACTATTCTATTTGGAAATTGAAGATGTTTGAGAATCTTAAGATACTGGATTTATGTGATCTCTCTATTGGAGCTATTAGTATGCCTACATACTATGAAGAGAAGTGCAATTGGTTTAATGATAGTGATAGAGCATTTGGAATTATGTGTTTGGCAATTCCTCTTTACATGCGCTACCTCATTGATATAGCTGAATACCCCAAGCAAGATCTGGAGCAATCTAGACAAAGCATTTGGCCAGCAAAATGATGAGGATGAGATAAGCCATATGGAGAGTGAGCCTATAATAGACACCTCCTCAAATTTTCTCAATGATTTCACTTATGTCTCGACCTAAATCTTCTCAAATGAAGTTGTTCATGAAGAAGAAATTGCAGAAATTTCTTCAACACATATAGTTCATGTTAAAGATATTCTTCTTGTTTCAAATGCTTCCTCTATTTTTCAAGAAGCAGATATTGAAGAGACTTCTTATGTGGCACTAGAATATGAAGAGGATCATGAATCCTCATCCTACGATGTTAATGATGAAGAAGGTTCAATTAATGGAACTATAATTGCTAAAGATGAAGACTGCAATCTCTCTCTCATGTTCTCCTATGATTCTTCTATTTTGAATTATGAGCAAGATAAGCCAGTTCATGCTCTAGAAGCAGAAGAGGATTTTGATTCATCTCTTTAACATGAGTCTACTGGTGTGCAGAATGGTGATCTATTGAAGGTTTTGGAAGTTAGATAAATTTGGAGGTGATGAATTCGCTCTCCTTGATCACAAGCTTCCCATGTATTCCTACTTGATCATTGGCACATGTTATTAGAGTTTCACTAAATATGGAGGACACCACCATTTGCTTGGGACTTATTCCCAAGCTCATCAAGTCTCATTTGGACATGATCTCGGGAATTTCAAGTCTAATGAGCATCCACATTTGATCTCCTATCATACTTCTATATTTGAGGATCATATATTAGTTAGTGCTCTAGAAGATCATTCTTCTTCTCATGATTTTGTTGATGTTCAATATTGTGGTTTATTGGATGATTTCTAAGCTAGATCATATTTTGGAACCATTGTATTCACTCTCCTTGGTTCCATCCCTCCTCCTTATTCCATAATGGTACATGCACCCTTCCTCAAGGTGCTAAAGAAGTTGGATACATCGTGCATCTGCTTAGACACTTGCTCCTCACACTTGGAGCTGATTTGATGTCCAAGACATCACCATCATGTCATGGTACATTTGGTTTTGATATTACCCCTACTAGTTCAAATAAGATCTCAAGAAACCATCAATACATTTGTAACGTCCCCTCCTGTGGACCCACTTCCTAGAACGGAACATGATGTCAATCTCTGGGGATTTTACATAAACTCAACCCATTCATTAGATTCACAACCATAAAATAAATGTGTGCAGAAGAAAATCAATTAAACATGCCTAGCAAAATAAGAACATCATCCACACACATCTCTCATATGCATTCAGCATATCAATAATAATCATCAATTAAAACATTGCAGAAGTAAAATACACATAGAGGATACTTATCTTCACTGTGAAATTGTCCCAAGCAACTAGCTATATCACTGCAGCGTTCCACCCAAACATAGGCTAGTTGTGTTCATCAATCTCTCAACACAACTGCCACCCCCGAGATGGGCATGATTCTTACAACGAAAAAGAGACATTCAAGCTCATGCACAGCCAAAGCAACAGATACCCATAACCCACACCCCAACATACTCTTTTCTCACAAAGCCAACATAATCATTGGGCATGGATGCTCATTTTTAACAAGGGGATTTAAAAACAAGATGGCCATGGGTTTTCCCCAATCGTTTCCATCCAAAAACAGATTATGGGATGGGGAAAAACAAGCACAGGGAGGAAAACGATTTCTCCCCCAAACTATCAAAGCATTTAGCAGCCAAAATGGTCTATATGGAATCCCCAATTCATTTCCCCTTCTTCCCCACTAGTATATAACACAAAAACGCCCTTCTCCCAGTTGAGAATGAAGGAAAACACACAGTTTCGATGGGGAAAAACGCCCAGCAAGCTCCCCACTCGTGAGAGAGCCAAACTAGTTGATGGATAATGGCTTGGGGAGCAATTCATGGCTCTTTTCTTGCCAAGGAATCCAAACACGATTTTCCATGCAAGGTGGCTTGCCCATACTCTAATTTGGACAACCATACTTCCCATTCCCCAAGGCATTAACTATCTCAACCAACTCTTCGGAGAAATGAATGATTGGGTACAAAAGTCAACATGGGTAATTGAGGGTTTGATGGGTTATCTCATTGCCACTTGGCTTGACTTGATTGGCTCAAGGGTTTGAATGTTTTCCCTCCCAATTCCTTGTAAAATCATGCCCCCATATCTTGTTGCATTGCATAGCTAGTTGTGGGTATTTTATTAAAATGCATATTTACATGATATTTGAAATTCCAATGTGCTTGGCTAGCACGTAAACCATATGCATCACTAAATCGATGGCAGGGCCTTGACCTTGAGCTCCTCACCATGATTTTATAACATTATTACATCATTTACATTTGAATGTAACGGGGTCAAAATGGGGACATTACAACATTGTAGGCACAACAGATCCCATGTTTTATCCAAAATATGGGAGCCCCAATTTTATATGAAAGGGTAACTTAGTTAATTTTTGGGGTTGTTCATCCTGTCTGCATGCATTCTTGCCTTTGACATGATTTGATTTAGTTGGCAATTTTCCCTTTTGAAAATTTTTGCATTTTTGTGTGTGTTTTTTAGTTGCGGAAAGAAGTATTTTTTCCCAAAAGTGTGTCTTTCCCGCAATGCGGACTGCAGGAGCTTGGTTTTGCATTTGAAACTTTTTCGTTCCGCAATCCACAACCCGCAAATGCGGATTCCGGATTGCGGAAGAGTTATTCAAATAAGTGCACTTTACACACCCGCAACCCGCAATTGTGGATTGCGGGAAGGTTTTTACTACGCTATGTGTTTTATGTTCCGCAACCCGCAATTGTGAATTGCGGATTGAGGAACGTTTTGGTCACTTGTTGATTTTGTTCTCTCTGCAACCTGCAACCCGCATTGTGAATTGCGGATTGCGGAATGCACATTATTTTCATTTTTATTTATTTGTTTTGATTCATTTGAGTTTTTTTTATCATTTCAGTTGATTCCATAATCTCGGTGGTTAACTTAACATGTTATCTTTCACATTCCCCACCTAGATTTGGTCTTCACTGCATAAGCTGATTCATTTTATTGGGTTTTGGAGATTTCAAAGATCTTGTCATTTGATTCTGACTATTGTGTGTAATGATTTCTTATCCTTATTTGAACTTGTTTGAGTCATTTACATGCTTCAATTTTGACTAATTAAATTCATATGATGTTTCGGTAATCTTGGCAACAAATTTGAACTTCATTGAATCAATAAGTTTAAAGAGCATCTTGACGGGTTAGAATATTTTGATTGAACACTCATTTTTAATCATTTTGATTTGTGACTTGAAAGGGTGTATATCAAATAATGGAACCGTGCATTTAATTCTCAACTTTGAAAGGATTACTGAATTTTACTAAGCCTTGAATATTTGATAAAATTTGTCCTTTTGCGAAAATCTAGAATTTTATGACAAAGATTTTTCAAGGCCTTGTTGTGTATAATTCAATTGAATCCTAAAAAAACGAACTTTCAAACCATGAAAAGAGTCAATAATTTTTCATTAAGCAAAGTATTATATTTTACAAAGAATAGTCAACTTTGCTTGTTGATAAGATTATTATTATTGTTTAAATTATATTCGATATACTTTTAAAGGAAAATATTAATAATTTATTTATATAATTGGATTTTAATATATCATGCTATTTACAATGTTAATGCATAGTATTTCACTAAACCCTAATTTGTTGTTGTTGTGAAGGATGAAGTTTAAAAATGGGTCGCGCACTTGTAGAAGACATGTTTTTGCGTGGAGAATTGTGAGAAAACCGTGAGGAACTAGCTCAAATGGTTGAAAAATCACTTCCCAAATGGGCTCATTTACCCCTAATCATGGATAGTTTTGCAAATCTATCAACAGTTTGGGAGAAAAACGTGAACGAACAGAGGCAAATTTTCTAGAAATTCATTCCGGTCGTTTTTTCATAGTTGAACGAACCAGACATATGGGGATTTGATGTTATCCTTCCCACTGCTCTTCACTTCTATAAATTCGACTTCAGCATTCTGATAAGGAGGAGGGAGAGGTCTCTAAAGAATGGAAGGATTTTAATTCTTCCTATATCTGCATTCTTCTTGCAACGTTTTGTTGACAGGGAAGAAGGAGAAACGCTGCTACCAGAGGGAGTGGATGATTTATGTGTGACAAAGAACTGAGTTTCTTCTTTCTCTGCTATGATTCTCTTGATATCAATGTATTGTGTTTAAGAGACTAGAGATCATAGGATCTGCTTGAAGTGGCTGCTGATTATCAATTTGAAGCTGTGTAAATGTTTTTATCAAGCTGATATGGTAATACAATTTATTTTCTACAATTATTTTCCATTTGTTCATGTGCATTTAATCAGATTTTTCTTTTTGTGCACAAATTGGATCATAATCATATTTAAGCAATTTTCTATATGTTTATAGTTTATGTGTTAACCTAGTTATGTTTAATCATTGCATAAATGATTCTATGTTCAAACAATTTTAGCATAATGAAGATAATGTTTTACTTCTCATGTTAGAATTGATGTGCTTATGACATCAATGTTTAAATGTTTTTAAATCATTGATGATATAATTATTCTTTTGAGCATTAAATCATTCTCTCCATTTTAAATTACTTTGCTCCCGAGATAGATTACTAATTAATATTTAATTTACCTATTATTTTACTTTAATATTTTTAGTTTAAATCTATAATTATGGAATTATGGAATTTCTTCTCATAGTTGCGGATTTATTAAATTTAGATTGCATTCAAATTACATTTAGGATTAGTTTCAGATTTAATTCAAAGTCTCCTTTTTAAGGAGCAAACTCACCAACTCAAAGAGTGCCAGCAGAGGCCGAATATCCGTGGGTGTTAACCACACCAAACAAATTGAGGATAGGGTAATACTTGCGTAGGATTATCTAAAGCCTTTGGCTGGGTTTTCATCCCATGTTGTTTGCCTTGGAAACCATTCCAACACCTGCACAACCAAGGCATCAACAAATGGCACTAGAAGGAGGGCATGAACCGGCTCATTTCCCACAATAAGAGCTAGATTTTACTTACTATGTTTTCATGGCACTTTCCCAAATCCCTGCATGGGAGTCTGACACTGCGTTAAGCCTGCAAGGACCTTTACATGAACTCCCTAAAAAGGAAGTTAAGATCTTGCCTAAGTTCGATGGTGAAGGTAATTTTTCTGTCACCGAGCATATTAGAAGGTATGAATCTATTTTGTGTTTATTTAATGCCATACATGAAGATGTTGCTTGCATATTATTCCCATTTACCTTCGAAGGTAAGGCTTCTCTTTGGTTTTATTTTTTATCTCTAAATTCAATTTCTAGCTGGTTAGAATTTAAGAATGTTTTTAGAGATTCTTTTGAAGATTATGATATAATTGAAATTCATCAAAATCTAATTCAAATGCCGGTACATGATGGAGAATCAATTCGGGATTTTAACACATGTTTTTGACAAGTGTATTATAGCTTACACGAAAAAGATAGACCTTCAGCACAACTCAATTTTTGTTGGTATGTTAGATCTCTTCCCAAGACTATAGCAATGTTTATTTTACATGAAGGGATAACAGATTTCAATGAAGCATGCAAAGAGGCTCAAGAGCTTGAAAAAGACTTGAAAAGGTATCATTTAGACTGTTTTTCTCCTTCTGTTTCATATGATGTAGAATATGTTGAAGAAAAACTGAATGTTTCAAAAATTGTTCAATTAAATTCGCAAATTAATGATCCGTACATTGAAGTTATGTCCATTAAAAATGAAAGAAATATTCAAAATAATTTACATGATTTGAAACAAATAGTTTTTGCATTCAAATTTCAATCTTCCCTAGATACAAAAAAGAAATCAAATTCTAATCGTCATTCTTCTCTTTCAAATGGATGTGAGTACGACGAATGTTTTACATCGTCCCTTCATTATTTGGAATCTCAATCTGAAATTACTAAAGAAAATCTTAATTCTAATACTTCCAATCTATGTAATGAACAATTTGTTCAAACGAATTTTGAACATTTTCCTTTTTCTCAATTTGATCATAATGATCCAACTATCAATAAAAATGAAGGTTTCAAGAATTATGAAGAAGATTTCTCATTTACCTCTAATGATTTAAAAGGTCCTCCTCCTATAATTAATATTCATTCTTCTTCATTTAATCAAGCAATGGATCTTAGAATAGAAATATTTGAAGATGCAAATTACACTTCAGATTCTAAAGAACATGTTGATTCTATTCATTTCAATAAATCTTCGTATTATTTATCTTCATCTTTTAATCCTAATTGTTATGAACAAAATGAGAACAATAAGTCTTTAGAAGATGAATTGGATAAAATCGAAAATGAATTTCAAAATATTTGTTTGAAATACACTATTTCTAAAGAGCATATTTTAAATGAAAAGTTATTTTGATTGAATAATTTGAAATTAAACAAACTTCGCACACTTGATGGGAATGAAAATTTTAATAAAAATCAAGAAAGTGAAACCAATCATGTACAAGATTTCAATCCTGTCATTTTCTTTCAATGCAATAACGATGATACATTTCCAAAAGAAATATTCTCCACTTTCAATTTTGATGAAACTCTTTTGAATCATGATCTTAATAATTTCCAACCCATTATTTATGATCCAATTTATTTATGGTTGGAACAATCATTTTTGAACCATTTTCCATGTCATTTTTATTTCTTTGTAAATAAAAGGCTTAGTTTAGTTTTTCCAATTTTTGGATCTCCATTTTTAAGATTTTTATTGCTAATGCATCATTTGTTTTTTCTTCCAGGTTTAAAGTTACTTGATTGGCTCCATTGGAAATTCGATTATACTTAGTTTTTTATTTCTTAGAATAATGTAGGGGTAGGTGTAGAATAGATTAGTTTTGTTTGAATTTCTTTAGTAATTATATTACTTTTTTTTGTTTTCTTCAATAAAGTATTTGCGACGACAAGTCAAGTGCAAGTTGGAAACGACGCTTCTTTAGATGCATTCAAGGAAGTATTTTTATCCTTTTTCATTTTCTATTATTTATGCTCTCGCTTATTATTTTATCAGTTCAAGGCATTCATGATTGAATTATGTCTTTAGTTTTAAATCATAATGATTTTTTCATGAAATTTCTTTATTTTCCAAGTTTTAAGAGCAAGAACATTTTGACATGAGACATAGTAATTAAAATTAGAACATCTTCATGTCATGAGAATATTAATCTTTCCTAGACATGCACTTGAAAAAAAGAGGTTTTTACATACTTTTGTCGCAAATTACACATAATTTAGTTTAGTATTATTTCATTTTATTTCGTTATGTACATAATCTTTAATAAAGAAAGGCCTCATTGTCTTAAACAACTTTATGTGACAAATAACAATGTTGAACATAATTCTTCAACCGAGGGAGAATAAATTTATTTTAAGAGTTTTATTATAGTTAGTGAAGGAAGGAAGACTGCGGAAGAAGTTTTCAAACTCGACAGTTTCGAACCTTTCAAGCAGGCTCATCATCAGGAGAAGCAAATCTCGCTCTTTTTTAGCACGGGTGAGAAAGAATAAATAATGTTCATCTTGTTTTTATTTATTTATTTATTTTTATTTGGAACATGTCGGTTATTAGTTTATTTAGGGTTTTTGAGCAATTTAATGTTTTATCTTGTTTTTTAATTATAACATGTCGGTTTTTAGTTTATTTAGGGTTTTGAGTAATTTTATGTTTAAAATATTATTAAAGAAATTTAATACCTTAATTTTATATAAAAAAATTTGAGTAATTTAATGTTTAACAAATTCAATATGTAAGTAAATTTCTATTAGTTTTTCAATGAAATTCTTAATTTTATAATGTATTATAATGTTTCAAAATGAATTCTAATTAGTTTTTTTTTTTTTTAATGTTTAAAATTTTTAAAGGGTTTTAGCTTTTTAATCAAGTTATGAAAAGTTCTTATTTTAATAATGTTTGATAATAATGTTTGATAATAATGAATTCTAATTAGTTTTCTTTTCTATAAAGTTTATTAAAAAAAAAATTATATTAATTTTTTTTTTAAATATTATTATATATTTAAAATTTTTAATTTTTTTAAAAATGTGTTATAGTATACTTTGATTTGCTCTGGATATGTCCGGCCGTTTTCTTCATCAGGAGATGCTGGCTGAGTTCGCCGGTTTGGGAGATCTATAGAGTTTGCTGCTCGTCTACAGACTTGGATCTACTATTTCTTCTATTGAGGGTTTCGGTTCTGATGGAAGCTGAAGACATATTGCTAATTGTCAAGGGTTCTTGGTGGACGGTGGGGGTAGAGGCACACCGGTGGCCCTACCTGCTGTTCAAGATCTTCTTCTTATGGCAACGTTTGGGTTTCTCTTTGTTGTTCAAGATTTACATCTTATTGTGGCGAAGTTTTACTTTGGGCTTCTCTTTTTTGGTTCAGCTCTTAATAAGCTGTTGTTTTTGCTTATATGGGACTGAAATATGTGAAAATGTAGGGATCCTTGTTGATCTACTACATGTGCAATATGTAATTTTAATCATCTTTTTGAAATAAAATTACGGACTTTTTCCAAGGAAAAAAAAAAGTATACTTTGATTTATGAAAAGTTTACATTAAAATCAAAAAGTGTAATGGCTATTAGGGTTTTTATTAAAGAAAGGGGTTGTTTGAAGATTTTAAGGACAAAAGAAGAGGTTATAAGTTACTTTAAGTGTTTTATGATTTGTTTAGCTAA
This sequence comes from Larix kaempferi, assembly GCA_027924585.1. Classification (NCBI taxonomy): domain Eukaryota; kingdom Viridiplantae; phylum Streptophyta; class Pinopsida; order Pinales; family Pinaceae; genus Larix; species Larix kaempferi. Next base: position 8,786,606 of record BSBM01000264.1, read on the forward strand.
AGTTGCTTACTAAAGACTTATGAATTTTTTTATGTTGATTTTGATCTACCTTAACATGTTTTAAGTTTGTGAATTATGGGTTTCCGGGCTTCTTTAAGTTTGAAGCCATCATCTCGATTGAAGTTTCTTCTACATTTTTCAATTTCAATTGCTTCACGAGTTTTTCTTCTATGATATTGAGGAACAATGGCTAAGAACTCTGAGTTTTCTAAGCAAATGTGGTGTCTTGTGTTGTGAGCATGTTCTGCCATGGTTGAGTTTTTTATTCTCTCATGTCGCAGGTCTGCACTGTGTTCTTTTAGTCTAGTTTCGATTGATCTCCCGGTCTCACCTATGTAAGCATCACCGTAAGAGCATGGTGTTTTGTATACACCTTTATGATCTTTTGGATTGATGGGGTCTTTGGCTTTATCAAGCATGTTTCTTAAGGAGTTAGGGGGAGTAAACGAAACCATGATGTTCTTCTTTTTTAGGACATTTGCAATTTTGTTAGTGGTGCCATGTATGTATGGAAGGGTAATCATAGGGCGGCTTTTGTCCATTTCTTTTTTATTATTATTAGTTTTGTTTTTGTTCTTCTTCCTTACGTTGCGGAAAACTCTGTCAATCTCTTTTCCATTGTAGCCATTATTTTTTAGGGAATCTTTAAGGTGCTTTAGCTCTTCCTCTAGGTGGTTTTGATCTGAGACGAGCCAAGCTCGTGTGGCTAAAGTGTTTATAATACCAACCTTTTGGGATGGATGGTGGTGTGAGTCGGCATGGAGGTATCTGTCATTATAATACCAACTTTCTCATTCATTAAGGATTCCTCCCAACTAGTGGAAAAAATGAAAAACTGGAAAATGGATAAAGACGATTCATTCTTTAGTTTTGATGTCGTCTCTCTCTAGACAAAAATCCCTATTAACAAAGCGATTGAAGTAATAAAAAAAGTTTCAAACCCTGAAATAGCTAATCTTGTGGAGATTTGCTTGAATTCCACCTACTTCTGCTTTCAAGGAGTGATATATGAACAAACAGAAGGGGTGGCCATGGGCTCACCACTTTCTCCCATTGTTGCCAATCTCTTCATGGAAGATTTGGAAGACAGAGCAATCAAGTCATTCCCCCATAAACCAAAGTGGTGGCTAAGGTTTGTGGATGATGTCTTTAGTAATTGGCCACATGGTGATAAAAAAATTATTGAGTTCCTAATCCACATGAATAATCAATGTGAAAGTATCAAATTCACCATAGAAAAGGAGGCACAGAATTCCCTTCCCTTCTTAGATGTTCTTATCATGAAGAATCCCGATGGTTCTCTTTCTCACCAGGTATATAGAAAGAAAACCCACATGGACAGATACCTCCATGTCGACTCACACCACCATCCATCCCAAAAGGTTGGTATTATAAACACTTTATCCACGCGAGCTTGGCGCGTCTCAGATCAAAACCACCTAGAGGAAGAGCTAAAGCACCTTAAAGATTCCCTAAAAAATAATGGCTACAATGGAAAAGAGATTGACAGAGTTTTCCGCAACATAAGGAAGAAGAACAAAAACAAAACTAATAATAATAAAAAAGAAATGGACAAAAGCCGCCCTAGGATTACCCTTCCATACATACATGGCACCACTAACAAAATTGCAAATGTCCTAAAAAAGAAGAACATCATGGTTTTGTTTACTCCCCCTAACTCCTTAAGAAACATGCTTGATAAAGCCAAAGACCCCATCAATCCAAAAGATCATAAAGGTGTATACAAAACATCGTGCTCTTGCGGTGATGCTTACATAGGTGAGACCGGGAGATCAATCGAAACTAGACTAAAAGAACACAGTGCAGACCTGCGACATGAGAGAATAAAAAACTCAACCATGGCAGAACATGCTCACAACACAAGACACCACATTTGCTTAGAAAACTCGGAGGTCTTAGCCATTGTTCCTCAATATCATAGAAGAAAAACTCGTGAAGCTATTGAAATTGAAAAATGTAGAAGAAACTTCAACCGAGATGGTGGCTTCAAACTTAAAGAAGCCTGGAAACCCATAATTCACAAACTTAAAACATGTTAAGGTAGATCAAAATCAACATAAAAAATTTCATAAGTCTTTAGTAAGCAACTTTAGCTAAACAAATCATAAAACACTTAAAGTAACTTATAACCTCTTCTTTTGTCCTTAAAATCTTCACACAACCCATTTCTTTAATAAAAACCCTAATAGCCATTACACTTTTTGATCTCAATGTAAACTTTTCATAAATCAAAGTATACAATAACACATTTTAAAAAAAAAATTAAATTTTAAATATATAATAATATTTAAAAAAAAATTAATATAAATTTTTTTTTAATAAACTTTATAGAAAAGAAAATTTGGTTTTTTAAATATTATCAAACATTATTCAAATAAGAACTTTTCATAACTTGATTAAAAAGCTAAAACCCTTTAAAAAAATTTAAACATTAAAACAAAAAAAACTAATTAGAATTCATTTTGAAACATTACAATACATTATAAAATTCAGAATTTCATTGAAAAATTAATAGAAATTTAGTTACATATTAAATTTGTTAAACATTAAATTACTCAAAAAATTTATATAAAATTAAGGTATTAAATGTCTTTAATAATATTTTAAACATTAAATTACTCAAAACCCTAAATAAACTAAAAACCGACATGTTATAATTAAAAAACAAGATAAAACATTAAATTGCTCAAAAACCCTAAATAAACTAATAACCGACATGTTCCAAATAAAAATAAATAAATAAATAAAAACAAGATAAACATTGTTTATTCTTTCTCACCCATGCTAAAAAAGAGCGAGATTTGCTTCTCCTGATGATGAACCTGCTTGAAAGGTTCGAAACTGTCGAGTTTGAAAACTTCTTCCACAGTCTTCCTTCCTTCACTAACTATAAAACTGTGGGTAATTATGAAAAACCAGTTTTATTATAATCAATTCAATTAATCGATTCTATGCATTTTTCATTTTATGAATTGATATACTTAATCTCTTTACAATAACAAATTCCTTTGAACACGACAATAAATCCCACTTTTGTTCGCATAAGACAATTTGTGAAGGCCTATTCTTACAATTATTTTACATTTCTTTTAATTTAGTTTTCTAAATAAAAGGGCTTCAATTGGCTTAATATCTCATGTGGTTCATAATATTATTAATCGAATCTTTAAAGTAAAAGAATCTGTAATTACATTTAAGGGGTTTTTATACAAACACTACTGTAATCAATTCAAATAATTATGTACAATTTATGAATTGATACATTGAATTTACTATTTATCACCCTTGTATAATAAAAAAATTCTTTTCGACTACAAAACTTTTAAACGCATGTTTTTCCACATAAGATGTTAGTCATAATTGTAAAGCCTTGTTTGCTTTAATTTTGTTTTGATTAGATCACTCCTCGTTTCAGTTTCAAATTGTTTGGATTTCTTAGTTTGATAATCATTTGCGTTGGGGCGAGAGGTTGAAATGTCAATTATCGAAAAATCGATTCCAATTATTCTACATTTTGAATCATGTTTTATTTATCAACATTTTCTAACATTTGATTGATAGGGGATTGTTGATCCTTAGTTAATGATACTCTGAGGCAAGTTAGTCATTCCAAGCCTACATCTTTTGAAGTCTTATATGTGAAGAAATATTTTCAAAGTGATTTTCAAGAAGAGACTATCCCTTTTCCCATGGTGGAACACTTTCCAAGTTTTACCTTCATACATAAACTTAGCTACATTAATTATTTTTCTCCTTTTAATTATCACAAATCAATACGCAAAGCTATTTTAAACTAGATTATGCAATTATGTTCTAATTAGATCCTTCTTTAGGAGCACATGAGTGATGCTACTATTGTTATCATCTCAAACCTCTTAACGCCATCTTGCTCTCTTAAGGAGCATAGTGGCTTCCCCATCCATTAAGTATTCTCTTATGAGATTAACATTAAACATAGCCCAATCCTCTTCTTTAACATCTCTAGGAGTGAGTTGGGAAAAAGGAGGTCTTATTATAAGCCGACCTTTTCTTGAGCATACCTTCTTATGGAATGACTTTATCAATATTTGGTCACCAAGCCAGGATACTGGCTTGTAGCCACAAAAATGGTTGCAAGACGGGGGGTCTCATCATGATCCATCCCGCTCATTATCTATAAGTTGGTGTGAATGACACTGTCACAATCTGATCACCAAGTCAGGATAGTGGTTTCCAACCTCTTTCCAAGGATGCAAATATTTAACAAGGATTGACAAGCTTTGTATATTTATCTAATGGGTGCGATAAAAGCGACTTATTAGGTTAAAAGGTAAACCTGTGGAGGCTATAAATGCTTGTTGGCAGCAGGTCTGTGCCTGTGGTATTAGAGGCTAATCATTAAGATAACATCTTCTGGTCATCACGAATTGTTCTTTTAGAATGTGGTCTAATGAAGAACATATTTTGTTGGAAATCTAGTCAATCAATACTTGTCTTTGTATTTTCAATGATGGTTAGAAAGTTATAATTAAAAATCAATTGCAGCAGGGTATATCCTTGAAAGATTGACTCGTTAATGTGGTACCCGTGTTATAGGGTAAACTCTCTTTTCATCGGAAACCTTATATTTTGTCTTCACATACATGTAAAGCTTCTATATTTTCAAGGCAGAGATAACTACTTTGTCCCAGCATGTCGTCATTTGTTGTAGGCACAACAAATCCCAAGTATTATCCAAAATATGGGAACCCTAATTTTATATGAAAGGGTAACTTAGTCAATTTTTGGGGTTGTTCATCATGTCTGCATGCATTCTCTCCTTTGACATGATTTGATTTAGTTAACAATTTTCCCTTTTGAAAACTTTTGCAATTTTGTGTGTTTTTTTAGTTGCGGAAAGAACTATTTTTTCCCAAAAGTGTGTCTTTCCCACAACCCGCAACCCGCAATGCGAATTGCGGGAGCTTGGTTTTGCATTTGAAACTTTTCTGTTCCGAATCCCGCAACCTACAATTGCGGATTGTAGGAATATTTTTACTCCGTGATGTGTTTTAAGTTCCACAACCCGCAACTCGCAATTGCGGATTGCGGATTGCGGAACATTTTGGTCACTTGTTGATTTTGTTCTCTCTGCAACCCGCATTGCGGATTGCGGATTGCGGAATGCACATTAATTTCATTTTTATTTATTTGTTTTGATTCATTTGAGTTGGTTTTTATCATTTCAGTTGGTTCCATAATCTTGGTGGTTAACTTAACATGTTATCTTTCACAATCCCCACCTAAATTTGGTCTTCATTGCATATGCTAATTCATTTTATTGTTTTTTGGAGATTTCAAAGATCTTGTCATTTGATTCCGACTATTGTGTGTAATGATTTCTTATCCTTATTTGAACTTGTTTGAGTCATTTACATGCTTCAATTTTGACTAATTAAATTCATATGATGTTTCGGTAATCTTGGCAACAAATTTGAACTTCATTGAATCAATAGGTTTAAAGAGCATATTGATGGGTTAGAATATTTTGATTGAACACTCATTTTTAATCATTTTGATTTGTGACTTGAAAGGGTGCATATCAAATAATGGAACCATGCATTTAATTCTCAACTTTGAAAGGATTACTGAATTTTACTAAGCCTTGAATATTTGATACAATTTGTCCTTTCAGAAAAATCTAGAATTTTATGACAGATTTTTCAAGGCCTTGTTGTGTATAGCTCAATTGAATCCTAAAAAAACATACTTTCAAACCATGAAAAGAGTCAATAATTTTTCATTCAGTAAAGTATTATATTTTACAAAGAATAGTTAGCTTTGCTTGTTGATAAGATTATTATTAGTGTTTAAATTATATTCGATATACTTTTAAAGGACAATATTAATAATTTATTTATATAATTGGATTTTAATATATCATGTTATTTACAATGTTAATGCATAGTATTTCACTAAACCCTAATTTGTTGTTGCCGTGAAGGATGAAGTTTAAAAACGGGTCGTGCACATGTAGAAGACATGTTTTTGCATCGAGGATTCTAAGCAAATCGTCAGGAACTAGCTCAAACGGTTGAAAAAACACTTCCCAAATGGGCTCATTTACCACTGAACATGGATAGTTTTGCAAATATATCAACAGTTTGGGAGAAATACGTGAACAAAAAGAGGTAAATTTTCCAAAAATTCATTCCGACCATTTTTGCATAGTTGAACGAACTAGACATCTGGGGATTTGATGCTATCCTTCCCACTGCTCTTCACTTCTATAAATTCAACTTCAGCATTCTGAGAAGGATGAGGGAGAGGTCTCTAAAGAATGGAAGGATTTTCATTCTTCATATATCTGCATTCTTCTTGCAATGTTTTGTTGACAGGGAAGAAGGAGAAACGCTGCTACCAGAGGGAGTGGATGATTTATGTATGATAGAGAACTGAATTTCTTCTTTCTCTACTATGATTATCTTGATATCAATGTCTTTTGTTTAAGAGACTGGAGATCGTAGGCTCTGCTTGAAGTGGCTGCTGATTATCAATTTGAATCTTTGTAAATGTTTTTATCAAGCTGAGATGGTAATACAATTTCTTTTCTACAATTATTTTCCATTTGTTCATGTGCATTTAATCAGATTTTTCTTTTTGTGCACATATTGGATCATAATCAGATTTAAGCAATTTTCTATATGTTTATATTTTATGTGTTAACCTAGTTATGTTTAATCATTACATAAATGATTCTATGTTCAAACAATTTTAGCATAGTGAAGATAATGTTTTACTTCTCATGTTAGAATTGATGTGCTTATGACATCAATGTTTAAATGTTTTTAAATCATTGATGATCTAATTATTCTTTTGAGCATTAAATCATTCTCTCCATTTTAAATTACTTTGCTCCCCGGATAGATTACAAATTAATATTTAATTTAGCTATTATTTTACTTTAATATTTTTAGTTTAAATATGTAATTCTGTAATTATAGAATTTCTTCTCATATTTGCAGAATTATTAATTTTAGATTGCATTCAAATTACATTTAGGACTAGTTTCAGATTTAATTCAAAGTCTCCCTTTTAAGGAGCAAACACACCAACTCAAAGAGTGCCAGCAGAGGCCGAATATCCGTGGGTTAACCACACCAAACAGCTCGAGGATAGGGTAATAATTGCGTAGGATTATCTGAAGCCTTTGGATGGGTTTTCATCCCCTGTTGTCTTCCTTGGACACCATTCCAGCACCTGCACAACCGAGGCATCAACAGGATAACCATAGGACCTAGTTTCATGGTCCCTCATAATAATTCATACTCACCTATGTCAGGATTAAGGGGATGTGTTAGAATAATTAACCAATCTATACCTTAATTTAAAACATTATTTTATGTTTCTAAGTGTTAGACCTTGGTTTGTTAAGTTCCTAGGTATCTAGACTAGCATATTTGGCCCACAATGCATACTTGGACCACATATTGTGGTGTTTATACACAAGTGTGCCCCACTGCTACTTTATTTCCTGCTTTTATCTTTGTTTTATTGAGTAAGAGAGCTATGGCTTCTTTTAGTAGCTTTATTATGTTTTATACTATTTTTTTTCTATATAAAGTTGAGATAATGTAATGTCCCCATTTTGACCCCCTTTGTATTAAATCGTAAATGATGTAAATATTGATATTTAATCATGGTGAGGAGCTCAAGGCCAAGGCCCCACCATTGATTTAGCATTCATGTATCGGCAATTAAAGGAATAGATGCCTATGGTTCTTGTGCTAGTTGGGCACAATGTAAATGAAGACATCATGTAAATACGAATTTTAATGAAAATACCCACAACTAGCTATGCCATGCAACAAAGAGATGAGGCATGATTCTACAAGGAATAGGGAGGGAAATTATTCAAACCCTTGAGCCAATGGTGTTAAACCATGTGTCAATGAGAAAACCCATAAACCCTCAAGTACCCATTTTGGGTTATGGACTCAATCATTTAATTCTTCCAAGAGTTGGTTGAGGCAGTTAATGCCTTGGGAATGAAGAGGTATGGTAGCCAATTTCGTGCATGGGCAAGCCATCAACCTGGAAATTCGTGTTTTTGCTTCTTGGGAAAGAAAACACCCACGAAATGGTGCCCAAAGCCATTATGAACCCACAGTCTTTGCCCTCTCACGCAGTCTGAACTACTGGGCCTTTTCCCATCATGTTTTTCACCATTTTTCCTACATTTTCCATGCCTGGGAGTTCGTTTTTGCATTGGACAGCAGCTGGGAGAGAAGGGCCACGATTTGGGATTGTTATGGAGGCCGTTTTTGCCCCAGAATGTCCATGGACGTTTTTCTAAAAACGGATTTGGCTTCCTAGGGTTGTTCCCCATCTTCTAGTTTCATTTTTGGGTTTCCCACGTTTTTCTGAAGTAAATGAAAACCCCATCTCTGGGCACCTCACTGGAAAAACGTTTTATCATGCCCAATAAGTGTGGCTCTGTTGTTATGTGCATCCTGGTTTTGATTTGATCCTGTGAGCAAGAAAACTCGTACTGGTAGTGGACAGAATTGGCTTGATAAACCTAGTGGAGGGAGTAACCTCTCAAGAAGATCAAGAGGGCTTTGGCTACTTTTCTATGCACACCCTGAGAGCACTAGAAATGAAGGTATGGCTTGAGGGACTGTGTGGCAGTGAAGATAATACTTCCTTGTGTTGGGTGTGTAGGAATTGTGAGTGCCAAGCTGAATAGATCTTGTAGAGGTATCCATAGCTCTGTGGTTGAGCACACTAACTTAGCAATTCTTCCTTTCCAGTTCCTAGCAGCCTAATAAACCCAATTGTAGATTGGCTTGGCTCATTTTGGTGTATGCTTGGCTATGTGTGAGTCTGATGTTCCCTGGTTCCTTGTAGTAATCATGCCCAGCTCGGGGGTGGCAGTTTTATCAAGAGGTTGATAAGCACAACTGGCCTATGGTTGGGTGGAACGTTACAGTTGCATAGCCAGTTGCTTGGGACTACTTGGTTATAAGATAAGTATTCTCCTGTGTTAACTTGCAATTATTTATTTGATGAATATCTTGAATGTATGATGAAGGTGTAATTGATACTAATTCCGTTGTGTTTTTCATATATTATACATTTCCATATGTTCTTTCAATTATGTGAATGCTTGGTTAAAAGTTCATGGGGCTAGATGTCCGGTTTTAGCATCATGTCCTCTCTATCATGCTGGTATGGTAGGAGAGGACGTTACATTTTGGTATCAGAGCTGCTGGTTGCAGCATTGGACCTCTATGGGCCAAATCCAATTACAGTATCAAGACTAGCTGGCTCAGTTGGATAGTTGTAGAGGTAAGGTTACCTTCTGCTAAGCAGCAGTCATCACTGAAAGAAGGGAAGATTTCAAAAATTTTCTTAAGAGTTTTTGGAAATTTTTGTTTAAGTCTGTTTCGGGAGGAGTTCGGGAAATCGTTCCGAAATTTTGCGGAAGAGTTCCGCGAACCGCCCCGAAACTGTGGAAGGAATTCTCTTCCAAAATTGCGAAAGGAATTCTCTTCTGAAATTGCGGAAGGATTCCACGAGTTGTTCCGCAAAGCGGAAGAATTCGGCAAACTGCTCCGAAACAACGGAAAAATTTTCTAAGTGTTCGGCGTCGAAAGGAAATTTTCGGAAGGAATTCTCTTCCGAAATTGCGGAAGGATTCCGCGAATCGTTCCACAACGCGGAAGAGTTCGGTGAGTGGGCCCGAAATTTTGCGGAAGGGTTCCGCGAACCGCCCCGTAACTGCGGAAAGAATTCCGGAAAGTCTTCCGCAACTGTGAAAAGAATTCCGAAATGTCTTCCGAAATTACGGAAGGGTTCCGTGAACCGCCCCGCAACTGCGGAAAGTCTTCCGCAACTGCGGAAAGAATTCTGGAATGTCTTCCGAATTTACGGAAGGGTTCTGCGAATGGCTCTGCAACTACGGAAGCATTCGCCGAATCGCTCCGCAACTGTGGAAGCATTCCGCGAATGGCTCCGCAACTACGGGAGCATTTGGCGAATCGCCCCACAATTGTGGAAGCGTTCAACAAACCGCCCACAAGGGGGCAAGCCCCCTTGACCCCCTTTTTGTTTCCCCCCCCATATGTCGTTGATTGTGAGAAAATTAGATGATTTGACAAATTGTCAGTATGATATTTTTCCACATGCATGAAAGTAATTTATGAATTCCTGAGAATGTAATGCAGCTAACAATTGTGTGGATAAACACATTTTGCAGAATAATAGTTACATCAGGGTAGCACTCTAGATAATACAGTTGGAAAGTTTTGGATTTTGGTTGGGCCAAGAAAATCAACATCATGGATGACGCACAGGATCCCTATGAGCCTGAGACAGATGCCATGGGGGAGAACATACATGTTGAAAATGCTGAAACAGAATCTAATGGGAGAAGAAATCAAGAGACCCCTCCAGGTATTGCAACCACCATGAGAAGCCTAAGGGTGGAGTTGCAAAGCTGTAGGGAAGATAATGAAAGGATGATTAAAGCTCAGGAAGAACAAAATCAGCTGAATGCAGCTATGCTACAGAGTTTAACAGACATCCAAAGACAAATAAACTCTGGGCATCAGACATCAAATCCAGAAAGGGGTGGGAGTAGTTCTAGAAGGAATTCTCGTAAGAGGGCCAGTAGCTCAAGAAGAGTTTTTACAGACAGAACATATACTCCGGAAATCTCTTCTAATGAATCATCTGACTCTGAAGAATCCATTTAGGGTTCAAGTTCTTCATCTCATAGGAGCAAGAGGAAGAAGCAATACAAGAAAAATTCACATGGGGAATTTAAGAAGGTGAAACCTCCTACATTTGATGGAGAGATAAAGTCTAGTCAGGAAGCTGAAGCTTGGCTTCTTGGGATGAGAAAGTATTTCCAAGTCCAAGACTACTCGGGAAATATGAAGGCAAGGGTAGCCATCTTCAACTTGAATGGAAGAGCATCTATATGGTGGGAACATATCAGGCAAGTGAAGAAGATCAATGAAAGGAAGATTGTGTGGAAACAATTCAAGAAATACTTCAAGCAGAAGTACCTCTCTGATAGGTACTATGATGATAAGATCAAAGAGTTCCATGAGCTGAGATTGGGACAATTGACCATGGAAGAATATGCAAACAAATTCTTGGAACTGCTAAGATATGTCAAGTACATTCAGGATGATAAGGTGAAAATTCAGCGTTTCCTAAGTGGACTGCCCCAGTCATATAAATATAGAATTGAGTTTGATGAACCTCGAACTCTAGAGGAGGCCATAAGAAAGGCCAAGTATTGCTTTGATCAAAACAGAAGCATACCAGAATTCCATAAGGCCTGGAAGGACAAGAAAAATGAAAAGTTTGATCAAAGGAAGAAGGGGTTCAAGCCTCCTCAATTACGAAATCAGCAAAGGCAACCATCACAGGTTGTGACTAAGCCAACTAGGATGATGGGAGACAAGCCAAGAGATCCAAAGGAACCAAGATAACCACTTCAATGTTGGGGTTGTGGAGGAGACCACATGCTTAGGAACTGCCCACATAGGAATGGGAATGCAAATCAAGTTCACAACATCCAAGGAGCTGGAACTGTGGTCAAGTGGCGAGGACAATCCCTAGAATCTATGCAGCTCTAGATGACCGCCAGGCAGATCATCAGTCAACTGTGGTTGAATTTGAAGGTAAGATTGCTAAGCAATCTGTTTCTATTTTGATTGATCCTAGATCTACTCACGGTTATGTCACTCCTAGAATTGTTGAGATTTGTGCTTTCAAGAAATTAAATCTTAGTAAATCATGGTTAGTTCAACTAGCCACTAGAACCAAGAGAAAAGTTAGTGAAATAGTAGAAAAATGCCCATTAGAGATGGATGGGCTATTCACTTATGCAAATCTGAATATTTTACCATTGGGTTCCTATGATATTCTCATTGGAATGGATTGGTTAGAAGCACACAGGGTTAGACTTGACTGCTACAATAAGACATTTGAATGCATGGACGAAGAAGGAAACCCGAGGGTTGTAAAAGGGATTCCAAAGGTGACTTCTGTTAGACAAGTTTCAGCCATGCAGCTGAAGAGGTTCTGTAGGAAGAGATGTCAACTGTATGCAGCCCACATTTTAGAGGCAGCAGAGAATGAAACTCTTAAATTGGAGCACTATCATGTATTGCAAGAATTCATGGATGTTTTTCCTGATGAGATTCCAGGACTCCCTCCAAAGAGAGACATTAACTTTACAATTGAACTTGTGCCAGGAGCGGCACCAGTGTCTAAGACACCCTACAGGATGAGTACACCGGAATTGCTAGAATTGAAAATGCAATTACAAGAGTTGCTGGAAAAGAAATATATTAGGCCAAGTGTGTCCCCGTGGGGAGCACCTGTTCTATTTGTGAAAATGAAAGATGGAACACTCAGGTTATGTATTGACTACAGGCAGTTGAACAAAGTCACTGTGAAAAACAAATACCCATTGCCCCGAATTGATGACCTTTTTGACCAAATGAGAGGAGCAAAGGTATTTTCAAAGATTGACTTGAGGTCTGGTTACCATCAGGTAAGAATCAAAGAAGAAGATATTCATAAGACAACCTTTAGAATGAGGTATGGACACTATGAGTTTGTAGTGGTACCATTCGGTTTCACAAATGCACCAGCTACATTCATGTGTCTCATGAATAATGTTTTTAGCAAGTATTTGGACAAGTTTGTTCTTGTATTCCTAGACGACATTCTCATCTATTCTAAGAATGAAGAATAGCATGAAGAACATTTGAGAATGACAATGCAATTACTAAGGGAGCATAAGTTGTATGCAAAGTTGAGCAAATGCGACTTTTATAAAGATAGAATTCATTATTTGGGTCACATCATCTCCGATGAAGGAATATCTGTAGACCCTGAGAAGATTGAAACCATTATGAATTGGCCAACTCCAAGGAATGTGACTGATGTGAGATCTTTTATGGGTCTTGCTGGTTACTGCAGGAGGTTTATCGAAGGATTCTCCAAGGTTGCAAACCCGATCACTTCTTTGCAAAAGAAGGGGATAAAGTTTGAATGGTCACCAAGATGTGAGGAAAGTTTCCAACAATTGAAAAATCTTCTTACAAGTGCACCAATTTTGAAGATTGCAGACCCAGAAAAAGACTTTGTGGTGTGTACCGATGCATGCAATCAAGGACTTGGAGGAGTTCTTATGCAAGACAACCACGTGATATGCTATGAGTCAAGAAAGTTGAAGGAGCATGAGAAGAACTATGCTACTCATGATATAGAACTTGCAGCCATAGTACATGCTTTAAAGATGTGGAGGCATTACTTAATGGGAAGAAAATTTGAGTTAAGGACAGACCATTGTGGTCTGAAATACTTGTTTGATCAGCCAACTTTAAATGCTAGGCAAGCTAGATGGTTGGAATTTTTGTGTGAATTTGATTTCGAAATCAAACACACAAAAGGGAAAGAAAACAAGGTGGCTGATGCACTCAGCAGGAAGGTACATGAAATGTATGTGGCAGCGCTTAGTACTTGCCAACCAAATTTGAAGCAGCAGACTGTTAACCATATGGTTGAGGATGAAGTGTATGAGCATATAAAGGGCAAATTACAGCAGCAAAACCTTGAAAAGAAGTATGAAGGCTATCATTTGGAAGAAGGCGGACTTCTTAATTATAAGAATAGAGTCTATATTCCAAAAGCAGCAGATTTGAGGATAATTGTTATGGATGAAATCCATAAAGCTCCATAGTCTAGTCACCCAGGATATCAGAAAACAATTGTTACAGCAAGAAAATATTATTTCTGGCCAGGCATGAAGAAGGACGTCACTGAATACATTTTTAAGTGCATGGAATGTCAGCAGGTGAAGAGTGAACACCAACATCCAGCAGGTTTATTGCTCCCAGTGCCAATTCCAGAATGGAAATGGGAGGTAATATCCATGGACTTTATTACAGGATTTCCAATGACTGTGAGACAACATGACTCCATCATGGTTGTGGTGGAAAAGTTAACAAAGGCAGCACATTTTATACCGGTTAAGTCCACACATAAAGCCGATGCCATTGCAAATATTTTCATGAAGGAAATTTTCAGATTACATGGGTTGCCTAAGGCAATAATTTCTGACAGGGATACCAAGTTCACTTCCAATTTTTGGAAAGGTCTCTTTGCAGATTTGGGTACACAACTAAGCTTTAGTACCGCATACCATCCTCAAACAGATGGGCAAACAGAAAGAGTAAATCAGGTACTTGAGGACATGCTCCGCATGTACGTAATGGACAAACCATCCAAGTGGGAGGATTATCTACACTTGGTAGAATTTGCATATAACAATGGGCAACAAGCATCGTTGGGAATGAGTCCTTATGAGGCTTTGTACGGCAGAAGGTGTAGGACACCAGTGACTTGGGACAATCCAGTGAACAGAATTGTACTTGGGCCAGAATTACTTAAGGAAATGGAACAAGAAGTTGCCAAGATCAGACAGAATTTAAAAGTAGCCCAGGATAGACAAAAAAGCTATGCGGATAAGCATAGGATCCATAGGGAATTCAGTGTTGGGGATCATGTGTATCTTAGAGTGAGATCAAGGAAGAGTTCCTTGAAGCTTGGGAGTTGTGCCAAGCTATCACCTAGATATTGTGGGCCATTTGAAGTGCTTGAAAGAATAGGGCCAGTTGCATATAGACTTGCATTGCCTGCTAGCACTAAAGCTTATAATGTTTTTCATGTCTCTTTGCTTAAGAAATATGTACATGATCCTAACCATGTGATTAATTGGGATGTGATCCAGGTGGAACCCGAGGGAGAATTCCAAACCGATCCATTACGCATCCTAGACAAGAAGGTAACATTGCTCCGAAACTGAGCCATCGGACAGGTAAAGGTGCAATGGAAGCACTATGGTCCCAATGAGGCTACATGGGAGCTGGAGGATGCCATGAGGGTGGCATATCCATTTTTGTTCAATTTTGATGAGCACTGAGGACAGTGCTAATGTAAGGGGAGGGGAATGTAATGTCCCCATTTTGACCCCCTTTGTATTAAATCGTAAATGATGTAAATATTGATATTTAATCATGGCGAGGAGCTCAAGGCCAAGGCCCCACCATTGATTTAGCGTTCATGTATCGGTAATTAAAGGAATAGATGCCTATGGTTCTTGTGCTAGTTGGGCACAATGTAAATGAAGACATCATGTAAATACGAATTTTAATGAAAATACCCACAACTAGCTATGCAATGCAACAAAGAGATGGGGCATGATTCTACAAGGAATAGGGAGGGAAATTATTCAAACCCTTGAGCCAATGGTGTTAAACCATGTGTCAATGAGAAAACCCATAAACCCTCAACTACCCATTTTGGGTTATGGACCCAATCATTTAATTCTTCCAAGAGTTGGTTGAGGCAGTTAATGCCTTGGGAATGAAGAGTTATGGCAGCCAATTTCTTGCATGGGCAAGCCATCAACCTGGAAATTCGTGTTTTTGCTTCTTGGGCAAGAAAACACCCACGAAATGGTGCCCAAAGCCATTATGAACCCACAGTCTTTGCCCTCTCACGCAATCTGAACTACTGGGCCTTTTCCCATCACGTTTTTCACCATTTTTCCTACATTTTCCATGCCTGGGAGTTCATTTTTGCATTGGACAGCAGCTGGGAGAGAAGGGCCACGATTTGGGACTGTTATGGAGGCCGTTTTTGCCCCAAAATGTCCATGGACGTTTTTCTAAAAACGGATTTGGCTTCCTAGGGTTGTTCCCCATCTTCTAGTTTCGTTTTTGGTTTTCCCACGTTTTTCTGAAGTAAATGAAAACCCCATCTCTGGGCACCTCACTGGAAAAACGTTTTATCATGCCCAATAAGTGTGGCTCTGCTGTTATGTGCATCTCGGTTTTGATTTGATTCTGTGAGCAAGAAAACTCAGACTGGTAGTGGACAGAATTGGCTTGATAAACCTAGTGGAGGGAGTAACCTCTCAAGAAGATCAAGAGGGCTTTGGCTACTTTTCTATGCACACCCTGAGAGCACTAGAAAGGAAGGTATGGCTTGAGGGACTGTGTGACAGTGAAGAGAATACTTCCTTGTGTTGGGTGTGTAGGCATTGTGAGTGCCAAGCTGAATAGATCTTGTAGAGGTATCCATAGCTCTGTGGTTGAGCACACTAACTTAGCAATTCTTCCTTTCCAGTTCCTAGCAGCCTGATAAACCCAATTGTAGATTGGCTTGGCTCATTTTGGTGTATGCTTAGCTATGTGTGAGTCTGTTGTTCCCTGGTTCCTTGTAGTAATCATGCCCAGCTCGGGGGTGGCAGTTTTATCAAGAGGTTGATAAGCACAACTGGCCTATGGTTGGGTGGAACGTTGCAGTTGCATAGCCAGTTGCTTGGGACTACTTGGTTATAAGATAAGTATTCTCCTGTGTTAACTTGCAATTATTTATTTGATGAATATCTTGAATGTATGATGAAGGTGTAATTGATACTAATTCCGCTGTGTTTTTCATATATTATACATTTCCATATGTTCTTTCAATTATGTGAATGCTTGGTTAAAAGTTCATGGGGCTAGATGCCCAGTTTTAGCATCACGTCCTCTCTATCATGCTAGTATGGTAGGAGGGGACGTTACAGATAAGGGTGCTATCATGCTTTTGGAAAGTATGCTACTTTTTGGCCACCACTTCTTCCTTGTTTTTCTTCTAAAAACCCTCCTACATACTTTCTTTTGGTCACTCATGGCCTACCCAAGATTTATTATCCAATCCGTGACCTCTTGCCTTGATTTAGAATCTGTTTTTGCCTAGATGGGAGATTTTTACTAAATCTAAGCCTGCCAATAGTGATCATTTTGAATTGCCTCCAAGGCATTCGAATTTCTCTTCTCATATGTATTATTTAATGTACTATCATTTTTCATTAATAGATTGATGATATTTTATCAAAATGTATTCTTTCTTATGTGTTTCTGCCTCACTTTTCTTCTCAATTCTCTGCAATTCTTTGTAGTAATTCTTAGTGAAGATTGCATTGTCTCTTAGATCCTTAAATGTGGGATTATTGCATGCCATAATAGCCATATAATTCTGATCAGGCACTCTATCTCATAAAATATTCTTTAAAAGCTTAAACTAAAGCAAATGAGGGCACTATAGTTGATAAAAATGACTAAGGTGGGCCAATCAAGCACTAGGTGAACAACTAACATAGGTCTAACACTTAGGAAACATAAATAATGTTTGGTATAGATGGGTTAATTATTCTAACACCCCCCATAATCCTGACTTATGTGAGTGAAATATCAAAATCAGGCCCCAAGAAACAAAGGTTTATGGTTACCCTTTACAATTTATTATGTCCATGTATGCGAGGAAAGAGAGAAAACCATTTGGGAAGAAAAACCCCCGTAAAAAATGGACATGAAGTACACCATGATAATCTCTCCAAACTCCAAACAGGTTTGAACTTAGTCAAATGTCTGGAGGAATCTTCTTCTTGGGAAAAAGTAGAGTGGTGTGCTCAACTGAATCAGGAACATAACCAGATGCATGATGGATGTAACCATGTAGAACAATTGATATCCACTGATAGTAGAGAGAATATAGGTATTCAATGGACTTGAACTTCCTGAGATAAAGGTTAAATTAGGCTTGTCATGTCCCAAAAATTTGCATTAGGTCACAATGGCCTAAGCCCCTTGGCCATAGTCATTATAGTTTGTCAAATAATTGCCAAGCATTATGTCCAAGTTGGTAATACTGCAAAATTAGATCCAAATGGACAAGGTGGGTCACATCAAGAGAAAATTACTAATTCAAAGTTTGTAATATTCCCATCCAAATGAACTATCATGGATGAAAATTACTAGTTCCCTAGGTTGGGGGTGGAAGCATTAAAAGTTGGAATAAAGGAGCTACAAGACCCAAGATGACCTTAGAATTACAAATTCACATTAAATGGGTCAATTAAATAACAATACAAAGAAAATAATGTGGCATTGGATCATGAGGGCACATAAGAGGTTGTGGGACCCACATGTGGCAAGATTCCTCACTACACTTGGCATGATTCTCTCACCAATTCGAGTTCAAGATGAAGGGTAACATATTTGGGGGCGTTTAAGAGGTATTATTCATGGCATGAGTCATGTAAGGTCGAATTGGAGTGGAAGAATAACTCCCATGGAAGAGGAAGAGGCATCTTAGAAGAATTGTGACACTTGGAGCTAGAGTCCCTAACTCCTATGACAACAATGATGAAGATTCTTTGACACCTATGAAAAATTTCAAACCTGATTGCTGACATATGACATATATGACATGTCAGGTCTAAAAATATCCTCCAAGAGGGCACACAAGATATTTATGGAAGCCAAGAAGACTCCCCATTCGAATTGAGGGAAGATGGCCACTAGGAATTGTTTGACAAGTGGCACACATTAGAATCTCTTCCCAACTTGAGTTGGAATGAGGATTTTGGAAGGAATTAGACCCATGGAGGACTTGATAATTTTATAAAATACCAGAACAAAGAAGGAAAGGATTTTTTTTATCATTTTTTATTTGCATCTTTGCAATTTGGAGAGCTTCTAGCTTGTCCATGCTAGTGGAGTGTTTACTCTACTTGCCTTAGTACCAATTTCGAGGGTGAAAGATTCCCATACTAATTGGAAATTGGAGAGGACATTCAGACCTTTCATTTGGAGCTACAATGGATTTATTTGTTTCAGGTTGAAGATACAGGGAAGCTCTTGATTCTTTCTTCTTCAACGTGTTCCCATCTCTATCTCACATTTCTCTGTATATTTTGGCTCTTGGAGGAAGGGCACCTTTGGTGAGATGATGATATCTTTGTGAGAGTCCAAGATACACCATTTATTTGTATTCTGATATATATATTCTTTATTTATTGCTCAGAATAATCTCAGGTTGAAATACCAAGTGAAACTATGTAAAAATACCAAACAATGCATAAATGGTGCCATTTTCCCTATATCTTGTTATGAGAGCTTGAAGTTGCTATATTTCGATTTGTATCAGTTCATATATGTTATTTTTATGATGTATGGAGAGTCATTAATTTCCTGAAGAATTTTCATATACATTACATAAGCCTTTGGAACACAAATATCGAATTTCATAGCAAGTGGTGAAGTTTCCTATCATTCCCCCCTATGTGAAGACATGTACACAAACCTTTGATTTATGGAAGATGCGGAAGCCTTTAGAAACTGATTAATTATTAATTTTGGTTTCCATTGAATTAATTTAACTAATCCATGTCTCTGTTCTGAAATTTGGGAGGGTAGTACTGCATTTTGGAAGCCATTAGTGACCTCTACCCTTAGGGGTTTGAACCTCGAATTTACTAGTAAATTTCTCTATTTTATCTTGACGTTAAATGAATGTTGCAGAAGTATTTTGAGAGTTTACAGGGATCAATGAACTTAATTTTTATGTATCAATATCTTTCCAACACTCTCATTCCCAATTCTAAATCCTTAGGAGTATTTTGGAGCCATCTACCCTTGGGGGTTTCAACATCGATTTTCCTAGTAATTCTGCCTTTCATTTTCTAATTGTAAATGAAAGTTTCTGAAGTATTTAGAAAGTGTTCAGAATATAATAGCTTCTTTAATGTTTCCAAATACATATCAATCCACTCCATACACCATTCTAAAATATTTGGGATCAATTGGGACAGTTTGGGGATTTACTAGTCTAAGTTTCAAAAATTGACTAAATAGGGAAATTTTCCAAATTGGGGACATTACAGTGGTATCAGAGCATGGTCCTTGCACCTGTGCATTAGGGTCATCCATTGAAGAATAAATTGCATCCATGTCTTACTATTATGATGACTCCTATGAGTACAATTCCATGAATGAACTACAAAGATTGAGAGCAACATGTAAAACCTTGCCCCAACAATATCAGACATATCTTGATCTGTATATGGGAGGTACACAAAAGGCCATTCCTTTTGAATACTTTGCTAATTGGGTGTTTGAAAATAGGACCAATATTGAAGATGTGGAGTTAGTGAAGAAAGGTTTATGCCATTCTTGCGAAATACCTTGGAGAGAAAATCATATATGTTTTAGTGAAAAGAGCAGTGAAATATCCAAAGATTCATTGGGTGCAATTGTTTCCTACTTGAAGACAATTTTTGGATTTTCTTCAAAAAGAGGCTCCCAATATCTTGATCCTAAGACAATTAAGGGGAAAGATGATTAATCTTGCTTGGAGGATTCTCATGACATGATGGATCATGATAAACATGGTAAATTAAAGGTGCTTGATGTGTTTGAAGATGAGCTTGATGAGAACCAAGCACTTGTTGTGGTGGAAGAGAAACTTGAGTTTCCTCTTGGAAATGGTTACACAATTTTTGAAGAAGTGTATGATTCCACTACATTGGAACCAACCTATGAGGAAATTTTTTCCCTTTTGAGGGGTGTGCATGTTCCTACCCTTATGGATCCTACAAATGATGACACTTTTGCATATTCTGATCATTTGGGTGATTTGGTCCATTCTCTAACATCTTACACTTCCATATTTTGCAGCATTCATCCTAATGAAGTGTGGATGAAAATTTTCTTTTTGATGGTGCCACATGAGGAGTATGAAACTCCTATCTCTCCTTTTGATGATGACATGATTATAGCACCTTCTTATTTACATTTACAACATCATCCTTTTTTACCTTGTGATGATACATATCTTCATGGATGCACCTATGATGTTCACTTGAATCACTTGAAGACTCATGATTTTTTTTGCTCCTTGCTTAGTTCAATTGATGTTGGAGGAACTTCATCCAATAATTGGGTGAAGAGATATATGATTGGAGCATATTTTTATTGGCAGCAACATCCTTTGTTATTTCTTGATGATACACATATTCATGGATGCACAAATGGTACTTCTATGAGCCCCTTGAAGGCTCAATGTTTTCTTTGCACCCTACTTGGTTCATATTTTAGTGGAGATTCTTCATTCACTTCTTGGATGAAAGAATACATGGCTGATTATTTTGATGCATTTTACATCCTTTTGGAGCAGCATTATAGGACATGGGATCCTCACCTATGTCATTGGAGCATATTTGATTGATCACTTGAAGCTTGTATGCACTTGGAAAATGGTGGTCTACTTACTTGGAGGTATAAGCACTTTCATGATTCTTTGATGAGGCACTTCCTTGATATATATTTTTATTATGTTGTTATGTACTTTTATGATATATATTTGGTACTCATGATGTTTGGAAGAATGCATACAAGAAAATGGGATCCAGGAATTCTCTTGCCTGATGGTATGGGTTGGAGAGCACTCTTAATTGTTGGAGTGCAATATAAGCAATGGGACCCTGGGATAAATTTTAGTCTCATTGGTTTCAATTTTTTGGAGACACAAGTAGTATGGAATATTGAGCCCCACTTATTAAAGTAATTTTAATCAGAGTAGTGCAGCAGCAAGCATGGCGGTTCCTCCCTAAAATTTTCATAGAATCTTGAAGACTCAAAGTTGGGCAACTCAGTGGCAACTTCAAAGAATTATACAGAAATGGGTTTCCATAATATGAAAGAGGTAAAATATTAATTGTGCAAACTTTGTTTTGATGGATTTAATTAATATTTTGGTGTTTAGTGGTGATGTCACAGGGGATATCAATATGAAAAATAAAATCCACATATCCTTGCTTTTGGAAACACACAATTGTAGTGCATGAGTTCCACTACTCAGAGTTTTAGACGCAAACTTTTGGAAAGAAAGCAGGTTCTTCAACATCCATGTTTGAAATTGCTTGAGGACAAGCAATATTGGGAAGGGAGGATTTGTCATGTCTCGAAAATTTTCACTAGGTCACAATGGCCTAAGCCCCTTGGCCATAGTCATGATAGTTGTCAAATTGAGGCTAAGGGTCAAATAATTTCCAAGCATGATGTCCAAGTTGGTAATAATGCAAAATTAGATCCAAATGGACAAGGTGGGTCACATCAAGAGAAAATTCCCAATTCAAAGTTTGTAATATTCCCATCCAAATGAACTCTCATGGATGAAAATTACTAGTTCCTTAGGTTGGGGGTGGAAGCATTAAAAGTTGGAGCAAAGGAGCTAAAAGACCCAAAATGAACTTAGACTTACAAATTCACATTAAATGGGTCAATTAAATAAATAATATAAAGAAAATAAAGTGGAATTGGATCATGAGGGCACATAAGAGGTCGTGGGACCCAAATGTGGCAAGATTCCTCACTACACTTGGCATGATTCTCTCACCAATTCGAGTTCAAGATGAAGGGTAACATACTTGGGGTAGTTTAAGAGGTATTATTCATGGCATGAGTCATGTAAGGTCGAATTGGAGTGGAAGAATAACTCCCATGGAAGAGGAAGATGCATCTTAGAAGAATTGTGACACTTGGAGCTAGATTCCCTAACTCCTATGACAACAATGATGAAGATTCTATGACACTTATGACAAATTTCAGACATTATTGCTGACATATGACATATATGACATGTCAAGGATAAAAATAGCCTCCAAGAGGGTGCACAATGGAGTTATGGAAGCCAAGAAGCTTCCCCATTCGAATTGAGGGAAGATGGAGACTAGGAATTGTTGGACAAGTGGCACACATTAGAATTTCTTCCCAACTTGAGTTGGCATGAGGATTTTGGAAGGAATTCGAGCCATGGAGGACTTGAGAAGTTTATAAAAGACAAGAAAAAAGAAGGAAAGTATTTTTTTTATCATTTTTTATTTGCATCTTTTCAATTTGGAGAGCTTCTAGCTTGTCCATGCTAGTGGAGTGTTTACTCTACTTGCCTTAGTACCAATTTCGAGGGTGAAAGATTCCCATCCTAATTGGAAATTGGAGAGGCCATTCATATCTTTAATTTGGAGCTACGATGGATTTATTTGTTTCAGTTGTAAGCTATAGGGAAGCTCGTGATTATTTCTTCTTCAACTTGTTCCCATCTCTATCTCACATTTCTCTGTATATTTTAGCTCTTGGAAGAAGGGCGCCTTTGGTTGGATGCCGATATCTTTGTGACAGTACAAGATACACCATTTGTTTGTATTCTGATATATATATACTCTATATTTACTGCTCAGAATACTCTCAGGTTGAAATACCAAGTGACACTATGTAAAAATACCAAACAATGCATAAATGGTGCCATTTTCCCTATATCTTGTTATGAGAGCTTGAAGTTGCTATATTTCGATTTCTATCAGTTCATCTCTGTGATTTTTATGATGTATGGAGATTCATTAATGTCTTGAAGAAGTTTCGTATACATTACATAAGCCTTTGGAACACAAATCTCGAATTTCATA
This sequence comes from Larix kaempferi, assembly GCA_027924585.1. Taxonomy (NCBI): domain Eukaryota; kingdom Viridiplantae; phylum Streptophyta; class Pinopsida; order Pinales; family Pinaceae; genus Larix; species Larix kaempferi. The sequence goes on from BSBM01000264.1 coordinate 8,809,968, forward strand.
GCGAGTGGTGAAGTTTCCTATCATTTCCCCTATGTGAAGACATGTCCACAAACGTCTTATTTATGGGAGTTGCAACAGCCTTTAGAAACTGATTAATGATGCATTTGGGTTCCCATTGAAGTCCTTTAACTAATCCATGTCTCTGTTCTGAAATTTGGGAGGTCTCTACTTCATTTGGGAATCCATTAGTGACCTCTACCCTTGGGGGTTTGAACCTCAAATTTACTAGTAAATTTCCCTATTTTCTCCCGAAGTTAAATGAATGTTGCAGAAGTATTTTGAGAGTTTCCAAGGATACAACAGCTTCATTTTTATGTCTCAATACCTTTCCAACACTCTCAGTCCCAATTCTAAATCCTTAGGAGTCTTTTGGAGCCATCTACCCTTGGGGGTTTCAACATCGATTTTCCTAGTAATTATGCCTCTCATTCTCTAATTGTAAATGCAAGTTGCTGAAGTATTTGAAAAGTGTCCAACCATATAATAGATGCTTTAATTTGTCCAAATACATCTCAATCCACTCCATACACCATTCAAAAATATTTGGGATCCTTTTGGATAGTTTGGGGCTTTACTAGTCTAAGTTTCAAAAATTGACTAAATAGGGGAAAATTCCAAATTGGGGACATTACAAGGCTTGAGAGTCTCCATATTCAAGAGGAAATGTTATTGTCATCATGTAGTAGTGGATATGAAGCAAGAGACCAGGGAGGGCGAATGTATAATGTCTAGAATTTTATCTATCCTTCAAAACATCCAATACCACACCAAAATTTGAACCAAAATCCTCATGTGAAAGAGAGGAATCGAATTCCTCTTCAGCTTCTAGAGAAGGCTCGGGCTGTGAATGATATTCCACGACAAACATATCATCCTCACAGTCTGAATAATGATAGGATAACATGATGAGAGATGGAAGTATATTTCTTCTTCAACAATGGAGGTTAGAATGTCTTCTTTGGATTAGCTACATATGAAGAATATAAATCAAGGTAATCAAATTTGGGAGTGCATCACACCTAGGTGGACCCCAATGGCAAGCCAAAGGACTCAAGGCAATTTCCCCAGGATTTTTGTGGTAACTCCACTTCTTTTGGTATGCTACTGCAAGAAGCTATGCTCCCTAGGTTCCCTAAGATCTGATACCATGTTAGAATTCAAAATAAGTTCAAGACAGTACTAGAACTCAACAACCCAGGATCTAGAAATTAGGTAGTCCTGATTAATAATTTACACATATATTTGTAGAAATAAAGAAGAAATATTGAAGCATAAACACAAGATAGAGAACTCAATTGATGTAAACTTGCACTCTATATTATTCATCAATAAGGTTACAATATATAATACAACTCTTAGAGAGAATTCAAGTGCCTTGGAGGAAAGTTGAAAAGATCACATGTGGCAGAATTAAAATAGCAGAAATCCCCCCATATAGGAAACGTCAAACTACAAATCATAGCAAGTGGTCACAAATTGGCTAAGTTGGATTAGGTAGGCCATGAGTGACCAAAAGGAAATTAGTTGGAGGCTATTTAGGATAAAAAGTAGGAATGGGTTGAGGCAAAATCATGCAAACTTTCCCAAAGTCATCCTAGCACACTTGATCATCCTAATCCAAGTAAAAACCAAAAAGAAAGTCGCCTTAAACTCATAAAAGCATAATAAAGAAAGTAGGGCGATCTAGCTCATAAAAGTTGCTTTAAAAGTTGGAACTAAAGCAAATGAGGGTGCTATAGTGGATAAAATTGACTAAGGTGGGCCAAGCAAGCACTAGGTGAACAACTAACATAGGTTTAACACTTAGGAAACATAAAATAAAGTTTAGACTAAGATATAGATGGGTTAATTATTCTAACAATTATGCTGCCAATAAATTCATAGAAATTCATGAGAGATTTACATTTTGTCACAAACTGTTGAAATCTCTTGATAAAGCTCGGTACATTTATTCTATCATTAAATATCAAAGAATTATCCTGCAAGAACCTCAAATGTTTTCATTTGTTTCCATATACTTAATCGACATTCATTCAAATTCAAAGCATTATAATACTCTACAAGATTTCTTTGAAATGTTGTTATCTGTTCAAATCCAGTTCATAATGTTTTAGTTACAGATATATTCAAGAAAGCAATAAATAAATATCTAAATCAATACAGATCGAGCTCTATAATCTATAAAATTTGGGCCTAGTCATGCCCTGGCATATATTACTTTCAACATAGTATGCCTCAGGGAGATAACATCAAAAATGGAAATGTTTCCAAGGACGGAGGATCAGGAAGTATTTTCATCGGGAATGACAGAGTGAATTTTTTTTATTTATGTTCGATGGAAGTAGATCAAACAATTCGGTTGAAGATTCCACCTGGTGACTCCAACAAATTAAGCTGGCTTTTGATAGCAGGCATACCAGAGCAAATACAAAGTATCAAGAATTTTGGAGCCTTCCAGATTCAAGAAAACACTAGACAGATCTTTGAACTTCTCAAAATGCTCAGGAGAAAGGTATTCCTCAATTAAAATATCATTTAATATTTCCTACTATTCAAAATCAAGAAAGTATAAAATATTTAAATAATCAAGGAAATCCTCAAATAACTCCTCATACTCCACTTAATCCAGTGTCAAAGCCTCAATTTTTTTCTTTATCACCCTCTGCAAGCACTTCTAGACCTGCACAAGCCGAAGTTCCTCCTCAAAGAATTCCTATTACACCTCAGGCTAGGAATATTATCCTACACCTAATGTCTAGAAGAGGGTGAGTTCCACCTCCACTCCCACCTATAAATTCCTGGGTAACTTCCAAGTATGATCCATTAAATTTACCAAACAAACTCCATGACCTTCCTGAGAGTTACTTAAAGATCCTACCAAAATATGATGGGGAGAAGGCTATAAAAGCATAAGCACACATGGCTATGTTCTAGGACTTTACTAATAATCTATATACCGAACATGATGATGTGTTCATGATATTGTTTGACCAAAATTTAGAAGGAGAGGTTAGGAAATGGTTCATAACCTTGCAAGTAAATTCTTCAAACTCTTGTCTTGCCTTAGAAGTTGCATTCATGAGATAGTGGGGTGAAAAGAGGGATCACTTATACTATCTTACAGAATTTCCTATCTTAAGGAAGAAAAATGGGGAGACAGCTGGAGAATTCAATAAAAGATTTAATAAGATATATAATAAAATTCCTCAAAACATAAAGCTTTCACAAGCAGCTGCTAAGGTCACATATGTTGGTGCATTGAACCTGAGTTTGCCATGATCCCGAGAGAAAGAAGATCTGCAACTTTAATAAATATGCAGGATGATGCAGTGGACGTGGAAGGAAACATGACAACTTCAGGAAATCTAAGATATAAATAAGATTCTGAGAAGTTAAAGTATAAAGATAATGTTGAGACATCTGGTAAGAACAAAGATTCCCAAGATGATAAGATAGAGTAAATGTCGAGATTACTTAGAAGTATGTCAAATAATATTACTAGACTAGAGGTGGAAGGACACAATTCAAATAGGAATCCACAAGGAGGAGGTCAAAGGAATACAAATCAATACTAAAGACCTTTCAACCTTCATATCATTAATAGAGAAAGAAGAAATGAAGATCCACCCATATAGCCTCCTATCAAAGAAAATAACATTATTCAATTTGTAGATTTACCTCCTTATGAAGAATACATAGAACCACCTAAAGATGTTTTATGGATGTGGGATGAATGTGATATGATCCATCTGGAATAGGAAGGTTATGAGATATCTATGCAAGAATAGGTGTATCAAAATGATCAAGAAATAAAGACAAGATACAATTTGAGGCCAAGAAATAATTCATCAAATTAGAGACAAATTTTGTCTCTGTTAGCGGGGTCTTTAGGCCCTTGTAATTTAGTCATCATATAGTTTATATCAAATTAATGAATGGTTAGTTGGAGTGGGTGTAACCACTCCAACAACACCTACTATCTACTATGTATAAAATAACTTTCAAGATGAATAATATAATCGACTGAATGTTCTGTCCACTTCTTGTTCTTCTTGATATTCTGTCATGTATGCTTTATTCTCTTCTTGGATGATGGGTTGAACCTGTGCGTTCAACATCATGGTGCCATTGTAGCCTCCATTTGGTATGGGTGACAGCAGCAGCGAGTGGAGGGTGGCCAAACCTATCAAGGAATGAAAAACCTGCAAGGAGAAGGCAATGTTTAGGGATGAAAGATTCTGCTCCAGATGCGTGTTCTTTAGGGACAAGTTCTGCCTGGACATAGAAGATAAAACAATTTGTCAAATTTCATGCCCATGTTGGTGGAACTAGTATTAGTAGTGTTTGTCGACCATGGTATCACTTGAGGGAGATATCGACTGGCTGTAGATATCGACTTGGATCATTTGACCACCTTTGCTCGACCACACCGACTCAAGATTGATATAGACCATTTCCTCTGTATCACTCGCCCACATATCATTTACAGTCTGTCAAATTCATGAGACGTCGACCGTTTTCCATATCAAAATTAGATTGGTGAGTTGTATTGTTTGAAGAATTAATTCATTGTTTTATACCAACTAGAGAGATCAGTCGATGGCTGCACTCTTGGTGTCTATTAGAATAGTATCATGTCTATGTCTACATTATGGAAGTCGGCTATGTATGGTAAACAACCCTCAACCATAGTTCACCGCCTAGTGCAGTCGGTCTCTATTAACCAGTAGTCCAACGCACAATTATTTTTTCTGTTGTCCGGCCATTGAACAAGACCTTGCCCATCGATCGAAGTGTGCAGTCTTATCCGTGAGGCACAATACCCACTAATCATCGATCACAGACTTCAGATTGCTTATCAATATTATCCGTGCAGAAGAATGGAGCATTCATTGTCGACCATTCACACATAAACTACTCAGGCTGTCCATCGACCAAAATAATATCTCACGCTGAGTGGTCGTTGGACACGTCAGTTATGAATACGCCTCAAAAGGATCGAATATATTTATAAAGTTCTGAAATGTAAGTTTGATTTATCATGTGAAGAAGTCGACCATGGCTGGTAATCGACCAATTCATTATTTTTCCGTCGAATAGACTATTCAAGGGAATCGACTGCAATGAAACAGATTTCGACTACATAAATGTTGGCGCTTGTTGCCTACCCCCTCAGTCGATCATTATTGTCGGTTAAGCGACTAGTTCCATGATAAGAAGACTAGTCGATGGGACAATGTATTTAACAAACTGGGTGACTAATGCAAGTAACATATATTTTAAGTGGTAAATGCATGATGTTCGTTAATTGTTCTCACTTCATAATATTTGGCGACCCATTTACTTTTAAAAGATGTTTTGTCAATATAAAGCATGGTCGAAACTTTATGTGCTCGATACCAAACCATTCGATTGAATTGTGGTCGATGTGGTCACCTCTTGGTCAAGGTGGTTGATATTCAGTACAGTCGACCTTAACACTTGGCCAAGGATGATAACGATGGTTGGTTCAATATCATTTAGTTGGTCACTTAACTTGGTCGATATGTTACATTGGTCCATTTTTTTGTCAAGTTTGTAAACTATGGAAGCGGAAATTACAAGTATAAGTAATTTTGATTAACAATATTAAATTATGGTCGATGATAAAGTGGTACCAATTGTAGTCGAGTTGTCATTTTTTGGTCGACCCCTCACATTATGGTTGAGTCATTTAACAAGTCTGAGGTCGAGTCCATATTCAATCGTGTATAACCATAAGTTACCCTTTATTAAAATTTTGAATTTGAGGGGGTTAAACGTGATTCTCTCTTGAGGCAGACGATCCCCTCCAAATTTGTAATGCATTTGGTCTCTATTCGACTATTTAAGTCATATAGAAGATTCAATTAATTCGAATCACATATAGTCGGTCCCGACCATGATCAGAGCATGCCCAATGAAGTAGACAATCCAATGACATTTGCAGGAAATTTAAAATTCTCACAACAAACAATGAGGTCGATGAACATTCAAGTAGAAGAAATATTACACCACTCAGAAATAGAGATTAACGTTAGATGATGATGCAAAGAACAACAAATTGAGTGCACCCCCCCGGGGTGCAGAAATGCAGAAGCATCTCTTGGAGTGTGCCCTCGGGCGTTGAAGGTATAGAGATGGTATATAAAGTCGAAGAGCCAAAAGGCCCAAGCCTGTGTTGAGAAAAGGTCGTCCAGATGAAGAACGAGTGAGGCTTTAAACCAAAATACCTCCTTGTGGAAAGGATATTTGACGGAATTTGTGAGAAGGTGAGACTTCGACAAACCACTACCAGGTTGAAGACGGATGTTGATGAGTCACTTGTCACTGTTGCTCTTTGCATACTTGCTCTCTTCGGGATGAAGAAGCGTTTTGTTGGTGGGCGAGATGTTACAGGGGTATTTAGGCCCTTGTAATTTAGTCATCATTTAGTTTATATGAGATTAAGGAATGGTTAGTTAGAGCGGGTGTAACCACTCCAACCACATCTATTGTGTATAAAATACCTTTCAAGATGAATAATATAATCGATTGAACGTTCTATACACTTATTGTTCTTCTTGATATTCTGTCATGTATGCTTTATTCTCTGCTTGGATGATGAGTTGAACATGTGCGTTCAACGGTCTCCTAGGAAGGCCGTTGAGGATCCAAAATCTGACAAAAATTCTGATAGTTCAATAAATGCTAGAAATCCTACTACCTCCCAAGAAAGAGTGACTAAGCCTATATCCCTCGCTGGACAAAAGAAAATGGAAATTCCTCAGCCTAAAAGAATAGAGTCTGAAAAAAAGGAACCAGAAAAATATCATATTCCTTTTGATTTTCAACATAAGTTATCCAAAATAAAAATTTCAATACCTCTATCAAAGTTGGTGTTAGTACTGAGCTGCACGACGAATTACTCATAGATTCTTACCTTTGAAACCTAGTAAGCCTTGAAACTTGTATTCTATCTTAACGGTTTGAACTTTTATTTTTATTGCTTTGCTAATTTATTATGCTTTAAGCACAGTTTGTTGGTTTGTAATTTTCAGTTTGCACAGTTTACTTCTTAAAAGATGGTATTTAGAAATTGAACTTGTTATTTTTATATTTTACAAATTTTATTTTGAAATGATGTGTTTTGAAAAGGGAAAAATAAACCCATCTATCTTCAAATTTTATGTTGCCAAATCAAAAGGTGATGATGCGAGGTTTTATTCATGATGCCACGTCCAAATATTATGATGTTGCCAACGTCATTTGTTTTGCCACCTATATTTCTTATAATTACTGCACCTTTCAGGCTTTTGCCACCTATATTTCTTATAATTACTGTCTTATAATTACTGCACCTTTCAGGCTTGTCCTCCTGAGCTTACACTTCTTGTCAGGAAGTAATTACAAGGTTTGATTCAAATTTGAAGGCGGTGGCTAATTAGACGTATCAATCATGAAGATTAGTCGCATCTTTGTTCCATAATGAAGCTGTGATTTATGCCTTGCATGCATAATATTTATTCCTTTTGTTTAACTTTCCATTGCAAGGTGGTAACCAGGTTTAGGGTTTTGAAGCAAGGTATTACTGCAAAATACCTTTGTTTTATCAATCTTCAAAGATGCCATTGCGTTTCGGTGGTCACATTGTACATTTTGAACCCGAGGGAACATATCTCATTGAAGCTTTCTTAGAAATTAAATTTAGGTTTCAAGAAGCAAGTTGGATTCATTTTTGTGAGAAAATGCCAAAGTACTATACTGCAGTCGCCCAAGCATTTTCCCAAAGCTTTGACGGATATTGGGCTTAAATAGAAGATTTAGCATTCTCAGTTACAAAGGATTTGATGTAGCAGGAGGGGAGATTTCTATTGAAGGAGAATGATGGTTTAAACACGTAACATAGATGTGGTCGAATGTAATAGATTTCTCAAAGAGGATTTAATCAATCCTAACTGGAAAATAGGTATCCTCGCATGTGGTTGAAAGAGGAATATAGCCAACTGCTGAGACTGGTTCAAGTATATTCCACCATGGAGGGAAGGTATTCAACTGTTTACATATACCATATGTGTTTTCTATTACATTTGACTAGTGTTTCAAAGATGAATATTTCATTTTACTTGGAAAAAAGCCTATCCAAAATGTCGGCGATGGTTAAGGCTCGTCCCAGTAACTCTTAGCAGAGTCTCTTTCATAGGGATTTTATTAGGATGATGGTCACCGAGCAACTTAGCAGGGTTCAAAGAAATTGGAGCGACTTTCGTCAATCTTCGGGTTTGGTAAATGTGGAGCAACAGCCTCCGGTAGATAGAATAGATATTTCCCCTAAAGAAATAACAGCTAAAGAAAGTCCTAAGGATGGAGTTGTTGGTAGTGTTGTTGAAAAGAAAGGGCATAAAAGATTTAGTAATTTGAAGACAAATGTTTCAGCACCTGAAGTTGTAATAAGGAGGAGTAGTTTGAGGCTTAGGAAAACACATCGAATGGGTGAAAAGGTAGGGAGTCTTGGAGCCAAAGCATCTCTAGTTACATTAAATTCAGACAAGCAGGACGCCATTCAAATTTCTTCAGGTGAAGATTATGATTCTTCAATGGAACCTGAACAGACTTTGGCTGAATGTTTTACTAAGCTGGAGCAAGCTATCAAAGGCATTCCTGATTTATCAAAGGCTAGTTCTTTAAAACGAATGCCATTTAATAGAGAAGAAGCAGAAGACACTAATTCTTAGCAGTTTTATTATAGTGAGCCCGAGCATCAGACATAAATAATTGTACAAAAATTAGAGGGTCCTGAGGAAGGCTTCTCAAGAGCTTCAAAAGGAAACTACAGCTCAGGAAACAGAGTGCCTCGATGTTATCCCTCCTCAACAAGTACGCAGCAAAAGATTCAAAAATAGGAAGATTTTGAAGATGGAACTTAAAGAGTCCAAAGAGTTAATAAAAAATATACAGTTGGAAAAGGAGCAGCTACAGAGTTAAAATGGAAAAGTTAATAAGAGGATGCTCAAGTTAGTCAACAAGCATAATAGACTTTGTAACTTTTCCCAAAAGTTGCGAAGAAGATGTAAGAATATCTTGAGACAGAAAAGATATTGGAAAGGTCAATGCACCCTGGAGAGACAGAAGAATTGCACCAATGATAATTGGCTTGGAGTCCTTGCAGAGTTGGGAACTGAAGTACTTCAGGACATTATGCAAACTCAAGGAAGTGGAAGCAAATGAAACAGGTTCCTCGTTTAATGTTGTTAATGTTTTGAAAGCGCTATTGAGTCTCAGGAATTTCGCAACAATTATGGTTCAAACTTGTTAATGTGACTTCGCAGCATAGATCTGCAAATCCAATTTTGCAGCATACTTCTTCTTATATTTTGATTTTTACCTGATTTTGTAATTTAAAGTTTATATCTTTAAATCGGGTATTTTTGAAAGAAGATAATGTACCGAGGTATACATAGGTATTTAAATATTTTTATGAATTAATTATTTTGTATCCCTGATTAAGTGGATCTTTAGATAGACTATATCCTATTTTGGGTTCACGAATGGAAGAGAGTTAAACTTTGCCCAGATATTATGGATCAAGTTTTGTATTATTATCCTGTAACTATTATAAAGGAAAGGGGGGGAGAATTGTGTAAGAGGTTGGATGGAGAAGGGATCAGCGAGACCATATCAGTTGTAAGAGACAAGTTTTACTTTTCAAGAATACATGCATTCTTGAATACCTCTCTTTTGTTATTTCAACTGTGCAAATGTTGAGATTACTACTACTTTAAATGTGAATGAAGACATAAGATTGATGCACTGCATAATATTCTTACTTTCAGATCTATTGTCATTTCTTAAGTGTTCATTACCTGAAGGTTTGTAGTTTGTTTTCTTAATCATTTCAATTGAAAACATTGTTTGAGAGTGAATGAGTACTGTTAACCTATATTTATGAAAGTAGCTTGAATTTCAAATTGAGAATTTACAAATCTATGTAGTGTTTCTCATTAGATTCTAGAGCTTGTCCTATAGATTTTAAAACATTATGATTTATCCCTTTCAAATCCAAAACCAAATATTTCTAAACCAAACCACCACTTCAAACCGATACAATCCAAAGTGCTCTAATTATACCATTAGCAATCAACATTAGAGAAAATGGGCCTCGTAAGGAAAATTATAAAATAATAGTGGAAATAATAAAATAATATTAGCATACCTCATCAAATTTCGGAGGAAAAAAGAAAAACGACTTCTTCAATTCATATTTTCAACTTATATCCATGTATATTCACTCAAATTTCGATCACGAGCAGCTGTTGGATGAGGAATTCAATTCCGCATCCAACGAATACCCACTCGGCATACTTTTGATGGACCCCGCTGCCTCAAAAAGAAGAAATACATGAAAAAACATCATCATCACGTTTTTTCATGTATTTCTTCTTTTTGAGGCAGCGGGGTCCATCAAAAGTATGCCGAGTGGGTATTCGTTGGATGCGGAATTGAATTCCTCATCCAACAGCTGCTCGTGATCGAAATTTGAGTGAATATACAGGGAGATAAGTTGAAAATACAAATTGAAGAAGTAGTTTTTTCACTTTGACCTTTTTACCTTTTTACTTTTTTACCAAAAAATGGTGATTCATCCCCCATGGTTGACATCATCACCTTGAATCCTATTGGTTGATTTTTATAGGACATTTCTTTTCTTTTAGGCCCATTTTTTACTTCAAAATTTCTCTAATGAGTGCAAACTCTAGAGGTAACATTTTCTAGCGTTGTTGCCCGGGACGAAAGTGAAGTAGTTTCCCTGGGTGATTTAAAGATTAGATATGAATTTGAAGGTGAACAAGGTCAGGCATATTTCAGTGACTACAATTTTCACCTGGTGACTCTAGAGTAAAATTCTGGCTTCCAAGAAAGCTACTTTCCCCAAGAAGGTTGGAACTCATGCTAACCCCACTTCTCCTCTCATTTTGACCAAATCAAATCTAGAGAAAATTTTATAGGAAGCGAGAGTTCAGTAGAGATTAGTTGCTTCTTCTTCAGGTACATCTGAGAAATCTCATGTTTCCTCCATTAAAACTAGTCCTGAGCAAAAGGGGTATTTTTCTGATATAGTTTTAAAAGAGAAAGAGACAAAACAAGGTATTTCTATTTTTATTCTTGAATTTCAAGTTTGTAGCTATGTCAATAAAAGTGAACCGTATACAACCTTTACAAATTCATTAGCATCTAAATAAATCAAAGAAGAAAATTTAAATCTCTACGATTTTGAGTATTTAAGACCCTTAGATCCTTCTCTCACGCCTTACACACCTCTTTCCAGTCAGCTTAAATTTATGTCTTCATCACCTAAAACTGAATTTAATTTCATTGAGAGTAAGCCCTTTTCATCTCAAACTCAATCTATCCCATCCCAATTTCAGTCTCCATCAGTTATGTCTAATCATCCTGTAAATCAGATGAATGCCATTGTAGCTGCGAGGTATGCACCTCTTGTCCTTCCTCAAGATTTACATGACTTACCTACAGGAGATTATCTTAAATATATGCCTAGGTTTAATGGAGAGGGAGAGGTCACTACTGAAGATCATTTGACTGCATATTATAGCTATGCTGACAATCAGAATATAGAACATTATGATGTCTGGATGAAAGTTATTGTCCAAAGATTAGATGGAGATGTTAGGAAATGGTTCAGAGAACTCCCCCCTAACTCCATTAATGGTATTGATGCTTTGGAAGAGGCATTTTTGAGGCAAGGGGAGATAAGAAGGATTATATTTATTACATAGTTGAGTTTGGTGCATTAAAAAGGAAGACAGATGAATCAGTAGTAGATTTTACAAAAAGGTTCAACAAAATGTATAGTAAAATTCCTACTAATATTAAGCCTACAGAAACATCATCTAAACTTACCTTTGCCAATGCATTCGATGCAGACTTTTCTTTGTTATTAAGGGAAAGGAGAGCAGTAACTCTTGCAAATATGCAGGAAGCTGCTCTTGAAGTTGAATCTAATATTTTAGCAGCTCACAGACTTAGCAGTAAGACTGAGAATCCATAAGGGGATAGAAAGAAAATGAAAGACCTAGGACCTTAAACTTCTGGTTCAAAATCTAAGGAATGCAAGTTTGAAGAAATGACCAAGATGATAAAGGACTTGAATTCCAAATTGACTAAGTTGGAAGCTGAAAATAGGATTCAAATTAATAAGCCTACTCAGGAAAACAACAATAGGGATCCCAATCAATTTAGAAGACCCTTTAACCCTCAGTTTATGCAAAGGGAGAGAAGAGAAAATGATGATAAAAAAGTTCAGCCCCCATTTCAAAACAATTTGGTTCGGGATTTAGATGAATTTGAAGAAATGGAGTACGAAGATCTTGAACAAGAAATTCACCTTGTTGAAGAAGAACAATTAGAATGCCATCTTACTCAAACTGATTATGAACAATCAAAAGTGTTGAATCAAGACTATACTTTTCCGAAAGATATCTTTCAGGAAAATCAACAAAAGAAATATAACTTGAGGTCTAATCAAAAGTACAATGTTTCAGATCACTCTCAAAAGGAAGTTGTGTCATCTGGACAAGTGGTATATACAGGAGCAGGAAGGAAAAATGATCCAAATGAAAAGAAAGGTAAGGTTCCTAAAATTAGAGAAACTGATAAAGCTCTTACTCCTTGCAGTTTAGAGCAAGAAATTAATAAGATTAAAAATTCAAGTTACTTTAACTGAATTTATGAAGACTCTGTAGTATAAAGATTTGATATTTAAGTCTCTTTCATCTTCTCCATATTTACATCCCTATGACACAATTAATTTGCAGGATGAAAATCCAGTTATCATTTTAGGTCCTCAAATGGATGGAAAAATGATTTTCCCCCTCCTTTCTTTGTCGATTTGACCATTCATTATAAAATGCTTCATAATTGCTTGTTGGATTCGGGAGCTTCTCATAATCTTATGCCAAAGGTGTTCATGGAAGCTTTGGGTTTAAATGTGACTAATCCTTTTCAAGAAATGTACTCTTTGACTCAAAAGTTGTCAGATGTTTAGGGGGCATTAAAGATTTGGTAGATAGACTTGCTTAATTACCAAGGAAAAGTGTGTTGATGGATATTGCAGTAGCTGATATTCCCCCTAAATTTGGCATGTTACTTTATAGGTCTTGGACCAAAAGATTAGGAGGGACCCTTCAAATGGACCTATTATATGCTACAATTCTTGTTTTTGGAGGAGATCAAAGAAGATTGTATAGAGAGATTTAGTTGTCTTATATTGTTAGTGATCATCAAAATCCTACTAATCATCATGTTTATTCAGTTGAACAAGATTTAGGGTCTTGTATTCTGTAGTTGAATGATCAGTGTTCAGGTTCTATATAAGTGGAAAAATACATCCCAAAGCAGCAGTGTGGAGAGCTTACAGATTCATTGTGGAGGATGTATTTTGATGGCTCGTCTTCAAGAGAAGGGGTTGGTGCTGGAATTTTCCTTGTGTCTCCTACAGATGAAGTTATTACCTTGATGTACATACTTGAATTTGAAACCGCTAATAATATAGCAGAGTATGATGCATTAGTACTTGGACTGAGAGCAACATAGGATATGGATATTCAATAGCTTGCAGTTTTTGGAGATTCAGAATTGGTTATTCAGCAGGTCATAAATGTTTATTAGGAAAAGCAGCAAAGGTTGAAATTTTATTGGAATAAATTTTGGGATTTGATGGACAATTTCTTTATATTATTTAATATTTCATTTATTGCTAGAATTTTCAATCAGGCAGTTGATTCTTTAGCTTTAACAGCTGCAAATTTCAAAATTCCTTCTCAACCTCAACTTCGGTATGCCATCAAAGTTAGACATAGACCTTATATTCTTGATAATGAAAAACATTGGCAAGTGTTTAATGATGATCAAGAAATTGACAGATTTTTGCAGACAATTCATGAATTTTATGGCTCATTTATTGATCAAGATGTTGATATGAAAGGCATTGAATATGCAAATTTGTCTGCTATTATTGTTGGTCATGATATTATAGAGCTGAAAGGTAACTTTATTCCTAAAGGTCTTGTTCCATTGGAGAGGTTATTCAATAACCATGATATACCTAAAAATCCTGTGTCTTTTTCCTCTAATGAAGATGTTATCAACTGTAATTTAGGCAGTGAATCATATCCTAAAATTGTTAAATTATCAAAATCTTTGTCAGCAGAACAACAGAAACCATATATTAAACTGTTAAAATAATTTGCCGATGTATTTGCTTGGTCTTATGATGACCTTAGGACTTTTGATACTGATTTGTTTCAGCATAAAATTGCTTTAAAACTAGGCACAATTCAGGCATAAATTAAGACATATTAATCCAATGTTGTTACCTGTTATTGAGAAAGAAGTCAAAAAATTATTAGATGCTAGGATTATTGTGCCTCTAAGGTATTCGACATGGATTACAAATCTTGTGCCAGTCAGGAAAAGGAATGGTGAGATAAGACTTTGTGTTGATTTAAGGAATCTGAACAGTTGTTCATTAAAAGACAATTACCGTCCTCCAAAAATGGATCAAATTTTGCAAAAGGTAGTTGGAGCTCAAAGAATCTCAATGATTGATGGATTTTCGGTTTATAACCAAATAGTTGTTCATAACGATGACAGGGGGGAAACAACCTTTGTTACCCCCTGGGGAACCTTCATGTATGATAAAATTCCATTTGGTTTAATGAATGCAGGAGAAACCTTTCAGAGGGATATGGATATAGCCTTTGTTGGGGAACATGATAAATTTGTTGTAATTTATCTTAATGATGTCACATTGTTTTCAAAATCTGATAAGGAACATTTGGAACATTTAAGGAAGAATTTTATGAAATGCAGAAAATTTGGCTTGTCTCTAAATCCTAAAGGGTCACATTTTACAATGCAAGAAGGTAAGCGTTGGAGGAGCCTAAGTTGGCCTATCGACTAGGTCCTCCACCCGACTACTTGTAAAAGATGTCGACGGTTTGAGTCGACCAATACAGGTTGGGTCGGTCAGTTGAACCGACAATCAGTTATGTAACTGTTTGTCAAAACATATATATAGGCTGGTGTGCTGACTCATAGAGTTAAGTAGATCTCAAGTAGATCTGTTCATACATGTAAATGTTCTGCATATCTTGTTGAGTAATATAAAGGCTTGTGCTTCCTCTCCATCTCTTGTCTCTTGTATCCATGTCTGTGTGTTTCCTTGCTTATAATATACTATGTATCACTGGTAACAATGTTACCCCCTTGACTACAACATTGGTTCTGTTTCCTATGATGCATACATAAAATGATAGCGAGCATGATCAATGATATCAGAGCAAGAGATCAAGGATTGGTGGGAGAGAAAGATTGCTAATTATCTGCAAAATTATGCCAGAAGAAACAAGCTAACGATTGCTCAAGCAAGAGAAAAATTATTTTCCGAGACTCATGAAAAGTTCATGGAATCCGTGTCGCTCGCGTTGAAGAAGCTCCTGGATGAGAAGACCAGCAGATGAAAATGAGTGCAAGTTAATAAAAAAGATGATCAATGGAGGCTGTACGAATCTATCTGAATGGTGCGAGAAGATTGCCGACGAGTTCTGTGAATAATGCGGGATTGAAGAGCGAGTGTCTGTGGATGACGTGCAGAAAAGGTTCTACACCGACCTAACCGACCAGTTTTTGTGTTCTTTTTTGGCACTTATGTTCAAGTTCTTGATCGACAAAGGAGTAGCTCATATTGTCGAGACTCGACCCTTGTTGTCTCTGCCATTTCCAAACTCAAATTGGGAAGAAAAAGAAAGAAACTGGGAGAAATTTGTACAAGAGCGAGAGTGGAAGTATTTCTTGAACAGATGAAGTTTTGTACTTCCCCAGTTTCCTAGAGAACTTCGGGCTAGCATTGGGGGGGTATCCAAACATGTTATGATGGAGTAGATGCATGACAAAGGTCGACAGATGAAAAGGAGACATGACCAGCAGCGAAATATCCAACAAATTTGACAAATATAGAGCAATGAGTCACAAAAGCACTCTAGACATCCAGAAGATTGAGCAGGAGAAGAGGAAAAAAAGGCGAGACGAGTTAAGGAAGCAGGAGAGCATGCTCCAGAAAAAACGAAGATCAGGCATCACGACAAATGAGGAAGTAAATATGCCAGAATCGAGTCGAGCTCAACAAGAAAGGGGCGTTGATGAAGACCTGTCTTCGATGGATGAAGACTTGTGGATAGAGCGTCGTAGTGCTCTCCAAGTAAACATACCCGAGGTAATAACGCCACATTCTTTGCTGCATCTAACTCAGAGTGTTCGAGTGCAGGATATTGTCGAAGAATATTTAGGACTTCACGCTAGTCAGTCGGGCATTTGGAGTCGACGAAGCAATGAGGGTGATGAATTTGACAGACTATTGATTCATCGACCAGAAGAAGGAAACCGGGTCACTTTTCAGCTCGAGTTTTCAAATAGAAGTTTCCACCTACTCTACTCAGATCGTGCGGAAGCGCCCCCGTGCCACTACCAATATTGAGTGAATCATTGAGTTCTTTGGAAAACCCAAGGAGAAGCGAAATCTCGCTTGAGCAGAATTTTACCTGTATTTCGACAGAAGTAGTCGAAGAAATCTGACTTCCGAGACCCAACGAACCGACTGAAGTTCCATACACTGGCATTGAAGGTGAAGAACCCGCTCTCAATACACATTTGGCAATAGTACCTGTCGAGGTTACCCAAGCAAGTAATTCTGGCACTAAAAATAATCCACCGACTCCACCAGTCTGTTTAGAGGTCGCAGTAATAGCATACATGTCACATATGACAACACACCTTCCATTCTAGGAGGGTGATGAAGATCCTCGGAGACATTGGTTTATATGTGAATCAATATGGGGAGCCAACGCACTTACTGATGAATACCGTTAGATGGCGCAGTTTGCTGGCTCTTTGCGAAAAGAGCACTCACCCGGTATATGGGATATATTGACAAAACACCAAACGCGACAAAGGCACAAATCAAACAACTCTTCTTATATTTTTTCAAACCTCCGGATGCGAAGTACCTGGCTGTTGAAAAGTTAAAGACCATAGTACAGAAACTGACAGAAACCATAAGGGAGTATGATAAGAGATTTAAAGACATCCTGAGCCAGATTGATTATGATATTGAGGAAAAAATCTTGAGCCAATGGTTTGTAGCTGGACTCTTACGAAATATCAAAGTGCACATCCGTTGGCAGAATGTCACCACATATGAAGACGCCCTGAAAAAGGCTCTACAAATCGAAATGGATGACGATTACCCTCTGGCACCTATCGACAGACATATTGAAGAACGACTGGAAAGCATGTAGCAATACATCTGGGATATCAATCTGAGAGGAGTGGAAGTTTGGTGTTCCAAATGTTCTACTGCAAGACACACAAAATACCATTGTCGTCAGGAGGACCGATAGCAAGATGTTCGACTTGTTCAGACAAGATGCTTCTATGATATTTGTCAAGATTACGACTTACATACTACAAATGATTGCCCGTACAATATGAAGAACAAGCAAGCTAAGTGGTGTCAGATATGTGACGTCAATACTCATTCTGTAACAGAATTCCATTTGAATATAAAGAACAAGCAAAATTACCGTGCAGTATACCAGACCAATGTTGTTGACCAGAGAAATGACATGAACGAAAGGAGCGATCGATATGACCGGAACGACAAAACAGATAGATACCACCGGAATGATATAAATGATAGATATCCAAGATATGATGGATGAATATATGATCGGCGCAATGACAAATACAACAGACGCGGAGGATTCCCAGGTCGAGGTCGCGGCAATGGCAGTCGATATTTACGACCTTGATGACCTGGGAAATGTTAAACTTGTCTTAATGAAGGACATCGCCATGCAGATTGTCCTTATAAATATCGAACAAATCTTAAATTGAATGAAGGACATCGCCATGCAGATTGTCCTTATAAATATCGAACAAATCTTAAATTCTGTACAAAATGTGGAGCAGGGGATCACTTCTTGGAAGATTTCCCTACTATGCTTGAGAAAATGACAAATAAAAAGAATGTTAATGTCTTGTCCTGTGTTCCCAAATGTGATGTGATTAGAACAAAGCATTTGCAAATTGTAACAAGGCGAGGTACTCGAACTGGTCACGATAATCCACAAATAAGCAAAGTAATAAATAAAGAGGATTATCCGAATCCAAATAAACAAAAATATCTGTTTAAAAATGCATCCAATATATTCCCTGAACTAGCAGCACAAGAAGATAATGAGGAAGTTTGACAGGAAGGTATTAATGAATTGGTCAATCTCATAACTAAAGAAGAAGTTGTCGGGAAGTTAATTGACTTGTTGCATAATATTAAAGATAAATATGTCGAGCATAGACAAGCTAAAAACATATGCCGACTGAACCAAAAAGACAAGAATTATGCCAACCCTCTCGTCGACCTCGAAATAAATGGATATCGTGTCCGACAGGCTGTCCTCGATTTTGGTTCTCAAGTTAATTTCATGACTCGTGATACTTGGGAACAATTAGGTCGACCTTAGCTTCAAGAATCGGGTATTTATTTGAAACTTGTTGACCAAGGTTTGATTGAACCAATTGGAGTGTGGAAATATGTCGAAACTTCCATAAAAGGCATAGTGACAAAAGTCGACTTCGAAATTATAAATCCAAAATATGGAGCCAGTTCATCCCCAGCCTTGGTTGGTTGACTATGGGGTAGAAAAATGAAAGCGTCGATATCACTTGATAAAGGTCGAATTAAACTCAAAGGAAACGGTCGAAGGGTGATAGTACCTATCTTCCCATATCAAGGAGAACCGTGGTCAGAACCAATGGAGGATGAAAATGACATACGAAAGCCGTATAAAATAAAAAACAATGAAGATTATATTGAACCCAATGCACAAGGATAACTCTATCCTCGAGATCCTGCATCGGTTGGATACAACTCTGACGCCGAACTTTACGATTGGAAAATAGAAAATTATGAACTACAAGTGAAAGAATGCTAGACAATTGAAGCCATTCCTTAAAAGAAAATTAAGAAATGCTTCTCTATCTCAACCATTCCAAAGATATCTGAGAGAAAAATCTGCGGATATCCAACTTTAGCACCAGAAGAATGACTCGTTACATACTCCTCCGCTGCGATACAAAGAACGAGAATCTCTGTCTGTACATGTCGAAGAAGTTTCAAAGAATGTCGGAGAGCAAGGGATATTACAAGTTTGGTCGAGACATTTACAGGAAAAGTTGCGAGATGGTGGGACATGCATCAGTCAAGACTCCAAACATGGACCACTGCATCGAGATATTTTGTTGAAAGGTTTGGAGGTAAGAAACTGACAGCTCAAGCAGTAATCCCGATATTCACACAAGGGAAAGACCCTGAAATTCATGTCAACAACTGTGAAAGGGAGTAGAGAAGACTGGGATATAAAGACAAAAGAGCATGGTCGTACAATCGAAGAATCATGATCTCACGCGACTGCGAATATGTGTCGACTTTCGAGAACTTAGTAAAGTAACACTCACTGACCCTTTTCCTACTCCTTTCGCTGATGAAATCATTAATGAAATTGCAGGTCATGAGTGATATTCATTCATGGACGGATTTTTCGGGTACAACCAAGTACCCATTTCCAAAGAAGATCGGAAGAAGACCACATTTGTTTGTGAATTCGGATCATTTTCTTATAAATTCATGTCGTTTGGTATAAAGAATGCACTGGTTGTGTTCTCCAAAATTGTTGTTAAAAGCGTTCCAAGAGTATATCTATAAAACTATGGTTGTATACTTTGACGACTGGATGATATACTCCATGCTCAGGGATCACTGCAAATGGCTTCGGCTGATGCTAGAAAGATGTCAACAAATTCAACTCTCGCTGAACATCAAGAAATTCATTTTCACAACTCCTATTGGAATATTATTGGGCCATGTCGTATGCAAGGAAGGCATTAAAGTCGACTACGCCAAAATCAAGATCATTCTTGACCTAAAGCCACCAGTCAACCCTAAACAAGTGTGAATCCTGTTGGGACACACGGGATACTATCAAAATTTTATCCGACATTACTCTAACATGACGTATCCCCTGGAGGAATTAATAAAGAAAATCAAGAGTAAAAGTGGACCAACGAGTGTAATACATCGTTCGACATTTTGAAAAGAAAACTTGCCGAAGCACCTATACTCTGATTTCCGAATTGGTCGATCAAGTTCCATGTGCATATCGACGCATCAGGCATAGCAGTCGGCGCAATTTTAACACAACCAGGTGATGATGGAATGGATTACCCTAATGCCTTCAGCAGCAGAAAGTTTAACAAAGCAGAAAGAAATTATTCAACGACATAAAGAGAAGCGTAGGGCATGGTATTTGCATTGCATAAATACTGACACTATCTATTGGATAACCCGTTTGTGTTCTATACATACCATCAAGCGCTCAAGAACTGAGTCAATAATCCATTACACCATAGAAGACTTTGTTGTTGGTTGCTATTATTTCAATAATTCGAGTTTGAAGTGATAGTTCGGCCAGGAAAAGCAAATGTCGAACCCGATCACTTGTCGCGAATTGACACAGGAGAAGAGCCGACATGAATTGAATATGAACTACCTGATGCGCACTTGTTTAGAATTGAAGTTTTCCACTCGGAACTAGCGGAGATTGCACAATTTCTAGAGGATGGACAAGCACCAGATGGAATGCTGGAAAAGAAAAAGAAGATTCTCGCAATGAAGGCTGCACCCTACACTCTAATCAACAGATTCCTTTATAAACTTGGCCTTGATGACATATTACGACGATGTGTGCTCGACCACAAACTAAAAAGTATACTTATAGAGGCACATTATGGACCGGAAGGAGGACATTATCAAGCTGACATCACAACAATAAATATTCTGCAGTGTGGACTTTGGTGGCCCACAGTACACAAAGACTGTCGATATTTTGTAAGTAAATGTGATAGATGTCAGCGATTGGGCCAACCTTTGCTGAGTACAAAAATTACCCTTGTTCCAGTAAATCCAAGTTGGACATTCGAAATGTGGGAAATAGACTTTATTGGACCATTCCCAATACTTGGCAGATGAACAGTAGCGAGATGCATCATCACTGCAGTCGAGTATGTCACCAAATGGGCAGAAGCAAAACCTGTCGAAACCTGTTCGACCGAGGTAGCTGCAAAATTAATATTATGAGAATATTATCACATGGTTCGGATGTCCACTTACATTAATCAGTGACCAGGGAACTCACTTTGTTTGTAAAACAATTGCCACTCTTACAAAAGAATTTTAAACGAGCACAGAATAAGTACTTCATACCACCCATAGTCAAATGGCATTGTAGAATCCTTTAATAAAACACTTACCAAAGGTTTAACAAAAATGTGCAATATCGACAAAGATGACTGGGATGACTAGATACCTATCGTGCTATGGGAATACAAAACGACATACAAAAGAACGATAGGTCAGACCCCATTCAAGTTGGTATATGGTCAAGAAGCAGTTGTCCCCCTACACTTTTGTCAAAAAGCTCCCAGAATTGATGAAGTATTACATATCGATATCGAAAATGTTAGAAAAGAGCAATTGTTCCAACTGTCGAAGCTCGACGAAATTCGACATACTTCCATACATCACCAAGAAATCCAAAAGCAGCAGCAGAAATCCTGGCACGATAGAAATATCAAGCACAAGAATCTATCAGTTGGTGATTTCACATTGCTATACAACAACTGTGTAAAAGGTAAACCAAAAAAATTGCACACGGAATGGATGGGTCCTTATATTGTCGAAGACATCAATACCAATGGCTCAGTCCGACTAAAGACACTACAAGGCAGTGTATTCAAGAAACTTGTCAATGGCGTCCGACTGAAGCAGTAAAAGGCATGAAAAAAAAATGGTTATAACTACTTTCGTAGAGAAGCATTATAAGCAAACATTCAAAAGCAATTCTTATAAAAACAACATCACGATGAGAGACTGGAGAGATAATTCTGGAAAAGGAAACAGAAAAAGCTGCAAGCATTAAAGTCCAAAGCGTGACCGATGATATGACCAACATAGACAAGAAGGGCCAAGCCAACGAGCACATGTCGAAAGAGAATCCTGACCGCGACAACCTATTTCTGACCGACATAACAAATCGAAAGACACGCACCAACATCACGCCAATGAAGAAACAAAGAAAGGAACTCGTGAAGTCCGACACGTAGAGAAGAAATGTCGAAGTGCACCAAACGAGACCCCAACAAGCTTTCAATCAAAATTAACTGCACCGCCAACCCTGTAATCAATGTTGCTACCAACTCCATGCTCCACCGTGCCGGTCTGCCCCGCTATAAACACCGGGCTTGAGAACTCTTGGTTACTATTTTTCCAAGAGCTTGAACTCCAGAACGCAGAGCAACTTGAACCGTTCGAACTAACCTCTGAAGCTTAGAACCTTACAACAGCAATGGAACCCAAGAAATATCAGGCGACGACTAGGTCCGTGGAAACCAAAGTCCGACAGTTAGAAAAATCCCACACACATTTGGAGACCCGACTGCAGCTTGTTCGAAACACCAAGGTTTCGGAACAAAAATGGAAATGGATCTGGAACGACATTGTGGACTGGGGGAAAGAATCAAATGGCATATGGAGAGAAGAAGTGCGAAGAGACTTCAGACCACCACAATTCTATAGTACATGCATGCACCCTTACTAGACAGCTTCCCCGGTCTAAAAGATCTAATGTCCCAATTCATCTTGAGAAGATATCATATCGGCAAGCTGTATTTAGACATCCCTTTCGAAATCAATGGAAAAATCATCCATCAGATTATTGGTTTATCAAACAAGGGTGACATCGTGCCGATGCATCCAAACCCGGCACTAGTTAAATAATTCATGGACACCCCAGTAGGTAAAAATTCAAGAGGGTTGGTCATAAACCATATACTCCACAGCACACATAAGATAGTAGCACGAATTGTGTCGTCTGCACTGACAAGTTCTGGTCGAGGCTCCAACCTCAAGCTCGACATGTTGGAGGTTGTTCAAAATGTTGCGACGTGCAGCAAAGTCTACAACTGGGCAGACCATTTAGCCGACATTTTAAGGAATGTCTACTATAAATTCTAGGAAGAGGGATTGAGCATTCGGTACACGTCACTGCTATATGGATTGCGATGGCACACATTCGACCCGAGGGAAACAAAGATTTTACAGCAGATAAAGGCGTATTGATGGAAAATTTTCGTTGTTTCACACAGGGAGGATGTCGGCTCAGTGCAACAACATCCAAGATTTGGCTTGACTGTTGGTTCTAGAACCTTAAAGATAAGACATCTAGATGGATACTTTCGTAGAATATCCGACGAAGTCTACCACCATCCGCACATATTCAGTTGGCCCTCGAACATACATCAGTCTGGCACATGCAAGGAGCGACCGGAGAAGCAAAAGCACTGGATTTTTTTTCCTTCGGTCGACGAGATATTTACCGATCTCAGTAGACAATCAAATACAAGAATACCAATACCTCCACATGTACAAAACGTCGACTTGACAATAGTCAAACCCTTGACGGATGTCGAAAAGGAAGAAGACTACGAAGTTCGACTTCACTTAAACACACTTACCCTCCATGCCGATCAAATTGTCGAGATAAACCCTCTAGAGATCGCGATGACAGCACATCAAGATCCACCAGTAGTGGCGGAACGGTCGGAAGAAAGCACCCAGTTGGATAGCCCGTGTCCAGAATATGCCTTTACTAAAGAAAATATCAGTCATTTGGCCGACAAGATATTCCAAGCCCAGCAAAAAAAGAATATTAACGCACAAGGAAAAGGGAAGCATGAGCTCATCCTTCAAGAGCCGACAGAAGAAGAGAATGCAGAACTCTATGACTGTGCCACACAGAACTCTATGACTGTGCCACACAGATCCTAGAGGATGCTGCTAAAAATAAAGTACTGGTCAAAGGTCAGTTTAAAAAAATTTTGGAAGATGAAAATCTTCAAGATCCGAAACCACCCCCAAAAAAGAAAATAAATCATGTGGTCGATCCCCATGTCGACCTCACACATATTCCACCTCCGCCATCTCTTAACTTCGTCATGGAAGAAGAAATTCTTCCGACCCCTCCACCCCAACCATCCATCCCCTACTTTGTACAACAACTTCCCCATCCATTGAGAACTAAGATCCAGTCTGATAAAGACTTGAATGAGTTTATTAGTCAGCTTATGTTACTCTTCCCCCATTGGAGAACATCAATTACTAAGAAACCTGTCGTTTGCGAACCAAGTCACCCGACTGACTCAGTCCCACTCGACACCCCCGTACCCGACCAACTAGCCCACCGAGAACCCCAATTTTTCGGATATACCCAAACCTGACAAGTAATATCTTCGCATGTGCAACTTCATCTTTCACACTGTTACCAGTTGAATCAATCGTGGAACAATCTATCCCTCCTCAACCCATAGTTGATTCCCCAGAAAATTTTGACCCGGTCGATGAGATAGTCGAAACACTTTCCCATGAAGTATCTTTTCCCCAAGGCACTTCGGTTCTGTCAGGCAGCCCCGACTCCCCTCCTTCACCACCAACAGAAGAAGTCCCATCTTCACTGCCAACCATTTCACCATCGGCCCCAGTCGACCCCAGTCTTCCATCCCCCACCCTTGCCGACGGTACCAGTACAATTCCATAAGTACATCCAGCAGAAGTCAAAACATCCGCACAATAGCAAGCTGACCAGGAAGCAGCCGCACAAGAATAAGCCGACCAGGAAATAGCAGTGCAAGAAAAAACTGAACAAGACATAACAACAGAACAATCCACCGACCACCAGACGGTCGCAGATAATCAATTAGAAGTTGCAGCCTAGCAGACAGAAGCAGAAAAACAAATAGAAGCTGTCACCCAGCAGACAGACACAAACAAGCAAAAAGGAGCAGATCACCAGTAAGAAGTTGTCTCCAAGGAAATAGTGAAAAGCAAGCGAAAACATAGGAAAGAAAAGAAACGACAAGAAAAAGACAAGCAGAGGCAGCAACAACACTTACAACATATCCAGCAGGAAACTCGACTATCAGTACACCTGCATCAGTTCGGACCGATTTCCACATACAATCCTCAGGATTCTAAAGAACAAGAACTAGACCTCTTGGAAGACGCAGTCCACGAAGAGCAACGACACATAAGACTTAAAGTCCGTGAGCAGTTGCAGCAACTACAGGAAGAGCAAGATACATTTTTGGCTAAGTGTGAGGAGTTGGCTCAGCAAGTCGTCCCATTACCATTGTGTTCCGACACGACAGACCCACTCGAAAAGGAATATACTTTACTAGAAAATGCTGTATCAATGTTAAGAGAACAATTGGCCAAGAATCGAGGAGATCAAGTTGCTGATACTTCCAGTTTAATGACAAATAAATACACAGCTTTCATGGAAGCCTACAGTTTGCTCGCGCAGTATACCAGAGAAGCTATGACAGTAACATAAGTTTTATGAAACTGGTATACGCATTATGGTAATGTTTTTGAACAAATTCAAAATACAAAAGAACTGATCAACACACTTCACTAGGAGTGACAAACTACTGACGAAACACTTGCTCCAACCGTCGAAGATCAACTTGTCATGGAGAACAGGAAACTATCAAAGTTGGAGAAAGAAGAAGAGAGATGGATCATCCAAGCTCATATCATTTTATTAAAAGTCGAGAAGATCTGACCACACCTCCAACGCCTTCTTTCCACTGTTGAAAACAAGATAAAAATCTATGGACACAACCTAATCAAGCTCCAAGATAAATCTACATAGGAAAATATGGAGAGCCTGTCAAGCCTAACCACCCTCTCCATCGACATTCAGCATGCCTTGCAAACTTGGGAGGATTTTCAGCATCAGCTATCAGTTTCTGTCGAGGCCATCGTCGAAGTCTGCATAAGCCAACAAGCATCTGCCAATTCCAGTCTCCCGTAGCCATAGCAGTACAACACATGAATTACAATTGAACACATCATCTCCTCATTTCTTCGGGACGAAGATATATTTTGTGGTGGGGGAGATGTTGGAGGAGCCTAAGTCGGCCTCTCGACTAGGTCCTCTGCCCGACTACTTGTAAAACATGTCGACGATTTGAGTCGACCAATACAGGTCGGGTCGGTCAGTTGGACTGACAATCAGTTAACTATCTTTCAAAACATATATATAGGCTGGTGAGCCGACTCATAGAGTTAAGTAGATTTGTTCATACATGTAAATGTTCTACATATCTTCCTGAGTAATATAAAGGCTTGCGTTTCCTCTCCATCTCTTGTCTCTTGTATCCATATCTGTGTATTTGCTTGCTTATAATATACTATGTGTCACTGGTAGCAATGTAACCCCCTCGACTACAACAGTAAGCTTCTAGGGAATATTGTTTCTAGAGATGGAATCAAGATTGATCTAGATAGAGTCACAACTATTTTGAAATTTGATCTTCTTAGGAATAAAAAGGGCATTCAATATTTTCTAGGTAAGATTAATTTCTTGAGGAGATTTGTTTCAATTTTGCAGAGATTATAAAGCATATTACAGTAATGTTAAGGAAATATTTAGAAGTAAAATGGACAAAAGAAGCTAGAGATTCATTGAAAAAATAAAACAAGCTTTGACTCAAGCTCTTGTACCGATTAGTCCTGACTATTCAAAAGAGTTTCAGATCTTTTCTTTTGCCTCAGATGAGACTATTGCTGCAGTTTTGTTGTAAAGAAATTCTAAAGGGTATGAGCAGCCAATTTCTTTATTTAGTAAAGGTTTGAGAGATGCAGAACTAAAATACGATATCATGGAAAAGCAAGTGTATGCTCTGGTGAAGGCATTGAAATATTTCAGACTTTACATTCTTCAATCAAAGGTGGTTGCATATGTTCCTTGTAGTGTCGTAAAAGACATTTTGGTTCAGCCCGACAGTGAAGGTAAAAGAGGCAAATGGGTCTCAAAACTTCTTGAATATGATGCGGAAATCAGGCCAGGAAAATTAGCTAAGGGTCGGGGTTTAGAAAAGCTTCTTGCTAACTCTAACTTTAAGGCATTAGCACTGAATTCAATCCTGAATAATATACCTGAGTCTCCAAATCAAATTGGGGAAGGCAATTTACAGATTGTAGAGAAATATTCTGAGTCATATTGGTATAAAGATATTATTTTTTTTGCTTAATTTGAAATGTCCTCCCGATTTTGAAAAATCCAAAGTTAGATCTCTGAAATTGAAGGCAGCTAAATATTGCATTGTTGACCAATCCTTGTTTTGGAAAGATACTGCTGGTTTTTTGCTCAAATGTGTTAATGAAGATGAAGCTCAAATTATCATTGATGATCTGCATTAGGGATTTTGCGGTGGGAATCATTTATGGAAAGCAATAACATACAAAATTCTGAGGGTTGGGTATTATTGGCCCAATCTTTTTTTAGATGTATTTTCAAAATTCAGGGCTTGTAAACAATGCCAATTGTTTGTTGGAAGACAAAAGTTATTACCTTTTCCTTTGAAGCCCGTTATTGCTAATGGTCCTTTTGCACAGTGGATCCTTGATTTTATAGGAGAAATTAATCCATCATCCAGGGGACAGCACAAGTGGATTCTGACAACAACATATTATTTTACCAAATGAATTGAGTTATTCCAACCATGAATGCAACAGATAAAGTTATTATAAATTTCTTAGAAGAAAACATTATTTCCAAGTTTGGTTGTCCTAGAAAGATTATCATAGATAATGCTGCTACTTTTAAATCTGCAACAATGGTGGCGTTTTGTAAGAAGTATAATATAATTCTCGAACATTCAACAGCCTATTACCCACAAGGGAATGGTTTAGAAGACTCATCAAACAAAATTATGCTTAGCATAATCAAAAAGTTGATGTCTAAGAATAAGCGAGCATGGGATTCAAAATTAAAATATTCCTTGTGGGTTGATAGAATCAGTACAAAAGAATCCATCGGTACCCCTTCCAAATTGTCTATCAAATTGATGTTTTGTTTCCAGTTCAACTTGGACTGCATGTTATGAAGATTTTGCAGGACATTGTTGAAGAACCAAATGATATTCAAAGAAGGATTTTCCATCTGATAGAAGCTCAACAAACTAGAGATTCACTGAATGTGAAGTTACAAGCTCATTCTACCAAGATGAAATATTTATTTGACAGGAAAACAAAGCAAGATAGTTTCATAGTTGGATTTTTAGTTCTCAGATGGGATGCAAGGAGGGAGGAAAAGGAAAAACATGGTAAGTCTGATCACTTGTGGTTTGGACCTTTTCGGGTATCTAAGGTTCTAAAAAATAATACTTTTATCTTGGAAAATATTGAAGGATGTAATTTTGTTGGGAACCCAGTTAATGGGCATTTTCTGAAGCATTATTTTGTTCTTTGAAGTCAGGTGTGGTGCGAAACTTTGTAAATACCGGTGAGCTAGATCAAATAAGACTCCATTTACCCAATATAAGGAACTATACATTTCAGATTTTTTTTAGATTGGTTTCAGTTCTCAGATGGATTAGAAAAAATATTTGAATGGAATTTAGCAGAGTTATTGAATCAACAAAGGAAAACCAAAGATTCACAGATTCTTAGCACCTCACAGGGAAGTGTTATCCCTAGATGGAGCCAATGTTAGTACTGAGTTCTACACGATGACTTTCTCATAGATTCTTACCTTTGAAACCTAGTAAGCCTTGAAACTTGTCTTCTATCTTGTATCTTCCCTATTCTATATGGTTTGACCTTTTATTTTTATTGCTTTGCTAATTTATTATGCTTTAATCATAGTTTGGTGGTTTGTAATTTTCAGTTTGCGCAGTTTACTTCTTGAAAGATGGTATTCAGAAAGTGAACTTGTTATTGTTATATTTTGCAAATTTTATTTTAAAATGATGAGTTTTGAAAAGGGAAAATTAAAACCCAACTATCTTCAAAGTTTATGCTGCCAAATCAAAAGGTGATGCTGCGAGGTTTTATTCATGATGCCACGAAGTCTGAATATTATGATGTTGCCAAGGTCATTTTTTCTGCCACCAATCTTTGTTATTATTACTGCACCTGTCAGGCCTGTCCTTCTCAGTTTACAATTCTTGTCAGGATGTAATTACAAGGTTTGATTCAAATTCAAAGGCGGTGGATAATTAGATGTATCAATCATGAACATTAGTTGCATATTTGTTACATAATGAAGCTGTGATTTATGCCTTGCATGCATAATCTTTGTTCTTTTTGTTTAAATTTCCCTTACAAGCTGGTAATCAATTTTAGGGTTTTAAAGCAAGCTATTACTACAAAATACATTTTTTTTATTAATTCTTCAAATATTCCAAGGCATTCCAACGGTCACATTGTACATTTTGAACCCAAGGGAATAGCTCTCATTGTGGTGAGAAAATCTCCCTACGGATAGGTAGATATCCCCTTGGGATTAGAAAAGGCCCCTAGTTGCCTACCCACGACAGAGATGAAACAAATAGACACTATAGTCCTCCTAGATCTAGCTCACACATCAGCTAACAAGCTATGGAAATACAAAGCAAGTAGATGGCATACCTTACTTTGATGGTCGTCCTGCTGCTCCTAAGTTGCTACAGCTCCAGCCTTTGATTATGGACTTATGAACCTGTTCACAAAGGAAAGACAACACCTTCTCCAACGCAATATATGTATAAACAAAGATCTAACTATATAATAGAGACAATTTCATGCATTCATCATTAAAGACATGAAAATGAGAGGAATAGGCTAAGTTATATTAATGATAAGAAAGCCAAAAGAAGCTGATTACAATGTTATACCTTGATGTCCAAAGTAGTAGCACCTCCTTCCAAGCTCTCCAACATCACCTTTGCAAGACTCATAGGATCATAGGTTTAGTGCTTCCAAGATCACCCCTTTGGCTCATGGAAAGCTTCTCTCTTATAGCACATGGGAAGGCTAACCAACAAGAGAGAAGTGTGGATCTATGGAGGGTTTAGTGGATCAGGCCAGCTAAACAAAGAAGGAGTTAGGATCGAACCGAAGATGGTAATCCCAACAAAATATCCTCGAAGATAGAAATCCCAAAATCCAAGGCAAAAAGGCTAATTTCAGACTACCGCGCCCCTATAACTGAGCATAACGCGGTAGTACCGCGCCTCAGAGAAGGAGCAACGCGCGGTAGTGCTAACTACCGCGCCCTTGTAGATGTGCAAGGAGCGGCAGTGCTCACAAATAGGGCTAAGTTGGGCTGGAAGATGGCAGAAAAAGGTTTTGCTTTCAGTATTCAGTCAATGGTTTTCACTCTGGATGTTCAGATGATCTTTAAGGGAAACTGTCGTTTAGGTCGCTAGTACAAGGATACGACACTAATGCATAATGTGTAATATTGAGGTATAACAGATGCCCCCTAAAGTGTGAGGTCAGAAGAGACTGATGGCCGAAACACTTTACAAATAATAAGTTTGCAAGGATATCTGAAGGAGAGTTGGAGAAGAGCTGCAAGCAAATATCGACAATATGTCTAATGACCTCGAGGCGGGCATACCCATGCTCGGAACAACTGACTGAAAGCATGGCTGCCGACCAATACATTGCAGATCCATGATAATACTGACTTAACAATGACTGGAGACAAATCATGGCTACCAGACTACAAGCGTAGATCCATGAAAAGACAATGACACAGCCACGACCAATACAAGAGTGGATCTGTGTGACAGTACATCAATGAGCTCACCAACATAACATGTGGGAACCTACTCAAAAAAAATATCCATCGCAACCTGGATGTGCTAAAAAGACTTCAGAACTATCCAGGGTCTTCTACTCAATCCCAAATCGATACGAATCTAACCATGTGATTACAAGGTGTTGAAGTCGAACATGGTAGAAACCACTTGATTACCAGTCAATGATTGAAACCGTTAACAAGTGCGAGGGAAATCACCAATAATGAAAATGACTCCCAAGGTATCATAGTACATCTCGACGAAATGTGAATAGATGAGTTGATGTCGAACATTCGTGAGATCATTTGATCAGAGGTCAATGATGAAAACCTACTGTCGAATGCGAGGAAACCTGCCATTGAGGCATGCAGGTACCAAGGTACTAAGGTTGGTTTCTATGACTAATTCCTGGATAATGAGTTGAAGTCGACAGGAATAGACTCGTCGAAGGAGGGCCATAATGGATCCCACATCATCGACATGAAACCGACATAGGAAAGTGATATGAAGTAACGAATCAGATGAGTATGGACTGACACAGGGATGTAAAGGCTGACAATATTGCAGAGTATGACTAAGGTAAACTTCCCTTGAACATGAACGGCACGACAATAATGACTCGGCAGCATTGACTCAATGAGGCAGAGACCAAGACATAATGCAACGATGACTGAGGCATTCTTCAGATGATTTGAAGGAGTGGGACAACTCATAGAATTGGCATGACTCAGAGGTAAGTAAATTACCCAACTGTATGACGAGACGCAAAAAGGTGCCATGTTCAAGGGCGACACAAGCTGCCATGAAGCTTTCTAAAAGAAACTTAACTTATTCCCCCCCAACCCCCATCATGTTTGATGAGTACCTCTTTGTTTTTTAACGAGCTTGAGGAGGATAACAGATGCTCGGTATAGCTCATCCTTTAGACGAGTCCAATCCCACATGTTTTACGAACCTGAGAAAGGAGGGGTTCGGTCCCAAAAGGGTCCTTCGATGTTTGATTTCACGAGTCCAAGGAAGGAAAACTCGGTCGTCATTTCATGTTTAGAGAGTCTGAAAAGAACTAAAGAAGACTCCAACGGTCCTTTTTCGTAAGGTTAGCCTCATCGCCCGAAAAAGGGTAAAACAACGCGGGAGAGGACTCTTCCAGTCATGATTGGCTGGAGTATTCCTTTTTCGTAAGTAGTGCCCCCTAGTCCGAAAAAGGGGTAAACTATCACTAGGGAGACGATCATTCAAATCCTTTTACAAGCGTGAATGAATCAATTTCGCTTGGCAATCTTTTCAATTTTAGGGAGTCTGAAAAGAGCTTAACTATGGACTCCATGTACAACTTTGTCATGGTTGATGACCGAGTACGACAAAGGAAAAGTAAACTCGGCACAGTTCCTTTTCCGTAAATAGTCTAGCGAGGCCGGATAAAGTGATAAACCTATACTCGTTAGACACACCTTTTTACTCCAATTGTTTAACGAGCACGATAATGGTATCAAAAGCACTCGGAATCTTTTTCATGTTTGGATCCAGAGCACGAAAAAGGAAAAAGTAAGCTCAAACCACTTTTCATGTTTTTAACCAGAGCACGAAAAAGTGAAAAGTAAGCTCAAACACCATCTTACTGTTTTTAACGAGCTCGAAGATAGGTTGGAAGAATGCTCATAATGTCTGCTTCATTTTTTAACGAGCTTGTAACAGAAAATGAACTATGCTCAGGATATTTTTCATGGTTTAATGAGCTCGAAAGTTAAAAAAGGAAAGTATGCTCGAAAATGTTCCCAATGGTGAACCTCTTCCCGTCATGAAATCCAAAGGTTGGTTCATGCCCCCCAGCATGATTGCTAGAAGTAAGTGACTTAGCTCCAACATGATGTGGAGAGGTGATCGAGTTGACTTCAACGTAACTTCCAGAGGTTGAAGACATGCCCCTAAGCTTTATTTCATTCGCCTAAGGTATAGGCAAGTGAAAAGAAGGTTCATTTACTAAGTCTACGAGGAGACTCGACTCAAAGGGAAAGGATATGTTTCATTTTTTAACGAGCTTGACACAGGAGTAGAACTTTGCTCAAAATAATGGTTTCATTTTTTAATGAGCTTGAAGCCAAAGGTAAACTCTGCTCACGATTAAGGCCCACTGATGGGTTCCCTCCCAACATGATGATCAGAGGTTGGTAAATGCCCCTAGCATGATTGCTAAAGGCTAAACATGCCCCCCAATCTTCGTTTCGTCTGACTACTCTTCTTCCTTACCCAAAAATCCTAGCTACTAATCCAAATGTGTTCACCAGGGGGGGTAGGGAGAACCAGGACCAAGTGACCCAGGCAGATGAAATGAAGGTTCAAATCCTAACTCTAGCGATAGACTCGAACAAATGGAAAGGAGATCTATTTCATTTTTACACAAGCTTGAAAATAGATAATAACAATGCTTGAAAGGGTCCTTTTTATTTTTTAATGAGCTTAAAACAGAAAAAAAAATTATGCTCGAAGGTAGTTTCATTTTTACGCAAGCTTGAAACTGAACGTAAACTATGCTTGGGATTTGGTTTCGTTTTTACATAAGCTTAAAACCAAAAGTAAACTGTGCTTGAGGGTAGTTTCATTTTTACGCAAGCTTGAAACCGAACGTAAACTATGCTTGGGATTGGTTTTGTTTTTACACAAGCTCAAAACCAACGGTAAACTGTGCTTGAGGGTCGGTTTCATTTTTTAACGAGCTTGAAACAGAGGATAAACTATGCTCGTGGTGACCTGTTTCATTTTTTAACGAGCTTGACACATAAAGGGAACTCTGCTCTAAGCGTCCCCCCCCCTAGGGGGAAGAAACCACTAAAACATGTGGAACATTTAGGGAAGTCTGGTGACTAGGAGTCATGCGATGAGTGGGCGTCACAAAGGAAAGCTGATCGATGGTCACAATATTCCCATGATGGGGAAAATACATCACTCGGAAGAGTGAGGATACTACAGCCTTCATGGCATGGACGTAATCGCGTCCAAGGAGTAGATTAAAATCTAAGGGACCTTGGATGACCATGACATCAATACAGACAGTTTTCCCTCCCAAAGTGATAGGTAACTGAGGAAGGGACCCTAAAGGTCCAGTAGGCCTTCTATTGAAAGCTAATATCTGGTCAGTGACGGGCACAAGCCGAGGAGAACCTAAGGCTTGCCAAGCAGTTGAGGATAGAATACTAACAGAAGCTCCTTCATCAACTATCGTACGAAAAATTTCTTTATCGGAAACTCCTACAGATATTTGAAAAGGAACACTCGAAGGAATACGAGATTCTGTTAGACCATTCCAATCAAAGGAAATAACCTCAGTACTTGGAGGGGGACTCGCAGAAACAGACAGGGTTTCCCCTTGCCGAGGACATTCTGAACCGATAAGGAAAACATCAGCGGTTTCCAATTCACTCTCGCTTGGAAGATAAGAATGAGACGAAGATTGTGTCAAGGTGACTGCTTCAGTCTGGACTTTCTCCGATGAAAGAGCGGGATCAAGTGGGGATGACAGCGACTCGATCACTTCACTCTCGGGAGGGAGAGTGGGATCAATTGCAGATGAAACTGAATCAATCACTTGGTCAACCAGCGGGGGGTCAAGGGACAGTTTACCATGGTCTGTTGGAGGCACCAATTGAGAACTAGTAATATCTTCCAACCACCGTGAAGCTTCATCCATGCTTGGACAAAGGAAAGTACGATGCATACCCTTACATATCAAACAAGGATATAGGACTTTACCCTTACGACCCTTCACCAAGGGGTCACTTGTCGAAGGAGTGTCATCGACATGATGGTCAGAGGTCGACGATAC
This sequence comes from Larix kaempferi, assembly GCA_027924585.1. NCBI lineage: Eukaryota > Viridiplantae > Streptophyta > Pinopsida > Pinales > Pinaceae > Larix > Larix kaempferi. The sequence continues at coordinate 8,844,604 of BSBM01000264.1, forward strand.
AATTGGTTTGGAGTTTTTAGACCACACTTCTGATACACAGGAAAGATCAGGACAATCCTTGAGAAGGTGATCACCCTTACAAAGTTTGCAAGGGAACTTGGGCTTACGGGGTGTTTTCGTAGAATGAGTACCATTTGAGGTAACTGGTTTACGCTTGGTCTCTTTTTTATCCTTCTTCTTCTTAACTTTCCTTTTCTTCTTCTTCTTATCCACCTGATTACTAACACTATTGCTTTGGTCAGGCGAGGAAGAAGGAACGGAAGAAGATTCATCCGATGAAGAAGGAGAAGGATTAGTTTGGGATTGACTCTCTCGTGGTGGAGAGTTAACATTCGAAACATTGGGCGCAATCGGAATTACCGGATTGAATAACCATACCGGTAATCCTATGGTTAATCCAGGAAGATTTAACGTGGCAATAAAGGGAGGACCAATATCTCCAACTGGAGGAAAAGTAAAAGGTACCCCTTGAAAAGGGGTCTCCGGATTGATAGTCCCAGAAGGAGCATGGGCGCATGGAGGTGGATTCTCCATGGAACAAAACTAAGTGATGTGGACGAAGTCTTGTTAAAAAGAACTCAAAAACCCTCAGGCAACCGAGCGTGCGAAAGGGGAGCTAGGAAAAGACAAGGCTCACAGGCCAAAAGAGCAAGCTCAAAAAACTATACTGAGGCCGCTGCCACAGTAAGTGAGCTGTACAACAAAACGGCCAGAATGCCAACAAGCAGCCCTACAAAGAAAAAGACCCTCTACAAGATAGCAAGCAAAACCGCCTAACTAAGAGCTGGAGACCTCAACAAATTGTATTCTTCGCAAGGTGATGAAATCCAAGTCGAACAATACAAAATGAGAGACCAATAATGGAAGGATATCCCTCTACCGAAAGGGATCCTGGGTAAAAGAGCCCTAGTAGAATAGATACTAAGCTACCTCGTTCATGACACGTCGGAAAAGGTTTTGGGCACTTCATCCTTCCGAAGAAGACAGCGATCGATGTTTCCTTAGGGCTAAGTGGAGTGCGGCATTCCACAAAGTCCGTCCGGTTCTCAATCTCGCGGCCGTTTAACCCCTGAAAGTTAAAAACAGTCAGGAGGCCCCTCCACAAACTGGCTGTGACCGTGTCAATAAGTACTAGAGGATTTTAGTTCCCTAAAGACAACGACTATGTCTCAGATGAAAATGACAAGGGGGAATTATTTGATGCCTATCCCCGGTGTCCTACCTAACTACCAAATTCTTTTGATTTCCTCAAGTGAGGTTAATGTTGGTTTAATTAGGGAGATTAATTTTAGTGGCTGTCTTACACAATCGGGTTATGGAAGTGCAACTTGATGGTGTTGTGACGACTCAAACCATGCAAATGAAGATGAATCGAAATGAGCTTTTCTCTTCGATGAATACTAGCTAAAGTAAGGAAGAATTCTTTCCGTTCCCAATATGCACAACCCAATGCACATGCAATTTTATTTCTTTTCAAAACGATAGAAAGAAGTAAAATATGTACCCAAAACTAACCCAAAGCAATAAAAAAGTTCTTCATATGAACACCAAACGTAATGATTCTAATCCATTTCCTATCTTTTCACACTTGAAAAAGACACATCCAAGCTACGGAAAGAAAGATTCTACAAATGCTTCCAATCAAATGCAAGACAAAGAGAAGAACCTAATAATATCGTCTAACTCAAATGCACATAAATATGAAACAAGCATTTCTTCTTCTCATGAATGTAATACCAAGAATGTCAAATGATTAAATTAAAGCAAGAAGAATATCTATGTGTTTCAATTTCATGAATATGGAAAAAGAACGACAAAATCAAGTTTCTCTTTGAACTAAAGCAGAGGCAAGGAATCAATCTTTTCAAACAATCATTAGATAGGATGCAAAGGAAATAAGATGCCAAGCAATCCAAACACACCAAACCAAAAATGATCTCAAAACCTTTGGAATATTACACTAAAGAGACTTCTAAAAGAAAATGAATCCAATCACAATCCGATAGCAAGAAGAAGTTTTAAAAAACCAATGCAAGCTATTGGGGCTTGAAAAGAATGACAATTCTACCCAACAAGCAAACAAAGCACTAGTCTGACTCAAGAAACCAAACAAAGGCTTTGATCTTCCAAAAGATGCAAAGAGTTTCTAAAACAAGCTAAAAATGAATTGTATCAGTCCAAATTGGTCATGTAATGGTCACAAAATCCCTGATCAAGAGACTCTAAATCAGAAAAATTGAAAACGTACACAAGGGATCAAGTTAACCCAAGGGGATTTCAACTTTCCAAGATAGAACCTAGTCTTCCAAACAAATAAAAAGGGACACAAATCTTACCAAATGAGGTTTGGAAGGGTTTGAATTTATGCTATATAGATCCTAAAGTGACTGGGAAGGTACACTTGACTCCCAAGACTAAAAAATGGCTCAGAGGACTCAAAATTGACCAAATGGCCTCAAAGATGCCAATGAAGGACTAGAGACAAAAATGTGGATGAAAAGGACTCAAAAGAGACTCAAATCTCTTAAAAAATGTGTAAAAAAGAATCCCATGGACCATATGGAGGCACCCCAAGAGTTTGGAAGCAAAAAAACCAAGGGAACCCCTCCAAATAAGCTCAAAAATGACCAAAAAATGACAGTGCCGCCCCCTGGAACACTGTGGAGGAGCGGTAGTTTTGACAGTGCCGCGCCCTAGAACACTGTGTGGGAGCGGTAGTGTTGACAGTGCCGCGCCCTAGAACACTGTGGGGGAGCGGTAGTCTCCTGTAGGAAAAAAAAAATCAAAGTTTGGCCAAGATCCGAGCAAGGATAAGTTCCTAAGTTTCAAATGGTCCTCAATGATGATCAAAGAGGATCTAAGGTGATGAGAAACAACACTTAGAAGAGGATTTGATGATCTAAACAAGCAAGCAAAGGTGAAACTAGGGAAGAAAGGATCCCCAGTATGGTCGCCAGTTTCTGTGGTGAGAAAATCTCCCTACGGATAGGTAGATATCCCCTTGGGATTAGAAAAGGCCCCTAGTTGCCTACCCACGACAGAGATGAAACAAATAGACACTATAGTCCTCCTAGATCTAGCTCACACATCAGCTAACAAGCTATGGAAATACAAAGCAAGTAGATGGCATACCTTACTTTGATGGTCGTCCTGCTGCTCCTAAGTTGCTACAGCTCCAGCCTTTGATTATGGACTTATGAACCTGTTCACAAAGGAAAGACAACACCTTCTCCAACGCAATATATGTATAAACAAAGATCTAACTATATAATAGAGACAATTTCATGCATTCATCATTAAAGACATGAAAATGAGAGGAATAGGCTAAGTTATATTAATGATAAGAAAGCCAAAAGAAGCTGATTACAATGTTATACCTTGATGTCCAAAGTAGTAGCACCTCCTTCCAAGCTCTCCAACATCACCTTTGCAAGACTCATAGGATCATAGGTTTAGTGCTTCCAAGATCACCCCTTTGGCTCATGGAAAGCTTCTCTCTTATAGCACATGGGAAGGCTAACCAACAAGAGAGAAGTGTGGATCTATGGAGGGTTTAGTGGATCAGGCCAGCTAAACAAAGAAGGAGTTAGGATCGAACCGAAGATGGTAATCCCAACAAAATATCCTCGAAGATAGAAATCCCAAAATCCAAGGCAAAAAGGCTAATTTCAGACTACCGCGCCCCTATAACTGAGCATAACGCGGTAGTACCGCGCCTCAGAGAAGGAGCAACGCGCGGTAGTGCTAACTACCGCGCCCTTGTAGATGTGCAAGGAGCGGCAGTGCTCACAAATAGGGCTAAGTTGGGCTGGAAGATGGCAGAAAAAGGTTTTGCTTTCAGTATTCAGTCAATGGTTTTCACTCTGGATGTTCAGATGATCTTTAAGGGAAACTGTCGTTTAGGTCGCTAGTACAAGGATACGACACTAATGCATAATGTGTAATATTGAGGTATAACACTCATTGAAGCTTTCCCGGAAATTAAAGCTAGGTTTCAAGAAGCAGGTTGGCTTCATTTTTATGAGAAAATGCCAAAGTACCATACTGCAGTCACCCAAGGATTTTCCCAAATCTTTGATAGATATCAAGTTTCAATAGGAGATTTAGCATTTTCAATTACAGAGTATTTGATAGCAGCAGCAGGGGAGATTTCTATTGAAGGAGAACGATGGTTTAAACACTGTAACGTAGATGTAGTCGATTGCAATATATTTCTCAAAGAGGATTTCATCAATCCTGATTAGAAAACAAGTATCCCTCATAGGTGGTTGAAAGAGGAATATAGCCAACTGCTGAGACTGATTCACGTATATTTCACCATGGAGGGAAGGTATTCAATTGCTTACATCTACCATATGAGTTTTCTATTACAGTTGACTGGTGTTTCATAGATGAATCTTCTGTTTTACCTAATAAAAAACCTAACCAAAATGCCAGCGAGGGTTAAGGCTCATCCCAGGAACTCTCAGCAAAGTCTCTTTCATCAGGGTTTTATTAGAATGTTGGTCATTGAGCAAATTAGCAGGGTTCAGAGAAATTAGAGCAACTTTCTTCAACCTTCAGGTTTTGTAAATGTGGAGCAACAACCTCCTGTAGACAGAGTAGATATTTCCCCTAAAGAAATAATTGTTAATGAAAGTCCTAAGGATGGAGTTCTTGGTAGTGTTGTTGAAAAGAAAGGGCATAAAATATTTAGCAATTTGAAGACAAATGTTTCAGCACCTGAAGTTGTAATAAGGAGTAGTCTGAGGCTTAGGAAAAGATAGCGAATGGGTGAAAAGGTAGGGAGTATTGGAGCTGAAGCATCTCTAGTTACATTAAATTCAGACAAGCAGGACACCATTCAAATTTCTTCAGGTGAAGATTGTGATTCTTCAATGGAACTTGAACAGACTTTGGCCGAATGTTTTTCTAACCTGGAGAAAGCTATCAAAGGCATTCCTGATTTCTTAAAGGTTAGTTCTTCAAAACGAATTCCTTTTAATAGAGCAAAATAAGCAGAAGACGTTAATTCTGAGCAGGTTGATTATAGTGAGCCCGAGCATCAGAAAAAAATGATTGTACAAAAAGCATAGGGTCGTATGTAAGAGGATTCTCAAGAGATTCAAAAAGAAACTGCAGCTGTGGAAACAGAGTGCCTCGATGTTATCCCTCCTCAACAAGTATGCAGCAAAAGATTCAAAACCAAGAATATTTTGAAGACATAACTTAAAGAGTCCAAAGAGTTAATAAAAAATCTGCATTTCGAAAAGGAGTAGCTACAGAGTGAAAATGGAAAAATTAATAAGAGGATTCTCAAGTTATTCAACAAGCATAATAGACTTTGTAACTTTGCCCAGAAGTTTCGAAGAAGATGTAAGAAGATCTTCAGATAGAAAATATATTAGAAAGGCCAATGCACCCTGATGAGACAGAAGAATCGCACTAATGATAATCGAATTGGCGTCCTTGCATATTTGGGCACTCAAGTACTTTAGGACACTGCAAACTCAAGGAAGTGGAAGCAAATGAAACAAGTTCCTCATTTAATGTTGTTAATGTTTTGAAAGTGCTACTAAGTCTCAGGAATTTCGCGGCAACTATGATTCAAACTTGTTAATGTGACTTCGTAGCATAGATCTGCAAATCCAATTTTGCAGCGTACTTCTTCTTATATTTTGATTTTTACCTTATTTTGTAATTTAAAGTTTATATCTTTAAATCGGGTATTTTTGAAAGAAGATAATGTACCGAGGTATACATAGGTCTTTAAATAGTTTTATGGCTTAATTATTTTGTATCCTTGATTAAGTATATCTTTAGACAGACTATATCCTATTTTGGGTTCACGAATGTAACATAGTCAAACTCTGCCTAGATATTATGAATCAAGTTTTCTATTATTATCCTGTAAATATTATAAAGGAAAGGGGGGTACAATTTTGTAAGGGGTTGTATGAAAAAGGGATCAGCGAGACCATATCAGTTGTAAGAGACAAGTTTTACTTTTCGAGAATACATACATGCTTGAATATCTCTCTTTTGTTATTTCAACTCTGCAAATTTTGATATTACTACTGCTTTAAATGTGAATGAAGACATAAGATTGGTCCACTGCATAATCTTCTTACTTTCAGATCTATTGTCATTTCTTTAAGTGTTCATTGCCTGAAGTTTTTTAGTTTGTTTTCATAATGATTTTCACTTTAAAACACTATTTGAGAGTGAATGAGTACTAGTAACCTATATTTATGAAAGCAACTTGAATTTCAATTTGAGAATTTACAAATATGTGTAGTGTTTATCATTAGATTCTAGAGCTTGTCCTATAGATTTTAAAACATTCTAATTAATCCCTTTCAAAGAAAAAACCAAATATTTCTAAACCAAACCACCACTTCAAGCTGATACAATCCAAAGTGCTCTAACTCTGCCCTTAGTAGTCAAAGTGCAGACTCTAGAGGTAACAGTTGGCTAAAAATCATGTTTATCAAAAGCAAATTGAGAAAGTCCTAAAACTGGCTGAGCCTTACATACATCCAAATACATTGAATTTAGTTGATGAAAACCCTGTGATATCAGTAGGTACTATGGTAGAGGAAGAGAAAGAAGAACATACTGCCCCATTCTACATAACTTTCAACATCCATGGAAAATTATTGCACAATTGTATGCCAGATTTTGGATCTTCCCATAATCTCATGCCAAAAATTATAATGGAGCAGCTAGGCTTAGAAATTACTAAACCATACAATGATTTGTACATTTTTTACTCTAAGAAAATAAAATGTTTGGGCATAATTAAATATTTGGTGGTCTCCTTGGCTCAATTTCCTGCAAAATGTATCATGATGGATGTGGTAGTGGCATATGTGCCTGCCAGATATGGGATGTTGTTGTCAATAACTTGGGATAAAAATATGGGAGGCACCATGCAAATTCACATGAAGTATGCTATAGTACCTTTATTTGCAAGTGAGACTAGAAGATTATATAGAGAGGCTAAGTTTTCCTATATAGAGAGGCTAAGTTTTCCTTGGAAGAAGACATGGGATGTTGCATACTTGATTTGGATGAAGAATGTGAGGAGAATTACTCTACATAAGTGGTTGTTCAAGCTTTCTAAGTTTGAATCCGATTAGATTTGGAAAAAAAATATTGATGGACCTTCATCCAAAGGAGAAGCAGGAGCAGGAGTAGTGGTCCTATCCTCAAATCGGGAAGAAATTCTTTTATTTTTCAATCTGAATTTTGAGACTATAAACAATGTTGTTGAATATGAACCCCTCATATTAGGAGTAGAATTAGCTGCAAGAAGGATTGCTATAACATATATCTATGTTTATGGAGATTCAAAATTAGTTGTGCAGTAAATAAAAATTGTGTATCAAACTAAACACCCCAAGATGAGAGTATATAGAAACTAAATGTGGGACCTCATACAAAAATTATTTCATGCTTTTAATATTACTGTTGTCCCAAGAGATATGAATCAAAAAGAAGATTCTCTAATTCTTTTTGATAGTTCATTTAATCCCCCCCAAGAGATCAAACCCATGCATGAAGTGGAAATGATATACAGGCCTTCTATCCCTGAAAACCAGAAGCATTGGCAGGTATTCGAGGATGATCGGCAGATTAAAATGTTTTTATAAATGATTTATGAATTTTCAAATACTTGCATAGATCAAGATCGGGATGGAGAAGAAGATGCAGACTATCCAGAAGACTCAAAAGCAGATCCAGAATTCAGCATCAAAGTTGCCAATTATAAGATATTGCAGTTGAAGAATAATTTCATTCCCAAAGGTATAGTTCCACTAGAAAGGTCGTTTGATAAAAATGACATTCATGTCAATCTTACTATCCATCCCAAAGAAGATGTAGAAAATTTGAATATTGGCACATTAGAAGATCCCAAGTACATCAAACTGTCCAAATTGCCACCTGTTGAAGTCAAATAGAGGTATTTGAAATTGTTTATAGAATATCTAGATGTATTTACATGGAAGTATGAATACCTTAGGACATATGATACATATATAATCCAACACAAAATACCTTTAAATCTTGGAGTGAATCCTTTCAAGCAAAAGATGACACAAACCAATCATGTTCTACTTCCCATAATAGAAAAGGAAGAAAGGAAATTATTAGATGCAAAAATAATAATTCATTTGAGAGTAGGTAGCAAATTTGGTACTAGTCAATAAAAAAAGTAGAGAAATAATATTATGTGTGGATTTCAAAAACTTGACAAAATGCTCTTTAAAAGATAACTATTCATTGCCAAAAATGGATCAAATTTTGCAAAGAGTAGTGGGAGCAAATAGGATATAAATGATGGATGGATTATTATGATACAATCAAGTAGCTATGAGCAAATAGACAGGGAAAAGACAACATTCACAGCACCTTGGGGCACATTTATGTATGAAAAATGCCTTTTGGACTGATGAATGCAAGAGCAACATTTTAGCGAGCTATGGATATAGCCTTTGTGGGAGAAAGAGATAAATTTATTGTAATATATTTGGATGACATGACTATTTTTTCTAAGATAGATGGAGAACATTTATCTTACCTGAAGCAAACATTTAATAAATGCAGAAGGTATGGGTTATCTCAAAATGCCAAGAAATCACTTTGCTCGACAAGAAGGAAAGTTGTTATGACACGTCTCAAAAGATGGAGTAAGAATTGATCATGAAAGAGTGTAAGCCATACAGTCAATAGAAATTCCCAAAAATGAGGAAGAAGTCCAATTTTCATGGGAAAGATAAACATCCTGAGGAGATTTATTCCCAATCTAGTCAAGCTGATAATAAATATTACTAATATGCTAAAGAAGGATAGTGAGGTCAAGTGGACCAAAGAATCAATGGCATATTTTGAGCAGCTCAAAAGGGATTTGGAAGAGGCTCATGTATTGATAATTCCTAATTACTCTAAATCTTTCCTTGTTTTCTCTTTTGTTTCATCTAACACTACCGCAGTTGTGCTTACCCAAAAGAATCAAGAGGGATATGAATAGCCTATAGAATTATTCAGTAAAGATTTGAGAGATGCAGAGTTGAAGTCTATTCTGATGGAGAAGCAATTATATGCCATGGTTAAAGCATTAAAATCCTTTAGATGTTACTTGTTACATTTACATGTGATTGCTTATGTACCACACAATATTGTAAAAGACATACCTAACCAGACATACAACAAAGGAAGGAGAGGTAAATGGATTTCCAAAATACAAGAATATCACTTGGAAATAAATCCTACCAAACTAGTCAAAGGACAAGGATTGAAAAAATTATTGGTTGAATCAAATTGTGAAGCACTAGATCTAAATCTGGTAGCAGAACTGGCAGAGGAAGAAAAGAACATAAATGAAGAAGATTTGCAAAAAAATTCAGTGAAATTAAATCCAAATTTTGTTGAATCTCCATGGTACAAGGATATTTTTTCTATTTGGTGCATCTTGACTGTACAAAGCATATAAGCAAGTCACAAGATAGATCTTTGAAGTTGCAAGCTGTTAAATATTGTATATTGGATGAATACCTCTACTGGAATGACCTTCAAGGTATATTGTTGAACTGTGTGATTGAAGAAGAGACAAAAGGAATTATTACAAATTTCCACAAAGGCATAGGTGGAGGACACCATGCTTGGAGAGCCACAACATACAAAGTCCTAAGAGAAGGATACTATTGGCCCAAATTATTTGTTGATGCTAATCAGATGATAAGGGCATGTATCGAATGTTAAATGTGTGTTGGAAAGCAGAAACTGAAACCTTTTCCTTTGAATCCAATCAATACATCTGCTCATTTTCAACAATGGGGTTTCGATTTCATCGGAGAAATAAATCCAAATTCTAGTGGTCAACATAAATGGATCTTAATAGAAACTGATTACTTCACAAAGTGGGTTGAGGCTATTCCAACAAGGTCAGCAAATGACATAGTGATCATAAAATTCCTAGAGGAAAATATCATGTCAATATTTGGATGCCTAAGAAAGATCATAGCTGATAATTCTCAGGCATTCAGGTTAGTTAAATAATAGAATTATGCTAGAAGTATAATATTGAGTTGGGGAACTCCACCCTGTACTATCCTTAGGGAAATGTGTTAGCAGAATTATCCAACAAAATATTGCTCAAAATCATTAAAAAAATGTTGTCTGAAAATAATCTTGGGATGTGAATCTAAGGTATGCTTTATGGGCTGACATGATAAGTGTGAAGAGATCCATTGGAACCTATCCTTTTCAGCCGGTATATGGAAAGGAAGTATTTTTTCCAATTCAATTAAGACTGCTTGTGCTGAAATTGATCCAAAATTAATAAGAGGAGCAAAATGACATGGTCATGAGGATATATCAGTTGACAGAGATGCAGTAGGAAAGAGAGCATGTTAGTGTTAAATTGCAAGAGCATCAGAGAAAAATGAAGATGACTTTTGATAATAAAAAGAGTCTATAGAAAGAGATTTCCAGCTAGGAGACATAGTGTTGAAATGGGATGCTAGAAGAGATGATAAAGGCAAGGATGGGAAGTTTGATAACCTTTGGATGGGGCCCTATACCATATCAGCAGTACAAGGAAACAACACCTACATTCTTGTAGAACTAAATGGTGAAACCATGGAGGTTGTTGTCAATGGCATGCTGCTCAAACGTTTATTTATGTACTAAAAGCTAAAAGAAGCACCTGCCAAATATGTACATAATAGAATTGAAGCATATGAAATTCTACTTTTATTTCTTTCGGTTTATTTCCAGCATTTACATTTTCAATTTTACATTATCAAGCTTGTAAATATGTTGCAAAGCTAAGAAGTTTTCTCAATGTCTAAAAATATCTGAGAGAAAGAGACTCCATAGCCCAACAGTGAAGGCATTAATCTGCAATTCTCAACAGTTTTTGAAACAAATAGTGTCCCTGCTGGAGTCAATGTTAGCACTAAGAAATTTCAAAGAGTTAGCAAGAGTTCATTGGCCTCAAGGATCCCCTAAGGCTAACAAATGTTATATGTATCCTTTAGGAGCTAAGGCAGAGGTTCTTCAAGTGAGGAGGGTAGTAAAAACCATGGGCCTTCAACTGAGTGCTAAGGAATGGGGAATTGAATGGTATGAGAGGAACACCGTCAGATTCTCTCATATCTACAATTAATATTAATGGTGCTCCCATAAAGTATAATGGATATAAGTAAATGCATCGACGAGATAATCAAAGGAAAAGGGTGGAAGATCAACATCTCAGGTTGATAGCGTGCTGATAAAATGCACCCCAACTAATTTTGGCCCGAGGACATGTTTCCTCCAAAACAGTTGAAGACACGTGGAAGAAAATGATTGATTGTGCCTCCCTTGATCACTTTTTCAATACCATTGGGTCTTGTGGGCATTACCACTTATGGAAACTAGGGTGGTTTCCACCCAAAGTGTAGTTTCATAAAATATACACACAAGCAAAGGGTGACCACTTGGCATCCACCTAAACCCACCTATAGTGGACACATGACAAAGAGGGCCCCACTGAAATCATCCCATCGTTATTCAGTTTCAAATAAAAGATCACCAAGTGTAAAATTTTCAAATTTGTTTAGCCGTTAAAGCGGTAATTTCTCAATTTTAAAACCATTGTTGTTTACCAAAGAAGACTCCAGCGCCTAGCTTCCTTGTACCTAACCAGTCGACTCCAATGACCAATAGTCCTAGAGAACCCTCGAGTTTAACCATCGGATAGTTAACAGTTTAACTGCATCATTTTTCTAGCATGTTGATAAAAGTTTTAAATTTTTACGTTCTATTGCTAAAAAAAAAAAAACAAAAACATTTTAAACTGCACCTGTGAACAAACCTAGTAAAAATGCCTGAGAAGCTCAAAGACCAGCTCCCCAAACCTAGGTTTTTTGGAAATGAATATGTGTATGACCACAATGCCGACATTTTGGATACATTGGTAACCAATTCTAACCTAAATCCTACCCTCCAAGAAGCTCGTGCCTTGTCCGTTGCAGATTAGGACCCGTGTCACCTTTGGGACTCAAACCTAGCCAAATCTGTTTTCCCACATACATTGTACTTCCTTGAGTTTGTATCATGTTTCTCTGCCCAATATTCACCTAGAAAAAGAGCCATCATATCCTCTGATCATTCCAAAACCCTGTGCATCATAGATGATGACACCCTCCAGAAAATGCTTTGTATTCTAGACTTCCTAACCATGCAAAGTATAAATGAAAAGAGTCTGGAAACCTCTTACCAAACATTAAAGCCTTCTGACACATGCCTGTTTTTATCTAAACACCTAGAAAAAGGAATTGCAATTCCTGAATCCCCAACCCCATATAGCACTGTAGTCTTTTTTGAGAACTCGAAAAAATCCATATCATTGATATTCACATTTTCAGAATATGAAAATGACAATAATGTTGATGATATTATCCTAGGTTTTCTGCTCAGTCTAACCTCTGCACCAAGCATTGGTCCCACTAAATTTGACAGATACAGTTTCCTAGATCAGATAATACATGACCAATTAGAGGATTTTCTAATATTGGAATTGTTCAGATATCCTTCCTACATGTTCTTTATGTTCATCTACCATGATTTTGAGCACATTAAATACCTAAATTTAAATATTTCAGATGAAAATGGGAATCATCTCCCTGTCCATGAATAGCAATATTTGTTTTTAATAAGATCCAATAATTCTAACTACATGGAATTCACCACGAGTCGTGAAGAGAGCTTACATGCTAATATATGAGACTAAACCCCTAAGAATGTTTCCAGAAGGAAAAAGCTGGTTATAATTCAACCCTAACATGAGAGTGGGGGATTGGTTCTTGTATGATAAATACACAATCATAAGAGTGTATGGTTTTGAGGAAAAACCTTACAAGCTCCCAGTCTTCCTTAGATCTAGTGTACTAGCCATGGAATATATAAGACAGAGGTTCATATCAAATGATATGCATTTTAGTCATTTCAAGCAGCACAAGACATCCCTCTTACCCAAAGAAGTAGGACCCTTCCAAGTAAGAGGATTAAATTCACTTCAATACATGGAATGTTTCCTCAACCAGGTTAAACTTTAAAAAGCATAGAGAGGGGCCTATGAACCTTACCAAGTCATATTGAAGTAAAGAATTGCCAATAATAATTCTCCCTATGATTGTACACCTAAATTAGAGTGGGAGAAGATTAAAAACAAATAAAGGTGGGAGGAGGTCCTGGAAATTCTGAAAATATTGGAAGAGCAGGGTACCATAGAATAGTTAGTAGGACAAAAGAGAGGCGTAGAGGAGCTCAAGACAAATATGGAGATATATGATCCTAATTAAGGCCCCCAACCAAAGAAAGTAGAACAGAGGTTGAAGGTGTTGAACTTTGGTTGTTATTGATGTCAACTAATTCAGTTAATTGTCATTGATGTCAATTAGATTTTAAAGAGGTTTCAGTATTCATGTGCCAGGTTGAAGAAGTATATGGAAGCCACTTTGAATAAGTATATGTGCAAGCAATATGAAGAAAAAAATGGATACCAGTATAAAGAAGTATATCCAAGGGAACATCAAGCATATCCAGTTTGAAGAAGTACATAAGCAGGACTGAAGTCCATCCAGTCATAGTTCCTCAAGGTAAAAGATAAAGGATTGGTTGGACAAATGTTTTGGACTATGCTAAAAATCCAAAGAGTTGATTGCAAAAAGGTTTGGGAGTGCGCCAACCATCCAAAGAGTTGATTGGAGTGTGCAAGAAATCCAAACAGTTGATTGGACAAATTTTGGGATTGCACAAGCAACATGGAACAAAGGAGTGGTCGTTCAGTTGAGCAAGTCCCTGAAAGCGTGCAAGACTCACCAATTGGAAGAAGCTTTCAGTTATTGAAGCATGCACAAGCACTAGGAAGGGTGTAGTGGTTGAAGATATCATATGCGCAAATTCCACAGGCAATGGTACATCAGGGGTGCAAGACCACACCGAGAGGGAAAAAGTACCACTAAGGCGAGGACCATGTATGCGCAAAGACCCACAAGAGATGACACCTAAGTGACGCATAAGATGACAAGTGGAAGAAGTGTGAAGTAAGAAGAACCGTGAAGCAAGAAAACAAGGATGCCGCAAATAACTTGTGGACATCACCATCCACACAGAATAAGTAAAAATAAGATGACGTGATGGAGAATGAAGTAAGCTGGAAGGATGAATAACTTGTAAGTGGAAAGATGGAAGATACAGATTTATAGTTTTCGGGGCATAAAGGGCTCGTGGAATCAAAACAACATATGAGTGCGCACAAGCAAAATAATGGAATAGCTGATGGTGCATAGAATGATGTCATATATATGTTATAGTTGCACAAAGACAGAAAGTATGAATTATAGAAGATGCGCAAGTGTGTGGGGATTGAATGACAGTATCGTAGATAACACGCAGACAGTCATAATGTTGGCATATATAATTGAGCTAGAGGTTTCCAATGTAGACCTAGGTACTTCATGGTTCAAGGAACCAACAAAATCCCTATTCATCAGCCCTTTCAGCAACAGACTGAATGCAGCCTGAGATCTCACCCGAGGCGAAGCTGAGTGGGTGGTTGCTGTAACACCCCGATAATTTCATAAAAATTTTAAAAAAATTTATCTCAGCAAATAATGTTAATAATTGTAATTACGGAAATAATAAATGCTGCAAGGACGACATTAATGAGTCATAATTGTGGAAAGTAATTTTTATTTAATTCCACTCAAGAAATTAATGTACTCAATGCGTTACAACACTTTTCAGCTTACGACATCTTCTTTTATATTAACTGTAATTCAATATTTGCGATAGAAATTTTCTTTAATTAACAAGTTCTAATAGTTGCTTTTGATGATGATGAAAGGGTGGTCCTATGGGGTACCCTGGAGCTTACTTAGCTACGTTTAGCTAAGGCATTTGCATCCTGTTTTCCCATGTGCAGACCGCAGGTAAGATAAGAGTATGGGTTTTTATCCATTCATCGTTAGTGTAAACTTTGTATGTTAATTACTTCATTGCAAAACAGTTACTGGAGGTTTGGATACCTAGTTCTTCATCTAGTTTGTATGCTGTAAAAAAAAAATCTCCAGTGGTATAACTTCGCATTGTCCAAGTATTTGTTAAAATGCTTGTAATTATTATCGTGTGTCTAAATGGCATTATCATCAATTAATTGATACCAAAATCTATTGCTGAGGCTATGCGAAAGTTGCAATCCTAGTGCTTATACTATAGAGCTTATCATTCTGTCTTGATTCTATTTAGACTATTCTAAGTCTGAATTCATGATTTGATTATTAATGCAAGATTAATGTATGAGTGGTCTAAAGACTATCGTTATGAACTTGACATTATAGGGTATAATGTCGCCATTCGAATCACAACTTAGATATTCATCTATCAATTGGGCTTGTAATACATGGCTATCATTTTAGCGTTGTATTAAGTGACGATACTTATAAGTTCATGCTCTCATTATGGGTTTGAGGATCATAGCCTTGTATCAAAACCTACAATGCACATGGCACGTGGCTTATACAATTGCGATGATGTTGTAATACATACCATTTTCATATGTTTTAATATAGCATCAAAGGGATTATGCATTCTTATAATGTATAGGTTATATTACAAGTTACTATATTTGTTATGTTCAGACCTTGCATCCAAACCCACGCATTGCTACTATGGAGCTAACCATACGAAGGGTTGATTGTGATAGGGTGAAGAGTTTATTTGGTTCCAACTGTCGTATTAATGACTTAGCATACGTTGCATGTTTGTGAGGTGAAGTGGAAGCCGAGTTGGCCAGTGTCACGTGGTTGTACAAACAGTAATGACTCCATGGTCCGAGCTGTGCTATGCTTTTTGGCTCTCACGTAAGTCGACTGGCAGCTTGGTAAGAGTGACAATTTAATGCAGTAATGACTACAGTTGGGTGCGAGCATCGACGTGCCTTGATGGGAATCTCTACACCGTCGATCTCTGAGAGGTGTGAGGTTGAGATTAATGCCCGATCTTTGCGTGGTAAAATGGGAAAGTTGGTGTTTCAGTCCTTCATTGTTGCTTTTGTTTTGGAGGGAGGTCCTGAAGCCAACCGGTTGATACGAGTTAGGGTTCTCGGTTTTGAGCTTTGCACCACTGCGTGGTAGTGTGGAGAGTTCGCAGGTGGTGCCATAGCACCGTGCTTTGACAGAGGTGGTTGCATGCGGTTAAATTTTTAGGTGGTTGTGATTCGTAAACCAATCCCGTGATTGTTATAAAATTTGCAGTGTCTTGTTTCGTTGCTGCTTTCATTATGCTTACCAGTGTGGCGTGTGTTGGCTGCTTTTCTGGGCAGACCCGGGTTTTAATGAAGCGCAGCAACAAAACCCCTTGGCGCACTGGCCCTCTCGGCAACGAGCTGCGCGGCAGCTCGAGGTCTCACCCGAAGTGGCTATGGGGGGTTAAGGAATCAAGTTTCCTTAACCGGGGTGACGCGGAGATAGCTCTTCCTTGAATGGTTCCTGTGAAATCGGCGGTCGGACCTTCCCGCAGGCCGCTCGGCGCAGCTGCGAGGATTCCTCCCTTGGCAGGTCTACTGCGCAGTTTCTCCTCTCTAACGCAGCAGGTAACTATCCCTTGGGTCGACGCGCTAAACACTTCCTCGCCCTTCACATCCAGCACAGTAACGCAGTCTGCTCTCGCCGCAGCGACCGTGCGTTACTACTTCTTTAGTACTTAAGACACTTATAGTTATCAAGGGATCTTTCCAACTTGCTCAAACAGTCACAAAGATAAGACAGAAGTCTTGCATACACAAATAATGAACTCTAAATAGTTATCACTCACACAAACATTATAACAAGACGATATAAGTGAAGCTCATCTCCTCGAGGAAAACCACGTCCTCAGGAGTTTTATATTAACCAGAAAATGATAGAATTATACAATATGCTGCGCACACAGCTGCAGCCTTAGAACTTACAGGAAACTCCACGCACACAGCTGGGAGCCCTTCTCTCAAGCTTGTCTCCTCTCTATGGAGATTACAAAGGCACAGACGTCGACTCAGACTGTCTGGCAACTCAGGGATTAGCTCCTCGGCTATCCGATTTCCTCTCGAGTTCTACACACCGGGTAGAAAATACAGTGAAGGATAATCAACACATGATCTATCCTTTAGACTGGCTCTCTAACAGTCTAGCATCTAACTCTCTAACTCTCCAAAAGGAAGGAACTAGGGGAAGGGAGGCAGAACCTTCTACCCATTACAATGATTCCTCTATATAGGTGGCCATGACGGTCACACCTTTACAAAACTGTGGGCCTTTCCCAACAGTGATTCCCAAAAACCCTAACCACGCACATGGCTAGGTGTACTGTAGGCGCCGCTTGCAGTCACGTCGCCGCTTCCTGCAGGCTCCGTGAATTCCGGCGCAGATTGTGGGTATGGGCGATCGTCCTTCGCCTTCAATGCTCTGGTCCGTTGCTCCTCCTTGATCCGAGCAACCATAACTTCTGTACTAAGCCTTTAAATGAGGGTAGCTGAGCCCTCTACTCCATCGCCTTATTTATTATGGTAGCTGAGCCACCTTCATTCTTTGATGACGTGCGCGCGAGCTCCGCAATTTCCGGTCCGTGATCTGCGCTGAGATCATCCATCTGGCACCGTACTGCGCACCGTCTCCTTCTTACCCAAAACTTAGTGCTTGTCCCAAAATTTAGCACTTTCCTTCCATACTCGTGCTTTTTCTCAAAATTCGCAGATTTTACTATAGCTGCGACCTTGGCCCCAACAGGCCCCCAACACTCACTTGTGGCTCGCCCTCGAGCCACTCGCACTAGCGCGTGGTCTTTGGATTTGCGCATCTGCGTTTGCTTGAATCTCCGCGAATGTTTTCTGCCATTTCGCAATAGCGGAGTCCAATTCCTCAATACACTGATCAGCTGTTTGCACTGTTTCTGCGGTCGTTTCATCTTTAGTGAGTGTATCAATGATCTCTTGAGACTCGGCAATCTCTTTGATTTTTGTCTCAATCTGGCCAACGATTTCAGCATACTCATCCATGAATGGCTGAATGCTGTTGGTGAGCTTCTCATCTTCAGTTCTGAGCTTGTGCAGTTGCTGCTGCATTTTGCGCACTTCGCCCATTTTCTTCATCTTTGGCAAGCCTGTTAAGGACTTAGCTTCTTCATTCAGAACAGTGAGAGACTGTTCTGCAGCTTGCACCTGTTCTGATAGTCCCACTTTAAAAGGGAGGTTCACAAGCTCTGACCATGCTTCCATAGCCTGGTCCATCAGGTTCTTGGCTTCCTGTACTCGACCTTTCATTCGCGTGGAAGCTCTGCTCAATGCTTCAAATTGTACCTGCGCATCATCCGTAAGATGCGCAGCAACGCGAGCTTCTAGCTCAGCAATCTGGGTTTTATGGCCTTCTGCCATAGCAACCATTTCTTGCTCCAGGGTTTTCGCCCTTTCGCCAATAATTTGAACTTTTGCAACCAGAGGGAGGTCTGGTTGAATCTCGCAAGCCGACAATTCCTGGGCAATCTCTTCTATTGCGTTTCTGATGCCGGTGTCTTGCGCCTCATAGAGTGCAAGCTTCGCAGAGATATTCTTATGACTTTCCTTCAGCTCTATCTCCTGCGATTGCAGTCGTTGGTTTGCCTGGAAAGTAGAGAGCTCTCTAGCTCTCAACTCAAGAGAAACTTTCTCCTGTACAAGCTGTAGGGTTTCTATAGGAATCATAGACAAATTAATTTCTACAGGTCCAACTGTGCTTACCTGTAATTCAGCTAGAGGATCTGGAAGTGTCATGCTGGTAGGCGGAATATGCACGACAGTGTGCCTTTCTGTGAGTTCTTCAACTCGCTCATCAGTTGGAATTTCTTGTGGCGCCTGCGAAGTAGATGCTGGCGCATGGGTCTGCGTAATCCTTCCCGCGAGACCTTTCAGTTCTACAAACTGTAAGTCTAGAGCACTTCGGATGTGAGCATGCATGTTCCTCATCTCACGAAATTGCTCCTTCAAGTATTTGTCGACCTCAGAGGGAATGGCCTCAGTGGGATGCGACACTTTCTGCTTCTTTGTGGCTGGTTCTGTTGAGCCTTCATCGCTTCTTTGCTCAGGGGCTTCCTTGCCCTTATCTTTTTCTTGCGCAGCGGCGGGTGGCATCGCAGGTGCGATGTCAGCTGCTGCTCTCCATTCGTCCGACCACGACTTAATGGTTTCTTCGACATCTTCTGTGGTCATCCTGTAAAGACCTAGCGCCCAGTCACCTGGAATGTCGCAAGGTCGAAGGTAGAGTTGATGGATGTCGGCAGTAAAAGCCAACTTCCCGTCATACAATGTGGCTGTCTCCGCGCTCAGCCTTGGCATATCGTGTATGGTATCTCGGAGGAGATAGTAGTACTCACAAAAAACAGCGCGATTCATCTTGCGCTTCGCGGGATTAGGAGAATCCCAGAGGTTGATGTAGCGCATGCCGGCAACCTCTCCTGCGCGGCGTGGACGGAACTGAGTATTCAGGGGCTCCTTCCACCCGACGAGAGCGCATAGAATTAGAAGCCATGAAAAATGGAATGATTGGCCTGCATTGTCCTGCACATTCAGGCAATCAGCCAAAAAGGAATTCAGCAAGAAGAGAGACCAGTTGTACTGTTCTCCCTCCGCAGCTGCGATAGCGAGCTCTACGACAGCTCCAGTAACTTCTTTTGGTCGGCACTTTGTGAGAAGTCTGCCTGCAAGCAGACTTCCTGTGAAGCGAAGTGCCTCATCTTCAACTGTCGTGAGGTCATAAGCCCGACCTCCTCTTGTCAAGTTATATTTCTGGACCAGCTTTGCAGCTAATTTTCGGTCCTTCTCCTTCCCCACAAAATGGATATTGGGATCCTTACCAGCCTTAGATAGACCGGTGATGCGGTGTATCAGATCAACATTTAGATCAATTGGCCTCCCGAGCCAAAGGTAACCTCCATGAACACAGGATAGCAGTGTTTTAACGACTGCGTTCACTTCATTGCTACGCCCAAAGTGCGGTAGCTTCAACAAATTCAAGAGTCCAGGGAGCTCAAGATTTGCTGCAAATCCCTTCGGGATAAACTCATCAACGTTTCTGGTGGGATTATGGACGATATCCAGATATCGGTCCAACTGGAACTGAGGATATGTCTTATAGTCTCCAAGATTAAAATCAGAGAATTTAACCAATGGAATGTTTCCCAATAGTTGGCCTTCTACCCGCACACTAGCCGGTAGTGGCGGTAGCGGAATTGGATACTTTGCATTCTTCGGAATTTGTACATCCGGCGCATCATCTGGACGCGGCGGAATGTAGTTCACCATAGACGCGAGCGGCTCTGGAACAGGTTCCTCCGGCTGCTGCTGCGATGCTCTTGTGCCTGGAGATGTTCTGGGATCAGTAGCACCGGGGTGTACGTAGGTCGAAGCCGTCACCGGAGTGGCCATGCCGAAATCTAAGCCTCGGCGTAGAAATTGACGAACAACTTCTTCAGTTGATAAGTTCTCCGTTGTGAACCAATGTAAATAACAAAACTCTGGACAGCAAATGGCGGAACTGCGTAGGGTATAGACTCTGAAAACAAGGGAAAATAGTCTGCACACTCGGCTCTGAAATCAATAATGCAGATCTTCAAACACAACTTATGCAACTCGAGACAGTAACCCGAAATTGATACAAGTGTGAGGTATTTATAGCCAGCGGGGATAGTAAATGCGACCAAGTGGGGTAGCGTAGCTATAGGCGGCTACAGATGAGTTGACAACACGCTATCCTCCTTGCCGTAGCGGTGCATTTAGTGTGATTGACGGGTTCTGACAGCCTTCCGGGAGAAGCTAATGCTTTCGGTGCCTGAGTTAAATGCAAATCTTTCGGAGATTAAGCCGAATCCGTCGGAGCGGCTGGACTTAAATAGCGGCCTTATCCTTCATTTATTCAAACGCGGCTACATAACTGCTTGAATTCAAAATTTCCGGCGGGTCATTTCAACTTAGGAAACTATGCCTCTATGGGTCCATGACAAAATTTTTCAAGTGACAAATTATCAGAGGGAACTCCGCAAGAGCGATAGTTCAACGGTTCAAAAACAAAACTTCGCCAGAGCGCACCGATAAGCTCTCTTCAAGCAATTTTTATTCAGGATGCGCGGATATTTCAAGGAACTGCGCAGGAAGCTGGAAACTGAGGGTGTGTCGCAGCTTCCGTGTAGACTAAATGCGATGTCTCTTTCAACTACACTGGGCATCTGCATTCTTGAGTAATATATTATGCCGACAGGGCGGAGTGGCCGTCACAATAGAGCTTAAGCCGACTCCCGTTTATCATTGTAGGTAGTAGTTCTCCATTTAGCTTCGCAAGCTGAACTGCGCCTCCGTCTGTTATTTTTATTACCTGAAAAGGACCTAACCAATGCACACGAAACTTGCCTGGAAACTTGATGAATTTACTATCGTAAAGGAGTACCAAGTCTCCTTCTTCAAAGTGCTTATGCCTAATGTGCCTGTCATGCCAAGCTTTCTGTCTTGCCTTCTGTACCTGTTGATGAAATCCGGCCAAAAGTCTGTCTTCTTCTAAGGAAAGCAGTTGCGAAAGTCTTTCATGCATAGTGTCAGGATCTGCCATTTCTGTAATTTGCGCAATTCGGAGACTGGGAACAATGTATTCCATGGGCATAACTGCTTCTTGTCCATACACCAAGCTGAAAGGTGTGTGACCTGTTAATTTCTTGCAAGTGGTTCTGTAAGCCCATAATACAGCTGTGACTCTAAGGTCCCAATCATCTCTTTGTTGATTACAGATCTTCGTCAGGGCATTCTCAAGGATCTTATTGAATGCTTCCACCGTACCATTAGCTTGAGGATGGTAGGGTGTACTCTTATGGTGATTAATTTGAAATTCTTCAGTAAGGGCCTCTATAGTCTCATTGAGGAAATGTGTACCTTGATCACTCATGAGGATCACCGGGCATCCAAACCTAGTGATAATGTTCTCGAAAATGAACTGCGCGGCCGTAGCAGCGTCGCAGTTCTTAACTGGCTTCGCCTCAGCCCATCTGGTGAGGTATTCAGTAGCTGTAATGATATATCTTGCGCCAGTTCTTTTTCCTGGTGGGTTAATAGGTCCTACAAAGTCAATGGCCCATTTATCAAAAGCACGCAGTGTGATCTGGGGTCTTAGCGGCATTTCATCTCTCCTTGAGGGTTTTCCTGTGCGCTGGCACACATCGCAACATTTACAGAATTCCTTAGTATCCTTGTGCAATGTCGGCCACCAAAGTCCTGCGGCTAATATCTTCTGCGCAGTCGGCTTTCCTGCGAAATGGCCTCCTGCGGTACCTGAATGCGCTTCTGCGATGATAGATCTCTTTTCATGTGGTAAGATACATCTGCGCAAAATTTCGTCAGGGCCCAACTTATAAAGCTGGCCTGCTATCAAAGTGAAGTCTGCGGCTCTGACAACAAGTTGCTTCTTCTGCTGGATTGTAAACTCAGCCGGCGCTTGTCCGGTAGTGAGAAACTTAAGAATATCAGAATAATATTCGTCTGCTGCTTGGATATAAAACAACTGTGCGTCAGGCAGATTGTCCTCCAGACTAGTGGGTTCCTCTCCTGACTCTATTCTGGATAGATGGTCAGGCCCTGCATTCAATCTGCCTGGCTTTACAATAACCTCAAAATCATACTCTTGAAAGAGCAGTAGCCATCTGCAAATTCTTCCTCCTAAAACTGGTTTATTGACCAAATATTTCAAAGCAGAATGATCAGTATACATTTTAAAGTGAGCTCCTAACAGGTAGTGTCTGAATTTCTGTAGGGCATACACCATAGCTAGTCCTTCCCGTTCTGTAGTGGTATAGTTCTTCTCAGCTGTAGATAGCTTTCTGCTGGAGTAAGCAATTGGGTGGTCAATACTTCCTTCTCCAGACTGTGTAAGCACGATTCCTAATGCTATGGAAGAAGCATCAACATGAACATGAAAAGGTTTTCTCCAATCCGGGAAAACTAGAATAGGCGCTGTGATCATCTTTTCTTTAAGTGTGTCCAAGCTCTGTTGGCATTCCTCTGTCCATTGGAACTTCGAATCCTTCTTCAGCAATATTTCCATAGGCGCTGTGATCCTTGCATATCCTTTGATGAATTTTCTGTAGTATCCTGTATGTCCCAATGTAGTGCGCAATTGCTTAACTGAGTTGGGCGCAGGTAAATTAGCAATGATGGCAACCTTCGCAGGATCCATCAGGAGTCCTTGTCTGCATACAATATGTCCCAACAAAATACCAAAGGGCGCAAAGAATATACATTTTTTCAAGTTAAGGGAAATCTGATGCTGTCTACATTTTTCTAGCATCATGCGCAGATTCGCAATATGGTTCTTTAGTAAACCAAATACAGTCCAGTCATCAAAATAGACTTCTAAAAACTTGTGGATAAATTCTTTAAAAACAGCAACAACAACTCTAGAGAAGATAGCAGGTGCGTTTTTAAGACCAAAGGGCATTACCGTATACTGGAATGAGCCCCATTCAGTTGCAAAAGTAGTCTTGTGGCGGTCGTCCGGATGGATTCTAATCTGATGATATCCCAAAAATCCATCAGTGAAAGAGTAAGCCGCTTGTCCTCCAACATTATCAAGTACTTCATCTGTGAAAGGAGTGGGAAATGGGTCGTGCGCTGATGCATCATTGAGTTTGCGCAAGTCGACACAAATTCTTATTTCACCTTTCGTTTTCTTTTCTTGGACCACCATAGGACTAATCCAATCGCTTTCCTCTACTGGCTCAATAATACCTGCTGCAAGCATCTTATCAATTTCTTCTTTGACTTTTTCTTTGTAGCGCGGGTTCAACCTGTATGGGCGCTGCTTTACTGGCTTGGCATCTGGTTTCAGAGGTATGCGCATCACTCCTAAGTCTCCTAGGATGCCTTTCATTTCTGTGAACTTGGTAGGAAAGATATCCTGGTAGTCACGTAATAAATCTGAAATATGCGCAACGGTTTCATCATCCCAATAATCTCCTATAGAAGCAAACTTTGGGTCAGCTTCTGTACCAATGTTAACTTTCTTGAGCTTGACGTGTTCTGCGATGGCAGGAATATCAAGCTCAGGACCTTCAATATTGCGCGTCCCTTCTGATTCTGGGATATTGATGTTGCGAGGATCGTCCTCCTCATCTTCAGCGGTGAAGTTATAGCATTCCAGGGCATGTTCTATCTGGACAGCCCAATCTGGTTGGGAATATTCTGTTACTAGACCTAGTTCAAATACCTTCTTTTTAATACACTTCAGAGCCTGATCAATGCTTGGATGCTCTGACTCAAAGCTGAATGTAAGTTGAAAACTTTCTATCATAAGAGCCCAAGTAAGAGTGCCTTTGCGCAATTCTATTTCAGTATACCAATTCCTTGGAATTGTATCTAATGTGTGGATGAATTGATGAATCCATTCATCTTCTGGAATATCTGACCATTGCTGAATACATGTTTCAATGTGTGACCTGGGGTCACTTTGTCCTTCATATTTGCGTAGCGCTTCGGCTGTGGTGTCCTGAAATCTGCGCAGTATCAATCTGCGACAGTCTTTCCATGTATGAATATTCTCCTTGTGCGCAATCCACCATCTTGCGGGTGTAGCGCGCAATGCTATATCTAATGCCTGTATGCGCTGCGGTTCTGGAAGCTTTTGTTCATATTCCTGTATGAATTTAGTTACTTCAGTTAAGCCATCAAAAGTTGGAGTATCAATTAATTCTGTGCCAATCCATCGAATGGATTTAGTCATCATGGCGCAACGTCTTGCAGAAACCTCATGTAGACGATTCTGCCAGTTTTCCAATCCTGCATCTGAATCTGATGTGCACGAGCTATCACATCGCCAGCTGATATGGCCGTCTGCTGTGGGGTTGACATAGTCACTGTGGTTAGTAGTCATCTGGTACAAACTTTCCATGTGGCGCGCTTCCTCTTCTGCGCGAATGGGTTCTATATATCTTGGTCCTTGAGTAGGATCAAGAGGTGCGATGACCCTGATCTGGTCATCCTCAAAGGTCATCTGTCTTTTCTTCAGGTTAATGACAGCCAAATTATCAAATGCCCAGTCTATTCCTAACAGCGCTGGGTATGGTCTACTATCATCCATAATTTTGATTACTTCAAAATCTGCAGAGCTTCTTACTCCTTCAATATCAATAGGTACATTGGGTAATCTTCCCAATGGAGAGACTCGTTGCTGATTTGCGAGTCTTAGCTGGATAGGGGATCTTGTAAGCTGAGGGCTTCCCATCTGTTCCCATGTCTGCATAGTGAGAACATTGGCTTCTGAGCCCAAATCTAACATGACTTCGTCCATTTCAAATGCTCCAATCTGCGCTGTGAGCCTCATCTCTTTTCCAGTTCTAATGTGACTCCTAATCTGGTGAACAGCACGCTGTGGTGTGTTCGTCGAAGCAGAGTGTTGGCACCGATCCAACAGGTGTTGAAGTTCTAGAGTTGCTTTTTCATTGCGCAACAATTTTAAACATTTTCGCAGGAATGCATGAACACTGCCTAGTGCATGCTCGTCGTCATTATCATCATCAGGCCTTCCAGCTGTAGTGGCCTGTTCTTGCACCAGGTTGTCTTGTCTTAGCACTTGCGATCTACTATTGTTCTGCGGAATTGCGGCAGAACTTGAAGCTCTCAGATCTGAGAAATACTCTTGAGCTTGCTTAAATGCTTCTTTTTGCTTCTGCAGGTTAAGTGGGGCTGGTTTAATGTTAGCGCGGCGCACCCATTGCGTCGCTTGCTTTCCCGTTCCCATCTCTTGCGCACCAGTGGTAGCTCCACTGCGTGTCACTATATTAACTGTAGGGTCTGGTTCTCTTTTTTCTGCTCCAATCAACTGAATATTCTGATTTACCTGTGGTGTCTTTGCTTGCATCTTAGCCTGTAACTGAGGGCATTCTTCAATGATATGGTCAGAAGATTTACAATATCTGCAGAGGGTTGTAGGATTTTGGCAATCCCTAGCAAAATGACCTTGTTCTCCGCAATTATAACAAGTGATCTGTCCTCTTCCGCGACCAAAGTTTGTTGTGCGTCCACGTCCCCTGTAATTTCCTGCTCGGGCGTCCCGAGTTTGGTCATAAGGTGGACCTGCTGTGGGTCCTTGTGTCTCTGCTTGTACCCTATAGACATCATGCTTTCTTTCTATCATGAGATCATATGCTCTACAATTGTTCTCATCATGACCTACTGATTTACAGAAATTACAATATAGATTCTTTGGAGTTTGTACATATTTCTGAAGTAAGTGGCATTCTTGTGGTCTATGACCTCTAGTTCTGCAGATTTCACACCAAGGCCCTTGTGCCTGTGGTAAAGGATTAGGTGCTCCAGTTGCAATATAGTCTATGAAAACAGGACAATGGTCCTTTGAATGACCTTGGGCTTTACATTTTGTACACCAAATTTCTTCCTTAATCTCCTTGCCTTTCTTAATATCATGCACTTGCAAGGTTAAGTTTGCTAATTGGTTCTGTAAATGCGCAACATCGTTGCTTGTTCCTGCAATTGGCGAAGCTTCTAGTTTCATAGCCATTTCTAGAGCTTGTTCCTGAGTATTGAGATTCTGTTGCATAAGGGGAAGTCTAATGTGTGGAAGCAGTGCAACAATAAACCATTCTTTATGTTGCTGTGGTGCAAACTCGAAGCTTACTTGATCTATCAAAGCTTTGAACTTCTGGTCAAAGTCCCATACTGATTCTGTAGGTAACTGCTTGATGTCTTTGAGCTCTGTTATACACTGTGATTCTGACTTAGGTTTCTTGAATTCTCTAATCATGGCATTTCTTACCTCAGCAAGCGTCCTATTCTGTGCTGCTGAGTATTTCATGAACCAAGTCAAGGCTCTTTCTCTTAGTGTGGTTGCTAACTGAACCAGTTTAACAGCATCGTCATTAATTTGCTTAATTGTCCAAATGGCTTCACATAAGAACCAGTGCTGCTCAGGGTCCTCTATCCCTGTTCCTCTAAAAGTTGGTAGTTTCATGTCATCACCCATCCTTCTTGCACGGGTTTGAGGTGGAGGTACCGTAGCAGTGCCTCTGGGATGGTTAAACAAAGGTGGTACAGAGGTACTAGAAGTAGCGTGTGGGCTACTAGAAGGTGTTACTGTAGGATTATACTGAGCTCCGTCTGGTTTTTGCGGTGTAAAGGGGTAATAAGGGATATGAGCACTCCCTTGTCTTTCTATACGGCTTGCTCTAGGGACTTGGCTATTGTCTGGGCTAGATTCAAAGGAATATTGGTCAAGGCCTACTTTATATCGTTTTCCACTACGAGTGCAACCAATAACTTCAGGATCACTATCAGAATCTACGGACATTACTTGTCTATGCTATTCATCAGAAGCAATACATAGCTTTCCTTTTTCATACAGAAGCATTTTAATCCATAAGTTCAGAGAATTTAAGAACTTACCTCTGTGTACTTGGAAGAAACTCCTCTCAGCTTCACTGAAACTCTTTCTTGTATCGACTGCAAATTCGGTAATGAAACCTTCCAGTAGACTATTCAACCAAAAGTCTACTGCGCGGGACACAGGATTGTCTATCTGCTTCACAATACTAGCTAGCTCAGGCGTCCACGTGACGGGTTGATCAACATGCAGCGTAGGTCTAGAATCTGCTAACTTGGCTATCCAAGCGTGTAACTCCAATGCAAACGTGACAAAGAAAATTTCGTAAAGGTCAGCATAAATATACTTCTGTAACCAATCTTCTGTTTGAAGCGTAGGGCTTCTATTTTCTTGTTCAGCGAACTCTTTAGCCTTTAAATCAAACCAATCTCCAATTTCTTTAGCTGTAGGATTCCAGTAACACATTTGTTAACTGAGCAAGTCTCAGTGTAACAGAACCTTATGTTGGTTACTAGGCAACGGAACCATTTGTTGGCTCCAACAGTATCTCACACGTCGCTGAAAGAACAAGTCTCATTCGCGCGGCAACGGAACCATTTGTTGACTCCTCTCTCTCGCGCGTTACTGGAATAAGAAGTCTCGCTCACGCGGCAACGGAACCATTTGTTGACTCCTTAATCTCGCGCGTCGCCGAAATAACAAGTCTCACAACAGCAAGTCGCAAGGCAACGGAACCATTTGTTGGCTCCTTAATCTCGCGCGTCGCCGAAATAACAAGTCTCACAACAGCAAGTCGCAAGGCAACGGAACCATTTGTTGGTTCCTTAATCTCGCGCGTTACTGGAATAAGAAGTCTCACAACAGCAAGTCGCAAGGCAACGGAACCATTTGTTGGCTCCTTAATCTCGCGCGTCGCCGAAATAACAAGTCTCACAACAGCAAGTCGCAAGGCAACGGAACCATTTGTTGACTCCTTAATCTCGCGCGTCGCCGAAATAACAAGTCTCACAACAGCAAGTCGCAAGGCAACGGAACCATTTGTTGGCTCCTTAATCTCGCGCGTCGCCGAAATAACAAGTCTCACAACAGCAAGTCGCAAGGCAACGGAACCATTTGTTGGCTGCTTTTCTGGGAAGACCCGGGTTTTAATGAAGCGCAGCAACAAAACCCCTTGGCGCACTGGCCCTCTCGGCAACGAGCTGCGCGGCAGCTCGAGGTCTCACCCGAAGTGGCTATGGGGGGTTAAGGAATCAAGTTTCCTTAACCGGGGTGACGCGGAGATAGCTCTTCCTTGAATGGTTCCTGTGAAATCGGCGGTCGGACCTTCCCGCAGGCCGCTCGGCGCAGCTGCGAGGATTCCTCCCTTGGCAGGTCTACTGCGCAGTTTCTCCTCTCTAACGCAGCAGGTAACTATCCCTTGGGTTGACGCGCTAAACACTTCCTCGCCCTTCACATCCAGCACAGTAACGCAGTCTGCTCTCGCCGCAGCGACCGTGCGTTACTACTTCTTTAGTACTTAAGACACTTATAGTTATCAAGGGATCTTTCCAACTTGCTCAAACAGTCACAAAGATAAGACAGAAGTCTTGCATACACAAATAATGAACTCTAAATAGTTATCACTCACACAAACATTATAACAAGACGATATAAGTGAAGCTCATCTCCTCGAGGAAAACCACGTCCTCAGGAGTTTTATATTAACCAGAAAATGATAGAATTATACAATATGCTGCGCACACAGCTGCAGCCTTAGAACTTACAGGAAACTCCACGCACACAGCTGGGAGCCCTTCTCTCAAGCTTGTCTCCTCTCTATGGAGATTACAAAGGCACAGACGTCGACTCAGACTGTCTGGCAACTCAGGGATTAGCTCCTCGGCTATCCGATTTCCTCTCGAGTTCTACACACCGGGTAGAAAATACAGTGAAGGATAATCAACACATGATCTATCCTTTAGACTGGCTCTCTAACAGTCTAGCATCTAACTCTCTAACTCTCCAAAAGGAAGGAACTAGGGGAAGGGAGGCAGAACCTTCTACCCATTACAATGATTCCTCTATATAGGTGGCCATGACGGTCACACCTTTACAAAACTGTGGGCCTTTCCCAACAGTGATTCCCAAAAACCCTAACCACGCACATGGCTAGGTGTACTGTAGGCGCCGCTTGCAGTCACGTCGCCGCTTCCTGCAGGCTCCGTGAATTCCGGCGCAGATTGTGGGTATGGGCGATCGTCCTTCGCCTTCAATGCTCTGGTCCGTTGCTCCTCCTTGATCCGAGCAACCATAACTTCTGTACTAAGCCTTTAAATGAGGGTAGCTGAGCCCTCTACTCCATCGCCTTATTTATTATGGTAGCTGAGCCACCTTCATTCTTTGATGACGTGCGCGCGAGCTCCGCAATTTCCGGTCCGTGATCTGCGCTGAGATCATCCATCTGGCACCGTACTGCGCACCGTCTCCTTCTTACCCAAAACTTAGTGCTTGTCCCAAAATTTAGCACTTTCCTTCCATACTCGTGCTTTTTCTCAAAATTCGCAGCTTTTACTATAGCTGCGACCTTGGCCCCAACAGCGTGCTTATGGTTCAGCGTTCCAACTCAACGGTAAGTTCCCACAATGCAAGTTTTTCTTCCTTTCCAGTACTATGCTTTTTTTTCTTTAATAAAGTTTCTCTCAGTTTGTAACCCTTCGAGCCATGTTGGGCAGGTACCCAATACGCAGGATGAAAGCAAGGTTTTGGGAGTGGGAGGTGATACGTCGAAAACCTGGTAAGTTCTGGGTGTTCTCGAAACCCCGTGGGTGCCCTTTTTTTTCAAGTTTTGATGGTGACTGTAAAACGGCAAGGGTTGGAGTTATGGACCTTAATCTGGCGATGACTTTCAAGTTTTTCAACTTTAAACGAAGATAGTCTGTACAGGGTAGTCTTTGGTTGTTTGAGTTGTCGCTCGACTCTACTGCTTGTTAAGGGTATGCATTTAAGTGGCTTGTTGCTCCACGGATTCATTTTAATGTTGTGCTTTTGCTAAGGGTTAAACCCTATGTACTGTTGTACCACCATTTATCGTGTGGTTGAAATGTTTTGAACAGTTGTTGAGCAAAGATGTAGGTAACTTCCATGGACATTCACCATCTTGTTAGGTTGGAATGATAGCTATGGAACATTTTAATTGAAGTTTTGAAAAAGGATAGCAAGCCACCATGTTCTATGATTTTTACAATAGTGCCCAAAATGTTTCCGTTGTTTTGTTTTTGGGTTTGCATGTCTGAGAATTAATGGAATTTGGGTACTTGTAATGTTGGCAATGGTTGAGTCACCGTGTTTTTTTCTTTCTTAAAAGAATGAAAACCCTTTTGTGATGCAATCATGCTGTTATTTGAGAATCGAGCCCAAACTTGGGTTTCAGCTTGTTCATAATTGTTTGATGTTATTATTATTTATTTTTTTATGCTACAGTTGTAAGTTTTTGGGTGGAAACAAAGTGACAATCGTGCCGTCGGCTTTGTGACATTTCTTGATAGCTAAAACTCTAGTTGTAATCTTAGGTCGATGCATAGCGTATGGTTTTATTTATTAGTGGGAAAGTATGACAGGGTTTAGGATACCGCACTCCCTAGGGTTTTGATTGAGGAATCATATGAATGCTTAAATCGTATTTTTAAACATACTTTGCTTTTGGTTCGAAGAAAGAAGATAGGGGACGAATGTGTACATTCTGGGAAGTAAATAGGAGAGGAATAATTATGAAGTGTTTTGTATGCATATACTGTAATTTATTCGTAAATGCCTCAAGATGCATACTTATTTTTTACAGCTTAAAATAAAACCTAGAGAAGAAGAAAATAATAACTGTTTGATGCAAATGGATTGTCTTGCGATTGTTAAATAAGTTCATAGAAACTTGATGTGGAAAAAAAATAGGTGCATAATCATAGCTCTTTCATACCATTAATGAAGTATTTCTGCTTTGTGTTCAAGAATGAAATAATATGTGAATAGTTATTTGCAAAGATTTAATTTGCAGCTGCTAAAATATCTAGAAGATGAAATGCCTGGGAAATATAGATTTGTGCATGTATGTCTCTCTGGGTTAAGAAATAGATGAATGTTATGTTTTACCTAAATGAACAAATTTAATGCTACCTCTCTGTACTGAAGTACGATGCAGCCTCAAGCATGGGGAAAAAATGCAGAGGAGTCATTTTATCAGTTAAGCAATTAAAATTAAATCAAAATTTTAAACATTTTACAATTATTGATCATTAATAATATTTCTAAACCAATTACTGAAGGAAATCATGCAACTGGAAAACACAGAAAAATGTAGAACCTGAGTATGGTAGGAGAAACAAATCACCCAAGAAGTCTGTTCCACCCAACATGCTCCCAAACAACCAAGATGCCTGCCCTAGGACCCCCGAGCATGTTCACTGATCCACCAGGAGGAAGAAACTTCAGAAGCTTAGGACCTCCACTTGCAGCAGCAAGAAATTTATCTAGCCTTACAGGCTTAACAGTCAATGGGACCTGCACCAGCACCTCTGGTTTTGTCATTCTCAGAGTATTTTGCAGACTTATACTTGCACTCTCCACAACCTCCCTATTCGAATCTCTCTGTCATCACCTGATGCACGTGAGGAAATGTTTATGTAGAAAACATTCTAAGAGCTCCCTGCTCAATTCGAATTGCCTTAAATAGGCTACCTAGGCCTTTTGTAATTAACTGGTCATTAGTGAGCTACCTGCTCACCTCTCTCCACATGGAGAGGGAATGCCACAAATTTAGGGGAGTTGTCCCATACCAACAGCTAATGGTGGAGTGCAAATGTTGCCATCTGTCCCATGTCTTCTTTCAGCCTCCATTCCTCCTAGTGGGCCAGTGAACACTCTTGGAACAACTTTCTTGAGTGTTTGTCTCCTATTTTCATTTATTAAATAATAATAATGAGTCATTACAGTCATCTTTGACCAAATTGGTCATTAATTACAAAACTTTGTAATTATAATTTAACACAAAGTATTTTGCAAAAGAAATAATATAAAATAAATATCCTCAAAATTTGGGTAGGTGATAGTTGCAGAATCAAGTTTCCACAACCTGGTGATGCGAGTGTAAATGGGACTAATGAGCAACGTGGTAAAGAACTTTTGCTGCGGACATACAACTGCGCGAAGTCTCTACTTCGCATCAGATACCGCAGCAAGCTGAGGTGCTTGCGCGACCAGTGCATCCACAAAGTGCGCGGTATAGGATATTACCAGCGTCACGACGATAAGATATGAACAAGTTATCTCGCAGCGCTTACAACGGGTCAGCGCATCAACTGGACCACATGTCTACTTCAAGACTTGTTCAACTCCATTCAAACTTACTTAATGATCATTATCCATTCAAAAACACTTAGATTATTATCGTTATGGTGCATGCAAATGAATAAAACATACAGTACTGCGCGCTCCAACGCTGCGCTCAAATTCAGTGTTCAATTATGTGACTATCCAATAGATTCATGCATTCAAAGACTTAGAAGTGATGAATACTTAACATTCATCCACACATGTATTACTTAACATATTATTCCCATCATTCCTGCGGGGAATACATATAAAAGCAATCACATAACAAATAATTTGTGGTATTAAACATCCATACTAATCAAATGAATAGTTGCAAACACAAACAATCACACGACACATAATTTAACGTGGTTCACCCCCAGGATGGAGGCTACATCCACAAGAACTGTTGTTAAATTAGTCTTTTGGGAAGGGTACAACAATTCTTAGTCTGCGCACTCAGCTACAGACTCTCTTCTCTCTCAGATAGGTCTCTGCGGACACAGCTGCAGACTCTCTTCTCTCTCAGATAGGTCTTTGTGGACACAGCTGCAGAGCCTTTACAATAGCTCCAAGTTCAAATATTCTAACAATGTTCAATAATGAAGAGATAACCCTTTCCCATACAAAAATTTCCTTATTTATAGATCACGCCCATGGGTTGTGTCTTTACAATCAATAGGTCGAAACCCTAAGGTTTCCAAATCTGGCGTGGCTAACTGCCACCCTAGCTGTCGCTATTGACAGCTTGCTCTGCCTTCTCCAGGATGTCCTGCTAGACCACTAGTGGCTCACACGCTTGTCTGACAGCCGCAATCACAAAATGGTTGTAATTGCATCACGGCCTGTCCCTTTCTGCATCTTTCGCCTGCCTGTCGCAATCGACGTAGTGGCCTAGCTTCTCAACTGCTTGCCTCCACTCTCCTTGGCAGGTCGCTTTCTTCTGCCTTCCACCTGTCGCTTACTCGAAATAGGTCACTTCCTCGTCTGACCTTTACCTGTATCTCTTATAAAAAATAGATCCTGCGCGATACCTGCGCATCTACGTTCTGTGCAACCCTGCCTTAACTATTGCCGTTGCACGACATGTGCAATTATCAAAACTGCCCCCATGCCCTGTCGCAACGTGCATTGTGCACTTTTCAGCACTTGTGCAAATATTCCAACTTGGGCCCCACCCAACAGGCCCCTAACACTCACTTGTGGCTCGTCTCGAATTTCAGATGCGGACGATGGCGCTGCATCCTCCAGTGCACCTATCTTTGAAGTAAAGTTTTGTAGAGTAATTACTAACTCTGCGATGATGTCCTTGGCATTTTGCTTGAATCCTCGAAGTGTCTCCAGGGTGGCCTGCGAGACTGTTTCTTTGGCCACCTTCTCTTTCATGGTGCCTTCCACCATCTGAAGATCTACGAACTTCTCATCGAATTGTTGTATCAATTCAAGGCCTTCTTGTTCAATGGGTTGCAACCTGTCAGATGCAACAGCCTCTTTCTCTCTAAGCGCGGCCAATTCCTTCTGCAGGTCCTTGATTTCATTTTACTTTTGTATTTTCTCCCTGGTTGGTGCACTTTTTAATTCTGCATTTGCAACTTCTACCCGTTGCTCTATTCACTGTAGATCGCCCTTTATCTTTTGCAGCACAGGATCCTCATTCAACCCTGTCAATATTGTATTTACTCTTTCCAGTAAATCTTGGCACTTCGTCACTTCCGACGAAATGCTATCCATGGTTTCCTGTACTTCCTTAGCTGGAGCTGCAACTTGATCTAATGGTATAATTGGGTGCCTAGCCTCCAGCTCTACAATCTTCCCTTTGTAGGAAGTTTCCATCTGCACCATATTTGATGTGATGGTTTCTACATTGGCCCCAAGCTTCTTTATAGTGTCCTGTACATCATCCTCTTTTGTGCATTCATGGATCTTTGTGCATACAGCTGAGATGGTCTCTTTGATCTTGAGGTCCCTCTCGCGAACTTCAGCCAGTTCTTGTTCTTTTCGCTTGGATCCCTTCCTGAGCTCTTCAATATTTTCTTTCAATTGGACACTCTGGTCATATGAGGCCATGACTCTTTCTTGTATCTCCTCTGAAATTTGCAGGTGTAGCTCATTCGGGTCCTCCAGCGGTAATGACCCAATGTTGAGGTCAAAACATGTCGAGTTTTTCGCTGCCTCGCGCACAGTATCATTCAGGAATGTGAAATACATCGGTTCGATATGCGCAACCCTGGGGTAGGGTATTACTATGTGTGGTGGTCACTTCCGTGCACTCGTTCCTCCTACCCTTCCTTTGGAGTCTGATGACTGATGGCCCAAACTTAACTGGGTGACCATAGTATTTACTGTTTCCATAGCTTGGATCATGGTTATCTGCAATTGTTCCTGCTTAGACTCCTTCTCCGCGCGGGTCTCTTCCCATGCTTCTTGTACTTTGGTCGCTATTAGCTCACAATCATCCAAATGGAGCTGCGGGCCGAACTCTAGCTTGTCAGCCTTCCGCTTCTTGCGCGGGCCTTTTGATTCTGAGTGGCTTTCAGTAGCCTTCCTTTTTCGCTCTGCCGACTCCGTGGGATCACTTTGAGTCAAGTCCTTTTCTTCGACAATGGGAGTACCAGCTGGTAGCCCTCCCTTCTTCTTTCCATTACCTGCTTCTGTTTCTTCCTTATCCTCCTCTTTACTTTCCTCATCTGAGTATTTCACATCATTTTTTTCTGCGATGGGTTCAACTTGTTGTTTGTAGTCAGATGCGTCATCCCGTGATGCAGGAAATTTCCAGTCAACATCCCATTGTTCTATCATCTGCTCGATCGTATCCTGATCTAGCTGATAAAACCATGGATACCACAATTGGTATTCTGTTTCAGCCCTAGGTTGAATGAATGATTGATGCCTCTTCGCCATAAACCTCATGATGCAGTTGTATGTGTCGATCAATGGTTTTGCGATTCGCGGTGTTGCAAGAATTGCATCGTGCAGCTGGTGATAGAAAACATGAAAGAATTTAGCTATCTGACGCTGCCTAGATGCCTTCAAGCTCACCCATAAGTTACTGAAGTGCGTCCCACGGCCCTATCCTGTTAAGGTTGGGACGCCTTGATACCCATTCGGCTCTTTCCATCCTACAAAAACTATCAGTATGAGTAGCCAGCCAAAATGGAATGTCGTTCCATCATCCTGGGTGTACTCAACGTCTGCTAGAAAATCGTTGAGTAGATACTGGCACCAATTGTAAGGTGTTTTGCGCAATGTTCTCGCGGCTAACTTGATCGCGACCATCGATCCTCAGGTGGTCGACACTTGCGCAGTACCTTTCTTGCAAGCAACTAAGCAGTAAATTTCATCGCGCGATCATTGATATCTGTTGGTCACCCTATATGTCAATTAATTAAAGCTAACACACAGGATGGTCAATATAAATTGTCAAACCCAGGGAGGTCTTTTATTCCAATGGTAATAAGCATAATTTGTGCATAAACATGTCAAGGAGTTGATTTACTAAATGTAGATAATGATCCTACCAGTCTACCCAGCCAAACTCACTCTAGAAAGCAGACTAAGCTAATTCACATATGTAGGGAATTGATTGAAAATACCTTCCTACAGAAATCACGCATCAGTTATAAAATTAAGAATAGAAATAAACCAGATTGCTTTTGCAAGAAGTTAAATCCTATAATTATCAAACTATAATAATTGATCTTTACCAAAATGATCTATCTAGCAGCTACTGTTACTCAATCATAATCTGCCTACTTTAAATCAATTGAAGATACAACAGCAACCAGAATCTAAAGCTTGAACTCTAACTGATAATTACTGGAAATCCTAGAAAGCATAAACAACTAAAAAAAATTGTAATTGAGCTTGGCTGTTACAGCTAATTCAAACACACATGCATTAAATGAATTATCCTACACACTTGACCGTCACACCAATCTGCTACAGCTATTCAATATGCAATCGTGAACTACCAAAAGGAAATATAATCTCCATTGCAGCTAACAGTAACATTTGCAATAAATCCACACCACACGACAGAAAGAAAGCTAAATTACCCTACCTACTTTAACTGGCTATCTCTATGAGAAGGCAGGCCCTGGCCTTCTAACAGAGACACCGAGAATCACAACAAATTAAGACACATAAATGAAGAACTCTGCTCTCATATTAATGATGGAAATTGACAGTATCAACGCTCTGTTACAGCTTATACAAAATGGTAATTGTCCAACCCCAGGCTACGAGAGCCTTTGCATATTTATACATTGACAGTAAAGATCACGATCCACTAAACGCGTGCAGCAATGAAGATCTATGATCTTCATGCTGCGGAGTTACAGCTAACTATTGTAGCTGCATTAAACAAGGCTGTTACTCATGAAGGAGTTGTTACTCCAGTAATCAATGGATCAACGGATTTGGCAGTCTGGAATGCAATTTGGCTGTTGCAGTTGGGTTCTGTTTCAGTGGAAGTCCGTTACAGATTCTCATGGATGAATGCGCTATCCCTTAGAGTTATGAGGAGTTGGTGCTTTGAAGAGTAACAGCTGGCGCCACTTGGCTGATACACCTGCGCTTTAGACATTAAAGAAATGAAATCACACAGATCAACATAAACCAAGGACTAAGATCCAGAATCTTTAACAATCTTAGGCATAAAATAAATAAAGCAATAACGAATTATACCTGTCAATATTATTGATTGATTTGGAGAAAGACATGGATATAGCTTATGAAAGTAGGATGAAATCGGGGAAAAATGATGTAATAAGGATGGCCAAAAAGGGGCATTTCCTAGACCCAACATCTACCCCCAACTATCTGATTGCATGTCCTCATGCAACAACCTCCCTTAGTACGAATCTGAGTCTGAGTTGAATCTATGAATATTTGTAAGATTGTAGGCAAGTTCTGGTGTCTCCCCTCGAGGCACAAACCCATAGCAGGATATCCAATGCTCCCAACGCAACTCTTCTTCTTCTACAATCAAAGCATAATTGTTTCTGTAAGGACTCACAGGAAACCATATGAGAGGGAATTTGAATCTTAAGCCAAACCACCAAGACCCACACTTTTTCATGCACTGCACATATCTAGGAATCCTTGTCAAAGCTTGCCTGAAATTCTCAAAGCCATATGGATCCATTTCCTTCAGAGATGAGGAAGAGTACAACCATCTGTATTCACTACCTTCCAGGGCATCCTGCTGCATATTAAGAATCATTAGGACACATGTGGTAAGGATTTTATCTCGCAGGATTTCAAAGTACTGGGCAATTGAAGGAACCCTGAGAGATTTAGCATGATTTTCTATGAATGCTTTTGGATCCCGAGGTTCCCCCCTAATCCAGAGAGTAGAATTCTCCTCATTCCTGAGGATGGTTTGGAAAGCATCTTGCCATCTTACACGGTTAATGAAAAAAGAGGTAAATTCCCTCAGCTAAACATCCCCTAGACAAGGTAATGGATTAGATGGAGAGTCAATATAACAAGCCCTGTCATGTAAATACAATTCACATAACAAATGTTGATCCTCAAAATCACTTTTCAGAAAAGTCTCCAAAAACTGAGTAGCTGTTTCCAGATATCCCTTCCTTAAGAGCCCTTAATTGAAATAAAGTTGTCTGCTCATGGAGAAAGACAGAGTAAGAGGGGGATGGAGCCCTGCAACTCAACAATTCTATGGAAAGAGTGTACATTTTGTCTTTTTCTCATTGCAGGGACTTAAGTTTCTTCAATCCTTCCCATTTTTCTTGAAGTTTCTCCCACCGGAGTTTCTGGAAGAATAACTCCTCAGCCCACTTTTCTCTCAGCCCTTTAATGACATTCCTATGTTCTTGGAGAGAGATCATACATGTCCTGAACTAATCAATCCACTTGAGCCATTTATCCAACTCGAGATTTAACCAGAGAATCCTCTTCTCCAGCCGTTTAAATCTTCTGTCTTATACCTCCTTTTCATCATCAGAGTCCAGATAAATGACTTCCTTATTTTTCTTTGGCACTGTAACAGTTTCATCCTCTATTAGATTTGTAGTGGTCTGTGCCTGTAATGCAGTCTCATCCATGGATTTTGGGGATGCTGGTTCTTGTGTAACAACATCCCTTATTTCCATATCAACCTCAACCCCCTCAGTCTGTGTTACAGTCTCAAAAAATATTCTTGGGACTGCTGGTTCTTGTGTGACAGCATCCTCCTTCTCCATTTCAACCTCAGCGATCTCAGTTTGTGTTGCAACTGTAGCAAATGATTTCAGAAACACTGGTTCTTGTGTAACAGTCCCCCGTTCTTCCATTTCTTTGAATTGCTGAGATTATTTCTGGGTTATATCAAGTTTCTCTGACTAATGAGACTGGTCCTGAAGAAGCTCGGCATCCCCTGATGGCTGGGACTGTACTGTTTCATCTCCTAAATTCAAATCAGAGATCTCTTC
Organism: Larix kaempferi; assembly: GCA_027924585.1. NCBI lineage: Eukaryota > Viridiplantae > Streptophyta > Pinopsida > Pinales > Pinaceae > Larix > Larix kaempferi. Next base: position 8,883,788 of record BSBM01000264.1, read on the forward strand.
AATTCTTGGCTCATTTTCCCCTATCAATTCGATTTTTGGCATTCCTTCTTCCACCTCCTCTATTTGTACATGCCTTTGTGATACATCTCCCAACACAACAACTCCGTGTCCTGCTGCAAAAAATATATCTCCACACTCTGGACAAACAGTCTCTCCATACTTCTCATTTTCAAATGCAAAAGATGAATTTTCAAATAAGTTTGCAGCATTTGCTAATGTGTTCACTTTCTTCTTTGCTTGTTTTCCAACTACTCCCTTCCATCTTTCCAGCTCATTTCGCAATATCTGCACCTCCTCTTTTAATAATTCATTTTCAAGCAGGAGATTTTTGATTTTAGGTTCTTCTATGGAAGGTTCCTACATAGCAGCAGATGACTTGGGGTTCAAAATGGGAATCTCTATATCTACCCCTATTACAGGTGCTTTCTCTACCACAGGTGACTCCCTATTCTCTCTGACTGCTCTTGCTGTCTCTGCTAAGGGTGCTTCAATATTACCCCCAATTTCATCCACTGTCTCTGCTTCTTTTGCTATCTCAGCTACCCCAACTGCTGTTGCAGCTGCTTCTGCTGCCACAACCGATCGAGTCCTTCTTTTCCTCACCATTCCCACTCGGTGTTCCTCACTTATTACTACTACTGATGCTTTGACAGCTTTGATTCTTCTTTTCTTTGTTGCAGTAGGTGTCTGACCCCTATTTCCTGATCCTACTCTTTGTTTCTTTGACATAGGGGTCTTTACCTCGGTCTTTTCTTCTTCAATAATGGTCGCCCTTATCTCCGGAGAGGACACAACCTCCAAAATTTCCATAGTCCCTTCTTCTACTATTCCTGTCTGATATCCTTCCTCCTGAATTCCTATTTCTACAATTGCAGCTTCTACTGTCGTAGCTTCAACAACTTCTCCAGTTTCAGCTTCTTTTATTTGAGTATCTATTTCTGCATTTACAGCTTCTGATTTTTCTGCCTCCTGTTCCATGGTTTCCATCACAATTTCCTTAGCAACAGGGTTTTCTGTTGATGTTTCTTCTCCCTTTTTTACTTCCTCGTCATCACTCGTCTAGTTTTCTAATGCTCCAGCCTCCCCCCCAAATGTATTTGAGGAACGCCAGTCCTCACTATCTTCACCAACATCCTCCATTTCCAATACAGGTTGTATGATTGGCGCATCTCTAGCCAGAAATTGTTACCAGGTTAAATTACGATTTGCAATGGCTCTTAAGACTAGTAATTTGATTAGGCCATGATTAGTAAGGGAGGAAACTGGGTGTTGGGTAGTTGTTGCATATCCAACCATAGTTTGTAGGGCTTTAAGCAGATAAAATGGTATATTCACCAAATTGCCATGGCGTAAATGAGACAATAAGGGAAGTTCAGAGAAGGAAACAATTTGGTACCTACCTCCACAAGAGATATATCTTTTCACAAAGATTGCCACTTGATTCTAGGGAGGTGGTAAAGATGCCGGTTCTAGCTCACGGCGCTTTGGACTAACCTGCTCTCCAACTGCCAAAAATTCCCTCACTGCATTTGCATTATGTGCCTTTCGTCCAAATAACTTCTTCCCAACCAGTGGTAAGCCAGTAACCTCGGCTATGATTTTTTCTGTAACATCCACATGCAGTCCCCTGACCTCGGAGTGAGTATCAGTCAGGTTGAGGGCAAATTGTAATGCGGTTTCTGTGTCGAAACCGTTCAACCGTTCAAAGTATGCCATCCAACCTGCTGCTGTAAAAATATTAAGAACTTCTGCATTGGCACGTACAACTTTTGTATTTACTGGTTCATGTCAGACTTGGTTTCCCATTTTAATCCCTCCTCAAAGTTTAGAACGAATGCAATAATTTCCAGTCTAGAGGTGGAAGTTGAAGTTTTACGAACATGCAAAGGGTCATTGGGGTTCAAAAATAAGGTTTTAGGCAAGTCTGCGCCAGTATGAATATTCTGTTGAAATGACGAAGTTGGCAGAATTGGGGTAACAGGTGAAAATCGGGTAAGGTGACGAGAAATAAATACAACCATAATCCTGACATAATCCCTAGAGGTTAATTCGTATGGGTTCGTTAATCGAGGGTTACAACAGTACATAATCGTTATTACCGTATTTAATTTTCTGCCAAATCATGTAAAAGATGCGATCTGTACCTTTGCGTTTATGAGTTTTAGCCATGGATCAATCATTACAGCTAGTCGTCATCCTCGCGAGTGTGAATGCACATGTGCTGAAGTGATGTGGCCAACTCCACCTGGGCTGACAACTACTCAAGACACCCGAAATTTTCCTGCGTGGCAAGCCATGATTGGATCTTGTGGAGGGAGCAACAAAACTGATGCCAAATTGAATCATTATTGGCATCATCAATCAGAGAGCAGACAAACTGGCGGAGTCACAGCTGCTAGACTTAGCAAAATAAGCAAAAATGGTGGAGTCGCAGCTGTATGGAAGGAGCGGAAATGAAGTGGAAATAATGGAGTCGCAATTGCTGGATTTAGTAGAATAGTCAAGAATAGTGGAGTCGCAGCTACTGGGTTTAGCGGAATAGTAAAAAATAGTGGAGTCGCAGCTGCTGGGTTTAGAGGAATAGTCAAGAATAGTGGATTCGCAGCTGATGGGTTTAGCGGAATAGTCAAGTATAGTGGAGTCACAGCTGCTGGGTTTAGCGGAATAGTCAAGAATAGCGGAGTTGCAGCTGCTGAAATAGTAAGAATAGTCAAGGCTAGCGGAGTCGCACCTGCTGAAATAGTAAGAATAGTCAAGGATAGCGGAGTCGCAGCTGCTGCATTTGGCGGATTGGCTAGGAATAGCGGAGTCGCAGCTGTTGAAATAGTAAGAATGAGCAAGGTAAGGAGTCGCAGCTATGCAATATGAAGTAACAGGAAAATTTTCAGCTGACTACTGATAGGTAACAAATCATCCATCTTCTTAAAAAGAGATTTATTAGATCAGGAACAAATGCAAGGTGGTCGCAGTCGTCTGGCCCAATCACAACCATTATTCCTCCAATTAGTTCCTGCACAGAATTCTTCAGACAAACCCGATCAAATGCAAAATGAAAAAAAATAGATAAAATACAGAATGAAAGAAAAAAAATGGATTATTTATGTACAAATCATGTGGATATTGCAGTTCTTAAAATTTGACAGGGGTTGAGAAAAATCTCTGTCCCAGCGTTAGCTGATAGTCTGGATCACTTGCAACATGCGAAACGAAAGTTTCCCTTGAGATCGGCTTGTGATACAGTCGCAGCCGATGACCATTTGCGAATAATAGTACTTTGTTTTCATCAATGGTGATCAACCGGATTGTTCCATTATCAAATTCCCGATCTATCTGATAGGGGCCCAACCAACGGGTGCGCAATTTTCCTTTAAAGTCCCTCTTAAACCGTGAATCATACAACAGGGCCCAGTCCCCCTCTTGGAAGACTTTCTTCTTTATAAATCGATCATGCCACTTAGAGCGCTGTTGTTGGATTAAATCTGTATGATGTACTGTAGCTGTGCGCTTCTCATCCAATTCATTGAGCTGATTCAGTCGGTTCCTCCGTGCATCTGATAAATCCAGGTTTAATTCCACAACTGTTTTCAAGGTTCTGATTTCAAATTCAATTGGAAAAACAATGTTCTTACCATACAGTAACTCGTATGGGGAAAAACCAATGGTGTTATGCCACGTAGTACGATAGGCCCATAGTGCCTCTGGAAGCCTTTCAGCCCAATCTTTACGATGGCTCTTCACTGTTTTTGTCAGAATAGCCTCGATAACCTTGTTTGTGCTCTCCACTTGGCCATTGTCCTGTGGATGATATGGCGAGGTTATTCTGTGCTGAATATGAAATTTCTGTAACAGTGCTTCCATCTTGTGAGACACAAAATGTGGTCCACCATCTGTAATGATTTCCTTAGGTACTCCGAACCGAGTAAAAATATCTTCATATAGGAAATCAATCATAGCCCAATCATTGGCCTTAACCAAGGCTACAGCTTCTACCCATTTGGTCATGTAATTTGTGCAAACCAAGATGTGAAATTTTTGCTTTGAGGGAGGGTTGATAGGACCTACAAAATCTAGAGCCCACCTATCAAATGGTTCAACCACAAGCTGTGGCTGCAAAGGCATCTCATCTAATCTGTTGGGTTGGCCCATCCTTTGGAAGTTATCACATGCATGAACATACTTCTTTGCATCCTTGAACAATGTGGGCCATAAATAGCCCATTCTCAAAACTTTATGACCTATCCTTTTTTCAGCAAAATGTCCCCCACAGGGCTCATCATGGCAAGCTTTAAGAATACTAAATATTTCATCTTCTCTAACACATCTTCTAATCTCTAAATCAAGCCCTGTGTAGAAAAGATGTCCATCAATCCAGCAGTACCTAGCACTCTGTTGTATGATCTTCGTTTTTTCTCTCTTTGACAGATGTGATGGGAGCTTACCTGTAGCCAAAAGTTAGCAATATCTGCATACCATGGGGAATGAGCTGATACTGCAAACAAATGTTCGTCAGGGAAGGAATCTTCGATTGGTAAATTGTCATCACTGTTAGTAAGTCGAGATAAAAAATCTGCAACAACATTTTCCTTTCATGGTCTATCAATAATTGTGATATCAAATTCCTGTAACAGTAACAACCATCTAGTAACTCTAGCATTCATGATTGGTTTATTCATTAAATACTTGATAGCAAAATGATCAGTGTGCACAAAAGTAGAATATCCAGTAATATAATGTCTAAATTTGTTGATGGCATAAACAATGGAAAGAAATTCCTTTTCTGTGACAGTATAATTCAATTCAGCAGGAGACAAATTTTTACTAATGTAGTAAATAGCATAAGGAGCATTACCTTCCCGTTGTCCCAAAATTGCTCCAATGGCAGTATCTGAAGCATATGAAGAAATGTGAAAAGACAGATCCCAATTGGGTCCTCGTAAGATGGGTGCTGTAGACAGCCTTCTCTTTAGCTCAGTAAACGCTATTTGGCATGCACCATTCTAGACAAACTGTGCATCCTTCATCAACAGAGTGAATAGAGGAGAAGGTAGTTTGGAAATTTTTTTTATGAACCTTCTGTAATAGCCAGCATGTCCCAAGAAGCTACGTACATCCTTCTGTGTTCCAGGAGTTGGTATATTTTCAATTACCTTGATTTTGGATGGATCTACCTGGCTATTGTCAGAAGAGATGAAGTGCCCCAACACTATGCCTTCACTCATCATCATGTGGCACTTTTCAGTGCTTAAAGAGAGTTGGCTTTGTTCACAACGTTTCAAGACCTTTTCTAAATTCTTCAGTGCTTCTTCATAAATATCACCATATGGAGTAAAGTCATCCATAAAAATTTCCATTCAATCATTCACCATTTTTGAAAAGATTCCAATCACTGCTCTCTAAAATGTAGTTGGTGTATTGCACAACCCAAAAGGAAGTACTCGGTATGCAACAGTCCCCCATGGACAGGTGAAAGTGGTTTTGTCCTAGTCTTCTAGAGCAATCTGGATTTGATTATAGCCAATAAAGCCATCTAGAAAGGAAAAATACTTTTTCCCAGACAAGGTATCAAGGACCTGATCGATGAAAGGTAAGGGAAAATGGTCTTTTTGTGTTGCTTTGTTCAATTCTCTATAATCCACGCAGACCCTCCATTTCCCATTCTTCTTTGGCACAATCACAAGTGGAGAAACCCACTCACTGTCTGAAATCGGGTATATGAATCCTACTTCCAAAAGTTTTTGGATTTCTTCTTTCACTATGTCCCTTAGGTTCGGGTTCATCCTTCGTTGTGGTTGACATACAGGCCTGGAGTCGCTCTTAATATAAATGTGATGGGTGCACAAATGAGAAGGAATTCCTTTCATGTCTGTGTAGTACTCCCAAGCGAAAGCTCCCCTACGCTGTTTCAGCAGAGTGACTAGCTGTTCTAGCTCGCTAGGTGCCAGATTAGGATTGATATTCAATGTTTTTCCTGGCCCAATTTCTACTGGAACACTCTTCGAATTCTTAAGTACTAGAATTATACTGTCATCACCGATTAGAGTTTCTTCTGTAATATTTTCTTGTTCTGTTGCAGCTGGAGTATTGTCCAAGATCTGATAGATATTTTTATTGACTGACGTGGGCTCATTGATGAAACTATTAATGGCATCATCCTCTGTTTCATCTTTAAATGTTAAGGCTCTCCCTATGGTTAATAATGGATGCACACCGTCTTCCTACAAATCTTCCCATAATGGAATCTCAACTTCTGTGCTTGGTTAAGTTGGAGGGTACAGGGTTAGGCTCTTGATCTCAGTTCTGTCTGAAATGGTCATAGATCCTGACTGACATCTGATACAGGCATCTGCTGTGGCCAACCACGGTCTTCCCAGGATCAGTGGGTGTCCCCCCAACTGGGATTTCGGCTGTAACACCAAGAAATCCACAGGGTATTCCCATCAATCGACTGAGATCACAAGGTCATCTAGGATCCCTTCAGGCTTGATCGTTGATCTATCAGCAAGTTCCAAAATAGTAGGGGCTGGACGAAGATTAGTGAGTCCCAAATTCTTCACAGTTTCTATGGTCATAACGTTAATAGCTGCGCCTAAATCCACCAAGACATTTGGAATTTGTGTGTTCCCTATGTGAATTGTAACAATCGAGTTCCCAAGGTCATCGTATTTTTCCATAGGGGCCTTTCCCATTATTAATTCGGAAAGTTTTCCCAGTACGTGGACAGTGGGAGGATCCCTGGGCCTTCTTCCTGGTTTCTTGACACATAAGTCTTTAACGGTCTTGGCAGAAATGGGCACATCATGGAGGGCCTGTAACAGTGGAATTTTAACATACAAATTTTTCAATTCGCCCACGAGATCAAATCGGGGCTGTTCCACTATTTTCTGCAGGGCCAATCATTCAGGGTATGGTGGTTCTCTATTCAACTGTGTAGGCCGTGACACATCGTGTGTTACTTTATGAGTTTCAAATACTATTTCAGTAGGAGTATCAACATCCTCAATAATGGGGCTTGCTGAATTAACCATGTTCTCATAGTGCTGATTTACTCCAGTTTCAATCACTGGGGATGAAACATCCTCAGTGATAATATGTTCCACCACCCTTCCTGATCGTAATTGTATATCATTGCAGGGAATCTGGGTGATGGAATACGCAGGCATGTTGGCAGTCTCAAATTGATGGACTACTTTATTGTTTGGGTTCGGGTTAGGTTGTGCAAGTAGTTGTGGTCGAAGTGGTGCATTCATAGGTGAGACATTGTTTTGGAAAGGGAGCTGTGGTTGCTAATACTGTTAGTGTTGATACTGCTGATGCTGATACTGTTGAGGAGGGTACTATTGATACTGAGTCTGGTGATGGGGAAAGTTATTTCCTTGGTAAGAATTTCTCCAGTTGGAATTCCAAGGAGGATGGTTTGACTGCTGTGACCATGGTGTCCATGAATTAGGATTTTGCATTGGGTTCTAAGATGGATGCCACTTGTTGTTAGAATAATGTGAAGGGAATTGTGTATTCATATTATGCATATTGTTCATTCCATTCATATTATTTAGAAAAAATGTTGGGTCTGGATTCATACCTTGGTTTCGAGGATGCCATGGTTTCTTCTGTGCCATGAAGTATGCTAGCTCCACATCCAGAATGGATTCCTGCAGGACTGCTTTAACCTTAGGTAAGGAAGGACATTCCTTAGTATCATGCTCGAGTTCACATATCCTACATACCTCTGCTTTGTCTAACGAGCATTCCTTCAGTGGGTGCTTTTTCCTACATCTAGGATAGAATACACCAAGTGTAAGATATTCTACCACTTTCTTCTTCTTTGCTCTCATGACATCTAACTCTGAGGAAATGGAGCTCATCATGTCAATTTTAAAATTCTCCAGTAAATTGCCTATTTTTGCTCGAGTGGTCCCTCCACTAGCTGACTTCTGAGTCCTAGTGAAGACATCCTGGTCTCGGTCTTTGTCTAGTTTGCTGGTTCTGGAGGATCCCCTGGAGTACCTTCAACATAATTCAACAATCTTTTCGAAAGGGTCCTTCGAGATATCCACTTTTCCTAGCAGATTTAACATATCAAGGCAATATTCTCTGATTACTCTTAGTAAGATAATCTTGAGCACATCCTTTCCAATCTCAGCATGACCAGATATTTGTAAATTGTACAATAATATTTCCACAAAGTCTTCCAAACTTTCTTCATCCTTCTGAAATTTTAAACAGCTCCTCTTTTCTATCCCTAGTTCTGCAATATTCTTGGTACTTAGAAAGGAAGGTGTTTTTCATTTGGTCCCAAGTAGTAATGGTCTCACGAACCAGACTCATGAACCAGCGCAAAGCATTTCCTTTCAAGGTGGCTGGGAATAACTTCAGTTTCTGAGCACTAGAGGTGTAATCATAGCTACAACAGAGGATATCAAACTCAAAAAGAAACTCATCAGGATCCTTAGAGGACTTACCATGAAAATTCGGGAGAACTGATGGTGAGATGTTTTTCATAGGAGCTGCTCCAGCTATCTGGAGGATAGGGAATTTTAATGTAGCCACAGTATTACCAGGCTGATTATTTTCTCCTTCTTCTTCCTGGTTATTCCCATGTTCGTTCTCGCCCTCCTGTTCTCTACTAGCCATGGTTCTAGTCCAAAATTCAACAGCTTCCTTTATGTGTCCTTCCTCTACTTTAGCTTCTTCCTCTCTTCTCCTCTCTTCTTCTCGCCTTCTCTCTTCCTCTGCTATTCGACGAGTCTCCAACCACACCTCTTTAGTAACTCTGGTTCCGTCGATATGATAGATCTCCTCTCTATCTGGTGCACCTACAGCGCTTCCCTTATCTTCAAGAGGTTTACTTTCTGCAACAGGAGTTGAAGGTCCCGTTGTATTCTCCATTGTGGATGCTAAATGTTCAAGATAGGGAGGAATAGAATTTCCTTCGCTTGTAGAGTTCCACGGTGGTCTAGTGGAAGAATTAGCTCTAGCAATTATCTCATCAATGTATGTGTGTCTTCCCTGACCTGCATTACGACCTCGACCTCTTCCACCTGCAATGTTAGTATTCAAAGGGGGTTCCCGATTTGTTTTTCTTGTATTCATGCATGCTGTAAATAATTGAACTAAAATAAAAGAAAATGAAACCAACTACTAACTCTGTCTATCTATTCCCATCCTCGGCAACGACACCAAAATGTTGGTCACCCTATATGTCAATTAATTAAAGCTAACACACAGGATGGTCAATATAAATTGTCAAAACCAGGGAGGTCTTTTATTTCAATGGTAATAAGCATAATTTGTGCATAAACATGTCAAGCAGTTGATTTACTAAATGTAGATAATGATCCTACCAGTCTACCTAGCCAAACTCACTCCAGAAAGTAGACTAAGCTAATTCACACATCTAGGGAATTGATTGAAACTAACTTCCTACAGAAATCACCCAGCAGTTATAAAATTAAGAATAGAAATAAACCACATTACTTTTGCAAGAAGTTAAATCCTATAATTATCAAACTACAATAATTGATCTTTACCAAAGTTATCTATCTAGCAGCTACTGTTCCTCAATCTTAATATGCCTACTTTAAATCAATTGAATATACAACGGCAACCAGAATCTAAAGCTTGAACTCTAACTGATAATTACTGGAAATCCTAGAAAGCATAAACAACTAAAAGATATTGGAATTGAGCTTGGATGTTACAGCTGATTCAAACACACATGCATTAAATGAATTATCCTACACACTCGACTGTCACACCAATCTGCTACAACTATTCAAGATGCAATTGTGAACTACCAAAAGGAAAGCTAATCTCTGTTGCATCTAACAGTAACATCTGCAATAACTCCACACCACAGGACAGAAAGAAAGATAAATTACCCTACCTACTTTAACTGGCTATCTTTGTGAGAAGGCGGGCTCTGGCCTTCTAACAGAGATGCCGAGAATCACAACAAATTAAGACACAGAAATGAAGAACTATGCTCTCATATTATCGATGGAAATTGACAGTATCAACGCTCTATTACAGATTATACAAAATCGTAATTGTCCAACCCCAGGATACGAGATCCTTTGCATATTTATACATTGAAAGTACAGATCACGATCCACTAGACTCATGCAGCAATGAAGATCTATGATCTTCATGTTGCGGAGTTACAACTAACTGTTACAGCCGCATTAAACAAGGCTATTACTCATCAAGGAGTTGTTACTCCAATAATCAATGGATCAACGGATTTGGCAGTATGGAATACAATCTGGCTGTCGCAGCTGGGTTTTGTTTCAGTGGAAGTCTATTAGAGATTCTCATGGATGAATGTGCTGTCCCTTAGAGTTATGACGAGTTGGTGCTTTGAAGAGTAACAGTTGGCGCCATTTGGCTGATACACCTGTGCTTTAGACCTTGACTAAATAAAATCACACAGATCAGCATAAACCAAGGACTAAGATCCATAATATTTAACAATCTTAGGCATAAAATAAATAAAGCAATAACGAATTATACCTGTCAATATTATTGATTGATCTGGAGAAAGACATGGATATAGCTTATGAAAGTAGGATGAAATCAGGGAAAAATGATGTAATAAGGATGGCCAAAAAGGGGCATTTCCTAGACCCAACAATATTGTTGGTCGAAAATCCATGCCCCTTCCGAACCACGCCAAATTCCTTCGCAACTTCGGCGGAGAGACCTCTATCCTGCGACCTCTTTACCATTAGTTCCACGAGGTCCTCGCCGCGCTTGTTCAAGTTTGTGATTTGATGTATCAGGTCGATACTAATATCGATGCACGTATCCAGCCATAGGAATCCTTCATGCACGCAAGACAGCAACGCACGCACTACCCCCCAATACTCAGCACTTTTAGGAAAATGGGGCATTTGCAACAGATTCAATAACCTTGATGGTTGGAGGGTCTTTAGCCAATCCTGGACCTGCAAGATTTCGGCACCAGTCTTCTCATCCACTACCCGGTCAATGTATCTGTCAGGTTGAAACTATGGATAGTTCTTCTATTTTTCCAATGTGTTCTCTAGCAGATCATGGTCCTCCAATTTGCAGTTCGGCATTTCGCCGAGTAATTTCTCCCCAATATTCACCTGAGTAGAAATAAATGGAACCGAGATTTCGTATAGGGCATTTTTATCCAAATGCACCGGTGGTGCGTCATCTTTTCGTGGAATGATATAGTCTGGAACCAGATAGATGGGCTGGTTCTGAACTGTAGCCAACTTCTGTTTCACTGGTGTTCCTGACCCAGCCTGTTCTACAGCTGGTTCCTTCCCCTTGCTGGCCCCTACAGCCTGCCTTGCTGAACTTCTGGACGAAGCTCCCTTCTTTGTCATCATAAATCCTAGAACTCCTGATGGTTGAAACCTGCTTAGCACTTCCTGCAACTCAACCTGCTCACTCATACACTGCTCAGTTCGCTTGGATCTCTAGTAGCTCCAACAACAATGCACAACAGTTCGTAAAGCAGATAAGTGGCCAAGTGAGGCCATATTTATAGCCTTAGCTGGTCTGCGACGTGGCCTTCGGCGGTTGCTGAGGCACTGAATTCCATATTCATTATCAACTCATGCCTATGATCTCGTCCCTATCATTCGATCCTCATCATCATGCCATTGTTGTCTCTTTAAATGTGAAAAGGTTTCTAGGCAGGCTAGCGCATCAACTCCGTCGAGTCATCGTTAAATGTTCAACCTGCAAGCCGAATTCCGGTACTATATTTGTTATTTTGGCCTTTATGGCGTCCGAAAGTGTCGCATCTGCCCTAAAGTTTGAAGTACGCCCTTGCCGCCAATTTGGTTAACAACCCACTAACTGGCCGACGATTGCAGCGGTAGTAGCTTACCTGTGCGATTAGTATTTTGACATGCACTGCGTAACTACTTTCTTCGTTTTTTTTTTTTTTTTGTGCACGCGCGCAACTTCAGCAATGTTGTGCGTTCAACCTACCTTGATCATACAGGATTCTGCGCAGCCGAACTATCGCGACAAAGCTTTAGTCTGCTAACATTTATCATTCTTGGCAAGGTATGTTTGGCTAATGTAGCTAACTGGACTGCGCCACCATTAGTAACATGCATTACAATATACGGGCCAAGCCAATGCATTTTAATCTTTCTAGGAAATTTCATGAATTTTCTATCATACAGGAGGACTAGATCACCTACTTGGAAAGACTTGTTCTTGATGTGGCGATCATGCCAAGCTTTTTCGTGCTCTTTCTGTACTTGTTGGTGGAAGCCTGCGACGAAGCGATCATCCTCCATTCCAACCAAGTGTAGGAGCCTTTCTTCTAGCGCTGCGCGGTATGCCATGCCTGTAAACGCAACTATTCCCAAGCTGGGAACAATATACTCCATTGGAATTATTGCTTCTTTCCCATAAGCCAATCTAAAAGGTGTATGGTCTGTCAATTTCTTGCATGTGGTCCTGTATGCCCATAATACAAATGGAATGCGTAGGTCCCAATCATCCCGATTGATGTTGCATATCTTGGTTAGTGCATTCTCCAACACTTTGTTGAATGCTTCAATAGTTCCATTCACCTATGGATGATAAGGCGTGCTGCGCTGATGATGAACGTGGAACTCTTCGGTCAAAGCTTCGATGGTTTTATTCAGAAAATGAGTGCCTTGATCACTCATCAAAATCATCGGGCATTTGAACCTTGTAAGGATATTTTAAAAAATGAACTCTGCGGCTGTAGCTGCACTACAGTCTTTCACTGGCTTCGCTTCTGCCCATCTAGTGAGGTAGTCAGTTGCAGCAATAATGTACCTCGCACCAGTTCTTTTCCCGGGTGGGTTAATAGGACCCACAAAATCAATGGCCCATTTCCTAAAGGCCTGCAATGTCAATTATGGATTTAATGGCATTTCATCTCTGCATGATGGATTTCCTGTCCTTTGACAAACATCGTAGCTCTAGCAATGTTCCTTCGAATCCTTATGAATCGTAGGCCACCATAGCCCTGCGCGCCATATCTTCTACGCAGTAGCTCTCCCTGCATAGTGACCTCCCGCGACTCCTGAGTGTGCATCGGTCAATATGAATGGTTTCTCATGCTCTAATACATATCTACACAGTACTACATCCGGTCCCATCTTGTATGTCTGACCTGCGATTATAGTGAAGTCTGTTGTCCGCACTACCAGTTGCTTCTTTTGCTGCGTAGTGAAATCCTTAGGTGCCATCCTTGTAGTAAAAAATTCAATGCTATCCTTATAATAATCATCAGCAACCTGTATAGAAAACAACTGCGCATCAGGCAGATTGTCCTCCAGATTTGTAGGCTCCTCTCCTGACACAATCCTTGATAGATGACCAGGTCCTAAACTCAACCTGCCCAGCTTAACCACAATTTCAAAGTCATACTCCTGAAAGAGTAGTAACCATCTACATATGCGCCCCCTAACATTGGCTTATTGATTAGGTATTTCAAAGCAGAATGGTCAGTGAAGATAGAGAAATGCACACCAAGCAAGTAATTCCTGAACTTCTGTAGTGCGTAGATCATAGTGAGTCCTTCTCGCTCAGTAGTGGTATAGTTCTTCTCAGCGGATGATAACTTTCTGCAGGAAAATGCAATGGGATGATCAATACCTCCCTCTCCTGGTTGAGCAAGAACCATGCCCAATGCTATACATGAAGCATCAACATGGACATGAAATGGCTTCTCCCAATCTGGAAAAACTAGGATCGACGCAGTAACCATCTTTTCTTTCAGTGTGTCAAAGCCTTGTTCGCATCCTTCATTCCAAATCAATGGCGCATCTTTCTTTAACAATTTCTCCATAGCTGCGGTTATCTGCGCATACCCTTTGATGAAATTCCTGTAATAACTGGTATGCCCCAATGTAGTGCGCAACTGCTTGACAAAATTTGGTGTGGGAAAATTTACAATGACTGCGATATTTGCAGGATCAACCATCAGGCCCTGTTTGCACACAATGTGGCCCAACAAAATTCCATAGGGAACACAGAAAACACATTTCTTCAGATTCAATGAAATTTAATGTTGTCTGCATTTTTCCAGCATCATCTTGAGGTTCGCAGCATGGTTCTTCACTAAACTGAAAATGGTCCAATCATCAAAATAAACCTCTAAAAACTTATGTATGAAGTCTTTAAATGTTGTGACGACCACTCAAGAAAATATGGCAGGTTCGTTCTTCAGACCAAAAGGCATCACTGTGTACTGGAATGACCCCTATTCTATAGCAAAAGTAGTCTTGTGCCTATCTACTCAATCATTCCTGATATGATGGCATCCCGAGAATCCATTAATAAAAGAATACGACTCATTGCCTCCAATGTTATCTAGCACTTCATCTGTAAAAGGTGTAGGAAATGGGTCATGCATCGAAGTGTCATTCAGCTTTCTAAGATCCACACAGATCTTGATCTCACCCTTTGTTTTCGTATCCTAAATAACCATTGGGATTATCCACTCAGATTCTTCAACTGCCTCAATGATCCCTGCATCGATCATCTTATCGAGTTCTTCCTTAACTCGTTCTTTGTAGCGCGGGTTTAGTCTATACGGTCTTTGCTTCAAAGGTTTTGCTCCAGGCTTAAGAGGAATTTTTGTCACTCCTAAGTCTCCCATAATACCTTACCTTTCATCTTTGTGAACTTGGTCGGGAATAATTATCGATATTCCCACAGTATGCCCGCGACCTCCTCAACTGTGTCTTCATCCCAGTAGTCTTCGATAGCTGCGAACTTTGGCTCTTCGCTAGTGCCAATGTTCACTTTTCTTGTTTTCACAGGTCCACTCATATCTGGAATTTCCAGTGGAGGTCCTTCTACCTTGTGTGATCCTTCTGATTAGGTATCTGTATGTTGTGTGGGTCCTCCTCATCACTATCTTCTTTATCCTCGCATTCCTCAACGATGTGATAATAGTCAAGAGCATGCTCTAGCTGCTCCTTCCATTCTGGTTGTAGGCACACACGTACGCTGTTTGCTCCAAAGAATTCTTCTAGCGTCATGTTTCCCTGCGTGCAGTCTGGTTTGAATATTATTTCCTTAAGAACCTACAATGCATCATTGATACTCGGATGTTCGTCTTCGAAACTGAAATCCTACTGGAAGCTCGCAGTTAGGCCAGACCAGTCTGCTGTACCTCTGCGCAACTCCAGGTCTAGGTACCACTTCTTCGGAATCAGTTCTTCCAGCATATGCACAAATAGATGCACCCATTCTGTCTGTGGTCTTTCCACCCAAGCTTGTGAACAAGTTTCAATATGATCCCTTGGATCCGTCTGTCCATTATATTTTGCAAAAGGTAGTGTAACCTTCTCAGAAAACTTGATTTGCATCTTAATTCTGCATTGATCCCATGTTGTCAGTGTCTGCTTATGCACAACCCACCATCTGGCTGTTGTCTCGCGCAGTACCATGTATAATGCCGATATACGGTATTCATCTGCAACTGCTGTAGTATATTCCTTGATAAAGCAATAAACATTAGATAAACCATCAAAGGCAGGGATTGGAGTTACCTCTTTTCCAATCCAGCGGAGTGACTTCGTGATCCACGCGCATCTCCGGCAGATACTTCATGCAATCTGCTTTGCCAATTTTCCAGTCCTGCATTAGAGTCTGAGATGCACAAGCTGTCATAGCGCCAGCTGAGTGTTCCATCTGCAATTGGATTAATATAGTTAGTAGCATTGGTCGTCATCTTGTAAATACGGTCCAAGTCTTGGGCTCTAGATTCCTCCTGAATTGGTTCAACATATCGTTCACCCTGCAAGGGTTCCAATGGCATGATGACCCTTATATCATTGCCTTCAAATATCATTTTCATAGTATTTAAATCAATAATGGCAGAGTTAGTCATTTCCCAATCAATACCCAGAAGTGCCGGATAAGGATGGTTGTCATCCACAATTTAAATTACTTCGAAATCTGCATAGCTGCGCACTCCGTCAATGTCAACAATGGTGTTGTGTAACCTCCCCAAAGGTATAATTATCCCTTGATTAGCCATTCTTAACTGTAGAGGTGACCACTGTAAATTTGGTCTGCCCATCTTATGCCATGTCTGCTTGGTCAAGACATTTACTTTGGATCCAATATCAAGAATGATCTCATCCATCTCATAGTCCCCAATCTGTGTAGTGAGCCTCATTTCCCTTCCTGTTCTTTTGGGAGTCCTAATATTATGGAATGCACCATGGGAATCCCCCTTCTCACTGCGTGGCTCATACTTCCTAAGTATTTTTTCAAATTTCATGAAAACATCTGCGCTCTTCAATAAATTCATGTAGCTCCGTAGGAACTGCGTAATAGAGGTCCCTGTATCTATTGCAGCGCTTGTCTGATCATATGCCGCTGGTATATCCTCTATTACTGGTACTTCACTGTGCAACTGGGTTCTCGGTGAGGTGGGTGGTGGTGTTTTAAACATGTTCCGTGCTTCTTCAAATGCTCCCTTATTTTTCTATAAGTCCAAGCCAGGTGTTTTCCCAGGAGCTTTTCTAATCCATACCAATTCACCAGGATTTTGCTTAGGATCGCACGTTCTAGAAGTCGAAGCTTCTGCGCCTCCATCCCTTCCTGTATCAGCACCACTTTGCGTTACCATGTTTACACTTGGATCCACAGTTCTTCTCTCTGCTGTGATTAACTGAATGTTGGGATTCGACGGTTCTATCCTTCTTCGTTTCTACATTTCTACCTCAAGCACATGACAATCTTCAATGATATGCTCAAATGATTTACAATAACTACAGGTAGTGCATGGGTTGGTACAATCTCTATATACATGGCCTAGTTGGCCACAATTATAACAAATTACCTGGTTGCGGCCTCTTCCTTGGGCTGTGCCGGCATTTATTCCTCTCCCGTGGTATCCACCACCACGGCCTCTATATCCACCCATCTCATAGTGAGCATTATCTTGTTTTGGATGATTTTCTTCTTGGACGCGGTACATTCCAGCACCTCACATCGCTTCCATATCGCGCTTTCTTTCATTCATGAGCTCATATGCACGGTAGTTGGATTCGTCATGTCCAACTGATTTACAGAAATTACAATATAAGTTTTTTGGTGTTTTTACATATTTCTGTATGAGATAACAGTCCTCTGGTCTGTGTCCTCTGCTTCTGCAGATTTCACACCATGGTGCCTGGTTCTGATTCATCGGGTTCGGCGCATCACTATTGAGATAATCTTGAAATAAGGGGCAATGTTCTCTGGTGTGGCCTTCTACCTTACATCATGTACACCGGATCTCATGCCTATGTTCATATCTTTGTTCCTTTCCATTCTTCATAGCTTGTAATTCTAATGTCAAGGTAGTCAACTGGTTCTAGGTCTGAGACATCCCAGAACTAGTCTCACCGATCGGTGAAGCCTCTAGCTTCATCGCGATCTCTAAGGCCTTTGACTGCGATGCAACCTTTTGATGCATCAATGGTTGTCTGATGTGGGGCAACAACGCAGCGATGAACCATTCTTGATGCTGTTGTGGAGCTATAACAAAGCTCACTTGGTCCAACAATGTCTTAAACTTTTGGTCAAATTCCCAGACCGTTTCAGTAGGTTTCTGCTTAATTTCTTTTAACTCTGTTATGCACTGCGACTCAGATTTCGGTTTCTTAAACTCTGCTACAAGGGAAGCCTTAATTTCTGTTAGGGTTCTCAGTTGTTCCTGAGAATATTTCATAAACCAATGCAAGGCGTGGTCTCTGAAAGTGGTGATGAGCTGCACTCTCTTCACAGCATCATCCTGAACTTGCTTTACACTCCATACAGCTTCACATAGAAACCAGTGTTAATCAGGGTATTCTAGACCCGTTCCTTTGAATATCGATAGTTTTATATCATTATCTGTCATTCTCCTTATTGGTTGTATAGCACCCTGAGTAGTATTCTGATTCTGCGTGGTGTTCTGAGCGAAAAAAGTAAATGTGGTACTCGGGATAGTGCTAGGAATACTACTCTGTAGAATATTGTGAGACTGGGTATTCTGAACTGGAATAGTCTGAGTCGGAATGGTCTGAGCACCTACTCTTGTGGTGTTACTGGTATTGACGTTCTGCGGACTGGGCTGCGCTACCCTCGCAGCGGGTGGATTCCGAGATGTGGGTTGCGCGGTATTTTCAACCGGCGGGTTCTGAGGTGTGATAGGGTGGATGGTGGCTGATGACGGTGCGGTCTGATTGTTAAGGTCACATGGGAGTTTGGTATTCACGCGGAGTCCAGGTCCTCCGGGATTCTTCTCTTTATTAAACTTATATCTCTTTCTACTTCTCAGATTATGGGTTTCTTCGTCAGAATCACTATATATACTTTCGACCATGACAGATTCAAAAATATTACTGCATTCTTAAAACGCCTTTCTCAGTTAAGAGAATTTTAATGTTTAGACTAAGATTGTTCAGGTACTTAACTCTGAATCCTTCGGAAAAGTATGCTTCAGCTTGGCTATAGGATTTCAGCGTGTCAACAGCAAATTCTATTACAAATCCTTCAAGTATGCTATCAACCCAGAAGTCGACTCCTTGCGACTGTGGGATGTCTATTGCTTTGAGCTGCGCTGTGAGCTCTGGAGTCCACTCTGTAGGTACTCCCCTTTGAAAACAATTTTTCCTTTCTGTGAGTCGCGATATCCACTCGTGCAGCTCGTTTCCAAACGAAGCCCAGAATATCTCGTGAATATATTTCCACAAATATCTGTTCAACCACTCTACAACAGAGAGACATGGGTGTCTATTCTCTTTCTTTGCAAAATCTCTTTCAATCTTATTGCACCAGTCCCAGATCTCTTTCTTTTCAGGATGCCAATTGTTTGAACCCAATGGGAATTGGTATTCTTCATCGCACATTTGTTGACCAACGCGACCTCGGTCGACAGGGGTTTGCCTCATTGTCGACACATACCGCAGTCTCCCTGGGCACCAGCCCGAGCAAGTTCAAGCCCACCTAGCAACACCCGTAGAGCAAATGAGGTCTCACCCGAGGTGTCCAGGAAGAGCAGATGGAACCATGTTTCTGCCGAGGGAGTAGGCGAGTTGTGGCTACACGGACTGGCTCTATTGCAGTACTTAGACATAAACTTTAAACATTCGACATGGAGTTAAAACATATTACTTAATTGCAGCATTTCTCATCATAGCACAATAAGCAGATATTGCATCAAGAAAATATAACAACATTCATATATTGCAACATTGCACAAAGATCATACCAAAACATCATCATTATATTACCATCACAGTCGTATACCAGAAGCAAAACATAGATCTCTATCCGCATACATTTCCTTCTCTCTTCCTCTCACTTCTCTCCCTCTCTATATCTCTAACACTTACAACTCTCATCTATTTATAGGCTTCTGCCATTACAATGTTTGTCCACTTACTAACGACTTCCTAACTGAAACTATAGAAAAATGACCCAATGTCTAACTGACTCGGTCCAATTGACCCAAAAACCCGCATACCATGGTACAACTGACTCAATATTACATAACAGGTGGTCCAAGTGACCCCAAAACTCGCCAACCATGGTATACTTTAACACAAAATATTCCTCCTGCGATCTCATCCAATGTGTTGCAGCGTTAGCAGTACTGCGACATTTCCTCATCGAACCACCTGCCAATAGGCCCCCAACAAAATCTTGTGGCTTGCCCTCGAGCGACGTGAACTGCTGGACATCGTACACGCCGTGGTCTTTACTTTGAAGTCTGCATACGGCTTTATGAGATTGCTTCAACTATTGTTGCTGTCTGGATCACACGGTGTTGTTCTGCTCCTTCTGCTACATTGATCGTCGACTCGATGTCATGTACTTCTCACCCGAAAGTGGTCATCACCCAACTTGATATCATGTACCTCTCAAACTCATCCTCGAGTCTCTGTGAAGGGTACAGATGGGAAGGAAAAGAGGAGGAACAGTACCAAGGTGCGAAATCAACAGATGACTCTGGGACACCTGTTTTGCACCGGCAAACGGCTCCTACTATGGTTGAGGAGCTACCTCCCCAACCATCTCATTGGTCAAGAAGAGCGCAACCCTTTGAACCACTACTGCATACTTAAATGTACTGGACCAGCCCTCAGCTCAGTCATACCACAGTGCAAGTGCACCCGCTATGTCAAGGCGCTCAGGGACACTCGTTGTTTGGGCTCACAGGGCCCCTAGGGTGCTGCCACGGGAGATGAAGTGAAGCATTTCCATAGCCTCCTTTGAATTCCTCACAACTCAACTCACAAACTGATCTAACCGCATAACCACTCTATTTTGGAAAGACTTCTTTGTAGCGAACTACCGTCTGCCTTTGCTACTTATAGCCAGACCATTCCTGGGTCACGACGGTGGGAATGATGCCCCACTACCTCGCATCTGTGTGTGTGAAACCACCGAATTACGTAGCAGGTGGCGACCATGCTGCCACCGAAGATCCCACGTGCCAACGTGTGAGCAATCTCCTCACATCTTTCTGATCGTACCGGTCCAGTGTGCCATGTGAAAAACATACCGTCGTTAGGTGGTAACCGGGCTGACATTGTGAGGCACAATCATGTATAGGGAGGATGGCACAGGGTTGCAAGATATTAAAAAAATAGTAATCATTGCCCCGTGCCCCCAAATCCCCCGTAATAAGCACAAAAGCCTGCACTAATCCAACCAAATTCTTTATTAATGACACAAATCCGACATCGATCCTGTCCACCGATCAGGCGGATTCACCATTAATGCCCATCATTCGAACAACACCGTTAATTAACTGTCTAAAATTTTGGCATTTATTACTGATTTGACCTGGTCGCAATGCGACCATGTGTCTCCGACTGCTCCGAACTTACGGTACAAGCCTCCCTGCTTGTGCATTCCATCTTATGTTGGTGTGCCATCTGCCACCAAGCAACCTACAACACACATTTTTTTTTTTCAATGCAACTCAAGCATCGCACTGTTCCAAGCCCGACCGATAGGGCTTCAACCTGTGACCATTTACCATCTTAGGGAGCATCGCCCCATCCAACTGCTGCAACTGAACCGCGCCAGCTAAAGTAATACTACTGATGCGATAGGGACCCAGCCAATGCATCTGTAACTTCCTTGGATGTTTCATAAATTTGCTGTCGTACAACAGCACCAAGTCACCCTGCTGAAACTGTTTATTTTTGATGTGGCGATCATGCCATGCCTTCTGTCGATCCTTCTCGACCCCTTGGTGGAAGCCAGTGATAAATCGATCTTCTTCCAGCTGTACTAGTTGTGCCAGATGTTCATCTAATGTTGCGACATCGTCCATACCCGTAATATCCGCAACCCGCAGACTCGGAACAATGTACTCCATTGTCATAATCGTTTCTTTCCCATATACCATCCTAAAAGGTGTCTGACCAGTCAACCTTTTACATGTGGTGCGATAGGCCCACAATACTGCAGGGATTTTCAGATCCCAATCGTCGCGGTTCACATTGCACACCATTGTCAGTGCATTCTCCAAGACCTTGTTAAATGCCTCCACCGTCCCATTTTCCTATGGGTGATAGGGTGTACTCTTCTTATGATGTATCTGCACCTCCTCTGTCAATGCGCTGATGGTGCGATTAAGAAAGTGACTGCCTTGATCACTCAGCAATGTCTTGGGGAAGCCGAAACGAGTGATAATGTGATCAAACAAAAACCGATCAGCCGTCGCTGCGGAACAATCAACGACAGGTGCCGCCTCGGCCCACCGGGTCAAGTACTCTATCGTCATGATGATATACCACGCACTTGTGCATTTCCCTGGTGGATTGATCAGTCCTACAAAATCCACAACCCATTTGTCGAACAGTTGCAATGTGATTTGAGGCATCAACGACATCTCATCGTATTTGGACGGTTTTCTAGTTCGCTGACAAACATCGCAAGACCACGCATATTCTGTCGGATCATTATGTAATGTGGGCCACCAGATTCCTGCACGTAGTACCTTACTAGCAGTCGCCCGACCACCATAGTGTCCTCCTGCTACTCCTCCATGTGCTTCTGCCAGTATCAGCGCTTTCTCATGCAGCAAGACACATCTGCGCAATATCTCATCAGCGCCCAGTTTATACAACTCTCCTGCAATGAGCTGGAAGTCTGCAGCCTTGAATACCAATTTATTCTTTTGCCTGGTGGTGAACTCATCTAGTGCAGTACCCGTTGTCAGAAACTGGATGATGTCATCAAAATAGTCATCAACAATGTCAACCTTAAATAGTTGGGTGTCCAACAACCCCTCTTCGATATTAGTTGATTCCTCCCATGTATCAATCCACGATAGATGATTAGGACCAGCATTCAATTGGCCTAGCTTCACAATGACTTCAAAATTAAACTCTTGAAAAAGAAGTAGCCAACGGCATATATTCCCCCCCAACACAGGCTTATTGACTAGGTATTTCAACGTGGAATGGACAATGAACATTTTAAAATGCCCACCCAACAAATAGTGCCTGAACTTCTGCAACGCATAAACCATTTCCAGACCTTCCCGCTCAGTGGTGGTGTAGTTGCGTTCAGTGAACGACAAATTCTGACTAGTGAAAGCAATGGGGTGATCAAGATCACCTGGCCGGGATGAGCCAATGCTACTCCCAATGCGATTGATGAGGCATCCACATGTACATGGAACTCCTTACTCCAATCCGAAAATACCAGTATTGGTGCCGAAGCCATCTTCATCTTCAGTGTGTCGAAACTATCTTGACATTTCGGAGTCCATTGAAATAGCGCATCTTTCTTCAACAATTTATCCATAGGGGCAGTAATCGAAGCATAACCCCTGATAAAATTTCGGTAATATCCCGTATGGCCTAAAGTTGCTTGCAACTGCTTAATGGTGGTGGGAAGTTGCAAACCCAAAATGAGCGCAATTTTGGCTGGATCAACTAGCAATGCCTGTTTACACACGACATGACCCAACAAGATCCCAAACGATGCACAAAAAATACATTTCTTCAAATTCAGCGATATTTGGTGCTGTCGGCATCTCTCAAGCATTAACCGCAGATTGGCGAGATGATCACAAATAAAACCATAAACTGTCCAATCATCCATATATACTTGCAAAAATTTATGAATAAAATCTTTGAATGCAACAACAACGACCCGGGAGAATATCGCAGGTGCATTCTTCAACCCAAACGACATTACTGTGTACTGAAAGCAGCCCCATTCAATAACGAAAGTTGTCTTATGGTGATCTTCTTTGGAAATGCGATTCTGATGGTAGCCAAAGAACCCATCGGTGAATGAGTACATCTCTTGGCCGCCCACCCCTTCAAGTACTTCGTCAGTAAACGGGGTCGGAAAAGGGTCGTGCAAGCAAGCATCATTTAACTTCCGCAAGTCAACACAAATGTGCACCTCATCGGTTTTCTTGTCCTACACCACCATAGGGATGATCCATTCGGACTCTTCAACAGGTTCAATAATACCAGCATCCAACATGTGATCAAGTTCCACCTTGACCTTTTCCTTATGTCATGGATTGAGTCGATAAGGTTGCTGTTGGATCGGCTTAGCATCTGGTTTTAAGGGAATCTTCATCTCTCCTAAATCACCCAGGATTCCCTTCATTTCGGAAAACTTCGTGGGAAACAAGTCTTGAAACTCATGAAGTAACTCAGTGACCTTACTCATCATCTCATCATCCCAATAATCCCCAACATTAGCAGACTTGGGAGTATCCTTTGTGCCGATATTCATCTGGCGAAGCTGCAATGGTTGACCGAACGGAGTACTTGGCATGACAGGCGGTACCACATCACAACTTCCTTCAGATTCGGGAATGTTAACGTTCTGGGGATCATAATCATCCTCTGGCCCACTGCTGATGTTGAAACATTCCATGAGATACTGCATCTGACAATTGGTGTGCGGGTCGATAGGCTAGGCCTCCAGAACAACCTGAAGTACCACATCGCGGATGAGCTATAAGGAATTATTGACATCAGGTTCGGCATCCACAAAAGTGAATGTATGAGTGAAATAGACCATCAGCTCCCCCCATGTTGTAATTTATTTGCGCAATTCGGCTGCAGTCTACCACGAGCGTGGCATCTCATCTAATGTATGGATAAAAGCATGGACCCACTCATCTCTGGGTTGCGCTACCCATAACCATTGGCATTCCATCACATGATCACTAGGATTATTTCGGCCATCATACTTTCCAGTGTGATAAACCTCAGTTTCACCAAACTGAACCATCATCAACCTCCGACACTGTGACCAACCATCAATGGATTTCTTATGTGTCGCCCACCAACGTGCTGGAGTAGCCTTCAGTGCTTCCTCCAATGCTATCAATCGCTATGGTTCTGAGACCCGTTCTTCAAATTCCATCAAAAAGTTGGTTAAGCCAGGAAACCCCTCATAGACAGGCAATGTGACCATTTCTATTGCAACATGACATAAAGACTGTGTAACTAAGCCACATTTTTGGAGTGGTACTTCATGCAACCGGTTCTGCCAATGTTCGAAGGCATCACGGGAGTTGGAAGATGCAGAGCTCTCACTGCACCATCCCAGCTCACCGTTGGAGGTAGGGTGAATGTAGTCCTCAGAAATATTGAAGGCATGGTCCCATCCAGCGGGATCATCATCTTTTATAGGCTGAACATATCGGCGTCCTTCATCCAGATCCAAAGGGGCTATGACTCTGAAATCGTGATTCTCAAAGGTCATCATGCACCGCTTGAAGTTGATTACAGCTCCACTATCCTTATCCCATCCAAGCCCCAATAATGCAGGATAGGAGATTCCTCCCTCAACTACTTCGATGACATTGAAGTCAGCATAAGTCTTCATACCCTAAATATCAACCATTAGCCGCGGAACCCGTCCAATGGGTGTTACTTTCGCATGGTTAGCCAACCGGAGCTGCACAGGAGACCAGCTCAATGGGGGACTCCCCATTTTCTACCACGCCTGCTTGGTTAAGATGTTAACATCCAAACCAAGGTCAAGAATAATAGAGTCAACATCATATTCACCAATATGAATATTCATTCTCATCTCCTTGCCAGTCTTCCGTCGCTGTAAAGAGTTTACTGCAGACTCCTGCCGTCCTTTCAAAAATCACTGCAACCATCCCTCAATTTCAACCAGGGCGGCCGGATCCTGGGCCAATAAAAAAAAGCTCTCAAGAAACCTTTGCAATGTTCCCCGTGGTGTCGACGGATCGCCGTCTGATGTGGTGTCAAAGACAGGTGGCATATCGCAAACAACGACCTTACCGCGATCTTTCTCCAAGGTGCGACATGCCTCCAGGAATGTCTCCCACTCTGTGTCAATGTCGAAAGGTACCGTCTTCTGACCAACCAACCAAATCAGTGGTCATGAACTATCTTCCCTATTCGTCTTGCCTCCACGAGTGACAACAACCACCGAAGCATCTTGTGGTCGTGGTTCTACAGAAATGGTCACAATATTTGTACCCTTTGTGTGGTTCTGCTGTAGATTCCCCGGTTGATTGACATTTTGATTGGCGTTCGGTGGTGGTCGCGGAGGCTGGTTCTATACTGGTTGCTATGGCTAGGCTTGATGCTGGAGTTGCGGAGCATTCCCAACCTGCCATCGTGTAATCAACTGTGGACAATTCTCAACTGTATGATCATTACCAAAACAAAACGTACACTGATTCTGTAGTAGAGACCAGTCGCATTGATAATGCCCCCATACCGCATAGTGGTAACATTGAACAGGTCCATGACCACCTCTGCCTCCTCCTCCACGACCAGGTCCACCACCGTGTCCGCCTCGGTATCCTCCTCGGTAGCCGCCCTGCTGCTGGTACGGAGGTTGGTTAAACTGTTGCTGCATTGGTGCTGGTGGTATCCCTTGCCCTTGTGGTGGATACTGTGGTTGCTGTACATACTATGGATGTGGGGGAGTCATCTGCATTGTAGGATATTGCGGCATGAACTACTACAGTTGCTATTGCTGTGGTGCAAACTGCATCTGTGGTTGAGGTAGCGGCTAAGCTACCTGTGGTTGCAATTGTGGTTGTCGCACAACACGCTGATCGTCCTTGACATAGAATGCATCACACATTCTTACCTGTAGCAACCCATATGCATGGAAATATTTGTCATCGTGACCCACCGACTTGCAAAATGTGCAATAAATATTTTGCAGGGTTGTGACCATTTTCTGCATATACGGGCAATTATCGTGACTATGCCTAAACACCTGGAAAACACGACACCACGACATACTACCGCCATTCAACGGGTTTGGCGCACCTGACACCAAATAGTTACGGAAATCCAAGAAATTGTCCTTCGTATGCCCTTCTCCTCGGCATCACGTACACCATACTTCATCGCTCCGTTCCTTGTTCTTCTTCAAATCTTGCAATTGTATAGTCAGATTAGCAAGGTGTGTCTGTATCTGTGACATCCCGGCTGCATTATCTCCAATTGTTGATGCCTCCAATCGCATTGCAATCTCTAGAGCTTTGCTAGGCGTCGATATGTTTTGCTGCATCAGCAACAGCCGTATGTGGGGTATCAGTGCCACAATGAACCATTCTTTATGTTGGACGATGCTCATATCGAAACTAACCTTTGCCATCAGTGTCTTGAATCGCTGGTCGAAATCCCATACCATCTCATTGGGATACTGCTTAATTTCCTTTAATTTAGTAATATATTGAGCCTCCACCTGAGGCCGTCTAAATTTTGCATTCAGCCCATCCCGAATCTCATCTAGTGATTTTTCTGGGG
The DNA here is from genome assembly GCA_027924585.1 of Larix kaempferi. Lineage (NCBI taxonomy): Eukaryota > Viridiplantae > Streptophyta > Pinopsida > Pinales > Pinaceae > Larix > Larix kaempferi. Next base: position 8,910,541 of record BSBM01000264.1, read on the forward strand.
CTCCTGTAGGGACTAGAATAAACTTCATGAACCAATCTAATGCACGACCTCGCAGAGTCATGGCTAACTGTCCTTTCTTAGCATTAGCATCAGTGATCTGTTTCATGGTCCAGACCGCTTCACACAAAAACCAATACTGTTCTGGGTTGTCTATTGCACTTCCATGGAACAACGGTAACTTAGCATCATCGCCTGCCATTCTGGGTTGCCTTCCTCCTGTCGCTATACTAATACCAATTAACTTCTGTGGAATTGACGAACTTGGCGGTGTCGAAGTGGTATTTCTTATTGTTTGTGAGTTAGTGAGCGGAGGTGTGGGTACATTGGTGCTGGGGTTTGGTCCTTCCTCTATCTTGGGCGTAGCCTGGTCGTTCCTGTAAGGACTGTGAGGTTGCTTCATCCCGTGTGGTCTTCCTTCGTGGTTTTGCGGTCCGATCACAGCAGGACCTTCTCCTGTCCTTTGCCTCTTCTCCTGTCGAAACCTCTCTCCTCCTCTTGTAAGGCCACTTTCTTCCTTGGCTTCGCTCACAGTCTCCTCATGGTCTACACCCATCTACCCCTTACCATTCCATGTACCATTCCCCAACAGTCGCGGAACCCACGGCCTTCGCCCACCAGGCTGTCTACTGATCAAGGTGCATCTTTAATATACCCTTTTCACAGATTAGCATCTTAATCGACAGTTGGAACGACAGCAGAAACCTTCCCCTTGGTTCGCGAAAGAAGTATATTTCAGCTTCGCTATAGGATTCCTGCGTGTCGACTGCAAATTCAGTGATATATCCCTCCAATATGTTATCGAGCCAAACTTCGACAGCCCGTGATGCCTTATTATTGACTTCCTGTAGCTCCTGAATCAACTCCGGGGTCCAAGCCATCGGCTCACCACCTTGGAAATTCCTCTTCTGGAAGGTTAGCTTTGACAACCACTCGTACAGAATGACCGGAAACTCATAGAAAAACCATTCGTGTGGACCATCGTGAATATACCTTTCCAGCCAGTGATCTACTATCAACCACGTGTTCTGTCTTTCTTCTTCAGCAAACTCATGCAATTTCTGATCAAACCAGCCCTGTATCTCCGGCTTTGTCGGGTTCCACAACATGGCCTCCTTTCACTCTGCACACGGTCCCGACAATGGAACCATTTGTTGACCAACGCGACCTCGGTCGACAGGGGTTCGCCTCACTGTTGACAGATATCGCAATCTCCCTAGGCCCCAGCCCAGGAAGGTTGGAGCCTGCCCAGCAACACCGCAGAGTGGATGAGGTCTCACCCGAGGCATCCAAGAAGAGCAGACGGAACCATGTTTCTGCCAAGGGAGGAGGTGATTTATGGCTACACGGACTGGATCTTTTGCAGTACTTAAACAGAAAATTTAAACATTCGACATGGAGTTATAACATATTACTTAATCGCAGCATTTCTCATCATAGCACAGTAAGCAGATATTGCATCAAGAAAATATAACAACATTCATATATTGAAACATTGCACAAAGATCGTACCAAAACATCATCATTATATTACCGTCACAGTTGTATACCAGAAGCAAAACATAGATCTCTATCCGCATACATTTCCTTCTCTCTTCCTCTCGCTTCTCTCCCTCTCTCTATATATCTAACACTTACAACTCTCATCTATTTATAGGCTTCTGCCATATCAATGTTTGTCCACTTACTAACGACTTCCTAACCGACACTATGGAAAAATGACCCAATTTCTAACTGACTTGGTCCAATTGACCCAAAAACCCGCATACCACGGTACAACTGACTCAATATTACATAACATATGTCCAAGTGACCCCAAAACCCACCAACTATGGTATAATTTAACACAAAATATTCCTTCCGCGACCTCATTCGATGTGTCGCAGCGTCGGCAGTACTGCGACATTTCCTCATCGAACCGCCTGCCAACACACATTACTTTTCCAAATATACTATCGCATCACTGGTCTTAGCACGGAAACAAAACCATTTGTTGGCGTCTATAACTGAGCTAGAGGTTTCCAGTGTATACACAGGTACTTCACGGTTCAAGGAACCAACAAAACCCCTATTCACTAGCCCTTTTGGCAACAGACTGGGCGCAGCTTGAGGTCTCACCCGAGGTGAAGCTGAGGGGGTGGTTGCAGAATCAAGTTTCCACAACCTGGTGATGCGAGTGTAAATGGGATTGATGAGAAACGCGGTAAAGAACTTTTGCTATGGATAGACAACTGCGCGAAGTCTCTACTTTGCGTCAGATACTGCAACAAGCTGAGGCACTTGCGCGACCAACACATCCACAGAATGCACGGTATAGGATATTACCAACATCACGACGATAAGATATCAACAAATTATCTCGCAGCGCTTACAACGGGTCAGCGCGTCAGCTGGAACTTGCCTCTACTTCAAGACTTGTTCAACTCCATTCAACCTTACTTAATGATCTGTTGATGCCTCGAAAATCGTAGCATCAATCAAGAAAGGATTCTCCCAAGTAAACAATCCCAATTAGATTGTCCACCATTTGATGTAGGGAATCCGTCCAGTTAATGGTTCTGGTTACCGTGAGATTTAAAGGTTTTGGTTCTTTACACCGGTTGCGGCCTGGTTCACCGTTTATGTATTTTATTTTAAGATGATATGCAAGTGGCCTATGCTAAGTGCATGCAATTAACCTAAGCTAATCTAAAACTGTGTAAGAAAATCTATTCTATCCTTGCAAGGAGCAAACTGTAGAGATGAGTAACGTGCTAAAAGAAACATCTTAAAGATTATACAGATAGCCATTTAATCATAAGATACATCTACAACAAGATATAGCAGATATTAAAGATAACTTTAATTCAATTAGTACAATCCACTACTCATTTAAGAAAAACACATCTTTGCACAGGAAAGCATAAGAACATTCATTACACAAAAATAATTCAAGATAGAAAGGAATGATCTCACAATAATATGCAGATGACATAGGAATAATCTAGCACACATTTGACACATCTTCCAGGAAAAAACGCCTTCTCCCAGGATTTCATTATGTAAAAACTTATTTCTTGGAACAAGTAGCAAAGTAATTCACGTACAAGGAAGAAAAAATTTTCACCTGCCAAAAGTCTTTACATCCTTCTCTTATCCCTCTATATATAGTTTTACAAAATGCTCCTTGAGCTGACAAGTGTACCCTAAATTCTGGAAACTTCTAATTTGTCTTTTAGTGTGTAACTACAAAACTGAATGGTTCATGGGTATTTTCCACAAAAGGCAAAAATAAAAGGACAGCTATCTCTTAATGTATTTACACATGAAAAATTCCAAGCTTATTTTCCTAAAGCATAGTAAGATAAACTAAGGGCCAGCTGGTTATGCTGACTCATTTGGTCGCTCCTCGCCTATTGGCTCACTTATTGCAATAGGCTCCTCCTCTTGAACAGGATCGCCTAACTGTGCTGGTTTATCTTCCTGTTCAATGTAGCTTTCCCACTGTCCAATTTCCCTTACAATGGTTATTCCCCTCAATGAGACTGTCACATTCCGCGCTATTTTGTGTCTACGTAATTCTGTTTTGAAGGTTGTTGTTCCCGTTACAGTCCTCTGTGTGCAAATTTTGAGACAATGAGTGTGGATAGCAATCTGCCCAATGAATTGATGAAGGTCTTCTGAGTATATAGCTTCTATCTTCTTTAAATAATCCAATTATGCGCTCATATTTTTCCCTAACTCCGTCATGCACTGGTCTCTCTTAGGAAACTCATAAACACTCTGAGGTAGAGGCATCTGACATGTATCATGAGTTTCTCGGATCTTGGAATAGATAACATGGCACTTTTTTATTGTCTTCCAGATTTCAATACCTAATCTGTCGCCACAGTCTCTGCAAAATTCCAGAACTCCTATATCCATATACAGCTCCTCATCTGTCAAGCGACGCAAATTTGAGGGAAAACCTGATTTTCCTTTTCTCCATTCTGACTGCTCCTTAATTTGGACAGCGTATTGAGGAAACCTGCCTTTAATCCAAAGTGCTTCAATCTCAATACTCGTCATCTTGGTGATCATTTCTTTCATCCTACAAATTTCTTCCGAAATGGATACCAGTAATTGATGTATCTTCTCTTGCATGTCGCTGGCCTGCTTATAGAAGGTGAACAAATCCTGCCCGTTTTCTATTATCTCCTTGAGTTGTTTCACTAATTCTTCCTTTTCCTGTAGCAACCTTTCAAACTGAGGTTCGAAGATATCAGTCTGTTGAGCCCTGGTTGCCTTGAGTTTCTCCAACTTTGATATACGAATCTTTAAGTTCTTTTGCTCGTCTTCTGATATGGACAGCTGCATCTCCAGTGAGCTCTTCTCATTTTCGAGCTGCAGAGCTTTTGAATTTGTCCTTAACTTCTCTTCTACCAATTCCTTATATTTCCTCTTCATTTTGTTTGCTTCTAGCACCTCTTTCTTCCTGACAGCTTTATATTTGAAGCATTTCTCTCTATAACGTTTTACTTCGTTCATTAACCGATCAACATTGGCTTTATTTGCCTGGGATGAGGATACAATGCATCCTGCTTGGAATGAAGGATCAATGTTAGTCCCCTGGACTAGCGTAGTCTCCGATACTCTGAATTCAAATGATTTAGGATCAATCTCCATTTTTCTAACTATTCTGCCGATGATAGCCTTCTTCCGTTCGTGAAAATAGACAGAATCCAGGTTGGCCACTTGGCGCTTATTGTGGGGAAAATGCACCTATAGTTCAGGGGAGAAACTACCAACTTACGGTGATAAAGACAGACTTACAATCATTTTGCAAGTACAACAAATAAATGAAGAGATTAGGGTTTAGAGATGTAGGCACCTCATTCAGAAGGTTGATCCTAGATTTTCCTCCCTCGCTCTTCAATGCTTATCCAGTGTCGCAATGCCCAGACCTGCAAAACAACTTGATACCTTTCTTAAACACATTTGACTACATATATAAGATTGATATTCATAATAGAAGAATACATCAGATTATAAACAAACTGTAATCAAATATAAGACACATTAATAGGTCACATTTGGAAAGAGAAGAACGTCTGATCTTTATTAATGAATGAAAGCAAGTACATACAGTTATACCTTCTTTCAAGCTTGGCACTTCACGAAACCTAGATTCAAGGTCTCCTGCTTCTGTTCTCCAAGGATCCCAGCTTCTAAGCAATTGTACTAGGGTTTACCAAAACTGAAGCACAAGAGAGGGGGATGAGGGTCTCCATTCCTCCAGCATAACTTTGTAATTGGGCTTAGTCCCCTCACATGACCCTTCTACCCTCCTTATATAGTCAGTGAGGAAGAGGAAAAGAAGTTATAACCGCTCAAGAGGTTTCCCAACCAACTTAAATTACTCGAATTTCAAGATTTTGACCAAAACAGGGGTGTACGCTACTCTATAGTAGACAAAGTTGCGTACACACGCTACTATTTCAACAGTAGAGTCGCGCTCAGTAGGGTATACATGCTACTATTTCAACAGTGGAGTCGTGCTCATGTTAAAAAATGGCCAAAAACAGGGTTTTCTGCTCATTTTCAGGAGATGGTTTGGTCTGGAAAAATGTTCCTAAGGGTCATATACATCAAATGGGTCACGAATGAGGTAATTTCAACCATTTTTAGTGTCCCAAATGACTCCTCCATCCACAAATGTCCTGTTGTGTGACTGAAGTTAATCTCAAGAAGTGTCGTCATGCAACCAAGGGAAGCAAGTGTCGTCACGGACGAAGAGGTGTCATTTCAAGCTATAATAGCGCTGCTTTCTAGGGTTATATGGAGTTAGTGCCAATTCCTCAGTAGAAACAACCCTTGCATGAGCAATCCCTGGTTGGTTTATCTTTGGCATATCTAAGTCCATGGCTTATGGGCTAGATGGGTTTTGTTCAAGAGTTCTGTCAGCCTGCTCTCTCTCTTGTCTTTCAGCTAATTCTGCTTATTCTGCTTGTAATATGTTTGCTTCCTCCAACAAAAGCCTCCCTTCTTGTTGTTGTTGTTGTTTACTAGCCTGTTCTTGGAAGATCCTTTCTTCTTCTTCTTTCTGGTCCTTCAATTCCTCTTCCTTCTGGATCCTGGAAGCTTCTTCTTTTTGCTCCAATTGAATAGCCTGCTCCTGTTGAATTCTTCCAGTCTCTTCTTGTAAAACCTTTTCCTCTTGCTCCCTCTTGATTCTAGCAGCTTCTTCTTGTTGAAACTTGGCAGCTTGTTCATTTTGAATCCTGACAACCTCATCATCTTGTCACAATTTGGCAGCCCATTCATTTTGAATCCTTGCTGCTTCCTGATCTTGCTATTGCTTGATAGTTTGCTCTTGTAGTATCCTGTCCTCTTCCTCTTGTTCCATACCTGTAAAATCTCCTGATTGGGACACTGATGCCTCCTGCTCCTTTTGGATTAGGCTGAAAGGCCTGGGGGCAGAGCTCTTTTTCTTGTCTTTCTTGTAGCCCTTGCCTAATGCTGTTAAGTTTCGAGCACTACGGAAGAACTCTTCATCTTGGTCCATAAGATGAGTGTACTCGAAGCTGGTTTTGGAATCAATAATATGCTGGGCAATTTTACCACAAGGATCATGCCTTCTGAAGAACTTTGTACCAAAATGGAAGATTTCTAAATCTTCGACATAGTTTTCTCCTTCCTTGGCCCTCGGGAGGCTATATGCTCCTATAGTGAAAGGAATTGGTGGATATGTCAATTTCTTTTTTTCAGTGAGAACTCTACTATTTCCACCAACGCTAAAGAGATACCTCAAGGATTCCATATGTATCACAAAATCTACAGTATATCTGGGAAGTACAAAGGGGGCTATGGATCCTACACTCATTTGGATATATGTACCTTCTCGACCATGGTAATAATTGCCGAATGCTTCAATAATGGGCATGGCATTCTCTGACATGCAATCTGGTTCCTCTACAAAAATAAGTTGATATAAAGGCATGATGAATTTCTCGCAAACCTGCTTGTAATAGCTCACATATTTTCTTGCCCACATGAGTTGGTAGGCCTTGAAGAGAGGTGTCTCCTTTCTGTTCCATGAGAAACCCAAGTCAGGGAAGGTGTGTTTGCTCAATAGGCAGTCTATCAAGTATGAAGACATAAAGAATTCTGCTTTCTTCTGAGTCATTCCTCATTGGGCAGCGGTTAGCTGTGAGACAAAGCTTTCCGAGATTATATCCGCCCAATTAAAGATGGTACCATTCATAGCTATATGGAATATTACTGGTACCCATCTGAGTTTAAAGATATTTCAATTTGGAATCCCAAAGATCCGGCTAAACATCAGAACGATGAGTCTATAAGGAGTCTTTAGGAGGATGCTCTCATACTCATTAGTTTGCCTCTTTCTTATGTGTCTGTCAACTATCATCATTTTCCTGGCAGTATCCAGCAGGTCCATAGGGTGTTGTGCTATCCATTCATCATCTAACCAAGCCCTAGCCAGGGGAAATCTGTAGGTCGTGATATGCTCAGGAGCAAAAGATTCCAGGTTCATTCCATTCCTATCATTTATAAACCTAGTGTCAGTCTTGACATGAGGGATCAACCAGCCAAGCACTTCAGAACATGGGAACAACTCAGGACGAGTTGCTGCTTCATAGAGACATGACCTTTTGATATTTTCATATATGATAGTGTCCTCTATAGAGTTTTGAGCGTTGTCTTGATCTCTGATGAATCTGTATAAGTCACCCCACTGAAACTCTGGGGCAGAGCTCCCTAGGGATACATTGGTGGTAGCTTGTGTATCAGCAAACATGGTCTCGAGTGAGGTATCCAGCAGGATCTCTACGTCCGAATCTGACTCTACCTTTTGCATGGATTTCTTCCTCGCGGATCTTCTATGCATCTTAAACCTATGGCGAGCCGGGGAGCACAAATAAGGATTTTTTGAAGAAATTTAGAGCAATTATTTAAACGCAATGCTTCTTACAGATTGAAAAAGAAAACGTGACAGAATTAGCTTCCAACTAAATGACTTTCAAGCATTGGTAAAATAGTTATAAAATTTCTAGAATACGCCATTTTCACAATATGAAATCTATTTTGAGACTGATCGACTAATTTATAGATGCAGCTATCGTTTCACGGCTACTGGCCTTTACAAGTGAATGCGGAGCTATTCACAATGCTACTACTGCAGGCTCGAAAGGTTTTCTTAACATGTTCTATGGCGATTTTAGCTTTCAAACAACAATGTTGACGAGTAGGGGCAATGCGAATGTATTTCAAAACAGTTCCATAGCTCATTAGCTCCACAAGCATTGTTGGTGATTATCGGCCATGCGTGGCAGAAAAAGCTAATTTCGCTTCAGTTCTCCGTAGAGGGATGCGATTATACGAGGCACTATTGGTTTTTATGGCCTAGGTGCGAGTAGTTTTGTCATTCGGGCGAGATTCTCTCCACGGGGTGGATGCGAATGTGTTGCTTTAACTAAAAACGAGCACTAGCTACAGATTTGGGCATGGAACATAACCTATGTGAGCAAACTATGGCCATCAAGCTGTAAATGGGAATTCTCAGGGATTGTTTTCTTATCAATGGGAAAGCTACGTGGGGGAAAAATTACTTAGGTCGCCGAGTAAGCGACAGTGGAAAAAATCTGAGATACATATGTGAGGATAGGGTCTTCCGGGCTTTGGTTTGCACAGGGTGGCTTCGTGTCCTCATTGTTTCAACTGAAAACTAACCGCTTAATGCGTATAGGTTCGTTTGGCACATATATATAGCTACAAAAAGCTACCAAAGGTGGTGTAATTCCAACTAAGAACCTCTGATAACACATAGGGGAGCGGCAGAGCACCTACCTGTCAGTTTCGTAGTATCTCCTGGTGGCTAGCGGACATTCCGACACTGGCGACAATGCAGTCAGAGTTTCAATATCAAACGGTGAGCTATGTTCTCCCTTGGCAGTGGTGGAGTGATTTTTTCAAATTCCCGTTATATGCATTCATATGGGGGAAGCATTAACTTCACGTACGTGGTAGGTTGGCGAATTGATGAGCACAGGGATCTAGGAAGACGGGTAGTTAAAATGGCACTTGGCCACACTAATGACCCTACCAACTTCATATTTGCACATATGCCCAAAACCTTTTCTGCGCCAAAGCGACGATTTTACTGTTACGTTCTGTGCTTGTAGCGGCAGTCTTAATGTTAATCTTTTCACTGATGGGATACACCAAGAATTGAAAATGAGGCGTGGGTATGATGGCAGTTGTTTTAAGGATAAGTTTTGCGAGTCGGCAGAGGATTTAGCCACAACATGTGCGCTAACGAAAGATGCGCCAAAGAGTCGTGAGGAAAAGAACCAGAATATTGTCGTGTCGACGTCGCTTTTAAGGTTAAAACATGCACCGAAGTGTTCGGAATAATGTTGTCAATTGCACCAAAGGCGGCCAAAATAAGACTAAGATATGTGCCATGGTTGGGCCGAAATGAGATCTTGAAGTGCGCCTAAGGCGGCTAGGTTAGTTTTAGACTTTGCGTGATTAGCGGGAAGTTTAAGTTTAAAAGTTGCGCAAGAGAGGCTCAACAATGGTCAAATTATAGTTGAAAATGACACCGAAGAGGCAGGGTTAAGTTTTAAGATTCGCATTGAAGGCGGCAGTCTTATGATTGAAACTTGCACCGAAGGTGGAGGATTTATGGTTAAAACTTGCGCCGAAGGGTAAAGGTGACTTTTCCTTAGAAATTTTTTTTAGAAAGAATTTCTTTGGGAAATAAGTGTTAAAGTTTGACAAGTTGGAGCAGGATAAGCTTCAAAAGGAAATAGAAATAATTATTACAAAAGTGTAGAAGGAGGGGCCCTAACATTTTCAAAAAAAATTTGGGGAAGGATGTTGCAGCAACAACAATTGGCGATTCACTGGCGAACACAGATCTCTGAAACAAAATCTTGTCATGATCAGAATGAATTTTAAATTAGTAGCTTCAAACGTAACAAAGTGCCCCTCAGTTCAACCTCTAAGAATGTAGTGATCTCTTAATCATATTGGTCTTATGGGAAAAGGAGGCTAAGACCTATACTTCTTTCAAACTCTCTCAAGGCCAGGATATGGAGTTAATTTTCTTAAGATCTTTTTTTATGGTGTTTTGACTAAAAGGGGACTCCACAAGATCGTAACAATGTCTCACAGGCGTAATCGTTAGTTCCTCATTCCCATACTATTTGCATCTCTTTTGGATGTCTCTTAAATTGACAGCTTTAGCTGTTTGATCCTTCTAGAAACAATTTGCTTAAAATTTCAATATTTTGATCCGGGTTCTTCAATTCATAATGTCCTTTTGTGTGAGTGAGAGATTTTATTTAGTATCAAGCTTCACGGAAGGATAAGAACCTTGCTTCGGCTGGGTTACTTGAATAGCTCTATAGATTGATCATTTTACTTCGTCTCGGCCATGCTTTAATTGAGGCGAGAATTTATGGAAATCAGACTCCTTGATATAATCTCTTTGGGATTTTATTTGTAGTATGGGATCATTTTAAATACTATACACCTGGGAAACATGCTTCCTTTTTGTAGGTCCATTAATAGCAAAAACCTCGAGACAAACATCAATGTTAAAGTGGGCAGAGCCTTAAGATAGTGAGAGAGAAATGTTGCATCATTAGTCATTGAACTGGGGTTATACTGACCAAGCAGGAAGAGATGTCTACATTCCTAAAGGCTGATCAGTGAAGGCAAAATCACCAAGCTATATTTTCTTTGTGTCTGAAATTATGTCTTTCAAGACTTCGATTTTGCTCAGAGTTCTGTCCTACAACTATGCCAAGAGTCGAGGTGGGCTTTATTAAGTAAAGTGAAGAAAAGAGAAAAATAGACGGGAAGGAGAAGACTATCTATAATAGACCAAACCACTTAAACTGTTTGTAAAAACAAAACAAAAACAAGGGAAAGAAAAGAAAAAGAAAAGAAACAAAGAAACTGTTTATTTATGTAAAAAAGGTCTCAAATGAGACTACGCAAAGTATTGTTTCAAGGCGAGGCCATTGAGGGGAAGGATTACTTCCTCTCCTTGGAGGTCTTTCAGCTTGTAAGTAGATGGGCCATGTTTTTCGGAAATTAGATACGGACCGACCCATAGATGCTGAAACTTTGTATGCATTCCTTTACCTTCATGTGGATGATCCCATTTTAGAACTAAGTCACCTACTTTGAAATTCCTTTTTCTGGACTTCCTTTTATCAAACCACCTTTTGACTATGTCTTGGTGTTGGTGGAACCGGTCTTTGGCCTTTTGCCAAGATTCTTCGAGTTTCAATAAAGTGTCAATTCTAGACTGTAAAACCTGACTACTGGTGTCGTGGGAGGCTTGGGACAATTGCAACGATGGGAGTAAGAGGTTAGGAGGGAGGATGGCTTCTCTGCCGTAAACCAGGATATATGGGGAAACTCCCAAGGAATTCTTTGGAGTGACTCTATCTGCCCATAAAGCGTTTGGAAGAGCGATATGCTAACTTATCTGGTTTTTAATCACAGTTTTCTCAAGTATTCGGATGAGGTTTTTGTTTGAAGATTCTGCTAACCCATTTCCCTGGGGATAGTAGTTGGCTGAATAATGTAATTTAATTCCTCTTTCATAAAGAAATTCATTTATTTTAAAACACGAGAAATAAGTTGCATTATCAAAGACTAGGGAAATTGGAACCCCAAACCTGGTTATGATGTTCTCTTTTAAGAAAATAATGACCACATCTTCATTGATTTTGCGCAATGGGATAGCCTCCATCCATATTGTAAAAGAATCTGTGGCTGTGAGGATATACCGGTGCTGCAGAGAAGAATTTGGTTTTATCTCTCCAATGACATCTATGCCCCATTGTTCAAAAGGTTCTGAAATAATAACCGACTGTAATTGTCCTGCTGCCTTGGGTAATTTCCCAGCACTTCTTTGGCATACATCGCAATTCCGTGCATAGGTATGAGAATCTCTGAACAAAGTGGACCAATAATATCCATCCCTCAGTATCTTGTGAGCTGTTGTGTCTCCGTAATAATGCCCACCAGCAAGGCCATCATGTAGCTCTTTGACAAACTTACTTGCATCTTCCTTCTCCAAACATCTGATAAAAATACCATCATAATTTTTTCTGAAAAGTACTCCATCAATGATCTGGTAAGTTGCTAACTTCAAACAGAGTGCTCTTCTTTGCTTAGAACTCCAATGCTCTGGTAAGTACCCCTATTGCAAATAGTGCACTAAGTCTCTGTACCAATATTTAGGCGTTGTGAAGATAGGGCAGACTTCAACTATATTTAGATCGCCCTCATTTTCCCAATATTGCTCTCCATCTATTGGGTGCTCAGTGAGAAATTTACATAGGCCTTGACCTTTAATAATGGTGGCTAGTTTAAATTCTAGATCGTATTCTTGAAGAGCGGTGACCCAGTTTCCTCTTCTTTCTCCCAACTCCTTTTGAACAAAAAGGGATCTGACGGATGGACGGGGAACTACAACTTTAGTTATGTTCTTAAGAATATATGGCCTAAACTGCTTTACTGCTTTGTATACGGCGTATGCCTGTTTGTCTACGACAAGATAGTTCAGTTCAATGCCCTGCAGACCAGTGCTCATAAAATATATTGGGTATTCATCTCCTAAATCCACCTTTTGCGTAAGCACAGTTGCGAGAGAGTCATCTGAAGCGAAAGTATATAAAATAAAATCTTTGTCAAAATATGGACTTCTTAGAGAGGGAGCATTGGCTATGGCTTCTTTGATATCCTTAAATGCATCCTTTTCCAAATCCGTCCATTTATACTGCACATTTTGCTTGACCATCTGCTGTAACGATTTGACGGTCTGAGCGAAATTAGGAACAAATCTTTGAACAAAATTAATCGTGCCCATAAACGATTGCATAGATTTTTTGCTGTGGGGCATGGGAATCTTGCTGATGACTTGCACTCTCTCTTGGTCTATCAAAATTCCTTTTTTTGAGATGATGTGACCAAGAAGCTTTCCCTCAAGGACTGCAAACACACTTTTCTTGGGGTTTAGTGAAATACCATACTTCCTGCATCGATCAAAAATATGTTTCAAATGGAAAACATGGTCCTCTCTTTTCTTAAAGAAGACTATCACATCATCTAGATAGACTACAACATAGTGACCGCCCAATCCTCTAAAATCAATGTCCATCGCTCGTTGGAAAGTAGCTCCTGCGTTTATCAATCCGAACGACATTCATCAGTATGTGAACATTCCCCACTTAGTGCGGAAAGTAGTCTTAAGACGGTCTTCTTCCGCCACCAACAATTGATTGTAACCGGAGAAACCATCTAGTAGAGAAAAAATTTATGCTCCTGATACCATCTGCAAAATTTGTTCCATTGAAGGAACAGGATAATTATCTTTATCAGATGCTCTATTCAGGTTTCTGAAATCCACACATAGTCTTATTTATCCAGACTTCTTCCTTACGGGAACTAAATTAGTGACCCATTCCGAATGTTGAACTTTAAAGATGACTTTAGCGTCTAATAACTTCTTTAATTCCTTTTGAATTAAAGGCTCGAGAGTAGGGTGCATTCTTCTTAACTGCTGCTGAAAAGGTTTAACCCCTGCTTTCATTGGTATGACATGCTGAATGATATGAGTATCATATGTTTTTAGATCTTCATATGTCCAAGCGAAAACATCTTTATATTGCCAAAAAAGTTTGATGAATTTGTCTCTTTCACCCGGTGAATAGCATCTACCAATATTGACATATTTTGTCTCGGCTTCTGTACCTAGATTTATCAATTCATGCTGCATGGTAGAACTATGAGTTTTGACATTTGTTGGTTTCTTGAACTTGCTCTACAGATCAAACAAAATTTCAAGTGATCTCACTCCTTTAGGCATGAAATTTCCTTTGATTGCGTCCTTACTTCGTAGATCAACATCATGTTTTTCTTCATCAATGGCAGCTTCTTGAAACAAGTTCTCATTAGTAAGGAAACTAATGATCTGATTGTCATCATCGAACACCCTGAAATTTGTTATATTATATGGAACGGAAGGCCTGAAAACCAATTCAATAGAACACTTATTATTAGTAGGCACCAACCTAGAAGCAGAGGTAGCTAACAAGTCAGCGGCAACATTTTGTAATCTAGGAACAAATTTTATATTAAAAGCTTCAAAGTTTGTAATTAGATCCCATACCTCAGAATGATAGCCTCTCAGATGTGGTGAAAGACAATGAATCGTGTCTCTTACCTGTCTGAGGACTATTTCCGAGTCGTCGAAGACTTTCAGGTATTTAACGTTCAAACCGATGGCCTTCTTCAATCCAAGGAATAAATCTTCATATTCAGCAGTATTATTAGTACAATCGAACTCTAATATACAAGACAAGAAGTACTTGTTCTTCTCGGGATCCATTAGAACACAACCGGCTCCAGATCCTTCCTGAGTTTTGGAACCATCAAAGTACAACACCCAAAAAACATTCTTTGATCTAACTAAGTTAAAATCTAAACCATCTAAGTCAGTAACTAAGTTAACTATGTTACAGTCGATATCGTCAGTCCGAGAAAATTGAAGGAGATTGGACTGTTTGTTTGATTCATTGCTGATATATTCCGATTTATAATTTCCAGGCTCGATTTCTAAGAAGCAATTCCCTAGAACAGAAGATGAGAAAGTTACGGCTTCATTCTTTTCCTCTAGCTGAGTTACGTTCTGTTTCATGTGTGGTTCCCTCAACACTTTAATTTGGTTTTTCCAGTTCTGATATGGCAGCCATAAGTGGGACCAATCTATGGCGAAATAAACGTCTATTTTATTCGACAAGTTTCAGATTAGAATCAAACCATAAGCTTCAGGGATATCAACTACCATTGTATCAATAAACTGACACACTCTAGAATCAACAGACAACCTCATAAGCACATCTTTCATTTCCCCAATTACTTTAACAACAGTTCTATCTAGCTGAATAATCTGGGCTGGGGATGGAATTGGATGCCCATTGATCTTTTTTCAAATAGACAGAGGCATGACATTCGAGGAAGCTCCAGAATCTACTAAACAGTTATGCACATTGTGATTAAAAATTTCAAAAGTTAACAAAAAAGGAAGTGTTTGGGATTTAGATTTTCCGCCAATGCTAGCTTCATTTATTTTGGGATCCTCTTGAGGGTTTGCTAATATTAGGAGGACTAGATTTGGGTTCGAGAGCCTGCAACAACTTCTTTCGTTGTTGAGGAAAACTACACATATCGAATATCGACACATTAGCTTTTACCTTCTTTATGTCTTCGATGATGTCATAGCCCATGTCACATTCCTTTACAACTTTGGGTTGATTGTCTGTTTTATTGGAATTTACCTTTGATGGTTGAATTGTTTCCATGCTTGGTTGCTTAGTAGGAATTTGGTTAGGTTTGGGTTGTGGTGGAATGACTGTGATGTGTCTTTTAGGTATCTCTTTGAAGGCTTTAGGCTTGGTCATGGTTGAGCTTGGGTTTGGATCAGCGACTGGACCTTTACTGCGAGTATTAATGTTAACAATTGAAACTTGACTTTCCTCAGGATAATATTCAACTAATTCAGTTAAAGGTGCCCAATCCCATAACACCATAGTAGTGTCTGTGGCAGGTTCTTCAGGTTTAGGATTTTGATCCTTTGGAGGATTGTCTTGGTCTGGGATTTGTGAGTCTAGCATTTGGTTCATCACCAAGCTCATTGAATTTATCCATTGTGGACAACTTTTTTCAGAGTGTGGTTCTTGATGAAAGGTGTAGAAATGTTCCATTCCCACTTCATTAAAATTTAAAATAGGAGAGTTGTTCATAGGTGGATGAGGTTGATCGTTTTCCTCTCTCTTCTTGTAGAAAGGTTTAAAAGTCTTCCTGGAAGTGTTAGCTGCCTTATTCTTTTCAAGATCTACAATTTTATTGGACAATTTTTGCATCATTTTGACTACATTTTCCATATTTGCCGAAGGTTCTTCTTTATTCTTGGTAAGCAAGAGTGGTTTCTTAGTGGTTACTGGTTTTATTTCTGCATCAAGCACATGCTTAGCAATGCTATCTGCTTCTTCTTCTACCTTCCTAGCTTCTTCAAAATTTTCTATCAAGGTAGTTTTCTTAGTTCTTTTCACAAACATTGCTATTGGAGGATCAAGCGCTGTTGTGTAATATTCCACTAAAGATTCTTCTGCGGGTTTAGCAGCCTCACTGAAATTGTTTAACAGCATAGTGAACCTTTGGTTAAATTCTTGAACCTTTTCTTTCTTGTCCATTCTCATAGACAACAACTCTTTCATAAGTGTAGCCACCGTTTTCTGATTTCCGTATTTCTTCAAAAAACATTTTTCGAATTCTTCCCAATTAGCTATTGAGCTGGCTTGTAAACTAAAGTACTAGGAAGACACCTTACGCTCGAACCTATATGGAAAGAGTCTACAAACTACGTCTTCATGCTGCACATTCAAAAGGCTTAAAGCTAAATAAAAGCTCTTGAGGTGATCTTCAACAGAAATACCTTTCCCAGGATCATACTTAGGCAGGACTTTCTTAGGAGTTTTAGGCAGATTGTGAAAAGGTCCAACCAAATTCAAACCCCCTCTTGCTCTCCATGTAGGTACAACCATGGCTCCACGTGGAGAATTAGGTGGGGTATCGTGAGGAGTGTGAGGTGGAGAATTATTTGGAGTGCACAGTTCTTCAAGATCTAGAGGATCTTCAAGTTCTATTTCTCCAAGAGGTTCTGTAATCTCTTCTAAAGATAAGTCTACTAATTATTCGAAGCTTTGAACAAGAACTGAATCACGTGTGTACTATCTTTCTTTTCTAGGAGCTCGTCTTCTAGGAAGAAAAGGAATCATGTTTAAACCGCCAAGCTGTTTAACGTAAGCACGGGTATGTCTCCTCAGATTTGCTACTTCAGCAAAAGGTATAGCATAGAGTGTTTCTTGATTTTCAAACTCAGAGTTGGGATTTTCTTGATTTGTCACTTCCAGACCTGAAATGTCTGGGATTGCTATTTTAAGCAGGTTTCTAGTTCGATCTCCTCTTAAAGAAGATCCTCCTGTATCAGCAATACACTGGTGGCCCTCCTTCTATCGCCAAAAACTGTTGATGCCTCGAAAATCATAGCATCAATCAGCAAGGGATTCTTCCCGGTAAACAATCCCAATTACATTGTCCACCGTTTGATGTAGGGAATCCGTCCAGTTAATAGTTCCGGCTACCGTCAAATTTAAAGGTTTTGGTTCTTTACACCGGTTGCGGCCTGGTTCACCATTTATGTATTTTATTTTAAAATGACATGCAAGTGCCCTATGCTAAGTGCATGCAATTAACCTAAGCTAATCTAAAACCGTGTAAGCAAATCTATTCTATCCTTGCAAGGAGCAAACTGTAGAGATGAGTAATGTGCTGAAAGAAAGATCTTAAAGATTATATAGATAGCCATTTAATCATAAGATACATATACAACAAGATATAGTAGATATTAAAGATAGCTTTAATTCAATTAGTACAATCCACTACTCATTTAAGAAAAACACATCTTTGCACAGGAAAGCATAAGAACATTCATTACACAGAAATAATTCAAGACAGAAAGGAATGATCTCACAATAATATGCAGATGACACAGGAATAATCCATTACACATTTGACACATCTTCCAGGAAAAAACGCCTTCTCCCAGGCTTTCATTATGCAAAAAGTTATTTCTTGGAACAAGTAGAAAAGTAATTCACGTACAAGGAAGAAAAAATTTTCACCTGCCAAAAGTCTTTACATCCTTCTCTTATCCCTCTATATATAGTTTTACAAAATGCCCCTTGAGCTGACAAGTGTACCCTAAAGTTCTGGAAACTTCTAATTTGTCTTTTAGTCTGTAACTACAAAACTAAATGGTTCATGGGTATTTTCCACAAAAGACAAAAATAAAAGGACAACTGTCTCTTAATGTATTTACACATGAAAACTTTCAAGATTATTTTCCTAAAGTATAGTAAGATAAACTAAGGGCTAGTTGGTTCTGCTGACTCATTTGGTCGCTCCTCTCCTATCGGCTCACTTACTGCAATAGGCTCCTCCTCTTCAACAGGCTCACCTGATTGTGCTGGTTTATCTTCCTGTTCAATGTAGCTTGGCCACTATCCAATTTCCCTTACAATGGCTTTTCCCCTCAATGAGACTGTTACATTATGCGCTATTCCATGTCTATGTAATTCTGTTTTGATGGTTGTTGTTCCCGTTACAGTCCTCCGCGTGCAAATTTCCAGACAGTGAGTGTGGATAGCAATCTGCCCAATGAATTGACGGAGTTCTTTTGAGGATATAGCTTCTATCTTCTTTAAATAATCCAATTCTGCATTCAGATTTTTCCCTAACTCCGTCATGTGCTAGTCTCTCTCAGGAAACTCATAAACACTCTGAGGTAGAGGCATATGACATGTATCATGAGTTTCTCGGATCTTGGAATAGATAACATGGCACTTTTTTATTGTCTTCCGGATTTCAATACGTAATCTGTCGCCACAGTCTCTGCAAAATTCCAGAACTCCTATATCCATATCCAGCTCCTCATCTGTCAAGGGGTGCAGATTTGAGGGAAAACCTAATTTTCCTTTTCTCCATTCCGACTGCTCCTTAATCTGAACTGCATATTGAGAAAACCTATCTTTAATCCGAAGTGCTTCAATCTATATACTTGTCATCCTGGTGATCATTTCTTCCATCCCGCAAATTTCTTCCGAAATGGATACTAGTAATTGATGTATCTTCTCTTGCATGTTGCTGGCCTGCTTACAGAAGGTGAACAGATCCTGCCTATTTTCTATTATCTCCTTGAGCTGTTTCACTAACTCTTCCTTTTCCTGTAGCAACCTTTCAAAATGAGGTTTGAAGATATGAGTTTGTTGAGCTCTGTTGGCCTCGAGTTTCTCCAACTCTGATATACGAATCTTTAAGTTCTTTTGCTCGTCTTCTGAGATGGACAGCTACATCTCTAGTGAATTCTTCTCATTTTCGAGTTGTAGAGCTTCTGAAGTTGTCCTTAACTTCTCTTCTACCAGTTCCTTATATTTCCTCTTCATTTCGTTTTCTTCTAGCACCTCTTTCTTCCTGTCAGCTTTAATTTTGAAGCATTTATCTCTGTAAGTTTTTACTTCGTTCATTAACCGATCAACATTGGCTTTATTTGCCTAGGATGAAGCTACAGTGCATCCTTCTTGGAATGAAGGATCAATGTCAGTCCCCTGGACTAGCGTAGTCTCCGATACTCTGAATTCAAATGATTCAGGATCAATCTCCATTTTTCTCACTGTTCTGCCAATGATAGCCTTCTTCCGTTCGTGAAAATAGATGGAATCCAGGTTGGCCACTTGGGGCTGCTTTCTGGGGTTATATGGAGTCAGTGCCAATTCTTCAATAGAAAAAACCCCTGCATGAGCAATCCCTGGTTGGTTTATCTTTGGCGTATCTAAGTCCATGGCCTGTGGGCTGGATGGGTTTTGTTCAAGAGTTCTATCAGCCTGCTCTCTCTCTTTCCTTTCAGCTAATTTAGCTAATTTTGCTTGTAATCTATCTGCTTCCTCCAACAAAAGCCTCCCTTCTTCTTCTTCTTGTTTAGTAGCCTGTTCCTGGAAGATCCTTTCTTCTTCTTCTCTCTGGGCCTTCAATTCCTCTTCCTTCTGGATCCTGGAGGCCTCTTCTTTTTGCTACAATTGAATAACCTACTTTTGTTGAATTCTTGCTGTCTCTTCTTGTAAAACCTTTTCCTCCTGCTCCCTCTTGATTCTAGCAGCTTCTTCTTGTTGAAACTTGGCAGCTTGTTCATTTTGAATCCTGACAACCTCATCATCTTGTCGCAATTTGGCAGCCCATTCATTTGGAATCCTCGCTACTTTCTGATCTTGCTGTTGTTTGATAGTTTGCTCTTGTAGTATCCTGTCCTCTTCCTCTTGTTCCATACCTGTCAAATCTCCTGATTGGGACACTGATGCCTCCTGCTCCTTTTTGATTAGGCTGACAGGCCTAGGGGCAGAGCTCTTTTTCTTGTCTTTCTTGTAGCGCTTGCCTAATGTTGTTAAGTTTCGAGCACTACGAAAGAACTCTTCATCTTGGTCCATAAGATGAGTGTACTCGAAGTTGGTTTTGGCATCAATAATATGATGGGCAATTTTACCACAAGGGTCATGCCTTCTGAATAAATTTGTACCAAAATGGAAGATTTCTAAATCTTGGACATAGTTTTCTCCTTCCTTGGCCCTCAGGAGGCTGATGCTCCTATAGTGAAAGGAATTGGTGGATATATCAATTTATTTCTTTCAGTGAAAACTCTACTGATTCCACCAATGCTGAAGAGCTGCCTCAAGGCTTCCCTATGTATCACAAAATATGTAGCATATCTGGGAAGTACAAAGGGGGCTACGGATCCTCCACTCATTCGGATATATGTTCCTTGTAGACCATGGTAATAATTGCCGAATGCTTCAATAATGGGCATGGCGTTCTCTGACATGCAATCTGGTTCCTCTACAAAAATAAGCTGATATAACGGCATGATGAATTTCTCGCAAACCTACTTGTAATAGCTCGCATATTTGCTTGCCCATGTGAGTTGGTAGGCCATGAAGAGAGGTGTCTCCTTTCTGTTCCATGAGAAACCCAAGTCAGGGAAGGTGTATTTGCTCAGTAGGAAGTCTATCAAGTATGAAGACATAAAGAATTATGCTTTCTTCTAAGTCATTCCTCCTTGGGTAGCGGTTAGCTGTGAGACCAAGCTTTCCGAGATTATATCCGCCCAATTAAAGATGGTACCATTCATAGCTATATGGAATATTACTGGTACCCATCTGAGTTTAAAGATATTTCCATTTGGCATCCCAAAGATCCGGATCAACATCATAACGATGAGTCTATAAGGAGTCTTTAGGAGGCTGCTCTCATACTCATTAGTTTGCCTCTTTCTTATCTGTCTGTCAACTATCATAATTTTCCTGGCGGTATCCAGTGGGTCCATAGGGTGTTGTGCTGTCCATTCATCATCTAACCAAGCCCTAGACAAGGGAAATCTGTAGGTAGCCATGATATGCTCAGGAGCAAAAGATGCCAGGTTCATTCCATTCCTATAATTTATAAACCTAGTGTCAGTCTTGATATGAGGGATCAACTAGCCAAGCACTTCAGAACATGGGAACAACTCAGGACGAGTTGCTGCTTTATGGCGACAAGACCTTCTGATATTTGCATATACAATAGTGTCCTCTATGGAGTTTTGAGCATTGTCTTGATCTCTGATTAATTTGTATAAGTCACCCCACAGAAACTCTGGGGCAGAGCTCCCTAGGGGTACATTGGTGGTAGCTTGTGTATCAGTGAACATGGTCTCGAGTGAGGTATCCAATAGGATAGCTACGTCCGAATCTGACTCTACCTTTTGCATGGCTTTCTTCCTCACGGGTCTTCTATGCATGTTAAACCTGTGGCGAGCCGGGGAGCACAAATAAGGATTTTTTGAAGAAATTTAGAGCAACTATTTAAGCAAAGTGCATCTCACAAATTTAAAAAGAAAACATGACAGAATTAGCTTCCAACTAAATGAATTTCAAGCATTGGTAAAATAGTTATAAAATTTCTAGAATACACCATTTTCATAATATGAAAGCTATTTTGAGACTGATCGACTAATTTATAAATGCAACTATCATTTCACGGCTGCTGGCCTTTACAAGTGAATGCAGAGCTATTCACAATGCTACTACTGCAAGCTCGAAAGGTTTTCTTAACATGTTCTAAGGCGATTTTAGCTTTCAAAGAACATTGTTGATGGGTAGGGGCAATGCGAATGTATTTCAAAACAGTTCCATAGCTCATTAGCTCCTCAAGCATTGTTGGTGATTATCGGCCATGCGTGGTAGAAAAAGCTAATTTCCCTTCAGTTCTCCGTAGAGCGATGTGATTATACGAGGCACTATTGGTTTTTATGGCCTAGGTGCGAGTAGTTTTGTCATTCGGGTGAGATTCTCTCCACGGGGTGGATGCGAATGTGGTGCTTTAACCGAAAACGAGCACTGGCTACAGATTTGGGCGTGGAACGTAACCTATGTGAGCAAACTACGGCCATCAAGCTATAAATTGGAATTCTCAGGGATTGTTTTCTTATCAATGGGAAAGCTAAGTGGGGAAAAACTTACTTAGGACGCTGAGTAAGCAAAAGTGGAAAAAAGTCGAGATGCATATGTGAGGATAGGGCCTTCTGGGCTCTGGTTTGCACAGGGTGGCTTCGTATCCTCATTGTTTCAACTCAAAATTAACCGCTTAATGCATATAGGTTCATTTGGCACATATATATAGAAACAAAAAGCTACCAAAGGGGGTGTAATTCCAACTGAGAACCTCAGATAACACAGAGGGGAGGGGCAGAGCACCTACCTATCAGTTTCGCAGTATCTCCTGGTGGGTAGCGAACATTCCAAGATGAGCGACAGTGCAGTCAGAGTTTCAATATTGAACGACGAGCTATGTTCTCCCTTGGTAGTGGTGGAGTGATTTTTTCAAAATCCCGTTATATGCATTCATATGGGGCTATCATTAACTTCACGTACGTGGTAGGTTGGAGAATTGGTGAGCATGGGGCTCGAGGCAGACGGGCAGTTAAAATGGCACATGGCCACACTAATGACCCTACCAACTCCGTATTCGCACATATTCCCAAAACCTTTTCTGAGCCAAAGCGGTGATTTTACTGTTATGTTCTGTGCTTGTAGAGGCAGTCTTAATGTTAATCTTTGCGCTGATGGGCTGGACCAAGAATTGAAAATGAGGCGTGGGTATGATGGCCACTGTTTTAAGGATAAGTTTTGCGAGTTGGCAGAGGATTTAGCCACAACATGTGCGCTAACGAAAGATGCGCCAAAGTGTGGTGAGGAAAAGACCCAAAAGATTGTCGTGTCGACGTCCCTTATAAGGTTAAAATATGCACCAAAGCATTCGAAATAATGTTGGAAATTGTGCCAAAGTCAGCCAAAATAAGACTAAGATTTGCACGATGGTTGGGCCGAAATGAGCTCTTGAAGTGCGCATAAGGCGGCTAGGTTAGTTTTAGACTTTGCACGATTAGCGGCCAGTTTAAGTTTAAAAGTTGCGCAAGAGAGGCTCAACAATGGTCGAATTATAGTTGAAAATAACACCGAAGAGGTAGGGTTAGGTTTTAATATTCATGCCGAAGGTGGCAGTCTTATGATTGAAACTTGCGCCGAAGGCGGAGGATTTATGGTTAAAACTTGTGTCGAAGGCTAAAGGTGAATTTGTGATCCAGGAGGATCCAAGAAGGAAATTTTTTTCAAGTCCTCCAATCTCAGCAAAACCAGCATTAGATCAAAGGGATCGTCGAGACGATTCCAACAGCATTCGTTTCACCTCAAATGGACTTCGTATGAGAAAGTTATCGCGTTCTGTTCTATAAGGTCAACAGGGAAATTTGGCAAAAAGAGGTGCCACGTGGCACCACTGACAGGGTGACACGTGGCATCTGTACTCTATAAACCTGATGATGTGGCACCACTGATAGGATGACATGTGGCATCTGCATGGTACGGACAAGATGACATGGAAGGTGTACGGACCAACCAAAAGACGACACGTGGCATCACTAAGAGGATGACACGTGGCATCCGTACAGTACGAACCAATCACAAGGTGACACATGGCAGTACGGATCCGATCTGGCATACTGTTGACTGGGCGTATAGATGGTGACGTGGTAGCACGGGCAGTGACTTGGCGGTTGACTGGATGCTGACTGGGCCTGAGGTGGACCAATCCCAGGCCGCCACGTGGTAGCACGGGATTGGCCAATATGTCTAATACAAAAATTATGGCCTCCACAGGGTTCGACCCTGTGACCTCTCCTGCATAAGCGCTCCGCCTTACCATTGGGCCATAAGGTGTCTCATGTATAAGCTATTGGAAAAAATTGATTTAAAGTTTATAAGGGCGCAAAAAGGGGCCGACGCAAGCCCCGACCCATGATTTTCAACATGACAAGGTTGTTACAACGCCATCCCACTCAACGCGCCCACTCTTTAACACATGGTCACATTTTTTTAAAACAAACTTTCAAACGGATTGGAGCGCCACCACATACACGTTACATGCCACCTAAATATGTGCGCCACCACATATTTCCTTTGGGTTAAAGTTTTAAAAGTAGGTTGGTGGTTATTATTATAATATGGTTTTAACCATATTAAAATCCAAAAGAGTATGCCATTTTAAGGGTATTCTTAAATAGGTTTGTTTATTATTTAATAAAAATCCCAACCACATGAAAACCAACTTGGGGAAGTTGTAACCAAGGCCAAGATAAGCAAATTAGTTGCAACCAAAGGAATCCATGAGAGTCATGTGAAGAATGGCAAGCCAACCTATATAAACCCATTCATTTGCCATTTCCCACTCATGCTTTGGAGTGGAGACTTTGTAGCTAAAGGAGAGAAGGGAGATTGCGTAGCTCTGCAGGAGGAAGGTACTAGTGTTTATACTCGTTTTACACCGTCTTCAGGCTTCGGAGTTGCTGGAAGCAGTCTTGTTGTGTTTTTGGCAGCGGTTCTCTTCCTGACCATTGTCTCCAAGGTATCATTGTATCCTTGCCATGTATTTTTCCTTATGCTGAGATTATAGATCGGACCTCCTATTGAGAAGCAGGCCCGGAGACGCAGTCCATCCTCGACGAACTCTGTTATCAACTTGTTGTCTTTATGTGCGTATTGTCTATGCTATTTGGTTCTCTTCTTATGGATTTGTGAACTTCATTCATGCTCTTTATGCAATTCATGTTAACGTCACAGAGTAGCAAAGATCTTGTTTTCGGATCAATTTTCCTTAGAAAAACGTTTTAGAAAAAATTTCTTTGGGAAACAAGTGTTAAAGTTTGCCAAGTTGGAGTTGGATAAGCTTCAAAAGGAAGGAGAAATAATTGTAATAAAAGTGTAGAAGGAGGGGCCCTAACATTTAAAAAAAATAAATTGGGGAAGGATGTTGTAGCAACAACACGATCTTTATCCATTCAACAACACTTAGATTATTATTGTTATGGTGCATGCAAATGAATAAAACATACAATACCGCGTGCTCCAACACTGCGCTCAAATTCAGTGTTCAACTATGTGACTATCCAACAGATTCATGCATTCAAAGACTTAGAAGTGCTGAATACTTAACATTCGTCCACACTTGTATTACTTAACATATTATTCCCATCATTCTTGCAGCGAATACATATAAAAGCAATCACATAAGAAATAATCTGTGGTATTAAACATCCATATGAAGCAAATGAATAGTTGCAAACAAAAACAATCACACGACACAGAATTTAACGTGGTTCAACCCCAGGATGGAGGTTATGTCCAAAAGAACTGTTGTTAAATTAGTATTTTGGGAAGGGTACAACAGTTCTTAGTCTGTGCACTCAGCTGCAGAATCTCTTCTCTCTCAGATAGGTCTCTACACACACAGCTGCAGAGCCTTTACAATAGCTTCAAGTTCAAATATTCTAACAATGTTCAACAATGAAGAGCTAACCCTTTCCCATACAAAAATTCCTTATTTATAGATCATGCCCATGGGTCGTGTCTTTACAATTAGTAGGTCGAAACCATAAGGTTTCCAAAACTGGCATGGCTAACTGCCACCCTAGCTATCGCCATCGACAGCTTGCTTCGCCTGCTCCAGGATGTCTTGCTGGACTACTCGTGGCTCACATGATCGTCTGACAGCCAGAGTCACCAAAAAATTGTAACTGCATCATGGCCTGTCCCTTTCCGCATCTTCAACCTACCTGTCGCCATCGACGTATTGGCCTAGCTTCTCAACTGCTTGCCGCCACTCTCCTTGGCAGGTTGCTTTCTTCTTCCTTCCACCTATCCCTTGCCCGAAATAGGGCACTTCCTTGTCTGACCTTTACCTGTATCTCTTACCAAAAATAGCTCCTGCGCGATACCTGCGCATTTGCGTTCTGCGCAACCCTGCCTTAACTATTGCCGCTACATGACATGCGCAATTATCAAAACTACCCCCATGCCCTGTCTCAATGTGCATTGCGCACTTTTCAGCACTTGTGCAAATATTCCAACTTGGGCCCCACCCAACACATAGATGTTCTAAGACAGTAGCATAGAGACAAATTTGAAGTATATCTTGCTATGCGCAAAGTGAAGAAGTTTTTCTAACGCACTAAGACTGAGTTGAAGTGTGCGAAGTAAGGCAGTCCATCAGATGCGCAAAGAAATATTTACAGCACAGTGAGAGATGCGCGTCATGATGAGGATGATCTGAGACAAGTGCGTTAAACTGAAAGGACGAATCATATGATTCACAGAAGGTCACATATTGTCTAAAGGTTGTTGCTTCTAGACAAACAAACATATCTTTGAAGGTGCACAGTTCCATCTGATACCGGTGCGCAAAGTCAAAACATCAGTTTATATGTTGATGCACAATATTAGTTGAGATTGCAGATGCGCAATAGTAGAATGGAATATTGAACCTAGGCACAGACTGCAGAATTTGATGAAGCAGCACACAGTATATGTAGTGTGATGTCAGTTGAATTGAACTGTTGAGTGTGAATTCGAGTGATGTATGTAGCACAGTTACAACAATATTACAGCATACAGAAGGTGAGCACAACATAAAGAATAACAGCATATCGAAAGTGTGCATAGATTAGAAGTACAACAGTGCAATCTCTTATTCTTATATATATGGGCGGTAGGATGGGGCAAGGAGAAGGGGGTTGCAACCTCCTTCCAATTGGTGTTGGAGAATCAGTGAGTTGTATCTTCCTTGATGTTGGTTCCTGTAAAACCAGGGGGTCGATGCCTCCTTCCAGTTGGTGTTGGATAAATTAGGAAGTTGGTGCTTCCTCGATTGTAATCTTTTCATTATAAAAGAGCATTCTGTGGTTTTCTCCCATTTGGGTTTCCACGTAAAAATTATGTGTGTTATGTGTCTTGTGTTTTGTACATATCTAGATGAATGTTTTATTTATGGTGGATGAATAATTGAAGATCAAGATTAGTATGTTAAGAATTTAAAAAAAATCATAATTGCACTAATACTGATTCATCGTCCCTCTCAATATTAAATAGATTTCAACAATTGGTATCAGAGCGGGTGTCTTCAGTGAAAGCTTAACATCTGGAAGATAGATTCGTGCACAGATATGGAAAGTAGGAAGGTTTCTCCACCAACATAGCACCAATGTTTAATGGCACTAACTACACCTTCTGGAAGGTCAATATGGAAGTGTATTTGCAATCTCTCAGAGTTGATGTTTGGAATTCCATTGTTGATGGTTACAATGTCCCAACAGTCGCACTAGTTGACCCAGCTGAAAGGAGACTATATGAATGCAATGCAAGAGCCAGAAATGCACTGCTACGTGGGTTAACAGATACTAAATTTATCAAGGTCATGCATTGCGCCTCAACCAAGGAGTTATGGGATAATCTTAGAGGTATCCATGAAGGTGATGAGAAAGTAAAGAAGGAAAAGATGCATAACTACTCTAGGTTATATGAATCCATGAAAATGAAATATGAAGAGAACATTGCTTCTACTTCTTGCAAGTTGATGAGATAGTTAATGCTACCAAAAGTATTGGAGTGACTCTAGAAGAAGAATCAATTGTATAGAAGATACTGAGAACTCTACTCTCAAGATTTGAAGCAAAGGTATATGTGTTAGAATATAGAGTTGTTGGTCACTCTATATGATAATAAATTCTAATTAACAGACAGAATTTTCAATATAAATTGTCAACCCAAGTAGGTCTTGTTATTTCAAAGGAAATTAGTAAAATCTATGCATTAACACTCAAGTAGCTGATTGAATGAAATGGAGATCAATTATCCTACCTAAATGCTTAGTCAAACTCAACTCATTTCTAAAGCTAATCTAAATTATCCATCTAAGAACTTCAAAGGACTTCTACTTTCCTACAACATCAATCCAACAGTTACTGATCTAGGAATAAATAAACTAGACTTACTTTTGCAAGAAGTTAAATCCTAAAAATATAAGACTACAAGTAACTCAAACCATAACCTGTCTAATTCAATAAATTCTAAGAAAGACAAATAATAATAATGAACCAGAACTAAGCTTGAACCATAATCTGATTAAATTGGAAAATTCTAAGAAAGATAAATGACAGAAGGAAATCAGAGTTGAGCTTGACTGTAACATCAAAGTAATACACTTGCATCAAAAGGAAAACTATTCTACACATTCGACTGTCACACCACATTGTTGCAACATGCCAAAGGAAAATGCAATCATTAACAACTACTGTTGCAGCTCATTGTAAATATGCCTACTATAATTCCACACCAAAATAACAGAAACAAAACTAAATCATATACCTAACTTGGCGATCTCTGTGAGAAGGTGATCCCTGGACTTCTAACAGAGATGTCATGAAACTAACACAAATTAAGACACAAGAATATGAAGAATTGTTGCTCCTTGTATTAAAATGATAGAACCACAGTTGCAGTAATCTGTTATAGCTCTTACAATCAAATTCTTACGTTTATACACAGATGACATAATTTCGTCCCACAAATGACGAGAAGCCATGAAGATCTACGATATTCAGGCTGTGGAATTGAAACAGAAATAGTTACAACCATGAATGAAATTGAATGAAGTTGTTGCGTTCAGGCCTGCGCTATTACTCCATGTTGTTAACAGACCGAATAGATTCCAATTGATTGGAAGAGAATATGCTTGGACGTTGTATCGTTACCCAGTCGCAGCTACCTCGTGGAAGGATGCTTGAGATATCATAGTGATATATGGGACCGAATTCAGGAAGGGACAGTTGGCGCCACATATTCCTTTCCTCCATAGGTTCAGCGAGCTGCTACACCTGTGGTCTTTCAAGGATCTTAACTATATTTATCAAATCAATACATTTTAGCACAAATTAAAAGATAAAGTTCATAACCATAAACAATATTAGGCATTAATAAGATAAAGCAATAATAGATTATACCTGTTGAGATCCATGCTTGACTTGGGAAGATACCTGCTTGGGTTATGGAAAAGTGAGGCAAAATAGGGAAAAGGGTGTTGATAAGTATAGGCAAAAAGGGGATATTTTGGGGCCCAACAAGAGCCAATTTTGCATACTTGAAGAAGGACAAGCTTCAAGGGATATTGACAACATATGAGATGAGAACCGAGAAGGAGAATCCCACCAGAAAATAAGCAGCCTTTAAAGCCACTGGAAAGGCTAAGCATGAGCATGAAAAGGACTCTTGCAATGAATTAGATGAAGACGAGTCAAACTTTGTAAGTAAGCTGAAAAGAGGACGATGTAAGTACAAAAACAAGTTTCCTTTCAAATGTTTCAAATGTGGAGGAATAAGCCACTTTGAGTATAAGTTCCCATACAGGGAAGATGGAGATAGTGACGACGAGGAAGAAGCTAGTTCCCATGAACGAAGAACGACACAAACTTAGGACAAACCAGAAAATAGAAAGAAATTTCCAGAATAGAGGAAGATTCTATATACTGAGGAAGACAACAATGTGTCCGAAGGAAGTGACTACGAGGGTAATCCAAAAGAGGTACTATTCATGGAATTTGTGAAAGAAGAAGTCAGTGATGAAAAGAAGAATATTTTTTCTTCAATCAAGAAGAATACACCATTTGCGCAAAGCAAACCATGACCAATGGATAAATACTTCTTTAGTGGGTCCTTCAATACACCTCCAAATCCTGTCGCAGAAGTTAAATATGGAAATCAATCTAAAGAAGAAGAAGTTGCAAAAGTTGATTGGGAAGGTGAATTGGTCAGTGCCCTAAATGAATTGAAGAAGTCAAGAAAGAAGAATAAACTCTTGTAGGAACAACTTTCAAAGTCTAAAGAACAGGTTAAGAAGGAAAAAGAGGTTCGATAATCTCATGACAAACAAGTTAGTGAAAAGATGATGGATTACGAGAAACAATTGAACTGTGTTGTTGACAAGATCAAGATACTTGAAGAAGAAATATCCATGTTGTAGACTTCTCTGGAAGAGTTAGCGTAGAAAAATAAGATGCTGACAAGTCAGAATGAACTAAAGGATAGACATATCTCTTTCCTAGAAGACAAGTTGATCGAGATAAATGGAAAGAAAAAATTTCAATATCTCATCGTAAGTGATACTCCAAATTGTGCACATCTGGGAAGTGACAAGACTATTCATGAAGATGAAGTGAAGAACAAGTTCAAAGACAGCACAACAATTTTTTTTTTAAATCTGAATGATCAGAGATAACCAGAATACAAGTTGAGACTTGGTTATGAAAGAAAATCTAGGAAGGTCCGTGACAGTGAACATCGTCCAAATCAAGTTAAGTCCTTTAGGTATGACAATACCTTCAATGATTAAAACTATTTTCACTATACTAACTGAAGAAGGATCAATAGAATGAAGTGCGCAAGGTGAAATCGCACTAGTCATTTTGTGAAGTATTGCCAAAATATGAGATATTATGCATGTGATGGCTTTGTACATAAGGCTATGTATTTTCGAAGAACGGTGAACTGTCATGATGAAAACATGTTGCACAAAAGAAATCATCATACAAGGATCAATAGAGAAGGAAGTCAAGCACAAAATCATAATAGAATTGTACACATGAAAACATGGGTAAGGAAATCTCCTCAAAAATGCGGAGAAGAAGCTAAAAATCCAAGTACATCTAAAGCAGAAAGAAATTGCTTCCCCTCTTTCCAAGCTCCAAGAGATTGAGTGAGATCCTTGAATTCAACACGATGCATCTTAGAAATTCAAGGAGTATGTTAGTAAAGATTATGGTTTGAGGATGCGTGTCGCATAAATGATTGATGTTGCAAAAAAATATGTGTCTTGAGTTGAGTGTCGCAAAAAATTCTTTAGTATTATAGATGAGCAAATATTTTTGTGTATATATTCATTTAGTTGTTGAGTTATGTTGAAGACTAGTTATTACACAAAAGACACATACATGTGCTAAAATGAAGGGAAAAAAAATAGTACTGTGATGTAAAACATGTGTCTACGCAAAAATATAGATACATAAACGTATGTTGTATTATATTCAAAATATGTGGTTTTACAAAATGCACGAGTCTTCTATAGAATTAAACATCAAAAGAGACTTGATGCCAAGGCCAGAAGGGGCGAGCTCAAGGAAATTAGGAAAAATTGTGAATCACAGAGTAATTCAAAGTCGCAATTCAAGGTCCAGCTCCACATCTTGTTGTTGTGCGAATCGAAGCTCCAAATCTATCAGAACCAGTTCGTGATGCTCAAAATTCAGCTGCAAAGGAAGAAGTTGCATAGTCACAGAATTTGTTTGTCTAGCAGATTGCTCAGACCAAATTAAATTCAGAGCATCTAGAATTCATCGTTTTTGTTTTTCCAGGAGATCGACCCGTCTACTCAGATTACTCAATCCATCGATGTGGATATGGTTCGCATGCGACTTAGCATATAGGTGATTGAATTTGGACTCCTCCCTTCGTCCCTACCAAATTCCCATGTCGACTCTCAGACGAGTAAACTTTGACTACTACAATTGGATAGCAAAATGCACATTTCAAGGGAATCATTTATCTTCTTGTAGAAGGAATCCATAACCAGAAAGATGAAATACCAGGAGGCAATGCAACGCAGATCAAGATGGAAGAAGATCAAAGGTGATGAACCAGGAATTTCGCAGCTCTATTATAGAATCGAATGGTAGATTTTGTACACATGGAATTCAGATTGAAGAGATCCATAGTAAATCTCATTCAAAACTGTGCTATCCAAAATAGATTATGGAGTCACCAAAAGTTAATGCACGAGTTAATGATTTTGGGAAGAAGTAAAAAAAGAAAAAATCTAATTCATTGCTCTGTGTGACGAATGATCTTTCCCCAAAAATATCAAGTACGATCAGGACACATCAAAGGTGCCACACGAACTGATTGTCATATCCTTTTTATTGTTGAGTTGGATGAGAGATGGAAAAACATGATAGATCTTTGGTTGTTGTGGAAAAGGATGCGATGTCAGAAAAGGTAACAAGGAAAGTCACGACGCAGTAAATGCGACCTAAGAAACATAAAGGAATTCAGCAGTAAATACAGAGCACAACCAGTAGAAGATCAGTTTCGGGACTGCGCAGTTGGCACAACGGGAATATTACATGACTTATATGCACAAGGAATAATGAAGTTGTTAACACAAAAAAATTGACCACATACCTAAACACCCATCCCTAAAGAATAAATTCATTTATCCACTAAAAACCCAAAAAACCCACATATCCGAAGTCCTACATTCCCCCTTTGGACAACCTCCACTAAAATAGGTATCCTCCCCTAAAAATGAGGTGTCCACCAAAATAGAGGGATGTCCTGACAAGCCAAAAATTCCCACCTCAACTCAAAGTCTTATCGGGCGGTAAAATTTGAAAGACACATACCATAAGTGGTTTTAGGGTTACAAAACCCTAAAACCACACCATATATGAAATTTCTTTCACCATTTACACATAAGTTTTTCATTATAATTTTTTCCCCTTCTCGCTTGAAGCCCCCTGATTTAGCACCAACCTCCATTCTCCTAGATATCCTCAGTCGAACACCATCTCTTGCACCTCCCTCTTCATCTAGTTGAGCATCATTCGCTCCTAGCCACCACATAAGGTGGATGTAATGAAGACGAGCAGATCATGAATCCCACCCGAAGGACGGAACCCAGCCAGGGACTGCACAAGCTTCACGGGCGCAAGGGCTTGAAACCCATAGAGGTAACTCCTGGCTTGTAAACCCATTTTTTACAAATTATAAAAAGAAAAACATTTCCTTTATGAAGGGTTTCATAATGTGCATGGAGTGAATGTTTACGTATATGTGTGTGGTAGATAGTTGTTTTACCATTTTTTACCAAAGTAAATCTGCATATTTCGATTTTATGGTTTATTACTCAATATCTAGCTTAGGTTTATTTTGATTTGTATTTCATATATTCATAGTTTCCATTTTTCTTTTACACATTTCCACCTTGGTTTTTTATCGCACTTCTTACACAAAGAGCCATGGGAAGCCATTGTTCCATGGCTCTCTACCTTGGCTTCCGCAAGCCAGTAGACACCCCTTTTCTGCCTGTTGGTCTGTGAAATCACCGCCAATAGAAGTATTATGATAGGAAAAGAAGATCAAGGTATAGAAGGAAGATAGAAACTGTACAGGGAGAGTTTATATGAAGACAGAGTACAGATTGCAGGGTACCAACACATAAATTTCAGCAAGAGATTAAAGCATGAAGACAGGGGGAGATATCTTGATAAGTATTTGAATGAAGGCCAACACAAAACAGAAGAAAGGAGAACCAATATTTTCGCGGTGATGTAACCTCTTTGATATTGATGTCAAAGGGGAAGATGAAGTTGATCATGAAGCATGCAACAACGTAGTGAGAAAGAGCATGAAGTTGGCCATTGAAGAGCGTGAAGCCGATCATGCAACATGCAGTAGTGCAGTGGAGAAAGAGCATGAATTTTATCATGAAGCATGCAGTAGTGCAGCGGAGAAAGAGCATGAATATGATCATGAATCATGTAGCAACGCAATAAGAATGATCATAAAGCATGCAATCTATTCAAAAGTAACAGAAAGAAGAAAAAGTATTAACAATAGAATGTGCAGATGTCAAAGGTTCAAACCGGCAAAGAACACAAGGGGAGTACACATAGGGGAAGTAGTGCGACAAGCAAAGATGAAGCATACAAACTTCAGAAGATGATTATGCATAGATTCATAAAGTGTTGACATCAATGCCAAAGGGGGATATTGTTAAACTTTGGTTGTCATTGATGTCAACTGATGTCAAAGAGGTTTCAGTATTCTTGTTCTAGGTTGAAGAAGTATATGAAATACACTTTGAAGAAGTATATGGAAGCCACTTTGAATAATTAAATGCACAAGCAAGAAGAAGAAAAACATGGATACCAGTCTAAAGAAGTATATCCAGAGGAACATCAAGCGTATCCAGTTTGAAGAAGTAGATAAGTAGGACTCAAGTCAATCCAGACATATTTCCTCAAGGTAAAATCTAAAGGATTGATTGGACAAATGTTAGGGAGTGCATGAGAAATCCAAAGAGTTGATTGGACAAAGGTTTGGGAGTGTGGCAACAAGCCAAAGAGTTGATTGGAGTGTGCAAGCAAGCCAAAGAGTTGATTGGAAAATTTTCGGGAGTGCGCAAGCAGCATGGAACAAAGGAGTGGTCGTTTAGTTGAGAAAGTCCTTGAAAGCACACAAGACTCACCAATTGGAAGAAGCTTTCAGTTATTGAAGCACACACAATCACCAAGAAGGGTGTAGCAGTTGAAGATATCATATGCGCAAATTCCAAAGGAAATGGTACATCAAGGGCGCAAGACCACACCGCGAGGGTAAAAGTCCCACTACGGCGAGGACCATGTATGTGAAAATACCCACAAGAGATGACACATCAGTGACGCATAATATGACAAGTGGCGGAAGCTTGAATTAAGTAGAACCATGAAGCAAGAAAACAAGGATGCCACAACTAACTTGTGGACATCACCATCCACGTAGAACAAGCATAAATAAGACGAGGTGATGGAGAATGAAGTAAGATTGAAGGATGAAGAACTTGTAAGTGGAAATCTGGAAGATACAAATTTATAGTTTTTGGGGCATCAAAGGCTCGTGGAATCATAACAACATGATCTAGCAGAGAGTTGAGTGCACACAAGCAAAAGAATGGAATAGTTGATGGTGCGCAGAATGATGTTGTAGATATGTGACAGTTGTGTGAAGGAAGAAAAGAATAATTATAGAATATGGGAAAGTGCGTGAGGATTGAATGACAGTATCATAGACAGCACGTAGATAGTCACATATGTTCTAAGACAGTAGCGCAGTGACAGATTTGAAGTATATCTTGTGATGCGTGAAGTGAAGAAGTTTTTATGATGCATTAAGACTAAGTTAAAGTGTGCGAAGTAAGGCATTCCATTAGATGCAGAAAAACAGAGTTGTAGCACAATTAGATATGCATGTCATGATGAGGATTAACTAAGACAATGCATTAAACCAAAAGGACGAATCATATGATGCACAGAAGGTCGCAGATTGTCTAAAGGTTGTTGCACCTAGACAGAATGGAAATATCTTTGAATGTGCACAGTTCCATCTGATACTGTTGCGCAAAGTCAAAACAACAGGTTATCAGTTGATGTGCAGTATTAGTTGAGATTGCATATGTAGAGTAGCAGAATGGAATATTGAACCTAGGCACAGACTGCAGAATTTGATGAAGCAACACACAGTATATGTAGTGTTATGTCAGTTGAGTGTGAATTCAAGTGATGTATGCAGCACAGTGACAATAATATTACAGTATACAAAAGGTGTGCAAAACATAAAGAACAGTAGCATATCTGAAGTGTGCACGGATCAGAACTACAATAGTGCAGTATCTTATTCTTATATATATGGGCGGGAGTACAGGGAAAGGAGCAGGGGGTTGTATCCTTCTTCCAATTGGTGCTGGAGAACTCAAGGAGTTGTAGCTTCGTTCAGGTTCGTTCCTCTAAAACCAGGGGTTCGGTTCCTCCTCCTAGTTGTTGTTGGAGAACTTAGGAATTTAGTGCTTCCTTGAATGTAATATTTTCATTATAAAAGAGCATTCCATGGTTTTCTCTTGTTTGGGTTTCCACGTAAAAATTATGTTTGTTATGTGTTCTGTGTTTTTCACATATGTGGATGAATGTTTTTTTTATGGTGGATGCATAATTGAAAATCAATATTAATCTGTTAATATGTTAAAAACTGTTCATAATTGCGCTAATACTAATTCACCACCACTCCTCTTAGTATTAAATAGATTTCAATAAAATGGGCAAACCAAGCAGTAGTGGAGAAGGAGCAAACTAAGGAGATCCCAAGAGAGTTGGTAGAATTGATACCACAACCCTTAACCATCATAGGAGGGAAACTAATTAGAAATACTCATTAATCCTCTTTAGAATTTACAATACCTCAAGGTTTTAAAGGATCCCCTTCAGGAGGCCTTGTACCAATCAAAACAGATCTGTAGACAAGGTATAGGGGGATTAGAGAGAAGCATATGAAGTTAATTAATGATACCAAGAAACATATACCAGCAGCAGAAAAAAGGATTCTCGCTATGGTAGACCATCAAGAGGACACTTTTAGATTTTATGTCATAGAGCCTAAAGGGCCAAGGCCTTCAAACCTCAATTAATGGAGGGCAGAAGAGCATACAGTAGATTTTAAGAAATTTGGATAAAATTGAAGAATTTACTTAAGAAATTAGGGTCCATATCTTATGAGAATACCATAGAGGATGAGATAGAATTGGAGGCCCTAAAAATGCATCATATCCCAATGGGAAAAGAGTGACATGTTGTAGCAAAATATCACAAAATAACATTTCCAACTCAAGGGAAAACTACTGGGCAAACATCAACACAAGTTCCAGGGCAGTTTGCAAGTCACCCCACTCCTTAGGATTTCATGCCACTAGGAGGATAGGTTAACATTCCAATGATGCATCAGATGATGGGACAAGCAACCCACAACAAACCAACTATCAGGTCAATTAGTTGGGTAGATAGGTGTGCAACCGAATGTCTACATGATGCGGCAGGAAAGTCAAGTTAAAGGTAAAATGAAAGGCTCGAGTAAGAAAAGTAAAAAGAGAAAAAAGTTGTTAAATAGATGTAAATTTGAGATGAAAGTCACTGTCCTAAAGGGTGGTTACAAATCAATTGAGGCAAACATAATTCAGTTGCAAATTAAAGGCTATAAAAGACAAATTGAACTCATAACTCAAGGTTGGCAATTTTTAGAGGTCCTTTAAGGATTGTTGAATCAATGAACTCTTTTACATGTCATAGAATTTTATGAGATTAAGATTGTTGAGTATTGCAGAGACGTTTTTCCTCTGTAAATTGTCCTTCTTCATGTGTTTCCACACTTATTCCAGTCCATGTAACTTTTGTATGAGATTAGACAAAGTTTTTGAGCAGCAGATTCATCCATATTTGTGTTGTGAATACAAATAATGTTGAATGTTGAAATTGTTAGCAGATATTTAATTTTTCTTTGACCTTTGGTCGAGTTTCAGAATGTGTATGTAACCTAATTGTATTTGAAGCTTTCATTTAGTGTGGTTTCTGTGCATGTTATGCTACCAAGAAATTCATACAAATTCATGAGAAATTTACATTTTTGTAAAAAACTGTTGAATTATTTTAATAAAGTCGAGTACATTTATTCTGTCATTAAATATCATAGAATTGTCCTATAGGCACCTCTGATGTTTTCATTTGTTTCCATATGCTAAATACACATTCATTCATATTCAAAGCACTATAATACTCTACAATATTCCTCTGAAATGATGTTATATGTTCAAAGCCAGTTCATAATGTTTTAGTTATAGATATATTCAAGAAAACAATCAACTAATATCTAAATAAATACAGATCGATCTCTATAATCTATAAAAGTTGAGCCCCATCATGCCCTGACGTATATTACTTTCAAGCTAGTATGCCTCAGGGAGATAACACCTACCGTAAAGGAATTAGAACATGATTCTCATGTAGAGTTGGCAGAAGACACATTTTTGCAGAAGAAGTCTAGAACTACTATGACCTTTGGGATATTGTGTTGAAATGACTGCTTCCAAGCAAGGATAAATGGTAATCCAGGGAGAAGGTAGAGGAATATTTTCCCCGACTCAATTAGTAAAATATTTTGGGGACCAAAATCCTCCCAAAATGAGGTATGATCTGAATTAGATAAATATATAGTTTTTCATCTATTTTTATGCTTTCTAGGTGTAAGATTGTATGAAATGGCTTGTAGGGTCCATTTTAGGGGTAGGTCTTACTTTTCAGGTTTGGGGTCAAAAAACATATGAAACATTCCAGAGTCATTTTGAGGGATTAAAGGGCTCTTTTTGTGTCTATACCATACACAAGGATAAAATTTCATATTTTACATACCAATACCTTTCCAGCGGTGCAAGAATCGCCTCAATCAAACTCCATACGAGGAAGTTATGCCTCCTGCAATTTGACCTATCCAATGACCACCATGGTACCGAGTGGGTTCCATGTCAACTCTCATTACCTACACATGTAGAACTAGTCACATGTGGACTTTCAAGAACACTTTAGAGGGTCCAAAACCATAACCCTAATTGGGAGTTGAGGCATTATTGACTCCTAGAATGCCCTTGCGTTGATTGTAGAGATTCTCACCGGTGGAAAGTCCCAATTAGAGTTTAAACCATTTGGAATAGGGAACCCACTTAGATTCTATCCCAGCTATAGTTCATGTGTTTTGGGTTTCATCGGTTGCACCTTGGTCCAACATTTAGGTTTTATTTAATTTTAAGGGGATGAGATGCGATATGAACTATTCTAAGATGCAATCCTATACTACACTAACCTATCCTAGCTAGGAGCAAGATTAGAAGTACAAGTAGTGAGATAGCATCAATATACATATTTTGAAACCAAATAGATATAAATTAGATGTGTATAACAATAACAAAATAATTGTGCACATTAGGACAGCCACAACATCATAATATTCTACACACATAACTCATATAAAGAAAAATAACACAGGAATACATATAAACAACATAAACGGAAAACTACAGGAATAATCCACTAGAAATCATGAACAATATTGCTGCATGTAAGCATGAGACAACGAGAGAAACAGTTCCACAAGATACATTCACACAACATCCATAACCTTGTGCAAACTTTATCCATTTAGCTTCTCTATTCATTAACAGAAAAGTTTCTTACAATATGAGCAGTAAAAGTTCCAACCAAAAGTCCCTTCTGTTACTCTTTTCCCTTGTTTTATATCTTTCCAAAGTAACTCCTAAAGTGACCCTTCAAATTCCTCATAGTCAATTATGAATTTTGGGTTTCCTGGGAACTTGTCACTTTGGAGTTTTTATTCTTTCCTAAAAGAAATAAAAACTAATTGTAAATTCACAATTTCAAGGAGGGGCATTTCCTTGTGACTTTATGAATTGATCCCAAAGTTCAAAATCAAATGAAATGATATTTAATTGTTGAGTCCAAAGCAACCTTATGGAGACTTCATGTGTAACTATCTCCTTGGTTAACATGAGCAGTCCTTTAGCTGCGGTTGA
Source organism: Larix kaempferi (assembly GCA_027924585.1). NCBI lineage: Eukaryota > Viridiplantae > Streptophyta > Pinopsida > Pinales > Pinaceae > Larix > Larix kaempferi. The sequence goes on from BSBM01000264.1 coordinate 8,949,790, forward strand.
GTGACATACCATCATCAAGTGTACCTTACATATGGGGATTCCAATGTGGTCCTACAATTCCTATGAGATCACCTATGAGATCCCTCTGATGGATTCAACCTCCTCTTCCTTGATATTTCTCAACTCTTCCATTCGATGTTCCTCCGATTTAGGCTTTTCGAAATTACCTAGGGTGAATACTTTCACCACTCCCACATGTGCATTCTTACATTTATTTACGCGTACACAGTGGCCTCCTTTTGTAAGGCTAATTCGGTTTTCTGACAGTTGTCAATGGTTGCAATATCTAGTTGTATTTCCTATAAAGTTCTCCCTGGTAGATTAGGGGGGATATCAATTGTTTGTCGCTGCTAGGTCACAATACAATTGTTGGTTCTTTAATTTCTCTTAGACAGACCCGGGCGTGCGGTAATCTTTTAGACCAACAGAACCCTTAGCTCACTGGCCCTTTCGGCAACAGGTCGCAGAAGCGACCTGAGGTCTCACCCGAAGTGATTCTAATGGGGGGCAGAAGACTCACGTGTCCCCAGCCAAGTTCCGAGGCATCCAGGGTGCTCAAACCCACCTTAACCCCTTTCACAGAAGCTGTCTATCTCATTCCATTACTCCGGCTACGCCTCTATCTTATCGCAGTACGCAGGGAATGCGATAAGTCTTTCCCTATGTGAAACCGTCTAGCGATACCCAAGATATCGTAGGTGCGATATCTTGCCCTCCTAGTTCCTGCGGCAAGCGAACTTTGGCCGCTTCCTGGGTTAACAGGTGGTCTTAGCTATCCTTATCCTGGTACTGCAGTTAGCAACAGCATTCAGCCTACAAGCCTAACCCTCACTACTGAAGTCGACCCTTGATATCTCGCAACACGTAACTAGGTAGAACATTACTTTGCGCAATGTCTAAATAAACCATTCATGCCTCATATTCAGTTCTTACTCGCGCATTAACCTCTGTTTAACAATTATATAGTTCGCAAAGAGGTTAGCTATGATTATCGCACTTGTTATACATCATTCAGAAGTTAACTGACGACCATGTACATTACTTATAACAGATTGAAGCATTCATATATAGCACAAACACGTGAATGAGAATGATGGCTACACAATTACAATAGTGCTACTTAGATAAGCACATTGATACTCCCAGGGCAAAGACTACGCCCAGGGGAACTGCGGTTCTTGTTTACAACTCTGGGGAATAAACACAGCTCCGGTCCACTCTTTACAATAGGGGTCTTCTGGGAAACTCCACCTCAGCGGGAGCCCTTCTCTATAGACCTCTTTTCTCTTCTTGCCTTTACAGTGCACTCTCTTCCTCTCGCAATCCCTGCGGATTGCACTCTCTCAGCAGGTTGGCCCTTGTCTTCTCAGGGATGTTCAGGCTTGCAACAACAAAAGACTTGACTAGCATCTACCTGATGTCTCTATCGCTATGTGGCCAACCCCTTATCCTATAAAAAGACTACTATATATAGATGGCCCGAAGGTCTCATCGCAGTTACAAAACTGTGGGCCTTATCCCAACAGTGACTCAACCCTAACCACTTACAGTCAACTGGCTGTACTTCCATGGCCGCCTTCTGTCTTGTCGCCGCTTCCTGCAGTCCTTAGTCTTTAATGCATCGACCCGTCGCTTCTTCTTGGTTCACGCAACGCTGACTGTAGTCCTTCGTCTTTATGAGGGTAGCTGAACCCTCTCTTCATCTTCGGCGCCTTTATTGCGGTGGTTGAGCTCTCCCTTCGGCCTCTTCTTTGTACCACATGCTTGACTTCTCTGTACCTATCGCCGTGATTCCCGCCGGAATTTGCGCTACGGCGATATCTTTGTCTTACCGCCAAAATTGGTACTTTCCCTCCAAAATTAGTTATCCTTCCCAAAATTAGCAGCTTCCTAAATGCTGCGGAAGTTCTCTCCAACAACAATTCAGATTTTCCTTAACTATACCGATACTATGATCACCCTCCTAGGTTCCTTCAATCAAAACCTTTAGCCTCACTACAATATTTTGTATCTCCTGGAGTTTTTCTGTGACTAGTTATTGTGCATGGAAGTACTCTTGTTGCAATGAAGTGGCACAGGCTTTCAACTAGACTTTGTTTCTCCTCCTTGGATGCTTATGCCTCTTTTTGTTAGTGTATACCTTTCATTCTATAGGATTTCTATTTGAGTTGTCATAGCCTCTTTTTCATTCTCAAGGATTTCTACCTGAGCAATTAACACATCTTTGTCACCCTACATATCTTGTGCTAATATTTCCAATGTTCCTTTATCTTATAGCAAGGCATCAAACTCATGTTTCAACTAAACTTCTTCTCTTCTAGCTTCCAGGAGACAGTCTTCTAAGAGGTTGATCTTCTTTCTAGCCCAATCCAAATCCCTAGTGATATTTTGTATGTTGAACTCACTTTCCAAAGAAATAGCCATGTTTGTTGAGGCTACAAGTGTAGGTTCTTTATCAGTCCACTTAATCACTGGATTTTCAAGAGTAATCTCCATCTCTGGCTACATAGGAAGATGGATATTCTTATGCATTTTTTGCATAATCTGTGTCTTCTACTTATTGAATAAAAAATTACTTAGCTTTGCCACCAAATCCTCTTTGGGAGGCATATACAATCCTATGGAAAACTCTTTTAGCAGGAAGTTCCCTCTAGTGAGTGAAATGGTGGAACCAGTAGAGGGCCCTTCTATGTCCATATCTTGAGGATCGCTATTTTTCGCCTCCTCTTGCAACCTTTTCTCTTCCTTTGCTTTCTTTTGGGTTTCTTCCTATGATTTTAGCTCTTCCACGGATTTTCCCTCTAAGATTATTATTTTTTCTTTCTATTCTTATTTGGCTCTCTAGGCTAAAAACTTCATCTATTTGTCTATACTCTTTATCCTTCCGTTGTATTTCTACATGTTTGTCCTTTTCTTCTTTCTCTTTATTTGTTTGGGCTTCATCCTCAACTCCCCTTTGTAATTATTCTCACTTAGCCTTTTCTTATTTCCTTTTCTATGTGCGAGTTTCTTCTACATCCTTCTTTTGTTCTTCCAACCATCGAGTTTCTGCCTCAAATTTTCATCTATATTCCTCCTTTATAATCCTCTAGGCCTTTTCTGATAGGATCTATTTATCTTCCAACTCTAATTGCAATTTTTCTTAGGTTTCCTCTGTTGTATGTTTTTCCTTCTACATGTCGGCAGTTCCTACTGCTGAGATTTTACCTTTCTTCTTTCTTCTAGATAAATCCTCATAGGTTTGGGTTTTTCTATAGACTTCTACTTCTATGAAGACCTCATCCATGTATGGCTAGGTGAACCTTATTGTTGCACAATGGTTTTCTACTTTCTTATGGTTATCATTTCCTTGGAAATTTTCTTCTCTGTCATGTCCCCAATTTTGGTTCATCCAGTACCATGGGTGAAAGGGGAAAAAATCAACCCCTAAGGGAATTAAATGGTATTAGTTCTATTTGCTTATACTTAATTTTGGCCTAAGTATCCCAAGTTGAAAAATTTATTTATTAAAGGTAATTTTGATAAATAAAATTAATGGATAATGAGCAAGTGGGCCAAGAGAGCACCCATGTGGAAGATGTTGCCAAATTGGAGTAGGGGTTAATTTTGAGGCAATTATACCACATGAATTAATTAATTGCTTAAATGTTGAAATTGGAATTAATTCTAAGTTGGAATATTTTTATTGATAAATATTGCTAATAAATATTGGCAAGTGGTGATAATATGGCTAGGAAACTCGAATTGGTAAGTGAGACAAACTTTCCTAAGTGGTAAAGTCTCAGAAAATATAAGGAATCTAGTGGAGATAAGTTGGCAAGATGAACCCAGAAAGGAAACTGACCAAAGCTAGCAAAATCAGACAAAAGCAAGAAAGAGGAAAGTAAAGAAAGTGGAAAGATTCAGAAAAGCTTTCTGAAAGAAAATAGAAACAACCAGAAAAGCTACCTAAAGTGCACTTTCCCAAATTCAATGAAGGAGGTGAAGGAAAGAAAGTTTTGAAAGATCAGAAGTTTCTATTCTCCTCAAGAAAGGCGCCCTCATGGATTTGGAATAGAATGGGAAAGTGGGTAACCTACTCTCACAGGTCACCAAGCCAAGAACTTGCTCAGCAGGTCATCATGAAGTTTATAAAAGAATCCAACCAATTCCATTTGACAACTTTTGATCATTTATGTTTTCTCATGAGAGCTCTGATGCTTCTCTAGTTGAGTGATGTGCCTCAGCTGTGCTTCTTGGGTGATGTGCCCCAAGGCCCTTAGTTTCCAAAGAGTGTTGTGCAGGTCTATGTCAATATATTGCAGCCATTAACATATGCTTCCAGCCTCCATTGAATATTTACAGTCATTCGGGAGAACAGGTTCCTCCATAGTGATTCTCCATCTAGTTTTGGTGAAGATCCATCCATTGAAGAAGATAGAAATTGGGAGTGCGCCTAGGGGATGAAGGAGAGTCGGTGCAGCCATTGTTGCAGACATCAAAGGTGTTCATGATCAGTAACCAGGTTCAAATCAGATCTATACTTCTCTTCTCACTCGTTCTCCATTCACAGCTAAATCTAGATGAGTTTTCCCTGAAGGAGAGGGTTGACCTAGTGAATGCGCTCCAGACAAGTTCAAAAGATCAGTAAGCTGCCATTTACAGTCATATGACCTGTAGATGACCTGATCCTATCACCATAGCAGATCCATAGTAATATTCTATTTATTCTCTTCATTCTCCATCAAATGTAATGAGTATTTAGCCTGTGAGGCACTGTTGTGTTGGGAGAAAGTTAAATCAATAAAAGAAGGATTCTGATATATTATCTTTGACCTGCATATGTTCATTATGTTATATCAGATCATTATTTAATGTCATAGCAGAGTTTATCATTTATTGTATCAGTTTAAAGGATTAAAATTCAAGACTAGCTAGTTTGGTGCTTAATCTAGACTAGTTTCACCATATTTGTTGCTGAATCTTTTCTGAGGATCCATTTTGCATTCTTTCAGTTGGAGGAGGTTTTAAGTTAAATATAATATCCATATAAATCCATGTAATAATAATTTGAATTCTTTTAACTTCATTTTGGAAAGCCTGTATTGTGACTAGCTCAGTTGTCCACCATCTGCAAATAATCCCCAAATTGTTCCAAACCTTTCCAAGTCAATCCAGTCTTTATTCCAGCATTCCTTATGAGTTGTATGAATGATATATCTCTGTCCTAAACACATTTAACTCTTACCTAGTCTTGTTGGCATATGCTAGAAGCCCAGGAAGCCTCGAAGTAGGCAATAGATTCATTCTATTGCTGAAAAGTGAATGGCCCTAGTACCTTGTGCCAAGGACTCCTGCTAAAAATATATTATTGTTCTGCTGCACCTAATCCCATATAAATTCCAGCATCAAACTTTCATCCCACCATCCTCAGTCTGCACACCAGTACCCCTCATTTACCTCCCATCCGGTTCGAAGGATTTGCCACAAAATTTCACTAGTAAAAGTTGTAAAAGTTTTAAAGTGGAGTTAATATCTGGGTCAGATCTTGCTCAGGATATTACAGTGGTATCAAAGCACTTTCCTTGGCTCAGCCCGTGGAAAGTAATTCTCATTGGAAAAATATCTCAGCACTATCTTCAAGATTGCAGATGTGGAATTAGTTCCAGTTATGGAAGATTTAGACTTTGAGATTTATGAGGAAGAAGATTATTCTTATGAGGAATATGATGAAGATTATGATGAGCAGTATGAAGAATATTGTAGATAGTATGAGGAAGATAATTCCCAATAAGTACCTTCCATAAGCATCTCCCATTAGATCATGATTGACAGAACATACTATGGTTATTTTGATAGCCATCATAATTCCACCACATAAGGAGGAGAACATGACACATGGTGAATTAGTAATTTCTAATTTTTATGTGTCATTAGGTCAAACTAAGATGGCAGCCATGTCCATTGAAAATTTCAAAATTTTTGAGCCCCCTAATGATGAGGTTCATAATTCTAGTGTAAAAAATGAAAGCAGTGTGAAGGATGAGACTTTGAGAAAAGATATTTCTGTTGCACCAAGGATGAATGAGCACTTATGTTGCAGCTCAAATTATGTTTTTGAGGACCTAAAAGATGAATATATTGCAGCAGCAACATATGGATCAGATTTCGAAACCTCAAGTGCACTGCTTGAAATCGATCTGGTGATGGGGAATGAAGAGGAGGAACATCTGCAAGAACCTCATCTTCTTGCAGGGTCATTGAAGATGGATGAACAGAAGATCCAAGAGGCCCTGAAAATTCTCCATCATACTCATTCTTTAGTGTCAAGGTTGTGTTGGAAAGCTGCTTTAAGGGAAGATCAATATTTCTTTGCAGCCATGGAGAATATCCAAAAAGCAATGTCCACAATCAAAGGTAATTTCTCAGAGTTGCTTTCAGATAAAAATTTCATGTGTGAGCTTGATGAATTGTTGTGGGATGCATCATTGCATGATGAAGAAAATATTTGAAGATATTAAGAAGAGAACTACAAGCTCAAGAGTGAGTTTTTGGCCACCCAAGATTCTTTGAGATACACTCAAAGTGCTCTCTCAGAATCCCGAATGAAGATAGAACAATTCCAGCAAGAGTGGAAAGAATTGACTGAATCCTCAATTTTTCCTAAGAGTCATCCCTTTTGGGTCAATGACATAAAATATTACATGAAGGAACCTAATGAGTGGGTGGACCATGAGGAGAAGTCTATGCAGTATGTGCTTGAAGAATGTGTAGAAAAAGTGAGTGAAAAGCAAGTGCATGATTTTTTCCAGAATGAACATGAGAGGATCATTGAAGAAGGTCTTTCTTCCAAGGACGGTGCAGTTGATTTCACCATAGAGGGTTCAGCCATCAATAGAGAGGATACATCCACAACTTCAGTAGATGAAATGTTTAGAAGCATGGCTCACCACCCTTCATTCCCCACTTCACATTCAGCCACAAACCTTGGGAATGAAAATTGGGTAAAAGGATTCTATTTTTTTGTGTCACATGATGAGCAGAAAGATCCTAAATTTAAGTTAGATGACATGTTCCTTAACTTGCAGTAGTGGAGGCATCCCATGCATGTGTGTGTAGCCACTTTGACAAGGAGGCATCAGATCCACACTTACTTTCAACATGTGGGTCATGTGATGGAGTTTGGCACCCTTGGATCAATGGCAGAGAGTTGAGCCATTGGATGAAGAGGGGAACACCTGTGGAGTTCCGTATAAATCATGAGTTCTCTTTATCTGAAAAGGACAGATATACGGCTGATCACATCCCATATGATTCAACAAATAAAGGTGTTTTTCCATCCATTGGTTGGATGGATAGAGGCATCACTGAAAGGGAAAACCTAGAAGGTAAGAATCTTATGTTTTGTTGCAAGAAAATTGTTTTCATCATTGCTGATTTTTATATGATTTGCAAGCACCAGAAAAGGAATAATTTGCAAGCATCTGGTGTCACTCATCCACATATGGATTGGGTGAAAGATTACGTGACAGACATGAAATCTCCTTGCAAAAATGTTTTTGCTTATGGTCAAGGGAAGGCAGCTAAGCAGGAAAGTTGCCAAGATGAATTAGTGATTACTTGCAGAAGTTGGCCTATGTGGAGGGAATCCACATGCTTGGAGATTGAAAAAATGTAGTTGATACCCTGGGATCCGGGAATTCCTTGGAGTGATAACTTTCTAGAGGTGACAGAAAATTATGGGTCCTTGCGGAGGAAGCAGTGGGATCCGGGAATTCTACTCAGTTACATTAACTGGGTTAAGATTTTTGTTCATGATTTCGTGCATATAGAGTATACAGTGCAGTTTAGTCATATTACATTTTACTTAGATTTATTTGAAGGCCCCAAGTTTAATTTTCAGATTGTTCAGTGGATGGGCACAAATAAAATCAGAGTGGTGCGGCAGAAGCTTGGTGGAATCCTAACATTCCTTGAGGACAAGCAATCTTGGGAAGGGAGGACTATCATGTCACCAATTTTGGTTCATCCAGTACCATGGGTGAAAGGGGAAACAATCAACCCCTAAGGGAATTAAATGGTATTAGTTCTATTTGCTTAGAATTAATTTTGGCCTAAGTCTCCCAAGTTGACAAATTTATTTATTAAAGGTAATTTTGATAAATAAAATTAATGGATAATGAGCAAGTGGGCCAAGAGGGCACCCATGTGGAAGATGTTGCCAAATTGGAGGGGTTAATTTTGAGGCAATTATACCACATGAATTAATTAATTGCTTAAATGTTGAATTTGGAATTAATTCTGAGTTGGAATATTTTTATTGATAAATATTGCTAATAAATATTGGCAAGTGGTGATAATATGGCTAGGAAATTCGAATTGGTAACTGAGCTAAAATTTCCTAAGTGGTAAAGTCTCAGAAAAGCTAAGGAATCTAGTGGAGACAAGTTGGCAAGATGAACCCAGAAAGGAAATTGACAAAAGCTAGCAAAATCAGACAAAAGCAGGAAAGAGGAAAGTAAAGAAAGTGGAAAGATTCAAAAAAGCTTTCTGAAAGAAAATAGAAACAACCAGAAAATCTACCTAAAGCGCACTTGCCCAAATTTAGTGAAGGAGGTGAAGGAAAGAAAGTTTTGAAAGCTCAGAAGTTTCTATTCTCCTCAAGAAAGGCGCCCTCATGGTTTTGGAATAGAATGGGAAAGTGGGTAACCTACTCTCACAGGTCACCAAGCCAAGAACTTGCTCAGTAGGTCATCATGAAGTTTATAAAAGAATCCAACCAACTCCATTTGACAACTTTTGATCATTTATGTTTTCTCATGAGAGCTCTGATGCTTCTCTAGTTGAGTGATGTGCCTCAGCTGTGCTTCTTGGGTGATGTGCCCCAAGGCCCTTAGTTTCCAGAGAGTGTTGTGTAGGTCTATGTCAAGATATTGCAGCCAGTAACATATGCTTCCAGCCTCCATTGAATATCTACAGTCATTCGAGAGAACAGGTTCCTCCATAGTGATTCTCCATCTAGTTTTGGTGAAGATCCATCCATTGAAGAAGATAGAACTTGGGAGTGCGCCCAGGGGCTGAAGGAGAGTTGGTGCAGCCATTGTTGCAGACATCAAAGGTGTTCAATATTAGTAACCAGCTTCAGATCAGATCTATACTTCTCTTCTCACTCGTTCTCCATTCACAGCTAAATCTAGATGAGTTTTCCCTGAAGGAGAGGGTTGACCTAGTGAATGTGCTCCAGACAAGTTTAGAAGCTCAATAAGAAGCCATTTACATTCATATGACCTGTAGATGACCTGATCCTATCACCATAGCATATCCGCAGTAATATTCTATTTCTTCTCTTCATTCTCCATCAAATGTAATGAGTATTTAGCCTGTGAGGCACTGTTGTGTTGGGAGACAGTTAAATCAATAAAAGAAGGATTCTGATATATTATTTTTGACCTGCATATGTTCAGTATGTTATATCAGATCATTATTTAATTTCATAGCAGATTTTATCATTTATTGGAGCAGTTTAAAGGATTAAAATGCAAGACTAGCTAGTTTGGTGCTTAATCTAGACTAGTTTCACCATATTTGCTGCTGAATCTTTTCTGAGGATCCATTTTGCATTATGTCAGTTGGAGGAGGTTTTTAGTTAAATATAGTATCCATATAAATCCATGTAATAAGAATTTGAATGCTTTTAACTTCATTTTGGAAATCCTGTATTGTGACTAGCTCAGCTGTACACCATCTGCAAATAATCCCCAAATTGTTCCAAACCTTTCCGATTCAATCTAGTCTTTATTCTAGAATTCCTTATGAGTTTTATGACTGATATATCTCTGTCCTAAACACCTTTAACCCTTACCCAATCTTGTTGGTATATGCTAGAAGCCCAGGAAGCCTCGAAGTAGGCAATAGATTCATTCTATTGCTGAAAAGTGAATGGCCCTAGTACCTTGTGCCAAGGACTCCTGCTAAAAACATATTTTTGTGCTGCTGCACCTAATCCCATATAAATTCCAGAATCAAAATTTCATCCCACCATCCTCAGTCTTCACACCAGTACCCCTCACTTACCTCCCGTCCGGTTCGAAGGATTTGCCACAAAATTTCACTAGTAAAAGTTGTAAAAGTTTTAAAGTGGAGTTAATATCTGGGTCAGATCTTGCTCAGGATATTACATTCTCCAAAGTGGAAGATGCTCAGATCTTTGGTTAGTTATTCATATTCTTTTACCCTAGTCATTCGATAGGCCCCCATGACTATTGGAAGAGGTATCCATGATGCTTTCTTGGCCTTGTCCAGAGCAGATGCAATCCCGTTCATGAATGTTTGCCTTATTATTTCCCTCGGTACCATATGATATTTGACATATTTTGTCAGAATGCAAGGAGGTTGTGACCCTCCATAGATTCATAGCTATGTTCATCCTTTTTTAGGAACCAATCCAATAACTTTGTCACCTCATCAATAGCTTAGTCCATCATGCATTTGGTTGTTTTCCTGTATATAATCGTATATAGAGGCATGATCAACTCTTCATGGATTTTTTTATAATGACTAGTGTGTTTTTGTTCCCATAGATATTGGCAATAAATGTGCCTGAGCATCTCAGTGGGGTTCTATCTCCATCCCATTCTAAGGAAATTATTCAAAGTACAAACCGCGTCTAGCGGATATGAGGACTTTTGGAACCTAGATTGCTACATGAGTAGACTTGCTTGTGTTCTTATGACTGCATCTTCCATATTATAAGAGAGGATCGATGCGCAGTTGAATCTTGTGTCAAGCAAGGTAACATGATAGAATAAGGGGATCCATCCTATCTTGAATTGAGAAGAATCAGGTTCCCCATACAATCTCCACAGGAGGGTGGATGTTATCTGGTATGGTTGCTTTAGCCACTTAGGGTTGTTGATGAAATTTTATTGTATTGGATTTTCCTAGGCTTCTCTTTTCTTGGGTGATGCTCCCCTTACATACCAAGAGGGTGATGGGCCCCTCATTTCTAGTTGGGTGATGTTCCCCTTCTAACATTGTATTTCCAATTGAGTGGATCTTTCCAATTCAACTGGCCATAGAGGAGTTGGGAACCCTATCCTTATCATAGAGCTTAACTATAGTTCACATTATCATCTATGTACTCCCACAATTTTGCTTCATAATAAAGGATTCAGTGATCTCTTACTCCCATTGGTTATTGTTTTGATGCAATGGTTAGATGTATATATCATGAGATGAATATATGTGGCTAATGTGTTGTGGAAGCTGTAATTTATGGTTTTGCATATTTTTGCAGAAATTATATAGCTATATCTTACAGATCAGAAGTTCCAATCCTTAGATTCTATCTTTCGTCCTTATACACCAATTATCCCTTGCTCTTTCATTAGTCATTTTGACTAGTCTTCACTGTTCTGGTTGTATCTTGAGTTCTGTATATCCAAATACGATTCTAAAAGCTTCTGAAGGTATATAAGCCCCAGGTTCACCCTTCCCAAGTGGAAAATATAACATTCCTTCTCCCTAGTTACTGTTTAAGTCAGGTTGAAAACTTCCTTCACAAGTTGTCCAAAAAATATTCCTAGTCTCCACTGTTTTGATCATATCTTGTGTTCGGATATCCACATCATCTTTTTCACGATCTTGCATGCAATTAGGGTTTTCATGCAAATTCTAGGGTTTGCATGCACTTTGCATGCATCCCAGTCACCAGGTTGATTCCTCCAGCACCTTAGCCACCTTATTCTAGCACCCGGGAGCCACTTACTTCAGATTTTTAGCCCTCCTAGTCATGAAGGCACCAACTTCTCACCTACTTCCAGAGAAGGGCGCACTTCTTCACCTACCACTGCAGTTCCACTTCATTTACACTTAGTTAGCTCCGATTCTCCCTGATTTGAGGCTAGTTTCACTCCCGACTGACTGTTTCACTCCGTTGGACCTCTAGATTGACTAGATGACTTGTTCTGACTTCAGTTAGCCTTCCATACACCCTCCACTGAGCCCACTTCCCTATATCAGTGCTACACACTTCAGTTACACATGTTACACTCAGTTAGACTCAGATTGACACTTGGATGACTGGTTCTTGTGCATTGATGACCACCACTGATTGATGATGAGGACTCCTAGTTGGAGTCAAGCTACTCCATTCAGTGATTCGAATGACCTCCTTATGCAATTCGAATTGCTCAGTCATTGTTACTGTATTCTATTGTAATCATTCACCCTTATTGGGATATTGAGCACTGATGCATGTTTTGCACAGTTTTACACCATATTTTCTATGTTCATCTGTTGTGATTGATTTACTTTTTCATTAGATCTGCTGTGACTAATTTTACATGGTATCAGAGCTTTTGGAAGGATTAGATCTCTTTCCTACAGGTGTTTCTACAAGAAGATTTGAGTGAATTGCTCAAAAATTACAAAAGTTTTGGCATGAAAGATCTCAAGGGCATTCGTTCCTGTGCATGCAAAGCTTGAAAATACATCCAATAACACTCCAGAAGCTTGAGTTTCCACATAAATCCTGGATATGATACATTGGACCCATTCAAAATTGTTTGATCTCCAATCCTAGGTGTGATGCAACTCTAAAAGGGTGGATTGTTTGACCTCATTGTTCTTAGTTTATTGTGATTTACAGGTTATTGTCTCCATCATTTGCATTCGCTACTCTGCCCTTGCAAGCTTCTCTACATCAGTGTGCACTCGCTCCTAGCAATGGAATACTCTTCTTCAAAGCCTATCCTCACCCCATTCAATTATTTTGATTGGAAAGATGATATGGAGATCATATTACGTTCAAAAGGTTACTACCGAGTCACTCTTGGTCTTGAATTGGAGCCAAACACCTTGTCAGATAGAACGAAACACTACAACAAGCTTGATGAAGCTTATGTTCTTCTTTGTCTCTCCATCTCCAAAGATCTTCACTTCCATCTCAGCAGATTGAAGACTCCAAAAGCAACTTGAAACACTATTTGGCAAGCACGATGAGCTTAGGGCCTTTCAATTAGAGAATGAATTGATTGCCCTTAGTCCTGAGAATTTCGAGACCATTAATGAATTCTTCACAAAATTCAAGAACTTGAACATGCAGTTGAAGAATAGTGAAGTTATCAGAGAGGATAAGCAATTGATCCTCTCCATTCTCAGCAAGCTTGGTAAATATTATTCGGTATTTGTCTCTACTTTCAATTCTGGTCGGCTAACTACCCCGAATTGGAAGATGCCTACCTTGAATGCCTTCATTGAGTCCGTCACAAAAGAGCATGACAAGTTGATTCAAATGGGGTCCATAAGCTCCAAAGATTCAGCCCTATATGTTCAAGGACCCAAGATCTCGAATGGTAAAGGAAAGCAAAAGAAGGAGAAGCCCAAATTTGAACCTCACAAGCAAAGAGAGAAAGGCAAACAGATGGATGCACCATCCAGTTCAAAGTTCAAGCAAAAGGGAAAAGAAGGTAACCAAAAATATAAATGTACTTATTGCAACCGTGGCTTTCATCCTGAAATTTCATGCATGAAGAAGACTATAGATCAAATGGCCCTCCTTTTGGAAAAGAACAACATAACTCTTCTTAACGGTGCAAGGAAGAAGGATAGGAATGATGATCATGAAAGAGGACAAGCACTCATGGAAACTGTTTCGAAGCCCACTACTCTCTTGATAGATTCGGGTTCATCGAATCATATGGCTGAAAATATTGATTCTTTTTATTCATTCGATCCAAACAGCTCCATCCCCATCCATTTGGGAGATGACTCAAAAATTTCTTCAAAGGGCAAAGGTACGATTCATGTGGATCATGGAAGCTTTCAAAATGTTCTCTATGTGCCTTTCTTGGCTTCAAATATTCTTTCTGTGTATCAAATGACACACACTGGTGAACCGAAGCAAGTTACATTCAGCCCTAATACAGTTGAAATTTCTGATATCAAAAGTGGAAGACTTGTTGCAGCCGGAAAGGAAAACCACACTACAAAATGCTATGAGTTTTCACACTTTATTCCGCTTGCAAAGACCACTGCTCTTCGCACACATGGTAATGAGGTTAGTAGGCTTTGGCATGAAATATTTGGACATCTTAATTATAACTATTTGCTGCTTCTATCAAACAATTCCATGGTAGATGGTCTTCCACAACTCCATTCCTCGAAGGGAATATGCACTAGTTGCATTATTGGGAAGCACCCCGAGCACAGATTCGACCGCGGCAAAGCTAGCAGAGCTTCTACAGTTTTGGGGTTGATACATTCTGATATCAGTGGTCCGCTGCCCCATACGTCATTAAATGGTTCAAGATATTTTTTGACATTTATTGATGATTTTTCTCGCTTTACATGGGTATTTTTTCTCAAAAACAAGTCAGAAGTGCTTGGAAAATTCAAGGATTTTAAGGCTTCTGTTGAGACCGCCACTGAGAGAAAGATCAAATATCTTAGATCTGATAATGGTGGAGAATATATCAAGGCTGATTTTCTACAACTTTGTGCCCAAAGCGGAATTCAGATCCAACATACAGTTCCCTACACACCCTAGCAGAACGGTGTAGCGGAAAGGAAAAATCGGTCACTGAAAGAGATGGCTACATGCATGATTGAATCAAAAGGTTTGGCTAAAAATATTTGGGCTGAAGCAATCAATGTTGCTGCATACATATAGAACCGTGTTCCACATTCATCCATGTTGGATGCTTTCTGGACAGACCCGGGTTTTCAGGATGCGTAGCAACAAACACCCCTTTGGCGCACTGGCCCTTTCGGCAACAAGCTGTGCAACAGCCCGAAGTCTCACTCGAAGTGGCTATGGCGGGCTAAGGAATCAGGTTTCCTTAACCTAGGTGGTGTGGAGTCTATAGTATTCCCCCTTCCCTTCTTGTAGGTAACCCTGGAACAGAGCGTCTTACTCTTCCACAAGTCTCACAGCGCTACAGCGCGGGAACTCACTCTTCTTAGCCGAGCTGCGCGGTAGCTCCGCACCTGCGCACGAGTCTTTTACCCGTTACCTCCGACACACTATGTATCATCTCTACCCTTGCACCACAGCGTAGTAACACACTCCTTAAGCGCTGCGGCGACAGTGTTCTTACAGACTCCTTCGACAATGCACAAGTACACTTCTAAGGGAGCTCCAAGGATTTACTTTACATACTCATTCGTAAAGATAGCGAAACATTCATGGAAACATAGACAGTAAAGCAAAGAAATGAAATCACATAAAGCATCACCAAAACAACAAGAATTATGTGGTTCACTTCCAGGAGGGAAGCCACATCCACGGGAACTGTGTTTTATATTATCTTGGGATGGGGATAACACAGTTCCGCTGCGCACATAGCTGCAGCCTTAGATCTTTCTGGGAAACTCCACGCACACAGCTGGGAGCCCTTCTCTTAGATCTGTTCTCTTCTCCTACAGATATTACAATGACAAAGACATACAGTTACATTTCCCTCTCAGTCCTCTTGCGACTGGTCGATACATACAATGGCCTTTACGCCAAGCGGTCTCCTGCGAGATTGCGGCCTTCTTACATGCACAGAATGATCATTAACAACTTTACAAGACACAGCAATACAAGTGACTCAGTGACTATCAACTATCTAACTACCTAACCAACTAACCATTTTCCCTTTTCAATTACACATATATATAGGTGGCCATGAGGGTCGCACCTTTACAAAACTGTGGGCCTTTCCCAATAGTGATCCCCAAAAACCCTAACCACTGACACGGCTAGGTGTACTGTAGGCTCCTCTTGCAGTCACGTCGCAGCTTCCTGCAGACTCCACGATTTTCGGCGCAGATTGCGGGTATGGGCGCCGCTTCATCGTTCTTTGCTCCTTGTCCTTCGCCTTCAATGCTTCAGCCTGTTGCTCTTCCTTGGTCCAAGCAACCATAACTCCTGTACTTTGCCTTCAATACTTCATTTATTGTGGTGGTTGAGCTTTCTACTCGGCCACCTTATTTACTCTTTCCTTTGACTTGTGTGCGCGAGCTCCGCGATTTTCGGCTCGCAATCTATGGTGAGCTCGTCCATCTGGTGCCGTACCGCGCACTGTTCATTTCTGCCCAAAAATGGTGCTTTTCCTCAAAATTAGCACTTTTCCTTCAAAACTTAGTGCTTTTTCCCAAAACTTGGCAGCTTTACCGTAGCTGCGGCCTATGCTCCAACAGGCCCCTAACACTTACTTGTGGCTTGTCCCCGAGCCACTCGCACTAGTTTGCGGTCATTTTAGTTGTGCATCTGACTTGGCTTGGGTCGCAGCGAAGGATTGCTTCCACTGCGCAATAGCGGAGTCCATGTCTTCCATGCACTTCGTGGCTATCTACACCAGGTCTGAAGTAACTTCTTCTCCTTCTACGCCATCGACCAACTCTTAAGACTCAGCAAATGCTTTGACCTTGGCCTCTGCTTGGGCAGCAAGTTCAGCATACTCATCCATAAACAGCTGAATGATGTTGGCGAGAGTAGCATCTTTGTTTCTGAGCCTGTGCAGTTCTTGCTGGACTTTGCGGACTTCGCTCATCTTTCTCATTTTGTCTAAGCCTTCCAAGGGCTTAGCTTCTTCATTCAGAACAGTTAGGGACTGTTTTTCTACTTCCACCTGTTCCAAAAGGGCAACTTTAGAAGGGAGCTTCTCGAGCTCAGCCCAAGCCTGCATAGCTTACGTGATTAACTGCTGGGCTTCATCTGTTCTGTACTTCATTTGGGTAGAAACTATGCGCAGTACTTCAATTCGTTCTTGCATCTCATCTACGGGAGGCACTATGACACAAGCTTATAACTCGGTGAGCTGCTTTCTACGGTCTTCAGCCATAGCAACTACTTGTTGTTCTAGGGCTTGTGCCCTTCTGCCAATGCATTGCACTTTCTCAAATAAAGGAAGGTCTGGTTGAATCTGGTAGGCTGGAAGCTCCTGGGCGATTTCATCGATGGCATTCCTTAGCCCAGTGTCTTGCGCTTCGTGAAGTTCAAGCTGCGCAAAGATCCCCTTATAGCCTTCCCTTAACTCTACTTCCTGCATCTGCAGTCTTTGATTAGCATGGAATGTGGTGAGCTCCCTAGCTCTCAGCTCAGTAGAGACCTGCTCGTGAACCAACTACAGAGTTTCCAACGGAATTAGTGACAAATTTATTTCAACAGGGCCAACTGCGCTTACCTGCAGTGCAGCCAAAGGATCCAGGAGTGTCATGCTTGCAGGTGGGATGTGGACAACTGTGTGCCTCTCTGTAGGTACTTCAACCCACTCGGTGCTTGTAGATGCTTGCGGCACCTGCGAGACGGATGCTGGTGCATGGGTCTGTGCAACTTGTCCTGCGAGACCTTTCAACTCCATGAGCTGCAGGTCCAGATCACTTCTGATATTGGCCTGAGAGGCACGCAGCTCGTGAAATTGCTCCTTCAAGTACTGGTTGAGCCCCGCGGCAAGGGTCTCATAGGGATCTCTATTCGTTTTTGCGTGGTGCGACAGCTTCTGCTTCTTGGTAGCCGGTCCTGATGGACCTTCATCATTCTTTTGCGTGACCTTTTCCTTGCCCTTATCTTTCTCTGGCGCCTCAAGGGGTGGCATCATGGTAGCGACTTCAGCGGCCTGCTTCCATTCATCTGGCCAGGACTTGACAGTGTCCTCCACGTCTTGGGTAGTCATTCGGTAGAGCTCTACAGTGCATTCTTTCGACTGAATTCCGCGAGGGCAGAAATAGATTTCATGCAAGTTGGCAGAAAAGACCAACTTCGTTCCATAGAGTTCTACCGTCTCCTCAGTAAGCCTCAACATCTGCAGGATGGTATCTTTGAGAAGATGGTAATACTCGAAGAACACAGCGCGGTTCATCTTGCGCTTCACAGGATTATTAGAATCCCAGAGGTTGACATAGCACATCCCTGTAACCTCTCCTGAATGGCGCGGAAGAAACTGAGTGTTGGGCAGTTCCTTCCACCCGACAAAGGCACACAAGATCAGGAGCCAAGAGAAATGGAACATCTGATTGGCAGTGTTCTGAATGTTGTGGCAGTCTTCCAAGAATGTATTCAGGAGGAAGAGACACCAGTTATACTGCTCTCCATCTACAGCTGCAACTGCGAGCTGTACAACAGCTCCAGGGACTTCTTTAGGTCGACACTTCGTTAAAAATCTGCCTGTGAGCAGACTGCCTATGAATCTGAGTGCTTCATCTTCAACTGCAGTGAGGTCATAAGCCCAATCTCCTCTCGACAATTTGTATTTATGCACCACCTGTGCAGCCATCTTTTGGTCCTTGTCTTAACCAACGGGAGATGTCCAAGTAGGGATCCTTCTTCTTGCACCATTTCTGCCATTGGTGGCAGCGGAATCGAATACTTGGCATTCTTGGGAATACGCACCTCGGGTGCATCATCTGGGCACGGAGGAATGTAGTTAACCAGAGTGGCAAAGGGCTCTGGAATAGGTTCCTCTGGATTCTGGTGCTGTTGGTGCTGTTGTTGAGACGCCCTTGTGCCCGGGGATTATCTGGGATCAGGGAAACTAGGAAGCTCGACAATCTTGATCGGGGTACCCATACCGAAATCTAACCCTCTGCGTCTGAATTGACGGATGAATTCTTCAGTTGACAAGTTCTCTGTCATGAACTTGCATACACAACAAACACTGAACCGAAAAGGGCGAAACAACGTAGGATGTGAACTCTGAAAATGGGAAAGCAGTCTGCACGACACGGCTCTGAAAACAATGACTTAGACTGTCAAACAGGGCAGCTATACAACGCAATATCAAGGAAAAGTAACCCAAGCATATACGATTGAGGGGTATTTATAGCTGAAGGCGGTAGTAGATGCGGACACGTGGCACTAATAACTGTTGGCGCCTAAGCAGATGAGTTGACAACCCCCCTCCCCCCGCGCCTCTGTGGTGCATTAAATGCAAGGGATGGGCTCTGACAGCCTTCGGGAGATGAGCTAAGGCCTTCGGATCCTTAATTAAATGCAGATCTTAGGGAAATCAAGCTGAATCTATTAGAGCAAATATAATTAAATGGCGGTCTCGTCCTTCATTAAGACTCAGACGCGGCTACAGAACTACCGCAATTCAAATTTTCGGCGGGTAACTTCAGCATGGGTAACTGTGCACATGGAGGGCTCCATGGCGAGGAGAACTCCGCAAGAGCGACAAATAGAAAACAGGGAACTCCGCAAGAGCGAAAGTTCGACAACCCAGGGAACTCCGCAAGAGCAAAAATAGGCTCGCTTAGAACAGGCTTTATTAACTGCGCGGATGCTTCGAGGAACTGCGCGGGAAGCCAGAGACTGAAAATGTCTCGCGACTTCCATGTAGACTGTGATAAGTGCGATGCCTCTTTCAACTACACTGGACATCTACACGACTTTAGCAGCTGATTAGGTCGACAGGGCGGAGTGGCCGTCGTGATAAAGCTTGAGCCGACTCCCGTTGATCATTGTGGGCAGCAACTCTCCATTAAGCTTCGCAAGCTGAACTGCTCCACCTTCTGTTATCTTCATCACTTGAAAAGGGCCTAACCAATGTACACGAAACTTGCCTGGAAACTTGATGAATTTACTATCATAGAGGAGTACCAAGTCTCCTTCCTGAAAGAATTTATTCTTAATATGCCTGTCATGCCAAGCCTTCTGTCTCACCTTCTGCACTTGTTGATGGAATCCAACTAAAAGCCTGTCTTCTTCTAAGGCAACCAATTGTGACAACCTTTCACTCATAGTATCAGTATCTGCCATTTCTGTAATTTGAGCAATTCTAAGACTGGGAACAATGTATTCCATGGGCATGACTGCTTCTTGTCCATACACCAAACTGAAAGGTGTGTGACCTGTTAGTTTCTTGCATGTGGTTCTGTAAGCCCATAACACAGCTGTGACTCTAAGGTCCCAATCATCTCTTTGTTTATTACAGATCTTGGTCAGGGCATTCTCCAGAATCTTATTGAATGCCTCCACCGTACCATTAGCTTGAGGGTGGTAGGGTGTACTCTTATGGTGACTAATGTGGAATTCTTCAGTAAGGGCCTCTATAGTCTCGTTCAGGAAATGTGTGCCCTGATCACTCATTAGAATCAGTGGACATCCAAATCTAGCGACAATATTCTCAAAAATGAACTGCACAGCAGTGACAGCGTCGCAATTCTTAACTGGCTTCGCCTCAGCCCATCTAGTGAGGTATTCAGTAGCTGTGATGATGTATCTTGCGCCGGTTCTCTTTCTTGGTGGGTTGATAGGTCCCACAAAATCAATGGCCCACTTATCCAAAGCATGCACTGTTATCTGGGGTCTTAGCGGCATTTCATCTCTTCTTGAAGGTTTTCCTGTTCGCTGGCACACATCGCAACACTTGCAGAATTCCTTAGTATCCTTGTGCAATGTTGGCCACCAAAGACCTGCAGCTAAGATCTTCTGCGTAGTCGGCTTTCCTGCGAAATGGCCTCCTGCGGTTCCTGAGTGCGCTTCTGCGATTATGGAGTTCTTCTCATGTGGTAAAATGCATCTGCGCAAGACTTCATCAGGGCCCAACTTATAGAGCTGGCCTGCTATCAAAGTGAAGTCTGCGGCTTTGACAACAAGTTGTTTCTTCTGCTGTACTGTGAACTCAACTGGTGCTTTCCCTGTAGTCAGAAACTCAAGAATATCAGAATAATATTTTTCTGCTGCTTGAACAGAAAACAGCTGCGCATCAGGTAGATTGTCCTCCAAATTTGTAGGTTCCTCCCCTGACTCTATCCTAGATAAATGGTCAGGTCCTGCATTCAATCTACATGGCTTCACAATAATCTCAAAATCATACTCCTGGAAGAGGAGTAGCCATCTGCAAATTCTTCCCCCTAACACTGGCTTATTGACCAAGTATTTCAAGGCAGAATGGTCAGTATACATTTTAAAATGAGCACCCAATAGATAGTGTCTGAACTTCTGTAAGGCATACACCATAGCTAGTCCTTCTCTTTCTGTAGTGGTGTAGTTCTTCTCTGCTGTAGACAGCTTTCTGCTAGAGTAAGCAATGGGGTGGTCAATACCTCCTTCTCCCAGTTGTGTCAGTACAACCCCCAATGCTATGGAAGAAGCATCTACATGAACATGAAAGGGTTTTCTCCAGTCTGGGAAAACTAGAATAGGTGCTGTGACCATCTTTCCTTTAAGTGTGTCCAGGCTCTGTTGGCATTCTTCTGTCCATTGGAATTTCGAATCCTTTTTCAGCAGTCTTTCCATAGGCGCAGTGATCTTTTGTTGGCTGCTTTCTTGGGCAGACCCGGGTTTTAATGAAGCGCAGCAACAAACCCCTAGGCGCACTGGCCCTCTCGGCAACGAGCTGCGCAGCAGCTCGAGGTCTCACCCGAAGTGGCTATGGGGGGGTTAAGGAATCAGATTTCCTTAACCGTGGTGACGCGGAGATTGTTCTTCCCTTGTTCCGGTTCCTCAGATGTCGGTGGTCTGACTTTCCCGCAGGCCCCTTGGCTCAACTGCGCGGCTTCCTCCCTCAGCAGGCCCGCTGCGCAGTTTCTCCACTCTGGCGCAGAAGCAGCTATTCCTTGCGTCAACGCGTTAAGTACCTCCTCGCCCTGCGCGCCCAGCGCAGTAACGCATTTCTCGATCGCTACCGCGATAGCGCTCCACCACTTCTTCAATACTTTAACACTTATAGCTATCAAGGGACCTTCCCAAACTCACTTAAACAGTCGCAAAGATAATGCAAGAGTCTTGCATGCACAGGTAATGAACTTAAACAGTTAATCATTCACGCAAACATTATAACAAGAAGAAATATGTGAAGGTCATCTCCTCGAGGAAAACCACGTCCACGGGAGTGTTATATTAACCAGAAAATGATAGAGTTATACAATATGCTGCGCACACAGCTGCAGCCTTAGATCTTACAGGAAACTCCACGCACACAGCTGGGAGCCCTTCTCTCAATCTAGTCTCTTCTCTACAGAGATTACAAAGGCACAGACGTCAACTCAGACTGTCTGGCAACTCAGGGATTAGCTCCTCGGCTATCCGATTCTACTCTAGTTCTACACACTCGGTGGAAAACACAGCAAAGGATAATCAACACATGATCTATCCTCGAGACTGACTATCTAACAGTCTAACCATCTAACTATCCCAAAAATATCTAACTCTTCTTCTTATCATGTATACATATATATAGGTGGCCATGACGGTCACACCTTTACAAAACTGTGGGCCTTTCCCAACAGTGATTCCCAAAAACCCTAACCACGCACATGGCTAGGTGTACTGTAGGCGCCGCTTGTCGTCATGTCGTCGCTTCCTGCAGGCTCCTTGACTTCCGGCGCAGATTGTGGGTATGGGCGCTTGTCCTTTGCCTTCAATGTTCTGGTCCGTTGCTCCTCCTTGATCCGAGCAACCATAACTTTTGTACTTAGCCCTTAAATGAGGGTAGCTGAGCCCTCTACTCCATCGCCTTATTTATTATGGTAGCTGAGCCACCTTCATTCTTCGATGATGTGCGCGCGAGCTCCGCGATTTCCGGTCCGTGATCCTCGCTGAGCATGTCCATCTGGCACCGTACTGCGCACCATCTCCTTTTTGCCCAAAACTTAGTGCTTGTCCCAAAATTAGCACTTTCCTTTCATACTTGTGCTTTTTCCCCAAAATTCACAGCTTTACCGCAGCTACGGCCTAGGCTCCAACAGGCCCCTAACACTCACTTGTGGCTTGCCCTCGAGCCACTCGCACTAGCGTGTGGTCGCTTGATTTGCGCATCTGCTTGTGCTTGGGTCTCCGCGAATGTTTTCTTCCATTGCGCAATAGCGTGGTCCAATTCCTCAACACATTCCACAGCAGTCTGCACCGTTTCTGCGGTGGCTTCTTCTTTAGTGATGGTCTCAATCACCTCTTGAGATTCAGCAATCTCTTTGATTTTTGCCTCAACCTGACCAACGATTTCAGCATACTCATCCATGAATGGCTGAATGTTGTTGGTGAGCTTCTCATCTTCAGTTTTGAGCTTGTGCAGTTGCTGCTGCATTTTGCGCACTTCACCCATTTTCTTCATTTTTGGTAAGCCTGTTAAGGCCTTAGCTTCTTCAGTCAGAACAGTGAGAGACTGTTCTGCAGCTTGCACCTGTTCTGACAGACCAACTTTAAAAGGGAGCTTCTCAAGCTCCGTCCAAGCTTCCATAGCTTGGCTCATCAGGTTCTCGGCTTCCTGTATTCTATCTTTCATCTGTGTGGAAGCTCTGCTCAGTGCTTCAAATTGTACCTGCGCATCATCCGTAAACTGCGCAGCAACGCGAGCTTCTAGCTCAGCGATCTGGGTTCTATGGCCTTCAGCCATAGCAACTATTTCGTGCTCCAGGGTTTTCACCCTTCCTCCGATAATTTGAACTTTTGCAACCAGAGGGAGGTCTGGTTGAATCTCGCAAGCCGGCAATTCCTGAGCAAGCTCATCTACCGCGTTTCTAATGCCAATGTCTTGCGCCTCATAAAGTGCAAGTTTCTCAGATATATTTTTATGGCTTGCCTTCAACTCTAACTGCTGCGATTGCAGTCGTTGGTTTGCCTGAAATGTAGAGAGCTCTCTAGCTCTCAACTCAAGAGAAACTTTCTCATGCACTAGCTGTAGAGTCTCTATAGGAATTAGAGACAAATTGATTTCGACGGGCCCAACGGCGCTTACCTGTAGTGCAGCTAGCGGATCTGGAAGTGTCATGCTTATAGGCGGAATATGCACGACAGTATGCCTTTCTATGAGTTCTTCAACTCGCTCGGCACTTGGAATTTCTTGTGGCGCCTGTGAAGTAGATGCTGGCGCATGGGTCTGCGCAACTCTTCCTGCGAGACCTTTCAGTTCTACGAACTGCAAATCTAAAGCACTTCTGATGTGAGCGTGCGCAGTGCGAAGCTCACAAAATTGCTCGTGTATGTACTGGTCGATCCCCGGGGGAATAGCCTCAGCGGGATGCGACACGTTTTGCTTCTTGGTGGCCGGTTCTGTGGAACCTTCATCACTTCTTTGCTCCGGGGCTTCCTTGCCCTTATCCTTCTCTTTCGCAGCGGCGATTGGCAGCGTAGATGCGAGATCGGCGGCCTCCCTCCACTCATCCGACCAAGAATTGATGGTTTCTTCAACATCCTCGGTAGTCATTCTGTAAAGGCCTAGCACCCATTCATCTGGAATTCCGCAAGGGCGGAGGTAAAGTTGATGTATGTCAGCAGTAAAAGCCAACTTTCCTTCATATAATGTGGCTGTCTCCTCGCTCAGCCTTGGCATTTCTTGGATGGTATCTCTGAGGAGATAGTAGTATTCGCAAAATATAGCGCGATTCATCTTGCGCTTCGCGGGATTGGGAGAATCCCAGAGGTTGATGTAGCGCATGCCGGAAACCTCTCCTGCGCGGCGCGGAAGGAACTGAGTATTCGGGGGCTCCTTCCACCCAACGAGAGCGCATAAAATTAGAAGCCAAGAAAAATGGAATGATTGGGCTGCATTGTCCTGCACATTCAGGCAATCAGCCAAGAAAGAATTCAGCAGGAAGAGAGACCAGTTGTACTGTTCTCCCTCCGCAGCTGCGATGGCGAGCTCCACGACAGCTCCAGTAACTTCCTTCGGTCGGCACTTTGTGAGAAGTCTTCCTGTGAGCAGACTTCCTGTAAACCGAAGTGCCTCATCTTCTACTGTAGTGAGGTCATAAGCCCGACCTCCGCTTGTCAAGTTATACTTCTGCACCAGCTGTGCAGCCAATTTTCTGTCCTTGTCCTTTCCCACAAAATGAATATTGGGATCCTTACCAGCCTTGGATAGACCGGTGATGCGGTGAATCAAATCAACATTTAGATCAATTGGCCTCCCGAGCCAAAGGTAACCTCCATGAACACATGAAAGCAGCGTCTTAACAACTGCGTTGGTTTCGTTGCTATGCCCAAAGTGCGGTAGCTTCAACAAGTTCAGGAGTCCAGGGCGCTCAAGGTTTGCTGCAAATCCCTTCGGGATAAACTCGTCAACCTTTCTGGTGGGATTATGCACTACATTCAGATATCGATCTAGCTGGAACTGAGGATATGTCTTATAGTCTTCGAGGTTTAAATCAGAGAACTTGACCAGTGGAATGTGTCCCAACAGTTTCCCTTCTACCCGCACGCTAGCCGGTAGTGGCGGTAACGGAATGGGATACTTTGCATTCTTCGGGATCTGTACTTATGGCGCATCATCTGGACGCGGCGGGATATAGTTCGCCATGGTCGCCAACGGCTCTGGGACAGGTTCTTCTGGCTGTTGCTGAGATGCTCTCGTGCCGGGCGACTGTCTAGGATCCTGATAACCAGGATGTACATAATTCGAAGCCGTGACTGGAGTCGTCATGCCGAAATCTAAGCCTCGGCGCAGGAATTGACGAACAACTTCTTCAGTTGACAGGTTCTCCGTCGTGAATCGATGTAGGGAACAAAAACTTTGGACAACAAATGGCGGACCTGCGTAGGATATGGACGCTGAAAACAAGGGAAAATACTCTGCACAACTCGGCTCTGAAAACAATAACTTGAATTCTTAAACAAGATAGCAACTCAAGGAAAGTAACCCAAAAATTATACAAGTGCGAGGTATTTATATCCAGAGGTGATAGTAAATGCGACCAAGTGGGGTTACATAGCTATAGGCGGCTATACATGAGTTGACAACATGCTATCTTCCTCGCCGCAATGGTGCATTTATTGTGATTGACGGGCTCTGACAGCCTTCCGGGAGAAGCTAATGCTTTCGGCGCCTGATTTAAATGCAAATCTTTCGGAGATCAAGCCGAATCCGTCGGAGCGGCTAGACTTAAATAGCAGACTCATCCTTCATTTATTCAGACGTGGCGACATAACTGCGGTAATTCAATGTTTGGCGGTGGGTCATTTCAGCTTAGGTAACTGTGCATAAAGAGGTCCGTGCTGATAACTCCTCAAGCGGCAGCTTTGACATAGGGAACTCCGCAAGAGCGATGGTTCAACGGTCCAAAAAACAAAACTTCGCCAGAGCGCAAAGATAAGCTCGTTTCAAAACAAATTTTATTCAGGATGCGCGGATATTTCAAGGAACTGCGCGGGAAGCTGGAAACTGAAGGTGTCCCGTAGCTTCCGTGTAGACTGTGAATGCGATGTCTCTTTCAACTACACTGGACATTTGCACCTTTTTAGCAATATGTTAGGTCGACAGAGCGGAGTGGCCGTCGCGATAAAGCTTGAGCCGACTCCCGTTGATCATTGTAGGTAGTAATTCTCCATCAAGCTTTGCAAGCTGAACTGCGCCTCCTCCTGTTATCTTTGTCACCCGAAAAGGGCCTAACCAATGTACCCGAAACTTGCCCGGAAACTTGATGAATTTACTATCATAAAGGAGTACCAAGTCTCCTTCTTCAAAGTGCTTATGCTTAATGTGCCTGTCATGCCAAGCTTTCTGTCTTGCCTTCTGTACCTGTTGATGGAATCCAGCTAAAAGTCGGTCTTCTTCTAAGGCAAGCAGTTGCGAAAGTCTTTCATTCATAGTATCAGGATCTGCCATCTCTGTAATTTGCGCAATTCTAAGACTGGGAACAATGTATTCCATGGGCATAACTGCTTCTTGTCCATACACCAAGCTGAAAGGTGTGTGACCTGTTAGTTTCTTGCAAGTGGTTCTGTAAGCCCATAATACAGCTGTGACTCTAAGGTCCCAATCATCTCTTTGTTGATTACAAATCTTTGTCAGGGCATTCTCAAGGATCTTATTGAATGCTTCCACCGTACCATTAGCTTGAGGATGGTAGGGTGTACTCTTATGGTGATTAATTTGAAATTCTTCAGTAAGGGCCTCTATAGTCTCATTGAGGAAATGTGTACCCTGATCACTCATGAGGATCACTGGGCATCCAAATCTAGTGATAATATTTTCGAAAATGAACTGCGCGGCCGTAGCAGCGTCGCAGTTCTTAACTGGCTTAGCCTCAGCCCATCTGGTGAGGTATTCAGTAGCTGTAATGATGTATCTTGCGCCAGTTCTTTTTCCTGGTGGGTTAATAGGTCCTACAAATTCAATGGCCCATTTATCAAAAGCACGCAGTGTAACCTGGGGTCTTAGCGGCATTTCGTCTCTCCTTGAGGGTTTTCCTGTTCGCTGGCACACATCGCAACATTTACAGAACGCCTTAGTATCCTTGTGCAATGTCGGCCACCAAAGACCTGTGGCTAATATCTTTTGCGCAGTCGGCTTTCCTGCGAAATGGCCTCCTGCGGTACCTGAATGCGCTTATGCGATGATAGAGCTCTTTTCATGTGGTAAGATACATCTGCGCAAAACTTCGTCAGGGCCCAACTTATAAAGCTGGCCTGCTATCAAAGTGAAGTCTGCGGCTCTGACAACAAGTTGCTTCTTCTGCTGGATTGTAAACTCAGCCGGCGCTTGCCCGGTAGTGAGAAACTCAAGAATATCAGAATAATATTCGTCTGCTGCTTGAATAGAAAATAACTGTGCGTCAGGCAGATTGTCCTCCAGACTTGTACGTTCCTCTCCTGACTCTATCCTGGATAGGTGGTCAGGCCCTGCATTCAATCTGCCTGGCTTTACAATAACCTCGAAATCATATTCTTGAAAGAGCAGTAGCCATCTGCAAATTCTTCCTCCTAACACTGGTTTATTGACCAAATATTTCAAAGCAGAATGGTCAGTATACATTTTAAAATGAGCGCCTAACAAGTAGTGTCTGAATTTCTGTAGGGCATACACCATAGCTAGTCCTTCCCTTTCTGTAGTGGTGTAGTTCTTCTCAGCTGTAGATAGCTTTCTGCTGGAGTAAGCAATCGGGTGGTCAATACTTCCTTCTCCAGACTGTGTAAGCACAACCCCCAATGCTATTGAAGAAGCATCAACATGAACATTAAAAGGTTTTCTCCAGTCCGGGAAAACTAGAATAGGCGCTGTGATCATCTTTTCTTTAAGTGTGTCCAAGCTCTGTTGGCATTCTTCTGTCCATTGGAACTTCGAATCCTTTTTCAGCAATCTTTCCATAGGTGCTGTGATCTTTGCATATCCTTTGATGAATTTTCTGTAGTATCCTGTATGTCCCAATGTAGTGCGCAATTGCTTAACTGAGTTGGGCGCAGGTAAATTAGCAATGATGGCAACCTTCGCAGGATCCATCAGGAGTCCTTGTCTGCATACAATATGTCCCAACAAAATACCAAAGGGCGCACAAAATATACATTTTTTCAAGTTAAGGGAAATCTGATGCTGTCTACATTTTTCTAACATCATGCTCAGATTTGCAATATGGTTCTTTAATAGGCCAAATACAGTCCAGTCATCAAAATAGACTTCTAAAAACTTGTGAATGAATTCTTTAAAAACAACAACAACAACTCTAGAGAAGATAGCAGGAGCGTTCTTAAGACCAAATGGCATTACCGTGTACTGGAATGAGCCCCATTCAGTTGCAAAAGTAGTCTTATGACGGTCGTCTGGATGAATTCTGATCTGATGGTATCCCGAAAATCCATCAGTGAAAGAGTAAGCCTCTTGTCCTCCAACATTATCAAGCACTTCATCTATAAAGGGCGTAGGAAATGGATCATGCGCTGATGCGTCATTGAGTTTGCGCAAGTCGACACAGATTCTTATTTCACCTTTCGTTTTCTTTTCTTGGACCACCATAGGACTAATCCAATCGCTTTCCTCTACTGGCTCAATAATACCTGCTGCGAGCATCTTGTCAATTTCTTCTTTGACTTTTTCTTTATAGCGCGGGTTCAACCTGTATGGGCGCTGCTTTACTGGCTTGGCGTCTGCTTTGAGAGGTATGCGCATCACTCCTAAGTCTCCTAGGATGCCTTTCATTTCTGTGAACTTGGTAGGAAAGATATCCTGGTAGTCACGTAATAAATCTGAAATATGCGCAACAGTTTCATCATCCCAGTAATCTCCTATAGAAGAAAACTTGGGTTCGGCTTCTGTACCAATGTTAACCTTTTTGAGCTTGATCTGTTCTGTACTGGCAGGGATATTAAGCTGAGGACCTTCAACATTGCGCGTGCCTTCTGATTCTGGAATATTGATGTTGCGAGGATCGTCCTCCTCATCTTCAGCGGTGAAGTTATAACATTCCAGGGCATGTTCTATCTGGACAGCCCAATCTGGTTGGGAATATTCTGGTAATAGACATGGTTCAAATACCTTCTTTTTAATACACTTCAGAGCCTGATCGATGCTTGGATGTTCTGACTCAAAGCTGAAGGTAAGTTGAAAGCTTTCTATCATAAGAGGCCAACTGATAGTGCCTTTGCGCAATTCTGTTTCAGTATACCAGTTCCTTGGAACTGTATCCAATGTGTGGATGAATAGGTGAACCCATTCATCTTCCGGAATATCTGACCATTGCTGAATACATGCTTCAATGTGTGACCTGGGGTCACTCTGTCCCTCATACTTGTGTAGGACTTCGGCTGTGGTGTCCTGAAATCTGTGCAGTATCAATCTGCGACAGTCTTGCCATGTATGAATATTCTCCTTATGCGCAGCCACCATCTTGTGGTTGTGGCGCGCAATGCTACATCCAGTGCCTGTATGCGCTGCTGTTCTGGAAGCTTTTGTTCATATTCATGTATGAATTTAGTTACTTCAGTTAAACCATCAAAAATTGGGATGTCAGTTAATTCTGTGCCAATCCATCGAATGGATTTAGTCATCATAGCGCAACGCCTTGCAAATACCTCATGTAAACGGTTCTGCCAGTTTTCCAATCCTGCATCTGAGTCTGATGTGCATGAGCTATCGCATCGCCAGCTGATATGGCCATCTACTATGGGGTTGACATAGTCACTGTGGTTAGTAGTCATTTGGTACAAACTTTCCATGTGGCGCGCTTCCTCTTCTACGCAAATGGGTTCTATATACCTAGGTCCTTGAATAGAATCAAGTGGTGCGATGACCCTAATCTGGTCATCCTCAAAGGTCATCTGTCTTTTCTTCAAATTAATGACAGCCAAATTATCAAATGCCCAGTCTATTCCTAAAAGTGTTGGGTATGGTCTACTATCATCCATGATTTTGATTACTTCAAAATCTGCAGAGCTTCTTACTCCTTCAATATCAATAGGTACGTTGGGTAATCTGCCCAATGGAGAGACTCGTTGCTGATTCGCGAGTCTTAGCTGGATAGGGGATCTTGTAAGCTAAGGGCTTCCCATCTGTTCCCATGTCTGCATAGTGAGAACATTGGCTTCGGAGCCCAGATCTAACATGACTTCGTCCATTTCAAATGCTCCAATCTGCGCTGTGAGCCTCATCTCTTTTCCAGTTCTAATGTGACTCCTAATCTGGTGAACGGCACACTGCGGTGTGTTCGTCGAAGCAGACTGTTGGCACTGATCCAACAGGTGTTGGAGTTCTAGAGTTGCCTTTTCATTGCGCAACAATTTTAAACATTGTCGCAGGAACGCATGAACACTGCCTAGTGCATGCTCCTCGTCAGGCCTTCCAGCTGTAGTGGCCTGTTCTTGCACCAGGTTGTCTTGTCTTAGCACTTGCGATCTAATATTGTTCTGCGGAATTGCGGCAGAACTTGAAGCTCTCGGATCTGAGAAATACTCTTGAGCTTGCTTGAATGCTTCTTTTTGCTTCTGCAGGTTAAGTGGGGCTGGTTTAATATTAGCGCGGTGCACCCATTGCGTCGCTTGCTTTCCCATTCCCATCTCTTGCGCACCAGTGGTTGCTCCACTGCGTGTCATTATATTAACTGTAGGGTCTGGTTCTCTTTTTTCTGCTCCAATCAACTGAATATTCTGATTGACCTGTGGGGTCTTTGCTTGCATCTTAGCCTGCAACTGAGGGCATTCTTCAATGATATGGTCAGAAGATTTACAATACCTGCAGAGGGTTGTAGGATTTTGGCAATCCCTGGCAAAATGACCTTGTGCTCCGCAATTATAACAAGTGATCTGTCCTCTTCCGCGACCAAAATTTATTGTGCGTCCGCGTCCCCTGTAATTTCCTGCTCGGGCGTCGCGAGTTTGGTCATACGGTGGACCTGCTGTGGGTCCTTGTGTCTCTGCTTGTACCCTAAAAACATCATGCTTTCTTTCTATCATAAGATCATATGCTCTACAATTGTTCTCATCATGACCTACTGATTTACAGAAATTACAATATAGATTCTTTGGAGTTTGTACATATTTCTGAAGTAAGTGACATTCTTGTGGTCTATGACCTCTAGTTCTACAGATTTCACACCAAGGCCCCTGTGCCTGTGGTAAAGGGTTAGGTGCTCCAGTTGCAATATAGTCTATGAAAACGGGGCAATGGTCCTTTGAATGACCTTGGGCTTTACATTTTGTACACCAAATTTCTTCCTTAATCTCCTTGCCTTTCTTAATATCATGCACTTGCAAGGTTAAGTTTGCTAATTGGTTCTGCAACTGCGCAACATCGTTGCTTGTTCCCGCAATGGGCGAAGCTTCTAGTTTCATAGCCATCTCTAGAGCTTTTTCCTGAGTATTGAGATTCTGTTGCATAAGAGGAAGTCTAATATGTGGGAGCAGCGCAGCAATGAACCATTCCTTATGCTGCTGTGGTGCAAACTCAAAGCTTACTTGATCTATCAAGGATTTGAACTTCTGGTCAAAGTCCCATACTGATTCTGTAGGTAGCTGTTTGATGTCTTTGAGCTCTGTTATACACTGTGATTCTGATTTAGGTTTCTTAAATTCCCGAATCATAGCATTTCTTACATCAACAAGCGTCCTATTCTGTGCTGCTGAGTATTTCATGAACCAAGTTAAGGCTCTTTCTCTTAGTGTGGTTGCTAACTGAACCAGTTTAACAGCATCATCATTAATTTGCTTAATTGTCCAAATGGCTTCACATAAGAACCAGTGCTGCTCAGGGTCTTCTATCCCTGTTCCTCTAAAAGTTGGTAGCTTCATGTCATCACCCATCCTTCTTGTGCTAGGTTGAGTTGAGGGTGCTGTAGCAGTGCTTCTGGGCTGGTTAAATAAAGGTGGTACAGAGGTACTAGAAGTATCGTGTGGGCTACTAGAAGGTGTTACTGCGGGGTTATACTGAGCTTCGTCTGGTTTTTGCGGTGTAAAGGGGTGATAAGGGATATGAGCACTCCCTTGTCTTTCTATATGGCTTGGTCTAGGGACTTGGCTATCGTCTGGGCTAGACTCAAAAGAATATTGGTCAAGGCCTACTTTATATCGTTTTCCACTACGAGTGCAACCAATAAGTTCAGGATCACTATCAGAATCTACGGACATTACTTGTCTATGCTATTCATCAGAAGCAATACATAGCTTTCCTTTTTCATACAGAAGCATTTTAATCCATAAGTTCAGAGAATTTAAGAACTTACCTCTGTGTACTTGGAAGAAATTCCTCTCAGCTTCACTGAAACTCTTTCTTGTGTCTACTGCAAACTCGGTGATGAAACCTTTCAGTAGACTATTCAACCAAAAGTCTACTGCGCGGGACACAGGATTGTCTATCCGCTTCACAATACTGACTAGCTCAGGCGTCCAAGCGACGGGTCGATCAATATGCACAGTAGGTCTAGAATCTGCTAACTTGGCTATCCAAGCGTGCAACTCCAGTGCGAATGTCACAAATTTTTTTTCGTGAAGGTCAGTATAAATATACTTCTGCAACCAGTCTTCTGTTTGGAGCCTAGAGCTTCTATTTTCTTGTTCAGCGAACTCTTTAGCCTTTAAATCAAACCAGTCTCCAATTTCTTTAGCTGTAGGATTCCAGTAACACATTTGTTAACTGAGCAAGTCTCAGTGTAACAGAACCTTGTGCTGGCTTCAGCAACAATCTCAGACGTCGCGGAAATAGTAAGTCTCACAGCAGCAAGTCGCAAGACAAGGGAACCATTTGTTCTCCTCGATCTCGCGCGTCGCCGAAATAACAAGTCTCACAACAACAAGTCGCAAGGAAACGGAACCATTTGTTCTCCTCGATCTCGCGCGTCGCCGAAATAACAAGTCTCACAACAACAAGTCGCAAGGCAACGGAACCATTTGTTCTCCTCAATCTCGCGCGTCGCCGAAATAACAAGTCTCACAACAACAAGTCGCAAGGCAGCGGAACCATTTGTTGGCTGCTTTCTTGGGCAGACCCGGGTTTTAATGAAGCGCAGCAACAAACCCCTAGGCGCAATGGCCCTCTCAGCAACGAGCTGCGCAGCAACTCGAGGTCTCACCCAAAGTGGCTATGGGGGGGTTAAGGAATCAGATTTCCTTAACCGTGGTGACGCGGAGATTGTTCTTCCCTTGTTCCGGTTCCTCAGATGTCGGTGGTCTGACTTTCCCGCAGATCCCTCGGCTCAACTGCGCGGCTTCCTCCCTCAGCAGGCCCGCTGCGTAGTTTCTCCGCTCTGGCGCAGAAGCAACTATTCCTTGCATCAACGCGTTAAGTACCTCCTCGCCCTGCGCGCCCAGCGCAGTAACGCATTTCTCGATCGCTGCCGCGATAGCGCTCCACCACTTCTTCAATACTTTAACACTTATAGCTATCCAGGGACCT
Source organism: Larix kaempferi (assembly GCA_027924585.1). Taxonomy (NCBI): domain Eukaryota; kingdom Viridiplantae; phylum Streptophyta; class Pinopsida; order Pinales; family Pinaceae; genus Larix; species Larix kaempferi. Next base: position 8,983,287 of record BSBM01000264.1, read on the forward strand.
TCCCAAACTCACTTAAACAGTCGCAAAGATAATGCAAGAGTCTTGCATGCACAGGTAATGAACTTAAACAGTTAATCATTCACGCAAACATTATAACAAGAAGAAATATGTGAAGGTCATCTCCTCGAGGAAAACCACGTCCACGGGAGTGTTATATTAACCAGAAAATGATAGAGTTATACAATATGCTGCGCACACAGCTGCAGCCTTAGATCTTACAGGAAACTCCACGCACACAGCTGGGAGCCCTTCTCTCAATCTAGTCTCTTCTCTACAGAGATTACAAAGGCACAGACGTCAACTCAGACTGTCTGGCAACTCAGGGATTAGCTCCTCGGCTATCCGATTCTACTCTAGTTCTACACACTCGGTGGAAAACACAGCAAAGGATAATTAACACATGATCTATCCTCGAGACTGACTATCTAACAGTCTAACCATCTAACTATCCCAAAAATATCTAACTCTTCTTCTTATCATGTATACATATATATAGGTGGCCATGACGGTCACACCTTTACAAAACTGTGGGCCTTTCCCAACAGTGATTCCCAAAAACCCTAACCACGCACATGGCTAGGTGTACTGTAGGCGCCGCTTGTGGTCATGTCGCCGCTTCCTGCAGGCTCCTTGACTTCCGGCGCAGATTGTGGGTATGGGCGCTTGTCCTTTGCCTTCAATGTTCTGGTCCGTTGCTCCTCCTTGATCCGAGCAACCATAACTTCTGTACTTAGCCCTTAAATGAGGGTAGCTGAGCCCTCTACTCCATCGCCTTATTTATTATGGTAGCTGAGCCACCTTCATTCTTCGATGACGTGCGCGCGAGCTCCGCGATTTCCGGTCCGTGATCCTCGCTGAGCATGTCCATCTGGCACCGTACTGCGCACCGTCTCCTTTTTGCCCAAAACTTAGTGCTTGTCCCAAAATTAGAACTTTCCTTTCATACTTGTGCTTTTTCCCCAAAATTCGCAGCTTTACCGCAGCTACGGCCTAGGCTCCAACATCTTTGCATAACCCTTGATAAATTTCCTGTAGTATCCTGTATGTCCCAATGTAGTGTGCAATTGTTTGACTGAGTTGGGCGCAGGCAAGTTAGCAATGATGGAAACCTTCGCAGGATCCATCATGAGTCCTTGTCTGCACACAATGTGACCCAACAAAATACCAAAAGGAGCACAGAAGATACATTTTTTCAAGTTAAGGGAGATCTGATATTGTCTACATTTTTCTAACATCATCCTTAGATTCCCTATATGGTTCTTTAGTAAACCAAACACAGTCCAGTCATCGAAATAGACTTCTAGAAACTTATGAATGAATTCTTTGAAAACAGCAACAACGACTCTAGAGAAAATAGCAGGAGCATTTTTAAGACCAAAGGGCATTACCGTATACTGGAATGAGCCCCATTCAGTCGCAAAAGTGGTCTTATGGTGGTCCTCTGGATGGATTCTGATCTGATGGTATCCTGAAAATCCATCAGTGAAGGAGTAAGCCTCTTGTCCTCCAACATTGTCAAGCACTTCGTCTGTATAGGGCATAGGAAATGGATCATGCGCTGATGCATCGTTGAGCTTGCGCAGGTCCACGTAGATTCTTATTTCAGCTTTTGTATTTTTCTCTTGTACCACCATAGGACTAATCCAATCACTTTCCTCTACTGGCTCAATGATACTAGCTGCGAGCATCTTATCAATTTCTTCTCTGACCTTTTCTTTATATCACGGGTTTAACCTATACGGGCGCTGTTTTACTGGCTTAGCGTCCGCTTTCAAAGGTATGCACATAACTCCTAAATCTCCTAGGATGCCTTTTATTTCTGTAAACTTGGTAGGAAAGATATCCTGGTACTCATGTAGTAACTTTTCAATATGGCCAACAGTTTCATCATCCCAATAATCTCCTATAGAGGCAACCTTGGGTTCAGCTTCTGTACCAATGTTAATCTTCTTGAGTTTGATGTGTTCTGTAATGGCAGGGATATCAAGCTGAGGGCCTTCGACTCTGCGCGTTCCTTCTGACTTTGGAATATTGATGTTGCGAGGGTCATCATCCTCTTCTCCAGTGGTGAAATTATAGCATTCCAGGGCATGTTCCATCTGGATATCCCAATCTGGTTGAGAATACTCTGGTAAAGGACATTGTCCAAATACCTTCTTTCTAATACACTTTAAAGCCTGATCGATGGTCATATGTTCTGACTCAAAGATGAAAGTGAGTTGAAAACTTTCAATGATGAAAGGCCAAGTGATAGTGCCTCTGCGCAATTCTGTTTCAGTGTACCAGTTCCTTGGAACTATATCCAACGTGTGGATGAATAGGTGAACCCACTCATCCTCTGGAATATCTGACCATTGCTGAATACATGCTTCAATGTGTGACCTGGGGTCACTCTGTCCATCATATTTGCGCAAAACTCCTGCTGTAGTCTCTTGAAATCTGCGCAGTATCAACCTGCGACAGTCTTTCCATGTGTCGATATTTTTCTTATGCGCACCCCACCATCTTGCGGGTGTAGCGCGCAGTGCTACATCCAATGCTTGTATGCGTTGCTCATTTGGGATTTCTTGTTCATATGCATGTATGAATTCACTTACTCCAGTTAAACCATCAAATATTGGAGTGTTATTCAATTCTGTGCCAATCCATCGAATGGATTTAGTCATCATGGCGCAACGCCTTGCAGAAACTTCATGTAAGCGATTCTGCTAGTTTTCCAGTCCTACTTCCGAATCTGATGCGCACGAGCTATCGCATCGCCAGCTGATATGGCCGTTTGCTGTAGGATTGACATAATCATTATGACTAGCAATCATCTGATACAAAATTTCCATGTGGCACACTTCTTCTTCTGCTTGAATGGGTTCAATATACCATGGTCCTTGAAGGGGATCAAGTGGTGCAATGACCCTAATCTAGTCATCCTCAAAGGTCATCTGTCTTTTCTTCAAATTAATGACAGCCAGATTATCAAATGCCCATTCTATGCCTAAAAGTGCTGGGTAAGGTCTACTGTCATCCAGAATTTTGATTACTTCAAAGTCTACAGAACCTCTTACTCCCTCAATATCAATGGGTACATTGGGTAATCTACCCAATGGAGAAACTCGTTGCTGATTTGCTAATCTTAGATGGATAGGAGATCTGATAAGCTGAGGGCTACCCATCTATTCCCATGTCTGCATGGTGAGAACATTAACTTCTGAGCCTAAATCCAAAATGACTTCGTCCATTTCAAATGCTCCAATCTGCGCTGTGAGTCTCGTCTCTCTTCCACTTCTAATATGACTCCTGATTTGATGAACAGCATGCTGTGGTGTGTTCATCGAAGCAGATTGTTGACACTAATCTAATAGGTGTTGGAGTTCCATAGTTGCTTTTTCATTGCGCAACAACTTTAAGCAGCTTCTTAGGAAAACATGAACACTGCCTAGTGTATCCTCCTCATCAGGCCTTCCATATGTAGTGGCCTGCTCTCGTACCTGGTTCTCTTGTCGTGGCACATCCGGTCTGATATCATTGTGCGGTAATGCAACAGAACTTGAAGCTCGCGGATCTGAGAAATACTCTTGAGCTTGCTTGAATGCTTCTTTTTGCTTCTGTAGGTCAAGCGGGGATGGTTTAATATTAGCGTGGCGCACCCATTGTGTTGCTGGCTTTCCAGTTCCCGACTCTGGCGCACCAGTGGTTGCACCACTGCGCGTCACTATATTAACTGTGGGATCTGGTTCTCTTTTTTCTGCTGCAATCAACTGAATATTCTGGTTAACCTGTGGCTTCTTTTCTTGCAACTTGGCCATCAACTGAGGGCATTCTTCAATGACATGATCATAAGATTTACAGTATCTGTAGGTGGTTGTAGGGTTTTGGAAATCCCTTGCATAATGGCCTTGAGCTCTGTAGTTATAGAAAGTGATCTGTCCTCTTCCACGACCAAAACCTCCTGCACATCCTCGGCCCCTGTAATTTCCTCCTCGGCCTTCGCGAGCTGGGTCATACTGCGGACCTGCTGTGGGTCCCTGTGGTTCTGACTGTACTCTATAAACATCATGTTTTCTTTCTATCATAAGCTCATATGCTCTGCAATTGTTCTCATCATGGCCTACTGATTTACAGAAATTGCAATATAGATTCTTTGGAGTTTGTACATATTTCTGTAACAAGTGACACTCTTGTGGTCTGTGGCCTCTAGTTCAACAGATTTCACACCAAGGCCCCTGAGCCCGTGGTAAAGGGTTAGGTGCTCTGGTTGCAATATAATCTATGAAAACAGGACAATGGTCCTTTGAATGTCCTTGTTCTCTACACTTTGTACACCAAATTTCTTCTTTAACATCCTTTCCTTTCTTAATATCATGCACTTGCAAAGTTAGGTTTGCTATTTGGTTCTGCAACTGCACAACATCGTTGCTTGTTCCAGCAATTGGTGAAGCTTCTAGTTTCATAGCCATCTCTAGAGCTTGTTCTTGAGTAGTGAGATTCTGTTGCATAAGAGGAAGTCTAATATGAGGAAGCAGCGCAGCAATGAACCATTCCTTATGCTGCTACGGTGCAAACTCACAGCTTACTTGATCTATCAAGGCTTTGAACTTCTGGTCAAAGTCCCATACTGATTCTGTAGATAACTGTTTTATGTCTTTGAGTTCTGTTATGCACTGTGATTCTGATTTAGGTTTCTTGAATTCTTTAATCATAACACTTCTTACATCAGCAAGCATCCTATTCTCTGCTGCTGAGTATTTCATAAACCAGGTTAAGGCTCTCTCTCTTAGTGTGGTTGCTAATTGAACCAGCTTAACATCATCATCATTAATTTGCTTAATCATCCAAATGGCTTCACATAGAAACCAGTGCTGCTCAGGGTCTTCTAGCCCTGTTCCTCTAAAGGTTGGTAGCTTCATGTCATCACCCATCCTTCTTGCGCTAGGTTGACGTGGAGGTGCTGTGGCACTGCCTCCGGGATGGTTAAACACAGGTGGGGCTGAGGTACTAGAAGTACCGTGTGGGCTACTAGAGGGTGTTACTGTGGGGTTATGCTGAGCCCCGTCTGGCTTTTGCGGTGTAAAAGGGTGATAAGGGATATGAGCACTCCCTTGTCTCTCTATATGGCTTGCTCTACGAGCTCGACTATCTTCTGGGCTAGACTCAAAAGAATGCTGGTCGAGGCCTACTTTATACCGTTTTCTGCTACGAGTGCAACCAATAACTTCAAGATCACTATCAGAATCTGCGGACATTACTTGTCTATGCTATTCATCGAAAGCTATGCATAGTTTTCCTTTTTCATATAAGAGCATTTTAATCCACAAGTTCAGAGAATTTAAGAACTTACCCCTATATGCTTTGAAGAAGCTCCTCTCAGCCTCGCTGAAGCTCTTTCTCGTATCTACTGCAAACTCGGTGATGAAGCCTTCTAGCAGACTGTTCAACCAAAAGTATACTACGCGGGACATAGGATTATCTACTCGCTTCACAATGCTAACTAGCTCAGGCGTCCAAATGATAGGTTGATCAACATGCACAGTGGGTTCAGTATCTGCTAGCTTGGATACCCACTCATGCAAATCGATTGCAAATGTTACAAAGAATATTTCGTGAAGGTCAATATAAATATGCTTCTGCAACCAATCCTCTGTTTGAAGCCTAGGGCTTCTATTTTCACGTTCAGCGAACTCTCTAGCCTTTGAATCAAACCACTCTTGAATTTCTTTAGCTGTAGGATTCCAACACCACATTGCCTTCAAAATAATAGGTTTAAAGCCGGCAATGGAACCATTTGTTGGCTGCTTTCTGGATAGACCCGGGTTTTCAGGATGCGCAGCAACAAACACCCCTTTGGCGCACTGGCCCTTTCGGCAACGAGCTGTGCAGCAGCCCGAAGTCTCACCCGAAGTGGCTATGGGGGGATAAGGAATCGGGTTTCCTTAACCTAGGTGGTGTGGGTTCTATAGTCTTCCCCCTTCCCTTCTTGCAAGTAACCCCGGAACAGAGCGTCTTACTCTTCCACAGGTCTCACAGCGCTATAGTGCGGGAACTCACTCTTCTTAGCCGAGCTGCGCGGTAGCTCCGCACCTGCGCACGAGTCTTTTACCCGTTACCTCCAACACACTATGTATCGTCTCTTCCCTTGCGCCACAACGCAGTAACACACTCCTTAAGCGCTGCGGCGACAGTGTTCTTACAGACTCCTTTGACAATGCACAAGTACACTTCTTAGGGAGCTCCAAGGATTTACTTTACATACTCATTCATAAAGATAGCGAAACATTCATGGAAACATAGACAGTAAAGCAAATAAATGCAATGACATAAAGCATCACTAAAACAACAAGAATTATGTCGTTCACTTCCAGGAGGGAAGCCATGTCCACGGGAACTGTGTTTTATATTATCTTGGGATGGGGATAACACAGTTCCGCTGCGCACACAACTGTAGCCTTAGATCTTTCTGGGAAACTCCACGCAAATAGCTGGGAGCCCTTCTCTTATATCTATTCTCTTCTCCTATAGATATTACAAGGACAAAGACATACAGTTACATTCCCCTCTCAGTCCTCTTGCGACTGGTCGATACATACAATGGCCTTTACGCCAAGCGGTCTCCTGCGAGATCGTGGCCTTCTTACATGCACAAAATGATCATTAACATCTTTACAAGACATAGCAATACAAGTTACTAAGTGACTATCAACTATCTAACTACCTAACCAACTAACCATTTTCCCTTTTCAATTACACATATATATAGGTGGCCCTGAGGGTCGCACCTTTACAAAACTGTGGGCCTTTCCCAACAGTGATCCCCAAAAACCCTAACCACTGACACGGCTAGGTGTACTGTAGGTGCCTCTTGCAGTCACGTCGCAGCTTCCTGCAGAATCCATGATTTTTGGCGCATATCACGGGTATGGGCGCCGCTTCATCGTTCTTTGCTCCTTGTCCTTCGCCTTCAATGCTTTAGCCTGTTGCTCTTCCTTGGTCCGAGCAACCATAAATCCTGTACTTTGCCTTCAATGCTTCGTTTATTGTGGTGATTGAGATTTCTACTTGACCACCTTATTTACTCTTTCCTTTGACTTGTGTGCGCGAGCTCCGTGATTTCCGGCCCGCAATCTGTAGTGAGCTCGTCCATCTGGCGCCGTACCGTGCATTGTTCATTTCTGCCCAAAAATGGTGCTTTTCCTCAAAATTAGCACTTTTCCTTAAGAACTTAGTGCTTTTCCCCAAAACTTGGTAGCTTTACCATAGCTTCATCCTATGCTCCAACAATCCGTGAAAGGTATGACTCCTTTCGAAGCATTCTTTGGTCACAAACCGGATGTGTCAAATTTGAGAGTTTTTGGCTCTACTACATGGGCTAGAATTCCTTCTAAGAAGAGACGAGCCTTGGATCCACAAAGTATTGAGTGCATACTAATAGGATACAGGGAAGAATCAAAAGCATATAAACTCATGGATATCAGATCTAAAAAGATATTCATAGAGCGCAGTGTGCAATTTGAAGAACCGCTTCAAGAATTGCAACTAGTCGAGGAAGAGACTGCTGATTCACCGCCTTCACCAGAAGAAGATCCATGCAGCGATAATGAAGGTATGAGTTATGATATTTCTGATATTTTAGCAGCACATGATGATCATGACATATCAGGTTCGAAATCTGACCATTATGATCCTCCTCAGTTACCAAAGTGGGCCCAAAACACTCTTCAATCTGCTGGTTCGAACCTTGGAAATCCTGTTGATCCGAGACGAACAAGAGCAGAATTTCAAAGAGCAGGTATGGCTCTTTCTATTGCTAATCCATTACTTCCTAAGATTTTTTATTTGATGGCCGGTTTAGATCCCACATCATACTATTTTTCCCACCAAGATCTGAGATGGCAAAGTGCCATGGATGAAGAGTACAGTTCTCTTCAAAAGAACAATACATGGGAGCTAGTTTCTCTTCCACCTGGAAGAAAATTAGTGAAGTGTAAATGGATCTACCACACAAAAGTTGCTGCTGATGGCTCTATCAGCAAATACAAAGCAAGGTTGGTGGAAAAAGGTTTCTCCCAAGTCCAAGGAGTGGACTACATTGAGACCTTTGCACCGGTTGCAAAGATGGATTCCATCCGCCTTGTTTTGGCTATTTCCGCATCTAAGCACTGGGAAGTGCACCACATGGATGTGAAGAGTGAATTTCTACACTGAGACCTTGCTGAAGAGGTATATATGCAACATCCTGAGGGCTACACATCAGATCCATCATTAGTTTGCAGATTGAAGAAATCTTTGTATGGGTTAAAACAGGCCCCAAGAGCTTGGTACGCAAAGATGGACTCCTTCCTTCTTTCTCAGAATTTCCAAAGATGAAAATCTGAGACGAATGTGTATCTTCAGTGAGTTAAAGGTAATTTGTTGGTTATTGTACTTTATGTTGATGATCTTCTCATTATTGGTAGCACTCTTACTTCAATAAACAAGCTAAAAAATGCCTTAAATCTAGCTTTTGACATGAGCGATTTGGGCTTGCTGAGTCACTTTTTGGGCTTGGAGATAGCTCAAAATTTTGATGGGATCACTATATCTCAGAAAAAATATGCTTCCGACCTGTTATTGAAGTTTAATATGGCTGAATGTAATGCATCCCCATTCCCATTCCTCTTAGGAATTAGTCTTGAGGAGGGAGATTCTACACCGCTTGCAGATTGCAGTATGTATCGACAGTTGATTGGTTCACTACTTTATTTGACACAATCAAGGCCTGATATTTCATATGCCGTGAGTGCCGTGTCAAGGTATATGCAGCAGCCCCATGAGCTTCATTGGTGAGCAGCCCAGCGGATCTTGCAGTATGTGCAAGGTACAAAACATTTTGGCATACATTATGCTGCAGATTCTGAGCTCGATTTCATTGGTTTTATTGATTCAGATTGGGCAGGTGATAGCATTGATCAGAAGTCCACTTCCGGTTATGTTTTCATGATTGGTAATGGTGCTATTTTCTGGTCCAGTAAAAAGTAGGCAGCCATTGCACTTTCTTCAGCAGAGGTAGAGTATCGAGGGGTAGTCAATGCCTGCATTCAGGCAGTTTGGTTGCAGGGTATTCTTTCCGAGTTTGGTTTTGGCTGCACTACTTCGACTGCCCTATCTTGTGATAATAAAATTGCTATCAAGATCTCCACAGATCCAGTTCAGCAGCATAGGACCAAACACATTGAGATTCATATGCATTACATTCGATAGTTGGTGCATGATCGCACCATCATTCTGCAATATTGCCCTACTGACGAGCAAATTGCAGACATCTTCAACAAGAGCTTCACTGAGAAGAAGTTCTCTTACCTTCGTTCACTGTTGGGGGTGAGTTCCATCATGGTGGAGACAGATTGATCCATTATTATGCTTTAGCTTGAGGGGGGGCTTTCTTCCCACTGGGTTTTCCCTCTTTCCTCACTTAGTTTATTTTCAGCATTTTTTGGATTATTGTATTGGGGTGACCTTTGGTCTTAGTTACCAGGGCCCCACATTATTTTTTTTGCACATCATAGTCTAGCTTGAGGGGGGGTGTTCGGATATCCACATCATCTTTTTCAGGATCTTGCATGCAATTAGGGTTTGCATGTAAATTCTAGGGTTTGCATGCATCCCAGTCACCAGGTTGATGCCTCCAACACCTTAGCCACCTTATTCTAGCACCCGGGAGCCACTTACTTCAGATTTTTAGCCATCCTAGTCATGAAGGCGCCCACTTCTCACCTACTGCCAGAGAAGGGCGCACTTCTTCACCTACCTCTACAGTTCCACTTCAATTACACTCAGTTAGCTCCGATTCTCCCTGATTTGAGGCTAGTTTCACTCCTGACTGACTGTTTCACTCCGTTGGACCTCCAGATTGACTAGATGACTTGTTTTGACTTTAGTTAGCCTCCCATGCACCCTCCACTGATCCCACTTCGCTATATCAGTGCTACACACTTCAGTTACACATGTTACACTCAGTTAGACTCAGATTGACACCTGGATGACTGGTTCTTGTGCATTGATGACCACCAATGATTGATGATGACGAATCCTAGTTGGAGTCAAGCTACTCCATTCAGTGATTCGAATGAACTCCTTAGGAAATTCAAATTGCTCAGTCATTGTTACTGTATTCTATTGTAATCATTCACCCTTATTGGGATATTGGGCACTGATGCATGTTTTGCACAGTTTTACACCATATTTTCTATGTTCATCTGTTGTGATTGATTTACTTGTTCATTTGATCTGCTGTGACTAATTTTACATCTTGAGCTCTCAAACTTCAAATGAAGATATGTAAGTTGCTTCAGGTATAAGAGACAGTATAGCATCCATTCCAAGCCTCTGTTCTAGAAATTGGTTGCCTCTAGTGTGTCTTGGAACCGTTTGGAAATCGCCTAACTATGCAGTACCGAATAGAGAAATCTCACTCCCGGAGATCCAATTGACCAAATCGACCTCTACAGTTTTTTGTAGAAATTCCTACTGTAGACCCTGTAATAATAGATACCATATACATGTTCCACAACCCTTCCCTGAGTTCCATAGCCTCCTACATTCCTAGAAGTCAATCTTTAATTTCCTACTTGTCTAGTTGAGCTAGTGTGCATATGGATCTAGTTTGCATATGCTGGTGTACCTAGGTAGCCTTGGAGTAAACTTGAGAAGTAGTTGATTATGAAACATAAATGGTACCAGTACATTGTGCAAAGGATTTTTGAGCTAGTGTAGCCCATGTTTACCATTATTACCAGAGGTTTTGAGTTAGTGGTCCTAAATTCCTAGTTGGGATCATCACAGTGGTATCAGAGCTTAGCTATATTCACTGAGTTTTGATTTGGTGTGTCGGATCCATAGTTTGGTACATAAAAAAACATGTTAACGACAATCCCACCTTTCCATCGAATTTACCTTTCACGCTTAACCGAATTTTCTTAAAAGAATAGAGCAGATCATAATTGGCATTTCTTAAAGGAGAGGTATTCTTCTCTCTACTAGTTTATGGATTCAAGCCTAGATCAATACTAGAAAACCTATGAGGAGAATCCACAATTGGCCTAATTCAAAGTGGAAAAGTAGGGAGGGGACCCCACCATCCCCTAGGATATTATGGGGAGGATAGTTACAGGCACAACAAGCATGTACAAACCATAAAAACTAACCTTATACAACTATCAATACATGTTAAATATTGATCCATTAGGAGCAAAAGGGGTTCCATTCTGATGATATTATTGCATTGTTCCATAGCTTAGCAACAGTAACGGATTGGATTTTAGAGCAATTCAAAGGAAGTAGGATATCTTGTAGTATTCATACATGCCACAGTATCAAAGGTAACTCCATAGTGAGTACACTTAATTTGTATTTGCATGTCATATTGGAGAATAAAAGACCAAGGCATGGTCCTCATTTTTGGCTAGGTTTTTCCCAGTAGTGGGTTTTTCCCAAGGTGTATATTATGTTATTTGTGTGGATGTGTTATTTTTATCTAGTTATTTTCCTTTCAGTTCTAGTTTTATTAATCATTTTTTGTAACTTAGCTAACACAATGAATTAAGTTGTAATATTTATTGTGACAAACTATTCCAGTGGAATATCCACAGAAGTTTATGGATCACAAAGCCTTAGATGTAGTATGAAAAAAGGTGATTATGGAAACAAATAAAAAGGCAATCAAACTCATAAGGGATTGAATATAATGAAACATTTTCTCCTTCAATAAAAATGAAGTCAACCTGCCTTGTTCTAGCCCTTTCCACTTCACATAAATGGGAGGTGTATTAAATGGATGTTGAATCTACATTCTTACATGGTGGTTTGCAAGAATAAATTTACATGCAACAACCTCCTAGATATGTTAAAAATGACTCCATGCTTGTTTATCGTCTAAAGAAATATCTTTATGGCCTTAACCATGCCCCTTGTTCTTGGTAAGCAAAATGAATAGCTTTAATATTCACATTAGTTTTTCTAGATGTAATTATAACCCCAATGTCTATACCAAGAAAGTAGGAAACCATCTCCTAATCTTTGTTCTTTATGTTGATGACCTTATTCTCCCTAGTAGAGACCATAAAATTTTAACCCCTGTGAAATCAATCCTTAATAAGAAGTTTTAAATGACTGATTTAGGACATTTGCATTATTTTATTGGCCTCCAAATCTTGCAAAGCAAAGAAGGAATTTTTTTCTTCTCAATCTAAGTATGCTTGTGACCTTCTCCATTGCTTTCACATGGAAGATTGTTAATTGTGAACCAGTGTAATCTCCCTTCCAGTCTAGATCCAAAATTGTTGTCACATGTGCTACACCCAAAGTAGATGCCACCTTGTACCATTATCTATTCGGTAGCCTTTTGTACTTGACTCATTCTCGACTCATTCTCGTCCTAATACGTTGTTGGTCTTGTTTCCCAATATATGAAAATGCCTTATGAACATCAAACAAAAATTATACTTGGGTATGTCCTAGGTACAATTTAGTTCGGGATTCATTGTAGTTCAATGGGGACTCCTTTGTTGGTTGGTTTCAATGATTCTGATCGGATTGGAAATCCTAATGGTCAAAAGTTTACTGCAAGCTATGTTTTCAGTATTGTTTCCAGACCTGTCACTTAGGCTTGTAAGAAATAGAAAACTCTCTCTCTTTCTTTATAAGAAGTAGAGTATCAATCCACTATAAATGAAATTCAAGAATCCTTATGGCTTCAACAAATACTTTTAGAGCTTGGATTCTAGCAGCAACATCCGACTTGTTTGGTGGAATTTTTCCCTACGGATAAGTCAAAATTCCCTTAACTTAAAGCAGACTTTCACTAACTCTAAGCTAAGAACAAAACACAACAAATGCTACCTTGAAATTCCTAAACTAACTTTTACAACAAGATTATATGCATTCAGAAACAATGAGAGATATGACACACCTTTCAATCTGACATTTGTCCCGCTTCTAGCTCTTGATCCAAAGCTCCAATGTAGAACCTGTTAAGATCAACCAAAGAACAAACGTGCAAGCTTCCAAATACCTTGAATGTAAAGATTAGATTCAAATATAGATTAGATACATTCCATGCTAAGAACTTATGCTATACACATGAAATGGGAAAAACAAGACAAGTTATCTTATTACAACTTGAAGAATACTTACAAAGGTTGCTTGATGTCCAAGCCAATCCTCTAGCTCCAAGTGCTTTCTCCTCTAGCTATCTCCACAAGGCTGCAAGATCATAGGTTTGATGCTCTCAAGAGTCCTCCCCTTTCCCTATGGAATGCCTCTCTTTTATAGTGTATGGTAGGGTTAACCAACAAGAGAGATGGGTGGATCTAGGGAGAGATAAGTGGATCAAGGTTTCTAATCACAGAGAATGAGTTGAGATCGAATCAGGGACCCCAATCTTCCATTATCTTCGAAAATCCAAAATCCCAAAAGCCATGGAAATAAGACTATAAAAAGAGTACTGCACCCTGTGGTCTGAGCATAACGCGGTAGTACCGCGTTCTGCGGACAAAGCATAGCGCGGTAGTGTGGACTACCGCGCACCTAGAACTGAGCAAGATGCGGTAGTGTGGGTAAATAAAGTCTCAGCTGGGTTAAATCTTGATAGGGTATATTTACCTTCAAGGTTCACTCATCTTCTGGATGGTTCAAACAGTAGGGGAAGTGTCGTCAACTCGTTTTGTGGTGGAGATGCGACACTGTGAAATATAGAGGTATAACAGATGCCCCCTAAAGTGTGAGGTCAGAAGGAACTGATGGCCGAAAGACTTTACAAATATTATGCAGAGATAGCATCGAGGAGAGCGACAAGGAGCTAAGACAGAAACAAAGTGTTAGATGTACCACCAAGGCAGGCATCCCCATGCTCGGAAACAAATGACTCAAAGCGTGGCTGCCGACCAATACATTGCAGATCCATGAGTACTGAGATGATATAGACCGTGGACAGATCATGGCTACTATGAACAAGTGTAGATCCATGAGACAACAATGACACAACCATGACCAATACAATAAGTGGATCTGTGTGAAAATACAAAGGACATCTCCATCGTAATCTCGACACAATCAAAGTATAGAGGTACACACAGGGTCTTCTACCCGATCGCAAAAGATATGAATCTAGCCATGTGATTACAAGGTGTTGAAGTCGAACATGGTAGAAACCATTTGATTACCGCTCAATGATGTGAACCGTTAACAAATGCGAGGGAAATCACCAATGATGACGATGATCCCCAAGGTATCTGAAGTACATCTCAACGAAATGCGAATAGATGAGTTGATGTCGAGCATCCGAGAGATTGCTTGATCAGAGGTCAATGATGTGAACCTACTGTCAAACACGAGGAAACCTTCCATTGAGGCATGCAGGTACCAAGGTACTAATGGTTGATCTCTAAGTCCAATTTTCGGATAGTGATTTGGTGTCGACGGGAATAGACTCGTCGAAGGTGGGCCATAATGATTCCCACATCATCGACACGAAATCGGTACGAACGATAAGATGATTAAACGATGGAGTATGTACTGACACAGCGGAGGCCTGACACAATGAACGACTCTGAACAATGCAACCCTTTGAACATATAACGACATGTAACATGACTTGGAAGCAGGGATTATCGATAGCAGAGGATAGACACCGGATGAGTAGGCTTGTGGCCAGGGAGACGACTCAGGATGATGACCATAACTCAGTGAAAAATGGATACCCAATATAGACAAGACACAGACACATGCCATGTTCAAAGGTAACGACTGACAAGCTGCTATAAACAAACTTGACTTGTTCCCCATATTCCCCCGACATGATAGACGAGTACCTCTTTGTTGTTTTTCGAGCTTGAAGAGGATAACAGATGCTCGGTGTAGCTCATCTCATAGATGAGTCCAATCTCACATGTTTTACGAACCTGAGAAAGGAGGGGTTCGTCCCAAAGTGGGTCCTTCGATGTTAAATTTTAACGAGCCCAAGGGAGGAAAGCTCGATAGTTTTTCACATTTAGAGAGCCTGAAAAACTTAAAGGAAGCTCTGCAATGTACTTTTTCATAAATTTAGTCCCTCGATCCTGAAAAAGTGTAAAACAATTCCCGAGAGAACTCTCCCAGCCGAATTTGACTGAGGTATACCTTTCTCGTAAATAGCCTAGACGGGCCGAAAAAGGGGTAGCCTATCACCGAATAGACAACCTTTCAAATAATTTTACAAGTGTGAAAGAGTCAAGATCACTTGGCAATCTTTTCAATTTTAGGGAGTCTGAAAAGAGCTTAACGATGGACTCCTATGGTCTTTTTCGTAATTTTTAATTATTCTGGTCCGAAAAAAGAATAAAACACAACCAGGATAATACTTTCCTCATCGTTTAATGAGCATGAGTAAAGCTGACCGTACTTGACACTATTTACTTGGGTTTGACAAGCACGAGATGAGTGTGAAAGCGCTTGGAATATTTTTCAAGTTTTAAATCCAGAGCACGAAAAAGATAAAGTAGGCTCAAAATGAAGGTCAAGCAATGAATAAATGCCAGTGTGAATATGTCGCTTTTTACAGGAGATCCTGTCAATAAGTGCTCATAAAACAAGACATTAGTAATGTGAAATGGGATTTTTATTTTAACCATATAAAATAATAATTAAAAAATAGGTGAAAAAGCTATAAAAGGATGGGTAAAAATAGAAATTACCATTTCATTTGTGTTTTTACCTAAAGAGGAGATTTTTACCCATTTGAGGAGCAAAACTTCAAGGATCCATATCTGGAGTTCCAGGGAACCATTTCAACAACCGTCTGCGCCAGGTAAGAGTTCTTAAACTGCTCTTTCATTTCATGCATGAATCATTTGCTTTTAGTAAGGAAAATTAATTTTTTGGGCGAGCCCTACTGGGCATAAATCGCCCTTCACAGTACCGCGTGGGGGCTCTATTGAGAAACGTGGTACTGTTAGACAGTACCGCGCTGTGGTTCCAAACCGAGGCACGGTACTGTACAGTACCACGCAGCAAAGTTTTCCCCAGGCGCGATGAAGGCGATTTTTGAGGTGAAAAAATCAAATTTTCTCAAATTTTTTGCTGAAACTAAGTTGTTAAATAGTTACTAAATGTTTTCCCTGGCCTTTTGCAGGAGTTTGCAACTTGTTTGGAGCAAAATGGTCAGCTGGAAAGAAAGAGAGCACGAAGTAGATGATTTGGCAGTTGAAAATCGCTTACCGACCGTGACCGCATTGAGAGAATGTGGTTTGTTGAAGTTCTTTAAGACCAAAGGGGTTCGTCAGCAACCCAAGCTTCTCACCCATATTATTCAATTGTGGGACCCTGACATTCAAGCTTTCCGAGTGGGAGAGCATGTTCTCGAAATTCAACTCGAGGATATTTATTTCCTCATGGGCCTCTCGAAAAGAGGGGCCCGGGTGAACTTTACTGGATACACAGCCTCGGAAACGAGTACAGATGACTTTATTGCTCGGTATTGCCATCAGGGTTCGAGTAAGAAAAGCGGGAAGGTGGCCATAAAGGATGTTATAGAAATCCCTGTAAAAACTGTACTGTTCACCATCATGCGTGCAGCAGGAAGTGTGGGTCCACATCAGGCGTCCCGTACACAAGTGAATCTCGCAGTGGAGTGTATGGGGGGAACAGTATTTAATTGGTGTGAGGCGGTGTTGGCCAATCTCAAAGAACAAGTGCACAAGTGTAGAGTTGGAACGAATTCCCAATTTGACTATGGGAGCATCCTGGTCACCTTCTTTTTGGCGAGGGTGCCATTATTGCGCCCACAGATATCTATGCCCCCCCATCCACCTACCGAGCCATGGATGGCTCGATGGAGTGATTATGCTGGACGTCTCGGGGGACCTCAGCGGTTAGCCTTTGGTGATGATTTCTTTTCCTGGCTCAAGGAGCAGATAGTTATGATCGATGACTACCCTTATGCCGGGGTAGACTTCCACGAGGACATCGACTTGGCACTGCCAGAGGATGATGATTGGGACAACTCAGGTATGACCTTCATGGATATATGTTTTTTCTTTTTTGAATATATAATTTTTATTGCTTTTTTAGAATGTGTAAAAGACTTCTAATGTATGTTCATATGCATGTCGCAGACCGTGGACCACAGAGACCAGCTAGGTACTCGCCATTACGTCGTGGTGGTGTTGATCGTCAAGCTGTTCCTGACGAGGAGGAGGACGAAGACGAGGCAGGAGGAGTTCGGGACATAGAGAGGAACTTATAGGGGTTGACTCATGGTATCCCTGCTATGAGGATGGATGACGTCCCTTATCACCTCCAGCGGCATACTATAGGTGTGCCTAGTCGTATCGGTCGACTTCTTCGTAGGGTGGTCCGAGCTGTATTATGTTACCACCAGCAGCGGGAGGAGTCTGACGAGGGACATGATAGGTCTCCCAGATCTCCGTAGATGATAGCTTTTGATCATTTTGCGGCATGTACATGATATGTAGGCTTTGAGAGCCAAATTTTGTATGGGATTTGTTCCCAAATTTTGTCTTTGACACAAACTCCATGTATTTGGAAAACACTCTTATATACAGTGATATGGACCTATTTTCATGATCTATTTATTTACAGTGACTTGTGCATTTCATTTTTATGATGTATTCTTATGTGTGGGAAAGATGCCAATCCAAAATGTAATTAGCCAATGAATCAACTATACAATTGAATTCTCTCGATATGTGTTGATATGAAATGGAATTAAATGATCGTTCCAAGAGGCGTACTCTCCGAAATAAACAAAGTAGTATAGGATCACGAACTGTGTAAACACGGTTTAGATGAGACACCAAGAGATGGGAGTCTAAAAAGACTGCTAGGGAGTCAATACCGAGTGAAACAACCTCCGTCAAGAGACCAATGACTGCATGGTACTCCGCGATGTTGTTGGTTGCAGGACCTAAACAATTGGCTCCCGAAGAAATAAGCTTGCCAGTGGGAGAATAGATTACCCATGCTGCGGAAGCGATATTCCGGGTATGTCGGCTTGCACCATCGGCGAATCCAAAGTAGGCAGACATCTGTGCATAAATTCACGAGCCAAAGTAAGAGTGGATACATGAGGTCCACGTGCACACCAAAAAGAAAGTAAAAGCAAACTAAGTACATTATGTACAACAAGTACCCTGCGTAGGGAAACCTTACGCGTAGAAGCGTTTGAGGTATAGCCCGTTGCGGGGCCGTGCCAATGGCGTACCATCACAATCGATTAGTTCATAGGCTCCTTTTTCTAAGACACATTTAACAATAAAGGGGCCGTACCACATAGATTCTAATTTTCCTTTTCCAAGCTTATCATGCATTTGATCATATGTAAGTACGAGGTCACCTTCATTGAAGATCCGAGGTTGAACGGACTTGTCATATTGAGCTTTGACGCGTTTTTTATAGGCTTCATTAGCTAAAGCAGCGTCGCGGCGGGTTTCATCTAGCTTGGCTAGGTATAGAAACTGTTCCTCTTCGAAAGTGGTGTGTGGAAGTAGCTCTATGGCTATCTTGAGTGATGGTATTTCACATTCAATCGGAAAAATGGCTTCTAGGCCATACACCAGTTGGAATGGTGTGAACCCAGTAGCACTTTTCAGTGAGGTTCGGTATGCCCATGATGCTGAGAACAGAGCTGAGTGCCAGTTGGATTTCTGGGTACCCACAATACGCTGAATCATTCTTTTCAGGACTTTGTTAATGGCTTCAACTTGGCCATTAGCTTGTGGGTAGTACGGGGTTGAGTTTTCATGGCGAAAACCCAGATTGACACTTAGTTCTTCGATCATATGGTTCCTGAAATGGGAGCCATGATCGGTCACAATAGATTGTGGGAAACCGAATCTAGCTATGATATGATTGAATATGAACTGCACTGCTGTTTTGCCGTCCTCAGCATACGTAGGCATCGCTTCAGCCCATTTTGTAAAATAGTCAACAGCTACTATGACATAGCTATGCCCCCCGGCTGAAGTGGGCTTATAGTGCATGAAATCTATGCCCCATTTGGAAAAAGGGCCGACGGCAATAACAAGATGGAGTGGAGCAGGATGCGAGCATGCTTTACTATGAAAGAACTGACATGGCGGACACTTCTTGACTGTTTCAATGCAGTCTTTGAAAATTGAGGGCCAGAAGTATCCTGCTCGCAGTATTTTCTGGGCCATAGCCATCCCAGAGAGATGACCACCACATGCTCCAGCATGGCAGTCATTAAGAACGCGTTCCACCTCATATAAGGTCAAACAACATCGAAGAACGGTGTCGACACCACGTCGATACAGAGTATCGTTGACTATGATGTAGTATTTTGCGTGATGTCAGATGCATCGCCATTCATCGCGAGTGAGGTCGGGACGGAAGCGTTGAGGCTGGAGATATAAAAGAATATCCCCGTACTATGGATCAGACGTGCTAATGAGGAACAATGATTCATCAGGAAGAGAATCGATGGGCTCGGTTTGCTCAGTAGCACGGGGCAAGTTACAAATCAACTCCACGAAGACCAGAGACTTCTTGGACTTAGCCTTGACAAAATCCAAGTCAAACTCTTGAAGGATGACAATCCAACGAGAGTATTTTCCCCCAAGCACCTGACGTGTGAGGATATAATACATTGGGTTGAAGTCAGCTATAACAGTGGTCCGGTGGAGTAAGATGTAATGACGGAATCTCTGGACAGCAAATACTGTTTCCAGATCCAGCTTTTCAACATGTGAATAGCGAGTTTCGGAGTCGGGAAGACTCTTACTAAGATAGTATACCACATGTTCTATGCCGTTTTGGTCTTCCTGAACTAGCACCATACCGATGGTGGAAGTCGAGGCTGCGAGATAAAGAATATAATCCCGTGTGTAATCAGGGGTTGGATCACGGGATCTTTGGTTAAGGCTGCCTTTAGATTGTCAAAGGAGCATTGGGATTCGTCATCCCAAATAAAGGGAACATTATTCTTGAGAAGCCGCATGTAGCCTTTTGTTATCTCAGACAGATTACAGATGAAACGGCGTAGAAAGTTTGCATGCCCTTGCAAACATTGAAGTTCTGGTATGTTGGTGGGTGAAGGCAGGGCTAAGATAGCTACTACCTTTGCAGGATCTAAACGTATCCCGATTTTGGAGACTATGAAGCCCAACAGTTTTCTGGCTTCTACGCAAAAAACGCACTTATGTGGGTTCAAACGTATATTGTAGCGACGACACCTTTCGAAAATGGCACTTAAGTGATCTGGATGTTCTTCCCGTGTCCGAGAGTGGGCGGGAAGGTCATCAAGATATGGTTCTACAATATGTTTGATGTCATGAAATGCATAGGACATCGCCCGTTGGAAAGTTGCCCCGACATTTTTAAGGCCAAAAGGTAACTTTTTATATGCAAAAATCCCCCAAGGGAAGATAAAGGCCGTTTTGTGTTGGTCGGCTAGGAGGATATCAATCTGATTATAGCCGGAGAAGCCATCCATAAATGAAAAAATGACACTCCCGGCACAGTTATTGATGATCTAGTCGATAAACGGAGTTGGGTAGTTGTCCTTTGGACAAGCCTTGTTCAAATCACGGTAATCAACACAGACTCTAATCGTTCACTGTTTCTTGGCTAGGGGAACGATGTTGGATACCCATTCTGTCAATGGGACAAGATAGATAAAAATAGAACGCAAAATTTTTTCAACTTCTGCTTTAATGGCGGCTGCCTTACGAGGATGGACGGGTCGAAGCTTTTGCCGAACAGGTCGGGCGCCAGGGAAAGTTGGAATTTCGTGGACCATGATCGAGGGGTCAATTCCTGGCATTTCTTCATAACTCCAATCAAAAACATCGCGGAAAGTTTTGAAGTAGGCACTATAGAACTCCATTTCGAGGGGAGTACATGTTTTTCCGATGTGTACGTTTTCCATGATACCAGGCTTCACTGAAATATCGATGGGAGTGGTTTCCATCAGGTTAGCCAAGTTTCCTTCGGAAAATATCTCGTCGAGGGAAGTGGGGAACTTGGTTGGAACCATCCCAAGTGAAGTACTGGGTTTTGAATCAGGCTCAAGTGGCTGAATAGTGGGGAATGAAGATCGATGATGAAAATCTCCCCATGGTGGCTCATCACCGCACATAACCTCCATAATTGATTCGTCAGTGGGAAAAATCAAATTGAGAGGATCGAAAAGTGGTGGGTGTGGATGAGTTTCAGCCGAGAGCTGTGCCACGGTGTGATCAATAAAACAGTCAACCCAATCGGTGGTAGATTGGATCGCTTCATAAGCTGCGAGGTTTCTATTTAAAGGCATGGAGTTGCCATAGCCTTCGATCTGAGTGGGACTCGAAATCACCCATGAATCGTTGGAAGGGGTGATATTTGATGAAATCATGTTAACTGGTTGAAGATGGGTTCCCAGCTCTGGAAAAACTCCAATGAGGGAAGAATCCTTCATGAGACCAACACCAATGTCTTGGAACCGATACCGAGGTTGATCCAATAACGGGACGGTGTTGGCGGAGTTCAGATGGGAGTCTTGGATGCAGTAATCCAGTTGATCAATGGTGACAATTTTTCCTTCATGAGGAAATTGCACGATCCGGAAGACTGTAGATGCTATGGCGGTCATGGCATAGAACCAGTTCCGACCAAGTAGGAGATTGTAATCCAATGGTGCATCTACGACTTCAATGTGTACGGATACTGTTTTACCCCCCAGTTCAACACCATTTGAGGGAATGAGTCCATACGGTTGAAACCCATGTCCATCAAACGCCCTGAGAGTGGTGGGAAAAGTTGTGACCTCGGGTGAGCCTAGGGATCTCCAGCAATTCAAAGACATAATCGACGTGGAAGCACCTTCATCTAACATGGTGCGATGGATGATATTTCCATAGATTTTTGTATGCACCTGGAAGGCTAACTGGTGGGAAAGCCTAGGTTTGGCGTGCTCCAAGTTAAACATGATAGAGTTTGAAGTATCTGGGTCCATTGCCCCCAGTGCTGAAAGTAGGGTTCTACGCTGCATGGGGCAGTGTTGGAGAACCTCGAGAGTCGACATGGTGCAAGGTGCTTGAGCTAAATCCTCAACAATGTTGTAGTTTTGGGAAGCTCGCGCATTAGGATTAAATGTTGCCTTTCGTATGGTGCCCTTGGGTGGGCGTAGCACTGTGTCCATAAGCGGTCTCTCGATATGAAGATGACCGGTAGGGGGGGGGGAATAGGAATCGGATCTTAAACAGGAGATTTGCCTTTGGCTATCTCGGGTTGTTTGTTTGAACTTGGAGGGATGTCGTAAGTCTTTGAACGAGTGGTGATATTAATCTCCTCATTACTCGTCATTAAGATCTCGCGGTTTGTGGACGTCTCTCCGTGGGTGGGATTGGTCGGGTTGCCCCCTTGTGGGGTTTCTTGGGAAACCATCTGCTGTTGCTGTTGAGGGAAAGGGTTAGTTAACACTGCTGAGTGAGAGGATCCTTTAACAAATTTGTTGACTTCGTCCTTGTAGGGACAGTCACGTGTGTAGTGATCGTCTTGACAAATGAGGCAGGGAAACTTAGCCTTTCGACACGGTTTCTGGTCATTGTGTGTGGGTTGTGGCTTGGGGTTCTCCTGTTGGTTCTTCTTGGTTTTGCCATGATTGTTTTTCTTCTTTCCCCCGGATGGTTGTGACGTAGATTGAACTGCGTTCACTTCGGAGGAAATGGCAGGAGAAGTGGAAGATTTTGAAGCATCCTGGTTTAAAGCGAGGGAAGCGGAAGCTTGTTGCCCCGTCGAGTTGGTAGCAGGCTGAGCCTTGACTGAACCGACAATACCATCAATGGGGGGTTCAGTGGTAGGCTTTGTTGGATCAATGTGAACGCGGGAGGCATGTGGAAGAAGTTCATGTAAAGTACTGGATTGAGTATATACCAAATCCATGTACTGGGATGCCGAGATGGCTTGTTCTTCTGTAACCGGCCCGCGCATAGCGATGTCTCTAGATATGGGAGGAAAAAAGGATTTTGTGAACCAATCAGCAAGTAGCTGATCCGGAATAGGTGCCTTGATTAGCCTACGGCGTCGTCGCCACTCATGGATGTGATCCGAAATATGCGTAGAAGTGGTTTGACGTAGTGAGGTTAATAGTTCTGTTCCAGTCTCATACCGGATGGGGAGCTGGAAATGAGTCAGAAACTGCATAGCCAAAGTGTTGAAATCACGAAAAGAGTGTTGTGGCAGCTCGATATACCATTTTGCTGCCGTTCCGGTGAGCGTACGTTGGAAGAGCCGAAGTCGGATGGAATCATCCATCAAGGAGTTGGATGAACACCAAAGATGGAAGGTCATCACGTGGTTCTTGGGGTCTTCCCCGGGTTTGGCATCGAACTTAGGAATTTCTGATGGTAGTTTGGCTAGGATAGGTGGCCAGTGAGGTTCATGCCATATAGGATCATTAATAAGCCTCGACAAATCAGGTAAATCAAGTGTGGCCAAAAAGGGAAGTTGACGGTTAGTCTGCGGGTATGAGTAATAACCATGTGGTGCAGAGAAACCTGGAGGGCCCTGCATAGCATACTGCTGTGTGTTATACCCATATGTGTTTCCCGGGGGGTACTGCTGGAAATTCTGTGGATGGTAAGCCATCTGGTTAACCGGTTGAGTGTAGGTAACCGGTTGGTGGATGTTCTGCTGAGTGGGTATGGTACCCTGGGATTGCTGAAACCCAGGGAAGGTTGCTGCTCCTTGTTGGGGAAAAGTTCCTTGGAATTGTTGTGTTCCAGGAATGTTACCACTGTATTGAGTTAGTGGAGGATTTCCCATAGCAGGGTTGGGGGGTGGCTGCGACGGTGGTGTCCATGGAAGACTCATTCCTCCTTGAGGAGCGAGTGGAAATTGAAGTGATGGGTTCCATGGAGTTGTAGCAGCTGAAGGGTAAGGGAAGCCAGCATTCAAGTTGGGGGGAATCTGAGATTGCCCCCCAGCTTGGTTCCAGTTTCCAAAAAGTGAGTATCCCCCACTCTGTGGGATTTGAGTATCCTAAGAAGGAAGCATACCTGACAGGGGTTGTTGAGAGGGAGGCCCGGTGGGAACACCGAAATAAGGTTGCCTGCTGCCAGGTGTGTTATACATACCGAACTGAGTAGATGCTGCTGGTTGGGAGGGTTGTTGGATGGAGCCAATGGGTTGTCCGCCAGCAGATGGGTTGGATGGCCCTATAAGAGGAGGCTGTTGATTGGGAACGAGGTTCCCAACAAAAAGTTGTCCTTCAACTGGTTGGGTTGATGGCCCACCAGGGGGAGGTTGTTGACTAGGGACAAGGTTCCCAACAAAAGGTTGTCCTCCAACTGGTTGGGTTGATGGCCCACCAGGGGGAATTTGGTCGTTGGAGTTGGGGACCACTGTAGTCGGTTGTTCACCTCCTGAGATAGTATAAATAGTGGCCGAAGGTGATCCTCCGGTCCAACCGGAAGATCCAGCAGTATGACTAGGTGTTCTTCCGTCGCTGGTCAAATATGATAGTGTGGATTGGCCAACGGCGCCAAAAGTACCGATTTGCGGAGGGGGTCTTCCATATTTGACAGGCGAGGACGGGGAAAAAAACTGGGTTATCTCTCATAGAATGTGCGCCAAAAATGGGTGATGGCAGCAAATGTGGGGAGTTTAGCCCAGGGGTATCGACGTCGTCCATAGCATGTTCAATGATAGGAGGACCATCGAAAACTGGGTCCGAGTTCATGTCCTGGAAAGGGTTTTCGGGGTCTGGCGGGGACCTAGGTATGGTAACGTTTGACGGTCCGGAACTGTCTGCATAGGAGTAGTGTAACTCTGTGCTAGATGGAAAGTTGGGATCCCGAGAGTCAGAAGGACGAGTATCAGGGGGATATCTAGAAGCTGACGAGAGCATTTGCTCTGTGCTGCGTCTAAACCATGCCGATGCTAACGGGGAGTTCGCTAGACTAACCATACTAGACTGGATGGAAGCCATGATTTCATGTCCCGGAGGGAGGTTGGGTAGAGATACAGTACGAGGTATGTTGCTAGAAGAACTAGGTTCCTGCGGATGAACACTGGGCGACGTAGTGATAACAGGCGGAAGCTCCACCTGGGAAGTGATGAAGCCATAATCAGGTTCAAAAGGTGTGTTAGGAAGTCGAGTATCTTCAACGATTTCGACGTACCCACCTAGGACTGCAATCAAGCTAGGTATATCATGGTCAGACCCTTCGGTGGTGCCAACAGATCCGTCTGTGTCATCGTGAAAAGTGTCTGATGGACGAGAGGTGTTGACATCAGGTAAGAGGATGACCTATGGTCTAGTAATTGGGGTTGTACTAGATTCAGCCGCTGTAACGGTGTCCACTGTGACAGATAAATCTGGAATAACAGTGGGTGAAGTGACAGTGGAAGTCTCAGATATGCTAGTGGTTGCAGAGACTGCAATAGATTCTGGGACTGTGCTGTGAGTAACAGTTACAGGCAGAACTGATGATGTCGTATGGATTGGCGGTGGAATGTTCCCTCGACCAACACCACGGCCAGGAGGATCAGGAATGCGTGATGCAGGTGGACCAGAGGTCCGTGGCGGCGGTGGTGGTCGAGGGCTCTTTCCCTGTACTCGTCGTGATCTTCGTGGTTGATCTGACATGATGACAGGAAAATGAAAATCGGGGGCAGTATCGTAAACAAAGAACTCAAAAACTCTAATGCAGCCGAGTGTGCAGAAGAGGAGCTAGAAAAAAGCAAGGCTCACAGGCCAAAAAAGCAAGCTCTAAAATCTATACTGAGACCGGTGTCTCAATAAGTGAGCTGATAAAAAAAAATGGCCAGAATGCCAACAAGCAGTCCCTATAAATAAAAATGACCCTCTACAAAGATGAGATATCAAGCAAACTCCTAACTAAGAGCTGGAGACCTCAACAAGATGTATCCTTCACAAGGTGATGAAATCCAAGTCGAACAATACAACATGAGAGACCGATATAAGAAGGATATCCCTCTAATGAAAGGATCCTGGGTAAAAGAGCCCTAGTAGAATAGATACTAAGCTACCTCGTTCATGACACGTTGGAAAAGGTTTTGGGCACTTTAGCCTTCTGAAGAAGACAGCGATCGATGTTGCCTTAGGGCTAAGTGGAGTGCGGCGTTCCACAGAGTCCGTCCGGTTCTCAATCTCGCGGCCATTTAACCCCTGAAAGTTAGAAACAGTCAGGAGGCCCCTCCACAAACTGGCTGTGACCGTGTCAATAAATACTAGAGGATTTTAGTTCCTTAGAAGACAACAACTATGTTTCAGATGAAAATGACAAGGGGGAATTATTTTGATGCCTATCCCCGGTGTCCTACCTAACTACCAAATTCTTTTGATTTCCTCAAGTGAGGTTAATGTTGGTTTAATTAGGGAGATTAATTTTAGTGGCTGTCTTACTCAATCAGGTAGTGTACGTGAAACTTGATGGTGTTATGACGACTCAAACCATGCAAATGAGAATGAATAAAAAATAAGCCTTTGTCTTCGATGAAATCTAGCTAAGGAAGGGAGAGAGTTCTTCGATCAAACATGCATGAAATTTTTCACAAGCAAAAATCAAAGCAAAAGATTTTTTCTTTTCTTTTTGTAAACAAAGCCAAACTGAAATAAACACTCTTTTCAATGCACCGATTCTACAATCTACAATGCTTCAAATATGAGAATTTCTGTGGCAAAATCAATGGCTCATTTCCTAATGCAAAATAATGCTACTAGACTTTTTCAATTCAAACAACAGAATTGCTCTCAAATGATAATATTTTAATTACTGAAAATGATGGAAATAATGTGACTGTAAAAGCTACAGATCTCAGTAAAAGAGAATAGTGGTGTTGGGTTGGTTGTGGTGAAAAAATCAAGTCAATGCAATCAAACTGGAAAAATGACCCAATATGTCGAAAATGCCACTAATTCAAACAAATCAAGCTCACAACAAGGAAATAATCACACCACATAGACTGTAAAATGACTAGGCTACTAACAGGCAACAGCAAACACTACCTAAGGCAGAGAAAGACTCAGGAAACCAAGCAAGGATACAAAATTTTAAAAAATTGCAGACACTACCGCATGTCAGGGTCTGACTGGAGCGCGGCACTGTGACAGTACCGCTCTGGTACTAATTCAGAGATCGCGGTACTACCGCGCTGTAAGCAGTTCAGGGAGCGCGGTACTGTGACAAGGTAATAAAAAAGCGCAACTTGAGAAAAGAATATGAAGTTTTCAAGGTTGTTGCTAACCCAGGGGACTCAGTGATCATACAGGGAGACAAAATACAGTGAGGAGGGGTGAATAAAGGTAAAAAAGGACCAATATTCAAACTGGTTTGAAGTGCAATAAAAAATCACAATCAAAAGATGGATGACAGTGAACTGAATCAATCAAGCAGAAATCAAAACCAGCGGAGTCGCCATTCTTGTTTGGTGGAATTTTTCCCTACGGATAAGTCAAAATTCCCTTAACTTAAAGCAGACTTTCACTAACTCTAAGATAAGAACAAAACACAACAAATGCTACCTTGAAATTCCTGAACTAACTTTTACAACAAGATTATATGCATTCAGAAACAATGAGAGAT
This sequence comes from Larix kaempferi, assembly GCA_027924585.1. Taxonomy (NCBI): domain Eukaryota; kingdom Viridiplantae; phylum Streptophyta; class Pinopsida; order Pinales; family Pinaceae; genus Larix; species Larix kaempferi. The sequence goes on from BSBM01000264.1 coordinate 9,010,856, forward strand.
ATGACACACCTTTCAATCTGACGTTTGTCCCGCTTCTAGCTCTTGATCCAAAGCTCCAATGTAGAACCTGTTAAGATCAACTAAAGAACAAACGTGCAAGCTTCCAAATACCTTGAATGTAAAGATTAGATTCAAATCTAGATTAGATACATTCCATGCTAAGAACTTATGCTATACACATGAAATGGGAAAAACAAGACAAGTTATCTTATTACAACTTGAAGAATACTTACAAAGGTTGCTTGATGTCCAAGCCAATCCTCTAGCTCCAAGTGCTTTCTCCTCTAGCTATCTCCACAAGGCTGCAAGATCATAGGTTTGATGCTCTCAAGAGTCCTCCCCTTTCCCCATGGAATGCCTCTCTTTTATGAGTCCAACAAGAGAGATGGGTGGATCTAGGGAGAGATAAGTGGATTAGGGTTTCTAATCACAGAGAATGAGTTGAGATCGAATCAGGGACCCCAATCTTCCATTATCTTCGAAAATCCAAAATCCCAAAAGCCATGGAAAAAAGACTATAAAAAGAGTACCGTGCCCTATGGTCTGAGCATAACGCGGTAGTACCGCGTTCTGGAGACAAAGCATAGCACGGTAGTGTGGACTACCACGCACCTAGAACTGAGCAAGACGCGGTATTGTGGGTAAATAAAGTCTCAGTTGGGTTAAATATTGACAGGGTAGATTTACCTTCAAGGTTCACTCATCTTCTGGATGGTTCAAACAGTAGGGGAAGTGTCGTCAACTCGTTTTGTGGTGGATATGCGACACTGTGAAATATAGAGGTATAACAGACTACCCTCTATTGTGATAACCATAATTCCATCAATCTCACAAAAAATACAATTCAACATCAACACTGCAAACAAATTGAGCGACACATGCACTTCATCGGAAAGATAATTAAAGATCATGTTCTCAAAGTGCTCTTTTTTCCTACAAATCATCACAAAGTCTATTATAGAAATGAATTTTTCTAGACTTCAATCTATGTTAGGAGTTCAAAAATTTGTCATTGAGGGGGGTGTTAACAACCTAATTTTTCTCACCTACCTTGTCATGAGTTTCATCACCATCCTATTTCATCATCGGTAGTATTAACACCATTTACACCTTATCCATCCACATTACTTGCGCAATATGACAAAAAAATTGAAAGAAAAGTCCATATTTTACCTTACCAAACCTTGGTCACCCCTTTTCCCTCAATAAGAGTGACTAAATCAAGATGGGAAATCCTTTATCCCCTAAAGGAGCGAGCGGTTTCTCATTTTCCCCCAAAGTAGCACCCCAATCCAAAAAAGAAAAAATTCTTGTTTCCATCCATCAGTGTCTGCTTCCCAAGGGAACTAGTGGTTCAAAAGTGGACAAACATGATTGCCAAGGTCAAAACTAACTATTGATTTGGTCTTCCAAACCCTAATCACTCCACTAAGTCATAAATGGAATGGAGAGTTTCCAAATTGGAAACAAGTATCACTTTTTACCACTATCTTTCCTATAAATGAAGTCCTCGTAGTCACCATTTCCGTATCTACATATCATATTCTTAGAGCATCATTATGCTGCCAAAATTACGATAAAATGCATGAAAGAGGTCATACCATCCTTTCTACTTTCACCATTGTGGTATCTTCCACTAGTCTCCTAGCTAGATATTGGGATACAAAGGATATCGATGAACCCTCCCTTGGATTAGCTATGGAGGCCCTCTACCAGCCACAACCAATACCAACGTGTGATTGTAACATCATATTCTTTTTCTAATAATAAAAATGTCATTATTTTACATGTTGTGTTTCTCCTTTAAGGCTAATTTTGGAATGAATGTTGAGAAATTATCCATTTAGATTAGTTTCCTTTCCATTTTATTTTCTACTAAGGATTACACAACCCCTTAGCAGGTGCATTTTTCACATGTGTGTGAGGAATCACACACAAAAAATTTGGCAACTCCATTGGGGATGAATCCATTGTTCGTCCATGAATGTGTTAATGTCACTTTTTCCAGCCTCATCCATAGGTTATTAGGGTAGGATTTGTGATATGTTTCTATGTTAATAAATGTCATTAACTTTTTGTTTGGAAACTTGGGTGAAAACACTTGGTTTTTTCGATAGTTGTGCACGCTTTTGGTTGTTTTTCCTAGGTCTAGGGATCTGGTCGCCCCTTTACCTCTACAGGTGATATTGATCACTTGTTTATCCCCAACAGGTGGCACTAGTGACTGGTTTATCCCCTACATGCACAACCAAGTGAAAAATCCAATCTTTTTTCATTGTTTCGACCAGATCTAGCCCCAACTATTGTTCGGTTTGGTTGCGATTTCTATTTTGGACCTGCATTCATTTTCATTTTTTTGTTTGTGGCTTGTTATTTGTTGTATTAGTTGATTTATGCTTCCTTTTATATGGTGTAGGTGGAGAAAGGATTGAAAATTCCAAGTAATTATTACCTTTTGGGATCTACTGTGAATTAGTTTTTAGCTTTCATTTCAATTTTGGCAAGTTGATTTCTAAATCAGGTTTTAGTTTACCATTTGGATTTGCTTAAAATGGTTTTGAATTTTTGGTTGAGAGTCATATTTTTCTTCCTTGCGAGTTCATTAATAGTTATCTAGTCCTTTTTCATGCATGCTTGTTGGGCCTGGCCCAAGTGGGGCATTTTGAGGAAGAAGAAGTTTTGGAACTACGAAGCTGAGCGTAGTTCAGCTAAGGTATTTTTGGTACAAGTTTTGGAATGTTGCGAAGATGCGTGTAGCACAGCGTCAGAAGAGCTGTGAAGATCAACATTGCGAGGAGGCAGTGCTGCGATGTGTCCAATATATGGAGATCCAACAAGGCAGAGTGTTGGATGGAAGATAGCACGTGTTCCTGTTATACCGTCGGTGGCCTATTTTTTGTAAAGATACTCCGGGAGTGCCAAGCGATGGGTAGGAGCAAATCGGGAAGAAAGCGACTGGTCGCACATGTGAAAGAACCACTACCTAAACCAGTCGCACGAGGCCGTTAGAGGAAGAACGACTCGATGAAAGCGACCTGTTGGCATGCGTGCAACAAGAATTCCGATAGCAACATGGGCATGCATTGGAGGCATGCCATGATGGAATATTCGCTACCAGAAGCCAGCAAGCTCGATGAGCTAGAAACTGTAACGATTTTGTAAACCTAGGGTTTTTTGCTTGAGGATTGTAAAGACATGACCTATGGGCATGATCTATAAATAAGGAATTTTTGTATGGGAAAGGGTTACTCTTCATTTTGTTAAGCTTTGAATATTGTTACATCTTTTAAGCTTAGTGCTATTGTAAATGCTCTGCAGCTGTGTGCGCAGAGACCGATTGTGAGAGAAGAGAGTCTGCAGCTAAGTGCGCAGACAAAGAACTGTTGTACCCTTCCCAAAGACTAATATAACAACAGTTCTAGTGGACGTAGCCTCCATCCGGGGGGTGAACCACGTTAAATACTGTGTAGTGTGATTGTTGTGTTTCTGCATTTGCTTATTTTCCTACTTTCAATGTCTGGATTCTCATTTATAAGCTGTATGTTAATGCTTTTATATGTATTCGCCATAGAGGAAAGATGGGAATGATATGTTCAGTCTTACATTAATAGATGAATGATGAATGTGCAGTATTCCAAGTAGGTGGAAGTATCTGTTTATTAACTAATCACAAGAGTGTGTAACGTTCAGATTGAATAACCCTTCAACGCGTAGCAATGTATGTTTTGTCTACTTGCATTCATTACAAGGATAATTAATATAAGGCAGTAGATGAATGATTAAGTGTCAAGAGGAGTCTCCAGTGGTTAAGTTTTGAAGAGGAAGCGTATAACTCAATTGCACTATCTTGTCCATTGTATCCTGCTCGATCCGCGCAGCCCTTGGGTGCGTTGGTTGCATCGCAATTAGTTTATAGAAGTGCGGACCGTGACGTAGCCTATCGTCGCGCAGTCCTCAGTTCGCAGCACAGGTCTGATAGTGTGCTGCGCAATAGTCCTATCCGAACAACTCATCACTTCATTGTGGAAACCTGATTCCGCAGTACCCCCATAGCTACACCTCGGGTGAGACCTCAGTCTGTTCACAGGCTGTTGCCGAAAGGGCCAATGAGTAGGGGTTTTGTTGGTTAAGTTAAACCGCGAAGAACCTGGGTCTACATTGGAAACCTCTAGATCAGTTTGTAAGCCAACAAATGGTTCCTTTTCCGCGCTAAGAATCCATGATGAGTTGAGGTCGTGATGTGCGATGTAGAAGAAGTTGAGCTAGGCATCGACTTCTGGTATCCAGATAAGAAAGAAATCTGGGCTTGGTGTGACAAGATAGAGAGAGACTTCGCAAGGAAATAAAACAGAAACCCACATCTCTCTGACATTCAGTGGTTGAATAAATACCTGGGAAAAGACATTCATGAAGTTTTCTGGGCATCCTTTGGATGCGAGCTACTGTTAACACCCAAAAAGTGTTCACTACCTCATCTACCCCATTACATGGCTCATTTGTCCATTTTCCTACCATATTTCCCTTGAAAACCCTGAAAATCCCACTAAAAAGCCTCCAAAAGGCCACAAAACCATCAAAAAAGCCTCAAAAAGGCTAAAAAACCCCTTTTCCCTTAAAAAATATCCAAAATTCCTCTAAAATAGAAAAAACCCTCTAAAAAGGGAATAAAAAATATAAAATAATGAGGAAAAAGGAGGAAAAAACCCTATACAGCTGACCTAAACCATATGGTTCCCAAAACCATGGGCCAGCACTCCACCACCAAAAAACTATAAATAGGTGATGGAGACCCCTTAGTTCATATCCATAATCATAAGCACCCTTACTCTGCCAAAATAGCTCTTGAAACCCTAGCTCACCCTTGAGCTACTTTCACCTTTAGAGCCCCTTTTGGCCCATTCCCATCATTTGGAGAAAGAGAAGGAGCAAGTTGGAGCTTGGAGCAACCCTCTTGGGCCATTGCAAGAGCTTCACCAACCTTCACATTGGAGGTAAAATCAATACAAAAACCATTCTTTATATCTTGTTTGTTCTGTTTCATGCATATGTTTAGAGTAATTTATATTTCTGTTTTAGCACTTTACTTTACAATTTACTGAACTGCTACTAAGGAGTCCCTTCTCCTTAGTAGGTGCTCATTTTCACAAGCTAGGGGTAAAACCCTAGCTACAGCTACACGAGTGGTTGTCAAGACTCGTAGAGCACAGAAACTGTATCCCGCGAAGCGCACCGACCGAGTGGACACCAGAGCTTATTGAACAGCTCAAAGCCCTAGACAGTCCATTCGTACGGGTAGTCAATTTCTGGGTCAATAATACATTACAAAGTTTTATGACGCAGTTCGCTGTGGACATGCTAAAGTCCTACAGCGCAGCCGAAAGAGAATTTTTCAAAGGTATCCAAGGTAAGTATTTGAACAACCTCAACTTATATATTAAAATGATTTTAGCTAAGAAAGGTGTTTTTAGAATGTCGTAAAATACTTGCATCTGTCATGGTAGACAGTACATATAGTGGTTCCTACGAAGAAATTCATAGCCTGAGAAGTGGAAAGAGATACAAGTTCATCCCTGAGAAAACTACTAGTGGACCTGGACTCTATGTAGACATACATTCAGAAGCTAACCCTGATAGCCAAACTGCACCTCTATCTTCCACCTGTCAGTCCAATACACCGCAAAATTCGTCGGTTGCATAGACCACACCTCCCTTATCTCAGAACCCATCAATCCAGAACCCACCGGTTGCAAGCACCGTGTAACCCACACTACAGAACATTAGTACTAGTAACACCACAGGAGTAGGTGCCCAGGCTATTCCGAATCAACCTAGTCAATCTCAGGCTATAACACTTCAGAACATCCAACCTCGGAATATTATCCCTAGTACCACTCAGAGAACCACGCCACTTCGAAGGAGGATGGCTGATGATATCAAACTGCCAATATTCAAAGGAACGGGTCTAGAAGACCCTGATCAGCATTGGTTTCTATGTGAAGCCGTATGGAGTGTAAAGCAAGTACAAGACGACGCTGCGAAGCAAGCACAGCTCATCACCACATTTAGGGACCGCGCCTTGCACTGGTTCATGAAATATTCACAGGGACACCAAAGAACCCTGACATAAATCAAGGCTGCACTCTTAGCAGAATTTAAGAAGTTGAAGTCAGAGTCACAGTGTATCACAGAGCTGAAAGAGATCAAACAGAAGCCTAATGAAACAGTCTGGGAGTTTGATTAGAAATTTAAGACACTACTGAACCAAGTAAGTTTTGATATTCCACTGCAGCAACGTAAGGATTGGTTTATAGCCGCGTTGTTGCCCCATATTAGACAGTCGTTGATGCAATAGAAAGTGGCTTCACAGCCATAAGCATTGGAGATCGCGATGAAGCTGGAATATTCACCTATGGGAGAAAGTAGTACTGGGATGTCGCAGATTCAGAACCAATTGGCTACTCTAACACTACAATTGCAAGACATAAATCAAAGAAAACAAGAGAGAAAGGAAGTACGGTGTACAGGCTGCAAGGGGGAAGGAAACACTAAGGATCATTGTCCTTTATTCCAGGATTTCCTTAACATGGGTGGACCAAACCCATTAAACCCACATCGAGGGCCATGGTGTAAAATTTGCAGAACCAGAGGACACCGACCAGAAGACTTCCATATGATACAGAAGTATGTGAGAACACCTAAAAACCTCTATTGTAATTTATGTAAGTCAGTAGGGCACGACGAATCCAATTGCCACTCATATGAGCTCATGCTAGAAAGAAAGAAGGACATTGAGCATATGTATGGAGGAATGTATAAGCAAGAAAATCCACAACAAGATCAAGGAGGATACAGAGGCCACAGAGGTTACCGCGGAAGAGGAAGGAATAATGGCCCGATGTAGGGACAAGGATGAGGCCAAGTAATTTGTTACAATTGTGGCCAATCAGGCCATGTATCCAGATATTTTACCAATCCATGCACTACATGCAGCTATTGTATCTCTTTCGATCATGTTATAGAAGACTGCCCAGTGTTGGAGGTGGAAATGCATAAAAGGAAACGGCCGGAGGCACTGGCCCCAAGTATCCAGTTGATCGCATCAGAAAGGAGAACTGTGGATCAAAGTGTTAACGTTGTAACACGCAGTGGTGCCGCAACAGGGAAATATAGAGGAGCAGGAGCTTCGACTTCTGTGTGTTTCGATACCAATCAAACTCCTCTTGAAATGATAAGGAAAGATACTAGGAAAGTGCCTACTTTTGACTTGAATAAAAACAAAGAATTCTTTGAAGAAGTGCGGGATATCTTCAAAGAGTCAGCACCAAAATCGCCGAGAATCCCACTGCATAGCGAAATACCGCATATGGAGGATATGTCAGCCGCATACGACAGAACGAGCACCGCAACAGAGACATGTACCTCTGTTGTGCAGTTCCTCAGGAGCTACATGAAGTTTCTAAAGATTCCAAATGCTATAGCAGAGTTGCAGAAAGTAATAGACTAGTATGAACCGCACAGCGAAAATGAAACCACTGATAGAGCAGTTCATCATATTAAGAAACACAAGAAAACAGGGCGAGAAATGAGACTCAGTGCACAGATAGGAGATTATGAAATGGATGAGATCATTCTTGATCTGGGATCAGAAATAAATGTCTTAACCAAGCAGACATGGCAGCATATGGGGAGACCAAAGCTATTATGGTCACCTATCCAGTTGAGAATGACCAATCAAGAGAAATTCATACCCTTTGGAAGGTTATCCAACGTGATTGTTGACATCCAGCACCACGCATTGCTTCCATATCGCGCTTTATTTCATTCATCAGCTCATATGCGCGACATTTGGATTCGTCATGTCCAACTGATTTATAGAAGTTACAATATAATTTTTTTGGTGTTTTTACATATTTCTGTATTAGGTAATAGTCCTCATGTCTGTGTCCTCTACTTCTACAGATTTCACACCACGGCGCCTGATTGTGATTCATATTCATTGGGTTCGGTGCGCCACTGTCAAGAAAATCTTGAAATAGAGAGCAATGTTCTTTGGTGTGGCCCTCTCCTTTGCATCCTGTGCACCAAACTCCGCGTCTACATTCATATCTTTGTTCTTTTTCATTCTTCATACCTTCCAATTCTAGTGTTAAGGTGGTCAACTGGTTCTGGATCTGTGACATTCCAGAACTACTTTCTCCAATCGGTGAAGCCTCTAGCTTCATTATGATCTCTAAGGCCTGAGCCTGCGACGCAACCTTCTACTGCATCAATGGTTGTTTGATGTGGGGAAACAGCGTAGCGATGAACCATTCCTTATGTTGTTGCGGAGCTATCTCAAAGGTCACTTGATCCAGCAACGTCTTAAATTTTTTGTCAAATTCCCAGACCGTTTCGGTAGGTTTCTGCTTGATTTCCTTTAATTTTGTTATGCATTGCGATTCTGATTTCGGCTTCTTAAACTCTGCTGTGAGTGAAACCTTAATTTCTGTTAGGGTTCTCGACTGTGCCTGAGAATATTTCATAAACCAATGCAAGGCTCTGTCTCTGAAAGTAGTGATGAGTTGTGCCCTCTTCACAGCATCATCATGAACCTGCTTTACACTCCATACAGCTTCACATAGAAACCAGTGCTGATCAGGGTCTTCTAGACCCGTTCCTTTGAATATCGATAGTTTTATATCATCATCTGTCATTCTCCTTCCTGGTTGTGCAGCACCCTAAGGAGTGCTAATATTCTGCGTGGGGTTCTGAGCGGAAAAGGTAAACGTGGTATTCAGAATAGTGCTAGGAATACTGCTATGCGGAATATTCTGAGATTGGGTATTCTGAATTGGGATAGTTTGAGTCGGAATGGTCTGAGCACCTGCTCCTGCAGTGCTACCAATATTGATGTTCTGCGTACTAGGCTACGCGACACTCGCAGCAGGTGGGTTTTGAGATAGGGGTGGCACGGTCTCTGCAACCGGCGGGTTCTGAGGTGTAATAGGGTGGATAGTGGCTGACGATGGTGCGGTCTGATTGTTAAGGTCACATGGGAGTTCGGTATTCATGCGGAGTCCAGGTCCTCCGGGATTCTTTTCTTTATTAAACTTATATCTCTTTCCACTTCTCAGATTATGTGTCTCTTCATCAGAATCACTAAAAATGCTATTGACCATGACAGATTCAAAAATATTACTGCATTCTTAAAATTCCTTTCTCGGCTAAAAGCATTTTAATGTATAGACTGAGATTGTTCAGGGACTTACCTCTGAATCCTTCGAAAAAGTATGCTTCAACTTGACTGTAGGACTTCAGCGTGTCTACAGCAAATTCTGTTACAAATCCTTCAAGTACGCTATCAACCCAGAAGTCGATTTTTCGCGACAGTGGGCTGTCTATTGCTTTGAACTGCGTTGTGAGCTCTGGAGTCCACTTTGTAGGAACCCCCCCCTTTAAAACAAGTTTTCCTTTCTGCGATTCGCGAGATCCACTCGTGCAGCTCGTTTCCAAATGAAGCCCAAAAAATCTCGTGAATTTCTTTCCACAAATATCTGTTCAACCATTGTACGTCAGAGAGACATGGGTGTCTGTTCTCTTTCTTTGCAAAATATCTTTCAATCTTATCACACCAGTCCCAAATCTGTTTCTTTTTGGGATGCCAATTGTCTGAACCCAACGGGAATTGGTATTCTTTGTCGCACATTACTTTTCCAAATACACTATCTCATCATTGGTCTTAGCCGAGAAATGGAACCATTTGTTGGCGTATATACTGAGCTAGAGGTTTCCAATGTAGACCCAGGTACTTCGCGGTTCAAGGAACCAACAAAACCCCTATTCACCGGCCCTTTCAGCAACAGACTGCACGCAGCCTGAGGTCTCACCCGAGGCAAAGCTGAGGGGGTGGTTGCAGAATCAAGTTTCCACAACCTAGTGATGCGAGTGTAAAAGAACTGATGGGCAGCACGGTAAAAGTCTTGCTACGGACATACCACTATGCGAAGTCTCTACTTCGCATCGGATACTTTGGCAAGTTGCGGCACTTGTGCAACTAGCGCATCCAAGGACTATGCGGTAATGGATACTTCCTGCATCACGATGATAAGCTATCAACAACTTATCTCGCGGCACTTACAAGGGTTAGCGCGTCTGCTTCAATACTTGATTAACTCTAACCAATATTACTTAACATTCTTTGTCCATTCGACACACTTAGATTATTATCGTCATGGTGCATGTAAGTGAATAAAACATACAATATTGCGTGCTCCAACGCTGCGCTCAAATTCAATGTTCAACTATGCGACTAATCGACAAAATCATACATTCACAGGCTTATTAGTGCGGAATACTTAACATCCACACATGTATTACTTAACATATTATTCCCATCATTCTTGCGGTGAATACATATAAAAGCAATCACATAACAGATAACTGCATTATTAAGCATCCATACTAAGCAAATGAACAGTTGCAAGCACAAATAATCACACGACACAGAATTTAACGTGGTTCACCCCCGGGATGGAGGCTACGTCCACAAGAACTATTGTTAAATTGATCTTTTGGGAAGGGTACAACAGTTCTTAGTCTGCGCACTTAGCTGCAGACTCTCTTCTCTCTCAAATAGGTCTCTGCACACTTAGTTGCAGAGCCTTTACAATAGCTTCAAGCTCAAAAGATTCTAACAATGCTCAATAATGACCAAAAATGAAGAGTAACCCTTCCCTTACAAAATCATGCCTTATTTATAGATCATTCTCATGGGTCGTGTCTTTACAATCAGTTGGCCAAAACCCTAAGGTTTCCAAAATTGGTGTGTCTAACTACCACCCTAGCTGTCGCCATTGACAGCTTGCTCCACCTGCTCCAGGCCTTCCAGTTGGGCCACTTGTGGCTCACACGCTCGTCTGACAGCCGCAGTCACCAAACGGATGTAATTGCATCATGGCCTGTCCCTTTCCACGTCTTCCACCTGCCTGTCACCATCGGTGTAGTGGCCTAGCTTCTCAACTTATTTCTGCCACTCTTCTTGGTAGGTCACTTTCCTCTACCTTCCACATATCCCTTACCCAAAATAGGTCACTTTTCTCGTCTGACCTTTACTTGTATTTCTTACAAAAATAGCTCCTGCGCGATACCTACGCATATGCGTTCTGTGCAACCCTGCCTTAACTATTGCCGCTGCACGACATGCGCAATTATCAAAACTACCCCCATGCCCTATCACAATGCGCATTGCACACTTTTCAGCACTTGTGCAAAATATTCCAACTTGGGCCCCGCCCAACAGGAATTCTATACCCACATAAGGGAACTGCTGAAGAGCTGGTACCTGTTGGTCCCACCATTCCCAGAAATCATCCTCATGATAGAAGAAGTTGCTCTCACCACCACCCTAACGTAGGAATATTTCTCCCCAATGAGACATAATAGGCTCACGAGGATTGAGTGGGGCAAGGCCATCCCCAGACTCAATGCAGGTACCCTTTCAAAGAAAAAGATACAAAGTATACTTTCGTACCCAAAGTTCTTCATCCTCCCGGTTTTGCACCCGGAAAGCTGAAGTTTCATGTTTGCCAGTAAGCTAGAACACTAGTCATGCGCTATACCTCACAAGCATTCAATGCCCACATGCATATAGTTCCTCAAAGCCAAGTGTCGTGTTGCGCTTCCTTCCATCTGGTTCAAAATACTCAAGATGACTTTTAGTGGGAAGCTCACAACGATGGAGATGAGAACATGGCTATCGGTCTTTTCGATACCCACCACACAGTAGGTATTGATGTAATCTTGCACAGACAAGGCACCCACATTTCGAGAGGAACCTTTGAGATTCACTACATCTCCCTTTTGAGAGAGACCCGTAATGAAGTAAATGTCATCAATAGTTAGTTCCGGAATCTCCCCTTGGAGATTGAACACCAATGCATTGGCATCCCAATACTGAACTAACCTCTCAAGTAGTCGGATTTGTGCCTGCATGTTGACCGTTCGATAAAATTTTAACAAACCGCATCTTCTTAATGCATGCAAGGTCAATGGATCATTCAAAGCATGTCGATCCATCTCCTCATGTTCCCTTTCACGCCATACAAGCACCATCCTTCCAAGCAACCATTTAAACGTTGGTCATTTTTTTTATTTTTTGCCCTATGTTTTGCGGTGAACGCTACTGTTTGAAATAGACAGTAGCGTCCTAAATGCCACTGTGTTGAAAGTGAACTAGCACACTTTTTTCGAGTGCGCTAGTTTTGTTCAAACCTAGTAGCGCTCACGCAGAAATGAGTTTAAAACCTTGATAAAAAAATGAAGTTGACCACCAAAATTAATAAAATTTGCATGCAAATGACAAAGCAAGATGAAATAACTTACATGGTGAAAGCAGAAGTCGGTTTGGTAGTCTGGTTTGATCGCAACGAACAAAGGAAGTTTGAGGGTTTTTCTCCACACCTTGCCCTAAAAACTTGAAATGGTGAATTATGTTTTTAAATTGAGATTATTTATATAATTTGGGTTTTAAATTTTTACCCACTTTATTCAATGTGGTATAGTTTCAATTTATCTTTTAAATGACCATTTAATTCGCTAATATCTTTTTGAGTTTTGGTGAATTACGTGAACCATATATGGCAGAACTTCATTATATTTTTCCCGTCGAGGTGTGTCTCCTTCATTGACATGTCGAATTAGGTATGTGTTTCCCAATATTTCATGTCATCAAGAAAATTTCTTTTGAGTTTGTGATATATTACTAATTTGGATGTCTAGAATTCTGTCATCTGGCAGGTTATGAACTTATGATTCCTGAAGTTGTTTTAAGTCATCTTTAAGCTCTTGTTTGACTTTTCAAAAACAAACAAGATGGCTGAGCATACTTGTTCCCTTCAGACTCGTTAAAGGAATAGAAGGAACATCCGCTTAAGTATAAGTTTAACCCTTTTTCGTACTTTTGCGGATTACTTACGAAAAAGGAATACTCTAGTCATCAGTGGCTAGAAGAGTTCTTCTCTCATTGTTTTACACTTTTTCGGGTGAGGAGACTAACTGTACGAAAAAAGGACCTTGTGGATTCTTCTTTAGGGTTTTCAGATTCTCAAAACATGAAAATACCAAGCAAGCATTCACCTACTCGGGATCGATGTGAAATCCATGAGAGGGTATATAGAGGATTGTTTAATTTTTTCAGACTCTATAAACAGGAAAACATCGGCGAGCACATACCAACCTAGGCTCGATACTAAAATCCACTAGTAGGTGTATGGAGTTATTGTTTAAGTTTTTCAGACTCCTTAAATATGGAAACACCGGCGAGCAAGAACAGGTCTCGGATCGATATTAAAATTCAGAGATCAATATTATAGAGTATTCATCTATCTTGTCTTCAAACTCTGTAAAAAATGAAGAAAGACTATTGAGTTTGCTTTCTTGGACTCATTAAAACAACAAGAAGGATATTCTTTTGACAAAAAGAATAAGGGAAGAGAAGGGTATCGACATATTTTCTGTTTCAAAGGCAGCTAAGTCAGTCATGTCCTCGAACACAACACCTATTTGAGTCCATCATTTCAGTTGGGTTTTAGTTTTTGACCTTAGGGTGAACCTGATCTTAGAGTTTTTACTCCTTCAGTTGGTTATTCTTCCACTCATATGGAGAGTCTGCGAATGTCTCCTACATTGCAGGATTATATCACTTTCCCCTCATGTTAAAAGCTTCCTAAGTCACTTTGTGTCGTGCTCACTGTTCAAGGATACAACATGTGTCGGCCATTCTGCAGTTACCTTGACTTCATGTGTCGGCCATTCTGCAGTTACCTTGACTTCATGTGTCGGCCATCCTGGCGTCAGTTTGTTTTATCTTGTTACTTGTCCTACTCCAAATAAGCTCAAACTTTTGAGTGTTCCTCGTGTTGGATGATGGAGGATGCATTAAGGCCTTCCTTCCAACAAACTTTTTCCCATCGACTTCAACTTGTTATGATCTGGGAATGAAGTTTAGAGTTTCGGTTAGTACCTTGGGGATTGCAGTCATCAGTGGCAATTTCCCTCGCTGTTGGATAATGGGAATACATTAATGTCTCTTATTCGATAGGTTTATCAGGTGTTTGACTTCAAGTCCACTTATTCACACTTGTTGGAACGTACTAGGTACCTTGGGCCCCATTATCATTATCGATGGAAGCCCTTGCGTTTGTCAACGGTATACATCAATGACCGGTAATCAAACGATACCCCCCATGTTTGACTCCATCTCATCTATTCACATGGTTAGGGTTTTTACCTTGAGTTGTTTGGATGAAGCCCTTGGGATTCTGATAGCATCACCATATTTATGTTATCACCCAAGCTGCACAAGACTAAGCCACACTCATTTTTGTCTTTTCATGAGACATAGATCCAACTTATTGTTATGGCTATGATCTCTTATCTTTGACATGGATCCACACTTGTATTTCAGTGGCCATGCTATATATACATCTCCCAGTTATGTATTGAATATCATGTTGTATCACTACGAATATCTATATGATGTCAAGATTGTAATTGCTCGCTGACCTTGATCGTTGTTTTCAGGTACTTTTGTGACTTGGTTCAGTGGTTTCTTGCTCCTCCTCTGACTTGGAATTATAATGTATTTCAGCCATCGTTTCCCTCTGACCTCACACATTAGGGCGCATCTGTTATAGGTCAAATCTGCACGTCTCTGTCCGTGATCACATTACTTTGTTGATAACACAAAAGGACACTATGGATGGAAGAGATAGATTGACCTTGGATGAGTTATTGCTGAGATCGCACATCTTCAGCTGAAATCATATTTTTTCTGCAGTTTTCACTATGTGTGCGCTACTATTGTCACTGACATCTAGCGTTCTAAACGTTGGTCTTATTGAAGAGAACCCGCGCACTTACCTCAAAATATGTGTGCGCTAGTTGTAAAGAACAAGAGTTGCATATTATGCGCTGGTTTATTGTTATGATACCTGCGCACATGTTAAGATGAATGAAAAAATATATTAAGATTGTGAATTGGGATTAGTTGAGGTTGGTTTGTAACTCCCCCAACCTCCCAATTCAACTGCCTCACGAATCTTACTTCCAGCCTTGTCCCATAAATACAAGGGGAAGCCATGAGGGAGGGGCCAATGAAGAGGAAGCTACTGTTACGCTGAAGTATTTTCTAAGTCATTGTGAGGAGCAGGAGCCTAGGAATCGATTGCAGAAGTGTCTAGATAGATCAGGTATGTATGTACTTAACTACATTTCTTTGACAATAAAGGGTGGAAATACCCTTCCTGTCCCAATGGAATGTCTGATTGTGATTAATGTTAAATTGCTTTCAATTTCATTATATATATTACAGTCAAGATATGCTGAGGAAGGTTAATTTGTTTTGCAGGTACATTATTATGGAAGATTGGGCGAAAGCTAGGACCAGCCATCGTTAAAAAGGTACTATTTTCGGAATCCTAATATCGTTTCGTTCATAGTAATTAGTGCAAAGCATAATGTATTTACCTGTCACCCCATGTAAGTTGGTAGTGTCATCTCCCCCACATTTGAATCTGAATAATGTTCTGAGAGTGTTGACACTACCTCATCATGCCAGGTAAAGTAATAATGCACTACATACACGAAATGTGGTTTTCGGTTTTAATTAAAATTTGTTACTAGATGCTTGCTTCATATTAGTGTGTTACCGGATGACTACTTACCTCTTATTTTCAATTCTAATAACTCCATTATTGCAAGGCCGGTACACTTCTTAATAAGATTGGGCAGCATACCGATTGATGTGTTGTTCTGGTTTTCTTACCCATACAAATATATCTGCAATCCTTTAAATTCTTTATTTTCACAATTTCTATACCACTGAAGTTACTGCTTGTCTGATTCCAACTGAGCTTAAGCTACCAATTTTCTAACCAATATGTATTTTGTCATTTGGAAGTAACTAAAATGGCACTCTAGTGAGACAAATCACTTCTATATATAACTACTTCCCCTTGAAAATGGACCCTTGGACACAATCCAAAATTACTCTAGCCTTTATGGAAATTGATATTATAGCTAGATGATTAGGAAAATATGTAAAATGATAAGAAAGCAAGCAAAAATCAGATCGAATTCAACTAAATTGCAGTGCAGTCTTAGCCTCTCATCTCAATTGAGATCACCAAAAAATTAAATTTTGATAAGCAAAAGCAAAAAAAATTACGATAACAAACACAAACATAATGATTATTTCCACAGTTTTTACCTCGTTTGTAGAATTAACCACAACGTCGACTTCTAGATGCCAAGGATGACCCCGCCAAAGATAAACCTTGGAATTAATCTCGAGATCAACTGGAAACCAGGAAGTGGTACCGTCCATACCATTTTCTGATGGGGAAACAGATGTTAGAAGGTCAGAGAAAGACAGAACGAAAAACGAAGCATCTTCAGATTCGTCCAAAGATGTAGACTGATGTTGTTCTACGTCAATCCATTAAGGTAACTTCTCAAGCTTCACCACATAATATCCATCTCCGTCATAATCTCCATCTTCGTCATTTCCCGCTACTCACTAAACAGTATTCTAGTCACATGTTCAACATACAAAGATCTAACACAGTAAAGATGTGCTATTTCACCATAGATTCTCTTTAAAGATGTATCCTACCAGCTGCAAGCTACCTCATTTTACATAAATTAAAGCTTAAAAGAACAGGTGCAATTAACATCCATTCAAGGCCGAATTTAACGCAAAATATTGAAATTGACTCAAATTAAGGCCGAACGAACGAATAAATATTGTTTGCATGCAATGTCAATAGTAGACTTGATAATAATAAAAAACTCTTTCTAGTCAGAAGATCCTTAATCTGTGCAATGTGCGGTACTTTGGAATGAATATTTCTTCACTTTCCTCTTGCAACCATCATAGTCCAAGCGGAACTTCATCTCTTTGGTCTACACAAGCTCAAGCAGGCCGTGTGTACACTGCAAGTGCCTACGTCGTGTTCCTATAAGCCCACTTTTGTACCAAGCATTCACTAGTTCAGCTCAAACTGTGGCAAAAACCCTAAACGTTGAACCCTCGAACCAGACCGTAGAAGAAAAAAAAATGGAGTGAAAATGAATTTGAAGGGGAAGGTTGGCATGTTTTTTGTAGTCATGTCTTCATTTTAGGGCTCGTGGAGGACTGTCGTGTGACCTTCATGCAAGGTAGCCTTCATGCGGGTGTCCGCGTGGAATCTCTTAAAGAGGGATGTATTGGCTCTATCGCTACCACCATTGACTCTTACAGACCTTTTCCAACCTCTCTCACACTTAAGAACCTCCCACTCCTAGACTTTGTAAAACCCTAGTTCTCGAACCCTAGCTTGTCCGTTGCCTCAATCGGCTCATCGTTTCATCAAGTTGTACTTTTTTATTCTATAAGACACATCTTGGCTTCTCTTTCAATAATTTATTAGTTGTTACTAGAGTTTAGTTATATATAATTAGAATATATTAACAACAACGCAGAAAGTAATTGCAATAATTCTACAAGCTATGTTTTTATAATAACTAAAGAGAGCTTGTGAAAATTACCTACAAGCTAGGTGAATGGCTAAAGCTTTCACTCCATTTTGGGCTGGTCCTTTTCCATGAGAACGATTGTGGGTTGGGCTGAAGGTCATTGGCTGGATCATTTGGGGTATGTAACTGAAATTGTGGAATTAACCAGGAATTGATTCACTTTCAACTTTCTTTCGGTTGAACATGCTCTTTGGGTACTTAATAGGAATTGGAGTTGGGATCACTGCCCTGTTATGGTTAAACCTTGGCACCCGATGTTTGACGCTATCAGGGAAAGGCTAGATGTTGTACCTATGTGGGTATGTCTTCCAGGGCTTCCTTTACACTACTGGTCGGAATGCCATTTCAGGGGTATTGGGAACATCCTTGGTACTTTCCTGGAGGGGGACTATTCTTTTCTTCATACCAAACAGCAGAAGGTTTCCCGGATCTTGGTTAGTCTGAATGTCAGGGATGGCCTTGCAGAAGACATGAAGTTGAGTTGGGGTCCCCATACCAATGTGCAAAAGCTTGATTATGAGAATGTCCCCTTCCGCTGCAGGTGTTGTCATGCATATGGACATCCGGCAGCTGAATGCAAACTTCCTCTCAGGACTCGGAATGGTGGTAGGCATAAATGATCGGATGGGGTTGGAAACTCTATACTGGTTGGAACTCATGTGCCTTCTTGTGGTGTGTCGGCTCAAGAGGACTCTAGAAGGGAACAGGGGGGAGAACATTCTTCGGAGGAGGAACAGGTCTCTGCTCCAACTGTGGAAGACACTGGGAGAACTTCTGAACTTCGTCACTCGCAAGGGTTTCAGTTTGCGGGTACTACTTCTCCTACCATTACTCCTTTCAATTTTGTTTTGAATCATGTTACTATTGTTGGGTTGGACTGGGTCAAAGCTCTGAAAAAACCTAAAAATCTCCCCTCCCTCTATTTCGGGTACTTGAAAACTCAATGAACCCCCCGTGCTTCCTTGGAATATTTGGAGCCTTGCTTGAATTCAGACCCTGACCCGGCCTTTGAAGAGGAGATCCCCCCATCTACCCCGACGGAGTCCACTGACTCTGGCTACTTCCTTCGTTTTGCCACCAAACTTGCCTCTAGGGGCCTGGGTAGTGGGAAGGTTGGGCCCGCTAAGAGTAGCGGTAGGAAATCTTTTATCTCAAAGGCACATTCCAAAGCGAAATTGGACCTCTTGGAAGGAAAACAACAGACTATTGAACGGGTGCTTAGAGCGGTGCGAACCCATAAGAAGGGTCATTGATGAAGATTATGTCTTTCAACTGTCGGGGTCTGGCTGGTCCCCATAAAAGATCAGCACAGCGAAGGGTGGTCTCTCTGGATCATATGGATATCATACTTCTTCAAGAAACTATGGGTGATGGGGAAGTTGTAAAGGCGATGCTGGAGAGTTGTTTTGGTGGTTGGTCGTTTGTAACCTTGCATGTTTGTGGGCGTTCTAGTGGTCTGACTATTGGATGGAATGTCAATTCTGTTAAAATTCACAACATTTGGGGTATGGAGTCTGTTCTCGGTTTGTCGTTCTCTGCTCTGGACTTAGGGGAAGTCCTCACTGTGGTTAATGTCTATGGACCTTATCTCAATCATGTCCCCTTCTGGGATGCACTTCTCAATAACCCCCTTGTTCAAGGGGACTCTTTGTTGCTAGGTGGCAACTTGAATTTATCTTTGGGTCAGTCTGAAATCTAGGGGCCTAGGTCCCGAATGGACCCCTTGGACCGGTTTTTAGTCTTGGAACATTTGGTGGACAAATTCTTTCTCATGCGTCAATGGGTGGAATCGGGGGGAGCCTCTGATCATTTTCCTATTTTTATTGAACTATGCCCTGGTCCTCCTAAACCTCCTGGTCCTCTTAAGTTTAACAAAATATGGTTGAAAGATGAATCTTTCTTTACTTTGGCTCATTCTCTGTGGGTTCCCTACAACCCTAGAGCTAATCTTTTGGCCTCCTTTTAGTTTGTTGCTAATCTAAAGAGGATCAAGGGGCCCATTAAAGAATGGGCTTATGAAAAGAGGATCAAAGAGGATAGAGAACTCAAATAGATTGAGGCGGAACTGGTTGAAATATATGATGGAGAGGGTGGAGGTTTGAGAACTCGGGAATCTAAAGAACTCTTGGTCAGGTTGGAAGGAAGGTGAAACATTCTTTTATTGGAAAAGGAAGAAACTTGGCGCCTTAAGAGCAAGGTGACCTGGCTGGATGTTGGGGATGATAATACAAAGTTCTTTCATGCCTACACAAAAGGTAGGAAAGATGCAAATACTGTGTGGAGCCTGGAAGATGCAAATGGGGAGTATCATACTACTTTTGAAGGGATGGCTAGGGTTGGGGTTGAACATTTTTAGGAACTATTTCAGGCACCTAACCAGGCTACTATTACTGAGGTGATCAGAGTGGCTCAACTTCTTCCATGGTTTGTGGATGAGGACGATAACCGCGCTCTGATGGAAGAGATTTCGGATGAAGAATTAAAAGCAGCACTTCAGAGCTTCTAGAAAGACAAAATCCTGGGACTGGATGGTTGGTCTATTGAATTCATGCTGGCGCTGTTTGATTTTTTGGGGGGGAGATTTACTTCAGGTGGTGGAGGACACTAGAATCTCTGGAAGGATCCCGGCCAGTTTTAATTCAACTTTTATTGCTCTTATACCCAATTCTGACAACCCTTCGTCTCTCAATGATTTTAGGCCTATCTCTATTTGCAATAGTGTATACAAGGTTGTGACAAAAATTATTGCTAGAAGGCTGAAATGTATTTTCTCCAGGAATATTTCTGATGAACAGTTTGGGTTTTTGAAAGGTCGACAGATCCATGAGGCCGTTGGTGTAGCACAAGAGGTCCTGCATAGCATAAAGACCAAAAAAATGAAAAGAGCTATTTTCAAAATTGATCTATCCAAGGCCTATGAAAAATTAAGTTGGCTTTACATTCGTATGCTTCTAACTCATTTGGAATTTGAAGTTGGTTTTATCAAGTGGGTTATGAGTTGCATAACTACAGTTTCCTTCTCTGTTCTCATCAATGGGTCGGCCTCCCCTTTTTTTCACTCTGAGAGAGGCCTCAGACAAGGCTGCCCCTTATCCCCCTTACTGTTCCTTCTGGTGGCTAAAGGTCTAAGCAGGGCCCTGAGGGAAGCTAAGCGACAGGGTTCTTTGAGTATTCAGGTGGCTCCTAATCTCTTCATTACACATCTTTTGTTTGTCGATGATGTACTTATATTTTGCACTGGTTCTGTCTGAGATGCTGAAACTCTTCGTGAGATCCTGGAACTATTCTCTAAAGCCACTGGGATGGATATAAATGTAGGGAAGTCCTCTCTTACTACTAATTTGCTTAAGGCTGAAGAGATTTGAGCTTTCTATGGGGTCTTTCCTTATTACCTCTCTGGGGTTGACGATGGACTCAAATATTTGGGCTTCCATCTGAAGCCTAATGCATATAAGAAACAGGATTTCCATTGGCTTCTTAAGAAATTACATAAGAGACTCAAGGTTTGGAGCCATAAATGGTTATCGAGGGCTGGTCGGTTGGTGCTGGTAAAATCTGTTTTGGAGGCAATGTCGGTCTACTGGATGTCTCTGTCATGGATACCCAGGGGGATCTTGGAGACTGCTAGGAAGATCTGCTTTCATTTCTTGTGGAGTGGGAAGGATGATTCATTTGTATCCCTGTGGGTCAGATAGAAGCGGATCGTTATTCCTAATTATTTCGGGGGGTGGGGCTTAAAGAACATCTTTCTCTTTTCTAAATCCCTGGCTGCAAAAGGGGGATGGAGGATTCTGAAATCAGTGAATTTATGGACTATGGTAGTAATTCAAAAATATATCGCTTCGGATTCTGTTATTGACTAGGTTAGGAACCCTAGGAATAGACATGTGGGGGGGTCGATCATTTGGAA
Organism: Larix kaempferi; assembly: GCA_027924585.1. Taxonomy (NCBI): domain Eukaryota; kingdom Viridiplantae; phylum Streptophyta; class Pinopsida; order Pinales; family Pinaceae; genus Larix; species Larix kaempferi. The sequence continues at coordinate 9,032,319 of BSBM01000264.1, forward strand.
GGTGGTGTTCACCTCCTTTCCGGTGATTGGTTCTAATCTGATTTGGAAGATTGGTGATGAGCGATGTCTCGGGGTTAGAGAGGATCCGTGGTTTGGTTTTCTTGGATGCCATCTCTTATAGGAGGAGATGGTGGAGGCCCTTCAGGAGAATGGCTACACCTTTTTGTCACAACTGGTCGATCCTATATAGGATAGGCCATGGATTCAGTCTTGGAGAGTGGTGAACACTCTAGATCTTTTGGAATAGCACCATGTGGCGGTGTCTAACTATATTCAAGAACTCAATAGAACACAGGTTGTATTGAGGAATAGGGATGATGAACCAATTTGGGAAGGAGATCCTAGGGGTAGATATACATCGAAAGGTGGCTATATCTATCTTAGTGCTCTTGGTAACGTTAGAGAACCTGCTTGGTGGTGGAAGAAACTGTGGAAGCTCAAGTGTCCTCCTAAAACTCATATGTTTATGTGGAATGCTCTGGAAAACAAAGTTCCTACATGGGACAACCTGCAGAAGAAGAATAATCATGGTCCTGGGTGGTGCATACTATGCAAAGCAGCGAAAGACACTGTTCCACACCTCTTAATCTAGTGCCCCTACTCGATTGAAGTTTGGGCCGAATGCTCAAGGATTTCGGGTATTAACTGCTTATGGTCGGGAAACTCGGTTTTACTTGCTTGGGAAAACTGGAATGTTGGGCCACTCCAACATTCTATGAAAGCTCTACCGTTACTTGTCTGTTGGGGAATTTGGTTGTCCCGTAGCAATTATATTTTTTCTAAAAAATGTTGTACCCCGACACTTACAGCAGCCATTTCCTACGGTATCCTTATTGCTTACCCTGATCATGTGAGAGTAATGAAACAAAAGGGAGGTCTTAGATGTGGAGATTAACCGATCGGTTCCATGGGGGTTTTTCGATGAGGCAACACAAAATGATATCTGTGGGGGCGGGGCATTGCTCTACCTTTCTGCTTCACATTACTTTATTTTTTTCATGGGTCTGGGGGAAGGTGGAAACAATTATGCTAAATTGATGAGCTTTAAACTTCTATTAATTTTTGCCACTGAAATTGGATGTCACAACCTCAACATTTTTGGTGACTCAATGAATGTCATTAACTGGATTAATGGGACTCAACAGTGCAGAGTTATTAGATTAACTAATTATTTTTGGACATCAGGGAGTTACAACACTTTTTTGATAATTTTTCCTACATGTTTATAGGGAAAACAACCAGGAGGCGAACTCGGCCTCAAAGGAGGGCCTGCAACTAGATTTGGGGCTTTGGAAGGTAAAAGAATCCAAATATGGGACGGTTTAGGAATATTATCATCGTCCTTTTATAGAATGATCTTTGAACACAATTTGACAGATATGACAACTTCAATTACTACTCGTTTTTCTCTCTTTACTGTTTTTACTGCTTTACAACATTTATGCTGGGGTGAAGATTATCTTATAGAACTGTTATGGCTTATTACTCAAGAACTGATAGGGCTCGGGGAGCTGTCTTTTTGTCATAGAATATTTTGTTACTGTATATTTTTGTAATAGCTCTGTAAAAGAACTCATGAAGAAGACTACGGTCTAGTAAGCAGTTGTGAATCTCTCCGGAATGCATATTTGAACATGCATATACAAAATGTAATTTTGTTCACCTCTGATGAAATGAAATTACGCTTTTTTTCCAAGGAAAAAAAAAAGATGGGGATAGCCCTTGTGGATTTTAATATTGATGTATTCATTTTATAGTATCCACTCTAACCAAGAAAATACAATACCACATATAGTAGTATACTTTGTTTTTGTCTCGAAATCCTATATAATATTGGACTCCTTAGATTCTATATAATATTGGATTTTGTTATGAGTTTTACTTTTACTTCTTCATTAAGGTTTTTGGTTGTTATTTAATTTATTATTAATGACATTTTTAACATCCAACTTGTTTATTAACTTTTTTCTTTAATATCGAGCAAGGACTTGCTGCATTGCAGTTGTTTCTCTTGTTACAAAGAGAAAAGGTTTGACACATCGAAAAAGCGTTTTAATTGACAAAGATTGTCAAAGACTGCCACATCTCACTAGGTAATTATGAGCACTATTCCTCCTACTATTTTAAAGCTAGAACCCTATGGTAATTAGAATTTATGGCTCAGAGCTAGAACCCTATCTATTGCTTGCCTTCTTGGCTCCCAAGATGTTTGCTTTGGAATATATCAGGCAGTTATTTGACTCTGGTCGGATTCATTTTTCCAAACCTAAGATTCCAATCACTTTTAATTTACTCAAAGACGTAGGACCTTTCTTGGTTAAAACTACGACAACATAGTCCTTGGTAGAAAATATATTAATTCATTTGAATCTTCAGAAAGGGGATAAGTGGATATATGATCCTCATAAGGTCATTTTAGACAGAACAACCATTGAAGGCTGCAAATCTAGAAATTTGGGAGAATGTCAAGCAATTCTTGCAAGATAATTATCCACATCAGCCACGAGTACAAACAATTACTCAAGGAGTAATGAATTCAACCATTGAGACCGTTGACACATAATAAAGTGAGTCATAAGTATCACAACAACATATCAAACAAATTCCTTAGAAGCAAGAAATAGGAGTCAAAAGAATTGGAGTTGAAGTCCATTCAAATATGGATATTGAAAAGTGACTGGAGGAGAAACCCAAGAATAAATATACTAAAATTGAGAATTCCTTAAGGTTGTAGGGGGGCCTTGATAGAGCATGAAGGTAAAGGGTCAAAATCAAGCGAGCATGTTCTCACAATTGAGCATTTTTCCTTAACCTATTTGCCTAGAGTAAAGACATGTGCAACCTCTATTAAACAAGGAACTTCACAAACCAAGGTTAGCATATTCTCCCATTACATGCATATAAATAATCAGAACTTGCAAGTGAAGAGGGAATTATATCCTCAGGTTTGGAATAAAATTGAAAATCAAACTAGATTACTATCTACTTTAGATTGCAAGGAAGGAACATTCAATTTAACTATCACAAAAAGTCCAAACAACAGTAGATTATAAAGATACTCAAGTCAAAGTGAATTTAGATTAGATAAATGCAAACTGATAAATTTGATTTGCATAGGCAGACTAGATAAATGATCTTCAAAAAAGTGCTTCAATCTACTGTAAGCACAAATAAGCTCCAAAATTTGGTCAAGAAGATAGAGAAGTATTTGAAGCAAGAGAACGTGGCCAATGAGGCCAAACAATTGGACATAGAGGAGCTTGAACAAAAGGTGGTTGAATTAGGTGTTGATCCAAATAACCCAACGCCTTTTCAATCCTTGATTAAAGAGAAAGATACAGAGATTCAAGTGCTAAAAAAGAAGCTCAAAGTGCTTGACACAGAGCATTTGCAAACTCTTGAACTGATAGTTGTGCAAGAAGAGAAAGAGTATATTTACAAGCAGATGCAAGAGTATAAAGATAAATGGGAACAATATAAGAATGAAAATAATTGGTTAATGATGAAGAATACTAAGTTGTTGGCAGCTAGGCCTACCATATCATAGTCTACTCAAGTAGATCCTGCAAAGAACCTAGCTAAAGTTTTGTTATATTTAAATCTTGAAGAAGTAGAAATGAGCACTTTGAAGAACACAACTCAGAAAAAAAAGATGAGGAGATTGTTATTTTATGAGTCACAATCAGAAACAGAGAAGTTGTCATTGCAAAAGTACAGGAAGCAAAAGCTAAAATGTAGAAAGAATTAGATCAATATTCCAACATGCTTGTTAGTAAAACATCATTGAAAGGATAAAAGCACCTATTATGGGATCAAATGAAAATTGAGATGACAAATTAGTGTAATTTTTTTGTTGTTGTCCAGGATGAATACTTTTCGGCGAGCACTTCTTCACATGATATCAGGAGGACATGCAATGAATTGGAAAATAAACCAAAAATAGCCTATAATGTTATTTTGAATGCAAAATTGAAGGGTTGAATTAGAAGTGTTAGGGGTGGTAGACATGACCAACACCATAATGGAATCCAATAAAGTGATCACCAATAGAAATTTGCTCCAAAAGGCCTAGTATAAGGCACATGTCCTTTTAAGAGATATGGCATCCTTCAAAGCTATTTTTAAAGAGGTAATTGATAAGGGGTTGCTCTCAATGTGGGATGGGAATGGAAATTTATATCCAGAGGAATATGATAGTATGATAGTGCAATACGGGAAAAATGATGCAAAATTTGTAGAAATGGATGGACCTCCAAAAGGGCAAGTGATTATTGATCAATTATCAAATGATTTTGAATTATTGGCTAACATTAAAGCAATATTCAAGAATATTCTCCCTCTCTCTTATGAGAAATATACATAATTGGATATGGAAATTAGGAGGATGAAGAGTAATTCATATCCTATGGGAGAAGCATGGAAAATATTGTCAAGTATGTAGTCTTATCCTCTACAACACACGAGGCATCTTCATCACAACAGGTTCATCAAAGATAATTGTAGTAGTTCCAGCTATTTACAATTTTTTTTCATAGCCATGCATAGGGTAGAGGATTTACTCACATACATGCATAATTTGCAAAGAACCAATTCTATTTTTAAGAAAAAAGGATCTTCATATTAAAGTGTAGCCTCTACCTTGTTAATTTCTAAGGGGAAGCAGGTATATAAAGAAGATCAATCTAAGGGAATAAGGACCAATAATTTTTGGGAAGAAGTGAAACTTGCTCTCAAGGGTGAAAGATCAAGAAGAGTACCTCAAGACAAAGAAAAACAAGATCTCTTGATGTTGTAGATAAAAAAAGATTCATATTTTTATGATGTTTCAATTTGTAAAACACTTGAAGTATTATGTTTTTCCTTTGTGATTCCAAAAACCTATTTCCAGACTATGTATCTAAGTTGTTTGATTAATAAAAGCCAGAGGCAACCATTAATGTCATAATCATGATGCATTTATTGTGGTAATCTATGAAGAAGATGGATTTCATGTTTAAATGGTCTATTTTCTTTTCTATTTGTGAATGGTTATGTGAAGTATTCATATGTCATTCATATTCTAGGATTTAAATTGCCCTATGGTTATGTTTTAACCATACTCAAATGTATTTTGTTAACTATTGAATTCTATTTGCTCAGTACATTTTTCTTCTAAATGAGATTGCAAGATTTATTCATTGGAATACCTTGTTTTATTCTCAAGTCTTTTTTCTTATATATCCCTCTATCCATCCATATAAATACTAAGTTGTCCCATACACTTGAAAAAATGCTTTGAGGATTGAAAGTATTATAGATATCCTTGGATTTCCAGTCCTGAGTGTTTACAATAATTGAGAGAAAATAATCATAGGTTTATGTTCCTTGAAACAAAAGTTCTAAAATCTACAACAAGGTTTAATTTTGATGCCTTAGCATAGTTCCCTAGCCAGGAGCATCTCAAGGACTAACACATACAATTAGAACAAAAACAAGATATGATTCTTCATTGAGAAAATCATCCACTGTCGATGGTCAATTAGCTAGTCTCAAGACACATGATCACCATAATTTGTTAAAGGTACATATTACTAATGTGGTTTCAATATAAATTAGTCTAGACTCTTTAATTTGACCCTTGTAATATTATGGCCATAGTTATCGATTCGAGGATGCATATGATCATCATATCTATCGAATAGTTATAAATCGATGCACTAATCTCATACAAGATTTGTGTCAAGGCATTAGGCAATTATCTATGTTTGTAAGGTTGTTTTCTTCTAATTTTACCAAGATCGCAAATTTATCTTCAATGAGTATATACATCAAAATATCAAGATGTACTATAACAACTTTCTTCGATAACTTCAATGACTAAGTAATTGATGTATAAAAATATTTGTAGCAAACTCAATAAACTGATAATGTAGTGAACACAGTTGACCATGGTTATGATTAGTAATCTAATATTATTAATCAATTACTATTAAAGTTAATTATAATCATTAGTATTAATTATTAATTTATTCTTGATAATAATTTAGCATTAATTAAATATAATAATTGATATTAATTATAAAAATTAATAATAAAATATTTGTAATCTCTTATAATTTATTTATTTTCAAAAACCGAACATATGAAAGCATCTTGAAGAACCCCAATAAGAAATATTGCAACCCTCTGATAATAATAAGGTAATATGTGTGATGAATTGAATAATCAGTGCCACATTTAAAATGTGTTGTTTTGAGCACCCTTCCATCGAGGATTAGTTGGAACTCTCTGGATGAATGGCATTGGAATGGTGTATATGGTAACAATTTTATGAGATGTTATTTTTTACTATAGATGCCACAACGAAGTAAGTATGACACCAAAATTCAACATATCGATGTTAAATCGATGTGAAGCATAATTGACACCAAGTTTTTACATATGACGCACAAAACACACCTACCAACACACATTGACGCAACTGTGAGGAATCAAAACATTTTTATAGGTTTTCCAGTGTCATGTCATGACACAAAATATGACACAAGAAAAGATTCCTAGACACAATGCACACCAACCCAAAAAAATGAATCAAGCTTGTGAGGGCTATAATGGTGTTATAATTGTGTGTCATAGAAGTGTATGAACAATGTAACAATCATACCAAATTCTACAAGGATTTATTGGTAGGAATTGAACTGCCACTACTGCAATATACTCTTATTCCCAAAAATATGCATTATACAATTTAGCCCATTCTTCTGATAAATTATAGCATCCCACCTTGGATGGTTGTGTGAAAAGAGAATTTGATGTTGTCTCTTATTATGCTTGCAAGGCATCAAGTTAGAAACATGTGTTTATATGGAATCATTGATAGAGGAGATGTTGCTTCTATGTAATGCCATTGAAATGTATATTATTTCACGACCTATACTTAGAAGGTCATTTATGATGTATTGTGTGATTTAATGGACAATCCATGGATTTCCAAGGCTTGGAGTTTGCTAAGGTATAATAATTCTTTTGAAATAGTTTAAATCATTTTATTGATTATATGTCATTGTGGTTCATCACAATTGAAACATCATGCCTATTTTTCTTGATTTTGTCGTTCAGTATTAAGGATAAAAGGATTATTTTCTTTTCTACGCTATGAGAATGAAATTTAATCAAGGTATTCTAAACATTTTCATACATGTGTATATGAATGACATTAGTTGTTTTTGTAGCCATATCATTGGTTTTTTCAAATGAAGTGAGATTTTAATGGAAAGATCGATGTAACACCCCCTCCTTGTAGCAAGCCACTAACATAATGGTCAAAGAAGATTGAATCTTGCATTGAATTGGTTTGGGAGGATATGTTCAATGGAGACAAATATGATATTAATGATTATCTAGATGTCTTCAAAGTTTCTCTTGATCACATGCACAAAAGGCATCAACAAGGCTTCCAAATTCTACAATATCTCGTCATATTGAAAGAACTTCAAGGGGCACATTGATTGGATCTAATGCATGTGTTTAAGAATGTGTTAGGTTCTATTTGGAAACATATTTATTCCACTGGAAAATATACAAATTCATTTAGAAGATATTGTGTCGTGTCAAAGACAAAGAAAGATCTTTAAGGAAAAAACAACGAATGTATACAACCAAAAAAATTATCCCACCAAACCATGGATATTGTCTAAATATTATTAATAGCTCGTGAAGAAGGTGATTCATACCATTATAAGATAAACAACATATGATTCTTAATTGAGAAAATAATTCACTAGTGATAGTCAATTAACTGGTCTCAAGACACATGATCACCATAATTGGTTAAAGGTACATATTTTTATTGTGTTTTTTATATAAATTAGTCTATTCTCCTTAATTAACCCTTGTAATATTATGGCCGAGGATGCATATTATCATCATATCTATCTAATAGCTATAAATGGATGCACTAATATCATATAAGATTTGTGTCATGGCATTGGGAAATTATCTCTATTTGTAAGGTTGTTTTCTTGTATTTTTATCTAGATCACAATTTATCTTCAATGAGTATATACATCAAAATATCATGTAATACTATACCAATTTTTTAATAAATTACTAATAACTACAGGTGTATCACAACCTGGTGGGTTAACTCGAGTGGTTAGTGCGGTGAATTGCAAGCAATAGGTCACGGGATCAAGTCCCCAAGCGAGCTGGCTCTATGAATATTGTGGGCCTCACTTGATGTCCTCGTCGGGCTAGGTTGTCAAAACTACAACTAAGCGATTTATGTTGGTATCATTCTTGAAATGAGGGGAAGTTCCTAGAGGGTTTCCTATGATGTGCATTTTGTCAAAAAAAACACTCTAGGTGTATCGCATCCAAAGAGTACATGCCATGGGCATCCATAGAAGGGCACAATTAAATTCTAGAAATTGTTTGTATATTTTAGAGAGACTAGCCTATTAGTTTTGTGGATACTTAGGTTCATATTTTGGTACATTTGGTCAAGTATATTGAATTAGATGGTGGGGGGAGTTGTAGATGTATGTTCTTCCTATAGATGTACATGAAAACACTTAAGGAGTTCGTAAGGTAATGAGCACGTCTTGAAGGGTATATTGTTAATGTATCTTTCTTTTTTTTGTTTGAGTTCCTTAATCAAATGCATATATATGCTCCACTGGTGTGGATGGTGACCACGGTGAAGAAAAACTATAAGGGGAGAAACTTGAAACGAATGGAGAAGCATGGATTTTGAGAGATATTATACTTATTTGTCATATTTATGGTTATAATCTTGTTGTTTAAAAAATATATTTTTCTCGTAAAATATAAATAATAATAAGTGTCCACTAGCATTGTAGATGATGGTGAATGGGATAGCATGAATCAATTCATTTTGTTCAATATGGAGGCTATTAGGAAATGCATGATGTACAATGAGATACATAAAAAATGGTAAGAAGACATACATTCATTCAGAAGGTGAAATTCTCTTATTCCACTCCCTAAATAATTATGTTATCAATGGCTTGAAAAGTGTGCAAACAGATGAGTGAAGGAAAAAATTCATAAAATGGGACTAACCAACAAGGTTAGTGAACTAGATGCATTGAGCATAGGAATTGGATGTGAAAGTACAATATGTGATGTATCATTAAATTAATTGCATAAATTTTAATTAAACATATTTATGTATCGTTCCAAGTTTATGAATAATTATCGATTTTAGTATGCAAATTTGTATATGTGTGAAGGTATAAACACTTCCTACAATGTAGGCATATGGTCATCATTTTAGATCAGAGTGTGGAGATCGTGGGAAACAAACATGTGCTTCTAGAGTGACTAATTGTGTTTGATCAAACAAGTCATGCACATTCAAGGGGTGCAATCCTAATAGGAGAACAACTTGATTATGATGGTACCATTCAAGGGATAATTGAGTTGGACTATAGGTCCTTTATATTTGTGATTTTTAAATGTAAATGGTTTGATATTTTTAATAGAAGGAGATATATTAGACATGACCTATATAGTGAATTATATTCTATTCACATACATAGAGAAATGTTGGCATTTTAGGATGGCCCATTTGTGCTTTTAGAACATTGTCAACATGTTTTCTTACACCTTGATGTCTTTGATGAAACTTGATGGTTTGTTACTCCATGTACATCAAGGGGAAAATAGATTTTGAAAATGTACTTGTTGTAATTGTTGCACCAATTCAAGAAGAGGATGATGTAATTGTAAGTGGTGAAGTAAATGTGGGTTATCAAGTAGAATTATAGAGTGTAGTGATGTCAAGTATCCAGTGTACTTTTTTTTTTTTTAACACACACACATATGTGAAGGTTTCATATTGTTATCTTGTCATTTTTAATGAGTCAGAGTTGCCAATTCATATGCCATATTTTAATAAATAAATAACCAAACGTTGGTTCAACTAATGGGCATACAAACATATCAACACTAAACATAAATAGGATAAAATGATAAAAACCACTAAAAATTTAGGTGTTTTAATTACATAAATATATGATCTCCAATATCAACATTGCTTTTCTTCGATAACTTCAATGACTAAGTAATTGATGTATATAAATATTTGTAGCAAACTCAATAGATTGATATTCCAGTGAACACAATTGACAATGATTATGATTAGTAATATATTATTAATCAATTACTATTAAAGTTAACTATAATAATTAGTATTAATTATTAATTATCCTTGATAATAATTTAGCATTAATTAAATATAATGATTAATTCTAATTAAACAAAATTAATAATAAAGTATTTTTAAGCTCTTATAATTTATTTATTTAAAAAAATTGAATATATGAAAGCATCTTGAAGAACCCCAATAAGAAACAATGCAACCCTCTAATGATAATAAGGTAATATGTGTGATGAATCGAATAATAAATACCATATTTAAAATGTGTTGTTTTGACCACCCTTCCATCAAGGATTAGTTAGAACTCTTTAGAAGAATGGCATTGGAATGTGTGCATATGTGATAATTGTTGGAACACCCATATAAAGAATAAGCATGAATGCCCCAATTTTCCATTAAGAATGTACACATATAAATATGAAGTAATGCTTGGTTTCATTTTCCAAGCCATCTCTTGGACTCCAAAATGACTCTTCATATTCACTAACCGTAACAGATGAGGTTTCCAACATTCCCCCCTTAATCCGAAGGGGTGTATGTGAGCCCAAGCAGAGAGCTGAAAATTGGAAGTGGACAATTTCCAAATGTTAAACATTTCCTACTTGACAATCATTTGCCAATTAATTTAGCTAGAAGTTGGTGTCTTATGCTAATATAAAGTGCTCTCTAAATATGGTAGTTTTGGGATGACCACAAACCAAAAGCTAGTTAATGTCTTCTACTAAATGGTGGTTTAAGGATGACCACAAAATTTGGAACGTGGTGCTAACTCTGGTTATGGCTCATCGGTTCCCTTTAGAACTTGGTTCTAACTCAAGTTCTGGATCAATGGTTCACTCTGGAATTTGGATCCAAGGCTTAATATTTCCCTCTACAAAATGGTGGTTTAAGGATTACCACAAACTGATGTCTAGTAGAATTTGTAAGTCTTCTACTAAATGGGTGGTTTTTGGATTAGCACAAACCAGAAAGATGGTTTTAGGATGACCACAAACCAATGGGTGCTCTTAAACATAGCTCTAATTTTGTCTTCTAGCTACATCTTTGACTCTCACTCTGGCTCTAACTCAAGGATCTAGCTATTGTCTCTGGTTTTGGTTGTTGCAAGTAGGGTTGCTTGTTCTAACATATGATAGGGCTTTGAAACTTGAATCCTAACTATCAATCCATGATGTTCCCCCTTTCCAGGTACAACATGAGAACCAGGAAAACTTTCTTCAGTATGATGAAAAAAGTGCATGGTTGTGCCTCCAATGGCAAGATATATCAAAGAGGTAGATTTAAGTGTTAGAACTAGACACAATACCTATCCAAACATCTCATAGTGGTTTTGAGTGTCAAAACTAGACATAGAATACCATGTCCTGAGCTATGAATTATTGGAAACACGTCAATTCTTTAGTCCTTGGACTTACAAAGGCTTCTTGCAACTCCACCCTTTGATAGTAAGACTCAATCTAAAATATGAAGGCTGTCATTTTCTACCGAGAATGCATCCAATACAATTCAACTTAACTTTACTTGACATTCGCAAAAAACTATTGCAAGTAAACTTACAAAAACACTATTTGCAAGTTACAAATTGTTGTTAAATCGATACAGGTTGTAGGATTGTTTTACCTCTGTGGAATTTGAGTCCCTGGTGAGGAATTCTACAAAAATTCAATGATGCTAACACCTACCAATAAAACCACTCGAACAACAATTATCATGTATGATGAAGGCCAGTAATGCCTTTATGCAAGATCCAACTATAGATATAATTGTCTTATTATCCTCTATAATCGAGCTATGAACATGCATTGTTAGTCCCTTCCAACCTGCTTGGTTCGGATGAGTTACAACTGCAACAAGGTCACAATCGATGGAGTGTAAGACCTTATCACCTTCATTATCTTCATACAAAATCTGAGGTGTGTGTGGATTTGAAGATCAAGAGCCAAAATGACAAAGACAAGCTTGCAGAGGCAAAGAGATTAACTTGTTTGAAAGGTTTCACAAATGGAACAATGATAGTGGGAGAGTTCAAGGGCACAAAATTTCAAGAATCAAAACCTCTAATTAGAAAAAATATTTTGGAGATTGGGGAGGAATTCATGTATAGTGAGCTCGAGAAAAAGGTAATCTCTAGGTCAGGTGATGAATTAAATATGGCCCTTATTGATCAATAGTATTAAAATTATGGTGAATCTGAGTGGAAAGAAAAGGAAGAGGATTGTTTGACCAAGATGGATATTTATTGTGATGAAGCTAGGCATGGATTTGAGCATACATTAAGTTGGCTCAATCAATGAGCATGTTCTAGATCATCTACTCATCCTCTTCATCTAATGATAGAAGTGAGGATACTATCCAAGACTTGAATCCTACATTAATGTGCCTCTCTAACTTATCTTGTGGTAATTTTTGCGGAGCCTCAAGCATCTCAAGACCAATTGTGAGGCTACCATAATGTTCACCTTCATCGAGAATGACAATTGCGTTGCACCTTAAGAAAAATGCATTGCCTCCAAATAATACTATAAGGTCCCAACAAAAAAATTCATAGAACCATAATAATATATTAGAGCAATCACTTTCAAGAGTGAGGATAGTTGGCCCCATAATCAGTGCACAAAATGCAAAACTTATTGGAAAAGCAACATTGAGTGTTGCAAGACAACGGACACCGCCGCCCTTAGATGCTCAACAATTATTCTCTACAATATTCAAGCATCCATGTCGTTTTGGAGCAAAATAAACAACTACAATCCTTGTCAAGAGATAAATTATAGAAATCCAAATTAATATGGCAATTGGAAAATAGAAGCCAAACCAAAAGTACGGGATTGCCTTTTCCTATGTCAAGAGATAGCCAGTCATGAGCAGTGCTTGAATCCAATGCTTTTGAAATAAGGGGCACTCTCCTTTTCCCATAAAAATAAAAATCAACGTGATCATTGATAAAACAATGAGCTCTAACCATATGATCATGATGAACATCATGATGAGTGGTCTTTGTAGATGACCTCGTACCTTCTCTTCTTCTCTGAGGATTTTGTATTCATCCTTGGGCTTAAATACCTGACGTGAGGCACCCCCCACAATATTCCCACATGAATCCTTGAATATACTTGGATTAATTACTGTTGGGTTCCAACCTCCCAAAAATTTAATCACAAATGTTTCCACTAAATTCTCAACAACAATACTACCTGGAGATTGGAACAATAAGAAATCAGACCAATCATTATTCTATCTAGGTTCCAAACTAATAATTGAATAAGTGTTGCATACATAGAGATTTTGATATCTAGGTATGCGAAGGGGAAGAATATGTGGTAACAAATTTGGCTTCACGCATAGAGGTCATGAGATATGTTAAACACGGACACAAAAACCAGGATAAAAAATAGTAAGAATCAAGTTCATTGTTGTCACCATGCATAAGTACACAGACTGAGGGAGAGCAAGTACACAAATCCGAGGATAGTACACAAATTTGGCAAGAGGGCACATAATATGCCATGAACATACTGGTGGTAGTCTAACAAAAATTACCAGCTACAACAAAATATGCCCAGCAATGATCTACAGGCCCTAATAACTATAGGGTGCGCTGACACCACTGTTGGAACACCAAAATAAAGAATAAGCGTGAATGCCCCATTTTCCATTAAAAATGTACACATATAAATACAATATGGAGTGATGCTTGGTTTCATCTTCCAATCTATCTCTTGGACTCAAAAATGACTCTTCATATTCAATAACCCTAACATATTAGGTTTCCAACAATAACAATTTTAGGAGACTATTTTTTACTATGGATGCTACAATGAAGTAAGTATGACATCAAAATTTGACATACCAATGCTAAATCGATGCGAAGCATAATTGACACCGAGTTTTTATATACAAAACACAAAACACGCCTCCCAACACAAATTGATGCAAATGTGAGGAATCAAAACATTTTTTTAGAGTTTTTTAGCATCATGTCATGACACAAAAAATACGCACATATGATGCAACCATGACATAAGAAAGGATGCCTAGACACAATGCGCGCCAACCAAACTTAATCAATACTGTGAGGGATATAACGGTGCTATAATTGTGTATCATAGAAGTGTATGACCAATGTAACAATGATATCAAACCTTACGAGGATTTACTGGTAGGAATTAAATTGCAACTACTGCAATATACTCTTATTCCCAAAAATACGCATTATACAATTTAGCCCACTCTTATAATAAATTATAACATCCCTCTTTGGATGGTTGTGCGAAAAAGAGAATATACAATTTATCCCTCTTATAATAAATTATGCTAAATTATATCCCTCTTTGGATGGTTGTGCGAAAAAGAGAATATACAATTTATCCCTCTTATAATAAATTATAACATCCTTGGATGGCTGTGCGAAAAGAGCCCTTGACGTTGTCTCTTACCATGCATGTAAGGCATCAAGTTAGAAACATGTGTATATGTGGAATCACTGAGAGAGGAGATGTTGCTCCTATTTAATGGCATTCAAATGTATATTATTCCATTACCTATACTTAGAAGGTCATTTATAATGTATTGTGTGATTTGATGGACAATCTATGACTTTCCAGGGGCTTGGAGTTTGCTAAGGTATAATATTTCTTTTGAAATAAATTAAATTAATATTACTAATTATAAGTCATTGTGGTTCATCAAAGCATCATGTCTATTTTTCTTGATTTTGTGGTTCAATATTAAGGATAAAAATATTATTTGCTAGTCTATACTATGACAAGAAAATTTAATCAAGGTATTCTAAACATTTGCATCCATGTGCCTATGAAAGACATTGGTTGTTTTTGTATCCATATCATTTTTTCAAATGAAGTGAACTAAACATTTGCATCCGTGTGCCTATGAAAGACATTGGTTGTTTTTGTATCCATATCATTTTTTCAAATGAAGTGAACTTTTAATGAATATATCAATGCAAGACCCCCTCCATGTAGCATGCCACCAACATAATGGTCAAAGAAGATTGAATCTTGCATTGAATGGTTTGGGAGGATATGTTCAACGGAGACCTATACAATATTGGTGATAATCTAGGTGACTTCAAAATTCCTCCTGATCACATACCAAAATGAATGAACAAGGATTCCAAATTCTACAATATCCAATCATATTGGAAAGAACTTAAAGGGGCACATTCATTGGATCTAATGCATGTGTTCAAGAATGTGTTAGGTTCTCTTTGGAAACATATTTTTTCCACTGAAAAAATATACAAATGCATATAGAACATATTTTGTCGTGTCAAAGAAAAATAAATATCTTTAAGAAAAAAAGCAATGAATGTATACAACCAAAAATATTATCCCACTACACCATGGATATTGCCTAAAGATTACTAATATCTCATGAAGAGGGTGATTCATACAATTAGAACATAAACAAGATATGATTCTTCATTAATAAAAAGATTCACTATTGATGGTCAATTAACTGGTCTCAAGACACATGATCATCGTAATTTTTTAAAGGTACATATTACTAATGTGGTTTCAATATAAATTAGTCTAGACTCCTTAATTTAACCCTTATAATATTATGGCCATGTTATAACCGATTCGAGGATGCATATGATTGTCATATCCATCTAATAATAATAAATAGATGCACTAATCTCATATACGATTTGTGTCATGGCATTGGGAAATTATCTTTGGTTTTTAAGGTTGTTTTCTTGTAATTTTATCTAGATCACAAATTTGTCTCCAATGAGTATATACATCAAAATATCAAATAGTACTATAACAAATTTTTAAGAAATTACTAAATTGTAATGAGGGTCATCTTAACTATAGGTGGATCATAGCTTGGTGGGTTATCCCAAGTGGTTTAGTGTCGTGAATTGCAATCCGGAGGTCATGAGATCAAGTCCCCATGCAAGCTGCCTCTATGAATATTGTGGGCCTCACTTGATGTCCTTGTCATGTTAGGTTGTCAAAACTACAACTAAACGGTTTATGTTGGTACCGACCTTGAAATGAGGGTAAGTGCCTGGAGGGTGTCCTATGATGTGCATTTTGTCGGAAAAAAAAACACTCTAGGTGGATCACATCCAAAGAGATACATACCACGAGCATTCATAGATGGGCACAATGAAATAGTAGAAATTGTTTGTATTTTTTAGAGAGAATTGCCAACTAGTTTTATGGATACTTAGGTTCATCTTTTGGTACATTTGGTTGAATATATTCACTTAGATAGTGGGGAAAGTTGTAGATGTATGTTCTTCCTAGAGATGTGCATGAAAACACTTAGGGAGTTTGTAAGGTAAAGATCACATCATGAAGGGTACATTGTTTTTTTAACTAGAATGGATATATTGTATTACAAGCAATTGAAGAAATCAGCTTCAAAAAATTACAATATATCAGTTCAAAAAAATACTAACACGGTTCTGAGTAGAGCTATCAATACCATATACAGTCATCTAGAGTTTTAGGACTATTCCAAAATTACTAGATACTTCAATACTACTGTAGACTTTAACATACTGCCCTAACATTAATTGACAAAAATTACACATAAAAACTAAAATTAAGCAGAGCTATTTCCACTTTCCATAACCTGGTCATTTGGACTTTCATCAACATCCTCATCTGAATTGGGGATGTCCACTATGATGCAGGTGGGATGCTGGACATAATTATCATCATTGTTCTTACTTTCTGAATTATCAAAAAATTTAGAATGCTTCCTAGCTAAAAGATCCTCATGTTTTTCCAAACTGACCGAAATTGCCTCCACTTGAGCTCTGCATACACGAACCTTTCCTTTTGCATCATTGAGACGAGCGTCTAGACAAGGAACATGAGTTTAAATTTGTTGAACAACCTGCTCAGCTTCTTCCAAGCGGGTGCCCAAAGTAGGAACATGAGCAATTATTTGATAAATTGCATCAGTAAACACTTCCATTTGTGAATTCATCCATCACATTTGGCTGCAAATGTCTTGAATATCATCTCGAGTATCTCGAAATCCCTCAAAGAGTTCCTAATTTTTTTTCCATGTCCATTACAGGATTCATCACAACACAACTGCACACCTCCCCTGAAAAATGTTATTTCCCAAGAGCTCCAAATGATATACAAGGATGACCTTGCACCCAAACTACAACCAATTTCTTGGATAAAATCTGCAGGATGCCCAACAAAGTCAGCACCAAGAGACAACTCCCCCAAGGCACAAGAGAAGACAACTATTCCCTACAAATTTCCTGAATCCCAAGCCTTCTAGACCAAAGAAAGAGTTGAATCCAAGCAAAACCAATAATTAATTACCTGAGAAATATCATCCTCACACCTAACATTGATTGCAACAGGAAAACTCTCCCCCGATGCATAGGGGAAGGCTTCAATATCCTCAACACTCTACAACACCATCCCCAAGTCACTACACACACCAAACCTCCTCCCCACGATGGTGCTCACAAATGAAAAATGGTGATGAAACTGGAAAGGGCCATTACCAAAATATGAAACAACCTCATGAAAAAACTGTAAGGCAGTACCTCCATGCACCCCAAAATTAATCCCAAATGTGCGAGCCCATTGTGATCAAGAATATTCATTAATCCAGTGTCTTAGAAATATTCGCATCGATAGTTGGAGTAATAGGCACATTAAACGGGGTTCATATCGTTGATTTTCTTCATTAATGTATGATGGGACTTGATCATTTGTGAATGGTCGGACTATACCATGCATATGAAGCGTTAAGAGAGCCAACATGATGAAAGTTGGCCCCCATTTTTTTAATGCCCCCACGAGGTTTGTGGGAAGCTTCATTTGCTATCTTATCAGCTAAAGCATTATTTTCCCATCGAACATGATAGAGTTGTGTTCTCGGAATCCAAACAAGAAGACCAATAATGCATTTGTGAAGCCTTCCCACAATTTGGTACATAATTTCTTGCTTATGTCTAGTTTGGGATATAATTTGGAGGGAATCTCTTATAACCACTACTGATTGTATTCCGAGAGATGGATTGTTCCAATCCTAGGTATAAAGCATATCGCTCAACTTTCTTTTTATGTTTGAGTTCTTTAAACAAATGCATATATATGCTCCATTGGTGTGGATGGTGACCAAGATGAAGAACAACTATAAGGGGATAAATTTGAAACAAATGGAGAAACAGATTTTGAGAGATAATAAACCTATTTGACATATTTATGGTTATAATCGTGTTATTTAAAATTTACTTTTTCATGTAAAATAATAATACTAACAATAATAAGTGTCCACTAACATTGTAGATGAGGATGAATGAGATAACATGAATCAACTCATTTTGTTCAATATGGAGGTTATTAAGAAAGGGTGACGTATGATGAGATACATAAAAAAATGGTAAGAAGACATACATTAATCTAAAGGGTGAAATTATCTTATTCCCCTCCCTGAAGAATTACGTTATTAATGGCTTGCAAAGTGTGGAAAAACTGTTGGTCCTAACTTATTGGAGGTACCATTTTTCAAGAAACAGTTTTGGTGTGGACAAAGACAAGGCAAAGGTGGTTCAATAAAGTGATCAACTCCGACGAAGCGGCCAAGAAATCGGGGAAAACGGTCATGGTTGATCGAGTCAATGGTAGGAGTTGATTCAGTTAGTTAGAAATGCTCCACATTGTATTAATGAGTCGGTTAATAAGTTAGTGGGTTAGTGGGAGCTGGTCAAGCTAAGTGCACCCTATAAATATGTAAAAAGAGGGAAGTTTTGGGGTTTCTTTATGTTGGTTATTGTATTCGGGGTATTATTGATGCTAACTTTTTAGTTTGTAATGAAGTGTTATGGTATATCTGTCGGAGCTATTTTGGGGAACCCGAGTCGCTGATCTGCAGGCTGTGTACACAGATCCTTTGTAATTCATGAAGAAATCTGTAAGTCATACTTGAAGTGCTCATTTGGTCATGACTCATAA
The DNA here is from genome assembly GCA_027924585.1 of Larix kaempferi. Lineage (NCBI taxonomy): Eukaryota > Viridiplantae > Streptophyta > Pinopsida > Pinales > Pinaceae > Larix > Larix kaempferi. The sequence goes on from BSBM01000264.1 coordinate 9,051,447, forward strand.
TAAAAGACAAGCGCTTCTAGGTTTTTCCCAGATGGGTTTCCACGTTAAACATGGTGTTTTGTGTGTTGTGATGTGTGATATGATGTGATTTGATATGTGTTTCTTTCATCTGTTGAATACCTATATGAATGCATTATCGACATAAGTGTATGTAATGTGAATTCAATTATAATCTGAGTACACCAATCTGTCAAAGTTATGGGTTCTGTCAAAGTGATGTATGTGTCGAAGCCCTGATTCGGTCGATGTTCTAGAATAGAATATGTTAATGAATGTATTGCATGTCGTGATATTCCCTTTCTGCGTTGCAGAAGCTTGGTTCCTGCAGTCTCCATAGGTACTTCGGGTGAGACTTCATCATCTTTGCAGGTGTTACCAAAGGGATTCATTCCCTTCCGGGCCAGTATCTATGCAGGGGGTGTTTTTTTGGTGTTGTTGAATGTTAAACACTAGTCAAAGTAAAAGTGCGCCAACAAATGATTCCATTGTCGGGACTGGGATTTGAGTGAAGAGGAATGTTGTGGCATCCAACTAAACTGGAGATTCAGGATTGGGTATATCTACAGGTGGAGGAATTTTCAAGGGAGCATAATAGGCACCCTAGGTTGGAAAACGAAGGTTGGTTAGATAAACATATTTTTACAAATATTCATGAGGCGTTATTCGGTGATTTCCCTGTGATATTGTATGAATGGTTAGCAAAATTGACTAAGCAGAAGACAAATTTCCAAGGAGGTGAACCTAGGAGCTAGACACCTGCATAAATATTGCGACTGAAAGGTGTGAACAACAAAATTTCTTGTGCAGTGGATTACTGGTTGGATAGTGTGTTGGAGGGGTATATTACTGAATTCGTTGTTGACACTATCAAGTCCTCTAGTGCAGCAGAACGTGATTTCTTTGAAGGTCTTCACGGTAAGTACCTCAAGTCATTGAACTTGTCAATCAAGAAGCTACTTTGTGAAAAGGGTGTGATACAAATGGAATCTGACGAGTAGAATGATTATGCACAGTGGGCATGGGTATGGTATGGAGGAAGGGTTGGATGAATAAATGGGATGAGATGAAATGATGAGGGGAGAAGAAATTGAATTCAACGAAGAGTGTGGATTTACGCATACTGGGAGATGATTTCGGTCGAACAAGAGGAGGAGAACTATGACAGGAAAAAAGGGTTGCAGTGCGACTAAAAGAAGAGACTACGAACCAGCACCACAGCTCGACAAGGATTCTAGTGACAAGGAAGACGAGTACCATATCATTTCTGAGGACGAAGAAGGATCTCCAAAACTGTTACAGACCCAAGGATATGGCATACCCATGACCACACATACATCCCAGGAGACTTAGGTAAGACCTAGTAGTTCTTCACATTTCTTTCAATCTAGTCAAACTAGGGGCAATAGTCAAAATAATACTTTGACGAGTGGGAAGGATCCAAGTAGTGGTCCATTAATAGTGAATCAACCAAGACCCCAATGGCCTAGAATGGTTGGGGATGACATGAAGTTTCCTATTTTTAATGGGAATTGTGGTAGATAATTCTTCCTACGGATAGGTAGACTCTCTCATGGACATAACTAAGCCCCTAGACACTTAATCCATGACAGAAAGGAAACAAATAGACATTATAGTCCTCCTATATCTATCTCACACATCAGCTAACAAGCTATGGAAAGAAAAATCAAGTAGATGGCATACCTTACTTTGATGGTTGTCCTCGCCGCTCTTAAGTTGCTCCAACTCTAGCCTTTGATCATGGACTTATGAACCTGTTCACAAAGGAAATACAACACCTTATCCAAAGCAATATATGTATAAACAAAGATCTAACTATACAAACATAGATAATTTCATGCATTCATCATTAAAGACATGAAAATGAGAGGAATAGGTTAAGTTATATTAATGATAAGAAAGCTAAAAGAAGCTGATTACAATGTTATACCTTGATGTCCAAAGTAGCAGCACCTCCTTCCAATCTCTCCAACATCACCCTTGCAAGACTCGTAGGATCATAAGTTTAGTGCTTCCAAGATCACCCCCTATAGCTCATGGATGGCCTTCTTCTTATAGGATTTAGGAGGGCCAACCACTAAGAGGATATTGTGGATCTAAGTGAGGAAGATGTGGATCAAGGATCTCAAACATGCCAAGGAGGGAATGTGAGATGGGATTCAAAGGGGTACCTCATCCCATGAAAATCTCCTCGAAATCCAAGATCCAAAATATAGGGAAAATGGCTATTCAGATATTTTCGCGCCCCTATAACTGAGCAAAGCGCGAAAAATATTGTAATTTTTGCGCCCCCATAGGCATGCAAAACGCGAAAATAAAGAATTTTCGCGCCCCCATAGGCATGCAAGGCGCGAAAATATCTCTAGGAGACCTATAAGTGGGTTAGGTCAAGTGATTTTCGACCCCTAAGTTGTTGGATTTGCTTCCAAGTGTGACTAGGAAAGGGACCAACATGATGACAAAGGGTCCTAACACCTTTAGGAGGCATAAACATCATTTTTCTCATGGTGATATGACATGAAGAATCTCAATGGTACACAGTGTGACAATTTGAGGTATAACAGATGCCCCCTAAAGTGTGAGGTCAGAAGGAATCTGATGGCCGAAACACTTTACCAATAATAAGTCTGAAAGGATATCTGAAGGAGAACTGGAGAAGAGCTACAAGAAAATATCAACAATACATATAATGACCCTGAGGCGGGCATACCCATACTCGGAACAACTGACTCAAAGTATGGTTGCCGACCAATACATCGCAAATCCATGATAGTACTGACTGAACAATGACTGAAGACAAATCATGGCTACTAGACTACAAGCATAGATCCATGATAAGACAATGACACAGCCATGACCAATACAAGAGTAGATATGTGTGACAGTACATCAATGAGGTCACCAACATAATTTCCATGTAGGAACCTACTCAAAAAACCACCCTCTCAACCTGGATGCGCTAAATAAACTTCAGAACCATCCAGGGTCTTCTGCCCGATCCCCAAATTGATACGAATCTAACCATGTGATTACAAGGTGTTGACGTCGAACATGGTAGAAACCACTTGATTACCGATCAATGATGTGAACCGTTAACAAGTGCAATGGAAATCACCAATGATGACAATGACTCCCAAGGTATCATAGTACATCTCGACGAAATGTGAATAGATGAGTTGACATTGAACATCCGCAAGATCATTCGATTGGAGGTCGATTATGAAAACCTACTATCGAATACGAGGAAACCTGCCATTGAGGCATGCAGGTACCAAGGTACTAAGGTTGGTTTCTAAGCCTAATTTCTAGATAATGAGTTGAAGTCGACAGGAATAGACTCGTCGAAGGAGGGCCATGTTGAATCCCACATCAACGACACGAAACCGACATAGGAAAGTGATGTGAAGTAATGAAATAGATGAGTATGGACTGACACAAGGATGCAAAGGCTGACAATATTGCAGAGGCTGACTAAGGTAAACTTCCCTTGAACATTGAATAGCATGACAATAATGACTTGGAAGCATTGACTCAACGAGGCAGAGACCAAGACATAATGCAATGATGACTGAGGCATTCTTCGGGTGACTTGAAGGAGCGGGACAACTCATAGAATTGGAATGACTCAGAGACAAGCAGATTAAACAACTGTATGACGAGACGCAAATAGGTGCCATGTTCAAGGGTGACACAAGATTCCATGAAGATTTCTAAAACAAACTTATCTTATTTCTCCCCAATCCCCATCATGCTTGACAAGTACCTCTTTTTTTTTAACGAGCTTAAGGAGGATAATAGATGCTCGGTATAGCTCATCCTTCGGACGAGTCCAATCTCACATGTTTTACGAACCTGAGAAAGGAGGGGTTTGGTCGCAAAAGGGTCCTTCGATGTTTGATTTTATGAGTCCAAGGGAAACTCGATGATTTTTCATGTTTAGAGAGTCTGAAATAATCTAAAGAAGACTCCAAAAAGGCCCTTTTCGTAAAAGTTAGTCTCCTCACTTGAAAAAAAGGATAAAACAATGTGATAGAGAACTCTTCTAATCATGATTGACTAGAGTATTCCTTTTTCGTAAATAGTCTAAATGGTCCGAAAAAAGGATAAACTACCACCATATAGACATCCTTTTAAATCCTTTTTACGAGCGTAAAAGAAACAAGTTCGCTCGGCAATCTTTTCCTATTTTAGGAGTCTGAAAAGAGATTAAAGAGGACTCCATGTACAACTTTGTCATGGTTGGTAACCAAGTACGACAAAGGAAAAGTAAACTCGGCACAGTTCCTTTTCGTAAATATTCTAGCGAGGCTGGATAAAGTGATAAACCTATACTCATTAGACACACCTTTCTACACAATATTTAACGAGCACGAAAATGGTATCAAAAGCACTCGAAATCTTTTTCGTGTTTGGATCTAGAGCACGAAAAAGGAAAAAGTAAGCTCAAACCAATTTTCATGTTTTTAACCAGAGCATGAAAAGGTGAAAAGTAAGCTCGACACCTCTTACTATTTTTAACGAGCTCGAAGAAAGGTTGGAAGAATGCTCGTGGTATCTGCTTCAATTTTTAACGAGCTTGCAACAGAAAATGAACTATGCTCTGATGATGGTTTCATTTTTTAGCGAGCTTGAATTTGAAACTAAACTATGCTCGGATTGAGGTCCATTGATGGGTTACTTCCTAACATGATGTCCAGAGGTTGGAAAGTTGTGCCCCCAGCTTTATTAGAAAAATATAACGGCTTAACTCCAGTATGATGTCCAAAGACTGGAGACATGCCCCCCAAGCTTTGTTTCGTCTGCCTACTCTTCTTCTTCACCCAATTAAATTCCTAGCTACTAATAGGAAAAAGTTCACCAGAGGGATAGGAAGAATGAGTATTAAGTGACACAGGTAGATGAAAGGAAGGTTCAAGTCCAAAGAAGGGTAACTCAACTCAATGGGAGAGGAATCTGTTTCATTTTTTAACGAGCTTGACGTAGAAAGGGAACTATGCTCATGAAGTTGGTTTCATTTTTTACGCAAGCTTGAAACCAAAGGTAAATTATGCTTGGGAATGGTTTCATTTTTACACAAGATCGAAACCAAATGTAAACTATGCTTGTGAATGGTTTCATTTTTACACAAGCTCGAAACCAAAAGTAAACTATGCTTGTAGGGGGATGTTTCATTTTTTAACGAGCTTAAAACATAATAAAACTATGCTCGAAGTGGCCCATTCATTTTTTAACGAGCTTAAAACGGAATAAAACTATGCTCGAAGTAATAGTTGGTTTCATTTTTACACAAACTTAAAACCAAAAGTAAACTATGCTTGTAGGGGCATGTTTCATTTTTTAACGAGCTTAAAACAGGATAAAACTATGCTCGAGATAATGGTTGGTTTCATTTTTACACAAGATTAAAACCAAAAGTAAACTATGCTTGAGATTGGTTCCTACCAACATGATGTCCAGAGGTTGGTGGTGTGCCCCCCAGCCTAAGAAGCCAGGGGGTAACTCCAGCATGATGTCCAGAGGCTGGAGACATGTCCCCCATCTCTAGGGGGAGGAAACCACTAAAACATGTGGAACATTCAAGGAAGTCTGATGACTAGGATTCATGCAATGAGTGGGTGTCACAAAGGAAAGCTGATCAATGGTCACCATATTTCCATGATGAGGAAAATACATCACTCGAAAGAGTGAGGACACTATAGTTTTCATTGCATAAGCATAGTCTCGTCCAAGGAGTAGATTAAATCTAAGGGACCTTGGACTACCATAACATCAATACATACATTTTTCCCTCCTAAAGTGATAGGTAACTGAGGAAGGATCCCTAAAGGTCCAGTAGGCCTTCTATTAAAAGCCAATATCTGGTCAGTGACTGGCACAAGCTGAGGGGAACCTATAACTTTCCAAGTAGTTGAGGATAAAATACTAACAAAAGCTCCCTCAGTTACAACGTAATCTTCCACCCTATGAGTATCAGCATTCTTTGGCTTGTAGGATCCATTTCACTGACTCAGATTCACTTTATATCCTTCAGACATATTTTTCCTCTGACCCACATGTTGCATCACTATAGCATGCGTACCCGCGAGTTGCATCACTATAGCCCGCGGGTATCAAGTAAAATGGTAAAAATCACTGGTTTATTACTTTTTACTCCCAAAAAGCGGTCATTGGGTGACCTTTGGCTCTCCATCTTCCCAAGTAACGTCTCGGTGTGTCCTTTCACTTACCTTTGAGAGGACTATATATTGAGCACATATGGCTTATGGACGAGAGGAGAAAGAAGAGAAAGAGAACTCTAGTGGATTTTTGCCCTATCTTGAGCCTACACTCATTGATCCTTGTAGTTGTGAACCCTTTATGTTCACCTTCCAAACTCCTATCTAGTTTGAGTTTTCCATTCATGGAGGATTGAAGTGGTAGAAGTACAAAGTGATATGACCTCTTGCCGGCAACCAATCTGAACCAAGATCTGGATCAATCCACTTGTGCCTTCATTGCGATAAAGACTCATACTCTACTTTGTCTTATGATGGCCATCTCCCTTAAGGACTCCCCTCAGTTATATCATGTTGTGATTACATTGCATCATCTTGCTTGCCACTTGAGCCTTGTGCCGGCTCCCGCTTACTCAGTTGTTAGCCTGGTGCCTGAGTACTTTTCCCTGTCGAGCCCTGCAGAGCTTATATTTTCCCTTCACAATTTGATGACCTTTTGACCCTGAGGGAAACCCCCCCCCCGAGTGTCCACATCCTACATGCACTTCCTTGCATTGATCATAGGTATGTTCCACTGCTTGGAACTAGTTTGCTTGTTATTTGACACTCGTTCCCTCACTTGTTTTACTATAAGCAATTTTATTCTTTTTCAAGATTTTCCTGAATATGAAAAAGACTAAAAAAATCAAATATTCCAAAAATCTGGACGAGATTATGGTTACTACTTCTTGTTGGTATCTATTGTGTCGCCTTTGAATAGAGCATTCATTCCACTCCATACATTATGAGTCGGAACTATAGTTGGACCTTAGGAGCTGTACTTGTTTCTCAGTTTTCTCCACTGATTGGTTAAGCTTTCAGTCATTGTGGAGCCCTCTGTAATGCCTCCTGCATTGCACAGTTTATGTCAAGTCTATGCTTCCTGAGTCTATCCATCTGCTCATGCTCTTGTTCAAAGGAAGTCCTGAAACCAATGTCGGCCACTCCTCAGATCTCTTGACTATTGCATGTCGACCATCCTTTTTGAGTCAATCCATTCCACCTGAGTTCTTCCAAATCTTTCAGCGTAACTGGTACCTCGTGCTAATTGATGGGGGATGCCTTAATGCCCTCCTTCCAGTGAGTCTCGTTCCGTCGACTTCAACCCATTTATTCCAGGATTTGAGGCTTAGAGTTCGGTTGAGTACCTTGAGGCTTGCAGTCATTAGTGGCAGGTTCTCTCACCATCAACAGTTTTGGGAATACATCAATGTCCCCTGATCGATGGATTCATCCTAGTGTTCGACTTCAACTCATTTATTCACACTCTGATGATTGTACTCTATGCCTTGATGCCCATTTTCATTATTGGTGGGTTATCTCGCGTCTGTTAACGGTATACATCATTGACCGATAATCAGACGATGTCACATCAGGTTCGACCCCAACTCCTTTATTCACTTGATGGGACTTGCACCGTCGAAGACTTATGTAGAAGACCCCAGGCGATAGTGGCATTCAGTATGCTACTTATGACTTTGACTTTACATCTGAGATATCACCTCTCAGATATCAGCAATTTGTACCTCCAGTTGGCACCAGTTGTTTCCTTTTCAACAGGAGACCATATCTTACTGTAGAAGGATCATGGCTATGATCACTTATGACATGTATTCACTATATACTGCCTATTCATGGCCATTGTATCAGATTGTTGTACCATGTATTCAAGGATACTATTGTATTATAACGAGTGAGCTGCTCTTTCCACTTGTGTCTCCATCACTTCACTTCTGAGTTTTATAATGTATTTCGTCCATCGTAGCATCAATCTCTAACCTCACACATTAGGGGGCATCTGTTACAATGTAATCTTCCACCCTGTGAGCATCAGCATTCTTTGGCCTGTAGGATCCATTTCACTGACTCAAATTCACTTTATATCCTTCAGATGTATTTTTCCTCATTTTTCCTCTGACCCGCATGTTGCATCACTATAGCATGCGTACCCGTGAGTTGCATCACTATAGCCCGAAGTAAAATGGTAAAAATCACTAGTTTATTACTTTTTACTCCCAAAAAGCGGTCATTGGGTGACCTTTGGCTTTCCATCTTCCCAAGTAACGTTTCTATGTGTCCTTTCACTTACCTTTTAGAGGACTATATATTGAGCACATATGGCTTATGGACAGGAGGAGAAAGAAGAGCAAGAGAACTCTAGTGGATTTTTTCCCTATCTTGAGTCTACACTCATTAATCCTTGTAGTTGTGAACCCTTTATGTTCACCTTCCAAACTCCTATCTAGTTTTAGTTTTCCATTCATGGAAGATTGAAGTGGTGGAGGCACAAGTGGATTGATCTAGATCTTGGTTCAGATTGGTTGGCGGCAAGAGGTCGTATCACTTTGTACTTCTTCTTGTTTATTAATAGAAATACTCATATTCTCGTCCATTAATATTGTAAATGTTGTTTATCTTACATTGGGTTGCATTTACTTGTTATATCATGGGCCATTGCTATTGATGATGTTAATGTCGTTTATATATTATATGTACTTGTTGTATATTGGTTGTCAAGACTAATTTACAGATTCAAGTGCACGGATTGAAAAGCTCCAACGGGAATCTACATCAAACGTTTGGATCGAGGTTGGTTATCTTCTTCATTATCTTAGCATTGTCATTTATATAGCACGGTTCTAGGAATTGAGTTGATTTCTAGTAGTCATCTCTCTGTTGTGGTACACCCCAAGCCATAGTGAGTTTTCTCCAACACACCCTCATCAATTATAGTGCGAAATATTTCCTTATCAGAAAATCCTACAGATATCTAGAAAGGAACACTCGAAGGAAGACGAGATTTTGTTAGACCATTCCAATCAAAGGAAATGACCTCAGTGCTTGGAGGGGGTCCTGTGAGAATGGACAGGATTTCCCCTTGCCTAGAACAATCTGAACTGACTAGGAAAACACCAGCGGTTTCCAATTCACTCTCAACTGGAAGAGTAGAATGCGGCGAATATTTTATCATGGTGACTAATTCAGTCTAGGCATTCTCCAATAAAAGAGTGGGATCGAGTGGAGGTGATATCGACTTGACTACTTCAACTTCACTCTTTGAAGAAAGAGTGGGGTCGACCGAGGATGGGGCTGGATCGACCACTTCATCAACTAACGGGAGGGTCAAGGGATGACTTACGACATCCAGCTAGAAGGTGTTTCTGAGATATATTAATGTCTTCCAACAATTGTGAAGCTTCATCCATGCGTGGACAAAGGTAAGTAAGGTGCATGCCCTTGCATAACAAACAAGGATTCTTGACTTTACCTTTCTGACCCTTAACCATAGAGTCACTAGTTGATGGGATATCATCTGTATGATGTCTAGGGGCTGATGATACGGGTGGTTTGGAGGATTTAGACCACTCTTCTAATACCTTGGAAAGACCGGGACAATCCTTGAGAAGGTGATCACCCTTGAAAAGCTTGCAAGGGAACTTGGGTCTACGAGGTGTTCGAATAGAATGAGTGCCATTGGAGACAGATGGTTGATGTTTGGTCTCTTTCTTATCCTTCTTCTTCTTTATCTTCCTTTTCTTCTTCTTCTTATCCTCCTGATTACTAACACTACTGCTTTTATCAGGCGAGGAAGAAGAAATGGAAGAAGATGCATCCGACGAATAAGGGGAAGGATCATTTGGGATTGACACTCTCGTGGTGGAGAGTTAACATTTGAAACATTAGGTATAGCCAGAATCACTGGATTGAATAACCATACCGGTAATCCTATGGTTAATCCAGGAAGATTTAAAGTGGCAATAAAGGGAGGACCAATATCTCCAACTTGAGGAAAGACAAAAGGTACCCCTTGAAAAGGGGCCTCTTGATTGGTAGTCCCAGAAGAGGTTTCCATATCTAAACTCTCTAATTCCTTCTAATTATCATGCACAATAAACGCTACTCAAACTAAAATCAACATGAAAACTTGTGAATAGGAGGGATGTAAAAGCCAGATCCTCACAGGTGTTTCAAGTTGTCACAACTCACGATATACTGTAGGGTCCAACAGTTATACTTGGCCCATTTTTTCAGAGCACTAACCAAGGATGATTAGGACCATACCTTTGGTCGTATAACCCGACTACCTAACAATATGTGCGTAGTAATCTCCTCGAGTGTTTTTCTTGGTGTATTGCGACAACAAGATGGTCGAAAGGTTTGCTTGGATGGTTCCAGGAATCCTAAGAGAGTCTCCCAATATACTCAAGGTACGTGGGAGCGCAAATCCGTAGTGGTGTTGTCTAATGCACAACCATACGACAAGATCCTTCTGATATACTACTGAGTACGTGAAGTGCCTTTCGATATACCCTAGGGTACGTGAAAGAGCCTTCAATATACTAGTTGGTACGTGGAAGAACTACAGTGCCCCCGGGATGTAGTGTATAGAGATAATGATAGCTGCCAAACTTAACGACGTCGGAACACGTCACTAACCTAACACACAAGTTGCTAAAAGTTTTTAACTTCAACTAGCGCTTAATTTTATCTTGTACGGTTATGTGAATCCATGAGGTGAAGACTTGGAATTTAAACAAGATGCAAATCTTATCTATATGAAAATGCAAGTCTTCGTTTCTATGAAGTCCTACTTAAGAAAGAGAGAGAGAGATATGTTTTCTTCCCAAATGCACAACCCTATGCAAATGCAATTTTCACTTGTTTCAAAATGATAGAAAGAAGTAAAAGATACACCCAAAACTAACCCGAAGCGATAAAAGAGATCTTTTTATGAACACCAAATGCGATAATTATAATCCGTTTCCTATCTTTTTACACTCGAAAAGGACACATCTAAGCTATGGAAAGAAAGATTCCAAAAACATTTCCAAACAAATGCAAGACAAAGAAAAACACTCAATAATTTTATCTAACTCAAATGCACACAAATCTGAAACAAGTCTTTTTTCTTCTTATGAGTGTAAGACCAAGAATGTCAAATGATCAAATTAAAGCAAGAAGAATATTTATGTTTTCCAAATTTGTGAATATAGAAAAAGAGGGACAAAATCAAGCTTCTCTTTGAACTAAAGTGGAGACAAGGAATCAATCTTTCCCAACAAACACTGGATAGCTCAACATGTAAAGGAAACAAAATGCACAACCCAAGAAAAAGAGACTCAAAAAGGCATGGATATCCCACACTTTTCAAGTCTTCTAAAACAAACCAATCACACCAAACCAAAAATTATATTAAAACATTAATATGGGTCAAAACGACTGTAGGATACACGATTCATGCCCCTGGCCATGAGGGGGAATTTTTTTTTTCAAATTTCATGTTTATTTTAATCAAATCTAGTGCAAAAAATTCCTAAAAATGCAAACAACCATGCACTCAAACTGTGGATGCAAGAGCACTTATAGCTCCTAACAAACAACAAGAGGTCAGGAAAATGACCTTGAACCAATAGACCAAGGAAAACCCCAGCAAAAAGATCCCAAAAAACTAAAAACATAGGATTTTTGCCACTGTACAGACGAACACAAAGCGAAAATGTGAGATTTTCGTGCCCTGGAACGCTGTGGGGTAGCAAACATTTTTAAAAAATCATGCTCTAGGACACTATAGGGGCGCGAAAATATGGAATTTTTGCTCTGTAAGGTGTTTGGGGGAAGTGAAATTTTTCCTGTAGGTGTAAAAAAATGAAAATTAATGCCTATATCCGAGCAGGGATGAAGTGCTAGGTTCAAGATCGTCCTCAATGATGACTAAAGAGGATCTAAGGTGATGGGAAACAACACTTAAAGGAGTATTTGATGATCCAAACAAGCAATCAAAGCTGAAACTAGGGAACAAGCCCCAATGGAGTCACCAATTTATGTGGTAGAGAATTCTTCCTACGGATAGGTAGACTCTCTCATGGACATAACTAAGCCCCTAGACTCTTAATCCATGACAGAAAGGAAAAAAATAAACACAATAATCCTCCTATATCTAGCTCACACATCAGCTAACAAGCTATGGAAGACAAAGCAAGTATATGGCATACCTTACTTTGATGGTTGTCCTCGCCGCTCCTAAGTTGCTCCAGCTCCAACCTTTGATTATGGACTTATGAACTTGTTCACAAAGGAAATACAACAACTTCTCCAAAGCAATATATGTATAAACAAATATCTAACTATACAAACATAGACAATTTCATGCATTCATCATTAAAGACATGAAAATGAGAGGAATAGGCTAAGTTATTCTAATGATAAGAAAGCCAAAAGAATTTGATTACAATGTTATACCTTGATGTACAAAGTAGAAGCACCTCCTTCGAAGCTCTCCAACATCACCCTTGAAAGACTCATAGGATCATAAGTTTAGTGCTTCCAAGATCACCCCCCATAGCTCATGGATGGCCTTCTTCTTATAGGATTTGGGAGGCCAACCACTAAGAGGATATTGTGGATCTAAGTGAGGAAGATGTGGATCAAGGATCTCAAGCATGCCAAGGAGGGAATGTGAGATGGGCTTTGAAGGGGTACCTCATCCCATGAAAATCTCCTCGAAATACAAGGTCCAAAATATAGGGAAAATGGCGATTCAGGGATTTTCGCGCCCCTATAACTGAGCAAAGCGCGAAAATATTGTAATGTTTGTGCCCCCATAGGCATGTAAAACGCGAAACTAAGGAATTTTCGTTCCCTTATAGGCATACAGGGCGCGAAAATATCTCTAGAAGGCCTATAAGTGGGTTAGGTCAAGTGGTTTTCGACCCCTAAATTGTTGCATTTGCTTCCAAGTGTGACTAGGGAAGGGACCAACATGATGAAAAAGGGTCCTAACACCTATAGGAGGCATAAACATCATGTTTCTCATGGTGATATGACATGAAGACTCTTAATGGTACACAGTGTGACAATTTGAGGTATAACAGGTGTTGGCACTGTTTTTGAGCTAAGTAGTTGGAGGGGGTCAACTCCACGAAAATGATGAGTAAGCCTATGTTTCTGAGTCATATGACCAAGAGGGACACTAAGTGAGACCCAAACATGTTTATGTTTTGGGTTAGGATGGAAAGGATTAAGAACCTTGAGTTTCGACTTTGCAATGGGAAAAAATGTAAAAAATCGCTCAAAGTTATATGAGGACACCAATGAATGGAGCAGATCTACGGCAATAGAGATAGACGGCTGAAAGGTAACTGCGCAGAATTAAGATTGGGTGCTTTAAGTGTGGGCGGAGTGTTGCTAGCCCGCAGGCAAGTCGGAGGTCAGATCAACGGACGGGGGGACAGATCTACGGTCGACAAGTACTTCGTTGATTTGACATGCGTGGAGAAATGAACTTTTCGAAATTGCGAAGTGGTGGTATACTCCACACCGTGCGGTGGCGTAGATCTGATGGGGAAAGGCATCAACGGTGGATGTTTAGTTCGCAAATTGAACATGCGCGGATTATTGACATTTTCCAAATATGTGAACCTTGGTAGGGGCCACACCTTTAAGCAGTCGGGATGCGGATAGGATCTTGATCGACGGTTGAAGGTGGCTGCACGGATCTGGAGTGCAAGGAAGGCGGCGTTTGAAAGATTGAGAACTACGAAGGATTGTAGGGATAAGCAGGGAAAGAAATCAATAGTGCAAGAGCAATCATGCAGATGGACGGCTTAAACAACCCCTTCACCATTACAGTTGCAGGGACGATATGGAAAGAAAATAATATTAAAAACACTTCTGCACGGGGATATGGATATTGTTTGTCCAGTTGCATTGGAAAGCGAAAGATGATGACTGCGCAGAAGCAGACAACTCAGCCAGGATCTCAGAACCAGCTGTCAGTAACCAGGTAGGCCTCCTATCTTCTTACAAAAATATTTAAATGGTTGAGCTTGGATAAGTAGAACCCCCAGGTTTTGAACACCAAAAGATAGAAGAGTTGTTAGAAGACAAGGATGTTGAGTTCTATGACACAATGTTGACTAATGGACCCATTGAACCAGTAAAGGATAGATTGTAGTTGATTAATAACCAGGGTATAGATGTACACAAGGTATACAAGTCATTTTTCCAATTTTTTTGTAGTTGACCAAACCCTAAACCGTCTTGAGTTCGTCGACTGGTGCGCCACCAATTACTCCTCCTCTGAGAGGGTGATTATGGACGCATCCAGCTCAAAGATATTATGTCTTGTCAATTCTCTCGTCATAAGAAAAGCCCTGTCAATCCCTGATGAATTCAGCCTAAAGTACAAAGAGTACAAGGAAGAAGACCTAATTGAGTATTTTAGACAGTCCACAGTCGAGTTTAAGCAAAGTTTCTATAGGATTTTACTACAACCTAGTATCCCATTGCAGGAACACGCTTTCCCAGTTGAAATATGTCTCTTTACTGAAGAATCCAAATGTGTTATAACCATGCTAAGCCAATTTTTAGGATTAGATACAGACATGTATGTCAGTGAGCCCCTGATGAGCCTATTATTTGTCCTTAGCACTTTCCCATTAGAGTCTGAGGAGTCTAACTAGTCTGTCCAGTGTGCCTGCATTAAATTTGATGAGTCCCTAGCTGAGAATATCCATTCTCAGCTAGTGGACTTCCATAAGACCAGGAGCTTCAGGTTCCAATCATATTTGCTGAGGATGTTCCTGTCATATAATGAAGAAAACTTGTAGCTTCCTGAGATGTTTCTCACAGACTACAGCAAATTCATGAACAACCTCATGTCTGAAGTTTACAATGTTTTCTTTCAGAAGAGATTGCCCAGGGTGTTAGTAGAGATGAAGGAGATGTTGCAATCTTCTCCTGAGAAGAAGATAGGTGACTAGTTTCTCTCGGAACACAGCACAACAATAAGATTTTATGGATTTTCTCATTCACCCTATGTACTGCCAGCATTCTTAACTCCTAGAATGTTTTCTCTAGAATTCATCAGGCGGAAGCTAAGAGTGGAGACTGGACATTTTTTGGATCATAAGAAAGCCTCATCTATCGCATTCCCATGGGCTGTAGGCCCATTCATCATCAAGAGAAAGGCTTCCATTTCATCCATTGAATGTATGTTAAGAGAGATGGGATTCCGAACAAAGTTTACTATCAACTATGATCCCCACCACATCATCTCCAACAGAAGGAAAGAAATTAACAGAAAGGGCTTTATGCATTTTGAGATTGCAAGTATAGCAGAGACTGCCAACTGGTTGGAATATCCTAGCAAAGGGCAGATGGATGTAGATGTACAGGATGAGTCCACCTCTCTAGTGCAAAAAACCATATCCCCACTGCCTGGATCCTCTAGCTTAGTCCTAGTAGTTGGAGAAACTATACCCTTTTTCCAGTGGCTCTGGAGGATCCAGCAAATTGGAAGTTATTGATGCCATGGATGTAGAATATGAGGATACAGAGAGAGCTTCAATGCAACGAATATAAATTATAAATGTAATAATAATAATTAGTACTAGGTTAAGGGGCGCGTCTCCTCATTCATGGCTGCCCACACCTTATATAAAGGTGGCCGCCAATTGTAATCATTCATCATCTATCTATAATATTATCATTTTATCATTCAATATGAGAGTCGGATTCGACTATTAACATCCAACCAGATACGGTTGCTGCATTTGGTATCAGAGCTTTCGCTCCTCCCTTGTAGAGCTCGGATTCGGCTCATTTTATCACATCCTCCATTACACTACTCCACCCATCTCTGTCCTCTCCATTTTCATGCTTCATTCCCCCACTTACTCACGCGCCCATCTCCTTTTGTCCAATTGCTCCTATTCCATCACACTCTCGTCTCTCTACTCCCAACTCTCACTGCGATTGCCTCTACCTCCCACTCACCCCCTCACTTCATGCAACAGCCTCTCTCCATCACTCATCTCCCTCTTCCCCACGCGCCTGCATTCTCTTCCCTGTTGCACAACCTTTTCCCATCCACCACCGTGCCTCCCCTCATCCTCCCCTCCCCCACCAGCCACCCCAAGCTCTTCCCTCTGTGCTCTTCCCTCCTGTTGCGCCCTTCCCCCACGCTCTCCTACTACGCCCTTCTCGTTCCTGCCCCACACTCTGCACGCTTCCCCATGCAGCGGCTCCACCATCCACAGCGCCCTCCACCATCCTGTTGCACCCTCCATCCACACGTCCACCCACCACCGAGTCGCCCCCTTCAGCACCTCCTCCCACCACCACCTCAGCCTCCTTCTCCCTTTGTCAGCCACGTCCAGCAGACCCCCCCCCCTCCATCGCTCCAGCCTCTCCCCTCCATCCGATTCTTCCCCAGCTCCACGACCCATACTTCCACCTTAGCTGCTCCAGTCGGCCACTCCATCTTCATAACCCTAAGTCCCTCCATGGGATTTCAAAAAATATTATAATAATTTTTATTTATAATTATTATTATATTAAAAAAAAACTATATATGTGTATAATAATATTATTATTTTTAAAATAATTATTATTATTATCATCTATTATTGATTCTCTCTTGAAAACTTTTACAATTAGCCATGAAGTCAATGTGGGAAGAATTGGATCAGATCTCCAATCAATTTTATAGGAAAATGGACGAAATGTTTGATCGGATGGAACAATCAGTTGTAAGAGCTGCTCAAAAAGCTATTGATGACACCTTCAATCAAATAAGCCAACAAATCAACCCGAAGGCCTCTAAAGACAAGGACTCCGAAACTAAATCTGAATATGATTTTCAAAGTCCAGAAGAAAAACTAGATAAAGAACATAAAAATGATAAAGAGCAAGAAGAAACTTCATTCTCAGGATTAGAAACAATTGAATCAAAAATGTTATTAGAATCAACTATGGCAACGTTTTCCATTGATCTCAACGACCAACAACAACAAACGCAAGATGATGCGAGTACTTCTAATTATACACACAAAGTGGTTCTCGAAATAGGCTCGTCAAGTGAATCATCATGCAAGGTAGTCAAGAACCCCAAAAAACCCTCGAGAAGACATGCAACAGAAGAAGAGCACAAACATAGACTTTTAGCCTTAAAAATAGTCGTTTTGAAAGAAGTGAGATGTTATTTTCAAGACACCACTGATGATGGTATGATCAAAAAGTTGTCCAAATCAAAAGCAATTGTGACAAGAGGTCCACAATTGTTCATAAATGGAATCCAAAAGGTGATATGGAAAACAAATAATTACAAAGTGTATTGTTTCAAAAACTCACCACTCAAACAGAAAGGATTACAACACGAACGTCCAGGTTCACATCCAAAGAAAGGAACCAATCCAGAATATGCATCTCATTCAGCGCTTCAACGTAGATCCAGAATCAGGTTGATATCAGTAAAATTAGCTTTGAGGACAAAGCTGCCCTTAAAGGGGGTGGCAATGCAACGAATATAAAGTATAAATGTAATAATAATAATAAATAATAATTAGTACTAGGTTAAGGGGCGTGTCTTCTCATTCATGGCTACCCACACCTTATATAAACGTGGCTACCAATTGTAATCATTCATCATCTATCTATAATATTATCATTTTATCATTCAATATGAGAGTCGGATTCGACTATTAACATCCAACCGGATACAGTTGTTGCATCCAACCGGATACAGTTGTTGCATCCAACCGGATACGGTTGCTGCATTCAAAGAGACGGAAAGTAGAAGAACCAGGGAAGCAGATTGTGCAGGTGTCGGCCGATCAAGATAAAAAGAAGTAGGTGAAGCCCAAAATACCTGCCTTTGAGATCAAGGAATATATATTTGATAGGGAAGCTCCTGAACCTGTTGTACAAAGCAAGCGTAGAGAAGAATTATTGGATGAGTATAAAGAGAGCAAAGAGGAAAATTCAGAAGAATCAAAGTTATATGCAGAGGTTAGACAGATCTCTAGCAAGGATGTGTCCTTGGTTACTATCAGAATCCATGCTCAAAACACCTTGAATTTGTCCCTAGCTACCAAGAGTAAGGCCACTGAATTGAAGATGAGCTTAGAATACATCCCAATACCTGACATGATCCATCTTCACAAGGAAACTGGGGACATAATTTATGCCAAGTTGTTAAAGGCTGCACTAGAACTATCCAAACTACAAACCAGTAAGAATAAGGTTGGAAATCAGCTCAGATAGGAAATAGTGGAGAACAAATCCCACAAGGCACAAATCAAGAAGCTGAAGAATGAATTAGTGGCTACTGAAGTCCAGTCGGACAAGAGGGCTAGTATACAAAAGTTGCTAAATGAGAAAGACAATACTATTTAGTCATTGAAAAAGAAATTGAATATTCCTTCCACCCAGCTGGTAGAAGCCTCTGAGTTGACAGAGCTGGAGGAAAAAAGAGAAGAGCTGGAAAATGAACTAATAGATTGTAAGGCCAGGTTACTAAATTTTGAAGAGAAATAAAAACAGTGGCAGAAGGATATGGCTCTTATGGTGGAGAGAGAAAAGGAGTGGAAAGCTAAGTCTGAGGATTTGGAAGGAAAATTGCAGGAGAAGGGCAAAGAATTGGAGAACATGGTCACCTCTTCCTCCATTGAATATGGATATTTCTCCATTGTCCAAGCAATGGAGCAGGCTAGCCTGAGGGATTTAGAGTTAGAAAGGTTGCAGAAGCAGAACGCAGAGCTAGAAAGCAGAGTTTCAGAAGAAGAGCAAGAGAGGAAGACTTGGGAGGCTAAGTACCTAGATTTGCAGGTTAAATATGATGAATTAATAAAGCAGGCTACAGGTCAAACCTCACTGCAGGAAGCAAAGCAAGTAATCTGGGATGATGTGATAGCTGAAGCAAGCATATTAAGACCCTACCTGGATTTTATTTTAGACTAGCAAGCAGTCATCAATTTGGTCAAGCACAGTGTAACAGTAGCGAAGGAAAAAATGAATAAGAAACCTATAGAATGTGCTGAAAATGCCATAGAGATTTTGAATGGCTTGACTGAGGATGAGGTGAAAGCAGCAGGCATAAAGGACAGATTATCCACCATCATTTGGGCTACGAAAGTGATAAACAAACATCAGCAGTTAGCTACAGTCCAGGCCAGAATAGATATGATGGCCCACCAATTGAAACTCTTCAAAGATATGTTTGATCCACTGTTTAAGAAGGGACTACCTCCCTTTTGGGAATAATATGGTACCATGCTGACATAAAAAGAGTAAGGACAAGTTGATGGGATGCAGGTTGGATTATACAGACTTTGATGCCATGACCCAATCACTGTCTGGCAAAACAGTGATAGATAAGTTGACAAGGGAGTTTGAATTGGTCTTGGTTTTCAAAGAGACTTGTGCACACCTTCAGAGCTATTCATACAAATACCATACAGAATTACGAGTATTGCTAAAGGAAGTGGCCACGTTAGATCTGCCAGCTGCTGACCAATGGAAGCTCGTGGAGAAATATGGAAAAGCCAAACTAACACTGCATGCATAAAGATTCTGAAGATCGTGGAGATTGCAGCTTGAAGAATTAGTTACTTAGGTTTTTGACTATTTACTAGAATCTATTATTGGCAAGTAAATGCTCAGTGACGCTTGTAAAGGAATTTAAGCCTATTTTTCAGCATTTGTTATTTTGTTGTAACTAATTCTCAGAGGAGATGGACATATCTGTATAGGTGTCATCACAGTAACAACAACTTTATGTTAGGATGATTAAACCCTCATGGCTAAAGATATCTATATATTCACATGTAATAGAAAGGAAAAAGGGTTGAATCCGTGAAAACTGGGCTATTGTGTTGTGAGACTCATCTTTAATAAAATTACAGCGTTGAAGTTGGCTTTTGGCAAAGATTCATGTGTTGTTTATGTTGCAGTCTATTTTCCTCTCTTATGTGAATGTGTTTCCAGTTTATTACTTCCATAATGTTTTCCTTCATGTCTTAAATGAGTGTTTAATAGTGCAAAATTCATATTCATATGCTTTGTCTATTGTTTTCGAATGTTCACCAAATATTTCCTCTAAAGTTAACATTGAATCCATCCTTGTAGATGCTCATGTTAATGGATTGTTCTTTATTTCTTCCTCTCCACTAGACCAAAGCATTTTGACTGTAAGTGAATGGCTACCTTGCCTCTGTTTTAAAATTCCATGCAGCAGCATTGTAATTTGACATATTTGTTTGTTTTGACTCCATTTCTCAATGAATGCTTACCTTGCTTCAACCAAACAACAATCTGATTTCAATTTTTATTCATATATCTAGCCTTGTTAAACAATCAGTGAGAGATCCCTCTCTGGAAAGGAAGAAGCCAGCTCCCTTTCCTAAAGTTGGTTTTGTGTGTTACCTTCAAGAGACCTTTCCCACAACCTTAGGGTCAATTTGAGTACTAACATAATTGCCGCCGCTAATGGGGACGAATGTTCAAAATTTTCCCTGGGAAAAACGACATTGTTTCAGTTCTAAGGTCTGAGAGCAGAAGACACTTAGGCACATATTGGTTGTATTTCTGCTCTGGTGACTCCACTTATCAGAATTTCAGTTTGAAGGTAACTCCACCGGGGATATTATTCAACTTCTGAGATTCTGTTATAAGAAAGGGGTACCCATTTTCAGTCAAGAAATACCCATTTTCAGCAGCAACCTCCTCAAAGTTATAATGATTCTAGGGCTGGTTACATAGAAGATCTTGATTATGCAAGATTTCGGTCACATAGTCTTTCAGTTTGTTCATTTTCTGAAACTACATGTATAGAAGAATCAGGTTTCGAGTTAATGGTTGAAGAAGAATTTCAGGGAATCAACATCAAGGCTTATGATACATCCAAATCGGAGACAGATAAAGGAAATGAAGAAGTAGAACGTAAACACCTTGATGAAAACAACCATGTTTTTCTTCTTGAAACTAATGAAAAATCTGAACGGTCCATTCAGTTGCCTAACGTGCATGATCAGATTGGTTATATGAATAGTATTCTTGAAAAATCAGCCAGGAATCTTGCAGTAGAACAATACACATTTCATCCAGCCATGGAGAGAAAACAGGTTGCAGCTCATGATTTCATTGTTGCAAATCAGGAAGACAGTGAGCCTAATGAAGGTAATACCCTGCCTATCTGCTTTGAAGTATTTGACACAGTGAAGAAAGGTTTTAGGGTTATGAATGAAGAAATATTAGAAGCCTTGTATGGGAGGCCTGTCCATCATTAGGAAAAAGAAGAAGAGGGTAATTTTCAAGACATTTATGAAAATTTGCAGCAGAGAGAGGTTTTTCCCTTGGCGTAAAATGAAGTAGATTGTGGTATCGATAAAAAAAATTCTTGATGCTTCTTTTGAGTTTCATGAATACATTCAGCATTCTGATCAGGTAATAAGAAATCAAGAGGAAGAGCAGGATAGTCAATCATTTTTTTCTTCATGTTATTCATTCTCTAAACTTTTGTTTCAAGAAAAAGGTGGTCAATTGCAAATTTCTGAAGTTGTAGACACAAAGATTTTAAGCAGTAAATCAGAAAATGACGTAAAGTTTCAGGAAAGAGACAAAACAAAGTATGACATTCTTCAATCAAAGATACAGGAAGACTATCAGAATCATATCTTTGTTGCTGTTAAAAAATATATAAAACTTTCCCCTGATATGTTTGGTAAAGCAGATGAATAGATTGCTTCCTATCATATTGAAAATGATGTTAATTTGGATGAAATAGAAGAAGGAACATCAGTTAAAAGTAAGAGGAATACTTGTCTTTTTGTTAATCATCAAGTACAGGTAGTCTTTCATGATTTCTATGACCCTTTTTCTAGCTTGTTGCAATCATTAGAACAGAAGAATGTTGTTGTATTAATGGATCATGAAGAAGTTTTCAGTAGGAAATTTGAGTTGCTATTTACTAAGTTTTTCTTTATGTTTGAAAGAAATGAATACATGCTTCGGTCAAGAGGTCATTTGCTTGATTGGGTACATTGGCACTTTTGTATCACCTCATTTTGTAGTCATTTCAGTAGCGTAGGGTAGGGTGATTTGTATATGAATAAGCTCGATAGGGCGAGCATCTTTTACAGCATTTTTCAGTTGCAGTAGGGTAGTACAGTTTTTCAGTATGAATTCAGTTTTCAGTTTCGAGTTTTGATTCATAGCGTATGTTTCAGCCTAATTTTTCAGTTTGCATTCGGGTTCAGTTGATGGTTACATGTCAGAAATGGGTTGAGGATTTCAGAGAAGGTTGGGATCATCCCAATGAATCAGGCACCTAGTCTACGGGTTCTTTACCACCTCATAGGGAGGATGGCATCCCCAATTGGAGCTAGTTGTTGGCACTATTTTTGAGCTAAGTAGTTGGAGGGGGTCAGCTCCATGAAAATGATGAGTAAGCCTAAGTTTCTGAGTCATATGACCAAGAGGGACACTAAGTTAGACCCCTTCATGTTTATGTTTTGGGTTAGGATGGAAATGATTAAAATCCTTGAGTTTCAGCTTTGCAAATGGGAAAAAATGTAAAAATATGCTCAAAGTTATATGAGGACACCAATGAATAGAGTAGATCTATGGCGATAGAGATAGACGGCTAAAAGGTGATTGCGCAGAATTAAGATGGGGTGGTTTAAGTGTGGGCGAAGTGTTTCTATCCCGCAGGCAAGTCGGAGGTCAGATCAACGGACGGGGGGACAAATTTAAGGTCGACAAGTACTTCATTGATTTGACATGCACAGAGAAATGAACTTTTCAAAATTGCGAAGTGGCGGTATGCTCCATATCGTGCGATGGCGCAAATCTAGTGGGGAAAGGCATCAACGGTGGATGTTTAGTTCGCAAATTGAACATGCGCGGATTATTGACATTTTCCAAATTTTTGAACCTTGGTAGGGGCCACACCTTTGGGCGGTCGGGATGCGGATAGGATCTAGATTGACTGTTGAAGGCGGCTGCGCAAATATGAAGTGCAAGGAAGGCAGCATTTGAAATACTGAGAACTGCGAAGGATTGTAGGTCTAAGAAGAGAAAGAAATCAACGGTGCAAGAGAAATCATGTAGATGGACGGCTTAAACAACCCCTTCACCATTATAGTTGCAGGGACGATATGGAAAGAAAATAATATTAAAAACACTTCTGCACGGGGATCTGGATACTATTTGTTCGGTTGCATTGGAAAGCAAAAGACAACGACTATGCAGAAGCAAACAACTCAGCCAAGCTCTCAAAACCAGCTGTCAATAATCAAGTAGGCCTCCTGTCTTCTTACAAAAATATTTAAATGGTTAAGCTTGGATAAGTAGAACCCCCAGGTTTTGAACACCAGAAGATAGAAGAGTTGTTAGAAGACAAGGATGTTGAGGTCTATGACACAGTGTTGACTAATGGACCCATTGAAATAGTAAAGGATAGACTAGAGTTGATTAGGAACCAAGGTATAGATGTACACAAGGTATACAAGTCATTTTTCCAGTTTTTTGCAGTTGACCAAACCGTAAACTGTCCCGAGTTTGTCGACTGGTGCGCCACCAATTACTCCTCCTCTGAGAGGGTGATTATGGACGCATCTAGCTCAAATATCTTATGTCCTGTCAATTCTCTCGTTATAAGAAAATCCTTGTCAATCCCTGACGAATTCAGCCTAAAGTCCAAAGAGTACAAGGAAAAAGACCTAATTCAGTATTTTAGACAGTCCATAGTCAAGTTTAAGAAAATTTTCTACAGGATTTGCCTACAACCTAGTGTCCCATTATAGGACCATGCTTTCCCAGTTGAAATATGTCTCTTTACTGAAGAATCCAAATGTGTTATAACCATGCTAAGCCAATTTTTAGGATTAGGTACAAACATGTATGTCAGTGAGCCGCTGATGAGCCTATTATTTGTCCTTAGCACTTGCCCATTAGAGTTTGAGGAGTCTGACCAGTCTGTCCAGTGTGCCTGCACTAAATTTGATGAGTCCCTAGCTGAGAATATCCATTCTCAGCTAGTGGACTTCCACAATACCAGGAGCTTCAAGTTCCAATCATATTTGTTGAGGATGTTCCTTTCATATAATGAAGAAAACTTGCAGCTTCCTAAGATGTTGTTCATAAAGGAAATGCTCATAGACTACAGCAAATTCATGAACAACCTTATGTCTAAAGTTTACAATGTTTTCTTTCAAAAGAGATTGCCCAGGGTGTTAGCAGAGATGAAGGAAATGTTGCAACCTTCTCCTAAGAAGAAGATAGGTGACTGGTTTCTCTCAGATCACGGCACAACAATAAGAGTTTATGGGTTTTCTCATTCACCCTATGTACTACCAACATTCTTAACTCCTAGATTGTTTGCTCTATAATTCATCAGGTAGAAGCTAAGAGTGGAGACTGAACATTTTTTGGATCATAAGAAAGCCTCAAATATTGTATTCCCATGGGTTTTAGGCCCATTCATCATCAAGATCAAGGATTCCATTTCATCCATTGAATGTATGTTAAGAGAGATGGGATTCTGAACAAAGGTTGCCATCAACTATGATCCCCACCACATCATCTCCAATGGAAGGAAAGAAAGTAACAGAAAGGGCTTTATGCATTTTGAGATTGCAAGTATGGAAGAGACTGCCAACTGGTTGGAATATCCCAACAAGGGGCAGATGGATGTAGATGTACATGATGACTCCACCTCTCTAGTGTAGACAACCATATCCCCATTGCCTGGCTCCTCTAGCTTAGTCCCAGTAGTTGCCGTAACTATACTCTTTGCTAGTGGCTCTGGAGGATCCAGCAAATTCGAATTTATTAATGGCATGGATGCAAAAGATGAGGATACAGAGAGATCTTCAAAGAGATAGAAAGTAGAAGAACCAGGGCAGTAGATGGTGCAAGTGTCGACCGGTCAATCTAAAAAGAAGCAGGTGAAGCACAAAATACCTTCCTTCGAGATCAAGGAATATATATTTGATAGGGTAGCTGCTGAACCTGCTGCACAAAGAAAGAGTAGAGAAGAATTATTGGATGAGTATAAAGAGAGAAAAGAGGAAAATTTAGAAGAATCAAAGTTATATGCAAAGGTCAGACAGATCTCTAGCAAGGATGTGTCCTTGGTTACTATCAGAAGCCATGCTCAAAACACCTTGAATTTGGCCCTAGCTACCAAGAGTAAGGCCACTGAATTGAAGATGAACTTAGAAGACATCCCAATACCTAACATGATCCATATTCACAAGGAAACTTGGGACATAATTTATGCCAAGTTGTTAAAGGCTGCACTAGAACTGTCCAAACTACAAACCAATAAGAATAAGGTTAGAAATCAACTCAGACAGGAAAGAGTGGAGAACAAATCCCACAAGGCACAAATCAAGAAGCTATAGAATGAATTAGTGGCTACTGAAGTCTAGTCAGACAAGAGGGCTAGTATACAAAAGTTGCTAAATGAGAAAAACAATACTATTCAATCATTGAAAAAGAAATTGAAGATTCCTTCCACCCAGCTGGTAGAAGCCTCTGAGTTGACACAGCTGGAGGAGAAAAGAGAAGAGCTGGAAAATGAACTAATAGACTATAAGGCCAGGTTACTAAAGTTTGAAGAGAAAGAAAAATAGTGGTAGAAGGATATGGCTCTTATGGTGGAGAGAGAAAAGGAGTGGAAAGCTGAGTCTGGGGATTTGGAAGAAAAATTGTCGGAGAAGGGCAAAGAATTGGAGAACATGGTAACCTCTTCCTCCATTGGATCTAGAGATTTCTCCATTGTCCAAGCAATGGCGTAGGCTATCCTGAGGGATTTAGAGCTAGAAAGGTTGCAGAAGCAGAACATAGAGCTGGAAAGTAGAGTTTCAGAAGAAGAGCAGGAGAGGAAGACTTGGGAGGCTAAGTACCTACATTTGCAGGTTAAATATGATGAATTAATAAAGCAGGCTACAGGTCAAACCTCACTGCAATAATTAAAGCAAGTAATATAGGATGATGTGATAGATGAAGCAAGCAAATTAAGACCCTACCTGGATTTTATTTTAGACAAGGAAGCTATCATCAAGCTAGCCAAGCAGAGTGCAATAGCAGCAAAGGAAAACGTGAATAAGAAACCTATAGAATGCGTTGAAAATTCCATAGAGTTTTTGAATAAGAAACCTATAGGATGAGGTGATAAACAAACATCAGCAGTTAGCTACAGTCCAGGCCGGAATAGATATTATGGCCCACCAATTGAAACTCTTCAAAGATATGTTTGATCCACTGTTTAAGAAGGGACTACCTCTCTTTTGGGAAGAAGATGGTACCATGCTGAAACAGAAAGAGTATCAATTCAGGTTGATGGGATGCAGGTTGGATTATACAGACTTTGCTGACATGACCCAATCACTTTCTAGAAAAACAGTGGTAGATAAGTTGACAAGGGAGTTTGAATTGGTCGTGGTTTTCAAAGAGGCTTGTGCACACCTTTGTATCTATTCATACAAAGAACATACAGAATTATGAGTATTTCTAAAGGAAGTGGCCACGTCAGATCTGCCAGCTGCTGACCAATGGAAGCTCGTGGAGAAATAGGGAAAAGCCAAATTGACACTACATGCATAAAGATTCTGAATATCGTGGAGATTGCAGCTTGAAGAATTAGTTACTTAGGTTTTTTACTATTTACTAGAATCTGTTATTGGCAAGTAAATGCTCAGTGACACTTGTAAAGGCAGTTAAGCCTATTTGTCAGCATTTGTTATTTTGTTGTAACTAATTCTCAGAGGATATGGACATATCTGTATAGGTGTCATCACAGTAATAACAAATTTGTGTTAGGATGATTCGAGCCTCAGGGCTAAAGATAACTATATATTCACATGTAATAGAAAGGAAAAAGGGTTAAATCCATGAGAACTTGGCTGTTGTGTTGTGAGACTCATCTTTAATAAAATTACAACATTGAAGCTGGCTTTTGGCAGAGATTCATGCGGTGTTTATGTTGCAATATGTTTTCCTCTCTTACGTGAATGTGTTTCCCGTTTATTACTTCCATAATGTTTTCCTTCATGTCTTAAATGAGTGTTTAATAGTGTTGAATTCATATTCATATGTTTTGTCTATTGTTTTCAGATGTTCACCAAATATTTCCTCTAAAGTTAACATTGAATTCATCCTTGTAGATGCTCATGTTAATGGATTGTTCTTTATTTCTTCCTCTCCACTAGACCAAAGCATTTTTACTATAAGTGAATGGATACCTTGCCTCTGTTTTAAAATTCCATGTAGCAGCACGGTAATTTGGCATATTTGTTTGTTTTGAATCCATTTCCCAATGAATGCTTACCTTGTTTCAACCAAACAACAATCTGATTTCAATTTTTATTCATATATCTGGCCTTGTTAAACAATCAGTGAGAGATCCCTCTCTGGAAAGGAAGAATCCAGCTCCCTTTCCTAAAGTTGGTTTTGTGTGTTACCTTGAAGAGACCTTTCCCACAACCTTAGGGTCAATTCGAGTGCTAACAATAGGAATGGATCCGAATATCTAGAACAAAAATGGTTTTTATGCAATGTAGTATGGACTGTAAAACAAGAACAAGATGACAACGTCAAGTTGGCACAATTGATCACGACCTTTACGGGTCGCGCCTTATACTAGTTTATGAAATTTTCTGAAGACATTGGTAATCAACCTGCGAAGACCTTTGCAGAATTTAAGGAAGGATTGAAGACTAAATTCAAGATGCCGAAGTCTAAATCTCGGTGTAATACTGAGCTGAAGGAGATCAAGCAATCGTCAAATGAGTCTGTTTGGGACTTCGAACAATGATTTAAAACTTTAATGGCTCGTGCAAGATTTTCAATGAATGATCTGCAACATAAAGAATGGTTCATAGCTACATTGTTGCCCCATATTAGAATTTCACTCATGGAATAGAATATCGCGACGTAGATGGAAGCCTTAGAGTTAGCTATGAAGTTAGAAGCATCAACTGTTGGAGAGACTGGAGCTGGTATGGCTCAAATCCAATCAAAGTTAGAAAACTCGTCTATTCAGATCCAAGATATCAAGAAGGGTAAAGAAAAGCGAGAATATTTTGGTGCACTAGATGCAAAGAAGATGGAAATTCTAAAGATCAATGTATAGTGTTTCATGATTATCTCAATGCTGGTAATCCGAGTCCATTAAATCCTGCTATATGGTGTAGAATTTGTCAGACTAAAGGGAACTGACTGGAAGAATGCTACTTATTACAGAAGATGGTAAGTAATCCTCGGAACTTGTGGTGAATGTTCCGTAGATCTATCAAACATGACGAGAAACATTGTCGAGCATACTAGTTGCTCACTGAGTGCACTACAAACATATTTCTTATGAAGGGAGAGGGTCAAACTGAGAGAAATGGTGTACAGTTCAATCAACCACGAGGTGGATTCAGAGGCCGTGGACGAGGAGGATTTGGTCGAGGTAGAGGACAAGTCTATGTTATCATTGTGGTACACTTGTACATTATGCTAGATATTGTCTGCATCCTTCTATGACTTGCACGTAATGTAGAGCACTAGATCATACCATTGAAGATTGCCCACAGCTTATAGCGAAATGACAAGAAAAACAAAATTAGAATCAGAACCAGAACCAGAATCAAAATGTGCAGAATATTTCAGTGGAACTGCGACCAAGTCAGCATACTGTCGTTGTAGTAACAAGAGGTGGAGCTACGACGGGTGGAGATAAGAACAATAATAATCATCTGAGAGACCCAAGAGTGAGGCCAGTAGCTCAAAAACCACCACAATTTGACGTTTAGAAGGAGAAAAGCATATTTGTTGAAGCTCGAGATGAATTTATGAAGGGTGCATCCACATCCTCCCCACTGTTTATTATTGAAAAAGGTCAAGTATATGACATGTCACCTCGCTTCGACAATTCTCCGCCAAATAAGGACCTACGGAAGGTAAATTCCCTTTATTATTTTCTCAAAAGTTTCTTAGCTTTGGTTAAAGATGAGAATGCATTAAGGGAATTACAAAATTTAATTGGGGAGTCTGAGGAAGAAGTGAGATCTGAAAGGGTTGTCAATCATGTTTAGAAAAGACTTAAGACTAGTCGAGAACTGTGACTTAATGCGCAGATTGGTGACTACGACATGTATTTTGTTATTTTAGATTTGGGTTCAGATGTAAACAACCTGACCAAATAGACATGGGAGAATATGGGTGAGTCGAAGCTAGTATGGTCACCTATTCAGTTACGGTTGGCCAATCAACAGAAAGTTATACCATTTGGTAGAATGGTTGGGATCCATGTCGAAGTGGAGGGACTGCGAACATTTACAGACTTCGAAGTGATAGAAATTTTCAATGACACTAATCCATATCCTGCACTATTGGTGATTGATTGGGAAATACAAAATCAAACTATTATCAATTTTAAGGAAAAAAATAGTAATATTTGAAAATGAAGAGATTAGAGTTGTTGCACCTTTGGATCCACTGGAAGGTCAGTGGTATGTCGAACCAGTAAAAGGAGATTATGATACTCAATATCTAGATAACATCTATAAAGGAGATTATCCTCTTGCACTAAACACTGTTATCACCTCTAGGATAAATTATTATATCAATCCTACAACAGATTGTACGCTCAGTTAGCAAAGTGTCAATTCCTATTCATATGATTCTGGCGAAGCTCTAGAGAACTGGGAAAATATGTTGCATGAAGTGTCAATGCAAAGGTGTGCTTGAATGACAAAGTCACTACGATGGGTTGGAATAGAGGTATGTATCCTCCCTACTTACGAAGTTTTACCTAACATGGGTCAATTTATTGTTGAATTTGAAGGTAAGGTACCTAAGCAACAACACTTATTAGCCCTGGATGTCTCTTTGAAAGCAACACTGGCGATATGGTGGGCTACTCATAAGCACTTTGTAACTGTTTGGTCGGAGTGTAGAAGATAATTAGAAATTCAGTTTGGAGAAGGAATCCCTTATATTGGAGAAAAATACACAGGGCTTACCAACCCTACTAATCATTTATCTACCTGTACTACAATCTAGCAGAATATACCCAGGTAAGAGTGGGTACATATGTTCATTCATACACTTGACACCATCCCAATAAATTGGTATATATTGATGGACCTGTGACAAGGAACTGCAGAATGGGAAAATTTGGCTACAAGCTTCAAACAGACATTTAATTATGAGGATGAAATTCCTACAATAGATGCGGCTCTACAGATTATCAAGGCTAAAAAATTTGAAGAAATTCCTGGACCAGTGTCTAATCTGCCACAATGGACTGCAACAGTGGAGAAAATGATGGAGTGTTACAACATCAACGGAGAACCAGAGGATGATGACCCAAGAGACATTCATATTCCATAAATTGAAGGAAGTCATGATCTGCAAGGACCAAAAATTTCATCAAACAAATTCCTGAAGCCATTGAATATTAAAAAGATAAATATATGCTCTATTGAAAATACAAAGTTTGCAAATATAGGTGATTACTCAGATGATGAAACAGTGGGAAAAATTACTGACCTGTTGCATGAGTTTTAAGATATGTTCCCTACTAAGTTTTCTGAAATGAAAGGTATTGTTGGCGACTTGGGTGAAATGAAGATTCCACTTAAACCAAACGCTAAGCCAATTAAGCAAAGACTGTATCAGTTGAATCCACGCTACAAGGAAAAGGTCAGAGTTGAGCTCGACATAATGCTTTATGCAGGTATCATTGAGCCTGTCGAGGAGGCAGAGTGGATCAATCCTGTGGTACTATAAGACAAGAAAAATGGAGAGATCCAATCACTTATACTACGAAATGAGAACTTTATACTATGAACGAGAACTCTATCCATAAAAACGATGATTTTTTCAAAAAAAACACCAAAAACACCCCCCAAATAGAAAAGTGTTGATACCAGTATACACGTATTTTTTTTCAGGGTAAAAAATAGAACCATGGCCTAAACATCCCATACTGTTGTTTACAAACACTTTAAAATCAACCCATAAATTGGAAAAGGTTTTTTTCTTCAAGAGATAAATTACAACTTTTTGGAAACTTGCATATTAAACAAACAAACAAAAATCATAAATAATTTCACCACTCTAACCATATAAAAGAAATAAATTATGATGCAATTCATAATGAAATAATATATTAGACCATACAAGAACAAATGATTCATATAAATATTCAAAAAATCCATTAGAGTTTCAATTACAAACATCATACTAATAAAAATCATCTAAAATGCTTCATGTAAAATTATTCAAATTCATCCATGGATTCTGACACCCCATCAGAATCTACATATTCTGCAGATGAAGGACTGGATGAAGATGTAGATGACCCATATTCTTATCTGTTATCAATGGGTGCACCATCTGAGTCTACATCTATGCCCATCATTTCAATGTCATATTTCTTCAGGATCTACGACTTGGTTTAACAGACTCCCATCTTGCAACTTCTTGTTTTGGAAGAAACCTCTTGATAATATCTATAGTATAGGAGCGAAGAGTGTCTTTCTTTGTCAACTGGAAATCATAAACAAGTATATCAACTTCCCCTAATTTCAAGATGTCAATGTGGAGGCGATTTATTTTTTGACCCTTTATTTTTCTCTTTCTGCAAACCTTTTTCTCAACCACCATCTATGCCTTGTACACACCATCAAATGGGTGTGTATCTGTTGCAGACCAATCTACTTCTACTAATACTACTTCTTAAATTTCTTTATTGACCTTCATAGCTTTTGCAATCCAGAATAGATAATGATGTGCATCATCTGTAGCCAAAACTGCAATCATGCAACCCTCCTTGATATCTTGTATTGATCCCCTGTAAAGGTATTCCATCTCTCAACGCTTTGCGGATGATCTTCTAGAGCCAATATACATTTCTCTTTCCTCTACTTGAGAAAACTCAACAGCTTGAGGTTCAACATTTGTTGCCTCGTTTTCATTTGATAAACTTTGTGGCCAAGCAAATGGAGACTTCAAATGTATATCTCCATTTGTAGAGTTTGAAATTATGTCACTCTACTCCATGAAAAAAGACTCCCACCAAACAGAATCAGCAACATCAAAGTACTCATATGTATCTTTGATAGACTTTTTTATTTCTTCCAAGCATTGAGAAGAAACAACATCTCTACTATGTCGCCTTGCATTATGAATATTTGCAGATGATTGCAATAAAAATAAATTCGAAGCATACATTTGACGATTTGGGATGAACTTCAGAAATGCCAAACCTGATGAAGGCCCCCATTATGTGCTAGTTGAGTACTTCTTTCCCCACAGTAGTGTTTTTCCATCAATATTTTTTATACGAAATTGATGTTGAAAGATAATGCCATTAAGTTTTTCAATGCACCTTTCTTCACCATGCGATCCAAATAGAAATATTCACATGTCAACAGTTTCTTCCAATTTCTATACAATAGGCTCTGGATGGTATGCTTTTCTTATAATTTCAATCAATGATGGTAGGCTCCCGACTTTCTTCCTCCTCAATGTCCTTGAAAAATGGTTGAACATTTGATCAATGTGATCATGCGTATGCCCAAGAAGAAGGAAACCAACTTTTGCCTTTTTAAAAATTCCCAATTCAACAAGCATGCTTAGATAACCAAACACGACCTAATTTTTGTTTTCTCGGCTTGTGTTGTCCAATTGTAGATATAGAACTTCAGGAAGATCACCAGACCAATGAGTAATGACATGGTGAATTATGGTGATGGTCAAATTTGCATCATTGTGAATATTTGGAGCTGTAAATTAAATCCTTGGAATCATTTCACCATTAAAAACCATACACCCAACCAAGTGAAACTGAATAAATTTTTCCTCCTTTAAATTCTTTGGCACATGGAAAAAAATGTGGCAAGAGTGTTTTTTTATCCATGCCATCAATTATCAAACCCATATACTTATGTGGAGCATCATAACACTTATTGCGATGTTTATACAACTTTTTCCGTTCATTTGATTGCTAATTGTGATGTTCTTGCAGTGCATTGATTATGGAATCTACAAACAACATAACAAAAAAATATTGTTAACTAGCTTTAATAATTGACATTTATCTAAAAAAACAATTGTGTAAACATACCTCTTTCTATCCCTTCTGATCTATCCCTTCTTTCTTTAAGAGAAGAACATGTACTGTAGACCCCCATCCTTGACCTCTTTGGAATGCAGATGTTGTTGAACTTCTTTTTCCATACTCTTGTGAAATATGCATATCTGATGAAGTTGCCATTTCCTTGACCACCTTGAACATAATCCTTATATAAGTTGTAGATTTCCTGCCTTGTGAAATTATCTGGAATGTGTATTATTTCTCTATTTCGAATACTCTCTCCATGCTTGGAAAAGAAATCATGCATCCATGATATTGCAATGTGTGCTGACGGCCCAGTGATTCGTCCTTGATAATCGTCAGAATAAAATGTAGGATCCTTTTCCAGTCTTGTTTGGATTCTTGGTAATCAAATGTATTTCTACAAAGAAGAACTTTTCCAACACGATAATCATAACCTGTCCTTGTAGAAATCATGCACCCCACTAAATATGAATTTTGCATATTTTTGTTCATTGATAAATACATATTCCTTTTCTCCAAGGCATAATTGTAGCCTAAAATTTTCAAACAACTTTTATGGAAACCATCACTCGAAATCAAATGAGTAATGGAACTTGGACTTGTGAGCAATTCTTTCCTAGACCTTGTATAACTAGAATGCTTTGGATTGACATAAAAAGGTCTAGTCCTACACGTAATCCTTCTCATTATTGGATTATGTCGCTGCATTTCCTGTACCATTATGTCTGCAACAACATCCTCATTAGAATGAATGTTTTCATTGTGATGCATATGACCCCCCTCATTGAAAATCTCATCACCAAATTCAGTATGAAAATTATTGTCATGATCACTAATAAGTTGATAAATTGCTAATAGATCAATGTGACCATCAACATTATTTGTGCCACTAAATTCTTCACTGAAAGGGAACTCTTGAGATTCAACATTGATATCATTGGTGCCTGTAAAATCCTTACTTGGAGGAGAATCATTGTCTTCATCATTGGTTCCTTTAACATCCTTACTTGGAGGAGAATAATTGTCTTCATCATTGGTGGATTCATCGTCAACAGAATGATCATCGGTGCCATTGAAATCCTCACTCGGAGGATAACCATCATCAGTTCCATTGAAATCCTCGCTCGAAGGAAAATCATCATCGGTGCCATTAAAATCTTCACTACGAGAAAAATCATCATCGGTGCCATTGAAATCTTCACTCGGAGGAAAATCATCATTGGTGCCATTGAAATCTTCACTCAGAAGAAAATCATCATCAATGCCATTGAAATCCTCGCTTGGATAAAAGTCACCATCGGTGCCATTGAAATCCTCGCTTGGAGGTAACTCATCATCGGTGCCATAGAAATCCTCGATTGGAGGAAACTCGTCATTGGTTCCATTGAAATCATCTCTTAGAGGAAAATCATCTTCACCATTACTAATGTCTTCTTCCTCACAAAAATAATCATCTATCCCATTAAAATCCTCACTTGGGGGAAAATCATCATCAATCCCATAAAAATCCTCGCTGGGAGGAAAATCATCATTAATCCCCTTAAAATCCTTGCTTGAAGGAAAATCATCATTCGTCCCATTAGAATCCTTGCTATCAAGAAAACCATCAACATTATTTGTACATGCATGCTCCGAAAAAGCATCATTAGTCCCATCAAAATCCTCGCTTTCAGGAAAATCATCATTGGTGCCTTGAAAATCCTCGTTGGGAAGAAAATTGCCATCATCTTGTTTACTGTCTTTAGGATCCCCACTTGGAGGAAGCTCTACATCATCATCACATTCTTTCCCTTCATTACTAGTGTCTTCAAAATATTCATAATTAGGAAGTTCTTGAATAACATGCTTGATTACATTGCTTGCACTACCAGTATCTTGGCTAAATGAACAATACAACTCTTCATTGACATTGGAATTTAATTCAGATGAGTCCATGACTTCTCACTAAAAGATAGAATTATAGAAAAGTCTTAATAGATAAGACAATGAAATTTTACCATAGTCCTCACCAAAAAGTAGAATGGTGCAACTGTCAACCAACAATCTTATAGCTATGAGAATGAAAATATCCCTCCAAGTGTTTCCCTCCAAAATTTTCGTTCAAAATTTTCCCTCCAAAATTTTCCTACAAAATTAAAGCGCACATTCATAAAACTAGTAAAAAAACAAATTTATGATATAAAAAAAATTGAAATAATGTATTAACTAATTACATATTTCTATCCCAGACATATAAGACTAATAAAATTTATTGTAACATTTTTTATATACAATTTGTAATAAAGTAATGGCAATTTACATTTTTTTTACTCCCACATTCATAACATTAGTAATATTTCATTTAAACCCATCTTATATAAATTTAATAATAATGCAGTAACTAATTTCATTTTTTTAATCTCGCATTCATAAAACAAGTAATGTTAAACCTAATCTAGGCTACATAAAGCATTTGGATTTCCTATTATTCATCATTTAATTTGGAGCAATTTAGTAACACTTTCAAGGTTAGTGATTTTTCCGTTTTTTAATAAATTAGTTAGTTTTAATGTTAATTTCCAATGATTATTTTATGGATTTATTAATTTGGAAATGCTTATTTTATGGCTTTATTTATTTTTTCTTTTACAATTTTGTTTATCTCACATTCTTAAGAGTGGTAAACTTAAACCTAATCGATCTTATCAATACACTATTGTTTAGACTTCGGAGCAATTCACGAAGCCTTTCAAGAAGAACGAGAATATTGCAAAGAGGAGCTTCTAGCACTTTCAAGAGAGAAGGCTCTACCACTTTTCGAGTTAGTTATATATATATATTTTTTCTTTTTCTTTTTCTTTTTTTAAATGTATTTTTTTTTAAATTCATGTAGTATTAGTCGAGGCAATGCTTTCCCCCTCTCCCACGAATATTAGGTTTGGTATAAAAAAAAAAAATTACCTACATTTACAAAAAATTAAAACTACCCCCCCTAACCCTTTACCCTCCTCCCGCCCGCTCCCTTCCCTCCCCCGCCCTCTGGCGGCCCCTCCCTTCCCCCTCCTCCTCATGCCCCCCTCCACCTCCTTCGTCACCCCCCTCCCTCCCCCCCCTCTGTCTTCCCATTCCCCCTCCCCCCTCCTCCACACATCCCCTTCCCCCTCCTATCCCTACACCTTCCCCTTCCCCCTCCCCCTCCCCCCTCCCCCTCCCCACCCCTCCCCCTTCTCCCTCCTCCCTACGCCCCCTTCCCCCTCCTCCCCCTACACCTCCTCCCTTCTCCCTACCCCCTCCTTGCACCCCCTCGCAATCGGGTCCTTGTGCCCCCTACTCCTTCCGCCCCCTCCCTTCCCCCTCTGTCGCCCCCTTCCCCCTCCTCTTCGTGCCCCCTCCCTTCCCCCTCCTCCCCCTTCCCCCTCTGGCTTGGACGCCAAAGGGAAACAGAGGGGGAGGAGGGGGAAGGGGGCAGGGGGAGGAGCTAGAAGGGAGGGTGCAGGAAGGAGGGGGAAGGGAGGGGGTGCAGGGAGGAGGGGGAAGGGAGGGGGCGCGAGGAGGAGGGGGAAGGGGGCGGTGGGAGGAGGGGCGCGAGGAGGGGGGGTTAGGTTTAAATTATTATTTTTTAAAATTTTATTATATAGTTAGGGGGGTTAGGGGGTAGGTTTACATTTTTTAAAATTACAATTATTATATATTTTAGGGGGGGTTAGGGGGTAAGTTTACATTTTTTTTTAATTATTTATCATATATTTTTTTATGTAGTTTAGGGGGGTTGGGCGATGGTGGTGTACAGCAGGGTTAATTTGTTTTGATTGTTTTATTGTTTCCTCGAGGGTAATTTATATTTTATTTTCTATGTGTGGGGAGCTTAGGGGGTAGGGGGTATTTAATTGTTTTCTATTTAGTTTTTATCTATGATGGAAGGGGAGGAGGGGCAAGGTAGGGTAGGGGTAAAAATATTTTTTAATTTTTTAAAACGCTTTTCAAATACAGTTTATAGTGAATATTGATGTTGATTTTTTTTAGATTATGAATGTTTGTTGATTGTATTTTAAAATTCTACATTTTGGATATAGGGAGAATGGAATCAAGAAAGATATCTGTAAACATTTATGGATCAAGATCAGCGATTACTGCATCGAAAAAAATAGTTGAGGCATCTGAGAATGTTGAGCTTCAAGATGAAGTTTTTAACTTTGAAGATTTAAAAATGAAGAATGCTAAAGAATGGAAATATACAGTAGAAGAAGATAGAACAGAGTAACATTGGCATCTGAAGGAAAAACATCAAGGCAAACCAGAAAGTATTCACTTATATTATTTTGCATTTCCATATATTCAATCAGATTACAATCCATTGGGATTGCTGAGAGATATATGTGTGATTCTAGGTACAGATATTGTTTATGCACAAGTGAAACAAGCCAGGACCTTTGCCAAAATCCGATATTCTTTGGAGCTTTCAAAATATAATGTTCAAGTAAATTTCACAGATTTTTTTCAAGGGGTTATGCATGAAATTGACAGCGGGAGAGTAAGTTTGAATATTGATATTATTCTTAAATTGGTTTTTCTATAACTTGGAAACCACAATGTAATAGATTTAATACGACAATGTTTTTATTTTGCAGGATTTTTCCATTTCGATTTCAAAAATGTTGAATGAAATTTATTATACAGAGGACAATCCTATGGATGTCGTTAATGTCATTGTTCAAAAGGGACCAGAAGCAAGGAAGAAGAAACAAGTGTCAAATGTTCAAACTGAAGTTCAAGTACAAGAACAAAGAGGAAAGAGCATCCGACAATAAAATCAATTACCTAGAAGGGTTATATTAAAACTTCATCTTGCCCAACTAAACATGTTGAAATTGTTGCAAATGAGCTTGCTACTCCTGCTAGTAAGAGTAACAAACAATCTCGTAAAAGAAATATGGTTGAGAGTGTTTCGATTCCTATTGAAGGCATTGTTGATTTAGAAGGAACCCCTTCAAATTAGAAAAATAGATCTGTTGTTACTGAAGCCAATCGTATTCCTGAATCTAATAGTGAAAATTCTAGGGGTGGTAGGGAAATCATTACTCCAGGTGTTGATCTAGAGGATGGCATTGTCAAGTCAACACAAAATGTCATTCAAGATCGATTGCGGAGGGATAAATTGGTTAACAATGGACATACATTTGAGTTGAATGTGAATCAACTTTATAGACCCACAGAAGGGCAAGATCAATTTAGAATTAGAAAACCACATCACTTGCATATTCACAACTTGAAAGCATTGATGAGGCACAATCCCTATGCACATGTGGTTGACTACCTAGTCCTTGTTGACCCAAAAGATGTTCCTACTAGAGATGAATTTGATAAAACAAGATGTTTTCATTACAAATATTATGTTCTTGGGAGGGATCATTCTGCAGAGGTAAGAAGAGAGTTGATGTAAGAATATCCCAATAACCTTGTTTTTGAAACAGTTATATGCATCATTTATGCTGGTTTAACAGATGTGGAAGCAAAGTTGTTGGCATGGGATCATAACACAGATAATGAATATAGTTTTACAATGACATTTATTCAAAGGGTGAGATTTATCCACAGTGAAATTTTGCAAATATGTGGTGGGGAAAAATCTAGAGTTGATGCAAGTTTTTGGAGACAATGTTGTCTGGAAATAGGTATCCCTATTAAAGCGGATAATGTGAAACAAAAAATTGCCAAAGGAAGTGATGCATTCAGAGCTGTAGATTCCTATTTCTAGTTGGCATTCAGATTTGGGAAAACATGGGATTTGATTGATGACATATTTAGCTTGTGGGAGAATATTGGCATAAAAAACCAGAAAGTGAAAAAAAGTAAAGTTGTTCCATGGAGAGGTGGTAAGGCAAGTCCTGACGTCAAGAATATGCCAGAAGACGTGACTATTACACCTTGGATAACAATACAAGGTGTGAAGGATGAAACATTAATAGCTACAATACTATCACGGGTAAATTCAAGTGAATTATCCATGGAGGAAATGTGCAGTGAATTTGAAAAGTAAGTTGATTTTTTTTATGGTACGATGTTTTGTTCTTGAGTTTAACATTTTTTTATGTTCTAAGTATTCTGTTATATTATTATATATGATTGTAAATATAATTTATTGTTACATTGTCTATTCACAAGGTCTACATTGAAGTACAAGAGGAGATGGTTATAATGTTGAATGAGAAGAGTTGGGATGGTGTCAAATGCAACTATCCAAACTCAAGCCCGATAGAAACCTTAAAACAATTTTTTGTTGCATTCAAGAAGATATGTTGAACTACGATACATCCTATTTTATTTATTTTCTAATTCAATTCATTTATATTTTATTACTTATAGAGATAATTTCCATTTGAAGATGCCAAAGAGAGGTACACTGTGGAGTACCAGAGTCCTTCAAAATTCATATCCAAAGAGCCAAAATAAAATGACAGAGACAACGTCTTGCAAACGTTGAACTTGATGATACACTCGATCATTATATTTGGAATGGGCTTGACACTTTGCAATATAAATTCATTTTAGGTGACTGTGCAGACATTGCAAATCTTGTTCCTAAAAAGGAGTACGCACTAGTGATTGCAGATATCCCTCATGGATACAATATCCGAAACACTACTTATGATTGTGAGCCTTATACTTACAAATCATTTAAAAAAATGGTTTCGGGATTTGTAGATGTCACAACATCACCACTATGGATAATTGTTGTTTTCCATTCAAACACACAATTAGGGGGGTTGTTGACATCCTTCAAGAGTAAAGGAAAAACAAGGAAGCAACTTTATTGGTAATATATTTGCATTTTATTATCAAGTTTTTGAATTTATAAATCAATTATATTTATCGATAAGTTAATTAAATTTTTTTATTTTTGTTACAGGAAAAATCCTAATATTCGTAGCTCCAACAACAATCCATTTCTGAGTGATATTGAAAACATACATCTTGCAACTTGGACAAAATATGAGACTTATGAATCTCTTTTAATCAATGAAAAGAGTGGAGGAAAATATAATCAGTTGTTGAGTTATATGTTGATGTATATGTAACTTCGGAATGTATTTCACCCATGTATTGCATATATGTATTTTGTACTCTTATAGAGATGGCATTATTCCTCTATATGGAAGTGTTTGTATTCCTATAGAGATGTTATTATTCCTCTATACGGAAGTGTCATCATTTATATTGTAAGTGTTGTAACTTATACTTGATGGGTTATTAGACCACCTTGTTGGGGTCGGCCCTGTATAAGTCATGTGGGTCGAAGGGTTATTAGACCACCCTATTGGGGGTCGGCCATGTGAATCAAAGGGTTATTAGACCACCAAGTGTGGGGTCAGCCCGGATTAAGTTAACCATGGTTTAAGCTAGACATGTAGGCCCCATTAGTTTATAGGCCAAGATAGAACAAGTATAAATAGAGATCGGGAGATCTCTATTTGATCATTCATTCACACACTTCTCTCATTCAGAAAGTGGTGCACTTGGGAGGAGGAGGCTCTGTTGCTAGGATAAGACTATCTCTTGTATTCTGGTTGTATCATTTCTCTATCTATCTCTGAGGAAGTTATTGGTGTTTTTCAACTTTATGGTTTTCCCCAAGTAAACTCTGTGTCTCTTATGTGCTTGCATTATTGTGTCCATGATTGATATGTTGTACATGTTGTTCTCTCAGTTAAGATCCTAGATCATATTGAAGTAAATTCTGAAAATTAACATGGTATCAAAGCTATCCTAAAAGAAGGCATGATATGGCATGTATGACTCTTGTTGCACTTACGATGCTAGGGCTTGATATAGAAAAAACCAGTCATCGTATCACTTTCTCTATAAATACATTTTGGCGAATTTTTCGGATCTAAAATTGTTACAGGTCGAAGCTAAGATCCCCATGTACCTTGTGTCCAAAGGAAAACCTCTAATTCATTGTACTTTGTGATTTATGATCTGTACAATATAGGGTTTCTGCCTCTTCCAGATCTCAGTCATAAACAGGTGACCTTGGAAAAAAGGTCATAACTTGGGCTAGGAAGCTCCAAATGAAATTTCGTAAAACGTGACAGGTAGTGCATGAACTGTAATTTCTCAGGTAACTTTTTCAGAGGATGAAACTGAACCAGTGATACGTGGCAAGATGTACAAGTTTGCTCTCCTGTTTTATCCCATAAACAGGTCACGTTGTGACACTTGGCATAACTCTCTCTCTCAGAGAATCCAATTGAGGTCAGACCTGTTGGGATGGAAAGATGACAGATCATGCTACTACAAAAAAGGTTTTCAAACTCTATGGACTGAAAAGTGCGGAGTTACACCAGAAACAATCAGGTACATATTTCTGTCAAAACAGAATTATTTTTAAGCACCTTCATTCATGGCTTCCAGAATTTAGGGTTTCGGAGAAAGTTGTAATTTTTTTAATCAGAGAATATGGCTGAATGCTACTCATCAAAATCGAAATTTAGAGACTAAGATCAGAATTTTTGGTTGGGTAGAAGGTCAGGCTTGATCAGACCCTAATTCGGGACTTTGATTGGAAAAGTGGAAAAGTGGAAAATTAGGGCTTCCGCAAAAATAGGAATTTTTGAAATATGTGACCATGGCTGGAAGCTCCTCAGAAAAATAGAATCTTAGAGCTTTGGATCAAACCTTTTGATTGGGAAGAAGGGTGGGCTTTATCAAACCCTATTTCGGGGTCATGTGTAGTGAATCCGGAAGTTTCAAAGGAAAATTTGAGGGGTGAAACTTTGCAATTTTCAAATTATGAGTATACCAGCTTGATCAGCTCATCAAGGCACATATTTCTATCATTTCAGAAGTTTGAAATTCAAAGTTTGAATTTTTAGGGTTTCTCTAACAAACCCTAATCCAGCTCCAGATCCAGTTCCTGCGAATCAAGTGGATTGGGTTAATCCTAGAAGAGAATGGATTGGTCACCTACATAAGTGAAGAAGTTCTTGTTTCAGAGGGAGATGAGGCTAAGGCCTTACATAAGGAGATTACAAGCAATCTCGACATGTATGACTCATCCAGGTATGTTTCGAGATTTGTTCATGATTAAGTTTATGGTATGTTTGTCTTCATGTTATTACGGTTAGTACAATCTTGATTAAATTTAGACTTGTTGTATCACCTTAATAAAATTATGAATGCATGATAGAAGATATTCATTTATTAGGGTGTTGACACTTATGATTGTACTAATGCATTATGGTGTTGTATTAGGTTTATGCTGTCTACTAACATGAAAGGTACACCAAGAAAGACAAATCATGTTCTATTTCAAGAACATATGATCATGATGACATGAGGACAAAGATTCATCCATTGTCATGAATCACTTAGAAGATATATTTGCGAGATATGTATAACTTGGTTCTATAATGGTTAACCTATGAGATATGCAGGTTACTAGCACAAGTCATTGAAGAAGAACAAGAAGACATCATGTGAGTATGTTAGACATAACTAGCTAACATACTAATCCAGGTATGTTTTTCCTATATCAAGTTAGAATCCTACCTTGTGATAGGATCTCTTATAGAAGTATACGTGGCATGATTGATAATGATTATTCATGGGTTTGAGTAATCATGGGTGTAGGCATATTATGTTTCTTACTTTAATTTATGATATGACTAACCATAAGAGTCCTTGAATACTAATGCTTATTATTTCTATTTGAAATGATTATGACTATACATGTTTAAGATTATTGTGTTTTGATAGTATTAATATTATACTAGTGAATGTGTGATTATGTATTAGACCTCAAGGATAACACAATGATGATACTAATAAGCATGCATAGTGATGGATATAAGTTCAAGGACAGGTAATCCAGGAAGCAAATATCAAGAGGGAGCACACTCCAGTTGCAAATATCAAGAAGGAGCACACTCCAGTTGTTCCTGCAAGGAAGCAAAGATCAAGAAGGAGCACACTCCAATTGTTCCTGCAAGGAAGCAAAGATCAAGAAGGAGCACACTTTAGTAGTTTATGCAAGGATGCAGATATTCAGAGGGAGTTGACCACTTCTCACAATCCACATCAGAATGGAGTTGCAGAAAAGAAGCAAAGACTGAGAGGGAGTCAACCCAACAAACAAACAAAGATAAGTATTTGAATCATCATTCCTTGCATATTTTATTGTTTAAATAATATTGTTCAATAATGTATATACTCATGTTCCTAGAATTAGGTTGTGTATTATGTAGTTGCATTGATAAATAGTATGCTACTAATATACATGGGTAAGTGGCCTATGGCACTGTACAACATTCCATTGCTACTTATCTAGAATGAAACCTCTTTGCTGACATGTTGGGAGTTGTGCACACTCTTAACAATGTTCTGGTAGAGATTGGAAGGCATCTAGAAAGTTACGGGATATGGATAAATGTTGTATTGAAGCATTGGCTAAGATAATTGAATGACTGTATGAAATATTTCTTTATGTGTAATAATTTGTGCTGAAAACTATGAGATGTTTTCTAGTCATGCAATTTAACTTGTTGTGTAGGAAAGATCGTATACCATCACCTACAAAAGAAGGACTACAACATTTGTTCGGCAACAAAGTTATCTACTGAAAATATTGGAGATATTGAAGTTCCCAGGATCTGGGAAGAATGCCATGATCGAGGAGTACCAGTCGATCATGAAGATGTTTGGGATGCAGTCCCAAGACCTGAAGGGGAGTCTATAGTGACTTCCAAGAGGATCTACAAGATCAAGCATGCTGCAGGTGGTAGCATAGAGACTTTTGCTCCTGTATCCAGATACACTTCCATTAGATCCGTACTTGCTCTGGCTGCAGTGATGAAATGGAAGATACACCAGATGGATTTCAAGATAGCTTTCTTGAATGGTGTAGTTGAAGAAGAAGTGTATGTGGAGCAGCCACTTGGTTCTGAGACACATGATAGGGAGTCATATATGTGCAGAACTTGGTTTGGTAGGATAGACAGCTTTCTATCTAGTTTGGGATTTACCAAGAGTAAAGCGGATTCCAACCTTTACTACAAGGTTGAGTAAGGCAATCCAGTGATACTACTTTTGTATATGGATGACCTGTTTATTACAGGTGAAGATAGATTGATTGTCGACACGTAGCAGAAGCTTGCTGCCAAGTTCGAGATGAAGAGCTTGGGTATGATGCACTACTTTCTTGGTATGGAGGTGTGGTAGAGTGCAGTTGGAATCTTCCTTGGATAAGGGAAGTATGCAGTAGAGATCCTGAAGAGGTTCAGGATGATGGACTGCAAGGCCATGGCCCCACCTATGGCATCAAACCTGAAGCTTCTCTGTGATGCTTCATCGGAGCCAGTTGATATCACTATGTATCATCAGATGATTGGGTCCTTGATGCACCTGACGAACATGAGACCATATATTTGCTTTGCGGTGAACACATTGATCCA
Source organism: Larix kaempferi (assembly GCA_027924585.1). Taxonomy (NCBI): domain Eukaryota; kingdom Viridiplantae; phylum Streptophyta; class Pinopsida; order Pinales; family Pinaceae; genus Larix; species Larix kaempferi. The sequence continues at coordinate 9,096,047 of BSBM01000264.1, forward strand.
GTTCCTAACGGATCCAAGAGGTGTTCACCTCGTTGTTGTAAAGCATATTCAGAGGTACCTAAAGGGTACAGTTGATTATGGGCTCAAGTATGATGCAAATCAAAAGTTTAAACTACATGGTTATGTTGATTCAGATTGGGTAGGCAGTGCTGCAGATAGCAAGAGCACATCTGGGTGCTGCTTCAGTATAGGATCAGGTGTGATATCTTGGTTTAGCAGGAAGTAGTCCTGCGTAGCACTGAGTATAGCCGAAGCAGAGTATGTTGCGACAGATGAGCAGGTTGCAGATGTATTGACCAATTCATTGGCCAAAGTGAAGTTCGAATAGTTCAGAGAGAGGCTTGGTGTTCTTCAGATCGATGACACTTCAAGGAAGAAGTGATGGAGACATTTGATGTAGCCATTCCAAGCATGTTCGAAGGAGGATCCTTCACATGGCTGTGGATGTAAGTGATGGATGATGAGCATCAGGATGATGCTTCAATTACTGCTCTATATATGCATCACGATGATGCTGGATATGATCAGTTGGATCATTTATATGTATATGTATGTACGCATCATGCTGGATGCTGGATATGATCAGTTGGATCATTTATATGTATATGTATGTATGCATCATGTTGGATGCTGGATATGATCGGTTGGATCATTTGTATGTATTTGTATATGCATCATGTTGGATGCTTAGACCATGTATCTGTATATGTATCAGGAGGATACTGTGTATGATCAGGTAGATCATGTATGTTGATATGTATCAGATGGGTACATTGTGTGGATCATGAATCTGTGTATGTATCAAGTGGATACATTGTATGATCAGGTAGTTCATGTATGATTATATGTATCGGGTAGATACTTGGTATGCATCAGTTGGATGTAGTGTATGATCAAGATGATCATAGATGACGAGCTTCAGGATGTTGCTCCAGATGACATGCAGCAGGATGTTGCAGTGATGATAATCAAGATGATCATGTGTACATCAGGATGATGTATGATGAGTATCAGGATGATACTTTGTGGTCATGGATCAGGTTGTGCAGATGAGCATGTCTGGGAGATCCCATAGGTCAGAGTTGTGTACCCGTAACAGCCTGGGATGCTCTTTCGAGACATTGCTCTGGGAGGACATGTAATTTGTGCCCTGGGAGATTTCAAGTCGGCGTTGTGTACCCATAACATCCTGAGATGCTCTTGCGAGGTTTTGTCCTGTGGCATGTAATTTGTGCCCTAGGAGATTTCAGGTCGGAGTTGTGTACCCGTAACATCCTGAGATGCTCTTTCGAGGTTTTTCCATGACCACATGTAATTTGTGCCCTGGGAGATTTCAGGTCGGAGTTGTGTACCCGTAACATCCTGAGATGCTCTTGCTAGGTTTTGTGGTGACCACATGTAATTTGTGCCTTGGCAGATCCTTCAGGTTGGAGTTGTGTACCCGTAACATCCTGGGATGCTCTTTCGAGGTTTTGTGGTGGGGTCACATGTAATAAGTCCTGGAGATCTGGACAGGATGAAAAAGGCCTCAGATGCTCTTTAGGGTTCTTGCTAGTCAAGAGACTCTTTTAAGGTTTTGTGACGCACATAATAAGTCCTGAGAATTCCAGAGTATGGTCAGTGATGATGAATACCTGCAGGTGGTGGGCCTACATCTAGTATGAAAAAGGACTGGCTCTGTAGAACTTCCTATGACGAGTAGATTTAGAGATTGATTGAGATAGCAGCAGTAGTGACGATGACGATGATTCAAGGATGATGATTCGCTGATGATGATCCAGAGAAGAAGACTTGTGCTAGCAGACCTGTGTCGAGAAATACCTTCCTAGTTAAGAGGGAGTGTTGATGTATATGTAACTTCGGAATGTATTTCACCCATGTATTTCATATATGTATTTTGTACTCCTATAGAGATGGCATTATTCCTCTATACGGAAGTGTTTGTATTCCTATAGAGATGTTATTATTTCTCTATACGGAAGTGTCGTCATTTATATTGTAAGTGTCGTAACTTATAATTGATGGGTTATTAGACCACCTTGTTGGGGTCAGCCCTGTATAAGTCATGTGGGTCGAAGGGTTATTAGACCACCCTATTGGGGGTCGACCATGTGGGTCAAAGGGTTATTAGACCACCAAGTGTGGGGTCGGCCCGGATTAAGTTAACCATGGGTTAAGCTAGACATGTAGGCCCCATTAGTTTATTGCGTAGGACAGAACAAGTATAAATAGAGATTGGGAGATCTCTATTTGATCATTCATTCACACACTTCTCTCATTCAGAAAGTGGCGCACTTGGGAGGAGGAGGCTCTGCTGCTAGGAGAAGACTATATCTTGTATTCTGGTTGAATCATTGCTCTATCTATCTCTGAGGAAGTTATTGGGTTTTTTCACCTTTATGGTTTTCCCCAAGTAAACTCTATGTCTCTTATGTGCTTGCATTATTGTGTCCATAATTGATATGCTAGGAGAAGACTATATCTTGTATTCTGGTTGTATCATTGCTCTATCTATCTCTGAGGAAGTTATTGGGGTTTTTCACCTTTATGGTTTTCCCCAAGTAAACTCTGTGTCTCTTGTGTGCTTGCATTATTGTGTCCATGATTGATATGCTGTAGATATGTTGTACATGTTGTTCTCTCGGTTAAGATCCTAGATCAGATTGAAGTAAATTCTGAAAATTAACATTATAATGTCGTGGTAAAAAAAATTAGCATATGAAGAAAGGGATTTGAAAGGAGTGACTGTAAACATCTATCAAAAGCACAAGCATTGATTAATTATCTCATAGATACATTTTCAAGAGAAGGATATTGGGTCTTAGATTTGTTCTCGGGTTCAGGTAAACTTTCTCATATTACATATGAAAGCATATTTCAAGTTTTATTGTTTTTTTTATTCTTCACTATTTTATTGTTTTAAAGTATGCTTCTTTATGCTATTTGACTTAACTTTATTTTTGTTTTTGGTGATTAGGTACAACAATAGCATGCTCCTTACAGAAAGGAACAAATTGCATATCCATTGATAATGATCCACTGCAATGCAATTACATCAAGCAAAGAGTTAATGATATTCAAGTTCTTCCAGATGAACTGCAAGAAGTTGGTTTAAAGAAAGGAGAGTCTAGTGAAACACTTGTGGCAAAGATGTCAAAAGAGCCTCAACCCCCATTAGGAGGGATGTTTGGAAAGGAGCACTTTGGGTATCTTGCAGACATAGAAGACCCAATGGAAGAGGACATTGATGTCCCTGAGGAAATCCAAGCTCGAGAAAATTCCAACTTCGATGAAGAATTTGGCTTGCATGATATTGTTGATTAGTTTCATGTCTTGAAGAAAATGCTAAATTTGACCATTTTTTGATAAGATATATTAGTAATGTTTTGAATTTCAGACTTTATTTTAGAAATAAAATTTATATATATAATGTTTTTAATATGTTTTTTACAAATAAATTGTATGGTTTTTCTTGAATTTATGTGGATCGTCACTTTTCGGAAAATAATATGAAATAGTATCATTTTTATACAAAAAATATCTGAAAATTCATTGAAAATGGTTTTAAATGTCTTTATTTTCTAGAATTTTTTACAAATTTGTCAATAAAAATGTCTTATTTTATAGAAAAAATTGCAAAATGTATATGTTTTTCATTATAAATTGCATAAAAATGTATGCTATTTTGTTAAATTTCTAAAAACACACTTAAAAATATAAATTAAAAATATTTTACGACAAAGATAATTCAAATGCCCCAAAAAATGCCCCAAAATGAAAATGTGTGATACTGGTGTTATCACTCAGATTTTCCTTGGGCTGTATCAAGGAAACCCCGAGGTAACCTATTTCAAACCAATCTTTAGACTGAAAGTTGGCCTCCTTCAGCTAGATAGGGCTCTCTCAACAAATCTACCATCCAATGTCACCACGACAGCAGTTTGACAATAAACTCAATGGCCAAATGTATAAAATAAATAAAAACTTAAGGATTTTTAATGAGGTGCTTAGATAAACAGGAAAGGGATACCATTGGGCAATGGAGTCGAGAAACAGAAAAATAATAGATCAGCAACCAAACAAATGTTTCATACAAAGGCAAGATAGCTATTTTATCACAATCAATAAGATTTTGCAGGTGACAAGGAAAGAAATAAAGACAGTCCACTAACAATGGGCATCAATTTTCAAATGAATCCACTGTTAATTTTGGAGAAATAAATGGATACTCAAATGCGGATAAATCGAGCATAGAACATGAATCTCAATCTATATGAACGTTCATCTAATCATAGAAGAAAATGACATAATGAAAAGCATGACAAAGAAAGTAAACATGCACATGTAGAGAAAGGGAAAAGGTATAGATTGTAATTTTGAAACAACACATGAATCTTTGATCAAAAATCTGCTCAGTTCTGAAATCTTTATTAATTTCTGGAGACAACTTCGAAAACCCAGAACGAGCTCCTTCCTACTGAAAATCCCCCTTTACATGTTTTTTACATATCAATATATAGAAAGACGGCCTATACCTAATCTTGAATTCAAAACCTAACTGAAACTCTAAAAATAGAAACAGTTACAACTTATATTTTTTTTTTTTTCAAGAAGTAAATTTGCTGAAAAATGGGCTTCAAAGCCCTAGCTGTATATCTTAGCTAGAGATAGCTATGTACATTTTGAGAGAGTTTTTGTAATTGGGAATGTGTTGAAGAAAAGCCTCTTTCAGTTTCTGAAAATTCTTCTTCATTTGGAAGAAACAGCTCTTTGAAGTTAATGACTAAAACAGTAAACTGAAATTCTGGAAAATTGCCCCCTAAAGATGACTTCGATTCTCTTAACCCATAACACTTGTGCAAATTATGAGAGAGGTTATTGGAGAATGTCTTTTGCTGAATAAAAACCTCTCTCGGTTTCCTCAAATGCCTCCAGGTTTGGTGGAAACAGCTGCTGAAAATGGTGACTAAAACAATCATTTCCTGAAATAAATGAAATTTCATAAACAATTTTCCTGTGAAAACAATCCACTAGTTTTTTCCCCACGGTTTTGATTGCTCCCCGTGGTTTTGGATTTTCAAATCTTGGAAAATATTTTCATCTTAAATATTTCCATTCCTATTTTTACGTGATTTCTTTCCAAATAAATTACCCAAAAATCCCATGTTATAACATATGTTTTAAACTTTTGGGCAATGTATTATTTTCTCTCCGCAACCATTAGGTAGTGGTTTACCTTACCACTTCTCAGACTAGCGGAATAATATGCTAGTGACACGTGGTAAAAGTAAAAACCATGGTAAATATTGCTCACCACCCTCATCATTTTAACCCCGAGCTAGTTGAGTGAGCGGAATGAATGGTAGCCGCTTATCCAAACTTTGTCTTTTTCAAAGTTTTAATTTGACATTTTTTGAGATTCGTGCCAAGACTTTGGTGATTGGGTTTCAATATTAATATAAAATATTTATATTAATAACTATGAACTTTTAAATTTTTAAACAAAGACTTGGGCATTTTGGAGATCCGCCATCTTTTAGCCATTCCACCATTTTAGAGCTTCACTAACTATTTTAGAGATTCACCAGTGCTTTATCCGCCTAATTTACCATATTGGCCAAATTTAGAAGCCCTGTCAATTCATTTATATGATCTGCTAAATATAGAATTTTTTCACTAGCTCCTGGTCACAGCCTTTGATCTTTTTCTGCCTTGATCGTGACCGTTGATTACTTTATATGATATTACAAAGTACTTTATTTAATTCTTTAGCTCTTCTTTGGTGTGGCCAATGGTCATATGGATCATTTTTGGGGGGGGGACTTGGTGTCTTCCTCACCGAACTTAGGAGATATCACAACCAATTTTTTGGATTGCAATCTTTCATTCACATTAGAAAAATACTGTGCTAACAACTGGTATCAACCCTTTTTGAAACAAAGATAAAAATAGCTACTAAAATTAGGAGAGGGGAAAACGAGAACTGTGTCGAGTTCTCATTTCATAGTATAAGTGGTTATCCGTATTTGTGTCAACTTGTGGAAGTTGAATGACGTTTGTCTACATGATCCTTTTCCACCATCATTCACAGACGAAGTACTTGAAAGTGTTATAGGTCAGGAAGCCTACTCCTTTACAGATGGATTCTTTGGGTATCGTCAAATAAAGATTGCTAACGAAGATCGACATAAGATGACATTTGCTGGAGAGTGGGGTTGTTTTCAGCACACAGTAATTCCTAAAGAATGGTCCTGCAATTTTTTCACGGGTAGTTGTCGCTACATTTAAGGAATTTATTCATAAGTTTCTGGAAGTATATTTTGATGATTCGACAGTTTATGGGTTTTTTTTTGTAAATAAAAAGATTATATATTACTGCTTAAAAAGAGTACAGATCTTGTCACATAGTTTGGTCAAAAACATAGACATTCCCAGCCGAGATCAGCCAAACAAGAATTCATACACCGACCAGACATATCAAACATAACCTGAGATATTCCCGCCAGAACACCCGCCAAACAGGAATTTGACATAGACATGGATAGTAATGTTCAAATCCCTCATCAGCTAAACCATACAGAATTACCATCTGGTGTATATGAAAAACAAAAAACAGAGTTCTAAAAACATCGAAAGATAACCCAAAACATAGAGCCTAATCAATTGTGACAGTAGGAGGACCCCTACCAGCGTTAGCCAGGATCTGTTGTGGTCCAGTCGGCTGATTCTAATCTTTGACAGCATTCCCTGCACTCCTTGGAGGACTCTTGGTGCCACCATGAGCATTGCCACCATGCTCTCCATCACCCTTCCCCTGAATGACAAAGGTGAGACCAATTTTCTTGGCAATGGCATCTAGTTTCGAATGCATCACCCGGCTGTCCAAATTATGGGCCTTCCTGGACCTACCGGTTCTTCATCCCCTCTGTTATTGTTGAACGAATCCATCAAAACATGCGCCATCATATTCTTGGTAACCCAGTAAATCATGAGGTTTCGCTCGTAGATAGAAGCGCGACTGGCCATGGTACCAGGGCCTGCTACGCAATCTTCAATTTCACAGCAGACTTCCTTAATTGGAAGACTCTGAACAGTATCCCATAGTTCCTTCTCAACACCCTCTATTTCTTCCCTGACTAATGGGGGGATAGGACCACGGAAGAAAGAAGCAGAATCCTGAAGGAAAGACTTGGACGAGGCGCGAGTCACATGGCCCACCCGAACGCTGCCCTGCGCAGACAATTCTCCTCCAGCAAGATTCCCACCATCCCTAGAACCCTTTGGCTTCGTGGTATTATACCGACGTTTTGGGGCCATTATGGAATCCTCCAAAATTTCAGGTGGTCCGACCCAAAAAAACCATCCATGCTCACACTCAACAATGCTTTGAATACTATCACTAAACCAGCAAGCAGGCGGAGCAATAGAGAGAATGATGAGAGTGCGAGAAAAACCAGCCTTATTTGAAACCTGAAACGTCATCATGGAGAAAACTGCGAGTTGATGGACTTCCGTCACTGAGTACGGGAAATCCCTCAGTAGGTTTAAGAGCCCACAAAAGGTAATGAGAAATGTGCTGGTGAGGGTACATCAAAATCATCCCCCGGCCTTTTCACCGAATTTGCCACACTTAAGGCTGAGCCCGAACATGTCAGCCACAGTAACCAACAGTGCGACAGGCATCATTCAAATTGGGAATGATCCAGAACATGGGGCTCCATCATTACTTCCCCCATCCACCTACTATCAGTAGCCTGGATAGTGGACACCTGTTCTGTCAGCTGACAACATCCCTCCAGATCAGCTTATGCTAGGTGACAACATGTCCAGATCCATTCAGCATGACGAAAATCTACCATGGATCCAATCGATAGGGCATTGCTAGCCTCTATACCTTGATTCGCAAGGAAATCTACCACTTTATTGGCTTCTCTTTTAACATGGGAAAAGGAAATAGCTGTCAGATTGGAAAGAAGCTCCCTTAGGTACTCCAAATGGGCCAAGAGACACTAGCTGGAGGACACTTTCTCCGAGGATTGGCCGTGTAGAATTTTCTTTTCCATGTGGACTAGAATCAGTGAGTCACCTTCCATGATCACGAGAAACCATGCTTTCGAGAGAATCAATTTAAGACCCTAGATAAGGCCTTCAAGTTCTACAGAATTGTTGGAATCATGGCCAATAGATCCAAAGAAGACCTTCAATATGATGCCTGAACTATTCTTGCAAACTCTGTCGAAACCCGATGGGCCCAGATTACCCTAGGAGGCACCATCAAAATTGATCTTGAAACCAGGAGAAGGGGGAAGATACCATCGAACTGGAATTTCCAGTCTACAAACAACCACTCTCCTTCTAAGCCCATCAAGGTCATACTGGCTTAAACCCCACCCGGCAGCAATGTGCAGATCCCCTGGGGATAGGTCTTTATCCTTGTCAGTCCATTGTTGGATCCTCATCGTTTCTATCATATTTTTGACCATATTCATCCACACAACCTCCTCCTTGTGGGATTTATCCCTGAAGATGCGTTCATTCCTCTCTTTCCAGATTGTCCAGGTCACCATACCCAGGAAAAGCTGCCATAGAGTTCCAATGATGGGATTCGAGAAAGCTTTTAGATCCCAAAACTTGAGAGTTTGATCGGGATTTCTTCTGACCCAGTGACTTCTCCTAAAAATATTTTCCCCCTTATCCCAAAGCGATTATGAAAACAAACATGAATCAAGAAGATGATCAACATTCTCCTCCGAGTTTAAACAGAGAGGACAATGGGAAGGCCCATGAATCCCTCGCTTCCTCAAATTTTCGCTAGTCAAAATCCTTTTCCACACTACTAACCAGCAAAAAATAGTAATTTTGGGCCATATATTCATTCCCCAAATTTTCCCCCATATTTTCTCCACTTCCTCCTCATCATGAAGGAAAATCTCGTATGCTTCTTTAATACTGAAAGTTCCTTTCTGGGAGGACCACCACCTGAGTTTATCAGAGGAAGTATTTGTCCTGACGAAACGTTCCTGCAACAGCAAATCAAAAGAGGATAGATTCGCAGCCGAGTTAGTTTCATCCCAACTCTAAGCATGAAGCCAAGTCCTATGTCCTTCCTGAGCATTGTGATCCCAGTAATGACTGACATTAGTTTTTCCAGCAGCTATTCCACGATCCCTAATGGTCTGCCACCTGGGATCTTCCCCGAGCTTGGGGAGCTGGTTCCGAGAATCATCCCAGAAATTGGCTAACTCTCCATTGTGAATTTCACAAAAGCAATAGTCATGAACAAGTTTTCTACCTGAGAAAGCTTTTAACTAGATGTGAGATCCCTGCTTTTCCTCATTATATCTGATTAAATGCCCCAAATATATATATCCCTAGCATATTTGATATGCCACAACCTTGCCCAAGGTTCTGTTCTGTGATTGCACCATCTCCACCATATTTTGGCACCATAAATTTCACTCAAAATTGCAGGGTCTCTCATGCCAAGACCTCCCTTTATCTTTGGTTTACAGATGTCCAACCAACCAACGTAAATTTTTCCTTAGCTTCCCTGCATCCCCACAGGAAAGACCTCCGAATGCTTTGAATTTCCTTAAGAATAGAATTGGGAGCCGAAAGCATCGAGAAAAAATAGACTGGCAAAGCTTGGAGGATAGTTTTGACCAAGATCGATCGACTGGGAAGGTTTAGGGGACGAAGAGTCCAACTAGCAAGTTTTCTTTTCATTATGTCTAACAGTTCCTACCATGAAACCTTGCGAATCGTTCCTTCATCCAACGGAACTCCAAGATATTTGGTGGGGAAGGTTCCACGGGTGAAGCCAAGATTTCTTATAATGTTGCGTTGGGTCGGGACCGGAGTGTTGATTAAAAACACCTGAGATTTGCCAGGATTTACTTCCATCCCAAAGGCCTTCGCAAAGAGCACAAGACAATTTTTGAAGGCCATGGCCTCTTGGACTGAAGGGTTCCCTATTAGCATGGTGTCGTCCACAAACTACTAGTGCATCTGTTTATCCATACCTTCATGGAGCTGAAGCCCACGAATACCACCACCTCTAGCTTGGGACTGCAAAATTTTACTACTGCCATTAGGATAAAGAGAAAAGGAGAGAGAGGGTCCCCTTGCCTGATACCCCTAGAAGCCTGCAGAATCCTAGTAGGAGATCCATTTAGGAGGATTGAAAAAAACAGGGAAGAGACCAGATTCATAATCCAGGAAATCCACCCCCTGTTGAAACCAAAAGCCTCCTGAATGCATCGCATATATTGCCAATTGATTTTATCTTAGGCCTTGGCTATATCTAATTTAACAAACATACCCGGTTTCTTGGTTACCTTGATGGAGTGCATGGTCTCTTCAACCAAGATGATGCCATCTACAATTTGTCTGCCTTCCAAAAATCCTGATTGCTCTGGACTGATCAAGGTGGGGAGAAGGGGTTTGAGCCGATAGGCAATAACTTTGGATATAATTTTATAGATCACATTGCACAATGTTATCGGTATGAACTTACCTGGAGAATCAGCACCTTCCTCCTTTGGGATGAGAGATAAGAAGGTGGCATTGAAGGATTTCAGCACCCCCACCACAACATCTCGATTCTTCCACAATTTGGTGAACCTCCGACTTGATAAGGTCCCAAAAGAAGTGGAAAAAGTTTGAGGTAAAACAATCAGGCCCCGGAGCTTTCCCTAAAGCCATCTGATTCATTTCATCCTCCACCTCCTGCATAGATACAGGTTTACTCAACATCTCATTTTGTTCTTGAGTGACAAGGAGAGGGATGAGGCGAGAGATCCTAGTAATGTCATGACTCTGATCAGCTCTATCTTCTTTTAGGATAGTCTCGAAATGGTGGACAAGTTCCTCTTCAATTTCTTCTCTGGTGTCCACCTGAGCCCCATTAGATTTACGAATCTTGAGGATTTTTTATCTGTGTCTGTTTTGGATGACCGATTTATGAAAAACTTTATGTTTCTCTCGCCTTCCTAGAGCCACTGGATATGAGATTTTTGCTTCCAGTAAGTCTCTTCTTGCCTTTCCCAAGCTTCAAGACGCTCTAGAAGGCTATGTTCCTGTTCTCTTAATTCCTCATCCCACCCCGACTCCATGCCCTTCCTTTGGATGAGATCAAGGTCTTCAATCAGCTTCTTTTTGTCCTGAAAGATATTGCCAAAATCCTCCATGTTCCAGGTACGAATCTTAGATTTCAGAGCCTTCAATTTCTGCTGGAATTGATACATTTCAGATCCTGTCAGGGGAACCAGCTCCTTCCACCATTGTCCCACCAAATCCTTGAAATCCTTGTGGTCCAACCAAAATTTCTCAAATCGAAAGGTCTGAAAAGGTTGTTGATCGAAAGATCCCAAATCAAGAAGACAAGCCAATGATCAGAACTAGTCGTTGGGAGAACACTGGTGTTGACCTCGCCATCCCCAAAAGCAATATCCTCTGTGGCTAGGAATCTATCAAGCCTGGACGCCACCAGGTGAGTCCCACCCTGCTTGTTGTTCCATGTGTACCAACCTTTTCTAGTTTCAACGTCGATCAACGGGCTAAGGATTAGAATATCACGGAATGTCTCATGAAATCTGTCCAACGTCCTTCTTCCGCCTTTCTTCTCATCCAAGGAAGAGATCAGGTTGAAATCCCCACCCACAATCCAAGATCCCTCTGAAGCCTGAGCAAAAACCCATGAGAGAAAGTGGAGGAAGAACTCCTTAAAAGGAGCATCACTTGGACCACAGATATTGACCAAAGTACCAGATACTACAGTCATTCACGGAGAAATCACAGATCATGGAAAACCTGTTGGCTCTCCAGTTAGTTAACAAAATGGATCGGGGTTTCCAAAGGACTGCTAAACCCCCGTCCATACCAAAGGCATCGATTTCCATAACCTCATAACCTTTCCATATTCTTTGCCCTATTTTCTCTAGAGTTGCATAGGAACATTTGGTTTCTTGCATAAAGAGGACATCAGGATTCTCTTGCTTCACTTTCCTAGCGAGAGATTTTATTTTCCGAGGGTGATTGCACCCCCTAATGTTCCAGGATACTATCTTCATTGAGTAACTCTATTGACATCAAAAAAGGAAGCCCTGATTGTCGGGTACTTCCTTGACTCAATTAGCTTAACTCTGATTTCTGTTATCCGCTGCTTGTTTGATTTTCTTCCCCATTTCAAGTCCTCCGCTGGTGACTTGCGTTTATTCCCCGACTGTGCGTCTACCCAAATGCCCAATTTCTGACTAGATTTGGTCTTGATGATTGCTTCCTGGAGCAGCTCCAATTGTCTTCTAGAAACATACCCCTTCCCCTTTTCCACACTTTTTCAAGCTCATCCAAGTCTAGTTCCCCCAAATATACTTCCTCCTCGCCATCCTCCTCCATGGATGTTGTTAGGTCTTCTTGATTTGTGTCCTGGATCAGTGTATCCATGGCTTCGACCACTTTTGTATCCATGGTTTCCTTCTCTCCCTTTCGGATCTCACCTTCATTAGTTACCTCCTCCAAGATCTGGAAAGGATTTTTGCTAGTCGAACCACTGTCCACCTTTTCCTTCCCTTTCTGATTATTATCACCAGATCTGTTCTTTCGGCGATTGCGGGCCTAAGTAAAACCTTCCTTATCCTTATTCCCTTCTTGATAAGATTGGGATGGAGGTTTCTCCTGGCTGGTTCGTGGGAATTTCCTACCAAAATGACCATATTCATGGCACAACCTACACCTAAACAGTAGTTGTTCATAATCAATCAGTTGGATCCATTCTTCATCTTCCCAGTTCAGGTTGATGGCTTCTAGGAGGTCCTTAGAAAGATCCATGTAAACACAGATCCGGGCACACGCCGTGTACCTTTGTTGTTTTGTCTGTTCTGCCACTTTTACAAATTCTCCAAGGGAATTGCCAATGTCTTTCAATATTTCCATATCCCAAAATTCGCATGGAAGAGAGTACAGTCGGATCCAAACCGGAGCCACCTCCAAGTCCTCAATATCTGGATTGAAGCGTTCTTTCCATGGTCTGAGATATAATCCAGCTGAAAAGAAAAAATAAGGACCCCCCTCTAGCACTCCATCTCTATCTTCCACATTGAAAAAGATTATAGTGAAGAAACCCTTTGCCCCCAGATGTAAATCATACTCCCCTTTTGGGTTCCAGGAGCTCTTGATCCATCTGACTAGATCTTTCTCCCGTGGCTAGATCCCAATAAACTTACCAATCAACACCTTCTCCTTCCACTGTTCCACTTTCTCTCTGACTTTCTCTGCATGGATCTGGATGGTTGGGATCGCAAGGGTTTTGGGAAGGCAACCCCCCGGCCCCAGCCTCTGTTTCACTCCTTTCTCTCGATCTTCCACTTCACCAGGATTTGTTTCCTTTCCATAACCCGTGGATGTCAATCCCACAAACGTCATGGTCTGGGGAATCTAGCCGTTCTCCCGCAGGGAATGCAGCCCCTACTGCAGGCTCTTCTGACAACTGCAGGAAACGCACGCTGCGCCAAACCCTAAACTCCTGCGCATCCTCTAATTTTGATTTCTACGTATTCGATCAATTCGACAATTTATGGGTTACTCAAGAATCATATTGATAATTTGAGGTTGATGTTAGAACGTTGTTGACAGTATCAAATATCTTTGAATCCGAAGAAATGCATATTATGTGCTCCATTTGGTATATACTAGTACATGTAGTTTGTAAGCAAGGTTTGTTAGTGGATCCTGCAAAGATTGTTATTCTAGTTGATCTACCTCCACCTACTTTAGTTTGACAATTGATAACAACTCTGTGTCACACACGATATTATAGGAAGTTTATTAAAGGCTATGCTTAGAATATAGCGCCGATGGAAAATTACTCAAGAAAGATGCAAAGTTTCATTGGAACGAAGAACGCCAGCAGAGTCTAGACACATTGAAGGAAAAGATGGCTACATCACCTATTCTGGTATATCTTGATTGGAAAAAAGAATTCCATGTCCATGTCGATGCTTCATCTGTCGCTCTGGGTGCGGTACTTGCTCAGCCAAGTGAGGGTTATATCGACCACCCTATTGCATTTTCCAAAAGGAAGTTGTCCACTGCATAAATAAATTATACTACGACGGAAAGGGAAGGACTTGCTATGGTGTACGCATTACAAAAGTTTAGGCACTACTTGTTAGGCGGTCATTTTAAGATGTTTACAGACCATTCTGCTTTGAAGTACTTGGTCAACAAGCTAGTGTTGGGGGAAAGATCTGTCGATGGTTGTTCTTGTTTCAAGAATATGACTTTGAGATCATTGTAAATCCCAGGAGGTTGAATGCGAGCCCCGACCATCTGTCGAGGTTAGAAACAAACAAAGAACTGACTAGTTTAGAGGATAACCTTCCAGATGTGCAGATATTTTCACTAACAATGGTTGATGACTACTTTCAATATATTGTGACATTTTATCTACAGGAGCACCACCAGAAGGATATACGACAGCTTAGAAGAAGCAGTTGGTAGCCAAGTCCGCAAATTATCAGTTGATAGTCGGCCAGTTGTATAAGCTAGGACCAGATGAAGTATTGAGTCATTGTGTTTTGGAGCATGAGCAACCAATTATTTTATCTGAGGCTCATAATGGAGTGGTTGGAGGTCACTATGCAAGGAAATCTAAATCGCATAAGATCTTAAGAGAAGTATTATGGTGGTCGGCCCTTCACAAAGATGCTAAAGAATATTGCCAAAACTGTGACATATGTCAAATAATTGGGAAGCCATCGTGGAGGGATGAAATTCCATTGGTACCTTGGGTTATGTTGCAAGCTTTTGAAAAGTGGGATATTGATTTTGTGGGACACATCAATCCACCTGGGAAAAGGATTGGTGTGAGGTATATTATCACTGCGATGGATTATCTTACACGGTGGACTGAAGCTACACCAGTACGAGATTCCACTGCTGCGATTGCTGTGAGATTTCTATTTGAGAATGTCATTACAAGGTTTGGTTGTCCTTGAGTTCTATTAAGTGATCAAAGTGCACATTTTGTTAACAAAACTATAGAGACCCTTACTGAAGAATTTCAGTTCTATCATCAGAAGAGTACTCAGTATCATTCGTAGGAAAATTGAACTGTTGAAGCATTCAATAAAATCTTGGAACATGCACTAACCAAAGTCTATAATGTGAACTACGACGACTGGGACTTGGGGATCCCTGCAATCTTGTGGGCCTATAGAATAATGTGTAAAAGGTTGATAGGTCAGACACCTTTCAAGTTGGTGTATGGACAAGAGGTTGTAATGCCTATGGAGTATATTATCCCCAGTTTAATAATCATTGATTTCACAGGTATGTATGATACCGGTGTTATTGAAGAACAATTAGCGCAGTTACTTAAGTTGGAGGAAGACAGATTTGTCGCAGGATTCCATCAATAGGTATAGAATCAAGAAAAAGCGTGGCATGATCGCCACATTACTAAGAAGCATTTCCAGCAAAGAGACATAGTTCTTCTTAATGACAACAAATTTTTCAAACATCCTGGTAAGTTACGGATGCATTGTCTAGGGCCATATATTATTAATTTTATCACCGAGGGAGGCGCAGTATAGCTATAGAAATTAGACGGAGAACTCCTCCAAGGTTTGGTGAATGGAAGCCGGCTGAATCCCTAAAGGGACAATCGTGCCATTTCGAAGTGAATATGTTTGATTGCATGCTTGTATAAAAATAATAAAAAATAAAAAATAAAAATTTGTTGTCGTTTAGAAACCCCAATTTTATTTTATGTCGTAGTCGTTTGTGTCGTAGTTAATCGTGTTGATGTACAGTTTTTTCGAAGCTTTCTGGAAACCCCAAGTTACCATCATGTCGAAGTTGTTATGTCGGGGGTCTTTCTGTCGAAGTTCCATAGTTGTCAATTGCAAACCCCAACTCCCCAGTGTGTCGAATTTTTTCATGTCGGAGTTGGTCATCTGTCGAAGTATTATTTCTATCTCTCGGAAAACCCAACTTCTTATTTGTGTCAAAGTTACATTTCCTTGGGAATTTGGTTGTCTATCGCAGTTATGCCTGTCAAAGTTCCTAAGTGATCAGCCTGTCGAAGTTACAGTTATTAAGCATTTATTGTTGCTTTATGACAGGTTTAGTGGCGGCGTTAGTGGGATTTTTGAATTAATTGTCGAAAAGACTAAAGTGTGTGAAGATATACGTTGCTGCCACCACCATCATTGGAAGATCGAATAACATTTATTTCACCTTGGGAATGACAGACGAATTGCACACAGGGGATAAACTTAAAAATCTTTCCCATCCCTCGCTCGTTATTCATTGTGACTTGAGCGATTGCAGTAGAGTGAAGAAACCAGAGCCGAGCTTTCTGTGTCGAGTGATTTTGAAACTGTAAGGTATCAAAATGAAGGTCGATTTGTCAGCTGGTAGTGAGGCTCAAGGTTATGTCGAGGAGGTTCCAATGCCAGGCTCTATCTCTGCGAGCCTGGAGCGACCTAAAGTACTCTCCCCATATATTCCTATCAATGTCCCAAGAAAAACACGACATACAAATCGTCCAAACCCAGAGCCGAGGACAAAGGCATGCCATGATGATGGAGCATCTACGTCAGGCTCTATGAATTTATTCCCAGAATATGTCCCACCACAGAATTCGAGTGCCAAACCAGTAAAGTTGCCAAAGAATTAGAGGTACCAGTTGGACACGGTACCAGTCCCGAAGGATGTCCTCGTACAAGGATATACTTTGAAGAACATTACGAAGCTGTCGTATGCATACTATGACGTTGCCAAGTTCGCTGAGTTCAATTATACACATTACATGCAGCTTGTTGTTTTAGCAGAAGTCCATCCGATCGAGTTGGAACCGCAACCGTGGGTTCCTGGCATGGCCAGAGCTAGTATTTTTCTGTTGCTACATCTTCCACATTTCGATCGCACTCTGGAGACAAACGCATGTGTGAATCAAATGCTATTATTCTTGTATGGAGGCTGCCTATGGTTGGAAACCAAGGTGTCCATTGATACAAATTTGATTGCTAACATCACGGGTTTACCTAAGGTTGGAGTGGACCCGTCACAGTTTTTCGTTGGGAAAGAACGAGACCAGGACCTAGCAACACCAATGAAGGAGAGTATAATCTAACGAAGAGAAACAGGGGCTTAGACGTAGCCTCTATCAGCGACCAATGGGTATGATTCACTACAAAGTTTTTATCTCCCAAGTTGCTACGCAAGAATCGACCAAACTAAGTCACTGTTTCTATCATTGTTGCGGCAGAGCAATGTGCCCAAGGAGTACAAATGAATTGAGCCACATTTCTACTTAATGAGTTTCTTGCAGATTGTGCGAATGCACAAGACAACGGCTCTCCATTTACATATTCTTGGTCGTTGTTGTTGATATCATTTGTGGGTTGGGAAGAGCCAACAAATTATCAAGGTATGCAACCAATTGGCCCATGCCAAGTCTCGAGGTATATGAACTTATCCTATTCTGATATAAGGAGCCAATAGCGGGACATCAACGTATCATTGTATCTGCAGTTGGAGGCATTGAGATATTATGTGGTTCAAATACCACACATTGACGAAGTCGTTGTGGCTAAGTATCGTGGTGTGGCGAAGTTCGAATCCGAACCCCACCACATGTATGTGCAAGTGAGAAGGGACCCACACCAACAATGGTTAGTGATGGGGTTCAAACTATCTCGTAAAGAAATTGATACAATGATTCAAGAATGGCCACCGAAGTGGCAAGTACCAATTGACCCCAAAAACATATCACCATATCAGTCGTAGCAAGAACAATGATGGGAAGGAACATCCGACCAGCAGCAGACAAGTTAGAATACACAGCATACTGAAGGCAAGGGTGATGAACAAGAAGACCAAGAATCAAGTCAAAACCCCACTGATCTGGATATGGGGGACAAGCAGAAGGTGGAAACATCTAGACAAGCAGGAAGGAAAAAGCAGAAATCCCAGTGATCTGATCATGTTCAAGAGTTAACGAAGAGGTCAGAACAGTACAGTTATTCAGTGGCATCACTGATGTCCTGGATACGTTGTGCCAAGAAGTGAAAAAGATCCACATTTTGACTTCGTCGCAGGTCGAAGTTGCGCAAGAGGAAGAAATCCAAGACCAGAAAGTTGCACTTCCTTTGATGGAAGGGGTGGTTAAAATCTTTCCCATAGCACTACGTTTTGATGAATTAGGCACAAGTGTACAGATTCCACAAATCGAGTATGTGGACTTAAAATTATCTACGTTACCACTTTATGTATTGCATCAGTTGCAGGAAGGCATCGCGAAGGAAGTAAACTCAAGGGAGAGTCCCCTCTTAGATTTAATGAAGGGTTATAAGAATTAGGTTGTTGCATTGAAATATTTAAATGTTGAGCTTCAGCAAGATAAGGACCTGTTGCGACAAGAAAAGATCAAAGTTCAGGAGGCGGTTGAGGTTGCATGTCACACATTCCCTGAAGCATAAATCATAGAAGAAATTCCATCTAAGGAGAAGATATAGCACCTGGAGGTTGTTATCTCGGGATATTAGTAGAAAGTACATTATTTAGAATCCAAGCTGCTATCGAGCACCCCACTCAAAGTCATCGCGCAGCGACAGGAGGAAGTACAGGAGGATGCTCAGAGCTTTCAAGAAGCAGAAGCTCAGTGCATGAAGATATACGAGGAAGTGTCGCAATCTTGGGCTGCTTTGTTTGATGATACTGAGTTGCCAGTGGTCCAAACAAAGATCGGGGCTACTGAAGAAAGAATGAGTAGTTTTCATGAGAATTTGAAGACTCATCCACTGATCTAGTGAATGAGCAGATCTATAGAAAGTAAAGAGCTAAAGCATGAAATCATTCAGCTAAGAATGCAGCATAGCCATCTGTCAGAAAGGGTCGAGGTGATTCAGTTTGAAGCTGAGCACGTCTTAGAATTCATTGGGGGTAAGCATTCCTCCATCAAGTCGTTAGTCACTCAAACTATCAAGGTGAGAAACACACATCTTACTGCAGAGCTGGTCGAAGTTGTTACTAAAAAAAAGATGAAGTCCAACAGTTGGTCAAAGTGAGCAGGAGTGCATACCAAGAATTTATGTCGAAGCTACAGGAACCTGTCTCACAAAACTGAAGTGGCTCTGGACAAGCCACATGTGAGTGATGGGGGCTTGTTGGGCCTAGCTTGGAGGTACCATTTTTGAAGAAACTATTAGTTTTTCATCATTTAATTCAATATGATCTAGGATCTTAACTGAGATAACAACATGTACAGCATATCAAACATAAGAGACAAGAGACACAAAGCATTTCACCGGGGAAAACCAAGAAGGTGAAAAACCCCGCAACTTCCTCAAAGATAGAATGAGCACCAATACAAAGATCACAAAGATCAAACCCCAAACTATAGATGTCTTCATCCACTACTCCTCCTCCACTTGTGCTCACTCGACCTCTCTTTCAACTATGCGAGTTGGATGATGAGTGAATGAATAGAATGAGAGAGACACACTCTCTATTTATACAATGACTTGACTTTCCTTTTACTCTAACTGGGCCGACCTCCCTTAGGAGATTCTAATAACCCATTACCACTTGTCACTAGGGTGGTCTAATGACCCTTTGACTCACATTGGGCCGACCCCTCTAAGGTGGTCTAATAACCCATCAAATATAAGTTACAACACTTACAATATAACTTGCGACACTTGCAAGTACAAATGACGACACTTCCAATCGGAGGAATATTACATCTCCATTGGGGATACACTAAAGTACAAATGTAATACATACAATATACAAGTGAATATCTTCAGAAGTTACAAATACATCAACACTCCCTCTTAACTAGGAAGGTATTCTCTTGACATAGGCATCAATACATATAGGCACAAGTCTTCAATTTTGGAGCTGGATCATCGTCACTGGATCACGGAGCATCATCGTCACTGTTGTTATACTTGTCATCTTGATCACTGGTGCTATCTCTCAATTCTTCTCTTCATAGGAAGTTCTACAGAGCCAGCCCTTTTCCATGTTGGTTGTAGGCCTAGCCTCCTGTAGGTCTTCATCATATCTGGCCATCCTGTGGAATCCTCAAGGTTGATTACGTACGTCAACAAAACCTCGAAAGAGCATCCCAGGACTTTTACGAGCTTACTTCTCAACCTATCGAATCTCCCAGGATCTTTTACATGTGACCTTCACAAAACCTTAAAAGAGTGTCTTGTGACCTGCAAGATCTCTAAAGAGCATCCCAGGATCTTTTACGTGCCTAGCACAACCTGTCCGGATCTCCGGGACTGATTACATGTGAACTCGCAAAACCTTAAAAGAGTGGCTTGCAACCTGCAAGATCTCTAAAGAGCATCCCAGGATCTTTTACATGTCTAGCACAACCTGTCCGGATCTCCAGGACTGATTACATGCGATCCTTGCAAAACCTTAAAAGAGTGTCTTGCAACCTGCAAGATCTCTAAAGAGCATCCCAGGATCTTTTACGTGCCTAGCACAACCTATCCGGATCTCCAGGACTGATTACATGCACCTGCACAACCTTTCCACGGCCACGGAGTATCATCCTGATACTCATGATCATACTGATCATCATCATACAGTACATCATCCTGATGCACATCATCATCACATGATCATCCTCTTGAGATCATCTCATCGTCCACAGAGCACAACCCAGATGCACATCATACAGCACTTACACCACCAACATGGGAGAACACATCTACCACCATTCGGGGAAGGCTCCAGCCCTTAGTTTTTCACCATGGGAGAACACATCTACCACCATGTGAAAAATGGCTTCAACCCTTACATCTACACCATGGGAGAACGCATCTACCACCATGTGAGAATGGCTCCAACCCTTACATCTGCACCATGGGAGAACACATCTACCACCATGTGAGAATGGCTCAACAATTACATCACGACCATGGGAGAACACATCTACCACCATGTCGGAAATGCTCTGCAACTACATCATGACCATGAGAGAACACGTCTACAACCATGTTGAAATATACCATGTGCATCTGCGTCTTTCAGACACATCACTTCCCCTTGGAAGGATCCTCGATCTGAAGTACACCAAGCTTCTCTCTGAAGTACTCAAACTTCACTCTGGACAGTGTCTTGGTCAATACATCGGCTATCTTCTCATTTGTTGCAACATACTGGAGATTCATTACTCCTCTCTACACCATATCCCTAATATAGTGGAACTTGATCTCAATGTGCTTCGACTTGTCATGGAACACTGGGTTCTCCGACAACTTCACACAACTCTGGTTGTCACAATAGATACAAGTAGCATCCAACTGGAGATCAAATAAATCAGACAGTATCTTCCTTAGCCATACTACCTCACAACTAGCCGAACAAGCTGCGACATACTCTACTTCGGCTGTACTTAGTGCTACGCAGGATTGCTTCCTGCTAAACCAAGAGATTGCACCTGATCCCATATTGAAGCAGCACCGCGAAGTGCTCTTCCTATCTGCAGCACTTCCTGCCCAATATGAATCAACATAACCCTCTAGGTTAATATTTTGATTCGCATCATACTTGATCCCATAATCAATCGTACCCTTCAGGTACCTCAGAATATGCTTTACAGCAATCAGGTGAACATGTCTAGGATCCGTCGGGAACTGGCTCAATGTGTTCACCGCAAAGAAAATATTTGGTCTCGTGTTCGTCAGGTACATCAAGGACCCAATCATCTGACGAGACATCGTGGCATCAACCAACTTTGATGAAGCATCACTCAATAGCTTCAAGTTCGATCCCATAGGTGTGGCCATGGCCTTGCATTCCATCATCCCGAACCGCTTCAGGATCTCTACTGCATACTTCCCTTGTCTAAGGAAGATTCCATCTGCACTCTGCCACACCTCCATACCTAGATAGTAATGCATCATACCCAAGTCCTTCATCTCGAATTCGGCAGCAAGCTTCCTCTGCGTATCAGCAATCAACCCAATCTCACCTGTCACAAACAGGTCATGTACATACAGGAGGAGTATCACTGGATTTCCTTCCTCAACCTTGTAGTAAAGGTTAGAATCCGCTTTACTCTTGGTAAAGCCCAAACTGGATAGGAAGCTGTCTATCCTGCCGTACCAAGTCCTGGGTGCTTGCTTCAAGCCATACAAGGATTACTTCAATCTGCACACATATGACTCCCTATCATGTGTCTCAAAACCAAGTGGTTGCTCCACATACACTTCCTCTTCGACTACACCATTCAAGAAAGCTATCTTGACATCCATCTGGTGTATATTCCACTTCATTACTGCAGCCAGAGCAAGTATTGTTCTGATGGAAGTGTATCTGGCTATAGGTACAAAAGTTTCTTCGTAATCTATCCCTTCTTTCTAGCAAAAGCCACGAGCCACAAACCTTTCCTTGTATTTCTCTATGCTACCATCTGCAGCATGCTTGATCTTGTAGATCCACTTTCAAGTCACAACAGACTTCTATACTGGTCTCGGGACCACATCCCATGCATCATGATCGACTGGTACTCCTCGATCATGGCATCCTTCCATTACTGCATCCCGGATCCTAGGAACCTCAGATTATTCAATATCTTCAATAGATAGTTTTCTTGAACTTCGTCGCTGGAACAAATGTTGTTATCCTTTTTTTGTAGGTGATTTTCCTACAAGTCCAATTCAATTACATGATTAGAAACATCTCATAGTTTTCAGAACAAAATCTTACACATAAGGACATATGGCATACAATCATGCAATTATCTTAGCCAATGCTTCAATACAACATTTATCCATATCCAGTAACTTTCTAGATGCCTTCCATCTCTACCGGAACATTTGTTAAGAGTGTGCACAACTCCCAACATGTCAGCAAATAGTTTTCATTATAGATAAGTAGCAATGGAATGTTGTACAGTACCATAGGCCACTTACCCATTACTTGTATATTAGTAGTATCTTGTTCAATAATAAAATTTTTCTAATATGCATAATATACATCCTAAATCTAGGAACATAAGTATGTACATGACTGAACAACATCATTTAAGTAACCATATATACAATAAATGATAATTCAAGTACTTATCTTTGTTTAGTTGTTGGGTGGACTCCCTCTTAATCTTTGCTTCCTTGCAAGAACTACTGGAGTGTGCTCCCTCTTGATCTTTGCCTACTAGAGTCTGCTCCCTCTTGATCTTTGCCTATTGGAGTGTGCTCCCTCTTGATCTTTGCTTCCTTTATGATATCATCATGATTATATGTCTTTGAAATTCTATCCATACTGGACCACTCTAAACATTTGTTAAGAGTGTGCACTAGTGTCATCATTGTGTCATCCTCAATATCTCCTACATAATCATACATGCATTAGTATAATCTCAATACTATCAAAACATTATGATTCTAAATAATATTAAACATGTATGGTCATGATCATTTAATACACAAGCGTTAGTATTCAAGGTTTCAGGGAGGACTTCTTTTACTCATGCATATTCTTATTTGACCATAGGACTCTTTCTAGTTTCTTATATCATTAATCAAAGTAAGAAGCATAATATGCATAAACCCATGATTACTCAAACCTATAACTTCATGAATAATCATTATCAATCATACAAAAGTATACTTATATAAGATCCTAACACAAGGTAGGATTCTAACTTGATATAGGAAAAACATACCTGGATTATCATGTTTGTGAGTTATGTTTAACATACCCAAACAATGTCTTCTTTGTTCTCTTCAATGATTTAGAGACCTTGTGCTAGTAACCTGCATATATCATAAGCATTGTAGAACCAAATTATACATACCTCGTAGGTAGATCTTATATGTGATCAATGGCTATGGATGAGTCTTTGTCTTCATGTCACCATGGTCATATGTTCTCGATCTAGAACTTGATTTGTCTTTCTTGATGTACCTTTAATGTTAGCGGACAACGTCATCCTCATACAACACCACAGTGCATTAGTACAATCATAAGTGTCATAACCATAATCAATGAATGTCTTCTATTATTCACATTCATTCATACTTTTACTGAGGTGATAAGACAAGTCTAAAATTAATCAAGATTGTACTAACCTCAATAATATGAAGACAAACATATCATAAACTTAATCATGGACAGATTTCAAAACATACCTGTATCTCCTCAAGTCATACCTGTCGGGATTGCTTGTAGTATTCTTTTGTAAATCCTTAGCCTCATCTCCCTCTAGAACTAGAACTTCTTCACTTATTAGGTGTCCAAATCATTCTCTCTAGGATTAACCCAATCCACTTTGATTTGCTGAGACTGGATCTGGAGCTGGCTAGGGTTTGACAGAGAAACCCTAAAAAATACAAACTTGGAATTTCAACCTTCTGTCTAGATAGGGAGATGTAGATGACTGAGGCAAGCAAGCTGGTGTGCATAGATTTTGAAAACTCCAAAAATTGACCTACGATTTTTGGATCTGCAGCTTCTATCAAATTCTGGTTTTCTGGTCAAAATCTCGAACTAGGGTTTGATAGAGCCTGAGGTTCTACCCAACCAAAAACTTTGGTCTTGGTCTCTAAATTTTGATTTTCATCAGGAGCATCCAGCCATGGTCTCAGATTCCAAAAATTCCAACTTTTGCAGAAACCCTAATTTCCCGCAGTAGTGACGATCCAAAAATAAAAGTGCTCAGAATCCAATTCTGTTTGGACAGAAATATATGCCATATTGTTTCTGATGTATATCTGAAATTTTGGATCCTCATGGTCTGAAACTTTGGCCTATAATAGATGGTCTTGTCATCTTTCCAACCCCACAGATCTGAGCTTTAATGGATTATCTAAGAGAGAGATATGCCAAGTGTCGCAACGTGACCTGTTTATG
Organism: Larix kaempferi; assembly: GCA_027924585.1. Taxonomy (NCBI): domain Eukaryota; kingdom Viridiplantae; phylum Streptophyta; class Pinopsida; order Pinales; family Pinaceae; genus Larix; species Larix kaempferi. The sequence goes on from BSBM01000264.1 coordinate 9,120,932, forward strand.
GGATGAAACCGTATAGCGAACTTGTACGGAGTGCCACGTGTCACTGTTTCAACTTAGGCCTCTAAAACCTGGACCTGTGAAACTAAAGTCCGTTCCCTAACTATCATGTTTTACGAAATTCCATTTGGAGCTTCCTATCCCTAGATATGACCTTTTTTCCTAGGTCACCTGTTTAGGACTGCATTCTGGAAGAGGCAAAAACCCTAACTTGTACGGATCAAATCTCGCAAAGTACAATGAATCTGAGGATTTCCTTCGGCAACAAGGTACATTGACATTTCATCTTCGAACTGTAAAAGTTTCAGATCCTAAACCTTCGCCAAAACTTATTTATAGCGAAAGTTCCACAATGACTGGTTTTTACTATACCAAGCCCTAGCTTCCAATTTGTCACAAGTGCAACAAGTGTCGTAAATGCCATACCATGCCTTCCTTCAGGCTAGCTCTGATACCATGTTATTTTTTCATCATTTAATTTAATATGATATAGGATCTTAACTGAGAGAACAACATGTATAGCATATCAAACATAAGAGACAAGAGACACAAAGCATTTCACCGAGGAAAACCAAGAAGGTGAAAAACCCCGCAACTTCCTCAGAGATAGAACGACAACCAATACAAATATCACAAAGATCAAACCCCAAAATATAGATGTCTTCAGAATCTACTCATCCTCCACTTGTGCGCACTCCTCTCTCTCAACTATGCGAGTTGGATGAGTGAGTGAATGAATAGAATGAGAGAGACACACTCTCTATTTATACAATGACTTGACTTGCCTTTTACTCTAACTGGGCCAACTCCCTTAGGAGAGTCTAATAACCCATTACCACTTGTCACTGGGCCGACCCCACTAGGGTGTTCTAATAACCCTTTGACCCACACTGGGCCGAACCCTCTAAGGTGGTCTAATAACCCATCAAATATAAGTTACGACACTTACAATATAACTTGCGACACTTGCAAGTACAAATGACGACACTTCCAATCGGAGGAATAATACATCTCCGTTGGGGATACAATAAACTACAAATGTAATACATACAATATACAAGTGAATATCTTCTGAAGTTACAAATACATCAATAGAAACATTTTTTTGTGGACAAAGACAAGGAATAAGTGGTTTGACAAAGTGATCAACTCCGACGAAGTGGCCAAGAAATCAAGAAAAATGGTCATGATTGATCGAGTCAATGGTCGGAGTTGAGTCAGTTAGTTAGAAATGGTCCACATTTTATTAATGATTCGGTTAAAAGTTAGTGGGTTAGTGGAAGTGGGGCAAGCTAAGTGCGCCCTATAAATATGTAAAAAGAGGGATGTTTTGGGGTTTCTCTCTGTTGGTTATTGTATTCGGGGTATTATTGATGCTAATATTTGATTCTGTAATGAAGTGTTATGCTATATCTGTCAGAGTTATTTTGGGGAAGTTGAGTCGTTGATATGCAGGCTGTGTGCACGGATCCTTTGTAATTCATGAAGAAATCTGTAAGTCATACTTGAAGTGCTTATTTGGCCGTGACGAATAATAAAAGACAAGCGCTTCCGTGGTTTTTCCCATATGGGTTTCCACATTAAACAGGGTGTTTTGTGGTGTGATGTGTGATGTGATATGATTTGATATATGTTTCTTTACTCTATCGAATACTTATATGAATGCATCATCGAAATAAGTGTATTTACTGTGAATTCAATTATAATTTAAGTACATCAATTTGGAAAAGTTATGGGTTCTGGCGAAGTTACGTATGTGTCAAAGCCCTGATTCTATCGATGTTCTAGAATAGAATATGTTAATGAATGTATTTCATGTTGGGATATTCCCCTTCTGTGTTGCAGAATCCTACTTCCTGCAATCTCCATAGGTACTTCGGGTGAGACTTCATCTGCTTTTCAGGTGTTGATGGAAGGGATTCATTCCCTTTCGGGCCGGTAACTGTGTGGGGGGTGTTTTGTTGGTGTTGTTGAATGTTGAACCTTGGTCAAAGTAAAAGTGTGCCAACAAACACATGGGTGAAGGAGAAAATTAATAAATTGGGGCTAACCAACAAGGGAAGTGAACGAGAAGCATTGAGCCTAGGAATTGGATGTGAAAGTACAATATCTGATGGATCATTAAATTAATTACATAAGTTTTAACTAAACATATTTGTGTATTGTTCCATGTTAATGAATAATTATTGTTTTCAATATCCAAATTTGTATATGTGTGAAAGTAAACATCATGTATAATTAGATGAAAACTCTTGCAGAATCTTCTTGCCCGCCTAGGATTTATGCAACTACTTCTTGTCTCCCCCCCACCCATGGCCTCTCCTTTGGATGTTGGGTTGAAGGAGGCTTCCTCTATTGATGCGCATTACAGAAGGGCTATCGTTACCGCTGTGGCCACTAGTGAAAAATTTGACCTTACTTCTGAATCAAGGTTCGTCAAGCTCGTGGCGGCTCCTGAAGTTAAGCTCTCTTCTGCGTCAGTCAGAAACAAATCATAGCCCTCTTGGAAAAAGGATTAGTAGGTCAGTTCACAGGGCTTTGGCCTTCCCCGAAAACAATAGATGTTTAGCTAAATAAAAATTGGAGGTCATTGATCAAAGGAGAAGTTATTCAAAAAAATTTGCCAAAGGTTTCTTTGTCTTCCTATTCAAGTTCAAATAGGACAAAGACTTGATTTTTCAGAATGGGCCATACTTCATGGGCCCAAGACGTATGTACTTAAATCAATGAACCACTTCATTCAACCATTAAAAAGACATCCCTTATGTTGTTCCAGTCTCGGTAAAGCTCCCCCACCTCCTACTTCATTGTTGGGGGGATGAGGACCTTAAAGCTATTGGGAACTCTTTGGGAAAGTACATTGATAGAGCTGATCCAAAACCCCCCCTCTTCTCATGTTTCAAAATTTGTATGGAGGTAGATTTGGAAAAGGGTTTACCACAGGAGATAAAACTCTCAACGGATATTTGAAACCACCTTCAGAAAATCAACTATTAGCAAATCCCTTTAAAATGCAAGTTTTGTCACGAATATGGCCATTTTGCCAAAAAATGTGCAAAAAAGAAGCTCAGGAAGAGGAGCTTAACAAGGAAGGAAATTGGAATTTAGTCACAAAAAATGGAAGAAACGTCGTGAAACAGAACCAACCCCCCCCCCCCCAGTCCCTCCTAAAGAAGGACCCTCCGTGACAAAATTTCACGCTTTAACCAGCCAAGACCCAGATCTGAAGAAGAAGGAGAAATAAGGGAAGAAATCCCAAAGGAGATAGAATAAGAACAACTAATGCTTATAGAAATAATCCAAGAAGAAAATTACACATCAATCCTCGCAGAGCAGCCAATCATGGAAGTAAGATCAGGAGCGTCAGGCTTGGTAACAACGTCAAGATCCCAAGTCCTTGCAGGAAGAAACATTGGAATATAGAGACGATGAGAAAGATACCCCGAGTAAGAAAGGAAGGAAACCTAATAGAATCCATAGAGAAGAGCAGGCAAAGAAAGAAAAGGCGAAAGGAAAACAAACTTGTCTGGATCAACACCTAAAAATATCATCAGGAAAGTAAGCCCTGGAGAAAATGAGAATCGGGAGGAAAAGAACACCCCTCTCAATATTAGGAAATAATGGAAGTTGTCTCCCTGAACTACAGAGGTTTGAGAGGAAAATTAAAGACGAAAGCAATAATAAATATGCTAAGAAGTGAAAAAAACTCAATCCTCCTAGCTCAAGAGACAAAAATAAGTGAAGAACACATCAGAGAGATAATGAGAAAATTATGGGAAAATGGAGAAGGAATTTCAATAGGATCAACAAGAAAATCAGGAGGAATTTATGACCTAGAGGGACAGGAGGAGGTTATCCCTTTCTACAGTCTGGAGAAGCCCCAACTAGTTTCTAGTGGAACTAGAAAATGCTGAGGAAAATGAAAAAATTAAATGCTGCAATGTTTATGGGCCAGTTCTTCATCATAAGAAACTAGTTTTTTGGAGATCTCTGGATTACCTCAAAGAACATGACTTGCACCATATATGTATTGTAGCTGGGGATTTCAATGCCACCATTTCCCCTCAGAAAGGAGGGGCGGTTCGAAGGTTCATGATCCTTTCAGAGAACAGCTAGAGGAGAGACAAACCTCTTGGAACCTCGCTGATGTCAAACCAAGTAAAGGAGTTTATACTTGGAACAACAAAAGAATTGGCCGGGAACACATTGCGGAAAGGAATGACCAGTTTCTGGTAAGTACTTTATTTATGTTAAAGAATAGCATTCCCTCTTCAAAGATTCTTCCCTGATCTGTTTCGGACCACAAGTCCATCCTTTTAGATTTATTGATCCCTATGAATCTAGGTCACATTCCTTTCAAATTTATTTCTATCTGGATAAGAGAGGAATCAATCTCAAAGATCAGCAATCAAATGTGGAGAGTCCATATTATTAAAGGAACCTCGAGCTTCATTTGCGAGTACAAGCTAAAGGCCATCAAAGGTGCTCTCAAAATTTGGGCTAAGAACCTCTCAGATGTGGATCTTGAGAAACGTATCATCAAAGAAGACCTGGGAAGGTTGCAAGATGATATGGAAAGTAGTGAGATAACGAAGGAGGTTTTGAGAAGAGAACAAGATCTGGAAGGGAGAATTCAAAGGCTGGAGAGAAAGGAAGAAGAAGAGTGGTGAATTAAGTCTCAGAGTCTCTAGCTTAAGGATGGAGATAAAAACACCAAATATTTTCACAATCAGTTTAAGGAAAGGATGCGGAGAAACACTATATTCGAGTTAGACAATGAAAGAGTGGAGAGATTATCAACACCCATCAAATTAAAGAAGAATCTTACCAACACTTCCAGTCTTTGTTCCAAGAAGAAGGGGAAGAAGACCTGGCATTCTCTACTCTTTTGTGTGTTAATATCCCCAATCTCATCCCAACGAGGAAAATTATCTCCTTCTAAACCGAATATTAGAATAGGAGGCTAAGGTTGCGGTTTGGTCTCTTCATCCAGATAAGGCTCCATGACTGGACGGTTTTCCAATCAGTTTTTATAGGAATTATTGGCATATAATAAGAACGGACTAGTGTAGAATGCTTAAATATTCAATGGGAAGAGATAATATTGGGGGGGGGACTAATTCTTCCTTCATCGCTCTGATCCTAAAGGAGAATAATCCCACTTCTTTCAAGAGGTTTAGGCCTATAACTTTGTGCAACTCATCTTATAAGATATTGACAAAAAGCATTGTAGGCAGGCTTAAAAAGCTCCTTCCAAAGATTATTTCAGAGAACCAGGGTGGTTTCATTGCTGGAAGACAAATCACTGACAACATAATTATTGTCCAAGAAGCAATTCATTCAAGCTATGAAAGGAAGGAAAAAGGAATGGTTGTTATGTTAGAATTGGAAAAAGCTTTTGACAGAGTAAGGCACAATTTCCTCTTCAGGGCCATGAAAAGTTTTGGCTTCTCTAATGTTTTTATAAAATGGATAATAGCTTGCATAGGAAGCCCATGGATCACTCCATTGATAAATTGTTCTCCCACATCTTTCTTTAAAGCTTCTAGAGGCCTCTGTCAAGGATATCCACTGTCCCCTTCCTGTATATTATCATCGTTGAGGCCCTAAGAAGGTATCTTAACAAGAAAGATGAATATGTGTCTCTCCCTAGGATCCTTATGGTAAGAGGAATCAAGCCATCAAACCACGCTAAAGTTCATTGATGATACCATCCTTTTGGGGAGTGCCTCAAAAATAATAACCAATATTTTTCAAAATTCTTTGTCTACCTTTCTGAATGCATCTGGGGGGAAACAAATTCTGGAAAATGTTGTATTTATAGTTGGAACTGATCCCAGCTTATCAATACTGAAATTTCGAGGTTTCTGGATTTTAGAGTGAATGGAAGTTGGTATTCCTTTAAATACCTAGGGATACTCGTTTCTCTCAAATAGGGTAAAGTAAAACATTGAGGAGAAGTCATTCAAAAAATTAAACATTGGATTCAATCCTGGGGTGTAAAATGGCTAAATCTAGTAGGGAAAATCACTCTAGTAAAATATGTCTTATCCTCTATGCCTATTTTTATTAGCTCAATGCTTCTTTCTTTTGTTGGAATAATGAATAGCCTTAGCAAGGATATCATAAAATTTCTATGGCAAGAAGGTAAGGAAGGGAACAAAAAATTCCATTTGGTCAAATGGGAAACTGTCTGTAATGAAAAAGGGAAGGGAGGAATAGCTATTAGCGAACCAAGGTTGATGAACATAGCAATGGGAGTGTAACGCCCCCTCCCATCATACCAGCATGATAGAGAGGATCGTGATACTAAACCGAGCATCTAGCCCCATGAGCTTTTAACTAAGCATTCACATAATATAAAAGAACATATGAAATATATGTTTATAAGAAAACACAACGGAAGTAAATTCTTTAACACATCCATCATACATTCAAGATTTCATCAAATAAATAATTGCAAGTTAACACAGGAGAATACTTATCTTATAACAAAGTAGTCCCAAGCAACTGGCTATGCAACTGCAACGTTCCACCCAACCATAGGCCAGTTTTGCTCATCAATATCTCAACACACTGCCACCCCCGAGCTGGGCATGATCTCTACAAGGAATCAGGGAACAGCAGACTCACACATAGCCAAGAATACACCAAGAAAAGCCAAGCCAATCTACAATTGGGTTTATCAGGTTGCTAGGAAATGAAAAGGAATAATTGCTAAGCTAGTGAGCTCAACCACAGAGCTATGGATACCTCTACAAGATCTATTTAGCTTGGCACCCACAATTCCTACACACCCCTACTCAAGGAAGTATTCCCTTCACCACTTCACAGTCCCTCAGGCCATACCTTCCAATTCTAGAGTGTCCCAGGTGTGCATAGAAGAGTAGCCAGCCCTCTTGATCTTCTTGAGAGATTACTCCCTTCACTAGGTTTATCAAGCCAATTATGTCCACTACCACTCCAAGTTTCTTGCTCACAGGTTCAAATCAAAACAGGGATGCACATAACAACAGAAGTCTAAGTGTTGGGCATGAAGAAACGTTTTTACAGTGAGATGCCCAAAGATGGGGTTTTCATTCGTTTCAGAAAAATGTGGGAAACCCAAAAACGAAACTAGAAGATGGGGAACAACCCTGGGAAGCCAAATCCGTTTTTAGAAAAACGTCTATGGACATTCTGGGGCAAAAATGGCCTCCATAACAGTCCCAAATCGTGGCCCTTCTCTCCCAGCTGTTGTCCAATGCAAAAACAATCTCCCAGACATGGAAAATGCAGGAAAAATGGTGAAAAACGTGATGGGAAAAGGCCCAGTAGTTCAGACTGCGTGAGAGAGGAAAGACTGACTGTTCAGAATGGCTTTGGGCACCATTTTGTGGGTGTTTTCTTTCCCAAGGAGACAAAATACGATTTCCCAGGTTGATGGCCTACCCATGCACGAAATTGGCTGCCATACCTCTTCATTCCCAAGGCATTAACTGCCTCAACCAATTTTTGGAAGAATTAAATGATTGGGTCCATAACCCAAAATGGGTAGTTGAGGGTTTACGGGTTTTCTCATTGACACATGGATTAACACCATTGGCTTAAGGGTTTGAATAATTTCCCTCCCTATTCCTTGTAGAATCATACCCCATCTCTTTGTTGCATTTCATAGCTAGTTGTGGGTATTTCCATTAAAATTCGTATTTACATGATGTCTCATTTACATTGTGCCTATCTAGCACAAGAACCATAGGCATCTATTTTTAATTGCCGATACATGAAACGCTAAATCAATGGTGGGGCCTTGGCCTTGAGATCCTCACCATGATTAAATTACAATATTTACATCATTTACGATTTAATACAAAGGGGGTCAAAATGGGGGAATTACATTCCCCTCCCCTTACATTAGCACTGTCCTCAGTGCTCATCAAAATTGAACAAAAATGGATATGCCACCCTCATGGCATCCTCCAGCTCCCATGTAACCTCATCGGGACCGTAGTGCTTCCATTGCACCTTTACCTGTCCGATGGCTCGGTTCCAGATCAATGTTACCTTCTTGTCTAGGATGCACAATGGATCGGTTTGGAATTATCCCTCGGGTTCCACCTGGATCACATCCCAATTAATCACATGGTTAGGATCATGTACATATTTCTTAAGCAAAGAGACATGAAAAACATTATGAGCTTTAGTGCTAGCAGGAAATGCAAGTCTATATGCAACTGGCCCTATTCTTTCAAGCACTTCAAATGGCCCACAATATCTAGGTGATAGCTTGGCACAACTCCCAAGCTTCAAGGAACTCTTCCTTGATCTCACTCTAAAATACACATGATCCCCAACATTGAATTCCCTATGCACTCTATGCTTATCCGCATAGCTTTTCTGTCTATCCTGGGCTACTTTTAAATTTTGTCTGATCTTGGAAACTTCTTGCTCCATTTCCTTAAGCAATTCTGGCCCAAGTACAATTCTGTTCACTGGATTGTCCCAAGTCACTGGTGTCCTACACCTTCTGCCATACAAAGCCTCATAAGGACTCATTCCTAACAATGCTTGTTTCCCATTGTTATATGAAAATTCTACCAAGTGTAGATAATCCTCCCACTTGGATGGTTTGTCCATTACATACATGCGGAGCATGTCTTCAAGCACCCGATTTACTCTTTCGGTTTGCCCATCTATTTGAGGATGGTATGCGGTACTAAATCTTAGCTGTGTACCCAGATCTGCAAAGAGACCTTTCCAAAAATTGGAAGTGAACTTGGTATCCTTGTCAGAAATGATTGCCCTAGGCAATCCATGTAATCTGAAAATTTCCTTCATGAAAATATTCGCAATGGCATCGGCTTTATGTGTGGACTTAACTGGTATAAAATGTGCTTCCTTTGTTAACTTGTCCACCACAACCATGATGGAATCATGTTGTCTCACAGTCATTGGCAATCCTGGAATAACGTCCATGGATATTACTTCCCATTTCCATTCTGGAATTGGCACTGGAAGCAATAAACCTGTTGGATGTTGGTGTTCACTCTTCACCTGCTGACATTCCATGCACTTAGAAATGTATTCCGCGATGTCCTTCTTCATGCCTGGCCAGAAATAGTATTTTCTTGCTGTAGCAATTGTTTTCTGATATCCTGGTTGACCAGAGTATGGAGCTTTATGGATTTCATCCATAACAATTCTCCTCAAATCTGCCGCATTTGGAATATAAACTCTATTTTTATAGGTAAGAAGTTCATCTTCCTCCAAATGATAACCCTCATACTTCTTTTCAAGGTTTTGTTGCTGCAATTTGCCCTTTATCTGCTCATACACTTCATCCTCAACCATATGGTTAACAATTTGCTACCTCAAATTTGGTTGGCAAGTACTAAGTGCTGCCACATACATTTCACGTACCTTCCTGCTGAGTGCATCAGCCACCTTGTTTTCTTTCCCTTTTATGTGTTTGATTTCAAAATCAAATTCACACAAAAATTCCAACCATATAGCTTGCCTAGCATTTAAAGTTGGCTGATCAAACAAGTATTTCAGACCACAATGGTCTGTCCTTAACTCAAATTTTCTTCCCATTAAGTAATGCCTCCACATCTTTAAAGCATGCACTATGGCTGCCAGTTCTATATCATGAGTAGCATAGTTATTCTCACGCTCCTTCAACTTTCTTGACTTATAGCATATTACGTGGTTGTCTTGCATAAGAACTCCCCCAAGTCCTTGATTGCATGCATCGATACATACCACAAAGTCTTTTTTCGGGTCTGCAATTTTCAAAATTGGTGCACTTGAAAGAAGATTCTTCAACCATTGAAAACTTTCCTCACATCTTGGTGACCATTCAAACTTTATCCCCTTCTTTTGCAAAGAAGTGATCAGGTTTGCAACCTTGGAGAATCCTTCGATAAACCTCCTATAGTAACCAGAAAGGCCCATAAAAGATCTCACATCAGTCACATTCCTTGGAGTTGGCCAATTCATAATGGCTTCAATCTTCTCAGGGTCTACTGATATTCCTTCGTCGGAGATGATGTGACCCAAATAATGAATTCTATCTTTATAAAAGTCACATTTGCTCAACTTTGCATACAGCTTATGCTCCTTTAGTAATTGCATTGTCATTCTCAAATGTTCTTCATGCTCTTCTTTATTCTTAGAATAGATGAGAATGTCGTCTAGGAATACAAAAACAAACTTGTCCAAATACTTGCTAAAAACATTATTCATGAGACACATGAATGTAGTTGGTGCATTTGTGAGACCAAATGGTACCACTACAAACTCATAGTGTCCATACATTGTTCTAAAGGCTGTCTTATGAATATCTTCTTCTTTGATTCTTACCTGATGGTAACCAGACCTCAAGTCAATCTTTGAGAATACCTTTGCTCCTCTCATTTGGTCAAAAAGGTCATCAATTCGGGGCAATGGGTATTTGTTCTTCACAGTGACTTTGTTCAACTGCCTGTAGTCAATACATAACCTGAGTGTTCCATCTTTCTTTTTCACAAATAGAACAGGTGCTCCCCACGGGGACACACTTGGCCTAATATATTTCTTTTCCAGAAACTCTTGTAATTGCATTTTCAATTCTAGCAATTCCGATGTACTCATCCTATAGGGTGTCTTAGACACTGGTGCCGCTCCTGGCACAAGTTCAATTGTAAATTCAATGTCTCTCTTTGGAGGGAGTCCTGGAATTTCATCAGGAAAAACATCCCTGAATTCTTGCAATACATGATAGTCCTCCAATTTGAGAGTTTCACTCTCTGCTGCCTCTAAAATGTGGGTTGCATACAGTTGACATCCCTTCCTACAGAAATTCTTCAGTTGCATGGATGAAACCTGTCTAATAGAAGTCACCTTTGAAACACCTTTTACAACCCTTGGGTTTCCTTCTTCGTCCATGCATTCAAATGTCTTATTGTAGCAGTCAAGTTTAACCCTGTGTGCTTCTAACCAATCCATTCCAATGAGAATATCATAGGAACCAAGTGGAAAAATATTCAGATCTGCATAAGTGAATAGCCCATCCATATCTAATGGACATTTCTCTATTATTTCACTAACTTTTCTCTTGGTTCCAGTGGCTAGTTGAACTAACCATGACTTACTATGCTTTAATTTCTTGAAAGCACAAATCTCAACAATCCTAGGAGTGACATAACTGTGAGTAGATCCAAAATCAATCAAAATAGAAACAGATTGCTTAGCAATCTTACCTTCAACTTCAACCATAGTTGACTGATGATCTGCTTGGCGGTCATCTAGTGCTGCATAGATTCTAGGGATTGTACTCGCCTCTTGACCCACAGTTCCAGCTCCCTGGATGTTGTGAGCTTGATTTGCATTCCCATTCCGATGTGGACAGTTCCTAAGCATGTGGTCTCCTCCACAACCCCAACATTGAAGTGGTTCTCTTGGTTCCTTTGGATCTCTTGGCTTGTCTCCCATCATCCTAGTTGGCTTAGTCACAACCTGTGATGGTTGCCTTTGCTGATTCCGGAATTGAGGAGGCTTGAACCCCTTCTTCCTTTGGTCAAACTTTTCATTTTTCCTATCCTTCCATGCCTTATGGAATTCTGGTTTGCTTCTGTTTTGATCAAAGCAATACTTGGCCTTTCTTATGGCCTCCTCTAGAGTTCGAGGTTCATCGAACTCAATTCTATCTTTATATGACTGGGGCAGTCCACTTAGGAAACACTGAATTTTCACCTTATCATCTCGAATGTACTTGACATACCTCAGCAGCTCCAAGAACTTGTTTGCATATTCTTCCATGGTTAATTGTCCCAATCTTAGCTCATGGAACTCTTTGATCTTATCATCATAGTACCTGTCAGAGAGGTACTTCTGCTTGAAGTATTTCTTGAACTGCTTCCACACAATCTTCCTTTCGTTGATCTTCTTCACTTGCCTGATGTGTTCCCACCATATAGATGCTCTTCCATTCAAGTTGAAGATGGCTACCCTTGCCTTCATATTTCCCGAGTAGTCTTGGACTTGGAAATACTTTCTCATCCCAAGAAGCCAAGCTTTAGCTTCTTGACCAGACTTTACCTCTCCATCAAATGTAGGAGGTTTTGCTTTCTTAAATTCCCCATGTGAATTGTTCTTGTAGTGCTTCTTCCTCTTACTTCCACAAGATGAAGAGCTTGAACCCTCAATGGATTCTTCAGAGTCAGATGATTCATTAGAAGAGATTTCTGGAGTATAAGTTCTATTTGTAGAAACTCTTCTTGGGCTACTGGCCCTCTTACGGGAATTCCTTCTAGAACTACTCCACCCCTTTTTGGATTTGATGTCTGATGCCCAGAGTTTATTTGCCTTTGGATGTCTGTTGAACTCTGCAGCATGGCTGCATTCAACTGATTTTGTTCTTCCTGAACTTTAATCATCCTTTCATTATCTTCTCTGCAACTTTGCAATTCCACCCTTAGGCTTCTCATGGTGGCTGCAATACCTGGAGGAGTCTCTTGATTTCTTCTCCCAGTAGATTCTGTTTCAGCATTTTCAACATGTATGTTCTCCCCCATGGCATCTGTTTCAGGCTCATAGGGATCCTGTGCATCATCCATGATGTTGATTTTCTTGGCCCAACCAAGATTCAAAACTTTCCAACTGCACTATCTAAAGTGATGCCCTGATGTAACTGTGATTCTATAAAATGTGTTCATCAACACAATTGTTAGCTGCATTATCTTCTCAGAAATTCATAAATTACTTCATGCACGTGGGAAAATATTATGTTGACAATTTGTCGAATCCTCTAATTTTCTCACAATCAATGACATATGAGGGGAAAAAGTGGGTCAAGGGGGCTTGCCCCCAGGGGGGGTCGAGGGCAGCGCCCTCGTTTTTTTTGTTTTTTTTTTTTTTTTTTTTACAAATCATGCCGCCATTGCGGGGCGGTTCACCGAACGCTTCCGCAGTTGCGGAGCGATTCGGTGAATGCTTTCGCAGTTGCGGAGCCATTCGCCGAATGCTTCCGCAGTTGCGGAGCGATTTGCTGAACGCTTCCGCAATTGTGGGGCGATTTGCCGAGTGCTCCCGCAATTGCGGAGCAATTCGCCGAATGCTTCCGCAGTTGTGGAGCGATTCGCCGAATGCTTCCGCAATTGCGGAACGACTCACGGAACCCTTCCGCAATTTTAGAAGACATTCCAGAATTCTTTCCACAGTTGCGGAAGACTTTTCGGAATTCTTTCCGCATTTGCGGGGCAGTTCGCGGAACCCTTCCGCAATTTTGGAAGAGAATTCCTTCCGAAAATTTCCTTTCGACGACGAACACTTAGAAAAGTTTTCCGCTATTTCGGAGCAGTTCGCCGAATTCTTCCGCGTTGCGGAACAACTCACAGAATCCTTCCGTAGTTTCGGAAGAGAATTCCTTCCGCAATTTCGGAAGAGAATTCCTTCCACGATTTCGGAAGAGAATTCCTTCCGCAATTTCGGAAGAGAATTCCTTCCGCAGTTTCAGGGCGGTTCGTGGAACTCTTCCGCAAATTTCGAAACGATTTCCCAAACTCTTCCCGAAACAGACTTTAAACAAAAATTTCCAAAAACTCTTAAGAAAATTTTTGAAATCTTTCCTTCTTTCAGTGATGACTGCTGCTCAGCAGGAGGTGATCTTACCTTTGTAATATATCCAAAGAGGTCCATAGAGGTCCAATGCTGCAATTGGATTTGGCCCATAGAGGTCCAATGCTGCAACCAGCAGCTCTGATACTGTAATGTAACGTCCCCTGCCATCATACCAGCATGATAGAGAGGATCGTGATACTAAGCCGAGCATCTAGCCCCATGAGCTTTTAACTAAGCATTCACATAATAGAAAAGAACATATGAAATGTATGTGTATAAGAAAACACAGCGGAAGTAAATTCTTTAACACATCCATCATACATTCAAGATTTCATCAAATAAATAATTGCAAGTTAACACAGGAGAATACTTATCTTATAACAAAGTAGTCCCAAGCAACTGGCTATGCAACTGCAACGTTCCACCCAACCATAGGCCAGTTGTGCTCATCAATATCTCAACACACTGCCACCCCCGAGCTGGGCATGATCTCTACAAGGAATCAGGGAACAGCAGACTCGCACATAGCCAAGCATACACCAAGAAGAGCCAAGCCAATCTACAATTGGGTTTATCAAGCTGCTAGGAAATGGAAAGGAAGAATTGCTAAGCTAGTGAGCTCAACCACAGAGCTATGGATACCTCTACAAGATCTATTTAGCTTGGCACCCACAATGCCCACACACCCCTACTCAAGGAAGTATTCCCTTCACCACTTCACAGTCCCTCAGGCCATACCTTCCAATTCTAGAGTGTCCCAAGTGTGCATAGAAGAGTAGCCAGCCCTCTTGATCTTCTTGAGAGGTTACTCCCTTCACTAGGTTTATCAAGCCAATTTTGTCCACTACCACTCCAAGTTTCTTGCTCATAGGTTCAAATCAAAATAGGGATGCACATAACAATAGAAGTCTAAGTGCTGGGCATGAAGAAACGTTTTTACAGTGAGATGCCCAAAGATGGGGTTTTCATTCGTTTCAGAAAAATGTGGGAAACCCAAAAATGAAACTAGAAGATGGGGAACAACCCTGGGAAGCCAAATCCATTTTTAGAAAAATGTCCATGGACATTCTGGGGCAAAAACGGCCTCCGTAATAGTCCCAAATCGTGGCCCTTCTCTCCCAGCTGCTGTCCAATACAAAAACGATCTCCCAGACATGGAAAATGCAAGAAAAATGGTGGAAAACGTGATAGGAAAAGGCCCAGTAGTTCAGACTGCGTGAGAGAGGAAAGACTGACTGTTCAGAATGGCTTTGGGCACCATTTTGTGGGTGTTTTCTTTCCCAAGGAGACAAAATACGATTTCCCAGGTTGATGGCCTGCCCATGCATGAAATTGGCTGCCATACCTCTTCATTCCCAAGGCATTAACTGCCTCAACCAATTTCTGGAAGAATTAAATGATTGGGTCCATAACCCAAAATGGGTAGTTGAGGGTTTATGGGTTTTCTCATTGACACATGGATTAACACCATTGGCTTAAGGGTTTGAATAATTTCCCTCCCTATTCCTTGTAGAATCATGCCCCATCTCTTTCTTGCATTGCATAGCTAGTTGTGGGTATTTCCATTAAAATTCGTATTTACATGATGTCTCATTTACATTGTGCCTATCTAGCACAAGAACCATAGGCATCTATTTTTAATTGCCGATACATGAAATGCTAAATCAATGGTGGGGCCTTGGCCTTGAGCTCCTCACCATGATTAAATTACAATATTTACATCATTTACGATTTAATACAAAGGGGGTCAAAATGGGGACATTACAGGGAGCTATATTTTGTGCAATCTCATAACATGGGGGAAGGAATGGTGGAATGAAGTGATACATAAAAAATACATGAAAGAAATAAACTTCGATCCCTTGACAATGAGCTTTAGGGGCATTGATCAAAGATCTGGGGCTTATCATAAAGGAGCTTCAAAGCTAATTTGTGACCAAATTAATTGGATTCCTAGAAATGGAAAGAGAATTGACATTTGGGAAGAAAAAATTATTAACCATCCTCCTTTGAAGGAGAAAGAAAACCTAAAGGGTATCAAGGACTAGTTAAAGGGGGAGGGAATTTCAAAACTCTGTGATCTTTCTGTGCAGTCTGAAAATGGGACCTAGGAATATTGGAAAAGGCTTGATGTTCATGTTCATCTGTGAGAAGATTATAAAAATCTCCTTCTTCAGCAGAACGAGCAAGCTCTTTCTAAAGTTAAGAGATTGGGACGCCAGAGATTGGGGTCCTTGTTGGACCTAGCCCAAGTAAGGCATTTTTGGGCAAGACAGTTTTGGGGAACTGAGAAGTCGAGTGCAGTGTAGTAATGGCAGGTTAGGAACCGCACAGCTAAGTTCCAGCTCCGTGAAGTGGTAGCATCGCGCAGTGCCATCAGGGCAACTATTTTGGGTAAAGAATGTAAGGAAAGGTCGAGCTGCAGAATCGACCTATTTGGGAAAGAAACTCCAGGATTCCCAGGAATGGATATGGAGCGGCGTGTGTTAACACCCAAAAAGTGATCACTACCTCATCTACCCCATTGCATGACTCATTTGTCCATATTTCCTACCATATTTGCCTCCAAAACCTCAAAAAACCATTAAAAAGCCTCCAAAAAGCCAAAAACCCCCTTTTTCCCAAAAATAAGTTAAATTCCTCCAAAAATAGCAAAAACTCTCTAAAAAGGGAATAAAAAATACAAAAAAGAGGAAAAAGAGGGAAAAAAGGAAGCAAAAACCCTATACAGCTAACCTAAACCATATGGTGCCCAAAACCATGGGTCAGCACTCCACCACTAAAAAACCTATAAATAGGTGATGGAGGCTCCCCATTTCATATCCACAATCATCCCTATCCTCAATCTGCCAAAAATTCTCACGAAACCCTAGCTCTCCCTTCGGAGCTACTTTCCACTTGAGAATCCCATTTGGCCCCATTTCCAAAACATCTTTGGAAGAAGGAGAAGGAACAACACTGGAGCTTTGAAGAAACCCTCCTGGACTGCTGCAAGAGCTTCACCAACCTCACATTAGAGGTATAATCAATACAAAAACATTTTTATTATCTTGTCTTTTCTGTTTATGCACATGCTAGTTAAAATTTACTATTTCATTTACTGTCTTGCTTTTACTGATTATTGAACTGCTACTAAGGAGGCCCTTCTTCTTAGTAGGTGCTCATTTGCACAATCTAGGGTGAAAACCCTAGCTAAGGCGTGAAGGCGATGAAAGTGACCTATCAAGAGAGTGGCGGAAAATAGTTGGAATCTAAGCCACAAAGCCGACAGCGACATGCAGGCCAAAAGGGCAGAAAGTGACATGCCACAATGCAGTATAACCGTTTTGTGAAGACTGTGGATGTCAGAAGGGCGTGCAAGCTGCGAGTGGTCCAGCAGAACGGCCAGAAGCATGTGGAGCAGCTATCAACTGCGACAGGCCGAGTCGGCGAGTAACCGCACCATTTTGTAACATAAGGGTTTTTGGCCTATGCATTGTAACATACGTGACCTACGGGCACAATCTCTATATAAAGGGCACATTTTGTAAGGGAAATGGTTAGAGGGGAAGTTAATATTCTACTGAGCAATGTTGAATATTGATCTTTGTTCAGAGACGATTGTAAAAGGCTCTGCAGCTGCGTGCACAGTGACCTACTAAGAGAGAAGAGAGTCTGCAGCTGAGTGCGCAGACTGGAACTGTTGTACCCTTCCCAAAGATAATATAACAACAGTTCCTGTGGACGTAGCTCCCATCCTGGTGGTGAACCACGTTAAATTCTGTTTTATGTGATTTCTTATGTGCTTGAATCTGTGTATTTGCTTATGCCGAATAGTTAAGATCTCGTTTATGAGCTTATGTGTTCTTGCTTTTATATGTATTCGCCATAGGGATAACAATGGGAATAATATGTTAAGTAGCCACATATGTGAATGCATGTTAAATTCATAAGTATTTCTAATTCAAATGAAAGCATAAGTCAATTGGTTCAACACTTAAGCCCGTGAAGTCGATATAGTGTGATTCACCGAGCGCAGCACCGGAAGTGCATAGTTACATTGTTGTTGTTATAGTGTATGAGTTTGCAAGGTTCAGTCTAAGGTGTTGTTAAATGCATAACTTACACTAAGTAAAATCCATTAAAGTGGTTAAATACCGAAGAGGAAGAGCAGTCTCTGTGGCGTTGTCCTATCGTCGAAGAATTAGTCCACATCGTGCAGTCCTTGGATGTGCGATAGTCTAAGTATTAACTGCGAAGAAGGTGAACTTCGCGTAGTCCCCAGTTCACAGCACGAGCCCTATAGCACGCTGCTCTTCATTCTATTAAACGCTCATCACCTGGTTGTGGAAACCTGATTCCACATCCTCCCCATCAACTTCGCCTCAGGTGAGACCTCATTATGTTCGCAGGTTGTTGCCGAAAGGGCCAGTGAAAAGGGGTTTTTGTTGGTTCCCTAAACTGCGCAGAACCTGGGTCTTTCTAGGAAACCTCAAGAACAGTATAAGAAGCCAATAAATGGTTCCGTTGCCTCGCTAAGAACCGGTGATGAGTACATAACCTTGGAATCCTGAGAAAACAGAAATATGGAACTGGGTGGACAACACAGAGAGAGATTTTGCTAGAAAAGAGAATCGACATCCGCGTCTATCTAACGTGGAGTGGTTAAACAAATACCTGTGGAAGGATATTCATGAAATTTTATGGGCAACCTTTGGAAACGAGTTGCACGAGTGGTTATCAAGACTCGCAAAGCGAAAGGACTGTTTCCAAGAAGGAGCACCTACCGAGTGGAATCCTGAGCTTATTCAGATGCTTAAAGAAGTAAATAGTCCACTCTTGCGAGCAGTCAACTTTTGGGTTAACAGTATACTAGAAGGATTCATTACAGAATTCGCTGTGGACACCCTGAAGTCCTACAGTGCAGCAAAAGTAGAGTTTTTCAAAGGTTTCAGAAGTAAGTACCTCAACAATCTGAGTTTATATATTAAAATGATTTTAGATGAGAAAGGAGTTTTAAGAATGCAGTAAAAGTCCTAGAAGTTTTTGAATCTGTAATGGTAGATAACATATATAGTGACTCTGATGAAGATAAACACAATTTGAGAAGTGGAAAAAGATATAAGTATCATACCAAGAAAAGTGAACTCCGCGTAGAGACTGAGTTCCAAGATGAGCCTCATAGCCACACAACACCTCCATCAGCTACCTATCAACCTATCACTCTGCAGAACCCACCAATTGAGAATATTACACCTCCTATTGCACAAAACCCCCAGTTCAGAATCCTCTAGTTGTTAATATTCCTAATCCTCGGAGCGTTAATACCAATAACACCGCAGGAGTGAGTACTCAGACCATTCCCACTCAGAACATTCTGACTCAGAATATTCTGATTCAGAACATTTCACGCAGTACCATCCCTAACACCACTCAGACCACTACGCAGAATAATGTACCACCGAAAAGGAGAATGACTGATGATATTAAGTTGTCGATATTTAAAGGAATGGGTCTAGAAGACCCTGAGCAGCATTGGTTTCTATGTGAAGTCGTGTGGAGCGTCAAGCAAGTCAAGGATGATGCTGTGAAGCAAGCGCAGCTCATCACTACATTCAGAGATACAGCCTTGAACTGGTTCATGAAGTATTCTATGGGACATAATAGAACCTTAGTGGATATTAAGGCTACACTCTTAAGAGAGTTCAAGAAACCAAAGTCAGAATCACAATGTATAACAGAACTGAAAGAAATTAAGCAAAAACCTAACGAAACAGTCTGGGAATTTGACTAGAAGTTTAAAACATTGTTAGACCGGGATATTTTTGACATAGCACCGCAACAGCACCAAGAATGGTTCATAGCTGTGTTGTTGCCCCATATTAGACTACTGTTGATGCAACAAAAGGTTGCTTCGCAGGCAGAATCCTTGGAGATCACAATGAAATTACAAGCTTCACCTATAGGAGAGACTAACACTGGAATGGTCCAGATTTAGAATCAGCTAGCTACCTTGACATTATAGTTGTAGGACATTAAGAAGGGAAAAGAAAAAAGAGAAGAAATCTGGTGTACCAAATGTAAGGGAGAAGGACACCTGAAAGAACGTTGTCCTTTGTTTCAAGATTACCTAGACATTGGAGCACCAAATCCACTGAATCAGAACCAAGGGCCATGGTGTGAGATCTGTAGAATTAGAAGACACCGGCCAGAAGATTGTTACTTAATCCAGAAATATGTGCAAACACCTAAGAATTTATATTGCACATTCTGTAAATCTGTTAGACATGTGTCATGTCCCCATTCCATCAATACTATGCAAGGGAGGGAACATGATGGTAACATGGGGTGTCTAATTCTTTTCCAAAGCCATAATGGTAAAATTTTGCCATTTAAATAAAATGCACAATTAAATTACACAGCGGAATTAAAATACATAATTGCACACACACAACAGACATACATCAGTATATTTATCTCAAGCAAATGATGCATCAACAGGCAAGGAATCCATCCCATTCTCATGCTATTCACAGACTTCATACCAATTCCATTAATCATGAATAAATATCATTCTGAATTAGCACAATGCAGAACACATAATGCATATAATTTACAACACAGAGAACACTTATCTTTGAGATGAAGTTGTCCAACAACTGGCTGTGTGAGAGAAACGTTCTACCCAACCATAGATCTCTGTCCAGCTTGTATTCTTTCAGCTGAGAGATCACCCCCGAGCTGGGTTGTGTGTCCACTAAGGAGGAACTAGCTGGGCTCACTCACAGCCATGGTTTCACTCAACAACTATGCTAATCCAACACACAGTTGGGTTTATCAAGCATATGAAAGACAAAGGAGGGCAATGCTAAGCCAGTGAACTCAACCACAGAGCTGCAGGCATCTCAAATGAATTCAACAGTCAAGGCACCCACATTACCTACCACACCCAACACAAGGAAGGTCCCCTTCTTTGTTGCATAGTCCCTCAGGCATCCCTTCCCTCCAGTGCTCTTCAGGGTGGGCATAGAAAGGTCCAGCTGCTAATCCTTGAGATTCTAGCCTTCACTGGGTTTATCAAGCAAACCCAACCTCTGCTCAGTCATTCACAATTGGATTTCTCACAATTATGTTCATCAAATAACCCAATCCCGTCACTGGCTTTTTGGGCTATAAAAACTGGGTTTTCCAATGGATTTTGGGGTATCTAATCCTCTCAAATTCACCCCAAGGTTCATATCTATGGATCCCCCATTGGATTTTACTGTTAAATACCAAATCTGAGCATTTTTGGCTCTTCAAAACGTGGGTTCTTTCAAAGTTTCGATTTCTGGTTTTTCTCTCTGCTGGGAATTCATTTTTTGGATGGAAAATGATGCTGGTAACTTCCACAATGGAATGGGGATGAGGAAGAAGCAACTCCTGTGAGGTAGAGTGACTTGTGGTACAAGAAAATAGAGCCCATACTCTACCATACGAATTTTTGGGTTGCCCATGCTCCATTGAAGCCATGGACTGAAATCTCCAACAACTTCCTTACAACATAAATAAATGTCATCAAGGAAAGTCAAATGGGTTCTCACAATGACATTTTGCAACATATGGTTCATCCCCACAACCCCCTCACCACTCCCTAGTGGATACACATGGCCCCTTCTCGTTGGTTGCTTCCATGGCCAGTTTTGGTATTTTATTGGAATATTAACATTTACATCAATTTACAATATTCCATGGCTTAATAGCACATGGGTATCAAAATATCAAATACTTGTTTGTTTTAAATAAAATTTGAACATACACTAGCGTTGCCTTGGCCTTGAGCTCCACGCTAAGGAAACATACAACGCATGTATACAATATTTACATTAAAAGCCAATATTTCATAGGGGTCAAAATTGGGGTATTACAACATGATGGTTCCAACTATAGAGCATATGAGATCATGATAGAAAGAAAGCATGATGTATAGCATATGTGCGGTGGAGTATACAGAGTTCAAGAAGAAACACCGCAGAACAAGGATAACGCGCAGTATGATCAATGCGCATACAAAGGCCGTGGAGGATTCTGTGAAGAGGAAGAAACACTAGCCCAGGATAAGGAAGAGGTATAGGCTAGATGATCTGTTACAACTATGGCCAGCCAGGTCACTTATCTAGAGATTGTAGCAATGCGTGTACTACCTGTAATTATTGTAAATCTTTTGATCATGTTATTAAGGCATGCCCAGTGTTAGCAGTAGAGATGCAAAAGAGAAAGCAAGAAGCACCTAATCCAAATATTCAGATGATCGTAGCAGAGAAAAGGACTATGGATCCAAGTATTAATGTTGTGACGTGAAGTGGCGCTGCCACAGGAAAATACAAACAACCAAAAGCTTCGACTTCAGGAGATTTTCAGACTAAGCAGACCCCTGCTGAAGCGGTCTGGATCAGAAAAGATACCGAGAAAACACTTGTTTTCAATCTGGAGAGAAACAAAGAAGCCTTTGAAAAAGCAAGGGACATATTCAACGAGCCAGCACCTATGTCGCCAAGAATCCCGTTGCGAAGTGAAACAGCGCACATACAAGATATGCCAGCAGCGTATGATCGAACCAGTACCGCAGCAAAAACATGCACTTCTATTGCGCAATTCCTACGGAGCTGCATGAAATTATTGAAGAGCGCAGATGTTGTAGTGGAGTTGTAGAATTTACTAAACCAATACGAACCACGCAGTAAGATGGATACTTCCCAGAGCGCAATTCACCATATCAAGAGCCATAAAAGAACAAACCGAGAAATGAGGATCAATGTGCAGATGGGAGATTACGAGATGGATGAGATAATCCTTGACTTATGATTAGAGGTAAATATCTTGAGTAAGCAGACATGGCAACAGATGGGGAAACCAAGGCTAACATGGTCACCCATACAGTTGAGGTTAGCGAATTAGCAGAAAGTCATACCTTTTAGGAGATTAGCCAATGTACTTGTAGACATCGATGGAGTCAAAAGCTCCGCGGACTTAGAGGTTATCGAGATGACTAACGACATTAACCCATATCCATCATTATTGGGGATAGACTGGGTGATGGATAACCTCACAATCATAAACCTGAAAACCAAGAAGATGATCTTTGAAGGGAAGGATAACAGGGTCATCGCACCCTTGGACCCTTCGCAAGGATAAAGATACACCGAGCCGATACATGAAGAATCCATAGCACAGGATCTTGATCGCATCTACAATATGACTGCGAATCAGGATGACTACATTAATCCTACGGCGGATGGAGCACTTAGTTGGCAATGTGACTGTTCTTGTGTATCAAACTCTGACGCAGGACTGGAGAATTAGCAAAGCCATATGCATGAAGTATTTGCAATAAGATGCGCGTAGATCACGAAGTCACTGCATTGGATTGGAACAGAGGTAAGTCCAATCCCCACTTATGATGGTTCAAGTAACGTCTATACATTTATTCAAGAATATACTGTATCAGTTGCAGCTGAACATATGATACCAGCATTGGATATAGCACTGCACGCTACACCTGCCAGATGGTGGGCCATGCATAAACATACTTTGACCACATGGGATCAATACAGACACATGATGAAAATCAGATTCACAGAGAAAGTTGCACTGACATTTGAAAAGTATAATGGACAAACGGATCCAAGGGATCACATAGAAAATTGTTCAGAAGCATGGATAATCAAACCACAAACAAAATGGGTTCATCTGTTTGTGCACACATTAGAACATATTCCAGAAGATTGGTGTGCAGACTCAGAGCTTCGCAGAGGAACCACAGATTGGTCTATGTTGACTGCGAACTTCCAGAGAACCTTCAATTTTGAAGATGAATCTCCAAGTATAAATGAAGCTTTGCAAATCATCAAACAGAGGATATTTGAATTTGAATGCCCAAGTATAAATGAGGAATTAGAGGAAATTACAGAAAAGGTATTTGAAGACTTCAAAGTACCTATGAACCTACAACCAGAATGGGAAATACATATAGAACATGCCCTTGAATGTTATAATCTCGCTGAAAATGAAGAAGAATAAGAAGAAAGCGATGAGGAGGATCCGTGCAACATCAATATACCTAAATCTGAAGGAGCACGCGATGTAGAGGGACCTCCACTAGAAATTCCAGATATGATGAGATGGTTGCACAGTTCTCATCCATTGGAGACTACTAGGATGATGAGATGGTCGCGCAGATCGCAGACCTTCTGCATGAGTATCAGGATTTGTTTCCAACGAAGTTCGCCGAAATGAAAGGCATTTTGGGTGACTTGGGGGCTATGAAAATACCTCTCAAGCCAGGCGCGAAGCCCGTCAAGTAAAGGCCTTATAGACTGAATCCCAGATATAAAGAAAGAGTAAAGGCAAAGATTGATAAGATGTTAGATCCAGGGATCATTGAGCCAGTTGAAGAATCTGAGTGGTGTTGTAGATATTTCTCTCTACGGATAAAGAGAAATTCTCTTAGGATAAAGTAGATTAAGCTAGCTCTAAGCTAAGACAAAAATGAAACAAATGTAATCTTGGATCCTGGACTAAACTGGTATTTTAGAGATTTTACATTAGAAGGAAGGAAAGAAAGTAACTCACCTCCATTCTCGACGTTTGCCCTACTTGTAGTTTAATCTCGAAATCTTCGCGATAGACCTGTAGAGACAAAACAATATACAAGCACATGCAATCTTCCAATTTCTTTGAATTACAAGTTAAATTCCAAATCTACATAGATATCATTCATGAAACTGAAACACAATCAGTACACATGAACTAGGAAACAAGGCAAGTTATATTATTAAGAAGCTTGAAAAGTGCTTACAAAAGTTGCTTGATGTCCAAGCCAATTCTTCAGCTCCAATTGCTTCCACCTCTAGCTATCTCCACAAAAGGTTTATGATCATAGGTTTGATGCCCCCAAAATTCCTCCCCTTGGCTCATGGAAGACCTCTCTCTTATAGCATGTGGGAAGGTCAACCAACAAGAGAGAAGTGTGGATCTATAGAGTGTTTAGTGGATCAATCCAGCCAAACAGGGAGAGGGTTAGGATCGAATCAAAGGTGGTAATTCTAACAGAATCCCTCGAAGGTTGAGATCCCGAGATCCATGGCAAAAGGCTATAACTAGACCACCGCGCCCCTAAGCCTGAGCATAGAGTGGTAGTACCGCGTCCCAGGAGAGGAGCAACACGTGGTAGTAAGGACTATCGCACCCCAATAGATGTGCAAGGCACAGTAGTGCTTGCAAATAAGACTGAGTTGGGTTGGCAGATGACAGGAAAAGAGTTTGTCTTCAGTGGTCAATCATTGGTCTTCTTTTCTGGGTATTTAGTCAGTAGGGGGAAGTGTTGTCAATGTGATTTGGTGTAAAGATGCGACACTGGGTTGTTAGGTGCAATATTGAGGTATAACAGATGCCCCTTAAAGTGTGAGGTCAGAAGAGACTGATGGCCGAAAGACCTTACAAATATTGTGCGGAGATAACAGCGAGGGGAGCAACAAGGAGCTGAAACAGAAACAAAGTGTCATATATACCACCGAGGCGGGCATTCCCATGCTTGAAAACAATTGACTGAAAGCATGATTGTCGACCAATACATTGCAAATCCATGAGTACTGAGATGATATAGACTGTAGACAAATCATGGCTTCTATGAACAAGCGTAGATCCATGATACAGTAATGACACAGCCACGATCAATACATAAGTGGATCTTTGTGATGATACAAAAGAAATTTCCATCGCAACCTGAACACAATTAGAATAGAAAAGAATGTCTAGGGTCTTCTACCCGATCGCAAATGATACGAATCTAGCCATGTGATTACAAGGTGTTGAAGTCGAACATGGTAGAAACCATTTGATTACCGTTCAATGATGTGAACCGTTAACAAATGCGAGGGAAATCACCAATGATGATGATGATTCCCAAGGTATCTATAGTACATCTCAACGAAATGCGAATAAAGGAGTTGATGTCGAGCATCCAAGAGATCATTCAATCAGAGGTCAATGATGAAAACCTACTGCTGAATATGAGGAAACCTGCCATTGAGGCATGCAGGTACCAAGTTACTAGTGGTTGATGTTGATGTATATGTAACTTTGGAATGTATTTCACATATATGTATATTGTATTCCTATAGAGATGGTATTATTCCTCTATAAGGAAGTGTCGTCATTTATATTGTAAGTGTCCTAACTTATACTTGATGGGTTATTAGACCACCTTGTTTGGGGTCGGCCCTGTATAAGTCATGTGGGTCAAAGGGTTATTAGACCACCCTATTGGGGGTCGGCCATGTGGGTCAAAGGGTTATTAGACCACCCTATTGGGGGTCGGCCCACTCAGCATTATGTTATGTGGTAAAGTTCGAGCCTACATGAGTTAGGTAAAAAGGCAAGTCAAGTCAAGTATAAATAGAGTGCGGGAGGCACTCTATTTGCTCACTCACTTCTCACACATGCTCTCAAGGAGGAGAGGCGCACTTATGGAGGAGGAGGATTGCTGCTAGGTTATGGCTATCTCTATTGGTTGGTTGTATCATTGCTCTATCTATCTCTGAGGAAGTTATTGGGGTTTTTCACCTTTATGGTTTTCCCCAAGTAAATCTTTGTGTCTCTTGTGTGCTTGCATTATTGTCTCCATGATTGATATGCTGTAGATATGCTGTACATGTTGTTCTCTCAGTTAAGATCCTAGATCAGATTGAAGTAAATTCTGAAAATTTAACATGGTATCAGAGCTAGCCTGAAAGAAGGCATGATATGGCATGTATGACACATGTTGCACTTACGATGCTAGGGCTTGATATAGTAAAAACCAGTCGTCGTAGAACTTTCGCTATAAATCCGTTTTGGAGAATGTTTCGGATCTGAAATTGTTACAGGTCGAAGATAAAATCTCCAGGTACCTTGTCTCCAAAGGACAACCTCTAATTCGTTGTACTTTGTGATTTATGATCTGTACAATATAGGGTTTTTGCCTCTTCCAGATCTGAGTCAAAATCAGGTGACCTTGGGAAAAAGGTCATAACTTGGGCTAGGAACCTCCAAATGAAATTTCGTGAAAAGTGACAGGTAGTACACAGGCCGAGCTATCTCAGAAAACTTTTTCAGAGGCCGAAGGTCAAACAGTGACACGTGGCACGCCGTACAAGTTCGATCTCCTGTATTATCCCATAAACAGGTCACGTTACGACATTTGGCATAACTCTCTCTCAGAGAGTCCAATTGAGGTCAGACCTGTCAGGATGGAAAGGTAACAGGCTGAGCTATCTCAGAAAACTTTTTCAGAGGCCGAAGTTAAAACAGTGACACGTGGCACTCCGTACAAGTTCGCTCTCCTGTTTTATCCCAAAACAGGTCACGTTGCGACATTTGGCATAACTCTCTCTCAGAGAATCCAATTGAGGTCAGACCTGTCAGGATGGAAAGATAACAGGTCAGGCTATCTCAGGAAACTTTTTCAGACCCTGTAGATTAAAAATTTCGGAGTTACACCAGAAACAATCAGGTACATATTTCTGTCAAAACAGAATTATTTTTTGGTACCTTCATTCATGGCTTCCGGAATTTAGGGCTTTGGAGAAAGTTGGAATTTTTGTAATCGGAGACCACGGCTGGATGCTACTCATAAAAATAGAAATTTAGAGACCAAGATCAGAATTTTTGGTTGGGCAGAAGGCCGGGCTTGATTAGACCCTAGTTCGGGACTTTGATCAGAAAAGTGGAAAATTAGGGCTTCTGTAAAAATGGGAATTTTTGAAATCTGTGACCACGGCTGGAAGCTCCTCAGAAAAAATAGAAGCTTAGAGCTTTGGATCAAACATTTTGATGGGGAAAAAGAGTGGGCTTCATCAAACCCCAGTTCAGGGTCACGTCCAGTGAATCCGAAAGTTTCAAAGGCAAAATTGAGGAGTGAAACTTTGCAGTTTTCAAATTATGAATATACCAGTTTGTTCAGCTCATCAAGGCGCATGTTTCTATCCTTTCGAAAGTTTGAAATTCAAAGTTTGAATTTTTGGGGTTTCTCTGACAAACCCATATCCAGCTCCAGGTCCAGTTCTTGCAAATCAAGTGGATTGGGTTAATCCTAGAAGAAGATGGATTGATCATCTGCATGAGTAAAGAAGTTCCTGTTTCAGAGGGAGATGAGGCTAAGGCCTTACATAAGAAGATTTCAAGCGATCTCAACAGGTATGAATCATCGAGGTATGTTTTGAGATTTGTTCATGATTAAGTTTATGGTATGTTTGTCTTCATGTTATTACGGTTAGTACAATCTTGATTTTAGATTTGTCGTATCACCTTAACAAAATTATGAATGCATGATAGAAGATATTCATTGGTTAGGGTGTTGACACTTATGATTGTACTAATGCATTATGGTGTTGTATGAGGTTTATGTTGTCTACTAACATGAAAGGTACACCAAGAAAGACAAATCATGTTCTGGTCCAAGAACATATGATCATGATAACATGAGGACAAAGATTCATTCATTGTCATGGATCTCATACAAGATCCATTCACGAGGTATGTATAACTTGGTTTTATAATGGTTAACTTATGAGACATGCAGGTTACTAGCACAAGTCACTGAAGAGAACCAAAAGACATTATACGGGTATGTTAGACATAACTAGCTAACATGATAATCCAGGTATGTTTTTCCTATATCAAGCTAGATTCCTACCTTGGGTTAGGATCTTATACTATCGCGTTGTTGATAATGATTATTCATGAAGTCATAGGTTTGAATAATCATGATTGTATGCATATTATGTTTCTTACCATAATTGATGATATGACTAACCAGAAGAATCATGATGGTATAGGTTTGAATAATCACAGGTTTTATGCATTTTATATCTCTTATCTTGATTGATGATTCAACTAACCTGAAGAGTCATAGGCTTGAGTAATTACAGGTTTAGACATGTTATGTTTCTTATGATTTGACTAACCATAAGAATCCTTGAATGCTCATGCTTATTATTTCTGTTTGAAATGATCATGACTATACATGCTTGAGATTATTGTGTTTTAATAGTATACTAATGAATGTATGATTTTATATGAGATCACAAGGATAACACATTCATGATTCTAATAAGCATGCATAGGGACCAAGGATGAATATGAGTTCAAGAACAGGTAATTCAGGAAGCAAAGATCAAGAGGGAGCACACTCCAGTTGCTCCTGCCAGAAAGCAAAGGAGCACACTCCAGTTGTTCCTGCAATAAAGAAAAGGAGCACACTCCAGTGGTTTATGCAAGGATGTAGATATTCAGAGGGAGTTGTTCATCTCTCTACATTCCACAACAGAAAGGTGTAGAAGAAGCTACTTCAGATTAGGACTCCAGCAGCTCCTGTAAGGAATCAAAGACTCAAAGGGAGTCCACCCAACGAACAAACAAAGATAAGTATTTTAATTATCATTTCTTGCATATGTGTTTGTTTAAGTAAAATTGTTCAATGATGTATATGCTCATGTTCCTAGACTTAGGATATGTATTGTGCATATTAGAATAGTTGCATTGATGAACAGTATACTACTAATATACATGGGTAAGTGGCCTATGGCACTGTACAACATTCCATTTCTACTTATCTAGAATGAAACCTCTTTGCTGACATGTTGGGAGTTGTGCACACTCTTAACAATGTTCTGGTAGAGATTGGAAGGCATCTAGAAAGTTACGGAATATGGATAAATGTTGTATTGAAGCATTGGCTAAGATAATTGCATGACTGTATGGCATATTTCTTTATGTGTAAGAATCTGTTCTCAAAACTATGAGATGTTTTCTAATCATGCAATTTAACTTGTTGTGTAGGAAAGATCGTATGCCATCTCCTACAAAAGAAGAACTACAACATTTGTTCCAGCAACAAAGATATCTATTGAAGATATTGAAGATATTGAAGTTCCCAGGATCTGGGATGAAGAAATGAAATGCCATGATCCGTCGATCATGAAGAATGATGTTTGGGATGTAATCCCAAGACATAAAGGGAAGTTTGCTATGACTTCCAAATGGAACTATCAGATCAAGCATGTTGCAGATGGCAGCATTAAGAAATATAAAAGTGATGAAATAGAAGATACACCAGATGGATTCAAGACAGCTTCCTTGAATGGTGTAGTTGAAGAAGAAGTGTATGTAGAGCAGCCACTTGGTTCTGAGACACATGATAGGAAATCATATATGTGCAGAACTTGGTATGGTGAAGATAGATTGATTGACGACACGCAGCGGAAGCTTACTACCGAGTTCGAGATGAAGAACTTGGGGATGATGCACTATTTGTTTTTATCATGGAGGTGTGGCAGAGTACATATGGAATCTTCCTTGGACAAGGGAAGTATGTAGTAGAGATCCTGAAGAGGTTCGGGATGATGGACTGCAAGGATATGGCCACACCTATGGCATCGAATATGAAGCTTCTTTGTGATGCTTCATCTGAGCCAGTTGATGTTTCTATGTATCGTCAGATGATTGGGTCCTTGATGTACCTGACGAACACGAGACCAGACAGTTGCTTTGCTGTGAACACATTGAGCCAGTTTCTGACGGATCCAAGGAGTGTTCACCTAGTTGCTGTAAAGCATGTTCTAAGGTACCTGAAGGGTACAGTGGATTATGGGCTCAGGTATGAGGCGAATCAAAAGTTTAACCTGCAGGGTTATGTTGATTCAGATTGGGATGGCAGTGCTGCAGATAGGAAGAGCACATCTGGGTGTTGCTTCAGTATGGGATCAGGTGTGATCTCTTGGTTTAGCAGGAAGCAGTCCTGCATAGCACTGAGTACAGCTGAGGCAGAGTATGTTGCAGCCTGCTCAGCTAGTTGTGAGGCAGTATGGCTACGGAAGCTACTGTCTGAGTTATTTGATCTCCCGTTGGAGGCTACTGGTATCTTCTGTGATAACCAGAGTTGTGTGAAGCTGTCCGAGAACCCAGTGTTTCATGACAGGTCGAAACACATAGAGATCAAATACCACTATATCAGGGATATGGTGCAGAGAGGAGTTGTGAAGCTCCTGTATGTTGCGACGGACGAGCAGATTGCAGATGTGCTGACGAAGCCACTAGCCAGGGTGAAGTTCGAGTACTTCAGAGAGAGGCTTGGCGTTCTTCAGATCGAGGACACTTCGAGGAAGAAGTGATGGACACATTTGCTGAAGCCATTCCAAGCATGTTGGAAGGAGGATCCTTCACATGGCTGTGGATGTAAGCGCTGGATGATGAGCATCAGGATGATGTTCTAGTTTCTGCTTGATATGATCAATTGGATCATTTTATGTATGTACGCATCGTGTGGGTGTTGGATATGATCAGTTGGATCATTTTATGTATGTATGTATGCATCATGTTGGATGCTTGGACCATGTATCTGTATATGTATCAGGTGGATACATTGTATGATCAGGTGGATACATTGTATGATCAGGTGGATCATGTATGGTGATATGTATCATGTACTTGTATTTGTATCAGGTGGATACATTGATGATCAGGAGGATCATGTATGATGATATGTATCAGGTAGATACTTGGTATGCATCAGGTAGATGCATTGATGATCAGGAGGATCATGTATGATGATATGTATCAGGTAGATACTTGGTATGCATCAGGTAGATGCATTGATGATCAGGAGGATCATGTATGATGATATGTGTCATGTATTTGTATCAGGTGGATACATTGATGATCAGGAGGATCATGTATGATACTTGGTATGCATCAGGTAGATGCATTGATGATCAGGTGGATCATGCAGCAGGATGCTGCAGTGATGATCAGGATGATCATAGATGACGAGCTTCAGGATGTTGCTCCAGATGACATGCAGCAGGATGTTGCAGTGATGATCAGGATGATCATAGATGACGAGCTTCAGGATGTTGCTCCAGATGACATGCAGCAGGATGTTGCAGTGATGATCAGGATGATCATAGATGACGAGCTTCAGGATGTTGCTCCAGATGACATGCAGCAGGACGTTGCAGTGATGATGATCAGGATGATCATGGATACATCAAGATGATGTATGGTGAGTATCAGGATGATACTCTGTGGCCGTGGATCAGGTTGTGCAGATGAGCATGTAATTCGGTGCCCTGGGAGATTTGCAGATGGTCTTTCGAGGTTTTGCCTATGGCATGTAATTCGGTTCCCTGGGACATCTGGCAAATGCTCTTTCGAGGTTTTGCTCTGGGAGGACATGTAATTCGGTGCCCTGGGAGATCTGCAGATAGTCTTTCGAGGTTTTGCCTATGGCATGTAATTCGGTTCCCTGGGATATCTGGCAGATGCTCTTTCGAGGTTTTGTCCTATGGCATGTAATTCGGTTCCCTGGGAGATCTGCAGATAGTCTTTCGAGGTTTTTCCTATGGCATGTAATTCGGTTCCCTGGGATATCTGGCAGATGCTCTTGCGAGGTTTTGCCATGACCACATGTAATTCGGTGCCCTGGGAGATCTGCAGATAGTCTTTCGAGGTTTTGCCTATGGCATGTAATTCGGTTCCCTGGGATATCTGGCAGATGCTCTTGCGAGGTTTTGTGGTGAGGTCACATGTAATTCGGTGCCCTGGGAGATCTTATAGGTAGAGCTGTGTGCTCGTAACAGCCTGGGATGCTCTTTCGAGGTTTTGTGACGCACGTAAAAGTCCTGAGGATTCCACAGTATGGCCAGTGATGACGAAGACCTGCAGGTGGTGGGCCTACATCCAGTATGAAAAAGGACTGGCTCTGTAGAACTTCCTATGACGAGTAGATTCAGAGATTGATTGAGATAGCAGCAGCAGTGATGATGATGATGACTCGATGACGATTATCCAGTGACGATGATCCAGAGAAGATGACTTGTGCTAGAAGAACTGTGCTGATAAATACCTTCCTAGTTAAGAGGGAGTGTTGATGTATATGTAACTTTGGAATGTATTTCACATATATGTATATTGTATTCCTATAGAGATGGTATTATTCCTCTATAAGGAAGTGTCGTCATTTATATTGTAAGTGTCCTAACTTATACTTGATGGGTTATTAGACCACCTTGTTTGGGGTCGGCCCTGTATAAGTCATGTGGGTCAAAGGGTTATTAGACCACCCTATTGGGGGTCGGCCATGTGGGTCAAAGGGTTATTAGACCACCCTATTGGGGGTCGGCCCACTCAGCATTATGTTATGTGGTAAAGTTCGAGCCTACATGAGTTAGGTAAAAAGGCAAGTCAAGTCAAGTATAAATAGAGTGCGGGAGGCACTCTATTTGCTCACTCACTTCTCACACATGCTCTCAAGGAGGAGAGGCGCACTTATGGAGGAGGAGGATTGCTGCTAGGTTATGGCTATCTCTATTGGTTGGTTGTATCATTGCTCTATCTATCTCTGAGGAAGTTATTGGGGTTTTTCACCTTTATGGTTTTCCCCAAGTAAATCTTTGTGTCTCTTGTGTGCTTGCATTATTGTCTCCATGATTGATATGCTGTAGATATGTTGTACATGTTGTTCTCTCAGTTAAGATCCTAGATCAGATTGAAGTAAATTCTGAAAATTTAACAGTTGACTCCTAAGCCTAATTCCTGGATAGTGATTTGGCGTCGACAGGAATAGACTCGTCGAAGGTGGTCCATGATGATTCCCACATCATCGACACGAAATCGGACCGAGAGATGATGTGAAACAATGGAACAATGAAACATGTACTGACACAGCGGAAGTCTTGACACAATGGATGACTTGGAACAATGCAAACCCTTTGAACATATAACGGCATGAAGCAGAACCTAGAAGCAGGGATTATTGATAGCAGAGGATAAACATAGGACGAGTATACTCGTGGCCAGAGAGACAACTCGAGGTGATGACCATAACTCAACAATAATAGATACCCAAAAGTAGACAAGGGACAGACGCATGCCATGTTCAAAGGTGACGACTGACAAGCTGCCAATAAAGTAAACTTGATTCATTTCCCAATTTCCCCCGACATGATACACGAGTACCTCTTTTTTGTTTTACGAGCTTGAGGAGGATAACAGATGCTCAATGTAGCTCATCTCATAGATGAGTCCAATCTCATATGTTTTTACGAACCTGAGAAAGGAGAGGTTCGTCCCAAGATGGGTCCTTCGATGTCAAATTTTAACGAGTCCAAGGAAGGGAAACTCGGTAGTTTTTCACATTTAGAGAGCCTGAAAAATTTTAAAGGAGGCTCCAGGGCATACTTTTTCGTAAATTTAGTCTCCTAGTCCCGAAAAAGTGTAAAACAATTCCTTAGAGAACTCTCCCAGCCAAAAGTTGACTAAGGTATACCTTTCTCGTAATTAGTCTAGACAGGCCGAAAAAGGGGTAACCTATCACCGAATAGACGACCTTTCAAATACTTTTACAAGTGTAAAAGAGACAAGTGCACTTGGCAATCTTTTCGAAATGGGGGAGTCTGAAAATAGCTTAAAGAGAACTCCGATGGTCTTTTTCGGTCCGAAAAAAGAATAAAATACAACCAAAACAATACTTTCCTCATCGTTTAACGAGCACGAGTAAAGTTGACTAAGCTCGACACCGTTTTCTTGAGTTTGACAAGCATGATACGGATGTAAAAGATGCTTGGAATATTTTTCAAGTTTTAATCCAGAGCACGAAAAAGATAAAGTCGGCTCGAAATGAAGGTCAAAAAGTAGTAAACACCAGTGTGAATAGTTTAGGAAGATCTTGTCAAAGAAAACTAGTGAAACCTCAAAAAAGGATATTAGTAATGTGAAAAAGAGTTTTGACCTAAAATAATGATAATAATAAAATAATGAGCAAAAATTAAATATAGATGTTATATAAGCAAGGAGTAAGAATGAAAAGTTACCATTTCACCTTGGTTATTTTTGCTCAAAGAGGAAGTTCATCCATTGGAGGGCAAAACTTCAAGTGTTCATATCTGGAGATTCGAGGCACCGTTTCGTCATCCGTTTGCACTAGGTAAGAGCTCTCAAGATCCTCTTTCAATTTATAGGCAAAAAACTTAATTTCAATGAAATTTTCCTTATTTTGGGGAAATCCCTAGAAGGCCTTTTTCGCCGCTGTAACTACTGCAGGGTCCGTTTGTCGAGAAACGCGGTACTACCGCTCTGTGGAGAAACGTGGGGGTGCGGTAATGTCCTGTACCGCACACTCAGGTGGAGCCCAGACGCAGTAGTGGCAAAAAAAGGGGAAAAAGAAATTTCTTTCCTCGTTTTTTAGACTGAGATCAAGCCACTATCTTGCTCATGAATGTTTCTTTGGCCTTTTTGCAGGAGTTTATAGCTCGTTTGAAGCAAAATGGTCGACTGGAAAGAGAGGGAGCATGAGAATCATGATTTATTGGCCGAAAATGACCAAGATACCCTATCGGCCTTGCGAGACTGTGGGTTATTAAAAAATTTCAAGACCAAAGGCATCCGCAAGCAAGCTAAACTTCTCACTCACATCATACAAATGTGGGACCCCGAAATTCAAGCCTTTAGAGTTGGGGAGCATATCCTTGAGATTGAGCTCGAGGACATCTATTTTCTTACAGATCTCTCAAAGAGAGGGGCCCAGGTGAGCTTAACAGGGTTCAGGGCCTCGGAAGCGAGCACTGATGCCTTGATTGCTCATTACTGTCGTCAAGGTTCTGGGAAGAAAAGCGGAAAAGTGGTCATCAAGGACGTTACAAATCTTCCAATGAGAACTGTGTTGTTTACCATCACACGTGCGGCGGGTAGCACGAGTCCTCATCAAGCATCTCGTACACAAATGAATCTTGCCGTGGAGTGTTTGGCACCAACATTGTTCAACTGGTGCGAAGGGGTACTATCCAATCTCAAGGAGCAAGTAACCAAGTGTAGGAATGGGGAGAACCACCAATTTGGTTATGGGAGTATTTTGGTCACCTTCTTTCTAGAGAGGGTGCCGATGTTGCATCCACAGTTGACCATTCCTATCCGCCCACCCACCGAGCCACGGATGGGTCGATGGAGTGAGTATGCGGAGCGGCTTGGGGGGCCGCAACATCTAGCCTTCGACGAGGACTTCTTTTCATGGCTCGAGGAGCAGATTGTGATGATCAAGGACTACCCCTATGCAGGGATGGACTTTTGCGAGAATATTGACTTGGCATTGCCCGACGATGAGGATTGGGATAACTCAGGTATGACCCGCATTAATGTATTTTC
The DNA here is from genome assembly GCA_027924585.1 of Larix kaempferi. NCBI lineage: Eukaryota > Viridiplantae > Streptophyta > Pinopsida > Pinales > Pinaceae > Larix > Larix kaempferi. Next base: position 9,156,701 of record BSBM01000264.1, read on the forward strand.
AATTTTTTGAATATGTAATTTTTAATTGTTTTTGAAATGTGTGAAAAGACTTAATATGTATATGTGCATGTCGCAGATCATGGACCAAGGAGACCTGCAGGCTATTCGTCGTTACGCCAAGGCGGTATCAAGCATCGAGTTGCTTCGGAGGAGGAAGAAGAAGAAGAAGAAGCAGAAGAAATGGGAGGGGTCCAGGATATAGAGCGGAACCTATAGGGTTTGACCCTCGGAGTTTGAGCTATGAGGATGGATGATGTGCCTCTGCATCTTCAGCGACATACTGTGGGTGTGCCTAGACGTATTGACCTACTCCTCCGTAGGGTGGCTAGAGCTATAGTTTGCTACCATCAGCAACGCGAGGAATTTGAGGAGGCTCGTTATAGATCTCCTAGATCTCCTTAGATAGTAGTATTTTACCTTTTTGCGGCATGTACACGATATGTAGGCTTGAGAGCCAAATTTTTGCATGGGATTGGATCCCAAATTTTGTCTTTTGGACACAAACTTTATGTATTCAGAAAAACACTTTTATATGTGATGATATATACATATGGACCTACTCTTATGATTTACCTATTTACAATGACTTGCATGTTTATTTTATTATGTATTCTTCATGTATGGCCTAGATGCCAATCCAAAATGTAGTTAGCTAATGAATCATCCACACAATTGAATTCTCTTGGTATGTATTGATATGAAATATAATCAAAAGATCGTTCCAAAAGGTGTACCCTTCGAAATAAGCAAAGTAAAATAGGATCGCGGATAGTGTAGATACGGTTCAGATGGGACACCACGATTTGGGAGTCTAGAAAGACTGACAAGGAGTCAATTCTAAGGGAAGCAACCTCGGTTAAGAGTCCAATGACTACATGGTACTCTGCAATATTGTTGGTTGCGGGGCCCAAGCAAGTGCCTCCTGAAGGTATCAACTCGCCAGTGGGAGAATAAATTACCCATGTTGCGAAAGCAAGGTTCCGGGTGTGTCGACTCGCATCGTCGGCGAATCCATAGTAGGCAGTCATCTACGCATAGAAGTACAAGTCGAGGTAAATAGGGATATATAAGATCCATACATATATACATAAAAGAGAAATGAAAACAAACTAAGTACATTATGTACAAAAGTGTCTCACGCAGGATGAACCTACACGTAGAAGTGTTTTAGGTACAGCCCGTTGTGGGGCCGTGCCAACGGTGTGCCGTCACAGTCGATGAGTTCATAGGCTCCTTTCTCCAAAACACATTTTAGAACAAAGGGGTCGTACCACATATACTCTAGCTTTCCTTTTCCAAGTTTATCATGCATCAGGTCATATGTGAGTACGAGGTCACCTTCGTTGAAAACGCGAGGTTGAACGGATTTGTCATACTGTGCTTTGACGCGCTTTTTATGGGCTTCATTAGCTAAAGCAGCGTCTCGAGGGGTTTCATCTAGCTTGGCTAGGTATAGAAACAGTTCTTCTTCGGAGGTAGTATTGGGAAGTAGCTCTATGGTTATTTTGAGTGACGAGATTTCACATTCAATCGGTAAGATGGCTTCCAGGCCATACACCAGTTGGAATGGTGTGAATCCGGTAGCACTTTTCACTGAGGTTCGGTATTCCCACAATGCCGAAAAAAGAGCTAAGTGCCAATTGGACTTATGGGTACCCACAATGCGCTGAATCATGTGTTTCAAAACCTTGTTAATGGCTTCGACTTGGACATTGGCCTGTGGGTAGTATGGGGTTGAGTTTTCATGACAAAAACCCAACTTGGCGCTCAATTCTTCGCTCATATGGTTCCTGAAGTGGGAGCCATGATTGGTCACGATGGATTGTGGGACTCCAAACCTAGCTATGATGTGGTTGAATATGAATTGTGCCATTGTTTTACCGTCTTCATCATAAGTAGGCATCGTTTCATCCCATTTTGTGAAATAATCCACAGCTACTATGACATAGCTATGCCCCCCGGCTAAAGTGGGCTTATAGTACGTGAAATCTATACCCCATTTGGAAAAGGGGCCGACGACAATGACAGGATGAAGTGGAGCAAGATGCGACCGTGTCTTACTATGAAACAATTGGCAGGGTGGACATTTCTTAACCGTTTCAATGCAGCCTTTGAAAATCGAGGGCCAGAAATATCCCGCTCATAGTATCTTCTGGGCCATAGCCATCCCAGAGAGATCACCACCACATGCTCCAGCGTGGCAGTCATTAAGAACGTGTTCAGCCTCGTCTAAAGTTAAACAACATTGAAGAATGGTATCAACACCACGACGGTAAAGGGTATCGTTAATTATAAGGTAGTACTTGGCGTGATGTCGGATACGTCGACGTTCATCGCGGTTGAGGTCAGGGCGAAAACATTGGGTTTGGAGATATAGTAGAATATCCCCGTACCATGGGTCGAACATGCTGATGAGGAACAACGATTCATCAGGAAGAGAATCGATGGGCTCAGGTTGCTCAGTAGCATGGGGAAAATTACAAATCAACTCGGGAAAGATCAAAGATTTCTTGGATTTAGCATTGACAAATTCCAACTCAAACTCTTGTAGGATGAAAATCCAACGGGAATATTTGCCCCCAAGTACTTGATGTGTGGGGATATAGTACATTGGATTGAAATCTGCTATGACAGCAGTTTGGCGGAGTAGAATGTAGTGACGGAACCTCTGGACAGCAAAGACTGTTGCCAGAGCCAGCTTTTCAACATGTGAGTAGCGAGTTTCGGAGTCAAGAAGACTCTTACTAAGATAATATACTACATGTTCTATGTCGTTGGTATCTTCTTGGACTAACACCATGCCAATGGTGGAAATCGAAGCTGCAAGATATAGAATGTAATCTCGTGTGTAATTGGGGGGTTGAATCACAGGATCTTTAGTTAAGGCTGCCTTTAGATTATTAAAGGAGCGATGGGCTTCGTCGTCCCAAAAGAAGGGGGTGTCCTTCTTTAGAAGCATCATGTAGCCTTTTGTTATCTCGGCAAAATTGAAAATGAAACGGCGGAGAAAGTTTGCGTGCCCTTGAAAACTTTGAAGTTCTGGTATGTTCATGGGGGAAGGCAGGGCTAAAATAGCTTCTACCTTGTGGGGTCCAATCGTATACCATCTTTGGAGATTATGAATCCCAAAAAATTTATGGCTTCAACGCAAAAAACGCATTTATGTGGGTTCAAACGAATGTTGTAGCGACAGCACCTAGTAAAGACGGCGCCTAAGTGATCAGGATGATCTTCCCGGGTCTGAGAATGAGCGGGAAAAGATACGGTTCTGCAATATGTTTGATATCGTGAAATGCGTACGACATCGTCCGTTGGAAAGTTGCCCCTGCATTTTTCAGGCCGAAAGGTAGCTTTCGATATGGAAAGATTCCCCATGGGCAGATAAACGCTATTTTATGCTGGTCCGCTGGGAGTATCTCGATCTGATTATAGCCGGAAAAGCCATCCATAAATGAAAAGATGACACTCTCGGCGCAGTTATCGATGATCTGGTCGATGAACGGAGTTGGGTAGTTTTCCTTTAGACAAGCTTTGTTCAAGTCACGGTAATCGACACAGACTCTAATCGTACCTTGTTTCTTGGCTATGGGAACGATATTAGATACCCATTCTGTCAGTGGGACAGGATAGATAAAACCAGCACGCAAAATTTTTTTAACTTCTACTATGATAGCGGCTGCCTTATAGGGATGGACGGGTCGGAGTTTCTGCCGAACAGGTCGGGCGCCAAGAAAGGTTGGAATCTCATGGACCATGATAGAAGGGTCTATTCCTGGCATCTCTTCATAACTCCAAGCAAAAACGTCGTGGAATTTTTTAAAGAAGGCACCGTAGAACTCCATTTCGATGGGAGTGCATGTCTTACCAATATGAATGTTTTCCACGACACCAGGCTTCACTGAAATGTCGATAGGAGTGGTCGCCATGAGATTGGCCAAGTTTCCCTGGGAAAATATTTCATCGAATGAAGTGGGAAACTCGATTTGAACCATTCCAAGTGAAGTGCTGGGTTTGGTATCTGGCTCAATCGCCTGGATAGTGGGGAAAGAAGATCGATGATGGAAATTTCCCCAGGGTGGTTCATCACCACACATAACCTCCATGATTGATTCGTCGTTAGGAAAAATCAATGTGAGAGGATCAATAAGTGGTGGGGATGAACTGGCCTTAGACGAGAGCCGTGCCACTGTGTGATGGATAGTAGGATTGACCCAATCAGTGGCTGACTAGATTGCCTCATATGCTGCGAGGTTCCTGTTTAACGGCATGGAGTTTCCGTAGTTTTCAATCTCGGTAGGACTCGATATCACCCAAGAATCATTGGATGGGGTGATACTTGATGATATCATGTTGATGGGCTGTATGGGGGACCCGATCTCTGGGAAAACTCTGATAAGGGAGGAATCCTTCATAAGACCAACGCCAACATCTTAGAAACGGTACCGAGACTGATCCAATAATGGGACTGTGTTGGCGAAGTTCGAATGATAGTCTGGGATACACTAATCTAGCTTATCTATGGTGACAATCTTCCCTTCATGAGGGAATTGTACAAGTCAAAAGACGGTAGATGCTATGGCGTTCATGGCGTAAAACCAATTCCGGAAAAGTAGAATATTGTAATCTAATGGCGCATCTACGACTTCGATGTGTATAGATACTGTTTTGCCCCCCAGTTCAACATCGATTGCAGGAATGAGTCTGTAGGGTTGAAAATCATGTCCATCAAATGATCTGAGTAGTGGGAGAAGTCGTGACTTCGGGTGACCCTAAGGCTCTCCAACAATTCAAATATATAATCGACGTGGAAGCACCCTCATCTAAGACAGTGCAATGTATGCTATTTCCACGGATCTTTGTATGAACCTGAAAGGCTAACTGATGGGAAAGTCGAGGTTTGAAATACTCCAAGTTAAACATGATGGTGTTTGAGGTATCTGGGTCTACTACCCCCAATGCTGAAAGTAAGGTTCTGCGCTACGTAGGGCAGTGTTGGAGAACCTCGAGAGTCGACATCATGCAAGGTGCTTGAGCTAGATCCTCAACAATGTTCTAATTTTGGGCAGCTCACGCATTAGGATTGAATGTCGCCTTTCGGATAGTGCCTTTGGGTGGGCGTAGCACTGTGTCTGTAAGCGGTCTCTCGATGTGGAGATGGTTGTTAGGGGGAGGCGTGAGAGAAGGATCTTCAACAGGAGACTTTCCTTTGGCTGTCTCTAGCTATTTGTTTGAACTTGGGGGGTTTTCATACGTCTTCGAACGAGTGGTTATATGAATCTCTTCATTACTCGTCATCAGGATTTCGGGATTTGCGAACGTCTCTTCGCGAGGTGGGTTGTTCGGGTTGCCCCCTTGCGGGGAATCGTGGGCAACCATCTGCTATTGCTGTTGAGGGAAAGGATCGGTTAATACTGCCGGGCGGGAGGATTCTTTAACGAATTTATTGACTTCATCCTTGTAGGTATAGTCACATATATAATGATCTTCCTGGAAAATAAGGCAGGGAAACTTTTCCTTCTAATGTGGTTTCGGGTCGTTGTGGGTGGGTTGTGGCTTGGGGTTCTCCTGCTGGTTAGAATTTTTCTTAGATTTTCCACAATTGTTCTTCTTCTTTCCTCCGGATGGTTGTGACATATATTGAACTGCGTTCACCTCGGAGGAAACAGCAGGGGAAGTAGAAGCTTTTGGAAGAGCCTGGGGTGGAGCGGGGGAAGTAGGAACTTGCTACCCCGTCAGTTTAGTGGTAGGTTGGGACTTAACTGAACCAACAATACCGTCAATAGGGGGTTCAGTGGTAGGCTTAGTTGGATCAGTAGTAATGTGGGTGGCGTGGGGAAGAAGCTCATGTAAAGTGTCGGATTGGGTATATACCAAATCCATGTACTGAGCAGAAGAGATGGCTTGTTCCTCCGTGACGGGCCCGCGCATAGCAATGTCCCTGGCTATGGGAGGCAAGAAAGACTTTGTGAACCAATTAGCGAGTAACTGGTCCGGAATGGGTGCCTTGATTAACCTACGGCGTCGACGCCACTCATGGATATGGTCCGAGATATGCATAGAAGTGGTTTGACATAGTGAGGTTAACAGTTCTGTTCCAGTCTCGTATCGGATGGGGAGCTGGAAATGAGTCAGAAACTGCATAGCCAAGGTATTAAAATCATGAAAGGAGTGTTGTGGCAGCTCGATATACCATTTTGCTGCCGTGCCGGTAAGCGTGTGTTGGAAGAGTCGGAGTCGAATGGAGTCGTCCATCAATGAGTTGGATGAACACCAAAGATGGAAGGTCAGCACATGGTTCTTAGTATCTTCCCTAGACTTGGCATCGAACTTAGGAATGTTCGATGGAAGTTTGGCTGGGATAGGTGGCCAATGAGGTTCATTCCATATAGGATCGTTGATGAGCCTCGACAAATCAGGTAAATCTAGCGTGGCCAAGAAAGGAAGTTGACGGTTGGGCTACAGGTATGAGTAGTAGTTGTACGGTGTAGGGATGCCTAAGGGGCCCTGCACAGCATATTGCTACGTGTTGTACCCATACATGTTTCCCGCAGGGTACTGATGGAAGTTCTGGGGGTAGTAGGCCATATGGTTAACCAGTTGTGTGTTGGAAGTCATTTCCTGACTGGGAATCACAGTGGTAACCGGTTGTTGGACGTTCTGTTGAGTGGGGATGGTGGGTATTGTACCCTAGGGTTGTTGTGTCCTAGGAATGTTTACTACTCCTTGTTGGGGAATGGTTCCTATTATACCTCTATATTCCACAGTGTCGCATCTCCACCACAAACAGAGTTGACGACACTTCCCCTACTGTTTGAACCACCCAGAAGATGAATGAACCTTGAAGGTAAATCTACCCTGACAAGTTCTGACCCAGCTGAGACTTTATTTACCTACACTACCGCACCTTGCTCATTTATATGCGCGCGGTACTTCACACTACCGCGCTATGCTTTTTCCCCAGAACGCGGTAGTACCGCGTTGTGCTCAGACCACCGGGCGCGGTACTCTTTTATTAGCCTTTTTTCCATGGCTTATGGGATTTTGGATTTTCGAAGATAATGGAAGATTGGGGTCCCTGATTCGATCTCAACTCATTCTCTGTGTTTAGAAACCCTGCTCCACTTATCTCTCCCTAGATCCACCCATCTCTCTTGTTGGTTAACCCTACCATACACTATAAAAGAGAGGCATTCCATGGGGAAGGGGGAGGACTCTTGAAGTACCAAACTTATGATCTTGCAGCATTGTGGAGATAGCTAGAGGAGAAGACACTTGGAGATGGAGGATTGGCTTGGACATCAAGCAACCTATGTAAGCATTCTTCAAGTTGTAATAAGATAACTTGTCTTGTCTTTCCCATTTCATGTGTATTGTGCAAGTCTTTAACGTGAAATGTATCTAATCTGAAATCCCTGAACTAACTTTTACAGCAAGATTAAATGTATTCAGAAATAATGAGGGATAAGACACACCTTTCAAACTGACGTTTGTCCCGCTTCTAGCTCTTGATCCAAAGCTCCAATGTAGAACCTGTTAAGATCAACCAAAGAACAAACATACAAACTTCCAAATACCTTGAATGTAAAGGTTTGGATTTGAATCTAACCTTTACATTCAAGGTATTTGGAAGTTTGTATGTTTGTTCTTTGGTTGATCTTAACAGGTTCTACATTGGAGCTTTGGATCAAGAGCTAGAAGCGGGACAAACGTCAGTTTGAAAGGTGTGTCTTATCCCTCATTATTTCTGAATACATTTAATCTTGCTGTAAAAGTTAGTTCAGGGATTTCAGATTAGATACATTTCACGTTAAAGACTTGCACAATACACATGAAATGGGAAAGACAAGACAAGTTATCTTATTACAACTTGAAGAATGCTTACATAGGTTGCTTGATGTCCAAGCCAATCCTCCAGCTCCAAGTGTCTTCTCCTCTAGCTATCTCCACAATGCTGCAAGATCATAAGTTTGGTACTTCAAGAGTCCTCCCCCTTCCCCATGGAATGCCTCTCTTTTATAGTGTATGGTAGGGTTAACCAACAAGAGAGATGGGTGGATCTAGGGAGAGATAAGTGGATTAGGGTTTCTAAACACAGAGAATGAGTTGAGATCGAATCAGGGACCCCAATCTTCCATTATATTCAAAAATCCAAAATCCCATAAGCCATGGAAAAAAGGCTAATAAAAGAGTACCGCGCCCTGTGGTCTAAGCACAACGCGATACTACCGCGTTCTGGGGAAAAAGCATAGCGCGGTAGTGTGAAGTACCGTGCGCATATAAATGAGCAAGGTGCGGTAGTGTAGGTAAATAAAGTCTTAGCTGGGTCAGAACTTGTCAGGGTAGATTTACCTTCAAGGTTCATTCATCTTCTGGGTGGTTCAAACAGTAGGGGAAGTGTTGTCAACTCTGTTTGTGGTGGAGATGCGACACTGTGGAATATAGAGGTATAACAGTTCCCTGGGGTTGTTGGGTCCTAGGAATGTTACCACTACTTTGAGTAGGTGGAGGATTTCCCGTACTAGGGTTAGGAGGTGGCTATAAGAATGGTGTCCATGGAATATGGGTTCCACCCTGATGAAGAGGTGGAGGTTGAAGGGATGGGTTCCATGGAGCTGTTGTAGCCGAAGGGTAGGGGAAGCCGAAATTCAAGTTGGGGGAGATGTGAGGTTTCCCCCCAGCTTGGTTCCAGTTTCCAAACAATGAGTACCCCCCGCTCTGTGGAATTTGAGATCCCCAAGAAGGAAGCATGCCTGACAAGGGATGTTGAGGATGATGCCCGATTGGAATACTGGCATAAGGTTGTACGCTGCCAGGTGTATTATACATACCAAACTGAGCAGATGCTACTGGTTGGGAGGGTTTTTGAATGGTTCCAGTGGGGGCGTTAACGAGTGGGAATCCTCCAAGTGAAGGGCCTTGTTGAGCCGGTGGGAAGGATGGAGGTATTGGTTGAATCGCCCCGCTTGGAATGGTACTAAGGGGTTTCCCTCCAACAGGTGGATTGGATGGTCCTATGGGGGGGGTAACTAGGAGCGGCATTCCCAACAAAGGGTTGTCCTCCTGTATGTTGGGTTGATGGCCCGCCAGGAGGGGTTTGGTTGTTGGGATTAGTGGTTCCAATAGTCGGTTGTCCACCTCCTGAAATGGTGTAGATGGTGGCCGAAGATGAACCTCCGATCAGCATGGATGATCCAGCAGTATGACTTGATGTTCTTCCGACACTAGAAAGATGTGATAGTGTCGATTGGCCGATGGAGCCAAAGGTGCCGATTTGTGGAGGGGGTCTTCCATACGTTACAAGCGGGGATGGAGAGAATACAGGGTTATCCCTCATAGAATGTGCGCCAAACATACTTGACGGTAGTAAATGTGGGGAATTTAACCGAGGGGTATCAGGATTTCATCCATAGAGTCTTGAACAGTAGGAGGACCATCAAGGACTTGGCTCGGATTTGTATCCTGGAAGGGGTTGAAAGTGCGAGCTGGGTGTTCGGGTTCCGGAGGGGTATAGTAACATATGAAGGTCTGGAGCCATTTGCATAGGAGTGATGAAACTCTGTGCTAGACGGAACGTTGGGAGCTCGGTAGTCGGGAGGACGGGTAACAGGGGGATATCTAGAAGCCATTGAGAGCATTTGCTCTGTATCACGTTTAAACTGTTCTGATGCTAAAGGGGAGTTAGCTAGACTAACCATACTAGATTGGATCGATGCCATGATTTCGTGTCCTGAAGGGAGATTGGGGAGGGATATTGTACGAGGTATGTTGCTAGAAGAACCGGTTTCCTGTGGATGAACACTTGACGGTGCAGTGATAGCAGGCGGAGGTTCCGCCTGGGAAGAAAGAAGGTCAAAGTCAGGTTCAAAAGGTGTATTAGGGAGTTCGGCTTCTTCGATAATTTTGATGTATCCATCTGGAACTTCAATCAGTTCGGATATATCTTGGTCAGATCCTTCGTTGGTTCCAACAGATCCTTCCGGGACATCGTAGAAAGTATCTGGTGGGAGGGTAGTGCTAACATTGGGGAGGATGATGGCCTCCGGTCTAGTATCTTGGGCAGTACTAGTTTCAGCCACTGCAGTGTTATCTATTGTGGCAGATATATCGGGAATAACAGTGGGTGAAGTGACAGTCGAAATCTCAGGTGTGTGACTGGTTGCAGAAACTGCAAGGGGTTCTGAGACCGTACTGTGAGTAACAGTTACAGGCGGAACTGAAGATGTAGTGCGGATCGGCGGTGGAACGTTCCCTCGGCCAGTACCGCAGCCAGGAGGGACAGGAATACGTGATGTAGGTGGACCAGAGGTCCGTGGCGGTGGTGGTGGGATTCGTCCCTGTACTCTTCGTGATCTCCGTGGTTCGGACATAATGGTAGGAATACAAATTCTGGCGGCGGTCTCGTAAAAAAGAACTCAAAAGCCCTAATGCAGTTGAGTGTGCAAAAGGGGAGCTAGAAAAAGCAAGGCTCGCAGGCCAAAAAGCAAGCTCTAAAAACTATACTGAGACCGGCGTCACAGTAAGCGAGCTGAAAATAACAATTGCTAGAATGCCAACAAGAAATCGCTAAAAGAAAAAGACCCTCTTTGAAAATGAGATAACAAGCAAAACCTCCTAACTAAGAGCTGGAGACCTCAACAAGTTGTATCATTCGCAAGGTGATGAAATCCAAGTCGAATAATACAACGTGAGAGACCAATAAGAGAAGGATGTCCCTCTACCGAAAGGGATCCTGGGTAAAAGAGCCCTAGTAGAAAAGTCACTAAGCAACCTCGTTCATGACACGTTGGAAAAGGTTTTCGGCACTGTTATACCTCTATATTTCACAATGTCGCATCCCCATCACAAAACAAGTTGACGACACTTCCCCTACTGTTTTAAACCATCCAGAAGAGACAGATGATGAGTCAACCTTGAAGGTGAATCCACCCTGGCAAGTTTTGACCCACCTTAGGCTTTACTCACATACACTACCGCGTATTGCCAGCTTGACAAAACGCGGTACTAGACACTACCGCGTTCTGCTATTTTCCCAAAGCGCGGCAGTGCCGCGTTCTGCAGTCTTTGCAAAACGCGGTACTCTTTTAATACCTTTTTTCCCTTGGCTCGTGGGATTTTGGATTTTCGAAGATAATGGAAGATTGGGGTCCTTGATTCGATCTCAACTCATCTCCTTCGATTAGAAACCCTGATCCACTTATCTCTCCTTAGATCCACCCATCTCTCTTGTTGGTTAACCTCACCATTCACTATAAAAGAGAGGCATGCCATTGGAAAAAGGGAGGACTCTTGAGAGCACCAAACTTATGGTCTTGCAGCATTGTGGAGATAGCTAGAGGAGAAGACACTTGGAGTTGGAGGATTGGCTTGGACATCAAGCACCTTTTGTAAGTACTCTTCAAGTTGTAATGGAATAACTTGTCTTGTTTTCCCAAATCATTTGTGTTAATCTTGTTTTAATGATATGATTTGTATCTTTCATAGATTTAGATCCTAACTCATGTTTCAGATTGCTAGAGAATAGTGCATTCTTGTGTTTTGGTTCCATTTTAACAGGTTCACTTGTGAGGGCTTGGAGCTTGGAGCAAATACCAAAAACAAGCGTTTGGATATAAGGTCAGTTAAACTCCTTCTATTCTCTTCAGCATTTTAATCCTGAGATGTTTGTTAGATCTAGGGATTCAAGGTAGCATTTGTTTTGTTTTGTTCTTAGCCTAGAGTTAGTTAAAGTCTGCTTTAGTCTAAGGGAATTTTGACTTATCCGTAGGGCAGAATTCCACATAACAAGAATGGCGACTCCGCTGGTTTTGATTACTGCTTGATCGGTTCAATTCACAGTCATTTATCTTTGAATTGTGAGTTTTTGTTGCATTTCAAACCAGCTTGAATCTTGGTCTTTTTTGACCCTTATTCACCCCTCCTCACAGTATTTATCTCCCTGTTTAATTACTGAGTCCCCTGGGTCAGCAACAGCCCTGAAAATCTTACTTTTTCTTTTCCAGTTGCGCTTTTTCCCTCCCTTGCCACAGTACTGCGCCCTCATAACCACTTCCAGCGCGGTAGTACCGCGCCCTAGTCCTTAGTACCAGAGCGGTACTTACACAGTGCCGCGCTTCATCCAGACTATAGCCCGCGGTAGTGTCTGCAAGTGTTTAAATTTTTTTATCTTTGCTTGGTTTCCTGAGTTCCTCTCTGCCTTAGGTAATCTTTACTGTTGCCTGTTAGCATTCTGGTTAATTTCCAGTTTGTATGGTCTGTTTATTACCTAGTTTGTGAGCCTGATTGATTGATTGAATTAAGTGGCACTTTTGACATATTGGTCATTTTTCAATTTGATTGCATTGACTTGACTTTTTCCCCACAACCAACTCAACACCACTGTCTTCCGTTACTGAATTCTGTAGTTTTTACAGTCATATTGTCATTATCATTTTCAGTAAATTAAAAAGATCATTGGTTGAGAGCAAATTTTGTTGTTTAAATTGAAAAAGTCTAGTGGTATTTTGCATAGGGAAATGAACCATTAATTTTGCCATAGAAATTCTCATTATAGAAGCATTGTAGATTGTAAAATCAGTGCATTGAAAAGAGTGTTTACTTCAGTTTGGCTTTGTTTATAAATCGAAAAGAAAAGAAAAATCTTTTACTTTGATTGCTTGTGAAAATTGTTATGCATATTTGATCGAAGAACCTCTATCTTTACCTTAGCTAGATTTCATCGAAGACAAAGGCTTGTTTGTGATTCATTCTCATTTGCATGGTTTGAGTCGTCATAAAACCATCAAGTTTCACGTCCACTACCCGATTGAGTAAGGCAGCCACTAAAATTAATCACCCTAATTAAACCAACTTTAACCTCACTTGAGGAAATCAAAAGAATTTGGTAGTTAGGTAGGACACCGGGGATAGGCATCAAAATAATTCCCCCTTGTCACTTTCATCTAAGACATAGTCGTTGTCTTTAGGGAACTAAAATCCTCTAGTACTTATTGACACGGTCACAGCTAGTTTGTGGAGGGGCCTCCTGACTGTTTCCAACTTTCAGGGGTTAAACGGCCGCGAGATTGAGAACCGGACGGACTCTGTGGAATACCGCACTCCACTTAGCCCTAAGGCAACATCGATCGCTGTCTTCTTCGGAAGGCTGAAGTGCCCAAAACCTTTTCCGACGTGTCATGAACGAGGTGGCTTAGTATCTATTCTACTAGGGCTCTTTTACCCAGGATCCCTTTCGGTAGAGGGATATCCTTCTTATATCGGTCTCTCATGTTGTATTGTTCGACTTGGATTTCATCACCTTGCGAAGGATACAGCCTGTTGAGGTCTCCAGCTCTTAGTTAGGAGTTTGCTTGCTATCTCATCTTTGTAGAGGGTCATTTTTTATTTATAGGGACTGCTTGTTGGCATTCTTGCCAGTTTTGTTGATCAGCTCGCTTATTGAGACACCGGTCTCAGTATAGATTTTAGAGCTTGCTTTTTTTGGCCTGTGAGCCTTGCTTTTTCTAGCTCCTCTTTTGCACACTCGGCTGCATTAGAGTTTTTGAGTTCTTTGTTTACGGTACTGCCCCCGATTTTCATTTTCCTGTCATCATGTCAGATCAACCACGAAGATCACGAAGACAACAGGGCCTAAGCCCTCCACCACCACCACCGCCACGGACTTCTGGTCCACCTGCATCACGCATCCCTGCTCCTCCTGGCCGCGGTGCTGGCCGAGGCAACATTCCACCGCCGATACGTACAACATCTTCAGTTACGCCCGTAACTGCCACACACAGCACAGTCTCAAAATCTATTTCAGCTTCTGCAACCACTAGCATGTCTGAGACTTCCACTGTCATTCCAGATTTATCTGTTACAGTGGACACAGTTACAGCAGCTGAACCTAGCACAACCCAGAGTACTAGACCAGAGGTCATCCTTCTACCGGATGCCAACACTTCCCGTCCATCAGACACTTTTCACGATGATATAGACGGATCTATTGGCACCACAGAAGGGTCCGACCAGGACATACCTGGCTTAATTTCAGTCCCAGGCAGATACGTTGAGATCGTTGAAGATACTCGTCTACCTGACACACCTTTTGAACCTGATTATGGATTCATTACTTCCCAGACGGAACTTCCGCCTGTTATTACTACGTCACCCAGTGTTCATCCTCAGGAGACAAGTTCTTCTAGCAACGTACCTCGCACTTTACATCTACCCAACATCCCACCGGGACACGAAATCATGGCTTCCATCCAATCTAGTATGGTTAGCCTAGCGAACTCTCCGTTAGCATCGGCACAATTTAGACGCAACACAGAGCAAATGCTTTCGACAGCGTCTAGATACCCCCCTGTTTCTCGTCCTTCTGACTATAGGGATCCCAACGTCCTGTCTAGCACAGAATTTCATCACTCCTTTGCAGACGGCTCAGGACCTTCGGACTTTACTATACCTAGGTTCCTGCCAGATCCCCAAAATCTTTTTCAGGATATGAACTCGGACCCAGTTCTCGTTGGTCCTTCTATCATTGAACACGTTATGGACGACACCGATACCCCTGGGCTAAATTCCCCACATTTGCTGTCATCACCTATGTTTGGTGCACATTCTATGAGGGATAACCCAGTTTTTTCTCCGTCCTCACCTGTCCAATATGGACGACCTCCTCCGCAAATCGGTACTTTTGGCGCCGTTGGCCAATCCATGCTATCATATTTGGCTAGCGGCGGAAGAACACCTAGTCATACTGCTGGATCTTCCGTTTCGACCGGAGGATCACCTTCAGGCACCATTTATACTATTTCAGGAGGTGGACAACCGACTGCAATGGTCCCTAACTCCAACATACAAACCCTCCCTGGTGGGCCATCAACCCAACCAGCTAGGGGGCAACCTTTTGTTGGGAACCCCATTGTTGGTCAACAACCTCCTCCCGTCGAGTCATCAACCCAACCAGTTGGAGGACAACCTTGTGTTGGGAACTCCGTTCCTACTCAACAGCCTCCTCTCATAGGGTCATCCAACCCATTCGCTGGCGGACAACCTATTGGTTCTATCCAACAATTACCCCAACCAGCAGCATCTGCTCAGTATGGTATGTACAGCACACCTGGCAGTGGGCAACCTTATTCCGGTATTCCAACCGGACCTCCTTCTCAACCTACCCCGTCAGGCATGCTTCCTTCTTGGGATCATCAAATCCCACAGAGTGGGGGGTACTCACTTTTTGGGAACTGGAACCAAGCTGGGGGGCAATCTCAGATTTCCCCCAACTTGAATTCTGGTTTTCCTTACCCTTCGGCTGCTACAACTCCATGGAACCCGTCACTTCAATTTCCACTCGTTCCTCAAGCAGGAACGAGCCTTCCATGGACACCACCGTCGCAGCCACCCCCCAACCCTGCTATGGGAAATCCTCCACTTACACAGTATGGTGGCAACATCCCTGGAACACAACAATTCCAAGGAACTTTTCCCCAACAAGGAACAGCAACCATTCCTGGGTATCAACAGCCTCAGGGTACTATACCCACTCAGCAGAACACTCACCAACCGGTTGCCTACAATCAACCGGTTAACCAGATGGCTTACCATCCACAGAATTTCCAGCAGTATCCCGTGGGAAACTCATATGGGTATAACACACAACAGCATGCTATGCAGGGCCCTCCAGGATTCTCTGCACCACATGGTTATTACTCATACCCGCAGACCAACCGGCAACTTCCCTTTTTAGCCACACTTGATCTACCTGATTTGTCGAGGCTTATCAACGATCCTATATGGCACGAACCTCACTGGCCACCTATCCCAGCCAAACTACCATCGGACATTCCCAAGTTCGATGCTAAGCCCGGGGAAGACCCCAGGAACCACGTGATGACCTTCCATCTTTGGTGTTCATCCAACTCCTTGATGGATGATTCCATCCGACTTTGGCTCTTCCAACGTACGCTTACCGGAACGGCAGCAAAATGGTACATCGAGCTGCCACAGCACTCTTTTCGTGATTTCAACACTTTGGCTATGCAGTTTCTGACACATTTCCAGCTTCCCATCCGGTATGAGACTGGAACAGAACTGCTAACTTCACTACGTCAAACCACTTCTACACATATTTCGGATCACATCCATGAGTGGCGAAGACGCCGTAGGCTAATAAAGGCACCTATTCTGGATCAGCTACTTGCTGATTGGTTTACAAAATCCTTTTTGCCTCCCATAGCCAGAGATATTGCTATGCGCGGACCGGTTACAGAAGAACAAGCCATCTCGGCAGCACAATACATGGATTTGGTATATACTCAATCCGGTACTTTACATGAACTTCTGCCACATGCCTCCCGCGTTCACACTGATCCTACAAAGCCTACTACTGAACCACCCATTGATGGTATCGTTGGTTCAGTCAAGGCTCAGCCTGCTACCAACTCGACGGGGCAACAAGCTTCTGCTTCCCCCACTTTTACCCAGGCCGCTTCAAAAGCTTCCACCTCTCCTGCTATCTCCTCCGAAGTGAATGCAGTCCAATCTACATCACAACCATCCGGAGGAAAGAAGAAAAACAATCGTGGTAAACCCAAGAAGAACCAGCAGGAGAACCCCAAGCCACAACCTACCCAGAATGACCAGAAACCACGTCGGAAAGCTAAGTTTCCCTGCCTGATTTGTCAAGATGATCATTATACGCGTGACTGTCCCTACAAGGACGAGGTCCACAAGTTCGTTAAAGGATCCTCTCGCCCGGCAGTGCTAACTGACCCTTTCCCCCAACAGCAACAGCAAATGGTTGCCCAAGAATCCCCACAAGGGGGCAACCTGACCAATCCTTCCCGTGGAGAGACGTCCACAAACCGCGAAATCCTAATGACAAGTAATGAGGAGATTAATATCACCACTCGTTCAAAGATGTATGACAATCCTCCAAGTTCAACCAAACAATCGGAGACAGCCAAAGGCAAATCTCCTGTTGAAGATCCGATTCCTATTCCCCCCCCTAATGGTCATCTCCATATCGAGAGACCACTTATGGATACAGTGCTACGCCCACCCAAGGGCACCATACGAAAGGCGACATTCAATCCGAATGCGCGAGCTGCCCAAAACTACAACATTGTTGAAGATTTGGCTCAAGCACCTTGCGCTATGTCAACTCTCGAGGTTCTCCAACACTGCCCCACGCAGCGTAGAACCCTACTTTCAGCACTGGGGGCACTGGACCCAGATACTTCAAACTCCATCATGTTTAACTTGGAGCACGCTAAACCTAGGATTTCTCACCAGTTAGCCTTCCAGGTGCATACGAAAATCCATGGAAATGTTATCCACCGCACTGTGTTAGATGAGGGTGCTTCCACGTCGATTATGTCTTTGAACTGCTGGAGAGCCCTCGGCTCACCTGAGGTCACAACTTCTCCCACTACTCTTAGAGCATTTGATGGACATGGTTTTCAACCATATGGACTCATCCCCTCAATCGGTGTTGAACTGGGGGGAAAAATAGTATCCGTACACATCGAAGTCGTAGATGCACCTTTGGATTACAACCTCCTACTTGGTCGGAACTGGTTCTATGCCATGACTGCCATAGCATCTACAGTCTTCCGGATTGTACAATTTCCTCATGAAGGGAAAATTGTCACTATTGATCAATTGGATTACTGTATCCCAGACTCCCATCCGAACTCCACCAATACCGTTCCGTTATTGGATCAACCTCGGTACCGGTTCCAAGACATAGGTGTTGGTCTCATGAAGGATTCATCCCTCATTGGAGTTTTTCCAGAGCTGGGAACCCATCTTCAACCAGTCAACATGATTTCATCGCATGTCACCCCTTCCAACGATTCATGGGTGATCCCGAGTCCTACTCAGATCCAAGGCTATGGCAATTCCATGCCTTTGAACAGAAACCTTGCAGCGTATGACGCGATCCAATCAGCCACAGATTGGGTCGACTGTTCTACTGATCACACAGTGGCATAGCTCTCGACTGAAACTCATACACACCCACCATTGTTTGATCCTCTCAACTTGATTTTTCCCACTGACGAATCAATCATAGAGGTTATGTGCGGTGATGAGCCACCATGGGGAGATTTTCATCATCGATCTTCATTCCCCACCATTCAGTCACTTGAGCCTGACACCAAATCCAGTGCTTCACTTGGGATGGTTCAAACCAAGTTCCCCACTTCCCTTGACGAAGTATTTTCTGAAGGCAACTTGGCCAATCTTATGGCAACCACTCCCATCGACATTTCAGTAAAGCCTGGTATCGTGGAAAATGTACACATTGGCAAAACATGTACTCCTCTCGAGACGGAGTTCTATAATGCCTACTTTAAAACTTTCCGCGATGTTTTCGCTTGGAGTTATGAAGAGATGCCAGGAATCGACCCGTCGATTGTGGTCCATGAAATTCCAACTTTCCCTGGCGCCCGACCTGTTCGGCAAAAGCTTCGACCCGTTCATCCTCGTAAGGCAGCCGCCATTAAAGCAGAAGTTGAAAAACTTTTGCGTGCTGGTTTTATCTATCCTGTCCCATTGACAGAATGGGTATCCAACATCGTCCCTGTAGCCAAGAAACAGGGAACGATCAGAGTCTGTGTTGATTACCGTGATTTGAACAAAGCTTGTCCCAAGGACAACTACCCAACTCCGTTTATTGACCAGATCATCGATAACTGTGCCGGAAGTGTTATTTTTTCATTTATGGATGGCTTCTCTGGCTATAATCAGATCGATATCCTCCCAGCCGACCAGCACAAAACGGCCTTTATCTGCCCTTGGGGGATCTTTGCATATCGAAAGCTACCTTTTGGCCTGAAAAATGCCGGGGCAACTTTCCAACGGGCGATGTCCTACGCATTCCATGACATCAAACATATCGTAGAGCCATATCTTGATGACCTTCCCGCTCATTCTCGAACTCGGGAAGAACATCCAGACCACTTAACTGCCATTTTCGAAAGGTGCCGGCGCTACAATATACCTTTGAACCCGCATAAGTGCGTCTTCTGTGTAGAAGCCGGAAAACTGTTGGGCTTCATAGTCTCCAAAAACGGGATACGTCTAGATCCCGCAAAGGTAGCAGCTATCATAGCCCTGCCTTCACCTACCAATATTCCAGAACTTCAATGTTTGCAAGGGCATGCAAACTTTCTACGCCGTTTTATCTGCAATCTGTCCGAGATAACAAAAGGCTACATGTGGCTTCTCAAGAAGAATGTTCCCTTCATATGGGATGATGAAGCCCAACGCTCCTTTGACAATTTAAAGGCAGCCTTAACCAAAGATCCAGTGATTCAACCCCCCAATTACACACAAGACTACATCCTTTATCTCGCAGCCTCGATTTCCACCATTGGTATGGTGTTAGTCCAGGAAGACCACAACGGGATAGAACATGTGGTGTACTATCTTAGCAAGAGTCTTCTCGACTCTGAAACTCGCTACTCACATGTTGAAAAGCTGGCTCTGGCAACAGTATTTGCTGTCCAGAGATTCCGTCACTACATCTTACTCCGTCGGACCACCGTTATCGCCGATTTCAATCCAATGTACTATATCCTCACACGACAAGTGCTTGGGGGCAAGTACTCCCGTTGGATTGTCATCCTTCAAGAGTTTGACTTGGAATTTGTTAAAGCCAAGTCTAAGAAATCTCTGGTCTTCGCTGAGTTAATTTGTCACCTGCCCCGTGCTACCGAGCAATCCGAGCCCATTGATTCTCTTCCCGACGAATCATTGTTCCTCATTAGCACGTCTGATCCATGGTATGGGGATATTCTCTTATATCTCCAAACCCAACGCTTCCGTCCCGATCTCACCCGCGATGAACGACGACGTATCAGACATCACGCAAAATATTACCTTATAGTGAACGATACTTTGTATCGACGTGGTGTCGACACTGTCCTTCGACGTTGTTTGACCTTAGACGAGGCGGAATGCGTTCTCAATGACTGCCACGCTGGAGCATGTGGTGGTCATCTCTCTGGGATGGCTACGGCCCAGAAAATACTGCGAGCGGGATACTTCTGGCCCTCAATTTTCAAAGACTGCATTGAAACAGTCAAGAAGTGTCTGCCATGTCAATTCTTTCATAGCAAAGCACGCTCGCATCCTGCTCCACTCCATCCTGTCATTGCCGTCGGCCCCTTCTCCAAATGGGGCATCGATTTCATGCACTGTAAGCCCACTTCAGCCGGGGGGCATAGCTATGTCATAGTAGCTGTCGACTATTTTACAAAATGGGCTGAAGCGATGCCTACGTATGCTGAAGACGGCAAAACAGCAGCGCAGTTCATATTCAATCATATTATAGCTAGATTCGGTGTCCCACAGTCCATTGTGACCGATCATGGTTCCCATTTTAGGAACCATATGATCGAAGAACTAAGTGCCAAATTGGGTTTTCGTCACGAAAACTCAACCCCGTATTACCCACAAGCTAATGGCCAAGTTGAAGCCATTAATAAAGTCCTGAAAAGAATGATTCAGCGCACTGTGGGTACCCAAAAATCCAATTGGCACTCAGCTCTGTTCTCAGCACTGTGGGCATACCGAACCTCAGTGAAAAGTGCTACTGGGTTTACACCATTTCAATTGGTGTACGGCCTGGAAGCCATTCTCCCGATTGAATGTGAAATTCCATCACTCAAGATAGCCATAGAGCTACTTCCACACACTACTTCCGAAGAAGAACGGTTTCTATGCCTAGCCAAGCTAGATGAAACCCGCCGCGACGCCGCTTTGGCTAATGAAGCTCACAAAAAACGCGTCAAAGCTCAATACGACAAATCCGTTCAACCTCGGATCTTCAATGAGGGTGACCTCGTACTTACATATGATCAGATGCATGATAAGCTTGGAAAAGGTAAGCTTGAATCTATGTGGTACGGCCCCTTCATCATAAAACGTGTCTTAGAAAAAGGAGCCTATGAACTAGTCGATTGTGATGGTACGCCATTGGCACGGCCCCGCAACGGGCTATACCTCAAGCGTTTCTACGCGTGAGGTTACCCCACGCGGGTTACTTCTTGTACATAATGTACTTAGTTTGCTTTTTGCTTTCTTTTTAGTATGCGCGTGAACCTCATGTATCTACTCTTACTTTGACTCGTGCCTCATGCGCAGATGTCTACCTACTTTGGATTCGCCGACGGTGCAAGCCGACATACCCGGAATCTCGCTTCCGCAGCATGGGTGATCTATTCCCCCACTGGCGAGTTGATTTCTTCAGGAGCCAATTGTTTAGGTCCTGCAACCAACAATATCGCAGAGTACCATGCAGTCATTGGTCTCTTGACAGAGGTTGCCTCACTCGGGATTGACTCCTTATCGGTCTTTTTAGACTCCCAACTCGTGGTTTCTCATCTAAACCGTGTTTACACAGTTCGCGATCCTACATTACTTCGTTTATTTCGAAGAGTGCGCCTCTTGGAACGGTCATTTGATTTTATCACATATCAATACATACCGAGAGAATTCAATTGTATTGCCGATTCATTGGCTAATTACATTTTGGATTGGCATCTTGCCCATACATAAACACATCATAAAAAATAAAATGCACAAGTCATTGTAAATATTTAGATCATAAATAGGTCCATATCACTGTATATAAAAGTGTTTTTTCTAAAATACATAAAGTTTGTGTCAAAGACAAAATTGGGGATTAAATCCCATATACAAAAATTGGCCCTCAAAGCCTACATATCATGTACATGCCGCAAAAAGATCAAAAGACCATCTATGGAGATCTAGGAGACCTATCAAGTCCCTCATCGGACTCCTCCCGCTGCTGGTGGTAACACATCACAGCTCGAACCACCTTGCGAAGAAGTCGACTGATACGAGCAGGTACACCTACAGTATGACGCTGGAGGTGGTAAGGGACATCATCCATCCGCATAGCAGGGATACCATGAGTCAATCCCTGCAGGTTCCTCTCAATGTCCCGGACACCTCCTGCCTCGTCTTCATCTTCTTCTTCGACAGGGTCAGCTTGACGATCGACACCACCACGACGTAGTGGAGAGTATCCAGCTGGCCTCTGTGGTCCACGGTCTGCAACATGCATACGGTTATACGTTAGAAGTCTTTTTCACATTCTAAAAAAGCAATAAAAATTAAATATTCAAAAAGAAAAAATACATATCCATGAAGGTCATACCAGAGTTGTCCCAGTCATCATCTTCCGGCAAAGCCAAGTCGATATCCTCACGGAAATCTACCCCTGAATAGGGATAGTCGTCAATCATGACTATCTGCTCCTCTAGCCAAGAGAAAAAGTCCTCCCCAAAGGCTAGCCGCTGAGGTCCCCCGAGGCGTCCAGCGTAGTCACTCCATCGAGCCATCCATGGCTCAGTAGGTGGACGAGGATGCATAGATATCTGTGGACGCAGTAATGGCACCCTTGCCAGAAAGAAAGTGACCAGGATGCTCCCATAGCCAAACTGGGTATTTTTCCCAGTTCTACATTTGTGCACCTGTTCCTTCATGTTGGACAACACTGCCTCACACCAGTTGAAAACTGTTCCTCCCATGCACTCTGCTGCGAGATTCACCTGTGTGTGGGATGCCTGATGTGGGCTCACACTTCCTGCTGCACGTGTAATAGTGAATAGCAAGGTTTTAAAAGGAAGATTTGTGACCTCTTTTATGGCCACTTTCCCACTTTTCTTACTCGAACCTGCCTGGCAGTATCGAGCAATTAGATCATCTGTGCTTGTTTCTGAAGCGGTATACCCGGTAAAGCTCGGCCAGGCCCCTCTCTTTGAGAGGCCCGTGAGGAAGTAAATATCCTCAAGTTGGATTTCAAGCACATGCTCTCCCACTCGGAAAGCTTGAGTGTCAGGCTCCCATAATTGGATAAGGTGAGTAAGGAGTTTAGGCTGCTGGCGGATCCCTTTGGTCTTGAAAAACTTTAGCAAACCACATTCTCGCAGTGCGGTCACGGTTGGTAAGTCATTTTCGGCTGCAAAATCATCCGCTTCGTGCTCTCTCTCTTTCCAACTCACCATTTTGCTCCAAATAAGTTGCAAATCCCTGCAAAAAGGCAAACAAAGCAATTAGTAACTATTTAACAACTTACTTCCAGCAAAAAATTGGAGAAAATTTGATTTTTTGAACTTAAATTTCGCACGTGCCGCGCCTGGAGGACACCCTACCGCGCGGCAGTCCACAGTGCCGCGCCTCATTTTGGGGTTACAGCGCGGTACTGTTCAACAGTACCGCGCCTTTCGATAGGGACCCCGCGCGGTAGTACGGTGAGCGATTCTTGCCCAAAAGGGCTTGCCAAAAAATTAATTTTTTCCCGGTGAAAACAAAAATTTCTTGCATGAAATGAAAGAGGAGCTCAAGCACTCTTACCTGGCGCAGACGGCGGTCGAAGTGGTGTCCCAGAACTCTCGGTATCGATCCTTGAAATTTTGCTCCAAAATGGGTAAAAATGTCTCCTTTGGGTAAAAAACACAAATGAATAGTAATTTCTATTTTTACCATGCCTTATATAGCATTTTTTCACATTTTTTAATTGATTAATTAATTACTATTTCAAATAAATAAACCCTTTGTTCACATTGCTAATGTCCAATTGTTGAGCATTTATTGACAGGATCTGCGGTAGATACGGGATGCATTCATACCGGTGTTTATTCGTAATTTGACCTTCATATTGAGCCCACTTTATCTTTTTCGTGCTCTGGATTTAAAACTTGAAAAAGATTCCAAGCGCTTTCACACCTGTGTCGTGCTTGTAAAACGCAAGTAAACGGTGTCGAGTACGGTCAGCTTTACTCATGCTCGTTAAACGATGAGGAAAGTATTATCCTGGTTGTATTTTATTCTTTTTCCGGACCAGAATAATTTAAAATTACGAAAAAGACCATAGGAGTCCATAGTTAAGCTCTTTTCAGACTCCTTAAAATTGAAAAGATTGCCAAGTGATCTTGACTCTTTCACACTTGTAAAAGTATTTGAAAGGTCGTCTATTCGGTGATAGGTTACCCCTTTTTCGGCCCGTCTAGACTATTTTACGAGAAAGGTATACCTCAGTCCATCTCGGCTGGGAGAGTTCTCTCGGGAATTGTTTTACACTTTTTCGGGATCGAGAGACTAAATTTTACGAAAAAGTACATTATGGAGCTTCCTTTAACTTTTTCAGGCTCTCTAAATATGAAAAACTACCGAGTTTTCCTTCCTTGGACTCGTTAAAATATTAACATCGAAGGACCCACGTTGGGACGAACCCCTCCTTTCTCAGGTTCGTAAAACATGTGAGATTGGACTCATCCACAAGATGAGCTACACCGAGCATCTGTTATCCTCTTCAAGCTCGTAAAACAAGAAAGAGGTACTCGTCCATCATGTCGGGGAAATATGGGGGAACAAGTCAAGTTTATCTATGGCAGCATTGTCAGTCGTTACCTTTGAACATGGCATGTGTCCATCTCTTGTCTATATTTGGGTATCCGTCTTTCATTGAGTCATAGTCATCATCATGGGTCGTCTCCCTGGCCACGAGTCCGCTCATCCGGTGTCTATCCTCTATTTATCAATAATCCCTGCTGCCAAGTCTTGTTACATGCCGTTATATGTTCAAAGGGTTGCATTGTATCGAGTCATTCATTGTGTCAGGCCTCCGCTGTGTCAGTACATACTCCATTACTTCGTCATCCTATCATATGTGCCGATTTCGTGTCGATGATGTGGGAATCATTATGGCCCACCTTCGACGAGTCTATTCCTGTCGACACCAAATCACTATCCGGGAATTAGACTTAGAGATCAACCATTAGTACCTTGGTACCTGCATGCCTCAATGGCAGGTTTCCTCGCGTTTGACAGTAGGTTCACATCATTGACCTGTGATCAAGTGATCTCTCGGATGCTCGACATCAACTCATTCATTAGCATTTCGTTGAGATGTACTACTGATACCTTGGGAATCATTGTCATTATTGGTGATCTCCCTTGCATTTGTTAACGGTCCACGTCATTGACCGGTAATCAAATGGTTTCTTCCATGTTCGACTTCAACGCCTTGTAATCACATGGTTAGATTCGTATCTTTATGCGATCGGGTAGAAGACCCTGGGCGCATCACTGTATCTCGACTGCGTCCAGGCTGCGATGGAGATGTCTCTTGTATTGTCACACAGATCCACTTATTGTATTGGTCGTGGCTGTGTCATTATTGTCTCATGGATCTACGATTGTTCATAGTAGCCATGATCTGTCCACAGTTTACGTTATCTCAGTACTCATGGATCTGCAATGTATTGGTCGGCAGCCATGCTTTGAGTCATCTGTTTCCGAGCATGGGAATGCCCGCCTCGGTGGTATATCTAACACTTTGTTTCTATTTCAGCTCTGTGTCGCTCTCCTCGATGCTATCTCTGCACATTATATTCGTAAAGTCTTTCGGCCATCACTCCCTTCTGACCTCACACTTTAGGGGGCATCTGTTATACCTCTATATTTCACAGTGTCGCATCCCCATCACAAAACAAGTTGACGACACTTCCCCTACTGTTTTAAACCATCCAGAAGAGACAGATGATGAGTCAACCTTGAAGGTGAATCCACCCTGGCAAGTTTTGACCCACCTTAGGCTTTACTCACATACACTACCGCGTATTGCCAGCTTGACAAAACGCGGTACTAGACACTACCGCGTTCTGCTATTTTCCCAAAGCGCGGCAGTGCCGCGTTCTGCAGTCTTTGCAAAACGCGGTACTCTTTTAATACCTTTTTTCCCTTGGCTCGTGGGATTTTGGATTTTCGAAGATAATGGAAGATTGGGGTCCTTGATTCGATCTCAACTCATCTCCTTCGATTAGAAACCCTGATCCACTTATCTCTCCTTAGATCCACCCATCTCTCTTGTTGGTTAACCTCACCATTCACTATAAAAGAGAGGCATGCCATTGGAAAAAGGGAGGACTCTTGAGAGCACCAAACTTATGGTCTTGCAGCATTGTGGAGATAGCTAGAGGAGAAGACACTTGGAGTTGGAGGATTGGCTTGGACATCAAGCACCTTTTGTAAGTACTCTTCAAGTTGTAATGGAATAACTTGTCTTGTTTTCCCAAATCATTTGTGTTAATCTTGTTTTAATGATATGATTTGTATCTTTCATAGATTTAGATCCTAACTCATGTTTCAGATTGCTAGAGAATAGTGCATTCTTGTGTTTTGGTTCCATTTTAACAGGTTCACTTGTGAGGGCTTGGAGCTTGGAGCAAATACCAAAAACAAGCGTTTGGATATAAGGTCAGTTAAACTCCTTCTATTCTCTTCAGCATTTTAATCCTGAGATGTTTGTTAGATCTAGGGATTCAAGGTAGCATTTGTTTTGTTTTGTTCTTAGCCTAGAGTTAGTTAAAGTCTGCTTTAGTCTAAGGGAATTTTGACTTATCCGTAGGGCAGAATTCCACATAACAAGAATGGCGACTCCGTTGGTTTTGATTACTGCTTGATCGGTTCAATTCACAGTCATTTATCTTTGAATTGTGAGTTTTTGTTGCATTTCAAACCAGCTTGAATCTTGGTCTTTTTTGACCCTTATTCACCCCTCATCGCAGTATTTATCTCCCTGTTTAATTATTGAGTCCCCTGGGTCAGCAACAGCCCTGAAAATCTTACTTTTTCTTTTCCAGTTGCGCTTTTTCCCTCCCTTGCCACAGTACCGCGCCCTCATAACCACTTCCAGCGCGGTAGTACCGCGCCCTAGTCCTTAGTACCAGAGCGGTACTTACACAGTGCCGCGCTTCATCCAGACTATAGCCCGCGGTAGTGTCTGCAAGTGTTTAAATTTTTTTATCTTTGCTTGGTTTCCTGAGTTCCTCTCTGCCTTAGGTAATCTTTACTGTTGCCTGTTAGCATTCTGGTTAATTTCCAGTTTGTATGGTCTGTTTATTACCTAGTTTGTGAGCCTGATTGATTGATTGAATTAAGTGGCACTTTTGACATATTGGTCATTTTTCAATTTGATTGCATTGACTTGACTTTTTCCCCACAACCAACTCAACACCACTGTCTTCCGTTACAGAATTCTGTAGTTTTTACAGTCATATTGTCATTATCATTTTCAATAAATTAAAAAGATCATTGGTTGAGAGCAAATTTTGTTGTTTAAATTGAAAAAGTCTAGTGGTATTTTGCATAGGGAAATGAACCATTAATTTTGCCATAGAAATTCTCATTATAGAAGCATTGTAGATTGTAAAATCAGTGCATTGAAAAGAGTGTTTACTTCAGTTTGGCTTGGCTCATGGAAGACCTCTCTCTTATAGCATGTGGTAAGGTTAACCAACAAGAGAGAAGTGTGGATCTATAGAGTGTTTAGTGGATCAAGCCAGCCAAGCAAGGAGAGGGTTAGGATCGAATCAAAGGTCGTAATCCTAACAGAATCCCTCGAAGGTTGAGATCCCAAGATCCATGGTAAAAGGCTATAACTGGACTACCGCGCCCCTAAGCCTGAGCATAGAGCGGTAGTACTGCGTCCCAGGAGAGGAGCAACATGTGGTAGTAAGGACTACCGCGCCCCAATAGATGTGCAAGGCGGGGTAGTGCTTGCAAATAAGACTGAGTTGGGTTGGCAGATGACAGGAAAAGAGTTTGTCTTCAGTGGTCAATCATTGGTCTTCTTTTCTAGGTATTTAGTCAGTAGGGGGAAGTGTCGTAAATGTGATTTGGTGTAAAGATGCGACACTAGGTTGTTAGGTGCAATATTGAGGTATAACAAGTGGATAAGCCCTATGGTTATCCAGGACAACAAGACCAAAGGAGAAATCAGGATCTACGTAGATCTAAGGAAGCTGGATGATGCTTCGCTGCATGACCCATTTCCTACTCCATTTACAGATGAAGTATTGGACAATGTTGGAGGAAATGAGGCCTATTCTTTCACTGATGGATTTTTGGGTTACCATCATATCAGGATTGATGAAGCAGACAGACATAAGACCACATTTTCTACTGAATGGGGATCATATCAGTATACAGTTATGCCTTTTGGGTTGAAGAATGCACCTGCTACATTTTCCAGAGCTATTGTGGCTGCATTCAAGGACTTTATCCATTAGTTCTTAGAAGTCTATTTTGATGATTGGACTGTCTTTGGTTTACTGAAGAACCACTATGAGAATCTGAGAATGATATTAGCAAAATGTAGGCAGCATCAGATTTCTTTGAATTTGAAGAAATGCATCTTTTGTGTGCCCTATGGAATTCTGTTGGGACACATTATCTGTAGACGGGGTTTGATGGTTGACCCTGCAAAGATCACAGTTATTGTAAACCTGCCAGCACCGAACTCAGTGAAACAACTTTGCACCACGTTGGGACATATGGGATACTATATAAAAATTATCAAGGGTTATGCACAGATAACCACACCAATGGAGAAGTTGTTGAAAAAGAAGCGCGGTTCATATGGAACGCAGAATGTGAGCAAGGCCTAGACACACTAAAGGAGAAAATGGTAACTGTGCCTATTCTAGTCTTTCCGGATTGGGACAAGGAATTGCATGTACACGTTGATGCTTCCTCCACTGCACTTGGAGTGGTGCTAGAACAGCCAGGAGAGGGAGGAATTGACCATCCCATTGCATTTTCGAGCAGGAAACTCTCATATGCTGAAAAGAACTATACGACCACAAAAAGAGAAGGTGTAGTTATGGTGTACACAACGCAGAAATTCAATCACTATTTGCTCAGTGCGCACTTCTCAATGTTTACTAACCATTCCGCTTTGAAGTATCTGGTCAATAAACCAGTGTTAGGGGGGAGAATATGCAGATTTCTATTACTCTTCCAAGAGTATGATTTTGAAATTGTGGTTAAGCCAGGCAGATTGAACCTAGGACCTGACCATCTATCAAGGATCGAGTCAGACGAAGAACCTACCAATCTTGAAGACAATCTACCTGACGCACAGTTATTCACCATACAAGTCACTGACAATTATTACAAATATATTGTAGACTTTTTTACTACGGGATTGGCACCCGCAGAATTCACTACGCAGCAGAAGAAGCAGCTAGTAGTCAGAGCAGCAGACTTCAATATCATAGCAGGACAACTATACAATTTGGGACCAAATGAAGTGTTGCACAGATGTGTGTTGGAGCATGAGAAGCCATTCATATTGGTCGATGTACATTCAGGTGTATCTGTAGGTCACTACACAGGAAGAGCTACTACACAGAAGATATTGAGAGCAGGGCTATGGTGGCCTACAATTCATAAAGATTCAAAGGAACATTGTCAGACTTGCGATGTCTGTCAGAGGACAGGAAAGCCGTCACGAAGAGATGAAATGTCGTTAAAACCACAGTTGACACTACAAGAATTTGACAAATGGGCTATTGATTTCGTGGGACCTATTAACCCACCGGGAAAGAGGACTGGTGTGAGATACATTATCATCGCGACTGATTATCTCACCAGATGGGCAGAGGCTAAGCCAATGAAGGACTGTAGCAAAACTACTACCACGTAGTTCATCTTTGAGAACATCCTTACCAGATTTGGATGCCCGAAGATTTTGATGAGTGATCAAGGAACTCACTTTTTGAATAGAACTATTGAAGCCCTTACTGAATAATTCCACATTTACCATCAAAGGAGTACACCATACCATCCTCAAGGCAATGGAACTGTTGAAGCTTTCAACAAGGTACTAGAGAATGCGCTGACAAAGGTATGCAATGTAAACAGGGATGATTGGGATCTGTGCATTCCAGCTGTGTTATGGGAATACAAGACCACTTGCAAGAAATTGACAGGCCATACACTTTTGAAATTGACCTATGGACCAGAAGCAATGATGCCAATGGAGTATATTGTACCAAGCTTAAGGATTGTTGCATTCACAGGAATGGAAGATGAACAAACAATAGAAGAAAGGCTTCTACACTTGGTTGGATTGGAAGAGGATCGCTTCATCGCAGGATTTCACCAGCAAGTACAGAAAGACATAGAAAAAGCATGGCATGATCGCCATATCAACAACAAGTCCTTTCAGGTAGGTGACCTTGTCCTCCTGTATGATAGCAAGTTTATGAAATTTCCTGGAAAGTTTAGAATGCATTGGCTTGGACCATATACGGTTATGCATGTTACTAACGTTGGCGCAATTCAGTTAGCCACGTTAGCCGGAGATAACTTACCAGGTTTGGTGAATGGAAGTAGACTAAAACCCTATCGAGATAGTCCTACTTCGCAGAACCCTCAGTGATCGAAAGAGAAGGGAGTTTCTAAGTGTCAAGTACAGTTGGAATTAGGAACTAGAAATGCAAAAGAGTCTGTAAACAGTTTTGGTCCGATACGCGAATTTTGATGAAAAGAATGCATCGACTGCACAGCACTAGTTGAGAAGTGAAGTTGTGCATGAAAAGAAAAAAAAAAATATGAAAAGAAAAGAAAAAGCACACAGTTGCAAAGCTCAAAATGTAGATGCGCAGTTCAAATAGAGCAAGAAAGAAACAGAGTTCAGAACAAAGAAGCACGACACTGCGAAGTAACCGTGTCGGGGTAGTGATATCCTGCCATGCATTTTGACACAACGCTCCAAGAAACTAGCCGTTGTAATGTCGGTCGGAAAACTAGCCGTTATACAGTGATTTTGTCGACGATCGGTTGAGCATTTAACACAAAAATAGTCTTTCTGAAGAAGTTAATGAAGGAAAGGACCCGAATCCTCAGCGGATTTAGCCAACGGACATGGCATTTAATGCTTTTCTAGTCATTGATGGGCACGACTAAGGCTCAATTGTGCCTATAAACACTGCTATGTTTGGACTCCTGGGCGTTACTGAAACTATGAAACTTCTTTCGCACACCATAGTTCAATATGTTTCCAGTGAATGCTCAGTTATTCCGTGAGTCTACAGAGAACAATCCAGTGAATGTCTGACGATTCTACAGTTGAGCAAGAGTCCACAGTCGAGCAGGCTGTGAGGGTGTTTAAGCAAACCAAGATTGAAGGGTTAACGAGAACCCCTACTAAGAAGGTTGTTACAGAACAAGGACAAGGTTCACACCGTTCCCCATGACATTATACACAAATGCAAAGCAAGGGTGAGGAACCCGTAGTTGAGAAATTTAAGGTGAAAGTAATGGGCTCCAAGCTACCAAAAGTTCCACCAGGGGATAAGGAACTTCCATTAACCTTGACACCAAAGTATATCTCTCCGCGCATCGCAGATGCACCGACGGTAAAGCTCTCTAGAAACGCAAAGTATGAGATACCACTTCCACCCATATCCAAACATGTAAAACTCAAAGCAAATTTGTTGGGTAAGCTCGCGGACTGTAAGTTCGAAGACTACGACTTACTTCAAATGCAGAAGGATCCAGACGAGTCGAAGTACCCACAATTTCAGCCAGATAGATACATGTGCTT
Organism: Larix kaempferi; assembly: GCA_027924585.1. Taxonomy (NCBI): domain Eukaryota; kingdom Viridiplantae; phylum Streptophyta; class Pinopsida; order Pinales; family Pinaceae; genus Larix; species Larix kaempferi. The sequence continues at coordinate 9,188,112 of BSBM01000264.1, forward strand.
GAATATGAACGTAAAGAACAACCCGTTGTTGGTTGCACAGAGCTGGTTGTCTGAAGATGTCGAATCATGGTTGCTAAACCTATTGAGGCTTCCACACTTTGAAAGGAGCCCAGAACTTAACGTGGTGTTGCGCACACTCATATCGCACACACACCAAGGCTACCTTTGGTTGGACAGAAACGTCGACCACAACATTGACCTATTCCATTGGATCACAGGGTTAAGCAAGCGAGGCGAGGACCCTAAAAAGTTCTTTGTTATCAAATCCAGAGACAAGGAGATTGTCGCACGGATGAAAGAAACTCACAGCATATCGAAAGGCAAAAGAGGGTTTGTCATAGACGATATAGCCGATGATGCTACGCAGTTCGTAACACAACTGCTAGCAGGAAAAAATTTGTGGAAGGCAAGGCCGACAGAAGTACCAGTCGGCGCAGTACTCCTTGGGGCGAAGGCCGCAACAGGGGGAAGATTTAACTGGTGCCAATATCTGTTGAATGAATTTCTCGAAGATGTGCATGATACCCAGATGCACAGCAGTATCTTCCATTATAATTGGTTAATGATATTGATTACCTTTGTAGGCTGGAAGGACCCAAGGCACTACGTTGGCCTCAGTGGTCCCAGCAATGACTGTAGAGGACCGAGGTATGCAAACCTGTGGGTGAACTTGATGCCAGAAAGACAGTGCACGTCGAATGAAGATTTCTACACATATTACGAGCAGCTGTGTGATGTCATTGTTCGCACACCGCGCATTTCCAAAGAGGTAACATCTAAGTACATTCGCACCTTAAATTTTTATGTTGACATGCATTCCATCTACATTTCAGTGAAGGCACAGAAAAAGAACCCAAAATGGTTCCAAGGGAACTATCAGATGGATGAAGGGGATATCGACCACATTATGAAGGAATGGGTGGATGAATGGAAGGTAGAAGGACCTATGATCATCGACAGTGACTCCGAAGAGAGTAATCCAATTCCAACGACAATTGTCGAAGACTCACTGTCAGGAAAAAGGAAGGAGCCCGGAAGCTCAGTACCAGAGAAAGTCCAGAAAAATAAGTAGAAGGCTTCAAAGGGCCAGTTGGACGTGAAGCTGCATGATGATGATTATAAGATGATTACATCCACAATCACTGCGCATCTAGAAGATGTGCTGAACCTCAAAGACAGTAAGGATGAGGAGATTCAAGCAATTTTAGAGAAGAATCTCACCACACTACAAGGCATAACATCGAAGTTTGACCAAGTCCAGCGTGACTTGGTCGTACCGCGAGAATCAGAATCGAAAGGAAGGGCAGGGGACACTTTGGAGACAAAGATAACACCTCTAGCCCTAACCTTGCCACCAAAACCGCACATAGTCCAAATTGACCCGCTAAGTGTAATGTTACCGCACAATCAGTTAGCCTCGGGCGCGCGGACCATAGAACATGTGGACATCGACATCGCAATGTTGCCACTAGAGGGCCTAGACAATCTGCACTTGCAGGTTATCGAAGAGATCCATGATAGAAATATGGTCACTCTGAACCAACACCATCAATTGCAAGAAAATTATAAGCAGCTGCAGGAAGCAAGTTTAAAGAGAGCCAAGGCACTTGAAAGTGAACAGGACCAGAGAAGAAGAATAGAGCAGACTGTCGCTTCATTCTGCGTGGAGATACCAGAATGCGATAAGCAGCCAAAGCTCGCGGATACTATCCTTAAGATCAGCTCGGTAGTCAGCAATCTTAAGACTGGAATGAAAGACATGGAGACTCATTATCAAGCAAAGATTTTTGCCTTGGAAACACATAATCAACCGAAGACACCACTAGATCAGGCAGAGCTCAGAGCAGCCGAAGCGAAATAAGCCGCAGAGAGCATATCTAGCGAAGTAGAGAAGTGTCAAAACTTGTTGGACGAATCTACGAGAGTCTTTGCTACGCTGCAAGAGGACCCTAAGCTGATGCAAGTCCAAACCAGTTTGAAGGAAAGCAGGCAGTGTTAGATGCTCTGAACACAGAGATGAAGACCTTGCTACCAAAAGACAGACTCCGTAGATTTCTAGAAGTCAAAGAATTAAAAATACAACTTTTAGTGTTAAGAGAACAGGAGGCTGAAGCCGGAGACAAGTCACGGCCCCTGCAGGAGGAAGCCCATGAACTAACGCAGCAGATCGAAGGAAAACTGCAAGAACTCCACGACACGCAAACATCAAGACAAGAGCAAACCCAGGATGACTTAACACCAGATGTGTTGTAAACCACTAAAGCAATTGAGGAGGATGCCAAGGATACAGTTGCTAAGCTGGGCGCAATGTATCAAGAGTTCGCTGCTAAGATAGCTCCGCAAGAAGAAGAGCAGCTCATGGAACCAGAAGTGGAAAGTGGCTCGGGGACGAGCCACATGTAAGTGTTAGGGGCCTGTTGGGCCTAGCCCAAGTAAGGCATTTTTGGGCAAGACAGTTTTGGGCAGCTGCGAAGTCGAGCACAGCGCAGTAGCGGTAGGATAGGAACCGCAAGGATAAGTTCCAACTCCGCGAAGTGGTAGCACCGCGTAGTGCCAGCAGGGCACCTATTTTGGGTAAAGAATGTAAGGAAAGGTCGAGTTGTAGAAGCAACCTGCTTGGGAAAGAAACTCCAGGATTCCCGGGAATGGGTATGGAGCAGCATGAAGGAAATGAAAGCGACCTGTCAAGAGAGTGGCGAAAAATAGTTGGAAGCTAAGCCACGAAGCCGACAGCGACAGGCAGGCCAGAAGGGAGGAAAGCGACACGCCACGATGCAGTATAACCATTTTGTGAAGACTGCGGATGTCATAAGGGCGTGCAAGCTGCGAGTGGTCCAACAGAACAGCCAAAAGCGTGTGGAGAAGCTGTCGACTGCGACAGGCCAAGTCGAAGAGTAACCGCACCATTTTGTAACCTAAGGGTTTTTGGCCTATGCATTGTAACAGACGTGACCTACAAGCACGATCTCTATATAAAGGGCACATTTTGTAAGGGAAAGGATTAGAGGGGAAGTTAATATTCTACTGAGCAATGTTGAATATTGATCTCTGTTGAGAGACGATTGTAAAAGGATCTGCAACTGCGTGCGCAGTGACCTACTGAGAGAGAAGAGAGTCTGCAGCTGAGTGCGCAGAGTGGAACTGTTGTACCCTTCCCAAAGATAATATAACAACAATTACTGTGGGCGTAGCTCCCATCCTGGGGGTGAACCACGTTAAATTATGTGTTATGTGATTTCTTATGTGCTTGAATCTGTGTATTTGCTTATGTCGAATAGTTAAGATCTCATTTATGAGCTCATGTGTTCTTGCTTTTATATGTATTCTCCATAGGGATAATGATGGGAATAATATGTTAAGTATCCACATATGTGAATGAATGTTAAATGCATAAGTATTTCTAAGTCAAATCAAAGCATAAGTCAATTAGGTAAACACTTAAGCTCGCAAAGTCGGTATAGTGTGATTCCCCGAGCGCAGCACCGAAAGTGCGCAGTTAGATTGTTGTTGTTATAGTGTATGAGTTTGCAAGGTTCAGTCTAAGGTGTTGTTGAATGCATAACTTACACTAAGTAAAATCCATTAAAGTGGTTAAGTATCGAAGAGGAAACGCAGTCTCTGTGGCATTGTCCTATCGTCGAATAATCATTCCACATTGCGCAGTCCTTGGATGCGTGATAGTCTAAGTGTTAACTGTGAAGAAGGTGAACTTCGCGCGCAGTCCCCAGTTCATAGCACAAGCCCTATAGCACACTACTCTTCAGTCTGTTAAACGCTCATCACCTGGTCGTGGAAACCTGATTCCACATCCTCCCCATCAACTTCACCTCGGGTGAGACCTCACTATGTTTGTAGGCTGTTGCCAAAAGGGCCGGTGAAAAGGGCTTTTTGTTGGTTCTCTGAACCGCGCAGAACCTGGGTCTTTGTAGGAAACCTCAAGAATAGTATAAGCAGCCAACAGTCCTAAAGGGAAGTATAGTGTGAAAGAAGGATATGAAATATTGTTGCCTGAGCTCCCCTCTCCCCCTTCGTCTAGTGTGTGAAAGAAAGTTTGGAAGCTCGATCCCCCCCCCCAAAATCATTGCTTTCTCATGGCTCTTGGCTCATCATAAAATATTAACATCTGAAAATATAAGGGAAAGGGGGATAGAAGGCCCAAATAGGTGTGTTCTCTATAAAAGCGAAGAAGAATCTATTTATCATATGTTCACGGAATGCTCCTTCGCGAGGAAGGTTTGGGAACTCTCTTTAAAAGATCTTGCTATCAGCTTCAGTCTACCCAATTAGGTTGTGGGATTCTTCAGAGGATGGAATCAATGTTACTCTGGTTCCTTCATAAGAAAGAAATCCCTACTTCATTTATGGAGTGCAATCCCAACATACATCAACTAGAAAATATGGTTGTCGAGGAATAATGAGATCTTTGAAGGGAAGGTGGCCTCTCCTTGCAGAGTTTCCCTAAAATCCAAGCTTCATATGAAAGAATACCTCATGGCACAGGTTTGGTCAATTAAACACTCCATCAACCTCTCTCCTTTTAAGCTCCAATGGGCCTCCCAATTCATCGGGATTTGCTCCCTTCAGTCCAAATGGTCTCTTGAGAAGCAAAGCTACGTTATTGGCCTCCCTCCAGATGAATTCCACTCGTGGATAAGCAGACATAATAATATGGCTTTATTCTTTGATGGTGCCTTGAAAGGAAATCCAGGGGAGGTAGGTGTGGGAGGGGTCATCTTTGACCCTGGAGGAAAAAAGACTCACTCCTTTTCCTGGGGATTGGGAAAAAGGACAAACAATCAGATGGAGTGGGCAGCGCTAATGCAAGTAATAGAAACAATGGCAGAATTGAACATTGTAAGCTATCATGTTTTCAAAGGCTCCTGAATAGTCACTCAAAAGATGCGAAACCTTCAGTCCGGTAAAGACAAAGAGGCAAGGAGAGTGCAAAAGAGAGTTTTGGCCTACATTACATACATCTCAATGGTCAAATTCTTCCACGTCAAGCAACATTGCAACAAGGATGTTGATAGAATTGCCAACATTGGTTCCAGACTTAGGCAAGGTGAAATAAATATTAATAACTCTAGCTCCTTTAATAAATCGACATCATGCTTCCAACTTTAGTTAGGGAATATCCTTTTAATCGACCTTGGGCCCAACATGGGAGAGGCCATGCTAGCCTGGCTCTCCTTGTTCGAGGACAAGATGGTAGTGCCCACCACTGTACATTGGCGCGACATTGGGTGATTATGCAATGGATTAGATGGAGAGTAATTAGCATTAACAACCCATGTCCGAGGTCATTTCCTTGCACCTCCTTTGTTCATGTTTCTTCCATTAGCTCCCAAATGAAGTGTTGGCTCTTGGATATGGTGATAATTCGCACGCCTCAAGACTCACTTCTTCTAGAAGAGTTGAGACTCAATTTAGCATTTTGCACATCTCCGAGAGAGGAATAAGGAATTCATTTCCTGAAGGACAAGAGGGAAGTAAGGCTGTTGATTTTAGAAGTTTCTTTCCCATGGATGCAAAGGAAAGCATAACAGAGAAGATGTTGCGTGAGACAAGGGAATTGAAAAACATAATGATAGACTATAAAAAGATGTTGATGTGTGTCTTTGAGGTTTCATCAGCCGCTCAGGATGAAGACAGAAGAATTTCAGTCGATATTTCTTGCATTAACACCCGCATTTACGACATTGAAGGAAGCACCTGGTTTCACATTGGTGAGGTTGAGAACATTTGGTGCAAGCTTCAGGAGATTGAAAGGACACAGTTTTCTCAGGATAAAGAGATATGGAAGGCCATTGTTGACATGAACCGAAGGATCCAGGAGCAAAGTATGAATTCCAATGAGAGGAACGAGACTCGCTTTGTCCAATTGAAAGAAATCTCGGTGAAATTCAGGCCGACATGGAAGGCTTAGGCAGGGGAAACAGCGGACCATTGCATGAGAAAGAAGAAGCCTCCCCAATGGAAGAAATCTCCTCGGTGTAGCCCGATGCCGCGGCGAGCAACTCCAAGAATGAAGGTCTTAGTCTTTCCTTTCAAATTTTGCTATCTATTTTTTCCAATATTTATATTGTGGCCAGTTTATTAGAATCCGTCGTGTTAGAGGAAGCAATATAGGAACTAGTAAAAACGGTAGTTTTGAAAACCACGAAGAGCAGACAAAAGCATAAATATCCATGGAATTGTTATGTTCTGCTCTCATTTTGAAACCTCTATGAAGGCCTGTAAGCGATTTGTGTTTCTGTTATATATATATATATATATAATCATTTTCTTGTTTCTATTAAAAAAAAGTAAACATTATGTATGATGTGAGCATATGGTAATCATATTAGATTGGAATGAGCTGATAGTGGCAAACAAAGATATGCTTGTAGAGTGACTAATTGCGTTTAATTGAACAAGTCATGCACATTCAAGCGATACGAACCCAATAGAAGGATAACTTGATTATGTTGGTACCATTCAGGATAATTCAGTTGGACTATAGGTCCTTTATATGTGTGATTTTTAAATGTAATTAGTTTGATGTTTTTAATAGAAGGAGATATATTAGACATGACCTTGTTTGGGTACACAGGGTACTCCCAAAAGACCAAACACCTAGAGAAACCACTTCACACAAACAGATCACAGATCGATACACCGATGTTTTGACGTGGTTCAAACCCTCAAGAGGGAAACACTCCACGGCCCCGGCCAAATAGCTTCTACGGAGCAATTTATTATGCAAAGAAAGAAAGTTACAAATGAGCTTCTCATAATTGATCAACTAAATAATGACCCTCCATGCTCTTTAAATAGAGATCATGGACCAATCGGGTGTTAAGCCACGGATCAAGGTTAGGTATAATCTAAGAGAAGTTGAACTGTCGGATCACAACATATCGTGACCGTCAAATTAAATATTTACAAATGCATACTAAAGAAACACACTTTTTCTAACGGATATATTACACAAGTTGATCTTAACTAACTCCTAAGTGTCTAAATATCTTAACATCCCCCCTTAAGAACAACTTGGGATACGATTGAAGGATTTACAAAAGTGACACTATTAGGAGAAGGAAGGAGGCATTAGAGCCTATCCCCCCTTAATGACAAATTCCTGAACTCCTAACATAGATCAAATTTTAGAAAACTTCGCTTCTGTAAGAGACTTGGTGAAGATGTCTGCAACTTGATCATCTGTAGGACAAAAGAGCACTTCAAGAACACGATCATGAACAAGACTTCTGATGAAGTGCATATGTAGCTCAATGTGTTTGCTGCGTTGATGTAGGACTGGATATTTGGAAAGCTTCATGGCACTTTGATTGTCGCACCAAAGTGGAGTAGGTTGCTGCTGCTCGAATCCAAACTCTGAAAGGATCTGTCTAAGCCATAAAGCTTCCTGACTGGCATTAACTGCGGCTCAATATTCTGCCTCTGCTGAAGAAAGAACAAGAGCTTGTTGTTTCTTACAAGCCAAAGTGACAGGTCCATATCCCAGACTGAAAACATAACCTATTGTAGACTTTCAATCATCAAGATCGCCGGCCCAATCTGAGTCACTGAAACCAACCAACAAAGGTTTCCCCCCTATACTATAATGAATCCCAAACTGAATTGTACCTCGAATATATCTAAGTATTCTTTTAGCTACTTTGCAGTGACTTTCATGAGGTGTTTGCATATAATGGGCAACACGACCAACGACAAAGGAAAGGTCGGGACGGGAATGAGTCAAGTATAAGAGACTACCAACAAGCTGACGATACAAGGTGGCATCTACTTCAGGTGAAGTACAAGTGGCAGAAAGTTTGACTCCAGACTGAAAGGGAGAAGGGGCTGGTGTACAATCTTCCATGTGAACGCGACGAAGAAGGTCACAAGCATACTTAGACTGAGAAAGAAAGATTGCTTCTTTGGTTTGCAGGACTTGGAGACCAAGAAAATAATGCAAATGTCCTAAGTCTGACATTTCAAAATTTTACTTAAGACTGGATTTCACATGGGTTATAAGCTTAGGGTCACTACCAGTAAGAATAAGGTCATCAACATATAGAACAAGTATGGTGAGATGGTTTCCTACTTTCTTGGTATAGACATTGGGGTCATAATGGCATCTATAAAAGCCAGTGTCAAGGAGAAATCTATCCATTTTGGCATACCAAGCTTTAGGAGCTTGCTTAAGGCCATATAAGGATTTCTTAAGGCAGCAGACAAGGCTAGAGTTCTTCTGAACATATCCAGGAGGTTGTTCCATGTAAATTTTCTCCTGTAAAATCACCATGTAAAAAGGAAGATTTGACATCCATTTGATGGAATTCCCAGTTATGTAAGGCTGCAAGGGAAAGAACAAGGCGGATGGAGTTCATTTTTGCGACAGGAGCAAAGGTTTCATTATATTCAATCCCTTCAACTTGGGAAAAACCTTTGGCAACTAGCATTGCCTTAAGTCTTTCAACACTTCCATCTTATGCATACTTAGTTATGTAAACCCATTTATATCTGACAAGTTTTCTTCCTTTTGGAAGAGGTACAAGATCTCAAGTATCGTTCGCCATTAAGGAACGATATTCTTCATCCATAGCTGCATCCCAATCTGGATTTCCTGAAGCTTCTGCAAAGGTTTCTGGATCATGATTCTCAGAAAATTGAGCCAAAAGAGAAGAGGCTCGCTGAAACTGAGAACGTATTCGACGTTGATCTCTAGGATCACCGGCAAGATCACCAGCTGCTTCACATGTTGAACAGACCCATCGAAGAAGCACTTGTGCTGGTGCAACTGGAGGAACATGAGCAGGCGGAGGTGGATTTTCATCCTCACTATCATCATCAAAAACTGGAGTTGGAAACCTGTCAAGGAAGTTGGAAGAAGAAGAAGGCACAATCGCCGAATCAGGCCCGCAGGCCAAAGATGGCAAATCACTGAGTTAGGCTCGCAGGACAAGATATTTTCATCAAATTTAACATCTCTTATAATGATTACATCGTGAGAATGTGGTTGAAGAATTCTATAACCTTTTACATCTTCAGAATATCCAACAAATATGCACTTTTCACTTTTAGGCTGCAATGCTTTTCGTTTTTCATCCAGAATGTGACCCCATGCTTCACTACCAAACACATGGAAGTGACTTACATCCAGTTTAATTTTACTCCATGCTTCTTCCGGTGTGATACCTTGTAAATCTTTAGTGGGGGTGCGATTAACTATGTAATTTGCACAATTTATGGCTTCCGCCCAAAATTGAAGACTTAGTCCCTTAGATTGGATCATACAATTAGCTATTTATTTTAAAGTGCGGTTCTTCCATTCAACTACACCATTTTGTTGTGGTGTATATGGAACAGTGTGTTGTTGTTGGATTCCTTGTTCAGTGCAGAAAGTAGTGAACTTTTTGTTAACATATTCTCCTCCATTGTCAGATCTTAACTTAATAATTTGATTACCAGATTGTTTTTCAACAAGGGAAACAAGGGACTTGTAGGCCAACAACATGTTAAATACTTCGCTCTTAAGTTTTAGGAAATAAACCTAAGTGCGTCTGGTGTAATCATTAATGAAAGTTAAGAAATATTTGAAGCCAGAAAAGGAAGCAGGTGGAAGAGGACCACACAAGTCACTATGCACAAGCTCCAAGGGAACCGAGGCATGCCAAGAGGCACGTTTGTCAAAACTATCCCGATGATATTTTTCGAGTACACAACCGGAACAGACACCATCCATACAAGATACCATCGGAAGACTTGTCACCATATTGTCTTTACATAGTTGTTGCAATGAGCGATAATTTAAATGACCAAATCGCTCATGCCAAAGTTTACTCAAGTTATCACTATGAGCAACAAAAACTGAAGGAAAAGGTGATGACCCAAAGTTGTTAAATTTGTACAACCTGGTAATATCATCAACAATTCCGGTAGCTAGGACCTATTGAGGATCTTTAAAATCCTTGATTACAACTTGGTGAGGTGTAAACGTCACAATTTTACCTTCACTAGAATGAGTGATTTGATAGACTGATAACAAATTGCAGGAAATTCTTGGAACACATAGTACATCAATGAAATGACCATTATCTACTGGAATTGTTCCAGCTCCCACAACACTTAAAGATCTATCATCACCAACAAATATTTGTTTGTTGTTACATTCATACATAGTAGAAAAGATGGCTTGATCCTTATCCATATGATAAGATGCTCCAGAATCAATGAGCCATTCATTTGAAGTAGAAGAAGAAGATGGATTATAAGAATAACCAGAAGCACAAAGTGCATGTCCATGAGAGGTAGATTCTGAAGGCGAATCTAGGCTGATGTGGTGCTTCTTCATTGTTGCTTCCAAGGCTGCCATCTTCTTGAAACACTTCGATTCATCATGATTATCTTTCTCGCAATAGTTGCAATGACGCTTAGTCTTCTTATCTTTTGGCTTTGATCCTTTGTCATTTTTTAAAGAAGGAGCTGACTGAGAGGATTTGGGACCCTTGTTTGACTTATTATTGTGAAAATTTTGTTTCTTGGGAGGCTTGAAATTTTCTTTATGTTGAGACAATAAGGCTTTCCCAGATGTAGCTGCATTGTTAATTATTCCAAGATGGATGAGCTTATCTTGCTCTCTAATCAAGGAATCACAAAAGGATTCAAGACTAGACTCTTGATAGCTAACTGCATTCAATGATTCTTTCATGGAGTAAAATGTAGATAGAAAAACAAAATATGCAGGTCCAAGTTTGGAAAGAATATGATAAATGCATTGTTTGTCTTCCCTCTTAATCTTGCATTCTTCACATAAGAGTTTAAGAGTTTTGTACTTAGATAAATAATTTTGTATGCATGAAAAATCACTTGGATTTAAAGAAATCAACTCATTTTCGAGTTGGTGACCTCGAATTTCATTGTGTTTACCAAACACAGATTCCAACTTGTCCCAATCAGCATCAAGTTCATCAATTCCATATATGTGGAATCGCAAATCAGTAGAGATTGACATCCCAATCAATCCACGAGCTTCGTCACATCTATTTGCCCATTTGATTTTATTATCATCATCAGTGGGTTCTGTTTCATTCCCTGAGGTAATTCTGAAAATTCCTCTACTTCGTAAAACATCCTCCATACGATATTTTCATGAGAAATAGTTGGAACTAGTAAGTAGAATATCACAAGGGGCAGCCATATTTGTAAATTAATGGTTGTAAAAGCATAAACCAATAGTCTGGATGAAAAGAGCTCGAAAAAATAGGCGGTTTCAAAACAAACGGCACTGAAAAATGACTCTGTATGATGAAGTTATGCTTGATCAAAGAAAATGTTGAAGATGTCCCCAATAGTGACGTGGCAAAGAGAGAATGACCAGCTAAAAAAAAGGACCCCCCTCTTCCCAATATGAACCTTTGACAATCACTTTACTAGAAAGTTGCTTTAAGTGAATCACTTTTGTAAAATAAGTGATTTCACTTTTACAATAATGTTACTTTAAATCGTGCAACAATAAAAAAGAACTTAAGTGACTCACTTTTTATTTTTATTTTTTATTATTTAACAGAGATGCACTTTTACAATAAAGTAACTTGAAAATAGAAATTGCATGCACTTTTTCTTTTAAAATTAACTTCCTAAGACTTAAACTCAAGACCTATTAAGGAATAAAGCAACTTTGAACCAAGTGGGCTAGATTAAAAAGTATGTAAAATATGGGAAGGAGGAAGGGGGCTTTTTTTTTTTTTACTCTTCTTGCTCAGTTTCCGTGCTTGTCTTTTTCCCTGCAAATCACACCATAAACCAAAACAAAAAAAACTTTCCCACACTTGTGGGGTTAGATCTCATTATCTTGCCCGTAAAGTCTACGTTTTCTCTCTGTTTCTGATTTGCCGAGATCGCACAAGGTGCACGGCAAAGAGCATACGCAGCCGAGAAAAACCCTTTCCCTTTCTATTTCTGATTCGCTGAGATCGCACAAGGTGTACGGCAAAGAGCATACGCAGACAGGGAAAGAAACAATCCAAAACTAAAAAAATCTAATAATAAAAACTGATAAAATATGAGTTTTTTTTTTTTTTGAAACATAAATAAAATAAAAAAACGTCACTGTAACATTATACCTTCAGATCTGATGAAATACGCGTTTCTGAAGCAACCAGGAACCGTTTTCGATCAAATGAAAACTGTTTCCCAATGGAAACGGCACTCCGGACGCAATGGAACACCTCTCACATACTAGAAATGCACAGAAATATCAGAACCAGAAACCCTTTCAAGTTTTGGCAACAACAGTTCAAGATCTAGATCATAACCGGAAGAGGCTCTTCATAAAAGCTCTGATACCATGTTTGGGTACACAGGGTACTCCCAAAAGACCAAACAGCTAGAGCAACCACTTCACAGAAACAGATCACTAATCGATACACCGATGTTTTGACATGGTTTAAACCCTCGAGAGGGAAACACTCCATGACCCCGGCCAAATAGCTTCTACGGAGCAATTTATTATGCAAAGAAAGAAAGTTACAAATGAACTTCTCATAATCGATCGACTCAACAATGACCCTCCATGCTCTTTAAATAGATATCATGGACCAATAGGGTGTTAAGCCACAGATCAAGGTTAGGTATGATCTAAGAGAAGTTGGGCCATCGGATCATAACATATCATGACCGTTGGATTAAATATTTACAAATGCATACTAAAGAAACACACTTTTCCTGACGGATATATTACACAAGTTGATCTTAACTAACTCCTAAGTGTCTAAATATCCTAACAGACCTAGATAGTGAATTATATTCTATTCACATACTAGATAAATGTTGACATTTTAGGGTGAGCCATTTGCGATTCTAGAATATTGTGAACATGTTTTCTTCCACCTTTATGTCTTTGATGAAACTTGGTGGTTTGTTACTTGATGTACATCTAGGGGGAAATGGTTTTTGAAAATGTAACTATTGTAATTGTTGCACCAAGTCAAAAAGAGGATGATGTAATTGTAGGTGGTAAAGTAAATGTGGGTATTCAAGTAGAATTATAGAGTGTGGTGATGTAAAGTATTCATTGTACTTTTAGTTTTTTTGACACACACACATATCTAATGGTTTCATATTGCAATCTTGAGAATTTTAATTAGTAAGAGTTGCCAATTTATATGCCATATTTTTAATTAAGAAATTGTAATCCCTCAGTTTTGACTTGGAATGTATTTAATCAAAATTATGTAAATGATGTAAATATGCTAGTATGGATTCCTAGTGCAGAGCTCAAGGGCAAGGCCCGACTAGTGAATGGCTAGTCATGTATGATGTATACATTTTTATTTGGACCATTTAGTTGGATTATCATGCCAATTCAAAATATATGCAAATATTATGCTGGAAAATAATAATATGGTCGAAGATGGCTGTGTAAAGATCACTAAAGGGGCTATGATTCCACTAGAGGGGAAGAGGAAAGGGGGCCTATGGGAAACTAAATCTTTTCCTTCCAAATGTCAACCTTAGATGTCATGTCCTCATTTTGACCCTTGTAATACTTTGGGCTATAATGTAAATATTGTATGCATAGTGTGTATGATTCCTAGCGTGGAGCTCAAGGCCAAGGCCCCGCTAGTGAATACTCGACCTTGAAGAGAAAAGTATTTGATATTATGCTACCCATGTGCTAGTGAGCCATGGGAAATTTAAATATGCATTTAATAAAATACCCACAACTAGCTATGCAATGCAACAAGAGATGAGGGCATATTATTACAAGGAATTGGGAGGGAAAACATTCAAACCCTTGAACCAATCAAGTCAAGCCAAGTGTCAATGAGAGAACCCATAAAACCCTCAACTACCCATGTTGAATTTTGTACCCAATCATTTATTTCTCTCAAGAGTTAGTTGAGGTAGTTAATACCTTGGGGAATGGGAAGTATGGTTGTCCAAATTCGAGTATGGGCAAGCCACCCTTCATGGAAAAACGTGTTTTGCTCCTTGGGCAAGAAAAGAGCCATGAATTTCTCCACAAGCCATTACCCATCAACTAGTTTTGTCTCTCTCACATTTTTGGAGCTGCCTCGATGTTTTCCCTGCACGTTTTTCCTGTGTTTCCTTGTTTTAGCTGGGAAGAGGGCGTTTTTGGTGTTACAGAACTGTTGGGAAGAAGGGAGCTCGAATTGGGGTTTCATGGGGGCTGTTTGGGCCATTTTAAATGCTCATAACCTATGGGAGAAATCGGTTTTGCTCCCTATGGTCGAATTCCCCTTTCCATGGTCCTTTTTGTTGTGCCCACGATTTGGGGAAAACCCATGGCCATCCTGTTTGTAAAAATCCCATTGTTGGAAATGTGTATCCATGCCCAACTTTTTAGTTTGTTGTGTGTAAGAGAATGTTGGGGTTGAGATGGGTATCCGTTGCTTTGGCTTGAACTTGAGTGCAAGCATCCATAAATGAAAAGGGTTCAAAGTTAGCCTGATAAACCCAGCTGTGGACTGGCTTGGCTTAGATGAATGATTATTTGGCTATGTATGAGCTTGAATGTCCCCTTTTCCTTGTAGAAATCATGCCCAGCTCGGGGGTGGTCTCTGAGTGCCGAAATAATACGGGCTGGGCAGAGACCTATGGTTGGGTGGAACGTTGCAGCGACATAGCTAGTTGCTTGGGATAATTTCTCAACAAAGATAAGTATTTCGCTCTAAGTCTATTTACTTCTGCAATGTTTAATTTAATGATCATTTTGATATGCTGGATGAGTATAAGATGTGTGTGGATGGTGTTTTATTCCGCTGTGCATATTTACTTAATTTGCATATGCACACTTTAGATTTTATTTACATGAATCTAATGAATGGGCTGAGTTTTATGTGAAAGCCCCACAGATTGGTATCATGTTCCCTTCCTTGAATTGGGTCCACGGGAGGGGACATGACAGAATGATATCAGAGCAAAGGTTGCAACATTTGGGCCTTCATGGGCTACCTATCACAGTTGTAGAGGTAAGTATGCTTCATGCTCATCACTTGATCATTAAAGAAAATTTCAAAAATTTCAAAAAAAATTCTGAGTATTTTTTGAAAGTTTTCTGCAAAGACTGTGTCGACGAAATTGTTGGGACGGTCGCAAGTTTTAACGCCGCGACCAGCGACGCAATCAGCGAAGTTAACATTACGACCAACGACGCGGACGACGTAAGATCAGTCGGCGAGTTTTAAGCTAAAACGTTGTGGCGCAGTCGACGATTTTAGCCTTAATCGCTGCGACGCGGTCGACGATTTTAGACTTAATTGCTGCAACACAGTCGGCAATTTTAGCCTTAATCGCTACGACGCGGTTAGCGATTTTAGACTTAATTACTGCGACGCGGTTAGCGATTTTAGACCTAATTGTTGCGACGCGATAGGCAATTTTAGCCTTAATCGCTGCGACGCTGTCGGCGATTTTAGACTTAATTTCTATGACGCGGTTGGCGATTTTAGACTTAATTTCTGCGACGCGGTCGACAATTTTAGACTTAATTGTTGCGACGCAGTCGACGATTTTAGCCTTAATCGATGCAACGCGGTCGACGATTTTAGACTTAATTTCTGTGACGCAGTCAATGATTTTAACCTTAATTGCCATGACACGGTCGAAGGAGAAATTGCTAATTCCGCCAAAACAGGAAATTTGGGAAGTTTTCCAAGGTGAATTTCAGGTGTCCAAAAGTGAAAAATGGCCTTGAACTTATGCACGAAATTGAAGGATTTACAAAACAAACAAACAAAAACAAGGGCACTGCCCTCGACCCGCCCTGCAATGGCAGGAAAGCCCCCTTGACCCCCGTCGTCCCCCGGAGACAGTCGTTAAATGTATGAAAGGAATTCTCTATGCTGGGAGTGTGCACTATGGATCACATAAAGGGGTTGTGGAATCAATATCCATTATGGAGGATGAAAGAGGGAATTTTCTCACCTTAAACTATTTTTGTTTACAGCATAAGAAGTGTATGCTTGGAAAATAGCAAGTACAAATGTTTTACATCTGTATATGTATTCAATCCCTACTTTGTGAGAAATCACGACTAATAAATCCTTGTGTGCTTGGAAGGGAAGCCAAGAAAGAGATCAGCTATGATGTGGAGGAGGAACTCCATGTATTGATGGGGAATTGGAAAGGGAGAATTCCTTAACTCCTCTCTTGCTATTGTATTTATATTTCATGAGTTTTATGTACTCAAAATTATGGCATAGGGTTGCTGGAAATACAAGAGAGTGGCAGATTAAATATGAATTAGTGGACATGATTAAAGAGTCATTGCATAGTGCATTTGCATTGCTTATGCATGAGCATGATGTTGCATATGGGTAAAGGTAGTGAAGTTACACATACAATGGCCCATTAATGGTATTGCCTATGGTTGATAATGATTGTACGAATCAAACCATAGAAGCATGGTTGAAAATGCAAGAGATTAGATAGATGAAATGAATATGCACTAGTTGGAATACTAATAGACATTGCACGGTACATGTGAAAATGTTTGTGCATATATATATGATATTGCATATTGGTAAAATAGTGAGGTTTTACACATACAAAGAGCCACTTAAGATAATGATTGTGGTTGCTAATAATTAGTTATGTTTGCATTGGTTGTAGGACCACAGAAAACCGAAGCATGGCTAAAGATGTGGATAGTGTTGTTGCATATTACCAACAACCTTCTGAGGAAAGGATGGTGCAACAAATCTATGATTATGAGGTTGGAAAAAGGACTGTGTAACCTTGGTAAGAGGCCAACTGATCAGGTAACATCAAGCGATGTTAATAACAGCCATGCAGGTAATGGTTATTTGTGCTTAATTGCATGAATGTTGAAAGAGGATTTGGTGAGATCCCTTCAACTATGTTTAAACTATGTTGAATTGTTTGCATGTGAGACTGAGTGCCTGAATGTGAATATAATCCTACCAAGTATGGTCAGGTGTGTAAGTGAAGGCAAGGAGCCTTATACCCTATAGTTTCTTAGAAACTTCAATGCATTCATATGGAATTATATCATGCCATTTGTGTATGATGGTTGTGAGATTAACAACCAAAGCAAGCGATGACTTATGGTCCTGTTGTGGTAGTACATGCCATATGAGACAGCCATGGTTGGGCCATAATAGGCTGGAATGCATAGTATTCCTAGGTTAATGCAAGGTTGTATTGAGGGGTTATGCATTGAATGAATGCACATTAAAAGATTATGTAAATGTTGTGAATATGCATGCATATGTGTGGGTGCACACGTTGAGATGCATTGTGTGAATGCATGGTTGTGATATAATATGTTTCAATGCAGTTAGATAATGGATGAAATGGTGGACTATTGTTAATCTTGAGACCATTTCATGAGTTGCTATGAATGCACGAGAATGATTGCATGAAGAAGGTAGATATGTTGATGGGCTACCAGAGTGCTCTGTTGAAAGGACAGAGTTGCATAAAAATGAATATATAGTTGTGATGTAATGAATATTGAAGTTTTTTATTTAAATTGCAAGAATAATGTGACTGTGTCTTGCAATTCTATTATGATAATGATGCATATATCTATATCTATATATATATTTCATTGCATTTCAAATGTTAACAACTGAAGGTGTTTGAATTATTGAGTGTTATAATTCTGAGATCACTTCAGTGATTGTTGTAGCAATGAAAAGATTATATGCCTAGATACTCACAACGTGTTTGGTTGATGGAAGTTTCAGATTTCAGGTAGAAAAGTCTTGCGTATGGCAATGAGGATAAGTCCATAGTAAAGACCAGGATCTACCATGTGCAAAAGCCAAAGGTTATGAGAAGGTTCTCATGGTTGTGAAATTTAACTTATGCATGAAATAGATCTGAAAATTGTCTGATTTAAGTTTATGAGAATAAACTCATGGTTGAAAATCTAATTTCTGTAGGAAAATAGATTTGAAATTTTGCTAATATTTGTTAATGACTGTTTGGCATATATAAAATTGTGTCAGGAGGACATGTTGTAGGTGGATGTTCATGTATGGTAGCAAGGGTGAAACCATAATGGACAGAGTGATACCACTTACGAGAGACAAACAACATGAGAATGGCCTCATGGTTAAACAAATCAATTTCTGTAGGAGACATAATTGTAAATTCATGTTGAATTCAATTATTAATGCCATTGACTGATTAGGGAAATCAGATTTGAATTTGATTGTCAAAATGTTGCTGACTGTTTGGATATTTGAAGAATGTGTCAGGAAGACACATTGCAGGAAGACCATGTGTGATGTCCTGCAGAAGCCAAACTCCATGGGAAGGACCCCATGCTTTGGAAATGGGTTTCGGGTGAAACGCCATAGTAAATTTTGAAAATGTCTCAGTTGAACTGCATGTTGGTAAATCATGTGAGTGATACAGTAAAATTATGCCAAGAAGGCATGTGTGGGTTATGTAACGTGAAAAGATTGGGGTGGAAAACCGAAGGACTGTTGACTCAGAGAAGGGAGCCCCCATTCTTCGCAAATGAAGAAAAGATACATCTGTAAAACGGATGAGTATTCTGTAACCCTAACTAAGAATATACATGTTTGGCTATTAGATTTAATATGCAAAGCATGTTTTATTATTTCATTATTATTCCAGACTGCTTGAATGTGACTAAGGCCTACATGGCTCACATCGGAAAGGGATGCATACCTTTCAAGTGTTGGGTTATGATAGGGTTGTTGATATTGACTACACCCTAAGGGAATGGACGCATTCCTGGTGTTTCAATACTTGATAGTGAATGTTATGAATGTGGTTCCAATTTTGGGACGACAATACTGATGATCTTGTTTGTGCTGTCAGCTTACACATATGCCTGATAAACCCAGTCGCCGTATTGGCAAGGCATGTTGTTAAATTGGATGCCTGATAAATCTAGTTAGTGTACTGACTTGGCATGTTGTTAAATTGGATGCCTGATAAACCCAGTCAGCGTACTGGCTTGGTGTTGTTAAGTTGGATGCCTGATAAACTCAGTCGGCATACTGGCTTGGCATGTTGTTAAATTGGATGCCTGATAAACCCAATCGGCATACTGGCTTGGCATGTTGTTAAATTGGATGCTTGATAAACCCAGTTGGCGTACTGGCTTGGCATGTTGTTAAGTTGGATGCCTGATAAACCCAGTCGGTGTACTGGCTTGGCATTGGTTATTTGGATGTTGTGGAGGTATTGGTGAAGGGTGTTATTTCCTGACAAACCCAGTCGGAGAACTAGCTTGGAAATGGTTTTTGTATGCTTGATAAACCCAATCGGCGTACTGGCTTAGCATATTGATTATTGAAATGCTTGATAAACCCAGTCAACTTACTGGCTTAGCATACTAATTTTTGGGATGCATGATAAACCCAGTCGACGTACTGGCTTGGCATTTCCTATTCAGGTGATGTTGTGGAGCAGCAGGTGTGCTGGCCAAGCATCCACCCCACGGGTGATCCAAGTCTCATAAAGCGGAGAAGAAAACCTGTGGAGTAGCGAGGAAATACATAATACAAATAAGTATTCAATTTCATTTATTTCTTGTTTGGAATAATGAAGATTTCAGATATAATCCTTCTAACAGCTAAGCTGATACACTATTGTTTCTTGGTTGGAAACCCTAGTCATTACAGGAAGCAAGGACCCTGAAAGAACTATAAATTCTTGGTAAAACCAGAGAGTAATTGGTTGTGCACTATAAATTCTTGGTAAATCCATAAAGTAACTGATTGGACATTAACTACTCGATGTTGTAGAGAAGCATGTGTGCTGGCTAAACATTCCTTAAATAATTGATAAACCCAATTGGCGTACTGGCCTAGCATTGCCTATTCGGATGGTTGTGGACTAGCCTGCGTGCTGGCCCAACATTCATTATTGTATCCACGGGAAATCCAAGGCTTGTAAAGCAAAGAAGGATCCTGTGGAATAAAGTGAAGACATCCAATACAGATAAGTATTTGGTTATCTTGTAGCTTCTTGCTTATGAATATACGCGTGTGTATGATTTGGTTATGATTTCCTAAACTCTTGTTTAGAGATAAACTCTATGAAAATAAACTAAACATGTGAATTGATTCAATGTTTGAGTGTAGGTATTGCTGGAAGCAAGGACTATGAAAGCATCTAGAGGATGCATGTGGACATGTGACTGTCCTAAAGAGAGCTCAGTATGAGCAGTAATGAAAGATGGTGCTAGTGGACATGTGTGGGTCCTAGCAGCTAAAGGTTCTGTAAGCAACAATGGGGAAGGGTTCCCTAGTTGAAAAGCCTTAGACGGACCTTAGACACTAAGTGTCATATCCAAGAAAGGGCAAGTCAAGCATTCACATTAAAGTGAAAAAGGCTAAGGAGCATGAAACCACAATGGTGGTGTAGCTCCATAATAGAACGAGACTAAGAGGGGGGAAACTCTTACTCTTCTCTTTCCTTTTGACTGATGCATCTTAGAAACAAAATATTGTTGAGTGCATGTCATGGATGAAAATATATTATGTTTAATTGCTTGAAATGAATTATGAATGCTGAAATAGTTATCTCCCTGTCACCTACCCAAATTCTGAAAATATTATTTTATTGGCAAAATACTTTATGTTAAATTTTAATTACAAAGTTTTGTAATTATGAACAAGTTTGGTCAAGGATGAATGTAATTACTGATTATTATTATTTAATAAATTAAAGTAGGAGACAAACACCCAAGGGAACTATTAAATGAGTGTTCACTGACTCACTAGGAGGAATGGAAGCTGTTAGAAGGCAAGGGACAGATGGCAGCAATTGCACTTCACCACTACCTATTGGTTATGGGACAACTACCCCTAAAAATGTGGCATTATCCCCCAGGTGATGGGAGTGAGCAGGCAGCTCATTAAATGACCAGTTAACCACTAAAAGGCCTAGGCAGCCTACATAAGGCAAATTCGAATTGAGCAGGAAGCTCTTACAATATTTTCTGCAAAAATATTCCTCAAGTGCATCAGGTGATCACTGAAAGATTCGAATAGGGAGGCTATGTGAGAGTACAACTGTAAGTTTGCAAATTATTCTGAGAAGGAGAACCAAAGGTGCTGGTGCTGGTCCCTTTGACTGCTAAGTCTTTAATACTAGATAACTATTGCTACTGCAAGTTGAGGTCCTAAGCTTCTAAGTTTCTTCCTCCTGGTGGTTCAGTGAACATGCTCGAGGGTCCTAAGGCAAGTAACTTGGTTGTCTTTAGGAATTGGTTGGGTGGAACAGGTTCCTTGGGTTGTTTGTTTCCCTATAGTTGGTTTCACTGTTCCTACTTTGTTTATAGTTTAATGCTTCTACTTATTCAAACTCTGTTATGTGAAAGAATTTATTTTATTTTCTGATCTATGTTTGATTCTGAATGATAAAGCTTGTGAATTATTTGATTAGATAACCATCTCTATATTTTTTCCCATGTTGTTCTCTGCATAGTACTCTAGTATAGAGAAGCAAATTAATTATAGATGAGAGATAGGAATATTGCCATTGATTCGATAAATGATTGCAGTAAGTGTTTTGTTTACAACTCTGTCCTATATTTAAACATAGTAAAAATTATTGTATAGCATCAACGGTAATATAGAATTCTTTTGTTAATACATGAAAGAAAACATAGTCTATTTTCTGTATAGTCATATATTTTTCTCTTGACTCTATTCATTTAAGATAGCAAGCAAATGCAATTAAAATTAAACATTTCATGATTTCCAAGTAATAGTATTTCCAAGGATTATAGCAGCTGCAAGAACTAATCACTATATAGATTTCTTGTCATTATACATATTTTATTCTTCACTAATTTCCTGTTTTGATTTCAAGTATCGAATATTTATTACAGTGGTATCAAAACCTAATACACTACAAACCCTAGTTCTGTATACACACATCATAATTTCTATCTCAAGTCTTCTATGACAAACTGTAGACATTATTTCAGAGAATGATAACATTTATGACTTTTTATACCCTAGTCATCACATTCTAGAACCATATTATCTTTTATATATGGTAAGTTTACTATCTAAGAATTATCTAACAATTAGCCAAAGGCACGATTACATATTCATGTCTAAACATTAGCTCACAATCCCTAGCATTACACATATACATTATCGAAATTACGATTGCAAGGATTTAGTCTTGGGTGCAAATCTCGGCACAAGCCCGATAGAAATCGTAAGTTACAGGTAGAGTATCCTTCATAAAAACAAAACTAGAATATGGAGGTATATCCATTTCGACATCTTTTAACAGTCAATATTTTTCATCTATTTCCAAATAAGATTATCAACAACGAGAAAAAAACACAGACATTCAGTTTTTAAGTCATGCAAATTATAAAGTTCGGCTTAAGACAACTATTGTTGCTTGGCATCACCGTAACCAGCTTTCACACATTCAACTGTTATTTAACTTTCCATTGAAAAGAAAACGAACCATAGTTTACAAGTGCAAAAAGAACCCTCGGTTCTGGATTTCCATTCAAACATATAACAAAGAAATACATTACGACCTTACAAGGTTCCCAATAATACATAGAGTTACCCTCGACATTTTAACAATAAGCCGAGACCGTGGAACCACGAAATTATACAGGGTTTTACCCTGAACTGAACAACGCACGGTGTAAAGACCAACTCAAAATGGTTCCAACGCTACAACAAAACAATACTGAGCCAAGCATCAAATACAAGACTGAGGATCAACCTCTTACAGTTTGATATCAAAACAAAACAAGCTTAAACTTCCTTTCAGCCATCACTGATACAAGTCGAATATTTTCCATCTCTCGGCACACAGAAAAAACATATCAAAGGCACCTATGAGGCTTTGCGAGAACCACCGGAGCTTACTAGGAAGAAGTAGTAGCTTTCCTCTCTCAAAAGCCTTTTCTTAGAAACCTTCCAACGAAGAGGGCACCTGCCAAATCACAAGTTCGATTGGTTAAAAACCTGTTAACACAAATAAATTACAAGTTCACAGAATTACATTTCTTTATTAATTTACTTACCCTTTAAAAGTTTCATTCCAAGCATTAATGACAAAATCAGAGGTTGGTTGCAACTCCTTTACATGTAGCAACTTAGAAGACGATACCATCTATTGAGAGAGCCGAAAACCAAATTACAAAACCACTCTCAACAGCTGACAGAAAACCACACTTCGTATCACTGCATCGTGGCTCTAGGGCATGAATCCAAAGTCTGCAACTATTAAAAAGAAACTACCTCTCACAGGTCACAGGGTCGAAACCCTTGAAGGGAACTTCTACCAACCCTACATTTTGGTAGCCTGTCGGCCCAACTCCAACGTAACAATGAAGACCGTGAAACTCGCTACCACTACTTACAATGAGGTTAGGGTTACCCAAATCAACGATCAAGATCTGGTGAAGATCAACGGGCAAGAGAGATGCCAACAATGCTACGTTGAAAGTCGAGCAACCTCGCATTAATATCTCATTAATTACAAACAATCACGATGCTGCCAACAATGCATGCTAGTGATCATTACCGTGTACAGCTCGGAGGAAAGACTTTATAATAGCCATGTCCAGCTAGGATTCCAAGCTATGTTATAAATCAAAGTTCACGTGGATGGACTACATGGGTTGACAACAACACTATCCACTATGGAGTTTGGTTAGAACTTTTAATACATGATCGTAACCCTGTCAACCTGCAGCTGGGAATTTATTACCTGTCAATTCATCACTTCAATATCAAGACTTTGGTGAATACAATAACATATGTCAATAACACTTAGGATAAGAGCTAATACATATAGCATAGTTCAAACTACTGCTTAAGCCATAATCTTTCTAAGGTTGTTTAGATCGTATTCAGGGTCTGCATAGGATAATATCCTATAGTGCTAAAAGTATAGCTAGGATTGCATATCGAAAAGCATAACATTGTTATTGTTTATCATATCATTGTATATTAAAAACCATATCATATTACATTGTAATATGTAGTGTATATTTTATATAGTTTCAAGTTTAAAATTAGGCATCGAAATAATTGAATAACATGTCCATGCATTATGTAAGCAAATCGTAACTATAAGACATATCTATTTCATTCTATAGTTTTTGCATGTGTATTGAAACGATAAATACATGACATAGAGTAGTCTAAGACCTGTAGACGCTAAGTATGATGATAGTTCAAAGGTGTATTTATTATTCTACAAGCTTCATGAAAGCATACTTAATAGATAGTATCGTTGTTTTAATATTAATGACAATAGTCTTATGGCAATAAATTTAGCATCATAACAAAACTTTTGGACGACATGGATTGATAACATTGAAGAACTTCATAAGACAGTACTTTTAACTAGGATTAGAACCATGTATCCATACCTCCAGTAACTGGTGTCGCAAGGAAGTACTTAGCATCCTAATATTACATTGACGATGAACTGAAAAACACAAGTACTCTTAACATATGCTGTCTTATAGGATTTCTTACCTGCGGTTTGCACATGGAAACAAGATTCAAATGCCTTACCTAAACGTAGCTAAGTAAACTCCAGGGTACCTCGCAGGACCCCTTCATCATCATACAAACAAACTGTCCGCACTTCATCAAGAACATCACATTAGTACAGCCAGTAATCACTTTCAAGAACTTAAGCAAAACCGTAAACTGTACTTGTTTACATAATCATAAAAGATCTGTCATTAAGAAGATTAACATCCACTTAAATCTGAAATAGCAATTATAATTATATCTTATTTATTTGAGATATGTGACGTGTCATCATCATTAATTATCTTAGTTAAGAATTCGAATTATATCATATGTTCCACATTAAATAACCTTGATAATTATTGCTATTATAAAAAAAATTATTTTGGTATTTTCGGGATGTTACACTCCCTGTGAAAGGATGAACATGAATGAATTCATGTGTATGTTGGGAAAGCATGAAAACAAAAAATGTGGAAGTCTGATGAGTGAATAATGGACTTTCCATGTCAATTGGGAAAATAATTGACTAATTTAATATTGCGTTATGCTTGTCCTAACAGGAATTACCATGATGAATCTCACAAGTGATAAATTGAAAGCCATTATTTGCAGTTGTTACTAGCCAAGTGTTGCTAGTGAGAAAAGTGGAAGCCAGTTGTGCACATTGATCATGGAAGCAGGCCAAAAGCTATTTGATTTGGCTGAAAATCTTCCTCAAAATAGTTTCCAAGACAACAAGAAAGATGGCATCCATGAATTTTCAAACTTGTAGATCAGCTGGAAGATAAATAATAGGAAGGGATTGTTGTGGAGCAATGCCCACCTGCAGAGATGGAAGATCAAAGCCAGCAGGAGCAACTTGAGGAAGCCAAAGGACTTGATCCTGAAAGTTCAAAGTAAAGAAATGAACGCAGGACAGACCTGCCACCTTTTGTGAATTTTGAGGCATGTATAAAGCGTGTATGTATTTCTAGGTATTGGAACACCAAGGATGGTGTTATTCCAAGGGGAGGGGAATGTCATGTCCCCATATTGACCCTTGTAATATTTTGGGCTATAATGTAAATATTGTATGCATAGTATGTATGATTCCTAGCGTGGAGGTCAAGGCCAAGGCCTCACTAGTGAACGCTCGACCTTGAAGAGGCAAGTATTTGATATTATGCTACCCGTGTGCTAATGAGCCATGGGAATTGTAAATATGCATTTAATAAAATACCCACAACTAGCTATGCAATGCAACAAGAGATGGGGGCATGATTTTACAAGGAATGGGAGGGAAAACATTCAAACCCTTGAACCAATCAAGTCAAGCCAAGTGTCAATGAGAGAACCCATAAAACCTTCAACTACCCTTGTTGACTTTTGTACCCAATCATTCATTTCTCCCAATAGTTGGTTGAGGTAGTTAATGCCTTGGGGAATGGGAGGTATGGCTGTCCAAATTCGAGTATGGGCAAGCCACCCTTCATGGAAAAACATGTTTTTCTCCTTAGGAAAGAAAAGAGCCATGAATTGCTCCCCAAGACATTACCCATCAACCAATTTTGCCTCTCTCACGTTTTTGGAGCTGCCTGGGTGTTTTCCCTCCATGTTTTTCCTGTGTTTCCTTGTTTTAGCTGGGAAGAGGGCGTTTTTGGTGTTGCAGAACTGTTGGGAAGAAGGGAGCTTGAATTGGGGTTTCATGGGGGCCGTTTGGGCCATTTGAAATGCTCATAACCTATGGGAGAAATCGGTTTTGCTCTCTGTGGTCGAATTCCCCTTTCCACGATCCGTTTTGGTGTGCCCACGATTTGGGGAAAACCCATGGTCATCCTGTTTGTAAAAATCCCATTGTTGGAAATGTGTATCCATGCCCAGTTTTTGAGTTTGCTGTGTGTAAGAGAATGTTTGGGTTGAGATGGGCATCCATTGCTTTATCTTGAGCTTGAGTGCAAGCATCCATAAATGAAAAGGGTTCAGATTTAGCCTAATAAACCCAGCTGTGGACTGTCTTGGCTTAGATGAAATGATTATTTGGCTATGTATGAGCTTGAATGTCCCCTTTTCCTTGTAGAAATCATGCTCAACTCGGGGGTGGTCTCTGAGTGCTGAAATAATACACGCTAGGCAGAGACCTATGGTTGGGTGGAACGTTGCAGCGACATAGCTAGTTGCTTGGGACAATTTCTCAACAAAGATAAGTATTTCGCTCTATGTGTATTTACTTCTGCAATGTTTAATTTGATGATCATTTTGATATGTTGGATGAGTATGAGATGTGTGTGGATGGTGTTTTATTCCACTGTGCATATTTACTTAATTTGCATCTGCACACTTTAGATTTTATTTGCATGAATCTAATGAATGGGCTGAGTTTTATGTGAAAGCCCCACAGATTGGTATCATGTTCCCTTCCTTGAATTGGGTCCACAGAAGGGGACATGACATTAGAACTCATCCAAATTTCGCCATGTGCCTTAATGAATCAATTACCTTCTCTTGTCTATTAAACCCAATCATTAAATGCATGTGTGAGGTTGGTGGGAAAAGTCACTTCATGCAGTTATTGAAGCATGGGGGTGGTGATAGTTTTGTCGGATGTCGCAAGTCCTTTTATTCTATGGTTAGAAGCTATGTCAATTGTCACTTCACCACCATCTCATAACCCTTGGAGTCAACAGTCATTCTATCATTCTCTCATGCAATTCTTCTACACTATGTAGAGTTTTTCCTATTGTTGTTCATGACCATTACCATACTATTTTTCAACTCATAAATTCGAATTTAGGGAGAGAGCTACAAATTTTAAGGCAAAATTGATGGATGTAGGTGAGCATAGAGGTTGGAAAATCTAGGAATCTTTACCCATTGATTTCTACTACTTTTGGATGCTTGAGAAGCCACAAATTAATGTTGTAGGAGGTTCTCCAATAGCATACAACAGGTTGGACTCTTACTGCACACACTGGTAAGCACTATAAGGTTTGGATTTCCTAAGGGAATTGTGGATCAATAAAGGGAAATGCCTTCCTTGTGTTGTGTGGGGCAGTTGGAAGGAGTGCCATGGCTATGATGTCTTAATGGGATCCATGTCGAGCTCCAGATGATCCTTTGGCTAAGCATATAATAGAATGGGTTTTGGGATGAGAGAGAGAATCATATAGGTGTTTCCTTCACCCTAGTGGCCTTATATCCTAGCTTGGGGGTGGCCTCTCAGCATAAATATTATATGCTGGACAGAGTGCCTACAGTTGGGTGGAAAATCACTCTTACGCAATCAGTTGCTTGGATATTCTTTGTTTAAAGATAAGTATTCTTTTGTATCTGATGTGCAATGATTTCATTTATGTTCCTGTGATCATTATGCTTGAAATTGCATGTGTTGTGTGTGGATGTGTTTTATTTCCGCTATGTATTTTTATATTATGCTTATGCACACATATTTCTCAATAAGATGAATATGTAACATGGAGATGGGGCAAAATTTAAAGACCCCAATTTAGTTAATGCCCCCTCTGTTGGTTGGATTGGGTGAAGGGGATGTTATAGAGTGGTATCAGAGCTTTTGGTTGTAACATCAGAGTTGTATGGGTCGAGAATCAACACTTACATGCATAAATCAGAAAATGCTTATGTGGATATCAGGTTTCGTTAAGTGACGGATAAGGCACCAAACATAACCTTGAATTAGTTCCGTTAATCCCAAATTAAAATTTCATATAATCGTAAAATTTAAAAATTTGGGAATTTTTAAGTGGGCCCCACTCATATCATGCGGATGGGTGACGTGGAGGATCCACATGGGCATGATACATAATGTGGAAGAGCCACATAGGTCGAAGGTATGATGTGGACCGACCACATTAGTGCCTAAGCGCTAGAAACTGATCCAGGGACTTGTAAGAGTTTAGCACCTTGGTGCTAGACCCGACGAAGTAGGTGACCAAAGGCAAGGAACTAAGGGCTCAACGGACATAGCTCTAAGTGTTGGGTGAAAGGGGAATATCAACGGTCATGGATCACAACGCATTGGAAATGAGCATGGTGGTTAATAGTGGGTGGACAAAGATCCGACTGTCAGGTGATTGGGAAGATCGATGACCAAGACTCATAGTGCACCGACAACGTACACGATGGTTAACAAGGGACGAGCGAGCCGTTGGGCCGAAACCACCTGGGTCACGTGTCATATTTTGATTGATAACGACTCCCTAAGAAAATTTCCAAAACCACTTTCTTAGAGAGACACTGCCACTTTTGGTAAGGGAAAAACCACCAACGCCCGAGGTCAATTGTTATGGAGAGTTGGAAGAGGATGGGAGGTGACCTGGCCGCATCACGGGGTGACAGGTCGAACCTATCTAACACATCAGCAGGAACATGTTAGTACATGGCATCGACATGCCACATTAGCGGGAAATGACATTGAACTTATGTGCCAGATTGCATGAAATCAAATTACTTACAAAAACAAAAAAACAAGGGTGTTGCCCTCGACCCGCCTTGTAGCAGCGCAGGGAGGCCACAAGAGGGAAATCCCCCTTAACCCCCATTCTTTTTTTTAATCAACAAGGTTAGTTCTGGAGTTTAATAGCAGCTACTGGAATAGTTAAAATTGGGCAAATTGTGGATTATGAGGGGGTGTTATAGAACTACAAAAAAAATTAAGTATGGAGAAACTGGAAAAAAGGGCAAAACTAGTAAATTCCATAATTTTATAGCAGGTGACTAAATCATCATATCAAAGAGAGGAAAGTTGTTGAGTAATCCTGGTGATATGTAATATTTGGGACAATAGATAATATGTTCTGGTTCTCCATAAATTGTCTCCTATAGCTGTTTGAAGCTGGCCTATGGATTTAAATGCACCTACAGGAAAAGTATAGAAATTGGGCCAATATGACAATTTCATTGAAGGACTGTCACTTTGTAGTCAGAATTCAGAATTGAGCATACTTATAGTCATTGGAAATCGTATCCAAAGGGGAATAGCTATTTAGCATCAAATTCTGAAGTAGTAATTTTGATGTTTCTATAAATTGATCAGAAAAGTGCCTGTAGCCATAATTTGACAAAAATTGTCAATATGGGTATTTTCCATAATACATGAAAATTGGTTTTTGATTTTCTAAGAATGTAATAAGTCTAACAAATGTGTTTATTGAACATTTTTGTAGATTCATAATTATATCATAGACAGTTAAGTCCCAACATTCATTGTAGTTCAGTTTAGAAACCCTTGGCCTTAATTGACCTAAGAGAATCATCATCATGGATGATGCACAAGATCCCTATGAAGCTGAGAAGATGCAATGGGAGAGAACATAAACATTGATAATGTACAGACATAATCCAATAGTAGGAGAAACTAAGTGAATCCCCCATACATTGCAGAAACCATGAGGAGCATAAGGGTGGAACTGCAAAGTTGTAGAGTAGACAATGAAAGGTTGATTAGAGCTAAAAAAGAATAGAATAAATGCAACCATGCTTCAAATTTTGATAGACATTCAAAGGAATATTAACTTTGGGCATAACTTAGAAAATCAGGAAAAGAGTGGGAATAACTCAAGGAGGCATCCCCACAAGAAGTCACATAGTTCAAGAAGATTTTCTTGATAAATGACATATACTCCAGAAATATCTTCTAGTGAGTCATTTGAATTTAAGGATTCCACTCAGGGATCAAACTCTTCATCTCATAGGAATAAGAGGAAGAGGTCTTTCAAGAACAACTTACATGGATAATTCAGTAAGTCCAAAGCCCATACTTTTGATGGTGAAATAAAATTTGTTCAACAAACTGGCTTCTTGGGATAAGGAAGTATTTCCAAGTTCAAGACTACTCAAGAAATATGAAAGCAAGTGTGGCCATATTCAACCTGAATGGAAGAGCGTCTATATGGTGAGTTCACCTTAGGCAAGTGAAGAAGATCAATGAAAGGAAGATTGTGTGGAATCAATTCAAGAAATACTTCAAGCAAAAGTACCTCTCTGATAGGTACTATGATGGAAAAATCAAATAATTCCATGAGCTGAAATTGGGCCAAATGACTATGGAGGAATATGCAAATAAATTCTTGGAGTTGTTGAGATATGTCAAGTATATTAGGGATGATAAAGTGAAAATTCAACGTTTTGTAAGTGGGTTGCCTCGGTCCTACAAGGATATAATTGAGTTTGATGAACCTCTAACTCTAGATGAGACTATAAGAAACACCAAGTATTGCTATGATCAAGCCAAAAAGAAGCCATATTTCCATAAAGCATGGAAGGACAAGAAGAATGAGAAGTTTGATCAAAGGAAGAAGGGGTTCAAGCCTCCTCATTTGAGGAATCAACCAAGGAAGCCACCACAAGGTGTGACAAAGCTAGCTAGGATGATGGGAGATAAGCCAAGAGAGCCAAGAAAGCCACTTCAATGTTGGGGATGTGGAGAGGACCATTTTCTCAGAAACTATTCACATTAGAATGGGAGTGCAAAGCAAGTTCACAACATCCAAGAGGATGAAACTATGGGTCAAGTGGCAAGGACTATCCCTAGAATTTGCGTTGCACTAGAGGACCACCAAGGAGAACATCAATCAATTGTGGTTGTGGTTGAAGGTAAAATTGATAAGCAATCTATTTGTATTTTAATTGACCCTGGATCTACTCATAGTTATATCACTCCTAAAATTGTTGAGATTTGTGCATTTAAGAAAACCAAGCATAGTAAATCATGGTTGGTCCAACTAGGCACATGAACCAAGAGAAAAGTTAGTGAAATAGTGGAGAAATGTCCATTAGAAATGGGTGGATTGTTCGCTTGTGAAAATATGAATATTTTGCCACTTGGTTCATATGATATTCTCATTAGAATGGACTGGTTGGAAGCACATAGAGTTAAACTTGACTGTTACAACAAAACTTTTGAATGCATTGATGAGGAAGGAGACGCAAGGGTTGTAAAAGGGATTCCAAAGGTAGTTTATGTTGGGCAAATTTTAGCCATGCAGTTGAAGAAGTTTTGTAGGAAGGGTTGTCAATTGTATGTAGCCCGTATATTGGATAAAAAACAAAACAAAATTCCCAAATTGGAGGACTATCATGTGCTACAAGCATTCAGGGATGTGTTTCCTGATGAAGTTCCAAGACTTCCTCCAAATAGGGACATTGATTTTACAATTGATATTGTTCCAGGAGTTGCATCAATGTCTAATACACCTTACAAAATGAGTACACCATAATTATTAGAGTTGAAAATATAATTGCAAGAATTATTGGAAAAGAAGTACATAACTAAACGTAATGATCATCTCTTCAGAAAGATGGGTCTCATGTTGGTTCGTGATCAGATTCGAAGTCTTTGTTTCTCCTTGGACAAGCTGGATCGCCAGCTCCTTAAACTACATCTCGAACTTTCCAATTCGCTGGATAAAGACTCATGGGATTGCTGGGATCGGTGCTCCATGGGGAGAGTTGATATGGTATATAAAAAAGCCATAGATAAACACAACGCCAAACTGGATAAGTTGGAACAGCAACAACACTGTGGCAGCCAACAGATAACACAAAATCAGCATAATGCTATGAACAATGAGCCGCAGACATCAAATATTGAACAATAACAACACATTCAACATATAAATATTGATCAGCAACAACACAGCGGCCAACGGATAACACAGGATCAACATCGTATTGAAAATATCAACGCAGACATCAACGCAAATATCAACACAGAATATCATCGCAGAATATCAACGCATGATCACCATCCTACTGAGAATATTAACGCAAACATCAGCGTAGATATCAACGCAGATATCAACACAGAATATCAACGCAAACATCAACGAATACTGTTCAGTTGATCACGGACATCAGAGAACCCAAAACCAAAGGTAGGGATCCCAACCGACTGGTCGTCAACCTCTCAAGCATAGAATTAACTGTGCCCTCCAAAAAACTCTTAGAGAAAGGTCTTAATTTCGTCGTTGTCCCCAGAAAGATTCCTATTGAGGACATTATTTGTAGCATTGAGGAAAGCATTAAACACCTTCCAGAAAATGAAGCTGAGGGGGTGCGTCAGGATAGTGTGCTAACCCTAATAAGAGCCAAGTTCCCAAAACCCAACATTACCAGAGAATAATGCAGAGCGTTGAAGGAGCTAAAGAATAATAATGACATTGTTATTTTGAAGGCTGATAAAGGAGGAGCGACAGTTATTCTTAATAAAGAAGACTATGTTGATAAGATGAGAGCTCATTTGCATTCAAGTGGTTGTTATAAGAAACTCAACCGTAATCCCCTCAATCGTATTACTAAAGAAGTCACAAAGTCCATTAGGATATCATCCATGGACAATGAACTCAAGAAAAAACTTATTATTTCTGAACCATTGATTCCAAGGATATACGGTCTCCCAAAGATCCACAAAGCTAGTGTTCCCCTCTGACCCATAGTGGATACCATAGGCTCACCAACTTATAGATTATCTAAATTCTTAGCTAACAAACTAAAACCACTGGTAGGAAACACAAGCTCCTTTATTAAGGATTCTTCATTCTTTATTGAGAAAATCAAAGACAGAAATATGGAAGATAATGAGTTATTCCTGAGCTTGGATGTTGTTTCCCTCTTCACAATGATTCCTATTGACGAGGAAATCAAAGTTATTAAATACCTAACTGATCCTGAAACAGCTAGGCTAGTAGGATTATGTCTCAAATCCACATTCTTTAGTTTCCAGGGTGATATTTACGAGCAGACTTGTGGAGTGGCGATGGGTTCTCCCCTTTCACCTATTATTGCCAACCTATTTGTGGAGAACTTTGGTCTCACTAATGCACCAACTACCTTCATGTGTCTCATGAATAACATTTTCAACAAATATTTGGACAAGTTTATGCTTGTTTCTCTAGATGACATTCTTGTTTACTATAAGAATGAACAGGAGCATGAAGAACATTTGAGAATGAATTTGCAATTGCTAAGAGAGCACAAGTTGTATGCAAAGCTAAGAAAATGTGACTTTTACAAAAATAAAATTCATTATTTGGGTCACATTGTTTTAGAGGAAGGAATATCAGTGGATCCGGAAAAGATTGAAGCCATTATGAATTGGCCAACTCCAAAGAATGTGACAGATGTGAGATATTTTATGGGTATTGGTGGTTATTATAGGAGATTCATTGAAGGATTCTCCAAGGTTGCACACCCAATAACTTATTTGCAAAAGAGGGGAATAAAATTTGAATGGACACATAAATGTGAAGAAAGATTCTAGTTGTTGAAGAAGCTTCTCAAAAGTGCTCCAATTCTGAAAATTGCAGACCCAGGAAAAGACTTTGTGGTGTGTACAAAATCATGTAAACAGGGACTTGGAGGAGTTCTTATGCAAGACAATCATCTGGTGTGCTACAAGTATAGAAAATTGAAAGAGCATGAAAAGAATTATGCTATCCATGATTTTGAACTTGCATCCATAGTGCACGCTTTAAATATGTGGGGGTACTATCTAATGGGCAGAAAAATTGAGCTTAGGACAAACCATTGTGGTCTGAAATATTTATTTGAGCAACTAACATTAAATGCCAATCAAGCTAGATGGTTGGAATTTTTATGTGAATTTGATTATGTAATCAAACACATAAAAGCGAAGGAAAATAGAGTGGTTGATGCACTCATCAGAAAGATGCATGAAATGCATGTGGTAGCCATTATTACTTGCCACTCAGATTTAAGACAACATATTGTTAAATATCTTGTTGAAGATGAACTGTATGTGAAAATAAAAGATAAATTGCAGTAGTAGAATTTTGAAAAGAGATACGATGGTTACCATTTGGAAGAGGATAGACTTCTTATTTATAAAAATAGAGTCTATATTCCAAATGTAGCAGACTCGAGGATAATCCTTATAGATGAAATCCAAAAAATGCGATATTCTAGTCACCTAGGATACCAAAAAACAATTGCTACAGCCAGGAAATAATATTTTTGACCGGGGATGAAAAAAGATATTGTTGAGTATATCTCAAGATGTATGAAATGCCAATAAGTGAAAGTTGAGCATCAACACCCAGTAGGTTTGTTGCGTCCTTTGGCAATTCTGGAATGGAAATGGGAAGCGATTTCCATGGATTTTATTACAGGTTTGCCAATGAATGTGAGACAACATGATTCCATCATGGTTGTGGTGGATAAATAGTCTAAGGTGGTAAATTTTATCCCAATTAAATCCACATATAAAACAGGTGCCATTGCAAATATTTTTCATGAAGGAAATTTTCAGATTGCATGGGTTGCCTAAGGAAATAATTTCATATAGGGACACAAAATTTACATCAAATTTCTGGAAAATTATTTTTGTAGATTTGGGTACGTAACTGAATTTTAGCACTGCCTACCATCCACAAACAAATGGACAAACTGAAAGAGTAAACCAGGTTCTTGAAGACATGCCTCGCATGTATGTGATGGACGAACCATCCCAAGTGGCAATATTATCTGCACTTGGTGGAGTTTTCATTTAACAATGCGCAACAAGCTTTGTTGGGCATGAGTCCATTTGAGTCTTTATATGGAAGAAAGTGAAAGACACCAGTGACATGAGATAATCCAGTAAATAGAATTGTACTTGGGCCATAATCGCTTAAGGAAATGGAACAGGAAGTTGCGTAAATTAGGCAGAATTTAAAGGTAGCCCAAGATAGAAAGAAAATATATGCAGATAAGAACAAAGTGCATAGGGATTTTCATGTTGGGGATCATGTTTACCTTATACTGAATCCAAGGAAAAGTTCCTTGAATCTTGGAAATTGTGCCAAGTTGTCCCCAATATATTATGGGCCATTTTAATTGCTTGAAAGGATAGGGGCAGTTGCATATAGAATTGCATTGACTGCTAACACTAAATCTCATAATGTTTTTCATGTTTCTTTGATTAAGAAATATGTACATGATCCTAACCATGTGATTGATTGGGATGTGATCCAGGTGGAACTTGAGGAAGAGTTCCAAACCGAGCCACTATGCATCCTAGAGAGGAAGGTAACATTGCTCCAAAACCGACCCATCAAACAGGTAAAGTTGCAATGGAATCACTTCAATCCTGATGAGGCTATACTACAAGGAAAATGCCCTTTAGCGGAGATTATAGTGTATGCTCCTCCCAAAAGAGCCCAAATATTTGTTTCTTGCGAAGGTCACTAACGAAGGCGAGCAGTCAGAGGTTTTAGCGAAAGTTTTAATTTCGGTGCATTTTTTACTTAATCACACCGGTACGTTCCAAACACACCCGCACCAGTACGTTTCCTAGTATGTCGCGCCGCGTCCATAAAACAACATTTTCAAAACAAAATAGTTTCCAAATAAACATAGCGGTGCGTCCAGTAACACAAAACCGCAGCGGTGCATTTAGTATAAACCAACACACCGCGTACTCTTTTATTACAAAATTAAAATATTTAGATAAAAAAATCAAGTCAATGTGTTCATTAATGCTAACCGCCCTGGTGTGTCATATCAAACATAACGCACCGAAAATTATTTTATGAAACATAATAATCTATTTTATTAAAACATTATCTCAAAAGTCTATAAACGGTGCGTCTGTTGTTAAACGGATTGGTGCGTTTAGAAGACACTAATGCATCGCCCATTTCATTTATTGAAAATGAAAAAATATAATTTTACTAGCGACCAAATTTTTAAAAACTAAAACCGGTGCGCTAAGGGACGTTAGACGCCCCGATGCGGGCAAGTAAACCAAGCGCACCGAAAAGTATTTTGTTAAAAAAATGTTATTTTAATAATAAATATATATATATTAACACCAACTAATTCCATTGCTCGTGACTATGGAACGCACTAGTGCACCCGACTGTCGAGCACACCATTGCAGGGTTTAATAAAAAAATAACCTCGTCAAAAAAAACATTTTTACCTACTTCAGTGTGTCTGAGCCTCTATGCACCGATGTTGCACTTCACCCACCTGGACACCCTGACACTCATGGTCCACGTGGACGCATCCTTCTCTCCTATTGGTTGTTGCTTTTGGTTTGAATTTTGCCAAATAGTGCACAAAAATTCAAATTTCCCATACATCGTCGATATGCCTCCCCGACTGGTCGTTCAGCAGGTAAAATGTTTCTTACTTCACAATTTAATTTTTTAGCAGATTATTTTTTAAAATTCACCTTGAAATTGTCCTGTTTAAAAAAAAATTACGCAGTGTGTTCGAGCCGTTCAGCTTGCACCGTGAAACAGTGCACCCTGTAAAATTTTACAAGGCACACCGCCCGCAGTGTGAGTCAAGCGGATTAAATGCACCACTTAACACAAAAAAATATTTTAAAAAAAGTTAAATGCTTACCGGTGCATTACACATTTACGAGCACCTGCATTCCGGTGCCCTTAAGTGTAATACACGCACCAGTAATCATACAATTTTAAAAAATAATAATCATTTATACGGTGTGCTTACTCCACGTCTGACCACCGAGTTTCCATGCAATGACGTGGCGTAAGCGCACCGTTGACATGCTTCATAAAACATTAAAATTTCATCGACACCAGTGTGTTTAGTACACTAAAGGGCACTGGAATTCCGGTGCTTGTCAATGTCTAATGCACCGGTATTCATACATTTAAAAAAAATAATAATCATTTAGATGGTGCGCTTATGTCACGTCAGTGCACTATTTGTCGGTGCAATGACATGCATTAGGCGCACCGTTCACACGTTTTCATAAAAAATAAAATTTCATAAACATCGCTGCTTTATAAAAACATTGAAATGCTTACCGATGCGTTATAAATTAATGAGCACCAGCTCTCCGGTGCCCTCGACTTTAGTAAATGCACTGGTATTCATATATTAAAAATAATAATAATTTATATGGTGCACTCATGTCACGTCAATGCACCGAGTTCGGTGCAATCATATGACATAGGCGCACCGTTGACACGTTTTCATAAACCATTAAAATTTCAGAAACACGGGTGCTTTCAAATCCCGTAAACACAGAGCTAATTGTGCTCCTATGGAACGTCAGAGCATCAGTTACGATGCGCTGACGTGCCATAGGTGCACCGTGATTAGATTTCAATTAAATTAGTTATTTTTAAGGGCGGTGCGTTTGAATCACCGATGCGCTAATGAGATTTAGGTGCACCGTCGAAATCAATTTAAATTATTTGAAATATAACCAACGGTGTGGTAGACATATTTTAGCGCACCGCGGTTCGGTGTCGTTTGTATATAAGCGCACCGCCCGCGGTGGTTTTATGATATTTTTGGCACACCGGTTGTCTTTTTTTTGGAAAAAAATTAATATTTGATTTTAGTAGATATAAATCTGATATAATTCTTTTATATGTATGCTTATGAAACCGATTTATATTATATGTGAAATAGAGACGTGATCGCCACGAGGCTAGGCAGTAGCGCGAGGCACGGGGAGATCAGTATAACTTCCACAGAGAGTGTGAGGGAAGGGAGAGGGAGAGACATTTATACCCTCATCCCATTATGCCTCAGACCAAACACCTCTTGAGAGTTGTCGACCTCCTCAAGTTCTATGAGGAGGAGATATCACTCAAGGGGAACAGTACGTTCTTGAACCAATTGATCGCACATTGGGATCATCATAGACAGGCTTTTCGAGTTGGTCCTAATGAGTGGCTCCAACCCACTAAGGAGGACATATAATTTATCACCAGGATCTCTAGGAGATGTGAGGACCTTCCTTAGTTCCCCGAAGTTCCAGCTAGAGTTGTAGCAATGACTCAGCTAGTATATGTTCAGAGATATGTTAATCCCAACATCCTCGAGCCTTATCAGTATGAGGTCAGTGGTGGGAAACTTTCCATTGTTGCTTTTGGTAGAGAGGATGTGAGGTGTCTCTCTTTGTTGGTGACGACCATTGCGCATTACTCCAGTGATGGGCAGCGCATCAGCTTCCCTTTATTATATTATGTTGATTCTTTAGTGCAGGCACATAGATGCATTAAGTGGTATGCTATTTTTTTACGACACTTTTGTTATGCTCTCAGTTGATGTCGTGCGTCTATTGGAGGGAGGGGGGACTTCTCCTTCGGTTCATATTTGTTATATATATTTTTTGAGATATTTCCAGTGACTAGGCTTCCTAGGTTGATGAAAGATGTGCGTATGCGCATGTGGGGGAAAAGGATGCCCAATAAGGGGGCAGCCATACTTTCTTGCGAGGATTACTGCAGATGTGCTTGACATGCTAGGCGGCGAGGACCAACCTCGATTAGATATGGTTGCATATCCATATGCAAGGTTGGATTGGAGAGGGTGTACCAACATTTTCTTCACCTAGGATGAGCCACCTGATGATAGAGATAAATTTAGCGTTATGTTTAATTTAATCTATAAGTTTCATTTTATTCTCTTTATACTTAATGCAAATGAAATATGTTTTAAATTGTTATATTAAATCCATGTTTAATGAAATTGTCTAATTATTATTGTGTACTATATATTTTACATATATTGGCACATTTGATGGCGATGTGGGGCCTACTCCGCTGCAGGATGAGAATGAGAACATAGAGATGCATGATCAGCCGGAGGTGCCTTAGCTAGATAGACCTGGCCTTCGACGGAGGCCAGAGCATAGGTTCCGACATGACATTGCAGATAGGTTTTCCATATTATTAGTAGATCGAGGGGTTTGGCTTGTTCCGGTCAGGAAGATTCAGAAGCAGGACCGGTACCTTGAGCTATGGAGGATACTTCCTCTTGATATGAGGACCTTTATGCAACACATTGTTGGTGCTTTCATTCTTTTAGATTCCATCCCTAATGGCAGGCCTCCTAGTCCACCTCCTTCTCCATCAGCTGCTTCGACTGGCGACACAGCCTCCACATCCACTGCACCTCCTCCTCGGCTTCCACCTCCTACTCCTCCACCTTCGACATCTCATTCACCTCCTCCTCCACCATGTCCTCCACCTCCTTCATCATCTCCTCCACCTCCCCCTCCTTCGACGGATCCAGCATTTGATCCGTTATACCTATCCGACCGACCAGCCTCTATTGATCCACAAGCTTCCCATGATCCTCATCCACTAGTCCCCTCGGCTTTGGAGATGCTGCTCAAATCTGGTGGGATGGTCCAAACTCCTATAGATGTCCTTACTACTTATCTACAAGATAGTTTATTTCCTAAAAAAGGTATTGATCATGCCTCTAGCTCTACTGCCGGAGGTGTTGATACATTTGGTGGGTCGATAGATAGTGATGATGATATGGTTTCGGGGGTGGACTAGACATGTATATTTGAAATTTATCATCAGTTTGATGTTATATATATATATATATATATCATTTTCCATTTTGCAAATGTTGATGTCGATTATTATGTTGATGTTTATTTATATGTTCATGGTCGTGATGTGTATGTTAGGTCAGGTTCGATGATGTTTATTAGATGTGTCTGGTGGTATATTAGAAAATGGAACTTGTGTTTTGTTACATGTTGTTAGATCATATGTGATTCGGGTTGTGTCCAAGAAGCACGAGGGAGACAACAGTTCGAATGAATGAGTCGGCTCTGTTATGGTAGAAGCTTAATAAACAAAATGAGCAAAAGCAGGATTACGCAATATAGATAAACACAAATAAATACACACAGACAATATGCAGGAATGCGACTTGTTCTTCTATTACTTGCAAACAGATCAAAACTGATATATTTTACAATTTTATACATGCTTATATAGAATTCTGAGATGCTTGGGTGCCTGCTCGATACGTTCAGTTACAAAGAAGAAGTTAGAATGGTTCCAACAGTTCAACAGTTACAGTCGACTGGAAGACAGAGAGACAGTCTGTCGAAGTTTGACAGTCACTGGTCGCATGTCGACGCTGCATGTCGATGTCTCGAACTGTGAGGTTGCTAAACATGCCGAAAGTGTGGAACATGTCGCAGTATGTCGAAGTCGAGACTCGTCGAATTTGTGTCGAAATCGAACCTATCGAAGTTGTCGAAGTCATGTCGTGTCGAAACTTGTTGAAGTTGTATCAACATCGATGACTTGCCAACTATGATGCGGATCAGACCTCCTTCCTTAAAAAACAATGGACCCCATTGTTTGCTCGTGAAGGTGAGGAAACTTGTCAATCAGCTCAGTAGCAGAGTACCACTTGCCTTGAGATGGGATTTGGCCATCTTTGGCAACCTGAAACAAGGGAATTGTGTTTTTCCTTGTAAGGCGTACTCGTCGTCCCACAATGGTGTCGCAAGGAAGAGGCTCCTAAACATCTGGATGGATGTCTTCGGGTGCTGCTGTTGAGAAGTCGTTATGTTCCAACAAAGGTGCATGGTATGGTCGAAGTAGATCCACGTTGAAGACTGGATGCAGACCCAGGTATGCAGGAATGTCTAGCTGGAAAGCATTTTCGCCAATCTGTCGAAGAATATTGTATGGACCATATCACAAAGGTTTGAGATTTTTGAAAGGACCAGTGAAGCGCTCCTTCTTAAGATGTAACCAGACCTTATACCCAATTTGGAATGTATGAGGAATACGATGCTTGTCGTGTCGAGCCTTAGCTTTCTCGTTTGCTCTGTGCAACATATCATGTGCTTGCTTCTGGATGTCGCAAATCTGTTCTCAAAACTTGATTGCTTTAGAAACTTCTTGTTGGCTGTGGTCTATGTCGGAGTTTGGCTGTGTCGAGGAGTTGATCAAGTCGATAGGCGCTAAGGGTTGAAATCCATAACGGACTTCAAATGGACTCTTGCCTGTAGAGTTGTGCTGAGCACGATTGTAGCTGTGTTGGATGTATGGAAGACTTTCATCCCATGTGCGTCGATGCTAGTGATTGTACATGCGAAGCAGTTATACTAGCAAGCGATTTACAACTTCCATCTATCCGTCGGTCTGAGGATGGAAAGCTGTCGACAATGAGAGTCATGTGTCCAGCTATTGCCAAAGGGTCTTCCAAAAGATGCTGACGAAACTGGCATCTCAGTCGGAAATGATGGTTGTGGGTAAACAAAAGTGTTTCCAAACATGTGTAAAGAAGAGTTGACCAATCTATTGCGTTGTCGTGGTCTTCTTACATGGTATGAGAATGGCCATCTTGGAAAATCGGTCGACTACTACTAATATCATGTCATGTTGATGTATGGTAGTAGGATAACCCATCAAGTAGTCCATAGAAATAGATTCCCATGGTCGACTAGGAACTGGCAAAGGTGTGTACAATCCATGTCATCGATTAGGTGGCTTAGTAATGGCGCAAACCACGCATGATCGAATGTACTTGTTGACGTCAGATTTAAGTGTAGGCCAGAATAAATACTTCTGCAGAATAACAAGTGTCTTTGCTACTCCAAATTGTCCTGCGGTCTTGCTGTAGTGTGCGTCCCAAGTGAGCTACTGTCGTTACTCACCGGTCGGTACACAAAGTTGTCCAAGCTTGTATAGCAAGGTGTCTTTCGAAAAATAGTCGGAATCTGAGGTCAACGACTTGTTAGTCTGTAACTGTCGGTAGACTGCTGAGAAGTCGTTGTCGTCCTCGTACAATTGTTTCCAAGTGGTCGTGTCGTATCCCTGCATACTCATCACTGTCAAAAGGAGAGTAATGGGTGGTCGACTGAGGAAATCGGTGGTGGCGTTAGATTTACCTTTCCGATACTTAATCACCAACTGGAATTGTTGTAGGTAATTAATCCACTTGAGTTGTCGGTTTGTCTGCAACTTTGATTGTGTCGGAGCGAACTATAGAGGCTTGTGATTAGTAAGAATGGTCGTTTCCTTGCTAAGGATGTAATGCCTCCATTGCTTGAGAGCTTGCACAATGGCGTACAGTTCTTTTTTGTACATCGAGTATCTTCTAACTGTGTCGTTAAATGTCTCGAAATGAAAAGTGACTAGGTGACCAGACTGAGTGATCACTGTGCCCAAGGCATAGTCCGATGCATCTGTCTCAATCTCAAAGGGTCGATGCAAATCAGGTAACATGAGTACTGGTGCAGTGTAGAGCCTGTGTTTGAGTTGTTCACAAGTTGTTTGTTGTGTTTCTGTCCATTGGAAGATAGCTGATTCAAGGGCCAGGCTATGTGACCGAAGCCGAGTATGAACCGTCGATAGAAATTCGCCAAACCAAGAAAACTTCTTAGTTCTTGGATGCTTCTAGGAATGGGCCAATATTTGAGGATCTATACTTTGTCTGGATCAACGTGAATGCCTGCAGAGTCAATTACATACCCCAAATATTTGATGTTGGTCACCGCAAAAGAGCACTTTTCTATGTTTAGGTAGAGCCGATGTTGTTGGAGAGTGTCGAGGACTTGTCGAAGATGTCCGACATGTACTTCCCATGATCAACTGAAAATCAATATGTCGTCGAGATAGACAATAACCCATTTGCCGATGAAAGGTCGAAGAAGGTTATCCATATGTCGCATGAAGGTCGCAGGTGCATTGGTTAAGTCGAAAGGCATGACTAACCATTCAAACGATCCTTCATTGATCTTGAAAGCAGTTTTCCACACATCTGAGGGCTCGATTGGAATTTGATGGTATCCCGACTTGAGGTCGAGCTTAGTAAAGAATTTAGCACCTTTTAGACAGTCGATGAGCTCGTCTATCCGCGATAGAGGGTACCGATTCTTCACCAATATTTTGTTGAGAGCTCTATAGTCAATGCACATGTACCATGTCCTGTCTTTCTTCAGAACTAGGACGACTGAACTTCCACAAGGAGAGGAGCTGGGTCGGATGTGACCTTTGTCGATTAATTCTTGGATTTGTCTGCAAATCTCTTCATTTTCGAGAATGGATCTTTTGTAAACATATGCATTAGGCAA
Organism: Larix kaempferi; assembly: GCA_027924585.1. Taxonomy (NCBI): domain Eukaryota; kingdom Viridiplantae; phylum Streptophyta; class Pinopsida; order Pinales; family Pinaceae; genus Larix; species Larix kaempferi. Next base: position 9,231,429 of record BSBM01000264.1, read on the forward strand.
AGAAGAATCAGGAACAAGTTCAATGGAGTGTTTTACCTGACAATGTTGAGGTACTCAGTCCGGACCTTGAAAGAGGTTCTGGTACTCATCGAGAATATGATCGACTTGCTGCTTTTGTCGAGAACTGCATTGGTGGGTGACTTGACTCGTTGTTGCAGTCTTCTTAGAATGTTTCGGCTTGATCATGATTAATGCAAACTTCTGAGCATGATTGATGAGCTTCTTGGTTTTTTTGGCAGATATCAGTGCGACCGTTGGTGTAGGTTGACGCTCTGGTATGATGAACCATCGATTTTGGATTCTGACAATCACCTTCTGAGGCTGTGACTGATAACTTCCATGTCTATCCCAGAGGTAAGGTTTCCCAAACAGGGCATCGGATACAGAGAGTGGTGCCACGTCATAGAGTACTTCATCTTTATAAGGCTTTATGAAGTAGGGGAGTTTGCATTGTCGAGTGATCCGTAGTTCTTGTTCATCCTTCATCCAACCGATGTTGTAAGGCTGAGGATGCAGAGTGGTAACAAGACCTAGTTTCTTCACAAGTTCTTCAGAAACGAAGTTTTTCTGGCTCCCGTTGTCCATAATCAGATGTGATGGGTTGCTCTGGACCCATATCCGTGTATGGAACAGGCTTTCTCGTTCCTACTCGTCGACGATAGTCGAGGCTGCTGAAGTGGTCGAGGTCAAAAGGGTCATTGCGTCTGGATCAGATTCTTCCACCATCTTGTCGAACGCGTTGGAGGTCGACACTTTTGTCAAAAATGTCTTCCGAGCTTTGCATTCAGACGTATCATGCCAAGATGAGTGGTGGTAATCGCACCATTTTCCTCTCGACGGTTGTTTGCTATGTTCCATCTTGTAAAAAGGCTTATTTCCGTGCTCTAGCTTTGGCGGTGTCGACTGAGAAGATTTCGACTTGTCAAAGTCAGTTGGTGCGTTCTTATCGGGTGGTCGTCTTGATGTCGGCTTTGTCGTGAAATGTGCTTTTCCTTTCTGCTTGGTTTCCAGTTTGTTAGCATAGTGGAAAGCATCCGCAAGCGTATTGACAGTCAGAAATTCCATCTCCTGCTGAATGTACTAGGACAATCCGCTAACGTACTTCAAAACAAGCAATTTCTCTTCTTCTTGGACATCAAGTCTTGCCATAAGTCGGTAGAACTCGTTGGTGTAACTCTGTATCGATTGGTCTTTCCATTGCCTTAGTTGCTGCCACTTCTTATACTGTTGCTCGAGGTATTTAGGCGGGTAAAATTCCTTTCGAATTTGTTCGACGAATTTATCCCATGTGTCGATGGGTTCTCTGCTTTTCTCCATCATTGTCGAGAGGTTCTCCCACCAGCAGTGAACGGAGGTTGACATCTTTAAGGACATAATGGTGACTTTTTCAGCTTCAGAGAGTTGATTTATAGCGTAATAGAATTCCAATTGTTGCACCCAATTGTCGATGGATTCCACGTCAATCTTGCCTTCAAGATTCGGTATGTCCAAATTCATTTTCACTTTGAAGGGGCTGATTTTATCGGAGTGAGTTCTCGTTGAGGATCCTCTGGATGTCGAAGTGAATCACAAGAGAATCTCGTTGAACTGGGTGAACATTTCATTCCGTTGTCGAGCCAGAGCTTGCTCAATAAGATGTGCTATCTCGTCGGCTGCATGTCTATCATCTGTTTCTTCTGTCATTTCTGGAGTTAGCGTATGCTTGGATTGCTGAGATTGCGAGCGAGTTTGAACCAGCATAAGTCAGGTAACTTCGAGAGAAGTGTATACGTAGAACTTAAGCATGAACAAAACTGAGTGCTCTGATACCAATGATCCGGGTCATGTCCAGGAAGCACGAGGGGGAAAACAGTTCAACTGAATGAGTCGGCTCTGTTATGGAAAAAGCTTAATAAACAGAATGAGCAAAAGCAAGATTACGCAATACATATAAACACAAATGCGCACAATCAATATGCAGGAATGTGAGTTGTTCTTCTATTACTTGCAAACAGATCAAAACGGATATATGTTACAATGTTATACATGCTTATATAGAATTCTGAGACGCTTGGGTGCCTGCCCGTTACGTTCAGTTACAAAGAAGAAGTTAGAACGGTTCCAACAGTTCAACCGTTACAGTCGACTGGAAGACAGAGAGACAGTCTGTTGAAGTTCGACAGTCGTTGGTCCCATGTCGATGCTGCATGTCGATGTCGCGAACTGTGAGGTTGTTGAACATGTCGAAGGTGCGGAACGTGTCGCAGTATGTTGAAGTCAAGACTCGTCAGAGTTGTGTCAAAATCGAACCTGCTGAAGTTGTTGAAGTCATGTCGTGTCGAAACTTGTCCAAGTTGTATCAACATCGATGACTTGCCAACTATGATGCGGATCAATATGTGTGTTAGATCATGTTTAAATATGTAAGTTGTATATGCAGTAACATAATGTTTATGATGGTACGTTCATGCTTATTTTTATTAGTTTTATGTTAGTGATGGTATGATGGTGTTTATTTTTATGTTTGTTAGATGGTGACAATGATATTAATTATGATATGGTTATGTTGACATAATATAATTGAATAAAAAATATCATTGAATTAAATATTTTTATGAATTTTATATTGATAATGGATGAAGTTGTGACAACTAGTTATATGATTTATTATTGTTGTATAATTTGTCATAGTATCATGTTTATGAACATCACAAAAAAAATCTAAATTATATGAACATGAATATGAATATAACCTATCAATGTATCATTCAAGATTTTTAATTTTTTGACAATAGCTCACTTTACAATGACAAATATCAAATCTTTAATAGGAAAAAAAATGAATAGTTAATTAAAAGAACACCCTTTCTCTCAACTAATGTAAAGCCACAACTTGCATTCTTCAAATAGATTATTATTATTAATCATGAAGTGGATTTGATGATCTTAAAGCCATTTTTTATCTCTTATTGTCATTTAGAAAACATTTGCAAATATTTGCAATTATAATGCTTAACATTATTTATAGCAAAAACATCATGAAATACAAACATTCAAATATTGAGGTAGAAATTAGAGAGCACATTAAATTTTGTTGTAAATTTCATTGTTATCAAGGCCATAAATTAAGTCATTGTAGAGCTCAACACTAGTAAAAAAAATTGTTGGATTTACAATCTCCAACAAGGTTATAAATGTGTCATTTTCTATGTTGGAGTTAACATTATAGATATAATCAAAAAATCAAAAAACATTACATTATAACAAAAATTCAATTTAATCGAATCATATAATAAAAAAATATTACATTCTAACATAAGTGTCATAAATTAATGCAATTATAATTCTTAGCATTATTTATAACAAAAACATCATGAAATACAAGCATTCAAATATTGATGGATAAATTAGAGAGCACCTTAAATTTTGTTGTACATTTCATTGTTATCAAGGCCATAAATTAAGTCATTGTAGAGATCAACACTAGTAAAAAAATTGTTGGATTTTCAATCTCCATCAAGGTTGCAAACGTGTCATTTTCTATGTTGGAGTTAGCATTATAAATACAATAAAAAAACAGAAAATATTACATTATAACAAAAAATCAATTTAACCGAATCATATAATAAAGAATCATTACATTCTAACATAAATATCATAAATTAATGCAATTATAATTCTTAGCATTATTGCACCGAAGAGGCGCATTCTACAGCTCAGTAGGGGAGAGATGTGTAACTCCTTCCGTGCTCATCCTATAGTTGGCACGTGTCCTTTATAAAAAATAATAAAATATTATAAAAAAATAACATGTTGGCTAAAATTAGATTTAAAATATTTAGAACTACAAATTAGATAAATTAAAACCGTAAACATTGCATTACACACTTCCTCAACATTTCCAGTCTAAAAAGGGTTTTGCACCTCTGATAGATTTGATCCCTCTCGACGCTTGGTAGATCCCCTTTTAAGATGGATCTATGCTAGTTTATAACAAAAACTTCATGAAACACAAACATTCAAATATTGATGGAGAAGTTAGAGAGGACCTTAAATTATGTCGTAAATTTCACTGTTATTAATGCCATAAATTAAGTCATTTTAGAGCTCAAAACTAGTAAAAAAATTGTTGAATTTTCAATCTCCATCAAGGTTACAAATGTGTCATTTTCTATGTTGGAGATAACATTATAAATACAATAAAAACATCGAAAACATTACATTATAACAAAAATTCAATTTAATTGCCCGCACGGGTGTGGCTCATTGGTGTTTTGCTTGATATGAAGTCACATGTTGTAAAGAGAGGTCACGAGTTCAAATCACACCCGGCTTTACCCGTGTCCCATGCTTGCGGGGTGTGTGGGGCACGTAGGGTTATAGTGGTAGCGGGGATTGATCCCTGGACCCCATGTCACGTGAGTACCAGCCCAGTCTCTAGTTGCTAATTCCCCTAGTACAAAAAAAAAAAAAAAAAAATCAATTTTATCGAATCATATAATAATAAAAAACATTACATTCTAACAAAAATGTCATAAATTAATGAAAATATAATTCTTAACATTATTTATAACAAAAACGTCATAAAATACAAGCACTGAAATATCAATATAGAAATTTGAGACCACCTTCAAGTCAGGACTAATATGTTATCATTTACGTTCACGGAAATAAAATTGAATCATGTAAGTTGTTTTTCATGGTGTATTTATATGTATATAAAAAACAGAATACGAGTAATTTGGACAATGACGTATAATCATTCTATACAATCATAAATTACTTCATAGACATAAACCATATTTCGCATCATATAATTGGTTCTTAACCAACTGAAATTGTTTAAACATTGCATCCAGTAATCAACTTTCCATTTCCACCATAATAACATGAAAAATAAACAATGTAATTAAACAATCAAAGATAACAATAAAAAAATGATATCTCAATATGTAAATGACGAAATAAAACATGTACATATCACTCTCTGTTGCCATCACCCTCATTATCTTCCTCGGTTGGCATGATAGCACTATTGTTCTTAGAAACATGTTTATATCTAGGGTGTGTCTTAATATGAAGCACCAATCTCTATCCAACACATCCAGGTGGAGGAACACTTGGTTGCAGTGTTCGGGGAAAACATAAGGCTCCTTACTTTCATCCCACATCTTTCTAGAGTTGATACATATAAACCCACTATCACGATCTTCCTTTACATTATTCCTGTCGAATGTGTCCCACCGCCTGCTCCTAAAAACAACACATTGGAAAGATGAGAAGTCCACTTGAATGATCTCTTGTATCTTTCCGACATAACCCAACATCTCTCCTGCCAGATTTTGATCTTGGTGGCTAGCACGACTAGATTGGTCGAACTCGACTTCCACTCCATAGTCTTGTGTAACATGCCCATCATCAGCATCCTCGATGAGAAAATGATGTCCATAAGCCCACATAGATGGGAACGAATGCACCTGTAAGAAAAGTTAACAAATGATGATGTCATATGCCTATTAACCCAAACATTAATATATTAAACATATATGTTATAATTCAAAGTTGCATTATAAAGTTAGAAATTATGTACAAAAAGATTTTATTACTGAGTTGTTGCACCCGATCGCAATGTTTAGCGCATCCTCCTCTTCAAGAGGGTAACAACCGGATGCACCATATTTCTCTTTGACTTGGCCTACAACCCAACTGCTGGGACAGATCATTAGCATATTTTCTTTTAAATGATCTATAAAAGGCATGCTTCTATCGTGCAACCGCTTGAATTCTTTTTTGTCAATGTCCCATTTCCTCCTCTTCTCTTCATACAATGCGACCCACGACTCTGTTGCCTCCATGTTGTAAAGAATGAATTTATCGATTGCATCAATTTATGAATTTGCTGTTGTATTCATGGAAACAAAACCACATTCAGTACATATGGGATCAAATATAGATTTTGAAGTTTTTTGTCAATAGTTACTATGTGTAAAATTGAAGATCGAAAGATAAGTGACTTACTCTTTATCATGCTCCTTTTTCCATTTGTTTCTAGTACCTCCCCTTCCCTTTTGTTTTCATCATGTTCATCATCCCAAATCACTGCGCCTGGTGTGTCGTCTATTTGCTTGATGTACTCACCGGCATAATAGAATGACTCATATACTATGTACCCCTCTGCCATAGACCCCTCGGGTTTTTACCTTTGTTAAACAAATCCAATGATAGGAGACCACACCGACTAATTCAACCTCATCGACTAGGTGAATTAGAAGATGAACCTGCAAGTCCATGAAACTCGATGGCAGTTCCTTTTCAAACATACAAACAATCTCAGTTATCTTTTCACACCATCGTGGAATGCTAGCGATGTAAATCTCCTTTGATGTGATCCACCGTACAAATGTAAATAGTCTAGATATGGCACGTCGCAGGTCATCGGGAAATTCATGGTTCACACACCCACGCACGAACAACGGATAATGAAACTACAAAGTAAACACAAAAAGTTAATTGCATTTTAACTTTTGTCGAAAAAGATATAAATAAATAGTAATAACAATTTTTTGGCATTACACGTACCAATAGAAGGTTGAGATGGCCATGTGATTTCAAACCCGACAACTTTTCGTCTATAGTGAAGCAGCATCGTAGAGTAGACCCATAAAAAGAAGGTGCCTTCATGCCCAATATCACTTCTTTTGCCAAATTAAGATCATCTTTCTTTAAAATCCATGGGACATCGCCTTTTTTAAATGAAAAAGAGGGGCCAACCTCTCCTCTATTTTTTTTGTCTTGGCCAGTGCTTCTTTTTAGTATTTGAAGAAATAAGATCTTTCCTGAATTTCATCTTGTCACTTTTTTTGGATGATATGTGACGCCACAAAGAACATGAAACATTTTTAAATATATGCATGGGATATAGTAAGTGGGCAATCTTAAGATGCTCCCAATATGGGAGCTCATAAAATATCGATTTCATTTTCATCCCTTTGGGCATTTTCTCAACATAGGTGTTGAAGAATTCAGGATCATCGATCACAGGTTGCACATTTGAATCGAACATATTTGTGTATTCATTTTCCTTCTCTCTGTCATATTCCCTAATATAGTCAGTCGGTGTCATTATTCTAGGCCTTTGGGTTCTCTCTGGTTTACCATTGAAAGCAGATTTTGCTCTTCTGTAAGAGTGGTTTTCTAGGAGGAATACCCTAGAGAAGTCGTACACTGAATTTCGTAGGTCTTTGGACCACCTAGCCTTCATAGAAGGTCCACAACATTTACATCCATAATAACCTTTTGATACAAGACCTACGATGTTATAGTAAAGAGAGAACGTTAGTGTTGAAGATGAAGATAGTCACACCGAATTAAATATGTTAAAAACTATTGCTTTGAATATAAAAACAAATCAAACAACATATTTACCTAAGCAAACTCCTAACCCCGGATAATCATGTGTGGTGTACGCACATATGCCATACAATGTAAAACTCCTCTATGATGGGATGGGTCTCGACACATCATATACATGTATCCCTTCCCATAATTCCTTGAATTCATCGATCAATGGTTGTAGGTAAACATCCATATTCTTCACTTGTCTTTTACCAGGTACTATAAGAGCCAACATAAGATGTTCATTCTTCACAGAAAACCATGGGGGGGTATTGGTATTGATCACTACTACATGCCAAACAATATAGATGTTGTTTGGTTGGGAATATGGGTTGATGCCATCAATGGATATGCTCAATCGGAGGCTACGTACTTCATCCTTGAATTTATCGGGCCATGTATCCTCTATATGCTTCATGGCTATTGAATCTGTTGGGATTCGCATAACTCCTTCCTCACTTCGGTTCGATGCATTCCATCCCTGCAACATAGCTAATTTTTTTCAACGAAAGAGCCTTTGAATCCTTGGGATTATAGGCATGTGCCTCAATATATTATGAGGAGGACCATGTGCTTTAGCCTTGTTATTCGATTCTTTCTATATGTCATACCCACATTTTGGACATATCTCTTTGTCTGCATATTCGCCTCTATAAAGAATACAATCATTGGGGCATGCATGATATGATATGTACTCTACACCCAACATTTTCAACATTTGTTTTGCCTCTGTGCAGCTATTAGGAAAGACATTATCAGTCGGAAGTACCTTATCTTTGAATAACCTACAATTAGTGGGAAATACAAATGTATAATGCCATTTAACGTTCATAAAATCGACCATTTTCAATGATGATTGTGTCACAAGATTCCTCAAAATATAATGTAGTTGATGGTCAGTTACCTCAACATTCCCAAGCAATATGCGTTTGACATGCCATACTTTGCCTTCAAGTTGTATAGTAACATTCTTGTCCCCAACTGTGTAGACTTTGACCGGGCATATATCGAAATAGAGGTGTGGTGGAAGCCGATTTAAGGTTTTCAAATAAGGCTTTAGTAATATGAGCGTCATCCCATAGATCATTGTCCTGGAATGTATGGAATGACATTGCATCCATGGCACTCCTTTGTCGTAATAACTCGTCCATACCAACCTCTACTTCATTGCCTCCATTGCCAACATGTGAAGAACTTCTATTACTATATGCATTCCTTATTGGTGAGGATGGATGCAGTGGAAATTGAATAGGTGGTTGATTCAACCATGCTTAGTATGCTTCCTCTCCAAGTTGCACTCTTTTTTCAGTCTTCTCTCGATTTGACATTATACTGGGGTGCAATGGAAGATGGTAGGCAGGTCGCTCATCATCAAAATCCTGATTTCAAAAATATTGAACACTGCATCAATGTTGTTAATAAGCACAATGCAGTTGGTTTGATCTAGCATTATAGAAAAAGAATTATTACAAAAACACGAGAATCACTTCCAATAGAAAATGTTAAGCTGCAAACAATTTATAAAGAAGACGTACAGATTGAGCGATAAATTAACATCAATTCCACATTAAATATGAAAATTTAAAATTGAGCAACACATTTTCAAATTGAATTTATAAACTAAATTAACAATTTATAAAACATAATTTCAAATTAAGCAATAAATTAACATGAATCCATTGAAAATTAACAAATACAATTAATCAATGTTTTTTTGTTTAATGCCCCAAGGGAACGTCTAAAGGTAATCCTAATGCAAGGCATCTCTGACAAGCGGTTGGTGGTCTACGAAAGTTGTAGTTTATCAACAACTCGTCACCAGGAAACAAACTACGTATTGCATGTACAACAAAAAATCTAGATGCTTTCCTTTTCATAAAGAACTCATGGTCATTGAAGTGTTCCTCAAATGAACAATTTTGAGAAAATAAAGAGAACCTATAACTATTTATGAACCCTGCAATGTTCCCATGAGTGCGTGGACGACCATCTATATACAATAGGTTCTTCTTGTTAAAGTTTCGAGAAACATAACCATTCATGCACATACTATACATGGAAATGATGTGCTTGTATTTAACAATATTAAAGTAATTAGATCGACAATAGATAGGACCACAAAATGGCATAAGTGCTATTGACTGTTTGGGAGGAATGAGTACATGTGAAAGGATAAACAACCCAAGATTTGCAGCATCTATATTAGACTTGTTAATCATAAAACGATTACCACAAAAGGAGAATTCGGTTCCAACATCAGGCACAGGTAGAGAAGACGACCAAGCGCCATATAAAGCGCAATTGTAAGAAGTTTGATATTTAATTTACAAATTCACGGGAAGGGAGAAATCATCGCTACCCTCCAACAATTGGACGGACCTCGGTGTGTACTTGGATAGTTTTGCTCTCAACTCATGCAACTTTTTGGATCTTCTAGTAGAGATGGGTTGGGTGGCATTCATGTCATACATTGGATCACTAGAAATTTTAGATGACTAAACATAAGTAGAGGGGTTCGTCAATTCAGTATGAGACATAGTTGTTTTGGCTTCCAATTTTTTCAAAAATGAGCGCAGGGAAGTGTTCCTGCGTGTCTTTTCTATATCACGTATTGGATTTTTTACTGCAGTAGGGGGTATTAGACCATCGACAGTGGGTAATCTATCATTGGTGTAATGGGTGAGTATGACACACCGAGGGTTCTCCTTCAACCCTTGACATTTTGAACAACCAAAAACTACTGAGGTGTCATAAAAGAGTTCCAGCTCATGACGAATTACTGTTGATGAACCAAGATGGCGGCTTGAAGATGGCATGTTACAATTGGTGGGGTAAAGCAGTTTCCCATTTTCATCCACGAACTGCTTGCGTTATCTTGCTCCTGATAAGACCTTCCGACATTTTGAAATTGGTGGAATGTCTTGTGCATCCGAACTCGAACCTGAATCGTGATCTTGTAATATAGAATAAATCAATATTTAGATTCACATGGATAAGTAACATAAATTCAAATAAGTAGTCAAAATATAAATAAAATTTGAACTTATCGGGGATGGAAAGGGAGAACTCGTCGAACATTGAACAAGATGGTATGAGATGGAATCTGAAGAATTGGCCATTTAATACTACAAAATTTTCTTCCTGCATTTGAGCAAATCAACAATCAATAAACATCTCTACAATCCTAAGATATTTTCAAGAATTATATCACAATCTAACTTCCAACTTCCAATATAGTTTGGAAACCATTTTGTAAGAATAAGGTGAGTTTAAGCAACATATATATACTATGAAATATTGTAATTGGTATGGTTAAATACTAAAAGAACATTTGGGATGAATATATAATTTTAAGTGGAGACATAAAAACAAAGAATTTACAAATTAAACCAGTGTATTTATTCATATATAAACGCACCGTTGCACTCATATAAACAAAATGCACCGGTGCGTAAGAAATATAAATGCACTATTAAAGAACATCTACGAAAGCCCCTACAATTTCTAAATGCATTTTTTACAACATAATTCATTACGGTGCGTTTCCTACACATAAGTGCATCGAGGCATCCTAACTTTACACGCATTGTCGCACGGGTTTTTAAATTGGTGTTAGGATGGTGCGTTTTAATTATGTACGCACCAGTGCAACTTGACAACATGCGCACCGAAAATGCTGAAAATCAAAATTTTAAAAAATCGCACAAACCCTTTTTGCCCTAAATTAAAAAAAAAAGGCAGAAAATTTAAGTTCGAAAAGTAAATCTAAATAGTGTTTGGAAGCCGAAAACCTAAACATTAACACATTATTTTGCCAAAAAATTTAGGGGAGAGTTTTGGAAGAGAGACTTACATGGAAGGAGTTTGGAGCAACTAGAAGGAGGTTTGAGGGATGAAACTGAATCCAACAAAAACTTGCATAAGAGAAATTTCAAATATGTAAATATTACTATAGATCTTATTATCTTGTTTAGAGTATAACTAGATTTAGAAAAAAAAACTTCATACTAACCTTCAATGTTGCAACCCTTATTTTCTCACTGCTTCTTTTCATTTTATGTGGTTGCAAAATTTTGCGTTAGGGTTTAAATCCCTCTATTGTTATATAGAATTATGATTTCACCTTTTAGGGATTTTGGATTTACTGAGCTTGTGATTATATATAGAAAGCGTAGGGTGATATGGGGCCACTTTCTTGGTCAAATCTGTAACTATGTCGGCCTTGTTAAGTTTTTTTGTTAATTAAAAAATGCATGCGTCAAAATCGATGCGTTTGTATTACATCAATGCACATGTGCGTCCATCAACATAATGCACTAGATATGACCCACATCGCGTCATTATTTATTATTTTATAGAAACACAAAAGTCGATTTTCGTATCTCGGTTCTTTGTTCCCAGTGCGTCGCATTTACTGTAATGCACTGGATATGACTTGCGTTGCGTCATTTTTTATTATTATACAAAAATGCAAAAGTCCATTTTCGTATCTCGATTCTATGTTTCCGGTGCGTCCTATTTACGGTAACACATCGGTGCGTTTTTGTTACGGATGCACCAGGGCGTTTCATGTATTCAAGCGCACCGATATCAAATTTAATCCTTTTTAATAAAAAAAAAAATTGTCATATTTTGAAGGTCTGTAATTTGTTTGTATAATATATTGATAGCATCTGTATTTAATGGTACATGTTGTTTATTGATAGAAAATGCATGATATGAGTTCAATGAACAACTTTAATGAACACGATGGGAGCACATCCAAAATTACGAAGAAGGCAAGTGCTTTTAATTAATTTATGTATTTAAATTAATTTGTTTGAATTATTTGTAAAGGTAACTAATATGTATTGGTTAATGTGTGACATGCAGAGCCAAAAATGGAGGAAGCTCGATAAGATTCTTACCAAACTAAGTCTAGAAGAGCGTAAAACATTGATGGAAAAGTTGTACAAGGATGAATCAGGTGAATAAAAATAAGTCAATATGAAGTATTTATTGAAATTTAAGTAATAATCTACTTAAGAATATTCACTAATATATTTCAAATAATGTAATTCACATATGTTGAATGTTATGTAGGGATTGACAACAACAGAAGTCAATGTCATCATAAGAAAAAAAAATATGGAAGATGCAAATGATGATCAATGGGTCCTTAGCTCATTTGGAGTGGTGATGGAAGTTAATAGAGGGGGCAAATAATTTTATAATATTATGAGGGATTTAGTGGAAAGAACGTACATACGTACTTTTCACTTACAATACAGAAACCGATCAAATGATTCGAAGAATCAGGTCATATGTAAAATACAAGAGGCGTTCCCAGAGCAATGGTTAATGAGACATGTCAGGCTTGCAATAGCAAAAACATACAACAACAACAAAAAATCATTCAAAAAGTAATATTCTGAAACATGTTTATGTAGAATATGTATCTATAACTATTACAAAGCGTCATTCATTCAATAATTTTAGTTATGTCATATTTTTTTTCATATTAATAGAAAAATAGTTTAATGTCATTTTACAGTTTTAGGAAGATTACGAGAATACCAAAGGACGAATGAGGTGATATGCGAAATGTGCTAGTAGGGATGTCCAAGAAAGTGTACAAGGAGATGGTCAAGGAAATGGACATAATTGCATCGCAGGAAGAGCCATATCAACAACAATGTGCTTCAAATGTATGAAATCATTGGTTTTTAGGTTTATGTTATACATCTCATTAATTAATTCAACATTAAATATTAATTTTCAATTGTTTTGTTGCAGAAAATAAAATAAAATGGAACCCAATCAGCACATAAGACAAGACGACAAGGAAAAAAGGGGTTGATAGCAAAGTTTGTGAGTATTTGTGATTTCGTAGTGGTTGTGATTGGTATATTTATTTAGTTTTTGTTTTCACTGGCAATCCTTGCATGTCTTCAAACAGGTGTTAACATACAAATAAGAGCCATCAAAAGAATTGATTGACATTAGGTTAAGCAAGGGTTGTGAGTATATGTTGGCGTATCAAAAATTAATTGTGGATTTTGTAATTCTCTATGTTGTTTTACTTCTCTCATTTTATAATTATTAAAACAACAAAAATATTTTATATTAGATCTATGATTTGTGACGGAGCATAACACTTGCATGAAACAAAGTATGGAGTGGAGACAAAAGAAGACTTGTTGATATAAGGCATGAGATTTGGTTTTGAGAGAATGTGTATCATTCACGAGTCGATTATTTCTATGGTATGCCACTTTTCAATTTACATTCATGTATACTATCTATTTATTTTTCATTATTGCTGCTGGTAATGTAGATACACTCAATATACTTTCTTTTTATGTTTGCAGATGGAAGCTGAAGAAGAGGAAAACAATCGATCCAATCAACAAAACATTTGGCCAAATAACCCAATTGATGCAAGTGGCTCGAGCACCAATAATAGTTCCAACGAAGAATGATGCTCTGTATTTAATTTTGATGTTAATGCAAGCTGCTATAGCTTGTTGTATATTTTGAAATCATTGTCTATGAAAATTAGACATTTTGTATAATAATGTACTGGACATACTGTCCAAATTCAAAGACAAGTTACCAATAAGTGTAACAATAATTACATGCATGTTGAAATTTTGATCATTGTTGTCGTATTTTGTATGACAAAGGCACTCTTATTGATATATAATAAAATAATTTTTTTTATTCTATTGCATTCTTTAATTTTATTGCCAAACTCAGGTTGGAGAACAGGTTGAAGCAGAACCGAGGCCGTTCGTCCGCGAAGCAATTAACCAAGGATTTTGGGGGGCTTGTGGAGGACTCTGGTTCAACGCGCACTCGGGAGATGAGACATACCAAAACGCTCAGGGTTTTTTGGACCACCAAGTCTCTGATGTCCCTCGCGATGGAAGACTGCGTCCAAGGCCTTCTCATGCCAGAAAAGAATGAGTTGGAATTGGTCGATTAGGTTTCCAACTTGGAGGCCACCATGCATGCTCTCTTCCAGTTCTAACGCACATATATGGAGTGGGTCAATGCGAAGCTGGACGCACTCGCGAGAGACATTACGGGCAAAGCATTTACCAAACCGTCGTTAGACCAAGTTGCTTCCACTTAGCTCGTCTTCAGAAGGTGTCCCATCACTTCTACAGACACTGGGATTTGCAATGCGCCAGGTGCCGACCCCTCCACTATCCCTCTCTCCGATGAAGATTAGTTGGTTTAGCCTTTGGGCTGGTTATAGCGTTCTCTATTTGTCTTCAATTTTGAATTACTCTGGCCATAACCCCTGACCTATGGGGGAGCACAATCATCTTACTCTTTCTGCAGTCTTTTGAACTTTCTGGTCTTAGGTATTCTTGAAGACTCAAGTTTTTAATACTTAGGTTTTCTACGATCTGCATGGCAACACTGCTTACTGCCACCTGAACAACATGGATATGTATTGTTTTCTCTTTTTTATTTAATAGAATTACTGAACCTTACAAAAAAAATGGAATAAAAAAATAAAAAAATATAATATATATATTTGAATGAAATGTCAGTAGCCATTCTTCAAAGAATCATATTTGGTGCGTTTACTAATATATGTCACACCGGTACGTATAAACGAAAATTACGCACCAGTGCGTGTATAACATTAAGCACCGGTTCATGTAGATGGATTATGTGCATCGAGAACGATTAAAGCTTATGCCCATCGATTTTTAGTTTTTAAGATTGACGGTGTGTTTGATGTGTTAAACTGCACCAGGTCATGTTGATAGTTTGTAAACACTGGTGCGTTTGAATATTAAATGCATCGGTGCAACCTGATAAATGTACAGCACTGTTAAAATTAAAAATAATGAAAAAATGTACAGTGCGTATGATGTAAAATATCGCACCGGTGCGTTTCTGTTGTAAAGACGCACCAGTGCGTATATTCTATACATAAGCACTGGTGTGGCGTTAAAATTTGATTCTTTCCGGTGCTTGTTCTGGTTGAGTGCACCGGTGTGTCTTTTCTAATCATACATCACTAGTGCGTCCTAGTAAGAAATGCACGGGGGTGCGTAAATTCAATTGCGCGCATCGATAAACAAACATCCGCTAAAACCTTCGGCTGTCGAGTATTTTTTAGTTATAAACTGTATCCGTTATGACCTCCGTAAAAACATCCGCTACCATTGGCGGAGGTCATACCAGAGGTTGTTTTGACAACTTTTTCCAATCTTGTAACACTAAAAACATCCGTTATGACCTCCGATACAAGCTCTTTTCCTTGTAGTGCTACGTGGAAGTTGGAGGATGCCATGAAAGAGGCATACCCATTTTTGTTCTGATTTTTAGCAAACAACAAGGATGGTGTTATTCCAGGGGGGAGCGGATTGTAATACTCCAGTTTTGACTTGGAATGTATTTAATCAAAATTATGTGAATGATGTAAATATGCTAGCATGGATTCCTAGTTCAGAGCTCAAGACCAAGGCCCGACCAGTGAATGGCTAGGCATGTATGATGTATATATTTTTATTTGGATCGTATAGTTGGCTTATCATGCCAATTCGAAATATATGTAAATATTATCTTGGAAAATAATAAAATGGTCCAAGATGGTTGTGTAAAGAGCACTAGAGGGGAAGAGAAAATGGGGGCTATGGGAAACTAAATCCTTTGCTACCAAGTGTCAACCTTAGAACTCATCCAAATTCTGCCATGTGACTTAATGAGCCAATTACCGTCTCTTGACTATTAAACCCAATCATTAAATGCGTGTGTGAGGTTGGTGGGAAAAGTCACTTCATGCGGTTATTGAAGCATGGGGGTGGTGATAGTTTTATCAGCTGTCAAGAGTCCTTTTCTTCTATGGTCAGAAGCTATGTCAATTGTCTTTTCACCATCATCCCATAACCCTTGGAGTCAACACTCATTCTATCATTCTCTCGTGTAATTTTTCTACACTACGTAGACTTTTTCCTATTGCTATTCATGACCATTACCATACTGTTTTTCAACTCATAAATTCAAATTTATGGAGAGAGCTGCAAATTTGAAGGGAAAATTGATGGTTGTAGGTAAGCATAGAGGTTGAGCAATCTAGGAACCTTTACCTGTTGAGTTCTGCTACTTTTGGATGCCTGAGAAGCCCGAATTAATGTTGCAGGAGGTTTTCCAATAGCATACATCAGGTTGGTCTCTTACTGCACACATTGGTAAGCATTGTAAAGGTTGGATTTCTTGAGGAAACTGTGGGTCGGTGAAGGGAAATGCCTTCCTTGTGTTGTGTGGGGCAGTTGGAGGGAGTGTCATGGCTGTAATGGCTTAGTGAGTTCCATGAAGGGTTTTGTATGAGCCTTTAGCTAAGCATAGAGAACATAATGGGTTTTGGGCTGAGAGAGAGAATCCTATAGGTGTTTCCTTCTCCCTAGTGGCCTCGTAAATATTATATGATGTACACAGTGCCTACAGTTGGGTGAAAAACCGTTCTTAGACAACCAATTGCTTGGATCTTCTTTGTTTAAAGATAAGTATTCTTTTGTATCTAATGTGCAATGATTTTATTTATGTGCCTGTGATAATTATGCTTGAAATTGCATGTGTTGTGTGTGGACGTATTTTATTTCCATTGTGTATTTTTTTATTATGCATCTGCACACATATTTCTCAATAAGATGAATTCGTAACATGGATATGGAGCAAAATTTAGAGACCCCGATTTAGTTAATGCCCCCTTTGTTGGTTGGGTTGGGTGAAGGGGACGTTACATAAATAACCAAACTCTGGTTCAACTAATGGGCATACAAACATATCAACACTAAACATAAATAGGCTAAAATAATAAAACCACTAAATTTTAGGTTTTTTAATTACATAAATACATGATCTCCAATATCGACATTGCTTTTTTTTTTTATATCTTCAATGGCGAAGTAATTGATGTATATAAATATTTGTAGCAAACTCAATCAATTGATTTGCAATGAACACAATTGACAATGATTATGATTAATAATATATTATTAATCAATTATTATTAAAGTTAACTATAATAATTAATATTAATTATTAATTTATCCTTGATAATATTTTTTTCATTAATTAAATATAATAATTGTCATCAATTAAAAAATTGATGATAAAATATTTTCAAGCTCTTACAATTTTTTTCTCTTTTTTTTTAAACCGAACATGTGAAAGCATCTTGAAGAACCCCAATAATAAACACAACAACCCTCTAATAATAATAAGGTAATATGTGTGAATAATCAATAACACATTTAAAATGTCTTGTTTTGAGCACCCTTCTATAAGGATTAGTTGGAACTCTCTAGAAGAATGGCATTGGAATGGTGTGAATATGTGATGACAATTTTATGAGACACTATTTTTTACTATAGATGCAACAACGAAGTAAGTATGACACCAAAATTCGACATATCGATGCTAAATCGATGCGAAGCATAATTGATATCGAGTGTTTACATATGACGCACAAAACACCTCCCAACACAAACTGACGCAAATGTGAGGAGTCAAAACATTTTTTTATAAGTTTTTTAGCATCATGACATGTCAGAAAAAAATGACGCACATATGATGCAACCATGACACAAGAAAGGATGCATGGACATAATGCGCGCCGACAAAAAAGAATCAAGCTCGTGAGGGATATAGCGGTGCTATAATTATGTATCATATAAGTGTATGAACAACATAACAATCATACCAAATACTGCAATGATTTATTGGTAGGAATTAAATTGCCACTACTGCAATATACTCTTATTCTGAAAAATGCATAGAACATGCCATTTTTATTGTTACTTCCTACAATAATGGAATATGAGCATAATGGAAGGAAAGAAAACAGTGAGACAACCATTCAAACCATTAACAAAATATGTTTACCTTCAAGAAACCTCAACTAGAGGAAAACTCTAACGTGCCATCACCAATTTATTTTATTATGCTCTCTCATGGAGATACAATCAAGAGCAACACATTCTCATGGAGATGTTGTATATTTTTACTTGTGCTACTAAATTTACATCGATGTTTGTTGTGCCCTTAGTCACACTCCCATACTGAGATTATTGTGTGCACAATATGGGATTAGGGATAATATTATTGTATTGTGGTCTAGCCTCGGTGTTCTGAACATGTTGGTTCTTATAGTATTTGAATAACCTCCTTTATTATCAGATTCTCATATTCTTGTTTTTAAAATCTCCTTCATGTTTCTTCTCTTGGTCCTTTGAAGCTTTTTCTTTCTAGTAGTCTCTCCATTGTGTTCTCCAATAGCATCGAGACAATTAAGCTCCCAAAATGTTATCTCCTCCAACTAGTTGCCATTGACATTTTGAGTCACCCACTAAGTGGTTCTTCCACCTCAAGACTTCAACCACTCGTCCTTTCATTGGCTTGATGCTTATTGTCCTACATGAATAATGTGACCTTTCGAGAATTTCATTACCTTCTCCTCCCATCCTTTATTCTTATTAGCACCCACATTTATGTGCAACTTAACTTATCGGGGGATATGGTTGTCATCTTCATTTGTAGATCATACCTCCCCATTTTGGGTGGTTTTGGTCCCACAAAATATAGCAGGGAAGAAGATGAAATTTATATAACTTCCACATTTTCTCCACATAGTCTTTCACATCTTTGAAAGCTAATTGCTTCTCTTGTACTTTGAGCAGATTGAATTAAACTACAAAGCCGAGGGCCCTGCTCTGATACCAATTTGATCCATAATGGTTGGGAATTTTTCCTTTACACATTTCACCATCACTAATGCTTGTGAGAATTTATTAGTGTGTTAACATTCAACTATAGTGGTTTCCATTTTTCATGCTTACAATTATGAAATCAATACCATTTCATTGTTAATATTCTACAATTATGGTTAAATTGGGCACATAATTATACATCAAATGAATAATATAACAATCACACCAAATCCTGTAATGGTTTATTGGCAAGAATTTAATTGCTATCACTGCAGTATACTCTTATGCTTAGAAATGCACTGCAGTATACTCTTATGCTTAGAAATGCATAAAACATGCCATTTTTCACCATTATTATGAACAACATTGAAATATGAACACAATGGAAGGAAACAAAAACACCATGCAGTCATCACACCATTGACAAAAGATGTTTACCCTAGAGAAACCTCACATCGAGGAAAGCTCCATCATGCAACCGACAATTTATTTATTATGCAATCTTACAAAGATAAAATCAATATCAACAAATTCTTATGAAGATTTCGTGTGTTTATTGTGCCCTAAGTCATGCTCCCATATTGAGATTATCGTGTGCACAATTTGGGCTTGGAAACAATGTTCTTCCATTGTGGACCAACCTTAGTTTATGAACCTTTTGGTCTTTACAATCTTTGGAATAATGTCCTCTAAGCTCACTTCCCTCAACCAATGTGGAATAGTAAATTTTTTTGCATAAAGGTAAGGGGGAAGGACGAGCAATATGCATGCTCACATCACAACCAATCAACTATTATATTAATAAGAGGCACCACTCCCTTATACCTTACCCATTAACACAGATATTATGATATTTTAAACTTTGTATATTACCTTGGACCACTTCTCTCAATCAATATAAAACAATAATTTTATATAAAAAAATATTTATATGGTCAAAACAATTAAAAGATGTAAACATATTTGATATATTTAAGTTTAGGATAAGCATTAAAAAAAAATGTGAAAATGACAACCATATACTGCCCAATAACATACTTTTCTACATAATACATAGTAGTAGAGCCTACCACATATCAACCCTTATATCAAGAAATTTTTTGATAATCACCTATAGAATATTATGTTATGCTCACATTGATAGAGTCGAGAGCAACCACGGGATCGACCCCAAGCCCTATGGCCTCGAGGCGCTTACACTCCACGCGCGCCAATTTCTCTACCTAATGAAAAAAGAGTAGAGAGCAACCAAGATAATACCATCAAACTTTTAATAAAAATACATGCAAAAGCAGTGATGGATGGGTGTGGCGGAATTTCCAAAATCACAAAATCGACTCTCATATCGTCTTGTAATGGAAGTGGATTTTGATGGTTGATGTGTGAGCAAGCAAATGGTTGGAATATTAGTTAGTGAAGATTCATCTCAACAAGTCAAACTCAACCAGGGTTTTAACTTTTCCCTAGGTACGATAACCTTTTACTGTGGTGAATCTGGTTGTACTTACTTCTGCCGGACAGGAACCACAATGTCCTCGTTGTTCTCGCTCAAGAGCCAGAGGGAGTGGAACTGGGAATGGAAGATGACTCAGGCGATTTTCGGCAAAACCCTTAATTCGATACCCTTCAGAGCAGCCCAGCCCAGCACAGCACAGGCGAGGTATGTAATTGATTGCTGTTAGATAATTCTTATGTTGTTTGCTTAACATGCTGTGATGCTCGCCTTGCTTTCACCTGGTTAATTAATAAGATCCATCCCGGGACATGGGAAAGGGGAAGGGAAGATGGAACCCGTTGTTGTACTCAATTCAATGGCGATTGTTTTATGGAATTGAAATCGAAAGGAGGAGTTAATGGCTGAATCAGAGGGTTTAGGGTTCGATTCCGGGGAGGGTCTAGGGGCACCTGCTGCATCGTCGTTGCCTCCCCGGAAGCGTCTGCTTGCGGGTTTGAAGAAGCAGCAGCAGCCAAATGGATGGCTGTCTTCCTCTTCTTCTTCTTATTCTTCATCTCCTTCAGCGTCCACTGTCGTGAATTCCCCATCTCCAGCCTCAGCCCCAGCCCCTACAGCCCTTGAAGGGTTGAAGAAGCAGCAGCATCAAAATGGATGGCTGTCTTCCTCATCTTCTTCTTATTCTTCATCTCCTGCAGCGTCCACTGTCGTGAATTCCCCATCCCCAGCCTCAGCCCCAGCCCCTGCAGCCCTTGAAGGGTCAGGGAACCCAAATTTGAAATCCCCCCAGGAGATTGCAGAAACATCCAAAGCTGCAGCTTTGGCCGCTGCAGAGGTCGCTGCTGCTGCCAAGAGAGTTGCTGTTGAAAAAGCTGCGGTAGCTGTGAAGGCGGCTACTGCCGCCAAGGCTGCCCTAGAATTGGCAGCTTCTGCAGCAGCCAGGGAAGAAATGGAGGGCAGAGGGTTTTGTGTTAACATAAAAAGCAAACCTACTAAAAAGAAGCATGTGCCCATCGAACTTCTTTATAAAGGGGAACAAATTGAGACAGGAGGTGCCGAGGAAGAGGAGGAGGAAGAGAGAGCGCCTACAGTGCTGCTGCGTTGTAAACGTAACGCTGTGAAGGCGAAGCATGAACCTATCAAGCTTTCATACAAAGGAAAAAGGATCGAGACAAAGGGAGTGAAAGATAATGCAAACACAGAAGTGATGCCGCATTCGTTAAACGACGAGGAATTGGCACGTCAGCTGCACCGTGCTATCAACAGCTCTCCGAGGATTTCTAGGAATATGGGGCACTTGGATGCACGCCATCATTCAGAAAAACAAATGGACTATAATTTATGCTCCCCATCTTCTAGTCCTGTTAGTCCATCTAAGAAATCTGATCGTCAGACCCTGAGGTTTGTATCTACTTTACAAGCTGTGTTTTCTGATGCACAGCATGGTTTAGAAGAGCTTGGAGTCTGTGCTTACAGTAAGGCTGTTACAAGTAATGTAAATGATTGGTCCTCAGAGGCAGAGGTCTGTAATTTGGACAAAGTGGCAGAAACAGTTTCTGAAGCTATGGAGGAAGAGAATTTTGAATCGAGAAAGAACAAGCTAGAGGTATCTAAAATGGAGGAAGAAGCTAGTTGTTCTTTGCGATGTAATGGACCTGCTGCAGATCAGCATGATTTAGACATTAAGGATGCCACTAGTGTGAATAAAGGAGGACTTAAAAGAAAAAAGACTTCATTAAATACTTGGAATATTGAAGAATGTGGAGAAGCTGGGTTATCTAAGTGTAGCAGGACTCAAATTCATTCTGGAAATCATCAAGAGGACTGTCTAGGTCAGAGAACTGAAGGTTCTCCTTTAACTGATGAGAGCACACTGAGATCACATGCTAAGCGATCTAACATGAGGCGTAATTTGGAGAGGAGGACAAAGTCTATATCTGAAGATTTCCCCCAGGAAAGTGATCTTTCAGTGGAAGCAACATCAACTTGTCGTAGGGATATACTTAAACCAGATCAAAAATTTGCAGGCAGTGTGAATTTATCTTCTACCCAATTAAGCCACTGTCTGCCTCCCAAAACTCCTATCTTCACAAGTAGATCAGCAAGGCGGCGCACTTGATTATTGCAGGTAACTGCACTAAACTAAGAGAAACAAACCTTTATTTTAAACAGCTAAAACATTGTCAATAATTAACTGTTTTTACAGAAGGATAAACCAACCTGATGATTAGATTTGGGAAAATGCAACCACATGATTTTTCAATCTGTGAAATTGATGCTGACTTGATGCTGAGATGTTTCTGAAATTGCATGAATTTCCATATTATGGATTAGATCCAGTTAAAAATCAGTAAGCATTAATTCAATAAAAAAATCAATAGGCATCAATGTTTGAGAACTTTCCTCTTCTTTGCACATCTCTAAGGATAAAAAAATCAATTCCCTTTATTTTCTGTTGTGGTTGGCATGGCTGGCACATATTTGGATTTATTCAAAATAAGTCTCTTGTTTGTCAACTCTATGTTGGTGTATTTATATACATGTAAAAGTTTTGAAGTGCATTCTATTTTGAAGTTCTTGTTTTCAAGAAAGCATTCGTGAGGTTTCATGTCCTCTTGGTCCCATCTTTCTGTTTATTAGATTTTATTTGATATATCTATATGATGATCTATTCTTATCCAAGCCACACTTATTTCAATACTGAGCTTATAAATGAAGAATTTTAAATATCCATGCAAATGAATTTATTGATGGGCTGTATATCCTTTTATCACGCCTTTGGAAGTCCTGTTGTTGCTGTTCTTTTGCTGTTAATTACTAGGGATTTTGACAGCATGAACTGTTCCCTTTTTTAGTGTATTTGTGGTTTCTGGAAAGATTATATCTTCTCCTTTCTCCTGCTCTGTCTGGTATACTTTCTACTTCACAAGCATCTTCATAGAAAAACTAAAATAGCATCTTCATAGAAAAACTAAAATGTTAGTTCCTGTTCATTAGTATGGATATTTTATTTTTGTTGTCTGTTGCTTGTATTACGCTTGTAACAAGGATTAGTGCTTGTGGGATGCTAACGCTGGGGTTCCTTCGCTTGTGAGATGCAAGAGTTGTTGAGTATTATAGCTTGTGGGATGCAAGTGTGTAAATCTCCTTATAGCTCGTGTGTTGCAGGTAGGAGATCTTGGGTTTTGACACTTGGTATGATGTTGGCCTGTTTGGAAACTCCAAGGATTGTCTTGTAGAGTTTGGTGGGATCCCTTGCTTGGCCTTTGTATTTTCTGGTTAGGGTTTGCAATGATCGTGGATGCCCTCGCTAGTGTTTGGGATGCATTGAAGAGTCCTTGCTTGGGATGAGCTGAGATATTTCATGAGGAGTTGTTGGGTGTTATGTCCTAGTTGCTCCAGGAATTGGAGGTGTGATATTCACTTGGGATAGGTGACTGATCTACTTTTACTTGTTGGTTGACTTGTTGATTGAGGTGTGCTTTAGGATTTGCAAGGATGACTACTCTTGGTTTAGAGGGTGTGACAAGTTAGAATGCGTTTTTAACTTTACACCTTGGATCTATAGATTGTAGAATTGTATATGCTGTTGGAGGAGGTTGAGCTGAGGTTGTAGAATCGTAATTGCTCTAGTGCATGGCAATGAGATTTGTAAGGCTAACTGGATCTACATTCTAGTGCAAAGGTAGATGATGGTGTGTAGAAATGTGAAACTTGGAGAGGATGTGTGGTCTGCAAGATCACATGTATCTCCTTTAGTGATTGAAGGAAGTGTCATTCTAGAATTTGATCTAGGAATAAAAGAAGACTCAGATCCAGATTTGAGCAAAGAGAGCCAAGGGAAGGTTGCCTCCTTACCCTCTACTTCACCCTATTGGAAGCTAGTTGGTGTTGCTGTCTTGTTTGAAAGCTCCAAGGATTATCTTGTAGAGCTTGGTGCGATGCCTTGCTTGGCCTTTGTATTTGCTGGTTAGGTATTGTGGATGCCCTAGCTAGGGTTTGGAATGCATGGAAGAGTCCTTACTTGGGATGAGCTGAAAGGACCTGTTGTACCAGCTTGGGATTAGCTGAAAGGACCTGTTGTACGAGTTTGGGATGAGCTGAGGTATTGTAGTTTATCTTCATTACTATGATATTATGAAGTGTACTGTTGCTGCCCTAAATTTGTGATTGCAGATTTGATTTTCAGATCTGATTTTTCTCATATGCTGATTAAAGATTTATTAGGACATTGGGTCTGAATGCTTAATGAAATTTTTAGATTTGACTTGTTGCTGTTATATTTCTGCTGCAATTGAAGTAATTTTCAGATCTGTGTATTGAGATAGATTTTCCACTAAGTACTGATTTATGCTTGAAGTCTTTGCAGTCTCTACATTCTTGAGTTTGCTTAGAAGTAGTGTTGGGAAAATTCAAAGTTTCTTACTGGCTGTTAAAGAAATTAGTTTAAGCACTAAGGCTAAAACTCTACGAAGTAGATCTGTGGCCTCATAGAAGTGAGGTGGAAATTTCAGATTGGGCAGATTTTCGGAATTCCTACAACTAGTAGGAATTTCGATACTTGGATGGAGAGGAAGAATGCTTTCGATCACAATGATTAGGATGCCTATACAACTGAGATGTGAATGATAAAGAATCTGGTTCCTGCTGAACAAAGGTGCAGGATTTGGTTCTTACTTCTTACAAATCAACAGTAGAAGAATCATCAGAAGTGGCAAGTTCAAGCTTAGGCATATCATCACTAGAGAAATTAGTAAATGGTTCCTTCTTTGGTTCTTGCAAAGTAGTAGTAGAAGGATCATGACAACTTGTATCTGGCGATGGAGTCTCAACATATCCAAGACCCGCTCTCACTGTTCTCATCTCAGGCACAATAAGAGTGACAATTCCCTATCCTTGCTTACCAGTTCTACCACCTGTATAACCCATATGATGAAATAGTCTAGAACCAATGGCACTTGCATGCTTCTCAAAATTAGGAGAACATCGCTCATGAGTAGCCAACCATATATGAGAAGAAGTGATATCAGAAGTGTCAAACACTTATACCTTCTCTTGTATTTTGGGCTCAGCAATAGGAGAATATTGCTCATCATTGGTCACAAGTACAGGAGGAGATGCATTAAAATAAACATTGAGTTTTTGCGAGAAGCACTAAACATCCTCTTCCAAACAATCAAGTAGTTCTTCCTTCTCTGCTAATTCATCCCAGAGTACTTGACTAGCATCAGTTTTGGATTCTTGCATTCCATTTATATGAAATGTCCAACTCTCAACTAGTTTATCTACTTCTTTAAAAGTAAGATGAAACAAAAGTTTGTAATTTACCAATGTGATCCTCCAAATGGCCCTTTAGTAATTCTTTATTCACTTACTTCTTGTCCAAGGTCTTGATAGAGGCATTGCTAATCCTGGATGTACTTGTCCTTCTTGGTTAATTGCTAATGCAGGAGATCATTATCATGCTTGAAGTCCTGATATTCTTAAAAAATACAGAATTATCATCCCAAAGTGGAACAACCTCACAAGTCTGGGAAACAGACTCTTGCAAGAAGTCGACCTACTGGATATATTGTTTTGCAGTGAGGTAACTTCATTATGAAGTTGAACAATAGAGTCCTGCGGACTGGCATTGATATCCTGCAAAGAAACAACTTCATTCCGAAGTTGGGAAAACTGCTTATTAAATTTGGAAATAATATCCGGGATGGAAACAACCTTCTTTTCCTGGATTTTCTGGAACTATTCTTCCTCCTGGATGTTTTTGGAAAAGCAATTATTCTGTGTCATCAAGGCATTGATTACAGAATAGATATAAATGAACTTTGCAACCATCAATACAGTGGGCAAAAGTGGGCATACCGAGTGCAAGGCCCTGGGCACCCACAAGAAAAGCTTTCCCTCAATGAAAATCCAAGTCACAGAATTTATTTTACAACATCAATTTACCTTCCAACAAAACAACCCCCCTCCCAAATGACAGTGCTTACACTGAATTCAAACCTGAAAATATAAATCTGTGATTACCAGCAGATCAAAACATGGCAAAACCCTAGCTGAACATTCTTCCATGGACAGAATTTGATCTGGAATTTTCAGTGACCACAGAAGGAAGAATGCAGGGTATTCCTTGCTTGAAATGAACTGTAAAGGGAGGAAGGCTAGCCTGTAGAGGACACCTATGTAAAGTGGAAACAGATGGCCAGAGAACAGGTTTAAGGGAGGCCCTGACATAAGTGATGATGTGCTGCTACACACAACTGCTGTCAAAAAATCACAGTAACAGTGTGCACACTGAAAAAGATAGACCCCGGCCAGTGGAAATAAATGCCTGCAATCTCAGCTGTAACAGTGCCCTAGGCATTTAAGACTAGGATTTTAATAGGCTGAAATATGTGCCCTAGATGCACAAAATTAGAGTTTTATACTCTGAAAATTGTGCCCTAGATAAGCACGTGGACCAGTATTAAAACTTATGTTGAAAATCATGCAAAAAACGTGCTGAAAAAAGCTGGTATGTGCCCTAGGCACAAAAATAGTTCTGTTGATAAATTGTGCCCCCCCACCCAAAAAAAAATTACCCCTAAAAAAAGAATTCTGTAAAGCAGAAACAAAGCCAAATTCTAATAGCCCTTAACATTTTTGTTCCGTGTGGCAGCTCAAAGAAACAGTGGAAAACACCCAAAAGTTTGTGCTCTAAACAGATCTGTGGAGAATCCAGGGATTTTTTTTGTAGCAGCTCAATAATAGCAAATCGGTGTTACATGGGGATGCGCCCCCACCCCATGCTTCCCACGTTTATGGGATGAGGAAACCCATTGGGGGATGTCTCCCCACATCCCCCTTTTAGGGAAACTTGCGGAAATGCAAGGGGGGACATTTCCCAAGAAACAGGGGATGTTTTTTGTGAGGTACCCTTGGGCACCTCCCCTCCAAAAGTACTCCTGGGAGTCCCATCACGATTTTTGCCCAATGGCCTTAGAAAAAGTCAAATTTTTAATAAAAATGACAAAAAAATCAAAAGCCTATCGTGAATGTGAATATTTATTTCATGCTTTCAATGTTCATGTTTGTGACTTGTCATTGTTTCTCATATATTTAGATTTGTATTATTTTAAATTTCGGACGAGGTCCCCCATGTCGAGGATCCTAACATCTTCCATGTTTCTTAAAATTTGGGCGGTTTCTCCACACATCCCCTGTGTTGCCACAAACACTATCACCCTATATGCAAGGACTCAAAGGGGTTCTAGCCAAGTGCAACTATGGAAATATCACATCTGTCACCTACAACCATTTTCTTTCACTTCTACTGGCTTATACAATCCACTAGGGGGGGGTTCCCTAAATGCAACTAAGTCAAGAGTTTAGGCAAATTATTGTGGTAGATAATGGCTCAAGAGTTCAAGAATATTGTTGAGTTAGGAAATCCAAATAAATTCAAAATGATAACTCAAACATTAGATAAAAACATTCAAGAACCATTAACCATAAATTGCAAATGAGAATAACAACATCTAAATGAATTTGTCAAGAGAAAATAACTTGTTTCCAAAAGATTATATCAAGGAAATGTTAAACAAGAAGTTAAAAATGATCATAGAAGTTTATCTCATTAAACATCATTGATCTAATGAAATTGTTGAAGAATGGCAAGTAAAATGTTGATTAACCATAAAACCCAAATCATTGAATATGTTGATTTAAGTGATTCTGAAAATGACTTAAAAGAAATGCAACTTGTAAAACCATAAACTCTATTTAATTGCCGGGATTGCCAATAGAATAAGAGTGTTCAATTCCAGAAATTCACCCACAAATTTAAAGATTGTTACTAACCAATTAAAGAGTTATGGACTGAAAATAATATGGTGATTAACAATGAAAATCTCAACAACTTAGATGTGTGAACATGAGTGCAGAATTGCTTGGTAATCAGAGTGTCTTTGTGCCATTAACATTCAACAGCAAGCGGTTAATTTCATATTTGATTAGTGTTGTGCGAAAAAACTGTCCAAGATCTGAAAATATTTAGGAGCGATTGATCAAGCGTGTTTGAGATAGTCAACTGCAAAATAACTCTTAAATAATCAAAGTTTTAGCGCATTTAAAGATATGTAAACTTGTAAAGTGATTAAATTCAGAGCTAACTAAATCTAAAAATAACATTCACCATAAGTTAATTCTGTTTTGTGGACCAGCAAGCAAAGAATCATAAAAAAATGTAACCATGAGCTTAAACCATGAAGTATTGCTTGCATATTATGAACTTCAGATGAGAGTTAATTTTTCAGATTTAAAATAAAAATGCTTAAAATAAAAGAATGATTTTGTTGGCTAAAATGAGAGAGAGTTGATCTCCATGGCTAGTGCCTGCAATCTAATGAAAGGGGCATGAGCTCATTATAGAAGAAAGTGAAACTATTGGGGATCAAAGAGCAAGAGTTGGTAGAATCATTCATACCTTAGTCTTGGTCTTTGATAGCTAAGAAGTACTTCTTGTTTTGTCCAAGTAGAGGATTTCAAATTTTGAAAATTACTTAGCAAATCTTCAAAAGGATTACACAATTTACCCAAGAGATGCAAATATTTTGTGTTGAAATGTTGCTTATCTAATTAGAAAAATCATGTAGCATTAGTAAAAGTTGTTACCTTGATCACCATGCAAGCTTGAAAAAAAGGAAATAAAACTTGGATATTATTCACCATTAGCTTCAAATTTATTCTAAAACTAGCCCAACACACTTAACATAAAACAAATAGACAATATGAGCAAGAGAAAGTTCTATTGTCTTAAGTTCTAGCAAATAATGAGAGGAGTCTCTCTTAAATAGATGAGAGAGTTGCTAAATCCTCTAATGACATGGTCAAAACTAGCAACCCTAAATCCAAAACCCTAACCTCTTTGACCATGTGAGGGGGGTGCACCACTAGGATGAGAGAGAAATAATACATAATTGATACAAATATTCTCTAAAGAGTAGCGCCCTACAAGATGTAGTCAAAGTAATAATGGTTGGTCCAAAACCCAACTAACAAGATGTAACAACCTCATCCAAATACTTGACAAGTCAAAAATAACATCTCGCCTTCCAAGGTGCAACATATCACAAGGAATAGACGATGAAGAATGCCTCAAGAGATGGAGCGCTCCAACTAAGGATGATGCCAAGTGTCTCAAGGGTCCATGACAAGTCAAAAACCGTATAGCACTCCTCTGACTAACTCCTCAAGCTATGTGCCAAGTCCAACAATGTAGAGAATAATGGTCCAAATGTTCAACAAACTCCTCAAAAGCTGGTCAAAGCTAATTCCAACTCGTCCCAAGTGGTCAAAGAGGGTTGTCCTTCTCACACGTGCCAAGGAAATGAAGGACTCCTCCAAAGGTCGACACGTGAGCATGAAGAAGGGGGCACACCACCTAGGAGAAGGGGACATGAATGACATGAGTGAACTATAGAAAGCCACTGAGTGTTAGACCATAGAAAGTATGACTTAGGAAAAATACTTTAATATATGCAAAACATTAACATAAAAGGCTATTAAGTGCACTTTTATAATAACTCATTAATTAATTATTCCAATAACCTTAGAATTACCATGGTGCAACTATAATTGATCCTAATTTTCATGTTTCACCTTTACAACCCACTATGTTTCCTAAGTTTCTAAGTAAGGGTGAGGGTCATGAAGTGAATGTGGTATTAGGGGGAGCTTGTTCGCGAATTGACCATCATAAGAATTAGACTAAATAATGTGGTTCACCCCTTAGCTTTCAAGAGCTAAGGGTAATGCTTTTTCTTTCTCTTGTGTGCCTTAGAAGGGAATATTTTTCTCGAGTTACTCTTTTCTTGCGCCTCCTTTTTGCGATCCCTTTTTATGTTTCTGTTTATTTTCAATTTTTTTAGCCTTTTTTGGTCCCTTTGCTTTTCGATTTAGTTTTGAAAACTTGCGACATAGGGAACCTGGATTTTGCAAGGTAGCATTGCTCATATATACAACATTTATCATTTTAGACTCATTTCCCTTAAAGTACTTTGGCTATTTTGACCTAGACACCATGCATAGGAATAGTACGTAGAGACCTTAGAACATGACAAATAATAAGTTAATTGCGAAACGGAGACATGATGGAAATGGATGAAATGGTTAGTAAAATGACATGATATGAAAAATGGCTAGGTAAAATGTTGTAAATGACATGAAATGAGGGTAACATTTACTTAAATTCCTAGGGATACACTTGATTCATAAGTTACACACTTAATCTAGGGAAAATATATAACCACACCATAATGTATCCTTAGCTATGAGACAATCATCCAAGATACATGAGTCATTATAGAGTAACACCTTTGACATCCTATGGTCATGTGCACACATAAGAAAGCATTAACCATGAGTCAACAAGAGAGGATATGTCATAACACTAGTGCAAACTACATGTCCCCATCAATCTTTGGCAAATGGGATGCTAATTACGAAATGCTAGAACCAAATCATCAAAAGAAGACACATTCCTTATCATATTCTTAAGCCAAAATTTTGCATTCCCTTGCAAATAAATTTCAAACATCCTTATTAAAACATCATCATGCATTACATTGTGATTGGACGTAAAATCCATAAATGAAGGAAGAAATTGAGAGGCTGATGAAAATCCCCATGAAATTGTAGAACATGATATTCCAACTCTTTTCAACTCAAAAGGGAACTTCTTTGGATAACCTGAAATTCCTTTAGCATCAAGAGAAGGATAAACCTCATGGAACTCCCAAGTTGCCATATTTTTTCAAGTCCTCAACCCTTAAAATGAAATCTGAAATGTTCACTCATCATACCTTTTACAAATGATGTAGAGTGGAGTTGTCAGATGGGTTAATTAGATTGATCCCATAAAAAATTGAAGCTTAATTTTTTTTATTTCGAGAAAGGATCTAAATGAAATTGCTGAAGAATGACAATAAATTGCTAATTAACCATGAACCCAAATAATTGAATATGTTGATTTAAGTGATTTTGAAAATGACTTAAAAGAAATGCAAATTGTAAAACCATAAACTCTATTCTATTGTTGGGATTGCCAATAGAATATAAGTGTTCAATTCCAGAAATTCACCCAGAAATTTAAAGATTGTTTCTAACCAATTAAAGAGTTATGAACTGAAAATAATATGGGCATTAACAATGAAAATCTCAGCAACATAGATGTGTGAACATGAGTGCAGAATTGCTTGGTAATCAGAGTGTCTTTGTGCCATTAACATTCAATAAGTAGTTGATTTCAGATCCGATAAGTGTTGTGGGAAAAAACTGTCCAAGATCTGAAATTATTTAGGAGTGATTGATCAAGAGTGTTTGAGATAATCAATTGAAAAATAACTCCCAAACAATCACAGTTTTAGACCATTTAAAGATATGTAAAATGATTAAATTCAAAGCTAACTAAATCTGAAAATAGCATTCACCATAAGTTAATTCTGTGTTGTGAACCGACAAGCAAAGAATCATAAAAAATGTAACTATGAGCTTAAACCATGAATTATTGCTTGCATATTATGAACTTTATGAGAGTTAATTTTCTGGATTTAAAATAAAAATGCTTAAAATAAAAGAATGATTTTGTTGGCTAGAGAGAGAGAGAGAGAGAGAGAGAGAGAGAGAGTTGATCTCTAGACGAGTGCCTACAATCTAATGAAAAAGGCACGGGGCCATTATAGAAGAAAGTGAAACTATTGGGGATCAAAGATCAAGAGTTGGTAGAGTCATTCACACTCTAGTCTTGGTATTTGATAGCCAAGTAGTACTTCTTCTTTTGTCCAAGTAAAGGACTTCAAATGCTGAAAATCCCTTAGTAAACACACACAAAGACTACACAATCTACCCAAAAGATGTAAATACTAAATATCATTGCTGAAATGTTGCTTATGTAATTAGAAAAATCATGTAGCATCAATAAAAGATGTTACCTTAATCACAATGCATGCTTGAAAAAAAGGAAATAAAACTTGGACATTCTTCACCATTTTCAAATTGATTCTAAAACTAGCCCAACACACTTAACATAAAACAAATAGACAATATGAGCAAGTGAAAGTTCTATTATCTCAAGTTCTAGTAAAAGCAAACAATGAGAGGAGTATCTTTTATATAGATGAGAGAGTTGCTAAATTCTCCAATGACATGGTCAAAACTAGCAACCCTAATCCAAAACCCTACCCTCTTTGACCATGTGAGGGGGGCACACCACTAGGATGAGAGAGAAATAATACATAAGCGATATAAATATTCTTCAAAAGAGGAACGCCTTAGAAGATGTAGAAAGTAATAATGGTTAGTCCAGCTGTCCATAACCCAATTAACAAGATGTGACAACCTCATCCAAATGCTTGACAAGTCAAAAATAGCAACACACCCTCCAAGGTGTAATGTACCACAAGGAATAGTTGATGAATATTGCTTCAAGAGATGGAGTGTTCCAACCAAGATGATGGCAAGTGTCCCAAGGGTTCATGACAAGTCATAAACCCTAGAGTGCTCCTCTAACCAACTCCTCAAACTGTGTGCCAAGTCCAACAAGAGAGAATAATGGTCCAAATGTCCAACAAACTCCTCAAAAGCTGATCAAATCTCATCCCAACTCGTCCCAAGTGGTCAAAGGGGGTTGGACATGTGCCAAGGAAATGAAGGATGCTTCCAAAGGTCCACACATGTGCATGAAGGGAGCACACCACCTAGGAGAAGGGGACATGAATGAACTATAGAATGTCACCAAGTGTTAGACCATAGAAAATATGACTTAGGAAAAATACTTTAATATACACAAAACATTAACATAAAAGGCTATTAAGTGCACTTTTTTAATAACTCATCAATTAATTATCCAAATAACCTTAGAATTACCATGGTGCAACTATAATTGATCAAGATTTTCATGTTTTACCTTTACAACCTTGTATATTTCCTAAGTTTCTGGGTAAGGTGAGGGTGATGAAGTGAATGTGGTGTTAGGGGAAGGATGTTAGCGAATTGACCATCATAAGAATGTGACTAAGTGATATGGTCTACCCCTTAGCTTTGAAGAGCTAAGGGTTAATGATTTTCTTCCTCTTGTGTGCTTTAGAAGGGAATATTTTTCTTGAGTTATCCTTTCCTTGTTCCTCTCTTTTGCGATCCCTTTTTATCTCTTTTTAGTTTCAATTTTTTTTAGCCTTTTTTGGCTTAGTTCCTTTGCTTTAGATTTAGCTTTGATAACCTAGGACATAGAGAACTTGGCTTTAGCAAGGGGACATTGCTCATATATACACAACATTTATCATTTTAGCTTCATTTTTGTTAGAGTACTTGGACGATTTTGACTTAGGCACCATACACATGAATGGTATGTAGAGACCATAGAACATGACATATAATAAGTTAATTGTGAAAGGGGGAGATGGTAGAAATGGGTGAAATGGCTAGTGAAATGACATGATACGGAAAATGGCTAGTGAAATGACATGATACGAAAAATGGCTAGGTAAAATGTTGTAAATGACATGAAATGAGGGTCACACTTAAATCTCTAGGGATACTCTTGATTCATAAGTTACACACTTAATCTAGGGAAGAATTATAACCACACCATAATACATCCTTAGCTATGAGAAAATCATCTAAGATATATGAGTCATTATAAAATAACACCTTTGACTTCCTATGGTCATGTCCACACATAAGAAAACATTAACCATGAATCATATAGATAGGATATGTCATAACACTATTGCAAACTACATGTCCCCATCAATCTCTGGCACATGGCACATATCATGGTGAACTCAGCAAGCTGAAAGTGTCTCTGTCAAGTATTCATGGGCCAAGCATAGATCTCATTTGTGGAACTACTGGATGTGATGGAAGATCACATGGGAAATAATCATCAAGTCACCCTTGCATGTGAGGGGGTAACACCCTGGCTGTGTTCCTGCATCCTCCCATCCCAAAACTTGGTGGAATATTGTAGAAAACCCAGTTTGATTTGAAGCCTTAGGTTTAAAACAAATTGCATAAAACTAACAGCAGCATGCACAAGCTCAGATGTGCAAAATACCTGACCTAAAATGTGGTATAACCAAACCAGATTAAAATTCTCATTTTTTAAAATCAAAATTTAGAAATCAGCAGTTCTTCAAGTTGTCTTCAGATGGGTGAAAATAATTTAATTTCTTTAGTGATTTTGAGCACAAGCAGTCAGATCCAGGAAGACTCAACCCCACAGCTTATATACCATGTTGAAGTATGAATAAATACACCATAAAGAAAGTAGAGTATCCACACACTGATCACATGAAGAACCTAGAACACAAGATAGGGTGGGTATATTCAACACCCAATTAATTTAATGAATCACATTATGATAGTTGACATGATAATACAACCAAGACAAAGCTTTGTATATATATAGGAGTGGGGTTTAGATTAGCTGCCCCCAAATCCATAAAATTTGGCACCACAATGCCCACCTACTAACCACCAATGTGGGCTATAACTGCCCACTAAATGTGAGTCATAAATGACATTAAGGGTCAAGACTCAATAGGGCTAGAAGTCAAGCTTAGCCAACATATTTCCAACAACTTGGAGTTTGATATCTGCAATAAGTCTTTACAGTCATCAACCCCTGGTATGGTATATACAACATTTTGGCATTGTTCAACCACTCTAATGATGGTGAACTCATTTTTACAAAATTGCTAACACAGGTCTTGATTATCATTCCAAATATATACCAAACAGATTGTAACTACAGAAATTCAAAATGAATTAGGGAGACAACTAAACAACAAACTGAACAGGAGAACATCATTCTTTCTCCTTGCTATTGATCTTGATCATTTTTTCAAAATTCTGGTTGGAATCACTAGTGCTTCCAGGGACCAGAACCATGTTCATTTTCATCTTCTAGGGTCCTGCTAGACCCCGGTGATTCACTGCCAATGTCTTCATCTTCACATGAAGAAAACCTTCATTCTTGAGTATGCTCCATGCGGTTGAAGTGTCCTTCCGTTCTGGCAAACACATTATCCACCCTTCTCATTTTGGATTCCATTCTTTGCTCAAACTAGATGATTATCATCTCTAGGCCAGAAATCTGGTGGAGAGCTCCATATAGACAAGAATTAACTTCTCGGAGTGGCTCTGTAGTCTGCTGGTTGGTGGCCTTAGCCTTCCCTTGTGAGTTAAGGGTCATCTTCTCTATCTTGTCAAGCTTGCTCCTTAATGCTACTCTGTTATGTTCATAACAATATGCTGACTTTGGAGAGAAGCTTTATCCTTGCTCCATTCGTCCACATAGACAAAGGGGCTCTTGCAGCCTGCCATCGTAGCTTCTAGATTGGACTCCTTGGATACATGTGACACAAATTTGAAAAATGAAAAATGCTTAAAAAGGGCATTGGGAACATATTTAAAATTTAAATTGAGGCCATCTTCTGATATCATCAATAAGGGTGTAAGTTTAATAATGGCCCACATCAATGGAGTTGTAGGCTTCAAAATCTCTCTCCAATGTGTATTCTGCTAGAGACAATACAGGCATTTTCCACATCCTCAAGGGGGTTAATTGTCCTATTTACATGTCTTTCCCAGCTACGAAGTGATGTGACATGGGTTCTGTGGTTGTTTGCATGATCCTTTGAGCCAAGTGGTGATGTAATCCCTCTAGTCTTTTTTCATTTGATCGAATTTGTTGCATCTCCAATCTGAGATACACAATACCTCCCCTAAGTCACCTGACATGAACACACGGGACACGAGTATCTGACACGGGCACGGTGATCCTGGGAAACAGGACACAGAGGACACGTTATATATATTAAAAAATTACAAAAATCAAAATATAGACATATAGATCCATATTTTTTAGAAACTAGAACATTTACAAATATTCAATAGAATCAATGCACATTACACATTCACAAATCACAATGCATATGCCAATGATAGACTCAAACTCATAAAATTTCTCATTAAGTCATCAAAATCAAAATGTTCTATTACATAGATGTCAGATTCATATTTCTCATTAAGTCATCAAAATCAAAATGTATTACATAGATCTTACTGCTCTATGTAATAGATGTTATTGCTCTAAATGTTTTCATATTTCTCATTAAGTCATCAAAATCAAGTCACTTGCAATCCCTTGAAAAACCTGTTATTGCTCTTTACGTGCAAAAAAAACCCTCTTAGAGCTCAAACCTCACGGAAAAACGTGAAAGAATAAAGGAAAATCATGTTTTTATGGGCTACAGGCCACTTTTTCTTGGGACACATGTCCTATTTTTGGGACACGTCCAAGACACTTGTCGGACGTGTCCTATTTTAGGACACGTCCAAAACACGTGTCGGACACATGTCTTGGACATGCTAGTGTTCGACATGTAGACACGGGACACTTCGGGCTTAAAGGTTGTGTCAAGTTACATAGTACCTCCCCCATAGTACAGACATTGCTTTTCATGTTTTGCTATGGCCAATGCATTGAAGGTTGATGTCCTTTTTAAATGCCAAGGGGCATCCAAAGGGATGGCTAAGAAACCTCCTGAACATGCATTGGTGACCTTTGAGGATAGATCTCCTGTAATAGGAAGACTCCTTTGTTCTTCTAAGAGCTTCCTCGTCATCTGAATTCCCTGGGAACTGATGCAAGTAAGCATATGAGGATATTGCATTCAATCTTATAGTTTCTTGGGAAAACATACTTTTGGAGGGTTGGGATAGTCAGAGAAGAGTGACTTATGTAGACATCTGCTCCAAAGGTAACATCCTTTAACAGTTGAAGTCCTTTTAGCACTACTAAAGCATTATTAGGTTGGTTGTGGCTCGACCTATATTCCATTCGAATTCAGTTTTGTTCACATTACATGGGTGAAAAATAACACCATCAGATTTGGCAGGACAAGGATTGCCCTTGGTTGCTCAGATGCTCCATCAAAGAATAAGGTGAATTCTCCCCTCTCATGTCCATTGGCTAGTATCCTAGTTTGGACTCTGGAGGTTCCAATTGTAAATTGCCCCTCTTTGGAAGGGTAGGGGCCTGTCGCCACAAAAACTGGCACCCGTAAAGTGCAAGGTCATCACTAGGGTGTAGCTATGTGCAACTATGGAAGTAATGCCACTATCACCTTAACAAATATTTCTCTTCACTTTAGTGACTTGAGAAGTCACAAGGGGGAAATCCCTATAGGCAACTAAGTGTAAAGAGATGAGGCAAATTACTTAGTTTGTTGGTGGGTGATGGTTCAAGAGTTAAAGAGAATTGATGCGTTAGAAAATCAAAAGAAACTAAAGATTCCAAAATTATGCTAACTCGAACATTTGTTGAAATGTCCATGAACCATTGATTGCAAGTAGAAGATAACCATTGAATTAGAGTAACCAAAACCTTAAGTGAATTTGCTAAGAGATAAACAATATTCTTGCTGGCCAAATAATAGATCAAAAAATGTAAAGCAAGGGGTTAAAGATAACCATAGAGGTTCATGTAATACCCCAATTTTGACCCTTACGAAATATTGGCTTTTAATGTAGATATTGTATACATGCATTGTATGTTTCCTTAGCGTGGAGCTCAAGGCCAAGGCCCCGCTAGTGTATGTTTAGATTTTATTTAAAACAAGCAGGTATTTGATATTTTGATACCCATGTGCTATTAAGCCATGGAATATTGTAAATTGATGTAAATGTTAATATTTCAATAAAATACCAAAACTGGCTATGGAAGCAACCAATGAGAAGGGGCCATGTGTATCCACTAGGTAGTGGTGAGGGGGTTGTGGGATTGAGCCATAAGCTGCCAAATGTCACGGGGAGAACCCATTTGACTTTCCTTGATGACATTTACTTCTGTTGTAAGGAAGTAGTTGAAGATTTCAGTCCATGGCTTCAATGGAGCATGGGCAGCCCAGAAATTCGTATTTGCAGGTATGGGCGCTGTTTTCTTGTACCACAAGTCACTCTACCTCATGGGAGTTGCTTTTTCTCATCCCCATTCCATTGTGGAAGTTACCAACATCATTTTCTATCCAAAAAACAAATTGCCTGCAGTGAGAAAAACCAGAAATCGCAACTTTGAAAGAACCCACGTTTTGAAGAGCCAAAAACGCCCAGATTTGGTATTTGACAGTGAAATCCAATGGGGGAATCCATAGATATGAACCTTGGGGCGAATTTGAGAGTATTAGATAGCCCGAAATCCATTGGAAAACCTAGTTTTTGTAGCCCAGAAAACTAGTGACGGGATTGAGTTATTTGATGAACAAAATTGTGAGAAATCTAATTGTGAATGACTGAGCAGAGGTTGGGTTTGCTTGATAAACCCAGTGAAGGCTAGAATCTCAAGGGTTAGCAACTGGACCTTTCTATGCCCACCCTGAAGAGCATTGGAGGGAGGGGATGCTTGAGGGACAGTGCAGCAGAGAAGGGGACCTTCCTTGTGTTGGGTGTGGTAGGTAATGTGGGTGCCTTGACTGTTGAATCCATTTGAGATGCCTGTAGCTCTGTGGTTGAGCTCACTGGCTTAACATTTCCCTCCTTCGTTTGTTGTATGCTTGATAAACCCAACTGTGTGTTGGCTTAGCATAGTTGTTGAGTGAAATCATCGCTGTGAGTGAGCCCAGTTAGTTCCTCCTTAGTGGATACACAACCCAGCTCGGGGGTAATCTCTCAGCTGAAAGAATACAAGTTGGACAGAGATCTATGGTTGGGTGGAACGTTGCTCTCACATAGCCAGTTGTTTGGACAGCTTCATCTTCAAGATAAGTGTTCTCTGTGATTTACATTATATGCATTAGGTGCTTGCAATGTGTTAATTCTGAATGTTAATTGCCCATGTTAATAAAATGAAATGATTGTCTTAATGAAATCGACATGAAGTCTGTGCATAGCCCGGGAATGGAATTGAAATCCCTGGGTGATGAATCATCTTATGCCTATGTTAGATATGAGGATGCATTACTGTCTGTGTGCTTGCTAGTATGTTTATTTACGCTGTGTTTATTTGGAGTATGAGTCTGCACACAAGAAGTTTTTAAATTGTTATGAATGTATGAAATAATGTATGGGGCTGAGTTTACCAATTAAGCCCGGTAAGTTTGGTTAACGTTTCCTTCCTTGTATCGGATTGATGGAAGGGGACGCTACAGAGTGGTATCAGAGCCCAGCTTGCAGCACTGGGGCTGCATGAGCCAAACTGTGAGTTACAGGCAAGTAATAGAATGATTTTAACGCAGTATTGGTGAAGTTGGGGCGGCATTTTTAATTGGAAAAATGACAGGGTTAGAGTTCTCAGGTGTGGGAGAGGATCACACCATTGCATAGAGCTCTCCAACAGCTTTCCAACGGTACCAGACTCGCCTCATTTGGCCAACGGATGAGGGAGTTATGAACCCCGGAAGTTACAGGAAACGCAGGTGTTTTCGCAGTTTCGGGATATCGGGTTTTGGGAACGCGATTTTTTCAAAGTTTGCATTTGGACTTCCGAAATCCTGAACCCGCAATTTTCGGCTTTCGGGATGTCAGGTTTCAGGTTTCGGGAACGCGATTTTTTCAAAGTTTGCATTTGGACTTCCGAAATCCCGAACCCGCAATTTTCGGCTTTCGGGATGTTGGGTTTCGGGTTTCGGGAACGCGATTTTTTCAAAGTTTGCGTTTGGATTTCCGAAATCCCGAACCTGCAATTTTCGGCTTTCGGGGTGTCGGGTTTCGGGTTGCGGGAACACAAAGTTGTGGAATTGCGCGTTCCAGTTTCCGCAATCCCGAACCTGCAATTTCGGGTTTCGGGTTGCGGGTTGCGGGATGACTACATCCCCGTGACCGCAACTTGACCCCCCCCTGAACCCGTAGTATCGGGTGTCAGGTTTCGGCTTTCGGATTTCGGGTTCGGGTAGAAAAAAAAGAGTATAGAGCCCGAAAATTGATTTTTGGATAACAGGAGAATGCAAGGTCAGAATTTGATGAGTTCAATGGCATTTTGAGGCCATCGACGGAGGCCATGAATGAATCAGTGAAGATCCCGAGCTCATTATGCTCCAATTTGGCATAAAATTGGAATTATTGGCTTTTACAAATCGGTGTCCCGACACTTGACAGAAGGTCGGATTGGGCCGAAATTGATATGGGGCAGTGATGGAGCAGGCACGGTGTTAAGTTTGGATTTTTGGAGCCAAACTTCAAAGGATGTGGAGTTGGGGTGTGCAAGAAGGCCAAAAAACACTATTCTGGGCCACGTTTTGGGAATTTTGAAAAGCTTGCTGTGGTTGAAAATGACCCTATAATTCAGAATCAAGAAAATTACTGAACTTAGCATTTCATATTCTCAGTAAGCCAGACATATTCCGTTAAACAAAGATTTCCCAGAAATGCACCGCTTGGGAAATAGCCATTTTTGGCCCAAAATTTGGAATTTTGAAAAACGTGAAAAGTGGAAAGTAGTCAAACCCAGAATTTTATAGAAATGAATGGTGCATTGGAACA
This sequence comes from Larix kaempferi, assembly GCA_027924585.1. Classification (NCBI taxonomy): domain Eukaryota; kingdom Viridiplantae; phylum Streptophyta; class Pinopsida; order Pinales; family Pinaceae; genus Larix; species Larix kaempferi. The sequence goes on from BSBM01000264.1 coordinate 9,272,487, forward strand.
GAGATCCGTGAGTTGCTGAGCGTTCCTTGTTATATGGACTAACTTCGTCCGGTAGAAAAGTTTTCGTGATTTTTCATAGATTTTCTTCCACAGTTGGTTGAAGTTGGCAGTTCATGATATTTTACAACTGTGTAAAAATGTGCAGAATTATTGGTAAAAGTTGTCATTTTTGAAGTGATGTAGTTTTCACACCCGATGTCAGAATGGTGCAAGTGGACAGGCATTGGAAAGCTTATCCAGCAGGGAACAATGGTGCATAACCGGAATTTGAATGGGGACATCAGACATCATAGATAATTAGAGCAGAAAAGTGCCAGTGACTGTTTTGTCAAATTGTTGACAATATGGACAATTTCCAGAATTGCATGAATGGGCAAAAGAAATGAATGCATAACAGCTATGTGAATTATTCCATGAGTAGATTATGTTAGATATTGATTGTTGTATATTTCTAGATGCATTCTTATGATGTCTAACAAATTTTCATAATGCACAGTGCTTGCAGCTCATAAAATTAATAATTGTAGCAGAGGTAGCATACAGGAAAAATGGTGACCATAAATGATGCTCAAGATCCTTATGAGCATGAGGAAGATGTCCTAGGAGAAAATGTGCATGAAGAGAATGCGAAGTCTGAATCCAATGGGAGAAGGGAGCAGGTGACTCCTCAGAACTTGGTTGAAACCATGGCGAGCTTCAATGAAAGATTGATGAAGGCTCAAGAAGAAGAACACCAACTCAATGCTGCTATTTTGCAAAGTCTCATTGACATGCAGCAGAGGATAAACCTTGGGTCCAACCCAAGCAATGCAGGTGAAGAAGGAAGAGAGGCAGAGAGTCATTCTAGAGGTCGTTCAAAGAAGAGGACTCCAAGCCCAAGAAAGAGTTCTGTGAGCAAGAAGCATAGAATGCCTTCCTCTAGATCTTCTTCTAGCAGATCATGCGAATCCAGAGGTTCTCAAAGAAGTCCAAGGCATGCACCGAAGAGATTTGATGGAAGAAAGAAGTTCAAAGGCATCCCACAGGGAGAATTTAGGAAGGCAAGACCTCCCACATTTTATGAAGAAGGCAAGACTGGCCAAGAGGCAGAGGCATGGCTTCTTGGAATGAAGAAATATTTTAGAATTCAAGACTACTCAGGAAATGAAAAAGCCAGAATTGCCATTTACAATCTAAATGGCATAGGTTCAATTTGGTGGGACAATCTCTTGCAAGTGAAGGGAATCAGTGAGAGGAAGATCAGTTGGGAGAGATTCAAGAGGTATTTCAAGGAGAAATACCTTTCTGTTAGATATTATGACAGCAAGAGAAAAGAGTTTAATGAACTCAGGTTGGGACAAAAATCTATGGAAGAGCATGTTCATAAGTTTTTGGAATTGTTGAGGTATGTGGACTACATTAAAGATGAGAGGATAAAAATCCAATGTTTCCTTAGGAGTCTACCTCAAAGTTTCAAAGACAGGATTGAGTTTGTTAATCCACCAAGTCTTGATGAAGCCATTAGAATGGCAATGCATTGCTATGAGCAGAATAAAGGGAAATCGGAGGTTAACCAAGCATGGAAAGGAAAGCCAAGAGGGAGGTTTGAACAAAAGAAGAGTGGCTTCAAGCCACCATTCAAAGGTCAGCCTAGAACCTTTCCACAGGGGTAGCAAGCAAGGAGTGGATTCAAACCAACAGTAGCAGCAGACAAAGCATCAAAGGGACCACTTCAGTGTTGGGGATGTGGAGAAAACCACATGTTGAAGGACTGTCCACATCGGAAGGATAATCCCCGAAGGTTGCACAACTTAAAGGGAGCAGCTACAGTGGAGGACATGGCAAGGGCAACGCCTTGAATTTATGTAGCGTTGGACAATCATTAAGCAGACCATCAATCATCAGTGGTGGAAGTTGAAGGTAAGATTGCTAAGCAATCTATTTCTGTTTTGATTGATCCAGGATCTACTCATAGTTATGTTTCTCCAAAAGTGGTTGAAGGTTGTTCTCTTAGAAAAGTGAAGCACAATAAATCTTAGCTAGTTCAATTAGCCACAGGGACCAAGAGGAGAGTAAGTGAAGTGGTGGTGGAGTGCCCGATAGAATTGAATGGACTCCACACACATGCAGATTTGAACGTGCTACCATCGGGATCGTATGATGCCTTGATTGGCATGGATTGGTTGGAAAAACATAGAGCCAAATTGGACTATTATGAGAAAGCACTTGAGTGCATTGACGAAGAGGGAAAACCAAGATTGGTAAGAGGAATTCCCAAGCAAGTTTCAGTAAGGCAGATTTCAGCCCTACAGTTGAAAAAGTTTTATAAGAGGGGTTGTCAAATATATGCAGTTCATATGTCAGATTCGTCAGAGGACAAGGGACCAAGGATTGAAGACTTTCCAATGTTGCAAGAGTTCCAAGATATATTTTCGGATGAAGTGCCGAGACTACCACCAAAGAGAGACATTGATTTTACCATCGATCTTGTTCCAGGGGCAGCGCCGAGTTCCAAAGCTCCTTATAGAATGAGTACATCGGAGTTGGTAGAGTTGAAGATGCAGCTGCAAGAATTAATGGACAAAAGGTATATCAGACCAAGTGTGTCTCCTTGGGGAGCATCGATGTTATTTGTCAAGAAGAAAGATGGGACTTTAAGACTGTGTATTGATTACAGGCAACTAAATAAAGTGACAGTCAAGAACAAGTATCCATTGCCAAGAATTGATGACTTGTTTGATCAAATGAAGGAAGCTAAAGTGTTTTCCAAGATTGACTTGAGGTTCGGCTACCATCAAGTGAGAATTAAAGAAGAAGACATTCACAAGACGGCTTTCAAAACTAAATATGGTCACTATGAGTTCACTGTGGTGCCATTTGGCCTTACTAATGCACCTGCTACATTCATGTGTCTCATGAATAGTGTCTTCAACAAATATTTGGATAAGTTTGTGATTGTGTTCTTGGATGACATTCTTGTCTATTCAAGGAATGAAGAAGAACATGAGGAACATCTAAGAATGGTGTTACAAGTCCTTAGAGAACATCAGTTGTATGCCAAGATAAGCAAGTGTGAGTTTTACCAAAAGAGGATTCAATATTTGGGTCATATCATTTCTGAAGAAGGAATTGCAGTGGATCCAGAGATGATTAATTCCATCATGGATTGGTCAACTCCAAGAAATGTTTCAGATGTTAGATCCCTTATGGGTCTTGCTGGTTACTACATAAGGTTTATTGAAGGCTTCTCCAGGATAGCTCATCCGATCACTTCATTGCAAAGAAAGAACATCAAGTTTGTATGGTCTGAGAAATGTGAGAGAAGTTTTCAGAAGTTAAAGGAGTTACTTATCAACGCTCCTGTTCTGAAGATAGCAGATTCAAAGAAGGATTTTGTAATGTGCACATATGCTTGCATTGAAGGGCTAGGTGGAGTGCTCATGCAAGAAGGAGTTGTGATTTGCTATGAGTCAAGGAAATTAAAAGAGCATGAAAAGAATTACGCCACACATGATTTAGAATTAGCAGCCTTAGTGCATGCTCTTAAGATGTGGAGACATTATTTGATGGGAAGAAGATTCGAGCTTAGAACAGACCACATGAGCTTGAAGTACTTGTTTGACCAACCAAACTTGAATGCCAGGCACGCTAGGTGGATGGAGTTTCTTTGTGAATTTGATTTTGAAATTAAGCATGTAAAAGGGAAGGAGAATAAGGTGGCAGATGCTCTTAGCAGAAAATTTCATGTTGCAGCAGTATGTGTAAATCAGACTTGAAGACAAGAGTTATTGAAGCCCAAAACGGTGATGAAAATTGCCTTCAAATTAAAGAGAAGTTGCAGCAAGGTAATGTGGATGAAAAGTGTGCGGGATATCAGCTTGGTGAAGACAATATCCTCATCTGCAAGGATAGATTGTACATTCCAAATAGTGCAGATTTGAAGAAGCTAGTGATGGATGAAATTCATCAAATGCCATACTCTGGACACCCAGGATATCAGAAGACTATAACAGCAGCAAGAAAGCAATATTTTTGGCATGGCATGAAGAAGGACATAGCTGAGTACATTGCTAGATGTCAAAAGTGCCAGTAGGTCAAGGCAGAACACCAACATCCAGCAGGATTGTTGCAGCCCTTACCCATTCCAAAATGGAAGTGGGAAGTGATCTCAATGGATTTTATAACAGGTCTGCCCATGACAGTGAAGAAGCATGATTCAATCATGGTTGTGGTGGACAAGCTATCAAAGGTAGCTCACTTTATTCCAGCCAAGTCCACTCACAAGGCTAATGACATTGCAAACATCTTCATGAGAGAGATATTCAGATTGCATGGATTGCCTAAGGCAATAATTTTTGATCGTGATACAAAGTTCACTTCCAATTTTTGGAAGAGATTATTTCAAGAATTGGGAACTAAATTGAATTTCAGTACAACATATTATCCTCAAACAGATGGCCAAACTGAGACGGTGAATCAGGTTCTTGAAGACATGCTAAGAACGTATGTGATGGACAAACCATCCAAGTGGGAAGATTTCCTACACTTGGTAGAATTTGCATACAATAATGGACATCATGCATCCTTGGGAATGAGTCCATTTGAAGCATTGTATGGCAAAGGATGCAGGACTCCAGTGAATTGGGACAGCCTGGTGGACAGGGTAGTACTTGGACCAGAGATTGTCAAGGAAATGGAACAGGAAGTTGCTAAGATTAGGTAGAATTTAAAGGCAGCTCAGGACGGGCAGAAGAGTTATGCAGATCTGAAAAGAGTGCATAAGGAATTTCAGATTGGGGATCATGTTTATTTGAGGGTGAAACTGAGGAAGAGTTCCCTCAAGTTGGGGAGCTGTGCCAAGTTGTCACCAAGATATTGTGGGCCATTTGAAGTCTTAGATAGGATAGGGCCAGTTGCATATAGACTTGCATTGCCTGCTAACATAAGAGCTCATAATGTTTTCCATGTATCTTTGCTTAAGAAGTATGTACATGATCCTAATCTTATGATTGATTGGAATGTGATACAGGTGGAACCCGAGGGAGAGTTCCAAGTAGAGCCTATGTGCATCCTCGACAAGAAGGTCACTTTGCTCCGGAACAGAGCCATCGGGCAGGTAAAGGTCCAATGGGAGCACCTTAGTCCCGATGAGGCTACATGGGAGTTGGAGGATGCCATGAGAGAGGCATTCCCATTTTTGTTTAGTTTTGAGGACACCGAGGACGGTGCTGTTCTAAGGGGGAGGGGAATGTAATACCCCAATTTTGACCCTTATGAAATATTGGCTTTTAATGTAGATATTGTATACATGCATTGTATGTTTCCCTAGCGTGGAGCTCAAGGCCAAGGCCCCGCTAGTGTATGTTCGGATTTTATTTAAAACAAACAGGTATTTGATATTTTGATACCCATGTGCTATTGAGCTATGGAATTTTGTAAATTGATGTAAATGTTAATATTTCAATAAAATACCAAAACTGGCTATGGAAGCAACCAATGAGAAGGGGCCATGTGTATCCACTAGGGAGTGGTGAGGGAGTTGTGGGATTGAGCCATAAGTTGCCAAATGTCATTGGGAGAACCCATTTGACTTTCCTTGATAACATTTACTTTTGTTGTAAGGAAGTAGTTGAAGATTTCAGTCCATGGCTTCAATGGAGCATGGGCAACGCAAAAATTCGTATTTGCAGGTATGGGCTCTGTTTTCTTGTACCACAAGTCACTCTACTTCATGGGAGTTGCTTCTTCCTCATCCCCAATTCATTGTGGAAGTTACCAGCATCATTTTCCATCCAAAAAACGAATTGCCAGCAGTGAGAAAAACCAGAAATCGCAACTTTGAAAGAACCCACGTTTTGAAGAGCCAAAAACGCCCAGATTTGGTATTTGACAGTGAAATCCAATGGGGGATCCATAGATATGAACCTTGGGGCGAATTTGAGAGTATTAGATATCCCGAAATCCATTGGAAAACCCAGTTTTTGTAGCCTAGAAAACCAGTGACGAGATTGAGTTATTTGATGAACAGAATTGTGAGAAATCTAATTGTGAATGACTGAGCAGAGGTTGGGTTTGCTTGATAAACCCAATGAAGGCTAGAATCTCAAGGGTTAGCAGTTGGACTTTTCTATGCCTACCCTGAAGAGCACTGGAGGGAAGGGACGCTTGAGGGACTGTGCAGCAGAGAAGGGGACCTTCCTTGTGTTGGGTATGGTAGGCAATGTGGGTGCCTTGACTGTTGAATCCATTTGAGATGCCTGTAGCTCTGTGGTTGAGCTCACTGGCTTAGCATTGCCCTCCTTTGTCTGTTCTATGCTTGATAGACCCAACTGTGTGTTGGCTTAGCATAGTTGTTGAGTGAAATCGTGGTTGTGAGTGAGCCCAGCTAGTTCCTCCTTAGTGGATACACAACCCAGCTCGGGGGTGATCTCTCAGCTGAAAGAATACAAGCTGGATAGAGATCTATGGTTGGGTGGAACGTTGCTCTCACATAGCCAGTTGTTTGGACAGCTTCATCTTCAAGATAAGTATTCTCTGTGATTTACATTATATGCATTAGGTGCTTGCAGTGTGTTAATTCTGAATGTTAATTGCCCATGTTAATAAAATGAAATGATTGTCTTAATGAAATCGACATGAAGTCTGTGCATAGCCTGGGAATGGAATTGAAATCTCTGGGTGATGAATCATCTTATGCCCATGTTAGATATGAGGATGCATTACTGTCTGTGTGCTTGCTAGTATGTTTATTTCCGCTGTGTTTATTTGGAGTATGAGTCTGCACATAAGAAGTTTTTAAATTGTTATGAATGTTTGAAATAATGTATGGGGTTGAGTTTACCAATTAAGCCCGGTAAGTTTGGTTAACGTTTCCTTCCTTGTATCGGATTGATGGAAGGGGACGCTACAGTTCGTCCCATTAAACATTGGTGATCTAAATGAGATTGTTGTTGTAGATTTAAGTTGAAATAACCAACAATAAAATATAAATTTCTTTAAACCAATAGGAAAGATAGTGAAACCATTAGATGTGCTGATTTAAATAAATAAAAATGGTAGCAAGTGATTCTGAATTAAGAAAATATAACTTATTGGACCACAAACCCTTATTTTATTGATGGAGTGCCAATGGAATAGAGTACTTCATTCCAAAAATACACTCACAGCAAAGAGCGATTGTTAATTAACTTTAGTGGAGTTGTGATAATGTGGTTAATAACAATAAAAATTTTCAGCAACTGAGATAGATGAAGTTAAATGCCAAAGTGATGAACAAGACAAGTAACTAATTGCTTGAAGTGAAATAATAAAATGTGTTTAGTTACTTGAATATGTCATTAGATTTCAAATCTAGTAGGTGCAAGTGATTGTATTAATGAACCATGTAACATAACCCAATATCTAAAAAATGTATTAGACAAACTGTTTAAGAGTGCTGGAAAAATTGAAAGAAAACTAACTCTAAAACAGTTAGAGGTGTAGCTCAATCTAAAATATGAATGAAATGCACTAATTTGAGTTTAAGCAGGAATGAAAATAACATTAATCTTACAGTAATTCAGTTCGTAACATGCAAGCAAAAGGTTACCATAATGTAAGATTTACCCATGAAAATAACAGAGACTTTGAAAATGAAGTGCAGCCCTCAAAGACGGTTTGCTTTAGTTATATTTTGCCCAATCTTATGTGTGAGATAAAATTAAATTCCAGATTTTGAAACAAGAAATTTTAAGGAATAGAGATTATTTGAGTGGCTAAAAGAAAGAGTTGAGCCTCTTGACTAGTGCCTAGTTACTTGAGGAAAGGGCATGGAGTCATAAAGGAAGCAAGATAGGAATTGGTGATCAAAGAATAGGAGAGGGTAGAAAAGCTCAAGCCCTTCTTCTAGTCTTTGATAGCCAAATGAGATTTCTCCTCAAACTTAATAGAGAACTCAAGAGTTGAAAATTCTTCAGGTTAACTTGCATGCAAAGTCTAGAAATTCCACTACAAGAACCAACACATCATGAGTTGAAAATAAAGTTACTTTGTAAGTAAAACAAGCTAAACTTTGAGTTGAGATCAATGTTGCACGACTCGGACTTGACAAAGACTCGGCTAGCATATGACTCGTAGACTCAGGAAACACTCGGGAAAGACTCGACAAATAGGAAAAAAAAAATATTGTACATTTTTGGCACAAAAAAGAGTTTAAAAGCATTTCCAATCCATATAAACTATACAACTACAATTTGTGCAATAATTCATAACATTGTCTCATAATCTATGATTATACAACATAACACAATCAATTTTTGTATGCAAAAATTCAAATAGTGATCATAAACCATAGTGTTCATAAACCGTAAATCATAACCATAAACATAAACCATACTGATTTAAAAATCAGATTGGTGCAAGTTCAAAATACAGTCTCATAATAGAAATAGAAAACCAAAATAGACAATGTCTCCATGTACTCGAGTCTCATGCCTAACCACGAGTACGCCTACAATAAGTCATCGAGGAGCTAGTGCCAACATCGACAAACTGGAGCAATTGTGAAGTATGTGTATTTGGAGTTTCCATTTGAGATGGCAGACTAGAGGGATCCTGAGTTTCCTCATCAAGCCAAGCCAAATCATTAGGGAACTCCTCCTCCACAACCCACTCAGACTCTAAATCAATATCATCCAATAAAATTGGATGTAGGTCCTTCGATTGCATTTGTTTTGTGAGCATCTGAAGGTTGTAGTAGATGAAAACCAACTTTTCCAACCTCTCATGCTCCAACTTGTTCCGCTTTTTGCTGTGGATACGCTCAAATAACGACCAATTGCGCTCACATCCTGAAGTGCTGCAGGGTTGACTCAGAACTATGATGGCGAATTCTTGTAATTGTGGTGCTTCAGAGCCACAATCTATCCACCAATGGGTTGTAAAAGTTAAAAACAATGATGATTACAAGTTTTGCAATGCCAAAATTGAAAAAAGATAACTAGCAAATTTACAAGCTAAGTTCTAAGTCGAACAATTTAGTTTTTACAAATTGAATCTTACATGGCATTTTTTTGTCCTTGAGTCGTTGGGTTGAGCTGAATCCAAACATGCCAACTGCTTCTTTGTACATATCACGTTGCTAGTTGATTTTGTCCTGAATTTCTGGATTCGGGAACATCTTCTCAATGCATATCATGACACCTCTCATCACCTCCTGATCTCTTTGAATGCTAGAATCTGGATGATAGAATAAGCTTGGATTGAGATATGCTCCGGCTGCATGCAATGGTGAATGTAGTTGCTTGTCCCACCTGGAATCAATAATTTGCCATATAGGGAGATATTTTGATGAATCCCCCTTGTAGAAAGTCTTGATGGCCTCTTTGGCCCTATCCATGCCCTCATAGATGTATCCCATTGCAGGTTTCTCTCCATCCATGATCCTCAAGACTTTTACAAGTGACTCAGTGAAGCTGACAATCTCAGTGACTTTCTCCCACAGACCATCTCCTAAGAGAGACAACTTCACAGCAACTGCATCTGGCTTTGTGCTATCTTTCCAAAATATCCATTCCTGGCTACAAACCATCCGTCTCAAAGCTTGGTACTCATTCAGAAGGCTTTGGAGGGAAAGAAAGGTTGTGGCAAACCGTGTGATAGCAGGGCGACTTAGTTCACCCTCTGTGTATCCCCTCATAAGGCTCAACATCCAAGCATGGTTATAAATGAATTTGGTTATTTGTTTGCAGTCTTGCACAACTGCTTGCACCCATTCCATCTTCCCAATGCCCTCCAGCATCAAGTCTATGCAATGGGCATCACATGGAGTCCAAAAAATGGTGGGGTATTTCGCAGAAAGCAACCTTCTAGCTGCGACATAATTTGCAGCGTTGTCCATGACTACCTGGACAACATTTGTTACCCCGACTTCCTCCACAACATTAGACAACAATGATAAAATTAGATTTGCATCCTTTACATCCGAGGATGCATCAATGGATCTTAGGAACATGGTTCCTTTAGGCAAGCTATAACAAAATTGATGATTGTTCTGCCCCTTTGATCTGTCCACCCATCAGACAAAATTGATGATTGTTCTGCCCCTTTGATCTGTCCACCCATCAGACAAAATTGTGCAACCTGTAAACTTCCATGAGTTTTTAATGCTCTCCAATTGTTCCTTAACATACTCAAGCTACTCATCTAGCTCTTTCCCCCTAAGTGTATTATAGGAGGGGGCTTTGTATCCAGGGATAGCAGCCGCAATGGCATCTACCATGGGATGATAAAAATAAGACTTTGCATAGTTAAATGAAACGCTGTTATGGTACCAAAACCTCGTCACTGCCATATCTGCCTCTTTCCTTTTCTTTTCATTGAATCTCTCTAAGGATGGCTGAGATCCTGGAGTTGTGCGAGGAAGGAAGAAAGAAGAAGTTACACTTCTATTTACTGTAGCAGCTAAAGTGGACCCTCCTATACTTGGACTTGCATTCGGTGGTAGATCTACCTATCATGGCAGTTTCAAACTTGTATCTTGCCCTCTTTTCACTCTGTTCTCTAATGGCATCCAAAGCAACTACCATTTCTGCTGTGACTACATCGGGGCATTTCTCACAAACCACCACATCTTTGCAAACAATTTTTGCTAGATGATATTTCATCTTGTTTATGCCCCTAGACATTTGAGAGGAGCAGAAGTTGCAAATGACCTTGTGGTCGTCATTGGGATTCACCCTGACACAATATTTCCATGCTGGATCAAGAGGCCTTCTAGCCTTAGGTGCCATGGAATTTGGATTGCAAAAAAAATATAAATTGTAATTTGGATTTTTTTTTGATTATTTGCTAAATCATTGATTTTTTTTAAAAACATGTGACATTACTTGTGTTTGAATCATTGAATTTTTTAAATAAACTAAAATAAACTATATATATATATATATATATATATATATATATAAATAAAATTTGTAAAAAAAAAAATGAATCATTGAAATTTTTAAATAAACTAAAGTAAATATATATATATGATTTATAAAAATATAAAATGAAATTCAATATATGACCCAAAAAAAACAAAATATTAGCAAATCACAAAATATAACAAAAAATAATAAAATACAAAATATTAAAAAAAACAAAAACAAAATATATATAATATATAACAGAACAAAATAATAAAATATAACGATATAAAAAACATATAACAAAATCAAAATAAATATTAAATACAAAACATATAAACATAAATTAAACTTTAAAAAATATAAAACAAAAATATATATAATAAATATCAGAAATAAAATAAAATGCAATTATTAAAAAAACAAAATATAACAAAAAATAAATAAATACAAAAGTATAAAATAGAATAGAATAAAATAAAATTTAAAATATATAAAATTAATATATATATATATATATATATATATATATATATAACAAATAAAATATATATATAAACATAAAAAAATATAACAAAACATAATTAAAAAAAATAAAAAATAAAAAAATACAGAAATTTCAAATTAATTAAAATCAAAATAAAATATATATACAAAAACTGATAAATACAAAATATATCTAACAAATCTCAAAAACTATATAATAAAAAATAAAATTTAAAATAAATAAATTTAAAAAAAATTATAACAAAACAAAATATTACAAAAAAAAAAAACATTAATTAATTAAAATAAAAAATATAAAAAAAATATAAGTAAAAAATTTATATAACAAAAACTAGGTAATAAGAAATATAAATAAAAATAAAATTTTAAATAAATAACTAATAAGAAATTAATTAAAATTAAAATTAAAATTAAAATATATAATAAAAAATATGTAAAAAATATTATATGATAAAAATATAAATAAAATAACTATTTAAAAACAATGCATAACTATATACTATATATTATATATAAAATATAAAAAAAATTAAAAATAAATATAAAAAATTTATAAAAAAAATTAAAATATAAATATAAAAAATTTATAAAAAAAATTAAAATATAAATAAAAAACACGATTTCTATTAAGTAAACACGGATTTGCATAGTATTAACACGTATTAATACTATAATACAATATTAATATTGTAATACAGTATTAATACAATCCATATTATAGTATCACTGTAATACAAATTGTATTAATACTGTATTACAGAGTCCATAATATAAAAAAAACAAAAAAAACAAAAAAAACAAAAAATGTACTAACCAGCACACCACCGACGCTCGAGCTATAGGCTTCGAACTCCTCGCATCGACCTCCACGAACCCGACCTCCTCAATGTTGATGGCTTGAATTCCTCCACGACCTGACCTCCTCCACAACAACACTTCTCCACTACTCACGAGCACTCCTCCACGACTCACAAGCAAGATTGATGATGAAGGGAGTGACTGTTGGGACTATTTATAGCCTCCCGCACAGTCTATTTTCTCTCCAAACTCACAAAACGTGGGCCCCAACAAAAAACCGACGCGAAAAAATCTTGCCATTCGCCCTAGATTTCGCGGGAAAGCTTCTCCCTGCACGACTGAGTCACCCTGAGTTTTCCCCGAGTCCGACCGAGTTCCCGATTTTAGGTGAGTATTCGCGCGTAGCGTGTTTGCCCGCGAGTTCGTGGCGATTACGTGGTTGGGGAGCCCACTTGTCCAGACTCGCGAGTATGGGACGAGTCGTGCTTCACTGGTTGAGATTACCTCAACCTTGTCAACATAGTTCATCATCTGAAGAAAGATTCCACTCTTATACATTAAACACTTATATCTTCAATCTACTTCTAAAATATTTCCCAAATATACCAACTTAAAAGAAATTGACATGAGAGTAGCAAGAGAAACTTCCTTATCCAAATTCTAGCAAAAGAAAACAATGAGAGGGGTCTCTCTTATATAGATGAGAGATTTGCTAAATCCTCTAAAGAAAATAATAAAATATGCACATGACATGGTCAAAACTAGCAACCCTATACCCAAACCCTAGCCTCTTTAACCATGTGAGGGGGGGCACATCACTAGAGAGAGCGACATAAATAATGCATGAGGAGAAATACATCTCAATGAGGTAGAATGCTCTAAAAGATATGGTCAAGATGAGTAAATGCTAAAGATAAAACCCTAGATCTTGACCAGTCAACCACTATTATATGTAACAACCTCATGACAAGTCAAAATGAACAACTCTCTCTCCAAGATAAGTGGACAAAAGAGAGGAGCAACCCACTAAGTGAAGTTAAAGTGATGAATGCTCCAAGATAAGCTAGCATGTGTGGCAAGAATGAGTCCTCCAAGGTGCAACGTTGTAATATCCCAACTAATATTTTCTGTCTTTTTGTAGAGTTTAGATGTAGTTGTTGTTTGCTTGAGGTCTTGTTACCCAATACATAAAGAAAATATGAATGCATGTATATAACTATGATTACATGATAATGCATGCAAATTGCATGGGGTTGCATAAACCCTAAAAACCCAAGTAATCAGATATGCAATAAGATCAAATCAGAAATGATGCATGTATGTACCAATGGTTTGTGCTTGAGTTGTAGTACAATATAAGGTAGACATGCAAGTCATGCGTTGAGTATTGACCAAGATATGAGATGTCTCCTTCAGGATAATTCACCCATGCAAGGAATGCGCCTCCCTCAGTTTTTAGATTGAATAATAAGTGCTCCAGAAAGATGATATGGCTCCAAGAAGTAAGTATAAGGCTTATAGTGGCCTTCTGATCAATATGGAAGAAGCATGCAACCCATGCATCAATCCTAGGTCAAGTTATGGGTCTGGATCTTAGTGGCAATTCGCCCATGCAAGATAAGTGCGTCCTCCTCAATATCCAGATCAATAGATAACTCTAGAAGAGAGATACGAACCCAATATTCCACAGTAAGGCCATGCATCAGAGTTAAGATGAGATATGAATTACCTCCAATAGATGAATTCGCCCATGCAAAGTGAAGGCGTCCTCTTCTTTGTAGATCTTTGGATTTAGCTTTTGAAATGGTTGAATGGATCCAATAAACTGTAGGAAGGATCAATAGCAGTATACTTGGTAAATAGTTAGAATAATAGAGCCTAAATGGCTCAGATGAGTGCGCCCGCAATGATCTCAGAAGATGTGAAGCGCCCTCTCCATCCTTTGGCTCGAACCTTTAAGAACACTGAATCCTTGATGTAATGATGAAGCACAATAGCAAACATGTATGATTTACCCCTGGAAGTGATTAGGGAAGATAGATTTCGTTGCCGAAACACACTTGTTGGCTAAGGGATACGCCCTCAACCCTAACTTGGCTCACAGAGCTCTTAATACGAATCTCACTGATCAATAATAAACTTAGCATAATGAGTAGCTCGCTTTTCCTTCTTTTATTCTGTTGAGATTGCATGCTCTGACTTCTGCATGCCCTAACTTTTATTCTTGTATGCAACTCACTTTTTGCATGTCGCATGCAACCTAACTAATGCATGCCGCATGCATTTTGACTTACGCACTGCATGTTGTCCATGTCACTTGATATTGCTTAATTGGTCAAAACAAAACATTACAAATCCTCCCTCGCCAAAGATTGCTTGTCTTCAAGCAATGCCAACACAACTGCTCAATCTATCAACCGAACCCATCGAATCCAGGGATGATCCCATGGTCCCAAATCAACCTAGGAGGTCTGTAGCACCCACTACTCAAAGCACTGTACTGCGAGGTACCATCACAAGAGATCTCATGGAAGCCTCCTGTAAATAGAGTAATCAACCACGGTGTAGGCTCGACCAACTCATCAGAGAATCTCTCTTCTAAGACCTCCATTCCCTGCACCTGGAAATAAATAATGGACCTCTCACCTCTAGCATCCCACAAATAAACTCTTGAAAGTGAAGACTGGCTATCTCCTCTGTAGCGGTTGCACTATCGATCTCAATCCTGAATACCAGGGAAGAAACCCTGTATTGCCATAAAGAAGAAGTCTCAACCTCTCATCCACAGACATCCTAGAAATGTAGCGGATTGATCACTGTCACAACTCTATCGATCCTCTCTACCATCTGAAACAATCCATCGCTCGAATGAATGCCCGAATTCCACCACCAAATGGGGAGTGCACCAAACCCAACTCCTACGAGATGCTGTCGTGCCATGCTGATAATTATCAGAGTCTCAATGAACCAAGCCCTCGGGATGCAATCCTCTGGTGGAAACCAAGTACCAAGAATCGACTCTGAGCTTGCTAATATGTTCGACTCTTGCCCAACTGCATTGAGAGATCTGCTAGCCCACTCACTGTCTATGTGCTCAAATAATCCATGGGGTCTAAGCCTCTCTTTGGAGAATAGCTCCGCCACTTGTGGTACCTCATACTCATGTAGATACCAAGAATAATTTGCCAATCTCGAATCTCGCATGCCCTTGTGATCTTCTCCCTAAGTGAGGACTCAGGGTCTGTACATGGGAAATCTTTGTAGGAGATGATGTCATTCCCTACTTTGTCAGCTGCAATCCCTGCAAACCAATCTAATCTCCCCTGTGTACTTGGTGTACCAATCCCTTGGTCAAATTCAAAGATCTCCATTGTGGCCAAGATGCCACTCATCTCATCTAACTGTCTCAGGTGAACCTCCCAAGCCTTGCTGTGTAACAACAATAGATAGCTCTGCCCCCGCATGTGTGACTGGTAAGTAACTAGTGTGTTGGTTAACCCCAAGCGCATGTCCAAAATCCCAAAATGAGGTCTAGAAGTAGACCAGTGAGCATCATGTTCTCTGACCCTCATTAGATTATATCCCCGATAAATATAGGCCATCGAGTGATCTCTATGAAGCGTTCCTTTCCCCTCACCGATCTGTATGCTCGTGATCCCTGTCAGGTGGTCTCCCATAAGGAAACACTTAGAAACTCCACGGAACCTCACCATGTGCCACTGTAGATTGCTGCATACTCCTGTATCCTCCTGAGCGATTGGGTATCTTGTATGCGGTACTGTAGCCAATACTCCATTGATATCAACGGAGCCTGTAACCCAGTGTGTCTCCATATCTGCCATATATCTGTCCACCCAATCTCTGTATGCATATACTTCCCTGTTGGCTAATCCACAATGAACATGCTCAACTATCTCCTCCATGGCTAAACCTCTTTCCAACAAAGGCGGCTCATGATCCCATGCCTTATCCAAACCCTTTGTGTCATATCTCTCCTCAGTCACCTGCAACTCTAAGTGCTCCTCGTGTAGAATCATCATCGGATGCTCTCCCCTCAAACCATGAGTGCCACTCCCACCCTCATGTGTCACAGCTGTCCTGTATCCTGTGTGGGCTGCGGTATACTCCTGTGCACTCACTCTATTGGTGTCATCTGAACCAGGATCCCACACATCTATACTATACCCATCCTAGAGAATAAGGGATGCGTCCTTGTCACTATCGTTGGGCCCTGGAGTATGTATCCCATCAAACGCATCTGTGACTCTAACATGAGCCATTAATGGCCCCTCCATAAGAGGTGACTCGTAACCTCCATACTGCCTAACATGTATAGAATCAACCATCTTTGAGTCATGCCTTTCCACTTGTGCCTATGAATCTAAATGAGGCTCCTCTTCTGCATGCTCTTCCACCTTGTGCTCAACCTGAAGACTCAAGGGTGCAATCTGTGATTCCTCTTGGTCCAAACTCTCATATGGCAGGATAGAGCTTGTGAACATGGTCTCATCTTCTTTAGGACTCCCACATGATGATGGATTTTTGCTTTCTTCATGATCACTTGTAGGCTGATCCAAGACTGTTGATTTACCACATTCTAAACCAAACTCACCAAAGAGCTTTTTGGATACTTCTTTGGTAAACATACCAAGTTTTCCCTTCTTGTTTTGTGATAGTGAATCGTCAAACCGCTACAAATTATGCTCTAAGCTCTGTTGTGTCTTCACAAGGTTCTTCATTAACTCTTCCCAAGTAGGCTTCTTTTCCTCCATTGGTGAGGCAGGAAGAAAAGTAGGTAACGGTCTGCCATCTATAGTTCTTGCCATTGATGCACCCTCTTCTACACCTAATGTATGGAACTGCTTATAATATCATGTTTCTCTTGTGTTCCCACAACTGGCGAGAAACATGCTCTGATACCACTGTAATATCCCAACTGATATTTTGTCTTTTGGCAGATTTTATGATGTAGTTGTTGTTTGCTTGAGCTCTTGTTACCCAATACTTAAAGAAAATATGAATGCATGTGTAGAACTATGATTGCATGATAATGCATGCAAATTGCATGGGGTTGCATAAACCCTAAAAACCCAAGTAATCAGATATGCAATAAGATCAAATCAGAAATGATGCATGTATGTAACAATGGTTTGTGCTTGAGTTGTAGTACAATATAAGGCAGACATGCAAGTCATGCGCTGAGTATTGACCAAGATATGAGATGTCTCCTTCAGGATAATTTGCCTATGCAAGGAATGCGCCTCCCTCAGTTTTTAGATTGAATAATAAGTGCTCCAAAAGGATGATATGGCTCCAAGAAGTAAGTATAAGGCTTATAGTGGCCTTTTGATCAATATGGAAGAAGCTTGCATCCCATGCATCAACCCTAGGTCAAGTTATGAGTCTAGATCTCAATGGCAATTCGCCATGCAAGATAAGTGCACCCTCCTCAATATCCAGATCAATATAGATAGCTCTAGAAGAGAGATACGAACCCAATATTCCACAGTAAGGCTTATAATAGCCCTCTCAACAATATAGAATACACATGCAGGCCATGCATCAGAGTTAAGATGAGATATGAATTACCTCCAATAGATGAATTCGCCCATGCAAGGTGAAGGCGTCCTCTTCTTTGTAGATCTTTGGATTTAGCTTTTGAAATGGTTGAATGGATCCAATAAACTACAGGAAGGATCAATAGCAGTATGCCTGGTGAATAGTCAGAATAATAGAGCGTGAATGGCTCAGATGAATACGCCCTCATTGATCTCAGAAGATGTGAAGCGCCCTCTCCATCCTTTGGCTCAAATCTTTAAGAAGAACACTGAATCCTTGATGTAATGATGAAAAGCACAATAGCAAACCTGTATGATTTACCCCTGGAAGTGATTAGGACAGATAGGTTTCGTTGCCGAAACACACTTGTTGGTTAAGGGATGTGCCCTCAAACCTAACTTGGCTCACAGAGCTCTTAATATGAATCTCACTGATCAATAATAAACTTAGCATAATGAGTAACTCGCTTTTCCTTCTTTTATTCTGTTGAGATTGCATGCTTTGACTTTTGCATGCACTAACTTTTATTCTTGCATGCAACTCACTTTTTGCATGTCGCATGCAACCTAACTTACACACTGCATGTTGTGCATGTCACTTGATATTGCTTAATTGGTCAAAACAGAACATTACAAACGTGCCACAAGAATAGTAGCAAGCAAAATGCATGTGGAAACTTAAACTATTATGCTAATTTTCTTTTTTCTTTCTATACTAATTCTAACTCTACCATATGAACAAGAGCAAGCTAAGTAAGATCAAATATCCAATGAAACCACCTTAGCATCTCATTCATGCCATTGTTTCTTCCCTTGTGCTTGGTGATGGACCAAGGCAAGACAACATCACTCATAGAGTGAGTACATGGCAAAATCTCCACAACAATAGGCTGAAAATGCACATGAAATTAAAGGCATGTTAAAAATCATCATCCTCAAGACCTTGCCAAGAATGACAAGTCTTTCCAAAAGCTCTCTCTATCCAAGATAGGATAGGGCTTGTATGAAATTTTCCATCATGAGGCTGTCCCATGTAATTTCTGACACCTAGGTGAGTATTGTTAGATAAAGAATTCCATGTAAATATCAGAAATTTAGATGGGGAGGGAGGGTGGAAAAATTTGTGATTAAAACATTGCCGCCTTATAACATTTCCAACCTCAATAACATGATGGTTTCTTGATTTTTGATTCATTAATTCATTATTCAATAGAAAGCTTAAAGGCTGATTTATTTTGAGTTATTCACATTATCAAACAGCCATGAAAAATGTTAGAAATCGACAAGGTAGAATAAAAAGAATGGCTGGAAATGATCCTTGGAATGAAGCTCTAAATTTTCCCTAGAAGAGGGCAAGCAAAGATGCTCAAAACCTGCAATAATAGCATCATTTTGCTGCTCCAAACCAGAACTAATTGTTGAAGAGTATGGCTGGAAATCACTGTCCAAACCTTCCCTAGAAGAGGGCAAACAAGGCTGCTCCAAATCTGCATCAAAGACTCCCACATGTTGCTCCAAATCTAAAATATTAGAACATGTAGATGGCTGGAAATGATAAGGGCAAATATCCTCAAAAAGTTGTTGTTCGAAGGGTTCAAAATCAACATTTTCAACACTAGAAGTATATCATAGATAGGGTCCCCTAAGGGTCTCCGACAATCTCTATCAAAACTGTGTTTTACTTCTAGGAGATCTAATCAATCATATCACATCTTTGGTCATCTTTTTTTCAAACATAGAGGAAATACATTTTCATCCAAGGGTTTGGCTTCATCATTTATTTTCTCAAAATCATCACAAGATGTTTTAAGCATTTCAAAATTTTGAGAAGAAAAACTCACTATATCCTCATCTTTATGATAAGTGGAACAAGAGGCTAGGTCTTCAACACAAATATTTTCGAGGGCTTCTCTTTTCACATGGTCTTTTCAAGGGAGTGACAAGATGTTTCTTCATCATACACTTCATTCTTAAGTTCTTGCTGTTGAAATCTAACTCTGGATGTCCTTCTTCATGATTTTGTGTTTTTTACATGGGGGGGGACCTAAGTTGTATTTTCCTAGGCAACTTTATAATGTAAAGTGACTTTGTACTTTTTCATTTAAGTGAAACTTAATAAATGAACAAAGTATTTAATGTGCACATTATTATTTTTAAAGTGAGCTTTATATGCACATTTAATGAGAGCTCTCAGGTCTAACTCATACTAACCCTTGATCAAAGTTAGTTATGGAAGTTAGGGTTTTCTTGAGAAATGAAGAGTACAAATACATGTTTAGGGAAGAGAGAAAAACACCAAGAGAGAAAGAGAAGGTTGAAGAAGAAGAAGAGAGTTTTTCCAAGAGAAGCTTGACACATTTCCCAAGAAACTCAACAGGCTTCAGCAGCACGATTTCTAAGGCAGCCTAGCTGTTCTGCACAGTTTCCAAAGCAGAATGACAGAGGCCGTACAACAGCACGATATGGCAAGTGTGGGCACAAAAATTGAAGCAGACTGGCAACATTAATTAGTCTGATTGGACCGTACGACAACCTTTATTTTGGCACGTGTGGGCACAGAAATTGAGGCAGCATTTATTGCAGACAGAGAGGAGGCCGTACAACAGCAGTTTGGCACTTGTGGGCAGACCGTACAGCTGTTAAGTGGCACATAAATCGAGACATCAGATTGTTGAACATAAGTTTTGTTAATTTGCTAGGTTTTAGGGAAAAGAAAAATTTCTGTGTAAGAGATTTCTGAATTTCTCTTTTAATAAATTCTTCTCTTTGGGTTTTCCCCAATGGGGGGTTTTGCCCTGGTCAAGGTTGACCTAATATGACTGTGTACATGATAAATGTTCAGTGCTTATGTGTTTGAAGAATTTAGCATGGGTGTTTTAATTCATTGAAGTCTGCATGTAATCTTTATAATTAAAACCTACAGTTGCTAAATGTTTGACGAAATTCCTAAAAGAGAAAATTTGTGATTTTGTCATTTTTCTTCATGGTATCAGAGCCTCTCTGAACAAGGCAGTAGGCAGACATTTGTTGCACAGTGATTTTAGTATAGGGCACAGTATTGTTGAGTGACACATCAAGTTTTGTTAAGTTCAGAAGTCGGTCTTTATTTCTGCTGAATATGTCTGGGTTAAGATTTGAAGACAAATTAGATGGTGAGTCTAACTTCTGTCCATGGAAGGAAAGAATTAAGATGTTCTTGCAGGTAGATGGACTATGGGACATAGTAGAAAGTACTCACACTAAACCAGTAGTTGTCCCTGATGCAACCACAGATACTACAAGTTATGCAACCTATAGAAAAAAGTGCATTAAAGCAAAAAAGATGATTCTTGATTCTGTCAAGGATCATGTGATCCCTCATATTGCAGGTAAGATTCATGCTCATGAAATGTGGACCTCATTGACTAAATTATATCAGAGTTCAAATGAAAACAGGAAAATGGTGCTTAGGGAAAAGTTGATGAATGTAAGAATGACTGAAACAGAAAAAGTAGCCTCTTACCTTACTAGAATCTCTCAGATCAGAGATGAGTTGAGTACAGTTGGAGAAGCTGTGACTAATGCAGAAATGGTGAGGACAACCCTGAATGGATTTTCAGGAAAATGGAACACTTTTGTGAAAGGTGTTGTGTCTAGAGAAAATCTACCTAATTGAGAAAGGCTGTGGGACAATTTCATCCAAGAAGAGATTCGTGATGAAGCTCTTGAAGGGAAATCTTCACAGGGTGAAAATAGTGAGGAAAATGTTGCTCTTGTGAGTAAGGGAAAAAGAAAGGCTAAGAAAGGTTTCAAAAAGAATCTTAGCAAAGTGAGGTGTTACCAATGCAATCAGTATGGACACTACGCTTCTAAATGTCCGGAGTAGAAAGGGAAGAATGAGAAAGATGTAGTAGCATCTGCCTCAACAGAAGAGTATGCTGCTAAATTTGAGCAAGAGTTCTCCTTGGCATCCTTTGATTCTAGTGTGGGAAGTTCCGTCTTTCATCATACTTGGATAGTTGACAGTGGGTCAACTAGACATATGACCGGGTTGTATGGTGTCTTTCAAATTACTACCGAGTTGGATTCAAGACATTTTGTGCAGACTGATGTTGACAATCCTTAGGTAGCAGTATGGGGTGTTGGAACAGTGCGGTTCCAACTGGACCTTGGAGAGGTTTGGAGGTGCATGGGGTCCTATTTGTTCCTGGGATGGGAGTCAACAAACTCTCAGTTTCATCCCTGGAGGATGACGGATTTGGAATGATGGTCAGGTCTAGACATGTCTTCCTCTATCGATTGGAAGATCCATTTGGTACCACTATTCTTCTCGGAGATAGGAGGGACAGGTTTTATGTACTGTGGGGACAGGTTGTGTATCCAGGATCAGGCGGTTGGTTATGCGAGACAGATTGTGAGGATGGAGCAGAAGCTGGAGTTGATCAGCTGATATCTTCAGATGAAGAGAGTGGATCTCTTTAGAGTACTGGCAGGAGGCTCAGCCAGTACAATGATTGTGAGTAGATACTGGAGGCTCAGGTAGAGTCTCAGGGTTTAGAGTTTCAGTTTGTATTTAGACACTTATCTTCGAGGCATATTCCAGAGTAGGAGGGAGCTGTTGCAGGGAATAGGGGCTCAGATGATGGAGATATAGTTAGTGTTAGAAGGACCTCCCTCGTTAAGAGGGAGTGTTGAAATTTAACTCTGGATGTCCTTCCTCATGATTTTGTGTTTTTTACATGGGGGGGACATAAGTTGTATTTTCCTAGGCAACTTTATAATGTAAAGTGACTTTGTACTTTTTCATTTAAGTGAAACTTAATAAATGAGCAAAGTATTTAATGTGCACATTATTATTTTTAAAGTGAGCTTTATATGCACATTGAATGAGAGCTCTCAGATCTAACTCATACTAACCCCGATCAAAGTTAGTTATGGAAGTTAGGGTTTTCTTGAGAAATGAAAAGTACAAATACATGCTTAGGGAAGAGAGAAAAACACCAAGAGAGAAAGAGAAGTTTAAAGAAGAAGAAGAGAGTTTTTCCAAGAGAAACTTGGCACATTTCCCAAGAAACTCAACAAGATTCAACAACATGATTTCCAAGGTAGCCTAGCTGTTCTGCACAGTTTCCAAAGCAGACTAACAGAGGGCCGTACAACAACACGATTTGGCAAGTGTGGGCACAAAAAATCGAGGCAGGATGGCAACATTAATTACAGTCTGATTGGACCGTACAACAACTTTTATTTTGGCATGTGTGGGCATAGAAATGGAGGTAGCATTTATTGCAGACAGAGAGCAGGCCGTACAACAACAGTCTGGCATGTGTGGGAAGACCGTACAACTGTTAAGTGGCACAGAAATCGAGACAACAGATTGTTGAAGATAAGTTTTGTTAATTTGCCAGGTTAGGGAAAAGAAAAATTTATGTGTAAGAGATTTCTGAATTTCTCTTTCAATAAATTCTTCTCTTTGGGTTTTCCCCAATGGGGGTTTTGCCTTGGTCAAGGTTGACCTAAAATGACTGTGTACATGATAAATGTTCAATGCTTATGTGTTTGAAGAATTTAGCATGGGTGTTTTAATTCATTCAAGTCTGCAAGTAATCTTTATAATTAAAACCTACAGTTGCTAAATGTTTGACGAAATTCCTGAAAGAGAGAGTTTGTGATTTTGTCATTTTTTTTCACTTGCCCTAGAATGACACACTTCTCTTTAGCAAACTCAACCAAGTATAGCAATGATTCTTCTTGAGCCTTAATCTCACTTAAGAGAGTCTTTGAAGGGTTCTTCTCATATTCTTGCATCATACCTTTCATCTTAAATTTCTTTTCTTTACAAATATGAACCCAAATAGAGGCATCATGCACTCCTTCCCATTGATCATCTATATCCATCCATGATTCTTGAAAAAATATGAGGAAAGCACAAAGTGAAGATATCTTCTTTAGAAAAAGATTGTAATACCATTCCCTTGCATACTTCGTTATAGAAAGAGCAAACATCTTCATAATTTCATCTTCACGAACCGAATTATGCTCTACTATAAAATCAATGAAATTTGCAACAATGAATGGAGGTTCATAACCATGCTTTCCATAGAATCTAGGAGCATGCTTTTCCATAAATCATTTTGGCATTCATGTGGAAATCCTGGAATGCATGAGAAGTCTAAAGGACCAAGCAATTCATCCCATTCTTTGCAAGATAGAGCCATACTTCAAGTCTGAAATTCACACATAATCTTTCATAACAATGCATGTAGTGGAGTCGCCAAGTTAAGCCTCTAGTTTCCTTCAAACTTATTGAGTGTGCTCTCCTAAACACCCAACAATAATCTTTAATATTTGTAAGGAACAAGGACTTCATTCCTTCGTGATTTGTTAGATGAGATTTCTAAAATATATTCATTAAATTTATCTCACCAAGGGGTTGAAGTATAAGATTTATCTAGAAACAACTTTGTCCACGACAATGATGCCAAAATGTCGTGCCACAAAAATTGGCACCCCTAAAGTGCAAGGTCCTCACTAGGGTGTAGCTATGTGCAACTATGGAAGTAGTGCCATTGTCACCTTAGCAAATACTTCTCTTCACTTTAGTGACTTGAGAAGTCACAAGGGGGGTATCCCTATAGGCAACTAAGTGTCAAGAGATAAGTCACATTACTTAGATTGTTGGTGGATGATGGTTCAAGAGTTAATGAGAATTGATGAGTTAGAAAATCCCAAAAGAAATTAAAGATTCCAAAATTATGCCAACTCAAACATTTGCTATAATATATATGAACCATTAGCCATTGATTGCAAGTAGAAGATAACCATTGAATGAGAGTAACCAAAACCTTAAGTGAATTTGCCAAGAGATAAACAATAATCTTGTTACCTAAAGAATAGACCAAAAAATGTAAAACAAGGAGTTAAAGATAACCATAGTAGTTCATCCCATTAAACATTGGTGATCTAAATGAGATTGTTGTTGTAGTTTAAGTTGAAATAACTAAAAGTAAAACAATATGAATTCCTTTAAACCAATAGGAAAGATAGTGGAACCATTAGATGTGCTGATTTAAAGAAATAAAATTGGTTGCAAGTGAATCTAACTATAAGTTAAGGAAATATAACTTATTGGACCACAATAGAGTAGTTAATTCGAGAAATACACTCACAATAAAGTGAAATTGTTAATTAACCTTAGTGATGGAGCTGTGATAATGTGGTTAATAACAATAAAATTTTTCAACAACTTTGATAAATGAAGTTAAATGCCAAAGTGCTGAAAAAGACAAGTAACTAATTGTTTGGAATGCAAAGAATAAAATGTGTTTAGTTACTTGAATATGTCCTTAGATTTCAGATCTAGTAGGTGCAAATGATTGTGTTAATGAACCATGTAACATAACGCAAAATCTGAAAAATGGATTAGACAATTTGTTTAAGAGTGTTAAAAACATTGAAAGGAAAATAACTAACTCTAAAACAATTATAGGTTTAGCCCAATCTAAAAGATAAATGAAATGCATTAATTTGAGCTAAGCAAATATAGAATTTCAATTAACATTAATCTCACATTAATTTAGTTTGTAACCAACAAACAAAAAATTACCATAATGTAAGATTTACCCATGGAAATAACGTATACTTTAATAATGAAGTGCGGTCCTCAAAGAGGGTTTGATTTAGTTATCTTTTCCCCAATCTCATGCATGAGATAAAATTAAATCCCCAATCTCATGTGTGAGATAAAATTAAATTCCAGATTTTGAAACAAAGAAGAACTATAAAGGAAAATAAATTATTTGAGTGGCTAAAAGAAAGAGTTGAGCTTCTGGATGAGTGCCGAGTTGCTTGAGGAAAGGGCGTGGAGTCATAAAGGAAGCAATAGAGATTTGGTGATCAAAGAGTAGGAGAGGGTAGCATGGCTCAAGCCCTTGTCCTAATCTTCGATAACCAAATGAGATTTCTCTTCAAACTTAATGGAGAACTCAAGAGTCGAAAACACTCCAAGTTAACTTCCATGCAAAGTCTAGAAATTCCACTACAAGAACCAATATATCGTGAACTGAAAATAAAGTTAGTAAGTAAAACAAGCTAAACTTTGAGTTGAGATTACCTGAACCTTGTCATGCATAGTTCATCGTTTGAAGAAATATTCCACACTTAGATATTAAATGCTTATATCTTCAATCTACTTCTACATTATTTCCCAAATATACTAATTACTAACACAAATAAAATAGACACAAGGGTAGCTAGGGAAACTTTATCCTCCAAGTTCTAGCTAAAGATAACAATGAGAGGAGTCTCTCTTATAGATGAGAGAGTTGCTAAATCCTCTAAAGAAAATATTAAAATATGTACATGACATGGTAAAAAATAGCAACCCTAGATCCAAAACCCTAACCTTTTTGACCATGTGAGGGGTGGCACACCACTAGAGAGAAATAATTTATGAAGTGAAATACATCTCAGTGAGTTAGAATGCTCTAGAAGATACGGTCAAGATGAGTAACTGCTAAGGATAAAACCCTAGATCTTGACCAATGAACTACTACTATATGTAATGAACTCATGACAAGTCAAAACTAACAACTCTCTCTGCAAGATAAGTGAACTAAAGAGAGGAGCGCCCCACTAAGTCAAGTCAAAGTGATGGATGCTCCAAAATAAAGTGGCACTATGGACCACAAGAATAATCAAACCATGATAGAAAATGCCTCGAATGTTGGAGCACTCCACTAGAAGATGATGCCAAGTGTCCCAAGGGTCCAATAGACAACAAAAACCCTAGAGTGCCTGTCTAGAAGATGTGCAATCAACTCCTCAAGTGTGCAAAAGGTCCAAAAGACGGTCAAACCTCATGGCAACTTATCCAGATTCCAAGCCATCAATATATCATGAAAAAGGGTTGGCTCTTTCACACGTTCCAGTATGCCTTAAGCCTCCCATGTGTGCATGAAGAGGGGGGGCACACCACCTAGGAGGGAACATGAAAAAACTATAGAGAAATCAAGTGTTAGACCATATATGATATGACTTAGGAAAATACTATCTAATATGCAAACATTAACATAAAAGGCTTTCAAGTGCACTTTTCTAATTAACCCACTCAGTTTTCATTAGTTATCCCATTAACCTTAGAATTACCATGGTGCAACTATAATTGATCTAGATTTTCATGTTACACCCCTAATAAGTGCGTTTCCTAAGTTTCTAAGCAAGGTGAAGGTAATGAAACGAGTGTGATGTTAGGGAAAGGTGTTCATGAATTAACTATCATAGGAATTTGTTTGAGTACTAGTTCTATCCCTTAGCTTTCAAGAGCTAGGGGTTGATGATTTATCTTCCATATGTGTACCTGTTAGGGGGTAACAGGACCCTCTTTATCAAAGGGTCTTTTGCCTATTTAGCCAATCATCCTCTCTGTCCTCCAGGCAATATATGCCTTCATCTCCTTTGAATTTGGTCATGTATGTGATTAAACTCTGCCAATTTGATTCTGTACTGGGATTTTCTTTATTGTTGAAGAGTGTCATTTCTGGAGAGCCATGTTTTCCAATAAACCATTCTAGGTAAACCTTCCCAGATTTCCTTGAGCAAAGTTTTCTTTTCTAAGAGTTCCAGGGTCTCTCTATGCCCATTACCACAGGAGATAAAGATTTGTGGTATTGTGGTTTTTATCTCATGGAGGAGAAGTTGCCAAGGCCCAAACCTCTTTAATGAACTTGCACTTAATGAAGATGGGGAGAGAGGATTCTTCACTTCCTTTGCACAACCCACATGTGAAAGGTCTAAAAATGCATTTTTTTGATAAAATCTCCTCCGCTGTAAGGGGTTTGTTATGTGACCTCATCCAGAAAAATGAATTGATCTCAGGAATTGATTCTTTTAACCAAATCTGGCTTCAGTTATATCATTTTATTCTAATTCTGTTTTGGGACTATTGCAGGGTTGTGTATCCTTCTTAATACTATATACTGTAGACTTGTAAGGACCTCTCCATAGAAGAGTATCCTTCAGGTGAGACTGTACTAGGGAAACACCTTTGAGGGCTGTAATTAACACTTTCCAATCTTTCTGTAGAGCAACAGGGAGTTCTGGAGGATGAGTCCAACCTCTGCAGAATGAAGGAGCCCCTTTACCCCATAGAGATAAGTTGGCCAAAGTCTGGATGTTTTTTGAGGTTATCCACTGCCTGAGATTATAAAAATATGTTCTGTTCGTAATGGCTTAGAAGCCATAATACTATAATACCATAATTTTGAATAGATTTCCTACTTCTGAAGTTCCGAGTGCTGAGATAAATGTTCCTCGATGAGTTTAAATGAATGCTTCATTATTTGAGAGCCTTCAGAAATAGGGTTCTAATGATCAGAAAGTCTGAATCTGTCACATTAGTTGCAATTCTTTTTTAATAGGACCTCTTTCCACCAAGTTGGTTCTCCACTCTTTCTTCCCAGGTATCTGCCTAGGGCTTCTGCCAAAATGATGTACAAATATAGTGATAGAGGGCATCCTTGCCTGATACCCTTGAGGTCATAAATAATTTTGTCAGATGCCCATTCACAAGAGGAGCCACCCATGGGTTATCAACACATGCTTTCACCCATGACTGAGATGAAGTTGAAGGTGGGTGGTTTGTCCTACTGAGATGAGGCAATTGCAACAATATTCTCCTTATCCTATTTACAGATGACCTCAAAGTCATAGGCTTGGAGATGGTCAATGCACTTCTCTTGCTCCTCTGTGAGAGTATCCTGTATTAACAAGTGCCTCAAGCTGAGGTGATCAATGCTAAAAGAGAACTTATTACTTAGGAGTATTTGATGCCACTTGGTTATTGCTTGAAGTATGGCTAACATTTCATTGTTGTCTGTGGATGTGTGCCTTTCTCTGGCATTAAGCTTTCGACTTTCACAAGGAGCGAGTCTATTATCCTGTAAGAGT
Source organism: Larix kaempferi (assembly GCA_027924585.1). NCBI lineage: Eukaryota > Viridiplantae > Streptophyta > Pinopsida > Pinales > Pinaceae > Larix > Larix kaempferi. Next base: position 9,301,141 of record BSBM01000264.1, read on the forward strand.
ACTACACCAAGCCCAAACACATAAGAATCATACTCAATGATGAAGAGCCAGGGGAAGTCGGGGGTAGTGAGCATTGGTGCTGAAGAAAGGGCTTCCTTTAGGCTCTCAAAAGCTTGTTCCTTTTGCCCATCTTTTTCAAGAGTCAAAATGATGAGCAAGAATAGAGTAATTACAAACAACTCTGCAGTAGGAGCTTGTTAAGCCCCAAAATCCTCAGGTTCTTGAGGATCGTAGGCCCTAGCCACTATTGAATGGCTTAAATCTTTGCAGGATCTGTATGAATACTCTCTGTAGAGATATTATGGTCAAGATATTCTAGGGAAGTCTTAGCAAATTCACACTTGGATTCTTTTGCATAGAGCTTATGTCGTGCTTTAGATGTTCTGTTGATGTTCTACGATATATGAGTATATCATAAAAGAAAACTAGCACAAACTTTTGGAGATACGTACCCAACATCTTGTTTATTAAGGCTTGAAATGTAGTAGGAGCATTACAAAGGCCGAAAGGCATCACTTGAAATTGCAGGTGGCCCCAATGAGTCTGGAATGCAATCTTCTCTTGGTCCTGGAATTGTATTGGTATTTGGTAGTAGCTTGAATAGAGGTCACTCTTAGAAAAAAATGTCATCGTGTAGCTCGTCCATCAAATCATTACTGCAAGGTAGTCCATTAATAGTGATCTGATTAAGTGCTTTGTAGTCCATTACAAAAGCGGTAAGAAACATCCTTTTTCCTCACTAAGACAATATGGATGGTGTAAGGCCTCTTCCTAAAAGAGTTTTTATCCCAACTTCCGAAAGTTTCTCCACAAGCCGTTTCAAACTCAAATGTTTGAAAGGTTCATATCGTTAGGGGCAAACCATTGTTGGACCTTTGGTGGGGCCCAACACAATAACATGTTCAATACCCCTGTTCGATGGATTTTTTGCAGGCATCTTTTGGAAGACCACCTTATACCATCGGAGTAAGGTAGTGAGGCTCAGAGCATAAGTTTGCTAAGGAGGATTTACCTCTAGAGTTCATACAGTACAAGTGAGCCATGAAACCAGAGTGCCCCCTTCAAAAGTTTAGAGTTTTGGTCCACAATCTGGGTACTTTTAATTGGTAGTCCTTGGAGAGTGACTTTACTACCATCTTGGTGAAAAGAGAAGAATATTTCCCAAATGGTTAGTGGAATAGGTCCTGTTGTCACATCCATGGTAGTCGGGCTACCATGATTGCAGACCAGTTCCTACTATATTTCTGAGCCAGTCCTTTACATGTTTTGCACGAGATCAGTTGATGATGAGCAGCATATTGATGGTCACTCTCATGTATTCAGTGGATCCAGAGCTTATATATTTCACAGTCTCATGTCGGGACTGAGCCTCATGACCCCAAGTTGATGACTGAGTTTGCCATTCTTCTATCATCCAGAGCAGATTGATGATAGTGCCCATGGTATATTCATATGCAGTGCTTCAGTATGATTCAGATGTTCAGATCAGAGATTCAGGTATATCATCCAGTAGGTATATGGTTTGTGCATTGGGACTGTTGATGTGCTCTTTTCTTTATCTTGGTAGTTTTGACTGGGTATATGATGGTTGTTTATTGGCGATATTCTATATTGTTCTTACTGTGCTGTTTAGAGTAGAGGTGATTCAATTACTATGAGTAGGAGATTCTTGTGTATACTCATTGGTCATGCCCTTTTTCTTATAAGTATGGACTTGGTCATTCCCTTGGTAGGGCTTTTGCTAGTCATGGCATCATCAACCACTTTCCCATCCATCCGTTATTTTCCAGTCTTGATTTGATCCCAATTTACACCTTCACTAGTGATCTTGAGGACTTCCCCCACCTAGACCTCTTTGTTGGATAGATTCCATGTTTACTTTGTGTCTCTGCTCTAGAGTGTGTGATTCAAGTCACAGTGATTGTTCTCCTTTAGTCCTCAAAACCAAGTATGCCTACCAACAATGTTGCTAAACACTAAAGCATTGGAACTTAAGTGTGTCGTATTCTAAACAGATGCTAAGTTAGCAAAAACAATGTTTTTAAACACTACTACATATATCTATATTAGCTAGTTAGTAGCCAAAGGACGAGCACTCATCCTTGTATGATGTAAGACCGTTTGCCTCTATAGGGAAACAAGGTGGTCACTCCATCGCACCTATGGACGGTGGCGGGCAATGGAGGTCATACCGAGTCATATCTGATGCCTAGAAGGCTATTCAGGGCACTTGCCTTTGGAGGTTGGCTAGTGAAAATCTTTAAATTGAATTAAATGCTAAATCTCAAAGTGCATAAAGCTGACAACAATTCAAATTTGCTATAAAGGTTGCTTGTCTAGAGTCTACTGGAAGTAGTCTCATCACTCTACCCATTTGTGAGACACCGCCATCCCCTATGTGTTTCTCTCTCCAGCATATGTGTAGGTGGTCTTCCCTTATTCCCTTATCCGAGAGGTCACAGTGTTGAGGTTGTCAAGTCACTCCCCTTAGCCTAGCCTTGTTATTCCACATTCACCCATAACTAGCAAATTGACCAAGTTTGTAAATGAGTATACACTATACAGTGGAGGTTCTTGCTTATAGTAGTTGGTTACTTTGATCTGGACTTATTATTGCTATTATATCTACATGTTAGTGCCAATTAAACATCATTTTATATTTTGGTCTTACTACTAATATAATTAAAGGAACATATCTCATCCATTTGTACTTGCAGCATCAGTTATTTATGGTATGGATCACTATTTTGATCATTCTTGACTTGGTCAACCCAGTTTGACCAAGTCAACCGCAGGATACGGGATGAGTTTGGCCGACAGTGTTCGATATTGATTATTGATGGCCCCTTGGTGCCCATTAGATGGTTCTATGCTTCGGACAGTGGTTTCAGATGATGGTTTGTGTTATTATTTATTATTATCAGCAACTACAGGCCATTATTTTATTATTCCGGACATGGATGAGCTTACAGATGATTCTCTTGATGCTCACATGGTGTATGAGTACTCATTCCTAGAGAATTTGGGCATTTTGAGTTCATTGGCACACTCAGTTATTAGTTTCGGGCACTCACAGGTTATGATATTGTTAGATTACCACTTTACATCAGTTTTCCATGTAAAAATGGCTTGTATAACACTTTCAAAGATTATTTATTTTCTCCTAGGGTGCTTCTGAGGGGATATGGGGTCTAGCCAGTCGTTATTACCATATTCCCCTATTCCCAGACATTTTGGTGCCCAGAGCACGTGGCAGAGAGTTACAGGCATTTTTTAATCTTTCAGAGGTGGTTTTCCAACAGTAAATAATAAAGAATTGGCTACTATGGAAATCGATTTGGCCAAATGAGGCAAGGAAATGGCATGAGGTTTGATCAGAGACTTGTTATGATGCTTCCCACACCTTCCGGCACAGTCTACAGCTTCAGTGGGGTCCACATGTCCTCCTTATCATCAGTTGGGGGTTTTTATTGTATTATTGGGGACAACACATCCTAGTGACTTTAGTCACTTATTGATGTATGTTATATTTAATGTAGTTGGGGCATTAGTCTAGTGAAGATATATTATCTCCTAGACCCCCCCAACATGTTGTATGTTGTGTTTCCTAGTCACTTAATGTCATATGTCCCCCTCTAGGGCATCATTGAGGAAACACGTCCCCCTCTCTTTGAGTGATCCATGTGTTATGATTCCGGCTCATCTTAGCCGTTGATTATTATTGATGTATCTTATGATCTCCACCACTCATTTAGAAAGTGGTTAGGGTTTTGGTCTCTCTCACTCCTATTTAAAGATGAGACCCCCCCATTGTAAAAGGGACTCTTGGCTCTGGAACAAAGGAATAAATATATATTTTTGCAAATCTACTTCGTTTGCTTTGATGAATGTTCTTGTATATGATTGGAATACCTTTCTTTTGGACATCCGAGTAAATTTAGTTTGATTTCATTACATTTTTGTGGGGGCCGAATTCATCTGCTACAGGGGTGTGATTTTGCTTGAGGAAGATTGTGAGGGTTTTCTGCATCTATTCGTTTGGGCAAAGTTGCTCGTCTTTCAGGGAGTAACAAATTGTGAATTGTTTCCATTGATGTTACTGTCTTTTAGATTCTTTGCATGGTTTCTTTTCCATTTGTAGACAAATCTAACTTGAGTTGTTTGATTCTGCAGGTTGAAGAGGGCGCACTACCTCCTTGGACCCACATGCACTAGCTTGAAATCAACTGGATCTTGCCCGAAATTGTAACCGATTGTCAGGATCATCAATGTACTTGGCGACCGCAAGCATTTGAGGTAAGATCTACAAGGTACGTATTGATTTCCATTACTTCTATCCAATTGTCATTTAAATTTACAAGTTTAAAACCCTCGTTTTGTAGATCTGATAGATTGGCGATTATTTGTACTTAATAACTGAAACCCAAGTCTAAAATAATCAGAAAACCTTAGGGACCAAGTTTGGTGAAAATCCAACTCCATTTACCCCTTGATCTAGGCACTGGCCCTCTCTAAGGCAATTTGCACTCCTTGGTTTTTTAGTCATTTTCCAGATCTATCAGCTAGGTGGTGTTAGTTTGGCCTCAAACCTTTAGATCTATTACCTAGCCACCATCCTAGTGTCCTTCCATGCTTAAATCTCACTAAGTGGGCCCACCTCACTCTAATTTGCTTAAACCCTAGGTGGATCTCACTTGGGTCTTTTAGATCGACACTAGATCTACTTGTTTAACTTCAATGGTGGCACATTTATCAGTGGTTGAGAAATCATTTCTTATCTAAGCCTCCTCAACCAAGCCCTAACTCCTAAAGCCACTTATCTTTCTTAGATCTAGATCCACTTACTCTTGATCTCATTTCACATCATCCTAGAGCGCCTTGAGTAGGTTCGCTAGCCTTCATAGGTTGGCTAGGGTCTCCCCCTTGATCTTGCTCCGGCTTGATCTAAAGTGACAAGTGCCCGTTCGGTGTGACAACCTCTGTATCCAGTGGTGAATGAGGCCCTTGCAAGTGTCACCGGTCTAGCTGTCGTCCTCTACTGTTCTAGATAGGATCCATTAGTTGGCAGCTACACATTGTGTGATAACAGGTCCCTATGGAAATAAACCATTGAATACCTGTTACCCCCAGATTTGTGCAAATTTGGAGGGTTAAGAACCAATTTATTTCATCTAGCTAGTATTTAGATTTATTCGAGAGAGACAACTTTCATAGGTCAGAGATTGGTTCCCACAAGGTTTAGAGGCAGGTTGATTCAATGCTATGATCTAGGTTTAGAGTTAGAGACATGTCATAGGGTTTTCATTAGTATTGGAGGAGATGTCTATTTTTAGCAATTTTCCTATGTTTTAGGAGATATGAATTCGAAGGTTCGCACACCAGAGATGATCATATTTTTGGCATCCTTGCGAGCTCATGATTCCAATAAGATTTTTTTGCATGACATGCGAGATACTTCAATTTTTAGCAATTAGGGTTTCCGTTGCATGGCACATTCATGGGCATGCAAACTATCTCCTATTTTTTAGTTGTGAGCCATGCATGCGTGATATGTGGCATCAGTACATGCGCAACATGTGGCATCAATGCATGTGCAACATGTGGCGGTCTCTCATTGTGACAAGTGGCAAAATTAGAGAGCATGTAGGAGACTGGAGTGAACTAAACTTGAACAAGGTGCATGCATGAGAATTGCTCCACTTAACTCAGCCATGCAATGGGTTGAAGAAGACGAGGTCAAGGGTGAAGTGCACGAGGTCGAGTTTAGTTCAACTGGGCACTTAACTCACGCATGAGATAGAGGAACTCCAGCATAAAGGGGATGTATTCTCTCTTATTCAGTTTCTTCTGGAGAGGCCTTCCCTCTTCACATGTCAAATCAGTTAGTGGGAGGCGGCGCATTAGGGTCTCTAGGCCAAGCTATTTAGTGACGTTTTAGGAAAAGAAGAAGGTCAAAATTTCTTCTTAGTAGTGACAACAACTGCTCCTCTGTTCTTTTCCATTTCTCTATTGGCTTCTTTATTTCTATGCAGGGATCATCACTAGATCAACTTTGTAACTCTCTATAGTGGAATCAACCTTTTGGCTAATGCAAAGTAGAGTTTGACTATGCTATTATTCTAGCTCTTTTTGATTCGTTGGTGCATTGATATATTTTGTGTATGGGATTTTAGAAGTAATATGCCTTTATTTTGATAATTAGCTATCATTTAGAGCGTTTTCTCCCATTCATTTACATTTAAAACTATTGCATGTGGGAATTTCCACCACAAAAACTCAAAAACTATTTATCTCTTTGGTAAATTAATTGCAAGCCAAAGATCATTATTTGTTGCTGTTATATTGGTTTTTGTTGCATTTTATAAGCTGGACAACAATATACAAAGACTAGGGACACCCACCTGAGGTTAGCATGCACCCACCTAAACGAAGAGGAGATTCATCGGTGACAAATGAATCAATTTTCCTGAGTTGTACTAATTTCCATCTCTTTTTAGAGGTCTAAATCGCCATTTCAAGTGCGGAAATTAGTGCTAACAATACCCAAAAGACAAGCTATGCTTCCAATATATGTGACACAAAAGTATTCTTTAGCCTCAAAGGATATTTTGTGAATACACACCTTGTGCATCACGTCTTCACACTGAAAATATTTGTGCTTTGGGACATTGATGGGAAAGTGTTCAAAGGTATCAAGATGGAGTCTCAAATGCTTATCGTGTTTCATATCAAGGATATTGAGTGTACTGCCAGGATCGACCATAGCAAGGACCCTTTGTTTTTTGATATAGGCATAAAACTTGACAATATCTATTATCAAGTTTGCCCAACCCAGTTGAGGGTTCTACTATTTCCAATGGTGGAGGAGATTGATCTTGTGGACTGGAATCATTATTTGGTTTGTCAGGAAGAGCATCCTCTGCAGGTTCTTCAAAGTCAGATTGGTTTATGTCTTTGCGCATTAAATGTTTTTGAGTATTGTAGACTTGACTCTGAAACCAAGGTTGAGAGAATTTATGGCATAGGCTTGATGGTGATAGATTAAGGATTTGGGTGTGATGATGGCTTGGCACTTTGATTTGTGGTATTTCAAACTTACCCTCTTTCTTGGCTTTTCTATCATATGTATATACTATAACACCTTTTACTAGATCCAAGTATTTTTCTCTTAATAACTTCACCTTTAAGTCTTTGTTCTTCTAGCTATAGTAATGGCCTTTTCCAAAGAGTAAGGTTTAAACATTCTTACCTCCGTTTGAATTTTTGTCCTGAGGTTTGAGGCAAGGATGACTAAGTACCAGATCTACAAAGACTTGGGCCTTGGACTCCAAAATTGGGATCTTATGATTGTATTTTTTGATTGATATATCCTTTTGGAACAAGGCATGAGTCGAACATCCTAAGGCTTGTTGATGCACAACTTAGCATCCCAAGAAGTTGGACAAGATGATCAGCTACTAACTTGACCCAACTATAAATTTCCTACCTAACATGTCGCTACCAATAGGAAATCTGCCGCTTTAGGCTTCTTGGACCTAACAATGAATGAGTTTAGATTATCCATGGGGGAGACCCTGGCCAGGCTTTTGCTTGAGGCTATCTTTTAGGACAACTTCAAGTATACACCTAACATTGATTTTAGAAGAGGTGCCTAAGGGGTAAGCAAAGGTGGAAGCTAACAACACTCTAGGCTAAAGATGAATTAGAATAATTAATGTTCAAAGTTAAGCAATTACACCATTAAGCATTAATCTCATGATAACATCATTGCATATGAAATAATAACGCGCAATCATGAAATAAACAAAAGCATGATACAATGAATTAAATAACCATGTGGAGCATATACATCAATGAATAGGATTCATAACCATGAAATTGAGTAGTAAAATATTCCCCCCAAAGCCCAGGCTTGAGATAAATAGGTTTTAGGATACCTAAGGGGTTCTCGATATACTCGATGGTACGTGGGTTCTAATTACGTGATCAAAGTCTGTCTAATGCAATACTAATCGCATGAGGTACCAAAGAGAGTAAGAGTGGTGGCCAACACGACATCCAAATATCCAGAATCAATCGTATGCACTTTTAGCATAAAAGCTATCAAACCAACTGTTTTCATATGAGTATGATTCCCTAGCCGTAGGTTTAAATGCATAACGATAGATCTTTGCTGATATCTTTATAGACACTGAAACACGTCTTCTATCCAATAATGAGATCCAAATGATGTATTCCAACGATCATTGATTAGCAATAAAATCAATGTACCATGTCATTTAGATAACATTAAAAGAAATATACCATGTAAACATTGTAATGTCATCCACAAGATTGTACTTGAAAGATATGAGATTAGCACTAGAGCAATATTAAACAAGTCCAGTAATTAACTTATTAGGTGTATGTGATTAAGAGCACAATGGACTTGAAAATAGCACCATCAAGTCATTCGCCATCATAGCAAGATCATTATCCACATAAGCAAAAGAACTTGCAACATTAACTTTAAAATGACATCATATCATATATTAGTCACTAGAACTCAAATTATTAATGTGTGGATTAATACTTTAGGTGTTTGGAGAAGGTGATGCTTCTCTTAAAATCAATATTATCAGAACCGACGCGGTTTTGAGAAAACCGGCCGGTCCAATTGGTTCCGACACCTTTCTAGGCCAATCGTCAAAGTACAAAACCGACTGGTTTCGATAAGGAACTGATCGGTTTTCTCAAAACTGGTCAGTTTCGTACAATCTTGCTGTGGGGGCCTTTAAAACACGTTTTAATTTTCTTTTAATAAAAAACAAAAAAGGCCTAGTTGGTGAGGGGGAATTAACCTAATGCCCCTACTAACCTTATAAAAGGAGGTTCCCACCTTCCTTTTCAATCACAATCATTATTTGGATTTTCTCTTTTATTCATTTGTACAGTTCAGGGTACGGCCTGTGGTACGGTGTTTTGTTTGGTGGTTTGGAAGACTGAATGCACTGGACAATGGATAGCTTCCAAGTGTTGCTCTCTGATCAAGGCTACAAGGCTACAAGGCTGTTGTAGGTGGGTTGCATCGATGTAGATGATGACTTTGAGTCCGAGGACTCAAAATCCAGATAATTCTGATTTATGATTACTATTAGATTGTAGAGTCTAGAGTCTAGACTATAGTCATATGCTTATATTTTGACTTTAGAGGTCATTTATAGCCTCTTTGTTGATGTACTTTGCTTCAAATATGGATTACACTCGATGCGATTTTGGTTTTATACTCTCTTGCTATATACATGAGAAACTTTGCATATTTGTGTATAATGGTTTGAATTCACATGTATGCACACACACACACATATATATATATAATTGAAAATATAAATATTTTATGTATTTTTGCTCAACCTGTTTTTGTCCGGTTACGGGTCCTGGGGTCGGCCAGTTCCACCATTGGTCTGGTTCTGATAACATTGCTTAAAATTTGGATTACTAGATCTTACAAATCAATGTGCGATAAACCATCAAATGAATCATACACCATAAGGCATTTGGTGTACCATTAGGGTATGCCAATGATTGAAATCACTCTAACACAGCCCTAAAGCCACCTCTTAAGAGTAAATCAGATTATGAGTTAAATCCACCAATGTGCATATGCCAAGCAAGTATAAGATCAAGCTATTGATCAAGTTACTCCAAGCACTAAGTCAATGATTAAAATCACTTTAACAAGTGCTTGTGATAACTACTAAGATCAAATGAATATAATCCTTGAAGCAATTAGATGTTGTTATAGTCCACTTTATTAAAGTAAGAACAGACCTGAAGGATAACCCATGAATGAGTGATATGTCATAAGTAAAATCTGCCCTTGAACAGTAAATAGAAAGGTAGCTAATAGGTATGCAAAATGAGCCAGACTTGAGTGAGATCTCTTTGGCAAACATTGAAAGATTATAATGCCTCTTAATAAGCCAAATGCAAACTCAGATCTTTGCTGTCACAATTGAGGGAGGGTGCCGAATTTGCTTGTGGGTTAAAAACAGAGTATAGGTCTACAAACTTAGAAAATAGAACAACAGTATGGCATCACTCAATTAATGATTGAAAAATCAGAATAAGGTTCAACATTAACCCAGAAACAGTCATTCAAACTTGATTTGAAAAGGTATTAAGGTCTTCCAAGGAGGCCGAATTAGTGAAGTCAATTATCATGAAATCTTGCCAAGTATTTGAAATAGATTTTATTTCCCTTACTGTCACAACCTGCAGAATGGAGAAGGCCGAGTAGTGTGGGTGTGTATGACAGTCCACCAATGGATCAGATTGATCTCAGATTTGCTCTATAATGTTGCTAAAGAATGCCACTTCAATGCCTTCAGCTACACAGTATGAGGACAGATCTGCAACTTTCAGTTCTGTAAAGCCCCCAACCAACAGATGAAAGATCATGAGGGCCGAATAGGCCTTCTTCAAGCAATATAGCAGAATTTATGTTAATAGAGGGTATCCAAATGCAAATATTCTGATAATTTTATAATCCTTCAAATGAAAATTTTAATGGGGTATAACCGTCAAGATAGGAGGGCTGGATATGTCTTCCCTTGCAACTATTTGTTGAGTATAACCTTCAAGATGAAATTTTTTAGTGTTATATTAAATTCTTTCAACCATAGTGAACTTGGGAAGGTTGAAGTGAAATTCCTCCAATCTTCACACAAGGTTGAAGTAAAATCAAACTTTAAATTCCACACTAAAATTTGAAATTAAAACCAACACGCAAGGGTTAAATCTTCTATTGAATGTCACTTGTGAAAAATAAAAGATACTTGGATCTTTCTCAAGAAGCTTCTAAATCACTGGTTTAAGAGAGAGAGAGAAAGCGTATTAGGGTTTAACAAAAACAATTCCAGCATTTTCTCCCTTCTACAAAGTTTCTCTTCATGTGATTTTCGAAGTACCTGCAAAATTTGAGAGAAGATTTAGTAATTAAGTGGAAGAAAATTTGAGAAAAAGAAGTGAAATGCCAATGCAATAATTAGACCAGTGCCTAGTTAGATTTATTGGGCCAAGAATGGAGTGAAGGAACATGTAAGGAGTTGAATAAAATTTGCAAGATCCATTGAAGGGAAGGCCACCCAGTCCAATCGTATGGCCACCCCAAGGAAGCTTTGAAACCCCAAATGAACTTGATAACCTGGATCCTAAGGCATGAGTGGTAAACACAAACTTCACTCACAATAGTTAGAAATGAAATTCACCATCCAGTATTTATCCAAGCAATAATAAAATGCAAGGGCAAGAAGGAAGAAAACATTCAATTCAAACCCTAAGCTAGAATCTGGATTACCATTACTTAAACAAAGAACAAGATCACCTTGATAGTAGCTTATCCTCCTCCTCACAATAGCTTAAGCATCCAACAAGACCCAACAATCCAACCAAGACAAGAGCCAAAAATTAAAAAGAGAAAAAATTCTTTATTCCTAAAAATTTCGACCCCTTGGAAGGAAATCGTCCCACCTTTTATAGGCTCAAGGGGGACTTTCCAACCCTAGATGAGGTCCAAAAGAGGTTACAAAAATTAGTTATATGATGGATGATCCTGAGGTGGTCAAGCCGTGCATCAATGGCCTAGACCCATCCTCACATAAAATAATATTACATTGAAGTGAAGTCGTTGGCCTTAGGAGGACGATTTCCACCTTTGAGAGAAAAATAGTTGAATAAGCCCAATACCATGGGTCTAGGCCAATACTAAGGGCCAAGTACCAAGGGAAACAAAATACCATGGGATTAATACCATGCGTGCATCCACAATCGAAGGAAAAGTCCAAATCGTTTCCTTTGGGAAGTCTTTGAGCCACACGTGTGAGAGAAAAGGGAGCTAATCCAAATGAAGAGGAGCAAGATCAAGGGCTAGGACTTAATCTTGAGTTGAGATGTGCCTCTTTAGTCATCAAGATGCCTCCACATGTGTGCCACCATTCCAAATCATCTAATTTTGCCTCAACATGTGTGCCATGTTCCAATTAACTCAAATAACTTAGAAAAATTAATTTAGTTTTCCTCCATTAATCAAAAAGTGCAATCTCAATGTGAAATTATAAGCAGAAGTACACTTTTTAATCCTCCATGATTAATTAGACTAGAATTATGAGATTTTTAATGAAAAAACATAGTCAAAGCCATAATTAATTCTACATGTGCTGAAATAAGCATGTATAAACCCTCATTGCTTGGAAAACTGCCAAGGAGGACAACGTTCCACTAACCGAGCCTAGATATGTGTAGTAGGGGCAAATGGGTCGCCAAAAATGCCAGAACGTTGTGGAAAGTTGAATTGGAAGCTTCCCATGCATATGCATAAAACTTTGTCGGCTGCCCACTGACGGAATGCTGACTCAAACTCAGGTCTTGCCAAATCTGTGAGGGCGTTCTACTTCTGACATGCAAGTACATAGGATGAAAGTACAGACCAAGGGGAATCCAGAACATCTCTCGGATTGAAAAAATACTGAGTTTTTCTCAAGAAAGTACATTCATGAAAATCTGCACTACAGCCACTGACGGAATCCCCACCACCTTTTCTTAGCTGACTGATCTGTAACAGTAGTGATCAATCTAATGGCACATTTCTGAGTAAAGGGCTAGAAGGGTATCCAGAAATGTCCCCGGCTTGAAATTATACCAAGTACATCTCAAGATATGGCATACCCCCATTTGACCACCTTGGAACACTAAAAACTGGCACTGACAACCTTGTATTGACTGAATACATCTGAAACACTGGCCGTATGATGTATACCTCTGACATATGTCCCTGGTGGACCAACATCAAAGAATGCCCATGTGAACAGATACAAGAATACAAGTAATCACCATAGTTGACTCATCACATAGCTAGTCATGCCTTGCATGATGATATACCACCCAAGGTTTGAAAAATCGAAATCGGACTCGGAATCGGTCGAGGGTCAACTCGGAATCGGAATCGGAATCGGTAATGAATCGGTCATAAATCGGCCGATTTGAATTTAATGAATCGGTTTACTCAAAAATTCATAAAATATTTAAATTTTAAAGAAAAACAACATTTTCAAGATTTTAGGACTGTTGTTATGACCTAGACCTGTTGTTTGAAGGCCAAAGAGCACCTTTACTTGTTGTTTAGGGTTGCTTTCATCCACAGTACTGCTCACAATTTATTTTTAGCCTTTAAGGTGATTTTCATGACTTTTTACTGCTACAAAGGTCATAACAGGCACATGTTTGCTTCAAAAATTTTGTACGAGGGTTTGAACAGCTTCAACCTAAGTTGCATGAAACGGGGAAACGAGGACCGAAACGGAGAAACTTCGAAACAGGGGAAATGTGACCCCCAAAATTGTGGAAATGAGGAAATGCAATATATATATAATTAATAAATTAGCAAAGACATTTACAAAAATGAATGTGAAATATAAATCATCAATCATACATGTCAACGAATCATTGCCTATATTGGGATCCTATTCATCAATAGCACCCTATGCGTCCCTCCTCTAGGCTCTAGCCCTTGCCTCTAACTCGAATTTCAAAGTTGATCCTCCAAGGACATTAGTCAACGACTCAACACACTACAATTTTGATGAAACTTCCTAATCCAATCGCTAAAATAACGTAGAAAAAGGTTTCGATGCTTGATAAGTGATTTTGCATGAGTGAAGAGTACATTTTTATTAAGGTCATGACAGAGGAATTCAACAATCAACACCACCAACATCAAGGTACATATAGGGGTTGATGTGCTTGATTAAATGCCAATTCCATACCCTCATACATGATAGAATCTGGTGGAAACCTTGCAATCCTAAAATCCTGAAAACTATTAAGTCTGATGAATTTTGAATGGGATCTAAAAATCTACTTTTTGCATATGAAGTCCGATGAAGTTGAAACCACTCTCAAACATCCTGAAACAATTAATGGTAATGTTAAAAATTTAAGTAAAAGGATGGAAAATAAAAGATAAGGATATAGGTTAAAAATTCACCAAGTACTACAGCACCATGGGGATATAGGTTAAAAATTCAAAAAAAATTTAAAAAAACCATCTTTTACTGGCCCACAGGCCCACACCAAAAAATCGGCCGATTTTTGTCAAAAATCGGTGGACCAGACCGGTTCGGTACCGAACCGGCCGATTTGATACCGAATCGGCCGGTTCGGTACCAAACCGGTCCTCCGATCCGATTTGGAGACCGGTTTGAACCGGTCTTGCCTTAAATCGGTGAATCGGCCGATTCCGATTCCGATTTCACCGATTTTTAAAACACAGATACCACCACATAGATATCTTCAAACAAGTTCGTGGGTTGCATGATTTATCCATTAACCAGTACTAAGACAACATCAAGGCATTAAAAAGAGCTATTTTCTCCTTCAGGGTGGAGTTAATTATGGTTAGACAAGGTTAGTCAAGTGAAGTTCTAGTGCAAGGAGATTGATGGATTCCAAGCAAGAGGGAAAAGGGTAACTCTAAGTTCTTCACCATTTGAACAAACACTAGGGATGTGTCTCACAAAGGGAGTCGATTGTAAGGAGGTACTACCCCCTAGGACCTTGGCAATCTGACTCACCACCCCCCTTCAACTTGGACCTGGTCTTCAAGGACTAGTCTTCATTTGATTATGGGACTCTTCTTTCTTGTACTTCTTTTGTATTTGAGACCTTGTCCTTTTTTATTTTCTTTGCTTTTTGAGGCCTTTTTTTAAGGGCAAGTTTTTCTTGCCTTGATCCTTTTTGGATTTGACTTTTTGTTTCCTTTGGTCTTCAACTTTGACTTTGACTTTTTGTAGGTACAAGGAGTCTTCTACTGGAAGCTGCTTAATATCATAATATGCCTTCATTTATTTTTCGGGCATAGGGGAGGAAGGACTTTCATGCTTCAAGCCTAAGGGGGGAACAACTCCTTCTGCTTGGTGTTAGTAAAGCCCCAGGAATCTACAAGGAAGCCCACATAACCTGTCACGTTATTCCTCACAACAAATGATCTATCCTGAGACACCATGGATAACTGGGAGGTCCTCGTGTTGAAGAGGTCACAAAGGGGAGAGGTTTAGAATCCATTCATCAAGCCTTGACTAGAGGTATTAAATAAAAAAATTAAGTGGATATGGATAATGGATGAAGGAAAAGGTGGACCCAAAGGAGGGGGTAAAAGCTCTTAACAATACCAAAGAGTAGCCTTGGTGCCTTGGATAAAAAACAAACCACACATCTTTTACCCTCGTCTAACTAATGTTGATATTGCTAGCTATACTTATCAGACAATCACTAAGCATTCCTGTTCATTGATTTATTAGGTACAAATCATCATTATCATAATGGTATGGCGTACAGCATAGATATCCTCTGATCATCCATTATGCAACGTTACATTCACGTCACGGGGAGTCCAAGAGCAGCAAAGATGGACTCCCATCCTTTGGGAAAAAGCAAAAATAAGTCTGTGATATTGGTATGCCCACAGAATGTGGCATAAAAAGGCTCATCCCAGTTACAGTGGTTACAGTGTGCTCTCTGAGTTAGTGCATCTTCAAACTGGTACTAAAGTCCATTATAAGGTTTTTAGCATTCTATCTCTCAATCCCATGTATGGGCTGTGCCAACCAAACACTGTAGGGCCACATTTAACTTTATCTTGGTTGTGCATGTGGTACACCTTGAATGCCAACTTGATCTTGCTTAACCAAGTATTCACTTCCACTTTGCTGCCAAGTTATATTGTGGGATCTGCATCTGAAGGTTGAAATTGGGTCTGTGATAGGTCCATTGTCATGATGAGCTCAGAGGGGTGTTACCTTTCATTCCCCAAGGGTTCATCTCCTTTTTACCATGAGAGATTGGGTCGTGAAATGAAGACTCTATATTAGGTTCCACGGGCCCTTTACCTTGAACCAACTGTCTCATTTCTTCTACAAACTTCATGAAACTTTCCTCCAGCTCTTCATTAGTCACTTTAGATTGGGATCTAGTCATCAACATATATAATTTTTAAAAGATCCACAACAAGGGTGAAAATCCAGTGAAGCTCTGATACTGACTTACTGTTAAATTTTCTGGACATGGTAACAAGGCCTGCACTCCTACAACCTATATAGCTTTAAAAACTTAAGACTCTCAAAACTTTTAGTAAGAATTGTAGATCTAAGGATATGTTGATAACTGAAACATATGAACAGAAAGTTCAAGGATTCTGCAGCACTCAATCACATCTGTTTTCTCTATTAACTGAAAAGTAAAGAACTGTACAACGCAATCACTTCAAAACCCTGTGTATATCAAAGCAATGAAGACCCTGTCTTTCTTTTATAGAACACCTAAGACAGAGTGCCCAGCCTGCATGAATGCATGCACTGGACTCCCTGATGACTGCGCTTAAACTGGAATAGGACAAAACTTCATGCAGTATGCCGCCTTCTAACCTTGGGATCTGTGCCATAGTCTAAGAATGTAATCACTCACAACTCATACACACTTTAGCTAAAACTGGAAAAGCAAACTGAAAATAGAAAAGGCACTTTCTAATTCTAAATTGACAGCTAAACTGGAAATAAGCTAAGGCTGGCACATGCATGCTGATCTGTCCACTAGTCTAAGAATGAAATCACTCCAATCACTCACTAGCTAAAACTGGAAAAGCAAACTGAAAATAGAAAAGGCACTTTCTAGTTCTGAACTGACAACTAAACTGAAAATAACCTAAGGCTGAGCATGCATGTGCCCTCTACCTCTCTCTATAACTGTGCCTCCCTGCTGCTGCTGCAGCACCCTCATCAACATTGTTCTCTCTGCCGTGCACAGGAACTGAGGACAATGGATCTGCTGGTGTGCCTCTGCTGAAGGTTACCATGGACTGAGCAACACAAGTAAACTAACACTCGCAACATTCATGTACCCAAAATGGAAGTACTTCTCACTGCAACTGTTGAAGCAAACCAAAACAAAAAACTAGAGTAACAGAAAAAGAGCCAAAACAAGCAAAAAGGAGTCGGGCACATGCACACCCAAGGGTGGATTTCACCTTCCAAGTAATGGAGGAAGAGGTTTCCATTAAACACCAGTAACTGGTGGATTGTATTGAGAAAACAATAAGAGATACGTATGTGAGGGGGAAAACTGTATTTATAATTTTATACCAATAACGAGGCAAAATTCTGAACAAAAACCTAACTTAAAGCCTAAGTCACTAATAAGAGTCCTAAGGCCCTTATCACATAAGTGTGGCCTTTTCACAAATATATCACTATTACAAAGTCATGAGCATAGCACATACACACAAATTAGCTCTTCTATGTAGACTCTAATTAACAAGGATGCGAATTTGCTAAATAAACAACAATCTTGTCTCGCCTTCTTATTATTCAAACAGGGAAGAGTAAAATCCATTTCTACAATAATAAAATTTCAGTGCTGCTTGCATCAATAGGATCCACTACTGATTCAACAATTCTCCAATGTCTTGTGATCTGACTAGGATCCATTAAATTGCTAATCAGAACGTTATAAATATATGAAAGGGCTTTGCTGAGTGGAGCATCAGATTTCACCAATAACTGCGTTGCTCATTTGACTCACTTCACAAAACGGTTCTGTCCTCCATGACTCTTCTGCCTCATTTTCTTAGCTGCCAAACCAGCTAGCACTTTGAAAGCAGCCTTGGCTTGTTCAAAAGGATGAGAAGGGGAGCAAGTGCTCCCCCTTTGGCCCACATTTGGAATGTCAGATCAGAGGACCCTATCAGGAAACCATAGCCTCCCACCCGAATACAAAACTAGAGGTTGAATTTATTTTTCAACTTATACTGATATCTCCTTTCACACTGGTGTCATTTAGGTTTGAAATTTGAATCTGAAATAAGATCCATCGAATCAAAACATTTCTCTGGTTTTGAACTATTCTGGGCAAAACACTTCTATCCAAATGTCATTTGGCATTTGAAAATGTAAATAAAACACCTTTTTTTTTTCTCCTTGCAATTGTAGAATTGTAGGCTTCTTAGAAGATGTATGTTATGTCTAACTTCTGTGTCTTATTGTTCTAATCTTTCACATTGCGATAGTGAGTTCTCCAAAAATAATATGTTGCTGTGACCATTATAGAACTTTGTGTATCTTCATCTCTTAGACACATGCATACTCATACCTAGGCGACCTATTACATTAGTTACTGATACATAAACAGAAAAAGCCAATTGCAAATTTTGCGTAAGGAACTCAAATTTCCTTCTACTAGCTATGAGTAGATTACAGAAACTTTGACACAAGATTATATTGTACGTTTGAAGTACAAAATTTTCATGATGATTAGCAACTCATCTGCCACCTGTTAAACTCTTCTGAATGAAGAGAATCTATTGGCTAGCCTAGGCCATTCTCTACAAGGATGCAACCTTACTATATAATTTGTTTTGGTCCTAGATGAATCTCATCAACTGGGTCTATTTCCCTGATTAATTTGAGAAGGCTTTTGCTAAGAGTTATAAAATTATGTTCTTGCATATGAGTGGCCTTCATTTAGTGATGACTCTGAATCATTTATTTTCCCTAGGGTTTGACTTAATTGCTACTTTCCTTTTGGGTATCAGCAAGTGCATTTTTGCTATCTCCTATTGGACCACAGGTTGGGATCAATAGATTCCCATCTAGACCTGTACGACTCCTGTGGGAATGCATTGCAGTTGGTGCATTTCTCATCTTTCATATATTTACAACTTTCCATATGCCATGATTATTTTGAAGTCAGTCATTTGGATGTCTAGACTTTGACCATATTACTGCCTGGTTTAGAAATGGAGTAAACCTAAGTAGGGTTATGGTTGATTTGGAGATGCTTGTAGAGGTAAAGGTGGTTGATGTGTAAAATAAATTTGCCTCTGGCTTTGGATGTTCTGATAGTTTTATGACTTAATTTTAGGCCCTGGTTTATTGACGAGCCTGTCTTACTATATTTAGTTTCTACTGTTCTATTTCAGAATCATATTTGTAGCTAATTAACGCTTATGATATATGCAAGCTTAATTTTGAAATTTTTATTCTATATATTAATTTCCTGGTTCTTGAGAAGAAAGCTGGTTTATGTTGCATGCTTGATTGCAGACCTAGATTTCTTGTTTGTTTTTCTTTTTAATCGATTTATTGTAACATAATTGACATAGCTAAGGGGAACACCAAAATTTGGTTAATTTGATTTTAAATTCTCGTTTCCTTATTATGAACAAAACTTTCTATTAGATAGATGTAATATTGAAGCTAAATAAACAAAACTATCTATTAAATAGGTGTAATACTGAATCTGATTGCATGCTTAATAAGTGCTAACTTTTATCAAGCATACTTTCTTTTGCATGCTTGTTGAAAGTGATCATTTCTATTTGTAAAATCAGAGAGCTACTGAAACTGTGTCGCCTTGTTATTCCATGCAATTAGATCTTCCAATTTGCAGGTCTTGTTATCTAACTAAATGTTCCCTTTTCTCAGATCACTCTTCATTCTCCTCCACACTTTCCTCTCGATCCTTTGGACTATTGTATTGAAATGGCAGAGGTGGTTCTATAAATTGAGGTCTTGTGTTCAAGGTATATGCATTTCAGGTTTTAGTTGTTACATATTTTAAGTAATAAAGCTTCTTACAAGACTGCAAGCGGTTAATGGGATATCCAGTGATGTGAACTTCTGGTTTACATATTTGAAAGGAACGTCATGAAAAAGCTTGTATAGTTGGCATGTCCTAGCTAACATACCAATCTATCTGTTTATGTCTAGTAAGATGTCACATCTAGTGTTTTGTTTTCTAGAACAGCAGCAGTTTTGGAAGCCTCTTGCAGTATTTACAGTTTAGAATCAGTTTTTTCCCTGTGGTTTTCCTCCTCATGTATTTTAGATATGTGCTGACATTCTTTGACAGCAGCACATTGCATAATTTAGTTGGAAGGTAGGATCATGCAACGTCATTGACGTTATTACCTTGTATTGTAGACTGCCAATGCCTATGTACATAACTACTGTATCATTGTTGAAGTTCAGAACGGCCCAATGAGGTATTCCTCCATTTTTTTGGGTGGATACTGTAGCCATTCCCCTTTCCTTTCCTGTAGAAAAAAATGTTTGACATATTATATATTTTATTTAATGCTTGCAATGGGGTTGGATGCTTCTATTCTTTTGGTCTTTTTGACTATGCTGGACTCAGTTGTGCCATGGTTCCATACTTTTGTCTTCCTTGCACATCTTTGTAGCAATGTTATCAAAACCGGACCAGTACCGGACCCAGAAAAAAACCAGATAAAAAAACCAGTTGACCAAAAAATACATAAAATATTCAAATTTTGAAAAAAACCATATATATTCATGTACATCCATATAAATCCAAACCATTATACACAAATATGTAAAGGTTCTCATGTATATAGCAAGTAAGGGTGCATATAATTAAAATGGCATAGAGTACAATCCATATTTGACCCAAAACACATAAACAAAGAGGATTTAAATGGCCTCCAGAGTCCAATAAACTTCATGCTACAACAAATAATTACATATCATCAAAATCATTTCCTATATTGGGATCCTATTCATCAATAACACCCTATGCCCTACAATTTTGATGAAACTTCCTAATCCAAGCATTTAAATGAGGTAGAAAAAACTTCCCATGCCTAATAAGTGATTTTGCTTGACCGAAGGGTACATTTTTATTAAGGTCATGACAGAGGAGTTCAGCAATCAATACCACCAACATCAAAGTACATAGAGGGTTTGATGTGCTTGATTAAATGCTAATCCCATACCCTCATACATGATAGAATCCAGTGGAAACGTTGCAATCCTGAAATCCCGAAAACTGTTAAGTCTGTTGAGTTTTGAATGGGATCTTAAATTCTACCTTTTGCATATGAAGTCCAATGAGGTTGGAACCACTTTCAAACATCCTGAAACAATTAATGCTAATGTTAAAAATTTAAGTAAAATGATAGAAAATGAAAGATAAGGAGAATGTCACTTCTCTGTTATCGATGGCATCAAGTGATATTCTCCTTATCTTTCATTTTCAATCCTTTTCTTTAAGAATTCAATATTACCATTTAATATTACTGATGATTACTAGGGTCTAGGATTTACCTTAAAAAAAATCTCGAAAACCATGGTGATATGGACTTGTACAAAACTGGCCGGTTCTGTATGCAACTGATTGGTTTTGTACAAAATCGGCCAGTTCCGTACGCAACCAGCCATTTGTGGTCAGAAACACTGAAAAACTGTCTGGTCTGGTATGCAACAGGCTGGCTTCGAACAACCCTGGTCAGTTTCGTATGCAACTGGCCATTTGTAGTTAGAAACACTGACCTGGACCGGAAAATGCCCAAAACCAGTCAGACCGACTGGTTTTACTGATTCTGGTCCGGTTCCAATAACACTGGTTTGTAGCATTATCTAGGCTTGTAGGTTCCTCTGTTTTTGGTGCTACATAGTTTTCCTGACATGACTGAAACTACTAGGAAATAAGACATACATCTTCTTAGTAGTATAAAATCTCATTTGTTAGTGTCAAAATGTTTTGGAAGAGATGTTCTTTTATGATAGTTATTTTGCACCATGGCTGCTAAGTCTCGATTACCATATTTCAGCGCCGAAGCAGAGTTTTGAAAGACTTCACTAACCACAACCTTTGATAGTTATTTTGCACCATGGCTGCTAAGTCTCGATTACCATATTTCAGCGCCGAAGCAGAGTTTTGAAAGACTTCACTAACCACAACCTTTTTCAGAACGAATAAATGTTGTTAGAATAAATATGCTGACAATGTCTGCCGTAGTGACATTTAAAAAAAAGGCAATGCACCAAATTTAATGTCATTCATGCATCTCATTTGGTTATCAAATATACTCTGGTAAAGGGTATTATTTATGCTGTAGTGTACGTTAAAGAGTTGGCATTGGACTGAGAATGTACTCTTCTCTTTCCATTTAGTGATGTCGATGCAAATCTTGTCGAAGCTTTTACAGGTATATTTGTATAATAAATTTGGCTCTAGCTTTTGGTATTCTCATGGTTTTATATTCTAATTGAAATTATAATAGAAAAATTTCCCTGAATTTTGCGAGTTCTTCTAGGTCCATGAAACTCTAAAGACTTGATGCGAGTGATTCGCAATTACAAAAAGTTGTAACATTTAAAACTTCAAAACTTTGACCATTCGACATACATAATACTAGTAGATAATGAAAGAGAAAGTACAAGGCTTTCCTTATTACAAGAAGCTTCCCATTACTTCATCTTTTCAAGCAAGCTTTGTGCATAAACTTGTTATAACAAGTGTTTAAGAATTAAAATCTTATATAAGTTTAACCAATTCAAAGTATGCAATAATGATATAAAATTTAAGAAAAGGCACGGTGCAAGAATTTGTAAATATCAATTGCATTAGAATGTAAGGAAGGAATCTATTTGACCTAGAAATGTACATTTTAGAGGTCGAACCATTCTAAGAGATCAGTGAAACTTGGGGAGATGCATGTTTAGGTTGTAAGAGATAATAATGGAGAAGACAAAGGTATAAAATGAAACCTCAGGTAAAGGGATGGTTTGGGGGATTAAGTTCTGGGAGATAACAAGGGAGAAGACAAAAGTAAATTACGTATACGGAGAAGTAAACCAAGAGAGCTTTGAAGGATAGTGGAGTTGATGTAGTAATAACCTCTTTTCTATTCCAAATAAGTTTTAACTTTTTTAACCATCGACAAGGTGAGGTAAAATCAAGTTAAAATCCAATTTTTTTTATTAACTCATCTAAAAAATAAACAAATAGTCTAATTAATTCAATCATACAAGGTTATGATTAAACAAATAGTCTAATTAAGTTAATCATACAAGGTTATGATTTTGGTAACTACAGAGATAATAAAGAGAAGATCAGTCATGCCCTCCAAAGAAATAAATATAGGAAGGGTTTCTAAGGCACTACAATTAGATATGCCATAACTTGGTTGTGAATTTGCATGATTTATTTTGGTAGTTTGCCAGAGACAAAAATGCATAAGGCCACGAAGGAAATAAGTGTAAGTAACTCCATAATTTGATCTTTTAATACCCTTAGAATTTATGACACCCCTATGAGAGATGAGTGTATTAAGACTTTGTAAGACACTTATTCTTATTTCGTTGGCTACGAACTTGTATAATAAGAAAGACAAGGCTAAAAGTAAGTTCTTTGATAAACTATGATTATATGATCTTTAGATGCTCAATAAAGGGAGAGGAAGTGTCTCTTTCCAGTAGTGTTGGAATTTGCCATTAATTTTTTTTAATAAGCATTTTAGGTTTTTTAATATTCCCCGTGGCAAAAAGTTGTCTAAACTTGCGCCCTTAAAAATTAAAGACATGTTAAAATAATTATTGTTGGAATTTGCCTTTCACTCTACTTGTTAGGTTATTTTTTATTTTCTTTTTAGGTTTTTTATATTCCCAATGGCATAAAGTTGTCTAAAGTTTCACCCTTAAAAAATGAACACATGCAAAATAATTAACCTTCAATAACTTTGTTTGAAAAATTAATATCAAAATCATATTTATCTTCTTGATATTTGTATATTAAAATTAAAAAACAATCTTAACAATATCTAGAGTAACCCAACCTATAGGTGCAAGTATTGATAATCAATGCTAACACCGTTGTTCCTAGCTAGTTATCTCTACATGATCTTTGTCGGATAATTAGCAAAGCAAAATGAACACATGCAAAATAATTACCCTTCAATAACTTTGTTTGAAAAATTAATATCAAAATCATATTTATCTTCTTGATATTTGTATATTAAAATTAAAAAACAATCTTAACAATATCTAGAGTAACCCAACCTATAGGTGCAAGTATTGATATCATTCTGCTTTGCTAATTATCCGACAAAGATCATGTAGAGATAACTAGCTAGGAACAACAGTGTTAGCATTGATTATAGACATGGTTTTGTAAGGTAGTTAATGGATAACTCTTTTTTAACATGAAATAAGTTTACAATTCTTTTCACATAGTACATCCAATTTTTTTGTTTGTTAATGGAGCACAAAAAAAACTTCAAGAATACAAAAAAGGACCATTAATTAGTGAAAGGTTTAAGCAATTTTATTATCATTATCGTTATTATTATTTATTAATCTTCAGATGAACATTGGTTTATATTTCTTTTTCCTTGGATTTTTTCCTGGGAAAAAGTCCGTAATTTTATTTCAAAAAGATGATTAAAATTACATTCTGCACATGTATTAGAATCACATGGATCCCTACATTTTCACATATTTCTGTCCCATATAAGCAGATACAACAGCTTATAAAGAGCTGAGCCAATATAAAAGAGAAACCCAAAAAATCTTCGCCACAAGAAGATGAATCTTGAACAGCAAAAAGAAACCCAAAACAATGCCACAAGAAAAAGAACAGTATTCTTGAACAGCAAGTGAAACCCGGTTTGGTGCTCGACGAAGGTACCGTCCAAACCTCAGCCAGGTGGTTGGGAAGCATCCTGGATTTCTTGAACGAGGCCCTACATTGGATGCGAACGTGGCGCCATCAGCTGTCAACTGACGGCTTATTCAAGACTTGGAAAATGATCAGCTGCCAACCCAATCAAGTGCCCGATCAAGAGCCACCGTTTCAAATCAATGGCAAAACCAAACCCTTAGACATGAAATCATGCCCAGAAGAAGGGTCTTCCGGCATTTTGGAAACGAGATAGCCAGCATTGGATCTCGCTTGCACGTATCGACCCAGTGCCGTCGTAGTTCAGGCCACCCGTCTGCGACCTCCCCGACTTTATGCAAGCACCTGTCAAATCCTGAAACGATCATGGCCTTCGAAGGTGGGGTTCCCGAGTCAGAACCATCAGAAATGCGCGCAGGGCTTGTTCCGCCTCGCATTGGATCGAACCTAGTCGGGAATGGAGTCCGGGATGACGTTGAACTTGTTGACAGAGAACCTGGCCACCAAGAAATTCGTCTTCAGCATAAAAACGAAACCCTCAACAGCAGAAACAGTAGATCCAAGTTTGTGGACAAGCAGCAAACTCTGGATCTCCCAAATCGGCGAACCCAGCAACTACTGTTGAAGAAAACGTCCAGAAGAAACCAGGGCACCGCCGTAGCTGCGCCCCAGACCAAGAGCCCCTGCGATTCCACCACCGCCCGCCGTCCATCAGAATCCTGCAAGGAAAACACATGGAAGGAGGGGCGGCTGGGCCAAGCCCTAGCCGCCCAAGCTTCGCTCCAAGAACCCTCGCTCCTCCCATGTACTACTTGTTATTAATGTCTTGTCAAATCAATATGAACAACAAGTGTTGAAAATAACCCAATCAAGAAGATAATGCAAGCTGAAAATCAAATATGAAACTACTCCACGTTGGTTTATATTTCACAAACACTAGTTTATCAAATAAGAGTATTTAGAAAAATACTATAATCTACATTAAAACAATAATTCCCTCTTTGATAAGTATTCCATGGTAGGTGAGTCAATAACTCCTCTTTTGATCTCCAAGCAAATGAACCAATAATTCCCTCTTTGATAAGTATTCCATGGTAGGTGAGTCAATAACTCCTCTTTTGATCTCCAAGCAAATGAAGCAATGTATCTTGACAAGGGGGTCTTGGTAATAAATGGGGACCCCCTTGAAAGGATGTGGTCCCCCTAGTTTTTTATAATGATTATCAACACTAAGGAATTAATCAATCCAATATCCACTC
Organism: Larix kaempferi; assembly: GCA_027924585.1. NCBI lineage: Eukaryota > Viridiplantae > Streptophyta > Pinopsida > Pinales > Pinaceae > Larix > Larix kaempferi. The sequence continues at coordinate 9,326,907 of BSBM01000264.1, forward strand.
CTTTTGAACTAGGCAGGAGGCGATCCACATGTCTCCATTGAAATAAGCCAAGGCATGTAGTTCTTATCAACTTAAGCCGCATGAGGGAGCCATAACACTCCCTCACCCTTCAAGCTCCCTTCAACTCTTGCTTGTGGCTCTTGGAATGCTTTCCTTTATGGCCTTTGTACTTTGGTTTAGTTACATGGGTGTGATAATTGAAGGGCATTTGGAGATCTATGAGGTTCTCGTTGGTGTGGAGAGGGTTTCAACTCGATTTGGTTTCTTATGGTCATTAGAGATGACTCCCTTGGGTTGATAGAGGTAAGCAGTTACATTCAATGTTGTTTGGTTGTCTAGTTTTGAATCTTGAGGTTCTATTGTTATGCTTAGGTTGGGAGAACTTTCAAAATATCATTCTTTGTAGCGGATGGGGACTCTATTCTTCAAGGTTTTGAGTTACCCTTTCAAGTGTTATTGTAGTCAAGTTTAGGCCTTCATGGAGATCTCCTTCACCAATGGTCTGTGTTCAAGGTTCTAATCTCTTGGTACTTTACTACAAATGGCAAGATCCCCAAATACTAATCTGGTTGGAGGAGAAGGGTCAACAAAAATAAAAAAGATCCCAAGGTGTATGAATAGTTAGTTGGAAGGTATGCATTAAGCCATCAAATACCCTACTATTCATATGGAGAAACAAGAAGTCAAGTAGGAGGAAATGGAGAGTAATCTGAAGCAGTTGGTGAAGAATGTAGCTTGGACAAGAACTTTTGCATAAGTTTAGTGTGAACGTGTTGGAAGTAGTTCAAGTTATTTATATTTTGTAATTCACTTTATATTTAAAGTGAAGTATTATATTTAGTTGTTGAGTCTAATAAAGTGTATTTTTATACATTAGGGATTTAGACTAATATCAACCGTACATCTCATTAAGATATTATGATTTTGGTAAATTAGAGTTTCAACTCAAGTATAAAGGCATGGCAAGATAAGGATTTTAGACACACAATTTTGTCTAACATGGACCATTAGAGAAAATTTGGGGTCTAAAATGGGCCTAATAGAAAAAATGTGCAATGGATGAGTTGGATTTCTCAAACCAATAGAATTTCATTAGCTTTGGCCAACCATTATGGTTGACTTGGACATATGATGCTTATGTGTCATATTTGTATTTGACAATAACTAACTCCATTAAAACCTCATTTTGGTTAAGATCGTGAAAGTTTATCTCGAAAGACGATAAATATACTTGAAATAATAAATATATAGTATTTTATAAGATCACCACTTCCAAGTTCTTTAAAATATAAATCTTACATTAATTAAAATGATAGTGGAGTAATTTTGAAATATTAAAAACACCTATATAATTAATTAAAAAAAACATAACTCCATTTAAATATTTTTAAAAAGAAAAATAAATAGTATTTAATTAAATCTTAGATGTTTTCTCCTAGAAAGATTAAAATGTTTTCCTTGGAAAGTTGGTGCATATTCTTGGAAAACTCAAAACATAAAATTTGTAGCTCTTGTCAAGACCTTTCAAATGGTACCAAGAACGCCCAAATCCGAGTTTGGGAGTGAAAGTTATCCCAAAAATAACGAAATATTTTTTTTATCCTATTTTCTTGTTATTATTATTTTATTTTAGAATATATATTAGTGTTGGGTAATTTCTTATTAATCTTCATATATATATATATATATATATATATATATATATAACTTCAAAAATCCCAATATTATAAAAATATATTATATAATATATAGTAATAGATATTGATTATTATTTTTATTTTATGCACTTATATATATATAAGAAAACACTTAATTTTTAACATAAAATTTATATAAGAAAATAATAGTGTTTGTTTATTTTTAGTATTATTTTAATTATATTTTTTTAGTTTTAGATTTTATTAAATATATAAAAGGTAGTGGTATATTTATTAAAAAAATTACCATTATATAATTCATCGTGTGTGCAAGAAGTTTATAAAACGTTTAAATAAATTAAATATAATTTTTTTTTTTATCATTATATTATTCATTGTGTTTGCATAAGAATCTAAACATTTTTCATTTTTCATTTTTTAAACTTTATCTCTTCACTTTACACTAACCCAACATACTTGTCAACTACTATTAATGAGACAATATAGGTTGACCTTCAATAGATAACACCTTTAACTTATTATGACATGGCATATTTGTAGTGTGATGTGTGTGTGTGTTTTTTTTTCTTAGGAGGCCCATTTCAAACCCCAAATTTCCTCTAATGATCAATCGAATAAAGAATAAAGTGTATTAGTTAGGAGGTAGACAACATCAAAAGCAATTTGTACTAGGTTGTACAATATAGTACATACAACAAATCAACTTGCAACAGTTGGAGGGAAGGTTGAAGACAAAGAGCTAGTGACTTAAGCATGAATTGGGTTCCCATCTCAATGGGAAACATTTGTCCAGTGCGTTTGTGCTCAGGAGAATCTTTCCTCTTAGGAAACGCTATGGGATGATTATATCCAGGAGGAGGCTCAGATGGAGTCAAAGGCCAACAAGCAAGGAGGTGGTAGTGACCATGCCTTGTTTCGTTAAAGAAAGGAGGGCAAAGGTAAATGAATCAACAAGGATAAGGTAAAGAGTGAGGAGTCAACCTCATAGCCCGGAAAGGATTTGAGTAAAATCAAGTGCTTCATATGTCATAAGAATGACCATCATGTATCACATTGTTTGGAGAAGGGTAAAGGGAAGCAACAACAAAATTAGGTAGCAACCTCAACTAAAACTCAGATGAAGAGTTTTGCCTCCAACTATGAGAACGATTTCTTGGTGGTATCTTACCTTTCTACCAACACAATTCCAAGGAATGCTTGGTATGTGGACAATGGAGCATCTAGGCATATGACATCAACGTAAGAGTTATTTTCAAGTCTAAAAGAGCATGCCTCAGGAGTTCAAGTCGATCTTGGTAATGATTCCAAGTGTTCAGGAGCAGGAGTTGGTACTATTCCTCTCCCACTCTATTAAGGTAACTCTTTAAACCTTGATGATGTGTTGTTTGTTCTAGGTCTCATGGAGAATTTGATTTTAGTTTTGGTTGTGGAAGATAAACGCTTTGTAGTAGAGTTCAAGAACCATAACTTTCTCGTCAGACCGAAGGAGTCTAGCCTAGAATCAACTCAGGTGATCAGGGCTAGGGAAGCTAACGTATATAGGTTATAGGGTGAACCTGTTTGAGCCCTAGTTCATAACACATACAAGTTGTGCGAGTTTTGGAAAAAGAGAATAGGGCACCTGCTTCATAGTGTAATGCTTATCCTGAGAGAGATAGTCACAAGTCTTCGAGAGTTTAGCATTTAGAAGCAAGGAGTATGTAGAGGGTGTGCGCTTGGTAAGCATGCCAAGACTGCTTTCCCAAAAAATGAGCATAGGTCTAAGGGAATTCTAGACCTAGTGCATTCATATATATGTGGATTGATGCTAGTAGCATAAATCATAGGAAGCATGTACTATGTTACTTTAATTGATGACTTCTCTCATAAAACTTAGATCTACATCCTAAGGACCAATGATGAGGTCTTTAGCAGGTTTCAAGAGTTCAAAGCTCTAGTCGAAAACTAGATAGGGAAGAAGATCAAAGTTTTGAAATTGGACAAAGGGGGTGAGTATACCTCCAAGGATTTCATTGGTTTCTGCGATGTTCAAGAATCAAGAGGGAGTTGATTGTTCCGTACAACCCATAACAAAATGAGATTGATGAGTGGAAGAAGCGATCCATCATAGGGGTTGACAAGGCCTTTATACACGATTAAGATTTCTTGATGTTTCTATAGGAAGAAGCTGCAACACAATAGTCTACATCCATAATAGGTGTCATCATAAGATTTTGGAGGACAAGACACCGGAGGAGGCATTCACTAGTGTTAAGCCAGAGGTTGCTCATTTCCGCATGTTTGGTTGTCCAATTTATATCCATATATCGATAGAGAAGATGACCAAGTTGGATCCTTCTAGCATGAAGGGTTTGTTTGTTGGTTATAGTGAGACTTCAAAGGTATACAGGGTATTTATTAGAGAGTAGATAATGATAGTGGTAAGTAGGGATGTAAAGTTTGATGAAGACTTTATATCCAAGAAGTCTCATGAGAGTATTCTAGTGATAGATGATGCGTAGGAAGCTCCAAAAATTGAGCAAGGGTCACTAGTGACTTCCAATTCAAGAAAACAACCTCCATGTGTAGAGGAGCCACCAACTCCTACTAGTTCTTTCATGAGACCTTGATGGTTCACTCATAGGAAGCATCCAAATCATGGAGTTGTTCAAATGTGTAATGTGAGCTTCGCTCTTCCTCTTGTTGTACCTTTTATGGTGAACCCCACCCCATTTTACATTTTATCCATAGATTTGCTTATAGTGTGGCCACCTTATCTGCCACATATGCCATCTACATCATATTATATATCCATTTCCACTATGCCTCATCATGTTTTTTCCTGTCTCCTTCGATAGATATTTTACCTTGGGAAAGCCTTATATCATGGACGTTGGGGATTTTTCCTTCATTAAGTTATGTTTTTAACATCTCAGGCTTTTCCCATCAGGGTTTTCATGACTTGCTTTGCAATCGATTTCCCTGATGACATTTTCCTACTCTATTCTCTTGATTTCTTTGACTGGATCCATTATATGCTATTGTTGACCATTCCCCATTTCATTACTCCTTTTCTTAGTGTTTCTCTCAACTTTGTGCTTTTAAACGGAGTTTTCGTCATCGACTTTTATTTTTGTGCTCTGCCTTTCTTTTTATAAAAATATTGGTACCAGAAGTCCGACCATATTTTCCTTTCCTCAGGGCTTGTCCGACCATATTTTCCTTTCCTCAGGGCTTGTGATGATCCATTTGCTAGACGCTTGGTAATCATTGCAAGCACTGCATCTTTCCCTATCGCCGAACAAAGGCCTTTACCCCTGTCTGCGATTGTTACTTTCACCCTTTTTCAAAAGTCAATGATTCTGAGCCTCTTTCGAATGCTAAAGCTTAAACACAACGTCTCTGCCATCCAACTAACCAGTAAGCACATTGATCCTTATCATATTTAATGTTTCATAACTCCATAATTCATATAGCACTTTGAAGAGCTTTACAAATATGGCTACATATTCTGGCATCAATAAATATAAATTCTAGTGGTAAAATTAGGTGGTAGTGTGGTGTTTGCTTTTTTTTTGCGTGATCAAAGAAATTTTGACATTTATAAAATTAAACATAGCTAGCTATGAGGTGGTAATGTCTGCTATGTTTCTATTTGCTGTAATGAGAAGATGGAAGCTATAGAAGGAATAATCCATACGCATGCAAATGCATTTATAAATTTAGATTTATGACATGTTTTGCCTTTGAGATGTTAAAGTAGAAAAAATATGTTATCTTTTTGCAAACTGGGCAATTAAATAGAGAAGATGAAAGAGATTTATATAAAAAAACAAATTAATAAAAAATAAAACAAGTATTCCTTTTGTCTGTGGATGCATATTTAGATATATGGCATGTCAAGATCTTTTGACTTTGCTTTTGTCTGTGGTTGAGATCTTAATTAACCTTAAAGTAGAAAAACATGTTATCTTTTTGCAAACGGGGCAATTAAATAGAGAAGATGAAAGAGATTTATATCAAAAAAACAAATTAATAAAAAATAAAACAAGTATTCCTTTTGTCTGTGGATGCATGCCAAGATATATGGCATGCCAAGATATATGGCATGTCAAGATCTTTTGACTTTGCTTATGACTGTGGTTGAGATCTTAATTAACCTTAATTTTAATGGTTAAAATGTTGGGAAGATCAATATTGCAACAAGTTTTTTGAAAGTACATTTTAAGAAAAATGTTTTCATATGAACAATATTTTGTATATCATCTTTCCCACAAAGTTTTAAGCAATTTCCAATACCATGGAGTTCTTGAAAATTTATTTTTATTTTAACAATATCGTATTTCATAATTTATTAAATTTTAATAAAATATGAGAAAGAAAAAAAATTAAACAATATAATATGATGTATTAATTTTTGAATATTTAATAAAATTAATTATTTTTATTTTATGTTATTACTAATATTAAACAAGTGCTACATAGTAGCTAGTCCCTGCCACTTTGTATAGGGATAGTTAAATTGCATTTCAAGAGAGTTGAAACATTATAATATGGATAACCTAAACTAAAGTAAATCCAATGTAATATCAACCATCGATCCAACTTGATTATTGGCAAATGAATATAATGTCACATTAATGTTGTGTTTTCATTGTTTGTAGCTTAATAGTCTGCTCCAAGGATATGGAGGGTACGTAGTGAATATGAAGAAATCCTACGATAGCTTTCAAGGTTAGAAAAGAAGGGCACCAAAAGAAAGCTCTCTATTTTTTGTTAGTCTTAGTTTTTTGTTTCAGATACTTCAAGACTTGTAATAGTATCATTTAGATCTATGAACCTTGCACATGCTCTATAATCAATTATTCTTTTGTGTTATGTTCTCTAGGCATTGAATCCATTTCTTAAACAATATTGTTCATACTTAATAAGATATGCTAAAATGCCTCCATAAGTAATCAATAGCATGAAAGAAACAAAATGCGTCCATGAGCTTACTTAATAGCATGAAAGAAACAAATTGTGTCCATAAACAATAAATAGCATGAAAGAATATTGTATACACCACGTTAATTTGCTCTTATCATTTCAATTTTAGTAAATATCTCGGAACAATAATCATATTTGAGAAAAAGATTAACCAAAATAATATTTATTGATGAATTTGGTTGTCTTATTTAATGTTAAATTAATTATATTTATATTTGTCATCTCACAACAATAATCATATGGCCATTTAATGAATTTAATATAGATAATTCAAGGATGTGTTACTATGTAATAAGGGTTAAAATAAATCAACTAGCTTTTAATTCACTACCGGTTGTGTATAATTTTCGAGCCAGAATTGAACACATAGCTTTGCATGTAATCGACCAACATGGTATTGGTACCCATAGTTTAAATATGAATTGAATCGACCAACATGGTATTGGTACCCACAGTAATATGAAATTCCCCAGACTACACAATAACCGATTTACAGAATTAATTTTCTACCGTGTGTAATCTACTTGTTGGGTGAACCTATATGGTTTTTTGTAAAGCATTGCATCTACGCCATCATTATCTAAGAGTATTTCAGAATCTAGTTGACTATGTATCCGAGGTCCACTACATAGGTAAACAAGAACACAAAACTTGACTCCTATATATGGGCACAACTTGGTAAAATAATATAGTTTAATTTGACATTTGAAACATGATTTAAAATTAGTATTGGTCAAATGTAACTATATGATATAACATGGCATATGGTTAACATTAATAATGACATTAATTTTTTCCATGCATGAAGACTACTTATACATCTTATAACATGGCATATGGTTAACATTAATAATGACATTAATTTTTTCCATGCATGAAGACTATTTATACATCTTAGATGCCTGTAAGTCATATATGTGATCAAGGTTGGTAGAGATTAATAAACCATAATCAACCAAAGAGAAATGAACAATTGTGCAGTTAACATTATAGGGATGCTATGATTAGAAATTGATGCAGCTAGGAAATTATTACTTGCATCCTTCAAAAATGGATGTGGTGAAGGAAATTCCAATGACATTAATCAACATATTAATCTCCACATTGGAATTATTAGATTAATTAGCGTCATTATTAAAGAGGGTGACAAATAGTGTCGATCTATGTCTATCAACTACTTTTAAAAATGTGGTTGTGCTAGTTGTGGTTGTTGACTTGTAAAATTTCTAGGTCTTATAGGCCACCAAATTTGATAATTGAGACTATTTGTCTAGCGCCGACAAGACAAGGATGATTGCTTGATGATGCATTGTTGATGTACATATTGAATTAGAAGATTGTCACCAATAAGACAAGGCTGATAGGTTGATGATGCACATATTGAAGTCGAAGGTCACTGTGGGTGGGACAAATGGAAGGGGTCCTGATCTAAGCATCTAAGCATCCAGTTGCAAGGCATTTGAATGCTCTACATTTTGGGCAGTTTGGGGTGTGCACCATGCATAATTAAAAAGCATTCTTAATTCTAAATATTTTGGCTCTTTTGCAAGAGCCACCATATAAAGCGAGGAGAAGTCTAAAAATTCAACGATTTTGCCCAATAGTGATTGTCATTAGGCTTTATTGAATAATAATATAATAATGTTGTATAAAATATAGGAGTAAGCTAATCGTTAGACCATTTGTATTTTTCTGGAACTTTTGTTGCAGTTTCGCTTGGAATTGCAATTTCACCCCGATTTTAACTAAAAAATCATGAAAAAGTGAATGCAAATCATCTAATATTTAGCTTATTCGATTAAATTTAAAATGATACCACAGTACATAAATATAAAGACCCAAAATCAAAATCTAACGCCACCCATAGTAATAGGTCAATATAAACAATTTTTTATCCAATTGAGTGCTCGAGCAAGTTCAAAGAAAAACACTCAATAAACAAATTAATCAAATTCCTATTTAATTTTAAGCCTAATAAACGTTTCTTCACTTTATACATCAAAAGTTAGAAATTTATTGATTTGGATTTCTAACGAATGTTATTTTTGGATTTCTAACGAATGTTATTTTAAGCCTAATAAACATTTCTTCACTTTATACATAAAAAGTTAGAGATTTATTGATTTGGATTTCTAACAAATGGTTTAATTATTTGGATAGATTTAGAATGGGCTTAATTCCTTAAAACATTATTAAACATTAATTTCTTAATTTTTTATCAAATTCGTACGAATCAATGATTAAAAAAAAGATATAGAATATATTTACTACAAAATTACCAAACTCTTTATAGAAATAGCATGAAAGTTGAACGTAATGATTACGTAAACCAACATGAACCGTGACAACTAAATCAGCTTCATTCAATTCATTGCTTAATGGAATGATATCGTATCATACCTAATAAACACCGACAACTGCTGACACATTTTTATTTTGTTTATTAATTAAATGGTCACGTAGTGTGAATGAATTTCTATTTGCAGGCCCAGCCTGGGATAACTGGCACTCAAATTGCTCCATTTATTCTCTAGATCCGGTTATAAAAATTGGTGGAATCATAGTTCCACTCTAATTATTGTGGAATTATGCCATGGAATTATACTTGTACGGTTTTCACCCATTTTAAGACGACCCAGATCGTCAAAATTCCAAAAAATTAACGAGAAAAGGTGGAATTGTGCCTCACACGCCCTGTCTGCCTAAGCGCGCGGTCAATTTCTAGTGCAGAACGGGGAATTGATCTCAGCCGTCAATTTGGGTGCTCAGTACTTAAACTGGTGTTCGTTGTTAGCATTGTTTCGTGTTTCTGGATCATGTGTGGATATGTGGCTATTGTTGTATTTGGGGAGGACGTGTTGTCCGTGTGGGATTCCTCCGTTTTTCTACTCTGCCCTCGTGAGACTGTAGTCCTTTGAACTCTTTATTATATATTTCTTATGAATATACAACTACTTTTCATGTGAAAAAAAGGAGTACACCCTAAGAAAAGTATGCAGTGAACATGAATATACAAAATAAAATTTATATGTTATAATGTTTATGTTGTTGTATGTAATGATTACAAAATAAGAGTTTTAATAGTCTCGTGACTTTGCAGCTGTGGACTACAGGAGCCGAGATCTGGGGTTTCACAACTAGTTGGTGTCAGGAATCCATTGAAGGAGTGTTATCTCATTGGCATAAGGGATACCGCTCTGCTATATCCTATCCTCTGCATTTTATGTGGGGCATTTGGCTGTTGAGAAATCGTATTTTGTTTGGTGAATTTGTTTACAATTTTAGTAGAGCTTTACAGTTCATGGTGAGGGTGCTTTCACCTGCTTGTGTGTTGAAGCAAGTCCCTAAGATCAAGATTCTGACAGAGTCTAGATGTGTTGGGCCCGACCCTTTTGGGTTTTTTGATGGTGCAGGACAACTGGGCAATTGTGGGGTGGGGGGTTTTATCATCTCATCTGCTACAGAATATTATGAGCTATCAATGGGGTGTGGACTAGGGAGTAACAATCATGATGAACTTCTTGCTCTCTGGTGCCTACTCTATTATCTGAATTTTTTGAAGGTCATAAATGTGCAGATTTTTGGCGACTCATCAATTATTGTGGGCTGGGCTTTGGGCACCAATAATTTTAAAGCTGCTACTCTTCACCACTGGAGGAAAAAAATCAGACACTTATTGAACCGGTTTGGACATGTGTTTATTAAACATATTTCTCGCATTTATACCCAGAGAGCTGACTGTCTTTCCAAGAAAGGACTCTTGCTTGAAGAAGGAGTTCTTGAGGTAACACATTTCCATGAACTTAGGCCTCCGAAGACTTGGTTCGTGCATATTTATTAGTGCTGTTACTCTCTTAGTATCTCTCAGCTCTTTTGTAATTTGTGGTTTATCCTTTTGATGGTTCATGGACTAGTTGATTTCTCTGATGTGAAATTGACTGATCTGAATGATTATAGTGTGATTTATGATGGATTAGCGGCAGTTTTGTATCCAGTTACGATTGGTGTAGTTTTGGTGCTTAGTTTCTTTCATCATATGATTAACTATCCCTGGGATAGGCACTATTGTAAATTTCTTTGATTCACCCTCATGAATAGCAAGATTTTTTTTTTTCGATTGAAAAAAAGAGTTTTAATATGTCCACCAATTAGATGTGTGATAATTATAATTATAATATATTTTAAAAATACAAATTTATATGCTATAATATTTAACTTATATTAAAGTGATAAATTTTTACTCAAACCCGTGGACAATACAGAGTCAACGAAATAACTATTACAATATATCCCTACTCGCGGCGTAGATCAAAAATAAAATTTTAAATTAATTTAAAAAATAACAATATAAGACTTCATTTCCATGTACTCTTTTTAACACTCAAAATTGATTACAAAATTATCAAATTCTAAAGTGACAATGTGACTCAACAAGATAAAGACACTACTATGTGAGTCCAATAAAGAATAATTTTTACTATACTTTAAATGCTATATTATTATAATAATATTATGTTCTCGACATATATTATTCGAGGCGAAGCATTAGTTTGGGCTTTGTTCGAAATTTTTGTTATCAACCTAAAGTTCAACCATGTGAATTTGATTTTATTTAAGTGATTTTTTTTTTCATGGGTTCAAAAGTGATGATGCAATCCTTGGGGAAGAGCGAGGGGATTATTTTTGACATCTCTCCCTATGACATCATCTTTAGCAGGTATGGCTATCTATTGGTTCCTGACATGCATTAAAACACAGGTATGGCTATCTACTGGTTCCTGACCTGCATTAAAACACGTGCATTAAAACACAGGTATGGCTATCTATTGACATGCATTAAAACACAGGTATGGCTATATAGGATGCTCGTAGTTTAGCTTTTCTTTTCTTTTGTTCTTTTTTGTTGTCGGGGTTTAGGACGGGTGCTACTGGTTCTTGCGTGGTGGCAGTTTTGAAATTACGGTGTTTTTGTTTCCATGCTGGTGCTGTTGTTTCTATGCTGGTTTCTATTGTCATCATTGTTGGGGAAATGTAGAACCAACAGAGGTGAACATAGATAGTTTAAGAGAGGTCGAGTGTCGTGCTAAGAATTGGATGGAGTAGATGAGTACAAAAGCATTATCATCTTCTTCTTCTGCTTGTGATTCTGCAAGTAGTAGGAGTGCTTGTGGGCGTGGAATGGTAATGATACGAGTAGAGAGTACATGTTCACACGGGGGAAGGTCATCGGGTCCTTTGCAAGGCCACTCCTCCCCTTCTTCAGTTTCGCTCACTGGACGCCCCAAGTTTGCATCTGGATCTTCACTTTCTTCCTCTTCGTCCAATTCAAGATGTCCTACCTGCTCACCTATAAAGCCTGTTAAAGATGATTCTTCAAGTTCCATTTCCTACTTCTGAATAAATTTTCATTCCCATTTAAGCTTTATTTTCAACTCTACATTAAAATAATTTCATCCTTTAATGCACAGTGCGTTGAATTACAAATCTTTCTAGTATCATATTTTCCAAAATTTTTCAACTTTTTAACACCAAATCATGAGAAAATGCACCAGCATTTGGCGTATGTGGAGGGATTAGATTTAATTGTTTGAATTTCGTGACATGAATTCAAATATCCACTATACAGTTTCAGGAAGAGTAAGAGTGGTGGTGAGTCTTCGACCTCATAACGCGGAATAGCTTATTGCTGATATCGACTTCGCAGATTGTGTCGAGCTGCAATCTGAGGTCCCCTTTTTTATCTTCCTGACATCCCGTTGACTCTGTTTTTACTTTAATTTTAAACATTTTACATAATGTTGAGTCCAATTTGCACACATTAAACTACGAATCAAGAAGTCAGTTCCCCGAGTGATGATTCGACTCTTGATTTCTAAATTCAAGACTAATGGAAAAGGATGCTGAGAGGCATGTGCCTCATGAAAGTCAAATTGTTCATGTGCAGTATGGCCAAAAGTGACCAATGGGACTCTGAGAGACATAGCAAACCGAATGGCTAGAAAAATCTTGAAACAAACAGCGCTAGAAAAATCTCCTATTCAACCTAATTTTATTTTGTTTTTGTAACATATTTAATCTAAACAACTTGGATTTCAATGCTCTTAAGCTAAATATATGCAAATTTAGGAATATATATAACAAATTCCATCTAAACAATAGAGGCTAGAAAATCAAAAGGGACTGAATTGAACTTAGAAAAGAAAGAATTGTACCTGAATCAATTTGGTCACCACAACACTTTGGTATGCTACTATGATTTGCAACAATAAATCCCAACAACCATAATCCCATTTAACACTAAATTTAAAGTCCCCAGCTAATTAAGCTTGTGCTTTGAAACTCCAAAATATGAACAATTTTCTAACCCTTTAGTGAGAAAGTGATACCCCGATATCTGCAACACGCAAAATCTTCAAATAGAAGTTTAATTAAAACATTTTGACAACTTATACACTACTAAAATTTAACCAATGTAGTTAGCAAAATTTGGGGCCTTTATATGGCAAGTGTAATATCTTGAGAGTATCTGAAGAGATATCTGGAATACAATAAAACATAGTCCCCGGGAATGAGGTGATGTTTGTGCAGAACATGCTGAAAAAGTTTCAGGTGGCCGATTTACCCTGCTAGGATTCCTGGCAACGCCAATATGCCGCATGCAGAGGCAGCATTGTGAAGGGTAGTGTGTAACATCCCGTAAAATACCAAAAAATTTAAAATTTTTAAATAGCAATAATTAATGAATTTGTTAATGCGGAACATATAAAAATAGTTAAATCTCTTAACTAAGATATTTAATAAGATGAAACATCAAATGTCTCATAAAAAAAATATGATGTATTTGTATTTTCTATTTTTGATTTAAATGGATGCTAATCTTTTTACTGAAAGACATTTTATGAATGTAACACAAGATTACAAGTTTCAGATCTGTTTAAGTTCTAAAAGTAACTACATGTTGTACATAGGTTTGTATTGTTATGATGTTCTTGATGATGTGTTGATAGTTTGTTTGTATGATGACGAAGGGGTCCTATGAGGTACCCTGGGGTTTACTTAGCTATGTTTAGCTAAGGCATTTGAATCCTGTTTCCATGTGCATAACGCAGGTAAGAATTTCTACAACAAACATGTGTTAAGAGTACATGTGTCTTTCAATTCATCGTCAATGTAATATGAAAAATACTAAGTACTTCCTTGCAAAACATGTTACTGGAGGTATGGATATTTTGGTTCCAATTCTAGTTTACGTGCTAGTTTACAAACTCTTCAGTGTTAAAAAATCATGTCGTCATTTTGTTTTTACAATGCTATATCTATTATCTATGAAAAATTATCTTTAAAATGACTATTAGTATTAATGTCAAAACAGTGATACCAAAGTCCATTTGTAATTCTATTTGAGATCTTGTGGAAATAGTGTTTATACTATTTCAATTGAAACTATCATTATATTTTTGCATTAACAAAATCTTAAACTAAGACTATAGTCTTACATTTATCCAATGTTTACAATACATAGTTAATATATGAAATATATAATGAACATAGTACTAATGCTATGAATTAACATTATATTGTGCATGCAAACTATACCTATAGTCTTACTCTTATCAATTGATTTCAATACATAGCTAATGTGTGAAATATATTGTGAATATAGTGCTTATGCTATGAATTAGCATTATAATGTGTATCGACACAACTTTAACTATTCCTAAATGGCTATTCATAAACTATAGAAATGAAATATATACACTCTATAGTGAACTATGGATTCGCACACCTACATTGGCATGTATTACTATTGTTACGATACCTAGCAATAAACCATAGAAACTATTATAAAATGTGATCTACGAATCTAACATTGTAATGATTTTGATTGTGACAGGGTATTAAGTTGGTATTGCTTTCCAAACTGGCATTGACAGGCCTAGCATTAATGTCGTTCAACTTGTTAAGTGAAGTGGAAGCTTAGTTGGAAGGTATTCACGTGATCGAATTTGTAATAAGCACCAAATAAAGCTGAGCTGTGCCATGCACTAACTCTCGGTCTGCTGACTTGGAAACATGGTAGATGTAACAATCAATGCAGTATTGATTGCAATCGTCGCTCGAATATCAACGTGCCCAACTGACAGCTAATCCACCATTGATCTCTACAAGATCTAGGGCTTGGAAGAAACCCTAGTCTTGCGTTGGTAAGTAGCAACGTATTGCTTCCTGACATTCATTTTGTGTTTTTGTGGTAAGGTTTGGAGAGCCAACCGTGTTGCTGCAATGTAGGGTTTAGAGTTTGCTGTGAGGAGGACTCCTTCCTCTGTTTCGAACCTTGGACTTGTGAGAGAGAGTTTAAATGTTACAGGCTTAAAAATCTTGTGCAATTAAGCCACAATACAACCATTGTAGTTGTGGGTGTTTTCTTCTATCAGTTTGTGGAATGTAAATTGAACTGGGGTTCGATTCTCCAATTCATAAACGGTCTTCTGAGTTTGAACTCGTAGTTTGCTGTCAATGCTATCAGGCTTCGTCGTTTTTGGTGTGGTGTGTCTAAGTTCAAGAGCTTCGTTTCTAAGGGTAAGTTTTCACGATAATGACTGTAATACTGTGATA
This sequence comes from Larix kaempferi, assembly GCA_027924585.1. Taxonomy (NCBI): domain Eukaryota; kingdom Viridiplantae; phylum Streptophyta; class Pinopsida; order Pinales; family Pinaceae; genus Larix; species Larix kaempferi. The sequence continues at coordinate 9,342,149 of BSBM01000264.1, forward strand.
CTTAAATTATATCTACGTTTTCTTGTTTTTAACCCTTCCGAACTGTAACTGGAAGGTACCCACTTCGTAGGAGGTTTTCTATGAACAAGACTTGAAATGGGGATGCTGCAGCTACTTCTTGGTAAGCCTTGGTGGTTCTTGAAACCTTGTAGGTGCCTTTGGCACAGTTTTTAGCTGATGAATGCGATTTGCCGAGAGTTGGAAATACACGACCCTGCTCGGAGTAATGGCCAAGTGTTAAGTTTTAATGTTTTAATTTGCTCCATGCTGTAAAGAGGATAAACCCTTTGTATTTAGTTGTTAAGTTGCCATTCGGCTCTGTAATGATTACTATGCCGCCTTGAACTTGTTTTTATGCTTCTGGTTGTTTACGGAAAGACCCTGTGAAATTTTTGGAACCTTGAAAGGTCCTCAATGTAAACTCTGTCGAATTTTGGTTATACTGTTTGGATACAAAACTTATAGATCCAAGGGTTCACTCGCTTCTAAAGAACAACGACTCATTTATACTGAAATGTTTGTTTAAATACAGGTTGAAAATACGTTTGTGTAACTGTTGATTTGATTTCAAACAACGACTGTTGTCTCATGTTGAATGTAGTAGATTGCATAACTGTTGATAGATAAACCCTGTACTTCGTTTCGTTGTTGAAATTTAAGTTTGAAATGATGTTGTGAAATTTAGTCCTTCGTATGTTTTTGAAATGGCTAATGCCACAGGGTTTGATGAATGAAACCCTACCCTGTAGGTTTTTGTTGGCAACCTTGCTTGTACTGAGAAATTCGAGCCCGAGACTGGGTCTTAACTTGTGCATGTAATGGTTTTGTCACTGTGTAATATTCTTGTTCGGGTTGATAGATGATGATACAAACAAAATCATGCTTTCATCTAGGTAATGTTATTTGATGTTTAAGTGTCTTGTTTGTATTCTCAGCACGAAAAATAGATAGTAAGTTAAATGAAATGTTGTTTAGGGTTTGGATAACACGTCTGCTATATCTTCAGACATAATAACAGTGTTCACCATGAATGACATGGTATGAAGTTTATTGAACTGCATATTACATAAACATTTAGAATCTAGGGTGTGTGATAACTTAGGGTTTGGAATTTTACAGTGAAAGTATTTATATCTAAAGATTGAAATCTATATTAATATAGATGTGATAAATAGTGATGAAAATAATAATAAGTGTTTACTTATCAATTGTAAGTAACACTATGTTATAGAGAATGATTTGCAGCTCCTATATATTTCTTAGAATGTGAAGTGCTTGAAAACAAGGAATTTATAATATTGAAATGCATATTATTACTATTTGAAATAGATGGAGTTAAATGGGAAAATATAGATCTATGCAAAAATAAAAAATGTGTTTTTCTTTTATTTAAGAAATAGAGGAAATACTATACTTCTGTTCATACTATGTTGTACTATTTCCTGCATTTTAACTTATGATTGGAATGACAGAATTTAATAGAAATACTACTGTGTTTTATCTATCCATTCAAATGGCATTCTGCCTAACACTCATCACTATTAATTTTACTTTTATGTACTAGAGTACTATACAGATAACAGTATGGGAAAAATACAGAAAAGAATTTAATCATTCATTTAAATTACTTAATCATTCTTGAAACATGTCATCCTTAAGTCAGCAAATAAAATAGTTTCTTCTGTATAACTGTAATTAATAATTCTACCATGCAGAAAAACATTTAACTATAAACAAAAGTAAGAACAGTAGAACCTGGTTGACTGTAGGAGAAACAAACAACCCAAGGAACTTGTTCCACCCAACCTATTCCTGAAGACAGCCAAGTTACTTGCCTTAGGACCCCCGAGCCTGTTCACTGAACCACCAAGAGGAAGATTCTGTTGAAGCCTTAGTACATCAACTTGCAGTAGAATATAGATTATCCAGTCATAAAGATTCAGTAGTCAAAGAGACCTGCACCAACACCTCTGGTTTTCCTTCTCAGAATAGCTAGCAGACTCACAGTTGCACTCTCACATAGCCTCCCTATTCGAATCTCTAAGTGATCACTTGATACACTTGAGGAAATATTTCTGCAGAAAATATTGTAGGAGCTGCCTGCCCAATTCGAATTGCCTTATCTAGGATTCCTAGGCCTTTTAGTGGTTAACTGGTCATTAATGAGTTTCCTGCTCTCTTCCACCCACCTGGGGGATAATGCCAAAAATTTAGGGGTAGTTGTCCCATAACCAACAGCTAGTGGTGGAGTGCAAATGCTGGCATCTGTCCCATGCCTTCTAACAGCTTCCATTCCTCCTAGTGGGTCAGTGAACACTCATTTAACAGTTCCCTTGGGTGTTTGTCTCCTATTTTAATTTATTAAATAATAATAATCAGTAATCATCCTTGACCAAAATTGGTCATAATTACAAAACTTTGTAATTTTAATTTAACATAAAGTATTTTGCAAATAAAATAATATTCTCAAAATTTGGGTAGGTGACATAGTGTTTCCATTTACCACTGGCGCAGGCATTGTAACCACAATCATGGACAACATGTAAACACTGGAATGAAGACATTTGAAAGATCAACATATAAGATAATTATAGCAGCATCCTAGTTGATAATTGAATGAAGGCATTTCATGATGTTGAGCTTATATGTATATGAACTTAGAGCATTTTTGTCTGGTTTTTACCATTATTCTGCAAGTCATCTTTGGCCTCTGCAACGTAAAATGGGACGGAGATAATTCCAACACAATCAAAACAACTTAAGGTTTTTACTCTATCGGGAGTGCAGTAACACATGTGGCATCACAAAAAGATTGAAGTTGACCCAACGACCTGGCTGGACTAGTCTGACGTTTTCCTGGGCCTACGGCCAGATTGCATGGTATGCAAGTGGCAACGAGATTCGGTACTGAACTCCATTGTGAAAGAGACAAAGCAACATGCACGGAAGTGGTGCGTTTTGAATAACTTTTATCGTATAGATAAGTTCGGTCGTTCTCTGAACCCAAGTTGCATAGTAGAGAATTTATTCAAATCAGACTTCTTTTTATTTGAGATCATGGTTCTCTTTATAGTTTCATATAAATGATGGTCCATTCTAGGGTTCCACCATGCCTCGTAGATTTAGGAGATTTTTCAATCAAGCCAGAGCTTTATATAAACTTGAGTCACCATGAAATTATGGGATTTTGTTTAATCGAACTTTAAATAAAGTCACCATAACTAATGGTAGTTGAATAATATTTATCAAGCTACAACCTTTTCGTATATATGCGTGGTCGTTGGTATTTCACTCTATAATATTTGTCAAGTCGAGAAGTATGAGCATCCATTGTCCCTTAGATATTATCATATATTCTTTATTTCAATCCATGGGAATTTAATCATACTGCAGATGCCTTTGTCTGCAAGAATCCTTGAACCTTCCATTTGAGTCATTTGCTCCTTTGCGGCCTCCTATAAGGTCTCCTCACTAGAGTTGATTGTTTCTACTTCCATGGGTATTGATTGATGCCCCTCTTTGTGAGGAGAACTAGCATTTTGTTCAAGTGTGTCCACCTCAGCTTCCTGCACTGCAGGCTCAATAGCCCCTTGCCTTCCTTAAGTCAGGCGAGCGACTCGTACCTCTTACCTCTCCCTCCAAACTCATCCAGATTTGCACAAGGACAAACTTGGAGCAGTGCATCCTTGCCTAATTAACAGAATTAGACCATGATGTGCCAAAAGATTTCATCGCCTCACTTTAACATGATGCATCATTTTCTGAATGGATTTGAACAAATAAAATATAATATCGATTCACTAATTTTTTATAAGGTGTGCCAGGAAACAAAAATGATATACCATAATAATGGAGGAATGACCCTCACAATATAAGTTTCAAGTAATGTGATGTACTACCCCACCCCATGGCTACGAGAGCAAGAGGTACTGGACCCCTGGCCTGTATCTTCAACTTCTTCATTTACATATAAAAATGATCCCTTGACTCTCATAGATTCGATTCGTTTTTAAAACCAATGTCTCCCTTTTTACATGCAAACCTGTAACACAAGTAATAATTGCTTCTAAAACCTTAATTGCCAATCCTTCCCCTTAATTCATCCTCCACTTCTAAATCTGGAATAATAAAAACCACAAGCTCTAAATAATACGTAATAACTAAAACTATAAGCAACTAGTAATAAAAACTAATACATCAAATCACATTTCCGAAATATCTAACCGTACAAATGAAATATCTAACGTTACAAATTCGTTAGGACAATAATTTCCATAAACTAAAGCTAAATTTTGGCTTAGGGAGGCTATTTCTACCTCTCCCCATGTAATTCCGTCTATGCTTTTTGCTTAATTCTGTGAATCCTTGTTATGTATATAACACAATTTATTTAAATGGTAGTTTGGACTCATATATATGACCATCGATCCCATCACAATTAAAAAGAGATTAATATAAATTAAAATAGATCTTAAAAGTAGAATAGTTTAACAATTTCTTTCAAATGTATTAACTTTATAAGTGGTGTTTTGTTTACATGGAGACATAGAACAAGAAAGTAATGATTCGTGAGGTTTCGAAAAAAAGGAAATGACTCCTTCTTTCAAAGCAATTTCCTTACTCTCTCGTAAGGCTAAAAAACTACCTTCTATCTAATTACTCTTTGATGACAAATAAGGGATGTATCTAGTTGTGTGTGTAAAATGTTGTCTTGATCTGACTTTTAAGTAATTACTTTTTTTTTATAACAATAAGAATTTTATCTTAGTTTTTTTTTTTTAAAACGTTCTTTTCATTTAATATTTAGAGTGTTTTTTTTTCAAAAAATTAAGATTTTGTGATGATAATTATTATTAATCAATAATTTTAGATAATTTTATTTTTATGATTGTTTAAAGTAATTATTATGGTACTTATAAATAATAAAAATTAATAGTCTCATGGGTTAGCTCAAACACTGTTATGATCCAAACATAAGATCTCTCCCCAAAAGTTAGGGAGGTCATAAATCATAATTATAAGGAACAAATCATAATATTAAATTAATGCATCCACAAAATATAAATACAAATAGAAATAAAATATGCATACATATAAATAGAATGCTTTAAATCAGCTTACATCCATCTTAATCCTGGGTTTATAAACTGTCAAGATGAATCAAATCTCTCAAGTTGCAAACATTTCTTCGGTTGTAAAATTTTCTTCAAAATTTTATGCTATTAAAAAGGTTTGCACCATAGCCTCAAAACAAGCACACAAGACGCTGCAGAAGCTTCAAATGCCTTCGCTTTAGCCTTAGCATCTCCATCCTTGCTTCACTTACAATACATCGTTCTTTTATTCCACTCCAAGGTGCAATTGCTAGTTCTAATATTGTACTCTTCCAACTCATGTGAATGTTTGAGACAGGGAATCCGTACAATATAGTAGACTATCTGGTCAACGTGCACCATCGACTATGGTCGGTAGAAACTGTCATGATACTCGACCTTGGTAATTAAGAAGAACGGCCCTACTGAATTGTCGATATTTGTTATCCACAAATTACAATTGCAAGGGTTATGACGTTTTACAAATTGCTTCTTGTATGTGCCTATACATTTTCTGAATAAATAAAAAAATGAAATCCAGGTAGATGGTTATTGAGTAGTATATATGCGCTAAGAGTCACATGCTACAATAAAACCTATTTCATATCACCATTAAGACCAAAATGACATGCGACATTACAACTATCTGATTAGCCAATAGTTAATTAGACTTAATGTGAATGCATGCTTCAATGACCATGGATGATGATCATGGGTTATGTTCACCCTTAGATGTTACATAGCAACATCAACTCTTTCTATTAATAAAGTTTTTTCCATCAAATAATATGAATAATAACTTGGTAAATACAAAGATGACTAATTCGTGGGGCTCATTTGTCATTGTTTCCATTAGGTCATAATTCAACATTGGGTATTGTTCTTTAAGCATTCATCTTGAATTTAAGATTAATTTAAATAATAATAATAATAATAATCAACAAAACTTTAAATTTATCGTTTAAATCACATTTTTTTAATAGTTTTCCAATATATAAATTTTTCTACTAAATGTTAGATTGGTTAATCTTATTCTTAGCAAATAAAACTTCTAGCAATTGCAACCTACCAGCCAACGCAAGTGCAATGTCGAGGACATTGCCACCTAATGACTCTTGTTACAATATTAAAAAAATAACATTTTAAATTAATTTAAAACATAACAATATTTTTTTATAATGGTTATTGCATTTACAAAGACTTCACTTCCAACAAATAATTATTGTAAATAAATAGAGAAAACTAGGCGAGGTTGTCCATATATAAAGGAAATTCTAATAAAAAACAAATAATTATGGTAAATAAATACAGAAAACTAGGTGAGGTCGTCCATATATAATTACTAAATGCATACACAAGGGTTATTAAATACAAGGTATTGAAGATGAATAACTCTTATTGTGTTGAATAATAAATGAAAAAGATAGAGGTCTATTAGGTTCTCGATCAACTTAGGGTTCGAAACCAAATGATTATCACGGGAACTATTTAACGGGATGAAGGCCTGAGAGACCGTGACTTGGTCGAAGACCATAATATTTAGTAGAATCATTTTTAACAATAATGAAATGGTTCGAGATATAAAAGCGATTATTGCAAAGGTTAAACAATGCATCCATATCCATTATGGAAGGTTGACTATGAAAGTATATGAAATTGCAGACGACTGGAGGGGTTGGATATGTGTATGTGCCATGATATTGTTCATTAACCCCGGACCATGACGTCAAGGTCACCATCGTAGAGCAGTCAGTTATGGTGCATAGGCTGGACAACAATTAAATGTAGCTGATGTCCGCTCGTCGCGCCTGCCCGGGGAGGCAAAAGAAAGGGAGACATCAACAACTTACAACCAATAAGAACTTAAATAAATGTTTTTTTTTTTTAAATTTTGTTTAATACGTGATATTAGAAACATTATATAGACATTGCAAAATTAAAACAAATTGGCCCCGTTAGGGGCAGATTGGTCCACCTCCACGATTTATTTATGTCCCTTGTAGAGAACATAATAAATAAAGGTACCTTCAAATATATTAGTATAGAATCATCTTAAATCTGGATCTATCAAGTATCCCAAGGGATCCAATTTTTTGAGGTGTAATTTTTTTTTATCTTAAACTTTTTACACGTGAAGAAATTTTTTATACCTCAATAGATTGTAGAGCATAGGACAGAAGTGAACATGTCAGAAATGGAAGTAGAGGTTCTTATAAGCACTGAAATGATGATGATGTGAAAAATAGTTCCAAAAGCTCTGAGGGATTTGCTCATAGAAACTACAACTCATTTGCTCCCTTGATATTGAATGCTATAAGTGTAATATCTATGGGCACATAGCTCCTTACTGGACAAGCAACATAAAAGGATCTCATAAACAAAAGAGGGAAGAAGATGTCAGTGCTAAACATAAAGAAGAATACTCAAAGATTTGGAAAAGGAAGCAAAATCAAGAATATCCAAAAGAGACTAGGTGCATAAATATGAAAAGAAGGATCATGATATTGATGAAACAGAGAAGACAATTATCAACCTGAAGACTCAACTAGAAGAAGCAAAAAGGATTGAAGGAATTGTGAAAAGTCACCTCAAGGAAAGGGAGGAAACTTGTGAGAACTTAGGCTTGAAGTTGTCTCATTAAGGGAGGAATTTGAAAAGACAAATGCATAATTACACATAATTTTGAAGAGCACTGAAACTTTGAACGAGATCCTTAGTTGCCAAAGGTCATCGTTCATCAAGACAAGACGTTTCTATGATGAGAATTATAATACCCCTGATGAAGATTTAATCAAGGTAGATGAAGAAAATCCCAAAAGCTATGCTAATGTTCTCAAAGGACCCATTGGAAATGAAAAAAATCATAGCTTCTGCATTGATTTACTGCGCGACAACTTACTACTGTCACACTCTTCTCTTTCATGCTCTGCTCTGCGCAAGACAATCTTCACTATTGTCACACTCTGCTATGTCGCACTCATCTTTTGATCCAGGTTCATTATCATTTCATTGTCTTGGATTCATGTCCTTTTAAGTAAGAATTATATTAGTTTGTTGACATCTTCTTCAACTAACTTCTTTAGAGTCATGTAAATAGATCCCTGAACTGTTGAATGGATGCACCAAATTCTCAAGTTCTCTTTCTACTGATAACCCTTCATCAATGTTCCCTCTTTCAATTATAGAGTATGCATTGCTTTCAAACTCTAACTAAATCGACTTGTAAGTTTGATTGAAGTTTTGACTTTTCTGTTCCTTCTTCCGCAAAACCCACTTCATTTGCTATGAGGTCTTCTTCATTTTGCATATTTGAGAGTCAATTGTTGAGAGGATTATCTTGTGCACATCAGAACGTAATAGAGTAGCGTGCGACAAAAAATAGTGTGACAATAGTTAATACTGTCTTGCACAAAGTAGAGTGCGACATAGCAATGTGACAATAGTGAAGATTGTCTTACACATAGAAGAGTGCGTCGGAGCAGAGTGTGATAGTAGTGAAGATTGTCTTGCATAGAAGCAAATAAAGATCCATGAGAGGGGATAAACCCATGTCGCGGAAATCATGGAGAGCGCTAGATGCAAATTCCAACACTTTCATGACACCAAAATCGTCCTCCTATTCCACACTACTCCTCTCAAATCATAAGAAACCCTAAAAATTAAGAAACATCCAAACAAATTTAATTAAAAAGACAATCACAAACTCAAACATTCATAACATCCCATCATCCATCATATTTTCCAATCAAGATAAATACGTCTTCTCATCTTCAATTCCTCTCTTTAATTTCTTTTCACTTTATATCTTAATAAAAATCCCTCATCATCATTATTTTTATCTCTTTTACTCTAACTAAAATAACCCTTCCACAATCCTTTAACATCTTAATCCCATATTCCCCTTTTTTTTTTCTTTACTAAGATCTATGTTTTTTTAATACAATTCATTCCTTAATTTAAGTTCTTGTGACTAAGATCTATGTTTTTTTAATACAATTCATTCCTTAATTTAAGTTCTTGTGATTATTTCACATTTGAATTAGTTATTTCACATCACATCTAGATTTATTCATCCTTATATTCTTAGTTAATCTTTTGTATATATTATACTTTTATTTACAATTTCCCTATTCTTTAGTATATTATTAGTATATTATTATTATTAGGATTCTTTTCATATTGATTTATATTTCCTATTCCCTATTCTTACTTTTTTTAATAATTTATTCATTTTATCATTTCCTATCCCTATTAATTAATCAATTTTACTCAATCCCCCTTAAGATATATTTATTCTATTAATTGAATTCCTTTTTAAAATTATTCATTTATTAATTGACTTAATCTCCTCCTGACTAATTTGTTTTTTGTTTCTATTTATTTACTTCATTAGTTTAGTCTTCTCTATATCTTTTATAAGCTTCTTTTAGGATCCTTGATGATGAGTGGAGTTTCCATTTAAAATGCTAGGGGGTTTCACAATTCATGTTCATAAGATTTACCACAATCATAGATATCCATTACTCTTGAAACTCCTTCAACATGTCTAAATTCCCATAGTTATATTAGATACTAGTGCCAAGTATGACATCTTAATAAGCGAATCACCTTACCTCACTCAAATTCTATGAAAGAAACATAATGAAAAACATTCGTCATACCTACTTACCGAAGTCTTAGGTAGCCAACACATCATATCTATAGGGGATTGGAATGCCATGGAAATAACTGAAGAGAAATACTAGAATTTCCACGCAAGTACTTAATAGATACACTCGAGTTCTCTTTATGTATAAATAGATAGTATCCTACCATCTAAATTACATTTTATAGAAGGATTCATCCATCATACCATGATTAACATATAATTTTCTGTAAGCCTTTCATTAATTTTGATTGATCTACATTGGAAATATTGGTGCAAATAAAAATCATATTTATGAGAGTAGACACATTTCGTTTCCTTTCTTTAGATCTTCTAGAGTTCCATGATAAGGTTTCCCATGATCTCCTTTTCTTATTATCATCATGGAATAAGGTATCAACATAGCCATAATGGTTAGGAAAACCATACAAGAATTGGAATGCATCTAAATAAATTCTTTGATTCCCCTTTCTGGTTACTTCTATTGATTTGTGGATGACATGATGCTACATGTGTAAAGAAAGGCAAGGATTTTAGAAGGATTCTACATTGGTTCGAAGAGGTCTCTTGCTAGGAGATTAACAAGGAGAAGTACCAAATATTGTTTGTAATTTTTCCCCTCAATATCCATGCTAATATCATTAGAATTTTTTTTCACAAAGGTTGATTTTCCCATTAAATAGTTTGTGATGCCCCTTCTTTGCAGACTCCGTAGAGACCAAGATTGTTATAATATTTTAGAAAAGTCGAAAGAAGGTGTTTCAACTTGGAAAAATAGGCATATAACTTTAATTTGGAGAGTTGTGTTAATTTGATATGTCATAACAACTATTCTTATATATTTAAGGCATCCCTCCCCAACACCCTCAATCGTGGGGAATATAACCATGAAAAAAGGATTCAAAATTCCATCTCTCAAAGACCTAATTCCAATAGGCATGGTCTCTCCAAAGGCCCAAATTAATTAAAATGAATGAACATGTGTGATATTTAAAATGCAACAAAACATACAAGAATGGATTAACATATTTCATGGCAGCAAAGTGCCCATAGTCATAGTAATTCACAAGTGACACACACAGCATGAAATTTCATATATTTCCATCACAACAAATAACATTAATTGCAAATTCATAAGCAAAGACAAAATTATTATATTTTAACAGAAGATAGTCCAAGAAATTGACTGCATATGAGCAATTTTCCACCCAAATGTAGGCATCCACTGAATATACCACCCCCAAGCTAGCCTAAGAGGACACTAGGGAAAAAGAACCAATATATAGGCTTCTATCTCACTCGATGAAATCCATTTACTCTCATCCTTAGACAATTTTCTCATTACAGAGCTGTCCAAGTATCTCATCCAACTATCAAATACGATGGCAATCTCTTCCATTGCCCCACACAACATAATGAATATATTCCCTTTCTCTACTCAACAATTTTCTAAAAAAATATAAAATAATAGAAGCAAACAACAATAACAATAGAATATGAGATTTACGTGGAAACCTTGTTATATGCATGTAAAACCACAGGGCAATGGCAACTTCGATCTTTTAATATTACACAGAAAAAAAACTTACAATGCTTTCTTCAATCTCTTTTGTATTACCATGGCGGGGGGTCACTCCCCTTTTATACAACACATATGAGGGTTCCAAAAGGAACCATAATACACTAGAAGGGCCTAGAAATTTTTTCCTTGAGGGAATTTGCCCTGTACCCCCCCTCTAAGCTGCTCGACACTTACAAATCATGCATGGAGCTAGTCAAGAAATATACAACAAGAATATTGTATATTTGGATATTGGCTTCATCTCCTAACATTAATATCCTACTTGAATTCAATATACAAGAATTTACTTGACAATGTTTTCCACCCACATTCCATTGTCTAATGCTGCCGTCATTACATTTTAGCAAGCCTAGAGAAGTTTTGCACCATCCAAACTTCTCTATCCTAACCGGATTCATAAGCATATCAACAATATTCTTATTAGTATCATTTTTTCTTCAACAAGATCCTACCTTTTTCAACCACTTTCCTTATGAGATGGTACTTAATATCAATATTCTTCATGCGATCATGAAATGATAGATTCTTCACTAAGTGAATAGAAATTTGACTGTTACATTGCAAAGTGATTTTCCCATTTAACATCTTGAATTCATCCATAAACCACTCTAATCATATTGCCTCTTTACTGGATTTAGTGTTTCCAAATATTTTACTTTAGTGGTTGATAAAGATACCACTGGATGCAACTTAGATGTCCAACTTACAACTCCACCAGCGAGAGTGAAAATATACCATGTAGTAGACTTTCGTCCATCTTTGTCTCCACCAAAATTAGAATACGCAAAACCTTTAATTTGTAAATCTGTGGATTTGTAGCAAATAGTAGCATATGAAGTGCCTCTTAAATATTCGAGTATCCACTTCACAACATTCCAATACTCCTTACTAGGATTCACCATGAATTGGCTAATAAATCCCACTACTTGAGAAATATCCGGTCTGGTGCTCTCCATGATGAACATGAGGTTCCCTACTGTTGATGAATGTGGTACACGAGACATGCTTGTCTTCTCTTCTTCTTTGCTAGGACACTGTTCGGAGGACAAATTGAACTGTGTAGGAAGTGAGGTGATAACTGATTTCGCATTCTGTACATTGAAGCGCTGCAGAATATTTTCTATACATGTCTTTTGACTTAACCAAATATTCCTACCCATCCTTTCTCTGTGTATCTTTATCCCTAGAATTTGATTTGTTGCTCCAAAATCCTTCATTTCAAATTTTCTAGACAATTGAGCGTTGGGATGAATGCTTTTCTTCATGCTGGGGTCTGCAACCAAACTATCAACAACATACGCTAGAAAAAAATAAAACTGCCACAATCAAACCTCTTATAATATGCACAATGTTCAACTTCACTTCTATTGAAACCTTGGCTCTTCATGGAGGTATCAAATTTTATGCACCACATCCTTGGCACTTGCTTGAATACATACAAATTTTCTTGAGTCTGCAAACCAACTGATATTTTCCTTTTTCTTTATATCCCTCAAGCTGATCCATATAAATATCTTCCTCATTATCAACATGCAGGAAGGTAGTTTTTACATCCAGTTGCTCTAACTCTAAATCCTGTGCTACTATAAGTGCAAGTAAAACTCTTACAGTAGTAAGATTTACTACTAGAGAGAATATTTCATTAAAATATATACCTAACTTCTTCACATAGCCTTTTGCTACCAAGCAAGATTATAACATTCCAACAGCCCATCATTTTTCTTCTTTACTTTATACGCCCATTTCTTTCCAACAACCTTTCTTCCCGGTGGGAGATCCACAAGTTCCCATGTTTCATTCTTGTGTAATGCTTTGATTTCTTCATCCATGATTTCCTCCATTTATCTACATTCTCAAATTCTCTAGATTCCTGAAATGAATTAGGCTCACTATCATTAGTTAACAAATAAAAAGAAGACTGAAAATCAAGAGAATACCTTTCTAGACGTCTCTTCGTATGTGTAGACATTTTGAGTTGTGGCTATTGATCTTGCTGCTCTTCATGTTGATAAGAAGCTTCATTTTAATCATCATGTATTTCTATTTCAATTGATATAATCTCAAGTGTTTTTTGTACCTCCTTAATTTGCATGGATCTTTCATTAAAAGTAACATCCCGACTAACTATTACCTTGCGGTTAGTAGGATTCCACAATCTATACCCTTTATTTTATTACCATAGCAGAGAAAAACACATTTCCTTGAATTTGGGTCAAGCTTGGGCCATTTCTCTTTAGGCACATGGGAAAATGCATCATAGCCAAATATACACAAATGAAAATAATATAATGGATTACCACACCAAAAATATTCTGGAATATGTCCATCCAACCCAACTGTAGGTGATCTATTGATAATATATGCAGCTGTATTTATAGCCTCTGCCCAATATCCATTATCCAACCCGAATGTGCTGAGCATGCTCCTTACACATTCCATGATTGTGTGATTCATCCGCTCAACCACTCCATTTTGCTGTGGAGTGCGTGGAACGGTATTCTAGTGCTTAATTCCTTCTTGTGTACAAAATCTATCAAAATTCTTGGAGTGATATTCTTCTCCATTATCAGATCTGGGACACAAAATAGACTTTTGTCTACTCATTCCTTGAACTCTTTAAATTTCTCAAAGGATTTTGATTATTTTTCAAAAAATATACCCACATTCTTCTAGAATAATCATATATAAAATTCAGAAATATTCTAACACCATTTATAGATGAGAGGGTATTGGTCCAAATATATCGAAATGAATACGTTGCAAAAGATCATAACTTTACCAAAGCTTGTATTAAATCGAACTCTCTTTTATTTACCAAATATACAATAATCAAACAAGTCTAAATCACAAGACTTAATCCCATAAAGCATACCTTGATCATGCATATTTTTCAAACTTTTTTTACTCATATGTCCAAGTCGTCGATGCCACAACATCATTACATCTAGAACATTCCCTAAGTTTGATTCTTTTGCATGATTTTTCATTGTATCATTGCATAAATGATACAGGGTCCCAAAAGATTCTTCTTTTTCTACCACAAAGGCCCCTTTGGTAATTTTGCATCAATTGTCACCAAAGGTAGTAGAATACCCCAACTTATCCATCATCTTGATTGAGATCAAATTATTTCGTAGATCTAGTACTTGTCACACATTACACAACTTCCTTTCCTTGCCATCGTCCAACTTGATCTTAATGTCCTCTCTTTCCCCAATTTCCAAAGGATGATCATCACCTAAGTAGATTGTTCCACCATTATAGGGATGATATTTGACAAACTAGACTCTATGTGGGGACATGTGGAAATATGCACTTGATTCCAAAACCCAAGCATATAAAAGAGATCTACTATTACTGAGACAAAAAGCCTCACATGTTTTCATCTCTTTTGAATCTGCTATAATATCTTTAGCTTATGGTTGATCTAGTTTTTCATCTTTCTTTTCTTTCTTTAGATGCCAAGGGTCCTTCCTCGGCCGCCCTGGTTTCCCACAATTCCAACACATCCTTTCTTATGTCCTTTGGACTTGGATCTGGACTGTGATATCCCTTGTTGACCCCTTGCGCTAGATTTCCCTCTTAGAGATAGCGAACCATTGGTAGAGGGATCCAAATACAATTTCCTCCTTAACTCTTCTCCTAACAAATAAACTACCACATCATAAAATTTTAGAGTTACCGATGATAATTTGGTGATGGTCACCACCATATCATCCCAACTATCCAGAAGGGAACAAAGTAAAATGATTACTATGTCCCCATCCTCCACCTTTACACCAACTGGGAACAATTTGTTGATTAGGGTTTTAAACTTGTTTAGATGATTTGCCACAATTGAACCCTCCTCCATCCTTAGATGATAAAGTTGTTTTTTTAGGAAAACCTTATTTATTGTTGATTTAGTCTCATACAACTTCCCAAGTTTCTCCCAAAGGGATTATGTGGTATTTTCTTTAGAAACATTAAACAAGACTAGTCTGCTAAGAAAAAGAGAATTGTAGAAACTACCTTCGTTTCAATCTTTATCCAATCTTCATTTTCATGCCTCTCGGTTTTTTCACAACCCCTTTCAAGGATAGGGCTTGGTAATTCTAAACCAACAAATCCTCCACCTTCATCTTCCAAAGGGATAAATTCTTGCCATCAAACTTCTCAATCTTGAACTTGGTTAAACCTCTCGTCATTGTTGCAGTTCCCACTCGTAGAAAACCATATAACAATGAGTTTTTCAGGATCTAATACTAGATGTTAGAAAAAGAAAAGAAAAGCAAACAACAATAAAAATAGAACATGAGATTTACGTGGAAACTCTACTATACATAGGTAAAACCACGGGGCAATGGAAACTTCGATAATTTACTATTACTTGGAAAAACATTTACAATGCTTTCTTCTATCTCTCATGTATTACAATGCTAGGGGGTCACTCCCCTTTTATACAATACATATGAGGGTTCTAGAAGGAACCAAAATACACTAGAATGGTCTACAAATTTTTCTTCGAGAGTGAACCCCTGGAGAGCGCCCCACCCTTCCCCTCTGACCTGCTTGACACATACGAATTGCACACAGGCCTAATCGAGAACTTTGCAACAAGAATGTTGGATATTTGGATATTAGCTTCATATCCTAACACAATTTATCGGGGACGTTCTTCCTTTCCATTTCTCTTTAGTGTAGGGAAAAAGAGTCCATTATGTTGATTGCCTTTTGGGAATAGCCTACAAAATAACACTTGTCTCTCAAACCTATGATGAGTAGAAAATACATAGTAGGTGAAGGAATCCCAACTTGGAGAACCTCTATGATCTCCTATAGCCATCTATCTCTCATCCAAGGATCCTCTTCATAGTGATGATTTGGTCAATTTATAGAATAGATGATGGTTAGTAATGAAGAACATAACATGGGAATTCTATAGAGAATTCTAGAATGAATGAATGACAATGAGAGAGTTGAGAGAAATGATGATTGACATTTATCCTCACATGATAATGAATTACTCTTATGCTTCCTAATAATGATTATACTCATCCCACAATTCAATAACTACAGGAGAAGACTCCCCCACCAATCTACACATGCATCCAATGATTGGGTTTCTAAGTCAATGTAGGTGTTTGACTTCATTTAAGGAACATGGTGGAAAATTGTTGTGTTCATAGGGTTTCACTCGACAATCCTATAGGCCCCATTTCTTCTACTCGTGGAATCATATCCACTCTCTTTCTCTCTACAACCATCTTGTACTATTATATATTATATTCTAGCACTAATATTTACATAGATTGAGTTCATCAAGGAAAGCCTACAACATACTCCATAGAAGTATATTTACATCATCTACATGCCTAGTTACTCACTAGTTAGGCCTTGGCCTTGAGCTCTGCACTAGAAATCCACCCATACTATCATATTTACATCATTTACAAGTGAGTTCATTTATTTAATCTAAGAAGGATTGAATCCCATAATTATAACCACACATTTACAATTTATAAATAATTCGATTGAATACATTCTAGGGGTCAAAACAAGGGTATTACATTCCCTCCTCCTTGGAATAACACTAGCCTTAGTGTAGCTCAAATTTAGATAAAACAGAATATGTTTCCTTCGTGGCATCCTCCAACTCCCACATAGCCTCATTGGAACCAAAGCGCTTCCATTACACCTTTACCAATATGATGGCCCAGTTTCAAAGAAATATTCATTTCTTGCTGAGGGTGCTTAATGGATCTATTTGGAACACCCCCCTTGTTCCACATCCATAAAAAAACTAGTCAATCCTATGGTTAGGATCATGTACATATTTTTTAATAAAAGAAACATGGAAAATATTTCAAGCTCCAATGTTAGTAGGCAATGCAAGTCTATATGCATTTGGACCTACCCTATCAAGGACTTCAAATTTCCTATAATATCTAGATGTTAGCTTGACACAAATTCCAAGATGTAATGAACTTTTCCTTGGAATCACTTTAATAAAAAAATGGTTTCCAACATTGAAATTTTCTATGCAATTTTTTCTTATCTGCATAATGCTTGTGCCTGTATTGGGTTTCCTTCAAGTGCTACTTGGTTTTGACATTTCTTGCTCCATTTCCTTGACCATTTCTGGCCCAAGCACAATTCTATACATTGGGTTATCCTATCTCATTGGAGTATTGCATCCTCTACCATATAAGGCCTTAAATGAACTAATTTTAATGATGCTCGATGCCCATTATTATATGAAAACTTCACTGTGTGTAAATAATATTCCCACTTGGATGGTTTATCCATAACATACATATGAAGCATGAATTCAATAACTTGATTCACTCTTCTAGTATTCCCATCTATTTGTGGATGGTAGAAGTACTAAAATTTAGCTTGGTACCCAAGTATCCAAAAAGAATTTTCAAAAAATTATAATTAAATTATGTATCCATCTCAAAAATAATGTATACATTAGGTACTCCATGCAATCTAAACATTTTTCTCACAAATACTTTTGCAATGTCAACGACCTTATGAGTATATTTGACAAGGATAATAGGTATTTACGTTGAATACCACAATAATGGTTGTTGTAGAAATACAAGCTCCACCTTAAGGGAGGGTCCTTTTCCTCCTTGTGTGCTCCAAATCCAAGCCTAATGGTACAAACAAAACCCCATATGGTAGAAATAATGTGGCTAGAGTGCGAAATCTCTCTAATGGAATTTCGATAGTTTAACCATGTAGATTGTGGATGGAATGAGTGACCTCGATACCTTTATTTATAGGTGAAAGGATGGGCCTCTCTTTAGAGCTAGCTTCAATGTGAACAATCCCAATACATTAATGAGGTAATGGGATAATGGTATAATGAAGACTAAATCGAACCTATAATTAATAATAAAGGATTGATAAGAACCACACTTGTCATTTTTGGAAGCCACGAAAGCATTAATTAGTCGTAAAATTTGTATTTTTTCACTTTAGGGTCATAGCATGGATTTTTAAGGATTCAATGCATGCCCCATGTAACACCCTGATTTTGACCCTGTTGCATTAAACATGTAAATTATGTAATATCGTTATAAAATCATGGTGAGGAGCTCAAGGCCAAGGCCCCACCATCAATTTATCGTTCTTTTATCAGAAATTAAAAATCGATGCATGCAGATCGCGTGCTAGCCTGGCATGATGGAAAACGTAAATATTATGTAAATGTATTTTAATAAAAAAAATACCCACAACTAGCTATGCAAGGCAATAAGAGTATGGGGGCATGATTTTTACAAGGAATAGGGAGGGAAATATTCAAACTCTTGAAGTCAATAATGTTAATCCAAGTGTTAATGAGAGAACCCATGAACCATTAACTACCCATGTTGACTTTTGCACCCAATCATTTAATTCTTCCAAGAGGTGGTTGAAGTAGTTATTGTTTTGGGAAATGGAGAGTATGGTTGTCCAAATTTCGTGTATGGGAGAGCCACCATTTTTGGAAAATCATGTTTTTCTTCTTGGGAAAGAAAATACCTACAAAATTGCTCCCATTCCATTCATTCATCCATGAGTTTTTCTCTCTCGCATAGTGCTTGCTTGCTGGACATTTTCCTCCACTAAGCTGTTGAGTTTTCTTTCATTTTCTAGCTGGGTAAAGTCATTTTTGGTGTTGCAAAATGGTGGGGAAGAAGGGAAATCGAATTGGGGTTCTATGAGATCCGTTTTTTTCTATTAAATTTATTGTGTACATGTTGGGAATTCGAATAGTAGCTCCCAACTATTGTTTCCCCTCTCAAAAATTTGTTGGTGTTTCCATGATTTGGAACACTCATGGACATAGTGTTTTGTGAATCCCATAACTAAAACGTTTTGCTATGCCCAACAATTGTGCCTTGTTGTGTGTGTGGGATATTTCTATGCTATGAGTTATGTGCATCCTCTATTTGGATTGAACTTGTGTGCAAGCAACCAGGGGTAGACAATAATTTGGAATTGGCTTGATAAACCTAGTGAAGGGTGTAAGCTCACTGAAGATGATAGGGCTTTGGATACTTTTATATGCACACCTTGAATAACACTTGAAGGGAAGCCGTGGCCTGAGGGACCGTGGAGCAGTGATGGGGTTACCTTCCTGGTGTTGGGTGTGTAGGTATTGTGGGTTCCAAGCTAGCTGAATATTGTAGAGGTAACAATAGCTCTATGGATTGAGCTCACTAGCTTAGCAATTCCTTTCCCTCTACTGCCTTGACAGCCTGATAAACCCAGCTGTGTACTGGCTTGGATGATATGTGGTATATACTTGGCTATGTGTGAGTTTTTTGTTCCCTTTTCCTTGTGGAAATCATGCCCGGCTTAGGGGTGGAAACTGTGTTGCAATATTGATGAGCATAGCTAGCCTATGGTTGGGTGGAACATTGCACTTCCATATCCAGTTGCTCGAGACAAATTCATTTCAAGATAAGTATTCTCTTGTATTTAATTAGACAATGTATTTAATTGATTCCTATTATAATTATGCTGGTAATTGCATGCTATATGCGTCTAATAGAGTTTATTTTTTCTATGTTTATTTGGATTATGCATCTGCACCCATGTTTCATTTGTTATGAATTAGTAAAATGATGATGGGGCTAAATTTGGAAGCCTGAGTTTAGTTCATGTTCCCTTCCTTAAGTCAGATTGATGGAAGGGGACGTGACAGTGTGGTAATAGAGCTACATGTTGCAACAACAAGCCTGAATGGGCTAAGTCACGTAACTTGCATCATTAAGTTCGCTCCATCACTTCGGTTTCATTTAAAAAATGATGAGTTTTTCCGAAGTGTGTGTCAACGATTTTGGACGAGTTGTTGTTATACCTCAGTTTGTCATCCTTGACTATACGTGCTTTACCACAATGGAAAGCATTCAATTTCACAACCTCCTAGGTGTGTTAGCCCTATCATCACATGGTGTACTTACTCTCCATCCAAGTTGGAGAAGTTACTTAACCTAATGGGGTCCAATGCCACTTCACCAAACCTCCTTCAACCATCAAAAGAGGAATTTTCGTGCTCTGCTCAGTTATAGAGGCACAAAAATTACAACATTTTTGCGTTTTGCTCAGCTACCGAGGCACAAAAATTACAACATCTTTCGCGCTTTTCTTAGTTCCCAGGGCACGAAAATATTGTTGAGGATATTTTTTCATGGATCTAGGGATATTCTATCTCGAGGATTCCACCATAGTTTCGAGTATCACTCAGTTTTTCCCTTCAAGGAAATATGAATATCATGTGATCCACTTTATTCTACTTAGATCCACATCTTCGTCTCATGATCCAAGTCCTTCTCCTTGTTTGTTGAGATTCCTCTCACTATATAAAGGCCATTACTATTTGGTTTTTGGGATTAGAGACATAGAGACTAAGTGTAAACTATAGTTGCAGACTTGATAGCGAGGAGATCCTTATGTTCTCAATATTCTCAAAGGTGGCTTGTTAGAAGGCATTGGAGGAGATGCTATCGAAGTGAACTCAGGTATAATGTCATATTGTATCATTTTCTCTTTGGATTTATAATAGATAACTTGGGCTATTCTCCCAGATTGTGTATTTCATATTGGAATGCCTCAATTTGTTACTTGTTTAAGTGAATACATTTAGCCTAACATGCTAGTCTAGGAAAGTAGATTCTCTCTTTTCCTTATCCATAGGTTCACTTACTTCAATCATCAAGCAAGGAGCTACGTCTACAAGGAGCAACGAGGAAAGTCATATTGGCTAAGGTAAGACATCTATCTTCATCCTCTTTCCTTTTATATATGCTTGCATATGTGTTCTAGATCTAGGCGATATAGCAATCATTTGTTTCTTTCTGTCTTGGACTAGGTTTTAAGGAGCCTTATTATTGTCCATGAGGTTTTCCTTCTATCCGTAGGAAGAAAATTCTACCACAGAAATTGGAAACCATACTGGGGATCACTTCCCTTATTTTAGTTTAACCTTTGAGTCTTTGAGTTTGGATCTCTTTTATCTTCAAAAGTACTTGGCATTAGCTTGTCTATCTATTTTGGCCTTCACTGACAGGCTGTGTGAGTCCCAGACCCGACACATCACTTGATGTAGGTTCAAACCATTTTAATTTTTATCCTATAGGATATTTTCACGCCCCTTAGTCAGACCACAGAGCAAAAATCCCATTATTTTTTGCGCCCATGCATTGTATCAGTGCGTGAAAATTCCATATTTTCGCCGGGTCTAAGTTCCTCAGGGAGTGAAAATTCCCTGTATAGTGGAAAAATTGATTGGTTTGCTTGGTTTTTGTTTGACTCTCATTGCCAGTCTTTTGTTACCACTTTTTATTGCTTAGTTGTGTGTGGATTTTATTGAATCTCTGCATATTGATCCTTTTTTTACCTTCATTTGACTTTTAGAGTCATTCTTGAAGTCTTGGAAGTATGTTGTCCATTATGGGACTACCATAGTCTCCTTTAGCATTTCATCACCTTCTCAAGTCTCTGAATTTGGTCTAATAGCTTACAGTCATCCTTTAATTTGTGCTTGAACCATCAAAAGTATCAAAAGTATTTTTGATTGAGTTTAGGTCCTTTGAAATTAATTGAAGGTTGTTTGGTTTCATTTGAATCTTTTGTATTCAAAGCAATTGTTCATTTTGTTTTGGGAAAGAATATCAATCCTTTACAAGAGCAATTGGTCTTCTGATTCTCTGAAAGCCTCTTTAGCTACTTGATCTACTTCACCTCCAGTTTTAAGGTCTCAAAAATCCTTTTGTAGAGTGTTTGGTTTGCTTGGGCTTAAAATTGCTTGGTTTTGGGTGGAAAGTGACAAATAGGTTTCAATCCTTTGAATGCTTTGTTGCTTCAGTTGAGTTGTTTTCATTGAAGCTTCTTTGATTTAAGTGTTTGCAAAGATATTTAATTTCTTGCATCTAATCTGAAACAAGGAGAATTCCTCTATGGACATTAGTGCATCTTTGAAAGATCATTGGAAATCAAAGCCAAGTTTTATGCATTCTAAAGATCCATTACTTTGGTTGTTGAAAATATCTACTTTGGTGAGTTTTGCAATTACTTGGAAATTTTTTAGAATCTTTTAACTCCTTTGCTTCTTTGCTTGAAATCAGAGAAATTTGCAATTGAGAGGATTTTACTTCATTTAGTTTGTCATTTTAGACTCATTTGAAGAAAAAGAAAACAAAAAATTGTTTTTGGTGTTTGTTGAAAAGATTTGGATTTGTTTGGTGTGAAAGAGTGTTTCATGGTCAATTTGGAATTTAATTGAAAGTGAAAATTGATATTTAATTTTTGGGAAGAGTTTCATTAGCATTCTTTCATTTGGGAAAGGAAAATAACTCTCCTTCATTTAGCTATAAGTTCATCGAAGAGAAATACTTGCATACTCATTCGATTTTGCATGGTTTTGAGTTGAGAGTCCACACACCATCAGTTGCACTTCTGCTTCCCTTGTGAGTAAATAACAACCTCTAAAATAAAACACCTTAACTAAACACACATTAAACTCACTTGAGGAAACTAAAAGAACTGTGTAGTTAGCTAGGACATTGGGGATACACATGCAAACAACTCCCCCTTGTCACTCTACATTTGAAGCATAGAAGTTGTCTGTTAGGGAGCTAAAATCCTCTTGTATTTGTTGACACGGTTATAAGCCAATGTTTTGGGGGCCTCCCGTTCCATGGGGGCAAGCAACGAGAATTGGTTCCGGACCAACTTTGTGGAATACCACACTCCACTTAGTACCTAAGGAAATCAATCCATTGTATTCCTTGTATTTTACGGCCTCCATACTGGTGGTACAAGGGATAAAAGGAAGAAGCTTTAGTAAACCTTCCCAGACGTGTCATGAACGAGGTAGCCTAGTGACCATTATTCTAGGGCTCTTTTACCCAGGATCCCTTTCAGTAGAGGGATATCCCTTAGGCTTTTGATCTCTCATTTCGTATTGATTGACTGCTGATTTCATCACCCTACATGGGATACGATTTGTTGAGGTTTCCAGCTCTTAGTTAGGTGGTTGCTTGCTCCTTTACCTTGTAGAGGGTCTTTTCCTTTTCTAGGTAGTGCTGCTTGTTGGCTTTCTGGCCACTTTGCTGTAGCTCGCTTGCTATGACATCAGTTGCAGTAAATTTTTTGAGATTGCTTTTTGGCCTGCATGCCTCTTTTTCTTCTAGATCCTCTTTTGCACACTCGGTTTCCTTAGGGTTTTTGATCTATTTTCGTGATACTTAGCCCATATCACTTAGTTTTGTTCCATGGAGGATCCATGAAAATACCGAAGACAAAAAGGATTGAGTCCTAAACCATCCTCACCTAGGACTAGTCGACCACCACCTCCACATACCCAAGATCCTCCTACCGAAAGACAAGCTGGTGGGGAGGTTTTCTTGAGAAAAGTTAGTGCAACTCCACATGTTACCGCCACAAGTTAGTGTAGCACCAGAGTTTAGTGTCGTACCAGAATTTAGTGTCAAACTAGAAGTTAATGTCACACTAGAAGTTAGTATTGCATCAGAAAGTAGTGTTCCCCCAGAGATTCCATCACAATATGACCTCTCCGAAGGGTATATCGAAGTAATTGAAGAATCATATAATTTTCCTTCTACAACCATACAATTAGTTGGAAATTTTAATGAACCATTAGTCCAGTTCGTATCACTAACTGTTGTACCTACTACCCCTGTTATACCCGTCTTCCAATTTGAATACTCTAGTAGAAGAAAATTAGGAATGCCAACCTCTGAACTTCACATGGAAGAAGAAATTATGGCATCCATATGAGCAAAAATAACTACTTTATATCGCGAACGTGTGGCAACATACATGTCTAGGCATGACATTTCATTACCTGCCACATCTGAAGTGGTAGATTCTTCTGATGCAAGAATTCCTCAATCCGCTTCCCGTGATTCCACTTATGGTATGTCGTTTGTAGGTCAATCCACGCCCATAGATTGGGTGTCTACCCAACCTCTACTTGATGACTCAGCAATGACAAATATTTTTGGTCCATCGTCATCATTATGGAACACTACTTTGGGCCAAGCACTTAATGATTTGCGCACCTTTCCAATGTCTATGAAGTTAACTCCATAACCTCCCCCTCGAACCCTCCCACTTATGCTACCAAGTGAAATTATTGTTCACTCTTTAGGGATTGTTCCTAGCCAGGGGACTAACCTTAACATCCCTTTGTTACCTATAGTTACTGGATTAGGTGCACATCCATCCTCCCAAGTCAGGAACACTTCCGCAATCACCCAAGCTGCCCAATCAATTCCCTTTAATGCTCCAGTTGGAAGTTCTCATACATCTTTTTTTGGAATTCCAGCTGTGATTGGATATCAATATTCAACTACAATTTATTCCATATATGGAAGACAAACTTTTACCACTGGGACAAGCATGTCCACTAGTAAACCTCCGGTGGTAGGACCATCTGTCTCATGGGGACAACAACAACCACATGCAGGGGGGAAACCTATAGTAGGTAACCATAATTTTACTAGGGGTTAAATGAATCAATTTAAACCTTTTTACCCCCCAAACCCTAAATTACATCGTAGTTTACCTTACCTCGGCGTCGTAAATAATCGGTGAATCCCACCCCCTTCGATGCCTCCTCTTAATCAAGGCGTTGTAAAAAATCAATGGGTTCAACCCCCTCCGATGCCTCCCCTTCATCAAGGAGATGTTACATCCCTTAATAAAGGATTTTTAAACAATATATGGGTCCCACCCCCACTACACCTTCACTATTTAACCCCATGATGCAGAACTTACAACCAATTAACCCTATTGTTCTGAATCCACAACCAGTTAATCCTATGATTCTGAATCAAAAACCGGATAATACTATGGTCCCTAATCCACAGGGCTTCCAAAAGTACCCCGCGAGTAACACATATGGGTATAACATGCAACAACCTTTAGTGCAGGGCCCGACAAGAATTCCATCACCCCATCAATATTATTCGTACCCACAACCGAATAGGAAACTTCCTTTCTTGGATACATTGGAATTTCCATACTTGTCAAGATTAATGAATGATCCCATTTGGAATGAACCTGATTGGCCACCCATCCCTTCCAAACTACCATTGGATATCCAAAAATTCGATGGAAAACCTGGGGAAGACCTGAAAAATCATGTTATGACATTCCATCTTTTGTGTTCTTCTAACTCATTGATGGATGATTCCATATGATTATGACTCTTCCAACGAACACTCATTGGGACAAAAACTAAATGGTATATTGAGTTGCCACAACACTCCTTCCGAGATTTCAACTCCCCTGCAATGCAATTTCTGACGCATTTTCAACTACCCATTCGGTATGAAATTGGTACAGACCCGTTAACTTTGTTGTGACAATCCACTTCCATTGACATATCTGATCATATCCATGAGTGGAGGAGGCACCGAAGATTGATAAAGTCTCCTATCTCCGACTAGTTACTAGCTGATTAGTTCACCAAATCACCAATGCCATCTATTGTTAACAATCAAATTAACACCCTTAACCAAGTGAAGGAAGAAGCATATTTTTACTATGCGCCCGCAACATGAAGAAATAAGACAAGTACAGAAGAGAACAATCCTCTCTGATCTAATCACCACTTCCATAACTGGAAGGATTGAGTGAAGAAAGAAGGATCGTAAAGAGACAAGTTTCAGTGATTGAACTGCTCAATTGAAGGCTCAAATCTAGTCTACATCATTCAACCGTTAGAAGAAATGCACAAGATTGCATTAATTGTACTTAAATATGCTAAAGTTGTGACAAAAGCCTAAAAATACCATGGAAAGTGGGTTTTTGAGAGAAAATAATAAAAAATCATGAAAAGGAATTATCCCACATTGAAAAGAGAAACTTAAGAGCCCATTTCCCAATGCTATAAAACAAAGGCATTTGGGGCATGGTAAGGGAGGACAAAGGAAGAGAAAAGGAATACTGGAGAGATTCTGAAGACTGGAAAGCTCATCTTCGTCAAAAGCAAGGGTGTAGAAAGGATAGCTCATGGCAAAGGAAGAAGGATGCACATCAAGCTTCATGGTAGATATGTACTTTCTTCTCTAGCTTAATATGAAATGATTCAATTTTCCTTCCATTTGGTTTGCATTCATAATGGTTTTAGATCTTGAGAAATGGTTGATAGTTGATTAAAGATCTTAGGAAATTTGTATTAATTGTTTCATATTTGACATTGGAACTCACCATTTCATAGTAATATAGCTTGTTTAATGTAGATCTAACCCTACCTTTAAAGCTATTATCAGATTGGCGACCATACTAGTTGATTTCTTTTTGAAATTTTCTTCATATTTTGGTGTTCTAACCTTTCAAATCTACTCCAAAGTGGCCTTAAGATCCCTTCAAGAACTTATGTTGTAGGTATAGAGGCTCCAAACCGGCCTAGATACACTCTCAAACTCCTAAAATCCTTCAATATAGACCCTAGATCTACGTCTTTCTTGCTTCAAAAGGCAGGTGCACTTCACTTGTGTACACAGAGCGTCGGCTCACCTTGTACACTAGCAACTTGCGCCACTGGCTCACCTTGCTTGTGTACAACCTGCGCCATCCTCCTTTCGGTGCTCTGCTATGTTCTAGATTGTGTGCCAGCTGGGTTTTTGAGTTTTGAGAGCTTAGTTCTTCATATTTGTCTTGGATTTTGTGATTTTTCTTTATGGATGGGCTTAGGAACCCCTTATATTAGATTTTAAACCTCATTTGGATCCTCCTTTGCTAAATATTTGGAATATTTTTAGAGAATTTTAAAACTTTCTTGATTCAAATTTGCAAAAATTGCTAGAACTAGCTTTGAGATTTCACTATTTTAGGGCCACATTTAGGCTTCATTTTTGTACTTGCAGGCCTGAATATTGATTTAAGACATGTTAAGATCATTTTACTACTAATTAAGAAAAATTTGGGAGGGTTTGGTTTGAGATCTTTAGATTTGGGATTTCCTTCCAAAAACCTTTAAAAATGGCTTAAATTGACATTTCTTTCAAAATTTTCTTACAATTGGTGGTAGATCCATTTGCTTAAGGTCATATTTTGCTTATAGATCCATGATTGGATAGGATTATGACTGATCTTTAAAGAATTTTGATTCATTTCCTAGTTTGCAAATAGTGAAAATTGAAAAAACATAAATATTTGTTTAAAGAACCTTAATGCCCTTTAATTTTTTACTCTCATGCACTTGCTTATATGAAACCTGGAACCAAATCTCAATTATGACATTTGAAAATATCACTTTAACACATTTGAATTGAAAAACAAAAAAAATATTACACTTTGAGATATGTTGAAAACAATTTCCCTCCAAAACTGAAAACAAAACTTTAATTAGTCAAATTTTGTTTTGGATCTACAATATTTCATCATTTTCATGCACAATCAGAGAATGTTGCAGCTTTATATCTCAATTTTCTTGTGATATGTTGTGTCTGAGCCACCATATCTTCTTCACTTGGGCCTTTGGGAGATCTTGTGAATGAGAAAGTGGATCTCAAGTGTAACAGTTTAGGATTTGATTTTTCCAGCATCTTATTTTCGAGCCACCGTATCCTCTTCACTTGGGCCTTTGTGCGATCTTGTAAATGAGAAAGTGGATCTCAAGTGTAACAGTTTAGGATTTGATTTTTCATGCATTGTTCTTTTGAGCCACCGTATCCTCTTCACTTGGGCCTTCGTGAGATCTTGTGAATGAACAAGTGGATCTCAAGTGTAATAGTTTAGAACTTAATTCATAAGCATTCCAAAGCGCTCTGCGTATCCTCTTCACTTGGGCCTTCATGCGATCTTGTGAATGAGAAACAGAGATCCCCTGTGTAATAGAATTAGATTCATTTTTCACTGAGATATATGTTTGGTTTACGTTGATCTTTGAAATAAATTATTATCCATATTTTAGAAGAGCTGTGCATAAAAATACAAAAATCTACCAAAGAATTTTGCATGTTTGAATGGCACACATGAACCTCTAACTTTTCATTAGTTTAGAATATTCATCGAATTGAAAGGTAGAGTAGTGAGCATATTGCATTGTTTGGTTCATATTTTTCGAGTCAACACACCACCAGTTTCACATCCACTCCTGAAATTGAGCAAACTACCCTTAAAATTGGCGCTTAATCTAAAATTGACCAACATTTGATTTTCATATCACCAACAAGATTAGGTTAGTGCCCTGGATTAGGTTTGGAGAGTTAACACTCCCTGGCTGCAAAACTTTTGAAACTAGCATTGATTACTGAGAGTTTAAATCCATTAGTAGCAAAAAACACTTGTCGGGAAAGCGCTTCTAAAACATGCATTAATCACGAGGTCAATATGGATAAGTAAGGGTGGTTCCCCCCCTCTTTCTTGTTTAGTGGGACATGAGCTCATCAAGGAATTCTATGTGAAGTGACAAGTCCTCGGGGTGACATCACTTTTCTAGAGTACCTGGTTATGAGAGTTGTCCTCGACTTACAACTGTTCCGCCCGACCGTTGATTGTGAAGTGGTAACCTTAGTTGCTATTCCTAGGATACCACATAATATATTGTGAGTGGGGGACACTTGTAGTACCTGAGACAAAATTTGGAACTTTTACTCCTTGGGGGGGTGATTGGTCAGGAACCAACACTTGCACCCTTGGCGATTAAATTTTATTGTAATTGTTTCTCATACATTCGCTGCTAGAAATTGTTTGAGGCTTGATATCCATCAGCAGCTACTAGTTTCGGAAGGCCCTCCAATCCAACTTTTCACTGAGCTTCGTCTATTTGGAAAAGTAGTGTGCTTGCTTGGATCTATAGAACTTTTTACTGTATGGACACTTTTTATTTTTTTTGAGTTTAAACTGCCTTAGGATTGTTTGACTAACAATATCATTTTAAACACATCATTTTATCAAATTCTTAGAAGTGGCTACTCTCCTGATCCGCCAGTCACGGCGGCAGCGAGGTGAGTCACCAGAAATTGAAGGCCCTGCTACATTGCAGAGACATATACAAAAACCACATCCTAGTGACTTGGAAACATAACTGATGTTTAACTCAATTAATATTACTCGAGAAGAACAACACCAAACAAAACCTGAAAATTCATTATCACATCACGAACTGAATACAGACATAGTTGATGATCTTACTCTAGTTCAAATTGAAACATTGAAAAATCACACAAATGCTCATGTAATTCCTCCTTTGATGAGTCTTTCAGAACCAGTTATACTTACTATCCGTGAGTCATTGGGTGATATCAAACCTCTTTTTGAAATTTTGAATGACATGAAAAATTCAGCAAGTGACCCTATGGCTTTATCAGGAGCACAAGGGATTACATTGTCACAACATCAAACAGTTGCTGGAGGTAGAAATACTTCCAATTTGGCCTTTACATCAATCCCAACAGTTAGTATACTTGTTAGTAGCACAAGTTCAACGAGCACTTCAGTGCCAGTTGGTACAGTTTCGGGTTCCAATCCCAGAAGTACATCCACTTCGTATGCAGGAATCCCTATTGAAGGGTGTGCCTTACCAAACATTGGTTATCCATATGGTTCGGCTAATCAAGGTCAAAACACACAAGAAGTAAACCAGAATCCTCTTGGTATATCTAACACTTGTCCAAATTCTACTTCCGGAGGTAACCCTTCACCATGGAATGGTAATATTCTTGGCGGGAGCAATGAACCATGGAACATTTATGCCAATTGGGGTTATGCTCCTCAGAGTAGTGGAAATTCCCCAGGGGGTTATCCTCCGACTTATCCTAGCACAATTCCTAGGGGAAATCCACCTATCAACCCCATTCCACAATGGAGTGGGTAGGTTTCAGGGAGTATCCAATCTTCTTGGGGCCCACCTTCGCAAGGAGGAAATCAACCTTGGAACGCTTATCTAAACCAAGGAAGAAATCAATGGTTTGGTAAGATTCCAGAAAGTAACCAATATTTTTGGAGCCTACCTACGCAAGGGGGAAATCCATCCATCCATCCCGTTCCACCATGGAATGGACAACATTCAAGAAGTAACCAATATTTTTGGATGCCACCTCCGCAAGGAGGCACTCAACCTTGGAATGATTTTCAATACCAAGTTCAACCGCCATGGTGTGGTTGGGATCTAGGAAGTAACCAATATTCTTGGGCCCCACCTCTGCAAGGAGGAAATCCACCCATTGGTCATGTTCCAGGAAGTAGCCAATATTCTCGGGGCCAGTCTCCGCAAAGGGGAAACCCACCTTGGAATTCTTATCACACCCAAGGACCACATCAATGGAGTGGTCAGGTTCTAGAAAGTAACCAATCTTTTTTGGGCCTAACTCCGCAAGGGGGCAATCCAACCATTAACCCCATTCTGCAATGGAGTGGTCAGGTTCTAGAAAGTAACCAATCTTTTTGGAACCAACCTACAAGACCTGTGTTTGATCCAGCTAGGCTACCACATGGCCCTAATGCCAATGGTATGATGGATTTCGTCAACCAACTTGAACGGATTACCCCACATTTGGGACAAGTTTCTATTCAGAATTTGCAACCCACAACTGTCCAGGCAATGCAGGAACCTGCAAATACTTCCAACAATTCTAACATCCTCATAGTCTCATCCATAGAATTTATAGGAAAGAAGAAGAAGTACAAGGGTAAGCAAAGTGCTAATCCTTCCCAGAATTCTAAAATCCTTATAGTCGAGTCCAAAGACCTTAGGGACAAGAAGAATAATTACAAGAGAAAGAAAAATGCTAACTCTGGGAAAAGAGATGCACCAAACATGCTTCAATGCGGTGAGAAACAAAAACCTAATATTTTGACACCGGTACCCCCGCCAGGGGGCAACCAGCCAACCCCCCCACAAGGGGGAAATGGTCCCAATGCCAATGTATTCATGTGTGATCATGAGATGAACATTCAAACAAGACTTGATTCTTATGATGTCTCTCCTAGTACATCGGATCAATCAGTATCAGAGCCAAGTGGTTCTCTCTACATTGAGAAACCAACCATAGACTTAGTACCAACACCCTCCCAAAGGTGTTCTATGTAGAACAATGCATAATCCTAACACGCGAGCTGCTCAGAATAGTAATGTTCTCGAGGACCTAGCTCAAGTACCATGTGCCACGCTGGCGTTAGAGGTATTGCGACGCCGTTCTGCACAAAGAAAGGAACTATTGTCTACAATTGGTGTTGTTGATCCATCCAATGCAACTTTGATCACATCAGACATAGACCATTCAATATGTAGGATCTCTTCCAAAGTTGCTTTTCATATTAA
This sequence comes from Larix kaempferi, assembly GCA_027924585.1. NCBI lineage: Eukaryota > Viridiplantae > Streptophyta > Pinopsida > Pinales > Pinaceae > Larix > Larix kaempferi. The sequence goes on from BSBM01000264.1 coordinate 9,373,747, forward strand.
AGTAACTACTCATGGTAAGAACATTTTTCGAACCATAGTAGATGAAGGGACCTTAGCTTGTGTAATGTCATTTAAATGTTGGCAAGCATTTGGATCACCCCTATCTGCCATAGAAGTTTCATATCAATCTACTCAAATAGCTTCGGTAGATTCAGATCAAAATCTTCCGTTGATGGAGGAATACGATTCGGTTACTTGCCCCATTTGGGCTGTGAGATCTTCCAGCTCACATGATTTCTTGGATTACATTTTATCATCAGATGAAGATATCCCTGAAGTTGTAAACATATGGTTGCACCCACCTAAAGACATCTTTTGTGGGGCCACTGGGAGCATAATTGGATTAAATCTACCCAAGTATAGGAGCATGATTTGCATGTTCCTCGATCTGATCTGGTATATTTGGAAGCTTGCATATAGGTTTAGGCCATCCCTTTGTGAATATGCATTTGAACCTTTTGCAACTCAAACTTGCCACAAGGTTGAACCTGTTGAAATTGGTGGGTCAACCCTTCATATATGTATTTTCCACCATTCTGACAGAACAACCACCGAACATGGGACACCCTAGTCAGCATCCCATTTCCATTTTGGTGCCCATGCTGAGTTATTCTCATAGGCCCGGGAGCCCTATTAGTCCCATCATGACTTGGAGTTTGAGACCACATATTTCTCTTTCATACATTTCTGACCATATCCTAATGGGATCCCAATTTTTTGTCATTTTACATAAGCATGCATTAAAATATCCACTTGAACATCCGTGCAAACTGCTTCGTTGCTTATTGTTTATGTTGCATATTTTCCTTTGTAGTCACTTTTTGTTACAAGATGCCTATAAACCATTGCTTCTGTATATTTGACCCATACCCATGGAGGAAACATCTGTAAGAGTGTACATAACTAGATCAGCCCTTGTTTGCAATATGGATCTTTGCCTTGGCCTGACCCATGCCCTTGAAATTTAGGCGCATTCCCTTGAGACACTCGTTTCCTCTAATGTATCATAACATGCTTTATTCCCTTTTCAAGCTAATAAATGAAAAAGGTTAAAAATTGGAAAACACAAAAAATCCAAAAAAGAGGGAGAATTGAATCATTTCATATTATATCATTGAAGAAATGGAAATAGTCAGTCCTTGTCGCCCTTGAACACGGCACATAATTTGGTATCCGCTGTCAGTACACCATCTACATTTTCCATAGGAAATTGTACCAGTATTTTGAACAAATCTCCACCGATGGGTTATTCTTCCTGTCACCAATGGAGCTTTTGTTAATGCATTTGGCATTGGTGGATTTCATTAAGGTCGGTTACTCAAAGTCCTATGTTTCCAAGTGTTCATTTTGCATCATGTTATGTGTTCAAGGGAAGTTCAAACCATGTCGGCCATTCCTCAAATATTCCGGACCAATCATGTCGGCCTTCCTTGTGTCAGTATACAGTGTTGGATCTTGCAGTTCTACCAAACTATATCAGACTATTGATCTTTGTTTCGTATCGGTTGATGTACTAGGATACATTAATTCCCTCCTTCCGATGGATTTATTCCTATCGACACCAAAACATCATCTAGGAAATGGATCTAGAAACCCATGAGTGCCTTGGATCTTGTAGTAATTAGTGGCAGGTTTCCTTGAAAATGACAGTGGGTATACATCAATGACCCTTGATTATTTAATTCTACAAGTGTTCGACTTCAGAACATCTATTCTGACTTGCTAGTTTGTACTCAGTACCTTAGAGTCCATCATCATTATCGGTGGGTCTCTTCGCATCTGTTAACGGTATACATCTATGACTGGTAATCATATGGTGTTTTATTATGATCGACATCAGTTCATTTATTTGCATGATATAAACTCGTACTATCGTCGGTTTGTATTGAAGACCCTGGGAAAAGTAGTTGTATCACTCATCGATGCACTACCCGAGTTACGCAAGATTAGACTACCCTGTCAGAAGTTCGATGAACACCTTCTCGCACTCATCAAAGTGCATGTTTACACTTCTGAAAAATTTACTTTTTGACATGGATCCACTGTGTATTGTTCGTGGCCATGATTGTTTACTATTGAGCATGGGTATGCCCGCCTCAGGAAGATATTATATATTTGAGAAATTTCTATGCTTGACATGCAGATGTTATCCCTAATCTTGCGCTCGTGAGCTTATCCTTTCCTCATCCTTTCTTTGATTAATAAAGAGTATCAGTATAAGGAGTATCAATTTTTGTAATGTATTTCGGCCCTTAGCTCCACTTCTGACCTCACACATTAGGGCATCTATTAACAATCAAATTAACACCCTTAATCAAGTGAAGGAAGAAGCATATTTTTACTATGGGCCTGCAACATGAAGACATAAGACAAGTACAGAAGAGAACAGTGCTCTCTGATCTAATCACTACTTCCATAACTGGAAGGATTGAGTGAAGAAAGAAGGAGCCTAAAGAGACAAGTTTTAGTGATTGAACTGCTCAATTGAAGGCTCAAATCTAGTCTACATCAGTCAACAGTGAGAAGAAATGCACAAGATTGCATTAATTGTACTTAAATATGCTAAAGTTGTGACAAAAGCCTAAAAATACTATGGAAATTGGGTTTTTGAGAGAAAATAATCAAAAATCATGAAAAGGGATTATCCCATATTGAAAAGAGAAACTTAAGAGCCCATTTCCCAATGCTATAAAACAAAGGCATTTGGGGCATGGTAAGGGAGGACAAAGGAAGAGCAAAGGCATGCTGGAGAGATTCTGAAGATTGGAAAGCTCATCTTCATCAAAATCAAGGGTGGAGAAAGGATAGCTCATGGAAAAGGAAGAAGGACGCACATCAAGCTTCATGGTAGATATGTACTTTCTTCTCTAGATTAATATGAAATGATTCAAGTTTCCTTCCATCTGGTTTGCATTCATAATGGTTTTAGATCTTGAGAAATGCTTGATAGTTGATAAAATATCTTAGGAAATTTGTATTAATTGTTTCATATCTGACATTGGAACTCACCATTTCATAGTAACATAGCTTGTTTAATGTAGATCTAACCCTACCTTTAAAGCTATTATCACCTATTTCTAGGGATGTTTCCATGGGAGGGGTTGTTACATACGAGAAAGCGATCAGTTGCGCCTAATATCTGGACTGGGTCTATTCCCAGTCCGGAACTTTATATGACTTGATCCCCAATGATCCTCGTCCCACCATTGATCCTTCTAGTCCCACTATTGAACCTCCTGTCGATGGAATAGTTGGTTCCATTAAAACCCAACCTACATAAAAAACGATTGGACAACAAATTCAATTTTCCTCAAATACAACCCAAAATTAGGTTGCTTCCAACCCTAAAGCAATTCTTCTCCTGCTCAAACCTCTGAGTTGAACGTGGTTCAATCCTCGCCACAACAATATGGAGGTAAGAAGAAGAATAATAAAGGGAAATCCAAGAAATATTCTACTCAGTAGGAAAACAAAAAAACTCAACAAACCAACGCTGATAATAAAGCTAAGAGGAAAGCTAGGTTTCCTTGGCTAATCTATTAGGAAGACCACTACACAAAATACTGTCCTTACGACGAGGAAGTCAATAAGTTTGTGAAAGGTTCTTCTGGCTCGACAGTGTTAACCGACCCTTCCTCACCTCAACAACAACAAATGGTCACACACACTCCCCCGCAAGGGGGCACTACCAACAATTTTGGTCAAGCTGAGACATCCGCTACCTGAGATATCCTCAGGATGAGTACTGAGACTGTTAATATTTATACCAGGTCAAATACTTATGAACCCATTCCAAATTCAAACCAAAATGGAATTTCGAAGGATAGATCTCCTATTGATGATTCATTTGCTACCCCCTCCACCTTTCGGCTCTCTTCATATTGAGAGACCTATTTCTAACACTATGTTGCGCCCACCAAATGCCACCATTCGAAAGGAGACATTTAATCCGAGTCCGCGAGTTGCTCAAAATTATAATATTGTTGAGGACCTAGCTCAGGAACCTTGAGCCATGTCAACTCTTGAAGTTCTACAGTATTGTCCTAATCAACGTAGAACCTTATTGTCAGCACTTGGAGCCGTAGACCCCAAGACTTCCAACACCATTATGTTTAATTTGGAATACTTATAACTGAGGATTTTCCACCAACTGGATTTCCATATACTACTAAGATCGATGGGAACAATATCCATCGAACCGTCTTGGACAAAGGAGCTTCCACTTCCATTATGTCCTTGTCTTGTTGGAGGGCTATTGGCTCTCCTAAAGTAACACAGTCTCCTACAATTAAAATCCTTTGACAGCCGTGGTTTTCAACCATACAAACTCATACCATCATTAGCCATAGAACTGGGGGGGAAAACTATATCCATCCATGTGGAGATAGTTGATTCCCATTGGATTATAATATCATACTGGGTCGAAATTGGTTTTATGCCATGACTGCAATAGCATCTTCAGTCTTTTGCTTGGTGCAGTATCCTCATCAAGGAAATATCGTTACCATCGACCAACTTGATTTTTGTACCCCATATATTCATTCAAACAACACTAACAATGTCCCATTGTTGGCACAATCCCAACATCATTATGAAGACGTTCAGTGTTGGACTTTTGAAATACTCTTCCATCATTGGAGTCTTCCCGGAGCTTCCACCCCTAGTTTCTGCCATCAACATGATCTCTTCTAGCACACAACAATCCCATGAATCCTGTGATTCTTGGGTAGTATCGAGTCCATTTGAATGTGAAACCATTGGCGACAACATTCCTTTTAACTTAAATGAGACCACATATGATACAATACAGTCTGGTTTAGACTGTATTAATCCCGATGACCACCAATTGGTGGCAACGAATCTTGATCCTACGCCGTTTTGGATGGATTCATCCTTTCATTTTGATGATCATATCCTACAGAATTTTCCTTCAAATGAGTCGATAATGGAAATAATGAGTGTTTATGAACCCCCACGGGAAGATCACCATCATAGGTCATCTTTCCTTCCCAATATCCAAACGGTAGAAACTGATATCAAATCCATCATTTCATCTGATATTGTCCAAAATCCTCAGTATCCCATTCTTACTAACAATGTGTTATCGGAGGGAAATTTAGCAAACATTATGGAAACTTTTCCTATAGACATATCATTAAACATGGTATCGTGGAGCATATCTAACTAGGAAAAACTTGTACAGCCACTAAGGTGGAATTTTATACAACCTTGTTTAAGGAGTTCCATGATGTATTCGCTTAGAGTTATGAATAAATGCTTGGAATTGAACCCTCTATCCCGGTCCACAAAATTAAAACTTATCCCGATGCAAGACCTATTTGGAAGAAACTCCGACCCGTTCACCCCAAGAAAACTGCAGCAATTAAGGTAGAAGTTGAAAATATTCTTAGAGCTAGTTTTATCTATCCTGTTCCATTAATAGATTGGGTGTATAATATTGTTCCTATAGCTAAGAAACATGGCACCGTTTGGGTTTTTGTTGATGATAGGGATTTGAACAAGGATTGTCCTAAGGACAACTACCCTACCCCTTTCATCGACCAAATCATCAATAGTTGTGCAAAGAGTGTCATATTTTCATTTATGGATGGATTCTCTAGATATAATCAGATAGAGATACTCCCATATGACCAGCATAAAATAAATTTATCTTCCCGTGGGGAATTTTGCATATTGAAAGTTACCTTTTGGACTTAAAAACACTGGGGATACTTTTCAATGGGCCATGTACTATGCATTTCAAGATATCAATCATATTGTGGATACTTATTGGGATGACTTACCCACTCATTCTACTCAACGAGACGATCTTACATAACACCTTAGAGCCATTTTTCTACGGTGTCGCCACTACAAGATCCGCTTGAATCCTCATAAATGAATTTTCTGTGTTGAAGCCGAAAGCATATTAGCCTTTATAGTCTCCAAGGACGGAATCCGATTTGACCCCCTGAAGGTTGAGGTCATATTATCCTTACCTTCCCCCACATATATCCTAGAACTTCAAAATTTTCAAGGGAAGGCAAAATTTTTGCGCCGCTTCGTTTGCAATTTTGTCAAGATTACTCAGTGCTACATGAGACTGCTCAAGAAGAGCATCCCATTTGTTTTGGATGATGAAACTCAACAGTATTTCGACAATCTGAAAAAAGGCCTTGACAGATGCACCCATACTACAACCCCCAAACTACACACGAGATTATATATTGTATCTCGCAGCATCCACTTCTACCATTGGAATGGTGTTAGTGCAGGAAGACGATAGTGGTTAGGACCATGTGATATACTATCTAAAAAAGAGTCTTGTTAATTCTGAATCTCGATACTCACATGTTGATAAGTTAGCCCTAGAAACAGTCTTTTTTGTCCAGAGGTTTCATCATTACATATTATTCCCCAAGACAACTATCATTTCCAACTTCAACCCCATGTAATACATACTGACACATTGTGTGCTAGGGGGAGAAAAATCCCATTGGATTGTGGTCCTCCAGGAGTTTGATTTGGAGTTTGCAAAGGTTAAATACAAGAAATATTTATTTTTTGTTGAGTTGATATGTGCCCTTTGTTACACCTAAATCTCGTCATCATGAGTCCCATGTCAACTCAATGCCTTGATCCTTGAAGTCGCCCTGATCAAGAAGTCATTTAGAGAAAGTTTATGCCCTTTGTCCACAATGTCTAGTTGGGCCAGCGCAGGTTGTCTTTGAGCAAGAAGCGCCCAACTAGGTCAGGCGCAGGATGTAGTCTGACAGACTGCGTCAGTGGCTCAGGTTTCCTTTGTGCAGCCTGCGCTCTCCCTCTCAGGCACAGGTTTCCCTCATGCAGCTTGCGTCGGGGTTGGTTAATTTGGATAAAGGAGGATTTCAGGCGATTTCTAAAACTTGGATGAGGTGTATCCCTATCCCTAACTCCTAGGTGAGTTGTACTACGGTTCCCTAATCTCAAGGGAGGATCCCTTAGTCCTCTCCCCATGATCCTCAACCTACTCTATCCACTTGGTCCTATAAATACAAATCTCCTCTCCATTCCAAATGGAGGAAGTCTATAGCACTTACATGATGGTGGAATTAGCCTAGGTGATCCCTATCCATCTCTTGGGAGGCATACATTTCCTTTGGAGGATATGGCTTGGCTTGTTGGAGGAGTATTGCAGCGTTAAGGCTTGGGTTGTAATCATCTCTCTACTTTGTATTTCTCACTCTTTATACAGTAATATAAACGCTTTCCATAAATGTCTATTGTGTTGATGATGTTTATAGTTTACTTCCTTAACTGTTTACTTAGATCAGTTAGTGTTTAGATATGTTTTACTGCTTGTTTTGTCTCTACATGTTTTGACAGGTCTTGCAGCTATGGATCTGACGACCGTGGAGCTTGGAGCAATAATGAGGAGAAATATCTACAAATATGAAGGTAAGACATATAATTACTTGATCTCTAATTTGATCTAGGAAAGTAGCTTTATGTTTTGTTCCTATTTGTTCTAGATTCGCATTGAGCTAGGGAGATCTGGCTCGTGTCCGCTTGAGTAGATTGTCCAATAACACCCTTCCCCATTTCAATGAAGAATCTGATCCCATTGACTCTCTTCCTAATGAGCCATTGTTCCTCACTGGCACGATTGATCCTTGGTATAGAGATATTGTTTTATATCTCCAAACCTAATGCTTTCAGCCCAATATCACCCATTATGAGCGTCGTCGCATTTGTCATCATGCCAAATATTACCTCATCATTGGTGACACCTTATATTGTCGTGGTATCGATTATATTTTGCATTGATTCTTAACTCTAGAAGAAGCCGAACGTGTGCTCAATGAATGTCACTCCGGAGCTTGTGGCAGTCATCTCTCTAGGATGGCTACAACCTAGAATTTTTTGTGCGCTAGATACTTCTAGCCATCCATATTCAAAGATTGTATTGAATTGATCAAGAAGTGCCCTCCATGTCAATTCTTTCACTCAAAGAAGCGCTCCCATCCAACTCCATTACATCCTGTGATTTTCGTAGGCCCTTTTGCAAAATGGGGCATTGACTTCATGCATTGTAAAAATACCTCATCTGGGGGCATAGTTATGTGATTGTGGCAGTTGAATATTTTACTAAGTGGGTTGAGGATATGCCTACATATGTTGAAGATGAAAAAATGGTAGCACTCTTCGTGTTCAATCACATTATCGCAAGGTTTGGAGTCCCTCAAGCCATTGTAACTGATCATGGTTCCCATTTCAGGAATCATATGATGGCTAATATAAGTGCGAAATTGTGTTTTCGTCATGAAAACTCATCCCCCTATTACCCCCAAGAAAACGGACAAGTAAAGGCAATTAACAAATTCTTAAAAAAGATGATCCAATGCATAGTGGGTACCCATAAATCGAATTGGCACTATTTTCGGCTTTGTGGTCCTATAGGACTTTTGTAAAAAATGCAACTGGATTCACACATTTTCAGTTGGTCTATAGTATGGAATATATTCTCCCGATTGAATGCAAAATTCCATCCCTTAAACTACCCATTGAACTCTTGCGAAACAATTCCATAGAGGAAGAATGATTTATGTATTTAACTAAGCTTGATGAGACTCATCACGACATTGCACTCACTAACGAAGTTCACAAAAAGTGGATTAAAGCTCAATATGATAAATCTGTTCAACCTCGCTCCTTCAATGAAGGTGACCTAGTCTTGAATTATGATCAAATACATGACAAACTAGGCAAAGACAAGTTAGAATCCATGTGGTACAATTCCTATAACATTAAACGAGTTTTAGAGAAAGGGGATTATGAGCTAGTTGATTGTGATGGTACACCTTTGGGAGAGCCTCACAACGATATTTACCTGAAGATATTTTATGCTTAGGGACATCCTACGTGTGCACTTTGTATATAGTGTATTTATGGTGTGATTTTGATTTCTTTTTTCATGTTAGGATCTTGTCTCACCCGCGACTATTTATCTCGATTTGTGCTTTGATGCGCAGATGTCGGTGTATTCCAGATTCGCGGACAGTGTTAGTCGACATACCCGGAATCTTGCTTCTGCAGCATGGGTGCTCTATTCCCCTACTGACGAATTGATCTCCTTAGGTTGAATCTGCTTAGGTCCCGCAACAAATAACATCGCAGAATGCCGGGAAGTGATTGGGATTCTAACCGAAGCATCGTCTCTTGGTATTGGCCATATCATAGTTTACCTAGATTCCCAACTCATGGTATCTCAATTAAACCACATTTACACCATTTGTGATCCCATCGAAGGATACTCCTCCTTGAAAGATAGTTTGATTACATTTTATATCAACACATACCAAGGAAATTAAACACAGTGGCTGATTGATTAGCTAACTACGTGTTAAATTGGAATCTAGCCCATACATAAACAATACCATCATCATCAACATGTAAATGATGCAAAATAAAAATCATAATAGATAATAACTGAGATAGGCGTCCATGCATATATCATGTAAAAATTTTGATCATGTCACAAAAATACCAAAATGTGCTAAAAGACAAAATTGGGACTATTGCCCGTACAAAATCAAGACTATTGCTTGTACATCATGTAAATGATGCAAGTACTAGAAAAAACACTATACTGCCTAGACCTAATCACGAGGAGAGAGATGCTCATGATAACACACCACCGCTCTAGCAACATGACAGAGTAACCGGCCTATGCACTCTAGCACATGTACGGTATGCCTATGAAGATGATATGGAACCTCAGGAAACCTCATCGGAGGGACCCCCACAGTCAATCCCTCGAGATTCGATTCTATGTCGTGGAGTTCCCTTGCCTCAACCTCTTCTTTCGATACTCTTCTCCTCGTCCATGCAGTGGTGAGGATCCCACTGGTCTCATTGGTCCTCAATTTGTGGCATTACACATGTACACATTAATTCTTTTGCACAACAAAAAAATGAAATATTTTAAAATCCAAAAATACATCAACTTTTAAGGTCACATACCTGACTCATCCCAATCCTCATCCTCTGGCAAATCCAAGTCAATGTTGTTACGGAAATCCACCCCAGTATAAGGGTAATCCTCGATCATCACAATCTGCTCCTCCAACCATGAAAATAAGTTGGATCCATATGATAGAAGTTGAGGCCCTCCTAGCAGGCCCACGTAACTACTCCACCTCACCATTCGTGGATTGAATGGAGGTCAAAGGGGTCTATCTATATGTGTGCATAACATTGGCACCCGCTCTAGAAAGAAGGTGACTAGGATGGTTCTACAACCAAACTTTTTTTTTCTGCCCTGTGTGACACTTGGTAATTTGGTCCTTTATGTTGAATAGGAATCCTTCACACTAATTGAACAACTTTGGTTCAAGAAATTCCAAGGAATAACTCATTTGAGCCTTGGCATCAGAATGAGCACCCATGATTCCATCCACCCGAGCAATAGTAAATTAGACTATCCTTAGAGGAAGGTCCACCACATCTATTATGGGTATCTTCCCACTCTTTTTTCGAGATCCATTCCTGCAAAACATGGATACATGATCATCTATGTTCTCCTCAGAACTACGATGCCCTGCTATATTGACTCATGCTCCTCTTTTGGAGAGGTCGATCAAGAAATATACGTCATCAAGCTCGATCTCAAGGATGTTCTCCCCTACCCGGAAAGCTTGTAGATCGGGATCCCACATCTCTATTAAGTGGTTTAGAAGCATGCCTTGATTCCTCATACCTCGTGTCTTGAAAAAATTTAGTAATCCACACTCCTGGAGTGCGGACGAAGTTACATCATCATTGAAGGCATCCCTCTCCTCATTTTCATGTTCCCTCTCTTTCCACTCGATCATGGCTGCTTTTGCCTCTTGGAAACCCCTACAAATAATCAAAATATGTCATGATTAGAATCCGGTGGCAGTTTCTTGCTTAGTCAATGAAAGACAAGCTTTTAAAAGTTTGCCTCTGCGTATTTTCACGCCCCTCTAACATAGTAAGGTGTGAAATTTTACAATTTTATGGCTTCATGATACGTGGAGGCCATGAAAATTCCTGAGCGCGCAAAGTGTGCCCTAGTTTAGCTTTCCACTCACCCAAACAAGCATGAAAGCTGAAAAATGAACCATGAAATGAAAAGGTAGAGTAATAAGACCAACTTGTTTCGAATGGTAGCTCGATCGGTGTCCTGAATCTCCCAGAATCGTCAGTTGAAAATCGGTCTCCAACAAGGGTAAAAATCCTCTTGAGGTAAAAACAACAAAGTAAAAATGATTTTTTTACTTTTCATTCCCTTTTTATACTTATGGAACTAGTTATTTTTTGCTATGTTCACACTTATAATCTTTATTTTAGACATTTTTTCACTCATTCCTTGAGATTCTAAAATTTCTTTTTCCAGATTTGACCATGTTTGAACAGGACCATCAAGGATGTTCACACGAGAGGAGTTTTTTAGTGACCTTTTGAGCTTACTTTTTATTTTTCATGCTCTGGATCGAAAACATGAAAAAGATTCCAAGCGCTTTTCACACTTTAGTCGTGCTTGTTAAAATTAAGTAAAAAGGTGTCAAGTATAGTCTGGTTTACTCATGCTCGTAAAATAACGAGGAAGTATCGACCTAGTATTATTTTATCTCTTTTTCGGTCTAGGAAGATTAGTTTACGAAAAAGGAACCACACAGATTTTCCTTTAAACTCTTTTTAGACTCTCAAAATAGGAAAATATTTCCAAGCGAACTTGTCTCTTTCACACTTGTAAAAGTATCTGAAAGGTCATCTATCCGGTAATAGTTTACCCCTTTTTTCAAACTGTTTAGACTAATTATGAAAAAATATTCTCTAGTCAACCATGATTAGAAGAGTTCCTCTAGGTATTATTTTATACTTTTCAGGCCTGGGGACTAACTTTTATGAAAAAGTCTATCCTGGAGTCTTCTTTAAGTATTTTTTAGACTCTCTAAATGTGAAAAACCACCGAGTTTTTCTTCCTTGGACTCATAAAATTATACATCGAAGGACCCATATGGGATCAAACCTCTCCTTCCTTAGGTTCATAAAATGTATAAGGTTGGACTCATCTGAAAGACGAGTTATACCGAGCATCTGTTATCCTCCTCAAGCTCGTTAAAAAAAACAAAGAGGTACTCGTCAAATATGATGGGGGGAAAATGGGGGAATGGACCAATTTTGACTTTATGGCAGCCAGTGAGTCGTTACCTTTGAACATGGAATCTGTTCGTGTCTTGTCTTACAGTTGGGTATTCGACATGTCTTTGAGTCATAACCAAGACCGTGATTTATCCTCCTCCTTTGAGTCATCCAAATAACACCTCAGTCATTGTCGTGTTACGTTTTGTTTTTTGCTTCTTTAAGTCAATGCTACCAACTCATATGCCATGCCATCATATGTTCAAAGGAAAGTGTTAGCCCGAGTCAACCTTCTGCATTATCATTGACCTTTCATCCTTGTATCAATATTCATCCATCTCTTTATTCATCGTCACTACCTTGTGTCGGTTTCATGTCGATGATGTGGGATTCATTATGGACCTCCTTCGACGAGTATATTCCTATCGACTTCAGCTCATCATTTGGGAATTGGAATTAGAGACCAATCTAGTACCTTGGGACATGCATAACTCAATGGTGTGCTTCCTCGCTTTCGGTAGTAGGTTTACATCACTAGCCTCTGATCAGAAGATTCCACGAGTGTTCGACTCCAACTCATCTATTCACATTCGGTGGAATGTACTGTGATACCTTGGGGATCATTATCATCATTGGTGATTTCCCTCGTACTTGTTAATGGTTTGCATCATTGCCCGGTAATCAAGCAGTTTCTACCATGTTCAACTTCAACACATTGTAATCGTATGGTTAGATTTGTATTGTTTCAGGATCTGGTAGAAGAACTTGGGTTGTTCTGATATCTTGTTATCATACCCAGGTTGCGATGGAGAATTTTTTAGTAGGTTCCCACACAGGTGTTATGGTGGTGACCTCACTAATATAATGCCACATAGATCCACTTTGTATTGGTCATGGTTGTGTCATTATATCATCATGGATATACTTTGTATGGTCGTGGCCATGCTTTTGTTTAGTCATTTAGACATAGATCCACATTATATGTCGGTAGCCATGTCCTTAGTCAATACTATCATGGATCTGCAATGTATTGGTTGGTAGCCATTTTTTGAATTAGTTTGTTCCGAGCATGGGTATGCATGCCTCGGAGGTGATAAAGGTATATTGATTCTCTGCAGCTCTCCTCTGAACTTTCTTGGGGCTATATTTTGAGAATCTCTAATTTGGTAAAGTGCTTTGGCCATCAGAACTTTTTTTGACCTCACACTTTAGGGGGCATCTGTTATACCTCAGTTTGTCATCCTTGAATACATACTTTACCACCATGGAAAGCATGCAGTTTCACAACCTCCTAAGCGTGTTAAACCTATCATCACATGGTGTACTTACTCCCTATCCAAGTTGGAGAAGTTACTGCTATGAATAAAATAATAATAAAATAAACATCAACATATATATATATATATATATATATATATATATAAATAATAATAATAACAACAAACAAGAATAATATAATAATATAATTAATTAGTGAAATGGTGTAACTCTTTATGAAGAGTTGCATTAGACACCCTTTAAACAATTATAAATACGGGAAAGTCTATCTTGTAAAAGACATCATCTTTATATCATCAAATATATTATTCTTATCTATTATTCAATATGAGAGTCGGATTCGACTATTAACTTAGTGAACGGATTCGTTCACCGCATTTGGTATCAGAGGCTTGTAGCCACCAATCTAGCATCTTGTCCAAAGAAGTAAAAAAGAAAAAAAAGAGAAAGAAATAAAAAGGAAAAAGTAAAAGAAAATAAAAAGAAGAAAAGAAAGACAAGTAAAAAAGAAGAAAATAGAATATAGAAATAAATAAAAAACAAGTGAGAAGAAGTGAAAAGGAAAAAAAAAGTAAAAGTAAAGTTTAGAAGTGAGTAAAAGTAAAAAGTAAAAGTAAGAAGTGAAACCGCACATGGTTTTAAGGTGCACGTGGGTTTGGTTTTATTCCCTAAGAACAAACCAAAAGTGAGATTTGAACTTGGGTGGGGAAGGTAACAATCATTCTTCCCAACCACCTAATCTACACACAATCCACAAAGAAATTAATCCTAAGCAAAAGGTTAACCAACGTGGAGATTAATTAATATTGGCCCATAATTGTAAAATATTACAATTGTTTGGGAAATATATAATATTAAAATAATATTATTATTACATTTAAATAATAATAATTATTATAAGGGCAAAGCAATTATTGTTAAAAAAATAAAATAAAATTTGAAGATCGGTTATCACCAAAGAAAACAAAGAAAATCATCCCACCGTCGAAGAAGTCAGAAACCATGGAAGCCTATTTGCGAGAAAAATTAGAAGCCGCGTTAAAACGCTATCTAAAAGACAATGAAGAATTGCGCGACATAAATAACAGTTCAAAAATAAGAATTGAATTACAAGAAAGGGACAATGAAATAAAAATCTCTGACCAGGAAAGGTGTATAGAAAAATTGAATGCGCAAATTGATGAATTAAAAGCCGAAAATAAATTCAATCAGAGGTTAGGAAATCAAGATATAAAGAAGAAAATAAATAATTATGAAGCAGAAATAATACGCTTGAACAAAATCGTTAGCGACAAAGATGAAGAACTAATGCAGTTACGACATAAATTAGAAAGTCAAGAATCAGAGGTCAGCCAGTGTCGACAACAGATAAAAGTTCTTCAACAACAAAATGACGAATCTAAAAAGACACATAAGTCAGAGATCGCGGAGAATAATAAAGCATTATCCAACAATGCTGAAGAAATTTTTAGACTAAGAAGTCATAACAAGATACTAGTCACAAAAATTAAGAAGTTGAAAAATAGCCGGAAGATAGAACAATCTATGGACGACATTGAAGGGAAACTTCTAGACAAGCAGGAAGAAAATAGTTGTATCAGAAGTCATAATGAATATCTTAAGGAACAACTTAAGACATCTGAAGATGACAGAAAATTGCAAGTCGAATTGATTAAGAAGTTTTAAAATGATAACAGACAGTTAGGAAACAAGTTGGAAAAGATACAGAATGAAACCTTAAAACCTCAAGAGACAAAAATAAAATTCCCAGCTCAGATCAATGCTCAAAAGACGACACTCGTAAAAGAAAATGACATTGTGAAAATTCCCTATAGACACCCCAACCATAAAAACCGATATTCTGAAAAGTGGGAAATGTCGAAAGACGATGGTACTAATGTGATCAAAGCTCTTAACGACAGATCAATGGGGAATCCCAATAGTCAGCAACAAATCAATTTGGGATGGATTGACCCATCCACATATCGAAAGTTATGCTCTACACTTAGAAGTTCGTACCGACATGTTTCGTCAGCTACGACATCATAAGGAACGGTGCAACAACGTTGTAAGGCTTTGAGGACAAAGCCTTTCTAAGAGAGAGGCAATGCTATGAATAAAATAATAATAAAATAAACATCAACATATATATATATATATATATATATATATATATATAAATGTTGATGTTTATTTTATTATTATTTTATTCATAGCAGTTACTTAAACTAATGGGGTTGAATTCCACTTCACCAAACCTCCTTCAACCATCAAAAGAGGAATTTTCGTGTTCTGCTCAGTTATAGAGGCGCAAAAATTACAACATTTTTGCGTTTTGCTCAACTGCTGGTGCATGAAAATTACAACATTTCGCGCTTTGCTTAGTTCTCAGGGTGCGGAAATATTGTTGAGGATATTTTTCCATGGATCTAGAGATCTTCTATCTCAAGGATTCCACCATATTTTCGAGTATCACTCAGTTTTTCCCTTCAAGGAAATATGAATACCATCTGATCCACATTATTCTACTTAGATCCACATCTTCCTCTCATGATCAAATCCTTCTCCTTGTTTGTTGAGATTCCTCTCACTATATAAAGGCCATTAATATTTGGTTTTGGGGATTAGAGAGATAGAGACTAAGTGTAAACTCAGAGTTGCAGACTTGCTAGCGAGGAGATCCTTATGTTCTCAAGATTCTCAAAGGTTGCTTGTTAGAAGGAATTGGAGGAGATGCTGTCAAAGTGAACTTAGGTATAATGTCACATTGTATCATTTTATCTTTGGATTTATAATAGATAACTTGGCCTATTCTCCCAGATTGTGTATTTCATATCGGAATGTCTTAATTTCTTACTTGTTTAAGTGAATAGATTTAGCATAACATGCTAGTCTAGGAAAGTAGACTGTCTCTTTTCCTTGTTCATAGGTTCACTTACTTGGATCATCAAGCAAGGATCTACGTATACGAAGATCAGTGAGGACAATCATATTGGCTGAGCTAAGACATCTATCTTCATCCTCTTTCCTTTTATATATGCTTTCATATGTGTGCTAGATCTAGGAGATATAAAAACCATTTGTTTCTTTCTGTCTTGGACTAGGTTTTAGGGAGCCTTATTATTGCCCATGAGGTTTTCATCCTATCCGTAGGAAGAAAATTCTACCACATTTGCCTCAACACATTTAAACGAACTTAGACGAGTTTAGCTGATGTGTAGTTTCGGTGAAGTTTGGGAAATCCGCCAATGCATTTCAGCAAAACTGGAGAAAGTTTGTCGATGGATTATTTCAGCAAAATTTGAAAATTTTGCCGACATGTTTCGGTGAAGTTGGAGAAACTCTGCCGACACGTTTCGGTGAAGTTGGAGAAACTCTGCCGACACTTTTTTATCAAAATTGGAGAAAGTATGCCGATGGAGTATTTCGACGAGTTTCGACAAAGTTGGAGAAACTCCGTCGACGCGTTTTGGCGAAATTGGAGAAAGTTTGCTGATGGAATATTTTGGTGAGTTTTGAAAATTTCGCCAACACATTTTGATGAAGTTGGAGAAAATATGCCGATGCATTTCAACGAAGTTGGAGAAAATACGCCAATGTGTTTCGACAAAGTTGGAGAAAATTTTCCAATGAAGTGTTTCGACGAAGTTTTGAAAAATTCAACAACGTGTTTCGGCAAAGTTTTGGAAATTCGCCAATGCGTTTTGGTGAAGAAGGAAAAAAATCTCCGATGATGTGTTTCAGTGAGTTTTGAAAAGTGTGCCAACCAGTGTTTCAGTGAGTTTTGAGAATCACGCCAAAACAAAGAAAAAGAATTCAGTGGATTCCACTGATTTGTAGAATGTGGGCAATTTTGTAGGTGAATTTCCACGGGAATTTCAGGTGCCAGAAATTGAAAATTGCAATTGATCTTATGCGCTAGATTGAAAATCAAAATATTTACAAACAAAAAAACAAGGGCGTTTCTGTTGACCCTCCCTGCAACATCAAAGGGAGGCCGCAAGGGGGAAATCCCCCTTGACCCCCCTTTTTAATTTTGTTATCCACAAAGTTAAATCTTCAATTCAATTGCGAATGTTGAAGCAGTGTAAAATTTAGTGTATTGAGGATTTTGAAGGGGTGATTAAAAAGATCCTGTGGTTCAACCAAGATTGATAATATGGGTTGTTCCTAGGATGCATGAAAATAATTTTTTAAGTAATTTTTAAAGAATGTGATAAATCTAACAAAAGTGTTTATATGAACATTTTTCAAATTAAGAATCATATCACTGACTATTAAAGGATAACATTGAGTATAGTGCAGTTGGGAAACCTTTGGTCCTTGATTGGTCCAAGAAGATCATCATCATGGATGATGCACATGATCCCTATAAGCCCAAGACATATCCATGGGAGAGAACATACAGGTTGAGAATGTAAAGGCATAATCTAATGGGAGAAGAAACCAAGAGACTCCCCCAGATATTGCAACCACCATGAGAAGCCTAAGGGTGTAGCTACAGAGCTAAAGAGAAGACAATGAGAGGCTGATTAAAGCTCAAGAAGAATATAATCAATTGAATGCAACTATGCTGCAAATTTTGATAGACATTCAAAGAAGGATTAAATCTACACATCACTCAACAAATCCAGAAAAGAGTGGGAGTAGTTCAAAGAGAAATTCTCGCAAGAGCTCCAATAACTCAAGAAGTTTTTTTAGAGACATGATATATACTCCAAAAATATCTTCTAGGGGTTCATCTGACTATGAAGAATCCATTGAAGGTTCAATCTCTTCATCTCACAGGAATAATAGGAAGAGGCATTACAATAAAAACTCACATGGAGAATTTAAGAAGGCCAAACCTCCTACATTTGATGGTGAAGTAAAATCTACTCAAGAAGCTGAAGCTTGACTTCTTGGGATGAGGAAGTATTTCCAAGTTCAAAACTACTCTAGAAATATGAAGGCAAGGGTGGCCATATTCAAACTAAATGGAAGAGCATCTATATGGTGGTATCACCTTAGGAAAGTGAAGAAGATCAATGAAAAGAAGATTGTGTGGAAGCAGTTCAAGAAGTACTTCAAGCATACATATCTCTCTAATAGGTACTATGATGATAAAATCAAAGAATTCCATGAACAGAAATTGGGGCAAATGACCATGGTAGAATATGCAAACAAATTCTTGGAGCTTCTGAGATATGTCAAGTATATCATAGATGATAAGGTGAAAAATCAACATTTTCTAAGTGGACTACCTCAGCCATATAAAGAAAAAATTGAGTTTGATGAACCTCGAACTCTAGAGGAGGCCATAAGAAAGGCCAAGTATTGTTATGATCAAAACAAAACAAAACTTGATTTCCATAAGGCATGGAAGGACAAGAAAAATGAGAAGTTTGACCAAAGGGGGAAGGGGTTCAAACCTCCTCCTCTCATAAATCAACAAAGATATCCACCACTGGGTGTGACTAATCCAACTAGAATGATGAGAGACAAGCCAAAAGATCGAAAGGATCCAAGAGATCCACTTCAATGTTGGGGATGTTGAGAGGACCATATGCTTAGGAACTGTCCACATCAAAATGGGAGTGTAAAGCAAGTTCACAACATCCAAGGAGCTGAAACTATGGGTCAAGTGGTAAGGACCATCCCTAGAATCTATCCAATACTAGAGGACCGCCAGGAAGACCATCAATCAACTGTGGTTGAAGTTGAAGGTAAGACTGCTAAGCAATCTATTTCTATTTTGATTGACCCTAGATCTACTCACATTTATATCACTCCCAAAATTGTTGAGATTTGTTATTTTAAGAAATTAAAGCATAGTAAATCATGGTTAGTTCAACTAGCCGTTGGAACCAAGATAAAAGTTAGTGAAATGGTAGAGAAATGTCCATTAGAAATGGATGGACTATTCACTTGTGTAAATATGAATATTTTGCCACTTGGTTCCTATGATATTCTCATTGGAATGGACTGGTTAGAAGCACACAAATTTAAACTTTACTGCTACAACAAGACTTTCGAATGCATGGATGAAGAAGGAAACCCAAGGGTTGTGAAATAAATTCCAAAGGTGATTTCTATTAGGCATATTTCAGCCATGCAACTAAAGAAGTTCTGTAGGAAGGGTTGCCAATTGTATGCCGCCCATGTTTTGGAGGAAACATAAAATGAAATTTCCAAGTTGGAGGACTATCATGTGTTCCAAGAATTCAAGGATGTTTTTCCTGATGAGATTCTAGTACTCCCTCCAAAGAGAGACATTGATTTCACAATTGACCTCATGCTGGGAGCTGCACCAGTGTCCAAGACACCAAACATGATGAGTACACCAGAATTGGTAGATTTGAAAACATAGTTACAAGAGCTATTGGAAAATAAATATTTCAGGCCAAGTGTGTCCCCGTGGGGAGCACTTGTGCTATTTGTGAAAAATAAAGATGGAACACTCATGTTATGTATTGACTACAGGAAGTTGAACAAAGTCGCCGTGAAGAAAAAATACCCATTACCTCAAATTGATGACCTTTTTGACCAAATGAGAGGAGCAAAGGTATTTTCAAAGACTGATTTGAGGTATGGTTACCATAAGATAAGAATCAACGAGGAATATATTCATAAGACATCATTTAGAACAAGGTATGGGAACTATGAGTTTGTGGTGGTACCATTTGGTCTCACAAATGCACCAGCTACATTCATGTATCTCATGAATAGTGTTTTTAGCAAGTATTTGGACAAGTTTGTTCTTGTTTTTCTAGATGTCATTCTTATATATTCTAAGAATGAAGAAGAGCATGAAGAACATTTGAGAATGGCCTTGCAATTGCTAAGGGAGCATAAGCTGTATGCAAAGTTGAGCAAAAGTGAATTTTATAAAAATAAAATTCATTATTTGGGTCACATTATTTGAAAGGAAGGAATATCGATGGACCCTGAGAAGATTGAAGCCATTATGAATTGGCCAACTCCAAGGAACATGACAAATGTGATATCCTTTATGGGACTTGTTGGTTACTACAAGAGGTTCATTGAAGGATTTTCCAAGGTTGTTAATCCAATTACTTCCTTGCAGAAAAATGGAATGAAATTTGAGTGGACACCAAGATGTGAGGAAAGCTTCCAGCGGTTGAAGAAGCTTCTCACAAGTGCACCAATTTTGAAAATTGTAGACCCAAAAAAAGACTTTGCGTCGTGTAATGATGCATGCAATTAAGGACTTGGAGGAGTTCTTATGCAAGACAACTATGTGGTATGCTATGGGTCAATAAATTTGAAGTAACATGAGAAGAAATATGACACCCATGATTTAGAACTTGCATCCATAGTACATGCTTTAAAGATGTGGAGGCACTACTTAATGGGCATAAAATTTGAGCTAAGGACAAACAATTGTGATCTGAAAAATTTGTTTAAGCAACCAACATTAAATGCTAGGAAAGCTAGATGGCTTGAATTTTTGTGTGAAATTGATTTTGAGATCAAACACATAAAGGGGCCCAAGAAAATAAGATGGCTAATGCACTCAACAGAAAAGCACATGAAATGCATGTGGAAACCCTTAGTACCTTCCAATCATATTTTAGGAAGCAGATTTCCAACTGTATTGTTGAAGACGAAATGTATGTGTAGATAAATGACAAATTGCAACAATGAAACTTTGAAAAGAGGTATGAAGGGTATCATTTGGAAGGTGATGGAATTCTTATTTATAAGAATATAATTATATTCCAAATGTGGCATACTTGAGGAGGATTGTTATGAATGAAATCCATAAAGATCCATATTTCAGTCACCTAGGATATCAGAAAACAATTGCTACAACCAGAAAACAATATTTTTGGCCAGGGATGAAGAAGGACATTGCTGAATACATTTCTAAGTGCATGCAATGTCAGCAGGTGAAGTTTGAACACCAACACCCAACATGTTTATTGCATCCATTGCCAATTCCACAATGGAAATGAGAGATAATTTCCATGTATTTTATTACGGGTTTTCCAATGATAATAAAGCAACATGATTCCATCATGGTGGTGGTGGACAAGTTAACAAAGGAAACACATTTTATACTGGTTAAGTCCACATATAAAAATGATTCCATTGCAAAGATTTTCATGAAGGAAATTTTCAGATTGCATGGATTGCCTAAGGCAATAATTTATGATAGGGATACCAAGTTCACTTCAAATTTTAGGAAAGGTATTTTTGCAGATTTGGGTACCCAGCTAAACTTTAGCACAACATACCATCCTCAAACAGATGGGAAAACAAAAAGAGTAAAACGGGTGCTTGAAGACATGCTTCGCATGTATGTAATGAACATACCATCCAAGTGGGATTATTATCTACACTTGGTAGAGTTTGCATATAATAATGGGCAACAAGCATCATTGGAAATGAGTCCATTTGAGGATTTGTATGGCTGAAAGTGCAGGACACTAGTGACTTAGGATAATCCAATGAACATAATTGTACTCGGGCAAGAATTGCTTAAGGAAATGTAACAAGAGGTTGCAAGGATTAGGTATAATTTAAAGCAACCCAAGATAGACAGAAAATCTATGCAGATAAGCACATGGTGCATAGGGAGTTTAGTGTTGGGGATCATGTTTACCATAGAGTGAGGCCAACTAAAGAGTTCCTTGAAGCTTGGGAGTTGTGCCAAGATATCACCTAGATATTGTGGGCTATTTGAAGTGATTGAAGGAATAGGGCCAGTTTCATATAGATTTGCATTGCCTGTTAACACTAGAGATCATAATGTATTTCATGTTTCTTTGCTTAAGAAATATGTACATGATCCTAACCATGTGATTATTTGGGATGTGATCTAGGTGGAAACCGAGGGAGAGTTCCAAACCGAGCCATTGCGCATCCTAGACAGGAAACTAACATTGCTCTGGAACCGATCCATTGGATAGGTAAAGGTGCAATGGAATCACTATGGTCTCGATGAGGCTACATGGGAGCTGGAGGATGCTATGAGAGTGGCATATCCATTTTTGTTCAATTTTGAAGAGCATTGGGGACAATGCTAATTTAAGGGGGAGGGGAATGTAACACCCCAATTTTGACCCCGTTGCATTAAACATGTAAATGATGTAATATTGTTATAAAATCATGGTGAGGAGCTCAATACCAAGGCCCTGCCATCGATTTATCATTCTTGTATCAACAATTAAAAATCGATGCATGAGTATCATGTGGTAGCTTGGCACGATGGAAATCATAAATATGATGTAAATGTATTTTACTATAAAAATACCCACAACTGGCTATGCAAGGCAACAAGAGTATGGGGGCATGATTTTTACAATGAATAGGGAGGGAAATATTCAAACCCTTGAAGCGAATAATGTTAATCCAAGTGTCAGTGAGAGAAACCATGAACCATTAACTACCCATGTTGAATTTTGCACCCAATCATTTAATTATTCCAAGAGGTAGTTGAAGTAGTTATTGTTTTGGTAAATGGAGAGTTTGGATGTCCAAATTTTGTGTATGGGAATGCCACCATTTTTGGAAAATCGTGTTTTTCTTCATGGGAATGAAAATACCCATGGGATTGCTTCCATTCCATTCATTCATCCATGATTTTTTCTTTCTTGCGCAATGCTTGCTTGTTGGGCGTTTTCCTCCATTTTCTAGCTGGGGAAAGTCGTTTTTGGTGTTGCAGAATGGTGGGGATGAAGGGAAATCAAATTGGGGTTCTATGAGATCCATTTTTGCTATTCAATTGCTTGTGTACCTGTTGGGAATTCGAATTGTAGCTCCCAACTGTTGTTCCCCCTCTCAAAAATTTGTTTGGTGTGCCTATGATTTGGAACACTCATGGAAATCGTGTTTTGTGAATCCCACAACTAAAATGTTTTGCTATGCCCAAGAATTGTGCCTTGTTGTGTGTGTGTGATATTTCTATGGTATGGGTTATGTGCATCCCCCGTTTGGCCTGAACTTGTGTGTAAGCAACCAAGAGTAGACAATGGTTTGGATATTGGATTGATAAACCCAGTGAAGGGTGTAACCTCAATGAAGATGATATGGCTTTGTCTACTTTTCTATGCACACCCTGGATAACATTAGAAGGGAGGGTGTGGCCTGAGGGACTATGGAGTAGTGAAGGGGTTACCTTCCTGGTGTTGGGTGTGTAGGTATTGTGGGTTCCAAGCTAGATGAATCTTGTAGAGGTACCGATAACTCTATGGATTGAGCTCACAAGCTTAGCAATTCCTATTCCTCTACTGCCTTGATAGCCTGATAAACCCAACTGTTGACTAGCTTGGATGAGATGTGGTATATACTTGGCTATGTGTGAGTTTGTTGTTCCCTTTTCCTTGTGGAAATCATTCCCATCTTGGGGGTGGCAGCTATGTTGAGAGATTGATGAGCACAACTAGCCTATGGTTGGGGGGAACGTTGCACTTGCATAGCCAGTTGATTGAGACAAGTTCATTTCAAGATAAGTATTCTCTTGTATTTAATTATGCAATGTATTTAATTGATGTCTGTTATAATTATGTTGGTAATTGCATCCTAGATGTGTGTAGTAGAGTTTATTTCCACTATGTTTATTTGGATTATGCATCTGCACCCATGTTTCATTTGTTATGAATTAGTAAAATGATGATGGGGCTAAATTTGGAAGCCCGAGATTAGTTCATGTTCCCTCCCTTAAGTCAGATTTATGGAAGGGGACATGACACCCCATGCATGGAAAAATGGCTAGACACTATCATATAACTTTTTGTTCAAACTTGGGGTTTGACTTGGATCATAATGACAAGACTGAGGTCACATGATAATGGAAATCAAGGCTAAGGAAACCAAAGTGATGTTTCCAAGTGAAAGTGCTCATGACAAGATAAGTGAGCAAAATTAGACTATTAACAACAATATGAATCCAACCATAGGATTTCTCAAAATGAGAATCATACCCACATTTACTAAATAAAAAAAATAAAAATAATGGAAGCAATGAGCAAATAAAATTCGTGGGCTAGGAAATCACAACGAATCCAACCAATACTTTTATCATAAAATCCTCACTCTTTCTTTTATTTCACATGCTTCCAAAAACATGGTGATGTTGTCCTTTTTCTTTTTTATATGAAATTTATATATCTTTTGTTTGTAATTTTGTTCTTATTTGTTGTGAGGTCTTGCTCATGGAAAACCCATTAATTTACTCCTTTTGATTCATACATAATCGTGTTATTCATAATTTATATTTGGTGCATACTTAATGAAAATGAATTGGTATAAAAATATATCATTTTTATCATATATATATACATTTTTGTAAATTTTAGCGTTCATATAGTTGCACGGAGTCCCTTATCTCACAAACAAAAAAGTCTCATTCATTAATTTAGTGTTGGTTAAGATGTGATATTATATATATATATACATTTTAATTATATATTTGATTATTAAAAATACTTTTCAAAATAATTTACAAATAAATAATTGTTATGTTTTCTTTTTATACATCAATTTAGTGTTGGTTATGAAATTATTATTGGAGGAGAGATGTATATGGAGGGATATTTTTATGAAAACGCTAGCAAGGGTTTGCTGGAAAATTCCATGGTAGACTTGGAGTTAAGTTGATCTTTTTGGTCAGCCTAGTACCAACCAAGAGAAAAAAGTGGGAACTTACTATTAATTTTTTATAGTTTTCACCTTGGGTTAATTGGGTTATGATTAACTTTCTTAGGGTTTTTCAGGGTTCTGCGTCCATATAGTTTTTTGGTGGGATTGAGTGGATTAGATTTAATGCTTCTATTTGGTTTTTTTCTGGTTGTTTTACTTAGGATTGCAGGCATCCATTGCCATTTTTTTGGGGGTGGTCCTTTTTGTTAGAGTGTCGATACTTTTTTATGATTTTTGTCTAACCTTTGTAGGATTTCTTCTGAACGGTGTTGTAAGGTGAGCGATTTTTTTTCCACCCGGGGTTTTTGTTGTTTCTTTTATACATCAGACTTCTATGCAGTTAGTTGCTTTTTTCCTTTTAAAACTAGCGGACTTCACGTGAACTTGTTGTGTTTATCGTTTCTTCTGGTCGATTGTGATGGATCTAGTTTGGGGTCTTGAACAAAACCATACAATGAAACCTATTGATGCTATTCATTTGCTTTGAAATCAGTCTCCATCACCAAATGTGAGGACGGGGGTTCCTTGTGCATTGGGATATTTTTCCATTGGGGAGGATGGAGAGAAGTCTGTATCTGATATCGATATAGTGGATGGGTAATGCTATAGTGGGAATAATACCTTTAAAGAATGGAAATTGGTGGGTGCGAGGGATAGGGCACGTCGCAAGCAAAACAATTATAAGGTGACTAAAGCTACGAAAAAGTATGTATTGGGTGAAGACGTAAACATGGAGCAGGTGAAAGCCTTTGTTAGTAGATCTATTGTTGGACTCGTTGAATTTTCCAGGGTTTTGCGATCGGAACTTATTGAGTGGGTTAATACTAAGTGGCTACTAGAGTTTGGTTATGCATCGCGAATTAGTACGTTGATTAATGATTGGGTTTTATTCTTATTCCCTAAGGAAGAAGATGTTCTTGAGGTTTTGGATAGGATTTGGCTTATAAAGGATGGATCAATGGTTTTAAAATGATGGCACACTTATTTTGATCCAGAAAAGTAAAGGATGACCAAATGACATCTTTAGCTCCTCCTCCCTGGTTTCCCAGTTGATATTTGGACGAAGAATGTAATTGAGGGTTTGGAAAATTGTTGGCACGAGGCTAAGTCGTAGAAGTTTTGGTACAACCAGCGACAAAGGGGTCATCGACAAGGGTAAAGGACCAGTAGTGGAGCGCAACAAGGCGGATAAACTGGAAGTAAAGAAGACAAATCAGATTCATTATTTAATTAGTTAGTTAGTTAATGGGTCACTTTGTGAAGTGGACCAAGTTTGTAACAACTAGTGAGCTTATAAATAGGAGTAGCATTGTAAGCCTTTGGGAATCTTATATTATCCGATCTCGATCTCTGATCTGGTCTTTTGGTCAAGGAAAGTATCCTTACATCCGTGGAATTTTGATCTATCTTTCATGCTGGATAATATTTTGTATTTGACCTAAGCTGTTGAGATGGATTTGGCAGATTTGTATTCCTGATTTGTAAGACAGATTGATGTATAATGATAAGGAATGTTTGTCTATGACTCTGTCGCTTATGTGTTGCACCACAATATGATGTATTTTGTCGTAGTATGGATAGATTTAATATGTGTTGCTCATCTGTTGAATATGTTTAGATAATGTGTTACTACGTCGATCTAATTCATATGTTTCGATAGTGTTAGGGTGTGAATGCTAATTATATCGATCTATGGGTTATGCTGTGATTAAATGTGAATGACGCATGTCCTCTTATACCCGCGAAAGATTGGTTCCTGCATCCCCCTTAGGTGTCTCAAGTGAGACCGCACTCGCTCTGCGAGTGTTGCCGAAAAGGATAAACCCTTTCCGGGCCGATATCTATGGGAGTTTATGTCAAGCTTTGTTGACATAGTGAGAAGTGAATCCCTGTCGACAGATCTGTGTCAACAAAAATACTTTGGTTCATTTTGTAAGAATGGAGAATAAAATGTTGTATGGAGTTGAAAAAGAGGTTGCCTCCCTGATGGTGGAGTTAGATATTACACAGGGGTTACTAGCTAAATGGCGTAATTTGGGGAGAGAAAACCATTCGACAAAATTGGACTACCGTAAGCATTGTAAGCCTTCGAGCATCTTATCTTATCCGATCTCGATCTCCGATCTGATCTTTTGGTCGAGGAAAGTATCTTTGGCATCTGTGGAATTTTGATCTATATTTTGCGCTGGATAACATTTTGTATTTGACCTAAGATGTTGAGATGGATTTTGCGGATTTGTATTCTTGATTTGTAAGATAGATTGATGTATAATGAGAAGGAATATTTGTCTATGAATCTGTCGCTTATGTGTTGTACCACAGTGTGATGTATTTTGTCGTAGTATGCATAGATTTGATATGTGTTTCTCATCCGCTGAATATGTTTAGATAATGTGATACTGCGTCGATCTAATTAATATGTTTCGATAGTGATAGGGTGTGAATGTTAATTATGTCAATCTATGGGTTATGCTGTGATTAAATGTGAATGACACATGTCTCTTATATCCGTAGAAGCTTGGTTCCTGCAGCCCCCTTAGGTATCTTGGGTGAGACCTCACTCGCTTTGCGAGTGTGGCTGGAAAGGATAAAGCCTTTCCGGGCCAATATCTATGGGAGTTTATGTCAAGCTTTGTTGACATAGTGTGAAGTGAAACCCTGTCGATAGATCCATGTCAACAAAAATACTTTGGGTCATTTTGTAAGAATGGAGAAGAAAATGTTGTATGGAGTTGAAAAAGAGGTTGCCTCCGTGATGGTGGAGTTAGATATTACACAGGGGTTACTGGCTAAAGTGGAGTAATTTGGGGAGAGAAAACCATTCGATAAAGATTGGAATACTGTCACATTCCCTTTAGGTGTCACTTTTTTCGAAAGACTGGTCATTTGAAGGCATTGTTCCTTACTTGCTATCGAGGGAGGATGACTGTGTTTCTGAAGATGCTTCTAAAGGTGATGATGATTCCCTGCTACAACAACCTTTTCATAAAGTCCTTTCCTCACCACAATGGACTACTTTTGCACTGAAGGAAGGATTCCACGATTTACAAGGTATGTATAAATTTGACTCACCTACCTTGTATGAAGGTGCCATGGAGGGTGAATTGAATTTTTACTTGGATATGGAGGAAGAGTTAGCTAAAAAGTCTTCTTATAAAGATGTTGGAGTAGAAAATGTGGTTGTCAAAAGTGAAAATATTGGTAATTTATTTGGAAATAACCCTCCTTGAAATAAGTTAGGGTTATCAAAAGATTATTCTGCTCGATCTAATAAACCTACTCATGATGTCCCTTCCTCCCTTAATAATCCTATTCAGGTTACTCAAAGTCCTTCAAAGTTCAAAAAGTTGGGTGAGGAGGGTTTGACTGTGGGATACTCTTTTCCGTCTAATTCTTATGATCATGTTCGAAAAACTAATCCCAAGGCCATATAACACTTAATTTTCTATCTTTCAGATGATTGGACACAAAATGAAAATTTTGATACTCAACCACTTCCCCAAGCTGAAGAAAACTATTTGCTATCTAAAACTTGTGAACCTATTCATATCCATGAACCTTTGGCAAAAGGTCCTATTGTTTCTTCCCTTTCGAATGATTCGCCTCCCTTTGAAAATTCTGACTATCAGCCAAAACACACGATTCCTTATTCTTGTAGTGGGGAGCACATTTACTCTTCTTACAATGAGTCCCATGTCAAGTCTCCTATGAATATTTATTCCAAAAAACCTTTGTAAAATTGATAAGTTTCCCCAGTTCCTTCCATTAGATATGAGAATGCGACTTTCCAGAGTAAGAGGAAGAAGGGTAAAGAAATGAAAAGGCCATTGCAAAAAAAACGGTGGTTGATTTAACACACCCTCTTCTGTCACATAGTTTGTCGGAGTATTTTGATCTTAATTTTGTTTCACCCAGGGCCCTTAGAGCAGGACAACCGTCCCGTAGGGTTGACTAATGCCTATCATCTCTTATAATATTCGTGGGGTTGGGAAGGTTAGGGCCCTATCTCGATTTATCAAAACTACTAACCCTGATATCATTTTGATTCAAGAAACCATGTGTAGTGAGATTCAAGTTGTGGAGACCTTCTCTAGGTTTTTACCGGGCTGGGAAGTTTGTGCCTTAGAATCCAATGCTTTATCTAGAGGTTTATTGTCTTGTTGGAACCCTATTATTCCCAAGTTAAACCTTATAAAACTATTGGGGGAATTTTGATGGAAGGAGGGATTAAAGATTTTGATTAGAGGATATCTATATTGAATTGTGATGGGCCTTATAAGGATCGTGAATTGTTCTGGAACTCACTACTCTTGCGACTTAATTAGGATCCCATATTTAATACTTGCAGGGGATCTCAATTTTACCTTGTCACCTGCGAATATTTGGGGTATTTCAGCTCGTCTAGATCCTCTATCGTATTTTTTAAAACCTTGCTACAGAGGTCAAATCTGATTGATATCCCCCCTGTCAAATTTGGTCCAACTTGGTCCAATGGTAGATGTGGTGATGCTAGTATCAACAAAAGGCTGGATATATTCTTAATGGATGAGGACCTGACTCTCTCCTTACAGAGATATAAAACTTGGGTGGAAAAAATTCTATTTCTAATCATTACTCGATCATTTTGCAATTGGACAAGGTGAAAGTTAGAAGAAATTATCCCTTTAAATTTATTAATATGTGGATGAAAGATGCTGAATTTTGCTCTTCGGTTCGAAATTGCTAGAATAAAATCACTATACTGGATGGTGTCACTCATATGGAATCTTTGCTTTACAAACTCAAGAGTCTCAAGAGATCTTTGACTAAGTGGGAAAAAGACATAAAACACAAATCAAATCAAGGCTTACAAAATATTGAAATATTGCTGGTAGATATTCTGGATTCCAATCCTGATGGTATTTTCATAGAAGAGGATAAATTGGAGCTTATGGAACTGGAAAATCATAAATCCTATTTGCTTAGTTAGGAGGAAATGACTTGGTGATTGAAGAGCAGAGCCATCTGGGTTGCACCGAGAGATAGTAACACAATTTTTTTTATAAGTATGCTTCCTTTAGGAGGAATTTCAACTCTATCTAGGACTTGAAGGATAAGAGGGGATGTGTTATTAATTCTAAAAAAGATTTGGGAAGTGTAGCAAAATCATATTTTTCTAATCATTTTAGAGATTTGGGTTATAATCATATTTAGGCTCAATTGAAAGTGATTAGTCATCTCCCCTCTTTTTTTTCTCAGTAGGAAGGATTGGACATTGGGAAACTAGTCCCTTTAGGTGAAATTAAGGATGTTTTGAAATTGTTTGCGAAGGATAAGAGTCCCGGGCCAGATGGATGGTCAATTTAACTCTTTTTACACTTCTTTGACTTGATGGGAAATGATCATTTACAAATGGGTGAGTAATACCATCAGCAAGGGTATGTGTCTGGGGCTCTCAACTCTACTTTCCTTTCCCTCATAGCTAAATGCAACAAGCCAGATTCCTTTAATGACTTTAGACCTATTGCTCTATGTAATCTAGCATATAAGGTTATTTATGAGATCATCTCCAACATTATTAAACCTAAATTGGCTAAGGTAATGACTAAAGAACAATTTGGGTTCTTGGCAATCAAGAAGATATTAGATGCGGTCGGGGTCACTTAGGAGTGTTTGTAGTCCATAAAACTAGGGATATTGAGGCTTTGATTTTGAAAATGGATTTGGTAAAGGCTTATGATTGTCTCAATTGGGTTTACTTGAGATTACTACTCATCTAGATTGGGTTACCTAGCCTACTGACAAACTGGATTATGTCCTGTGTGACTTCGACTCATTTTGCAGTCCTTATAAATGGTTCTCCTACTAGCTTCTTCTAGAACACCAACGACCTTAGACAAGGTGGTCCCCTTTCTCCTTTATTGTTCGTGCTGGTCATTAAAGGAATGAGTAGAGTGATAAATGTAGCTAGATCAGAAGGGAAGGTGAAAGGAATTAAAATTTTATCTTCTATTTTTATAACCCACTTATTATTTGTAGATGATGTGGTATTGTTTGGGAGGGGTACTGTTGATGAGTGGTACTTTTTTGCTAAAATAATAAAAACCTTTTGTGTTGCTTTAGGGATGGAAGTAAGTACCTCCAAATCAACTTTCATATGTCATAATGTGGAATGTAACATAATGGACCAGATTACTAGCTTCTTTCCCTTTCAGGTTTCAAATCTATAAGATGGATTCAAGTATTTGGGTTATTACTTAAAACCAAATTGTTACACGGTCAAGGACTGGTTATGGTTGGTAGAAAAGGTTGAAAAAAGAATTGGTCACTGGAATTTTAGATTGTTATCTCTTGGAGGAATATTGACACTTTTGAGAGTTGTTCTTCTTGGAAATCTTGTTTACTGGTTGTCATTGGCATAGGTCCCCCAAACTATTATTAAACAAATTCAAAGACCTATGTTTAATTTCTTATGGTCTGGGAATGCAGATGTCAGAAAAATTCACCTTGTAATTTGGGAGAGGCTATCCAAGCCAAAATGTTTGGGTGGCTAGGGCATAGAAAATCTGTATTGGTTCAACACCGCCCTTAGTATGAAGAGTTTATGGCGTGGATTATTTGGGAAAGGATTGAATGAGGTCCTTCATGGTAAATATATAAAAGGGAACTTATTGCTGGATTAGGAACCAGAATAAAAACACTAGAAATGTTTCCAACTTCTCGTGTGGTTTCATCAAATCCTTTTCCGTGGATTAGCATAGGCCTAAATTGGAAGGCAGGTTCAGGTAAGAATACATTGGTTGGTATTGAATCTATCATTGGGAATGAGGAAAACTATATACTGTCTCCGTATCTATTGGAATATTTTTCTGAGTTGGGATTCATTACTCTTACACATATTGTTCATCCTGCATGGATGAAAACTTCTGGTTCTTATTGGATGACTGCTTTAGACCTCGGTCTGTATAGTATTTGGGCCAAAGAATGGTAAATGTATAGCTCCTATCTAAACTCTACAGGTATTAGACTAAATTCTGAAGGAGATGGACTGATTTGGTCTCTTAACAATGCAAATGGGCAGGTTACCGCAAAATCAACTTATGCAGTTATTGCTCATAGTGACTCTTTCTGTGTTCCAAAATGGTGGTACACAAAAATTTGGAAATGACATTTAACTCTGAAGATTAAATGCTTCTTATGGATGGATTTGAAAACAACTTGCTTACTTGGGATAATTTATTGCACAGGGGATAGATTGGGCCCAACATATGTGTACTTTGTATGAAGGAGGTTGAGTCATTCAATCATATTTTTGTTTGCTCCTGTACTAGTCAGATTTGGCAAAGAGTTTGTGACTCCTTGAATGTATCTTAGGATTGGGGAAATAAGCATATTGATGGGAATTTATTGCATTGGTATAAAATCTATCAGGAACACAAAATTCTCCTAGCATTCATTTGTTGGGAGGTTTGGAAGTCAAGAAATTATCCTATCTTTGAAGGGAAGAAGTTGAATCCTTATGCAAGTTGTCTAAGGATAATTAGTCTATATAAAGAATACAACACCATTGACATCAAAGATAAGAGACCCAGACTGCTTTGTGATATTCCAGCTTTTCATGGTGCTACTGGCTTCTTCGATGTGGCTGCTCATGATGGTTTTTGTGCTGCTAGGGTTGTTCTTCATATCAATAATGATCACCATTACATGTTTAGGATGCATTGTGGACATGAGATAGATACAAAATTTGAGTTGATGGCTTTGTGGTGCCTTACTAGTTTAGCAACTTCTTTTGGTATTGACTCCTTGAGGATATTTGGAGACTCCTTGGTTATAGTTTAATTGGGAAAATAAACTTTATAATATGCAGCTTATTTCTCTACATCAATGGTGTAGGAGAACTGAAGCTCTGTTGTCCTCTTTTTGAGTTGAATGTCAATCACATTTTTCGTGAAAACAATACTGAAGCAGATGCACTCTCAAAGGAGGCCCTTACAGGGGTTGAAGGTGTTCTTTGGTGGGAGGAATATGTGGATAATCATTTAGAACAACATGGATCGATTCTTTATCTGTCTTGAATGGATTGTTAGAATGCAATTAATGTTATGATGTTGGACATTGTTATCATGCTTTATTTTGTATTTGGAATATATGGTAGTATGGATAGGACATGCAGTTGTTTATACTGCTATGTTTTATCAGATTTAGCGATGTACTTTTTGGTTACTATTAAATAACAAAAATATACTTTTTTTTTTTTTGCTTGATTTTTTTTTGTGTTGACTAAAATGTGGTATATATATATATATATATATATATATATATTAATTAATTAATTATATAATTATATATTTGATTGCTAAAATACTTTTCAAAATGATTTACACATAAATAAATGCCATGTTTTCTTTTCATTATGACACGATTTATCTATTCTTTTATACACTAACTTAATACACTTTTTATTTATTTTCAATTATAATTTATATAAAAAATTAAAATAGTTTATTAATAGAATACATTATGAACTTTTTCTACTCAAAAACTATTTTGATGTTGTAATTAATACAAAATTATATGAACAATTAAATAAGAATATCACTTTTATATAAAATACTTCGCTTTGGTATTATTATTCCCTATCTTGGTAGGGAATATAGTGATCCATTGGTCATAAACAAGTTTGAATTTTATATTAATACCCAAAAAAATTATAATGTTTTTTTAAAGTTTTGTAAGATTTATATATTAAAATTAATACTTTGAAAATATATATTATTTTGTAGAATTTTTAAAATTCGTTATTTCTATTTTATTATTGGCTAAAATCTATGAAGTGACAAATTACCCCTCATGGGATATGAAATTGTTTAAACAAAATATTAATTTAAATTTTAAAAATTCATAATTTTTTCTTGGCTTGACATGTGGTCTTTGTACTAGAGGTTTCATTAATGATAATGAATATTATCATTTTTGTACATTGTGTTGATGATAATAAGTACACAAGTGTCCCTCCTTATTATTGCATATCCTCATTTTTAAAATGCAATGTACTTTGACTTCTCTATACCTTAAATGCATCTACTAATTACTAATTTTTAAAACTTAAAACTTAAAACTATTTTTTTATTAACATCTAAAACTAGCAATAGCCCCAAGAGGAGCAAAAGGAACACCAAGAGGAAAATAGCACAAGGACTGAAAAATAGTTCGGCATTATGGGCAACAAGTTACACGGCATCATCAAAATTGTAAACAAAATCACAATTGATGTATGAATCATGACTAACTAATAAAATGAAATAAAGTAAAGACAAGTAAATTAGTAAAATTAGTAAAATACTCAAGCTTGGTAGATACTTCCAATTCTAGCACCTAAGTATCTCTTTCACTCAATACCTATCTGTACCATAAGGAGGATAAAAAGTGGTCTAACAACAGTAAAATGAACTTATGGCAAGTTGGGTATAGACTAGGATACATACATAGACATGTCAAATGTATCAATACATGGAGAGAGTCCTTGATATGTATTTTTCTTTGAATAGCCTTCCTTGCTAGGCAAAACTAATGTTTGAGTTTTGAGTAAAGGATTATTTCTTGGTTTGACATATTAGTTATATAGTAGCACCTTGTTTCTAATTCTACCTTTAACATGAAAATCTACAAGGCCATATTTAGCCATTCCTCTTGTTAGTCAATATACTTCAAATGTATACATGTCCTTTTGCAGGTGAGTTGTGTTGATTTATAATAATTAGATTATGTTGATTGTACGAAGTTAAGCAAAGCTTTCCCTCAGGTGGTTAAGCTAAATTGAATCTTAGTACGAAAGATTGATCGATTACAAACATGTTATTTAATCTCAAAGGATGTGTGCATCCACCCAAAGTCCACTACTATATGGTTAAGTGTCTTTATGTTTTCTTTTTCCTTTGTGTGCTTTTCAAATGAAGGCAATATTTATCTCTTTTTTCTAAGCAACAAGCTCGCACAAAACCCTTTGAGTACTTCAATGATTCATAGATGGTAAACGAGGTAACCCTAAAGGGATCAAAATATTTGAACCCGTGACCTCCCCACCCCAACTTTGGGGGGAGGGATCTCACTTGGATCACAAACACTCGAGGTAACCCTAAAGGGATCAAAACATTTGAACCTATTACCTCCCCAACTTTTAGGGGGGAATCTCACTTGTCTTACAAACACTTGAGTCAACCCTTGGGCCAAAAGGTAATAATTATATGTTTCTATGTTCCACATATATTTCTAACTCACATGTTTAGTTGAAAGTGGCATGCCGTTCCACCATTTCTTATTGTTAACTAATATGTATACATTGGCATATCATGCTTTCAAAAGTTGTTATTTCGTCATTTATAAGGCCATTTAGGCATATATAATTTGATCCATCAACCATAAGCAATGTGTAGAGGTTGTGAAAGTTTCAAATTGATTAATTGGAACCAAAAGTATAAATCGTATATGGAATTTATGTGAATTCCATAACGTTAAACAAATTATTCATGATAGCGAATTACACACATACTCAACCTCTCTGGCATGCACTGCATCACTATATGATTTTTATGATAATGTATTAAACATCTTAAATACTTTTCCTAATTCTAATAACAACACTTAAGTAACTTGCAACTTGAATTTAAAACTTACTGAGGAGGCTGCAAACCTAACATTATGAAAAACCCAAGGGTACCACAACCTCAAGTTCGCAAAACACCCAAGGAAGTCATAACCCTAAGGCTGTAAAGATCAAAAGAAACCAAATTAGCACCAGAGATAAATCATTGTGACATCAAAGTGTAAAGAAAGTTGAAGAATTGCAATATCCAATATGGCATTGGCCTTTCAAATTTTCAACTTTGATGGATGATGAGATTCAAATACAATAATGTTATACTTCTATAAATGGAGAAAGATCTATAACAATAAGAAAAAGGAGCTAAAGGCTAGCTAAGAATTATCTAAAATCTTAGCACGAGAGGCAAGTGTAAAAGTTGTAATACTTGGTGTAAAAAATAATTGTAATAGAAGTACAAGCTATGATAGTGGTGTATGCTCCAAGAGATTGCAATATATTAATGTTATAATCTACCATCAAATTGTTAGTTTTTTACTTTGTGTAAACACTCCCAACAAAGGAAAAAAGCTAGTTTTTGTACTTTGTGTAAGCACTTCATGAACAAGAAAAATGCACTTGTAGTCATAAAAGGCACCAATGTAAATACCATGGATATATCAAACCAAAACATTGGTACTTGAGCTACAAAGGGAATCCCACAAAATATTAAGTGAGATTTGGACAAATCTTGTGCTATCAAATCTTATATGACTGGACATCAAATCCATAGTCCAAACATTACATACATCCACATTTTAAAACTTTACATCAAATTATCAACACGTATGTATGCTTGCCATAGGGTAATTGATGAGCCACTTATACTATATTTCTTGAGGAATATTTCATATGGACTCTTCCACCAAATAAATTGATTTCTTCAACATATATTTTCCTTACCAGGGTTACAACATAACTAATAATAGAAACAATGGGTCTTGCCAAGTTACTAGCCACTTGGTGTCTAAATGACTTTGTTGTACATTACCTTTTTGGAGAAAACATGAAATTATTAAAATGTTTCAATATGTCACTGATGTGTTGGAGAGCTCGTAACAATGTATATCACACAATGAAAAGTAAGTCTTGCAGGATTGAAACTTAACCAAATGTACACTTAAATGTGCCAGACAAACATTTGCTAACAAACCATATATTTGAATGAGCAATTTATACCCACCTTTGACTTGGAATTTAACAATAGATTTTTTCCAATAATTAACTAGACATGATTCTTATCATAGAGGGAATAATCAATTTTCAAAACGACTTGTACTAATCTGATTAAGAGGTTTAAGCAACCTTCAAAATGCCTATTCACAATTATTCTATATAGGATTGGGTTGTCTAAATTTTTACATTATAAAACCAATCCATCCAATCCATCTGTAAGAAAATTATTAGCATATTAATCAAATGTACACTTAAATGTGCTAGGCAAACATTTGTTAACAAAACATATACTTGAATTCTTGAATGCTTACAACCGTAGCCTACAATGCCCACCAAGTAATTAAGCAAATGTGAAGCAACCAATATAATAACAACATTTCAGGCAGATTATGGAACTATAACTAAAGCCATGCTTTGGTTCAAAACAAAGCTTCCATGTCCAATATTGCCCACCAAACAATTCAAGAAATGTGACGCAGACAATATAATTACAATATTTCATGGCAAATTATGAAACTATAAATGAAGCCATCCTTTGATCCAAAACAAAGTCTGCAGATCCAATGAATATAGCCATTAGCATGGATACATTCCAAAGTTCTAGTTTGCCATAAATATTACACTAGTCTTAGACGAAGATGAATTCCAAAACTTTTTTTTTATGATAAATATAATAAAAGTTTAATAAAATTCAAGCTTTAGTAGAGATTTATTAATCAACTAGCCTTTGATTGCAGACATTGATATTCAATCCTTTATACATTATATCCCTGCGCAGTTTTTATGTTTTCAAAATTTTGAAAAAAAACCGTTAAATAATGCAGGCAGAATTACTCCGAAAATATAAAATGGTGTCTATTATTTGAGAGTAGTAGTTGCACTCATTTGCTTTTGGAATATATTAATTTATTTAGAAAGGTTCATTCTGAGTGATTTTGGAACTCAAAGTTCTCTGGTGGAGAATTAGTAGTTACTGAATAACAAGAAAAGAGGAAGCAATACACGAAGGCATGGAAGAGCCAAAACAATGATTTTGGCAAGGAAGATGGATGAATGGAGATGCATCAGGAGAGCTCCATATTTGGAGGAGAGCAGAAAGGAATATTAGTACTAATCTCTCTTCATCTTCATCTGCATTTGTTTCAGCCTCTCAATCTCCATTGTTTTCTCCAAGATCTCCTCCTTCCAACAATGATGAGACCCAATCCAGTGTGTCCCATTCCAGTGTGTTATCTGAGTCCAACAAATCTGCTATGCAGATCTCATCGACCAGTGGTTCTCAGCGCTTGAAGATAGGAAGGAGCATCATTACCCAGATACCCATTTTTTCTTTGCCTCGTATTTATTCATCACACAACAATAACGACATACCAAGTTCATCGCGTGGCCTTTCATTTCTCAGAACAAAGCAGTTGAATGATACCCACAGGTTGGGATTGCTATACAGGGAGTCTTCATCTAACAATTCACAGAGCAATTCAGGATCCCATAAAGCTAGGGACCCAACAGGCCTCAAAAGTGTTGTACTTGTGGGTCACAAAAATGTATTGGGAGTAAGCATCCCATCGAAGAAGGTTTCATTTGCAAGGACCTCGGCCTCTCTGTATTCTTCTGCGAGGCTCAGGAGATGTGATGTGTACATTGGAACACATGGACAGAAGCCATCTTTGCTCCACTTCACCAAATAGCCTCGTGTAGAGATGGAGATGCAGGGGATTGCTTGCTTTGCTGCAGACAGGGCTCGATAGACAGATTCCAGAAGCCATGATATTGCTGACAGGGTAATAAACTCTACAACCTTTGGGGTTGTTATTGTTATTAAAAATTCTTTTGCGAATCCATATAGCATAGAGGAATTGAATTTTTTTTTGGATAGAAAGAAGTTAAGAACTTGCTTCCTTTGTTCTTTGATCTGGGCCCTGGGGATTGCCTGGCTAGAGACATTATTGAGAGGAGAGGGGAGTTGAGGGAGAAGCAAGGGGTGATCTGTGGATGTTGTATGGTGGGGATGAGAAGGAGTGGAAGGATTCCGTGGACGGGTTGAGCAGGGTGGTCGATGAGTGAAAATTGGAAGCACACACTGGTAATTGGAGGAGTTGTGTTAGTGAGCCTTTTGGGCACTAGACTTGGGAGGAGGAGTGTGGCAGAGAAAGAGAGGGTGAGAAAGCCCAGGATCGAAGGTAAGGAGTATCTGTTTCCAAGGAATGCTTGATTGGTAGGTAGGAAGAAGGAGCTTTTGGAGTTGGAAGCAATTCTATTTGGCAAAGCAGATGGAGATGGGGATGGTGATGGTGATGGAATATTGGACTTTAAGATCAAATCGAAGAGGTGTGATTGTTTTGATGGGATTGTGTGATCTTATTTTTTATTATTATTTTTAGGATGGAAAAACATATTATAATTCAGCTGTCATACTAATAATAAAACAACTTATTCAAATAAAATATTAAAAAATTTAATAGAATCATGTTAATACTTCTGAAATTCTCCTTACAATTAACTTACTGTATTAATAGAAAGAAATTACATTTCTTCTTGCTTTCTAATAAATTTCAAGTACATAATTCATGCAAAGAAGCTTCTATATAATCAGAAACAAACATAGTTTTGATTAAAAAAAAAAGAGAAAACACCATTAAAAAACATGCATAAATTTATTGGGCATATATAATCTACGTGAAAAAAGATAGAAAATACAAATCCTATATAGAAGAGTGAAACTGTGGAGATTTAGAAATAATGATCGATCCAACTTTATAAAATATGAAATTCATGAATTTGCAAAATTAAGAATAAAGTCATCAAAATATTCCCAAGAAATGCAGGTGCAAGATTTCATGATGACTATTCCAGAAATGTGTATTCTGATCCAAAGTTGGAATGCATTCACATGCAATACATATGGATCACGTGAAATATTGACAAAAACAATTCAATTTTGACGTTATATATGAGATGAACAAATTCAAAAACTTGTCGATATTTCATATGGTCAAGCAAATTAAGAACATATGTAGTAGTTGTATACAAAGTTTATGCATTCAATTCCAAAACCTCTATGAGAGCAGAGCAGAACCTACAAATGAACAAGAAATGCAAATGTAATCCACAAACAAACAACTACTAGGCATTGAAACAACTAGTGGTTGTTGATGGCATTACTTAAGCTTCTATGCTCTAGCTTTCCTGGGTTGATTCTTCATCATGCTCTGCATCAGCATCCTGATATTGCATGTATTCAGACACCAAATTGTTCATGTTGTTCTTTGCTTCAGTGAATTCCATCTCATCCATGCCCTCGCCAGTGTACCAATGCAAGAAATCCTTCCTCCTAAACATGGCAGTGAACTGCTCGCTCACTCTCCTGAACATCTCCTGAATGGATGTTGAGTTCCTAATGAATGTGGACGACATATACAAGCCTTTCAGTGGGATATCGCATGCACTGGATTTCACATTGTTGGGAATCCATTCCACAAAGTAGGAGGAATTCTTGTTATGAAGATTCATCATCTGCTCATCCACCTCTTTAGTGCTCATTTTGCCTCTGAACATGTCTGATGCAGTTAGATACCTGCCATGATGGGGATCAGCAACACACATCATGTTCTTGGAATCCCACATATGCTGTGTGCGCTCAGGCACACAGTGAGGGCTCTGTATTGCTGTTCATCATGTTCTTGGAATCCTACATCTGCTGTGTGAGCTCAGGCACACAGTGAGGGCTCTGTATTGCTGTGAACCACGTGAGGTCAAGGGTTCAAATCCCACCATAAAGAAGTGAAAGCGAGGGAAGGGGATCAAATTCACCGCCAGCTTCAGTGCACTGGCAGCACGGTATTGAGTTTCCATGTAAAGGCGGCAATGTAAGGTAACCAGGGCTACTATCTGAAACATTTGGCATACTTAGTGACCTAAATGTAACTTTGTGGAAGTGAAGGTGTTGACTCACAAAACGAGTGTTTTGTGTCTTGTTTATGTAACTAACGAGGACACAGGTGCTCCCATGGAAGATTGGCAAACGATTTGTAAATCTGTAGAACTCTTGCTAAATGTAATGAGTGGAAACAACAACATCTGAAGTGCTTAAACGGTTGTGTCAATGGGATTCACTCACACAGAAAGGAGGCTGCATCAATTGATGTTTGGTGACCGTGATTATGAGAAACTGTGCGGAACTGGAGAAATCAAAGACCCCAAATCAAAAACTGATGTGAGAAATCGAAGATAAAGGCAAAAGGGTGAGTGTGCAGGTGGCGAGATTCCATTCGTTCTACAGACAGACGAGGAATATGTTACAGTGTTATACACACTTTTTCATTTTCATTGTAGAAAATTTTTACGGCGTAAACATATCAATGTATAAGTATAACAAGTTATTATTAAAAAAATAAAAAATAATTTTAAAGTTTAAAACAATTAAAATTTTAAAAAACTAAAAACTTTTTTTTAAAACTTAAAAAATTTAATAACAATTATTAATTAATTATTAAAAAACTTAATTTTTTTTTTAAATTATAAAAAAAACTAAAACTTAAATTTTTAATATATTATCATCATTAATTATACAAAATAATTTATATAATATCATACACCCTTTGTTCAAAAGATAATACTATCAATTTTACAAAATATAAAATAATTTTATTTTTACAAAATATAACATAATTTTATGGCAAAGACTAGTTGCTTTGCAGCTATTACTCTTGTTTTGATCATTATAAGTATCATGTAGCAATGCAATTATTGTTATTGTTATGAGGATATCAACAAAATCTCTTGATTATTTTTGGAAAAATAAGGCTGACAATAAACACCCCATAGTGGTGCATTTAGTATTGTCATTGATAAACAATAATCACCTTGCAACAATGCATTTAGTGATGTCAGTAATAACACTGCAGTGGGGTGCTTATTGCTGGCCCTGCTTTTCCACTATTCATTTTAATAAATAAATACATTGCTCGAAATACTCTTCGAATATTCATTTTAATGATATAAACAACAATAAATGCACTCTTCACTCTTCACTCTTGGGATTCTTATTGCTCCCTACTCTTCCACTACCTATAACTCTGACTTTAAATTCTCAACAATAAATATAATTCTTAATCCTCATTTTACTCTTCCACTTCATATCCAACAACAATAAACACTAAATACACTACTAGAAAGTAGTTATCACTTTCCCTGTGTGTAACTCATTTCTTTAAATTCTCAATATAGAGTGTTCTTCAAAGGCAATCGAAAAATTCTGTCCGGAAGCTACCCATACCCATTCTTCGAAAGGCAATTGATCGTAATAATATCACATAAATTCTCAAATACAGAAATCCGCATAATTATTTCAAGGGCAAGTTTGCTATGAGTCACATCTGTTATGGTGTTTTAGTCAAATCATGTTATAGAGCAGAGAGAAATCCAATTTGAAGGAACCGTATCCTCACATGGCTGATGGTAGCTGGCCTTAGAAATTGTTACGATCGAGAGCCAAATGGGCAGCGGGTATTTGTTGCTCCAAAATCTTGACGTAGAGAAATTAAATTTTCATTTCTGTTTATTTAAACAATCCATGGATAAACAATGAAGCCTTTCAATAAAGTATTGCAAGCATGTTTGAGGAAAGACACAACTTTAAGGGATTGGAAACTTGTATCCAGTCATTTCTGTTATACCAGAAGAAAAGTAGCTTGTTTTCTCACCACAATCGCCTCTACCTCCACCTCTGCTATCGCCAGTGCTCCGAACATGGAGCTTTTAGGACAAAAAGAAGTAGAATGCGAAAGAAACGAAGATAATTGTTATTGTGTGAATGTGGGTACGTTATGCAAGACGGGTCGATTCGACGAAGCTCTGAAAATTTTCCATCACATGAACCAAAAGGACATTTCTATAGACTCTGCTACCTATACCTGTCTTTTGGAAGGATGCACAAGTTTGATGGCATTGGAAGAAGGGAGGCGGGTCCATGCTAACATGACCAGAGCTGGATTCGAACCAGATCTCTTTCAAAGGAACTGCCTTATTAACATGTACGTTAAATGCGGAAGTTTGGAGGATGCACGCAATGTATTCGATGAAATGCCTGAACGAAACGTAGTTTCATGGAGCGCAACCATGACTGGGTATGTCCAGCATGGTTGTGGGAAGGAATCCATTGAGCTATTTCGTCAAATGCAAACAACAAGTGTGAAGCCAACACACTTCACCTTTGGCAGTGCGCTTAGAGCTTGTGCGATGTTAGGAGTAGGAGCTCTCGAATGGGGAAAACAAGTCCATGGCGACATTGTCAAAGTGGGACTCCAGTCACATGATGTTCTAAACAACGTTCTCATTGAGATGTATGCAAAATGTGGTTATATGGTTTATGCGAGCCGAGTTTTTGACAAATTGCCTGAACGGAAATCTATTTCATGGAACGCAATGATTTCGGTTTGTGTTCAGCATGGCTGTAACGATGATGCTCTGAAGCTTTTTTGCCAAATGCAGCGCTTGGATATGAAGCCGAGCCAGTTCACCTTTGCTTCTGTCATTACTGCATGTGCGAATCTATCGGCTAAGGAACAGGGCAAGCAAGTCCATATCCTTGTCATCAAAACTGGATATATTTCAGATATATTTGTTGGGAGTGCGCTTGTGAACATGTATGCCAAATGTGGAAGTCCTGACAATGCACGCCGACTGTTTGACAGAATGCCTGACAGGAACGTGGTCTCATGGACAGCCATGATGGTAGGGTATGTCCAACACAACTGCGGAGAGGATGCCATTCAGCTATATAATGAAATGCGTCTGGCAGGCATAAATTTGAATCAAAATTCATTTGCCATTGCCCTCAGTGCTTGTGCCAGTATCGATTCACTTGAACTGGGCACACGAATCCATGCGCATACTGTTAAAACTGGATATGAGTTGGACGTTTCTGTGGGTAATGGTCTTGTCAACATGTATGCCAAATGTGGAAGCATAGAGGGTGCATGCAGAGTGTTCAAACTAATGCCCAAACTAGATTTGATCTCATGGAATGCCATAATTTCAGGATATACCCATAACGGGCATTGCAAGGAGGCCTTGAAACATTTTAATCTAATGCAACAGGCAGGCCTGAAGTCAGATGCTGTTACAGTTGCCAGTGTCCTCAGTTCAGCTGTGAGTTTGGAAGCTCTGAAACTTGGTAAGCAAATCCATGCTGACATATTCAAAACTGGATTGGAGTTAGATGTGTCTGTAGGGAATTCACTGATTACATTTTATGCTAAATCTGGAAACATTGCATATTCACGCCAAGTATTTGACAGAATGCCAGAACAAGACATGATATCTTGGAATGCTATGATTGGAGGATATGCACAGAATGAGCTTACCTCGGAGGCCATTGAACTCTTTCAGCGCATGCAAAAGATATATATGCAAATGAACAATGTCACCTTTGTTAGCATCTTAGGTGCACTCACATGCCCTGAAACACTTGACTACGGCAAACAGGTCCATGCCCACATGATCATATCTGGATTAGAACTAGATGTTTGCCTAGAAAATGCTCTAGTCGCAGTGTATGCCAAAGCCGGAAGAATGTTTGAAGCAAGCAATCTGTTCAACAAAATGAAAAAACAAGATGCAGTCACCTGGAATTCTATGATTGCAGGATATACCTTTAATGGACACGGTGAGGATGCCTTGAAACTTGTTTGCAAAATGCAGGAGGAAAGGATGAAGTTGGATCATTTCACCTTTGCCACTGTTCTCAGGGCATGTGCAAGCATAGCAAGTTTAGAACATGGAAAGCAAGCACATGCCAGCATCATAAGAGCTAGATTTGAATCAGACATTGTTGTTGCAAGTGCCCTTGTAGACATGTATGCTAAATGTGGTAGTATAGAGGATGCACACCATGTGTTTGACAAGATGACTAAGCGAAATGATATCTCATGGAATGCTA
Organism: Larix kaempferi; assembly: GCA_027924585.1. Classification (NCBI taxonomy): domain Eukaryota; kingdom Viridiplantae; phylum Streptophyta; class Pinopsida; order Pinales; family Pinaceae; genus Larix; species Larix kaempferi. Next base: position 9,418,554 of record BSBM01000264.1, read on the forward strand.
TGATTTCAGGATATGCTCGACATGGGCATGGTGAAGAAGCTTTGCAACTCTTTGACCAAATGCAACTGGAGGGCCTGAAACCAGGTCACATCACCTTTGTCGGTGTCCTATCTGCCTGCAGCCATGCAGGTCTAGTGGATAAGGGCCGAAACTATTTTGATTCCATGAGCCTAATTCATGGCGTCACTCCAAAAGTGGAGCATTACGCCTGTATTGTTGATCTTCTTGGCCGGGCAGGTTGCCTAGCTGAGGCAGAGGATTTCATTCACAAAATGCCAATAAAACCTACCCCTTTTATATGGCGGACCTTGCTTGGTGCCTGCCGAGTTTATGGTAATATGGAGATAGGAAAACGGGCAGCAGATTGCCTTCTTGAGTCGGAACCACAAGATGCTGCAAGTTATGTGCTGCTATCAAATATCTATGCTTCAGCTGGTAAATGGGATGACGCAGTGAAGGTGAGAACAATGATGAAAGAGAGGGGGGTGAAAAAGGACCCTGGGTACAGCTGGATTAAGCTGAAGAATGAAGTGCATGCATTTCTAGTGGGGGACACATCACATCCACAAACACAGGAGATTTATGCAAAACTGGCATGTTTGACTGAAAAGATGAAGGTGATGGGATATATTCCTGATATAAATTTTGTGCTACATGATGTGGAGCAGGAGCAGAAGGAGCACTTTCTCTCTTACCACAGTGAGAAGTTGGCCATTGCTTTTGGGATTATTCGTACACCTGCTGGGACACCTATCCGAATCATTAAAAATCTCCGTGTTTGTGGTGACTGCCATTCTGCCATTAAGTTTATCTCCCAGATTGTCGGCCGGAAAATTGTTGTTAGGGATTCCAATCGGTATCACCATTTCATGGATGGGTTATGTTCCTGTGGGGATTATTGGTGATGTAAATCAAATAAGAAAACATACATAATCTGTTTAATGATTGGCATTACATCCATAACTACGGGTTGGACAATTTCGGAAGCAGAGAATATACACCTTTGGTAAATTGATATATGATCACATTGTCAATGATATTAATGGAAGATTATTCCTATAATATTCTTCTATTTAAAAATACCAAAAAGGGACTGAAACCAGACAATTGATGGCTGCCAGTGAGAATATTATCCTCCTTGTGAAGAAGAAGATTGAAATGTCTATCGGATTGTCCTTTCTCAAGAATTAGTTGGTGTTCTATGCCTAAATTGTATAGCATCAACCTTTGATTATCATTATTCTTATTTTCATATTTAAGATTATGAATTATCTTATATAGAAACAAAATTGAGGAGCGGGAAAGCTTTTTGTTGTACAGGAGCACGTTGGTAAATAATTATGTACATCACAAACATCACTATGCTTCACCGGTTAATTTGTGTGAAAAGTTCAGTCCTCAGAAGCAACTCATGGAAGCAGCATAATTTTGCAAGTAGTGTTAAAGTATTAAGATATTTGACGGGGTTCTTGGTGCAGTGCATAGTCCATGTAAATATGCTATTCCATTTCCCATGATAATAATAATATGGGGGTGTAACGTCATGTCATGCACTTAAACCATTTTTATCTACCCTTGATTGTCTTTCGTGCATTGCGAGAAGAGAAAATTCACAGCATAAAGCATACACTTGGCATATATTTTTTTATCATTCTTTATAGAAGACTTAACAGCAGATAAGTGAGTAACTTCTGTGGAAAGACAATTTGAGAGTCAAATACTAGAAAGACAATAGAGAGTCAAGTACTATTGAGACAACAGGTAGCTGGCAATCCTGCATCACCCAAAAGTATTTCCATTTCAGCATGTTTTGTTTTGGGCAGGGGATCATTTGATCAAGTTCATCACTGTTCGTTGAAGATCTGGACTACGTTTAATTTCAGTTATTTATCCGAGGTAGCAATCCTTCTGAGTCTTCATTTGGAGGCACATTGTTGGCACAGTAGTGACCAATTATGGTTGCCATTTATGGTTTCTCCTTACTACATGGAATAAGGATAAAAGAAAATGCCTCCAAGATCTATTTGTTGACATGGTCAACTATGATATTATCCTGCAACTGTGGAATGTGGGATCACAATTGGAAGATATATAAAGGGATGTTGAGTTGAGTTCAGTGCAGTGAGAGAAGGAAAGAGGTTCTGAAACTGACAAGAGGTTGGTTCAAAAGACTGAAGGATATTCAAATTCCATTTCTAGAGGCCATAACTGGATCTGGAGTCCAAAAGAAGAGTCTGTGAGAGAACATTGGAAGCATGCGTGATTACTGATTTGGCAAGGGACCTGTGATTCCAATCCAATGGTTCAAACTTCGAAGCAACAAGAGATCAGGTTGTTGATCTGTGTGTAGTGAGTCCAGAGGATACTGAGCCTCTGCTCCAATACTTGTTTTGAGTGTAGAGGGTTCTATTTGATCCCTGAACCGTTCCTGTAATAAGGTTAAAACTTTTGTAATGTTCCCTGGATTTAATGAAAGACTATGATTTTTAGTTGTTAACTTTGATTATGTTTCCATTGTGTTATTGTGTGCTACATTTGCATTTGCTTCCATGTGTTACTGTGCACTTTGAACACACAACGTGTTGCTGCATTAAGTGGTGTCAGAGCTAGGGTGAGCCTATAGTGAGGACAACTCCAGCCAAGGAGATAATTGGGTAGAGTTGTCAAGGTAGAGAGACAACTCTAGCATTGGGACTGGGTAGAGGCTGTTCATAACTGCAAACAGAGTTGAGGCAAAGAGAGAAGAGTATGGCACAGAGAGGAGGATTTCCTGAGAGGTCGAGGAAGACCATGTAGAGGAGCTGATAATGAAGATATCACGAAGATGTTGAAAGCCAGAACAAGAAGGTTAGATGTTATGGAAGCTTCTCAAAGTAGGAGAAAAACAATAGTAGTCGATTATGACAGTGATGAAGCAGAGGTGAGGTAGAAGGAGAAGTGATATTGTAAGGAGCTCAAAACCCCGAAGTAGAAGTCTTGGTGCATGAAGAAACAATTGGTTAAAGGTCATATGAAGCAACATTGAAGAATGAAGCAATGCTAAGCAATGAAGCAACAATGTTGAAGCAACGTTGAAATGGATTGAAGTAAAGTGTAGCAACGTTGAAGTTTGAAGTTACCAAAGGGAAACACAAGTCGGCCCTCCTCACATTATGCAAATCGTCCCAACTAATGCCACACGCGATAACCACCGAGTCGGCTCAGACAATGAAACAAATTAATTCTCAAAACACTAAGGTGAACGATATAAATACAAACTAGCTCAACACTTTTGGAATTTTTTAGTGGATGGTGTAGAGGTCTGAGATACTATGAGGAGAGTATTCAATTAATCATGAAATCCAATGAAGAGAAATATCTGATCTAATCATCTCTTTGTGAAATTCTGAGGTTTACATTTTCGTTGAGCTCTGAGATTATAGGGATATGAATTACTAAGTCTGGGTATTTTCACTGAGGCATTGTGGTAGCATCTAGGGCACATATTTTTGAGGTAGGGGTATTTCACAACGCTCTGAAATCTAAGATCGCAGGGGCGTTTTCATTTTAGTATTGCTTTGAGATTGCTGAATATCTCAGCGGGCTCTGAAATAGCAAGCAGGTTCAGATGTGCTCGGCATTAGGAAATTAGTAATGAAGTTCTGGATTTTACAGTGTCTAAAATTGTCCTTTGAATATGAGTTACAGGAAATGTTGAAGATAACGAGTTGATGATGAAGTACAAACTATAGGGTTTTGGGTGGTACATGAATTGAAGCGAGCTATAGGATTTTTGGTGTTACAAGAACTGAAGAGAGCTACAGGAACAAGGTTTTTGGTATCACAAGAATTCAATTGATTTACAGGAATTCAAGTGCGTTATAGGAACGAAGGAGGATTACAGGAACTATAGGTTGTCGTGTTAAATCATCACCAGATATCTTGTATGTTGGTGCCTACAGACTCTATTACACTGAGTTGGAGCTCAGTTTTTAGGTATTGGTGTCCCTTGTGGGTTGGAACCTACAAAATTATAAGTTGTTGCTTACTCTATAAACAATAGATTGTTGTCTACAAGCATTTTATTATATATTTTTTGGGCGGTTTTCTCCCTTATTGGGTTTCCATGTTAAATCTTTGTCTCATGTATTACTAATGATTGATGTCATTTTGATTGATAAGTTCTCTACAAAAAAAATTTAAAATCTGTATAATACCAATTCACCCCCCTTCTCAATATTGCTGAGTTTTCCAACAATTGGTATCAGAGCAGGTGCCTTCAAGAACATGTAACCATTGGAAGGGAGATCCTAGAAAGCACACATGGCTAGCCAAGAGGGTTTCTCATCAAATAGGGCTCCATTGTTCGATGGAACTAACTATTCATTTTGGAGCAAGAGAATGAAGACCTATCTAATGGACGTGGGTTTTGACATTTGGAAAACTATTGTGAATGGGTATAAAGCTCCAGCAAATCCACCAACGGATCAAGCTAGAAAGAAGGCCAGTGAACATAATGCAAAGGCAATGATTGCCATTTTGAATGGTCTATCAGAGATTGAATTCATCAAAGTAATGGATTGTGAATCAACCAAAGAAATATAGGATAAACTTAAAAATGTCTATAAAGGAGATGGCAAAGTTTAGAAGGCAAAACTCTAGACATATAGAAGACAATTCGAAACTCTGAGAATGAAGGATGAAGAAGACATTGCTGCCTACTTTCTTTGAGTAGATGAAGTCGTTAATACTCTCAAGGGACTGGGTGAAACAATCAAACAATCAACAATTGTGCAAAATGTGTTAAGATCTCTCCCTTTTCGCTTTGATGCCAAGATCTCTGCCATAGAAGAAATGAAGGACCTGGAGAAACTGACATTGGATGAGTTACATGGAATTCTTATAGCATATGGCACGAGGACAAGAAATTCAACACAGAAGAAAGCATCGTTTAACGCATCAAAGAAAACAAGAAGATACAAATCCAATAATTATTTCAGCAACAAATTTGATAAAAAATATGGCACAATTCGTCAGAAAGCTAAAGAGTGGATCTGACAAATACAAAGGTAAGCTACCTCTCATATGTTTTAATTGTGGTAAAATAGGACATTTTGCTGCTAAATGTCCATACAAGGAAGATAGTGATGTTGAGGAAGAACCTCAAAGTAAATTCTATAAAGAAAAATATCCAAAGAATAATTTTTTTTACTCTGGAGATGATTGTAGCTATTTCAAAGAAGAAGAAGAAGATACATACATCTCTGATGATGACAGGAAGGAAATATTATTCATGGCCATAAATGCAGAATCCACAATAGATGGAAAAGAAGAATAAAACGAGAAGTCAGAACTAGAAGAAGAGAATCTTGATGGCATAGTTGACCTTGAAGTAGAGCTCATCAATGCATTAGAGGAAATTGACAATCTCGGAAGGAACAATAAGACGCAAGCAAATGAGGTCATTCTTTTCAAAACCCAACTAGAGGAAGCAAAAAGAATGGAAGCAGTAATAAGAAGTCAGCTGAGAGAAAAGTAAGAGAACTGTGAGAAGCTAGGAGCAGAAATCGTCTCCTTGAAGAAAGAACTGGAGCAAACAATAGACAAACTAAATAAGAATTTGAAGCTTGAAAAAATCACTCAAATATTGGACAATATTCTCAGTAGCCAAAGATCATATAATGTCCCCATTTTGACAACACCAGGGAGCAACCACTAGCCCATTAGATCCCCATGGGTTCTAGTGGAAAATAATTAAATAAATTACTAAGGGGGTTAAGTTTGACAAATTTTTCTACCTTATGCAAATAATTAATTAATGGTGAGCCTAAATTTTGTTTTATTAAATATTTCTAATAATTATTTATGAGTTGTCCATGGCTTAGGTGGCCCTTTTGGTGGCCCAAGAGGGAGCATAGGATGAGGATAAGGGAGATGAGTGTCTCCTAAAAAAAAGCTGGACAAAAAGCAACCAAAAACATGAAAAGTAGGAAAAGCAACAGAAAGCTAAAAGGACAGAAGTTTCCTGATTTTGGAAAATAAGGTTCATGGAAGTTTAGTAAAAGTAGAAAGCTAGCAAAAAGACTCCAACAAAGCTACAAAGGCCAATTTTAGCTCGTGAGGGCGAATTCATGAAGGCAAGTAGGTCCAAGGCAAAAACAATTTTCCTAAACAAACATGCATGCACCTATGGTTCGGAATTCCTAGATGGAAAGTCCAAAAAGGGAGGAAAAAAGGCTTACGGAGGTTAATAAAAGAAGGTTGAACACACCCATTCACATCTTTTGCCACTTTGATAATTTGTCTTGAGAGCTCTGCATCTCAGAGGCTTGGGTGACGTGCCCCTGGCCATGCATTGGGTGATGTGCCCCTTTGCAAACATTGATCTAGCTGAGAGATTGAGAGATCTTATGTTGGATGCTTGAGGAAGATGATGTCCAGTCTTCTTCAGAGTCTAATGCAACCATGAGAGTGTTATTTGCAGGTCCGATCCATCCCATAGCATGAAGTGTTTAAATCCCAAGAGAATGTGAAGAGCTAGTAGCAACAGTGTTTTGATTGTGATATAGTTTTTCTAGAGAAGAGGGTAATCTAAGAAATTGCGCCCCCTGTGAGTTGTTGCAGCTGTTCATGTGCCTTCAATGGGATGTAATATGGTCCTTTCCTGCACATGGTTCTGATCCAATGGTGAAAGTCCTTCCTTTTATTCTCAGATACAATATTATTGCTTCTATGTTGTAAAATCTTAAGGATTATGGACATTCTGTAAGTTTGGCTTCAATAGACCATTATTTGCTGCTCTAAAGTTTTGATTAAAGCTTGTTGTTGTACATGGACATATGGTTGATTTCATCTATCAGTTGTATTAAAGAATTCGTGATCATGTACTGTTGTTTGTAATCCACTGTTTTCAATGTTTGCGCCTTAACAAGGAAAAATTGGCTAGTTTCATGTTTTGATGATTTTAACTGTCAAGTGTGCTACTAATCTATGATCTGAAGGTTCAGTTAGTTAATTCAGATGTATTAGAGTCCATCCATACCTCTAGAACATAAATTGGGAAGCCTTTGAGGCCATTCGAATTCATCTAGAAGTTTTATCCTTCATTAATCCAAGGCTTGCATGTTTGCACCTAGTTGGAATTTGTATTGTTAGACCTTTATTTCCAAGTCAAATTGAGTCATTTATTAGGTTGGGGATAGTCTATGTAGCTTACCTAAGGTTTGATTACTTCTAGTACGCACCAGGAGCAGTGGAGGTTCCACAAAAGTCCTGGGGAAATTGCCTTGAGTCCATTAGATAGTCCATTGGGGTCTATCCAGGCGTGATGCACTCCCGAATGTGCCACTGTCGAAGTATTGACATTGATTCAACCTTATTTGCATCCTTGTAAGTGTGTCAATCTTGTCCTTTGTGTGTCCAAGTTGCAGATTTGAGTTAGTGTGCCTAATAGGGGTTTGGGTACATTAAAGTGGTATTAGAGCATGGTCCTTTGCACCTGTGAGCAGCAAGACCAAGCTCCATTACTCAGTTGAAAGAAGAATTGCAGCCATGTCCTTGTTCAATGAAGAAGATTCCAATTGGTATGAGGAAGAAGAGGTGATCTATGTATATGGAGGTTTGCATATGTCAATAGATGAAGATGGTTACTTTTGTGACCACACATCCAAAGAAGATATATGGCCTGATCCACCCATGTTGAGTATTGTTGATGGCAGCGTCTTATTTGGAGGGCAGCGATTAGGAGTTGATCCTTTTGAGTATCTCTGAAGATACCAAGCTTTAAGTAAAGAGATCCATGAAATCTTGTCTTTTCGAGAGTTCTGTGAATATGAGGTCAAGAGAATGTTTAGGACAAGGGATCCCTTTGGCAACCCACATCAAAATAGACCAAACCATATTGTCAACAATGTGTGCAGATAAGTAGAGCAAATGTTGCAGCATAATGAAGTTTTACCATCAAAGTGCTATTCATCAAATCTCTATGAAGAAAGTGCAACTAGTATCATGGCGGATCCTACTAATGATGCAAATCCTCATGCCACCCAAGATGTAGAAGCCTCAAGCTGCATGGAGGAGGATAACAAAGAAGCAGAAGCATAGATCCATGAGGTGGAGTGCAAGTCACTGCAAAGTGACTGCAAGAGGGAAGAAAGTTGTGCAAAAGAAGAAGGAGAGGATGTTTGTCCTCCAGAACCACACCTCCTTGCAGGGCCATTAAAGATGAGCTAAAGGGAGATTAGGAAGGCCTTGAGCATCTTGCATGGCACCAATGCATTAGTGTCCCACTATTGTTGGAAAATGGAGGAGGAATATTCCATTAAAGACCTGGAGAACATTCAAAGAGAAGTGATATACATAAGAAGTGCATTTTTGCAGCTGCTTTTGAATAGAGATCATCTTCGGGTGATTCCATGAAGATGGGTAACTATTTTTGGCCAAATATGACGATGAAAAACGGAAATTTTACCCATGTATTAAATTGAAGCCCTCGAAACTCATACTTGCCACATGAATTTTGACATGCGGTTAAAAAATGAAATGTAGATAATTATGTTGGCTTTCCAATGATATTTTTTTCAAAATATACCAATGCCATATATTGTGTCGAATTTTCATTTAATGAAACGTGTGTACTTGAAAATTTGAAGAGCAATTAACAAGTAGTTTGTGTGCGTGCACAATAAATTAATGTCAAAGTAATAATTTTAAAAAATGAAATATGTGAACATGATCTAGATAGAGTGCACTGGGGCTTATATACTTTTCTTTTAATTTTTCTCGAAAAATTATATTTATTATTATTTTTTGAAACTTACCAATGAATATTTAAGTCGCATTTTGCACACATGTGTGTGCGTGCACGAAATCTTTTGATTTTTTACATAATTTGCAAAATTAAAAATACCCTTTTAAAGAGGATGCGTTTATCTGAGGCTTGTGTATTTTTTCAAATTTTTTGGATGTGTATTTTGAATGTTGTGGATTTATCTTTGAGCTCAATCAAAGTTGTTGGCAGGGTTTTTTAGGGCAAGTTTTAATAGAAATTTAAAAACAAAAGACATGAAGATAAAAATTTGTAAATTTTATATATCTGGATAGAGGATTCGTTGACGAATCCAATGGTATCAAGTCCGCTCATTAATGAGCATTTAATGACATGGTTTATCTATGTGGAAGGAAGACAAAAATTTCATTCTGCAGTGAAAAGGGCTCTCGACTTGTGTTTTAAGCCCTCGATCGAGCTATTTGCTCGATCGAGGGTTTTAAAATACTTCGATCGAGGGTTTTAACACACCTCGATCGAGGGTTTAACAACACCTTGATCAAGGGTTTAACAACATCTCGATCGAGGTATTTTAAAACCCTCGATCGAGCTATTTGCTCGATCGAGAGCCTAAAACTAGCCTTTTTATGTTTTTGAAAAGCTAGATCGAGCTTTTGAAAAGCTAGATCGAGCAAAAGCTAGATCGAGGTCTTGTTTCAACCCTCGATCGAGGTATTTTAGAGCCCTCGATCGAGCTTTTAAAACCTCGACCGAGGGATCTAAAATACCTCGATTGAGGGTCCGAGAAACAATTTTTTTCCATTCCATCCGCCAAAAATGGTGAACCACCTTCGTGGAATCACCCCTTCTTGAGCTTGTGAAGATGTATCACAGTCCCTCACTAGAATATGAAAATGTGACACAAAGGTATGAAACATGTGCTGTGGATCTATGCCACAAACTAGTTGATCTTGTATGCAAGTAATTAGGTGAAGAAAACATTGGTGGAGGATCTTCCTTGTGAAACACCTCATTTGGATGGGACACTGAAGGAGAACAAAGAGAAGATCATGGCAGCCTTGAAGAACTTTCTTGATACCAATTCCTTGATAACAAGTTGCTGTTGGAGAGCTTCAGGAGAAGACTTGGAAGGAGAATCCTTCTTGGAATATTTCGAAGCACTTATAGAAATAATGGCCAAGGTGAAAGAGAGTTACTTGAACCTACTCTCAGATAGAAACCAACTTCTTTTGGTTGCAAACATGTATCACCATTCACACAAGAAGGGAGAAGAAGGAACATAAAATCCTCCCCAATGAATTGGAAGCCACCAATGATTCTTTGAAGAGTGCACAAGTGGCCCTTCAAGAATCAAGAAAGCAGATTGATCAACTTCACAAGGCGTTGAGTACGCCACATCCTCCATCCTACATGAAAAATGATCATATGCACATGGCAGGAAACACATTGGGTTTGATGGAGGAACCTCATGTGGAGATTGAACATGAGGAAAATTTTGATTTGCAGGTGCTTATGAAGAGAAAAGATGTAGAATATTTTGGCCAAGCACTTGTTGATATGCAAAAAGACACATGTTACGGAGAAAACTTCCTATGGCTTGGCGAAGACCACAACAGACAACTGACTACCAGAAAATGACTCAATTCCCAATGCAATGCTATATAAATGACAATGTTAAGATAATGGAGAAAAGACCAACCTTCAACCGGATGTTCGATGTAGATCCCCGTTGAGCTTTCAACTTCTCCACTTGAACCTGCAAATTAGTCTCAACAACAAGTAGAAGCAAGTGCATATAATATGTGAAAGACATTAGCATAATCAATCACATGATCTATGATATCATAAGGAAATATAACCCAATGTAATTTAACAATATTCACAACATCAATTGGACGAGAAAATAAGTATTTCCATTAATGAATAACAAGAAGTACAATATACGACCTCTTGCCGGCAACCAATCTGAACCAAGAACTGGGCCTCTCCACTTGTGCTTCCACCACTTCAATCCTCCATGTAATGGCAAACTCAAACTAGGATAGGAGTTTGGTAGGTGAACATAAAGAGTTCACAACAACAAAGACCAGTGAGTGTAGACTCAAGTCACGGCAAAAATCCACTAGAGTTATCTTGCTCTCTCTTTCTCCTCCCTTCCATATGCCATAAGAGCTCAATATATAGCCTTCCAAAGGTAAGTGAAATGACACATCGAGGCGTTTCGGGGCAAATGGAGGGCCAAAGGTCACCCTAAGATCGCTTTTTGGGAGTACAAAGTAATTTCTAATGGTTTTTACCATTTTACTTGGTATCCGCAGGCTATAGTGGAACAGCTTGCGTGTACGCTGGCTAAAGTGGAACAACTAGCGTATAGGAAGAAAAATAGGGAAAAAGTGTTTCTGAAGAACATAAAGTGAATCTGAGTCAGTGAAAATGGATCATGAAGGCCAAAGAGTGCTGATGCTCACAAGGTGGAAAATTAAGTTGTAACAACACATATGTGGATTTATCTATGAGAAAGATAGCTGAGGACATACCATTTGAATCTGCAAGAAATGGTATTTGTTTATCCAAGGATCGGCTAGACAAGTACATCACCAATATGGAGGTTCAAGGATCCACTAATCTTGCTTGCATATGTAGGATATTTTTTAACATGCATGCCTTGAAGGAGAAGCATCATGAGTTGCCTTTATGGGAGGTAGATTTCGCTCTAGAGGAGGTGGATGATCACATTCCATATGGATCAACAAACAAAGGTGTTCATTCATTCATTGATTGAGTGGATAGATGCACCATTGAGATGAGGAATTTGGGAGGTAAATGTTTCTCTTATTTTTGCAATGAAATCTTTGTTGTGCCTAACATTGTTTTGACAAGTGAGCAGCAAAAAGGACATATTTTGCAGCCATTAGATATCTCCATTTTTCATGCATCCATGGATTGGGTGAGAAACTACATGGTAGATTTTGAATTACCATGTAAGAGAAGTTCAGTTTGCACCCATGGCATGGTGAAGACAACAGTGCATGCAAGAAATCAAATGGCACATGAGGAGATCCAAACTTTGTTGGATCTAATAGAAAATGTTTTCAGAGGCATTGGAAGTGGTGAACTTTCAATTTGGTTGTGGGATCCTAGCATTCTTGAAGATCACAAATTGTTTCAAATGTTAGTGATGGATGAGGGAGTGCAACACAGATTGTGGGATCCTGGTATTGATTGGTGTGGATGTATTAGACACTTCCCACTCCTCATGTTCATTTGAGACCTTCGGATCATCTTTGGATTCCATTGTTCCGGCTGGAGAATTCACACTATTGTATGGGGGACATAGACACATCTCAAGAGGAATGAGATGCAGAAGGTCAAGTACCTTCCCAAAATTGATATCCACCTTAATCCTCCTCATCAGATTAGTATGGATGAAGAAATTTTACAAGAGACATCTCCTTGTGTCCAATGTGCCTACTTGGGACTTTCATACATGAGCATTGATTTGGCTAATGCAACTATGACTTCACCTTCCTACATGAGCAGAACATACATCAAGCACTTTTGTAAGCTTGTGTTGGTTTTCTTTGATTACATTTTGGTTCATGGGAGGATGTTGGAGAAGTACATTCTTGATTTGGAAGCTATGCCATGTAGTTGGGTATAGCAATCATTGCATATCAATTTGTTTGAATATGACATTGGAAGGATGTAACAACCCCAAATATGAATATATGGAGGTTTCAATATAATATAATATAAGTAATATAATAAAAAAACATTAAAAAAAAGTAATGGAAAGTGAAATTGCATTATGATAAAAAAATTAAACAAGAAATTAAAAAAGGGGGAGAAGGGGGAAATAAAAGGAGAGAGAGAAGAAGAGAAAGAGTCTTTTATTTGGCATTTTCTTGGGAGTTGAGAGAGAGAAGGAGGAGCAGAAGGAGGCTGTGAGGAAAGAAATGAATCAAGCACTGGCATAGGGTTAATTGTTGGGGGCTCAAGGGCCTCAGCCATTGGCTGTGGGTTGGTTGGGTGGAAAGTCATCCCCCCACCTTCAGTTGCGGACCCAAGAGCTACCAGGAATCCAGGTAAGTAGGGGTCTTCTCTGTGATTCCCAGTTATGTTGTTCTATTTTTTTTTCTTTAAATTTGTTTTGCAGGTTTTCTTTAACATTTGGTTGATTTGCTATTATTTTGGTTTTTGGGTGTCTACATTTTGGTATGAGATCCTGTTCCACACTTGGACGTGTGCTGGCTATACTTATATATGTTGTATGTTTGTATGAGAATGATCATTTCAACTTGAGGGTTCATGTTTTTCCAATTATTAATTTGTGGTTGTATGGATTGCTTAAAAATATCGATTATGGATGTTTAGATCTGTTATTTCGTTAAACGTTTATGCTATTGTTAAATTGTGAATGCATCCTTCTTAATTTAATATTTCCGACTCGTCCGTGAAGATGCTCCAAATCTGCAATCATAAAATAAATTTGTTAGATCTGTATATTAAATGAAGAAATTTGTAGGATTGATGTGTGGAAAATCTGATTTTTCCGTGAGACATTTATTTGCTAGAAACTGTGCATGTGGACAATCCAATATATAATTATCTCGATGCCATTGTGAAATGGTGTGCATATGTTATAAAATTTGCAAAGGCCTGTAGTTGTTAGTATTATTATAAACGATATCTATACGTGTTTAGATCTGCGTTTGTTCAGTAATGGTATCATTTTTATAAAATTGGGTTTATAGATCCGCAAGGAATGAAGAGTGTTAGGGTCGATACTACTATTTGTAACCCTAAGGATCCGTGGTAAATGATTGTATGCAATTTGTGTGTAAATCCATGTATTTATTTCATTGAACTATTATCGAAAGGAGTAGATCCACGAGATGTACATCGTAGAAGGGTTTTGGGATTTATGCTGTCATAGATGTCGGGTTAGGGTTCGAATTAGAGGAATATTAAGAACTTTAAAAATAAAAACTAATTATCTTATGCGGTTTTTTTTGTTATACGTATTGGAAGGAAGGCATATGTGTGGTATCTTTATAAAGAGCCGATCCCAAGCGATTGTATGGAATGTGTAATCCCTTTATTCTCATCGCTTAATTCATGATTCTGGTATTGTATATTGGATGAGATTGAAAGAAAGTTGATGACAATTCCAACCACAAAGTGTAAACCATACGCCAATCAGATTACCGTGCCTTCTTGTTGAAACTCAACTGTCTTTCATATTTTCCTTAGAAAGCATTCACATCAGACATTCAATTTGGAAATTGATCTATTCTAGGCTATATCACTACCCGATTTCACAATTCTGCAACCAACCCCCAGCCAATGGTATCCGAGCCATATCACTGCCCGATTTCAACCAACCATATCCATCACCTTCACCTTGCGAACAAATCATTTGTGCCAAGCCCAGACCAGCTTAAGCACACAAACTACAGATCACAGATCCAGATGCATCTCAAGAGTCGCACAAACCAACAACTTTAGAGAAAAAACAATAAGTCTTTGTGAGGAATTTCTGAGAGATTTGCTAATTGATCCTGAATGAGATAAGTTAACACTGATATACTTACATGGTTGGATGTTAAACTACAACATTGAGTCTCTGTTCTTGTTTCTTGTATGGTTCCCTTATGGTCAATAGCTTGCTCAAGCTATTTTGTGAAAAAATGATATGTTTTAGTAGCAGCAGCATATTGTTATTAGATTACCAGATTGACAAGTTAAAACCCATAAACCAACCAATAATAGATGAGGTTCTTGCAATGATAGCTGATCACTTGTGTCAGATTTCCCTTGGCAGCCTCCATCATTACAAGAAATGGGGACTTGGTTCGCCGTAAGAATCTCAAATGGACACCTGCTATGCCATCGAAATGTATCATAGTGCCGTTACCTGTGTTAGTTAGTCATGCCGCTAACATACTGGTGTTCATAAAATGGTTCATGATGGCGTTATTATGCGTGGTAATTTTGGTTATAATTCCGCCGTTACTACCTGCGTAATGACTGGCCTCACATAATTATCACTCCTTACGTTACAAAACACACCCTCTCCCTTGCTCCATAGAAACTGGTGACTTGCTTTTAAAATTCTGCAAGTTCAACTCGGTTGGATTAAGGGATCATAGCCATACATTGCTTAAAAGTAGTCATACCTACGTTTGCATGGTTATTGTTAGCAAATTGAACGAAAGGAAGCTTTACTTCCCACAAAGCTTTGGTTTTGAAGCCCGTTGTAGCGGCATATTTGTTTTATCATTGGTAACATTATCATTTTGGTAAACATTATCATTTTCGAGGCGTTATATTTTTAACATTTTCGGGGCATTATAATACTCATGATGTTAGTGATTAAAGCCAGACGTTGAATGATACACATATCCAGGCGTTGAACAGGCGTTACACCTCATACTTTCCTCCTGCATGAATAAGCCCAAGCGTGAATAATGACTGGCTGGCATTATAATGACTGCATTATATTACAATGAATATGTATTTGAATATGGCATTGAATACATATTTGAATATATATTGTACGCAGCCATTCAAAATATATTTGAATATACATTATATGCAGTTATTCAAAATAAGAAATCTTTTGAATATATATATATATATATATATATATATATATATATATTGAAATTATATTTGAATATATATCGTGAAGTATATTTGAAATAAATATTGTGAAATTATATTTTGAAATTGTATTTTGAATATTTAAAATTATATATGCGGAAATTATTATATTTGAATATTTTAAAATCTTGAAATTATTATATTGGAAATTGTATATTTTGAAATTATATATATATATATATATATATATATATATATTGAAATTATAATGCTTGATTAATATTAATTATTATTAATAATTATTATTATTATATTTAACTATTATTATAATTATCATAGTATTATTATTTTGATAAAGTTATTTTGAAATATGTTTTAAAAATACAATGTTACTTTGAAATATTTTGAAAATATAATGTTATTCAAAATTATAATTTATTAACATTATAAGGTTATTTGAAATTAATGTCTTAATTAATTAATGTTTGAAACATTTGATAATAGTATTGGATATTAATAACCTTAGGCTGGCACAAATTGAGAAAAGTTGTAGGAGATAGATGGATGATAGGCCTAATACACAAGTTCTAACGACCCTCCCTTCCTTGAATTGCAGTAACTCATGACTCCAAAACGAAGAAGGCAGGTACCTTCCCCGCCTGGGGCTGGTAGTCTGTTGTAGAGATTTCTTCCTACGGGTAGAAAGAAGTCCTCTTAAGATAAAGTAAGATGAACTAACTCTATACTAAAACAAAAGTGAAACAAATGCGATCTTGAATCCTAGATTAAACAAGTATTTCAAAGTTCCTGCATTGAAGAAAGTGAGAGAATATAACTGACCTTTCACTCTTGATGTTTGTCCCACTCGTAGTCTAGATATCGAAGTCCTCGCGATGAACCTGTTAAGATCAGACAATGTACAAGCATATACAATTCTCCAAGAACCCTGAATCACAAGTTAGAATCCAAATCTAGCTAGATACAAATCATGAAATTGAAACACAATCAACACACATGAATTGGGATACAAGACAAGTTATCTTTATTACAACTTGAAGATGCTTACAAAGGTTGCTTGATGTCCAAGCCAACTTTCAGCTCCAAGTTCTTCCTCTAGCTATCTATACAAAAGTCTCATCGGATCATAGGTTGGATGCCCCAAAAGTCCTCCCCTTGGCTCATGGAAGGCCTCTCCTTTATAGTGTTTGGAAGGGTTAACCAAAAGGAGAGTAAAATGGATCTAATGAGTGTTTAGTGGATCAGGCCTACTAAACAGAGAAAGGGGGTTGGGATCGAATCAAAGCTAGTAATCTCAAGAAAATCTATCGAAAGGTGAGATCCAAGATCCATGGTAAAAGGGCTAAAAGAGAATTTTCACGCCCTTGGGTCTGAGCATAACGCGACATTTTCGCGTGCTAGGGTCTGAGCATAGCGCGAAAACCCTAATTGTCGCTACAAAGCAGATGTGCAAAGCGCGAAAATGTATGCAGATTGGGTCAGATTGGGTGACACGTGGCATATAAGATGTTGTCTTCGGTATTCAATTAGTGGTTTTTTCTCCTGGGTGTCTAGATGAGACCAAGGAGAATACCAATAATGTATGATGATCATTAGGGGGAAATATCGTTAGGTCACTCGGTGTGAGGATGCGACACTAGGGCTTAATGTGTAACTTTGAGGTATAACAGATGCCCCATAAAGTGTGAGGTCAGAAGAGACTGATGGCCGAATACTTTACAAAATACTTTGTGGAGATAGCATCAAGGGGAGCAACAAGGAGCTGAAACAGAAACAAAATGTCAAAAATACCACCGAGGCAGGCATACCCATGCTTGGAAACAACCGACTCAAAGCATGGCTGCTGACCAATACATTGCAGATCCATGAGTACTGAGATGATATAGACTGTAGAGAAATCGTGGCTACTGTGAACAATCGTAGATCCATGAGACAATAAGGACAGAGCCATGACCAATACATAAGTAGATATGTGTGACAATACAAGAGTGAGGTCCTCCACGTAATGACTACGTGGAAACCTGATAAAAAATCGCCACCGCAGCCTGGACGCAATCAATATCAAAAGGTGTCCAGGGTCTTCTACCCTATCCCAAAACGATACGAATCTAGCCATGTGATTACAAGGTGTTGAAGTCGAACATGGTAGAAACTATTTGATTACCGGTCAATGATGTGAACCGTTAACAAATGCGAGGGAAATCGTGTCGAGCTAAATATATAACATGTAAATCAACATCTAATTGTCAACCCGGGAAGGTAGACTTAGAGGAACCAGCACAGGAAATGCAGGGTTGAAGAGGGAGTTAAAAGAATGCGAAAATACTTTCTAAACATGAAAGGAATTTGCTGAAAAGAAACTACTGTAATCTGCTATGTTCTGCACTCTGTTCTGTACTAATTAAAAATGATCATATGAATGTAAAACAATGGCTGAACATTAATGGCTGAAAACAATGCTTACATTTCTGCTACTTATCACTCCACACAACTCAGCAACTTCTATTTTTTAATGCAATGAAACCCTCTATTTCAATCAAATGAAACTCGTTCCGAACTGTTACTTCTGCACTATGAAATCAATAAACTGAGAACTGAAATCGATGGCTGAAAGATAACATTTAAACTTGATACTAAATCCTCTGTTATAATCGAATGAAACTGCTACTTATAACTCCTCAATCATTTGGCAATCTATTTTATAATGAAATAATTCTACTGCAATCGAATGAAACCTTCTGAATTCAAATCTGCTACTTTTGCACTATTAAATCAATGAGCAAATTGAAAATGTAAACTGAAATTGAAATCTTGCTGAAAGATAACGTTCAAGTCTGAAGATGGAATCTACTGTGAATGCAATTCATACGGCTCTGTATCAATCGAAGGGGGCCCTGCCTTCTCTTTCAACAGACCATGGCTCATCAACGCATATTAAAACATTCTTACAACAAACTCATCATAACATAAATTAAATGAACGAACAGCTCTAATCACTTTATTGAAAATAAGAAGAACAATATGAGCACTGGAAATTCTATCTATATTCCATTCTTCTATATAATCTATTCTCCATCTATCTCCATTCTCAAGCTTTATTTATACATGAACAGATGGACAAGATCCATCCCAAAATTCAGAAATTCGAGCAACTACCCAGAAAATGGCCAACACCAAATCTGGCAAAACCACGTCTGTTCCGGAAGGGATTTCTCCACATTCGTTCAGAAATTCTGAAACCTGCCCACGATTAGGGGTAAATGGGGCCATTTGTGAAGTGGGTTTCGAACCATTTTGAATAATTCCCAACCAATTGTTCAGAAATTGAGCCCGAAATCAGGTTCCTGATCAAGGACGGAAATGCCATTTTGAGCAAATGACATCCTCAGAACAGCACTGGATAATCTTCATAAGTATCTGGAAGGTGATGTGAATCCAAGAGAAACATCTCCACTGTGGACCGAATCCCCCAAATCGCTGGTTCAACATATCTTCTGAGCGCCGATACCACTACATGGAAGAAACAAAGACTCATTAGTTGACCAAATATTTAAATGGAAACTTAAAGGTTGCATTACATACATAAAAACAAAGCAAAGTAATGAATAAGCAATTAAAAAGTCACTTACCAAAACCTAGCAATGTTGATCTTCAAAAGGCATAATCATGTACAGAACAACACTAAATAAGGCTGACTAGCACTTAATCTCATGTGACTTGAAACTAGAAATATGATGCTGAATAGTCAAAATAGGAAGCCAACAAATCGCCAATGATGACAATGATCCCCAAGGTATCCTTAGTACATCTCAATGAAATGCGAATAGATGAGTTGACGTCGAGCACTCGTGATATTAATCGATCAAAGGTCAGCGATGAAAACCTACTTTCAAACATGAGGAAACCTGCCATTGAGGCATGCAAGAACCAAGGTACTGACGGTTGACTCCTAAGCCTAATTCCCGGATAGTGATTTGTCGTCGACAAGAATAGACTCATTGAAGGTGGGCCATAATGAATCCCACATCATCGACACGAAATCAGAACGAGAGATAGTATGTAACAATGGAACAAGAGAACATGTACTGACACAACGGAATATTTGACATAATGGATGACTTGAAGCAACGCAGACCCTTTGAACATATAACGACATGAAACAGAACTTGGTAGCATAGATTATAGAGAACATAGAACAAACATACGACGAGTAGACTTGTGGCCAAAGAGACGACTCGAAACCATGATCATAACTCAGTAGGAAAAGATAAATACCCAAAAGAAGACAAGCAACAGATGCATGCCATGTTCAAAGGGGACGACTGACAAGCTGCCAACAAGGTAAACTTGACTCATTTCCCATTTCCCCCCGACATGATGGACGAGTACCTCTTTGTTGTTTACGAGCTTGAAGAGGATAACAGATGCTTCGTAGAGCTCATCTCATAGATGTGTCCAATCTCACATGTTTTAGGAACCTGAGAAAGGAGGGGTTCGTCCCAAAGCGGGCCCTTCGATGTTGAAATTTAGCGAGTCCAAGGAAGGAAAACTTGGCAGTTTTTCACATTTAGAGAGCCCGAAAAACTTAAAGAAGGCTCCATAATGTATTTTTTTGTAAATTTAGTCCTTCGGTCCCCAAAAAGTGTAAAACAATTACTGAGAGAACTCTCCCAGTCAAAAGTTGACTGAGGTATACCTTTCTTGTAAATAGTCTAGACGGGCCGAAAAAGGCGTAACCTATACCTGAATAGACGACCTTTCAAATACTTTTACAAGTGTGAAAGAGACAAGTGCACTTGGCAATCTTTTCGTAACGAGGGAGTCCGAAAAGAGATTAAAGAGAACTTCGATGGTCTTTTTCGTAATTTTTAATCATTTCGGTCCAAAAAAAGAATAAAATAATACCAAAATGATACTTTCCTCTTCGCTTTACGAGCACGAGTAAAGTCAACTAATCTCGACACCGTTTAGTTAATTTTAACAAGCACGACACGGGTGTGAAAAAGTGCTTGGAATCTTTTTTAGGTTTTAATCCAGAGCACGAAAAAGATAAAGTAAGCTCAAATGAAGGTCAAAATAGTGATATACCGCCAGTGTGAACAACTTATGGAGATCCTGTAAAAAATGGTTTATAAAACCTTGGAAAAAAAAGATATTAGTAATGTGAACAATTTGACCCAAAATATATTTATAATGAATTAATGAGCAAAAAATAGCCATGCAACTTATATAAACAAGAGGTAAAAATAGAAAGTTACCATTCTAACTTGGCCATTTTCATTCATAGAGGAACTTTTATCTATTGAAGGGCAAATATTCAAGTGACCATATCCAGAGATCCGAGGCACCATTCTGACATCCGTCTGCACCAGGTAAGAGATATCGGGCTCCTCTTTCATTTGATGTTCATATTTTTCAATTTCATGTCAGTTTTGTAATTTTTTGAGGAAGCCCTAGGGCGCCTTTTCCGTGTCTGGAATTTTCGCGGCCTCCCTTTGTCGGGAAGCATGGAAATTCCCAAATTATCTCGCCGTGGGCTTTGAGAGGGGCGCAGAAATCTGCATTTTTGCGTAGCCAGAAAACGCCCAAGCGTGAAAAATAACGAAAAATGAAGAAAAGTTTTATTTGCTTCCTCTTGCTTGGCATGAAATCAGACTTCCAGTTTTTCATGAATGATTTATTTGGCTTTTGACAGGAGTTTGCATCTCATCTGAGGAAAAATGGTTGATTGGAAGGAGAGGGAACATGAAGTTGATGATCAGTTGGTTGCAAATGACCAAATGACACTAAATGCGCTGCGGGAATGTGGGTTGCTCAAGTTCTTTAAAACCAAGGGTATCTGAAAATAGGGAAAAATCCTGACTCACATAATACAATTGTGGGATAGTGACCTTCAGGATTTCCGGGTTGGGGAGCATACCCTTGAGATCGATATTGAGGATATCTAATTTCTCACGGGCCTCTCTAAGAGAGGGGCAAGGGTTAACCTGTCTGGGAATAGGGCCTCAGAAGAGAGTATAAATGACTTGATTATACGTTACTGCAGACAGGTTTTCAAAGAAAAGTGGGAAAGTTGCCATCAAGGATGTGATAGATTTTCCAATGAGAACCATATTGTTCACCATAACACGAGCAGCGGGTAGTGTGGGTCCTCACCATGCAAACTGAGGACAAATGACTATTGTCGTGTAGTGCATGGCACCAACTCTGTTCAATTGGTGTGAAGGGGTCTTAACCAACCTCAAAGAAGAGGTTACCAAGTGCAGAAATGGGGATACTTGCCAGTTCTGGTATGGGAGCATCTTAGTCACCTTCTTTTTGGAGAGGGTGTCATTGCTGTGTCCACAGGTATCTATGCCTATCCGCCCTGTGACTGAGCCTCCGATGGGTCAACGGAGTGACTACGCAGGAAGACTCGAGGTACCACAAGTGTTAGCCTTCGGTGAGGATTTCTTCTCGTGGATCGAGGAGCAGATCATCATGATCGAGGACTACCCCTATGAAGGGGTGGATTACCAAGTGGACATTGACTTAGCACTGCCTGATGATGAGGATTGGGACAACTCAGGTATATGACCTTCACCAATGTGTTTTTAACTTTTTAAATATATAATTTTTAGTGATTTTTTAATGTGTAAAAAGATCTAATGTATGTACATGTGCATGTCGCAAATAACGGACCAAGGAGACCAGTGGGATACTCGCCGCTGTGTTGAGGCGGGATCCAACATCAGGTTGTTGCTGAGTAGGAAGAGGAGGATGAGGAAGAAGCAGGAGGTATCCACGACGTAGAGAGGAATCTTCAGGGTTTGACTTTCGAAGTTCTTGCTATGAGGATGGATGACATCCCTCTTCATCTCCAACAGCATACTGTGGGTGTTCCCAGGCGCATCGGCCAACTCCTCCGTAGGGTGGCTAGAGCCGTGGTATGCTACCAGGAGCAACACAAGGATGATGATTAGTCTCCTTGGATAGTAGTATTTACTTTTTATGGCATGTACACGATATGTAGGCCAGAGAGCCAAGTTTTGTATGGGACAAGATCCCAAATTTTGTCTTTAGACACATCGTTATTATATGTATTCAGAAAAAACATTTATATGCGATTATATACATGTGGACTTATTTCTATGATTTATTCATTTACAATGGCTTGTGTGTTTGATTTATGATGTATTTTTATGTATGAGCTAGATGCCAATCCAAAATGTAGTTAGCCAATGAGTCAGCTACAAAATTGAATTCTCTTAGTACATGTTGATATGAAATGTAATCAAAAGATCGTTCCAAGAGGTGTACCCTTCTAAATAAGCGAAGTAATATAGGATCGCGGATAGTGTAGACATGGTTTAGATGGGACACCATGAGTTGGGAATCCAGAAAGACCGAAAAGGAGTAGATTCCAAGGGAAGCAATTTCAATTAAGAGTCCGATGACTGCATGGTACTCTGCAATGTTGTTAGTTGCGGGGCCCAAGCAAGTGCCTCCTGAGGATACCAACTCGCTAGAAAGCGAATAGATAACCCATGCTGTGGAATCAAGGTTCCGGGTGTGTCAGCTAGCACCATCTGCGAATCCGTAGTAGGCAGATATTTGCGCATAGAAGCACAAGTCGAGGTAAATGAGGATACATGAAATAAAATACATGCACACATGCACAAAAGAAATAACTGAAAACAAGCTAAGTACATTATGTACAAGATGTCTCGCGCGGGATAAACCTACGCGTAGAAACGTTTTAGGTAGAGCCCATTGTCGAGCCGTGCCAAAGGTGTACCATCGCAGTCGATGAGCTCGTAAGCTCCTTTTTCCGATACATGTTTTATAATGAAGGGACCGTACCACATGGAATCTAGCTTGCATTTTCCTAGTTTGTCATGCATTTGGTCGTATGTGAGTACAAGGTCACCTTCGTTAAAAATCCGGGGCTGAACGGATTTGTCATACTATGCTTTGACGCGTTTCTTGTGGGCTTCGTTAGCTAAAGTGGCGTCGCGGCGGGTTTTATTTAGCTTGGCTAGATACAGAAACCGTTCCTCCTCAAAAGTTGTATTGGGAAGTAGCTCTACGGCTATCTTCAGTGACAGAATTTCACATTCAATCGGAAAAATGGATTCCAGGCCATACACCAGTTGGAATGGTGTGAACCCGGTAGCACTTTTCACTGAGGTTCGGTAGGCCCATAATGCCGAAAAGAGATCTAAGTGCCAATTGGACTTATGAGTACCCACAATGTGCTGAATCATGCGCTTCAAAACTTTTTTTATGGCTTCGACTTGGCCGTTGGCCTATGGGTAGTATGGGGTTGAGTTTTCATGACGAAAACCAAACTTGGCACTCAATTCTTCAATCATATGGTTCCCGAAGTGGGAACCATGATCGGTGACGATAGACTGCGGAACTCCAAACCTAGCTATGATGTGGTTGAATATGAATTGCGCTGTTGTTTTACCGTCTTCCGCAAAGGTAGGCATCGCTTCAGCCCATTTTGTGAAATAATCTACGGCTACTATGACATAGCCATGCCCCTCGGATGAAGTGGGATTACAATGCGTGAAATCGATGCCCCATTTGGAGAAGGGGCCAACAGAAACAACAGGGTGAAGTGGAGCAGGATGCGAGCGTTTCTTGCTATGGAAGAATTGTCAGGGTGGACATTTCTTGATCGTTTCAATGCAATCTTTGAAAATTGAGGGCCAGAAATATCCTGCTCATAAAATATTCTGGGCCGTAGCCATCCCAGAGAGATGACCACCACATGCTCTAGAGTGGCAGTCATTGAGGAGCCTCATCCAAAGTTAGACAATGTCGAAGAATGATATTGACACCACGACGATAAAAGGTATCGCTAATGATGAGGTAGTACTTGGCATGATGTTGGATGTGTCGACGTTCATCGCGGTTGAGTTCGGGCCGAAAACGTTGGGTTTGGAGATAGAGTATGAAATCCTCGTACCACAGATCAGACGTGCCAATGAGAAATAACGATTCATCAGGGAGAGAATCGATGGGCTCTGGTTACTCAGTGACACGAGGCAACGTACAAATCAGCTCTGCGAAGACCAAATATTCCTTGGATTTTTCTTTGGAAAATTCCAAGTCAGACTCTTGAAGGACGATAATCCAATGAGAGTATTTTCCCCCAAGCACTTGGCGTGTGAGGATGTAGTACATTGGGTTGAAATCATTTATGACAGTGGTCTATTGGAGCATAATGTAATAGCGGAACCTCTGGAAAACAAAGACTATAGCCAGAGCCATATTTTCAACATGCGAGTAGCGGGTTTCGGAGTCGAGGAGACTCTTACTAAGATAATAAACTACATGTTCTATTCCGTTGGCGTCTTCTTGGAATAACACCATGCCAATGGTGGAAGTCGAAGCTGCGAGATATAAGATGTAATCCCGTGTGTAATTGGGGGGTTGAATTACGGGATCCTTAGTGAGGGCTTCCTTTAGGTTATCAAAAGATCGTTGGGCTTCGCTGTCCTAGAAAAAGGGGATGTTCTTTTTTAGAAGCCTGATGTAGCCTTTTGTGATCTCGACAAAATTACACACGAAATGACGTAGAAAGTTTGCATGCCCTTGCAAACTTTGAAGTGCTAGTATGTCAGTGGGTGAAGGCAGAGCTAGGATGGATTCCACCTTCTCTAGATCCAAACGTATACCGTCTTTGGAGATTATGAATCCCAATAGTTTTCCGGCTTCGACACAAAAGACACACTTGTGTGGATTTGAACGAATATTGTAGTGGCAACACTTGGAAAAGATAGCGCTTAAATGATCTGGGTGATCGTCCCGAGCCTGAGAATGGGTGGGGAGGTAGTCAAGATATGGTTCTACAATATGTTTAATGTCGTGAAATGTGTATGACATCGCCCGTTGGAAAGTTTCCCCGGCGTTCTTAAGGCCAAAGGGTAGATTTCGATATGCAAAGGTCCCCCATGGGAAAATGAAGGCTGTCTTATGCTGGTCTACGGGGAGTATCTCTATCTGATTATAGCTAGAGAATCCATCCATGAATGAAAATATGACACTCCCGGCATAGTTATCGATAATCTAGTCAATAAACGGAGTTGGATAGTTGTCTTTTGGACAAGCTTTGTTCAAATCTCAGTAATCGACACAGACTCTAATCGTACCCTGTTTCTTTGCTACGGGAACGATATTAGACACCCATTATGTCAATGGGACAGGATAGATAAAACCAACATGCAAAAGTTTTTCAATTTCTGCTTTGATAGTCGCTTCCTTGCAAGGATGAACGGGTCAGAGTTTCTTCCAAACTGGTCGGGCACCAGGAAAATTTTGGATATCGTGGACCACAATGGATGGATCTATTCTTGATATATCTTCATAAATCCAGGAGAAAACGTCGCGGAATTATTTAAATAAGGCGATATAGAACTCCACCTCGGTGGGAGTACATGTCTTGCCTATGTGAATATTTTCCATGACAACAGGTTTCACTGAAATGTTAATAGGGGTAGTTTCCATGATGTTGGCCAAGTTTCCTTCAGAGAATATATCGTTGAATGAAGCGGGAAACTTGGGTTTAAAAATTTCAAGTGAACTGCTGGATTTGCTGTCTTGCTCGATCACCTGGATAGTAGGGAAAGAAGACCGATGATGGTAATCTTCCCAAGGAGGTTCATAGACGCACATAACCTCCATAATAGACTCGTCGGAAGGAAAAATCAGTGTGAGAGGGTCGATAAGTAGCGATGATGGGCTAGCCTCAGACGAGATTTGTGCCACGGTGTGATGGTTAGTAGGATCGACCTAATCTGTGGTTGACTGGATCGCCTGATAAGTTGCGAGGTTCCTATTTAGAGGCATGGAATTTCCGTAGGTTTCAAGCTCTATAGGATCCGATATCACCCAAGAATCCGCAGATCCATTAGATGGAGTGATACTTGATGATATCATGTTTATGGCATGTATGGGGGATATGAGCTATAGGAATACTCCGATGAGGGAGGAATCCTTCATAAAACCAACGCCAACATCTTCGAAGTGGTACTGGGACTGACCCAGCAACAGGACATTGTGGACGGAGTTCGAATGAATGTCTGGAGTACAAAAGTCTAACTAATCTATAGTGACAATCTTCCCTTGATGAGGAAATTGTACTAATCGAAAGATGGAGTATGCAATGACTGTCATGGAATAGAACCAATTCCGGCCGAGTAGAAGGTTATAATTGAATGGTGCATCTACGACTTCGATGTGTATAGATACTGTCTTCCCCCTAGTTCAACGCCAATCGTAGGAATGAGTCCATATGGCTGAAAACCATGTCCGTCAAATGCTTTGAGATTAGTGGGAGAAGGTGTAACTTCAGGTGAGCCTATGGATCTCCAACAAGTCAAGGGCATGATCAACATGGAAGCGCCTTCGTCTAAGATAGTGCAATGAATGTTGTTTCCACGAATCTTGGTTTGGATCTGGAAGGCTAACTGGTGAGAAAGCCTAGGTTTAAAATACTCCAAGTTAAACATAATTGTGTTAGAAGTATCTGGGTCCACTACCCCTAGTGCTGAGAGTAAGGTCTTATGCTGCGTGGGGTAGTGTTGGATAACCTCGAGAGTTGACATCCCGCAATGTGCTTGAGCTAGGTTCTCAACATATTGTAATTTTGGGCTTCTCGCACGTTAGGATTAAATGTCACCTTTCGGATTGTGCCCTTGGGTGGGCGTAGCACTGTGTCTGTGATAGGTCTCTCAATGTGGAGATGGCCATTGGGGGGAGGGATGATAGAATGATCTTTAGGAGGGGAATTTCCATTGGCTG
This sequence comes from Larix kaempferi, assembly GCA_027924585.1. NCBI lineage: Eukaryota > Viridiplantae > Streptophyta > Pinopsida > Pinales > Pinaceae > Larix > Larix kaempferi. The sequence continues at coordinate 9,445,738 of BSBM01000264.1, forward strand.
TCACAATAGTGGCCGGTTGTTGAACGTTTTGCTGAGTAGGGATGATGGGTATAGTAACCTGGGGTTGGTGCATCCCAGGAATGTTTCTTGTTCCCGGTTGGGGTATATTTCCCTGGGATTGTTGCATCCCAGGAATGTTTCCAACACCTTGATTGGGTGGAGGATTTCCCATACCAGGGTTAGGGGATTCTTGAAAGGATGGTTTCCATGGAATGTTGATTCCACCCTGATGAAGAGGTGGAGGTTGAAGAGGTGGGTTCCACAGAGTATTCGCGGCTGAAGGATAAGGAATTCCAGAGTTCAAGTTGGGGGAAATGAAAGGTTGATTAGGTTTCCCCCCAGCTTGATTCCAGTTTCCGAAAAGAGAGTACCCCCCACTCTGTGGGATGTGGGGTCCCCAAGAAGGAACTCTTCCTGACGAGGGATGTTGGAAATTGGTCCCTGTTAAGATTCCAACATGAGGTTGTCCACTGACAGGTGAATTGTATGTGTCTAACTGAGCAAATGATGCTGATGGAGAGGGTTGTTGAATGGTACCATTTGGGGCGTTAACAAGTGGTATTCCTCCAAATGGTGTAAGTTGTGGGCATTGCTGGGCCGATGGAAAAAATGGAGGTGTGTGTTGAGTAGTCCCGCTTTGGATGGCACCAAGGGGTTGTCCCCCAGCAGGTGGATTGGATGGTCCAGTTGGAGGAGGTTGGTTACTGGGACCAGTGTTACCAAGAGATGGTTGTCCTCCTGTGGGAGGGTTTGATGGTCCGCACGGAGGAGGTTGGTTGTTGGGATCGATGGTTCCAGTAGACGGTTGTCCACCTCCGGAAATGGTATAGATGGTGGCCAAAGATGAACCTCCGGTCAGCATGGGTGATCCAATAGTATGGATGGATGTTATTCCAATACTAGAAAGGTGGGGTAGTTTCGATTGGCCAATAGAAACAAAGGTGCCAACTTGTGGAGGAGATATTCCGTGCGTTCCAAGTGGTGACGGTGAAAAGATGGGGTTATCCCTCATAAGGGTGCGTCCCCTGAAGTTAATTCAAACATATTGTGCGACAATAAATGGGCAGAGTATAAGCAAGGGATGTCGGGCGTCACGTCCATAGGGATTGGAAAGATGGGAAGATCATCGAGGGCTTGGCCCGACTGTGTATCCCATAAAGCAGAGGCTGGGTTAAAAATGTGAGCTGTCCTGTTGGGATCTGGAAGGAGTTCAGGTATAGTCTCTTCTGAGGGGCTGGATCAGTCAGCATAGAAGTGATGATATTCCATACTAGATGGAGGAAGGAGAGCTCGGTAACTAGGAGGATGGGTGGCAGGGGGTAATGGGAAGCCGATGAGAGCATTTTCTCTGTATCACGTCTAAATTGTTCTGATGCTAAAGGTGAATTAGCCAGACTAACCATACTGGATTGGATAGATGCCATAATCTCGTGTCCTGAAGGGATATCGAGGAAGGACACTGTGAATGGTACGTTGCTAGAAGAGCCCATTTCATAAGTATGAATACCTAATGGTGTAGTGGTGGTAGGTGGGGGTTCCACCTGTGTGGTAGGGAATTCAAACTTAGGTTGAAACGGTGCAAGGGGTAATTCAGTTTCTTCAATAATCTCAACGTATCCACCTGGGACTCAAATCAAATCGTTTGTGTCATCATCGAATCCTTCAATAGTTTCCACGGACCCTTGAGGAACATCGTAGAAAGTGTCTATTGGCGGGGTAGTACTAGCCTCGGGGAGTAAGATGAACTCCGGTATAGAATCAGGTGGAGTACTAACTTCAACAGCTAATGTGGTGTCCAATGTGGTAGAAGTTTCTAGAATGACAGTGGGTTGTGGGACAATGGGAATCTCAGGTGTGTTACTGGTTTCAGAGACTGTAAGAGTTTCTGAGACAGTGTTGTGGGTTACAGGTATAGAAGGAACTGAAGATGTAGTACGGATAGGTGGTGGAACATTCCCTTGGCTAGCTCCACGGTCGGCAGGGGCAGGAATACGTGATGCAGGCAGACTAGAAGTTCGCGGTGGTGGTGGTGGGTCAAGGCTTCATCCCTATATCCTGAGTGATCTCCGTTGATCAGCCATAATGATGGGAATATGAGTTTCGAGGACAATCTCATAGAAAAGAACTCAAAAACCCTAAAGTAGCCGAGTGTGCAAAAGGGGAGCTAGAAAAAGGCAAGGCTCGCAGGACAAAAAAGAAAGCTCAAAAACTATATTGAGACCGACGTCATAGTAAGCGAGCTAAAACAAAGGTGGCCAGAATGCCAACAAGCAACAATAAAATGAAAAATGACCTTCTAAGAAGATGAAATAGCAAGTAAAACCTCCTAACTAAGAGCTGGAGACCTCAACAAGTTGTATCCTTCGCAAGGTGATAAAATCCAAGTCGAAATATACAAAATGAGAGACCAATAATGGAAGGATATCCCTCTACCGAAAGGGATCCTGGGTAAAAGAGCCCTAGAAGAAAAGTCACTAAGCTACCTCGTTCATGACACGTCGGAGAAGGTTACTGGCACTTCTGCCTTATGACCCCTGTATCAACTATACGGTAGAGTACAAGGAAGACAATGGATCGATATTCCTTAGGCGCTAAGTGGAGTGTGACATTCCACAAAGTCCATCCAGAACCAATGTTGGCTGCTTTACTGGGCAGACCCGGGTTTTAATGAAGCACAGCAACAAAACCCCTTGGCGCACTGGCCCTCTCGGCAACGAGCTGCGCGGCAGCTCGAGGTCTCACCCGAAGTGGCTATGGGGGGGTTAAGGAATCAGGTTTCCTTAACCTGGGTGACGCGGAGATAGCTCTTCCTTTAATGGTTCCTGCGAAATCGGCGGTCGGACCTTCCCGCAGGCCGCTCGGCGCAGCTGCGTGGATTCCTTCCTTGGCAGGCCTACTGCGCAGTTTCTCCTCTCTAACGCAGCAGGCAACTATCCCTTGCGTCGACGCGCTAAATACTTCCTCACCCTTCACATCCAGCGCAGTAACGCAGTCTGCTCTCGCAGCAGCGACCGCGCGTTACTACCTCTTTAGTACTTAAAACACTTATAGCTATCAAGGGATCTTTCCAACTCACTCAAACAGTCACAAAGATAAGACAGGAGTCTTGCATACACAAATAATGAACTCTAAATAGTTATCATTCACGCAAACATTATAACAGAAGATATAAGTGAGCTCATCTCCTCGAGGAAAACCACGTCCACGGGAGTGTTATATTAACCAGAAAATGATAGAGTTATACAATATGCTGCGCACACAGCTGCAGCCTTAGATCTTTCCAGGAAACTCCACGCACACAGCTGGGAGCCCTTCTCTCAATCTAGTCTCCTCTCTATGGAGATTACAAAGGCGCAGACGTCACACAGACTGTCTGGCCACTCAGGGATTAGCTCCTCGGCTATCCGATTTCCTCTCTAGTTCTACACTCTGGGTAGAAAAATACAGAAGGATAATCAACACATGATCTATCCTTTAGACTGGCTATCTAACAGTCTAACATCTAGCTCTCTCTAACTCTCTAACCCAACCCAACCCAACATCTATCCATTACAATTATTCATATATATAGGTGGCCATGACGGTCACACCTTTACAAAACTGTGGGCCTTTCCCAACAGTGATTCCCCAAAACCCTAACCACGCACATGGCTAGGTGTACTGTAGGCGCCGCTTGCAGTCACGTCGCCGCTTCCTGCAGGCTCCATGAATTCCGGCGCAGATTGTGGGTATGGGCGATCGTCCTTCACCTTCAATGCTCTGGTCCGTTGCTCCTCCTTGATCCGAGCAACCATAACTTCTGTACTTGAGCCTTTAAATGAGGGTAGCTGAGCCCTCTACTCCATCGCCTTATTTATTATGGTAGCTGAGCCACCTTCATTCTTCGATGACGTGCGTGCGAGCTCCGCAATTTCCGGTCCGTGATCTGCGCTGAGATCATCCATCTGGCACCGTACTGCGCACCATCTCCTTCTTACCCAAAACTTAGTGCTTGTCCCAAAATTAGCACTTTCCTTCCATACTCGTGATTTTTCCCAAAATTTGCAGCTTTTACTATAGCTGTGACCTTGGCCCCAACAACCAATCATCTCGTCTTACCCCCGAAAAAACGGGAGGCCCTCTCCACAAACTGGTCGATGACCGTGTCAACAAGTACAAGAGGATTTTATAACCCTAGAGGACAACAACTATGTCTCAAGTGAAAATGACAAGGGGGGATTATTTGGATTCCTATCCCCGGTGTCCTACCTAACTAACAAGTTCTTTTTCTCCTCAAGTGAGGTTAAGGTGTGTTGAGTTAGGGAGTGCAAATTTTAATGTTTGTATTGCTCAGTCGGGTGATGGAAGTGCAACTTGTGGTGTTATTACGACTCAAACCATGCAAATGAATATGAATCGAAAAGAGCCTTTCTATTCGATGAATGCTAGCTAAAGTAAAGGGAGAGTTCTTCGATCACAATGCATAAAATTTTTCAAACGAAATGAAAAAAAACTGCTCCACAAGAATTTGTTTTCTTTTTTGAATAGTCCAAACTAATGAAACTAATTTCAAAATGCAACTGATCTACAACTAATGGCACTTCAAAATGAGTCAAATTATGTGACAAGCAATAGTAAGCGATTCACTTCCTAACATGCAAAATTATAAACTTGATCTTTTCAGCTAAAGCAAGACAATGTTCCAAAAAACTTCCAATATTGATTTTGATAACAAGAATGGAAAGTTACTGCTGTGAGCGCAATGTAGTCTTGAAAATAATATAATCAAGGAAAGGCAAACAATAGCAAAACTTGATTATCATGAGAGGAACAAGTAGATGCAAGAAGAATAAGGAGGTGATCAAGATGGGTATGGTGCCACTAACTCAAGAAACCCAAGATCGAAACAAATAAAATCAAACCACAAAATACTTGCAATATGTGAAAAGATGACAAGATATGTAGACAAGATACAACAGGTAATGAGTAAGTAGGTATGGTTATGACAGTGACCTCAAACCCAAAGATGTCCAAAGTGTCTACAAAACTTCAAAAGATGAAAGGCAAGCAATGTACTGCAGCTGGGCAGGTTATAAAGGTTTGATAAATATCAAAGCAACAACCAAAAGCAAAGAAACCAAAAATTGACCAAAAGTAACCAAGCAAACCTAAGAAAAAATCCTTTTTGCAAATATTTTCGCGTGGCTGTAATTAGCCTAGGCGCGATAATTAGGAATTATCACGTTCTGGAAAAAGCATAGGTAACGACACACTGGTAATTGTCGCTCTGTAAGCAGTGGTAGGGGCACGAAAATGTTCAGAAAGAGGATGAGGGCGGGAGTTTAAGAAACATTTTTTACTTTTCTAGGGTTTTCCAACCCAGAGGACTCACTGATCATTGACAGAGGTCTGATGTAGAGGGAGGGGAGTGAATGAAGGTCAAAGAGACCAACTTTCACAACTGGTTTGAAAGAAGAGCAAATTCACAATCAAAGATGAATGAAAGTAAACGAAATCAAAACAAAAAGGGGTTCTCCCCAGCGGAGTCACCAGTTTTTGTTGTAGAGATTTCTTCCTACAGCTAGAAAGAAGCCCTCTTAGGATAAAGTAAGATGAACTGACTCTATACTAAGACAAAAGTGAAACAAATGCGATCTTGAATCCTAGATTAAACAAGTATTTCAAAGTTCCTGTATTGAAGAAAGTGAGAGAATATAACTGACCTTTCACTCTTGATGTTTGTCCCACTCGTAGTCCAGATCTCGAAGTCCTCGCGATGAACCTGTTAAGATCAGACAATGTACAAGCATATACAATTCTCCAAGAACCCTGAATCACAAGTTAGAATCCAAATCTAGCTAGATACAAATCATGAAATTGAAACACAATCAACACACATGAATTGGGAGACAAGACAAGTTATCTTTATTACAACTTGAAGATGCTTACAAAGGTTGCTTGATGTCCAAGCCAACTTTCAGCTCCAAGTTCTTCCTCTAGCTATCTTTGCAAAAGTCTCAATATCATAGGTTGGATGCCCCAAAATTCCTCCCCTTGGCTCATGGAAGGCCTCTCCTTTATAGTGTTTGGAAGGGTTAACCAAAAGGAGAGTAAAATGGATCTAATGAGTGTTTAGTGGATCAGGCCTACTAAACAGAGAGAGGGGGTTGGGATCGAATCAAAGATGGTAATCCCAAGAAAATCTCTCGAAAGGTGAGATCCAAGATCCATGGTAAAAGGGCTAAAAGAGGATTTTCGCGCCCCTGAGTTTGAGCATAACACGACATTTTCGTGTCCCAGGGTCTGAGCATAGCGCGACAACCCTAATTGTCGCTACCAAGTAGATGTGCAAAGCGCGAAAATTTATGCAGATTTTGTGACACGTGGTAGATAAGATGTTGTCTTCGGTATTCAATCAATGGTTTTTGCTCCTGGGTGTCTAGATGAGACCAAGGAGAATACCAATAATGTATGATGATCATTAGGGGGGAATGTCATTAGGTCACTCGGTGTGAGGATGCGACACTAGGGCTTAATGCGTAAATTTGAGGTATAACAAAGTCCAGTAGAGCAAGCTATTTTACGCTCCTTGGGTGAAGTATCTAGTATGCTCAAGGAATGGGTAGTAGGTCAAAGTCAGAATCAAAATATGGGCCAAAACCTGGACCAAATCCAAGATAGGGAACTTGATCAGAAACATAAACAAGACCATGATCGACCATCCTCCTCGAAAGAAGGAAAGGCACTGCTTGATATCATGAAGGAAATTCACAAATATAATTTTCCATAGTTTATGGGAACCCAGGAAGGGAAAGCAACAGAATCCTGGTTAATTGGAGTTAAACGAGCCCTTATTTTTAAGGATTATACCACTAATGAGAAGGCACAGATAGCTATGAGCCTTCTAAAGGAGGATGCGTTGTTATGGTGGGTAAATGAGGAGAGTAAACTTCACATAGGTCCATCACAAGCCACTTGGGAGCTCTTTGAAGAATCCTTTAGGACCTGTTTCCTGTATGATGAGTATAAACACCAACATAGGGAAACTTTCCATGCAGTACAACAGAGGGGGAGATCCATAGAAGAATATGAAGCATAATTCTACTCTCTAGTGCGCCACATTGACTACATGGAAGACGATAGCAGGAAATACGAGAGATTCCTACATGGGTTGGACTTGGAGATTCGTACGAAAGTAGCCATGTGGAAACCCACTAGCATGGCTCAAATCTCCAACATAGCTAGGAAGGTAAAGAAGAAGATTGACATGGGGAAAAAAGCTCAGGAACAAGCACCTAGGGGAAGATTGGTACCTTATAGTGCAAGGCAGGTTGGAGGTAGAAGATTCAACTATCAAGGAAGTCACTCTGGGGTGGCCAGGGTGGCAATTATTTCAGCTGCCACCACTCCTTCAGAAGCCCCTCTTGGTAGGGGGAAAGATTCGACCCATAGAAAGGATAAGGTAGAAACCAAGGTAGAGTTCGAGGTGGCCGGGGAAGCTCAAAATGCGTTGCTCCAGTAGGAATTAAATGTTTTGAATTTCAGGGTCCCCCTTACAAATGAGATTTCCCAAAAAGGATGGAAAGGGAAGGAAAAAACAGGGCAGGAACTCAAGGAGGTCAGTCGTAGGGTTGACACATAATTCAGGTTGCGGTCAACCATCACCAGGCTACAGTGATGGAGTCTCCATGTATGATAAAAAACATTCCATTGAATATTCCAATAGATCCAGGGGCTACTAATAGCTTCATTTATCCTTCCGCACTACAAAAATGTGGGTTGGAAGCCCGAGCTCAAACTGATTTTGACGAAGTAGAGATGGCTTCAGGACGAAAACAGTCAGTAGGAATTTTGGTACATAATTGTATAGTTAAAATAGGGAAAGTTTGTACTATTATGAGTTTGTATAAAAATTCTCTAGGGGATTATGACATAATAGTAGGAATGGATTGGCTGGAATCTCGCCGAGCCTTGGTGGATTGCTATGAGAAGAAGGTCTTTTGCATCGATGAACTCGACAAACTAGTAGTGATTGAAGGGATTAAATGTGATGTTTCCTTACGTCTCATCGCATCAGCCAAGGTAAAGAAGGGTATAAGGAAAGGATGCAAAATCTATACTATAGAAGTTGTTGACATCATCCCAAACCCAAACTTAGGAACTCACCCAATCCTCTTTGAATTTGCAATTGTGTTCCCTCCTGAACTACCCAGATTACCCCTTATTCGAGAATTTGACTTTACTATTTCCTTAAAACTCGGTACTGAACCCATATCCAAGACACCCTATCGGATGACTGTGTCGGAACTCAATGAATTGAGTATTCAAATCAAGGAACTCATCCATCAGGGAATGATTAGGCCTAGTGTTTCACCTTTGGGGGCACCAGTCATTTTCGTCAAGAAGAAGGATGGCACCCTTCGTCTGTGCATTGATTATCGGGATTTGAATAAAGCCACCATCAAGAATCATTATCCCATGCCTCACATTGATGACTTGTTTGTCCAACTGAGAGGTGCAACAATATTCTCCAAGATCGACCTTTGATTAAGATATCATCAACTAAGGATCAAGGAAGAAGACATTCCAAAAACAAATTTTCATACTAGGTTCGGCCACTATGAATTTGTGGTTGTATCCTTTGGATTATCGAATGCACCAACAACGTTCATGAATTTAATGAATAGTGAGTTCCAGAAATATCTGGATCACTTTTTACAAGTTTTCCTTGATGAAATTTTGATCTACTCCCGCAATGAACGAGAGCACCAAGAGCACTTAAGACTCATGCTTCAATGCCTAAGAGAACATAAACTATTCTGGAAATTTCCCAAATTCTCCTTCTTCTAGAAAGAGATCCAGTATCTAGGGAACATAATCAGTGGCGACAAAATCTCAGTAAACCCAAGGAATATTGACGCTATATTAAGTTGGCCAACCCCTGGAAATTCCAAGGAAGTTTGCAGCTTTATGGGATTGGCAGGCTAATACAGGAGGTTCATGGAAGGGTTCTCTAAAATCGCAGGACCTATCACCACCTTACAGAAAAGGGCGGTCAAATTTGAAGGGAAAAGTAAATGCGATGAAGCCTTTAATGAGTTGAATAAACATCTAACCAGTGCCCCAATCCTCAAGGTTCTAGACATGGATAAGTATTTTGTGGTTTGCATGGATGCATCGGGAGAAGGTTTAGGCGCAGTCTTAATGCAAGAAGAGGGAGTCATCATCGCCTATGCTTCTCGCAGACTGAAAATCCATGAGATCAATTATGCCACTCATGATCTAAAATTGGCTGGGGTGGTGATGGATCTCAAGTTGTGGAGGCATTACTTAGTAGGATGTCGGTTTGAGCTAAAAACATATCATCGAATCCTTGAATACATATTCACCCAAAAGGATCTTAATGCACACCAAAGATGTCGGAGTGAACTGTTTAGTGAGTATGGCTTTAGAATCTCCTTCATAAAGAGGAAGGAGAACAAGGTAGTGAATGCGCTAAGTAGAAGACCTTGTATACATGGTTTGGTATCAACTAGAACGGATCTTAAAGATAAGATTAAATTCCATCTAGTAAATGACCATTGGTACCATCAAATTCAAGCTGCACATTAAAAGGGGAAGTTAACCTCCCCAAGGTTTGAAGGGTACTCATTGGAAGGGTGTGTATTCCTTAGATTCATGGAAAAGGTGTATGTACCAACCCATGCCGAAGTTCGAAGGCTAGTAATGGATGAAGCACATCGAGCACCATACTCAACTCACCCAGGAGTTAAAAATATGTATGAAGGTCTAAAAAGGGAATTCGTTTGGCCATAAATGAAGAAGGATATAACACATTATGCGTCACATTGTTTAGAATGCCAACAAGTTAGAAAACCATCACCCAGCAAGAGTTCTTCAACCTCATGAGATACTAGAAACTAAGTGGGAAGTGATATCTATGGACTTTGTGACTAGTCTATGGTTGTGGTTGCGGTGGAAAAAAATGACTAAGAGTGCTCATTTTATTCCAGTAAAAAGTACCTTTGATGCACCTGCTATCGTTCAGGTTTTTCTCCGAGAAATAGTTCGTCTACACGGAATCCCTTGTAAAAGTATTTTTGATAGAGATTCTTGATTCACCTCTAGGTTTTAGAAAATCCTCCAAGATTCCCTGGGTACTCAATTCAATTTTAGCACTGCATATCATCCAGAAACTGATGGTAATACATAGAGAGTTAAACAAGTAATGGAAGATATGTTGAGAATGTATGTCATGGACCAACAGAATTAATGAGAGAGGCATCTCCCACTGGTGGAGTTTTCTTACAATAATAGTTACCACAACTCCCTTGGTGCTTCCCTGTATGAATTTTTGTGGGGTGGGCCTTGCCGAACCCCTCTTAGCTAGGATAGTCTAGAGGATAGGGTCATGATAGGGCCTGACCTGCTTCAAGAGACAAAGGAGCAGATGGTCACCATTAAACAAAGGCTTAAGGAAGCTTGTGGTCTTCAAAAAAGTTACACTGATTCTAAACGTATTGATAGAAGATACGAGGAGGGGAGCATGGTGTTTGTCCAAGTGAGACGCATGAAGAGTCCCTTTAAATTTGGAAAAGGGGCCAAACTCGCCCCAATATTTGTAGGATCATTTAAGATCCTAGAACAAATCAATCCTATTGCTTACAGACTTGACCTTCCACCCCACTTGTGGAGAATGCATAATGTATTTCATATTTCTGTGCTTGGACATTACATTCCTGACCCCTCTCACATTTTCAAATTGGATGGATTGCAACTTTCCGAGGAAGGGGTTGTCCAAGTCAAACCATATCGTATACTGGACCACAGAATTCGACAGTACGCAATCTCATCCTTGACCAAGTTAAAGTCCAATGGGATTAGTATAGTCCATAGTCATCCACTTGGGAGGATGCAGACACTACTATGCGTCGCGAGTTTCCTTACCTTTTTCAGTAGACTTGAGCTTGTGACACATGGATTGGTTCTATTAATTCATGTTGATATTCAATCAGTGTTTTATAGTTATAGAGTTAGAAGACATATGATACATATTTCATGTTGATACTGAGTTAGTATTTTATAGTCTCTTATGGTTTCCGAAGTTAGAAGACATATGTTGCACATTTCATGATGATACTTAGTTTTTCATGTTACTACTCAGTTTTCATGATGCATATTTAATGTTGATACTCAGTATATTGGCATCTTGAAATGTAAGTTATGTGGTACATGATATGGTGTTATTACATGTTGTTTCTTAGAATGATGCCGTATAGACATGTGATTCATGGTCATGCATTATTCATGTAAAATTTGATGTTGTTATTTCTAGCCAGGATATTTATAGCCATGGGTTGTTCATGTGATACTTCTTGATGTTATTTCATGACGTTATGGTGCTTTATAAGATAGATGACGTGTGGAGCATAAAATGATATTATTTAGTGATGATATTGATTTAGCATTTTAATAGCTTTGTCATGGCATCTAGAGATAAATGACATTTGGCACATAAATTGTATGAAATCATGTTGTGGTTTATTATGGTATTTTACAGCTCTGTCATGCATTAGTGAGAGATAAGAGATTATATAAGACATTTGGTAAATGACATGTTATCATTTCATGCTAATACTTATTGCTCACCATAGAATGCATATTCTGATATGATGATGGATTAAGTAAGTTGTTACTCCATGTTGATATTACTAATGTTGAATTATGGAAGCTTGTCATGACATATTAATAAGATGCTTAGTGAATTTATGAAAGTATCATGACCAATTATTTTATAATGATAGCACAAAGCCTCTGGATGTATTATATGTTTAAATTGGCATGTCTTATCATGATAAGGGCTTATGATGGAATGTAATGCAATATGAACTGGTGACAAGGAATTATTGTTAGCATATGATTCAAAGTTGATTCCATGATATCTTATTATCTTGATAAATGGATTTTAATCATTATTAATTGTGGTAAGTGCAAGTTGTTCCAGGTAAGCCACTCAAATAATCTTGATGAGGCTAATCATTTTATGATTTCGTGGGATCCCATAACCACAAATGAGAATGGCTACTATAAATATATTATGGGCTGGGGGACAAGCTCAACAATTAACTCTATGGCAGCAGCTCTTGACTTTTACTAGAATTCCACGGTTAGAGGCACACTCACCGGGAGGGAGGTTTATGTAGAAGGACTTATGATGCCTGGGGCTAGTGCCTTGAGGGTGCAGGTGGAGGATGTTTAGGCTAGCCTTTCAAGATTCCTGGGGTATAATGATCCTTATATTAGGATCGGGGTAGTGAGAACTAGATTTCGGTTAGCACCGATGAGGCCTAGATTCCGGTTAAATTTCGATGAGGCCTAGATTCCGGTTAAATTTCGATGAGGCAGTACTATTACCAGAAGTTGGGAAGGTGGAAATGACATGGAAACTTCCCGGGGAACTTCTAATGCTTGTTGCATGATCCACAAACAGGTTATAGTAGAGGGCCCATGCCATGGCAAGCGGTACCATCCGGAGTTGGAGGGGAGGTTTATGGAGGTGGAGGATGGTATGATTCTCAGGGAGAGGGTGGGTAAGAAGAGATGAAGTATACAAATACACACTTGTTATTAATTAAATTTCTAATGTTTCGTGTGTATGATGCATAATTGTTACTATGGTTGCATACTAGACACATAGGAAAATATACAAATACACATAGGGAGAGGGTGAGTAAGGAGAGAGGAAGTATACAAATACACACTTGTTATTAATTAAATGTCTAATGTTTCGTGTGTATGATGCATAATTGTTACTATGGTTGCATACTAGACACATAGGGAAATAATTAAGAGCATGTTGTAACTTAGGGTGTTTGATTGTATTAGTGTAGGTTGGATATTTCTATGTGATGGCCACATATATAAATATCTTATCTTCACAATAGTACTAACTACCTATATTGTTTACTATTTACTTGATTGATTGAATACATATGGTATTTATTGCTTGAGGATTATAACTTCAGGATGAAGTTTCCTAAAGGGGGGGGGAGTATGTAACAACCCCATGTATGAATATATGGAGGTTTCAATAATATAATATAAGTAATATAATAAAAAACAATAAAAAAAACATAAAAAAAAGTAACGGAAAGTGACATTGCATTATGATAAAAAAATAAACAATAAATTAAAAAAGGGGGAGAAGGGGGAAATAAAAGGAGGGAGAGAAGAATAGAAAGGGTATTTTCTTTGGAATTTGCTTGGGAGCTGAGAGAGAGAAGGAGGAGTAGAAGGAGACTGTCAGGAAGAGGAAAGAAAGGAATCAAACAATGGCATGGGATTAGTTGTTGGGGGCTCAGGGGCCTCAACCATTGGTTGGGGATTGTTTGAGCGGAGATTCCTCCCCCCACCTTCAGTTGTGGACCGAAGAGCTAACATGCAGAATCCAGGTAAGTAGGGATCCTCTATGTGATTCTATATTTTTTTTCTTTAAATTTGTTTTGCAGGTTTTCTTTAACATTTGGTTGATTTGCTATTATTTTTGTTTTTGGGTGTCTACAAAGGATAGAGATATTTCATTTTTATCCTATGATTAAAAATGGTAAGGATGGTGCACCATGTAGAGGAACCTTTCATTTCATAACACATGTGGCTACTCAAGTAAGAAAATGAGTCTCCCATGGGGATGAGAATCTTCAAAGAGTTCTCAAATGGATAAAGAAAATGTTACGTCAATGTTTTAAACTTGTCCCACCAGGTTTCACTCCAATGTGTACTAAAGGGAGATGCTTCTAAAGAAGACATAGGAATAGTTATGGTGCCAAAAATACATCCCATGAAGTTGCAGCCCTATCAAAGATATTGTTCAATCAAAGTCATGGAGGTGTTAGCCATTATACATGTATTGACTAAGAGCAAAAAATGCTTAAGAAGGGACAAGTTTGAGGTTGAAATTGACCACATTGGTTCAAGGTCAATCTTGACACATAAGGGGCTCAAATTATGGCAGCAAGAATGGATTGCATGTGAGTCATTGTATGGATTTGAATATGAAAAGTGGTGGAACACATGGTATGAGGTATAACATATTCAGCGTGCTCATCTTCTACACTGTCTACCACTTCAGGAGCAAGAATGGGTAATGACAAAGCATGCAATTTTTCTTTGATGTTTCTTTCTAATCTCTTGGTTCATGATAGTGATGTTTCAGGAAATATCATTGAAGCATCCCTTATGTACAACCCATATCCTATTTCTCATAGGGATAGTAGTTCACACATGCATGATCATTCCTATTCCAATTGCTACAAGAGAAGCTAGCATTTTGGATGCATTGGTCAAATTCAATCCATGTTTTGCAACACAATTTGCAATGGAGGGTTTCAAAATCAATTTCAGTCATGAATTGATGGAAAATGGTGACCGATACAAGTAATCAAAAGGGTCATCTATGTTGGATATGTACACGTGGTTTATGAAGCATGCTTGTAGAAGTTGGTGGGAAAAATGTACCAATGCTTCATCATCCATATTTTCATTTGCTTGGGGACAAGCAAATTTTGGGAGGGGAGGAATGTAATGTCCCCATTTCGACAGCACTATGGAGAAACCACTATCCCATTAGATCCCCATGCATCCTAGTGGAAAATAATTAAATAAATTACTAAGGGGGTTAAGTTTGACAAATTTGTTTACCTTATGTAAATAATTAATTAATAGTGGGCCTAAATTTTGTTTTATTAAACATTTCTAATAATTTTTTATGATTTATCCATGGCTTAGGTGGCCCAAGAGAATGCATAGGATGAGGATAAGGGAGATGTGTGTCTCCTCAAAAAAATATGGATAGAAAGGAACCAAAAGCAGGAAAAGTAGGAAAAACAACAAAAAACCTAAAAGGATAGATGTTTCCCGATTTTGGAAGATAAGGTTCAAGAAAGTTTAGTAAAAGAATAAATCTAAAAAAAATGCTCCAAGAAAGCTACATAGGCCAATTTTATCTAGTGAGGGCGAATTCATGAAGGAAATTAGGTCCAAGGAAAAAGAAACTTGCCTAAACAAACATACATGCACCTATGGTTTGAAATTCCTAGATGGCAAGTCCAAAAAAGGAGGCATACAAAATTACAGAGGTTAATAAAATAAGGTTGAATACACTCATTCACATCTTTTGTCACTTTGATAATTTGTCTTGAGAGCTTTACATCTCAAAGGCTTGGGTGATGTGCCCCTGGCAATGCATTGGATGATGTGCCCCTTTGCAAACCTTGATCTAGCTGAGAGATTTAGAGATTTTCTATTGGATGTTTGAGGAAGATGATGTATAGTATTCTTCAGAGATTCTAATGCAGCCATGAGAGTTTTATTTTTAGGTCTGATCTATCCCATAGAATGAAGTGTTCTAATCCCAAGAGAATGTGAAGAGATAATAGCAACAATGTTTTGATTGTGATACATTTTGGTCAGAGAAAAGGGTAATCGAAGAAATTGCGCCCCCTATGAGTTGTTGTAGATGTTCATGTGCCTTCAATGAGATGTAATATGGTCCTTTCCCGCACATGGTTCTGATCCAGTGGTGAAAGTCCTTCCTTTTATTCTTAGATACAATATTATTGCTTATATGTTGTAAAATCTTAAGGGTTATAGACATCCTGTAAGTTTGGCTTCAATAGACTATTATTTGTTGCTCTAAAGTTTTTATTAAAGCTTGAATTTTTATGTGGACATATGTTTGATTTCATTTATCCATTGTATTAAAGAATGCATGATCATGTACTTTTGTTTGTAATTTACTGTTTTCAATGTTTGTGCCCTAACAAGGAAAAATTGACTAGTTTCCTATTTTGATGATTTTAACTATCAAGTGTGCTACTAATATCTGATATGAAGGTTCTAGTAGTTAATTTATATGTATTAGATTCCATCCACGCCTCCATAACATAAATTAGGAATCCTTTGAGGCCATTCGAATTCATCTGAAATTTTTCTCCTTCATTAATCCAAGGCTTTCATGTTTGCACCTAGTTGGAATTTTTACTATTATACCTTTATTTCCAAGTCAAATTGAGTCATTTATCAGGTTGTGGACAGTCTAGTTATATTACTTAAGGTTTTATTACTTCCATTATGCACTAGAAGCAGTGGAGGTTCCAAAAAAGTTATGGTGCAATTGCCTTGAGTCCATTGGCTAGTCCATTGGGGTCTACCCAGGCATGATGCACTCTCGAATGTGCCATTGTCGAAGTATTGAAATTGATTCCACCTTATTTGCAGTCTTGTAAGTGTGTCAATCCTATCCTCTGTGTGTCCAAGCTATAGATTTGAGTTAGTGTACCTAATAGGGATTTGGGTACATTACAGATCACCATACAACAAGACAAGTCTTGGTTATGATGATGGACAAAATACTTCCAAGGAAAGTACAATCCCACCAAGAAAAGAAGATAAAGGGAAACAAAGAAGTTATGTTTATACATTGAAATGATCCATAAATAATGCAAGCAACAACAAAACACGAGATGAGGATCAACCAAGATTTGAGGTTTATTCAAAACATAACAAGGTCGACTTTAGAAGAACTTAAAAGTTTGAATCCTTTACAACGCAGAATCAAAACAAATTCAAAGGAATTGTTGCATCAAGGAAGTATTTCTCAGCTTGGTACCAAGCATTATTTATTGGTCATTGTTTTTCGTGCAATAAATTTGGACATAAAGCAATAGATTGTAGAGCTTATACAAAAAGTGATTATGTTAGAGAGAGAATTTTATAAGACCTATGAAAATGTTTTTGGAAATAAAAAGACCAAAGGTCATGTTAAATCCATCAACATAAATCATAACTCATTTGCTTCTTTACTAAAGTACAATACAGAATGTTACAAGTGTAACAATTTTGGGCATATGGCATGACATTGTACAATTGAATGTACAAGGCAGAAAGAAGAATACTCAAGAGTTTGGAAAAGAAAACAAGAAGAATCACAAATAGAAGGGTGCAAACTTGCTCTATATGCTCAAAATAAGGGAAGTCAATGGTATATCAACAAAAAATGTTCTAAACACATGACATGGGATCAAAAGAATTTTGTTTCCCTAAAAGAAGAAAATGGAGGAAGTGTGACCTTTGGAGACAATGGTTATGCAAAAATAGCCAGAAGAGGTACTGTGAGCCTTGCCAATAGAAATGCTAAAGCTCAAAATTTTATGTATGCAGAAGGGCTCAAAAACTACCTTCTAAGTGTCATCCAGATGTATGACCAAGGGTATGACCTCACATTTCATGCTAAATATTTTGAGATAAGGCAACAAGATTCATGAAGACTAGTAGCAAGAACAACCAGGACTCCAGGCAATATTTATGTCCTTGATGAAGTCCAAGGAGAAAAATTATGTATTGGATAGGTAGACGAAAGTTGGTTGTGGCATAAAATATTGGGACACTTGAGTTTTGACAATATAGAAAAGATCAACAAAAAACAAGCAATGAGAGATATGCACAAAATCTCAAAACCTATGAACATCATCTGCAAATCATGCCAACATGGGAGGAAAACTTAAGTAAGATTCAAGTCAAAGGAGTACTCAACATCAAGGCCACTAGAACTCATTCACACAGATCTATGTGAACTAGCAAGGACATAAAATCTACAAGGAGAAAGGCATTTCATGTTATTTATAGATGGCTATACAAGAAAAACATGGGTTTTATTTCTAAAATAAAAATATGAAGCATTGGATAATTTCAAAGCATTTAACGCTGTAGTTGAAAATGAAAGTGATCTAAGAATCAAATGATTAATATCAAATAGAGGAGGTGATTTACCTCAAATAATTTCTTTGAATTCCATGAGAAACATGGAATTAAGAGACAACTTTTAGTTGCAAGAACTCCACAACAAAATGGAGTTGTATAAAGAAAGAACAAATTGGTATAAGAAACGAAAAAAACAATTTTGATTGAATCCAAACTACCAGACACCTTTTGGAGAGAAGTAGTGGGTGCAACAGGCTACATCATGAATAGAGCACAACTCAGAGTCAACAATGACAAGGCATGCCATCTTCAATTAAGTACTTCAAAGTTTTTGGAAGCAAGTGTTACATGAAGATAAATGGTGACAATTTGAGCAAGTTTGATTCTATAGTATATGAAGGAATTTCCTTGGATACTCAATTAAAAGGAGATTGTACAAATGCTTCAACAAAATACTACGCAAAGTCATGGAATGCATTGATGTAAGAGTGGTCGAGGCATTTCCAGAAAAAGAAGAAACCTATACAAATGAGAATCAAGAGGAAAAAATCTATGTAGACCAGTAAGAGGCTAATACTAAGGCCGAACAAGAAGAAACATAACAACCATATCCCAAGACACCTTCTATATTTGTGCCTAAACATCATCCAAAAAACCATATTGTTGGAGATATCGATACATGTGTTCAAACCAAAAGAATGATGACATGTACACCCAAACAGAGAAACGTTGCTCTACTATCCAAAATAGATCCAAAGGAATTTGTACAAGCTAATGAGGACATACATTGGGTGAATGCTATGGAAGAAGAATTGAATCAGATTGAAAATAATGAAACATGGGAAATTGTTCCCAGACCAAAAGATAAAAATGTGATGGGAACCAAATGGGTGTTCAAAAATAAAATGAATGAAGATGGGAAAATTATTAGAAATAAGGAAATATTGGTTTGTAAGGGTCATGCACAAATAGAAGGACTTGAATTTGATGAAACATTTGCCCCAGTTTCCAAACTAGAGAAAATTAGGATGTTCTTAGCATTCACTTGTTTTAATTTTTCAAAGTCTATCAGATGGACATCAAATACTCCTTTCTAAATGGAGATTTGGAAGAAGAATATTACATTCAACAAACATAAGGTTTTAAATGGTCAAAGAAAGAATAATATGCATGCAAGTTGAAGAAATCACTTTATGGTCTAAAACAAGCCTCTAGAGCGTATGCGAGACTTGATCGATATTTTCAGCAACACAGTTTCAAAACAAGAATCGCTGACAGTAACCTCTACATCAAAATATAATATGGAATCATGTTGGATATATTTGGATGAGAACATTTTTGGAAGCAATAATGATGATACGAGTCACAAGTTTTCCCAAGATATGCCAAAAGAATTTCAAATGTCAATGACTGGAGAATTGTCATTTTCTCTTGGACTACTGGTATCTCAGTCCAACAAAGGGATATTCATTGCTCAAACTAAATATCTCAAGGAGATGCTAAAGAAGTTTGGAATGGAACACTACACACCAGTTTATAACCCCATGATTACAGGATGCAAACTAAGTAAGGATGATGAATCTCCTAGAGCCAATTCAACACTTTACATGTCCATGATTAGGTGTCACATCCCCCAACCTCCCTGATGTCCTTCAGAGGACATGGAAGAGTTCTGTTACGTTTTTTTTTCAAATTCATTCATTTCCACACACAGCCGCAATGGAATCGGATCCACAATCCACCATTGGATCCGCAATCTGCGTTCTGGTTCCTCAATCCGCATGTGTGTTAACACCCAAAAAGTGTTCACTACCTCATCTACCCCATTACATGGCTCATTTGTCCATTTTCCTACCATATCTCCCTTAAAAACCCTAAAAATCCCACTAAAAAGCCTCCAAAAGGCCTAAAATGCCTCCAAAAGGCCACAAAACCATAAAAAAAAGCCTCAAATAAGCTTAAAAACCCCTTTTTCCTCCAAAAATATCCAAAATTCCTCTAAAAATAGCAAAAACCCCCTAAAAAGGGAATAAAAAATATAAAATAATGAGGAAAAGGAGGAAAAAACCCTATACAACTGCCCTAAACCATATGGTTCCCAAAACCATGGGTCAGCACTCCACCACCAAAAAACTATAAATAGGTGATGGAGACCCCTTATTCCATATCCACAATCATAAGCACCCTTACTCTGCCAAAATCTCTCTTGAAACCCTAGCTCACCATTGAGCCACTTTCACCTTGAGAGCCCCTTTTGGCCCATTTCCACCATTGGAGAAAGAGAAGGAGCAAGTTGGAGCTTGGAGCAACCCTCTTGGACATTGCAAGAGCTTCACCAACCTTCACATTGGAGGTAATATTAATACAAAAGCCATTCTTTACATCTTGTTTTTTCTATTTCATGCACATGTTTTAGAGTAGTTTACATTTCTGTTTTAGCATAATAATTTCCATTTACTGAACTACTACTACGGAATCCATTCTCCTTAGTAGGTTCTCATTTGCACAAGCTAGGGGTAAAACCCTAGCTACAATGTGGGAATCAAAAGTTGGATTTCCAAATCTAGATCTTCATCGAAGTCGCGCTTCTAACTTCCGCAACCCGCAATGCGGAAGTAGGAAGTCAGAATCCATTTACGGCTTCAAGAATTTATCCTTTCGACTTCTGTAGTTCCGCAATCCACATGCAGAACTCGAAAGTCGGAGTCTCCATTTTCCATCCGATGAAGTTACTTCCCGCAATCCTCATTATGCATTTCCATCCAACCCACAATCCACAGTCGGATTCAAAAGTCGTATTTCCCAATTATCCTTCCGTAGAAATCCCTTTTCCGACTTCCGCAATCCGAAATTATGCAATCTGTATTGCGGAATTCAGAAAGGAGGAATCCCAGCTCTGAAAATAATTCACTCCCGCAATCCACAATCCACATTCTGCATTTCGGATGCGGAAATGTGGAAGTCCAAATCTCCATTTCGGGAAAAGTTACATCCCGTAATCCGCATTCTGCATTCTGCAATGCGGATGCGGAAATGGGGAAATCCAATACGCCAATCTTATGGAAGTCGGCCTTCTGACATCCACAATCCGCATTGCAAATGTGAAAAGGTCCTTGCAGATGCGGAAAGGCTAGGACCACAAACCCCTACTCCAACAAGCTTCTAGGGAAAACTTCCAAGGGTCATAACGCCTTCCTCCTTGGGACAAATTGGGCAAGGTCAGTATCGTTGGAAAGATATTGGAGATCTCTATCCACATGTATGATCCTCCACCCAATATGAGCACTCTAAGCAAGTTATTTTTCCAACTTAAACTCTGGTCTATAACTCCACCTAAGTGCCTTTTCTCTTATGCAATAATCTCTGCTCCAATTCTTCTGTGTCTTCTCTTCTTCATCTGATCCTCAGAGTGCCCTTTTATTTCCAAGTATAGACTGGAGTGCCATGCACATTTACCAGACTTAGCCCTAATTAATCAATGAATAATCTAAGAACATTCACCAATGAAAATACAAATGTGCAATAGTCTACTAGGCCATTCACATATGCAGGTTCATACACCCAGTAATATAGAGAATGAAACCTTATGCACACACAAAAAGGGTCATGACATAAATCCATTTCTTTTAGGAAGATTGATGATATAACATGCAGGGACTTAACCCTATTCCTTAAGCCTAAATACATATGAGTTCTATCATCATATACAGATGCAAAGGTGCATAGATAAGGAAATAATATGCACAACAGAATGAACAGAATGCCTAGGAATACAGACCTATTCATCAATGGACAATTCACCTAATAAAATAGATGCATGCATAACTAAACAAGTACTATGAAACCAAAGCTATTCAACACATCTATAACCTGCAAGATTAGTCTTACATTACACTCATTCAAATGATGGAACACTCAAACATGAATTCAAATTCATATTCCTTCTCATACATATGTTCTTATTGCCCTATTTCCATATAATTCATTCAATCAATAACTTGAACATGATAAGCATAACACAACACATGAAACATCCTCATTTAAACATCACTAGGGAACTTATATTTTGCATTGAACCTCCAAGCAACCGGCTATGGAATTCAAATTTCCATCCCAACCATAGATATCTGACTAGACTATATTATTTCAGTAATTAGATATCACCCCCGAGATGATGCTAAGTATCCACTAAGGAGTTCCTCTCAGGTTCACTCATAGCATGGGTTCACAATCAATTACGGCACCCAACCAACAATTATCTTAGTCAAGAAAATGGGGAAGGCAGTTAAGGTTTTATGGATTAATAAGCTTCCCAAAGAGATATGGGAATATCACAATGATGTCAGACTGGTCCAAGAACCCCCATCACCCCACTCCCATCCTAGGAAAGGTTCCCTCCACTGCTGCACAGTCCCTAGGACACCGTTGTTTTCCTAGCACTGACTTGGGTGAGTGTGGATGGTCAAGACTGCTGAATCAAAGCAAATAAACCCTCTCAGGATTTAACAGGAAACTTAAAACCTCTTTGTTCCTTCCCACTTAGGTTTTATTCTCCCTTTCTCTGGCCAAAAACGCTATTCCACAACTGGGTTCTCGACCACTACACGGGGTTCTTCCTTGCGGTTTTGTGAGAATCTCACGCTCTATAAATTCAGCTTACCCAGAACCACAATTTTCTCCCTTATTTTATCCTCCTCTTGCACTCCCTTGTGTGAATGAATGAGGTCCTTCCTCAACTATCGGGGTATGGATCCGGATGGGCGAATTCCCAATAATGGAGTGGATTAAGGGACAAGCAAAACACAAGGCCATACTCTGCCATACGGATTCACAGGCTGCCCCATACTCCATCGAATTCATGGGTCGGTTTTCTCAACCACCTTCTTACATTTGCATTAATGTCAGCATGGTGAGTCAAATGGGTTCACAGTTGGACATGTGGTAGCATGAGTACCAATTCCATAAACCCTCACCTCTCCCTACTGGATACATAGTTCCCCCTCATTTTGTTGCAACCATAGCTAGTTCTTGGTATGTTATTACATAGTACCATTTACAATTATCTCATGGATTAACAACACATGGATTAACAACTACTTGCCTATGCAGTTAAACTTAAGCATCCACTAGTGGGGCCTTGGCCTTGAGCTCCACACTAGGGAAAACACACTTGGCACTATTTACATAGCTACAAAAATAACCTAAGGCCGGAATGAGGGATATTACATCCTCCCTCCCTTAGAATAACACCGTCCTTGGTTTTCTAACACTTAGGATCACATATCCAATCTACACATGTCCCAAAATTGCAAAAATGTTGCAGGTCTGGCTGCATTTCATCCCTTTAATTTGAACTTTTAGGACCAAGTGCTTTGGTTTCCACAAGATGCTCCAGCTGGTTTTGATCTTCCAGCTCTGTAGGTGGTAATTTCTCCACATCAATCCCTTATTTTTCATTTCTTTCCAACTAATCTACAAGCCTAGAATATTTGTGGTTGCTAGTTTTCTTGTTGTTTCTTGTTGGGAAGTTGCGGAGGCAATGCTCTTCCCCACATTTCCAACATTTCATCGGCTGCTTTATCTTTACCTGCTCACTTTCCTTGAAGTCTTCCTGCCTGGAACGTTTCTTAGTGGGATGAATGGATGAATGCCTCTTCATTGGTCCACTTCCCTTTCCACTGCTGGTTGCTTCCAGAATGTTTTTCACCTCCCTTTGCAGACAAATAGAGTCCTGTAAAGCCCTGTGGTTCATCTAATTCTGTTTCCTTTGTAGCTTGAGCATTTATCCAATATTCTCTCGAGTCTTGGAAATTGTTTGAATGAGGTTTTCATCCAACTCTAATAGCCTTGGGTTTGCTGCCATGGTCTATTTGTACAACTTCTCACACTTGATGGCTAGCACCACTTGCCTTGTAACTACTGCAACTAATTTGATTAATTCTCACTTGTGAAATTCATCATTGTAATTTTTGTTAGGCCAAGAATAATACAACCTTAAAATAAGTCAATTAATCACCCAATTGACATGGAGAGTCCATGATTTATTCATGATACTTCCACACTTTTCATGCTTTCCCAACATACACACAAACTTATTCATGCTCGTCCTTTCACAGGTGTCTTTCTATTTTAGCAATCACAATTTATCTCAAGCAATTAAACACAATCATTTTCAGTCACATCATGCATTCAACAATTTTTTTCCTTCTGAGATGCATCAGTTAAAAGGAAGAGAAGAGTGTGATATTTAGTCTTTCTCCAATACAGATCCACACCACCACTGTGGTTTCATGCTCCTAGCATTTCTCACTTCAATGTGAATGCTTGACTTGCCCTTTCTGGGATATGACACTTAGTGTCTAAGGTCTGTCCAAGGCCTCTCATCCAGGGAACTATTTCCCATGATTTCCTACATAACTTTGGTTGCTAGGACCCACAGAAGTCCACTATCACCATTCTTCATTGTTGCTCATGTTGAGCCTTCTAGGACAGTCACCGATCCAAATGCATCCTTAGGATGCCTTCATAGTTCTTGCTTCCTGCAATGACCAAGGTTTCCAACATAGAAACGATAATGTATCAACTTGGTTGTTATAATACTTATACATGAAATCTTTCATTATTCAAAATAATTAATAGATGAAAATCGAATACTTATCATTATTGGACATTTCCTCTCTAGTCCACAGGGTCCTACTTTACTTTACAAGCGTTGGGATCGCTTGTAGAATTGGATGTTGGCTAGCCCGTAGGCCACTCCACGCCATCCAAATATTCAATGCCAAGCCAATACATTGACTGGGTTTATCAGGCACTGGTGGTGCCAAACCAGTCCCATACATAGTTTTACCTCTCCATTCCCAAGCTAGCACATCCATCTGGGTCATCAATTAATGGAAGGAAATTGCACCACGACCATTCTAGGTCCATGCTCTACTACAAAGTCATAGGAATGCGTCAACCTTTCACAAATACAACAACCTTTCATTCACATAACAACCCTTCATACACATAGAAACCCTTCCCCACAACCCCTCACAACACCCTTTTCACTTTGCTTATTTAGTGTGCAGAAACAAATTGTATATGTTCAAGATGACAAAACAAGAGGGGTAAGCAGGTTCATTAGTATTGTTTCTCTAAAATTGTAAACATATAACATTCACTATAAAATATTGAAACACCAAGAATGCGTCCATTCCATTAGGGTGTAGTCAATATTGGTAACCCTAACATAACCTAGCATCAGAAAGGTGTGCACCCCTCACTAATGTGAACTATGCAGGTCCTAATCATACTTCAAGCAGTCTGAAATAATATAATAAATAGCACATGCTTTGCATATTAACACTATTAATCATACATGTATATTTTAAGCTAGGGTTTATAGAACACTTATCCACTTGGCAGGTTCATCTTATATTTATTTGCGAGGAATGGGGGATCCCTTCTCTGAGTTGATAGTCCTCGGTTTTCCACCTCATTCCTTTTTACGTTCCATAACCCACATATGACTTACTGGAATAATATTTACCATCTCACTCATATTGTTTACCAATCATGTAGTGCAGATGAGACATCCTTGTGTCATTTGGCTCTTGTAAGTGGCACCACCCTGTCCATTAGGGTTTAGGCTTGCTTCCATAGCATAGGAATCCACCTACAAAATGTCCCTTTGACATAGTTCAAAATTAGCCAAACAACCATTAGTAATTGATTAGCAAAATTCTAAATCTGAGATTTGTAAATCTAATCTCCTATGCCAATTACCAATTTTACAACTCTGAATTTACAAATCCGTTTCTAGAAATTTAGGGTCCGTTACCACAACACAACCTTTCCCCACAATGTGTCCCTTGGACACCATTAATTCTATTTACTACAGAAATTGATTTGCAGTCATGAGATCCTTCTCATGATTCTCGATCTTTGCACATGGTGGCTTTCAACTTCTAAGATGAACTTACCCTCATTGCCATGGCCAATACATTTCTTCCTGAAGTCTGAAAATTCAGATCAGTCCAAACACTTGTGAGTTTTCATGTACATAATATTTCATTGTTTCAATAGTCATTGAAGTGTTTTCAAAATCATAACCCTCAACAATGCAAGCACTTTCAGCTGCTAACATCTTATTACAATGAAATGTATAAGTGTATTTATATGCATCTTTATCATAATAAAAATTAAAGGACACCATCACATTATTTATGTAATTTAATAAACCTTCAATACCCATTACTTCCCAGTCATATTCTGTATGCAATTTTGTCCTTCCACAGAGCATTCTGGCATCCCTCTCATCATGACTACTTCCACATAGTCCTTCTTGCATCCACAGCAGCTCATGAAATCATCTCAAAACTACCACTAATTCATCATTTTCTATGTTATCTTATTTTAATGAACATGTGTATAACACCACTATACATTCACACAATGCATCACAACATGTGCACCCACTCACATGCATGAACATTTACAACCTTTACACAAACTTTTCAGGTGCATTCACCCATACATGCATACCATTGTACAATATTTAAACATGGCTCAAGGGATTCTTACCCTATCCATTCAACACTTGTACCATTTGCACAAAGAGAACATACCTGCATGACTCCCATTAGCATATTTGGTGTTACCTTATCAATCTGGCCTCTTACCAAGGACTACACAACCCTTTCATCAATTCTCATACTCACAGATTGTTGCCCTAAACCTGCATGACTCCCATTAGCATATTTGGTCTTACCTTATCAATCTGGCCTCATACCAAGGACTACACAACACTTGTACCATTTGCACAAAGAGAACATACCTGCATGACTCCCATTAGCATATTTGGTGTTACCTTATCAATCTGGCCTCTTACCAAGGACTACACAACCCTTTCATCAATTCTCATACTCACAGATTGTTGCCCTAATCTTTCTCATAAGGTTTTTAGGAAAATGTAACAACATCATCAATATATTTAGCCATCTTTTTTGTTGTCTTTGGTCCTACACCAATACCAACATTAGTAGTGATTAAAAACCACCATATTTAACCTAAGGGGTTCATTGCATATGCACATCTTTACTAGTTTTACCAACATGCCACATCATATACATACACAACATATTCTCATGCAATATGAAATACCTAACAACATCCCCACTAGTGCATATGTATTTGAAACTATATGATTACTGGCATCATTCTCATGCCCTAATTTTCTATACATAAAGCTCACAAAACATAAATATAAGAACATGGCAGGGTCAAAGAGTTCTCCCTTTCTAATCCGGGCCCCATTCTCATGCTGTAACAAAAATGGTTTAGGGTGAGATATTTCCCTCTTATCAGCGTTTCCCTACTGTTCCAATTTCCCTGAGAGACTGTGATCAAGTCCAACTTGGCCCTTCTTGGGATTATCTTCCCTTACCAACGCAGCCATTTTTTCAACGTTGCTGCCCGGTACAAGGCTAGGTGTCTAGATGGAACGGGGTTGGCCTCTCTATCCTGACTAGACCATCTCTATTAGCTTCTAGATCACACCCAGTTGAAATGTTATACATCCGTTGAACCCGATATCTGTTCTTCCACAGTTCTAATCACGCCTGAAGCTTCTAGCTGTGGCCCAAGAATCCCCAGTGTTGTAACTTGGGATCTGATACCACTTTGTCATGTTCCCCAACCTCCCTGATGTCCTTCAGAGGACATGGAAGATCTCTATTACATTTTTTTTCCAAATTCATTCATTTCCACACACTGTCACAATGGGCTAAGATCCGCAATACACCATTTCGATCCGCAATACGCGTTCTCTGTTCCGCAATCCGCATGCTGGACTCAGAAGTCGGATTGCCAAATTTGGCTCTTCATCGAAGTCATGCTTCTAACTTCTGCAACCTGCAATGCAAAATTCGGAAGTTAGAATCCATTTACAGCTTCGAGAATTTATCCATTTGACTTCCGCAGTTCCACAATCTGCATGTAGAACTCGAAAGTCAAAGTATCCATTTTCCATCCGATGAAGTTACCTCTCGCAATCCGTATTCGGATTTGGAAGTCAGATTTCCCAATTATCCTTCCGCAGAAATCCCTCTTCCGACTTCCGCAATCTACATTGTGGAATTCGGAAAGGAGGAATCCCAGTACCTAAAATAATTCACTCCTGCAATATGCAATCTGCATTCCGCATTGCAAATGTGGAAATGCGGAAGTCCAAATCTCCATTCTAGGAAAATTTACATCCCGCAATCCGCATTCCGCATTCCGCATTGCGGGTGTGGAAATGCGGAAATACGATATGCCAGTCTTATCAAAGTCAGCCTTCAAACATCTACAATCTGCAATCCGCATTGCGGATGCGGAAAGGTCCTTGCGGATGCAGAAAGGCCAGGACCACATACCCCTGCTCCAACAAGCTTCTAGGGAAAACTTCCAAGGGTCATAACTCCTTCCTCCTTGGGCCAAATTGGACAAGGTCGGTACCATTGGAAAGACCTTGGATAGATCTATCCATTGGTATGATCATCCACCCAATATGAGCACTCTAACCCATTCCTTTTTCGAACTGAAACTATGGTCTATAAGTTCACCTAAGTGCCTTTTGTCTTCTGCAATAAGCTTTGCTCCAATTCTACCATGTCTTCTCTTCTTCATTCGATCCTCAGAGTTCCCATTTCTTTCCAAGTCCCGACTGGAGTTCCCTGCACATTTACTGACTTAGCCCTAATTCATCAATGAACAATCTACGAACATTCACCAATGAAAATACAAATGTGCAACAATGTACTAGGTCATTCACATAGGCAGGTTCATACACCCAGTAATACAGAGAATGAAAACTTATGCACACACAAAAAGGGTCATGACATCAGTCCATTTATTTTAGGCATATTGATGATATAACATGCAGGGACTTAGCCCTATTCCTTAATCCTAAAAATATACGATTTCTATCATCATATACAGATGCGAAGGTGTAGAGATAAGGCAATAATATGCACAACAAAATGAACAGAACGCCTAGGCATACAAATCTATTCATCAATGGACCATTCACCTAAGAAAATAGATGCATGCATAACTAAACAAGTACTACGAAACCAAATTTATTCAACACATCTATAACCTACAAGATTAGTATTACATTACACTCATTCAAATGATGGAACACTCAAACATGCATTCAACTTCATATTCTTGCTCATACATAGCTTCATATTGCACACCTAGTAATACAGAGAATGAAAACTTATGCACACACAAAAAGGGTCATGACATCAGTCCATTTATTTTAGGCATATTGATGATATAACATGCAGGGACTTAGCCCTATTCCTTAATCCTAAAAATATATGATTTCTATCATCATATACAGATGCGAAGGTGTAGAGATAAGGCAATAATATGCACAACAAAATGAACAGAACGCCTAGGCATACAAATCTATTCATCAATGGACCATTCACCTAAGAAAATAGATGCATGCATAACTAAACAAGTACTACGAAACCAAAGTTATTCAACACATCTATAACCTACACGATTAGTATTACATTACACTCATTCAAATGATGGAACACTCAAACATGCATTCAACTTCATATTCTTGCTCATACATAGCTTCATATTGCTCTATTTCCATATAATTCATTCAATCAATAACTTGAACATGATAAGCATAACATGACACATGAAACAACCTCATTTAAACACCACAAGGGCACTTATCTTTTGCATTGAACCTCCAAGCAACCGGCTATGGACTGCAACTTTCCACCCAACCATAGATCTCTACCTAGCCTATATTATTTCAGCAATCAGACATCACCCCCGAGATGGGGATATGTATCCACTAAGGAGTTCCTCTCAGGTTCACTCATAGCATGGGTTCACAGTCAATTAGGGAATCCAACCAATAGTGAGCTTAGTCAAGAAAATGGGGAAGGCATGTAAGGTTTTATGGCTTAATAATCTTCCCACAGAGCTATGGGAATATCCCAATGATCTCAAACTGGTCCAAGAACCCCCATCACCCCACTCCCATCCTAGTAAAGGTTACCTCCACTGTTGCACAGTCCCTAGGGAACCATTTTTTCCTAACACTGACCTAGGTGAGTGTGGCTGGTCAAGACTGTTGAATCAAAGCAAATAAACCCTCTCAGGATTTAACAGGAAACCTAAAAACTCTTGGTTCCTTCCCACTTAGGTTTTCTTCTCCCTTTATTTGGATGACAACGCTATCCCGCAACTGGGTTCTCGACCACTACACAGGGTTCTTCCTCGCGGTTTCCTGAGCATCTCACGATCTGCAAATTCGGCTTTCCCAGAACCACGATTTTCTCCCTTGTTTTCTCCTCCGCTCGTACTCCCCTATGTGAATGAATGATATCCTTCCTCAACTATCGGGGTATGGATCTGGATGGGATAATTCCCAAGTGTGGAGTGGCTTAAGGGACAAGCAAAACACAAGGACATACACTACCATACGGATTCACAGGCTTCCCCATACTCCATCGAATTCATGGGTCGCATTTCTCAACCACCTTCTTACAATTGCATTAATTTCAGCATGGTGAGTCAAAAGGGTTCATAGTTGGACATATTGCAGCATGGGTACCAATCCCATAACTCCTCACCTCTCCCTAGTGGATACATAGTTCCCCCTCATTTTGTAGAAGCCATAGCCAGTTCTTGGTATCTTATTACATAGTACTGTTTACAATTATATCATGGCTTAATAGCACATGGATTATTAACTACTTGTCTATGCAATTAAACTTAATCATCCATTAGTGGGGCCTTGGCCTTGAGCTCCACACTAGGGAAAACACACTTGGAACTATTTACATAGCTGCCAAAATAGCCTAAGGTCGGAATGAGGGATATTACATTAGGAGTCTACTATACTTAACAACTTCAAGACCCGATATTATGCAGGCAGTAGTGTTATAGGTCAAATATGCACTTCTCCATTCGTGATCACATTGCTCTGTTGATCACACAAAAGGACACTAAGGATTGAGGAGCTAGGTTGACCTGGATGACTTATTGACTGGAACTACTCTCTTCAGCTAAGAAACTTACTGTTTCTACTTATTTCATCACATGTACACTACTCTCTGTATAGAAAACCAAGATACACCTTGAAAAGATACTCTACTTTTCTCAAGGACAACCAGCGTACACCTTAAAAATGTTGCAAATGCTTGTTGTAAAGCACAAAAGTTGCTTACTGTACACCACTATGGTTATATGAAACCCACGTACATATTAATATGAAGTCAAAAATATATTAAGATTACGAATTGGGATTATTTGAAGTTGGTTCTTCAACTTCCGCAACCTCCCAATTCAACCACCTCTCAAATCCAACTGCCTACCTTGTCCCATAAATACAAGGAGGATCATTGAGAGAGGGACCTTAGAAGAAAGGCTTGAAGTGTTGTTACGCTAGAGGAATTCCCAAGTCATTGTGAAGAGCAGGAGCCTAGGACTCAATTGCAGAAGCATCTTGACACGTCGGGTATATTTGTACTGATTCATGTTTCTTTGACAATAAAAAGGGGGAAATACCTTTCCTGTCCCAAATTGAATGTCTATTGGATTGTATGTTCAATTGGTTTAGTATCTGATTGTTGTTGATGTTTGATTACTTTCAATATTCATCATATTTATTACAGTCAAGATACGCTGAGGAAGGTTTCCTTTGTGCTGCAGGTTCATCATAGCAAGAGATCAAGCGGAAGAGCAAGCGAAATCTAGGACCAGCCGTTGATTAAAGGTACATCTTTCGATATCTTGATCTCTTTCATTTGTAGGAACTAAATGAAATGCAATGAATGTATTTACCTGTCAACCCCTCCCAAGTTGGTAGTTTCTCTCCTCACTATAATGTAATAATCCTGAACAACAGACTGGCGACTCCGCTAGGGAGTAACCGATAGTTTTTCTTCTCTAGGAGACCTAGTTTAGGGTTTCTTCTAGTCCATTTTTCAGTTTTTGATTCTCTAAGAGGTCTTATAGGTCTTTGTTACATGATCTTTATATCCTCACTCATCCGATCCACTGCTGCAAATCCTTTTTGTTTGCTTCTGATCCTTGTACGCTGGTTTACCCTACCTACAGTGGCATTTTTTACCTGATGAACGCTGCTTTGTCCATTACACAGTAGCGTTTCTATCATAGTATATGCTGGTTTATTCATTGCACAGTTGTGTATTTTCCTACAACTTTCAATTATCTTTTAGGATTTGATTTCCAGTTTTTTGGGTTCACTTCTAGCCTGTTGCTTTGCCTCCTTGATTGACTCCTAAGACTTCCATGTCTCTTTTGAGTCTTGTTTGCCTCTCTTGAGTTTTTTAGTTTGCTTTTTCTTGCTTGAGTACTTGTTTAAGTGTCTTTACTTCTTTCTAGCTCTTTTTGAAGTTCGTGCACTATTCTCTTTTGGACATAGCTGCACACGTTTACCCTAGTTTCTTGTTGCAGTCATACAGACCTGCGTTCTTAACGTTTGTTGTTTGTGGAAACATTATCACACTTTCACTGTGTCTTATCATTCCCATTAGGGTTTGACCTCAAGTTTGAGTCCTTAGGGTTGCTTTCGAAAGGTTGCTCGGTTTAGATACTTTATGATTGTCTTTTTTAGTTCAATCCAAGTGAGTCAAATCTTTATAGTTATCTTTCTTTTGAGTCCATGTGTTGGTAAGCTCATTCTTGGTTCACTTGCCTACTCGTTTGCTTAGATTAGTGTTTTCTTATGGTTTTGGTGCTTAGGAGAAACCTTTTTAGGTCTGCCTTCCGTTACGAGCGTCTCTTTTCCCTGTTTCTTTTACACTTTGTTTCCAAGCCTAAAGTTTTTTCTTTTCTGAAACAACTTGGTAGTTTGAGTCTTCCTCGAATCTCTTGATTCGTTTGTTTTGAGCCATTTAGGTGTTTGTCTTACTCCCACTTTACATTTAGGTCTTACTTGCTCTTGTACAAGTTCTCTTTCTTTTACAATTATCAGAAAAGACAAAAAATTGTTTAAGTAGCTTAGTAGTAAGATCTATCATTATTCTAAGGTAGCATAGTTTGCTTTGAAATATTAAAAGAAAATACAAAAAGAAGTTTGATTTTAGGATTGCCTAGTTTTCGATTTTTGAAAGAATATAAATGGAAAAGAGAAAAAGTTTTTGTGAATTTGAAATCATTACTTTACATGCACTTTACTTTCATACAAACCATTCCACACACCGCACTATCCTTCTTGAGTAACAAGTAGCCCTTAAAAAGAAATATTAATAAAATTAACTAGCAACATTTTTTTTTTAGGTATACACATCATCAACTAGCTTAGGCTAGAGTTTTGAGTTTAAATCACCTTAAACTACTCGAAACTGGTTTCATTACTCAACAATCGTAGTACGAATTTCTATCAGGTAAATCCATCTCTATCAAATAGTCTTGGGATGCTCTACTCAAACCAGAGTTAATCACGAGGCCATGGTCGATTGGAACTGTTGAGGATATCCCCTCACTTTCCTCTCAACCATAAACCAGAGTTGATTCACGTATGGGGGTCCTTTCAGACTCCAGGCTTTGCTACCCTGCCCATGTGTTTCGACTAGGCTGACGACTATCCCCCCAGGTTATTTCGTATTGATGGTAGCCTTAGTGTTAGACCTTTAGGGCTCTACACAAGTAGGGTGGGCGGTTATTCCCACTTCACCTCGAACATACGTGGAAGGTAACCCTTTGGCAGTAATCCCAGGAGGGCAGTTTGGTGATTCAAGCACTTGCACCCAGAGGACCTCCGGAGGACGCCACGTAACTTATCGTCGATACTCTGTTAGTCTGTTCTAGACCCTGATCATCCCAGAATTGCTTCCGAGAGTATTTTCCATTGTTTGCATGGTTTGATTACTTAGGAAATTTTTTAGTGGTATGTTGTTTGCTCCTTAGTTATAGTGGCCATTAGGTTTTTTACTTAGTCTACTTTTTTATAGTTGTGGAGGACCAACATCTTCATCGGTCTCGGAGGTTACAAAACCTTCCCCCACCCATAGTGGAGCCTCCACCACCACCGCGACGCCGAAGGACAGATTCTCGTGGTTCTTTTGAACTTACGGGAAACACAGAGGTTCTTGGAGAACCACAACCCAGAACCCCGGATCGACAAGTCTTTGATACTGTCGAGGTTGAGGACCTAACTTCTAGAGAGTTCAGTACTCCTTTCAACCCTCCTCTTATTGGACCCAACGATCTCCTTCTGGTACCTTTAGGTTTTCAACAACCTGAGTATAGTGCTTACTTTTTTACACTGGGTTATACTATGACCAACCCAGGAGACGAGCAGGGGGTTCCACAAACTCCCACAACTTCTATGGCTGCAAGGATTGTTAATCCTTCTTTCACAAACACTGCCACACCGAGTTCGTTGCAGACTGCTTCTGCTTCAACTCCGTCCTTTAGTTTTAATGCTGATACTCTAGGCTTGCCGAGCTTATTAGCTTCGATATCTACCTCAGTTTTTACCCCAACTTTTGGACCAAACAATGTCCCTTTTTCAGGGATACCCACAGTGAATTTCACTCAGTCTTCTGCTACACAACAATTCCAGGGTGTAACTCAAGCTGTTGCCTCCACTTCCGCTGTAGGATCGATTCCCTCTACATCTATGCCTGTCATGGGTACCATGATTGCACCGTCTGTTACGACCACACCTGTTTTCAACCCCTATGCAGGTTACAATGTGAATCCATTGAACATACCCGCAGGGAGTATGCCTTTCTCTTTGTTTTCTAGAGGATGGGGTAGTATGTTTAACCAACAGTATGGTGGGGCTAACACCCAAACACAATGGACAAACACATAGGGAAGTAATCCACTTTCTTTTGGGTGGAGCAATTTCAATCCTTTCGTTTCAAAACCGATGGATGGGGGCAACCCCAACCAACAGTACACGAACCAGGCAATGGGTAGTTTCCAATACCAGGTTCCTGTCTATCAAATGCCATCGGCTCAACCCCGTTTACCTTTTCTGGCAACTTTGAACTTGCTAGATCTTTCAAAGCTTACAAACAACCCCATGCATCATGACCCTGCATGGCCACCCGTTCCCACTAAGTTTCCCTCATACATACCAAAGTTTGAAGGTAAGACTGGTGAGGACCTCGGTGACCATGTTACGACATTTCATCTCTGGTGCTCCTCAAATTCGTCGAATGATGATTCCATAAGGTTAAGTATATTTCAAAGAACCTTGACAAGTGTCGCAGCCAAATGGTATATCGAATTTCCTGCAGCTTCCTATGGCACCTTTCGGGATCTTGCAATTGTTTTCCTGAACCACTTTCAACTTCTCATATGGTACGATGTCGGAAAAGACCTTCCGTCGACCTTTCGACAGAACAAATCCACTCATCTATCTGATCATATTCAAGAGTGGCGAAGGCGAAAGAGGCTCATCAAAAACGACATACCCCAACATTCTTATTAGAATGGTACCTTAAATCTCTTCTTCCTTATATTTCTAAGGAAGTTGCCACTTCATGGGTGTCCTCCGAAGAGGAAGCCATTTTGAGAACCCAGCAACTGGACTTGGTCTATGCTTAGTCTGGGATTTTATACGAAATTATTCCTGATGCGCCGAGGTTTAATATAGACTTAGGTAAACCTAAACCTAGACCACATGTTGATGGCATTGTGGTTTCAGTCGACTCTGCAGCGTTTGATGCCTTAACAAAGCAGGTTCATACCTTGTCAGTCAAACTATCTGCTGCAGAAGAAACTTTTGTTGCATCCTCCCCTTCAACTACAGAATCTTTATAGTAGGTGCAGACAAACCAAAAGAGCTCTCTGCAGCCCAACAACAAAAGAAAGGGAAAGAAAGGGGAGGGAAACCAAAAAAAGCCCAGAAACACACAAAATGCCGAGGAGGGTAAAAAGGAAACAAGGAAGGTCAAGTTATCTTGCAAGCTATGTCAAGAGGACCACCTTACCCATCAATGCCCTCTAATGGAAGAAGCCCAGAAGCTGATCCGTGAAAAGAAACCAGCTATATTAAAAGTCCCTTTCCCTCACGGACAGAGTTCAGCTTCTAGCAGCTCTAGTGCTGTGGGCACCACTCGTGCCACCTCAATTGATCAGTCATTCATTAATATGGTTAATTTAAATGCTCTATTGCAAACTCGAACAAGAAATTATACCCCGGATCCACAGTAGAAGGATGTTCCTGAATCCGCTACTCCTCTTCACATACCAGTGGAGACACTGCCGAAGATACCGAAAGGTGTCTACAAACGAGCTGTGCACAACCCCAACGCGTGGGTTTCCCCCAACTACAATGTTGTGGAGGATTTATCCCAAACCCCCTATGCCATGTCTACTTTGGAGGTACTGCAAAGTTTCCCATTGCAACGTAGTTCACTCCTCGCAGCGATTGGGAGTGTTGACTCATCCACCATGCTTGCGCATTTTGATATGAAAGATATCAAGTACCGGTTTTTGTACCACGTCACTCTCCAGATAGAGGTCGTCCATGGTCCCATGGCCATTCAACGAGCTATTTTCGATGAGGGTGCGTCCACGTGCGTAATGTCTATTTCTTGTTGGAAGGCTTTAGATGAACCTGAGCTAGCCCCCTCTAATACGGTACTTACCGCCTTTGATGGAAGATCTTTCTGTCCACATGGAGTCTTACCATCATTTGATGTTGAACTTGCATGCAAACTAGTATCAGTAGAGGTTGAAGTTCTGGATGCTCCACTCGATTATAACTTGTTGTTGGGTAGGAGATGGACATATGCCATGCAGGCAGTGCCATCAACTGTCTTCCGGGTCATAATGTTCCCTCACAAAGGCAATATCGTCACAGTTGATCAACTTTCATTCTCCCGGAAGACCAACCAGACTTCATCAAATTCAACTATCCCGTTGGTTGATCAGTCCTTCCCAGGGTCATTAATAGGCAATTTTTATCTACCTTCTCCCATTAATTTTATTGGTTCTGAAGAATGATCCTTGCCTGAGACTTCCACAGTCAATTTAACGACAGATCCGTGGATCCTCCCTACTGAATCAGAACCAGTTGTGCTTGTATCCGTTGCAGAGGTAACTTACTTGGATTCACAACAAACTGCAACAGAACATATCATGACTCCGTTGGTCTCTGCTGAGTCAGAAATGGACTATGCCCCTGCATGGTTAGTGGATTCTACCCACTCTCCTGATTGTTTAGGCACGGTTTTTCCTTCTGACGAAACGTTTTTGGAAGCTATCATAGGCCTGGACCACCCTCAAGAAAATATACACCCCAGGTCCTATTTACATCCCATTCTAACTTGATAGAGAGAGGTGAGTTCTCTCCGAGACCCGGTGAGAATGTTGATTTTTCCTCTATCCCTTCCACCTCACAAGTTGTTTTTGCCGAAGGGAATAGGGCGAATACATCGAGAACCATCCCGATCAACATTTCCACTGAACCTGGAGTCACAGAAAATATTTTTATTGGAGCAGACTGTTATCTTGATGAGATCATTCCGTATACCAATGTTTTTAATGATTTCTATGACATCTTTGCCTGGTCTCATGAAGAGATCCCATGCATTGACCCTACTTGAAGAAGTACTACGCTTAGGCATCTGTGCTTTTTCATGTATTATAGCTGTAATTTTTGTAGAGTTAGATTTTTTTATGGTTTGTAGTTACTCTGTTTGTTGACAGTTACTAACTGGATTGTTGAGATCCTATGCTTTGGCAGGTCATGAACCCACGATCCTAGAAGCTGTCTTTTAAGTCATTTTAAGCTCTTGTTTTGACTATTGAAAAACTAAATAAGATTGCCGAGCAAACTTGGTCCTTTCAAGCTCGTTAAAGGAATTGAAGGTCCATCTGCTTAAGTATAAGTTTAACCCTTTTCCGTACTTTTGCGGATTGTTGTAGAAATTTCTTCCTACAAATAGGTAGAAACTCTCTTAGGTTAAAGTAGACTTTAATTGACTCTAAACTAAGACAAAAAGATAACAAATGCTACCTTGAATTCCTAGATCTAAACAAACATTTCAAGATTATATTGCTGAAAGAAATGGAAGAGATCTAACTGACCTTCGATTCAATTGCTTGTCCTAGCAGTTGCTCCAATATCCAAGTCCTCACGAATGAACCTGTTAGAATGAAACCAAGATACAAGCATATACAATTCTCTAGCAACTTGAAATATGAGTTAGAATCTAAATCTATAACAGATACAAATCATATGATTGAAACAAGATCAACATACATGATTTGGGAAACAAGACAAGTTATGTTTTATTACCAACTTGAAGTCACTTACAATGGTTGCTTGATGTCCAAGCCAACTCCCAGCTCCAAGTGCTTTCTCCTCTATCTATCTCCACAAATATTCAAGATCATAAGTTTGATGTCTCCAAGAGTCCTCCCTTTTGCTCATGGAAGGCCTCTCTCTTATAGTGTGTAGTAGGGTTAACCAACAAGAGAGAAGGATGGATCTTGGGAGTGTTTAGTGGATCAGGCCCACTAATCTGAGAAAGTGAGTTAGGATCGAATCAGGGATACCAATCCTCAAACATCTCTTGAAAATCAAGATCCCACAAGCCATGGCAAAAAGGCTAAAAAATGAGTACCGTGCCCCTTCAACTGAGCATAGCGTTGTAGTACCGCGTGGCAGAGAAGAAGCATAGCGCGGTAGTGGGGAATACCGCTCCCTCAAGGCTGAGCAAGGAGCGATAGTGTAGGTATATGAAGTCTCAGGTGGGTTGATTCTTGACAGGATAGGTTTGTCTTCAAGGATCATTCATCATATTTCTCTTCTGGGAGTTTTAAGCAGTAGGGGAAGTGTCATCAACTATTTTTATGGTGACGATGCGACACTGTGAAATATGGAGGTATAACAGCGGATTACTTACGAAAAAGGAATACTCTAGTCATACATGGCTAGAATATTTCTTCTCTCATTGTTTTAAACTTTTTCGAGGGAAGAGACTAACTGTACAAAAAAGGACTTTTGGAGCCTTCTTTAGGGTTTTCAGGATCTCGAAACATGAAAACACCAAGCGAGCACTCACCTATTCGGGCTCAATGTGAAATCCACAAGAGGGTACATAGAGGATTGTTTAAGTTTTTCAGACTCTATAAACAAGAAAACGCCAGTGAGCATATACCAACCCAGGCTCGATACTAAAATCCATGGGTAGGTGTATGGAGTTATTGTTTAAGTTTTTCAAACTTCTTAAAATTGAAAACACCGGCGAGCAAGAACATATCTCAGCTCGATATTAAAATCCAAAGATCAGTATTATAGAGTATTCTTCTATCTCTTCTTCGAACTCTGTAAACAATGAAGAAGGTCCTGAGTCTTCCTCCCATGGGCTCATTAAACTTTTTACATGGTTGGATCTATTGAGTTTTCTTTCTTTCTTGGACTCATTAAAACAACAAGAAGGACATTCTTTTACCAAAAAGAATAAGGGATAAGAAGGGTATATCACATCTTTTTCAATTTCAAAGGCAGTTAAGTCAGTCATGTCCTTGAACACGGCACCTACTTGAGTCTTTCATGTTAGTTGGGTTTTAGTTTTTGACCTTAGGATGAACCTGATCTCCAAGTTTTTTACTCCATCGGTTGGTTATTCTTCCAACCATATGGACGGTCTGTTAATGTCTCCTACAGTGTAGGATTATATCACTTCCCCTTCATGTTAAAATATGCCTAATTCACTTTGTGTCGTGCTCACTGTTCAAGGATATAACCTGTGTCGGCCATTCTGCAGTTTACCTTGACTTCATGTGTCGGCCATCTTGGTGTCAGTTTTTTTCATCTTGTTACTTGTCCTACTCCAAATATGTTCATACATTTGGGTGTTCCTCGTGTTGCATGATGGAGGATGCATTAAGGCCTCCCTTCCAATGGACTTCTTCCCATTGACTTCAGCTCATTATGCTCTGGGAATAAATTTTAGAGTTTCGGTTAGTACCTTGGGGATTGCAATCATCAGTGGCAGTTTCCCTCGTTGTTGAATAATGAGAATACATCAATGTCTCTTATTCGACAGGTTCCTCAAGTGTTCGACTTCAATTCCACTTATTCACACTTGTTGGATCGTACTAGGTACGTTGGGCCCCATTATCATTATCGATGGAAGTCCTTGCATTTGTTAACGGTATACATCAATGACCCGTAATCAAACAATTCCTCCCATGTTCCACTTCAGCTCATTTATTCACATGGTTAGGGTTTGTACCTTGGGTTGTTTGGATGAAGACCTTGGGATTCTGATAGCATCACCCTATTTATGTTATCACCCAAGATGCGCAAGACTGAGCCTTACTCATTTTGGCTCTTCATGAGACATAGATCTAGTTTGTTGTTATGGCTATGATCTCTCATTTTGACATGGATCCATGATTTTATTTCAGTGGCCATGATATATATACATCTCCTAGTTATGTATCGGAGATCATGTTGTATCATGCTACACATCTATATGATGTCAATATTGTAATTGCTCGCTGACCTTGATCATTGTTTCAGGTACTTTTGTGACTGGGTTCTGTGGTTTCTTGCTCCTCCTCTAACTTGGAATTATAATGTATTTCGGCCATTGTTTCCCTTTGAACTCACACATTAGAGGGCATCTGTTATAGGTCAAATCTGCACTTCTCCATCCGTGATCACATTGCTTTGTTGATCACACAAAAGGACACTAAGGATTGAGGAACTAGGTTGACCTGGATGACTTATTGACTGGAACTACTCTCTTCAGATGAGAAACTTACTGTTTCTACTGATTTCATCACATGTATTCTACTCTCTGTATAGAAAACCAACATACACCTTGAAAATATACTCTACTTTTCTCAAGGACAACCAGCGTACACCTTAAAAATGTTGCAAACGCTTGTTGTAAAGCACAAAAGTTGCTTATTGTACGCCACTCTGGTTATATGAAACATGCATACATCTTAAGAAGAAGTCAAAAATATATTAATATTATGAATTGGGATTAGTTGAAGTTGGTTCTGCAACTTCCCTAACCTCCCAATTCAACCACCTCTCGAATCCGACTGCCTACCTTGTCCCATAAATACAAGGAGGATCCATGATAGAGGGACCTTAGAATAAAGGATTGAAGTGTTGTTACGCTGGAGGAATTCCCAAGTCATTGTGAAGAGCAAGAGCCTAGGACTCGGTTGCAGAAGCATCTTGACATGTCAGGTATATTTGTATCGATTCATGTTTCTTTGACAATAAAAAGGTGGAAATACCCTTCCTATCCCAAATCGAATGTCTATTGGATTGTATGTTCATTTGGTTTAGCATCTGATTGTTGTTGATGTTTGATTACTTTCAATATTCATCATATTTATTACAGTCAAGATACATTGAGGAAGGTTTCCTTTATGTTGCAGGTTCATCATAGCGGGAGATCAAGCGAAATCTAGGACCAGTCGTCGATTAAAGGTACATCTTTCGATATCTTGATCTCTTTCATTTGTAGGAACTAAATGCAATGCAATGAATGTATTTACCTATCAACCCCGCCCAAGTTGGTAGTGTCTCTCCTCACTATAAGGTAATAATCGTGAACAACAAGTAGGAATGGTCACGAGATTTCAATATGCACCAAAGGAGACACATGTGCAAGCAGTAAATATGATATTCATAAATCTAAAGGGAACTTTGGATTTTGGTTTGTGGTATCCTAGGAGTAAAAACTTCACACTGAGCATACATAAATGCAGATTGGGAAGGAGTCATTGATGATAGGAAAAGCACCAGTGGAAATGCATTCTTTCTAGGATATTGTCTGGTATCATTGTCAAGCACGAAGCAACCCTGAATTTGTCTCTCTACAGCAGAAGCAAAGTACACCGCAACTTCAACTTGTTGTACACAAGTTCTCTGGATGAAAGAAAATTAAAAGACATCAAGGTGGAATATAATCAACTGATTGCTATTTTCCGTGATAAAACAAGTGCCATCAATATCTATAAGAATCTGGTCATGCACTAAAAAACAAAGCATATTCCAATCAAGTATCATTTATCAGAGAACAAGTAGCAGAGAAGAATGTCAGGCTAGAATACATTGCCGCCAAAGAACAGGTAGCCAACATTTTCACCAAACCTCTTCCTAGAGAAATGTTTGAATATCTAAGATAGAAGTTGGGAGTGGTACCTTCTTCAACTCTGTGAAGGAAGCATGAGTCCGGGTGGGAACACTATATATTTTTTTTCCATTGATGTCAATTGGGGAGAGAATACTAGTAAAACAAAGTGCAATTCAAAGAGCATGAAGATAGGGGGAGTGCTCAAAGGACTACAAGAAAGAATATAGTATAGTCACAGGGGGAGAAATATTGTATTAAGTTGCCATCAATGAAAAAGAGGGAGATTGTTGAATATTTGGTTGTCATTGATGTCAGCCTTAGTAAAGGATGTTGAAGTGGTTTGATGATGACAACCTTAGTAAAACTATTTGAAGCCTTGAAGAACAAAATGTATCAATGTATTGATGTCAACATTAACCATGAAGAACCTTGAAGTAGAAATGCATGAAGAAACAATGGGTTGAAGGGTCATATGAAGCAACGTTGAAGAATGAAGCAATGATAAAGAATGGAAACATATATAATGAAGAAACAATGTTGAAGCAATGCTAAAATTGATTGAAGTAAAGTGCGACAAAGTTGAAATTTGAAGTTATCAAGGGGAAACACAAGTTGGCTCTCCTCACATCATGCAAATAGGCCCAAATATTGCCCCACACGATAACCAACGAGTCATCTCATAAAATGAAACAAATTAATTCTCAAAACGCTAAGGTGAACAATATAAATACAAACTAGCTCAACCCTTTTGAAATATTTTCCGTGGGTGGTGTAGAGGTCTAAGATACGACGAGAAAAGTACTCAATTAATCATGAAATCCAATGAATACAAATATAGGATCTAATCATCTCTTTGTAAAATTATGAGGTTTACATTTTCATTGATCTCTGAGATTATAGGGATATGAATTGCTAACTTTGGGTATTTTCGTTGAGGTATTGTGGTAGCCTCTAGGGCATATATTTTTGAGGTAGGTGTATTTCACAATGATATGAAATATAATATTGCATGGGTGTTTTCATTCTAGTATTGATCTGATATTGTTGAATATCTTGGTGGGAACTGAAATAGCATGCAATCAATTCGTGCACAAATTCTGATGTGCTCGACATGAGGCAATTAGTAATGAAGTTATGGATTTAACAGTGACTAAAATTGTCCTTTGAATACAAGTTATAGGAAATGATTAAGATAATGAGTTGATGATGAAGTAAAAGCTACAAGGTTTTGGTTGGTACAGGAATTGAAGCGAGCTACATGAGTTTTGGTGTTATAAGAACTGAAGAGAGCTATAGGAACAAGGTTTTTGGTATCACAAGAATTCAAGTGACGGAACAGAGGAGGATTATAGGATCTACAGATTGTCACCAAAACTGAAAAAAGTGTTAAAAAATCACTATATTTCTTGTAGGTTGGCTCCTATAGAATATATTACATTGAGTTGGAGCTCAGGTTTTGGGGATTGGTGTCCCCTGTTGTAATGTCCTTAGTTTTGACCCTTGATATAAACTATGTAAATGATTTAATATTGTTGACGTAATTGATGGAACATGGTGAGGATCTCAAGGAAAAGGCCCTACCATGGATTCTCCGATTGTATATGGTTAGTGAAATATGTACTTGTCAAGTGAAATATCATTGTAATATGATGTACATGTGCATGATAATAATAAACATGTCCATAGATGATTGTTCAAGGCAATGAGAGAAAGGGGAATGATCATACCAAGGTTAGGGAGGGACACGTTGAAGTCTAAAGGTGAGTGCCAAGTGTCCTAGATATGATTTATGAGCCATCAACTATCAAGTTGACTCATATGCCCCAATCATTTAATGCTTCCAAGAGGAAGGTAGTTGATACAATTATTGTCTTGGGGAAAGGAAGGCATGGGTTTGAGTTCCCTTGTGACATAGTACTGTTAGTAACCCTATAGAACTGGGATGCGAGTTTCGAATTGGGTAAGAAACCAATTGAATTGATGTAATTCTTAAATTTACTGTTAGTTGGGGGTGGTGCAATAACCTATTAGTGATTCAGTCAGTCATCCTATCAGTGAGACCATCAACCAATTAATGAGTTTACGTGGTTAAGTAACTCAGTCCTTCATGGGTGTATCTATCTTTCCCTATATTGAGTGCAATTAATTGTTATCCATCCATCGACAACCACTTATACTATGAAACGAGAACTATATACTATGAACGAGAACTCTAGCCATAAAAACGATGATTTTTGCAAAAAAAACACCAAAAACACCCCCCAAATAGAAAAGTGTTGATACCAGTATACACGTTTTTTTTTTTAGGGTAAAAAATAGAGACATGGACTAAACATCCCATATTGTTGTTTAACAAAACTTTAAAATCAACCTTAAATTGGAAAAAAAGAAAAATTCTTGAAGAGATAAATTACAACTTTCTGGAAAATTGCATATTAAAGAAAAAATAAATTTCTCTAATAATTTCACCATTATAACCATATAGAAACAAAGAAATTATGATGCGATTCATAATGAGATAATATATTAGACCATACAAGAACAAATGGTTCATATAAATATTCAAAAACTCCTCTAGAGTTTCAATTACAAAAATCATACTAGTAAAAAGCATCTAACTGCCTCTTCAAATTCATCAATGGATTATGACACCCCATCATCAAAAACTGTTAGGAATTATGATCCAAAAATGTAATAAATAGAAGTTTAGTTTAATAAATGTAAAAGGGCATCTACACACTCACGTGATTATGTGATTGGAATGCAGCAAAAAGGGTGTTAAGATATCTTCAAGGAACAAAGGATTTTGGACTTGAGTTTAAAAGAAACAAAAATTTCAAGCTTGTTGGCTATTCAGATGCGGATTTTGCTAGAGATGTTGATGACAGGGCATCTACTTCAGGTTACTTAATGAATATGGGATCAGCTTCAGTGGCATGGAGTTGTAAAAAGCAGGATACAATTGCAAATTCTACAGCAGAAGCAGAATATATTTCAGCTTGGGAAGCTGCTTGTGA
The DNA here is from genome assembly GCA_027924585.1 of Larix kaempferi. Lineage (NCBI taxonomy): Eukaryota > Viridiplantae > Streptophyta > Pinopsida > Pinales > Pinaceae > Larix > Larix kaempferi. The sequence goes on from BSBM01000264.1 coordinate 9,490,598, forward strand.
GATAGTTTGGTTAAGAAGGATTTTGCAAGACCTCAAAGTTGATCAGAAAGAAGCAACTTCATTATTTATTGATAATCAGTCAGCAATCAAGTTAGCCAAAAATCCTGTTTTTCATTCAAAAACTAAGCATGTGGATACTAAGTATCATTACATTCGGGCTCTCGTCGTCAAACAAATCATCAAGCCAAAGTATTGTCCATCAGAAGATCAAACTGCAGATATTTTTACAAAATCTCTTGGAAGGGTCAAATTTGATAAGTTTAGAAATGAACTTGGTATTTGTTCAAAAGAATTTTTGGATCAAAGGGGGGATTGTTAGGAATTATGATCCAAAAATGTAATAAATAGAAGTTTAGTTTAATAAATGTAAAAGGGCATCTACACACTCACGTGATTATGTGAGGTGTCCCTTAGTTAGTTTTGGTAACGGTAAATTAGTTGTTACTCTTTGGATATTTAAATCCATCGAGTTTTCCATGTGAGGTAATCTTTCGGGATTTAGCCCTCACATCTCTGTGATGTAATTATTTTCCTTCTTCATTAATAAAGTTATGTGTCTGAGGACACTTTGTCAAAAACTCCTGTAGAGTTTCAATTACAAAAATCATACTAATAAAAAGCATCTACACTGCTTCTTCAAATTCATCCATGGATTCTGACACCCCATCAGAATCTACATTTTCTGCAGATGAAGGACTTGATGAAGATGTAGATGACCCATACTCTTCTCTATTATCAATGGGCGCACCATCTGAGTCTACATCTATGCCCATCATTTCAGATGTCATATTCCTTCGGGATCTACGGCTTGGTTTAACAGACTCCCATCTTGCAACTTCTGGCTGTGGTAGCAACCTCTTGATAATCTCTATAGTCTTGGAGCGGAGAGTGTCTTTCTTTGTCAACTTGAAATCATAAACAAGTATATCAACTTCCTCTAATTTCAAGATGTCAATGCGGCGGTGATTTATTTTTTGACCCTTTCTGTTTCTCTTTATGCTTACCTTTTTCTCAACCACCATCTCTGCCTTGTACACACCATCAAATGGGTGTGTATCTGTTGCATAACAATGTACTTCTACTAATACTACTTCTTCATTTTCTTTATTGACCTTCATAGCTTTTGCAATCCAGAATGGATATTGACGTGGATCATCTGTAGCCAAAACTGCAATCATGCAACCCTCCTTGATATCTTGTACTGAGCCCCTGTAAAGGTCTTCCATCTCTCGACGCTTTGCGGATGATCTTCTAGAGCCAATATACATTTCTCTTTCCTCTACTTGAGAAAACTCAACAGCTCGAGGTTCAACATTTGTTACCTCGTTTTCATTTGATAAACTTTGTGGCCAAGCAAATGGAGTCTTCAAAAATATATCTCCATTTGTAGAGTTTGAAATTATGTCACTCTGCTCCATGAAAAAAGACTCCCACCAAACGGAATCAGCAACATCAAAGTACTCATATGTATCTTCAATAGACTTTTTGATTTCTTCCAAGCATTGAGAAGAATCAACATCTCTACTATGTCACCTTGCATTATGAATCTCTGTAGATGATTGCAATAACAATAAATTTGAAGCATACATTTGACGACTTGGGATGAATTTCAAAAATGTCAAACCTGATGAAGGCCCCCATTCTGTGCTAGTTGAGTACTTCTTACCCCACAATAGTGTTTTTCCATCAATCTTTTTTATACGAAATTGATGCTGAAAGATAATGTCATTAAGTTTTTCAATGCACCTTTCCTCACCATGCGATCCAAACAGAAATCTTCGCATGTCAACAGTTTCTTCTAATTTCTGTACAGTAGGCTCTGGATGGTATGCTTTCCCTATAATTTCAATCAACGATGGCAGGCTCCCGACTTTCTTCCTCCTCAATGTCCTTGCAAAATGGCTGAACATTTGATCAATATGATCATGTGTATGCCCAACAAGAAGGAACCCAACTTTTACCTTCTTAAAAATTCCCAATTCCACAAGCATGCTTAGATAACCAAACACAACCTAGTTTTTGTTTTCCCGGCTTGTGTTGTCCAATTGTAGATATAGAACTTCTGGAAGATCACCAGGCCAATGAGTAATGACATGGTGAATTATGCTGATGGTCAAATTTGCATCATTGTGAATATTTGGAGCTGTAAAGTAAACCCTTGGAATCATTTCACCATTAAAAACCATACACCCAACCAAGTGAAACTGAATAAAATTCTCCTCCTTTAAATTCTTTGGCACACAGACAAAATGTGGCAAGAGTGTTTTTTCTGATCCATGCCATCAATTATCAAACCCATATACTTATGTGGAGCATCGTAACACTTCTTGCGATGTTTATACAATTTTTGCCGTTCATTTGATTGTTGATTGCGATGTTCTTGCAGTGCATTGATTATGGAATTTACAAACAACATAACAAAAAAATATTGTTAACTAGATTCAATAATTGACATTTATCTATTTGTTTTTTTTGTTTTGTAAACATACCTCTTTCTATCCCCTCTGATCTATCCCTTCTTTCTTTAAGAGAAGCACATGTACTGCAGACCCCCATCCTTGACCTCTTTGGAATGCGGACATTGTTGAACTTCTTTTTCCATACTCTTGTGAAATATGCATATCTGATGAAGTTGTCATTTCCTTGACCACCTTGAACATAATCCTTGTATAAGTTGTAGATTTCCTGCCTTGTGAAATTATCTGGAATGTGTATTGTTTCTCTATTTGGCATACTCTCTCCATGCTTGGAAAAGAAATCATGCATCCATGATATTGCAATGTGTGTTGATGGCCCGGTGATTCGTCCTTGATAATCGTCAATGTAAAATGTAGGATCATTTTCTAGTCTTGTTTGGATTCTTGATAATCGAAGATTACCAATTGAGTGAATCCGTTTGAATGCCTTTCTACAAAGCATAATTCTTCCAACGCGATAATCATAGCCTGTCCTGGTAGAAATCATGCACCCCACTAAATATGAATTTTGCATGCTTTTGTTCATTGAAAGATACATCTTCCTTCTCTCCAAGACATAATTGTAGCCTAAACTTTTCAAACAACTTTTGTGGCAACACTCACTTGAAATCAAATGAGTAATGGAACTTGGACTTGTGAGCAATTCTTTCCTAGACCTTGTATAACTGGAATGCTTTGGATTGACATAAAAAGGTCTAGTCCTACACTTAATCCTGCTCTGCATTGGATTCTGTCGCTGGATCTCCTGGACCATTATGTCTGCAACAACATCCTCAGCAGGATGATTGTTTTCATTGTGATGCATATGACCCCCCTCATTGAAAATTTCATCCCCAAATTCATTATGAAAATTATTGTCATGATCACTTGCTGCCAGATCAATGTGACCATCAACATTATTTGTGCCACTAAATTCTTCACTGAAAGGAGAATCACTGTCTTCATCATTGGTGGCTTCATCATCAACAGAATGATCATCGGTGCCATTGAAATCCTCGCTCGGAGAGAAATCATCATCGGTTCCATTGAAATCTTCACTCGAAGAAAAATCATCATCAGTGCCATTAAAATCCTCGCTTGGATGATAGTCACCATCGTTGCCATTGAAATCCTCGCTTAAAGGTAAGTCACCATCGTTTCCATTGAAATCCTCGCTTGGAGGTAACTCAGCATCGGTGCCATTGAAATCCTCGCTTGGAGGAAACTCATCATCCGTTCCATTGAAATCCTCGCTTGGAGGAAACTCGTCATCCGTTCCATTGAAATCCTCGCTTGGAGGAAACTCGTCATCCGTTCCATTGAAATCCTCGCTTGGAGGAAAGTCATCATTTCTTCCATTGAAATCCTCGCTTTGAGGAAAATCATTTTCACTATTATTGATGTCTTCTTCCTCACCAGAATCATCATCCGTCTCATTAAAATCCTCACTGGGACGAATATCATCATCAATCCCACAAAAATCCTCGTTGGGAGAAAATCTTTGCTTGAAGGAAAATCATCGTTGGTGCCTTGAAAATCCTCGCTTTCAGGTAAATCATCATTGGTGACTTGAAAATCCTCGCTGGGAGGAAAATTGTCATCATATTGTTTGTTGTCTTTAAGATCCCCACTTGGAGGAAACTCTTCATCATCATCACATTCTTTCTCTTCATTACTAATGTCTTCAAAATATTCATAACTAGGAAGTTCTCGAATAACATGCTTGATTACATTGCTTGCACTGCCAATATCTTGGCTAGATGAACTGTACATTTCTTCATTAACATTGGAATTTTCTTCAGATGAGTCCATGACTTCTCACTAAAAGATAGAATTATAGAAAACTCTGTATCACACAACTGCAAAGAAATTTTACCACAGTCCTCACCAAAAAGTAGAATGGTGCAACTGTCGACCGACAATCTTATAGCTATGAGAACGAAAATATCCCTCCAAAAATTCCCTCCAAAATTTTCGTTCAAAATTTTCCCTCCAAAATTTCCCTGCAAAATTAAAGCGCACATTCATATGATATTAAAAGAATTGAAATAATATAATAACTAATTACATATTTCTATCCAGACATTTAAGACTAATAAAATTTCTCACAGTATTTTTTATTCACAATTTCTAACAAAACAATGATTATTTTCATTTTTTTTACCCAACATTCATAATATTAGTAATTATTTAATTTTAACCTATCTTATATAAATTTAATAATAATGCTGTAACTACTTTCCTTTTTTATCCCACATTGGTAAAAAGGTAATGTTAAATTTACTCTACGCTAAATAAACATTTTAAATTTCCTACTATTCATCATCTATTTATCCCACATTGGTAATGAAAATAATGTTAAACTAACTCTACGCTAAATAAACATTTTAGATTTCCTACTATTCATCATCTATTTGGGAGCAATTTAGTAACACTTGCAAGGTTAGTAATTATTTTATTTTTTTATTAATTTAGTAATGATTGTTTTATGGATTTATTAATTTAGTAATGTGTTTTATTGCTTTATTCTTTTACATTTTTGTTTTTTTAACATTCTTAAGAATGGAAAAATTAAACCTAATCTATCTTATTAATACAGGATTGTTTAGTATTTGGAGCATTTCACGAAGATTTTCAGGAAGAACGGGAAGATTGCAGAGAGGAACTTCTAGCACATTCAACAGAGGAGGCTCTACCACTTTCCGGGTTAGTTTTATATTTTTTTTAAACGTTTTTTTTTTTTTTAAATTCGTGTATTATTAATCTAGGCTCTACCCATGTTCTAAATTTTTTTTTATTATCAACCTGGACCCCCCCCACACCCTTAAGAATATTAAAAATTAATTAAATTTATTTTTAAAAAAACCCCACCTCCCTCCTCCCGGGCACCCCGCTTGGGCGCCAAAGGGCTGCCCTCTATGCCGGGCGGCCGTGAGGGCCACCCTTTGGCGCCCAAGCAGGCGGAGGTCCGCCCGCTTGGGCACCAAGGGGAGGCCCTCACGGGGGACGACCGTGAGGGCTGCCCCTTGGCGCCCAAGCGGGCGGACGTCCGCTGCTTGGGCGCCAAGGGCCGGAGGCCGGCCCCGAGGGCCGCCCATTGGCGCCCAAGCGGCGGACGTCCGCCGCTTGGGCGCCAATGGGCGGCCCTCGGGGCCGGCCGTCGATGCTGGGCATCGAGGGCCGGCCCCGAGGGCCGCCCATTGGCGCCCAAGCGACAGACATTAGCACCCAAGCGGGCGGACGTCCGCCGCTTGGGCGCCAATGGGCGGCCCTCGGGGCCGGCCCTCGATGCCCAGCATCAAATATGCATCCTCCACCCTTTCATCAGTAAAGAATTAAAAAGTTTATAACTTGGAAAACACATCTCGGCCATTGAATGAAGTTGAATGAAGAAAATGTGATCTATATGTTAGACATGGCAACTATCATTATTTCAAGTTTTAGGTTTATTTACTGTATTTCAAGTTTTGCTTTGTTTCGGATGGTTTGTATTATTCATGTGCATTGTATAGTAAAAATGGAAATAATTCTTAAAGTTAAAGAATTTGCGTTGTAAAAATATTAAACAAATGTTAAATTTAAAATAAATGAAATATTTTAAAAGACATCAAGGTATTATGATAAAAGAATAGGACAAAAGTTAAAATGCATTTAAAAGGACTATTCAATTCCTATATGGAATTAAGGTTATATACTATTACAAACTTATGATTTAGTTAAATCAAATCTATTTTTTAATCGTACATTCATGCAATGTGCCATAATAACAATGCTTATTACCAGTCAACAATTAAATTTTGGATTTTTACATTACGAGATAAAGATCAGGTGCCATAATAACTATGCTTATTACTAGGAAAAATAACGTAGTTATAACGTATGAAGTTATGAAGAAGAAAGTTTTGGCTCTTTTCCATTTGACAAAGGAAAACAGGTTTATTTTACATGCGAAGTCTGGTGAAAACAAAGAATCTCTCTCCCTACCTTACCCTAACATCACTCAGCGTGGCTATGTCTGGACTTGACTTGCATTACGATTCCAAACTGTATACCATCCTTCTCGAGGTGCTGTAGGTACCTTGGAGCTGCTTTCAGCCGAATCCATTTCTTTGGGTCCACTGGAATCTAAATATAAAGAGGCCTGGCTGCATATTTGATGGCTATATGGGACCTATTAGAACCGTATTAATTAAATGGTAATTATGCAATGATTATGTTTTAACATATTAACTAGATTTCACTTGCATAATTATAATGCGCCTTCATGAGGAAGCGTATGTAAATTTTAAATTTAGTATGTTGCTTCATAAATAGGAAATGCAATTGGTTCCGAATAATTGTATTGCTTACGAATGTGATTATATTACTTCCATGTATGGTTTTTTTAATTGGATAACTACCTTTTGGAAAATTTGAATGAGTAGTTAGGCGAAGTAATCGACGTTGAGTTAAATAGGTTTATGTTTTAATTATTGTATTAATTTAATTATACCGTGACATACAGGTAATTATATATGTAATTATATTGTTTCATAATTTATATTATTACCTATGGGTATAGTGTGAAACATAGGAATATAATCATTATCCTAATATATGTCTTGATTTTATTGTGATTAGAACATTATTATAATCATATTGTGAAGTATATGATTATTATATTATAATATGTGGTTATATTATTTCTTTCTTTTTATCATAGCATAATGTTTTTCTATAATTTATTTGTTGATTTATATTATATTGTTGATTTATTTTAAAATTCTACATTTTGGATATAGGTACAATGGCATCAAGGCGGATATCTGTAAATGTTTCTGGATCAAGAGCGGCAATCATTGCATCGAAAAAAACAGTTGAGGCATCTGAGAATGTTGAGACTCAAGAGAGAGTTCTTAGCTTTGAAGAATTAAGAATGAAGAATGCTAGAGAATGGAAACATGCAACAGAAGAAGACAGAACAGAGTATCATTGGCATTTGAAGGAAAAAAATCAAGGAAAACCAGAAAGCATTTTCTTATTTTGTTCTGCAGATCCATATATTCAAGCATATTACAATCTATTGGGATTGCTGAGAGATATATGTGTAGTGCCGAGTACAGATATTGTTTATGCACAGGTGAAACAAGCCAAGACCTTTGCAAAAATCCGATATGCTTTGAAGATTGCAAAATATAATGTTCAAGAAAATTTCACAAATTTTTGTCAAGGGGTCGTGGATGAAATTGAAAGCGGGAGAGTAAGTTTCAATATTGATATTATTTTTAAACTGGTTTTGTTATATCTTGGATATCACAATGTAATAGATTTAATACGATAATGTTTTTATTTTGCAGGATTTTTCCATTTCGATTTCAAAAAAGTTGAATGGAATTTACTATACAGAGGCCAATCCTATGGATGTCATTACTGTCGCTATTCAAAAGGGACTAGAAGTAAGGAAGAAAAAACAAGTGTTAAATGTTCAAACTGAAGAAGTACAAGCAGAAAAAGGAAAGAGCATCCGACAATCAAATCGAGTACCTAGAAGGGTTATATTTAAATCTTCATCTCGCCGAACTGAACATGATGAAATTGTTGCAAATGAGCTTGTTACTCCTGCTAGTAAGAGTAGCAAACAATGTCGTAAAAGAAATATGGTTTATAGTGCCTCGATTCCTGTTGAAGGAATTGTAGATTTAGGAGGAACCCCTTCAAATCAAAAAAGGAGGAGATCTGTTGTTGCTGAAACCAATGTTATTATTGAATCTGAGAGTGAAAATTCTGGTGGCAGTAGGGAAATCATTACTCCAGGTGCTTATTTAGAGTATGGCATTGTCAAGACAACACAAAATGCCATTCGAGATCGATTGCGGAGGGATAAGTCGGTTAACAATGGACATACATTTGAGTTGAATGTGAATCAACTTTATAAACCCACAGAAGGGAAAGATCACTTTAGAATTAGAAAACCACATCCCTTGCATATCCACAACTTAAAAGCATTGATGAGGCACAATCCCTATGCACATGTTGTTGACTACCTAGTCCTTGTTGACCCGGAATTTGTTCCTACTAGAGATGAATTTGATGAAACAAGATGTTTTCATTACAAATATTATGTTCTTGGAGGGAATCATTCTGCAGAGGCAAGAAGAGAGTTGATGCAAGAATATCCCAATAACCCTATTTTTGAAACAGTTAAATGCATCATTTATGTTGGTTTAACAGATGTTGAAGCAAAGTTGTTGGCATGGGATCATAACACAGATAGTGAATATAGGTTGACAATGACATTTGTTCAAAGGGTGATATTTATACACAGTGAATTTGTGCAAATATGTGGTGGGGAAAAATATAGAGTTGATGCAAGTTTTCGGAAACAATGTTGTATGGAAATAGGTCTCCCTATTAAAGATGATATTATGCTACCAAAAAGTTCCAGAGGAAGTGATGCATTCAGAGTTGTAGATTCCTATTTCCAGTTGGCATTTAGAGTTGGGAAAACATGGGATTTGATTGATGAGATATTTAGCTTGTGGGAGAATATTGGCATAAAAAACCAAAAAGTGAAAAAAAGTAGAGTTGTTCCATGGAGCGGTGGTAAGGCAGGTCCTGACGTCAAGAATCTGCCAGAAGACATGACTATTACACCTTGGAGAACAATGCAAGGTGTGAAGGATGAAACATTAATAGCTACAATACTATCACGGGTAAATTCAAGTGAATTATCCATGGAGGAAATGTGCAGCGAACTTGAGAAGTAAGTTGAGCATTTTTTTGAGTTTAACATTTTTGTTATGTTCTAGGTATTCTGTTATATTATTATATATGATTGTAAACATCATTTATTGTTTCATTGTCTAGTCACAAGGTCTACATGAAAATACAAGAGGAGATGGTTAAAATGTTGAGTAAGAAGAGTTGGGATGATGTCAAATGCAACTATCCAGACTCAAGCTCGATAGAAAGTTTACAACAATTTTTTGTTGCATTCAAGAAGGTATGTTGATCTATGATACATCCTATTTTATTTATTTTATAATTCAATTCATTTCTATTTTATTACTTATAGAGATCATTTTCATTTGAAGATGCCAAAGAGGGGTGGAGCTGGAGTACCGGAGTCCTTCAAAATCCATATCCAAAGAGCCAAAATAGAACGACAAAGGAGACAATGTCTTGCAAATCTTGAACTTGATGATACACTTGATCATTATATTTGGAATGGGCTTGACACTGTGCAATATAGAGTCATTTTAGGTGACTATGCAGACATTGCAAATCTTGTTCCTAAAAAGGAGTATGCACTAGTGATTGCAGATATCCCTCATGGATACAATATCCGAAACACTACTTATGATTGTGAGCCTTATACTTACCAATCATTCAGTAAAGTGGTTTCGGGATTTGTAGATGTCACAACATCACCACTATGGAGATTTGTTGTTTTCCATTCAAACACACAATTAGGGGGCTTGTTGACAGCCTTCAGGGGTAAAGGAAAAAAAAGGAAGCAACTTCATTGGTAATATATTTGCACTATATTATCAAAATTTTGAATTTATAAATCAATTATATTTATTGATAAGTTAATTAATTGTTTTATATTTTTGTTACAGGAAAAAGCCTAATGTTCGTAGCTCAGGTAGCGATCCATTCCTGAGTGATGCTGAAAGCATACATGTTGCAACTTGGACACAGGAGGATGCTTATGAACCTCTTTTAATCAATGAAAAGAGAGGAGGAAAACATAGTCAGATATTGAGTTATAATGCCGTGGTAAAAAAATTAACATATGAAGAAAGGGATTTGAAAGGAGTGACTGTAAACATCTATCAAAAGCCACAAGCATTGATTAATTATCTCATAGATACATTTTCAAGAGAAGGAGATTGGGTCTTAGATTTGTTCTCGGGTTCTGGTAAACTTTCTCATATTACATATGAAATAATATATCAAGTTTTATTGTATGTTTTATCCTTCATTATTTTATTGTTATAAAGTATGCTTCTTTATGCTATTTCACTTAACTTTAATTTTGTTTTTGGTGATTAGGTACAACAATAGCATGCTCCTTACAGAAAGGAAGAAATTGCATATCGATTGATAATGATCCACTCCAATGCAATTACATAAAACAAAGAATTAAGGCTATTCAAGTTCTTCCAGATGAACTGCAAGAAGTTGGTTTGAAGAAAGGAGAGTTTAGTGAAACACTTGTGGCAAAGATTGCAAAAGAGCCCCAACCCCCGTTAGGAGGGGTGTTTGGAAAGGAGCACTTTGGGGATCTTGCAGACATAGAAGACCCAATGGAAGAGGACATTGATGTCCCTGAGGAAATTCAAGCTCCAGAAAATTCCAATGTCGATGAAGAATTTGGCATGCATGATATTGTTGAATAGTTTCATGTTTTGAAGAAAATGTTAATTTTGTCAATTTTTGACAATTTTTTGATCAGATATATTAGTAATGTTTTGACTTTCAGACTTTACTTTAGAAATAAAATTTCTAAATATAATGTTTTTAATATGTTTTTTACAAATAATTTGTATATTTTTTCTCGACTTTATGTGAGTGGTCACTTTTCAATAACTAATATGAAATATGATCATTTTTAGAGAAAAATTCTCTGAAAATTCATTGAAAATGGTTTTAAATGTCTTTATTTTCTGGAATTATTTACAATTTTGTCAATAAAAATGCCTTATTTTGTACATAAAAATGTCTTATTTTATAGAAAAAATCGTAAAATGTATATGTTTTTCATTATAAATTGCTTAAAAATGTATATTATTTTGTTAAATTTCAAAAAACACACTTGAAAATGGAAATTAAAAATATTTTACAACAAAGATAATTCAAAGGCCCCAAAAAATGTCTCAAAATGAAAATGTTTGATACTGGCATCAACCATTTTTGAAACGGGGGTAAAAATAGCTACTAAAATTAGGAGAGAGAAAAACGAGAACTGTGTCGAATTCTCGTTTCATAGTATAAGTGGTTCGACCAAACTATCCATTTTAAACTGTGGAGAACAATTAACCTTTTCTTGAGAGGAAGCTGAATCTGAATGGTAATAGAGTGGAGAGTGGAATATGCTTTGGATTGTGGTCATGACCGTGAGTCAAATAGGGAATTGGAGAACACAATTGCTATGCGTTCCTCTATTGATCGAGGTAGTAGAATGGTATCAAATTACCCAGTTGTTAGCTTGATCCCAAGCATCCTGAATTGTGTCAAAGACCTATGTGACAAAGTTTGTTTTAAGTGGTATGAGTCAGACTAGCAGAGTGGTGAAGCATCACGAATCCTCAATCACTTTCCTGAGAAGTCCCGTTTCCTTGATGTTGATTCAGCTCAAATGTGGTTTCCTATGAATCCTATACGACAGATTAGTCTGTTGGACAATGATAAAGTGATTCCATGGATCCATTGGTTGTGTGCAACCAATATTTGTAAGCCTTGGAAAAAAAATCTTGTAGGCAATGATCTAGGGTTTGGGTTATCTTTCTAGGCACACAATGGTAGAGCTCCTGTAGGAAGGTGATTCCCGAGGGATCGTTGAGCGGTGAAGAGGTTCCTTCTTGGTGTCGTGTGGGGCAGGCACTGTTGTAACATCCCCCTCACCCAATCCAACCATCGGGAGGGGAAGTTGGAAAAACCTGCGCTTTAATAATTCACCCCAATGCATAATACGATTTTCTAATAACATGGAATGTGTGCAGAAATGAAATAAACATGCACAGCAGAAAAATAAAATCTAATTACACACATCTAGCATGAAATTACCAGCATAATCATTACAGGCATCAAATACAACAGTTCAGATTCAAATACATGGGAGTACTTATCTTTAAGAAATGCAGATCCAATCAACTAGCTGTGTAAGAGTGCTTTTCCACCCAACCATAGGCACTCAGTCCAACATATACTCTTTCTGCTTTTGAGGCCACCCCCAAGCTGGGCTATGAGTCCACCAAGGAAAAGGAAACACCTGCGGGCTTCAATATCTCATCCCACAACCCGTTCTACTCTCTATGCCTAGTAAAATGCTCATACAGATCTCTACAGGGTCTCACTCAGCCCTCACAGTCTTGGATTCCACAGTACCTACCCCACACAACACCCTTCTAGATCAGGATTCCCCTTCACCGATCCATGGTGCTCTTGGGCGATCCATCTTGCTGGGGTCTTCCAGTGTGTGCATAGAAGAAGTCCAATCTGATATGGCTGCTATAAAACCATCTGTAGCCTTGGTTTGTGACTTCACAAGCACCTATAAGCAACATAACTCCATGGGTAAGGTTCCTAGCTTGCCCAACCTTTCTACTCACGTACAACCAACTTACTTTCCCTTCCAAAAATGTAGCTCTGTCCTCTAATTCAAATTTTTGGGTTAAGCATACAGTCTACTAATGGACATGAACAACCATGGTAACTCTACATAGTGCACAGCTTGCATGAGAGAATGAGAATGGAATAATAATCAAAAGAGTGTTGACTCCAAGGATATGAGGTGAGGGTGAAAAGAAAACTGACATAGCTCCTAACCATAGAAGAAATAGGACTGTTGACAGCTGACATAACTGTCACAATCCCCATGCTCAATAACTATATGAAGTGACTTTTCTCACCATCCTCACATGTGCAATAAATGATTGGAAAATGGCTAAAAAAGGATATAATTGGCTTATTCTCATCACATGACAGAATTTAGGGTGAGTTCTAGGGTCGACAGTACATGGAAACATAGGATTGGGTTTTCCATAAGCCCCCTTCCTCTTCCCCTCTGGTGGATTCATAGCCCCTTTGGTTCTCTTTACACAGCCATTGTTGGACCATTCTATTAATTTTGAGCATAATATTTACATACATTTCGAATTAGGCATAAAATCCAATCATATGGTCCAAAATAGAAATATAACATCATCCATGCCCAAACATTCCCTAATCGGGCCTTGGCCTTGAGCTACGCACTAGGAATTCGCACTAGAATATTTACATCATTTACATAATATTGGATAATTACATTCCGAGTAAAAACTAGGGGTATTACAACTATGGACCCCAATATACCCAAGTCTGCGTGAGGAGTCTATGGTTTCAAAGGTAAACCAGATCTGACTATTCTTCCTACTGGTTTTGTTGTGACCCTTGAGAGTGATAAAGTATTGAGAACCGAGTGGATTGAAATCCAATAGCGGTTGCATGATATCCCGATGGAATAGTGGGGTTTGGGTGGTATTTCCACGCACACACTGGAATAGCACCTACATGGTGTTGTGTGGGGTGTGTATTGTGGACCCCAAATTAACCGAGTCCATGTGAGGTTGATTGATGGTATTGAGTACCAAAGTGTTGGAGAGCACTTGTTTGGCTAAGATACTAGTGAAAGATGTGGCCTCTTGGTGGAATAGTAGGGTTTGGGTGGTCTTTCTACGCACACACTGGTATAGAACCTAGAGGAAGGTGATGCCTAAGGGACCATTGAGTGGTGAATGGGTACCTTATTGGTGTTGTGTGGGGCGGGTATTGTGGATCCAAAGCTAACCGAATCTGCGTGAGGTTCCTGTAACTCAGTGGTGACTCACTAGTTTAGAATTTCCCTTCTAGTACCTAGAAATATTGTTAACCCAACATAGGCTAGCTTGGATTGAGAATTGAGTCTGTATGATTGGAAAATACTGCTAACCTAGCAGAGGCTAGCTTGGCTTGAGAGTTGAGTCTGTGTGACTGTAGCATCCTGTGAGCCCAGTAGAGGCTATCTTGGTTGTGTCCTTGTGCATGTTTGACTATGGGAGAGAGATTTGGATAGTTACCCTTTCCTTAAGTTAATCATGCCCAGCACGGGGGTGGCCTCTTATTGGAAATAATATATGCTAGACAGAGTGCCTGCAATTGGGTGTAATGTTTCTCTTGCGCAGTCAATTGCTTGGAGAATCTTTATTCGAGATAAGTGTTATGTGATGTTTCATTGTTGTTAGTAATTTCAATTGTATGAATGTTGATATGAATGAATGATGAGATACATGTTGAATATAATGATTATGAAGGTGAATTGATTGCATATAAATTATTTTATGAATATGAAGTCCCATTACATGTATAGCGCCAACTCTGCAGGTACTCAATGGACTGGTATTGCAAGCTAATTTGCCATAGGGTAGTTAACCTGCACGGTGGTAGATGCACAATGGTTGAAGGCAATCACATAGTGGATCATGCAGCGGCCTGTCTTTGTGAGTACAGTATATCTTCACGATAAATAAATTGATAAGTGCAGAATTTCATGTAGACTAAAGTATGATGTGCATAGTGTGTTGCACAATGAGTTAATAGTATGCAATGTAGACTATTGTGCAACATAACTCAATTTAGACATGGTAATGTATTTGTATCATAAGTAGAAGAAAGGAAAAAGACCCTCGTGGTCACGACATGCCACCGAGATCCACAAGGACGTGACACCTGTGGGTTGGAGCCTACAAAATTATAAGTTGGTGCTTACTCTATAAACAATAGATTGGTGTCTACAAGAATTTTATTATATTTTTTTGGTGGTTTTCTCCCTTATTGGGTTTCCACATTAAATATTTGTGTCTCATGTGTTACTAATGATTGATGTCATTTTGATTGATAAGTTCTTTGCAGTAAAACTTTAAAATATGCATAGTAGTGATTCACCCCCTCTCTCAGCATTGCTGAGTTTTCCAACAAAAGGGTGAGGAGGCCAAATCATGATTGGAATATATGACCTTATGTTTTGCTCTAAGGGATTATGTGAGTAATTTGAAAGTATGTTTGACAATTTATTAGCACAAGAGAAGTGCTTTACTATGGCGGTGGGACATTAGAGTAAATTTGGGGTTTAAAATGGGCCTTCTAAGGAAAATAATAAAATAAGAGTAATGAATTTTGGAGGAAAAGAGAAAAAATACTTTTTTTCTTTGTATTTTCAACTTATCTCCCTATGGTTTTATTCAAATTTCAAGCGAGAGCACTTATTGGATGCAGAATTGAATTCTGCATCTAACAAGTGCTCCCGCTTGAAATTTTAGTAAAACCACATGGATTTAAGTTGAATATATGAATTAGAAGAGCAGTTATTTTATGACAAATATGCCAATTCAATGATTATCATTGACTAATTTTCTTGAAATTCTATCGGTTCTTGAATTTAAATTCATCAATGGCTCCTTTTCTTTTGAGGCCCATTTTAGGCCCCAAATTTACTCTAATTTTTAGATGTAGATGTTGGAGTGGGTTTTGTATTATTTTTTGGAGTCGCGCACTAGAAGTGGGCTGCATGACAAGTCAACCGAAGGACCAAAGCGTGAAAAAGGTGGAAGTTAGTTATAACTAGTTGGGCACCTTTTTCCACTTTGTAATGGGCTCATCCCATTCCGAAATGTATAAATATGCATGAGATTTTTGGGGTAAGGGTTGTTCGTGAGATGGATTTTGAGGGAGAGTTGCTATTGCTCTTATGTTATGTAATACTGGGGTATTTTTGGGGTTTTTGACAGATATCTAATGCGTGCTGTGCAGGTTTTGTAAGATTGTTCTAGAAGATACTAATGTGAAGTGAGCCTATTTTGGATCATGTCTCTCTTTTGTTTGATGTAATGGATGCTTTATTTACTGCTCAAATGGACACTCTATTTATATAAGTGCTTTGAATGTGTTACATGTTATTATGCATATGTTATATGTTTATGTGCATAAGATGAATGTATTATAAGATGAATAGGATGAATGCCTTCTCTCCATTCACCAATGCGGAAGTTTGGTTCCCACAGTCTCCATAGATGCTTCGGGTGCGACTTCAACTGCTCATAGATGATGCTGAAACAACCGGTATCTAGGGTTTTGTTGGTGAGTTTATATTGTGACCTGGTTTTTCCGACTTTATGCCAACAAATGGTTCTGTTTTCAGGACCGATATTTGCGACTGAAGGGAAGGTTGAAGCCAACTAATGGTTCTGTGGAGGCCGACTAAGGAAGAGATAGAAGAGTGTTTGAAAGGAAAGAATTATGAATTTTCCAAAGATCAGAATAAGAACCCTAATATCAACACAACACGGTGGTTACGAAAGTACATCTACACAATATTTTCTTTTGCGATTTCCCTATAATTCTGGTTGAGTGGTTGTTGAGGCTAGTTCAGCAGAACTCAACATTCCGCATTGTGAGACTGAAGAGATAGACCCCTGAACTGATCCAGTAGGTCAATATTTTAAGTAACCCAATCTCGTACGCAATAGATTTCTTGTTGGATAGTGTATTGAAGGGTTATTTTACAAAGTTTTCTATAGACTGCACTTAATCATAGATCGTGGTTGAGAATGATTTCTTTAAGGGACCACATGGAACGGTACCTGAAGTCATTGTATACTTGGGTCAAGATGTTTCTTTGCGACAAAGGGACTATGGTATTTGAATTAGATCACCCTAGTAGCTAAACATACCTGTGTGCATAGGGGAACTGGGGGATGACCAGAGGATGATCAGAGTAAGGAAGGAAAGAAAGAATGAAGAACGGACAAGCCAAGAATGTCGAGAAAAGAGGAAGATGCGATGGTGGAAAATAATGGATAAATGTTCTAGAAAGATAGTAGTAAGATGACTGGAACTGAGATAGAATAGGAGCACAATGTGTTCGAAGAAAGAGACTTTTGCACAAAATTCCAGATAAAAGGATCATTGCACACAGAAAGGGAAGAATAGCATCAACTTGGCCCGACATAAAAGGATAATCCTGCTCAGTTAGGACCTGTGTCGAACCCATGACCCCATGTACGTCCCTAAAGTCCAAGGTAAGAACTCAAAGTTTGTCACTTGCAGTAGAAATAGTAGTAAAGGTAGCCAGAGTAGTGGAAGTAGTGCGACGAATCCCAATTATCCAACAATACCAACTTAGAATATCACGTAGAACACAATGGCGAGGGTAGATCCCACCTTGCGGATGCCTGTATTCCATGGAGTTGGGACAAACGACCCATACCAACATTTGTTTTTTTGTGAGGAATATGTCAAGTAAAGCAAGTTGAGGACACGACCACAAATATCATACAATTGGTAACAACATTCAAAGATTGTGCGTTGACTTGGTATATGAAGTATCAAACCATTGCACGGGCCAACACATTGGATAACATCAAGAAATACCTACTCAAAGAATTCAATAAACCAAAATACGAGTTACAGTGCATTATAGAATTGAAGGAGACTAGACAGTTGGCGAATGAATCAGTATGGGAATTTAATTAGAGGTTCAAAGTGGATAGGATGACATTCAAGATCCCAGATGAGTAACAAAAGGAGTGGTTCATTGCAGGATTGTTACCACACACACGTTGTCCCTTGATGCAACAACAAATTACGTCACAGTTAGACGAACTAGATCTTAAAATGAAGTTGGAAACATACCCTATAGGAGAGAAAAATGTAGGGATGGATCAAGTTTAGTTGTAGTTAGCGGCAATGGCAATTCAATTATAGGAGATTGCTAAGGGAAAGGAAAAGCGCGAAGATGTATGGTGCACCACTTGCAGAAAGGAATACCATCATAAGAATGAGTGTCCTGGATATAGATAATATTTTGCTATAGGAGCTCCAAATCCTTTTCCCCCATATAGAGGGGTATGGTGTGATATATGTAGAGGGAATCACCCCCCTTCCACTTGTTCATTTCTATAGAATTATGTGAGCACTCCAAGAATTTTGTTTTTAAATTTTTGTAAATAAGTAGGACATGATGAGAAGGATTTCCGCACGCTATATTTGGTGAGAGAGTGCACTTCAAATGAATTCAGTCCAAGGGGAAGTTGCACTAGAAAGAGCGACACAACAAAAAAATTCCATGAGGGAATATAATCAAAGAGGCTTAGGAGGATTTAGAGGTCATGGAAGAGGAGGATTTGGTAAGGCTAGAGGACCCATTATATTCTACAATTGTGGCCAACAAGGACATTTTGTGGGATTTCCAAAACTTGTGTACGACATGCATGTACTACAAAAAAATGGACCATCTGATGAAATATTGTCCATTGTTGGTCACAAAATGGAAACAAAGGAGAAAAAAACCAAAATCATAATCAAAATCAAAATCAGAACCAAAACCATAATCCAAATCAAAACCATAACCAGAATGTGAAGATGATTGTAGTAGAAGAGCACGATGACCAACCCTAGAATTATTTATGCACGAAGGAGATAGAATAGAAGTCGATGCGACTGATCCAAGGATTCAAACTGAAAAATGGGTTAGAGAAGCTGAGAAGCCCAACCTGACGTTTGATCCCATAAGGGAGAAGGACACATACCAACAAGCAAGGAAGGATTTAATATAAACAGGTTGTGGAGTGTCAACATCGCGACCACCTCCATATTACATACTACTTGTGTATGAAATTCCACCGGTTTATGATTATTCAAGTCCAGAAAGACTAGTAGAGAAGACATGTATGCTGAAAACATTATTAAATAGTTGTTTGGAACAGATAAAGGATGATACTACATTAAGTATGTTGCATAGGACAATCAATCACTGTATGCAAGAAAATGATATCCCTATCATACAACGAACAGTCAATTAGGTGCAACAAAATAGGAGTACAAATAAGAATTTTGGGCTTAGTGCGCAGGTCGAGGAATTTGACATGGAATTCATCATATATCTGGGATATGATGTGAATGTTATTCCCAAGCAGACATGGGAATTGATGGGGAAACCCAAGTTGATCTGGTCACCTATTCAACTGAGACTTGTGAATCAATAAAAAATTGTTCCCATCAGAAGGTTGTTAGGAGTGTCGGTTGATATTGATGGAGTGCGCAGTACAACAGTCTTCGAATTTATTGAAATAGTGGATGACAGTAAGTCGTATCCAACATTGTTTGGTGCTTATTAGGAATTCACAAACCAAGCTATAATTTATCTGAAGAAGAGGCAAATTATCTTTGAAGGAGAAAATTTAAGGGTTATTGCACCATTGGATCCTATATAAGGAAGGAAGTATATGGAAATGTTCAGAAATAGAGAACTGGAGAACCTGTACAACATGACTAGCCGAATGGAGGACTATGTGAATCCTACTGTTGACGATATGCTCAGTTGGTGCAGTATCATCTCTTGCGTGTTGGATCCTGAAGAATATTTTGAAACTAACATCAAAGGATGAATGAAATACATATGAGAAGGTGTGCACACATCACATGTTCATTATGATGGATTGGAACAGAGGTATGTGATCCCTTGAATTATGATGGTCTAATAGATGTAGCTTATTTTGTGACAAGATTCAAAGTACCAGATCAACAAATATTGTTAGAATTAGATGTAGTGTTGAAAGTGACCCTTGCAAGATGTTGGGATGCTCATAAGAGAAAAATGAGTGATTTCCCACACTACAGAAGACTGTTACAAGTCAGGTTCAAGACTGAGTCTACCACGTAGAAGTATATGGGGAAGATCTGTCCAGTGAAAGATATTGTGAAGTGCATTATGACATGGAGTACAGTGCCAAAGAAGGAATTGACACATTTATTCGTGCATAATCTAGACACTATTATGAGGAATTGGTACATAGAACTGGAAGTAAGAAGAGGCACCTCATATTGGGAGGAGATGCCGCACAATTTCAAGATAACATTTAGTTTGGAATATGAGGCCCCGTCGATGGACACAGTGTTGCAGACTATCAAGGAAAATATTTTTGCACCATAATATTGGATAGGAACCATGCCCATATGTAGTGCACATAAGTCATCTTCGAATTTCAATGAGCTTTTGAAATTCTATAAAGTTTCTAAAGAAGACTAGGAGGATGACGACCCAAGAAATTTGTGCATACCAGAGACCGAGGGAGAACGTGCAGTAGAAGAGCCAGAACTTGGATATGTTGATTATACGAAGCCATTGAAGACTCACAAAGTGAATATTTCCATGGAGGAGAATCCCAATTTTGCAAACATTAGATGTTATTGGAATGATGAGAGAGTCGAAAATATTGTCGATTTATTGCGCGAGTATCATGATCTGTTTCCCACTAAATTTTTATTGATGAAGGGGATTGATGGCGAGTTAGGAGAGATGAAGATACATTTGAATCCATATGCTAAACCAATGAATCAGAGACCATACCGATGGAACTCGGTATACAAAGAGAAATTCAAGGCTAAGATAGACATGATGTTGGAAGCTAGAATTATAGAACCGATTGAAGAATCAAAATGGATCAGTCCAATGGTGGTCCAAGACAAGAAGACCGAAGGAATAATAATTTGTGTGGATCTACACAAGTTAAATGATGCATGTCTACATGATCCATTTCCAACTCTGTTCATAAACGAAGTGCTAGAGAACGTAGGAGGAAAAGAAGCCTATTTATTCACAGACGAATTATCAGGATACCACCAAATAAAGATTGCAAAGGAAGATAGGTACACGACAACCTTTGTGAAAGAGTGGGGATGTTATCAGTACACTGTGATTCCTTTTGGTTTGAATAATGCACCAACAATATTTTCCCTATTGGTTGTCGCAATATTTAGATAGTTCATACATAAATTCTTAGAAGTCTATTTGGATGATTGGACAATGTTCAGTCTATTGAAGAACCATATTGAAGTTCTACACTTAATGTTGGATTGATGCAGACAGTTCCATATCTCTTTGAATTTGAAGAAGTGCATTTTTTGTGCACCATTTGGTATTCTGTTGATACATGTAGTTTGTAGGCAAAGATTGTTGGTGAATCCAACGAATATTGCAATTATTGTTGATTTACCACCACCTACTTTAGTGCGACATTTGTGCACTGCACCGGGCACACAATATATTACAAGAATTTTATTAAGGGGTATGCACATATCACAGCCCCCTGGAAAAACTATTGAAGAAGGATGTCAAGTTTCAATTGAACGAAGAGTGTCAACAAATATTGGATGTATTGAAACAAAAACTAGTCACTGCACCCATTCTAGTATTTCTATACTGGAATAAAGAATTTCATGTACATGTGGATGTATCATCTGTGGTGTTAGGCGTAGTCCTATCCCAACCAAAAGAAGGATACCTGGATCAACCCATTGCATTTGCGAGCATAAATATGTCAACTGTAGAAAAAAAATTACACCACTACAGAGTGCAAATGATTGGAAGTGGTGTATGCATTGCATAAGCTCAGGCATTATCTACTGGGTTTGTGGTTCATGTACACTGATCATTATGCATTGAGATACTGATTCAACAAGCCAGTGTTGGGGGGTAAGATATGTAGATGGTTTTTTTATTCCAGGAATATGATTTTGAATTTGTGATGAAACCATGTACGTTGAATTCGAGACCTGACCATTTGTCATGCATAACCTCATGGGAATATGTAGGAAACATAGATGACAATCTACCAGATGTGCACCTGTTTGTAGTCCAGATGGTTGATGATTTCTTCTCATAGATTGTGTAGTTCCTGAGTAATGGGGTGGCTCCACATGAGTACACGGTTGTGTAGAAGAAGCAATTGGTAGTCAAGGCAACATACTACTAGCTAATAGCAGGGAATTTGCACAAATTTGGCACATATGGAATTCTGCGACGTTGTATCTTAGAACATGAGAGGCATATGATATTGAAAGAGGCCCATGGAGGAGTTGCGGGAGGCCACTACGCAGGGAAAGTGACAACTCAGAATATTTTGCGTGCAAAATTATGGTGGCCGACTCTACAAAAAGATGCTAAGGAATTCTATCAGACATGCGACGTCTGTTAGAGAGTTAGGAAGCCCTCCAAGAGAGATGAGATGCCATTGATGCTGCAAATAACATTGCAGGCATTTGAAAAATGGGTTGAAGATTTTTTTGGGCCAATTAATCCACCTACGAAGAAGTCAGGAGAAAGATACATAATCACCAGGAGAAATTATTCTAGATGGGATGAATCCGAACTTGTCAAGGATTGCAGCTCACAGACAACTACGTGGTTTCTATTTGAAAATGTGGTTGCAAGGTTTGGATGCCCAAGAATTTTGATGAGTGATAAGGGGACCCATTTCTATAATAAGAAAATTGATACTTTGATGGAGGAGTTCTAGATATACCACCAGAAGAGTACCCCCTATCACCCTCAATAAAATGGAATAGATGAAGCATTTAACAAGATCCTAGAGAATGCATTGACAAAGATATACAACGTAAACCACAACGACTGGGACTTGAGTATCCCTACAGTATTGTGGGAATATAGGACAACATGCATAAAGCTGATATGACATAGACCATTCATGATAGTGTATGGGCAAGAGGAAGTCATGTCGATGAATTTCATTGTTATGAGTCTACATGTTTATACGATTGCAGAGCTCACTAATTGTGGCGCAGTATAAATGAGATTATTAGAACTAATGGAATTGAAGGAAGACCGGTTCATCGTAGGCCTTCATCAGCATGTACGGAAAGCACATGAAATGTCTTGGCATGAAAGACACATAAATTAGAAGCAGTTCAAGACTAGAGACCTTGTGTTAATGTATGATAGAAAGTTTCTGAAGCACCCAGGTAACTTAAATATGCATTGGATGGGTCCTTATGTGATCAAATTTATTATAGAGGTCAGGCCCGTTCAACTGGAGAAACTGAATGGGGAACCCCTAGAAGTATTTTTCAATGGGATTAAGATGAAACCGTAGAGGGATAACCGTTCTCCTACTTGGTAGTAAAAAAATGGTCACTGAGGAAAAGGGGGAAAGGCTATAGAAAAAGGAAATTGTCACGAACACAACAGCGAGACAAGAGGAGTGCATGAAAGAATACAAAGTGTGCAGAGGAAAATATAAGAAAAAATATGTGTAGTCGGTAGATAGGAGCATTGAAAGAAGATGTGATGGTGGGGATGTAGCATAATAAACATAGAATAACATTGGAGGGATTTGGTCATAATAGCAGATCCTGAGTAAATCTAAACTAAATCTAGGGTAAGGTACATGGACCTAGGCCAACATTGAATGCCGAATTGGGTGCGGAGATAGAAAAGAGAGAAAAAGAAAGGGATACAAAACCAAAGGGAAGGCCGCAGGAACATGGAATAATTTACAAATCCAATAAAGTGGAGATGAGTGGAGTAGAGCCGAAGGTAGAAAGTATAGAGCTGAAGAGCTGAGTAAGGAGGGAAGTAGAAAATTAATGGCACCAACAAAGGTATCAGCCTCCATTCCAAGAAAGGTGTGCACCAAGCAGCCATCCATCAAAATCAAGGAATAATCTCCAAGAGAATCAAGGCCAGGAGCATCGGGATCAATGGAGCCAAGATTTCCAAGAACATATGTGCCACCGAGGAAACCAACAACAAAGCTGATTAATCTACCCAAGGTGCCCAAGTATGACTTGGTGACACCAACGATTCCAGAAGGGGCCTTGTTTGAGGGAAGTATGTTGGGACATGTACCTCATTTACAGTACACAAACCATGGCATCACAGGAAAAGACAAGTTTCCATACCCGATCAGAGAGAAGTACCTATGCGCAAAGGAAATCCCATATTCACCCATAATTTTGGTGGAACCATAGGAATGGGCTATAGGGTTGAAGTGTGCAGGAATCCTCAACCTATTTGACATCCCACATTTTGGCAGGAGCACAAAGATAAATAATTGCATGCAGTTACTGTTAAGTTTCATGCATGGATGTTTCCTTTGGTTAGATGAGGTAGTTTCAATTAAAAACAAGTTGATTCAGTAGATAAAAGGGTTTCCAAAATTAGGGGAGGATCCATTGTTTAAATATAGAAGCCAAGACAAATCCCTGGCGAAAGGATGAAGGAAAAATATGGCACTTTTAAAGGAGCACGTGGGTTGGATGTTGCTAGCATCACTGATGATTCAGTCAAGTTTTTGACACAGGTGTTGGCCTACAATCTATTGAGTAAATGTCACAAGGATAAAGTACCTACATGAGTAATAGCAACAACATAAAAGTGCGAAACTAACTTACAAATGAACTGGGACACCTTAAGTTAGTGAATGAATTTCTAGTAGATTGCAAAGTTGCACAATAAATCCATTAGGAGTTTCATTATTCATGGCTCTTGATACTGATTGTGCTAGAATCTTGGAGGGAACCAGAGGAGACACAGTTTATGGACCAGGTGCATAAACCACATTTGGCACCAAGATACGTGAGCTTGTGGCATACCGTGCACAAGAGCATGAAACTGGATAATAACATAGTGTTTTATGTTTATGAGGAGGTAATCCAAAGAAGCATTACGAGCATACCATGCATCCAGACGCATGTAGTTTAAATGTATAATCGAATTGCACTTTTTAAATCCAGGATGCACCATATGTACATCCAAGAAAGAAGGGACCAGAAGCGTGATGGTTACCAACATTGTTTAGACTAACGGAGCAAGATGTCATCCATAATGTAAATGATTGGGATGCAAAATGGAGAGTCTCGGTCCTAGAGGAGGAACAACAAAAGTAGGATGAAGATCATGACGCCTAGTCGAGAGAAGAGTAGGACGAAGAGAAATATGAGGGACAAGAAGAGCAACAAGACAAATAAGAGGAACCAAGAAATGGTGTAGGTGGAACTGCGCAAGAGTCTCCAGTAGGAGTAGGTGAAAAGAGGAAGGATCATTCTGAGGTAGGCTCCTCAAGGTATCAAAATAATAAGAGGAAAGCGACAAAAGAGTAAATTGTGTAGTCATTGACGGAAGACGACTTGGACAATATTAGAAAACAAGTTAAGGAAGCAACAGAGGAAGGGTGGGAGAAAGTAGCATAGAAGCAGGAAGAAATGCAAATGAGCATGCAAGCGTAGTTAGATTCATTTCATCAAGTATTGAAAGTAGCCAATATAACACCAGGTAGATAAGAGGAAGAACATACATATAGTACAGGGCCAACACAGGCAGTTTCTCATCCCTCAGTGACATCAACCAAGCGAAGAAGTTTAAAAATAGTACCATGATATTTGGATTTCCCTATAGTGGAAATGCAAAATATCACACTGGAAGTAAGTTCAATTGAGTTAGTATTATCATAGATGCCAACGTATGTGTTGCATGCTTTGTAGACAGGTGTGGCACAAGAAATCCAGTTGCATACATTCGCGATATCAATAGAGTGGACCAAAGAAAATACAAATAAGGAAACACTACAAGAAGAAAATAATAAGCTACACAAAGAGAGAGAAGAGGATGTACATGAGTCTAATAGATTGAAGAAGGAAGTGGAACAAGTCTGCATCAATCTACCAGAAGTACCGATGGAGGTAGATATTCCAATTGAAGTGTTAAGCCCTAAATGTTGGCACATTACTCCCAATATTGTGGCTCATTACATATTATTGATGTCTTCTTGGGTGTATTAGTAGTAATTTTCATCAGTATTATTATATTAGTTATGTAGGCTTGGTTCCATTAGTTGTAATTGTTCCCCTTTCTCTCCTATATATAGGAATGAGACCTTTTCATTTGAATCATCTCATCCTGTCTTGTCTTATGTAATTAGTACATTGTATAAGTTGGTTTCCCCCTCGAAGAAGATTTATGTTCATCTCTTTTATTCATTATTAAGGCATGCATTACTCTTTCTAGTATCTTTATGCTCTTTTCAGACTCTTTTGGGGAATTTGTTGCTTAACATTTTGTATCAGAGCTTGGATGCTTCCAAAACAAGACATCTTGGAATTTTTTATATAAATTGTTTTCTACAAAGATTCAGATAGAAACACATGGAAACCATCTAGAAAATAGGCCAAAAAATCTATGGTAAAATTTTTAGATCCTGACTCATTACTTGTTTAGAGTTATTCCTAGTGGATGGTAGGGCTTCTGACTAGTCTAAAACAAGTGTTATGAGAAAAATGGTTATATTTGGGGCATGATAGATCCAAATTGAGTAATACCTATTGCATATGAAAGAATATAAACCATATTATATATGGTATAAATTTTAGGCTCGGATCTAAATAATTGGACACTAGGCATTCCATACACTTTTTCTCTTCTGAAATAACCAAAAACAACAAGTGTTGGAAGATACACCATATTTATTTATTGGCACATCAAAATTAGGTCAGACCTGCGGAATTGAAGAGAGGAAACATGAGGCTACTACAGGAATAATTTTTAGAATTATAGGGGCCAAAATTTCATGGTTTCCTTAGTTGAAAATCAGTTTCAAATCAAGGTTGGAAAAAGGTTCACCATTTTAAATTTAAAAATAGATTTTAGTAGAAGGATCTATTTGAGGTGAACAAAAGGTGCGATATATATTTATATTTTTCAAAATTCCACCAAAAGGAAGTGGAAAAAATCATACTCCAAGAAAGCCACATGAGGATTCATCCTTGGCCTACGATGAAAGGGAAGATCTATCTTTCAGAGTGTCTAAGTTGGAAGATATGATTAAAGCGTCTATGAAAATGATTGAATTACTTAATTTAGAGGAAAATATCATGGTACATATGGATAATAAGATGGAGGAAAATATGATAAGGATTTATAATCTCATACAAAATTCAAAGGAAAATATCCCTATAGGTGATGATGCGTCCCGGGGTACTCAAGAAGATAAAGATGGTGTCCATGTTGAGAAACCTTCCATTAATAAGAATATTGCAAAATGAATTGATTCTAATAATGGTAGTAACCTGGGATGGTCCCCAATGGGTATCCAACTCTCATAGATTGACATGAGGAATTTTGATGGCAAGGAACCCATAACATGGATATTCTAGATGGAAGAATTCTTTGATATACACCAGGTGCCAAATCTCCGAAATGTACCTATTGCATTTTTATATTTAGAACATGATCAGTTTGTGTGGTACCAATGGATTTGTGAACGCAAAAATAAATCCATTATATATTGGTCCATTTTTATAAAAGAGTTGATATCATTCCATGATGATGTTAAGAGAAATTTCTTCTTTACACAATTGATAAATCTAAGGAAAAATTGTCGAGTGAGTGAGCACATTCAACAATTTCAAAAGTTGAGTCTCAACGTGGATGGCATACCAAATGATAAATTTTTGGATCTCTTTATTAGAACCTTGAAGGATAACATCCAACATGAGGTCTTCCTCTTCAAATCAATATCCTTAGAGAAGAATTTCATGGTGGCAAGGAAGGTTGAAGTAAAAATATGGTGATGGCTACTAAAAGGACCACTTTCTAACACATATAGAGAGAATAATGTTCCTTATTCTAACCCACCTCAAAGGTTGACACCCAAAAAACTGGATGAAAGAAGAGAAAAACGTTTATGCTTTAATTGTGACAGCACGTACAGTAAGGGACATAAGTGTGGTGAGAATAAATTATTCTACATAGATTGTGAAGAGGAAAAAGCAAAAGAACAAGAACCATATCAAGCTAAAGAAATAAAAGAGATTACTCCCAAAGATATTACTCCCACCATATATTGACATGAATTGGATGGAATTAGGACTCCTCGTACTCTCAAGATTAATGATATATCAAAAAAAGGTAATAGTATTGATTGATTCTGGTAGTACTCAAATTTCATTTATTGTAAACTAGCCAAAGCTCTCAATTGCTTTGTATACCCATCACCAAAGTTTCAAGTAATGATAGCAGATGGATGAACTATCAATTGCTGATGGAAATGCCATAATATCAATATTAATATGGGGGGATATGTATTGAATAGTCCAATGATTGTTATCCCAATGGGTGGTGATGAGGTTGTCTTAGGGGTTCAATGGTTACAATCATTGGGAATGGTGGCTTTTAATTTTCAATAAATTTTCATGAAACTTTCATGGGAAGGAAAAGAATTTGAATTAAGGGGTATCACATGGAATCCAATCAAGGTGATAAGCTCTGATGGTATGAAAAAATTGTTGAAAAAGGGACATCAAGGTGCAATTGTACAATTATGCTCACTAGATGTTCAAACATCTAAGCCTCCTATTCCCATGGATCTCTAAAGGGTCATTAATAATAAATCCAAGGTATTTGAAGATATTCCAAAAGGTATTCCACCTACTTGATATTTTGATCATGCTATTCACTTACTTCTAGGAAGTATTCCTCCTGACATTAGACCGCACAGATACCCCTATGGCTAGAAGAGAGAAATTGAGCGTATGGTTGAAGAAATGTCAGAGGATGGAATAATTAGGCCTAGCCAAAATTCTTACTCTACACCAGTGATAATGGTACATAAGAAGGAGGGATCATGGAATATGTGTCCATATTACATATAGCTCAACAAAATCACCATTAATTATAACTTTCCCATTCTTGTCATTGATGAATTGTTAGATGAACTACATGCAACAACTTACTTCATGAAGTTGGATCTCCTTTCAAGGTATCATCATATTAGAATGGAGGAAGAAGACATCCCTAAAACAAAATTCACAACTCATGAAGGGCATTATGAATTTATGGTCAGTCCTTTTTTCCTTACAAATGCACCTTCCACATTTCAAGGTTTGTTGAATTCCATTTTCAAGTCCATCCTTAGAAAAAATTTGTTAGTATTTTTTTATGATATACTAATCTATTACAAGTCTTGGGAAGAACATGTTCAACATGTTGACATGGTGATACAACTACTAAAGGGGCAACAACTATATGCAAAAATTTCCAAATGTTTCTTTGTAGTAAAGGATGTAGATTATTTGGGTCATATCATGAAGGTGTCAACGTAGACCCTCAAAAAATTAAAACCATGATGGACTGGTCAATTCCCAAAAACTTTAAAAATCTTAGATTATTCTTAGGTTTGAAATGGTACTACTGCAATTTTGTTCGGAACTATGGAAGAATAGTAACACCTTTAACAACATTATTGAAGAAGGGAGCATTTTATTGGACTCCAGAGGCAACTCAATATTTTGAACAACTTAATGAGGCAATGTGCAAAGCACATGTTTTGACCACAATAGACTTCACAAAAACCTTCATTGTGAAATGTGATGCATCAATAAATGAAATCAGTGTTATTCTAATGCAAGAAGGATGACCCCTTGCTTTTGAAAGTCGACCATTCAAGGGGAAGAACTTACATAAACCAATTTATGAGAAGTAAATGAAGGAAATTATAGATGCACTTAAGCAATGGTGTCCTTACCTAATCGGTAGACACTTCAAGGTAAAAAAAAAATCATGATAGTCTTAAATACTTCTTGGAAAAGAGACTATCTTCGGAAGAGCAACAAAAATGGGAAACCAAGATGTTGGGATATGACTTTGAAATCATCTATAAAAAATGAAAACACAATGCAGTGGCAGATGCGCTCTTCAAAAAAGATGAGGATGTTGAGGCATTACTTTGTGTGATTTGGATTATACAACCCGATTAGGTAATATAATCAAGGGAAGAATGGAAGAATGACCAATCTGTGTGAATTCTCATTAAAAAGCTATAGAAGGATCCCATTGTATCAGATAATTTTGTGTGGAAAAATGATTCACTATGGTATAAGGATCACTTATATATATGTAAGAAATCCCAACTCAAACAAAATATCCTTTTGGAATTACACACCTCTCTTATTGGTGGGAACTTAGGATTCCTAAAAATGTACCATAGGGTCAAGAATAATTTTTTTGGGAAGGTCTTAAATATGATGCTCAAAGGTTAGTGGCAGAATGTTTGGTTTTCTAACAAAATAAGGTTGAAATAGTTAAGACCCCGGGTATTTTACAACCATTAGAAATACCTTGTCAGTGATGGGAGGAAGTCTCAATGGATTTAATCATAGGTCTACCCAAGTCGGAAGGAAAGAATGTTATTATGGTGGTAGTTGATAGACTCACAAAGTATATACACTTTTGTGCACTCTCTCACCCTTTTATTGAAAGTAAAATTGTTGTATCCTGTTGGAATATTCTCACCATCTTATTTTGGTCTTGCATGATTTGCATGCATCCATGCATTGGAAGTTGAGTCTCCTAGCACCTAGTACCTACTCCCCCCCCAGTAGCTTGTTTTTGGCCATCATTATCGCTCCTATCCACTCAGAGCTCCTTGTTTACATCACTGGAGTTCCAATGCGCCCTCATGCACAGATTTATGAGACTACATAGTTAGTTCCATGATATGGGGAGCCGTGTCCCCTTGATTGATCAGTTAATTGACTACAACTCCTAGTTTGACTGCTACTGAGTATGGGAGCTCCCTCTTTGACCACTTACAGTTAGTTATGCGCCCCTTTGGAGTCTCCTCCCCTATTTTTGTGTCCACATGATTCTGTTATGCTCATTTCTACCTTAGTTAATTGATTATTCATCATCAGTGGCCACTGAACCTTATCGAGAGATGGTTCCAATGAAAACTAAGCCTATAAATGAGGTGAATTTGAATCGTCCCAGGAATATCGAATTCATTCTATTGTAACATTCTTTTATTTCCAGATTAAAGCTGATTAATGTATCAACATAAATTTTTCATGCGTGTTTCAGTTTTATGAGTGAATTGATCCATGTTTTGTCTAATTCTTATCAGTAATTACATTGTGAAATTGTGACATTTGTTCAACTCGGTGATCTACCCCTATGTAATTTCACATGGTATCAGATCTCGTGAGATATTTTGAGAGTAGCAGTAGATTCAGTAACAATCCTCCAGATATTTTTCCATTGTTTTTGTAGCTAGCGTTTTCACACCATCCTGTGCAAAAGGGAACCTACTAAGGATTATGGAACCTATAGCAGAAAACCTAGGACACGAGATCCATATTGAATAAATGATATATTATTGAATTGATAAGATGATTAATGTATTACAAGAGCTCTCCTTTTATAAGGTTTGAGCATGCTTAAGGAAGGGTTACGTCCCTTCAATTAATTAATTAATAATTTACTGCTTAATTTAATACATCATTTAATATTCATAGCATTACCACTCCCTTTTAAGGAGCTTTTTCCTCAAAGCAATGTTAATGAGGGATGTAGCTATCGAAATTGTTCTAATTCCCATGTTGCGTCTTCTTCGGGAAAAATTTTCCATTTTATGAGGTACTCTTTAATGACTCGCGTTCTTAATCTCTTCTCTCTAGTAGTAATGATAGATTTTGGCTCGAACATGATTCTTCCTTCTTCATCTAACAAGGGAAGTATTGTTTGTGCCTTCTAGTGTTGACCTATCATCTTTTTCAAGCATGAAACGTGAAAAACATTGTGGATGCGACTTGTAGTTGGAAATTCCAACTCATATGCCACCTGACTAACCTTCTTATTGATTTGATATGGGCCATAAAAACGTGGAGCCAATTTATTTTTTCCAACTTGTTTGAGTGATAATTGCTTATAGGGTTGTAGTCTTACAAATACCCAATCTCCAACTTCAAATTCTCGTTCCGTTTGGTGTTGATCTTCTTGTTGTCTCATTCTATTCCTGGCCGTATTCATATTCTCTTTAAGTACTTGGACAACCTTTTGGTTTTCTTCTAAATGGTCATTTACTGATGCGACCCTAGCTTGGTTGGTAATGAAATCCTTCCACTTTGGGGGTTCATATCCATATATAGCTTGAAATGGTGTCATCCTTGCAGATGTATGATAAGTAGAATTATACCACCATTCCGCAAGATGTATCCATTGGAACAATTTATTTTGCTTATCAGTTACAAAGCAACGAAGGTAGGTTTCTAAGCATTTATTGACGACTTTTGTCTATCCATCTGTTAGGGGATGATAAGCTAAACTCATGTTAAGTGACGTCCCAATTTGCTTGTAAAACTCTCTCCAAAATTTCCCTTTAAACTTAGCATCCCTATCACTTATGATAATCTTGGTAAAACCATGTAACTTGTAGACATTTTTACAGAAAGCTTCGGTTGTTTCTTTTGATGAATCAGTTTTCTTCGCTCCCACAAAATGTGCATATTTGGTTAACCTGTCTACCACAACTACTATTTTATCTTTTCCATCTGATATGGGTAGACCTTCAATGAAATCCATTGAAATTTCCTCCCATTTCTGATTTGGGATATGTAACGGATGGAGTAACCCCGGACTTGATATATTCTCAGTTGCATTCCTTTGACAAATGTCACATTCTGCCACATAATTGCGAATGTCGGCATTCATACCCTTCCAAAAGAATGATTGCCTTGCATTATAGTAGGTTTTAAAAAATCCTACATGTCCAGCGGCTGGGCAGTCGTGTGACTCTTTAAGTGCCTTGGTCTTAAAACTAGAGTTGGAACTTAAGTAAATATGTACTTTGTACCACAAGAGGTCATTCTTCCATTCAAACTTCGGATACTAATTTATGTTGTTAATTATGGAGCAAACCTCTGAATTCTTGGCATATTCCTTGCGAATTTCATCCAAAAATTATGGGATCACCATGGATACGGCGTAGACTTGTACCTCTTCATCTTTCCTTGATAGAGCATCATCTACTACATTGTCCTTCCCCCTTTTATGTAGGATCTCCATATCGAAGGTAGAGATTTTCTCGATCGACTTTTGTTGTTCGGTTGTTAATGTCTTCTGCTGTAATAAGTGTTGTAGACTATTATGATATGTTCGAATTAGGAATTTACTTCCCAAAAGGTATTGTCACCATTTAGTTAATGCATGCATGATGGCAAGCATTTCCTTGTTGTATGTAGACTATAGGTATTTTCTTTTGTTCAACTTCCTGCTTTCAAAAGCAATTGGATGACCTTCTTGCATTAGCACAGCTCCTATCCCAAACCTTGAAGCATCACATTCGATTACGAATGGTTTTGAAAAATCAGGTGTTTCCAAAATGGGAGTTGAAGACATAATTTGTTTCAACGTTTCAAAGCATCTTCTTGATTCATCATCCCATTGAAAAGAATTCCTTTTTAGGAGATTTGTTAGCGGGGCAGTGACGTGTGCATAGTTCCTAATGAATCTTCGATAGTAACCTGTTAATCCCAAAAATCCTCGCAATTATGAAACATTCTTTGGTTTGGGCCACTCCTTCATCGCTTGGATCTTCCTCGGGTCCACCTTAACTCCTTCCTTTGAGATTATATGACCGAGATACTCCACTTCTTGCTTCCCGAATGTGCATTTTTATTTTTTTGAATAGAACTGGTTTTCCTTCAGAAGAGCTAGAACCTTTTCCAGATGCGTCAAATGTTCCTTCCATGTCTTGCTATATATAAGGATGTCATCGAAGAATACTAACACAAATTTCCTTAGGTATGGCTGAAATATTTCATTCATAGTTGCTTGGAACATGGCGGGGGCATTAGTTAACCCAAAAGGCATTACTTTGAATTCATAATGTCCTTCATGAGTTTGGAAAGCAGTCTTTGTGATATCTTCTAATCTGACCCTGATTTGATAGTACCCTGACCTTAAATCGAGTTTTGAAAAATATTTTGCGTCATGAAGTTCATCCAGCATATCATCGATGAAAGGGATTGGAAACTTGTCTTTAATCGTTATTTTGTTTAATCCTCTATAATCTATACATAATCTAAACGATCCATCCTTCTTCCGTACTAACACGATTGGAGCTACATAAGGGATTCTACTCTTGGTGATGACACCAAAATTCAGTAGGTCTTGAACCAACCTTTCTATTTCCATTTTGTGGTGGTGGGGATACCTATAGGGTTTAACCTTGATAGGATTTGATCCAGGTTTAACCTCGATTATGTGTTCTATACTCCTTTCTGGTGGTAGCTGCATGGGTAAGTCTTGAAATATGTGTTCATGTTTCTGGAGTAAAACTTGGATTTCCTTTTTGAACTCATTTGGTTCCTCATCTTTTCCTTCCAGTTGATGACATTAGATTACGTATGTTGATGCTCCTTTTCGAATGAGTTTTTCCATATGCTGAGATGAAACTACTTGTTTGTCTGGTGATTGAAAACCATATAGCTTAAAAAAAATTCCTTCCCATTTAAACTTGATGAAATGTTTTTGGTGATTGGTGGAATATGTTCCCAATGTTTGTAACCATTGGACTCCCAAAACGATGTCTACTCCTACCAACGGTAAGGTGTAGAGTTATGATTCCAGTTCGAAGTCTTGTATTTGAAGTCTCACCTTATGGCACTTTACAACTTTTTCGATCTTCTTGCCATCTGCAACCATCACCTTCATGTCTGGAACTGGATGTACGAACAACTTGAGTTTTCTTGCAACTCTTATATCAAGAAAGTTGTGAGTGCTTCCGGTGTCTACTAGCATTGTAACATTCTCATTTTTTATATTCCCTTTTAACTTGAGATTCTGTGGTTGGATAATGCCTGTCATGGCTGCTAGGGATATTTTGGGGGTCTCGTCGTTTCCGGATGCCATATTTGCGGTCTCCTCCTCTTCATCTTCTGACTCTTCTTCTTCTTCTGATTCACTATTCTCCTCTACTTCACAAGTATATAATTTCTTTGAGCTATCCTTGGGGCAACACCTATGTTTAGGCTTCCATTTGTCTCCACATCGTCGACATTTTCCTTCCCTCATTCGTTGATTCTCGAGGCTCTTCATGTCATCCCTTCTAGGTGGAGGGATGTATTTGTTTGTATCATCCTCTGGAGTCGACTAGATGTTTCTTTATGAGTATGAATTCCCTTTATTTGATTGGAAACTGTCAAATTTGGCCTCGGTTGCTTTTCCTTTTTGTCTTGATGCTTCGACATTCGTTATGTCATGCATTTTTAACTCTTTTTGTATGTAAGGTTTTAGCCTGCCCAAGTAAGTCTCTAGTCGTTGTTTGTCTAAAAGCCCAAATACTCTGGTAGCGAGTGATTCCCATTGGTGTGTGAATTCTTCGACATTTCCTTTTTGTTGTAACCTAGTAAGTGTTAAATTTTCATATTTTACTTCAATCTGATCTAGGATATTAACTGAGAGAACAACATGTACAGCATATCTACAGCATATCAATCATGGAGACAATAATGCAAGCACACAAGAGACACAAAGATTTACTTGGGGAAAACCATAAAGGTGAAAAACCCCAATAACTTCCTCAGAGATAGATAGAGAAATGATACAACCAACCATGAGAGATAGACATAACCTAGCAGTAGATCCTCCTCCTCCATAAGTGCGCCACTCCTCCTTGAGTGCATGAGTGAGAAGTGAGTGATCAAATAGAGTGCCTCCCGCACTCTATTTATACTTGACTTGACTTGCCTTTTACCTAACTCATGTAGGCTCGAACTTAATCACATAACATAATGCTGACAGAGCCGACCCCCAATAGGGTGGTCTAATAACCCTTCAACCCACATGGCCGACCCCCAATAGGGTGGTCTAATAACCCTTTAACCCACATGGCCGACCCCCAATAGGGTGGTCTAATAACCCTTTGACCCACATGACTTATACAGGGCCAACTCCAACAAGGTGGTCTAATAACCCATCAAGTATAAGTTACGACACTTACAATATAAATGACGACACTTCCGTATAGAGGAATAATACCATCTCTATAGGAGTACATACAACATACATATATGAAATACATTCCAAAGTTACATATACATCAACACTCCCTCTTAACTAGGAAGGTATTTCTCAACACAGTTCTTCTAGCACAAGTCATCTTCTCTGGATCATCGTCACTGGATAATCGTCATCGAGTCATCATCATCGTCACTGCTGCTGCTATCTCAATCAATCTCTGAATCTACTCATCATAGGAAGTTCTACAGAGCCAGTCCTTTTTCATACTGGATGTAGGCCCACCACCTGTAGGTCTTCATCATCACTGTCCATACTGTTGAAATCTCAGGACTTATTACGTGCGTCACAAAACCTCGAAAGAGCATCCCAAGCTGTTACGAGCACATGGCTCTACCTATAGGATCTCCCAGGGCACAAATTACATGTGACCTCACCACAAAACCTCGCAAGAGCATCCCGGGACTAATTACGAGCACAAGGCTCAACCTAAAGGATCTCCCAGGGCAAAAATTCCATGTGGTCACCACAAAACCTCGAAAGAGCATCCCAGGACTGATTACGAGCACAAGGCTCAACCTATCGGATCTCCCAGGGCACAAATTACATGTGGTCATGGCAAAACCTAGAAAGAGCATCCCAGGACTGATTACGAGCAAACAGCTCAACCTATCGGATCTCCCAGGGCACAAATTACATGCCATAGGACAAAACCTCGAAAGAGCATCTGCCAGATATCCCAGGGCACAAATTACATGCCATAGGCAAAACCTCGAAAGACTATCTGCAGATCTCCCAGGGAACAAATTATATGTACTCCCAAGCAAAACCTCGAAAGAGCATTTTCCAGATGTCCCAGGGCACCGAATTACATGCCATAGGAAAAACCTCGAAAGACCATCTGCAAATCTCCCAGGTCACAAATTACATGCTTATCTGCACAACCTGTTCCACGGCCACAGAGTATCAACCTGATACTCACCATACATCATCCTGATTTACACATGATCATCCTGATCATCATCACTGCAACATCCTGCTGCATGTCATCTGGAGAAGCTCGTCATCCACGATCATCCTGATCATACAATGCATCCATCTTATGCATACCAAGTATCTACCTGATACATATCATCATACACAGTGTATCCACCTGATACATAGATACATGATCCACACAATGTATCCATCAACATACATGATCTACCTGATCATACCTAATACATATCAATATACATGATCTACCTGATCATACAATGTATCCACCTGATACATATACAGATACATGGTCCAAGCATCCAACATGGTGCATATACACAAAACATACAAATGATCCATCCGATCATATCCAGCATCCAACATGATGCGTACATACATACAAATGATCCAACTGATCATATCCAGCATCCAACATGATTCATACATATAAATGATCCAACTGATCATATCCAGCATCCAACATGATGCATACATACATACAAATGATCCAACTAATCATATCCAGCATTCAACATGATGCATACATACATATAAATGATCCAACTGATCATATACAGTAGAAACCAGAATATCATCCTGATGCTCATCATCCAGCGCTTACATCCACAGCCATGTGAAGGTTCCTCCTTCCAACATGCTTGGAATGGCTTCAGCAAATGTATCCATCACTTCTTCCTCGAAGTGTCCTCGATCTGAAGAACGCCAAGCCTCTCTCTGAAGTACTCGAACTTCACCCTGGCTAGTGGCTTCGTCGGCACATCTGCAATCTACTCGTCCATCGCAACATACAGGAGCTTCACAGCTCCTCTCTGCACCATATCCCTGATATAGTGATATTTGATCTCTATGTGTTTCGACCTTTCATGAAACACTTGGTTCTCGGACAACTTCACACAACTCTGGTTATCACAGAAGATACCAGTAGCATCCAACGAGAGATCAAATAACTCAGACAGTAGCTTCCGCAGCCATACTACCTCACAACTAGCTGAACAGGCTGCAACATACTCTGCCCCAGCTGTACTCAGTGCTACGTAGGACTGCTTCCTGCTAAACCAAGAGATCACACCTGATCCCATATTGAAGCAGCACCCAGATGTGCTCTTCCTATCTGCAGCACTGCCAGCCCAAACTGAATCAACATAACCTTGCAGGTTAAACTTTTGATTCGCTTCATACTTGAGCCCATAATCCACTGTACCCTTCAGGTATCTCAGAACATGCTTTACAGCAACTAGGTGAACACGCCTCGGATCTGTCAGGAACTGAATCAATGTGTTCACAGCAAAGAAAATATATGGTTTCATGTTCATCAGGTACATCAAGGACCCAATCATCTGACGATACGTAGAGACATCAACCGGCTCAGATGAAGCATCACATAGAAGCTTCAGATTCGATGCCATAGGTGTGGCCATGGCCTTGCAATCCATCATCCCAAATCTCTTCAGGATATCTACTGTTTACTTCCCTTGACCAAGGAATATCCCATCTGCACTCTGCCACACCTCCATACCTAGGAAATAGTGCATCATTCCCAAATCTTTCATCTCGAACTCGGTAGTAAGCTTCCGCTGCATGTCGACAATCAATCTATCTTCACCTATAACAAACAGGTTATCCCCATACAAAAGTAGTATCACTGGATTGCCTTCCTCAACCTTGTAGTAAAGGTTGGAATCCGCTTTACTCTTGGTAAAGCCCAAACTGGATAGAAAGCTGTCTATCCTACCATACGAAGTTCTGCACACATATATGACTACACCATGATGTCTTGAAATCCATCTAGTGCATCTTCTATTTCATCACTTTTATATTTCTCAATGTTGCCATCTGCAACATGCTTGATCTGATAGTTCCATATGGAAGTCATAACAAACTTCCCTTCAGGTCTTGGGACTACATCCCAAACATCATTCTTCATGATCGATGGATCATGGCATTCCATTTCTTCATCCCAAATCCTGGGAACTTCAATATCTTCAATAGATAATTTTGTTGCTGAACAAATGTTGTAGTTCTTCTTTTGTGGGTGATGGCATACGATCTTTCCTACACAACAAGTTAAATTGCATGATTAGAAAACATCTCATAGTTTTCAGAACAAATTCTTACACATAGAGAAGTATGTCATACAGTCATGCAATTGTCTTAGCCAATGCTTCAATACAACATTTATCCATATCCCGTAACTTTCTAGATGCCTTCCAATCTTTACCAGAACATTGTTAAGAGTGTGCACAACTCCCAACATGTCAGCAAAGAGGTTTCATTCTAGATAAGTAGCAATGGAATGTTGTACAGTTCCATAGGCCACTTACCCATGCATATTAGTAGTATATTTTTCATCAATGCAATTATTCTAATATGCATAATACACAACCTAATTCTAGGAACATCCGTATATACATTATTGAACAGTATTATTTAAGAAATGACAATTCAAATACTTATCTTTGTTTGTTCGTTGGGTGGACTCCCTCTAAGTCTTCGCTTCCTTGCAAGAGCTACTAGAGTCCTAATCTGAAGTAGCTTCTTCTACACCTTTTGATGTGGAATGTAGAGAGATGGTCAACTCCCTCTGAATATCTGCATCCTTGCAGAAACCACTGGAGTGTACTCCCTCTTGATCTATGCTTCCTGGATTACCTGTTCTTGAACTCATATTCATCCTTGGTCCCTATGCATGCTTATTAGTATCATGATTGTGTTATCCTTGTGATCTCATATAAAATCATACATTCATTAGTATACTATTAAAACACAATAATCTCAAGCATGTATAGTCATGATCATTTCAAACAGAAATAATAAGCATTATCATTCAAGGTTTATGTAGGATTCTTATGGTTAGTCAAATCATAAGAAGCATAACATGTCTAAACCTATAATTACTCAAACCTATGACTCTTTAGTTGAATCATCAATCAAGATAAGAGATATAATATGCATAAAACCTGTGATTATTCGAACCTATACCTTCATGATTCTTCTGGTTAGTCATATCATTAATTATGGTAAGAAACATAATATGCATACAACCATGATTATTCAAACCTATGAATTCATGAATAATCATTATCAACAACAGTATAAGATCCTAACCCAAGGTAGGATTCTATCTTGATATAGGAAAGACATACTTGGATTAGCATGCTAGTTAGTTATGTCTAACATACTCACATGATGTCTTCTTGTTCTTCTTCAATGACTTGTGCTAGTAACCTGTATATCTCATAGGTTAGCCATTATAAAACCAAGTTATACATACCTCGTAAATGGATCTTCTATGAGATCCATGACAATGGATGAGTCTTTATCCTCATGACATCATGATCATATGTTCTTAAACTGGAACATGATTTGTCTTTCTTGGTGTACCTTTCATGTTAGTAGACAACATAAACCTCATACAACACCATAATGCATTAGTACAATCATAAGTGTCAACACCCTAACCAATGAATATCTTCTATCATGCATTCATAATTTTGTTAAGGTGATACGACAAATCTAAAATCAAGATTGTACTAACCGTAATAACATGAAGACAAACATACCATAAACTTAATCATGAACAAATCTCAAAACATACCTCGATGAGTCATACCTGTCGAGATCGCTTGTAATATTCTTATGTAAGGACTTAGCCTCATCTCCCTCTGAAACAGGAACTTCTTCACTTATGCAAGTGACCAATCCATCTTCTTCTAGGATTAACCCAATCCACTTGATTTGCAAGAACCGAACCTGGAGCTGGATATGGGTTTGTCAGAGAAACCCCAAAAATTCAAACTTTGAATTTCAAACTTCTGAAAGGATAGAAATATGTGCCTTGATGAGCTGATCAAACTGGTATATTCAGAATTTGAAAACTGCAAAGTTTTACTCCTCAATTTTGCCTTTGAAACTTTCGAATTCACTAGACGTGACCCTGAACTGGGGTTTGATGAAGCCCACTCTTATTCCCAATCAAAAGGTTTGATCCAAAGATCTAATATTCTATTTTTATGAGGAGCTTCCAGCCGTGGTCACAGATTTCAAAAATTCCCATTTTTACAGAAGCCCTAATTTTCCACTTTTCTGATCAAAGTCCTTAACTAGGGTCTGATCAAGCCCGGCCTTCTGCCCAACCAAAAATTCTGATCTTGGTCTATAAATTTTTATTTTGATGAGTATCATTCATCCGTGGTCTCCGATTACAAAAATTCCAACTTTCTCCAAAGCCCTAAATTCCGGAAGCCATGAATGAAGGTACTCAAAAATAATTCTATTTTGACAGAAATATGTACCTGATTGTTTCTAGTGTAACTCCGAACTTTTCAATCCACAGGGTCTGAAAAATTTTCCTGAGATATCTTGACCTGTTATCTTTCCATCCTGACAGGTCTTACCTCAATTGGATTCTCTGAGAGAGATTTATGCCAAATGTCGCAACGTGACCTGTTTTGGGATAATACAGGAGAGCGAACTTGTATGGAGGTCCACGTGTCACTGTTTAAACTTCGGCCTCTGAATATTTTTCCTGAGATATCCCGACCTGTTATCTTTCCATCCTGATAGTTATGACCTCAATTGGACTCTCTGAGAGAGATTTATGCCAAGTGTCGCAACGTGACCTGTTTATGGGATAATACAGGAGAGAGAACTTGTACGGCGTTCCACGTGTCACTGGTTCAACTTTGGCCTCTGAAAAACTTTTCTGAGATAGTACAGTCTGTGTACTACCTGTCACTTTTTACAAAATTTCATTTGGAGCTTCCTAGCCCAAGATATGACCTTTTTCCCAAGGTCACCTGATTTTGACTCATATCTGGAAGAGGCAGAAACCCTATATTGTACAGATCATAAATCACAAAGTACAACGAATTAGAGGTTGTCCTTTGGACACAAGGTACCTGGAGATTTAATATTCAAACTGTAAAGATTTAAGATCTTAAAACTTCTCCAAAACGGATTTATAGCGAAAGTGCTACGATGACTGGTTTTTGCTATATCAAGCCCTAGCATCGTAAGTGCAACAAATGTCATACATGCCATATCATGCCTTCTTTCAGGATAGCTCTGATACCATGTTAAATTTTCATATTTTACTTCAATCTGATCTAGGATCTTAACTGAGAGAACAACATGTACAGCATATCAATCATGGAGACAATAATACAAGCACACAAGAGACACAAAGATTTACTTGGGGAAAACCATAAAGGTGAAAAACCCCAATAACTTCCTCAGAGATAGATAGAGCAATGATACAACCAACCATGAGAGATAGACATAACCTAGCAGCAGATCCTCCTCCTCCATAAGTGCGCCACTCCTCCTTGAGTGCATGAGTGAGAAATGAGTGATCAAATATAGTGCCTCCCGCACTCTATTTATACTTGACTTGACTTGCCTTTTACCTAACTCATGTAGGCTCGAACTTAACCACATAACATAATCATGACTGGGCCGACCCCCAATAGGGTGGTCTAATAACCCTTTGACCCACATGACTTATACAGGGCCGACTCCAACAAGGTGGTCTAATAACCCATCAAGTATAAGTTACGACACTTACAATATAAATGACGACACTTCCGTATAGAGGAATAATACCATCTCTATAGGAGTACATACAACATACATATATGAAATACATTCCAAAGTTACATATATATCAACAGTAAGCTTCAAGAAAAATTTGTCTTCGTTGATTCCTTGAAACCTTTTTAGGAAATCATTTTTAAACAAATTCCATGTGTATGTGAATTGGTCACCTTTCCACCACATATACCATTTGTAGGCATATCCTTCAAGGTGCATAGATGCATACTCCACTTTTTCTTCATCTGTTGTGATGTTATAGATATCGAAGTATTTCTCTGCTTTATTTAACCACGCAATGCATTGTTAGTCATTTCCACTGAACTTTGACATTCTATTTTTG
The DNA here is from genome assembly GCA_027924585.1 of Larix kaempferi. Classification (NCBI taxonomy): domain Eukaryota; kingdom Viridiplantae; phylum Streptophyta; class Pinopsida; order Pinales; family Pinaceae; genus Larix; species Larix kaempferi. The sequence continues at coordinate 9,533,352 of BSBM01000264.1, forward strand.
CTTTGGGGGGATACACTACATAATGTTGATAATGATTGCCTCTTGTCTTGTTGTGTGGTGATCTAGAGTTGTTGGTTGAAGCACTCGACTTATCTGAGTCGTTTTTTGGTTTGCCATGATCATTTGTCTCATTCTGTCCCATCCTTTCCATGAACTTGTTTAACGTGTCGCTCAGTTGGTCTTGTTTTTCCTTCATCTCGTCCAATTTATCATCTAGCCTTTTTTCTAAAACTGAAACGACTTCCACTCCGATTTCATTTTTCAGCTTTGCATTGGAATTTTTTATTTCTTCCTTTAAATATTCTTGAAACACTTTGTCATGTTTGTCCATTCTGAAGTGTAGACCTTCGAGGATTTTTAAATCTCTAATTTGGTCTTTTTCTAATTTTTCTAGTCAGTCTCGTAACTCGGCCATGGTTCTTGACCTAATGTGGGGAGGTGAATATTTGGAATCAATATTGGAGTAAGGATAAGAGTTAGGGTTAGGGATAAAATAATAATACAATAAGTATTATTAAATTATAATAATAATTTATAATATATATTAAAAATAATAATACAATAATTATTATTTAAATTATAATAATAATTTATTATGTATAAAAAAATATATAATAATAAAAAATTTATTATTAATTTTTTTTGTTTGAATGTGTGCAGATTGTTGGGGATGGGGGGAAGTGATGGTGGGGAGGCAGTGGTGGAAGAGTGCAGAGGGAGGTACGGCACAACAATGGGAGGGGCGGCACTGGTGGGAAGAGGAACGGCGCAGCAGAAATGGGAGGGACGGTGTTGGTGGGAAGAGGAGCATAGGCAGAGAGGAATGCAAGCGGAGGGAAACAAGGGTTGGCGTGGAGGCAATGGGGGTTGGCGTACAGGAGGAGTGAGATGGAAGAGCAGGGAGGAGAGGGAAAGGCGTGGGTGAGGGAAGGTGGAAGAATTGCGTGGAAATGGAGCAGCCGAGTGAAGGGGGAAATGGCGCGGGCAAGCAGGGACGCGGTTGGAAGAGGGGACGCGCGGTGAAGGATGGAGCGCAGTGGGGAAGGTGTTGGTTGAAAGGTGGATTGAATGGAATGTCAGAGGCGAGCTAGAGCGTGGAGTGTAGTAGCCAATGTCGAATGCCGAACACAGAGTGTAGTAGTTGATGTCGAACGCTGAACACGGAGCTCTGATACCAAATGCAGCAGAAAACCTAGGACATAAGATCCATATTGAATAAAAGATATATTATTGAATTGATAAGATGATTAATGTATTACAAGAGCTCACCTTTTATAAGGTTTGAGCGTGCTTAAGGAAAGGTTGCGTCCCTTCAATTAATTAATTAATAATTTACTGCTTAATTTAATACATCATTTAATATTCATAGCAGAACCCTTAGTAGCAGATCGAAAATAGATAACATGTGAATGTAAATAACAAAAAAGATAAATAAATTATATTTAACTAACTATTGCAATAAACAAGACAAGTAAATAGGAACCCATGAATTATAATTTGTATTAAGTTGCAAACAAGGGTTTACAATGGATTTACCTCAGAAGGTGAGTAAATGGGGACCCTTGCAGCTGTACGAACAGTAGTGTTCTGGGTCTCTAGGGTTCTGTGCTCTTCTCCAATTGTTAAAGTGGTGGCCAAGACTCAACTGAATGGGAAAAAAAAGCTCAAGGTGATAGGCTAAATTTCAACAAGAATTTTGGCAGCATAAGGGTATGAAGAGTTGATCATGGATGTGAAATGGGGGGCCTCCATCACCTTTTTATAGTGATTTTGGGTGGAGTATTGAACCATGGTATTGGTAAACCAATAGTATTGGCTAGTGGTGTTTTGATTTTCTGCTCTTTTTTTATTTAATTTTGACTATTTCCCCTTTTTCTTTTTTCTTTTTGGGGATTTTGACCCTTTTTGTGGTATTTTGACCTTTTTTGAAGGATTTTCATTAATTGATGAGGGAAATAATGATTGTTTGCTCATTTGGTTACCATTTTAGGGATTTTTTTGTTTTTGGAGGCCAAACATGTAGGAAAGAGAGGTAAATGGGTTATGTGACTAGGCGGATGAGCTGGGTGAACAAGTTTTGGGTGTTAACCGTTTTTGCAGGTATTATACAACAGCTTCCATGAATCTAAAATCATTTCCTCCTCTCTCTCCATTCAACTATGATGAGTGGAAACCAAATATGATAGCATATCTAAATAGACAAAGTATTTTTGATATGTCTATTGGTGTTATGAGATATTTTTCTTCCTATGAAGAGGAGAATGATTGGCTAAATGACTGTGACAGAGCCTTTGGAGCAATGTGTATTGCAATGTATCCTATTATGTGCTACCTCATGTAAACCACTGTATATCCAAGTGATCTATGGGCCCAACTAGACAAAGAAATTGGCAAGAAGAATGAAGAGATTCGTGCAAATTATTTGGAGAACAAGCCCAGTGATACCTCCTTAATTGTTCTCTCTAATTATGTCTCGGCCTCAATCATCTCTCATGATGAAGTTTTTCAAGATGAAGAAGAAGCCCCAGATTCAACACATAAAGTTCATCTTGAAGACATTCCTTCCTCTGTTTCTCTAGAAGTTGAAGACAGTTTCAAATTGTCCCCTTCCCATGTAGTTGATGCAGATGAAAGTGATACAATTAATGAAGATGATCCTTTTGTAGAGATTGTCCATTCCTCACTCATGTTCTCAATGTATTCTATTTCAAAATCTAAGCAAGATATGTCAGTTACTACTCTATAAGTTGAAGAGAGTTTTGAATTCTCTACTTCCCATGAGTTTGTTGGTGTGCAAAATGATGATCTATTGAATGTTTTGGAGGTTAAATCATTGTTTGGAGGTGATGCATTCACCCTCCTTGATCACATGCTTCCTATGAACTTCTATTTGATCATTGTCACATGTTCTAAGAGTTTCAATGAAGATGGAGGACACTACCATTCGCTTGGTTTCAAGTCTCAGGCACATTTTGGTGATTTTGGTTTTGATCTCACCCCTGTTGGTTCAAAGGAGATCACAAGAAACTATCTATCAATTCTTGGAGTTGATTTAACTTCCACTGATTAGAATTTCAAGTCTCAAGAGTAATCAGATCTTATTGGAGTTGATCCTACCCTAGTTGGTTCGAATTACAAGTTCCAGGATGATATTCATATTTTTGGATTTGTTCTCACCATGTTTGGTCTGAAGAGCAAGTTGAAAAAGCCTCCAGATTCACTTGCATCCACTGAAGGATAATTCAAGCACATGTTTTTGGAGCATGATCCACTTCTTCCCAAGAGGAAGATACCTCCAGGAATTGAATCAAGCATCACACCTACTTGAGTCTTGAACACAAATTTTTGGTGTGTTTCACTCTATCTTGAGGGGAGGGTTTTTTTCCCACTGTGTTTTCCCTCTTTCCTCATTTTTTCTAAATTGTTGTACAGGGTGACCTTTGGTGTCAATAACTAGGGCCCTAATTTCCATTTATTTACTTATATTTGTCCTCATAGTCTGGCTTAAGGGGGGGTGTTGGAATATTCTCGCCATCTTATTTTGGTCTTGCATGCATCCATGCATTCCATGCAACACTCCATGCATCCATGCATTGGAAGTTGAGACTCCTAGAACCTAGTCCCTACTTTGGCCCCCCCAGAGCTTGTTTTTTGACACCATTATCCCTCCTATCCACTCAGAGCTCCTTGTTTACATCACTAGAGATCCAATGTGCCCTCGTGCACATATTTACGAGACTACACAGTTAGTTCCATGATTTGGGGAACCTTGTCCCCTTGATTTCTCAGTTAACTGTCTGCAGCTCCTAGTTTGACTGCTACTGAGTATAGGAGCACCCTCTTTTTAATGGATAAATATTTCAGTGCAAACACCAATTGATCTCCCTAGTTCGAATGGTTCAAATCTAGAACAAAGAAAAACAAGAATGGAAACCTTTCCCTAGATCTATCAAATTAATTGAATACAAAGAGTCAAGTCCAAACCTTATTTATGAAGGTCGTCCTCGTGGCTTGAATCTTTGGCAGTCCTGCTTATTGATGAAGAGATTACCCGCAAAAGACTCAAAAGGAAAAATACAAGAGACTACAAGATAACATGATACATCTAATCAATTGACCAAGGATAACTACTATAAATGAAATTACACATCATTTATGGGAAAGGAATACATTGATGTATTAACTAAAATAGAGGAAAGAATTACAACCAATGAATCCTTGGTGTTGAAGATACTTTCCAATGGGATCTTGCCTCAATTTTCCAATCATGGAAGAATGGGCTCAATTTCTACAGCATTTGGCTACCCTCATTTCAACCCCTCTATCCCATGAAGAGGAGCTTCATTTATAGGCCAAAAGAGATGAGGAGGAGAGGAGAGGATTATGGATAAGGAGGAGGTGTGATCCTACTAAGATGGGAGGAGAGTAAGATCCACCCTATATGGAAGGGATAAGCCTCCACGAGGGTCTCCTTCGAGGGACTTCTCGAAACTTCTCTTTTTTCGCTCTGTATAGGAATCGACACACCCTAGACAGTAGAAACATGCGCCACCGACACGGTCTATAGTGGATCAAGGTGCGTCTATCAAGAAAGACGTGCTTTGCTATAAAGCAAGGTGCAACGGCCTCTCTAAACAAGGTATTTATAGGGAAAAAACCTCATGACTCATATTCCAAGGATTTTGGTCAAGTACTTCAGATATTTAGGCAGTGATAAAGTGTACATGGTTCACAATCATGATGAGTAAAAAAATTCCATGTAACAGAATGCCCCCCAAAGTATGAAGCTAGATTAACAGTATAGGTGAAATATTTTGATGTATAAAGTATAAAGGATCGAGGCAAGGAACCGTTGGTTCGAAATCTGTCAACAATAACCAAGGATCTTTTTGCAGAACAATAATTTTATCATTCCAATGACTCACAACATGGCTGCCAACCAATACATTACAGATCCATGTTGATACTGACCGATGATATGGCCACCAAAACAAAACGTGGATCCATATCTAAATGACTGAACACAAGAGTGGACCAATACTAGAGTAGATCTATGTGACAGTACATCAATGAGGTCTCCACCATAACATCTATGTGGGAACCTACTAAAAAATATCCATCGCAACCTAGGTGTAATAATAATATATCAAAACAACCCAGGGTATTCTACCCATTCTCGAAATGATACGAATCTTACCATGTGATTACAATGTGTTGAATTCGAACATGGTAGAAACCACTTGATTACAGGTCAATGATGTGAACCGTTAACAAGTGCGATGGAAATCACTAATAATCATAATGATCCCCAAGGTATCTCAGTACATCCCAAAGAATGCAAATAAATGAGTTGGATTCGAACATTCATGGAATCATTCGATCAGAGGTCAATGATGTAAACCTACTGTCAAAAGCGAAGAAACCTGCCATTGAGGCATGCAGGTTCCAAGGCACCAGCTAGTTTCTAATTCTAATTCTTGGATGATGAGATGATGTTGACAGGAATAGACTCATCGAAGGAGGGCCATTATGTATCCCACATCATCGATACAAAACTAACACAGGAAGTGATATATAATATGGTAGATCAAATGAGTGTGAACTGACAGAAAGGTGTAATGGTAAATAGGGACGACCGACAGAGTGGAAGGTTTAATGACTACGAAGGTTGATTCCTGCAAAATACTTCCTTTGAACATTTAATGACATGACAAGTGACTTGGTAGCATTGAATCAATCATAGCAGAGATCAAGACATAATGCAACAAATGACTGAAGCATTCTTTAGAGTACCCAAAGGAGTAGAATGACTCATGGAATTGATATGTCTCGAAGACAAGCTGACTAGCCAAATGTTTGACTAGAATGCAGACAGGTTCCATATTCAAAGGTTACTTTAAGCTACCATTAATACAGACTCAAATACAATTTCCTATTCCCCTAATTTCCCCATTGTGATGGATGAGTACCTCTTTTCTTTTTAATGAGATGGAAGAGGGTAACAAACGATTGATGTAGCTCATCATATGATGATTCCAATATCACATGTTTTACGAACCCGAGAAAGGAGAGGTTTGGTCCCAAAAAGGGTCCTTCCATGTATAATGTTATGAGTTCAAGGAAGGTAAAATCGGTGACGTTTCACATTTATAGAGTCTGAAACGGTCAAAAGAAGACTCATAATGGTTCTTTTTCGTAAAAGTTAGTCTCCTTACCCGAAAAGGGATAAAACAATGTGAGAGAGGAATATGCTAATCATGAATGAATAGAGTATTCCTTTTTTGTAAATAGTCTAAATGGTCTGAAAAGGGGATAAACTATTACATGATAGAATTCCTTTCAAATCCTTTTACGAGCATGGAAGAAACAAGTTCGCTCAGCAATCTTTTCATATTTAAGGAGTCTAAAAAGAACTTAAAGAGAACTCCATGTATAAATTTTTCATGGTTGATGACCGAGTACGACAAAGGAAAAAGTAAAGTCGACGCAGTTCATTTTCCGTAAGTAGTCTAGCGAGGCCAGATAAAGTGATAAACCTATACTAGTTAGACACACCTTTTTACTCAATTTTTTAACAAGCCCGACAATGGTATCAAAATCACTCAGAATCTTTTTCATGTTTGAACCAAAGCACAAAAAAGTAATGAAGTAAGCTCAAACCACTTTTCATGTTTCAACCAAAGCATGAAAAAAGTGAAAAGTAAGCTAAATACTATCTTACTATTTTTAACGAGCTCGAAGACAGGTGAAAAGAATGCTCATGATGTCTACTTCATTTTTCAATGAGCTTGTAACAGAAAATAAACTATGCTCGGTATAATGCCCATTGGAATATTTCTTCCCAACATGATATCCATAGGTTCGATTTTTTCCCACAACATAAAGAGCTGACAAATTACCTCTAGTATGATGTCCAGAGGCTAGATACATGCTCCCCAAGATTCATTTCGTTCGCCTACTCTTTTCGTCATCCAATAAAACTCGTGGTTACTATTAGGAATACCTTCACCAACAAAGGAACAAAAAAGAGGATTAAATTTCATAGGTGAATGAAATGAAGGTTCAGATATTAAATCTGGCGAAAAAAAATCAACTCAAGTGGAGGGTATTTGTTTCATTTTTTAACGAGCTTGAAAGAGGACTAGAACTATGCTCATGGGGTATTGTTTCATTTTTTAACGAGCTTGAAACAGGAATAGAACAATGATTATGGTCATCTGTTTCATTTTTTAACGAGATTGACACATGAATAGAACTATGCTCATGACGCTGGTTTCATTTTTACGCAATCTTGAAACCAAAGGTAAACTATGCTTGGGAATGGTTTCATTTTTACACAAGCTCGAAACCAAAGGTAAACTATGCTTGAAAGTACCCATTTCATTTTTTAATGAGTTTAAAACTGAACGATAGTTGTGCTCATGATGGCCTATTTCATTTTTTAACGAGCTTGACACAGAAAGGGAATTCTGCTTGTACCAGTTCATGGATTCTAAGAGGATGACACTATAGAAGGAATACATGTAGAAGGATAAGCCTTGATCATGGATTCTAAGAGGTCCTCATTGGAAGGAAGATAAACCATGTCAACTCTCAAATCCAAGGTTAAAGAAGAAGAGCAATCAAAGAGAATCCCGTGTTTAGCGGAAGTTGGAAGCATGGGATATAATGCCACATAATTTACCTACAACAGGTAAGATACCGCATGGACATAAGTCATATGATCGGTAGTCGGACGAGAGTCAACAAACGAAATTTGTTTGATAGTCACAATGTGCCAATTATGGGTGCAATACAACACTCGGAAGAGTGTAGACACGAGAGATTTCATTGAATAGACATACTCTCGTCCGAGGAGAATATTAAAATTCAAAGGACTTGGAACTACCAAAACATCAATAAAGATCGTTTTTCCACCTAACGAAATAGGCAACTGAGGAACAAACCCTAGAGGTTGATTGATTCCTCTGTTAAAAGCTAACATATTTTGACTAATGGGAACAAGCTGCGGGGAGCCCATATACTGCCAAGCATTTGAGGAAAAAATGCTAACTGCAACACCTTCATCAACTATATTATGAGGTACATATATATGACCAAGATGCACAATGATTTCAAAAGGAAGATAGGAAGGAAGGAGAGGTGCATAGAGTCCATTCCAATCGATAAAAATTGATTGAATTGGAACTAAAGGTGTAATACTGTAACCCTCGTTACTTGGGGGAGGCCTTGTAATAGAAGAATTAATGCCCCCTGCATAGTAGAATCTATATTAACAATAAGAACTTGAGCGATATTAGATTCACTCTCTAACGGGAGAGTGGGATCGACCGAGGATGAAACTAGATCAACCACTTGGGTTTCATTCTTCGAGGGAGGAGTGGGATCGACCGAGGATGAAACTAGATCAACCACTTAGGTTTCACTCTTCAAGGGAGGATTGGTATCGATCGAGGATGAAAATAGATCAACCACTTGGGTTTCACTCTTCAAGGGAGGAGTGGGATTGACCAAGGATGAAACTAGATCAACCACTTGGGTTTAACTCTTCAAGGGAGGAGTGGGATCGACCGAAGATGAAACTAGATCAACCAATTGGGTTTCACTCTTCAAGGGAGGAGTAGGATCGATCGAGGATGAAACTAGATCGACCACTTGGTCAACCGATGGAAAGCCAAGAGGCAATTTACTACAACTTGTTGGAGGTTGTGATCGAGACATAGAAACACCTTCCAATAATCGCAGAGCTTCGTCCATGCGAGGAAAAAGGTAAGTACGATGCATGTCCCTACATAATAAGCACAGATTATTGAGTTTATTTTTTTTACTATTAACCAAAGAGTCATTGGTCGACAAGGTATCATCAACATGATTTCCGGAGGCTGATGATACAGGACGTTCCAAATATTGTGACCATACTTCTAAGACCTTGGGAATAACAGGGCATTTGTTAAGAAAATGGGTCCCCTCGCAAAGCCTGCAAGGGTAATTAGGTTTACGAATATTCGAAACATGTACATAAATACTCCGAGCATGATGATCAGTGGATGGTGGGTTTCCAACATGATGGTTAGAGGTTGGAGATTTGACCTTCTAATTAGTGTTCTTCTTCTTATCCTTCCTTTTATTGTTCTTCTTATCCACCTGCTTACTTACGCCACAGTTTTCAGCAGGTGAAGAGGAAGAAAGGGAAGCTGACTCAAAATTTGACGAAGAAGGAGAAGTATCAACATGACGTTGATGCTCTTGTGGGGGAGGACTATGATCTGAAACAATCAGTGCACTTTGGATAACCAGGTTAGAGAATAACCATACTGGTAATCCTATAGTCAATCAGGGAAGGCTCAATGTGGCCATGAAGAGAGGACCAAGACTTATGTATGAAGGAAAAACAAAAGATGAACCCTGAAAAGGGGTCTCTTGGTTGGTAGTCCCGGAATATTTTTCCATATCTAAACTCTCTAAGAACCTATAAATTACCACACAAATCAAACACTACTCAAATATAAAAGCAACAAGAAGTTTGTGGAAGGGATGGATAAATAAGCCAGATTCTCTCAGGATTATCAAATTGGCGCAACTTGCGATATACTATAGGTTCCAACAGTTATACTTGGCCTAATATTTCAGAGCACTAACTAGGGAGGATTAGGATCGTACCCCTGACTGTATAACTCGACTACCTAGAAGTACGTGTGTAGTAATCTCCTCGAGTGTTGTTCTCGGTGTATTGTAACATTAAAACAACCAATAGGTTTACTCAGATAGTTCCAGTATGCTAAAGGGGTCTCCCGATATACGCAAGGTACGTGGGAGCTCAAATCCGTAGTAGTGTTGTCTAATGCACTACTGTATGAAAGGGGACTTCCTATATATTGTATAGTACGTGAAAGAACCTTTCGATATACCATAAAAGTGTGTGAAATGTCGTTCAATATACCAACAAGTACATGGAAGAACCACACACACCCCAGAATGCAGTGCAGGAAAGTAACGCTAGCTCCTACGCTTTAAAATGCCGAAACACGTCTCTAACCTATGATTTAAGTTGATAAAGATTTTAACTTAACTAGCGCTTTATTTTATCTTATGCGGTAAAGAGGATGTATGAAGTGTAGACTTATAAAATAAAAAATAATGCAAAACTAGGCTAAATGAAGTGCAAGTCTTTCGTTTTTCGATGAAGTACTACTTAAAGAGAGAGTAGGAGGTTCTTTTTCCCAAGTGAACAGCCCTATGCAAATTCCATTTTAAAATTTTCAAAAACGGTAGAAACAAGCCAATCCACACCAAAGAAAAAATTATTTGGAAACCTTAATATGGGTCAAAGGGACTATAGGATACACGATTCATGCCCCCCTCAACCATGAGGGGGAATTTATTTCCAAAAATGCAATTCATTTCGCTTAAAAATGCAATCAAAATACTGGTTTTGACTAAAGGGGCCAAACACGGCTCCAAATCTCAAGAAGACCCAAGAAAAGGAAAAAATCTTTTGGTTTAACAAATAATGAGAGAGTAGATATTTAATGAAAAGAATAAGGGATCTGATCACTGTTTCCAAACAAGAAAGAGCATTTCTAATCCCTAACTATGCAAAAGCTAAAAGTGGTTTCCTTTTCTTTTATAAAACTTAGATTTTAACCAAAACAAGACTACCTGAAAGCATAACTCTTTTTGGAATTTTCATAAATATTTCAAATCTAAGAAAGAAAGAGAAAATAAAGTTATTTCCTTAAACTAATATGGAAGCAAAATATTTTATTCTCTTCAACTGTAGAAAGCAGAAAAAAACACTATACCAACCTAGTCACAAACCAAGCAATAGGGCACTGAAAGTTCTAGGCAGAAAATCAAGCCAAAAATCAACAGGTTGACGCGGGCTGCAGGTAAACACCAGAGCATCGGTGGGTAATCGATGCATCAAAGTGTGTCAGACTAACAGTGACGCACTGTACATGAAGGTAAAGTGAGTCGTGCAACCCTGAAAAAATGAAAAAAAAAATATTTTCAAGCCAATCAATAGACTTTGGGGTGTGAGACCCAAAGGGAATTATACAGTGGAATATAGACAGTCATATATACCAATTGGATGTGATATACCAATTTAAAATTAATCCAAATCTAGTAAAAAATAAGGCAAGCAAGGAAATATACAACTTAAATAACTTGTTCCTGTGATTATTTTGATTCACAGTAGATCTTGGAGCTATGGAGAACCTCACAAAATCAAATAATTTGTAATAACCAGCAAAATAGCTTGAAAAGAAGATAAATTTACACACAATGTGAACTGAAACTTGGCATTATCAGTCTGTCTAACATATGAAAATGTTTAGAACAGGTTTTTATTACATCATAGAGAAATTCGAGAGCATTAGATAGCTCAAGATGAGTGTACAAGCTAAAATTTCCAAAATGGCCTCAATCCCCCTAGGTGGGTCCAACTCAGTCCTAATCATCCCAAATAGTCACGAATTATGGTCTGAAGGTGGCCAAGGCATGCTGGAGCAATTATGAGGCTAAGGCATGCGTGGGTGAGCAAGTAGAGGAGTGTGGGGGGTCCAAGGAGGCATTAAATGCTCCAAATCTAGCCAAAAATGAGCTAAATCCACTCAAGCGCTCAAAGTCAACAGAGTTTCCCCATTTCAAGGAAGGAGAGCGCTCAAGCATTTAATGAGGGTGCACTTGTGGAAAAAACTGGATTTTGGGTGAGCTGGGTTGCTTAGAACCAGTTGTGAACACTCCCAAAAGTGGATATTTGACCAACTAAAGTTACCTAGTCCAAACTACAATGTAATAATGCACATGTGGCAATAAAATTGACTAAGGTTATGAACTATGGTACTAAGTATGGATTACTATTCTAACACCCCCCCTTAACCAGAACTTAGTACATCTCATGAAATTAAAGTGGGAGGCCTTGGCAACAAAGGCTCAAGTCACCTCATTACAAACAGAAATTTTATTTGTTCATGTAAATTGAGGACAAGAAGTAAAACCACATGGGATAAAAACTTCCCTCTAAAATGGACATGGGGCTAAACCTACAATAAAATTGCATCAATCACCATCCGTCACTTACTCCAATCAAATCTCTCAAGTAAGTGAATTTCTTCTCAATAAAAATCTTGGTGAAAATATCAGCAGTTTGCTTAATGGATGGGCAATACTACAAGGAAATCACCCTGTCATGCACTAAGCCCCGAATGTAGTGCATATGGATTTCAATGTGATTTTTTCTCTTCCTATGTACTGGATTAGTAGATATCTTGATGGCACTTTGATTTTCCACCCAAATGTTGGTTGGAGAATCAATAGTAACACCAAATTCCCGAAGAATACCTTGCAACCAAACGCATTATGTGGCTGCATTCACTGCTGCCCTGTACTCTACCTCTGCTGATAAAAGAGAAATAGTGTGTTGTTTCTTACTTGACCAGCAAATAGGACCTTCAGCAAACATAAAAACAAAACCTGAAGTGGGATTTCTATCAATTGGATCTCCAGCCCAATCGGAATCAAAAAATCCAACTAGTTGTAGTGAAGAACCAGCTGCATAGTGTACCCCAAAACTCTTTGTTCCTTGAGCATATTGAAGGATCCTTTTGGCTTCCTTCCAATGGATCTCATGTGGCTGATTCATATACCTTTCTACAGCACTTATAGCATAAGACAAATCAGGTCTTGTATGTGTAAGGTACAGCAAACTTCCAACTAACTGCCTGTAGAGTGTGCAATCCACCAATGGAGAGTCTTCAAATTCACCTAGTTTTATGCCTGAAAGGAATGGGCACTTGGCTACCATACATTCAGCCATTTTAAAATTCAATAACAGGTCTGAAGCATACTTTGGTTGACTCAGCAATATACCTCTTTCATTTTTCTCAATTTCCAAACCCAAAAATTGCCTTAGCAATCCTAGGTCACTCATGGCAAATTCACTATGCAAAGATGCTTTGATTGAGCCAATTTGTTTGTTGCAGTTCCCTGTAATTAAAAGATCATCAACATATAGTACAATGAACTGAAAAATATCATCACATTGCTGCAAATAAACATTTGCATTAGACTTGCATCGAATGAAACCAATTGAGAGCAAAAAGGCATCCATTATGGCATACCAAGCCCTGGGGGCTTGCTTGAGTGCATAGAGTGACTTATTCAACCTACAAACAAGTGAGGGATCCTCTTGGAAACCTTTAGGTTGCTGCATATATATCTCTTCCTGTAGCTCACCATGCAAGAATGCACTTTTAACATCCATGTGGTGAACTTCCCAACCCTTACTAGCTGCAATGGCTAGAGCTAGTCTAATTGAGTCCATCTTTGCAACCGGTGCAAAGGTCTCTGTATAATCTACACCATGGATTTGAGAGTACCCCTTAGCTACTAATATATCCTTATACTTTAGATCAAAACCATCAGCAGCAAGTTTGGTTCGAAAAATCCACTTACATTGCACAAGTTTTCTCTTGGGAGGAAGAGGCACCAAATCCCATGTTTTGTTCTCTTGGAGAGATTGGAATTCTTCTTGCATTACTGTTCTCCACCTTGGATCATGATGAGCTTACTGATATGATGTTGGATCAGATCTAGTCAACATATAATAGTGATTAGCAAGTTCACTTTCATTTGCAAAGGAAGCATTGATTGTTTGAGATCTAGTCTTCCTAGGCTCTTGGGGATTGCATACCAATTCACCTGCAACTTGTATGATTTTTTCAGCCCACTTGGGCCTTGATGGTGACTCATCTACAGTAATTTCATATTCAGCCATATCATCTTCAGCAATATCAGAAAAATCAGAACTTGAATCATCACTTACTTCATTAAGGTGTGGAGGAGAAGATCATTCCCCCGGTGCAAGCTCAAAATTAGGAATTGGTTCTTCTTCGAATTGCACACTTCTCTCAATGAAAATTTTTAGTGTGGATGTGTCAAAGAGCTTGTAACCCTTTGTTTCTTCACCATATCCAACCATGATACATTCTCTCCTCTGTGGCTCCAAAGCCTTCCTCTTTTTTGATGGAATTCGATCCCATGCTCTGGATCCAAAAATCCTGAAATTTTTGGCCAAACCATGCCTCATAGGGTGTTTTACCTTTGACTGATTTGTGAAGGGCTTTGTTCCGAATATGAGCAGTACAATTGATGGATTCATCCCATATCTTAGGGCTTAGATCCCTAGCTTCAATCATGCAAGTGGCCATCTCTTTGAGAGATCTATTTTTCCTCTCTGCCACACCATTTTGCTGAGGTGTGTAGGGGATTGAATGTTGCATTTGGATGCCACATTCCTCACAAAGATGTTGAATGTTGTTATTCACATATTCCTTTCCATTATCAGTCCTAAGGATTTTTATCTTATGACCACTACGATTCTCCACTAAGGCCTTCCAAATCTTCAATTTCTCAAACACGTCAAATTTCAATTTCAGGAAGTAAACTCAGTAGAATCGAGAGTAGTCATCTATGAATGTGAGTACATACCTTGATCCACCATAGGATGGAGTGGGTAGAGGACCAATGAGATCTGAATGTACCAATCCAAGTGGATGTGTGTCTCTTTTTGCCATTCCCTTCTCATAGTTGCGCTCTGGATGCTTTCCAACTACACAACCAATACATGCACCATTTGAAGATTTGATTTCAGGAAGCCCTTCTACCATCTCATCCTTGTGCAATGTCTGGAGATATTTGTAGTTCATGTGGCCAAACCTTTCATGCCATAGCTTGGAGGTCTCGTTGCATGAGATAGCTTGGAGGTCTCGTTGGCATGAGAGACAAGAGCATGGTCACAAGAATTTGGAATAAAATTGGATAGTTTGTACATTCTCTCTTGATGATCAGCAAACCGCACTACCACAACTTGATTTGAAGAAATTTCTGAGATTTCTACCAAATATGGAGTAAATGTTACTCTCTTGGCTTCTCCTGTATGGGTCATTTGATAAACTGATAGAAAATTTGCAGCCAATGAAGGTACATAGAGCACATCACTGAAATATCCATGCTCCAAGTCAATCCTACCAATCCCCTTGGTCTGGATTTCAGAATCATCACCCATTCAAACTACTGGACCACTATTCGAATGCATAGAGGAGAAGAGCTCTCTGGATGAGACCATATGCCTGGAAGCTCCTGAATCAATGATAAAGGATGAGGGATTCGAAATACCTGCTACCAAAGCATGACACTTCTCCTTGTTGTCAGAATTTGAGGTGCCTTCTTTCTTCCTTGCACCCTCAGGGACTGGGATGTTTTTCTTCTCCAGCAGTTGCGCCATTGAGTCAATGGTTTTATTCATGCATGAGCTCTCTGGATGCCATCCCTTGTGGAAATAGGTGCATTTGGTCTTCTCTTTTCCCTTCTTTTCCTTCTCCTTGGAAGGATTCGAACCCCCATCAGCAGATTTGGTCTTGTCAAACTTCCTCTTCTCTTGCTGCTTTGAACTCTTTGCTTTCTACTTTCCTTTGGTGGCATTCGAAACACCCATTGCCAGTGCTTGGTCCTTCGATTTTATGGTGCCCATCTGAACGAGTTTATCCTGCTCCTGAGTAAGACACTCCATGAAGGTTGCTAGAGATGGCATTTTCCAATTTCGAAGGGTCATCTTGGCTAAGTGGAATGTGCTAACAAATACATAAAACTTTGGCCCTAGCTTTGATAGTATTGACAGAATCAGTTGTTCTTCCTTCTTAACAATACCACATTGCTGCAGCTGAAGTACCAATGACTTTAATTTGGTGAATAATTCTTGGATTGTTTCAAAGTGAGCTGGGCTCAAGATGATGAGCTCGTTCTCAAGTTGGTGGCCTCCTAGTTCATCAGTATTCCCAAAGAGTGACTCAAGATTCACCCATACTTCATTGGGATTTGTTAGACTGTCAGTGTGAAACAAGAGTTCCCTTGAAATGCTCAGGCACAACATACCATATGCTTCATCAAGTCGATTGTAATACTTGGCTTTCTCTACAAGTGAATTTGGTTCTACCTCTGTGCCCATGGTTACTCTATAGAGACCTTTCGATCTCAGTTTGATAACCATCTCAGCCTTCCAATCGAAAAAATTTAAGGGAGTGAGAAACATTTGGTTGGCTTCCATGACTGCTGCGTTGGTGAGAAAACTACTGAAACACCTGCAAAAGACACTCGATTTTTATCTGGAAATCCTCACTAGAATGCAATTCAAACGCTTAAGGAATGATCTTCCACTCACTAACTCCACAAGGCTCTGATACCATGTGAGTATTTTTATTCACAGTAGATCTTGGAGCTATGGAGAACCTCACAAAATCGAATAATTTGCAATAACCAGCAAAATAGCTTGAAAAGAAGATAAATTTACACACAATATGAACTTAAAATTGGCATTATCAGTCTGTCTAACATAGGAAAATGTTTAGAAAAGGTTTTTATTACATCATAGAGAAATTCGAGAGCATTAGATAGCTCAAGATGAGTGTACAAGCTAAAATTGCCAAAATGGCCTCAATCCCCCCTAGGTGGGTCCAACTCAGTCCTAATCATCCCAAACAGTCACGAATTTTGGTGTGAAGGTGGATGAAGCATGCTGGAGAAATTATGAGGCTAAGGCATGCGTGGGTGAGCAAGTAGAGGAGTGGGGGGGTGTCCAAGGAGGCATTAAATGCTCCAAATCTAGCCAAAAATGAGCTAAATCCACTCAAGCGCTCAAAGTCAACAGAGTTTCCCCATTTCAAGGAAGAAGAGAGCTCAAGCATTTAATGAGGGTGCACTTGTGGACAAAACTAGATTTTGGGTGATCTGGGTTGCTTAGAACCAGGTGTGAACACTCCCAAAAGTGGATATTTGACCAACTAAAGTTACTAAGTCCAAACTATAGTGTAATAATGCACATGTAGTAATAAAATTGACTAAGGTTATGAACTATGGCACTAAGTATGGATTACTGTTCTAACAGTTCCCCATTGGAGTCACCAATTTTGTTAATGGATAAATCTGTCGGTGTGGACACCAACTAATCTCCCTAGTCTGAATGGTTCGTATATAGAACAAATCAAAACAAGAATGAAAAAATTTCCCTAGATATATCAAATTACTTGAATACAAAGATTCAACTCCATATCTTATTTATGAAGGTCATCCTCGTGGCTTGAAGCTTTCACAGTCCTGCTTATTGATGAAGAGATTACCTGCAAAAGACTCAAAAGGACAAATACAAGAGACTATAAGATATCATGATACATCTAAGCAATTGAGCAAGGAGAACTACTATAAATGAAATTACACATCATTTATGGGAAAGGAAGCCATTGATGTATTAATTAAAATAGAGGAAATAATTACAACAAATGAAGCCTTGGTGTTGAAGATCCTTTCCAATGGAACCTTGCCTCAATTTTCCAATCATGGAAGAATGGATTCATGGCTCAATTTATACAGCATTTGGCTACCCTCATTTCAACCCCCGTATCCCATGAAGAGGAGCTTCATTTATAGGTCAAAAGAGATGAGGAGGGTAGGATAGTATTAGGGAGAAGGAGGAGGTGGGATCCTACTAAGCTGGGAGGCGAGTAAAATCCACCCTATATGGAAGGGATAAGCCTCCATGAGGGTCTCCTTCGAGAGACTTCTGAAAACTTCTATTTTTTTTCGCTCTGTATAGGCATCAACGCACCCTAGACACTAGCAACACGCGTCAGCGACACGGTCGGTAGTGGAGCAAGTTGCTTCTATCAATAAATACGTGCTCTACTATAAATCAATGTGCATCGAGCTCTCTAAACAAGGTCTTTGCAGGGAACAAACCTCATGAATCATCTTCCAAGTATTTTGGTCAACTACTTTAGATATTTAGGCAAGGATAAAGTGTACATGGTTCATAATCGTGATGAGTAAAAAAATTTCGTGTAACACCTCTATGACCACTGACAGTTAGTTATGCACCCCTTTGGAGTATCCTCCCCTATTTTGGTACCCACATGATTCAATTATGCTCCGTTCTACCAAAATAAGGTTGAAATAGTTAAGACCCCAGGTCTTATACAACCATTAGAAATACCTTGTGAGCGGTGGGAGGAAGTCTCAATGGATTTCATCATAGGTCACCCAAGTCAAAAGGGAAGAATGTTAGTATGGTGGTTGTTGATAGACTCACAAATTATGTACACTTTTTTGCACTCTTTCACCCTTTTAATGAAAGTACAATTGCTGCAGTTTTCATGGAAACAACTCATAAGTTACATGGAAACTCAAAGATTATTGTAAGTAATCGAGACCCAATTTTCACTGAAAAAATTTGGACTGAACTATTTTCTTGTTTGGGGTACCCAGTTGTCTCACAATTCATCCTATCATCCTCATCTGATGGGAAAATTGGGATAGTAAACAAATATTTGGAAGGTTACCTTCGTTGCTTTTCATCTAACAAACAAACACAATGGGTGAGATGGTTAACTTTGGTAGAATGGTGGTACAATAATTCCTTCCATACATCATAAAAAATGTCCCCATTTATGACACTTTATGGGTACCATCCTCCATATATCACATCTCCCTTAAAAGGAAAATATAAAGTTCAAGCTGTGGAAGAACACCTAGAGCACCAACAAGAATTTTTACAATTACTCAAGGACAACTTGGCTATGTCAAAAATCAAGATGTAACAACAATCTGATCAACATCACAGTGAAAGGAGTTTTGAAGAAGGGGATTGGGTATTTATGAGGCTACAACCTTACAAACAAATTTCCCTCAAGCAACTAAATAAAGACAATAATTCTTCACCCAATTACTATGTTCATTATAAAGTGTTGCAGAAGATTGGTAGTATGGCTTACAAATTGGAGCTCCCTTCATCTTCAAGGGTGTTAACACCAAAAATTTGTCCACGTTGCTTATCCACTAGCCACACCACACCATGCATCATGTCCACTTTCCATTTCCACCACTTTGACCTTCACATTCCAAAAATAAATTACCCATAATTATTATTTCCTCTTTCCACAAAAGAGGGAAGTTTGTACATTCCTAAAAAACGGGGAAAAGGGAAAATCCCTCAAAAATAGGAAATTTCCACAAACGAAAAAAATTCCATAAAAAGGGGGAAAATAAGTTGGATATAACCCACTCATAATGTTTATCCAAATACCATTTTCCAATCCCATGGGCCACCTAATACCATGGGCCACAAACCATGGGTCATAAAATTTATATATACATGTGAAGGTCCCCTTTTTTTTATATAACACATATTCTCCACCTCATGCATGTTGTTACTTTGTCGAAATTCCATTGAGTCCTCTTTACCCATATGTTGAGCTTTGGAACCTCTTGTGACATGTAGCTGGAGACTATAGAGCTGCTAGGAGACCAAGGACACATTAATTCGGAAGGCTACAAGGGCCCCCATTTCCATGTATTTCTTATGGTCCTAGATTGTGTTTTTTTAAAACCATTTTAAATTGATGTTAGCTTAATGTATGCTTAGTGTAGATCCAATTTATTTTTCATTATTTGTACTACCATTCGAAATATTACTAAGACTTCCATAAGTCTTAGTAGGTGTTTTTTAACACCGGCTAGTGTGAAAACAATAACTACAAAGGGTACACCCAGTTTTCCATGTTTCTTGCTTAAAGAAGTTAATAGAAAACAAGATCCCAATTCAAACTATCTTTCCCAATCTTGATGAAGAAGGAATTCATATTGGAACCTAAACAAATCACAGAAACAAGGACCAAACAACTATGAAATTGGGTTGTTACTGAGTACTTCATCAAGTGGAAGAACTTACCAATTGAAGATTTGACATGGGAAGATGAGTCCTTCACACAAAAGCATCCAAAATTAATCAAGCGTTGAGGACAACACTTGTATGAAGGGGAGGGGCATGTTAAGCCCTAAATGTTGGTAGATTACCCCATATATTGTGGATCATTACATATTATTGATGTTAGCTTGGATGTATTACTGGTAATTGTCATTAGTATTATTATATTAGTTATGTCAGATTGGGTCCATTAGTTGTAATTGTACCTCTTTGTCTCCTATATATAGGAAGGAGACCTTTTCATTTAAACCATATCATCTTGTTTTGTATTATGTAATTAATACATTGTATAAGGAGGTTTCCCCCTCAAAGAGGATTGTTTTTTATCTCTTTTCTTCATTATTAAGGTGTGGATTACTCTTTCTGGTCTCTTTATGCTCTTTTCATGCTCTTTTGGGAATTTGTTCCTTAACATGAAGAGAATATGACAAACATAAGTGAAGCTATTCAAGGTTTTTGTGCAAATGTTGTGGACTTGGAAGTACTTCACCAGAGGAGAGACAACAAATGGAAAAACAGTCAGTACAACAACAACAAACATAAATAATTTGGAAGAAAAGTGTACACAAATGTATGAGGAAAGTACCCAAATATGGATGCAACTCATTGAGGATGTTGAATTGAAAGATATTGAATAGAAAGTGTAGGCTGCATAGATGAAGGCACAACACCTAAAGGACACAATGAGCACTCTTCCAGGAGCATAGCATATGCTTGCATTGGTGGAACATAGGAAACAGCTGATGGAAGTTAATAATCCAATATCCCAACGACAAGAAATTGTGTAGAAGTTAGAGCCACTGCAAGAGGAAGCATACATAGTGACAAAGTGACTAGATGCAATGCAAGCATGCATTAAGCAGACCATACAAGTCAATGAGGAGAAATTCTAGGCACCTCTGACAGTGGATACAATAGATGACATTACAGAGCAGGAAGCAAAAAAAAAGGAATAGGTTGTGACCACAAAGGAGACACTTCACAAGATGACGGAGAAAGTGAAGGTAGAATAACAAAAGATTTGAAGTGACTTGGGATAGAAAGCACGTGTGGCGATCCTAGGGAAAATAAGCGGCAAAGATTTCAAAATGATGGAAAATATGGATCAAATCTCAACCAATTACAAGCACATCATGATGAGGGTCGAGGTACTTGGTAATTGGTTATAAGAGTAGCAACAAAACTTAGGATGGAGTAGTTAATTTGTTGGGTATATGTTGTAGAAATGCAGATCCGAAGAGTAACTCTAGAGCACAGAGTGAGGAAACAAGGCCAACGTTACTGAATGTAGAGTCACCATAATCCGAAAGACGTGACATAGAGAGGCATGGAACCACCAAAAGGAGGAGTAACAATATAGATAGAAACCTAACAAGCAGAGTTAAGTGATGGTTGGAACTCTACTCATATCATTTATCACAACGACACGTCCAGAGGGGTCGACCTATGGTTCGAAATGTGTTATACAGTAGTGGGCACACTACTAAACCAAACAATATTAGTCAAAGTTCAAGTATCTGGTAAATTATGTATATCTGTTGAAGTTGTTTGGGGAGAGAAATATGTGAGTGTTGGGGGCCTATTGGAGCGAGTTTTGGACCAGTTTCGGGAGTCGCACAACAAAAGTGGACCACGTGACAAGTAAAACCAAAGGACCAAAGAACAAAGCACACAATAAGCAGAAGGTAGTTAGAAGTAGTTGGGCACTTGTGTCCACTTTGTAATGGGCTCAACCCATTCCAAAATGTATAAATATGTAAAATGGATTTTTGGGTTAAGTATTGTTCATGAGTTGGATTTTGAGGGAGCGTTGCTATTGCACTTATGCTATGTAATGCCGAGGTATTTTTGGGGTTTTTGATAGAGATCTAATGCGTGTTGCACAGGTTTTATAAGACGTTCTAGAATATACTAATGTGAAGTAAGCCTATTTTGGATAATTTATCTCGTGTTTGATGTAATGGATGCTTTATTTATTGTGCATATGGACGCTCTATTTATATTGTGACTTTGAATGTGTTATCTATTACTCTGCATATGTTATATGTTTCTGCGCGTAAGATGAATATGATGAATTCCTTCTTTCCCTTTATCACCGCGGAAGCTTGGTTCCTATAGTCCCCATAGATTCCTTGGGTGAGACTTCATCTTCTCACAGGTGATGCCGAAAGGGATGATATCTAGGGTTTAGTTGGTGAGTTTATATTGTAACCTAGTTCTTCCCACTGCGTGCCAATAGTAGAACTAGCCTATGCCATGACCATAATTTATTAGGATAGTTTCATTTGAAGTACATTTAGAAGGAATTCCTAGACTGTTAACTGAATGAATTTAATATTCTTCAATAGGGTGGGAAAACATTGTTTATTATAAGGATCGATTCATGGCATCATTGAGATATGATCCTCATCTAAATACTAATAAGTTAATAGTGAATAAATACGTTTATGTCTAAATTTGAGCATTAGGGAAAACATTCACATATTGATTCCATGGGATTTGCATGAGGTAGTTCAAAGGGCCTTCATTTCCATGGAGGAATTATGGGTGAGACCTAAGGAAAACATGAATGTGAGACCTCCTAGATCACTAATTTCTGGTATTTGGGAAGTTTTTATCAAAGCATTTACTAGGGAGGCTATGATAAACCTCACCTTCCCAAGCACAAGAGGCTCTGATATGTAATACTATGGGGTTTTAAGGGAACCCATTGAGGTGTCAAGGAGCACATAATAGGCCTTCTATATAGCATAGTACATGCCCACAATAGTCACATCCCACATTTCTCAATATCGACGTTCCTAGTTGAGGACTTCTAGACCACCTTTAAGAGGTAGATGTTAGGCATCTAGTGGACCCCACTTTCAAAGCCATTGTCCTTAGAAACTATCCAGGGAACAGTAGAGTCATACTTAGGCTATAGTTGAAGACCTATTTAGATCCAATAGGATTCATGTACTGGTTGTTAATAATATACAAGCCAAGCATTAGTTATTGGTCTTGGAGACCATAGGTAAAATCAATGGTGTAATTATTTCTATTCTTAGAGTCCCCAGGGACACTAGAAGCTTCATTTCACCTAATGAGTTACCTAGAGGTGGCTTGGTGGCATGCAGACATAGTAATTTTTCCATGTTGAGATGATTTATGGTGTTAAGCAAGGAGTTGGTTCCATGGTGAGGGAACACAACCTCGATCTTGGGGCGTGTATCACCCAAATAAATATATTTTTTGACTCCCTTAGAATCCTATGATTTGATCATAGGCATGGATTGGTAGGAGGATCACTGGGATAAGTTGGATTGTTTAAGGGAGATATTTCATTTCATTGATGATGATGGTCATGAGAAATTTCCATATGGAACTAAAAGACTAGTATTCTTGAAACTTATTTCATCACCACAATTGAAAATAGGCCTTAAGAAGGGGTACCAAATGAATTCCATAGTCGCTATGAACAAAGGTGATAATATATCCTTGACTCGTTATCCTTGTCATCCAACAAAAAAAACTTTATATTTTCTATTTCAAGTGTGAAATCAAAATATACATGAATGAGCCTATGCTCTTATACAAAAATACAATAGGTATTTGCAATCCTCCTCAAGAGAGTCCACAAAATATTATAGTCATCTAGGTCTAAATACAACGAAACATGACATTTATATTAACCAAAAGTCTTTTCCACTACCATATATTACAATCCATATACATTACAAAAAGGGATACAAATAAATTGGATCACCTTCCATTATTCTGCAAAGTCAAAGGAGGGTTTTAGATATCAATGGGAATCTTTATTCCCCATTGAACTCCTGATACAAGAGAAATCCTTCTTGTTGTGCCATAGCTTATTTTGAGTGTCCATATGCTAATTTGTTGAATTCTTTGTACAGGTGTTCAACATATAAAAGACCAAAGAGTGAACCTACCTCTCTAATTTTGTGAAGCAATGGGAAAAAAACTAAGTTATTAATTTGACACTTTCCATTAAACCATTCCACCACCAATTTTTAATCTCTTGGTACTTGCAAAGATTTGATGTCTTTTTATAACGCAAATTTTAACAAAATCCAGAAGGAAAATGGCGTTTCCCTATTATTTGAACCTTAACTAGCTCCAAACTTTAGGTAACAAAACGCGAGTGAGATAAAAACAAGAGAACACCAACTCACATCTTCTAGGAATACATTGACATGATCCGCCAAATATACCCCATGCTTCATTATGATTTATAGATGGTTCTTTTGGGATCCTAAGATCCGTTTGATTTTTATCCGTGCAACCTTATTTAAAGGAAATTATAATTTTGTGGGATATTATAGAAGGCTCTCTACCTTTTTCTTCAAAATTCCACTTATTCCTGACCATCCATAACCCCCAAAAGATATATCAAGGCAGAGATTGAAACTGAATAAGTGAAGGTTCCACAAACCAAGTATCAAAACATTGAAGTAGGGTCCCATAATTCCACTATCATGGACAATTTAAAGATTAGAGAACATCTTTCCATATTGAAATAACATAAGAACAAGTAATAAAGAGGTGATCCATAAATTCACCTTTGCATTTGCAAAGAAAACAATGATTTGGTCCCTTCCAAGAGCGCGTTTGACCATTGTTCCATGTCATAATTTTTTTTTATAGAGTTAACCAAGATATTATTCTAATATTTAGGGGACAAGATAAATTCTATATACTTACCCACCACCAATGTCTTTCTCTTGGAAAATCCATGTAGTATAAAGCCTCATAAGCTAACTTTGTTGTAAGAATACATGTGTCCTTATTCCAACACCATTCTAACTCATCCTTTGATTCATGTAAAACAATACCATTGTGACATAACAATGTGTTGTACAAAGTCCATTCAACTGCTAAATCTCCTTGCAAGTTCATCTCTTCTGTTGTTAACCAATTTTGCAACCATCTTCCATGAACACCTTGAACCCAAACATCAACCAACACTGACACACCTTTTGAGCGTAGAACCAGTTTCTACTCTTTTGATAAGTGAAAATTACTTGAAACTCCCACCCAAGTATCTTCTCCTATTTTGATCTTGTTTCCCTTATCAATTTTCTAGGCCACTCATCTACCTAAGACTGGAAATGCTTGGATCAATCCATTCCAAACATTTGAATCTCCTTTGACAGATTTATTTTCAGTTCTAATCAAATTCTCAATTGTTAGTCTTTTGAACTATTTTTTTATCATCAACTTCCCCCAAATACCTTCATTGAATAGGATCCTCCACAAACTTTTCGCTGCCACTAGAGATTTCCCAAATAGGTATATATTTCAGATTCCCCGATCTCCACCTTCCTTAATTTGATTTTAGATACATGTGCTAAAGAGATCCAGTATACCAGAATGCTTTGTAGAATTGACTTGACAAACACTAATCTTTCTCCACAGGGGAGACACCTGTAAAACCAACAAGAAACCCTAACTTATATTTTTTTATACCACCAGCAATCATCAACTCTATAGTCCTAGGTATAAATGAAATCCCATATATTTCAAGACCATATCCAAAGTCCCAGTTGAGAAGGGAAAAATATGGTTGATAAGAGCTTCCACTTCAAGGTCTACTTCATTAAAAGTTTAAATGAATTGTTGTGGTTGAACTCCATCCCTGTTGCTAAACAAAACATGTCCAAAATATCATTGAAGTCCCTACATTCTCTAACTGACACATCACCAAAGATTAAGATATCATCTACAAACAAGAGATGTGAAAGATTAATATCATCCATCACCTGAGTGCATGTTAAAGCTCTCAACCTTTTTGCTATGGAAATAATTCTACTTAAACATTTCGTAATGAATAAAAATAAGAATGAGGACAAGAGGCAACCTTGTATCAACCCCCTTGTGGATTTAAAAAAATATGAAGGGAACCCATTCATTGGAATGTGTAATTTTAATATTACCGGTGTAATGATGTCTAGTGTGATATCGTAAAATGTCTTATCTAGAAAAATAATACATAAATAACTCTAATCTTACATAGAATGAGTTATATCACATGCATCATTGAGTAATATTCTCATATTACCATTCATTATATGAGGAGGTATAAAATCACTTATCCCACATGTCTTATGAGATGTAATTCTTCCATACCTCTAGCTATGTAATATAGGTGAAGTAGAGCCTTTGGGAATATGTTGAGTATTGCATTGTAATTCTATTGTAAAGCTGTGAGAGCATACGTGGAGTGGAAATCAAGTGTAATATTGGATATTTTTTAAGAATGAGACGACAATACCTTCCCGTGGATGTTTCCCCATTTGGGGTTTTACCATGTATATCTAGCGTATCATTTCTTTTTATTTTGAATCTAGTTTCTTACTTTGATTATTGTTGCTTGTATGGATAGAAGGCTACAGTAGTATATGATTGATTTTCATGATAGAAAATATATTGTTGTATGGTTATACATATTCTCAATATTCTAACATGGTATCAGAGCTGGTTACTATGCTCTACCTTTTTCAGTAATTTTTTTGAATTTTTTATTACAATCAATAGTTCTTCAATTTTTTTTGGCCCTCTATATTTAGTAAATTTTCCATCAAATTATCAAACCCTTGAGTTTATTCTTTATATTTGGGCATTTGCTACATGTTGAGATTTTTTTTTTCAAACCTTAATTCTCACCATTTATTTTTCAAAAAAATTTCAAGTTTTTCTTGATTTTTTTTGTATATCTAAGTTGAAATCCCTTGAATACTAAATTGTTATCAATGATATATATTTATTACAATGGATATGTAGTGTGTTCATCCCTGGTTGTGTTTTCTCGTAGGTTTTCATTCAGGACGACGACTGGTTTCATAACTTTTTGTTTTTTGTATAGTTTTAGGAAGTTTAGGGCAGGAATGTGCCTTTTGTTCAAAGGAAGTGTGCACACGCGTGCCTTTCCCACAGAGAAAGCACGCACACATGCACTTGTTCTGTAGAAAAGTGTGAGGGCCCTATATTTGGAAAAAAAATTCATCAAAACCAATTTTTCGTTCATTGTTTCTATTGTGGGTCTGCAGATCCATCAATAAGTTGTTGTTGGGTTTCGTCATTGGTGAGATATTTATGGTTTTATTCACTTTTCTTCTATATATTGGATTTTGTCCTGTTGCATTAGGGTTTAATTTATTGATTCACCATTATGAGTTCCGAAGTAGCTTCCGTTCTTGAGATAATTGGAACCAACTATCTCTTTTGGAAGAGAAAACTAATTGACATTCTCAGGAGGAAGAATATATGGTGCTTAGTTAAGGGTGATAAAACAAAACCAACCAATGCTAAAGACCTAATTATTGTTAGGATATTTCAATACTCCATCATTGTCCTACCTAGCATTATTTATTTTTCCTAGTTGTTGATGATGTCGTTTTCCCCCTAGTGGTGTGCAGGTGTCATCCAGGATCCATCTACCACCTTCTGAGCCCTGCATGCATAATTTTAGTACCACTTCAATCAGTTCCCTATTTTATAGGAACCTACTGAGTGTTTCGGTGCAGTCCACCTGAGTTATCCGACTCTTGTGGGGGGTTATAGCTCCAGATGCCACTAATTATGGCCTCATGTGCCCTTTTCTAACTAGCATGCATGACAGAATCACTATTGCACCATCCTTAGTTAGTTAACTGATTGTGACTTCAGTTAACTGAGTTTAGGTTCAGTTCAGTTGACTTTGAGTCTTCCAGAGCACTCCAGTGGTGATAATCCCTATGCTAGATAAATTGAGGTTCGAATTCTCCTACATTATTCAAATTCTCTCCATTGTAACATCATTGTTTATTATATTGATTATTGGAACATGTGACAGTATTTTGCTCCTATATGAGTTTTGTTGCATTATTATTCTTCTACTCCTTTTTACTGCAGTTTTCACTCTTATTCTAATTTTCTGCTCATTCGTTCTTTGTGAGGTATCCATCAACTCTTCTGCCGTGAAATAGAATTTCACATGGTATAAAATCCATTAGAGCGAATAGGTTGAGAAGATTCTTTCAGTAGTGCACCAGAAGCCTCTGGATTTCCACAGCAAATCCTGGTGCCATTGCATTGAATTCATTGGAGAAATCCAATGAGGTCTATCCAAGTTTGAAGGATCCGTATAAAAGTTCCTACTGTCCTAAAGAAGTGCTCAGTAGTATTATACCTCCGTATTGATATATTTTTGCAGGTTATTCAATTTTTTCAGAGTAGCAACCGTTACAACAGTTTTCTACAGTTGTAGCAATTTTCTACAATTGTAGCAGTTTTTTCTGCACTGGTAGCAGTTTCACCTTGTATTCTCTCCAGCAGTTGTAATGGACAATTCAAACTCTCCTCTCTCTCCCAGAATCCCGACACCCTTCAATTATCTTGATTGGAGGGATGATATGCAGATGGTATTGCGAAACAAATCACTGTACATGGTGACAATAGGGAAGGATCCCGAACCAACATCAGTTGTGGAGAAAACCAAGTATCTGAATAGATTGGATGAAGCATTTGGTTTCATGTGTATTCATATTTCCAGATATCTACTCTTCCACATATCAAGATTGAAGAATACAAGAGATTTATGGTTTAAGTTAGAGACCCTCTTCGGAAAACAAGATGAGCTAAGATGCCATATTATGGAAAATGAGTTGATTGCTCTACAACCGAGCAGTTTTGAGACCATTCAACAATTATTTTCAAAATTAAAATCTCTGGTTATGTAATGCAAGCAGTGTGGAATTGAGAATAAGGATGAGCAGTTGATGCTATCCATTCTGAGCAAGATAGGTCCTGAGTTCTCCATCTTTGTCTCTACCTTCCATGCTAGGCGAATTTCAATCCCTGATTGGAAGATGCCCTCCTTAGATGTTTTCAATGAATCTCCCATCCAAGAACAAGACAATTTGATCCATATGGGTGCCTTGAAGGCGTCCAAATATCAAGCTCTTATGGTTGGAGAAGCAAAAAGTGCAAATGGGAAAGAGAAGCACAAAGGAAAGGATAAGAGGCCATCTGAACCCAAGCTGAATGCCAAGTTAAGTCCATTAGAAGGAGCCTACATCTTTAAGAAGGACAAACAAAAGGGATTTGAGAAATCCATGTGTTCCTATTGCAATAAAGGAAACCACCCAAAGAGATCTTGCATGCAAAAGAAGATCGATCAGTTGGCCAAGCTTCTTGAACAACACAACATTTCCCTCCCAAAAGGTGTAAGAGAGACTGATTATGGAAGTGATTCTGATGGTGATGAGAGATGTCATGCACTGAAGGCTGGATTTTCAAAATCACATGCCGTCCTCATAGATTTAGGAGCCTCCAACCACATGGTTTCCTCGAAAGAATCATTTTATTCTTTAGATCTCAAAGATGGTCTGATTATTCACACGAGAGACAATTCTTTGATCTCTGCTGAAGGGGAGGGCACAGTACGTATGGAGCATGGCAAGTTCAAGAATGTTCTATTTGTGTCTTCTTTGTTGGAAAATTTGTTGTCTGTATATTAGATGACTCACAGAGGTTCACCGAAGAAAGTGGTCTTTGGTCCTGACACAGTTGATATTGCAGAGATCTCCATTGGGAATATTATAGTGAAAGGGTTTGCAAACCATGCCTCCAAGGCATATGAATTCTCATATTTTTTTCCGTAATCTTTGCCTACCCCATCGGAATCTGATGAAGATCAGAGTGATACCTCTTCTAATGAAGATGAGGATCAAGATATTGATGTTGAGAATGAAGTTCAAGGAGATTCAGATTCAGATCCATATCCAACACATGCTCCCAATCCATGGCCAAGGCCAATATGGGCTCACAAATTCCTTGTAGCTGTTGGGAACACAGTTGGGGATCCATCTGACCATAGAACCACCAGAGCTCAATATCATGCAAAAATTGCACTATGTTATGCAGATCCACTTCTCTCAGAGAGGTGCTACATGATGGCGGGGTTTGATCCACAATCTCTAGGAGAGACTTGCCATGGGGGATCTACAACCAGGAAACAATATTGGTTTTCTGACAAAAGGTAATCAAATGTTCATGATTTGGACCACAATGAGCCATTCACTCCAGTAGCAAGAAGGGTTCCTGAAAGACTTGTTTTGGAAAATACAACTTCTACACAGTGGGAGGCACATTAGAGGAGCATATCCAGATCTAGCACATGCATTTCTATACTACAGAGGAGAAACTTGCAAATATTTTTGCAAAGGTTTTCAATTGAGGAAATTGTTTTCCTTCTCTACTTAGTATGAAGGTTCTTTGAGTTCCCTACTGTTGTTCTTTTTTAGGGGGGGTATTTTTCCCATGAGGTTTTTCCCCATTTCCTTGGTTCATGGACAATTGTTTTTATCATTTATTTGATTGTATGGGTGACCTTTGGTCTTATTAACCAGGGCCTAGGATGAAAAAGTATGGATTAAGGGGGGGTTTTAGGATATTTCAATACTCCATTCTTGTCCTACCTAGAATTATTTATTTTTCTTAGTTGTTGATGATTTCATTGCCCCCCTAGTGGTGTGTAGACGTCATCCAGGATCCATCTACTACCTTCTGAGCCCTGCATGCGTCATTTTAGGACCACTTCAGTCAGTTCCTTATTTTATAGGAACCTACTGAGTGTTACAGTGCAATCCACCTGATTTATCTGACTCTTGTGGGGGGTTAGATCTCTGGATGCCACTTATTGTGCCCTCATGCACCCTTTTATGAATGGCATGCATGAAAGACTCACTATTGTGCCCTCCTTAGTTAGTTAACTGATTGTGACTTCAATTAACTGAGTTTAGGTTCAATTCAATTGACTTTGAGTCTTCCGGAGCACTCCAGTGGTGATAATCCCTATGCTAGACCAACTGAGGTTCGCATTCTCTTGCGTGATTTGAATTCTCTCCATTGTAACATCATTGTTTATTATACTGATTATTGGAACATGTGACATTATTCTGCTCCTATCTGATTTCTGTTGCATTATTATTCTTCTGCTCCTTTTTACTGCAGTTTTCACTCTTATTCTAATTTTTTGCTCATTCTTTCTTTGTGAGGTATCCATTAGCTCTTAGATCTGTTGTGACATAGAATTTCACAATTATATGGAAATATTGATGTGATCAAGCAAGAGGACTCATTGGACAAATTGTTTTAGATAGTTTACATGTACATATTGAAGCCGATGATAACCCAATTGATGTATGGAAAAACCTAGCTTCTTTATTTTTTAAAGGTGATGGTGTTTCTGCTTACTATCTTGAAAATAAAATCCATGAGTTAGGCCTTAAATATTTTGATAGAATACAGTATTTTCTTGCTGAAATTAAAACCTATAATGAAAAATCAAATAATTGTGGTAGCGATTACAAGAAAAATGATAATGCTCTTACTATTCTTGTAGAACAAAAGTTACTTTCACGTTTTGATATGTTCATTGAAAATAGGAATAGAGCAATTGAAATGTCTAAAGGTACTATGAAACCTAAATTTGAAGATTTTTGTAAATTCTTGATATGTGAGCAAGATCGGATTAATTTCTTTTGGTCAATTATCTAATGGTAAATCTCTAATGGCACATAGTAAAAATATTCCTAATAGAAGTTTTAATAAAAAAATCTAAATAACATAATAAAGGATCAACCTCTCACTCTTCTAATGATGATGATGCTTCTAATGCGATATCTAATAAAAATAAAGTGTATAATCCTTTTAATTATTGTGGAAAAACCAACCACCCTGGAAATATTTGCTTTAAACGGAGACGTGAACTTGCTAAATCCAAGAGGAAGTCTTTTGAAGAAAAACAAGTATCACTGTGTGCCTATTTTTGTGCAGAATAATACCTTATAGTGAGGGAAATACATTCATGTTTTGCATCAATTACTACGAATGGAAAGATATTAGGATTCTGAAAGTTGTACCTTTTTAACGATGGCTGGTCCTAGCTTTTTCCCAATCTTCCACAGAGATGAACCTGCAAAACAAATTAACCTTCCTCAGCATATCTTGACTGTAAATATATAACGGAATTGAAAACAATTTAACATTAACTACAATCAAATATCCAACAAAAGAGACATTTCATTGGGACGGGAAGGGTATTTCCACCTTTTATTGTCAAAGAAATGTAGATAAGTACAGATATACCTGATCTGTCCAGACACTTCTGCAACCGAGTCCTGGGCTCCTACTCCTCACAATGACTTAAGAATTACTCCAGCTTAACAGCAACTTCTTCTTCCTTGATTGGCCTCTCCCTCATGGATTCCCCTTGTATTTATGGCACAAGGTTGGAAGTTGGATTCGAGAGGTGGTTGAATTGGGAGGTTGGGGAAGTTACAGAACCAACCTCAACCAATCCCAATTCGTAATCTTAATAGATTTTTCCATTCATCTTAACATGTACGCAGGTATCATAACAGTAAACCAACCTTCAATAAGCAACTTTTGTTCTTCACAACTAGCGCACACATCTTTTGAGGTAAGTGCGCAGGTTCTCTTCAGAAAAACCAGTGTTTAGAACGCAACTTTTGTTCTTCACAACTAGCGCAGACATCTTTTGAGGTAAGTGCGCAGGTTCTCTTTAGAAAAACAAGTGTTTAGAACGCTAGATGTCAGTGGCAATAGTAGCGCACACATAGTGAAATCTGCAGGAAAAAAAAATTTTAAAAATTAAAAATTAAAATAAAAATAAATAAATTAAATTAAATTAAAATTAAAATAAAATAAAATTAAAAATTAAAATTAAAATTAAAATAAAATAAAATAATAAATAAAATCAAAATTAAAATTAAAAAAAATGAAAATAAATAATAAATAAAAAATAAAATAAAAAATAAAAAATAAAAAATAAAATTAAATAAAATAAAAAATTAAAATAAAATAAAATTTAAAATTTAAAATTTAAAATTTTTAAATTTTAAAAAAAATTAAAAATAAAATATATATATATATATATATGTTTTTCAGCTAAAGATGTGTGATTTCAGCAATAACTCATCCAAGGTCAATCCAGCTCTTCCATCCATAGTGTCCTTTTGTGTGATCAACAGAGCAATGTGATCACAGACGAAGAAGTGCAGATTTGACCTATAACAGATGCCCCCTAATGTGTGAGGTCAGAGGGAAACGATGGCCGAAATACATTATAATTCCAAGTCAGAGGAGGAGCAAGAAACCACATAACCAAATCACAAAAGTACCTGAAAAAAACGATCAAGGTTAGCGAGAAATTACAATCTTGACATCATATAGATGTTCGGTGTGATACAACATGATCTCCAATACATAACTGGGAGATGGACATATAGCATGGCCACTAAAATACAAGTGTGGATCCATGTCAAAAATGAGAGATCGTAGCCATAACAACAGGTTGAATCTATGTCTCATGGAGAGCCAAAATGAACGAGGCTCAGTCTTGCGCAACTTGGGTGATAACATAAATAAGGTGATGCTATCAGAGTCCCAAGGTCTTCATCCAAACAACCCAAGGTACAAACCCTAACCATGTGAATAAATGAGATGGAGTCGAACATGGGGGGTATCGTTTGATTACCGGTCATTGATGTATACCGTTAACAAATGCGAGGGCTTCCATCGATAATGATAATGGGGCCCAAGGTACCTAGTACGTTTCAACAAGTGTGAATCAGTGGACTTGAAGTCAAACACTTGAGAAACCTGTCGAATAAGAGACATTAATGTATTCCCATTATCCAACAACGATGGAAACTGCCACAGATGACTGCAATCCCCAAGGTACTAACCAAAACTCTAAACTTCATTCCCAAAGCATAATGAGTTGAGGTCGATGGGAAGAAGTCCGCTGGAAGGGAGGCCTTAATGCATCCTCCATCATCCAACACGAGGAACACTCAAAAGTTTGAGCTGATTTGGAGTAGGACAAGTAACAAGATGAAACAAATTGACACCAGGATGGCCGACACATGAAGTCAAGTCAACTGCAGAATGGCCGACACAGGTTGTATCCTTGAATAGTGAGCACGACACAAAGTGACTTAGGAAGATTTTAACATGAGGGAAAAGTGATATAAGATTGCAATGTAGGAGACATTAGCAGACTCTCCATATGATTGGAAGAATAACCAACCGAAGGAGTAAAAACTATGAGATCAAGTTCACCCTAAGGTCAAAAACTAAAACCCAACTGAATGATGGACTCAAATAGATACTATGTTCAAGGACATGACTGACTTAGCTTCCTTTGAAACTGAAAATATGTGAGATACCCTTCTCTTCCCTCATTCTTTTTGTCAAAAGAATATCCTTCTTGTTGTTTTAATGAGTCCAAGAAAGCAAACTCAATAGTCTTTCTTCATTTTTTACAGAGTTCGAAGAAAAGATAGACGAATACTCTATAATACTGATCTCTGGATTTTAATATCGAGCCGAGATCTGTTCTTGCTCACCGGTGTTTTCAATTTTAAGGAGTTTGAAAAACTTAAACAATAACTCCATACACCTACCCGTGGATTTTAGTATCGAGCCAGGGTTGGTATGTGCTCGCCGGTGTTTTCCTGTTTATAGAGTCTGGAAAACTTAAACAATCCTCTATATAGGTGAATGCTCGCTTGGTATTTTCATGTTTCGAGAGTCTGAAAACCCTAAAGAAGACTCCAAATGGTCATTTTTCGTACAATTAGTCTCCTCCCCCGAAAAATTGTAGAACAATGAGAGAAGAAATCTTCTAGCCACAGATGACTAGAGTATTCCTTTTTCGTAAGTAATCCGCAAAAGTCCGGAAAAGGGTTAAACTTATACTTAAGCGGATGTTCCTTCAATTCCTTTAACGAGTCTGAAGGGAACAAGTATGCTTGGCAATCTTGTTTGTTTTTTAAAAGTCAAACAAGAGCTTAAAAATGACTTAAAACAGCTTCAGGAATAGTAAGTTCATGACCTGTCAGATGACAGACACAGCCAAATTAGTGATATATCGCAAAAAGAAATTTTCTCGAAATGACATGAAGTACTGGAACAATTCCATACCTAACTCGACATGTCAATGACGAATACACACCTTGACGAGAAAATATAGTGAAGATCTGCCATATATGATTCACCTAATTCACCAAAACTCAAAAAGATATTAGCGAATTAAATGGTCGAAAAAGTAAATTGAAACTATACCACATTGAATAAAGTGGATAAAAATCTAAAACCCAAATTATATAAATAATTCCAATTTTAAAACATAATTCACCATTTCAAGTTTTTAGGGCAAGGTGTGGAGAAAAACCTCCAAACTTCCTTTGCTCGTTGCAATCAAACCAAGCTACCAAATCAACTTCCGCTTTCACCAAGTAAGTTATTTCATCTTGCTTTGTCATTTGCATGCAAATTTTATTAATTTTAGTCGTCAATTTCATTTTTTAGCAAGGTTTTAAATGTGTTTCTGCGTGAGCGCTACTATGTTTGAATAAAACTAGCGCACTCGACAAAAGTGCGCTAGTTCACTTTCAACATAGTTGCGTTCACGACGCTACTGTCTATTTCAAACAGTAGCATTCACCAGAAAGCATAGGGCAAAAAATAAAAAATGACCAACGTTTAAATGGTTTCTTGGCAGGATGGTGCTTGTATGGCGTGAAAGGGAACATGAGGAGATGGATCGACATGCTTTGAATGATCCATTGACCTTGCATGCATTAAGAAGATGCGGCTTGTTAAAATTCTATCGAACGGTCAACATGGGGGCACAAATCCTATTACTTGAGAGGTTAGTTCAATATTGGGATGTCAATGCATTGGTGTTCAATCTCCAAGGGGAGATTCTGGAACTAACCATCGATGACATCTACTTCATTACGGGTATCTCTCGAAGGGGAGATGTAGTGAATCTCAAAGGGTCCTCTCGAAATGTGGGTGCCTTGTTCGTGCAACATTACATCAACACCTATTGTGTGGCGGGTACCGAAAAGACAAGTAGCCAAGTTCTTATCTCCATTGTTGCGAGCTTCCCACTAAAAGGCATCCTAAGTATTCTGAACCGGATGGGAGGAAGCGTAACACAACACTTGGCTTCGAGGAACTATATGCATGTGGGCACTGAATTCCTGTGAGGGACAGTGTATGATTGGTGTTCTAGCTTACTGGTAAACATGAAACTTCAAATTTCCGGGTGCAAAACCGAGAGGATGAAGAACTTTGGGTACAGAAGTATACTTTGTACCTTTTTCTTTGAAAGGGTACCTGCATTGAGTCTGGGGATGGCCTTGCCCCCACTCAATCCTCGTGATCCTATTATGTCTCGTTGGGGAGACATCTTCCTACGCCAGGGTGGTGGCGAGAGCAACTTCTGCTATCATGAGGATGATTTATGGGCGTGGTGGGACCGGTAGGTACCAGCTCTTGAGCAATTCCCTTATGCGGGTATAGAATTCCGCAATGATACTGAGATGGCTCTTCCTCTCGGAGCAGCCTAGGGAGA
This sequence comes from Larix kaempferi, assembly GCA_027924585.1. Lineage (NCBI taxonomy): Eukaryota > Viridiplantae > Streptophyta > Pinopsida > Pinales > Pinaceae > Larix > Larix kaempferi. Next base: position 9,569,603 of record BSBM01000264.1, read on the forward strand.
GATTGGTAAGTTTGTTTTTGAAAAATTATTTAATTTTTTCATTTTATATATATGATTTTTAAATGAGTTTAAAATACTGAACAAAATGTCTTATGCAGATGTTGGGCCAGTGCGTCCCGAGGGACACCCTCGTACCTTCATGAGACCAGTCATAGTAGGAGCAGCCGGCGCCATGTTAGCGAACATACAGGGGAATATGAGTCGGTTGACTCATGACATTCCGACATACAGGATCGATAGGATGTCGCTCGACATACAAGAGAATGTTGTGGGTGTGACCCTAGCATGGATTTGGCTACTGAGGAAAGTAGCTAGGCTAGTCATCTACTACAGAGATGCTGTGGCAGAGGTCGATGAGGCCCCTCCTTATATGTATATTTTTGAGGCCATCGAGCCCATTTTTGTATATTATGACATTATGACAGACTTATGACTCAAAATCATGTATTTTTTGATACGACGTATATATACAGTATCGGCTTTATTTACATGTGTGCTATTATCTTTATGCGTGAATTGTTTATTATGGATGTGTATGATGTAGATTCCAATCTAAAACGTAATTTGCTAATGAATCCGCTAATGCATTTAAGTTCCTTGGAATATGTCGATAAGTAATGTAATTAAAATGTCTCTCAAGCAACCTAACTCGCAAGAACTGACGTAGCAAAACAAGATCTCTAACTTGATAATCATCCGTTAACTGAAACACAACTAGCTGTGAGTCGAGTCTTACCTCCAGATGTGAAATGCCATGGTAAAGAGCATCTCAGAGTAACTCTATGATTGCGCTGTATTCAACCACATTGTTCGTTGTGGGACCTAAACAAGCCCCCCCCGAAGAGACCAGTTGACCAGTCGGTGAGTAAATAACCCAAGCAGCTGCAGCCAACTGACGGGTGTGGCAGATGGCACCATCAACAAATCCTATAAATTGTTCATTCGACATCTAAAACACAAATAAATAGACACATAATACGTAACATAACTACAAACAAATCTAACTCTACAAAATGTACAGCTATAATACATGAAAAAGCACAGAGGCCTAAGCGTAGTACTTCTTCAAGTAGAGCCCATTTCTAGGCTCCGGAAACTTATTACCTTCATAGTCCATTAACTCGTAAGTGCCCTTCTTCATAACCTTAGAGCCTATGTAAGGACCAAGCCACATTGATTTAAACTTTCCATCTCCTAAGGATTCCTTGTCTTGGTCGTAGAGCAAAACAAGGTCTCCTTCGAGAAAAACCCTAGGTTTAACTGACTTATCGTATTGACCTTTAACTCGATTCTTATGTGCTTCGTTTGATGTGAGCGCATCACGGCGTTGCTCATCAATATGTTCTAGGTGCAGCAAACGTTCTTCTAAGACTGAAGTGTCAGGAAGTAGTTGGACAACCAACTTCAATGAAGGAATCCCGCACTCAACCGGAATGACTGCTTCTATCCCATGAACAAGTTGGAAGGGAGAGAACCCGGTGGCAGTCTTAACATTCGCTCGGTATGACCAAAGAGCAGGATACAACATGATGTGCCAGTTGGTTCGACTGGCATTAACGGTTCCTTGTAAGAGGGTCTTCAAAGTTTTGTTAACCGCTTCGACTTGACCATTCGCTTGTGGATAAAATGAAGAGGAATGTTCCTGCCGAAAACCTAACATCGTGTATAAGTCGGTCATCATGCTGTTCTAAAAGTGGCGACCGTGGTCAGTAACGATCTCTTTAGGTACACCAAATCTAGCAATGATCTGGTTAAATACGAAATAAGCAGTTGTTTCCCCATCTGCATTGACAATAAGCATTGCCTCGGCCCACTTGGTGAAGTAGTCGACGGCAACAATGATATGATGATGACCTCCAGCCGAAGCTGGATTACAATTCATGAAATCAATCCCCCACTTGGTGAAGGGGCATGTTGTAATCACAGGATGGAGAGGAGTTGGGTGTGCTCTCATCATTTTGGTGAAAAACTGACATCGCTGACAGCATTTCACAACTTCTACACAATCTTTGAAGATCGTGGGCCAAAAATAACCAGCACGCAATATTTTCTGAGTTGTTGCCAACCCAGAAAGATGACCCCCACAGGATCCACTTTGAGCATCATTCAATACTATTTCATCTTCCTCTAAGGTCAAACAACGGCGTAAAATAGAATCTATCCCACATCTGTACAGAGTGTCAGAAATGATGAGATAGTTCTTTGCATGACTCTTAAGTTTTCGTCATTCATCCCAAGAGAAAGCAGGGGGACACCTCAAAGTATGGAGATATACCAAAATATCCCCATACCATGGATCAGAAGACGCGATAAGGAAGATGTGTTCATCTGGGAATGATGACTCTTCCTCATGGTGTACTATGTCACTAGGAAATTCAGAAATCAGTTCAGCGAAAACCAGTGATTTCTTTGACTTAGCGGACTGAAAAACCAAGTCAAATTCTTGCAAGATTACAATCCATTTATTGAATTTCCCACCAAGGATAATTTTAGGGGCGAAATTTAGCCCATGGGCTATTTTTCCATGTTTTTTTCCAAAAAAATATTCGCCAATTTGCATTTTTTGAAGCCCCATTTCGCCCAATTTTTATGGGGTAAACTTTTTTCACTCTAAAAATCGCCAAATTATTATATAAACTATATAAAATCCTTAGAAATTGAAATAATTTTAGAAAAATATCGCCAAATATTTTCTAGTTGGCATTTTAAGAATTGGTAAGATTCGCCAAGGTTTATACACTTTTAAATAAGTACGGGTCCTTAAAATTATCCCTGTAATTCCCACCGATGATGCATCGAGTGAGAACATATTGAAATGGGTTGACCTCTGCAACCACGGTGGTAGTCCGTAATAAGATATAGTGACGTAGCCTCTGAACAACATAAACAGCAACTAATGCCAACTTCTCCACGTAAGAATACTTAGCCTTAGGATCTATTAAGGCGCATGATAAATAGTAAATGACATGCTCTTGGAGCTTGCCATCCTCCTGAACAAGTACTACGCCGATTGTGTATATGGATGCAGCCAGTTATAGAAGGAAATCCTTCGTATAGTCTGGCGGGCTCAACAAGGGGGCTGATAGTAATGCATTTTTCAAGGCCTTAAATGATATCTAAGAAGCCTCATCCCACAGAAAGTAGGTGTCTTGTTTGAGCAGTCTCATGAAACCTTTTGTCATTTTGGCATAGTTAATGATGAAACGTCGTAAGAAGTTAGACATACCTTGCAGACTCAGAAGTTGTCTTAGGGTTCGAGGAGGAGGCATATTTACAATAGCCTCAACTTTTAATGAATCGACCATTATGCCACGATTGGATACTATGAAACCTAGTAAACGTCCAGACTCGACGCAAAATACACACTTATTAGGATTCAGTCGAATCTTATAATATATGCATCACTCAAACACAAGTCTCAAGTGATCAGGATGGTACCGTCTCTTTCAAGATCACGCTGGGAGATCATCCAGGTAAGGTTCAACTACGTGCTTGATATCATGAAAAGAAAAGTTCATTGCACGCTGAAAGGTAGCTCCAGCGTTCTTCAAACCAAATGGAATCTTCCGATAAGCGAAGGTCCCCCAAGGAAAAATAAAAGTTGTCTTGTGCTGGTCTTCAGGTTTAATCTGAATCTGATTATATCCTGAAAACTCATCCATGAAAGAAAAAATTTCATGGCCCGCACATGCATCAATGATCTGATCTATGAATGGTGTGGGGTAATTATCCTTCGGACAAGCTTTATTTAGATCCCAGAAGTCTGTGCAGACTCGAATGGTTCCTTGCTTTTTATCTACCGGAATAGGGTTTGAGACCCATTCCATCATAGCAATTGGATAGATGAATCCGGCTTTGAGCAACTTCTCAACTTCCGCCTTAATGGCTACTGCTTTTCTAGGATTGACTAGATGGAGCTTCTGTCTCACAGGCTTAGCATTTGGATAAGTTGTGATGACATGCTCTACAATGGCGAGGTCGATGCTTGGCATCTCCTCATAAGACCAGGAAAAAACATCGCGGAATTCCTTGAACAGATTGGTATACGAAATGATCTCCTCCGAAGAACAGTCTGCCCCAATGAAAAGGTTTTCCACGATTCTAGGTTTGATGGAAATGTTGATCGAAATACTTCTCGATATGTTTTCCATATTCCCTTCGGCATAAACAAATTTTGAAGTAGAAGGGATAGTGGAAAAATCAACACTACCACCAGGTCTCACATAAAACTCTCCTCTCTCTATCCTGTCCAGATGTAGATGTAGCCTGCAACGAGGTAGATACCGACATGCTTGCGAAAGAATAAGAGAGAGCTCTTGTGACCATGGCTGCAGAAGGAGTTTGGGGAACTCCATTTTCATCTCCGGAACTAGCCATGTGATAACCAGGGGTAAACCAGTACGCAGTATACTCGGGTTGGCCTAGAGAGTCTACAGTTATAAGTAACGGATCGTTTGGTCCAGTCAGGGGAGGGCTGAAAGGAGTGCTAAACTCTTGAGAAGTTAAATCCTCAGCCTCAATAATATCAAAGACTTGTTGATCCTAAAATCTTACCTGTGGTTCTCCAAGTACTTCAATTTCGCCCGTAAGTTCGTACAAACCACAGGAATCCGTCCTCCAGCGTCGCGGTGGCGGTGGAGGCTCCAAAATGAGTGGGGGAAGGTTTTACAACCTCTGAGACCTACGAATAGGTTGGTCCTCCACAGCTATATAAAAATCAAACTAAGTATAAAAACCTAGTGGCCACTAAACGACTAGTGTCAAATAGCATACCACTAAAAATTTCCTAAGTGATCAAAACCACGCAAACAAGGCTAATACTCTCAGAAGCAAGTATGGGATAATGAGGGCCCAGAACAAACTAATAGAGTATCGACAGTCAGTTACATGGCGTCCAATGGAGGTCCTCTGGGTGCAAGCGTTTGAATCACCAAATCGCCCTCTCGGGATTACTGCAAAGGGTTACCTTCTATGTCTGTCCGTGGTGAAGTGGAAATAGCCTTCCACTCTACCTGTGAAGAGTCCTATGGTTATGATACTAAGGATACCACAAATACGAAAAATACCTGGGGGAACAGTCGTCAGCCTAGCCACGACGCATGGGCAGGGTAGCAAAGCCCGAAATCCAAAAGCACTTAAAAGTACTAGTGGACCCCCGTACGCGAATTAGCTCTGGATTATGTTTGAAAGGAAAGTGAGGGGGTATCCTCAACAGTTCCAGTCGCACACGGCCTCGTGCTTATTGTGCACTACCCCAGTCGCACACGGCCTGGGACATGCATCAATGATCTGATCTATGAATGGTGTGGGGTAATTATCCTTCGGACAAGCTTTATTTAGATCTCGTAAGTCTGTGCAGACTCGAATGGTTCCTTGCTTTTTATCTACCGGAATAGGGTTTGAGACCCATTCCATCATAGCAATTGGATAGATGAATCCGGCTTTGAGCAACTTCTCAACTTCCGCCTTAATGGCTACTGCTTTTCTAGGATTGACTAGATGGAGCTTCTGTCTCACAGGCTTAGCATTTGGATAAGTTGTGATGACATGCTCTACAATGGCGAGGTCGATGCTTGGCATCTCCTCATAAGACCAGGAAAAAACATCGCGGAATTCCTTGAACAGATTGGTATACGAAATGATCTCCTCCGAAGAACAGTCTGCCCCAATGAAAAGGTTTTCCACGATTCTAGGTTTGATGGAAATGTTGATCGAAATACTTCTCGATATGTTTTCCATATTCCCTTCGGCATAAACAAATTTTGAAGTAGAAGGGATAGTGGAAAAATCAACACTACCACCAGGTCTCACATAAAACTCTCCTCTCTCTATCCTGTCCAGATCAGGAAGAAAATATTACTTGTGGTGCATGTGTTCCCAAGGATGGTCCAGGCCAATCATTGCTTCAAATATGGCCTCATCGGAGGGAAAAACAGTATCTAGACAGTCAAACGAGTGAATGGACTCTACTGACCATGCCGATGCATAGTCCATATCTGACTTAGCAAAGACCAATCGAGTCACGATATGTTCTATTGCAACATGTTGTGAATATAAGTAAGCCACTTCCGCAACAGATAAAGGCACTACTGGTTTTGATTTGGTGGGGAGAATCCATGGATCCGTCGTCGGACAGAACGTGAAAATCCCGGATGAAGAACACTCTTCAGAACCAATAAAATGAACAGGAGAAGGTAGGTCAAAAGTTCCCATTAATGACCCATAGAGCCCTGCTCCTAAACTCTCAGTAGCTGGGTGATACTGATCAACCAATGGAATTGTTGAATCCGATGAAGTCTGGTTGTTTTTTCGAGCAAACGAAATTTGATCAACTGTGATGATCTTGCCTTCCTGAGGGAACATTAGAACTCGGAAAACGGCCGATGGCACTGCTTGCATTGCATACGTCCAGCTCCTACCTAATAACAAATTGTAATCAAGTGGAGCATCCAGCACTTCAACCTCTACAGACACTAACTTACCAATGAGTTCAACGTCAAATGATGGTAAGACTCTGTGTGGATGGAAAGATCTTCCATCAAAGGCGGTAAGCAAGGTGTTCGAGGGGGCTAATTCGGGTGAGCCCAAAGCCTTCTAGCAAGAAATGGACATTACGCACGTAGACGAGCCCTCATCTACAACAGCTCATCCAATGGTCTTGGGACCATGGACTGCCTCTATTTGGAGAGCGACGTGGTATGACAACCGGGGTTTGATATTGGTCATATCAAACCGAGCAAGCATATTAGATGAATCAACACTTCTGATCGCTGCGAGAAGTGCACTGCGTTGTAATGGACAACTTTGCAACACTTCCAAAGTGGACATGGCACAGGGAGTTTGGGCTAAATCCTCCACAACATTGTTGTTGGTAGCAGCCCACGCGTTAGGATTGTGCACAGCTCGTTAGAAGACACCTTTCGGAATCTTCAGCAGTGAATCTACTGGTCTCTCGATGTGGAGAGGGGTAGATGATTCGGGAACATCCTTATCTCTTTGTTGTGAATCTGGGGTATAGTTTCTAGCTTGAGTTTGTAAAAGCGCGTCTGAATTAATCGTATTAATAAACGATTGATCAGCAGATGAGGCATGATGAGTGCCCCCGGCACTAGAGTTGCCAGAAGTTGAACCTTGTCCGTGAGGGAATGGGTCTTTTAAGACAACTGGTTTCTTTTCACGGAGTAGCTTCTGGGATTCTTCCATCAGAGAGCATTGATGGGTAAGGTGGTCCTTTTTGCATAGCTTGCAAGGAAAATTAACTTTCTTTTTCTCATTTTTTCCCTCCTCGGCATTTTCTGTGTTTTTGGGATTTTGGTGGTTCACCTCCCCTTTCTTTCCCTTCTTTTTTTTGTTGGGCTGCCGAGGGCCCTTTTGATTCATCTGCACTTGTTATACAAATTATGTTTGCGAAGGGGAGGATGCAACTGAAGTTGCTTCTGTAGCAAACTATTTGACAGATAAGGCGTGAACCTGCTTATTTAAAGCATCAAACGCTGTAGAATCTACTGAACACACGATGCCATCAGCATGTGGTCCAGGCTTAGGTTTACCTAGATCTATGTTAGACCTCGGTGCGTCGGGAATAATCTCATATAAGAGCCCAGATTGAGCATATACTAGATCAAGCTGCTGGGTTCTAAGGATAGATTCCTCTTCATAGGACACCCCAGAAGTTGTCGCTTCCTTAGAAATGTAAGGAATGACTGATTTGAGATACCACTCTAATAAGAAATATGGAGGGATGTCAGCTTTAATGAGCCTCTTCCTCCTTCGCCACTCCTGAATATGGTCAGATAAGTGAGTGGCTTTGTTCTGTCGAAAGGTTAACAGAAGATCTGTACCAGCATGATACCGGACAGGAAGTTGGAAGTGATTCAAAAAAATGGTAGCTAGATCCCAAAAGGTGCCATAAGCAGCTACGGGCAGTTCAATGTACCATTTAGCTGCAGCACTAGTCAAGGTTCTCTAAAAGAGCCTCAATCTGATGGAATCACCGTTCAACGAATTAGAAGAGCACCAGAGATGGAAAGTAGTCACATGATCATCGGGATCCTCCCCAGTCTTTCCTTCGAAATTTGGAATGTCAGAAGGCAGCTTGGTCGAGACAGGTGGCCATGCAGGGTGATGCCGCACCGAATCGTTAGTGAGTTTTGAAAGGTCTGGAAAATTCAGAGTTGCCAGAAAAGGTAAACGAGGTCTTGCCGATGGCACTTGGTTAGCAGGGTTTTGGTAGGCAGAACCACCTAAAGCCTAACTCGTGTACTGTTGGTTGAGGTTGCCCCCATCCACCGGTTTTGAATCAAAGGAGTTGCTAAAATTGCTCCAACCAAATGAGAGAGAGTTACTTCCTTGAGTGTGTGTTCATTGCGGCTGGGTGATAGCCCCTCCGTAATGTGGGTTAAATGCGTTACCACCTCCTCCACTAAATAATGAAAAAGGGATACTCCCTACAGGTATATGAGATGTCTACACATTGGAATGATGTACATTCTGACCTGTGTAGGGGTTAAACCCAGGTGTAGATGTAATGGACGGCACAGGCATCGAGCCTACTATAGCTGTGGATAGAGTGGGCATCGAGCCTACAAAGGGCATGGAGGGTGCAATGTGCCCTCCAAACCAAGGAAAACCTTGTCCGAAAGTAGCAGTTTGTGGAATGCCTTGGGATTGTTGCATGAAAGGAGATGAAGTAGACGGTATCAAGGATATCCAAGTGACAAGGATCTGAAAAGGTCCAGCAGTGGCACCAATAGGGGTAGCTGTTGTCGAAGGTTGAGAACTAGACATCCCTATGGTACTAGTACTGAAACTAAAAGGAGGAGTTGAGGTAGATGTAGCCTGCAACGAGGTAGATACCGACATGCTTGCGAAAGAATAAGAGAGAGCTCTTGTGACCATGGCTGCAGAAGGAGTTTGGGGAACTCCATTTTCATCTCCGGAACTAGCCATGTGATAACCAGGGGTAAACCAGTACGCAGTATACTCGGGTTGGCCTAGAGAGTCTACAGTTATAAGTAACGGATCGTTTGGTCCAGTCAGGGGAGGGCTGAAAGGAGTGCTAAACTCTTGAGAAGTTAAATCCTCAGCCTCAATAATATCAAAGACTTGTTGATCCTAAAATCTTACCTGTGGTTCTCCAAGTACTTCAATTTCGCCCGTAAGTTCGTACAAACCACAGGAATCCGTCCTCCAGCGTCGCGGTGGCGGTGGAGGCTCCAAAATGAGTGGGGTAAGGTTTTACAACCTCTGAGACCTACGAATAGGTTGGTCCTCCACAGCTATATAAAAATCAAACTAAGTATAAAAACCTAGTGGCCACTAAACGACTAGTGTCAAATAGCATACCACTAAAAATTTCATAAGTGATCAAAACCACGCAAACAAGGCTAATACTCTCAGAAGCAAGTATGGGATAATGAGGGCCCAGAACAAACTAATAGAGTATCGACAGTCAGTTACATGGCGTCCAATGGAGGTCCTCTGGGTGCAAGCGTTTGAATCACCAAATCGCCCTCTCGGGATTACTGCAAAGGGTTACCTTCTATGTCTGTCCGTGGTGAAGTGGAAATAGCCTTCCACTCTACCTGTGAAGAGTCCTATGGTTATGATACTAAGGATACCACAAATACGAAAAATACCTGGGGGAACAGTCGTCAGCCTAGCCAAGACGCATGGGCAGGGTAGCAAAGCCCGAAATCCAAAAGCACTTAAAAGTACTAGTGGACCCCCGTACGCGAATTAGCTCTGGATTATGTTTGAAAGGAAAGTGAGGGGGTATCCTCAACAGTTCCAGTCGCACACGGCCTCGTGCTTAACTCTATTTTGAGTAGAACGTTCCCAGGATATTTTGATATAGGTGGGTTTACCTAAGAGATTGTCTTACTACGATTGTTGAGTAATGAAACCGATTTCGGGTAGTTTAAGGTGATTTACCTCGAAACCCTAGCCTAAGCTAGTTGATGTTGTGTATACCTAAAAGAAAAAGTTGCTAATTAATTTTAAAATTTATTTTAAAATTTATTTTTAGAGGCTACTTTTTACTCAAGAATGGTAGTGAAGTGTGTGGAATGGTTTCGACAGAAAAAGAAAAGTATGTACAAATAATTCTTTTAAAACTTCACAAAGACTCATTTTTCTTTTTCGTTTATGTTTTTCAAAACAAGAAATAGACAATCCTAAGCATAAATTTTTTTAATTTTTCTTTTAAATTTTCAAAGCAAGACAATCTATGCTACTTTGAAAAATGATGATAAATCTCACTATTAAGCTACCAAATTCAATTTTTGATCTTTTTCTTCTACTTTGCAAAAAAAAAATGAACTTGAAAGAAGGAACAAGCAAGATCTAACAAAGGTGTGGGTAAAGATAAAAGACCTAATGGCTTAAACAAATCGAATCAAAAGATCGAAAAATACTTGACTTACAGAGTTGTTTCAATGGAAAAAACTCTAAGTTTGGAACAGGGTGTAAAAGAAGAACGGAAAACAGATGCATGCAACGGAAAAACAGACCAAGAAGCTGCTCCTAAGCACCAAAAACAAAGAAAACACCCGCCAAACAAACAGGGTAAGCAAGAAAACCAAAGGTAACTCTACCGCCACACAAACTCAAATAAAAATCTATCAAGAAGGCATCAACTAAATCAGATTGACCTTAACAGAACTTCAGGAGGTACCTAGACTATCAAACCTTTCAAAAACCACCCAAAAGACTCAAACTGGGATCAAACCCTAAAAAATAAGGCAAAACAAAGTAAAAGTGCGCAAGTATTGCAACAGACAACAGGAATTAAGTGCGCGGATCTGTATCAGTGCAACACGCGTCTAGGGAAAAAAGTGCGCTACTGTGACTAGCAGAGAGTCGCGCACAACTTCAAAAAGGCTTAAAAAAAACAGAAAAGACACCTAAAACGAAGTGAAGTAGGTAAAGCAATCTAAAGGACTTCAAATAGGTAAACAAGACTCAAAAAGAACAAAAATGTCTCAGTAATCAGTCAGAGAAGTAAGGAAAATGCCAGAAGTAGACCCAACAACCTAGAAACCAAACCCTAGTGAAAAGTTTAGACCTACAGGAAAGATGCGCTTCTGTCTGGTATAGAAACCAGCGCCTGCAGCAAGAAGTGCGCGACTATGTTTCACAGAAACCAACTCACAAGGCAGAAAGTATGCTTTTGTATGCATAGAAGACCAGCGTACAGGGACTTAAAGCAATAAAAAGAGATTTGCTCAGCCAGACTGAAATGAATCAAGATAAAAGGAACAGCAAGGTAACCTATAAAAACATCGCAAAAAACAAAAAGACTGTATAAACTGAAAGAAAACCTAGCAAGGTCCCCTAGAGCAGAAACAACCGGTGCTCCCCAATGGAGTCGCCAATTCTGTTGTGCAGGATAATACCTTATAGTGAGGGAAATGACACTATCAACTTACATGGGGTGACAAGTAAATACATTCATGTTTTGCATCAATTACTACGAATGGAAAGATATTAGGATTCTAAAAGTTGTACCTTTTTAACGATGGTTGGTCCTAGCTTTCACCCAATCTTCCACAGAGATAAACCTGCGAAACAAATTAACCTTCCTCAGCGTATCTTGACTGTAAATATATAATGGAATTGAAAACAATTTAACATTAACTACAATCATATATCCAACAAAAGAGACATTTCATTGGGATGGGAAGGGTATTTCCACCTTTTATTGTCAAAGAAATGTAGATAAGTACAGATATACCTGATCTGTCCAGACACTTCTGCAACCGAGTCCTGGGCTCCTGCTCCTCACAATGACTTAAGAATTCATCCAGCGTAACAGCAACTTCTTCTTCCTTGATTGGACTCTCCCTCATGGATTTCCCTTGTATTTATGGCACAAGGTTGGAAGTTAGATTCAAGAGGTGGTTGAATTGGGAGGTTAGGGAAGTTACAGAACCAACCTCAACTAATCCCAATTCGTAATCTTAATATATTTTTTCCATTCATCTTAACATGTGCGCATGTATCATAACAGTAAACCAGCGTTCAATAAGCAACTTTTGTTCTTCACAACTAGCGCACACATCTTTTGAGGTAAGTGCGCGGGTTCTCTTCAGAAAAACCAGCATTTAGAATGCTAGATGTCAGTGGCAATAGTAGCGCACACATAGTGAAATCTGTAGAAAAAAATATGTTTTTCAGCTGAATATGTGTGATTTCAGCAATAACTCATCCAAGGTCAATCCAACTCTTCCATCCATAGTGTCATTTTGTGTGATCGACAGAGCAATGTGATCACAGACGGAGAAGTGCAGATTTGACCTATAACACCTATTATGTTCAACCTAGTAAACCTTATTCCAATGTGGAATGCATAATTGATTATGGTTTTTCTAATCATATGACTGGTATGACTTCTTTATTTACATCTTATGCCACTAATTGGCACACATCACATAAAGTCTCAATTCATGATGGTAAATATCTTTAAGTAGTAGGATTTGGTAATATTAAAGTTCCTAATGGTACATTGGAATATATTTTGTATGTTCAAGGCATGCCCATTAATTTGATTTCTATTTATCGTACATGTCAAAAAGGTTATAAGTTTGAAGCTTTGCCAAATAAATATGTGTTAAAATATATCAGACATATCTTCAAAATTGTTTCTTTAGGTCCCGTTAATCATGATATTGGTTATATAAGTTTACTAGTTTTAATTCATGTAAAAATCAACCCTTTTATTCATATGTTTCTCATGTCGATGAACAAAGTAAATTATGCCATGAAAGGTTAGATAACTTAAATTATGGTAAAATGCAATTAATGTATAAAATGGTATTTGAATTACCTTCAATTTCTTCCACTAAATGTGTTTGTGAAGATTGTGTTCTTGGTAAACAATATAAGGAAATGTTTGATAAAAGTAAAGTTTGACGTACTAAAGAACCATTGCAACTAATTCATAGTGATATTTGTGGTCATCTTTAAATTACTTCCTTGTCTCATGCAATATATTTTCTTAGTTTTATTGATGATTATAGTAGCAAATTTTGGGTTTATTTTTTGAAACATAAAAGTGAAACCTTTGGTATATTTCAAGATTTTAAATCCATGGTTGAAAAGAATCCGATAAAAGTATTAAGACTTTGAGAAATGATAATGGGGGGGGATTCATTAACAATGAAGTTAATGCATATTCATCTAATAATGGTATTCAACATCAAAATATTGTTCCTTATACACCTCAACAAAACTGGGAGCTGAAAGAAAGAATAGGGCTTTGGTTGAAATGACTAGATGTATGATTTATTACAAATGATTACATAAATATTTTTGGGATGAAGCTATTTGTTGTGCTAACTATATTTTGAATAGAGTACCTAATAAAATAGTTTTGAAGGTTACTCCCGAAAATAAATTAAATGGAAGAAAACTCGACATTAGTAACTTTAAGATATTTGGCAGCGAATGTTGGACACATATTTTGGATGAAAAATGGAAAAAGTTGGAGCCCAAGTCTCACAAATGTATTTTCATTAGTTATTGTGTGGATTCCAAAGTGTACAGGTTGTCTGATCCATCTACCCAAGGTGTTATCATACGACAAGATGTTCAATTCAATGAAATATCTCCTCCTCTTGAGTTTGTTGAACCTCATGCTACCTTGAATTTTCCTTCATCTTTTGTTGCTCCTATAGTTGTTACCCCTTCCTCTACTTTGTGCCTAACCTTGATCCTAGTTCACCTTATTCTTCAAGTGATCCTCCTGAATGTTCCGAAGAAAATAATGTGGTTCCTACCACTACTCTTCTTGTTTGGGCCCATAAAACTCTTGAATCTGCATGTTATGAGATTGGTATTCTTGCTGATACTCATTGAAATAGATCTAAACTTTCTCTTATGACTAAGGTATTGGTCACAGATGATCCCTCTACCTATATTTCTCAAGCTAAAGATAAACTTGAATGGGAGAAAGCAATGTTTGATGAGTATAACTTGTTAATGAAATAAAGGACATGGAGTCTTGTACCTCTTCCTCCTGGAAAGAATTAGTGATGAAACTTGAAGTTTGGTATGCAAATTAAACAAGTCTTTATATGGTCTTAAACATGCACCTAGAGCTTGGTATGAGAAAATTGATAATCATTTATTGAAGAATGGTTCAAAGCAGTGTGTATCTAATCCAAATCTATATGATCAGAAATTTGATGATGATGTCCTCATTGTGGTACTTTAGGTGGATGATATTATCCTCACTGGCAATTGTAGAATTTTCTGCACTTTACTGTTTGTTGGTTTATGTCAACATTTTGTGGTTTTCACTTACAGCCGGTTATGCATTGGTTGTAGGTTACTTATGAAAAATTACTGTAACAATTAAACACACAGTAAAATGCTTCTAACAGGCTGAAAAACACATTTAAACATTCACACCATGAAAATGAAAGACTCAGAAATTTTTTGGCCAAAATCAAGCCCTGGAAAAACCCCCACAGGGAAAACCAGTTAGAGAGAGAGAGAGATTTTTATTATCTTCAGCAAAATATTCAGAACAGAAATACAGTGAAAATATTCAACTTATCTCCACCATAAATTTCATCTCGAAATTTCTTGATAACTGCGCCCAGCTTATCCTCGATTTCTGTGCAGAAATTTAATGTTGTCCGTACAGCAGTACGACCCTCGTTTTCTGTGCCAAAAATATTCTCGAAAACTGTGTAGCTGTTATCTCGATTTATGTGCCAAAATTTTTGCCTCAGTTTCTGTGCAAATCTGCCCTCGATTTCTGTGCACAAAACAGTGCCTCGAAATCTGTGCAAATAGTATCTCGATTTCTGTGCACAAACAGTGCCTCGAAATCTGTGCCCAAAAAATCCGTATTGTACGGAATCTGTACACCTCGATTGATGTGCCTGCAATAAATGCAGTCCGTACACTCCTCGATTTCTGTGCCTGCAATTAATGGCTGAACTTGCCTTGGGAATCATGCCAATGGAAATAACTCCAAACCCTTGCCTCGATTTATGTGCGCTTCTTCTCTGCTCTCTCTTCTCACTTTCCAAAAAGTAAAAATGAGTCTCTTTGCCTCCCTCAAGCCTTTTTTATCAAACCCTAGATGAGTTCTAATCCAACGGTCAAGATTAAATCTAATCTGATGGTTGAGATTGAATGAGAGTGAAAATACCTTTTTATTTAAATCTCATAAGTAAAATTCACTCACCCACTTAAATTTATCAAAAAGTGACTTTCACTTTATAAAGTCTCATTAAGTGACATTTAATGTTGAGGGTCACATTTTGCCCCCTTCTAAGTGATTTAGGAAAAAGTCACTAGGGGAACACTTCCCTAGGTACAAAACTAACAGCAATTAACTTACATTTATATAGAAAATGAAGAATAATATTAAGAATAAATTTGAAATGACATATTTAGTCATATTGCATTTTTTTCGGGTCTCAAAATTTGGCATAGGATTGATGGTATATTCGTGTCTTATCCTAAGTATGCTACAAATTTACTTGCTCAGTTTCTCCAACACCATTTCAATTTGGTGTAGAATTAACCGTTGATTGTGACCCTCCTCTTGTTTATGCCACATTGTATCATAAGCTTGTGGGGAGTTTGATACATTTGATGCACACCAGGCCTAATCTCTCTTTTGCAGTCAACATGGTTTCAAGGTTTATGCAAAATCCTCATGTCAATCATTGGAAAACAATGATGAGAATTCATAAATATTTGCATGGGACATTGCATTATGGAATTTTCTATTATGAGAATGGCTACAATTTCACTTCTTGGTTATCCATATTTTGATTGGGAAAGGGATTCTTTAGATAGAATATCTGCTACATGGTACATCTTTCAACTTGGTTCAGGTTTGATTTCATGGTCAAATAACAAGTTGAGAATTCTTTCTCTTTTTTCTTGAGAAGTAGAGTACAATGAATTCAAGGAAGCAACTAAAGAATCAATTTGGATTTGGCATGTTCTTACAGAGATTGGACCAGTTCAGAAGTCTCATACAGAATTAAGATGTGATAATCAAAGTGAAATTCAACTTGCATACAATTCCGTGTATCACTCTAAGACTAAACACACTGACCTTGATATTCATTACATTCTATATCGTATGATGGATGGTGTTATTTTTTTGGATTATTGACAATAAGAAGTCAATATCTTCACCAAATCCATGACAAAAGCGAAGTTTGTGTATCTTCGAAGTTTGTTGGGAATGAGAGAATTTGTCATCAAGGGGGAATGCTAATGTAATACCATATTCCTCCATCATATATGTGTTTTTATCCCTAGCAATCATTAAGGGAAAGTGTTGGAATGTGTAATTTTAATTTTACACGTGTAATGATGTCTAATGTGATGTCGTAAGATGTTTATCTAGCAAAGGAAGGCATAAATAACTCTAATATTATGTAAAAGGAGATATCCCACATGCATTATAGATTAATATTATATTATTAGCTAATCTATATGGATATCGGTGGCCACCCACCTATTCCGTTGGCTCAAAACAATTTTCCATTTTGACAATTTTCTAGTAGTTTTTCTATGATTTTTTGGGTCCTAAACTTCTGGGGTTGTTTTCAAGCTCTATACGATGTTTTTTTGGGCCCACGGTGACCAAAACGATATCCATAGGCTCTTGTATAAGCCTGATCCACTATTGTATTCCCCGGCTAGATATTTCCAATGGTCTACCGAATTCCCCAAACATAGATCGTATGCAAAAGTTATGACCCAGGGAAGTTGACTGTTTAACTAACCACCTTGGGGCCGCAAACTTTATGACAGTTCATCCCCTAGGGTTAGGTTTTTGGATATTTAGGATTATTTCCCTCATGATTATGATAAATAGGCCCTTTCAACCTCTTTTTGTATTCATCTTGTCATGGATGAGCGTAGTCATCACATCTCTTCTCAGAGATAAGCTACCACCATTCTAGCTGCTTTATTTTACAGTTTGTTATATTTCCACCGTTTAAAAGAATTTGTGCTTACTATTGTCGGACCCCAAGTGATACTGAGAGGGGGGGGTGAATTATTATCATGCACCTTTTATCATTTCAAACATTTATTATTCTATGTTATCGTTCATTAACATATATACCATGTATCATAATCAATTTTGAGTACACAAAGTACTGTGCAAAGAATCCAGAGAGAAATATTTATACACACACCAATAGAAATATTCTTATTACAAACAAGGTAGGAGACACCAATGTCCAATACATGTGTGAGCACCAAATCACTAATTTTGCTGACACCAATTAGACAGGAACACTTATCCCTTACAAGCACCAACTTGTTTATTTACAGGCACGAACCTGTGAGGACACCAACCCTCTTATGAGCACCAACTTCTGCGGTCATGCACCAACCTGAGCTGCCAGGAACCAACCTTTAGAAGACATCGATCTTCTATCATTTCCCCATCCTACCACCCAGATATAGATTATAGCATGATCATAATCCACTCTGTGCTTATTGAACTGTTTCCTATGTTCTACACAAACTGCTGAACAAACTATACTTCACCTTTTCAACTCTTTCTGTGCAATCATTCCTTGTTTCCTGTTGTTCAGATGCTCCTTGTGTTCTTCTCAAATGCTCCTCATATTTTCTGCGAGACTGCACCTTGGATTCTTGTTTGTTCTATAACCTCGCCCACTTCCTCAGGTCATACTGCCATTGATTCCCCTTAACATTTCATTTGTTCCCCAAAGCTTGCAATTTCATAATACTACATCTTTTGTGCACCCAAGATTCACACAATACACATCAATCTTCTTCTTATTTATACCAAAATTATTCAATTGAAGTGTCCACAAGTTGGGGTTTCTCTAAGTCAGTGACATCCCTTCTTCCTTTCTTCTCGGTCAAGTTTACCACCCCTCTTATTCTTTCATCTGAGCACACATTTGTATATTCATTGAATTCGCGGTAATTTAGCCACTTGTCCTTATCTTGCACTGACTTGGTGGGTCTTGTGCACAAGAGTTCCATAACTTGGTGGGATTTGCGCACTTACAACCTTATCTTATATATTTCTTCAAATTGGATTCTAAACTTGTGCACATATTTTCTATATACTTCTTTAGACTGACATTAAGACTTCAATGCCATCACAAAGCTAAACTATCTCTTTGAAATCAATGACAACACCAAGCTCAACAAACTCCCCCTTTGGCATTGATGTCAACACCAAGTAAAATTGGGATTCCTCTCAATACTAGTTTCTTCATTCAAGTATTATGTTTAGCGATCTCATTTGCATATTTGCTTGCTACTTTCTCCCCCTTTGACATCAATAGCAAAGGAATATTCAATTGTCTTCAAACTTGTATGCTCCCCCTGTGCAGTTGCAATCTCTCCCCCTAAATTTATGATTTTGTTCCTGTCTTTTGTTGCTCCTCTATGCTAGGTACTTCTATTTTTCCAAACCTCCATACTGAACTCATCTAACTTCCTATGTCATCGCATTGATTCAAATGATCCCCCTCAACTTGTACTGCGTTGTACTGAATTCCCATGTTGTCGCACTGTTCTCCATTTGCACTTTTCACTGACATATCCAAGAAATGAATTGACGTGATTGACAGATCTACCAATTCGTGCAACACCTAATATGATGCAAGCTTGTGTACTTCAAACTTTAAGAGGAGGAGAGGTTGTCATCAAATCCTTCATACAGAGCAATCAATCCAGTCTCCCTTTTTGTCCTTTCATATTTCTCGCAAGCATGCAAAATTAGCCATTTATGATGAATGCATGTCCACGTTTTTTTTTCCAAATTTAGTAGATGCATTTAAAGTCCATCGAAATCATCCAACTTTTGTACTTGGTGACCAATGATCCTGTAAGCATCAGTTCTGTTGTCCAACCATTCTTCAAAATGTTAACCAATCACCAATCCTTGTACTGTCAAGATGTCTAAGCAATTGCAACAAGTTGAATCTTCTACAAGCAGTGTTTCCACGATTTTCCAGGTGAAAAGGACATAATTCATCAAGATCAAGAATGACCTAGAGAAATGGGCATCGATTATCAAAGAGGCCGATTTCAAGGATTGGTACGCACAAGTGTAGGTAAATCAAAAACATGCAGAGGATATTTCATTTCTAAAGATCCGTGTTGATCAATTGGAGACACAACAAAAATCTATTATATATCATTTGAAACAGGCTCGAATAATTCTAGACATTTTGGGCTTGGAGGAGTAGATAAACCATCCTGACACAGAGTTGCGCTTGTCAACACAGAAACTCAATGAGTGAATGTTGCACCAATGCCTCCTTTTAAGATGTACATTTTTGTAATTCGGGAATCAAATTTCATAGATTATAGATGTGGATGAAACATCTTGATATCTGTGACAGAGGCCCTTTCAGATGAATTTTGAATATATGTATCTTTTATCCTTATACCGACAACTCTTTGGATACAAATTTTGGCTATTATACAAATGCACTTTGTCAGACTTCCTTGTTTATGCAATTCGTTTTGCTGTCCCACTGAATTTTGAAAGATGATATAAACCTATAGTCCAAATTTTCTATTTGCTTTTAAAAGAATTAGTTGAATGTCCATCAATGCTAATATGTAGCTTCTAGATTCATCATTAGTTAGTTATGTTCTTTGTCACAATCCTTTTCTATGCAAATTTTTCTGCGACTTCTTCCATCTTGACCCTTTGAATAGTTGCTTTCATTAGTGGAGGAAGAAGCTTCCTTGTGTACCTTAAATCCTGTGCTTCCTTTTGATGCGCAAATTGTCCCTATCATCCTCTTTGCTTCCCTTGCACTGATCATACTGGAGCTCGTCCTTGGTTTATGGCTAGGGTTTCAATTGATCCTTGATTTTTTCCAGACAATGTTTTCTCCTCTTGTCCTAACTTTTCGTCTTTTTCAATTGTTAGTACTTCCCTTGTATCTTCTTACATTCTGTCATGGTTCCTTTCTATGTGCATCTCCTTCCACGTCACATTATCTCCTTTCTCACTTTGTAAGTCTATACACTTTCCTACATCTCCTGTCACATGTTTAGAGCATTCATTATCATTGTGTCAGTGATCATTATGCAAGATCAGATTGCATTCTTCTTGGCATTGTTCCTTGATCATTTCTTACCAAATATTTGTATGGTCTTTCTTGTAGAAGGAGATTTTGGCCGTTTCATCATGGTGCGCAATTACTGTTCTTTTTTTATAGTCTCGATCTTTATGCACATAGTTGTGATAATGATAGCATTCAATGTCCAATTCCAAAAGGCTAAAGGGATTGATAACTTCATTATAATTCCACTACTACAATTTTTACTTTTAAGGGGGTTGTCTTTTGCCTCCAAAAGTCACTTTTGGGGGCAGTTTTGGCTTTCGAGGTGGTCTTGACAAAACCCCCCCTAATAGCATTGATTTTAAAAGCATGGGATTTTAGGGGTGGTTTTGGAGAATATATAAACCACCCCCAAAAGTGACCTTTGGATACGGTTTTCAAACCCCCCCATAGATACCTACGTGGGCATTTTTGTAGCCCCCATAAAACTCCCTCTTAGAAAACCTACGAGGGCAGTTTTGAACCCCTCTTATAAAATCTAGAAGGGCAATTTTCAACCCCCCTTAATAGCACCAAATTTAAAATTTTGGGCTTTTAGGGGTGGTTTTGGAAAAGATCTAAACCACCACCAAAAGTGACTATTGGAGGTGGTGCTAGAACCCCCTGTAGATACCTACGGGGCGGTTGTGAAGCCCCCCCTAAAAATCTCTCTCAGAACACCTACCAGGGTGGTTTTGAACCCCCCCTAAAAACCCCTGTTGGAAAACCTATGGGGGCAGTTTGGAGCCCCCCTCTTAAATACCTACAAGGGCGGTTTCGAACCCCCTCGTAGGAACATACAAGGGCAGTTTTAAATCCCTGTCGTAGCAACATATGGCGCAATTTTAGAATCCCCCTTGTAGTAAATTACAAGGGTGGTTTAAAACCCCCCTCGTAACAACATACAAAGACGGTTTGAAACCCCCTTGTATATAAATCATCATAAAAATAGTTTATTAAAAATATATTGCAATATTAATAGGGCACGGAGGAATCGAACCACCAACCTCCTTCTTGTAAAGCAGGAGCTCTTCCATTGAGCTAGAACCCTTTAAGATTCGGGGAGAGGATCTTACACCCATAATGATCTCTGAAAACCCTAGTGAACACCCTATACAGATAAGGGGGTAGTCATCTTGAAAACACTAGGGAAGAAGGTAGTCATTTTGACAACTTAAGCTATAAATCAACTATTTCATTTAAAGTGGTAGCCATTGAGCCATCTTCTCTCGTCAACTTTGAGATGGTGTTTATGCTTACGAATTTATTTTTCTCACATTCTACTTTGAAATTAAATTATTTCTACTTACCTAACAGGCCTCCAATCAGTTACCAACTGGTTGAAATACAAGTCCAAATTCCAAAGCTATGCTATCCCAACACAAGTATAAAAAGAAAAAAATAAATGAATGAACTATTAATGTTTAAAAAATTTATGGTATTTGTACTTAGTGTTAATTTATGTTCCCAAACTAGCAGCCTAAAACCTTCAACAACACCCAAAATTCTTGTAGCTCCCAGTGTACAAACCAACCTCAAAAAATAGCAAATCCACAACAGGAAAGTTATTGGGTACCAACAACTCCTAAGTAGTGAGGTTTGATCTGGGAATGAATAAAATAACGACTAATTCTATGATTAGGAAGTTACACTAATAAGAATTTTAAACAATATCATATAATTGAAAACAATATAATATCATTTAAAACATCAGATCAATTTTGAGAGCATACTTCTTTCATCCAGTGTGCATATATTTTTGCTACTAGAATCTCATTCACATGTAAAGACAATATTGATCTCCAAAGAGATTGGAACATGTCTGCTTCATTTACATGTTTGAAAACATTACATTAACATTTTAAACACAACGACGATTTTGAGAGCAGACTTCTTTCATCCAACATGCATATCTATGTGTTACTAGAATCTGATTTGCACATAAAGACAATATCAATCTCCATAATGACTGGAACTTGTCTGTTTCATCTACTATAGTGACGCTCCCATCACTAAAGTTCCATAGAATACACTACCCAAAGACTCGAGCATTATAAATGTCATTAATTTTATAAATGAAAAAATGGCCATTATATATATATATTGTTTCTAAATATTGCTTCTGCAATAATTAAAGGAAAGCTTTATGTACCAGTTACTTCTGAAGACTACAAATGTGGAAATGACACCAAAGCTGAAGCATACATAAATGGTGGTGTCAGTCGTACCAAAGGTGTCCCAACATATGATGGACCATGAAAAATTGGTGCTCCACTTTGCTGCCAAAAAACACGAAACAAATTAGAAACCAAATAGATGTGGTATTAACATGAAATAAGTAAATTATTACTTATAAAACCTTGGAAATATAAAGAAAACCATTCTAAAAAGAATTCGTAGTTGATAATTCCAACAATCATCTATATATAGTAAATTTATCACTTGATTTAAGTCCCCATGAATGTGGATCACCAACATAGTCTCCAGTATTCATTCTTTTTAGAACCTACAAAAGCATAAAGCATATTTCATCAACAAAATTAAAAAATCAAAAGGTGCCTCTAGGATCTCCGACTATTGCATACATCAATTTGGGTTGGAATTCCTCCTTTCTATTTTGGGGTTAGATCAGGGAACAAAATAGGTTTAGTTTTTAGCATTCAAGGGGACGCTACTGTTCAAAATGCTCCCTTTAAGACCAATGTTATGACTTAATAGAAAGATCCCACTAAACGTGTTCTGCAGACTATAATGACACTCTGTGATTGTTTTGAATTATTTCCTTGAACATTTTAATTAAGCACATGGTGCCCAAAATCTTACCAATATGTTGTCAAAATGCATCAATTCCAAAATCATTTTCTTTCACAGAATACATATAGTGGGGAAACCTAGGGTAAACTGGATTCTTTAGGGCTCAAGGATGATACAACAATATACTCGTTAAGAACTCAACATGTCACTTGAGGGAATTGATCCTAGGTGGGGAAGGAAACAATCATTCCACCCAACCACCCAAACTAGACCCAATTGACATCGATTCAAGAATCCTGTATTCAAATTTAATACAATTCAGACCCAATAGAAAGATTCCACTAAAATAGTTCTACAAACTATAATGACTTTCTGTGATTGTTCTGAATTTTTCCTAAACATTTTAATTTAGCACATGGTACCCAAAAGTTTACCAATCTGTTGCCAAAAATGCATCAATTCCAGAATCCTACTGTCAAAGTTAATACATTTCATTTCAGGCCTAACCTAGATAATTTTAAAAAAGGGGGGACAGAAAACCTGCTGGTCATAAAATCTGGATGGAAATGCATAAGCAACACCCATATTAGGATTATTATGGGTAGAGTTGTAAAAATTGCATCAATTCTAGAATTGTACTGTCAAAGTCAATACAATTCTTTTCAGGGGGAAAGAAAACCTGTTGGTTGTAAAATCTTGATGGAAATGCATAAGCAACAACCATATTTGGATTATTACAGGCAGAGTTTAATGTAGTAGCAAGACTAGATGTCACTGAACTCATAGTGGATAAGCATGACACTTCATAAATAGATAAGGATAACAAGTTAATAACTAATAAAAGAGGTGATCTTGGAATTTGTTATTTTCTAGGGACTCATAGTCTAACAATATTAACAGATTGGAATGTCGTTTAATCAATCTTAGCAAATTTCTACAGGATCTTGGTGCTTCCACCCCAAATTACCATAAGAGAATACTAGGTATTTTTACTTAGTCCAATTTTTATGGAATCTATATACTTAAATATGTGTTCATCTGGTAGGATGGCATCAAAAGAAGATTATATATTACAAAACCTCAGGTGAATCTCTCAATACACTTTAGAATTCCAAATTTCATAAAATGCACTAAGTATAATCCTAAGCCACATCGTGTGGAAATAATGGTAATTACTCTTGTATTGTCTTGTCTTGTAATACATGCAATCTCAAGTTAAAAGGAATCCAATAAAGGAACATCACACAAAGGTCCTCAACATCCCTTCGTTCCTGCAGGATGTTTAATTTTGGAGTCGCATGGGACTTCCAAAAGAAACCCCAGGTCAAGAAAGTTGTAGAGGAACAATTAGTGACTCTAATGGGAACCGCTTACTGTCCTGTTTAGTTGGTCTATGTATTTCCTCTAACAATGAGGTAGAATTCTCTGCTCTCATTATAGGATTGAGATCCTTTGGGTAATGGATGACCCTTTATCAGCAGTCAAGTGCACAAAAGTGGATGAAATTGTTAAAGGTGTGCACTGAATGTAAAAATAAGCGCACATAAGGGTTATGATAATGCAGATAATTGGGCATAGTTAGGGGTATAAAGAGGATGCACAACACAAGACATAAATTGGCCACAAAGGAGTGGATCATATCCATAGGAATATTGTAAGGCTCTTGATCCCGTAATATGAAGTGAGTCTACTTGAGGCAGTGATTTATAATTATTGTTGAGCTGACCTGAAGCACATGTGCAATACTACAAGTTGAACTAACCTGAGGCAATTAATCCATGGGTAACCTGTAGATACAAGTCATCAAAGAGTAAATGAATTTAACCATTATTTTAGCATGAGGTTCTAGAGAGAAGCAAAGGCACAGACCGAGGACATACCATAACCACAATTTTGGATTTTTCATTATTTCTAGGAGCTTACTTTTGTATTTTCCAAAGTAGAGATCATTTTCTTGTATGGACATAGAATGATTGTTTGCAGTCTTTTAATGAAATTAATTGATGAAATTGGCAAGTGATTGCATGTGTGCTGGTTGAATGATAATTTCTGAAATAGTAAAAAATTTCGGTCCTAGAGCTTTGTTGACACAACTACAACCATAGTTCTTTATTTTACCTCCTTGATGTAGTGCTTTAGTTTACCTCCTCGATGTGATGGGATAACACTAGGGTTTTCAAACACTGAATTAGAAAAGTGCTATTCAGATTTGTTTGCTATTTTGAATGCTTAAAACAATGTTACACAAGGACATGCTCCCCAAGGTTGGAGACACAGGCCCCACAATCCCGATACAACAAAATGTTTCACGACATCCCAAAGAAGGTCAATTGCACAGCGAAATATTTCACATAAGGTGGGGATTGTTTCACATGTGGGGGGTGCCTATATGCTCCCCCACCGAAAAGAAAGATGCTTAGGTATTTTTGAGTGGATATTACTCTTGAACATATGAAAGGTATACGTATTGGCTTACCATGCATAAGAAGGTTCTAAATTTCATTAGAATATTCTGTATTTGCAATGAATCTAAAAATATTTAATCAGAAGGGTTGGTATTGTATAAGCTTGCCAGGAATAAGAAAGCTCAAAATTTCATTAGAAGGTGCTCTCTTTGCAGTCAATCTAAACCCTCAAATTAAAAGTTGGTCTGTATCAGCTTTCCATGTATAAGAATATTGTAAATTTCATCATAACGTGCTATTTGTGTCATCAATCTCAACCCTCCAATAAGAAGTATTTGTGCCATCGATCTCAACCCTCCAACAAGAAGTTGGTCTTGTATCAACTTGCCATGCATAAGAACGTTATAAATTTCATACGAAGGTGTTCCCTTTACAGTCAATCTAGACCCTACAATTCGAAGTTGGTCTTATGTCATCCCCTTCCTGTAAAAATAAGACAATGGGGCTAAGTTTCCAAAGAAATTTTGAGTGGTTTTCCCACCACTCTGTTTCAAAATGATTACATTGTTGTTTTCCAAAAGTCCTCTTTGTAATGGTTACAATACTGTTGAAGCTCTTAGTTTATTTAATTGATATTTTAGACTTTGGGAGGATATACTTTGAAACCTACATATCTATATATTTTTTGACCAGTCATCATCACATGCCCAAATTTTCTTGGCTCAATCCACTCCACATTCCCTTAGCATAGCATTTGGATAATCCTCATACATATTTGCAAATTCTACACTAAGGAAATGTTTAATGGATCAAGTTTATTAAAATAAAAGCCATGAAATAGTGTGACTGCAAATCCTACATAATATGCATGTTGCAAAGGATATGGTTAGAAACATCAATTCTGTAAACTAAGCTCTCAATTTAGTAAATTGATATTTTGAAGTTTGGAAGGATATACTTTGCAACATGCAGATCTATATAGTTTTTGCAGAGTCATTATTCCATACCTTTTATTTTAGTGAACTCAATCCACTCCCCATTCCCTTAGCATAGCATTTGATTCATCCTCGTAAATATTTGCAAATGCTATGCTATAGATCATGTTTACAAAAATAAAAACATAAAATAGTGTGATAGAAAATACTATAGAAATATGTAGTTTGGAAAGGATATGCTTCCAAACTTAACATCAATGCAGTAAACTGAGCAGTTTCGAAATTCATGGTAATGCAATCATTACAGAGAGGACTGTCAAAAAACAACACTAGAAATTTGGAATCCTATACATGAAGTTTACTTGCACATAATGTAAGGACTCTCAGGAAGTTTTCATCTTCCTTATGCCCGCAAAATTCGCTACCATATTCCCTCACAATATTGGGCTTGGAGCTACCAGGAAAGTAGAGTATCAACTGTTCCCTTTTCTCTTCATAGCATTAGTTTAAACATCGAGGCGGTTCAACAATCTCTACTAGATGACACAAAATCCCTTCATCTCTAGGTAAATGGGATGTGGTTTAGTGGTAAATGTATGAGAGTTTTCTACTATTGGTATATGTTTCAGTTGTCTTAACTCCTGCCAACATAATAAAGCAGTGTTATTAATTGAATTTTAGCTTCACCCTTTAGGAGATCATGATTTGGGAAGTGCCTAGGCTGTGTCCTAAATTACTATGAGTAGATCCTTAGGATGCAATGATTTGGAAAGTGCCTTGGATTTTTATGATCAAATTTTTGGATATAATGATTTGGAATGTGCTCTGGATTATTATGAGCAAAACCTTAGGAGGAAATGAATTGGTAAATGTTCAGGGTCACTTGAATTGGTGTGAGAAAAATATTAGGATGCAATGCTTTGGAAAGTGTTTCAGGTAGCAAAATCTTAGAGATAGTGATTATTTGGAAAATGCTTTGAGTGAACTAGATTATTTTAAGCAATATTTTAGTAGTCAATGATTTGGAAAGTACCTTAGGTCTCCTTGAGAAAAATATTAGGAGAAAATGATTTGGAAAGTGCCTAGGGTCACCTTGGGCAAAATATCAGGAGGCAATGATTTGGAAAGTGCCTATGATCACCTTAATTGTTATGAGAAAAATCTTAGGAGGCAATGATTTGGGAAGTGCCTAGGGACGCTTCAATTTCTATTAGCAAAATGGATTGGAATGATAAAAAATCAAGCTGAGAAATGTGGGTGCTTAATAAACACACATTAACTACTTTTTAAGCCTTGATATACCCTATCCCAATCCCAAAATCAAAATCATAAAGGAATCTTCACTTAACTTGTAGCAATGTTTTAATGATGCAGGCATCTCGACCTGGCTAGAAGAGTAAGGGATGCTACAACTTTGGAAGTTCGAGCTACTGGCATTCAATACGCATTTGATCCATGTGTTGCTGTAAGAATCTTGCGTTGAGTGTGCTTGATGAATGTTTATTCAAAATGAGAGGAAAGTTCAAATTTCTTAGAGTGTGGTGTGGAAAGGTTTGCAGAGATCCTCGATGGGGGCACTGCTATGAGAGCTATAGTGAGGATCCAAAAATTTCCAAGGTCTGCAAGGGAAGCCTCCTGCCAATTTTACAAAGTGGATGCCTTATATAGCTGGACAATATGTTTCAACAGTTTGTTTTATTCATTTGGATTTTTCCATAGAACATGAAATTCTTTGATCAATTAATTAATATGCCACAGTTTTCCGAAATAGATTTTTCACCCAGTTAGTGATCTATTGATGTCTCTCAGGTCAAATGTTGCAGCTTGTGCTAAGCACTTTGTGGATGATGGCTGAACAACCAAGTGTATTAATGAGAATAACACTGTCATCAACTATAAAGGATTAGTCAACATCCACATGACCCCCTAGTTTTAATCTAGCGCCAAAGGAATCTCCACCGTTATGGTTTCCTATTCCAGTTGGAATGGAATGAAGATGCATGCTAACCGTCTTCTCATTTCTCATTTTCTAAAGCAACAAATTGGCTTCAAGGTATTGTTGCTGTGTATTCTTACAATCGTGATCCATCCTGATTTTCACCTTTTTCAAATTTATACAATGTAAAACATTTAACCATATATATATAATGATAAAACATGTAAACAAGTTTTGGCCATAGGGCTTTGTTATTCCAGATTGGCAAGGTATTGACATAATAACTAGCCCACCTAATGCTAATTACTCTGTCATCTTTTGATGGCGTGAGTGCAGGGATTGACATGGTAGTGTATTTATCTCCCATACTATATAGATTGGTCACTTTTCAGTTTCCCTAATTAAGTACTTCTTCATACCTATGATATCCTATTAAATATGATACCTATGATATTCATGCCTTACTTTGTCTATTGGAAATATGCTCCTTAGGTGATGGTTCCTGACAATTACACAGACTTTATTAACGACCTGACTTCACAAGTCAAGGGTGGTTTCATTTCCATGACCAGAATAAATTATGCAGTTCAATGAATTTTGAGAGTAAAATTCACCATGGGACTCTTTGAATATCCTATGGACAATCCAAGCATAGCCAACCAACTTGGAAACAAGGTGAAGTGTGTTGTTTTTCATTCATTGGTAGTTTCTTAGGTTGAATTGTTAATACCCATGCTGTTATATATTTGACGATGTAATTCTTCTCATAAATAGGGTTTATCATTTTATCTATCTTTAAAAAAATATTTTCCTCAGCATAGACCACATGTGTTCTGTCTTTTCTGCTCTTTTGCTGAATTTTACTTTTCAACATTTGTACGGTAGTTTTTTTATCAAAATATAGTCT
Source organism: Larix kaempferi (assembly GCA_027924585.1). Taxonomy (NCBI): domain Eukaryota; kingdom Viridiplantae; phylum Streptophyta; class Pinopsida; order Pinales; family Pinaceae; genus Larix; species Larix kaempferi. The sequence continues at coordinate 9,598,633 of BSBM01000264.1, forward strand.
GAAGATATAGATAAGTGGATGTAGCTTGGGTGGTTGGGAGGAATGATTGCTACCCTCCCCACCTAGGTTCAATTCCTGTAAGTGACATGATGCTCTTGGAGCCCCTATGTAATGAATGTAATTCTGGCCATACCTTGATTATACCAAATAGCAGGTGTTGGTATATTTCTCTTGAAAAAGTAATCATGAATAAAAAAATAATAATTACAATATTCCATAGCTTTCATATGGATAAATGTTGGTGGGAGCATAGATCTTGCCTTGCAATGCTTTGTTTTTGTGCCATCTAACTGTCATTTTTGGAATAGCATGACACAGGGAGTTGGCGAGAGAAGCTGTTAGAAAATCTCTGGTGTTGTTGAAAATGGAAAGTCTTCCAGCAAGCCTTTGCTTCCTTTGGATAAGAATGCTCCCAAGATTCTCGTTGCAGGGACTCATCCTGACAATATGAGTTATCAGTGTGGTGGATGGACAATGGAATGGAAAGGATTAAGTGGAAACTCAACCATAGGTGAGTTCCATTACATTTATGTTGGGCCAGTTACTATTTATTATAGACTAGCACATTAAGAGTTAATGATTCAAATTACCTTTTGGATACTGTTTTTTGTTACGCAAGAACGACAATTCTTGAAGCAATTAGATTTGTTGTTAGCCCCTCTATTGAGGTTGTTTAACAGTAAAATCCATATGTAAATTACATCAGAGGACAAGGGTTTTCATATGCTATTGCGGTTGTTGGTGAGAAACCTTATGCGGAAACAAATGGGGACAATCTTAATTTGACAATTCCCCTAGGTGGAGGTAACACGATTAAGCACTTATGTGGTTCCTTGAAATGTCTTGTAATATTGATATCTAGAATCCCTCTTGTTATCGAACCTTACCTTCCATTGGTGGATGATTTTGTTGCGGCATGGATTCCTAGCATTGAAGGCCAAGGTGTGACAAATGTGATTTTTGGAGATTATGGCTTTCAAGGGAATCTTCCAAGAACATGGTTCAAGAGTGTTGATCAACTACCTATGAATGTGGGGGGAAAACATTATGATCCCTTCTTTCCCTTAGGATTTTGATTGACATGAATGTGGGGCACAAGAACTATGATCCCCTGTTTCCCTTGGATTTTGCATTGACCATAATAGTAGCTGAAAACATAAGGTAATAATTTAGAATTTTCCGTCTCATATTTAAAAGAATGACTGGATGGTGTAGCAAATTTTATCTACCAAAATAATTGACAAAGCTTCTAGACTCCTATTTTAGTAAAAGGCTCACTCAAGCAATTAGGGTTATACGAAGGGGATCGATTTGATAAAAATTACATAGGGATATACAGATACATATAATGGAGAAGAAGAATCTGAAAGTATTACTACAACATATATTGCAGACCATACGTGACAATCCTTCATTCTCTCTGATTTACACACTCTAGAAAAGTATTCAAATATGGATCATTATAAATACACGAGGAAGACCGTTTAATTGTATAACCAATAGGAACATAAACAAATTACCGGGTCATATGTTCCACCCAGTGCATTCCTTTGTAATATGTATGGTGAATGACTTCAACATCAATGGCCCCCCTCTAAACAAGTAATGGTCCATGGTGTGTACTTCACCGTCAACGACTAACATGTTTACTCAATTAACATGCATGTTTTCTAAAATGCCAACCACATGGGGTTGCTAAATTTGTTAGATCATTATTACCACCTAGGACCATAATCACATTATGATTTTATTAATGACTGCTGGTTCAAGAAATGTTAATATGTTTGCCTAAGGTTGTTAGACACATTTTGACTAGTTCCACTTATATTGGCGCCCACATTCAGTCAACCAGTGGATAATGCACCTCATTTATGGCCACTAACCCACTAGGGCGTGCCTCATCCCATAATTTATGACTATGGCCTTGATTGGGGGGCACACATGCATTGAATGTGGTCATTTTCCCCCTCTTTGGAAAGTTTATCCAATCCTAGGCCACCTCCACTCCACCATTTTCTCCACCACTCATGGGACACCATCATTATTGACCACTAATTCCATCCCAACATTCATATCTACCATTCGTATCCGTTTGGTGTGATTTGGGAGCCTATTGGTCAACCTACGGGGGATTTTTGTCCAATGTAAGCCTGCCACTTGTAGCTCATTCAAATGCCTCCAAAGGCTAACGATATTATCCAAATGTAATATAATATTGATCCCAAAACATTTTTGGGCTGGACAGTAATAGAATTCAACTATTTGTACCATTTGTTTGTGTTATTGAGCTTCTTTTTCATTGTTTTCATGCAATACTTAGCCAAATTATTGTCTAGTGAGGAAATTCTCGGCTAGTCGATCCTACTATGTTCATAATTTCACATGGTATCATAACTCAAGGATCTTCCATTCGAACCAATACTCCTTCAGAGGTGCACCAGAAGTAGTGTAGCAACCACATAAGTCCTGGGGTCTGTCCATCGGCGTCCTTAGGGGCCCTTCCTAGGTGTGACGTGCTCCTGAATGTGCCCTCTGTCAATGCAGGTTTTGAATTTGCTATCTAGGATTTCATTCTGAGTGATTGAGTGTTTGCATTTGTAGGTTTTCAATGGTTCTTTGTCACCAAGTGCACAAAAACAAAAATGGAACTGTCTCATGTCACCTTGCTCACTCCATTCAACTACTTTGAGTGGAAGGGTGAGATGGTAATCCAACTGAGATCCAAAGGTCTCTTCAAAGTTACTATGGGGGCATAAAATGAGCCGAACTCTGCTGTTGAGAATTCCAAGTTTTTCAACAAGATGAATGAGCGCATGGCATGCTTTGTCTTAGTATCTCAAGAGACCTCTTGTTTCATGTTGACAATCTTACTACTCCAAATGAAGTTTGGCTCAAGCACAAGTCACTATTTGGAAATATTGATGAGTTGATGGGACATCAAATTGAGAATGAGTTGATCTCTTTGAGCCCTAGCAGTTTCAAGACCATTCAATACTTCTTCACCAAGTTTAAATCCTTGGTTCTTCAGCTCAAGCAATGTGGCATTGACAAAAAGGAGGAGCAACTGATTTTGTCCGTACTTTCAAATTTGGGGCCTGAGTATTCTATCTTTGTTTCGACCTTCCATTACACCAAGTTGACAGTTTGAAACTGGAGAATTCCATATTTGGAAGACTTCATGGAGTCTCTTTCTCAAGAGCAAGACAAGTTGGTCCATATGGGCACCATCAAGCCATCAAAACACCAATTTCTTGTTGTTGGTGATTCAAAGCAAGCAAAGGGAAAGAAGAAGGCCAAATATTTGAAGTATCCAGAGAAGAAGAAAGACAAGGAGAAGTCCAAATCTTCTGAAGGGGTTTCGAATTCTAGCAAGGATAAAGGGAAGAAGAAGGAGACATAGAAAGGCAACTATTGTCACAAGGGTTGGCACCCTGAGAGTGCATGCATGAAGAAGACCATTGACATGATGGCGCATCTCCTAGAGAAGAACAATATCCATCTTCCAAATGGTCTAAAGAAGAAGGATGGTGGCTTGATTTCTGAAGACAAGGGGAGATGCCATGCATTGATGGCTAGTACTTCTGAATCCTCCTCTTTCATCATTGATTCAGGTGCTTCAAGGAACATGGATTATGCAAGAGAGTCTTTATTTGCTCTCAAACCCTATAGTGGTCCTTCTATTCTCATGGGTGATGAATCATATATCCCAACAAAATCCATTGGAAGGATCAAACTTGACAATGGGTACTTCAACAATGTGTTGTATGTGCCAGATCTTGCAGAAAATCTCCTCTCTGTTTACCAAATGAATCATACTAGTTCGACCAAGAGAGTGATATTCACACAAGAAGATGTGGATATTTCCAAAGTTTCCACTGAAAAATTCATTGTTGTTGGCATTGCAGATCATGAGTCAAGAATGTACAAGTTTTCACACTTTATTCCTTACTCTTCACCTAATGCGCTTTTGTCACATGATAATGAGTTTTATAGACCGTGGCATGAGAGATTCGAACATCTCAATGTAACAATAAATTAATAAATTAATATTAATATTAATTTATTATAATTAAAGACTATTTAAAGTCAATAGCCATGCCCTTTTACGAAAAGGTGCATGACGGGCTTATATAAAGCCCAAACCTATGTAACTATTAATCATCTACCATACAATACATTTTTACATTACTATTGATCCATTTATAGACCACTTACGTTACTTACATTGGGTTTTTCCGTAAGTACAGTATTTTACTGTTCCAGTGGTATCAGAGCTTGTTGATTCCGGCTTGTGGCCAAATTGTCAAAGTTTCTTTGAGATTTAGGTTTTTAACCTTTAGGCTTTTAGCCATCCCTATTGAAGAAGAAAAAAATTATTAAAAGAGAGTTTAAAAAAAAAAGGAATAAAAGAAATGTTAAAAAAAGAGAGAGAACAAGAAAGAAGACCGCATAAAAAAAGAGAAGAATAAAAAAAAAAACTCAACATAGGTTTTATTTAACCAACCTTGGGTTTATAAAACCACATATTGCCTTGGTTTTATAAAACCATCCCCTGGTTTTATAAAACCAACCTCAATTTTATAAAACTAGCCTTGGTTTTATAAAACCATCCCATGGTTTTATAAAACCAACCTTGATTTTATAAAACTAGCCTTGGTTTTATAAAGAAACCATTATTTATAACAACTCATACCTTAATTAAGATGAGTTTAGTTATTATATAACTATAGTAATAATAATACATATTATTATTATCTCAAAGGATTGACCTATTCGTAATCCAACAAAAAAATTAGTCTTTTGGAAAAAGAAAAAAAACTATATATATATATATATATATAGTTTAGAAAACATTAATATAATACTATTATTAATTAATTAATTAATTAATAATTATTATTATATTAAAATAATTATTATTATTTTATTAAAATAATAATTATTTGTGAAAAAAAAAAAGTTAATTGACCTAATAAAAAGGGGTCAAGGAAAGTTCTTTCCAAGATAGACATATTGGGAATTATTACATCTTTTTAATCCACCCTTGTCGAAGAAATCGAAGACCAATTAAAGATCATCTATAGTCCAGAACAAGCATAAAAACCATCTATAGTCCAGAACAAGCATCTAAGGTCGAAGAAATCAAAGACCATGGAAGTCGGTTTGCGACTACACATAGAGAAATTAGAAGCCAAGTTGAAGCGCTATCAAAGAGACAATGAAGATTTACACGACAGGAATACAAAATTTGAAGCAGTAATTGCAATACATAAGCTACAACAAAAGTTCGATGAACAAAAAATCTTCGACCAGGAAAGTCATATAGAAAAATTGTATGTGCAAATTGATGAATTAAGAGCCGAAAATGAACTCAATCAGAGGCTAGAAGATCAAGATATAAATAATGAAATAATTAAATACGAAGCAGAAATAAAACGCTTGAACAAGATCCTTAATGACAAGGATGAAGATTTGAAGAAGATACGGCATAAATTAGGAGATCAAGAATCAAAGGTCGACCAATGTCGACAACAGATACAATATCTTCAAACACAAAACGACGACTCTAAAAAGGCACACAAATCGGAGATCGCAAAGAATAATAAAGCATTATCCAACAATGCTGAAGAAATTTTCAGACTAAGAAATCATAACAAGATACTAGTCACAAAAATTAAGAAATTGAAAAATAGCCGAAAGATATAACAATCTACGGAAGACATTGAAGGGAAACTTCTAGACAAGCAGGAAGAAAATAGTTGCATCAGAAGTCATAACGAGGATCTTAAAGAACAACTTAAGAAGTCGGAAGAAGTTAGGAAATCATAAGTAGAAGTGATTAAGAAGTTTCAAAAGGATAAGATACAGTTAGAGAACAAGTTGGAAGAAATACAAGACGATACCTTAAAACCTCAAGGGACGAAAATACAACTTCCAACTGAGAGCAGTGATCAAAAGACGACTTTCGTAAAAGAAACTTACAGTGTGAAAATTCCCTATCGACACCCCAACCACAAAAACCGACACCCTAAAAAGGCGGAAATGTCGAAAGATAAAGGTACTAAGGTGATCAAAACTCCTGATGACATATTAGTACGGAATCCCGACAATCATCGACAAATCAACTTGGGATGGATTGATCCCTCCACATATCAGAAGTTATGCTCAACTCTTAAAAGTTCGTATCAACATGTGTCGTCAACTACAACACCACAAAAAGCAATACATAAAAATTATAAGGCTTTGTGGACAAAGCCTTTCTAAGAGAGAGGCAATGTAACAATAAAATAATAAATTAATATTAATATTAATTTATTATAATTAAAGACTATCTAAAGCCAATAGTCATGCCCTTTTACGAAAAGGTGCATGACGGGCTTATATAAAGCCCAAACTTATGTAACTATTAATCATCTACCTTACAATACATTTTTACATTACTATTGATCCATTTATGGACCACTTACGTTACTTACATTGGGTTTTCCCGTAAGAACAGTATTTTACTGTTCCACTCAACTACATATATCTTGAATATTTGAGAAAATAAAAGATGGTTGAAGGACTTCCAAGCATCAAATTTTCCAAAGGAACCTGGAAGGGTTGCATTGTAGGAAAGCATGCAGAGCGCAAGTTCGAGAAGGGGACTGAAAGGAGAGTTGCTCAAAATATCGATTTGGTCCATTCAGATTTGATAAGACCTCCTTTCCAAACCCCCCTATGGAAAATAAAAGTATGTCCTAACCTTCATTGATGATTTTTCAAGGTACTGTTGGGTATTCTTTCTCAAGTTGAAATCTGAAGTTTTCCAAACCTTCAAAATGTTCAAAGCTTCTGTTGAGAACTTTAGTGGGAGGAAGATCAAGGTCCTAAGGATTGATAATGGAAGGGAATATTTCAACAAGGAGTTGCATAATCAATGTGAAGAGGAAGGCATTCACATGCAACATTTTGTGCCCTACACACCTCAAAAAAATGGCGTGGCAGAGCACAATAATAGATCATTGAAGGGGATGTCTAGTTGCATGTTGGAGCCTAATTCCTTGTATCCTAAGCTATGGGATGAGGCCATAAATTGTGTAGCATATGTTCATAATATAGTTCCACATAAATAATTGGAATACATGACACCATTCGAGGCTTGAATGTGACATAAACCTGATGTGTCTCATTTCAGGGTGTTTGTTTCAAAAGCATGGGCTAGAATACCTCCTAAGAAAAGAAAGGCATTGCAACCTCAAAGAAATGAGTCCATAATGGTTGGGTATGCCGGAGATTTCAAGGGCTACAATATATTTGATCCCTCATCTCAAAATACCTTCATTGAAAGAAGTGTTCAATTTGAACAAGAGACTTTGCAAGCAGCTCACCAAGAAAAAGGGGAATGCTCAAATCCCCCACTTGCAAATGATGTAAGTGATGTTTCTCAATCTGATTTTTCTGATTCTGATATTGAAGATGAAGATGATGACATGCATGTAGATCATGATCCTCCTACAAGTCCGAAATGGGATGAGAAAACCATACAAGTTGTTGGTGAACTTGCAGGAGATCCCTCATCTCAAAATACCTTCATTGAAAGAAGTGTCCAATTTGAAGAAGAGCCTTTGCAAGCAACTCACCAAGAAGAAGGGGAATGATCAAATCCCCCACTTGAAGATAATGTAAGTGATGTTTCTCAATCTCATTTTTCTGATTTTGATATTGAAGATGAATATGATGACATGCATGCAGATCATGATCCTCCTACAAGGACGAAATGGGATGAGAAAACCATACAAGTTGCTAGTGAACTTGTAAGAGATCCACAAGACACTAGGAAGACTAGATATCAGTTTCACAATGGATTCTCTCCTTGTGATCTGAATCTTCCTGGTTTCTTGATGGTTGGATCTGATCCACAATCATATGAAGAAGCGTCACATGACCCAAGATTGCAATATTCCATGCAAGAAGAGTTCGAGTCTCTTCAAGACAATGAAACTTGGGAGCTAGTTTCTCTTCCTCCCAAGAGGAAATTGGTGCAATGCAAGTGGGTGTATAGGACCAAAATAGTTGTTGATGATCCTAAAGTGAAGTATAAGGCCATATTGGTTGCTAAGGTCTTCTCTCAATTCCATGGAGTGGAATACACAGAGACATTTGCACCTGTGGCAAAGATGGACTCAATCATGCTAGTTTTGGCCATTGTTGCATCCAAACGATGGGAGGTGCACCACATGGATGTGAAGAGTGCATTTCTTCATGGTGACATTCATGAGGAGATCTATATGAAGTATCTTGAAGGATTCATACAAGATCCTTCACTTGTGTGTAGATTGAAGAAGTCTCTCTATGGCCTCAAGCAAACTCCTAGAGCTTGGTATGCCAAGATGGGCAACTCTCTTATGTCTCAAGGATTTGAAAGATGCAATTCAGATCCTAATGTCTATATGCAACATTTTGTTGACTCTATTTTGATAATTGTCTTGTATGTTGATGATATTTTGATCACTAGAAGTTCTATTGATGACATAGGTTCAGTAAAATTTGCTTTGCATAGTGCTTTTTCAATGTCTGGTCTTGGATTGCTGAGACAATTTCTTGGCTTGGATATTGAGCAATCTAATCCAGGTATCAAGGTCTCAAAATAAAAATATGCTTCAGATATACTCCAAAATTTTAGAATGGTTGATTGTAAGGATGCTAAGTTTCCCTTCCTTTCAGGTGTAAAACTAGAAGATTGGGGTTCATCACTATTGGTGGATAGTTCATTGTATAGGAAGCTAATTGGGAGCTTGTTGTATCTCACACACTCTCGACCTGATTTGGATTATGCAATGGGTGTTGTTTATAGATACATTCAAGAGACTTATGAGATTCATTGGAAGGATACAAAGAGGATCTTGCATTGTGTGCAATGAACCAAGCAATTTGGGATTCATTATGCAGCGAGTTCTTCACTTGAACTTGTTGGATTTACTAACTCTGATTGGGTTGGAGATAGCACTAAACAAAAGCCCACTTTTGGTTATGTTTTATGCTTGAACATGGTCCTATTTTATGGTCTAGCAAGAAGCAACACACTATTTCCTTATCTTCAGTTGAGGCCGAGTACAGAGGAGCAGTGAATGCAGCTACACAATGTGTATGGCTGCAAGGTATTCTTAAGGAGTTTGGATTTGCCTTTGATTCACCTACAGTCATATGGTGTGATTATGAAAGTGCAATAAAGATATTCACAGATCTAGTACAAAGACATAGGACCAAGAACATAGAGATACACATGCACTACATCAGGATCTTGGTGCATGACCAGATCATCTTATTGCAGGATCTTGGTCCATCTTTTGAGCAGATTGATAGCATCTTCACAAAGAGTTTTGCTGAGAAGAACTTCATCTACCTTAGATCACTCCTTGGGTTCGGTGATACATGGTGAAGGCTGATATTTGTTTCATATTTTTCTTCATGTCCATTTTTTAGGGGAGGTTTTGTTCCCATGTGGTTTTCCTCCTTACCTCGGTTACATGGAATAATAAAATTGTAAGAGGTGGCTTCGACCTTTATTGCCAAGGCCTCATTTTCTAATTTTTTGGCTACATAAGTCAGGATTAATGAGGGGCATTAGATCATTATTACCACCTAGGACCATAGTCACATTATGATTTTATTAATGATTGCTGGTTCAAGCAAGGTTAATATGTTCTCCTAAGGTTGTTAGACACATTTTGACTAGTTCCACTCAGATTGGTGCCCACATTCATTCAACCAGTGGATAGGGCGCCTCATTTACATCCACTAACCCACTAGGTCGTGCCTCATCCCCTAATTTATGGCTGTGTCTTTGACTAGGGGGCACACATGCATTGAAGTGGTAATTTTGCCTCTTTTTGGAAATTTTATCCAATCCTAGGCCACCTCCACTCCACCATTTTCTCCACCGCTCATGGGCCACCATTATTATTTACCACTCATTCCATATCAACGTTCATATCTTCCATTCGTAACCGTTTGGTGTGATTTGGGAGCCTGTTGGTCAACCTATGGGGGATTTTGGTCCAATGTAAGCCTGCCACTTGTAGCTCATTCGAATGCCTCCAAAGGCTAAATTTTTTCTCCAAATGTAATATAATCATCATCCTAACACATTTTTGGGTTGGACAATAATAGAAACTTCAACTATTTGCACCATTCGTTTGTGTATTGAGCTTCTTTTTTATTGTTTTCATGCAATACTTAGCCAAATTCTTGTGTAGTGAGGAAATTATTAGCTAGTAGATCCTGTTGTGTTCATAATTTCACAAAAATCAAATTTCATAGTTCACTTTCATTACAATGCCACGTAGAGTAGACTATTTATTATCAGACTACATTTGTTTCAAAATTCAAAAGCGTTAAGCTTGTTAAATGTACAACATCGTTGCTTGATTATGATGTCCATGTTTACAGCTTAGAAATATGAAATTATTCCATCCATAGTAGAAGATATATTTGAAAAAATCATTTAGAAGTGAAATGGGGGTAAAATATAACAAATTTTTTTTGAGACATCTTATTCATATAAATACACTTGTAATTGAACTAAATTTCAAAAGATATTGTTGATCAAGGTTAAATTTCAGTTCCAATAATGGTTACACATCCTTTGCAATTGTTTTTATTACTTAAAAGAGTTGGCATGGGGCAGAGTATGGGTGTAATAAACTATGGGTTCTTAAAATCAATACATCAAAATATTTAACTAGCACAACCACTTAGCTTGTGGCCGGTGAACATTGATAGATCACAAGCTAAGTGTAACAAATAATTTACTTGTTCTTCATTCTAGTTACACGAACTGCCTGTTAAGAAACTTCCCATGTATTAAAGAACTGTCTGTTATCCATGCATTAGCGACCCGTTATCCATCATAGCTATCAATTTTTTGTTTTTTTTTAATAATTGTTTATCTTGAATTTGGAACGACTGCCATAAAATCAATCTGAACAATACACTTGTCTCATCCTTGTGCAATCTAGGAAAAGCATAGGCTTGTTAAATATTGTAACTTCAAAGAATATTATATTTGTACTTTATTATTCCGGAGATGTTTCATCCCTCCGAGGTAACCCTATTATGTATCCGGAGATGTTTATTCCTCCGAGGGTTAGTATTAACTAGGGTTATTAGACCCACCATGTGTGGGTCGGCCCTGTAGTTATATTTTAGGGGTTATTAGACTTCTCCAGGTGAGGTCGGCCCCAACAGGTCTTTTAGTCAGTTGAGAGTCAAGTATAAATAGAGGAGGTGAACTCCTCATTAGATCATTCACTCACTTGTGAAAGGGTGCGCACTAGTTGAGGAGATCTGCTAAGGAGTCAAGAGGAGAAGGAGCACATCTTGTATTTTGGTTGATCATCTTATTGAGGAAAGCTTTACTGGGTTTTCTACCCCATGAGGGTTTCCCAGGATATATTGTGTGTTATCTTGTGATTGTGTTTCTATCAGAGATCTTGCTTGTCTATTTGGTTTAAATCTAACATGGTATCAGAGCCAAACTGAATAGGACATCTTTCACAAGGTAAGAATACCTCTTTCTCTCTCTTTGGTGAAGTTAGGGTTTCAGCCCAAAGTTGATATTATTGATTTTTGGTTGCATGGCTGGATAGCCCTTTTCAATACCTTTCTTTTGAGCTATAGATCGAACTTTTTGGTTGGGTAGAACTCCGGGAAATCCAAACCCTAATTCTACCAAAAGTGCGATACGTCAGATTTTGGTTTCAGAAAAAAGTTGTAATTTTTGAATTCTGATTATATGGCTGGGTAGCCCTTCTCAAGAGCATTCTTTTGAGCTATAGATCGAACTTTTTGGTTGGGTAGAACTCCGGGAAATTCAAACCCTAATTCTACCAAAAGTGCGATAAAATTCTGTTCCAGATTCCGGAAAAGTAAAAGGTAACTTTCCAGGTAAGTCTACTCTGTCTCTTGGACTCCCCCAAGAGAAGATGGCTCCAAATACTAAGCTTGAAGACAAGCTAGAAGGCATAGAGAATTTCCGAGCATGGAAATACAGAATTGGTCTAATTCTTGAGGAGAATGATCTTGCTCATTATATCAAGGAGGAAGTTGCAGAACCAGAAGAAGATGAAGCCAAAGAGAAACACAGGAAGGATCTGATTAGGGCAAAGAGAATCATAGCTGATTCCATTAAAGACCACTTGATTCCCCAAGTGTCTTCCAAGAAGACTCCAAAGGAAATGTATGATGCCCTAGGAAGAATGTATGAAGGAAAGAACATCAATAGGAAGATGAATCTAAGGACTCAGTTGAAGAGCACCAAGATGAACAAAGGAGAATCCATTCAAGACTACTTCTCAAGAGTCCATCAAATCAAAGAACAACTAGATGCCATTGGCGATACCCTTGATGAAGATGAACTTGTGATGACAGCTCTAAATGGTCTCACTAGACCTTGGGAGTCATTCATTCAAACTATGTGTGCCAGAAAAGAAAGTATGAAGTTTGATGTAGTTTGGGAAGATTGTGTACAAGAGGAGGCTAGGGTTGCAAATAGAGAAGCCTTGCTCAAAGAAGATGACCAAGCCTTGGCCACTCATACCAAAAGAAGAAGGAGTCAATCCTACTTCAAGAAAGGTGGTCTCAAGGAGTCTCATCCTCCTCACAGATTTCACAAGAAAAGAGGATCTACTCAAAGAAGGGATTACTCTTCTTTCCAATGCTACTCTTGTCACAAATTAGGACACATTGCTAAAGATTGCCCTCTACAGAAGAAAAAGGGTAATCACTTCAAAAGACATCAAGCACATCTTGCAGAGGATGATAGTGAAGAAGAAGAAATAGAGGAAGAAAGGTCTCACAATAAAAGGCCTAGAGATGAAGGGGAAGAAGAAGAAAGGACCTTCTTCAAAAGGAGGTCAAGAAGAAACACAGAAGAAGATGCAGAAGAATATGTTCTCTTCTCCGCACTCTCTGGATCCATAACCCCTGATGAAGGTACATGGCTTATTGACAGTGGTGCTTCAAAGCACATGACTGGACAGAAGAGGACCCTCTCAAATCTTGAAGAAAAGAATTCTCCCCAAAAGGTATCTCTAGGAGATGACTATCAATATCCCATTAAGGGAATTGGTGAAGCAAACTACAAACTCGATTCTGGAACTCCCATGAAGATGAAGGAAGTTCTATATGTTCCAGGATTAAAGAAGAATTTACTTTCAATCTCAGCTTTAGACAAGAAAGGCTATAGAGTTGCATTCATTGATGGACAAGTGTTAATGTGGTCCAAAGGCAAATCCATTAAGGATGCAATTGTTATTGGTGAAGAGGAAGGAGGTTTATATAAACTCAAGGGTCATCCAGAAGCTGCTCTTGTTCATGAAACCTCTAGCCCCAGTGAGCTATGGCATAGAAGACTAGCTCACATTAACTACAAAGCCTTACCTTATGTAAGCAAGGTGGTCATAGGACTAGCAGATTTAAAGGTTGATCATAATGGCTCATGCAAAGGATGTAAGAAAGGCAAGAATGTCAAGAACCCATTTCCAAAGAGTGAAACAAAGACCAAAGGGATCTTGGAGTTAATACACTCAGATGTGTGTGGTCCAATGCCCACCACCTCTCTAAGTGGGTTTGAATACTATCTTTCTTTCATTGATGATCATTCAAGGAAAACTTGGATATACTTTCTAAAGGGTAAGAATGAAGTTTTTGGGAAGTTCAAAGAGTTCAAGGCTCTAATAGAAAATCTCTCAGAAAAGAAAATCAAGGTTCTCAGAACAGCAGTATATGTTCAAAACAGATTATCTCATAGTGCTCTTGATTTCAAAACTCCAGAAGAAGTGTTTTCTGGAAAGAAGCCCGAAGTAAGCCATCTTAAAATATTTGGGTGTCCTATGTACATCCACATTCCAAAGGAAAAGAGAACCAAGTTGGATCCTTCTGGTAAGAAAGGAATATTTGTTGGCTATTGTGAATCATCCAAAGCCTTCAGGATTTACATACCAGGCTTTCATCATATAGAAATAAGTAGAGATGTAACCTTCGATGAGGAAGCAGCTCTTAAGAAATCTAGAAAATGTCAACTTGAAGAAGTTTATGAAGAAGATACATCTCCCAGAGTCTCAGATACTGTTCACATCCCTGAGGAGGACATAACAGAGGATCATGACATGCTGGAACCACAAGAACCCCCTGTTGCAGAATTATCTAGGAAAAGAAGACCAGCATGGGCTAGAGATATTATACAAGGAGCTGAAAGATATGGTGCTCCTGAAGGCTCCACTAGAGAAAGGAAGAAACCAAAGCTAGTGTCCAACTATATGGCCTTGATGTGTGATCTTGTGGATCAACTGCCTACTAGCTATGAAGAAGCAGCTCAAAAGAAAGAATGGGTAGAAGCAATGACTGAAGAATATCAGTCAATAATGAAAAATGATGTTTGGGATATAGTCCCCAAACCAAGAGATAAAAGTGTGGTTTCTTCCAAATGGATTTTCAAAATAAAACATGCTGCAGATGGAAGCATTGAAAAATACAAGGCAAGGTTTGTAGCCAGAGGATTCTCTCAAAAGGAGGGAATTGACTATGAAGATACATTTGCACCTGTTGCTAGGTATACTTCGATTAGAACTATCATGGCACTTGCATCTATGATGAAATGGAAATTGCATCAAATGGATGTTAAGACAGCCTTCCTGAATGGTGTAATTGAAGAAGAAGTATACATAGAACAACCTCAAGGTTTTGAGGTCAAAGACGGAAGGACCCATGTATGCAAACTGAAGAAGGCATTATATGGTTTGAAGCAAGCTCCCAGAGCTTGGTATGGAAGAATTGACAGCTTCTTATTAAGCATGGGCTTTACCAAAAGTAAAGCTGACCCCAATCTCTATCTTAAGGTAATGAATGATGAACCTGTTATATTGCTATTATATGTAGATGATTTATTTCTAACAGGAAATGAGAAACAAATCATTGAAAGCAAGAAGAAGCTTTCTTCAGAATTCGAAATGAAAGATCTCGGATTAATGCACTACTTCTTAGGCCTAGAAGTATGGCAAGAGCCAAAAGGGATATTTCTAAATCAAGGTAAGTATACTGTGGAGATCCTCAAAAGGTTTGATATGTTGGAGTGTAAAGCTATGGCCACTCCCATGGACTCCAACCTAAAACTGCTAGCTAATGATTCATCAGAACTAGTGGACATAACCCTATATAGACAAATCATTGGATCTTTGATGTACTTGACAAATACTAGGCCTGATATATGCTTTGCTGTAAATACCCTAAGTCAGTTTCAAGTAGAACCTAGAAAGGTTCACCTTATAGCTGCAAAGCATATCATGAGGTACCTAAAAGGTACAGTGGACTATGGTCTTTACTATCTTAGAGAAAATGAACTCAAGTTGCATGGTTTCTCAGATTCTGATTGGGCAGGTAGTGTCTCAGACAGAAAAAGTACTTCAGGTGGATGTTATGGTCTTGGATCTGCCATGATCTCCTGGTTCAGCAAGAAACAATCTAGTGTGGCCCTCAGTACCGCTGAAGCAGAATATATAGCTGCTTGCTCTGCCAGCTGTGAAGCGGTGTGGCTTCGGAAACTCTTATCTGGAATCTTTGACTTAGAGATGGATCCTACTGTGATTATGTGTGATAATCAAAGCTGCATTAAGATGACTGAAAATCCTGTGTTCCATGATAAGTCAAAACACATTGAAATCCGTTACTTCTATATACGAGACATGGTGCAGAGAGGAGCCATCAAGCTCGAGTACATAAGCACTGAAGATCAGGTTGCCGATATCTTGACTAAACCTCTGTCTCGAGTAAAGTTTGAATACTTCCGAGACAAGCTTGGTTTAGTCCAGAAGGACCCTCCTCGAAAGGGGGAGTAGCATAGTATTTCTGTCACTTATTTTCTGTTTTGTTAGCTACTTACAATTATTTAGATTTAGAACTCTTACATATCGTTTATACATGTTTTGATGTGATGTGTACATGTTTTGATTACTGATGTATACATGTTTTGATGTACACATGTTTTGATGTGATGTGTACATGTTTTGATTAGTGATGTATACATGTTTTGATGTACACATGTTTTGATGTGATGTGTACATGTTTTGATTACTGATGTATACATGTTTTGATGTACACATGTTTTGATGTGATGTGTACATGTTTTGATTAGTGATGTATACATGTTTTGATGTACACATGTTTTGATGTGATGTGTACATGTTTTGATTGTTGATGTATACATGTTTTGATGAACACATGTTTTGATGTGATGAATACATGTTTTGATGTGATATATGATTGTACCTGTATGGATGAAGATACAGTTGAGGGGATTGAATCATCCCTGGACTTTCAGTCCTAAAAAGAGCCGTAGACGTAAGGTCTCCGAGAATGAAGTCCTTAGTGGACAGTTGAGGGGATTGGATCATCCCTGGACTTTCAGTCCTAAAGAGAACCGTAGACGTAAGGTCTCCGAGAATGAAGTCCTTAGTGGACAGTTGAGGGGATTGGATCATCCCTGGACTTTCAGTCCTAAAGAGAACCGTAGACGTAAGGTCTCCGAGAATGAAGTCCTTAGTGGACAGTTGAGGGGATTGGATCATCCCTGGACTTTCAGTCCTAAAGAGAACCGTAGACGTAAGGTCTCCGAGAATGAAGTCCTTAGTGGACAGTTGAGGGGATTGGATCATCCCTGGACTTTCAGTCCTAAAGAGAACCGTAGACGTAAGGTCTCCGAGAATGAAGTCCTTAGTGGACAGTTGAGGGGATTGGATCATCCCTGGACTCTCAGTCCTAAAGAGAGCCGTAGACGAGAGGTCTCCGAGAATGAAGTCCTTGGTGGACTTGAGGGGATTGGATCATCCCTGGACTCTCAGTCCTAAAGAGAGCCGTAGACGTGAGGTCTCCGAGAATAGAAGATAGGACTGCATCGTCCCTGGACCTTAGTTCAAAATGTACGTGATGGGGATTGCATCATCCCGGAACTGATAGTTCAAAATGTACGTGATGGGGATTGCATCATCCCGGAACTGATAGTTCAAAATGTACGTGATGGGGATTGCATCATCCCGGAACTGGTAGTTCAAAATGTACGTGATGGGGATTGCATCATCCCGGAACTGGTAGTTCAAAATGTACGTGATGGGGATTGCATCATCCCGGAACTGATAGTTCAAAATGTACGTGATGGGGATTGCATCATCCCGGAACTGGTAGTTCAAAATGTACGTGATGGGGATTGCATCATCCCGGAACTGGTAGTTCAAAATGTACGTGATGGGGATTGCATCATCCCGGAACTGATAGTTCAAAATGTACGTGATGGGGATTGCATCATCCCGGAACTGATAGTTCAAAATGTACGTGATGGGGATTGCATCATCCCGGAACTGATAGTTCAAAATGTACGTGAAGGGGATTGTATCATCCCCGGACTTCGGTCCCTGAATTGATCCGTAGACGAATGGTCTCCGAGAAAGTAATGGTATTAATGATGTGGTTACTTGTATCGGTAGGATACTTGTATTGATGATGTGGTTACTTGTATCAGTAGGATACTTGTATTGATGATGTGGCTACTTGTATCGGTAGGATACTTGTATTGATGATGTGGTTACTTGTATCGGTAGGATACTTGTATTGATGATGTGGTTATCTGTATCGGTGGGATACTCATATTGTTGTGTAGGATACTTGTATGATCGTATGATGACGATGCTACTGATCATGTGATGACGATGCTGCTGATCGTGTGATGACGATGCTGCTGATCGTGTGATGACGATGCTGCTGATCGTGTGATGACGATGCTACTGATCGTGTGATGACGATGCCGTTGATTGTGTGATGACGATACTGTTGATCGTATGACGACGATGCAGCTGATCATGTGAAGACGATGCTAAAGATCGTGATGTTGATATTGATGTACCAGTAACTGGTTGAGTTACTGATGAAGTCGAATTGAAGAAAGCTTCCGATGATTTATAGATGTATCATGTGTAGTGACTCCTTGCTCCTGCAGATGCTGTTATAATATCCTTCTCGTTAAGGGGGAGTGTTAAATATTGTAACTTCAAAGAATATTATATTTGTACTTTATTATTCCGGAGATGTTTCATCCCTCCGAGGTAACCCTATTATGTATCCGGAGATGTTTATTCCTCCGAGGGTTAGTATTAACTAGGGTTATTAGACCCACCATGTGTGGGTCGGCCCTGTAGTTATATTTTAGGGGTTATTAGACTTCTCCAGGTGAGGTCGGCCCCAACAGGTCTTTTAGTCAGTTGAGAGTCAAGTATAAATAGAGGAGGTGAACTCCTCATTAGATCATTCACTCACTTGTGAAAGGGTGCGCACTAGTTGAGGAGATCTGCTAAGGAGTCAAGAGGAGAAGGAGCACATCTTGTATTTTGGTTGATCATCTTATTGAGGAAAGCTTTACTGGGTTTTCTACCCCATGAGGGTTTCCCAGGATATATTGTGTGTTATCTTATGATTGTGTTTCTATCAGAGATCTTGCTTGTCTATTTGGTTTAAATCTAACAAGGCTCTAGTCCACCCCAAATTCTAAAATAAAAACACCTATCGGTGTAAATATTTGATTATTTTACATTTTATTGTGGTTGAAAATCAGAAGTCTTCAAACCATTAATGATTGAGCATGGTGAACCCGAGTTTTTTTGCAAGATAGTTTATCATCCATACTGGAGAATACAAGCATATGCATAAGAGAGAGATCAAATTTGTCACATCTTAAATCCAAGAAAAATATTCTAAACACAAATATTAAATGCAATGATTTTATATTTTGGTTACAAGCAACAAAATCCTATAATGTGTGCTGCATACAATGAATATTTGATAAGCTTGGTTTTATGAGGCCCACTAGTTTTATATAAGAGGGCATTAAATAAAATGATGATGCTTCAAAGAAAAAATATATACAATCTTGAAAAATTGCAATAGTCATTAACAATGGCCTCAAATGCGGGATAATAGATAAATGGTCCACACTTTGTGAAACTTAACCATTCCAAAAGACATGCAAAGCAACACCATACCAAAACTGTGCATAATATTCCCTACTACTAGAGCTATCTCCATACACAATCTAACACTCCCATCAAAAATAAGGATTTTACTATTGATAAATTACATAGTAGATTGGAAAAATTAACCCAAAATTACAGATGAAACGAAACCCTCAATAGGGAATTTACAGAAGCCAGACACAAACAGGATCAGGCATGTTGGTTCAAAAATATCATGAACCATGAACTCCTACCTTATCAAGCAACAGAAAGTCCTTAAAATCACTATATTAGCCACCCAAAACCCCAAGAAAAAACAATAAAAAATCCTAGAAAACACAAGAAATATGAAATATAAAGATCCATAAATCCATCTGAAAAAGCCTAAAAAACCCAGAGAGACATGCAAATTTGATCTAAAGAAGCATACAGTAGAGTCGTAATCATAGCACCCACCACATAGATATGACCCTAATTCTCACCATATGACCATGGGGGACGAAATAAATACCTGCTAGAGCAGCGTTGGCGAGCTTCTCATTGATCTTCATGGATGGTAGTACTGCCAGAATACCAGTACTCGGCAATCAGAATTCATAATTCATCTCAGTTCCCTTTAATATGAAAAAACACAAAATGAGATGATGTGTGCAAGAGAAGCAGGCGAGTTTGAGAACGTCTTCAATAAAGTATATTTAGCGCTTTCAACCCTCCTATGAAGAATAGACAATCCCTCTATACACTAAGTGGGATGCAACTTGTATAATACGTTGAATCTGTGCTCGTCCAAATGACGGTGCCTGTGTGTGGTTTGGGCATGCCTTTATTGGCACATCTTCTTGTATATGGTAACGTTTCTCTGCCTCTTTCCATCAGCTGGATGAATTTAACTATTGCACAACTTGACAATTAAAACGCTCCCTTCTGCTCTCGTCTCGCGTGGATTCTGTGGATTCTGTCAGCTGGAACCATGGAACTCTGCCTGTCATGGATAATGTGTGCGCAGGATTTCATTTTAATTCTCTGAAAACATCCTCTGATGCTACTTGTGGTGGTCAAGTAATCATTGTGGGAGGAAATTTCTTTATTCTTGGCCCACCAACGATTTGTGGGATCTACCCTTTTTTTATTTATTTCGTGGCTCAGGGTTTGGCCGCTTGCTCGAGTGCCTTGGAGTTGTAACGCTCCCCTTTTGTTTTGTTTTTTTTGTTTTAATTATTTTGAAATGGACGCATGGGGAATAGGGTTGGGGAATAGTAGAAATTAAGGAAGAGGGTTAGGAAAGCTAGGTTTTGAAAGGGTATGAAAAGGCCCTCCCTTTATCATTTTAATCATTTTGTTGTGATCCTAACATAATTGGGTAGTGTTTGTGTGTTATTGGATGCTTACATTTTATTAAAAAATTGGGGATTAATCGACAATTACGTATGTGGATGAGGAGTTTAGATGTCGAAGTGGTAAAAAAATCGAAGGTTTGACATTGTATGGAAACCCCAAGGAGATTTGAAATTAAGCGAAAATAAGTGTTTAATGTGGGGCTTTGAAGATTACACACAACACATTAATCATTATAGTCGAACCATACATTAGGAAAGCACTATGGTCGTGCATAGGATGATTATGCTAGCAATGAAAAGCTCTTTTAATCTTTTAAGCATACCCATGCACCTATAACACTCATACCCCAAGGCCACATACTCATATTTAAGGGTATATATTGCATTTGGAAGGTGTGCAAGGATATTTTATATATTTGTCTACACAATGGTTTACTATTGATTTTAACTGGGAATATTCCATGGGATTTTAATTGGAAGCTTACAATTTTTAAAAGATAAATGGAGGTAAATTGATGAATTAGGTGGATTGAGAGTTTAGATGTATAAGGGGACAAAACATTAGGGTTTACCTATTGTATGGAAAACCTACGGAAACGTGGAGTTACGTGAAAATGAGAGGGTTTAATGTAGGGAATTGAAGATTTCACACAACACGTTGATTAGTAGACAAGACATACATCAAGCAACCAATGCAGTCATGCATAAGATTATTAGGCCATCGAGGAAGAGGTCTTTCAGTTTTTGAAGTGGACCCATGTACTTATAACACTTTGACCCCAAGGCTATCTACACATTTAAGGGTGGGTATTGCTTTAGGAAGGTGTGTAAAAGATGTGAACTCCATTAAATCAAGAACTAAACTTTGGGTTGTTTTGATCAAAACAACTAAGGTAGGAAATAACAATCTTGTGTTCCCACCAATAATCCAACTCAAACAAATGGACAACCAAAAGGAGAAGGGATTTGATTAGCATTGTTATTATAAAGTGAGAATTTGCCGCTCAATATAATGTCTTATTTAATGAGGTTCCTTGAAAGAATATTGTAAACGCGCGACATTATGGAAATGAGATACCTAACAATTTTTTACCATGTTGTCTATTATGCCTTAGATGCTAAAGTAATTCAAACAATATGGTGAAGCACTATGTTTGGAATATGAAACAAATTCACCTAATTTGAATTCCATATCTTGAATGTAGTTCTCTCATATGTTACCAAAACTAAAAATACTCAATCGTGATTGTTGGTCATTATAATTGCCTATTAATTGGAGTTAATAAACATAGTGCTCAATATAAATTATCAACCTGGGGAAGTCTGATTATTTCAAAGGTAATCAAGCAAAATATATGCATAAACATTTTAGTAACTGATGAATTAATTAGAAGTCACTCAATCTACCTAATTGCTAAGTCTATGCTCTGCTTACTGCTCAATCCAACTTCAATTACTAATTTAACTGTTCAAGATTAAGAGGGTTTACAATCCCTCTTCAGTATCAGCTCTAGAATCAATTGCTTCAAGAATAAGTTAACAAACTTGCTTTTGCAAGAAGTTAAATCCTAAATCAACATCATAAAAGAGATTCAATCTGCAATTGCAATATTCAACCATGAAGGAAATCAGTCTTCTTTCTACTCTGTAAATTCTATGTTATCTACGAGTTCAACAATTCATGAAAGGAATGAAGCACGCAATAATATGCAGTAGCAGAGCATAGTTGTATCAGCATAATAAATAACACACTTGCAATAAGAAACCACACATTACTTAGTCGACTGTTTCGGTAATCAGAAAAAGTTATAAATGGGAAATGCTATTCTAAATACTCACATTGTTTCAGCAAAGAGAAATCGAAAATTAAGAAATCATGTTCTTAATAATCGACTGTTTCAACAATGAAATCTAACTAGCAAATCCACACCAAACAAAGTAAAAGAATTAAACAACTAACTAATTCGGAAACTCTGTGAGAAGGTGGGCCCTTTCCTTCTAACAGAGATGTCGCTAGAGGCTATCAGATCAACTTAGCAGACAATGAATCAGGAAAACAATGCCTCTTTCATTAATGAATAAGTTCAATTACAAAAACTCCCCACTCCTGTTACAATTCTTCTCAGAAAAATAAGCCTAACTTTCTGAACCCTCTCGTCTTTGTATATATACTAGATAAGATAATTCAGATCCTCTTAATTCGGATAGCCATGAAGATCGAAGATCTTCAGGTTGCCGAATCAACACTTCAAAAATAGAAACAATTATGTTCATAATTACAATTGGGACAAAATATGTTTCATAGGCATTAATGCTCTTTACATTCCAACTGATCCGATACCAAACAAGTCTCAGCAAGACACGTGGATAGATGCTCGAGCCGTTCCTGCCACAAGCTGAAATAGAGCCCAGAAAAGCGTGACTAATAGCCACGTACTCCTTTTTCTACGTGTCTCGACAAGGTGATGTGCCTGAATCTTATTACTTTCATTGATCCTTCACAAGTCAGCACAATTAGGAATAAAACCTATAATCACAAGTAATCTTTAAGCATTAAATACAACAAAGCAATAATGAATTATACCTGTTTGAATCCATGCTATTCATTGGAAATATCATGACTTAGTTACAATAATAGGGAAAAACATAGAAAGGGATCTCAATGAAATTGAGCACAAAGGGGCATTTCTAGCACCCAACATCTCCCCCCAACTGTCCAATTGCATCTCCTCATGCAACAACCTCCAGCTAATCTGAATCTGAGTCTAACTCGAAACTTTTCCTGTGGATATTGGTGAAGTTGAAGGAGGATTCAGGATTCTCTCCATGATTTAAAAACCCATTGCAAGCGATCAATTCTACCCAACATTTCTTTTTTGCTTTCTTGGTCAATTTATAGATGATCATGTATTTCCTCACAGGAAACCATAGGAGTGGGAAGCTAAATCTTAACCCCAGCCAGCTTGGCTCACATGTCTGCATACACTTAACACATTATGGAACTCGAGACAAGGCATATTTAAAGTTTTCAAAACAATAAGGGTCTCTTGTTCTTAAGGGCTTAGAAGAGGCCTCCCACCTTTGCTTGTTTCCTTCCACTGCATAGGACTCTTGTTGTGAGATCATTCCGACACATATGGATATGATTACTTGTTGAAACTATGCCAAATGATTAGCCTTTCGAGGAGAGGAGAGATGTATTTTATGTCTTGCAACAAGGGTTACGGGGTATTGAGGTTCACCTCTTATCCAAAGAGTAGAAGTATCTTCATTCTTTTGAATAGTCTGGGAAGTATTCCACCAGTTCATATGATTTGTGACAAAAGAAGTGAATTCCCTCAGGTGAATGTCACCTACATGAGGAACTGGATTAGACTGAAGGTCCATAAAGCAAGCCAATTCATGTAGATACAACTCACAAAGTAAATTTTTCCCAGAGAAATCACTATGAGTAAAGGCATCCAAAAATTGAGGGGTTGTCACAATCTGATAGGGCTTCCCTTCCTTCATAAATTTAAGCTTAAACATAATCATCTATTCATACAAAAATATTGAATAGGATGGTGATGGAGCTCTGCAACTTAAGGGTTCCTGAACCAGATTATACATTTGTTCTTTCTCCTATTTTATGGTCTTTAATTTTATTAGCTCTTTCAATTCTTCCTGCAAACTTTCCCATTGGAATTTCTGGAAGATTAATTCCACAGACCATCTTTCTCTGAGTTCTTTAATGGCTTTCCTATGTTCATGCAGGGGAACCATTCCTACCTTGCATAGAGCAGCGCAATATCTCCATTTACTGATTTCAAGTTTAAGAAGAGAAAGTTCCTTGTCCATCTCCTGATTCCTTCCATTTTTTGTGTCCTTTTCAACCTCTGAATCCAGCTCAATAACCTCCAGAGGCTTCCGGGCCTTCACTTTATCATCAAGTTTCCTAGGTAGGGATTGGTTCTGAATCACCAGATCTTGTGTTTCAGCAGTTTCTTCTCTACTCAATAGCTCGAGGATCTTAGCAGTCTCTTCTTTTTCCACAGTTTCAACAGATTCTTTTTGTGATACTGGTTCTTGTGTTTCAGCAGCTTCTTCCTGTGGCATCAATTCAGGGACTTCCGCAATTACTTCATGTGCCACTAGTTCTTTTGTTTCAGTGGCCTCCCTTTGGATTGTTGATCTTTGTGTTTCAGCATCCTCTTTTTGGGTTGTTGGTTCTTGTGTTTCAGCACCCACTTTTTGGGTTGTTGGTTCTTGTATTTTAGCACCCTCTCTTTGGACTGTTGGTTCTGAAACGTCAGCAATTTCTTATGCAATGTTGTCTTCAGATTCCTTACCCAGAAATTCTTGATTGTCCATGGTTGAAGTGGTTACTTCCTTGTTCTGATTTTTCCCATCCTCCACCATTGGCTCTGCTTGTGCTGTTCTATTCTCTTCTTGTCTTAATTTGTCAAGTCTCCAGGCTGAAAGTCCCATGATTGTGACCTTGTATCCTGACCTTTCAAAGATGTCCCCACATTCTGGGCACACAAACTCATCATGCTCCCGATTTTCTGATACAGAGGGTGGATTTCCCATTTGATCAACAACTTCGGCTAATGTGCTCAATCTTTGAACTACCTGCTTCTCTATAACCTCTCTCAACCCTTACAGTTCTTCCCTGAGCACCTGCACCTTTTGTTTCAACAGGTCATTCTCTAAGAGCAGATTTTCTACTTGAATTTGACCCTCTATTGCAGCAGGTTCTTGTGGGTTGGAAAAATTCGAAATTGAAGTTGGGCTATCCCCTAGTTCTTATGTTTCAGGGGATGATCGAGGTTTTAAAACTGGAATTTCAAGTTCTTCCTCAGTCACTTGTGCTTCCTCTGCTGCTATAGAGGCTCAGGTTCTCTTCTTATTTGATGAGTTGGGCGACTGTTTCTGGGTGCGCGATCTCTTCTTATTTTTACATGGCGCAGGGGGAGGGGAACCTTCTAGGAGTATTTTGACTTCCTTTGGGACATGAAAATGAGAATCATCCTTTCGTGATGATTCTTCCCTTAACTTACTATCTCCTTCTCCTGTTTCAGCATGAAATTCAACCTCCTGAATTGTAACCCCTCCTTGTTCAACATAAGACTCAATTTCCTGAATTACTCTAGTCTGACTTCCAATATCCTCCCTTATTTATTCTATATTGGATTCTGTTTGTTGGACTGGGCTTCTAATAGGCTCCTGGGGGTTTACGTTTTGAGGATTTTCTGCAGTTACAGCATCCTCTACAACCCTTTCTTGATCATTACCAGCCTCTTCGGATTCTCTATCTCCCGCCCAACTAAATTTGTCAGGCTCCGCTCGTCTTCCTCTTCACTGCTATCTTCTTACTCTATGGCCACATGGTCTACCACAACCCCAACAACAAATTACCCCCAAGACTGATGTCTTCGCTCAAGGGCTCTCAATATTAGCAGTTTAAGGAGGCCATGGTTAGTGATGGAGGCTATAGGATGGTGAGACCCCCTTGCATAGTGTGCCATGTTTTGCGGTTAGTGTCACACCAGAGGTCACTGTTCTGCCCGAGGTTAGAATAACACCTGAAAGTAGTGTGGTGCTAGAGATTACATCACAGGATGAACTACCTGAAGGATACATCGAAATCGTTGAAGAGTCATATCATTTTCCTTCTATGACCATTCAATTAGTAGGAAATTTTAATCAATCGTTAGTCCTGTTGGTGGCACCAACTGTTATACCTATTGCCCCTGTTACACCCTCCTTCCAACCTGAATCCTCTAGTACAAGAACATTAGGAATGCCAACCTCTGAACTTCGCACAACTGAGGAAATTATGGCATCCCTACAAGCAAAATTCGATACTTTATCTCGCGATGGAAATCTCAAAGGTTGGTCCCCTTAACTTCAGAAAGTTCATTTCCTTCCACTTCCAAAGTGGTAGATCCTTCTGATATAATATTCCCCCTATTTGCTCCTCGTGATTCAACATATGGCATGTCGTTTGTAGTTCGATATGCACCCACAGATTGGGCATTTTCCCAACCCTTACCAAATGACCCGGGAATGGTAAATGTATTTGACCCGTCATCGTCATTATGGAACATGTCATGTCCCAAAATTTTGCATTGGGTCACAATGGCCTAAGCCCTTTGGCCATACTCATGATAGTTTGTCAAATTGATGCTAAGGGTCAAATAATTGCCAAGAATGATGTCCAAGTTAGTAATAATGTGAAATTAGATCCAAATGGAAAAGGTGGGTCACATTAAGAGAAACTCCCAATTCAAAGTTTGTAATATACCCATCCAAATGAACTGTCATGGAGGAAACTTACTAGTTCCCTAGGTTGGGGGTGGAAGCATTAAAAGTTTGGATAAGGGATCTACAAGACCCAAAGTGACCTTAGACTTACAAATTTACATTAAATGGGTCAAATAAATAATAATGAAAATAAAATAAGGTGGAACTTGGTCATGAAGACACATTGGTGGTGTGGGACCCCCAAAAAGCTAGATTCCCCATGCCACATGGCATTCCACTCTCACCCATTCGAATCCAAGGTGGAGTCCACTATACTTGGGGGATTTGGAAGGGAATAATACTTGGAATGACTCAATGAGGTCGAAATATAGTGGAAGAGTAACTCCCGTGGAAAAGGAAGAGGCAATTTGGAGCTAGTGGGACACTTCGGCTAGATTCCCTAGCTCTATGACAACAATGATGACGATGCTATGACACCTATGACACAAATCAGACCTGAATGTTGAAATCTGACATATATGACATTTCAGGGCTAAATATAGCCTCCAAGAGGGCGCTCAAGGGAGTTAGGGGAGCCAAAGAGACACCTATTTGAATTTGGTGGAGGAGGAGGCTAGAATTCCAGGGACACGTGGCAAACATTGGAATCTCTTCCCAACTTGAGTTGGCATGAAGCTCTTGGAATAAATTCGACCCATGGAGGACCTTATAAGTTTATAAAAGAAAATAACAAAGAAGGATGGTGGTTTTTGATCATTTTCAGAATTTGCATTTGAGAGGATAGCTAGTGGAGTGCTACTCTACTTGCCTTAGCACCAATTTCGAGGGTGAAAGATTCCCATCCTAGTTGGTAATTGGAAAGGCCATTCAGACCTTTCATTTGGAGCTAAAATGGAGTCTTTTGTTATAGGTTGAAGCTACATGGAATCTCATGGTCACATCTCTTTTAGATTGCTTCTACAACCATTCTTCCATTTCTTGGCATATTCTTGCTCCTTGAGGAGAGGCGCACTTGTTGAAGTGATGAACTCTTTGGGATAGCTCTTGAGGCCCCATATATTTGTAATATGATATATATACTCTTTTTTCTTACTCAGAATACTTTCAGATCGAAACTCAAAGAGATTTGATGTAAAAATGCTAAACTATGAACAAATGGTGTCATGTCCCCAATACCTTGTTATTTGCACTTGAAGTGGTATCTAATTCGAATGTTTCAGTCAATTTCTGATGTATTAATGTTGTATGGAGTTCCATTAATATGTTGAATAAGTTTAATATTCATTAGACAAGAATTTGGAGCAATATTCTCAAGTTTCATAACCATTTGTGAATATTTACTATCATTTCCCCCTATGTTGAAGCTAGTATACAAACATCTGATTTATGGAAGTTGCAGAAGCCTTTAGGAACTGATTAATGCTGCATTTGGGTTCCCATTGAAGTCATATATCTGATCCATGTCTCTGTTATGAAATTTGGGAGTTTCGTACTGCATTTGGGAAGCCATTAGTGACCTCTACCCTGGGGGGTTTAAACCTCAAAATTACTAATAAATTCCTCAATTTCTCCTAGATACCTATTAGACCTTAAATATGCATATAATTATACAAAAATACTCTCCTTGATTTTCTTTAACAGATCCAAGTCTCAGACCAAGAACTTCTGAAGTTCGTACAGTGTTTGGAAGAGCATTTGTTACAAGACCTAGGGGGAATTTCCACTTCCCAAATTGACTAGTCTTGTCCCGAAACTTCTTCCCTTGCAAATTTCAGATCATGGATGGGTATATCAGTTGATTATATGTTTGATATATGTGTTCATGTGTCCTATAACCACTCATGACCTTCCTCAGCAAATTCCAAATCATTTGGAGGTGTTTGGAATCAGTTGTAAACCATATACCTAGAGTTGAAATTTGGTGAATTTGAGCAATTTGGGAAATTTCCTTAGGAGGGACATTACAGAACACTACTTTGGGCCAAGCACTTGATTATTTTCATATGTAGTTAACTCTAGAACCTCTCCGTATAACGCTCCCACTTATATTACCAAGCGAAATTCTTGGTCACTCTTTAGGGATTGTTCCTAGTCAAGGGAGTAATATTAACACCTCTTCATCACCCATGGTTACTGGATTAGGTGCACATCCATTCTCCAAGTTGGGAATACCTCGACAGTCACGCAAACCACCCAATCAATTTCCTTTAACACTCTAGTCGGAAGTTACCAAACCTCTTATGTTGGAATGTCGGTTGTAACTGGAGGTCAATATTCAACTACAATTTATACCATATATGGAGGTCAACCTTTTATCACCAGGACAAACCTGGACACCAATCAATCTCATGTGGTAGGACAATCTTTTCCATGGGGACAACAACAAACACCTACTTAGGGACCACCTATAGTAGGTAACCAGAATCTCATTGGGGGGGGAATGGATCAATTTCAACCCAATTAACCCCCAAAACCCAATTTACATATTGGTTTACCTTACCTTGGCATTGTAAATAATCAATGGGCCCCACCCCATCTAATGCCCCCCCCTATTCAAGGATTTTTTCAACCTCAATCCTTTAACCCCATGATGCAGAACTTACAACCGATTAATCCTATGGTTCTAAATCCACAACCGGTTAATCATATAGTTCTGAATCTACAACTGGTTAATCCTATGGTTCTGAACCCACAATAGGCTAATCCTATAGTTCTAATCCCTCAAGGCTTCCAACAGTATCCTGCAAGTAACACATACGGTTATAACATTCAACAACCTTTAGTGCATGGCCCTACGGGAATTCCAATACCTCATCAATATTATTCCTACCCACAACCAAATAGGAAACTTCCTTTCCTGGTGACATTGGACTTGCAGAACTTGTTGAGATTAATCAATGATCCGATTTGGCATGAACCTCATTGGCCTCCCATTCTTTCCAAACTCCCATTGGACATCCTGAAATTCGATGGAAAACTCGGGGAAGATCCAGAAAACCACGTTATGACATTCCATATTTGGTGTTCTTCAAACTCATTGATAAACACTTCCATATGATTAAGGCTCTTCCAAAGAACACTTACTGGGATGGAAACGAAATGGTACATTAAGCTTCCACAACACTCCTTTCGAGATTTCAATTCCCTTGTAATGCAATTTCTTACGCATTTCCAGTTACCAATTAGGTACGTGACTAGCACATACCTATTAAATTTGTTGTGCCAATCCACTTCCACTCACATATATGATCATATACATGACTAGAGGAGGTGCTAAAGATTGATAAAGAATCATATCCTCGATGAGTTACTAACCGATTGGTTTACCAAATCACTGTTGCCACCTATTTCTAGGGATGTTTCCATGGGAGGGGTTGTTACAGAAGAGAAAGCGATTAGTCATGCCTAGTATATGGACTTGGTCTATTCCCAGTCCATAAATTTATATGACTTGATCCCAAATTCTCCTCGTCCCACCAACAATCCTCTAGGCCTGTTACCGAACCTCCCGCCGATGGCATAGTTGGTTTCGTTAAGTCCCAACCTGCATAAAAAGCAAGTGGACAATAGAATCAATCTACCTCAACTCCACCCCAAAATCAGGTTGCTTCCAACACTAAAAGAAATGCTTCTCCTGCTCAAACCTCCGAGGTGAACGTGGTTCAATCCTCACCACAACAATCTGGAGGTAAGAAGAAGAATAATAAAGGGAAATCCAAGAAACCTTCTACTCAACATGAAATCCCTAAACCTAAACAAACCAACGCTGATAATAAACCTAAGAGGTAAGCTAAGTTTCCTCTCCTAATATGTCAGAAAGACCACTACACGAAAGGTTGTCCTTACCGTGAGGAAGTCAATAATTTTGTGAAAGGTCCTTCTTACCCGACAGTGAAAGGTCCTTCTTGCTGGCATTTATTCATAACTCCAAGCAAATACATCACTGTTTCGTGATGTATTTGCTTGGAGTTATGAATAAATGCCAGCAATCGACCCTTCTATTATGGCCCACAAAATCAAAACTTATCCCGATGCAAGACCTGTTCGGCAGAAACTCCAACCCGTTCACCCAGAAAAATTGCGGCGATAAAGGTAGAACTTGAAAAGCTTCTTAGAGCTCGTTTTATCTATCATGTCCCATTAACAGATTGGGTGTCTAATATTGTTCCTGTAGCTAAGAAACATGGCACAATTAGGGCTTGCGTTGATTATAGGGATTTGGCCAACTACCGTACCCCTTTCATCGACCAAATCATCGATAACTGTGCCAGGAGTGTCATCTTTTCATTTATGGATAGATTTTATGGCTATAATCAGATAGAGATACTCCCATCTGACCAACATAAAACATATTTCATCTGCCCATGGGGAAATTTTGCATATCGAAAGTTACCTTTTGGCCTTAAAAACGTTGGGGCTACATTTCAACGTCCCATGTCCTATGCATTTCACGATATCAAGCATATTATGGATCCTTATCTATATGACTTACCCGCTCATTCCACTCAACGAGACGATCATCCAAAACACCTCAAAGCTATTTTTCTACGGTGTCACCACTATAAGATCTGCTTGAATCCTCATAAATTCATTTTATGTTTTGAAGCCGTCAGACTATTAGGATTCATAGTCTCCAAGGATAGAATCCAAATCGACCCACCGAAGGTTGAGGCCATTTTAGCCTTACCTTCCCCCACTAATATCCTTGAACTTGAAATTTTGAAAGGGAAGGAAAAATTTTGCGTCGCTTTGTTTGTAATTTTGTCAAGATCACTCAGGGATACATGAGACTACTAAAAAAGAACGTCCCATTCGTTTGGGATGATGAAGCTCAACAATATTTCGATAACCTGAAAAAATCCTTGACAAGTGCTCTTGTTCTACAACCCCCCAATTACACATGCGACTATATTCTATATCTCACAGCGTCCACTTCCACCATCGGAATGGTCTTAGTGGAGGAAGACAACAATGGACAAGAACATGTGATATACTATCTAAGTAAGAGTCCCGTTGATTCTGAAATTCGATACTCACATGTTGAGAAGTTAGCTATGGAATCAGTCTTCGTTGTCCATAGGTTTCGTCATTACATATTTCTCTGCAAGACAACTTCCATTTCCAAATTCAACCCCATGTAATACATACTGACTCGTGAGGGGCTAGGGGGAAAATATTCCCGTTGGATTGTGGTCCTCCAGGAGTTCAATTTGGAGTTTGCAAAGGATAAATCCAAGAAATATTTAGTTTTTGCTAAGCTTATATGTGCACTTCCCTGTGTCAATGAAAAATTTGAGCCCATTGACTCTCTTCCTGATGAGTCATTGTTCCTCATTGGCACGACTGATCCTTAGTATGGAGATATCATTTGTATCTCCAAACCCAATGCTTTCATCTTGATCTCACCTGTGATGAACAACGTCGCATTTGCCATCATGCAAAATATTACCTCATCATTGGTGACACCTTATATCGTCATGGTATAGATTCTATTTTGTGTTGATGCTTAACTCTATAAGAATTTGAACATGTGCTTAATGACTATCACTCCAGCGCTTATGGCGGTCATCTCTCTGGGATGGCTACAACCCATAAGATTTTGCGGGCTCGATACTTCTGTCCATCCATATTCAAATATTGTATTGAAGCGGTCAAGAAGTTCTCTCCATGTCAATTCTTTCACTTAAAGAAGCTCTCCCATATAGCGCCATGACATCGTGTGATTGATGGAGGCCCCTTTGCAAAATGGGGCATTGATTTTATGCATTGCAAGCCTACCTCAGCCTGGGGGCATAGTTACGACATCATGGCGGTTGACTATTTTACTAAATGGGTCGAGGCTATGCCTACATATGCTAAAGACGGGAAAATGATAGCACTCTTCATGTTCAATCACATTATCTCAAGGTTTGGAGTCCCTCAAGCCATTGTAACTGATCATGGTTCCCATTTAAGGAATCATATGATGGTTGAGCTAAGTGCCAACTTGGTTTTCATCATGAAAAATCATCCCCCTATTACCCCCAAGAAAACATACAAGTAGAGGCGATTAAAAAATTCTTGAAAAATATGATCCAACACATTGTGGAGACCCATAAATAAAATTGGCACCTGGAACTCTTTTCGGATCTGTGGGCCTATAGGACTTCCATAAAACATGTGACCAGATTCAAACCTTTTCAGTTGGTCTATGGTCTAGAAGCTATCCTGCTAATTGAATGTGAGATCCCATCCCTTAAACTGGTCGTCAAACTCTTTCCAAACACTTCCGCAGAGGAAGAACAATTTATGTATTTGACTAAGTTTGATGAGACTCATTGCGATGCTGCACTTGCTAACAAAGCTCACAAAATGTGGATCAAGGATCAATATGATAAATCTGTTGACACTCGTGTTTTTAATGAAGGTGGCCTAGTTTTAACCTATGACCAAATGCATTATAAACTAGGGAAGGGTAAGCTTGATTCCATGTGGTACGGTCCCTATATCATCGAACATGTTTTAGAGAAAGGGGCTTACAAGCTAGTTGATTGTGATGGTACACCTTTGGGAGAGCCTCACAACGATATTTACCTGAAGATGTTTTATGCGTAGGGACATCCTGCGTGTGAAATTTGTATATAGTGTATTTATGGTGTGATTTTGATTTCCTTTTACGTGTTAGGATCTTGTCTCACCTGTGACTATTTATCCCAATTTGTGCTTTGATGCGCAGTTGTCAATGTATTCCAGATTCGTGGACGATGCTAGTAGACATACCCGGAATATTTCTTCTACACCATGGGTGCCCTATTCCCCTACTAACGAGTTGATATCCTCAGGTGGATCTTGTTAGGTCCCACAACGGATAACATCGCGGAATACCGTGCAGTGATTGGGCTTCTGATCGAAGCATCCTCTCTTGGTATTGGCCATCTCATAGTCTACCTAGATTCCCAACTCATGGTATCTCAACTAAACCGCATTTACACCATTCACAGTCCCATATTACTTCGTTTATATCGAAGAATACACCTCCTTGAAAGATCATTTGATTACATTTTATATCACCACATACCAAGGAAATTGAACACAATGGTTGATTCATTAGCTAACTACGTGTTAAATTGGCATCTAGATCATACATAAACAATACCATCATCATCAAAAACATGTAAATGATGCAAAATAAAAATCATCATAGATAAATAATTGAGATATAGGTCCATGTATATATCCTGTAAAAAGTTTGATCATGTCACAAAAAGACCAAAATGTGCCAAAAGACAAAATTGGGACTATCGCTCGTACAAAATTGGGACTACTGCCTGTACATCATGTAAATATCGCAAGTACTACAAAAAGCACGATACTGTCTAGCCCTAATCATGGGGAGCATGGTGCTCATGATAACACACCACTACCCTAACAACACAGCGGAGTAACTAGCCTATGCGCTTTGGCACATCCACGGTATGCCTCTGAAGATGATATGGAATCTCAAGAAACATCATTGGATGGACCCCCATGGTCAATCCACGAGATTCCACTCTACATCGCGGAGTCCCCCTGCCTCAACATCTTCTTCCCGATAATCTTCTCCTCGTCGATGCAGTGGTCACGATCCATTTGGTTTCATTGGTCCTTGATCTGTGGCATTGCACATGTACACATTAATTCTTTTGCATAACAAAAAAATGAAATATTTTAAAATCCAAAAATACATCAAATTTTAAGGTCACATACCTGACTCATCCCAATCCTCATCCTCCGGCAAAGCCAAAATGATGTCATTACAGAAACACACCCCAACATAAGGGTAATACTCAATCATCACAATCTGCTCCTCCAACGATGAAAATAATTTGGATCCATATGATAGAAGTTGATTCCCTCCTAGTATGCCCGCATAACTACTCCACATCGCCATCGGTGGCTCATATGGAGGCCGAGGGGTTCTATCTATCTTTGGGTGTAACACCGGCACCCACTCTAGAAAAAAAGTGACTAGGATGGTTCTGTACCCGAACTATTTTTTTCGCCCTGTGCGACACTTGGTGATTTGGTCCTTTATGTTGACTAGGACCCCTTCACAACAATTGAACAAATTTGGTTCAATACATTCCAGGGAATAAGTCATTTGAGCCTTGTTAGGATGATGAGCACCCACGCTTCCAACCACCCGAGGAATAGTAAATGAGACCGTCCTTAGAGGAAGGTTCACCACATCTGTTATGGGTATCTTCCCACTCTTTTTCTGGGATCCCTGCCTGCAAAATTGGGCTACATAATCATCAGTGTTCTCCTCATTACTACGGTGCCCTACCAAATTGATTCATGATCCTCTTTTGGAGAGACCGGTCAAGAAATATATGTCCTCGAGCTCGATATCAAGGATGTGCTCCCCTACCTGGAAATATTGTAGATCGGGATCCCACATCTCTATTAAGTGGTTTAGAAGCATGCCTTGCTTCCTCATACCTCGTGTCTTGAAATTTTTTATCAATCCACACTCGCGGAGTGTGGACAAATTTGCATCATCATTGAGGGCGTCCCTCTCATCACTTTCATGTTCTCTCTCTTTCCACTTGATCATGGTTGCTTTTGCCTCTTGGAAACCTGTGAAAATAATCAAAGGATGTCATGATTAGAATATGGAGGCAGTTCTTTGCTTAATGAATGAGAATCAAGCTCTTAAAATTTCACTTCTGCGTATTTTCACACCCCTTTAACGGGGT
Source organism: Larix kaempferi (assembly GCA_027924585.1). Classification (NCBI taxonomy): domain Eukaryota; kingdom Viridiplantae; phylum Streptophyta; class Pinopsida; order Pinales; family Pinaceae; genus Larix; species Larix kaempferi. Next base: position 9,633,967 of record BSBM01000264.1, read on the forward strand.
AAAGCGTGACATTTTACAGTTTTTGCGCCCTAACCGTTATGCAGAGCACGAAAATACAGAAATTTTTGCTCTTCATGACATGTGGAGGCCACGAAAAATTCTCGAGCATGAAAAGTGTGCCCTAGTTTAGCTGGCTACTCACCCAAACAAGCATGAAAACTAAAAAGTCAACCATGAAATGAAAAGGTAGAGCGAGAGAACTAACCTGGTTCAAACGGTGGCTCGACTGGTGTCTTGGATCTCTCGAAATCGTCAGTTGAAACTCGGTCTCCAACAAGGGTAAACATCCTCTTAAGGTAAAAAACAACAAAGTGAAAATGACTTGTTTTACATTTCATTCCCTTTATATACTTATGGAACTAGTTATTTTTTGTTGTGTTCACACTTATAACCTTTATTTAAGACATTTTTTCACTCATTTCTTGAGATTCTAACATTTTTTTAAAGATTTGACCACGTTTGAACAAGACCATCAAGGATGTTCACACCGAAGAAAATTTTTTAGTGACCTTTTGAGCTTACTTTTTCTTTTTCGTGCTCTGGATCCAAAACATGAAAAATATTCCAAGCGCTTTTCATTCTTTAGTTGTTCTTGTTAAAATTAAGTAAAAAGGTGTCGAGAGTAGTCCGCTTTGCTCGTGCTCGTAAAATAACAGGGAAGTATTGGCCTAGTATTATTTTATCTCTTTTTTGGGCTAGGTAGATTAGTTTACAAAAAATGAACCCCGTGGAGTTTCCTTTAAGCTCTTTTCAGACTCTCTAAATAAGAAAAGATTGCCAAGCGAACTTGTCTCTTTCACACTTGGAAAAGTATCTGAAAGGCCGTCTATCCGGTGATAGTTTACCCCTTTTTCAGAATGTTTAGACTAGTTATGAAAAATGTATGCTCTAGTCAACCATGATTAGAAGAGTTCCTCTAGGTATTAATTTTTTGGGCCCAGGGACTAACTTTTACGAAAACATCCATATTGGCGTCTTCTTTAAGTATTTTTCAGACTCTCTAAATGTGAAAAACCAATGAGTTTTCCTTCCTTAAACTCATAAAATTATACATCAAAGGACCCATATGGGATCGAACCTCTCCTTCCTTAGGTTCATAAAACATATAAGGTTGTACTCATTTGAAAGATGAGATATACCGAGCATCTGTTATCCTCCTCAAGCTCGTTAAAAAACAAAGAGGTAATCGTCAAACATGATGGGGAAAAATGAGGGAATGGACCAAATTTGACTTTATGGCAGCCAGTGAGTTGTTACTTTTGAACATGGAATATGTTCGCATCTTGTCTTATAGTTGGGTATTCAACATGTCTTTGAGTCATAACCAAGATCGTGAGTCATCCTCCTCTAATCCAAAGAAATCCTCAGTCATTGTCGTGTTATGTTTTGGTTTTTGCTTCTTTAAGTTAATGTTTCCAAGTAATATGTCATGCCGTCATATGTTCAAAGGAAAGTGTCAGCCTGAGTCAACCTTCTGCAATATCGTTGACCTTTCATCCTTGTGTCACTACTCATTCATATATTTATTCATCGTCACTACCTTGTGTCGGTTTCATGTCGATGATGTGGGATTCATTATGGCCCTCCTTTGACAAGTCTATTCCTGTCAACTTCAACTCATAATCCGAGAATTGAACTTAGAAACCAATCTAGTAGCTTGGTACATGCATACCTCAATGGTAGTCTTCCTTGCTGTCGACAGTAGGTTTACATAATTCACCTCTGATTGGAAGATTCCACGATTTTTTGACTTCAACTTATCTATTCACATTTGGGGGAATGTATTGTGATACCTTGTGGATAGTTTTCATCATTGGTGATTTCCCTCGCACTTGTTAACAAATTATATCATTGATCGGTAATCAAGTGGTTTCTCCATGTTCGACTTCAGTACATTGTAATCGCATGGTTAGATTTGTATCGTTTCGAGATTGGGTAGAAGACCCTGGGTTGTTCTGATATCTTGTTATCATACACATGTTGCGATGGATAATTTTTTAGTAGTTTCCCACACAAATATTATGGTGGTGACCTCACTGATATACTGTCACATAGATCCACTTTGTATTGGTCATGGTTGTGTCATTATCTCATCATGGATCTACTTTGTATGGTCGTAGCCATGATTTCATTCAGTCATTTAGATATGGATCCACATTGTATGTCAGTGGCCATGTACTTAGTGAATACTATCATGGATATGCAATGTATTGGTCGATAGCCATGCTTTGAATTAGTTTGTTCTGGGCATGGGTATGCCCGCATCGAGGGTGATAAATATATATTGATCCTTCACAGATCTCCTACAATCTTTCTTCCAGCTATCTTTTGAGAATCTGCAATTTGGTAAAGTATTTCGGCCATAAGAATTTCTCTGACCTCACACTTTAGGGGGCATCTGTTATACATCATTTTGTCACCTTTGACTGTACATTCTTTACCACCATGGAAAGCATGAAGTTTCACAACCTACGAAATGTGTTAGACCTATTATCACATGGCATGCTTACTCCCCAACCAAGTTGGAGAAGTTACTTAGCCTAATAGGGCCGGATTCCACTTCACCAAACCTCCTTAAAACCATCAAAAGAGGTATTTTCACGCTCTGCTCAGTTATGGAGGAGAAAAAATTACAACATTTTCGCGTTTTGCTCATTTGCTAGGGCACGGAAATTACAACATTTTCATGTTTTGCTCAGTTCTCAGGGTGCGAAAATATTGTTGAGGATATTTTTCCATGGATCTAGGGATCTTCTATCTTGAGGATTCCACAATATTTTTGAGTATCACTATGTTTTTCCCTTCATGGAAAGATGAATATCATGTGATCCAATTTATCCTGCTTAGATCCACATCCTCATCTCATGATCCAAATCCTTCTCCATGTTGGTTGAGCTTCCTCTGATCCATGTAGGCCCTAATCATTCTCAAGCAATATGAAATAATATAAATAAAATAGAACATGATTTGCATATTAACCTTAATAATTAGACATGCATGTTCTTACCTAGGGTTACAAAATACTTATCCCTTTTCAGATGTATTCTCTCTTCATTTGCGAAGACCGGGGGCTCCCTTATCCGAGTCAACAGTCCTTCGGTTTTCCACCCAAATATTTTCACGTTCCATAACCCACATATGCCTTCTTGGCATAATTTTACCATCTCACTCACATGGTTTTCCAACATGCAGTGAAGCCAAGATATTATCAAAATTTACAATGGCGTTTCACCTGAAACCCATTTCCAAAGCATGGGATCCTTCCCATGGAGTTTGGATTCTACAGGACATCACACATGGTCTTCCTGCAAGATGTCTTCCTAACACACTCCTCAAACAACCAAACAGTCAGTCGCATTTAACAATCAAATTCAAATATGCTTTCCCTAATCAATCAATGGCATTAGTAATTAAATTCAAACACGAATTTACAATTATGTCTCCTACAAAAATTGATTGGTTTAACCATGATGCCATCCTCATATCGTTTGGATCCTGTAAGTGGAACCACTCTATTCATTATGGATTTATGCTTGCTACCATACATGAACATCCACTTACAACATGTCCTCCTGACACAAATCATATAAGCCAAACAACCATTAGTAATTTATTAGCAAAATTCCAAATCTGAGACTTGCAAAACTGTTTTCTTACAACAATTTATTTGCAACCATGAGATCATTCTCATAATATTTGGCCTTTGCACATTACTTCATATCCATATCATTTCATGCAAATCTATCCTTCCAGCAGAGCATCCTGGTATCCCTTCAAATATGACTACCTTTATGCAATCTTTCTCCTTCATTCATAGCAGCTCATGAAATGATCTCGAAATTATCATTAATTCATCATTTCATCTATTGTTTAATTTGCCATGAACATACACCACAACCATGCCTTCACACAATGCATCATAACATGTGCACCCATACTCATGCATGCACCTTTACAATATTTGCACAAACTTTTCATGTGCATTCACTCAATGCAACCACAAGATTTATAAAATCTCTTAATGCATATCCACTCAATGCCACATTGCATTGATTCATGAATACTATACTGTCATGTCATTCATTCTATCATAACATGACCATAAGTCCTTACTCTCTTTGGTTATTAAACTCATAACCAACATACACAAATGGCATGATATAATTTCATATGAATGCATTCTAGCATTTAAACAGTCACATGGGAGAAGTTTCCTCGCCCTTACTACCCCATACCTCACCATACCATGATAGTATGGAATTCACATAAACGCATTCAGCCTTACATACATACCATTCTATGATTACAAAATATGGTTCAAGGGATTCTTACCCAATCCCCCCTTTTGTATTAATGAAATCAACATAAATAAACCATTACCTACATGGCTGCCATCAACATCTTTGATGTTACCTGAACAATTGATATCTTACAAAGGATTACACCATTCTTCCACCAACCTCTTGATCATAGATTTGTTGCCCCAACCTTTTTTTTTCACAAGGTTGTTGATCACATGCAACAACATCTTCAGCAGCTTTATCCATGCTTATGTTGTCTTTGGTCCTACAACCAATGCGAACACCACTAATTATTAACAACAACAATAATCATCTTAAGCGGCTTATTGCATATGTAAACTTCACTAGCTTTACCAACATGCAATCTACATATACATGCAAAAACATATTCACATGCACTATGCAATATTTAACAATATGCCCACTAGTGTGTATTCATTTCATTTATCTAATCTCTTGCAATTCCAACATTTATATCCCATAAATTTCTGTAAAATATAATTTCAATAGTAAGAGAGGAGTTAAGGAATTCTCCCTTTCCAGTTATAGCATGGAATTTCCTCTTCCACATCATAGATGGTCCAATTTCATGGCCTCTATGGCAAGCACACAAGGAATCATTAGATATGATTTTCTCACCAAGCAACAATTCAATACATATACTCATGTATAACATTCCTACTTAAAAACTAAAGGAAATCTGCGGTTGAATTTTTAAATTCGACAGTTTCGAACCTCTTAAGCAGGTTCATCCTCAGGAGAACGACAATCTCACTCTTTCTTTTGCATGTGGGTGTGACATATAAATACTTATTTATCATTTAATCTTTGTAGGGAATAAGGTAAGGTCGGTTTTTGTTTTTTAAGGGTTTAGGGTTTTTTTATCTTTTTAATAGTGTGAAATTAGGTTTTTTATGAATTTTAATATCTAATTAGTAATGCATTTTCTCTAATCTAGGTTAAGTGATTTTAGTTTTATTTATTTATTATTAATTAAGAGTGTTAATCACTTAATAATTTTATTAAACGTATATAAATGTGTGATTATTTAGTAATTTTGTTAAATGAATATAAGTCTTATATTAGTTGTATAATATATATTTTATTAAATGTGTATAGACCTTTTATATATATATATATTTGTATTGTAATTGTATTTTAGTTTTTTATATGTTTTAATATCATATCAAAATATGTATATGTTTGTATTCTCTTTTTTGTATTATTATAAAGTTACTTATCTAACCATTTATTATGTTTTGTTTTTATTTCGTTTTTAATAACTTATATTATTATGTTTTATTATTTTATTTTGATTTTTAATTAGATGTAAAAATTTTAAATTATCATGTTTCTTTATGTATTATTTATTTTAAATTTCTAGTGTAATTTTTTAGGTTAATTGTTGTTTCGATTTAGGATTAAGTTCTACAATATCTTTTAGTTCATTAGTGAATATGTTAAGTAGGTTAATTGCTAATATGTTTATTTATCTTTTTAGTTTATGAATGACAGGTTTCCAGGCTTCTTTTAACCTTAGGCCATCATCACGGTTGAAATTCCTTTCACATTTCTCAATTTCTAAGGCTTCACGAATTTTCCTTTTGTAATAATGAGGGACAATCGCTAAAACTTTTGAGTCTTCTAGGAAAATATGATGTTTGGTGGTGTGAGAATGCTCGGCTATGGCTGAGTTTTTTATTCTATTATGTCGTATATCTGCACTATGCTCTTTTAACCTAGTTGCGATTGATCTACCAGTCTCACCTATGTAGGAATCACCACATGAGCATGGTGTTTTGTATACTCCTTTTTGGTTCTTGGGATTAATGGGGTCCTTGGCTTTGTCAAGCATGGTTCTTATAGAGTTAGGAGGAGCAAACGACACCCTTATGTTTTTCTTTTTTAGAACATTGGCAATTTTGTTTGTAGTGCCATGGATATATGGTACAGTAATTCTGGGAAGAGTTGTATCTTTTTATTTTTCTTTGGTTTTCTTTTTGTTCCTTTTAATGTTACAGAAAAATTTGTCGATTTCCCTTCTCTTATATCCATTTTTCATGAGGGACATTTTAAGGTGTTTTAACTCCTCTTCCATGTGATCCATATCTGAGACTCTCCATGCACGAGTGGCTAGGGTATTTATTATTCCAATTTTCTGGGCTGGATGATGGTGTGAATCAGCGTGAAGGTATCTATCCATATGATTTTTCTTTTGTATATCTGGTGAGAGAGAGAACCATTAAGATTCTTTGTGATAAGTACATCTAGGAATGGAAGGGATCCTTTCTCCTCTTTTTCCAAGGTGAATTTTATACTATCACATTGATTGTTTATGTGGTTTAAGAACTCCATCAGCTTATCTTCCCCATGTGGCCAATTGCTAAATACATCATCCACAAATCTGAGACACCATCTTGGTTTGTGTGGAAATGAGTTGATTGCTTTTTCTTCAAAATCCTCCATGAAATGATTTGCCACAATTGGTGAAAGTGGTGAGCCCATAGCAACCCCTTTTGTTTGCTCATATATTTCTCCTTGAAAGAAAAAATAGGTTGATCTAAGGCACATCTCAACTAGTTTCAGGATCTGATACCTTCTTAATGACTTCAACAACACCATCAATTGGAATTTTTGTGTAAAGAGAGACGACATCAAAACTGGCTAATAAATCATTCTCATCTATTTTCCAATCTTTCATTCTTTTTACTAGTTGTGAGGAGTCTTTAATGTATGAGAAGGATTTTCCAACCAAGGGATTTAGGGTCTTTGCTAAGTGTTTAGCCAGATCATACGTAGGTGATCCTATTGTGTTGACAATGGGTCTTAGTGGGATGCCTGATTTGTGTATCTTTGGTAGGCCATATATGCGTGGCATAATTGCATTCTTGGGAATGACTTTATTCTTGGTTTCTTCATCCAAAGAGGATTTTTTGATTATATTAGTAACATCTCTTACTACCTTCTTCAATGGCTCTTTTGTGACTTTTCTGTAGCACCCACTCTCCAGATGCTCAATCATTTTCTTTTGATACTCTTCAGTTTTCATGATGACCGTAGTGTTTCCCTTGTCTGCTTTGAGAATCATGACATCTTCCCTTTCTTTGAGCTTTCTCAACGCAATGTGTTCCTCCTTCGTTATGTTATTTCTCGGGGGTTTAGCATTTTTTAAAATTATGGCACATTCTTGTCATATGTCCTCTACCTTATCATCCGGTAGACCCTTGATGGTATCTTCTACTGCGCAAATGATGTCCTCGTGTGGTATCCTTCTTGGGGATACGGCGAAGTTCAGTCCTTTCTGGAGTATGTTATTGGTGCTCACGTCCAGCTCGATGTTGGCTAAGTTAACTACGCAGCTCTTATTTGTTGAGGAGACGGGTTGCTGTTCACTACTGAGTTTTTTGAACTTACCTGACTGTTTCTCGCTGGCCTTTTCCAGCGCTCTCTCTGCCTTAAGCGCAGTTCCAGCTTCAACATTGATCCAGAAATCAATGCGCAGGTTACTGGCTAACGTTGTGTGCAGGGTATATGCTTTTTTGGACAACGCATCGAGCTCTCTCCTGCTACATCTTATTTCACCTCTAATAATTGATAAACTCAGTTATGTAAATGCGTTTTCATTGTTTGAAACTGTCGAATTTAAAAATTCAACCGCAGATTTCCTTTAATTTTTAATTATTGAACTATGGGTTAAAATGAACAACCAACATTCCTACTTGTTATTTTCTAAGCACACAATTATTATGCTATAAACAGAAATAGTTTAATGTGAGAAATTTCCTTCTTTATCAACATTGCCTTACTGCTCCAATTGCTTTCAAAAAATATGGCCCAGTTCAACTTGACCTTTCTTGGACTTCCCTCCACTTATGAGCACTGATTCACACATGGGATGCATCATTCCCCAATTAGCATCATTTGCATGGCCACCACGTCACTATCATGAGCCACATGCCAATTCCTCATTCTAGGATGCCTTATCCCTATGAGTGACAACTTTTGGGTGAATGGAATTGCCTTACCCATTCTTGTTACTTTACTCATAAGTTACAACTTCTATGATCATGCATGCACTTTCCCACAAGGATGATTGGCTCATCATCTTTACAAGTTACATGTCCCTTACCTGATGACCTATTTCATTACTTATTGAACAAAACCTGCAGCCCTTCAAAATTGCAAACTTTTGTCAAATTACATAAACATATGAATCACCCTTTTAATTATCCACAACTTGCCAAATTGTTCCATGGACTATTATCATGATGCAACCTTCCATTTCTATGAATCTTGTCATTACCATAGAATTTTCTCACCATCGACGACGTCTTAGAGGGACGACGGGGGTTAAGGGGGCTTTCCCCCTTGTGGCACAGCAAAACGACTTAAGGGGGCTTTCCCCCTTTGATGCCGACCTATTCCGGTGGACTTAGCCTTTTGTCGCCGACCCGTTTCAGTGACTTATCATTTTTTCTTCGATCGACACATTTCTTGTTTCTCGCTGACCCATTTCGGTGACTTATGACTTTTGTGCTGACCATTTCGGCGCAACTTTCTCTTTGTCGCCAATCAACGCAATTTTATCCTTGTCGCTGATCGATGCAACTTTCACTTTTGCACCGACCGTTTCGGTGCACTTTTCAGTTTTGCGTCGACTTGTTTCAGCGCACTTTCCCTTTTGTCACCGATTGGTGCAACTTTCGCTTTTGCACCAACCGTTTCGGCAATTTTCCAATTTCTCGCCGAAATCTTCATCGACAACTTTTTCCTTTCTTCGTGATTGGCGCGATTTTTTATTTTTTGTCGATCTGCTTCGGTGAACTTTCTCTTTTCCGTCGACTATTTCGAAGGACTTATGACTTTCGTGCCGACCGTTTCGACGAACTTATGACTTTTGCACCAACCGTTTCGGTGCAACTTTCAGTTTTCGATCGAAACGCTTTATCAGTGCACTTGTCAATTTTTTCGCCGAAACGCTTTATCGACGCAACTCTGCGAAACTCCTTGAAACGTGTCGGCGCAACTTTCATTTTTATGCCGACCGTTTCGGCATGCCTTTGAATTTTACTCCGATCGACGTACTTATGACTTTCCCGCCGACCGTTTCGGCAAGTCCTCCATTTTACGCTGAAACGCCCTTTTTCGGCCATCTTTTTACTTTCTCACCGAAACGTATCGACGACTCTTCCTATTTCTCGTCGATAGTTTCGACGCTCCTTTAAGTTTTATGTCGACACATACTTAGAAGAAAACTAAAAAACAGTTAGAAAAATTTGAAAATTTTCTTTCTTTCTCTAATGATCAATGCTCAACAAGAAGTGGCCCAATGTATCCCATGTAGGCCCAATGTTGTAGCCTACGCTCTGATACCACTCTGTCACATCCCCTCCCATTGATCCAACACAAGGAAGGGATCATGATTACTGATCTTGGGCTTTTACATAAACTCAACCCCATTCATTAGATTCATACAAATAAAAACATATGTTTGTGCAGATCTATCAAACACAACGGAAGTAAAATTATTCTACACACATATATCATGCAATTTATAGCATATTGATAACATTCATCAAATAACTAAAACCTTGCGGAAGTAAAGCACATAAATAAAGTACTCATCTCGATGTAATGTTGTCCCAAGCAACTAGCTATGTCACTGCAACGTTCCACCCAACCATAGGCCAATTGTGCTCATTAATATCTCAGCATAGTTGCCACCCCTGAGCTGGGCATGATTTCTACAAGAAAAAGGGGACTCTCAAGCTCAGCACAACCCAAGCAAACATCACATCTAATCCAAGCCAGTCCACAGCTAGGTTTATCAGGCCAATATGAACCCTTCTATTTTTGGATGCTTGCACTCAAGCTCAAGCCAAAAAATGGATACCCAATCCATACAAAGCAAGCTCAATTATTGGGCATGGATACCCATTTTTAACAATGGGATTTACAAAATAGGATTTCCATGGGTTTTCCCTAATCGTGGCACAACAAAACGACTTATGGGGAGGGAAAAATCGACCATAGGGGAACAACTTGAATTTCCCACAGATATAGGGGCATTTAAATGGCGAAAATGACCTCCCAGGATTCCCAAATCAGATTTATTTTCTTCCCCGTATCTCTGCAACACAAAAACACCCTCTTCCAAGCTAGAAAACCAAGGAAACACTGGAAGAACATGGAGGAAAATTCCCAAGAAGCTCAGACCGTGTGAGGGAGCAAAGACAATGGTGAATAATGGCTTGGGAAGCAAATTCGTGGCTCCTTTCTTGCCCAGGAAGCCAAACACGTTTTTCCCAGAACTGATGGCTTGCCCATACCCAAATTTGGGCAGCCATACCTCTCCATTCCCCAAGGCATTAACTACCTCAACCAACTCTTGGAATAAATAAATGATTGGGTACAAAAGTAAACATGGGTAGTTGAGGGTCTATGGGTTCTCTCATTGACACTTGGCTTGACTTGATTGGCTCCAAGGGTTTGAATATTTCCCTCCCAATTCCTTGTAAAAATCATGCCCCCATCTCTTGTTGCATAGCTAGTTGTGGATATTTTATTAAAATGCATATTTACATGATATTTGCAATTCCATTGTGCCTGGATAGCACACAAACCATATGCATCACTAAATCGATGGCGGGGCTTTGGCCTTGATCTCCTCACCACGATTTTATAACATTATTACATCATTTACATTTTAATGCGATGGGGTCAAAATCAAGATATTACAATAGTGCACTTCTGGTCAGTATGTTGTATATCGATGGTTCTCTGGTTTGGGACAATCAGAATAGTTCCTAATATGAAGAGAGGAATGAGTGAGTATAAGATCCTAAGAGTGCATATTAAAAAATCAAACTATAAAATAAGAAATAATTTCGCTTATAACATTATTATTCCATTGTAAGTTTAAAATTTACTTATTATCATTACATCGATACGTGTTGATATTTTAGAATTTGGGGTGACTAGCCGTTAACGGATAAGTCTATAAGTGTGGACACGAGCTGACCTCCCTAGTCTAAAACACCAAACTAGAACAAAACAGACATAAAAACACTTCTTTCTCCAAGTCCTTACACTAGGACTGCAATTAAGAAGGAGGCTACCCTATATAATCTGAAGGTTATCCCCGCTTCACTGTCCACTCCATTTTTCCACGTATGATCTTCGTAGAACACCTGCAAAAGTAAAGAAGGTGTAAAAGAGATAAATGCAATCAAAGGACTTATGCAGATAGCCAAGGAAGAGTGGAACAAAACTGTTAACAAGTTATTATGGGAAAGAAATGGATTTACTGTATTATAAAATGATAAAAGGAAAGAGATACAACCGTTTTCCTTGGCATTGTAGGATTCTTCCCTATGGTCCTTTTCCTCAACGAATTGAATTCTTCCAAGAGTATGACTATCAAAGGTTTGACATAACACTATAGAACAAACAAAATTTCTCCAGCATTTGGCTATCAAAACAGCTCCCCCCTCCTCCCTCATGGTATCAGGCTTGTATTTATAAGCTCAAATTGATAATAAGGAGATTAGATGACATGGGGAGAAGGATAGGAAAGGATCCCAAGTACTTTGGAGTTCGGCTGAGATCCACCCAGATAGGAAGGGATAACCATCAACGAGGGATTCGTTCTAGAAGCTTCCCAAGCTTTCTCATTTTCCCTTTATACAAGCAGTGTCACACTTTAGATAAAGGAAACTTGAGACACTGTCACACTCTCTAGTGATGCAACCTGTGACAATGGATATTGTCGCATGTTCTCAGAAAGAAAACTGTGACAATCTCTCAAACTAGGGTTTCAAAGGGAATTTCCTCATGACTCTCATCTTCCTAGCAGGATTTTTCATGTTCTTCAGGGATTATGGAAAGGGTAAAGGTACATTATCCATCATCATCATCATGAACAAAATTGCATGTAACAAATTGCCCCCCAAAGTATTAATCTAGAGAAGAGTTATAGCTGAAATACTTTTCCAGGTGAGTGTTAAGCTAAGGAACCCATTGGTCGGAAACCTGGAAACAACAAACAAGGAATCACAGTACAATCATTTATCATCTTTGAGATAGGCATCCCAATGACTCATAGCATGACTGTTGATCAATACATTGCAAATCCATGTCCATCAATATAGGTCATGGATACCAAACTACACTGTAGATCCATTCCAAAAGACTCAAATATGGACATAGCTACTAAAGATACAATCTAGATCTATGTCACGGTGAATCAAATTTGAGAATAGCCACCAGACATACATTGTGGATCTATGTAATGGTGCATACACAAAATACTCCATCCCAACCTAGGGAAAGCATATGACACAAGTGAATGCCTAAAGGAAAACCTAGGGTCTTCATCCTGATCTCGAATGGTACGATTCATCCATGTGAATAGATGTTTTGGCGTCGAACATGGTAGAAATCACTTCATTACCGGTCTTTGAGGTATATCGTTAACAAGTGTGAGGGAAATCACCATTGATGCCAATGATTCCCAAGGTACCCTAGTACATTCCCTCGAATGTGAATTGGTGAGTTGAAGTCAAACAAACGGTGGAATTTTCCAATCAAAGGCCAATAATGTAATCCTACTGTTGAAAGTGAGGAAACCTGCCATTGTGGCTTGCATGTCCAAGGTACTAACTAGTTTCGAAGTCTAATTCTTGGATAACGTGTTGAATTCGACAAGAATAGACTCGTCGAAGGAGGGCCATGATGTTTCCCTCGTCATCGACACGAAACGAGAACAAAGACTATTGAAGTGATTCTGAGTACAAAGTGACTTTGGGACTAACTCAGGGATGACCAACATGAAAGAAGGCTTAATGATTGCAAAATAGGCCAATGCAAAAGAAGGCTTATAGGTTGATTCTCTTATGACACAACAAGGTCCGACACAATAGAGGACTTATCTTGAACATATCGACATGACAATTGTCTTGGCAGCATCCACTCAACAAGGATCACAAACCAATGAGTATACTTATGGAGGAAGATGATCGACAAGAGATAAGTGGATTTCCCAACCTCGATTGAAAGGGTCAAAGGATTTCATGTTCAAGAGTGACTCGTTTCCATTAATACAGGTTCAAATACATGTCCCTTCCCACTTTTTCCCCATCATGATTGATGAATACCTCTTTCTTTTTTAACGAGATTGAGGAGGATAGCAGATGCTCGTTATGGCTCATCCTTTGGATGAGTCAAATCTCATATGTTTTATGAACCAGAGAAAGGAGGGTTTCAGTCCCATAAGTGTCCTTCGATGTGTGATTTTACGAGTCCAAAGAAGGAAAACTTGGTGATATTGCATGTTTAGAGAGTCTGAAAAATACTTAAAGAAGACTCCATAATAAAAAATTTCATAAATTTAGTCCCCTAAGCCCCAAAAAGTGTAAAATAATGCTCGGCACTCTTCCAATCATGATCGACTAGAGTATTCATTTTTCGTAATCAGTCCAAATGGTTCAAAAAAGGGGTAAACTATCACTAGACGGACATACTTTCAAACAATTTTACGAGCGTAAAAGAGATAAGTTAATTCGGCTATCTTTTCATGTTTAAGGAGTCTGAAAAGAGTTTAAAGGAGACTTTGAAGAGTTCCTTTTTCATATAACTAGTCTCACGAGGTCGAAAAAGGGATAAACTATCACTCGAAAGATGACTTTGTCATGGTTGATAAATGAGTATAAGGACAAAGGTAAAATATAAACTTGGCACAGTACATTTTCCGTAAATAGTATAGCGAGGTTGGATAAAGAGATAAACATATGCTCGATAGACACAACTTTTTCCTTAATTTTAGAGAGTACGACTATGGTACCAAAAGCACTTGGAATATTTTTCATGTTTTACCCAGAGCATGAAAAAGTAAAAAGTAAGCTCAACATATTTAATTGTTTTTAACGAGCTCGAAAATGGGTGAAAAGAATGATCGATATCTGATTCATTTTTTAATGAGGTTGAAACAGAGAATGAACTATGCTCGTAGTGGTTGTTCCATTTTTTAATGAGCTTGAAATCGAAAATAAACCATGCTCGATATAATACCCATTGGAGGGTTTCATCCGACATGATATCCAAAGGTTGGTACTTTGAGTCATACCCATTAATAGGTTTTTGTAATATCTATGATATGGTATCAGATGATATTATCTCAAATACAAATTTTAAAATCAGAAAATTCACAACCTGAACTAGCTCACAAAACTAGACAAGATGAAACTAGTCTTGGTCAGTGAATAACGCACACAGATTTTAAGAGGAGAACACTTTTGGATATACAAAATGTACTGGGGAGTGTGCATCAGCAAGGAAAACAACATCAAGGCCATATTTTTATTTCTATGCACAAGGTACTGGGGCCATTTATGTTTCGACATCAGCCAGGCTGAAGTCCACTCCAAGGCTTCCTAGGCACAACAAGATATGCATACTAAACTCATTAACTTACACTTGACATCAAACAGAGGTGTAAAATGGGTCAATAAACCCCTAAATTGATGATGGACAAGATTTTTTGAGTTTTAGGGAAAGTTTGACTGAGTTTGGGGTAAAAATGAGAAAGTACGCTATGGTGGACTGCTCCACTAGTTTTCTTCTAGGCTCTTCCAAACATACAGATATGGACATTAATTCTAAGTATAATTGTGGTATGGTATTCATAAATTTCTCAGGGAACCAACATGACTGACAAAACCTAAATTGAGCATACATATACTTTTTAATTAAACAAACTACAAAACTAGTCAAATAGAAGTGCTCAATGAGATAACCTTCATAAATATGAATACAAGCAGTCCTAAAGGGTCACGAATATATGATTTATGAGTTGGTATGGATTATTCAGACAAATTACAACCTAAAAAAACTTACATAAAGGAAAATGGATTTACAGAACTCAATATATTGCAAATTTCTGGAAACTAGTCAATAAAATTGCACAAAGAGCTAGTCTTGTGAAAGGTGAGAACAATCATCCTCTAAGGCTCTCGAATTATCCTTCTGATGAAAAATATGGCTCAAATACATATAAAAAAAAATCATACTATACGAGAGAATACTAAGCATAAAATGAATATAGTTTGATCTTAGACTTTATAGAGAATCTCTAACCATGGAATTCTTACAATACTGAGTGTAGAAAGAGTCTGACAAGAGAAGAAGAAGCATGATCTTCTATGGATATGCAATAGAGGTTAAAATAGATAATATGGATTCTCATTAAGGCACACCAAGTCTCATTATCTGCTCATGGGCGCATTCACCAAACTATACAAAAAAGCAAGGGCACGTTCTTCACAGCTAGAACCCACATATCTAGTAAAATGGCCATAACTTGCTCATCCGAACACCTTTTTTGATGAGAAAAAAAGTGTTTCCTAATAGAAACAATGCTACGAAAATAATGGAACAGGTATCAATGTCCATAAATTCTCAGAAAAGTCAAAACAAGAACCTCCATTTCGGCCCTTCAAGATTATTTCCACCGAATGAGAAGAATGCTTCAGAAGATAGAAAGAAGGGAGGATGTAATCACAGAGCTGGATCAGATATGCAAATTGGTCATCAATGGCTACAATGGATAGTGTGTAGAATACTGTAACAGGAACTATGGGGCACATTTCCCATATGTGTCTAAGGGTTCATCATCAAATCCTAAAGAAGCCTGAGCTTACTCTCATAGAAACAATAAATTGTCAAAAGATATGAATGTGGTGCACCCTCCTTTTATAGACTGGGTGACTTGTTTAGAAATTTAAATTTCCAATAAACCTCCCTGGCCTCCTCCAATTCACCTTCCTTTACTGAGTTGGCACTTTCCATCTTTTCTACTAACTAGCTTTTCCTCTTTTTGGGAAACTACGCCCTCCTGGCTTTTATGGATGTTTCCTTCTTTTTACAACTGGATGTATTTTTTTTTTTTTTTGGAAAC
This sequence comes from Larix kaempferi, assembly GCA_027924585.1. Lineage (NCBI taxonomy): Eukaryota > Viridiplantae > Streptophyta > Pinopsida > Pinales > Pinaceae > Larix > Larix kaempferi. The sequence continues at coordinate 9,650,221 of BSBM01000264.1, forward strand.
TATGCCCTCCTTATATTTCTGCGTGTTTCCTTCTTTTCCTCACTTTCCTTTTTTTTTCAATGTGGTTCACATATCGGTTGACCGGCATCGCTACGTCCACGGAATAATTTCTGGCGGGCCCACCCGAAGGGGCCATCACACCCTCGGCACATTTTGCGTACCTAACCCCAAGAGTGTCGAGGAGAATGGATCCCGCGACCTCACATGCTGGGAGGCCTAACTACGGGTGCTCGACCGATTGAGCTAACTCTTGGGGCTTTTTCCTCACTTTCCTTATTTGTGCACTTTCCTGCTTTATGCACTGCTTTTGTCAGTTTCCTTCTTTTGTCCCAACACCTTGCTTTGTGTTGCTTTCCTCTAGTTTCCTCTTTTTTGATTTGCTTTGCTTTTTCTTTCTTTTTCCTCTTTGGTTGACAAATCACTAAGCCAACCTTATCTCCTTATGATCCCTTGTCATCATCCAACTCATCATCACATGTAATTAATAATTAAATACAAAAATAATAATTACATCATCTTCAATTTAATTAATCGAAACAACTATAGTCTGAATTTTATTCCTAGTTAATTTAATTTCCTAGGGTAATTTACCAATGTTATCTCCCTCATCAATTAATTAATTGACTTTCACTAGGATCCACGGGGTTTGAAGGTGACATTGGTTGTTTCCTGGTGTTTGAAAAAATGGGAACATGACAGTCCTCCCCTCCCAAGCTTGCTTGTGATCCTCAAGCAAGAAACCAACTCCAACTCCAACCAAAAGTCCACCATGTTTCTGTTGCACCACTATGCTTATAAACATTATCCCAATGACTAAATATTTTTCAACAAAATTTTCAACCCAACTAAGAAAGTTGAGAAGAATGCCCAGATCCCACTGTTTGTGTTGCATGTCCCCCAGTGGCACTGTTACTTGTGGAAAACTGTCATTCCAAAGAATTCCAGGGTCCCACTGTCTCAGGTGCATCCTTCCAAACATCAAGATTAACATGAATAATATATCATCATGGAGGATGTCTATATCACTCCACCATACTGGAATTTTATCACTTCCAATGCAAAATCAAAACTCTGTGATTCCCTCCAACCAAGTATGAAACTCCTTATGTTCCATGTGCAAACCAACACAATGCCTCACATCACTGCTAGCCAATTGACATAGGTGGAAATCCCATGTCTTCAAATCATCACATAGAATCCATATATGTTGCTCAAAAAACTGGTCAAGGACTAGTGTGCTTGTCAAACCCCAAGGTATAACCATCAATTCATCAAGTAAGAGTGTGGGAGCTTCCTGCTCATCATGTGGAACCAAAAGAAAGAATCCATTTACCCAGTCATCCCTATGTTTTCTAGTTTCCATATGTATGTGGGGTGAAGGAAAGTGAACCAACTCTTGGAAACAATTATCCATCAATCATGTAGTTGGCTCAACCGAAATGAAATCATGCGCCCCCTCCAAAACTATGCAACTTCCTCCATGAGGAAATTTATAATCTTTTTGGAAATGAACAGGTGCTTGGCCTTCATCTTGCTTAACTCCAAACTCTCCAAGCACATGCAAATCAAATTGTACTCCATGTTCCCAATGCACACAAGTACCAAATATCAAAACATTTTTGTTCAAATGACAATGGTGAAGGTCCCATGGCCAATTACCAAAAGGGTATGCATCATCAAAACTCCATGGATGCCCATGTTGCTCACAAAAAGTGTAAAGTGTATCAAATATTTCTCCATATATGCAAGCAGGAATATCACACATGTGTCTTCTCTCCCAAATAGGAAAAGAAGAGACACTCCAACCCAATGGTTCAAACGGAAAGCAAGGTGCTTCCCCATGTGAAGACTCCCAATGGCTCAACTCTCTGTCATTGGTCAAAGTATGCATGAAATCACAATATGTCCCACTCAATGAAGTCAAATGGGAACCATATGCACCTTTATGTGAGGTGGCATCAAAGATATGCATGAGATGCGTCTGCAATTGCTGGGTAGGAATTGGTTCCAACATTAAATCAACTAGAGCGAATGTGGGAGCCTTCTGCTCCTCTTCGGGAACCATCAAAAAGAAATTCTTGACCCAAACCTCATCCTCAAATGACATGGAATAAGTAGAAGGGTCTTATGTAGGATCATGGACCAAAATCTCATCTCTGCAAACCTCATCCATCAAGATAATGGATGCATCAAATCCATCAAAGAATGGTCCATCAAACAGGAGCTCTTATGATTCCTCAATGGAGGAATGAATCACTCTAGGGAACAGGATGTGCTTGGAACCCATCATCTGCATTCCAGATCTCCTCAAGCACATGCATGTCATCATGCACCTCATGAACCACCATCTCATGAGGTTCCTCCATAGAAATATGAATACAACCAACCATAAGAGATTGGCTGACTAGTATGAGTGATATTTGCAACTTTTGATGAAGTTGCTCTATTTGGATCTTGGATTCTAAGAGAGCACTTTGAGTGTTTCTTAAAGAATATTGGGTGGCCATCAACTCATCATTGAGCTTGTAAATATCCTCATCATCCTTCAAGGATTATCCATGCAACATATGAACAAGCTCATGCAAATAATCTCTGTCAGAAAGCAAATATGAAAAATTACCTTGGATTGCAGACATTGCTTTCTGAGTCTTCTCCATGGATTCAAGGAAAGATGAATCTTTCAATGAAGCATGTATCCAACAATACTGTGACATTGAAACATGTGTGTCATGTAGAATGTGTAAGGCCTCCTTAATATTTATTTCATTCATCTTCAAGGGCCATGCAAGGAAATGAGGTTCTTGAGGATGAACCTCCTCTTCTTCTTCAGTGAGGTCAACTTCACAATGTGGTTCAAGTGATGGCTGAAAATTTGACTCTGGAATAACTTCTGCTAATACAAGCTCTTCATATTCATGCTCAAGGGAACTTGTTCTTGCAAAAACCTCATCAAGTGGTATCTCTATGTCACCAACATAGAGAGATGGACATCCATCAGTAGATGTCTCCTCAAAACTTAGGCACCCATCAGTAGGTACTGTTGAGCTCCGGAACGATCTTTTATAATGATGTTATTTGCATTAATTTCCCATCCTATCTACCATAATTTAGTAAATCTATGTTCGATGAGGCTATCTTTACTTTATTTTATTAATGAAAATCCTTAAACGTAAATAAATCCTGACCTACTTCTTTTTTATGTATTATGGTCCATACAACCCTCATTTCGGTACTTCATTTGACCTTTCATTCAGCCCTTCTTCCGGTCATGAGTTCCGCACTAAGTTTGATTGCATGTTTCTTATTGAGTTATTGGTTTGATTTATCTTCATCTTCTACTTCTCGTTGGTCCTGCATGTGAAAATCAAAACCAAGATTAAAACAAATAAAAATTAATGGAATGTTAAAAAAAGATTATTATTAATCTTTTTAAAACAAAATTTGTTTAAATCTAAAATAAAAGGAAATTAGTATAAAACAAATTTGAAAACATCCATAAAATAAAATTTAAAGTGGAAATGTATTAAAGTATGGCAATTACATGTTAAAAACCCATGTCCGTTGACTTTCCACTTAAAACATAAAACCATTTATAAATGTCATTTCATGTTTCATTTTATAATCATATTACCATTTCATATTTGTCTTAAACTAACGGACTTTCTCTTATGTGCAGGTCGTGAAGCAATGCATGCATGGAGAATTAATGCACGAGAATATTTTGGCTCATACTCATGTGAAGAATAGATGACGTTGTATTCAATGGATTAAGGCATGATTCACCAACAATTCCAGGAATCCAGGAACACATCAAGCCAACACATCAGTCAATAAACAACCCAGCGGAAATTCAACCCATAAATTGGACTTATGAACTGATTTCAATTACAGGTCACTCGAACGCCCATCCGGACGCCCATACAAACCGTCATTCTCATCCGGACGCCCATTCAGACCGTCATTCTCATCCGGATGCCCATTCGGACCTTCATTCATTCAAAGATTCTTCCCATAAAACATGTTTTTAATAGACAACATAATTTTGGGTTGGATTTGCGGGCAAACAGAGGCGAAACTGAAAATTCCAGCACATGGGTTTTGTGAAAAATAGGCCCATTTAGGTCCTCGAAAGGAATTTTGTGGAAATTCAAAGTCATTTGGGAGCAATTCGTGGTTCCTTGAAACGGACTTGCCCAGAAAAAAGTCAAAACGTGGTTGGCCATTTTTTATGAGTTTGTTCCTGTTTTGATGGGTCGTTTCTGTAGCAGTAAAGACCTTCTATTTTTAGAGAGGTTGACCACTAAAAGGGTCGACCTGCTCTCCTTTGTAAAAAACTATATAAACACGCCCAGGGTTGTGAAGAATGAACATAAAACATTTTTTTGTAAATTTTGTTTCTAATATAATAAAAAAGCTCTGCTCGGCTGTTAGTTTCGTTTTTAGATTAGCGTAGACATCCTTTGTTTTTTAGAAGGGCCCCTCAACAACCAGAGGTTTCATTTGTGCATATTCAACAATTTATTTTTATTTGTAGATAAGTAATTGTGATTTCCAGTGTGTATAATTTTGTTTTCCTGTAGGTGATGGTTAATTGTTCATAAACTGTAATTTTTGTTGTTTATATGTAATTTACATTTCCAAAATTTAAATGACCGGTCATGCGTACCTCCTTTCAGCTTGTCTTTTAGTTTTTCATTTGCATTTAGATAGAATTCGAATTATTTCAGTATTTCAATCTTAGTTTATAATCAAATTTAGTTCTGTTAATTTTACTATGGTTGTATAATTTTACTACAGTTATGTGATTTCCAGTGTGTATAATTTTGTTTTCCTATAGGTGATGGTTAATTGTTCATAAACTGTAATTTTTGTTGTTTATATGTAATTTACATTTCCAGAATTTAAATGACCGGTCATGCATACCTCCTTTCAGCTTGTCTTTTAGTTTTTCATTTGCATTTAGATAGAATTCAAATTATTTCAGTATTTCAAGCTTAGTTTATAATCAAATTTAGTTCTGTTAATTTTACTATAGTTGTAGTTAGATTTATTTACATTTTAACTCTGTTTTACTAAGCAATAAGAAATCGTTTTCTCATTTTGAATGCAAAGTAGTGTAGTTGCTTCTTGGTTTTTGGTTTAAATAGCTTATTTGCTTTCATGCTTGAACTATAAAGTAGGATGTATAAACCCAACTGGTGTTAGAATCATTTAGCTTGTTTTTATTCATAGATTGTATAATTTTCATCATTCAACCTGTCATTCAGTTTGTCATTCAGACTGCCATTTGAACTTTAATATTTTATGCTTGTATTTTTATGGTTAATTAGGGTTTAATTTCTTGAATTTGGAATTGCATTTACCTCCTGTAGTTGGCCAGCACTTATATTTACAGTCAGAGTCTTATTTTGAATAGCATAATGTTATCATAGAATTGATTTAAACTCCATTTTCATTTTAGTCCTTTTTCCTTTTTTAACTAAAAGAACCTTCAACACTCATTTCCAATTTGCATTTGAATTTACAGTCAATACTTCTTCTCTGTTTTTATAGCATGTTATTGCTAATTCCATTCTTAGCTTAGCTCAGTTCATTTCTGCAAATAGAAGTTGATTTTTACTTCAAGCTTAGTAATCTCATTTGGATTTCAAAAATATCATAATCTCAAGTTAATTGTTATGCATTTTCAATTGACACTAGTACAAAATGAGAGATAAATGACCAAAAAAACGGCCAAAATCCGCATATAAATGACCATTTTTGAGTTGGTGAACACTGGTAGCAAATATGTGGCCATATTTAGCTTGGTCATTTATAGCTTATGTTGTGGTCATATATTTGGTCATTAATTTTCACAATTAATGACCACATTTTTTGTCACGTGATAAATGACCACTAATTTGCTACTAGCGATCTCCAACTCAAAAGTGGTCATTTATATGCATATTTTGGTCACTTATCTCTCATGTTGTACTAGTGGTCGTTTATATACAAATTTTGGTCTTTTTTTAGTCATTTATCTATTTTTACTGGTTTCAGAATATATATAGGGAACAGAGGAATCGAACCACCAACCTCCTTCCTATAAGGCAGGTGCTCTGCCATTGAGATAGCACCCTTAAATAGAATTCCTTGTGGATTGATATGAGAATAAAATTTCCAACTAAAGAAATGCCCATAGCCATGATGAAAAATGCCTGCCAGCATAAGGAAGCATGGTTTAGCTGAACCATATAATGAAGAGTTGCGTATTGGGGTAGGTTTAGCTGAACCATATAATGAAGCATGGTGTGTTGTTCAATACTATGAAGCCAGTGGCACTATTCTTAGACTGTTGTTGGAGCACCTGTCCCCCAATAGTGAGCATCAGGGAAGAACACTAATTTTCTGAAACATGGGGGAAGTCAAGATACTTTTGGATGCTGGAGCTAATGCTGATTTTTGTGTACGAATGAAGAATGGACATCAATTATGCCCCCTACACATGGAAACTAGAATGGGTTGTCTTACTATTTTGAAGCAGATGATAGTGCATGGATGTGATTTGAATGCGATGACTGAGAGAGGAGAAACTGCACTTATGTTGTCTGTAAAGGCTAATCACCAAGAATGCTTCAAGGAATTGTTATTTTCAGGAGCTGAATATGGAAAAAGTAAACATGGATGGGAAAAATGTAGTCAACATAGCAGAAGTAAACAATTGTGTTTCTTCTATTCGTCAAATTATTTCAGATGCAATAAAATCAGGGAAAACAATTTACTCCAGCAATCCCCAAGTGTTTTCTCCACTTCATTTTATGGCCAGATTTGGTGATTCTCTGGTCCTTCAGAAACTTTTACAACAGTCACGACTTAATTTGAATGAGCAGGATATGCATGGTTTTTCTGCTGCAATGATAGCTGCAAAAGAGGGTCACGTTGAGGCTTTCAAAGTGCTTATATTTGCTGGAGCTGATTTGAAGTTGAAGAATAAGAAGGGTGAAACAACAGTTAGTTTATCCCAAGCCCATGGAAAACGAGAACTTTTTGAAACTGTTATGTTGGATGCCACTCTAGCGTATGGCTTAAAAGGAGAGGAATTCAAAGCTCTGCATTATGCTTCACAGAAAGGGGATCTGGAGGTTATAGGGAAACTTATGAAAAGAGGATATGCAGTCAATACCCTTGACAAGGATGGTTACACTCCATTAATGCTTGCTGCAAAACAAGGTCAAGCAGATGCTGACTGTAGTCTTGTAAACCAGAAAGGCGAAACAAGATTGTTGCTTTCCAGGAGAAATAGTTTATCAAAAATTGCAGCGGGTGCTATATTGGACCATCTTTCAAAGAAGTTGGTTCTTGCTGGTGATCAGCTCTGCAGGCATACAAAACGGGGTAAAGGTGATCCACATATTGGACCATCTTTTAAAATTAGCATGAGCTCTACAAAATTCAAATACACATAAAAGCATACCTTGATTGATGCTTTTGACTTTTCTGTAGTAGCATCAATGGGCAATTGATTCGTGGCCCACCCATCCTTCACCTTCAAGTAGTTATACATTACCACACCACAAAGAGCTGCATCCAAACAACAGTTTTCTAGCATAAGGCACACATTCATACAACATTACATTTTGAAATAGAATCATATACATTTGTACGACAGAAGCATGTATATTACCAATAGCATATCCAATTATGATGAGGCCTGTGATTGCTGACTCTGGAAATACTACTGGTGAAAGCGCAATCAATATCCAATCCTTTAGAACACCAACCACTCTAATAGTGACTGCTCTAGTTCTCCCAATTACAAGAAAAAAGGAGAAGTTTAGTTCCAATGCACAAAGAGCATTTGAGAAAAAAATAAAAAAATTGAACTACAACTGCTGAACCTCCATTACTAGTTGCTCCAACAAATACCAAAGGACAAAAAGAAATAGGAAACTGCAAAATACAAAGAAAAAGTTAAGATGATAGAGAGGACGAAACAATGTTAATTTAAGAAAAAAATTATAAGGAAAATAAACAGGATAACCATCTCAAGAGTTTTGTCATTTAGTATTGCATAGCAAACCCAAGACTGAAAAAGAGACAGAAAACCATTATGTAATGAATATTAGCTAAGCATGGAAACTGTTAACCTCCACCCATCATGGTAAACTGGAAAAATGGGAAGATGCATAAAGGTATATATCTAAGAAGCATTTAGCATAATGCTAAGCATGAGGATTAATTTCTTTGCATATTGATGATTTAAAATTTCTCTGTGTATGACAAATGAGTTTATTAAGGGTACATGGTTGACAAATTTAAATTATTAAGAATATGCAGAACTCAAAACAAACATGGGAATACTATGATTATGCACAAAGCTCAAGCTACGAAGCCTTGAGCACCTCTATGGACACACCAAATGTGCATGTCAAGGTAAATTTGCTAAGTTTGTTATACCTCTTTAAGGTTATCTGCAATTCTATCAACATCTTTTAAGAGTGATTTTCCAGACTGACGATAACTCTGTATGAAATCCAAGGACTATGAAATCTGTGATATGAGCATAGATAGACATCCCAAATAAACAAACAAATGATATCAAAGTCCAAAGCATAAAGACAGACGTTAGCAGTCACATAAGAAGGCAGAAAGAAACAACATCACAATATAATCAGATGAAACTTTATCACAATAGCAGATACTTTGATATCACTATTTTTTGTAAAAAGGTTAAAATTGAAAACGACAATCATGTGGTTCATAGATCATAGAATAAGATAAGCACGTCATATGCAATTCTTTGTTTTTAAAGAATATGTTTCCTTAATTGGCTATTTTAGATCATGCTATAAATTATAATAGCAGAACTTGAAAATCTTCATAATTGGATGGTCAGTGGAAAACACAATACCTACAAGGAGCTATGTAATACAAACTGGTGATTGGATTTAAGCTCAACCCCTTTTTTTGAAGGAGGACTTGAGTTAATACCAATTGAAGAGCTTCTGCAAAATGCCTGTAACTTGGTAAACCGTTCCAACTATGTTGAAATGAATCTCTCCATGTGAAGAAACAACAACTCCAATACTGACTACTAGCATATTGAGGAATAAATCACATCTCAGTTTGTCAGTACCACAGATAACAACCATCGGGAAGGTTTCAACTGGTACTGCAAAGGTGCATACTAAGGACTTTTAGAGATAATTTCATAACTTAATTTGATCTAAGAGAAATTGCAAAGGTAAATGAAAAAATCAAATTTTCAAAATAGAAAATATGCATTATTGGATACATACTCAGGGATTTTAGCATCTGAATGAAGGCCACTGAAATATGAAGATATGCAATATTGCCAAACCTGGAAATAGAAACAGATATAAGATCATAAACTATAGAAATGGATAGTACCATTTTATGACTGCCTGCCAAGCCACAGTCAGTGCCAACCTACCAAGCCTTCAGTTCCGATTAAGCCCCAATCAAAGTCCAAAGATGTAGATTACATACTAAACCTTGTCAACTCCCTTTGAAGCCTCCTCTACAGCTGCAACATAGCTTCTACTTTAAAGAGGAGGACATGAGAAAGGACTTGCACCTTTCTGCCCATCCTTACCACTAGACTTAACTCCAGTTTTTCATCTTTATGCCCATCATTGTTGATAACTACCTTCTTGGATCTTCCACTGACTTAATTTCAGGCTTTTATCTTTATGTTTATCATTACTGCTAACTAGCTTCTTGGATATTCAACAACTTAATTTCAGTCATTTATCTTTATGTTTATCATTACTGCTAACTAACTTCTTGGATCTTCAACAACTGAGCCTCTTCCCACTATGGGGAGATGTAAAACTGCTATATCTGAACTTGCATAAACAAATGTGAGACAGACTCCAATTGGGTAGAATGTTATTGTGTTGCCAAAATTTCCCAACATAATTAACCTCCATATTAGTACATGCACACCCAAGGAAGCCAACAAAATGCTAGATGCATGAACCAACTTAACACACAGAATAGTCAAAAGTAAAATGAACTAGCAACAAGTAAGAAAACTAGTCACTCTATGACAGGGGATTAAGATGACTTTAATGCAGTGCTCCACATGAATTTTGTGAGGATAGGTGGGAATATATCAGACAATAAATTCAGACTCATGTGACTACCTGCTACTCTTTTCAAAAGAATAGGCCCTCCTAATTGGAACAGGCCATGCTGATTGGAACAAGCTGATCATAGGCAATGGACAAAGAAAGCTACTGCAACCATCGTATATCCCACAAGAAGGACAGGAATGACCTTCACATGGAACTTTTGAGATGGTGGGTATTAAACTACACTACCTGTTTCACATGGCACTTCTAAGATGGTGGGTATCCCATTACCCTCATTCTATGTTATTAGATTGTCACTGAAACAATATGATTTTAAAAGGATTTTTTATTTTGAGATGGTGAAAGCTCGGGATTTAAATCCAACTCTGTTTATTAAGCATCGACGTTCTCATTCTAACGTGGGAGGTTCCATACTGGCCAAATTTAAAAAAGGATCATGATTTCATGGATCGTCTCACGATATTACTAAACACCTTTACAAAAGCAACCCAATTCAAAATGCAGAAAAAATTGAACTGGTAAGCCAGTTGTTGTATTGTAGTACAACTGAACCAATGTTTTATAAAATGGGCAGTAAACATATACATTATAATAAGAAATCACAACACATTACCAAAAGCACACAGGTGATCTACTCACTGAAAAGCATACCATCTGTTCCAGTTTTGACATTAAACATTGTATTTACAAAGAACAAGCAGCAAGGTTCCAAAAAGATGCACTATCAATGAAATTGTTTTTGGAATGGTATAGAAATGGGAGAATCCATCCAGTCAACTGAGAATATTGACCTCTATAAACAGTCAAATGACATTTGATCTTTATAAGACGGTTCTATAAAATCTCAGAGAAATTATCCATTGAAGCCATCAAATGCCCTCAGTAATTTCAATCAACTTGCTGCAGAGTTCATTTGCCCAAGGTGGTTTCCCGCTACAAAATATTTTGATCGAGTAATTCATTTTGCCATGATCATAATCACCACCATTGTCCTTCATTGTTGGTCCATGGTTGTTGCTTAGGGATCAGGTGAAGGCTTCTGTCTCCCCGAAGAAGAAAGGCCAAACGCTTATTGCTGTCGAAAACAACTCTGTCTGGTACAGGATAAAGCTTTTTCAATTACACTCCTAGGTCTCTGGCATCCCTTTTAGTAAGTAGTATGCATGTCATCTGAAGACATTCTAAATGGATCAGAACCATCCATATAGTATATGATATTGATTTATTGCATGAGCTTAACAACTACGTGCTTCATAAGTGACTGGAAGGGGCATTATGGCATGTCCTTGATGTGCATTCATCCAACCATTCGAAGGGAATCCGTGTGATAACATTGTCCCAACAGCCACTAAATCTCTGCACGAGACTGCTTGAAATACAAAAGTATCTGCCAGCTCCTGCAAGCTTGAATCCTCCTTAAAAAAAATGTATATGCTAAAATCAGATGTATCATTGATCCTAGGAACATCAGCTACCCCATAAGTAGTATTAATCAATGTCCGATCAGACACCGAACTTGTTTCCAAGAAAATCCGTTGAAGCTCACCATTAACAACGTTTTTGTCAGAACCTGAAGATGTGGTCGTCATGTTACTTGCTTCACTCTTTGTATAGCAATTTGATTGCTTGAAATCAACTTTTACATCAATAGAAGGTTCACTTCTAGCTTGAAGACACTGCTCAGGCACTCTAGCAACCTGTGCATCAAGATCTTCTCATTTTATTTCACTGGCCCTTAGCTGCTTTTGCTTCTCGGCTTCTTCTTCCATGATAAAAGTCATTATGTATGTGTAGGGCTTCTGCAATAATCTATACAACATCAAGGCCGACATACGAGCCTGATCTTTAATAGCATCAATATCTCTTTCATCCACAAATTCGCATCGATCAACAAAATGAGAAGCTTTATCAGGCCTATGCCTTAGGCAAAGTAATAGATGTGCACGTTTGACATCTGCCCTTCTGCAACCTCTTCTCAAACCAATAAGAGTGTAATAATCAATTGTATAAGGACTTGATAGCCTTTGCTTGATAGTAAGAATCTTAGAATTAAAAAATTGAAGGTTTCCATGGACATCTCTATAATTCAGTTTTTGATGCTTCCAAACAGGTCCTGGAAACTTATGTTGGTGAAGAATGGACTCATAAAGCAGTCTTAGATTTTCTAGATCTTGCATGTACTCGGAGAAGCATCTTGTAGTTTCAAATAGGGTGGCCCGTGTGGTTAAAGCTTCAATGCGAGAAGGATCTAATGCAAGTGTCCTATTGCAATTAGCTATTGAATCAGTCACTCGTCCCGCAGATTGATAAGTTGTTGCTTGGAACATATAGAATTATGCTATAAATCCTTGAGGGGTGCCTCTTATTCCATCAATTATTTTTGAAAAATGCCTTGCTGACTCTAAGAAGAGGCCAGCATCTAGTGCAGCCACAACAGCTTCTTTTCTCCTCAGTAAAAATTTAATATTTCCAAGCAAATGGCTAACAATTTATGATTCTGAAGCAAAATTCTTAGCGCAAAAGCTATCATCATTGCGACATGTGCTTTCTCTTCTAAAGGTGGTAGAAGCAACTCTTTTTCCACTTTGGAGCAAAACCAATGCATCCTCCATCATACCTAAATGGCAACAAGCTTGTCCGAGAACCAAATATCTCCATTCTTCCTTCTCACATCGCCTAGACAACCTAGCTAAAAGCTTAATATTCAGTTCGGAGACCGAAAAACATTTGAGAACGACATTGGCCCTGAGTATGTTATTCTCTTCATAGCTCGGAAGAAGCTTCACTTGATCTCTTGACATCTCTTTCGACACAAGTGGGATTTCAGATGGGACTATCTCCCTAAATCTCAGGCTTGGGATATATTCTTGCAGCATATTTGCCACATCTTTGATTTCCTAAGATATAGTAATGCCCTTGCCTTCAGTTCCAAAGCCTTCTCCCATATTGGGCATAAATCAAGTGCAACATCGAGCAGATTAAGTGCCGAGTAGATCTTAGTTTGTTCTTGACTTCCGAGTAAAGCCCGAGCATTGCTCAAATGTTTTTCAGCAAGTTGCACCAATCAAAATTATAATCAGCATCCTATATTATCATATATTAAAAGAAAGACATTCCGCAAGTACTCTGCATTAATAAAAAAATTAAACTGGCAAGGTCATGGAAACAAACACATCTCAAATGCTTCAAACAGAAATTTTGCATTTTCAGAATGCATCTAAAAGGGATTTTGCATTGTGGTATGGCGTATAAATTAAGATTAATGCACCCAATTGCTTCATAGGTCGTTTTGCATATGACAGTTAGGGAAAACATCTAGCGATTAATGTTTCAAAATCCACAAAATTTGCATTTGTTTGTTTGCTCGCAAATACCTATAAATGCAACTTCAAATAAAACCAATAAGCATTCTGCATTTATCAATATTCGAAGTTACAAATGAGCATTAGATCCCAGGCCGTTTATGCATTGGCAATATGGGAATACATGTATTGATAATTAGATGTGAGAAATAATGTCATGAATACAAAGGGTATACCTGAAACACACAAACTGCCATAGCCAAGCACCAATAAGCTGAAAATTCCTAAAAAAAGATCAATGGCCTGTTGAAAAGGGGCATGTCGTTGAATGTGAGATTGAAATTGTAGTGACATCCAAATGCATGATTCCTTTGATTAAAATGGATTCGATTCCATTATCTACTTCGGAAGAGTAGCTTGTAAACTTTGCAATCTAAAGTCCAAGACGATGTTACCGATTTAGTTCCATGGCATATAGTGCCAGATTAAACACTTAATGAGAAATACCGTGTTGAAATCTCGTCTAAACTCCAATCTAGGTGACGGCCATCCCGTTAGACCTCCTTAAAAGACTCAGTTTCCACCAGAGACCTTTCATACAGCAAAGAGAACAACAATAAGGGTTTACTGCTTACCCCATATCGAACTTCGCCGGTTACGTAGGTAGAAGACCATGGTAATCCTGTCATCATGAAAGAAGGATTTCATAAGTTATCTTGTGTATACATTGTATCCTGTTCGAAGCAGTTAAATAAAGAAAAGAATAATATAATTATGATACCTTATTCAAACCTGGAGGCAGGCCACCGCATGGATCAACTGAACTAGTTTTCTTGTACAGTAAAAATAACTCCCTTACCATTGTGTTCCCATCCTTAGAGAATTTTTTTTTTTTTAGGCGGACATGAAAAAGAACAGTGGAACCCTGGAGCAAACGAGAAACCCTTGATCGAGACTCTGAGGGCCAAATGAACCTTCTCGGCCAACTCAGGTCTTTTAATCCTTGTCAGTATTGTTGATATCGAGAGGTACTGCCTACTCAATGACTTTTGTGGCAGATACTATATGAGAAGACCTCCTTACTTTTCGAAAGGGAAAAATAGTACTGTCATGTCCGTAGTGTTTTCATTACCACTGAAATGCTAGTGACTGGACTCTCAAGGTTTCACATCGAATGTATGGTGCATAAGGACCTTTGAAGACTTTGAAATACCCCGACGAGATGTTTTCTACAAAGTTCTTTAGTATGCTTAAAACCTTGGTAACAATGTAGTATGCTTCTGTACTTTAAATGTATGGATGGAGCACCATGGTTCATAACGTTATTTTGTTTACATAGAGACCCCGAATTCCTTAAACAATCATGTTATACCTAGGATAAGCTTGGGTTGTGTGGTATTTACCACTCCTTTAGATAAATGAGGGGAGAAATTTGGAAGCTCCACACGGGTAGTATTGTAGCCCAAGTATGGAAGCCACACCTGTCATCACACAAGAGTGGAGTATTAGCCAAAGCTAAGTAAGAAGTAAACCATTAAAACAATCCTCTTTGTTGTAGAAAGAATTCTAGTAAGTAGTTTGTCCACAGGCCTTTTTCGTAGGATTGAAGGACAAAAGGTGAAATGAATTGAGTTTTGGTGATAGATATCTTGTTGTTGTAAATTAGTATTATAATATCTGTTTGAGAAAATATTATCTCTTTAATTCTTTTAGATTGTGGAAATTGCTAGGGTTATTTGGAGATCAGAGAAAGATAGATGTCGTTGGGGAAAATGCTGGAAAAAAAAAGTTTGTAGTAAATTGGGGTATTTGACAGGAACCCCTTTGGTACACAGAGGTCAACAGTTTGAACCCCGGGCTTTGTACCCTGAGTCGGAAAAATATCAATCGGAGATGAATGCTTGACGAGCTCTTTTATTCTTTTTTAATTAAATTGAAATGAAAAGTTGTTCATAAATTATCAACCTAGGGCCACAAAGGCTTATGAGCTACCAAGCAAAATATATGCCAGACACTGCAACTTGGAAGATCTTAACACAGAGAAGATTAATGAATTACTGAATCAAAATTAGGATGCAATCTTTTGGTGAATGGACTCCTAGGAAATTGCTAACTACAGAAAGGATCTTGCAATCTAATGAAAGCATCTAACTATCACTTCGAGAAATGTTCTGCTATGATATCCTGCTATACTACAGAAAGTAATTACTACCAACAACACTCTGTCAAATTACAGAAAGCAAATTAATTTCCAATTCTAAACTAACAAAATGAGAAATTCCTAATGGAGATAATTCAATGAATCACAACTGTAATGGAGAATTTAAATAACTAATCGAATTCCACAATTAGCCTCTACCCCTACGGTATTTGCATAACAGGAAATACTGGAATCTCTTTATCCCGCTACCTCGTGTCCTCCTGAACAAATTCGTCCATCGTTTTTCTTTATTCTGCGGTTCTTCTGTATTCTGCAACCCCCGTTGATTCTCTGGGTGTCTACTGGTACTTTCGGACATGATAAATACCTCCTGTTCTTCCTCCAATTCCTTGTTCTGGCCAGTCAATTTATTTCGGTCTTGTCACTCTCCCCTAGCCTTTGATCGTGTCCGGGTATGGGGTCCTTCTATCAAACAAGTTGGGGTTTCAACTTGAAGGCTTCTCATTGGGACCGCATGAACTGGTTTTTCCCATTGGCTTCCTCGGGTAATTTCCAATGCTTTCTTCTTTTTCTTTCTTGTCTTCCCAGTGCTCGAGGGTATGCCCACGAATGATTCCCATGTATGGTTTTGTTTCTATAGGGCATCCTCCACTAATAATCTAATCAACCCATGATATGCTAGACTTGTCTCTGGATTATTACTGCCCTTAACCATTTTTCTCATTAATTCCAGGGACTTCCATAGAAAATATGGCATATTGATGTATTTCTGGTGTCTTAAGTGGTTCAAAATTTTAAAATGATAAGCAAAAATCAAACTGAACCGAACTTCGCATGTGATGAATTTGATTACGCAGAGTGCCACCTCGCCCCATGGGACTGGTAATGAAGCCCGCTTCGTCCCTTTTTCTGTTCCTTGCAGCAGTTCCCCAGGTTCCAAAAATGTGTCGATAAGAGGCTTTATTGACACACGCCTTTCAAACCATTTTTCCCCTATCTGAGGTAATCTGGATACCCTTGCGATTGTGAGCTCATCCGCTGGGATTTTCAATCCTCGTACTTCTGCAATTTCCCCTTCATAACTGAGCGCAAATTCCATTGCGATCCCAGCATCTCCTTTCTTCATTTTGTCAAAATACTCCAGCCATCCTGCCTGCTGAAAAACTGTTTTGACCTCTTTGTTTCCATAGACCATCTCTGTGCTTTCAGGTTCACTCCGGATTTCCCCCTTCATTGTGTTTCGATTCTTGTTTCTCCCCAAATGCTTACAGTGTTTCAAGTTCCTGTCGGTTTTCCGGAGAAAAAATGGACTTAAGTTATACGAAGGTGGGTTATCAATACTGGTCTGGCTGAGAGCTCGTAGGTGGTGGGATTATTGGACAATAGTTGGTTTGACAGAATTTTAAAGGCAACCCAATTTCTCGCCCCCAACTAACTCGGCACATGACCCCGTGTGGAACAACTAGCATGATAAATCATGATCCGTCCTTCTGTACTTATTAAAAGAGAATGAAGGATGGTTATGTACCCGCCTTACCTGAGAAGGGATGCGTGGAGTTCAATTTCTGGTTGGTTGTGATAATTTCATTAAGTGACGAGAAGGATAGAAGGTTCTCCACTTCCTGCACTGATGATTGTAAGGAGCTGCAATCATCCCTCCTTGAGACGGACGAGCTGCAATGATATTCCTGGTAACAAGTCCTGTCAAATGGGATTTGATATGACTCGGGTTAGTTGCTGAGCGGGATCTGTAATGCTGCAGATCAAGTGCTGAGTGATCCTCTTTCATTTGCTGGTGACGTCAAATGATGATGGGCCGTACAGGTAAGCGAGATGCCGCCATGTGGGTCTGATGTGGAAGGTGGCCGAGAATGTGACCGTTGAATTGCTAGGGAAATCGGAAAAGGAGCCGGTACCTTGTTGTGAAATGATTCCGTGATGCTGCAGAATGTTATGGGAAATGGATAAGGGTTCTATAATGGAGCGGAAAGGGATTTCGATAATGGAGCGGAAAAGGTTTCGGTAGTGGAGCAGAACATGTTCCATAATGGAGCGGAAAGAGGTTCTGTAATAGAGTATAACATGTTCCGTAATGGAGCGGAAAGAGGTTCTGTGATGGAGCAGAAAAGGTTTCGGTAGTGGAGCAGAACATGTTCTGTAATGAAGCGGAAAGAGGTTCTGTAATAGAGCAGAACATGTTCCGTAATGGAGCGGAAAGAGGTTCTGTGATGGAGCAGAAAAAGTTTCGATAATAGAGCAGAACATGTTCCGTAATGGAGCGGAAAGAGGTTATGTGATGGAGCAGAAAGAGGTTCTGTAATGAAGCGGAACAAGTTCCGTAATAAAGCGGAAAAGGTTCTGTAATGAAGCGGAAAAAGGTTCTGTAATGAGTAGTTTATCCCAGAAAGCAGGGCCATCCATAAGCGAGCAGGAGAAGGATGGAATAAAGAAGGGAAACTAGGATAGAATGTCCCTGCACAAATAAACAGATAGACTTATTAGAATCAAAAATTTTATTTTATTATTTTTATTTTATTTTTTTAGGCTGCGTCCAAGTAGGATTTTCACAGTCCATTTTTTTTTCTTTTTTTCTTTTTTTTTAAGGGCTGCGTCCCAGAAGGATTTTTGCAGTCCATTTTTTTTAATTCTTCAGAGATTGAACTAGTGATCTGGAAATCATTGGTACACCAGCAGGAAACAATATTGTGGATGAACGCCTCTTTGGACAATGGTTTCTTACATGGCCTTAGTCTATGACCATTGGCCATAAGAAACGTACCTTCACCATCAATGGTTCTGAGTCGTACTGTACCATTATCAAAAACTGTTTCAATCTCATATGGTCCCAACCAACGAGTGTGAAGTTTCCCTTTGAACTTTTTGAATCTGGAGTCGTAGAGAAGAGCCCGGTCACCCTCTTGAAAATACTTAGTTTTGATGAATTCATCATGCCACTTAGTTCATTGTTGTTGCACAATGGCTGTACGTTCTATGGAAGCCAGTCGCAATTCATCAATTTCATTAAGCTGCTGTAGGCGAGTATGTTGGGCCTGTGATAAATCCATGCCTAATTGAAATGCAGTTCTTAATGTCTTAATCTCCACTTCTATTGGTAGGGTGACTTGCTTGCCATAAACTAATTGATAAGGACTCAAACCTGTTGTTCTTCTCCATGATGTTCTGTAGGCCCATAAGGCTTCAAGAATCCTATCAGCCCAGTCCCTTTGATAAAGTTGGACAGTCTTTGTGAGCACAGATTCCAGAATTATGTTTGTGCCTTCCACTTTCCCGTTGGCCTGAGGGTGATACGGTGAGGTTACCCTATGCTTGATATGGTATTTTGTTGTGAGAGCTTTGATAAGTTTAGATGTGAATTGAGAGCCTCCATCAATAACAATCTCCCTCGGAACTCCAAACCTGGTGAAAATATCTGCATATAGAAAGTTTGATATTGCCTACTCTGTTGCCCTTGGAAGTGCCTTTGCCTCCACCCATTTTAGTTACATAATCTGTGCATACTAAAATGTATGAGTTCTGCCTGGATGGAGGTTTGATAGGGCCAACAAAATCTAATGCCCACTTCTCAAATGGTTCTATCACAAGCTGAGTTTGAAGTGGCATTTCATTGGACTGAAGTGGCTACCCCATCCTTTGGAGACTATCACAACTCTGGACATATTCTCGGGCATATTTGAATATTGTGGGCCAGTAATATCCCAGTTGTAAAATCTTATGGGCTGTTCGTTTATCAGAAAAGTGTCCTCCACATGGACCATCATGATAGGTTCTCAGGATTGGATAGATTTCATCTTCACGAACACATCGACGGATCACCAATTCTGGTCCTATATAAAACAAATAGCCATCAATCCATGAAAATCTGCTGCTACGTTGCACAATCCTTTTCTTTTCTTTTGATGTCATATGCCCCGGAAGTCTTCCTGCAACCAAATAATTTGCTACATCTGCAAACCAAGGAACATTAGTAGAAATAGCAAACAAATGTTCGTCTGGAAAAGCATCATCCACTGGTTGAGATTCTTCACCAGTAGTTATTCTTGAAAGAAAATCAACAACCACATTAGTTTTACCAGGTCTGTCCATTATTGAAATGTCAAATTCTTGTAGCAACAAAAGCCACCTAGTGACTCTGCCATTTGTGATGGATTTATTCATGAGATATTTAATAGTAGAGTGGTCGGTGTGGACAATTACTAGGTATCCTGTAATGTAATGGCAAAATTTATTAATGGCATAAATGACAACCAGGAACTCTTTCTCAGTCACAGTATAATTAAGTTCAGCAGCAGTCAGATTTTTACTAATAAAATATATGGCATAGGGTTTCTGATCTTCCTGCTGGCCTAGGACTCCTCCTATGGTAGTATCAGAGGCATCTGTAGAAATTAGGAAGGTTAAAGACCAATTTGGTCCTAGTAGGATAGGTGCGGTAGAGACTTTCTGTTTTAAAGTTTCCCAGGCTAATTGGCAATCCTTCGTCCATTCGAATTGTTTATTTTTTGACATAAGCAGAAATAAGGGACTAGCAATCTTTGAAATTTTTTGAACAAATATTCTATAATAACCTACATATCCAATAAAACTGCGTACCTCTTTTTGTGTGGATGGAACTGATAAATTACTGATTACCTAGATTTTTGCTGGGTCTACTTTAATGCCCTCGGGAGATATAAGATGACCCAAAACAACACCTTGAGTAAGCATCATTATGCATTTCTCACTACTAAGACAGAGGTTCACCTCTTTACATCACGTAAGTACTTTGTCCAAATTATTCAAAGCTGCTGCAAAATATTCACCATGGGAGGTAAAATCATCCATAAAAACTTCCATAGTGTCATGAATAAGATCAGAAAAGATACTGAGAACAACCCGTTGAAAAGTGGCAGGGTCATTGCATAATCCGAAAGGTAACACTCGGTATGCAAAGGTACCCCATGGGCATGTGAATGTTGTTTTTTCTTGGTCCTCCTGTGCTATCTTGATCTGGTTATACCCACTGAAACCGTCTAGAAAAGAAAAATACTTTCTTCCTGCTAGTGTGTCCAACACCTGATCGATGAAGGGTAACGGAAAATGGTCCTTATGCGTGGCTTTGTTTAATTCCCTGTAATCAACGCAAATACGCCACTTCCCGTTCTTCTTAGGAACCATGACTAGTGGAGACACCCACTTGCTATCAGAAATGGGATAAATAAAATTTGCAGCCAGCAACTTATGTAGTTCCTCTTTGACCACCTCTCTGAGTGCCAGATTCATCCTGCATTGGGGTTACCTGATGGGTCTAGAATCCTCCTTAGTATATATATAGTGTGTGCACATGTCAGGGTGTAGACCTTTCATGTCACTATAATCCTAGGCATATGCAGACTTATGTTTCTTTAACACTGCGGTCAGCTGTTCTGTTTCCTGCTTCGACAATGTAGAGCTAATATTCAGGAGCTTTCCAGGTTCAATTTCCACTTCCATAATTGCAGACTCCCCATCAGGCATAGCAGTATTATTAGATGAACTTGGAATGCTTTCAATTTGTTGAGTAGCGCAAACTGTACTAAACAACTCCACAAAGTCTCCCGAGGGATTAGAAGAAATGAATTGACTGAGCAGATCATCCTCAGTTAATTGTTTTGCTGCCAGCATTTGTTCGATCATGTACAGCTCTAGGGTTTCATCTGCTTGCTCAATTTGCTCTTCATCTAGCCAAACAGGGAGTTCAGGTTGTATTATTGGCTTCGCAAGCGGATATAAAGTGACTTCCTTAACAGCATGGCCATGAGATATGCGCATGTTTCCTGACCGGCAGCTAATATAAGCATCTGCCATGGCCAACCATGGTTGCCCCAAAATTAGGGGATAGCCTCCCAAATTTGATTTGATTTGTAGAACCATGAATTCCACTGGGTACTCCCATGAGTCGAATGAAATAACAAGATCTTCTATAATGCCCTCTGGTTTTACAGGAGATTGGTCAGCCAACTGTAAAATAGTAGAAGTTTGCCTGAGGTTTGTAATGCCCAATCTGTCCATTGTTCTTTTAGTCATGACATTAATAGCTGCTCCCAAATGTATCAGTGTATTAGAGAGAGAAATGCCATTGATTTGCACTCTAACAACAGGACTACCAGGGTCAGAGTACTTAGCAGTAAGGGTGTTACCCATCATCAATTCAGCCAAATCACCTATCACATGGACTGTTGGGGGGTCTTTTCTTTTCCTGCCTGGTTTTTTCAAACATAATTCTCTGACGAATTTGGAGTAAATGGGAATGTCTTTGATAGCTTGGAATAGTGGAATTTTTACGCAGACATTTCGCAATTCTCCAAGGAGATCAAATTCTGACTGTGGCATCAACTTATCTATATCTAAGCATTCGGGATATGGTGGTAATTTTTTTTGCTCTATTGGAGGTGATTTCCTGGGTGGGATGGGTTGGAAATTGTCTTCGGATCGCACTGGTATCTCTTTGAATTGGTCTGGTAAGTTTCCTGGTGTTTCTTCCTCTTCCTCCCCTGAAATTATAGGAGAGGTGGTTTTATTAATTTTCCTGCCAAAGCGTAATTGAATGTCGTGGAAATCCAACGTGGAGATGGAGTAGGCTGGATAATTGGGTATTTCAACAGTCATTATAGGTTGTCCAACCTTATTATTAGGGTTAGGAGCGGGTTGTGCAGGGAGGAGTGGTTTTGGAGGTGGATTGTTCAATGGCAAGGTTAACTGAGGTTGTAGAAGGGGTTGCATTAATGGTTGTACTGGTGCAAATGGGAATTGAGGATTATGTAATTGCGGGGCTAAATGCTGAATCTGTTGATTATTCCCAAAATTTGAATTCCTCCAATTTGATTGCCAAGGGTTACTTTGGGGATAGGAACATGCCCAAGTTTGTTGAGGCAAAGGTGGGTACCAAGGATGAGATTTTTGTTGGACTTGTGGAGCTTGTGGAAATTGCGACTGATGTAATTGAGCATTATTCCAATAAGGATTAAATGATTGCATGGGGTCTAGTACTGTACCTAAAGATCGAGGTTTCCATGGACGTTTTTGAGATATAAAACAGACCGGTTTTGCATCCGTTCCTGCTTCTTCATATATAGCCTTGAGCCCTGGCAGCGAAGGACATTCTTTTGTAGGGTGCTCCAGATCGCATAGAAGGCAGATCTCCACTTTGTCCAATGGACAACTTTTGAGGGGATGTCTCTTTCTGCATTTAGGACAGAAGATAGCCAAAGCTCGATCCTCCTCCTCTTGCCTTTTCTTTGCTTGAAGTGTGTCTAACTTCGAACTCAGGGAAATAAGTATTTTCGGTCTTGAAATCCTCCAGGAGGTTCCCAATCTCCACCCTTGAAACTCCTTCTCTTAAGGTCTTCCTGGTTCTGTTTACTGTATCCTGAATTCCTCTTCCTGATCTGAAGGCATTCCTCGAATACCTTCTGCAGATGTCACATATTTCTACATATTTTAGTAGGGATACATCCCCTGCACCCATCAAATTCAACGGATCAATGCAATCATCTCTAATCCCTTGTAAGAGAAGAATCTTCAATGTATCATCATTCAACCCATTCTATCTTGATCTTTGCAAATTATATTGAAATCTCTCCACATAGTCTTCTAAATTCTCGTCCTCCTGCTGGGTCATCTTAAAAATGGCTTCCTTCCGGTCCTTGTCCTTGCAATATTCTTGATATTTATCCGAAAAAGCTTTCTTCATTTGAGCCCAAGTCGTTATACTGTCCCCTCCTAGGCCCATGAACCACCTCAGAGCTTGGCTTTTCAAAGTGGCTGGAAAAAGTTTGAGCTTCTGGTGATCTGTAACATAGTCATAGCTCCTACATAGGACATCAAATTCAAATAGGAACATATCCGGGTCTTCACTTGCCATACCATGAAAGTTGAGCAATGCCGAATGTGGAATTTTCTTCATCTGATTTGTAAGTGTAGATCTGGAATTTCGGATTGGGAATCCGAACGTAACCGTTCCCGTACTAGATTCTCCATTTGTATTTCCTCGGTCTGTCTCTTCCCCACGGGGAATGTGTTCTCCCTCGCCATCCATACCCACCATTATATCTTCTAAATTAGCTGACCCGGTGGACAACGGGGATTCAACAACCAATTGTTCCTCACCTCCTTGATTGTTAACACTGAGTTGTTCAGGAAACCCTTCTTTTTGAACCAACTCTTTTTCTGGAACGAATTCTGCCTTAGAACTGCCGAGAGAAGGTGACCTTCCCTGAACACGTCCTCTTATTAAACTTCCTGCACGGTTAGTACCTGGGGGGGTATCATATGCATATACCAGTCTACCTGTACTATCTCTTACTCTACGCATGAATACTTTGCATGTTCCAGGATCACAGGGACTTGCAGAAGGAAATATTCTGAATGAATATGTCGGTGCGTCTTACTTGACCCTCCTCTGAAATCACACCAGACTATTTCCAAAAAAATTGTCACACACCATCCACTCAAAAGGAAAGAAGAAAATAAATCACAACTGGAACCAAAATAATCAATCAAACTACAATGTCCTTGGCGGCTCCCCGTCAACGGCGCCAAAATGACGAGCTCTTTTATTCTTTTTTAATTAAATTGAAATGAAAAGTTGTTCATAAATTATAAACCTAGGGCCACAAAGGATTATGAGCTACCAAGCAAAATATATGCTAGACACTGCAACTTGGAAGATCTCAACACAGAGAAGATTAATGAATTACTGAATCAAAATTAGGATGCAATCTTTTGGTGAATGGACTCCTAGGAAATTGCTAACTACAGAAAGGATCTTGCAATCTAATGAAAGCATCTAACTATCACTTCGAGAAATGTTCTACTATGATATCCTGCTATACTACAGAAAGTAATTACTACCAACAACACTCTGTCAAATTACAGAAAGCAAATTAATTTCCAATTCTAAATTAACAAACTGAGAAATTCCTAATGGAGATAATTCAATGAATCACAACTATAATGGAGAATTTAAATAACTAATTGAATTCCACAATCTGCCTCTACCCTTATGCACTCACAACAGAGCTCTAAAATAACCTAATGCGTCCATTCACTGCAGAAATAATACTAACTTGACATTCATCATTCACATGCTCCTCTGTAAATGATAATAAAAATAACTTTGTAATCCAATCGCTCCACTCATTAAAGGATTCACACTCAGCTATGATCAACACACAAATTCCGAATATCCAATAATTAATTCAATGAACATTGCATCAACAATTGAATTTATTAACTTAAACACTCACACATAAAGGGAAGAAATCCTACTTATAACAACACCTGTTACAGAAGGGGGCCCTGCCTCTGGCAACATGGGCT
This sequence comes from Larix kaempferi, assembly GCA_027924585.1. Classification (NCBI taxonomy): domain Eukaryota; kingdom Viridiplantae; phylum Streptophyta; class Pinopsida; order Pinales; family Pinaceae; genus Larix; species Larix kaempferi. Next base: position 9,675,138 of record BSBM01000264.1, read on the forward strand.
GAACATCCACTCAACCACACGAAATTGATCAACACATTCGAACCAGATAAACCAGAAATTCTTATAACATAAGTCGGATACAGTGTTCAATAGATCTTATGCAATTTGTGGCTAACCCTTTGAAGAGTCCCCCATGTCTTTTATACATCAACGCTTATGAGAAAATAGGAGAAATCGCATAGTTACAATAGGTTTCCAAAGAAATCCTATCTTCAGATCTTCAAAGAGATATTTCAGGGATATACATCATGGAAAGTGGAGATGATCCCAGGGATATCGGAGTGGTCAACTATGAGTCATCATGGACTCAAAATACTGAATTAAGTACAAAACCTCCAATTCCTGGATCGACTGCATCATCATCTGGACGGTAGATAGGTAACCAAAACAATGTAAGAAATACATCAATATTGATACCATAGTGTGGTAGCTCGAGACTGAAATGCCTATCCTCCAGCTCCCATAATCCTTCATTCTGTAACCTGTAGGGAGACTATTACTGAACCTGAAAACATCACTTCTTTAGTAGGCAATAATGGCAGCATAACTCTATCCAATCATAAGCAATTGACAAATAGCAAAGAGGACAAGATCAATCCTTACCAAGGCCAAAATGTGCAAAATGTAAGCAAGAGAGCCAATGATAATACAGGATTGTGTCAAAAGAGTCATAGAACAAGGTAAAATAAGGGAACAAAAAGGGTCATATGCACAACCCGTCAATGCTACTGCAAATGCAAACAATGTTTGAGGTCGGCTGCACCAGGGGCATCATCGGAGGCCTCACCATAACCAGAGAGGGTGCATGAAGAATCCCTAGGGTTTCGATGTAACCTAGGTTTCGATCAAGTTACAGGAAAAAATATTTACATTGCCATTGCACAAGTTAAGACCTTGGAGTTAAGTTAAGACATTAGAGGGATCAAATCTCTGGATGTGCAAACCTCTCCTTAAAATATTACTTTATATTGATCAAAATAATAACACATCCAAAAGTTAAATTAAATAAATTCTAACCACTATATTATAAAACTATTTGTGAGGTTTTTTTAGTGAAAAGTGGTTCCATGGTATAGTGGTCAGCAATCTACCCGTTGAATCCTGCGACCTGGGTTCAAAAGTTGGCCATAATATTAAATAATTATTACCATTCATGAGAAATTAATTATAACACCATTTCCATTGAATGGTTTGCTGTGGAAATAGGTTTTCCCTCTTGACGGTTGTGGAAGGAATATATAACCCCACAAGATATGCCTTGATAGCCTCCTGCAACGCTAGAAGGCCATGGCTATGCAAACACAAATCTGTCAGAAACAACAACATATTGCAAAATATTTAGAGGGTAAAAGTTTAAAAAATAAACATGTCAAAAAAACATAAAAATCATCAATAGGATGCCATGGACATTCCACCTATTGTACAAAGACAATTGAATAACTTAGCATTAGCACATTTCCATTGCATGATAAAATACAAAGAATCTGTGATTCAGACCAGCGGAACTGAGCCCTATTTATAAGTAAAAAAACAATTGAGGCAACTAAAATAGTTCAAAATCTAACTTTGAACCACATAAATTAATCAACATTTTTTCTGCTTAGAAATATTTGGTTTTTTACGTTGCTCGACGCTTCCTGAGTTAAAAACCCTAGTAAAAAACTTGGGTTTTCTCCAAATTTGGCTAAACCATGCTGAAAAAAGTGTCGAAAGAATCTAAATGCCTTCCGGCCACAATGATATTCTCTGGGTTGGAAGTTTGATCTCCTTGCAGAATAAGCCTTCATTGTGTAAGGAGCGGAGCGGTGTGAAAAAAAAACAGAGATCGCCCAATATGTTTTGATTTCAATAGCCCTTCTAAAACTTTACAAAAATAAAAGAAATCCTATTTAATCAGTTTTTAATATAATATATAATAAAATATATTTATATATTAATAACATATTATAATAATATTATATATTAGAATCATGGTAACTCCTTTTAAAAATAATTTTACAAAAAAGGAGGATTTTTTTTTTCTTTTCAAAATGGAGAATATTGGCAATTTTTTGCAAGGGAGAGACTTAAGGGGAACTTTAGAACTTTCCAAACTCGGGCGCGAGGAGAACCATGATAAATGGATGCACATGGAGAATTAATGGAGGTTGTGAAATTGACAATTTTTAGCTAACATGATGCAAAATACATGAACTTGCCGAAACTTTAACAGACTGCCGAAAGGGCCAAACGATGATGGTTTTGTTCAAACAAAATATGAATGTGACCAATATGATGAGACAAACACAATGACACCAAATTCATGACATGATAATGCCAAGAGGAAAAGACAACAAATATCTAAGACTCGACTCAACCACGCTATGATGATGTAACTTAGCGGATCCGTCGAAGAGATAATATAGAAGCAAAAATGGTGAAATAAGATATGTACATGATAAGCACATCGAACGAGATGTAACGGTATACATGAAATGATCTTGCAAAAAAGTTCAGTAGGTTCTCCTATGGCATCATGTTTTGACACTAGCTCGTGTCTATGAATCCATCTACAATGTTACAATTTACTAAATTTTAACACTGCAGATGGATTCGGAGACCCCCTTCTAGGGGGTCTCCGAATCCATCTGCAGTGTTAAAATTTATAATGCGGAAACTTAAACATAGAAACTCATAACATAGAGACTCATACTCTTAAAATGATAACTCAGATACTCATTCAGATTTATAGATACTCAACAACTCATATATTAAGATTACCCCGTGGAAACTCAAGAACGCTGAGGCAATTCTCTGCTAATTTTTTGAAAACTCTTACAGACTAATAGATTACAAAACACTCTCCGGCCCCAATTCCAAATGCCTAGAATGTGACTTTGGTCCCTTATTTATACAAAATGAGAAGAGTTCATCGCAAGGAAAGGATCGATGACTCATTAGCACGAAGATTCTTCTTTTTAGACCACTAGGGGTTGTATGTACTAAAAGTAATGACTCATAAGACGTGGAGATGCCTCCTTACAATGTCACGAGTGACTGTCAGAAGCATCTTAGCTTTCAGGTAACTCACGAAGAGACATCTGCACTAAAAATGGTCCATTAGTACACTGTGGATAGTCTTTTTCAAAAGAACCCACTAAAGAAATGACATAAAGAAAATGCGGAAATCAAACCAAATCCGCAGTACAACATTATTGTACCTAAAGCTATTACACAGTGGAGATTCGTCTGAGAATCCATGAAAGATATGACATAAAATAGATGCGGAGATCAAATCATATTTTTAGTACATCTATTATCCAGACCCATAGTCAGGCGGACTATGATCAGAATCAAATCCTTCTGACCCAAATCCATTTCGGTTAGTATCACTTTCTTCAGAGGAGGTGTGATGGAAATATTGTCGGTAGGCTTCTGTACCATATGGTAAAATATTTTCCATCCAATGTTGAGGATTCTCTCGAAAACATACAGAGAAAGGAGAATATCGGAAATGTTGTTGTCTAGCATATTTAGGAATTGCGACTTAACCAAAAAAGTTATTTTTAATAACAATCCCGAATCCTTGGTCTGTTTCAACAGATGGTTGAACAACTGCACCTCGCCACAAAATATCAAATTGGAAAACACTATAAGAAATGGCTTCTTCTGTTAATTCATGTTGTGTGATTGAAGTAATCCAGGAAGGTGTTGAATGCTCTAAAGCTGAGACCCGAGGAACATATAAGAAGAAGAGGATTTTTATCCATGGGCTCCATATCCTGTAGGCACTCTGGATATCTTCACAATAAAAAACATATAGAAACTTTACCATGAGCTCGAGCAATTTGGTGAACTGCATAAAAATCAATCCACCTTAACGAAGGATCAAAAATATATGCAAAGTACTGTGGAACTCCTGATAAAAGATTATAATGACCAATAACCATGTTGGCATGATCAATCTTGAGAAAATTATCATTAACATCTAAGTCATAGCTGTGTCTTCCTTCTGGAGAATTTAATCTACTTTGGAGAATTCTTTGCTGGATTTCAAAGGGTAAGCTTTGAATTCTTTGATGAAAACACTCTAAACAGAATGTGTAAAAACACTCATGACAGATTAAAACTGAATTATCTGTCTTCTGGGGCGATGATGCTGGTTTTTGAGAAGATGATTCTCCGATTGTGAAAACCTTGATGTCTTTGAAAGTTGTTCCTTCACGAGTTAACATATCTGCAAGGTGATTATCTTTTCCTGCTTTGTATACAATTTCAAAGTCAAAATCTTGAAGCCATACTTGCCCACCTAAGAACTCTAGCATTGCCATGTTCTAAAAGCCGTTTATTTCCAAGCATTCCTTTCATATGTTTTAGGTCTATTCGAACTGTGAAACAGACACTTTTGAGGAATAGTCGAAAACGATGAATGCCCTTTTTTACAGCTAGGATTTCCTTATGTGAAGAAGGATACTTAGCTTCTGCTCCAGAGAATGTACCAGAAGTGTAAGCACACACTTCTTCCTTTTTAGAATGCTTTTGTAGCAGAACTGCTGCCCAAACATGATCTGAAGCATCTGTTTCTAAAACAAATGGGAGATCTAAAACTGGAAGAGACAGAGGAGGAAGTTTTTGAATGTTTACCTTGATCCTTTTGACCGTGTCAGTCATTTCTGTTGTCCATTCTGTTCCCGGTTTTAGTCATTTCTGTAACAACTTGGTGTCTTTTGCTTGAGCCTGGTAAAACTGTCGGATGTAATTCAAGCAACCAAGAAATCTTTGCACTTGTTTGATATCTTGTAATTTATCAGGAAATTCTAAAAGTTTCTGCAGAACACGAGGTTGCAGAATTATTTTTCCCTGGGATATATGAAGACCTAAAAACTCAATAGAGGTCTTTGCAATGACAAATTTATCTGGCGAAGATGATAGAGCAATTCCATGTTTGAAAAAAAAATCATAAAATTGTTCTAGGTGCACTTTATGCTCTGCTATGTCTTTGCTGAAAATAAGCAAATCATCAATATATACAATAATAAATTCTAAATGTTTGAAAATGTCTTCCATCCTTTTCTGAAATTCTAAGGGAGCATTTTTCAAACCGAATGGCATGACTATCCATTGGTATTGTCCATGTGGGACTACAAATGCAGTCTTGAACCTGTCTTATGGTGCTATACCTATTTTCCAAAACCCACTCTTAAGATCAAATTTGCTGAAACAGTTGCTTTTGCGATCTTGGACAGAATTAATTCTTTGTGAGGAAGAGGATACTTGATTGGTTCTAATGCTTTATTCAATTCGCCATAATTTACCACCAATCTTTTCTTTCCTCGTTTTTGCTCAGAATGCTTGTTAACATAAAATGCTAGGCAAGCCCAAGCACTTTTGCAAGGTTCAATCAGCTTTCTATCAAGCAGTTGTTGTATTTCTTCTTTGCATGCTTGTTGTTCTGTTGGACTCATATTATTAGCTGAAGCCTTTTGGGGCTTGATGTCTGCATTATGTTTATAAGGAAGTGTAACGTAATACTTCTCTCTTTTCCAGAAAGCATCTGGAAAAGAGAGAAGTATCAGAGCCTGTGTTCATGATATATTACTATCGTTTCGTTTCTCTTGCTTGCATTACTCCCTTTTTAGGAGGGAAGAGTTATTGTATTTGAAGTCTGGTAATTGGAGCATCTCTGTTTGAAGATTTATTACCGTTGGTACGCATTCTCACCCGTTTTCGGCGCTGTCAGCCATCGAGGGTATTCAGGCGTGCAGAAGTTTTTCTTCAGCATTATTCTACAATTCTCTAGGTTCTCCTTTTAATACTCACTCTTCCATTATGGACTCTTCTAATAGCAGCTTTTATTTCCCAGAATCTAATTCTTCCCATAAAGAGAAACATACTAAACGATGGTCTTGGTTGAATAAGTATTTAAACAAAACTGAGTTTGATACTCTTTATGATACTCGTGTTGTCTCCCAAGAATATGATCCTCAGCCAAACTGGTCTTTACCTGAGATAGATGTTGAGAAAATCTATGATTTACCTATGTTTAAATTTCGTGCTGCTCAGTTATTCCGTTTCACCTTTGTTAATATTTTGATTACTGTTGGTTAGTCTGTTTATCAGATCCCTCTGATAAAATCTGAAGATATTGCTTGGGGTTTACAGCATGGATACAAATATATCCATATCGGTCTAATTCAATTTGGTATCAATCCACTCGTCCGTCTTGGATTGAATACTTCATGTTTGTCATGTATATTAGACTCTCGTCTAAGCAAATTTGAAGATGCTTTGCTAGGTGGCTTCCAAAGTCCCTTAAATAATGGTCCTGCATGGTCCTCTTTAGTTCCCAGATACTAGGTTTCCCTTATAGATCCTTATATCAAAGAATTCCTGCAAGCTTATATACAATTCTCTGGATTTGATGTCGCCCCACAAGCCCAAATTGCACAGCTACATTCTACTCTTTGTATTCGGTTTGTGTCTACAACGATGCCTGCCATCAATCCTAAATTGCAAAAATGAGCACTCCAAGAAGGAGTAGTATTTGGTCCAGGAAATAGCACTCCCCTCCAATTGGGTTTCTCCCAAGTCACTCTACCTGAGGAATGGAATAGCAATTATCAACCACTTTCCCAGAAATACCCTAAACTACATAATAACTCTTCAAAAAAATTATGCATAGTTTAGAACCCTGATGGTAATACCTCCCTCATATTTTCCCCTACACAGTCATTTCCTCCACTTTCACCTTCCCTCAGCAGATCCATATCCCATTCCCAATATTTGCCTAGACGAACAACAACTCCCTTACAGTCATCCGTGCATATACAACCTTATGATGGCCAATTACGCTAGCATATGGTCAACCATAGTCAGTTTCCTTATGCATCTTGTAAGTTTTGTAAAGAAAAACATATTCCACAAAAAGAAAAAAAACATTTCAGTCTTTTGATGCATCCTCCTCCTCCTCTAAACATAAAGGACAACATTCCAATTGACCCGATTGTTCTGCATTATTCCATGATCTTAAAAGTTTCTCTCTCCCTAGAGAAAAGTCTGGTGCTGTAACCCATATTGCTACAAGACGATTAGATTCCGGGAATTCTAATCCTTCTTTCCGTGATGGTACCATACAGTCAAATCTGCAGTTTGTCAAGTTAAGAAGTACTACTGACCCTGAACCTGCAGAGCAGATCAAATTGCAAAATTATGCAAATTTTCAGTCTGTGTGTATAGCACAAAATCTTGATGATGTTGCTAGAGATGTTCTAAAGCTTAAAACACACCTCCAGACATTACATGGATCTATTGATCATATCTCAGATTCCATTGATACTTTGGTCAAAGAACAAAAAGCAAAAACAACCAAGCTGCTAGAAATAGAATCTGGTCTAGACATTATCTCAAGATCTGTGGAGAATCTGCAGATGGCTCTTCTAGTTCCCTCTTCTCCCCCAGAATATATCCAAATCAATCAAGAAGGTTGTAAGTTCAGATATCATTCTGGCATCTCAAGCTCCCATAAATTTTTAAAACAGTTAAGTCCACATAGACTACAAAGTATTCAGCATGGTGCTGAATTAGCCAGAGAAAAAGATGAACTCCTAAAACAAAAGGCAATAGACCTCGATTGCCATGACATCAAAATGGCTTCCTCCCATATCTCTATGGACTCAGAGATGGGTGAAACTTCTGGCCCCAAAAGAAATAGAGCAGAGTCACATTTCTTTCAGAATCAAGCAAGAAGAATACACGGCCAAGATATCAGCCAAAACAAGTTTCGCAGTCCATTCAGCAGATGGACTAATGAGTTAAAAAATGTAGATACTAAATTTGATTCCAAAGACCTATCCAAAGGATTTGGAAACACTTTGATTGCATGGAGCATGATCAGATTTTGAATTTGTTCCAAAAAATTAATGCATGGGCATTTTAGAGAAAAGCAGAGACCAAGGCATCTTGGAAAGATATTACTACACAGCTCACTTGGGCATTCATAAGTATTGCTAATTTATGGTGGGAAAAGCTTTCAGAAGAAGAAAAAGAACATCTGCTTGAAAATGATGATCCTTTAGAAGCCTTGTTCCAAGCTCTAGCACACGAATTCCTCGGTGCTTTACCTCCTGATGCATCTCATACAACCCAGTTATTTATGTCCCAGAAACTCTGTGACATTGGCCTTTTACAAGAATACTTTTGTACTATGCAATCCATGTTATATAAAATTACTGACCACCAAAATATTGCTTATCTCCGTCATTACCTTGCCTCTCTCCCTGGTAAGATTCCCGTTGTTGTTTCTACTTATCTTTCAGATCACCAAGTTAGGATTGAAGATCTTTCTCTAGCTGGTCTACACCAACATGTGTTAACAACCCTCCAGAAAGAATGTGTCACCATGAAAACACAGAAAAATCTTAAAAAACAGATTTTTGTTTCTCATTCTGCTTGTCAGCAATTTATCGAAACTGCCAGTTATGGTTGTTTTAAACCTCATCCTCACAAAGCATCTGCATCTGCATGCACTTGCTCTTCTAAGAAGTCCAGTGGATCCCATTCGCGATCCCGTCCCAGATTTCAGTTCTCCCCTAGGAAAGTCTCAAAATATCCAAGGAAACCTTTCTTTCCAAATAAACAGAAAATGTTCGTTTTCAAGAAAAGGATCCAACCACTCCGAAAGTCTACTTGCTATATTTGTGGTAAACTAGGCCATTGGGCAAATTCATGCCCAGATAAAAAGACAAAATTTCAGCATAAACTCTATGAGATCTTCACTACAGAATATAATCCTGCTGAATGGGATTTGGTCCCCGTGTTACAGTCTGACGAAGATGGTTTCTCCATTCATGAATCAGGTAGTGACTCTGACTCATTCTATATAAGTATGTTATATATATTACTTATATATTCATATAATATATAATATATAATATATAAATATATTATATATATATATATATATAATTATAATGTATTTATATAATTTATATATATGTTCATATAAAATAATATATATATATATATATATATATATATATATATATATATATTATGATTATTTGTAATATAATATATATGATAATAATATAATATATGCAATATTATATATTATATATATGAATAGATATTATATATAGTTATATATGCATATAGTGTATTATATAGTATATAATATGTAAATAAGTATATAATTTATTGTATATTATAGGTAATAATTATATATATATATATATAGTATTTGGTTTTTAATATATATATTATATAAATATATAAGTATGGGTGATTCCACGAAGGTGGTTCACCATTTTTGGTGGATGGAAGCTAAAAACATTATTTTTCGAACCCTCGATCAAGGTATTTTCAAGCCTTCGATCGAGGTTTTAAAAGCTCGATCGAGGGTTTTAAAAGCTCGATCGAGGGTTTTAAAATACCTCGATCGAGAGTTTTAAAACCCTCGATCGAGCTTTTGAAAAGCTCGCAAAATCTCAATCGAGCTTTTGAAAAGCTCGCAAAAGCTCGATCTAGCTTTTGAAAAACATAAAAAGTCTCATTTTAGGCCCTCGATTGAGGGTTTTAAAATACCTCGATCGAGATCTTCTTAAACCCTCGATCGAGGTGTTGTTAAACCCTCGATTGAGGTATTTAGCTCGATTGAGGGCTTAAAAAACAGGCCGAGAGCCCTTTTCACTGCAGAATGAAAGTTTTGTCTGCCTTCCACAGAGTTAAACCATGTCATTAAATGATCATTAATGAGCATACTTGATACCATTAGATTCGTCAACGAATCCTTTATCCAAATATATAAAATTTACGAATTTTTATTTTCATATGTCTTTTGTTTTTAAATTTCTACTAAAACTTGCCCTAAAAAACCATGCCGACAACTTTGATTGAGCTCAAAGATAAATCCACAAAATTCAAAATACACATCCAAAAAATTTGAAAAAATACACATGCCCTAGATAAACGCATCCTCTTCAAAAGGGTATTTTTATTTTTTCAAATTATGTAAAAAATTAAAAGATTTGGTGCACGAACACACATGTGTGCAAAATGCAACTGAAATATTCATTGGCCATTTTCGAAAAATAATAATAAATATATTTTTTCGAGAAAAATTAAAAGAAAAATATGTAAGCCCTAATGCATTCTGTCTAGATCATGTTCACATATTTCATTTTTTTTAATTATTACTTTAACATTAAATTATCGTGCACGAACACAAACTACTTGTTAATTGCTCTTCAAATTTTTAAGTACACACGTTTCATTAAATGAAAATTCGACACGATAAATGACATTGGAATATTTCGAAAAAAATATCTTTAGAAAGCCAACATAATTCTCTACATTTCAATTTTCAACCGCATGTCAAAATTCATTTGGCAAATATGAGTTTCAACGGCTTCAATTTAATACATGGATAAAATTTCCGTTTTTCACCGTCATATTTGGCCAAAAAGAGTTACCCATCTTCATGGAATCACCCGTATGTTATATAAGTAATATATATATAATTATATATAGATGTATAATATATAAGTATATAATATTAATTATATGAATATATAGTATTATATGAAGGGGGTCTCCGAATCCATCTGCAGTGTTAAAATTTAGTAAATTGTACAAATTCATTATCAAAATTATAATTTTCCATTGCCGAAATGTCACAACTAAAAATGACCATATAAATGACCAATTGTTATGTGGTCATTTTTAGTTTAGTTCTTATCTCGTGACCAAATTGGTCATTTATCTTGGTCATTTTTAGTTTAGTTCTTATCCCATGACCAAATTGGTCATTTATCTTGGTCATTTTTAGCCAGTTCACTTAAAATTTCTCAATTTTGGTCATTTATCCCTTGAAAAGGTGACCAATTTTTTTGGTCGCTTGGTCACTTATCTCTCATTTTGTATTAGTGTGAAGATTAGTTTAACTAGATTAGCATAAAATTGTATTTCGAAGTATAGATTAGTTGCATCACTTTTTCATAGTTGCTTAAAATGACTTACTTTATAGTTTGATTCAATCTAGAAGTAGAATAACAATGCCTTGTTTTCTAATTTGCTTACAAATTGAGTTCATTTCCAGCCATTTGAGTATGCTTAGGTTTGCTTAGGTTACTTTTGTATTTGATGATTTGAAGTCTTGATAAGGTAGAGATTAGATATGCATTAAATATTTCAGTTTCCAAGTAGTCATTAGAATGCATGCTTAGACCTTGGAATAACATAGATTTGAATTGATGATTAGGTTAGTTCTACATTCGAAATCATTGCAATATGTTCAAGTTGTTAGGTTAAGTATGATTTGTTTGATAGTTCAGAACCCTTACTCAATTTTAGGTAGATTACCAGCTTCATATTAGCTTAGATTAGTTCAAGCCTTCAATCCTGCACATATAGTGTTTGCATCTCATAAGATACCTTCCCGGGTTGACAATTTAAGTGTTGAATTAGAGTGCATATTTTACCCAATAGGTACCTCCTCACAACATCCATTAATAGATGCTTCTTCATTACTTGAGCAACCATTAGTAGATGTCTCTTATTGGAACCCATTAGTATCTACTTTCTGAACCATAATTGGTTGATCCTTAGCAAAAATTGTGGTGGCTTCTTCATGCTAACATCCTTTGAAATATATGCTTGAAGAAAACCCAAACAATCTCATAATGCTAGAAGATACAGTTGGCTGATTTTTTTCTTCCTTCTTCTTTACTCGCAGAGGCGGAACAACTTGGTTCCTCCATGGGTGGTTTTCTGATATCTATTGAATCCAAATATTCATCCTTTACCTAAAATCCAAATCTGCAATAAAATTAATATTTGAAAGAAATGTCCTTACCAATCTCTTCTCCCAAAGCCAGATACTCCCGGTAGTGGTAGTGCAAATTTTTACTTGCAAACATCCTCTTTGCTAAATCCTTCTTAGGATTATACACCAATGGTTCAGCCCATTGGTCTATGTACATATGGTCACGAATTTAACCATCCTCATCTCTTGGTAAGCCTCTATCAATGTAAATTATTTCTTCTTCCTCATACAACTTAAAGTCTTCAGCTTCCATGACTGCAACTAGTTCCACAATTGCAACTTGAAAATAAATATGAGATATCTTCCACTGAGAATTAATTTCCATGGGATGAGTCAAGGAAAGTGCTATGATACCACTATAATATCCCTGATCTGATATCATATGATATTATCTCAAATACAAACTTTAAAATCAGAAAATTCACAAGCAGAACTAGCTCACAAAACTAGACAAGATGAAACTAGTCTTCGTCGGTGAATAACCCACCCAAAGCTTGATAGGAGAACACTTTTGGATATGAAAAATGTAATGGGGAGTGTGCATAAATAATTAAAACAACATTAATCCCAGAGTTTGAGTTCTATGTACAAAGTACTGGGGACATTTATGTTTCGAACATCAGCCAGGCTGAAGTCTACTCCAAGGATTCCTGGTCACATGAGCATATGCATACTAAAATCATTAAATTACACTTGATATCGACAAGAGGTGTAAAAAAGTTCAATAAAACCATAACTTGATGATGGACAAGAGTTTCTGAGGTTTAGGGAAGGTTTGACTGAGTTTGGGGGCAAAATGAGAAAGTGCGATATGGTGAACTGCTCCACTAGTTTTCTTCCAGGCTCTTCCAAACATGTAGATAAGGACATGAATTCTTAGTATAATGGTAGGATGGTATTAATAAATGTCTCAAGGAACCAACATGACTGACATAACCTAAATTGAGCATACATAGACTTTTTAATTAAACAAACTGCAAAATTAGTCAAATAGAAGTGCTCAATGAGCTAGTCTTCAGAAATATGAATACAAGTAGTCCTAAAGGGTAAAAAATATCTGATTTATGAGTTGGGATGGATTATTCATAAAAATTACCACCTACAATGTACAACAACTTACAGAAATGAAAATGGATTTATAGAACTCAGTATATTGCAAATTTATGGAAACTGGTTAATAAAATTGCATAGAGAACTAGTCTTGTGAAAGGTGAGCACAATGAGCCTCTAAGGATCTCGAATTCTCCTTCTGGTGAAAAATATGGCTCATATACATATAAAATAACATAATCATACTATATTAGAGACGACTGGGCAAAAAATTAAGATAGTTTGATCTCAGACTTTAGAGAGAATCTCTAACCATGGAATTCTTACAATACTGAGTGTAGAAGGAGTCCGAGAAGAGAAGAAGAAGCATGATCTTCTATGGATCTACAATAGAGGTGAACACAGAGAAGATGCATGCTCATAAAGGTGAACCAATTCTCAGGAGCTGCTCATGGGCGCATTCACCAAACTATACAGAAAAGCAAGGGCACGTTCTTCACAGATGGAACCCCCGAATCTAGTAAAATGGTCATAAATTGCTCATCCAGACACCTTTTTTGATGAGACACTATTGGAAACGATGCTAAGGATGCAATGGAACAGGTATAAATGTCCAAAAATTCTCAGAAAAGTTGAAACTAGAACCTCCATTTCGGTCCTTCAACATTATTTCCACTGAATGAGAAGAATGCTTCAGAAGATAGAAAGAAGAGAGGATGTAATCACAGAGTTGGATCAGATATGCAAATTGGTCATCATTCGCTGCACTGGATCATGTATAGATGACTATAATAGGGACTATGGGGAACATATCCCAAAGGTTGCTAAGGGTGCATCACCAAATCCTAGAGAAGCTTGGGTTTACTCTCATACAAACGATAAACTGTCAAAAGATATGAATGTGGTGCGCCCTTCTTCTTTTATAGACTGGGTGACTTGTTGAGCAAGTTAATTTTCCAATAAAACTCCTTGGACTCCTCCAATGCACCTTCTTTGACTGAGTTGGCACTTTCTAGCTTTTCTACTGACTAGTGTTTCCTCTTTTTTTGGAAACGGCACCCTCCTGGCTTTTCTGGATGTTTCCTTCTTTTTACAATTGGTTGTATTTTGTTCTTTTTGGAAACAATGCCCTCCTTATATTTATGGATGTTTCTTGCTTTTCATAACTTTCCTGCTTTGTGCACTTGCCTTCTTTATTCACTACTTTTGTTAGTTTCCTTCTTTTGTCTTGACACCTTGCTTTGTGTTGTTTTCCTCTAGTTTCCTCTTTTTTGCTTTGCTCTGCTTTTTCTTTCACTTTCCTCTTTGGTTGAAAACTCACTGAGCCAACCTTATCTCCTTATGCGCCCTTGTAATAATCCAACTCATCATCACATGTAATTAATAATTAAATACAAAAATAATAATTACATCATCTTCAATTTAATTAATTGAAACAACTATAGTCTAAATTTTATTCCTAGTTAATTTAATTGCCTAGGGTAATTTACCAATGTTATCCCCCTCATCAATTAATTAAATGAATTTCACTAGGATCCATGGGGTTTTAAGGTGACATTGGCTACTTTCTAGTGCTTGAAAAAATGGAAACATGACAGTTTTCTCCAAACATGATGTCTAGAGGTTGGAATTTTTCCCCCAGTAGGATCAACAGAAGTTGGTGGCTTAACTCCAATATGATGTCCAGAGGCTGGAGACATTCCCCACAAGTTTTTTTTCATCCTCTGACTCCTCTTCCTCACCTGATTAGACTCTTGGATACTAATAAGAATAGGTTCACCATAGAATGAGGAAGAAAGAGGATCAGGTGACAAAGGCGGAGGAAATGAAGGTTTAGGTACTAAGTCTAGTGGAAGACTCGACTCAATTGGAGGTGGATCTGTTTCATTTTTTAAAGAGATTGACACAGATGATGAACTATGCTCGTGGTTATCCATTTCATTTATTAATGATCTTGACACATAAATCAAACTATGCTCTTAATTATTTGTTTCATTTTTTAATGAGCTTAACACAGAAATCGAACTATGCTCGTAATTATATATTTCATTTATTAACAAGCTTGACACAGAAATCAAACTATGCTCATTGTCATTTGTCATGGATTATGAGAGGTCTTCATCAGACGGAAGAACAAAAACCTGGGAAGAAATCACACCAAAAGATTCAGTCAGAGTAATGGCATGGATATCAAGCTCCAATGCCCCTAGTGAATGATTCATCACATCAAGTCCAAATGGACTATCTACTACCCCAGGATCAAGTGATTCAAGGGATTGTGGCACTGTGGATGTGATCATACTAACCGTGGCAACTAGGAGTGGAATTTCCGGAAAAAATCCTATGATGGGAGAATCCTTAAGGAGTCCTACACCCACATCCTCATATTGAGTTTATAATGTCCCAACAAAGGAACATTGTTGGTGTTATTGGAATGGATATCAGGAATGCAAAAGTCAATTTGGTCTATAGTAACAATTTTAACTTGATGAGGAAATTGTACTAAGCAAAAAACTGAGGATGCAACAATAGTCATCGCATAAAACCAATTCGACCTAGCAAAATGTTATAATCCAAAGGATTATTGACTATTTATATGCGAATAGAAACAATCACCCCCCCATTCCATGTCTAAATATGGCAATATACCATAGGGTTGAAAATCAAGAACATCAAAGACCTTAAGTGAGGTAGGATATTGGTTAACTTCAGGAGATCCAATAGCTCTCCAGTAAGACAAAGACATGATTGAAGTGGAGGCTCCTTCATCCAAAACGGTCCGATGGATGTTTTTCCCATAGATCGTCATATGGATTTGAAATGCGAGTTGGTGGGAGGGCCTCGCCTTAAAATATTCCACATTGAACATGATAGTGTTGGAATTTTTCGGGTCCATAGCTCCAAGGGATGACACCATATTTCTACGTTGATTAGGAAAGTGTTGTATAAATTCAAGAGTAGACATGGCACAAGGTGCTTGAACTAAATCCTCAATTATATTATAGTTTTGAGCAACATGAGCACTTGGACTATATGTCGCCTTTCAAATTGTGCTTTTGGGAGGGCACAATACTATGTTAGGAATAAGCCTCTCTGTTTAAAGAGGGGCAGGAGGAGGAGGGGTGGCAGATGGATCTTCAATTGAATCTTTCTCCTTAGAACTTCCATTAGAGTTCTGATTTGCAATATAATCATATGTCCTTGACCTAATGGTAAGGCCAATCGTCTCATTACACATGAGGATTTGGGTAGTAGAGGAGGATTTTGCATGATGGGAATGACTTCCATTACCCCCTTGCGAGGGGTTGACATTGTGTGTAATCATTTGCTGATTTTGTGGTGGGAAAGGGTTAGTTAATACCACAAGATGGGACAGACCTTTTAAAAACTTGGTAACTTACTCATGGTGAGGAAAACCTTTGGTAAAGTGGTCACCTTCACATATCAAGAAAGGAAACCTATCCTTTCTCTTAGGCTCGGTATCAACATTAGTCTCTTGAGGTTTTGGGTTCTCCTACTGGTTATAATAATTTTTAGAGTTTCCTTTGTTTTTCTTCTTACCTTGAGATGAAGAGGATTGGACTGCATTCACCTCAAAAGATTGGGAAAGAGAAGGAGAAGCCTTGGTGTTGTTAACAACTTGTTTTGTGTCCTCATAGAACCAACTATGCCATCCATAAGCGGTTCCATAGAAGGTCTGGAAGGATCATTAGTAGGATGAGGAGCATTAGGAATCAAATCATAAAGAGTTCCCGATTGGGAATAAACCAAATATAAGTATTGGGCACAGCTAATGGCTTGTTCCTCAATAAAAACTCCTCCCATGGCAACATCCCTAGCGATGGGAGGAAATAAGGACTTCGTGAACCAATTAGCCAATAAATGATATGGGATAGTGGTTTTTATTAATCTACGCTTCCTCCTCCACTCGATGTAATTAGAGATGTGAGTAGAGGTGGATTGTCTTAGTGAAGTTAAAAGTTTTGTTCCGATCTCATAATGAATTGATAATTGGAAATGAGTGAGGAAGTCCATCGCAAAGGAGTTTAAATCACCAGAGGAATGACGTTGTAGTTCAATATACCACTTCACGGCAGTGGCAGTAAGGTTCCTTTGAAATAACCTCAAACAGATGGAATCATCCATAAGGGATTTTGAGGAACACCACAAATGATAAGTCATTATGTGGTTGTTGGGATACTCACTAGGTTTGCCTCCAAACTTGGGAATATCAGATGGAAACTTGGCGGGTATGGAGGGACAAAGCGGGTTGTGTTGAATGGGATCGTTAGTGAAATGTGACAAATATGACACATCTAAGGTATCCATGAATGGTAATTTCCAGTTTGGCTATGGATACCGGTAATACTGATGAGCCATTGGTACTCCAGTAGGATTGTAAGTTGGTCCTCCCATTAACTGGGGTTGGGGGGGTTGGGATGTCATACCCATGTATTGATGTTGGGAGGTTTGGGATGCCATGAGGTTAATTTTTTGATTGAATGGGAAACCTTTTGTAGGAGGACCTATTGAATTAGGTTGACCCCAAAGAGAATTCGTAGCCCCAAGGTAAGTAAATCCAGTATGGGGAGGTGTGGGACTAGCCGCCGAAGGGCTGGGCTGGTAACCAGATGGTCCCCAAGCTAGGTAAATTGTCCATTTGGGTACTTTCCCAAAAGTTGAGGGTTCCCCCCCAGTTGAAACTTGGCCTCCACCAAATGGTAAATAAATATTTGGCATCGAAGGTGCACCCATGCTACCCATTTGAGTGGGATTCAGGTAGACAAAAACACTAGACATAAATCCGAAAGTATCCATATTATTTTCTTCTTGATTGGATGAAGGAATTAACTGACAGACAAGTATTTCATGTAGTAGCAATCTAGCTGCTATTCTAGCGACAACACTTGAAAGTTGTCGTGGTGGGATAAGTGGTTGAGTCGTAATTGTGCTTTCCAAAGGAAAAGTGAATGCCGAAAGTGTGGCATGATATATGATGACATAAGTGGATGGAAAGGAAACTCCTTGGAATTCATGTGAGGGTCCAGGGAAATCCATTCCTAAATTTCTCCTATAAGATGGTTATGGTCGATAGGAGGGAGTAACGTCTATGAAGGTTGTTGGCGGTAACTAAACAACCGGTTAGTAAAATCCTTCCGTTAAGGGATGACTTGTAGATGGAAAGAATCCTGAATCGTCAATAGTTTCGACCATCCCTTCGGCTTGGATTCGTTCAGGAGTGATACTTCCTTTGTCCAAAAGGAATTCTTCATGTATGTTTCCCTCGTTGGAAAGGTTAGGTGAGCCCAACCATGGTTGTTCATTATCTCCGGGTCCCAAACCTTGCATTCTACGTGATCTTCTCAAATCACGATCTGCTAGGATGTCAACGATGTAACTATACTTCTCGTAAAGAGCTCAAAAATACTAATACAACCGAGTGTGCAAAAGGATATTTCTAAAAAAGAGTCACAAAGGCCAAAAATCAAGCTCAAAAAATCTTTTGTGATAACGTGTCGCAATAAGTGAGCTACAACAAAAAGGCCAGAAAGCCAACAAGTACTAGCACTACCTAACAAAAATAAAAATGACCCTCTAATATACAAGGTATAAGAGCAAGCAACCACCTAACTAAGAGCTAGAAACCTCAACAAATCGCATCCTTTGTAGGGTGATGAAATCCGTAGTCAGGCAATACGAAATGTGAGTTCAAAATGGCCAAATGATATCGCTCTACCGAAATGGATCCTGGGTAAAATATCCCTAGAAGAAGGGAAACCAAGCTACCTCATTCATGGCACGCCTAGAAATGTGTCTGGCAACTTCAATCCTTGGGCCATTTTACTACTGGTATGGAGGCCAGTAAGTAACAACAAGGACAATGAGTAGTTGTCCTTCGATACAGAGTGGAGGGCGATATTCCTACTTAGACTTCCGGAACTAGTTTTCCACTTGACCTCCAAAGGAGAGGCCCTCCTACAAATCGGTCTTAACCGTGCCAAAAATTATTAGAGGATTTTGGTTCCCTATGAGGACAACTTCTATGTTTTAGATGTAAAGTGACAAGGGGGAGTTGTTTGGATGCTTATCCCCAATGTCCTACCTAATCGTGCACAATTCTTTTTATTTCCTCAAGCGAGGTTAATGTGTGTTTAGTTACGTATTAATTTTAGGTGCTTGTTGTTACTCACAAGGTAAGTGGTATTGAAACTGATGGAATGTAGACTCGACTCAAAACCATGCAATAATGAATGAGTATGCAAGTCTCTTCTTTCGATGAACCTCTAACTATGCGAGAGATAAAGATCTTTTCCTTTTCAAAATGCAATGCAATCTGTTTACCTTTCCTTTTGATAAATGACGAAAAATCCAAACTTTCCAAACCATACACCAAGATCCTTTCAATTTTCACACCAAGATACAAGAACCTCTAACTTGTTTCCTATCTTCTCAAATTTGAAAAAAAACACCTCTAAGCTTTCAAAGAGAAAGACTATGATGATGCTTCCAAGCAAATGCAAGAAAAACACAAAGCACTCAATGATCCTTTTATGACTCAAATGCATATAAAAATTGAAGAATATTTTCTTCTTTATATGAATATAAGACCCAAAAATGACTTAGATCAAACTAATGCAAAAGAAGAATATTTTTGTTTATGTTTTCAAGTCTTTTCAATCTAGCCAAGAGACTAAAGAGAAGGTTGTCCTTTGAATCGATATGGAAGTAAAGAGATCAATCTACTTCTGCAATAAATCAATAAGTAAAGAGGTAAAGGAAACAAAGAAACAACCAAGAAAATGAGACTAAAAAAGATAAGGATGACCCAAATTTTTTAAATCCTACTAAAGCAATCCAAACAAATCAATCCTTTTGAAATCTCTACTAATGAATCCAAATGCAAATCAATGGTAAGAAGGAATCCAACAAAGGGTAATAATATTTCTGAACTTGAACAAGGATCAAGACATTTTAAAAAACAAGTGGGATCAATAGCCAAAAACCAGTTCCAGATTGAAAAACAACAGTAACAAGTAGTAGCAAAGCCAAGAACCAAACCAGTGAGAGCTCTGAGTAGAAAACCAAACAAAAAAAACTCAAATTTCACACAGTGTCACAGGTTTCAAGCAAACACCAATGTGACAACCTTTAGTGACGTGTATAGAACAAAAACTAGGTGTGACAGTGTCACACTGTACCTGAACAAAAAGTGCGACAGGCGAATCAAGAGTTCCAAAAAAAGTAGTGATTTCCACACATCTCAGAAAAATCAGAATACTTAGGGTCTGAGAGTCGATCTGGATCGCCTAGTGAATCCAACAGTCGAATTCAAATAGAAACTAGGCAAGAGTAATGAGGTCCAAGAGGAAAAAATTTAAAAAACCAATCAAATCTGTAATGTCCCCAGTTTGACCCCATGGCATTAACATTACAAATGATGTAATATTGTTATGAAATCATGGTGAGGAGCTCAAGGCCAAGGCCCCGCCATCGATTTAGTGATGCATATGGTTTGCGTGCTAGCAATGCACATTGGAAATTCAAATATCATGTAATATGCATTTTAATAAAAATACCCACAACTAGCTATGCAATGCAATAAAGAGATGGGGGCATGATTTCACAAGGAGTTGGGAGGGAAAACATTCAAACCCTTGAGCCACTCAAGTCAAGCCAAGTGTCAATGAGAGGACCCATCAAACCCTCAACTACCCATGTTGACTTTTGTACCTAATCATTGATTTCTCCCAAGAGTTGGTTGGGGTAGTTAATGCCTTGGGGAATGGGAGGTATGGCTATCCAAATTCGGGTATGGGCAAGCCACCCTGCATGGGAAATCACATTTTGCTTCTTGGGCAAGAAAAGAGCCATGAATTGCTCCCCAAGCCACCATCCATCAACTAGTCTTCCTCCCTCACGAGTTTGGAAACACCTGGGCGTTTTCCTCCATGGTTTTTCTGTGTTTACTTCTTTCTCAGCTGAGAGAAGGGCGTTTTTGTGTTATATACCAGTTGGGAAGAAAGAGGAAATCGATTTGGGGGTGTATAGAGGCTCTTTGACCCACTGAATGCTGTTATATCTGTGGGAGAAATCGTTTTCTCCCCTACGGTTGAATTTTCTTCTCCCAATCCGTTTTTGGGGTGTCCACGATTTGGGGAAAACCCATGGCCATATTATTTGTAAATCCCATTGTTTAAAATGTGTATCCCTGCCCCATGTCTGTGCTGGCTGTGTGAGAGAAGAGTATGTTGGGTATGGGTTATGGGTATCCATGGCTTTGGCTTGAGCTTGAGTGTGACCCTCCAGGGTTCAAGTGTAGCCTGATAAACCCAGTTGGACTGGCTTGGCTAAGATGAAATGGTTAATGGGCTGTGTGTGACCTGGAATGTTCCCTTTCCTTGTGAGAATCATGCCCAGCTCGAGGGTGGCCTTCGGACGGACTCAGTATAAGCTGTCGAAGAGCCTATGGTTGGGTGAAACGTTGCAGCGACATAGCTAGTTGGTTGGGACAATTGTACAATGAAGATAAGTGTTTTCTGTCTATGTATTTACTTCTGAAATGCATCAATTTGATGATTGTTTTGATATGCTGGATGGGCATGAATTGTGTGTGTGGATTAGTTTTAAATTCCGCTGTGCATATTGCCTAATTTGTATCTGCACACCAATGTTTAAATTCTTATGATTCTAATTAGTGGGTTAAGTTTGATGAAATGCCCAGATCTTAGTGCAATGTTCCCTTCCTCGCATTGGGTCAGCAGGTGGGAACATTACATTTGGTATCAGAGCTGCTGGTTGCAGCATTGGACCTCTATGGGCCAAATCCGATTACAGTTACATGGGAAGGTCCCTTCTTGATTACAGAGGTAATATCACCTCCTGCTGAGCAAGCAGTCATCACTGAAAGAAGGAAATAAGAATCCGAAATTGTTTAAGAGTTTTTGGAAAATGTTTGTTTAAGTCTGTTTCGGCAAGTTGGCCTGAAATTGCGGAAGGATTCCACGAGTTGTTCCGCAACGTGGAAGAGTTCGGGAAATCGTCCCGAAAATGCGGAAGGATTCCGCGAGTTGTTCCGCAACATGGAAGAGTTTGGGAAATCATCCTGAAACTGCGGAAGGATTCCGCGAGTTTTTCCGCAACGCGGAAGAGTTTGGGAAGTCGTCCCGAAACTGCGGAAGTCTTCGGTGAATCGTTCCGCAACTGCAGAAGACTTCAACGAATCGTTCCGCAACTGCGGAAGACTTCGGCGAATCGTTCCGCAACTGCGAAAGACTTCGGCAAACCGCCCTGCAATTGCGGAAGCATTCCGCAAGTCGTTTCGCAATTGCGGAAGCATTCCGCAAACCGCCCCGCAATTGCGGAAGTGTTCGACAAACCGCCCCGAAACTGCGGAAGTGTTCGACAAACCGCCCCGAAACTGCGGAAAGAATTTCCCAGTGTCTTCCGAAACTGTGGAAGGGATTCTCTTCCGAAACTGCGGAAGGAATCCTCTTCCGAAATTGCGGAAGAACTCCACAGGTTGCTCTGAAACAAGAAATTTCAGCCATTCTCCAGGGAGATTTTTCAGGTGCCGAAAGTTGAAAATTGCCATGGAACTTATGCGCCAGATTGCGGGAAATGGAAAGATTTACAAAAAAAAAAACGAGGGCGCTGCCCTCGACCCGCCCTGTAGTGGCGGCCACAAGGGGGCAAGCCCCCTTGACCCCAGTCGTCCCCCGGAAGACAGTCGTTGAAAGTGTGAAATGCATTCTTGGGATGAAGAGCAAGAATTTCATAGAAGGTTGCGGAATCCTCAGAAGAGTAATGGGTTGTAATACCCCTTATGGAGGATGAAAGGGAAATTCCTCACCTTAAACTATCTTTGTTTATAGCATAAGAATGGCATAATGAATGTTATATACGTATGTTTATACTGAATTGCTAATTCGTGAGAAGATCATAGCTAATGATTCCTTGCATGCTTGGTAGGGAAACCAAGAAAAGGATCATCTATGACGTGGAGAAAGGACCCCACGTCATGCTTGGAAAGGGATAATTCCTTAAATCCTCCATTGCTATTATATTTATATTTCCTGATATGTCTATACTGAAAGTTATGGCATAAGGAATGCGGGAAATGCAAAAGGGATAGATAGATTGCATATTGCACAAGTGCATGTGAAAATGTTTTTGCATGTATATGATATTGCATATTGGTAAAAAAAGTGAGGATTTACATATGCAATGAGCCACTTAAGATCAAATGATGGTGGTTCCTAATAATTTAGTCATGTTCAGATTGGTTGTAGGACCAAAGACAACCGAAGCATGGCTAAGGATGTGGATGATGATTGTTGCATACAACCTTATAAAGAGAGGATGGTGCAACAAATCCGTGATCATGATGTTGGAAAAAGGATGGAGTAGCCTTGGTAAGAGGCCAACTGATCAGGTAACATCAAGCGATGTTAATGACAACCATGCAAGTAATGGTTATTTATGCTTAGTTGCATGAATGTTGAAGGAGGATTTGGTAAGATCCCTTCAACTACAGTTAAACTATGATGATTTGGTTTACATGTGGTATTGAGTGCCTAAATGTGAATGTTGGTTGTGAGTTTCACAACCAAAGCAACTGAGGACTTATGGACCTGTCATGGTAGTGCATGCTGAATGTAGTAATCATGGTTAGGCCATAGTATGTTTGAATGCATAGTATTCATGAAATCATGCGAGATGGCATTGAAGACATGTGCATTGAAATATTCGGTAAATGTTGTAAAAATGCATGCATGTGTAAGTGCACATGTTGAAATGCATTGTGTGAATGCATGGGTGTAACATATATACGTTTCAATGCAGTTAGATAATAGATGAAATGGTGGACTATTGCTAATTCTGAGACCATTTCATAAGTTGCTATGAATGTAGGAGAATGATTGAATATAGAAGGTAGACATGTGATGGGCTACCAGAGCACTCCGTTGGAAGGACATAGCTGCATGGAATATGAAGTAATGAGTAGTTACAGTTTTTTAAATTGCATGGATAGTGTGACTATGTCTTGCAATTTTATTGTAATAATGATGCATATATAGAAATGTATATATATTTCATTGCATTTCAAATGTTAAACAACTGAAAGTGTTTGAATTATAGAGCGTTATAATTCTGAGATCACTTCAGTGACTGTTGTAGCAATGAAAAGAGTATATGCATACATACTCACAACGTGTTTGGCTGATTGAAATTTCAGTTTTCAGGTAGAAAAGTTTTGCGTATGGCAATGAGGATAAGTCCATAGTAAAGACCGAGATCTACCATGTGCAGAAGCCAAAGGTTATGAGAAGGTTCTCATGGTTGTAAATTTATGCATCAAACGAATCTGAAAATTGTTTGGTTTAAGTTCATGAGAATAGTCTCATAGTTGCAAATCTAATTTATGTAGGAAAACAGAGTTACAAATTTCAGATTTGAGAATTTGCTTATAATTGCTAATGATTGTTTGGCTTATATAGAATTGTGTCAGGAGGACATGTTGTAGGTGGATGTTCAGGTATGGTAGCAAGGGTGAAACCATAATGGAAAAAGTGATACCACTTACGAGATCCAAACAATATGAGGATAGCCTCATTGCTAATCAAATCAATTTCTGTAGGAGACAGAATTGTAAATTCATGTTGAATTTAATTATTAATGTTATTGATTGGTTATGAAACAATCATATTTGAGGCTTATTGCTAAATGTTGCTGATTGTTTGGCTATTTGATAAAGTGTGCCAGGATGACACATTGCAGGAAGACCATGTGTGATGGCCTGCAGAAGCCAAACTAGATGGGAAGGATCCCATGTTTTGGAAATGGGTTTCGGGTGAAACGCCATTGTAAATGTTGATAATGTCTCAACCGAACTGCATGTTGGTAAAGCATGTGAGTGAGACAGTAAATTATGCCAAGAAGGCATGCGTGGATTATGGCATGAGAGAAGATTGGGGTGGCAAACCGAAGGACTGTTGACTCAGAGAAGGGAGCCCCCATTCTTCGCAAATGAGGAAAATATACATTTGTGAAACGGACGAGTATTTGGTAACCCTAACTGAGGATATACATGTCTGGTTATTAGATTTAATATGCAGAACATGTTTTATTATTTCATTATTGTTCCAGATTGCTTGAGTGTGACTAAGGCCCACATGGCTCACATCGGAAAGGGATGCATACCTTTCGGGTGATGGGTTATGTTAGGGTTTCAATATTGACTACACCCTAAGGGAATGGACGCATTCCTGGTGTTTCAATACTTGATAGTGAATGATATGAAATATGATTACGATTTTTGAGCAGCAATACTGATGAGCCTGCTTATCCTTCTTGTGCTAACAGCTTACACAAATACAATTTGGTGTTGCACGTTAAGAGGCAAAGTGAAGCAAGGGTGCTGAAGAGGACTGTAAGGGCAGTGGTAACCTTTCTACGCTCACACTAAAGGACACTAGAAGAGATGGATAGGCCCAAGGAGCTGTGTTGCAGAAAAGGGGTATCATCCTTGTGTAGTGTGAGTGGGTATTGTGGGGCCATGCTAGCCTGCAGTCAGGTGAGTCACCTATGGCGTTCCTGGAGGGAACCATTGGTTTCATAAGAGAAGGATCCACGTAATCATATTATGTTGTTCATATTGCCTGATAAACCCAGTCGGTGTACTGGCTTGGCAATGGTTGTTGTATGCCTGATAAACCCAGTTGGTGTACTAGCTTGGCATTGGTTATTTGGGAGTTCTGGCAAAAGGTTGCTGGATGCCTGATAAACCCAGTCGTTGTACTGGCTTGGCATGTTTTTAAATTAATGCCTGACAAACCCAGTTGGTGTACTGGCTTGGCATTGGTTATTTGCATGTTGTGGAGGTATTGGTTATTTGGGTGTTATTTCCTGACAAACCCAATCGGAGAACTGGCTTGGAAATGATTGTCGTATGCTTGATAAACCCAGTCGGAGTACTGTCTTAGCATACTGATTTTTGAAATGCTTGATAAACCCAGTCGACGTACTGGCTTAGCATACTGATTTTTGAAATGCTTGATAAACCCAGTCGGCGTACTGGCTTAGCATACTAATTTTTGAAATGCTTGATAAACCCAGTCGGCGTACTGGCTTAGCATATTGATTTTTGGGATGCCTGATAAACCCAGTCGGCGCACTGGCTTGGAATTTCCTATTCGGATGATGTTGTGGAGCGGCATGTGTGCTGGCCAAGCATACACCCCATAGGTGATCCAAGGCTTGTAAAGCAGAGAAGGAAACCTGTGGAGTAGCAAGGAAAATGCACAATACAGATAAGTATTCATTTTCATTTATTTCTTGTTTGGAATAATGAAGACTTCAGGTATAAGTCTTATGACAAACAAGCTAATGCACTATTGTTTCTTTATTGGAAACCTTGGCCATTACAGGAAGCAAGGACCCTGAAAGAGCTATAAATGCTTGGTAAAGCCAGAGAGTAGCTGGTTGGAGCTATAAATGCTTGGTAAAGCCAGAGAGTAACTAGTTGGAGCTATAAAATTCTTGGTAAATTCAGAGAATAGTTGGTGGGAACATTAACCACTTGATGTTGTGGAGCAGCCGACGTGCTGGCCAAACATTCCCTTAAACAATTGATAAAACTAGTCAGCGTACTGGCCTGGCATTGCCTATTCGAATGGTTGTGGAGTAGCCTGCGTGCTGGCCCAACATTCATTGTTGTATCCACGGGAAATCTAATGCTTGGAAAGCGAAGAAGGATCCTATGGGATAAAGTGAAGAAATCCAATAAAGATAAGTATTTGGTTATCTTGCAACTCTTGCTTATGAATATACATGTGCATATGATTTAATTATGATTTCTTAAAATTCACATTTGGAGATAAACCCTATGAAAATACACTAAACATGTGAATTGACTCAATGTTTGAGTGTAGGTATTGCTGGAAGCAAGGACTATGAAAGCATCTGGAGGATGCATGTGGACATATGACTATCCTAAAGAGCTCAGTATGAGCAGTAATGAAAAATGGTGCTAGTGGAACTGTGTGGGTCCTAGCAGCCAAAGGTTCTGTAAGCAACAATGGGGAAGGGTTCCCTAGTTGAAAGCCATTAGAAAGACCTTAGACACTAAAGTGTCATAGCCAAGAAAGGGAAAGTCAAGCATTCACATGGAAGTGAAAGAGGCTAAGGAGCATAGAACCACCAGTGATGGTGTGGCTCCGGATTGGAACAAGACTAAGAGGGGGGAAACTCTTACTCTTCTCTTTCCTTTTGACTGATGCATCTTAGAAACAAAGGATTGTTGAGTGCATGTCATAAATGAAAACAAATTGTGTTTCATTGCTTGAAATGAATTGTGAATGCTGAAATAGTTATTTTCCGGTGAAAGGATGAACATGAATGAGTTCCTGTGTATATTGGGAAAGCATGAAATGTGTGGAAGTCTCATGAGTAAAGCATGGACGTTCCATGTCAATTAGGCAATTAATTGGCTAATTTTAACATTGTGTTATGTTTGTCCTAACAGGAATTGCCATGATAAGTCTCACAGGAGAGACATTGAAAGCCATTGTTGCAGCTGTTACTAGCCAAATGATTGCTAGTGAGAAAAGTGAGAGCCAGTTGTGCACATTGATCATGGCAGCAGGCCAAAAGCTATTTGTTTTGGCTGGAAGTCTTCCTCAGATAGTTGTTGGGACAACAAGAAGGATGGCATCCATGAAATTCTAGACTTGTGGATCAGCTAGAAGGTGAATAAAGGAAAGGGATTGCTCTGGAGCAATGCCCACCTGTAGAGATGGAAGACCAAAGCTAGCAGGAGAAGCTTGTGGAAGCTAGAGGACTTGATCCTGAAAGTTCAAAGTAAAGGGATGAAACGCAGGACAGACCTGTCACAGTTTGTGAATTTTGAATCATGTGTAAAGTGGGTATATAGTCCGAAGTGTTGGAACACCGAGGGCGGTGTTATTCCAAGGGGAGGGGAATTTAATGTCCCCATTTTGACCCCATGGCATTAACATTATAAATGATGTAATATTGTTATGAAATCATGGTGAGGAGCTCAAGGCCAAGGCCCCGCCATCGATTTAGTGATGCATATGGTTTGCGTGCTAGCAATGCACATTGGAAATTCAAATATCATGTAATATGCATTTTAATAAAAATACCCACAACTAGCTATGCAATGCAACAAAGAGATGGGGGCATGATTTCACAAGGAGTTGGGAGGGAAAACATTCAAACCCTTGAGCCACTCAAGTCAAGCCAAGTGTCAATGAGAGGACCCATCAAACCCTCAACTACCCATGTTGACTTTTGTACCCAATCATTGATTTCTCCCAAGAGTTTGTTGGGGTAGTTAATGCCTTGGGGAATGGGAGGTATGGCTGTCCAAATTCGGGTATGGGCAAGCCACCCTGCATGGGAAATCGCGTTTGCTTCTTGGGCAAGAAAAGAGCCATGAATTGCTCCCCAAGCCACCATCCATCAACTAGTCTTCCTCCCTCACGAGTTTGGAAACACCTGGGCGTTTTCCTCCATGGTTTTTCTGTGTTTACTTCTTTCTCAGCTGAGAGAAGGGCGTTTTTGTGTTATATACCAGTTGGGAAGAAAGAGGAAATCGATTTGGGGGTGTATAGAGGCTCTTTGGCCCACTGAATGCTGTTATATATGTGGGAGAAATCGTTTTCTCCCCTACGGTTGAATTTCCTTTTCCCAATCCGTTTTTGGGGTGTCCACGATTTGGGGAAAACCCATGGCCATATTATTTGTAAATCCCATTGTTTAAAATGTGTATCCCTGCGCCATGTCTGTGCTGGCTGTGTGAGAGAAGAGTATGTTGGGTATGGGTTATGGGTATTCATGGCTTTGGCTTGAGCTTGAGTGTGAGCCTCCAGGGTTCAAGTGTAGCCTGATAAACCCAGTTGGACTGGCTTGGCTGAGATGAAATGGTTAATGGGCTGTGTGTGACCTGGAATGTTCCCTTTCCTTGTGAGAATCATTCCCAGCTTGGGGGTGGCCTTCGGACGGACTCAGTATAAGCTGTCGAAGAGCCTATGGTTGGGTGGAACGTTGCAGTGACATAGCTAGTTGGTTGGGACAATTGCACAATGAAGATAAGTGTTTTCTGTCTATGTATTTACTTTTGAAATGCATCAATTTGATGACTGTTTTGATATGCTGGATGGGCATGAATTGTGTGTGTGGATTAGTTTTAAATTCCGCTGTGCATATTGCCTAATTTGTATCTGCACACCAATGTTTAAATTCTTATGATTCTAATTAGTGGGTTGAGTTTTATGAAATGCCCAGATCTTAGTGCAATGTTCCCTTCCTCGCATTGGGTCAGCAGGTGGGAACATTACAAAATCCTACGTTTTTCCCAGCGGAGTCGCCAATTTTGTTAACAGATAAGTCTGTAAGTGTGGACACGTACTGACCTCCCTAGTCTGAACACCCCAAACTAGAACAAAATAGACAGAAAATTACTTCTTTCTCTAAGCCCTTACACTAGGAATGCAATTAAGAAGGAGGCTAACCTGTATAATTTGAAGGTTGTCCTCCCTTCACTGCCCACTCTGTTTTTCCACGTATGATCTTCATAGAACACATGGAAAAGGCAAGAAGGAGTAAAAGAGATAAAAGCAATCAAAAGGACTTATGTAGACAACCAAGGAAGAGTGCAACAACATTGTTAACAAGTTATTTTGGGAAAGAAATGGATTTACTGTATTATTAACGGATTCCCTTGTTGTTGTAGGATTCTTCCCAATGGTCCTTTGCCTCAACGAATTGCCTTGTTCCAAGAGTATGACTGTCAAAGGTTTGACATAACGCTATAGATCAAACATAATTTCTCCAACATTTGGCTATCAAAAGAGCTCCCCCCCTCCCTCATGGGATTGGGCTTGTATTTATAATCTCAAATGGATAATAAGGAGATGATAGGATAAGGGGAGAAGGATAGGAAAGGATCCCAACGAATTTGGAGTTCGGCTAAGATCCACCCAGATAGGAAGGGATAATCATCCACAAAGGATTCATTCTAGAAGATTCTTGTACTTTCTCTTTTTCCCTTCATACAAGTAGTGTTTCACTTTAGACAAAGGTAACTTGAGACATTGTCACACTCTATAGTGATGCAATCTGCGACAACGAAGATTGTCGCATATTGTCAGAGAGAAAACTGCAACAATCTCTCAAAATAGGGTTTCAAAGGGAATTTCCCCATGACTCTCATCTTCCTAGCAGGATTTTGCATGTTCTTTATGGATTATGGCAAGGGTAAAGGTACATTATCCATCATGATGATGATGACGAAAATTATGTGTAACACTAGCACCTATGCTTTTCTTAGATTGCACGAGGATGAGACAAGTGTACTGTCCATAATGATTTTATGGTAGTTGTTCCAAATTTGAAATAAACAATTATAAAAATATATATATAAAAATTAACTGGTAGCTAATGTATGAATAACTGATAGATGATGCATGGATAACTCTTAGCAGATGCATGGATAACGGGCAGTTCGTGGAAGACAACCCGTTTAACTTGAAGAAGGTAAGAACAAGCAAAGATAACTTATCTGGGGCACTTAACTTGTGGCCTATTGGTGTTCACCGGCCATAAGTTAAGTGGTTGTGCTAGTTATGGATTCTCGTACTCATCATTATGCTTTTGTTTCAATCTAGGTAATTGAGGCCAACTTCCACGCAAAATTACACATGTCGATACATGATCACAATTGTCAAATCATGTGGAACAAATTGTGGAATATGCATGTAGTTGATACCAAAGAGGTATAAAGACTGTAGCATGAAAAGGCTCAGATATTGATCTTGGTAACGAGATTTCCAGAAACATCCGGTGTGACCGAGGTTAAACCAGTTTCAATACTTGTTCACGCCAATAATTATAAAGCTTACTCAAAAAAATTTCACAGTTAATTGCTGTAGTTTTTCTAGTTGCTTTGATATTGATTCCCGTGGTTATCCACTGTGTAAAGTATCTATGATGCCTTGTGTTAGGATTTATGTTTTCAAGTGTCTGTTTGTGTCTGGTTCTAGCAGAGGATGCTTCAACTGGCATTGATTCCATCGAGGAACTTCAAAATATACGGTTCTAGGAAACGAATGGATGCAAGACAAAGGGAGTGCCAGTACACTAATGTATTATAGTCAACCTTTGCGGACACAACAACATAATATTGGCTCCCTGGAGGAACCATAGTAGTCTATCATCGAAAATTGTAGGGACTAGCAGACGGTCACAGAGATTGTAGCTTATAGCACCCAAAAAAAATGGATTAAGCTATAGACAAAAAAGGTGAATTGGAAGAAGCTATCGCAAAACTACAAAAGGATATTTTTGGCTTCGCTCTGCATGCCCAATCTGTTGGCTTCTGTTTGTTGCAAAAATACAGGAGGATATTGTTGGCTTCGGTCTACTGGAAAAACTTAAGACCTTCCTCGTATATTATGTAGTAGAGACGTCCTTTCCCTACAGCGAGGAAAAAAAACAATGTGGGTGCTTAGTATCTTTCCTTCCCAGTTAATAAACAATCTACCTGGGCAAGAAGAAGGTGGAAGCTATTACCAAGACATAAATAACTATAGTGACAGAAACAAACCGAGTGCAGGTTCCCATGCGGATGCCGGTCAACCTATATAGAGGAGCCAGAGAGCAAGGGATCCTACCAAGCCTGCCAGAGAGCAAGCATTAGAGCATTAAAGCAACACTCGATTGTGTTCATAACAGTCTTCACATGTTTTTGAAGCCTGCAAGGTAGAACTTTATATGATTAAATTTACTATCTCAAAGTAGATATTGGTATGATATAAATTCTATAATGTCCATGTGGGAAACAATGCATTTTAGCAATACCCCTAGAGTGGGGGAAATATATTCTTTAGTTCCCTTATATATCTTCTTGTTCCAAGAATAAATAGTTATTTTTAATTTAGTTGCAAAAGTAGCTTCATACTTAGGAAAACTAATAATCCCTTGGCATGGTCTATGAACAAAAATTGCAAGTAATCAGAATGAAAAAGTAGCTCCATACTTAGGAAAACCAATAATCCCTTGGTATGGTCTGTGAACAAAAATTGAAAGTAATCAGAATGAAAAAGCATGAATAATATTCACTTCTGATCACCCATCGTAAAAGAAATTCCATATTCAATAGACTTCATAAAAAAGAATAATCTAGTTTCATCCTTCATTCATCTAAATTTTGAGTACTTTTTCTCTGATAGTGCAGATTATGAGTTCATTTGGGCTCCACGGGAGAAAAAAGAAGCCCTGGGTCCACTTTAGAAGAAGCGAAGGGTTTATGATAAATAAAGTAGTGACTTACTATTAATAAGGGGGAATACATTCCAACGAATGAAGAGTTGGTTGGCCCCTTATCCGCAAGAACATGACAGAGCTACTACTGTAGCTATATTGCCCCTTTCTCTGAAGCTACAAAGCTAAACAAACATCCCCCCTCAAGTCTTGTGAGTGAGTTATCAATCTATTTCATTATCTAATAGAATAAAATACTTACTACGCTATGCACTAGTAGGTAGGGAAGGTAGGGATCGACTCCCAAATAGATGAATAAAGAAATAGGGCATGAATCATAAAGTCATGCAAGCTGAAGAATACAATACCTTGTTTGTATGCATATATATTTATGATCTTAATGTTTCTTTAATTGCACTTGACTAATGTTTCTCTTGTTTTGCACTTCACTAACATTTCCTTCTTGTAAACATAGGCCAAACAGAGGTGATTGTAGTAGGCAAATAACAAAAAGGATTTTAGAAGACAACATCGTGCACTGAAGAGCACCTAGCAGATTGTGCCAAGACCAGTGAATGGCAGATTGTGCCAAGATAAAAGACACTTGCACTACATGCACTGCAAACTATGCAAAATACGATAGCTCATGGCCTTCATCAATACTACATAGCATCTAATGTTTGGAACTGATGCTAACAAATTGGTAGCATTATCACAAAAGTGCTATAAACACATAAACAAATTGGAATTAACATAAGTTTGAATTGAAAAAAGTCCCCTTGCCTCGATATGAGGCTAAATAAGGCTTCCAAATTTTTGATAGGATGATGTGAAGGTTTACAGTTTTGGAAAAGTGCAGTTTCAAAACTTAGGTTATAATGTTTTGGTTAGTGGATATTTTAATTGAAAAGACAACAACTCGATTGCTAGAGTCATTGTCAGCCTGAAGGCAAGGACTAATAAAAGTGTTTTCAACCATGCATGTGCACATTAATGTTTGCTCTCAATTATTTTGTTTTCGTTATGATTTTCTTTTTCTTTTTACTTATGAACTTATCATCCATAATAGGTAATTGATGCAAATTTCTTCATTTTCATTTTCTTTTTACTTATGAACTTATCATCCATAATAGGTAACATGTACTTGATTGATGTGATTTTTGTTTTTCATTTACTTTATTTGAAATTTTAATAATTTATATATTTTCAATATAATTATTCTAATCGTGAGTATTGTTATTTTTATTTGATCAAACTTTTATTATAAATATATGTGCATGAAGTGTTAAAGGAGAAGTAAATGAACACCCCACCATTCATCAATGTCTATGATTTCCACCACATGGCAATGGCTAGTGGCATAGGGGAGGGCATATTGCTTCTTAGTGGGTCATTTTGCTTATACAGTCAGTAAGGCTAAGGAAGAGGTTGAAGCCTTTGAAACTAATAAGGAGATTGGCATTTTGATGCATTACAATGACAAAGCTTGTACACATGAGGGGGTGATTATTTACCCTAAGAATGATGGAGGGATATCATCTTTTAATGCAATTTCCTCTCCTCTCGAGATAGCTTTCCCTAGCCATATAATGCCCTCTACGATGTCATCCAAACTACATGACAAGAAAAGAGGGTTGAAGAAAGTGAAATAGAAGACCATGGAGTATATGGTTCTAATTATAATATGTGAGGTGAAAAAAATCCCTCCAAAGGGAGGAGGTCGAGTCTCCGAGGGGAATGAAGAGGACGACATGACAAAGCATAAAAAAGAATTCTATCAACACCCTAAGGTCATCATCAAATTTGACAATCACCGCAGCAGCCATGTGGTAGTTCTTAAGGCCAGTAAGGAAGCAAACCAAGGCACATAGAATGGCAAGGATTTTTAATCGTAGACATAAAGCTACCATAATCTAGTGCATACATTAGCTAGAAGACAAAGTAAGAGGTAAGAAAAGAGATATTAGAAGCTTCAAAATTGATGAGGAGTTAACCACCAGATATAGGCTTCTCTAGGAGTACGAATACCGGATATTCCTTGACTTCATATTTGTATTGGTATACTAAGGAACTTGTTGCTTGTCGTATGGACCGTATTGAGGAAAGTAGCCCTCTAGCATTGCAAGCAAGCAAGGACACGCTACAACTATTGAATGACAAATACTAGTTTTTGTTGCAAACCTTTCAAGGCTCGAATAAGTCTTTAAAAGAGGGAGTAGAAAAGGAGGGAGAGGAACAACCATTTGTAGTTGAACCAAAAAAACCCCTCTTATTGAATGAAGAAGTAGATTAGGTTGCAAAGACCTGGGTCTAGTTTAATCTCACTTTTGTCCTTATTTTCTCTTTGTTTTTCTATTATTCTTTTATAGGTAAGAGATCAAGTTCGTTTGATAATGAGAAGCCTATCATAACAAACTTTATTATTATAGTTTCTATTTTCTTATTTAAAACTAAAAACCTAATAATATGCGAGTAGTATCCATTTTTAGTCCTCCCTCCCTCGGCAGGGAATCCTAGTTTTCAGAAAAAATACAAACCTTGAAGTTGTCAAATATACGAAATATTTCAGAATGAGACTTCTAACCTGAAATGATTGCCATGCAAATAATTTTTGCCACCTCTAATATTAAAGAATCCCTTAAAAAAAAAAAATATTTTTAAATTTATAAATAAAACGAATAGGATACATATGCTTTCATTTGCCACTATTTCATTCACGTTCATCTCGTTGGTTGATTTTCCAATGTGGTAAAACCGTGAAATTGACTCCAACATTACAAAACTAAATGCATCACATCAGGCCAGCGTCTTTTTCGTGGTCGGCTCAGTTGACCAGCTGAGCTGAAAGGCTAAAGGTTGATGAAGGGTAGTGGAGTCATCATGGGCGCCTAATTTTTTATCCTCCACATTTTTCACATGCCTCTGGACTTGCCAGACCACCAGACACTCTGGAGACCTACCAGGAAAGTGGTTCCAGGCAAAAAGCCTCGATGGTGCTTAGCTTTTTCCCTGGATGTCCTAGCTGCTAGTGGTAGAGCAGAAGACCAGACCAGCTATATATTTGTGCACTACCAAATCCTTTTACTGGCTAGTGGCTACCCTTGCTAACCATCCTCTGTTTTTCTAACTACTAACCCTGTCCTGTATTTAGCTTCCTCTTCTCCTTTTCCTTTGTTTTTCTAACCACTTGCCCTGTCCTGTATTTAGCTTTCCTTTCTCCTTCCCTTTAGATCATCTATACCCACCTCCATCTTCATCTCACGCAAGGAAGGTGCTTTTTGTTGCTGATTCTGACTTATCCCTTCCTCTCCCACCCCACCCCACCCCACCCCACCCCATGGCTGCTACTGGTATTGCCACCTTGATCTCATCAAAATTATCCAAAGGAAACAACAACAGCCTGTTTCGATTGGTCTGTTCAAACTCAAAGGGCAACAGTAATAATTTTATAGGCTTCAAACCTGCTGTATGTTTTAAGCCCTTAAAGGGTGAGATGTTTGGGGCACAGTTGGCTTCAATGGCTGCATCTACTGAGAGGCAATTCCAGTCTGACAGCTTCTCCCTGTTGCGAGTGCGGGCAGGGGCAGAAATTCGACGTGGAGTCAAGGCCAACGCCTCTTCTGCTCAAGGCCCTCCATGTAAACCCTCCCTCCTCTCCCCCACTGATGTGGTTCTCATGTGTTAAAACAGCGCTAGATTCATTTAATGCAATAGAGGGTTCTGTGTTGACCCCTTTTTTCTTTTCTTGTTTGTTGCAGGCGACTCTGTACAGGAGTTGTATGTGTATGAGATGAATGAGTTAGACAGAGGGAGCCCTGCTTACCTCCGTCTCAGTCAGAAGCCCGTCAATCACCTGGGAGATCTAGTGCCATTTAGCAATAAGGTATGCCAAATTAATATTGCCTGTGGGTGCTTTGATTTGATAGTATCAGTTGAAATCTGTTGACCTTTTGGTTCCTGCCCAGTGAATGCCTGTCATTTCAGACTTCTCTCATCTTTAGTTTTTTAAGCTGAAAACCAACAAGTTTCTGGCTATTGGGTGTTTGGAATCTATGGATCCCCATGAATGAATAACTCAAAAACCTTGTTTCTTTAGTATTATCTTGTGCAGTCACTGTTATTTTTCAGTCGAAAACTGAGTTTTTCCCAGGCTTTCTATAAGGCCGAATTTGAGCATTTGGGTTCTGCGGGATGGGGCTGTCTAGTAAAATGCTAACTAACTAGTTTTCTCTCTCTACGAGGAGGCAGCTGTACAGTGGCAACCTGAAGAAACGTCTAGGTATAACAGCGGGGATCTGTATTCTCATCCAGAATTTTCCTGAGAAGAAAGGAGACCGTTATGAAGCAATCTACAGCTTTTACTTTGGAGATTATGGCCACATTGCTGTGCAGGTAAATCATCCTCTTTTCTGATTCCATTCAAAGTTTATCTTTCTATATTTGTATTTGATGCTCAGAGTCAAGATTGGCTAAAGATGTGATCTGGATTCAAAGGAATTAATATACTTCGTTGCTTCCTTACATTACATTACAGGGGCCTTATCTGACATACGAGGAATCATACCTTGCAATTACTGGGGGTTCTGGCATATTCAGTGGAGTTCGTGGGCAAGTGAAGTTACAGCAGATTGTGTTTCCTTTCAAGTTATTCTACACGTTTTACTTGGAGGGCATTCCAAGCCTGCCCCAAGATCTGCTTGGTGAGCCTGTGCCTCCAACACCCAATGTGGAGCCATCTCCCTCTGCAAAGAATGAAGACCCTCATGCCTGCTTACCCAACTATACACAGTAAATGAAGACCTTCATGCCTGCTTACCCAACTATACACAGTAAATGAAGACCTTCATGCCTGCTTACCCAACTATACACAGTAATTAGCTTAGCTTACTTTACCTGCAATGAAATGAATAACACCTCTGCAACCCTAAATAATATATGCTACTTGTATCAAGTGCCTTTTTTCCTTCTTCGTCACTGTTGGTGGTGGTCATGGTATACTATGAGCCAAGGTACAAGACAACAGAGAACAGAGGGCAAGTTCACGATGCTTGGCCTCCCTCTCTTTTTTCAGCATGTACAAGACAAAACTATAGCTTTTGAACACGTTGGCCTTCTGAATCTGCTGTTGGGAAAATTATGTATGGATGATGCATCAAATGTTAATGCTAAGGCTCTAAGGTGCACAGATTTGGAGCCAGAGGTGGAGTAGAATGGAGTTGTTGTGTCACATAAATTTACATGAAATAGTTTGTGAACAGATAATGTAATCTTCAATCCTGTCTGTCTCTAAGAAGGCTTTTTAAAAGGACATACAAAGAATTTTACTGCCCTGCATGCCTTGTGGGCTCTTTCTACGATTGTTATCTTTCATATTAATTTTTGTTTAGACACCCTCTTGTCCTTCTTGTTGCCAGGAGCAGAATCAGAATGGGAAACGTGTGGGTTGAGGGATTTAAAAAAATCAAACCGAGGCAAATTGTTATAAACTTCCACAAATTTACATGTTAATCAACATCCTTTTCAACAAAAACCATCCAAGTTTTTAGCCCACATCCAAGGACTATATCCTTCACTTTTAGTAACTATTCTCTACGCTAATCTTCTGGACATGTCCTCATTAATAACCTGAATATTGGTCTATGGTTTGATTTTCAAAGGATCTTAATACAAACCTAAATCCAATGTAATTAAATATTAATATAGGACTCTTTTAACTCTTGAATTTGAACATTTCCGACGACTTAATTCAGAAGTATTCAGTTAAATTGTTTCACTACTTTGTGTTCGTAAATCCTTTTCCAAATTTTGTGTGGAGTGGACACCACAATTCTTGCTCACTTGCTCACTAATAGCTGCTTTAAGTGAAGAATATGGAAATTATTGTTGTGTGATTGTGGGTGTGTAGTGCATGGTGGGTATACAATTCTTACCCACACATCTGTATACAATAAAAGTGGAAAATAAAATTATGACATAATATTATCGCAGTTGGGTTGGGAGTATGGTTTTCCAGGGTAAGAGGTTTTATGGAGAAGATTTGTGGATTTACCTTTCAATTTCACTTGCATGCGTTCTCCATACAAAAAAATAATGCATGATCATGGAAGTGGTTGTTACATCTTCAAAACTTTTACGGAGTGGTTGTGTTAAGGATGATCACTATATACTTCTTTCTAATATCGAGGTAAAATGAGAATTATTTCTAATATAAAGGTAAAATGGGAATTTGTAAAAGCTTGAGAATGAGGTTTTGATTTGTATTTGAATTTTTTAAATGGAATGGAGATGAGTTATTAATATATTGATATTAATAAATATTTATAATTTTTAGTTAATAAAAAAATCAAATTTATAGTTGTTAGTTTAGATTTATCAAATATACCAGGAATCAAATCTTTTTTTGGTATAAATGAAGTTAATTTTTTGGGCATTTAATAGGTTAGATTTAAAAGTGATCAAAGTTAAAGTTATTAAACATTTAATTAATAATGTTGTTGTAATCCAAACATGTTATTATTTGCATTTTTTTGGTTATTTTATTAATCAACTTTGTCCAAATTATTGTTGAAAATTCAAGAGTTAGAATTGTCATTATTGGTTGTTGAGTTGCTTAATATGGGTGCAATAAGGGTATTTGAGGTTGTTGAATTCATTTATGTATTTAAAAATGCAATTTCAATAATGAAAAATTGCAATTCAACCAAAGGTTATATAGTAAAAAAGGATTCATATCATATACCATTACATCACTCTATTAATATTTGCATCTCAAGATATTTGATCCTTCTTAAGATTTCTAAGCTAGTGATATTATTAATATGAGAGGTTTTCATTAATTTATTATTCAATGTGATAAAGCGTTCCATTTAATATTCATAGAAGTTATTAGAGTTAATGATCAAATAATGACTACATTCTAATAACCATTTTATGACTACATTCTAATAACCATTTTATGGGAAACTTACAATCCTTAACCATTAGGTCAAATCTTCTTATGAGCATGTATAGATTGCCCAAAAATAAAGGGAGAAATGAGACTACTAAAATTTCATGATTCTATTTTATCATTGTGATTTCAAACAATTTTTATTTTGTTTATATCTTCTAGAACTCCACCTATATCACTTTAGAAACATTCAATTTTAAACCGCTACACAGTGGAATTCCGGAAGATATAGACTATGTTTCAGAACTGTAAAAATGCCATGCTCACAATTTTTATTGTTTCACCCCTTCTCCTCATAATTACAATCAATCAATACAACCTCATATTGGAGTATTTCTATGTGGTGTTTAAAATTTTCCTTGGGAATTTATGGATACACAAGTGTTTTTCGATTTGTATCTATATACAACATGTGTTATTTCATCGTATTATATGAAACTTAGAAACCCTCACGTGTCCCTTGTAAGATTAATTTAGAAAGTTGTATTTTAAATTTAATCATGTACAATGATTGTGAAGTCTTCATGTCTTTGAAAGCATCCCTATAAAACAAAAATTGTAATAATTTTTTGTAAATAATAATAATAATAATAATAATTTAAGTTCATTTATTACATAGTTCTATGCTATAATATCATGCATTGAGTAGAAGTGCTATTTAACATAATGAAGCATAATTTTATCATATATTTTTCATTTAAGTTTATTTCTTTATTTCTTTTTCTTACATTTTAAAATAATAATAATAATGATAGAAGTGTATCTCGGAGCTATTTGAATTTCTTTTTCATTTTCCTTAATTACATTTTCATCTTATTTGTCATTGTCATTGTTTTTATGAACTGTACAAAGAGAATAAACAAACCAATAAATAATTATATGATGAGAATTGTTCATTCTTATCCTAAAGATGACAAAATAAGAAGTGTTACCTTTAAGATTTATGTAAAGATAATTTCAATCTTCTAGGTACAAACCTTAGGGCAACTTTTGGAAGTTTTACCCACTGTCATCTCAATAGAACCTCTCTTCATTTTATGTAATGCCTACCTTTATAAAACTACTTAAACAATGATTACTCTTCTAATGTCGCTGCTGAAATATGCAATACAACATAAAACATAACTATTTACAAATAACTTATAAAGCTGAGATTATTATAAAGGGAAGAGAGTCAAGGAAACATACCTAGAATTGGAAAAATGGAAAAACTTGACTTACAAGAGGGTGGAACAGGCCCACACCAACAACATCACAATGACAATGGGAAACAAAGTGTGGGAGACAACTCTCCACCCAACCTACTCCTCAGTCAGAGACTAAGATCCCTCGAGCTCTCAATTAGTAAAACTATGCCAGTCCAATTTTCTTCCCCAACACCTCTTTATCCCAATAGGTGAGTCCTCACCACCTCCTTCTCCCTCAACTAAGTCTCATGCAAAAAGCTAACTAGCAAAAAAATAAAACCACTAGTATCCCAGAGGAAGAGAAGAACCCCCAATGAATTCCTCCCTCCCCCCTTTAAAATACCCATTTCCTTATTGTTAAAAATAAGGTTTATCTAAACGGATGACCCTTGTCGTCCATGCACTACTCCTCATTTAGCTTAACAAATCTCGTTTTAATCTTAAATATGCACCTTACTATTATTTATTTATTAAAATTTGATTATTATGCACATTTAGTCATGCACATATAGTTATAACTCCCCCCCTTCATGAAACTTCGCCTCGAAGTTGCATCACCCCCATTTCTTATGCCCATGCAAGACATGCATAACATCACACAATATGCACAACCATCATACAATATGCACCTAGTTAACTAGTACTATTGTGTAAGGGCAAGAGTTACTCATGTGGCCATCATAGCTAATTCTTGTACCTATACTATCACAATAGAGCACCCTATTTAACTGCATGATTGATTACTCTTACCGAATTCCTAGTATGCAATCAAGTCACACTATTGTGCATCAATTTGATTCATATAATCATGCATTAGTTCAATCCATTCACTTGGTTTACTTTTCCCCTCATGCACCCTGACCCAAAATCATACCATTTGATAAAACCTTTGAACAACCCCAACTCTCCAGATGGTTATGGTTTCCATGGCACATGCTCTCTTCTGTAACTTTTCCATGGATAATACAATAGGCATTGAAATTTCCCTAGGAAGTTTTTGTGGCTTAGCCAACCTCCAAACTTCTTGTAAATATGCGGCCTCATCGAAATTAACCAGAATCTGGGCCTCATCGAGAATCGTCAACATCTGGTTATTGGTATACCAACCCCCACATCGATAATATTGTAGCCAATATATCTCAAAAGGCTGGACTATACTCCCTCCTTATGCACCCTTAAAGCACCGACTCTAAGCATCATAATTACTTTTCCATATGC
The DNA here is from genome assembly GCA_027924585.1 of Larix kaempferi. Classification (NCBI taxonomy): domain Eukaryota; kingdom Viridiplantae; phylum Streptophyta; class Pinopsida; order Pinales; family Pinaceae; genus Larix; species Larix kaempferi. The sequence continues at coordinate 9,716,626 of BSBM01000264.1, forward strand.
CTCCTCTTAGAGAAAATACCTCAAGTTGTGGACTCCTGGTAACTATGTAAAGGAAAAGAAATGCTAGCATAGGTGTGTTGAAATATTGTAACTTCCAAGAATATTATATTTGTATTTTATTATTCCGGAGATGGTACATTCCTCCGTGGTGACCCTATTGTATATCCAGAGATGTTTATTCCTCCGAGAGAATGTAGTAACTAGGGTTATTAGATCTCCCATGTGAGGTCGGCCCTGAGTTTACTAATTGGGGGTTATTAGACTCTCCTGGGAGAGGTCGGCCCCATTAGGGTAAAAGGTCAGTCAGGAGATGAGTATAAGTAGAGGAGGATGTTCCTCACTTATCTCATTCATTCATCCACTTGGGAGTAGCGCACAAGTGAGAGAGAGGTCTGCATACGAGGAGAAGGAGCTCTAGTCTTGGACTACATCTTGTATTTGGTTGATTATCTATATTGAGGAAAGCTTTGCTGGGTTTTCTACCCCATGAGGGTTTCCCAGAGTAAATCTTTGTCTATCTTGTGATTGTGTTTCTTTCAGTGATCTTGCTAGTCAAATTAGGCTAAACTTAACATGGTATCAGAGCTAGCCTGAATAGGACATCTTTCACAAGGTGAAAATACCTCTCTCTCCTCCTCCGGTGAAAATTAGGGTTTCTGCAAAAGTTGGAATTTTTGGATTCTGATTGCATGGCTAGATATCCCTCCTCAAAATTGAAGTTTTGAGCCCTGGATCGAGATTTTTAGTTGGGTATAAATCCAGGAAAGTCAAACCCTAGTTTGACCAAAAGTGCAGAAAACCAGAGAACCTGAAAAGTTGCGCACCTATGCACCAGTGAACCAGAAAAGCTGCGCACATGTGCACCAGAAAACTAGAAATTTTGTTGCAGATCCGGAAGGTGAAGAGTTGAAGTTTCCATAAGCAGAACACACCAGATCTCTCAACTCAGTCAAGCATATCTCCTGGTAAGTGTTATTCTATCTCTTGAGAAACTTCAATCTCTATAACTCCCTGAATAAGATGGCTCCAAGCACTAAGCTTGAAGACAAGCTAGAAGGTATAGAAAATTTCCGAGCATGGAAATACAGAATTGGTCTCATTCTTGAAGAGAATGATCTTGTCCAATATATTAAATATGAGATTGCAGAACCTGAAGAAGATGAAGCCAAAGAGAAGTATAGGAAGGACCTGATTAGGGCAAAGAGAATCATTGCTGATTCTATTAAGGACCACTTGATTCCCCAAGTGGCATCCAAGAATACTCCAAAGGAAATGTATGATGCCCTAGGCAGAATGTATGAAGGAAGGAACATAAATAGAAAGATGAATCTGAGAGCTCAATTGAAGAACACCAAGATGAATAAAGGAGAATCCATTCAAGACTATTTCTCAAGGGTTTCCCAGCTCAAGGAAAAACTAGATGCCATTGGAGATATCCTTGATGAAGATGAACTAGTCATGACTGCTCTAAATGGTCTAACTAGACCTTGGGAGTCATTCATCTAAACTATGTTTGCAAGAAAAGAAAGTATGAAGTTTGATGTGATATGGGAAGATTGCATTCAAGAAGAGGCTAGGGTAGTCAACAGAGAAGCCCTGCTCAAGGAAGATGACCAAGCTTTGGCCACTCACACTAGAAGAAGAAGGAGTCACTACAACTCCATGAAAAATGGCCACAAGAAATCTCACCCTCCACATAGATTTCAAAAGAAGGAAGGAGTAAGCTCAGAAAGAGACCTCTCCTCAGTTAAGTGTTACAGTTGTCACAAACCAGGACACTTTGCTAGAAATTGTCCTTCAAAGAAGAAAAAGAATTTTCACAAAAGACATCATGAACATCTAGCAGAAGATGATAGTGAAGAAGAAGAAGAGGTGAGGCCTAAAAGGAAGAGGACCAAGGTAGAGGAAGAAGAAGATGCAGAAGAATATGTTCTATTCTCTGCACTCTCTGGGTCAGTAACACCTGGAGAAGACACATAGCTTATTGATAGTGGTGCTTCAAAGCACATGACAGCTCAAAAGAAGACTCTCTCAAGACTTGAAGAAAATACCTCCCCACAGAAGGTATCTTTAGGAGATGACTATCAATATCCCATCAAGGGAATTGGTGAAGCAAGCTACAAGCTTGATTCTGGAACCCCATTGAAGATGAAAGAAATTTTATATGTACCAGGGTTGAAGAAGAATTTACTTTCTATCTCAGTATTAGATAAGAAAGGCTATAGGGTTGCATTCATAGATAGACAAGTACTCATGTAGTCCAAAGGAAAATCAATTGAGAATGCAATTGTTATTGGTGAAGAGGAAGGAGGTCTATACAAACTCAAGGGCCATCCAGAAGTTGCTCTTGTTCATGAAGCCACTAGCCCAAGTGAGCTATGGCATAGAAGGCTTGCTCACATTAACTATAAAGCACTACCTCATGTGAGCAAGGTAGTCATAGGACTACCAGACTTAAAGATTGACCATGATGGCACTTGCAAAGGATGTGCAAAAGGGAAGAATGTCAATAACCCATTTCCAAAGAGTGATACAAAGACTAAGAGTACATTGGAATTGATTCACTCAGATGTATGTGGACCAATGCCATCCACATCCTTGAGTGGATATGAATACTACCTCACATTCATTGATGACTACTTAAGGAAGACTTGCATCTATTTTCTGAAGGGAAAAGATGAAGTTTTTGGAAAGTTCAAGGAATTCAAAGCCTTGATAGAAAACCATTCATAAAAGAAGATTAAGATACTCAGAACAGATAATGGTGGAGAATATACTTCAAAAGATTTTGAAGTCTTTTGTAAGGAAGCTGGAATCAAGAGGGAACTAACCACTCCCTACAATCCCCAACAGAATGGTGTTGCGGAGGACCAATAGAACCATTATGGAGGCAGTAAAGACAATGATACATAATCAAGACCCACCCATGTATTTATGGGCTGAAGCAACCAGGACAACAGTCTATGTGCAAAATAAACTATCTCATAGTGCTCTTGACTTCAAGACCCCAGAAGAAGTATTCACAGAGAAGAAGCCTGAGGTAAGTCACCTCAAGATATTTGGATGCCCAGTATATATTCACATTCCAAAATAAAAGAGGACCAAGCTAGATCCTTCTGGGAAGAAAGGAATATTTGTTGGATATTGTGAAGCATCCAAAGCATTCAGAATATACATCCCAGGATTCCATCATATGAAAATAAGTAGGGATGTGACATTTGATGAAGAGGCAGCTCTCAAGAGATCTAGGAAGTGCCAACATGAAAGAAGTATATGAGGAAGAGGCACCTTCCAGAATCAAAGAAGCTGCACCCACCCCTAAAGAGACAACTCCTGAAGACCATGACATGATGGAACCACAAGAACCCCCTGTCATAGAAATTTCAAGAAAGAGAAAGCCAGCATGGGCAAGAGACATTATACTAGGAGCTGAAAAATATGGAGCTCTTGAAGGCTCTACTAGGGTGAGCAAGAAACCAAAGACATTCTCAAACTATGTGGCTTTGATGTGTGATCTTGTAGATCAAGAACCCACTGGTTATGAAGAAGCAGTTCATAAGAAGCTGATCCTAATATTTATCTCAAGGTTATGGATGATGAACCTGTCATATTGCTGCTATATGTGGATGATCTATTTCTGACAAAAAATGAGAAACAGATTATTGAATGCAAGAAGAAACTCTCTTTATAGTTTGAGATGAAAGATCCCGGATTGATGCACTACTTCTTAGGTCTAGAAGTATGGTAAGGCCCAGAGGGAATCTTTCTCAACTAGGGAAAGTATGCTGTGGGAATCTTGAAAAGATTTGATATGTTGGAATGTAAGGCCATGGCCACTCCCATGGATTCCAACTTGAAACTGCTAGCAAATGACTCATCAGAGTTAGTGGATATGACTCTGTACAGACAAATTATTGGGTCATTGATGTATTTAACAAATACCAAACCAGACATATGCTTTGCCGTGAATACCTTGAGTCAGTATCTAGTGGAACCTAGACGAGTTCACCTCATAGTTGCAAAGCATGTGATGAGGTACCTAAAGGGTACGATAGGCTTTGGTCTATGCTATCTTGGAGATCATGGTTTTAGATTGTATGGCTACATCGATGTTGATTGGGCAGGAAGTGTATCAGACAGGAAGAGCACATCGGGAGGATGTTATTGCTTGGGATCTGCCATGATCTCGTGGTTTAGCAGGAAATAGTCCAGTGTGGCTCTCAGTACAGCTGAAGCGGAATATATTGCTGCTTGCTCTGCTAGTTGTGAAGCAATATGGCTTTAGAAGTTGTTATCTGGTTTATTTGACTTAGAGATGGAACCCACTGACATCCCGTGTGACAACCAGAGTTGTATCAAGATGACAGAAAATCCAGTATTCCTTGATAAGTCAAAGCACATAGAGATCCGATATTTCTATATACGGGATATGGTGTAGAAAGGAGCTATCAAGCTCGAGTATGTAAGAACTGAAAAACAAGTTGCTGATATATTGACCAAACCTCTGTCTCGAGTAAAGTTTGAGTATTTCCGAGACAAGCTTGGTGTAGTTCAAAAGGACCCTCCTCGAAAGGGGGAGTGATGTGGTCACTTATGATGAGATTGCCTGCATCGATAGTGAGGTCGATGATGTGGATACCTATATTGGTAATGCCGACAGAAAGGTTGGTGGATGGTCATTATATAGGGTCTAAGTTGACAAGTGGATTGCATCATCCTTGAACACATGTTCTAAAAGGATCCGTAGACATATGTCTCCGAGAAAGAAGAGGGATTGCATCATCCCTGGACTTCGGTCCCGAAATTGATCCATAGACATCTGTCTCCGAGAATGTGGGGATCGTATCTTCCCCGGACTTCGGTCCCAGAATTGATCCGTATGCATCTGTCTCCGAGAATGTGGGGATTGTATATTCCCTGGACTTCGGTCCCAGAATTGATCCGTAGACATCTGTCTTCGAAAATTGATGATAGGACTACATCGTCCCTGAGCTTTTAGTTCAAAATGTATGTGATAAATCCTAGATCTAATATAGGTCACATCCAGTATGAAAAAGGACTAGCACTGTGGTTGGGACTGCATCGTCCCTAGACATGAGATTTGTCTTAAAAGGATCATGGATTGCATCATCCCTAGACATGAGATTTGACTTAAAAGGATCAGGATTGATCATCCTATAAGTAAGATCTGGATTGTATCGTCCATAGACATGAGAGATGTCTTAAAGTGAGCAAGATTGATCATCCTCGAATTGGATCGTGTGTATTGCAGATGATGCTGTAGATCGAGATGATCCAGATGCTGTAGATCGAGATGATCCCGATGCCGTAGATCGAGATGATCCAGATGATGTAGATCGAGATGATCCAGATTCTGTAGATCGAGATATCCAGATGATGATGCTGTAGATGTTCGGGGATTGCAGAAGATGAAGACTCAATACTGAAGATGTTGATGTTCCAGTATTGAAGATCTTGAAGATGTTCCAGTAACTGTTTGAGTTACTGATGATGTATAAAGAAAGCTTCCAATGATTTATAGATGTATCATGTACCATGTAGTTGATGACTCCTTGCTCCTGCAGATGTTGTTATAATATCCTTCTCGTTAAGGGGGAGTGTTGAAATATTGTAACTTCCAAGAATATTATATTTGTATTTTATTATTCCGGAGATGCTACATTCCTCCGTGGTGACCCCATTGTATATCCAAAGATGTTTATTCCTCTGAGAGAATGTAGTAACTAGGGTTATTAGATCTCCCATGTGAGTTCGGCCCTGAGTTTACTAATTGGGGGTTATTAGACTCTCCTGGGAGAGGTCGACCCCATTAGGGTAAAAGGTCAGTCGAGAGATGAGTATAAGTAGAGGAGGATGTTCCTCACTTATCTCATTCATTCATCCACTTGGGAGTAGCGCACAAGTGAGAGAGAGGTCTGCATACGAGGAGAAGGAGCTCTAGTCTTGGACTACATATTGTATTTGTTTGATTATCTATTTTGAGGAAAGCTTTGTTGGGTTTTCTACCCCATGAGGGTTTCCCAGGGTAAATCTTTGTCTATCTTGTGATTGTGTTTCTTTCAGTGATCTTGCTAGTCAAATTAGGCTAAACTTAACAAGGTGTACTAATTGAGTTAGTCCTCAACCCATAAGGTGTTACATAAATAAACTCTCCTTCATGGTTATGGGCTCCCATGAGATCATTGAATGAATAGGCCTTTCGGGCCCAAGGGTGGATTTCCTCTCAAGCTCCACCTCTCATCACGCCGTCAACACATTGGTTATAATCATAACATTAAAAAACATATATAAACAACATGAAAATTAAGGAACCTCATGCTACCGCATGCCATCGTGAGAGTATAACATCATCTTCATAAATTTGAAGGAACCACATGCAACCACATGCCAACATGAAAACATAGCATCATCATAAAGTTAAAACTATGTCATCATCGTGAAATATCAATAACTATACCGATTAGCATGTGAAAGGATATTAGCATAGCATTGTCATCATTATATGAACATAAGTCATCATAAGGAACATAAAATTGTATGCAATTGCCTCCCGCTATCATAGTCATTTCACATCATCAAATTCTATTAGCTTGGATGCTAGGCAATTAACGTTAGAAAAGGATAATTGTTGCGTGACTGTTTTGGAAGCATGAGATAGAGTAGGTGGAAGAGTTTATATAGACCATTCATCACTTCCATTGTTAGTGTATTTGGATGCTAGTATTATTATCAGAGTTGAGATCCAAATCCATATGAATTGTTTTGTACATAGCTTAGACTAGAGTTGACCATGTTTAAAAAAAATCCAAATAGCTCCAAAGAAGCTCACCCCCACATTATAATTAATATTTTATAGGAGCCTAACATACCATCACATTTTCAGTACATTGCAGAGTGATAATCTGTATCAATTTTTTAACTCCATCATAGTATTTAGCATATTCAGTTGATAAGATTCTTCCCTTCTATCCTATTCAATCACTTAAAATTTCATTTCCATAAATGAGCCATGAGGAGGGGATATAAGCATTTTGAGCTATGGTAGATTCAACAAAATGATGCTCACCTCCCAATTCAACACTGATATCATTGAATCCTGTGAAATGAGTGACATTAGACGTTAAAACTTTCATTTACAACCATCCAAAATTATACTATAAAAACAAGAAATGGGAAAAAGTAGGGATATTTCAAGTTTTACGTGAGTTCTTCAAAATATTCACAAAAGGATATATGTAACAAGTCAGAACCAAGCATTCACTGTATTGGTGTCAAGGGTCTATACATGCGAGTCTAAATCCATTATCATAAAATGGAATGGTATAAGTGCAATGCACCCCAACTATATTGTTGTCACTATGCAGTTAGAATAGAAAAATATTAGACAACTAGCCATACAACCATCCACTCATCCATTTCCAATTATATGACAAAGTCCATTCAATATTCCCCTTTCAAAATAAATATACGAAATTCATGAAATTCATATGATCTTATTGAGCATAAGAAACATTAACATCATTCCCACGTCCTTATCAAATTATGAATGAAATATTTATTTAACAACATTCAAATTATCCATAACCAGACAAACATCATATCAAACATAGTAAATACATGAGAGAAAACACAATTGCACGTAGAGAGATAATAATAATTATTCGGTTGGATTATTGAAAGATTGCACACTTGAAACACAAATTACCATGTGCTCTCTTAGCTCGAGTGCAAAAGGATTCTAACATGATTAATAGGAAGATGATATAAATAATAAGGCCCTAACATAGAGATGACTAAATGAAACCCATGTTAAAATGAAGTATACATCCCATTTTTTTAAAACAAATGGGGAAATGAAAACACCCCTTTAGGTGAGGGATAATATGTACTTGTTGAATAACATTGGAATGCTAGTGTAATCAAATGAAAAATAGATAATAGAGTTGAATTGCTCAAGCACAACTAGGGGTTTGGATGTAATATAATTTTAAGGACCCATACTTATTTAAAAGTGTATAAACCTTGGCGAACCTTACCAATTCTTAAAATGTCAACTATAAAATATTTGGTGATATTTTTCTAAAATGATTTCAATTTCCAAGTATTTTATATAGTTTATATAATAATTTGGCGATTTTTAGAGTGAAAAAAGTTTACCCCATCAAAATTGGGCAAAATGGGGCTTCAAAAAATGCAAATTGGCGAATCTTTTTTTTGAAAAAAAATGGAAAAATAGCCCATGGGCTAAATTTCACCCCTAAAATTATCTTTGGTAATATTGGTTTTACTCACAAGTGTTGAAAGGGGAGTCGACTTTAGTCAATTATCACATCAGCTCATCTTAAAAGACTGACCCACTTGAATGGGAGAGATTGATCGAATTTGTTACCATCATTGAGCATAGAGATTTTTCTTCCCATATTCCACAACTCGACTTTATGGCATATTTGGAAAATTAGCAATTGCTTTTAGATAATATTCACACTCTATAATGCATCTTGGTAAGGGAGAAGTGACTTGTTTCTTGTTGATTTATTATCAAAAGTTTTGGTTTTAGCTGGCATAGGAACCCAAGCATGGAAGAAGGAATTCATGAGTGAAGAATCTGAGTAATTATGTTAAGCTTTAGATTCAACCTACTCATTCTAGGAGATTTTCGAGCCTATTTCCATATTGGTAAAGGAACTCTTAAGTTACCAAGTAACTGTTACATTGACTCTTAAGAAAAGCTCAATGGAAAACCCCTAAAATAATCCAAAGTTGGGATCTGTACATCCTAATCCCATGCTCAATATTCTCATTTTTAAAGACTTTTATACATTCCATGCCCAACTTGATTTAACATCTTATTTTTATTTCCATGCTCTGTTATCTATTACATGAATCTGTTCAGCATGCTATTCTAAGAACATGACCTGCATACTTTTAATATATGTCCAATGGCCATACAAATTAGGACAGACTTGTGTTTTATATTACCTGACAACATGTTATAGAGATCCAATCCATGTGTCTAGTGCCAAGACATACACTAAACACGTAGTATTTTTTCCCAAGATTCATACTTCCCACAACTGTGTACGCTTCCCCTAAGTTTTCACAAAGCCCTATAATTTGCAAAGTGGTGTTATGTTAAATGCTAACTTGCTAAGTGTTTAGTTTTACACTTCAGAAAACATGCTTTTATATTTTCACTGTTTCACATAAAATTTTAATTATCCACACACACACACACACTCATGCATGTATGTATGTTGTGAAGCACCCTAATTTAAAAAATGGCCGGGGTAAAGATGGAAAGAATTGGCATTTTCTAAATTATCCAAATATATTAAGAGCAATGTGAATCAATTTTGAATTTGGAGAAGGCACAAACCTAGAAGAAACTAGTCAACAAATAATGAATATGATTTTAGGTGAACTGTAAATTACCTAGAGGTAGAATTTTTTTTGTTTTCTCGCCTGAAAATAAATTACACTTTTTCATAAGAAAATATGTAGGAAAATTTTAATAATGTGTTAAATGGAATATGCTTCAAACAAAATCATATGAGAAGTGGCACTTATTCCAATTCTTGGTATGTAGAATTTATTATCCTCTGACTCATCACTCAAGAAAGAATGGAGCAACTCCAATGGAAGACTACATACAAAATGGAATACTAGAACACAACTTAGCATGTGGATTCTTTGAACATAAATGGCTTACCAACTCTGTGAATGAGTGATAAGGTGGTGCATATTGGGATGGCCATTGGTTAGAGTGCATAGACAAACAATACACAATGACACAATAGAAACACATAACCTCAAAGGTTCAAGCTAATAAGAAAATGTTCCTCACTATTTCATCAACTCAGAAATATGTTCATTTACAATATGCTCCCAAATATGGAGTCTCAATAACTCTCTTTTCTCTTCCTACTAGCCCTTCTATTATCCACTCTTCCCACTATATTCTCTATTCACAGTCCCTTATCTCTTGTTCTTTTGGAGGCCCTCTCTAGAATCTTCCCACCACCTCTCCTCCAAAAGATTCCTTATGCTTTGTGCGCCTTCTCCTCTTTGGTTCATTAAATATAGACTTTTTCAAATTAATAAAATTAAATAACAATTTGTGGCGAGATATTTGATCCTTAAACACCAATTTCATTAAATTTGGACAAATTAGGCAAATTTTGGACTAAGAAAGTGTGAATTTAGACTTTGAAAGTGTCAATATCAACCTTTCTGAAGTGCAAAAACGGGTTCTGAAAGTGGCAATATTGGATTTGAAAAGTGTGTTTTTATATTCGAATAGTGTGTTTTTTGACTACTTATGAACCTTAAAATTGCACTTTTTTGTTATGAAACTATGAATTTCAATTCAAAATAAGTGAATTTCAAATTAAAAAATGCAAATTTTGATTTGAAAAGTGTGAATTTAAAATATAAAAATGCAAATTTTGATTTGAAAAGTGTGAATTTCAAATAAAAAAATGCCAATTTTGATTTGAAAAGTGTGAATTTAAAATAAAAAATGCAATTTCGGATTTGAAAAGTGTGATTTTCAAATAAAAAAACTGCAATTTTTTATTTGAAAATTGCAATGTTCATTTGTAAATGTTCAAAATTTTAATGTGAAAAATTCAATGTTTAAAATCTCCAGTCATTGTTACAATAACAAGTCAATCCGCTAAGTTATAACATATAAAAATGGTTTGTCCCGACTTCTATTTTCCGACAAGAAGAATCGTCCGCCCCTTCTTTTCGTAGTTAATTGTGAAAACATTTATCCAGCAATTCAGCTATATCCATAATGGAGAACACAAGAAGGATCGACCGACCCTTCTTGCAGTGTCGAGCTATTATGAAAATCATATTGGGAATAAGAAGGGTCGGTCGACCCTTGCATTTCGAGGGAATTGTTAAACTAGAACACCTTGGAATTTATAACATATAAAAATAGTTTGTCCCGACTTCCGTTTTCTGACAAGAAGGATCGACTGCCCCTTCTTTTCGTAGTTAATTGTGAAAACCTTTATCCAAGAATTCAGCTATATGTATAATGGAGAACACAAGAACGATCGACCGACCCTTCTTGCAGTGTTGAAATATTATGAAAAGAATATTGATAATAGGAAGGGTCGACCGACCCTTCTTTCAGTGTCGAACTATTATGAAAATAATATGGGGAATAAGAAGGGTCGACCGACCCTTCAATTACGAGGGAATTGTAAAAATAGAACACCTCAGAAGTTATATCATATAAAAATGGTTTGTCCCGACTTTCGTTTTACGACAAGAAGGATCGACCGCCCCTTCTTTTCGTAGTTAATTGTCAAAACATTTATCCATCAATTCAACTATAGCCATAATGGATAATACAAGAAGGATCGACCGACCCTTCTTGCAGTGTCGAACTATTATGGAAATAATATTAGGATTAAGAAGGGTAGGTCGACCCTTCATTTAGGAGGGAATTGTAGCAATAGAACACCTTGGAGAAAGAGCGGCCTCTCTTTCTCTGAGAATATTTCTACTTGCCAGCAAAGTCTTCAAAGCAAAACTTCTATAAATTTTGCGACACGTGGAACGCTTATATTGTGACACATGGCATATTTGATTTTTAAAATTAGTTTAAAGATTGTTTAAACGAATATTAAGGAAATTAATGGTACCATTTAACGTTTGGGGACTGTTTTAAGCTCCTGCGTTTTCTGAAATAGTAATGAGGATGTTATATGATCGGGGTCCAAATGAGAAGTATAGCTTGCAGTTTGTGGAGAAATGAGAAGTAGTTGGAGATGAAGATGGTGTAAGGAATTTATGGTTGAGTTGCTGAGTAGAAGTTCCTTAACTAAGTTTAAAATTGATACACTCCAAATCACTTTTAAATTGATAATAGTTGAGCTGCCCCATTATTCCTCGAGAATGGGGCAACTCCCCAGTAGATAGAGTAGAGAGAATAGGGCAGCTCCCTAGTAGACAGAGTAGAGAGAATGAGGCATCTACCCAGTAGACATGGAGTTTCCTCAAGGTGAGGGATGCTTTGAATGCGTAGAGGGCCGAGGTACCAGAGTTGCAGCCAACTAGCCGATGAAGGGACTTACGAGCGAAGAATCGAGAAGGAGCCATAAAGCCACACATGTGAGGGCATGTAAGTGGAAGCAAGGGAGGTGGTATATTGCATGGGGCACACGTGCCATGTTACGATCGCCTGGGTTGAGGCTCCTCCCCCACGTGCCCTCCTCGTGTCCGACACGTGGCCCCTTGTATAATGGTGACGCCCGCATCCAGGGTTAATATATGGTATACTTGATTCACATAAACAATTTTGTTTCTTAAAAACAATCATGGGATGTAATTGCATAATTTAATTTATGGTATACTTGATTCACATAGGTTGAAACTTACGACGAATATTATTTAGCCTGCTGTAGGCCATTTAATGCACTGGCAGCAGGCATGTTGGCCATTGGATTTTCAAGGAATCGATTGGAGTGATACGTGTACGATTAATCCAACAAAATAATTTTAATCCATCAACACAGTGGCCACTCACTATATATAGGCTAACCATGCCCCATATCACAGCAAACTGAAATCGTCCGGGAAGCCATGGAATTTTCTTTTACTTCCTCTATTGTTTTATGAGAAATGCTTGAGTCTTACGATCGCTCCCCAATTCTCCTCATGATATATGAGTTTTTACTGTGAACCTTTCGTTTAATTATTTCCTGTAGTTGATTATAGGTTTTTCCCGCTAACCTTTTCGTTTTATTATTGCCTGTAGTTGATTATAACTTTTTCCTGCGAACGATGGAGCATTTCGTTTAATTATTACCCGTATTTGTCATTATTGTTTCATAGTTGCATATTCTTGCTGCATGTCAGTGATTATAAGTTTTGCGGGAGAATTCATGTCCTCTATTAGAAAACGATGACTTCATTCTGTCCATATATCCATCAATGGCAGACCTACCAATCTCTTTCAGTCATGTTGTCAGATGCCTAACATTCCAAGATGAGCAGTTCTGTGTACAAATGATGGTTCCTAACAGAGATGCAATGGGTTGCTTCACAACTATGTTAAGCTTTTTGTTTATTTTATTGCCCGTAGTTGATATATGGGAATTTCGAGCCAAGTCCCAATACATGGATTTGTCATTATGTTCCTTGGAACCAATCACGTTTTCGTTTGTCACTCTTCTTTCAATAACTAGATTTGTCATTATGTTCTTGGGTATGCATGGATTTGTCATTATGTTCTCGGGTATGCAACGAGGAGGGGATGGAGCCGTAAGGTTCGCAGGAAAAACTTATACTCAACTACGGGCAATAATTAAACGAAAAGATTAACGTAGTTGTGAAGCAACCCATTACATCTCTGTTAAGAACCATCATTTGTACACAGAACTGCTGATCTTGGAATGTTAGGCATCTGACAACATGACCGGAAGAGATTGGTAGGTCTGCCATTGATGGATATATCGACGGAATGGAGTCATCATTTTCTAACAGAGGATCTGAATTCGCCCGCAAAACTTATAATCACTAAAATCCAACAAGAATATGCAACTATGGAACAATACATGTGACGACGCACAATAATTTGACTTGACAACGTGATTGGTGAGATAGATCTGCAATATATGGATGTAAGGATGGGATGGAGCCGTCATCACATGCGGTCGTCAACAGTTGCAGCAGTCGTCAAATGTTGTTTTAGTACCAGACCATGCTGTCAACTTCTTCTTACTGCGCCAAGTAGAAGGTAGAAGGACTGTGCTTTCATAGTCAGCAACGTTCTGTTCATTCAACTCCAGTTATTTTCTGATTTCTTCGGGATGAAGAAACAAATTATTCGTGGGGGAGATGTTGGAGGATCTTAGGTCGGCCGCCCGACTAGGTCCTCCATTCGACCACTTCAGAGAACATGTCAAACCGTCATGTCGATCAATGTTAAATTGTAATTAGCATTATAGTGTGTCTGGGAAGGCATGCATTAGTTGCTTGTTTTTGAAATTATACATGGAATGTGTTGAATATAGTTGTACCACTGATGAAAAAACTATTCATTAATGACAGTTTGTAAATTTCCTTCCTTTCTCTGTTAATTTTTATTTTCCGCAATGACAGTCTGTAAATTTCCTTCCTTTCTTTGTTAATTGTTATTTGCAGTAAATTATGTGTGTTTGTAAATTTCCTTCATTTCTCTGTTAATTGTTATTTCCAGTAGATATTTTCCATTGTGTTATTCTTCATGCTTGGATGAAAGTAATATTAAATCAGAATTCATATGTTTATGTTTTGGTTTACCACATCTAAGTATTCACCAATTTTATGCTAAAATTGATATTGGATTCATTTATGACCAATGCCCAATATTAATGGAGAACACAAGAAGGATTGACCGACCCTTCTTGCAGTGTTCAACTATTATGAAAACAATACTAGGAATAACCAGGGTCGGTTGAACATATAAAAATAGTTTGTCCCAACTTTCGTTTTTCGACAAGAAGGATCGGCCGCCCCTTCTTTTCGTAGTTAATTGTGAAAACCTTTATCCAACAATTCAGCTATATCCATAATGGAGAACACAAGAAGGATCGACCGACCCTTCTTACAGTGTGGAAATATTATGAAAAGAATATTGGTAAAGGGTCGACCGACCCTTCTTGCAGTGTCAAAATATTATGAAAATAATACAGGGAATTTTTTATTTGAAAATTGCATTTTCCATTTCTAAATGTTCAAAGTTTTAAGGTGAAAAGTTATAACATATAAAAACTGTTTGTCCCGACTTCCATTTTCCGACAAGAAGGATCGGTCGCCCCTTCTTTCGTAGTTAATTGTGAAAATATTTATCCAACAATTCAGCTATAGCCATAATGGAGAATACAAGAAGGATCATCCAACCCTTCTTGTAGTGTCGAACTATTATGAAACAAATATTGGGAATAAGAAGGGTCGCCCAACCCTTCATTTAGGAGGGAATTGTAACAATAGAAAATCTTGGAGAAAGAGCGGTCGCTCTTTCTCTGAGAATATTTACACTTGCCAGCAAAGTCTTTAAAGCAAAAAATATATAAATTTTGTTGTTAAATTTTTTATATCTGGTATCCTAGGGTGACATGTGGAACGATCATATTGTGACACATGGCATATTTGATTTGGAACTTTGAGCAGACCAAAAAGTATATTGTTTCTATTTAAAAAAAAACAAAAAGAAAGAATGTTTCTATATGGTTAATCGCAGTCAGAATCATTCCAACTAATGGCATCACTATCTCCATTGTCGTCTAGGAATGTCCTTTTCCAACACAGTATCCTGCTTAAATTTTAATTAGCTTTATGGTGTGTCTCGGAATGCATTCATGTGTTGCTTGTTTTTGAAATTATACATGGAATCAATGTTGAATATAATTGTCACTGATTTTGTATCTACCCCATTGCAATAAAAAGTAAAATGTTTCTATTTAAAAAAAACAAAAAGGAAAGAATGTTTCTCTTTAAAAACCAAAATGTTTCTATTTAAAAAAAGAAAAAGTAAAATGTTTCTATTTAAAAAAAAAAATGTTGGTGCATCCAACAAGTTGGAAAGAATCAAAATGGAAGACACATTTACTGAATACAATTACAAACGAGCGCCCAACAGTTCGTGCCATACTAAGTATGGTAAAAAATCTAGAGTAGATCAAACTGAGGAGCATACAACCAGGATAACTACAGATAAAACCCGTGTTGACTCAACTCTCCTTGACAGGGGTTCTCATTGTCGACGTCAACAAGCACCAACAATCCCTTATACACCGACCCGGAAAGGAGTTACCCTTCCCAGCAACACCTACGAAGGGTGCTGCAGGAACCAAGTTTCCGCAGTGGCGTTGAGAATATGCTTTACCCACAAATCTCTTATCCCAGAAAGTTAACCAGATATCATCAACTTGACAACATACTATTTACTAATCATTTGCATATTATGTAAGCAATTCGCAGATTCAACATAAAGTAAACATCCACAATAACATATCCATTCTACTTAAT
The DNA here is from genome assembly GCA_027924585.1 of Larix kaempferi. Classification (NCBI taxonomy): domain Eukaryota; kingdom Viridiplantae; phylum Streptophyta; class Pinopsida; order Pinales; family Pinaceae; genus Larix; species Larix kaempferi. The sequence continues at coordinate 9,732,676 of BSBM01000264.1, forward strand.
CGCATGAACCATTATCATTCAATCCACAACATAATAGACATAATGCAACATTCACCACCGCACAGAGACAGAGACATAGACAGAATTAGAAATATAATCGGACATCTTCATGCATTCATTAAACTCTGCGGTAAACCCGTCGCAGGAATAGTCAAAACATAATGTTGTAGATCCAAATTAGACCAAAAAGAGGATTTCTCCACTATCTCTCTCTCTTCTAATCTTCCCTTAGGCTTACAATTCACTTCTATTTATATGCTATTCAATGGTCCATATTGAACGATTCTAACAATTGAATATTGACCAAGCAGCCCCCATAACAAAACCACGCTAACATTCGGAGTCTGCATCGAGATTGAACTTCCAAAGACATGGAAAAATACACAGAAAAAATAGCGAGCCACCAGTGAAAAATCCACAGAAAAAACAACGAGCCACCAGCGAGCCGGACACTGACCACCAAGACCGGCACGAACGCAAATCGGGAAGACCAATCAGGGAGCAGGGTGCTCCCCCTGTGGGGAAACTGGTTCTTCATGAGGGAAGTCCCTCGAGGTATCCATGTAATCTTTCAGAGTAGACTTGAGCAAGCAAACACTGGCCGAATGAGTTTGCTGGACGCCTTTTATAATTTGGAGGGATTCACGGAGGCCGTGAGCCAACTTGTTCCTCGCTTGAATTTCGCAAGCGAACAAGATCCTCACCGCCGAGTAGGGGTTGGAGATTAATTTTTGGCCAAAGTGGGCTTCGTATTCCCGGAGAAGGGATAATTCGTGGTGTGCTATTTGCACCTCTATCGGAGCAGGCGTCTCTGCTAGATACTGAGCCCCCCAATTGAAGGTATGCAGGGTAGACTCTTCCATCCCCATGGTGTGATGTTGAGACGAGCCTTCTCCTTGAGAGCAACTTCCCCCCCCAGGTCGTGAAGACCCTACACCCCTACTGGATCCCCTACGTCTACATGCCCTCATATGGGAAGCCATAATATACCAATTAAAAAAACTGAACCACCATAAATCCACCCAGAAGTTTAGCCAAGCTTTAAATTGCAGGTCTCTCGAATGGAGGTCTCCTACTCCATTGAAAATATTTATAGGAATTTCTATGGAAAGCAGGGCGGAGAGCCGACTTGACTCCCAGAGATTGAACGACTCAAAATCCATGTAAAAGGCCATCACATACAATTGAAAATCAATTTGTAGTACTTGCTCGGCAGCGCGGTACAACCAGAATTACTACCTTCAGCACGGAGGCAGTTATGCGTAAGGAAGCAATGATAGAAACGAATTGTGTAAACCGACATTAGCATAATGATTGAGGGTGTAATTTATTGGAGGCATGACGTTACAAGGCGTCTGGCTGACCCCTGCTCCGTGTCATCCTACACTACCGTCCCTTCAAACCAACCTGGATATGTCCGAATAGTACTGTCATGATGGTTGATAGAGGTGTAGATGGCGAAAGCTAAGCATTGAGCTGCAGAGTATTAAATGCGGCAGGTCCACTACTGTCCCTTCAAACGAGCCTGCATCTGTATGAATAAAAGATGCCTCCAACTTTCAGCGACTGACAAGGACAATCTAAAACATTGAGCAACTTTAGCCTTTGAAAGTGTCAATACCAATCTTTCTAAAGTGCAAAAACAGGTTCTGAAAGTGGCAATATTGTCTATGAAAAGTGTGTTTTTTTACTACCTATGAACCTTAAAATTGAAGCTTTTTGTTATAAAACTATGAATTTCAATTTAGAAAGTGTGAATTTCAAATAAAAAAATGCAAATTTTGATTTGAAAATTGTGAATTTCAAATAAAAAAATGCAAAATTTGATTTGAAAAGGGTGAATTTCAAATAAAAAAATGACAATTTTTATTTGGAAACTGTGAATTTAAAATTAAAAAATGCAATTTCTGATTTGAAATGTGTGGAGTTCAAATTAGAAAATTCAATTTTTTATTTGAAAATTGCAATTTGCATTTGTAAATGTTCAAAATGTAAGGTGAAAAGTTATAAAAATGGTTGTCCCAAATTAATAGACAAAAGAGTATGCAAGAGAATAACATAACTTTATTACTGAAAGTTTGCAAGAAATTACAAGCCCTGCATTAACCAGAGTATGCCCAGTCTCTTCTACTAATTTTCTCCTCCAAATTCCATCATGATCCCTAGCCTACGAGAGATCTACCCTTTAAATAATAATTACAATTTTGTTACAAAGGATAAATTCCCCAAAAAACAGGGATTTCAAAAATCGAACTAGGGTAATGGCCAAGAAAATCTTGCCACTTGGCTGCAATTTCTGACAATTAATCTATATTTGGATAATTGACCGACTCAAGCCCTAGCTGGGAATCACACGTAAAATTTTCCAGCTCGTTTTTAGCCAGATTATTCCAAATACCAATAAAAATGTGGATCATTCCCTCAATGGAAACAGGTCTCCTGAATAACTGATCCACGTCATCAATCTTGATATGCTCGAGGTGCTGGATCTTCTCTTTACCTTCCTTGCATCGACGTTCAACTTGTTCTAGCATCAACTTCAGTGGACAAGCGCTTTCAATGAGGTCCATGGTAGGGAACTAAAACTCCTCCATGATGCTATCCATAGTGTACCATCTACTTCCGCAAACACCTTGTGCTTTTTGGATAATATCTCCAACCTTATCATTTAGATCATGCCAAGCGCGCAACATAGTTCTGATTTTCTTCAGTTGGAAACTAGTGAGAGTAGGAATATTCTCAGGTCTCTCCTTAATGGACCTCTGCCATTCCACAATATCTTCATTTGCCTTAAAGGCCTGCTGTCTTTTAGCTACCTACTGATCAAGAGTAACAGACATCTTCCCAAAAACAATGTGAGTCTTATGGATATCATTCAAGGTGTGAAACAATTCAGTTAGCAGCTTACAGTGTTCATCATTGACCTGAATGGCCAAATCCTTAAACTCCAGTTGAGAAAACCTAGAGAATGCAGAGGAGGATGCACTTGCAGTTGCATCCTCACAGTGTTTTTCTAGCACAACTATCCTTTGTGTATTGGTAGCATTTACAACTTCTGCATCATGTAATTTAACCTGGAGAGAGGTATTTTTCAACTACAGATCTTCAAACATATCTTCAAATACCTTCATGAGATCAGTAACATAATATTCAGTATCCTCATTGGTTTTGGCCAATTTCTCTTCAAGCTTATTTAGCTCGTATTTATTTAAATCAATCTCCCTATTCAGTGTTGTCACTGAATCATAGTTTGCACCTGCAAAAGCACCCATGGCTGCAGCAGCATCCAATGCTTCTCGCTGTATGTCATCAGATTGCTTGGTCCAAATTATTTGATTAGGAGTAGGTGCCTCCAATACACCTTGATCCCTGCTTCTCTTCTTACCTTTTCTTACCATTGACTTGGAAGCTTTGTTGTAGAAGTAATCCCCAAGAGGGACTACAATGTCTTCTTGAAACTTAGCTACCAATTCAGTAAATGATGAAGTCACATTTACTATTGAAACCAGTGAAGATGTCTGAGTAGTAGAAGGAGCAGATATAGACATAGTTATTTGGGAAGTAGTTGGGGTGGAAGGGATATTTTGAATAAATGCTGGTACAGAAGTTGGGGATGGAATTGAAGTGAAGGCTTCAAAAAAGTGGAACTTGGATATCATCAGCTAGTAATGAAGGAGGAGGAACTGGAGTTTGCTCATCAGTAGCTGGTGGTGATAAAATGAATGGAGGTGGTTGCAGAGGGACAATCAAAGACTGGATCTATGCAATAGTATATGGAAAATTAGGAAGTGGAACCGAGATGGCTGGGAATGGAGTAGTGATGGTAGCTAGAGTATGAAAAAGCTGGGATATGGGGAATGGAGGTGCTACCCCATATGACAAAGTTGAAAGAATTTGAATAGATGGAAGTAGAAGTGTTGAGGTTGTGGTGTTAGCAGCAGGGGTAGTTTCAAGAAACTGATGGTCTGGGACATAATCATCCACTTCAATAGCATTCAATAAATCTGTAATTCTTTGTGAAGTTTCAGTTACTTCCTCAATCACAGGCACAGAAGAATGTACCTCATCTTCAACATCACTGTCACTAATATTGAAGGCAGGGATTTGAGATGCAGAAGTCTGAGTTTTATTCCTTTTGGCTGGCTTGGTGATAATTTTAGTAACTGCAACAGTCACTTGAATATCAATAGTAAGCTTAGGAGCTGCAACTACTTGAGTGTCTAGCATCGAAGTCATCTGAGCTAACTTCTACTTTGATTGCTGTGATGCTTGCATCAATACCTTTGATTGTTCAACAGTCTTTACCTCTCGAGCATCTTCCATGAGACCTTTGCCTTTATCCCCTTTACTACAGGTCAGCATTAGTGGAGCAGGTTCTTTCTGACCTTCTTTCTCCTCTCTATCCTTTCTTTCTTGCTCAATGAGGTTTAGTTCCATTGCTCTGCAACTCAAAACCGTAGTCTTAAGGTCATGTTGATACTGCATGATATGGTTCTGTTCATATTTACTCTTAGCCCTTTCCAAGAATTCATCAAAGGTATTTACTACCTAATAGATGGAGTCATCAGGAAGTTCTTCATGAACAAATCCACCCCTCACATGGTTGTGCTTGAAATGGGCATCTAGAACACCTTTAGGATCATGTCTTCTTTTGGTCACATGACCCAATTTTAAAGCAGCAAAATTTTCACCCAACACTATAGCCCACGTTGAATTTGGGATGGACAATGGCCCAAGGTTCAAGGGAAACTTAGGCCATGCCTTCCTCTTAGGACCACTTAGCTTTAAATACACACCATTGATAACAGTTTGATAGGAAACCTCTTCAATGACCAATATGTCAGGAACTATCCTGGGTAGTAGATGAATAGTACTGCCTCCCCAAACTCTGACATATGAGAAGGATTCACACACATACCAGTCACCAATTGTGGCAATGAAGGTTTTGGCATCAACTGAGAAAGCAGGAGCCTGTTCTCTGAAGATTTTGAAGTAAATACTTCCAAAGAAGTGATCACAAATGTCATATATGAAAGGCATATAATTGGTCTCCCATAATGCTGAATGATAAATATGGACATGAGGATATGATGGAGTCCAATTCCATCCCATGTTGGGATATTGGAATTATGCACAAAATATATCAACGACAAAAGCTGAAGAGAAGAAATGTGGCTTCTTCACAGCCGGTTCCTTCTGATATGCTTGAATGGCTATTTTGAGTTCAAAAGACAAGATTTACGCCCAAGGGAACGACTCACTAGTTGTTAGAACATGATGGGCTATAGGAGTCCACTCAGATTTAAATACATAATATTTTGGGAGACCATAGAGTCTGCATAGCATGGCAGCCAATAGGGAATAAGGTTCTCTAAACCAGGAAACCAGGTACAAGTTATCATCCCTACGGATGAAATTGTCAGGTTTATTCATCCATGACTTCAACATTTCATTGAAATTGTACCTGGTCTTAGAAGATTCCATGAACTCAACGTTAAGGGGTTGCATAGATCGTTTAAGAGCATAAGATCTGATGAAATCCTTAGGGAGGAAGGTAGCCAATTATGACCCTGCACTGTCATTAAATGACCATTCTTTAGGGTTAGCGTGGTCCACAATCCATTTAACCACATCAGTATAAGGCAAGATAGCGGGTCTGGCAGCAATGGTATGAAGCTGGGAATCTCTAATTTTCTCATACGCCAGCTGGTCATTCTGAATGTCTGATAGGTCATCATTATTGAAAATTGAATAGATTTTAGACTAGTCTAGCTGATAGGTTTCAGTGATTTTATCACTAGTGTCCGAGAAAATACCGAAATTTGGGTCTTTGTTCAGTAAATCCTTATGAACAGTTTTACAACGTGTATTGCTCAACATGTTTGAAACTGGAGGTTTTCTGATAAACGAATGAACAAAAATAAAAAACAATTCAAAATCTCGAAACAGTAGATAACTGAATAAGAGGAATGAGCAAAACCAACCTGTTTCATCTGAAAGTAACGGGTAACAGACATGGTAAAAACTTCGCAGTAGAATTCAAGCAGCAAGGTTATTTCCAAAGTAAAAATGACAAGGAAAAATAGGGAAAATCACATATTTATTGCTTTTCGACGAGCCAAATCTAGACCGTAGGATGAAAACGAATCAACGATTGAGATTAAACCTTGCGGGATGCAGGGTCAAGTTGCGGGAGTTTTATTTTGGAACTATGTACATTGTTCCCCCAATCCGCAATCCACAATTGCGGGTCGAGGGTTGCGGGATCGTAACTTAGAAAACCAACAATAAAAAAGGTTCTAGTAATCCGCAATCCACAAATGTCGGTTGTGGGATGCGAGAGCACAAACAACCTTTTATAATTCAAATAATATTTCGCAATCTGCAATTGCGGGTTGCGGGTTGCGGGGCCACACAACACACCTTATTACTTGAACCACTTTTCCGCAATCCGCAATTAAGGGTTGCGGAATGAAAAGTTCAAAAGCTATTTACAAAGTCTTCCCACAATAAGCAATAAATGGGATTGTGGGATGAAAACGACTTGGAGGAAAAAATCAAAGCTCCCTGCAACTTCAGAAAAACAGTTAAAAAATTGACAAACCAAACTTCATTTAAATCACCCAGTGTAATCTCATCTGCGGGATCAAGACAAATTGACGCTTAAAACTTAAACATGCAGGAAGGAAAAGAAAGGTTGCGGGGTTTTATTTCATAAATGTTCTAAATTTTAAGGTGAAAAAATGAATGTCTAAAATATTCAAGTCATTGTTAGAATAACAAGTCAATCGGCTAAGTTATAAGATATAAAAATGGTTTGTCCCGACACCCGTTTTTTGACATGAAGGATCGATCGCCCCTTATTTTTCGTATTTAATGGTGAAAACGTTTATCCAACAATTCAGCTATATCCATAATGGATAATACAAGAAGGATCGACCAACCCTTCATAATATTGGTAATAAGAAGGGTCGACCGACCCTTCTTGCAGTGTTGAACTATTATGAAAATAATATGGGGAATAAGAAGGGTCGACCGACCCTTCAATTAGGAGGGAATTGTAACAATAGAACACATTAAAGAAAAAGCGACCGCTCTTTCTCTGAGAATATTTCCATTTGCCAGCAAAGTCTTTAAAGCAAAACGTCTATAAATTTCGTTGGTAAAATGTTGATATCTAGTATCCTAGGGTGACACGTGGAACAATCATATTGTGCCACATGGCATGTTTGATTTGGAACATTGAGTATAGCGAGGTTACTATTTTTTTTTGATTTGGCACATTGAGTATAGAGAGGTTACTAATTCACTGATAAAAAGAGAAACTTTGTATTATATACTGGTAAAAAAGATTACATCCGTCTTCTTTTCACATTGCACTTATGAGAAAATACCTATGCCTTTACAAATGGCCTCTTAGCCATGTGAGTTCAAAATTTAGCCAGATTTTTGTTCTTTATATGTAAAATACTTTTGTTCTTAATATGTAAAATACAATGAGTTATATTCAGAAATATATATTCATCATTTGACCATATTTCTCCATAAAATACTTCTCTGTAATTATATTGAAGCATATAGATGGATTTATTCAAAAGGCCGTGCACAACCATTCATTACAAAAAGCAGAGCCTGGGAGCATAAATAGCTTTCACAGTATAGCTCTGTAAATTTAACAAGTTGATGCAAAAAAAATTCCAAAATAGATGTAACAACTCATCCAAGTAGGGATCTCTTCTACAAAAAATTCTGCCATTGAACAGAGGTTTCCTCTGCAATTCTCATGTCCACGACCACAGGTTATATATTCCTCTTCCTCCTGAGGATGGTGGTCGATAATGCTTCTCGAATTTTTTTTTTTTGTATAATTGTACAATATTTAATTAAGAGCATTACAATTTAGAGAGTTACAAACCATCTTGCCCCAAAAAACAGAGTGTTGCCATCAGTGGCACGACCAGAGAACAAAGGATTATTTGAGCATGGACGCAAAACTTGCAGAAAACCGGAGTGAAGCAAACACCAAAACCAGAGCAGAGAGACACAGTCCTCTCGTCGAGCTCTAGAGAAGTCATGACAGCAGTTACTCGGGAGGGAAGTTACTCAGGTAGCACCCTAGAAAATCATCCTCCGGTAGCTTGACGGGAAGCGGCCCAGTCTTCCTGCTAGTAAGGAGGTCGGGCTCGGCGTGGCTGCACAGGAGTTTGTAGGGCAGGGATCTCATTGTGGACAGAGTTGGAAAATGCATGGGAGGATCCGTAGGCAAGGTAGGGGAGACCAGAAAGAGATCTGAAGTGTCCGTGGCAGCAGCTGCAACAGGCTCTTCAGAAGGGACGACAGAGACACAGGAAGGGCCGCCATCGCCTTTTCCAGTAGAGTCGACCTGGATCGGGCTTCGAATTACAATCGCGTGCTGGCTCCAGGAGAAGGTGGCATCAAGATTAGCTAGACTTTCGTCCAGGCCAACGAGCTTGGCCCTGGTGGCCAACATTTGGTTTCGAGTAGAACCCCAGTTTACCAGCATGTTGTCCATAATCTTCCCCAACATATTCTTCATGAGCCAGTAGTGATTTATTGAACCGCCATTGGAGCCGGAGGCCAAGTGATCTGCCACTAGTTGCCCCTCCCAGTCTTCAATTAGGTTGCAACTGGAAAAGGAAATGCCACTGTCAAAACCATCGCCAGAGCTTGGGGCGCTCTTGCTCCTAGAGCAACGATTCCCCCCACCTCGACGTGAAAGACCACGGGACTTGGTCATGGCGGAAGAAGCCGTGAGGGACCAGAACCAGAAGTGGAGATGAATATAAGGATGAACAGAGCCGAACCAAAGGTTCGAGGAGGAAGACTGTGTGCCGTCTATGGTGTGCATGGACTCGTTTAAATAGCAAGGAGTCTGTATGCCATGACTGGTGTTCACACAAGCCATAGTTAAGAGCAGAGAGAAGAATTGAAAGAGCCGAGGGTTGAAATGAATGCGCACAGGGCCGAGGTGCGGTCGAGATGTACCAGGGTGGTGTCCAAAGTAAATGCGAGGGGAATTTTGAGCGACAGTGCAGAGGGATTCCATTAAGCCACAAGTGTGGGGGTGGCCAGCTGTGGATGCAGATAGATGGTAGGGCAGGTGGATGGGCGGGCAGACAAGTGTGGAGACGTGCATTATCGTGAGCAGGTCCGAGACCAGGTAGGGTAACGCGTGCAGCGTTAAGGGCGCGAGGTGCAAGGATCCCTCCCCTCATGCTCTCCATGTGCTGGGGGGATGGCCCCATAGATTATGCTGACATCCGCAACCGGGGTATAATGCTCCTTGAACTGAAGTTTACTTGTGGAAGTAATTGTAAATAAGTAACTTTACACATTTACATTAGTATCATTATAGTAGCATTATACGAAAACTATTATATTCTTTCTTTTTCTTTTTTTTGATAGAAACATTCATTTTTTTAAATAGAAACATTCTTTCCTTTTGTTTTTTTTTAAATCGAAGCATTATTTATTTTTTCTCTTTTTCTAAATAGAATGAAATCTCATAAAAAGAATGAAAAGTGTTGTTAGTTATTATTATTTTTTAATTAAATCCCTTCATGCTGGAAGGGAGGTACGAATATATAACCTTCAAATTTGAATTTAAAATAAAAAAATGCAATTTCTGATTTGAAAAGTATTCAAAATTGCAATTTTCATTTGTAATTGTTCAAAATTTTAAGGTGAAAAGTTATAACATATAAAAATAGTTTGTTCTGACTTCCTTTTTCTGACAACAAGGATCGGCCACCCCTTATTTTTGTAGTTAATTATGAAAACATGTACCCAACAATTTAGCTATATCCATAATGTAGAACACAAGAAGGATCGACCGACCCTTCTTGCAGTGTCAAAATATTATGAAAAGAATATTGGTAATAAGGGTCGACGGACACTTCTTGCAGTGTCCAACTATTATGAAAATAATATTGGGAATAAGAAGGGTCGGGCAACCCTTCAATTACGAGGGAATTATAAAAATAGAACACCTTCGAATTTATATCATATAAAAATGGTTTGTCCTGACTTCCATTTTACGACAAGAAGGATCGTCCGCCCCTTCTTTTTGTTGTTAATTGTCAAAACCTTTATCCAGGAATTCAACTATAGCCATAATGGATAATACAATAAGGATTGACCGACCCTTCTTGGAGTGTCGAACTATTATGAAAAGAATATTTGGAATAAGAAGGGCCGGCCGACCCTTCACTTAGGAGGGAATTGCAACAGTAGAACACCTTGGAGAAAGAGTGGCCGCTCTTTCTCTAAGAATATTTCCACTTGCCAGCAAAGTCTTTAAAGAAAAACATCTATAAATTTTGTTGTTAAAATGTTGATATCTAGTATCCTAGGGTGACACGTGGAATGATCATATTGTGACACGTGGCATATTTGATTTGGCACACTGAGTATAGGGAGGTTACTATTTTTTATTTGATTTGGCACATTGAGTATAGCGAAGTTACTAATGCGGGTTTAACCACAACACAATCAGGAAATGCAAATTCACTCATAGTAGTTTTAAGGATTAGGCACATGCAAGATTACCCTGTAGCTGGAATGCTAATTGAAAAATTAACATGAATTTATTAATTTATGTTAATCATTAGCATAAATAGATAAATGTTTTAATTAAATAAATTCACTTAAAACATAAAACACACACAGATCATGAGTAAAGATAAATCCAAACTGTAGATCAAACCAGAGGCAGGAGGGAGGATATGATTAAACATGATAGTGCTTTGCAAAGAAAACTAATCAGAGGTAGGATAGCCACCTTCTCACAGTCAAAGAGCTTTTGTTTGGTGATTAAAGAAGAATATATGAACATCCCATCAATATAGAGCTTATGATAATGAATTCTATACCGACTTTAGCAGAAAATGGTAATGGATGCTTGAAATGAAAGCAACAGAGCATAATATTTATGAATTCTGTCCCGATACAACACTTATCCAAGCATGAAAAAGCATAACAGTATGAATTAAACAATGAGAGAAACATTCACATAAGAGAAGAAGTAAACATACTGTAAGACGAATAACACAGGAATCTCTGATAGAAAACCTTGCTCGGCCTAGCCAGATTTTATTAAAATATATCTCAGAGTGCTTAATAACACAGGGAATTCACGAGTCCAACAAAAGTTTCCAACCCTTTCTCCTTCTATTACATTGCTTACATAGATGCTCAGATCCTTCCGGCTCGAGCTACCTCAACAGGAAGTTGTTACAATGTAGGTGACACCTATTCAAACAAGTTCGCCACCCTCAGGAATTAGTTACAAAAAAATGACAATGCTGGTAAAACTGGCTCAATTTCCTTTTACAAAATTACTGAGCATTTTTACCGAAAGACAACAGAATCTAACAAAATAAACAAAATGCTTCAGCGAATATTTCCTCCATGATGCTATCCCACGATCATCGAATCTTCAGCGGTTCAATATCAGCTTTCCCTTCCCATATTTCTCAACCAGCTTCCATAGCTCGGTAGCTGGCATCTCTGAGGTGGCCAAATCCTTCATTAAGACTCAGATCTCAGTGTGGTCCCTATAAGAGTATCTTCGCAGATGTGCACTAGCCTCCTTGAACATCATGCTTAACTCAAAATTCTTTTCCATTTTCTCCACCAATGTATGCCAATTTCTTCTAATATTCTTCTTCTGTGAGCATTGTTCCATCCTCCTCCCAAAAGAGAGGTAACCCTTTCTTGAACAAAGGGTCAAACATGTCTTTGAAATACTTGATCTGCTGTGCCATTACATCTATTTTAGCTTGAATAGCCTTTACCTGCTGGTGCTTGTGCATCACTTTTTTGGCTCCAATGATGATGGAAACCCTATCTGTTACACTAGTTGTCTTGACCTGCTCCTGATATAAGCCATTTAGGAATTCGATGGCATTTTCAGTATACTCTACAGGTTTTTTGTTCAATTTCTCATTTGCTGCTGTCACACTATTCTTGGCTAATTTTATCACTGCTTCCTTGTCCAAGACAAAATCGAGGAAGGGCATCAATTTTCCTGCTTCTTCAACGATGCCATCCCAGATGACCTGCCTGGCCTCTAGCAAGGAAGTCTGCCTTGTAGCTTGTCTTGAAAACTCATCATATTTACCCTGCAACTCCTTGTGCTTGGATTCCCAAGCCTCCTTTTCTCTTTCTGCATTATCCTTCAGGGTTTTTCAGATTCACATTCTACTTTTTTAATCTTGTTATCTCCACGTCTTCTAGACTAGCTCCGGCTATAGCCCCTACCAGGGAGAAATCACCAGCCTCTGTGGATGGTGTTTCCATGCTTTCTACTTCTTGCTCTGCTGCAGTCTCTTCTCAAGCTCTTCCACTCTGGCCTTTGAGATTTTCTCACTTGCCACCACAGTGGCTATATCTATCTTCCATTGTTTTTTCTTAGCTTCAAGCTTCAATAGCTTGGCCCTACAATTTGTCAAGTCAGTTTGCAACTTCTCCTTCTTTTCCTCCAGTTTTGTTAGCTCAGAGACTGCTACTAACTGGGTAGAGGGGATTTTCAGCCCCTTTTTTAGGGATTGGATGATGTTGTCTTTTTCGTTGAGTAGGTTTTGAATGCTAGCTCTTTTATCAGGCTGGCCCTTAGTGGCCACTATGTCACCCTGCAATTTCTTGATCTTTTCCTTATGAGCTTTGTTTTCCATCTTTTCTTGCTTGAGCTGGCTGGAAACCTTACTCTTACTGACCTGTACCTTTGATTGCTCCAAAGATGTCCTCAATAGTTTAGTATAAATAACATCCCCGGTTTCTTTGTGCAAGTTTATTACATCTGGGATAGGGATGTCCTCTAAATTCATCCTTAGCTCAGTGGCCTTGTTGTTGGTGGCCAAGGCCAAACTCAAGGTGTTCTGAGTGAGGCTCTTGCTAGTCACTAGAGACACTTCTTTGCTTGAAATTTTCCTTAGTTCAATATATAACTTGGACTCCTCTGAGGTTGCCCGTGAGTCCACCTTGTATTCATCTATAAACGCATCTCTAGTCTTGCTTAAGGCAGCAGGCTGAGTGGCTGCTGGGTTAAACACATACTCTTTGATCTCAAATGCTGGTAGCTTATCCACTTGTTTCTTTTTTCCTTTACGAGTCCCCACTGGTACTAGCTGCTACTCAGATTCAACAGTTTTATGTGTCTTTGGGACTCTCTCAGCTTCCCCTTCTGTGTCCATAGGGACACTGTTATCTTCCTTGCTGGAGTTTATTAAGTTTATGGCCATAAGCAGGGCTGCTGGCACTGATAGGACTAGGCTAGAAGAGCCAGGCACTGTGGGTGTGTTCCCTTGTGTCAGCAGGGAGGAGCTCCCAGGTGTGTCTATTTCCATCTGGCTCCTGCTAGGACATTCCATTAAATTTGCAGCTTCTTCCATGCCTGGAATTTCGAAATGAACAAAAGCCTTCCTGTTGATTTCCTTCCTCCTGTTGGAAATGATGTGGTGGGGATCATAGTTTAAGGGTGCTTCTGTTTTGAAACCCATCTCATTTATCTTGCATTCGATGGATGTAAGAGCTCCTTTGTTTTTGATTATGAATAGACCTACAGTCCATGTAAACACAATATTAGATCCCTTTCTATGATCTAGAAAGTGCTCAGCTTCTGCCTTCAATTTTTGTCTGATGAATTCTAATGCAAACATTCTGGGGGTCAGGAAAACTAGTAGCACGTAGGGTGCATAAGCAAACCCATAAACCCTGATGATTGTGCCATGCTCTGAAAGGAACCAATCTCTGACCCTCTTCTCAGGAGAAAGCTGTAGTAACTCCTGCATTTCTGGTAATACTCTAGGCAACTTCTTTTGGAAAATGACTTGATAAACCTCAGACATGAGCTCATCATGGAACTTGGTGTAATCAGTGTACATATCCCGAGTAAGTAGTACCTCAGGCATTTGCAAGTTTTCCTCATTGAATGCCAAGAACATTTTTAGTAAGTAGGACTGAAATGTGAAAATCCTTATTTCCTGGAAATTCTTTAGTTGGGAGTGTATAATTTCAACCAAAACTTCATCAAACCTGAGGCATGAACATTGGGTAGACTGGCTTGGGTCATCTGATTCCAGGGGGACAAAAATCAAACTTATTAGAGGTTCTGTGACATACATATCAGAGTCTATACCTAGGAATTAGCTCATCATGGCGATAACACCTATGGATTCTTCCGTGAATAGTCTGGATTCAGTTGGGAAATACCGCTCTTGTATTTGGACAGTAGGATTCAGACAAGACCTGTAGAAATTCTGTTTTACTTCAACAGGGGATTGTCTAAAAAACCAGATTAGGGCTTCCTCGGTATACCCTATAGCTTTCTACAAAAACTCTTTTGGGACTGACAGGACTTTTCTAAGGGTTTGGGTATTGATTTCGCAAAGGATATTGGAATTGGAAGCGTCCATGATTGGCCTCTCGGTAGAAGAGTAGTTAGAGGCGCACCATTCAACAAATTCGGGAAAAGCAGGGGTTTGGCCGACTGTAAACAAATGGAAATAGGACTGGTGGACTTGGTGCACGTCTATACCTCGCTCCCTAACTAGTTTCATCTTTTTTTTTACAGTTTCCATGGGGTCATCGGTCATCATAGTGTCGTAGACCTCTGTGTCTCTGTCTGTAAACAGTGTTTCTATGGGTTCTGTATCACTCAATTCAGCCATCAAATAGTTTACTGTAGAGCTGATAACCTACCTATTTTTTTGAGGTTGGCTTGGGCCCCTGGTTGACCTGTCTGTTTCTTCACAGCTTGCTCCTGTTGCTTTCAGATGCAAAATAGGAATCCTGCTCTCTGTGCAGGCGAGTTTTTTTATATTATTTATCCTTTGCTATCACCCTTGCATCTCCTGCAGCATGGAATATTCCCCGTTCGTCCATTTTCCTGATCCCTGGTGGCCTCGAATCCCACCACATGTCGCCTCGAATCCTGGCCGTCAAACACTGCGACTTTGACCAACTTTGCGGATTTGGATTGTGTTGATGTTTCGTGCAAGTTAGATCTGCTAACAAAACCTCGGCCATAGATCTCGGCATCCTCAGATCTGCCCCATCCAAACCTGCGGGCCTCTACCAAAAGTTCGCGCATCCGGAAGTTTGTTTGCTCTGCGCATGTCGTATCGGAGAAGTAGTTCCTGACCGTCGATCTGCTCCATTGGCCGTTGATATGCTACTTAGGATGCTTGTGGGATAAACCTCCCGCCTCTGTCTAAAACACCTCACCCTTTTTGCGCGAAGCGTTCTCATCATTGTAGATCTTCACCACTGCCAATCTAGACCGTTTATTTGTGTAGATATGTAACTGTAGGCGGACCTCAG
Source organism: Larix kaempferi (assembly GCA_027924585.1). Lineage (NCBI taxonomy): Eukaryota > Viridiplantae > Streptophyta > Pinopsida > Pinales > Pinaceae > Larix > Larix kaempferi. The sequence continues at coordinate 9,748,018 of BSBM01000264.1, forward strand.
CAATTTAATTCTCCTTGCAAAGTTTCAGGCTTGGGATTTGATCAGTTCACCTTTGAGGCCGTCAATACCTACCTAGATGATTCTATTTTTCTCAGACCACCGAGGCTTTCTCCGTTCTTTTTAGAAATTTAGCCTCCCAGTTTCATCCGGGACAACACCAGTGCTAACACCGACAAGCTAAATGGGCAAGCTAAACTTCATTTTAATCACCTGGTGTAATCTCATCCGCAGGATCAAGACAAATCAATGGTTAAAACGTAAACATGCCGGAAGGAAAAGAAGGGTTGTGGGGTTTTATTTCATAAATATATACATTCTTTCCACAATCCTCAATCCGCAATTGTGGGTTGCAGGTTGCGGAAAGAAAATATATCAAAAATGAAAACCAAGATTTTGCAATCGGATAAGTTATAACATATACAAATCGTTTGTCTCGACTTCTGTTTTCCGAATAGCCAGTCAATCGGCTAAGTTATAACATATAAAAATCGTTTGTCCCGACTTCTGTTTTCCGACAAGATGGATCGGCCGCCCCTTCTTTTCATAGTGAAATGTGAAAACATTTATCCAACAATTCAGCTATATCCATAATGGAATACACAAGAAGGATCGACCGACCCTTTTTACAATGGCGAATTATTATGAAAAGAATATTTGGAATAAGAAGGGTCGAGCGACCCTTCTTGTAGTGTCGAACTATTATGAAAATAATATTGGGAATACGAAGGGTCGGCCGACCTTTCAATTACGAGGCAATTTTAAAAATAGAACACCTTGGAAGTTTTAACCTATAAAAAATGGTTTCTCCTGACTTCTATTTTCCGACAAGAAGGATCGGCTGCCCCTTCTTTTTGTAGTTAATTGTGAAAACCTTTATCCAACAATTCGGGTATATCCATAATAGAGAACACAAGAAGGATCGACCGACCCTTCTTGCAGTATCAAACTATTATGAAAATAATATTTGGAATAAGAAGGGTCGGCAGACCCTTCATTTATGAGGGAGTCGTAACAATAGAACACCTTTGGGAAAGAGCGGTCGCTCTTTCTCTGAGAATACTTCCACTTGCCAGCATAGTCTTTGAAGCAAAACGTCTATAAATTTTGTTTTTTAAATGTTGATATCTAATAGCCCGGAGTGACACGCGGAACGATCATATTGTGACACATGGAATATTTGATTTGGCACATTCAGTATTAGAAATATAGTTGGCTCGCATAGAATATTGGCTCGTATAGAATATTTTTTCCTATGAGCACCGCTGAATTTGGAAGTTTGAGTATAATGGATCATATTTTAGTATTTAGGTAGTTACTCTGAGGATAATTATTTGATTTTAAGTGCAGCGGATAAACCACTTCTAAAGGCTAATTATTCTTAAACACAATTACAACACTTAAGGACAGTTAGCACGCAAATTACGATACTTATCACAAATCCAATTTTGTAACAAATAACCATCCATTATCAATCCCAATGGATATAAGTTGTATCTTTCCTTTTATAAAAATTTAATGAAAATGAGAAAATACAACTTTTTGTTGACCAAGTGGAAATTTAGAAACACAACAATTTTGTTGCTTAAAATTACCACATAGTGTTGTAGATATTTCTCCCTACGGGTAGGTAGAAACTATCTTAGGTTAAAGTAGACTCGATTTACTTTAAACTATGACAAAAATACAACAAATACTACCTTGAATTCCTAGATTCAAACAAATGCTTCAAGATTATACTGCTGAAAGAGATAGAAGAGATTTAATCTGACCTTTAATTTAGTCGCTTGTCCTAGTTGTTGCTCCGATTCTCAAGTCCTCGCGAATGAACCTGTTGGGATGAATCAAAGTACAAACACATACAATCTTTCTAGCAACTTGAAATATATGTTAGAATCTAAATCTACAATAGAAACAAATCATGTAATTGAAACAACATCAACACACATAGTTTGGGAAACAAGACAAGTTATATTTTTATTGCAAACTTGAAGTTACTTACAACAGTTGCTTGATGTCCAAGCCAACTCCCAGCTCCAAGTGCTTTCTCCTCTAGGTATCTCCACAAAGATCTAAGACCATAGGTTTGATGTCTCAAAGAGTCCCCCCCTTTGCACATGGAAGGCCCTTCTCTTATAGTGTGTAGGAGGATTAGCCAACAAGAGAAAAGAATGGATCTTGGGAGTGTTTAGTGGATCAGACCCACTAATTAGAGAAGGTGTTAGGATCGAATCATAGGTGTCAATCCCAAAAGAATCTCTCGAAAGTTAGGATCTCACAGTTCAAGGAAAAAGGATAAAACGAGACTACCGCGCCTCTAGGCCTGAGCATAAGGCGGTAGTACCGTGCCCAAGACAAGGAGCATAGTGCGGTAGTACGGACTACCGCGCCCCTGTAGGTGTGCAGGGAGCGGTAGTGATGAAAGATAAGGTCTCAGTTGGGTTTCCAGATGACATGACAGGTTTGTATTTAGTGCTCAATCATTACTTTTCTCTTCTAGGTGTTTTAAGCAGCAGGGGAAGTGTCGTCAAATGTTTTTATTATGAAGATGAGACACTGTGAAATATTGAGGCATAAAAGATGCCCCCTAAAGTGTGAGGTCAGAAGATATTGATGGCCTAAAGACTTTACAAATACTGTGCGGAGATAGCGTCGAGGAGAGCAAGAAGGAGCTGAAACAAAAACAAAGTGTCAGATATACTACCGAGGTGGGCATTCCCATGCTCGGAAACAATTGACTCAAAGCATGGCTACCGACCAATACATTGGAGATCCATTAGTACTGAGATGATATAGAATGTAAAAAAATCATGGCTACTATGAACAAGCGTAGATCCATGAAATAATAATGACACAGCCACGACCAATACATAAGTGTATCTGTGCGACAATACAAAAGACACCTCCATCGCAACCTGGACGTAATCAAAGTACTAAAGTGCATCCAGGGTCTTCTATTAAATCATAAATGATACGAATCTAGCCATGTTATTTATTACAAGGTGTTGAAGTCGAACATGGTAGAAACCATTTGATTACCGGTCAATGATGTGAGCCATTAACAAATGCGAGGGAAATAACCAATAATGACAATGATCCCCAAGGTATCTGTAGTACATCTCAACGAAATGCGAATAGATGAGTTGATGTCGAGCATTCGAGAGATCGTTCGATCAGAGGTCAATGATGTAAACCTACTGTCGAATGTGAGGAAACCTGCCATTGAAGCATGCAGGTACCAAGGTACTAATGGTCGATTTCTAAGTTTGATTCCTGGATAGTGATTTGGCATCGATAGGGATAGACTCGTCGAAGGTGGGCCATGATGATTCCCACATCATCGACACGAAATCGGAACGAAAAATAGGATGGAACGATGAAACAATAGAACATGTATTGACACAGCGGAAGTTTGACACAATGGACGACTCTGAACAATGCAACCCTTTGAACATATAACGACATGAAGCAGGACCTGGCAGCAGGGATTATTGATAGTAGAGGATAGACACCGAACGAGTAGGCTCGTGGCTAGAGAGACGACTCGGGATGATGACCATAACTCAACAAGAATAAATAAATACCCAAAAATAGACAAGCGACAAACGCATGCCATGTTCAAAGGTGACGACTGATAAGCTGCCAATAAAATAAACTCGACTTGTTTCCCATTTTCCCCCGACATGATGGACGAGTACCTATTTGTTGTTTTATGAGCTTGAAGAGGATAACAGATGCTCGGTATAGCTCATCTCATAGATGAGTCCGATCTCACATGTTTTACGAACCTGAGAAAGGAGGGGTTCGCCCCAAGGTGGGTCCTTGGATGTCAAATTTTAATGAGTCCAAGGAAAGAAAATTCGGTAGTTTTTCACATTTAGAGAGCCTGAAAAACTTAAAGAAGGCTCCAAAGTGTACTTTTTAGTAAATTTAGTCCCTCGATCCTGAAAAAGTGTAAAACAATTCCCAAGAGAACTCTCCCAGTCAAAATTTGACTGAGGTATACCTTTCTCGTAAATAGTCTAGACGGGCCAAAAAAGGGGTAACCTATCACTGAATAGACGACCTTTCAAATACTTTTACAAGTGTGAAAGAGACAAGGTCACTTGGCAATATTTTCCTATTTAGGGAGTCTGAAAAGAGCTTAAAGAGGACTCCATGTACAACTTTGTCATGGGTGATGACCGAGTACGACAAAGGAAAAGTAAACTCGGTACAATTCCTTTTCCGTAAATAGTCTAGCGAGGCCGGATAAAGTGATAAACCTATACTCGTTAGACACACCTTTTTACTGAAATTTTTAACGAGCACGACAATGGTATCAAAAGCAATCGGAATCTTTTTCATGTTTGGATCCAGAGCACGAAAAAGGAAAAAAGTAAGCTCAAACCACTTTTCATGTTTTTAACCAGAGCATGAAAAAGTGAAAAGTAAGCTCAAACACCATCTTACTGTTTTTAACGAGCTCGAAGATAAGTTGGAAGAATGCTCATGACGTCTGCTTCATTTTTTAACGAGCTTGTAACAGAAAATGAACTATGCTCAGGAATACTAGTTTCATTTTTTAATGAGCTTGAAGCCAAAGGTAAATTCTGCTCACGGTTAAGGCCCATTGATGGGTTCCTTCCCAACATGATGACCATAGGTTGGTAAATGCCCCCAGCATGATTGCTAGTGGCTAAACATGCCCCCCAAGCTTCGTTTCATCTGACTACTCTTCTTCCTTACCCAAAAATCCTGGCTACTAATCTGAATATTGTGTTCACCATGGGGGTAGGGAGAACTAGGACCAAGTGACCTAGGAATATGAAATGAAGGTTCAAATCCTAACTCTAGCGAGAGACTCGAACAAATGGAAGGGAGATCTATTTCATTTTTACACAAGCTTGAAATAGACAATAACAATGCTTGAAAGGGTCCTTTTTATTTTTTAACGAGCTTAAAACAGGAAGAAATTATGCTCGAAGGTAGTTTCATTTTCACGCAAGCTTGAAACCGAAAGTAAACTATGCTTGGGATTGGTTTCATTTTTACACAAGCTCGAAACCAACGGTAAACTGTGCTTGAGGGTCGGTTTCATTTTTTAACGAGCTTGACACATAAAGGGAACTTTGCTCATGATGGGTTTCATTTTTACACAAGCTTGAAACTGAAAGTAAACTATGCTTGTAGGGGCCTATTTTATTTTTTAACAAGCTTGAAACAGAATGAACTATGCTCGAAATGATGGTTGGTTTCATTTTTACACAAGATTAAAACCAACGGTAAACTATGCTTTAGAAAATGGTTTCATTTTTTAACGAGCTTGACACCGGAAAAAGAACTTTGCTCCACACCCCCCCCCTTAGGGGGAAGGAACCACTAAAACATGTGGAACATTTAGGGAAATCTAGTGACTAGGAGTCATGCAATGAGTGGGCATCACAAAGGCAAGCTAATCGATGGTCACAACATTCCCATGACGGGGAAAATACATCACTCGAAAGAGTGAGGACACTACAGCCTTCATTGCATAGACGTAATCACGTCCAAGGAGTAGATTAAAATCTAAGGGACCTTGGACTACCATAACATCAATACAGACAGTTTTCCCTCCCAAAGTGATAGGTAACTGAGGAAGGGACCCTAAAGGTCCAGTAGGCCTTCTATTGAAAGCCAGTATCTCGTCAGTGATAGGCACAAGCCGAGGAGAACCTAAGGCTTGCTAAGCAGTTGAGGATAAAATACTAACAGAAGCTCCCTCATCCACTATGGTGCGAAATATTTCCTTATTAGAAACTCCTACTGATATCTGAAAAGAACACTCGAAGGAAGATGAGATTCTGTTAGACCATTCCAGTCAAAGGAAATAACCTCAGTACTTGGAGGGGGTCCCGCGGAAATGGACAGGGTTTCCCCTTGCCGAGGACATTCTGAACTGATTAGGAAAACATCAGCGGTTTCCAATTAACTCTCGCTTGGAAGATAAGAATGAGACAAAGATTGTGTCAAGGTGATTGCTTCAGTCTGGAATTTATCCAATGAAAGAGCGGGATCGAGTGGGGATGACAGTGACTCGATCACTTCACTCTCGGGAGGGAGAGTGGGATCAATTGCAGATGAAACTGAATTTATCACTTGGTAAACCAGCGGGGGGTCGAGGGACAACTTACTATCGTTTGTTGGGAGCACCAGTTGAGAACTAGTAATATCTTCCAACCACCGCGAAGCTTCATCTATGCTCGGACAAAGGAAAGTACGGTGCATACCCTTGCATATCAAACAGGGATATAGGACTTTACCCTTCCGACCCTTCACCAAGGGGTCACTGGTTGAGGGAGTGTCATCAACATGATGGTCAGAGGTTGATGATACAAGTGGTTTGGGGTTTTTAGACCACACTTTTGATACACGGGACAGACCGGGGCAATCTTTGAGAAGGTGATCACCCTTGCAAAGTTTGCAAGGGAACTTGGGCTTACGAGGTGTTTTCATAGAATGAGTGCCATTAGAGGAAACTGGTTTACGCTTGGTCTCTTTCTTATCCTTCTTCTTCTTTATCTTCCTTTTATTCTTCTTCTTATCCACCTGATTACTAACACTATTGCTTTGATCAGATGAGGAGGAAGAAACATAAGAAGATGTATCTGACGAAGAAGGGGAAGGATTAGTTTTGGATTTAATCTCTCGTGGTGGAGAGTTAACATTTGAAACATTGGGTACAACTGGAATCACCAGATTGAATAACCACACCAGTAATCCTATGGTTAATCCAGGAAGATTTAACGTGGCAATAAAGGGAGGACCAATATCTCCAATTGGAGGAAAGACAAAAGGTACCCCTTGAGAAGGGGTCTCTTGATTGGTAGTCCCAGAAGGAGCTTGGGCGCATGGAGATGGATTCACCATGGAACAAGACTAAGTGATGTGGACAGAGTCTTGCTAAAAAGAAATAAAAAACCCCTAGGCAACCGAGCGTGCAAAAGGGGAGCTAGGAAAAGACAAGGCTCACAGGCCAAAAGAGCGAGCTCAAAAAAATATACCGAGGCCGCTACCACAGTAAGCGAGCTGTACAACAAAATGGTCAGAATGCCAACAAGCATCCCTAAAAATAAAAATACCCTCTACAAGATGAAATAGCAAGCAAAACCTCCTAACTAAGAGCTGGAGACCTCAACAAGTTGTATCCTTCGCAAGGTGATGAAATCCAAGTCGCATAATACAAAATGAGAGACCAATAATGGAAGGATATCCCTCTACTGAAAGGGACCCTGTGTAAAGAGCCCTAGAAGAAAATTCGCTAAGTTACCTCATTCATGACACGTCGGAAAAGGTTTTCGGCTCTTTTGCCTTATTACCCTTGTATCACCAGTATGGTGGCCGGAGAATACAAGGAAGACAATGATCGATGTTTCCTTAGGGCTAAGTGGAGTGCGGCATTCCACTGAGTCCGTCCGGTTCTCGATCTCGCGGTGGTTTAACCCCTGAAACAACAGGAGGCCCCTCCACAAACTGGTCGTGACTGTGTTAATAAATACTAGAGGATTTTAGTTCCCCGAAGACAACGACTATGTCTCAGATGAAAAATGACAAGGGGGGATTATTTGGATGCCTATCCCCAGTGTCCTACCTAACTACCAAATTCTTTTGATTTCCTCAAGTGAGGTTAATGTTGGTTTAGTTAGGGAGATTAATTTTAGAGGTTGTCTTACACAATCGGGTTATGGAAGTGCAACTTGATGGTGTTGTGACGACTCAAACCATGCAAATGAAGATGAATCGAAATGAGCCTTTCTCTTCGATGAACACTAGCTAAAGTAAGGAAGAATTCTTTCCATTCCCAATATGTACAACCCAATGCAAATGCAATTTTGATTTCTTTCAAAATGATAGAAAGAGGTAAAATATGTACCCAAAACTAACCCAAAGCAATAAAAAAAAGTTCTTTGTATGAACACCAAATGTAATAATTATAATCTGTTTCCTACCTTTTTACACTTGAAAAAGACACATCCAATCTATGGAAAGAAGGATTCCACAAATGCTTCCAATCAAATGCAAGACAAAGAGAAGAACCTGATAATATCGTCTAACTCAAATGCACATAAATATGAAACAAGCATTTCTTCTTCTCATGAATGTAAGACAAAGAATGTCAAATGATTGAATTAAAGAAAGAAGAATGCTTATGTTTCCTAATTTCATGAATATAGCAAAAGAGTGACAAAATAAAGCTTTCTTTTCAACAAAAAATGGAAACAAGGGATCGATCTATTCCAATGACCAATAAATAGCTAAAGATGCAAAGGAAACAAAGCGCAAAACCCAAGAAAATGACTTCAAAAGACAAGGATGTCCCAAGTTTTTCGAAGCCAATCTAAACAATCTGAATGATGCCAAACCAAACAAACCTTTGGAATATCACACTAAAGAGATATATACAATTTTTTTTTTGAATCCAATCACAATCCGATGGCGAGAAGAAGTTTAAAAACAAATGCAAGCTATTGGGGCTCGAAAAGAATGACAATTCTACCCAACAAGCAAACAAAGCACTAGTTTGACTCAAGAAACCAAACAAAGGCTTTGAACTTCCAAAAGATGCCAAGAGTTTCCAAAACAAGCCAAAAATGAATTGTATCAGTCCAAATCAGTCATGTAATGGTCACAAAATCACTGATCAAGAGACTCTAATTCAGAAAAATCAAAAACATACACAAGGGATCAAGTTAACCCAAGGGGATTTCAACTTTCCAAGGTAGAACCTAGTCTTCCAAACAAAGAAAAAGGGTCACAAATTCTCCCAAATGAGGTTTGGAAGGGTTCAAAGTTATGTTATAGAGATCCTAAAGTGACTGGGAAGGTACACTTGACTCCCAGAACTGAAAAGTGGCTTAGAGGACTCAAAATTGACCAAATGGCCTCAAAGATGCCAATGAAGGACTAGAGACAAAATGTGGATGAAAAGGACTCAAAAGAGACCCAAATATATTCAAAAATGTGTCAAAAAGAATTCAATGGACCATATGGAGGCACCCCAAAAGTTTGGGAGCAAAAAACCCAAGGGAACCCCTCCAAATAAGCTCAAAAATGACCAAAAAGGGACAGTGCCGCCCCTGTACAGACCAATGTAGAGCGGTAGTTGGACAGTACCGTGCCCTAGAACACTATGGGGGAGAGGTATTTGGACAATACCGCACCCTATAACACTATGGGGGAGCGGTAGTACCGCGCTCTAGCCCACTATAAGGGAGCGGTAGTTCTCCTGTAGGGTTTAAAAAATGAAAGTTTGGCCAAGATTCGAGCAAGGATAAGGTCCTGAGTTTAAAATGGTCCTCAATGATGATCAAAGAGGATCTAAGGTGATGAGAAAAAACACTTAGAAGAGGATTTGATGATCTAAACAAGCAAGCAAAGGTGAGACTAGGGAAGAAAATGTCCCTAGCGGAGTCGCCAGTTTTTGTTGTAGATATTTCTCCCTACGGGTAGGTAGAAACTCTCTTAGGTTAAAGTAGAATCGATTGACTTTAAAATAAGACAAAAAGATAACAAATGCTACCTTGAATTCCTATATTCAAACAAATTCTTCAAGATTATACTACTGAAAGAGATAGGAGAGATTTAATCTGACCTTTAATTTAGTCGCTTGTCCTAGTTGTTGCACCGATTCTCAAGTCCTCGCGAATGAACATGTTGGGATGAATCAAAGTACAAGCACATACAATCTTTCTAGCAACTTGAAATATATGTTAGAATCTAAATCTACAATAGAAACAAATCATGTAATTGAAACAACATCAACACACATAATTTGGGAAACAAGACAAGTTATATTTTTATTGCAAACTTGAAGTTACTTACAACAGTTGCCCAGCTGCAAGTGCTTTCTCCTCTAGCTATATCCACAAAGATCTAATACCATAGGTTTGATGTCTCAAAGAGTCCTCCCCTTTGCTCATGGAAGGCCCTTCTCTTATAGTGTGTAGGAGGATTAACCAACAAGAGAGAAGAATGGATCTTGGGAGTGTTTAGTGGATCAGACCCACTAATCAGAGAAGGTGTTAGGATCGAATCGTAGGTGTCAATCCCAAAAGAATCTCTTGAAATTTAGGATCCCACAGTCCAAGGCAAAAGGCTAAAAATAGACTACCGCGCCTCTAGGCCCGAGCATAAGGCAGTAGTACCACGCCTAAGACAAGGAGCTTAGCGCGGTAGTATGGACTACCGCGCCCCTATAGGTGTGTAGGGAGAGGTAGTGATGAAAGATAAGGTCTCAGTTGGGTTTCCAGATGACATGATAGGTTTGTCTTTAGTGGTCAATCATTACTTTTCTCTTCTAGGTTTTTTAAGCAGCAAGGGAAGTGTCATCAAATGTTTTTATTGTGAAGATGCGACACTATGAAATATTGAGGTATAACACATAGAGAAATTTAGAAACCAATTTTGTCTACTATCAACCCTTGAGAACATCCACCACTCTGAACACTATTCCCGATATTTTCTCGTTGTGCCTTGACTGCTGCAAGGCCCCTTCTCGTTTATTCTAATTTTTTCTACTGCAAGGCCCTTCTTCGTGACCATGCCCATATGATGCTATTTACATCGATCTTCATGTTTTCTTCTGCACCAACAACCCATTGTTGTTGTCTATCTAAGCATTTTTTAAGTACATATATTCCCCGTCCAAAAATGGTCTGGTTTAAATTTTGCCCTTCAACAGATAAAATAATTACCTGTCTATAGTAAAGTTTTATTAATATATATTTTAAAATTGATTAAAATTTCACATTACATAGAAAATAAAAGTTTTAACTATATAGCAAATGCTCATGGCTGAAAATATTTTCAATGATATGCATAGAAAGGTCCAATGGTTACGTGTCAAGTTAACAATTTGGAATTTTCTATTTTAATGCCAAGTTGTTTATGTTAACTTATCAAACAAATTAATGATCATGGAAAAAAAATTAAAAGAAATTAGAAAGGTTAGCTGTAAATGTAAATCCAAATTCTGTTAAGAGTGACCCACAAAAATTAATGACGGTTTAGAGAATAAAGTGCCCATCAAAAATAAGTTTTGGAAAAAAATGTGACAGTTTAACATGACGGTTCCAATATGACAGTACTAGCATCTGACTCCTGATAAATATCACCAATCGCCTTACCCAAAGTGCTCCTTTTTAGCTAATGGCATTTATACCATGCATTTTGACAGACGTCTATTGTGTCTAATCTCATTGTAAACAAGCTTCTTTTTCTTTCATCTCCTTCTTTGGCCACCAGAGCATTTGATCCCATAGAATTTATAACATTCAACTATCAAATTTCTTAGCACATTCAACTATTGATCGAAGTGGAATTTTTGATATACAAAAATTTGAGCAACAATGTTCGGTGCCAATGTTTGAAAGGTGTGCACCCTGATTTATTGTAGGCCTATAAGGTACCGATCTTGAATTTCATTCGGAAATTTTAGAAGAAGCTGGTATATCCACTGCTCACCCCTGGACAACATGCCATACAAGAAAACACCACTTCATCGACCAAAATACCAAAGGAGATGTCACCCAAAAATGTTCCCCCAACAAAATCAGTCTCACTCACATTTGTTACAAAACCTATGGAAATGCAATCCTTTCTTTCTGAACACTTATGTAACAACTTAACTTTTCTCATAATAAAAGAAGATTTATTCTCAGTTGTTATGATATGTGCTACACAATGGGGAGTACCTGAAAGGACCATCTGTAAAGGACATTCTTCAAAAACATTCCAAATGTATAACATCCAAAGGAACAATATCGAGGTCAAGCAAAGTGTTTGTAGGCCATCTTATAATAGAGCCTTCAAATACACCACAATCCTCGCAATTGCGGAAGACTTTATGAACTAAAATACCAAACTCACCAGCATCTAGTACTTTGAATTGTACAATGTCTCCCTTAAAAACAGTTGACACTAATCCCCGAGCAACATACTGTGGCTTTAAAGAACATTGATGTATCAAATTAACTAGTAGATTCAGATTGATTATTGTTGAAAGCTCTTGGAACAGGAAGCAATATTTTTGTATTAAAATCAATGATTCTTTTAATCGGCCATACAAAAAAATATCCACTGCTCACCCCTGGACAACATGCCATACAAGAAAACACCACTTCATCGACCAGAATACCAAAGGAAAAGTCACCCAAAAATGTTCCCCCAACAAAATCAGTCTCACTCACATTTCTTACAAAACCTATGGAAATGCAATCCTGTCTTTCTGAACACTTATGTAACAACTTAACTTTTCTCATAATAAAAGAAGATTTATTCTTAGTTGTTGTGATATGTGCTACACTCGTCGAAGTAGAAGAGCTGGTATATCATTCACCTCATTCTCAGTTGTTATGATCTATGCTACACTCGTCGAAGAAGAAGCTGGTATATCATTCACCTCGTTCTCGCAAAGAGCAGACCCAATCTGGTTAGCGATCTCAGATACAAGCCATTGAATATAACCACCAACAGCCTCTCACAATGTATTTGCACATTCTGATCGGTAGGGAAATGGAAGACTTGCATTCAAAGACTTGGTAACATTTACAATGATACATCCTTCATTAATGCTGATATTATGCAAATATTTTCTTTCTGGAAACCAGATTCCTTTAGCAACTTTCAATCTATTCAAAAGTAGGTCCACACATTGTTGATTACCAAAATTCATTTCATAAACGATATCTGAAATATAAATAATAACACACATTGTTCAGAACCAAAATCCAGTTCATAAGTGTTTTATGAAATATAAAATAACAGGAGCACATTAACAATCATATTTATTTTAAACAAAGATATAACATAAATTATAATATATAAAAAATGGCTGTCCGGACTTCCAATTTTCCAAATGGTAGGATCGGCTTCCCCTTCTTGTAGAAGAATCGAACATAAGAAGGATCGAATGACCCTTCTTGCAGTCTAGAAATATTACGAAAATAATTCTGGGTATAAGCGTCTCCCGCCCATTCATTTATGACGGAATATTAAAAATGTTCAACCTACGAATGCTAGGCCGTCAATACATGTATTTACAAAATTGTGAACAAGGGAAGAATACTGATCACAACAAGGGTCGGCCGACCCTTCATTTACGAAATAAATTTAAATATATTTAATCTTTTTTTTTTTCCTCGAAAAAAATCGTAATTTTATTTCAAATAGATGATCAAAATTACACTCTGCACATGTAGTAGAATCACTGAGATCCCTACATTGTCACATATTTTCTATCCCATATTAACTTCATATCTATCCCATACATATTACAATATCGATATTAACTGCATATATCCGGTTTCATAAAAAACCAAGTGCTGTAACAAGAATGCATCAGAAACTGTTCTATATCTCAAATCTGCGCCTCAATTTCTTCAAGAAAAGGTCTGTGATAATAGCTGAAAGAGCCCTCAGGTGAATGAATTGTTATCCTCCAAGTGCCGTGAGCTAATTCCTGCTGCGTCGCTACCTTGGATAGCTGATCAGCCATCCCATTCCACTCCCGGTAAATATGAGTAAAAGTGATGTGATTAAAGGCCAGCTTTAATCTGATCACCTCTTCCAGAATTGGTAAAAGTACCATAACATGGCAGTGAGTTATCTCCTTAGCCCAGTCTATTACTAACAATGAATCCCCAAAAATCTGTAGAGAAAGACAGCCTTGTTCAAGTGCAAATAACATCAGCAGTTCAAGAGACATAATCTCAGCATAGTTATTTGATCCACTCCCCAAACCAGCCACTAGATGAAAATAATGGGACTCAGATTTGTGAAGGACTGCCCCCCCTCCACACACCCTTTGATGATCTAAAGAAGCGCCGTCAAAATAGGCCCACGGCATGGTTCTATCGATCAGTTCCATTCGCACCTGTCGAGTTCTAATCGTTTGAACAGGAGCCAAGGATTGTTGTAAGACCGCCACCGCGTTAGCCACCACAGCCTCCAACGGAGTCCTTCTGTCATGAAAAATGATCGAATTGCGGGATATCCATATGCCCCAGGAAAAGATACATGGTAAGGCCCGGAATTGTGTTGTCTTGTTTAAAATCCACCAACAGTGGAAAGCCTCCAGGACGCACTCGCCCCTCCACCGCAACTTAAAATTCATGTAACAGCAAATGCCATCCCAAATAGCCTGAGAGAACCGACATTGTACAAAAAGATGAGCAATGGTCTCTTTCGCTTCCCGACAAAGTGGACATATTCCCGGACCCTGGAGAAATCGTTTTTGCAGAATGTCCCAGGTAGGTGCCTTATTTTCCAGTAAATCCCAGAAAAGTAACTTCGCTTTACCCGGACAGCTTAACTTCCACAGATGCTTCCACCACCACACCAATTCCCTGTTATGAATTTCTACATTCATCTGGATATATCCATTCTTTGGTGTGTATATTCCCGAGGGATGGTGATCCCAGATAAGTTCATCAATTCGATTGGTCAATCGAATATTAGTTAGTCGTAAGATCCGCAGAAAAGCCACCCAAGCCCCCTGCAGATCTGCAGAGATCTCAAGTTGCTGCGCTGATATCCACCCCTGATGCCAATGTGAAGATGATCCCGGATCCTCAATGTCAGCCAGTAAATTACATCCTCTTGCAGCCAAATGATTCCTCAATTCCACAGGAAGTACATGGCCTCCCCTACAGCCAACCCAAGGGTCCAGCCCAATACGCAGGAGTCACCCATTACCAATCCTCCACACTAATCCAGATCCAACCAAAGAGAAATGCTGCACCACCGCTTTCCAGACCACAGAGCAATTTGCCCTCGACTTATTTCCCAGCCTTATCCATTCGAGAAGAGTAAGAGGGGCTATATATTTATGATATACCACTCTTGTCCACAGACTATGTGTATGGATAAGACGCCACGACACTTTGGCCCCCAAGGCTTTAGCAAACAGAAAGATATTCTTTAACCCCCATCCTCCCAGAGCTTTAGGGACCGCAATTTTATCCCATCTGACGCACACCAATGCACAATGCTCACCCTTACCCTTCCAAAGAAAGGAAAAACACAACCTCCGAATCCTCTCCAGGACTCCAATGGGGATCCAAGCAAGAGACATCCAATACACCGGAGTAGCTTCCAAAACTGATTTAACCAGGACCAACCTCCCAGCCTGAGAGAGCCATTTATGACTCCATCCATGTAGGCGCTGTTCTAATTTTGCAATTAACCAGTACCAATCAGCCTTCAGATAAGCATTCGGTTTCAAGTGAAAGCCAAGGTACTTTAAACCTTCATCAATATCCAAAGTCTTATAAGGAAGTATGTTAACCATTCTCTGAATCTCCTGCTCGGATAAATTCAAGCAAGTGATAGAAGATTTGTCAATATTCACTAACATTCCCGCTGCAACATGCACTAATTGGAGACCTTCAACCACCTTATCAATATCCTGACGCATGCCATCACAGAAAATCAGAATGTCATCAACAAAAAGGAGATGTGTAATGAACAATACCTGAGAAATAGAAATGCCTCGAAAGGAACCATCAGCTTTTGCATTCAGAATAAATCGGTTGAGTCCTTCAGCAACAAGGAGAAACAACAGAGGAGAGAGGGGACATCCCTGTCGTAGCCCCCTTCCCGCCTGGAAGAATGGACTAGCAGAACCATTAATCAGAACAGCAAAGCTCACCGTTGTGAGGCAGGCCATAATACATCTAATGAATTCGTAGCAGAACCCTAGATGAGTTAGAAGCATCCGGATATAAAGCTAGCTAACCCTATCAAATGCTTTAGAGAGATCAATCTTAATCACAACACCCTTCTACTTCTGCACTTTCAGAGTGTGTAATCCTTCCTGTGCAACTCCAATGGCCTCATGAATTTGGCGGCCTTCCAAGAAGCCAAATTGCTCACAAGAAATATGCTTAGACAAAATATTCTTGAGTCTTCTCGCCATAACCTTAGAGATGATCTTATATATGCAATTGCAGAGAGAAATCGGTCTGAATTCATCAAAGCTGTCAGGCTTGTCCGTCTTCGGTATAAGAGCTATAAAGGTGGAGTTGAAGGGGCCATGGACAAACCCAGCCTTACGCGATTCTTCCACCACATTCAATATCTCCTCCCCGAAGAAGTCATAGAATCCTAAGAAGAATTCTATAGGCCAGCCATCTGGCCTCGGGCTACTATCTTTATGCAAGGATTGCATTACCAGCGAGAGCTCAGTCGGCGTCACCTCCTCCATCAACATTCTATTATCTTCCTCCCCCACAAAACGAGGAAAAAGTTGAGTCACCCAAATTACCTCAGCAATGGAGACTCCAGGTTGTGCAGTGAATAAATCTCCAAAATGACGAACTCCCATTTCAGCTAATCCATCAAAGCTGGAAACCTGTTCCCTTGCTTCTGAAGATAGTTCCCAAATAGAGTTTGTGAATTTTCTCCCCTTAGCATACGCTTGAAAGAATTTAGTATTCTCATCACTGCACTGAAGCCCGATCGCTCTACTTTTCATTCTCCATAGCTCTTCACGCTCGCCCAGAATCACATTCCTGCGTCTCTCCCACTCCAACAGCTCGCCTTTCTATTGTTCATCCAAATATCCCATGCCCAGACTATTAAGAATCCTATCAATGTTTAGCTCAGCATTCTGCAAATTCTGATCATCAGTCACCCTTTTGTCATGAGCCCAGGAAGTAGTAGCCTCTTTAATTCGCTTTAGATTGAGAAAAAATGAGCACCTGCATGCATCGGAGAATCATGTGGTCGATGCACCCATTGATCCTGAACCAGCTTAATGAAAGTCCCCTCCTTCAGCCAGCTAGGGTTGAATTTGAATGGGCTAGGAGGTTTTTTCCTGCTACCTCGTAATTCCAGGAAGATGGGGCTATGGTCAGATATCCCACCTGACCCTACCCACTGTCTAACAACATCAACACCCAGGGCCAACACTTCGGCCACCAGAAACCTATCCAGTCGTTTTTCCACCCTATGTTCCCCAGCTCGCTTGTTCCTCCAAGTCGGAGATAACTTGGATGGTAAAATGTCAAGAAGATCCTTCCTGACAAAGGCCTGAATAAAATAATCTGCTAATGTATCCGGAGCAGCCCGAGGCCCCCATACTTCAGAAGATCCCAGAGTAAGATTGAAATCCCCACCCAAAATCACATCCCTGCCATCAAAAATATCCATGCCTAACAAGGAGTCCCAGTAGCTCACCCTATTTAAGTAGGGCCCGTATAAATTGAGAACCGTGATCGTCCGACCAATTTCAGCATCCCAAACCTCCAAACCGAGACCAGAGGAGATGCCCCAAGAACAATCACATCTGCAACTCTTAACCTTCCACCCCAAGGCCAGACCTCCCGAACGCCCCCGAGCATCCACTCCCACAAACTTCCAACCAGGAAGCAAAGATTCTAAAGTACATACTACATCCTCACTGCCACCCAAGGTTTCTTGCAGCATTAATACATCCGGTTGGTTTAAGTCTACCAGCCTCCTCAGCGACGATTTTTTAATGGGACTCGCCAACCCACGACAGTTGAAGGACATAAGTTTCATAAAAAACCCCCATCATGGGCTTTCACTGCTCTAAGTGCCCACTCAATAGAATATTGTGTACCCATCACTAAATCCACTTTAGCCTGTTCTTTAGCTTTAGACAAATGGGATTTTCGTCCCCGACCTTTCCCCCCAACACTGGAGGCCAATTCAGGTAGACCCTTGCCCCTCGTTCCACCTTCAGGAATCTCCCTACTACGAAGAGCATAACGAATACTACTGCCCTCGGAGCTGGTAGAGTGATTGGTGGAAACCATTGTTGGAGTGACTATACAATCCACATCAGGCCGTTGACAAGGAGCATCCGGGCGTGGAGGAGACCCATGGCAGCCCCCCCCCAATACCATAGAGTCGTCTAGTAAGGAAACAGTAGGAGAAATGAAATGAGACATACTTGAGGGATTCACAGATGTATCCCGATGAAAAATAGGCAGCTCCAGTGGCAAAGAAGACGGTGGCACGGAAAAAGAATCCCCCTCAGCAGCAGGAGGCACACTCCCATTATTCTCCTTACCAATGTTCACCAAAGGTGGCAACAAATCCTCTGATCCAAGCCGACCACAATGAACGGATGGTACCATAGAAACATAATTCACCCCCCCGTCAATAGCAGGCCCACTCCCATCATCCACCACCGCCTGAGAGTTCACCTTCAACTCTGGAACAGCCTCTACATCTGCTGCAATATCGGACAGAGGCTTACTAGTCCGAAACGGTAAAGGGAAACAGGCTACAAGATGGCCATGAGAGTGACAGCGATGACACCTAAACGGCACACCCACATAATCCAGTATTTGAACAAAATCCCCATCCTTGGAGTGAACTTTAATCTCAGCCGAAAGTCCCATCCGAATATCGATATTTACCAATATCTTAGCAACCGTGTAGACTCCACCGACCAATTCCAAAAGAAAATTATGAGTGGAATCGATGAAGGCTGGATAGCGGATTTGTTGATATGCGCGACTGCTAACCATCCTCATGCCAAAGGCTGGTGTCTTCAGCTCAGTTAACAATGGTGCACAGCTGAAGTTCCTCCTCGAAGCCACCCTAATGCCGCAGTGTAATTCCAATCTATTAAATATATTTAATCTATGAAGGCTATGTCGACAATTCTTGGCTTCCAAGTTCCGCTGTAAATAGTAGGGACTCAGACATCATCTAAGTTCTCACATATAAAAATGTTTGTCCCGACTTCCATTTTTCGAAGAGAAGGATCAACCACCCCTTCGTTTATGAGATAATTGTGAACAACTATAATATCCGAAAATTCACCTATATCCAGAATGGAAAAAGAAAGAAGGATCCACCGACCCTTATTGCATTCTAGAACTATTATGAATACTAGAACTATTATGAATACAATACTGGGAAGAAGAAGGGTCAGCCGTGCATTCATTTATGAGGGAATTGTAAAATTATTCACCCTACGAAGGCTAGTACGTCAAATCATCTATATCTAAAATGGTGAACACCGGAATAATACTGAGCACGGCTAAGTTATAACATATAAAATTGTTTGCCCCGACTTCTATTTTTCGAGAAGAAGGGTCAGATGCCCCTTCGTTTAGTAGATAATCGTCAAACCTTTATCTAGAAATTAAACGATATCCAGAATGGTGAGGACGAAGAAGGATGGACTGACCCTTATTGCAGTCTCAAGCTTTAACGAAAAGAATATTGGGAAGAAGAAGGATCATCCGCCCCTTCTTTTACGAGGGAATTCTAAAAATAGAACTTGGAGAAAGAGCGGCCGATCTTTCTCTTTGGATATTTCCACTCTCCAGCAAAATGTGTGAAGCAATGTTCCTATGAAATATGTGTTTAGAGTGCGGATATCTACTTTAGCCACTCCGAAAAACTCATCCTTGGAGGAAGGAGCAGACGCTCTTTCTCCTTAGAATCTACTTCCAATGCTCCAAAATGGAACAACCTGACAATAGAGCGACCTCGTTTTCACTGACAAAATTTTGACTTGACAACAAACTCTTTGTAGCAAAACGTCTGTAAATTTTTTCGTTCAAATGTCAAAATCTAGTCTCCAGGGTGACACGTGGAACGTTTAGATTGTGCCACGTGGCTTTGACTATTCCAGAATTGATCTGTGCTACACTCGGCAAAGTAGAAGTCGCTATATCATTCACCGCATTCTCGGCCCAAAAGTATGAAATAATGTTTCTATCTGGTTAATCGCAGTCAGAATCTTTCCAACTAATGGCATCACTATCTGCATTGTCATCACTGTTTAATTCATTTTCCAACATGGTATCCTGCCTAAATTTTAAGAATATTTTTATCAGCTTTATCTCTTAAACTAAATTCCTTGGTATCATATGCAAGACTCACATGTGTTCTCATTGCATCCAACAATTTGAG
Organism: Larix kaempferi; assembly: GCA_027924585.1. NCBI lineage: Eukaryota > Viridiplantae > Streptophyta > Pinopsida > Pinales > Pinaceae > Larix > Larix kaempferi. The sequence goes on from BSBM01000264.1 coordinate 9,767,932, forward strand.
TCATACACCACGTCCAACTACGCAACACATGGTACTTTTCTAGCCAAGATACTGTATTGGCAAACAATTATACCTTAATATTGTTTAAAGCTATTTGATTGCTTAATTTTATTCAATTAAATCAAATACTTAAATTATATATATTTATATTTAAATAAATGTAATCAATATTGTTATCTCCCCAAATAAAAATAGACTAGTTGCTTGTTTAGGTGATAGGAGTTTTGTCTTTTTATTTTTTTTTATGCATTTGAGGTTCAGTGTTATAAGTTTGGAGTATGTAATGAATCTTGAAATAACATTTGAGGTTGCTCTTCTCCGAAAAGAATTTTCAGGTTTCGGTAGTTTAGGCAGACCTGACGATGGTTCATTAGCTACCGAAAACCCCAGTTTCAGTAGCTTACTACATGAAAGATGAAACTCTCCAACTACAGAAAAGGCATACATATATCGTGGTTCATGGGGCAATTTTCGGTCGCTTGGGTGAATACGATGGTGTTCATTAGCCACTGAAAGGCAGAAAATTTTCGCAGTTTGCAGTTCAAGAATAAAACCTTCTACAGTTGCCTAAAGTAGAGGCATCTTCGTGATTCATGGTACAGTTTTTCTCAGTGGCTTGGGCGGATACGATGGTGTTCATTAGCCACCGAAAGGAAGATACTTTTCGTAGCTTACAGTCAAAAGGAAGGATCTTCCATATCCACCGAAAGCAGAGGCATTTGTGAAAACTTTTTCAGCGTCTTGCGGTGTCAAAGGAGAAATCGTCGGCTACCGAAATTGAGTCAGTGTCGAAGGGTGGAAACGTCTAATCAAGGGTTTAGTCATAAATTAAAGGGAGTTCATCATTGCTTAACCACCGAAAGGGTCACTTCCAACAATTACACGATCTTCCCCAACGTGAATCCTGCCACCATCATAATCTCACCCTGGCCGCATGAACCTTGATACCCTTCCACATACCGATATTCTAAAATATTGTTCCTCCAGTTTGATCATGCCACGGTAACACATTATTAAACCCTTGTGATTAACCCTCTAGTTCACATCCCTCGAATTTAGTTTCTGAAAACCACGCCACCCCTCCTCCTTCGCTCTCACCACGTCGTCAGGCTCCCCTTTTTCCTGATTTCGCGTCGTTCCCTCAAGCCTGATTTTTAGCAGTAGGTGCCAGCAAGCAGCTTACAATGAAGAAAAGTGGAGGAGTGGTCCTCCAAAAAGAATTAAACGACATCTGTTACCTGGAGGTGCACCCCGAGGTATGTCGACTCTTTAAGGATACTGGTTGTTATAATTTTTGCAAAAAACTACAGGGATCTCATCAACAGATAACATAAACATTTTCCCTCACATTTGACGGCACAAGGGCGATAATTGGAAAGGAGGAATTCCAGGTAGACGAAGCCCTTATAGCCGAGGTGACAGAGCTTCCAGTGATCGGAGAAAATTGGTTCAAGACCCACTGCTACAAAGGATTTCGAGTTTCGGTCCTATTTGAAACCAAAGTATAGGAATCTGGTATGGAAGAAAGATATTCCTATGTCATACCTTGAAGAGAAATGGCAGCATCTGTTGAAGTCGATTCTAGTTTACATAACTTGTGAAGGTAGGTATAACAGGGTGCTAATTTACCATTTTAAATTAATCAACCATTTCACTGGCAGGAACCCCCTAAATCTCCCTTTTTACCTCTACAAAAGCATGACTAAAATGGCTCATCAAGTCAGATCCCAACCAACCAAAATCGCAGGCAGGCTGTACCACCATGGTTTGATCAAGCTCATAGTTTCTGAGTTGTTGCAAAGGAGAAACATGAACTGGGCGTTCTTCCTCTTCTGGAATGAGTTCGAAACAGAGTTTCAACCAAAAGGTGGGAAGAAGTCTTCTACCCCTAGAAGTGGGAAAAGGAATAGGAGGGCTATTTCCCCAATTGCAGTCAACCCCCCTTCTTCAGCTCCCAAAATGCAGAAGGATAAAAATAAACTAGAATTCAGTAGTAAGATCGGGGATGAGGGAGCTGGTTCAGAAGGAAAAAACATCCTCAACCTGCCTTACATAGATTCCGAAGAGGATGAACAGCCAGAAACTGGGTTAGGAGGTGAAAGTCTGTTCTCACCTGCACCTAAGGAAGAGCCAAATCCACAGATTGCTGAAGCATCAACCAACCAGTCAAAGAAGACCTCATCCCAGAAAATTAATCAACTGTTAAGACAGGTGTATGAGCTAGAGCTTCTTCAGAGGGTGATCAAGGAGAAAAATGAAAGGTTAACTGAAAGAAACAATGATTTGTATACCTCCTTTCAAGGGTTAACCAAAAAGCACAGCAAGTTGAAAGGGAGGAATATAAGATTGATAAGAGACAATATCAGGTTGAGCAGGAAGGTTGAGCTTCTGGGAGGTAAGGAAATGACTCCGAAACCCTAGCCTGAAGTACACTCAAAAATTGACACCTTAGCAACAGCAACAATTAGTTTTGCTGACACTCCAGTTTTGGCCCAGGATGAAGAGAAATCCAAGCAGCAGAAAGATGAGTAGAAGAAGTCGGAAAAAGCGCAGTTTTGTCAAAAGTTTTGTAGGTTAGACCAAGCAGTTTCGGTGGCTTAGGTGAACATAGGAAATTGTTCATTAGCTACCAAAACTCCAATTTTCGGCGGCTTAGGATATAAAGGTGGGACTCATCTAGCTACCAAAAGGATATGGCCAAATCCAAACGGCTAAAGGTGTCTCGGTGGCTTAGGCAAACACGCTACTTGTTCATTAGCCACCGAAAGCAGGGCTTTCTGTAGCTAATCAAATTTTAACCCAATTTTCCCAGCTGCCGAAAATACAAAATAACGCAGAAAGTGGTTTTTGCATCTAACCTGACTTTGCTGTTCCAAGCACCTCAAGGGAATTTTCTAATGATGGTTAAAGGTTTAAGTGAGTCATGATTATTTTTCCGTTCTAGACTGAAGGATGCTAGCAAAATGAGGAAAGGAATCTTGTCGTCTACTTTGGAAAAAACGGCCTGCAGATTCTCCAGGTATCAGTTCGACCTCACTCACCAGCCTCCGAAGACCCATTACAATTGTTGAAGTTAGGAGGACTGGAAAGATGGCAGTTACTCTTGGAATGTAGGAATCTTTCATAATTTCCAGAAAGCTGTTTTTGATAGCTATTTTAGTATATTCGATCCATTTTTCAGGATCTTGATCGTTTTGTAAAGGCTATTAAGCCTGTGACTGATGTAGAGCAAGGGTTCAACTTTGGAGACCTTTTTTATAATATTACTATCAGACTTCTCATTGCATCTTGGTTGTAAGAGCTTCTTTTGCCATTTATGTTCAGTTTTCCTTTTCTATCTTTCTGTACTTGCAATGAAGTGTTTATTTCATGTATGTTCTATTTGTCTATGCCTGATAGTTGTCATCCTATCTTTGTGTTGATAAATTGAATCTCAAGCATCATTTATCTGTTATGATTAGCCATTCATATATGCTTTTGTATGAGTCTTCTAGCATAATAGGATTTCTACCTACATCTACCTTTTATAAACTTTTTGAACAGCGTGGTTAAAAGCCTCGTCTATCTGAGTATGCCTGGGCATGTTTTGAGCGAGTGAGTTTCATTAGTAATCCAATTCGATCCATTTCACAAATCATTAAGAAAATTTGCAAGTTACCAGGCTCCTTTGACCTATAGCCTAGAAGGACTCCTGGAGTGATAAAAAATATTATATCAATTAAGACATAAATTATCAATTTCAAATATTATTTCAAATAAAGTATTAATGATTACATAGATCAGTATACTATAGTGAATATTAACTGCAAAATGATAGTAAAAAGAAAAAAACATGTTTCAATTTTCTGAGTTCATTTGTCGTTATCTTTTTCCAACAGACCTAGCCAAATGCTAGAGGATTTGTAGAAAACAATATGGAATATATGAAAATAATACACTACATCACCAGACAGAAAACGTATGCAAGCTGGCGGAAATTGACATTAAGCCTGTTAATTCCGTTAATCTAGCCCAGTAATGAGTAATGCACAATTTTCCAAATATAACGTTGTGAATTCATATTAATGGACTGTAAGAAGATAACTACCCGGAATTGAAGGAAATAAATTCTGGAAATCTGAAGAAGACAGACAAGGGTGGAAGGAAATATGAAGAATCTAAAACGTTCAGAGACTTTAAATTACTATGAACTTCAAACTGTCATTGCATTGATTTTTGACAACCATGGAAGATATGGATTTTTAGCCCGGAGGCTAAATAAGCATGCTCTGTTACAGATTTAGATTTATGGTTTGAATAATATAAATACTGCCAATTGAAAAACTAGCAGTCGATTCTTCAAACCAATCTTACTACTCTGCCCGCCCAACACTCTTCTCGATTCCACCTCAGCAAAAGAAAACCTCGGTCCTCAGAGAAAACATAGCTCCAAACTAGAAAACACAAAGAGTTTGAACTTTAAGTTTCAATGTAGGCAGTGTGCGAGAAGAGCAGTGTGGCGCGATAAGTTTCAATGTAGGCAATGGGTGAGAAGAGCAGTGTGGGAAGGAAGAGCAGTGTGGCGGGATATCAATGCAGAAAAGTTCATGACATGTATTATCACAGTGTGGAGGGATATCATCTGTACGTCGTGACACATAAACACAATCCATCATAAACGTGATGAGATTATTCACACGAGTGATACAATCCATCATTTACCATTAGCGCTGTAGAAACCATTTTAAATGGCGGAAAATATAAACTCCATCTCAATGTACAAACCATTTTAAATGTTTGAAAATATCACCTCCATGCGAACGTACAAACCATTTTAAATGGTGGAAAAGATCACTTCCTTGCCAACGTACAAACCATTTTAAATGAAGGAAAAGATCAGCTCCATGCCAACGTACAAACCATTTTAAATGGAGGAAAAGATCAATCGGGCGACGAAAGATCAAGGGTCCCACTTTCGTTCCGCATCCCCAACATGCATGCTAGGACGGAGGGATGGGTGGTTGCGGAATTTGAAACCGGTCTCCACGTGGCAGCACCACATGATTTCTCAAGTTGGAAGGGCGGTAAGGAAAACCACTGTCCTCCATTTGTGAAACCACCTTCGCCCATCCTTCACAGTCGCTGGCACGTGTGGATATGATGTGGCCGGTCCACATCACACCTTCTGCCCATGCAACTCCTCCACGTTGGGGCTCCTACAAATGTGTCTCCTCCACGCCAGACTTCCCGCCCATGTGGCTTCTCCATGTCAACCTGCACATGCACAGTGGAAAACACCTTTCAATTACACAACCATAACATAATTAAAATCTTTCAATTACACAATCACAACATAATTAAAAACCTTTCAATTACACAATCACAACATAAAAGAATGAAATAAAAATGCATCAAAATCAAACACATAAGATTACTTATCTTTATCCAACGCAGATCTAAGCAACTGGCTTTGTAAGAGCGCTTTTCCACTTCCTAGCATCAATATAAATGTGTGGTTGTTTATCAATTGCAGAAAATTATAGATAAAATGAGTTAAACGAAGAAATTCATTTAACACATAATAACACATGAATCGTATATTAATAGAAATCCAATCTACAGATCGATGTATTCATTAAATTGGCAACATAAAACATAGTTCAAAGAAATTTGACAAATTAATATCCAAAAAAGATGGCCAAGAGAAACCGACTGAATTTCATTAATTATGCAAAAAATTACAATGAATAAATACATAAACATTAGAATAAATTTACCTATATTATACATAATCCAAATTGAATCGACATCCCCACAACTTGCCCTGATATTCTTCTTCTTGTGTCCTTGTGGTACCATCCTCCTCCCAAAAGAGAGGAAGTCCCTTCTTGAATAATGGATCAAACATTTCTTTGAAGAGTTTTACTTGATGTGCTAAAATGTCTATCCTTGCCCAAATAATACTAGACACTCTATCCTAAGTTTATGCTAGTTGTTTTCACCTCATCCTCTGTGAGACCATTCAGAAATTCTATGGCCTTTTCTGCACAGTCCATGGGCTTCTTGTTGAACTTTTCTTTGACTGCTGTTATGTTTTGCCTAGCTAACTTTATTACAGCCTCTTTGTATAGAATGAAATCGAGATATGGCCTCAATTTCTCTGCCTCCGCAATAATATCATCCCAAATGACTTGCTTTGCTTCCTGCAGGGAGGTCTCACCTGTAACCTGCTTTATTAATTCATCATATTTAACTTGCAAGTGGAAGAAAAGTATAAATAAGTAGAGGAGGTAATAGGGTTATTAGACTCTCTATTTATTCATTCATCTACTCACTCATTCTCTCAAGTGAGTAGTGCACACAAGTGGAGGAGGAGAAATACAAGGCAAGGTTTGTGGCTCGTGGCTTCTCCCAAAAAGAAGGGATAGATTATGAAGAAACTTTTGCACCCGTAGCCAGATACACTTCCATCATAACAGTACTTGCTCTGGTTGCAGTGATGAAGTGGAATATACACTAGATGGATGTCAAGACAACTTTCTTGAATGATGTAGTCGATGATGAAGACTTGTGCAAAAGAACTGTGTCGAGAAATACCTTCAGAATGTATTTCACTTGTATATTTTATATTGTATTCACATGACATTGTACTTCCGACGGAGAGGTTTCATTCCTCCGATCGGAAAGGTCATCATTGTATGTGATATGGTTATGAGAATCCCTAGTGGGGTCGGCCCTAAGTTAAGTTATAGTGGGTTATTAGAATACCCTAGAGAGGTTGACCCAAGTAGGGTAAAAGGAAAGTGGAAGACATTGAGTATAAATAGAGAGGAGCACCTCTCTATTTATTCATTCATTCACTCACTCATTCTCTCAAGTGAGTAGTGCGCACAAGTGGAGGAGGAGAAGCTGCTAGGAGACTATCTCTTGTTATTGGGGTTTTGTATCATTGCTCATTCTATCTCTTAGGAAGTTGCGGGGTTTTCTCCTTTATGGTTTCCTCGGTGAAATGCTTTGTGTCTATTGTCTCTTGTGATTGATTGATATGATGTACATGTTGTTCTCTCAGATAATATCCTAGATCATATTGAATTAATGATTATAAACTAACATAGAGACCATGCAGTCACACTTTACAAGGGTCTCTCAGATAAAAGAACAACTTGAATCCATTGAAGAAGATATACAGAATGGAGAAATAGTGATGAGTCACCACCTTGAATGGTCCTTCTAGGTCATGGGATTCCTTCATCCAAGGAGTTTGTGCAAATATGTGCTAGGAAGAAGCTCATCACATTCAGTAGGCTGTGGGAGGAATGCTCACATGAAGAAGCTTGAATTGTAGCTCGAAAAGAAAACATGGGTAGTGAAGACCAGGATCTCACATCACACACCAAGAAGAATTACAACAAGAGGGAGCATCCTCATCACAAGAAGGAGATTGTCCTAGGAACAAAAGCATCTCCCACAAGAAGAAGAGCACTCTTTTGGAGACTCTAGTAGTTCCTACAAGGAAGAAAAGATTGAGAGGGAGTCCACCCAACAACTAAACAAAGATAAGTATTTGAATTATTATTTCTTGTATGTATGATTACTTAAATAATGTTGTTCAGTCATATACATACTTATGTTCCTAGATTAATTAGGATGTATATTATGCATGTTAGAAAAAAATTGCATTAATGAACAAGATAGTACTTAATAATATGCAAGTAATAGGTAAGTGGTCGATGGTATTGTACAACATTCCATTGCTACTTATCTAGAATGAAACCTCTTTGCTGACATGTTGGAGTAGTGCACACTCTTAACAATGTTCTGGTAGAGATGGAAGGCATCTAGAAAGTTACGGGATATGGATAAATGTTGTATTGAAGCATGATTGGCTAATATAATTGCATGACTGTATGAAATATGTATTTATGTGTAAGAATTTGTTCTAAAAACTATGAGATGTTTCTAATCATGCAATTGAACTTGTCCCGTAGGAAAGACCTTGTACCATCACCTACAAGAGAGACTTGTTTCGAAGAACAAGTGATGATGATTCAGCAAGAAGATTGATGAAGTCAAGAAGAAGACTTTGAAGAACCAGAAGTACTCAGGAATCGATATGCAACAATGAATGAAGTAAAACCAAAAGATAATGAAGATCGTGAAAAGGAAGATCATACACTAGATGGATGTCAAGACAGGATTCTTGAATGGTGTAGTGGAAGAGGAAGTATATGTGGAGCAATCACTCGGGTTTGAGACACACGACAAGGAGACTCATGTGTGCAAACTGAAGAAATTTTTGTACGATTTGAAGATTATGGGGTGACAGTAGGGTACAAATGTTTTTTGTAGAGACAGTGTAATCAGTCCCGAGATGTACCTACTTGATGGCTTGCTCGCAGAGATGATGAAGACCTACATGGATGAAGACCTACGATGATGCTCCAGTGAACTAGTGTTGATATTCCAACTCCAGTATTGAAGACTTGTTCCTATTTGTATTGACGCCTGTGTCAAGAGAATACCTTCCTAGTTAAGAGGGAGTCTTGATGTACTATCTGTAACTTCAGAAGATATTCACTTTTATATTGTATGTATTACATTTGTACTTTATTGTATCCCCGACGGAGATGTTCTTATTCCTTCGTTCGGAGGTGTCATCATTTGTATTTGCAAGTGTCACAAGTTTTATTGTAAGTGTCGTAACTTATATTTGATGGGTTATTAGACCTCCTTAGAGGGGTCGACCCAGTATGTGATAAGTGGAAGGGTTATTAGACTCCCCTAGGGGGTCGACCCAGTTAGGATAAAAGGAAGGTCAAGTTAATTTAAAGTATAAATAGAGTGGTTGCACCACTATATTTTCTCATTCACTCACACATCCAACTCGCATAGTTGAGAGAGAGGCGTGCGCACAAGTGGAGGAGCATGGAGGAAGAACTGCTGGAGACATCTATCTTTTGGGGTTTCATGTTTGTGATCTTTGTATTGGTGCTTATTCTATCTCTGAGGAAGTTGCGGGGTTTTTCACCTTTATGGTTTTCCCCGGTGAAATGATTTGTATCTCTTGTCTCTTGTGTTTGACATGCTGTACATGTTGTTCTCTCATTTAAGATCCTATATCATATTGAATTAAATGATGAAAAGCTAACAGAACGAGGCTACAACCCCTTGGTTTTCATAATTTCCAACCTATAGATAGGACTCCAGACCTTAGTAAAGTCCAACTCAATAGTTTTAATAGCACCAATTGGATGGAATCCCCAACTCCCTGAAATCACAAGCACCAAACCAAAGGAGACTTCAATCTCCTATCCTTGGTCGATCCTGCCACCCTAATATGAATAAGAAGATCAATAATCCACTTCCATTGTATCACGGTTGCCATCAACCTATACTTGTATCTATGTCCTTATACATGTATGTCATTATCCATGTATCATTGTATTGATGTCACTATCACAATCCATGTTCGTCCCCTACCCTTGGGGGTTTTGAACCTCGATTTGACTATTAAAATTCCCCAACTTCTCCTGAAGTTAAATGGATGTTACAGAAATATTCTGATATTAGTCTATAATCACCGATGAGGTTCCTTTTCATTTCTTAATACCCTTCATATACCTTTAGACCCAATTCGAAATCCTTTAAAGAGTTTTTTGGAGCCATCTACCCTTGGGGGCTTCAACATAGATTTTCCTAGTGATTCTTCCTTTCATTCTCTAATTGTAAATGAAAGTGGTTGAAGTCTATTGGAATTTTCCATGCTTATAATAGCTGTATAAATGTGTCATATTACACCTCAATCCACTCTAGACATAGTTCGAAAGCATTTGGGATCATTTGGGACATTTTGAGGCTTCACTAGTCCAAGTTTTGAAAATTGACCGAATTGGGAAAAGTTCCAAGTTGTTAATGAAGTGATTCAAGATAATAGTTTTTGTATTCATGAACATATTTTTTATATTCACTCCCTCTTTTGTGTTTATCGATCTATGTATTCATTGGAAATTTCATAGATTGTATTCCATTTGCATCCAACCTTGGTTTTTCTTCTAGAAGTTTGATTACTTGTCAATTCAATCTCAATGGTTATGAATATTTTTCAAATGTTTTTTTTGAAATTGTTAGGTATTTTTTATGTTTCTAAAATTTCCTCTATATGGGTTCTTGGTTTATCTCGGTTAGACATTACTTATTAAAATTCGTAGAGAGGAACAATGCGAATTTTGTCGCTTTTTATGTCCTAATACCTTTCAAACACCTTGAGACCCAAATCAGAAGCATTTGGAGCCATTTGGAAGCATTCGAGTTATTAATAGTCAAACATGAACAATATAATTATGGAGCTATTATGAAATGGGTTGTTTAAAAAACAACACAACCTTAGATGTTATTGCTACGACATGTGATCTCTCCTTCTTTTCCTAATTTAATTTTTCATCTCCATGCCATCAATGCCATCTTGGAATATTGATCTTGTTGTTTAGACTTCTCTTATCTCTTATGGTCATCTCTCCCTCTTCTTCATCGACTTCTTCCCATGTTACACAGGATCTTCTACAAACCCATCTACAAACAATGTCTAGAATTGGTATAATTCATCAAACAAGTGATTTCTTCATATTGTTACCATTTTTGTATTTATGTTTTTTAAATTTATTCTATATGGATTCTTGGGTTATATTATAGAGAGGAACAATGCAAATATTGTCACTATTATAAGGTTTGTACATAATGTCTCTCACTCCAAGGGCGGAGGTGGAAAAGGCGCTAAAAATTTGGACGACTCACACCAAAAGTTGCAAATGTGTAGCAACATGGCAGACACACCCAGAAGAAAATTGATGGTGGAAATGGGTTCCCGTGCTAGAAAGTGCACGGTGGTTAAACTTGGAAAAGGTAGAGCGGAAATTAAATCGCTTACCATGTGGAAAGCGTTGGTGGAGTCCACTATGAAAAGCGGTTAAATTTAAACTGCTCATCGCAAGTTCAAAAACCACATAAGTGTATGTTCTATAAAAGGTTTGTTCGAAGTTTTAAAAAATGTTTGTTGCTTATTACCTGGAGGAAAAGAACCGTCCGCGGGAAACACGTCGTTCTCTTCGTCAACTGGAACAACACCCAAGAATCTCACTTCACAGGTAGCTCAAAACCCTCAGTGTTTATATTTTGTGTCCCAAATGGCGAAAACCTAAGACCTTCTTCCTTTCAATGAAAGTTCAAATGAAAACAAGAAGCTTGTATTTGACAGGGAAATGGATATTTTCGATCCTGTTTTGTCTGTGCGTAGTATTTCGTAGTCTAAGGAGAAATTAATGGAGTTTAAGTCACAGGGAAAGGATGCATTTAATGTTTTTGGTTCTTTTCTGTACTATTTTTGTGTCGAACAAACCCTACACTTCCCCAAATTTGTTTGTTGGTGTGCGACGAATTATTCTCAGGGCGAAAGGGTAATCATTAATATAAAAACAACAAAAATTCTATGCCCAGTAAATGCGCAGACTGTCCGTGAGGTTCTAAGTTTACCTGAAACATTTCCCAAAAGCCCCGAGTCGTTTAACGAAGAAAATTTGGCAAAGTTTATAGAAATAGCAGTCCTGCAGAAAAAGACAAGTTTTTATTACAAGTCTTGAAAGATGTCCGGTCGCATGAAAACCTATTATTCCCATTGAGTATTGATGTCTTTCAGCGAGATACCCAGTTAGTTTTGTCCTTGTTGAGTCAAATTTTAGGTCTAGATAGTGATTAGTCGAATCACGGAAGTTATGTTAGGTTTCCTTCTCCAAGTAATTTCACCAGAGTAACAGTCGAGTCCGGTGTGTTGTTTTAATTTTGATGAATTCCTAGTTGAAGCGATTCATGTCCAGTTGGTGAATTTAAACCAGTTGAAGGATTTTAGGTATTAGTCATATCTCTTGAAGCTGTTCGTGTGTTCAAACATTTCGGAATCCAATTTTCTTGGTACCATCTTTTCTCATGACCTTCCTAAATAGGTCAATATGTTTGAGTTCACCCATAAAATCATGCCAGATATTTACAGAATTATTTTTACTGCTGAAATGCCCCAAGTGTTAGAAGAAATGAAAGAAACTTTGCAGCCTACACCAGAAGGCCAAACAGGTGATTGGTTTTTGTATAGAGAACATACTATAATTAGGGTGTATGGTTTTACTGGAGCACCATATCTGTTGCCAACCTTTTTAACAGCGAGGGTTTTTGCCTTGGAATTTATTAGACAAAGGTTGCATTCAGAAGAACATTTCTATGCTTTCAAAAAAGCATCGGATGTGAAATTCCCCCTTAAAATTGGTCCATTCATCATTAAGAATAAGGCATCCTTCTCTGTAGTAGAAAAATTACCGAAGATTATGGATTTCCAAGAGGCTGAAAGGATTAATTATGATCCTCATCAAATTATATCGCAAAGAAGACATCTAAATGGAAACAAGGATTTTGATCATCAAACAATAGAAGGATTGAAATAAATGGCAAATTTATTCAAATTTGAACAAGATAATAGGGGTTGGATCAGAGAGTTTTCTTTGAAATTTCTTTTTTTAGCGACGATTTCAAAGAACATTTTGTATAAATTTTGATTTTACAAAGTAATAGGGGTTGGATCCGAGAGAAAAAAAATACAGTGACGCAATATTTTTTGAAGACTTTAATGAAGAATAGAAGTACACGTATATCCGAAACAGAGATTCATATTTTTTAAATTTCTTCAGTCTTTTAATTTCTCTTTTGTGGATGTATTTCGTGTTACACCATCTTATCGCTTTGCCTCATAGTTGACTGTAATACCTGAGTTAGAATTCATTTTATATGCTCTGATCCACACATTTAAATATTGTCAATGTTCTTTCTTCCAAATTAATGCAGAATTCATCCTAGAATGGAGATTGGATAAGTTATAACATATAAACAATATTTATCCCGACTTCTGACCTCCGACAAGAAGGATTGGCCGCCCATTCGTTTATTGTAAAATTGTGAACAACTATATCCAACCATTCACCTGTATTCAAAATGGTGAACACTAGAAGGATCGACTGACCCTTCTTGCAGTCTATAACTATTTTGAATAGAATACTCGGCAGAAGAAAGGTCGGCCGACACTTCATTTACGAGTGAATTGTAAAAATATTCAACCCGCCTAGGCTGGGACAACAATTCCAGACTTTCAACTTCCGCAATGAAATTATAGTTGGGATCGGTATATTGGCTAAGTTATAACATATCAACAATATTTGTCCCAATATGTGACAAGAAGAATCAGCCACCCCTTCATTTAGTAGAGAACTGTAGACACCTATATCCGGAATGGTGAACACAAGAAGGATCGACCGACCCTTCTTGCAGCCTAGAACTATTTTGAACAGAATACTCGGTACAAGAAAGGTCGGTCATCCCTTCTTGCACCCCGCATGAGGATTTCATCGCCTTTACCGAAGACGCAAATATGTTGCGGATTGTGAATACCTAGATTTCTTAAAACGTTCCATCAATACCACTATCCCACAATCTGGAATGCAGATTGCGGGATGGGACAACAATTCCCGACTCCCTACATCCGCTGTAAATAGTAGGCAATGGAGATTGGCTACAAGAAGGATCGGTCGCCCCTTTGTTTAGTATAAAATTGTGAACATCTATATCCAGAAGTTCACTTGTATCCAGAATGTTGAAGACAAGAAAGATTGGCCGACCCTTCTTGCAGTCTAGAACTATTATGAAAAAAATACTTGGTAGAAGAAGGGACGGCCACCCCTTCATTGCATGGCAATTTTTAACAAAGGCAAGGTAGCCATTTAGTTACTTTCAAAATGATTTGGTCTAGTGGGAAAGAAGAGATAAGAAACAATCCAATCAATACTCTTTAATAATATTTATTTGTTATCTCTTAATGATTTGTAGAGTTTGTTGTCCAATAATTGTCCAAGCTTAATTAAAGTTGCCAAATTTTGAAGAATTAGAGCACAGAGCAAATACACGAAAGAGGAACACACAACACACACACATTCTATTACTTGCATATCGGTTAGATTTAGTGAATGAAGGGCTTCAATAGACTTCGTTAGAAACGGATCTGAAACCTTTTATTTCTAAAAACAAACTCTATCGGATGGCATTTTTCCATTATTCTCTAACACTCTCCCTTAATGGAGAAATGTGATTCTTAAAACCATTATGAAATTCTAATCTTTGTCTTCCTGGTCTTCATCAGCTTTTACACCACTCTGAAATCTCTGGTGCACACTCTTTCTTCTTCACAACCTCGAGCTTCCCTTCTAACTCATTTAAAATGCAAATGCTTCTGACCATCATTGATAAATTTGTAGGCTTGAATATTCTTTACTACCCTGAAGAATAACCATGATACCAAATCACCCTATGGATACACTTCCATCTGTAAAATTCCCCCAAAGAGCAAATTTCAACAGTTATATAGGAAAATGATCTGAATACTGGATGTTTCCAGCAATCAATCTTACAAAATGACCTTTTATAGTTACAAACACACAAAATAACCTATAATTGTTGATTCTTGAAGCTCAAAGCACAACAAGTGTCACGAGCATATAACAGAGTGCAGTCATAAGAAAACCAGTAATATGTTCTTACATGGCACCGAAGTACATCAAGAACCACAGGTTTACATTACATTACTCCGTTTAATAATTGGTCTTCATAATTCATTCTACACATAAAATAATTGTAAGATACAAAACAAAATAGCTATATTCTAGAAAAGTTTGATAGGCTGCTTGGATTTTACAATTCAATGCCGTATGTCCATGCCTGTGACAATAAAAACATTCAACTGCACTCCTGTTATGATTCACTCTTCTTTTAGAAAACAATGCAATTTCATCTCGTGACCTGACTTCCAAATCTCCAACTTTCACCCTCTTTTCTTCTGCTAATAGTGCTGCTATCATTTCTTCTAATGTTCAGGAAGATAATTGGCTTAGAGTGAAAATAACATTTTCATAATTTGAAGAAAGACTGTTTAATAAAATTTCCTTTGCATCTTCATCGTCCACTTTAGAGCCAACATCTGCTGACTGTTTTATAAGAGACTTCAAATTATTTATATGAGTAGACAATGGTGTCTCATCATGCATTTTAAATTTGAATAATTTTAATTTTAAAGAAAATTTAGCATTTACAGCTTTTTCCCCAAATGTCTTCCTCAATTGTTCCCATATTTATGTAGATGATTTTTCTAAATCAATGAGATGCAATTACGAATCTGATAGAGATAATCCTAAGATGGAGTTAGCTCTTTCCTTCCTTTTTTCCCATTCGTTTAACTGCTCAACATCTGTGGGTTTCCGTTACGTACCCTTTACTATACCCCATAAGTTCTTGTTCATCATCTGCAATTGAATCTTTACTTTCCAGGTATGGAAATTATTGCCATTAAATTTTTCAACTGGTAGATATTCCATTATTGAAAGAAACTAAAATTAAGCTATTACCTCAATCAGGTAGAAATGCACAAACTCGAGGACGGATCTTTAAGATTGAATGACTCTTCACAAAGTCTGAGGCAAATTGCTCCTTGAATGGATGTCTCTCACGCAAGCACGAGAATATGAAACTTCACAATGGTGTTGAATGACAGGAAGACGGACGAGGGACATCAGATGTGTCTGATTGACAATGCCTTCAAACCGGGATTTGATACCAAATTGGAAGACTTATAGCACAGAGAAAATACACGAAAGACGAACACACAACACACACACATTCTATTAGTTGCATATCACTTACATTTACAGTGAAGGAAGGGCTTCAACATACTCCATTAGAAACGGATCTGAAACCTTTTATTTCTAAAAACAAACTCTATCGGATGGCATTTAACCATTATTCTCTAACATTCCATCTATTCAATGCAGCTAAATTCCATTCTTTATACCATAAATCTTTTCAAATTATCGGGTGGCCTGCAAATACTTTTGTCCAATTTTAAGGCTTATCTCATTTGATCTCATGGAGGAAGAACATACCTATGGAAGTGGGAAATTTTCTTGCATGCATGGGAGCAAGATGAAACCCCTAGATTAATTTTTCTTATATTATATCAAAGATTCAAAATGAATATAACTTTGTTCCATATGTGTAATGTGACATTCCATTGTAGCTCTCTTACCCGATTCTTTGAATTTTTCTTTGAGCTAGTTGTTTAGTTATTGCATCAGTTTTGTTGGACTTGGTCCCATATAGAATGTGCATCCACCAAGGTGCTAGAGTCTATTTGAGTCTATCTAAATTAACTTGCCCCCTTGACCTCGACCAAGGGAGGAAGGGGGCAACCGAATAAAATAGTACTCAGATCCCCGTGCATTCCATTTTTTATATTATCTATCCTTTCCTATCATTCTTGCACCTCTAGGGATAAAGGAATTTCTCTGAACTGTCCATCTTGCATGATCGATCTGGTACCATTGATCTCCTTCCATGCCTAGACCCACGACCTTCCACAGTCTTCAATCTCTCAAACGTTGCCTTCCTTGAACCTTGGATCTGCGTAGTTATTATCAACTGTCGATCTGGCCCTTGTCCGCATCCTGACTCCCGAAATCTGGCAAGAAGGATCGGACACCCCTTCCTTTAGTAGAGAATTGTGAATTCATCCATATCTAGAATGGTGAACAGAAGAAGGATTGACTGACCCTTCTTGTTGTATTGAACTATTACGAAACGAGTCCTGGGTACAAGAAGTTTCAGCGTAGGCTTCATTTACGAGGGAATTGTAAAAATATTCAACCTTCGAAGGTGAAGGTGTCAATTCATTTATATAAAGGATGGTAAACACTGGAAGAAGACTAAGATAAGAGTCGCCCGACCCTTCGGCATCACCTTGTAAACAGGTTGAAGTCTAACCCGAAGCGAATATGGGCGTTGCATAATCAAGATTCTCTTAACCATGGCAATGCACATACGTCGTTATGATCTTCAGATAACATTCTATTTAACATCAACTAGAACACCAGATGACTTCGCACTTGGCAGCTATCGCAGTATACAGAACTATGCTGAATCTCTAATATATTCACCAGTTTTCTACGAATTCGTCAAACTATGTGCTTCTTCTTCACAATCACACACTTGTATTCCAATTAATCAATGTGCAATTACCATTCACATACATATAAATTAAGCACAAAAACTCACATTAACTCCAATAGAAAACATTTGATAAACTCATACACATAAACAAGAAGGATCAGCTGCCTCTACTATGATGATCGGTCGTTCTATGATTGATCCTTATCCCAAACGACTCTATAAAATGTGCATTCTATCTCTCATGGATAATGCTAGCAGATTTGTTCTTAATCAATCAATTGATTTTGTAAATGAGGGGTCGTTCCCTAACCATCGATCATTAGCATGAACATTTGCAAGTATACATCTAATATTAAAACACTAATTTATAATTATAGACATTATATGCATTCTTATATTGACTACTTAATATTGACTGTTTTGCAGATAAAGTATGGCTGATTTGTTGAGCCTCAGTAACTACTAGGAAATCCCTTGCTTTGAATTGACAAAATATCACTACCTTCCGCCATTCACAAATGGATGGTATGTTGAGATGGAAGAACCAGATAATTTGTACTCGGATATATATCTATTCTACTTGGATTATGATGAAAAGCCGATTAGAGCTGGGATATTGACATATGCGGAACCCGTTGATTCTGATAAAAAATTGCGAGTTCAAGCTGAAGCGGTCATTGGTGAAAAGTGTGGCCTTATACAATGGGATATTATGGTTTATGATTATCGACCAGATCTAATGAAAAATGGTCCTGATCCAGATCCGATTTCTTGTGTGAAGCAAGGGAGGGTTTTCCCCTCGTATGTTGTTTCTAATCATTCCGGAATTGATACCACGACATCCTTGAAGAAATGAATTTTGTCGGTATGGAGGAAAAGAATGGTGGCTGGGAAAACTTCCTCTGTATTGCATTATATGAATATTAATAAGAGGTCGATAAAGATATGCCATGAAAAGATTCTTATGTACAACAGAAGAGCATTTCTCCAACATATTGTAAAAGATGTGGAGAAATCTACCTTGAAACAACTCAAAGGAAGTCCTTCTAGAGCGATGCTGCAAAAAGAAACTAAGAGCTTCGAAATTTCAAAAGAAGTTCAACAACATCAGATCAAATACTTTTTGTTCAATGATAAAGTTTTTTCCATTGACGTAACAAGATGTGTTGTTGTGCCTCCGCACTTACAATATCGAAAGGTTGATGAGGAGGTCGTGCAAAAGATGGTTGTATCACTTGTCCATACATTTACAACAACATTGGGAGAGGCTATTCTATTGCCTTTCAATAAGGAGACCAGATTTCCCTTTCTTCCTGAAAATGAAGAAGAAATTAATCTGCCATCAGTAAATTTTTACATATTCGATGGGCAACATACTATTTCTGTGCAGAAAATAATCATTACAGATGATCAATATAAACCGCTCCATAAAAGGTATCGGCATCGAACAACTTGTATTCTACATAGAGACGTTCCTCAGGACATCATCAACAAACTATGCAAACAACAAAATTTGTCAAACAAGGAATTTGAAAACACTACATTCATTTCTTCAGTTGAAAAAGCAAGGGAGAGATGGTTATTGTGCGGTTCTTCATCCCGCCTGGGAAAGGGAAACGCTTCCAGTGATGCTTGGTAGGTATAGAATTTTTTTTCTTATCAATCAAATTCTTTAGATTGCTGCCTGTGTTATGAAATTAGGAAATTAACTAGACTATTCAATTTTATATGTTTGCAGTCTTTCCAATCTCAATGTATGGATATCTTTCATGTTAACCAAAGGGAGAGCCTTAAAGACAAGCTAACTCTTGTTTTGACATTGGAACGTCTGTGGAGCAAATGGAAGTCTGTATTCGAGCTTTACAAAAGTGGCGTCTTGACATGCTCGCCGAAGAGCATCGCTCAGGATGATTTTTCTCTAAATAAAATAAAGATTTATGGCTTTAATTTTTCCATACCATTGTGTGATATTGATGAAGATGAATTGACCGCTGTGGTGGACAATATAATCAATGGATCGGTTTGGATGAGCACGTCAGTCGATAAAAAGTTTTGCGCATAAACGTTAAGTCAATATTGCAAACCAATAAAGGACGAGAGGTCAACCAGGAATTCGATCGTTGAATATTTCAAAGTTAATGATGTTCAATCTGATCGATCACAGAATGTCACTGACCATAACGTCATTGAAATATATAAAATTGCACCAAACCATCTCCATCAACTGTGTAGTATTTTATGCTCTGGAAAGCAAGCAAAATCTCCGAGTAAAAAGAGAAAGAACGAATTTGAAGTGGATATTGGTACCAAAATACCAATTGATGCTCAAAAAATATTGAATTTATATATCAATAAAGAGACGATGCCCATTGACGACGACGGAAATAGTTCACAGTTTGCTTGTCAATGTTGTTACCCTGATTCTTTGGTCATCACACTCAGAACAATTCCATTTTTTGGTGCAACAGTCAGCTGTGAATTTGTTGCTGTGGATATGTGTAATTGTGCTATTCCATGGAGAGAAGAAGACATGCTGGCATTTTTGTACTACTTAGAAATAAATCAAGAGGCATGTACTTGTATTTTTCTAGCTGATATGGAGAACTCTTGTGTGATTTCTAAAGCTTTCACAAGTTGGAGCAAGAAATAAAAAAAACATGTTACAACGAATCCTACAATGGGAGTATATAGAGAATTCTTTGGGGACCTGTTTATAGGATTCTCTATTATACAGTGTTGGCGCATTGGAAGTGATGAGGATATTTTATCTACTTTTGAAATTAACATGGATTGGAAAGATGAGGGCCTACCGACGCTTGATTTACCTCGGCCGAAGGTTAACATCGATAGTGTGAGGAGCCATGTGTTTCCAAAAGAAAGGACACAAGAATTCTGGGATCACATAGTTTCCATAAAGGTCTCTTCTGAAGGAATAGTTCTTTCCCTGTACGCAGGAGGTAGGCTTCTTCGTTCATTGGCCAGGTCTCCAAAAAGAATAGTTATTTCTATTGTGGAGACAGTACAACAAGAGCTGTTCATGAACAGTTTCTATCATGAATTGGGTATAAAACAAGGTATTTCTATTAACATTTTCAGACGTCTTTGATTTTATTTTACTTTTTTCTCAAACAAGGTATTTCTATTAACATTTTCAGATGCCTTTGATTTTATTTTACTTTTATCGGTCGGTTATGTTCAATAACTTCTTTAAATTCCTATTCTACTACAACTTCAAATAAAGAGCATACCCAGGTATCCTCCAATCGAATTACAATATCCAATGACAAAACTGAATGTGATAGAGAATCGACGAAGAACTACTAAACATGACAAGAAGGTAAAAAATTATTTTTCATAGATCGTGGTTAAATTAAGTAAATTATGAAAGGGGATAGTGACCTGAAAAAAATTATATAAAATGTATACCTGCACATTTCTAGGTCAAAATGTGGATCATCCACAACCAGTGCAGGCATCGACGATGTCCCTGGATATTGGCCAACAAATCACATTGGAGAATAAGGGACCAGGCGGGAGCTTGGACAATAATGAACAAGGTGAGAGCTTGAACAGTGCAGCACAAGAAGAGGGATTAGGCAGTATTGAACATGGAGAGGGCAACTTGGTGTCAAAATGCGGTGTCTCCAGCGATGTTACTCACCAGTCAAATGTTGGCCTGCCATTGACAGGTAAAAGACAATATTTTCTACTTAAATTGATAAAACAAATTTATTCCGAACTATATATAATGACATACAATATTTCTGTGCAGCTCCCCATACAAAAATCTTATTGATATTAGAAATGGAAGGTTTTCTATTTCGCAAGAAAGTCATAGAAAATGACTCCAAAATAGAAAAAAAGGGGAAAGAGTAAAAAAGCAGAAAGAGACTATGCTAATAGGTGGTGAATTTAAACATACAAAAACTTCATATGAGTCACGAACACATGCCATTCAATTTTTGGATTTAATTCTTTCCAAATTCAATGTTGGGATTTGGTCATCTAAATGTGGTTTCAATGAGGGGAAGCTACTGCTTACAAAATTTTTGTTGGCATGCGATAAAGATAAATCATATGAGCACAATTTTTTATTTATTTGTTTTCGAGAGAGATGTACCTACGATTAAGAAGGAAAGACAAAAAAATATGGAGAGTGTGTGGAAGGAGTTCTCAATGCAAACTTTGGAAATTAATACATCAATGATTGTTTTGGAGGGTGATGGTGAGAAAGCAGTTCCATTTCAAAATTGTATTTTGTGTAAGCCCTTTATTGGATCATCCCTCCAGACAGATACTGAATTGGTACATGGAGTTTGGTAGCATTTGAGTAAAATGCAAGAATCAACTGATATCGGAAACTATCAAATGTAACCTATCATTGCCTATTTCTAGATGTAATCTATCATTTCCTATTTTAAATCATTCAATGTGATTTCTATTTTTTCCGGAGATGTTGCTATCTTTTGTCTAGTGAATGGAACATATTATTAGTTCAGTGTGATGCTTTTATTAAATCAATTGAATCTGTTGTGATCATTAACTTCATGAACAAAGTGTTGTTGTTGTTTTTATATATATAGTCACTGTTCTTGTATGCAATGAGGATATCACTCCAAAAGAAACTATTAGTCTTGGGAGTAGAGGGATTGCTCTTTGGAGTTCGGATGTTATCCAACATTGAAGATTCTTCCAAACAACCTCATTTTGTCCATAAATGCTATCGTTATTATACACGCATGTTTAGCCGCAAAATTATCAGTGTTGCCAGAGAGCATTTCGATGTTGCTCTGTGGTTTTCCTGGATCGACAACATGGAAATTAAAAAATTCCTGGGCGTATTTGAATGGTTGAAAAATGAAAAATTTGTATTTATTTGGGGTCAAGAGCAATGTGAACCTAGTACTATTTATAATCACTCAATGTTTGCATACTATAATGTTGTTGAAGTACCGAACATATACAAAAAGTCCTTCAAGGATGTACTTATCCAATATGGAGATATATATAAACAAACGGACATGTTGTTTATAGATGAAGGGCAATATCAATCAACAGATAATAGCAAGGAAAACTGCTTGAAAATGCCAACTAGTTGGAAATTTGACGGTTCACAAGAGAGAGATATAACTATAAAAACAATGTTGTGTGCTCTGTTGAATTATCTCAGGCCTCATTAAAAAATGGGGCATTGGTTAAACACATTGAATTTGAGATGACCGTCATATTGTACAAAACAAATTCATTTAGTGATTTGTATATTTTTTACAGTTACTCCTACATTTAATTGATGTAAGTTTTATTGCACAGTTCTCATCTTATTTATGGACATCGTAGCATGTATCTGGTAATGCGTTTAAAAAATTGTTGAACTTGAAAGCAATATACTTAGAAACATGGAGCCATAATATTTTACTGACTGGTTTGTGTGTGTGTGTTTTTTTTGTTTGTAGATAGTACTAGAAGATTTGTTTCTAGTAAACCATTGATCATTTTTTATTTCAATGGCGTTTTGTTACACGCAATACATAGAAAACAGAAACTTGGACTGTGACGACCACCAGACATCGAAACATCAACAAAGTATTATTTTATATGACCAGGATTAAGGGAATTTTTTGAAAAATGCTTTCGTATTTTTGAGGTTGGGGTATGGACATCTGCTCAACGATAAAACGTTGACGAGTTTTTGCCTATATTATTACAAAGAACAGGATTGAAAAGGGATCAATTTAGATTAATTTTAACACGGGAAAACTGTTCTTCCATATCCAGAGAGGGTTTTCAGGGTGTTGGAAATCCTAATGTATTTCGCAAGCCTTTAAGTATAGTTTGGGACACTTTGAACCATGGTTGGGATCAGAAAAATACTGTGATTGTCGATGACTCCGGAGAAAAACATGTTTCTAATGATGAAGGAAACTGTATTATAACAAAAACTTATAATTCCGACGATGTCAATGACACATTTTTGTTAGATAGATTATGGCCTTGCTTGCAGCACCTAGATGGCATGAGCGATGTGAGGCCAATTGTAAATAAAATAAAAATGGAAGTATTTTGTTAAATAATACACTTGAATGTTTGTTTGTACTAGTATGTCCAATTTCACTGTGATTATAATTCTTGTAAAGTGTCGAGTTTGGTTTTCGAAAATGTAACTCTGTTTAAATTGTATTGCTAAATCATAAAACATATAAATCTGTGTGCTTGATTTATCACTCATATGATTTATATGCAGGTTATGCACCAGTAAATTTATTTACTTGATTCATATTGTTTCACATTCTTCAATTAATTACATAACAGTCATTAATATCATCATATTAAGTTAACTTGCTAAGTTAAGTTATTAAGCATCTAATTAACAGCTTCATAACTAGGCTTATGCCTATCATTCTAAGAACATACAGGAGGCATCCATCCATCAATGAGGTTGTGACAGCATAAGCATACATGTATTACATAAATGGAGTTTATCCATTCATCATTCACATACAAAATTAATACAGCAGATAGCTTATGCAATTGAAAGAAACCTCATTCATGAATATAACCTTCTAACAGGCTTAACATAGCATATTCATGGCTTACATTTATTTACACATAATTTCATTCCACAGATTGAACATATCAAGCATAATTAAATACATGAACATTATAATCTTTTTTCATTGCATCTTTTGAAAGCTTATCTGCATCGTTGTTGTGCTGCCTATATATATGCTCAAAGGAGATGGTTTTGAAAAACTAGATTTCCGAGCGGATCATTTGACACCAATGCTCAAGTTCGAGGATTTTAAGCTTGTAGTCTACTTGAGCCCATTTAATTGTTACCCTTGAATCACCGAATAGTTTCAAATCATTCAAACCAAAAAGATTGGCAACTTTCAGCATACACCATAGGCCAAGAAGTTCAGCTTCCATGTTTGTGGCTGATCCACAGTTTAGCATTATTGTTACCCTCTACCAAATTTTTTAAAAATTGCAATTAGGCTCCTAACTGCGATTTTCACCTTCGACCAAATTTGAAGTCATAGTCATTGATCCGAAAAATGGTTAACGAGCTTTTATATTAAAAAGAGAGAATGTATTACATAGCATAGGGGAGACTGGTCCCAAAAAACAAGAGCTGTTGAAATAGTCTCTTCATATTTCAGTCTGTGATCTTCAAAAAAGGCCTAATACCTGCTATTATTGAAAATTTTAACGAACTGATCTAAGAGAAACTTACAAGAGTAATACATATAAGAACAATTACAAAATTCAAGCCCAAACAGAGCTGCTAAAACGCCGATACGAGAACACAAAGAAGGAGTCAGTTTCCACGATGGAGACGAGCGTTCTTATCCTTGCCTCTTGCTATTGTACCTGTATTTTAATCGTCAATGTTCAGGATGACGGATGGGCTATTTCTGCCACTAGTTCTGATACAATCAACTTTAGCTTCCATGATCCTGAGGCAGCTATGGAACGAGTCTAACTTGCCAACCAACTTCTCGAAGTAGTCTTTAATATTTCCATTGCTATTCCGGACTTCAGCGTTAGAAATTTGAACGAAGGTAGCGAGGTGAGATATGGATCTCTTTATCTTGGAGAAGTCACCCCATAACCAATGGACCTAGGCTTCCAGGTCCATAAATTGCATGAGAATTTCTGGGGAAGGGTTGTCCTACCCATGAGGAGAATCAATGTTAAGCAGACCACCATTATCGGCCAACGCACGTTGCCAATTTCTCAGGCTAGTAACACGAAACTGCTACGTAGGACCACTTTGATTGCGGCCAGCTTCATAGGGGGTCAAGATAAACCTAGATTTAGGAGTCGAGAGGACCTTCCAATTCCTGCTTCTAGAATCAAATCCGAATCCAGAATGCTGCACCGAGCCCTTGATTCGTTGACCTTGACCAAAGTCGAGAGGAACCCATCTTTTATCGCTGCCAGAGTCATCAGCATGCTTTGTCAAGCCACCACGAGAGAGCTCATTACCGGCAGTGCTATGCCCATGAAAAATATTAGAGAGGTATCGCTTCGAGCCAACCCCCCCAGACTACCCTTGGGCAGACTTCCTATGTTTGCGACATTGCAGAGCAGACAGACACAAATTTCTCTCCTCCATATTCAGACAAAACGACCGACTTCAGAGAAAATCACAGGGAGAACCTTCGTAGAGAGGGACATGCAAGATACAGAATGCACCACCTTCGTGCATGAAATAGCCTCTGTAAACCTTGGGACTAGTCTGCATTAATCTCCCATATGCGAGACAGATGAAGATCGATGATAAGTTGTTTAGATTTGACATCAAATCATGATATGTGATATAATTAAAATTGTACTTCATCTTAATCCAAATTTTGTTGGCGCATGCTATATGTTATTTCGTTACAGATGTAATAATTGCATTTCTCAGACTGAAAGGTTCTAATCAATTGCCTGGCAATTCATTACAGTTAATCATTATGGGATCTTTAATGCTCTTCTTAAACACAAAGACCAATATGGGCAATTTGTTAGTCGTCATATTACATAGAAAAAGTGCTTCTATTCAATTTCCAGAGGGTAATCTTGCTATGAGAGAATTTTCATTTCCTGGTTGTGTTGTGGTTAAACCTACATTAGTAACCTCCCCATACTCAATGTGCCAAATCAAATATGCCACGTGTCACAATATGATCATTCCACGTGTCACCCTAGGATACTATATATCAACATTTTAACAACGAAATTTGTAGACATTTTTCTTTAAAGACTTTGCTGGCAAGTGGAAATATTCTCAGAGAAAGAGCAACCGCTCTTTCTCCAAGGTGTTCTATTGTTACAATTCCCTCCTAAATGAAGGGTCGGCCGACCCTTCTTATTCCCAATATTATTTTCATAATAGTTTGACACTGCAAGAAGGGTCAGTCAATCCTTCTTGTATTATTCATTATGGTTATAGTTGACTTGATGGATAAAGGTTTTGACAATTAACTATGGAAAGAAGGGGCGACAGACCTTCTTGCCGTAAAACGGAAGTCAGGAAAAACCATTTTTATATGATATAACTTCCAAGGTGTTCTATTTTTACAATTCCCTTGTAATTGAAGGGTCGGCCAACCCTTCCTATTCTTCGTATTATTTTCAGATTAGTTTGACATTGGAAGAAGGGTCGGTCGACCCTTCTGATTACCAATATTCTTTTCATATTATTTCGACACTGCAAGTAGGGCCGGTCGATCCTTCTTGTGTTCTCCATTATGGATATAGCTGAATTGTTCTATTTGACGTTGATGAATTTACATTTCCCCTCAGAAATTTTAATGCTTGTTATACTATACCCTATACCCTATACTTGTTAGTAATTAATCTTGGCAATTATGTTGTGCCGCTCTTGCATTGCTAGCAGG
Source organism: Larix kaempferi (assembly GCA_027924585.1). Lineage (NCBI taxonomy): Eukaryota > Viridiplantae > Streptophyta > Pinopsida > Pinales > Pinaceae > Larix > Larix kaempferi. The sequence goes on from BSBM01000264.1 coordinate 9,794,382, forward strand.
TCCCTTCACCGGCTAGCTGGCTGCAACTCTGGTACCTCGGCCCTCTACGCATTCAAAGCAGCCCCATTCTCTCTGCTCCGTGTCTACTGAGGAGCTCCATGTCTATTGGGGAGCTTCCCCATTCTCTCTGCTTCGTCTGTAACTAGGGATATGCCCCATTCTTAAGGAATAATTCCTCCCAACTCATTTATGAGGGAATTGTGCAAATATTCAACCTACGAAGTATAGGCTCTCAATTCATGTATATCCTGAATGGTGAAGACTTCAAAAATACTAAGCACAAGAAGGGTCGGCCAGTCGGCCCCTGGAAAAATGGACGAACATGACCCCTGGAAAAAACTCGTAGTAAAATCCACACAGCAGGTAATTTTCGAAGATGAAATATAATAAAAGGAAACATAAACAAAATCAATATATTTATTAATTACGTCGGTTTAAATCTAGGACATAATATTAAGACAAGTCGACGGATGAGATCTAATCTGGGGAATGCGGAAGATGAGTTGCAGTGGTTTAATTGTTTGGAAATATATACAACGTTCCTGCAATCCGCAATTATGGGTTGCGGGACTACAACTAGAAATAAAAACAAACCAAAGTTTCCGCAATCCGTATTCTGCATTGCGGGTTGCGGAAACGCATGTTGCAAATCCATTATTTAAATGATAGCACCATAACACCATCTTGTGTCTTTCAAGCCTCATGACACATTCCATGTCATCATAGATGCCATGTCATCACATCCTTTGGCAACAGTTCTCTCTTTAAGTCTCACACGTGTGAGATATTCCCTTTCCAAAATAGAGATTAATTCATGTATAGCCAAAATGGTCAAGAATGGAAAAATATAAATCACAAGAAGGGTCGGCCGACCCTTCTGGTAGTCTGAAACTAGTATGAAAATAATATTGGGAAGAATAAAGACCAGCCGCCCCTTCATTTATGAGGGAATTGTGGAAATATTCAACCTACAAAGTATAGGCTGTCAATTCATGTATATCATGAATGGTGAAGACTGCAAAAATACTAAGCACAAGAAGGGTCGGTCGACCCTTCAATTAAAAGAGAAATGAAATACAATTAATCTACGAAGGTTGGGACAACATTTCCCCACTACCGACTTCCGCAGTATGTGGCGGTGATAGGGATATTGCCTATGATATAACATGTAAACAATATTTTTCTGGACTTCCGACTGTTGACAAGAAGGATCGGCCACCCCTTTTTTTAGTAGATAATTGTGAACACTTGTATCCAGAATGGTGAACACAAGAAGGATCAAACCACCCATCTTGCGGTCTAGAAATATTATGAAAATAATAGTAGGCAGAAGAAGGGTCGACCACCCCTTCATTAATTTATGTCGAGCTTTGTTCAAAAGAAAAAGTATGGTTTTGGAACCTGGATTTTGGCACTTTGGAAACCGATTTTGCAGTTTCGGAAACGGTTTGGTCACTTTCAGAACTGGATTTTGCACTTTTGGAACCGGTTTTGGCTCTTTAGGACCCGGTTTTGTCACTTTTTGAACCTTGATTTGGCACTTTCGGAATCGGTTTTGGCAATTTTGGGATTGGTTTTGGCACTTTTGGATCTAGTTTTGGCACTTTTGGAACCTGGACTTGGCAGTTTTGGAACCGGATTTTGCTTGATTTTTGGAGTTTAGAAAGGCGGTTTTTGACCCGTCTTCAATGTGACTTGAATATTTTAGACATTTATTTTTTCACCTTAAAATTTAGAACATTTACAAATGCAAATTGCAATTTTCAAATAAAAAATTGCATTATTTGATTTGAAATTCACACTTTTCAAATCAGAAATTGCATTTGTTTATTTTAAATTCACACTTTTTGAATTGAAGTTCATAGTTTTATAACAACAAACTGCAATTTAAGGTTCATAAGTAGTAAAAAAACACACTATTCCAATAGAAAAACACCCTTTTCAAAGCCAATATTGCCACTTTCAGAAGGTCCTTTTCAATTGCATTTTTTGATTTTAAATTCAACTTCAGAATAATTTAAAGTCGCTGAATGTTTTAGATTCTCCTTATCCTTAATCAGATCATCTCCTTTGAAGGAGTAATAAAAGACTAAACTTTTATTGGAGCTTTGACTTGTAGACTTAGAAGCACTAGACTCATTCCAGACATGAAGGAATGTACTAAAACAACATTCGATGACTGCTGCAAGTGTCTTTGAAAGAATGAAACCAAATCATTCACTGAATACATCATACCTCCTACACAAGGTGGTAGTAAAAGGTAAACCTTCAAAAGTGTTGAAAATCCCATAGTCATCCAAGGATTCCAATTTCCATCCCATTAAATTCACCTAGTTACTCTTGGATGCAGGCTCCTGGAGAAACTTTAGAAAGCCTCCTTCAGCTACAAAGGGAATATTCTTGCAAAGACTGGTAATCTCTTCGGGCTAGATGTAGTTATTTGTTGGTGAATAGTGCAAAAAATGTGCGATGGTGATAACAAGTTTACTATCTGTTAAGTCTGATACTACATCATTGAGCTCTGATACTACATGATCACCAAGTTTAGTATCTGTTAAGTCTGATACTAATATCTTTAGTTGGTGAGATGAAATTTGGTGAGCTGAAATTCATCGAGGAAGAAACAAAAACCATTGATAACATTCTGTTTTTTCATTCTGCGGAGCTGGAAAGTCTCAAGATTTTCGACTGTCATGGGACTGACAATAAAATGTAGTGGAAATGGGTGAGGTGCGCATCTTTAAAATGAGTGAAACAAATTATGTGCAGTTAGAAGAAGCTGACAGCATGATCTGGAGGCACAGAGATTCGAAGATAGCCTAGACACGGCGGTATTGCATCTCTCTTGAATAGCTGCATAGAAAACAAATAATTGTTTATCACGCTGCCGTAAAAAGAAACCATTTCCAAGAAATGCAAAAATAATCGTTTTATTGCAGCCAACGTGTGAGCACACATATCATCATGCACAATAAAAACAGAGAAACTATTCCTAAATCACCAAGTGCACCATAACAGTTGGTCTGGGCATCCTGCTTGGATGGGTTAGCTCCTAACACAGTTGGTTTGGGCATCCCGGTTGGACAGGTTATCTCCTAACACCGTAGTTAGTGGAAGCAAAGGCATTCAACCAATGAAATATACTTTGCAAATGATAAGCAAACACTTAAATTAGACGTGTGTATAATAATGACTACATAAATTCTTTCTTACCGAGAAAAACCTTTTGTAGATATGTAGTCTTTCAAGGTTAGGAAGTTGATCCAATAAGTTGAGAAGAGGAAGAGGCTTCGGAATATGGATATCAAGATTCTTCAATGATTTCAAGCTACCTATAATCTCCCCAAATTTATCTGCAGGAAAATGTTGCATTAGATCCATTATATGAGAATGTTTCTTCATCTACCTATGTGAGAACGTTTCTTAATCTCCCCATGTCCCCTCCTGGTTGCAGGAACATAATGAAAAATCCATGCATACCCAGGGAATATAAGGCGAACAAACTGAAAAATTCCATTTCAGTTTTCTTTGAGTGGCCACTGTGTTGATGGATTAGTCTATATATAGTGAGTGGCCACTGTGTTGATGGATTAAATGGGATGGGAATCTGGGACGGATGGGGAATGGTAATTATCACAGTATGGCAGGATCATGGTGGTCAAGATATCATCTGTAGTGACTACAAATTTTGCTAGAGTAATCGTACATGTATAACTCCAATCGATTCCTTGAAAATCCAACGTCCAACATGCCTGCTCCCAGTGCATTAAATGGCCTACAATAGGCTTAATAATATTCGCCATAAATGATGGATTGTATCCCTTGTGTGAATAATCTCATCATGTTTTCAGCCCACATAATGTTTATGTCTTGTCACCAAAAAAGTCTCTCGATGGGGTCAATGGTAATTATCACAGTATGGCAGGATCATATATATCATTTGTAGCGACTATAGATTTTGCTGGAGTAATTGTACACTTATTACTCCAATCGATTCATTGAAAATCCTATGGCCAACATGCCTGGTACCATTAATATACTTAATATTCGTTTAAAAAATCTTTAAACTAATTTTAAAAATCAAATATGCCACGTGTCACAATATAAGCGTTCCATGTGTCTCCAAATTTATAGAAGTTTTGCTTCAAAGACTTTGCTGGCAAGTAGAAATATTCTCAGAGAAAGAGTGGTCGCTCTTTCTCTAAGCCATTCTATTTTCACCATTCCCTCGTAGATGAAAGTTCAGCTGACCCTTCTTATTCCCAATATTCTTTTCATAATAGTTTGACACTGCAAGAAGGATCTGTCGATCCTTCTTGTGTTCTCCATTATGGATATAGCTGAATTTCTGGATAAAGGTTTTCACAAATAACTACAAAAATAAAGGGCGGCCGATCCTTCTTGTCGAAAAATAAGGATAAAAAACAAAATTACTCATAAACCATTTTTATATGTTATAACTTACAAGGTGTTCTATTTTTACAATTCCCTCGTAATTGAAGGGTTGACCGACCCATCTTATTCCCAATATTATTTTTATAATAGTCCAACACTACAAAAGGGTCGAGCGACCCTTCTTATTCCCAGGATTATTTTCAAAATAGTTCGACACTGCAAGAAGGGTCGGTCGATCCTTCTTGTGTTCTCCCTTTTATGATATTTCATTCTATTTAAAAAAAGAGAAAAGAAATAATGCTTCGATTTAAACGAACGAAAAGAAAGAATGTTTCTATTTAAAATAAAACAATTAACCTGTTACAACTCCAGAATTGATGATTTGGAACGAAATCGAATTGAACTTACGGGGATAGAGGATTTTATAAAAGATGAAATTTTGAAGATGGCCAAGATGTCACAGTGCAGCTGCTGCCAGGATGTCACAGTGCAGCCACTGCCAGGAATCCCTCTCTATGGACATGATAATTGCTGAGGAAACCTCTGTTCAGCGACATAATTTTTTGTAGAAGAGATCCCTACTTGGATTAGTTTTTACATTAATTTTGGAATTTTTTTTGCATCATCTTGTTAAATTTACAGAGCCATACTGGGAAAGCTATTCATGCTCCCAGGATCTCCTTATTGTAATGAATGGCTGTGCATAGCCTTCTGAATAAATCCATCTATATGCTTCAATATAATTATGGAGAAGTATTTTATAGAGAAATATGGTCAAATGATGAATATATCTTTCTGAATATAACTCATTATATTTTACATATTAAGAAGAAAATCATTTTACATATTAAGAACAAAAGTATTTTATACATCAAGAACAAAAATCTGGCTAAGCGTTGAACTCACATGGCTAAGTGATGAACTGGCTATCTATTTATAGGATCAGAGTTGCCTCTGGAGTTCACACAGGTGAAATACAAACCTGCCAAAATGAGAAAAAGGTTGTTCTGTTTTGCATATTAAGAGCAAAAATTTGGCTAAGTATTCAAATTCACACATTTTCAATTGAAATTCATAGCTTTATAAAAAACTTCAATTTTAAGGTTCTTAAGTAGTAAAAAAACACACTACTCTAATAGAAAAACCCACATTTCAAAGCCAATATTTCCACTTTCAGAACCTGTTTTTGCACTTTAGAAAGGTTGATATTCACACTTACAAAGTCCAAATTCACGCTTTCAAAGTCTAAATCCCTTTGAGGGGCATTAAAATATTCAAATTTTATGTGTTCTTTCTTTCCAAACAGTTCTCAGGATTTTATGTGTTCTCTTTTCAAACATACATATTATAGACTTAAATAACAGAGAAATCACAACATTACAATTAACAGAATATAAAATAATATTGCACAAGCTTAGTTAGAACATATAAAAAATGTTTGTCCCGATGGCGCTAATGGTAAATGATGGCAGTGATCTTGGTGTTTGTGACAAGTCATAATTTCGACTAAAGCATGATGTGATTATTTTCTTCACACACGTGATACAAGCCATCATTCACCATTAGCACCGTCATGATAACAGCCATTTCAAAATTTCATCATATAAACCATCGCCATGTCAGCATACATTCCTTTCTCAAGGCATCGATTAGGGTGATACATGGACAATTACTCCAGCAAAATCTATAGTCGGTACAAATGATATCTATGACCACCATCCTGCCATACTGTCATAATTATCCTTCCCCATCCGTAACATCCAATTCAATTCACCAATTCACTATATAATGACTAAAGGATACCCGGTATCGCAGCAAAATGAAATCTTCGAGAAGTCATGGAACTATTATTTACCGCCTATGTTCCGTTTCCTTTGTTGTTTTATCAGAAATACTTGAGTCTTATGGTCGCTCTCTTCCTGATATATGAGCATTTCAGCTGCAGTTCCATCACAAATCCTCACCACACCATGATATATAGGCATTTCGAGCACTATCGAATCCTCAAGACCAGAATTTGTCACTAATGTGACTCATAGCTTCTAGTTGAAGCAAAGATAAAGTATAGCTTCTAGTTGAAGCAAAGATAAAGTATACTAGCTTCTAGTTGAAGCAAAAATAAAGTCTGTGTAAATTCTCTGTAGTAGAGTCAGTGTTTGTGAGCTCAATCTCGTAGTCCTGAAATGTATTAAGAGCCCAAGCTCTGTAAAAGGTGAAAGACCGAAGTAAATTTCATCTCTGTGTAATGTAGCAAAGTTGCACTGTTTTAACTCGAAATAACTTCTACTGATTTTTATTTCTTAGTAAGAAATTTTTTAATATAAATCCTGTAGTAGAAGAGTCTGTGTTTGTTAGCTCAAGCTTGTACTAGTTGTGAAATGTATTAAGAGCCCAAGCTCTGTAAAAGTTGAAAGATCAAAGTAAATTCAATTGCCAGGAATAAATTCTATTGATTTTTATGTCTTAATAATAAATCTGTAACAGAACATTTCAATTGCCAGGTATTTATATTTATATCTAAATTTGTAACAGAACATTTCAATTGCCAGGTATTTATATTATTCAAACCATAAATCTAGTTTTTCAATTTCCAGGTATTTATATTTTTCAATATCTCATAAGCTGGGCGCATGAAACCATTTGGGTTTGATGGCCAATTAGAACATGAAACATAGGCACAGAATATTCAAAACACGGTCTTTGCCTTCGATACCTTTGTTTTTGGAGGATTTAGGTGTCAATATTTCCAATCCATAGGTCTCAACGATTGCAAGTATCTATATGATTCAACGTGAATGACCAAGATAATAGGGTGTACCGGCAGCTAGAGAGGCAGTGATATTGTGAGACTACACATGCTACTATAATTATTCACTTCCTCTTGCAGTTCACCCAAGCATATTTAAAACATAGTTTTTAATAGAGAATAAAACGTAGCATGGATTCAATGGTGCTCAGAGGAGAAAATATTCTATACGAGTCAATACTATAATTAAACTATATTTCTGATACTCAATTTTCCAAATCAAATATGCCACGTGTCACAATATGATCGTTCCGCGTGTCACCCTGGGATACTAGATATCAACATTTAAACAACAAAATTTATAGATGTTTTGCTTCAAAGGCTTGGTTGGCAAGTGGAAATATTCTCAGAGAAAGAGCATCCGCTCTTTCTCCAAGGTATTCTATTGTTATAATTCCCTCGTAAATGAAGGGTCGGCCGACCCTTCTTATTCCTAATATTCTTTTCATAATAGTTTGACACCGTAAGAAGGGTCGGTCGATCCTTCTTGTGTTCTCTATTATGGATATAGATGAATTGTTGGATAAAGGTTTTCACAATTTACAACGAAAAGAAGGGGCGACCGATCCTTCTTGTCGAAAAACAGAAGTCAGGAGAAACAATTTTTATATGTTAAAACATCCAAGCTGTTCTATTTTGAAAATTGCCTCGCTATTGAAAGGTTGGCCAACACTTCGTATTCCCAATATTATTTTCATGATAGTTCGACACTGCAAGAAGGGTTGGTCAACCCTTTTTATGTTCTCCATTATGGATATATTTGAATTGTTGGATAAATGTTTTCACAATTAACTACGAAAAGAAGGTGCGGCTGATCCTTCTTGTCGGAAAACAGAAGTCAGGACAAACCATTTTTATATGTTATAACTTAGCCGATTGACTGACTATTCAAACAATGAGTAAATATTTTAGACATTGGACTTTTCACCTTTGTAGGTAACTTCATTTCTGAAGCAAGGGATTGTTTAGGTACCTAAAATTCATGACCATTAGAGGTATGTATAGGTTCTAATTGTGAGGTTGTAGATCCTAGTGATTGTTTGTTCACTGTAGAAATTGAATAACTATTACATTGAACAATACATGAATCAACATTAAATGGAGTTCCCGCACAATCACCCTTAGCAAACACCATAGATTACTAGACCATTTTACACCCTTTGTTAGATAAAAGGAACCTGACATGAACATGAATAAGTTTTCTTAATAATACTAGGTTACACGCAAAACCTGGAATGCGTAAAACTCCATTGATCCTCTTCACTATACCACCAAGGAATTTGATCAAGACTCTGCAATGAAAAACTATGTTGAGAGAAGAATCGCAAATCCATTATTCGAACTATTCCCGCAATCCGCATTGCGGGTTGCGGAAATGAAAAACCCAAACATTTACATAATCTTCCCGCAATCCACAAATGCAGGTTGCGGGAATCAAATCCGAATATCCAGTAATTCACTTGTATCAAGACTGGTGAACACAAGAAGGATCAGATGACCATTCTTGCAGTCTAGAACTAGTATGAAGATAATATTGGGAAGAAGAAGGGTCGACCGCCCCTTCATTTATGAGGGAATTGTCCAAATATTCAACCTATGAAGTATAGGCTATCAATTCATCTATATCCTGAATAGCGAAGACGGCAAAAATACTAATGTCACAAGAAGGGTCGGCTGATCCTTCATTTAAAAGAGAAATGAAAAAATATTAAATCTACAAAGGTTGGCACGACAATTCCCCACAACCGACTTCCACAATATATGGTAGGGATCGGGACATTGACTAAGTTATAACATCTAAACAATATTTCTTGGGACTTTCGACTGCCGAAAAGAAGGATCGGTTGTTCCTTCTTTTAGTAGATAATTGTGAACACCAATATCCAACAATTCACTCATATATAGACTGGTGAACACATGAAGGATTGTACCACCCTTCTTGCAGTCTAGAACTATTATGAAAATAATAGTGGGTAGAAGAAGGGTCAACTGACCCTTCATTCATTGATCTCAAGCCTCATTCAAAATGGGGTGTCGGTTAATGAAATTCAACTTCAAATGACCATCATATTATGTAGACACCGATTCATTTGATAATTTGTATATTTTTTATTACTTCAAATGACTATCATAATTATCATATCGGAACACCGCAAAAACCAATTTCAAAAGTGGCAATATCAAAAGAAAAAGTATGGTTTTGGAACCTGGATTTGGCAATTTTTGAAACGGATTTGGCAGTAAAATCCACACAGCAGGTAATTTTCGAAGATGAAAACTAATAAAAGGAAACAGAAACAAAATCAACATATTTATTAATTCCATCGGCTTAATTCTGGGCTGTAAGATTAAGACAAGTCGACGGATGAGATCTAATCTGGGGAATGTGGAAGATGAGTTGTGGGGGTTTAAGTGTTTTGAAATATATACAACGTTCCCGCAATCCGCAATTGCGGGTTGCGGAAACACAGGTCGCAAATCGATTATTCAAATAGTTCCCACAATCCGCAATAATGTATAACTATATAGCCACTTCAACAAGCTACATCATGATATGATGGTGCGTGCATTTTTTTGAAACCATGAATTATGGCGGGCATTCTCTCAGAGCAGTTTTGACTACTTTTTCCATACTTCGTCAATTTCCAAAGTTTCACAAACTTGCCATACTTTTCCAGAATGATGTCACATTGCAACACTAACTTAATGATAACACCAGAACACCATCATGTGTCTTTCAATGCCTTGTCATCATACATGCCATGTCATCATACATGTCATGTCATCATCACACATTCCATGTCATCATAGATTCCATGTCATCATACATGCCATGCCATCACTTCCTATGGTGTCAGCTCTCTCTTTGAGGCTCACATGTGTGAGATTTTCGCCTTCCAAAATAGAGATCAATTCATGTATAACCATAAGGGTCAAGAATGGATAAATATAAATCACAAGAAGGGTCGACCGACCCTTCTAGCAGTCTAGAACTAGTATGAAAATAATATTGGGCAGAAGAAGGGTCGGCCGCCCCTTCATTTATGAGGGAATTATGCAAATATTCAACCCACGAAGTATAGGCTTCCAATTCATGTATATCCTGAATGTCGAAGACTGCAAAAATACTAAGCACAAGAAGGGTCGGTCGACCCTTCATTTAAAAGAGAAATGAAGAACAATTAATCTACGAAGGTTGGGACAACATTTCCTCACTACCGACATCTGCATTATGTGGCAGGGATTGGGACATTGCCTATGTTATAACATGTAAACGATATTTATCCCGACTGCCGACAAGAAGGATCGACCGCCCCTTCTTTTAGTACAGAATTGTGAACACCAATATCCGACAATTCACCTGTATCCAGAATGGCGAACACAAGAAGGATCGAACCACCCTTATTGCAGTCTAGAACTATAATGAAAATAATAATGGGCAGAAGAAGGGTCGATCGCCCCTTCATTCATTTAGCTCGAGCCTCATTCAAAAATGGGGTGTTGGTTAATGACATTCAACTTCAAATTACCATCATATTATACAAACACAAATATCAAAAGAAAAATTATGGTTTTGGAACCTGGATTTTGGCACTTTTGGAAACGGATTTGGCAGTTTCGGACCCGGTTTGGTCACTTTCGGAACTGGATTTTGCACTTTTGGAACCGGTTTTTGGCTATTTAGGAACCATTTTGTCACTTTTCGAACCTTGATTTGGCACTTTCAGAATCGTTTTTGGAAATTTTGGAATTGGTTTTGGCACTTTCGGACCCGGTTTTGGCACTTTTGGAACTGGTTTTGGCACTTTTGGAACTTGGATTTGGCACTTTTGGAACCGGATTTTGCTTGATTTTGGAGTTTTGAAAGGTGGTTTTAGCCCCATCTTAAAAGTGACTTGGACTAGAATAAGTCCAATTTTAATGAAATTGGTGTTCTTATCCAAAACTAGGCCTAAATCATATGGTTGATGGTTGTTAAAATCCTTCATAAATTTATGTACAAACAATACTACATTTCCATAAATTGTTCGACCTTGGACCCTCTCTATTATCAGTTCCTCAGCTTCATCGAGAACCTTCATTCCTTGGCTCTCTGATCTATCGAATTCAAGCTATCAGGTCTCGCTACTTACTCTTCCATGATATATCTCTGATGTAATACTCCTGACATAATATCCCAGATGCATCACTCCCAATACATTGGTCTTCGGCCTTTGATGTAAAATTCCAATGCTCCAACTTCTGATATAACGCTCTGTTGGCCAGATTTACTGTCAAAGGACAGCTACGGAGAGGTATTCCACATAAGGTGCTTAATGCAGCCCCCAATGTGTTTAAGGATAACTATCTCTCGCAGGGTATAGGTCCTCCTACCTTCTGCTCCCTCTCTCTCTCTCTCTCTCTCTCTCGTCTTTGGATTTTGTATTATCTTGTAAATATCCTAAAGCTGTTACTTCCTATAAACTAACTTTCAAATAAAACAATAATTCAACTAATCTAGTTTATAGGATTAGACCTAACTATTTAACAACTGCTAATTTTAACTAAGATCTATCTAACTAACCTATGGGCTATTACTAACTATCTATCCTGGCCAAGAGCATTTTAATGAAGACTATTTAGTGCCATCCTGTAAACAGAAATATCAACATTTAAGGTGAAACATGACCCCAAGAGTAATCTAATGGAGCTAAGTATAACCTCTATGTAAAGCAGTTCACATTCATAGATTCAAGAGATAATAATGTAAATCATCACCAAAATTGAGAAATGTAAATTGATACATTGACAACAAATATTTACACATTCAGAATCTGAAATTATTTTAGATAATGATCACTTGTAAAAGAACATCTGTAAAAATAGATCTTCTTATGAGTGAACCACTTTATAGTATGATATCAAAATCCAAATTAAATAACCATAGTGATTACAATAAGATCAGAGATATCATATAATTAGAAAACAAATATGGTGTGTGCTCGAATGCATATAAATAATCAATGTATTATAACAAAGTATAACAACATAGCATAAGGATGAATGAAGCTAAGACATAAGAAGGAGTAGCATATGTTTATATTTCTGGAAACTAAAATCAAACATGATACCAGTTTTTAGTAGGATCCATAAATGTTTGACAAAGAGGAATTCTCATATCAAATGAGTCTTTCAGGAACCAAAAGATGTTTCAACTCCAACATTACAAGCTTCTGGTGCATACTCGAACCCCCCATTAATAACATAAGACATGTCTTATATAGAGTTCCCATACAACTAAATCCTAGATGAGTCACCTGCTTATAATAATATTAGAAAAAAATAACAGGCCTAAACTAACTCATCGAAGCTGAGAATGTTGACACTTGAAAGTTGTCAACCTTCTCAATTGACAGTGTTCATGTATTGATATATCCTAGGATAAACTCCAAATTGAGAATGTAGAGCATGATGTGTAACTTACGGAGGCACGCCAACAAATGTAGCACCAATAAAGGTAGGATTATTTAAAACAAGTTTATCTTGAAACAGATCCAAGTCATCAAATCACCATGCATTTAACCATTCACCAACGTTGGCAAGAAAATGTAACCACTTGAACAAACTATCCAAAATGACATCCAATTCGAGGGGGTACCTATGACACATAATAAAATTTCCATAAATATTGGAATCACAGCTGCGAATATAATTAAAAGAAGTTATTAACAAAAATCGACACTCCTGCAGAATCTTCGATTCTGCAGGGGTGTCCATTGATAACTGATAAAAACTAAAAGCATGGTTTACCTAGAAGAATAAATGCTTACCTTACCTACATAAAAACGTTTATCAGAATTGATTAACGAAGACTAAGGTTCAACGACCACCTAGATGTGAGCAACCCTTCTAGATTCAGCTAGTTTAGATTTCAACTTGAGTATTTTCTTTTTACGTTGCTTATCATGTTTAACCAACCTTTCGTTAGTAACAACTAACAACTTCTTCACAGACTTATAATTATCTTTTTTCACTTTTAAGTTCTGTCATCTATCGACCCACGTCATTAATTCATCCTTCAGTCCTTGAAGTTCCTCCCTTAATGTATTACTGGTTGTTTCAGAATCCTTCAATTCATTTTCCAGATAGATAATATTTTGCTCGAGAGGAAGCCTAATAGATTTCCTTATGGATTCTAGATCTTGGTCCGACGAATGCTCATAAACCACTGGTGGTTTTTTCTCAACTTCTTGATCAGGTTGTTGAAATGGTGATGAATTTCCTACAGGATTGTCTCTTGGGGATGTAGCAGAGCTATTGAGCTCAATGCTCTGTTCTTGGTCAAAAACTTCAAGTGGGTTATCATGGATGGATGGTTGACCTCTTTCTTCACTGGAAACCTCAACTAAAATAGGTTCTTCAACCTATTCAACAGTTTTAGGAATGGACATGGTAGCCATACTTCTTGTGAACCTCCGAGTTCCCGAGTTCGAATTGCTCGCGGTAGGTTTCAAAAACCTTTTCCGATGCTTGGAATCAATACAATTCGCATGGTTCATATCGTCTAGTGTTAATATACCTTTACATTTGTCTACAAACATATCGGGCTGCATATTGGAAGGGGCTGAATCAATAAGAGTTTCAAGAGAAAGAGGGTTATTGTCAACCTCAGTCACAGGTTTTTTATCGTCCCTCTGAATAGGGTTTGCATTATCATCCTCACCGCGTATTAAGCTAGGGTCGACTTCAGGGATAGGGTTAGGAACAAAGGGCCTTCGTCTCTTCACACGAGTTTTAGGGAGAGGGGGTGGCCAAAATTGCGTTTCCCCAAAACCATTTTCCACCAGAAACCCTTCCCAAGTTTTACCTTCAGAGACCAAAGGATGTTGGATCAGAATTTTAAGAAGCCCATGATGAAAGAAGCTTCTATCCTAGTCGCCGATAGTACTCTGGTTAGCATTGGCCATTTTCTTCCAACTACTGAGCAAAAAGAAGGGAAAATTGATCTTAACACCTTTACAAACCATAAGCAAGTGAAGGTGATACAAATGAACAAGTGAGAAATGGCTGTCACATGTGATGTACATGATTATTATCCGTAGTAATGGACACCATTGTTGTTTAATAAATTTTGCAGGGAAGCCGTGTTTGGTACTAATTTCGTTAGGAACCGAATGTATGAAATCCTTCCAATTCTTCTTACTAATTTCCCCTACCTTAAACCATCGCTTATTGGTCTGAGGTAGCTTAGTGGCCCCGACAATGAAGTCTCCAGTCATTAGGAAGTGTAGGTTACCAACTCAGGACACACCGTCTTTAAATGACAAAGCAAATTGTCTGGTGACTTCAACATTGTTCCCACTGAAACGTCTGAAAAACGACCCCCAACCTATCTTCTTGAATTGCTCAACAACCAAAGGATCGGCCTGTAAGAGGTCATTACCAAAAAATTTGAAGCGACTGAGAGGTGCCATTTCTTCACTCGCGGGGTTTCAGATAGAGTTAAGCTTATGAGGGGTGGTGAAGATGGATGGGATAGGGATACATGTTATACCAAGAATATGAGGAATGAATCGAAACTCAAGTGGTTTTCTCATTTCAAACGAAGTGTGTAAAACTTTGAAAATCAACCCTAGTGTTGCTGCTCCAGAACTTAATGAAGGTGATGCGAACTAAGTGTTTTAAACAATGATTACAACCGTAGGAGCATAAATTGAAAATCTACCGGTAGCATAATTAATACAAGTGTCTGAAGTATAATGACACCGATCATGACTTAGAATATCGATCCTAACAACTGTTAAAATGTCAACATGATTACAATCACATTATTAAAGTTTGAATTTAGATATTGGAAATAATTTAAGGACCCAAGACATCATGGTACGATTACCTAGAAGGTAGTAAAACGAGGGTATGCTTGTTTAAATGATGCTCGCTTATTATCATAAGTGCAAAATATCATTCAATTTTAATATAGAATTTTTACAAAGCTTGAATATAATCTATCACAATGAGTCTCGACGATCGATGCAATAGACCTGAGGCTTTTACAAAGATTTTTTTTATTATAAATAAGGTGAAGTATGATTTACCCAGTTTAATTCACACCTTAGGAATAATTCAACCGATCTTCTTAACTATTTCCAAAATTTTGAAACAATCATTTGGGGCATGATAGGTTCAACAATCATAACCACCATTTTTGACAGTGAAAGAATCTCCCTAAATACATAACTTCTAAGAATATAAGAAATTCAGAAGTATACATCTAGGATTGGAATGGTAACATTACCATAATTGATAGAATTTAGTAATATGTATGTCAGAGATATTTATATTTTGTTAGTGATATATAGACAAACATTCATCTGTGTAATTAAAAAAAGTGCCAATAATATTACCAATCATCATCATAATAATACTTGATATTTGAGATAAGGCTACTAAAAATATATATAAGAGTGATCAATATGGAATGTGATTACTTAAAAGTTAGATTAAAATGAATTTGAGTAAACTAATCCATGAAGAGCATAAGGTTTAGCAGCTGCAAAATTGGATAACCATCATCATTTCACTTATAATGCATTCAGATCGTGGGGAAAATTGATCCTGGATCCAGATTCCTACTGTGACGGTTTATTTCAATTGGGAGTACCTTCAGAATCAAAGATTCTGAAGGCAGTCGTAAATAATATCATTTAATAAATTATTTCTAAAAAATCCATTATTTACAGTATCATATTTTATTTAAACAAAAAGAAACAAAGAAAACATGAGAAGGTTGTTGGCTGCCAACAAATTGCGACGTATCTAGGTGAACTAGTTATATTTGTACTTCCTTGATGATGGAAAACAAGAAATAACTACCTGTCTATCTGGAGGAATTAGATCATCTTTCTCCATAACAAAATCAACAATTTATATCACCTTTAAATTTGCAACTAAAACTAATATCCAGCTTCTTGTTAACATTTGAGATCTTCGAGTGGCTTGTCCAGTTTCTATGATTAGCATAGTAAAGGTATCTTATCACAACTAAGCATCCAAATAAAAAAAATGATCAGTTGTCAGTAAATAGATATAGCTATTAAATTTTTTGATGATACTTGAAAAAACTGTTCCATCCATAAACTCAAGTTTAAATTAAACAAGCATTATACGTATGTACATTTTCATCATTTTTTTTATAGAAAATTTAGTTATTTGTAAAGATGGATTGAGAAGCATTGCCTTAGTTTGGTGACTAAATAATGAAAATGTCACTCACAAGAACCATCTGAAGTGAACAGGCCAACTCATTATTGAGACCCCGTGTCTCCACATCCGAGGATCGATATCCACTACCCCATCTTGGTGACCAGATGTTGGCAATGTCAGAAATATGGCAGCCATGATACTGAACGGGCCGGCTCATTACTAAGACCTCCCGCTTCTCAATCAACACCTAAGTAGCTGTTTTAAATATTTTGGTTATACAATATTTAACAAAATACTACTTCCCTGGCTTGGTGACCAACTTTGGCAGCATCACTCACGAGACTTATCTGGACCAAATAGGCCAGCTCATTACTAAGACCTCCTATCCCTTATTTTTTCAACCAGGGGCCATATCCTTGGATAGGTGACCAAATATGGGATGTCGAACCGAACAGGCTGATGAACATGATTAGGCCGGCTCGTTACTAAGAGCTCCTATCCTTCGACCAAATTGCTAAATGAGTAATTTTCTGATATATATTGATTTATGGATGGAACAAGCCCAACGGATTGTTTAGTTTGTAGAGTTGGCTTAGGGATGACTGGAAACATAGATTTGTAACTATTTTGAAATGCTATGCTTTGAAAAGAAAAACCAGCTTGCTATTATAATCATTATATCCCAACTAAAAGATGAAGGCTGAAATTGATTCCAGTAGTAAACTGTTTGAGGTGAGTGCTGATCAATTTCAGATTTAAGAAAATATGATTCGACTGGATGGGGCTATGAGTTTCATTTCATCACAACCACATAAAAAAACAGATCCAGACCTTTCCGCGTAAAACATTATTTATTTACATAATCCTTCTCTGAAGAAAGCTACTAATATGTACATCTGCAAGAGTGAGATTTGATGATTCCAACTCAGGATAAAAATTATCTTTAGGAGATTAATCCTTGGCTGGCATAATAGAGATTTGTAGGTTCAGGTAGTTTTGTGAACTGCATATTTATTTACAGATGTAGTGAGTATGAATAACAACAGAATGCATTCTAAGATTGGGTGACACTTAAGCAAATTGAATAAAACAAATTAAAAGAAAATTGTACAGTAGATATAGACAAAATTATGTACAGATCGTGATATCTCATGAAAATTAGTGAAAATATTTTTTTAAGATCAGTCTGTTTACCGGAAAGGTTTCAAACTGGCCTTCTAATGTTTGGAGCCTGAAAGTGCTTGTCCTAAATTTTCTGTAATAATGAAAGGACCTAGCTAGAGACGTTAAAACTCAGTATGTTCACCCCTGTCCTCATGCGCTTTATCCCATTTCAGAACTAAATCGCCTACTTGCAAATCCCTGTTAGAGGCCATAGTTTGATCGAACCATGATTTCACAATCTCCTGGTGTTTTGAAAAATGTTGCTCAGCCTTCCCCCTATCTTCTTCTAACTTAAGTAATGTATTAATCCTTTTTTCCTATGACTAGACAATCCACTTCTTGAGCAGATTGTGCTAGTTACAGAGAGGGTAAAAAATATTTGGAGGAAGAATGGCTTCGGTGCCATATACTAAAAATAAAAGAGAGTTACCAATAGAAGATTTGGGAGTTACTCTGTCTTCCCAAAGTGCATTGTACAAAGCAGTATGCCAGTTTTTGTGGTGAGTGGCAATAGTTTTTTTTTTTTTTTTTCCAGAATTTTTAATAAATTCTTGTTAGTGGACTCAGCCAAACCATTTCCTTGAGGATAATAGCTTGAAGAATATCTAATCCTGATACCCTTCTCTAGAGAAAATTATGTCAGTTCAACGAAGGAAAAATAGGAAGCATTATCAAAAACCAAAGACTCGGGTATACCAAATCTGGTAACAATGGAAGATTCCAAAAAGTTAATTATTTGATTGTTATTAACCACACGTAAAGGTGCTACTTACGCCCACCTAGTAAAGTAATCAGTGGTAGTAATAATGTACTTATGATGCATAGATGAAGGAGGATTTATTGGCCCCAATATATCAAGGCCCCACTGCTGAAAGGGTCTTTCAACCGAAACTGGCTGTAATGGAAAAGTAGGCTTCTTGACTCTACCAGTGTCCGTTTGAAAATCTTGACATTTTATGGCATATGTATGGGAATATATAATAGAGTAGGCCAGAAATAACCGACCCTGAGTATTTTGTGTGTGGTAGTGTCATCTCCAAAGTGGCCGCCAATAGTGCCAGGGTGTAACTCTCTCAAAACTGATTCAGTTTCATCTTTCTCGAAACAACGAAGGAGTACGCCATCTAAATTTTTCCTAAAAAGGATGTTATTTATCAGTTGATAAGGAGCTGATTTTAATCTAAGGACTCTCCTTTTTTTTGTTCTAAGTAATCAAGGGCGTTCCCATTTTTGAGAAAAAATCTCAAGTCGGAATACCAAGAGTTTTTGGAAGGAGGAATAAAGTAGATTTCCTTTTGACACAGTGACTCACTTATATGTAAGTCAGATTCATCAACGGGCAAGTGAGCTGATTCAACTGCTAGTTTGAAAAGACCTTCCCTTTCACTGCCTTGGAGGGCTTGATTTTGAGGTCATATTCATGAAGAGTCGCCATATAGGGGGCTCTTTTTTCTCCCAATTCTTTATTTACTAATAAGTTCTTAACAACCGGATATGGAATGATGAACTTGGTCCTAGACTTAAGAAGATAAGGGCGAAAATGTTTGACTGCCTTAAACAAAACGAATGCTTGTTTATCAACCTCATGGTAGTTTAACTCAGCCCCTTTAAAACCTAAAATCATGAATGAGATGGGGACTTCGTGACCCTGTTGATTGTGTTGTGTCAGAACAACGGCATATGAGATTTCTGAAGCGAATGTATAAAGAAATAAATATTTCTCAAAATCAGGACTCAACAGAGTAGGGGCTTCGGATATGGCCTCTATAATCCTTTTAAATGACTCTTTTTCTTTGTTTCCCCAACTAAATTTAGCATATTTTTTTTATCATATTTTGTAGAGGATGAACAATTTCAGAAACTCTTGGTATAAATCTTCTCACAAAATTGATTTTTCCCATAAATCACTGCATGGAATTCCTATTTGATGGATAAGTGATTTTGGATATGTCCTAAGTTCATTCTGGGTCAATCATAATTCCATATCTAGACACTACAAAACTTAGGAGTATCCCTTGAGTCACAACAAATATTGTTTTCTTGGGGTTGAGTGATATCCGAAACTTTCTTATACATCGTTCAATTTTTTTTCTAAGGTGAAAGATATGACCAGATCGATGCTTCGAAAAGCCAGTGACATCATCAAGATACACAACCACAACATGATTAATCATGCCCTTGAATTCTATATCCATAGCTCACTGGAACATAGGCCCAACGTTAATTAGACCAAAGGGAATTTTTCTGTACGCATATGTTCCCCATGGGGTTCTGAAATTAGTCTTTAGTTGATTAGCTGGGGATACTAAAATATAGTTATAACTAGAAAAACCGTCGAGTAATGACAACATTTCATATTCGGAGACCTTTTGAAGAATATTCTCTATGGGAAGGATTGGAGAGTTGTCTTTTTCAGACGACTTATTGAGGTTGAAAAAGTCGACGAGAGTCGAATGCCACCATTTGTTTTCCTAACTGGTACCAAGTTATCAACCCATTGGGTATGGCGGTCTAGAAAAATTATTTCAACAGCTAAGGGCTTATTCAATTCTTTCTTAACTGAAGGTTCTAGCGTTGGGTGCATTTTCCTTAGTTTTTGCTGAAAAGGTTTCGATGTTGGTTTCATTGGAATTACACGGTGCATAATATGTGGATAAAAGGTTTTTAAATCATCGTAGGTCCATGCGAAGACATCCTTATATTCTATAAACAATTTTACAAAGGCTGAGTTTTCTAATGGGGTGCAATCTGCCCCTAATTTAACCTATTGAGGATTAGAATCTATCCCTAAATTAATAGTCTCGTACTTCATGCATGAGCTGTTTGTTTTGCAGTTTGGGACAACCTTGAATTTATCCTACAAGTCATACAATTTTTCTAATCTTAAAACATACGCGGGGATATATTTTACCATGTCAAGGACCTTTTCCACTGAATAGTGAGGATGTATTATTGAAAAATTGCGTAAGTCTTCATCGTGCGAGATTTCATCGATCGCATAATCCTTGAAGGTATCTTCTCAAGTTAGAAAGTTTAAAATATGTGTATCATCATCAAAAACACGCCAATTAGTTATATTATCCAGAATTGATGGCCTAAAAATCAGTTCTATTGAAAAAACATTAGGAGAGAAATCTTCGGATGGGATCAGCTTAGAAGCTAGATTGGATAATAAATCAACCTCTTGGTTTTGATATCTAGGGATAGAATTTATATTAAAGGCTTCAAATATAGAGATCTGATTCCAAACCTCCCTTTGGTAATACCGTGGATGTTCATAAACACAATGAATTGAATTGCATACTTGACGGAATATGATCTTAGAATCACCATATACCACCAATACTTTAACATTCAGATCTAAGGCCTTCCTTAACCCTTGAATAAGGGCTTCATATTCTACAATATTGTTAGTACAGTTAAATTCCAATATGCATGCTATACATATTTTATTTCTATGTGGGTCTAACAGAAGGCTGTCTACATCGAATCCTTCTTTAGATTTTGATCCATCGAAATATAATGTCCATGACAGGCTCTTTACTACTATCTTACTATCTATAAAATGTATACATGTTTAATCTTTTATACTATTTACATCATTTTTTGTCGCAGAACCAGGTTCAATGTAAGTGAAATTAGAAATTTTAGATCGTTGTTGTAACCCTGTAAAAGGAGAATTTTCATCTTTCATGTTTCCAAAATTTGTCTCATAGGTATAATTTCCCATAATTGTGTCAGAAAACATCACTGGTTCATTGGGGTCATGTAATTCAGTCACAGTAGGTTTCAAATACCTTTCTCTACCAATTTTAATATGATTGGGTTTCCCATTTTTAGGGAACCACAAAGCTGACCAATTGGTCGAAAAATACCCATTTAAATTCTGAGACCAATCATAGCTTAAAAAGAGACCATATGCATTAGGGATATCAACAATTACGATATCGATAACTTGGTATATCGATAGATTAATTGCTATCCCAACTAACACATCTTTTATTTCCCCTAGTACTCTTACATTCGACCGATCAAGCTGTGTGATATGTGTATCACATGGAGTAAGTTTTGCATTTAGCTTCTTGCAAACCGAATAAGGAATTACGTTATTAGATGCCCCAGAATCTAGCATACAATTATGGATGTTCTGATTATATATTTCTAATGTGAGGAGGAACAAAGGAGTGTTGGATGTTGATATTTTTCCAATTAAAGAGTTCTTATCAGTTGTCGTTTTCCTTTTGTCTTCTATGTTTGATGACGATTTATTTGGAGAAGAATTTGCGTTATTTGAAGTGCTGGAAACCGTATTGTTTTTATTACTAGGATTGAATGGGATTGATATATGCATTATGATAGGACCACTAGGCATAGGGAAGATTTGCAGCAAATCATACATGTTGATATTTGCACGTTGTTTTTGCAGGGCTTTGATGATATCATACTGTAAGTCTAATTTATGTGTAAACTAAGCTGACGGTAACTGCCTAGTGAGATGAGGATTAATACACTTCTTTTTTTAATTAGATTTTGATATACTAGGAGACTCTACTGAGGCTTTGCTGCAAGTATTGTACGTATGTTTCCCTGAGAAAACATATTGACTGTTTTTTTTGTGCATCATTACTTATGCTCTCCCAAAAATGTCCAACCAATGAATGTTGGTTTTTTTGCTCCTCATATTCCTTTTCTGGAGCTTCTTCCTCTTCCTGGTCACCTGGTTCTTGATTATAAGAAGCTTCAGGCATGGAAAGGACTTCCCTAATGGTATTGAATATTTCTTCAGTTACTGCTACATCGGGGGGAGGATTCATTTTGTAGTTAGGAGGAGATGTATGTCTAACTTTGTTTCTAAAGTTTCTTCGGAATGAGGATCCTTCTCCACTAGTTTTATTCAACCCTATTATCTCATTTGTTAAGGCTCTAAGTGCATTTTGTAATTGTTCCACATCAAATGCTTGTGAATATTTGTCTAAATTGGATTTGGATATGTTTTCAGTTCTTCGGTGGATTGGGATATTAGTCTTCCCACTCCTCTTAGGTTCATACGTTAAAGAATTCTTTTCCACCTTAAAGGATTCCTCGAAATTTTCTTCTAGAGTACCCTTACCAGCTTGTTTGACAAAAATCCCTAAATACTTAGGTAACACATAAGCGCAATTTTCAATAATTATGTCCTTTGGAGGTTGAGAGGCGGTGGGTATTTTGTTTTTTAAGGTTAAGAAACGTTGGTTAAAATCCTTGATTCGTTCCTTACTATCCATTTTGATACGAGATAGTTCCAAGGCTAGGGAGGAAGGGGTCTTGTCTTCCCCGAACTTATCAAGGAAAGCTTGACTAAAATATTCCCAATTGGTTATTGATCCTTGAACTAAGGAAAAGTACCATATTAATTCCTTTCCTTCGAATGTTAGAGGGAAAATACGACAGACCACATCTTCATGTTGCACATTCATGGTTTGAATAGCAAGGATAAATTTTTCAATGTGAATTTCGACTAGTTCCCTGTTATTTGGATTGAACTTGGGGAGAGGTTTATTCGGGTTCTTGGGTAACTGATGTTGTGCACCAGGCACCGCTACTGCACTTGTACTCAACCATGGGAGAGGAGGGTTAGGAGGAGGATTTCCTTGTCCTTCTCCTACATATCCAACCATATCACCTTCTTCAGAGTTTGATGAGGTATTGTAATTAGAGGGCCTAAGGCTATCAGGTGGAGATTTAGTAGGTGAAGGTGGTTGACCAAAACCTCCTGAAGCGATCAGTATTCTTGAAGTGTTAGCCCTGGTGGTTTCTCTAGAAATAGCACCGAACTGATGATCCGGATTTTTGAGTCCTAACTTGAAGGATTCTGATAGAACTTGGTCTATTGTGGATAGTTGAGTGTTATCACGATTTTGTCAAGGTAAAACATAATCTATTGTTGGTATACCGGTATGTTGAGAGTAAGCCATAGTGAGGACGCGCCTCGATTCTTCTAAAACTTTGTCAATTTGTTTAGTAGTATAGAGAGATCTATTGTGATATCGTTCTAAGATATTCCTAACGGTATCAACAAACGGAGAGTTACTGGTTTCAACTTGTAAAACAATTATTGAGTTTGAAGTAGTGTTGCTCTCAAATTCAATGAGGGATGGAGGATTTAGACTGGTTGTAGGATTGTTATCTACTTCTTCAACCATTAATCATTTTTGTCCCTCCTTCTAGCTCCATTAGTTGACCATATTTACTGTCAAAGGACAACTACAGAGAGGTAGTCCACAAAAGGTGCTTAATGAATCCCTTGATTTGTTTAAGGATAACTATATCTCATAGGGTATAGGTCCTGCTACCTTCTGCTCTCTCTCTCTCTAGAGTTTTTGGATTTTGTATTCTCTTGTAAAGATCCTAAATCTGTTACTTCCTGTAAACTAATTTTCAAACAAAACAATAATTCAACTAATCTAGTTTATAGGATTAGACCTACTATTTAACAACTGCTAATTCTAACTAATATCTATCTAACTAACCTATGGGCTATTAATAACTATATTGATGTATATGTAACTTCGGAATGTATTTCATATATCTTTATTGTACCCTTATAAGAGATGTGTTATTCCTCTATAAGGAAGTGTCGTCATGTGTGTTGACAAGTGTCACAAGTGTGTGTACTTGGTGACGGGTTATTAGACCACCATGTGTGGGGTTGGCCCCGAAATATATATTATATTGTGGATGTACCTAGCTAGACAAGTCGGCCCCATAAGGTCACTGGGAAAATAGGTTAGTATAAATAGAGATCGAGAGATCTTTATTTTGATCATTCAGAAACTCACACTTCTCTCACTCAGAAAGTGGCACACTAGTGAGGAGGAGGATCATCTGCTACTAGGAGACTATCTCATTGTATTTTGGTTGTACTTTGGTTGAGCCCTTGTTCTCTCTATCTCTGAGGAAGTTGTGGGGTTTTTCACCTTAGGGTTTTCCCCACAGAAACTCTGTGTCTCTTGTATCTCATGCTTTTGATTTTTGTGATGCTTTTCATGCTTATTGTGATTGTTATGCATTGATATACTGTATATGTTATTCTCTCAGTGAAGATCCTAGAGTATTGTGAATTAATGCTCAAAATTTAACAAACTATCTATCCTGGCCAGGAGCATTTTAATGAATACTATTTAGTTCCATCCCGTAAACATAAATATCAATACTTAAGGTGAAACATAACCCCAAGAGTAATCTAATGGATCTAAGTATAACCTCTATGTAAAATAGTTCACATTCACAGATTCAGGATATAATAATGTAAATGATCACCAAAATTGAGAAATGTAAATTGATACAACGACAACAAATATTTACATATTCATAAAATCTGAAATTCTTTTAGATAATGATCACTTGTAAAAGAACATCTATAAAAATAGATATTCTTATGAGCGAACCACTTTATAGTCCGATATAAAAATCCTTTCAGAAAGTTGAAATTCACATTTTGAATTTTTAGGGTTTTTCCGACAAACCCTAATCCGGGACCAGATCCAGTTTTCAGCATTTCAAGTGGTAAGACCTAAATCTTTTCTATTTCCATTTGAAGTACTCTTTAAGATGTCTCACCACACCAAGCTTGAGGATAAGCTTGAAGGGGCTGATAACTTCCGACTTGGAAGTATAGGATTGGGTTAATCCTGGAAGAGAATGAGTTGGACTCATATGTAAAAGAAGACATCCCTATCCTAGAAGATGAAGAGGCTAAAGTATTGCATAAGAAGAACTTGGTCAAGGCAAAGAGAATCATTGCTGATTCTATCAAAGACCATATCATACCCCATGTGTCTTCTCTAAAGACACCCAGGGAGATGTTTGACTCTTTGACCAAGCTATTCGAAGGGAAGAACATAAATCAGAAGATGACCCTGCGGAACCAATTGAAAGGAGTAAAGTTTCAGAATGGAGAAACCATTCAATCTTATTTTTCAAGGGTCTCCCAAATCAAGGAACAACTAGAAGCAGTGGATGAAATGGTGGAGAATGGTGAAGTGGTGATGACCACTATAAATGGCCTATCGAGTTCATGGGATTCCTTTATTCAAGGAATTTGTGCAAGGAAGAAGTTGATCTCCTTCAAAAGATTGCGGGAAGAATGCTCTCAAGAAGAATCTAGGCTTGTGGCCCAAGAAGAAAAGATGGGAAATGAAGATTCTCATAACAGGAGATTCTCACACCACCATTATCATAAAGATAAGAAAGATCTCAGATGCTTCAATTGCAATGAGAAGGGACACTTTGCTTCAGATTGTCCCAAGAAGAAGAAAGACAACAACAACAACTTCAATAAGAAGAAGAAGAATAAAAAAAGAAGATATCATGCTCATGCTGCCAAAGATGATGAACCCCTGAAGAAGAAGGCTAGGGCAGAAAGTGGTAGTGAAGATGACTCATCAAGTGAAGAAGAGTATGTTCTAAATTCTTCTCTCACGGGTACTATCTCCAATGGTTGTAATGATTGGTTGATTGACAATGGGGGTCCCAAACACATGATTGGGTTTAAGGAATATTTTGTGAATCTATCTGAACATGAATCACCCCATAAGGTGAAACTTGGGGATGATTATCAATACCCAATCAAAGGAAGTGGTGAAGCCTCCTACAACCTATATTCTGGAAAATCTTTGAAGATGAAAGAAGTCCTTTATGTACCTGGGCTCAAGAAGAACTTACTCTCCATCTCTGCATTGGATGCAAAAGGTATGAGGGTTGCATTTATGGATGGCCAAGTCCTAATGTGGCCAAAGGGAAAGACCATAGATGATGCAGTAGTGATTGGAGAGCAAGAGGGAGGTTTGTATCAATTGAAGGGACAACCTGAACATGCCATGGTACATGAATCCATGGAGCCAAGTGAACTTTGGCATAGAAGACTTGCTCATATGCACTATAGGGCACTTCCAATTGCAAGCAAGGCTATAGAGGGTCTTCCTAAAATCAAGACCAAACATGAAGGTGTTTGCAAAGGATGTGCAAAAGGTAAGAACATTAAGAAGGCTTTCCCAAGCAGTGAAAGAAAGGCAAAAGAAATCCTGGAAACCATCCACTCAGATGTATGTGGTCCTATGTCATCCAGTTCTTTGAGTGGGTATGTTTACTATGTCTCATTTATTGATGACTTCTCTAGGAAGACTTGGGTATACTTCTTGAAGAACAAAGATGAGGTGTTTGATAAGTTCAAGAAATTCAAAACCTTGATGGAGAATCAAATTGACAAGAAGATTAAAACATTCAGATCCGACAATGGTGGAGAATTCACCTCAGGTGACTTCAAGAAGCTTTGCAGTGATTCGAGGATTAAGAGGGAGTTGACTGCTCCTTATAATCCTCAACAGAATGGAGTTGCAGAAAGGAAGAACAGAACAATCATGGAAGTAGCTAGGGAAATGCTGCATGACCAGGATCTTCCTATGCATATATGGGCAGAAGCAGCTAGAACAACTGTATATGTGCATAACAGAACTCCCCACAAGATATTGGACAACAAGACACCATAAGAGGTATTTTCTAGTAAGAAACCTGAAGTCATCCATCTCAGAATATTTGGTTTTCCAGTATACACACATGTTCCAAAGGAAAAGAGAACCAAGCTAGATCCTTCAGGAAAGAAGGGTATCTTTGTGGGTTACAGTGAAAGCTCGAAGGCTTACAGAATATACTTTCCAGGGTTCAAGAAGATTGATGTCAGCAGGGATGTAACTTTTTATGAAAACTCAGCATTCATCAAATCAAGGAAGGCACCTATCGAAGTTTATGAAGAACCTAAGGAAACTAGATTTCAAGACACTACCATGACTGAAGCAATTCCAGAAGTTGTTCGTGAGTTTGAAGATCCGCAAGAACCTGTAGATCCACCCCGTGAGGATAACTCTCACAAGAAGAAATCTGCATGGGCTAGAGAGCTCATTCAAGATGCAGAAAGATTTGGCATTCCAGAAGAAGAACACAAAGCAAAGAAGAGAACCAAATCACATACCAGCTATGTTGCTTTACTCTATGACATTATGAACAAAGAACCTTCCAGTTATGAAGAAGCAGCGGAAAAGAAAGAATGGAAGGATGCCATGGTTGAGGAATACCAATCAATAATGAATAATGATGTTTGGGATGTTGTACCAAGACCTAAAGAGAAGTTTGCTGTGACTTCTAAATGGATCTACAAAATCAAGCATGCTGCATATGGTAGTGTAGAGAAATACAAAGCAAGATTTGTAGCTCGTGGCTTCTCTCAGAAAGAGGGAATATATTATGAAGAAACTTTTGCACCTGTAGCCAGGTATACTTCCATCAGAACAGTACTTGCCCTCACTGCAGCAATGAAATGGAAAATACACCCGATGGATGTCAAGACTGCTTTCTTGAATAGTGTAGTTGAAGAGGAAGTATGTGGAGCAGCCACTCGGTTTTGAAATACATGACAGGGAGTCATATGTGTGCATATTGAAGAAAGCCTTGTATGGCTTGAAGCAAGCTCCCAGAACTTGGTATGGTAGGATGGACAGTTTCCTATCTAGTTTGGGATTTACCAAGAGTAAAGTGGATTCCAACCTTTACTACAAGGTTGAGGAAGGGAATCCTGTGATTCTACTCCTATATGTAGATGAATTATTTGTAACAGGAGATGATAGATTGATTGCGGATACTAAGAGGAAGCTTGCTGCTGAGTTCGATATGAAATATTTGGAAATGATGCATTATTTCCTAGGTATGGAGGTGTGGCAGAGTGCAAGTGGGATCTTCCTTGGTCAAGGGAAGTACACAGTAGATATCCTGAAGAGATTCAGGATGATGGATTGCAAGGCCATGGCCACATCTATGGCATCGAATCTGAAGCTTCTATGTGATGCTTCATCTGAGCCAATTGATGTCTCTATGTATTGTCAGATGATTGGGTCCTTGATGTACCTAATGAACATGAGACCAGATATTTGCTTTGTGGTGAACACATTAAGCCAGTTCCTGACGGATCCGAGGAGTGTTCACCTGGTTGCGGTAAAGCATGTTCTGACATACTTGAAGGGTACAGTGGATTATGGGCTCAAGTATGAAGCGAATCAAAAGTTTAACCTGTAGGGTTATGTTGATTCAGATTGGGATGGCAGTGTTGCATATAGGAAGAGCACATCTAGGTGTTGCTTAAGTATGGGATCAAGTGTGATCTCTTGGTTTAGCAGGAAGCAGTCCTACATAGAACTGAGTATAGCTAAGGCAGAGTATGTTGCAGCCTGCTTAGCTAGTTGTGAGGCAGTATGGCTACGAAAGCTACTGTCTGAGTTATTTGATCTCCCGTTGGATGCTACTGGTATCTTTTGTGATAACCAGAGTTGTGTGAAGCTATCTGAGAACCCAGTGTTTCATGACAGGTCGAAACACATAGAGATCAAATATCACTATATCAAGGATATGGTGCAGAGAGGAGCTGTGAAGCTCCTGTATATTGCGATAGATGAGCAGATTGCAGATGTGCTGATGAAGCCACTAGCCAGGGTGAAGTTCGAGTACTTCAGGGAGAGGCTTGGTGTTCTTCAGATTGATGACACTTCAAGGAAGAAGTGATGTACACATTTGCTGAATCCATTCCAAACATGTTGGAAGGAGGATCCTTCACATGGCTGTGGATGTAAGCATTGGATGATGAGCATCAGGACGATGTTTTGGTTTCTGCTTTGTATGATCAGTTGGATCATTTTTATATGTATGTATGCATCATGTTGGATGCTGGATATGATCAGTTGGATCATTTATATGTATATGTATGTACACATCATGTTGGATGCTGGATATGATCAGTTGGATCATTTATATGTATGTACGCATCATGTTGGATGCTGGATATGATCGGTTGGATCATGTGTATGTATTTTGTATAAGCATCATGTTGGATGCTTGGACCATGTATCTGTATATGTATCAGGTGGATACATTGTATGATTAGGTAGATCATGTATGTTGATATGTATCATGTATTTGTATTTGTATCAGGTGGATACACTGTATGATCAGGTGGATCATGTATGATGATATGTATTAGGTAGATACTTGGTATGCATCAGGTAGATGCATTGTATGATCAGGATGATCATGGATGACGAGCTTCAGGATGTTGCTCCAGATGACATGTAGCAGGATGTTGCAGTGATGATGATCAGGATGACAATGTGTACATCAGGATGATGTATGGTGAGTATCAGGTTGATACTCTGTGGTCGTGGAACAAGTTGTGCAGATAAGCATGTAATTTGTGCCCTGGGAGATTTGCAGATAGTCTTTCGAGGTTTTGCCTATTGCATGTGATTTGTACCCTGGGATATCTGGAAAATGCTCTTTCGATGTTTTGCTTGGGAGGACATATAATTTGTGCCCTGGGAGATCTGTAGATAGTCTTTCGAGGTTTTTCCTATGGCATGTAATCTGTGCCCTGGGATATCTGGTAGATGCTCTTTTGAGGTTTTGTCCTATGGCATGTAATTTGTGCCCTGGGAGATCCGATAGGTTGATCCGTGTGCTCATAATCAGTCCTGGGATGCTCTTTCGAGGTTTTTCCATGACCACATATAATTTGTTCCCTGGGAGATCCGATAGGTTGAGCCTTGTGCTCGTAATCAGTCCTGGGATGCTCTTTCAAGGTTTTGTGGTGACCACATGTAATTTGTACCCTGGGAGATCCGATAGGTTGAGCCTTATGCTCATAATCAGTCCTGGGATTCTCTTTCAAGGTTTTGTGGTGGGGTCACATGTAATAAGTGCTGGAGATCTGGACAGGATGAAAAAGGCCTCAGATGCTCTTTAGGGTTCTTTCTAGTCACAAGACTCTTTTAAGGTTTTGTGACGCACGTAATAAGTCCTGAGATTTCCACAGTATGGCCAGTGATGACGAAGACCTGTAGGTGGCGGGCCTACATCTAGTATGAAAAAGGACTGGCTCTGTAGAACTTCCTATGACGAGTCAGAGATTGGTTGAGATAGAAGCAGCAGTGACGATGCTGATGACGATGCATCAATGACGATGATCACGAGAAGAAGACTTGTCTAGAAGATCTGTTTCAAGAAATACCTTCCTAGTTAAGAGGGAGTGTTGATGTATATGTAACTTCGAAATGTATTTCATCTATGTATTTCATATATATTTATTGTACCCTTATAAGAGATGTGTTATTCCTCTATAAGGAAGTGTCGTCATGTGTATTGACAAGTGTCGCAAGTGTGTGTACTTAGCGACGGGTTATTAGACAACCATGTGTGGGGTTGGCCCTGAAATATATATTATATTGTGGATGTACCTAGCTAGACAAGTCGGCCCCATAAGGTCACTGGGAAAACAGGTTAGTATAAATAGAGATCGGGAGATCTCTATTTTGATCATTCAGAAACTCACACTTCTCTCACTCAAAAAGTGGCGCACTAGTGAGGAGGAGGATCATCTGCTACTAGGAGACTATCTCAGTGTATTTTGGTAGTACTTTGGTTGAGCCATTGCTCTCTCTATCTCTGAGGAAGTTGTGGGGTTTTTCACCTTAGGGTTTTCCCCACAGAAACTTTGTGTCTCTTGTCTCTCATGCTTTTGATTCTTGTGATGCTTGTCATGTTTATTGTGATTGTTATGCATTGATATACCGTATATGTTATTCTCTCAGTGAAGATCCTAGAGTATTGTGAATTAATGCTCAAAATTTAACAAACTATCTATCTTGGCCAGGAGCATTTTAATGAATACTATTTAATTCCATCCTGTAAACATAAATATCAATACTTAAGGTGAAACATAACCCCAAGAGTAATCTAATGGATCTAAGTATAACCTGTATGTAAAATAGTTCACATTCACAGATTCAAGATATAATAATGTAAATGATCACCAAAATTGAGAAATGTAAATTGATACAGCGGCAACAAATATTTACATATTCTTAAAATCTGAAATTCTTTTAGATAATGATCACTTGTAAAAGAACATCTATAAAAATAGATCTTCTTATGAGCGAACCACTTTATAGTCTGATATAAAAATCCAAATTAAATAACCATAGTGATTACAATAAGACCAGATTTATCATATAATTAGAAAAAAATATATGGTGTGTACTCGAATGCATATAAATCGTCAATGTATTATAACAAAGTATAAAAACATATCATAAGGATGAATGAAGCTAAAACATAAGAAGGAGTAGCATATGTTTATATTTGTGGAAAACTAAAATCAATCATGATACCATTTTTCAGTAGGATCCATAAAAGTTTGACAAAGAGGACTTCTCATATCAAATGAGTATTTCAGGAACCAAAAGATGTTTCAAATCCAACATTACAAGCTTCCAATGCATACTCGAACCCCCCATTAATAACATAATACATGTATTATATAGAGTTCCCATGCAACTAACTCCTAGATGAGTCATCTACTTATAATAATATTAGACAAAAATAATAGGCCTAAACAAACTCATCGAAGCTGAGAATGTTGACAGTTGACAATTGTCAACCTTCGCAACTGACATCGTTCATGCATTGAGATATCCCAGGAGAAAATCCAAACCGAGAATGTAGAGCACGATGTATAACTTATGGAGGCACAACAACTGATGTAGCACCAATAAAGGTGGGATTATATAAAACAAGTTTATCTTGAAACATAGCCAAGTCATAAAACCACCAAGCATTTAACCATTCACCATTGCTTACAAGAAAATGTAACCACTAGAACGAATTAACCAAAATGACATCCGATTCGAGGGGGTACCTGTGAAACATAATAAAATCTCCATAACTATTGGAATCATAGCTGCGAATATAATTAAAAGAATTTATTAACAAAAATCGACACTCCTGCAGAATATTTGATTCTGCAGGGGTGTCCATTGATAGATGATAAAGACTAAAAGCATGGTTTACTTGGAAGAATATATGCTTACCTTACCTGCATACAAAATTTATCAGAATTGATTAACGAAGACTAAGGTTCAATGACCACCTGGTTGTGAGCAACCCATATAGCTTCAACTAGTTTAGATTTCAACTTGAGTATTTTCTTTTTTATGTTTCTTATCATGTTTAAATAACCTTTCGTTAGTAAAAACTAACAACTTCTTCACAGACTTATACTTATATTTTTTCACTTTTAAGTTGTGTCATCTATTGACCCACGTCATTAATTCATCCTTTAGTCGTTGAAGTTCCTCCCTTAATGTATTACTGGTTGTTTCAGACTCTTTCAATTCATTTTCTAGATAGATAATATTTCGCTTGAGAGGAAGCCTAATAGATTTCCTTATGGATTCTAGAGCTTGGTCCGATGAATTCTCATCAACTAGTGGTGGCTTTTGCTCAACTTTTTGATTAGGTTATTGAAACGGTGACAAATTCCCTACTGAATTGTCTCTTGGGGATGTAGCAGAGCTATTGAGCTCAATGCTCTGTTCTTGTTCAACAACTTCAAGCGGGTTATCATGGATGGATGGTTGATCTCTTTATTCATTGGAAACCTCAACTAAAATAGGTTCTTTAACATGTTCGACAGTTTTAGGAATGGAAATGGTAGCCATATTTCTTGTGAACCTCTGAGTTCCTGAGTTCGACTTGCTCGCGGTAGGTTTTGAAAACCTTTGCCGATGCTTGGACTCAATACAATGCGTAGGGTTCATATCATCTAGTGTTAATATACCCTTACCTTTTTCTAAAGACATATCATGATGCATATTGGAAGGGGATAAATCAGTAAGAGTTTCATGAGAAAGAGGGTTATTGTCAACCTCAGTCACATGTTTTTTATCGTCCCTCTAAGAAGGGGTTCGCATTATCATCCTCACTGCGTATTAAGGTAGGGTCAAATTTGGGGCCAGGGTTAGGACTAGAGGGCCTTCATCTCTTCATGCAAGTTTTAGGGAGAGGGGCCGGCCATAATTGCATTTCCCCAAAACTATTTTCCACCAGAAACCGTTCTGAAGTTTTACGTTCAGAGACCAAACGATGTTGGATCAGAATTTTAAGAATCCCATGATGAAACAAGATTCTATCCTGGTCGCCGATAGTACTCTAGATAGTATTGGCCATTTTATTCAAACTACTAGGCATAACAAAGGGAAAATTGATCTTAACACCTTTAAAAACCATAAGCAAGCGAAGGTGATACAAATGAACAAGTGAGAAACGCCCGTCACATGTGATGTACCTGATTATTATCCGTAGTAATGGCCACCATTGTTGTTTAATAAATTTTGCAGGGAAGCCATGTTTGGTACTAATGTCGTTAGGCACCGAATGTAAGAAAGCCTTCTACTTCTTCTTACTAATTTCCCCTCCCTTAAACCATCGCTCACTGGTATGAGGTAGCTTAGCGGCCTCGGCAATGAAGTCTTCAGTCACTGGGAAGTGTAGGTTACCGAATTGGGCCACATCATCTTTAAATGACAAAGAAAACTGTTTGGTGAATTCAACATTCTTCCCATTGAAACGTCTAAAAAACAACCCCCAACCTATCTTCTCGAATTTCTCAGTAGCCTCAGGATCCGCTTGTAAGAGGTCATTACCAGAAACTTCGAAGCGACTGAGAGGTGCCATTTCTTCACTCGTGGGGTTTCGGACAGAGTTAGGGTGGTGAAGATGGATGGGATAGGGATCCAGGTTATACCAAGCATCTGAGGAATGAATCAAAACTCAAGTGGTTTTCTCATATCAAACGAAGCGTGTAAACATTCGAAAATCAACCTTAGTGTTGTTGTTGTAGAACTTAATGAAGGTGATGAGAACTAAGTGTTTCAAAAAATGATTATAGCAGTAGGAGCATAAATTGAAAATCCATCGGTAGCATAATTAATACAAGTGTCTAAAGTATATTGACACCGATCATGACTTAGACGATCAATCATAAAAGTTGTTAAAATGTCAACATAATTACAATCACATGATCAAAGTTTGAATTTAGATATTGGAAATAAATTAAGGACCCGAGACATCATGGTACGATTACTTGGAAGCTAGGAAAATTAGGGTATGCTGGTTTAAATGATGCTTTCTTATTATCCTAAGTGCAAAAGATCATTCAATTTTAATATAGAATTTTTACAAAGCTTGAATATAATCTATCACAATGAGTCTCGATGATCAATGCAATAGACCTGAGGCTTTTACACAGGTTTTGTTTTAAAAATAAGGTGAAATATGATTTACCCAGTTTAATTCACACCTTGGGAATAATTCAACTGACCTTCTTGACTATTTCCAAAATTTTGAAACTATCAGTTGGGGCATGATAGGTTCATCAATTCTAACCACCATTTTTGAGAGTGAAAGAAGGCTCCCTAAATCCAGAAGTCCTAATAACATAAGAATTTCAGAAGTATATGTCTAGGATTGGAATGGTAACATTACCATAATTGATAGAATTTAATATGTAGGCCAGAGATATTTATATGTTGTTAGTGATATATAGACAAACATTCACTTGCGTAATTAAAAAAACATGCCAATAATATTACTAGTCATCATAATCATAATACTTGATATTTGAGATAAGATTGTTAAAAATCAATATAAGAGTGATAGATATGGCATGTGATTAATTAAAAGTTAAATTAAAATTAATTTTAGTAAACTAAGACATGAAGAGAATAAGGTTTAGCAGCTGCAAAATTGGATAGTCATCATAATTTCACTTATAATGCATTCAGATCATGGGGCAACTTTGTCCTGGATCTAGATTCCTACTGTGACAGTTTCTTTCAATTGGGAGTACCTTCAGAATCGAATATTTTGAAGGCACTCCTAAATAATAACCTTTAATAAATTATTTCTAAAACAATCCATTATTTCCGTTATCATCTTTTATTTAAACAAAAAGAAGCAAAGAAAAGATGAGAAGGTTGTTGGTTGCCAACACGCTCCTGATACGATATCGGGTTTTGAACCATTGGCCTCCTGCACATACTGTATCACCGTGATCCTAAGATACAATGATTTTGAATCATTGGGTTCCAATATGTCAGGAACCTTCCCTTCATTGAAACCTTCCACACGCACTTTCGATTTCCAACTTGACAGCTAACCTCCGATGAGGCACATCGATCAAGCCTCAACCTGATGCTTCTACATAATGTTTCCCTACATAAATAAGAAAAGTGATCCCCTACTCACCAAGCTACTATAGGATTCAATGTGATTCAACTCTTCTTCTATGACCCAAGTGGTGTCTTCAATGCCCTTCTCCTTCCATCGAACACATAATTACTTGGTCTTCTGACTTCTAGTCCTATGAACTATTCTTTCATACAATATCTATGCAATGAATTCCTTCTATCACTCTGACATCTGCTCTTTCTAGTCTGTAATAATTTCATTATTTTCCTCTAGAATACCCTTGATGGTATTTGCACAATTCTTCTACATTGAAAGTAGGAGAAGTATTGATCTCTGTGGGAAACTCCAACACATTTGCATTATCCTATATTTTCTTCGAGATCTTATAGGGTCATATCTTCTTCATCTTCAACTATTCCCGAACCTACTCATGAATATGCTTCATGTGTTCTGCAAACAGCTATGTGTCTCCACTCTTCTGAAATCTTTTTGGAAAGTGTGCTAGATCCACAACTCCTCTAGGTGATTTCCCATTTAAAATATAGAAAGCACTCTTTCTAGTAGACATGGTCACTGGATTATTGTATGCAAACTCTGCTTGTTCCATTACATTCTCCCATTGTTCTGGCCTCCTTACAACTAAACATGTGAGTATATTTCCAAGACTTAGGTTAACAACTTTTGTTTGTCCATCAATATGTGGGTGATATCCAGAACTGAACTACACCTTTGTATCCAACTTCTTCCATAGTGAATTCTCAAAAAATGCTCAATAAATTTACTATCCCTATGATAATTTATACTTCTCGGCAACCCATGCAATCTAACAACCTCCTTGAAAATAAAATATCTATGCCAGTTGCATCATTAGTCTTTTTATGGGGAATAAAATGTTCCATCTTATAAAATATATCAACAACAACAAAGATAGAAACATTACCTTGTTGGGTTCTCGAAAATCCCAACACAAAATCCATGCTTATGTCCTCCCAGGGTGCTTTTAGGTACAAGTAATGGTGTATACAACCATGTATTTTTCCTTCTTCCCTTTGCATTCTAGCAAACTCTATAATGTTCAACCAATATATTCACTTCCTTAACCATTTATGGCTAGTAATATCGTTCCTTAATCAATGCTCTAGTCTTATAAGCTCCAAAATGTCCACTCAAACCATTATGAAGTTTCTTAGACCAAATTATCTCTCATTGATCTTCTTGGTATACATAATCAATGATTCCTGAAAATGTATCCTTCCTGGATAAAATAATCTAAATATGGAGTTCTGTCACCACTCCATGGATCCTTTCTCATCTTCCAACCTTTAGAAAATCTAGGTCTTCTTCATATACTTTCTTCATCTCTTCCATGCCTACTACCTCCACTATCATGGTTGATAACAACACTGACCTTTTTCTCAATGCATTAGCCACTATGTTTGACTTTCCTGACTTGTGCTTCAATACAAAAGTATAGCTTTATATTAATTTCACCCATTTCATATGTCTCTTATT
The DNA here is from genome assembly GCA_027924585.1 of Larix kaempferi. Classification (NCBI taxonomy): domain Eukaryota; kingdom Viridiplantae; phylum Streptophyta; class Pinopsida; order Pinales; family Pinaceae; genus Larix; species Larix kaempferi. The sequence continues at coordinate 9,831,544 of BSBM01000264.1, forward strand.
CAATCTCAACTAGATGTTTAAATATCCCAAGGCTTGATGATCAGTATGCAAAAAAAAATCCTTAGGAAGCAAATAATTCCTCCACTTCTTCAACTCTTGCATAATTGCATAAAAATACTGATCATAAACTAAATACTTCTTCTTGGATTCATTCAACTTTTCACTGAAGAAAGAAATATGAATTCCTTCCTAACTCATTACTACTCCAATGATTGTGCCGCTAGCATCACAATCAACCTGGAAAACTTTATTAAAATCTAGTAATGCTAAAACTAGCCTTTCAATCAATTTTTGTTTCTATAATTCAAAGGATGTTTGAGCAGTTGCAGTCCTCTTAAATCCTCCTTTATTCATACATTCTATTACTAGTGCACAAATCCCACTAAGATATCTATTAAATTTCCTATAAAAACTTGCTAATCCATGGAAACTCCGTACCTCAGTTGTACTCTTAGGTATTGACCACTCTATGATTACCTTCACCTTGTTAGGGTCCATATTCAAACCTTGTTGTGAAATGACAAATCCTAGATACGCTAACTCCTCCTTCAGGAAGGTACACTTCTGCAAATTTATAAGCAATTTCTCTTGCTTCAACCAATCTAGCACCTATAATAACTATTCAAGATGATCTTCCTTTGTATTTCTATAAATTAGAATATCATCCAAGTAAAATAACACAAACTTACCAAGGTAAGGTTTGAATACTTCATTCATCAGCCTCATAAAAGTACTTAAATCATTTGTGAACTAAAATGGCATAACTAACCATTCATAAAATCCTTATTTGGTTTTGAATGTAGTCTTCCTCTTATCTCCTTCATGAATTATTATCTGATGATATCCACTCTTCAAATCAATCTTAGTGAATAATATTGATCCACTCAAGCAATCCAAGAGATCATGCATCCTTGGCAATGGAAATATGTAATTAATTGCAATCTTCTTAATGGCCCTCGAATCGGTGCACATTATCCATTCTCCTCCTTTCTTATGTGCAAGTATAGATGGTATTACACATGGGATAAAAATTTCTCTAATTAATCCTCTTTCTAATAGCTCTTGAACTTGTCTATTCATATCCTCATTCTCTACTCGTGTCATTCTGTGTGGGGACTTATTTGGAAAACTAGATCCTAGTATGAGATTAATTTGATGGGATATACTCCTCATAGGTGGTAATCCCTTTGGCATCTCTTCTGAAATTATTTACCCAAATTCAAACAACATTTCCTCAACTTCTATGGGAATATCTTCTCTCTTCACCTTTGTACCGAGGTCCTTTGGTATGGAATAAAAATTGTAGTTCACCCTTTCCCCTCTCTTAGGAATTATTTTGTTGAACAAATCATTACCTTGCTTCCAAAATAGTTACTAGTGCTTCCACTGTCATCCTTATTCTCCTTCATGGGTACCATAAATGTTTAAGACTCATCATATATCGTCTCTTAATCATATTGCCAAGGTCTACCCAACCATAGATGACGAATATCCATGGGTACAACATCATACATTACACTATCATAATAATTTCCAATATTAAAATTAAGCAAACACTATTGATAAACATTGACATGGTGCCCTTTTTGCAACCATTAAACCTGTAGGCCTGAGGGTGTTCCCTACATTTTAACTTCAACTTTTCTATGACCTCTGTGGACACTAAATTTTTGGTACTTCCTCCATCTACAATTAAAGAACAACACTCACCTCCAATTCTGCACATTGTATTGAAAATATACTTCCTCTGGTCTAGTTCTTCAGTCCTTGGCTGGTTGGTAGGATTCAAAAGGGTCCTCCTAAAAATTAGGCTTCCTCCATATTCTAGCTAAGTTACATCAACATCAATTCTAACAGTGGATCCAATAGCATTCTTAGCTTCTTGAGCAACATGATTTTTTCTCTCCTACCTGCTTTTAGTATGCAATTTTTAGGGCATTCATAATCCTTGTGTCTTGGTGTATGACACTTGTACCAAATCACAATGGAACTTTTAGTTCCTATGCTTCTAGATTTTCCTCTTCCATCAATATTTCCTCTACCTATGTAGGATTCATTACTCCTTCTAAACTCCTGGGTTGGAGTTCTAACACTAGTGTTATCATCTCTTTTGGTTCGATTTCTATGTCCCCTTCCAAACAAAGTTCTACCCTTGCCTCTATCTACTATCTTCCCTCTAACAGTAGGGTTGTTCTTAGACAGTTTCTCCTTTTCCTTCAAGGAAAGCTAGTATTAATATTGAATGGAATACTTCAGCCCATTAATATATCTAGCCACGGTTTCATCCCCTTCATCACTATGTCTAGATTTGATGGACAATATATAGAACTCCTCTATATACTCCTTAACTGTCATCTCCTTTCACCTCAAATTATGCAACCTCCTATACAAGTTTAGGGTATAATCACCAGGAAGGAACTTACCTTTCAACTTGGCCACCATTTTGTCCCAAGCACTAATTTTCCCCTTTCCTTTCCTCTATATGTCCAACTGTATAGAGTCCCAAGGGATACATGACCCTTCAACTTCAGGAAATCCGTTTTAACCCTTTTAGGTTCCTCAATTTGTTCCATATCAAAATATTTCTCCATATATTTGATCCAACAAATCAACTCTTCTCGATCCTTACTCCTTGAATAGGTCATTGTCTCAATCTTAGGATTCACTCTCAAATATACCAGGGTTTTAATAATTATTTCCCCAAGGTCCTCAACTACTTCACCCTCTTCTTGGGTATTTTTATCCTCTACTTCATCATCAGTTAGATCCTAATGCCTCAACTACAAATCCTCTCCTTTGAGTTGTCTCAATGTCTTCCAACCTGGCTTAGAAAACCCTTGTTGCTTGAATTAATTCCTCAAGTACAACATCACCAACTACAACACCACCATGATGTCTTATGCCTTTATCCAAGAAATTTACTCCTCTATTGGCCATTCTTTCTTTCTCATAGCCTTCTTTTTTATAATTATACCCAATAATGTCTCTACTAGAACTGTAAATCCTTGGAACAATTCCACCCAAAACTTTCCCTCACCTGGAATTTTTCATAATCACATGACACTTTCTTCTCTAATACTACAATTTTTGCAGCCTACGATGGATTCTAGTCAAAGCATGCAAATAGACAACACATAATCGCAAAAAAGCAACACATAACCTCAAAGGATTGGGATAATAAGAAAATGTTCCTCACTATTTCACTAAATCATAAATATGTACATTTACAGTGTGCTCCCAAACATGGAGTCTCAATTTTTAACCCTTAGTCTCAGTATCAAGTGGTTTTACAACAAAATTACATGCCAAAATAACTCTCTTTTCTCTTCCTATTATCCCTTCTATGATCCATTCTCCCCACTGTATTCTCTATTCTCTATCCCCTGTATCTTCTTCTTTTGGAGGCCCTCTCTAGAATCTTCCCACCACCTCTCCTCCAGAAGCTTCCTTACACTTTGTGTGCCTTCTCTTCTCTGGTTCATTAAATATGGATTTTTTCAAATTAATAAAATTAAATGAGAATTTAAGTTGAGATATTTGATCCTCAGCCAAAACTAGACCTCAATCGTACGGTTGATGGCATCAAAATCCTTCATATATTTATGTACAAACTGTAATAAATTGCCATAAATTTCTCAGCCTTTGGACCCTCTCTATTATTGGCTCCTCAGCTTCATTGGGAACCTTTGGTCCTTGGCTCTCCGATTCATTGGATTTGACCTATCGACTCTTACCGCATACTCTTCTATGACATATCTCCGATGTAGCAATCCCGACATAATATACCCAATGCATCGCTCCCAATACATCGGTTTTTGCCCCCAATGCCCGAAATTCCGATATAGAACTCCAGATACGATATCAGGTTTCATCCCATCATCCTCCCACAAATAATCTATCACCACAATCCTCCGATACAATGCTTTTGATTCATTGGCTTCCAATATGTCAGAAACCCACCCTTCATTGGAACCTTCCACTTGCACTTTTGAATTCCAACTCTAATGGCTATCCTTCAATGAGGCACATCTGATAGCCTTGAATCGATGCTCCTGCATCACAAGGATTGTAGATGATAGTAACTTGACATAGAAAATCAAGGTTGTGATAAAAAAACACAACGAACAAGCCCTTGTCCTGAGTCTGGCTAGAGGATATGTTTGATAGAAGAGATCGAAGGAAATAGTTGAAAATAGGGAGGATCCTAGTGGTATGCAGGGAGTATGATATCATAAGGGTCAATGTGTTCTCTCTTGCTATCACACCATCTATTAGATCATGAATTCTAATGAATTCAAGTATAATAAGGTTATGCCCACTTGCTATGAGTTATATTCCATATTTATCAAATGCAGACTTTATCTCAATGTAATATTTTGCATCTGGAAGAATAAATCTTGTGCAACCGAGTGGACATGAATAATTGCATGATGCCTCTCCAATCACCACCTTGTACATGAAATAATTATTTCCCTCTCTTGTAGAAGACCACATACAACATAGAGATGAACGTATTTTTCCGAACACTCAGCAACAGGGAAAGATATGGAATAGGATGCTCATATAAACCTACAATATTAGTAGAGTCCATTTCTCTTTTATTTCCATCAGTGGAGTCATTTATATTTATTATAATATCTTCTTGAGTACAATTTATTGGTTCTAAATTGTTGACATCTGATTCTTTCCTTAACAAAGAACGATCCCTAGAATCATTATTCTCAACAACTTCATCCTTTAGAGTAGAAGGTAGTACATTTGAAAATGTCAAAATTGGAAAAATACCCTTTGATTCTTTGTTCAACATATCTATTGATTCACTTTGACAATATGACCCAACTTTAACATATTTATCTTGATTCAAGTTTTCCTTTCTTATAGTTGCATTGGGGATATCAAATATTACATGATGACTACTTATGCTAATAGTTATACATGAAGCCAATTCCAAATCACTAAAGGTATGTGATACCATGTGTTGCATTCCAGAAAATGTCATAATTTTGGACTTTCTTATCCTAAGAAGTTCCTACAGAGGCATCCAAAGCTTGTTCAAGAAACCCATAATCAAGACTTTGTTTAACAATATCTTGGAAATGGGTAGCTTATATTCAACCGAAGAGGTATATCTCTCTTGAGAACTATCTTTATTAGTTGAATTCCCACAATACCTTTTATGTGACTTTATATCTAAATTTTTGTCAACTAAAATACATCCTTCCACAAATGTACTAAGAAAACCATTATTATTAGTGAGATGACAATGAGATACATATCCATAAATATAATACCTTGTTCCTAGTATTTTATTCAAAACATTTCTCAACAAATGCTATATTGTTGAGTTGAATAAGCATCATTACCCTCCTCATGAAGGTTTCATATACCACTTGTTTCTAAGATGCTAGGTTGTGCATCATCAACACAATATTGATCCCATAAGGCACTAGACTTCTTTAGCTTTAGTGTCTACACTCTAACACTTTTCATGATGAAATATTTCATAGCCTTTGGTTTCAAGGTCTCATCCAAGCAAGTCACATTTGACCATTTATTATCTCCTGGATATAGTGGGAACACATGGGGCATCTTCAAACTGAACTTGGTCATCATTTCCCAAATCAGTCTCTTTGGAGCGCTTGCAGTCCACAAGATGCAACATTATGCGGGATTGGTTTTAACATCATATATCTTTGAATGTAAACTGCTCTTTCTTTTTAGATGTTTTTCCTCATCATTTGTATCACATAAGTATGCATATCATATGAAGGTATTACTTCATAAACAAGAATTTTGTAGCTCACTACTACACTGAGATGAGATAAATTGTTTTTGACATCATCATTGGAACAATTGTCATCCTCAAAACTGTTTGGGACAACACAGTCTATGGCCACATAATATTACTTATAAGTACTTAGATAGTCCCTTTTATGATCCTTTTTTGAAAAACTAAATTTATCCAATTCAACACTTGAGTTAACATGAAATTTGGATCCAAAAGGCATGCCCAAATCCAAACCCCCATCTACAATTTGTACTATTTTTGGAAAGAATTTCTCTTTTGATTCTGCAGTTAAATCAATGGCAATATATATACTAGATCAATCTCTCTCTCTCTCTCTTCATTATCCTCTTTATCACTTGGAACAACCATGATAAAATCTCCATTAGTTTCATTCAAACCATCTTTGGTCTCACAAAAGGATGATTTGTAAAGCTCATGTCTAATGCCAAGATTCATTTTTATAGTGTCACATGGCCTGGAAATTTTGGGTATATTGTTTTCCTTCATAAGATGCATTTTCTCATAATGACATATTTTTATTAAGGGTGGGTGTCATATAGTATTATCAATTTTACATATTTCACACATAGAATTTTCCAGTTTTATATCTGTAGAGGAGCAAAATGGCACTATATTTTTAATTGTCTCTAGTACACATGAGTTTTCAGGAGTATTCACTTCAGTTGAAATCTATACACATAATACATTAGTTTACATACCCATACTATGAATTGGAACATGTCTTCTAACTAACAAACCACTTCCCATGGATGGACGCTCACAAGTATAAATATGAGAGATCACACACATTTCCTCAAATAATTTTCTGTTTTATTCTAACGACATAGGGTTTATTAAATGATTCATTTTAAGGATTATATTCAATATCATGAGAAGCATGTTAATTATCTTCTTATATATATTCGTTATTTTCTTTCTAGAATATTATCAAAGGAAAGGTGATACTTGTGGGAGAGACACAATTATCATTGACTTGCTAATTCTTTACCCATGGAATTTGGATCTACCTTGTCAGAATTTCCATCTAGTGATTCAATGGTAGTATATTGTTTATTTTATTATGAGGAGATCAAACCACATTCTTTAGAAAGTATCTGATCCTTCATAATTAGTTTAGGGATGGACTGTGAAGGAATAACACAAGTTGGAGGACTAAACTGATTAGATTTGTCCAGTTTCAAATTTCCCTCATCATCCTTTGGATTTTTTAATACTTCTTTAGACTCTCTTATAGAAAAACCAAGCTAGAACCATCCTATAATTTATCTAGTACTACGCATCATAGTGGGAAATATGAATCTACTTAAAAACTTGAAAGTATGCCCTTCCCAAGATTATGAGTTGTTGAATGGTTTTCCATGTTGGGTCCTATGTTTTTAAATCCAACTATAGTGCCCCCATGCCCAACATGTGAACTTGCCAATTTTTTTCTTCATAAGAGAAGGTTGACCTAAAATAAATGGCCTACTTGCTATACCTTTTCTATCTATCAAAATAATAGGAAAAGTATTTGCATGCTTTGACACATAAACTGAATTTAATGATTTTTAATTCTCTTTAATGTTAAGTGTATTTGACACAAACAATCCATTTTCCATGCAATATTGAAGCTTCCAGAAGGATGAATTTTGTTAGTGCCATTCTCCTTACAACTGTAAGAATACCGCAATGCATGTCAACTTTAGGAGAGTCTAGACATGCTACACCAACAACCTTCTGCTTATCAATCTTCAAATATTTCTTTCTTATTGATCCTTCTATTGTTGCAACTGGAAGTTTCCTAACTCCTGAATAAAAAGTGTATCCATTATGATGAATATCTTCAATATTATGATTTATTGTTCCATTTTAATTTTCAACAAATTCACAGAATAAATGTTGAACCAATGGATTTGTAAATCCAAAGAACTTGGCACCATCAATTCTTGAGAACTAATTTCTATGGCACTTTTGAAATCATATGTTTCTTGTTTTTTTTTTGGTTTTGTCCTTATGCAATAGTTCGAGTTTTCCCTTGGCATGAAATCCCATCATCATAAATAATCACAAACACAGGCCCTTTGGCACCTTCCTAAATATCCATTATGTAGATGTGTCGAACAGAACCGTGCATAGATTAATATCCAATGGGATAAGGATATCGATCTTTTCCCTGAGAACAACTCTAGTATTTCTTCTCCCGTGGTCCTTTTTATAGGGTGCCAATAGAAGTAATATCCATACCATCATGCATTCCTCCTTTTTCCATATCCCTCGTCCTAGCGTATAGGCCATTGTTAGGATACAACTATATGGTAGTCAAAATCATCTCAAGATTTAATTTGCAGTGCATCTACATGTATGGATGAATAATCCTACTCTTCTCCTCTCCTACCAAATAAAAATAACACTTCCTTTGGCTTTATGAGGGTGCATCTTTCTCCAAGTAGAGAGTTGGTCCATTGACCCCTGTTGAAGGGTAGGGTTGGAGGCTTCCTCTAGTAAGTGTCATGCACCTTATAGAGGAGGATACCATGTGAGTTTGGCTTGACAAAGAAACAACAACCTCCCACTCCCAAAAGTAATCCTTCCACATCAGTTAGGAGAATGAGATTCTTTGGCCCCATAGAAGTTGTGATTTCCTATGTAGTAGTATCAACATTGATATTATATTCTTGGCCATTCTCATCGGCCGCAGTGGGGGAAATCATAGGAATTCCTCCATTCTTAACAATGGCCCTTAATACACTAGTATTAATAGAATCCACTTCTCCAACAAAACCAAATCAACCCCTACTGACCTTGTAGTAATCAACCAACCATCTTTCCCACAAAGCCGCACAACATTTCCCCCAACCCTATTGATTGGAGAAACAAATGACTTATCCAATTTTCGCATTTTAACCATCTCCTCAACCTCCACTGTGGCTACATTTGTGACCTTGAATCCATTCTTAAATTGGGATGGATTCCCACTTTCCTGAGCCATTCATTGATTTCAATACCACCACCATGAACAAAAAAATCCTCAAACCAACACAAGATAACAAAACAATATCCTTAATAACCCCATCTTTTAAATTCACTTATTTCATTGTTGCATCACCACATTTCAATACAACGGTATTACCTTGGAATTTATGAATGAAGGGAAATTCCTCTACCAAGATGTCCTCCCCAACTTGATGTATTTGAGGACTACAATCCTATAGATGACCATTTATGTGCCTCTGTATTTCCTTGAAACCCATAATGGAATATCCTTTTGTATTTTGTAAGGTTTCCCAATGCGGTTCCTAAAACCCACAAGGCTTGAGGAAATTTTAGAGAATAAGAAGAGGAGATAGATAAAAAAACCCACATCAAAATGAGGGGTTGAGCATTGTATCCACCTGCATTGTTGCTTGCAGTGTGAGTTTGACTTAAAAACTATTTTCCTCCAAAACATGAAATTGTTGGAAATCCTAACCATACATTTTGAGGGATAGAAACCACATAACTATTTAACAAAGGAGAGTTGAAGTAAATTTGTCCAAATGCGGATATGAATGGGGAAAGAATTTTTTTTTAAATTTGTCTCAACCCACAAAAATAAAAACACCCAAAGAAGCAATTTTTATTTGTCTCAACCCACAAAAGAAAAACACCCAGAACTTTGCGATTACAGCCCCAAGAATATATAAAGGAAGAGGTCAAATCATATGAGTATGAATGTACAACTCAAGATTCAACAATTTTCACTCATATATGACAAGAAAAATTTGTATTATGGACAATAAGCCATGCAGGATGTTGATGCTCAAAACAACACGATTCAGGAAAAAACACTGAAAACACCCTTGGAGGGCTAGTCAAGTGGAAGAGGGGGATGGAATCTTGGGTTGCGTTTAGATCCCTTAGATATATAGGATTCAGAAAGTCAACAAATGGAACTAAATGCATAAGTGAATAATTATGTTATTAAATGACCATGAATACATGCACAATCAATCACAATTGAAGTTTGTTAGTACATTAATAGAACTATGTGCAAACTATCTAATATTATGATGCATGCATTAATTTCAAAAGATTAAAATCATTTACTAATTAAATCGACTAAGGAAATTAATGTGAAATATTTACAAATTGAAGAAAATGAGTTAAGAAATAAATTTATTGAAAAAGTAACATTTAGTCATTAGTTGAAAAATGCAGCAATAATTAGTACTTTTATGATTCCTTAGTATATTTAATGCGCTTCTTTTAATATGTAAAAGGAATTAATGATTTTGTTCAATATCAAGTTTATTAAAAGGTAGATATAACATTAGTTCCATTAATGAAATATTTATTTCTTTATAAAGCTGAAATTTTGCACTTTAGATGTTTACTGAAAATGAGCTCAATAATTTTAGTTGTCTGCATTAAATGAAATATTGTTAAAAATTGTACATAGCAGCAAATTCAATTTGAAAAATAAAGCGTCAGAATGGCTAATGAATAAAGATGAAAATTGGAATGATGTACAAGTTAGTAAACATAAATAAAGGAAAATAATATTTACAGTCCATGTATTTACATATTGTACAATGTCCGAAATGCAAAAAAAATATAAAAAAGAAACGAAGCTAAATGATAAAAATGGAGGAAAGACGTATATATTCCCAAATAATATTTTTATTAAAACTATAATTTTAATAGTTGTCAAGTTACAATAGGCCGTGGTCAGTTTAAATCCCCGAGAACAATAGGTTTATGGGAACCTATGCTACTTGTTATGGATAAATATTCCCTACGGATAGGTAAGACCTCCGTTTGGTGTGGCCAACACCCAAGACAGACAATAGGATGTTATGCCAACAATTTCCCATTCAATTATACAAAATATGACTAAGGATGAAGCATACCTTGCTACTAGATGGCTGTCCTTCATAGATCCAAGCTGGTGTAGTCCCTAGATCTTATGCTCCAGCCTCTAAACACTTGTTATCCTGCACACAAAGAAATAAAGGAAATACACTTCTTCCAATATTTCATCAATGCATAGATTAGATCCAATCATATAATATAATAACTAGATCGAACATGAAACATAAGACAATATGAATAGGGGAAACACCATCAACATGTATATTAATCATAGATCAATTTACAATTTCAACTTGACCCATGATAGAGAAATTTTCCTTGGTTCCTTGATCCAATATCCTCCTTGACCTATATCACCAAAGGTTAGGCTTTCACAATGATGATGGATGAAGGAAGGAAGAGGGTCTCACCGAAATTAGGCAACATTTGTTTGCTATCTTCCCTTCTCTCCTTTTTTTTTCCTTGGAATACCTTCATTATATAGGTGGATGGTGAAGGTATAGGGGATGAATGTGGACACCTATAGTTTATCAATGTTATAGCTCATAACATGTAGGATCCAACTCATGAAGCTAATATCCTCACAAATCACCAATGGTTATAGAAAGTGTATTTTTCCAATGGAGAAAATAATGAAATTTCTCAATAACTTAATAAATTATTATTATTATTGACTAATAATAAGTTATGAGAAAATAAAATTGTCTCAACAACCTAAAGTTGGTAAATTTACTTAGTGATCTCAAGGGGGTGGCAAATAATGGTATAATAGATGCCCCCTAAAGTGTGAGTTTAGAAGAGGAGCTGATGGCCGGAACACTTTACAATAAGGTAATGTAGAATGACAAGAGAGGATGTGGTCAAGGTAGGAGCTAGGAATCAAGTCACCATGGAATACCCTGCAATCAATCATCTGGTCAGCAATATATATCATCCATGAGGTAGGCATACCCATGCTCGAAACAAGAATAAGCATGGCCTCCAAACAATATGCTGCAGATCCATGGGACCAACTATGAGATCTTGGCTACAAAAGAGTACAACGTAGATCCATGTAATGAAAAACAACATAGCCACCAACTAATACAATGTGGATCTATGTGAACCAATGAGATCATAGACACTGACCAATACAATGTGGATCTATGTGAACCAATGATATCATAGCCATCGACCAATACAATGTGGATCTATGCGAACCAATGAGATCATAGCCACCGACCAATACAATGTGTATCTATGTATCAGTAAACCAATATACTCCATCGCAGCCAAGGCAACAAATGATGAGATACCTAGGGTCTTCAAATCAATCCCAAAGATATGATTCTAACCATGTGATTATAATGTGTTGAACCGTTAATAAGTGCAAGGGAGATCATCGATGACAAGAATGACTCCCAAGGTATCATAACACATCCCATCGAATGCGAATAAATGTGATGTAGTCGAAAATTTGTGGAATCACTCGATCAAATGTTAATGATGGAAACCTACTGCTGAGAGCAGGAAGAACTTCCATTGATGTATGTAGACTTCAAGGTAATCTGTTATCTCTAGATATAATCCCCAGATGATGAGTTGATGTCGACAGGGACAGATCCGTCGAAGGAGGGCCATAATGATTCCCACTTCATTGACACAAAACAAATATAAGGTGATTTTTGTACTGATAATGGACTGACACAAGATGTATGGGAAAACAATATTGGGTCTGGTTCAGTTTAAGCCAACATGATGGAAAGTTTAGATGACTACAAAGGTTGAATGGGAAACCCCTTGAACATTAGATGACACGACACTAGGTGACTTGGCAGTATAGACTCAATGAGACAGATACCAAAACATAATGCGACAATGGTTAAGGCATTCTTCGGATGAGCCAAAGGAGTATAGTGACTCATGAAATTGGTATGATGCAGAGGCTAGAATATTACCCAACTGTTGGATTAAGACACAAACAGGTGCCATGCTCAAGGGTGACTACACTTCCATTAACATAAATGTTGATACGCTCCTTTTCCATTTTTCCCCATCATGATGGATGAGTACCACTTTGATGCTTTGATGAGTCCAATCTCATATATTTTATGAACCTGAGAAAGGAGGGGATCGTTCCCATCGGGGCCCTTTGATGTTTATTTTAACGAGTCCAAAGAAGGATAACTCGATTGTTTTTCATTTTTAGGGATTCTGAAAAATCTAAAGAGGACTCTAGGGTGAAATTTTTCATAAATTTAGTCACTCAGGGCCGAAAAAGAATAAAACAATCCAAGGGAGAACTCTTCTAGCCAGAAAGGACTAGAGTATACCTTTTTCGTAATTAGTCAACCAGGTTTGAAAAAGAGGTAAACTATCACATGATAGATGATCCTTTGATAGTAAGCATGATGCTTTAAGAAATTTAACGAGTGTGAAGGAAAGTAAGATCACTCACGTTCTTCCATTGTTTTACGTGTATGGAGCAGCGAACAATAAACTCGATGTTTTTTTACTAGGTGTGTAACGAGCATGAGAACAACATCAAAAGCGATCAGAATCTTTTTCATGTTTTAATCCAGAGCATGAAAAAGAATAAAGTAATCTCAAAATGTTGAAAGGTGTGAATAGAACTCAGATCAGGATCCCGTAGTATTATTTAACTTGTCAAATCCAAAACATGTGTTAGAACTATATAACTTGAGCTAAAAGTGGGTTTTGAATTAAAATAAATAAAATAATGAAAGGAAAATTATTAAAATATTCACTCTCAAATCTATAAATAGAGGTGAAGGTGACCCTTTTTACCATTACATTTTCCTTTCTTACCAAGAGTGGTGAAAGTTCCCTTTGGTGTGGCTCTCTTGCTTTGGATATTTTGGGTATTTTTAGCAACAGATCGTCCTCTTGTTTGTTCCAGGTAAGCTTTCTTGTTTGAGTTATTGAAGATGTTTGTAATTTTTCTAGGGTAAAAAATTTATGCGTCGATCGACGCGGGTAACCCTTTCGAGAACCGTGTTGATGAGATCTAACATGAAGGAAAGTCGTGTCGATGACGCGCTGTGGGAATATCCAAGTCACGTCGATGGCCCCATTTTTTTTTCACTCAAATATTTTTCAAGAAAAGAGGGTTTATATTGGATGAAAGTGTCTTAATTTTCTCTTCTCTTGGTTCTACAGGCGTATTGGCCAGAAAAATGGTGCTCGAATGGAAAGAATGGGACCACGAAGCAGAAGAGTTTGCGGGGTTGAATGATGAAAATTCCTTGCTTGCTCTTCAGGAATGTGGCATGAAGAAATTTTTCCTAGTCCCAAATGTGAGGGCCCAACCACATTTGTATACTTACTTGGTTGATATGTGGGATCCAACAGAACAACACTTCGTAGTGGGGACCCACATTCTCACCATTGAAGTTGAGGATATCTATTTCCTCACTTATCTCTGAAGACATGGAGAACATGCTATGATCACTGGTCATGGCGGCAGGGATTGAGATACTGGTTCGCTCATTGATGAATATTGTGAGCCATGTAGTCAAAAATCTATAGGAAAGATTCAAATTGTCGATATTATAAATTTGTCATTAAAAACCGTGCTCTTCACCATAGTTTGGGTTGTAGGGACAAAGTCCCATCACCAGGCCATTAAGGCCTAGATGAAGTGTGCGCTCCGGTGCATGGAACCTACTGTGTTTAATTGGTGCGAAAGATTATTTCCCATAATGAAGGAACAATTGACCAAATGTCGACGGGTAAAAACAAAATAATTTCCATATGGTTTGATCCTCATGTCCTTCTTCATTGAAAGGGTTCCCTTGTTCTGTCCTAAAAAATATTGAGATAGAGAGACACGGTGAACATGAACCACAGATGATGATGTGGTGTGAATTGTTCAATCACCACGGTGGTCCCATCCACAGCTACGGGCCTGCCTTCTTCAGATGGTTGAGGCAACAACTCATCATGATCAAGGATTATGCCTACGTAGGGACGGATTTCAGAGGGGATCTAGATTTATCTCTCCGCGAGGATCTACCCAGGGAGACATTGGTAAGAAAGATACACACTCTTTCTAGTTTGTCTCATATATTTTAGATTTTTTAGAGTATTTATTTATTTGTTTTGTGTACTAAGACGTGATGTTTTCCATGGATGCAGATATCGAGCCAGAAATGCCACCTAGAGATTCCCCTATTCAGTGACTTGGAGAGGCCAGGGAGTTAAGAATCCGTGAGAGAGAGGCTATTGAGGACTTGGAAGAGACGAATAAGAACATCGAAAGGCTCACCATGGGAATCCAAGACACTTTGATTGATGATTTACCCAGGAGTTATCAACGCCATACAACAGGGGTATCTATGAGGATACGACGCTTACTTCGCAAGGTCGCTCGTGCTGTAGTATGTTATCATGAATGATATGATCACTGAAATAGATGAGCTTCAACATCTGACCATGTATTACCTGAAAGTCATGAACTTCAGTATTTTGTGATGTAGTACCTGGAAGCCATGAGTTTCAATATTTTTGTCTCAGTACCCTTTTTGTAAAACTTTTATCATGCTGAATATAAAAGCACACCGGTTTATATACAATGTGTCCATGGCGAATGAGGATCTCATGTTTCTCCTTGTATTGATGTTATGTTTAATAAAAACATTAAGAATGTGCAATGTGCCAATCAAGAATGTAAATAGCCAACGAATCTGCAATTGTATTCATTCGCCTAGGAACATGCTAGTAATGAATGAATTCAAATGATCGTTCCAATAGAATTACCCGCTGGAAGAGATGGAGTAAAGTAGGATCACCGATAGCATAGAATCGATTCAACTAGGAAAATACCAGCTGTGAATCCAAGTAGACCACAATATGGGTCACCTGAAGGGAAGAAAACTCAGTTAAAAAACCAATCATTGCATGATACTCAACGATATTATTAGTTGCATGACCTAAGAAAACTCCTCCTGAACTAATCATCTCGTTAGCAGGGGAATAAAGTACCCAAGTTGCCGAAGAAAGATCCTGATTTTTCCTATTAGCGTCGTTCGTGAATCCGTAATAGGTTGTCATCTGCACATCCTAGTAGGACATGGTATGAGTAGTCATGATTGAGATGAGACCCTAACCAATTAAAAATAACTCACCAAAACACACATTATATACAATATGTACATAATACATATACATGATTAACCTAAGCATAGTACCATTTGAGGTAGAGCCTATTTCTAGTCTCCCCTAGAGACACACCATCATAATCCACTAGATCATATGCTCCTTTATCCAAGATACGTTTAACAATGTATGGACCATGCCACATTGACTCAAATTTTCCTTTACCCAATGTATCATACCTCTGATCATATGTCAAGACCATATCACCCTCATTAAAGATGCATGGCTTTATGGATTTATCATATTGGGCCTTGATGTGTTTCTTATGTGCTTCATTGGCGAGAGCAACATCACGGTGAGTCTCATCGAATTTGGTCAAAGGAGCACATCCCGACTGGAGCCCCGCCACCATCAAATACGCTCTCATGACTACTGCGTACACTTACGACAATATGCTTAAATGCAAGGTGGAAATGGCTGATGAAGCCATGGTAAATGATTCTAGACCTTTTGATTTCGGTTCGGGTCACATGGATCCATACAGGGCTATCGATCCTGGGCTCATTTATGATCTAGGCATCGAAGACTGTGTCAATTTTCTATGCAGTCTTGGCTATTCTCAAGAATCGATCTAGTTGTCCTGCTCAAAGAGGACAACCAGGGAATTTGAATTATCCCTCATTTTATGATTTTTTCGACTAGAGGCAGTCTTCTAACTTGTCGGAAAGCTTCATTAGAATGGTCACCATTGTTCGTCATACTAATTCTACTTACACGACCACGGTGACCGCTCCAAGTGGGGTAGAGGTGAAAGTGGAGCCGTTGATGCCAAAGTTTAGCAAGGGAGACGAGAAGTTGAGCTTCAAGCTGAGCATCAGCGCCAAGTCCCTCAAATTTTTGCTAGGAACCAATTCAGATACTGTCTTTGGGTCGCTAGCTTGGAGTGATGGCAAGCATGTTGTACAGATCCCAATTGTAATAATTAGACAACAACCTTAGCTAGATTTGCTCGTCAGCTTCCTTTGTATTTGAGTTGTTACAATATCAAATACAAATAACATACAATAATGAGAGGTTTGGTGTGTGCCTATATCTAAAGGTAGATTTCTTTTGTGTTTCGTGGTTATTTGAATTGAAAACTTCCACTTCTGTGTTTGAAAAAAAAAAAGAGTGCAAGCAACAAGTAGTTTTCAATTTTTCATTTTTCTTGGTTATGATTCAATTGCATTTATTGTTTGGATTTGTTTTTTATCATTAAAAAAAAGAAAAAAAAAGAACTAAGAAAAAATAAAAAAGAGGTGCATTTTTAGCATTGTTGAGTGTGTTTTGCATTCCATTGCTATATTCTATGTGAAAAATATCTCTTACTTTGCTTCAGATAGTGTTCATTGAAGAGAAAAAGAAGTAACTTCATTCTCATGCATGATTTGAGTTTATTCTGCACACCATAATTTCACTTAATCATTGAAGATAAAATTCATTGTTAGCTTAGGCCTAAAATTTTGAGTGATAGGTTAGAAGATGTGTTCCGACATCTATAAACATAGCATATGTCGTTATTTTCCTGCACTTTCCGGGGACTGCGTGATTCTTCCACATACTATCGGTATATAGAAACAACCTTGCATGTATTCTAGTGGTATATTGAAATATTCTTTCACGTACTCGAGGTATATAGGAAGGCCCCTTTCGTATGGTTGTGCATTAGACAATGCTAGCACGGACTTGTGTTCCCACATACATTGCGTATATCGAGAGTGTTACACCAAAATATCGTCATCATGAGTTATGTGTCTTTTATATTCCTTTATTCCTAAAGTATCTAGGATAAAACACCAAAATAGGAGTTGATGTCTATCTCTTTAACTTTTTGTTGTCACCCCGATGTGCCCTAATCTATGGCAAGGTGTGTCAGACTTAAGGTGACGCACTCTGCACATTAGCAGAGTGTGTCGGTGATGCATGATTCCCTTACACAAGGTGTGTCACCCTTCAAATGGCATGATTTGTCCTTGTGAAAAGAGCGTCTCTGTTGGTTAAAATGGATAAAGAGAAGCTTTGAGTGACTTCTCGAAGCTTGGATAGCGTGAAGACTTATCCCTACATATCTGGGAAGGTGGCACTTGATCCCCTTACCTAGTGGGATGATCCCTAAAGCCTATCCCATAAATCCTCAACCTCTCCTATCCCTTTACCCCTATAAATATGAAACCCCTATCCATTATTAAGAGAGGAAGGATGGAGTACCCATATGCTGGTGAAATTTTTCTAGGAGATCCTCTCCATCCATAGGAGGCTAAGCATTTGATCTTGGAGGCTAGGATTGCTGGAAGGGAGTTATGACGTCAAAGCATTGGTTGTAACACCTCTCTATTTGTATTTTCTATTATTAAATTTAATACAAATTATTTCCATAAACTTATTGTCTTTATAATGTTTAGGATTGGATTCTTTGACTGTTAATCTATATTGATTCACAATCATGTGATTTCACTACTTGTTTGTTTCCACTTGTTTCATCTTGTTTTGCAAGTGATGATCTGAAGATCAAGGACTTGGATCAAGCAAGGAGAAAGGAACTGCATCTATAAGGTAAGTCATACCTTTTCTTACTTTGAATTTCAATCAATCTAGGAAAGTTATTTGTGTTATGTACTTTTTTTGTTCTAGATCTGAACCATTCAGACTAGGGAGATCCGTTTGTGTCCGCCCTTCCCGATTGTCTGTAAACAAAATTGGCGAGCATACTGGGGATAGGTAGCCTATAGTTTTTTTTTTCTTGTAATTTTTTGGTTTTATGATTTCTTTCCAATTATCCTCTAAGTTTCCTCTTTATTGATTGGATTTGATCATCAGAGAGCTTCCGGGCCATCCAGACTCTGATTGGGATCTTTATTGAGTCATTTATCTTTTTATTCTTTGAGATTTTTTTATTTTTCTTGCTTGGATCTTGCCCGACGCACCTAGGAAGTTCATTTCCCACGTCACTGTAATTTTGACGCGCTTTTCCTTAAAGCATCCTGCGTCACTAACGCTTTCTACCAGTCTACAACCTGTGTCTCTGACACACTTCCTCGGTGAACATAGCACATTGTTGGGACTCCCAACACTTTGGTGTATCCCTGCAGTGTCACCCTTCACCAATTGGTAAGCAAGTTGAAAAACTCCCAATTGATTTTTGGCTTGATTTATTGAGTTTTGTATACTACCTTTGACAACTACATAACCTCCTAGACATAACACACTTTGTCCTTGTCTTGTTTTTTGAAGTTTGAGTTTGATTTGAGTCTTAGCTAGTAAAGCGAGTGTATCTCTCGTAGAGGGAAATTTCAATCCCTCACGAGCACATTCAGTATTGTGACTCCCTATCAGTCTATCTGAACTGTTCAATTTGACTTCTCAGACCTCCAATAGCTAGTTGTTGTGATTTTTGCAAGATTTTGTGTGTTTTGAGATCTTGGGTGATTGAATTTTTTCGAGAATTTCCAATTGATTAAAGTTTGTAGTAGCATACATTCTCTGATTATCTGAACATAGGTTGGAAGAGTGGTATGATTCTCAGATCAATTGAGTCCATTAGTTAGAAAATCAAAGTTTTTATTTTTATTATCTCCATTTCAAGCTCATTACTTGGAATTGTTGTAAAGATTTTTTATGATTTGCAATGATTGTTTGAAAGATATTTGGAAAAACTAAAAGATTGTTATTTGCATATATTTTCTTGGTGTATTGGAGAAAACTCACTATGGCTTGGGAATACCACAACAGACAGATGACTACCAGAAATCTACTCAATTCTCAAAGCAATGCTATTATAAATGACAATGTTAAGATAATGGAGAAATGTAACCAACCTCGATCCAACGTTTGATGTAGATCCCCGTTGGAGCTTTCAATCCGCGCACATCCAAGCACTTGTAATCTGCAAATTAGTCTTGACAACCAATATCTAAGAAGTACATGTGATATATAAATGACATTAACATTATCAATAACAATGGTCCATAATATCATAAGCAAATGTAACCCAATGTATAATAAATGACATTCACACCATGAATGGACGAAAATATGAGTATTTCTATTAATGAACAAGAAGAAGTACAAAGTGATACGACCTCTTGCCGGCAACCAATCTGAACCAAGATCTAGATCAATCCACTTGTGCCTCCACCACTTCAATCCTCCATGAAAGGCAAAATCAAACTAGCAAGGAGTTTGGAAGGTGAACATAACTGGTTCACAAATACAAGGATCAATGAGTGCAGACTCAAGATAGGGAAAAAATCCACTAGAGTTCCTTTACTCTTCTCTTCTTCCTCTCGTCCATAAGCCATATGTGCTCAATATATAGTCCTCTCAAAGGTAGGTGAAAGGACTCATCGAGACGTTACTTGGGCAGATGGAGAGCCAAAGGTCACCCAATGACCGCTTTTTGGGAGTAAAAAGTAATAAAATAGTGGTTTTTACCATTTTACTTGATACCTGCGGGCTATAGGGATGCAACTCGCGGGTACGCATGATATAGTGATGCAACATGCGAGTAGGAACAAAAATAGGGTAGACTGGTATCACTGAAGGATAAAAATGGATCTGAGTCACTGAAATGGATCCTACAGGCCAAAGAATGCTGATGCTCACAGGGTGGAAGATTTCTGTGTAACAGATGCCCCCTAATGTGTGAGGTCAGAGACTGAAATGTGCTATGATGGTCGAAATACATTATAAAACTCAGAAGTGGAGTGACGGGGACACAAGTGGAAAGAACGGCTCACTCGTCATAGTACAATAGTATCTCTGAATACATGTTGGTATAGTAAAATAATATGATACAATGGCCATGAATAGGAAGTACATAAGTAGATACATGTCATAAGTGATCATAGCCATGATCCCTCTACAGTAAGATATGGTCTTCTGCTAAAAAGAAGACAACTGGTGCAAACTGGAGGTACAAACTGTTGAAATCTGAGAGGTGATATCTCATATGTAAATTCAAAGTCATATGTAGCATACTGAATGCCACAATCGCCCGGGGTCTTCTACACAAGTCTTCAACGGTGCAAGTACCATCAAGTGAATAAAGGATTTGGGGTCGAACCTGATGAGACATCATCTGATTACCGATCATTGATGTATACCGTTAATAGACGTGAGATGAACCACCAATAATGAAAATGGGCATCAAGGCACAGAGCACAATCATCAGAGTGTGAATAAATGGGTTGAAGTCGAACACTAGGATGAATCCATCGATCAGGGGACATTGATGTATTCCCAAAACTGTCGATGGCGAGAGAACCTGCCACTAATGAATGCAAGCCTCAAGGCACTCAACCGAAATCTAAGCCTCAAGTCCCGGAATAAATGAGTTGAAGTCGACGGAATGAGACTCGCTAGAAGGAGGGCATTAAGGCATCCCCCATCAACCAACACGAGGTACCAGCAATGCTGAAAGATTTGGAATATATCAGGTGAAACAGACTGACTCAATAAGGATGGCTGACATGCAATAGTCAAGATATTTGAGGAGTGGTCGACACTGGTTTTAGGAATTCCTTGAACAAGAGCATGAGCAGATGGATAGACTCAGGCAACATAGACTTGACATAAATTGTGCAATGCAAGAGGCATTACAGAGGGCTCCATAATGACTGGAAGCTTAACCAATAGGCGGAGAAAACTGAGAAACAAGTACAACTCCTAAGGCCCAACTATAGTCCCTACTCATAATGTATGGAGTGGAATGAATGCTCTGTTCAAAGGTGACACAACAACTACCAACAAGAAATAGTGACCATAATCTCGTCCGTCTTTTTGGAATATTTGATTTTTTTGGTCTTTTTCATATTTGGGAAAAGCTTGAAAAATAATAAAATTGCTTATAGTACAACAAGTGAGGGAACGAGTGTCAAATAGCTAGCAGAATAGTCCCAAATAGTGGAACATACCTATGCTCAATGCAAGGAGATGCGCACAGGATGTGGATACTCGGGGGTGTGTTCCCTCAGGGTCAAAGGGTCATCAAATTGTGAAGGGAAAATATATAAGCTCTGTAGGGCTCGACAGGGAAAAGTGCTCAGGCACCAGGCTATGTTGGTAGAATTTTTCCCTACGGATAAGTCAAAATTCTCTTAACTTAAAGCAGATTTCTAACTGACTCTAAGATAAGAACAAAACTAAACAAATGCTACCTTGAATCTCCTAAACTAATTTCCACGACAAGATTAAACGCATTCAGAAGGGATGAAAGACATAACTCACCTTTCAATCTGACATTTGTCCCGCTTCTAACTCTTGATCCCAAAGCTCCAATGTAGAACCTGTTGAAATCAAACAAGGAACAAGCATGCAAGCTTCCAAATACCTTGAAGTAAAGATTAAGTTCAAATCTAGACTAGATACATTCCATGTCAGAAACTTATACAATACACATGAAATGGGAAAAACAAGACAAGTTATTTTTATTACAAACTTGAAGAATGCTTACAAAGGTTGCTTGATGTCCAAGCCAACTTCCAGCTCCAAGTGCTTCCTCCTCTAGCTATCTCCACAAGGCTGCAAGATCATAAGTTTGATACCTCTAAGAGTCCTCCCCTTTGCTCATGGAATGCCTCTCTCTTATAGTGTGTGGTAGGGTTAACAAACAAGAGAGAAGGGTGGATCTTGGGAGAGGTAAGTGGATCAGGCCTACTAATCACAGAAAGTGAGTTAGGATCGAATCAGGGACCCTAATCCTCAAAAATCTCTCGAAAATCCAAATCCCACAAGCCATGGAAAAAAGGCTAAAAAAGGTGTATCGTGCCTCTAGAACAGAGCATAATGCGGTAGTACCGCGTGGGAGGGACAGAGCATAGCGCGGTATTACGGACTACCGTGCACCTAAAACTGAGCAAGGTGCGGTAGTGTAGGTAAAATGAAGTCTTGGCTAGGTTGATTCTTGACTGGGTAGATTTTCCTTCAAGGATCACTCATCATTTGTCTCTTCTGGGTGGTTTAAACAGTAGGGGAAGTGTCGTCAACTCTTTTTGTGGTGGAGATGCGACACTGTGGAATATGGAGGTATAACAGGCTATCAACTGAGTAAGCGGGAGCCAACACAAGGCTCAAGTGGAAAGCAGGATGATGCAATGCAATCACAACATGATATAACTGAGAAGTCCTTTTTCGTAAAGTTAGTCTCCTCACCTGAAAAAGTGTAAAACAATGAGAGAAGAACTCTTCTAGTCACGTATGACTAGAGTATACCTTTTTCGTAATTAATCCACAAAGGTCCGGAAAAGGGGTAAACTTATACCTAAGTGAATGTCGCTTCAAATCCTTTAACGAGTCTGAAATGACAAGTATACTTGGTAGTCTTGTTTGATTTTGAAAAAGTCTAACAAGGGCTTAAAAAAGACTTTATAAAAATATTTTCCGTAAAGGTTTAACGAGCCCGAAAAAGTAAACTCGTGACCTCCTTACTATTTTTAACGAGCTCAAAGGAGATATGGAAGAATGCTCATAATGAGAGTAGACGAGTGTCAGGGATATGCGAGACTAGTTCCAAGTGCATGGGACAAAGCTATGCATAATGAAAGGAACATGAGCAAAATAAGGACACTCAGGGGGTGTCTGCGAATTCGGATAGTAATAGGTTCAAATGCATCATAACAATGGGGAGGCCTAAACCTATATGCAAGGTTCGAAATATTCCTACCATGGCCGAAGCAAATGTCGAAAAGGACCAGTAAACAAGTATAAGTCTAGCTAAGAATCCTGTCTCCAAGAAACATAAGTACCAAGATCATTTCTAAAACGTACGTAAAGAAACATACGATACAAGTCACTGTGGTAGAAACATTTTCAACTTCACTATTGTTAACCTCAGACATAACGCAGGTAGAGATAACCACTGAAGGTGCCACAGTGCCAATACCTGAGGGATCAAAATGATCATCTTCAAAATGAAGAGAAAAGCTGAAGGATGTGAAGGAATTTGCAGTGGCAAATTCATCATCACAAGATTTGGAAATTCTAGAAGTAGAATCAAACTCATCAAGATCACCGATTTGCGGATCTATAGGAGAGCTCAAAGACTCATTAGAATCAAACATCAAATCAGGGCTGGACGAGACGGTGAATGGATCCAAGTTCAAATGGATGGAAGGTTGAATAATAGGCCCATCTTGTTCAATAAGATCAAGGGGAGGAGGGGAATGCGATCTATGATAAAAATCCCCCCACGGCTTGTCATCACCACCCATGGCCTCAAAAAGAACTCCATCTGAAGGTAGGATACCATCGAGGCAATCATGTGAACAAGATAGGTTGGCTGCCAAAACTGGCAACGTAATGGGATCTTCCTCAACTGTCTGGGAAGAAGAGAGATCTAGATCTGCAGTAGTTTGTTGGATATGATCATAAGTGAGCTCCGCTACAGATAATGGAATAGACATCCTGACGTGCGCAATGTCTGCAGACGTGGAACTCATGGATGGTAAAGTCCACGGATCATTTAAATAAGAGGTCCGGAATAACATACTATTCGAAGGAGGAGGCGCACTGTCGGAAATGGTTCCAATAAAATTCACAGGTGCAGAATGGTTAAAAGTTCCCATCAATGAGGGGTACATTCCAACACCTAAGTTCCCAGTTGCCGACTGAGAATCAGAAACTTGAGGGACTACTGATCCCATGGATGCTGTGGAAGGAGTGCCAACATAATCCAGCTGATTGATCGTCACAATCTTGCCTTCATGGGGAAATCAAATAACTCTAAATACAGTAGACGCGACAGCCTTCATAGCGTACATCCAGTTCCGACCCAGTAAAAGGTTGTAGTAGATGGGCGCATCAACCACTTCGACTTCAATAGGCACGGACTTACCTCCCAAGGAGAAAACAAGGGCAGTGATAATTCCATGCAGCGTAAAAGATCTACCATTGAATGTAGTGAGTGTAGTTCTAGCCGCGAGTAGAGGAGGAGAGCTAAGAGCTTTCCAACAAGTTAACGACATTACTGACGCGGAAGCACCTTCATCAACCATAGTACGTTTGATAAAGATCTTAAGGAAAACCACCTGGATTTGAAAAGCCACGTGGTAAGGCAAGCGAAGTTGGACATCAGTAGTATCGAACTTGATAACACTAGGAATTCCCCCATCCTGAACTCCTAACGCACTCAAAAGGGCATGCTTCTGAGAAGGACAAGCTTGCAAAACTTCAAGAGCTGACATGGCACATGGAGTTTGGCCCAAATCTTCTACGATGGAGTAGTTCTGGGCGGTTTGAGCATTAGGATTATGCGTGGAGTGCTTGAGAACACCTTTCAGTATCCGTGGCATAATAGAAGGCTTCTCGATATGCAAGGAATTATCAGGAGGAGGGGGAGGCTCATTCCCCAAATTCGGTTGTGGTGCACCATAATCACGTTGACGAGTAGCAACACAAACCTTCGACTGAACCATATTCACACATCCATAACCACTAGTATTGGAAGAAGACGTTGTCATTTCATTAGTACCATAACCAGTGGTGGGAGCATGCGAAGCCATGTTCTGGTGATGAGGTAGGGGATCCTTCAGCACAGCTGGGCTCTGTGCCAGATGCTTCGATGCTTCTTCAATACGAGGACATAAGTGAGTAAGATTATCCTCCCCACAAAGCTTGCAAGGGAATTTCACCTTACGCCTAGGTTTACGATCCTTGCCAGCATTACCGCCTTCTCGAGGAGGGTTGGCATTCTCTTTACGAGGAGTATTACGATTGCTATTGTTGTTACTTCCATTATTTCCACCCCTACGATTATTTCTCCCCTTTTTCTTACCACTAGGCTGCTGGTTACCCGACGGTTTCGTTGATTGCACATTGTGTACATCAGACGACGGAGTGGAAGTGGACAAGGTGTGAACCTGTCCGGGTGCAGACTGGTTTAGTGACAAATTTTGCATTTGATTAGCTACCAAGTCTACAGGGCGAGTACATGTGGATCCCATGATGCCATCGGCATGTGGTCTAGGAACTGATGTGGGCTCATGTTTGGTTCTCGGTGCATCAGGAATAATGTCATACAAAATGCCAGACTGAGAATAAAGTAGATCTAACTGCTGGACTTTCAAGATATCTTGTTCCTCAGTCACAATGCCAGACATCAAAACATCCTTAGCAATGTATGGAAGTAAATACTTGAGGAACCGTTCCAACAAGAGCTCTGGAGGAATGTTGGATTTCACTAATCTCTTCCACCGACGCCACTCTTGAGCGTGGTCAGAAATATGTGTGGCCTTATTCTGACGGAAGGTGGACAACAACTCAGTACCAGTATCATAACGAACTGGCAACTGGAAATGGTTTAAGAAAACCAAAGCAATCTTATTGAATCCCCTATAGGTGTTTCCGGGCAACTCCACATACCACTTCACAGTTGCCCCCGTGAGAGTGCATTGAAATAGTTATAATTGAATGGAATCATGATTCAAAGAGTTCGAGGAGCACCAAAGGTGAAATGTCATGACATGATCTCCCGGGTCCTCACCACCTTTCCCTTCAAACTTTGGAATGTCTGAAGGGAGATTGGTAGGGACCGGGGGCCAAGTAGGGTCGTGACACACCGGATCATTCGTGAGCTTCAAAATATCCAGGAGATTCAAGCGTGCAAGGAATGAAAGCTGTGGCTGGAAAGCTTGATTATAAGCCCCCATAAAAGGTTGGTGAAACGGAACTATGTTGTAAGATGGACCAAAAGCTTGACCATGAGGGTTAAACTGCTAATAATGAGGACCTGATGACCCATAAGCTTTCCCATGGCCATAAGATGGATAACCTCCCCCTGCCTGACCCATTTGAGAGTGAGCAGGTATATGTGCGTTTTGAGCACCATATTGGCGTGGTGGGTGATACTGGTGGCCAGCACCGACTGTGTTGTAGTAAGGGTTTCCACCATGGGTATGGGGCATGTATGTACTATTCATAGTGGGAACCGTGTTGTATTGATCGTAATGGTATGGTATGTTCCCACGCCCAATATTAGGATTAGCTTGAGCAGTCATGTGATGACCATAAGCATGAGAAGTATTCCCAGGTCTAATATGGGTGTGACAAGTAGCAGGGTTGGTGGTGTGATGTCCATGTGGATAGGAAATATTCCCACCCCCTGCATTACTATTACTAGCGGTGACAGTGGATGCAAAAGTATGCAGTATGTGTCCACCCCCGTGATTGGGAGGAATGGTATCATGTGCAAAAGCGGTCCCGGGTTGATGAGTAGCAACATGTGTATTAGGTGGTGGATGGCGAGTCGTGTTTCGAACAACATTCCGACTAGGTTGGGTATTCCTAGGAGGTGGTCGCGTTCCAACATTAGCATGGTTAGGAATATGACCAAACCCCATACTATGTGAGTGGGTGGACAACGTAGTGCCCCCAGTGGGTATAGTATGGCTAACACTTTGACTAGTGCCAGCATGAGTACCAACCATAGTGGAAAGTTCGACAGTATTGTGACTAGGCATACCAAAAGAGAGTGCGGTGGGGTTGACCATAGGGCCGGAATCATCATGAGTCTCAGGCCTCCTATATCTAAAATCGCATGGAAACGAAGGAACGAAAGGATCGTCCTGTTCTTCCTCCTCGGGTAAGTCGGGCATCCTGTAAAGATAATTATCTGGATTCGAAGGATCAAACAGATCCCGGTCAAGTGGATTAGGCCAAATAGAACTAGGTTGAGTCGCAGGTGGATCATCTCCCCAATCCTCACGAGGAGTCTGGGGATCAGAAGTATGTTCAACTCTACCCGAAGGAGTAGAAAGGTCTTGCCCAATATCGCGATGTGCAGCCATGTAGTCCTCAATGTAAGTCTCGTAAGAATCTGAAGACTCAGAGGGAGCCCTCCGGCGTCCTCTAGCAATACGACGTGTAACCTCGAGTGGCTTTAAACTAGCCAAATGACGAGACCGACGGAGAGTAGGGCTCCGCGTCACGTTCTCTCTGGAGAGAGACACAGCGTCTCCTAAAGGCCAACTATCGATCAAAAACAGTAAATCAAAAGCACACACGTAGAGAAACTACAACCAAGAGCAGACAAACAGAGTGGCTAAATGAGCTCCCGACACTAGAGCTAGTATGTCTCGCCTAGGAGAGGCTTGAGACTCCCAACCTATAGCTGGAGGTAACAGAATCAGTTATAGAGACACCCAGGCTTCACTATGTCGACAGGGTCAAGTCCACTCCACGAACACAGCTGTGCTGTCCAATCCCTATCTGACTCAGGACACAAACAACATAACCACTGCAAGTACCCTGTGTGGTACCTAGGTAAGGTAACTATGTCTGCCGCAATATAACCAATGCTTAGGGGGATAGTCGCAGGTGGGACCCGTCGTATGGGAAGGGTAGCTAATATAGAAGTACATAGGATGAACCTCTAGTACCCCCAGATACGAACAAATCCTGGATATATCTCCCACGTTCAGCCGGTATCAGAGGGATATCTCCTCAACCAACCTCCTGTGACCTTGTGCTTAACTCTAGATTGAGTAGAGCTTTCCTGAGAACACCGATCTATACCATGGATTCCTCCACTCCCTGGTTAGACACCTAATGTTTCGTTCAGTAGTCTTGGATTGTTAACTCACAATGATCTATTCCAAGACTCTAAACCTATGCTAGTTGGTGTACCCTATAAATAAAATAAGTCTAATCAATTTTATGATTAAGCGTTAATTTTAGTGGCTGTGATTACTCAAGGGATATGGTTGTGAAACTAGTTATGTGTAGACTCAATAGTATGCAACATCGTCCAATCCTAGACTCATCTATCCAATAAAACAATGTCACTAATATGCAAAATCAACCAACAATTCCGAAATAAATATGCAAACTTTTATCTTTTCAATGCACAAGCAAAATCTAAAATGAAGGCAACAAGCACTCAATGCAAAATGCAGTACATGGAAATAAAATATTTTTGTATTTTCTCTTATTAACAGAAAGGAAAATGCAAAAAACTAAATGAATATTTTTTGTATTTTTTCAATATATATGGAATGAAAAAATGCAAGCAAAATCCTACTATTCAGTCACTGAAGTGCCGAGAAGATCACTAAGACAACCCAGCAGATCCTAAACAACAAGACTTAGCCAAAAGAAAGAGCTCAAAAGGAAGAAACCAAGAGGTTAAAACCAAAGATTGGTAAAAAACCATGAAGGCTCAACCGAGAGAAACGAAGAGACCTGGTCACAACCAAAGCATGAAACAATCAAGAAAGAGGCCAACAAAGACTCAGGAACCAACCAAACTCACCCAGCAACAACCAATAGCCATAAACCAACAAAAGTCTGAGTTACACGCTACTGTTGAAGGAATACCTGCGGGTACTCGCGAGCAGTAGTGTAAACAGAGGCGCGTATACATGGGCAGAACTAAGCCAGCCCATGGGTGAGGAAAAGCAAATGGTCAAATAAAGAGTCCAGAGGCTCAGAAAAAGCAAGTTTTCTATAGTGTATCTTAACGTCCAATCAGTGACACAGATCTTCGATAAACAACAACTCTAATTATGGACTAATGCTCAAAATTTTTTCCAAACATGGATGTTTTCCCCAGCGGAGTCGCCATTTCTGTATTGGAGAAAACTCACTATGGCTTGGGAATACCACAACAGATAGATGACTACCAGAAATCTACTCAATTCTCAAAGCAATGCTATTATAAATGACAATGTTAAGATAATGGAGAAATGTAACCAACCTCGATCCAATGTTTGATGTAGATCCCCGTTGGAGCTTTCAATCCGTGCACATCCAAGCACTTGTAATTTGAAAATTAGTCTTGACAACCAATATCTAACAAGTACACGTGATATATAAATGATATTAACATTATCAATAACAATGGTCCATAATATCATAAGCAAATGTAACCCAATGTATAATAAATGACATTCACACCATGAATGGACGAGAATATGAGTATTTCTATTAATGAACAAGAAGAAGTACAAAGTGATACGACCTCTTGCCGAAAACCAATTTGAACCAAGATCTAGATCAATCCACTTGTGCCTCCACCACTTCAATCCTCCATGAAAGGAAAACTCAAACAAGCAAGGAGTTTGGAAGGTGAATATAATTGGTTCACAACTACAAGGATCAATGAGTGCAGACTCAAGATAGGGAAAACATCCACTAGAGTGCCTTTACTCTTCTCTTCTTCCTCTCGTCCATAAGCCATATGTGCTCAATATATAGTCCTCTCAAAGGTAGGTGAAAGGACTCATCGAGACGTTACTTGGGAAATGGAGAGCCAAAGGTCACCCAATGACCGCTTTTTGGGAGTAAAAAGTAATAAAATAGTGGTTTTTACCATTTTACTTGATACCCGCGGGCTATAGGGATGCAACGCGTGGGTACGCATGATATAGTGATGCAACATGCAGGTAGGAACAAAAATAGGGTAGACTGGTATCACTGAAGGATAAAAATGGATCCGAGTCACTGAAATCGATCCTACAGGCCAAAGAATGCTGATGCTCAGAGGGTGGAAGATTTCTATGTAACACTTGGTTTTGAAAAGCTATTAATCATTTCCTTGAAAATTTTAAGCACATTTAGGCCTTCTCAAAGTATTTCAAAGATAGTGAAAACTCTTGCATTTTTTTTTTGTCTCCACTTCTTTTGATTCTTATTTCAGAATTAGAGTTATTGCATTCAAACCATAAATTCATCTTTTCATTTTTGCTTGTAGGATTTCTTAAGTTGAAAAGAAAAAAGAAAAAGACATTTTTGATTTGGTATGTTATTTTCATGTTGGATTATTGAAAATAGTTCTTTTTAGTCTTTTGGTTGATTTGGAAAAGCGTAGAGGTACTTTGTTCATTTTACTATCAGAAAACAAAAATATTTCTCCTTTCTTTAACTAGTTTTCATCGAAAAGAAAAAGAAAGAATTGCATTTTCATATAGATTATATTTGCATCTTGTTTAAATTCCAAGACTACACTTCATGGACTCACCTAACCGTACAACTTAAAATCAAGCGGTAGCCTAGGTTAAAATTGTATAGAAACCCATGTGCTAGGTTAGAGACATGTGCTAGCATCTTAAACCTTAGCAGTTGTCATTATTTTCCTTCACTGCATCCCAGGGGCTTATAGTTATTCCACGTACTAGTTGGTATATGTTGGGACGGGATAGATCCCCAGGAAGTGCGAAAGTCGACAGGCGCGAAAGGGTCATTCCGCAAAAGAAGGATCATTCGCGGTATTGGCAGAAGTATAAGATTTGTTAGATTAGTCGAGTCGGTCATGTGGACCATTTTGTAATAGAATAGAAGCATATAAATAGAGTAGGATTGTAAGCCTAAGGGCATCAAAGTTTTGAAGATTGATCCGATCTTTTGGGTTTTGCTTTGTATCTAGAACATGATGTATTGACGGTTTCTATGAGGTTAATTCCGTAGGTTTGATGAATGAATGAAAATGTTCGGTTATGATATGAATTCTCTCTTTGTGCATTGATGCAATGATGTGATGATGGATAATGGGTTATGTGAAATTTTTTTTGTTGACTAATGCGAATATGTCGTAATCTGAATAAGTATGTTGAGTATGTTATTCTGAATGTATGTTTTAGAAACTGTGAATGACTTAAGATATGAATGATAAGTTAATAGTATGTTATGAATGTTATAATATTTGGTTAGTGCGAAGGTAAAGTGTGCATATCCTCCACACAACCGCGGAAACTTGGTTCCAGTAGCCCTCTTATCCACCTCGTGAGAGATTGCACTTGATCCACAAGTGTTGTTGGGAAGGGTTACACCTTTCCGGGCCGGTGTATAAGGGATTTTGGGTTGATAGTTTGTTGGCGACAGTGCGAAGTGAACCGCTATTGATAGATGCTGCATCAACAAATGGTTCCATTGCCAGGACCCTACGGAAGAAGAAAAGAGGATATGGTGTGGCACCTGACAAAACCAGAGATCCAAGAGTGGTTCGACAAGAAGGCGGAGGAATTCGCAGAAAGTGAGAAGCGAGATCCTAAACAGACAGCAACTGGTTGGTTAGAAAGATAAATTTATTCAAATATTCACGAAATCTTTTTCTACGAATTCCCGGTGTTATTGCATGAGTGGCTAGCACAGTTGACGTTCCGCAAGAACCACTGCCAAAAGACTGAACCTGAGTGTTGGACCCCGGAGTTGGTACGACAACTGAAGCAAGTCGATAACAAGGTATTGCAAGCTGTTGATTTTTGGGTAGACAGTATCCTATAAGGGTACATAACTGAGTTCGCGGTAGATACTATCAAGTCATATAGCGACATCGAAAGAAATTCCTTCAGAAGACCAAGGGGAAGATTCTTGCCATCATTAAAACTGTGGATTAAAATGTTTGTCTGCGAAAAAGGAATATTGAGGATGTCTTCTGATGAGTAGAATAATCGGTGTACGAGGGTGAAGGTATCATGTAAATGCGAGTCTGACGGAAAGATGTGGTAGATGGACATGAGTGACGATGAATTTGAAAGGGAAGCTGACGAAGAGTGTGGTCTCTTGAGGAGTGGAGCAATATTCCAACATCCTGAGAAGAAGAGGAGGATTGAGAGAGAGTACCCTGAGAGGACCGGAACAGAGAACCGTGAGATAGGACCACAAGGGAGGAAGCGACCTTATTGCGGAGAAGACGTCGACCAAGCTACCCCAGAGGCAGAAGGAGGTTAGATCGTAAGTTACCACGTACCTTTGACCCTGCACACTACTCCAAATTTTATAAGAAGAAATCAAAACTACTCGTGGAGTTTCCCTACGTGCAGTGGTAAGAGTAGTGCTTCAGTGAATAAAAATACTAGCAACGTTAGGATGGCAGACGAGGGAAATATGCCCACATTTCAAGGGAAGGAGACCGAGGATCTCGAATAGTATTGGTTTATATGCGAAGCGGTCTGGACCGTGACGCAGGTTCGGGACGATGCTATAAAGATAGGATAGCTAGCGATAACCCTTAGGGGTCAGGTGTTAGACTGGTACATGAAGTTTGTAAGGGTTCTAGTGGGAACAACGGCCAAAACAATGGTGCAGATCAGAACGTTGATGATTGACGAATTTAAGAAACCAAAATCTGAGTCGCAGTATGTCACTGAGCTTAAGGAGATTAAGCAATTCTCTAATGAGTCAGTGTGGGAATTCAATCAACAATACAAGACGCTGATAGCAAAAGTGAGATTTTTGATAAATGAGCTGTAACATAAAGAATGGTTCATCGCAGGACTGGTATCACATATCCGAGGGTTGTTGATGGAACAAAAAATCGCAACATAGGCAGAAGCATTAGATATCGCGATGCAGCTAGAGGCTTCACCAATTGGCGAAGCAGGAATGGGAATGGACATAGTTCAGGAACAGTTGGCCAATCTAACATTAAAACTGGAGGATATCAAGAAGGGAAAGGAAACTCGTGGATATTTATAGTGCACCAGATGCAGAAATGAGGGGCACCATAAGGACAATTTCCCAGAGTTCAGGGAGTATTTGCAGTTGGGGGCACCAAACCCTCTTCGCCATGGAGGCATGCCATGGTGTACTGTCTGTCAGAACAGAGGGCATCGACCGGAGGAATGTGTCTATTTGCAAAAGATGGTATCAAATCCAGCACACTTATACTGCAAGTTTTTCCGATCGGTTGGCCGTGATGAGAAGGACTGCAGGGCCTATGATCTACTGCAAGATCGAACAACTGACACGCATTTTATGAAGGGAGAAGAGCCACCGTGGTGCAGCAACAATCATAGTATTGTCAACCATATCAACATGACCATGGGAAATACGGGTAGCCACAGTATGGGCACCCGTAGTATCCACCACCATCGTATGGCCAACCGCAGTATGGGAAACAACAGTATCAACAGCCGCAGTACGAACAACTGCAGTACCAATAATATGGACCACCACGCGTAGGTTTTAGGGGAGGATTTCATGGAGGTCAAGGTGTGGGAATGGGACATGGAGGAGCTGACGGATGGGGAAGAGGAGCAATCATCTATTACAATTGCGTACAACAGGGGCACTACGAGCGAGATTGTCTGAACCCTGTGCCGCAGTGTACATACTGCAGTGCTGTAGATGATAGTATAGAAGATTGCCCTCATCTCATTGCGAAATGGAAAGCTAAGCATCCACCCTAGAACCAAAACCAAAATAATCAGAATGCACCATCAGCTGTACAGAAGATATCGACGGAAGCTAGAAGTAGCCATGCGACGGTTGGCATAGTGACAAGAGGAGGGGCAGTGACAGGTCACACGCCAATGTTATAACAATGCAAACACAACGGAAGAAGGTCACCTTCGATGTCGAAGTAGAAAGAGATGTCTTCTTAAAAGCACAGGAGGCAATAAGGAATAAGAGGCAACTATCTCTTGAGGAAGAAATCTATGACATGCCATCGAAGTTCGATACAACGAAGTCGTGAAGGAAGGAAAACACCCTGGGAGTCTTCTTGGAAAGTTTCCTAGATTTGGAAAAAGACCCAGACACATTGGAAGAAATAGCTAGTATACTGCGACGATGGGGAGGAGCACACCTAGAATAGAGAGTTAATCACATACATAAAAGGAAAACAGGTAGGGAGATGCGAATGTCGGTACAGATCGGAGAATTTGATGTCGACTCCATCATTTTGGATTTGGGTTTGGTTGTGAATATCTTGACTAAAAAGACATGGGAGAAAATGGGAAAACCGCAGATGACTTGGTCACCAACACAACTGCGACTGGTGAACCAGAGCAAGGTCACTCCGCTCGGTTGGGTATGTCAATTTCTCGTTGAAATTGAAGGGCTCGGAACATATGCGGATTTTGATGTTATTGAGATCGTAGATAACACAAGTCCCTATCCGGTACTGCTGGGGATCGACTAGGCCATGGAGAATCAAGCAATCATCAACTTTAAGAAAAGGATAATGTCCTTCGAGAACCAGGAAATGAGGGTCATCGCACCACTCGATCCTGCGGAGGGGTTGCGCTATACGGAGCTAGCCAGAGATGAATTTACGGAAGGATGGGACAATTTGTAAAACATTTCTGAGGATGGCACAGTGACAACTCAACATCCTCCGATTTAGATGAGGGCCTTGAGAATTGGCAGAACCGGTTGCATGAAGTGTCCTTTCGAAAATGCGCACGGATAACACAGTCCCTGTGAGTGGTAGCCAAGGAGGAGTATGCGTTACCTACCTATGATGGATTTCCCAACTTGGACACATTTCTCATTGAATTCGAGGAAAAAGTGGCAAATCCCCAATGTCTTCTTGCCCTGGAGGAATCCCTGCAAGCTGCTCCTGGGCGATGGTGGTCAGCGCATAAATCAAACATTACATCTTGGTCACTATTTTGACGCCTCATGGAGGTTCGGTTCAGCGAAGCTGTGAAGGAATACCATTTGCGATATGACGGATAGGGAGACCTGAAGGCGCATCTGAATGCTTGTCAACAACAATGGGGATCAAGACCACGACAGGAATGGGTACATACATTTGTACACATGTTGGACGAGGTACCAAGGAGCTGGTATGTTGCAGCAGAACTGCGACGTGGGATAACATCTTGGGAACAACTTACCATCGGCTTCATCCAAAAATTCTCATTCACAGACATAAATCCCTTAATCCACACCGCCCTACAGGCAATCCGTGGAAAAATATTTGAAGCGGTACCAACTGGAAAACCAATGGCACTACAATGGACTGCAACGCCATAAATGTTGATGGAGTGTTACAATGTCACTGGAGAACCCAAAGATGATGATGACCCCGGGGCTACGTATATACCAAAATCAGAGGGTAGTCGTAGTGTTGTGGCACCATATATACCGTCAGACAAATTTCAACAACCATTAAAGATAAAAAAAGGTGAAGATTGGATCAGAGGAAAACCCAAAATTCGCAAACATTGGTGACTACTGGGACGAGTCGACCATTGCGAAAATAACTGACCTACTGCATGAGTTTCAGGATTTGTTTCCAACAAAGTTCTCAGAGATGAAGGGAGTTTCTGGAGACTTAGGGGAAATGAGGATCCCCCTGAAACCTGATGCGAAGCCGATTAAGAAGCGGCCATATCGATTGAACCCGAGATACAAGGAATGAGTGCAAGCTGAACTTGAAAGAATGCTGGAGGCAGGCATTATAGAACCAGTGGGGGAATCATAATGGATCAGTCCAATGGTTGTCCAGGACAAGAAAACCGGTGAAGTACGCATATGCGTCGACCTAAGGAAATTGAATGATGCCTTCCTTTATGATCCATTCCCGACCCCATTCACGGACGAAGTACTTGAAGGCGTAGGAGGCCAGGAGATATATTCCTTTACGAACGGATTTTTGGGCTACCACCAAATCAAGATTGTGAAAGAAGATCGACACAAGACTACATTCATCACCGAGTGGGGATGCTTTCAGTACACAGTGATTCCATTTGGATTAAAGAATGCTCCTGCAATATTTTCGAGAATAGTGGTAGCAGCCTTCAAAGATTATATTCATAATTTCCTTACCGTATACATGGATGATTGGACGGTATATGGGCTTGTCAAGGATCATGTCATGAACTTAAGGCTCATGCTAGAATGCTGTCGACAACACCAAATTTCCTTGAACCTCAAGAAATGTATCTTTTGTGCTTCGTTCGGCATATTGTTGGGACATATTGTCTGCCGTGAAGGAATGTTGGTAGATCCGGCAAGATTGCCATCATTGTTGACCTCCCACCACCAACGAAGGCCAAACAACTACGAGCGACATTGGGACACACAAGTTACTATAGGAAATTCATTCGCGGTTATGCAACCATTACAATACCCATGGAGAAGTTACTAAAGAAGGATGCAAAGTTTGAATGGACCGAGGAATGTTAGAAAATCCTGGACATATTGAAGCAGAAGATGGTCGTAGCACCAATCCTCGCATTCCCAGATTGGATGAAGGAATTTCACGTACATGTTGATACATCATCAGTTTCACTTGGCGTTATCTTGGCCCAACCAGGAACCGGTGACATTGACCACTCGATAGCATTCACCGGTAGAAAATTATCTACTGTGGGGAAGAACTACACGACCACCGAGCGAGAAGGGTTGGAAATGGTCTATGACTTGGAGAAATTTTGGCATTTCCTCTTAGGGGGTCACTTCAAGATGTTCATAGATCATTTTGCGCTGAAATACTTGGTGAACAAATTTGCATGGAGATAACGTAGACTATGCCAAGAACTACGACGTATGCCAACGAACTGGGAAGCCCTCACGATGAGACGAAATGCCACTAGTACCACAAGTAACGCTGCAGGCCTTCGAAAAATGGGTCATTGATTTCGTGGGACCCATTAACCCACCTGGGAAGGCGACAGGGTCACATTACATCATCAATGCGATGGACTACCTGACGCGTTGGGCGGAAGCTGCACCGGTCAAAGATTGTTCTGACGCAATCGTAGCATGATTCCTATTTGACAATGTGGTCACCAGGTTTGGGTGCCCAAAAGTCTTGTTAAGTGACCAAGGAATGCACTTCGTCAACCAAATAATCACCACGATGACAGAAGAGTTTCAGATCAAGCACAAGAAGAGTATGGCTTACAACCCTTAGGAAAATGGGACAGTTGAGGCGTTCAATAAGATATTGGAGCATGCTCTCACCAAGGTGTGCAATGTGAATCGTGACGACTGGGACATAAAAATCCCAGCGTTCCTTTGGGAATATCGCACCACATGCAAGCGATTGATTGGCCAGACCCCATTTAAACTCGTTTACAGCCAGGAAGCAGTGATGCCAATGGAATACATAGTACTGAGCTTGCGCGTCACCATAGCAACAGGGATGAGCGACGATGGCGTGCTAGAGGAACGCTTGACACAACTAATACAACTTGACGAAGATCGATTCATTGTAGGGTTTCATTAGAAGGTAGAAAAGGACCTCCGGAAGTCATGGCACGACTGCCACGTTAAGATGAAACACCTCCAAAATGGGGATACAGTTCTGTTGTATGACAGTAAAATTGCGAAACACCCTGGTAAGTTGCAAATGCATTGGTTGGGACCATATGTTATCACTTTTATCACCAATGGAGGCACAATACAATTACAAAGCTTGGATGGAGTATTGTTACCTAAATTAGTCAATGGGAATAGGTTGAAGCCCTATCGCCATGATCCGACGTAAAGCGGATGAGGACCAACAAATTTCAAAATATATATATATATATGTAGAATATACAAGGTGGCAGATGGCACACCAGCCGGAAGTGAATGTGAAAAAGGGAGGGGTTGTATCGCAGTTTGGGGTTTTAAATGTGACAGCAGCAGGGTTGTGACCCTATCAAATCAGCAATCATTCTGAATTACCCGCAGATGGGAATTTTTTAGATGACAGGTCTTTGTGACAGGTATGATCGTTAGTTGTCCTGGATCGGCGCCGACACCAGGCACGTTTGGCACATGGAAATACATCATGGCAGCATGGCCGGTGGCACCATGGATGACAGTTCGCATGGTGGTGACACGAAGGGATGTCGGGAGAAGTATGGTCACCAATCACGCATAAAGGAAGTCTCGTCACCACACGGAGGAAACAAATGATGACAGAATCGGTGCATTGGGTGAACGGACTCGCGGATGATTTTCAAGGAAGGCGTCCCGGAAGCTGGAAATGCATAAATACAAGCACCAGAGGCTAGCAGAGCAAAGAGGTATTTACCAAAATAAAGAAATATATGTTGCGAGTAGGTCAGGTAATTAGATAAGTTAGGAATTCCAAGGAGGCTGTGGAAATGATCCATTTTATTTCGTGCGGTAGCACACTAGGTGTGTTGTGGGCCCGAGCGACGAGTGTGCATGGGCACCTTGAGAAGGAAGAGGCATGGGCACTCGGGTGTCACAGAGGTGAAGTTTCATCTGAGATGTCTAGGTATGTGGTAGTAGTTTGAAGCTTCGTGGTCCTAGTGACCACCAGGTTGGCCTTTCATGTACTCGACAGTATATCGGAAGGCTCTTGTCATGCGATTGTGCATTAGACAACACCACTATGGATTGGAGCTCCCACATACCTTGAGTATATTGGGAGACCCCACTAAGATTCCTGAAACCATCTGAGTTAACCATTGGCCATCTTGGCGTGGAAATACATCGAGAACAACACTAGGGGAGCTACTACGCACATACTTCAAGGTAGTCAGTTTATACGGTCAGGGGTACAGTCCTAATCCTCCCTGGTTAGTGCTCTGAAATATTGGTCCAAGTATAACTGTTGGACCCTGTAGTATATCGCGAGTTGCGACACCTTGATAATCCCGTGAGGTTATAGACCTTTGAATCTCATCTATCACACAGTTTTCATGTGGATTTAGCTTGAGTAGGTCTTGGAGTGTGTTTTTCCTTTTTAGGAGACTTTTAGGAGAATTTTTGTTTCGGCCATCCTGGATGACCAAACTTTAAGAAGATCCAGTAGAATATTAAACATGCCACCTGAATATCCCCTTAGCTAGGAGGAGAACTCAGGAGCAACCATGGACCAACCCACAATATATGTGTCACATGAAGAAGGAACTTCTACCTTAGAATGGAGAGTGAACTATTCTCCTCCTGTAAACCCACCTATCATTGATCCTACGGGACCTTTGTTGGTGGAGAAACCTACTCCACATGACACAACTTTTCATCATTCGATGGAAGGAAATCCAAGAGCCACGAAATAGATTTTTAGTCGGCCCCAGGACGACCCAATATCAACTTCTTTTGGTCCAACCACAACATTTTGGGACACTTCTTTAGGTCAACATGTTTTCGATTTTGTTTCACTTACGATGGTGAAAAATACACCACGTTGGTTTCCTCCATGGATTCCTGATGATGTATTTCTTGCACCAGTTTATGAGACTATCAAACGTTTACGAACATTTGGTAACCATCTTAGACAATAGAGTTTCCCCCCTAGGCTCAGTCTAGAAGTACCAATTTTTGAACAACATTCCCCTGTACATTATTTATCTTTTTCTTCACCAGGAATATCGACACCCAACATGAAAACTTATGAACCATTTCAAACCTCTTTTGTAATGGGTTCAAACTCATAAAAACTAGTAAACAACAAAAGAACCAACATGCAAGGAGATTTGAATACAAACAGTGGATCCTTTAATAGTTAAAAAATATTTGGTGAAAATTTAAAGAGCCTTACCTGATTAGATGACGTGGTAGTTACCTTGACAACTCCAATGCCTAAAACTGAAGGTGGGGGGACTACTCTCCACCCAACCAACCCCCAGTCAATGGATAAGGCCCCTGATCCCCAAACAATTAACCCTATTCCAGAACTTGCTTGATTCCCTCTTTCTGTCAGTCTCTTTCTTCTTTATTTTTCTCCTCCAAGCTCCCCTTCCAAAATTCCAAAAATACCAAAAGATCCTTCTCTCTTCTCCTCCTCCTCCTTTTATCTCCCCTCTCTCCCTTTTTCTTAATTTCTTTTAATGCAATTTCTTTTGCTTCATTTTTCTTTCATATTCCTTTTTATTATTTAACCCCTTTTTTATTATTTTTCATTTCATTATAAATATTCCACAAATATGCATAAATGAGGGTTTTTACATACTTCCCCCCTTCATGAAACTTCGTCCCTAATGTATAATCTTCAAGCAATAAATACAATACTTATTCAATCAATCAATCAAGTAAATACTAGAGTACATAGGTAGCTAGTAATATTGTGAATTTAAGAGTTTTATATGTGTGGCCACCACATAGAAGTCTCCAAACCACACTAATACAATCAAACGCCCTAAGTTACAACATGATCTCAAGTAATTCCCTATGAGTCTAGTATGAAACCATAGCAACAATTATGCATCATACACACAGAAGAATTAGACAATTAATTAATAATTAATAACTGTGCATTTTTTTACTTCATTTGTCCTTACTCACCCTCTCCCTGAGAATCATACCATTCGCCACCTCCATAAACCTCCCCTCCAGCTCCGTATGGTCCCACTCACCATGGAATGGGACCTCTATTGTAACCTGTTCGCGGATCATACAATAGGCATCAAAAGTTCCCCGGGAAGTTACCACGACATTGCCACACTCCCAACTTATGGTAATAGTACGACCTCATCAGAATTTAACTAGAATTTGGGCCTCATCGGTGTTAATCGCCATCTGGTTCTTGGTACCCTGATCCTAATATCAAGGTCATTATACCCCATACATATCGAAAGGCTAGCCTAAACATAATACACCTGCACCCTAAAGGCACTAGCCCTAGGTAACATAAGTCCTTCTACATAAACCTCCCTCTCGGTGAGTGTGGATCTAACCGTGGAATTATGGAAGAAGTCAAGAGCTGCTGGCATAGACTTAATTGTTTGGATTATCCCCCATCCCATAATATATTTATAGTAGCCATTCTCATTCATGGTTATGGGATCCCACGAAATCATAGAATGATTAGCCTCACCAGGATATTTGAGGGGATCCCCTAGAACAACTTTCGATTACCATAATGAATAATCATTAGTAACCATTTATCAATATAATAATATATCATGGATCAACCTTGAATCATGTGCTGACAAGAATGTCTAACCACCAGTTCATATTGCATTACATTACATCATAATCCCTTGTCACGATAAGTTAAGCCAAGTTTAACATTTAATACATTTAGGTGCTCTGTGCTACCATTATAACATAACTGGTCATAATACTTTCATAATTTCACTAAGCATCTCATTAATATGTCATGATAAGCTTCCATAATTCAACATTAGTAATATCAACATGGAGTGACAACTTACATAATCCATCATCATATCAAAATATGCATTCTACGGAGAGTAATGAGCATTAGCATGAAATGATAACATGTCATATACGAAATGTCTTATATAATCTCTTATTCCTCACTAATACATGACAGAGCTGTAAAATACCATAGTAAACCACAACATGATTTCATACCATTTATGTGCCAAATGTCATTTATCTCTAGATGCCATGATAAGCTATTAAAATGCTAAATTAATACCATCACGAAATAATATCATTTTATGTTCCACATGTCATCTATCTTATAAAGAACCATAATGTCATGAAATAACATCACGACGTATCACTTGCACAACCCATGGCTATAAATCTCATGGCTAGAAATAAGAACATCAAATTTCACATGAATAATGCATGACCATGAATCACATGTCTATAAGGCATCATTATAAGAAACAACATGTAATAACACCATATCATGTACCACATAACTTACATTTCAAGATGCCATAAATAAAACTATAAATTACCAATTAAGTATCAACAATAAACGTATCATGTACCTCATGTCCTTTACATCTAGAAACCATAATAAATTGGGTATCAAGATGAAATATGCTAAATGAAAACTGGGTAGTAGCATGAAAAACTGAGCATCATCATTAAATATGAAACATATGTCCTCTAACTTCAGAATCAATAAGAAACTACAGAATACTAACTTGGTATCAACATGAAATATGTATCATATGTATTCTAACTCTAGAACTGTAAAATACTGACTGAATATCAACATGAATTAATAGAACCAATCCATGTTTCACAAGCTCAAGTCTACTCAGAAAGGTAAGGAAACTTGTGACGCATAGTGTCTGCATCCTCCCAAGTGGCTGACTCTGGGCTATACTGATCCCATTGGACTTTAACTTGGTCAAGGATGTGATTGCGTAGTTGTCGACTTTTTTGGTCCAATATACGATATGGTTCGACCCGAATGAACCCTTCCTTGGAAAGATGCAATCCATCCAAGTTTAAAATGTGAGAGGGGTTAGGAAGGTAATGTATAAGCACAGAAATATGAAATACATTATGCATTGCAAGTGGGGTGGAAGCTCAAGTCTTGTAAGCAACAGGACAGATTTGTTCCAGGATCTTAAATGGTCCTACAAATCTTGGGGCGATTTTGGCCCATTTTCCAAATTTAAAGGGACTCTTCATTGGTCTCACTCGGACAAACACCATGCTCCCCTCCTCGTAGCTTCTATCAATATGTTTAGAATCATCGTAATTTTTTTTATGATCACGGGCTTCCTTAATACTTTGTTTAATGGTGACCATCTGCTTCTCCATCTCTTGAAGTAGGTCAATCCCTAACATGACTTGATCCTCTAGACTATCCCAACAAAGTGGGGTTCGAAAAGGCCTACCATACAAAAAGTCATACGGGGAAGCACCAAGGGAGCTGTGGTAACTATTATTGTAAGAAAAATCGACCAGTGGGTGATACCTCTCCCATTGACTCTGTTGGTCCATGACATACATTCTCAACATATCTTCCATTTCTTGGTTAACTCTCTCTGTCTGACCATCAGTTTCTGGATGATATGCAGTGATAAAATTCAATTGAGTACCCAGGGACTCTTGGAGGATTTTCCAAAACCTAAAGGTGATCGAGAATCTCTATCAGAGATAATTTTACGAGGGATTCCGTGTAGACGAACTATTTCTTGGAGAAAAATCTGAGCGACAATAGGTGCATGAAAGGTACTTTTTACTGGAAAAAAAATGAGCACTCTTAGTTAGTTTCTCCACCACAACCATAATGCAATCATGCCTTTGTGGGGTGGTCGGTAGACCAGTCATGAAGTCCATAGATATCACTTCCCACTTAGTTTCTGGCATCTCATGAGGTTGAAGAAGTCCTGCTGGGTGATGGTGTTCAACCTTAACTTGTTGGAATTCTAAATAATGTGCCACATAATGTGCTATATGGGCTGGTGCAAGGTAATGATATCCAATTATGAAACGTTAGTTGCAATGAATTTCTGGAAAAACTGAAATATTATCATTAAAATGAATTATTAGGGGTACCTACAAAACTTTTTCGGAT
The DNA here is from genome assembly GCA_027924585.1 of Larix kaempferi. Classification (NCBI taxonomy): domain Eukaryota; kingdom Viridiplantae; phylum Streptophyta; class Pinopsida; order Pinales; family Pinaceae; genus Larix; species Larix kaempferi. Next base: position 9,875,181 of record BSBM01000264.1, read on the forward strand.
TAGGTGTAAAAAGATGAAACGTAGAAAAACGGATGACCTTCCGTAATATATAACTTTTATTTATGGAAACGTTGTATAACCACCCCAAAATGTCATTATTAGAATATTGGTATGTTATTTTTTTTCTAGAACATAATGCATATGTTTTTGTTGAGCCACCTGTTTGCTATGTAAATTTTCAATTTATGAGAAAAACAATATGTAGAGGCGTAGGAAATAGAAAAATCTTGTACGGGGCTATTTTAAAAAAAATTTAAAAGTCAATTTTATATTTTTTTTAAATTACCGAAGTCAGTGAAGCCCTAAAACGACATGGTCAAGTGTTGAGCCACCATATCATGGTCTAAAAATAATCAAAATGCATTTTTTTTTTTAGGTTGTAGGTATTTCGTGCTCTTGTGCGGGTTCTTTTCCGTTTTCGAAATATGTAAGCTAATTAAAAGTTATAGGCCAAATAAACGACCTATGTTTTTTAAAAATTTGACATGAGTGCAGTTTAAAATGAATTAAAAATGGAGAACAACAACAGATCTATTAAAAAATTATATATTTAGAATCTGCACACAGAGCTCGACAAGTGTGCAATTTCATCTGCAGTGCACTCATGGAGCTTATGCAGAACTAGCTGTGAAAAATAGGAAGTTGCAGCGTTTGATGTGTTCTTCCATAAATCATAGATAAATCAGATCGAGCCTAAAGGTGCAATTCGAAGCTAATTCCAAGCCTGCAAGAGCGCCAAAAACAATTTGAATTCGTACACGCGTGTGCGCAAAGAGGCGTGCACGCGTAAGTACGCGCATGCGTCCATGGAAGCGCGCACACGTGGTTAACAACGCGCACGCGTAGGTTTAATTTCCTTTGTCAAGGGGATACATAAAATTGATGAAGATGTGATGATGAAGAAGATGACGATGATGGAGATGTTGATGAGGAAGGGGGAGATGACAATGATGATTACGATGTTGATGAGGAAGGGGGAGATGACAATGATGATGAAGATGTTGATGATGATGATGATAATGATGAGATGATGGTGACAATGGTGATGAAGATGATGATGATGATGATGATGATGAGATGATGGTGACAATGGTGATAAATATGATGATGAAGATGATGGTGGTGATGATGGTGCTGAGGATGATGATCATGATGGTGATGAAGATGATGATGATGATGATGATGATGATGATGATGATGATGATCATCTTCATCATAATCACCATCATCATTGACATCTTCATCATCATTGTCATCTCCCCCTTCCTCATCAACATCTCCATCATCGTCATCTTCTTCATCATCAACATCTTCTTCATCAACATCATCATCATCTTCATCACCATCGTCATCATCATCAACATCTTCATCTCCATCATCATCATCTTCTTCATCCTCATCACCATCACCATCATCATCATCTTCATCATCATCATCATCATCATCATCATCGTCATCATCAACACCATCATCATCATTGTCACCACCCTCTTCTTCCTCATCATCATCAACATCTAGGTCATCATCTTGATCGTCAACGTCAGATCAACATCATCATTATCATCCTCATCATCACCATTGATGTTGATGATGTTGATGATGATGAAGATGATGATGATGATGTTGATGATGAGTACGATGACCATCAACATCATCATCATCTTCATCATTGTACTCATATTCATCATTATCCACCACCACCACCACCACCACCATCATCATCTTTGTCATCACCCTCTTCCTCATCAACAACATCTTCGTCATCATCATCATCATCATCATCATCAATTTCACTCCAACGTTTTTGGCGTGCATTAAGATCATTTTGGGTGAATATGTATTCAAGGATTAGATGATCTGTTTTTAGCTTGAACTGGCGTCCTACTAAGTAATGCCTCCACAACTTGAGAACCATCACCACCACAACCAATTCCTGATCGTGAGTGGCATAATTGATCTCCTGTATTTTGAGTATACAAGAAGCATAGGCAGTGACTCCCTCTTCTTGCATTAATACTGTGCCTAAACGTTCTCATGATGCATCCATGCAAACCACAAAGTCCTTATCCATGTCCAGAACTTTGAGGATTGGGGCACTGGTTAGAAGTTTCTTCATCTCATTAAAGGCTTCTTCACATTTACTTTTCCATTCAAATTTGACCGCCTTTTTCTGTAAGGTGGTGATAGGTCCTGCGATTTTAGAGAACCATTCCACGAACCTCCTGTAATATCCTACCAATCCCATAAACTTGCAAACTTCCTTGGCATTTCTAGGGGTCGAACAACTTAATATAGCGTTAATCTTCCCTGGTTCTACTAAGATTTCGTCGCCACTGATTATGTGCCCTAGATACTGGATCTCTTTCTGGAAGAAGGAAGATTTGGGAAATTTCCTGAATAGTTTATGTTCTCTAAGGAATTTAAGCACGGATCTTAAGTGCTCTTGGTGCTCTCGTTCATTGCGGGATTAGATCAAAATTCCATTAAGGAGCACTTGTACAAAGCGATCTAGATATTTCTAGAACACATTGTTCATTAAATTCATGAACGTTGTTGGTGCATTCAATAAGCCAAAGGGTATGACCACAAATTCATAGTGGCCGAACCTAGTACGAAAATTTGTTTTTGGAATGTCTTCTTCCTTGATCCTTAATTAATGATATCCTGATTGAAGGTTGATCTTGGAGAATATTGATGCATCTCTCAGTTGGTCAAATAATTCATCGATACAAGGCATGGGATAATGAATCTTGATGGTGGTGTTATTCAAATCCTGATAATCAATGCACAAATGAAGGGTGCCATCCTTCTTCTTGACGAAAATGACTGGTGCCCCCCAAGGTGAAACACTATGTCGAATCATTCCCTGATCGATGAGTTGCTTGAGTTGAATACTCAATTCATTGAGTCCCGACACAGTCATCCGATAGGGTGTCTTGGATAGGGGTTCGGTATTGGGTTTTAAGGAAATGGTGAAGTCAAATTCTTGAATAGGGCATAATACAGTTAGTTTAGGAGGGAACACATCCGCAAATTCAGAGAGGATTGGGTGATTTTCCAAGTTTGGGTTATGGTTGGTGTCAATAGCTTCTACAATATAGATTCTTCATCCTTTCCTTATACACTTCTTTACCTTGGCTGCTGCAATGAGGCGTAGGGAAACATCGCATTTAATCCCTTCAATAATTGCTGGTTTGTCAAGGTCATCGATGCAAAAGACCTTCTTCTCATAGCAATCCACCCAGGCTCGGTGAGATTCCATCCATGCCACTATTATGTCATAATCCCCTAGGGCAATGATATATAAACTCATCTTAGTACAGACGTTCCCTATCTTAACTATATAGTTCTTTACCAAAATCCCTACTGACTGTTTTCGTCCTGAAGCCATCTCTACCTAGTCAAAATCAGTTTGATCTTGGGCTACTGACCCACATTTTTGTAGTGCGGAAGGAGAAATGAATCTATCAGTAGCCCTAGGGTCTATGATAATAGTAAATGGAATGTTTTTTATCATGCCTGGAGACTCCATCAGTGTAGTTGGGTGCTCTACTTGGTGATGGTTGACCGCAACATGAATTTGTTGTCGACCCTATGACTGACCTCCTTGAGTTCCTGCCCTGTTTTGTCCTTCCATTTCTAGTATTTTTAGGAAATCTCGTTTGTAATGGGGACCCTGAAATTCAAAACATTTAATTCCTACCAGAGCTACATAGTCTGAGCTTCCTTGACCACCTCGACCTCTGCCTCGGTTTCTTCCTTGACCTTTCCGTGGGTCGAATATTCCCCTCTACCACGAAGGGCTTCTGAAGGGGTGGTGGTGGCTGAAATAATTTCCACCTTGGCCACCCCAGAGTGACCTCCTCGATAGTTGAATCTTCTACCCCCAACCTGCCTTGCACTATAAGGTACAATTCTTTCCCTGGGTGCATGTTCCTGAGCTTTTTTTCCCATTTCAATCTTCTTCTTTATCTTCCTAGCTATGCTATAGGTATGAGCTATGGTAGTGGGTTTCCACATGGCTACTTCCATACAAATCTCCAAGTACAACCCATGTAGGAATCTTTCGTCTTACTTGCTATCGTCCGCCATGTAGTCAATGTGGTTCACTAGAGAGTAGAATTATGCTTCATATTCTTCTATGGATCTCCCCCTCTGTTGCACCGCATGGAAAGCTTCCCTTTGTTGGTGCTTATACTCATCGGACATGAAACATGTCGTAAAGGCTTCTTCAAAGACCTCCCAAGTGGCTTTTGATGGCTCTATGTGAAGTTTACTCTTCTCATTCACCCACCATAATAACGCATCCTCCTTTAGAAGGCTCATAGCTATCCGTGCCTTCTCATAAGTGGTATAATCCTTAAAGCTAAGGGCTCGTTTAACTCCGATTAACCAGGATTATATTGCTTTCCCTTCCTGGGTTCCCGTAAACTCTGGAAAATTAGATTTGTGAATTTCCTTCATGATATCAAGTGGTGCCTTTCCTTGTTTCAAGGAAGATGGTCGATCATGGTCTTGTTTCTGTTTCTGCTCAAGTTCCCTAAGTTGGCTTTTGTCCAGGTTTTGACCCATATTCTAATTTTGACTTTGACCTGCTACCCATTCTTTGAGCATACTAGATACTTCACCCAACGAGCGTAAAATATCTTTCTCTACTGGAGTACCAGCCTCAGGCAGGGCAGGTTCCTGCCTTCTTTGTTTTGGAGCCATGAGTTACTGCAATTCAAGGCAGGGAGGGCCATTAGAACTTGCGTATTATGTCTGTCATCCATTTATCTCCTACAAATTTTCTCAATTTGTGCTAGCCTAACATTATTAATATATAAATGTTAGAATACCAAACATATCACAGATTATTTCTAGTAATAATTGCCAATTATTTTCTAAGATTACTTACACATTATGCGAAATACCTTTAATTTGTGTTCACTCTCATGAGGACATATAAGGCATCTAGACAATGCGATCATAATCTAATCATTATTTTCTATAATGAATTATTTTTTAGAACTTGACTTTCTATCATGTCTTAGGCTCATGTCTGCTTTTAGGTTCATTACCAAACGTGCTATGGCTAGAGAAAACTAAAGTTATTTTTGAGATCAAAATATGAAATGGAAGTCGATCTAAATGACTACTAACATGATCTATTTAATATGGTAATTTTAGCTAATTACTAAATTCTTTTAAATTTTAATACCAAAATGAATTTGTCCAAAATAATATAGTGCTTTTATCTATATTCACTTTAATTATTTATTTTCATTTGTTCACAACTTCATGGAACATATAAAGTGATATTAAGAATTATTGTTAGCCTTAAACAATAAGAATTAGTGCATTTAATTAAAATAGATATAACTTTCAAATATTATTAATAATTATTTGAGTTTGATCATCATAATAAAACATGGATGTAGCTCTAATTTAAAATTATAAATATTTAACCCTTAATGAATTATCATAATAATTAATGCAATTACATTAAAATAATATTTTCTTATATTTATTGGTAAAATGTGTCCACATTAAATAATCAACACCTAACAAAAAAAAAATGATATTATATTATTTATTTGAAGAACAAATTCAAATGTAAACAAAAATGCCATAACACTGGAAGTCACCATGCAAATCCATGCCGATCAAATGAGTAATGAGCTCGAGCAGAGAATACATTAGAAAAGTTAAGGTAGTGGAGGACGTCCACGAGGGCACCGAGAGAGACTTCTAAGTGGCACGTTTCAAGTCTAGCAGATAATACACACATTGTTAAGTGGGATCATTGATAATGTTATTGTACTGAGTGAAACGAGGTGCTCTACAATTTAGTATGGGGGAGATCCTGGTTTGTCCATGTTTATCCTGTTTGTCCATATTTATCCTTATAGTCGGCTATAATAAATAAAGTTTGTCTTTAACATAATAATAATAAAAATTTAATATTATGTGGCGATTAATAAAAGGACGTTTTGGTTTGAATTAAATCCTAGACTATATAATACATGGACGTGTATTTTCCTTTGAATTAAATCCTAGGCTATAAACATTTGTCTTTATTATTGTCGGCCATTAATTAAAAAGTAAAATGTAAAATGTAATGGAAAGTATTTAATGAAAAGTAAAAAAGTAAAATGTAATGAAAAGTAAAAAAGTAAAATGTAATGAAAAGTAAAAAAGTAAAATACAAGTAAAATGTAAAATGTAATGGAAAGTATTTAATGAAAAGTAAAAAAGTAAAATGTAATGAAAAGTAAAAAAGTAAAATGTATTGTCGGCCATTAATTGAAATGTAAAAAAAAAGTAAAATTGTGGAAAGTATTTAAAAAAAATCCATGTCGACTCATAAAATAAAATATTATTAAAAGTAATTAAAAAATAGATGTTTGTTTATAAAATAAAAAATTAAAACTTAAACCCGGATCAATCAAGAAAGATTAAATTTCTTGAGTTTAAATTTAAAAAAAGAAATACATTTCAAAAAATCGGATCCCTCTCGGTACTTAATAGATATAGACTTAAGATGGATCTATACTGGTCTCTTTACCATACCATGATCTCTGCCAAGTGAAACCATTACTAACGTTATCTCTTTACCATACCATGATCTATGCTCTTTACCATACCATGATCTATGCAAGCCCGCTAGCGGTTGGGTTGCTTACAAATTTTATAGGATACTTACTACTAACTGAGCTCCCTTTACACCTATATTTCAATATAACTTTCCTCTTAGAAAGCGTCGAGGCATCCGAGGCCATCGAATGACACATTGTTTATGGATAAATATGGTAAATGAAAATGACATCACTATGTTCATTTCCCACGACCCATCGGCATAAGGTTTTCATATAGACGACGAATGAAATTGCCACTATTTATCGTGAGCACCTAAAGTTGAATGATTTAGGAAAATCAAATGGTTTATTAATTGGGGAGACGTGAAAATAGCAGGTTCTTTTTCACAAACCAAAATAGAAAGTAAAATAAAGCTAAGAAAAAGGCCAAAAGAAAGCTACAATCGCATCAGGAGCTCTAAGGCTTTTCATCTTTGCAAATAATTTTGCATTACAAGTCGTCATAGTAAAACATGGAGGAGATTTTCACGAAGATGAAGGCCATATGTCTGAGGTGTAAATCGTGGGAATATTGTAGGTTTAGGTTTTTGAATAACAAGAGACGCTGCAAGAAGTTGAAGCCTAGATATATCGGTAGAAAGAAGGTGAAACAAATATTTCACTCTCAGAGGAAATCTCTATAACACTTCCTCAATCTCACATCCAAAATCTTGAATTCCGCCTAATAGGTGCGCAAGCAACTTTGCTGCTGCTTCTCCTCTTTACATGAGTTCACCTGATCATGAGTATGGTGCTGGACATTCTCCAGATAGTTGCTGGATGGTAAGAACAGATATGGCAGTAACACATGTTCCTGGAAGGAATTTATGTAGTCGTACTTTTGTGAATCCATGCTGCAAAATCAATTCAGGAAGCAATGAATGCCAGGGAATGTGGTCGGCGCATGATGGTCGATGGTTAGATATTTATGACGCAAGTTGTTTTCGTCCTTATGATAGTCAGTCAGTAGCTGATCTCGTTCCTTGTGCATTTTTGGATAATTTTAGTGAATTTGTGATGGCCCCAAATCTAGGGTTTAGCCACTATGTGAATGATATTCCACCGTTAAATAATGTTGAGCCAGTGGAGCCTTTAGAGAGATCTCAGGAAAGGGATTTGGACAATGGTTTGTTGCTGTCAGAATACTTTGCAGAAAATGCTGTGAATCGAATATGATCAGTAGTTGGAGGAGAAGAAAAACAAGAAGAGGATAATGTAGAACACACACATCAGGCATATGGTAGTGCAGTCGACAACGAACGTTGCAGACTTGCAAGAGAACATTGGAAAGATAGCAGAGTTTGGACAAAATGTTGAAACACATAGTAAAGGTCATGACAAATGGACACATAGCATGCTATCATAATGTTAAGCCTGTGGAGTTGATAAGAAAATAATTATAAGAAAATAAGAAGTGCCAGATGATGATACAGTGAAACGGTCCACCAAACCACACGCAGGAATAACCACAGTCAATGAAAAACGCATATTCGACGGGAAACTGGCAACGTAGAAGAAAAACGCTAATGGAAGAATTGCAGCATATGCGTTAGAGGGAACAACCATGAATTTCATTAGACGCGTTAATGGGATGAATATGTGTTTTCAATTTAAAAAGTTGTGCGCAGGGTTAATGGGAAGCATATGCGTTACTGGGAATAATATGCGTTATAGGGAACAACCGTTACACCAGCAGTGGGATGTTCACTCACTAAGCAGGAACTCATGGCACATGATGTACACGCAGGCTCGTTCTTCACTAACCCTAACCAGAAAAAAGGCCATGACCCAAATGCTCCAAAGATACCAATGTTTCTATACTTGGCAGCCCAAGCAGTCCACGCAAATGCTCTTTCTCCAGGCATGCACTAAACCCAGGAGAATAACCCTTATCCTCGCGAACCAACAAGCACAGTCAGAGCATGATGAAGCTATTTTTCATGAACTCATGAGAAAGCTATATCTTTGTGGAGAAGAAAGCTAAAAACCATTTTAACCATATCCATATATCCAAATACACACTAACTTGATCGCTTTTCAAAAACATTTAACCAGATCAGAAATACACAATTCTGAAGTTCTTACAACTCAAAAATTGTATACACATTTCTAAAAAAGAATAGCCATCGTAGAACGAATCTATTCACTTCTCTGTTTTTTTTTCAAATTCATTATAATGCGATTAGCTGAAGTTTTGCATGCATATACTGACTTCTATATACCTCAAATGTAGAAATAGCCACACAACCGAGGAATACCAAGATTTGTAGATAGTGGTGCCATAATGAACATTGGTGGAGGGAAACTAGCTGGCATGAACTGACGTCAGGATATCACAAAGACAACTTGTGGAGTTTAGGGTTTAAGTCACATAAGTGAACGAGAAGGAACGCTCTAGGTAAACGAGGCATTCATGTGAATAAAACCTAAACAAGGCATTCAATCAGAATTTTTTTTTTGTCGAAAAATATTTGGTGGAGACACAAAAATAGAGATTCAGAAAGTCTCTATTCATGAAAAACATTAAAGTCTTGCATAATTATTTAAAAACTCGTTTATTCATTTAAAACATCTAAATTACGGTAGTCAAAAGTCATGAAAACCCATAATCCTAATTTTATTGGATTCATATTGTAACATATATCATTTTTATTTGAATCTACCAATACTATATTCGGAGGGATCAATAGATATAACCAAGGATGTAAATCAATAACATATTCCCTTTGCATTCTCATTTACGCAACATGTCTAACTCTATATTTTGTGTGCAAATAGGGCGTAGTAGGATCTACGCCACTGGATTTTAAATGACAGACCTATCCTTCAATAAATTCATGTAGGCCAGAACAAATTTAAAATCTACGCATCAATACTCCAAGAATTTCATGCAAACTGAAATACATATGTAAAACTGCATTGAGGATATGCATTGCCGACTACTTTTCCATTGACAATTTCCTAATTAACTAGTAGAAATTAAGAAATGCATAACTAAAATGGTTAACACACAGCTGAGAAGAAGGATGATTTGGATTTAGAATTATTGGATTTACCGAATGCTTTGGATCTATTTTACAACTTTGTAAGTTTCTTATATGCAGATTATAATCCACGATCTACTCCACAGCAAGAATTTTCCTATGCATCGACTCTATTTTTTTTTTAAGATCTATCTTTCAGACTTTAAGGAACAATCATAACCAATCTTCATTCAGGAACTATAATTCAACTAAAAATTTCATATATAAATAAACCATATTGGAGATCTAACATTTCGAGAATATATGTATGTAAATATTTAAGCAAAACAATTTCTTTTGAATCCACGACAAATCTACACCAAATGAACCAAGCCCAAGCCCAAGCATTTGAGCCAAATATATGATACCAAATGTAATGGGCTCAAACTCATAAAAACCAGTAAACAACAAAAGAAACAACATGCAAGGAGATCTAAATACAAACAATGGATCCATGAATAGTTAAAAAATATTTGGTAAAAATTTAAAGAGCTTTATCTGATTAGATGACCTGGTAGTTACCTTGACAGCTCCAATGCCTGAAACTGAAGGTGGAGGGACGAATATCCATCCAACCAACCCCCAGCCAATGGCTAAGGTCCCCGAGCCCCCAACAATTAACCCTATGCTAGAGCTTGCTTGCTTCCCTCTTTCTGTCAGCCTCTTTCTTCTTTCTTTTTCTCCTCCAAGCTCCCCTTCCAAAATTCCAAAAAGACCAAAAGATCCTTCTCTCTTCTTCTCCTCCTCCTTTTATCTCCACTCCCTCCCTTTTTCTTAATTTCTTTTAATGCAATTTGTTTTCCTTCGTTTTTATTTCATATTCCTTTTTATTATTTGCCCCCCCCCCCTTTTTTTTCATTTCATGATAAATATTCCACAAATATGCATACATGAGGGTTGTTACATCTTTCCTATCTAGTACACCGCAAAGTCAGGGGACCAGTTCTACACCTTACTTGACCCCAACAACTGGAGGGAAACCTTCAGCTACTATTAACTTCATAGCTAGAGCACCACCTCCACCTCAAACTTCGAGTGGAATTTATCCTCTAGTTAGTAGTCAACAGATGAGTATGGGTCAAACTGCAATTAGTGGTCAACATATGCTTACTGGGAACACTCCAATAAGTGGACAATTTTCAACTAGAGGGAAGCCCCTAGTTGGTGGACCAAAAGGGGAATCCTCCAGTTAGGGGACACAACGTGAGTGGAGGTTATCCTTCACACATGAACCACAATATGGTTGGTAGTTCACTCCCAACCATGAGAGAATCTACGTGGGAACATAAAATGGGGGGACCATCCACTTGGACCCAAACCCCATGGGGGCATACCTATCCGAGTAATCATAATGTTGCTATAGGTCAAAACTATCTAGGAAACCTTTTTCCTGGATTATCCTATCTCAGAAACATGAACACCCCATGGGGGAATCATAATGTCTCACCGTCTGGACCTCTAGCCAGTGGACCACCCCCACCACCTATCCTGCCTCCCCCCCCCACCTGTCCCACCACCACCACCTCCACCTGGAGAACCCCCGTATTCTGGCGGTGGACCTCCTTAATCCAGAGAATGACTTCCTTCAGGTCCACCTCCCAAACTAGGAGGCCCACCTCCATATGGCCAACCCCCTATGGGAGGACCTTACGATCAATCCATCCATTGTCCTACTAGTATATAGATTTCTTATCAATATTACCAGTATCCACATCCAAACCGACAATTACCATTCCCGGATACACTCGATTTACCACATCTGTCACATTTGACTAACGATCCCATTAAACATGGTATAAAATGGCCAACTATTCCTGTGAAGTTACCATCGGATATTCCGAATTTTGATGGCATGTAGTGTCCCTTTTTATAAAATTGGAAAAATTAGGAAAAATTGCAAATTTTGGCCAATTCGACCCTTAGAATAATGATGACTCAAATGCTTCCAAATTGGGTCTGAAGTTGTTTGAAAGGTATTAAGACATAAAAATGAAACTTATGTATTCTTTGACACTCGCAAAATACTTCTGCAACATTCATTTACAATCAGGATAAATTAGGGAATTTTACTAGTAATTTCGATGTTCAAACCCCCAAGGGTATAGGACACTAATGGCTTAAAAAATGCAGTACTACCCTCCCAAATTTCAGAAAAGAGACATGGAATAGTTATAGGACTTCAATGGTATCCGAAAAGCATCATTAATCAGTTCTTAAATGTTGATGCAACTCCCATAAATCAGATATTTGTAAACATGTTTTCACATAGGGGGAAATGATAGAAAAACTCCAAAACTTGCTATGAATTTTGAGATAATTGTTCCAATGACTTGTATAATGTGTATGAAACTTATTCAATACACTAATGGCTCTCCATACAACAAAAAAATCATAGAGTTTGACTGAAACAAATCTAAACTCAATAACTTCAAGCTCTCACAACAAGATATAGGGGAAAATGACAACATTCTAATATAGTTTTTTCCTTTTTACATAGTTTCAGTTGGATTTTCGACCTGAGGTTATTCTGAGCATCAAATACATAGTAAATACATAATATTATAAATAATGGTCCCCCAATATCTCCCCCAAAGAGATAATCATCTCACCAAGTAAGCCCTTCCTCCAAGAGCCAAAATATGAAGAGAAATGTGAAGAAGAGAAGATCACGATCATAGTTGTAGCTTCAAACTGCAACAAATGACTCCATTGTAACTATAAATGAAAGGTATGAATGGCCTCCCCAATTTCCAATTAGGATGGGAATCTTGCACCTTCAAAATTGGTACTAAGGCAAGTAGAGTAAACACTCCATTAGCATGGACAAGCTATACTCTCCAATTTTCAAAATGAGAAATGATCAAAAATACCATCTCCTTATTTTTTCTTGTCTTTTAAAAACTTCCCAAGTCCTCCATGGTTCGAATTCCTTCCAAAATATTCATGCCAACTTGAGTTGGGAAGAGATTCCAATGTATGCCACTTGTCCAACAATTCCTAGTCTCCATCTTCCCTCAATTCGAATGGGGAAACTTCTCGGCTTCCATATCTCCCTTGTGCGCCCTCTTGGAGGCTATTTTTATCCTTGACATGTCATATTGGTCAAATGTCAGCAATCATGTCTGATCCTTGTCGTAAGTGTCATAGCAGCTTCATCATTGTTGTCATAGAAGCTAGGGAATCTAGCCTAAGTGTCTCAATATCTCTATGATGCATCTTCCTCTTCCATGGGAGTTACTCTTCCACTCCAATTCAACCTTCATTGAGTCATGCCAAGTATAATGACCTTACAACTCCCCCAAGAACATTATACTCCACCTTGAATTCGAATGGGTGAGAATAGGATGCCATGTGGCATGAGGAATCTTGCTTTGTGTGGGTCCCACACCACCAATGTGCCTTCATGAACAAGTGCCACCTTATTTTTCTATTGTAAATATTTATTTATCCCTTTTAATACATTTATGTCAAGTTAATTTCCATTTGGGGTTTATTAGCTCCCTTATTCCAAATCCAAATGTTTCCACCCCAACCTAGGGAACTAGTAGATTGGTGGAATTTTCCCTTCTAGTGCTTTATTTGGATGGGGACATTACAGTCCTCCCCATCCCATATTGCTTTCCCTCGAGAAATTCTAAATTAGGATGCTTCAAAAAATTTTCGTCTTCCCATGTGGCATCCTCACCTGGCAAATCTTTCCATTGCACCAAATATCCTCTTATGGTTCTGCTACTCAATTTCCTTTCCCTTGTCTTCAAATTTTTTTATTTTTTTATTTTTTATTTATTATTATTTTTTTTTCAGGAATAAGTATGAGTTTTCCTTCATCATCTAATGGAGGGAGTGTTTCTTAAATATAAATTTTCTGACCAATAGCCTTCTTAAAGCATGAGACATGAAATACATTGTGGATTTTTCTACCTTCCGGAAGTTCTAACTCATATGCTACCTCCCCAACTTTTCGAACTATCTTGTATGGACCATAATACCTTGGTTTGATATTTTCTAATCTGGCTACTCAATTTCCTTTCCCTTGTCTTCAAATTTTATTTTTATTTTTATTTTTATTTTTATTTTTTATTTTTATTTTTATTCTGGAATAAGTATGAGTTGTCCTTCATCATCTAATGGAGGGAGTGTTTCTTAAATATAAATTTTCTGACCAATAGCCTTCTTAAAGCATGAGACATGAAATACATTGTGGATTTTTCTACCTTCCGGAAGTTCTAACTCATATGCTACCTCCCCAACTTTTCGAACTATCTTGTATGGACCATAATACCTTGGTTTGATATTTTCTGATCCTTTCTATTTCAAGGAGGTTTGTTTATATGGATGCATCCTCAAATAAACCAAATCATTCACTTGAAAATTTCTTTCCTCCCTATGTTGATCCACATACTGTTTTTGTTGATTTTGGGCTACTTGCAAATTGTCTTTTAGAAGCTTCAAAATCTCTTGACTTTCCTCCACCCAATCCTTAGATTTTGGGGTTCTACTATCACCAAATATGCGCTCAACAAATGTGAGTGCTTAATAACCATAAATTTATTTGAAAGGAGACATGCCAATGGACAGATGGAAACTAGTATAGTAGCAAAACTCACCCAAGTGTACCCATTTAACCCATGCTTTCTCCCGCTCACCAACATAGATCCTCAAGTACCCCTCCAACCATTGGTTCACTCTTTTTGTTTGGACATCAGTTTGACGATTATAGCTTTTCCTTGGAGTCAATTGAGTGCCCACCAACTTGAAAAGTTCTTTCCAAAAGGCACTCATAAATCTTCTATCTCTATCACTCACAGTGTTCTTGGGAAGTCCATGCAATTTGAACATTTATTTAAAGAATAGATCAACCACCTGTGCAATAGTAAAATATGATGTAACAAAAAATAAATGATCAAATTTGGTGAGTCTATCCACCACAACATAAATACAATCCTTACCCAAAGCTTTGGGAAAACCTGTGATGAAATCCATTGAGATACTTTCCCATTTTTGTTTTGGAATGCGAAATGGTTGTAACAGAACAACATGATGTGTGTGTTCAACTTTGTTTTTCTGACATATCTTGCATTCATTCACATAATTTAGAACATCTTCCTTCATCCCTTTCCAAGAGAACCTTTTCCTAAGTTTCCTATATGTTTTGAAGAAACCAGGATGGCCTACTAAAGGAGAATCATGAGCTTCCTTCAAAATCTTGTGCTTTAGATTCGAACCATAAAACAAGTCTACTATGTCCTTATAGTATATTAGGCCATTAAAAATATTTTATCTATCATCTCCTTTGACCCCATCTAACACATCACAATCAAAACTATTAGCATACTCAACTATTAGCATATCTTTCCAATCTTTCGAAATGTCCATAAGGGAAAATGAAGGTCTCCTAGATAATGCATATGATACAATATTATTCTTCCCTTTTACATATTCAATGTCAAAATTAAAATCTTGGACCTTACTTACCCACTTTTGTTTCCTTTCATTGACATCCTTTTGTGTGAGAAAATGCTTTAAATTGTTCTGATCTGTTTTGACCACAAACTTGTTCCCCACCAGATCTTGTCTAAACTTGGCCAAGGCATGCATGATGGATAACATTTATTTTTCATATATGGAGTAGAGCTTCTCATGTGGATGCAATTTTATGCTCTCAAAAGCTATGGGGTGTTGATTTTTTTTTAGGACCTCCCCTATTCCTTCTCCCGATGCGTCACATTCCAAAACAAAAGGTTTAGAAAAATTTGGTAATGCAAGTAATGGATAGCTACTCATTACCTTTTTCATTCTTTGGAAATCCTTTTCAGCTTTTTCATCCCATTTTAAATCATCCTTCTTGGTCAAATCAGTAAGTGGAGCAGTTAATTTGGAGAACCCCTTCACAAACTTCCTATAGTAAGTGCATATTCCAATGAAGAGTCTCAATTCTGTGATGTTTTTGGGTGATGGCCATTCAAGAATAACATTTATTTTCTCCATATGCACCTTTAATCCATCTTTCCAAATGATATTCCCAAGATACAAAACTTCCTTCAACCCAAATTCACACTTGGACAAATTAGCAAACAAAGATTGTTCATGCAATATTTTCAATACAACTTCTAAATGGTGCAAATGTTCCTCCCATGTCTTACTATAAATCAAAGTATCATCAAACAAAACCAAAAAAAAATTATATAACTGCTTGCCAAATAATTTTTTAATGCATGATTGGAATGTGGCTGGAGCATTGGTCAAACCAAAAGGCATGACAAGAAATTCGAAATGGCCATAGTGACATCTGAAAGCGGTTTTCTGCACATCCTCCTACTTCATTCGAATATGATGGTAAACAGATCTGAGATCAATTTTGGAGAATAATTTTTCTCCAAATATATCATCCATGATCTCATATATTCTAGGGATGTGATATCTATTCTTAATTTTCTTCTTGTTTAGAGCTCTAAAATCAATGCACATCCTTAAAGTTCCATCCTTTTTCTTCACCAAAAAAACTGAAGAATCATAGGGACTAGAGCTTTGTCTAATGAGTCCCAATTCCAATATCTCTTGAATATCCTTATCAATCTCATCTCTGAACCTTTTTGGGTGTCTATATGGTGTTATTTGGATGGGTGAAGCACCCACCTCCAAAACAATGGTGTGCTCAACTCCTCTGTCAGGTGGCCTTCCAGGAGGAAGGTCTCCAAAAACCCTTTCATATTTTTGTAGTGGTTTCTTTATCTCCCTTGGATGTTCTGCAATATTTATATTTGTCTTGGGGGAAGTGATGAAACATTCAGTATCCCATTCAATATCCCCATTCCTCAATATGGACCTCATACTGTGGGAAGACACCACTTGTTTTGGAAAGGTGTGCATTCCTCTCACCACCTTTTGTTTTCCTTCTGAATCTTTGAATTTCATTTCAGGTATTTTTTCTATATGTTACCCTATAGAATATAACAATTTCACTCCCAATACCATATTAGTATCGGCAACATCAACCACATAAAAGCTATCAGAAAATGTGTAATTACCTATGGTGAGTTGTAGCTTTGGAATCCATGTTTTGCACTCCATAGTATTGTGACCTGGAAAGATGAATGTGAACCCATCAAATGGTTCAATAGGTAATATTATCCTTTCCATCATGGCTTCATTAATGAATTTATGATTTTCTCCTCCATCTACCAAGATCGAAACTCTTTTCCCTTATACCATTCCTTTGCATCGAATGGTGTGAAAATGAGGCACTCTTGATAGTACTGCCATTATTGCTTTGTCAGGTGATGGATGATCTTTTTTTTTGTGTCATATACCTCTTCTTGGTATGAAATATGTTCTTCTTCCTCCATGTCCCCTTCACCTTCATCATCATCAGAAAATATTTCAATGCATTACGCTCTCCCCTAGCACATTTATGCCCTGGTACCCATGGTTGGAAGCATGTGTAACATAGTCTCTTTCTTCTGAGTTTTTCCTTGCTTGGTCCCTATTTCTTGTCCTTTCCAAATTAATATTTTTTCCATGTCTTCTTGACAAATATGAACTTGGAAGTAAAGTCGGGCTTAGGAGGAAACCTTGTCTCAGGTAGCACATTTTGCAGATTTCTTGCCAAGTTCATAGCATCTTTCAATGAACTAGGTTTGTGGGCTTTAACTAAACCCTTAAAAGGTTCAACAAAACCTTCAGTAAAGAGAAATACTAATATTACCATAGTTATATCAACCACCTTGACTGATATGTTCTGAAATTCCAACATGTCCTCATCAGGGGTTCCAATTTGCTTCAACTATGCTAGTTTCTTGAAAGGCATTTCATGGTCTTTTTGCTCAAATATTTCCAACACCCTGTTAACAAATTATTCATATGTTGTAACCTGATCATGCCCCAAAGTTTTAATTCCATGGAACCACCAATCATTGTCTTCTCCCTTAATATGCAAAATATTCATTTTTAGAGCATCCTCTTCAACCATTGGATTCAGTTGAAAATACACATCTAACTTTTTTATCCAAGTATTTGTAGAACTTTGAGATGAGCCATCAAAGGTAGGAAGGGGAATGTTACCTATGGAATAATTCAATTCTTTATTTTGTAAACGAGTTCTATTACCCGCTCTCATTTTGAGCTTGTTTGAGATAGTAAAGAATTGATCAAATGGTAACATCCTTCTACAATCTTCACTCAATTGCTGCCATTCTGATAGAAATTCATTCATGCCATATTGGGTGTTAGGATATTCTTTGGGATCAATAAAATTAGGTGTGGTATATCTTATTGAGATCTGAAATTCATTGGGTCGATTATGAGGTCCTGTCCTTGAGAAAATGCTTCCACCAAATGCCTTCTTTTCCTCACTAGGGGAACTAGTGATGCCTCTTGTTTCCAATTTGCTACCAATTTGACTAGCCATCAATTCGAACACTTGCATTATATGCCTTTTCATGTCTTCAAAAAATGGTTTCATGAATTTCCTAAACTCCTCTTTCTCGTCCAAATCTGAAGTTCCTTTCTCATCCTTAGTCATGGTTACAAAAGAATGCACTTCTTCTCCTGCTTCTTCCCTTTCACCAACAATAATTTCAGTTTCAGTTCCTAAGGGTGGGATATGATTTATATGAATTATTGTCCTCATTAATGGTATTACAAATCAGGTTCAAAGACCATGCTCTGATACCACTTGTAGTTTCCCTTTTTATAAAATTGGAAAAATTGGGAAAAATTGCAAATTTTGGCCAATTCGACCCTTAGACTAGTGATGACTCAAATGCTTCCAAATGGCTCCAAATGATTCCAAATTGGGTATGAAGGTGTTTTAAAGGTATTAATACATAAAAAATAATCTTATGGATTCTTGGACACTTGCAAAATACTTCTCCAACGTTCATTTACAATCAGGAGAAATTAGGGAATTTTACTAGTAATTTAGAGGTTCAAACCCCCACGGATAGAGGACACTAATGGCTTCCCAAATGCAATACGAACCTACAAAATTTAAGAACAGAGGCATGGAATAGTTATAGGACTTAAATGGTCTCCCAAATGAATCATTAATCAGTTCCTAAAGGTTGCTAAAATTCCCATAAATCAGAGATTTGTAAACATGTTTTCACATAGGGGGAAATGATAGAAAAACTGCACAACTTGCTATGAATTTTTAGATAATTGTTCCAATGACTTGTATAATGTGTATGAAACTTCTTCAGTACATTAATGTATTTCTGTACATCAATAAAATCATATATTTTGACTGAAACAAATCGAAACTAAGTAACTTCAAGCTTTGACAACAAGATATAGGGGAAAATGGCACCATTCATACATAGTTTGGCATTTTTACATAGTTTCACTTGGATTTTCGACCTGAGGTTATTCTGAGAATAAAATATAGAGTAAATAAATCATATTAAAAATAAATGGGGCCCTAATATCTCCCCCAAATAGATCATCATCTCACCAAGTGCGCCCTTCCTCCAAGAGACAAAATATGAAGAGAAATGTGAGAGAGATGTGGGAGCAAGTTGAAGAAGAGAAGATCACGATCAGACTTGTAGCTTAAAATTGCAAAAAATGACTCCATTGTATCTCCAAATTAAAGGTATGAATGGCCTCTCCAATTTCCAATTAGGATGGGAATCTTGCACCCTCGAAATTGGTACTAAGGCAAGTAGAGTAAACACTCCATTAGCATGGACAAGCTATGCTCTCCAATTTTCAAAATGAGAAATGATAAAAAATACCATCTCCTTATTTTTTCCTGTCTTTTATAAACTTCCCAATTCGTGCATGTTTCGAATTCCTTCCAAAATATTCATGCCAACTCGAGTTGGGAAGAGATTCCAATGTATGCCACTTGTCCAACAATTCCTGGTCTCCATCTTCCCTCAATTCGAATGGGGAAACTTCTTGGCTTCCATATCTACCTTGTGCGCCCTCTTGGAGGCTATTTTTACCCCTGACATGTCATATTGGTCAAATTTCAGCAATCAGGTCTGATCGTTGTCATAAGTGTCATAGCAGCTTCATCATTGTTGTCATAGAAGCTAGGGAATCTAGCCCAAGTGTCTCAATATCTCTATGATGCATCTTCCTCTTCCATGGGAGTTGCTCTTCCACTCCAATTCGATCTTCATTGATTCATGCCAAGTATAATGACCTTACAACTCCCCCAAGAACATTATACTCCACTTTGAATTCGAATGCGTGAGAATAGGATGCCATGTGGCATGAGGAATCTTGCTTTGTGTGGGTCCCACACCACCAATGTGCCTTCATGAACAAGTGCCACCTTATTTTGCTATTGTAAATATTTATTTATCCCCTTTTAATACATTTATGTCAAGATAATTTCCATTTGGGGTTTATTAGCTCCCTTATTCCAAATCCAAATGTTTCCACCCCAACCTAGGGTACTAGTAGATTGGTGGAGTTTTCCCTTCTAGTGCTTTATTTGGATGGGGACATTATAGTCCTCCCCACCCAATATTGCTTTCCCTCGAGAAATTCTAAATTAGGATGCTTCAAAAAATTTTCATCTTCCCATGTGGCATCCTCACTTGGAAAATCTTTCCATTGCACCAAATATCTTCTTATGGTTCTGCTACAAAATTTCCTTTCCCTTGTCTTTAAATTTTTTTATGGAATAAGTATGAGTTGTCCTTCATCATCTAATGGAGGGAGTGTTTCTTAAATATAAATTTTTTGACCAATAGCCTTCTTAAAGCATGAGACATTAAATACATTGTGGATTTTTCTACCTTCTGGAAGTTCTAACTCATATGCTACCTCCCCAACTTTTCGAACTATCTTGTATGGACCATAATACCTTGGTTTGATATTTTCTGATCCTTTCTATTTCAAGGAGGTTTGTTTATATGGCTGCATCCTCAAATAAACCAAATCATTCACTTGAAAATTTCTTTCTTCCCTATGTTGATCCACATACTGTTTTTGTTGATTTTGGGCTTCTTGCAAATTGTCTTTTAGAAGCTTCAAAATCTCTTGACTTTCCTCCACCCAATCCTTAGCTTTTGGGGTTCTACTATCACCAAATATGTTCTCAACAAATGTTAGTGCTTAATAACCATAAATTTATTTGAAAGGAGACATGCCAATGGACAGATGGAAAGTAGTATAGTAGCAAAACTCACCCTAGTGTAGCCATTTAACCTATTCTTTCTCCTGCTCACCAACATAGATCCTCAAGTACCCCTCCAACCACTGGTTCACTCTTTTTGTTTGGCCATCAGTTTGAGGATTATAGCTTTTTGTTGGAGTCAATTGAGTGCCCACCAACTTGAAAAGTTCTTTCCAAAAGGCACTCATAAATCTGCTATCTCTATCACTCACAGTGTTCTTGGGAAGTCCATGCAATCTGAACATTTATTTAAAGAATAGATCAGCCACCTGTGCAATAGTAAAATATGATGTGACAAAAAATAAATGATCAAATTTGGTGAGTCTATTAACCACAACATAAATACAATCCTTACCCAAAGCTTTGGTAAAAATTGTGATGAAATCCATTGAGATACTTCCCCATTTTTGTTCTGGAATCCAAAATGGTTGTAACATACCAACAGGATGTGTGTGTTCAACTTTGTTTTGCTGACATATCTTGCATTCATTCACATAATTTAGAACATCTTCCTTCATCCCTTTCCAAGAGAACCTTTTCCTTAGTTTCCTATATGTTTTGAAGAAACCAGGATGGCCTACTAAAGGAGAATCATGAGCTTCCTTCAAAATCTCGTGCTTTATATTCGAACCATGAAACAAGTATATTCTATCCTTATAGTATATTAGGCCATTCAAAATCTTTTATCTATCATCTCCTTTGACCCCATCTAACACATCACAATCAAAACTATCTTTGGCATACTCAACTATTAGAATATCTTTCCAATCTTTCGAAATGTCCATAAGGGAAAATGAAGGTCCCCTAGATAATGCATATGATACCATATTATTCTTCCCTTTTACATATTCAATGTAAAAATTAAAATCTTGGACCTTACTTACCCACTTTTGTTTCCTTTCATTAAGATCCTCTTGTGTGAGAAAATGCTTTAAATTGTTATGATCTGTTTTGACCACAAACTTGTTCCCCAACAGATATTGTCTAAACTTGGCCAAGGCACGCATGATGGATAACATTTATTTTTCATAAATGGAGTAGATATTCTCATGTGGATGCAATTTTATGCTCTCAAAATCTATGGGGTGTTGATTTTTCTTTAGGACCTCCCCTATTCCTTCTCCCGATGCATCACGTTCCAAAACAAAAGGTTTAGAAAAATTTGGTAATGCAAGTAATGGATAGCTACTCATTACCTTTTTCATTCTTTGGAAATCCTTTTCAGCCTCTTCATCCCATTTTAAATCATCCTTCTTGGTCAAATCAGTAAGTGGAGCAGTTAATTTGGAGAACCCCTTCACAAACTTCCTATAGTAAGTGCATATTCCAATGAAGCCTCTCAATTCTGTGATGTTTTTGGGTGATGGCCATTCAAGAATAACATTTATTTTCTCCATATCCACCTTTACTCCATATTTCCAAATGATATTCCCAAGATACAAAACTTCCTTCAACCCAAATTCACACTTGGACAACTTAGCAAACAAAGATTGTTCATGCAATATTTTCAATACAACTTCTAAATGGTGCAAATGTTCCTCCCATGTCTTACTATAAATTAAAATATCATGAAACAAAACCAAAACAAACTTACAGAACTGCTTTCAAAATAATTTTTTAATGCATGATAAGAATGTGGCTGGAGCATTGGTCAAACCAAAAGGCATGACAAGAAATTCGAAATGGCCATAGTGACATATGAAAGCAGTTTTCTGCACATCCTCCTCCTTCATTCGAATATGATGGTAAACAGATCTGAGATCAATTTTGGAGAATAATTTTGCTCCAAATATATCAGCCATGATCTCATATATTCTAGGGATGTGATATCTATTCTTAATTTTCTTCTTGTTTAGAGCTCTAAAATCAATGCACATCCTTAAAGTTCCATCCTTTTTCTTCACCAAAAAAACTGAAGAATCATAGGGACTAGAGCTTTGTCTAATGAGTCCCAATTCCAAGATCTCTTGAATATCCTTATCAATCTCATCTCTGAACCTTTTTTGGTGTCTATATGGTGTTATTTGGATGGGTGAAGCACCCACCTCCAAAACAACGGTGTGCTCAACTCCTCTGTCAGGTGGCCTTCCAGGAGGAAGGTCTCCAAAAACCCTTTCATATTTTTGCAGTAGTTTCTTTATCTCCCTTGTATGTTCTGCAATATTTATTTTTGTCTTGGGGGAAGTGATGAAACATTCAGTATCCCATTCAATATCCCCATTCCTCAATATGGACCTCATACTGTGGGAAGACACTACTTGATTTGGATAGGTGTGCATTCCTCTCACCACCCTTTGTTTTCCTTTTGAATCTTTGAATTTCATTTCAGGTATTTTTTCTGTATGTTACCATATAGAATATAACAATTTCACTCCCAATACCACATTAGTATCGGCAACATCAACGACATAAAAGCTATCAAAAAATGTGTAATTACCTTTGGTGAGTTGTAGCTTTGTAATCCATGTTTTGCACTCCATAGTATTGTGACCTGGAATGATGAATGCGAACCCATCAAATGGTTCAATAGGTAACATTATCCTTTCCATCATGGCTTCATCAATGAATTTATGAGTTTCTCCTCCATCTACCAATACCGAAACTCTTTTCCCTTGTACCACTCCTTTGCATCGAATGGTGTGAAAATGGGGCACTCTTGATAGTACTGCCATTATCGCTTTGTCAAGTGATGGATGATCATCTTTTGTTGTGTCATATACCTCTTCTTGGGATGAAATATGTTCTTCTTCCTCCATGTCTTCTTCACCTTCATCATCATCAGAAAATACTTCAATGCATTATGCTTTCCCCTTAGCACATTTATGCCCTGGTACCCATGGTTGGAAGCATGTGTAACATAGTCTCTTTCTTCTGAGTTTTTCCTTGCTTGGTCCCTATTTCTTATCCTTTCCAAATTAATCTTTTTTACATGGCTTCTTGTCAAATATGAACTTGGAAGGAAAGTCGGGCTTAGGAGGAAACCTTGTCTCGGGTAGCACATTTTGCAGATCTCTTGCCAAGTTCATAGCATCTTTCAATGAACTAGGTTTGTGGGATTTAACTAAACCCTTAAAAGGTTCAGCCAAACCTTCAGTAAAGAGAAATACTAATATTACCATAGATATATCAACCACCTTGACTGATATGTTCTGAAATTCCAACATGTACTCATCAGGGTTTCCAATTTGCTTCAACTGTGCTAGTTTCTTGAAAGGCATTTCGGGGTCTTTTTGCTCAAATATTTCCAACACCCTGTTAACAAATTATTCATATGTTGTAACTTTATCATGCCCCAAAGTTTTAATTCCATGGAACCACCAATCATTGTCTTCTCCCTTAATATGCAAAATATCCATTTTTATAGCATCCTCTTCAACCATTGGATTCAGTTGAAAATACACCTCTAACTTTTGTATCCAAGTATTTGCAGAACTTTGAGATGAGCCATCAAAGGTAGGAATGGGAATGTTACCTATGGAATAATTCAATTCTTTATTTTGTAAAGGAGTTCTATTACCTACTCTCATTTTGAGCTTGTTTGAGACAGTAAAGAATTGATCAAATGGTAACATCCTTCTACAATCTTCACTCAATTGCTGCCATTCTGCTAGAACTTCATTCATGCCATATTGGGTGTTAGGATATTATTTGGGATCAATAAAATTAGGTGTGGTATCTATTATTGAGATCTGAAATTCATTGGGTCAATTATGAGGTCCTGTCCTTGAGAAAATGCTTCCACCAAATGCCTTCTTTTCCTCACTAGGGGAACTAGTGCTGCCTCCTATTTCCAATTTGCTACCAATTTGACTAGCCATCAATTCGAATCCCTTTCATTATATTCCTTTTCATGTCTTCAAAAAATGGTTTCATGAATTTCCTAAACTCCTCTTTCTCCTCCAAATTTGAAGTTCCTTTCTCATCCCTAGTCATGATTACAAAAGAATGCACTTCTTCTCCTGCTTCTTCCCTTTCACCAACAGTAATTTCAATTTCGGTTTCTAAGGGTGGGATATGATTTATATGACTTATTGTCCTAATTAATGGTATTCCAAATCAGGTTCAAAGACCATGCTCTGATACCACTTGTAGTTTTCCTTTTTATAAAATTGGAAAAATTGGGAAAAATTGCAAATTTTGGCCAATTCGACCCTTAGACTAGTGATGACTCAAATGCTTCCAAATGGCTCCAAATGATTCCAAATTAGGTATGAAGGTGTTTTAAATGTATTAAGACATAAAAAATAATCTTATGGATGCTTGTACACTCGCAAAATACTTCTCCAACGTTTATTTACTATTAGGAGAAATGAAGGAATTTTACTAGTAATTTAGAGGTTCAAACCCCCAAGGATAGAGGACACTAATGGCTTCCCACATGTAGTTTGAACCTAAAAAATTTAAGAACAGAGGCATGGAATAGTTATAGGAATTAAATTTTCTCAAAAATGCATCATTAATCAGTTCCTAAAGGTTGCTGAAACTCCCATAAATCAGATATTTGTAAACATGTTTTCACATAGGGGGCAATGATAGAAAAACTCCACAACTTGTTATGAATTTTGAGATAATTGTTCCAATGACTTGTATAATGTGTATGAAACTTCTTCAGTACATTAATTTCACTCCATACATCAATAAAATGATATATTTTTACTGAAACAAATCGAAACTAAGTAACTTCAAGCTCTCACAACAAGATATAGGGGAAAATGGCACCATTCAACATAGTTTGGCATTTTTACATAGTTTCACTTGGATTTTCGACCTGAGGTTATTCTAAGAATAAAATACAGATTAAATAAATCATATTAAAAATAAATGGGGCCCCAATATCTCCCCCAAATATATCATCATCTCACCAAGTACGCCCTTCCTCCAAGAGACAAAATATGAAGAGAAATGTGAGAGAGATGTGGGAGCAAGTTGAAGAAGAGAAGATCACGATCAAACTTGTAGCTTAAAACTAAAAAAACTGAATCCATTGTATCTCCAAATTAAAGGTAGGAATGGCCTCTCCAAATTCCAATTAGGATGGGAATCTTGCACCCTCGAAATTGGTACTAAGGCAAGTAGAGTAAACACTCCATTAGCATGGACAAGCTATGCTCTCCAATTTTCAAAATGAGAAATGTTCAAAAATACCATTTCGTTATTTTTTCTTGTCTTTTATAAAATTCCCAAGTCGTCCATGGTTCGAATTCCTTCCAAAATATTCATGCCAACTCGAGTTGGGAATAGATTCCAATGTATGCCACTTGTCCAACAATTCCTAGTCTCCATATTCCCTCAATTCGAATGGGGAAACTTCTTGTCTTACATATCTCCCTTGTACGCCCTCTTGGAGGATATTTTTATCCCTGACATGTCATATTGGTCAAATTTCAGCAATCAGGTTTGATCCTTGTCATAAGTGTCATAGCAGCTTCATCATTGTTGTCATAGAAGCTAGGGAATCTAGCCCAAGTGTCTCAATATCTCTATGATGCATCTTCCTCTTCCATGGGAGTTACTCTTCCACTCCAATTCGACCTTCATTGAGTCATGCCAAGTATAATGACCTTACAACTCACCCAAGAACATTATACTCCACCTTGAATTCGAATTGGTGAGAATAGGATGCCATGTGGCATGAGGAATCTTGCTTTGTGTGGGTCCCACACCACCAATGTGCCTTCATGAACAAGTGCCACCTTATTTTTCTATTGTAAATATTTATTTATACCCTTTTAATACATTTATGTCAAGATAATTTCCATTTGGGGTTTATTAGCTCCCTTATTCCAAATCCAAATGTTTCCACCCCAACCTAGGGAACTAGTAGATTGGTGGAATTTTCCCTTCTAGTGCTTTATTTGTATGGGGAAATTACAGTCCTCCCCACCCAATATTGCTTTCCCTCGAGAAATTCTAAATTAGGATGCTTCAAAACAATTTCGTCTTCCCATGTGGCATCCTCACTTGGAAAATCTTTCCATTGCACCAAATATCCTCTTATGGTTCTGCTACTCAATTTCCTTTCCCTTGTCTTTAAATTTTTTTTTGGAACAAGTATGAGTTGTCCTTCATCATCTAATGGAGGGAGTGTTTCTTAAATAAAATTTTTCTAACCAATAGCCTTCTTAAAGCATGAGACATGAAATACATTGTGGATTTGTTTACCTTCCGGAAGTTCTAACTCATATGCTACCTCCCCAACTTTTCGAACTATCTTATATGGACCATAATACCTTGGTTTGATGTTTTATGATCCTTTCTATTTCAAGGAGGTTTGTTTATATGGCTGCATCTTTAAATAAACCAAATCATTCACTTGAAAAGTTCTTTCTTCCCTATGTTGATCCACATACTGTTTTTGTTGATTTTGGGCTACTTGCAAATTGTCTTTTAGAAGCTTCAAAATCTATTGACTTCCTTTCACCCAATCCTTAGCTTTTGGGGTTCTACTATCACCAAATATGTGCTCAAAAAATGTGAGTTCTTAATAACCATAAATTTATTTGAAAGGAGACATGCCAATGGACAAATGGAAAGTAGTATAGTAGCAAAACTCACCCAAGTGTAGCCATTTAACCCATGCTTTCTCCTGCTCACCAACATAGATACTCAAGTACCCCTCCAACCATTGGTTCACTCTTTTTTTTTGGCCATCAATTTGAGGATTATATATTTTTCTTGGAGTCAATTGAGTGCCCACCAACTTGAAAAGTTCTTTCCAAAAGGCACTCATAAATCTGCTATCTCTATCACTCACAGTGTTCTTGGGAAGTTCATGCAATCTGAACATTTATTTAAAGAATAGATCAGCCACCTGTGTAGTAGTAAAATATGATGTAACAAAAAATAAATGATCAAATTTGGTGAGTCTATCCACCACAACAGAAATACAATCCTTACCCAAAGCTTTGGGAAAACCTGTGATGAAATCCATTGAGATACTTTCCATTTTTTTTTTTTTTTGGAATGGGAAATGGTTGTAATAGACCAACAGGATGTGTGTGTTCAACTTTGTTTTGCTGACATATCTTGCATTCATTCACATAATTTAGAACATCTTCCTTCATCCCTTTCCAAGAGAACCTTTTCCTTAGTTTCCTATATGTTTTGAAGAAACCAGGATGGCCTACTAAAGGAGAATCATGATCTTCCTTCAAAATCTTGTGCTTTAGATTCGAACCATGAAACAAGTATATTCTATCCTTATAGTATATTAGGCCATTCAAAATATTTTATCTATCATCTCCTCTGACCCCATCTAACACATCACAATCAAAACTATCTTTGGCATACTCAACTATTAGCATATCTTTCAAATCTTTCGAAATGTCCATAAGGGAAAATGAAGGTCTCCTAGATAATGCATATGATACAATATTATTCTTCCCTTTTACATATTCAATGTCAAAATTAAAATCCTGGACCTTACTTACCCACTTTTGTTTCCTTTCATTAAGGTCCTTTTGTGTGAGAAAATGCTTTAAATTGTTATGATCTGTTTTGACCACAAACTTGTTCCCCACCAGATATTGTCTAAAGTTGGCCAAGGTATGCATGATGGATAGCATTCATTTTTCATATATAGAGTAGAGCTTCTCATGTCGATACAATTTTATGCTCTCAAAATCTATCGGGTGTTGATTTTTCTTTAGGACCTCCCCTATTCCTTCTCTTGATGCATCACATTCCAAAACAAAAGGTTTAGAAAATTTTGGTAATGAAAGTACTGGATAGACTCGTTACCTCTTTCATTCTTTGGAAATCCTTTTCAGCCTCTTCATCCCATTTGAAATCAAACTTCTTGGTCAAATTAGTAAGTGGAGCAGTTAATTTGGAGAACCCCTTCAAAAACTTCCTATAGTAAGTGCATATTCCAATGAAGCCTCTCAATTCTGTGATGTTTTTGGGTGATGGCCATTCAAGAATAGCATTTATTTTCTCCATATGCACCTTTACTCCATCTTTCCAAATGATATTCCCAAGATACAAAACTTCCTTCAACCGAAATTCACACTTGGACAACTTAGCAAACAAAGAATGTTCATGCAATATTTTCAATACAACTTCTAAATGGTGCAAATGTTCCTCCCATGTCTTACTATAAATACAAATAATATCAAAGAAAACCAAAACAAACTTATAGAATTGCTCGCAAAATAATTTTTTAATGCATGATTGGAATCTGGTTGGAGCATTCGTCAAACCAAAAGGCATGACAAGAAATTTGAATGGCCATAGTGACATCTGAAAGCAGTTTTTTGCACATCCTCCTCCTTCATTCGAATATGATGGTAAACATATCTAATATCAATTTTGGAGAATAATTTTTCTCCAAATATATCATCCATGATCTCATATATTCTAGGGATGTGATATCTATTCTTAATTTTCTTCTTGTTTAGAGCTCTAAAATCAATGCACATCCTTAAAGTTCCATCCTTTTTCTTCACCAAAAAAACTGAAGAATCATAGGGACTAGAGATTTGTCTAATGAGTCCCAATTCCACGATCTCTTGAATATCCTTATCAATCTCATCTTTGAACCTTTTTGGGTGTCTATATGGTGTTATTTGGATGGGTGAAGCACCCACCTCCAAAACAATGGTGTGCTCAACTCCTCTGTCAGGTGGCCTTCTAGGAGGAAGGTCTCCAAAAACCCTTTCATACTTTTGTAGTAGTTTCTTTATATCCCTTGGATATTCTGCAATATTTATTTTTGTCTTGGGGGAAGTGATGAAACATTCAGTATCCCATTCAATATCCCAATTCCTCAATATGGACCTCATACTGTGGGAAGACACCATTTGATTTGGATAGGTGTGCATTCCTCTCACCACCCTTTGTTTTCCTTCTGAATCTTTGAATTTCATTTCAGGTATTTTTTCTATATGTTACCCTATAGAATATAACAATTTCACTCCCAATACCATATTAGTATCGGCAACATCAACCACATAAAAGCTATCAGAAAATGTGCAATTACCTATGGTGAGTTGTAGCTTTGGAATCCATGTTTTGCACTACATAGTATTGTGATCTGGAATGATGAATGTGAACCCATCAAATGGTTCAATAGGTAAAATTATCCTTTCCAGCATGGCTTCATCAATGAATTTATGAGTTGCTCCTCCATCTACCAATACCGAAACTCTTTTCCCTTTTACCACTCATTTGCATCGAATGGTGTGAAAACGAGGCACTCTTGATAGTACTACCATTATCCCTTTGTCAGGTGATGGATGATCGTCTTTTGTTGTGTCATATACCTCTTATTGGGATGAAATATGTTCTTCTTCCTCCATGTCCCCTTCACCTTCATCATCATCAGAAAATACTTCAATGCATTATGCTTTCTCCTTAGCACATTTATGCCGTGGTACCCATGGTTGGAAGCATGTGTAACATAGTCTCTTTCTTTTGAGTTTTTCCTTGCTTGGTCCCTATTTCTTGTCCTTTCCAAATTAATATTTTTTCCATGGCTTCTTGTCAAATATGAACTTGGAAGGAAAGTCGGGATTAGAAGGAAACCTTGTCTCGTGTAGCACATTTTGCAGATCTCTTGCCAAGTTCATGGCATCTTTCAATGAACTAGGTTTGTGGGCTTTAACTAAACCCTTAAAAGGTTCAGCCAAACCTTCAGTAAAGAGAAATACTAATATTACCATAGATATATCAACCAACTTGACTGATATGTTTTGAAATTCCAACATGTACTCATCAGGGGTTCCAATTTGCTTCAACTGTGTTAGTTTCTTGAAAGGAATTTCGGGGTCTTTTTGCTCAAATATTTGCAACACCCTGTTAAAACATTATTCATATGTTGTAAACTGATCATGCCCCAAAGTTTTAATTCCATGGAACCACCAATCATTGTCTTCTCCCTTAATATGCAAAATATCCATTTTTAGAGCATCCTCTTCAACCATTGGATTCAGCTGAAAATACACATCTAACTTTTGTATCCAAGTATTTGCAAAACTTTGAGATGAGCCATCAAAGGTAGGAAGGGGAATTTTACCTAAGGAATAATTCAATTCTTTATTTTTTAAAGGATTTCTATTACTTGCTCTCATTTTGAGCTTGTTTGAGACAGTAAAGAATTGATCAAATGGTAACATCCTTCTACAATCTTCACTCAATTGCTTCCATTTTGCTAGAACTTAATTCATGCCATATTGGGTGTTAGGATCTTCTTTGCGATCAATAAAATTAGGTGTGGTATCTCTTATTGAGATCTGAAATTCATTGGGTCGATTATGAGGTCATGTCCTTGAGAAAATGCTTCCACCAAATGCCTTCTTTTCCTCACTAGGGGAACTAGTGCCACCTCCTATTTCCAATTTGCTACCAATTTGACTAGCCATCAATTCAAACCCTTGCATTATATGATTTTTCATGTCTTCAAAAAATGGTTTCATGAATTTCCTAAACTCCTCTTTCTCCTCCAAATTTGAAGTTCCTTTCTCATCCTTAGTCATGGTTACAAAAGAATGCACTTCTGCTCCTGCTTCTTCCCTTTCACCAACAGTAATTTCAGTTTCGGTTTCTAAGGGTGGGATATCATTTATATGACTTATTGTCCTCATTAATGGTATTCCAAATCAGTTTCAAATACCATGCTTTGATACCACGTGTATTTTTCCTTTTTATAAAATTGGAAAAATTGGGAAAAATTGCAAATTTTTTCCAATTCGACCCTTAGACTAGTGATGACTCAAATGCTTCCAAATGGCTCCAAATGATTCCAAATTGGGTATGGATGTGTTTTAAAGGTATTAATACATAAAAAATAAACTTATGGATGCTCAGAAACTCACAAAATACTTCTCCAACGTTCATTTACAATAAGGAGAAATTAGGGAATTTTACTAGTAATTTAGAGGTTCAAACCCCCAAGGATAGAGGACACTAATGTCTTCCCAAATGCAGTAAGAACCTACAAAATTTAAGAACAGAGGCATGGAATAGTTATAGGACTTAAATGGTCTCCCAAATTCATCATTAATCAGTTCCTAAATGTTGTTGAAACTCCCATAAATCGGAGATTTGTAAACATGTTTTCACATAGGGGGAAATGATAGAAAAACTCCACAAGTTGCTATGAATTTTGAGATAATATTTCCAATGACTTGTATAATGTGTATGAAACTTCTTCAGTACATTAATGTCTCTCCATACATCAATAAAATCATATATTTTGACTGAAACAAATCGAAACTAAGTAACTTCAAGCTCTCACAACAAGATATAGGGGAAATGGCACCATTCATACATAGTTTGGCATTTTTACATAGTTTCACTTGGATTTTCGACATGAGGTTATTCTAAGAATAAAATACGGAGTGAATAAATCATATTAAAAATAAATGGGGCCCCAATATCTCCCCCAAATATATCATCATCTCACCAAGTACGCCCTTCCTCCAAGAGACAAAATCTGAAGAGAAATGTGAGAGAGATGTGGGAGCAAGTTGAAGAAGAGAAGATCACGATCAGACTTGTAGCTTAAAAATGAAAAAAATGACTCCATTGTATCTCCAAATTAAAGGTATGAATGTCCTCTCCAATTTCCAATTAGGATGGGAATCTTGCACCCTCGAAATTGGTACTAATGCAAGTAGAGTAAACACTCCACTAGCATGGACAAGCTATGCTCTCCAATTTTCAAAATGAGAATTGATCAAAACTCCCATCTCCTTCTTTGTTATTTTATTTTATAAAATTCCCAATCCCTTCATGGTTCGAATTCCTTCCAAAATATTCATGCCAACTCGAGCTGGGAAGAGATTCCAATGTATGCCACTTGTCCAACAATTCCTAGTTTCCATCTTCCCTCAATTCGAATGGGGAAGCTTCTTGGCTGCCATAAATCCCTTGTGCACCCTCTTGGAGGATATGTTTAGTCATGAAATGTCATATTGGTCAGATGTAAGCAATCAGGTCTAATGCTTGTCGTAAGTGTCATATCATCTTCATCATTGTTGTCATAGAAGCTCGGGAATCTAGCCCAAGTGTCTCAATATCTCTATGATGCCTCTTCCTCTTCCATGGGAGTTACTCTTCCACTCCAATTCGACCTTCATTGAGTCATGCCAAGTATAATGACCTTCCAACTCCCACAATAAAATTAGAATCCACCTTGACTTCGAATTGGTGAGAATAGGATGCCATGTGGCATGAGGAATCCTGCTTTGTGTGTGTCCCACACCACCAATGTGCCTTCATGACCTAATGCAACCTTATTTTCCTATTGTAAATATTTATTTATCCCCTTTTAATAATTTGATGTCAAGATAATGTCCATTTGGGGTTTATTATCTCCCTTATTCCAAATCCAAATGTTTCCACCCCAACCTAGGGAACTAGTAGATTGGTGGAATTTTCCCTTCTAGTGCTTTATTTGGATGCAGACAATACATGGAAATCCCGATGAGGAACCTAAGAACCACATAATGAATTATCATTGGCGGTGTTCCTCCAATTCCTTAATGGATGATTCCATACATCTGAGTGTGTTTCAACGAACCCGTACTGGTACTGCCGCAAAGTGGTACATTGAGTTGTCACCACATTCCTTTGTCGATTTTCAATCTTTAGCTATAGCCTTTTTGACTCATTTTCAACTACCGATCCACTATGAAACCAACACAGATATTTTGAATTCTCTCCGTAAATCTACCTCTGTTATATCTCAATGTTACACATTAAATCCTAGTGTCGCATCCTTGCATCCGCGACCTAAACGACACTTCCCCTTAATGACCATCTGGACATCCAGAAGTCAAATCTATTGCTTGAACACTGAAAGCAACACCATGCCTGCCATATGTCACCCAAACATACCTCATCTGCAGGAATTATCACGCTCTACACAATTGATGGGGGATGATAATTAGGGTTACCGCATTCTGCTCCTACCCTAGGGCGCGGTAATACAGCATTATGCTCAAGCCTAGGGGCGCGATAATCCATTTTTAGCCTTTTTTTTATGGACTTTGGGATCTCAACCTTCGAGAGATTTTGTTGGGATTTCCACTTTTGATTCGATCCCAACCCCCTCTCTGTTTAGCAGACCTGATCCACTAAACACTCTCTAGATCCATTATACTCTCTTGTTGGTTAACCCTTCCTAATCCTATAAGAGAGAGGCATTCCATGGGCCAAAGGGAGGACTTTTGGGGCATCTAACCTATGATCATAATCCTTTTGCAGAGATAGCTAGAGGAAGGACTTGGAGCTGGAGTTGGCTTGGACATCAAGCAACTACTTTGTAAGCACTCTTAAGTTCTCAATAAAATATAACTTGTCTTGTTTCCCTATTTATGTGTATTGATCATGATTCATTTACATAAATTGTATTCAGTAGAATATAGATCTAACTTGTGATTTAGTTATTTGGAAGATAGTGTGCACTTGTTTGTCGTGTTGATCTCTACAGGTTCATCGCAAGGACTTCAAGATCAAAGAATTGATTGGACAAACACCGAAACAGAAGGTCAGTTGTCTTCTTTCTCATCTACCAAATGTTAGAACTGGAAACACTAATTTAGATCTAGGGAATGAGGTAGCATTTGTTTCCTTTTTGTCTTAGCATAGAGTTGATCTTTGTCACTTTATCCTAAGTGGGCTTCCTCTTACCTGTAGGAAGAAATCTCTATAACAAAACCTAGCGACTCCGCTGGTTTGAACCCCTTTTGTTTGAGTTTTTTTTTTACTTTCATTCATTTTTTACTTTGAAATTGCTCTTCCTTCAAACCAGTCTTTAAAGTTGGTCTCGTTGACCTCCATTCACCCCCCTCCCCTCTGCATCAGATCCCTATCATCGATCAGTAAGTCCTCTGGGTCTGCAAACCCTTGAAAAGTAAAAAACGTTTCTCAAACTAGCGCCATTTTTCTCTTTTGATAATTATCGCGCCCCCATCATAGCCTACATTGCGGTAATTACCAGTTTACCGCGCCAGGGATCATCTTAACCATGTGATAATCTCTATAAATAATATTTTTTCTCAGTTTGTTTGGTTCCTACAAGTCATTTCTTAATTTTTCTGCCTTTGGGTTGTTGCTCTGTTGCTTACTAGACGTCTGCAACCTGCTTAGCTGAAGTACAGTGCTTGTATTTCATTGTTTGAAGTTGGGTAGACACCTTTGCCATCTTAGGGTTCATGATCATTGTTATCACCATACATATTTGTTCCTTACCTATTGCTTCTTGTCTACATACCCGGTCACTATGCAATTTAGTTGCAAAGTCTTTTATGGTTTGTTTTCATTCGTTTTCGAGCTTGGATTTCTTGAGTTAGTGACATCATACCCATTTTGACAACCTCCTCATGATTCTTGCATTGGCTTGATCCTTTCATGATAATCAAGTTTTGTTACTATTCATCTTTCCTTGATTATACAATTTTTAAGATTACATTGTTCTTATAGCAATATTTTTCCATTCCTGTTATCAAATCCAATATTGGAAATTTTCTTTTGGAACAGTGTCTTGCTTTTATTGAAAAGATCCAGTTTATACTTTTGCATATTAGGAAGTGAATCACTTGTCATTGCTCATCACATAATCTCTCATTTAGAAGCATCTATAGTTGTAGATCAGTCACATTTGAAATTAGTTTTCATTCAGTTTGGCTTATTTGAAAAAAGAAAACAAAACGTTTGTTTTTGAAGTGGTTTTTCATGGTTTTTGAAAAAGTTCATGCAATGTGATCGAAGAACTCTCCCTTTTCTCTAGCTATATTTCATTGAATAGAAAGGATCATTTCGATTCATTCTCATTTGCATGGTTTGAGTCGTCACAACACCACAAGTTTCACTTCCATTTACCCGATTGAGTAATACAACCACTAAAATTTACACTCCCTAATTCAACACACTATAACCTCACTTGAGGAGAAAAAGAATTTGTTTGTTAGGTAGGACACCGGGGATAGGCATCCAAATAATTCCCCCTTGTCATTATCATTTGAGACATAGTTGTTGTCCTCTAGGGTGCTAAAATCCTCTAGTATTTATTGACACGGTCATACACTAGTTTGTGGAGAGGGCCTCCCGTCGTTTCGGGGGTAAGCCGCGGGGATTGTTTTCGGACGGACTTTGTGGAATACCGCATTCCACTTAGATCCTAAGGCATATCAATCCATTGTCTTCCTTGTATTTTCCAGCCACCATACTGGTGATACAAGGGTGATAAGGCAAAATTTCCAGTATCCTTCTTCGACGTGCCATGAACGAGGTAGATTAGTAACTTTTCTTCTAGGGCTCTTTACCCCGGATCCCTTTCGGTAGAGGGATATCCTTCCATTATTGGTCTCTCATTTTGTATTGTTTGACTTGGATTTCATCACCTTTTGAAGGATACAACTTGTTGAGGTCTCCAGCTCTTAGTTAGGAGGTTTTTCTTGCTATTTCATCTTCTTAGAGGGTCATTTTTCTTTTTAGTGATTGCTTGTTGGAATTCTGGCCACTTTTTGTTTCAGTTCGCTTACTGTGACGCCAGTCTTAGTACAATGTTTTAGAGATTGCTTTTTTGGCCTGTGAGCCTTGCCTTTTTCTAGATCCCCTTTTGCACACTCGGTTGCTTTAGGGTTTTTGAGTTCTTTTCTATGAGACTGTCCCTGGAACTTGTATTTCCATCATCATGTATGATCCACGGAGATCACGAAGAATACAGGGACGAAGCCCACCACCACCACCACGGACTTCTGGTCCACCTACATCACGTATTCCTGCCCCTTCCAGCCGTGGTGCTGGCCGAGGGAATGTTCCACCACCTATCCTCGGCTCAATAGAGCCCTTTTATTGGAGGAGCACCACTCGTTAAAGGCCCCATTGGCACCATCCAACAACCCTCTCAATCAGTAGCTTCTGCTCAGTTGGGCATGTATAATCCACCTGGAAGTGGACAAGTTCATGCCGGTATCCCAACCGGATCCTATTTCCAACATCCCACGTCAGGCACACTTCCTTCTTGGGAATCCCAAAACCCACAAAGTGGGGGATACTCTTTGTTCGGAAACTAGAATCAAACTGGGGGGAAACCTACTCAACCTTATATTCCCCCCAACCTGAACTCTGGCATTCCTTATCCTTCAGCCGCGAATACTCCATGGAATCCACCGCTTTAGCCTCCACCCCTTTATCAAGGTGGAACCAATATTCCATGGACACCATTCTTTTAGGCATCCCCTAACCCTGGTATGGGTAACCCTCCACCCAATCAAGGTGGCAGAAAAATTCCTGGGACACAACAATCCCAGGGAAACATACCCCAGCAAGGAATGGGGAATATTATTGGGACACAACAATCCCATGGAACCATACCCAAACAAGCAACAGGAAACATTCCTGGGATGCAACAACCCCAGGGCACTATACCCGTCATCCCTACTCAGAAAAACATTCAACAACTCATTACTACTGTAATACCGAGTCAAATGATAAATCCCATGACTTCGAACACACAACTGGTTAACCAGATGATCTACTATCCTCAAAACTTCCAATAGTATCCTGCAGGAAACATGTATGGGTACAATACGCAGTAGTATGTTGTGCAGGGTCCTATAGGCATCCCTACACCATACAATTACTACTCATACCTGCAACCCAATTGTCAACTTCCTTTCTTGGCTACACTAGACTTACCCGATTTGTCGTGGATTATCAACAATCCCATATGGCATGAGTCACATTGGCCACCCATCCCACCCAAACTACCATTGGACATTCCTAAGTTCGATGCCAAACCCAGGGAAGACCCCAAGAACCACGTAATGACCTTCCATCTTTGGTGTTCATCGAACTCATTGATGGACGACTCCATTCGGTTATGGCTCTTCCAGCGTACCCTCACCGGCACGACAACAAAGTGGTATATCGAGATACCACAATACTACTTTCACGATTTCAATACCCTAGATATGTAGTTTCTGACACATTTACAGCTCCCCATCCGATACAAGACTGGAACAAACCTGGTGACCTCAGTACGTCAAACCAATTTTACGCACATCAATGCCGTAGGTTAATCAAGGCACCCATTCCGAGCTAGTTACTTGCCGATTGGTTCACAAAGTCATTTCTACCTCCCATCGCCAGGGATATTGACATGGGCGGACCTGTCACGGAGGAACAAGCGATTTCTCGCGCTCAGTATATGGATTTGGTATATACCCAATCCATAACTTTATACGAGCTTATTCCCCACGCCACCCACACCACCACTGATCCAACCAAGCCTGCCGCTGAACCCCCCATCGACGGTATCGTCGGTTCAATTAAGGCTCATCCTGCCAATAAATCGACGGGGTAACAAGCCACTGCTTCCCCCTCTCTACCCCAGGCTGCTTCCAAAGCTTCTACCTCTCCTTCTCTCTCCTCCGAGGTGAACACGGTTCAATCCACGTCACAACCATTCGGGGGAAAGAAGAAGAATAACCACGAAAATCGAAGAAACCTTCTAACCAACAGGAGAACCCCAATCCGCAACCAACTAACAATGATCCCAAACCACACCAGAAAGAAAAGTTCCCCTGCCTGATTTGTCAGGAAGATCACTACACACGTGACTGTCCCTACAAGGACGAAGTCAACAAATTTGTTAAAGGATCCTCCCGCCCGGCAGTGTTAACCGATCCTTTCGCTCAGCAACAACAATAGATGGTTTTCCACGATCCCCCACAAGGGGTCAATCCGAACAACTCACCCCGCAGAGAAACATCTGCAAACTGCGAAATTCTGATGACGAGTAACAAAGAGATTAATTTATCTACTTGATCAAGGACATACGATACCTCTTCAAGTTCAAACAAACTAGAGACAGCCAATGGCAAGTCTCCTTCTGAAGATCCTGTCATGCCCAAGACCCGTCACAGACACAGTGTTGTGCCCACCCAAGGGCACCATCCGAAAGGAAAAATTTAATCCTAACGCGCAAGCAGCCCAAAATTACAATATTGTTGAGGACCTAGCTCAAGCACCATGTGCGATGTCAACTCTCGAGGTTCTACAACACTGTCCCATGCAGCGTAGAACCTTACTTTCAGCACTGGGGGCAATGGACCCGGATACTTCAAACGCGATTATGTTTAACTTGGAGTATTTTAAACCTCGGCTTTCTCACTAGTTAGCCTTTCAAGTCCATACAAAGATCCATGGAAATAACATCCATCGCACTGCCTTAGATGAAGGTGCTTCCACGTCAATCATGTCCTTGAATTGTTGGAGAGCCCTAGGCTCACCTGAAGTTACAACTTCTCCCAATACTCTCAGAGCGTTTGACGGACACGATTTTCAACCATAGGGACTCATTCCTACGATCGGCGTTGAACTAGGGGGAAAGATAGTATCTATACACATCAAAGTCGTAGATGCACCATTGGATTATAATCTTCTACTTGGACGGAATTGGTTCTATGCCATGACTGCCAGTGCATCTTCCGTCCTTCGACTAGTATAGTTTCCTCACCAAGAAAAAATTGTCACTATAGATCGGTTAGACTTCTGTACTCCAGACACTCATCCGAACCCCGCCAACATAGTTCCATTACTGGGTCAATCTCAGTACCGTCTCAAAGATGTTGGCGTTGGTCTTATGAAGGATTCCTCCCTCATCGGAGTATTCCCAGAGCTCAGATCCCCTGTACAAGCCGTCAACATGATATCGTCAAGTATCACCCCATCCAATGATTCTTGGGTGATACCGAGTCCTACAGAGATTGAAAACTACGGCGATTCCATGCCTTTAAACAGGAACCTCGCAACTTATGAGGCGATCTAGTCAGCCACAGATTGGGTCGACCCTACTATACATCACACCGTGGAACAACTCTCGTCTGAGGATGGCCCATCGTCATCACTTATCGATCCTTTCACATTGATTTTTCCTACCGAGGAATCAATTATGGAGGTTATGTGCGTCGATGAACTATCCTGGGAAGATTACCATCATCGGTTTTATTTTCCTACTATCCAAGCGATTGAGTAAGACACCAAACCCAGTAATTCACTCGAAATTGTTAAAACCAAGTTTCCCACTTCAGTTGATGATATCTTTTTCAAAGGAAACTTGGCCAACCTTATGGAAACTACTCCTATTAACATTTCAGTGAAACGTGGGGTTGTGGAAAACATTCACATAGGCAAAACATGTACTCCCACCAATTTGGAGTTCTATACCGCCTATTTTAAAACATTCCGCGACATCTTTGCTTGGAGTCATGAATAAATGCTAGGAATAGACCCTTCCATCATGGTCCATGAGATCCAAACTTCTCCTGGTGCCCGACCAGTTTGGCAGAAACTCTAGCCCGTTCATCCCCGTAAGGTAGCAGCTATCAAATCAGAATTTGAAAAAATTCCGCGTGCTGGTTTTATTAATCCTATCCCGTTGATGGAGTGGGTGTCTAATATCGTTCCTCTGGAAAAGAAACAGGGTACGATTAGAGTCTATGTCGATTACCATGATTTGAATAAAGCTTGTCCGAAGGATAACTATCCAACTCTGTTCATTGACAAGATTATCGATAATTTCACCGGGGGCGTCATCTTTTCATTCATGGATGGCTTCTCCGGCTATAATCAGATAGAGATACTCCCAGCTGACCAGCATAAAATCGCCTTCATTTTCCCATGGGGGACCTTTGCGTACCGAAAGCTACCCTTTGGCCTCAAAAATGTCGGGGCAACTTTCCAACGAGCGATGTCATATGCATTTCACGATATTAAACATATTATAGAACCATATCTTGATGACCTCCCTGCTCATTGTCAGACTCGAGAAGATCACCCAGATCATCTGAGTGCCATCTTTGCAAGGTGCTGCCGCTACAATATTGATTTAAATCCACACAAGTTCATTTTTTGTGTTGAAGCCGAAATAATTTTGGGATTCATAATCTCCAAAGACGGTATACAATTGGACCCTGTGAAGGTAGAATCCATTCTAGCTCTGCCTTCACCCACGGACATACCATAAATTAAAAGTTTGCAGGGGCATGTAAACTTTCTACGTCGTTTCTGTGTAATTTTTCCGAGATCACCAAGGGTTACATGCGGCTTCTGAAAAAGAACAATCCCTTCTTTTGGGACGATGAAGCCCAAAAATCTTTTGATAATATGAAAACATCCCTTACTAAGGATCCCGTGATTCAACCCCCCAATTACACACGGGATTACATATTATATCTCGCAGCT
Source organism: Larix kaempferi (assembly GCA_027924585.1). Lineage (NCBI taxonomy): Eukaryota > Viridiplantae > Streptophyta > Pinopsida > Pinales > Pinaceae > Larix > Larix kaempferi. The sequence continues at coordinate 9,916,148 of BSBM01000264.1, forward strand.
TCCACTTCCACCATTGGTATGGTGTTAGTCTAGGAAGATGCCAATTACATAGAACATGTGGTTTATTATCTTAGTAAGAGTCTCCTCGACTCCGAAACCCGCTACTCGCATGTTGAAAAGCTGGCTCTGGCTACAGTTTTTGCTGTCCAAAGGTTCCGCCACTACATTCTACTCCGCTGGACCACTTTCATCACTGATTTCAATCCAATGTACTACATCCTCACACGTCAAGTGCTTGGGGGCAAATACTCTCGTTGGATTGTTGTCCTTCAAGAATTTGACTTTGAATTTTCCAAAGCAAAATCCAAGAAATATTTGGTCTTCACAGAGTTGATTTGTACTTTTCCCTGTGCAATTGAGCAACCAGAGACCATCGATTCTCTCCCTGATGAATCGCTGTTCCTCATTAGCACGTTTGATCCGTGGTATGGGGATATCATACTCTATCTCAAAACCCAATGTTTTTTGCCCAAACTTAACCGCGATGAACGTCGATATATCCGACATCACGCCAAGTATTACCTCATCATCAACGATACCCTTTAATGCCGTGGTGTCGACACCGTTCTTCGACGTTGTTTAAATTTGGACGAAGCTGAACATGTTCTTAATGACTGCCACTCCAGAGCATGTGGTGGTCATCTCTCTAGGATGGCTATGGCCCACAAGATTTTAGGAGGCCCTCGATTTTCAAAGATTGCATTGAAACGGTCAAGAAATGTCCACCCTATCAATTCTTCCATAGCAAGAAATGCTCGCATCCTGCTCCACTCCACCCTGTTGTTTCCATCGGCCCCTTCATCAAATGGGGCATCAATTTCACACACTGTAAGCCCACTTTAGCCGGGGGGCATAGCTATTTCATAGTAGTTGTCGATTATTTCACAAAATGGGCTGAAGCGATACCTACTTTCGTAGAAGATGGTAAAACAACAGCGCAATTCATATTCAACCACATCATAGCTAGGTTCGGAGTTGCGTAGTCTATTGTGACCGATCACGGTTCCGACTTTAGGAACCATATGATTGAAGAATTGAGTGCCAAGTTGGGTTTTCGTCATGAAAACTCAACCCCATACTGCCCACATGCCAACGACCAAGTTGAAGCCATAAACAAGGTTTTGAAACGCATGATTCAATGCATTGTGGGTACTCATAAGTCCAATTGGCACTTAGCTCTCTTCTCGTCATTATGGGCCTACCGAACCTCAGTGAAAAGTGCTATCGGGTTCATACCATTCCAAATGGTGTATGGCCTGGAAGGCATTTTGCCGATTGAATGTGAAATTCCATCATTGAAGATAGCCATTGAGCTACTTCCCAATACGACTTCTGAAGAAGAACGATTTCTGTATCTAGCTAAGCTAGATGAAACCCACCGCGACGCTGCTTTAGCTAATGAAGCCCATAAGAAACACGTCAAAGCACAGTATGATAAATCCATTCAACCTCAGATTTTCAACGAAGGCGACCTCGTACTCACATATGACCAGATACATGACAAACTAGGAAAGGGAAAGCTAGAGTCTATGTGGTACGGTCCCTTCATCATAAAGCATGTATTGGAAAAAGGAGCCTACGAGCTCGTTGACTGTGATGGTATGCCTTTGGCATGGCCCCGCAATGGGCTATACCTAAAACGTTTCTACGCGTAGGTTTATCCTGCACGAGACATGTTGTACATAACAAACTTAGTTTACTTTCAGTTTTTCTTTTGTGTGTGTGTGCATGGATTTTATTTCATGTATCCTCATTTACCTCGACTTGTGATTCTATGCGCAAATGTCTTCCTACCATGGATTCGCTGATGGTGCTAGCCGACACACCCAGAACCTTGCTTCCGCAGCATGGGTTTTTTATTCTCCTGCTAGCGAGTTGGTATCTTCAGGAGGCACTTGCTTGGGCCCCGCAACCAACAACATTGCAGAGTACCATGTAGTCATTGGACTCTTAACTAAAGTTGCTTCCCTCGGAATCAACTCCTTATCAGTCTTTCTAGATTCCCAACTCGTGGTGTCTCATTTAAACCGTATCTACACTATCCGCGATCCTATATTACTTTGCTTATTTCGAAGGGTACGCCTCTTGGAATGATCTTTTGATTACATTTCATATCAACATATACCAAGAGAATTTAATTTTGTAGCTGACTCATTGGCTAACTACATTTTGGATTGGCATCTAGCCCATTCATAAAAAATACATCATAAAAAAAACACACAAGCCATTGTAAATTAATAAATCATAGAAATAAGTCCACATGTATATAATCGCATATAAAAGTGTTTTTTTTTTCTGAATACATATGATAAATTTTGTGTCTAAAGACAAAATTTGGGATCCCGCCCCATAAAAATTTGGCTCTCTGGCCTACATATCGTGTACATGCCGCAAAAAGGCAAAATACTACTATCTAAGGAAATCTAGGAGATCTATCGCAATCATCCTCGGACTCCTCTCGCTGCTCATGATAGCAGACCATAGCTGTAGCTACCCTGCGGAGGAGTTGGCCAATATGCCTGGGCACATCTACAGTATACTGCTGGAGATGGAGAGGAACATCATCTATCCTCATAGCGGGAAATCCAAAGGTTAAACCCTGAAGATTCCATTCCACATCATGGATTCCCCCCACTTCGTCTTCATCCTCCTCCTCAATAGCTACTTGGTGCTCGACCCCACCTTGACGCAACGACGAGTAGCCCGCTAGTCTCCTTGGTCCATGATCTGCGACATGCACATGTACATATGTTAGATATTTTTGCACATTCAAAAAATCACTAAAAATATATATATTTGAAAAATTAAAAACACATTAGTGAAGGTCATATACCTGAGTTATCCCAATCCTTGTCATCGGGCAATGCCAAGTCAATGTCTTCACTGAATTCCACCCCTGCATAAGGGAAGTCCTCGATCATCACGATCTGCTCCTCGAGGCACGAGAAAAAGGCCTCACCAAAGGATAATATTTGTGGCCCCCCAATCCGTCCTGTGTAATCACTCCATCGACCCATCCTAGGTTCGGTTGCAGGATGGATGGGGATGGATATCTACGGATGCAACAATGGCACCCTCTCCAAAACGAAGGTGACCAAGATACTCCGATATCCAAACTAGCGAGTATCCCCATTCCTACACTTGGTGATTTGTTCTCTGAGGTTAGTTAACACCCCTTCACACCAGTTGAACAAGGTTGGTGCCATGCACTCTATGGAAAGGTTCATCTGCACCCGAGATGCCTGATGAGGGCTCACACTACCCGCTTCTCGAGTTGTGTTGAATAGTGTAGTTCTTAATGGGAGCTCTATCACATCCTTGATAGCTACTTTCCCGCTCTTCTTCGAAGAACCCTGTCGGTAGTAACAGGCAATCAAGTCATTGGTACTCTCCACCGAGGCCTTATGTTCCGTCAGGTTCACACATGCCCCTCTCTTAGAGAGGCCAGTAAGGAAGTAGATGTATTCAAGACCAATTTCAAGAGTGTGCTCTCCGAATCGGAAATCCTGAATATCACTCTCCCACAACTGTATTAGGTGAGTTAGAAGTTTTCCCTGTTTTCTAATGCCTTTCGTCTTAAAGAACTTCAATAACCCACATGCCCGTAGTGCATTCAATGTCATTTGATCATCTACAGCCTCTTGATCATCAACTTCATGTTCCCTTTCTTTCCAATCAACCATCCTACCTCTATTGAGATGTAAACTCCTATAAAAAGCCAATTAAAACATTTATGAGCAAGATGGAAGATTGATCTCACCCCAAACATGAGGAAACACTAAAGGTTTTTTCCTTTTTTTCGTGATTATCGCACCTGGGAATCACCTGGCTGCACGAAAAAGTGACAGTACCGTGCCCCCGAGTCGAGCTACAGAGCGGTAGTCGTTGAATTACCGCGCTTCCCGACAGAGGGAGGCCGCGATAATTCCAGGTGCGAAAAAATCCCCTTAGGGCTTCCTCAAAAAATTATCAAACTACTGAGAAATCAAAAAATAAGGACATGTATTGAAAGAGGAACTCAAGAGCCCTTACCTGGTGCAGATGCTTGTCCAAATGGTACCTCGGATCTCCAGATATGGTCCCTTAAAGTTTTTCCCTTCAAAAGGTGAAAATCCCTTTATGAGCAAAAATAGCAAAGTGAAAATGGTAACTCTCTCTTTTTACCTCTTGCTTATATAAGTTGTATAACTATATTTTTGCTCATTATTTTATTAAATATCTTTTTAGGTCAAATACTTCATATTACTAACATCTTTTTTCCAAGGATTTATAAACCATCTTTGATAGGTTCTCTCTACTTTATTCACACTGGTGATTTATGTAATACCCCAATTTCGACCCTTGTGACTTATTGGCTTTTATGTAAATATTGTATACATGCATTGTATGTTTCCCTAGCGTGGAGCTCAAGGCCAAGGCCCCGCTAGTGTATGTTCAGATTTTATTTAAAACAAGCAAGTATTTGATATTTTGATATCCATGTGCTATTAAGACATGGAATATTGTAAATTGATGTAAATGTTAATATTTCAATAAAATACCGAAACTGGCTATGGAAGCAACCAATGAGAAGGGGCCTTGTGTATCCACTAGGGAGTGGTGAGGGGGTTGTGGGGATGAACCATACGCTTCCAAATGTCATTGTGAGAACCCATTTGACTTTCCTTGATGACATTTATTTATGTTGTAAGGAAGTTGTTGGAGATTTCAGTCCATGGCTTCAATGGAGCATGGGCAGCCTAGAAATTCATATGGCAGAGTATGGGCTCTGTTTTCTTGTACCACAAGTCACTCTACCTCATGGGAGTTGCTTCTTCCTCATTCCCATTCCATTGTGGAAGAAACCAACATCATTTTCCATCCAAAAATGAATTGCCAGCAGGGAGAAAAATCAGAAATCGCAACTTTGAAAGAACCCACGTTTTGAAGGGCCAAAAACGCCTAGATTTGGTATTTGACAGTTAAATCCAATGGGGGATCTATATATATGAACCTTGGGGCGAATTTGAGAGGAGGAGATATCCTGAAATCCATTGGAAAACCCAGTTTTTATAGCCCAGAAAACCAGTGACGGGATTGAGTTATTTGATGAACAGAGTTGTGAGAAATCCAATTGTGAATGACTGAGCAGAGGTTGGGTTTGCTTTATAAAACCAGTGAAGGCTAGAATCTCAAGAATTAGCAGCTGGACCTTTCTATGCCCACCCTGAAGAGCACTAGAGGGAAGGGACGCCTGAGGGACTGTGCAGCAGAGAGGGGGACCTTCCTTGTGTTGGGTGTGGTAGGTAATGTGGGTGCCTTGACTGTTGAATTCATATGAGATGCCTGTAGCTCTGTGGATGAGCTCACTGGCTTAGAATTTCCCTCATTTGTATTTGATATGCTTGATAAACCCAACTGTGAGTTGGCTTAGCATAGTTGTTGAGTGAAACCATGACTGTGAGTGAGCCCAGCTAGTTCCTCCTTAGTGGATACACAACCCAGCTCGGGGGTGATCTCTCAGCTGAAGGAATACAAGCTGGAAAGAGATCTATGGTTGGGTGGAACGTTGCTCTCACATAGCCAGTTGTTGGACAACTTCATCTCAAAGTGTTCTCCGTGTTGTAAATTATATGCATTATGTGTCCTGCATTGTGCTAATTCAGAATGATATTTATTCATGATTAATGGAATTGGTATGAAGTCTATGCATAGCATGAGAATGGTATGGATTCTTTGCTTGTTGATGCATCATTTGCTGGAGATAAATAAGCTGATGTATGTTTATTGTGTGTGTGCAATTATGCATTTTAATTCCGTTGTGTAATTTAATTGTGCATTTTATTTAAATGGCAAAATTTTACCATTATGGCTTTGGGGAAAAATTAGACACCCCATGTTACAGTCATGTTCCCTCCCTTGCATGGGATTGATGGAAGGGGACGCTACAATTTATAATTGTTTTGACCTTCATTTGAGCTGACTTTATCTTTTTCACGCACCTGAAAAAGATTCCAAGCACCTTTTCACACTTGTCTCGTGCTTGTTAAACCCAAGTAAACAGTGTTGAGCTTAGTCGACTTTACTCGTGCTCATAAAACAATGAGGAAAGTATCATTTCAGTACTATTTTATTCCTTTTTTTGGACCGAAATGATTAAAAATTACGAAAAAGACCATCAGAGTTTTCTTTAAGCTCTTTTCAGGCTCCCTCGTTTTGAAAAGATTGCCAAGTGCACTTGTCTCTTTCACACTTGTAAAAGTATTTGAAAGGTCGTCTATTCGGTGATAGGTTACCCCTTTTTTGGTCCGTCTAGACTATTTACGAGAAATGTATACCTCAGTCAAATTTTGACTCGGAGAGTTCTCTCAGGAATTGTTTTAAAATTTTTCGGGACTGGGGGACTAAATTTATGAAAAAGTACGTTCTGAAGCCTTCTTTAAGTTTTTTAGGCTCTCTAAATGTGAAAAAATGCCGAGTTTTCCTTCCTTGGACTCGTTAAAATTTAACATCAAAGGGCCCACTTTGGGACGAACCCCTCCTTTCTCAGGTTCATAAAACATGTGAGATCGGACTCATCTATGAGATGAGCTAAATCGAGCATATGCTATCCTTCTCAAGCTCGTAAAACAAAAAAGAGGTACTCGTCCATCATGTTGGGGGAAAATGGGAAATGAGTCAAGTTTATTTTGTTGGCAGCTTGTCAGTCGTCACCTTTGAACATGGCATGCATCTGTCCCTTGTCTATTTTTGGGTATTCATCTATTCTTGCTGAGTTATAGTCATCATCTCGTGTCATCTCCTTGGCCACGAGCCTACTCGTCATGTATTTATTCTCTGCTACCAATAATCCCTGCTGCCAAGTTCCACTTCATGCTGTTATATGTTCAAAGGGTTTCATTGTTCTAAGTCATCCACTATGTCAAAAATTCCACTGTGTCAGTACATATACTATTGTTCCATCATTACATACTATCTCTTGTTCCGATTTCATGTCGATGATGCGGGAATCATCATGGCCCATGTTCGATGAGTCTATTCATTTCTACGCCAAATCACTATCCAGGAATTAGGCTTAGGAGTCAACCACTAGTACCTTGGTACCTGCATTCCTCAATGGAAGATTTCCTCGTATTCGATAGTAGGTTTCCATCATTGACCTCTGATTGAATAATCTCTCGAATGCTCGACATCAACTCATTTATTTGCATTTCAGTGAAATGTACTATAGAGACCTTGGGGATCATTGTCATCATTGGTGATTTCCCTCGCATTTGTTAACAGTTCACATCATTGACCGGTAATCAAATGGTTTCTACCATGTTTGAATTCAACACCTTGTAATCACATGGCTAGATTCTTATCGTTTACGATCGGTTAGAAGACCCCGGACACCCTTTTGTATACTAATTACGTCCAGGCTACGATGGAGATTTTTTCTGTATTGTCACACAGATCCACTTATGTATTGGTCGTGGCTGTGTCATTTCTGTTTCATGGATCTAAGATTGTTCACAGTAGCTATGATTTGTCTACAGTCTATATTATCTCAGTACTCATAGATCTGCAATATATTGGTCGGCAGCCATGGTTTGTGTCAATTGTTTCCGAGCATGGGAATGCTCGCCTCGGTGGTATATCTAACATTTTGTTTATGTTTTAGCTCCTTGTTTCTCCCCTCGATGCTAGTTCTGCAAAGTATTTGTAAAGTCTTTCGGCCATCAGTCTCTTCTGACCTCACACTTTAGGGGGCATCTGTTATACCTCAATATTACACATTAAATCCTAGTGTCACATCCTTGCATCAACGACCTAAATGACACTTCCCCTTAATGACCATCTGGACATCCAGAAGTGAAATCTATTGCCTGAAAACTAAAAGCAACACCATGCCTGCCATGTGTCACCTAGACAGACCTCATCTGCAGGAATGATCGTACTCTACACAATTGATGGGGTGCAATAATTAGGGTTACCACATTCTGCTCCTCCCCTAGGGCGCGGTAATACCGCGTTATGCTCAAGACTAGGGGCATGATAATCCATTTTTAGCCTTTTTTCCATGGACTTTGGGATCTCAACCTTCGAGAGATTTTGTTGGGATTTCCACCTTTGACTTGATGCCAACCCCCTCTCTGTTTAGCAGACCAGATCCACTAAACACTCTCTACATCCATTATACTCTATTGTTGGTTAACCCTTCCTAATCCTATAAGAGAGAGGCATTCCATGGGCCAAAGGGAGGACTTTTGGGGCATCAAACCTATGATCATAATCCTTTTGCAGAGATAGCTAGAGGAAGGAATTGGAGCTGGAGTGGGCTTGGACATCAAGAAACTACTTTGTAAGCACTCTTGAGTTCTCAATAAAATATAACTTGTCTTGTTTCCCTATTTATGTGTATTGATCATGATTCATTTAAATAAATTGTATTCAGTAGAATATAGATCTAACTTGTGATTTAGTTATTTGGAAGATAGTGTGCACTTGTTTGTCATGTTGATCTCTACAGGTTCATCGCGAGGACTTTGGGATCAAAGAATTTATTGGACAAACACTAGAACAGAAGGTCAGTTGTCTTCTTTCTCATCTACCAAATGTTAGAACTGGAAACACTAATTTAGATCTAGGGAATGAGGTATCATTTGTTTCCTTTTTGTCTTAGCATAGAGCTGATCTTTGTCACTTTATCCTAAGAGGGCTTCTTCTTACCTGAGCATCGGCCCAGACAGGTTTTACCCTGCCCAGCAACACCTGCAGAGTAGATGATGTCTCACCCGAGGTGATCAAGGGAGAGTGGACGGAACCATGTTTCCGCCGAATGAAGGAGGATGTATGCGAATCAATTACTTAATATTATTGCAACATTCAACGATAAATCTATGCATTCACTTCGACATTATTGTACTCATAGCATCATTTAATAGAAACATTCATTATTGCGGAATATTATAATAGTAAAGCGACTATTGCATCATAGAAACATTGCATTACCATCAAAAGACAGAAGACACACCAGGATTGCACAGAATAGTTTCATAACATCATATTATTGCTACAAAAACCCAATACAATGCCTCTGCAGATCACAGACTTCAGCAATATCTCTAGTTCCCAGAACATATGCACAAAACCCATATCAAAGCTCTCCGCCATCTATATCACGACCTACAACTTTTTGTCTATATATAGGCTTCCGCCTTTACAATGCTTGTCCACTTACTAACAACTTCCTAACTGAATCCTGGACAAATGACCCAAAATCTCACTAACACGGTCCCAATGACCAAAAAACCCACCTATTGCGGTATACTTAGCTCAAAATTACATCTCATATGGTCCAATGACCCAAAAACCCACATTCTGTGGTATAAACGACTCAAAAATACATAAAATAATAGATCCTTCTTCCTTCTACGACCTCTTCTTACATGTCACAGCATCGACGATGCTACGATTCTTTCTTACCATACTGCCTGCCAACAGGCCCCCAACACAATCTTGTCGCTCGCCCTCAAGCCACGTCAACTGGGCATGGTGTATTATGTGGTCGTCCCTTTGAAGTCCTCATACTGCTGCACAATTGCCATCACCATTTCCTTGAATTTTGTAGCCACCATCTGACTATCAACCACATCTTCTGTAGATGGATGCGCAGTGAGCTTCACCGTCACCTGTTGACGACCCTTCTGTACTGCCTGAAGTGATTCACCTGCCTTGGTCATGAACTGTCCCCCAACATCCTGACACTGCTCCAACTACGCAACACACTTCTTCTATCGCTCATCAGCCTTGGTAACCCGTTGCTGCAATTCTTTTAAGTCCTGATACTTGGCGACCTATTCCATTGGTGGCATTGTGCACATGGATACCTTGAGTGTCGCCAACTGTCCCTCTGCTTCCTGCCAATACTTGATCAAATGGTCAACCTGCTTGTCCTGGACAATTTGGATCCAAAACTGTATGGTATCGGCTCTGAGCTTCGTCGCGGCCTTTTCCAGTTCCTCCATCTGAGTTGTGACCTCCTCAATCGCCCTTTTTTCTGTCGTCAACTTTAACTTGAGGTGTACCTGGAGTCACTTGAGCTTTCAACTCTTTATTCTCCTACCGCAACTGGACAATGGCAGCCCCCAGTCACTGCACCCGGTGGAGCACATCCACCTCTTTAGCGGGCTTCGGCACATGCTGATAAGCATCCGTGATGGCCCAATCGAACCGTACACTATCATCCCACATATGGGCCTTCTTCACAATAAGGAAATCGTGTTCCCTTTTTAGTCCTTCGATTTCGCACGCCATCTCAACCCATTCTCTCTTAATGTGTTCTTCGAGTTCATCCACAGCCTGTCGTGTTGAAGCAGCCCTTCTGTTAAATTATTCAATGGTGTGCTTCGCATCGACCTCACTCGCTTGCAATCGTATGCACATGCCACTAATCTCCTGCAGTTGGTCTGTCGTTTCCTGGCTGGTAGCTGCCTACATAGTGGGAATCCCTTCCGCTAGCAATGCGCTCACAATAATGGTCACCTTCTTTAGCTACTGCATCAAGCCATTCACAGCCTCATCTTCAGTCACAATCACAATCGGGGGAATCTCCACTTTCCTCACTCACGGTTCGGTGCTGATTGTGCTAACTTGTGGTGCCACTGCATCGTCTGGTGCCCGTCGCAAAACCATGTCATACATAGAGTCCACACGAGCAGTGAGCGCATGGAATCCTTCATTTGTCACCCTTATCATCCTCTGAGCTGCTGCGACGGATGCATCAGTGATTGCTTGTATAAGTCGACCCAACTATGCTTCCGCGGCCAGGGGCAGCCCACTGATTGTCGCCAGGTCCTGGTGCCCTTTTCTTCTGTGCTCTTCCAAGGTACGGTCATTGTCATCATTCGTCGGTGTTTTGATGGACTCTTGATCAGAATCATGATGACTGGGTAGATCCTGTGCCAATATACGATCATCTGGACCCTTCACCGATGCACCAGCCTCAATCTTGGCCAACGTCACAGGTTCATGCCATTCCTCTAGCTAGTCATTCACGATAGCCTCCAATGCTTCTGCCATTACCTTGTAAGGGGTCAGCAATCATTGTTGACCAGGGTCACGCCTTGTCTGCAGATAAATAGTATGCGAAAGAACCGCAAACTCCATGAGTGGCTTAAATCTTGCCGCAGTTTCTTTGGATATCTGCGGTACCTTCGTTGCGGCATTGCAAAGCATCTCCCAGTAGAGCCAGAATAGCAATTGGCAATCCTAGAGTCGCTCAGGTTCCCGTACATACCATCAGTTCTGATAGTGCACACCCCACCGCTCTTTTGTAGCCTCAACTTCCATGCCCTGGTACACATCGGGTTCCTTCCAAGCCACAAATGCAATCAAGAGTAGCATCCAACTATATGAAAATGAGCCCTTACCGGCCTGAACGGCCGTAACATCCACTGCTAATTGATTCAAGAGAAACAAGGGCAGTTCATTTGGATACCCTCCGCACATTGTACTGCACATGCGACAATCCCTGAGTTTCACTAGTTAGGACGACCACCTCTGATCATCTTACAGGATAAAATATTGGTGCCGGTGAGTACCGCTTGACCATTAATACTACTGGTGCGATACCCACGACCATCTGTTACCAAGCTATACTTCTTTACGAGTTGTCCTGCTCGCTTTTTGTCATTCGCCTTCCCTTGGAAGAACTACGATGGGTCAACCCCATCTTTAGGCAATCCGGTAATGTGCGAAATTAAATCAACAATGACCAGAATTTCGCTGTCTAGCCACAACAAACCACCATGGAAGCACGCAAGTAGATGCTTCACGCATGCGTTAACTTCTGCCAGTTGCCCAAAATACAGCATGTTAATAAGCCCTAACAACTCGTCCTACTTCAATCTGCATGCCTAGTCCTATACAATCGACGTCATGGTAAGGCGTGACCCGAGCACATATGGGGCCGATGCAATGTCGGGGTAGGCCACCATATCATGATCATCATAGCAGAGGTGCATCAACGCCGGCCCAATATCAACAGAGCAGTCCATTTCGACAAGGAGCGCAGGCATCTTCACACCATACCTCTGCTTCAGGTTCAGCTTGCACAGGGTTACATCCAACCGACTAGGAGGGATATACCCAGGGATGTCAACAACTGACAGTCCCTCCCATGGGGCAAATTCATCAACGCGGTGATTGGATTGCTCGGCATGCACCGGAGCTTCTCCTACCACCCCAATGGATGATCTCAGTTGCCTCTTGCTCTGTGGGGACTCAAAATGCTGACCTCCTCGATGCCTCTTGACGATGACTGATGCTCCCACCGGCATGTTGGCGACTTCTACCTCAATATTGACGTCTCCCATAGATGCAACTTCTTCCTCAACTACAATCCCGGTGAAAGGAGACTCAACCTCACTGCTAATCTCAACCATTTCTATCTCTCGTGGCATACGTCACCCAGTGCTCACGACTGATAGCTTCTTCGTCCTCATAGCACTCTGCAAGTGCAACTGAACCTTGCCCAACGCACAACTACAATCACCAAGCTAGAATAATACTTGTCAGCTCTTCCCAGGAACTTAACAATTAAAATCTCGGTTCCTTCCGACCAACTACTATGCATTTTTATAGCCTTCATCCGAATCCACCATAATCATCACGAAAGCCTGCATTAATTCAACCAAAATCTTGTATTAATGACTCAAATCCACCGTTGGTCCTGTCAGCCGATCGGACGGATCCACCATTAATGCCCATCATTTGAAAAAGCGTCAGTAATTAACTGTTTTAACTTTTGGCATTTATTACTGATTTGACCCTGTCACGACCTTGCCACCTGTCACATACCACTCCTAACTTGCGGCAGAACCCTCCCTGCTTCCGCACTCCATCCCTGTTGGTGCGCCATCCTTCCACCAATCAATCTACACGTGTTGTTTTTTTTTTTTTCCTGATGCGACTCAGGCATCACATTGTTCTAGGCCCGACAGATAGGGCTTCAACCTGCTACCATTAATCATAAACTTGATGTCATACAACAACACCAAATCACCCTGTTAAAACTATTTGTTCTTGATGTGGCGATCATGCCAAGCCTTTTGTCGATCCTTCTCCACACCCTGATGGAAACCGACGATAAAGCGATCTTCCTCCAACTGTATTAACTTTGTGAGATGTTCCTCTAATGCTGACGCAACATCCATATCGGTTGTTGCCACTATGTGAAGACTCGAAATGATATACTCCATAGGCATAACCTCTTCTTGCCCATACACTAGCTTGAATGGTGTCTGCCCTCTCAGCCTTTTACATGTGGTGCGATAGACCCAAAATACTGCTGGGATTTTTAGATCCCAGTCATCGCGGTTCACATTGCACACCTTTGTCAGTGCATGCTCCAATATCTTATTGAAAGCCTCCACCGTGCCATTCACCTACGGATGATAGGGTGTACTCTTCTTATGCTGTATCTGCAACTCCTCCGTCAATGCGCTGATGGTGCAATTGAGAAAGTGGTTTCCTTGATTGCTCAACAATATCTTGGGGCATCCAAAGCGAGTGACAATGTGGTCAAATAGAAATCACACGGTTGTGGTCGCGGAACAATCAATGACTGGTGTAGATTTTTCCCATCGTGTCAAGTAATCTGTCGCTGTGATGATATACCGAGTACCAGTGCGCTTACTCGGTGGATTGATAGGTCCCACATAGTCTACTTCCCACTTTTTGAATGGCTACAATGTCAACTGAGGCATCAACGGCATCTCATCCCGTCTGGATGGCTTCCCCGTTCTCTGACAAATATCGCAGGACCATGCATAATCTGTCGCATCATTGTGCAACGTAGGTCACCAGAGCCCCACTTGAAGTACCTTCCTTTCTATCGCACGACCACCATAGTGCCCTCCAGCCATTCCCGCATGTGCTTCGGAAAGGATCTACTTTTTCTCATGTGGCAAGACATACCATCGCAATATCTCATCAGCACCCATATTGTATAGCGCTCCTGTGATTAGATGGAAGTCTGCAGCCTTGACTACCAACTGCTTCTTCTGACTAGTGGTGAATTCCTCTGGTGCGGTACCTGTCACTAGAAACTAAATGATTTCTTCAAAATATCCATCAGCGACTCCAACTTTAAACAATTGTGCATCAGGTAACCCATCTTCAATGTTAGTTGAATCCTCTCCTATTTCAATCCGAGAGAGATGATCTGGGCCAGCATTTAACCGCCCTAGCTTCATAATTACTTCAAAATAGAACTCCTAAAATAGAAGTAGCCAGTGACATATCTTCCCCCCCAACACAGGCTTATTGACCAGGTATTTTAATGCAGAATGATCTATGAACATCTTGAAATGGCCTCCCAATAAGTAATGGTGAAACTTCTACAATGCATAAACCATTTCCAGACCTTCCCTCTCCATAGTAGTGTAGTTTCTTTCTGTAGATGACAACTTCCGGCTGGAAAAAGCAATGGGGTGATCAAGATCCCCCTCTTCGGGCTGGGCCAACACCACTCCCAGCGCGATCGATGAGGCATCAACATGAACATGGAATTCCTTACTCCAGTCAGGAAATACTAATATCGGCGCCGAATCCATCTTCGTCTTTAGTGTCTCAAAGCTATCCTGACATTCAAGGCTCCACTGGAATACCGCATCCTTCTTTAGCAACTTCTCCATAGGGGCAGTAATCACATCATAACCCCTGATGAACTAGCGATAATACCCCGTGTGTCCCAGCATCGCCTGTAACTGCTTAACAGTAGTCAGCGGTGTCAAACTCAGAATGAGCGCAATCTTTGCTGGGTCGACCAACAATCCTTGCTTACACACAATATGACCAAACAGTATGCCAAATGGTGCACAGAAGATACATTTCTTTAAGTTCAACGATATCTGGTGTTGCCGACATCGCTCCAACATCAACTGCAGATTCGTCAGATGATCGCGAACCAAACCATAGACCGTCCAATCGTCCATGTATACCAGCAAAAAATTCTGAATGAAGTCTTTGAATGAAGCAACGACAACCCCCAAAAATATCGTAGGTGCATTCTTCAAGCCGAACGGCATTACGGTGCACTGAAAGCAGCCCCATTTGGTAACGAAAGTTGTCTTATGGTGAACTTATTTGGCAATGCAGATCTGATGGTAGCCAGAGAACCCATCTGTGAAAGAGTACATCTCCTAGCCACCCACACCTTATAGGACTTCGTCAGTAAACGGGGTTGGGAACGGATCATGCAAACATGCATCATTTAAGTTCTTGAGGTCGGCGCAAATGCGCACCTCGCCAATCTTCTTATCCTGGACCACCATATGACTAATCCATTCTGACTCCTCAGCTGGTTCAATGATACCGCCATCCAACATGTGATCCAATTCTACCTTGACCCTCTCCTTATGTCACGGATTGAATCGATAGGGTCACTGCCGGATCGGCTTAGCATTTGGTTTTAATGGAATCTTCATCTCCCCTAAGTCGCCCAGAATCCCCTTCATGTCAGAAAAATTTGTGGGAAATACATCCTGAAACTCATGGAGCAAATCAGTGACCTTGCTTATCAGCTCATCATCCCAGTAATCCCTGACATTTTCAAACTTCGGATTGTCCTCTGCCCCAATGTTAATCTTATGGATCTTTAGCGGCTGACTGATCGGATCACTTGGCGCATCAGGTGGTACCACAACACGACTTCCTGCTGATTCCGGGATATTCACATTCCATGGATCATCACCATCTTCTGGTCCACCACTGATATTGAAGCATTCCATGAGAGACTGCATCTGGTAGTGCGTATGCAGATCTGCAGGATACGCCACCAAGACAACGTGTAGAATTACATCACAGATGAGCTGTAATGCATTATTGACCTCTAGATCGATATCCACAAAACTAAATGTATGGGTAAAACACACTGTGAGCTCCAACCAAGTAGAAATTTATCCTCGCAACTCAGCTGCAGTATACCATGATCGTGGCATCTCATCCAACGTATGGATAAAAGCATGGACCCACTCATCTCTTGGTCGTGATACCCATAACCGCTGACACTCCATCAAGTGACCACCAGGATCATTCCGACCATCATAATTTCCAGTGTGGTAAACCTCGAAATCACCGAAGCATACCATCATCAATCTTCTGCATTTCGACCATCCATCAATTGATGCCTTGTGTGTCTTCCACCAACGTGCTGGAGTAGCCTTCAGTGCTTCGTTCAATGCCAGCAATCACTGTGGTTCAGAAACTCTTTCCTCAAACTCCATCAGAAAGTCAGATAAGCCATGTAGTCCTTCATATATTGGTAGTTTGACCATTTTAGTTACGACATGGCAGAATGACTGTGTGATCAACCCACACTTACAGAGCGACACCTCGTGCAAGCGGTCCTGCCAATATTCTAGCACATCATCAGAGTTGGAAGACGTAGAGCTGTCACTGCGCCATCCCAGCTCACCATTGGCAGTCGGATGGATATAATCTTTAGAGATATTGAATGCATGGTCCCATCCGTTGGGATCATCATCCTTCACCGGCTCTATGTAGCGGCGTCCTTTAGCCAGATCCAACGAGGCGATAACTCTGAGAATGCGATTTTCAAAAGTCATCATCCATCGCTTGAAATTGATTACAGCTCCACTATCATTAGCCCATCCAATCCCCAGTAGTGATGGATAAGAGCTTCCTCCTTCAACTACTCCTATTACAACAAAGTCGGCATATGTTTTCATTCCCTCAATGTCCACCACCATTTGTGGAACTCTCCCAATCGATGTCACCTTAGCGTGATTAGCTAACCAGAGCTATACAGGAGACCAAATCAATGGGGGACTCCCCATCTTCTGCCAAGCCTGCTTGGTCAAGATGTTGAAATCCGAACCAAGATCCAGAATAACTGAATCAACATCATAGTCACCAATTTGAATATTCATCCGCATCTCCTTACCCATCTTCCGTCGTTGTAAGGAATTAACTGCGAGGTCTTGTCGATCCTGGGCTAGTCGTTGCAACAAAGATTCAATCGCAGTAAGAGCGTCGGGATCTCTTGCCAAGGATAAACAATGTTCCAAAAATGCTTGAAGTATGCTGGACTAGAGCGACGGGCCAGCCTCCGAAGTAGTATAGAAAGTAGAGGGCATGTTGTACACAACAGCTTTACCTCGGTCGTTTTCTAGGGCACGACGTGCTTGAAGAAATGCCTCCCGCTCTGCATTAATGTCAAATGATACCTTCTTTTGTTCGGCTAACCGGATCAGTGAACTGTCCTCTCTAGTTGTCTTTCCTCCGTGAGTGACCACAACAATGGAAGCATCTTGCGGTCTTGGCTCTGCAGAAATTGTCGCGATATTCGCACCTTGGGTCTGGTTCAGTGGCAGATTCTCGGGTGCATTCACATTCTCATTCTGATTTGGCCGCATATTTTGGTTCTGCACCGGTTGCTGCGCTTGGTTTTGGGCAGGCTGCTTTTCCTGGGGTTGGTTCCGCAACTGGGGAGTATTCCTTGCTTGCCATCGCACAATCAACTACAGACAATTCTGAACCGTGTGATCATTAACAAAATAGAATGTACACTAGTTCTGTAACAGTGGAAAGTCTCGCTGGTAGTGTCCCCATACCGCACAATGATAGCATTGAACAGGTCCGCGACCACCTCATCCTCCTCCATGACCAAATCCTCTTCCACGTCCTTCCCGGTATCCTCCCCAAAATCCTCCCTGCTGCTGGTACTGTGGTTGGTTGAACTGTTGCTGCATTGGTGCCGATTGCTTTCCTTTCCCTTGTTGTGTGTACTACGGTTGTTGTACGTACTGTGGCTGCTGTGGAGCCATCTACATCAGAGAATATTGTGGCATGAACTACGGAGGTTGCTGCTGCTGCGGTACAAACTGCATCTGCAGTTGAGGTAGCTGTTGGGCTACCTACGACTGCGGTTGCGACTGTTGTACGGCACGCTGGTCATCCTTTACATAGAACGCATCATACATTCTCTCTTGTAGCAACCCATATGCACGGAAATCCTTGTCGTCGTGACCCATCGATTTGAAAAACGTACAATAAAGATTCCTCGGGGTTGTGACCATTTTCTGCATATATGGGCAATTGTCATGGCTATGCCCGTATACATGGCAGATGCGACACCACGACATGCCACCACCATTCAATGGATTCGGTGCTCCTGAAACCAAATAATTATGGAAATCCGGGCAATTGTCCTTTGTATGCCCTTCTCCTCGACATCGCATACACCATACTTCTTCGCACTGCTTCTTGCCCTTCTTCAAATCTTGCAGCTGTATAGTCAAGTTAGTGAGCTGTGTCTGTATCTACGACATCCCGGCTGCATTTTCTCCAATTGATGACGCCTCCAATCGCATTGCAATCTCCAGAGCTTCACTGGGCGTCGAGATGTTTTGTTGCATCAATGGTATCCAAATATGTGGTAGCAGTGCCATGATGAACCACTCTTTATGTTGGACGGTGCTTAATTTCTTTTAATTCTATAATATATTGAGCCTCAGACTTGGGCTTTCTGAATTCTGCAATCAGCCCATCCCGGATCTCATCTAGTGACTTCTCTGGGGCTCCTGTAAGAACTAGAACAAACTTCATAAACCAATCTAATGCACGACCTCGCAGGGTTGTCGCTAACTGTCCTTTCTTAGCGGCATCATCGGTGATCTGTTTTATGGTCCAGACTACTTCACACAAAAACCAATACAGTTCTGGGTTGTCCGTCCCACTCCCGTGGAACAACGGTAACTTAGCATCATCACCCGTCATTCTGGGCTTCCTTCCTCCTTTTGTTGTACTACTACCAATTAACTTCTACGGTATTGATGAACTTGGCATTGTCGAAGTGGTATTTCGTGCTATCTAAGAGATAGTGAGCGGAGGTGTGGGTACGTTGGTGCTAGGGTTTGGTCCTGCCTCTATCCTGGGCATAGCCTGGTTGTCCTTGTCAGGACTGTGAGGTCGCTTCGTCCCGTGTGGTCTTCCTTCATGGCCTTGCGGTTCGATCATAGCAGGACCTTCTCCTGTCCTCTGCCTCTTTTCCTGTCGGAACCTCGCTCCCTCGCTCGTAAGACCACTTTCTTCCTCGGCTTCACTCACAGTCTCGCCATGACCTACACCCATCTACCCCTTATCATTCCATGTACCGCCCCCCAACTATCATGGTACCCACGCCCTCCTCCCAGTAAGCTGTCTACTGATCAAGATGCATCTTTAATATACCCTTTTCGCAAATAAGCATCTTAATCGACAATTGGACTGACAGTAGAAATCGTCCCCGAGGTTCGCGGAAAAAATATCTTTCGGCTTCACTATAATATTTATGCGTATCAACCGCAAATTTAGTGATATACCCCTCCAAGATGCTATCGAACCATACTTCGACAACCCGTGATGCTTTATTATCAACTTCATGTAGTTCTTGGATCAGCTCCGAGGTCCAAGTCGTTGGCTCACCACCCTGGAAGTTCCTCTTCTGAAAGGTCAACTTCTCCAACCATTCAAACAACAGGATCGGGAAATCACAGAAGAACCATTCATGCGGACCGTCGTGAATATCTATCTACCCACTAACCTACTGTCAGTCGAGTGTTCTGGCTTCCTTCTTCAGCAAATTCCTGTAACTTCTGATCAAACCATTCTTGGATCTCCGGTTTCGTCAGATGCCACAACATATGCTCCTTTCACTTCACACATGGTCTCAGCAACAGAACCATTTGTTGACTTAGACCCAGTCGAAAGGGGTTCCCATCACTGTTGACACCAACCCATTGTGATCTCCCTGAGCACCGACCCAGACAGGTTTTATCCTGCCCAGCAACACCTGCAGAGCAGATGAGGTCTCAACCGAGGCGATCAAGGGAGAGTGGACGCAACCATGTTTCCACCGAATGAAGGAGGATGTATGTGGTATCAACTACTTAATCTTATTGAACCATTCAACGATAAATCTATGCATTCACTTCGACATTATTGTACTCATAGAATCATTTAATAGAAATATTCATTATTGTGGCATATTATAACAGTAAAGTGACTATTGCATCAAATAAACATTACATTACCATCAAAAGACAGAAGACACACCAGGATTGCATAGAACAGTTTCATCACATCATATTATTGCTACAAAAACCAAATACAATGCCTCTGCAGATCACAGACTTCATCAATATCTCTGGTTCTCAGAACATACGCACAAAACACATATCAAAGCTCTCCGCCATCTATATCACAACCTACAACTTTCTGTCTATATATAGGCTTCGCCTTTACAATGCTTGTCCACTTACTAACAACTTCCTAACTGACTCCTGGACAAATAACCCAAAATCTAACTGACACGGTCCCAATGACCCAAAAACCCGCATATTGCGGTATACTTAGCTCAAAATTACATCTCGTATGGTCCAATGACCCAAAAACCCGCATTATGCGGTACAAACGACTCAAAAAATACATAAAATAATAGAGCCTTCTTCCTTCCGTGACCTCTTCTGACGTGTCGCAGCATCGGCGATGCTGCAATTCTTCCTTACCAAACCGCCTGCCAACAAACCCGTAGGAAGAAATCTCTACAACAACCTCCACTCACATTTTCAATCATATTCATGAGTGGAGAAGGAGACAACGTCTCATTAAAGCTCCCATTCCAGACCAACTACTCATTGATTCATTCACAAAGTCACTACTACCTATCATAGCTAAAGATGTTGCTATGGGTGGGGCTGTTACGAAGAACAAGCCATATCACATGCTCAGTTCCTAGACCTTGTCTATCCTCAATCTGGCACATTATACAATATTATTCCTAAATACCCCCACCCTACACATGATACAACAAAGCCACCTACGAGATCTCATACCAATGGCATTATTGGTTCCGTTCATACCCAACCTGCTACACAATCCGGTGGATCACAGAACCATCATAGTTCAAATCCATCCTTGCCACATGTTGGAAAAAACACCAATCGATCACCCATCCCTACTTCTACTGCAGATGTGAATTCAGTTCAATCTGCTTCACCTAAAAAATCCAGTGGTAAAAAGAAGAAAAAAGGAAAATCCAAGAAGTCTTCTAATCAGCAGGAGCCAAAACACAACCCCGATGACACCAAACAAAAGAGGAAGGTAAAATATCCCTTTTTACCATGTGGTGATGATCACTTCACCAAAGAACACCTTCATCGGGAAGAAGTGAAAAAGGTTCTCAAAGGAAACCCCACAACCGCAGTATTAACTGATCCCTTCCCCACACAACAACATAAAATGGTTGCACAAAAACCACCTCCTTCTCAAGGAGACCGTCCACAACCACTCATGTTTTCATGATGCACAAGGAAACAACCAACTTGTCTACCAGGTCACATACATATGACTCTACTTCTGACAAGGAATCTAACTGGGGTAATACTGAAAAATCCTCTGCATCTACATCTAGCATTCCTTCACCTCAAGGTCCTCTCATCATAGAAAAACCTTTACCAGATTCATTATTGCGTTTGGTTTCATTGCCTCAAAATAAACTACCTGGTTCAATACCCCTTCAGACCCAAATGATTGGAGGGAAATTGTAATGACATTTTTTTTTTAAATTTATTAAAATACCAAATTTTCCACTTTTTCCCCAATTTCGACCTTTGACTAGTTTTGTTGTTTTGGTCTCCAAATTAACTCAAATGATCCCAAATATTCTGTAAGGGTATATGACTGATATTGAGACTTGAATATTAGTTTTAGGGATGATTTATAACCCTCCAAAGACTTCTGTAAACTTCTTTTATATTCTGTTCAATGTATGGAAATTAACTAGCAAATTGTGCATCAAATCCCCCTTGGGTAAACACTGAAAATGGCCTTCCAAATGCTTCCAAAATATCTCGAATTTCTGAAAAGAGGTATGGAATGTATTAAGGATGTTAATGAGGTTCTCAATGTACCATTAATTTATTATTATGTCTGTTCCAACCCTCTCCCATTCAGCTACAAAAATCACCAATTCGACCCTTGGGGAAATGGCCCTATTTCTTCTCAAAATGCAAATAAACTGAGTGGAAAGACTTCAAATGCTCGAGTAATATATATGAAACTTATAATATACATCCATGGAATTCTATTAATCACAAATGTATAATAGAATCATCCTTTCATTCGAAATCATTAGCATCATAATGGTATACATCAATGTAGTGGGGAAATGGTCATTGTTTGCTCATTAATCAACATTTCTACATACAACCTGTTTGTGCCAGAAATTGTTTCCAAGGCCAAAGAAACAAGCCAACACAATCTCAAATGTAAAACTCAATAAAACTAGGGTTTAGGGTTTGTTTAAAAGGTTTTTAATGGTTGTAAGCTTTGGGAACAATCAGGGAATACATTCATGAGCAAGATAATAACTAAATCATAAACAGAAAATGATAAAGATGCATAATATATCACACAAGATCCAACAGAAACACTATGCTGAGGTTCATTCATAAAAGACAAGCATCACTAGAAAATACACATAAACCAGTAATGAATATATCAATTAAGAAACTAAACAAGTTCAATAATGAAGCCAACACAGAAAACTGAAGGGGAAAAATGTCATATATCTCATAATTTCATCATCAAATGTATATAAGAGTCTTGGTACTTAACTCCTGAACAAGTCTGAAGACAAAAGCAGTCTGAAGACCTCCTGAAGCTCCCAAGAATCAGAACCCCTCTTCAGTCCCTTTGTCCCTATTTTATAATTAAAAAGAAGTGGTTCTATTTCCCCTTCATTAGGTCGAAATTGAAACTACCCAGCAGTTACATTAACTAACTAACTCAACTAATTGACTAAAAATAGCAAATCGGATTCTTGGCAAATATGGCGAATTTCTGGAAAATAGGTGTCAAAGAAGCTTCCATATCTCTCAATTGGTGACACCTGTGTAAAAACTGAGAGAGGTTTTTGTAAATCGTTCCGTTATGGACAAAAACCTCTCTTGGTTTCTAAAAATTCATCTCCAATCAATCAGAATCTGCCCCGAAAAATGAACACTAAAATAGGAAAATATTAAATTTTTAAAATCCCTGAAAAATAGGCTACAAAGATTAAACTGAATCTTTCAAACCTTGATATCTGTTGCAAAACTGAGAGAGGTTTTTGTAGATGGTTATCTTATGAACAAAAACCTCTTTTTGTTTTCAAAAATTCCTCTCCCGTAGCTCTTGGTCGGCATTTTACCTCAATGACCCAAAACAGGAAAAACTGAGCAGAATTCTCAGTGATCTGTACATTTCACTGGATAAATACTTCTGACTGCTTGAGAAACACTTTGTCTAATTCATCTGCTTCTTTTTTCTCAGTTTCCCATGATAATATTGCCTCTTCATTCAAAATTTCCTTCTCATAGAGTACTTCCAAAACCTTTGAGAACATTGGAGCAAACTCTTTCCCACTTTCCAAACAAATTTATTCAAACTTCAAGAGCACTTCAACCTCATCATCTTCAGATTTAGAATCTCCTGCCAGAAATCATGCCCCATTCCACGGTCTATCACGATTTTGCCATAAATCGGCATACAGTTGCCAGACAGTTGCCAGAATCTCCCTCACATGAGACTAACGCCTGTTCACAAAACAAAAACTTGGCAAAACACATATCAAACATGACCAATGATTTATTTAACACTTCCCCAGCGAAATCCCCAAAAAATCGGACTAAAAAATGACCATTCTGGCAAAAAATGATTTTCTTGTAGCGCGCCTTTGTTAATTTTTGGCTCCAGCGCTACAAGAATAATTTTAATGCTATTTTGGCCCTGTTTTACAACTTTTTTCCATTTTGCATGAAGTTTACGTGATGTTTGAATGATGGGTCTGCTTTTAATATGATTTGTGAGTTCATTACTCAATAATATGACCTTTAACACCCTTCAAGAGCTAAGAAAACAAACTTAATAAAACAAATCTAATCAAAAAATCCAAATTTCAATTAAAACCAAAAAATCCTAAAGTAAGAAAATGAGAAAATTTAAGCATATGAGCAAACTAAAGATAAAATCACAATCAGAATATAAAATTAAAGGAAACAAATTTATGACTTAACATCTGGCTCCAGCTGCGGGATGAAGTCCTCCCTGTGAGGCTTCAAGAACCTATAGACCAGTGCCTTCTGTCTGCTACCTTATCTACCTGTCTGCAAAAACTTCCATTGGGCTATGGAGTCTTATTGTGATTCACTCACCGGTATGTACAATGATCAGTGAAAATGCTCCTATAAACTGTAAAAATGCTTGAGGAATCGCCCATTAACAGGGTTGGACAACTCCTCACCTTCCCAGGACTGCAAGATAAAAGTATTATTCTCTAAAACTTTTGATACCAGAAAAGGGCCAAACCAAATATTGTCAAACTTACCATACTTACCCTTTTGCTCCTTTCTTGCATCCCATCTTAGAACCATCGCACCTTCTATGAAAGTATTTTTTTTAATGTTCCTGTCAAACCTGTTTTTAATCTTGGCTCTGTACAGCTGTGTTTTTCATCCACCTTCTCTCTACTTTGCTGTAACTCTATCATTTCAAAAATTCTCCTTTGCATATCATCCGGTTCCTCTTGAGAGTTCTGAAGGAATTTCATCACTGGAATCCCCAGTTGAACAGGGAACAAAGCTGGATTGATCCTTCTTAGTTTCTGTCGGAAAGGCTTAACATTAAGCTTCAAAAGGACCTTGTGCTGAATAATTGCTGTATCATAAGTTCTTAGTTCCTGATAAGACCAAGCAAATACATCTACATGTTCTTTTAAAAGCTTGATATATCTATTTCTTTGTTCAGCTGTCAGAGATTTAAAATTTTTTACCATCTTTGGATGTTCTGTTGAACCAATATTGCAGTCCACTACATTGTCTTCTGAAGATTGAACCACTGGCTTTGAAGGTGTATCATCCTTTGTAAATATTCTTTCTAAAGGTACTAGACCTTTTGGAATGAAGTTGCTCTTCAACTCAATGATTTTATGACCTGCTATCTCTTCTGCAGCAAACTCATTTAACTGTTCATCCCCCTCATTCTCTTCCTGATCAATTTGAGCATTTGAAAACTCATCTGTAAGCTCAAGAAATTTTTTGATTTCAATGCCATCTTCAAAAACCCTCCAGTGCTTCACATTATCAGGCACACATGGTCTATATCTCACCTCTATGGGATACCTTAGCTGAGTGGTCTTAGGGATTCTGAAATGTGTGGCAGCCAAAGCTAATGAGTCTGCAGTCTCATTATGATTCCTTGGAATATGAGTGATATTAAATGCTATAAAATAGTTTTCAAGCATATCCCATACCTCATTCCGATATACTTTCAGCAAACCTGCTTTACTTGATAGTTGTTCTTCACCTGCTGAACAACTAGTTCGGAGTCGCCAAATGCAGCAATCTACGGAATTCCTAAATCTTTAGCAGCCTTCAATCCCAGTAGCAGAGCTTCATACTCAGCAGTGTTGTTAGTGGTAACAAACTCCAACTTATACATGAGTTTCACTGTTTCACCCCTAGGGGAAATGAGTAAAACTCCAGCTCCAGCACCCTCCTTGCATGAGGATCCATCAAAGTACAACTGCCACAGTGCATCTTTTTCCTCTCTGCTGTATTTTATTTGATGTTCTTTTTTCACTTGTAACAGCCCAGCAGAATTATCCTCCTCACTGAACTGTAATATGCATGAACCAAGA
Organism: Larix kaempferi; assembly: GCA_027924585.1. NCBI lineage: Eukaryota > Viridiplantae > Streptophyta > Pinopsida > Pinales > Pinaceae > Larix > Larix kaempferi. Next base: position 9,941,853 of record BSBM01000264.1, read on the forward strand.
TCTTTATCAACAGAATACAATGGGTGATTGGTGGGGTTTTTATCATCTGTGACTATGTAAGCAAGCTGCAGCTCTCTGTAAAGTCTTCTATTTTCTCCACCAAAAACAGGAATGGTGGCATAAGAGAGGTCCATCTGTAAGGTTCCCCCAACCTTCTTAGCCCATGACCTAGAAAGAAGCAAGACAAACTTTGGTGTGATGTCAGCTACCACAACATCCATTATAACACTTTTCATGGGCAACTGAGCAAGGTTGACAACCATGTCTTTTATTACTCCTAGACACTTCACAGCTCGAGAGTCAAAGGCATATAAATCATGGTAAGGTTTGGTGACACTAAGGCCCAGGGCTTCCATTACAGCTTTTGGCATCAAGTTATGGGATGCTCCTGAATCTAACAGACAATTGTGAATCATTTGCTCGTGTACAGTCAAGGTTACATAGAAAGGAGGAGAGGCACCAGCCTCATTTTCAGTCTTCTCAGCCAGAGCTGATCCAATGAAAATTTTAGGGTTTTCTTCCTGCAAGTTAACTGTATCTGAAACAGGCTGATTACTGGGTACATTCATCACTTTCATAATTGTATATTTATATGATGGATTCTTTATTAACTCAGTCAAAGGTACAGGAATTTTTAACTTCCCTAGTTCATTCTTCAAACTAAAATTCTGGACATATTTATTTACCTATTCAACTTCAGCATTCTTTTTTGATTTTTCTGTAGATTGTTTCTTCTCTATGACAGGATCAGTTATTTGTTTAGCAGGAACAGGTGCAGCAGGAACAGCTGCCTTCTTCTTCAAGGCTTGGGCCACTTGTTTTGGGCCTGATCTGAGATTTATGGTCTTCTTAGGTCCATTCTGATGAACAACAGCAGTTATAGCAGTATTCTCCAAGCCTAAATCATCTTCAGTTTCAAACATGTCATCATTGTAGTATTCTGAAATCAGAAAATCTTCTTCAGTAACAAAACCTGTAAACAATCTATCTCCAATGTGGTTCATATCCTGATCAGTCTCAGTCTCTTCAAAGAGCAGCTGTTGATCAATTTCTTCTTCATCAACTAAACTATTTTGAAAAGGTGGGGGCACTCTTTGATCCTCATTCTCCCTCCTTTCTCGCTGGATATCATTGTTCCTGCGCTCTCTTGGTATAAATCTAGGAGCAAACTGCCTTCTGAACTGATTCTGGTTATTTGGATTTCATTTAGCTTCTGGAGCAGGTTTGCTAGCATTCTTCTCAAGCTCTAGTTTATTCAATTTTGCAGTAAGAATCTTCACCAGCTTAGCCATCTCATCTATCTTGGTTTCAACAGACTGAGGAGCAGAAATCGCTGTAACAGCTTCCTTCTTTCCTTTTCTTTCATAAAGCTACTGGGTTGTTTCTTTCTTAAGTCTATTTGAAGCCAGCAAATTAGATTCTACCTCCAAAGCTGCATCTTGCATGTTCAGCAGGGTGATAGGTCTTCTTTCTCTCAGTAATAAGGAAAACTCATGATCAAAGGCATTTGCATAAGTAAGTTTAGCTGATGTTTCTGTAGGCTTTATTTCTGCAGGAATTCTACTGTACATCTTGTTAAACCTTTTGGAAAAATATGCAACAGTCTCATCGTTCTTTCTTATAAGAGCTCCACACTCAGTTATATAGTAGGTTTGGTCCTTTGTGTCTCCCCATTGCCTCATGAAAAGATCATGGAGTTCTTCAATTATAGTGATTGAGTTGGCAGGCAACTCTCTGAACCACTTCCTTATATCCCCATCAAGGCTCTGAACAAAAACCCTCATCCATACATATTTAATCTCAATGTTTTGATTGTCAGCATAACTTAGGAAAGCCTCCCAATGTTCCTCAGCAGTGATTTCCCCCTATCCATTGAAACTAGGCATATATTTCTGGTAATCACCTCCAGGCACTGCATGTAAAGGTTGAGGTAAGACTAATGGTGCATACCTAGCTGCAACCATGCGGTACATCACATCCATGGGTGGGTTTTGGCTTGCCATTTTTGTACTGACTGACTTGGAAGATGTGGAAGCTTGGCTGGAACTCTTTTGAAAAGGATTCTTTCCTACTTTCAGCTGAAAGATAGGTATTTTACTAGGAGAAGCAGTCTTAGCTTTCAAAAAGCTTTGAGGATTAGTAAAAACCTGAAAAGTGCTCTCAGGGATGGTAGGTTTTATCCAAGGTGAGGTTTCAGCTGAATGTAATGAAACACCCAACTGGTCAGGATCATAGGAGACTGGTAAAGATTGAGACCTTGTGAGTTTTCTTGCTGTTTTCAAGATCTGTTTAGGGTCTGTCACACCCAGTTGCAATGGAGAAGTAGGTCTGTTTCGGGTCCCAATTCCTTTAGAAGCCACTGTGACATCTTTTTGGTGAAAATAACCTTAAAAAGAGCTGATTTAAGTCCACCTCTTAAACTAGTAAAACTGATAAGTATCCTAGGGAAGATATGCTACAGCTTCGTCCCCGGCAACGGCGCCAAAGATGTTTGTGCCAGAAATTGTTTCCAAGGCCAAAGAAACAAGCCAACACAATCTCAAATGTAAAACTCAATAAAACTAGGGTTTAGGGTTTGTTTAAAAGGTTTTTAATGGTTGTAAGCTTTGGGAACAATCAGGGAATACATTCATGAGCAAGATAATAACTAAATCATAAACAGAAAGTGATAAAGATGCATAATATATCACACAAGATCCAACAGAAACACTATGCTGAGGTTCATTCATAAAAGACAAGCATCACTAGCAAATACACATAAACCAGTAATGAATATATCAATTAAGAAACTAAACAAGTTCAATAATGAAGCCAACACAGAAAATTAAAGGGAAAAAATGTCATATATCTCATAATTTCATCATCAAATGTATATAAGAGTCTTGGTACTTAACTCCTGAACAAGTCTGAAGACAAAAGCAGTCTGAAGACCTCCTGAAGCTCCCAAAAATTAGAACCCCTCTTCAGTCCCTTTGTCCCTCTTTTATAATTACAAAGAAGTGGTTCTATTTCCCCTTCATTAGGTCAAAATTGAAACTACCTAGCAGTTACATTAACTAACTAACTCAACTAATTGACTAAAAATAGCAAATCGGATTCCTGGCAAATATGGCGAATTTCTGGAAAATAGGTGTCAAAGAAGCTTCCATATCTCTCAATGACACCTGTGTAACAACTGAGAGAGGTTTTTGTAAATGGGTCCGGTATGGACAAAAACCTCTCTTGGTTTCTAAACATTCATCTCCAATCAATCAAAATCTGCCCCGAAAAATGAACACTAAAACAGGAAAATATTAAATTTTTAAAATCCCTGAAAAATAGGCTGCAAAGATTAAACTGAATCTTTCAAACCTTGATAGCTGTTGCAAAAATGAGAGAGGTTTTTGTATATGGGTATCTTATGAACAAAAACCTCTTTTGGTTTTCAAAAATTCCTCTCCCTTAGCTCTTGGTTGGCATTTTACCTCAATGACCCAAAACAAGAAAAACTGAGCAGAATTCTCAGTGATTTGTGCATTTCACTGGATAAATACTTATGACTGCTTGAGAAACACTTTGTCTGATTCATCTGCTTCTTGTTTCTCAGATGCCCATGATAATATTGCCTCTTCATTCAAAATTTCCTTCTCATAGAGTACTTCCAAAACCTTTGAGAACATTGGAGCAAACTCTTTCCCACTTTCCAAACAAATTGCTTCAAACTTCAAGAGCACTTCAACCTCATCATCTTCAGATTTAGAATCTCCTGCCGGAAATCATGCCCCATTCCACAGTCTATCACGATTTTGCCATAAATCGACATACAGTTGCCAGACAGTTGCCGGAATCTCCCTCACATGAGACTAACGCCTGTTCACAAAAAAAAAAACTTGGCAAAACACATATCAAACATGACCAATGATTTATTTAACACTTCCCCAGCGAAATCCCCAAAAAATCGGACTGAAAAATGACCATTCTGGAAAAAAAACGATTTTCTTGTAGCGCGCCTTTGTTAATTTTTGGCTCCAGCGCTACAAGAATAATTTTAATGCTGTTTTGGCCCTGTTTTACAACTTTTTTCCATTTTGCATGAAGTTTACGTGATGTTTGAATGATGGGTCTGCTTTTAATATGATTTGTGAGTCCATTATTCAATAATATGACCTTTAACACCCTTCAAGAGCTAAGAAAACAAACTTAATAAAACAAATCTAATCAAAAAATCCAAATTTCAATTAAAACCAAAAAATCCTAAAGTAAGCAAATGAGAAAATTTAAGCATATGAGCAAACTAAAGATAAAATCACAATCAAAATATAAAATTAAAGGAAACAAATTTATGAATTAACACAATCAATGGATATTTCAACCTGAGACTTTCTGAAGATGAATAATAGAGGATATTAAGATATCAAAATCATAAATACAGCATATTAAGCTCTCCCAACGAGCACAAGAGCTCACCCAAAGCGTAATCCCTTAAGGAGTGTGAATATGCCATCAAAACTGAGAATGGTTGAGAGAAAGTGCTGCACTAAACCAAACCACGAGCTTCCCTGTAGCTGCTACCTAAAAATACAAACTCCATTAAAGCACCATGAAATACCTGAGTGGCCTCTCCAAACACCAACTTGGATGGGAATATTTCACCCTCGAAATTTGCTAAGGCAAGAAACTAGTCATCCACTAGCTCTCTCTTCACAAATGCAATTTTTCTCAAATCATCAAAAGCTATTCTCATACTTGATTTCTACATTTTATAACCAAAATTAGCCTTATAAGGGTCAAATTCCTCCCATTAGCTTATATATATTTCCACTTAGGAAATATTTCACATTTGCCACTTGTCTCCTAGTTTCCAACCTTCCATCTTCTCCCAATTCGAGGAGGAGTCTCTTTGGCTTCTCCAACTCCCATGAGCGCCTTCCTTGAGCATATTTTTGGGGCTGACATGTCATAATTGTAAGATTTCAGAAGTCATATCTGAATTTTTTCATAGATTTCATAGATGCTCCATCATTGTTGTCATAAGGCTAGGGAATCTAACCCAAGTGTCCACTAGCTTCCAATTTGACTCTTCCTCTTCCATGGAGGTTAACATTCCATCCCATTTCGACCTAAGATGCTCCATCCCATGTGTATGTTTTACCAATTCACCCAATAATGTTTTCCTTCCCATGGATTCTAAATGTCAAGAGAGATTTTCCATGTGGCAGTGAGAAACCAAGCTAGTGTGGGTTCCACATCCTCCAAATGTCTTCAAAACCATTTGCCACCTAGAATTTCTCCTGAAATTATTTATTCAAACTATTTATTAAATACTTGAACCCTTCTAATGTCTAAACCTCATTTATTAGCTTCCTTATTGCAATTCCACATGTGCCCATCCAACCTAGGAAACTAGTAGGATTGATGGAATTGTCTTACTATGCAATTATTTGAATGGGGACATTACAGTCCTCCCCACCCAAGATTGATTGCCCTCAAGCAATCTCAATTTACCATGCTGCAAACTTGTTCCTCCTCTATCAAGTTTCCTTCTATAAGGAATGTCTCCCAAAACCTTTATATTCTGGTGCTTCATGTTGTGGGAAGAAACTACCTGATTCGGATAGGTGTGTTTCCCTCTCATAACCCTTAGTACTCCTTTTGAATCTTGGAATTTAATTTCAGGAATTTGATAATTTACTATATGCTCTCATATTTAATACAACCATTTCACTCCCAAAACCACATTAGTATTAGCAACATCAACCACATAACAACTATCAACAAAAGTATAGTTACCTACGGTGACTTGCAGCTATGGAATCCATGTTTTGCACTCCATTGTGTTGTGACCGGGAATGACAACTGTGAAGCCATCGAATGGTTCAATAGGTATCTTCCTCCTCCCACCATGTCTTCATCAATGAATATATGTGTGGCTCCTCCATCTACCAAAACTGAAGTTCTTTGTCCTAGTACCACACCCTTGCATCGAATAGTGTGATATCGAGGTACTGTTGAAAGTACTACCATTCTTACTTTGGTGGGTGAGGGATGCTTCACCTCTGGTTTCCCTTCTTCTGCTATAATATATCCCTCTTCTTGGGATGAAGTATGTCCTTCTTCCTCCATGCCCCCTTCATACCCATCATCACAAAATACTTCAATGAATTGGTCCTTTCCCTTAGCACATTTATGTCCTAGTGCCCACGATTGGAAGCATGAGTAACACAATTTCTTTCTTCTGAGATCTTCCCTGCTTAGTTCCTCTTTCTTATCCTTTCCATATTCATCTTCTTTCCATGTCTTCTTATCAGATGCATCTCTTTTCCAAGGTTTCTTTTCAATTTTGAAGTTAGGCTTGGGAGGAAATCTCATTCTAGGAAGCACATTTTGGAGATCCCTAGTCAAGCTCATTGCATCTTTTAATGTAGTTGACTTGTGGGATTTGACCAAACCTTTTAAGGGTTCAACCAAACCTTCAGTGAAAAGAAATACAAAACTTCCCATAGGTACATCAGCCACCTTGATTGATAATTTTTGAAAGTCCAACATATATTCAGTAGGGGTCCCAGTTTGCTTCAATTGAGCTAGTTCCTTGAAAGGCAATTCTGGATCTTTTTGTTCAAATATCTCTAGTACCTTGTCAACAAATTATCCATATGTTTTAACCTGATCATGACCCAAGGTTTTCAGGCCATGGAACCACCATTCATTGTCATCTCCTTCCAAGTGCAAAATAGCCATTTTTAATGCATCCTCTTCCAACATAGGATTCAGTTGAAAATACACATCTAATTTTTGCACCCAAGTATTAGCAGAATTTTGAGAGGAACCATCAAAAGTAGGAACTGACATTTTACTAATAGCACCATTTAATTCTATGTTTTGGAATGTAATCCTATTTTCATCCTTCCTTTTCATTTTATATATAGCATCAATGTATTGACTAAATGGTAGACCTCTTTTACATTTTTCACTCAATGCATTCCATTCATTTGCTAGTTTCCTGTAATCCACTTCAATATCAAGCTCTTCTTTGGGTGTGATAAATTTAGGTATAGTATGCCTTTGTGTGCTTTGAAATTCATCAGGTCTATTATGAGGTCCTGTACTTGAGAAAATATGCTCACCCATGTTCTTCTTTTCTCCTGAGTGTGAACCACTGTTATCTCCCATCATCCCTTTGCCTGCAAGTTCGCTACACAACAATTCCAATACTTTCATCAAATGTCTACTCATCTCTTTCATACCCATGGTAATTCCATCAAAACATGGTTTTAAGGATTCAACAAGTTCCTCCTTATGTATTAAGTTTTCATCGTCCTCTCTACCCATGATTTCTAAAAAAGACTATTTTTCTTCTACTACCTGTTCTTCAACAAAAACCTCTTCAACTATTGGTTCAAAGGGTGGTGGTTTATTATTTTGAATTATTTTTAATACCATAAGGTGCCAATAAAATTCTCTAATACCACTTGTAATGACCCATTTTTTTAAATTTATTAAAATGACAAATTTTCCACTTTTTCCCCAATTTCGACCTTTGACTAGTTTTGTTGTTTTGGTATCCAAATTAACCCAAATGATCCCAAATATTATGTAAGGGTATATGACTGATATTGAGACTTGAATATTAGTTTCAGGGATTATTTATAACCCTCCAAATACTTCTGCAAACTTGTTTTATATTCTGGTCAATATATGGAAATTAACTAGCAAATTGTGCATCAAATCCCCCCTAGGTAAACACTGAAAATGGCCTTCCAAATGATTCCAAAATCTCTCGAATTTATGAAAAGAGGTAGGGAATGTATTAAGGATTTTAATAAGGTTACCAATGTACCATTAATTTATTATTATGTCTGTTCCAACCCTCTCCCATTCAGCTGCAAAAATCACCAATTCGACCCTTGGAGAAATGACCCTATTTCTTCTCAAAATGCAAATAAACTGAGTGGAAAGAATTCAAATTCTCGAGTACTGTATATGAAAATTATAATATACATACATGGAAGTCTATTAATCACAAATGTATCATATAATCATCCTTTCATTCGAAATTATTAGCATCATAATGGTATACATCAATGTAGTGGAGAAATGGTCATTGTTTTCTCATTAATCAACATTTTTACACACAACCAATGGATATTTAGACCTGATACTTTCTGAATATGAATAAAAGAGGATATAAATATATTAAAATCATAAATACATCATATGAAGCTCTCCCACTGAGTACAAGAGCTCACCCAAAGCGCAATCCCTCAAGGAGTGTGAATATGCCATCAAAACTGAGAATGGTTCAGAGAAAGTGCTGCACTAAACCAAACCAAGAGATTCCATTTAGCTGCTACCTAAAAATAAAAACTCCATTAAATCACCATGAAATACCTGAGTGGCCTCTCCAAACACCAACTTGGATGGGAATCTTTCACCCTCGAAATTGGCTAAGGCGGGAAACTAGTCATCCACTAGCTCTCTCTTCACAAATGCAATTTTTCTCAAATCATCAAAATCTATTCTCATACTTGATTTCTACATTTTATAACCAACATTAGCATTCTAAGGGTCGAATTCCTCCCATTATCTTCTAGAGATTTCCACTTAGGAAATATTCCACATTTGTCACTTGTCTCCTAGTTTCCAACCTTCCATCTTCTCCCAATTCGAGTAGGAGTCTCTTTGGATTCTCCAACTCCCATGAGCGCCTTCCTTGAGCATATTTTTGGGGCTGACATGTCATAATTGTCATATTTCAGAAGTAATATCTGAATTTTGTCATAGATGTCATAGAGGCTCCATCATTGTTGTCATAAGGCTAGGGAATCTAGCCCAAGTGTCCCGTAGCTTCCAATTTGACTCTTCCTCTTCCATGGAGGTTACCATTCCATCCCATTTCAACCTAAGATGTTCCATGCCATGTGTATGCTTTAAAAACTCACCCAATAATGTTTTCATTCCCATGGATTCGAAATGGTAAGAGAGATTTCCCACGTGGCAGTAAGAAACCAAGCTAGTGTGGGTCCCACATCCTCCAAATGTCTTCAAAACCATTTGCCACCTAGAATTTCTCTTGAATTTATTTATTCAACCTATTTATTAAATACTTGAACCCTTCTAATGTCTAAACATCATTTATTAGCTTCCTTATTTCAATTCCACATGTGCCCATCCAACCTAGGAAACTAGTAGGATTGATGGGATTGTCTTACTATGCAATTAATTGAATGGGGACATTACAGAAAACCCCAACTATTGTTGTTGTCACACCTGGGGGGAAATCATCATCCACTCGAAAAAATATTTTTGTTAGGCCACCATTGGTTACTAGGGGGAAATATTCAATTAGTGGTTGTAACATGACTGGGAAACCTTAAGTTAGTGGCTATAACATGACCGGGGGGGAACCTTCGGTTAGCGGCTACAACATGGCTGGAGGCCAACTTTCAGTAAATGGTTACAATGCCTCTGGAGGGAACCAAATTATTAGTGGTTACGATGAGACTGGTGGGAACCTTTGTTGCAACCCATTTGGGTCCATTATACCTAGAATCGATCCCCATTAAGTCAAATGAACCCAATAAATCCTATAGTACAAACGACTCAAATATACCACCTTGTTTCTCTAGGACATACACATCTTGGAGTACCTTCTCCTGGAAACATCAATCCAATACAGGGGAAAATGGCTCTGGTCTACAACCCCCAGATGGAACATCATTTAGTTGACATATTCCCCAACCAAAACCATCGTCATATCACCCTTATGCCCCACCACTATCTCCATCATATGGAGGACCACTATTTGGAGCACCGCCACCCTATAATCCACAACCCATGGGAGGATCACCCTATGATGAATTTGTCTTCGGTACTACTGGTACCCTATTGCCCTATCAATATTACCAATATCCACAACCGAACCGTCAATTACCATTCTTGGATACCTTATATCTACCAAATTTGGCACGTTTGACTAATGATCCCATATGGAAAGACCCTCATTGGCCACCGATTCCTATCAAATTACCATCAGACATACCTAAATTTGATGGCAAACCTGGTGAGGATATAAAGAACAACGTGATGACTTATCATCTGTGGTGTTCATCAAATTATTTGATGGATGAATCCATACATCTCAGACTCATTCAGAGGACCCTTACTAGAAATGTTGCCAAGTGGTATATTGAGTTGCCACTGCACTCTTTTCGGGACTTTGGATCCTTGGCTATGTCTTTTCTGATGCATTTCCAGTTTCCAATCTGTTATGAGACTGGTACCGACCTACTTATCTCCCTTCTCCAATCACATCCACTCACATTTCAGATCATATCCATGAGTGGAGGCGGAGGCGTAGATTAATCAAGGCCCCCATTTTGGACCAATTGCTTGCTGATTGGTTTACAAATTCATTATTTCCTACCATTGCTAAGGATGTAGCCATGGATGGAGCTATTATGGAAGAGCATGCTATTTCTCGTGCCTAACACCTAGACCTTGTCTATGCGCAATCAGGCATTATTTATGAAATTATTCTGAATGCTCCACGCCCCATAGACGACCCATCGTGACCACCTTTGGGACCACTTGCCGATGGCATAATTGGTTCAATTCAAACCCGGCATTTGTCTAAATCAACTGGATCTCAACGTCAGTCGGCTTCGATCCTAGCTCAACAAAACGATGGTAAAAATAAAACACAATCACCCGATCATTCCCAAACTGCCGATGTAAATGTTGTTCAATCAGAATTAGCTCAGAAATCTAGTGGCTATAAGAAGAATAAGGTTAAATCCAATAAATCATTTGAGTAGTAGGAAACCAATCGGGACACCACTAACAGAAAACCTAAAAGGAAGGCTAAATAACTGTGTCTATTGTGTAGTGATGACAATTTACCAAGGAATTTCCTCGTCGTGACGAAATCCAGAGAATCCTTAAGGGAACTTCTCAAACCGCCATACTAATTGACCCCTTCCCACAACAACAACAACAACAGATGGTTGTCCAACAACAATCCTCTCCACAAGGAGACCATTCCCGGACTACTGATGTCCTGATGACAAAAAGTGAAATGGTAAATATTTCAACCAAGACACAGACATATGACCTACCTCCTCCCAAGAAAAAGGATAAGATCAGAGGGAATAATGAGGAACCCTCCACGTCTCAGTCGAGTATTCCTCCATCAAATGGTCCTCTCACCATTGAGAAACCGATATCAGATGCAGTTTTGCAACCACCAAAGAACACAATATGTAAGACAACATTCAATCCCAATGCCCAGGATACCCAAAACTACAACGCTTTTGAAGACCTAGCCCAGGCTCGTTGTACTATGTCGACTCTTGAGGTTCTACAACATTTCCCAGATCGGTGAAAGATACTGTTATATGCCTTAGGAGCTGATGACCCAAAAAGTCCAATACTATCATGTTTAGGTTGGAGGACTATAAACAAAGGCTTTCTCACCAGCTAGCATTCTGAATCAAAACACGCATTTCCAGGAGAAACATCCATCATACCGTTTTGGTTGAAGGAGCCTCTACATCGATCATGTCTTTGCATTGTTGGAGAGCCATTGGTTCTCCTGGACTGAACAAATCACCCACTACTTTGAAAGCCTTTGATGGACAAGGATTCCAACCACATGGAGTCCTCCAATCTGTAGCTATTGAGTTAGGAGGAAAGTTTGTTTCCATTCAGGTGGAGGTGGTAGATGCACCTTTGGAATATAATCTATTACTTGGAAGAAACTGGTTCTATGAGATGACTATTGTTGCATCCTAAGTCTTTCGTACCGTGTAGTTCCGACATCAAGGGCGAATTGTTACAATCGAAAAGGTAAATTTTTGTGCACCTTCTCTTACCCCTCAGTCGGCAGATGACGTTCCTCTTTTAGGACAGAATCCACCTCAATATGAGAGTGTGGGGGTAGGACTCCTAAAGATTCATCTCTCATGGGATTCTTTCCAACAGTAGATACCCTACCAGAACAAGTTGCCATAATACATATGATTTTTTCCACAAACCATAATTCCTCCAACTCGTCAGACTCACAAATTGATTTTAGTCCTGATGAAGGAGACTTGATCGGAAATCATCGGCCTCCCAGTCTTTCTGAGGCCACATATCACGCAATCCAATCAGTCTCCAATAATTTTGATTATGAAGACCATTCATTCATGGCGTCATACCACTATTCTCAACCATCTTGGTTGGCCTCATCTTCACCAACATCCGATGATATCCTTCAGAATTTCTCATTTAATTAATCAATTATGGAGACCATGTGCTTAGATGAGCCATGATGGGGGAATAATCATTATCAATCATATTTCCTCCCACCTCCAACCATGGAATAGGAGCATATTATCTCTCCAGATGTCATCCTCATCCCTCAATCATGGATTTTCACGCAAGATACAGTATCTGAGGGAAACATGGAAAACATTACACTACAATTATGATTGACATATCGGTGAAATATGGCGTCGTGGAACACATCCAAATAGGACACAATTTATCTCTTGATGAAATCCAAGCATATACGACCTTTTTTAAAGAGTTTCATGACATTTTTGCATGGAGCTATGAAGAAATTCCTGGTATTGACCCCAAAATCATTATTCATGGGATAAAAACATATCCTTGGGCCAAACTCGTCTGGAAGAAACTATGTCCCATGCACCCACGAAAGAGTACAGCATGCCATTGACAGACTGATGTCCAATATAGTACCTGTCTTAAAAAAGAAGGTAACCATTCGGGTATGTGTTGATTATAGGGATTTAAATAGGGCATGCCCAAAGAATAATTACACGATTCCCTTCATTGGCCAAATTATCGATAACTGTTCTAGGAGTGTCATCTTTTCATTTATGGATGGCTTCTCTAGCTACAATCAGATAGAAATCCACCCAGTGGACCAACACAAGATTGCTTTCATATGCCCTTGGGGAACATTTACCTATCGTAAGCTACCCTTTGGCCTTCAAAATGTTGGTGCTACATTCCAACGGGCCATGTCGTATGCTTTTCATGATATTAAGGATGTAGTGGATCCATACCTTGATGACTTACCCGCACATTCAGAACATCGAGAACATCATATCGATCATATGAGGGCCATTTTCCTCAGGTGTCGTAAATATAACATCTACTTGAATCCTCAGAAGTTCACATTATGTGCTGAATATGGTTGTATTCTAGGATTCATTGTATCAAAAGATGGGATTCATCTTGATCCCTTGAAGGTAGAAGCCATTTTGGCCCTGCCTCCACAAAAAAACATTCTTGAACTTCAGAGTTTGCAAGGGAAGGAAAACTTCTTGCATCATTTTTTTATGTAATTACACTGAGAAAACACATGGTTTCATCCGTTTGCTGAATAAGGGATTTCCTTTTGTTTGGGATGATCTTTCTCAATGTGCCTTCGATAATATTAAGCATGCTATCACTAACGCTCTTGTGTTACAACAACCGAATTATCATAAGGATTATATCCTTTATCTTGATGAGTCTATCTTTACCATAGGGATGGTATTAGTGTAGGAGGATGTCAACATGAAAGAACATGTGGTATATTACTTGAGTACAAGGATTTATGATTCTAAAACTCGATATTCACATGTCAAGAAGTTGGCCCTGCCTGCTGTCATAGTTGTCCAACGATTTCTTCACTACATTTTTCTCCGTACCATGACTATCCTTGCAGACGCCAACCCCATGTATTACATTTTGACTCATCAAAACCTGGGGGGGGAATACTCTCGTGGGATCGTTATCCTGTAGGAGTTCGATTTGGATTTTGATAAGCCTAATTCTAAAAAATCCTTGGTATTTGTGGAACTTATGTGTGACCTTCCCAATATTGATTATGAATTTGATCCCATCGCCTCTCTCCCTCACGAGATGTTGTTCCTGATCAGTATGTCTGATCCTTGGTATGGACATATAAATTTGTATCTGCAGACACAACTATTTCAACCTGGGTTATCCCATGAAGACCATCATCGTATTCACCATCATGTGAAGTATTATGTCATTATTGGAGATACTATATATCACTGAGGTATTGACTCTATTCTTCGATGTTGTCTAACACATGTAGAGGATGAGCACGTTCTGAATGACTTCCACTCGAGGGCTTGTGGCGGTCACCTCTTTGGGATGGCTAAATCCCAAAAGATACTCTGTGTTGGATACTTCTGGACGGACATTTTTAAACATTGCATGGATGTTGTCAAGAAGTGTCCACCTTGTCATCAATTTAATTAGAAGACACAGAGACATCCAGTCCCATTACATCTAGTCATCGTTGTTGGTCCATTTTCAAAATGGGGAATTTATTTTATGCATTGTCAACCTACCTCGGTTGGGGGGCATAGCTACATTATATTGGTTGTATATTACTTTAACAAATGGTCCAAGGCCATGCTGAAATACAGAAACGATGGTGAAACTGTCACACTCTTTATGTTCAATCATGTTATCGCTAGATTCGAAGTCTTACAAGCCATAGTAACCGACCACGGCTCGCATTTCTAGAACCAGATGGTAGCCGAACTGAGTGCTAAGTTAGGTTTTCATCATGAGAACTCGAATCCCTACTATCCACAATCAAATGGACAAGTGGAGGCCATTAACAAGGTTTTGAAAACCATGATTCAGCGTATGGATGGTATTCACAAGTGAAATTGGCATGTGATGTTGTTCTCATCACTTTGGGACCACAGGAATTCCATAAAAACTGCCACTAAATTCATGCCTTTTCAATTGGTATATGATCTAGAGGCAGTATTACCTATCGAGTGCGAAATTCCATCTTTGAAACTAGCTGTGGAACTTCTTTCAAACACTACGACTGAGGAAGAACATTTTCTATACTTGACCAAACTCGATGAGACTAGCCGTGATGTTTCTCTCGCCAATGAATCACATAAGAAACACATTAATGCCCAGTATGATAAATCCATAAATCCCTGCATATTTAATGAGGGTGATATAGTATTGACATATGATCAGAGATATGATACATTGGGTAAAGGAAAATTTGAGTCAATGTGGCATGGCCCATACATCGTTAAACGTGTTTTGGATAAAGGAGCATTTGAGCTAGTGGATTATGATGGTGTGTCTCTAAGGGAGCCTAGAAGTGGGCTCTACCTCAAACGGTGCTATGCTTAGGTTAATCCTTTATATGACATAGTATGTACATATTGTATATAATGTGTGTTTTGGTGTGTTATTTTTAATTGGTTAGGGTCTCATCTCAATCATGACTACTCATACCATGTTCGGCTAGGATGTGCAGATGAAAACCTATTACAGATTCATGGATGATGCTAGCTGACACACTTGGAATATCGCTTTGACATCTTGAGTACTTTATTCCGTTGCTAATGAGATAATTAGTTCAAGAGGAGTTTTCTTAGATCATGCAACCAATAATATCGCTAAGTATCATGCAATGATTGGTTTGTTAACTGAGTTTTCTTCCCTTCGGGTGATCCATATTGTGGTTTACTTGGATTCATAGATGGTAGTTTCCTAGTTGAATCGAGTATATGCTATCCATGATCCTACTTTACTCCGTCTCTTCCGACGGGTACGTCTATTGGAACGGTCATTTTAATTCCTTCGTTACTAGCATGCTCCTAGGAGAATGAATATGGTTGCACATTCGTTGGCTAATTACATTCTTGTTTGGGACATTCCACATTCCTAACTTTTTTATTAAACATAACATCAATACAAGCATAAACATGAGATCCTCATTCACCATGGACACATTGTATATAAACCAGTGTGATTTTATATTCAACATGATAAATTTTTTACAAAAAGGGTACTGAGACAAATGCTGCCTAATTTCACTGAGACCCTCTTCCTTCCTTCATTCATAATCATTGTGAAATCCCAACCTTTGGTGATATAGTTCAAGGAGGAGATTGGATCAAGGAACCAAGAAAAAATACTCTATCATTGTTCAATGTGAAATTGTTGATTGATCTATGATTAATATACATTATACATGTTGATGGCTTTTACCCTATTCATATTGTCTTATGTTTCATGTTCGATCTAGTTATTATATTATATCATTGGATCTAACCTATGCATTGGTGAAATATTGGAAGAAGTGTATTTCCTTTGTTCCTTTATGTGCAGGATAGCAGGTGTTTAGAGGCTAGAGCATAATATATCTAGGGACTTCACCAGCTTGGAGGCAAGATTGGTATTTTTCCCCTCTTCCTTCATTATCTCTGCATTGTTTGCTACATCCCACCTCTGCATCTTTGCTTCTGCAAAAACGATGTTGTAGATTCTCTTCAACTGTCTCCTTCTATTCTCCACTAATTTCCCTTGGTTTTCCATGGGTGGTTTGCATTTTGTTGTGGAAATAATATTCTCTTCCTGTCACCCATGACACCACCTTATCTAGCCTGATATCCTTGTGCTCTCCATTCATTCCCTACTATTGATCTCTCTACATGACATGAAGAGATTATATGTTTTCCCTTGGAATATTTGGTTTCATTGATTGTGTTATGCAAACATGTGACACCTATCACACCTTCTCATTGGCGTGTACACTAGGATCCTGCCATCACTTTCCTCCTTCTCCCATCCTCTGCACGCAACATCGTATTTTAATATTCACAAGATTTGACATTATCCATTACCATCCCCCTTTTTAAACAAGTAATCACTGGGGCATAACCTTTGGATAATAAAATGGGGATTAGGGAAAAGAGAGCATATAAGGTAAAGGTTAAATGAAAAGGATTACAAGGCGAGCCTTGGGAAAGGGGTAATTTGTTTTCATGTATATATGATAGGGAAGGGGATATGGGTAATAGGAAAAAATAAAAGTGGACCCAATGAACATTAATGCAAAGGGGATGTTCTATTTTTTAGAAAATGGGGACATAGGCATTTATTTTGCAAGGAGGTGCCAGGGGATATTATTCAAATTTATGGACATAGGCATGAAAACGACACTAGTGATGTGACAATACTAACAAATTAATAATTGGACATAATATTGACAAATTTTAATCAATGAGACAAACATGACTCTCTCGTGACAAACTTTATTTCAGTGTTGAATAGATCAAACATATACATATATTTCCAAACAAAATATGAGTGTGTTGTAGATATTTCTTCCTACGGTTAGAAAGAATCCCTCTTAGGTTAAAGCAGGATAGACTGGCTCTAATCTAAGAGAAAAGTAAAACAAATGCTACCTTGAATCCTAGATCAAACAAGCGTTTCAAGATTTCAGTATTGGAGAATATGAGATAAAATGACTAACCTTTCACTCTGATGTTTGTCCCTCTTGTAGTCCAGATATCGAATTCCTCGCGATGAACCTGTTAAGATCAGACAAGATACAAGCATATACAATTCTCCAAGTACCTTGAATTACAAGTTAGAATCTAAATCTAGCTAGATGCAAATCATGTAATTGAATCATAATTAACATACACAAATTGGGAAATGAGACAAGTTATCTGTATTGGAAACTTGAGAATGCTTACAATGGTTGCTTGATGTCCAAG
Organism: Larix kaempferi; assembly: GCA_027924585.1. Classification (NCBI taxonomy): domain Eukaryota; kingdom Viridiplantae; phylum Streptophyta; class Pinopsida; order Pinales; family Pinaceae; genus Larix; species Larix kaempferi. The sequence continues at coordinate 9,959,402 of BSBM01000264.1, forward strand.
CCAACTTTCAGCTCCAAGTTCCCCCTCTAGCTATCTCTGCAAAAGTCCTAAGATCATAGGTTGGATGCCCCAAGTAGTCCTCCCTTGGATCATGGAAGGCCTCTCCTTTATAGTGCTTGGAAGGGTTAACCATGAGGAGAGTAAGGTGGATCTAATGAGTGTTTAGTGGATCAGCAAACTAAACAGGGAGAGGGGGTTGGGATCGAATCAGGACTGATAATCCCAAGAAAATATCTCGAAGGATGAGATCCATGATCCATGGAAAAAGGATAAAAAGGGATTTTCGTGCCCCTAGGTCTGAGCAGAATGCAAAAATCATCTCGATTTTGGTGTCCCAAGGAAAGTGCAAAACATGAAAACCCTAATTTTCGCTACCGAACAGATGTGCAGAGCACGAAAATATATGCAGATAGGGTCAGCTGCTATGACACATGGCAGATAAGGTCATGTCTCGGCATTCAGTTAATGGATTTTTCTCTTGGGTGTCCAGATGAGACCAAGGAGGGAGCAGATAACATGTGACGGTCATTAGGGAGAAATGTCACTAGGTCACATGGTACAAAAATGCGACACTAGGGCTCTAAGTGTAACTTTGAGGTATAACAGATGCCACCTAAAGTGTGAGGTCAAAAGAGACTCATGGTTGAAATATTTTAGCAATAAATTTCATGGAGATAGCATCGAGGGAAGCGACGAGGATCTAAAACAGAAACAATATGTCAAAAATACCACCGTGGCGGGCATACCCATGATCAGAACAATCGACTCAAAGCATGGCTACCGACCAATACACTACAGATCCATGAGTACTGAGATGATATAGACTATGGACAAATCATGGCTACTATGAACAATCATTGATCCATGAGACAATAATGACATAGCCACGACCAATACATAAGTGGATCTGTGTGACACTACAACAGTGAGGTCATCCACGTAATGACTATGTGGAAACCTGCTCAATAATCGCCATCACAACCTGGATGTGGAAACAGTATCCAGAACGTCAAGGGTCTTCTACCTGATCTCAAACGATACAAATCTGACCATGTCATTACAATGTCTTGAATTCAAACATGGCAGAAACTACTTGATTACCAACCAATGATGAAAGCTGTTAAAAAGCACGAGGGAAATCACCAATGATAACAATGACCCCCAAGGTATCTCTAGTACATCTCAACGAAATGCGAATAGATGAGTTGATGTCGAACATTCGTGAGATCATTCGATTAGAGGTAAATGATGAAAACCTACTGTTGAATGCGAGGAAACCTGCCATTAAGGCATTCAGGTACCAAGGTACTACTTGTTGATCTCTAAGCCTAATTCCTGGATAGTGAGTTGATGTCGACAGGAATAGACTCGTCGAAGGTGGGCCATGATAAATCCCACATCATCGACATGAAATCGATATGAGAGAGGTGTGTAGCAATGGAACAAAAGGACATGTACTAACACAATGGAAATTTTGACACAAAGCAGAGGCTGAATCGATAGCAATAACCATTTGAACATATAACGACATGAAATGGAACTTGGAAGTAGGGACTACTTGAACAGACAGAACCAGCGGAGGCGTGAACTCATAGCGAAGATGAGGACGCATAACCACAATGATGACTCTATTAGCAAGATTGACTACCCAAAGCGGACATTAAGTTGAGGATGCACGCCATGTTCAAAGGTGACGACTGACAAGCTTCCAACAAGGTAAACTTGATTCATTTCCCATTTTTCCCCGACATGATGGACGAGTACCTCTTTGTTGTTTTACAAGATCGAAGAGGATAACAGATGCTTGGTACAACTCATCTGACGGATGAGTCCAATCTCACATGTTTTACGAACCAGAGAAAGGAGGGGTTCGTCCTGAAGTGGGCCCTTCAATGTTAAATTTTGACGAGTCCAAGGAAGGAAAACTCGGCAATTTTTCATATTTAGAGAGTCTGAAAAACTTAAAGAAGGCTCCAAAATGTACTTTTTCGTAAATTTAGTCCCCCAGTGCCGAAAAAGTGTAAAACAATTCCTGAGAGAAATCTCCCAGTCAAAGGTTGACTGAGGTATACCATTCTCGTAAATAGTCTAGATGGGCCGAAAAAGGGGTAACCTATCACCGAATAGACGTCCTTTCAAATACTTTTACAATTATGAAAGAGACAAGTGCACTTAGCAATCTTTTCACAACGAGGGAGTCCAAAAAGAGATTAAAGAGAACTCCAATGGTCTTTTTTCGTAATTTTTTAATCATTTTGGTATGAAAAAAGAATAAAATAATACCAAAATGATACTTTCCTCATCGTTTTATGAGCATGAGTAGAGTCGACTAAGCTTGACATTGTTTTTCTAGGTTTTAACAAGCATGGCAAAGGTGTGAAAAGCACTTGGAATCTTTTTCATGTTTGGATCCAGAGCATGAAAAAGGAAAAAGTAAGCTCAAAATGAAGGTCAAAAAATGTCTCAAGACCCGTGTAAACAACGTAAAAGATCCTGCCAGAAATTGGTCAACCACCTTGGAAAACAGGGCATTGGTAATATGGAAAATTTGACTCAAAAAGGTTTTCACAATAAAATAATGAGTAATAAATGACTCTTTGGATGTATAAAAGAACGAGAAAAGAGGAAATTACCCATTTTACCTTGGCCATTTCACCCAAAGAGGAAAATTACCTTGGAGAGGGAAAATCTTCCAGCGGAGATATCCGAAGATCTAGGGCACCATTTCGACCGCCGTCTAAAGCAGGTAAGTGCTCTTGATCTTCTCTTTCATTTCATATGAGCATTTATCGATTTTAGGGAATTTTTCTTTTCTGGGAAGGAGCCTAGGGCATCATTTTCGCCCTTGGGAAGCGTGATAAACACCTGATTTTCGCGCAGCAGGGTTAAGATGGAACACGAAAATTACCAGTTTTCGCGCAGCTCCAGACCTGTGTAGCGCGAAAATCGACATAAAAGAAAAATGTTCAAGTGTTTTCAGTTACTAAAGATGAATCAGGTTGCCATCTTCTAATAGATGCTTTGTTTTTTCAGGGTTTTACAACTTGTCTGAGCAAAGATGGTTGATTGGAAAGAGAGGGAACATGAAGATGATGACAGATTGGCTTTGAATGATCAAATGACACTGACCACGCTGCGTGAATGTGGGTTACTCAAGTTATTCAAGAACAGGGGTATTCGGAAGTAAGGAAGGATTTTGAATTATATAATCCAAATGTGGGACAGTGACATACAGGCGTTCCGGATCGGGGAACACACCCTCGAGATTGAGCTCAAGGACATCTACTTCCTCACTGGCCTCTCCAAGAGAGGGGCAAGGGTTAACTTATCTGGGCACAGAGCCTTGGACAAGACCACAAGTGATTTGGTTTCTTGCTACTGCAGACAGGGCTCCCACAAGTCAAGTGGAAAAGTGCCCATAAAAGAGGTAATAGAACTTCCGTTGAGAACTGTGTTGTTCACGATTACATGGGTAGCGGGTAGTGTGGGTCCACACCATGCAACACAGGGGAAAATGGCTCTTCCTGTAGAGTGCATGGCATTGACACTATTCAACTGGTGTGAAGGGGTCCTAACTAACCTCAAGGAGCAAGTCACCAAGTGTAAAAATGGGGACACTCGCCAATTTGGGTACGGGAGTATCCTGGTCACCTTCTTCCTGGAGAGGGTTCCATTGTTGCACCGTTAGATATCCATGCCTATCTGCCCTGCGACCGAGTCTCGGATGGGGAGATGGAGTGATTATGCAAGACGGCTCGGAGGGCCACAAGTCTTATCATTTGACGAAGATTTATTCCCATAGCTCGAGGTGCAGATCATTATGATCGAGGACTACCCCTATGAAGGGATGGATTTTCATGAGGACATTGACTTAGCACTGCCTAAGGATGAGGATTGGGACAATTTAGGTATGACCTTCACAAATGTGTGTTTTTTTTAATAATTTTTCATCATTTTTCGATGTGTAGAAAGATCTAATGTATGTACATGTTCATGCTGCAGATCGTGAGCCGAGGAGACCAGCGAGTTATTCACCGCTGTACCGAGGAGGATTCCAGCATCAGGTTGCTGATGAGGAGGACGAGGTGGACGAGGAGGAAGTAGGAGGTATCCGTGATGTAGAGAGGAACCTTCACGGTCTGACTCTGGGAGTCCCTGATATGAGGATAGATGACATCCCTCTCCATCTCCAGAGGCATATCGTAGGTGTGCGAAAGCGTATCGACCAACTTCTTTGCAAGGTGGCTAGAGCACCGGTGTGCTACCACGAGCATCGCAAGCAGGATGACTAGCACTTAGATAGCATTTCTTTTTTTAGCGGCATGTACACGATATGTAGGCCAGAGAGCAAATTTTTGTATGGGACGAGATCCCAACTTTTGTCTTTGGACACATCTTATTTTATGTATTCAGAAAAAACATTTTATATGTGATTATATACATGTGGACCTATTTCTATGACTTGTTTATTTACAGTGGCTTGTGTGTTTGTTTATGATGTATTTTATGTATGAGATAGATGCCAATCCAATATGTAGTTAGCCAATGAGTTAGCTACAGTATTGAATTCTCTCGGTACATGTTGATATGAAATATAATCAAATGATCATTCCAAGAGGCATACCCTTCTAAATAAAGTAAGTAACGTAGGATCGCAGACAGTGTAGACACAGTTCGGATGGGATACCACGAGTTGGGAATCCAAGTAGACCGAAAAGGTGCAGATTCCAAGGGAAGCAACTTCAGTTAAGAGTCCGATGACTGCATGGTACTCTGCAATTTTGTTGGTTGCGAGGCCTAAGCAAGTGCAACCTGAGGATATCAGCTCGCCAGCAGGAGAATAAATAACCCATGCCGCGTAAGCAAGGTTCCAGGTATGTCAGCTAGCGCCCTCTGCGAATCCGTAGTAAGCTGACATCTACGCATAGAAGCACAAGTCAAGGTAAATAAAGGTACATGAAACAAAATCCATGCACAGACACACAAAAAGAAATAAAATTGAAAACAAGCTAAGTACACTATGTACAAGATGTCTCACACAAGGTAAACCTACGTGTAGAACCGTTTGAGGTACAACCCATTGTGGGCCGTGCCAAAGGTGTGCCATCATAGTTGATGAGCTCGTAAGCTCCTTTTTCCAATACGCGTTTCACAATATAGGGACCGTACCACATCGACTCTAGCTTTCCTTTTCCTAACTTGTCATGCATTTGGTCATATGTAAGGACAAGGTCTCCCTAGTTAAAGATCCAAGGTTGAACGGATTTGTCATATTGTGCTTTGACGCGTTTCTTATGGGCTTCATTAGCCAAAGCGACATTGCAGCGAGTCTCATCTAGCTTGGCCAGATTAAAAAACCGTTCTTCCTCAGAGGTTGTATTGGGAAGTAGCTCAATGACTATCTTCAGTGACAGAATTTCACATTCAAATGGTAAAATAGCTTCCAGGCCATACACCAGTTGAAATGGTGTGAACCTGGTTGCATTTTTTACTGAGGTTCGATAGGCCCACAAAGCTGAAAAGAGAGCTAAGTGCCAATTTGACTTCTGGGTACCTACAGTGCGTTGAATCATGCGCTTCAAGACCTTGTTTATGGACTCTACTTGGTCGTTCGCCTGCGGGTAATACGGGGTTGAGTTTTCGTGATGAAAATCCAACTTGGCACTCAATTCTTCAATCATATGGTTCCTGAAATGGAACCATGATCGGTCACAATAGATTGTGGAACTCCGGACCTAGTTATAATATGGTTGAATATGAACTGTGCTGCTATTTTTCCATCTTCTACAAAAGTAGCATCGCTTCAGCCCATTTTGTGAAATAATCTACGGCTACTATGACATAGCCATTCCCCCCAGCTGAAGTGGGCTTACAATTCATGAAATCGATGCCCCATTTGGAAAAGGGGCTGACGACAACAACAGGATGAAGTGGAGCAGGATGCAAGCACTTCTTGCTATGGAAGAATTGGCAGGGTGGACACTTCTTGACCGTTTCAATGCAATCCTTGAAAATAGAGGGCCATAAATATCCCGCGCGTAAAATATTATGGGCTATAGCCATCCCAGAGAGGTGACCACCACATGCTCCAGAGTGGCAGTCATTGAGAACGTGTTCAACCTCATCTAAAGTTAGAAAACATCGTATAAAAGTGTCAACAACACGGCGATAAAGAGTATCACTAATGATAAGATAATACTTAACATGATGTCGAATGCATCGACGTTCATCTCGATTGAGTTCGGGCCGAAAGCGTTGGGTTTGGAGATACAAAATGATATCCCCATACCAAGGATCAAACGTGCCAATGAGAAACAACGATTCATCTGGGAGAGAATCGATGGGCTCCGGTTGCTCAGTGACATGGGGCAAAGTACAAATTAGCTCTGCGAAGACCAAAGATTTCCTAGATTTTGCCTTGGAAAATTCCAAGTCAAACTCTTGAAGGACAACAATCCAACGAGAATATTTTCCCCCAAGCACTTGGCATGTGAGGATGTAGTACATTGGATTGAAGTCTGCTATGATAGTGGTCTTGCAAAGCAGAATGTAATGGCGGAACCTCTGGACATCAAAAACTGTGGCCAGATCCAGCTTTTCCACATGCGAGTATCGAGTTTCAGAGTCGAGAAGACTCTTACTGAGATAATAAACCACATGTTCTATGTCATTGGTGTTACTAATATTTTCAACAGAAGGGAAGCCGTCAGTTGGATAAGAGCATATGCCCATGGAAGAATTAAGATCATCAAAGCGACGCAGGGGAAGCACTCATGCAAATCAAGTGACGTACAGGGATCCCGCCATGTCAATCGACTTGGAACCATGTCGTAGAAGCATAGTTAGAATGCAGGAGCAGGTTGCGTCTATTTTGGCCTGAGTCATCCTTGACAAAAAAACCACCAAGGACGCATGTTGTTCTCTCAGCCAGTTAGCAGAGTGTTCTCTATGGTTCATTTCATTTCGAAGGAAGGCTCGCCAGGAGCACCAAGAGTTCGAACGACCAGCGTTCATGAATAACCTACAGACACACACCCATCAGCAGCCAGATGGGAAAAACCCGAGGTCTCACCCAAGATGTCTAAGTAAAGTTAAGTTGTTTAGTCAGTTTGAATGGAGATGGGCCCTCCGTATTTAGAATCATGAAAGAAGGGGATGTGCAGGTCTCATTAAAGGATAATCATACGGTGGGATAGTAGTACCTGAGTAGTCTTGACAAGGCAGCTTCTACATCAGGTCCTGTTCCACAACTCAACATCAAAGTTAGGCTTACATCTCGTCGAAATTAGCATTCGAGGGCAAAGGGCTTGGAAGGGATGATTGTATGAGGCAGTAAAGGTCTGCAAAGCAGAATACATATATGGTATGGCCGCTACTATGTCTCCAGTAGGTCGCAAGCAGTCCGGCTAGTATGTAAGAGTTTCCTCGCAGTTCTAAAGGACATTACGTCGCCTATGTTTTCCATTTTAAGGTGACGCGAATCTCGTCTAGCCGGATGCACTACGTTGTTTAGCAAGGTGGTCCCGGTTCATGGTCGTAAGGATGACCAGTAGTTTTTTTGTTGCTAATATTGTAACAAACTTTGTCAAGGAGTATAAACTGATATTTTAAGTTGTTGAGCTGAACGGATTGTAACAAATTCTGTTTAGGCAGTAGGAAGGCTATATATAGCCAAATAGGTAGTAGCCAGAGGGTTGGCTCTTTGATGTAAGAAGTATTACTTCTATGTTAGATAGTGTATCAATATAAAGAAACATATTATTACCCTATCTTGGAGCTAATGGATTCAAAGTTTTGTTGTGCACAATTAGTATCTCCTGTTGTTTTTCATATCTTCATTTATCTATGAGTTGCAGAACTATTCTGAATTTATATGAGTGCTCTTGCTTAAATTTATTTCTTCAATGGTGATTAGTACTTGAATTTTTCAAGCTAATTTATCTTGAAGTGATATCCTCGTATTATTTAAATGGTGTTCTGTATTCATTTTGTTAAGGCTATTGAATTCATCCCCTAGGCTCAACACACTATTCTGTAAATGTGAAATAAAGATTTACTTGCACAATACCTTTATCTTGCACCCTTCCATTTCCATCTGCTACTAAAAAGTCTAATTTCCTTGCATATCGAAATACTGCCCATTAACAGTTCAAGGTCAGAATTCTACAATTTTTCTATCAGCTATTGTTTCAATTCAGTAAGAATTTCATAAGTGATTATTGATGTGCAGGCAAAGTTTTTAAAATCAGCTTCAGACAGTCTCTGGGACTAACATCTTTTTTGGCGCCATTGCCGGGGACGCAATCAAGAAGATATATCTTCCCTGGGTATAATGACAAGATCATATGCTTTCAGTTTCATGGTGGATGAAATTGAGTTGCAGGCTGTTATCCACCTGGTGACTCCATAATAGAAAACCTGGCACCTGGATGAAGAAACACTCGCCAGAACCCTAGCCACGAAGAAATTGTGGCCATTGAAGATTCAGTCTCTTGGAGACAGAGACGTGGAAAATATCAACTATTTCTCTAAGTTATCAGCGAAACTTCTCTTCCCCTGTGTTCGGCCCACAATCTCCCCAGTCTAAATTCATCATTCGAACCCCTGATAACAGGTCTTTCCATCTAGAACCCCATACACCACTTGATTTTTCGAGCTTCCGAAAAATCCTTGCTGTAAACGAGGACCTTGTAGCCCATACTGCTCCTTCCCAACTCCTCACCGCCGTTCAGGAAGAGATTCTGAATGTCACCCATTCTATGTCGGGGGGAGGAGGCGGAGGGCTGCCACCACCACCAAGAACACCCATATGGGTGGCGAGTCGGCACAGGCCCTTTTAGTTACCCACACCCCTAAATGACATGCCTACCCATTATCTGAATCTACTACCAAAGTATGATGGCAATAGAGGTACATCCGCCGAAGACCATGTAGATCGGTTTCAATATTTTATAGATAACATCCCGATCACACATGATGATGTGTTTATAAGGATTTTTGCTCAGTCGATGGAAAGAGAGGCCAGAAAGTGGTTCAGGTCTTTTCCTAATGCCTCCATAAACACTATGGAAATATTGGAATCTACCTTTGTCAAGAAATGGAGATTTAAACGGGACAGTCTATATTATTTGACAGAATTCTTTGCCCTAAAGAAAGGTGGCTCTGAAAACGTGGTTGATTTCACAGCAAGATTTAATAAACACTATTTCATAATCCCTGAGGACATTCGTCCTACTAAAGTCGCAGCTCGGGTAACTTATGCAGCCGCTTTCCCTTTAGATTTCCCCGTAACTTTGAGGGAAAGAGGGCTAGTCTCGCTCAGCAATATGCAGGATGATGCCATCGACGTTGAAGGAAATATGAGAGCCTGAGGTAAAATCAAAATGACCAGTGATACTGAACCCAGAGACAAGGGGAAGCCTAAGGAGGATGGAATATCCTCAGAGATCAGAGACTCTCAAGATGCAAAGATCGATGGGATGACCCGTATCATCAAGAACCTTTCAAATAAGGTCACTGGAATGGAATTAGAGGGAAGTAGTCCTAATCGTCAGTCTCCTCCTCGCCCTCCTAATCAGTTCAGAAGACCTTTCAATCCAAAGATGGCATATAGGGAAAAAAGAGGAGACGAGCAGACACTGAGGCCTCCCGTTCGTCAAAAGGAAAATAATCTGGTCGAAATCGTTGCAGAGGAAGGTTACAATGATTTTGGAGAACAACTAAATTGGGTGGAAGAATATTTTCATCTGATGCACCTCACCAGGGAAGACTGTGAAAGTTCATTATTGTATGAGGAAGATGGCTCAGATCTTTTGTATTCCCAAGAAAGTGACGATTTATTTAATGATCATCTTGTCTCTAGTAGCTATCAACCTATGAATAGTGGAAGTAAGTACAACTTGAGACCAAGGCCTGAAGCATCACACAAACAGAATAAGCCCAATCCAAGAAAATCCCCACAGAAACCAATTCAAACAAATCCCCTCAATTCGCCTATGTTCCCAAAGAAAAGAACCTCCCTAAAGAGAAAGAAGTCGAGACCATGATCCCAAACATCCTAAATCAGCCAGGCATAAGCCCCCATATGAGAATAGAGTCAACTCCCAGAGAAGGGCACACCTCTTTAAGTCTGGAACAAGAGCTGAACAAATTGAAAATAGCTATTCCATTGACTGAGTTAATAAGGAATCCTGTGTACCAAGGCTAGATTGACAAAATGTTGCAATGAGATGAAAGCATTGACCAACAAGATTCCATAAATCTTAATGATGAAGCTCCTTCTTTTCAGTGTGGCCCACGCATAGATAGTAAAGAGGAGCCCACTGCCCCATTTTATGTCACCTTGAATGTGCATGAAAAACTTCTCCACAAATGTATGTTGGACTCTGTGGCATATCACAATTTAATGCCCAAAATCATAATGGAATAGTTGGGATTGGAAATTACCAGATCATACCATGACCTTTACAGTTTTGATTCCAGAAAGCTAAAGTGCATCGGGATGATAAAAGACATGGTGGTCACCCTGGCTCAGATATCGTCTAAGAGTGTAATAATGGATGTGGTGGTAGCAGATGTTCCGGCTAAATATGGTATGCTCCTGTCAAGAAGTTGGGCTAAAAATATAGGGGGAACCATGCAGATGGATATGAAGTATGATACAATACCTGTTTTTGCTTGAGAAACCAGGCGATTATATAGGGAAGCTATGTTATCCTATGTTATAAGTGACCAAGATATCCCCATGAATTATCCTATATATGCTGCCGACTAGAACATGAGCTGCTACAGGCTATCATCAGGTGACTCAGCCAAAGAAGAAATCGCTCATGCTCAAGCGACAGAACTAGCAGTTGAACATGGCCGAGACCAAGTCTGTAAACTCTTTTTTGATGGAGCTTCCGCCAAAGATGAATCTGGAGCAGGCGCAATTTTGACATCACCGTCAGGAGATGAAATTAGCTTGTCTTACAAGCTGAATTTCGACACCACTAACAATGTAGCTGAGTATGAAGCACTCGTCCTTGGTCTCTGAGCAGCAAAAGACTTGAGAATTACTAAACTAGCAGTTTTCGGAGACTCTGAGCTCGTGGTGAATCATATTAGAGATGTTTATCAGACTAAGCATCCCAGACTCAAAGCATACCACAATCTAGCTTGGGACCTTATTGATAACTTCTTTGATGCTTTCAACATTACATTTGTGCCTCGAGAAGAGAATCAACAGGTCGATGCTTTGGCTATGATGGCCAGCTCTTTTCACCCTCCAAAATATCCAAAGCTCAATTATGAAGTTGAAATGAGATACCAACCATCCATTCCCAACAACGTTAAAAGTTGGTAGGTTTTTGAGGATGACCAACAAATTAAATGCTTTATGCACCTGGTCGGAGAATTCTCAAACACAGACGTGGATAACGACTCTGAAGAAGCAGAAGGAAGTCAGTTGCAGGAAATTGACGCTGAAAGATCTAAATTCAGATAGCAGGTCACTAGTCATAAGGTTTTACAGTTAAAAAATAATTTTATTCTGAAAGGCCTTGTTCCATTAGAGCAGCTGTTCGACAAAAATGATGTCCCGGTCAAACTAGCAATACAGCCGACCATTGAAGCTGTACAGCAAGTAAACCTTGGTAGCACAGAAGATCCCAAGTTCATCAAACTGTCTGAGTCCCTAACGAGCGAGCAAAGGTAAAGGTATGAGGAATTGTTCAAATAATATGCAGATGTGTTTGCATGGAAGTATGAGGAACTTGGGACTTATGATACTACCATAATACAACATAAATTTTTTTTAAAACCTGATGCTAGGCCTGTAAAACAAAAGTTGAGGCAAGTAAACCCCATCCTCCTGCCAGTAATTGAAAAGGAAGTAAGGGAGCTGCTAGACGCAAAGATCATTATTCCTCTAAGATATTCCGAGTGGGTAGCTAACCTAGTCCCAGTCTGAAAAAAGAATGGCGAGATCCGTCTATGTGTTGATTTCAGAAACCTGAATAAGTGCTCATTGAAGGATAACTATCCATTGCCCAAAATGGACCATATTCTGCAAAAGGTGGTAGGATCGACTCGAGTATCTGTGATGGATGGGTTCTCAGGATATAACCAGGTAGCAATGCACCTGGATGACCAGGAAAAGTCAGCCTTCACTACACCATGGGGAACGTTCATGTACGACAAAATTCCTTTCGGCCTTATGAATGCCGGGGCAACATTCCAAATGGCCATGGATATAACATTTATAGGCGAAAAAGATAGATTAATTGTTATATACCTAGATGACATGACAGTTTTCTCTAAATCTGACCAAGATCACCTTCAGCATTTAAAGTAGAATTTCGAGAAATGAAGAAAGTATGGCTTGTCTCTCAATCCAAAGAAGTCCTTCTTTGCCATGACAGAAGGAAAGTTGCTTGGTCATATTGTTTCCAAATACGGCATGAGGATAGACCCAGAAAGAGCAGCTTCTATCAAACTGATTGATCTCCCACGGAACAAAAAGCGGGTACAATCTTTCATTGGAAAAATAATTTTTTTACGAAGATTTATTCCTAACTTTGCTGAAATAATGAAATAAATTGCTGACATGCTGAGAAACAATGCTGAGATAAAATGGACCACAACTGCTAAAATTATTTCAAACAGATGAAGAACTTGTTGGGAGAAGCGCCTGTTTTGACTAGCCCAGACTATACCAAGGATTTCCTAATCTTTTTCTTTGCCTCTGAAGTTACTATTGCAACAGTTCTTTTGCAAAAAAATCAGAAAGGGCATGAGAAACCCATTGCTTTCTTCAGTCGATCCTTGAGAGATGCAGATATAAAATATAGCACTATGGAGAAGCAGGCCTATGCACTCGTTAAAGCACTAAAGTATTTTAGGAGCTACGTTCTGCATTCCAAGATCATCGCTCATGTCCTGGGAAGTACCATTAAGGATATCTTATGTCAGCCTGATAGTGAGGGGAGAAGGGGAAAATGGATTTCCAAGATCCAAGAATATGATATGGAGATCAAACCTACCAAGATTTAGAAATAAATTTGATTGATCAACCCCCCCGAACAGGAAATCGAGGAAGATCAACAGAACCTCCCTAATTAGATAGCAGAAAAGTTTGGGAGCTTGGAATGGTACAAAGACATAGTTTACTATTTGCAGCATCTTACTCATCCCTTGAAATGGATAAGTCTAAGATAAGGTCCCTGAAACTCAAAGCTATCAAATATTGTGTTTTGGATGGATACTTGTTCTGGAAAGATCCACTGGGCATCCTGTTGAATTGCATTGTGGAAGAAGAGACTGAAGGCATAATTAATGAATTTCATAAAGGTCTATGTGGAGGACATCACACCTGGAGAGAAACCACTCATAAGATATTGCAGGAAGGGTATTTCTGGCCCACTCTATTCACTGATACAAGCAAGATCGTCAGATCCTGCAAGGAATGTCAAATGTTTGTCGGAAAGCTAAAACTGCAGCCATTACCTTTGAAACCCATTAGGGTGGAAGTGGCCTTCCAGCAGTGGGGCCTTGATTTTATTGGAGAGATCAATCCTCATTCTAGTGGACAGCACCGATGGATTCGCACGGCCACTAATTACTTCACAAAGTGGGTAGAAGCCATTCCCACTAGGTATGCGACTGATTCGATTATTATAAACTTCCTGGAAGAAAACATATTAGCAAGATTTGGTTTTCCAAGGAAAATACTTACAGATAATGATACAGCTTTTAATTCATATAAGATGATGGACTTCTGTCAAAGGTATAATATTGAATTAATCCATTCAACTGCATATTACCCATAGGGAAATGGCTTAGCCGAATCTTCAAATAAAATTCTGGTCACTATTATCAAAAAAATGCTTGGCATGAACAAAAAGGCATGGGACTCCCATCTAAAGTTTGCATTATGGGAAAATAGAGTCAGCGTCAAAAGGGCTATAGGCACTTCGCCATTTCAGTTGGTTTATGGAAAGGAGGCTATTCTTCCCATCTAGTTGCACCTCCCTGTGATGAAACTGTTACAACCAGAAAGCGAAGAGCCCGATGGTATGGAAAGAAGAATTCAACAGTTGATAGAAGTTCAGCAGGTCAGGGAGCAATTGGATGATTCCACTAAAATATACCAGGATAAGATGAAAGAAACTTTTGAACGAAGGGAAATTTCCTGACATTTTCAACCTGGGGATCTTGTTCTAAAATGGGACGCCAGAAGGGAACCAAAGTCTAAGCACGAAAAATTTGATAATCTGTGGATGGGCCCTTTCAAAATCATCACGGTTCAGGACAATAACACATATGAGCTGACTCAACTCAATGGTGAAATTTTTGGGAACCCCATAAATTGGAGATTCTTGAAACGATTCTTCCGCTATTAATTCCTCATCTCCTTTCTTTGAAGGAGCCCACTGTACCATATTTTGAAGTTTTTGTTTAAATTTTTGTTAAACTTTGTTTTTAAGGATCACAATCTGCTTTGTTGCGTATCCTCGGATTATTCTTCTAAAATCTATATTGTCAGCAAGCAGACATGACTCCACAGCCCAATGAGTTAGAAGGAACTAGTCTAATGTTCTCAACCTCTCCCCGCAGGAAGAGGTTGTCCTCGCTGAAGCCGATGTTAGTGATATTTTCAGCAGAAGGGAAGCCATTAGTTAGATAAGAGCATATGCCCGTGGAAGAATTAAGATCATCAAAGTGACACAGGGGAAGCAGTAGTGCAGATCAAGTGACGTACAGGGAGCCCGCCATGTCAATCGACTTGGACCCGCGTCGTAGAAGCATAGTCAGGATGCAGGAGCAGGTTGCATCTATTTTGGCCCGAGTCATCCCTGACAGAAAAATCGCCAAGGACGCTTGTTGTTCTCTCAGCCAGTCAAGGTCCTAAAGGAATTTTTCCCAGACCGCATTTTGGAGACCCTGAAACCATCTGAGGGACCTCAGTGGTATTATGTGATGTGGAGCATCAGGCTCGGGGACCATGAGCAGAGCAAGACCCACTCCCTAGAGTTGCGTGTTTCTAGGCACTCATCTCGAGACAACTGGGTAGAAATCAATGGTTCGAAGTGTATCAAGGCAGGGAAGGTGCACGAAGTATATGAGGAGCAGTCCTCCCTTGAGGCAAAAACCACTGGTTCCACGTGGCACTCCCAGGATGATTTAGAGGGCTTGAGGGGGTTTTCCAAAACCGTTTTTTAGGGATCCTGAATACCGTAAGCGGTTTTCTGTCTTATCACCTCTGCCTGTCACGTGGAAGTGACCCTCTCCATTAATAATTAGCGTCATCGGCATTGCACCAGCCATCATTAACTCTCAGCATGCGAAGCCCGAAAAGGTGGTCAGGTAATTATTGCAATTAGTACAGGCTCGTCTACCCAGGAAGGTCCAGACGGATCTATAAATACCTTGGTTGGCTTCATTGGCATTTCAAAGCTCCGCTTCGTTAGTGCAGAACTCTAAGCCTGGTGCTTGCATATCGTTCCTAGCCAATTAGCAGAGTGTTCTCTATGGTTCATTTCATTTCCAAGGGGGGCTCCCCAGGAGCACCAAGAGTTCGAACGACTAGCATTCATGAACAACCTGCAGACACACACCCATGAGAAGCTAGACGGGAAAAACCCGAGGTCTCACCAGAGATGTCAAAGGAAAGTTCATTTATTTCATCAGTTTGAATGGAGATGGGACTTCCGTATTCAGAATCACGGAAGAAGGGGATGTGCAGGTCTCATTAAAGGATAATCAGATGGTGGGATAGTAGTACCTGAGTAGTCTTGACAAGGCAACTTCTACATCAAGTTTTATTCCACAACTCAGCATCAGAGTTAAGCTTTCATCTCATCGAAAGTAGGATCCGAGAGCAAAGGGCTTGGAAGGGATGATTGGATGAGGCAGTAAAGGTCTGCAAAGCGGAATACATTTGTGGTATGGCTGCTACTACGTCTCTAGCAGGTCGCAGGCGGTCTAGCTAGTATGTAAGAGTTTCCTCGCAGTTCTGAAGGACGTTACATCACCTATGTTTTCCATTTTAAGGTGAAGTGAATCTCATCTAGCTGGATGCACTACGTTGTTTAGCAAGGTGGTCTTGGTTCATGGTCGTAAGGAGGACCAGTAGATTTTCTGCTGCTAATATTGTAACAAAATCTGTTAAGGAGTATAAACTGATTTTTTAAGCTGTTGAGATGAATGGATTGTAACAAATTATGTTTAGGCAGTAGGAAGGCTATATATAGCCAAATAGGCAGTAGCCAGAGGGTCGGCTCTTTGATGTAAGAAGTATTACTTCTATGTTAGATAATTGATCAATATAAAGAAACATATTATTACCCTATCTTGGAGCTAATGGATTCAAAGTTCTGATGTGCCTAGTTAGTATCTCCTATTGTTTTGCATATCTTCATTTATCTATGAGTTTCATAACTATTCTGAATTTATATGGGTGCTCTTGCTTAAATTTATTTCTTCAATGGTGATTAGTACTTGAAGTTTTCATGTTGATTTATCTTGAAGTGTTATCCTCGTATGATTCAAATGGTGTTCGGTATTCATTTTGTTAAGGTTGTTCAATTCCTCCCTAGGCTCAGCACGCTATTCTGTAAATGTGAAATAAATATTTACTTGCACAATACCTTTATCTCGCACCCTTCCATTTCCATATGCTACTAAAAAGTCTGATTTCTTTACATATCGAAATACTGCCCATTAACAGTTCATGGTCAGAATTCTACATTGTTTCTATTAGCTATTGTTTCAATTCAGTAAAAGTTTTCATAAGTGATTATTGATGCCCAGGCACAGTTCTGAAAAATAGCTTCAGAACGTCTCTGGGACTAATAGTTGGCGTCTTGCTGGACTAACACCATGCCAATTGTGGAAGTGGAAGCTGCGAGATACAAGATGTAATCCCGTGTATAGTTGGGGGGTTATATTACGGGATCCTTAGTGAGGGATGCCTTCAGATTGTCAAAGGATTTTTGGGCTTCATCATCTCATATGAAAGAGATGTCCTTTTTTAGAAGCCTCATGTAGCCCTTTGTGATCTCTACAAAATTGCAAATGAAACGGCGTAGGAATTTTGCATACCCTTGCAAACTTTGGAGTGCTGGAATGTTAGTGGGTGAAGGCAGAGCTAGAATGGATTCTACTTTCGCTGGGTCTAGGCATATGCCGTCCTTAGAGATAATGAATCCCAACACTTTTCCGGATTCAACACAAAAGACACATTGGTGTGGATTTAAGCGAATATTATAGTGGCGGCACCTTGAAAAGATGGCACTCAAATGAACTAGATGATCATCCCGAGTCTGAGAATGGGCGGGAAGGCCATTGAGATATGGTTCCACAATATGCTTAATGTCGTGAAATAAGTACTACATTTCCCGTTGGAAATTTTCCCCGGCATTCTTAAGGCCAAAGGGTAGCTTGCGGTACACGAAGGTCCCCCATGGACAAATGAAGGCTGTCTTATGCTGGTCTGCAAGGAGTATCTCTATCTGATTATAGCCAGAGAAGCCATCCATGAATGATAATATGATACTCTCGGCACAGTTATCGATAATCTGGTCGATAAACGGAGTTGGATATGTCTTTTGGACAAGCCTTGTTCAAATACCGGTAATCAACGCAGACCCTAATCGTACCCTGTTTCTTTGCCACGGGAACGATGTTAGACACCCAGTCTGTTAATGGGACAGGATAGATAAAACCAGCACGCATAAGTTTTTCAACTTCCACCTTGATATCCGTTGCTTTGCGAGGATGAACGGGCCAGAGTTTCTGCCGAACAAGTTGGGCACCAGGAAAAGTTTGGATTTCGTTGACCACGATTGATGGGTCTATTCCTGGCATCTCTTCATAAATCCAAGCAAACACGTCACGAAATTATTTGAATAAGGAAGTATAAAACTCCATCTCAGTGGGAGTGCATGTCTTACCTATTTGAATATTCTCCACGACACCAGGTTTCACTGAAATGTCAATAGGAGTGGTTGCCATGATGTTGGCCAAGTTTCCTTTAGAGAATATATCACTGAATGAAGTGGGAAACTTGGGTTTGACAACTTCAAGTGAACTACTGGATTTGGTATCTTGCTCGATTGCCTGGATAGTTGGGAAAGAAGACCGATGATGGTAATCTTCCCAAGGTGGCTCATCAACGTACATGACCTCCATAATCGACTCGTCGGAAGGAAAAATCTAAGTGAGAGGATCAATAAATGGCGACGATAGACCAACCTCAGACGTGATTTGTGCCATTGCGTGATGTGTAACAGAATCGACCCAATCTATGGCTAACTGGATCACCTAGTAAGTCGCGAGGTTCATGTTCAATGGCATGGAACTGCCATAGGTTTCAAGCTCTGTAGGACTCGGTATCACCCATGAATCAGTATATTCGTTGGACAGAATAACACTCGACGATATCATGTTTATGGCAAAGACAAGGGTTCTAAGTTCCAGAAATACCCCTATGAGGGAGGAGTCCTTCATAAGACCAACGCCAATATCTTCAAAATGGTGCTGGGATTGACCTAGCAACGGGAAATTGTGGGATTAGTTCTGATGAATGTATGGAGTACAGGAATCCAACTCATCTATAGTAACAATTTTCCCTTCATTAGGAAATTGTACTAGTCGAAAGAAGGAGGATGAAACGATGGTCATGGCATAGAACCAATTCTAACCGAGTAAAAGATTATATTCTAATGGTGCATCTACGACTTCGACGTGTATAGATATTGTCTTTCCTCCTAGTTCAAAGGAAAGTGCAGGGATGAGTCCGTATGGCTGAAAACCATGTCCGTCAAATGCCTTAAGAGTAGTAAGAGAAGGTGTGACCTCAGATAAGCCTATGTCTCTCCAACAAGTCAAGGACATGATCGAAACGGAAGCACCCTCCTCTAGGATAGTGCGATGAATTTTATTCCCACTAATCTTCGTCTAGATGTGGAAGGATAACTGGTGGGAAATCCTAGGCTTAAAATACTCCAAGTTAAACATGATCATGTTAGAAGTATCCGGGTCCACCACCCCTAATGCTTAAAGTAAGGTCCTATGCTGTGTGGGACAGTGTTGTAGAACCTCAAGAGTCAACATCGCACATGATGCTTGAGCTAGGCCCTCAACAATATTGTAATTTTGGCTCGCTTGCATGTTAGGGTTAAATATCGCCTTTTGGATAGTGCCCTTGGGTGGGCGTAGCACCGTGTCAGTGATAGGTCTCTCAATATGGAGATGACCATTGGGGGGAGGTGTGATAGGAGGATCTTCAGGAGGAGTCTTTCCATGGGCTGTCTCCATTTTGTTTGAAATTGAAGGGGTATCGTACGTCCTTTCTTGAGTGTATATATGGATCTCCTCATTACTCATCATCAAAATATCATGGTTTGAGGATGTTTCTCCACGAGGTGGGTTGTTCGGATTCCCCCCTTGTGGGGGATTGTGAGTAACCATTTGTTGCTTCTGATGGGGGAAAGGATTGGTTAGCACTGCCAGGTGGGAAGACCCTTTAACAAAATTATTGATGTCCTCCTTGTAAGGATAGTCTCTGGTGTAATGGTCTTCCTAGGAGATGAGGCAGGGAAACTTTGCTTTCCATCTAGGCTTGTTGCCATTGTTGGTCTGTTGTGGTCTAGGTTTTTCTTGCTGCGTAGAATTTTTCTTGGATTTTATTCTGTTGTTCTTCTTTTTTCCTCTGGATTGTTGTGACAAGTACTAAACAACGTTCACCTAGGAGGACTGAGCAGGAGAAGTAGAAGCCTTGGTTGTAGCTTGAGTATGCAGTAGTTGAACCGACGATACCATCTACGGGGGGTTCAGAGGAGGGCTTGGTTGGATCGGTAGTGGTGCAGGAAGAGTGAGGAATAAGCTCATATAAATTTTTGGACTCAGTATACACCAAATCCATATACTGAGCGCGATAAATTTCTTGTTCCTCCGTAACAGGTCCTACCATGGAAATATCCCTGGCGATGGGGGGAAGAAATGACTTAGTGAACCAATCAGCCAATAATTGGTCCGGGATGGGTTCCTTGATTAATATTCGGCATCGCCGCCACTCATGAATATGATCAGATATATGCGTGGAGGTGGTTTGACGCAACGAAGTCAACAGGTCTGTTCCAGTCTCATATTGGATGGGGAGCTGGAAATGTGTCAAAAACTGCATGGCTAGGGTATTGAAATCTTGAAAAGAGTACTGTGGCAGCTCGATATACCATTTTTCTATCATGTAGGTAAGCATGCGTTGGAAGATCCGTAACCGAATGGAGTCATCCATCAATGATTTTGATGAACACCGGAGATGGAAAGTCATAACGTGGTTCTTAGGGTCTTCCTCGGGCTTGGCATCAAACTTTGGGATGTCCGATAGTAGTTTGGCTAGGATGGGTGGCCAGTGTGGTTCATGCTATATTGTATCGTTAATGAGTCTAAACAATTCGATAAAATTGAGCGTGGCCAAAAATGGAAGCTGTCGATTAGGATGCAGGTATGAGTAATAATTGTAGGGTGTAGGGATACCTGTGGGACCCTGCACAACATGTTGCTGCGTATTGTACCCAGACATGTTACCCGAAGGATACTGTTGAAAAGTTTGAGGGTAGTAGACCATCTGGTTAACCGGTGGTGTATTCAGAATCATAGGATTACCGTCTGATTCGGGATCAAAGTAGAGACCGGTTGTTGGATGTTTTGTTGGGTGGGGATAGTAGGTATAGTCCCCTGGAATTGTTGTGTCCCAGGAATGGTTCAAGTTGCTTGATTGGGTATAGTCCCCTCGGATTGTTGTGTCCCAGGAATGTTTCCAATTCCTTGATTGGATGATGGATTTCCCATACCTTTGTTAGGGGGTTCCTAAAAGAATAGATTCCATGGAATGTTTGTTCCAACCTAATTAAGAGGTGGAGTCTGAAGAGGTGGGCTCCATGGAGTATTCACGGTGTTAGGATAAGGAATTCCGAGATTCAAGTTAGGGGGAACGAAAGCTTGATGTGGGTTAGGATTCCCCCCAGCTTGATTCCAATTTTCGAATAAAGAATAGCCCCCACTCTATGGGATTTGAGGTCCCCAAGAAGGAATTGGACCTGACGAGGGAATTTGAATATTAGTTTCGGTCGGGATACTAACATAAGATTTTCCACTTCCAGGTGGATTATATGTGCCCCACGGAGCAGATGATGCTGATGGAGGGGGTTTTTGAATGGTGTCGGTTGGGGCGTTAACAAATGGTATACCTCTAGAAGGTGTGGTATATGGTCCCTACTGAGTCGATGAAATGAATGGAGTTATTTGTTGAGTAGCCCCGCTTGGGATGGCACCAAGTAGTTGTCCTCCAACAGATGGAATTGATGGTCCGACCAGAGGAGGTTTGTTACTGGGACCAATGGTTCCAATAGATGGTTGTCCTCGGACGGGTGGGATCGACTTTCCATCCAGAGGAGGTTGGTTACTAGGACCAATGGTTCCAATAGACGGTTGTCCCCCGGAAATGGTATATACGGTGGAAAAATATGGACCTTCGGTCAAAATAGGTGATCCAACAGTATGGATAGATGTTCTTCCAATACTGACACTAGACGAGTGAGGTAGTGCAGATTGGCCAACTGCACCAAGGGTGCTGACTTGTGAAGAGGATCTTTACGTGTTCCAGATGGATACCGTGAAAAGATTGGGTTATCCCTCATAAGGGGTTCATCCCTTGAAGTTATGCCGAACATATTCTGCGACAATAAGTGTGGGGAGTATAACAGAGGAATTTCAGGTGTCACGTCCATAGGAATTGGAATGGTGTGAAGATCGTCGAGGGCTTGGCCCGGATTTGTATCCCATAGAGTGGAGGTTGGATAAAAAATGTGAGCTGTCCTTTTGGGGTTCGGAAGGAGTTTTGTTATAGTCCAGTCTGAGGGTCCGAGACGATCTACAAATGATTCGTGATATTCTATGCTAGACCGAGGTAGGGGATATCAGAAACCATGAGGATTTGTTGTTTGAGAGGTGCATTCCGGGGGATACTGTGAAGCCAATGAGAGTATGTTAGTTGTATCACGTCTAAAACGTTCCAATAATAGGGGGGAGTTGGATACACTAACCATACTGGATTGGATTGATGCCATGATCTCAGGTCTTGAAGGGAGATTAGGGAAGGACACACTGAACGGTATGTTACTAGAAGAGCCCGTTTCATAAGTATGGATACCCGATGAGGTAGTAGTGGTAGGTGGAGGTTCCACCTGTGCAGTAGGATATTCAAAATCAGGATGAAACAGTGTAGGAGGTACTTCAGTTTCTTCAATGATTTCAACGTACCCACCAGGGACTTGAATCAAGTTTTTCGTGTCTTCGTCATATCCTTCAATGGTTTCAATGTACCCTTCAGGGACATTGTGTAATGTAACCGGGTGTGGTGTAGTTCTAGTTTCCAGGAAGGTGATGCCTTCCGGCCTAACATCATGTGAAGTACTGATTTCAGAAGCTAATGGAGTGTCCAGTGTGGTGTGAATTTTTGGAACAACAGTGGATTGTGGTACAACATGAATTTCAAGTGTACTACTAGTTTCAGTGAATGTAAAAGGTTCTAAGACGATGTTATGGTCTACGGGTACGAAAGCAACTGAAGATGTTTTATTGGTAGATGGTGGAACGGTCCTGCGACTAGCTCCGCGGCCAGCAAGGGAAGGGATGCGTGATGCAGGAGGACCAGAAGTCTGTGGTGGTGGTTCAGGGCTTCTGCCCTGTTGTCTCCATGATATCCTTGGATCAACCACTGTGATGGGATTACATGTTTTGGGGACAGTCTCGTGAAAAAGAACTCAAAAAACCTAGAGAAATCGAATTTGCAAAAGGGGATCTAGGAAAAGAAAAGGCTCGTAGGACAAAAAAGCAAGCTCAAAAAACTGTACTGACACCAGCATTGTAGTAAGCGAGCTAAAAACAAATTGGCCAAAATGCCAACAAGAAGCACTAAAAAGGAAAAGACCCTCTACTAAGATGAAATAGAAAGCAAACTTCCTAACTACGAACTGTAGACCTCAACAAATCGTATCCTTCACAAGGTGATGAAATCCAAGTCGAAGAATACGAAATGAGAGACCAAAGTGGAAGGATATCCATCTACCGAAAGGGATCCTGGGTAAAATAGCCCTAGAAGAAAGGTCACTAGGCTACCTCGTTCATGACACGTCGTAGAAAGTGAACTAGCACTTCTGTCTTTGAGCCCAAGTATCACCTATGCGGTAAATACAAGGAATACAATGGATATATATATCCGTAGGTGCTAAGTGGAGTGCGACATTCCACAAAGTCCATCCGGAACCTATCCTCGCGGCTTACCCCCGTGAAACGGTAGGCCCTCTCCACAAACTTGTCGATGACCATGTCAATAAGTACAAGAGGATTTTAGTACCCTAGAGGACAACAACTATGTCTCAGATGAAAATGACAAGGGGGAATTATTTGGATTCCTATCCTCGGTCTCCTACCTAACTACCAAATTCTTTTTCTCCTCAAGCGAGCTTAAAGTGTGTTGCGTTAGGGATTTTAAATTTTAATGGTTGTATTACTCAATCGGGTAATGGAAGTGCAACTCATGGTGTGATGACTGAATCAAACCATGCAAATGAATATGAATCAAAAAAATCCTTTCTTTTCAATGAACGCTAGCTAAGGAAAGGAGAGAGTTCTTCGATCAAATGTACGCACGAACTTTTTCAAGGGAATGAAAAAACCACTCAATTTTTTCTTTTTTCTTTTTGAAGATGCCAAACTAATGTAACTAATTTCAAGATGAAACTGATCTACAACTGATTCTACTTCTAATGAGTAAAATTATGTGACAAGCAATCAAATGAATATATGCTTCCAAATGCAAAAAATTGACTTTGATCTTTTCAAAAAAAAAAGAGAGAAAGAGTGTTTTAGAAAAGGTATTCAATATCAATTTTGATGAAAAAGATAGGGAGATATGATTTCAAAACAATTAACTCTTTCAATAAAGCAAGCAAGGAATTCAAATATAAATTCTCATAAGACCTTGGCCATTTCAGAAATGAACAAAGCTTTTGCAGACTGTGGTAAGGAGGCAAATAAACTAGTGCTAATATCACACAAAAGAAAACTCATAAAATCCAAGTTCAAACAGTAAATGAAACAAGCCAAGAACACTTTTGAAATTCCTAAATGAACAACGATGCAACGAAGTACAAAGGAAACTCAAAGATGCAAGCAGTGGACTGCGATCACAGGTTACACATGTCTGATAAATATCAGAACAACAATCAGAAATAGAGAAACCAAAACTTGACTGAAGGTAACCAAGCAAACTTAATTTGTTTTTCCCTTTTTACAGAGATTTTCACGTGTCTGCAAGTAGCCCAGACGCAATAATTGGGAATTTTTCGTGTTCCTGAAAGTGGCTGGGTGGCAAAAATCTGGTAATTTTCGCTCTGTAAGCAGTGTAAAAGGCGCGAAAATGATCAGAAGGAGGATGTAGGTGGGAGTTTTAAGAAAATATTTTGACTTTTCCAGGGTTTGCGAACCCAGAGGACTAACTATTCACTGACAGAGGTATGATGCAGAGAGGAGGGAAGTGAATGAGGATCTAAAAGACCAACTTTCACAACTAGTTTGAAAGGAGAGCAAATTCACAATAAAAAATGGATGAAAGTAAAAAACTCAAAACAAAGGGGTTCAAACTAGTGGAGTCGCCAATGTTTGTTGTAGATATTTCTTCCTATGGATAGAAAGAAGCCCTCTTAGGTTAAAGCAATATAGACTGGCTCTAATCTAAGGCAAAAGTAAAACAAATGCTACCTTGAATCCTAGATCAAACAAGCATTTCAAGATTTCAGTATTGGAGAATATGAGAGAAAATGATTAACCTTTCACTCTGATGTTTGTCCCGCTTGTAGTCCAGATCTCGAAGTCCTCGCGATGAACCTGTTAAGATCAGACAAGATACAAGCATATACAATTCTCCAAGTACCTTGAATTACAAGTTAGAATCTAAATCTAGCTAGATACAAATCAAGTAATTGAATCATAATCAACATACACAAATTGGGAAACAAGACAAGTTATCTTTATTGGAAACCTAAGAATGCTTACAATGGTTGCTTGATGTCCAAGCCAACTTTCAGCTCCAAGTTCCTCCTCTAGCTATCTCTACAAAAGTCTCAATATCATAGGTTGGATGGCCCAAGTAGTCTTCCCTTGGCTCATGGAAGGCCTCTCATTTATAGTGCTTGGAAGGGTTAACCATGAGGAGAGTAAGGTGGATCTAATGAGTGTTTAGTGGATCGGCCAAACTAAACAGGGAGAGGGGATTGGGATCGAATTAGGACTGATAATCCCAAGAAAATATCTCGAAGGATGAGATACATGATCCATGGAAAAAGGCTAAAAATGGATTTTCGCGCCCCTAGGTCTGAGCATAACACGAAAATCATCTCGATTTTCATGCCCCAAGGAAAGTGCAAAACATGGAAACCCTAATTTTCGCTACCCAGCAGATGTGCAGAATGCAAAAATATATGCAGATAGGGTCATCTGCTGTGACAATGGAAGATAATTTCATGTCTCAGCATTTAGGCAATGGATTTTTCTCCTGGGTGTCTAGATGAGACTAAGGAGGGAGCCAATAATGTGTGATGGTCATTAGGGAGGAATGTCACTAGGTCACATGGTACAAAAATGCGACACTAGGGCTCGACGTGTAACTTTGAGGTATAACAAAGTGTGATAAGCACACAAATGCAGACACAATAACATTGAAAATATTACATGACGACAAATATGATGAGAAACAGAACAACCTCAAAGCTTGACACGACTTCCCCATGACGACACTTACAAAAACACTTCATGTGAAAGGTGGGAAGGCCAAATGTCAACACAAATAAACAAAGGAGTACGGATGGGAAGAGAACATATCTCTTAGACGAAATGTCAAAGAAATTAACTCAAAATATGTTCATCTTAGTCACCATGTTCCGATTCTTCAGAATCATGCCGATGTTGGGAATCAACATCTATCCAAACAAAAAAATGAAGGAACATGACAACATGTGATAAATCAACATTGATTGACTAACGAGGCATAGATATAACCATGAAGCATGTACATGCACCCATTTTCATCCCCAAAAAGGGAACAGAGTGAAAAGAGTGAGTCTAGTATTCCATAATGGGATAAGCAGGGAGAC
The DNA here is from genome assembly GCA_027924585.1 of Larix kaempferi. NCBI lineage: Eukaryota > Viridiplantae > Streptophyta > Pinopsida > Pinales > Pinaceae > Larix > Larix kaempferi. The sequence goes on from BSBM01000264.1 coordinate 9,985,600, forward strand.
AAGAAGACGTTTTAAAAAAAAAACAAATAATAGTTCAACGTACCCTAATATGATCACTAGGAACTTCCCAATAGTTCTGCTCTCTCCAAGTCACATCCTCACCTGTATAACAAGACTAATGATATTCATTTTAGATATCAATGATAAAACAATATGGTGAAATAGCACAGTTTCACATTGCACTTAAAGAAATCAAATCCCAAAGAAACATATTTGGGCAACTGCACAAGTAAACGAAAAAAATGAAACTAGCTAAGCAAATATATATACTAAACTATGAAAAACAATACTGCTAACTAATGCAACAAAATAAAACTATTTGTGAAACATGAATACAAATGTCCTATTACTAACATGCAATCCTACTACTATTTCTACGAAAGAAGAAAAATGAATTAGCAAGTGTGCCATTATTGTAAAAGAATACATCTTTTGTGCTATGGTGACTATTGTTTAGACCATTATTATGAAATTTTTTACCATGAGTAGTCAGAACAAAAATGAAATGATTGTGAATATTAGAAAAGAAAGGTTAGTTATACTTGAATCAAACAAAAATAAACGCAAATAAAATGAATTAATTCTAGCGAGATTTAAAAACTTGTTCACCCATGAATACTAAATGTAATCCTTGAAAATTAACTTGAGAATTCCCTTGTCCACTTCATTAACCATGTCAAATTGATTTGGAATAATTCATTTAATATTATCAACATTAATTGAAGCCTCATCGATCTCTTTGTCATTATTATTTTCATTGATGACAAATTGTTCATCATTGAATGACTGAGGATAATCATCATAGATTAGTTGCGGGATTACTTCAGGTGAGGTATTGATTTCATGATTAAGATATTCTTGATAAGTAGGATGCATGTCAATTTGTGGTGAGGTATGAATGATAGGTTCATCCTCATTGGATACATGTTTGATCACGAATTGATCAGTGAGAAAAACAGACCCCTCCGAGAGAGATTATGGATAGTCATCATAAATGCGATGTGAATTAGACTGAGATAAAGAATCATCCTTAGATATAATATGATTTTTGAAATGAGGGACTTGAATAATATGATCTTCAAATTGGCATATATCGTTAACAACACCATTAGGGAAATCATCATAAATAAGATGAGATTTAGATAGGAATAAGGAATTGGTCTCGGGTTTACCTCAATGATTCTAGCCTCTTGATTAAACTGGTAAGTGTCGTTAATGAGAGCATCTGAAAAATAATTATAAATAAAAAGAGGAAATTCCTCCATGATACAAGACGTTGACTCAAAGGTAGATTCATGAAAAACAAGATTTCCACTGATAACCAGAAAGGACTAAGCATATTTGCCGTGAATTAGTGGAACAATGAGAGAATCGTCAAAAATTTCAATCACAACATGGTCTGAGTTTAATATTTCATGATCACAAAGAGTATGACAAACATCATTATGACCCACCTCCTCACAAGTATCAATTTCCTATTTATGATGATTGAAATTGTTCAAAGTAATCTCATCTTGAAAAAAGACGATGTATTCCAAATCATATGCCTTGTATTTAATTAAGGATTCGTTTTGTAGATTGGGGAAATATAGAGTGTTAGGATGAGGTGAGATGACATCTTCTTGAGGAATGGGAGTTTGAGAGTCTGTCTTGGAATCAATGTTGAAAATATCATCCTTGAAAGGAAAAAATTCGTGAAAGTCAAAAGGAGATATAGAATTAGAAACACGAATAGTATTCTTGATTTCATTAAGAAGGGAATTTGGAATATGAGAATACTCATCAGGAGAGGATTTACTGAGCATATCTTCCCACTCCTTATTTTTAGCTTCCGAAAGTTTCTAGCAGAGGTGAGGATCATGATGATGATTATAGAATTGACACCAAGGCATTGAAACTTCGAACACGGTCTTGAAAACATTGAAGAATCACTCCCAACCTCAGATATAATGATTAGGTAAATGATTAAACCATATGGCATATTTGCACTTAAGTGTAAGTAGAAAAATACAAATCATAAGAGAGAGATCATAAATGTGATTGGCATGGAAATACTTAGTGAAGTTTTGGATATGAGCGATAGGACTCTAGTGAGGCAGACCTATAAATTTGGGAAGGTTTGTGTCTAAACACCAAGCTCTCGGAATGTAATCTGAAAAAACCTGGTGTATTGACAAGAATGACACAAGACTACCAAGCGTCAGTCATGATTGGATGATTATGATAAGACTATTTCATGAAATTAAATTTCAAGGAATTAGATTATAAAATATTCAAAGAAATATAGGAACAATGTCCCCAATATGGTCTCCATTTTATGTTGATGCTCAAAATGAAATGATTTGGGAAAAAACATTGAAAACACCCTTAGAGGGATGGTCAAGGGGACGACAAGGATGGAATCCCAGGTTTCATTTAGAACCCTTAGATATATAGGATTCACAAATTCAACAAATGACACTAAACACATAAGCAAATAATTGCATTATCAAATGACCATGAATAAATGTACAATTAATCATAATTGAAGTTCATCGATACATTAATAGAATTATCTAAAAACTATCAAATCATGCATGCATCAATTTCAAAAGATGAAAATCATTTACTAATTAAATCGACTAAGGAAATTAATGTGAAATATTTACAAAATGAAGAAAATGAGTTATGAAATAAATTTATTGAAAAAGTAAGCTTTAGTCATTAGTTGAAAGTGCAACAATAATTAATACTTTTATGATGCATAAGTAAATTTAATCTACTTCTTTTAATGTGAAAAAGAAATCAGTGATTTCGTTCAATTTTGTATTTTTTAAAGGTAGAAAAAACATTAGTTCCATTAATGAAATATTTATTGATTTATAAAGTTGAAACTTTGCACTTTAGATGTTTACAGAAAATGAGCTATAATTTTAGCTATCAACATAAATTAAATATTTCTAAAAACTATACATAGTAACGACTTCAATTTGAAAAACAAAGTGTCAAAATGGCTACAGAAAAATATGAAAATCAAAATGATGTACAAGTTAGTAAAAATAAATAATGAAAAATAATATTTACAATCCATTTTTTTAAATATTGCACAGTGTTTGAAAGGAAACAAAAATACATAAAAATTTAGCAAAGCTAAATGATAAAAATGGAGTAAAGATGTAAATATGCCTAAATAAGATTTTTATTAAAACTATAATTTTTATAGTCATCAAGTTACAATAGGCCGCAGTCAGTTTCAACCCCTGAGAATAGGAGGTTTACAATACCTATGCCTCTCTCAATGACTCAGGCTCGTCTGCATGAAACTCAAAAAATGGAAGTAGTCTCTACTCAAATTTTCATGAAGGTAACTTGCATGCACAGATACTTTAGTCATAAATAAATATAAATAGGAAAGTAAAGAAAACATGCAAGAAAACATAATGTACCTCTAAAAAAAGGACACTCTACTTTCACCCTAATGGATGGACCTGAACGTAATCTTACTTGCCACTGCTACACTATTAGTCTCTTGGAAACCTGAGCATGGAAAGGAAAAAAATAGCTTAGGACCTAGCAGTACCTTATTCTTACCTCCAGTGTGGGATGTCCCCTGTGTTGCGGTGCCTTAATCAGCTTTTAACCGCTTCCATGGGATAGGTGAGGAATTTTTTTTCATGAAAGCTCATGCATTTTCTTGGAATTTGATTTTTCAGGTGTGCCAGAAATGAGGGTGAGATGTAAGTAACTAATGCTCATCCTCTGATGCAAAAGAAGAAGAATACAATCCTGAGAGGATTGAAAAATTTTCCATTTTAAAAGAAAAAATAAGATCCATGATGGTTAAAATTATTCACAAGGGTATGTTCATCCAATCACTTAGTTTAAAGTGTGGCTTGGACTATTGATTTTTCTAGTGCAATATCCTAAAAGTAGATTTACCAAATTGAACTTTGAAACAATGTTGAAAAGTTGCATCAAAATACAAGTCCATCAGCACCTCATTCTTATGCTAATTGGAATTCATCATCTCAAATACTATATCCCATACTCTGACAATTTGGTCAATTTGAGGTCTAGTGCTGGAAAGGGCACAAGATGAAGTCGAAATGTCATTTTCTGTTGACATTCTCCACACTATTTCTAAGCATTTGACTGCTTGGAAGAATGCAGTCAGATTTTCCTATGTTTTTGTATATTAATGAAGATACATCAACGTCCACCATTGAAGTTGCACATAAGGCTTAACATTATGAATGGTGCATAAAAAAAGGCCTAACACTAGTAGAAAAGTGGGTGATAAATGACCAGATGACCAAAACCATTGCTCAACATGTGAAATAAATGACTAAACCACCAAAAACCTTGATCACCATAGTGTTTTTAAGTGAAATATGACCAAAATTGAGCAATTTTAAGTCATCACAACTATAAATGACTAATTTAGTCATTGAATAAAAAAGGCGACTAATTTAGTCATGGGATAAATAACATGACTAGATAGTCTAAGTTAATAAGCATAATAATATAAGTTGATGTACTAAATACCAAATATTTGTCTCTTCCTCAAACCTCAAATATAAGTTAATAACAAAACTATACATTGAGTTTCTTGGTTGATCATGGAAGCATTTGGGAAGGAATGTTTGAGTTGAAAGTTCGTAAATTGTTTCCCTTCAACTTGATGGTCTCATAGCTCGGGTGCAAAGGGTTAAAATATAGGACTACCTATATCGATTACATAGAAAATTGTTCACACTCAGTCAATTGCTTAGATCAACTTATTGATAAGTATTTTATTTTTTTTATTGGAATTTATTGACATATTTGATGATGAAGTTGTTGCTTATGAATAAATGTATTGAAATTTCATATATGTCTCAATGATGAATCTATGTTTGCTTACTAGTAATGGAAATGGAGTTCTTGTTAAGAATAGTTTTGATACCTTCAAAAGAATCATTGAATCCATAGAGTTTGTAATATATGCCTCTTATTTAATTCAAATCATTCCCTAACTTGAATTTGCTTGAATGCTTACTGTTATGTAGAATTTTGCCCTACGGATAAGTCAAAACTCTCTTAACTTTAAAGCAGACTTTAAACTAACTCTAAAGCAAGAAACAAGTCAAAACAAATGCTACCTTGAAATTCCTGAACTAACTTTTACAGCAAGATTAAATGTATTTAGAAACAAATGAGAGATAAGACACACCTTTCAAACTAACATTTGTCCCGCTTCTAGCTCTTGATCCAAAGCTCCAATGTAGAACCTGTTAAGATCAACCGAAGAACAAACATACAAGCTTCCAAATACCTTGAATGTAAAAATTAGATTCCAATCTAGATTAGATACATCTCATGCTAAGAACTTATGCTAAACACATGAAATGGGAAAAACAAGACAAGTTATCTTATTACAACTTGAAGAATGCTTACAAAAGTTGCTTGATGTCCAAGCCAATCCTCTAGATCCAAGTGCCTTCTCCTCTAGCTATCTCCAGAAGGTTGCAAGATCATAGGTTTGATGTTCTCAAGAGTCCTCCTCCTTCCCCATGGAATGCCTCTCTTTTATAGTGAATGGTAGGGTTAACCAACAAGAGAGATGGGTGGATCTAGGGAGAGATAAGTGGATCAGGGTTTCTAATCACAGGAAATGAGTTGAGATCGAATCAGGGACCCCAATCTTCCATTATCTTCGAAAATCCAAAATCCCACAAGCCATGGAAAAAAGGCTAATAAAAGAGTACCGCGTCCTGTGGTCTGAACATAACGCGGTACTACTGCGTTCTGGGGAAAAAGCATGGCGCGGTAGTGTGGAGTACCGCACGCCTATAACTGAGCAAGGTGCGGTAGTGTGTGTAAATAAAGTCTCAGCTGGGTCAGAACTTGTCAGGGTAGATTTACCTTCAAGGTTCACTCATCTTCTGGGTAGTTCAAACAGCAGGGGAAGTGTCGTCAACTTTGTTTGTGGTGGAGACGCAACACAGATGCGACACTGTGGAATATAGAGGTATAACAGATGCCCCCTAAAGTGTGAGGTCAGAAGGGACTGATGGCTGAAAGACTTTACGAATATTGTGCAGAGATAGCATCGAGGAGAGCGACAAGGAGCTGAGATAGAAACAAAGTGTTAGATATACCACCGAGGTGGGCATCCCCATGCTCGGAAACAAATGACTCAAAGCATGGCTGCCGACCAATACATTGCAGATCCATGAGTACTGAGATGATATAGACTGTGGACAGATCATGGCTACTATGAACAATCGTAGATCCATGAGACAATAATGACACAGCCACGACCAATACAATAAGTGGATCTGTGTGACAATACAAAGGACATCTCCATCGCAACCTGGACGCAATCAAGATACAGCGGTGCGCCCAGGGTCTTCTACCCGATCGCAAAAAATATTAATCTAGCCATGTGATTACAAGGTGTTGAAGTCAAACATGGTAGAAACCATTTGATTACCGGTCAATGATGTGAACCATTAACAAATGCGAGGGAAATCACCAATGATGAGGATGATCCCCAAGGTATCCGAAGTACATCTCAATGAAATGCGAATAGATGAGTTGATGTCGAGCATTCGAGAGATCGTTTGATCAGAGGTCAATGATGTAAACCTACTGTCGAACACGAGGAAACCTGCCATTGAGGCATGCAGGTACCAAGGTACTAATGGTTGATCTCTAAGTCCAATTTCCGGATAGTGATTTGGTGTTGACGGGAATAGACTCGTCGAAGGTGGGCCATGATGAATCCCATTTCATCGACACGAAATCGGCACGAATGATAAGATGATGAAACAACGGAGTATGTACTGACACAATGAACGAATCTGAACGATGCAACCCTTTGAACATATAACGGCATGTAACAGGACTTGGCAGCAGGGATTATTGAAGCAGAGGATCGACACCGAATGAGTAGGCTCGTGGCCAGGGAGACGACTCAGGGTGATGACTACAAGTCAGAAAAATGGATACCCGATATATACAAGAGACAAACACATGCCACGTTCAAAGGTAACGACTGACAAGCTGCCATAAATAAACTTGACTTGTTCCCCCCATATTCCCCCGACATGATAGACGAGTACCTCTTTGTTGTTTTTCGATCTTGAAGAGGATAACAGATGCTCGGTGTAGCTCATCTCATAGATGGGTCCAATCTCACATGTTTTACGAACCTGAGAAAGGAGGAGTTCGTCCCAAAGTGGGTCCTTCGATGTGAAATTTTAACGAGCCCAAGGAAGGAAAGCTCGACAGTTTTTCATATTTAGAGAGCCTGAAAAACTTAAAGGAAGCTCCGTAATGTACTTTTTCATATATTTAGTCCCTTCATCCCGAAAAAGTGTAAAACAATTCCCGAGAGAACTCTCCCAGCTGAATTTGACTGAGGTATACCTTTCTCGTAAATAGTCTAGACGGGCCGAAAAAGGGATAACCTATCACCGAATAGACGACCTTTCAAATACTTTTACAAGTGTGAAAGAGTCAAGATCACTTGGCAATCTTTTCAATTTTAGGGAGTCTGAAAAGAGCTTAACCATGGACTCCTATGGTCTTTTTCGTAATTTTTAATTATTCTGGTCCGAAAAAAGAATAAAATACAACCAGGATAATACTTTCCTCATCGTTTAACGAGCATGAGTAAAGCTGACCGTACTCGACACCATTTACTTGGGTTTGACAAGCACGAGATGAGTGTGAAAGCGCTTGGAATCTTTTTCAAGTTTTAATCCAGAGCACGAAAAAGATAAAGTGGGCTCAAAATGAAGGTCAAACAAACACCAGTGTGAATGTATCGCCGTTTACAGGAGATCCTGTCAATAAATGCTCATAAAACCGGACATTAGTAATATGAAATGGGCTTTTTATTTTAACCATATAAAATAATAATTAAAAAATGGGTGAAAAACTATATAAAGAATGGTTAAAAATAGAAATTACCATTTCATTTGTGTTTTTACCCAAAGAGGAGATTTTTACCCATTTGAGGAGCAAAACTTCAAGGATCCATATCGGGAGTTCCAGGATACCATTTCAACAACCATCTGCGCCAGGTAAGAGCTCTTGAGCTCCTCTTTAATTTCATGTAAGAATTATTTGCTTTCATTAGGAAAAAATCGATTTTTGGGCAAGCCCTATTGGGAAAAAATCACCCTTCACAGTACCGCGTGGGGGATCTATCGAGAAACGCGGTACTGTCTAACAGTACCGCGTTGTAGTTCCAAACCGAGGCGCGGCACTGTACAGTACCGCGCTGTAAGAAAACTCCCAGGCGCGGTGAAGGCAATTTTTGAGATGAAAAAATCAAATTTTCTCAATTTTTTTGCTGAAACTAAGTTGTTAAATAGTTACTAAATGTTTTCCTTGACCTTTTGCAGGATTTTGCAACTTGTTTGAAGCAAAATGGTTAGCTGGAAAGAAAGAGAGCACGAAGCAGATGATTTTGCAGCTGAAAATCACTTACCGACCGTGACCGCATTGCGAGAATGTGGTTTGTTGAAGTTCTTTAAGACCAAAGGGATTCGTCAGCAACCCAAGCTTCTCACTCATCTCATTCAATTATGGGATCCTGACATTCAAGCTTTCCGAGTGGGGGATCATGTTCTCGAAATTCAACTTGAGGATATTTATTTCCTCATGGGCCTCTCAAGAAGAGGGGCTCGGGTGAACTTTACTGGATACACTGCCTCAGAAACGAGCACAGATGATTTGATTGCTCGGTATTGCTGTCAGGGTTTGAGTAAGAAAAGCGGCAAGGTGTCCATAAAGGAGGTTATAGAACTCCCTGTAAAAACCGTATTGTTCACCATCACGCGTGCAGCAGGAAGTTTGAGTCTGCATCAGGCATCCCGCACACAAGTGAACCTCGCAGGGGAGTGTATGGGGGGAACAGTATTTAACTGGTGTGAAGTGGTGCTGGCCAATCTCAAAGAACAAGTGCACAAGTGTAGGGTTGGGAAAAATTCCCAATTTGGCTATGGGAGCATCCTGGTCACCTTCTTTTTGGCGAGGGTGCCATTACAGTGCCCACAGATATCTATGCCTCCCTGTCCACCTACCAAGCCATGGATGGCTCGATGGAGTGACTACGCTGGACGTCTCGGGGGACCCCAGCGGTTGGCCTTTGGCGAGGATTTCTTCTCTTGTCTAGAGGAGCAGATAGTTATCATTGACGACTACCCTTATGCCGGGGTAGATTTCCGCGAGGACATTGACTTGGAATTGCCAGAGGATGATGATTGGGACAACTCAGGTATGACCTTTCATGGATATATTTTTTCTTTTTGAATATATAATTTTTATTGCTTTTTTAGAATGTGTAAAAGACTTCTAACGCATGTTCGCATGCATGTTGCAGATCATGGACCGCAGAGAACAGCTGGGTACTCGCCCTTACGTCGCGGTGGTGTCGACCGTCAAGCTATTCCTGACAAGGAGGAGGACGAAGACGAAGCAGGAGGCGTTCGGGACATAGAGAGGAACTTACAGGGGTTGACTCATGGTATCCCTGCTATGAGAATGGATGACGTCCCTTATCATCTCTAGCGGCATACCGTAGGTGTGCCTGGTCGTATCAGTCGACTTCTTCGTAAGGTGGTTCGAGCTGTAGTATGTTACCACCAGCGGCGGGAGGAGTCCGATGAGGGACATGATAGGTCTTCTAGATCTCCATAGATGGTCTTTTTAGTATTTGTGCGGCATGTATACGATATGTAGGCTTTGAGAGCCAAATTTTGTATGGGATTTGGTCCCAAATTTTGTCTTTGACACAAACTTTATGTATTTTGGAAAAAAACACTCTTATATACAGTGATATGGACCTATTTATGATCTAATTATTTACAATGACTTGTGCATTTTATCTTTTATGATGTGTTTATGTGTGGGCAAGATGCCAATCCAAAATGTAATTAGCTAATGAATCAGCTATACAATTGAATTCTCTCGATATGTGTTGATATGTAATGAAATTAAATGATATGTATAGGATCGCGAACTGTGTAAACCCGGTTTAGATGTGAAACCACGAGTTGTGAGTCTAAGAAGACTGATAGGGAGTCAATTCTGAGTGAAGCAACCTCCGTCAAGAGACCAATGACTGCATGGTACTCCGTGATATTGTTGGTTGCAGGACCCAGACAGTTGGCTCCTGAAGAAATCAACTCTCCAGTGGGAGAATAGATCACCCATGCTGCGGAAGCGAGATTCCGGGTATGTCGGCTTACACCGTCAGCGAATCCAAAGTAGGGAGACATCTGCGCATAAAGTCACGAGTCAAAGTAAGAGTGGATACATGAGTTCCACGCGCACACCAAAAAGAAAGTAAAAGCAAACTAAGTACATTATGTACAACAAGTAACCCGCGTAGGGTAACCTCACGCATAGAAACGTTTGAGGTATAGCCCGTTGCGGGGCCGTGCTAACGGCGTACCATCACAATCGATTAGTTCATAGGCTCCTTTTTCTAAGACACGTTTTACAATAAAGGGGCTGTACCACATAGATTCAAGTTTACCTTTTCCAAGCTTATCGTGCATTTGATCATATGTAAGTACGAGATCACCTTCATTGAAGATTCGAGGTTGAACGGATTTGTCATATTGAGCTTTGACGTGCTTTTTGTGAGCTTCATTAGCTAAAGCAGTGTCGCGGCGAGTTTCATCTAGCTTAGCTAGGTATAGAAACTGTTCCTCTTCGGAAGTGGTGCGTGGAAGTAGCTCTATGGCTATCTTGAGTGATGGAATTTCACATTCAATCGGCAAGATGGATTCTAGGCCATACACCAGTTGGAATGGTGTAAACCCAATAGCGCTTTTCACTGAGGTTTGGTATGCCCACAGTGCTGAGAACAGAGCTGAATGCCAGTTGGATTTCTGGGTACCCACAATGCGCTGAATCATTCGTTTCAGGACTTTGTTAATGGCTTCAACTTGGCCATTAGCTTGTGGGTAATACGGGGTTGAGTTTTCATGGCGAAAACCCAGCTTGGCACTTAGTTCTTCGATCATATGGTTCCTGAAATGGGAACCATGATCGGTCACAATAGACTGTGGGACACCAAATCTAGCTATGATATGATTGAATATGAACTGCGTTGTTGTTTTGCCGTCCTTAGCATATGTAGGCATCGCTTCAGCCCATTTCGTGAAATAGTCGACAGCTACTATGACATAGCTATGCCCCCCGGCTGAAGTGGGCTTACAATGCATGAAATCTATGCCCCATTTGGAAAAAGGGCCGATGGCAATAACAGGATGGAGTGGAGCCGGATGCGAGCGTGCTTTACTATGAAAGAACTGACATGGCGAACACTTCTTGACTGTTTCAATGTAGTCTTTGAAAATTGAGGGCCAGAAGTATCCTGCTCGCAGTATTTTCTGGGCCGTAGCCATCCCAGAGAGATGACCACCACATGCTCCAGCGTGGCAGTCATTAAGAACGCGTTCCACCTCATCTAAGGTCAAACAACGTCGAAGAACGGTGTCGACACCACGCCGATAAAGAGTATCGTTGACTATGAGGTAGTATTTTGCGTGATGTCGAATGCGTCGCCGTTCATCGCGAGTGAGATCGGGATGGAAGCATTGGGTTTGGAGATATAAAAGAATATCCCCATACCACGGATCAGACGTGCTAATGAGGAACAATGATTCGTCAGGAAGAGAATCGATGGGCTCGGGTTGCTCAGTAGCACGGGGCAAGTTACAAATTAACTCCGCAAAGACCAGAGACTTCTTGGACTTAGCCTTGACAAACTCCAAGTCAAATTCTTGAAGGATGACAATCCAACGAGAGTATTTTCCCCCAAGCACTTGACGTGTGAGGATGTAATACATTGGGTTGAAGTCGGCTATAACAGTGGTCCGGCGGAGTAAGATGTAGTGACAAAATCTCTGGACAGCAAATACTGTTGCCAGAGCCAGCTTTTCAACATGTGAATAGCGAGATTCGGAGTCAAGAAGACTCTTACTAAGATAGTATACCACATGTTATATGCCGTTTTGGTCTTCCTGGACTAGCACCATACCGATGGTGGAAGTCGAGGCTGCGAGATAAAGAATGTAGTCCTGTGTGTAATCGGGGGGTTGAATCACAGGATCTTTGGTTAAGGCTACCTTTAGATTGTCAAAGGAGCATTGGGCTTCATCATCCCAACTAAAGGGAACATTCTTCTTGAGAAGCCGCATGTAGCCTTTTGTTATCTCGGACAGATTGCAGATGAAACGGCGTAGAAAGTTTGCATGCCCTTGCAAACATTGAAGTTCTAGTATATTGGTAGGTGAAAGCAGGGCTAAGATAGCTGCTACCTTTGCAGGATCTAAATGTATCCCGCTTTTGGAGACTATGAAGCCCAACATTTTTTCGGCTTCTACACAAAAGACGCACTTATGCGGGTTCAAACGTATATTGTAGCGACGACACCTTTTGAAAATGGCACTTAAGTGATCTGGATGGTCTTCCCGGGTCCGAGAGTGAGCGGGAAGGTCATCAAGATATGGATCTACAATATGTTTGATGTCATGAAATGCGTAGGACATCACCCGTTGGAAAGTTGCCCCGGCATTTTTAAGGCCAAAAGGTAACTTTCGATATGCGAAAATCCCCCAAGGGCATATAAAGGCCGTTTTGTGCTGGTCGGATGGGAGGATATCGATCTGATTATAGCCATAGAAGCCATCCATAAATGAAAAGATGACACTCCCAGCATAGTTATCGATGATCTGGTTGATAAATGGAGTTGGGTAGTTGTCCCTTGGACAAGCCTTGTTCAAATCACGGTAATCAACACATACTCTAATCGTTCCCTGTTTCTTGGCTACGGGAACGATGTTGGATACCCATTCTGTCAATGGGACAGGATAGATAAAACCAACACGCAAAAGTTTTTCAACTTCTGCCTTAATGGCGGCTGCCTTATGAGGATGGACGGGTCGAAGTATTTTCCGAACAGGTCGGGCACCAGGGAAAGTTGGAATTTTGTGGACCATCATCGAGGGGTCTATCCCTGGCATTTCTTCATAACTCCAAGGAAAAACATCACGGAAAGTTTTAAAGTAGGCACTATAGAACTCCGTTTCAAGGGGAGTACATGTTTTGCCGATGTGTACGTTTTCCACGATACTAGGCTTCACTAAAATATCAATGGGAGTGGTTGCCATCAGATTAGCCAAGTTTCCTTCAGAAAATACCTCGTCGAGGGAAGTGGGGAACTTGGTTTGAACCATCCCAAGTGAAGTACTGGGTTTTGTATCAGGCTCGAGTGGCTGGATGGTGGGGAATGAAGATCGATGATGAAAATCTCCCCATGGTGGCTCATCACTGCACATAACCTCCATAATTGATTCGTCTGTGGGAAAAATCAAATTGAGAGGATCAAAAAGTGGTGGGTATGGATGAGTATCAGCCGAGAGCTGTGCCACGGTATGATCAGTGGGACAGTCGACCCAATTTGTGGCTGATTGGATCGCGTCATATGCTGCAAGGTTTCTGTTCAAAGGAATGGAATCGCCATAGCCTTGAATCTGAGTGGGACTCGGAATCACCCATGAATCATCGGAAGGGGTGACATGCGATGAAATCATGTTGACTGGTTGAAGATGGGTTCCCAGCTCTGGAAAAAATCCAATGAGGGAAGAATCCTTCATGAGACCAACACCAATGTCTTGCAACCAGTACCGAGGTTGATCAAATAACGGGACGGTGTTGGCGGAGTTCGGATGGGAGTCTAGGATGCAGTAATCCAGTTGATCAATAGTGACAATTTTTCCTTCATGAGGAAATTGCACGATCCAGAAGACTGTAGATGCAATGGCGGTCATGGCATAGAACCAGTTCCGACCAAGTACGAGATTGTAATCCAAAGGTGCATCTACGACTTCGATGTGTACGGATACTGTTTTTCCCCCCAGTTCAACACCGATTGAGGGAATGAGTCCATATGGTTGAAAGCCGTGTCCATCAAACGCCCTGAGAGTAGTGGGAGAAGTTGTGACCTCGGGTGAGCGTAAGGCTCTCCAGCAGTTCAAAGACATAATCGACGTGGAAGCACCCTCATCTAACACAGTGCGATGGATGACATTTCCATGGATTTTAGTGTGAACCTGAAAGGCTAAGTGGTGAGAAAGCCGAGGTTTAGCATGCTCCAAGTTAAACATAAGGGAGTTTGAAGTATCTGGGTCCATTGCCCCCAGTGCTGAAAGTAGGGTTCTACGCTGCGTGGGGTAGTGTTGGAGAACCTCGAGGGTCGACATGGAGCACGATGCTTGAGCCAAATCTTCAACAATGTTGTAGTTTTGGGAAGCTCGCGCATTAGGATTGAATGTCGCCTTTCATATGGTGCCCTTGGGTGGGCGTAGCTGATCCAAGATAGGTGCCTTTATTAGCCTACGGCGTCATCGCCACTCATGGATGTGATCCGAAATATGCGTAGAAGTGGTTTGATGCAGTGATGTTAACAGTTCTGTTCCAGTCTCATACCAGATGGGGAGCTGGAAATGAGTCAGAAACTGCATAGCCAAAGTGTTGAAATCACGAAAAGAGTGTTGTGGCAGCTTGATGTACCATTTTGCTGCCGTTCCGGTAAGCGTACGTTGGAAGAGACGAATTCGGATGGAATCATCCATCAAGGAGTTAGATGAACACCAAAGATGGAAGGTAATCACGTGGTTCTTGGGGTCTTCCCCGGGCTTAGCATCGAACTTGGGAATGTCCAATGGTAGTTTGGCTGGAATAGGTGGCCAGTGAGGTTCATGCCATATAGGATCGTTGATAAGCCTCAACAAATTAGGTAAGTCAAGTGTGGCCAAAAAGGGAAGTTGACGGTTAGTCTGCGGGGATGAGTAATAACCATGTGGTGCAGAGAAACCTGGAGAGCTCTGCATAGCATGCTGCTGCGTGTTATACCCATATGTGTTTCCCGGGGGATACTGCTGGAAGTTCTATGGATGGTAAGCCATTTGGTTAACCGGTTGATTGTAGGAAACCGGTTGGTAGGTGCTCTGCTGAGTGGGTATGGTACCCTGGGGTTGCTGATACCCAGGGATGGTTGTTGCTCCTTGTTGGGGGAAAGTTCCTTGGAATTGTTGTGTTCCAGGAATGTTACCACCATACTGTGTAAGTGGAGGGTTTCCCATAGCAAGGTTGGGGGGTGGCTGCGACGGTGGTGTCCATGGAAGGTTCGTTCCTCCTTGGGGAACGAGTGGAAATTGAAGTGATGGGTTCCATGGAGTTGTAGCAGCTGAAGGGTAAGGGAAGCCAGAATTCAAGTTGGGGGGAATCTGAGATTGCCCCCCATCTTGGTTCCAGTTTCCAAAAAGTGAGTACCCCCCACTCTGTGGGATTTGAGCATCCCAAGAAGGAAGCATGCCTGACAGGGGTTGTTGACAGTAAGGCTCGGTTGGAACACCGGAATAAGGTTGCCCTCTGCCAGGTGTGTTGTACATACCGAACTGAGTAGACGGTGCCGGTTGGGAGGCTTGTTGGATCGAGCTAATAGGTTGTCCGCCAGCAAATGGGTTGGATGGCCCTATATGAAGAGGCTATTGACTGGGAACGGGGTTCCCAACAAAAGGTTGTCCTCCAACTGGTTGGGTTGATGGCCCACCAGGTGGAGGTTGTTGACTAGAAACAGGGTTCCCAACAAAAGGTTGTCCTCCAACTGGTTGGGTTGATGGCCCACCGGGGGGAATTTGGTAGTTAGAGTTGGGGACCACTGCAATCGGTTGTCCACCTCCTGAAATAGTATAAATAGTGGCCGAAGGTGATCCTCCGGTCCAACCGGAAGATCCAGCAGTATGACTAGGTGTTCTTTCGCCGCTGGCCAAATATGATAATGTGGATTCGCCAATGGCACCAAAAGTACCGATTTGCGGAGGGGGTCGTCCATATCGAACAGGTGAGGACGGAGAAAAAACTGGGTTATCCCTCATAGAATGTGCACCAAACATAGGTGATGACAGCAAATGTGGGGAATTTAGCCCAGGGGTATCGGCATTGTCCATAACATGTTCAATGGTAGGAGGACCATCGAAAACTGGGTCCGAGTTTATGTCCTGGAAAAGGTTTTGGGGATCTGGCGGGAACCTAGGTATGGTAACGTCCGAAGGTCTAGAGCCGTCTGCAAAGGAGTGATGAAACTCTATGCTAGACGGGATGTTGGGATCCCTATAGTCAGAAGGATGAGTATCAGGGGGATATCTAGAAGCTGACGAGAGCATTTGCTCTGTGCTGCGTCTAAACCGTGCCGATGCTAACGGGGAGTTCGCTAGACTAACCATACTAGACTGTATGGAAGCCATGATTTCGTGTCCCGGAGGGAGGTTGGGTAGAGGTATAGTACGAGGTACGTTGCTAGAAGAACTCGTTTCCTGCGGATGAACACTGGGTGACGTAGTGATAACAGGCGGAAGCTCCGCCTGGGAAGTGATGAAACCATAATCAAGTTCAAAAGGTGTGTCAGGAAGTCGAGTGTCTTCAACGATTTCAACGTACCCGCCTGGGATTGAAATCAAGCCAGGTATGTCCTGGTCGGGCCCTTCTGTGGTACCAACAGATCCATCTGTGTCATCGTGAAAAGTGTCTGATGGACGGGAAATGCTGACATCCGGTAGAAGGATGACCTCTGGTCTAATACTTTGGGTTGTACTAGGTTCAGCTACGGTAACTGTGTCCACTGTGACAGATAAATATGGAATGACAATGGGTGAAGTGACAGTGGAGGTCTCAGATATGCTAGTGGTTGCAGAAGGTGTAATAGATTCTGAGACTGTGCTGTGAGTAGCAGTTACAGGTGGAACTGAAACTGTTGTACGTATCGGCAGTGGAATGTTCCCTCGACCAGCACCGCGACTAGGAGGAGCGAGAATGTGTGATGCAGGTGGACCAGTAGTCCGTGGCGGTGGTGGTGGTGGAGGGCTTTGGCCCTGTATCCTTTGTGATCTTCGTGGCTGATCTGACATGATGACAGGAAAATGAAAATCGGGGGTAGTATAGTAAACAAAGAACTCAAAAACTCTAATGCAGCCGAGTGTGCAGAAGAGGAGCTAGAAAAAAGCAAGGCTCACAGGCCAAAAAAGCAAGCTCTAAAATCTATACTGAGACTGACGTCTCAATAAGCGAGCTGGTAAAAAAGAATGGCCAGAATGCCAACAAGCAGTCCCTACAAAGAAAAATGACCCTCTACAAAAATGAGATAACAAGCAAACTCCTAACTAAGAGTTGGAGACCTCAACAAGTTGTATCCTTCGCAAGGTGATGAAATCCAAGTCAAACAATACAATATGAGAGACCGATATAAGAAGGATATCCCTCTACCGAAAGGGATCCTGGGTAAAAGAGCCCTAGTAGAATAGATACTAAGCTACCTCGTTCATGACACGTCGGAAAAGGTTTTGGGCACTTCAGCCTTCCGAAGAAGACAGCGATCGATGTTGCCTTAGGGCTAAGTGGAGTGCGTTATTCCACAGAGTCCGTCCGATTCTCAATCTCGCGGTCGTTTAACCACTGAAAGTTAAAAACAGTCAGGAGGCCCCTCCACAAACTAGTTGTGACCATGTCAATAAATACTATAGGATTTTAGTTCCCTAAAGACAACGACTATGTCTCAGATGAAAATGACAAGGGGAAATTATTTTGATGCCTATCCCCGGTGTCCTACCTAACTACCAAATTCTTTTGATTTCCTCAAGTGAGGTTAAAGTTGGTTTAATTAGGGAGATTAATTTTAGTGGCTGTCTTACTCAATCAGGTAGTGGACGTGAAACTTGATGGTGTTATGACGACTCAAACCATGCAAATGAGAATGAATAAAAAATAAGCCTTTGTCTTCGATGAAATCTAGCTAAGGAAGGGAGAGAGTTCTTCGATCAAATATGCATGAAATTTTTCACAAGCAATCAAAACCAAAGTAAAATATTTTTTCTTTTCTTTTTGTAAACAAAGCCAAACTGAAATCAACACTCCTTTTAATGCACTGATCCTACAATCTACAATGCTTCAACTATGAGAATTTTTGTGGCAAAATCAATGGTTCATTTCCTAATGCAAAAATAATGCTACTAGACTTTTTCAATTCAAACAACAAAATTGCTCTCAAATGATAATTTTTTTAATTACTGAAAATGATAGATAACAGTGGTGTTGAGTTGGTTGTGGTGAAAAAATCAAGCCAATGCATTCAACCTAGAAAAATGACCCAATATGTCAAAAATGCCACTAATTCAAACAAATCAAGCTCACAACGAGAAAATAATGAGACCACACAGACTGTAAATTGACCAGGATGCTACCAAGCAACAGTAAACACTACCTAAGGCAGAGAGAGACTCAGGAAACCAAGCAAGGATTAAAAATTTAAAAATTTGCAGACACTACCGCGGGTCAGAATGAAGCTGGAACGCGGCACTGTGACAGTACCGCTCTAGTACTAAGGCAGAGAACGCGGTACTACCGCGCTGCAAGCAGTTCAGGAGGTGCGGTACTGTGGCAAGGTAAGGAAAAGGCGCAACTTTAGAAAAGAAAATGGAGTTTTCAGGGTGGCTGCTAACCCAAGGGACTCAGTGATCAAACAGGGAGACAAAATACAGCGAGGAGGGATGAATAATGGTAAAAAAAGACCAAGATTCAAACTGGTTTGAATTGCAATCAAAAATCACAATCAAAAGATAAATGTCAGTGAACTGAATCAATCAAACAACAATCTTCCCCCGTGGAGTCGCCATTCTTGTTATGTAGAATTTTTCCCTACGGATAAGTCAAAACTCTCTTAACTTTAAAGCAGACTTTAAACTAACTCTAAAGCAAGAAACAAGTCAAAACAAATGCTACCTTGAAATTCCTGAACTAACTTTTACAGCAAGATTAAATGTATTTAGAAACAAATGAGAGATAAGACACACCTTTCAAACTGACGTTTGTCCCGCTTCTAGCTCTTGATCCAAAGCTCCAATGTAGAACCTGTTAAGATCAACCGAAGAACAAACATACAAGCTTCCAAATACCTTGAATTTAAAAATTAGATTCCAATCTAGATTAGATACATCTCATGCTAAGAACTTATGCTAAACACACGAAATGGGAAAAACAAGACAAGTTATCTTATTACAACTTGAAGAATGCTTACAAAAGTTGCTTGATGTCCAAGCCAATCCTCTAGCTCCAAGTGCCTTCTCCTCTAGCTATCTCCACAAGGCTGCAAGATCATAGGTTTGATGCTCTCAAGAGTCCTCCTCCTTCCCCATGGAATGCCTCTCTTTTATAGTGAATGGTAGGGTTAACCAACAAGAGAGATGGGTGGATCTAGGGAGAGATAAGTGGATCAGGGTTTCTAATCACAGGAAATGAGTTGAGATCGAATCAGCGACCCCAATCTTCCATTATCTTCGAAAATCCAAAATCCCACAAGCCATGGAAAAAAGGCTAATAAAAGAATACCGCATCCTATGGTCTGAACATAACGCGGTACTACCGCGTTATGGGGAAAAAGCATGGCGCGGTAGTGTGGAGTACCGCGCGCCTATAACTGAGCAAGGCGCGGTAGTGTGTGTAAATAAAGTCTCAGCTGGGTCAGAACTTGTCAGGGTAGATTTACCTTCAAGGTTCACTCATCTTCTGGGTGGTTCAAACAACAGGGGAAGTGTCATCAACTCTGTTTGTGGTGGAGACGCGATCCAGATGCGACACTGTGGAATATAGAGGTATAACACTTACTGAGCTAGTTCATGAGGAAAATATTCCTTTTCATCATTTGATTGTTGGAGGCCTATTTTCGCTAGTTATCAACCTTTGTTTGTTATTGATGTTGGAGAATATAGGATGGAGGACCCTCCATAAATGGAATGATTTTTAAAACATATTTGAATCTTTGACACACATCCTTTTCATGAGGAAGATGGCCTTATCCAATGGTTGCTAGAACACTCCAACAATCAAGTTATATTAACTCACAATTTTGTGTCAATACGCCGATCGCCACAAATGCCTCAACCATAATGGCATTATTACCCGATATATATATTATTTGCAATTTCTTGATCTATAAGGAGATGAGTGGCTAATTCCATGGTGACCCATTAAACCTAAGATGTTGGCGCCACAAATTTGGCT
The DNA here is from genome assembly GCA_027924585.1 of Larix kaempferi. Classification (NCBI taxonomy): domain Eukaryota; kingdom Viridiplantae; phylum Streptophyta; class Pinopsida; order Pinales; family Pinaceae; genus Larix; species Larix kaempferi. The sequence goes on from BSBM01000264.1 coordinate 10,005,700, forward strand.
TTGGTGGGAAGGGGGGTGTTTTGGGGGTCTGAGAGGCCAATTAGCTTGACCTCACAGTTCCATTTTACCTTAAATTACCTTGTTTTTTCTTGCTGAAGTTGCCGACGGACTTCCAAAACCTTGGTTGGAAACAAATATTTGGCTTTGGTGGGAGGGGGTCTTTCTTGAGGGGTTAGATATCGATGTTAAAATTAATTTACTAAATTGTAAAATTACTAAATTTATAATTTAGTAAATTTTAACACTGCGGATGGATTCAAAGACCCCCTCCCCCTTAAATTTTAAAACCACAGATGGATTTAGAGACCCCCATTAGGGGATATGGAATCTATAAATCCATTTGTGGTGTTAAAATTTATTCAAAACTGCAATTTTCCATTTCTAGATTCCGTCAAATAACTTACCAGAAAGACGAAAATGTTTCCTGATTATAATTAGCCTTCTTCATTGGTCATGTTGAGCACAACCCAAGTACAGGAAGTTTTGATGGTGAAGGTACAATTAGGCGAGGCCTAACATTGACCAGTTTTGGGAGAAGTAACTTTGCAATTCCCAGGAGGAGGGTATGGAGCGAAGCGAAGTTGACAGGAAAAGACTTGTCCCCTTAGTAAAGACGAAGTACTAAGGACAACGAGAGGTAGTTGAAGAAGTTAAGGATGATGTAGCGAACTTATAGCTACAGGAGAAGACAATAAAGAATCAAAATGGTGCAAAGGACGTGCCACTGTAGTGTTAGAGTCGCGTGGTCAAAACTACATTTTCAGAAGAAGCGGCAGATTCAAAAGAAGTGACACAAATGGACAATAGATTTACATCGAATTTAAAGAAAAGCGTGGTTGATAGGAGAACCACACCGTTTTGGGTTTAAGGGTACTATGGGGGTTGGCCCATATTTATTTTAATATGTGATCTTCAGGAACATCTATATAAAGGGTTGGTTGGTTAGATACAATTAGATGTTGGTTTTAGAGAGATAGATCTAGACTGAGAGAGAGTTCTAAGAGAGGAAAGACTTCAGAGCTGAGTGCACAGAGATCTAATATGGAGAATATTCTGCAGCTGATTGCGCGAACTGGAACTGTTACCCCTTCCAAGTAATATAAGAACAGTTCCCATGGATGTAGCTCCCATCTGGGGGGTGAACCACATAAATCCCTTTGTTATGTGTATGAATCTATGATGTGTTTTGTGATCATGTCATTTTATGTTTATGTATTTGATTTCATATGTATGTGAATAAGAATCACATGTTAAGTAAGCGGAACACATGTGTATGAATGTTGTGAAGTAACGTTAAGTATGATGAATGCACAGTTATAATATAAAAGGCAACAACGATTCAGTGAAGTCTGTAGTTTGTTGATAAATGAAAAGTGCATATTCAAAAGTTGATATTGTTATGTTAAGTAGATGTTAAACAAGGAATGCATTGTGAGTTTGCACAACACATCTCCTCATCACCACGGTTATAGAAACCTAATTCTGTAACTCCCCATCTTCTCTTTGGGTGAGACTTCATCCTGTTCGCAGGTTGATGCCAAAAGGGCCAATGAAAGGGGATTTTGTTGGAACTAAAAAGAACTTCGCCGAACTGGGGTCATCCCATAGTATAAGTGTCCAACAGGTCATGCCTAATTTTATTAAAAAAAACATATTTTGTGCACTCCCCCTCTTCCCCACCCTCAATAATATAATATACACACTCTATAACATAATATAATATAATATGTAAATATATTATATTAGTATATAATATAATAATATTGGTCTTCAGTTGTGTGTTGTTTTGTTGGTTTTTACAATGCCTCTGAAGAGGAAGATGAAGAGGAAGCAATAGCAGGATGCTAGTTAGAAGAAAAAGGAGCTGGAGTTGGAGGATATGAAGAAAATCCTATGTAGCAGCAGTGATCGTGACAAATTCTGCTTCATATCCCAACCACAACCAAACAAAAACGAAAACAAGTCATAGCATCAACATCACGTCAAGATTTAGCAATAAGAATGACAAAAAGGGCCTAGGGAATCTCATCTCTAAAAGCCAATGATGCTAATGTTCTCAATGAAATGATGCAACCAATCCCCATTACCACCAACACCCACATCACAAGTTTGTCTAAACACGAAAGGTTTTTTTAAACATTGGGTTTATGGGAATTTTTCAATTCAGAGATTGATTCGTAACTTATGTCAGACGAGTTAGCCCAATTGGTAATGTCATTTGACCATAATGCTCATTGCATTTTTGTTAAGGGATCGAGGATTAGGGTTTCCAAACATGTTTTGGCTAGGTCCCTGATAATACCATAGAAAAAGGAGAAGAAATCCCTTGAAATACTAGATTCCAAGGTCCTTCCTGTATACCCAATTAATATTTGCAGTGATGAGCCAGCCAGGTGCGTTCTATTTTTTATGTCTAGTAGAGTTTCTCCCTGTGATTGACCATGTTTGAATACAAAAGAAATAGTGGTTCTGGTGGAGTATGTTTTGAAGGATGAGGTGAATATTAATCGGGCTACTCTGATTTGGTCCTTGCAGGGAAAAGCCTTAGAAAAGTTCTACTATTCCCCCCATTTTCAGTGGTTGATTAGGTTCCAGCAGCCAAATTTATTTGACATTAAGTTGGTGGAGTTGGGATGTGAATAGGATGATTCTGCTGTCAATACAAAATACCTTGAGGATTTTGTTGGTGTCAATGTCGACAACAATACAAATATGCAAGAGGGTGGAGTGATTGATGATCAAAACCAGGGTGAAGATTCATAGAAAAGTATCGAAAATGTGGAAAATGTTAGTAAATAGATAGATGAGGGAATGTTGAATCAAGGGGTGGAAGAGAATGATGTGTTGGCACAGGATAAGTCCGTAGGAAGTGCGGAAGCCGACAAGCCGCGAAAGGGATAATGCGCCAAAGATGGACCATTTGCGGGTATCACGGAAGCACGAAGTGGTTAATTAGTTAGATAAGGGTCATGTGGACCATGTAGTTTTGTATAAATAGGGAAATGTAGTCAATCAATGGATGATAGAAGCAAGTGATAAGAATTTGATCTATCTTCTGATCTGTTTTGTAACCGCGACATGGTGTATTGACTGTTTCTGCGAGGTTCATTCTGCAGGTTTTAATGAATGCATGAGGATGTTTGATTATGGTTCCATTTCTGTCTCTGTCTCTGTGCGATGATGAATGTGAATGTTTGCAACATGTTTAATACTCTGTTGGTTGAATGATTACTGTTGATGCGAATAAGTAGGTTAAATATGTTGTTGTGAATGTTTATTATCTGTTGAATCTGCGAATGGTATGATGTGCGAATGATGAATAGCTTACTGCGGAAGATATACTCTCTGGTTTCTATTAAGGTAATGTGTGTTGGATGCATGTCCTCAACTCCACTGCGGAAACTTGGTTCCTACAGCCCCCTTGTGCATCTCGGGTGAGACTTCATTCGCTCTGTGAGTGTTGCTGGAAGGGTTAAGACCCTTCTAGGCTATTGCGTAAGGGAGTTTGGGTTGGTGTTTGTTGGCGACAGTGTGCAGTGAACCCCTATTGATAGACGTTGTGTCAACAAATGGTTATGTTGCTGGGACCTTGAGGAGTAAAACAAGAGGATATGCTGTGGCATCTGTCGAAACCAGAGATCCAAGAGTGGTTTGACAGAAATATAGAAGAATTCACAGAAGGAGAAAAGAAAAACCCTAGATAGACTGTAAGCAGTTGGATGCAGAAGTACATTTATTCAGATATCCATGAAATATTTTTCTCCGAATTCCCAATGTTGTTGAATGAGTGGTTAGCGCAGCTAACATTCTAGAAGGACCATTTCCAAGAGATTGAGCCTGAGCATTGGATGCTAGAAAGGATTCGACAACTGAAGTGTGTCGACAACACAGTATCAAGAGCTGTCGACTTCTGAGTGGATAGTATCCTAGAGGGATATATCACTGAGTTCGCAGTAGACATGATCAAGTCATACAACAAAACAGAGAGGATCTTTTTCAAGGGACCAAGGGGAAGGTTCTTGTTTTTGTTAAAACTGAGGATTAAAATGCTCATGTGCAAAAAGGGTATTCTAAGGATGACTTCCGACGAGTAAAAAGATCACTATGAGGATGTTGTAGGTGTCACGTGAATGTGGATCTGATAGAAAGATGCAGGGTAGATGGACATGAGTGAGGATGAATTTGTATGGGAAGCTGACGAAGAGTGTGCTACCTTGAGGATTGGATCGATATTCCAACGTCATGAGAAGAAGAGGAGGACTGAGAGAGAGTCTCCTGAGAGTATCCGACACCGCAGTATCCGGCACCGCAATATACGCCACTGTAGTACCCACCATATGGACTACCACAACAACCGTGGTATGGGAAGTTACAGTACCAACCATATGGCCCACTACGTGGAGGGGCTAGAGGATGATTTCACAGAGGTCGAGGTGCTGGCGCATGACGAGGAGGAGCTGCTAGACAAGGGAAAGGACCAATTATATGCTACAATTATGGGAAGCAGGGGAACTATCATAGGGATTTCCCGAATCCAGCACCACAGTAGTGCACATATTGCAGCGCTGTGGATCATGGCATTGAAGACTGTCCGCAGCTCATCGTGAAATGGAAGACCAAGCATCCGCCACCACCTCCACAAAACCAGAACCAGAATCCATCGGCTATGGAAATGATATCAATGAAGTCTCAAAAATAACATGTGACTATTGGAGTGGTGACACGAGGAGGAGCGACGATAGGATCCATGGCCCACAAGTTATTGTCTGACCAACAGTACAGAAATAGGTTACTTTTGATGCAGAGGCCGAAAAGGATATCTTCTTGAAAGCGCAGGAGGCGATGAGACAGAGGAGGCAGTTACCTCTTCAGGAAGAAGTTATCTATGATATGCCACCAATGTTCAACAGGACGAAGTCATAGGGAAAGGCTAATACCCTAAAAAAAAATTTACAAAGTTTCCTGGAGTTGGAAAAGGATCAGGATGCGCTTGAGGAGATATCCATCTATTGACTCGATGGGAGGGTGTACCCCAAGAACAAAGAGTTAATCGCATACATAAGAGGAAGACGGGGAGAGAGATGCGAATGTCAGCACAAATTGGAGCTTTTGATGTCAACTCAATTATCTTAGACCTCAGTTCGGATGTCAACATTCTGACCTAGTAGACATGGGAGACTATGGGGAAACCGCAATTGGTGTGGTCACCAGTACAGTTGAGATTAGCAAACTAGAGTAAGGTTACTCCAATTGGTCGAGTGTACCAACTTCCCGTCGAGATTGAGGGCCTCAAGTATTATGCCGATTTAGATGTCGTTGATATTGTGGAAAACACTAGTCCCTTCCCAGCACTGCTAGGGATCGACTGGGCAATCGACAATCTAGTGGTTATCAACATTAAGAAGCGGACAATGTCATTTGAAAATCGTGATATGAGGATCATCGCACCTTTGGATCCCGCAGAAGGGCAGCAATACGTTGAACCGGACATAGATGAATTTATGTAGGGATGGGATAGCATATAAATATATCGGAGGATTACATAAATCCTACAGCAGACGGTGAATTGGGTTGGCGCAGTGTCAATTCAGCGTCGTCGGATTCGGATGAGGTGCTCAAGAATTGGCAGAAGCGGATGCATGAAGTATCATTTAGGAGATGTGCGAGGATCACACAATCACTGCGACGGGTAGCCACAGAGGAGTGTGCGCTACCAACGTACAAAGGATTACCTAATTTGAGCACCTTTCTTATTGAGTTTGAGGATAAAGTGTCGTATCTACAATATTTATTGGCCTTGGAGGAATCATTGAAGGCTACTCCTGCACGCTGGTGGGCAGTGCATAAGTCTAATATCACAACCTGGCCACTATGTATCCACCTAATGAAAGTTAAGTTTGGCGATGCAGAAAGATGTAGCGAAAGGAATTTTGACGGCAGAGGTGACCCAAATGTACATTTGGCAGAGTGCGAAAGAAAATGGGGATTACAAGCAAAAGAGGAGTGGGTCCATGCATTTGTTCACACTTTGGATGAAGTACCATGAATTTGGTATTTTGCAGCAGAAATGCGACACGAACCGACTTCTTGGGAGAAGCTAACACTTGGCTTTAGCCAAACGTTTTGTTTCTCATATGAGAACCCCTTCATCCATAGTGTGCTACAGGTGATCCGCGAGAATATATTTGAAGCAGTACCAATAGAGAAACCATTAGAACTTCGGTTGACTGCGACACCAGAAATGATGATGGAGTGCTATAACATCACAGGAGAGCTAGATGATGAGGATGATCCGAGGGCTATGCATGTGTCGGAATCAGAAGGTAGTCGTAGTGTCGAGGCACCAGAAATTCCATTCGACAGGTTTCAGCAACCATTGGAAATTAAGATGGTGCACATTGGGTCGGAGGAGAACCCGAAGTTCGTAAGAATTGGGGATTATTGGGATGAATCCACCATTACGAAGATGATGGATCTGTTGCATGAGTTTCAGGATATGTTCCCAACAAAATTCTCAGATATGAAAGGAATTTACAGGGACTTAGGAGAAATGAAGATTCCCTTGAAACCTGATGCGAATCCCATCAAACATTGGCCTTATCGATTGAACCCTAGGAAAAAGGAGAAACTACAGGCCAAGAGTAGGCGAACGATGGACGCAGAAAGTAAAGAATCAGTACGGGATGAGTTCAGGAAATACAGGACACCACACAAACAAAGTTGGAAGGCAGTAACGATAACCATAACAACTGCAAAAACATGGACAGAGTTCGACACCACGGCACCACGAAAGTGGCTGCACTTAAAAAAAAAAACCGCACACACAGCAGGCATCTGTCGACAACAAGTATTGGTCGACAGAAACCACACTAGTAGACAGAAGAACCACAATAAACCAGACTTGGTGTGAACGAGTTAAATCCCATCATTAATACATCCATTAAACCACAAGGGACAGCAGCAAAAATGAAAAAACAACATTCAATTTCCAATGCATGTGGTAGATTTGGCAAATCACCACCGGATTTGGTAATCATGGTCCAAAATCAGCCAGATGCGTCCAACCCACGCTATAAATAGAGGAAAAAGGTGCAAAGGAAAGGCATTGTGAGATTAAGTAAGAGGTTGCAGAGTTGTATGGAGGTTTATGTTTCAAGCACAAGCATAGCGTGACCAGAACCGACGCCAGTTACAGAGGAGCAGCCAGAAGTCATGTCCAGCATGACAGTCAGAAAAATGTGAAGTGTAGTCTGGCCTGCAGACACCGGCCGTGCCAAGAAGAAAGGAACCCGAGCCTCAACACGGTTCACCGATGGAGCTACAGGCCCCTCAGGCATAGAAGTACCGCAAGAAGGGAGTGATGGCCCAATGCTACCAGATTATGTTCCGTCGTGCAAGAAAACAACACCCGTGCTGCCGGTAAACAAGAATGAAAGGTATAAAATTGAGGTGTCGCCAATACCAGAGGGCATTCCCCACGTCGAAGACATCACGTCAAAACTGCAGAAGCTGTAGTATACCAACCATGACCTCACAAAATTCCCAGAATATACAAAATGCTACGTTGATGTCCCCCACGAAGGAGGCCCAACCACCAAACAACCCACAAGATGGGCCAAGGGACTAGAACAATCGGGGATGTTAGGCCTCACCCTCATGCCGCACTTTGAGCAGTTGGCATAGGTCAATGCATGTGTCAAACAACTGATTTCCCATTTCATGATGGGTCTTTTTGGATACATGAGCGGATCCCCGTCGAATTTGACTTGATCGCAAGAATCATCGAGATACCTAAAGACGGGACCGACCCTTCTAAATTCTTCTAGGGGAAGGATAACGACAAGAAGCTTGCGGAACAGTTGACGGCAAAGTACGGTGTGGAGAAAGATGGACGAGGATACCTCATCCACACTATCAATAATCAGGCTATCAGGGTTGGGGCCAAGATACTAGCAGTCAAAGTGACACAGAAGAACAGGCCGAAGGAATGTAACTTAGGGGTCATCGCCGCTGCAAAATGATGCACAGCAGGAGAGCAGATGAATTGGTCCCAATTCTTGCTACATGAGTTGATCGACGATGTGCACGATGCCCAAGAGTACGGGAAGGCATTTAGGTATTCCTGGCTCCTCATGCTCATTGTGTTAGTAGGGTGGAGGGAACCCGATGACTATCAGGGTATGGACACCCTAGAGGCTTGAGCATGAGAAGGTACTCGGTACCAGAATTTATGGGCCACTACCGATAAAGTGCGACAGAACGAAAACATTGTGCAAATTTATGTGCTACTGGAGAGGATGCAAATGGATGCATAGATGATACTGCGGATCCCAGAGCAAGCCGCAACAAAGTATCGATTGATTGCACACCTATCATTCAAAGCACAGATGATTTACCTGCAAGCCCATAGAGATCCAGGGAAGCAATGGTTGCCGACACAGTACAAGCTCACCGAGGAGGAGCTCGATGTTATTATCGCTAAGTGGTCGAAGGAATGGAAGGTCCCAACCGCGGAAAAGGACATAGTCACAATGGCCAGAACACAGATCGACTGAACCCGTCCAAGGCAGAAGAAGTTTCAGATAGTCGAAAGTAAGGCGCAGGACAAAGTAACCCAGCGGAATATCAAATGGAGGCATCCAGCCACAATGGAGCTTCAACAGCAAACACTCTGACAGATTCAGAGTTCGAAGTGCAGTAGGACGAGCTGTGGACAAAGAACAGGATGGACCGTGCTGGCAGAAGCACATGGGAAGGGCTTACTATGCAACAGTTCAATAGAATTATGGAGAGTATTACAGCAATATTGGAAAATAGCCGCGATCAGATTACGCACCATTCAGCTGAGCAATTCAAGGAGATCGGCGAGCTACTCACTACAATGGAGAACATGATAATTAATACAAATGTACCACATGGGGATATTTGGGAGAATCGATCGACTCCCAGCATAGAGGTAGAAGTCGAAAACCAACCACGGATAGTCCAAATCGAATCCCATGCCATCAAAACAGTTGATGCAGCTTTGGGTTCTGGGGTACAGCAGGCTGACGAGGTTATGGTAGATTTCAACCTACTTCCGATGTTGACATTACATCGAACCCAGGCAACAGCAAGCACGGAAATCCATGACCATGAGGATGCGATGCACAACAAGGTGATCGTGTATAATAAGCAATTGCATGCCAAAGTGAAGGAGTCATAGCGTCTCCACAAAAAACAAGCTACAGCGCTAGCTGTGAAAGAAAAGGCTAACGAGGAGTGGGCCAAATTAGTAAAAGTGCTTGCGTAGGCATGCGAATCGGTAGCGCTAGATACAGAGGTAGACCCGGAAGCACAAGAGGTTATGTTAGGGGTGGCTCTTATTGAGCTTAGGAAGGAAAATATAGAGCTCTAGGATAGAGTGACACCCATCACACCGCCGTAACAGATTCAGATTCGGTCGACGACGATCAAGGACGCAGTCACAGAGAACCAGGAGATGGAACAAGCGGCAAAGACGATCGCAGAAGGCATCGCATAGTTTTGGGTTGGCATAGTCGAGGATGACCGGATATCTGCACTGAAGGGACAACTCAGCGAGGCGGAAGCCCAGTTAGAGACCTATAAGGGATCACTCAAAGCGATGTCCCCAATGGTGCGAATGACAAAGGCAACTGAGCTAAATAGTATGCAAACAAAGGCCCAAGAACGACAACAGCGAAGGGCCACACAAATGTACGACCTCCAAACAAAAGCCGAAGTCCTCATAACATGGATAGTAGAGGTCATGAAACAAGTTACGGCACAAATGGACACAGCACGACAGAAGGGTTTCAAACACCCAACGGAGGAGCAGGTCCAAGAATGTGCATAGCTTCGAGCATAAGTAAAGGAACTGGTCGATCAACTCCAAACAAAATATAATGACTTCTGATAGTAGGTGCATGCACTAGTGGTGTCCAACTGAGGTGGCTCGAGGGCGAGCCACAAGTTTGTGTTGGGGGCCTATTGGCATGGGATAAGTTTGCAGGAAGTGTGGAAGCCGACAAACTGTGAAAGGGATAATCCACGAAAGATGGACCATTTGCAGGTAACGTGGAAGCGCGAAGCGGTTAATTAGTTAGATAAGGGTCATGTGGACCATTTTGTAACCATGTAGTTTTGTATAAATAGGGAAATGATTGTAAGCCCAAGGATATAGTCGATTGATGGATGATAGAAGCAAGTGATAAGAAGTTGATCTATCTTTTGATCTGTTTTGTAACCGCAACATGGTGTATTGACTGTTTCTACAAGGTTCATTCCACAGGTTTTAATGAATGCATGAGGATGTTCGATTATGGTTCCGTTTCTGTCTCTGTCTTTGTGCGATGATGAATGTGAATGTTTACAACATGTTTAATACTCTGTGGGTTGAATGATTACTGTTGATGCGAATAAGTAGGTTAAATATGTTGTTGCGAATGTTTATTATCTGTTGAATTTGCGAATGGTATGATGTGCGAATGATGAATAGTTTACTGCAGAAGATATAATCTCTGGTTTCTATGAAGGTAATGTGTGTTGGATGCATGTCCTCAACTCCGCTGTGGAAACTTGGTTCGTACATCCCCCTTGTGCATCTCGGGTGAGACTTTGTTCGCTCTGCGAGTGTTGCTGGAAGGGTTAACACCCTTCTGGGCCAGTGCGTAAGGGAGTTTGGGTTGGTGTTTGTTGGCGACAGTGTGCAGTGAACCCCTGTCGATAGATGTTGTGTCAACATGAAGAAATAAAAATCCTTAGGGATGAAATGGAGAAGGAAGGGGATGGAATTTTGAGAGCAATATCCATCCTTGCAGTGAAAATGGTATAGAAAACAAAGAATCCAAGGAGGGAAGTGGGAGCACAAGAAAATTGCAGACAGACAGTGAGAAGGTGGATGAACCTATTAGAGAATCGCTTGACCATGCCCATCTAGTTGGATAACCTACTAGAGTATTGTCTACGGATGCTCCTCTGGTTGGAGAACCCATGACAGTTTCATCTGAGGATTCCCATCTCGATGGAGGACCTATTACAATATCATATAAGGATACCCATCTTCTTATAGGACCCTCTATAGTATCTTCTGAGGATTCCCATCTAGGTGGATCACCTACTACAATATCGTTTGAGGATGCTCATCTGGTTGTACTTGCTTTGGGAGAACTGTTGGTTGTGGAGCCAGATATTCCAGTCTCATAGATGATGATTCAGCCATGTCCGTACCCCAGGTTTAGTTATGATCCCAGCATGACGCTCAGGGGGTTCGAGGGGGGGTCGACCCCCCCCCATTGGCTGGGGGGCGCGGGGGCCAGCAGGCCCCCGCCGGGGGTTCAGGGGTAGCGCCCTCGAAAAAGGGGGTTTGGGGGCAGATCCCCCGAGAAGGGGGTTCGGGGGAAACGCCCCCGAGAAAATGGGGGTTCAGGGGCATAGCCCCCGAGGAAAATTTTTGGGGCTATTTTCGCCACCAGTGTTCCGACCCATGGTTTTGGGTAACCCGTGGTATTTTCCCATTGTATTTCCCTTATAAAAGAAATACATTGTAACACGGCTAGGGTTAATGATGTATTAAGTTTTATGCATTGTAAAGATCTCTGATATTTGTGAAGAGAGACTGTGAGACAGTGAAGAGGAAGTGCAACGGTTGTGCTGCAGGTTGTATCCCTTCACTTTGCTAGACGGAATAATAATAAGGACTGGCAACTTCAGTGTGGACGTAGCCCAAGTTGGGGTGAACCACGATATATCTATGTCTCTCTTGTAATATGTGTGTGATTATATTTTCATTTATGTTTATTGTTATTGCTCTACGATCCCGTTTTTCTAACAATTGGTATCAGAGCCAAAGTTCTATTTGGAAGATAAACCCATAGGAAGCTAGGGTTTCCGGTTCGAGTGGGAGCAATGGCGGAAGAAGGAAAGTTTAAGGTAGAGAATTTTAACGGCCAAAAATTCCAGTTATGGAAGATGCAAATGGAGGACTATCTATACCAGAAGGATCTATTCCTACCGTTGGGAGGAAGAGCAAAGCAGCCGGCGGCCATGAAGGATGAAGAATGGGAGTTTCTTGACAGAAAGGCTCTGGGAACAATATGGCTGAGCTTGGCTTCGTCGGTGGCTTTCAATATCTCAAAAGAAACGACAATGGAGGGTTTGATGAGTGCACTGGGTAAGTTGTATGAAAAACCCTTGGCCTCCAACAAGGTATTTCTAATGAAGCATTTATTTAATATGAATATGTCTGAAGGTGGATCAGTTACTGACCATTTTAATGAGTTTAATACGGTTACAAATCAGCTAAGTTCCGTAAGTGTGAACTTTGATGATGAGGTTAGGTCTCTTCTAATATTGTGTTCATTGCCAGAAAGCTGGAATAGCTTGGTCATAGTTGTAAGTAACTATGTCTCTAGTTCAAACACCTTGAAATTTGATGATGTTATTGGTGTTTTTCTTAGCAAGGAAATGCGAAGAAAAATCATAGATGAGACATCAGGTAATGTGTTGACCATGGAGAGTAGGGGAATACAAAAGGAGAGAGGAAAGAGCCAAGGTAATCGTGGCAAGTTTAAAACGGGCAGATCCAAGTCCAGACTGGGAAAAATAGAGTGCTGGAACTGTGGAAAGAAAGGACATCTGAAGAAAGACTACAGATCTCTAAAGAAGAAAGGAGATGCACAGAAGGAAACTACCCAGGAAGAAAATGTAGTAGGTGATGTGTTACAAGATTCTTTGATTCTTGCATTAGATAATACTAGTGATTATTGGGTAGTAAATTCAGGAGCTTCATGTCATGCTACACCCCATAGGAAATACTTTCATGAGTATGTTCCTGGCGATTTTGGACATGTTTTATTGGGTGATGATGAACCATGTAAAATTGTTGGAATGGGTAAGTTATGGATAAAAGTTAAGAATGGAACTAACTGGCTGTTAAAAGATGTTAGGCATATTCCTGCTATGAAAATAAATCTGATCTAAACAGGGCATTTGGGAGATGGCAGTTGTCTATCTACATTTGGAGAAAAGTGGTGGAAGATCACTAAAGGATCAATGGTGATAGCAAAAGGAGACAGGATATGTACGTTGTATTTATGTCCTCATAATACTTACCATTCTATCTCTTTAGCTTCCATGGGAACAGATACAGCATTGTGGCATCATAGGCTTGGCCACATGAGTGAGAAGGGGATGCAGATTCTCCACTCAAGGAAGTTGTTGCCAGATTTGAAGTAGGTAAGTTTGGAATTCTGTGAAAACTGTGTTTATGGAAAACAGAAGAGACTCAGATTTCTCAGGGTTGGGAAATAGAAGAAGAATGAAAAGCTAGAGCTAGTGCATACAGATATATGGGGACCGGCTTAGGTACAATCTCTTAGTGTCTCATTATTATGTTACATTTATTGATGATGCAACTAGGAAAATTTGGGTTTATTGCATTAGACAGAAATCTGATGTGTTTGCTACTTTTAAGAAGTGGAAAGCTTTGGTTGAGAATGAGACAGGAAAAAGGTTGAAGTGTCTCAGATCTGATAATGGAGGTGAGTACTGCGGCAAGGAGTTTGATAGTTACTATTCATACCATGGGATTTGTAGAGAGAAGACAATCCCAGGAACACCACAAGAAAATGGTGTGTCTGAAAGGATGAACATAACGATCATGGAGTGTGCAAGGTGTATGAGATTGCATGTAGGATTTCCCTTATAGTTTTGGGCGGATGCTATAAATACTGTTGTTTATTTAATAAACAGAGGATCTTCAAGTGCTTTGGATGGTGGTATTCCAGAGGAGGCATGGACATATAAAAAGGTAAACTACTCATTTATGAGAACGTTTGGTTGTGAAGCATTTGTCCATATTGATAAAGATAATAGAACAAAGCTTGAAGCTAAATCCAAGAAATGTACCTTTATTAGATATGGTGTTGATGAATTTGGTTATCTTTTATGGGATTATGAAAATAACAAAATCATCAAGAGTAGAGATTTAATATTCAATGAAAAGGTCATGTATAAAGATCAATTGCAGGGAAAGAAACAGGAAAAGGAAAACACAGAGTACACAGTACTTGATGAAATTGAATAAAATGAAGTTCCAAAGGTGCCAGAAAATCAAGAACAGCAGCAAGTACCTAAAACTCCTGCAACTATAAGAAGATCTACCAGGTTAAGTAGACTCCCTGAATGATACTCTCCTTCAATGTATTATTTGTTGATGACTGATGCTGGTGAACCAGAATGTTATGAAGAAGCAATGCAGGTGGAAACTAGAAAGAAGTGGGAGCAAGGCATGAATGAGGAGATGGACTCATTGGTAGGAAACCAAACTTGGGATCTGGTTCACTTGCCTGCTGGTAAAAGGGCATTGCAGAACAAATGGATTTACAGGTTGAAGGAAGAAGAAGGAGGCAAGAAGCGGTACAAGGCCAAACTTGTTGTAAAGGGGTTTGCACAGAAGAAAGGTATAGATTTTGATGAAATATTTTCTCCTGTTGTTAAGATGACTTCAATTAGGACTATCTTAATTCTAGTGGCGGTAGAATATTTGCATCTTGAACAGTTAGATGTAAAAACAACCTTTCTCCATGGGGATTTGGAGGAAGAGATATATATGCAGCAGCCACAAGGGTATGAGGTCAAAGGTAAGGAGAATTTGGTGTGCAGGTTGAAAAAGAGCTTATATGGTTTGAAGAAAACTCCAAGGCAGTGGTATTTAAAATTTGACAGGTTTATGACAGAACAAGGTTATAGTAGATGTCATTCTGACCACTGTGTTTATTTAAAGAAGCTAGACAATGAAAGATACATTATCGTGTTACTGTATGTGGATGACATGCTTGTTGCAGGGTCTAACATGCAGGATATAAATGTACTCAAAAGGAAGCTAGCTAATTCATTTGCGATGAAGGATTTGGGTGCTGCAAAGAAAATCCTTGGTATGAGAATAACAAGAGACAGGAAAAATTGCAAATTGACATTGTCTCAGAGCGAGTACATACAAAAGGTGTTGGAGAGGTTCAGAATGCATAATGCAAAACCAGTAAGTACACCTTTGGCCAGCCATTTCATTCTAAGTAAGGAAATGTGTCCCAAGACACAGTAAGAGACAGATTACATGTCCAAGATTCCCTATCAATTAGTAGTTGGTAGCTTGATGTATGCCATGGTGTGCACAAGACCAGATATTTCACAAGCAGTGGGAGTTGTGAGAAGATATATGAACAATCCAGGTAAAGAACATTGGAAGGCAGTACAGTGGATTCTCAGGTATTTGAGAGGTACCACCACTCAAGAATTATCTTTTGGAGGTTCAGACACTGTTCTACAGGGATATGTTGATGTAGATATGGAAGGTGATAAGGATAGTAGGAGGAGCACCACAGGTTATGTGTTTACTATAGGTGAAACAGCAGTAAGTTGGATTTCGAGACTGCAAAAGGTTGTTGCACTTTCAACAACAGAAGCAGAGTATGTTGCTGCTACAGAGGCTAGTAAAGAGATGATTTGATTGCAAAGGTTTATGGAGGAAGTGGGTAAGAAGCAGAAGGATAGAAGGTTGTATTGTGACAGCCAAAGTGCCATTCATATTGAAAAGAGCTCAGCATTCCATTCTAGGACTAAACATATATAGCTCAAGTACCATTTCATACGCTCTGTTCTGGAAGATGAACTGTTGAAGCTGGAAAAGATACATACTAGCCAGAATCCTGCAGACGTGTTCACAAAGGTAGTGACCAGAGAGAAACTGAGTTCCTGCTCGGTTTTAGTTGGCCTTATAGCATGAAGGTTAAGATGAGAAAGTTGCCAAGTCCAAGGTCCAGCAAGTACATCAGCGGTGGAGTTTTTGTGATCAGTCTCCAAGTGGGAGATTGTTGGTTGTGGAGCTAGATCTTCCAATATCATAGATGAAAATTCAGCCGTGTCTGTACCCCAGGTTTGGTTATGATCCCGGCCCAACGCTCAGGGGGTCCGTGGTATTTTCCCATTGTATTTCCCTTATAAAAGAAAGACATTGTAACACGACTAGGGTTAATGATGTATTAGGTTTTATGCATTGTAAATATCTCTGAGATCTGTGAAGAGAGACTTTGAGACAGTGAAGAGGAAGTGCAGCGGTTGTGTTGCAGGTTGTACCCTTCACTTTGCTAGACGGAATAATAATAAGGACTGAAAAATTCCGTGTGGACGTAGCCCAAGTTGGGGTGAACCACGATATATCTGTGTCTCTCTTGTAATGTGTGTGTGATTATATTTTCATTTCTGTTTATTGTTATTGCTCTGCGATCCTATTTTTCTAACAAGAACATGGGTTATCAGAAATTGAGAAAGGCATAATTTTGAATCCATATCTCAATATTCAAAAGGATATAGTGATAGAACACCCATTATCATAATTTGAGAATGGTATGATGTTATATCCCCCTTGTGCACATTGAGAACTGCATGTATGCAGAACAATTTTTAGAAATGGGGAAAGGTGACGCCGAATCATGCACCCCTTCTTGAAAATGCCATTTCAGTGGGAGAAATGATTTTAGAGATGGAGAAAAGTATGACAATGAATCTAGATAACGACCTACAAAGATCAACTTCACAAGATCTAGTAATGGTAAAATTTGAGATAGTTATGCTAGTAAATCCATCTAACTATATCCAGAGACACACTTCAATAGAACATTTATTTCAAATTTTGAATCAAGGCACATCCCAATCTGAAAATGCTACAAAAATGGAGATAGATGAATATGATGAGCTTCATGGTCACCTTGAGAGAAATCTGAGGCTTGGAATTACTTTGAATTTTGGCATGTGCATGAAAAATATCAATAGTTATGCATGAAAGCTTGAAGCAATGTATGAGAGTGAGAAGGAGACAATTATAAGAACAACTAATGCACTGTTGGAAACGAGTGAAAACTAGTCCTTCCGATGATTGTGTAATTGTCTAACTGAAAAACCAAATTAGTCAGTTATGAGTAACTGTGTAAGAGATTTTAGTTCTTCTTCTATTCCCGTAGAAGAAAAATATTGATGAGAGTCAGAGGATAAAAGGTTGTTGTAATATTCATGTTCTGAATAATAAGAGAATCGATACCATTGCGTCGTGGATGTTTCCCTCTCGAGGGTTTTACCACGTAAATATCAGTGTACATTTTATATGTTTTCCATTATTTGTTTTCTTGTTTAATATCTTATGCTGCATATTATTTGTTAGAAAAACAGGATCGCAGAGCAATAACAATAAACATAAATGCAAATATAATCACACATACACATTACAAGAGAGACACAGATATATCGTGGTTCACCCAACTTGGGCTACGTCCACACTGAATTTGCCAGTCCTTATTATTATTACCGTCCAGCAAGTCGAAGGGATACAACCTGCAGCACAACCACTGCACTTCCTCTTCTCTGTTTTACAGTCTCTCTCCAGATCTCAAAGATCTTTACAATGCATAAAACCTAATACATCAACCCTAGCCGTATTACAATGTCTTTCTTTTATAAGGGAAATACAATGGGAAAATACCACGGGATACCCAAAACCATGGGCCCGCAAAACAGCTGGCGAAAACAGCCCCAAAAATTTTCTTCGGGGGCGCTGCCCCCGAACCCCCGCCGGGGGACCGCTGGCCCCTGGACCCCCCAGGCAGGGGGGATGGGCCCCCCTGGAACCCCGTGGGGGGGCGATGCCCCCCCACACCCCCCCGCTGGGG
This sequence comes from Larix kaempferi, assembly GCA_027924585.1. Lineage (NCBI taxonomy): Eukaryota > Viridiplantae > Streptophyta > Pinopsida > Pinales > Pinaceae > Larix > Larix kaempferi. Next base: position 10,023,420 of record BSBM01000264.1, read on the forward strand.
TGAGTGTACAGTCCACCTACACATCATATAGAACTGGGGTACAAACACGGCTAATACAATATCATCTATGAGACTAGAAGATCTGGCTCCACAACCAACAATCTCCCACTTGGAGACTGATCACAACAACTCCACCGCTGCTGCACTTGCTGAACTTGGACTTTGGCAAATTTCTCCTCTTCACCTTCATGCTAGAAGGCCAACTGAAACCGAGCACGAACTCAGTTTCTCTCTGGTCACTACCTTTGTGAACATGTCTGCAGGATTCTGGCTAGTATGTATCTTTTCCAACTTTAACAGTTCATCTTCCAGAACAGAGCGTATGAAATGGTACTTGAGCTGTATATGTTTAGTCCTGGAATGGAATGCTGAGTTCTTTGCAAGATGAATGGCACTCTGGCTGTCACTATACAGTCTGCTATCCTTCTGCTTCTTACCCACTTCCTCCATAAACCTCTGCAACCAAATCATCTCTTTACTAGCCTCTGTAATGGCAACATACTCTGCTTCTGTTGTTGAAAGTGCAACAACCTTCTGTAGTTTCGAAATCCAGCTTACTGCTGTTCCACCTACAGTAAACACATACCCTGTGGTACTCCTCCTGCTATCCTTGTCACCTGCCATATCTGCATCAACATATCCCTGTAGAATAGTGTCTGAACCTCCAAAACATAATGCCTCAGTGGTAGTGCCTCTCAAATACCTGAGAATCCACTGTACTGCCTTCCAATGTTCTTTACCTGGATTGTTCATATATCTGCTCACAACTCCCACTGCATGTGCAATATCTGGTCTTGTGCACACCATGGCATACATCAAGCTGCCAACTGCTGATTGATAGGGAACCTTGGACATGTAATCTATCTCTTCTTGTGTCTTGGGACACATTTCCTTACTTAGACTGAAATGGCTAGCCAAAGGTGTACTTACAGGTTTTGCATTCTGCATTCTGAACCTCTCCAACACCTTTTGTATGTACTCACTTTGAGACAATGTCGATTTGCGATTTTTCCTGTCTCTCATTATTCTCATACCAAGGATTTGCTTTGCAGCACCCAAATCCTTCATCGCAAATGAATTAGCTAGCTTTCTTTTGAGTACATTTATATCCTGCATGTCAGACCCTGCAACAAGCATGTCATCCACATACAATAACAAGATAATATATATTCCATTGTCTAGCTTCTTGAAATAAACACAGTGGTCAGAATGACATCTACTATAACCTTGTTCTGTCATAAACCTGTCAAACTTTAAATACCATTGCCTTGGAGCTTGCTTCAAGCCATACAAGCTCTTTTTCAACCTGCATACCAGATCCTCCTTACCTTTGACTTCATACCCTTGTGGCTGCTGCATATATATTTCTTCCTCCAAATCCCCATGGAGGAAAGCTGTTTTTACATCTAATTGTTCAAGATGCAAATCTTCTACCGCCACTAGACTTAAGATAGTCCTAATTGAAGTCATCTTTACAACAGGAGAAAATATTTCATCAAAATCTATACCTTTCTTCTGTGCAAACCCCTTTACAACAAGTCTGGCCTTGTACCGCTTCTTACCTCCTTCTTCTTCCTTCAACCTGTAAATCCATTTGTTTTGCAATGCTCTTTTACCAGCAGGAAACTTAACCAAATCCCAAGTCTGGTTTCCTACCAATGAGTCCATCTCCTCATTCATGCCTTGCTCCCACTTCTTTCTAGTTTCCACCTGCATTGCTTCTTCATAACATTCTGGTTCACCAGAACCAGTCATCAATAAATAATACATTGAAGGAGAGTATCGTTCAGGGAGTCTACTTAACCTGGTAGATCTTCTTACAGTTGCAGGAGTTTCAGGTACTTGCTGCTGCTCTTGATTTTCTGGCACCTTTGGAACTTCATTTTCTTTAACTTCATCAAGCACTATGTACTCTGTGCTTTCCTTTTCCTGTTTCTTTCCCTGCAACTGATCTTTATACATGACCTTTTCATTGAATATCACATCTCTACTCCTGATGATTTTGTTATTTTCATAATCCCATAAACGATAACCAAATTCATCAACCCCATATCCAATAAAGGTACATTTCTTGGATTTAGCTTCAAGCTTTGTTCTATTTTCTTTATCAATATGGACAAATGCTTCACAACCAAACGTTCTCAGAAATGAGTAGTTTACCTTTTTATCTGTCCATGCTTCCTCTGGAATACCACCATCCAAAGCACTTGAAGGTCCTCTGTTTATTAAATAAACAGCAGTATTTACAGCATCCGCCCAAAACTGTAAGGGCAACCCTGCATGCAGTCGCATACACCTTGCACGCTCCATGATCGTTCTGTTCATCCTTTCTGACACACCATTTTCCTGTGGTGTTCCTGGGACTGTCTTCTCTCTACGAATCCCATGGTATGAACAGTAACTATCAAACTCCTTGCCGCAGTACTCACCTCCATTATCAGATCTGAGACACTTCAATCTTTTTCCTGTCTCATTCTCAACCAAAGCTTTCCACTTCTTAAAAGTAGCAAACACATCAGATTTCTGTCTAATGCAATAAACCCAAGTTTTTCTAGTTGCATCATCAATAAATGTAACATAATAATGAGAGCCACCAAGAGATTGTACCTGAGCTGGTCCCCATACATCTGTATGCACAAGCTCTAATTTTTCATTCTTCTTTTGTTTCCCAACCCTGAGAAATCTGACTCTCTTCTGTTTTCCATAAACACAGTTTTCACAGAATTCCAAACTTACCTGCTTCAAATCCGGCAGCAACTTCCTTGAGTGGAGAATCTGCATCCCCTTCTCACTCATGTGGCCAAGCCTATGATGCCACAATGCTGTATCTGTTCCTGTGGAAGCTAAAGAGATAGAATGGTCAGTATTATGAGGACATAAATACAACGTACCTACTCTGTCTCCTTTTTCTATCACCATTGATCCTTTAGTGATCTTCCACCACTTTTCTCCGAACGTAGATAGACAGCCGCCATCTCCCAACTGCCCTGTTGAGATCAGATTTCTTTTCATAGCAGGAATATGCCTAACATCTTTCAACAACCAATCAGTTCCATTCTTAACTTTTATCCATACCTTACCCATTCCAACAATTTTACATGGCTCATCATCACCCAATAAAACATGTCCAAAATCGCCAGGAACATACTCATGAAAGTATTTCCTATGGGGTGTAGCATGACATGAAGCTCCTGAATCTACTACCCAATAATCACTAGTATTATCTAATGCAAGAATCAAAGCATCTTGTAACACATCACCTGCTACATTTGCTTCCTGGGTAGTTTCCTTCTGTGCATCTCCTTTCTTCTTCAGAGATTTGCAGTCTTTCTTCAGATGTCCTTTCTTTCCACAGTTCCAGCACTCTATCTTTCCCAGTCTGGACTTAGATCTGCCCGTTTTAGACTTTCCACGATTACCTTGGCTCTTTCCTCTCTCCTTTTGTCTTCCTCTGCTCTCCATGGTCAACGCATTACCTGATGTCTCACCTGTGCTTTTTCTTCGCATTTCCTCGCTAAGAATAACACCAATAACATCATCAAATTTCAAGGTGTTTGAACCAGAGACAGAGTTACTTACAGCCATGACCAAGCTATTCCAGCTTTCTGGTAATGAACACAAGATTAGAAGAGCCCTAACCTCATCATCAAAGGTCACACTTACAGAACTTAGCTGATTTGTAACTGTATTAAACTCATTTAAATGATCAGTAACAGATCCACCTTCAGACATCTTCATATTAAATAAACGCTTCATTAGAAATACCTTGTTGGAAGCCGAGGGTTTTTCATACAGCTTACCCAATGCTTTCATCAAACCCTCTGTTGTTGTTTCTTTTGAGATATTGAAAGCCACCGACGAAGCCAGGCTCAACCGTATTGTTCCCAGAGCCTTTCTGTCAAGAACCACCCATTCTTCGTCCTTCATAGTCGTCGGCTGCTTTGCTTTTCCTCCCAACGGTAGGTATAGATCCTTCTGGTACAGATAGTCCTCCATTTGCATCTTCCATAACCCGAAGTTTTGGCCGTTAAACTTTTCGACCTTAAACTTTCCTTCTTCTGCCATTGCTCCCACTCGAACCAGAAACCCTAGCTTCCTGCGGGTTTAACTGCCAAATAGACCTTTGGCTCTGATACCAATTGTTAGAAAAACAGGATTGCAGAGCAATAACAATAAACAGAAATGCAAATATAATCACACATACACATTACAAGAGAGACACAGATATATCGTGGTTCACCCAACTTGGGCTACGTCCACACTGAATTTGCCAGTCCTTATTATTATTACCGTCCAGCAAGTCGAAGGGATACAACCTGCAGCACAACCACTGCACTTCCTCTTCTCTGTTTTACAGTCTCTCTCAAGATCTCAAAGATCTTTACAATGCATAAAACCTAATACATCAACCCTAGCCGTATTACAATGTCTTTCTTTTATAAGGGAAATACAATGGGAAAATACCACGGGATACCCAAAACCATGGGCCCGCAAAACAGCTGGCGAAAACAGCCCCAAAAATTTTCTTCGGGGGCGCTGCCCCCGAACCCCCGCCGGGGGACCGTTGGCCCCTGGGCCCCCCTGGAACCCCGTGGGGGGGCGATGCCCCCCCACACCCCCCCACTAGGGTGAGTGTACAGTCCACCTACACATCATATAGAACTGGGGTACAAACACGGCTAATACAATATCATTTATGAGACTAGAAGATCTGGCTCCACAACCAACATTATTTTTTGTGGCTGCTTGATTCAACAAGTGGTATCCGAGCAAGGTTTGAAGGCCACAGAGAACGAGAATGTTGAGAGACATTATCGCATTGTCTATTAATCAAAGATAACGAAGATTAGTTTTTCTGCGGGTCTAAAGCTACGAGAGGAGCGATATTGATATGTTAAAGGAGGGGGCGAAAATTTGAGTTTATCATAGGTCCAATGCTTGGAGGGGAGCGAAAATTTATGGGCACACTTACGAAATTCTATTTCTTTGATTTTTTTCGCGACGTCAGAATATCGAGAGGCGCGATAATCCTTGATAAGTCCAAGGTATGAATAATTTTTAAAAGGGTTCAACTCTATAGAGCATCTTGAATGAATGCGGCATATTATATAACATATATATTTTTGGATATAAGTTGTAAACTTGTGATATGCTATGTGGTTAAGTTATAAAGGGGGAGTTATAAGGGTTTTTTAAAGTATATGGTGTGGATTATAGTGGGAGGTATAAGGTGATTCTTTAAATATTTTTTTAATATTTAAGGTGGGAGTTATAAGGTGTGTTTTTTATTTTTATCCCATTTTAAACAATTTTTTTTTGAAATATTGTATCCACTATATATTAAAATACTTGGTGTTTTAAGTATTTTGATTTGGTTCCTTGAGAAAATGGCGAAAACACAGAGTGTTAAGTTTGAAATTGAGAAGTTTAATGGGCGCAATGATTTCGAGTTATGGAAGGTCAAGATGCGGGATATGCTCGTGCAACAAGGAGTGGCAAAGGCACTAGCAGGGAAGATGAAGAAACCCACGGATATATTAGATGAATATTGGGAGGATATGGATGAAAGAGATCTCAGTGCTATTTGTCTGTGCTTGGCCGACGATGTTTTATTTAACATCGTGTCTGAAACTACAGCGGCAGGTCTCTGGACAAAATTGGAAATCCTGTACATGACTAAATCCTTGACAAATAAAATCCTCCTGAAGCGACAGTTATTTACCTTGTGTATGAAATAAGGTACACAAATTTCATATCATTTGAATACATTCAATACTCTTATTTTCCATTTGGCTAGCATGGATGATACAATTCAATCTGAAGACAAGGATATTTTACTGTTGTGCTCTCTGCCTGAGTCTTGGGTACATTTTGTAACCTCTACCAGTTTAAGTTCTACCGAGTCTATTAGCTTTGATGATGTTGTGGAAGCCTTGATTTATGAGAAAACTCAAAATAAATCTAGTCTTGAATCCTCAACATCAGAGGTAAAGGTGGCCAGAGGAAGAACTAGTGAAAGAATACAACATTCGAGAGGCACATCAAGATCAAAGTCGAAGGGAAAAAAGAGTATATTGATGTGTCGGTATTGCAATAAAATAGGTCATCTTAAGAAATATTGTTGGAAACGGAAGAAAGCATCTAAGGAGGAGGAATCTACAAAGGAGAAAAGCATAGCCAAGAAGGATTCAGGTATGATCGATGAGTTATTATCTACATCTACTATGTCACAATACCATTATGACTGGTTAATTGATTCTGGAGCATCCCATCACATGTGTCTTCATAGAAATTGGTATTCCACATACCAATCTATAGATGAAGGGGTAGTTCATATGGGAAATAATGTTTCATGTAAGAATGTTGGGATAGGGAGTATCTGAATAAAAATGTATGATGGGACTATTAGGACTCTAACAGATGTGAGGCATGTACTTGAACTTAGGAATAACTTGATATCAATGGGATTTCTAGATGTTGTCGGTTACAAATTTATAGTTCTAGGTGGAGTTATGAAGATATCGAAAGGTATCTTGGTTGTCATGAAGGAAAGCAGAGTCGGGAACCTATATAAAATTGAAGGGAGGATAGAAATCGATCATGCAACAATAGCATCAGTTGATGTAGAAAAATCCACTCTTTATGGCATCAACGATTAGGTCATATGAGAGAAAAAGGAATGAAGGTACTTGCTGATTGAAAGTTGCTTCCTAGTTTAAAATCTCTAGATTTGAAGTTTTGTAAGCATTGTATTTACGGTAAACAAGCTAGACAAAAATTTAAATCTGGAAAGCATACCAATAGAGGTATCCTAGACTATATTCATTATGATCTATGGGGTCCATCTCCTAAAATCTCTTATGGGGGATCATCATATTTCATCATTTTATAGATGATTACTCGAGGAAAGTATGGATCTACTTATTAAAGAGAAAAGCTAATGTTTTCAACATATTTAAGCAGTTTAGAGCTTTAGTTGAAAAGAGCACTGTCAGGTTCATTAAATATCTTAGAACAGATAATGGAACTAAATTTACTTCTAAGGAGTTTGATAATTATTACAAAAAGGATGGGATCGAGAGACATAAAACCAATGTTTACACTCCGTAGTAGAATGGTGTTGTTGAATGCATGAACATGACTCTTCTTGAAAGAGCGAGTATGCTTAGTAATGCAAAGTTGCAGTAGGAATTGTGGGGAAAGGCATTTCTTACAGCTTGTTACTTGGTCAACTGATCACCATCAACATCAATTGACTACAAAATTCTAGAAGAGGTACCAAAGTTACAACAAATTCAGTTTGATACTCAGTCATATACAAGGAGGAATCATGAGGATGTCCATGAGAAAGATATTCATGAGGAAACTCCTCAAGAGGATGACTAGATAGAAACATATCAAGAAATAGAGGAAATGCCACAACAAACTCTACGAACATCTACACGGGTCGAAACGTTTCCAAAGAGCTATGATGATTTTGTCACATATGTTGCTTTAATTTATAATGAAGGAGAACCTAACAGTTATCAGGAAGCATTAGAAGTTCCTGAAAGTGACAAATAGAAACTTGCAATGAAAGAAGAAATGGATTCTTTAGCAAAGAACAAAACATGGGATCTTGTGGAACTTCCTGAGAGTAGGAAAGTGGTTGGTTGCAAATGGGTGTACAAATTGAAGCAATGAGTTGATGACACTGTTCCAAAGTACAAGGCTAGAATGGTTGAAAAAGGGTTTTCTCAGAAAGCAGGTATTGACTTTCATGAGATTTTTTCACTAGTTGTGAAACTTGTTTCTATCAGAATTCTATTAGCACTAGTTTCCTTATATGATTTGGAGTTAGAGCAGCTAGATGTCAAGAAAACTTTATTACATGGAGATTTAGATGAGGAAATTTTCATGGAACAACCAGAAGGGTTCATTCATAATTGCAACAAGACATTTGTTTGCAAGCTCAAGAAATCATTGTATGGCCTGAAGCAGTCTCCCAGGAAATGGTACAAGAATTTTGATTATTTCATGGTGAGCCATAATTTTAACAGAAGTGAGTATGATCATTGTGTGTACTTTAAAAAGTTGGAAAATTACATGTTCACTATTTTGGTATTATATGTTGATGATATGCTTGTATCAAGAAAAATCATGGTTTAAATCAACGGGTTAAAGGATTAGTTGGCTAGGACATTTGATATGAAGGATCTAGGACCATCAAATCAGATATTGGGCATGCAGATGCACAGAGAGAGGGAAAATGGCAAGATGTGGTTATCACAAAAGAAGTATGTGGAGAAAATACTTCAGAGATTCGATATGAATAAGGTGAAACCAGTTAATATCCCTTTAGCTTCTCATTTCAAGCTTTCTTCGGGTTTGAATCCTAGTAGTGATGAAGAAAAGTAGTATATGTCTCGTGTACCATATGCTAATGCAGTAGGAATTTTGATGTATGCAATGATAAGTACAAGACCAGATATTTCACATGCGGTTGGTGTTGTCAGTAGATACATGGAAAATCTAAGAAAAAAGAATTAGGCAGCAGTGAAATGGGTGCTTCGATATCTTAGAGGCACAAGCAATTATTGTATCACCTTTTATGGTTGTAGTGATGAAGTCTGTGGTTAGGTTGATTCTGATTTTGTACGTGAATTGGACAAGAGGAGATCCACTCCAGGGTATGTCTTTACTCTTGCAGGTGGAGATATTAGTTGGATTTCAAAGCTTCAGAATATTGTTGCTTTATCCTCTACAAAGGCATGGTACATATATTCTTCACATGCTTGCAAAGAGGAAATCTGGTTAAAAGGTTTGTTGGGTGAGTTAGGAAAGGTTCAGAACACTATAAAAGTTTTCCATGATAGTCAAAGTGCTATTCATTTGGCTAAAAATCCAACTTATCACAGTAAGACAAAACACATTCCTATAAAATACCATTTTTTAAGACATATTATTGATGAAGGTGGAGTGGTCCTTGGAAAGGTCCACACTCAAAAGAATAATGCAAACATGTTCACGAAACCAGTTACTTTAGAGAGGCTACGGTGGTTCTTAAATTATCTGGGCTTGCAGGAAAGGTGATGAACAAAGCAATGAGCAAGGTATCAGGCAAATTCTTGTCAAGGTGGAGATTGTTTGAAATGGGTGACAACCAGTACTTTCGGCGATTGTGTAGATGTCTAACCAAATAACCAAATTAGTCAATTATGAGTAACTGTGTAAGAAATTTTATTTCTTCCTCTATTCCCGTAGAAGAAAAATATTGATGAGAGTCAGAGGAGAAATGGTTGTTGTAATATTCATGTTTTGAATAATAAGAGAACCGATACCATTGCTCTGTGGATGTTTCCCTCTCGACGGTTTTACCACGTAAATCTCTGTGTACATTTTATGTGTTTTCCATTATTTGTTTTATCATTTAATATCTTCCGTTGCATATTATTTTATGTGGATTCTTGATCCAACATGCATGGATTGAACAATTATCACAACAGTTGCAACAGAGAGATGACATTATTTTATCTTTGTGTTGGCTCAACTATATCTTTCTTTAACTGACTTGGGTTCTGCATAGTTAGAGACCCAACAAAACCCCTTTTCACCAGCCCTTTCAACAACAACCTGTGAGCAAGCTGAGGTCTCACCTGAGACGAAGTTATGGGGGATTACAGAAGCAAGTTTATGTAATCAGGTGATGCATGGTTATGGTACTGGCTATGGAAAAGTTATCCCTACTTTGCATATACCTCCAATACTATTGCGCACATATACAACTGTGCACATCATAGTTACCATAATATAGACTTCGTTGATTTAGTGTTACCTATGCAACTACGCATTTATCATATTCAGAATTACTTGTATATTCGATTATGTGTGTTCAATACTTAACATATTATTCTCATCAACCATACACGTTAAAATACATAAAAAATCAAGAACATACGTAAACATAAACATAAGCAAGCTCACAGATGCAATCACACAACAAAATTATTTACGTGGTTCACCCCCTGGATGGAAGCTACGTCCAAGGGAACTAATTTGTATATTAATGGGAAGGGTCAACAGTTCCAGTCTGCGCACACAGCTGCAAACTCTTCTCTAGAATGGGTCTCTGTGCACCCAGCTACATAACCTCTTCTCTCTTGTCTTGGCCTAGATCTAACTTACAAAATATCAATACACAATGACCAACTAAGACCAACCCTTCCCTGCACAAAATTGTCGCTTTTATAGATTGTACCCGAAGGTCACATCTTTACAATAGTTATGGGCCAAAACCCCATAGTACCCTTAAACCCCCCAAAAATGCGCGGTTACCCTACTAACCATACTTTTCCATAACTTCTCAGCTACTTCGCTTGTCCTTGGCTGTCCTTTACGCCACTTCCTTGGCTCTGATTCTCTTCTGGAAGCCGCTTGCTCTGACCGCGCGGCGCTGACTGTACCATGGCGCATCCTTGGCACCATCCTGACTCTTTACTTCTTTCTCTTGTAGCTCGATAGTCCGCTACTTCTTCCCTAACTACTCCACCTACTTCGTTGATCCTTAGTACTTCGCATTTACTAAGGGGACAAATTCTTATCTTCCACTTCGCTTCGCTCCACACCCTACTCCCGGGAATTGTGAAGTTGTTTATCCCGAAATAGGTTGATGTTAGGCCTCGCCTAACTTGTACTTATACCATCAAAATATCCTTTGACTCAAAATACACCGTCAAAACTGCTTCTACTTGGGTTGAACCCAAAAGTCCCCTAACACTTACTCATGGCTCGTCCCTGAACCACTCTAACTGGGTTGTTCCATCTGCGCACCCTCTGAGATGTTTGATTTTGCAATGAACTCTTCAAAATTTGTGCTCAACTTCGTAATTGTATCCTTGGCCTCTTGCTCAAACTCCTTTATTGTTTCAAGCATCTCATTTGAGATGGGTTCCAGAAGTTGCTCCTTCAGAGTATGTTATACCTCAAAGTTACACATCAAGCCCTAGTGTCGCATCTTTGTACCATGTGACCTAGCCACACTTCTCCCTAATGACCATCATACATTATTGCCTCCCTCCTTGGTCTCATCTGGACACCTAGGAGAAAAATCCATTGATTGAATGCCGAAGACATCACCTTATTTGCCACGTGTCATAACTGCTTAACCTATCTGCATAGATTTTCGTGCTCTGCACATCTGATAGGTAGCAAAAATTAGGGTTTCCGCACTATGATTAGACCCTAGGGAACGATAATTTGGATTATTATCGCGTTATGCTTAGACCTGGTGGCGCGAAAATCCCTTTTTATCCTTTTTCCATGGATCATGGATCTCATCCTTCGAGATATTTTCTTGGGATTATCAACCCTAATTCGATCCTAACCCCCTCTCCCTATTTCGTTTGGTTGATCCATTAAACACTCATTAGATCCACCTTCCTCTCCTTTTGGTTAACCCTTCCAAGCACTATAAAGGAGAGGCCTTCCATGAGCCAAAGGGAGGACTACTTGGGGCATCCAACCTATGATATTAATACTTTTGCAGAGATAGCTAGAGGAGGAACTTGGAGCTGAAAGTTGGCTTGGACATCAAGCAACCATTGTAAGCATCATCAAGTTTCCAATAAAGATAACTTGTCTTGTTTCCCAACTTATGTATGTTGATTATGATTCAATTACATGATTTGTATCTAGCTTAGATTTGGATTCTAACTTGTAATTCAAGGTACTTGGAGAATTGTATAAGCTTGTATCTTGTCTGATCTTAACAAGTTCATCGCGAGGACTTCGAGATCCGGACTACAAGTGGGACAAACATCAGAGTGAAAGGTCAGTCATCTTCTCTCATATTCTTTAATACTGAAATCTTGAAGTACTTGTTTGATCTAGGATTCAAGATAGCATTTGTTTCATTTGTTTTCTTATATTAGAGTTATTTTATCCTACTTTAACCTAAGGGGGGTTCTCTCTATCCGTAGGAAGAAATATCTACAATAGAGTATCTTGTGTTTTCCATATTTCTTGCAACTTCTGCTCAATTTCTTCCGAAAGTGCGAGCACTTCTTCCTGTAGTGGATACAACATCGTTGAAGCTTTAGCTTCCTTTTCCCTCAATTCTTCCAACTCTTTCTAAATCTCCCTCTTCTCTGTGAACTTATGGTTTCTTTTCCTTGGTGGAAAATCCTTCATAGCCATACTCACTGAATCGATATCCTTCTGCCTTTGTTGTACCTCGTCCTGGATTTTCTACAATTCTGGTTCTTCTTGCAACATAGCCCAAACCTTAGAAATTTCATCAAGCAGGATTTGACATCTCACCACTTATGCGGAGATGTTTTCTGTGGAAACCTTCAATGCTTCAGTGCTTTCTTCTTTATCTTGCTACGAGGTTCCATATTGTTTTCGAGATTCTAACTCAAAAGAATTCTCTCTACGGGAAATGTCCATGTCCATCATTTCTACCTTAAGACTGTCCACAGCGGCGCCAATCTTAAGTATAGTTGCTTCTACCTCCGGCTCTTCGTCACATTCAGGAATCTTCGCATAGACTACTGAAACTGCTTCTTTTAGCTTCCGCTACTTCTCTTGCGCATACTCGAGCTCCTTAGTTTTTAGTGCACATTCAACTTTTAGCTCCTTGTATCTTTCCTCCAGCTTCATATGTTGGTTATAAGAGACTAAGTATCTATCTCATATTTCTTCCACAACCTGCATATGCAGATTATGTAACCCCTATATGGGTAACATCCCAACATTAATGCCTAGATGTGTGAGCTGCTTCGCACTTTCGGCAAGGTCGTCAGATGGAAATATGACATTCATCGGCTCAATTATAACTAGTCGAGGTCTCATGTTGAAAGAAGGAGCCTTCCTTTTCCATTGGATTGATTCTCCTAGCCGATCATCAGAATTCGGTTCTTTCACCAAGTATCGCTAGAATTGTTTGACTCTTGCGACTAGAATCTTCAACTCTGTGAGGCTTTCCATCATACCTGTTTGTACTGCCTCTTCCTTGCTTTCTTTCAACGCAAGTGTTTCTTCAGTATGCGTTGATACTCTGGATACGATGCACTCATAGTCATCATCGTGCAACTGTGCATCTAGTGGAGGCTTAGTAGCTTTCGTCTTCTTCCTTTGTGGTCCTTCCGGCACGGCTGTTTCATGTTCCTTTCTTTTCTCACATGTTGTCGAACCAATAGCTTGTTGTTGTTCTGTGCCTTGGCTAAGTTCTCTATTTTTCTCCTTATTGTATCATCACCTTCCCCTTGCGGATCTCCCACTTCGCTTTCTTCAGAAGTGGTGATCAGCATGGCTGGCGCATCAACCTTCCATTCTGGTGGTCAGTCTTCCATGATCAAGTCGATTTTCTGTGCATCTAGCTCATACAACCGTTCATACCATTCAGGAGGCGTGACTATCACTCATGGCTGTATGTAAATAAAATTCATTTTGGCTTTAAATGTCATCTTCTGGATATAGTGAGACATTACTTCCTTGGTGATACTCGGAGTATTTTGAATGAATTCGCATAACTTTTCATAGTAGGTGAGCAACTGAATGTTGTTCAGCATTTTTCAATCTGGCTTTGAGTTTTCCTACATGTTAGCAAACCTCGGTCCTCGACAATATCCAAGGAATACCGGGAGACCCTGCTGGTAGCGAGGATCCTTCCACCCCACAAAGGAAACCAATACCAGTAACAAACTATAGTGGAATTGTCCTTCATTTTCCTGTGTGTCGCGGATGTCCTCTATAAACTCGTTCAATAGGTAGCTCACCCAATTGAACTGAAATCTATCCTTATCCTTCGTAGCTAAGCATACTGTAACAGTTGGTACTTCATTTGGTCTGCACTTCCTTAGGATCCTTCCTACGAGGAGCTAAACTGTAAAGCGTGTGGCTTGATCTTTGATTCCTTCATTTAACTAACCACGATTTCCTTTACTTAAACTGAATTCATTCTTCATTCACACAAATAATTCTTTATCCTTGTTTTTCCCGACGAACTCAGAGGCAGGATCGGCACCCCTTTTACCTAGGTTTGTGATCCTGACAATGAGTTCAATGTTAATTCTCACCTTGATATCCAACCATAAATACCCTTGGTGTGTGCATGACAGTAGTGTGCACACCATGGAATTAAGCTCATGACTTCTATCAAAGTGTGGGATGCGCAATAGATTCAACAATCCAGATGGGTTTAATGGCACAGCACATTCCTGTGGGAGAATTGTTGATTGTTGGGTAACTTCATCATATTTTATTTGCATATATTTATCTGGATGGAATTGTGGAAACTTGTCCTGCTGTAACAAATCATGATCGACGAATTTGTAGTTGGGAATTATACCTAGCAAATTCTCTTTAAGCCGCACATGGATTGACATAAGCAGCATGAGAATATCATACTAGGGATTCTTTACGAGAAGCACATCTGCTGTGTCGCTTCTCCTTGGAGGGATATACTCTGTAATAATACATATTGGTCTCTCCTGGGTATCTAGTGGTGGGATTGGCTTCTAAGAACTCGTGACCTTTGACTTTCCCTGTTCAGTGGACTTGTGCTTGTCTTTCTTTTTCTGCGGTTGATTCCTCATTGAGTACTTGGATGAGCCACCTCGTTCTGGGATGGATTGCTTTACGGGTGTCTTCATAACACCTTTCAGAACATAATGTATGAAATCACTCAAAACTTCTTCTAATGTCAACGGCTCAGACATATACTGTCGGGTAACTATCGCTTTCAACAGGTAAACACTTAGAAATTTACACGAAGTAAAAATTGAAAAATTGTGGTAAAACCGGTAAGTAAACAGTCCTTACTATTTATAGGCCTCTTACAACTATGGTGTGCCCAAGAACGACTATCTTATCATTAAATGCTATGTCCGTTGGCCAAATCTATTTTATATCTTGGTCCTTTCCCTTCATTGAATGCATCTTCAACAAACGAATATGCCTTAATTGTAGAAACATGCGGTTTCCAAAAATACTGTATAACAGCTACTTTTCTGACTGACAACTGTAACGGTTAGTTTTCCTTAACTTCGCTAGTAGTCATGCAACTGTGAGGTTCACTACGCATTTCTCATTGTTGACTTCTAGCTTCACTTCACGAGCCCTCTCTACTAACAGATATGTGATTTGCGAGGTCCACTGTGCATTTCCCTTCCCTTGATGTTAACTTCGCAGCGCGAACCTTCTCTTACTTCGCAACTTAGCTTGTTATGTGTGCTTCATAGCATAGATTTAATTTGCATAAAAACTTTGCATTTTACTAAAATTGCATGCAGACTCTTTATTCTGTCATTCTTAGTGTCCAATTTCAACTGGGCATGACACTTAGAATATTTTATCCTTATTGATCAACTGATGCCCAGAGGAGTAGGACTATCCTTGTAGGGATTTAGTCTACTTCCATTGATGAGTCCTAGTAGGTTTTCTCCTAGAAAGGTAGCTAGCTTAATTGTGCCACCATTAGTAACATGTTTAACAACATACGGTCCTAACCAGTGCATTTTAAATTTTCCAGGAAATTTCATGAACTTGCTATCATAGAGGAGGACAAGGTCTCCTACCTGGAAGAATCTGTACTTGATGTGCCTATCATGCCATACTTTTTCTCTATCTTTCTGCATTTGTTGGTGAAAACCTGCAATGAAGTTATATTCTTCCAATCCAACTAAGTGTAGTAGCCTTTCTTCCATTGTCTCTTCGTCAGCCATATCTATGAATGCTGCAATCCTCAAGCTTGGAATTATGTATTCCATTGTCATAACAGCTTCCTATCCATATACTTGCGTGAAATGTGTGTAACCTGTAAACTTCTTGCAAGTTTTCCTATATTCCCATAATACCGTTGGTATTCGTAGATCCCAATCATCCCTGTTGGTATTGCATACCTTGGTCAGTGCATTTTCCATCACTTTATTAAAAGCTTCAACAGTGCCATTATCTTGTGGATGATATGGTGTGCTCTTCTGATGGTAGATCTGGAATTCTTCTGTCAAAGATCCAATGGTCCTGTTCAAGAAATGAGTTCCCTGATCTTTCATTAGGATTCTTGGACATCCAAACCTTGTTAAGATGTTCTCAAAGATGAATTGCACGGTAGTAACTGTGCTATAGTCCTTCACTGGTTTTTCCTCTTCCCATCTGGTTAGATAATCTTAGTTGTAATGATGTATCTCGAACCAGTTCGCTTTCCTGGTGGGTTAATAAGTCCCACAAAATCAATATCCCACTTATCAAATGCTTGCAAGATCAGTTGTGGAATCAATGGCATCTAATCTCTACGAGACGGATTCCCTATCCTTTGGAAAACATCGCAACTTCGGAAATGTTCCTTTGAATCCTTGTGTAAAGTAGGCCACCATAGTCCCGCTCTTAAAATTTTCTGCGCAGTATCTCATCCTGCATAGTAGCCCCCAGATACCCCTGAACGTGCTTCAGTAAGTATCATTGGTTTCTCATGTTCTAGTACACATCTGCGCAGTACCTCATCCGGTAATAGTTTGTATAGTTGGCCTACAATTATAGTGAATCAATTGCTTTTACAACCAACTATTTCTTCTGTTGCGTAGTAAAATCTATAGGTGATAAGCATGTAGTCAGGAATTTGATGATATCTTTGTAGTATTCATCTTCTATATGAATAGAAAACAATTGCGCATCTGGTAAACTATCTTCCAAGTTACTAGGTTCTTTGCGTGATTCGATTCTGGAGAGGTGGTTAGGTCTTGAGTCCAATATTCTTGGCTTAAAAATGATTTCAAAATCATACTCCTGAAAGAGTAATATCCATCTATATATTATTCCCCCTAACACTGTTTTATTGACCATGTACTTCAAAGCTGAATGGTCAGTAAACATACAAAAATGTGAGCCTAGCAGATAGTGTCTAAACTTCTGCAATGCATATACCATAGCTAAGCCTTCTCTTTTTGTCGTAGTATATTTATTTTCATATGAAGATAGTTTTCTTCTTGAAAATGTGATGGGATGGTCGATACCTACCTCACCTGGTTGAGCTAGTACAATGCCAAGTGCTATAGATGAAGCATCTACATGCACATGAAATGGTTTGTTCCAGTCCGGAAATACTAGAATAGGCGCAATGACCATTTTCTCTTTCAATGTGTCCAGTCCTTTCTGACAGTATTCAGTCCAAGTGTACTTCACTTCTTTCTTCAGTAATTTCTCCATAGGCACAGTGATCTACGCATTTCCCTTGATGAACGTACTATAGTACCATGTTTGTCCCAATGTAGTGTGTAGTTGTTTCACTGAATTAGGTGCTTGTAGATTCACAATAACTACGATCTTCGTTGGATCAACCATCAAACCATGTTTACATACAATGTGTCCCAATAGAATTCCATAAGGAACACAGAAGATGCTCTTCTTTAGGTTCAGGGAGATCTGATGTTGTCTACACTATGCTAACATCAGTTTTAAGTTCACATAATGGTTCTTCAGTAAACCAAATACTGTCCAATCGTCAAAATACACTTCTAAGAATTTATGGATAAAATCTTTAAATGCAGCAATAACAACTCTTGAAAAGATAGCAAGCACATTCTTCAAACCAAAGGGCATAACTATGTACTAAAATGAACCCCATTGAGTATCAAAGGTAGTCTTATGTATGTCTTCTATAGCAATTCTGATCTGATGATATCCAGAAAATCCATTAGTGAATGAGTATGCTTCATTTCCTCCAACATTATATAGTACTTTGTCTGTAAATGGAGTCGGAAATGGATCGTGTAGCGAAGCGTCGTTTAAATTCCTGAGATCTACATAGATTTTGATCTCTCCTTTAGCTTTCTTATCCTGGATAACCATGGGACTTACCCATTCTGATTCTTCTACTGGCTCAATAATTCTTGCATCAAGCATCTTATCAAGCTCTGGCTTTACTCTTTCTTTGTATCTAGGATTTAGTCTCTAGGGTCACATCTCCAGCTCAATGTCCCGTCATCTGTAGGGATGATGTAGTCTAATTGATTCACTTCCATCTTGTATGTATTATCAAGGTCTTGAGTTCTGCATTCTTCTCTTACTGCTTCAATATATCTTAGTCCTTGTGCGGGATCCAAGGGTGCGATGACCTTGATATCTGGTCCTTCAAATATCATCTGGTTTTTATTCAAATTGATAATCGCGAGGTTATCAATTTCCCAATCTATCCCCAATAATGAAGGATATGGATTGTTTTCATCTATTATCTCAATAACTTCGAAGTCTTCTTTACTTCGCATGCCATCAATGTGAACAAGGACATTCGATAATATCCCAAAAGGTAGAACCTTTTGATGATTTTCTACTCTCAACTATATCAGTGACCATGATAAATTTGGTTTCCACATTTGTTCCCATCTTTTATTTGTCAAGACATTCACCTCTCATCCTAAGTCAAGAATTATCTGGTCCATTTCAAAGTCTCCAATCTGCGCACTTAGTCTCATTTCTCTTCCAGTCCTTCTATGACTCTTGATATGGTGAACTGCTCTATGTGCTTCGTTTATGGCATTACGCTGGTTGTAATGACTAAATAGGATTTGTAATTCTACTAGGGAATTTCCATGATTTAACAACTTCATGCAGCTATGTAGGAACTGTGCAATAGGACTTATGAATTCTATTGTAGCACATGACCCATCATATGAAATTGGCATATCAATCACAGGTGTTGGTTCAATTCGCAATGGGATTCTTGGAGTCATAGATTCTGAGCTTTGTAGGTGTTTCTGGTCTCCATGAAGGATTCTTTCTCTTTGTGAAGGTTGAAGGCAGGAAATTTTCTAGTCGCTTTTCTTATCCAAACCCCTTCAGTAGGATGTTTTTTTACGATGTGGTCCTCAGAAGTCGAAGCTTCAGTTTGTTGATCTCTACCTGTCATAGCTCCGCTTCATGTCACAACATGGATGTTGCGAACTTTATTTCGTTTTTTAGCTGCGATCATCTAAATGTTCTGATTCTTCTCTTCTGGTATTCTCTCTTACATCTTTCCTTGTAGAACATGACATGCTTCAATGACATGGTCAAATGACTTACAATACTTACAAGTAGTACAAGGGTTCTGACAGTCTCTGGCTAGATGTCCAGGTTGAGCACAGTTATAACATACAATCTGACCTCTTCCTCGTCCTTGGCTAGTGTTTCTTCCTCTTCCTATGAATCCAACACATCCTCTATATGTGTCTTGATCATGCTACACATTTTCATTATTATTCTACATCTCTCCTTGAACTCTATAGACATCATGTTTTATTTCTATCATGAGATCATATGCTCTACAGTTGTTATCATCATGGCCAACTGACTTACAGAATGTGCAGTACAGGTTCTTTGGTTTCTACACATATTTTTGAAGCAGGTAACAGTCCTCTGGGCGATGTCCTCTACATTTGCAAATTTCACACCATGGGCCTTACTGTTGATTCAATGGGTTCGGTGCTCCACTAGCGATGTAATCTCAAAATACAGGGCAGTGTTCCTTGGATTGTACTTCTCCTTTACATTTAGTACACCAAACCTCCTCTCTGGTTTCTTTTCCTTTCTTCATATATTGCAATTGTAATGTGAAGTTTTCTAGTTTTGTCTGTATTTGAACCATTCCTGCGCTAATTTCTCCTATAGGTGAATCCTCTAGTTTCATTGCAATCTCCAATGCCTCTGTCTGCGAAGTAACCTTCTGTTGTATGAGCGGTAATCTAATATGGGGAAACAACATAGCTATGAACCATTCTTGATGTTGTTGCGGTACTATGTCAAAACCTACTTGATCTAATAGTGCTTTAAATTTATGATCAAATTCCCATACAGTATCATTAGGATTTTGTTTGATTTCTTTTAGTTTTGTGATGCATTGAGATTCTAACTTAGGTTCCTTAAACTATCTTATCAGTGCAGATCTGATCTCTTCTAGTGTTCTATTTTTTCCCCTAGAATATTTTATGAACCATGTGAAGGCTCTGTCTCTGAATGTAGTAACTAACTGAGCTTATCTTAGGACATCATCTTGTACTTGCTTAACATTCCACACTGCTTCACAGAGAAACCAGTGTTGCTCTGGGTCTTCTAAACAAGTTACTTTGAAAATAGGCAACTTAAGGCCGTCTTCCATTTTTCTTCTAGGAGGTGTAGTATTCTGAAATGGGTTAGGTATGCTACTACTTGAGTGATTATGAGTGTTAAATCCTATGGTGTTACTGCTACTGGTGTTCTGTGAACTAGTAATATTCCTTTTGTCAACTGGAGGTTTCTGTGGAGTGATAGGATGATAGGTAGTTGGTACAGGCTCTGTTTCTCTATCAGACTCAACCTGATATGAATTTCTATCACCTCCTAACTCCGTTTCTAGGGGTATGCGAGGTTTGGTTTCAGGAAACCTCTTTCTAGTGCTAGGCTTATATCTTTTACCACTTCACAAAGTATAAATATTTTCCTCAGTGTCGCTATATGTATTACTAAACATTACAGACTCAAATTCCTAGGTATTTTATTGCATTCTTAAGACACCTTTTTCTGCTAACATTTTGATATATAAACTGATATTTTTCAAGTACTTACCTCTAAACCTTTTGAAGAAATCTCCTTCTGCTGCATTGTAAGACTTCAGAGTGTCCACATAAAATTCTGTAAAGTACATTTCTAGTACTCTATCCAACCAAAAGTATACTGCTCTTGAAATTGGAGTATCAACCTCTTTAAGAATTTGAATCAGCTCTGGAGTCCACTCTAGAGGTTCTGCACCCTGAAAACAGTTTTTTCGTTCTGCGAGTCTTGATATCCACTCGTGTAGGTCGTTGGTGAAAGATGCAAAGAAGATTTTGTGTATGTCAAAAAATAGGTATTTCTGTAACCACTCTTTTGTATATAAGCACAGATGTTTGTTTTATTTCTTCGCAAACTCCTTTTCTGTCTTGATCACCCATTTCTATATCTTTGTCCTCTCAGGGTTCTAGTTATCATGGCACATCACTAGTTCAAGCACGGCAACAGAACCATTTGTTGGCTCAACTATATCTTTCTTTAATTGACCCGGGTTCTGCATAGTTAGAGACCCAACAAAACCCCTTTTCACCAGCCCTTTCGGCATCAACCTGCGAGCAAGCTGAGGTCTCACCCGAGGAGAAGTTATGGGGGATTACAAAAGCAAGTTTCTGTAATCGGGTGATGCACGGTTATGGGACTGGCTCTAGCAAAGTTATACCTACTTCACATATACCTCCAATACTATGGTGCACATATATGACTGTGCACCTCGTAGTTACCACAATACAGACATCACTAACTTAGTGTTACCTGTTAAATTTTCAGAATTTACTTCAATCTGATCTAGGATATTAACTAAGAGAACAACATGTACAGCAAATCTACAGCATATCAATCATGGACACAATAATGCAAGCACATAAGAGACATAGAGTTTACTTGGGGAAAACCATAAAGGTGAAAAACCCCAATAACTTCCTCAGAGATAGATAGAGCAATGATACAACCAGAATACAAGAGATAGTCTTCTCCTAGCAGCAAAGCCTCCTCCTCCACAAGTGCGCCACTCTCCAAAGTGTGAGTGAGAGAATAGAATGTGTCAAATGAGAGAGACACACTCTCTATTTATACACTAACTTGACTTGACCTTTACTCAACTAGGTCGGCCTCAACTTAACCACTTAACATAATGCTGACTGGGCCAACCCCCACTAGGGTGGTCTAATAACCCTTTAACCCACATGGCCGACCCTCAATAGGGTGGTCTAATAACCCTTTGACCCACATGACTTATACAGGGCTGACCCCAACAAAGTGGTCTAATAACCCATCAAGTATAAGTTACGACACTTACAATATAAATGACGACACTTCCGTATAGAGGAATAATAACATCTCTATAGGAATACAATATACATATATGTGAAATACATTCCAAAGTTACATATACATCAACACTCCCTCTTAACTAGGAAGGTATTTCTCGACACAGGTCTTCTAGCACAAGTCTTCTTCTCTGGATCATCGTCACTGGATAATCGTCATCGAGTCATCATCATCGTCACTCCTGTTGGTATCTCATTCAATCTCTGAATCTACTCATCATAGGAAGTTCTACAGAGCCAGTCCTTTTTCATACTAGATGTAGGCCCACCACCTGCAGGTCTTCGTCATCACTGGCCATACTGTGGAAATATCATGACTTATTATGTGCATCACAAAACCTTAAAAGAGTCTCTTGACTATCAAGAACCCTAAAGAGAATCTAAGGCCTTTTTCATCCTGTCCAGATCTCCAGGACTTATTACATGTGACCCCACCACAAAACCTCGAAAGAGAATCCCAGGACTGATTACGAGCACAAGGCTCAACCTATCGGATCTCCCAGGGCAGAAATTACATGTGCTCGCCACAAAACCTCGAAAGAGAATCCCAGGACTGATTATGAGCACAAGGCTGAACCTATTGGATCTCCCAGGGCACAAATTACATGTGGTCATGGCAAAACCTCAAAAGAGCATCCCAAGACTGATTACGAGCACACGGCTCAACCTATCGGATCTCCCAGGGCACAAATTACATGCCATAGGACAAAACCTCGAAAGAGCATCTGCCAGATATCCCAGGGCACAAATTACATGCCATAGGCAAAACCTCGAAAGACTATCTGCAGATCTCCCAGGGCACAAATTATATGTCCTCCCAAGCAAAACCTTGAAAGAGAATTTGCAAGATATCCCAGGGCACAAATTACATGCCATAGAAAAAACCTCGAAAGACTATATTCAAATCTCCCAGGGCACAAATTACATGCTTATCTGCACAACCTGTTCCACGGACACAGAGTATCAACCTGATACTCACCATACATCATCCTGATGTACACATGATCATCCTGATAATCATCACTGCAACATCCTGTTGCATGTCATCTAGAGCAACATCCTGAAGCTCGTCATCCATGATCATCCTGATCATACAATGCATTTACCTGATGCATACCAAGTATCTACCTGATACATATCATCATACATGATCCTCCTGATCATACAATGCATCCACCTGATACAAATACAAATACATGATCCACCTGATCATACATGATACATATCAACATACATGATCTACCTAATCATACAATGTATCCACCTGATACATATACAGATACATGGTCCAAGCATCCAACATGATGCATACAAAAAATACATACAAATGATCCAACCGATCATATCCAGCATCCAACATGATGCGTACATACATATAAATGATCAAACTGATCATATCTAGCATCCAACATGATGCGTACATACATATAAATGATCCAACTAATCATATCCAGCATCCAACATGATGCATATACAGAGCAGTAACTAGAGCATCGTCCTGATTCTCATCATCCATGATCCTCCTGATCATCATAGCATCGTCCTCTTCAAATCATCTCATCGTCCACGAAGCACAACCCAGATGCACATCATCCAGCACTTACACCACTGACATGGGAGAACACATCTACCACAATTCAGGGAAGGCTCCAGCCCTTACTTTTTCACCATGGGAGAACACATCTACCACCATGTGAAAAATGGCTCAGCAATTACATCACGACCAAGGGAGAACACATCAACCATGTCAGAAAAGCTCATGTGCATCTGCATCTTCCGGACTCATCACTTCCCTTTGGAAGGAACCTCGATCTGAAGTGCACCAAGCCTCTCTCTGAAGTACTCAAACTGCACTCTGGCCAGCAGCTTGGTCAATACAGTTGTAACCTGCTCATACGTCGCAACATACTCTGCTTCAGCTGTACTCAGTTCTACGCAGGACTGCTTCCTGCTAAACCAAGAGCTCACACCTGATCCTTATCTGCAGCACTGCCTGCCCAATTTGAATCAACATAACCCTACAGGTTAAACTTTTGATTTGCATCATACTTGATCCCATAATCAACTGTACCCTTCAGGTACCTCAGAATATGCTTTACAACAACCAGGTGAACACTCCTCGGATCCATCAAGAAGTGGCTCAATGTGTTCACCGCAAAACAAATATCTGGTCTCGTGTTCCTCAGGTACATCAAGGACCCAATCATCTGATGATACATAGTGATATCAACCGACTTAGATGAAGCATCACACAGAAGCTTCAGGTTCGATGCCATAGGTGTGGCCATATCCTTGCAGTCCGAACCTCTTCAGGATCTCTACTGCATACTTCCCTTGTCCAAGGAAGATTCCATCTGCACTCTGCCACACCTCCATGCCAAAAACAAATAGTGCATCATCCCCAAGTTCTTCTACTTGAACTCGGCAGCAAGCTTCCACTGCGTGTCAGAAATCAATCTATCTTCACATGTAATAAACAAGTCATCCATATACAAAAGTAGTATCACTGGATTTCCTTCCTCAACCTTGTAGTAAAGGTTGGAATCCGCTTTAAGCTTGGTAAAGCCCAAACTGGATAGAAAGCTGTCTATCCTACCATACCAAGTTTTGCACATATATGAATCCCTGTCATGTGTCTCAGAACCAAGTGGATGCTCCACGTACACTTCTTCTTCAACTACAGACAGTTGTCTTGAAATCCATATGGTGTATCTTCCCTATCATCACTACAGCCGGAGCAAGTACTGATCTAATGGAAGTGTATCTGGCTACAGGAGCAAAAGCCTCTATGCTACCACCTGCACCATGCTTGATATTGTAGCTTCTCTTGGAAGTCACTACAAACTACCCTTTGGGACTGCATCCCAAACATCTTCATGATCGACTGGTACTCCTTGATCATGGCATTCTTCCAAGATCCTGGGAACTTCAATATCTTCAATACTTTCAATAGATAACTTTGTTGTTGAACAAATGTTGTAGTCCTTCTTTTGTAGGTGATGGTATACGATCTTTCCTACACAACAAGTTAAATTGCATGATTAGAAAACATCTCATAGTTTTCAGAACAAATTCTTACACATAAAGAAATATGTCATACAGTAATGCAATTATCTTCAACCAATGCTTCAATACAACATTTATCCATATCCCGTAACTTTCTAGATACCTTCCAATCTCTACCAGAACATTGTTAAGAGTGTGCACAACTCCCAACATGTCAGCAAAGAGGTTTCATTCTAGATAAGTAGCAATGGAATGTTGTACAGTGCCATAGGCCACTTACCCATGTATATTAGTAGTATACTGTTCATCAATGCAACTATTCTAATATGCATAATACACAACCTAATTGTAGGAACATCAGTATATACATTATTGAATAACATTATTTAAACAAACAACTATGTAATAAATGAAAATTCAAATACTTATCTTTGTTTGATTGTTGGGTTGACTCCCTCTTAGTCTTTGCTTCTTTTCTGCAACTCCATTCTGATGTGGATTGTGAGAAGTGGTCAACTCCCTCTGAATATCTGCATCCTTGCAGAAACTACTGGAGTGTGCTCCCTCTTGATCTTTGCTTCCTGGATTACCTGTCCTTGAACTTATATTCATTCTCGATCCCTATGCATGCTTGTTAGTATCATCATTGTGTTATCCTCTAGGTCTCATACATAATCAAACATTCATTAGTATAATCTTAATATTATCAAAACACAATAATCTCAAGCATGTATAGTCAGAATCATTTCAAACACAGATAATAAACATTAGTATTCAAGGTTTCAGGGAAGTCTTCTTTTACTCATGCATATTCTTATTTGATCATAGGACTCTTCTGGTTAGTTAAATCATCAATCAAGATAAGAGATATAATATGCATAAAACCCGTGATTACTCAAACCTATACCTTCATGATTCCTCTGGTTAGTCATATCATTAATTCTGGTAAGAAACATAATATGTATACAACCATGACTATTCAAACCTCTGACTTCATGTTTAATCATTATCAACAACACAACAATATAAGATCCTAACACAAGGTAGGATTCTAGTTTGATATAGGAAAAACATACCTGGATTAGTATGCTAGCTGGTTATGTCTAACATACCCGCATAATGTCTTCCGGTTCTCTTCAATGACTTGTGCTAGTAACCTGCATGTCTCATAAGTTAGCCATTGTAGAACCAAGTTATACATACCTCGTAAGTAGATCTTCTATGTGATCCATGACAATGGATGAATCTTTTTCTTCATGTCACCATGATCATATGTTCTTGAAGTAGAACATGATTTGTCTTTCTTGGTGTACCTTTTATGTTAGCGAACAACATAAACCTCATACAACATCACAATGCATTAGTACAATCATAAGTGTCAAAACCTTAATCAATGAATATCTTCTATTAAGGTAATATGACAAGTCTAGTAATTAATCAAGATTGTACTATAATGATATGAAGACAAACATATCATAAACTTAACCATGAACAGAATTCAAAACATACATGTAAGCCATACCTGTCAAGATTGCTTGTAATCCTCTTATGGAAGACCTTAGCCTCATCTCCCTCTGAAACAGGAACTTCTTCACTTATGCAGGTGACCAATCCATCTTCTTCTAGGATTAACCCAATCCACTTGATTTGCAAGAACTAGACCTGGAGTTGGATAAGGGTTTGTCAAAGAAACACCAAAAATTCAAACTTTGAATTTCAAACTTCTGAAAGGATAGGAATATGCGCCTTGATGAGCTGATCAAGTTGGTATATTCAGAATTTGAAAACTGCAAAGTTTCACCCCTCGAAATTGCCTTTTAGATTTTCGGATTCACTAGGGAGGACCCTGAATTAGGGTTTGAGTTTCCCAGAGCTTCACCCAACCAAAAGATTTGATTCAAATCTCTATGGTTCAATTTTTCTGAGGAGCTTCCAGCCGTGGTCACAGATTTCCAAAATTCCAATTTTTGCAAAAGCCCTAATTTTCCATCTTTCCGATCAAAGTCCCGAACTGGGGTTTGATCAAGCCCGGCCTTCTGCCCAATCAAAAATCTGATCTTGGTCTCTAAATTTCGATTTTGATGAGTAGCATCCAGCCGTGGTCTCCGATTACAAAAATTCCAACTTTCTCCGAAGCCCTAAATTCCGGAAGCCATGAATGAAGTTGCTAAAAAATAATTCTATTTTGACATAAATATGTACCTGATTGTTTCTGGTGTAAATTCAAACTTTTCGATCCACAGGGTCTGAAAACGTTTGCTAAGATATCCCAAACTATTATCTTTCCATCCCGATAGGTCTGACCTCATTTGGATTCTCTAATAGAGAGTTATTCCATGTGTCGCAACATGACCTGTTTATGGGATAATACAGAAGACCGAACTTGTACGGCGTTCCACGTGTCACTGGTTCAACTTCGGCCTCTGAAAAATTTTCTTGAGATAGCACAGTCTGCGTACTACCTGTCATATTTTACAAAATTTCATTTGGAGCTTCCTATCCCAAGTTATGGCATTTTTCTCAAGGTCACCTGATTTTGACTCAGATCTGGAAGAGGCAAAAACCCTATATTGTACAGATCATAAATTACAAAGTACAATGAATTAGAGGTTTTACTTTGGACACACAGTACATGGGGATCTTATCTTCGACCTGTAAAATTTTCATATCCAAAAAATTCGCCAAAACGGATTTATAGCGAAAGTTCTACGATGACTGGTTTTTGCTATATCAAGCCCTAGCATCGTAAGTGCAACAAGTGTCATACATGCCATATCATGCCTTCTTTCAGGCTAGCTCTGATACCATGTTAAATTTTCATAATTTACTTCAATCTGATCTAGGATCTTAACTGAGAGAACAACATGTACAGCAAATCTACAGCATATCAATCATGGACACAATAATGCAAGCACTCAAGAGACACAGAGTTTACTTGGGGAAAACCATAAAGGTGAAAAACCCTAATAAATTCCTCAGGGATAGATAGAGCAATGATACAACCAGAATACAAGATATAGTCTTCTCCTAGCAGCAAAGCCTCCTCCTCCACAAGTGCGCCACTCTCCAAAGTGTGAGTGAGAGAATAGAATGTGTCAAATGAGAGAGACACACTCTCTATTTATACACTAACTTGACTTGACCTTTACTCAACTAGGTCAACTTCAACTTAACCACTTAACATAATGTTGACTGGGCCGACCCCCACTAGGGTGGTCTAATAACCCTTTGACCCACATGGCTGACCCCCAATAGGGTGGTCTAATAACCCTTTGACCCACATGACTTATACAGGTCCGACCCCAACAAGGTGGTCTAATAACCCATCAAGTATAAGTTACGACACTTACAATATAAATGACGACACTTCCGTATAGAGGAATAATAACATCTCTATAGGAATACAATATACATATATCTGAAATACATTCCGAAGTTACATATACATCAACATTACCTATGAAACTACGCATTTATCATATTCAAAATTACTTGTATATTCAGTTATATGTGTCCAATACTTAACATATTATTCGCATCAACCATACATGTGAAAATACATATAAAAGCATGAACATACATAAACATAATCAAGCTCACAGACGCAATCACACAAAATAATTATTTACGTGTGTTGGAAGCTTAATCCTCGGATTATAACTCCACATGTACATATGTAAATAAAGGAAGTTGAATAAGTTAGGTAGGCAAAGAGTCACTAACGTACCCTTTGGAAGCTGGAAACCAAAGGTCACAAAATTATGTATATATTCAATGCATGGTGAATAGAAAGGAAATTCAAGAGTTAACCTGTCAGTTGGTATCAGAGCATGGCTGACCTAACTCCTGCATGCTCAGCCCTACCATTCTGCCATTGTTTTGTTCTTTCCTAGGTCTGTTGAGTGAAGAGGTGGAGCTGCGACCTTCTACATGAGTGAAGAGATTGATGACTGCGACCTTGTTAGTTGCGACCTTCAGCTTGTTACAGGGAGCTCTATGAATGGAGGAGTAATTCCTGTGGCTACATGAAGATAGTTGAGTGTTGCTTCAGCTTCCATCTCTACGTTAATTCATTCTGAGTGCTGCGAATTATCTTCGTGGAGGTTTTGAAACCCTATTCTTGCAAGCTAGTGAAAACATCTTCTGTTGAGAGTTGTGAACCTATTGAAAGGCTGCTACACCTATTGATAGCTGTGAACCATACGTGAATGCTGCTGCACGATCATTTTCTCTCTTCCTGTAAATGTGTGTTGAGAGCTGCTACACGTTTTTGAAAGCTGCAAATACAAGTGAAGAGCTACTGTGATTTCTCTCCAGAATAGAGCTGCTTCGATTTCTCTCCATAATTGATTTTTTTGCTACGTGTTACTCCAAAGTGGATACCTGCTACTCATGGATACCTGCTACTCATGGATACCTGCTACTCGTGGATACCTGCTACTTGTGGATACCTGCTACTCGTGGAATTCCAGCTGCTCGTGGAACTAGTGGAACTTGTGGATACTCTTATTCTTATATGCCTGCAAGCTATCCATAATGAAGACTGTGAGCTATCCACAACGATAAAGAGCTGCGAGCTATCCACAATGGCTAACTACGAGCTGTCCAAAATGTGCATGGGATTCTGTTTATTGAGGTTTGTGATCTCAGGATTTAGAAGAGCAGTGTGGTTCTATGATATGCAAAACCCTAATTTTTGCATGACAGTAATAGTTTTATATAAATTTTAAGGTGGATAGAGATTAGAATATCAATGAGTAATGCTGTTGTCACCAAAATATGGTAAATAATTCTATATTGGAGTGTTAACTAAAGTTTGTCCAAATATTCGAAACATCTACCTCAAGTGTAATGTGCTAGTTTCCTTGTATGAAGATCGTATCATTGTAAAGGTGAGATTCAATTTGAGAATTATTGTATTGTGAGAGTGAGGACTATTGTAATTTCTTCCTGGAAGAAAATATAGTGCTACATAATTGAATAAAGAGCTACTGCAAAGTTAAAGTTTGTAATTTGTAATCTAGGAGCAGAACGTTTTAAGTCTGCATCCTATTTTTTCAAATATTGTATAAGTTGCAGATTCAAAAATGCACTCTATAGCATCTATCGTTGGTGCTACACTCACCGGCAAAGATACATTTCCAAAATGGTGGAGAAATATCAAAGCAGCGTATGTCTACAACGATTTGTGGGATGGCATATGTGAAGGAAAGACAACTCTCACCGACGAAGGAACCATCAGCAGTTCAGTTCCAAAGCCTCCATAATCAGAAAAATAGCTTGCTATTTGGCAGTACAAAGACAAGAAAGCATTGGCCATGATTTCTACCACAGTAAGTGAAGAGGTGAGCCAGCATATTCTTCCTACAAAGACATGTTATGAATCCATAAAAAATCTGAAAGAATTGTATGATTCACACTCAGAAATGGATATCATTCAGTTGATGTTAAATTTATTCAGTCTTGAAGTAAAAAATAATGACCCCATGCTTGTAGCATCAGAAATAAAATCCATCATGCATAAGATTCAAGATTTTGGTATGAAACCATACCTTCAGCTTGCAGCATTTATAAAATCTCTGTATCCCACACATTCAAACTACCTTGAATCCCTGCAAGAAAGAGACAAGTTCAAAGACCTCACCTTTGAATTTTTGGTAGAAAATATTGCAGACAGAGAGAAAGATTTTGGGAAGAGAACGAGTGAAAGTACCACGGAATCTGTTTGCTTTCCTCAGAAAGCAAAGCACAAGCCGAAAGATTCTTTCAGGGGAGATAGAAGCAATAGAGGCAGATGAAGAATAAATTTCAGAGGAAGAAACAACTCAAGCAAAAGATCAGATGTGAAGTGCACATGCTGCGGCAGGAATGGACATGAAGCAGATCAGTGCTGGGCATCCTGGAACTCCATCAAAGGTAGACAGAATAAAGAAGATAAGAATAAAAACCAAGAGGGTATTAAAACCCCTGATTCTTCTCATTGTATTGTTGCACATTGTAATATTGGAATTAATGAAATGAATTCTCTTTCACCTTACAAAGATTGTTGGTTGGTTGAAACTAGTGCAACGTCTCATATGACGTTTAGAAAAGATTGTTTTGTAAAAATGAATGACATTGCGAATGGCATAGTATATTTTGCAGATAAGTCAAGCCTCAAACCATAGGGAATGGGCTCAATCAGGATAAAGTTTCCTGGATTCCCTGATTTCATATTAAAAAAATTTCTCTATCTTCCTCATTTGTAGAGAAGCTTGTTGTTCTTGGTGCAAATTCAATGGCAAGGCCATTCAATCCACATGTTTGATGGGATTGTGGAGATAAGAAAATCCTCTGAAAACAAGGTCGTCATGAATGGTTATGAAGATGGAAAACTAATAAAGTTGAGAGGCTCTTCTGCAAGAGTTCAGAACTTTGCCTATATCTCTCAGCATGAAGAAGGTAATATGTCATCCATTTTATTATGGCATGCTAGATCTGGTCACCTTAATTACAACAGTCTTATATTTTTAAGAAAGAATGGTGTATTTAGTTTGCCCACCATTCCAAAGCAAAGGAACAAGTTTGATGCATGCATACTAGGAAAACATAGTAAGCAGCCATTTCTAGAGTCAAAATTCAGAGCATGTAGAAAGTTAGAAATGGTGCATTCTGACTTATGTGACCCCATGCCTATTCCTTCTGCAAATGGAAATAGGTACATTATGACATTTTTTGATGATTATAGTAGAATGTGTTGGGTGTATTTATTGAAGACAAAAGATGAAGCATTTAAAACTTTCAAGAAGTTTCATGCATTGATAGAAAATCAAGCAAAAGTACATATTGGTACATTCAGATCTGATGATGGAAAATAATATAAATATAAGGAATTTGAAGACTATATTTGCAAACATGGAATTAAACATAAAAAACAGTTCCTTACAATCCAAAAAAAAACGGTGTAGCATAAAAGGATGAATAGAACCTTAATGAATACAATACGATCAATGATGTTTTTTAAGAATGTGAAGCTAATGTTTTGGGGTGATGCAGTCCTATGCGCAACATATTTGAGAAATAGAATTCCTTCTCATGTTCTAGAAGATAAGACTCCACATGAAATGTGGTTTGGCCACCTTCCTTCAGTTAGACATCTCAGAATTTTTGGTTCCGTCTGCTATGCCTTAATACCAAAGGATCAAAGAAACAAGCTTGGTGCTAGAAGCAAAAGATGTATTTTCTTGGGATACTCAGAAACTCCCAAGGCATATCATCTTTATGATGAGTTAAACAAAAAGTTTGTTATTTCCAAAGATGTCATTTTTCTTGAAACTAATAAAAATGACAAGTCTATTGAAAGACACCTTGATCGTCTGGAGAGGTTTTCTCATCTAAAGACATATTATGAATGTGATAATGAAATTCCACATATTGAAGGGGGGATCCCTATCTTGGATCAATCCATGGAATTTCCATTTGAAGCAGCACCAACAACCCCCGATGAATATAATGATGAAGAAGAAGTTCCTGCCACTTCAATTGAACAAGAGACTCAACTAGATGATGTAATTGAAAGGATCGGAAGACTGAACCTAGAAGAGAATAATGCACCACTAGTTGATCAACCTGGACCATCAAGGAGGATTCTGAAATGGGCCACAAAGACACTTGAAAGTGTCCATGCAGATGAAGTAGGAAAGATGGGAACAAGAATCTCAATCAGAAAAGAAGATGGAGGAAATGCAGAGAACTCGGGTGATGACATGGATGTCTCATTTGATTGTGAATTGAATTTTTCTTCTAACATTGAACCAACTTCCTTTGAAGAGGATTCTACTCGTGACGAGTGGAAAGAATCCATGTAGAATGAGTATGATGCACTCATAAAGAATGGAACTTGTAAGCTAGTTGATCCTCCATTCGGAACCAAACCAATTGGAAACAAGTGGGTGTACAAGAATAAATACAAATCAGATGGCTCACTTGAGAAACATAAAGCAAGGCTCGTGGCAAAAGGATATCCGCAAAAAGAAGGAATTGACTATGAAGAAACGTTATCTCCCACAACAAAATGGGGCACCATCCGCACTATACTTTCCTTGGCTCCACAAAATGGTTGGAAATTTCATCAGATGGATGTAAAGATTACATTCTTGAATGGAGACTTGAAAGAAAATGTCTTCATGTCTCATCCCGAAGGATTTGTTGTGAAGGGACAAGAACACAAGATATGCAAACTTGTCAAGTCCTTGTATGGCCTAAAACAAGCACCTCGAGCATGGTATGAAAAGCTAACCAAGCATCTTCTAAAGTTGAATTTCAAACATTACACTCTTGACGACGCAATGTTATTTGTGAAGAAAGTTGGAAGATCCTTTGTGTTTCTTGTAGTATATGTGGATGATCTTTTGATGATAGGGAACAATGAAAGTTATATAGTATCCATAAAGAAATACTTAAGGAAAGGATTTGAAATGACTGATTTGGGACATCTCCACTATTACTTAGGAATTGAAGTGACTCAACATCCTAAGTACATTTTCATTTCTTAGAAAAAGTATATTGGAGAACTGCTAGACAAATTTGGGATGACAAACTGCAATCCGCTCTCAACTCCAATGGAACAAAATCTAAAGCTCACATCAAGTGAAGGAAAATAATTTGAGGATGCAACTAAGTACCAACGGCTTGTAGGAAGCCTTATCTACCTTACTACCACTAGACCAGATATTTCTTATGTTGTTAGCATTCTTTCACGGTTTATGCACAAACCTTGTGAAGGACATTGGTCTTCAGCAAATAGAGTTCTAAGCTACTTGAAAGGGACTCAAGACTTTGGACTCAAATATTCTAAGGTGTATGAATTCAGACTTATTGGGTACTCTGATTCAGACTTCAATGGAGACAAGGAAACAGGAGTATCCACTTCTGGATACACAATGAGTCTTGGATCAACAACTATCTCCTAGAGATCACGCAAACAATTAGTTCCAGTAGATTCGACAACAGAGGCATAATATGTAGCAGCAGCAGAAGCAACCAAAGAAATTGTGTGGCTCAGAAAGATACTTGAAGATTTGCAAAAGAAACGGGAAGACTCAACTCCACTTTTGATTGACAACATGTTATCTCCCCAATAAAATTTGTCAAATCTATTTTATGTAGTGATTGGAATTCTTTAATTTCTTCATTTTTATAAACATTTGAGGCATGTAATAACGTTTTCAACAACATTGGATATCATTTTTTCTTCAAAAAGAAAATTCAGTTTTCGGTAGCTTAGGCGAACCAGGCGATGGTTCATTAGCTACCGAAAACCCAGCTTTCGGCAGCTTACAGAATGGAAGACAAAACTCTTCATCTACCGAAAGGAAAGGCACGTGTCAGGTATCATGGAACAGTTTCAGTGGCTTAGGCAGACAAGGCGATGGTTCATTAGCTACCGAAAATAGAGCTTTCGGTAGCTTACAGATTCGTACTTTGGCTTGCCTAGCTACCGAAAGCTAAAAAACTGGACAAAATGTTACCATTTTTGCACAGATCTAATTTTTACTGATCCAAACACC
This sequence comes from Larix kaempferi, assembly GCA_027924585.1. Lineage (NCBI taxonomy): Eukaryota > Viridiplantae > Streptophyta > Pinopsida > Pinales > Pinaceae > Larix > Larix kaempferi. Next base: position 10,057,840 of record BSBM01000264.1, read on the forward strand.
TCAAGGGTGGTTTATAATGTTATATAATAATTAAATGCATCATGATCAAGGTTTTTTTCCAGATTTAAAGGTGCCATCAAGGTGGAGAAGATGAAGGATATTTACTGAAATTAATGGAATTTTTATTGTGAAAAAACATCATTTTCAAATGACGTTTCTGAGCGATTGGAGGATCATTTTTCAAAAATATCAGAGATTTTTGTTCCTAACATGTCAAATAAAAATAACCTCTATCATTTTTCCTACAGGTGTCACAGATTGGGAGAATCGAATCCGTCATTGAGCCCCAATTTTTGGATCCCAGAATCTGCCTGTTTGACACATGTTTTTGAAATGCATATCTCGGGAAACTGAAATCAAATAAATGAGAGAGTTTTTTTCTCACAAAAACTCAATGCACAATAACCTATTTCAGTTTATACGCAGGTGTAACATAACTGGAGAACTGAACCCATCTCTGAGCCTCTTTTTCAACAGTTTCAGCAAAAATGGCATTTTTACTGTGCAGAGTCATCATTTTAAAATGATGATTCTGAGCGACTGGAGTATCATTCTGGGAAACAAGAGGAGGTGTTTGTACCTAACACATCAGAGAACAACAACCTCTCTCAATTTTCCTACATGTGTCACATATTGGGAGAATAGAATCCATCTATGAGCCCCTTTTTTCAGCAGTTTGGTCAAATTAAAAAGTATTTTTCCCAGTTTAGTGAAAACGGTTTTGATTTTCTATTTTTAGCAAATTCAATCTAGTTTCTTCAGTATATTGAACGTTTTTGTAACGGCTATAAATCCCATGACTCAGGTAGAACAAGGGTTCGATTTTGGAGAGACTTTTCTTAACTTGTATTATCAGAATTCTTGTTACATATCATTTATATAAGCTTCTTTTGCCATATGTGTGTTCAGTTTTCCTTCTTATATATTTTCATATTTGCAGTTTAATGTCTATTTCGTGAGTTTCCATTTGTCTATGCCAGATAGCTGTAATCCTATATTCGTATTGAGAACTGGATATCAGTGCCTTTTTCTTATTGTGATTAGCCATTTATATATATATATATGCTATATGTATGAGTTTGCTAGCACGATAAGAATTCTTCTGTCTATCCTTTACAAACTTTCTGAACATCAGTGGCTAAAATCCTTGTCTACTTGAATGTGTCCATGTATGTTTTGAGTATGTGAGTTTTGATCTCAATCATCCAACTTGATCCAAATATACCCCATCCTTCAAGATAACTTTAAGTTACCAAGCTCTTCCGAGTGCAACCTAGGAAGACTCCTAGAGAGATAACAAATTGGCGTCGTTGCCGGGGAAAGGAGTTCAAAGCAAGCTTCCCTGGGAGACGACATAGTTTCAGCTTTTGATGATAGACAAAGGCTGGGCATTATATTGGTTGTAAGAATCTATCTGGTGACTCCACATTTAAAGACTCCACTAGGGAGGATCCTGTCGATAGAAGATGAAGGGACTGAAGTGTAAAACTAGGTATCAGTTTGTGAGCTTTCTTCGTGAACTTTTATTGATATTTATCAATTCATTTTTTCTTATCCCTTCACGAATTAAGAGGATCATCTTGTTCTTTGTATTTTCGGATGATCATCAACCTTCTTTTATATATCCATCCTTAGAAGAAGAAAATCTACATCCTGCTTGTGTTGTTGATATTGATCATATGTCTTCACTTCAGCTTATTGAGAAGGATGAACTTTGCTTTCAAATCCCTCATGAATCTAATCACCCTTGTAACTTTGAAGAAGTTGAAAGTGATTCAAAGCCTTCTCAGATCTCATTATCTTCATTTATTATTGAACCTTGTCATCAACTTGTTAAACCTTGCTTTCAGCCCACAGAATTTCAATCTAGAGTCAGACAAAGGGTGTTTAAACCTCTCAAACTGCCATCTCAACTTCATCCTTATCCTCCCAACTTTGTTGAGTATCTTCCCCAATTTACTGAAGGATCATATTACAGCTGATATACATTTGGGAGCTTTTGTAAACTTTGTTGATAATCTGGAAAACAGACACAAAGATGTTGTTATGAGGTTATTTTCTAAATCTTTGATGGGAGAGGCTGCTTTATGGTTTAGGGATCTGGAACCTAGTTCAATTGGTTCATGGACTGATTTCTATTATGCTTTTTCAAAATATTGGGGAGAGAACAAGTCTCTTGATCAGTATCTCACTGATTTTTGCGCTTTGAAGAGAGGAGAGGAAGAAGCTTTGGCTTTCTTCAACAGAAGGTTCTACCGTGTTTATCATGACATGCCTTTGGAAATCCGGCCTACAGAATTTGCTGCCATGATATATTATGTTATGGATCAACATTCAGATTTAGTTCTTTTTCTGTTAGAAAGGAAGTCTTCATCGTTAATGAGATTGTTTGAAGATGCTCAAGAGGTAGAGGAGAACGTCCATGCGTCTAGGATACTTAGAGAGAATGTTTACTCTGAAAATCCGCAAGCCATTGAGCAAGCAGACTGTCAGTACGTTTCCGATTTTGAACAACAAAATGATGAGTTTGAAACAGATATGGAACAATAGTATGAAGAGTAAAAGACTGATATTTTTGATGATCACGAGTTTCTCTCAAAAACACAAGAAGGGCATCAATCTTCCAGCAGAGAAGCAGTCATTTTTTAGCAGAAAGGTAATGACTATGAGGCAATTTCAGAGCAGCAGAAAGCAGCTAAATATATTTCATATTGTGAATCAATTCCTTCAACATCTGCTGAGTGCTCTAGAAACAGGTATGAGTCAGAAGGTTATGATCAGTTTGCCAATCAGGATGAGCCTATGATGACAGAAGATTGCATAGGCAATTATATGTTTTTAACTTATCCTTATTCATATGATTTTAACACTGTTTTATCATTATCTTCTGAACACTTTTCTGAAGAGAAAGTTGTGATGATTAATAATCAAGATATGAGCTCAAGGGAACATGAAGGTGGTCATTCTTCTAGCAGAGGGATTGTCATGGCTGAGCAATAGGCTGCCATAGATGTGCAGCTGTTTCCAGAAGACCAATATGTTTCTGATTTTCCTTTTTTAAGGATCCAGTGGCAACATTCACGGAGTTATACATTTCAAAAAACTTGAAGATTTCAGATTTCCTCAGCTTGCCATTTTTTTTAGGTAAGTATGGTTTCCTGGATAAGTTCTTATCACTGTGGTTACATTTCAAACATCAGCTGCTAATCAGTGATAAGGATGAGATTTCTTCAGTTCTTAAATTGCTTGAATGGCTATTATGGAAGTCAGCATTTACCTAACCCGATTGCAGATCCAGTTATAGTAGACTAGTCTAGGAAATAAGCTCATTGCCCGAGCATTTATTTTCTTCTAGTTTGGAGCATAAATAGCAGTTAGCTCGTGTGAATAAAGACAACTCTGGAAAGGTGTTCAGAGGGTGGTTGTATTACTGACTCCATGCCCAATGGAACTACAAGTTCAAAACCTTCCATTGTAAATAACATTTCTTTCTTGTCAGTTTTGCAGTTTAAATGAATCCATATCCCAATGGAACACTAGAGGACAGGTTTGAATTTTGTTTTACAGGAAAGGCATTGTATCTATGGTTCTTGGAACCTCACAGGGAGGATTCCATCCCTGACTAGGAGCCATATGTTATCTCCCCAATAAAATTTGTCAAATCTATTTTATGTAGTGATAGGAAGTCTTTAATTTCTTCATTTTTATAAACATTTGAGGCATGTAATAACGTTTGCAACAACATTGGATATCATTTTTCTTCAAAAAGAAAATTCAGTTTTCGGTAGCTTAGGAGTGTTAGAAAAGTAACCACACTTAGTACCATAATCCATAAATTTTTTGATTGCCCATGTGCTTAATTAAACCATGTTTTGGATTAAGTGACTATAGTTGGTCAAAAACCCACTTTGAGAGTGTTCACACCCACTTCCAAGCAAACCAGTTCACCCAGCCTCCAGTTTTGTCCACAAGTGCACCCTCATTTATTGCTGGTGCACCCTCTCTCCTTGTTTTGGGGAATTTTAGTTGACCAAGGGCGCTAGGGTGGATTTTTGCCCATTTTTGGCTAGATTTGGAGCATTTAATGCTCCCTTGGGCCCCCAAACCTCCTCTACTTGCTCACCCATGCCTGCCTTGAGCTAATTAATGACCCAGCATGCTTCATCCACCTCCACACCAGAATTCGTGGCTGTTTGGGGTGATTGGGATTGAGTTGGACCCACCTAGGGGGGATTGAGGCCAATTTGGCATTGATGACTTGTACACTCAGCTTGAGCCACCTAATGCTCTCGATTTTCTCATGGATGTAATAAAAACCTGTTACTAACATTTTCACATGTTAGACAGTCAGTTAATCAAATGTTTCAGCATACATTGTGTGTAAAATTATCATCTTTTTCAAGTTTTTCCACTGTATTTGCAAATTAATTCGATTTTGTGAGGTTCTCCATAGCTCCTAGATCTTCTGTGATCAAAATACTCACATGGTATCAGATCCATCGTGGAGTTAGTGAGTTGCAGGCCAACATTGAGCGTTGAACTGCATTCTAGAGAGGATTTCCAGATAAAAAATTGAGTGTTTTTTGCAGGTGTTTCAGTAGTTTTCTCACCATTAACGCAGCAGTCATGGAAGCAAACCAAATGTTGCTCACACCCTTCAATTTTTTCGATTGGAAGGCTGAGATGGTTATCAAGCTGAGATCTAAGGGTCTCTATAGAGTAACCATGGGCACAGAAGTGGAGCCAAATTCTGCTGTGGAGAAAGCAAAGTACTACAATCGACTTGATGAAGCTTATGGATTGCTATGCCTGAGCATTTCAAGGGAACTCTTGTTTCATACAGACAGTTTGACAACTCCCAATGAAGTATGGGTGAAGCTAGAATCACTCTTTGGGAAAACTGATGAACTGAGAGGCCACCAGCTTGAAAACGAGCTCATTAGCTTGAGCCCAGCGCATTTTGAAACCATCCAGGAGTTCTTCACGAAATTCAAGTCATTGGTGCTTCAACTGCAACAATGTGGAATTGTTAAGAAGGAGGAACAACTGATTCTGTCCATCCTTTCGAAGCTAGGCCCAGAGTTTTCAGTATTTGTTAGCACATTTCACTCAGCCAAACTGACCCTTCGAAATTGGCAAATGCCATCACTAGCTACCTTCATGGAGTGTCTCACTCAGGAGCAGGACAAACTAGTTCAGATGGGCACCATAAAATCAAAGGACCAAGCATTGGCAATGGGTGTTTCAAATGCAAGCAAAGGAAAGCAGAAAGCCAAGAATTCGAAGCAGCAAGAGAAGAGGAAGTTTGACAAGACCAAGTCTGCAGATGGGGGTTCGAATCTGTCAAAGGAGAAGGACAAGAAGGGAAAGGAAAAGACCAAATGCACCTATTGTCATAGGGGATGGCATACAGAGAGCTCATGTATGAAGAAAACCATTGACTCAATGGCGCAGCTGCTAGAGAAGAACAACATCCCAGTCCCTGAGGGCGCAAGGAAGAAAGAGAGCACCTCAAACCCTGACAATAAGGAGAATTGTCATGCTTTGGTAGCAGGTACTTCGAATCCCTCATCCTTTATCATTGATTCAGGAGCTTCCAGACATATGGTTTCATCCAGAGAGCTCTTCTCCTCTATGCATTCGAATGGTGGCCCAACAGTTCGAATGGGAGATGATTCAGAAATCCAGACCAAGGGGATTGGTAGGATTGACATGGAGCATGGCTATTTCAGTGATGTGCTCTATGTACCTTCATTGGCTGCAAATTTGCTATCAGTCTATCAAATGACCCATACAGGAGAAGCCAAGAGAGTGACATTCACTCCAGATTTGGTAGAAATCTCAGAAATCTCTTCAAATCAAGTTGTGGCAGTAGGGTATGCAGATCATGATGAGAGAATGTACAAATTCTCAAATTTCATTCCAAATTCTAGTGACCATGCTCTTGTCTCTCATGCCAACGAGACCTCCAAGTTGTGGCATGAAAGATTTGGCCACATGAACTACAAATATCTCCAGCAATTGCACAAGGACGAGATGGTGGAAGGGCTTCCAGAAATCAGATCATCAGATGGTGCATGCATTGGGTGTGTAGTTGGAAAGCATCCTGAGCGCAGCTATGAGAAGGGAATGGCAAGGAGAGACACTCAACCACTTGGATTGGTACATTCAGACCTCATTGGTCCTCTTCCCACTCCATCATATGGTGGATCAAGGTATGTACTTACATTCATAGATGACTACTCTCGATTCTGCTGGGTTTACTTCCTTAAATTGAAGTCAGAAGTGTTTGAGAAACTGAAGATTTGGAAAGCCCTAGTGGAGAACCATAGTGGTCATAAGATAAAGATCCTTAGGAATGATAATGGAAAGGAATATGTGAATAATAACATTCAGCACCTTTGTGAGTAATGTGGCATCCAAATGCAACATTCAATCCCCTACACACCTCAGCAAAATGGTGTGGCAGAGAGGAAAAATAGATCTCTCAAGGAGATGGCTACTTGCATGATTGAAGCTAGGGATCTAAGCCCTAAGATATGGGCTGAAGCCATCAATTGTGCTGCTCATATTCAGAACAGAGCCTTTCACAAATCATTCAAAGGAAAAACCCCCTATGAGGCATGGTTTGGCCAAAAACCAAATGTGTCAAATTTCAGGATTTTTGGGTCTAGAGCATGGGCTCGAATTCCATCAGAAAAAAGGAAGGCTTTGGAGCCACAGAGTAGGGAATGTATAATGGTTGGATATGGTGAGGACACAAAGGGCTACAATCTCTTTGACACATCCACACTTAAAACTTTCATTGAGAGAAGTGTGCAATTCGAAGAAGAACCAATTCCATATTTTGAGCTTGCACCGGGGGAAAGCTCCTCTCCTCCACACCTTAATGAGATTAGTGATGATTCTTCCTCTGATTTTTCTGATATTTATGAAGATGACATGGCTGAAGATGACATTGCTGTACATGAGTCACCATCAAGGCCCAAGTGGGCTGAAAAAATCATAGAAGCTGCAGGTGAATTGGCAGGCAATCCCCAAGAGCCTAGGAAGACTAGATCTCAAACAATCAATGCTTCCTTTGCAAATGAGAGTGAACTTGCTGATCACTGTTATATGATGATTGGATCTGATCCAACATCATATCAGGAAGCTAATCATGATCCAAGGTGGAGGGCAGCAATGCAAGAAGAATTCCAATCTCTCCAAGAGAACAAAACATGGGATTTGGTGCCTCTTCCTCCTAAGAGGAAACTAGTGCAATGTAAGTGGATTTTTCGAACCAAACCTGTTGCTGATGGTTCTGATCTGAAGTATAAGGCTAGGTTAGTGGCTAAGGGCTACTCACAAATCCATGGTGTGGATTATACAGAGACCTTTGCACCGGTTGCAAAGATGGACTCAATTAGACTAGCTCTAGCCATGGCAGCTAGTAAAGGTTGGGAAGTTCACCACATGGATGTCAAAAGTGCATTCTTGCATGGTGAGCTACAGGAAGAGATATATATGCATCAGCCTGAAGGATTCCAAGAGGATCCCACACTTGTATACAGGTTGAAGAAGTCACTCTATGGACTCAAGCAAGCCCCCAGGGCTTGGTATGCCAAAATGGATGCTTTTTGCTCTCAATTGGTTTCTGTCGATGCAAGTCTGATCCAAATGTTTATTTGCAGCATTGTGATGATAATTTGCAGGTCATTGTACTGTATGTTGATGATCTCTTAATTACAGGGAGCTGCACCAAACAAATTGGCTCAATTAAAGCTTCTTTGCACAGTGAATTTGCCATGAGCGACCTAGGATTGCTAAGGCAATTTTTGGGTTTGGAAATTGAGCAATCTGAGAGAGGTATATTGCTGAGTCAATCTAAGTATGCTTCAGACCTGTTATTCAAGTTCAAAATGGCTGAATGTAAGGCAGCAAAGTGCCCATTCCTTTCAGGCATAAAACTAGGTGAATTTGAAGACTCTCCGGTGGTGGATTGCACTCTCTATAGGCAGCTAGTTGGAAGTTTGCTGTACCTTACACATACAAGACCTGATTTGTCTTATGCTGTAAGTGCTGTAGCAAGGTATATGCAGTAGCCACATGAGATCCATTGGAAGGCAGCCAAAAGGATCCTTCATTATGTCCAAGGAACAAAGAGCTTCGGGGTACACTATGCAGCTGGTTCTTCACTTCAACTAGCTGGATTTTCTGATTCCGATTGGGCGGGAGATCCCATCGATAGAAAGTCCACTTCAGGTTTTGTGTTTATGTTTGCTGAAGGTCCTATTTGCTGGTCAAGTAAGAAACAGCATACAATTTCTCTTTCATCAGCAGAGGCCGAGTACAGGGCAGCAGTGAACGCAGCCACACAGTGTGTTTGGTTGCAAGGCATTCTTCGGGATTTTGGTGTTGCTATTGATTCTCCAACCAATATTTGGGTGGATAATCAAAGTGCCATCAAGATATCTACTGATCCAGTACAGAGGCAAAGAACAAAGCACATTGAGATCCACATGCATTACATTCGGGGCTTGGTGCATGACAGGGTGATTTCACTGCAGTATTGCCCATCCACCGAGCAAACTGCTGATATTTTCACCAAGTGCTTTACTGAGAAGACCTTCACTCACTTGAGAGCTTTGCTTGGAGTGAGTGATGGATGGTGATTGCTGCAATTTAATTGCAGGTTCAGCCCCATGTCCATTTTTGAGGGAAGTTTTTATCCCATGAGGTTTTACTTTTTTTCCTCGATTCATATGGACAAATAAAATTTCTGTTTGTATTGAGGTGACTTGAGCCTTTGTTGCCAAGGCCTCCCACTTATCTTTCATGAGATATACAAAGTTATGGTTAAGGGGGGGTGTTAGAACAGTAACCACACTTAGTACCATAATCCATAAATTTTTTGATTGCCCATGTGCTTAATTAAACCATGTTTTGGATTAAGTGACTATAGTTGGTCAAAAACCCACTTTGAGAGTGTTCACACCCACTTCCAAGCAAACCAGTTCACCCAGCCTCCAGTTTTGTCCACAAGTGCACCCTCATTTATTGCTGGTGCGCCCTCTCTCCTTGTTTTGGGGAATTTTAGGTTACCAAGGGCGCTAGGGTGGATTTTTGCCCATTTTTTGCTAGATTTGGAGCATTTAATGCTCCCTTGGGCCCCCAAACCTCCTCTACTTGCTCACCCATGCCTGCCTTGAGCTAATTAATGACCCAGCATGCTTCAGCCACCTCCACACCAGAATTCGTGGCTGTTTGGGGTGATTGGGATTGAGTTGGACCCACCTAGGGGGGATTGAGGCCAATTTGGCATTGATGACTTGTACACTCAGCTTGAGCCACCTAATGCTCTCGATTTTCTCATGGATGTAATAAAAACCTGTTACTAACATTTTCACATGTTAGACAGTCAGTTAATCAAAGGTTTCAGCATACATTGTGTGTAAAATTATCATCTTTTTCAATTTTTTCCACTGTATTTGCAAATTAATTCGATTTTGTGAGGTTCTCCATAGCTCCTAGATCTTCTGTGATCAAAATACTCACAAGGAGGACCAGGTTATGGTTCATTAGCTACCGAAAACCCGGCTTTCAGCAGCGTATAGAATGGAAGACAAAATGCTTCAGCTACCGAAAGGAAAGGCACGTTTCAAGTATCATGGAACAGTTTCGGTGGCTTAGGAAGACAAGGCGACGGTTCATTAGCTACTGAAAATAGAGCTTTCGGTAGCTTACAGATTCGGACTTTGGCTTTCCTAGCTACCGAAAGCTAAAAAACTAGACAATGTTACCATTTTTGCACAGATATGATTTTTACTGATCCAAACACCTCAAGGGTGGTTTATAATATTATATAATAATTAAAGGCATCATGACCAAGGTTCTGTTCTAGATTTAAAGGTGCCAGCAATGTGGAGAAGATGAAGGATATTTACTGAAATTAATGGCGTTTTTACTGTGAAAGGTCATCATTTTCAAATGACGTTTATGAGCGACTGGAGGGTAATTTTTAAAAACTCTCAAATATTTTTGTTCCTAACATGTCAAAGAAAAATAACCTCTCTCATTTTTCCTACAGGTGTCACAGATTGGGAGAATCGAATCCGTCACTAAGCCCCAATGTTCGGATCCCAGAATTCGCCTGTTTGACACATGTTTTGGAAATGCAAATCTCGGGAAACTGAAAATGAATTTCAAAGCTCTGAGAGAGGTGTTTTATCAAAAAAAAAAAATGCACAATAACCTCTTTCCGTTTATACACGGGTGTCACATATCTGGAGAACTGAACCCATCTCTGAGCCTCTTTTTCAGCAGTTTCAGCAAAAATGGTGTTTTTACTATGCAGAGTCATCATTTTAAAATGATGATTCTGAGCGACTGGAGCATCATTCTGGGAAACGGGAGGAGGTTTTTGTGCCTAACATGTCATAGAAGAATAACCTCTCTCAGTTTTCCTATAGGTGTCACATATTGGGATAATTGAATCCATCTATGAGCCCCCTTTTTCAGCAATTTTGTCAAACTAAAAAGTATTTTTCCCAATTTAGTGAAAACAGTTAGCTATAATCCTATCTTCGTATTGAGAACTGGATATCAGTGCCTTTTTCTTATTGTTATTAGCCATTTATATATATATATATATATGCTGTATGTATGAGTTTGCTAGCACGATAAGAATTCTTCTGTCTATCCTTTACAAACTTTTTGAACATCTGTGGCTAAAAGCCTTGTCTACTTGAATGTGTCCATGTATGTTTTGAGTATGTGAGTTTCGATCTCAGTCATCCAACTTGATCCAAATATACCCCATCCTTCAAGATAAATTTAAGTTACCAGGCTCTTCCGAGTGCAACCTAGGAAGACTCCTCGAGAGATAACCAATTGGCGTCGTTGCTAGGGAAAGGAGTTTGAAGCAAGCTTCCCTGGAAGACGACATAGTTTCAGCTTTTGATGATAGACAAAGTATGGGAATTATATTGGTTGCAAAAATCTATCTGGAGACTCCACATTTAAAGACTCCACTAGGAAGGATCATATCGATAGAAGATGAAGGGACTGAAGTGTAAAACGAGGTATCAGTTCGTGAGCTTTCTTCGTGAACTTTTATTGATATTTATCAATTCATTTTTGCTTTTCCCTTCACGAATTAAGAGGATCATCTTGTGCTTTGTATTTTTGGATGATCATCAACCTTCTTTTATATATCCATCATTAGAAGAAGAAAATATCCATCCTGCTTGTGTTGTTGATATTGATCCTATGTCTTTACTTCAGCTTATTGAGAAGGATGAACTTTGCTTTCAAATCCCTCATGAATCTGATCACCCTTGTAACTTTGAAGAAGTTGAAAGTGATTCAAAGCCTTCTCAGATCTCATTATATTCAGTTATTATTGAACCTTTCCCACAGAATTTCAGTCTAGAATCAGACAAAGGGTGTTTAAAAATCTCAAACTACCATCTCAACTTCATCCTTATCCTCCCAACTTTGTTGAGTATCTTCCCTGATTTACCGGGAAGGATCATATTACAGCTGATATAAATTTGGGAGATTTTGTAAAGTTTGTTGATAATCTGGAAATCAGACACGAAGATGTTTTTATGAGGTTATTTTCTAAATATTTGACGAGAGAGGCTACTTTATGGTTTAGGGATCTGGAACCTAGTTCAATTGGTTCATGGACTGATTTCTATTATGCTTTTTCAAAATATTGGGGTGAGAACAAGTCTCTTGATCAGTATCTCACTAATTTTTGCCCTTTGAAGAGAGGAGAGGAAGAGGCTTTGGATGTCTTCAACAAAAGGTTCTACCATGTTTATCATGACATGCCTTTGGAAATCCGGCCTACAGAAATTGTTGCCATGATATATTATGTTATGGCTCAACATTTAGATTTAGAGCTTTTTCTGTTAGAAAGGAAGTCTTCATCCTTAAGGAGCTTGTTTGAAGATGATTAAGAGGTAGAGGAGAACATCCATGCTTCCAAGATACTTAGAGAGAAGGTTTACTCTGAAAATCTGCAAGCACATGAGCAAGCAAACTGTCAGAATGTTTCAGATTTTGAACAAGAAAATGATGAGTTTGAAACAGATATGGAACAACAGTATGAAGAGGAAAAGACTGCTATTTTTGATGATCACAAGTTTCTCTCAAAAACACAAGAAGGGCATCAATCTTCCAGCAGAGAAGCAGTCATTTTTTAGCAGAAAGGCAATGACTATGAGGCAGTTTCAGAGCAGCAGCAAGCAACTAAATATATTTCAGATTGTGAATCAATTCCTTCAACATCTGTTGAGTGCTCTAGAAACAGGTATGATTCAGAAGGTTATGATCATTTTGCTAATCAGGATGAGCCTATGATGACAGAAGATTGCATAGGTAATTATATGTTTTTAACTGATCCTTATTCATGTGATTTTAACACTGTTTTATCATTATCTTCTGAGCACTTTTCTAAAGAGAAAGTTGTGATGATTAATAATCAAGATCTGAGCTCAAGGGAACATGAAGGTGGTCAGTATTCTAGCAGAGGAACTGTCATGGCTGAGCAAGAGGCTGCCATAGATGTGCATATGTTTCCAGAAGACCAATATGTTTCTTATTTTCCTTTTAAGGTTCCAGTGGCAACATTCATGGAGTTATACATTTCAGAAACTTGAATATTTCATATTTCCTCAGCTTGCCATTTTTTAAACGTAAGTATGGTTTCCTGGATAAGTTCTTATCACTGCGGTTACATTTCAGACATCAGCTGTGAATCAGTGATAAAGATGAGATTTTTCAGTTCTTAAATTGCTTGAATGGCTGTTATGGAAGTCAGCATTTACCTAAACCAATTGCAGATCCGGTTAGAGTATACTAGTGTAGGAAATAAGCTCGTTGCCCGAGCATTTCTTTTCTTCCAGTTTGTAGCATAAATAACAGTCAGCTCATGTGAATAAAGAGAGCTATTGAAAGGTGTTCAGAGGGTGGTTGTATTACTGACTCCATGCCCAATGGAACTGCGAGTTCAAAACCTTCCATTGTAAATAACATTTCTTTCCTGTCAGTTTTGCAGTTTAAATGACTCCATATCCCAATGGAACACTAGAGGACAGGTTTGAATTTTGTTTTACAGGAAAGGCATTGTATATATGGTTCTTGGAACCTCACGAGGAGGATTCCATCCCCGAGTAGGAGCCAGATGTTGTATGTATGACTTTGCTAGAACGATAAGAATTCTTCTGCCTATCCTTTACAAACTTTCTGAACATCAGTGGCTAAAAGCCTTTTCTACTTGAATGTGTCCATGTATGTTTTGAGTATGTGAGTTTCGATCTCAGTCATCCAACTTGATCCAAATATACCCCATCCTTCAAGATAAGTTTAATTTATTAGGCTCTTCCAAGTGCAACCTAGGAAGAATCCTGGAGAGATAACAAATTGGCGCAGTTGCCGGGGAAAGGAGTTCGAAGCAAGCTTCCATAGGAGACGACATAGTTTCAGCTTTTGATGATAGACAAAGGCTGGGCATTCTATAGGTTGTAAGCATCTATCTGGCGACTCCACATTTAAAGACTCCACTAGGGAGGATCCTATCGATAGAAGATGAAGGGACTGAAGTGTAAAACCAGGTATCAGTTCGTGAGCTTTCTTCATGAACTTTTATTGATATTTATCAGTTCATTTTTTCTTTTCCCTTCATGAATTAAGAGGATCATCTTGTGCTTTGTATTTTCGGATGATCATCAACCTTCTTTTATATATCCATCCTTATAAGAAGAAAATCTCCATCCTTCTTGTGTTGTTGATATTGATCCTATGTCTTCACTTCAGCTTATTGAGAAGGATGAACTTTGCTTTCAAATCCCTCATGAATCTGATCACCCTTGTAACTTTGAAGAAGTTGAAAGTGATTCAAAGCCTTCTCAGATCTCATTATCTTCATTTATTATTGAACCTTGTCATCAGCTTGTTAAACCTTGCTTTCAGCCCACAGAATTTCAATCTAGAGTCAGACAAAGGGTGGTTTCTACCATCTCAACTTCATCCTTATCCTCCCAACTTTGTTGAGTATCTTCCCCGATTTACAAGGAAGGATCATATTACAGCTGATATACATTTGGGAGATTTTGTAAACTTTGTTGATAATCTGGAAATCAGACACGAAGATGTTGTTATGAGGTTATTTTCTAAATCTTTGACGGGAGAGGTTGCTTTATGGTTTAAGGATCTGGAACCTAGTTCAATTGGTTCATGGACTGATTTCTATTATTCTTTTTCAAAATATTGGGGTGAGAAAAAGTCTCTTGATCAGTATCTCATTGATTTTTGTGCTTTGAAGAGAGGAGAGGAAGAAGCTTTGGTTGTCTTCAATAGAAGGTTCTACCGTGTTTATCATGACATGCCTTTGGAAATCCGGCCTACAGAATTTGCTGTCATGATATATTATGTTATGGCTCAACATTCAGATTTAGTTCTTTTCTATTAGAAAGGAAGTCTTCCTCCTTAATGAGCTTGTTTGAAGATGCTCAAGAGGTAGAGGAGAACTTCCATGCTTCCAGGATACTTAGAGAGAAGGTTTACTCTGAAAATCTGCAAGCCATTGAGCAAGCAGACTGTCAGTACATTTCAGATTTTGAACAACAAAATGATGAGTTTGAAATAGATATGGAACAACAGTATGAAGAGGAAAAGATTGATATTTTTGATGATCATGAGTTGCTCTCAAAAACACAAGAAGGGCATCAATCTTCCAGCAGAGAAGCAGTCATTTTTTAGCAGAAAGGTAATCACTATGAGGCAGTTTCAGAGCAGCAGCAAGCGGCTAAATATATTTCAGATTGTGAATCAATTCCTTCAACATCTGTTGAGTGCTCTAGAAACAAGTATGAGTCAAAAGGTTATGATCAGTTTGTTAATCAGGATGAGCCTATGATGACAGAAGATTGCATAGGCAATTATATGTTTTTAACTGATCCTTATTCATATGATTTTAACATTGTTTTATCATTATCTTCTGAGCACTTTTCTGAAGAGAAAGTTATGATGATTAATATTCAAGATCTGAGCTCAAGGGAACATGAAGGTGGTCAGTCTTCTAGCAGAGGAACTGTCACGGCTAAGCAAGAGGCTGCCATAGATGTGAAGCTGTTTCCAGAAGACCAATATGTTTCTTATTTTCCTTTTAAGGATCCAGTGGCAGCATTCATGGAGTTATACATTTCATAAAACTTTAAGATTCCAGATTTCCTCAGCTTGCCATTTTTTATGAGTAAGTATGGTTTCCTGGATAAGTTCTTATCACTGCGGTTACATTTCATACATCAACTTTTAATCAATGATAAAGATGAGATTTATTGACTTCTTAAATTGCTTGAATGGCTATTATGGAAGTCAGTATTTACCTAACCCGATTGCAGATCCGGTTAGAGTATACTAGTGTAGGAAATAAGCTTGTTGCCCGAGCATTTCTTTTCTTCCAATTTGCAGCATAAATAGCAATTAGCTCATGTGAATAAAGAGAGCTCTGGAAAGGTGTTCAGAGGGTGGTTGTATTACTGACTCCATGCCCAATGGAACTACGAGTTCAAAACCTTCCATTGTAAATAACATTTCTTTCCTGTCAGTTTTGCAGTTTAAATGACTCCATAGCCCAATGGAACACTAGAGGACAGGTTTGAATTTTGTTTTACAGGAAATGCATTGTATATATGGTTCTTGGAACCTCACAGGGAGGATTCCATCCCCGAGTAGGAGCCAGATGTTATCTCCCCAATAAAATTTGTCAAATCTATTTTATGTAGTGATAGGAAGTCTTTAATTTCTTCGTTTTTATAAACATTTGAGACAGGTAATAACGTTTGAAACAACATTGGATATCATTTTTTCTTCAAAAAGAAAATTCAGTTTTCGGTAGCTTAGGCAGACTAGGCGATGGTTCATTAGCTACCGAAAACCCAGCTTTCGGCAGCTTACAGAATGGAAGACAAAACTCTTCAGCTGCCGAAAGGAAAGGCACATGTCAGGTATCATGGAACCATTTCGGTGGCTTAGGCGGACAAAGCGATGGTTCATTAGCTGCCGAAAACAGAGCTTTTGGTAGCTTACAGATTCGGACTTTGGCTTGCCTAGCTACCGAAAGCTAAAAAACTAGACAGAATGTTACCATTTTTACACAGATCTGATTTTTACTGATCCAAACACCTCAAGGGTGGTTTATAATGTTATATAATAATTAAAGGCATCATGATGAAGGTTCCGTTCCAGAGTTAAAGGTGCCAGCAAGGTGGAGACGATGAAGGATATTTACTGAAATTAATGGCGTTTTTACTGTGAAAGGTCATCATTTTCAAATGACGTTTCTGAGCGACTGGAGGATCATTTTTCAAAATGCTCGGAGGTTTTTGTTACTAACATGTCAAATAAAAATAACCTCTCACAATTTTCCTACGGGTGTCACATATTGGGAGAATTGAATCCGTCACTGAGCCCCAATTTTCGGATCCCAAAATCTGCCTGTTTGACACATGTTTTTGAAATGCAGATCTCGGGAAACTGAAAACGAATTTCAAAGATCAGAGATTTTTTTTGCTCAAAAAAAATCAATGCAAAATAACCTCTTTCATTTTATACACAGGTGTCACATATCTGGAGAACTGAACCCATCTCTGAGCCTCTTTTTCAGCAGTTTCAGCAAAAATGGCGTTTTTACTGTGCAGAGTCATCATTTTAAAATGATGATTCTGTGCAACTGGAGCATAATTATGGGAAACGGGAGGATTTTTTTGTGCCTAACACGTCAGAGAAAAATAACCTATCTCAGTTTTCCTACAGGTATCACATATTGGTAAACTCAAATCCATCTCTGAGCCCCTTTTTTCAACAGTTTGGTCAAATTAAAAAGTATTTTTCCCAGTTTAGTGAAAACGGTTTTGATTTTCTATCTTTAGCAGATTCGATCCAGTTTCTTCAAGATCTTGAACGTTTTGTAAAGGCTATAAAGCCTTTGACTCAGGTAGAACAAGGGTTCGATTTTGGAGAGACTTTTCTTAACTTGTATTATCAGATTTCTCGTTACATATCATTTATATAAGCTTCTTTTTCCATATGTGTGTTCAGTTTTCCTTCTTATATCTTTTCATATTTGCAGTGAAATGTCTATTTCGTGAGTTTCCATTTGTCTATGCCTGATAGCTGTAATCATATCTTCATATTGAGAATTGGATATCAGTGCCTTTTGCTTATTGTGATTAGCCATTTATATATATATATATATATATATATATATGTTGTATGTATGAGTTTGCAAGCACGATAAGAATTCTTCTATCTATCCTTTACAAACTTTCTGAACATCAGTGGCTAAATTCCTTGTCTACTTGAATGTGTCCATGTATGTTTTGAGTATGTGAGTTTCGATCTCATTCATCCAACTTGATCCAAATATACCCCATCCTTCAATATAATTTTAAGTTACCAAACTCATCCAAGTGCAACCTACGAAGACTCCTGGAGAGATAACACAACACTTATGCAATCAAGTTGGCCAAGAACCCTAGATTCCATGATCGAACCAAACATATCAACACAAAGTATCATCTAATTCGACATCATGAAGAGGCAAAGACAGTTCATTTACGTCATTGTTCCACTAATGATCAAACTACAGATATCTTCACCAAAGCACTTGGACGAGAAAAGTTTGAAAGATTTAGAACCATGCTCAGTCTTACAAAATCTCCTTCGGATTAAGGGGGGGAATGTTGGAAGCTTAATCCTCGGATTATAGCTCCACATGTACATATGTAAATAAAGTAAGTTGAATAAGTTAGGTAGGCAAAGAGTCACTAACATACCGTTTGGAAGCTGGAAACCAAAGGTCACAAAATTATGTATATATTCAAATGCATGGTGAATAGAAAGGAAATTCGAGAGTTAACCTTTCTGTTGATGTATATGTAACTTCGGAATGTATTTCACATATATGTATATTGTATTCCTATAGAGATGTTATTATTCCTCTATACAGAAGTGTTTGTATTCCTATAGACATGTTATTATTCCTCTATATGGAAGTGTCGTCATTTATATTGTAAGTGTCGTAACTTATAATTGATGGGTTATTAGACCACCTTGTTGGGGTTGGCCCTATATAAGTCATGTGGGTCGAAGGGTTATTAGACCACCATATTGGGGGTCAGCCATGTGGGTCAAAGGGTTATTGGACCACCCTATTGGGTGTCGGCCCAGTCGGCATTATGTTAAGTGGTTAAGTTGAGGCCGACCTAGTTGAGTAAAGGTCAAGTCAAGTTAGTGTATAAATAGAGAGTGTGTCTCTCTCATTTTACACATTCTATTCTCTCACTCACACTTGGGAGAGTGGCGCACTTGTGGAGGAGGAGGCTCTACTGCTAGGAGAAGACTATCTCTTGTATTATGGTTGTATCATTACTCAATCTATCTTTAAGGAATTTATTGGGGTTTTTCACCTTTATGGTTTTCCCCAAGTAAACTCTGTGTCTCTTGTGTGCTTGCATTATTGTGTCCATGATTGTTATGCTGTAGATTTGCGATACATGTTGTTCTCTCAGTTAAGATCCTAGATCATATTGAAGTAAATTCTGAAAATTTAACATGGTATCAAAGCTAGCCTGAAAGAAGGCATGATATGGCATGTATGACACTTGTTGCACTTACAATGCTAGGGTTTTATATAGCAAAAACCAGTCATCATAGAACTTTCGCTATAAATCCATTTTGGCAAAGTGGTCGGATTTGAAACTTTTACAAGTCAAAGATCAGATCCCCATGTACCTTGTGTCCAAAGGACAACCTCTAATTGGTTGTACTCTGTGATTTATGATCTGTACAATATAGGGTTTCTGCCTCTTCCAGATCTGAGTCAAAATCAGGTGACCCTGGGAAAAAGGTCATAACTTGCGCTAGGAAGCTCCAAATGAAATTTAGTAACAAGTCACAGGTAGTACACAGACGTCACTATCTCAGGAAACGTTTTCAGAAGCCGAAGTTGAACCAGTGACACGTGGCACGCTGTACATGTTCTCTCTCCTGTATTATCCCATAAACAGGTCATGTTGCGACACTTGGCATAACTCTCTCTCAGAGAATCCAATTGAGGTCTGACCTATCAAGATGGAAATAAAACAGGTCGGGCTATCTCAAGAAATGTTTTTAGAGGCTGAAGTTGAACCAGTGACACATGGAACACCGTACAAGTTCGTTCTCCTGTATTATCCCATAAACAGGTCACGTTGCGACACTTGGCATAACTCTCTCTCAAAGAATCCTATTGAGGTCAGACCTATCGGGATGGAAAGATGATAGGTCGGGCTATCTCAAGAAAAAAATTTAGACCCTTTGGATCAAAAATTTCAGAGTTACACCAGAAACAATCAAGTACATATTTCTGTCAAAACAGAATTATTTTTTAGCACCTTCATTCATGGCTTCCGGAATTTAGGGCTTCGGAGAAAGTTGGAATTTTTGTAATCGGAGACCACGGCTGGATGCTATCCATCAAAATCGAAATTTAGAGACCAATATCAGAATTTTTGGTTGGGAAGAAGGTTGGGCTTGATCAAACCCCAGTTTGGGACTTTGATCGGAAAGATGGAAAATTAGGGCTTCTACAAAAATTGGAATTTTGGAAATCTGTGACCATGGCTGGAAGATCCTCAGAAAAATCGAAGCTTAGAGATTTGAATCAAATATTTTGGTTGGGTGAAGCTCCAGGAAACTCAAACCCTAATTCAGGGTCCTCCCTAGTGAATCTGGAAATCTAAAAGGCAATTTTGAGGGGTGAAACTTTGCAGTTTTCAAATTCTGAATATACCAACTTGATCAGCTCATCAAGGCGCATATTTCTATCCTTTTGGAAGTTTGAAATTCAAAGTTTGAATTTTTGGGGTTTATTTGACAAACCCTAATCCAACTCCAGGTCCAGTTCTTGCAAATCAAGTGGACTGGGTTAATCCTAGAAGAAGATGGATTGGTCACCTGCATAAGTGAAGAAGTTCCTGTCTCAGAGGGAGATGAGGCTAAGGCCTTCCATAAGAAGATTACAAGCAGTCTTGACAGGTATAGCTTACAGGTATGTTTCATGGTTAAGTTTATCATATCTTTGTCTTCATATCATTACAGTACAATCTTGATTAATTACTAGACTTGTCGTATCACCTTAATAGAAGATATTCATTGATTAAGGTTTTTACACTTATGAATGTACTAATGCATTGTGATGTTGTATGAGGTTTATGTTGTTCGCTAACATAAAAGGTACACCAAGAAAGACAAATCATGTTCTACTTCAAGAACATATGATCATGGTGACATGAAGACAAAGATTCATCCATTGTCATGGATCACATAGAAGATCTACTTTCGAGGTATGTATAACCTGGTCCTACAATGGTTAACCTATAAGACATGCAGGTTACTAGCACAAGCCACTGAAGAGAACCAGAAGACATTATGCGGGTATGTTAGACATAACTAGCTATCATGCTAATCCAGGTATGTTTTTCCTATATCAAGCTAGAATCCTACCTTGTGTTAGGATATTATACTGTTGTGTTGTTGATAATGATTATTCATGAAGTCATAGGTTTGAATAGTCATGGTTGTATGCATATTATGTTTCTTACCATAATTGATGATATGACTAACCAGAAGAATCATGAAGGTATAGGTTTGAGTAATCACGGGTTTATGCATTGATGATTTAACTAATCAGAAGAGTCCTATGATCAAATAAGAATATGCATGAGTAAAAGAAGACTTCCCTGAAACCTTGAATACTAATGTTTATTATCTATGAATGATCATGACTATACATGTTTAAGATTATTGTGTTTTGATAGTATTAAAATTATACTAATAAATGTGTGATTATGTATGAGACCTCAAGGATAACACAATGATGATACTAATAAGCATGCATAGTGATTAAGGATGGATGTAAGTTCAAGGACAGGTAATACAGGAAGCCAAGATCAAGAGGGAGCACACTCCAGTTGTTCCTGCAAGAAAGCAAAGGAGCACACTTCAGTAGTTTCTTCAAGGATGTAGATATTCAGAGGGAGTTGACCACTTCTCACAATCCACATCAGAATGGAGTTGCAAAGATTCAGAGGGAGTCCACCCAGCAACCAAGCAATGATAAGTATTTGAATTGTCATTTCTTACATAATGTTATTCAATGATGTATATGCTTATGTTCCTAGAGTTAGGTTGTGTATTATGCATATTAGAATAGTTGCATTTATGAACAGTATACTACTAATATACATGGGTAAGTGGCCTATGGCACTGTACAACATTCCATTGCTACTTATCTAGAATGAAACCTATTTGTTGACATGTTAGGAGTTGTGCACACTCTTAAAAATGTTCTGGTAGAGATTGGAAGGCATCTAGAAAGTTACGGAATATGGATAAATGTTGTATTGAAGCATTGGCTAAGATAATTGCATGATTGTATGACATATTTCTTTGTGTAAGAATTTGTTCTGAAAACTATGAGATGTTTTCTAATCATGCAATTTAACTTGTTGTGTAGGAAAGATCGTATACCATCACCTACAAAAGAAGGACTACAACATTTGTTCAGCAACAAAGTTATCTATTGAAAATATTGAAGATATTGAAGTTCCCAGGATCTGGGAAGAATGCCATGATCGAGGAGTACCAGTCGATCACGAAGATGTTTGAGATGCAGTCCCAAGACCTGAAGGGGAGTCTGTAGTGACTTCCAAGAGGATCTACAAGATCAAGCATGTTGCAGTGATGAAGAGGAAGATACACTTTATTGGATGGTGTAGTTGAAGAAGGAGTGTATGTGGTGCAGCCACTTGGTTCTGAGACACATGACAGGGAGTCATATATGTGCAGAACTTGGTATGGTAGGATAGACAGCTTTCTATCTAGTTTGGGCTTTACCAAGAATAAAATGGATTCCAACCTTTACTACAAGGTTGAGGAAGGAAATCCAGTGATACTACTATGTGGATGACCTGTTTGTAACAGGTGAGGATAGATTGATTTCCGACATGCAGTGGAAGCTTACTGTCGAGTTCGAGTTGAAGAACTTGGGGATGATGCACTATTTGTTTTTGGCATGGAGGTGTGGCAGAGTGCAGATGGAATCTTCCTTGGACAAGGGAATTATGCAGTAGAGATCCTGAAGAGGTTCGGGATGATGGACTGCAAGGCTATGGCCACACCTATGGCATCGAACCTGAAGCTTCTATGTGATGCTTCATCTGAGCCGGTTGATATCACTATGTATCGTCAGATGATTGGGTCCTTGATGTACCTGACGAACACGAGACTAGATATTTGCTTTGCGGTGAACACATTGAGCTAGTTCCTGACAGATCCGAGGAGTGTTCACCTGGTTGTTGTAAAGCATATTCTGAGGTGCCTAAAGGGTACAATTGATTATGGGCTCAAGTATGATGTGAATCAAAAGTTTAATTTGCAGGGTTATGTTGATTTAGATTGGGCAGGCAGTGCTGCAAATAGGGATCAGGTGTGATCTCTTGGTTTAGTAGGAAGCAGTCCTGCGTAGCACTGAGTACAGC
This sequence comes from Larix kaempferi, assembly GCA_027924585.1. Lineage (NCBI taxonomy): Eukaryota > Viridiplantae > Streptophyta > Pinopsida > Pinales > Pinaceae > Larix > Larix kaempferi. Next base: position 10,080,414 of record BSBM01000264.1, read on the forward strand.
CGAAGCAGAATATGTTGCGACGGATGAGCAAGTTGCAGATGTATTGACCAAGCCATTGGCTAGAGTGCAGTTGGAGTACTTCAGAGAGAGGCTTGGTGCACTTCAGATCGAGGTTCCTTCCAAAGGGAAGTGATGATTCCGGAAGATGCAGATGCACATGAGCTTTTCTGACATGGTTGATGTGTTCTCCCTTGGTCGTGATGTAATTGTTGAGCCATTTCTCACATGGTGGTAGATGTGTTCTCCCATGGTGAAAAAGTAAGGGCTAGAGTCTTCCCCGAATGGTGGTAGATGTGTTCTCCCATGTCGGTGGTGTAAGTGCTGGATGATGTGCATCTGGGTTGTGCTTCGTGGATGATGAGATGATCTGAAGAGGACGATGCTTGTTATGATCAGTTGGATCATTGCATCATGTTGGATGCTTGGACCATGTATCTATATATGTATCAAGTGGATACTGAGATAATGTATGTTGATATGTATCAGGTGGATACATTGTGTGGATCATGTATCTGTGTATGTATCAGGTGGATACATTGTATGATCAGGTAGATCATGTATGATGATATGTATCAGGTAGATACTTGGTATGCATCAAGTGGATGCAGTGTATGATCAGGATGATCATAGATAACGAGCTTCAGGATGTTTCTCCAGATGACATGCAGCAGGATGTTGTAGTGATGATGATCAGGATGATCATGTGTACATCAGGATGATGTATGATGAGTATCAGGATGATACTTTGTGGTCGTGGATCAGGTTATGCGGATGAGAATTTCTGGGAGATCCTATAGGTCGAAGTTGTGTACCCGTAATATCCTCAGATGCTCTTTCGAGACATTGCTCTGGGAGGACATGTAATTTGTGCCCTGGGAGATCTTCAGGTTAGAGTTGTGTACCCGTAACATCCAGAAATGCTCTTGCGAGGTTTTTTCCTATGGCATGTAATTTGCTCCTAGGAGATCTGGACAGGATGAAAAAGGCCTCTGATGCTTCAGCTAGGTTTTTCCATGACCACATGTAATTTGCTCCTAGGAGATCTGGACAGGATGAAAAAGGCCTCAGATGCTTCAGCCAGGTTTTGTGGTGGACCACATGTAATTTGCTCCTGGGAGATCTGGACAGGATGAAAAAGGCCTCAGATGCTTCATCCAGGTTTTGTGGTGAGATCACATGTAATGTGCTCCTAGGAGATTCGATAGGTAGAGCTGTGTGCTCGTAACATCCTGGGATGCTTCAGCCAGGTTTTTTTATGGGTCACATGTAATGTGCTCCTGGAAGATCCGACAAGTAGAGTTGTGTGCTTGTAAAATCTTGGGATGCTGTAGCCATGTTTTGTGACGCACGTAATAAGTCCTGAGGATTCCACAGTATGGCCAGTGATGATGAAGACCTGCAAGTGGTGGGCCTACATCCAGTATGAAAAAGGACTGGCTCTGTAGAACTTCCTATGACGAGTAGATTCAGAGATTGATTGAGATAGCAGCAGCAGTGACGATGATGATGACTCGATGACGATTATCTAGTGACAATGATCCAGAGAAGAAGACTTGTGCTAGAAGACCTGTGTTGAGAAATACCTTTCTAGTTAAGAGGGAGTGTAAGAGGGAAGACCTGTACATGTTGTTCTCTCAGTTAAGATCCTAGATCAGATTGAAGTAAATTCTGAAAATTTAACACTGTCAATGTGGTTCACCCCCCAGATGGGAGCTACGTCCATGGGAACTGTTGTTTATATTAATGGGAAGGGTCAACAGTTCCAGTCTGCACACACAACTATAGACTCTTCTCTACAATGGGTCTTTGTGCACCCAGCTGCAGAGCCTCTTCTCTCTTGTCTTGGCCTAGATCTAAGTTACAAAATATCAATACACAATTACCAAATGAGACCAACCCTTCCCTACACAAAATGCCCCTTTTATATATTGTGTCCGAAGGTCACGCATTTACAATAGTTATGGGCCAAAACCCCATATTACCCTTAAACCCCCCAAAATGGCACATTTACCCTACTAACCATACTTTTCCATAAATTCTCATCTACTTCACTTGTCCTCGGTTGTCCTCTGCGTAGATTCCTTGGCTATGACGCTCTTCTGACAACCACTTTCTCTGACCGCGCAGCGTTGAATGTACCATGGCGTGTCCTTTGCACCATCCTGCCTCTTTACTTATTTCTCATGTAACTCAACAGTCTGGCACTTTTTCCTTAACTACTCCAACTACTTCACTGATCCTTAGTACTTCACATTTACTAAGGGGACAAATACTTATCTTCCACTTTGCTTCGCTCCATGCCCTTCTCCCAGGAATTGCAGAGTTTTTTCTCCCAAAACAAACTGATGTTAGGCCTCGCCTAACTTGTACTTCTACCGTCAAAATGTCCTTTGACTCGGACTACACCATCAAAACTGCTTCTACTTGGGTCACGCCCAACATGCAGCTAGGAAAATCAGACAAGCGATAGAGGGAGATGGAATACAATAAATTAAAGACTCAATTTTATTTTACAAATGAAACATTTTATGGATACACAAGAGTTGTGGAAGAATCTCGGGATACAATTGAGAGTTTGAGGGAAACTATTCTACAACAAAATAATGCATTGAAATCTTTGTAGTAATAGTTGCAACAAAGCCAAGATTTTGGGGCAAATTTTCATTATTTGAATGATCGGATTAGTTATTTCAGCAAACACATGGATGCTACTTACAAAAAGTTAACAATTAATTTGGAAAAGGCATGCAAAAACAAGAAATGATAGAGGAGCAATTGAGCATCATCAAAGCTTTTATTGAGAAACAAAAGTGTGATTCTGCATAATGACTTATTTGGGCCCTATGATTCGATGTCAAAGATAGTTTCTTGGTTGTCATTGTGTCAGTAAATAGTAAATTATATCATGAAATATTTCCCTTTGGTTAAACTTATGCTAGATTAATACCCCTTCTATTTGACAGTTATGTTCCTGACCCTAGTACACTGAGGTCTCAACAATGTTGCTTTCTACATTAGAAAATATCACCTAGGTGGGCATTTCAATTTTTGTTGGAAGATGGATTGAGAGTCTTAAATAGAAGATTCTAGAATTTTGCTAATTTTGAAACCATTTATACCAATAAAAGTTCCCACAAATCATTATCGTGGTCAACTTCACATTTCAGTGATCACTAGCCAACTTGATCATATAACCAAACACCAAGGAAAAGAGTAATTTTTTCAATTTTCCAAGAGGACCCCAACATTTGATACTTATGAAAAGGACCCAGGTGCTTTCCATCCAAAAGGGTTTGACATGTCCATTCATGGTAAACCTAATTTCGATCTGGTAACTCCCCTCCAACAATGAGCACCATGTTACTGGGTTGAAAAAATGATTAACATAATAATATTACAATAATTAGCCTGGAACGATCGTCAATATTTATTTACTTGTTGACAATGACCACCTCAAAATTTGTGGCAACACCTCCTCTTTTTCCCTTGCTTTAAATAAACACAAAATATATCTAAGCAAAATTATGCTTAAACCTTGTACCCATAAATAGAATATCAAAAATAGCAATATAAAAATGTATATTGGAATATAATTACAGAATTCAAAAAATCATCCATGCTTGATTATTTCCTCTTCTTAGATAACATGCCGCTTGTACTAGGTGTAGACTCCATGACAAGAGAGGTGGGAACATGCCTTTTTGTAGGAGTCATACCCTGCAGTTCAACATTGCCATCCATCATCAATTCTGCATATTAGACTATACCAAACTGAACTTTTAAATCAATTCCTTAAGACATCATAGATTCATGTATAAAAGGAACTACAAAGAGAAAAGAAGTGTCATTTCAAATTCATTACAAAAACTATTTTAAAAAATCCCACTGTTTTATGTATGATAAATATTAGATCCTAATATAAATAGGTTAATTTTCTGTAAGAGTACCTTAGAAATATTCTTATCTTTATGATCCTATTGCTCCCTTTCATCCACCTCCTAATTTTCTCGCTCAACTAAACGAATAAGAGTATCATAATTCCTTGCAAGATCATTTGAAGTGCGAGACTTGACAAACCAATCAAACTTAAAAAGGGGTGACATGTGAAATGCAACCTTCAACTCATCCCAAGATTAAATATAATTTAGTCATGTAGTTATTAATAATGTAAATTAAAATATACATTTAGTGCATGTTGTGGCCATCTTTCGAGGAAGCCTCACTACAATTATCAAAAAATAGTTAATTGTTCAAAGGCTTATTTCCCCCTCTGAGGATTCCCGAGTTCAAGAAAGAAGAAGAGACAACATATCAACTCGACCATTGCCGTTGATATTTTTTCCCATCCATCCTATGATAACAAAAACAAAACAAACCTACTAGACCTAGAGTAGAAAATGCTAATCCTCGGCTTCTACACCAAATTTCACATTGATGAAAAATGGAGTGGATCCTCCTAATATGCCTTGGATGTCCCTGCTTATGATCTAGTGGTCTACTCTGCCTCCTCTTGGATTTGCATATTTTGTCTCTAATGGTTTGGAATCTTTTAAAATTTTAAACTTTAATGTATTTTTTTGTAAACCGGGTCATTAATATCAAATCGGTCCATCATGGCCGAGCCCAAGTCCAAGTCTGAGTTGACGCTCGACCGATTTCGAACCTGAGAGTGAGTTTTAAAACATTGGTTTCAACATTATTTGTTCTTTGAAAACTCTGTTGCAAATATGTGTTTGAAAGTGAGGTCATTTCTTTCATTGTATTTTTCTAGTTATGGATAGAGGAGGTATGTATGCAACTGTTGGGAAAAGGGTCATTATTGATTGAGGATTCCAATCTATTAGGTTCTGTTTCTTATTTTGAATTCATAGTTGTTTTAGTTGCATCAAGGAAGAAGATGTAATATTCATTGTATATTGATTATTCTATTTTCTTGATTCCAATGTAAATATTTTTTCTATATATATTAGAAGTATCTTCAAAAAAAAGTATTGAAGTTGGAAAAGTAGGTTCTGAGAAAATATCCTGGTGCATGTTTACTCCCAAAAATTATCACATCTTGAGTTCTTTAAAAAAGGAAAGATGAAGTAGAAGCAATCTTTTCATTTCTCCATATTTGTTTGGGGTTTCTTGGTACATGGCGAGGTTGAATTGTGGTCTGTTTTGAGATCAATTAGAAAATTATTGACTTGGAATTTATCATTGTTGGCTGCTTTCTGGACAGACCCGGGTTTTCAGGATGCGCAGCAACAAACACCCCTTTGGCGCACTGGCCCTTTCAGCAACGAGCTGCGCAGTAGCCCGAAGTCTCACCCGAAGTGGCTATGGGGGGGCTAAGGAATCAGGTTTCCTTAACCTAGGTGGTGTGGAGTCTACAGTCTTATCTCTTTACCTTCTTGGAGGTAACCCCTGAACAGAGTGTCTTACTCTTTCACAGGTCTCCCAGCGCTACACCATTGGAACTCACTCTTCTCAGCCAAGCTGCGCGGTAGCTCCGCACCTGCGCACGAGTCTTTTACCCGCTACCTCCGATACACTATGTATCGTCTCTGCCCTTGTGCCACAGTGCAGTAACACACTCCTTTAGAGTTGCGGCGACAGTGTTCTTACAGACCCCTTCGACAATGCACAAGTACAACTTCTAAGGGAGCTTCAAGGATTTACTTTACATAATCATTCATAAAGATAGCGAAACATTCATAGCAACATAGACAGTAAAGAAAAGAAATGCAATCACACAAAGCATCACCACAACAACAAGAATTACGTGGTTCACTTCTAGGAGGGAAGCTACGTCCACCGGAACTGTGTTTTATATTATCTTGAGATGGGGATAACACAGTTCCGCTGCGCACACAGCTGCAGCCTTAGATCTTTCTGGGAAACTCCACGCACACAGCTGGGAGCCCTTCTCTTAGATATATTCTCTTCTTCTACAGATATTACCATGACAAAGACATACAATTACATTCCCCTCTCAGTCCTCTTGCGACTGGTCGATACATGAAATGGCCCTTACGCCAAGCAGTCTTCTTGCAAGATCGCGGCCTTCTTACATGCGCAAAATGATCATTAACAACTTAAAAGATACAGCAATACAAATGACTCAGACACCAACTTAGACTGTCCGTGTAACTTAGTAGCTATCTAACCCTTTTCCCTTTCCAATTACACATATATATAGGTGGCCCTGAGGGTTGTACCTTTACAAAACTGTGGGCCTTTCCCAACAGTGATCCCCAAAAACCCTAACCGCGGACACGGCTAGGTGTACTATAGGCGCCGCTTGCAGTCACGTCGCAGCTTCCTGCAGACTTCACGATTTCCGGCGCAGATCGCGGGTATGGGCGCCGCTTCATCGTTCTTTGCTCCTTGTCCTTCGCCTTCAATGCTTTGGCCCGTTGCTCTTCCTTGGTCCGAGCAACCATAACTCCTGTACTTTGCCTTAATGAGGGTAGCTGAGCCCCCTATTCCGCCGCTTCATTTATTGTGGTGGTTGAGCTTTCTACTCGGCCACCTTATTTACTCTTTCCTTTGACTTGTGCACGCGAGCTCCACGATTTTCGGCCCGCAATCTGCGGTGAGCTCGTCCATCTGGCGTCGTACCGCGCACTATTCATTTTTGCCCAAAAAAGGTGCTTTTCCTCAAAATTAGCACTTTTCCTTCAAAACTTAGTGCTTTTTCCTAAAACTTGGCAGCTTTACCATAGATGAGGCCTATGCTCCAACAGTCATCAACTAGTAGTAGATTGTACATAATTTTGTCAACTTATTTTAAATTAATTTGTTGTTGTATTGAAAGTGATTATTTATATAATATGATATGCATTTAATGATTTTGTTGCAGATTCCATTGATAACATCAATTGCACATTAAAAAATATCCTTTTCAACTCCTAATGGGATTCCCAAAGAAAATGGAGGCTGTGTGGAGACAAAAGATAAGTATATTGTATTGGAAGGTCTACTATCAGTCTGAGCTTATGACTATTGGGTTGCACCACCATTATGTTATTTCTCCCAATGGTTCGCTATGAGGCTGGACCAAGCATGATGCTTTTGATACTATGACAGGTGATCTATAGCATTTTTCTTTAAATATATATGTTGGGCATGGCCCAAGTTGGCATGGTTTGTGGAAAAGTGAAGTCCATGTTGGAAATTTGGCACGGTTTTTGGCAAAGCGAACTCCAAGTAAGCGCAGTTGGAAATGCGAAGTCCAATCATGGTGCATTTTTGTTGAAGTACAAGTGAAGCGAGGGCCATAAGCAACCTATTTTGGGTAAGTAAATCCATAATTCATGGGAGAAGGGTAAGGAGCAACATGGAATTGGAGGAAAGTGACCTGTCGACTTAGTACAGGAAGAGTACTAAGACATCCAGGGTGGCGGAGACCGTTAGAAGAAGAGCGGCGGATCGACAATGACACAAGAAGCGGAGTGGCGAAAAGGGGCATGCCAGTACGTAGTCAGAGCCGCGCAATCAGAACTACGACTGTCAAAAGAGGTGTCAGAGCCAGAAGCGGCACAGAAAGGCGTTCAAAGTCAATTGATGTAGCTGTCGACTACGACAGGCCTGTTTAGCGGGGTAACCATGCCATTTTCGGGGGATTTTTGGGTTCTATAGGAATTTTGGCCCACAATGATTGTAAAGATGTGAACCTCGGGCACTATCTATAAAAGGGGCAATTTTGTAAGGGAAGCGTTAGTCTCTCATGGTCTTTTTGGGGTTTTGATGAAAGACTAAGTATTGTAGAGAGAAAGAAGAGAGGAAAAGGCTCTACAATTGTGTGCGCAGAGACCTATTTTAGAGAGAAGAGTATGCAGCTGAGTGCGTAGACTGGAACTGTTGAACCCTTCCCATTAATATAAACACCAGTTCCCGTGGACGTAGCTCCCATCCGGGGGTGAACCACGTAAATACTTGTGTTGTGTGATTGAATCTGTGAGATTGCTTATGTTTATGTTCATGTTTGTGTATGTTCGCTCTTATATTGATTTTCACATGTATGATGGATGAGAATAATATGTTAAGTATTGAACATATGTAACTGAATGTGCAAGTAATTTTGAGTAGGTTGAATGCATAATTCATATGGATAAACACTAAGTCAGGGAAGTCTGTAAAGTGTGCGATTGTTTAGAAGCGTAGTCTGGAGTTGCGCTGTCATAGTGTATTGTGGTCGTTGTAAAGTGTGCAGTCCCAGTGTACGTTGTAGCATATGAAGTAAATGCAAAGTAGATGTGACTTCACGCAACTCACCAGTTTATTATCTATGCATCACCTGGCTGTAGAAACGTGATTCTGCAACCCCCCATAGCTTCGCCTCAGGTGAGACCTCAGTCTGCTTGCAGACTGTTGCCGAAAGGGATAGTGAAGAAGGGTTTTGTTGGACCACAATTGTGCCGAACTTGGGTCAGTAAGAGTAAGTTAAAGAACAAAGAAGTCTCCAACAAATGGTTTTGTTTCCGCGCTTGAACTGGTGATGTGCTTTGATAACTGGAATCCCGAGCGGACAGAATACAAAACTGGGTAACTAAGGCAGAGGAAGAGCTTGTGAAGAAAGAAAATATACAGCTGCGCTTATCTACGGAAGAGTGATTACAGAGATATATTTTCTCTAACATACACGAAATTTTCTTTGCATCCTTCAGCAACAAGCTACATGAGTGAATATCAAGGTTTGGAGAATGGAAAAATTTATTTAAAGGTGGAGAACCTACAGTGTGGACTCCAGAACTGATTCAGAGACTTAAAGCAATGGATAGCCCAATCTCAAGAGCAGTAGAATCTCTAGCTCGATAGCGTAATAGAAGGCTACTTTACAAAAGTTTTTGTGGACACTCTGAAGTCTTACAGCACAACAGAGGCAGATTTATTCAAGGGATTCAAAGGTAAGTACCTGAAAAATATCAATTTATGTATTAAAATGTTGTTAGCAGAGAAAGGTGTCTTAAGAATGCAATAAGATTCCTAGGATTTAAAGCTGTAATGTTCAGTAACACAGAAAGTGACATTGAGGAAAACATATATACATTACGAAGTGGTAAAAGATACAAGTTTATCACTATAAAGAGGTCTGATAAATCTAAACCTCACATTTCTCTAGAAACTGAGTTAGGAAGTAATAGGGACTCATATCAGGTTGAGGCTGATAGTGAAACAGAACCTCGAGTAACTACCTATCAGCCCATCACTCCGCAGAAACCTCCAGTTGACGAGATAAATACTACTAACCCACAGAACAACAGTAGTAGTAACACCGCAGGATCAAGTACTCAAAACATTCCAAGTAGTAGTATACCTAAGTCATCACAAAACACTACGCCTCCTAGAAGAAGAATGACATATGACATTAAGCTTCCTATAATTAAAGGAACTGGTCTTGAGGAGCCAGAGAAACATTGGTTTCTTTGTGAAGCCGTGTGGAATGTTAAACAAGTACACGATGATTCTATTAGACAAGAATAACTCATTACCACATTCAGGGACAGATCCTTAACATGGTTTATGAAGTACTCTATTGGGCAGAATAGGAAACTAGCAAATAGTAGAACTGTGCTCATCATAGAGTTTGAAAAACCTAAGTCAAAATCACAATGTATCACAGAGCTCAAAGAAATTAAGCAGAAACTGAGTGAGTCAGTGTGGGAATTTGATCAAAAGTTCAAAGCGTTGTTAGATCAAATGAGCTTTGACATAGAACCACAACAGCACCAAGAATGGTTCATAGATGCGTTGTTTCCACATATCAGGTTACCGTTGATGCAACAAAAGGTTACTTCACAGACAAAGGCCCTAGAAATTGTGATGAAACTATAAGCTTCGCCTATAGGAGAGACTAGCACAGGTATGGTTCAGATACAGACCCGGCTAGCAAATTTGACATTACAACTACAAGATATGAAGAAAGGAAAAGAGACCCGAGAACAAAGTGTAAGGGAGAAGTTCACTCCAAAGAAAATTGTCTGGTATTTAGAGATTACATCACTAGCGGAGCTCCAAACCCATTGAATCAATAGCAAGGACCATGGTGTGAGATTTTCCGATGTAGAGGACATCGCCCAGAGGACTGCTACCTACTTCAGAAATATGTGAAAACACCAAAGAACCTATATTGCACATTCTGTAAGTCATTTGGCCATGATGATAACAACTACAGAGCATATGACCTCATGATAGAAAGAAATCACGATGTCTACAGAGTTCAAGGGGAAACACAAAACAACACTGAAAATGAGAAGTATGATCAAGCCACATACAGAGGACGCGGAGGATTCAGAGGAAGAGGATGAAACACTGGACAAGGACAAGGAAGCGGCCAGATTGTGTGTTATAACTGTGCTCAACCAGAAAATATAGCTAGAGACTATATGAACCCTTGTACTACTTCTAAATACTGTAAATCATTTGAGCATGTCATTGAGGTATGCCCTGTTTTGCAAGCAAAAATGCAAGAGAGAAGACCAGAAGCACAGTGTTAGTCCTAGAGACGTTCTAAGGCTATCTTTAGAACTATGCCTGGGCATCAATAATATCTTTTGAAAATTTACTGAATTGAATCATAGCAGACATAAAATAATGTAGAATTCCAATCTTGAAATATAAATGGGCAGTATTTCAATGTGACAGAAATCAAACTTTGAGTAGTAAATGGAACATGGAATGGCATAAGATAAAGTTACTATAGAAAGTAAATATTTATCCTACGATTACAGAATGATTTGTTGAGCCTGGGAGAGGAATTCAACAACATTAACAAAATGAACACATAACCGCCATTGGATAATACAAGGATATCACCTCCAGATTAATTAGCATGAACACTTCAATTACTAACCATCTTAGAAGAAATAAAATTAAGCAAATGCACTCATATTAAACTCAGAACTGATCTATGAATCATACATACATGGAAGAGATGAATAACAGGAGAAGGAACAAACTGAACACATTAAAACTTTGAATCCATAAAAGCTCCAAGATATGGAAAAAATAATCTTCTTTATGTATTGATCAAACTGTCAAATATATGAAGTGCTGCTTCTTACAAAAGAGAGTCGACCCTTGGTCTATGCCCTTACTACTTTGTATATATCCTTATGGGTTCGTACAAAATTTAGATTTTACAAAAAGTTGTTACAGCCCAACGGCTTATAAAGATCTATTTATGAGTCTTCACAAAACTGTTACAAAAAGGAACAACCTTAAATATTTACGGTTGACCAACGTGCTTCTAAGACGGGGGCCCACCCTGCTGAGGTGGAAAAACTTTTTGCGGTGTGGAAGAGGTCCCTGCCTCTAGCTGGGTGGAAATGACTGCAATTGTTGCTTGTTCTCTGGTGGACTGTTCCAATCGCTGAGCTTTGCTAAATCTGGTAATGCCCTTCCAATCTCTACCCATAGGATATTGATAATACTTGAGCTTTCTAAGAGCCGAATCAAGTTTAGTGTAGCGCTTGAAAGAATCCTTCGGGAGACTATTGAAAATAGCTTGCAGGAGGTCGAGGACTTCAAAAATTTTGTGCAAATTCTCTACGACCGCTTTTCCACTTAACTCCTGCAGAGTATTGGTCAAGCGAATCTCAGAATCCCTTGCTTCTGTCATTAGTGTGACGTAATGCTCCAGTGGGTGCAGATCTCCGTTCCCATCCCAGAAAGAAGGAAGACCAAGAGGATAGACTACCCTGAACTACTCCTTGAAGACAAACACATCCTGCTTCAACTGAACTGTCATGTCCGCTACATTCTGAGCCAAAGTTTGCTTTGTGACCACCTTGTTTACTTCCATGATTAATTTGGTCTGATACCAAATGTCGTATGTTTGCATCTCTGCAAATTTTTTCTCATTCAAGAAGTCAATTACGCCTCTAGCCTCCTGAGCCTTTTTATTTACCTGACCTATTACATCTTGCGCATCCAGAGCAACGGTCTTAGCTATCTCTGCTTCTTCATGGGAAAAGCCGAAATGATTCCACTCAAATTTTATCAAGGCTGTTATCTGATTCCATAACATAACCTTGGCACCTCGGATTAAAGGTTTGCCGGTGATTTTTGTGGATAGCTCCTGCACCTTACCTTGGAGCTCATCCACTGTCCGTTGGAGCTCCGCGATAACCTGATCTCTCTTCATCAACTTCTCATTTGTATTGAAGATCTCGTCACACTTCACGCTTAGCTAAGTCTATACCTGATTGAGTTGTGCGTCTTTAGTGCTCATATCTGCCACTGCATGTGCAAGCTTGTCAGTTGGATCTGCTGCTGATGAGGATTGAAGGTTAAGCGTCTAACCTTCACTAACTGATTTCTCTAATTCCGTCTGAATTTTAACGACCTCTGCTGTCTGAGAATGCTCTGTTGTAGGAATATTTAGCCTCTTTTTCAGGCCTGCCACTTCCTTGTCCTTTTCCTTTAATATGGCCTATAATGGGGCCCTATCGTCTGGATTTTGAACCGCCTTCAGCACCTACTGTTCTAGATCAACTATTTTCAACTGTTTAGCTTTATTTGATGATTTCTTATTCCTTAGATGCTTCTCCAGTTTATTTACTGCAGCTTGTAACCTGTTAGTGCTCATAGTGAATTTACGCACATCCCTGTATACTCCTTCTCCTGTTTGCCTATGCAAATCCATGATATCTTGAGATGGTATTTGATCCAAATTTACAGTTACCTGGATGGATTTAAAATTCGACGGTGCCTTCTTTCCACTGGGTGCTATCTGCTCTAAGATAGCCAATTTAAGGGCTCCCTGCTTTAGATCCAGTGCAGATAGCATCCTAGAATTCCTTCCAGTATCTAGATCCTTCTTAGGAAATAGTGACTTCTCGAGATCCATGTTGTCCTCCTTAATCTAAGTGTAATGACCGAACAATCCATTCCTAAAAAAGGATATAATAACTAAAGATCCCTCTGTGGCTTGAGTCTCCTATCCCTGCAGCCAGACAGCAGAAGGAAAATTCTCAAGAATGACAGGTGCCACAGGGGGTGATGCCATCTTAACCTCTGAAGTTCCACTAGACGCTCCTTCTGCTTTCAACCTTTTGCTTTTTGACCCCACACTTCCGGACCCATCACCTCCGGTATTGGTCATTGGTTCTGACGTCTCAGTTTTCCCTAGCATATCAATTTTCACGGGTGTTGGGACAAATGGCGAACCCAAAGCTTTGCTTGGCATTAATGCGGATTGACATTGAGCCCAACTTTCCAGATTTACCATCTTGTCTAGTAGCGGGTGTGGCTAATGGTGGTATGCTGCTGAGCGGGTCGTCTGCCTCTTGGTAGAGATAATCCCTCTGGGTTCATAGGGATGTATCGTGCTTAAAGAGAAACCATAGGAAGCTAGAATTTCTTCAACCTCTTTCTGAGCGGCTCTATATCGTACCTAAAAAGGATCGGCCTCGATAGGGACCTTGAAAGTTCTCGCACTATTTCCCTTCATAAAATGCACTTTGTCACAATTGAACCTATGGCGAATAAAATCCAGTGCGAATAACCAGGGAGTCATAAATATGGGGAGCCTGTAGGGAGCTAACTCTGCCCCATATACCCTGATCTCGGTATGAGTCTCGAAACAAAACCAATCACCCAAAGCCTCATTGGGATTAAGTTGAAGGAGCTGCTTACATTCCAGAAATATTCTCGGTGGGAAGTCGTCAAACAATAGTGTGTACATTTTTTCTACGACAGTATCAATAAAGGTGGAAAACCTCTCTCGAGGGAGAGTCGGAATTACAGACCTATCGAGGTCAGTTTTTTCAAAATAATCCTTGTTGTGACAGATGATCATGTATAGGAGAAAGGAGCAGTACCCAAAAATTCTTTTGGACGTGAAACTCGTTAACTGGAGGTGTATGGACTAGGCAAGGAACGTTGACAGGTCCAAGATGACGGGTGCTTCGTGTTGATATAGGTTCATGATAAACAATAGGCCGAGAAAAACATCATCGATTACCACATCATTTTCATACCCGAGGAATCTGCAAATCATGGACAAAATTGGTTGAACAGGACCAACGAACACTTCCAGGCCGAAAAATGATTGATTGTTTGAAAAGGTTCCCTCAGGGGGAAAAAGCAGGATGAAGGCATCTCTGTTTTTCGAAGACATATCATGAATTTTTTTTGTTAATACCTCCTCATCAAAGGTGGGTGCTGAGGCATCCTCCTCAGACTCTGTTAATTCCATAATCAGCTCTCTACTGACTGGACATACCACGTTTCCTACCCAATACATAATAGCTCTTCTTTCTGGTACGTAACAATCTGTGCACCACTGTATTATTCCTGGGAAATTTCTGGAAGGAGGAAGAACCATTTTAGCCAGGCCGTATTTCCAAATATTAATAAAATCGTTTCCACTCTTTGCCTGCTCCCCTGCTTGTAGAGCCAACTCATGTAGATTTTGGAAGGAGGAAATAGAGTCATGTACGTCAAAGAAAATGTTGCCGAGGTGCTCCTCAGGAATGCCTTATGTGGATGCAGTAGCGACCTCGGGGACATCCTGAGAGGCCATGCCAATAAAGGATTGGGGCAGGAAGTATAGGCTATGGGCCGCTCTGATAGTTTAAAGAAGTTGGGTGAGGAAGAAAGGCAGGGAAGCTCTGAAGCTGGAGCATAATGTGCAATGACTTCCCCCTCGGGGAGGTATTTATAGGAAGGGACCTGGTGGTGGCTGAAATAAATGCAGGGTTTACCTGGAGCTTCGGGATTATCTTGTTAACTAAGGGGTAGATGCTTTATTAAATGCCGAAGATACTTCATTAAATGACAGAGGTACCTCACCGTAAGTGATGGTGGAAGTGACTATTTAGGTACAGCTGGCGGTGAAGCAAAAGGGTAAGAATGTAATGCAGTGGGATGTGATAAGCTGTAGACAAGAAGTGGTTCCAGGGTCATGAAAACATGGTTTAGGGAAACCGCCCATAGGTCCCTGACTCAACGAGGGGCCGCCACGTGGAACTAGTGGTTTCTCGTTCAGGGGTAGTACTGTGGTGTTAAAACTTGTACGCCTTAGGCACCCTGAAACAATTATTGCCCTTGATTTAACCCTTTGTCGATCTCGAGATGCATGTATTTGCCAGCATACTCTTCAAGTGGGGGCCTGTTGATGCCTCGAATGTGCAAGGTAAGTGCGAGATTTTGGAATGAGTTCCAAGGCACACAACAGGGGATGAAAACCCAGCCAAAGGCTTCAGTTAACCCTATGCAAGGGTCACCCTGTCCTCGAGCTGTTTGGTGTGGTAATCACCCACAGATATTTGGCCTCCGCTGGCACTCTAAGAGTAAATAGTTTTGATCTATAAGATCAGTTTCCCAATTTTGGGAAACAAAAGTGTGGAAAACAGTTAGTAATTCTAACTATGCTTATTCAGAAAAGAGCCTAATCTTAAATCTAATCTATTGTGAAAGTGAAAGCTAAGTATTCATGTAGGTCAACCTTGAAGTGTGTGGAAGCAAACAATGTATCACCCTTAACAGAAATGCCTTCAAATGAAATATTTGCTAACTTAAATTACGGTTTATTTAATGAAAATTAAACAAAAAAATCCAAGTTTAGTGGCCATCAAGATGTGATCTATTATCCTTTCGTTGATTGAAAAATCAACAAAGATAAAATATATATATGTGTGATCAATTGCAGAAATCGATAAAGAAAGTATTTAATCAAAGAAATTTAATTAAATGTTTTTCATACACACATCAGTTATACAGAAAAACCAGTACAACAGATCTATGTATTCATAATATATTCAACAAGAGATCATGTGCACAAAGGATGACAATCTGGAATATAAAATCAGAGATCCTTAAAGAAATTTAAGTGACAATTAGAAAATAGGTCCTGAAAACAACATTAATGTATTAAGAAGCCTTGTACCAAAATTACAATGACTCTAGCCACAGAGTATCTTCAATCATATCTCCTGCCGAATTATGATTCCAAAATCCCCAACCCCTTGCTAAGGGAAAAATTCCTCCTTAAATGCTACAATTTACGTCCAAGTCTGAGAGGGAGAAATTCTACCTAAATAGAAATTACAAAATTGGCTCCAACCGTCGATCCAATAAAACTTGCTACTTTCAAGCTTGAAGGATTTTTCGCTACCTTATCACCCAAAATATCTTACAAAGACTCGTTCTTTAATCATATAGGGTCTCGTGGCACCATAAAAATTCAATAACAGATTGTTCCTTATCTTCGACAGGTGGCATGGTTTTTGAAACATCTGCTGTAAGAAATTCAGGATCAGGTAATTCATGGTCAAAAATAGAGAAATCCATGAAAGGATTTACTTCAGAAACAGTGGTTGGTACGTTAGGTTCCCCATCGATTATAAATTCTTGTATGAGATCGTCATCAGGGTCAGCTGGTTCTCCTAGAACTTCCTTGCTCTACTCCATAGAATTTTACACATAGGAAGATAATGCTTCAAAGTCCTCTTCACTACTGCCACTGCTAAGATCAGGAACACCTGCATCAAACGGTGGTGACAACGTTTCTTGATACAACAAGGGGTAAAGTTCCTCATTATCAACATGAATATTAGAAGGTTCACCTCCTGCATGAAAATTACTCATCTTGGATAAATTTTAGATGGGAATATGCCCAGAACACTGCACAGAATGTTTCCTATTACAGAAAGCAATGAACAATGTAGAATCTTCAAGTTAACTGCTAATTTAAGACCAACAGGCAGGGTGATTTCGATTGAGCGAGGTGATTTGCAATGATTAAACTTACACAGCGAACCCATTATAATTACTTCAACTGTCATGAAAAAGCCGAGATTTTGAGTTTAAGCTTGTGCGAAGTATAGGCTCAATTACTGCTTGCATGATTTTGAATTTCCTTTACAATCACATCGTTATAGGTAACTTCCTATCAATAATTATAAATGGTAATTAATAATGGAAACGGAGGCTGCGGTGATAGAATTGATCCACAAAAAATCTGATTAGGAGTTCCAGTACACGGGTGATCATTTCTTCACACGTAACACATCGGATCAATCTGATCCGAATTCCATGAGAACGATAGAAGCTTTGAAGTCAGACATTAAGTGAAAAGACATGATCATTAAGGAGCGGGAGAAAACGACAAATTGTCAAAAATCAAGACCAGACAGGCGAACTTAAGGTAGAGCAATGGTGTCCATCCAACAAGAAGCAACTGATAGTCTTGTAGTAGCATACACTATTATAAATTATATAGAAAAATGATAATTTGGGAGAACCAATTTTCAACAGACAAAATAGCGGATCCTGACTTAACTGATTGCCCAAGATCAACATGACCATAAGTTCATAACAATGGACGGCTGTGATTAGCTAGAACAGGATGCGGAATCGAATTCTAATATGTTCATGAAGTAGTTATTCAAAGATTCCGCAAGCCGAGATCCGAAAGTACGGGTGGCGGATTATGGAAATTTAAACTGCGAAGAAAAATAATTATTCCAAAAGCAACATCCTGAAACTATGGGTTGCGGGTTTCAGAAGCACACACCAGACCAAATGGACACCATGATCCCGCAAGCCGAACGCCGCAATTGCGAGATTCGGGTTTCGGGGTGACCACTTCCGATTTTATTGCGAAGCGACTCCGCTATCAACAAACGTCGGACTGCGGAGTGCAGAGTCATTAGAAATCAAAACTTAAAATAACGTTCATGCAACCCGCATCTGTCGGCTTGCGGGTTTCAGAACCTCAAACTATTGGTTTTCGGGATGATGAGAATGATCAACAAAGCACTCAACTTTTTGGGTTTCTCCAGACCAAAATACTTTGGAAAACATAAAGAACAATGATAACCAAGCAAACCAAAGGCATGGATGACAAAATTCTAATATTTACAAAACGACTGACCAAAATACCTTAGTGTTTATTAAGATGGGGGTTCCCATGCTCAAGTAAGCATGGGATCTGTTGTGGTCACAACAGGGCCCACTCCTGTCGCCAAACAATTTCCCGAGGATTTTCAAACCGCTTTTAACTGCTGTTGTGGTTTCAGGGCCTCTGAAACATGGTTTACGGAAACCATCTTTTGCTCCCTAAATAGTCATATATTTGACACGCGTCCCAGGTGGTTTTATTTCAGGGACTACTTGGAAGCATTATAGTCAGGACCGCTCCACGCGCCCTAACGGAATTTACACTTAACAATGTCTAGTATTTAGGCCATTGAGGTATACGTTGGTTTATTCTGCCTTTATATGACAGATATGTCTTGCTGTATAGGTGTCCCTGCTTATAGGCGGCGATTCCCCTCACGGAAAAACTGAGCTATCTGTGGTTATGTCTATTGATAATAATAGTACTAACACACAACATCAAAACATACATATGATCGCAACTGAAAAACAAAATACATATTGCAATATTCATATTGTAACGCGAAGTGGAGCCACGACAGGTGAAGATCAAACAACTGAAGCTTCAATTTCTGAGAATCACTAAGCTAGACAGAAGCCTATTTAAGGGGATTGGATAAGAAAAGAAACTGGAAAAACACTTGTTTTCAACTTGAACAAAGAAAAAGAAGTATTCATGGAAGCCATAGAGACCTTCAAAGAGCTAGAACCTTTAACTCCAAGAATCAAGTTGTGAAGTGAGACTGGGCCTGTGATGGATATGCCAGCTTTGTATGATCGATCACATACTTCAACAGACATGAGGAGTCTTGTTGTGCAACTTTTACAGAGCTGTATGAAGTTGTTAAAGCATGAAAATGCTTTAGCAGAGTTACAAATCCTACTGAGTCATTACGAGCAGCGTAATGTAGTAGCTGAAACACATAGAGTGGTTCACCACATTAAGAATCATAAAAGAACTGGCAGGGAAATGAGACTAAATGCGCAAATTGGGGAATTTGAAATGGAAAAGATTATCCTTGACTTAGGCTCAGAAGTAAATTTCTTAACCAAATAGACATTGGAACAAATGGGAAAGCCGAAGTTAACATGGTCACCAATACAGTTGAGACTAGCCAATCAGCAAAAGGTTCTATCCTTTGGGAGGTTAGTAAATCTTGTTGTTGACATTGATGGAGTGCGAAGTAGAGCAGACTTAGAAGTGATCGAGAGCGTAGATGATACCCAACCCTATCCTACACTATTGGGGATAGATTGGGAAATTGATAACCTCGCAATTATCAACCTGAAAAAGAAGCAGATGATATTCGAAGGACCAGATATCAAGGTCATCGCACCCTTGGATCCTTCACAAGGACCTAGATATACTGAACCAATAAGAGAAGAATGTCAAGCCCAAGATCTGGATCATATCTACAAGATGATGGTGAATCGAGCAGATTATGTCAACACAACTAATGATGCAACATTGAGTTGGCGATGTGACAGTTCTTGCATATCCGAATCAGATGTAGGACTAGAGAATTGGCATAGCAAAATGCATGAAGTATCTGCAAGAAAATGTGCGCAGCTCACGAGATCACTGGGCTGGATTGGAACAGAGGTAAGTCCAATCCCTACTTATGATGGCTTGAGTAATATTCATGCATTTTTTCAAGAATATCTTATATCAATTTCAGATGAACACAAGTTAGCAGCATTGGATACAGCACTGTGCACTACACCTGCTAGATGGTGGGCTACACATAAGCAGAATCTGACCACGTGGGAAGAATGTGTAGTGTCCCCTTCCTACCATACAGCATGATAGGGAGGAGATGGTGCTCAATCCGGGCAATTAGCCCCATATCCATTGAATTGAATTCATTGATACACAGAACTGTATATGTGCAGGCTATAAAACACAACGTAAAATTAAATAAATCCTATTGATATCTAACATACATTCAAACTATTATGTGACAGCCATTAAATAGAGACCTTTGCAGAGTTATAAAAGATCATATGGAAATGCATAAACTTTTAGAAACACAACAGAAGCAAATTCGTTTAATACATCCACATATATTCATCAAATGATAATTGCCAATTTACACAAGAGAATACTTATCTCAATAAGGCAGTCCCAAGCAACTGGCTATGCAACTGCAACGTTCCACCCAACCATAGGCCAGTGTGCTCCTCAATCTCTCAGCACCACTGCCACCCCCGAGCTGGGCATGATCTCTACAAGGAACCAGGGAACAGCAGACTCACACATAGCCAAGCATACACCAAGATGAGCCAAGCCAATCTGCAATTGGGTTTATCAGGCTGCTAGGACATGGAAAGGAGGAATTGCTAAGCTAGTGAGCTCAACTGCAGAGCTATGGGTACCTCTCCCAGATATATTTAGCTTGGCACTCACAATGCCTACACACCCAACACCAGGAAGTATTCTCTTCACTGCCACACAATCCCTCAAGCCATACCTTCCTTTCTAGTGCTCTCAGGGTGTGCATAGAAAAGTAGCCAGCCTTCTTAATCTTCTTGAGAGGATACTCCCTACACTAGGTTTATCAAGCCAATTCTGTCCACTACCATTCCAGTTTCTTGCTCATGGATTCCAAACAAAACAGGGATGCACCTAACAGCAACCTACACTTGTTGAGCATGAGAAAACGTTTCCAACAGTGGGATGCATGAGATGGGGTTTCCTGGACTTCAGAAAAACGTGGGTAGACTCAAAACGTATTGGCACTTTGGAAATTCGACTGGGGAAGCAAAACCCATTCCAGAAAAATGCCCCAGGGCAAAAACGCCCTCTCCCTCAGTCCCAATTCGCTTCCCTCCTTCCCCAGCTGTTGCACAATCCAAAAACGAGTTCCTAGGCATGGAAAAACGCAGGGTTATGGTGAAAAACGTGAGGATAACTTCCTGTGAGCTCAATCTGCGTGAGAGGAAGAATGTAATGCATGAGGAATGGCCTTGGGTAGCATTTCGTGGGGGTTTTCTTGCCCAGCAAGCCAAAAATACGATTTTCAGCTTGGTAGCTTTCCCATGCACGAAAATCTGACTACCATACCTCTCCCATCCCAAGACATTAACTGCCTTAACCAATTTCTTGGAAGAATTAAATGATTGGGTGCATGAGACAAAATGGGTAGTTAGTGGTTTTATGGGTTTCCCCATTGACACATGGATTAACACCATTGGCTCAAGGTTTTGAATAATTTCCCTCCCTTTTCCTTGTAGAGTCATGCCCCATCTCTTTTGTTGCATTGCATAGCCGGTTGTGGGTTTTTCCCATTAAAATTCATAATTACATGATGTCTTAATTACATTGTGCCCATCTCGCACAAGAACCATAGGCATCTATTTTTAATTGCCGATACATAAAGTGCTAAATCAATGGTGGGGCCTTGGACTTGAGCTCCTCACCATGATCTAATTACAATATTTACATCATTTACGATTTAATACAAAGGGGCTCAAAATGGGGACATTACATTCCTCTCCCCTTACATTAGCACTGTCCTCAGTGCTCATCAAAATTGAAAAAAATGGATATGCCACCCTCATGGCATCCTCCATCTCCCATGTAGCCTCATCGAGACCGTAGTGCTTCCATTGCACCTTTACCTGTCCGATGGCTCGGTTCTGGAGCAATGTTACTTTCCTGTCTAGGATGCACAACGGATCGGTTTGGAATTCTCCCTCGGGTTCCACCTGGATCACATCCCAATTAATCACATGGTTAGGATCATGTACATATTTCTTTAGCAAAGAGACATGAAAAACATTATGAGCTTTAGTGCTAGCAGGCAATGCAAGTCTATATGCAACTTGTCCTATTCTTTCAAGCACTTCAAATGGCCCACAATATCTAGGTGATAACTTGGCACAACTCCCAAGCTTCAGGGAACTCTTCCTTGATCTCACTCTAAGATATACATGATCCCCAACACTGAATTCCCTATGCACTCTATGCTTATCTGCATAGCTTTTCTGTCTATCCTGGGCTGCTTTTAAATTTTGCCGGATCTTTGCAACCTCTTGTTCCATTTCCTTAAGCAATTCTGGCCCAAGTAAAATTCTGTTCACTGGATTGTCCCAAGTCACTGGTGTCCTACACCTTCTGCCATACAAAGCCTCATAAGGACTCATTCCCAATGATGCTTGTTGCCCATTGTTATATGCAAATTCTACCAAGTGTAGATAATCCTCCCACTTTGATGGTTTGTCCATTACATACATGCGGAGCATGTCTTCAAGCACCCGATTTACTCTTTCAGTTTGACCATCTGTTTGAGGATGGTATGCGGTACTAAAGCTTAGCTGTGTACCCAAATCTGCAAAGAGACCTTTCCAAAAATTGGAAGTGAACTTGGTATCCCTGTCAAAAATTATTACCTTAGGCAGCCCATGTAATCTGAAAATTTCCTTCATGAAAATATTTGCAATGGCATCGGCTTTATGTGTGGACTTAACCGGTATAAAATGTGCTGCCTTTGTTAACTTGTCCACCACAACCATGATGGAATCATGTTGTCTCTTAGTCATTGGCAATCCTGTAATAAAATCCATGGATATTACTTCCCATTTCCATTCTGGAATTGGCACTGGAAGCAATAAACCTACTGGATGTTGGTGTTCACTCTTCACCTGTTGGCATTCCATGCACTTAGAAATGTATTCAGCAACATCCTTCTTCATGCCTAGCCAGAAATAATATTTCCTTGCTGTAGCAATTGTTTTCTGATATCCTGGGTGACCAGAGTATGGAGCTTTATGGATCTCATCCATAACCATTCTCCTTAAATTTTCCGCATTTGGAAAATAGACTCTATTCTTATAAGTAAGAAGTCCGCCTTCTTCCAAATGATAGCCCTCATACTTCTTTTCAAGGTTTTGCTGCTGCAATTTGCCCTTTATCTGCCCATACACTTCATCCTCAACCATATGATTAACAATCTGCTGCCTCAATTCTGGTTGGCAAGTACTAAGCGCTGCCACATGCATTTCACGTACCTTCCTGCTGAGTGCATCAGCCACCTTCTTTTCTTTCCCTTTTATGTGTTTGATTTCGAAATCAAATTCACACAAAAATTCCAACCATCTAGCTTGCCTAGCATTTAAAGTTGGCTGATCAAACAAGTATTTCAGTCCACAATGGTCTGTCCTTAACTCAAATTTTCTTCCCATTAAGTAATGCCTCCACATCTTCAAAGCATGTACTATGGCTGCAAGTTCTATATCATGAGTAGCATAGTTCTTCTCATGCTCCTTCAACTTTCTTGACTCGTAGCATATCACGTGGTTGTCTTGCATAAGAACTCCTCCAAGTCCTTGATTGCATGCATCTGTACACACCACAAAGTCTTTTTCCGGGTCTGCAATCTTCAGAATAGGTGCACTTGTAAGAAGATTCTTCAACCGTTGAAAACTTTCCTCACATCTTGGTGACCATTCAAACTTTACCCCCTTCTTTTGCAAGGAAGTGATTGGGTTTGCAACCTTGGAGAACCCTTCGATAAACCTCCTGTAGTAACCAGCAAGGCCCATAAAAGATCTCACATCAGTCAAATTCCTTGGAGTTGGCCAATTCATAATGGATTCAATCTTCTCAGGGTATACAGATATTCCTTCGTCGGAGATGATGTGACCCAAATAATGAATTTGATCTTTATAAAAGTCACATTTGCTCAACTTTGCATACAGCTTATGCTCCCTTAGTAATTGCATTGTCATTCTCAAATGTTCTTCATGTTCTTCTTCACTCTTAGAATAGATGAGAATGTCGTCTAGGAATACAAGAACAAACTTGTCCAAATATTTGCTAAAAACATTGTTCATGAGACACATGAATGTAGCCGGTGCATTTGTGAGACCGAATGGCACCACTACAAATTCATAGTGTCCATACCTCGTTCTAAAGGCTGTCTTATGAATATCTTCTTCTTTGATTCTTACCTGATGGTAACCAGACCTCAAGTCAATCTTTGAAAATACCTTTGCCCCTCTCATTTGGTCAAAGAGGTCATCAATTCGGGGCAATGGGTACTTGTTCTTCACCGTGACTTTGTTCAACTGCCTGTAGTCAATACATAACCTGAGTGTTCCATCTTTCTTTTTCACAAATAAAACAGGTGCTCCCCACGGGGACACACTTGGCCTAATATATTTCTTTTCCAGCAACTCTTGCAATTGCATCTTCAATTCTAGCAATTCTGGTGTACTCATCCTGTAGGGTTTCTTAGACACTGGTGCCGCTCCTGGCACAAGTTCAATTGTAAAGTCAATGTCTCTCTTTGGAGGGAGTCCTGGAATCTCATCGGGAAAAACATCCTTGAATTCCTGCAATACCTGGTAGTCCTCCAATTTAAGAGTTTCATTCTCTGCTGCCTCTAAAATGTGGGCTGCATACAGTTGACATCCCTTCCTGCAGAACTTCTTCAGTTGCATGGCTGAAATCTGTCTAACAGAAGTCACCTTTGGAATGCCTTTTACAACCCTCGAGTTTCCTTCTTCGTCCATGCATTCAAATGTCTTATTGTAGCAGTCAAGTTTAACCCTGTGTGCTTCTAACCAATCCATTCCAATAAGAATATCGTAGGAACCAAGTGGCAAAACATTCAGATCTGCATAAGTGAATAGCCCATCCATCTCTAATGGACATTTCTCTACTATTTCACTAACCTTTCTCTTGGTTCCAGTGGCTAGTTGAACTAACCATGATTTACTATGCTTTAATTTCTTGAAAGCACACATCTCAACAATTCTAGGAGTGACATAACTGTGAGTAGATCCAGGATCAATCAAAATAGAAACAGATTGCTTAGCAATCTTACCTTCAACCTCAACCACAGTTGACTGATGATCTGCTTGGCGGTCGTCCACTGCTGCATAGATTCTAGGGATTGTCCTCGCCACCTGACCCACAGTTCCAGCTCCTTGGATGTTGTGAACTTGATTTGCATTCCCATTCCGATGTGGACATTTTCTAAGCATGTGGTCTCCTCCACAACCCCAACATTGAAGTGGTTCTCTTGGCTCCTTTGAATCTCTTGGCTTGTCTCCCATCATCCTAGTTGGCTTAGTCACAACCTGTGATGGTTGCCTTTGCTGATTCCGGAATTGAGGAGGTTTGAACCCCTTCTTCCTTTGATCAAACTTCTCATTTTTCTTATCCTTCCATGCCTTATGGAATTCTGGTTTGCTTCTGTTTTGATCAAAGCAATACTTGGCCTTTCTTATGGCCTCCTCTAGAGTTCGAGGTTCATCAAACTCAATTCTATCTTTATATGACTGGGGCAGTCCACTTAGGAAACGTTGAATTTTCACCTTATCATCTCGAATATACCTGACATACCTTAGCATCTCCAAGAACTTGTTTGCATATTCTTCCATGGTCGATTGTCCCAATCTCAGCTCATGGAACTCTTTGATCTTATCATCATAGTACCTATCAGAGAGGTACTTCTGCTTGAAGTATTTCTTGAACTGCTTCCACACGATCTTCCTCTCATTGACCTTCTTCACTTGCCTGGTGTGTTCCCACCATATAGATGCTCTTCCATTCAAGTTGAAGATGGCTACCCTTGCCTTCATATTTCCTGAGTAGTCTTGGACTTGGAAATACTTTCTCATCCCAAGAAGCCAAGCTTCAGCTTCTTGTCCGGACTTTACTTCTCCATCAAATGTAGGAGGTTTTGCCTTCTTAAATTCCCCATGTGAACTGTTCTTGTAGTGCTTCTTCCTCTTGCTCCTGTGAGATGAAGAACTTGAACCCTCATTGGATTCTTCAGAGTCAGATGATTCATTAGAAGACATTTCTGGAGTATATGTCCTATCTGTAGAAACTCTTCTTGGGCTACTGGCCCTCTTACGGGAATCCCTTCTAGAGCTACTCCCACCCTTTTCTAGATTTGATATCTGATGCCCAGAGTTTATTTGCCTTTGGATGTCTGTTAAAATCTGTAGCATGGCTACATTCAGCTGGTTTTGTTCTTCCTGAGCTTTAATCATCCTTTCATTATCTTCCCTACAGCTTTGCAACTCCACCCTTAGGCTTCTCATGGTGGCTGCAACATCTGGAGGGGTCTCTTGATTTCTTCTCCCATTAGATTCTGTTTCAACATTCTCAACCTGTATGTTCTCCCCCATGGCATCTGTCTCAGGCTCATAGGGATCCTGTGCATCCTCCATGATGTTGATTTTCTCTGACTGTATTATCTAGAGTGTTACCCTGCTATAACTGTGACTCTCTGAAATGTGTTCATCAACACAATTGTTAGCTGCATTACATTCCCATAATTCACCATTTAATTCATGCACATGGGAAAACATTACGTTGACAACTGTGAAATCACAAACAACGACATATGAGGGGGAAAAAGAAATCACGCCTCATCGGGAAATTCGTTGAATCCTGCCGCAACGGGCAGTTCGCGAAATCCGGCCGCAACGGGCAATTCACAGACTACTCCCGCAACCGCGGGGACGTTCATGGTATGGTCCCGCAACTGCGGGGCGGTTGGCCGTAGGATTCCGCAGTTGCGGGCCGGTTCGGCGACGGCTTCCGCGCGACACGGTTCGGCAACGGCTTCCGCAATTGCGGAGCAGTTCGCCGAACGCTTCCGCAATTGCGGAGCAGTTCGCCGAACGCTTCCGCAATGGCGGGGCGATTTGCCGAACGCTCGTGCAATTGCGGAGCCATTCGGCGAAGGCTTCCACAGTTGCGGAGCCATTCGGCGAATGCTCCCACAATTGCGGAGCCGTTCGGTGAAGGCTTCCGCAACTTCGGAGCCATTCGCGGAACGCTTCCGCCGTTGCACGGAATGCTTCCGGGGTTTTCGGGCGGTTTTTGCGAAAATATTTTTCGGAACAACTTGCTGAACGCTTCCGCAATTTCGGAACGATTCGCCGAAGTCTTCCGAAATTGCGGAACGATTCGGCGAAGTCTTCCGCAGTTGCGGAACGATTCACCGAAGTCTTCCGCAACTTCGGAACGACTTGCCGAACTCTTCCGCATTTGCGGAACGATTCACGGAATCCTTCCGAAATTTTGGAAGAGAATTCCTTCCGCAATTTCGGAAGAGAATTCCTTCCGAAAAGTTTTCGTTCGACGCCGAGACTTAGAAGATTTTTCACTTAAAAAACATTTTTCTCCGCTGTTTCGGAGCCATTGGCTGAATTCTTCCGCAATTTCGGGAAGGTTCGCGGAATCCTTCCGCAATTTCGGGAAGGTTCGCGAAACCTTTCCGAAATTTCGGAACGACTTCCCGAAACAGCTTAAAACGAAAAATTTTCAAACACAAACTTAAACCAAATTTTCAAAAAAAGACTTAAGAAAATTTTGAAATTTCCCCCTGTAATTGCTATCGGGTTTGGCCCATAGAGGCCCAATGCTGCAACGCAGCTCTGATACCATAATGTAGTGTCCCCTTCCTACCATACAGCATGATAGGGAGGAGATGGTGCTCAATCCGGGCAATTAGCCCCATATCCATTGAATTGAATTCATTGATACACAGAACTGTATATGTGCAGGCTATAGAACACAACGTAAAATTAAATAAATCCTATTGATATCTAACATACATTCAAACTATTCTGTGACAGCCATTAAATAGAGACCTTTGCAGAGTTATACAAGATCATATGGAAATGCATAAACTTTTAGAAACACAGCAGAAGCAAATTCGTTTAATACATCCACATACATTCATCAAATGATAATTTCCAATTTACACAAGAGAATACTTATCTCAATAAGGCCGTCCCAAGCAACTGGCTATGCAACTGCAACGTTCCACCCAACCATAGGCCAGTGTGCTCCTCAATCTCTCAGCACCACTGCCACCCCCCGAGCTGGGCATGATCTCTACAAGGAACCAGGGAACAGCAGACTCACACATAGCCAAGCATACACCAAGATGAGCCAAGCCAATCTGCAATTGGGTTTATCAGGCTGCTAGGACATGGAAAGGAGGAATTGCTAAGCTAGTGAGCTCAACTGCAAAGCTATGGGTACCTCTCCCAGATCTATTTAGCTTGGCACTCACAATGCCTACACACCCAACACCAGGAAGTATTCTCTTCACTGACACACAGTCCCTCAAGCCATACCTTCCTTTCTAGTGCTCTCAGGGTGTGCATAGAAAAGTAGCCAGCCTTCTTAATCTTCTTGAGAGGATACTCCCTACACTAGGTTTATCAAGCCAATTCTGTCCACTACCATTCCAGTTTCTTGCTCATGGATTCCAAACAAAACAGGGATGCACCTAACAGCAACCTACACTTGTTGAGCATGAGAAAACGTTTCCAACAGTGGGATGCATGAGATGGGGTTTCCTGGACTTCAGAAAAACGTGGGTAGACTCAAAACGTATTGGCACTTTGGAAATTCGACTGGGGAAGCAAAACCCATTCCAGAAAAATGCCCCAGGGAAAAAACGCCCTCTCCCTCAGTCCCAATTCGCGTACCTCCTTCCCCAGCTGTTGCACAATCCAAAAACGAGTTCCTAGGCATGGAAAAACGCAGGGTTATGGTGAAAAACGTGAGGATAACTTCCTGTGAGCTCAATCTGCGTGAGAGGAAGAACGTAATGCATGAGGAATGGCCTTGGGTAGCATTTCGTGGGGGTTTTCTTGCCCAGCAAGCCAAAAATACGATTTTCAGCTGGTAGCTTGCCCATGCACGAAAATCTGACTACCATACCTCTCCCATCCCAAGACATTAACTACCTTAACCAATTTCTTGAAAGAATTAAATGATTGGGTGCATGAGACAAAATGGGTAGTTGGTGGTTTTATGGGTTTCCCCATTGACACATGGATTAACACCATTGGCTCAAGGTTTTGAATAATTTCCCTCCCTTTTCCTTGTAGAGTCATGCCCCATCTCTTTTGTTGCATTGCATAGCCGGTTGTGGGTTTTTCCCATTAAAATTCATAATTACATGATGTCTTAATTACATTGTGCCCATCTCGCACAAGAACCATAGGCATCTATTTTTAATTGCCGATACATAAAGTGATAAATCAATGGTGGGGCCTTGGACTTGAGCTCCTCACCATGATCTAATTACAATATTTACATCATTTACGATTTAATACAAAGGGGCTCAAAATGGGGACATTACAGAATGTAAGCACATGATGAAGATCAGATTTCTAGAACATACTAAGCGTGTACAAGTGAAATGTAATGGACAAACTAATCCTAGAGATCACATAGACCTTTGCACGAAAGCATGGACACATGTACCGCAAGCAGAATGGGTCCATCGGTTTGTGCACACATTGGAGCAAATTCTGAAGAACTGGTACATAGAAACAGAACTTCATAGAGGGATGGTAGAATGGTCTCTTATGATTAAGAACTTTCAAGCGAATTTTAGCTTTGAGGATGAATGTCCAAGTATAAATGAGGCATTACAGATCATAAAAAAGAAGGTATTTAATGACACACTGGAACCTGTATATCAACAACCAGAATGGGAAAGACAGCTAGAACATGCTCTGGAATGTTATAACTTCACTTTAGATGAAGATGAAGAAGAAAGAAAGGATGATGACCCACGCAATGTTAACATAATTGATTTGGAAGGAGAGTGTGAAGTCGAAGGACCTCCATTGGAAATTCTGGATCTAAGCAATCCTGTAAAAAATCGAAAAAGTGAACATTGGAACTACTGAATGTCACGTCCCCTCAGACCTCCCTAATCACTGGAGACCGTGATCCATTTTTTTTCTCCAAAAACCATGACTGTGCGCCCATACACACAGTTGGAAAAGAAAACTCAAATCTGCAATCTGCATCCTGAAACCCGCAACCCGCAGTTGCGGATTCGGGATTGAGGAAATCCCAATGCGAAATTATGTACCCGGCAATCCCGAAACCCGCAATTTCAGGTTTGAGAGTGCGGAAATCCCAAACGATCAATCTCGATTACCGCAACCTGAAACCTGACATCCGAAACCCGTGGTTTCGGGTTCAGGAATGTAGAAACCCCAAACGGTCAATATCGATTCCCACAACCCGAAACTCGACACCCGAAACCCGCGGTTTTGGGTTCAGGAATGCGGAAAGCCCAAAACTCCCAACATGAATTTTGGCATGCCCGCAACCTGCAAGTTGCTGACCCCGCAACCTGACACTGCGGGTTTGGGAATTGCTGGATCCTGCTTCTGTGAGGGAAACCTCACCAATCTTCCAAGGGGCACAACTCCTCCCTCCAGTGTCCAAATGGGGCAAGGTCGGTACCGTTGGAAAGCTCTTAGAGAGCTCTATCCAATGGTGACATCCCCTTGACTAGGTAAAGCATCTAAACTTCTCATTTCCTTCTATGAAGTTCTATTCCTACCCACACTTGAACATTCCAACCTTCAACCTGCCAAGGTCCCTTCCTTCTATCTAACCCACAGAGGTTCCTGAAACCACTTCCAGGGCTTCTCTAACTTCTCAAGGATCAAATATAAATATACCTTTCCTTCACAGGGTTATTACACATCACATTCATTGCCAAAACAATGGAGATCTATCACACATCATCACATATAAAATACATCCACAGACTTAACTCACACATACATCATATGCAAGAATTACAAGCATTAGTTCCTGCAATACAAGATAAATACACACAGTGGATTCAGCCTGTTACTCAGGCCTGTACATGACTTCATGACAACCATTCATATAACCATGCATACAACAATTCCATGATTATACAAGCATTCATCATAATAATGAAACCACATCATTTACCATAATAGAATACTTATCTTTGAATTCTGAAGCAACTGGCTAAGTGAGAGCAACGTTCCACCCAACCTTAGATCTCTGTCCAGTCTATACTCTTTCGGCTAAGAGATCACCCCCAAGCTGGGCAGTGTATCCACTAAGGAGGGCTAATAGGTTCTCTCACAGCAAGGCTTCATTCACATGCTAAACCAGTCTATAGTTGGGTTTACCAAGCATTCCAGGGCACCTACCCATGATAAGCCAACCTACAGGAGTTCCTTCAGCACACAAGGATAACAAGGAGGCATTGCTAAACCAGTGAGTTCAACCATAGAAATGCAGGCATCTCAGCACTCAGTTGACCTGGCACCCACAATACCTACCACATCCAACACAACGAAGACCTACTGCATAATCACACAGTCTCACAAGGCATCTTCCCTTCCAGTGCTATTCCAGGATGGGCATAGAAAGGTCTAATCGCTCACAGCCAACCTAGCACCCACAATACCTACCACATCCAATACAAGGAAGATCCTATCACTGCTGTACAGTCTCACAAGGTCCTTCCCTTCTAGTGCTATCCCAGGATGGGCATAGAAAGGTCCAGTCACTAGTTCATTGAGACTATAGCCTTCACTGAGTTCGTCCAGCAATCCAACCCTTCTCCCACAGTTTACAACAAGACATATCCCAGCTTGGGGTTTTCCCACGGTTGCTTTGCGCAAACCACTCTACAACCTTCTCTATTGACTCTACCCGTCGTTGTACCAGGGTTCTACACATAGGGTGTCACGGCTGCTCGTTCTTGGGTAGTTCTCACACACCGGGGCACGCTACTTACAGGAAAACACACAGGTGAATCCTCTGCGAGGGTCAATGGTATCAACAATGGTAGTGCGAGCGTTCCAAACAGGGAATCAAGTGCATGAATCATGAATGGATGAGTGTGTGTGTGTCTCTCTGAATCCTTCCCCCCCCCCCCCCGGTTCACAACAGGCTCTGCGAGTTGTCCCAGGTAGTTAGATGCCTTCATGCACAAGTGATCAGAGCCATGCCCTGCCATACGAAATTGCAAGCATGCTCCATACTCCATCAGATTCAGTAGTTGGTTCTCAACCACTCTCTGAAATCGCATTAATGTCAGAAGGGAGTTCAAACGGGTTCTCAGTCAGACATGTGGCAACATGGTCAACCATTCCCAAACCCCCTCACCTATCCCTAGTGGATACACACGGCCCCCTTCTCGTTCATTGCCTCCTTAGCCAGCTTCTTGGTTATTTTATTCATTCAGTAATAATTACATCATTTACATTCTTCATGGCTTAGCAGCCCATGAATAATCAAACTGTATCATTACTTGCCTAAGCAATAAACTGAAACATCCACTCGTGGGGCCCTAGCCTTGAGCTCCACACTAGGGCATTTACATATACTGTACATAAGCAGTATTTAGATCAAGGGAAAAATGGGGTATTACAACTCCCTCTCCCTTAAAATAACACCGTCCTCGGTGTTCTCAAAACTGAACAAAAATGGAAATGCCTCCCTCATGGTATCCTCCAGCTCCCATGTGGCCTCCTCTGGGCTAAGGTGCCTCCATTGCATCTTTACCTGCCCTATGGCCCGGTTCCGGAGCAAGGTAACCTTCCTGTCGAGGATGCACGTAGGCTCCACCTGGAACTCTCCCTCTGGTTCCACCTATATCACATGCCAATCAATGATATGATTAGGATCATGTACATATTTCTTAAGTAAAGATACATGGAAAACATTATGAGCTTTCATGTTAGCAGGCAATGCAATTCTCTATGCAACTGGCCCTATCTTATCAAGGACTTCAAATGGACCATAATATCTTGGTTCCAACTTGGCACAACTTTCCAATTTCATGGAACTCTTCCTGGGTCTCACTCTCCAGTAGACATGATCCCCAGTTTGAAACTCCTTATGCACTCTTTTCAGATTTGCGTAACTCTTCTGTCTATCCTGTGCTGCCTTCAGATTCTTCCTAATCTTAACAACTTCTTGTTTCATTTCCTCAACCATCTCTGGTCCAAGCACTACTCTGTTCATTGGGTTGTCCCATCTCACTGGAGTTCTGTATCCTCTGCCATACAACACTTAAAAATGACTCATCTTCAATGATGCTTGATGCCCATTGTTGTAAGCAAATTCCACTAAGTGTAGATAGTCTTCCCACTTAGATGGCTTATCCATCACATACATCCTTAGCATATCTTCAAGGATCTGATTCACTCTCTCAGTTTGACCATCTGTCTGAGGATGATAGGCTGTACTAAATTTCAATTGAGTTCCCAACTCTTGGAACAAACCTTTCCAAAATTGGATGTGAACTTGGTGTCACGATCTGAAACTATTGCCTTGGGCAATCCATGCAATCTAAATATCTCCCTCATGAATATATCTGCAATGTCATTAGCCTTGTGAGTGAACTTGACCGGGATGAAATGAGCTACCTTTGATAGCTTGTCCACCACAACCATGATTGAATCATGCTTCCTCACTGTCATGGGCAGTCCTGTTATAAAATCCATGGAAATCACTTCCCACTTCCACTCTGGAATGGGTGAGGGCTGCAACAATCCTGCTAGATGTTGATGCTCTACCTTGATCTGTTGACACTTTTGACATTTAGCAATATACTCAACTATGTCCTTCTTCATATCGTGCCAAAAGTACTGCTTCCTTGCTGCTATTATAGTCTTCTGATACCCTGGGTGTCCTGAGTATGGCTTCTGATGTATCTCATCCATCACCAATTTCTTTAAGTCTGCACTATCTGGAATGTACAGCCTGGTGTTCTGATAGATGAGAACATTATCCTTACCCAGCTGATATCTTGCATACTTCTCCTCTATAATGTTATGTTGCAATTTCTCTTTAATTTGGAGATAGACTTCATCACCATCTTGAGCCTCTAAAATTCTTTCTTTCAAATCTGATTCACATTCGCTGATGGCTGCAATATGGAATCTCCTGTTGAGTGCATCAGCAACTTTATTCTCCTTACCTTTGACATGCTTAATATCCAAATCAAACTCGCAAAGGAACTCCATCCATCTACTCTGCCTTGCATTCAGGTTTGGCTGGCCGAACAAGTATTTCAAACTCATGTGATCAGTTCGGAGCTCAAATCTCCTTCCCAAAAGATAATGCCTCCATCTCTTGAGAGCGTGAATTATGGATGCTAGCTCTAAGTCATGGGTGGCATAGTTCCTTTCATGCTCTTTCAGTTTCCTTAACTCATAACAAATTACAAAACCTTCTTGCATTAGCACTCCACCGAGTCCCTCAATGCAAGCGTCTGTGCATACCACGAAATCCTTACTTGGATCTGCGATCTTCAAAACAGGTGCACTAGTAAGCAACTCCTTCAGCCGCTGGAAACTTCTTTCACATTTTTGAGACCATGTGAATTTAATGTTCTTCCTCTGCAATGAAGTGATGGGGTGGGATATCTTGGAGAAGCCCTCAATGAACCTTCTGTAGTAACCATCAAGGCCCATGAAAGATCTAACATCTGCTACATTCCTTGGAGTGGACCAATCCATAATGGCCTCAATCTTCTCAGTATCTACAGCAATACCTTTTGCTGATATAATATGACCCAAGTACTATACCTTCTCTTGATAGAAGTTACATTTACATAGCTTAGCATACAGCTGGTGCTCCCTAACGACTTGTAACACCATCCTCAAACGCTCATCATGCTCTTCCTCATTCTTGGAATACACAAGAATGTCATCCAAGAACACAATCACAAACGTATCCAAATACTTGCTGAAGATGTTATTCATGAGACACATGAATGTAGCAGGTGCATTGGTAAGACCAAACGACACCACTGTAAATTCATAATGACCATACCTAGTCCTGAAGGCTATCTTATGAATGTCTTCATCCTTTATCCTTACTTGATGGTACCCCGACCTCAAGTCAATCTTGGAGAATACTCTATCTTCCTTCATCTGATCGAACAAGTCATCAATCCTTGGCAAGGGATACTTGTTCTTAACTGTCACCTTATTGAGCTGCTTGTAATCAATACACAACCTCAATGTTCCATCCTTCTTCTTAACAAACAATACTGGTGCACCCCATGGGGATACACTCGGTCTGACATATTCTTTGTCTATCAATTCCTGCAGCTGCATCTTCAACTCTACCAACTCTGGTGTGATCATTCTATAAGGAGCTTTGGAGATGGTTGTTGTTCCCGAAACAAGATTAATAGAAAAATCAATGTCCCTCTTAGGTGGCAATCCTGGAACCTCATCTGGGAACATGTCCTGGAACTCCTGCAATATCTGGAAGTCTTCTATCCTAGGTCCCTTATCCTCTGTTGAACCTTATATATGTACAGCATATAACCGGAAACCCTTTTTATGAAACTTCCTCAATTGCAGAGTTGAAATCTGTCTTACTGAAACATGATTTGGAATCTCTTTAACCAACCTTGGCTTGCCTTCATCATCAAGACATTCCAATGCTTTATCATAATAGTCCACCTTGGCTCTATGCCTTTCCAACCAGTCCATGCCAATCAGGGCATCATATGACCCCAATGGAAAGACATTCAATTCTGCATGTGTGAGGAGTCCATTCAATTCTATAGGACATTCCTTCACCATTTCACTGACCTTTCTCTTGGTATCGATGGCTAGCTGAACTAACCAAGCATTGTCATGCTTCACTTTACCAAGGGAATAACTCTCAATTACCTTAGGAGATACATAACTATGAGTAGACCCTGGATCAATCAAAACAGAAATAGGTTGCTCAGCAATCTTACCTGCAACTTCTACTACTGTTGACTAATGGTCTGCTTGGTGATCATCTAGTGCTGCATAAATCCTAGGTGTTGCTCTGGCCATATCCCCTACTGTAGCTTCTCTTCTAACATTGTGCAAGAACCTGGGGTTCTTTTTTGCAGTTGGGAAATCTCTGAGCCTGTGGTTCGTTCTCTCCACAACCCCAACACTAAAGTGGCCCCATTGGTGTCATGTTCATTGCTGGCTTGAATTCTCTTCTTTCTTGCTAGCCCTGTGGAAATCTCCTAGGATGATCCCTGAATGGTCGTTTAGACTCACCTTACTTCTGATCAAACCTTCCCTTAGGTTTACCTATCCACAGTGGCTATGCCTCTGCTTTACCTTTATTCTTCTCATAGCAATGCTCTGCCATCCTGATAGCTTCATCCAAGCTTGGTGGGTTTACAAACTCTATCCTGTCTCTGTAATTCTATGGCAAACTACCAAGGAAGCATTGAATCTTCACTCTTTCATCCCTGATGTAGTCTACATACCTCAGCAACTCCAGAAACTTGTGAACATGCTCATCCATAGTGTTTTGTCCAAGTTTGAGTTCATTGAACTCTTTCCTCTTACTATCATAATATCTAGCTGATAGGTATTTCTCCTGGAAGTACCTTTGGAACCTACCCCAGCTGACTCTTCTTTCATTGATTCCCTTCAGCTGCATGAGGTGATCCCACCAGATAGAATCTCTTCCACTAAGGTTGTAGATAGCGACCTTAGCCTTTTCATTCTCTGAATACTCAAGCATTCTAAAGTACTTCTTCATCCCAAGAAACCATGCCTCTACTTCTTGGCTTTCTTTACTTTCACCATCAAAAGTAGGAGGCCTAGCCTTCCTGAATTCACCCTGTGGAATACCTCTGTGCTTCTTCCTGCCTTTACTCTTACTGGCAGTGCGTCCTGGGCTCTCTTGAGAACCCTCAGAATCATCTGACCTGCTGGAAGAAATCTTAGGAGAGGTTGTCTTGTGCTTCCGTCCCACAGAACCCCTTCTAGGGCTTGGAGTTCTTTTCATGGAACGGCCTGTAGACTGACTTTCTGCATTTCTTTCTTCTCGGCCTTCGTGGCTCAGGTTAGAACCACCATTAATCCTTTGCTGCAAGTCTGTGAGACTTTGCAAAATGGATGCATTGATTTGATGTTGCTCTTCTTATGCTTTCATCATTCACTCATTGAAGCTAACCATAAATTCAACTAATTTTGGGGGCATCACGTGCTCTCTTCTTCCATCAAACTCGGCTTATGTATGTGCTTCTTGCACATTCTGACCCAATACATCATCTTCCGGCCCAAATGAGTCCTGCGCATCACTCACGGTAACCATTCTCACCTTGTACTGTGCGTTGCACTGTGATACAATTGTCTGACAGCTGCTGCTAATTTTGTGTATATCACATACATTCTATTAGATATAATAAACATGAAAATAAACTATATCATACTCATCCAAACCAGGAATTATTCATCTGAGCAATAAATCAAGAAATTAAGTTCATAGAAAAATCACGCCCTGGGCGCATTTCTTGACTAAAATTAATGCGTCGTCCGGCCCAAACAGCTCCGAGTGCTGCAACTGAAGCTCTGATACCACTTTGTCACGTCCCCTCAGACCTCCCTGATCACTAGAGACCGTGATCCATTTTTTTCTCCAAAAACCATGACTGTGCGCCCATACACACAGTTGGAAAAGAAAACTCATATCCGCAATCCGCATCCCGAAACCCACAACCCGCAGTCGCGGATTCGGGATTACGGAAATCCCAATGCGAAATTGTGTACCCGTCGATCCTGAAACCCAAAATCCGCAATTTCGGGTTCGAGAGTGCGGAAATCCCAAACGGTCAATCTCGATTCCCGCAACCCGAAACCCGACACCTAAAACCCGACACCCGAAACCCGTGGTTTCGGGTTCAGGAATGCGGAAATCCCAAATGGTCAATCTCGATTCCCACAACCCAACACCCGAAACCCGTGGTTTCGGGTTTGGGAATGCGGAAAGCCCAAAACTTCCAACGTGAATTTTGGCATGCACGCAACCCGCAACCTGACACTGCGGGTTCGGGAATTGCTGGATCCTTCTTCTGTGAGGGAAACCTCACCAATCTTCCAAGGGGCATAACTCCTCCCTCCAGTGTCCAAATGGGGCAAGGTCGGTACCGTTGGAAATCTCTTGGAGAGCTCTATCCAATGGTGACATCCCCTTGACTAGGTAAGGCATCTAACATTCTCATTTGCTTCTCTGAATTTATATTCCTACCCACACTTGAACATTCCAACCTTCAACCTGCCAAGGTCCCTTCCTGCTATCTGACCCACAGAGGTTCTTGAAACCACTTCCAGGGCTTCTCTAACTTCTCAAGGATCAAATATAAATATACCTTTCCTTCACAAGGTTAGTAAACATCACATTCATTACCAAAACAATGGAGCTCTATCACATATAAAATGCATCCACAGACTTAACCCACACATCTATCATATGCAAGAATTACAAGCATTAATTCCTACAATACAAGATAAATACACACATTGGATTCATCCTGTTACTTAGGCCTGTACATGAATTCATGTAAACCATTCATATAACCATGCATACAACAATTCCATGATTATACAAGCATTTATCATAATAATGAAACCACATCATTTACCATAACATAATACTTATCTTTGAATTCCGAAGCAACTGGCTAAGTGAGAGCAACGTTCCACCCAACCTTAGATCTCTGTCCAACCTATACTCTTTCAGGCTGAGAGATCACCCCTGAGCTGGGCAGTGTATCCACTAAGGAGGGCTAATAGGTTCTCTCACATTCAAGGCTCCATTCACATGCTAAACCAATCTGTAGTTGGGTTTACCAAGCATTCCAGGGCACCTACCCATGCTAAGCCAACCTACAGGGGTTCCTTAAGCACACAGGGATAACAAGGAGGCATTGCTAAACCAGTGAGTTCAACCACAGAATTGCAAGCATCTCAACACTCAATTGACTTGGCACCCACAATACCTACCACATCCAACACAAGGAAGACCTACTGCACAATCACACAGTCTCTTAAGGCATCTTCCCTTCTAGTGTTATTCCAGGATGGGCATAGAAAGGTCTAGTCGCTCACAGCCGACCTAGCACCCACAATACCTACCACATCCAACACAAGGAAGATCCTATCACTGTTGTACAGTCTCACAAGGTCCTTCCCTTCCATTGTTATTCCAGGATGGGCATAGAAAGGTCCAGTCACTAGTTCATTGAGACTATAGCCTTCACTGAGTTCCTCCAGCAATCCAACCCTTCTCCCACAGTTTACAACAAGATATATCCCGGCTTGGGGTTTTCCCACGGTTGCTCTGCGCAAACTACTCTACAACCTTCTCTATTGACTCTACCCGTCATTGTACCAGGGTTCTACACACAAGGTGTCATGGCTGCTCGTTCTTGGGTAGTTCTCACACATAGGGGCACGCTACTTATAGGAAAACACGCAGGTGAATCCTCTGCGAGGGTCAATGGTCTCAACAATGGTAGCGTGAGTGTTCCAAACAGGGAATCAAGTGCGTGAGTCATGAATGGACGAGTGTGTGTGTGTCTCTCTGAATCCTCCCCCCCCCCAATTCACAACAGGATCTGCGAGTTGTCCCAGGCAGTTCGATGCCTTCACGCACAAGTGATCAGAGCCATGCCCTGCCATAAAAAATCACAGGCATGCTCCATACTCCATCAGATTCAGCAGTTGGTTCTCAACCACTCTCTGAAATCACATTAATGTTAGTAGGGAGTTCAAACGGGTTCTTAGTTAGACATGTGGCAACATGGTCAACTAATCCCAAACCCCCTCACCTCTCCCTAGTGGATACACATGGCCCCCTTCTCATTCATTGCCTCCTTAGCCAGCTTCTTGGTTATTTTATTCATTCAGTAATAATTACATCATTTACATTCTTCATGGCTTAGCAGCCCATGAATAATCAAACTATATCAATACTTGCCTAAGCAATAAACTGAAACATCCACTAGTGGGGCCTTGGCCTTGAGCTCCACACTAGGGCATTTACACATACTATACATAAGCAGTATTTACATCAAGGGAAAAATGGGTTATTACATTGAAGAACCGAATTTCGCTTCTATAGGGGATTATTGGGATGGGGAGACGGTTGCACAGATAGCAGATTTACTTTGCAAATATGAAGACTTATTTCCTATGAATTTTTCCGAAATGAAAAGTATTTTGGGCAACTTGGGAGTTATGAAAATACCTCTCAAGCCAGATGTGAAGCCTATCAAGCAGAGACCTTATCGACTAAATCTATGATATAAAGAAAGGGTAAAAGTAGAGCTTGATAAGATGCTTGAGGCAGGAATCATTAAACCTGTAGAAGAGTCAAAATGGATAAGTCCCATGGTTATCCAGGAAAAGAAAACTAAAGGCAAAATTAGGATCTGCATAGATCTCAGAAAGCTAAACGATGCATCGCTGCATGACCCATTTCCTACGACATTCACAGATGAAGTGTTAGATAATGTTGGAGGGAATGAAGCATACTCTTTCACTGATGGATTTTCTGGATATCATCATATCAGAATTGATACAGTAGACAGGCACAAGACCACATTTTCCACTGAATGGGGCTAATTTCAGTACACAGTTATTCCCTTTGGTCTGAAGAACGCACCTGCTATTTTTTCAAGAGTAGTTGTTGCTGCATTCAAGGATTTCATCCATAATTTTTTAGAAGTATATTTTTATGATTGGACAGTATTTGGGTTATTGAAGAACCATTATGCCAGCTTAATACTGATGTTAGCAAAGTGTAGAAAAAATCAGATCTCCCTCAACTTGAAGAAAAGCATCTTATGTGTTCCCTATGGAATTCTACTGGGACACATTGTTTGTAAACAGGGGATGATGGTTGATCCAACTAAAATTGCAGTTATTGTGAATTTGCCAGCACCCAATTCAGTAAAACAGCTACACACTACATTGGGGCAGACAAGCTACTACAAGAAGTTCATCAAAGGATATGCGCAGATCACTGCCCCTATGGAAAAATTGTTAAAGAAAGAAGTGAAATTCATATGGACAAAAGACTGTCAGAAAGGATTGGACACATTGAAAGAGAGGATGGTAACTGAGCCTATCTTAGTTTTCCAGACTGGAGTAAACCATTCCACGTGCATGTAGATGCTTCATCCATTGCACTTAGCATTGTACTAGCTCAACCAGGTGAGGGAGGCATTGACCATCCTATTTCATTCTCAAGGAGGAATTTGTCCTTAGAAGAAAAAAATTATACCACGACAGAAAGAGAAGGCTTAGCCATAGTGTACACACTGCAAAAGTTTCGACACTATTTGCTAGGTGCGCACTTCTGTATGTTTACTAACCATTCAGCTTTGAAATACCTGGTCAATAAACCAATGTTAGGGGGAAGAATCTGTAGATGGTTGTTACTCTTTCAGGAGTATGATTTTTAAATCGTTGTTAAGCTAGGAAGGCTGAACTCAGGACCTGACCATCTTTCTAGAATTGAATCAGGTGAAGAACCTACCAACCTGGAAGACAGTCTACTAGATGCGTAGTTGTTTTCTATTCAGATAGCAGATGATTATTATAAGGACATTGTAGAATTTCTAACCATAGGTTTGGCACCTACAGAGTTTACTACGCAGCAGAAGAAACAATTGGTAGTTAAAGCAGCTGACTTCACCATAATTGTAGGACAATTATACAAGCTAGGACCGGATGAAGTACTGCGCAGATGTGTGCTAGAACATGAGAAACCATTGATATTGGATGAAGCACATTCAGGGGTGTCTGGAGGCCACTATGTAGGAAGAGCTATTGCACAGAAAATTCTGAGAGCAGGACTATGGTGGCCTACACTCCATAAGGATTCAAAGGAACATTGTCGCAGTTGCGATGTTTTCCAGAGGACAGGGAAGCCATCTCGTAGAAATGAGATGCCATTGATGCCACAGTTGATATTGCAAGCCTTTGATAAGTGGGCTATTGATTTTGTGGGACCTATTAATCCACCAGGAAAGCGAACTGGTTCAAGATAAATCATTACAACTATAGACTACCTAACCATATGGGAAAAGGAAAAACCAGTAAAGGACTGTAGCGCAGTTACTGCCACACAGTTCATTTTTTAAAACATCCTTACAAGGTTTGGATGTCCAAAGATCCTAATGAGCGGTCAAGGAACTCACTTCCTGAATAGAACTATTGAATCCCTGACTGAGGAATTTCATATTTACCATTAGAAAAGCACACCATATCATCCACAAGACAATGGAACTGTTGAATCTTTTAACAAAGTGTTGGAAAATGCGTTGACTAAAGTATGTAATACAAACATGGATGATTGGGATCTGCGAATACCAGCTGTGCTATGGGAATATAGGACAACTTGCAAGAAGTTGACAGGTCATACACCCTTCAGGTTAGCATATGGGCAGGAAGCTGGATGCCAATGGAATACATAGTACCAAGTTTGAGAATTGCAGCTTTCACAGATATGGCCGATGATGAGACAATAGAAGAAATGATTATACACTTAGCTAGGCTAGAAGAAGATCGCTTCATTGCAGGGTTTCACCAGCAAGTGCAAAAACGTAGAGAAAAAGCATGGCATGATAGGCATATCAAGCACAAATTCTTTCAGGTAGGAGATCTTGTCCTCCTCTATGATAGGAAATTCATGAAGTTTCCTGACAAATTTAAGATACATTGTATGGGACCATATGTTGTCAAGAATGTTATTAATGGTGGCGCAGTTCAACTAGACACATTAATGCGAGAAAACCTATCAGGTCTTATTAATGGAAGTAGACTAAAACCCTACAAGGATAGTCCTACTTCGCCAGACCTCAGTTGATCAACAAAGTAGAAAATTTTAAGTGTCAAGTACAGTTGAAATTGGACACTAAAATTTGCGCAGAGTCTATACAATTTTGGTGAAACGTGAAGTGCACGTCAGGAGCTGAGATGCGAAGTGCATGTCAGAAGCTGAGATGCAAAGTGCACGTCGGGAGATGAGATGCGAAGTGCATGTTGGAAGCTGTGATGCAAAGTACAAGTAGGAAGCGCAACTGAGAAGTTAAAAACGAAAGAGAACAAGTGCACAGAGGAACCTCGCAACTTTTGTCTAAGCCGTGAGCATAGTTCGAAGGAACTAGCTATTAAAATGTCGGTCAGAAAAATAGTTGTTATACATTTTTTTTCCAACGGCCGCTTTTGCATTTAACGCAAAATTAGTCGTTTCTGATGCATTCAATGAAGGAAAGGAACAATATCCTCAATGGATTTGGTCAGCGGTCACAGCATTTAATGTCTATCTATCCATTTGTGGGAGCGCCTCAAGGTTAACTATGCCTATAAATAGCGCTCAGCACAGAGTCGCGGGCTTTATCGTGATTTTTCAATTTTCCCGCAAGAAGAATTTAAGTTTTTACCAGTGAGTGCACGAACAATATTGAAGAGTACACAGAGCAATTTCCAAGTAGATGTTTGAGTAGTCAATAGTCGAACAGGTTGTGAGGGACTTTAGATGCTCCTGACTTGAGGGATTAATGAAAACACCTGTCAAAAATTATGTTCCATAGAGGGGTTCTAGGTCAAGAAGATCGCCATGCCACGCACCAACCATGCAGGGAAAGGATAAACAACCGATAAAGGACCTTGAGAAGCCGAAGGCAGGAGGAATGTCGAGGCCCGGACCACTAATACCACCTGGGGACAGGACAATCTACCTCACACATGAGTATATTCCACCCAGAAGGCTTGACGCCCCAGTGGTTCACCTGTTCAAGAATGCACAGTATGAAATTCCTTTTCC
The DNA here is from genome assembly GCA_027924585.1 of Larix kaempferi. Lineage (NCBI taxonomy): Eukaryota > Viridiplantae > Streptophyta > Pinopsida > Pinales > Pinaceae > Larix > Larix kaempferi. Next base: position 10,123,702 of record BSBM01000264.1, read on the forward strand.
ACCGATTTCCAGCCATGTATGTATCCATGAGAAATTAATCGGCAAGATACCGGGATGTAAGTTCTCGGATCATGATCTCTTAGAGGGGAAGGACCCTAAAGAGACAAAATATCCTCAGTTCCATCCTGACCGATATATGTTCCGAAGGACTGATGAGAAAATAGGACAATCTATCATCGCCGCGCAGGACTCACTCGTGTTGTTGGTGCCATCCGGGTTGTTGAATCTCTTCCGAATACCACATTTTGATTGAAGTCCTGAGTGTACTGCGGTGGTACGCACTTTGTTGTCGTGCATGCACCAGGGATATATGTGGCTCGACCGTAGGATAGATATCCATATCAACCTCATCCACAAAATCACTCATCTCAGCAAGCGAGGTGATGATCCCGTAGCGGAGTTTGTGGGAAAGACGAAGGACAAAGAGATTTCCAAGCAAATGAAGGAAGCATGTAAATTAGTAAAGGGGAACCGGGGTTTTATCACAAATGGCATTGAAGACTCAGCTACATGGTTCACTGTCCAACTGCTAGCAGGTAAAATCCCGAGGAAGTGCAGACCGACGGAGGTGCCGGCCGCAGCAGTCCTCCTAGCTGCGAAGACCAAGGATGGAACACCATATAATAGAGAAAGTTATTTACTGAATGAGTTCTTGGACGATGTCTGCGAAACTCAGGAGACTAGTATCCCATTTCACTACACTTGGATGCTTGTACTAATTTATTTTATAGGCTGGAAGGATCCGTTGTACCAAAACAACCTCCCAGCAATGACAGGAGATTTCCAAGTGACAAAATATGCCAACATGTGGGAAAATGAGAGGCTTGAAAGACAATGCGTAAACAATGAACATATGCATACTTAATTTGGGAAGTTGTGTTGTGATACAGTGCACTCCGCGCATCTAAAAGGACCTGAAGACCAAGTATCTCCAAAGAGTAATATTCAAGGATGACTTGCACTATATCTATATTCAGCGAAGGGCCGAGAAGCAGAATCCACAATGGTTCCCAGAGAACTATCAGCATGATGCGCAGAAGATCGATCTTGTTATGGAAGATTGGCCACAAGAGTGTAAGGTCGATGAACCAGTGGAAATCCATACCACATCAGAGGAAAGCAAAGCTAAAGATCCACAAGATGAAGAGGAGATAGGAAAAGACGTGACACAAATAGGGGAAAAGAGAAAGGACCCTGGAGGTTCAGCAACAGAGAAAGGTCCCAGGAAGAAACACAAGGAAACCAAGACTCCGCCAGAGGTGAAGTTACATGACGATGATTACGACTGCATTTCACTGCGCGTCACCAAGCACTTAGAAGAGGGGCTATTGCTAAAAGATAGCAAAATCGAAGAGACTCACGCGCAGATAAACGAGAATCTTGCAAAGCTAAAGAGCATGGTTGCAAGGATAGAACAAGTCCAGAGGGACTTGGTGCGAGAATTTGATTCGGAAGGCAAGTCAGGTGAATCAAGTCAAAAGAAGAGAAGGCCACTTGCCTTGACAATGAAACCTTGTTTGGTCTGAATGGAGACGCTTAGTATCATCTTCGCAAATGATGATCTAGTCGAAGGTGCAAAAAGGTTAGAGCAATTGGATATCAATGTTGGTATGCTACCTATTGAGGGGTTGCACAATCTGCATCTACAGGTTGTAGAACAGATCAGAGATAGAGACATAGTCTCTTACAATCAAAACCAACATCTAGAAGAGAGCTATAAAGAGCTAACAGAGGCTTGTGCACAGAAAACAAGAGAACTTGCTCATGCGCACGAGAAGCGGGGAAGGCTGGAAGAGACTGTTGCTACAGTATGTGTGCAGATTCCAGATTGCGAAAGAGAAACCGGAGATCTAAGATACCATCCTTAATATGGAGATCGCCCATAAGGAAGAGGTTTCTAGCCTACAAACTCAGAATCCGCCTGATACACCGCCAAGTATGGCAGAAGCAAGAGTTGTAGAACTCAGGGCTTCAGCAGAGACCATCTCCATAGAAGTAGCGAAATGTTAAGAACTATTGGAGTAGGCCACTAGAGTATGGACTATGTTGCAGGAGGATCCTGAACTACAGAAGATTCAAGATGACCTACATCAACGACAGGCAGAGCTGGATTCTGTGAATTCCGCCATGAAAACCTTGAGACCTAGAGAGAAAATCCAAAAGTTTGCAGAAATAAAGGACTTGCAGAAAGAACTGAAAGTTCTAAGGGAGAAGGAAGATGACACCTCAACGAGGTTACAGCCAATACAGGAAGAGGTGCTCGCCCTCTCAGAAGAAATTGAAGAAAAGTTACAAGAAATCTGCACCACGGAGCAGACGGTAAAGGAACATGCTCAAGAAGACATCTCACAGGAGATGTTGGAAACTGTCAAGGACTTCGATCATGAAACAAAGGAAACAGTTGCGAAGCTAATCACAACTCTTCAAAACTTCACCATAAGATTGAGTCCCCCAGGGGACGCGAGGCCAAAGAAAAGTAGACCAGAGATGATCGACGAGTAAGTGTTAGGGGCTTGTTGGGCATGGCCCAAGTTGGCACGGTTTTTTGCAAAGCACAGTTGGAAATGCAAAGTCCAAGCATGGCACAGTTTTGTTGAAACATAGCTCTAGCGCAGTAGTTATTTTTGGCAACAGGTACAAATAAAGTGAGGTCCAACAATGACCTATTTTGGGTAAATAACTCCATAATTCCCAGGAGCAGGGTAAGGAGCGGTGTGGAATTGGAGGAAAGCGACCGATCACCTTAGTACAGGCAGAGTACTAAGAGAGCCAGGGCGACGAAGACTGTTAGAAGAAGAGTAGTAGATGGGAAGTGACGGAAGAATCTAATCGACGGAAAGGGACGTGCCAGTACGCAGTCAAAGTCGTGCAGTCAGAACTGCGGATGTCAGAAGCGGCGTCAAAGCCAGAAGCTGCGCAGAAAGGAGGCCGAAGTCAAGTGATATAGTTGTCGACTACGACAGGCCTGGTTATCGGGGTAACCGCGCCATTTTTGGGGGATTTTTGGGTACTATAGGAATTTTGGCCCATAGTGATTGTAAAGACGTGACCCTCAGACACGATCTATAAAAGGGGCAATTTTGTAAGGGAAGGGTTGGTCTCTCATGGTCTTTTTGGGGTTTTGATGAAAGACTAAGTATTGTAGAGAGAAAGAAGAGAGGAAAAGGCTCTGCAGCTGTGTGTGTAGAGACCTATTGTAGAGAGAAGATTCTGCAGCTGAGTGCACAGACTGGAACTCTTGAACCCTTCCCATTAATATAAACAACAGTTCCCGTGGACGTAGCTCCCATCCGGAGGGTGAACCACGCAAATACTTGTGTTGTGTGATTGAATCTGTGAGATTACTTATGTTTGTGTATGTTCGCTCTTTTATATGTATTTTCACATGTATGATGGATGAGAATAATATGTTAAGTATTGAACATATATAACTGAATGTGCAAGTAATTCTGAGTAGGTTGAATGCAGAAGTCATATGGATAAACACTAAGTCAGCTAAGTCTGTAAAGTGTGCGATTGTTTAGAAGCACAGTCTGGAGTTGCAATGTCATATTGTATTGTGGTCGTTGCGAAGTGCAAAGTCCCTGTGTGCGCTGTAGCATATGAAGTAAATGCGAAGTAGGTGTGACTTCGCGCAGCTCACCAATTTATTATCTACACATCACCTGGCTGTAGAAACATGCTTCTGCATCCCCCCCATAGCTTTGCCTCCGGTGAGACCTCATTTGCTCGTAGACTGTTTTTGAAAGGGCTAGTGAACAAGGGTTTTGTTGGACCACAACTGCACCGAACCTGGGTTAGTAAGAGAAAGTTAAAGAACAAAGAAGTAGCCCAACAAGATAGTTGTGAAAACTTGGCATAGTTTTGCTTCTTTGATAAGGCTTGGCCTGCTGGACTGTGTCATTTTTAGTTTCCCTTTTTATTTGATTGTATTTCAGTCTTTCGTTAATTTGTATTTTTCCATCTTAAGTTCTAGGCACCTAACCTTGAGGGGTTAAAGAGATTTGAACCCATGACCTTCTTGACTTGGGGGATATATCTCATCTTTGACTTACAACTGCTTGAGCTAACCGTCAGGGATGAAAATTTGAAGAACATGGGGGTGGGATTTGTTTCACTTATATATGCACACGTCACTATATCATTTAATATAATCTCTTTGGCTGCAAACACATGTTTGAACACTAGCTCAAGGTGCCCCATGGATCTCTAAACATCTCTTATGAGAATTGAACCTTTCTTATTGGTGAAACTCCTTACTCCTCAACAATGGATCCAACTCTCGTGGGCATTTTAAAATTGAAGCACATGGGGGTGGGATTTGATCCACTTATGTGATTTATTAATTTGTTATTTTTTTTGGAATGCAATTTGATCCACTTATGTGATTTATTAATTTGTTATTTTTTTTGGAAATAAACTATTTAGCTTTAGATTATCAATTGTATTTATAACCTTTGATATGTCATATTTTTTTGGAGATATCATTTAATTTCCATTTTTATCAACCTATTGTTTTATTGTCATTTATGTATGATATAGTTCCATGACCTCTAGCTCCAATTTTGTGTTTGGAGAAACGATATTGATCCCATTGTGTATCATGGTGGGATGCATGTATGGGAGTGAAAGTAGTCTCATTATAAATAGGAGGGAGGATGCCCATGATGAACCCTTTGTGTGCATAAACATTCAGAAATATGGACACTTTCTGAGCAGTGTGAGAGTTGCATGTTACAACGTTTATGCTGGAATGAAGGATGCAAAAGGAAGACTAACATCCATGGTCAAGGCTCGAACTCAATTACTCTACTGCAACAGCAAAGCAACAAAGCCTAGATCAAATCATTTTTGCATAAGCTCATACTTCCTCCGAATGAAAGAAAATCCTATATGCTTTACATTGTGTACGGGTCTCATTCTTGTGGTGTGTATATGATGATTTTTTATGTGGATTGAACACCTTCTCCACTACCTGTAGTTGAATGAGTGTGTTTTATATTGTTGCCTCCGTTGTGTGTAATTATTCTGGTTTTTTCTACTACGTGGGAGTCTCTGTGGTTTTCGGTCTTGGGTTTGTGTGGGAGGATTGTTTCCACTCGCAGCACCCACCACGGTGTTCAACATTCCCCTTTCCAGTTGATATGCAACGTCTCAGTGGTGAGCTTGATTGTTTTATCCAGGATTTCATGCCGTGTTTCACCTTTTGTCGATGACAGTTTGTCCATATTCCTTCATTATCTCCATGATGTGCATTGCGTCCCACCTTTGAATCTTTGTTGCTACAAAAACAGTGTTGTGGATTCTCTTCAATGGTCTCCTACTATTCTCCATTGCTCACCCTTGGTCTGCCACGGGTGACATGCATTTTTTTGTGGTGTTAATATTCACTTCATGTCACCCCTGACATTACCTTCTTTATCATTCTTTGCCATTGATCTCTCTACATGGCATGAAGATCTTGTGGTTTTACCCTTGGAAGATACGGTTTGTTGATTGTGTTCTACCAATGTGTGACACATATCATGCCTCCTCGTCTGTGTGTGCACCATGCTCTTTTCCACGACCATCCCCCTTTTTATGTCCCCGAAGGGGATCATATATGGATCGCTCTATCCCTATTAATTTGGGTCTACATTTTATAAATTTTTGTTGTGACTAAGTTTTTCTATAGTTTAAAATAGTGATCATATTGAATGGATTTTTAAATATGATTTTTTTTAAATTTTATTGGTTGCAGAACGCTGACGTTGTCCTCGTTTTTTGGTTCCCAGAAGGGGGCTACGGGCTAATGTCAAGTCCTCCAGTTCCTGCAGAGAGGATAAGCACACTCTCCAAATCACTCAATTCTTCGAGGTACTGTGAGAAAAAGATAGGCACACACTCCAAGGCACTCAATTCTTCGAGGTATTGTGCTCTGGATTGTCCGTTGGATTGCCATTTCTTCGTATAAGCAAACATTGTGCAGCCATCTTGCATTGACGAGACGAGGCTACTTTCCTTGAAGTAGCAGATTTCTATGGATTCCTCTCATGGTTGATCATCTAGTTAACACCATGGTGCTATTTAGCTCGAGCTCTATCCATTGACCTGCATTTCACCAGGTTCAGACACTGTTAACGTAATTAAGTTCGGTTCTAGGGTTATCAGGCAATTTTTTGGGGGTTGATCCACATAATTTTGTAACTTAAAATAGTTGTGATTTGGCTAGTTTTCGACATTGCTTTAAAATCATGTAGTTCTACTTAACTTACTCCGAACTTTGAAGTAGCAAGAATTGCGCTAGAAAAGATTTAATGCAGTTGCTATGAGGTATGAAAAATAAAGTTTTAAAGTTAAGCTTGTTCTTTTCCTAGCATATCTGCAATTTCAGCTTTCAATTACAGGTTTGTCATGATTGGTTTGGATTAACTTCATGCGAAGCCTCCTGGGATGAATTTACAGGATTAAGACTCCGTTTTCTCTCTGTAGTGGCATTGTCTTGATTTGCAGTTCGGGCTACCTGAAACTTCCATTGGAAAGATGGAAGTTAGATGTAATGTCAATTGGCTTTCTGGCCTATAGTTTGGCAGTGAGAGGCTGCAAATATCCATGAGAGCTCGTAAATTCTACGACGTCAGGCAGAATTTGGGGGCGTATTGGCTGCTCCTTCGACGCTGGCGGGCGAGGAAAATGTAACACTGGTGACTATGGTGGCTTGCTCGATTGTAAATGCTATGGACAACTTCCTGCAATGCTTGTTGAATATGCTCTGAATCTGTTGAACAGTGAAGACTTCTATGACATCTCTCTTGTTGATGGCTTCAATCTTCCTCTTTTCATAACTCCATCCAACCCTAACTGCGCAAGACATGCATGCAGTAGTAACATAAATGTCATGTGTCCTACAGAATTGAAAGTAACGGGTGGATGCAAGAGTGCTTGTGCTTCTTTCAATACCCCTCAATACCGTTGGATGGATGAGACTTATCTGCAGACCTATTTTGCTCCTACCGAAGGCTTTCTTTCTCTTAAGATTATTCGTAATAAGCAGACTGGGCAATCAGAGGGTTATGGTTTCCTGGAGTTTGTAAGCCATGCAGCATCAACCCAGATGGCTCTGCAAAATTACAGTGGTCTACAGATGCCCAACGCTGAAGAATTTTACATGCTAAATTGGACAACATTTGGCGTTGGAGAAAAACGTCCCAAGGATTATACTATATTCGTGGGAGATTTGGCATCTGATGTCACACACTACTTGTTGCAAGAGACCTTCAGAGTTATATACCCATCTGAAAAAAAGCCAAGGTTGTTGTTGATAAGACTACAGGGCGTTCAAAAGGATACGGATTTATAATGTTTGGGGATGGGAATGAACAAATTCAGGCTATGACAGAGATGAATGGAATGCTTTGTTCATGGAGACCTACGCAAATAGGTCCAGCCACAAGAAAAAAGACTTAGCAATCGTATCCTCAGTCTCAGCAATGGTAATTACAATTACTGGAAGTCTTTGGGTTTTTGTCCAATCAAAAGCAATTTTATATCTTACTCTAGGACTAATTTGTTTTGTAACTTTCTTAAACAGTCTTAAAATAATATTTTTTTAAGTTTTTTATTACGATTGAGGTGAGGCATTTAGTTATTAGTTCGTGGTAGGTTGGGCTAGGGGGTGTTCACATCCGCATGAGTCCCTTCAGGGGGCCGAACACAAAGCTAAGCAACTAATGGCCCATAACGCAGAAGAAATAAAAATACATGGTTTGCTGATAATTTATCCTACCACTTGCCGAAAGAATGGAAACCCGTTAAGAGCTGACGCTTATGGTTCATCGGTCACTAAGACCTTTTGATTATTGTGCCATTGTGACTGATAGATAATAGGAAGGAAGTTTACTTCTGGTTCAGTAAAACAACTACTGCGAAGTGAACAATTCTAACCACAATAATAAGAACTAAATTATTAACATATGTGCATTATTTCGAGCTAACATGAAAGGAATGTGATAAAAAAAAAATTCACAAGGAAAAGGCGATACTTGTATTAAAAGTATGGAAGTAATTACAGCCCGAAAGTGATCCACAGCAAATCAAACAGAGCCATAACTGAGACAAAAACCGTCTCCTAGACAACAAACCATAAGAAAAAAATAACCCGGGATATACCAATCCCCCAACAGTAGGACCAACCGATCAAGAAAAGTATAAAACAACAAGTATAGGCAGTCCAACCAGACTAAACTAATAACCAGAAACTACAAAAATAAAATAGAGAAAATAGTAGACTATACAACAAAAATAGTCCAGCAGCCTAGAAGAGGAGCTCGGGAACCTTCCAAAATTTCATAGAAAATCTTGCCATCCTCCGCAACAAGACCGCACCGAGAGAGAGAGTCAGCAATAGAGTTATGCTCCCAATATATATGAATAATAGAGGACCCAAGACAATGACTTAGGAGGGACAATGTCTGATCCATCCAAGCAGAGAGTGCCAAGGCATTAATGTCTGCATCGGAGTTCGCCCAATTCACAATGATCAGAGAATCTCCAGCAATCTGTTCCAGATCAATGTGAGCCTTTTCAGTGAAGAACAAGACGAGCCAAAGTTCCAAAAGATCCCATTTTGTATTGGTACCGATGCCCCATGTAGCCACAGCTTGATTTGATCTCCATTTTCTAGTTCAATGAAGGCACCCGCCCCACAAATACCAAGAGAAGGATGGGTAGCACCATCGAAGCGGGCACGATTTCCAGAGCAGAGGAGCTTAGAAGGTCTAGTATCACGAGCCACAATAGAAGAATCTCCAAGTGTAGATATGCCAAAATCTCTTGCCGTAGACGAAATGAATGTGATGATTATATTGTGAACAATGTACTTTAAAAGAAATATGAATATACTTTAAAATAAATATGAGAGTAAGAGTTACCGGATGCGGCCAACCAAGAGTGACATCTCAAGAGAGAGACCAAGGGAGTAGTGGTTAGCCCTAACTAGGTAAAAATAATCTTAAAGAGGGTTGGACTAGAGGTAACGGCATAGAAAGAACCAAGAAACTAACAAAGAGACCAATAAGCATGTTTGCTGTTCTTTCCATCCTTTGCTTTTGATCTCCTCTGCCATGAGTCCTCGATATTTGGTCGTTGTGTACCCGGGGCTCGTCTTGTTGGAAGATGGATTTTTTATGGTCAGCCATACTTCCAACATAAATATTTGGTACGGCGATCCATGCTCCCTTTAGGATCAGTTTGTTTTTATAAAGGATCCTTCCTTATATGCCATTGATGAAACATTTTTTACAACTGCCTGGGCACTGCATCTAAAATAAAATTATTGGAAGGCTAATTGCCATACCTGTTGGGTAAAGTTGTAGTAGAAATATAAATACCTATGGGATTCAACACTTGATTTGCACAATGCGCACCTGGATGGTGGATTTTTACCTTTATAACTGGATTTTCAGATTCTCAAAAAGGGTAAATATATATATAAAGTACAGTTCTATTTTTTCAAACTCTTTCCATGAAGGAGTTGGATAAATATATGAAGAATAATGCTTTAAATTTCATGATAACATTTGACAGGACAGTAATACATTCAATGCTTACCTTTAAATTGCATACAGTACAAACATTAAAATGTTTATATATCTCAGGACAGTCAGTCCAAATCCCGATTACTATTCCCAAGATATGATCATCGATACAACGCTGCATTGCCGTATATACACAAGGGCTTAGTAGCATTTAATACTGTCCAGCCACGGTTTAAAATATAAATGAATTTAAAATAGACTTAATATGTGGTCTGACAATTCTAATTGAAAAGTAGTCATGAAAACAAATATCATTTCATAGAATCGATGTGGAAAAGCGAATGTGTAAAATAAATCCTAGTCCCACTAATTCCCACTGAAAGTAGCCATCAAATCAATGACAGAATAGAATTGGCGTGTAAAATAGATAAATTCTCCCAGTGTCAAATAAAAGCTTGTATCCATCAAAATCGATGTCAGGTGTACTTCCAATTCTCCTTGAAAAGCATGTGAATTAGAGCCTTATGTGACATTTTCTCATTGAAAAGTAGCCATGAAATGAAATTCAGCCAATGCTTGACTTGGACAATCCACCTTATGATATTTTACACCCTCATGGAATGCTCCATTTTCTAATTCTATAGTTTTACACAATGCGACTAATGAATTAACATATAATTGTCATCGAACTCAATTCATGTGTACAAAAATCTATTTATAATTTTCAATCATATAAACTTAAGGCCCTCTATATATTTTCTCCAACTTTTGAGTACCTCTATATATATTTTTTCCAACTTTTGAGTTATTCACGAGTATTAGAGATATGTATATATCTCCAAAGGATACAATTCGTTATGTTTATGTTCAAATGATTTCCAAGGATAAAATTTGTGCTTTTCATTTTTTATAATGAGAATGATGGACAATAAATCTTTGTATAATAATGTCAATTGAATTTTAATTTTAATCTTTGGGGTGTGTGATTCAAACCATTTTTATTATTAATGAAATGATTATGTGCAACTCCCTTCTCATAGGGGATACATCAGTTATCCACTTCAAACGATGTGATGGTTTAAGTGACATCTAGCCTCCACATTCATGATTTCTCTATTAATCAAACATATGAGTTTTTGTATTTCTCTATTAATTAACATATGAGTTTCTCTAGAAGAGTTAAAGGTCCACCTTTATCTCGATGAGTGTTTTCGGGGGCCATTAAACCTCTTTTGAACCAGATAGGGTACACAATTCCTTACATCCACTTCATAAATTATAAAACAATTTTTCTTAATGTGAAGAAGTAGATGGGTCTTATTCATGCCCCATTCAAGCTATTTATTGGTGCCAAAGGAATTGATAAGAATCCCTTTGTTAGCTCTGTGCAGATAACTACGTAGGTAAAGACTCTCTCTCGGCGTGGCCTTGTTGCGGATGTGGGCAAATTTTTTTATGAGATCATGGAGGGTTCTCAAAATCCTTCTTGGGGATTTTGGAACATTTTTGTTGCCTAATTTTGCTCGGTATTTGTGCGGCTATTAGTTTTTGTTTGGTTGGTCTTGCCCGGTTTGTGTTTCCACTGTTTTCATCCTTGGCTTTCATTGTCCATTTTTTGGGGGATTGGTATATCCGTGTTTTACTTCTTGGTTTTGGGAGATTGTATTATCCCGTGGTTTATGGTCTCATGGCTTGGGTTTCTGTGGGTTGTTTATGGATGCTGTAGTGGTTCTTCTGGTGTATCTTGTGACTGGATGTCTCTTTTGGATCTTTCTGGTTGTATAACTTTTGTACTTTTAATATAAGTATCGTCTTTTTCATGTGAAAAAAAAACTACGTAGGTAAAGAAAGGAGGCAGAGTGGGATAATTTATGACATTCAAAAAAGAAGGCATATTAATTCGAGATGTAGGACTACTCGAGGCCAATGGTAAATAATAGTCATTAGCCAAATATAAAGTACAACTATGCTTAGATAAATATGCTAGATAAGTGTGTAACTAAGAATCAGTTGACAATTGTTGGTAAACAATAGACTAGGAATTGTATCAAAAAGCCATAATTCAAAACTAGCTAAGGGAGAATTCTTGTTCTATCAAATGCCCTGTACTGAGGGCAAACTTTTGCAACTACTAGAAGCCTTTGGGTCTTTGGATATTAACAGGTTTAGACAAGGCACCCTTAGCCAATCAAAAGCAGTTTTAGATCCTACTTCATGACCAATTTGTTTTGTAACTTTCTTATCTTGTCTCAAAACATTTATTTGAATGAAAATAAAGACTTTGAGATTTATATTTTTAGGTTAAGTGTATTGATATTAGAATGGTAACACATTATTTTTGTTATTTTCAAACTCATCAATGAATATTATTTTTTTATAATATTTTTCTATTTTTAAAATAGTAATTATTATTTTTATAATATTAAGAAATATTGTATTATAATTTGGTCAATTTTCTATATTCGCAAATCAAATTACGACAAAAGGATTTTAACCCACCCCTTCACCCCAATCATTCATAAATCTGCCAGGAACCATTCACCTGGTTCATCCAAGAGAGAGGTGGTTATATTTGAAGGAAGGTTAAGCCAAGGTGGAAATTACTCTGAAAACATTCCTTCGGTGGACTTCATTACCACTCATTGAGATTAATTGGAATGCCCCATTCATATTATATGATTTTAGAGGTAGGTTGTTAGCATTCTTAGGCTAGGTGTATTTTAATTTTATAGGATGAAGAGTACCTATTCCGAATCCGAGATGGAGAGTTGCACCTATGCTTGCAGAACACTTCAATTTATTGTTGCACCCTCCAACACCAATGCTCTGTAAAGACGTTGTTCTCTGAACCCCAACCCAGGCCTTCCTCTTCTGTGCTCCAATGTTGTTACTGCTGGAGAATGTAAAGGATCTAAATTTAGATTTAAACCATAATGGATTGGACTCGGTTGAGGAGTATTAGCCATCTCATCAAGCAATCAATCAATCACTAACCGGTGCCACCTGGCTGACTGGGATTCTTTGTAGTGGTTTTTATGCTTGTAATTAGCTTGTGTTTCCATGAGTGATTGATGGAGTGAATTGTGTCTGTAATTATTAGGATTTTAGTAGGAAATTTGTGAATTTACGGAGTGGGTATTTTTTCAGTAGAGATTGTGATTAGTGGGGAAGATTGTTGTTCTCAGTGGTGGAGAAATTGGTTGGTTGCAACAATAAGTAATTCACAAAAAAAAAAAATATTGATGAATGGTTGTAAATGGTTTTTATATTGATCTATGAGGGAGTGTGGTTTATCAGCAAAAAATAGTTGTAATGGTCGTTGAAATGAGTTTTAGGGCGGTTTTATCATTAGTTGGTGTTATCATTGATTTTGATTAGGCCAAGTGGTCACCTGAGAGATACGGTCACCTATGGTAAATGATAGAGATAATGGTTAGATGTCCACTCATTTTTTATATATGTAATTACACCTCAAATATTGCTCCTCACGACAGAAATACTTGGTATTTTTATATTATCTTTACGGCATACCCACTAGCAGTGGCATAGGCAGTGGCAATAGCGGTCTTCCTTGTTTATTCCTTATGATTTCCAAGTTCTGTTGTTATTTTAGTGTTTAGAAGTTTCGTCTTGAAATGGATCAAATGTGCCATCATTTTAGATTTGGGGGATCATAATCAACATCTTGATTTTGGCTTCTATTTTTTATTGATCTGCATATTTCAGGAGCACGGTAATGACCTAAACATTGCTCATCCATATCTTGATGCACTTACACTGAGGGCTTGGCTGTACTTCTGGTTTTCTATAAAAATATATTTCGGGATCACAATAATGACCTGAACATTTCCCATCCATATCTTGATGTGCACTTGAGCTGAGGGCTAAGTTGCGTTTCTGGTTTTGTTTAAAAAATATATTGTATGGTAGTAGACGTCCAATTTACGAATGTATTTTTTCTGGCATTTACGCTAGTTGCATGTTTGTGAGTATTTGTTGGTTATTAAAAAATATTGATGTTTCCTTTCAAAACAATGTTTTTTCCTAGACAGTTACAGTAAGTGTATTCTGGTATAATACCTTGGTCACCTTTCTTCTTTACATATAGTAGTTGTAGATTTTTATGGCTATCATACGATTTAATGCTCATCCAACTGATTGCTATTTTTGAAATTGGATTTTTCTTCTTGTTTACAGCTTAGTGGTATTCATTTTTTGGATTTTGCATTAAACTTTATAACGATAGTTTTTGTCTAGCACAAAAAAGTATCCATTCTACATACCCATCCCAAATCCATTTTAGGAATAAATTTATTCAGGGTATGTTTCTCATTGACTGCTATCTATACCCAGAGCTACAAATAGACCAGGTGGCAATGTTGGGGACATTGCCACCATGTGGCTCTTGTTAAATAGCTAATCATTGGGCATAACCTTTATATAATAAAATGGCACTTGGGGAAAGGAGGGTAGGTAAAGGTTAAATGAAAAGAATTACAAGACAAGGCTTGGGAAGGGGGTAATGTTTTTTTTCATGGATATAGGAAAGGGAAGGGGATAGGTGTAATAGGAAAAAATAAAAATGGACCCAAGGGGGAAATGTGAACATTAATGCAAAGGGAGGATTTGTTTTTTTTTTAAACACGGCTATAGGCGTTTCTTTTGGAAGGAGGTGCGGAGTGGGGATTTTTCAACTTTTTAGACATAGGTGCAACGATGACACCAATGATATGACGAGACCGAAAAATTAATAATTGGACACAATATTAGCAAATTTTAATCAAAGACACACCAGGCTCTCTCATGACAAAATTTATTTGAGTGTCGAATGAGTCAAACAAAGATAGACATTCCCAAATGAAATATGATTGCGACAAGCAAACAAATGCAGATGTAATGACACTGAAAATACTGCATGATGAAAAATATGACGAGAAATGGAACGACCTCAAAGCTTGACACAACTTCCCCATGACGACACTTACAATGACACTTCATGTGAAATGTGAGAAGGTCAAATGCCAATGTAGATGACCAAAGTGAGTATGGATGGGAAGAGCACATCGCTCTAGACAAGATGGTGTAGATAGAATGTCAAAGCGATGAAATTTAATATGTTCATATTAGTTAGCATGTTTTGACACTTCGGAATCATGGTGATGTTGGGAATCAACATAGTCGATGCATGAGGCTTGCACCATTTTTTTACTAAAATACCCAATGCAAAATTTCAAACAATGGGTCAATCTCACCAAGGAAAAGACACAACATTTTAAAGGTAAAAGGAATGCTTAGAAGAATCCCTTACCACTATCACTTTCAACATGCAAACAAACACTATTAGAGGAAATTTGGGTAAAAAATGGGCCTCCTAAGGAAAATAATAATAAAATAATAGTAGAGAGAGAGTAAAAAAACTACTTTTTTGGATCGTATTTTCAACTTATCTCCTTGTAGGTTTACTCAAATTTCAAGAGGGAGGACTCGTTGGATGCATAATTAAATTATGCATCCAACGAGTACCCATGTTGCATACTTTTAACAACATCCACACCATGAAAAATTGAAAATACATTAAAAAATGTGTTTCTAGTGAGAGAAAACACATTTTTTAATGTATTTTCAAATTTTCAGGGTGTGGATGTTGTTAAAAGTATGCAACATGGGTACTCGTTGGATGCATAATTTAATTATGCATCCAACGAGTCCTCCCGCTTGAAATGTGAGTAAACCTACAAGGAGATAAGTTGAAAATACGATCCAAAAAAATAGTTTTTATTTTTTCCCTCCAATTTTTTTAGGTGCTCCCTTTTTGAATTTTAAAGTATTTTGATTGGCTAATACATGATGACATAGAATTTGTATTATTTTTGGAAGGCCCAATTTAAATTGAAATTTCCTCTAATTGAAGTGAGCATATTAATTGTTCCCTTCAAAGGTAAGGCTTGTCTTCTTGTTACTATGTCTCTCTTGATCAAATCACATTGATGGAAGGGGTTGCCTCATGGAAGCCATGTATGCATGGAAATATTCCTATGAGGTTGAAATGTAAGTGTGAAATATCATTGTTTCCTCTACATAAACTCAAGTGTCTAGAGGACCTAGGGTTTTTAGCATGGGCTCTGATACTAGATGCAATGCATACATTTATAAAAACTACCTAAAAATTGATTACTCTTCTAATTCCACTACTAGAATCTACGATACGATAGAAAACATAACTATTTTCAGATAACTTATAAGAATGAGAGTATTCTAAAGGGAAGCGAGTCAAGGAAACATATATGGAATTGGAAACATGGAAATAATTAACTTACAAGAGGGTGTAGCAAGTCCAAACCAACAACAACAACAACAATGGGAAACAATGTGTGTGTGTGGGGGGATTCTCCACCCAACCAACCCCTGAATTAGAGGCCGAGATCCCTTGAGTTCTCAATCAGTAAAACTATGCCGGTCCAATTTTTTTCCCTAACACCTCTTTACCCCAATGGGTAAGTCCTCACAATGTCCTCCTCCCTTAGCCAAGTATGCAACAAACTAACTATCAAAAACATAAAACCACCAGCAACCCAAGGGAAGAGAAGAGCCCTTAATGAAGTCCCCCCCTTAAAAATATTGTTTCCTTATTATTAAAAATAAAGTTTATCTACATGGATGGAGATTGTTATCCATGCACTAACCCCCTTTAGCTTAGTAGATTTCATTTTAATATTAAACATGCGCCTTATTATTTATTTATTTATTAATATTAGATTATTATGCATATTTAGCCATGCACCTATAGTTATAACTTATTTAACTAGATGGGGCATTACATTGTAGGCTAGATCATCTCTAGCACAAGGGGGGATTCCCTAATAAAACTACAAATCCTTCCTTTTTAAATTTGTTAGTGAAATCAGATTTTTTAAATATGATATGTTTTTGTTTTTTTGTTTTAAATAAAAGAGTGAGAAGACAAGTAAATTGGGTGCCTTTCCCTTTGGTAAAATGGAGTCATAGCTTTACTTGTGAAGAGGTTTGAAATGCAAGGAACACATGAATAAGATATGTAGTACATCAACCTATCTAATTAAATAAAAATGTCAATTCATCAAATCTGGATTTATTCTAATCCAAGCCTCTTTGAAGAGAGTCCAAAAACGACTTGCTAAATCCCAAAATTTTGGTTTCTAAATTGTGAAATCGGGTTTCTAAAGCCCCAAAAGTGCCAAAGTCAGGTATGTATGAAATCCAATATTGGTACTTTTGGAACTCATTTTTTTCACTTTTTGAACCCGATTATGCACTTTTTAAACCAGGTTTTGTACTTTAGAAGGGTTATTTTAAACCAAGTTTTGCACTTTAGAAAGGTTATTTTTGGACTTACTTAATCTAATTTTGCACTTTTTTGAATCAGGTTTTGATCTTTTTTATTATAATTTTGCACTTATTGAATCAGAACTTGAACTTGTTATATTCAATATTTCAAACTTAATTTTAAATCGCATTTGAAATAGAACAAAATATATAAACATATGAAGACATTCCCAACCAAAAACTATTTTCAAACATACAAATCTATTATTAAAAAAAAAAAAATATATATTCTTTGACGAACTAGTTCCATACCTTTTATAATAGGCCTCACATCACTAACATTGTTGAGCTGTAGCAAGTAAGGGCACAATTGATCTATAAAAAATATGTCATTTTCATCATCACACGCATAGCGTTTAACAATAATAGTATTTATGTCATTGTTGAAGGGAGACGATAGGGAAAACGATACCCAAGTTTGTCGAATCAACAAAATGATTTGGATTGATCACCTGAGTTTTAGTTGCTTTTTTTTTATACCGAAGTTGTACGATACCGAAGTACATTTTGTTAATATTTGTATTTGTTTTTCATATTTAATTTAGTGTTTAGATTGTTTACCTTATTCACATGTGATAACAATAAATCAAATATTTATGAATTTCAATTAAAAGAGAAAATTGGCATTCTACATAATGAAATTACATCTTTACAAAAGTGAAGAAACACACAAGTATTTTTCATAATCCTAAATATACATATTTTCCACCTAAAATTCGACAATTCTTAAATTCTAAAACATTACTCGCAAATTCTAAGTTTTCTTCCCTAGACAAATGTACATATAATGATTGTTTTACTTTTGCTCATCAAGAGTTTGAATTTACAGTCTTGGAAGGAGAATCTATTTTGAATGCTTCCAATTCTTTAATTGAAGATTTTGTTGCGTCTTACTTTAAGAACATGCCCTTCCCTGGGTTTGATTCTAACAATTCAGTTTTGAATGAAAAAGAAGACTTAAGGAACTATGAAGAGGATTTCTCATCTATTTCCAATAATTTAAAAAGTTCTCTTTCTATAATTGATATTCATTATTCTTCATTTAAACAAATGATGGATCTCAATATGAAAACTTTTGAAGAAACTAATTGTCCTTCAGATTCCAAAGAACATATTGTTGATTCTATTTATTTTGAGAAATTTGAATATCTTCTATCTTCATCTTTTAATTCTGATTGTTATGAAGAACATGGGAATGATAAGTCTTTAGAGGCCGAGTTGGCTGAAATTGAGAATAAATTTCAAAATATTTATTCCAAATACACTTTTTCTAAAAATCAAATTTTAAATAAAAAATCATCACGATCAAATAATCTAAAGCTCAACAAACCTTGTGTACCTATATGTTTAAAGGACAAAAATGAACATCTGAATGATAATCAAGAAGATGAAACTTATGTTTATGATTCTAATTCACATGTTTCCTTTCAAATTAATAACGATGATAGTTTTCTAAAGGAAACATTATACTCTTATGCAGTTCTATATCATGATTTTGATGAGTTTCTTTTGAATCAAAATCTTAATAACTTCCAACCCTCTTTTTACGATCCAATTAACGTATAGAAGAATCATTTTTGAGCAATTTTCCATGCCTTTTTCATTTCTTTGTAAAGAAGAAGTTTAGTTTAATTTTTCCAATTTTTAGATTTCCATTGTCACAATTTTTATTACTAAGACATGAATTGTTTCATTTTACAGGTTTCGAGTTACTTCGATGGCTCCATCGGAAGTTCGAATTCACTTAGTTGTTGTTTGTTGTTTGAGTAGGATAGGTTATCTGTAGGTTTCTAAATTAGATTTTTGTTTGTTTATTTCACTTTTCTTTTGAATAATGCAATTATGCAACGATACATTGGCTTCAAGTACAAAGTGGTTGTCATCATAACACATTTAGGGAAGTTTATTTGTACTTCTTATTTCTTAGTTATTTATTTACTTTCTTTCATTCAAGCATTTCAAGTCATATTATTTAACCTTTCATTATTAAGACTTGTGTCATGTCCCCAAATTTTTCATTGGGTTACAATGGCCTAAACCCCTTGGCCATATTCATGATAGTTTGTCAAATTGATGCTAAGGGTCAAATAATTTCCAAGCATGATGTCCAAGTTAGTAATAATGTAAAATTAGATACAAATGGACAAGGTGGGTCACATTAAGAGAAAATTCCCAATTCAAAGTTTGTAATATTCCCATCCAAATGAACTATCATGGAGGAAAATTACTAGTTCCCTAGGTTGGGGGTGGAAGCATTAAAAGTTGGAATAAAGGAGCTACAAGACCCAAAACGACATTAGAATTACAAATTCACATTAAATGGGTCAATTACATAAAATAAAAAGAAAATAAGGTGGCATTGGATCATGAGGGCACATAAGAGGTTGTGGGACCCACAAGTGGCAAGATTCCCCACTACACTTGGCATCATTCTCTCACCAATTCGAGTTGAAGATGAAGGGTAACATACTTGGGGGATTTGAATAGGTATTATTCATGGAATGAATCATGTAATGTAGAAATGGAGTGGAATATTAACTCCCATGGAAGAGGAGGAGGCATCTTAGAAGAATTGTGACACTTGGAGCTATATTCCCTAACTCTATGACAACAATGATGAAGATTCTATGGCACTTATGAAAACTTTCAGACTTGATTGCTGACATATGACATATATGACATGTCAGGGCTAAAAATAGTCTCCAAGAGGGCACACAAGGGGAGTTATGACATCCAATATTCCATCATTCGAATTGATGTAAGAGGAGAGCTAGGAAGAGTTGGACAAGTGACATTCATGGGAATATATCCCTAATTCAAGTTGGGATGAGTCTCTTGGAGGGAATTAGAGCTAAGGAGGCCTTGGGAGGTTAATAAAAGACAAGAATAAAGAAGGATACTATTTTGATCATTTCTCGTTTTTCAAATTGGCGAGCATAGCTTGTCCATGCAAGTTGAATGTTTATTCTTCTTGACTTAGTACCAATTTCGAGGGTGCAAGATTCCCATCCTAATTGGAAATTGGAGAGGCCATTAAAAAATTTCATTTGGAGCTTCAATGAAGTCATTTGTTACAGGTTGAAGCTACAGGGCTGCTCATGACCATTTCTTCTTCAACTTGTTCTCACATCTCTCTCACTTTCCTCTTCATATTCTTTCTCTTGGAGGAAGGGCGCACATGGTGAGATGACGATCTCTTTGGGGAAGTAGAAGGGGCCCCATTTATTTGTAATGTAATTTATACACTCTGTATTTGATGCTCATATGAAACTCAGGTCGAATATCCAAGTGGAACTATGTGTAAATGCCAAACTATGTAAGAATGGTGCCATTTTCCCCATAGCTTTTGCATAGTGCACTTGTTGGTGCATATGGTTAGTGAAGGACTATTATTTCAATTTCATTGACATGTTAGCTACTATATATCTATGAAATAATCATATAATAAGATCCACATCTCGAAACACTATGTATTTCAAGTGATATTTACATTCAAGGAAGAGATTCGAGCCATTTTTTCCCATGGCATTTGCTTAGTGATTTTGGAATGGTATTGTACCTGTTTTATATAAGATTTTGCTGAGTTATTTATCATTTTATGAGCTTAATATGAAGTTACTTTGATGGCCCAAATTATGTGTGCATACCTATTAATTTTTACTATGGTTTATGAAGAAATTCGAGACTCCTTTCCCACCAATTTCACCTCAAAAACTAGACTCTAGAAGTTGTTGTTCATTAGGATGCCAATTCGACCCTAAAACCAAATATAATTCTGCACATATATTGTTACTAATGCTTATAACATATCCAAGTCTCATACCAAGAATTAGTGAAGGCCATACAGTGTTTGGAAGAGCATCTAATGGCATACCTAGGGGGGATCTCCACTTCTCAAATTAACTAGTCTTGTTCTGAAACTTCTTCCAATGCAATTTGCAGACCATGGATGGGTATATCAGTTGTTTGGATGTCTGATAGGTGTGTTAATATGTCTTATTCCCCATCAATACCTTCCTCCCCAACTTCGAAATCATTTGGAGGTGTTTGGAACCAGTTGTAAACAAAACCCTAGAGTCAAAACGAGGTGAATCGAAGGGCATTCCTTGGAAGGGACACTACAAATTGACCATGTGAAATGATTCGTATTAAGCAATAATTTTAAAGGAAGTGAAAATGAAAGAAACCTTATAAATCTTAAAAATATTTCTTAACATGATTCAACTTAATTTATGACAATTTCACTTTTCTTGAAATTAATATTACAACTATATACAACTAGTCCAAGATTTATTTTTAGAATTATTTCTTTTCCTTTTCAATAAATGCCTAATTTATTATAAATTTCATATATTGGAATTATGTTTATTTTAATCATGATTGGGAGATAAACTTTTTTTTTTTTTTTTTAAAAGGTGGTTCGCCGTTTGTTAGAGGGATTGGGAGATAAACTTACCTTATAATAATTAATTTATTTTATTTTTAGATTTTTTTTTTCTTTCCAAAAATTATGATTTTAATTTATTTATTAAAAGAGATGTCAATTCAATTTAGGCTCAATTTTAGTTAGGATTATATTCATAATGTTTGATTTTTGAATAAAGGCCCAATTTATTAGATAACATCTCATGCATTTTTATTTTTATTCATAACCTTTCTATCACAATTATTGTTTTAAGAAAAGACACATCTTAAACAAATTATAGGGATTAAAATTCAAAGTTGTAACTTTAATCCTTATTAGATTTCTTCTTTTTAATTTAAAATTGTGATATGTTATAATTCATTCAGTTTTATGAGATGTTCATTCATATAAGGTTCAGATTAATTTAGGTTGTAAGTACTTTTTTCTTTCATTTCAATTATATTTGTTTGTTTTTATTTTTCTTTAAAATTTGAGTGATTAAAGTAGATTTACTTGGTTTTGGGTTTGTGTTTTGGAATTTTTTATTTTTTTTGTTTTTAAAGAGTTGTGGTTTGTTGATCATATGATTTGGAAAGTTGAAATATTAATTATCGAACAATTGATTCAATCATTTTATCATTCTAAATTTTGAAACGTGTTATACTTATCAACCTCTCTTGATTTTAATTAATAGAGGATTGTTGATCTAAAGTTAAATGGTACTATGGAATAAGTTATTCATTCGAGCCTTCATCATTTTGAAGTCTCGTGCTTAAAGAAACCTTTACAAGGTGATTTTTAGGAAGAGACTAGCCCTTTTCCTGTTGTGGAACACTTTCCAAGTTTTACCTTCATACTTAAGCCTAGTTGCATTGATTAATTTTTCTTTTGACTATCACAAATTAATACGCAACGCTATATTTATATAGTTTCTGCAATTATGTTTTAATCGGTTCCTTGTTTTGGAACAAATGAGTGAGACTTACTTTATTATTATCTCAAAACCTATTAACGCCACCCCGCACTCTTAAGGAGTATAATTGATTCCCCATCCATTAAGTAATCTCGGATGAGACAAACACAATCATAGGATGACCCTTTCTATATATCAAACGACAACTTAAGGGTGAGTTGGGAGACAAGAGGTCTCATTACGAGCCGACTTGCTCATGATCATGAAATCTTATGGAACGACACTATCATTAGCTAGTCGCCAAGTCATGGTATCGGCTTTCATCCTTAAAACCAAAAGACAAGGGGTCTCATCGCAAGCTAGCCTGCTCATTTTCTATAAGTTTTTGTGAATGACACTGTCTCCATCTGATTACCAAGTCAAGACAATGACTTCTAGCTCATCCCTTAGGCAAAGTGAAGTAAGAAAGTTACGTGTGTATAAACTACACATCTTTATTTAGTGATGAGATAAAAGTAACCAATTGGGTTAAAAGGCAACCTTGTCAAGGCTATAGACGCCTACTAGAAGTAGTGGCCATGCCTGTGGTATTAGAGGTAAACCAAGATAGTATCTTCTAGTCATCATGAATTGTTCATTAAGGTGTGTTCCAATGACAAATGTATTTTGTTGGAAATCTAATCAAAATATTTGTCTTTGCATTTTTTAATGATTAGTTGTAAGGTTATATTTTAAAATCAATTGTAGCTGGTTAAATCCTTAAAAGGTTGACTTGTTAATGTGGTACCCATGTTTTTAGGGAAATCTCTCTCCTTGTCGAAAACCTTACTTTGTCTTCGTGTACATGTAATCCTTCCATTATTTAAGCAGAGATAACTGCTTCTCCCCAACATGTCGCCATTTGTTGGCACCTCAACAACCCCCCTTAAAAATTCTTACGATATTTTAGGGGCCCCCATTCAGAATTTTGTAAATACCATGCTTTCATTTGGCTATAATTTGTTTTGTGATTTTACGCTTTGGTTGGATGGCCTTTCCATCCTTAGTTTTTCTTTCTTTTGGATTCCTAGTTTCCATAAGATGGTGATTTGATGGTTTTGAACATCTATCTTGATTCGATCTTTTAGCTTCATAGTTGACTGCATAAATTCTTTTAGACTTATCAAAGATATTTTTATGTCGCATTCTTCCCACAAATAAAAAAACACAAAATTTTTACATAATGTTAATATTATAAATTATGTAAATAAATAAAATGAAATAAAAAATAATATTAAAGATTTTGTATATAATAAAGTTTGTTTTATTTTTTTTTAAAATAATATTTTGCTTTATTTATATAATTTGAATTGTATATAATATAATAAATATATTAAAACATAATGGGATAATAATATAATTAAAATTTATGTAATTATATTGTATATTATTTTATAAAAACATTTAAAAAGTACTTTTAATTTTTCCTTTGTAAATAGATTTATATTGTATATTAATACAATATACTGGGATTATTGATTTTTATTTTCTATTTCATTGATTTCAAGTGCCCAAAACAAAAGTCTTTTTCTTTTAAAATAATTTGTTTAAGAATGTGCTTGTGGGTTATAATGTTTTTATAAAGAAAAAAAGGGAAACGTGAATTTTAACGTGTTATATCATATTAATAATTTATTTTGGTTTTTGCAGGTAATTTGAATATAAATAATTTATTTTTGGTTTTTGTAGGTAATTTGAATATGAATATATGGCGATAAGGAACATTAATACGTGGAGATCATTATATGGAAATACGTTTTGAAATTGGAATGACATGAATTTAACGTATCAATTATGTTATGAACATAAAATAATCATAAATAATAAATGATAAATAATAATATATAATTAATTAAATAAAATTAAAGGATGTGACTTTTATGTTGAAAATACACAATGGTTATATAAATGCCAACATATTATAAATGTAATAGTTATCAATTCATATTCAATATTCATTTTTTTTTGATATGGAATTATTCTTTATTGGTTGACTTATTCAATTGGATAGTCTTCGAGTGTGTCTGGATACGATACACACCATTGGTATCATAGCAAAGTTGCAGTTGCCTAATTCAGCTAGTAGCCATCAACTTAGATTTTCTCTTCTCCTAGATCTTTGACTATATTAGGCTTCTAGCCATTTATCAAATCCCTATTGAAAGAAAAAAATTAACACTTGGTTTTATAAAAACTTTGGTTTTTATAAAGGAAGAAGAAATAAAGAAATTACTTGTGGGAAAAAAAGGAAAATAAAAAAATCATAAAAAGAGAAAAAGAGAAAAAGAAAAGGAAAAAAAAGAATAGAAAAAAACAACACATCGTTTTTATAAAACCACACGTGGTTTTATTTTTTAAATACTTGGTAGAAAAATCTACGTGCATGAAAGGTAAAAAAAAGCATAGAAGCATGTATAGTAATTTAATAATAATAATTACTATATTTATTAATAATATTATTATTAAACTTTTTGATGCAGGAGCATGAGTTCAATGGTGAATACACAAGTGACTTTGATGAGTCAAATGGAACTTTCTAGAAAAGATTGAGTCTCATTTGTAATTTGTTGTTTTTAAATACAAGTTAGTCTTGAATAAAGAAGGCTCGATCCTTCTATGTAATAGGATAAGATCAGTTAGAGTTGTTGAGTCTTTTTAGCAATGATATAGGAAACACAACCTGAGTCAGGGTTTTGTTAGACCTTCGATCCTATCTTTATGGATCTTAAAACTGTCTTTTAGTTATGTATTTAAAGGCAATTAGTGTTGAAAGCAGAGGGGGGGAGCTTGATTAGTTTAAGAGCTTGGAAGCTCGAACAGTTGGAGGGAATCGAAAGAAGAGGGCTCGAAATCAATCTATTCCTGGAGCAGACAGAGATAAAAGATTGTGACATCTTTTCTCTGTAAATTGGATTTTGCACACTTTGTATTCAAGTTCTAGAAATTTCAATGGAATAAATAATGGATTTAAGTATATATTAAGTTGAATTTGACTTGGATGAGTAAATTAAGATCGAATTTGTAAGCCTACGTGTAATGGTTGCAATCATACGCCGTTATTGGTATAAATTACCAGTCATTTTAAAGGCCCGGAAATTGCAAATTGATTTGGTTTCTTATTGTTTACTATATTGCAAATGAAATCGTCATATTGAATGAGGTTATGTGCATTGTGTCTCTATTTTGTTCTTTTAAATTCGAATGAGACTGAAATGTTGACCTGGGGAATCGTATAGCAGTCAAACTCCTGGTTCAGTGTGTTTAGCATTGGAATTTGGGAATTAGAAATATAAAATGTGTTCACAGAGGTCGTTACCCTATAGTTGTGAGGATACAGAGCATTTTGTATCAAACCACTACCAAATCGACAAAAGAAGTCTCAGGTCACGTCCAACAACTGCACTTACACAAAAAGAAACGTAACATTGCGTGAAAGATTGATTTTTGAAGAGTTTTCAGCCGTTATAAATTAATTTCAAACTCCTGAGATTGGACAGGTTGCATTTCGAATTCTTGAGGCGTGGTCTACTCTTCTATTAGCCTGTTGGCTCCATCAATTTTTGGTATCAGAGTGGTTTTTTTTTTTTCTTAAATTGGTTAAATCTGATAGATTATGAGTTTTCTCTTCTTGCATGGAAGGCATAATTGTTTTTACTCCTAATTTGCTAACAGAAACAGAACAAGTTTCTACTGACAAGAAGGTATACCAGAGGTGAATCATTGTGCCAGGAAATGGATGTCAAGGTTGGAAGAGGTCGTGGTAGGAGAGTTCAACCTATTGCTAATGCGGAGTTAAGAGAGGAGGTAAGGACTTTGAGAGCAAGGCTTCAATCCTTTGAAGCTTCTAGACATCGTGAGCACATAGGGGATACTAGTGATGATGAATTACCAGAAGAGGATAAAGAGGAGACAGTTGCAGAAACCCCAGTGGTAAGATTGTTGAAGTCAATATTTGTTGCAGGTTCAAGTTCAAAGGCTAAGGTACCCATTTACAATGGAAGTTTGGATCCAGAGGAGCTGAGGTGAAGGAGGACAAGCAAGTGAGATTTTTTGTCACGAAGTTGAGAGGGCATGCATCCTTATGGTGGGATGGTGTGCAAGAGGAAAGGGTCTTGAAGCACAAAGCCAAGATCAACACCTGGAGCAGAATGACTCCCAAGTTAAGAGGTAAATACCTTCCTAAAGATTACCAGTTGATTTTGTTTAGGAAAATGCAAAATCTTAAGCAAAAGATGATGAGTGTTAGGGAATTTACTAAGGAGTTCTATAAGGTGAATATTAGATCAGGTCACATAGAAGATACACCTGAGAGAGTTGTCAGGTACATAAATGGCTTAAGATTTGATATTTAGGACGAGTTGAGTCTAATGTCATTGAGGTCTGTTGAAAAATCATATTAGGTTTCTTTGAAGATTGAAGAGAAGTTGATGAGGAAACAAAGTCAAAGAACAAAGGTAAGAGACTTTGGAGGAAAAGAACAACAACAGAAGGGAGAAGCTAGCAGTTCAAATAAGCAAGTATATCCTGATAGATCCAATGATAACTGAGGAGGGAGACTTGCTTCAAGAGGAAGATGCATAGGTAGAGGTGGACAGGTAAGATGCTACACATGTGGTCAAATTGGTCATATGTCTTGGGATTGTCCAGAAAATGTGATGAAACAGAGAGGAGCACAAGTGATGTTATACCTCCATATTCCACAGTGTCGCATCCCCGCCACAAAAAGAGTTGACAACACTTCCCCTACTGCTTAAAACACCCAGAAGAGAAAAATGATGAGTGATCCTTGAAGGCAAACCTACACTGTCAAGAATTAACCTGGCTGAGACTTCATTTACCTTAACTACCGCGCCTTGCTCCACATTGGATGCGCGGTAGTCCGTACTACCGCGCTATGCTTTGTCCCTGCCACGCGGTACTACTGCGTTATGCTCTGCTCTTGAGGCACGGTACACCTTTTTTAGCCTTTTTTCCATGGCTTGTGGGATTTGGATTTTCGAGATATTTTTGAGGATTGGTGTCCCTGATCCGATCCTAACTCACTTTCTGTGATTAGTAGGCCTGATCCACTTAACTCTCCCAATATCCACCCTTCTCTCTTGATTGGTTAACCCTACCACACACTATAAGAGAGAGGCATTCCATGAGCAAAAGGGGAGGACTCTTGGAGATATCAAACTTATGATCTTGCATCTTTGTGGAGATAGCTAGAGGAGGAAGCACTTGGAGCTGGAAGTTGGCTTGGACATCAAGCAACCTTTGTAAGTAACTTCAAGTTGATAATAGAATAACTTGTCCTGTTTCCCAAATCACATGTGTTGATTTTGTTTCAATGATATGATTTGTATCTATTGCAGATTTAGATCCTAACTCATATTTCAAGTTGCTAGAAGATTGTATGTGCTTGTATCTTGGTTTCATTTTGACAGGTTCATTTGCGAGGACTTGGAGATTGGAGAAACCATAAAGACAAGCGATTGGATTGAAGGTCAGTTAGATCTCTTCTACTTCTCTTAGCATTTTAATCTTGAGATGTCTATTTAGATCTAGGAATTCAAGGTAGCATTTGTTTAGTTTTGTTCTTAGCTTAGAGTCAGTTGAAAGTCTACTTTAATCTAAGAGAATTCTGACTTATCCGTAGGGAAGAATTCTACCAACAAGAATGGCGACTCCGCTGGTTTGAACTCCATTTGATTGATTGAGTTTACTGTCATCCATTTTTTTGATTGTGATTTTTTCTTTCTCTTCAAACCAATATGGAATTTTGGTCTTTTTGACCTTCATTCACCCCTCCTCTCTGTATTTTTCCTCCCTGTGTGATCAGTGAGTCCTCTGGGTCTGAAACAACCCTGAAAATTTCATCTTCCTTTTCAAAAGTTGCTCTTTTCCACACTTTGCAACAGTACTGCACCCTCTGCATTGACCATAGCGCGGTAGTACCGCATATCCGGCATTAGTACAGGAGCGGTAGTATCATAGTACCGTGCTATAGTCTTCTTCTGACACGCGGTAGTGTATGCATACTGTCAATTTTCTCTCTCCTGCTTGGTTTCCTGAGTTATTTTTCATCTTTCTCTGCCTTAGTTGGTGTTTTCTGTTGCCTGTTATCATCCTCTTCATTATACAGTTTGTGTGGTGTGTTTATTTCTTTTTTGTGAGCTTGATTATTTTGTGAGTTAAGTGGCATTATTGGCACATTGGTCATCCCTTCAGTTTGATTGCATTGGCTTGATCTTCCCATCACAACCAGACCATTACTACTATTCTCTGTTACTGAATTGTGTAGCTTTCATAGTCACATTGTTTCCATTATTATCATTAAAATCCATATTGAAAGTCATCATTGGAAAACATTTGTGTTATTTTGATTAAAATGGTCTAGCAATATCATTGTGCATTAGGAAGTGAACCATTGACATTTGCCACATAAATTCTCAATTTTTGAAGCATCTTAGTTGTAAGATCAATGAATTGGAAAGAAGTGTTTATTTCAGTTTGGCTCTATTTACAAAAAGAAAACAAATTTTTTTTGTTTTGGTTTTTAATTGCTTGTGAAAAGTTTCATGCATTTATCATCGAAGAACTCTCTCTCTTCCATAGCTAGTTTTCATCGAATACAAGGCTTATTTCGATTCATTCTCACTTGCATGGTTTGGGTCGTCACAACACCACCCAGTTCATGTCCATTTACCCGATTGAGTAATACAACCACTAAAATTAATCTCCCTAACTAAAACAACATTAACCTCACTTGAGGAAATCAAAAGAATTTGGTAGTTAGGTAGGACACCGGGGATAGGAATCAAAATAATTCCCCCTTGTCATTTTCATCGGAGACATAGTTGTTGTCCTCTAGGGGACTAAAATCCTCTAGTATTTATTGACACGGTCACAACCAGTTTGTGGAGGGGCCTCCTGACTGTTTTTAACTTTCAGGGGTTAAACGGCCGCGAGATTGAGAACCGGACGGACTCTGTGGAATGCCGCACTCCACTTATCCCTAAGGCAACATCGATCATTGTCTTCCTCAGAAGGCAGAAGTGCCCAAAACCTTTTCCAACGTGTCATGAACGAGGTAGCTTAGTGACTATTCTACTAGGGCTCTTTTACCCAGGATCCCTTTCGGTAGAGGGATATCCTTCTTATATTGGTCTCTCACGTTGTATTATTCGACTTGGATTTCATCACCTTGCGAAGGATACAGCTTGTTGAGGTCTCCATCTCTTAGTTAGGAGTTTGCTTGTTATCTCATCTTTATAGAGGGTCATTTTTCTTTTTTAGTGACTGCTTGTTGGCATTCTGGCCATTATTTTTCTTAGCTCGCTTACTGAGACATCGGTCTCAGTATAGATTTTAGAGCTTGCTTTTTTGGCTTGCGATCCTTGCTTTTTCTATCTCCTCTTCTGCACACTTGGCTGCACTAGAGTTTTTGAGTTCTTTGTTACGAAACTGCTCCCGATTTTCATATTCCTGTCATCATGTCAGAACCACCACGGAGATCACGAAGAGTACAGGGCAGAAGCCCTCCACCACCACCACCGCCACAGACCTTCGGTCCACCTACATCACGCATTCCCGCTCCTCCTGGCCGCATTGCTGGTCGAGGGAACATTCCATCGCCGATACATACTACATCTTTAGTTCCATCTGTAACTGTTACTCACAGCACAGTCTCAGAATCTTTTGCAGCTTCTGCAACCACTAGCATATCTGAGATTCCCACTGTCACTTCACCCATTGTTATTCTAGATATATCTGCCACAGTGGACAACATTACAGTGGTTGAATCTAGTACAGCCCAAAATACTAGACCAGAGGTCATCCTCCTACCTGATGTCAACACCTCCCTTCCACCAGAAACTTTTCACGATGACACAGACGGATCTGTTGGCACCACCGAAGGGTCCGACCAGGATATACTTGGCTTGATTTCAGTCCCGGGCGGGTATGTCGAAATTATTGAAGATACTCGACTTCTTGACACACCTTTTGAACCTGATTATGACTTCATCACTTCCCAGGCGGAGCTTCCGCCTGTTATCACCACGCCACCCAACGTTCATCCGCAGGAAACTAGTTCTTCCAGCAACGTACCTCGTACTATATATCTCCCCAACCTCCCTCCGGGACATGAGATCATGGCCTCCATTCAGTCTAGTATGGTTAGTCTAGCAAATTCCCCGTTAGCATTGGCACAGTTTAAACGAGATACAGAGCAAATGCTCTCGACAGTCTCCAGATATCCCCCTGTTACTCGTCCTCCTGACTATCAGGATCCCAACATCCCGTCTAGCACAGAGTTTCATCACTCCTATGCAGACGGCTCCAGACCTTCAGACGTTACTATACCTAGGTTTCCGCCGGACCCTGAAAACCCTTTTCAGGACATGAACTCGGACCCAGTTTTCGATGGTCCTCCTATCATTGAACACGTTATGGATGACACCGACACCCCTGGGTTAAATTCCCCACATTTGTTGCCATCACCCATGTTTGGCGCACATTCAATGAGGGATAACCTAGTCTTTTCTCCGTCCTCGCCTGTTAGATATGGAAGACCCCCTCCACAAATCGGCACTTTTGGCGTCGTTGGCCAATCGACACTATCGTATTTGGCTAGCAGCGGAAGAACACCAAGTCATACTGCTGGATCTTCCATTTTGACCGGAGGATCACCTTCGGCCACTATTTACACTATCTCAGGAGGTGGAAAACCGACTGCAGTGGTCCCCAACTCCAACAACCAAACTCCTCCCGGTGGGCCATCAACCCAACCAGCTGGAGGTCAATCCTTTGTTGGGAACCCCGTTTCTAGTCAACAACCTCCTCCTATAGGGCCATCCAACCCATATGCTGGAGGACACCCCATTGGCTCCATCCAACAACCCTCCCAACCAGCAGCATCTGCTCAGTATGGTATGTACAACACACTTGGCAGCGGACAACCTTATACCGGTTTTCCAACTGGACCTCATCCTCAACATCCCCTGTCAGGTATGCTTCCTTCTTGGGAACCTCAAATCCCACAGAGTGGGGGTACTCACTATTTGGAAACTGGTACCCAGCTGGGGGGCAATCTCAGATTCCCCCCAACTTGAACTCCGGCTTCCCTTATCCTTCAGCTGCTACAACTCCATGGAACCCATCCCTTCAATTTCCACACGCTCCTCAAGGAGGAACCAACCTTCCATGGACACGATTGTCGCAGCCACCCCCCAACCCTGCTATGGGAAACCCTCCACTTACTCAATATAGTGGTAACGTTCCTGGAACACAACAACTCCAAGGAACTTTTTCCCAACCAGGAGCAACAACCATTCCTGGGTTTCAACAACCCCAGGGTACCATACCTACTATCCCCACTTAGCAGAACACCCACCAACTGGTTACTAACACTCAACCGGTTAACCAGATGGCTTACTACCCTCAGAACTTCTAGCAGTACCCCCCGGGAAACACATATGGGTATAACATGCAACAGTATGCTATGCAGGGCCCCCCGAGTTTCTCTGCACCACACGGTTATTACTCATACCCACAGACTAATCATCAAATTCCCTTTTTGGCCACGCTAGACTTACCTGATTTGTTGAGGCTCATTAACAATCCCATATGGCATGAACCTCACTGGCCACCCATTCCAGCCTAACTTCCATCGGACATTCCTAAGTTCGATCCTAAGCCTGGGGAAGACCCCAAGAACCACGTAATGACCTTCCATCTTTGGTGTTCATCCAACTCCTTGATGGATGATTCCATTCGACTACGGCTCTTCCAACGTACGCTTACCAACACGACAACAAAATGGTACATCGAGCTTCCACAACACTCTTTCCACGATTTCAACACCTTGGCTATGCAGTTTCTGACCCACTTCCAGCTCCCCATCCGGTATGAGACTGGAACAGAACTGTTACCTCACTGCGTCAAACCACTTCTACACACATTTTGGATCACATCCATGAGTGGCGCAGATGTCGTAGGCTAATCAAGGCACCCATTCCTGATCAGCTACTCGCTGATTGGTTCACGAAATCCTTTTTTCCTCCCATAGCCAGAGATATCGCTATGCGCGGGCCGGTTACAAAAGAACAAGCCATCTCAGCAGCTCAGTACATGGATTTGGTATACACCCAATCCGACACTTTACATGAACTTCTTCCCCATGCCGCCCGCGTTACCACTGATCCAACGAAACCTACCACTGAACCCCCCATTGACAGTATTGTCGGTTCAGTCGAGGCCCAACCTACTACCAACTCGACGAGACAACAAGCTTCTGCTTCCCCCGCTCTACCTCAGGCTGCTTCAAAAGCTACTACTTCTCCTGCCATTTCCTCCGAAGTGAACGCAGTTCAATCTACGTCACAACCATCTGGAGGAAAGAAGAAAAAGAATCTTGGTAAATCTAAGAAGAACCAGTAGGAGAACCCCAAGCCACAACCCACCCACAACGACCAGAAACCACGTCGAAAGGCTAAGTTTCCCTGCCTAATTTGTCAAGACGATCACTACACACGTGACTGTCCCTACAAGGATGAAGTCAACAAGTTCGTTAAAGGATCCTCTCACCCAGCAATGTTAACTGACCCTTTCCCTCAACAGCAACAACAGATGGTTTACCAAGAAACCCCACAAGTGGGCAACTCGACCAACCCAACTCGCGGAGAGACATCCACAAATCGCGAAATCCTGATGACGAGTAATTAGGAGATTCATATAACCACTCGTTCAAAGACATACGAAAACCCTCCAAGTTCAAACAAACAATCCGAGATAGCCAAAGGAAAATCTCCTGTTGAATATCTGATTCCTATCCCTCCCCCTACCGGCCATCTCCACATCGAGAGACCGCTTATGGACACAGTGCTTCGCCCACCCAAGGGCACCATACGAAAGGCGACATTTAATCCCAATGCGCGAGCTGCCCAAAATTACAACATTGTTGAGGATTTAGCTCAAGCACCTTGCGCCATGTCGACTCTCGAGGTTCTTCAACACTGCCCCACGCAGCGTAAAACCTTACTTTCAGCACTGGGGGCAATGGACCCATATACTTCAAACTCTATTTTGTTTAAATTGGAGCACGCCAAACCTTAGCTTTCTCACCAGTTAGCCTTCCAAGTTCATACAAAAATCCATGGAAATAGCATCCATCGCACTGTGTTAGATGAAGGTGCCTCCACGTCGATCATGTCTTTGAATTGCTGGAGAGCCTTAGGCTCACCCGAAGTCACGACTTCTCCCACTACTCTCAGGGCATTTGATGGACACGATTTTCAACCTTATGGACTCATTCCCTCAATTGGTGTTGAACTGGGGGGCAAAACAGTATCCGTACACAATGAAGTCGTAGATGCACCATTAGATTACAATCTTTTACTTGGTCGGAACTGGTTTTACGCCATGACCGCCATAGCATCTATAGTCTTCCGGATTGTGCAATTTCCTCATGAAGGGAAAATTGTCACCATTGATCAACTTGATTACTGTATCCCAGACTCTCATCCGAACTCTGCCAACACCGTCCCGTTATTGGATCAATCTCGGTACCGGTTCCAAGACACAGGTGTTGGTCTCATGAAGGATTCCTCCCTTATTGGAGTTTTTCCAGAGCTAGGGACCCATGTTCAACCAGTCAACATGATTTCATCAAATGTCACCCCTTCCAATGATTCATGGGTGATTCCGAGTCCCGCTTAGATTGAAGACTACGGAAACTCTATGCCTTTGAATAGAAACCTCGCAGCGTATGAAGCGATCCAATCAACCACCGATTGGGTCGACTCTTCTACCCATCACACCGTGGCACAACTCTCGTCTGATACTCACTCATACCCACCACTTATCGATCCTCTCAATTTGATTTTTCCCACTGACGAATCAATTATGGAGGTTATGTGTGGTGATGAGCCACCATGGGGAGATTTTCATCATCGATCTTCATTCCCCACCATTCAGATGCTTGAGCCCGATACAAAACCCAGTACTTCACTTGGGATGGCCCAAACCAAGTTTCCCACTTCCCTTGACGAAGTATTTTTCGAAGGAAACTTGGCTAACCTTATGGAAACCACTCCCATATACATTTTAGTGAAGCCTGGTATCGTGGAAAACATACATATTGGCAAAACATGTACTCCCCTCGAAATGGAATTCTACAGTGCCTACTTCAAAACCTTCCGTGATGTTTTTGCTTGGAGTTATGAAGAAATTCCAGGAATAGATCCCTCGATTGTGGTCCATGAAATTCCAACCTTCCCTGGTACCCGACCTGTTCGACAGAAACTTCGACCCGTCCATCCTCGTAAGGTAGCCGCTATTAAAGCAGAAGTTGAAAAAATTTTGCGTGCTGGTTTTATCTATCCTGTCCCATTGACAGAATGGGTATCTAACATCGTCTCCGTAGCCAAGAAACAGGGAACGATCAGAGTCTGTGTCGATTACCGCGACTTGAACAAAGATTGTCCAAAGGACAACTACCCAACTCCGTTCATCGACCAGATCATCGATAACTGTGCCGGGAGTGTCATCTTTTCATTTATGGATGGCTTTTCTGGCTATAATCAGATCGATATACTCCCAGCCGACTAGCACAAAATAGCCTTTATCTTCCCTTGGGGGATTTTCGCATATCGAAAGTTACCTTTTGGCCTTAAAAACACCGGGGCAACTTTCCAATGGGCGATTTCATACGCATTTCACGACATCAAAGATATTGTAGAACCATATCTTGATGATCTTCCCGCTCACTCTCAGACCCGGGATGACCATCCTGATCACTTAAGTGCCATTTTCGAAAGGTTCCGTCGCTACAATATACGTTTGAATCCGCATAAGTGCGTCTTTTGCGTAGAAGCCGGAAAACTTTTTGGATTCATAATATCCAAAAGCGGGATACACTTAGATCCTGCAAAGTATGAAGCTATCTTAGCCCTGCCTTCCCCCACAAACATTCCAGAACTTCAAAGTTTGCAAGGGCATGCAAACTTGCTACGCCGTTTCATCTGTAATCTTTCTGAGATAACAAAAGGCTATATGAGGCTTCTCAAGAAGAACATTCCCTTTATCTGGGACGATGAAGCCCAATGCTCCTTTGATAATATAAAGGCAGCCTTAACCAAATACCCTGTGATCCAACCCCCCGATTACACATGGGATTACATTCTCTATCTCGCAACTTCGAATTCCACCATCGGTATGGTGCTAGTCCAAGAAGACCACAACGGCATACAACATGTGGTATACTATCTTAGTAAGAGTCTTCTCGACTTTGAAACTCGTTATTCACATGTTGAAAAACTGGCTCTGGCAACAGTTTTTGCTGTCCAGAGATTCCATCATTACATTCTACTCCGTCGGACCACTGTTATAGCTGATTTCAATCCAATGTATTATATCCTCATGCGTCAAGTGCTTGGGGGAAAATATTCTCGTTGGATCGTCATCCTTCAAGAGTTTGACTTGGAATTTCCAAAGCCAATTCCAAGAAGTCTTTGGTCTTTGCTGAGTTGATTTGTAACTTACCCCGTGCTACCGAGCAATCCGAGCCCATCGATTCTCTTCTTGATGAATCATTGTTCCTCATTAGCACGTCTGATCCGTGGTACGGGGATATTTTATTATATCTCCAAACCCAATGCTTCCGCCCCGACTTCACTCGCGATGAACGTCGACGCATCCGACATCACACCAAATACTACCTCATAGTCAATGATACTCTTTATCGATGTGGTGTCGACATCGTTCTTCGACGCTGTTTGACCCTAGATGAGGCGGAACGCGTTCTTAATGACTGCCACGCTGGAGCATGTGGTGGTCATCTCTCTGGGATGGCTATGGCCCAGAAAATACTGCGAGCAGGATATTTCTGGCCCTCAATTTTCAAAGACTGCATTGAAACGGTCAAGAAATGTCCACCATATCGCACCTTGCTCCACTCCATCCTGTTATTGCCGTCGGCCCTTTTTCCAAATGGGGCATAGATTTCATGCACTGTAAGCCCACTTCAGCCGGGGGGCATAGCTATGTCATAGTAGCTGTCGACTATTTCACAAAATGGGCTGAAGCAATGCCTACTTACGCTGAGGATGGCAAAACAGCAGTACAATTCATATTCAATCACATTATAGCTAGAGTTGGTGTCCCACAATCCATTGTGACCGATCACGGCTCCCACTTCAGGAACCATATGATAGAGGAACTAAGTGCCAAATTGGGTTTTCGCCATGAAAACTCAACCCCATACTACCCACAAGCCAATGGCCAAGTTGAAGCCATTAACAAAGTCCTGAAATGAATGATTCAGCGTATTGTGGGTACTCAGAAATTCAGCTGGCACTCAGCTCTATTTTTAGCACTATGGGCATACCGAACCTCAGTAAAAAGTGCTACTAGGTTTACGCCATTCCAACTGGTGTATGGCCTAGAAGCCATTTTACCGATTGAACGTGAAATTCCATCACTTAAGATAGCCATAGAGCTACTCCCACACACCACTTCTGAAGAAGAACGGTTTCTATACCTAGCCAAGTTAGATGAAACCCGCCGCGATGCTGCCTTAGCCAACGAAGCTCATAAAAAATGCGTCAAAGCTCAGTATGACAAATCCGTTCAACCTCGGATTTTCAATGAAGGCGACCTCGTACTCACATATGATCAAATGCACGATAAACTCGGAAAAAGGAAAACTAGAATCTATGTGGTATGGCCCCTTTTTTGTAAAACGTGTCTTGGAGAAAGGAGCCTATGAACTCGTCGATTGTGATGGCACACCATTGGCATGGCCCCGCAATGGGCTATACCTCAAATGCTTCTACGCGTAAGGTTTCCCTATGCGGGTTACTTTTTGTACATAATGTACTTAGTTTATTTTTACTCATCTTTTTTGGTGTGCGCACGGACCTTATCTATCCATTCTTACTTTGAATCGTGATTTTATGCGCAGATATCTTCCTACTTCGGATTCGCCGACGGTGCAAGCCAGCATACCCGGAATCTCGCTTCCGTAGCATGAGTAGTCTATTCTCCCACTGGCGAGTTGAAATCTTCAGGAGCCAATTGTTTGGGTCCTGCAACCAACAATATCGCAGAGTACCATGCAGTCATCGGTCTCTTGACGAAGATTGCTTCACTCGGAATTGACTCCCTATCAGTCTTGTTAGACTCCCAACTCGTGGTTTCTCATTTGAATCGTGTTTACACAGTTCGTGATCCTATCCTTCTTCATTTATTTTGGAGGGTACGCCTCTTGGAACGATCTTTTAATTTCATTTCATATCAACACGTACCAAGGGAATTCAATTGTATAGCTGATTCATTAGCTAATTACATTTTGGATTGGCATATTGCCCATACATAAAAACACATCAAAAAGATAAATGCATAAGTCATTGTAAATAAATAGATTATAAAATAGGTCCATATCATTGTATATAAAAGTGTTTTTCCAAATACATAAAGTTTGTGTTTTAAAGACAAAATTTGGGACCAAATCCCATACAAAAATTTGGCTCTCAAATCCTACATATCGTATACATGCCGCAAAAAGATAAAAACTGCCATCTAAGGAGATCTAGGAGATCTATCATGTCCCTGGTCAGATTCCTCACGCTGTTGGTGATAACACACTACAGCTCGAGCCACCCTACGAAGGAGTCGGCCAATACGCCTAAGCACACCTACAGTATGCCGCTAAAGATGCAAAGGGATGTTGTCCACCCTCATAGTAGGAATACCGTGGGTTAAACCCTGCAAATTCCTCTCTATTTCTTGGACCCCTCCCGCTTCATCTTCATCTTCTTCTTCATCAGGGGCAGCTTGGCGATCGACACCACCTCGACGTAATGGCGAGTACCCTGCCGGTCTCTGTGGTCTACGATCCGCGACATGCACACGTACATACATTAAAGTCTTTTACACATTCTAAAAAGCAATAAAAATCATATATTCAAAAAAAAGAAAAATATATCCATGAAGGTCATACCTGAGTTGTCCCAATCCTCATTGTAATGTCCCCATTTTGACCCCCTTTGTATTAAATCGTAAATGATGTAAATATTGTAATTTGATCATGGTGAGGAGCTCAAGGCCAAGGCCCCACCATTGATTTAGCATTTTATGTATCGGCAATTAAAAATAGATGCCTATGGTTCTTGTGCGAGATGGACACAATGTAAATAAGACATCATGTAAATACAAATTTTAATGGAAAAACCCCAACTAGCTATGCAATGCAACAAAGAGATGGGGCATGATTCTACAAGGAAAAGGGAGGGAAATTATTCAAACCCTTGAGCCAATGGTGTCAGCCCATGTGTCAATGAGAAAACCCATGAACTCTCAACTACCCACTTTGGGTTATGGACCCAATCATTTACTTCTTCCAAGAGTTGGTTGAGGCAGTTAATGCCTTGGGAATGAAGAGGTATGGCAGCCAAATTCGTGCATGGGCAAGCCATCAACCTGGAAAATCATGTTTTGTCTCCTTGGGAAAGAAAACACCCACGAAATGGTGCCCAAAGCCATTCTAAACAGTTAGTCTTTCATCACTCACGCAGTTGGAGTTAGCTGGGTCTTTTCCCTACATGTTTTTCATCCAAATCCTGCATTTTTTCCATGCCTGGGGGTCGTTTTTGCATTGTACAACAGTTGGGAGAGGAAGGCCACGAATTGGGACTGTGAGGGAGGTCGTTTTTGCCCCGAATTGTCCAAGGACATTTTTCTGAAAACGGATTTGGCTTCCCAGGGTTGTTTCCCCATCTTCCAATTTCATTTTTTTGTGTTCCCACGTTTTTCTGAGATAGTTGAAACCCCATCTCATGCATCCCACTGTGGAAAACATTTTTCTCATGCCCAACAATTGTGGTTTTGTTGTTAAGTACATCCCGTTTTGATTTGAACCTGTGAGAAAGAAACTTGGACTGGTAGGGGACAGAATTGGCTTGATAAACCTAGTGGAGGGAGTAACCTCTCAAAAATATCAAGAGGGCTGGCTACTTTTCTATGCACACCCTGAGAGCACTAGAAAGGAAGGTATGGCTTGAGGGACTGTGTGGCAGTGAAGAGAATACTTCCTTGTGTTGGGTGTGTAGGCATTGTGAGTGCCAAGCTGAATAGATCTGGGAGGGGTACCCATAGCTCTATGGTTGAGCTCACTAGCTTAGCAATTCTTCCTTCCCATTTCCTAGCAGCCTGATAAACCCAATTGCAGATTGGCTTGGCTCATCTTGGTGTATGCTTGGCTATGTGTGAGTCTGCTATTCCCTGGTTCCTTGTAGTAATCATGCCTAGCTCGAGGGTGGCGGTTGTATCAAGAGGTTGATAAGCACAACTGGCCTATGGTTGGGTGGAACGTTGCAGCTGCATAGCCAGTTGCTTGGGACTACCTTATTGAGATAAGTATTCTCTTGTGTAAATTTGCAATTATCATTTGATGAATATTGGAATGAATGATGGATGTGCTACTGAATTTAATTCCGCTGTGTTTCCTTATAATTTTACTTTTCCATATGAATTTTTTTTACTGTGTGAATGCTTGGTTAAAAGTTTATGGGGCTAGATGCCCAGATTTAGCATCACGGTCCTCCCTATCATGATGGTATGATAGGAGGGGACATTACATTTTGGTATCAGAGCTGCTGGTTGCAGCATTGGACCTCTATGGGCCAAATCCAATCATCACTGAAAGAAGGGAAGATTTTAAATTTTCCTAAGAGTTTTTGAAAATTTTTGGTTTAAGTCTGTTTCGGGAAGTTGCCCCGAAACTACGGAAACATTCCGCAAGTCGTCCCGAAACTGCGGAAATTTTCCGCGAGTTGTTCCGCAATACAGAAAATTTTTCTAAGTGTCGGCGTCGAAAGGAAATTTTTCGGAAGGAATTCTCTTCCGAAATTGTGGAAGGAATTCTCTTCCGAAATTTCGGAAGGATTCTGCGAATCGTTCCGCAACGCGGAAGAGTTCGGCGATTCGTTCCGAAGTTGCGGAAGACTTCAACGAATCGTTCTGCAACTGCGGAAGACTTCGGTGAATCATTCCGCAACTATGGAAGACTTCGCCGAATCGTTCTGCAATTGCGGAAGGCTTCCATGAACCTCTCTGAAATTTTGGAAGCGTTCGGCAAACCGCCCTGCAACAGAGGCAGGCCGCAAACCGCCCTGACATTGCGGGAGCCTTCACTGAATGGCTCCGCAACTGCGGGAGCCTTCACCGAATGGCCCCGCAATTGAGGGAGCCTTCGCCGAATGGACCTACAATTGCGGGAGCGTTCTGTGAACCACCCATTGTGGCAGGATTCAGCGAACCTCCCGTTGCGGCAGGATTCAGCGAACCGCCGTTGCGGCCCCTTGACCCCCTTTTCTTTTCTCCCCCCATATGTCATTGTTTGTGATTTGACAAATTGTCAACGTAATATTTTCCCACGTGCATGAAGTAATTTGTGAATGCCGAGAATATAATGCAGCTAACAATTGTGTTGATGAACACATTTCAGAGAATCACAGTTAGAACAGGGTAGCACTCTAGATAATACAGTCAGAGAGTTTTGAATCTTGATTGGGCCAAGAAAATCAACATGGAGGATGCACAGGATCCCTATGAGCTTGAGACAGATGC
Source organism: Larix kaempferi (assembly GCA_027924585.1). NCBI lineage: Eukaryota > Viridiplantae > Streptophyta > Pinopsida > Pinales > Pinaceae > Larix > Larix kaempferi. The sequence continues at coordinate 10,164,548 of BSBM01000264.1, forward strand.
CACGGGGGAGAATATACATGTTGAAAATGCTGAAACAGAATCTAATGGGAGAAGAAATCAAGAGACTCCTCCAAGTATTGCAGCAACCATGAGAAGCCTAAGGGTGGAGTTGCAAAGCTGTAGGGAAGACAATGAAATGATGATTAAAGCTCAGGAAGAAAAAAATCAGCTGAATGTAGCCATGCTTAGAGTTTGAAAGACATCCAAAGGAAAATAAACTCTGGGCATCAGATATCAAATCTAGAAAGGGGTGGGAGTAGCTCTAGAAGAAATTCCCGCAAGAGGGCCAGCAGCCCAAGAAGAGTTTCTACAGACAAAACATATACTCCAGAAACCTCTTCTAATGAATCATTTGACCCTGAAGAATCCATTGAGGGATCAAACTCTTCATCTCACATGAGTAAGAGAAGAAGCACTACAAAAACAATTCACATGGGGAATTTAAGAAGGCAAAACCTCCTACATTTGATGGAGAAATAAAGTCCGGTCAAGAAGCTGAAGCTTGGCTTCTTGAGATGAGAAAGTATTTCCAAGTCCAAGACTACTCGGGAAATATGAAGGCAAGGGTAGCCATCTTCAACTTGAATGGAAGAGCATCTATATGGTGGGAACACACCAGGCAAGTGAAGAAGATCAATGAAAGGAAGATTGTGTGGAAGCAGTTCAAGAAATACTTCAAGCAGAAGTACCTCTCTGATAGGTACTATGATGATAAGATCAAAGAGTTCCATGAGCTGAGATTGGGACAATTAACCATGGAAGAATATTCCAACAAGTTCTTGGAGCTGCTGAGGTATGTCAAGTACATTCGAGATGATAAGGTCAAAATTCAGCGTTTCCTAAGTGGACTGCCCCAGTCATATAAAAACAGAATTGAGTTCGATGAACCACGAACTCCAGAGGAGGCCATAAGAAAGGCCAAGTATTGCTTTGATCAAAACAGAAGCAAACCAGAATTCCATAAGGCATGGAAAGATAGGAAAAACGAAAAGTTTGATCAAAGGAAGAAGGGGTTCAAGCCTCCTCAATTCCGGAATCAACAAAGGCAGCCATCACAAGTTGTGACTAAGCCAACTAGGATGATGGGAGACAAGCCAAGAGATCCAAGGGAGCCAAGAGAACCACTTCAATGTTGGGGTTGTGGAGGAGACCACATGCTTAGGAATTGTCCACATCGGAATGGGGATGCAAATCAAGTTCACAACATCCAGGGAGCTGGAACTATGGGTCAAGTGGTGAGAACAATCCCTAGAATCTATGCAGCACTAGAAGACTGCCAGGCAGATCATCAGTCAACTGTGGTTGAAGTTGAAGGTAAGATTGCTAAGCAATCTATTTCTATTTTGATTGATCCTGGATATACTCACAGTTATGTCACTCCTAGAATTGTTGAGATTTGTGCTTTCAAGAAATTAAAGCATAGTGAATCATGGTTAGTTCAACTAGCCACTGGAACCAAGAGAAAAGTTAGTGAAATAGTAGAGAAATTTCCATTAGAGATGGATGGGCTATTCACTTATGCAGATATGAATATTTTGCCACTTGGTTCCTATGATATTCTCATTGGAATGGATTGGTTAGAAGCACACAGGGTTAAACTTGACTTCTACAATAAGAAATTTGAATGCATGGACGAAGAGGGAAACCTGAGGGTTGTAAAAGGAATTCCAAAGGTGACTTCTGTTAGACAGGTTTCAGCCATGCAGTTGAAGAAGTTTTGTAGAAAGGGATGTCAACTGTATGCAGCCCACGTTTTAGAGGCAGTAGAGAGTGAAACTCTTAAATTGGAGGACTATCATGTATTGCAAGAATTTAGGGATGTTTTTCCTGATGAGATCCCAGGACTTCCTCCAAAGAGAGACATTGAATTTACAATTGAACTTGTGCCAGGAGCGGCACTAGTGTCTAAAACACCCTATAGGATGAGTACACCGGAATTGTTAGAATTGAAGATGCAATTACAAGAGTTGATGGAAAAGAAATATATTAGGCCAAGTGTGTCCCCGTGGAGAGCACCTGTTCTATTTGTGAAAAAGAAAGATGGAACACTCAGGTTATGTATTGACTACAGGCAGTTGAACAAAGTCACTGTGAAGAACAAATACCCATTGCCCCGAATTGATGACCTATTTGACCAAATGAGAGGAGCAAAGGTATTTTCAAAGATTGACTTGAGGTCTGGTTACCATCAGGTAAGAATCAAAGAAGAAGATATTCATAAGACAACTTTTAGAACAAGGTATGGACACTATGAGTTTGTAGTGGTACCATTCGGTCTCACAAATGCACCAGCTACATTCATGTGTCTCATGAATAATGTTTTTAGCAAGTATTTGGACAAGTTTGTTCTTGTATTCCTAGATGACATTCTTATCTATTCTAAGAATGAAGAAGAGCATGAAGAACATTTGAGAATGACAATGCAATTACTAAGGGAGCATAAGCTGTATGCAGAGTTGAGCAAATGTGACTTTTATAAAGATAGAATTCATTATTTGGGTCACATCATCTCCAATGAAGGAATATTGGTAGACCCTGAGAAGATTGAAACCATTATGAATTGGCCAAATCCAAGGAATGTGATTGATGTGAGATCTTTTATGGGCCTTGCTGGTTACTACAGGAGGTTTATCGAAGGATTCTCCAAGGTTGCAAACCCGATCACTTCTTTGCAAAAGAAGGGGATAAAGTTTGAATGGTCACCAAGATGTGAGGAAAGTTTTCAACGGTTGAAGAATCTTCTTACAAGTGCACCAATTTTGAAAATTGCAGACCCAGAAAAAGACTTTGTGGTGTGTACCGATGCATGCAATCAAGGACTTGGAGGAGTTCTTATGCAAGATAACCACGTGATATGCTATGAGTCAAGAAAGTTGAAGGAGCATGAGAAGAACTATGCTACTCATGATATAGAACTTGCAGCCATAGTACATGCTTTAAAGATGTGGAGGCATTACTTAATGGGAAGAAAATTTGAGTTAAGGACAGACCATTGTGGTCTGAAATACTTGTTCGATCAACTAACTTTAAATGTTAGGCAAGCTAGATGGTTGGAATTTTTGTGTGAATTTGATTTTGAGATCAAACACATAAAAGGGAAAGAAAACAAGGTGGCTGATGCACTCAGCAGGAAGGTACATGAAATGTATGTGGCAGTTCTTAGTACTTGCCAGCCATATTTGAAGCAACAGATTGTTAACCATATGGTTGAGGATGAAGTGTATGAGCAGATAAAGGGCAAATTGTAGCAGCAAAACCTTGAAAAGAAGTATGAGGGCTATCATTTGGAAGAAGGAGGACTTCTTACTTATAAGAATAGAGTCTATATTCCAAATGCGACAGATTTGAGGAGAATGGTTATGGATGAGATCCATAAAGTTCCATACTCTGGTCACCCAAGATATCAGAAAACAATTGCTACAGCAAGAAAATATTATTTCTGGCCAGGCATGAAGAAGGATGTCGCTGAATACATTTCTAAGTGCATGGAATGTCAGTAGGTGAAGAGTGAACACCAACATCCAACAGGTTTATTGCTCCCAGTACCAATTCCAGAATGGAAATGGGAAGTAATATCCATGGATTTTATTACAGGATTGCCAATGACTAAGAGACAACATGATTCCATCATGGTTGTGGTGGACAAGTTAACAAAGGCAGCACATTTCATACCGGTTAAATCCACACATAAAGCCGATGCCATTGCAAATATTTTCATGAAGGAAATTTTCAGATTACATGGGTTTCCTAAGGCAATAATTTCTGACAGGGATACCAAGTTCACTTCCAATTTTTGGAAAGGTCTCTTTGCAGATTTGGGTACACAACTAAGCTTTAGTACCGCATACCATCCTCAAACAGATGGGCAAACCGAAAGAGTAAATCGGGTGCTTGAAGACATGCTCCGCATGTATGTAATGGGCAAACCATCCAAGTGGGAGGATTATCTACACCTGGTGGAATTTGCATATAACAATGGGCAACAAGCATCATTGGGATGAGGCCTTATGAGGCTTTGTACGGCAGAAGGTGTAGGACACCAGTGACTTGGGACAATCCAGTGAACAGAATTGTACTTGGTCCAAAATTGCTTAAGGAAATGGAGCAAGAAGTTGCCAAGATCAGACAGAATTTAAAAGTAGCCCACGATAGACAGAAAAGCTATGCAGATAAACATAGAGTGCATAGGGAATTCAATGTTGGGGATCATGTATATCTTAGAGTGAGATCAAGGGAGAGTTCCTTGAAGCTTGGGAGCTGTGCCAAGCTATCACTTAGATATTGTGGGCCATTTGAAGTGCTCGAAAGAATAGGACCAGTTGCATATAGACTTGCATTGCCTGCTAGCACTAAAGCTCATAATGTTTTTCATGTCTCTTTGCTTAAGAAATATGTACATGATCCTAACCATGTGATCAATTGGGATGTGATCCAGGTGGAACCCGAGGGAGAATTCCAAACCGATCCGTTGTGCATCCTAGACAAGAAAGTAACATTGCTCCGGAACCGAGCCATCGGACAGGTAAAGGTGCAATGGAAGCACTACGGTCCCGATGAGGCTACATGGGAGCTGGAGGATGCCATGAGGGTGGCATATCCATTTTTGTTCAATTTTGATGAGCATTGAGGACAGTGCTAATGTAAGGGGAGGGGAATGTAATGTCCCCATTTTGACCCCCTTTGTATTAAATCGTAAATGATGTAAATATTGTAATTTGATCATGGTGAGGAGCTCAAGGCCAAGGCCCCACCATTGATTTAGCATTTTATGTATCGGCAATTAAAAATAGATGCCTATGGTTCTTGTGCGAGATGGGCACAATGTAAATAAGACATCATGTAAATACAAATTTTAATGGAAAAACCCCAACTAGCTATGCAATGCAAAAACTACAAGGAAAAGGGAGGGAAATTATTCAAACCCTTGAGCCAATGGTGTCAGCCCATGTGTCAATGAGAAAAACCATGAACTCTCAACTACCCACTTTGGGTTGTCGACCCAATCATTTAATTCTTCCAAGAGTTGGTTGAGGCAGTTAATGCCTTGGGAATGAAGAGGTATGGCAACCAAATTCGCGCATGGGCAAGCCATCAACCTGGAAAATCGTGTTTTGTCTCCTTGGGCAAGAAAACACCCACGAAATGGTGCCCAAAGCCATTTTGAACAGTTAGTCTTTCATCACTCACGCAGTTGGAGTTAGCTGGGTCTTTTCCCTACTCGTTTTTCATCCAAATCCTGCATTTTTTCCATGCCTGGGGGTTGTTTTTGCATTGTACAACAATTGGGAGAGGAAGGCCACGAATTGGGACTGTGAGGGAGGTCGTTTTTGCCCCGAATTGTCCAAGGACGTTTTTCTAAAAACGGATTTGGCTTCCCAGGGTTGTTCCCCATCTTCCAATTTCGTTTTCGTGTGTTCCCACGTTTTTTCTGAGATAGTTGAAACCCCATCTCATGCATCCCATTGTGGAAAACGTTTTTCTCATGCCCAACAATTGTGGTTTTGTTGTTAAGTGCATCCTGTTTTGATTTGAACCTGTGAGCAAGAAACTTGGACTGGTAGGGGACAGAATTGGCTTGATAAACCTAGTGGAGGGAGTAACCTCTCAAAAAGATCAAGAGGGATGGCTACTTTTCTATGCACACCCTGAGAGCACTAGAAAGGAAGGTATGGCTTGAGAGACTATGTGGCAGTGAAGAGAATACTTCCTTGTGTTGGGTGTGTAGGCATTGTGAGTTCCAAGCTGAATAGATCTGGGAGGGGTACCCATAGCTCTGTGGTTGAGCTCACTAGCTTAGCAATTATTCCTTCCCATTTCCTAGCAGCCTGATAAATCCAATTGCAGATTGGCTTGGCTCATCTTGGTGTATGCTTGGCTATGTGTGAGTCTGCTGTTCCCTGGTTCCTTGTAGTAATCATGCCCAGCTCGAGGGTGGCGGTTGTATCAAGAGGTTGATAAGCACAACTGGCCTATGGTTGGGTGGAACGTTGTAGCTGCATAGCCAGTTGCTTGGGACTACCTTATTGAGATAAGTATTCTCTTGTGTAAATTTGCAATTATCATTTGATGAATATTGGAATGAATGATGGATGTGCTACTGAATTTAATTCCGCTGTGTTTCCTTATAATTTTACTTTTCCATATGAATTTTTTTTACTGTGTGAATGCTTGGTTAAAATTTTATGGGGCTAGATGCCCAGATTTAGCATCACGGTCCTCCCTATCATGCTGGTATGATAGGAGGGGACATTACACTCATCTTCTGGCAGTGCCAAGTCTATATCCTCGCGGAAGTCCACCCCTGCATAAGGGTAGTCATCAATCATCACTATCTGTTCCTCGAGCCATGAGAAGAAATCCTCACCAAAATCCAAATGCTGAGGTCCCCCAAGGCATCCTGCATAATCACTCCATCGAGCCATCCATGGCTTGGTAGGTGGACGGGGGGGCATGGCTATCTGTGGGCGCAACAATTGCACCCTCCCCAAAAAGAAGGTGACTAGGATGCTCCCATAACCAAATTGGGAATTCTCTCCAACCCTACACTTGTTCACTTTCTCTTTGAGATTGGTCAACACCGCATCACACCAGTTGAATACCGTTCCCGCCATACAATCCACTGCGAGATTCATCTGTGTACGGGACGCCTGATGGGGATTCGTACTCCCTGCTGCACGTGTGATGGTGAACAACATGGTTTTTACAGGAATTTTTATAATGTCTTTTATGACCACCTTGCCACTTTTCTTCCCTGAACCCTGATGGCAGTAACGAGCAATCAAAGCATCTGTGCTCGCCTTCAAGACTGAGTATCCGGTAAAATTCACCCGGGATCCTCTTTTTGAGAGGCCTGTAAGAAAATAAATGTCCTCAAGTTGAACTTCAAGGATGTGTTCTCCGACTCGGAAATCCTGAATATCGGGGTCCCACATTTGAATAATGTGAGTAAGAAGCTTTACCTGCTTGCGAATACCCTTGGTCTTGAATAATTTTAACAAACCACATTCCCGCAGTGCAGTCACAGTCCTTTGGTCATTTTCAGCCTCCAAATCATCCGCTTCATGTTCTCTTTCTTTCCAATGAACCATTTTGCTCCAAACAAGTTTCAAACACCTGCAAAAGGTCATGGGAAACATTCAGTAATTATTTAACAACTTTGTCTCAGTTAAAAATCTAAGAAAAAATGATTTTTTCATCTTAATTTTCGCTCCTATCGCGCCTGGGTAAAATTGGACTACGCGGTACTGCACAGTACCGCGCCTTTATTTAACTTCACAGCGCGGTACTGTTACACAGTACCGCGCTTCCCGATATTGCCCCCACGCGGTACTGTGAAGGGCAATTTTTGCCCAATAGGGCTTGCCCAAAAAATCATTTTTCCCTACTGAAAACAAGTTATTCCTACATAAAATGAAAGAGAAGCTTAAAAGCTCTTACCTGGCGCAGACGGCTGTTGAAATGGTGCCCCGAATATCCAGATATGAACTCTTGAAGTTTTGCTCCTCAAATGGGTAAAATCTCCTCTTTTGGTAAATGCACAAGTGAAATGGTAACTTTCTATTTTTACCCATCCTTTATATAACTTTTTCACTCATTTTTTACTCATTATTTTATCTAGTTAAAATAAAACTCATTTCACATTACTAATATCTGGTTTTATGAGCACTTATTGACAGGACCTCCTTTAAAGACAATATATTCACACTGGGGTTTATTCATCGATTGACCTTCATTTTGAGCCTACTTTATCTTTTTCGTGCTCTGGATTAAAACTTGAAAAAGATTCCAAGCGCTTTTACACCCATCTCGTGCTTGTCAAACTCAAGTAAATGGTGTCGAGTTTGGTCAGCTTTACTCATGCTCGTTAAATGATGAGGAAAGTATTATCCTGGTTGCATTTTATTCTCTTTTCGGACCAGAATAATTAAAAATTACGAAAAAGACCATTGGAGTCCATAGTTAAGCTCTTTTCAGACTCCCTAAAAATGAAAAGATTGCCAAGTGATCTTGACTCTTTCACACTTGTAAAAGTATTTGAAAGGTCGTCTATTCGGTGATAGGTTACCCCTTTTTCGGCCCGTCTAGACTATTTACGAGAAAGGTATACCTCGGTCAATTTTGGCTGGGAGAGTTCTCTCAGGAATTGTTTTACACTTTTTTGGGATCGAGGGACTAAATTTATGAAAAAGTACACTTTGGAGCCTCCTTTAAGTTTTTCAGGCTCTCTAAATGTGAAAAACTACCGAGTTTTCCTTCCTTGGAGTCGTTAAAATTTAACATCGAAGGACCCACTTTGGGACGAACCCCTCCTTTCTCAGGTTCGTAAAACATGTGAGATTGGACTCATCTATGAGATGAGCTATACCGAGAATCTGTTATCCTCTTCAAGCTCGAAAAACAACAAAGAGGTACTCGTCTATCATGTCGGGGGAATATGGGGAACAAGTCAAGTTTGTTTTGGCAGCTTGTTAATCGTTACCTTTGAACATGGCATGCGTCTGTCTCTTGTCTATTTTGGGTGTCGTCACTGAGTTATGGTCATCATCATGAGTCGTCTCACTGGCCACGAGCCTAATCATTCGGTGTCTATCCTCTGCTATCAATAACCCCTGCTGCCAAGTCCTGTTACATGCTGTTATATGTTCAAAAGGTTGCATTGTTCAGAGTCGTTCATTTTGTCAGGCCTCCACTGTGTCAGTACATACTCCATTGTTTCATCATCTTATACTATCATTCGCTCCGATTTCGTGTCGATGATGTGGGAATCATTATGGCCCACCTTCGACGAGTCTATTCCCGTCGACGCCAAATCACTATCCGGGAATTGGACTTAGGAATCAACCATTGGTACCTTGGTACCTGCATGCCTCAATGGCGGGTTTCCTCGTGTTTGACAGTAGGTTTACATCACTGACCTCTAATCGAACAATCTCTCGAATGCTTGGCATCAACTCATCTATTCGCATTTCGTTTAGATGTACTTCAGATACCTTGGGGATCATCGTCATCATTGGTGATTTCCCTCGCATTTGTTAACAGTTCACGTCATTGACCGGTAATCAAATGGTTTCTACCATGTTCGACTTCAACACTTTGTAATAACATGGCTAGATTCGTATCATTTGCGATCGGGTAGAAGACCTTGGGCGCACCTTTGTATCTTGATTACGTCCAGGTTGCGTTGGAGATATCCTTTGTATTGTCTCACAGATCCACTTTTTGTATTGGTCATGGCTAGCCATGATCTGTCCACAGTCTATATCATCTCACTACTCATGGATCTGCAATGTATTGGTCAGCAGCCATGCTTTGAGTCAATTGTTTTCGAGCATGGGGATGCCCGCCTCGGTGGTATATCTAACATCTTGTTTCTGTTTCATCTCCTTGTTGCTCTCCTCGATGCTATCTCTGCATGGTATTTGTAAAGTCTTTCCCTTCTGACCTCACACTTTAGGGGGCATCTGTTATACCTCCATATTCCACAGTGTCGCATCCCCGCCACAAAAAGAGTTGACGACACTTCTCCTACTGCTTAAAACACCCAGAAGAGAAAAATGATGAGTGATCCTTGAAGGCAAACCTACCCTGTCAAGAATTAACCTGGTTGAGACTTCATTTACCTTAACTACCGCGCCTTGCTCCACATTGGATGCGTGGTAGTCTGTACTACCGCGCTATGCTCTGTCCTTGCCACGCGGTACTACCGCGTTATGCTCTGCTCTAGAGGCGCGGTACACCTTTTTTAGTCTTTTTGCCATGGCTTGTGGGATTTGGATTTTCGAGATATTTTTGAGGATTGGTGTCCCTGATCCGATCCTAACTCACTTTCTGTGATTAGTAGGCCTGATCCACTTAACTCTCCCAAGATCCACCCTTCTCTCTTGATTGGTTAACCCTACCACACACTATAAGAGAGAGGCATTCCATGAGCAAAAGGGGAGGACTCTTGGAGATATCAAACTTATGGTCTTGCAGCTTTGTGGAGATAGCTAGAGGAGGAAGCAATTGGAGCTGGAAGTTGGCTTGGACATCAAGCAACCTTTGTAAGTAAATTCAAGTTGATAATAGAATAACTTGTCCTGTTTCCCAAATCACATGTGTTGATTTTGTTTCAATGATATGATTTGTATCTATTGCAGATTTAGATCCTAACTCATATTTCAAGTTGCTAGAAGATTGTATGTGCTTGTATCTTATTTTCATTTTGACAGGTTCATTCGCGAGGACTTGGAGATTGGAGCAACCATAAAGACAAGCGATTGGATTGAAGGTCAGTTAGATCTCTTCTACTTCTCTTAGCATTTTAATCTTGAGATGTCTGTTTAGATCTAGGAATTCAAGGTAGCATTTGTTTAGTTTTGTTCTTAGCTTAGAGTCAGTTGAAAGTCTACTTTAATCTAAGAGAATTCTGAATTATCCGTAGGGAAGAATTCTACCAACAAGTGGTACAAGCTAAAGTTGAATCTCCAAAGGAAGCAAAGGTGGTGGAAAATTTACCAGAAGAAGGAGAAACCTTGATAATGAGGAAAGTGTTATTGAAGGAAGATGAGGATGCTAGTGAGTCAGTACAAAGGAGGATTTTGTTCAAGACAGCTTGTAAAGAAAGAGGTAAGTGCTGGAAATTAATTATTGATAGTGGAAGTATTGATAATTTAGTGTCTACAGAGATGGTAGATAAGCTTAATTTGAAGAGGACAATACATCCAAACCCATATAAGGTTTCATGGCTGCAAAAAGGACATCGATTGTTGGTTGATGGGCAATGTCAAGTTGAATTCCAGATTGGTAATTATCAGGATAAGGTAATGTGTGATGTTATTCATATGGATGCTTGTCATGTTTTGTTAGGTAGACCTTGGCAATATGATAGAAATGCAATGCATGAGGGGAAAAGACATGTTTATTCTTTTGAAGTGAATGGAAAAAGGAACAGCCTTCATCCATTAAAAGGTAAGAAGGAGGATGTTAGAAATTAGTTTCTAATGTCGGATGAGAAGGAGTTCTTGAAGGATTCAAGAATGACAAATATAGAGGTAAATGTAACTTCACAAGCAATTTTATTGAATGAATTCGAGATTATGATGACCAATAATATGTGCATTGACTGGTTGATGGAGGTTAAAGATCAACAGGGTCTATCAAATGCACGAGGTTATGCAATGATGGAGGAAGCACATCAGAATGTACTCATGAAGGAAGGTAAAGGGAGTATGCTTAGAGAAATTTCAAAGGAGAGTGACGTGATGGAGGATTGTGAAACATAAGCAAGAAAGGAGGAGAATGGCCAGAGAATTCATTTAAGGAATTCTTGGTTGTCATAAATTTTTATGACATTGTGTTTTGTGTTTGCTTTCGTGACAGGAAACATGGTCTGCCTAATTGCAGGTCAAATGAAGGATGAACATAAGTTTTTTCACGTCCCCTCCCGCGGACCCAATTCGAGGAAGGGAACATGATACCAATTCCTGGTGTTTTACATAAACTCAGCCACATTCCTTAGATTCAAACGAATTAGAACAAATGTGTGCATATGCAATTCAACAAACATGCACTGTGGAAATAAAACGTCATCCACACACATTTCATGCTCATCCAACATATCAAAATAATCATCCAATTAAAACATTGCAGAATTAAATACACATAAGAATATACTCATCTTCATTGTGCAATTTTCCCAAGCAACTAGCTATGTCGCTGCAACGTTCCACCCAACCATAAGTCTCTGCTCAACCTGTATTCTTTCAGCACTCAGAGACCACCCCCGAGATGGGCATGATTTCTACAAGGAAAAGGGGACATTCAAGCTCATACACAGCCAAATAATCATTTCATCTAAGCCAAGCCAGTCCACAACTGGGTTTATTAGGCTAGATCTGAACCCTCTTCATTTCTGGATGCTTGCACTCAACCTCAAGCCAAATCAATAAATACCCATAACCCATACTGCAACATACTCTTACACACAACAAAATCAAAAGCTGGGCATGGATACACATTTCCAACAATGGGATTTACAAACAGAATGGCCATGGGTTTTCCCCAAATCGTGGGCACACAAAAATGGACTGTGGAGAGGGGAATTCGACCACAGGGAGAAAAACCGATTTCTCCCACAGGTTATGAGCATTTAAAAAGGCCCAAACGCCCCCCATGAAACCCCAATTCGAGCTCCCTTCTTCCCAACAGTTCCACAACACCAAAAACGCCCTCTTCCCAGCTAAAAACAAGGAAACACAGGAAAAACGTGGAGGGAAAACACCCAGGCAGCTCCAAAAACGTGAGAGATGCAAAACTGGTTGATGGTTAATGGCTTGGGTAGCAATTCATGGCTCTTTTCTTTCCCAAGAAACAAAACACGATTTTCCATGAAGGGTGGCTTTCCCATACTTGAATTTGGACTGCCATGCCTCCCATTCCCCAAGGCATTAACTACCTCAACCAACTCTTGGGAGAAAGGAATGATTGGGTACAAAAGTCAACATGGGTAGTTGAGAGTTTTATGGGTTCTCTCACTGACACTTGGCTTGACTTGATTGGTTCAAGGATTTGAATATTTCCCTCCCAATTCCTTGTAAAATCATGCCCCCATGTCTTGTTGCATTGCATAGCTAGTTGTGGGTATTTTATTAAAATGCATATTTACATGATATTCACAATTCCATTGTGCCTGGCTAGCATGTAAATCATATGCATCAATAAATCGATGGCGGGCCTTGGCCTTGAGCTCCTCACCATGATTATATAACAATATTACATCATTTACAATTTTAATGCAATGGGGTCAAAATAGGGACATTACAAGTGTGTTGGCTGCTTTCTGGACAGACCCAGGTTTTCAGGATGCGCAACAACAAACACCCCTTTGGCGTACTGGCTCTTTTGGCAACGAGCTGCGTAGCAGCCCGAAGTCTCACCTGAAGTGGCTATGGGGGGCTAAGGAATCAGGTTTCCTTAACCTGGGTGGTGTGGAGTCTACAGTCTTCTCTCTTCTCTTCTTGGAGGTAACCCCTAAACAGAGCGTCTTACTCTTTCACAGGTATCCCAGCGTTATAGCGCTGGAACTCACTCTTCTCAGCCGAGCTGCGCGGTAGCTCAGCACCTGCGCACAAGTCTTTTACTCGCTACCTCCGATACACTATGTATCATCTCTGCCCTTGCACCATAGCACAGTACCACACTCCTCTAGTGCTGCGGCGACAGTGTTCTTATAGACTCCTTCGACAATGCACAAGTACAACTTCTAAGGGAGCTTTAAGGATTTACTTTACATAATCATTCATAAAGATAGCGAAACATTCATAGCAATATAGACAGTAAAGCAAAGAAATGCAATCACATAAAGCACCACCACAACAATAAGAATTATGTGGTTCACTTCCAGGAGGTGAGCTACGTCCACGGGAACTGGGTTTTATATTATCTTGAGATGGGGACAACACAATTCCGCTGCGCACACAACTGCAGCCTTAGATCTTTCTGGGAAACTCCACGCACACAGTTGGGATCCCTTCTCTTAGATCTATTCTCTTTGTGTACAGATATTACCATGACAAAGACATATAATTACATTCCCCTCTCAGTCCTCTTGCGACTGGTCGATACATACACTGGCCCTTACGCCAAGCGGTATTCCTACGAGATCGCGGCCTTCTTACATGCATAAAATGATCGCTAACAGCTTAAAGGATACAACAATACAAATGAATCAGACATCAACTTAGACTGTCCATGTAACTTAGTAACTATCTAACCCCTTTCCCTTTTCAATTACACATATATATAGGTGGCCCTGAGGGTCGCACATTTACAAAACTGTGGGCCTTTCCCAACAATCATCCCCAAAAACCCTAACCGCGGACACGGCTAGGTGTACTGTAGGAACCTCCTGCAGTCACGTTGCAGCTTCCTGTAGACTCCGCGATTTTTGGCACAGATCGCGGGTATGGGAACCGCTTCATCATTCTTTGCTCCTTGTCCTTTTCCTTCAATGCTTCGGCCCGTTGCTCTTCCTTGGTCCGAGCAACCATAACTCCTGTACTTTGCCTTAATGAGGGTAGCTAAGCCCTCTATTCCGTTGCTTCATTTACTGTGGTGGTTGATCTTTCTACTCAGCCACCTTATTTACTCTTTCCTTTGACTTGTGCGTGCGAGCTCCGCGATTTTCAGCCCGCAATCTGCGGTGAGCTCGTCCATCTGGCGCCGTACCGCGCACTGTTCATTTCTGCCCAAAAATGGTGCTTTTCCTCAAAATTAGCACTTTTCCTTCAAAACTTAGTGCTTTTTCCCCAAACTTGGAAGCTTTTCCATAGCTGCGGCCTATGCTCCAACAAAGTGTTTTGTGAAAACAGAGCATGTGCACCAGCTGACAGAGAAATCAAATCAAGAGGTGATCTGGATGAAGTTGTTACAGGAAGCAAATCTTGGCTGGAATGTTTGGCTAGAAAGATTGTTCAAGAAGAGGAAGCTACTCAGAAAAAGGCCTTGAGAATCTACCGAAATGCTATAGAAAAACAACAAAGAGATGACTCATGGACAGGAGACCATGAACAGTTTCAAGGTGGGGAGTCTGATGCAGGAGCATGAGTTCAATGGTGAATACACAAGTGACTTTGATGACTCAAATAGAACTTTCTAGAAGAGATTGAGTCTCAATTATAATTTGTTGTTTTTAAATAGAAGTTAGGATTTAATAAAGAAGGCTCGATCCTTCTATGTAATAGGATAAGATCAGTTAGATTTGTTGAGTCTTTTTAGCAATAGATATAGGAAATAGAACTTGAGTCATGGCTTTGTTAGACCTTCGATCCTATCTTTATGGATCATAAAATTGTCTTTTAGTTGTGTATTTAAAGAGGGAATCGAAAGACGAGGGCACATAATCAATCTATTCCTGGAGTAGACAAAGATAAAAGATTGTGACATCTTTTCTCTGTAAATTCGATGTTGCACACATTGTATTCCACTAGCTCAAAATAGTTTCTCATTTCAACAATTTGCTAGTAATTTTTCTATGGTTTTTCGGGTCCTAAACTTTCGGGGCCATTTTGAGGCCCTTAATGATTTCTTTTGCGATGCATTTTCTAAATGTTAGATTCATGCTAACATTTAGCCCGAGCTTTCATCTTGTAGTTCTGGTGTAGGAATTTCCAATGAGCTATAATTCGCTAGAAACAGAGTTTGTATGCAAACGTTATGACCCCGGGAAGTTGACTGTTCAACTAACCACCTTGGGGCCACAAACTCTATGAAGGTTCATGTTCTAGGGTTAGGTTTCTGGATGTTTGGGATTCTTTCCCTAATGCTTATGATAAAGAGGCCCTTTCGGCCTCTTTTTTTTAATCATCTTGGAACGAATGAGCATAGTGGCCACATCTCTTCTCAGAGATAACTACCACCATTCTAGCTATTGTATTTTACAGTCTGTTCTATTTCCGCTATTTAATAGAATATGTGTTTACTGTATCACTGTGCTCTTTGCAATATATCTCTGTATATGATTCTGTATATGCTATCTTATTTCGTTCCCACATAAATCAGGATCAATGGTATTAGAGCAATCTGCTCTTTGATTGTTTCTCGGTTAATGTCCCCGACGAGGTCACGATACAATGAGTTGGGTCTCGAACTAGTTTCACTTGGGGAATATCACTCTCGCCGCCCCAAACGGCCTCCCATGGCGGAAGAAAAGAGAGATGACGGAACAGGATATCCTATCAAGTTGTTGCTCGAGGAATCCCTCGCATGACAGAGGAACGAGATGATGGATAATTTCGCCCGGATCCTTGGACGCATTACGGCGACGACAAATACACCTTCAACGAACAACCATTTCGGAAATGCGACTTCTTTCAAGGTACAAGTTAATTTTGATATCCCTTTATTTGAAGTCCAGATCGATGCCGGTGCCCTAGATAAATGGTTGAATCTACTAGAAGGGTATTTCTCTGTCCATAATTTTTTTGACAGGGAAAAGATCATCTTTGCGCTCCTCAAGGCTGTCCCCCATGTCAAAAATTGGTGGGAAACTTATTGTGTGCAAAACTCATCAGACGAGTTTGGATTGTTTGATGCCAATCCCACTTGGGCCTATTATATAGATGTTTTTAACGAACAATATTACCCTGTGGGAATGTATGATGATTAGTACACAAAATGGACAATTCTGCATCAAGAGAGGGGCCAAACGGTGTCGTAGTACACTAACAAATTTCATACCTTGCGCACAAATATAGGTATCAAGGACTCCGAGTGGCACCTAGTACTGAAATATCGCAGTGGCGTACACCGGGACATACGAACAGAGATGGATCTCCTGGAAATCTCTTCACTCGGATCCGCCTATTGATATGCTGTCAAAATTGAGCAGAAATTTCAGCGAAAGAACAAGCGTGACTTCGTACCTGCGCAGAAGCAGGGCAAGGGAAAATCTGGCTCGCAGAACATGGGGTAGGGAAAGGAAAACTAGTCCCAACCATAAGCGAAGAAGGGTAATGAAAAGACAAGGAAGGACTCCAGGAAGTGGTGCAAGTTCCACAAAATCCCCTAGCACAACACTGATGAATGTCGCTGAAAACGGTCATTCGTGGCTGAGATCAAAGCTTTAGATTCAGATCCCAGTTCCGATTCCGACTCAGAACCTAATTTCATAGCCGCGAACAGAGGGAAGCAGATCATTGATGCAGAACCCAGTGCCTTTGTTACTACCACACTAATTCAACCAGAGGAACCCGAAGAGTCAGAGTAAGAGGAGTGCCTTTTCCACTCATAGATGTGGGTGAAGGGAATTCACCTACATTTTTTTGTGGACAGCAGAAGCCAAAAGAACCTGATCTCAGCAGAAGTCTTCAAGAGATTGGAGCTACCAATAACATCACACCCACAACCATACACCATTGGGTGGCTAAGCCAAGGATGAGGCATCCGCGTCAGTCATTAATGTCGCCTACCATATGGCATCAAGCCCTTCAGAGATGAGGTATTGTGTGATGTGGCCCCACTTGAAGTATGTGATGTTCTTTTAGGACATCCATATATGTTGAAGCGTCATGCTGTATATGAATCATGACCTCGTAGTGTCATTGTCACTTTGGGAGGACAAATCTATCGGATACCAGAGATAGTTGCACCTACCCCAAACAAGCAGTGCAGGAAGATAATCTCCCACACTGAGAAATTTTTCCTATTCTCAATTTCCACTAAAGGAGAACATCAGATCGTAGAGACATACACAACCTCTGCACATGATCCCTTTACGCAGCAGAAACAAGAAGAATAGATCCATCGCATCCACGAACAACAATTACAACCCTCTAAAGATGTCAAAGTAAGGCAGCCTTTTCACTTCAACAAATGCCGCACCAGGAGCTCAACTCAACACACAGCTGGACATATGATAAGGGATTTTACACAATGGACACCATTGCTTCCTAATGGGGGAGGAATGATCTAGATGGATATCGGTGGCCACCCACCTATTCCACTAGCTCAAAACAATTTCTCGTTTCGACAATTTGCTAGTAATTTTTCTATGGTTTTTCGGGTCCTAAACTTCCGGGTCCATTTTGAGGCCCTTAATGATGTTTTTTTGCGATCCATTTTTTAAATGTTAGATTCATGCTAACATTTATCCCAAGCTCTCATCTTATAGTTCTCGTGTAGGAATTTCCAACGAGCTATAATTCGCCAGAAATGGAGTTCGTATGCAAAAGTTATGACCCCGGGAAATTGATTGTTCAACTAACCACCTTGGGGCCGCAAACTCTATGACGGTTCATCTTCTATGGTTAGGTTTTTGGATGTTTGGGATTCTTTCCCTCATGCTTATGATAAATAGGCCCTTTCGGCCTCTTTTTTTAATCATCTTAGCATGAATGAGAATAGTGGCCACATCTCTTCTCAGAGATAACTACCACCATTCTAGCTAATGTATTTTACAGTTTGTTCTATTTCCGCTATTTAATCGAATATGTGTTTACTGTATAACTGTGCTCTTTGCAATATATCTCTATATATGCTATCTTATTTCATTCCCACATAAATCAGGATCAGTGGTATCAGAGCAATCTGCTCTTTGATTGTTTCTTGGTGCATGTCCCCGATGAGGTCAGGATACAGAGAGTTGGGTCTCGAACTAGTTTCACTTGGGGAATATCACTCTCGCCACCCCAAATGGCCTCCCATGGTGGAATAAAAGAGAGATGACGGAGAAGGAGATCCTATCAAGTTGTTGCTCGAGGAAGCGCTCGTGCGACAGAGGAACGAGATGAAGGATAATTTCATCCAGATCCTTGGATGCATGCCGACGACGGCAAATACACCTTCAACGAGCAACCATTTCGGAAATGCGACTCCTTTCAAGGTACAAGTTAATTTTGATATCCCTTTATTTGAAGTCCAGATCGATGCCGGTGCCCTAGATAAATGGTTGAATCTACTAGAAGGGTATTTCTCTGTCCATAATTTTTTTGACAGGGAAAAGATCATCTTTGCGCTCCTCAAGGCTGTCCCCCATGTCAAAAATTGGTGGGAAACTTATTGTGTGCAAAACTCATCAGACGAGTTTGGATTGTTTGATGCCAATCCCACTTGGTCCTATTATATAGATGTTTTTAACGAACAATATTACTTTGTGGGAATGTATGATGACTAGTACACAAAATGGACAATTCTGCATCAAGAGAGGGGCCAAACGGTGTCGTAGTACACTAACAAATTTCATACCTTGCGCACAAATATAGGTATCAAGGACTCCGAGCGGCACCTAGTACTGAAATATCGCAGTGGCCTACACCGGGACATACGAACAGAGATGGATCTCCTGGAAATCTCTTCACTCGGATCCGCCTATTGATATGCTGTCAAAATTGAGCAGAAATTTCAGCGAAAGAACAAGCGTGACTTCGTACCTGCGCAGAAGCAGGGCAAGGGAAAATCTGGCTCACAGAACATGGGGTAGGGAAAGGAAAACTAGTCCCAACCATAAGCGAAGAAGGGTAATGAAAAGACAAGGAAGGACACCAGGAAGTGGTGCAATTTCCAAAAAATCCCCTAGCACAACACTGATGAATGTCGCTGAAAACGGTCATTCGTGGCTGAGATCAAAGCTTTAGATTCAGATCCCAGTTCCGATTCCAACTCAGAACCTAATTTCATAGCCGCGAACAGAGGGAAGAAGATCATTGATGCAGAACCCAGTGCCTTTGTTACTACCACACTAATTCAACCAGAGGAACCCGAAGAGTCGGAGTAAGAGGAGTGCCTTTTCCACTCATAGATGTGGGTGAAGGGAATTCGCCTACATTTTTTTGTGGACAACAGAAGCCAAAAGAACCTGATCTCAGCAGAATTCTTCAAGAGATTGGAGCTACCAATAACATCACACCCACAACCATACACCATTGGGTGGCTAAGCCAAGGATGAGGCATCCGCGTCAGTCATTAATGTCGCCTACCATATGGCATCAAGCCCTTCAAAGATGAGGTATTGTGTGATGTGGCCCCACTTGAAGTATGTGATGTTCTTTTAGGACATCCATATATGTTGAAGCGTCATGCTGTATATGAATCACGACCTCGTAGTGTCATTGTCACTTTGGGAGGACAACTCTATCGGATACCAGGGATAGTTGCACCTACCCCAAACAAGCAGTGCAGGAAGATAATCTCCCACATTGGGAAATTTTTCCTATTCTCAATTTCCACTAAAGGAGAACATCAGATCGTAGAGACATACAAAAACTTTGCACATGATCCCTTTACACAGCAAAAAAAGGAAGAACAGATCCATCGCATCCACCAACAACAATTACAACACTCTAAAGATGTCAAAGTAAGGTAGCCTTTTCACTTCAACAAATGTCGCACCAGGAGCTCAACTCAACACACAACTCGACATATGATAAGGGATTTGACGCAATGGAGACCATTTATTCCTAATGGGGGAGGAATGATCTAGATGGATATCATTGGCCACCCACCTATTCGACTGGCTCAAAATAGTTTCCCATTTCGACAATTTTCTAGTTATTTTTCTATGGTTTTTCGGGTCCTAAACTTTCGGGGCCATTTTGAGGCCCTAAATTATGTTTTTTTGCGGTCCATTTTCTAGATGTTAGCTTAAATCTAACATTTAATTGGAGGTCTCATCTTTTAGTTCTCGAGTAGGCATTTCCAATGAGCTATAATTTGCCCGAAATGGAGTTCGTATGCAAAAGTTATGACCCCGGGAAGTTGATTGTTCAACTAACCACCGTGGCGACACAAACTTTATGACGGTTCATCTTCTACGGTTAGGTTTCTGGATGTTTTGGGTTCTTTCCCTCATGCTTATGATAAATAGGACCTTTTGGCCTCCTTTTTTAATCATCTGGGCATGAATGAGCATAGTGGCCACATCTCTTCTCAGAGATAGCTATCACCATTCAAGCTATTGTATTTTACAGTCTATTGTATTTCCGCTATGTAATAGAATATGTGTTTACTGTATCACTATCTTCTTTGCAATATATATCTGTATATGATTCTGTATTTTCTATCTTAATTCGTTCCCACATAAATCTAGATCAATTTGCAATTTGCTCTTTGATTGTTCTTGGTGCATGTCCTCGACGAGGTCACGAAATAGAGAGTTGGGTCTCGAACTAGTTTCACTTGGGGAAGATCACTCTCGCTGCCCCAAATGACCTCCCATGGAGGAATAAAAGAGAGACGACAGAGCAGGAGATCCTATCAAGTTGTTTCTTAAGGAATCCCTCACGCGAAAGAGTAATGAGATGATGGCTAATTTCTCCCAGATCCTTCAATGCATGCCGACGGAGGCAAATACACCTTCAACGAGCAACCATTTCGGAGATGCGACTCCCTTCAAGGTACAAGTTAATTTTGATATCCCTTTATTTGAAGGCCAGATCGATGCCGATGACCTAGATAAATGGTTTAATTTACTAGAAGGGTATTTCTCTGTCCACAATTTTTTCGACAGGGAAAAGATCGTCTTTGCACTCCTCAAGGTTGTCCTCCATGTCAAAAATTGGTGGGAAACTTATCGTGAGAAAAACTCATCAGACGAGTCTGGATTGTTTGATGCCAATCCCACTTGGGCCTCTTTTATAAATGTTTTTAAAGAACAATATTACCCTATGGGAAAGTATGATAACCAGTACACAAAATGGACCATTCTACATCAAGAGAGAGACCAAACGGTGTCAGAGTACACCAACAAATTTCATACCTTGCGCACAAAGCTAGGTATCAAGGACTCCGATCGGCACCTAGTACTGAAATATCGCAGTGTCCTACACCAGTACATACAAACATAGATGGATTTATTGGAAATCTCTTCACTCGGATCCGCCTATCGATATGCTATCAATATTGAGCAGAAATTTCAGCAAAAGAACAAGCGTGACTTCGGACCTGCGCAGAAGCAAGGCAAGGGAAACTCTGGCTCGTAGAACACGGGGTAAGGAAAGGACAACCAGTCCCAACCAAAAGAGAAGAAGGGTAATTAAAATACAAATAAGGACACTGGGAAGTGGTGCGATTTCAACAAAATCCCCTCGCACAACACTCATGAATGTCGCTCAAAACAGTCATTGGTGGCTAAGATCAAAGCTTCAGAATCAGATCCCAGTTCTGATTCTGACTAAGAACCCAATTTCACAGCCGCGGACAAAGGGGAGAAGATGATTGATGCAGAACCCAGTATCATTGTTGCTACCACACATATTCAACCAGATGAACCTGAAGAGTTAGAGGCAGAGGAGTGTCTTTTCCACTCATAGATGTGGGTGAAGGGAATTTCCCTAAATTTTTTTGTGGACAACAACAACCAAAAGAACCTGATCTCAGCAGAATTCATCAAGAGATTGGAGCTACCAATAACACCACACCCACAAACATACACCATTGGATGGATAAGCCAAGGATGAGGTATCCACGTCAGTCATCAATGCCACCTACCATATGGCATCAATTCCTTCAGAGATGAGGTATTGTGTGATGTGGCCCCAATTGAAGTATGTGATGTTCTTTTAGGACAACCATATATGTGGAAGCGTTATGCTGTATATGAATCACGACCTCGTAGTGTCATTGTCACTTTGGGAGGACAACTCTATCGGATAACAGACATAGTTGCACCTACACCAAACAAGCAGTGCAGGAAGATAATCTCCCACACTGGGAAATTTTCCCTATTCGAAATTTCCAATGAAGGAGAACATAAGAAAGTAGAGACATAGACAACCTCTGAACATGATTCCTTTACTCAGCAGAAACAAGAAGAACACAAAGTCATTGCAACATCGTCTATATGGGTACCTCTACAGTGCAAGGCCACGCATTCAAGGTGCTCCTCCAGAAAGAAACCATCTGCACCAATGCAGACCAAGGATAACACGACAGCCAAAACTGTTGAACAGATCCAGTGCATCCATCAACAACAATTACAACCCTTTGAAGATGTCAACGTAAGGCAACCTTTTCACTTCAGCAAATGTAGCACCAGGAGCTCAACTCAACACACAGATCGACATATGATAAGGGATTTGACACAATGGAGACCATTTCTTCCTAATGGGGGAGGAATGATCCAGATGGATATCGATGGCCACCCACCTGTTCGATTGGCTCAAAACAGTTTTCCATTTCGATAATTTTCTAGTAATTTTTCCATTGTTTTTCGAGTCCTAAACTTCCGGGACCATTTTGAGGCCCTCAATTCTATTTTTTTTGTGATCCATTTTCGAAATGTTAGCTAAATTCCAACATTTATCCATAGCTCACATCTTGTAGTTCTCGGGTAGGCCTTTCCAATGAGCTATAATTCGCCCAAAACAGAGTTCGTATGCAAACGTTATGACCCCAGGAAGTTGACTGTTCAACTAACCACCTTGGGGCCGCAAACTTTATAACGGTTCATCTTCTAGGGTTAGGTTTTTGGATCTTTGGGATTCTTTCCCTCATGCTTATGATAAATAGGCACTTTCGGCCTCTTTTTGTAATCATCTTGGCACGAATGAGCATAGCGGCCACATCTCTTCTCAGAGATAGCTACCACCATTCTAGCTATTGTATTTTACAGTCTGTTGTATTTCCTCTATTTAATAGAATATGTGTTTACTGTATCACTGTGTTCTTTGCAATATATCTCTGTATATGCTATCTTATTTCTTTCCCCCATAAATCCGGATAGGTGGTATCAGAGCAATCTCCTCTTTGATTGTTTCTCGGTGGATGTCCCCGACGAGGTCAGGATAAAGAGAGTTGGGTCTCGAACTAGTTTCACTTGGGGAAGATCACTCTCGCCGCCCCAAATGACCTCCCATGGCAGAAGAAAAGAGAGACGACGGAACAGGATATCCTATCAATTTGTTGCTCTTGTAATCCCTCGCGCGATAGAGGAATGAGATGATGGATAAGATCCTTCCACACATGCCGACGACGGCAAATACACCTTCAACGAGCAGCCATTTCGGAGATGTGAATCCCTTCAAGGTACAAGTTAATTTTGATATCCGTTTATTAGAAGGCCAGATCGATGTCGATGCCCTAGATAAATATTTGAATCTACTAGAAGGGTATTTCTCTGTCCACAATTCTACGGACAGGGAAAATATCGTCTTTGCACTCCTTAAGGCTGTCCCCCATGTCAAAAATTGGTGGGAAACTTATTGTGAGCAAAACTCATCAGACGAGTCTGGATTGTTTGATGCCAATCCCACTTGGGACTCTTTTATAGATGTTGTTAAGGAACAATATTACTCTGTGGAAATGTATGATGACCAGTACACAAAATGGACCATTCTGCATCAAGAGAGGGACCAAACGGTGACGGAGTACACCAACAAATTTCATACCTTACGCACAAATCTAGGTAACAAGGACTCTGAGCAGCACCTAGTATTGAAATATCACAGTGGCTTACATCGGTACATACAAACATAGATGGATTTCATGGAAATCTCTTCACTCAGATCCGCTTATCGATATGCTGTCAAAATTGAGCAGAAATTTCAGCAAAAGAATAAGCGTGACTTTGGACCTGCGCAGAAGCAGGGCAAGGTAAACTTTGAATCGTAGAACACGGGGCAGGGAAAGGAAAACCAGTCCCAACCACAAGTGAAGAAGAGTAACGAAAAGACAAAGAAGGAAATCGGGAAGTGGTACGAGTTCCACAAAATTCCTTGGCACAAAACTGATGAATGTCGCTCAAAACAGTCATTGGTGGTTGAGATCAAAGCTTCAGAATCAGATCCCAGTTTTGATTCTGACTCAGAACCTAATTTCACAGTCGCGGACAAAGGGAAGCAGATCATTGATGCAAAACCCAATGCCTTTTTTTTTACCACAGAGATTCAACTAGAGGAACCTGAAGACTCGGAGGTAGAGGGGTGCCTTTTCCACTTAAAAATGTGGGTGAAGGGAATTCCGCTAAATTGTTTTTTGGACAGCGGCAACCAAAAGAACTTGATTTCAGCAGAAGTCATCAAGAGATTGGAGCTACCAATAACACCTCACCCACAACCATACACCATTGGGTGGCTAAGCCAAGGATGAGGTATCTGTGTCAGTCATCAATGTCGCCTACCATACGACATCAATCCCTTCAGAGATGAGACATTGTGCGATGTGGACCCACTTGAAGTATGTGATGTTCTTTTAGGACAACCATATATGTGGAAGCGTCATGCTGTATATGAATCACGACCTCGTAGTGTCATTGTCACTTTGGGAGGACAACTCTATCGGATACCAGAGATAGTTGCACCTACCCCAAACAAGCAGTGCAGGAAGATAATATCCCACACTAGGAAATTTTCCCTATTCGGAATTTCCAATGAAGGAGAACATCAGATCGCAAAGACATACACAACCTCTATGTTGATGTATATGTAACTTCGGAATGTATTTCACCCATGTATTTCATCTATGTATATTGTACTCTTATAGAGATGTTATTATTCCTCTATATGGAAGTGTTTGTATTCCTATAGAGATGTCATTATTCCTCTATACGGAAGTGTCGTTATTTATATTGTAAGTGTTGTAACTTATACTTGATGGGTTATTAGACCACCTTGTGGGGTCGTCCCTGTATAAGTCATGTGGGTCAAATGGTTATTAGACCACCCTATTGGGGGTCGGCCATGTGGGTCAAAGGGTTATTAGACCACCCTATTGGGTGTCGGCCCAGTCAGAATTGTGTTATGTGGTTAAGTTGAGGCCGACCTAGTAAAGGTTATTAGGCAAGTTAAGTCAAGTATAAATAGAGTGCGGGAGGCACTCTATTTTATCATTCTATTCTCACACACACTCTTTGGAGAGTGGAGCACTTGTGGAGGAGGAGAAGCTACGTCTAGGAGATGTCTATCTCTTATGCTTGGGTTGTATCATTGCTCTATCTATCTCTGAGGAAGTTATTGGGGTTTTTCACCTTTATGGTTTTCCCCAAGTAAACTCTATGTCTCTTGTGTGCTTGCATTATTGTGTCCATGATTGATATGCTATAGATATGTTGTACATGTTGTTCTCTCAGTTAAGATCCTAGATCAGATTGAAGTAAATTCTGAAAAACTAACATGGCATCAGAATTAGCCTGAAAGAAGGCATGGTATGGCATGTATGACACTTGTTGCACTTGCGATGCTAGGGCTTGATATAGAAAAAACCAGTCATCGCAGTTCTTTAGCTATAAATCCATTTTGGAGAAGTTTTCGGATCTGAAACTTTTATATTTCAATTATGATATCCCCATGTACCTTGTGTCCAAAGGAAAACTTCTAATTCACTGTACTTTGTGTTTTATGATCTGTACAATCTAGGGTTTTTGCCTCTTCCAGATCTAAGTCATAAACATGTGACCTAGGAAAAAAGGTCATAACTTGGGCTACGAAGCTCCGAATGAAATTTCGTAAAAAGTGACAGGTGGTGCATGGACTGTACTTTCTCAGGTAACGTTTTCAGAGGCCGAAACTAAACCAGTGACACGTGGAACTCCATACAAGCTAGCTCTCTTGTTTTATCCCATAAACAGGTCTCATTGTGACACTTGGCACAAATCTCTCTCAGAGAATCCAATTAAGGTCAGACCTATGGGATTGGAAAGA
Organism: Larix kaempferi; assembly: GCA_027924585.1. NCBI lineage: Eukaryota > Viridiplantae > Streptophyta > Pinopsida > Pinales > Pinaceae > Larix > Larix kaempferi. The sequence goes on from BSBM01000264.1 coordinate 10,190,659, forward strand.
TGACAGGTCGGGATACGACAGGTAGAAGTTTCATACCCTGTGGATCAAAAAGTTTGGAGTTACACCAGAAACAATCAGGTACATATTTCTGTCAAAACAGAATTATTTTTTAGCACCTTCATTCATGGCTTTGGGAATTTAGGGTGTCGGAGAAAGATGGAATTTTTGTAATCAAAGACCACAACTGAATGCTACTCATAAAAATAAAAATTTAGAGACCAAGATCATAATTTTTGGTTGGTGAGAAGGTCGGGCTTGATCAGACCCTAGTTTAGGACTTTGATCAGAAAAGTGGAAAATTAGGGCTTCTGCAAAAATGAGAATTTTTTGAAATCTGTGACCACGGCTGGAAGCTCCTCAGAAAAATAGAAGCTTCGAGCTTTGGATATAACCTTTTGATTGGGAAGAAGGGTGTGCTTTAACGAGCAACCATTTCGGATGCGACTACCTTCAAGGTACAAGTTAATTTTGATATCCCTTTATTTGAAGGCCGGATCGATGCCGATGACCTAGATAAATGGTTGAAATTTACTAGAAGGGTATTTCTCTGTCCACAATTTTTTCGACAGGGAACAGATTGTCTTTGCGCTCCTCAAGGTTGTCCTCCATGTCAAAAATTGGTGGGAAACTTATCATGAGAAAAACTCATCAGACAAGTCTGGATTGTTTGATGCCAATCCCACTTGGGCCTCTTTTATAAATGTTGTTAAGGAACAATATTACTGTATGGGAAAGTATGATGACCAGTACACAAAATGGACCATTCTGCATCAAGAGAGAGACCAAATGGTGTCTGAGTACACCAACAAATTTTATACCTTGCGCACAAAGCTATGTATCAAGGACTCCGACCGACACCTAGTACTGAAATATCGGAGTGGCCTACACCGGTACATACGAACATAGATGGATTTATTGGAAATATCTTCACTCGGATCCGCCTATCGATATGCTATCAAAATTGAGCAGAAATTTCAGCAAAAGAACAAGCATGACTTCGGACCTGCGCAGAAGCAAGGCAAGGGAAACTCTGGCTCGTAGAAAATGGGGTAGGGAAAGGACAACCAGTCCCAACCAAAAGCGAAGAAGGGTAACGAAAATACAAATAAGGACACTAGGAAGTGGTGCGAGTTAAAAAAATCCCCTCGCACAACACTGATGAATGTCGCTCAAAACAATCATTGGTGGCTGAGATCAAAGCTTCAGAATCATATCCCAGTTCTGATTCTGACTCAGAACCTAATTTCACAGCCGCAGACAAAGGGGAGCAGATGATTGATGCAGAACCCAGCATCATTGTTGCTACCACACATATTCAACCAGATGAACCTGAAGATTTAGAGGTAGAGGAGTGTCTTTTCCACTCATAGATGTGGGTGAAGGGAATTCCTCTAAATTGTTTTGTGGACAATAGCAACCAAAAGAACCTGATCTCAGCAGAAGTCATCAAGAGATTGGAGCTACCAATAACACCACACCCACAACCATACACCATTGGGTGGTTAAGCCAAGGATGAGGTATCCCCGTCAGTCATCAATGCCACCTACCATATGGCATCAATCCCTTCAGAGATGAGGTATTGTGTGATGTGGCCCCAATTGAATTATGTGATGTTCTTTTAGGACAACCATATATGTGGAAGCATCATGCTATATATGAATCATGACCTCGTAGTGTCATTGTCACTTTGGGAGGACAACTCTATCGGATACCAGACATAGTTGCACCTACGCCAAACAAGCAGTGCAGGAAGATAATCTCCCACACTGGGAAATTTTCCCTATTCAAAATTTCCAATGAAGGAGAACATAAGATCGCAGAGACATACACAACCTCTGAACATGATTCCTTTACTCAGCAGAAATAAGAAGAAAACAAAGTCATTGCAACATCGTCTATACGGGTACCTCTACAGTGAAAGGCCACACATTCAAGGTGCTCCTCCAGAAAGAAACCATATGCACCAATGCAGACCAAGGATAACACGACAACCAAAATTGTTGAACAGATCCAGTGCATCCATCAACAACAATTACAACCCTTTGAAGATGTCAATGTAAGGCAACCTTTTCACTTCAACAAATGTCACACCAAGAGCTCAACTCAACACACAGCTCGACATATGATAAGGGATTTGACGTAGTGGAGACCATTGCTTCCTAATGGGGGAGGAATGATCCATATGGATATCGATGGCTACCCACCTATTCGACTGGCTCAAAATAATTTCCCATTTCGATAATTTTCTAGTAATTTTTCTATTGCTTTTCGGGTCCTAAACTTCCGGGGCCATTTTGAGGCCCTAAATGATTTTTTTTTTGTGATCCATTTTCGAAACGTTTGTTAAATTCTAACATTTAGCCAGATCTCACATCTTGTAGTTCTTGGGTAGGCCTTTCCAATGAGCTATAATTCGCCCAAAACGGAGTTTGTATGCAAAAGTTATGACCCTTGGAAGTTGATTGTTCAACTAACCACCTTGGGGCCGCAAACTTTATGACGGTTCATCTTCTAGGGTTAGGTTTCTGGATGTTTGGGATTCTTTCCCTCATGCTTATGATAAATAGGCCCTTTCGGCCTCTTTTTGTAATCATCTTGGCACAAATGAGCATAGCGGCAACATCTCTTCTCAGAGATAGCTACCACCATTCTAGCTATTGTATTTTACAGTCTATTGTATTTCTTCTATTTAATAGAATATGTGTTTACTGTATCACTGTGTTCTTTGCAATATATCTCTGTATACGCTATCTTATTTCGTTCCCACATAAATCCAGATAGGTGGTATCAGAGAAATCTCCTCTTTGATTGTTTCTTGGTGGATGTCCCCAACGAGGTCAGGATACAGAGAGTTGGGTTTTGAACTAGTTTCACTTGGGGAAGATCACTCTCGCCACCCCAAATGACCTCCCATGGTAGAAGAAAAGAGAGACGACGGAGTAGGAGATCCTATCAATTTGTTGCTCGAGGAATCCCTTGTGCGACAGAGGAACAAGATGATGGATAATTTCGCCCAGATCCTTCCACACATGCCGACGATGGCAAATACACCTTCGACGAGCAGCCATTTCGGAGATGTGAATCCCTTCAAGGTACAAGTTAATTTTGATATCCCTTTATTAGAAGGCCATATCGATGCCAATGCCCTAGATAAATATTTGAATCTACTAGAAGGGTATTTCTCTGTCCACAATTCTTCCGACAGGGAAAATATCATCTTTGCACTCCTTAAGGCTGTCTCCCATGTCAAAAATTGGTGGGAAACTTATTGGGAGCAAAACTCATCAGACGAGTCTGGATTGTTTGATGCAAATCCCACTTGGGCCTCTTTTATAGATGATGTTAAGGAAGAATATTACTTTGTGGAAATGTATGATGACCAGTACACAAAATGGACCATTCTGCATTAAGAGAGGGACCAAACGGTGTCGGAGTACACCAACAAATTTCATACCTTGCGCGCAAATCTAGGTATCAAGGACTCCGAGCAGCACCTAGTACTGAAATATCACAGTGGATTACATTGGTACATACAAACAGAGATGGATTTCATGGAAATCTCTTCACTCGGATTCGCCTATTGATATGCTGTCAAAACTGAGTAGAAATTTCTTTAAAAGAACAAGCGTGACTTTGGACCTACGCAGAAACAGGGCAAGCTAAACACTGAATTGCAGAACACGGGGTAGGGAAAGGAAAACCAGTCCCAACCACAAGTGAAGAAGGGTAACAGAAAGAAAAAGAAGGAAATCGGGAAGTGGTGCGAGTTCCACAAAATCCCTTGGCACAACACTGATGAATGTCGCTCAAAGCAGTCATTGGTGGTTGAGATCAAAGCTTCAGAATCAGATCCCAGTTCTGATTCTGACTCAGAACCTAATTTCACAGTCACAGACAAAGGGAAGTAGATCATTGATGCAAAACCCAATGCCTTTTTTTCTACCACAGAGATTCAACCAGAGGAACCTGAAGAGTCGGAGGCAGAGGGGCACCTTTTTCACTCACAAATGTGGGTGAAGGGAATTCCTCTAAATTATTTTTTGGACAGCGGCAACCAAAAGAACCTGATCTCAGTAGAAGTCATCAAGAGATTGGAGCTACCAATAACCATACACCATTGGGTGGCTAAGCCAAGGATGAGGTATCTGCGTCAGTAATCAATGGCTCCTACCATATGGGATCAATCCCTTCAGAGATGAGGTATTGTGTGATGTGGCCCCACTTGAAGTGTGTGATGTTCTTTTAGGATAACCATATATGTGAAAGCGTCATGCTGTATATGAATCACGACCTCGTAGTGTCATTGTCACTTTGGGAGGACAACTCTATCAGATACCATAGATAGTTGCACCTACCCCAAACAAGCAGAGCAGGAAGATAATATCCCACACTGGGAAATTTTCCCTATTTGCAATTTCCAATGAAGGAGAACATCAGATCGCAGAGACATACACAATCTCTGTGTTGATGTATATGTAACTTCGGAATGTATTTCACCCATGTATTTCATCTATGTATATTGTACTCCTATAGAGATGTTATTATTCCTCTATATGGAAGTGTTTGTATTCCTATAGAGATGTTATTATTCCTCTATACGGAAGTGTCGTTATTTATATTGTAAGTGTCGTAACTTATACTTGATGGGTTATTAGACCACCTTGTTGGGGTCGGCCCTGTATAAGTCATGTGGGTCAAAAGGTTATTAGACCACCCTATTGGGGGTCGGCCATGTGGGTCAAAGGGTTATTAGACCACCCTATTGGGTGTCGGCCCAGTTAGCATTGTGTTGTGTGGTTAAGTTGAGGCCGACCTAGTAAAGGTTATTATGCAAGTCAAGTCAAGTATAAATAGAGTGCGGGAGGCACTCTATTTAATCATTCTATTCTCATACACACTCTTTGGAGAGTGGAGCACTTGTAGAGGAGGAGAAGCTGCTGCTAGGAGATGTCTATCTCTTATGCTTGGGTTGTATCTTTGCTCTATCTATCTCTGAGGAAGTTATTGGGGTTTTTCACCTTTATGGTTTTCCCCAAGTAAACTCTATGTCTCTTGTGTGCTTGCATTATTATGTCCATGATTGATATGCTATAGATATGTTGTACATGTTGTTCTCTCAGTTAAGATCCTAGATCAGATTGAAGTAAATTCTGAAAAACTAATATGGTATCAGAGTTAGCCTGAAAGAAGGCATGGTATGGCATGTATGACACTTCTTGCACTTGCGATGCTAGGGCTTGATATAGAAAAAACCAGTCATCGTAGAAATTTCGCTATAAATCGATTTTGGCGAATTTTTTGGATCTGAAACGTTTACAGTTCGAAGATCATATCCCCATGTACCTTGTTTCCAAAGGAAAAATTCTAATTCGTTTTACTTTGTGTTTTATGATCTGTACAATCTAGGGTTTCTGCCTCTTCCAGATCTGAGTCATAAACTTGTGACCTAGGAAAAAAGGTCATAACTTGGGCTACGAAGCTCCAAATGAAATTTCATAAAAAGTGGCAGGTAGTGCACGGACTGTACTTTCTTAGGTAACATTTTTAGAGGCCGAAATTGAACCAGTGAGACGTGGAACGCCGTACAAGTTAGCTCTCCTGTTTTATCCCATAAACAGGTCATGTTGCGACACTTCGCACAAATATCTCTTAGGGAATCCAATTAAGGTTATACCTATGGGGTTGGAAAGATGACAGGTAGGGATACCACAGGTAGAAGTTTCAAACCCTGTGGATTGGAAAGTTCATAGTTACACCAGAAACAGTCAGGTACATATTTCTGTCAAAACATAATTATTTTTGAGCACCTTCATTCATGGCTTCGGGAATTTATGGTGTCGGAAAAAGATGGAATTTTTGTAATCGGAGACCACGGATGAATGCTACTCATAAAAATCAAAATTTAGAGAGCAAGATCATAATTTTTTGTTGGTGATAAGGTCTAGCTTGATCAGACCCTAGTTCGGGACTTTGATCAGAAAAGTGGAAAATTAGGGCTTCTACAAAAATGAGAATTCTTTTAAATCTGTGACCACGGATGGAAGCTCCTCAGAAAAATAGAAGCTTAGAGATTTGGATATAACCTTTTGATTGGGCAGAAGCGTGGGATTTATCAAACCCTAGTTCGGGATCCTATCCAGAAGATCCAGAAGTTTCAAAGGAAATTTTGAGGGGTGAAACTTTGCAGTTTTCAAATTCTGAGTATACTAGCTTGATCAGCTCATCAAGGCGCATCTTTCTATCCTTTCAGAAGTTTGAAATTCAAAGTTTGAATTTTTAGGGTTTCTCTAACAAACCCTAATCCAACTCCAGATCCAGTTTCTGCAAATCAAGTGGATTGGGTTAATCCTAGAAGAAAATGAATTGGTCACTTGCATAAGTGAAGAAGTACCTGTTTCAGAGGGAGATGAGGCTAAGGCCTTACATAAGAAGATTACAAGCAATCTCAACAGGTTTGTTTCGAATTTTGTTCATGGTTAAGTTTATGCTATGTTTGTCTTCATATCATTACGATTAGTACAATCTTGATTAATTACTAGACTTGTCGTATCAACTTAATAAAATTATGAATACATGATAGAAGATATTCATTGATTAAGGTTTTGACACTTATGATTGTACTAATGCATTGTGATGTTGTATGAGGTTTATGTTGTTCGCTAACATGAAAGGTACACCAAGAAAGAAAAATCATGTTCTTCTTCAATAACATATGATCATGGTGACATGAAGACAAAGATTCATCCATTGTCATGGAACACATAGAAGATCTACTTATGAGGTATGTATAACTTGGTTCTATAATGGTTAACCTATGAGATATGCATGTTACTAGTACAAGTCATTGAAAAGAAGAAGAAGACATTATGCGGGTATATTAGACATAACTAGCTAGCATGCTAATCCATGTATGTTTTTCCTATATCAAGTTAGAATCCTACCTTGTGTTAGGATCTCTTATATAAGTATACATGGCATGATTGATAATGATTATTTATGAAGTTAGAAATTTAAGTAATCTACGGTTTATGCATATTATGTCTCTTATCTTGATTGATGATTTGACTAACCAGAAGAGTCCTATGATCAAATAAGAATATGGATGAGTAAAAGAAGTCTTCCTTGAAACCTTGAATACCAATGTTTATTATTTTTGTTTGAAATGATCATGACTATACATGTTTAAGATTATTGTGTTTTGATAGTATTAAGATTATACGAATGAATGTGTGATTATGTATGAGACCTCAAGGATAACACAATGATGATACTAATAAGCATGCATAGTGATTAAGGATGGATATAAGTTCAAGGACAAGTAATCCAGGAAGCAAACATCAAGAGGAAGCACACTTCAGTAGTTTCTGCAAGGATGCAGATATTCAGAGGGAGTTGACCACTTCTCACAATCCACATCAGAATGGAGTTACACAAAGGAAGCAAAGACTGAGAGGGAGTCAACCCAACAAGCAAACAAAGATAAGTATTTGAATTATCATTTCTTGCATATTTGATTATTTAAATAAATACTGTTCAATAATGTATATACTGATGTTCCTAGAATTAGGTTGTGCATATTAGAATAGTTGATGTCGACCCGTGGCTTAGATTCTAACGGTTTTCCACCACTCTCTCTCACAGGTCATTTTCATCTGCCTCCACGTTGCCCCATACCCAATTGCCAGGAATCCTGAAGTCGCTTACCCAAAACTGCTGCTGCGCTGGCACTAAGCATCAGCATCACTGCGCAGTGCTTCGAATTCTGATGCAGGAGCATCTTACTTAGCCACAAGTTGAAGCTGTGTTGGACAAGAAGGTTTCAATGAAGACCAGAAGCCGGAACTATTATCAGTATTTAGTAAAGTGGAAAGGGAAGCCTGTTGAGGATGCAATATGGATGACAGAACCAGAGGTTTACCAGCATGGGACAGACCTTGAAGAACATGTGAAGAACTTTCTTTTTCTCTCCCCGTGAGGATGATGCAAGAGCATCTTACTTAGCCTAAAAACTATCCTAAGTTTGAATTTTGTTTACAAATCCTAAAATCTATGTAATGGGTTCCTATGCCAGCCTAAGCGACGTGACACATTAACCTATTTGATTTTGAAGCATTGTGCTGTAATATTTTGAATTTTCGAACTGTTAAGGGCATCTATGTTTATTAATGAGATGTAACAAGAGTTAATGGATGGTAGTTGATTTTGAAATCTTGAATCCGTGGGATGTTTGAGAGCTCTATGATATATAATATGTAATTATCATTTCATTAGTTAGATAAGAAAGAAGAAGAGAGCAGAGGAGAGAATAGCTTGTGAGCTAGAGTGTTGTTTCAAAAGCTGTAACTGTTTAGTTTATGAGTCTCTGTCTCTGAGACCAATGTATGAAATGAATGATGAATGCAATGTAAAGAAGAAAAGTATTTGACCCTCTGTGTTTATTTCCCCATGTGTTTATGAAGCTCGAGTGCCTGGGCGTTCCATATGCGAAGTTAAATCTCTGCAAGTTATTTTCATGTTGAATGTTTCAGTATATATGTTGAACGCAGGCCCTTGTTGAAGTTTGCGTACTTAGATTTGTTGCAGATTTGTTCAAGGCTGGAAAGGGGAACCCCTGCGCGAAGCATAAACCCATATGTGAAGTGCCCTTTGAGTCCGTTGATCACTAAAGGGATCAATGACACACCTTTGAAGAATGCAGGGAGGAAGGCGTTGGTGTTTCAAACATAGAAAAATAAATTTCTCTAAGTATCGCAAGTAGCAGAGAAAGGAGTGAACGACCCAGATCGCGGTCGAGTAGGAGATCAGTGGTGGTGATGACCCTGTTTTGGGTGCAGAGAGCGTCAGAACAGGGTTTTGGGGAAAGGTATAGAGCATTTTCATCTGCCAACCCTCAGGGGTTGGCATCAGTTTGGTATCAGAGCTCTTAAAAGGTTCTGTGGAAGGTTTGGAGAAGGATTTGCAAGAAGAAAACGTGGAAGTGAAGATGCCACCAAGAAGAGAAATACAAGAACAAGAAGTTCCAGCTTGGGGATAAGGAAGAATAAGAGGAGAACCAGTTACAGAGGAGCAAATGAGAAGGCTCGAAGCAAGGATGGCAGCCATGGAAAGGAGAAACCCTGGTATGTTTGATATTAGTGACAATGAAGAAGAAGCACAGGAGCAAGTTTCAGAAGTTCCAAATGAAGAAACCAGAGCATTGAGAATGTTAATAGCATCCAGCCATAAACCAAGATTAGAAGTCCCAATGTATGAAGGAAACCTAAATGCAGAAGAGTTAATAGACTGGATTGGTGCAGTGGAAAAATACTTTAACTTTGAAGAGGTAGAAGACAGAAAAAAGGTAAAATATGCAGCTACAAGGTTAAAAGGATATGCATCCATATGGTGGGATGACCTACAAGCACAAAGAGAAAGACAAGGGAAGAACAAAATCAAGAAGTGGGACAAGATGTTGGGTAAGATTAAAAACCAATTTCTGCCCAAGGACTACCAACTAACCCTCGTGAGACAGCTGCAAAAATTAAGACAGAGAGGTATGTCAGTTAAAGAATACACTGAAGAATTCTATAAGTTATGTATTAGATCAGGACAAAATCAAACTGATATTGAAAGAGTGGAAAAGTATGTTAATGGGTTGAGGTATGAAATTCAAGATGAGATAAGCTTGCTGAACCTTAGGAGTGTGGAAGAATCTTACCAAGCAGCCACTAAAGTGGAGGATAAGTTCGTAATAAAGCAAAATCAGAAAAACAGAGGAAGAGGACGTGCAGTGAGAGGTAGAGGGTTCTGGAATAGAGGTGGAAGAACTCAAGAATATAGAAATGGTGGAGGGTTTCAGAACAGAAGTGAGAAGTCTCAAGGATATCAGAATGAGGCTGGAAGTTCAAGTAATCAGAACACTCAGAGGGGTGGATTTAGAGGAGGAAGGTTTAAGACAACAGGAAGAGGAGAAAACAGAGTTATGAAGTGCTATATATGTGGAGATCCTACACCCAAGTCATACAATCGCCCAGAGAACAAGCAAGTTCAAAGAAGTGCACACATTGTAGAAGGTAGAGAAAAATCTCATAAGGGAGGACAAAAAGATAATGCAACAGAGGATGGAGAGAGTCTCATGTTAAAGAGAGTATTGGTTAATGCAGAAAAAGAATTGCAGGAGCCACCACAAAGAAAGAGCTTATTCAGAACCAGATGTAAAACTCAAGGAAAATGTTGCAAAGTTATCATAGATAGCAGAAGCAATGATAACCTAGTCTCTACTGAGATGGTAGAAAAACTAGGATTGAAGAGAAGGAAGCATCTTGCACCTTATAAAGTTTCTTGGTTGCAGAAGGGACACCAAATCTTAGTGACTGAACAATGTAGGGTTGAATTTCAGATTGGGGATTATAAGGATGAAGTGTTATGTGACATTATGCCCATGTATGTTTGCCATATACTCCTAGGGAGGCCTTGGCAATATGATAGGAAATCCATTCATGATGGGAGAAGGAATACCTATTATGTGGAGAAGGATGGAGAAAGACAAAATCTGTTACCATTGCAGCTAGAGAAAGTTCAAGAAGTAGCGAAACCTAAAGTGTTGTTGATGAGTGGAAAGGAGCTATTGCAAGAAGTTCAGAAGGAGGAAGAAATGCACTTTGCCATTGTTGGCAAACCCAAGGTAATCTTAAATACCACAGAAATAGATGAATTTCCTGTAGGGATTAAAGATATGCTTAACGAATTTGAAGAAATTATTGTAGATGAATTTCCTAGTAAGTTACCACCAGTTAGAAGTATCAGTCATCACATTGATTCGATTCCAGGAGCAAGCCTACCTAACAAAGCAGCATATAGGTTGACACCACAAGAAAATGAAGAAGTTAAAAATCAGGTTCAGCAATTGTTAGAGAAGGGTTTGGCTAAAGAGAGCTTAAGCCCATGTGCAGTACCTACTGTACTCAACGGAAGGAAAGATGGAGGGTGGAGAATGTGCACTGACTCCAGAGCTATCAACAAAATAACAACCAGGTACAAATTTCCTTTGCGTAGAATGGATGATTTGATGGACTGTTTAAGTGGAGAAAAGTATTTTACTATGTTAGATTTGAAGAGTGGGTATCATCAGATTAGAATTAGAGAGGGAGATGAGTGGAAAACATCTTTTAAAACCAATGATGGGTTGTATGAGTGGTTAGTTATGCCTTTTGAGATTACTAATGCACCTAGTACTTTTATGAGGTTGATGAATGAAGTCCTAAAAGATTTTATAGGCAATTTTGTAATAGTATACCTAGATGATACATTAATTTTCAGTCAAAGTGAAGAGGAACATCTGAAGCATCTTAGATTGGTATTGGAAACTTTACATAGGGAGAAGTTGTTGATAAATTTGAAGAAATGTAGTTTTATGCATATAGAATTGGTGTATTTGGGATTTGTAATCTCAGGAAATGGATTAAGAATGGACCCAGAGAAGGTACAGGCTATATTGGATTGGCCTAATCCAAGTAGTGTGTTTGAGGTAAGGAGTTTCCACGGTCTAGCAAATTTTTACAGGAAATTTATAAGGAATTTTAGTCAGATAAGTGCACCTATTATAGATACTATCAAAGGAAATAGAAAGCCATTTAAGTGGACATAGGAAGCAGACATAAACTTTAAGGTGCTGAAAAAGAAGGTTACTGAACAACCAGTGTTAGCTTTACCTAATTTTGATAAAGTTTTCCAAGTTGAAACCGATGCTAGTGGAATTGCCATAGGAGCTGTCCTAACTCAGGAGAAGAGACCCATATCATATTTTAGTGAGAAGTTGAATGAAGCTAAACAGAAATATTCTTCTTATGATAAAGAATTGTATGTTGTTGTTCAATCAATGAAAAAATGGAGACATTACCTTATGCCAAAGGAATTTGTTTTATATTTTGATAATCATGCACTGCAGTTCATTAATAGTCAGCCTAAATTGAACCAAAGACATGCAAAATGGGTAGAGTTCATGCAGAACTTTACATTTGTGATCAAGCACACTAGTGGAAAGTCAAACAGAGTTGTGGATGCTCTAAGTAGAGTTAATTTGTTGGTAGAAGAAGTTAAAGTGAGCATTGTGGGATTTGAAGACATGAGAGAAGCCTATAAAGAGGATGAAGACTTCAAGGATATTTATGCAGCTTGTGTAAGTCCTATTACATGTAACAGAAGCCAATGGTTGGAGTATACCTTGCAAGAAGGTCTTCTGTTCAAAAATAGTAAGTTATGTATCCCAAATTGTTCTGTAAGAGAGAATATGATCAAGGAGAAGCATAGTGGAAGCCTATCTAGTCACTTCGGAGGGGATAAGACATTAGCCCAAGTAAATGCATTTTATTATTGGCCAGGTATGAGGAAGGACATCAAGAAGTTTGTGGAAAGATGTAGAGTATGCTAGCATGAAAAGGGAGGGAAACAAAATACAGGATTGTATCAGCCTTTTCCCATTCCAGACAGGCCATGGGATTCAATTAGCATGGATTTTATTTTAGGACTGCCAAGAACTCAGAGAGGGAATGATTCAATTTATGTTGTGGTTGATAGATTCTCAAAGATGGCACATTTCATTGCTTATAAGAAAACTACTGATGCTACTAATGTTGCAAACTTGTTCTTCTCTGAAGTTGTTAGATTGCATGGTTTACCATTAAGTATAGTATCAGATAGGGATGCAAAGTTTGTTGGCCATTTCTGGAGCACATTATGGGAGAAATTGGGACCAAAGCTGGATTTTATCTCAGCCTACCACCCACAGACAGATGGACAGACAAAGGTAGTTAATAGAAGTCTTGGAAACATATTAAGAAGTTTAGTGTATGAACATCCTAAGCAACGGGACTTGGCACTTGACCAAGATGAGTTTTCCTATAATGAATCACCTAACATAAATACATGAAGGAGTCCATTTCAAGTTCTTTATGGGATGCACCCAAGAGGTGTATATGAGCTCATAAATCTGGAGAAGAAAGAGTTTAGAAGTTCAGATGGGGAGGCCTTTGCATCCGCAATGCACAAATTACATGAGGATGTTAAAAGAGAGTTGGAGGAAAGTGTAAGTAAGTATAAGCAGAAATTTGATGAAAGGAGAAGGGAAGTAGATTTCCAAGTGGGAGATATGGTGATGGCTTACTTGAAGAAAGAAAGATTTCCAAAGGGAACCTATAACAAACCGAAACTCAGAAATATTGGACCTTGCAAGATCTTAAGAAAATTCTCTACTAATGCATATGAGATTGATTTACCATCTGGGTATGGTATATCACCTATTTTTAATGTTGCAGATTTGTCTCTTTTTAAAGAAGTAGGTGAACAGGATGAAGAACAAGGACTTTCAGATAGTGATGGACAGACTGTGGATTGGCAAGAACAATTGCCACATATGGAGCAGCCACAAGTTGAAGCTGTGCTGGACAAGAAGGTTTCAAAGAAGACCATAAGCCAGACCTATTATCAGTATTTAGTAAAGTGGAAAGGGAAACATGTTGAGGATTCTATATGGATGATAGAACCAGAGGTTTACCAGCATGGGACAGACCCTGAAGAACATGTGAAGAACTTTCTTTTTCTCTCCCCGTGAGGATGATGCAGGAGCATCTTACTTAGCCTAAAAACTATCCTAAGTTTGAATTTTGTTTAAAAACCCTAAAATCTATGTAATGGGTGCCTATGCCAGCCTAAGTGATGTGACACATTAACCTATTTGATTTCAAAGCATTGTGCTGTAATATTTTGAATTTTTGAATTGTTAAGGGCATCAATGTTTATTAATGAGATGTAATAGGAGTTAATGGCTGGTAGTTGATTTTGAAATCTTGAATCCGTGGGCTATTTGAGAGCTATATGATATATAATATGTAATTATCATTTCATTAGTTAGATAAGAAAGAAGAAGAGAGCAGAGGAGAGGATAGCGTGTGAGCTAGATTGTTGTTTCGAAAGCTGTAACTGTTTAGTTTATGAGTCTCTATCTCTGAGACCAATGTATGAAATGAATGATGAATCCAATGTAAAGAAGAAAAGTATTCGGCCCTCTGTGTTTGTTTCCCCATGTGTTTATGAATCCAGAGTGCCTTGGCATTCCATATGTGAAGTTAAACCTTTGCAAGTTATTTTCATGTTGAATGTTTGAGTATATATGTTGAACGCAGGCTCTTGTTGAAGTCTACATACTTAGTTTTGCTGCAGATCTGTTCAAGGATGAAAAGGGGAACCCCTGCACGAAGCATAAACCCAGATGTGAAGCGCCCTTTGATTCAACAAAACGCAAGGAGGAAGGTGTTGGTGTTTCAAAATGAGAAAAATAAATTTATCTAAGTATCGCAGGTAGCAGAGAAAGGAGTCAATGGCCCATTTCGTGGCCGAGTAGGAGATCAACGATGGTGACGACCCTGTTTTGGGTGCAGAGAGCGTCAGAACAGGGTTTTGGGGAAAGGTATAGAGTGTTTTCATCTGCCAACCCTCAGGGGTTGGCATCAAATTCGCACTACTTACTGTGCATCTCTGACTTCGCAATCCGAATTGCGCCTTCGACAAAACTGTGCCATCTGAGCTTTGAAGTCCGAACTGTGCAAGTGCCAAAACTGTAATTCTTCAAAAGTGTTCCAACTTTGGCCACGCCTAATAGGCCCCTAACACTTACTCATGGATCATCCCCGATCCACTTTCGCTTGGTGACTTGGTCTGTGCATCCTCTGGGGGACTTACCTTTTCAGTAAACTCCTAAAGAGTTGCGATTAGCTTCACAACTACTTCCTTTGTTTCCTGCTCAAATTCCTTAACTGTTTCCAAAATATCTACTGAGACCTCCTCTTGAGCATACTCATGCATCGTCTTCTTAGTGGTGTGGAGTTCTTGCAGCTTCTGTTCAATCACATCAGTGAGGGCCAACACCTCTTCTTGCACTGGTTTTAGTCAGGTTGATGTCTCTTCCTCCTTATCCCTCAAAACGTTTAGCTCTTTTGTCAAGTTCTTCACCTGCGTGAACTTCTGAATTTTCTCCTTGTTCGGCAAGTTCTTCATGGCCGCATTAGCAGCGTCCAGTTTTTCCTGCGTTTGGTTCACATCATTCTAAAGTTGCTGCAGGACAGGGTTGTCCTGTAGCGTGGTCCATACTTGAGTTGCTTCATCCAACAAGTGCTGACACTTTACTACTTCAACATAGATGTTTTCTGCTAACACTTCTAGTTCTGCGATTATTTCCTCTCCCATACCTGTCGGCGTACTAGGAGGCTCCTAGGTTGCGAGCTTAGCAACCTCTTCTTTGTGCGCGATCTCCATCTCGGCCATCTTTGCCTTCAGGTTTCTCACCACCTTTCCAATCTGAATGATTGTATCATCTATTTGTTGATGTATATGTAACTTCGGAATGTATTTCACATATATGTATATTGTATTCCTATAGAGATGTTATTATTCCTCTATACGAAAGTGTCGTCATTTATATTGTAAGTGTCGTAACTTATACTTGATGGGTTATTAGACCACCTTGTTGGGGTCGGCCCTGTATAAGTCATGTGGGTCAAAGGGTTATTAGACTACCCTATTGGGGGTCAGCCATGTGGGTCAAAGGGTTATTAGACCACCCTAGTGGGGGTTGGCCCAGTCAACATTATGTTAAGTGGTTAAGTTGAGGCCGACCTAGTTGAGTAAAGGTCAAGTCAACTTAGTGTATAAATAGAGAGTGTCTCTCTCTCATTTTACACATTCTATTCTCTCACTCACACTTGGGAGAGTGGCGCACTTGTGGAGGAGGAGGCTTTGCTGCTAGAGGAAGACTATCTCTTGTATTCTAGTTGTATCATTGCTCTATCTATCTCTGAGGAAGTTATTGGGGTTTTTCACCTTTATGGTTTTCCCCAAGTAAACTCTGTGTCTCTTGTGTGCTTGCATTATTGTGTCCATGGTTGATATGCTATAGATTTGATGTACATGTTGTTCTCTTAGTTAAGATCCTAGATCAGATTGAAGTAAATTCTGAAAATTTAACACTATTTCTTGCTGCGCCTCGCACTCTGGTATCTGTGCACAGACAGTCGCAACTGTCTCTTCCAGCCTTCTCCTTTTTTCCTGTGCCCTGGCTAACTCTATAGTCTTCTGCACACACTCCTATGCTAGCTATTTGTACTTCTTCTCCAGGTGTACATTTTGGTTGTAAGAGATGATGTCTCTATCTCTTATCTCCTCAACAACCTGCAGATGCAAATTGTGCAACCCCTCAATGGGTATCATGCCAATGTTGAGGCCAAGGTGTTCTACCTGCTTTGCACTTTTATCCATCTCCTCAGTTGGTAAAATTATGTTCAGTGGCTGCATCACTAGATGAGGCTTCATCGTCAAGGCCGGTGGCCTTCTCCTTCGGGTACAGGATTCACCATTCTGACCTTCCAACACAGGTTCTCGGATGAATTCTTGGTGGGCTTTGTCTATCTTCGCAACCATAAGATTTAATTCCGACAAGTTTTGGTTCAACTGCGCTTGCACCTCTTCATTCTTAATGTCTTTTAAGGCAAGCGTCTCCTCTAGGTATTCATGAACTTTCAGAGCAATGCAGTTGTAGTCGTCTTCATGGAACTTCACTTCTAGATTCTCTTTGGTTTCCTTACTTTTATTTCTTGTCCCTTTTTCTGGTACTAAGCTTTCAGGTTCCTTTCGCTTCTCCCCTATTTTGACTTTGGAGGTGTTTACTTCTATCTCTTCATCAACTGGCGTAGCTTTTTGTGGGATTTCTTCTGATGAGGTGTGCATTTACAAGGGCGCATCCACCTTCCACTCAGGTGGCCAGTCTTCTATGGCTAGCGTAATTCTTTGCGCGTCCAACTGGTAGTCCATAGGGAACCATATTGGGTTCTTCTTTTTGGCCTTTGGCTGAATGTAAACACGGTGTAAATCAACCTTAAAAATAATCTTTGGCAGAAACAGTGTCGTTATCTCTTTTGCAATGAGCGGAGTGCACAATATTACATTGCATAGATGGTCGAAGTAAGTGCGGAATTGCTCATTATTGACACGCTGTCGCTCTGGTTGCGTGTCCACCCACATGTTTGCGTACTTCGCGGCGATGAAATCCCCTGTTATTATTGGAAGATTATGCTCATATTTGGGCTCCTTCCATCCTACGAAAGCAATCAAGATCATCAGCCACGAGTAGTGGAACGCGTTTCCCGTCTCCTGGGTTTCCTTGACATCCTCCAAAAATTCATTCAACAAGTAATTGGCCCAATTGTATGGGTGTCCATATTTTTCCTTCATAGCGAGAAGCACTGCCGGGGCGACACTTCCGCTATTCTACATTTGTGTAGAATCCTGCCTGCAAGCAACTGGACAGTGAATTTTGTTGCTTGGTCTTCAATTTCCTCTGTGAGAAATCCTCATTTTCCCTTTGATATTTTGTATTCATCTTTCATTTGCTTTGCAATTTATTTATCCTTCGTTTTTCCTCCAAACTCATATTTGGGATCATCACCTCTCTTACTGAGGTGAGTAATGGTGTAAATGAGGTCGACATTGATGTCGATATTCCAGTCGAGCCTTAGGAATCCTTGGTGCATGCATGATAGCAGAATGCGCACCACCACGGTACATTTTGGACTGCGTTCAAAGTGTGGTATTCAGAGAAGGTGTAGTAATCCGGCGGGCGCTAACTGCTTAGCCCAGTCTTGTAGCACAATCAAAGGTTTCCCTGATTTTGGATCCTCCCTCCTACACATGTACTATTCTGCTTGAAATTGAGGATAGTTTGGGTTGCTTGGGTATTTTGCTTCTAGTAGATTATGATCTGTGAACTTGCATGTTTCTACTTTGACAAGTAGATTCCCCTGGATTTCCACATCTCTGGAAATCGGTGGCACTAGGATGTCATATTGCGCATTCTTAAACAGGGTAACCGCTGGCGCGTTGACCCTTCTGGGTGGGATATAAACATGTGTAAGGTGAATCTGGTTGTTCCCCAGTGGTAATGGCGGTCTAGGATTCAAATTCCCTTGTGCCTTCGGCTTCTCAGGTTCCTTAAGGGATCCCTTATCCTTTTGTTGCATGTTGGCTGTAGTGCGGGGTGACCTTCTTGATCCTGAACCTTTCTCTGAAATTGACTTTTTGACGGGCATTTTCATCAACCCCTCCAACCCAGATTGTTTAAAATCCCTCACATCCTGCTCGATTGTGGAATCCTCAGACATTCAGTTGGAAATATGTCTTCGGGCTTTGATAATTACTTAGCACTCACTGTAAAAAGACTGAAGCTATGGATTGCGGGGAAATTTGAAACTTATGGTAAAGCTCGCGAGTCTAGTCTTAGTGGTATTTATAGGCACAGTTGGGCTTAGCTGTGCCCATAAATGTCTAGATAAGCATTAAATGTCATGACCGTTGTCCGAATCCGCTGAGGATTTTAGTCCTTTCCTTCATTAACTGCTTTAGAACGGCTAATTTTGCGTTAAATGCTCGAGGGATCGTCGGCAAAATCACTATGTAACGACTAGTTATTCGAGCGACATTTTAACGGCTAGTTTCTGGGAACTGCACGCATGGTTCAGATGAACAAACTTTTGCGTGGTCCCACTGCGCACTTGTGGTCCTTCGACTTTAACTTTGTAGCTGCGAGTTCAGTTCGTGCCTTGGGTCATATATTATGGTGTATACTTCGAATTCATCCTATTTCATTTGATCTGCGCGACTGCATTTTGAACTTCGTAACTGCGTGCTTCTACTTTTCTTTCTTTTGTTTTTCTTCTTCTTCTTCTTTTTTTTGCGCAGCTTCACTTTTCTACTAGTGCTGCGTGGTAGATGCATCATTTCCATCGAACTTCGCATATCAGACCAAAACTGCGTACAAACTCTGCTCAATTTCTAGTGCCCAATTTCAACTGTACTTGACACTTAGAAATTTCCTTCTCTTCTGATCACTGAGGGCTCTGCGAAGTAGGATTATCCCTGTAGGTTTTAAGTCTACTTCCATTAACCAGACCTAGTAAGTTGTCTCTGGCTAACGTGACTAATTGAGCTGCGGCACCGTTAGTAACATGCATAACAATATATGGTCCAAGCCAATGCATTTTAAATTTTCTAGGAAATTTCATGAACTTACTATCATACAGGAGGACAAGGTCTCCTACCTGGAAGAATTTGTGCTTGATATGGTAATCATGCCATGCTTTTTCTTTGTCCTTTTACACTTGCTGGTGAAAGCTTGCAATGAAGCGATCCTCCTCCAATCCAACCAAGTGTAGAATCCTTTCTTGCAATGTCTCTTCATCTGCCATGTCTGTGAATGTTGCAATCCTTAATCTTGGTACAATGTACTCCATCGGCATCACAAATTCCTGTCCATAGGCCAATTTGAAAGGTGCATGGCCAGTCAGTTTCTTACAAGTTGTTCTATATTCCCATAGTATGCTGGTATGTGCAGATCCCAATCATCTCTATTTGAGTTACATACTTTGGTCAACGCATTTTCCAGCACGTTGTTAAATGCTTCGACGGTTTCATTGGCTTGTGGATGGCACGGTGTACTCCTCTGATGATGTATCTGAAATTCTTCAGTTAGTGATTCAATGGTTATGTTCAAGAAATGGGTTCCTTTGTCACTCATTAGTATTTTTGGGCATCCAAATTTGGTAAGGATATTCTCAAAAGATGGACTGCATGACAGTAACTGCACTACAGTCCTTGACCAATTTAGCTTCTTCCCATCTGGTGAGATAATCTGTAGCGGTGATAATATATCTCGTACTAGTCCTCTTTCCCGGTGGGTTAATAGGTCCAACGAAATCAATTTCCCACTTGTTAAATACTTGCAGAGTCAGTTGTGGTCTTAACAGCATTTCATCTCTTCGTGATAGCTTTCCAGTTCTTTGGCACACATCACAACTTCGACAATGTCATTTTGAGTCTTTGTGGAGGGTAGACCACCATAGTGCTGCTCTTAATATCTTCTGCACAGTTTCTCTCCCTGTGTAGTGACCTCCAGACACACCTGAATGTGCCTCAGCCAATATAAATGTCTTTTCATGTTCTAAAACGTATCAGCACAACACTTCATATGGTCCCAACTTGTATAGTTGTCCTGCGATGATAGTGAAGTCTGCTGCTCTGACTACCAGCTGCTCCTCCTTCTGTGTAGTAAACTCTGTGGGTGACAATCCTGTAGTCAGGAATTCTACAATGTGTTTGTAATAATCATCTGTGATATGTATTTCAAATAACTGCGCGTCAGGAAGATTGTCTTCAAGATTTGTGGGTTCTTCGCCTGACTCTATCCTTGAGAGATGGTCATGTCCTAGGTTCAGTCTTCATGGTTTAACAATAATTTCAAATTCATAATCTTGAAAGAGTAGTAACCATCTGCATATTATCCCCCCTAACACTGGCTTATTGACCAAGTACTTTAGAGCTGAATGGTCAGTGTACATGGAGAAGTGCGCACCCAGCAAATAGCATCTGAATTTTTGCAGTGCGTACACCATAGCTAAACCCTCTCTTTCTGTGGTGGTGTAATTCTTCTCGGCTGAAGATAGATTTCTGCTTGAAAATGCAATGGGGTGATCAATGTCCCCTTCACTTGGTTGAGCAAGCACAATGCCCAACGCAATAGAGGAAGCATCAACATGTACATGAAATGGTTTATTCCAATCTAGAAAAACTAGGATAGGCACGGTTACCATTTTCTCCTTTAATGTATCCAATCCTATCTGGAATTCTTCGTTGCATACAAAATTTGCTTCTTTCTTTAGAAGTTTCTCTATCTCCGTGGTTATCTGCGCATAACCCTTGATAAAATTTCTGTAATATCCTGTGTAGTGTCCCCTTCCTACCATACAGCATGATAGGGAGGAGATGGTGCTCAATCCGGGCAATTAGCCCCATATCCATTGAATTGAATTCATTGATACACAGAACTGTATATGTGCAGGCTATAGAACACAACGTAAAATTAAATAAATCCTATTGATATCTAACATACATTCAAACTATTCTGTGACAGCCATTAAATAGAGACCTTTGCAGAGTTATACAAGATCATATGGAAATGCATAAACTTTTAGAAACACAGCAGAAGCAAATTCGTTTAATACATCCACATACATTCATCAAATGATAATTGCCAATTTACACAAGAGAATACTTATCTCAATAAGGCAGTCCCAAGCAACTGGCTATGCAACTGCAACGTTCCACCCAACCATAGGCCAGTGTGCTCCTCAATCTCTCAGCACCACTGCCACCCCCGAGCTGGGCATGATATCTACAAGGAACCAGGGAACAACAGACTCACACATAGCCAAGCATACACCAAGATGAGCCAAGCCAATCTGCAATTGGGTTTATCAGGCTACTAGGACATGGAAAGGAGGAATTGCTAAGCTAGTGAGCTCAACTGCAGAGCTATGGGTACCTCTCCCAGATCCATTTAGCTTGGCACTCACAATGCCTACACACCCAACACTAGGAAGTATTCTCTTCACTGCCACACAGTCCCTCAAGCCATACCTTCCTTTCTAGTGCTCGCAGGGTGTGCATAGAAAAGTAGCCAGCCTTCTTAATCTTCTTGAGAGGATACTCCCTACACTAGGTTTATCAAGCCAATTCTGTCCACTACCATTCCATTTTCTTGCTCATGGATTCCAAACAAAACAGGGATGCACCTAACAGCAGCCTACACTTGTTGAGCATGAGAAAACGTTTCCAATAGTGGGATGCATGAGATGGGGTTTCCTGGACTTTAGAAAAACGTGGGTAGACTCAAAACGTATTGGAACTTTGGAAATTTGACTGGGGAAGCAAAACCCATTCCAGAAAAATGCCCCAGGGCAAAAACGCCCTCTCCCTCAGTCCCAATTCGCGTCCCTCCTTCCCCAGCTGTTGCACAATCCAAAAACGAGTTCCTGGGCATGGAAAAACGCAGGGTTATGGTGAAAAACGTGAGGATAACTTCCTGTGAGCTCAATCTGCGTGAGAGGAAGAACGTAATGCATGAGGAATGGCCTTGGGTAGCATTTCGTGGGGGTTTTCTTGCCCAGCAAGCCAAAAATACGATTTTCAGCTTGGTAGCTTGCCCATGCACGAAAATCTGACTGCCATACCTCTCCCATCCCAAGACATTAACTGCCTTAACCAATTTCTTGGAAGAATTAAATGATTGGGTGCATGAGACAAAATGGGTAGTTGGTGGTTTTATGGGTTTCCCCATTGACACATGGATTAACACCATTGACTCAAGGTTTTGAATAATTTCCCTCCCTTTTCCTTGTAGAGTCATGCCCCATCTCTTTTGTTGCATTGCATAGCCGGTTGTGGGTTTTTCCCATTAAAATTCGTATTTACACGGTGTCTTATTTACATTGTGCCCATCTCGCACAAGAACCATAGGCGTCTATTTTTAATTGCCGATACAAAATGCTAAATCAACGGTGGGGCCTTGGCCTTGAGCTCCTCACCATGATTAAATTACAATATTCACATCATTTACGATTTTATACAAAGGGGTCAAAATGGGGACATTACATCCTGTATGTCTCAGTGTCGTGCGAAGTTGCTTTACTGAGTTTGGTGTCGGTAGATTTACAATGACTGTGATCTTCGCATGATCAACCATCAGAACTTGCTTACACACAATTTGGCCTAGTAGTATACCATATGGTACACAGAAAATACATTTCTTTAAGTTCAACGAGATTTGATGTTGCCTACATTTTGCTAACATCATTCTTATATTTTCATAATGGTTCTTTAGTAAACCAAAGACAGTCCAATCATCAAAATAGACTTCTAAGAACTTATGGATAAAGTCCTTGAATGCTGCAACAACAAATCTGGAAAATATGACAGGTTCATTCTTCAAACCAATTGGCATAACTGTATACTAATACGAGCCTCATTCATTAGCAAATGTAGTTTTATGTCTTTCTGCTGAGTCTATTATGATTTGATGGTATCCATAGAATCCATCAGTGAATGAGTAGGCCTCATTCCTCCCACGTTGTATAGTACTTCATCTATAAATGGAGTAGGAAATGGGTCGTGTAGCGAAGCATCATTGAGCGGCCTGAGTTCCACGTATATTCTAATTTCTCCTTTTGTCTTCTTATCTTGGATAACCATAGGGCTTATGCATTTTGATTCTTCCACTGGCTCAATGATCCTTGCATCAAGCATTTATCGAGCTCTGTCTTCACTCTTTCCTTCTATCTGGGATTCAATCGATAACGCCTCTGCCGTATGGGCTTCGCGCCTGGATTGAGAGGTATCTTCATGACTCCCAAGTCGCCCAAAATGCCTTTCATTTCAGAGAACTTTGTTGGAAACACATCTTGATACTCATACAGAAGGTCTGCGATCTACGCGACCATTTCATCATCCCAGTAATCCCCAATACATGCGAACTTTGGTTCTTTACTTGTGCCAATGTTAACTTTTCTTGTTTTGTCAGGGCTGCTCAGATCTTGAATTTCTAATGGAGGTCCTTCTACATCGCACGCTCCTTCTGACTCAGGTATATTGATATTGCGCGGATCCTCCTCATCGCTCTCCTCCTCATCTTCTTCATCTGCAGAGAGGTTATAACACTCAAGGGAATATTCTATCTGTTTTTCCTATTCTTGTTGCTGGCTCACAGTTTCTGGTCTGTCATTAAATATCTTCTCTTTGTTGACCTTTAATGCCTCGTTTATACTTGGGCATTCGTCTTTGAATATCCTTTCTTTGATAATCTGCAGAGCCTCATCTATGTTTGGGAAGTCATCTTCCAAGCTGAAAGTTCTATGGAAGTTCACAGTCATGATTGTTGATGTATTTGTAACTTCGGAAGATATTCACTTGTATATTGTATTTGTACTTTATTGCATCCCCAATGGAGATGTATTATTCCTCCGATTGGAAGTGTCGTCATTTGTATTTGCAAGTGTCCCAAGTATTATTGTAAGTATCGCAACTTATATTTGATGGGTTATTAGACCACCTTGTTGGTGTCGGCCCTATATGAGTTGTGTGGGTCAAAGGGTTATTAGACCACCCTAGAGGGGTTGGCACAGTTAGCATTATGTTAAATAGTTAAGTTGGGGCCGACCTGGTTGAGTAAAGGGCAAGTCAAGTTAGTGTATAAATAGAGAGTGTGTCTCTCTCATTTTACACATTCTATTATTCACTCACTTCGCATTAGTGAGAGAAGAGGAGGATGCGCACAAGTGGAGGAGGAGCATGCTGTTGAAGATATCTATCTCTTGGGTTTGATCATTGTGATCCTTGTATTGATGCTTATTCTATCGCTGAGGAAGTTGTGGGGTTTTTCACCTTCTTGGTTTTCCCTAGTGAAATGTTTTGTGTCTCTTGTCTCTTTAGCTTGATATCCTGTACATGTTGTTCTTTCTGTTAAGATCCTAGATCATAATGAATTAAATTCTGAAAAACTAACAATGATAGACCAATATATTGTTCCTCTGTGAAGCTCTACATCTGTATACCAGTTCTTTGGGATCTGCTCTAATGTGTGCATAAATAGATGAACCCATTCTGTCAGTGGTCTGTTTTCCCATGCTTTTGAATAGATCTCTATGTGATCCCTTGGATTTGTTTGTCCATTATACTTTTCTATTTTCAGCGCGGCTTTCTTTGTGAATCTGATTTGCATCATGTGCTTGCACTATTCCCATGTGGTCAGAGTCTGCTTATGCCCAGCCCACCATCTGGCAGGTGTAGCGTGCAGTGCTATATCCAATGCTGGTATCTGATGTTCAGTTGAAACTGATACACTATACTCTTGAAAAGATGTATAGACATTAGTTGAGCCATCATAAGTGGGGATTGGACTTAACTCTGTTCCAATCCAGCGTAGTGATCTTGTGATTTGTGCACATCGCCTGGCAGATACTTTGTGCATTCTACTTTGTCAATTCTCCAATCCTGCATCAGAGTCTGATACGCAAGAACTGTCGCAGCGCCAACTAAGCATTCCATCAATCATAGGATTGATGTAGTCAGCCTGATTCACAGTCATCTGGTAGATGTGATCAAAGTCTTGTGCTCTGCATTCTTCTTGTATTGGTTCATTGTATATTTGTCCTTGTAAAGGGTCCAAGGGTGCGATGACCCTGATGTCTGCCCCTTCAAATATCATATGTTTTTTCTTCAAATCGATGATCGTGAGGTTATCCATCACCCAGTATATCCCTAGTAATGCAGGATATGGGTTACTGTCATCGATGATCTCAATAACCTCAAAGTCTGCTGAACTTCTTACTCCATCGATGTCCACAAGTACATTCGAGAGTCTTCCAAAGGGAATAAATTTCTGCTGATTAGCTAGTCTTAACTGGATAGGTGACCATGATAACCTTGGTTTCCCCATCTGCTCCCATGTCTTCTTGGTCAATACATTCATTTCTGATCCTAAGTCAAGGATGATCTGGTCCATTTCATAGTCTCCAATCTACGCACTTAGCCTCATTTATCATCCCGTTCTCTTATGACTTTTAATGTCGTGAACTACGCTCTGAGTAGTACTCGTGCAACTGCGTTGTTCATAGTGGTTGAGTAAGTTTTGCAATTCAGCTAAGGAATCTTCGCTTTTCAGTAACTTCATACAGCTTCGTAGGAACTGCGCAACAGAAGTCCCTATTTCTGTTGTGGTACATGTTTTATCATATGCTACTGTCATATCCTTCATATGCGTTGTTTCACTTCGCAACGAGATTCTTGGTGTCACAGGTGCTGGTTCTTTGAAGGTCTCCCTTGCTTCTGGAAAGAATTCTTTGTTTCTTTCCAGATTAAAAGTAGGTGCTTTCCCAGTTTCTTTTCTTATCCAGACCCCTTCAATAGGTTTCTTCTTAGCTTTGTGGTCTTCAGAAGTCGAGGCTTCTAGTTCTTTATCTCTTCATGTTGTAGCGCCCCTTCGCGTCACAACATTAATGTTTGGATCTCTAGTTATTTTCTCTGTTGCGATCATCTGAACGTTCGGGTTTGATGCTTCTGTTCTCCTCTCCTGCATCTTTGCTGGAAAAAATGGGCATGCCTCAATGACATGATCAAAATATTTACAGTATCTACATGTAGTACAAGAATTGGTACAGTCTCTAGATAGGTGACCTGGCTGAGCGTAGTTACAACAGATCATCTGACCTCTTCCTCTTCCTGGGCCAGTATTTCTTCCTCTTCCTCAGAATCCACCACGGCCTCTATATGCGCCTTGATCATACTGTGCGTTATCATTGTGCTGCAGTGTTTCTTCTTGAACTCTGTAAACATCATGCTTCCTTTCTATCATTAGTTCATATGCTCTACAGTTGGAATCATCATGGCCAACTGATTTAAAGAAATTGCAATACAAATTCTTGGGTGTTCGCACATATTTCTGGATCAAATAACAATCTTCAGGATGATGTCCTATGCATAAAAAAATTTCACACCATGGTCCTTGTTGTTTATTTAGTGAATTTGGTGTTCCACTATCAAGGTATTCTTGAAACAGGGGAAAACGTTCCTTCCGGTGTCCTTCTCCCTTGCATCTTGTACACTAGACTTCTTCTCTGGTTTCTTTCCCTTTCTTAATGCCTTGTAGTTGTAACATCAAGGTTGCTAGTTGGTTCTATATCTAGACCATGCCTTGGGTAGTATCTCCTATCGGTGAAGCCTCTAGTTTCATTGTGATCTCTAGGGATTCTTCCTACAAAGAAACCTTCTGTTGCATCAGTGGTAGTCTAAAGTGTGGCAAAAACGAGGCGATGAACCACTCTTGGTGCTGTTGTGGTGCAATGTCAAAACTGACCTGATCTAACAATGTTTTGAACTTCTGGTCAAATTCCCATACTGACTCAGTCGTTTTCTGCGTAATCTCTTTTAGTTCTGTGATGCATTGTGACTCTGACTTAGGTTTCTTGAATTCTCTTAAGAGGGCAGCTTTGATATCCACTAGAGTTCTATTTTGTCCAGCAAAATAGTTCATAAACCAATTCACGACTCTATCCCTGAGTGTAGTGATGAGCTGTGCTTGCTTAACAGCATCATCTTGGACTTGCTTAACGTTCCACATGACTTCACACAGAAACCAATGTTGCTTAGGATCTTCTAGACCCGTTCCTTTAAATATTGACAGTTTTATATCATCTGTCATTCTCCTTCTTGGTGGCGCAGTATTCCGCGCAGTGTTCAGTGTGGTATTAGGGATACTACTGCGTGGAATGTTCTGAGTACTCACTCCTGCGGTGTTACTACTACTGATGTTCTGTGAATTGGGAGGCGTAGTGTTCTCAACTGGCGGATTTTGAGGAGTAATGGGCTGATAGGTAGTTGCGCGAGGTGTTTCTCTATCAGGATCAACTTGTAACTTAGTGTCTATGCGAAGTTCATGTGCACTAGACCTCTTTTTTGCACTAGACTTATATCTTTTACCACTTCTTAGTGTATGAATATGTTCTTCTGTATCGCTATCGTTATCTCTGAACATTACAAACTCAAAACAACTAGGTATATTACTGCATTCTTAACACACCTTTCTCAGCTAAAAGAATTTTGATATATAAACTCATATTGTTTAGGTACTTACCTCTAAATCCTTTGAAGAACTCTGCCTCTGTTGCGCTATATGACTTCAGGGTGTCCACAACAAACTCTGTAACGAATCGTTGTAGTATGTTGTCAAGCAAGAAGTCTAATGCTCGTGAGAGCGGACTATCTACTGCTTTAAGTCTCTGAATGAGATCTAGGGTCCAATCGGTAGGTACTCCTTCTTGGAAACAGTTCTTCCACTCTGGGAGTCTTGATAACCACTCGCATAACTCATTTCCAAAAGATGCGAAGAAAATTTCATAAATGTCCGCCCACAGGTATCTCTGCAACAATTCTACATCAGAGAAACGTGGATGTCTATTCTCTTTTCTTGCAAACTCCCTTTCTGTCTTGTCCACCCAGTTCCATATTTTTGTTTTCTCTGGATTGCAATTTTTGGTGCTCATCACCAGTTCAAGCGCGACAACAGAACCATTTGTTGGCTCAATATATTGTTCTTTAGCTTTTCAAGATTGACCCAGGTTCTGCACGATTCAGGGAACCAACAAAACCCCTTTTCACTATCCCTTTTGTCAACAGTCTACGAGCAGACTGAGCTCTCACCCGAGGTGAATTTATGGGGAGGTTTCCGAAACAAGTTTCCACAACCGGGTGATGCATGCTTCAACAGAATGGGGGACTATGAGAAGTTCCACCTCTTCGCGGTTAATGCTTATGCTATCGTGCACACAGGAGCTACATGGCTTGGAATGGCTACTCGACAATAGGACAACGCAACAGGGGACCGCACTAGCTCTTAACAGCCGCTCGACTTCGTCAGGATTTACTTAGTGTAAATTTACGCGTTCAACAAGTATCTTAAACTGTAAACCTTGAAAACTTATACAATACAATGAACTACAATGCGACTGCGCACTGCCGGTGTTGCGCCTCAAGGAATCGCACTTACATAGACTTCCCTGACTTAGTGTTACGAAAATAACTCATGCATTCATCTTACTCAGAAATACTTGCACATTCAACATTCACTCATCTGCATTCAACACTTAGCATATTATTCCTACCATTCATTCTTCTATAGAATACATACAAAAAGAAATATACATTTACTTATAACAGGAATTTAACCATTCAACAGAAGCAAATACACGTTCAATCACACAACACAACAATTTAACGTGTTTCACCCCAGGATGGAAGATACGTCCACAGGAACTGTTGTTTTATTATCAATGGGAAGGGTTCAACAGTTCCAGTCTGTGCACTCAGCTGCGAACTCTCTTCTCTCTTCAGTAGGTCTCTGCGCACATAGCTACAGAGCCTCTTTACAAAATTCTCTCAACAGAGATCAATATTAAACAATATTCCCATACAAAATCAACCCTTTCCCTTACAAAATTTTCCCTTTATATAGACCTCTCCCTTAGGTCATGTATTTACAATCATGTGGGCCACAACCCTAAGGTTACCCAAAACAGTGTGGTTACCCGTCACCCCGACCTGTCATAGTCGACAGCTGCTCCATGCGCCTCCAGTTTCCTTGCTGGACCACTCTAGGCTCTAACGACCTTCTGACAGCTGCAGAACCGGTTCCAACTACATCATGGCGTGTCTCTTTCCTCCCTTTGGCCTTCCTATCGCTGTCGACCTGTGGCTTAGCTTCTAACGGTTTTCCACCACTCTCTCTGATAGGTCGCTTTCATCTGCCTCCACACTGCTCCATACCCAACTACCAGGAATCCTCGAGTCACTTACCCAAAAATGCTACTGTGCTGGAACTGCGCATCAGCATCACTGCGCAGTGCTTCGACTTTGCACTGCTTACTGCGCATCTCTGACTTCACAATCCGAACTGCGCCTTTGACAAAAATGTGCCATCTGAGCTTCGGAGTCCGAACTGTGCAAGTGCCAAAACTGTAATTCTTCAAAAGTGTGCCAACTTGGGCCACGCCCAACACTACTCTTAGTTGGCACAAAATCGGGTCACTCGTAGGTTTCAGTGAGAACATAAGCGAATACCCCTGAAATTCATAGGTTTACAATAGTGAAAATAGGGGGTACATCCATGATCTTGAATTTTGGGGCTCAATTGGTAAAAAATTCACCATTTTTAGTGATATTTTTTGTTTTGATTAGATTAGGAATCCCTGTACTTAGCTTTTAGACTTTACTTGGATCCTAATTAACTAATATTTGGAAATATTTTAAGAATTTTAAAGTTTTTAAATCTCTTTGGTTCAAAATTACAAGGAAATTGTTAAAACTAGTTGTGAGAATTTACTGTTTTAGGTCCACTTTTAGGCATAATTTTAGTGTTTGCAGGCCTATACATGACATTAAAAAAAAATTAGGTTCAATTAGGATCAGATTTGAAAAAATTATGAAATATTTAATTTCAATTTTTTAAAGGTGGATTTTCCCTCCAAAACCCTTAAGAATGGATTAAAATTGATATTTCTTTCAATTTTGTTCACAATTTGACTTAGATATATTTTCTTTAGGCCATATTTATCTCTTATATCCTTGATGAGACATCCAATTTATAGAATTTGGGTTGATCTTTTAAGCATTTTGACTCACTTACTAGTTTGCAAATGATAAAAAAATGGAAAAACATAAACAATTGTTTATAGAACCTCCGGGCCCTTTAATTTTTGAATCCCACACACTTGTTCATATGAAACAAGAAACCAAATCATAGTCATGACACATGAACAGATCATTTGAAAACAATACATAAGGAAATTTGCATTAAAATTCAAAAAATTGAACATTACACATTGAGATCATTTGAAAACTTTTCCCTCCAAAACCAAAGAAACAACTTTAATTAGTAATTTTCTGTTTGGGATCTACAATTTTTTCATTTTTTCATGCACAATTAGAGATAGTTATAGCTTTGATCTTCAATTTTCTTGAGATAAGTTTCGTTTGAGCCACCTTATCCTCTTCACTTGGGCTTTTGAGTGATCTTGTGAATGAGAAAGTGGACCTCATTTGTAATAGTTTAGGATTTGAATTTTCAAGCAATTTCTTTTTGATCCACCGTATCCTGTTCACTTGGGATTTCGAGCGATCTTGTGAATGAGAAAGTGGATCTCAATTGTAACAAAGTAGATTTGAATTTTTGCATACGGTCATCGAGCTATTATATCCTCTTCACTTGGGATTTCGAGCGATCTTGTGAATGAGAAAGTAAATCTCATGTGTAAAAGTTTACTTCATAGTTCTTCAAAGGAATCGGCGTATCCTCTTTGCTTGCACTTTCGGGTGGCCCTGCAAACGAGAAATAGAGATCCCCTGTGTAATAGAATTAGATTCATTTCAAGTGAGATATTTGTTTTGTTTACATTGATTTTTGAAATCAATAATTAACCATATTTCAAAAGAACTGTTCCTAAAACATCAAAAATCTACCAAAACATTTGCATCACCAAAAATTCACTAGATTTGGAAACACATTCTAATATTTGAAAAGCGTTTTATGCATGTTGTAAATTTTTTTTTCTTTTAATTCTATTTTGCAACTTGCATGTTTGGAAGACCCACATGAACCTCTAAATTTTCATTAATGTAGAGCATTCATTGAATTGAAAAGTAGAGTAGTGATCATATTGTATTGTTTGGTTCATATTTTTGAGTCAACACACCACCAGTTTCACTTCCACTCTTGAAACTAAGCAAATGACCCTCAAAATTAGTGCTTAATCTAAAAATAACCAAGATTTTATTTTCATATCACCAACAAAGTTAGGCTAGTGCCCTTTATTAGGTTTGGAGAGTTAACACTCCTGGGTTGCAAAACTTTTGAAACTAGCATTGATTATTGAGAGTTGAAATCCATTAGTAGCAAAAAATGCTTGTCAGGAAAGCACATCTAACACATGCATCAAGAACGAGGTAAATATATATAAGTAAGGGTGGTAACCCTCTTGTTTTTTTAGTGGGATATGAGCTCATCACGAAATTCCATGTAAGTGACAAGTCCTCGGGGTGACATCACTTTTTTGGAATACCCGGTTATGAGAGTTGTCCTAGACTTACAACTGTTCCGCCCGACCGTCAATTGTGAAGTGGTAACCTTAGTTGTTATTTGTAGGATATCACATAGGCTATTGCGAGTGGGGGGCACTTGGAGTACCAGAGACAGACTTTGAAGCTTTTACTCCTCAGGAGGGTGATTGGTCAAGAACAAATACTTGCACCCCTAGCGATTAAAGTTTATTGTAATTGTTTCTCATACCTTCACTATTAGTAATTGTTTGAGGCTTGATATCTCTTAGGATATACTAGTTTCGGAAGACCCTCTAATATAGATTTTCAATGAATTTTGGTTCTTTGGAAAAGTAGTTTTCTTGCTTGGATTCATAGGACCTTTTTATTGTGTGGACACTTTTTCTTTTTTTTTGAGTCTAGAGTGCCTTAGCATTGTTTGATTCTATTTGTGATTAATAATACCATTTTAAAACAAATCATTTTATCAAAATATTCAAATTGGATACTCTCTTGATCCACCAATCACAGTGGTAGCGAGGTCAATCACCGTAATTTGAAGGCCCCACTACATAATAGAGACATATACAACAAACACAACCTTGTGACTTGGAAACTGAACAACTTCTATTTTCAATTAACAATAATAGAGAAGAACAAAATCAAACAAATACTGAAACTTCACCGTTATCTAATGAAGAAAACACAGACATTGTTCATTATCTTGCTCCATTTGAAATTGAAACACTAGAGAACAACACAGATACTCATGTAAACCCACCTTTGACAAATCTTTCAGACCGAGTGGTACTTCACATCAGTGAGTCATTGGATTACATCAATCCTCTTTTTAGTTATTGAAATAGCATGCAAAATCATTCAAAACTTGACCATATGGCTTCATCAGGAGCACAAGGGACTACATCATCACAACCTAAAACAGTTGTTGGAGGTAGAAATACTTCCAATTTGTCCTCTACATCAATACCAATAGTTAGTATACCTATTATTAGCACAAGCTCAACCAACACTTCAGTTCCAGTTGATACAGTTTCAGGTTCCAATCTTGGATGTACATCCACTTCGTCTACAGGGATCCCTACTAGGGGGTGTGCCTTACCAAATACGGGTTTTCCATATGGTTTGTCTAATCAAGGTCAAAACAGTCAAGGAGTAAACCAAAGTCCTCTTGGTATACCTAACATTATTCCAATTTTTACTTATGGGGGAAACCCTTCACCATGGAATGTTAATATTCGTGGCAGAACCAATGGACCATGGAACAGTAAGGCCAATTGGGGTTATGCCCCACAGATTAGTGGAAATTGCTTGGGAAATCATCCTCCGAATTTTCCTAGCACAAATACTAGGGGAAATCCCATACCCCCAACAGGTAGCACTTCAAGGGGAAATACACCTATCAACCCCATTCCACAATGGAGTGGACAAGTTCTAGGAAGTAACCAATCTTCTTGGGGACCACCCATGCAAGGGGGAAATCAACCTTGGAACACTTATCAAAACCAATAAAAAAATTAATGGAGTGGTCAGATTCCAACAAGTAACAAATATTATTGGGGCCCACCTCTGCAAGGGGGCATTCCACCCATTAATCCGATCCCGCAATGGAATGGTAATGTTCCACCAAGTAACCAATCTTATTGGAACATACCTCCACAAGGGGGCAATCCATACATGCATCATGTTAAAGAATGGAATGGACAACATTCAGGAAGTAACCAATATTTTTGGATGCAACCTCCGCAAGGATGCAATCCTCCTTGGAATGCTTTTCAAGCCCAAGGACAACAATAATGGAGCCATCAAGATTCACCTGTGTATCAATCATTTTCTACGACACTAGTCGAATAACCATTTCTAGCCACATTGAATCTATTGAATATATCATGGCTGACTAATGACCCTATTCTACATTTGAATGGGTGGCCAACCATACCAACTAAACTACCCTCAGACATACCCATTTTGACGAAAAACCAGGGGAATATCCATCAAATCATGTGATGACATTCCATTTGTGTTGTTCATCCAATTCCCTAGTTGATGATAGTATTAGGTTAAGGTTGTTTCAATGAACCCTAATGACAACTGTTGCGAAATGGTACATTGAGTTTCCCCACAATACATTCACAGGATTTTCATCTTTAGATATGGTATTTTAGACACATTTTAAATTACCTATCTGCTGTGAGACGGGTACATAACTTTTTAATTCACTTAGGCAGTCCAGTTCTACTCACATATCAGATCATATCCACGAATGGAGGAGGTGCCGAAGGCTTAAAAAAGTTGAAATCCTAGATCAATTCTTAGCATATTGGTTCATAAAATCAGTATTGCCTACTCTTTCCAAAGATGTAGCCATGTCAGGAGCCATGACTGAAGAACAACTCATTCAGAGTGCTCAACAAATGGATTTGATATATTCCTAATCAGACACACTTTTTGATTTAATACCTCATGTTGTAAGACTTGTGTCTGATCCAACTAATGCACCAAAAGGACCTCATATTGAAGGTGTGATTGGATCCGTCAACCAACTTGAACAAATTACCCAACAATTGGGACAAATGTATGTTCAAACTTCATAACCCATAGTTGGCCAGGCAACACAACAATCTGCAACTCCCACCCAAACTTCTGAAGTACTTACGGTTCAAACTACAGACCCAAAAGGAAAAAAGAAGAAACATAAGAAGAATCCCAATACTATTTATGGGACAGGAGAATCACCTAAGGTGAGTAATCCTACTGGAGGTAATCAGTAGAACCGGAAAAACAAATACCCTTGCAAAACTTTCCAAGGGGATCATCCTACTCACCTTTTTCCTCACATGGATGACATTCATCGAATTTTGGCACAACAAGGAGGGAAACAACAACTTGTCGTCCTAACTCAACCTTTCGCACAACAACAACATATGTTTTTTGTAGCCTTGGTACCTCCCCCAAGAGGGAACCAGGAAAACCCCCCACAAGGGGGAAATCCCCCCAATGCTAATATCGTCACGATTGGTGAACATGAAATAAACATTCAAAAAAGGGACCATTCTTATGATACACCTTCAAATGATGCGGAAACAACTGGATCTCAGCCTAGTGATTCTCTAAGAATTGAGAAACCAACGATAGACATAGTACCTCAACCTCCAAAATGGTTTTTCCATAGAACAACATGCAATCCTAATGCACGAGCTGCTAAAAAATACAATGTGGTTGAAAACTTAGCTAAAGATCCTTGTGCAATGTTCTCCTTGGAAGTTTTCCAAATTTGTCCTACTCAATGAAAGGCACTATTATCTGCTATCACTGCTATTGAGCCATCTAAAAACAATTTGATAAATTTTGATTTAGAATAGTCCACATGTAGGCTTCCGTCACAAATCACATTTCAGATTAAAGTGACTTCACATGGTAAGAACATTTTTCGAGTCGTTGTGGATGAAGGAGCATCAACTTGTGTCATGCCACTAGCATGTTGGAAAGCTTTCAGATCACCCATCCTAGTACCATCCCATACAATACTCAAAGCATTTGATGGGAATTCATTCCCTCCTCATGGAATTATCATGGCTTTCCCTGTTGAACTGGGAGGTAAAACAATTCAAGTCGATGTTGAGGTAATGGACGCGCCCATAGATTAAAATTTTCTATTGGGTCATATTTGGATACATAATATGACAGCTGTAGTGTCTTCAGTATTCCAAGTTATTCGGTTCCCCCACCAAGGGAATATTGTCACGATCGATCGACTACACTACTGCACACTTGAAACTTGTCTCCACTCGAATGTGCCTTTTGTAGGGGATTTGAAAACGGTGATTCAATATATTGGGGTAGGAATGTTCAAAGATTCATCCCTCATGGGAAATTTCACGATTCCATCACCAGTATTGACCCCTCAGGCTCACACTGCTCCAATTTTCACTATTACATCAAAAGTATACTTTCCATTAATTTTTTTTTATAATGTGATGGAAATACTAAATTCTATGCAACATAATGAAACAAAGAGTAGTGTACCCCTATCTACCGTAGAGATTTCATATCAAGCTATCCAAATGGATTCAACAGATTCAGATCAAAATCCTTCCCAGATGGAGGAATATGATCCTTACACCTCAACAATATGGGCCATCAACACTCCTAGTACTCATGAAATCCTGGATCAGACTTTTTCATCAGATCAAGCCATCCTTGAAGTCATGAATATCTCTAAACGACCCTAGGAAGATATGCATCATAGATCATCATTTCTTCCAAAGACAGATTCATTAGATGTCAAACTATAAAAATTTTACCTCAATGATGACATGGAAAAATACGAATGCCACGTCCAAACACACAATGTGAGTTCAAAAGGAAATTTGGAAAATATTTCAAAAACCATTCCAATCGATATATCCATTAATTATGGCATCGTTGAAAACATCAATATAGGTGCATATTGCTCTCCATAGGAAATCGTACATTATACTGCTCTATTTAAAGAGTTTTGAGATGTGTTCGCTTGGTCTTACGAAGAAATGTTGAGCATCAATCCCAGCATAGTTGAACACGAGATAAAAACCTATGATAATGCTAAACCAGTGTGACAGAAGCTACGTCCGGTCAATCCTAAGAAATCGATTTCCATCAAAGTAGAATTTGAAAAACTATTGAAAGCTGGCTTCATATATCCTATTCCTTTAACTGAATGGGTATCCAATCTTGTTCTTGTTGATACAAAACAAGGAACTATCCGGGTCTGTACTGACTTTAGGGATCTAAATTTGGCTTGTCCCAAAGATAACTATCCCACACCCTTCATTGATAAGATTATAGACGAGTGTGCTGGGAATGAAATCTTTTCATTCATGGATGGATTCTCTGGTTACAACCAGATATAGATAAAAAATGAAAACTAGCATAAAAAAACTTTCACATGACAGTGGGGGACTTTTGCATATCGGAGAATGCCATTTGACCTTAAAAATTCCAGGGCTACTTTTCAAAGAGCCACGTCATATGTATTCCATGATATTAAGAAAAATTTTGAGGTTTATCTTAATGATTTGGAATCCAAATCGAAAAGGAGAGCCAAACATAGTTCACATTTACGTGTCATCTTCGTTTGATGTCACAAATATAACACTAGGTTGAACCCACACAAATGCATTTTTTGTGTGGACTTTGGGAGATTACTTGGGTTCATCGTATCAAAAAAAGGCATTATGGTAGATCCCCTCAAGGTTGAGGCAATACTTTAGTTTCATTCCCCCCAAAAAATAACACAACTTCAAAGCCTTCAAGGGAAAGCTAACTATTTAATAATATTTGTCGCATATTTGGTCGAACGAGCTAACGGTTTCATGCTTTTCCTAAAAAAGATGCACTATTCATATGGGATGACCAAGCTCAATGCTCATTTGATTAGTAAAGAAATCTTTGGTATTAGCCTTGGTACTTAGTCCTCCGAACTATAGTAGAGATGTTTTTCTATATTTGGAAGCATCTAGTTCCACCATAGGAATGGTATTGGTATAAGAAGACGAATCAACACAAGAACATGTTATTTACTATCTTAGTAAGGGCTTTGTAGGTCCCGAATTGAGATATTCCTAGGTTGAGAAGTTGGTCTTGGAAATAGTCCATGCTGTCCAATGAATTAGACAATATATACTTCCAAGGAAATCGATCATAGTGGCTGAAATGAACCCCATGAGACAGATTTTGTTCTGCCATATCATTGGTGGAAAATATTCAAAATGGATAGTAATTTTGCAAGAATTCGATCTCGAGTTCATAAATGCTAAAGCCAAGAAATTGTTGGCATTTGCAGAAATAATGTCT
Source organism: Larix kaempferi (assembly GCA_027924585.1). NCBI lineage: Eukaryota > Viridiplantae > Streptophyta > Pinopsida > Pinales > Pinaceae > Larix > Larix kaempferi. The sequence continues at coordinate 10,228,010 of BSBM01000264.1, forward strand.
AAGTTACCCTACGATAAAGAGGATATTGTATGTGTTGAATACTGGGTCGACGAACATGTATTCCTCATTGCAACATTGGATCCTTGGTATGGAACATTCATCACATAACATAGCAGAAATTGATATTACAAATTTGCCACATCCTGACCTGCAATCAAATAACATCGAATCCTCGGCTAACTCAGAAAATGAAGAAGTTGGAGTCAAATCCTCGGCTAACTCAGAAAATGAAGAAGTTGGAGTGTTGATTGCAAGCAATCACAAAACAAATCATTGCCAATCCATTCATTTCTCCTTTCTGTTGCAATTTGAAGAAGATTATTCCATTTGTTCGTCAGGATACATGGGATTTCCAAATAGAAACCCTGATCCTCGACGTGGAAAAGGTTAAAGGTCAATAGTAGAAGGTAGAGAACGTGAAATGTCACGCACAAAGATTTGCTGAAGATATAAAGAAGATCGTTAGCATATCACCAGATTCAAGTTTACATCAAAGTCAGTATGAAAGAAGATGTATGCGCGAGAAATGGTGGATTTCCATACTTTGAAAGGAAAAAATTGATAAAATCAGCTAGATTCATATAAATGATCTTTTGCCTGATATCACTGAAGGAAATCACGCTCTATTTTACTACTATGTCACTCTCAATCCACTGAAAGGAAGGAAAAAACTCGGTTATGCTATGTCAGCCAGATCGTTAACGAAATATCCGAAACTCAGTTGTTTTGTTTTGGGATTTTAATCTATTTTCCTTTAATTAGTTTGTAGATAGATAATTTTATTTTAATTTTAGACTATTTAGATTTTTGAATAAAAATAAATCATTTTTGTTTTGTGCAGGTAATTAAATATCAGGAAAATGAAGAAGATCAAGAAGAACAGCACGATATTTCTGGATACTTGTTATCTAGATCTTTCCATTCGCCATAACACTAGGATGCAGTAAAAAAACATGAGATCAAAGGAATATCATGTTAACAGACCGATGCTTACAATGATATCAGATAAATAACATATCAAAATGGAAGGAGATTACGAAGAAAAGGGTGCTATCAAAAGTTGTTGCGGTCGTGCAATTCAGAATGTGGAGGAAATTGGATGATTTTGTGAAAATTTTAGTTTCCAGAACGGGTCCTTACCATAGAAACAAACACAAAAAAGGAGATAAAATCATTCAACTAATTCCCAAATCGGGGAGGAAGGTTCGATGCGATCACATGAAAAAATTTATTGGCTATATTCTCGCCAAAACTGTTGAGACACCTGCTATTAATCTGTTGTATTATCATTGCACCAGTTACCTTGATCATCTTATATAAAGAGAAACAATTCAACTGTTATGGGAGGGGGCGGTCTCTAGATATTAGAGGATGAAATTTTCTTTTCTGCATTCTTTACTTCTGTCAGTAACTTTGCTTCAGATGGAGAAAAGACTAGAGGGCTCTGCAATTCAACAATTGGTGTAACTTTTAGGTTCTTTCTGCTGGAAAATGGTGTGTTTACCTCAGACTTAATGACTTTATTTTACTACCGTGAGTAATATATACTTGAAATTTTGCCCGTATGATTATTCACGTCGATTTCATTATCTATGTCATTATGTTGGTATTTGTGGTAAATTGTGTTTCCCTTGTGCATATTTCTTGCCCAGATTATATAACTGTTTGATTTTCTGATTATTTTCGTTGATCAACAGTTAATATTTCTTTATTACACCTTTTCTAAAAGTGTTTATCTTGCTGCATCCATATATTTCATATTAACTTGATTCAGTCTCGGTATCTATTTTTATAATACATTAAACATCTAAATTTATGGTTGTGATTGGTTAGTAAATCTCCAATTCTGATTAAATTACAATCATTTGTTTATTTGGGATGTAATGCTCGATGAACCAGACAGGTTGATCGATTTTTTTATGTGATTAAATATGAATTAGTTACTCGACAGTGGTCAGTGATTGATTCATTTCTTTTTCTATTTATTCAAATTTTAGAATTGTATGCATTCATTCAGTAGCAAAATATTTCTTATCTTATATCAGAACTGATTGATTCTAGTTTCCTTAAATGAATATCTTGGCCAAGTTTAGAGAGGTTTAGTTTTAATATTTAGATTAGTTATCTTGGCCAAGTTTAGAGAGGTTTAGTTTTAATATTTAGATTAGTTTAGGTTTGGATTTCATGTTAAGATGTACATCTAATTAGTTTGAATGACTCAAGCCAAGTTTTGTCTAAATTATTAAGCTATGGATATCTGATAGAGTCACTTGTATTGCGATATATTATTTCTAATGCATCTGAATTCTTTTTTCATTTTAAGTTATTATCACAAGATTTCATAATTGCATAAAGTTTTGGTTTGTTTTTCATTAGATCTAAATTATCTTTTGTGTGCTTTCTATCTGCAGAATAAAATTATTGGGTTTGGGTCCCTATTCTAAAAGCTGTATATTTGTACATCCTTTATTTTATTATTGTTGTATAAATTTTCTCTTTTGATGGTTGTACATATATATCATAGCCATAGGTTTAAGGATAATTGTAGTTTGATTCCTTAGCTTAGAAATAATCTCATCTAATGGGGCCATATAAATCTGTGAGGATTGATCATTTCAACAACTTAGGGTAATTAGACACCTATGGATCAGCTCAATTCCTCCTTGTTGACACAAGTGCACAACTCCCGCGTCAACACACCTATAGCAGTATGCCAATCCAAGGAATTCTTGGAAACCATAGCTGGCGCATTCCTTGAATATAGTGTTGAAATATTGTAACTTCAAAGAATATTATATTTGTACTTTATTATTCCGGAGATGTTTCTTTCCTCCGTAAAGATCTTATTGTATATCCGGAGATGTTTATTCCTCCGTCGGAATGTGGTAACTTGGGTTATTAGACTTCGCTAGTGGGGGTCGGCCCTGTATGTGTTATGTGGGTCAAAGGGTTGTTAGACCACCCTAGTGGGGTCATCCCATTCAATCATAATAAGCTATTTAACCTAATGGTTAAATATGAGCCTACATGTACTTGTGTAAAAGATATGTCAGAGTAGTGTATAAATAGAGGAGGTGTGTTCCTCATTTGATACACTCACTCACTTGAGAGAGAGGCGCACTTGTGGAGGAGAGGTATGCTATGGTGGAGGAGGAGATCATGTCTTTGGTTTGCATCTTTGTATATTGCTGGTCATCTATATTGAGGAAGCTTTACTGGGTTTTCTACCCCATGAGGGTTTCCCAGGATAAATCTGTGTCTCTTGTGTTTATGCTATGCTTGTTGTTTCTTCAGTGATCCTGTATATGCTATTATTGTGAAATGGAATGTAATGCTGCTATTTTCTGTCTCAGCATATTAAATTTTAACATGGTATCAGAGCTAACCTGAAGGAAGACAAGGTATGGCACTTACGACACTTGCTTTACTTACGACAATTTGAAGGTTAGGGTTTTATATAGGAAAAACCAGTCATCATGGAACTTTCGCTATAAATCCATTTTGGCGAAGGTTCAGGATCTGAAACCTTTACAGGTTGTAGATAACATCTCCAGGTATCTTGTGTCCAAAGGGCACCCTCAGATTCGTTGTACTTTGTAAGTTGTGATCAGTACAAGTTAGGGTTTTGGCCTCTTCCAGATCTCAGTCAAAATCAGGTGACCTAGGAAAAAAGGTCATAAATTGGGATAGGAAGCTCCAAATGAAATTTTGTAAAATGTGACAGGTAGTACACAGAATTTAATATCTTAGAAAACTTTTTTAGAGGCCGAAGCTGAACCAGTGACACGTGGCACGCCGTACAAGTTCGCTCTCCTGTTTTATCCCATAAACAGGTCACGTTGCTACACTTGGCATAACTCTCTCTTAGAGAGTCCAATTGAGGTCAGACTTGTCAGGATGGAAAGATAATAGGGCGAGCTATCTCAGGAAAATTTTTCAGAGACCGAAGTTCAAACAGTGACACGTGGCACGCCGTACAAGTTCGCTCTCCTGTATTGTCCCAAAACAGGTCACGTTGCGACATTTGGCATAAATCTCTCTTAGAAAATCCAATTGAGGTCAGACCTGTCAGGATGGAAAGATGACAGGTCAGGCTACTTCAGAAAAATTTTTCAGACCCTGTGGAGCGAAAATGTTGGAGTTATAGCAGAAACAATCAGGTACATATTTCTGTCAAAACAAAATTATTTTTGGAGCACCTTTATTCATGGGTTCCGGAATTTAGGGTTTCGGAGAAAGTTAGAATTTTTGGAATCGAAATCCACGGCTGAATGCTACTTAGGAAAATCAAATTTTAGAGACCAAGATCGAATTTCTTGGTTGGGTAGAAGACCGGGCTTGATTAAACCCTAGCTCGGGATTTTGATTGGAAAGATGGAAAATTAGGGCTTCAACAAAAGTTGGAATTTTTGAAGTCTGTAACCACGGCTGGAAGCTCCTCAGAAAAATAAGAGTTTAGAGACTTGTATCAAACCTTTTGATTGAGTAGAAGTGTGGGATTCATCAAACCCTAGTTCGGGATCCTGTCTAGAAGATCTAGAAGTTTCAAAGGCAATTTTGAGGGGTCAAATTTTGGAGATTTCAAAATTGAAGTATGCTAGTTTGATCAGCTCAGCAAGACACATCCTTCCATTCATTCGGAAGTGTGAAAGTCAAAGATTGAATTTTTATGGTTTCTCTAGCAAACCCTAATCAAGCTCCAGATCAAGTTTCAGGGGGAGTTGAGGCTAAGGCCTTACATAAGAAGACTACAAGAAGTCTCGACAGGTATGACTTAATGAGGTTCAGGTATGTCTTGAAATCTGATTAAGTTCATGATGTGTTTGTCTTCATATTATTTATTAGTACAATCTTGATTAATGTTGGAATTGTCTTATTACCCTAGTAACAGTATGAATGCATGTGAATGATCGAAGACATTCATTGATTAGGGCTATATGATTGTACTAATGCATTATGGTTTTGTGTGAGGTTGATGTTGTCTGCTAACAAGATACAGGTACATCACAAAAGACAAATCAAGTTCCATGACCATGACAACATGAAGACAAAGACTCATCCATAATCTTTGTTCTACTTACGAGGTATGTATGACTTTGTTATATTATGTTTAACCTATGAGACATGTAGGTTCTAGCTCAGGATCTCTAAATCATTGAAGAGACTGTTTAGGTATGTTGTAAATAACTAAGCAGGTATACTAATCCATGTATGTTTTCCTATGTCATGTTAGAATCTTACCTTGTGTTAGGATCCCTTATATAAGTATACTTGGTATGATTGGTTATGCTTATTCATAAAGTTAGTAATCAAGGGTTTATGCATATTATGTCTCTTATCTTGGTTGATGATTTAACTATCTAGATCAAACAAGAATATGCATGAGTAAAAGAAGACTTCCTTGAAACCCTGAATACTAATGATCATGACTATACATATTCAAGATTATTTAGAATTAGAATGTTTTGATAATATTGAGAATATACTAATGAATGTATGTTTGTGTATGAGATCATGAGGATGACACTAGTGCACACTTGAGCATGCACAGTGGTACATAATGAATAGAAGTTCAGAAGACATACAGAAGATCAAGCGGGAGGAAACCACACAAACATAAAAGATAAGTATTTGAGTTGTTATTAGAAATAGTAAATGATATTGCTTGTATGCATATTTGTATTCCTAGAATATATCATGCTACTAATATGCATATAATTGGTAAGTTGGACAAACATTCCATTGTTGCTTGTCTAGAATGAAAACTCTTTGCTGACATGCTGAGAGCTGTGCACACTCTCAATAGTATGTTCTAGTAGAGATGGAAGGCATCTAGATAGCCACTGTATGCATACAGGATATGGGAAAGTGTTGTGCCAAAGTATTGGTCAAAATAGTTGCATAACTATGTAAATGATATCTGTATGCATAATAGGTTATCATGTCAATATGATTTGATGATTATGAAGTATTACTAATCCTGTACTTAATTTTGATTTGTAGGAAAGATCATGATGAATGATGAACACTGAAGAAGCGATGGATGTTCAACAAAAGATTTACAAATCAAACACACTATAGAAGGCTTGTGGCTAGAATATTCTCTTAGAAAGAGGAAGAGAATCATGATGAGATGTTTTTCTCCAAGTGGCTAGATAAGACCATTCTCTTAATGGTGTAATTAAAGAAGAAGTGTGAATCAGGTTCTGTATGGGTTCCCAGGATCGATAATCAATTGATGAGCTTAATGATCACCATGGGTGATGTGGATCTCAACCTTTGCTACAAGGTTGAATATGGTTTCTATACATAGATGACATGGATACAAGAAGGAACTCACCTCAGAGTTCGAATGATGTTGAGGTTCATATCAGTAGACCCATCTAACGAGAGATGGCACAGATAGATGGCTGCATAAAATAAAATGAAAGATCTTAGATTAATGTATTACTTCCTAGGTCTAAAAGTATGGAAAGGCTCAGAAGGAATCTTTCTCAACCAGGGAAAGTATGCCGAGAAATATTAAAAGGACTTGATATGTTGGAATGTCCACTCTCATGTATTCCAACTTGAAGCTGTTGGTGAATGAATCATCAGAGTTAGTGTATATAACTCTGTACAGACAAATTATTGGGTCATTGATGTATCTATTAAATACTAGGTCAGATATATTCTTTGCTGTGATTACCTTAAGTCAGTATCTAATGGAAACTAGATGTGTTCACCTATTAGTTGCAAAGCATGTGACCAGGTACCTAAATGATACGATAGACTTTGATCTATGCTATTTTGGAGATCATGACTTCAGATGGCTACACAGATATTGATTGAGCAGAAAATGTATCAGACAGGAAGAGCACATCGAGAAGATGTTATTGTCTGGGATCAGCCATGATCTTGTGGTTTAGCAGGAAGCAGTCTAGCACAAGTGGAATATATGGCTGCTTGCTCTTCTAATTGTGAAACGGCATGGCTTCAGAATTGTTTGAATTAGAGATGGACCCAACTGTGATCCTATGTGACAAACAGAGTTGTACTAAAATGGCAAAGAATCCAGTGTTCCATGAAAAGTCAAAAGATCTGGCATTTCTATATACGAGATATGGTGCAGATAGGAATTAAAGTTTGAATTTGTAACAAGTTACCAATGTACTAACCAAACCTCTACCTATCCGATGTACTAACCAAACCTGTACCTCAAGTAAAGTTTTTCGAGACAAAATTAATATAGTCCAGAAGGACCCTCCTCGAAAGGGGGAGTGATGTGATCACTTATGATGAGATTTCCTGCATCGACAGTGAGGTCAATGATGTGAATACCTATATTAGTGATGCTGACAGAGAGGTTGGTGGATGGTCCTTAGACAGGGTCTAAGGTGACAAGGGGATTGCATCATCCTTGAACACATGTTCTAAAAGGAGCCGCAGACATATGTCTTCGAAAATGAAGTCCTTGGTGGACATATAGGATTGCATCATCCTCAAGAGAGCCGTAGACATATGTCTTCGAAAATGAAGTCCTTGGTGGACATATAGGATTGCATCATCCTCAAGACAGCCGTAGACGTATGTCTTCGAGAATGAAGTCCTTGGTGGACATATAGGATTGCATCATCCTCAAGAGAGCCGTAGACGTATGTCTTCGAGAATGAAGTCCTTGGTGGACATATAGGATTGCATCATCCTCAAGAGAGCTGTAGACGTATGTCTTCGAGAATGAAGTCCTTGGTGGACATATAGGATTGCATCATCCTCAAGAGAGCCGTAGACGTATGTCTTCGAAAATAAAGTCCTGAATGAACAGGCAAGGGGATTGGATCATCCTCGGACTTTAGTCCTTTGAATTGAGCCGTAGACATGATGTCTCCGAGAAAAAAATCCTGAATGAACAGGTAAGGGGATTGGATCGTCCTCGAACTTTAGTCCTTTGAATTGAGCCGTAGACATGATGTCTCCGAGAACAAAATGCTGAATGAACAGGTAAGGGGATTGGATCGTTCTTGGACTTTAGTCCTTTGAATTGAGCCGTAGACATGATGTCTCTGAGAACAAAATCCTGAATGAACAGGTAAGGGGATTGGATCGTCCTCGGACTTTAGTCCTTTGAATTGAGCCGTAGACATGATGTCTCCAAGAACAAAATCCTGAATGAACAGGTAAGGGGATTGGATCGTCCTCAGACTTTAGTCCTTTGAATTGAGCCATAGACATGATGTCTCCGAGAACAAAATCCTGAATGAACAGGTAAGGGGATTGGACCGTCCTCGGACTTTAGTCCTTTGAATTGAGCCGTAGACATGAGGTCTCTGAGAATTGAATGATAGGACTGGATCCTCCCTGAGCTTCGGTTCAAAAGGTACATGATAGGACTGGATCGTCCCTAAGCTTTGGTTCAAAAGGTACATGATAGGACTGGATCGTCCCTGAGCTTCGGTTCAAAAGGTACATGATAGGACTGGATCGTCCCCGAGCTTCGGTTCAAAAGGTACATGATAGGACTGGATCATCCCTGAGCTTCAGTTCAAAAAGGCACATGATAGGACTGGATCGTCCCTGGACTTCAGTTCAAAAGGTACATGATAGAACTGGATCGTCCCTGAGCTTCGATTCAAAAAGGCACATGATAGGACTGGATCGTCCCTGTACTTCGGTTCAAAAGGTACATGATAGGACTGGATCGTCCCTGGACTTCGGTTCAAAAGGTACATGATAGGACTGGATCGTCCCTAGACCTCGGTTCAAAAGGTACATGGTAGGACTAGATCGTCCTTGGACCTCGGTTCAAAAGGTACATGACAGGATTGCATCATCCATGGACCTTTGTCCTAAAGAGAGCAGGATTGATCATCCTGTAAAATGATTGTGTGTGTTGATGTGATTACTTGTATCGGTAGGATACTTGTATTGATGATGTGGTTACTTGTATCGGTAGGATACTTGTATTGATGATGTGGTTACTTGTATCGGTAGGATACTTGTATTGATGATGTGGTTACTTGTATCGGTAGGATACTTATATTGAAGATGAGGATACTTGTATCGGTATGGATACTTGTGTGATGACGATGCTGATGATCGTGTGATGACGATGCTGACGATCGTGTGATGACGATGCTAATGATCGTGTGATGACGATGCTGATGATCGTGTGATGATGATGCTGATGATCGTGTGATGACGATGCTGATGATCGTGAGATGATGATACTGATGATCGTGAGGATCCAGATGTTGATGTTGTTGTAGCTGTTTGAGTGCTGCAGAAGATAAAGACTCAGTACTGAAGATGTTGATGTTCCAATATTTAAGATGTTCCAGTAACTGCTTGAGTTACTGATGATGTTGAGAAAGCTTCCAATGATTTATAGATGTATCATGTATGATGTTGATGACTCCTTGCTCGTGCAGATACTGTTATAATATCCTTCTCGTTAAGGGGGAGTGTTGAAATATTGTAACTTCAAAGAATATTATATTTGTACTTTATTATTCCGGAGATGTTTCCTTCCTCCGTAAAGATCTTATTGTATATCCGGAGATGTTTATTCCTCCGTCGGAATGTGGTAACTTGGGTTATTAGACTTCCCTAGTGGGGGTCGGCCCTGTATATGTTATGTGGGTCAAAGGGTTGTTAGACCACCCTAGTGGGGTCAGTCCAGTCATTCATAATAAGGTATTTAACCTAATGGTTAAATACGAGCCTACATGTACTTGTGTAAAAGATATGCCAGAGTAGTGTATAAATAGAGGAGGTGTGTTCCTCATTTGATACACTCACTCACTTGAGAGAGAGGCGCACTTGTGGAGGAGAGGTATGCTATGGTGGAGGAGGAGATCATGTCTTTGGTTTGCATCTTTGTATATTGCTGGTCATCTATATTGAGGAAGCTTTACTGGGTTTTCTACCCCATGAGGGTTTCCCAGGATAAATCTGTGTCTCTTGTGTTTATGCTATGCTTGTTGTTTCTTCAGTGATCCTGTATATGCTATTATTGTGAAATGGAATGTAATGCTGCTATTTTCTGTCTTAGCATATTAAATTTTAACATATAGAACAATACATCAATGTGAAGGATTACAGGATCCCATGATCTAATGTGTATCATCCCATACATCGGAAATACATAGAGAGGTATGTCATCATGAAACATAATACAATCATACAATGATATACCAAAGAGATTATGTAACAAATTAGAATCCACCAAGTGTTTGTCCATCCAAGCAAAGAGATCATCATGTGCCCCATACACACAAGCATTAAGTATCATATAAAATTTGCTCCAATGACATAGGTGAAGATCCCATGTCCTATAATGTTGCTCCGAAAGAATTTAAGATGCATCAAAATAATCAGCCATGCGTTCTTTCATCCAAGAAGTGAATGAAGAACCTCCACCAAAATATGCACCAAGTAAGGAGCAAAGAAAACAAGGAGACTTCAAGTGGTTCAAAGAAGTCTCATCAATGCATCCATGAATGCGAGAGTCATCAAATGAGAGCAATGGATGCTTCTCCAAGGAGGCGTGGGAGTTGTCAAGTAATTATGCCATGATGGGCCTAGTATTTTGGAGATATCATTTTTTAATAAACAAGTTAGTGTGGATGAAGACAAAGTGGAACCAGCTCAACGCAAGGGTCAACTCTGACGAAGCGGCCATGAAATAAGGAAAATGGTCATGTTGATCATGTCAAAGGTTGCAAGTTGATTTAGTTAGCTAGAATTGGTCCACATTGTAATAATGAGTTAGTTAGGAATTTAGTGAGTTAGTGGGAGAAGGGAAATATTAGTGCGCCCTATATATATGTATTAAGAAGGAAATTTTGGGGTTAATAGTGAATGTTCAAAGTATAATTTTGTGCTATGTAATAGAGATATTTGTTGTATATGTTGAAGACAATTTTGGAGAATTTGAGTTGTTGATCTGCAGGCTGTGTGCACAGATCCATTCTATGCCATGAAGAAATATGTAAGTTCTACCTGAAGTGCTTATTTGGCTACGACTATAATAAACTACAAACGCTTTCGTGGTTTTTCCCATATGGGTTTCCATGTTAAAACATGGTGTCACTACAACAAAATAGCTCTTTAGGGGTGGTTTTGGCTTGCGGAGGTCTTGGTAAAACCCCCCCTAAAAGTGTTTTTAGATCTTTGGAGGCGGTCTTTTGAAACTGCCCCTAAACGTCATGGAAATTGGACTTTTGGGGGCGGTTTTTTTAAATCCGCCCCAAAAGCCCTGAATTTGACTTTTGGGGGCGGTTTTTGGAAACTCCCCCCTAAAATCTCAATTCTCATAACTTTTGGGGGTGGTTTTTGGAAACCCCCCCCTAAAATCCCAATTCTCATAACTTTTGGGGGCAGTTTGTCAAAACAACCCTAAAAGTCATGAGAATTGAACTTTTAGAGGCGGTTTTTTTGGAACCCCCTTTAAAAGTCATGAGAATTGAACTTTTGGAGGTAGTGTTAGTTTTTTAGAATTTACTTCAATCTGATCTAGGATCTTAACTGAGAGAATAACATGTACAACATATCAATCATGGACACAATAATACAAGCACACAAGAGACACAGAGTTTCACTGGGGAAAACCAAGAAGGTGAAAAACCCCGCAACTTCCTTAGAGATAGATAGAGCAATGATACAACCAAAGTACAAGAGATAGTTTTCTCCTAGCAGCTGATCCTCCTCCTCACATGTGTACCACTTTCCGAGTGATGGAAGTGTGAGTAATGAGATGATCAAATAGAGATCTCCCGATCTCTATTTATACTTGTCCTGTCCTTCCCAATAAACTAACAGGGCCGACTTGTCTAACTCAGTCTAATAACCCATGGTTACATTAATCCGGGCCGACCCCACACTTGATGATCTAATAACCATTTTACCCACATGACTCATACAGGGCCGACCCCATCAAGGTGGTCTAATAACCCATCAAGTATAAGTTACGACACTTACAATATAAATGATGACACTTCCGTATAGAGAAATAATAACATCTCTATAGGAATACAATATACATGGGTGAAATACATTTCGAAGTTACATATACATCAACACTCCCTATTAACTAGGAAGTTATTTCTTGACACAGATCTGCTAGCAGAAGTCTTCTTCTCTGGATCATCGTGAATGGATCATCGTCATCGTCACTGCTGCTGCTATCTCAATAAATCTATGAACTACTTGTCATAGGAAGTTCTACAGAGCCAGTCCTTTTTTATACTGGATGTAGGTCCACTACCTGCAGGTCTTCATCATCACTGTCCATACTGTGGAATCCTCAGGACTGATTAAGTGTGTCAACAAAACCTCGAAAGAGCATCCCAGGAATTTTACGAGCACACAGCTCAACCTATCGAATCTCCCAAGAGCTTTTACATGTGACTGTCACAAAACCTTAAAAGAGTGTCTTGCCAAGAAAGATCTCTAAAGAGCATCTGAGGCCTTTTTCATCCTGTCTAGATCTCCAGGAATTGTTACATGTGACCCCTACCACAAAACCTTAAAAGAGTGTCTTGCCAAGCAAGATCTCTAAAGAGCATCTGAGGCCTTTTTCATCCTGTCCAGATCTCCAGGACTTATTACATGTGGTCCACACAAAACCTTACAAGAGTGTCTTGCCAAGCAAGATCTCTAAAGAGCATCTGAGGCCTTTTTCATCCTGTCCGAATCTCCAGGACTTATTACATGTGGTCTAGCAAAACCTTAAAAGAGTGTCTTGCCAAGCAAGATCTCTAAAGAGCATCTGAGGCATTTTTCATCCTGTCCATATCTCTAGGACTTATTATATGCTACCCTTGCACAACCTGTCCACGGCCACAGTGTATCAACCTGATACTCACCATACATCGTCTTGATGTACCTGATCATCCTGATCATCATCACTGCATCATCCTGATGCATGTCATATGGAGCAACATCTTGAAGCTCGTCATCCATGAGCATCCTGATCATACAATGCATCCACCTGATGCATACCAAGTATCTACCTAATACATATCATCATACATGATCCACCTGATCATACAATGTATCCACCGGATACATATACAGATACATGATCCACCTGATATATATCAACATACATGATCTACCTGATCATACAATGTATCCACCTGATACATATACAAATACATGGTCCAAGCATCCAACATGATGCATATACATATACATGATCCAACCAATCATAACAGGCATCCAACATGATACATATACATATACATGATCCAACCGATCATAACAAGCATCCAACATGATGCATATACATATACATGATCCAACCGATCATAACAAGCATCCAACATGATGCATATACAAAGCAGTAACTGGAGCGTTGTCCTGATGCTCATCATCCAACGCTTACATCCATAGCCATGGGAAGGATTCTCCTTTCACCATGCTTGGAATGGCTTCCATCAAATGTGTCCATCACTTCTTCCTCGAAGTGTCGTCAATCTGAAAAACACCAAGCCTCTCTCTGAAGTACTCAAAGTTCACTCTGGCTAGTGGTTTCATCAGCACATATGCAATCTGCTCATTCCTCGCAACATATAGGAGCTTCACTGCTCCTCTCTACACCATATCCCTGATATAGTAATATTTGATCTCTATGTGCTTCGACCTATTGTGGGACACTAGGTTCTCAGATAGATTTACACAACTCTGGTTGTCACAAAAGATACCAGTAGCCTCCAACGGAAGATCAAATAACTCAGACAGTAGCTTTCGAAGCCATACTGCCTCACAACTAGCCGAACAAGATGCAACATACTCTGCCTCGCTTGTACTCAGTGCTGCGCAGGACGAATTCCTGCTAAACCAAGAGATCACACCTGATACCATACTGAAGCAGCACCCATAAGTGCTCTTCCTATCTGCAGCACTACCTGCCCAATCTGAATCAACATAACCCTGTAGGTTAAACTTTTGATTCGCATCATACATGAGCCCATAATCAAATTGTACCCTTCAGGTACCTCATAATATGCTTTACAGCAACTAGGTGAACACTTCTGGGATCTGTCAGGAACTGGCTCAATGTGTTCACCACAAAGCAAATATATGGTCACGTATTCGTTAGGTACATCAAGGACCCAATCATCTGATGATACATCGTGACATCAACCAGATTAGATGAAGCATCACACAGAAGCTTCATGTTTGATGCCATAGGTTTGGCCATTGCCTTGCAGTCCATCATCCCGAACCTCTTCAGTATCTCTACTGCATACTTCCCTTGTCCAAGGAAGATCCCATCTGCACTCTGCCACACCTCCATGCCTAGAAAATAGTGCATCATCCCCAAGTCCTTCATCTCGAACTCGGCAGCAAGCTTCCTCTTGGTATCAGCAATCAATCCATCCTCACTTGTTACAAGCAGGTCATCCACATACAAGAGTAGTATCACAGGATTTCCTTCCTCAACCTTGTAGTAAAGGTTGGAATCTGCTTTACTCTTAGTAAATCCCAAACTGGATAGAAAGCTGTCTATCCTACCATACCAAGTTCTAGGAGCTTGCTTCAAGCCATACAAGGCTTTCTTTAGTTTGCACACATGAGTCCCTCTGTCATGTGTCTCAAACCCGAGTGGCTGCTCCACATACACTTCCTCCTCAACTACACCATTCAGGAAAGTTGTCTTGACATCCATCTGGTGTATCTTCCATTTCATCACAGCAGCCAGGGCAAGTACTGATCTGATGGAAGTGTACCTGGCTACAAGAGCAAAAGTCTCTTCATAGTCTATTCTCTCTTTTTGGGAGAAGCCACGAGTTACAAATCTCGCTTTTCATTTCTCTATGCTACCATCTGCAACATGCTTGATCTTTGGAAGTCACAACTTTCTTCCCATTTGGTCTTGGGACCACATCCCAAAAATATTTCTTCATGATCGACGGATCATGGTATTCTTCCATTCCTTCATCCCGGATCCTGGGAACTTCAATATCTTTAATAGATAGCTTTGTTGCTCGAACAAATGTTGTAGTCCTTCTTTTGTAGGTGATGGTATACGATCTTTCCTACAAAGCAAGTTAAATTGAATGATTAGAAACATCTCATAGTTTTCAGAACAAATTCTTACACATAAAGAAATATGTCATATAGTCATCCAATTATTTTAGCCAATGCTTCAATACAACATTTATCCATATCCCATAACTTTCTAGATGCCTTCCATTCTCTACCAGAACATTGTTAAGAGTGTGCACAACTCCCAACATGTCAGCAAAGAGGTTTCATTCTAGATAAGTAGCAATAGAATGTTGTACAGTGCCATAGGCCACTTACCCATTACATGTGTATTAGTAGTATACTATTCATTAATGCAATTATTCTAATATGCATAATACACACCCTAAGTCTAGGAACATAAGCATATACATCATTGAACAATATTATTTAAACAAACAAATATGCAAGAAATGACAATTCAAATACTTATCTTTGTTTGGTTTGTAGGGTGGACTCCCTCTCAATATTTGCTTCCTTGCAGGAGCTATTGGAGTGTGCTCCCTCTTGATCTGGATTATCTGTCCTATCCATCCTGGATCACTATGCATGCTTAAATGTGCACTAGTGTCATGATTGTGCCATCCTCAAGATCTCATGCATAATCATAAATTCATTAGTATAATCTCAAAACAAGATAATCTTAAACATGTATAGTCAATATCATTTCATACATAGATAATTTATCACAATTATTTTATTCATGCATATTCCTATTTGACCATTGGTTAGTCACATCATCAATCAAGGTAAGAAGCATAATATTCCTAAACCCATGATTACTTCATGAATAATCATTATCAATTATACCAAGTATACTTATATAAGAGATCCTAACACAAGGTAGGATTCCAAATTGATATAGGAAAAACATACTTGGATTAGCATGCTAGCTAGTTATGTCTAACATATCCGCATAATGTCTTCTTGTTCTCTTCAATGACTTGTGCTAGTAACTTGCATATCTCATAGGTTAACCATTATGGAACCAAGTTATACATACCTTGTAAGTAGATCTTCTATGTGATCCATGACAACAGCCGAATCTTTGTCTTCATGTCAACATGGTCATATGTTCTTGAACTAGAACATGATTTGTCTTTCTTGATGTACCTTTAATGTTAGCGAACAAAATCAATCTCATACAACACCACAATGCATTAGTACAATCATAAGTATCAAAACCCTAATCAATGAATATATGCATTCATAATTTTATTAAGGTGATATGACAAGTCTAAAGTTAATCAAGATTGTACTAACCTTAATGAAGACAAACATACCATAAAATTAATCATGAAAAGATCTCAAAACATACCTGGATAAGTCATACCTGTTGAGATTGCTTGTAATCTTCTTATGCAAGGCCTTAGCCTCATCTCCCTCTGAAACAGGAACTTCTTCACTTATGCAGGTGACCAATCCATCCTCTTCTGGGATTAACCCAATCCACTTGATTTGTAGAAACTGGATCTAGAGTTGGATTAGGGTTTGTCAGAGATACCCTAAAAATTCAAAGTATGAATTTCAAACTTTTGAAAGGATAGAAAGATGCACCTTGATGAGCTAATCAAGCTGGTATACTTAGAGTTTTAAAACTGCAAAGTTTCACCCCTCAGAATTGCCTTCGAAACTTCCGGATCTTCTAAACAGGATCTTAAACTAGGGTTTGATAAAGCCCACCCTTCTTCCCAACCAAAAGGTTCTATCCAAATCTCTAAACTTCGATGTTTCTGAGGATCTTCCAGCCATGGTCACAGACTTCAGAAATTCCAATTTTTACAGAAGCCCTAATTTTCCACCTTTCCGATCAAAATCCCGAACTAGGGTTTGATCAAGATCGGCCTTATGCCCAACCAAAAAATTTGATCTTGGTCTCTAAATTTTGATTTTGATGAGGATAATCCAGCCATGGTCTCCAATACAAAATATTCCAACATTCTCCTAAACCCCAAATTCCCGCAGCCATGAATGAAGGTGGTCAAAATCTAATTTTGTTTTGACAGAAATATGCACCTGATTGTTTCTGGTGTAAGTCCGAAATTTCAGATCTACAGGGTCTGCAAAATTCTTCCTATGGTATCCTAACTTGTTATCTTTCCAACCCCATAGGACTGACCTCAATTGGATGCTCTGAGAGAGATTTATGCCAAGTGTCGCAACGTGACCTGTTTATGGGATAAAACAAGAGAGCAAACTTGTACAGCATGCCACAGGTCATTGGTTCTGTTTCGGCCTCTGAAAAACATACCTGAGAAAGTACAGTCTGTTCCCTACCTGTCAATTTTTATGAAATTTCATTTGGAACTTCCTAGCCCAAGTTATGACCTTTTTGCCTAGGTCACCTGTTTATGACCCAGATCTGGAAGAGGCAGAAACCCTATATTGTACAGATCATAAATCACAAAGTACAACGAACTAGAGGTTTTCCTTTGGATACAAGGTACATGGGGATCTTATCTTCATCTTGTAATATGTTCAAATATTGAAACCTCTCCTAAATGTATTTATAGCGAAAGTGCTATGATGACTGGGTTTTGCTATATCAAGCCCTAGCTTCGCAAGTGCAACAAGTGTCACAAATTCCATACCATGCCTTCTTTCAAGCTAGCTCTGATACCATGTTAGTTTTTCAGAATTTACTTCAATATGATCTAGGATCTTAACTGAGAGAATAACATGTACATCATATCTACAGCATATCAATCATGGACATAATAATACAAGCACACAAGAGACACAGAGTTTCACTGGGGAAAACCAAGAAGGTGAAAAACCCCACAACTTCCTCTGAGATATATAGAGCAATGATACAACCAAAGTAAAACCAAATTACAAGAGATAGTATTCTCCTAGCAGCTGATCCTCCTCCTCACATGTGTGCCACTTTCCGAGTGATGGAAGTGTGAGTAATGATATGATCAAATAGAGATCTCCCGATCTCTATTTATACTTGTCCTGTCCTGCCCAATAAACTAACAGGGCTGACTTGTCTAACTCAGTCTAATAACCCATGGTTACATTGATCCGGGTCGACCCCACACTTGGTGGTCTAATAACCCTTTTACCCACATGACTCATACAGGGACGACCCCATCAAGGTGGTCTAATAACCCATCAAGTATAAGTTACGACACTTACAATATAAATGACGACACTTCCGTATAGAGGAATAATAAAATCTCTATAGGAATACAATATACATGGGTGAAATACATTCTGAAGTTACATATACATCAACAGGCAGTTGTTTGAACCCCCCCCCTAAAAGCCCAATTATCATAACTTTTGGGGGCGGTTTGTCAAACCCCCCCCTAAAAGTCATGAGAATTGAACTTTTGGAGGCGGTTTTTTTGGGACCCCCCCTTAAAAGTCATTAGAATTGAACTTTTGGAGGTGGTTGTTTGAACCCCCCCCCTAAAATCCCAATTCTCATAAATTTTGGGGGCGGTTTGTCAAAACCCCCCCTAAAATTCATGAGAATTGAACTTTGGGAGAGATTTTGTTTGGAACCCCCCTTAAAAGTCATGAGAATTGAACTTTTGGAGGCGGTTGTTTGAAAAGCCCCCGTAAAAGCCCAATTCTCAAGACGTTTCAGGGCGGTTCTAAAAAGAGCCCCTCTAAAGGTTTTTTTGAAGGTGGTGATTTAAAACCACCCCCAAAAGTCATGAGAATTCTCATGAGTTTTTTTTTGGGGGGGTTTAAATAACCTCCTTAAAAAAAACACCTTTAGGGGGGGTCTTTTTAGAACCTCCCCCAAAAGTCATGAGAATTCTCATGACTTTTAGGGGGGTTTTAAATAACCGCCTTCAAAAACACCTTTAGGGGGGGGTTTAAATAACCGTCTTCAAAAACACCTTTAGGGGGGGTCTTTTTAGAACCTCCCCCAAAATTCCTCATTGTTAATTTCTTGGTTGATATTACATGTAGTGAACAAATGACTTTGTTGATAGATTATATAGTGAACAAATTACTTGGTAATTACTAACATATATTAATGATTTTTGCATTGTATTCAAAGAATGCATTGAGTACTTTGAAGTTGATGGATAAATAGATCAAGTGGTTGAGTGCTTTGAGTTTCATTCATGAGGGAGGGATGAGAACTTATAGGGGGGTCAAGAAGCCCCATGGTTGGTGGGAAAAATCATGGGGAATCATGCCCTATTCTACAATAGTTATCCACAAGGTTCCTCTCTCAAGTTACTTCATCCTCTTGTTGTGAGAAGAACTGGAGAACATATGGGAATTTGTACAGTTTGAAAAAGAGCATGCTTCAACAATCTAGGGCTGAGGCAAAAGTTAGATTTTAAGGTTAGTTACGAAGTGAGGGGGTTAGAGGTTTACGCTTCCGAGATGCATGAATTCATTGCATGGGTCAATTGTGACAAGTATATGAGTCATTTACATGAATTGGTTGTGTTCGGTCAATGTCTTAGTGGCATTATTTATGGTGGCCATTTCAATATTTGTAACATTGAGGATGGTTCTTGTGGCCTAGACCATGTCCTATGAACTAAACTTAGGGTCTAATGCCATGTTCATTTTCCATGGGGTTGATGGTCCATGCATGTTAACCTAGATTACCACATAAGAATCTCTAGCCTACATGTGAGATCATCATGATCATCATTGTCATCATCGCCACTGTCATAGTTGTTGTTGGTTTGTCCATGGTTTAATATTTATAGGTTATGTAAGCCAATAATTTTGAGATCTGTAACACCAAAAATTAAATTTTTCCTTCCAATTTCAACATGCTAGTTATTTTCATTCCATCACCCTTTCTTCTCATTTTTTCTCCTTTATGTGAAGGGTGACTCAAGTGGCTTCCAATGGACAACAATGGCAACAATAAATCATAACATAACACAATGCCAATATCTAAGGCCTAGAATATATTGCAAACTAATGAGTTGGATGAATTCAAGATGCAATTACAATAATGATTAGATAGAGGGTTCATATGACCAAGTGCATCACCTTGGGTAGCACACATATTTCTAGCCAATAAGAAGGATGGAACCTTTTGGATGTGCATTGGTTATAGAATGTTGAATAAAGTGACAATTAAGAACAAGTACCTCCTACCCAGATTGATGATCCTCTTCATTAACTCAAATGGGGAAAAAAAAATTCAAAGTTCGACTTAAGTTTTGGGTATCATCATATGAGAGTGGAATAAATTAGTGTACCAAAGACTTCTTTTAGAACTATATATGGGCATTATGTGTTCCTAGTTTCCCCCTTTGCATTGACAAATGCTCCATACTTTTCATTTAATTAACAAATGATGTGTTCCAAAAGTATTTAGACAAGTGTGTTTTGGTATTCATTGATGACATCCTAATAAATTCTCAAAATGAGGAGGAACGTAACACTTATCGTATTTCTTCCTATTGTTGTAGAAGCTAGGTGAATACCATCTATGTGCTATGTAAAGAAAATGAAAATTCTTTAAGAAGGAGATTAAATATATCATGCTTGTCATATCTAAAGAAGGATTAAAGATACACCCTAATACGATCGAAGCTATGTCTAGCTGTACAACCCAAAAGAATGCGACCAAAGTAAGAATCTTCTTGGATTAGTGGGATATTATCAGAGAGTTGTCAAAGGATTCTAAAAAATTATAAGATCCTTGCCGAAGTTACAAGATATAGGTGTCAAATTTATGTGGAAAACCATACATGAAGAAAGATATTGAGAACTTAAAGAGAATTCTCATGACAACACCTATAATGATACTTCCTTGCTTTGATAAGGATTTCCTGGTATGGATAAATGCGAGTGGTGAGAGCATCTAGGGAGTGCTCATGAAGGAAGGAAAAATGGTGGAATATGAGTCTAGGCAGTTAAACATTCACAAGCAAAAGTAAGCAGATCATGCCAACTTGGATCTCTTAGTAACAATAGATTCCCATGTCGTAAATGCATGGAAATATTATTTGATTGAAAGAAAGTTTGAATTATGAATAGAACATGAGGTCTTAAGATACTTGTATACTCACCCACCATTGTTATTTCTCTTCCTTCATAATTTGGACTTTCACTAGACTACACTTTCCTAAAATACATGCTTGATTGATTACATATATGTTCACCTTATTTACATGCTTTGTCAACAAGAAATAAACAAATATTTTCCTTCCAATCACACAAAAATCATAAACATTGTATGTAACAACCATTTTTTGACAAGGAAAAGGGAAGATAACCTACAAATAAAAGAGCATTTTTCAAAGAGTTTGACGTGGGGGATTTATGCCATTTTTACATACATGTTTCAAGAATGCACATCCATTCTAAAATTCATGCATGTTAATAATGTACACGCACTCTAAAACACGTGCATGTTCCTACTACAATGGTACTAAACCTATATAACCTACCATACTTCCTACCTCAATACTCTCAACCTTAATCCATAGCCTCTTACACCTAAACAATATCACCACAAATAGATTCTATCGGAAATTTCGATCCTCTTATTACATATGTGGGAAGAATTCATAGTATTTTCATAGTAGGATTTGGTATCAAGGTCAGGTATGGTGTTTAAGACATTGTGTTTAGTGTTAGATGCCTAGAATTTCATTTATGAGATAAACAATTTAGGCTATGTTGACTACCATTTAGGTCATTTTTGTAACCTAAAGTGACTAATTTGAAACCCTCGAGAGGTTGGGTGGCATCATGTTTGGCCTTGGTTTCTCATAAGCTTTATTTATATGATAAGGCTTGGATTTCCTTCCTTGACAATATCAATGTGTTGAGACCAATATGTAATGCTTAAAATGTTGACATGAAAGAACTAGCTGCATGATTTATCAGAGGCTAAGGATACCCTAGGTAAGTCATATGTGGTGATTCAAGGAATTATTGATGGCTTTGGATTTCTCAAATTTTTGTTTATGGATTAAGGCATGGCCTTATTCCCTATGTCTTTTTCAAGACCATAAGACACATACATAGTGTTTAAAACCACCAAATGGCACCGACATCCCCAATCATAGGCCAAAGATACCCTCAATGTGAGGCCATGTCTAGTTGTTCAATGAAACTTATTTGGCATTAGATGTCTAGAAGATTCCTTTAGGGCTTGAGGTTCAACTTTCCCCACCTAACCATGTCCAAGGCCCTAAGACTCATAACCATGACGAGAAGCTAGCCTTAGCTGTCATTTTTACGGTTTAGAATCTATGTCATTACATCCTTAAGATAAAAACCAAAGTTGTTGCGAATATGAACTCCATCTTTGATCTCTTGATCTGAAAACTTATTCAAGGAAAGGTCTCTAAGTGGATTTTTATCCTTCAATAATATGACCCTAACGTCATGACCCCAAAGAGTAAAAAGGCTTCAGACATGGAAAACTTCATTTTGGATTTACCTTCCGATATTAATCATCCCTGTATCAATGATGATCTTTCAGATGAACATTTGTTCATCATTGCTTTGGATGCACTTATACTGTAATCACTTAGTCAATTTTACAAGTGTCTTAGCATCCACATAAAATAGTAAAAGAAAAAGAACAATACAAGAGACAACACAATTCGTGTGGGCGACAACCCCAACCAAGCTTGCCACCATTTTATATATAAGATAGCAGATACACGAGTTACAACAGTTACAAAGAAGGGTGATCCCGCAAGTTTCCAGCCTCTCGGCGTGCACAAACTGCAACAACCGAGAAGATTATGAGACTTATATAATCTCCTTGCAAGATCTCTTTGACTGTCGTAGACACTCAGTCAACTCTGTCGAACCTTGTTTTCGACTGCTGCAAAAACCCTCGTTCTTCCTGCTGCCGAAATTTCCCCCAAGCCAAGCTCTTCAAGAACGCATGCTTTCCAAGCCCGCGTCTCACATAGAATCCCTGCTGCATTGATGAAATGACTTGGAAATATCTCGGATAGCCTCCCTATATCGTAAGACTTAGTGCGTTTTTTGTCTTGACTTCCATGCCTCTTTGTTTGTTGGGCACTCATCCTTATATAGGTGTTTGGCCAAGGGGTGTGACCACACATGGATCGCACACCCAATTTGGCTCCGCGTTCTAAGGAAGCCAACGCCCCATGCATCTTTCTAGTGTGCCACACTCCCACTTCACTTGGGCTTGCCATGCCTCGAATTTGGCTAAGTGTGGTATTTGGGTGTGGGTGCATGACCATACATGGTCCGCGTGCCTCACTTGTTCCATTTTGATGTTCTGGTTGCTTGGGAAAGGCGTCCCCTTCGCCAAGTCACTATGTCTACCAACTGAAGCGTCTTTCCCTATCGGGCGCCCAATCCATCCATCTTAGGAAGGAGCACTAGGATCCCATGAGCGTGAAGGTGAAGTCGCTAAGTGCACTAGCTCAAGGCCATTACACCCTCCTCCACCAGAAGTGCTTTTCGTCCTTGGTAAAGCGTCTGAAAGACCCTTTCTTATGAAACATGTTGATTCTACCTTACACCAGGTTTTTCTGCTTAGTCCCCTTCCACGTGCTTCCCTCTGCTAGTCCACTGGTCTTAGTTTCCCTTCATCGCCTACACCGTCTGGGTGATCATTTCGTCCACTGAGGTTCATCGGTCTTCCATTCCCTGTCCTCTCCGCATGAGTTATAGAACTTGGTGACTGCTTGTTGTAGTAGGATGAAACCTACATGCTTCACCCATCTTTGGCTTCATTTCAGCACAGCTTTCACTTGATGCAACCGTATCCTTCCTACCTGCGCCAAAGGTAGATGCTTTGCTCCAAGGATTGCACCTAAGTAGAGGAGGAAGGGAGATGGTGCCACCTCCCATCATCCAAACTCTTACTCGACTTCTACTCATTCACAACCTTATAAATTAAGTATAGAAGGAGTGGCACGTTGTTTCTAACTATGTCGTTTCCTTCTTCAAACAACCTCTGAGCTTCCGGATCATCTAACCAAACCAACCCATTCGCAACTGAAGTTCCTCCTTCATATGCTTAAGTGGAAACTAGCTCGACCATCTTGCCACGTTGTTTCTCTTCCATGGTGTTGCAGAATGTGGTGAGCTTCTCCAATTTTGCTACCACTGACTCTACAAAATTTTCCATCACTTCCATTCTCTCTTCCAACAGAACGAATGAATCCTTGCTAGCCATTCGCTCTTCCAATTGAATGAGTGACTCTTTGCTTTGTCCCACATCCGCCATCGTCTTGTGAGGAATTGTCGTTTCTGCGGAAGGGGAAGCTGCCAATGCAGTAACCTTTCCTCCTCCATCTTCAGCCCCGACCCAACACTTGGACGACCGATGACCCACCAATATGTGCTACGCATGCTCAGCTAGTATCAATCCTTGAGCGTGCCTTGAAGGTGTTGTCCTTGCAGTCTAGACAAGTCCAACCACATGCTAATATATCGATGTGTTCCTATGGCATCCATCGACGCATATTTTCCTAACTGAGTGTTATGCTACAAATGCATGGTACGCGTTGCATCATCCTCCATCGAGCCTGTTACGCAAACGCTCGTCGGGATGCAAGTCACTTGACTCAACATCATCCCTTGGTCCTCCTAGCGATCCAACACGCTAGTATATCGTCATGTCTGTCTCTGGATACAACCATGAGTCAGCCACCAAGGATACCAAATATTATGAACACGCCATTCACCCTTGAATAGTGCATCCCAACACATATGCTCACCGTGAGCTCTTGAATAGCGCATCCTAGCGTGCCCTCCGCAACACCTTGCCAAAGGCATTCAATGCAGGGTCGTTACAAGTAGCCCCTTTATAACTCTCTTGCCCATTCTACTCAAACTTGTCAATTTGAACACTGTCTGCATAAGCACTAAGATGTCTATGTTGTTCATGAACCCTTGGAGATGTGACATAGCTTCCCTCTTCCTCTTACCCTGAAAACGACAAGTTCTGGAATTTAGGGTTAGCTATTTCTACGTTGAGAATACTTTGAGCTCGAGCAAGGAGATTACAAGTGGAATCCTGTCCTTATCAACCATAATCTTGTTGTTAAATTTCATGGATCGTCCCTTAAAGACAAAGATAACCATTTAATGCTTGACATGGGCATAATTCCTACTACTATTTGATTTGATGGTTTATGTGGAGCAATTAATTGAGTTAATTTTTAATATATTTATTTCAATTTTTATATTGAACATAAAATTTAAGCCACTTTCAAATTTGCTACAAAATATCTATCTCAACATTAGAGGATATATTAAGCATTAAGAGGGAAAATATTCCAATGAAAACCTTGTTGATGTATATGTAACTTCGGAATGTATTTCACCTATGTATTTCATCTATGTATATTATACTCCTATAGAGATGTGTTATTCCTCTATAAGGAAGTGTCATCATTTGTATTGACAAGTGTCGCAAGTTTCGTAACTTGCCGATGGGTTATTAGACCACCATGTGTGGGGTCGGCCCTGATTAAGTTAACCATGGGTTATTAGGCTAAGCTAGACAAGTCGGCCCCATTAGTTTATTGGGCAAGACAGGACAAATATAAATAGAGATCGGGAGATCTCTATTTGGACATCTCATTACTCACTTCTACATCACTCGGAAAGTGGTGCACATGTGAGGAGGAGGATCAGCTGCTAGGAGAAGTCTATCTCTTGTACTTGGGTTGTATCATTGCTCTTTCTATCTTTGAGGAAGTTGTGGGGTTTTTCACCTTTATGGTTTTCCCCAGTGAAACTCTGTGTGTCTATTGTCTCATGCGTTTGCTTGGTGTGATTGATATGCATTGTTATACTTGATATGATGTACATGTTATTCTCTTAGTAAAGATCCTAGAGTATATGTGAATTTATGCTAAAAAATTAACATGGTATCAGAGCTAACCTGAGAAGAAGACATTGTGCAGTGGTGGAAACTAGGGTTTCTTGTTTATTGGGTTTCTCTCCACAGATTTTGGAAAAGCAGTAAGGTAGATTGACTCTACTCATCAAGGAGAATATTTCTGTCCAATCAGAATTCAATTCTGGGCACTTTCAGTTTTGGCCCTAAAATTTAGGGTTTCCACAAAAATAGGAATTTCTGAATTCGGAGGACATAGCTGGAAGCTCCTTAGAAAAATCGAAGTTTAGAGATTTGGATCGAGATTTTTGGTTGGGTGAAGCTCCGAGAAACTCAAACCCTAATTCAGGGTCCTCCCTAGTGAATCTGGGAAGACTAAAAGGCATTTCTGAAGGGTGAAACTTTGCAGATCTCAAATTCTGAATATACCAGGCTGATCAGCTCATCAAGGCGCATCTTTCTATCCTTTCAGAAAATTGAAATTCACATTTTGAATTTGTAGGGTTTCTTTGACAAACCCTAATCCGGGACCAGATCCAATTTTCAACAAATCAAGTGGTAAGACCTAAATCTTTTATTTCCATTTGAGTTTCTCATTAAAATGTATCACCACACCAAGCTTGAGGATAATCTTGAAGGGGCTGATAACTTCCAAGCATGGAAGTATAGGATTGGGTTAATCCTGGAAGAAAATGAATTAGACACTTACATAAGTGAAGAGGTCCCTGTCCCAGAGGGAGAAGAGGCTAAGGTCTTACATAAGAAAAACTTGGTCAAGGCAAAAAAGGATCATTGCTGATTCTATCAAAGACCATCTCATACCACATGTGTCATCTCTGAAGACACCCAAGGAGATGTTTGATTCCCTGACCAAGCTATTTGAAGGAAAGAACATAAATCGGAAGATGACTCTGCGAAACCAATTGAAAGGGGTAAAGCTTCAGAATGGAGCGACCATTCAATGTTATTTCTCTAAGGTCTCTCATATCAAGGAACAACTTGAAGTTGTAGATGAAGTGGTGGATAATGGTGAAGTTGTCATGACCACTTTGAATGGCCTACCAAGGTCATGGGATTCCTTCATTAAAGGAATATGTGCAAGAAGGAAGTTGATCTCCTTCAGTAGACTGTGGGAGGAATGTTCACAAGAAGAGGCTAGGCTTGTAGCCCGAGAAGAAAAGATGGGAAGTGAAGATCAAGCTCTCATAGCTCACACCAAAAGAAGCAAGCCCAAGAAGAAGCACTCTCATCACAAGAAACCTCTTCAAAAGGGTAAGAAGGATGTGAGATGCTTCACATGTAATGAGAAGGGACACTTTGCTGCAGACTGTCCTAAGAACAAAAAGGTCTCCAACAAAAACAAGAAGAGATATCATGCTCATGCTGATAAGGATGATGAACCTCCCAAGAAGAAGGCTAGAGAAGAAAGTGATGACTCATCTAGTGAAGATGAATATGTTCTAATCTCTGCTCTCACAGGTACTATCTCTCATGGATGTAATGATTGTCTTATTGATAGTGGGGCTTCCAAACACATGACTGGGTTTAAAGAATATTTTGCAAATCTATCTGAACATGAGTCACCCCATAAGGTGAAACTTGGGGATGACTATCAATATCCTATCAAAGGAAGTGGTGAAGCCTCCTACAACCTAGACTCTGGGAAGTCTTTGAAGATGAAATATGTTCTATATGTACCTGGGCTCAAGAAGAACCTACTTTCCATATCTGCATTGGATGCAAAAGGAATGAGGGTTGCATTTGTAGATGGCCAAGTCCTAATGTGGCCAAAGGTTAAAACTATAGATAATGCAGTAGTGATTGGAGAGCAAGAGGGAGGATTGTACAAATTGAAGGGACAACCTGAACATGCTATGGTGACATGAAGACAAAGATTCATCCATAGTCATGGATCACATAGAGGTATGTATAATTTGGTTTTGAAAATGTTAACTTATGAGTTATGCAGGTCATTGAAGAGAACAAGAAAACATTGCTAGACATAACTAGCAAATATGATGACCAGGTATGTTTTTCTTATATCAAAGGATCTTATACTTTTGTATGATTGATAATGATTACTCATGAAGTTACAAGTTTGAGTAATCTAGGGTTTATGTATATTATGTCTCTTACCTTGATTGATTATATGACTAACCAGAAGAGTTCTATAGTCAAGTATGAATATGCATGAGTAAGAGAAGTCTTCCCTGAAACCTTGAATGATAATGCTTATTATATGTGTTTGAAATGATCATGACTATATATGTTTAAGATTATTTTGTTTTGATAGTATACTAATGAATGTATGATTATGTATGAGATCTCGAGGATAACACAATGATGATACTCGTAAGCATGCATAGTGATCGAGGATGGATATAAGTTCAAGGACAAGTAATCCAGGAAGCAAAGATCAAGAGGGAGCACACTCCAAGTAGTTCCCGCAAGTAAGCAAAGATTGAGAGGGAGTCCACACAACAAACAAACAAAGATAAGTATTTGAATTGTCATTTTTTGTATATTTTATTTGTTTAAATAATGTTATTTAGTGATGTATATGCTTATGTTCCTAGACTTAGGTTGTGTATTATGCATATTAGGATAATTGCATTGATGAACAAGATGCTACTAATATGCAAGTAAGGGGTAAGTGGCCTATGGTACTGTACAACATTCCATTGCTACTTATCTAGAATGAAACCTCTTTGCTAACACTTTGGGAGTTGTGCACACTCTTAACAATGTTTTGGTAGAGATTGGAAGGCATCTAGAAAGTTACGGGATATGGATAAATGTTGTATTGAAGCATTGGATAAAATAATTGCATGACTGTATGACATATATTCTTATGTGTAAGATTTTGTTATGAAACTATGAGAAGTTTCTAATCATGCAATTGAATTTGACTTGTAGGAAAGATCGTGAACAATCACCTACAAAAGAAGGTCTACAACATTTGTTCAACAACAAATCTATCTATTGAAAAATCTGAAGTTCCTAGGATTCGGGAAGAACGCCATGATCGAGGAGTACTAGATGATCATGAAGAATGATGTTTGGGATGCAGTCCCAAGACCTGAAGGGAAGTCTGTTGTGACTTCCAAGTGGATTTATAAGACCAAGCATGCTGCAGATGGCAGCATAGAAAAATGCAAAGAGAGGTTTGTAGCTCATGGCTTCTCTCAGAAAGAGGGAATATACTATGAAGAGACTTTTGCTCCAGATACACTTCCATCAGATCAGTACTTTCTTTGGCTGCAGTGATGAAATGGAAGATACACTAGATGGATGTCAAGACAACTTTCCTGAATGGTGTAGTCGAAGAGGAAGCTTGCTGTCGAGTTCGAGATGAAGGAATTGGGGATGATGCACTATTTCCTAGGCATGGAGGTGTGGCAGAGCACAGATGGAATCTTCCTTGGACAAGGGAAGTATGCAGTAGAGATCCTGAAGAGGTTTGGGATGATGGGATGCAAGGCCATGGCCACACCTATGGCATCAAACCTGAAGCTTCTATGTGATGCTTCATCTGATCCGGTTGATGTCACTATGTATCGTCAGATGATTGGGTCCTTGATGTACCTGACGAACACGAGACCAGATATTTGCTTTTCGGTGAACACATTGAGCCAGTTCCTGAGAGATCTCAGAGGTGTTCACTTGGTTGCTGTAAAGCATATTCTGAGGTACCTGAAGGGTACAATTGATTATGGGCTCAAGTATGATGTGAATCAAAAGTTTAACCTGCAGGGTTATGTTGATTCAGACTAGGCAGGCAGTGCTGCAGATAGGAAGAGCACTTCGAGGTGCTGCTTCAGTATGGGATCAGTTGTGATCTCTTGGTTTAGTAGGAAGTAGTCCTGTGTAGCATTGAGTACAGCAGAAGCAGAGTATGTTGCAGCTTATTCGACTAATTGTGAGGCAATATGGCTGAGGAAGCTACTGTCTGTGTTGTTTGATCTCCCGTTGGATGCTACTGGTATCTTTTGTGACAACCAGAGTTGTGTGAAGATTTCTGAGAACCCAGTGTTCCATGATAGGTCAACGCACATTGAGATCAAATATCACTATATCAGGGATATGGTGCAGAGAGGAGCAGTGAAGGTCCTGTATGTTGCGACAAATGAGCAGGTTGCAGATGTGCTGACGAAACCACTAGCCCGAGTGAAGTTTGAGTACTTCAGGGAGAGGCTTGGTGTTCTTTAGATTGACGACACTTCGAGGAAGAAGTGATGGACACATTTGCTAGAAGCCATTCCAAGCATAGTGAGAGGAGGATCCTTCCCATGGCTATGGATGTAAGCGCTAGATGATGAGCATCAGGCAGGGATGGTTTTAAGAACCCCCCCTATATTTATATGTATAAAAATTGGGCGAATCCCCATGATACAAAGGAAACGTTGCGGGCTATTTTATCAAGAATATAATATGTATATATAATTTTTTGGCAATTTTTTTCATAAAATTATGTAATCTTGTAAAATATTGGCGAATCTTTCATAAAATGATAAAATCTTGTAAAATTTTGGCGAATCTTTCATTGAATTATAAAACCTTGTAAAATATTGGCGAATGTTTCATAAAATTATAAAATCTTGTAAAATATTGGTGAATCTTTCGTTGAATTATAAAACCTTGTAAAGTCTTAGCGAATATTTCATAAAATTCTAAGGAGAGAAAAATCCACTTACTCAACAACAATTTGGAGAGCAAAATATTTCAAAGGAATTATCTTTAAAAATTCTTGAATTCTTGCAGCTTTCTCCTGGAAATGTGTTTCACTAGCACAACATCTTCTCATGTGAAGAATTACCCGTTGATCATTTGGTTGCAAGGAAGAATTATATCTATTCATTATAGCCTACATTTTCATTATGCATATATGGGAATGTTTGGCGATATCACAATTCCCAAGTATTATGAGGAAGTAGATCATCAAGATTAGCTATGTCCAATTGTTTCATCCAACAACAATTATCATGTATGAAGGAAATACTCTAGATTAAGGAGACTTTCAAAATTTAATTTATCATCATAATACTTGCATTTATATAGTGATCATCCTCGAGGCATCCTTTTATATGTGCTTTAGTTGCTATTAATGTGAGTACCATATTTTTTTTTGCAACTCCTATGAGCTCTATTGACTATTGGATGTTCTAGAAAACCTATTCAAAAAGCACCTGGTCCAATAGCCTCTAAAATGGTGTACAAGACACAAAAGATAGGATTTAGATTGTGATGTTATTTCTTTTGAAACCACCCACCTATCTAGATGTAACTAGTCTTTATCTCCAACCTAATGAAGATATGGTATCCTATATCTAACTTGAAAATTATTTTATTTAAGCTGGAGTGTTGAGGAGAAAAGTGTCAGTTGGACTGTTGACTTTGACAGGAGATCATAGTGGACTAGAGCTTAGGTGGTGTTTCTGGACGATCCGACTGGCCGATTTCATATCTGTGAGTTGCAGGTATTCCGTTAAGCTCATACCTTTAATTTTTTTCTAGTTTTCGGGGGGTGGTGGGTGCCCAGGGGGGTCTGCATGATCCATGAGGGAATGGATCGTAGGTTTCCGGGGTGGATTCGCGGTCCTAGATCGCGAGTTCTGAGGCTGAATACACTATCTTGGATCGCGAGTTCAGCCTCTACAGTCGCGGTATGAGATCGCGACTCGAGTTGGGAAACCCGTGATTCGCGACCGCGACTGTAGCCTTGACAGCTGCGATATGCAATTGCGACTCGGATCCCGATAGCCACGATCTAAGATCACGGCATGGGGCCCTAAAGCCACGATCTGGATCGTGCTTTAGGGTTATACTGAGGGGAAAATGGTTATTTATTTGATGAGGGTCTAATGAGTTTTCATTGTTTGATTGACAGGATGTTGATCGTGCTATGGCAGGAGAGGGAGATCCCCAATGACATGATGGAGTTCATTCGAAAGGATCGGCATGTTCTGTCGACACTGGGGTTGTGCGGGCTTCTGAAGTTCGCACAGGTACCTATGATGTGTTCAACAAAACTATTGCTGAACAGGTTGGTAGGGTTTTATGACTCGGAGATATAGGCTTTCATGGTACAGGGGGAGAGGGTGGATCTCACCCTAGTGGATGTCTAATTCTTGACGGGACTACCCTATTTAGGTAGGGTGGCTGATACGCAGCCATGGGTGTCTACGGACGTAGACATATAGGAGATGTTGGAGTGCTAATGTGTCCCGGAGGCTGAAGTGCATAGGAATGCACTTCGTATTAGTGACTTGCAGGAGCCAGTAGTGCGAGCGATTGCGTCGTGTGTGGTTCGGGTGTTGGGGTCTCAGGCGCTCGAACGGGTGTCAGGGGGCCAGATGCAGTTAGTGGAGCGAGTGCTGCATGGCACATACTTTTCCTGGGGCTAGATGTTCCTCACTTGCGTCGGAGGCAACTGATACAGGAAGTGATGGAGCTTACAACTATCATTAGGGAGTATGGAGGACTCCCCCTGGTGTGTATGGACACTCAGGGTTTTTTGTAGCTACGGCATGTATGTGATGAGGTTTTGCTATGTATATATATTTTTTGTATAGCTGAGTACTGAGGTACTTAGTACATGTGTATAACATTGATGGTTATTTATATAGATATGCACATGGATGCATTTTTTTCGGTTATGATTATTGTACGCACGTGGATGCACTTATGGTCTCTTGTATGTGTGTATTGCATGTGGATGCAAGTGGTGTATGATGATAGGCACGTGGATGCCCCTTGTTTATTTTGTATTATGTATTGCACATGGATGAAATAGTATGTGTTAGGATAGGCACGTGGATGACCCTTGTTGTAAATGCAGTCTTTTTCGGATTTTTATATGTTTTGAGATGTGATGATATGGTATGATGATGCATGATGGATGGTTTACATGGTGTGATTTATATGCCAATCTAGGATGTTGTTAGCCATTTGATATGCGACACTATTCTGAGCTCTTGGGACATGGGTGAATGTTATGGATTCAAACTGTCGGCTTAGATATTTTGTGCGCAGGAACTTTCTAAAAAGGAAAGGATCACGCACTTGGTAGCAGTTGTTGAGCTAGGAGACAAGTAGCTGGGAGTCAAGGAACACATGAAGGTGACATATACCCATTTAAAGGGCAGCAGTCAGGAGACCGGTCATAGCATCATACTCTGCCTAGTTATTGGTAGCAGCGCCTATGCACATTCCATCAAGATGAATCAACTCATGTGAAGGGGAATATAAGACCCAGGCTGCAGAGGCCAGGTTTTGAGACCAGCGGCTTGCTCCATCGGCGAAGCCAATGTAATAAGGTGGAAGATGGTCCATCTGTGATCATGAAAAAAAGGACAAGTGTAAGGTTGTGGTAAAAAAGTGAAAAACAAAAAGAAAGCAAACTGTACTATACGGACCAATGGGGCCGCGGGTTTGTTTAAGGATAAAAGCGTTTAAGATACAACCCATTACGGGGGTTGCGCAAAGGGTGGCCTTCTAAGTCAGTTAAAATGTATGCCCCAAGTCTGAGGTAGGTATGCACGATGTAAGGGCCTTGCCACATGGATTCAAACTTCCCTTTACCAGTATTAATGTGGGCTTGGTCATAGGCAAGGACTAGGTCTCCTTCACAGAAAGTTCGTGGGTGGACATGTTTGTCGTAACTAGCTTTGGAGCGGTTCTTGGAAGCTTCAATGGTTTGGAGGGTGGCGCGACGGTCTTTGTCATCTTGTTCCAATGATAGCAGGTGTTGTTCGAGTGGGGAAGTGTCTAGGAGAAGCTCGATGGTGATGTGTAAGGAAGGTATCTAACACTCGATGGGGAGGACAGACTCTACACAATGAACTAAATGAAACAGGGTAAAACCGGTGGCGGGCTTAGTTGATGTACGGTAAGCCCATAATGCAGGGAAAAGTATATGATTCCAATTGGACTTATGCCGGTCAATAGTGCGTTGGAGGATGGTTTTTAAAATTTCGTTAATTGCCTCAACTTGGCCGTTCCCTTGGGGGTAGTAAGCAGAGGAATACTGATGTTCGAACTTTAGAAGAGTAGACAACTTGCGCCAAATGGCATCTTCAAAATGTGAACCATGGTCTGAGACCAGCTATTTGGGGACCCCGAATCATGTAATAACATGGTTAAAAAAGAAACAGGCAATGGTGTCGGCTTTACAATTGAAGGTGAGCATGGCTTCAGCCCATTTGGTGAAGTAGTCGACGGCAACAATGATGTACTTATGGCCATTTATGGATGAGGGTTTACATTCCATGAAGTCAATGGCCCATTTACAGAAGGGACCAATGGTGATAACTGGGTGTAGCGGGGCGGGTGGCGTCCGGGACTTAGGGGCAAAGAGTTGGAAATTATGGCAATGCTTGACCGCTGTTATGCAGTTGGTAAAGAGTGTAGGCCAGAAGTATCTGGCACGGATGACCTTTCGGGCAGTGGCCATTCCTGATAAATGTCCACCACAGGCGCTGCTATGGTAGTCGTTGAGGACTTGTTCAGATTCTGCGTGTGTGAGACAATGGTGGAGGATAGTGTCCACCCCGTGCCGGTAAAGGAAATCGCCCAAGAGGAGATATCGAGAGGCGTGGTGACGGATATGACGGCGGCCGTCGTGATTCATGTCTGGTCGAAACTTCTGTGTGCGAAGGTATAGCAAAATATCACCGTACCATGGGTCATTGGACGAGATGATGAACAGGTGATTGTCGGGTAACTAGTCGGAGATTTGTGGGGATGACAAAGGGGATGGGCGATCGGTTATGAGCTGGGCAAGCGCAAGGGCTTTAGTACTCTTAGGGGTTGTGAAAGTTAGGTCATATTCTTGGAGGATAATTACCCATTTAGCAACGTGACCTTGCTGAAGGCGCCGGTTCAAGAGATAGACCATGGGGTTGGAGTCGGCGACAACTGTGGTATGACTGAGTAAAATGTAATATCGTAATTTTTGTATGGAAAAGACCATGGCAAGGGCCAGCCTCTCTTCATATGGGTAATGTAGGGGTGGTTCAGACAAGTTTTGGATAACATAATAAATGACATGCTCTTGACGAGCAACGTCTTATTGGACAAGGACTCATGATACAGCGTGTTCGGATGCGGAGACGTACAGGATGAAGTCGTGAGAGAAATCCAGAGGGGAGATCAAAGGGGCTTGTGTTAGAGATTTTTTAAGGGCTTTGAATGCCGCATGCGCCTGGTCATCCAAAACAAAGGGTATATGAGTATGAAGCAGGTGTAAGAAACCATGAACTGTGGTGGCATAATAAAAAACGAAGCGATGGAGGAAATTAGATTTCCCCTGTAAAATCTGGAGCTGCTGGATCGTGCGTGGTGCGGGAAGGTTTATGATGGCTTGGACTTTGAGGGGATCAACAACGATTCCTTTATGGGAAACAAGGAAACCCAAGAACCGGCCTGCCGGAACGCAAAAGACACACTTGAGTGGGTTCAAGCGGATATGATACTTGCGACAATGCAGAAAGACTTACTGGAGATCATTAAGGTGGTCTGAGCGTTTCCTGGAACGTGCTGTGCGATCGTCAAGATAGACTAATAGGATATGGACCAAGTCGTGAAAACAATAGGTCATGGCCCGCTGGAAGGTGGCGCCAACATTTTTAAGGCCGAAAGGCATGACATGATAGGAAAAGGTGCCCCATGGGGTGGTGAAGGAAGTCTTGTATTGATATTCCTTGCGGATTTGAATATGGTTGTATCTAGAGAAACCATCCATGAAGGATAGGACTTCATGCCCCGCACACGCATCGATGAGTTGGTCACACGCATCGATGAGTTGGTCAATAAATGGCGTGGGGAAGTTGTCTTTGGGACATGCCCGGTTTAAATCGCGGAAGTCAGTACATACTTTGATGGTGCCTTGTTTCTTGTTAACGGGGACGAGGTTCGAAACCCAACTGGTATATGCAATAGGATAAATGAATCTTGCTTTGCTAAGTTTCTCAATCTTTACTTTAATGGCAGGGAGCTTTGATGGATTAATGGGGCGCTGTTTCTAGCGAACGGGGGGCACATCTGGCCATGTGTCAATGTGGTGCTCTATAATAGTGGGGTCAAGACCAAGCATTTCAGTATAGGACCAGGCAAAGACATCGTGGAACTCTTTGAAATTTTTTTTGTACTCTCCGATCTCGTACTCAGTGCAGGAGGCTCCTAATGTAATGAGTTCATGACGATTGGATGGGGCAGAGATATCAATGTGGATTGTGGGTGAGATATTGGCCATGTTACTTTCCTCGAAGGCATCGGGAGAGGGAATGGGCTCTTTAAACCAGTCGAATTTGGTGGGGAGGAAATATTTGGACTCAACCGAAAATTGGGTGGCTGTGGTGAGGGAGGACTCTTCTGGGAGGAAATAGGAATGATGGTGCATATCCTCCCAGGGGTAATAAGGTGCAGTAAGAGCCTCGAGAATCTCCTCATCATTGAGGAAACTTTGGGTCGTCAAATTGGTTGACGAGTGAGTGCTAGTAGAAGAGAACATATAAATGGTATTAATCTCTCCGATTGGTGGGGATGCTGGGGGGTGGATCTCGTCAATGGTGGGGGGTGATGTCTCGAGGTCCAAATTATTCATCTCGTAGAGAGCTGCTCTGAAATTTGGGAGATATGGGCAGTGATGTGTGTAATGGCCATAAATACCACATATGGCACAAGGGTGGTTGGTACGCAGTGATTTATCACTAGGCTTAGGGGTAGGGTCAAGTTGGACAACCGGGATGTTGGGGTCATCGTCAAGAATTTGCATGTGCTCTTGTAATGCGGGTAATTGTGGACATTGATGGGTAGCATGGCCCAACTCATCACACAAAGAGAATTTGGGAGGAGCACGAAACGTGGGGGGGTTTTTAACCTTTTTGGGCGGGGGTAAAGTAGTGTATGGTTGTGGGCCTCTGCCCCCAGTGTGCTTGATAAGAGGGGATGAATTGGTGGATGAGGAAGGAGTAGTGACACCGAGAGGTGGTTGACTAGTAGTGGTGATGGGTTGCACTAGTTGTAGGATGACATTTGGTGTCGGAGGGGAAACGGGAGGCATGATGTACCATACAAGTAATCCTAAAGTTAAATCGGGGAGGCTGAGAGTAGCCATAACCGGGGCACTTACTACTCCCAAAGGGGGGAATAGGAAGGGGTATGGATGGGTGTAACACCAACATGACTAGGTACCAATGGTGGTTGGGGTAGCAAGGGCGGTTGATGGTTGGGTGTTGGTATATTGTGGGAAAGGGTACATAAGTTAGATATTTCGGTCGCTGGTGATGGGGGTGGAATAGATTGGAATGTTGAGGTCATCGACGTATCTGAGTAAAATCCGGGTCCCACTGAGGAAACCAACGAGGTAGATGCATCGCAAATAGCTTGTTCAACCATGGGAAGAACGTTTTTGGGTGCAACAGGGGCATTGGGATCGTAATAGGTGAGTTGATCAACCTTGACCACGAGTCCGTCATGGGGGAACATCATGGTACGAAAAACATATGAGGCAACCGCCTGCATGGCGTACATGTAACTACGGCCAAGTAAGAGGTTATAATCAAGTTGGGCGTTGATGACCTCTATGTCAATAAGAACTATTTTACCAACCAACTGAATGGGGGAATTAGCTAAGAGACCTTGGGTTTGAGTCGAACAGCCGTCGTAGGCTTGCAACGCAGTGGTGGACTGCTGGAGAGTAGGGGATCCCAACTTCTGCCAAACGAATGTGGACATAACGCATGTAGAGGCACCCTCATCAATGATGCACTGATGGATGACAACATTCCGAACGGATACAGAAACTTGGAACGCTAATGTGGAAGGCAGGCATGGTTCGGATTGGTCCAAATCAAAGGCCATCATTCGTGAATTAGTTGGATCAATAGCACCAATGGCTGAGAGCAAAGTCTTGTGCTGTGTAGGACAATTTTTTAAGACCTCTAACGTAGACATGGCTGCGGGGGACTGAGCTAAATCATCTACAATGTTGTAATTAGATGCAGTGCGAGCATTGGGGTTATTGTTGATGCGGCGAAGTGGGAAGTAAGGGGATTTGGAGGTGCCATCTAGTGAAGTCGGAGGTATTCGCAATGATTGATTGGTGGGAAGAGCATTGGTGGTTTTGTCGACGGGAGGGGCTTCAGGGGTGGAGCCATATTGATTCTGTCGGGTTTGAAGGTTGACATCGGTGGATGACATCATTAACAAGTGATGGGTACCTGAGTCTATCATGGGTTGATAAGGAGCTGCATAAGTGATTTGCTGTTGTGGAGGCATGTTTCCTTGAGGGGGACCTAACGGTTGAGTGTTCACCACGCCTTGGGTTGGTAAAGGGTTCTGTAACACCAAGGGTTGAGTTTGAGGTGGTGGGGGGTTAGGTGGCGCCTTAGGGGCCGTGTGCCCTTGGCGATGGGCATCATTGGTCTAGAGTTGTCGGGCCCGCTCCAAATGTGGGAAAGCGTGTGTGTAATGGCCATAGACCCCGCAAATAGAACAAGGATGGTTTGTTCACAAATTGGGGTTTTTAGCTTGTTTGGGCGGCTTCTCGGGGTTTTGGTTGGCGGGTGGCGCGTTATTGTTGTTTGGGGGATTAGGTGGCTGGTCGCCTTGGTCTAAAGGGGGGTTGTTCCCACGGTTACGTCCTTTTCCGCGGTTTTGTTGGCCTTGTTGGCATTGGTTATTTTTGTTGGGATGCGGATTTTGCTGCGCATACACTTTCCCTTGGGTGGCAGGTGGGTTCTGGGGTTGTGCAGGTGCGAGAGCAGGCTGCGGTGGATAATAAGTGGGTGGAGGTGGTACAGGTGCGGAACCTTGTGGGGGTTGCTGATACGTCTGTGTGATGGGTTGTGGGTTTGCCGCAGGGTTTGGCTGTGGAGGATAATAAACGGGGGGGGCTTGAGAGGATACAGGAGCGTGTGCGACCTGTGGGTGGTAATATGGCTGAGGTGCAACTGGTGGGACGTAAGAGGGGGATGTATGGTTGAAGCACTAGGGTGGACATGATGGTCCATGGTTATGGTGGTTATGGGCTATGGGAGCATATGAATTGGTTGCTCCGGAGTGGGATGTAGCCCGCGAAAGGTCGGGGCTAGCATGGCTAGTATGTGCTATGGAAAAGGGTTGGTTATGCGAGGCAATACAGCCAATGATGCCATCTGTGGCATGGGATGCCCCCGACGCATCATTTCTGGAGGAATCGCCGCAGGGGGCGTTAGGTATGATGGTATAGAGGTAACCAGACTGGGCGTAAATAAGGTCAAGTTGTTGGGCTTTGAGGATGGCCTCTTCCTCGGACTGGGGTCGTTCGGATGCCACATCCTTGGCAATAACAGGAAGGAGAGATTTTAGAAACCAATATAAGAAGATACGGTCATCTAACTTGATTTTGCACAGGCTTCGGCGTCGACGCCACTCATGAATATGGTCAGTGATGTGGGTGGTCGTATTTTGTTTGAAAGAGAGTAGGATCTCAACTCCCACGCCATAACGAACAGGTAACTGAAAGAAATGCAGGAAGGTCGAGGCAAGGGAAGTAAAGGTGGCATGGGTCCCATGGGGCTACTCGATGTACCACTTGGCTGCAGAGCCAGTGAGGGTGCATTGTAATAGACGGAGTTGGACAGAGTCGTCCACTATGGAGTTGGAGGAACACCACAGATAGAAAGGACATAATGTGGTTCTAGGGGTCTTTACCTGCCTTGCCCTCAAATTTAGGGATGTCTGAGGGGAGCTTAGTGGGCATGTGAGGCCACGCAGGGTCGTGTTTGATGGGATCGTTGGTCAGTCTGGCCAGGTCAGGAAGGTTGAGACTAGCCATGAATGGAAAACTAGTAGAAGGATGTGACATACTGGTGGTTGTGGCCATGTTGGGGCCAATGCCCCCAAGTGTAGGGTCTAGGTTTAGGTTGGGTATGTTGCCCCTAGGTGGAGGAACGAAGGTGGTATGGGATGGTCCTATGCCGCCAAGGGTAGTGTGAGTCACTGGTGGAGTTGGGTTGGGTATGCTAGCCACTGGCATGGGCATAGTGATCGGAATGGTGGGTGTGGTCCCCATTGAGGGCATACCCAAAGCAGGTGGGGTAGCTAGGGTGGTGGTGGATGCTCCACCAATGGTCCCTACAAAGAAAGGGTTGGATGTCGTGCCATCCATGGGGCTGATTGGTGTAGTGTAAGTGGGGTTCTCGGACTCTGCCTCAGAATCAGATGTAAAATAAGGGGCATCAGGGCCGGGGGACGGAGCTCTATGTCGTCGACGAGTGGAGTCGAGTGATGAAGCTCTACATCTATGATGGGTGATTTCAAGTGAACTGTGCTGCGGGGGCTCACCCCGGAGGCGCCGAGAATGTCTTGGGGACTCAATGGTGATAGATGGTGTCAAGTATCTGGGGGTTGTGTTGAGTGAAAAACAACTCAAAAACCCTAATGCAGCCGAGTGTGCAGAAGGAGTGCGCAAAAAAAATATGGTACTCAGGCCAACAACCAGCTCAAAACACTCACTGTAACAGCAATGCTACAATAAGCGGAGTGTCAACAACAATGGTCAGAATACCAACAAGCAGCAGGTTTCCTAAAAAATAAAAATAGTGGACTTGCTAGACCAAAGGGAGGTAAGGGAGCATGCACACACCTAGCTAAATAGTATTCCGACTCACCCAGACATATCCTCTGCAAGGTGATGAAATCCAAGTCAGACAATATGGATAGTAGAGCCAAGTGGCTAAATATATCCCCCTACCGGGAGGGACATCGGGTAAGATAATCCTAGAAGAAAGGCAACTAAGATACCCCGTTCATGACACGTCCAGAAATGTGAATCTGCAGCTCCGGTCCTATCACCGTGTGGGCCTAAAAGGAATCACCGCATGCAGACCAACGAGTAGGTAGCCTTCGGTTACTGAATGGATTGTGGTATTCCACTCAGGCCTCTGGAACCAGTCTGGCTACTTCAACCCTCCTAAGGGAGAAGCCCTCTGATAAACTGGTTGTGACCGTGCTAAAAAATACTAGGGGATTTTGGTTCCCTAATGGACAACAACTATGTCTCAAGTTTAAGCGACCGAGGGGTGTTATTTTGATGCCTATCCCCCCGTCCTACCTAAGTACAATATTCTTATGTGTTCTCCAAGTGGGGTTAGAATGTTGGTTGTGTTAAGTAGTTTTTTAAGGCTCACTTGAATTAGGTGACAGAGTGTGTGTGTGTGAGATAATGAACCCAATTAAAAGTGCCATGGGGTGGGAAACTTTCTAACTAATAATGATAATGCAGAAATTGAACTCGTAATGCAAAATTTTCTTTTTTCAATTGAAATGTTTAAACTTAAAAAACTTTGTAAAGGGAACAGAAAGCAAACTGCAGAAAAAGGCTGTAGGTAAGTATGGCTGCAGATAGAACAGGTGGCTGTGTAGGTGCAGAAAATATTGCAGCAAAGTACTGGGTTAAAAATAGGGTAAAAAAGTGGAGAAAATAGGTCGCAGGTCTGTGGCTAAAATGCGCGGGCGGATCACGGGAAATAGGATGAAAGCCACAAGGAGATCGTAGGAAACAGGCTGAAAGGCCCGGGGAGTACTGGGTTCAAAACAGGGTAAAAAAGTGCAAAAAATAGATCGCAAGTCTGTGGCTAAAATGCGTGGGAGAATCGCAGGAAACAGGATGAAAGCCGCGGGGAGATCGTAGGAAATAGGATGAAAGGCGCGGGGAGATCGCAGGAAACAGGCTGAAAGGCGTGGGGAGATCACAGGAAACAGGCTGAAAGCCGCGGGGAGATCGCAGGAAATAGGTTGAAAGCCACGGGGAGATCGCAGGAAACAAGATGAGAGCTGCGGGGAGATCGCAGGAAACAGGCTGAAAGACGTGAGGAGATCGTAGGAAACAGGCTGAAAGCCACGGGGTGATCACAACAAACAGGCTGAAAGCTGCGGGGAGATCACAGGAAACAGGTTGTAAGCCGCGGGGAGATCGCAGGAAACAGGCTGAAAGCCGCAGGGAGATCGCAGGAAATAGGATGAAAGCTGTGGGGAGATTGCAGGAAATAGGCTGAATGCCATGGGGAGATCGCAGGAAATAGGTTGAAAGCCACGATCGGATCGCATCTATGAGGAAAAAATATGTGATTTCCAGTAGCAAACCCAATTGCCGAAAGGGACAGCCGAAAGGGGAAAACAGAAAAATTATTGCAGAAAACTAAAAACTTCTAAAAATTATAACCAGAAAATCAAAGGAACACTATAAGAATTTTCTTTTGTATTAAATTTACCTTAGATGTTGAGGTTGGTGAAGCTCTTGCAGTAGTCCAAGAGGATTGCTTCCAAGCTCCAATGGGTTCCTTCTCCTTCTCCAAAGTGTTTTGGATATGGGCCAAAGGGGCACTCAAATGTAAAATTAGCTCAAAAGGGTGAGCTAGGGTTTCAGGAGTGATTTTGGCAGAGTGAGGATAGGGAAGATTGTGGATATGAAATGGGGAGCCTCCATCACCTATTTATAGATTTTTTAGTGGTGGAGTGTTGACCCATGGTTTTGGGCACCATATGGTTTAGGTTAATTGTATAGGGTTTTTGCTTATTTTTTGCTTCTTTTTCCTCTTTTTTTATATTTTTTATTCCCTTTTATTTGATTTTTGGGAATGTAGGGCCCTTTTAGAGGGTTTTTGCTATTTTTGGAGGAAATTTAAATTATTTTGGGGAAAAAGGGGGTTTTGGGCCTTTTTGGAGGCTTTTTAATGGTTTTTTAAGGTTTTGGAGGCAAATATGGTAGGAAATATAGACAAATGAGTCAAGTAATGAGGGAGATGAGGTAGTGAGCACTTTTTGGGTGTTAACATTTATAAACATAATTCCAAATTGGGTGATGTAGAAGCAGTGCTGGTTTTCTTGTTAAAAGTTTGGAATGACAAATAACTTGGGGATAGTTAGGAATTTGTAATGTTGGTTAACTTGGGGAGAGTTTACAATATTAATTATGCCATGGCATAGGTTTTGACTCTTAGCTATGTTCATGGATTATTGGAAATTAAATATGAAATGTGTATAGAAGTCACAATTCTTGATATATTGGTGTATGTTGTAATCAGTGTTACCATACTTGGAATCGGCAATATATCGATGAGGAAAAAGAGCGAAGAGTTTGAATTGGATTGAGAAAAAATTCAATCCTAGCTCTGTGTATTTCTTGGATCGAGAAAAAAATTCAACCCCATCTTGATCCAATTCTAGCTCCGTGTCTTCCTTGTCCAAGCAAATAGCTAAATGATCCAAACAACATTAAGATACATTGAAAATGTAAAATTTAAATCAAACCTTCAAAAGTTCAAATTCAGATTACAAATGGTTAAGCCTTTTAGACCTAAGTGTCTCAGGAAGTAATTGCCTGTTGCGAAGATAGGTTTAAGTCTCCATTCTAATAGGTTTGTCATTGTCCTATGAGAGTGAGGACTTTTGTATTTAGAGTGTGAAAATAAATTTGCATAAGCTTCAGATTAGAGATGCAAAATTGTTTTGAAAGCTGCAAAATTAAAATTTGTAAGCTAGTAACAGGTTT
This sequence comes from Larix kaempferi, assembly GCA_027924585.1. NCBI lineage: Eukaryota > Viridiplantae > Streptophyta > Pinopsida > Pinales > Pinaceae > Larix > Larix kaempferi. The sequence goes on from BSBM01000264.1 coordinate 10,271,350, forward strand.
GTAAGCCAGGAACAAATTTTTTGAATGGTTTTCCAATATATTAAACTTTTATAGTACAAGTTAAATAAACTAGTTAACATTATTCTTACCAAATTAAACTTCTAGCAATTGCAAACCACTAGTCAATAAAGGCGCAATGTCAAAGACATTGCCACCTCATGGCTCTTGTATTGGTATTGTACCTCCTATGAGAGAAATTGATAATGTATTTGATCATGTAAACCCTTGAAATTAATGTATTTGATCTTCACGTCAAGACAATATTTCTGGCATTTCCAAAGAAATCAATCTCATGGAAGATAATAGATATGTCAGGTTGTAATAGATATCAACCATTTTGGATTTTCACCAGTTCAGGTTTTGGATATTCAAGGCATCATTTAGGACTTTATCATGACCCAAAACCTGCTCAGAATGAAGTATGAGGTGCCAACACTTTCCTGTAGCATTTATTGATTTCCAAATTCTGGGATGTTTCTGTCGTTAGAATGATTGTTCTGTGGAATGGGAAACCCTTTTTAGAAAGATGAAGGAAGATCAATTTCTATTCCAATAGATAATGCCACCAACATCTACATGTTATTGAGTTTTACTAATGAGTCAAAGCCCATTTCTGTTGCTTTTTTCATACACATTGTTGTGCAATACTCCTCAAGTCACTGCTATGTCTTAATAGTTGTTGTGACTCTCATATGTAGGACTGGATGTATAGTGTTGTTGGTTAGTGATATGCATTCATAACTGCTATATATTGCTACTTTTTACTATCCCTAGACTTCTCTCACTACCATTCATATCCTAATGTGTACATGCTTGGATAGGTTGAATTTCGTTTTTTGATAGTTATTTATGTCGATGAATTACTAATCATAGGGAGTTCACTATCATCCATTGCTTGGGTTAAATCTACCTCGCATGACAGATTTTCCATGAGTTATTTAGGACTATTTTGTTACTTTCTTGGTATTGACATCGCTTAGTTTGGTTTAAGAGTCAATCTGGCATAGTCTAACTATGCACATGATCTTCTCACTAGATTTCAGAGGATTGATTGTAAACTAGCTACATCACCTTTTATTTTAAGGGTAAATCTTGAGGATGGTATTCATACACCCTTGGGTTTACATTCTACATCCCAATTACTAGACTAGAGTTTTAGATCTACCATGTAATATCAGATCCCATGACATTTATAGGTGCAATGAATGACTCCATCGAATTTGAGCTCGTGACATTTTTATTAACTACATGTGGAGAGGACTATAGCATTCCTTTGAGGTTGTAAACTTGTACTTGTAAATATATTTGAGCCATATAATGGTTAATTCCATCTCAACAATGGGGAGAATATTATACCATCCTTACTATTGTGAATAACTGCATATTTTTCATATTACTTCCTTTGACTAGTGCTCTATCCACTCTGATATTTTCTTAAAAAATTTCATCACTACTTCAAGAGCTGCTTGGTCATTCGAGGTATGAAATATGACATACAAGATAGAGATATTTGAGGTCAAGAAATTGTTCAACAGGATAGGGTTTTAATTAATCCCATGTTTCCAATGATTATGTTTTCCAATTTATTGAACATAAGGGATGCACTAGCCTTCACTAAATTATCCACGAGTCGAGGGGATTAAGTTGACCTGACCTGATATTTGTTCACTGTAATTGTTACACTCATATGATGAATATTTTCTTGCTGGTTTCTAATTCAACTTATGCTGAATGGTAATTTTCAAATTTCTTTTAGCTCTATTTAATAACACTTTACACATTCTAATTTGGGGATAAATTTAAGATCTTTTAAGAGTTAGTTCTTTAGTCAATTTCTGTAAGATACTCTTGATGAATTTCCATTTGTTTTCAGTTTTTGAACATCCTTGCATAGCAATTTGTTTGTTGTTATACATTAGGGAATTTAAATATCTTGTTTAACTAGTAATGTTATATTCATTCTCACACATTCAGGGTGTTGGTAATTTTAATGTTATGACCATTTTATTTTATTTGATAATTGTTCATGGGCATGTTAAACAATCTTTAATCTATTGATGTAATTCATGAGCTTATGGTTCCGAGTTATTCCAACACATTGACATTGTTAATAACTGACATTTTCTTTACCTATGATAACATCATATTCAAGTAACTAAGCACAATCTATGTATCTTAAGTCAATGTTTACTTGTTTTACTGTTTAGTTTCTTTGCACTTATTTTCATTATTTCAAGGAATTGGATATTTTATTGTTTACAACCATATATTCTCATCCGTCAACATCTTTTTGAGGCTAATAATCAATTTATCTTGTTTGTTTACTTTTTGTTATGAATGGTCTCATTCTGCTGGCAAAACCAACAACATAAATGAGTTTCTATTGATGTGTTACATATATCTTTTAAAGTCATTTTTTGTAGAATTTATGCCACAATCTCATTGAAGCATTTGCTTTGTTAAATTGACATATTTGATGTTCTTTATGCTTCTATTCTTTTTCCATAGTTGACCTCAGCTACAACCCTTAGAGTCCTTGCGTTTGGGGTGTTAGTTTTTGTGGAAACAAAGTGCAATGGGTTAGAGATGTTTAAATTTAAACTTAAATTATTATAATTTATTAATATATGATCGATTAGCCTCTACCTATAATATGGCCATTATATAGGTTATAATCCCAATACCTTATTGACATGGTATATATCTACTACAATCTCAAGCTGTAGGTCAAGCATATTGATACAATATATGACACATAGGGCATTGCATTATGTGATTGACACATCTTAGTGAAGGGTGGAGGATGAGAGGCCTATCATGGAGGAGGCACTTGAGTGGTTGTAAGAGGATACCGATGCGTTAGAGGAGGTGGAAGGGGAGGGGGAGGATGTTCCACTTACAGTGCAAACACCTTTGGAGGAGGACATTGATAGTGTGCCACCACCACTACCTCCACAAAGACAATCATCTAGCAGAAGACATTTCACTTCCACTATGGTTTCCACCTTAGCCCCAACACCTACTACTTCTAGAGGAAGAGCGGTTACCTTTGCTTGTGAAAGAGGTAGAGGGATTTGATGATTCCATAGTATATTTATCATTTCAGAATGTAGATGACTTTTATGAGCTACATTTATTATTTTTTTATTTGATTTTGTATCAGCCTGTCAGGACATACGTCAACTATGAAGGTTTAGTATTGATGTATGGTTTATCACTTGACATCTCATACATCTGATACATCTAATATATCAATGTTTTTTCATATCTCTGTGGCAATGCATTTGTTTGATGTTGTTGTTACTTTAGATGTTAAAAATTGGAATGAAATATCTATATGTATATACTATATACACTTTAAAGACTGTTGATAAGTTATATTCTAGACCCTTGGAAATATTATCTCTAACATGATATTTACAACATTGGTCTTGACACCTGTATATTTTTGGCTATGACATAGGGCTATGTAATTCCCGAATTATGTACATTGCTTGGATATATGAAGCAAGTTATATCAGAGTTTCCTAGGAAGCAGGTAGATTTGCTTATTTTTTAACATTGTCCTGAAGTGCAGTAGGTGACAAAGGGGCTCGTGGTCAAGTTCTTGACATATGAGCATAGGTTAGTTTTTTTCTTTTATTTTCTACTAGTGTGAAGCATTAGGTATGCTAAATTTAGCTCAGTTTAGTGTTGGTGTAGATTTTTGAAATATTTTAAAGATGGACACTTGGTGTTGGTATCAAAATTTTTCCCATTAAAATTTGCTTTTGATCCTGGCAGCGTGCATGTGAAAGTACCCATGCATGTTGCCAGGATCAAAAGAAATTCAATTCAAGGTGCCTAAACTTTGTACTCATCAGTCGATGCAAACTTTAGGACAAACACCTGGATGGATGAATTTCAGAACACGGCGTAGGTTGAGGAAAACAGAGAGAGTGGGGATGAACAAAGTTGAGAAGTTAATGCATGCTCTTCCTCGAGTATTATTTTCTTCAGGTAGTTGAATCTTAAATCATTTATGGACATTGCCTGATTATTTACTGATTTCTTATAATGATTTAATGTATTTATGGTGGTTTTCTAATAGCATAAGTTGTTCTTCCTTGCAAGGAAGTTCTATGTATTTGTTATTCTAGAAGTGAAGGTGCAAAATACAGTAAATATTTTGTTGATAAAGTTTCTCTAGGTCATTGTTTTCCAGAAAACATAGTGAAATGACTATTTATTTTTGGTCTCTATAAAATTGGCAAAAATATTTAAATTTGTTTAGGACTGATGTGCAGTTTCAAACCTGCTCGAAGGTTCAAAAATCATTCTTTTCAAAATTCAGGGTTTTAGTTATCAACTTTGTGTTGTATCTTTCTAGATAAACTTTGCATCGTATACATGTGTTGTCAATTTGTAATGGAAGATGGGAGAAACGACATGCTAAACATTTGATGAAAATATTGTTCAGTATTTTGAAGTGGTCAATTTTATCAATATTTACTTTTTTATTAAAGATTTATTTCTTTAAAAAAAGTAATGGTTATTTGACATTGTAAACTTGGGTCTTTTTATTTCCAAAGAAAAAAATGTATTTTCTATTCCAGTATAGGACACAAACTATAATCTGCAGGTGCTTAAGGAACTGTACCAAAGGTAGGGAGGACTTACGAGAGACTATTTTTTTTTTTTAAATAGACATGTCCCTTGCTATAGCAACGAAAGGACCTAGCAAGTTCCGACAAACTTGCTATACTAGCGACGAAAATGTCCGTCGCTAGTATAGCAAGCTCGTCGGAACTTGCTAGGTCCTTTCGTCGCTATAGCGATGGACCTTCGTCTCTAGAGCAACATAGTATGTTTGATTTTATTTTTGTAAACATGATATGTTCGTTGCTATAGCAACGAAAGTTGGTTTCTAGAGTGACAGAGATCGCTTGACTTTTTTTTTAAGTATGAGACACTGTTGCTATAGCAACGAAAGTTCATCGAAACTTGCAACGAAAGTTCGTTGCTATAGCAACGAGAGTTCATTGATATAGCGATGAAATTTCGTTGCTATAGCGACGAAAGTTGGTTTTTTAAAGATAGCACGGTCCATTTCATTGTTGTCTCTATAGCGACGATCTTTGGCAAGTGTTGCTATAGTGACGCAAGTTTTCCCACAAAAACAAGGAGTCTTGTTCGTCACTATAGCAACGCAACAGTGTTGCAATAGCAACGATTTTCCATGGGAAAAATGTCCACATGTACTAGTGAAGGGGCTCAAAGGAGTACCATATGTGCATCCATGAAGATGTGTATCATCATAAGGTAACAAAGGATGTTGTTGAAAATGTAAAGAAGAAGGTGCTCTAGTCATTTCATCATCAAAAGGAGATATAAGAGTTTCATACTACTCATGTGGCACCATAAGAAAGAAACATTTCACCCATACTTCATTAGGATTAATGTTGCAAAATGTGGAAGTGTAGGATGTAGGATAATGAACAAAATCACCCAAATGATCAGAAAGTGAAAACATTTCATCATGTGAAGGCTCCATAGGTGTAGGATCATGCACCCCCATCATCAAGGGGAAACTCAAGTTGCTTTTACACCACAACAAGTTATTGGATATCATCAACATCATCTTCAAACACATTATACTCATGCAAATCTCCATGTTTATCATGATCCATCATGTCATGATAATCCTCCAAGCAATCTACCATATTACAATTTGAAACATAGAACGAATAACAAGTATCTTGAAACCTCTCAAGAAGTTTCTCATTCTAAATTTTGAGCTTATGGATATCCTCATTATTCTTCAAGTATGCCTCATGTAACCATTCATTAAGCTCAACCAAATTTTTTATATCAAAAATCAAAGACATGAAATTACCTTCGATGTTGCACATTGCTCTTTGAATCTTCTGCATGTCTTCAAGGAAGGATGGCACCTCCAATCAAGAAAATCTCCAATAATAATTTAACACCAATGCTTGAGTGTCATGGAGTAAGCTAAGGGCCTCACAGATCTTCCTTTCACTCTTATTATTTTTTCTTGGGATCAACTTCACATGGAAGCTCAAGTGTTGACTAGAAAGTTGATCTTGGTTCATATTTTGCTGCTAAAATGTCTTCTTCTTCATGCTCAATGGATTTGGGAATTGCAACAACCTTATCAAGGATGATATCTATGTCACAAATATAGAGGGATGTACATCCATTAGTATATGTCTCCATGCAATATTGGTACCCATCAGTAGGTACCACATCATAGCATCCATCAGTATATGCTTCTATAGAACTTGGGCAACCATTAGTAGTTACTCTATAATCCATGTTATCTGTGAGAGATGCCTATAGATGATCCTAAATAAAATAGGTGATGGATTCATTACGATGAAAAACCTCAACAGTAAGGATTGTGGTCTTATATTTCCCAACACTAGTGGTGGTCTCCTCATTTCACTCCTCATTTTCACTCAAACATATATTATTTTCTCCCCAAGGTATTTTGCAAGAAGAGCATAGACCTTTCTTTAATAAATCCACATATTCATTCTTCAGCTTATATCCAAACAAATCATCCAAAATAAATTTGAAAGGAACTTTTGGGGATGAATTCATAATAGCACTATAGGCTTGATATTGTTGGGGAAGGGTTTTGCAAGTTTCCCTCCACCATGCTATTTCCTTCAAAAGATATTTCCTTGGTGGTGTGATCCCCATGTCTACATATTCATTATGCATGTGATCAAAATAGTAACCATCATCATATCTTAATGTGAATTTGGTAAACGTACTGCAAGAGGGTTCCTCACCCACATAGCTGCCATCATAAAGCTCAAAATCATTTTCCTCAGAGGCATAGAAAGAGTACTCCTCTTCATACTGCTCATACTCTGAATCTGAATAAGACAAGGCTGTAATTTTCTTATTAAATGGATGATACAATACACAAGTGAAAGGACCATGCTCTGATACCACTTTAATGTTCCCAATCATAAATTAGGAATATTATCTCCAAGGTTTTGTTGTAAGCACAACAGATCCCAGGTCTTGTCCAAAACATGGGAGCCCCAATACCATATCAAAGAATAACTTAATCGATTCTTGGGGTTGATTTATCCTGTTTTCCTTTTATCTTGCTGCCTTTGGTTTGATTTAATTAAGTTAGTACATTTTCCTTCTTGAAAATTATGCATTTGTGGTGTGTTTTTGTAAATTGCGGAAAAAAGTTTTTGGGTTGAAATTTCAATCATCGCGCAACCCGCAAATTGCAGATTGTGGGTTGCAGGTGCCTTTGTTTACGTTCGAAGTTTTCTTCCCGCAACCTGCAAATTGTGGGATGCGGGATGCGGGAAGACCTTTGCTAATAAAGAATAAGTTTATGCTTCCCGCAACCTGCAATTGCGGGATGCGGGAAGTACTTTCACCATGCATTATGCTTACGTTCTGCAACCCGCAACCCACAGTTGCGGATTGCGGATTGCGGAATGGAGTACATATTTATGAATAACAGATGCCCGCACTGGGCACCCCGCATCTCCCATCCCTACCATTGATTTACAATGATCCGACGACTATGATTGCATCTGGCAGAATGATTTCATTTTTCGATTTTTTAGTGCTTGGTTTGTCATTTTTAAACATTGATCTGGTTCTTCGTCTACGTTATGCTTGATCAAACATGAAGTCCTTGAATCCAATGATTGTTTAATGATTAAAACTTTGATATTTGACTATTAATATAACATGTTATAGTATGTAAATTTACCTCATCTCACGCCAAATTTCAATTGATGCATCACTGATTGATGTTTCACTCGTAGAAACGTCAATTGAAAAACTGCGCATTGTAGATATGCAATCATGCCAGTTAGTTATATTCAATTGATGTCAAATCTTGTGGTTTTATGTCCTATAAGGGTTGTTAGAGATAAGCTGTTAGTTTACGATCATAGATGCAAAATTTGGATTGATAATTTGATATCTCTGCTAACAATTGAATGCTGAAAGTAAAATGCAGGGAGTTTCTCACATTCTTGTCAAGCATTCTTTTGAGAAAGAGCCTCAGTGAGTGGAATACTCTGAACTAGTTCTTGCACAATTTAATGTTGATGTTTATGATGATAGCACAAATAACGAAGAGGAATATGGTGAAATTCAATTTACATATGAACGACTCTTTTTCAATAAGCAGAAAAAGGGTGATAAAGAATATGTTGATCAAGATAATGAAATTGTTCGGGACTTAATCATCAACGTGCCACCTGTGTGTCCCGCGATTCCTCACAAGCATGATTCGTTAGCTGATTTTTTTGTCTTTTAAGATATGTTTGGTCCTCTTGAATCTAGGGAAGATTTCATATGTTTCTCGCCAACTACCCTCAACAGCTCGTAATCTATCTTGATTTCCCTCAACCTATGACAGGATGTCCCCGAAGATATGTGGTGTAATATTTTGGAACTATATGATACCCATTTTTGGGATCCGAACTAGTTTATTATTCCCATGTATAAGGATTGTTGGATGTTTTAGGCCTTTTCTTGGCCATTTTTAGGATATTTTAGTTTGGATTATCCCAGCTCTTTGGGAGATTTGATCCTGAATTATTATTTAAGGGATTTTAGATCTCATAGAAAGGGATGGATGGTTAGATGACATAATCACCAAAAGAGAGTGGATATGCTTTGTTGTTGCAGACTATGTAATGTTTTGCAGGCCTTAATATACAATCAGTTTTCTTCAGCTATCTCTTCTGTTATAATTTGTCAGATGTTTTTGATGGATTGTGATTTTGCTTCAACACATTCACTAATACTATTTATTGTTTGCAATCAGTAACCTGCATCGGTTTGTAGTTCAGATTTCTCTTAACTTATGATCTCTGCAATGGATGTTTTAAATGAATGTCTTTATCTGAAACATTTTATCGATTTCTGCAAATGATTCACAGAAAACATTAAGTCAATGTTAATTTTTCAATTAACATTCAAGATTAAGGATAAGCTTGTATGCATTTCATTCTTGAGTTATTGTTGGTTGAATGTTTTCAATTAATTATATCTTAAGCTACTGAGCCAAGATCTAGTTTTACATGTATGTTAAATTGGTGAATAGATTTATTAATTTCCACATCAAGTTATCTTGTACACAAACATATCACTCCTGTTAGAATAGGATTGAATTAGATTAGATTTGTTTTCCAACTCAGACTAACTCTTAGGATTAGCAAAGCTTCTTGTCTTTCCTTACAGGAAGACAAATCCTTCTCAGGATCAAACACATATAAGTGCCAGCGGAGGCCTTTGTGTCCATGGGTGTTAACCACACCAAACAGCTCGAGGATAAGGTAAAAATTGCGTAGAATTATCTGAAGCCTTTGCCTGGGTTTTCATCCCCCGTTGAGTGCCTTGAACACCATTCCAGCACATGTTCAATTGAGGCATCAACAAATGGCGCTAGAAGGAGGGCCATGTACCAACCATGCCTAAACAGAACTTAAATAGACCTCCTCTAGTAAGAGATCCAGTTTTTACACGTAGCCATACCCAATATTCAACATCAACAGAACAACTAGTGCAAAATTCTCAAAATATTCTTGTCAGTCCTGTAATTGAGCAGGAAACTAGAAGGGTCGACATTATTATCGTATCACCCACTAGGGGACCCCTTACACTTGAACAAATACTCAAAGGTTCTTTTGATAGTGTTGCTAGGTTACAACAAAGAGTCGCTCAGCAGTGTAATCAAGGACTAGAAGCAATCCAATATCTCTAGAACACTGATCCGCAAGCCAACAATTCTGATAACCAGAATTTAGGTGTCCAGAATCCTGAACAATGTAATTCACCCCACCACAATCTGCTCCTAGATGTTAACCTTGATTCATTATTTGGGGAAACAAAATAATATCAACCACGAGTGGCAACAGGTGGACCATCACTGCCACCACCTCTGTTTTCATCTTCTTCATCTGAAGAATCCTCAAATAGTGATTCATCCTCGAGCTCGTCTTCAGAGGACATACCAATGGCTCAAGGTCGAAATAGACCCTGGTTGGACTATGATGCCATTTTTATCCTAGGGGATCAACACAGACTCCGTAAAAATCCTGAAAAATGGCTGCCTAAATTCGATCCCGATGAAAAGTCACCTGCACTTGATCACATCAAGACATTCATGCAAGCCATCAAGCTTAGAAATGTTATCCACTAGGATGTAGTTTGTAGGTTATTCTCATATACCTTCCATGGGAAGGCATTCATTTGGTACTTTTCCTTAGAAGCTAGATCTATCAATTCATGGGATGAATTTGAGAAAGCATTGATGAAAAAGTTTGGAGATGATAAGACACCCGAACACTTGGTAATTGATTTGTCTTCTATGAAAATCCGGGGTAAAGAAAGAGTAAATTTTTTTATAAGAGGTTTTCATATCTAAAAAATAGAATCCCTATTACTCTTCTTCCTACGGAAGAAATCCTAGTTGCATAATATGTCAAAGTATTACCAGTTCCCATAGCTATGTGGGTTAAATGAGCACACAAAGAAACCCTGCCAGAGGCCTTTGCTGAGGCCATTCAGGTTGAGAAATACATTTTTGGTTTAAAGGATAACCCAGATAGTTCAGCAGATCCATCTTCCACCTCACGTAAGAAAAATGAAGTTCCTACAAAACTTGCTGCCTGGGATAAGAATCCTTTCAAAATGGGTGACATGAAGAAGATTCTATAGCAGATTTTAACGGGATGGTTGACCTAAAGAGAACTAATAATGAAAACCAGAACAAAAACAGGGGGTTCAACAGACAACCATTTAGAAGACCCTATCAACCTCAACAAAACCAAGTCCCACCCAATCCTGAGGAAGGGTTAAATTATGAGGAGATTTTATCTATCTTTAAAGCCTTAGTTTCAGAACCCCATCATTCTCCTCAACATCCAGAACAATAACTACATGAGAACCAAGATCCTGAACCTCTGGATGAGGATGAAGATCAGCAGGTTAATACCATTAGCTTCTTTGAAGAACTTCCCATGGATGAGGAAGAAGAAGAACCTGAAACGGTATTTAATGTCCAACACCCATACAACACAAGGAGTAAAGGACAACCAATACAACAAGTTTCTGCTTCCATACCCACAACAAACAAAGTCAAAGCAACCATACAAAAGGATACACTTATCCCTGAGATGGAATATAACTTGATTGATGACTTAAAGAAGATGAATGCCAATATATCTGTATTTGAACTTTTGAAAATCCCTGCTATGAGGGACAGTTTTCCCAAAAGCATAATTGTCAACAAACCCAGGGAGACTCAAAACAACAATCTAGAGACATACACCAAAACCAACAGCCCAAAACCTGTTGGGAAAAGACACCTCCTTTCTTGTTAACCTTTGAGATATTTAACATGAATGTTCATAATTGTATGGCAGATTTAGGGGCCTCATCAAATGTAATTCCCTTATCAGTTTGCAAGAAATTAAATGCTGCTTGGGAGCCATGTCCTACTCAGATTGTTCAGTTGGACCAATCCAAAGTGAAAGCAGTAGGGGAACTAATGAATGTTATGTTAACTTTATCTGCTGGCCCTGGGATCCACCAGACTGTGGATATCGTGGTGGCTGACATCCCAGAGATGTATGGGATGTGGCTGAGGAGAGACTGGTTGGAAAAACTTAAGGGCTACTTTGGAATCGACTGGTCTCACTTGTGGCTTCCTTACAATGGAAGGCCAAACAAGAATAAAATTAGCAGGGAGCCTTATATAAAGCAAATTGTCACATACATGAATGACCCCAGCGAGCATGCAACATACTTCAGCTCACATGTGGAGCATTTCACTTTTGATACATTTTTTGAAGACTTACCTACAGGTTTGTCACCTGCTGAGAGTGCACAGAACCAGTCTCAGATTGTCAATTTTACATCTGTTCCATTCTCAGGTGATATTGTACATAATGTTTATAGTGTGAATACCAATTTTAAATTAGATTTGAATGCATGGAATTTGTTTTTTGATAGTTCCAGATCAAAAGATGGAGCTGGTTCGGGTTGTGTCCTCATCGATCCGAAAGGAACCAAAACAATGATTTCCTGTAGGCTTGAATTCGAATGTACCAATAACGTTTCTAAGTACGAGGCCTTGGTCTAGGGACTCAGGAAAGCAGTAGATATGAATGCCCAGGTAATTGAGTGTTATGGAGACTCAGAAATAATAGTTAAGCAGGTAAGAAACAAGATTCATTACATATCTCCACATTTTCTTAATTATCGAAATTTAGTAAGGGACTTAACTAATTCTTTCACTGCTTTTAACATTAAGTCTATCCCAATATCTCAGAATTTCGATGTCGACCTTCTAGCCAATACTGCATCTAGGCTGATACCCCAGAAGGTTTGTCACCAGATAATTTTTCTATTGAATTAATGTACAGACCTTCGATCCCGGACAATATAACTAGTTGGAAAGTGTTTAATGATAACCAACAGATTCTATATTTCCTTACAGCTCAAGATACATTTAAAGATGTTTCCATTGATGAAATTGAGCACGAAAAATCTCTAGCTAATCCTACTTGCACTGCCAATTTGATCCCTAAGTCAATTGTCAACCTGGAAAATTTTTACGATCTCCAAGATAAGTTCAAGCAGAAGGTGAATTGTAAGACTCAGAGCTCTTCTCTCAATTATGAACAAGTGAATTTAGGCAGTGAATAGAACCCTCACATGATTAACCTAGGGGTTGAATGTTCACTTGGTGAAAAGAGAGCTTTCATCAAGTTATGCAAAGAATTTAAAGATGTCTCTGCTTGGACATATGACGAGCTAAAAACCTTCGACACTAATATTATGCATCATAATATACCGATGAAGCCAGACACTAAACCCTACCAGCAGAAGCTGAGGAAGATGCACCCTATCTTGGAACCCTCGGTTAAGAAGGAATTGGAAAATCTCCTTGCAGCAAGAATTATCTTTCTGGTTAGACATACATAGTGGATCGCTAATTTAGTGCCAGTTCGAAAGAAAAACGGTGACATTAGACTCTGTGTTGACTTTAGAAATCTTAATAAAGCCTCCGAGACATATAATTACCCTATTACCCCTATGGAACAGATCTTATAGAGAGTTGCAGGTTCAAAAATTTTTTCTCTCCTCGATGGTTTTTCAGGGTATAACCAAGTTTTGGTTGCTCCTGATGATCAGTTAAAAACAACTTTCAGGACCCCTTGGGGAACTTTTGCCTACAGGCAAATGCCATTCGGGTTAATAAACATAGGTGCTATGTTCCAGCAAGCAATGGACATAACTTTCAGGGGACTTATGCATGATTCTATTGTTGTGTATTTAGATGACATTACTATCTTTTCAAAGAAACGACATGATCATTTGTTTGCCCTAAAACATGTATTCGAACGTTGCAGAAGATACAGAATTTCACTCAATCCTAAGAAATCAATATTCGCAATGACTGAAGGGAAGCTACTGGCATTTATTGTTTTGAAAGAAGGTATGATTATCGATCTGGAATGCACAAAGGCTGATTGCAAGGATCGGGTTTCCAGGTACGCGCAAAGCCATGCAATCTTTCCTTGGTAAGATAAATTTTGTTCGCAGATTTGTCCCAAATTTTGCGCAAATTGTTAAACCATTACAATTAATGATTAAGAAGGATGCATAGTATAAATGGTTTGATGAACAACGAAATGATTTTACTGAGATCAGGAAGGCTATTGCAGAAGCTCCTGCCCTTATGCCTCCTGATTTCAGTAAGGATTTTATTTTGTATACCTTTTCCATTGACTTTTCCTATGTTGTTGTTCTTACACAGAAACACCCAGACGATATTGGAATTCCTATATCTTTCATGATATCAACATTCAAGGGTGTAGAGTTAAATTACTCCCAAATAGACAAACAAGCTTATGCGGTTTATAAATTAGTTAAACATTTTAGACCGTACTTATTAAAGTCCAGAACTAAAGTGATTGTGCCTTATGCAGCAATCAGAAATGTTCTGATACAAAAAAGAAACGGGGGAGAAAAGATCTCACTGGATGACAGCTCTGCAGGAATACAATTTAGAAATAAGACCAACAAAAATAGTAAAAGGCCATGGTTTGTGTTTGCTTACCGCTTAGTCGAATGATCCTGTAAGACAACAAATCGAGTGGGAGCAAGAAGAAAACGCCTCAGTAGGTTCTGTCAATGTTATCATTACTCAAGCATCTGACTGGTATGATGACATTAAATTTTTCTTAACTCATGGGTATGCTCTTGAAACCCTTGACTTTAGAAAACATAGAGCCTTAAGATTAAAAGCTGCACCATACCAATTCAAAGATGGTGTTTTATTTAGAAAAAATCATGATGGTGTTTTCCTTCGATGTCTAGAGAGAGCTCAAACTAAGAATATTCTTTTGGAATTTCATGCAGGACCTGCAGGGGGACACTTCTCAGGAGAAACCACTGCTCACAAAATTCTAAGAGCGGGTTACTACTAGCTGACCTTGTTCAGAGACACCTATGCTTACGCCAAAAGATGTGAACTGTGTCAGAAGTGTGCTGGAAAAATGAAGAAGCCTGCATTTCCTTTGCAGCCAGTCACAGTTCAATTCCCGTTCCAGTAGTGGGGTCTAGATTTTTTCGGACCTATTAATCCTCCCTCTTCTCTGCAACACAAATATATTTTGAAAGTTATGGATTACTTCACTAGATGGGTATAGGAAGTCCCTCTCAGACAAGCAAACACAAGCCAAGTAATTTCATTTCTTGAAATTCATATAGTCACAAGGTTTGGTGCTCCAGAATTCCTTGTATTTGACAATGCTTCATACTTCTCCTCTTTTGAATTGACTCAATATGCCCTTGAAAAAGGGATAAAATTAAAATTTTCTGCCAATTATTATCCATGGGGAAATGGATTAGAAGAGTCTTCTAATAATAATTTGATTAATATCTTAAAGAAGACAGTGGCTACTCACCATAAGAATTGGCACATTCAGTTACACAATGCTCTTTGGGCAGACCGTGTCACTCCTAAAGTGACCATTGGAAACTCCCCTTACTGCCTAGTATATGGTAAGGAGGTTGTCTTACCAGCCAACCTCATGATCCCTTCTCTGCAACTAGCATAGTATGTGCAGGAAAGTGACTCTTCCCTGCTCCAACACAGAATTGGTACATTACTCAAATTAGAAGAGGACAGGGAAAAGTATAAAAACAAGTTGTGTCAACATCAACATCTTATGAAGATGTGGTTTGATGAGAAGTCTTCATCTGATAGGGAGTTCTCTGTGGGGGACTTAGTTTTAAAATGGGACAAGCAACATAAGTACAAGAATGATTATACCAAGTTCCAATGCTTGTGGCTAGGACCTTTCATTGTTACAAAAAAGATTGGTCCTAGTACTGTCCAGTTACAAACACTAGAGGGTTTTTCAGAAACCTATCCAGTGAATATCCAGATGCTCAAGAAGTATTTTGTTTGAGGGGAGCATGTTGGTCCACCTATACATAAAGTGTGGTTTGTATATTTTCCTTTGATTTTGATTGATTTCCTTTTCCTTATGATTCTTTTCTTTTTATAAGTTTGCACATTTGGCAAAAGTTGATAGTCAGTGTGTCTCTGAGATTAACATAATTTGAAGTATTTTGTTTGAGGGGAGCATGTTGGTCCACCTGTACATAAAGTGTGGTTTGTATCTTTTCCTTTGATTTTGATTGATTTCCTTTTCCTTATTATTCTTTTCTTTTTATAAGTTTGCACATTTGGAAAAAGTTGATAGTTAGTGTGTCTCTGAGATTAACATAATCTGAAGTTTTCAGGTAGCATGCCAGTTTCTTTTCCTTTCAGCTTATGTCATAAAATGCTCTCCATGGAATCAAAAAATCAATTTATGTAGGGCCTTGATTGATATCTTCCCACTATCATCAACATATTTTAAAATATTGGTCTGATTAATTAAAGTTGAAGAGCAAATTAGAGTTTTGTACTTTGTGTTTCATGAGTAAATGGAATAATCTTTCATAGCCTGGTTAGACTTATCTATTTTGGATGCCATACTGATCACGTTGTTAATAATTTATTCCAATAAAAGTAGATTACAAGATGGGGGGTCTCATTACTAGCCATCCCATTATGTTCATAGATGCTTAAGCGGAATGACATCTTCACATCAAGTCACCAAAATTGGGAGATGACTTTCAACTCTGGATGGAAGGTGGAAGATCCTATCACAGGTCGGTCCATTCATGATATGCCAAGCATTAGTGAGTAAAACTATTGTTATGTGGTCACCAAGGCATAGTAGTGTCTTGTAATCTATGCATTAACAAAACTTCGTTTTATTATAAGATTCTTTGTTGTATATAAGGATAAGGGAGGTCTTATTGCAAGCCAGCCCTACCATGATCATGAATTTGATTTTGGACTGGAATTACCACTTATGGTCACCAAGCCATGGTAATTGCTTTCAGCCTAGAGAACTGGAAGACAAGGAGTCTCTTGACCGAGCTAGCTTGTTCAGATTCCTAATCAAGTTTGTGAATGGATTTTCCAGTATCTGATCACCAAGTCAGGGAAGTGGTCTTATATCAGCAGAACTCTTATTTATTTAAAAAAAAAAGAGAAATATACATGTACATAAAAGAATAACTAATAAAGCCAAGGTGATTCATATGTTTTAATCCATAATGGCTCTGAGTTTATTCCAAAGGTTAATCATAAATCTTCCCTTCCATGATTACATAAAGGTATAATATTTATGTTCGCTCCCAGCCTACCTTACTAGATTAAATATTATTATTAATTGGTTTTGGATGGGAATGTATTGATCATATGCCTAACTCTGCTCTTTTGATTGTGTTTTCATGAGATCATTCTGTAGATTGCAGGTTGAAAATGTGTTGGTTGGCATGTCTGCTTTATAACTAAGGGTTTCATTTACAGAGATAACTGGTTCTTCCCATCCAGTCGCCATTTGTTGTAAGCACAACAGATCCCAGGTTTTATCCAAAACATAGGAGCCCCAATACCCTATCAAAGAGTAACTTAATCGATTCTTGGGGTTGATTCAGCTTGTTTTCCATTTATCTTGATGCCTTTGGTTTGATTGAATTAAGTTAGTACATTTTCCTTCTTGAAAATTATGCATTTGTGGTGTGTTTTTGTAAATTGCGGAAATAAGTTTTTGGGTTGAAATTTCAATCATCTCACAACCCGCAAATTGTGGATTGCGGGTTGCAGGTGCCTTTGTTTACATTTGAAGTTTTCTTCCCGCAACCCACAACCCGCAAATTGCAGGATGCGGGAAGACCTTTGTTAATAAAGAATAAGTTTATGCTTCCTGCAACCCGCAATTGCGGGATGCGAAAAGTACTTTCACCACGCATTATGTTTACGTTCCGCAACCCGCAATTGCGGATTGCGGAATGGAGTACATATTTATGAATAACAGATGCCCACACTGGGCACCCCACATCTCCCATTCCTAATGTTGATTTACGATGATCCGAAGGCCATGATTGCATCTGGCATAATGATTTCATTTTTCAATTTTTTAGTGCTTGGTTTGTCATTTTTAAACGTTGATCTAGTTCTTCGTCTACATTATTCTTGATCAAACATGAAGTCCTTGAATCCAATGATTGTTTAATGATTAAAACTCTGAGATTTGACTGTTAATTTCATATGTTATTATGTAAATTTACCTCATCTCATGCCAAATTTCAATTGATGCATCATTGACTGATGTTTCACTTGCATAAACGTCAATTGCAAAACTGCACATTGTAGATCTGCAATCATGCTTGTTAGTTATATTCAATTGATGTCAAATCTTGTGGTTTTATGTCCTATAAGGGTTGTTAGAGATAAGTTTTTAGTTTACGATCGTAGATGCAAAATTTAGATTGATAATTTGATATCTTTGTTAACAATTGAATGCTGAAAGTAAAATGCAGGGAGTTTCTCACATTCTTGTCAAGCATTCTTTTGAGAAAGAGCCTCAGCCAGTGGAATACTCTGAACTAGTTCCTGCACCATTTGATGCTGATGTTTCTGATGATAGCACAGATAGTGAAGAGGAATATGGTGAAATTCAATTTACATATGAATGACTCTTTTTCAATAAGAAGAAAAAGGGTGATAAAGAATATGTTGATCAAGATAATGCAATTGTTCGGGACTTAATCATCAACGTGCCACCTGTGTGTCCTGCAATTCCTCACAAGCATGATTCGTTAGCTGATTTTTCGGTCTTTGAAGATATGTTTGGTCCTCGTGAATCCAGGGAATATTTCATATGTTTCTCTCCAGCTACCCTCAACAGCTTGTAATCTATCTTGATTTCCCTCAACCTATGACAAGATGTCCCCGAAGATATGTGGTGCAATCTTTTGGAACTATATGATGCCTAGTTTGGGGATCCGAACTGGTTTATTATTACTATGTATAAGGATTGGTGGATGTTTTAGGCCAAGGGGCAACCTTTTCTTGGCCATTTTTAGGATATTTTAGTTTGGATTATCCCGGCTCTTTGGGAGATTTGATCTTGAATTATTATTTAAGGGATTTTAGATCTCATAGCAAGGGATGGATGGTTAGAGGACATAATCGCCAAAAGAGACTAGAGATGCTCTGTTGTTGCAGACTGTGTAATGTTTTGCAGGCCTTAATATATAGTCAGTTTTCTTCAGCTATCTCTTCTGTTATAATTTGTCAAATGTTTTTGATGGATTGTGATTTTGCTTCAACACATTCACTAATACTGTTTATTGTTTGCAATCAGTAACCTGCATCGGTTTGTAGTTCATATTTCTCTTAACTTATGATATCTGCAATGGATGTTTTAAATGAATGTCTTTATCTGAAAATTTTTATCGATTTATGCAAATGATTCACAGAAAACATTAAGTCAATGTTAATTTGTCAATTAACATTCAAGATTCAGGATAAGATTGTATGCAATCTTGATTTATTGTTGGTTGAATGTTTTCAATTAATTATATCTTAAGCTACTGATTCAAGATCCAATTTTACATGTCTATTAAATTGGTGAATAGATTTAGTAATTTCCAGGTCAAGTTATCTTGTACACAAACAAATCACTCCTGTTATAATAGGCTTGACCTAGATTAGATTTCTTTTCCAAGTTAGACTAACTCTTAGGATTAGAAAAGCTTCTCGTCTTTCCTTACAGGAAGACAGATCCTTCTCAAGATCAAACACATATAAGTGCCAGCGGAGGCCTTTGTATTCGTGTGTGTTAACCACACCAAACAGCTCGAGGATAGGGTAAAAATTAAATAGGATTATTGAAGCATTTGGATGGGTTTTCATCCCCTGTTGTTTGAATTGAACACCATTCCAGCACATGTTCAACCGAGGCATCAACAGGTTCCAACTTTAATTATGTTGATTTTCAACGTTTTCCCAAACAATGGCTTATGAAGGCTTATGAGATGTTCTCGTTCAACAACGGTGGAGTGTATGTGTATTTATGATGTCCATTAAAGGTTTGAATCTCATAAATGTGTTTATAGTCCATTTATATGTGTCCCAAATCATATTTGATATAAAATTGAAATCTAGTAAAGAAATTACGAACACTAGTTCAATTTTGGCCACATTGAACACGAGGTTTCCAACTCTTTCCAAACACTACCAAAGAAACTTGAATTCTACCAAGATAAATTTAATGGAATCATATAGACTCAAATGAAACTATCTGAGCCACTTATAGACTCCATATAACTTCCAAAGAAGTATGAATTACACCCTCTTAAGACTAGTGAAAAACTAGCTCGATTTCCCCCACATTGGAATACTAGTTTTTCGATTTGACCCAAACACTTCCTAATCATCCCAAGTATTCCCAAAAATATACAATTTGACCATGAAAATAAAAAATAAACACAAATAACTTAATAACATATTTCAGGTATATGATATGAAAATTAAATACACATTGTCTTAAGATTGCGTAACCATACTAGCAGATTTGCACATAAATCACCCATAAACTTGAACATTGAACACCATATGATTAAAGGATCTGTAAATATTTATTATGAATGTATGGAGAAATTAAATATAAATATTACAATAATATATTTCTCTTACATAATCTTTAAATCCAAGAAATAAAAATATAGAAAAGTAGTGGTGTGCTCCTCCTTCAGAAGAGATGTTGAATAGAGTAGATTTAGTAAAATGATGATATCTCGGGCACACGGAAAATGTTTTGAGTTAAAAAAGAAGTATTTATAATTGTAAATGATGACATGAATTCAATGGAATAGGTCTCACATCCAAACAATTCTCATAAGTATCAAAATTAGAACCACCATATCGACCCACCAACACCGGTCCAAGCTCTAAATCAATAGAACGAAAATCCAAATGATAGGAATTCGACCAAAATACTGTAGATGAACATATAAAATGAAATAAATATCTCTATATAAATATGAAAGTGATTTCTCCCCTCAATAATCAATTGCAATGAGGCACAATGAATAGATTTGGATGGTCTCCTCCTCTCTACTAGCTAGGGTGGAATCTTTCACCATCGAAACTATTTCAAAAATTCAAGGGGGACATATCCCAAGATTTAGAAGCTCAATGGCTCTCCAATACCGAAATACAAATGATCAAATCCCTTCCACTTGTATCTTCATCCCTTTTATAAATCTCCATGGAGAATTCCCCCCTCATTCTAGAATTCTCTCACAAATATTCAATAAAATATTAATAAATGCTATTTTTATGAGAGAATGACACATTGGGACTCATTTAATTCCCCTCTAATGGTATTTTTCCAAATAATAACTCCATCTACATTGGAAATTATAATTTTAGAGGATTAGCTTGATTTTGAGAAGTTACATTAGCATGTGGGCCCACCCTTCTCCTTTAGTGACCTCCTTGGTTAAATTTAGGACCTGCAACATGCCATAAGTTGTCATAAGTTGTCATAGGACCTGATTCTTGTCATAAGTTGTCATATATTCACTATTTTTAGCCCAAGGAGTTACAACCCATGAGATTCCTCCATGATAGCATTCCTTCCACCTTGGATGGGAGTTACACCACACATTTAGACTCATTCCACCACTAGTGTGCCCTCCTTGTTCAAATTATCTCAAAATATTAATAAAATTGATTTTTAGGAGATAATGATTTCTTGATCCATGTTATACCTCAAAGTTACACTTCGAGCTTTAGTGTCGCATCTTTGTACCATGTGACCTAGCGACATTTCTCCCTAATGCCTCGTACATGGTGTCGGTACCCTCCTTGGTCTCATATGGACACCTTGGAGACAAATTCACCCCTTGTTGGTCGAAACTCAACCTACTTAACCAAGTGTCACTCCAAGTTGACCTTGATTACATTCATTTTCATGCTCTACACTTCTACCATCCTGCAAAAAACTCACTTTTCTGCGGCTTTGCATAACCCTTTCCCCACGAAAATCTCCAAATTTTCATGTTATGCTAAGTTTCTGGGGTGCGAAAATCCTAATTTATCCCTTGGCCTTGGAACTTGGATCTCTACCTTCTGAGATATTTCCTTGGTATTGACCTGTTTGATTCAATCCCAACCCCCTCTCTCCTTTTAGCTTGACTGATCCATTAAACCCTCCTGAGATCCACCTTCCTCTCCTTATGGTTAACCCCTCTAGTGCTATAAAGGAGAGGCCATCCATGAGCCATGGGGGGAACTACTTGGAGCATACAACCTATTGTTGTGTAGAATTTTGTCCTACGGATAAGCCAAAACTCTCTTAACTTTAAAGCAGACTTTAAACTAACTCTAAAGCAAGAAACAAGTCAAAACAAATGCTACCTTGAATCCCTAGATCTAACAAACATCTCAGGATGAAAATGCTAAAGAGAGTGGAAAGAATTTAACTGACCTTCTATCCGGACGCTTGTTTTTGGTATTTGCTCCAGGCTCCAAGCCCTCACACGTGAACCTGTCAAAATGGAACCAAAACACAAGAATACACTATTCTCTAGCAACCTGAAACATGAGTTAAGATCTAAATCTATGAAAGATACAAATCATATCATTAAAACAAGATTAACACAAATGATTTGGGAAAACAAGACAAGTTATTCCATTACAACTTGAAGAATACTTACAAAAGGTGCTTGATGCCCAAGCCAATCCTTCAACTCCAAGTGTCTTCTCCTATAGCTATCTCCACAATGCTGCAAGACCATAAGTTTGGTGCTCTCAAGAGTCCTCCTCTTTTCCAATGGCATGCCTCTCTTTTATAGTGAATGGTGAGGTTAACCAACAAGAGAGATGGGTGGATCTAAGGAGAGATAAGTGGATCAGAGTTTCTAATCGAAGGAGATGAGTTGAGATCGAATCAAGGACCCCAATCTTCCATTATCTTCGAAAATCCAAAATCCCACAAGCCAAGGGAAAAAATCTATTAAAAGAGTACCGCGTTTTGCAAAGACTGCAGAACGCGGCACTGCCGCGCTTTGGGTAAAAAGCAGAACACGGTAGTGTCTAGTACCGCGTTTTGGCAAACTAGAAAGGCGCGGTAGTGTGTGTGAATAAAGTCTAAGGTGGGTCAAAACTTGCCAGGGTGGATTCACCTTCAAGGTTGATTCATCATCTGTCTCTTCTAGATGGTTTAAAACAGTAGGGAAAGTGTCGTCAACTTGTTTTGTGATGGGGATGTGACACTGTGAAACATAGAGGTATAACAGATGCCCCCTAAAGTGTGAGGTCAGAAGGGACTGATGGCCGAAAGACTTTACGAATATAATGTGCAGAGATAGCATCGAGGAGAGCGACACTGAGCTGAAATAGAAACAAAGTGTTAGATATACCACCGAGGCGGGCATTCCCATGCTCGGAAACAGATGACTCAAAGCATGGCTGCCGACCAATACATTGCAGATCCATGAGTACTGAAATAATGTAAACTGTGGACAGATCATGGCTACTATGAACAATCGTATATCCATGAGACAATAATGACACAGCCACGACCAATACAATAAGTGGATATGTGTGACAATATAAGAGACATCTCTATCGCAGCCTGGACGCAGTCAAAATGTAGAGGTGCGTCCAGGGTCTTCTACCCGATCGCAAAAAGATACGAATCTAACCATGTGATTACAAGGTGTTGAAGTCGAACATGGTAGAAACCATTTGATTACCGGTCAATGATGTGGACCGCTAACAAATGCGAGGGAGATCACCAATGATGACAATGATTCCCAAGGTATCAATAGTACATCTCAACGAAATGCGAATGAATGAGTTGATGTCGAGCATCCGAGAGATTGCTTGATCAGAGGTCAATGATGTGAACCTGCTGTCAAACACGAGGAAACCTGCCATTGAGGCATGCAGGTACCAAGGTACTAATGGTTGATCTCTAAGTCTAATTCCCGGATAGTGATTTGGTGTCGACAGGAATAGACTCGTCGAAGGTGGGCCATGATGATTCCCACATCATCGACACGAAATCGGCACATATGATAGGATGATGAAGCAATGGAGTATGTACTGACACAATGGAGCTCTGACACAATGAATGACTCGAAACAATGCAACCCTTTGAACATAAAACGGCATGTAACAGGATTTGGCAGCAGGGATTATTGATGAGTAGAGGATAGACACCGGATGAGTGGACTCGTGGCCAGGGAGACGACCCATGATGATGACTATAACTCAATGAAAGACGGATACCCAAATATAGACAAGAGATGGACACATGCCATGTTCAAAGGTAACGACTGACAAGCTGCCATAGATAAACTTGACTTATTCCCCCATATTTCCCCGACATGATGGACGAGTACCTCTTTCTTGTTTTGCGAGCTTGAAGAGGATAACAGATGCTCGGTGTAGCTCATCCCGTGGATGAGTCCAATCTCACATGTTTTACGAACCTGAGAAAGGAGGGGTTCGTCCCAAAGTGGGTCCTTCGATGTTAATATTTTAACGAGCCCAAGGAAGGAAAACTTGGTAGTTTTTCATATTTAGAGAGCCTAAAAAACTTAAAGGAAGCTCCATAATGTACTTTTTCGTAAAATTTAGTCCCTCGATCCCGAAAAAGTGTAAAACAATTCCCGAGAGAACTCTCCCAGCCGAGATTGACTGAGGTATACCTTTCTCGTAAATAGTCTAGACGGGCCGAAAAAGGGGTAACCTATCACCGAATAGACGACCTTTCAAATACTTTTACAAGTGTGAAAGAGTCAAGATCACTTGGCAATCTTTTCAATTTTAAGGAGTCTGAAAAGAGCTTAACTATGGACTCCTATGGTCTTTTTCGTAATTTTGAATTATTCTGGTCCGAAAAAAGAATAAAATACAACCAGGATAATACTTTCCTCATCGTTTAACGAGCATGAGTAAAGCTGACCGTACTCGACACCGTTTACTTGAGTTTGACAAGCACGACACAAGTGTGAAAGCGCTTGGAATCTTTTTCAAGTTTTAAATCCAGAGCACGAAAAAGATAAAGTGGGCTCAAAATCAAGGTCAAAACACCAGTGTAAATGTATCGCATTTTTACCGAGGATCCTGTCAATAAATGCTCAAAAACTGGACATTAGCAATGTGAACAAGGGTTTATTTCAATCATTAAAAATAGTAATTAATTAATCAATTAAAAAATGTGAAGAAATGCTATATAAGGAATGGTAAAAATAGAAATTACTATTCATTTGTGTTTTTTACCCAAAGGAGACATTTTCACCCATTTTGGAGCAAAATTTCAAGGATCCATACCGGGAGTTCTGGGACACCATTTCGATCGCCGTCTGCGCCAGGTAAGAGTGCTTGAGCCCCTCTTTCATTTCATGTAAGAAATTTTTGCATTCACCAGGAAAAAATTAATTTTTTAGCAAGCCCTTTTGGGCAAGAATCGCCCTCCACACTACCACGCGGGGGCCCTATCGAAAGACGCGGTACTGTTGAACAGTACCGCGCTGTATCCTCAATATGAGGCGCGGCAGTGTGGACTGCCGCGCGGTAGGGTGTCCTCCACGCGCGGTACGGGCGAATTTCAAGTTCAAAAAATCAAATTTTCTCCAATTTTTTGCTAGAAGTAAGTTGTTAAATAGTTATTAATTGTTTTGTTTGCCCTTTTGCAGGGATTTGCAACTTATTCGGAGCAAAATGGTAAGCTGGAAAGAGAGAGAGCACGAAGCGGATGATTTTGCAGCCGAAAATGACTTACCAACCTTGACCGCATTGCGAGAATGTGGTTTGCTAAAGTTTTTCAAGACCAAAGGGATCCGCCAGCAACCTAAACTCCTTACTCACCTTGTCCAATTGTGGGACCCTGACATTCAAGCTTTCCGAGTGGGAGAGCATGTGCTTGAAATCCAACTCGAGGATATTTACTTCCTCACGGGCCTCTCGAAAAGAGGGGCCCGACCGAACTTTATCGGGTACACCGCTTTAGAATCAAGCACAGATGATTTAATTGCTCAATATTGCCAGGCAGGTTCGAGTAAGAAAAGTGGGAAGGTGGCCATAAAAGAGGTCACAAATCTTCCTATAAAAACCTTGCTATTCACTATCACGCGTGCAGCGGGAAGCGTGAGTCCACATCAGGCATCTCGCACGCAGGTGAATCTCGCAGCAGAGTGCATGGAAGGAACAGTTTTCAACTGGTGTGATGCAGTGTTGTCCAATCTGAAGGAACAGGTGCACAAGTGTAGGACTGGGAAAAATACCCAATTTGGCTATGGGAGCATCCTGGTCACTTTCTTTCTGGCGAGGGTGCCACTACTGCGTCCACAGATATCTATGCCCCCTCGTCCACCTACTGAGCCATGGATTGCTCGATGGAGTGACTATGCTGGATGCCTCGGGGGACCTCAGCGGCTAGCCTTTGGAGAGGACTTCTTCTCTTGGCTAGAGGAGCAGATAGTCATGATTGACGACTATCCCTATTTAGGGGTAGATTTCCGTGAGGATATCAACTTGGCATTGCCGGAGGACGATGACTGGGACAAATCTGGTATGACCTTCATGGATATGTATATATTTTTTCTTTTTGAATATTTAATTTTTATTGATTTTTTAGAATGTGTAAAAGATGTCTAATATACACTCGCATGCATGTTGCAGACCGTGGACCACAGAGGCCAGCTGGATACTCTCCACTACGTCGTGGCGGTGTGGATCGTCAAGCTGCTCCTGACGAAGAGGAAGATGAAGACGAGGCAGGAGGCGTCCGGGACATTGAGAGGAACCTGCAGGGATTGACCCATGGTATCCCTGCTATGCGGATGGATGACATCCCTTACAACCTCCAGCGACATACTGTGGGTGTACCTGGTCGTATCAGTCGACTTCTTCGCAGGGTAGTTCGAGCTGTGGTGTGTTACAACCAGCAGCGGGAGGAGTCCGATGAGGGACATGATAGGTCTCCTAGGTCTCCATAGATGGTCCTTTGATATTTTTGCGGCATGTATGCGATATGTAGGCTTTGAGGGCCAATTTTTTGTATATGGGATTTGATCCCCAATTTTGTCTTCGACACAGACTTTATGTATTTTTGAAAAAACACTCTTATATACAGTGATATGGACCTATTTATGATCTAAATATTTACAATGACTTGTGTATTTTATTTTTTATGATGTTTTTATGTATGGGAAAGATGCCAATCCAAAATGTAATTAGCCAATGAATCGGCAATACAATTGAATTCTCTCGGTATGTGATGATATGTGATAAAATCAAATGACTGTTCCAAGAGGCGTACTCTTCGAAATAAACGAAGTAATGTAGGATCGCGAACTGTGTAAACACGGTTTAAATGAGAAACCACGAGTTGGGAGTCTAAAAAGACTGATAAGGAGTCAATCCCGAGTGAAGCAACCTCTGTCAAGAGACCAATGACTGCATGGTACTCCGCGATATTGTTGGTTGCAGGACCTAAACAATTGGCTCCTGAAGAAATCAACTCGCCATTGGGGGAATAAATCACCCATGCTGCGGAAGCGAGATTCCGGGTATGTCGGCTTGCACCGTCGGCGAACCCAAAGTAGGCTGACATCTGCGCATAAAGTCACGAGTCAACGTAAGAGTAGATACATGAGGTCCATGCGCACACTAAACAGAAAGAAAAAAGCAAACTAAGTACATTATGTACAACAAGTAACCCGCGTAGGGTAACCTCACGCGTAGAAACGCTTGAGGTATAGCCCGTTGCGGGGCCATGCCAATGGTGTACCATCACAATCGGCTAGTTCATAGGCTCCTTTTTCTAAGACACGTTTTACAATGAAGGGGCCGTACCACATAGATTCAAGTTTACCTTTTCCAAGCTTATCATGCATCTGATCATATGTAAGTACGAGGTCACCCTCATTGAAGATCCGAGGTTGAACGGATTTGTCGTATTGAGCTTTGACGCGTTTTTTGTGAGCTTCATTAGCCAAAGCGGTGTCGCGGCGGGTTTCATCTAGCTTGGCTAGGTATAGAAAACGTTCTTCTTCAGAAGTAGTGTGTGGAAGTAGCTCTATGGCTATCTTGAGTGATGGAATTTCACATTCAATCGGGAGAATGGCTTCTAGGCCGTATACCAGTTGAAATGGTGTAAACCCAGTAGCACTTTTCACCGAGGTTCGGTATGCCCATAGTGCTGAGAACAGAGCTGAGTGCCAATTGGATTTTTGGGTACCCACAGTGCGCTGAATCATTCTTTTCAGGACTTTATTAATGGCTTCAACTTGGCCATTAGCTTGTGGGTAATACGGGGTTGAGTTTTCGTGGCGAAAACCCAGTTTGGCACTTAGTTCTTCGATCATATGGTTCCTAAAATGGGAACCATGATCGGTCACAATAGACTGTGGGACACCGAATCTAGCTATGATATGATTGAATATGAACTGCGCTGCTGTTTTGCCGTCTTCAACATACGTAGGCATCGCTTCAGCCCATTTTGTAAAGTAGTCGACAGCTACTATGACATAGCTATGCCCCCCCGGCTGAAGTGGGCTTACAGTGCATAAAATCGATGCCCCATTTGGAGAAGGGGCCGACGGCAATGACAGGATGGAGTGGAGCAGGGTGCGAGCATGCTTTTGTTATGTGGAATTCTGCCCTACGGATAAGTCAAAATTCCCTTAGGCTAAAGTAGACTTTAACTAACTCTAGGCTAAGAACAGACAAAACAAATGCAACCTTGAATCCCTAGATCTAACAAACATCTCAGAATTAAAGTGCTGAAGAGAATAGAAGGAGTTTAACTGACCTTATGTCCAAACGCTTGTCTTTGATATTTGCTCCAAGCTCCAAGTTCTCACAAGTAAACCTGTTAACAATGGAACCAAAACACAAGCATGTACTATTCGCTAGCAATCTGAAAATATGAGTTAGGATCTAAATCTATGAGAGATACAAATCATATCATTAAAACAAGATTAACACAAATGATTTGGGAAAACAAGACAAGTTATTCCATTACAACTTGAAGATTACTTACAAAGGGTGCTTGATGTCCAAGCCAATCCTCCAACTCCAAGTGTCTTCTTCTCTAGCTATCTCCACAATGCTGCAAGACCATAAGTTTGGTGCTCTCAAGAGTCCTCCCCATTTCCAATGGCATGCCTCTCTTTTATAGTGAATGGTGAGGTTAACCAACAAGAGAGATGAGTGGATCTAAGGAGGGATAAGTGGATCAGGGTTTCTAATCGAAGGAGATGAGTTGAGATCGAATCAAGGAACCCAATCTTCCATTATCTTCGAAAATCCAAGATCCCACAAGCCAAGGGCAAAAAACTATTAAAAGGGTGCCGCGTTTTGCAAAGTCTGCAGAACGCGGCACTGCCGCGCTTTGAGGCAAAAGTAGCACGCGGTAGTGTCTAGTGCCGCGTTTTGGGAACATAGCAAGGCGCGGTAGTGTGTAAAAATAAAGTCCAAGGTGGGTCAAAACTTGCCAGGGTGGATTTACCTTCAAGGTTGACTCATCATCTGTCTCTTCTGGATGGTTCAAAACAGTAGGGAAAGTGTCGTCAACTTGTTTTGTGATGGGGATGCGACACCGTGAAACATAGAGGTATAACAGCTTTGCTATGAAAGAATTGACATGGCGGACACTTCTTGACTGTTTCAATGCAGTCTTTGAAAATTGAGGGCCAGAAGTATCCTGCTTGCAGTATTTTCTGGGCCGTAGCCATCCCAGAGAGATGACCACCACATGCTCCAGCGTGGCAGTCGTTGAGAACGCGTTCCGCCTCATCTAAGGTCAAACAGCGTCGAAGGACGGTGTCGACACCACGTCGATACAGAGTATCGTTCACTATGAGGTAGTATTTTGCGTGATGTCTGATACGTCATCGTTCATCGCGGGTGAGATTGGGACGGAAGCGTTGGGTTTGGAGATATAAGAGAATATCCCCATACCACGGATCAGACGTGCTAATGAGGAACAATGATTCGTCGGGAAGAGAATCAATGGGCTCGGATTGCTCAGTAGCACGGGGCAGGTTACAAATTAACTCAGCAAAGACCAGAGATTTCTTAGACTTGGCTTTGACAAATTCCAAGTCAAACTCTTGGAGGATGACAATCCAACGGGAGTACTTGCCCCCAAGCACTTGTCGTGTGAGGATGTAGTACATTGGATTGAAATCGGCGATGACGGTGGTCCGGCGGAGTAAGATGTAATGACGGAATCTCTGGACAGCAAATACTGTTGCCAGAGCCAGCTTTTCAACATGTGAGTAGCGAGTTTCAGAGTCAAGAAGACTCTTGCTGAGATAGTACACCACATGTTCTATGCCGTTGTGGTCTTCCTGGACTAACACCATACCAATGGTGGAAATCGAGGCTGCGAGATAAAGGATATAGTCCTGTGTGTAATTGGGAGTTTGAATCACAGGATCTTTGGTTAAGGCTGCCTTTAAATTGTCAAAGGAGCGTTGGGCTTCGTCATCCCATATGAAGGGAACATTCTTCTTGAGAAGCCGCATGTAGCCTTTTGTTATCTCAGACAGATGGCAGATAAAACGACGTAGAAAGTTTGCATGCCCTTGCAAACATTGAAGTTCTGGAATATTGGTAGGTGAAGGCAGGGCTATGATAGCTGCTACCTTTGCGGGATCTAGATGTATCCCGTCTTTGGAGACTATGAAGCCCAATAGTTTTCCAGCTTCTACACAGAAGACGCACTTATGCGGGTTCAAACGTATATTGTAGCGCCGGCACCTTTCGAAAATGGCACTTAAGTGATCTAGATGTTCTTCCCGAGTTCGAGAGTGAGCGGGAAGGTCATCAAGATATGGCTCTACAATATGTTTGATGTCATGGAATGCGTAGGACATCGCCCATTGGAAAGTTGCCCCGGCATTTTTGAGGCCAAAAGGTAACTTTCGATATGCAAAGATCCCCCAAGGGCAGATAAAGGCCGTTTTATGCTGGTCGGCTGGGAGGATATCGATCTGATTATAGCCAGAGAAGCCATCCATAAATGAAAAGATAACACTTCCGGCACAGTTATCGATGATCTGGTCGATAAACGGAGTTGGGTAGTTGTCCTTGGGACAAGCCTTGTTCAAATCATGGTAATCAACACAGACTCTAATCGTTCCCTGTTTCTTAGCTACGGGAACGATGTTGGATACCCATTCTGTCAATGGGACAGGATAGATAAAACCAGCACGCAAAAGTTTTTCAACTTCTGCTTTAATGGCGGCTGCCTTACGAGGATGAACGGGTCGAAGCTTTTGCCGAACAGGTCGGGCGCCAGGGAAAGTTGGAATTTCGTGGACCACAATCGACGGGTCAATCCCTGGAATCTCTTCATAACTCCAAGCAAAAACATCGCGGAAAGTTTTAAAGTAGGAATTATAGAACTCCGTTTCGAGAGGAGTGCATGTTTTGCCAATGTGTACGTTTTCCACGATACCAGGCTTCACTGAAATATCGATGGGAGTGGTTGCCATAAGACTGGCCAAGTTGCCTTCAGAAAATACTTCGTCGAGGGAAGTGGGGAACTTGGTTTGAACCATCCCAAGTGAGGCACTGGATTTGGTGTCAGGCTCAAGTGACTGAATGGTGGGGAATGAAGATCGATGATGAAAATCTCCCCATGGTGGCTCATCATCGCACATAACCTCTATGATTGATTCGTCAGTGGGAAAAATCAAGTTGAGAGGATCAAACAATGGTGGGTGTGTATGAGTTTCAGTCGAGAGCTGTGCCACTGTGTGATCAGTAGAACAGTCGACCCAATCTGTGGCTGATTGGATCGCGTCATATGCTGCAAGGTTTCTGTTCAAAGGCATGGAATTGCCATAGCCTTGGATCTGAGTAGGACTCAGAATCACCCATGAATCATCGAAAGGGGTGATGTGCGATGAAATCATGTTGACTGGTTGAAGATGGGTTCCCAGCTCTGGAAAAAATCCAATGAGGGATGAATCCTTCATGAGACCAACACCTATGTCTTGGAACCGGTACCGAGGTTGATCCAATAACGGGATGGTATTGGTGGAGTTCGGATGGGAGTCTGGGATACAGTAATCCAATTGATCAATAGTGACAATTTTCCCTTCATGAGGAAATTGTACAATCCGGAAGACTGTAGATGCTATGGCGGTCATGGCATAGAACCAGTTCCGACCAAGTAGGAGATTGTAATCCAAAGGTGAATCTACGACTTCGATGTGTACGGATACTGTTTTGCCCCCCAGTTCAACACCGATTCAGGGAATGAGTCCGTATGGTTGAAAACCATGTCCATCAAACGCCCTAAGAGTAGTAGGAGAAGTTGTGACCTCGGGTGAGCCTAAGGCTCTCCAGCAGTTCAAAGACATAATCGACGTGGAAGCACCCTCATCTAACACAGTGCGGTGGATAACATTTCCACGGATTTTCGTATGCACCTGGAAGGCTAACTGGTGAGAAAGCCTAGGTTTAGCGTGCTCCAAGTTAAACATGATGGAGTTTGAAGTATCTGGGTCCAGTGCCCCCAGTGCTGAAAGTAGGGTTCTACGCTGTGTGGGGCAGTGTTGAAGAACCTCGAGAGTTGACATAGCGCAAGGTGCCTGAGCCAAATCCTCAACAATGTTGTAGTTTTGGGCAGCTTGCGCATTCGGATTGAATGTCGCCTTTCGTATGGTGCCCTTGGGTGGGCGTAGCACTGTATCCATAAGTGGTCTCTCGATATGGAGATGACCGTTAGGGGGGGGAATAGGAATCGGATCTTCAACAGGAGATTTGCCTTTGGCTGTCTCCGATTGTTTGTTTGAACTTGGAGGATTGTCATACGTCTTTGAACGAGTGGTGATATTAATCTCCTCATTACTTGTCATTAGGATTTCGCGGTTTGTGGACGTCTCTCCACGGGAAGGATTGGTCGGGTTGCCCCCTTGTGGGGATTCTTGGGTAACCATTTGCTGTTGCTGTTGGGGGAAACGGTCAGTTAGCACTGCCGGGCGAGAGGATCCTTTAAAGAACTTGTGGACCTCGTCCTTGAAGGGACAGTCGTGCGTATAATGATCATCTTGACAAATCAAGCAGGGAAACTTAGCTTTCCGACGTGGTTTCTGGTCATTCTGGGTAGGTTGTGGCTTGGGGTTCTCCTGCTGGTTCTTCTTGGGTTTACCATGATTGTTTTTCTTCTTTCCTCCGGATGGTTGTGATGTAGATTGGACTGCATTCACTTCGGAGGAGACAGTAGGAGAGGTGGAAGCTTTTGAAGCGGCCTGAGTAAAAGCGGGGGAAGCAGAAGCTTGTTGTCCCGTCGAGTTAGTAGCAGGCTGAGCCTTGATTGAACCAACGATACCATCAATGGGTGGTTCAGTGGTAGGCTTTGTAGGATCAGTGTGAACGCGGGAGGCATGTGGAAGAAGTTCATGTAAAGTACCGGATTGGGTATATACCAAATCCATGTATTGTGCTGCCGAGATGGCTTGTTCTTCTGTAACCAGTCCGCGCATAGCAATATCTCTGGCTATGGGAGGCAAAAAGGATTTTGTAAACCAATCAGCGAGTAGCTGATCCGGAATAGGTGCCTTTATTAGCCTACGGCGTCTTCGCCACTCATGGATGTGATCCGAAATATGTGTAGAAGTGGTTTGACGTAGTGAAGTTAGCAGTTCTGTTCCAGTCTCATACCGGATGGGAAGCTGGAAATGTGTCAGAAACTGCATAGCCAAAGTGTTGAAATCACGAAAAGAGTGTTGTGGCAGCTTGATATACCATTTTGCTGCCGTTCCGGTGAGCGTGCGTTGGAAGAGCCGAAGTCGGATGGAATCATCCATCAAGGAGTTGGATGAACACCAAAGATGGAAGGTCATCACGTGGTTCTTGGGGTCTTCCCCGGGTTTGGCATCGAACTTAGGAATGTCCGATGGTAGTTTGGCTGGGATAGGTGGCCAGTGAGGTTCGTGCCATATAGGATCGTTGATAAGCCTCGACAAATCAGGTAGATCAAGTGTGGCCAAAAAGGGAAGTTGACGGTTGGTCTGCGGGAATGAGTAATAACCATGTGGTGCCGAGAACCCTGGAGGGCCCTGCATAGCATACTACTGTGTGTTATACCCATATGAGTTTCCCGCGGGATACTGCTGGAAATTCTGTGGATGGTAAGCCATCTGGTTAACCGGTTGATTGTAAGCAACCGGTTGGTGAGTGTTCTGCTGAGTGGGTATAGTACCCTGAGGCTGTTGATACCCAGGAATGGTTGCTGTTCCTTGTTGGGGAAAAGTTCCTTGGAATTGTTGTGTTCCAGGGATGTTACCACCATGCTGTGCAAGTGGAGGATTTCCCATAGCAGGGTTGGGGGGTGGCTGCGACGGTGGTGTCCATGGAAGGCTCGTTCCTACTTGAGGAGCGAGTGGAAATTGAAGTGATGGGTTCCATGGAGCTGTGGAAGCTGAAGGGTAAGGGAAGCCAGAATTCAAGTTGGGGGAAATCTAAGATTGCCCCCCAGCTTGGTTCCAGTTTCCAAAAAGTGAGTACCCCCCACTCTGTGGGATTTGATGATCCCAAGAAGGAAGCATGCCTGACATGGGTTGTTGAGAGTAAGGCCCGGTTGGAACACCGGAATAAAGTTGCCCACTGCTAGGTGGATTGTAAATACCGAACTGAGTAGACGCTGCTGGTTGGGATGCTTGTTGGATCGAGCCAATAGGTTGTCCGCCAGCAGTTAGGTTGGATGGCCCTATATGAGGAGGCTGTTGACTGGGAAGTGGGTTCCCAGCTATAGGTTGTCCTCCAACTGGTTGGGTTGATGGCCCACCAGTTGGAGGTTGTTGACTCGGAACAGGGTTCCCAACAAAAGGTTGTCCACCAACTGGTTGGGTTGATGGCCCACCAGGGGGGATTTGGTAGCTAGGGTTGGGGACCACTGTAGTCGGTTGTCCACCTCCTGAGATAGTGTAAATGGTGGCTGAGGGTGATCCTCCGGTCCAACCGGAAGATCCAGCAGTGTGACTAAGCGTTCTTCCGCCGCTGGTCAAATATGATAACATGGATTGGCCAACGACACCAAAAGTACCTATTTGCGGAGGGGGTCGTCCATATCGAACAGGTGAGGACGGGGAAAAAACTGGGTTATCCCTCATAGAATGTGCACCAAATATAGGTGATGACAGCAAATGCGGGGAATTTAGCCCAGGGGTATTAGCGTCGTCCATAACATGTTCAATAGTAGGAGGACCCTCGAAAACTGGGTCCGAGTTCATGTCCTGGAAAAGGTTTTGGTGGTCCGGCAGGAAACTAGGTTTGGTAACATCTGAAGGTCCTGCGCCGTCTGCAAAGGAGTGTCGAAACTCTGTGCTAGACGGGATGTTGGGATCCCTATAGACAGAAGGATGAGTGTCAGGGGGATATCTAGAGACTGACGAGAGCATGTTCTATGTGTTGCGTCTAAACCGTGCCGATGCTAACGGAGAGTTCGCTAGGCTAACCATACTAGACTGAATGGAAGCCATGATTTCATGTCCCGGAGGGAGGTTGGGTAGAGCTGTAGTACGAGGTACGTTGCTAGAAGAACTCGTCTCCTGAGGATGAACACTGGATGATGTAGTGATAACAGGCGGATGATCCGCCTGGGAAGTGATGAAACCATAATCAGGTTCAAAGGGTGTGTCAGGTAGACGAGTATCTTCAATGATTTCAACGTATCCGCCTGGGACTGAAATTAAGCCAGGTATGTCCTGGTCGGACCCTTCTGTGGTGCCAATAGATCCATCTATATCATCGTGAAAAGTATCTGATGGACGAGAAGTGTTGGCATCTGGTAGAAGGATGACCTCTGGTCTAGTACTTTGGGTTGTACTAGGTTCAGTTACGGTAACTGTGTCCACTGTAACAGATGAATCTGGAATGACAGTGGGTGACGTGACAGTGGAAGTCTCAGATGTGCTAGTGGTCGCAGAAGCTGCAATAGATCCTGAGACTATGCTGTGTGTGGAAGTTACGGGCGTAACTGAAGATGTTGTACGTATCGGCGGTGGAATGTTGCCTCGACCAGCACCGTGGCCAGGAGGAGCAGGAATGCGTGATGCAGGCGGACCAGTAGTCTGTGGCGGTGGTGGTGGTGGAGGGCTTTGGCCCTGTTGTCTTCATGATCTTCGTGGTGGATCTGACATGATGACAGGAAAATGAAAGTCGGGGGTAGTATCGTAAACAAAGAACTCAAAAACTCTAATGCAACCGAGTGTGCAGAAGAGGAGCTAGAAAAAGCAAGGCTCACAGGCCAAAAAAGCAAGCTCTAAAATCTATACTGAGACCGATGTCTCAATAAGCGAGCTGATCAACAAAAATGGCCGGAATGCCAACAAGCAGTCCCTATAAAGAAAAAATGACCCTCTACAAAGATGAGATAGCACGCAAACTCCTAACTAAGAGCTGGAGACCTCAGCAGGCTGTATCCTTCGCAAGGTGATGAAATCCAAGTCGAACAATACAACATGAGAGACCGATATAAGAAGGATATCCCTCTACCGAAAGGGATCCTGGGTAAAAGAGCCCTAGTAGAATAGATACTAAGCCACCTCGTTCATGACACGTCGGAAAAGGTTTTGGGCACTTCAGCCTTCCGAAGAAGACAGCGATCGATGTTGCCTTAGGGCTAAGTGGAGTGCGGTATTCCACAGAGTCCGTCCGGTTCTCAATCTCGCGGCCGTTTAACCCCTGAAAGTTGGAAACAGTCAGGAGGCCCCTCCACAAACTAGCTGTGATCGTGTCAATAAGTACTAGTGGATTTTAGTTCCCTAAAGACAACGACTATGTCTCAGATGAAAATGACAAGGGGGAATTATTTTGATGCCTATCCCCGGTGTCCTACCTAACTACCAAATTCTTTTGATTTCCTCAAGTGAGGTTAAAGTTGGTTTAATTAGGGTGATTAATTTTAGTGGCTGTCTTACTCAATCGGGTAGTGGACGTGAAACTTGATGGTGTTATGACGACTCAAACCATGCAAATGAGAATGAATCACAAATGAGCCTTTGTCTTCGATGAAATCTAGCTAAGGTAAAGATAGAGGTTCTTCGATCAAATATGCATAACAATTTTCACAAGCAATCAAAGTAAAAGATTTTTCTTTTCTTTTTGATTTATAAACAAAGCCAAACTGAAGTAAACACTCTTTTCAATGCACTGATTTTACAATCTACAATGCTTCTATAATGAGAATTTCTATGGCAAAATCAATGGTTCATTTTCCTATGCAAAATACCACTAGACTTTTTCAATTTAAACAACAAAATTGCTCTCAACCAATGATCTTTTTAATTTACTGAAAATGATAATGACAATATAACTGTAAAAACTACAGTATTTAGTAACAGAGAACAGTGGTGTTGAGTTGGTTGTGGGGAAAAAATCAAGTCAATGCAATCAGACTGAAAAATGACCAATGTGTCAAAAGTGCCACTTAATTCAATCAATAATCAAGCTTACAAACTAGGTAATAAGCACACCATACAGACTGAAAATTAACCAGGATGCTAACAGGCAACAGTAAAGACTACCTAAGGCAGAGAGAAACTCAGGAAACCAAACAAAAATAAAAAAATTTAAACACTTGCAGACACTACCGCGGGTTATAGTCTGGCTGAAGCGCGGCACTGTGACAGTACCGCTCTGGTACTAAGGCAGAGGACGCGGTACTACCGCGCTGGAAGCAGTTATGAGGGCGCGGTACTGTGGCAAGGGAAAGAAAAAGCGCAACTTGAGAAGAAAAGGTAAGATTTTCAGGGTTGTTGCTAACCCAGGGGACTCAGTAATTAAACAGGGAGATAAATACTGCGAGGAGGGGTGAATAAGGGTCAAAAAGGACCAAGATTCAAACTGGTTTGAAGTGCAACAAAAACTCACAATTCAAAGATAAATGACTTTGAATTGAATCAATCAAGCAGTAATCAAAACCAGCGGAGTCGCCATTCTTGTTATGTAGAATTTTGTCCTACGGATAAGCCAAAACTCTCTTAACTTTAAAGCAGACTTTAAACTAACTCTAAAGCAAGAAACAAGTCAAAACAAATGCTACCTTGAATCCCTAGATCTAACAAACATCTCAGGATTAAAATGCTAAAGAGAGTGGAAAGAATTTAACTGACCTTCTATCCGGACGCTTGTTTTTGGTATTTGCTCCAGGCTCCAAGCCCTCACACGTGAACCTGTCAAAATGGAACCAAAACACAAGAATACACTATTCTCTAGCAACCTGAAACATGAGTGTTGGAGCCTAGGTCGTAGCTGCGGTAAAGCTGTGAATTTTGGGAAAAAAGGCACAAGTATGAAAGGAAAGTGCTAATTTTGGGACAAGCACTAAGTTTTGGGCAAGAAGGAGACGGTGCGCAGTACGGTGCCAGATGGACAAACTCAGCGAAGATCATGGACCGGAAATCGCGGAGCTCGGGTGCAAGTCATTGAAGAATGAAGGTGGCTCAGCTACCATAATAAATAAGGCGATGGAGTAGAGGGTTCAGCTACCCTCATTTAAAGGCTTAGTACAGAAGTTATGGTTGCTCGGATCAAGGAGGAGCAACGGACCAGAGCATTGAAGGCGAAGGACAATCGCCCATACCCACAATCCGCGCCGGAAGTCAAGGAGCCTGCAGGAAGCGGCGACGTGACTGCAAGCGGCGCCTACAGTACACCTAGCCATGTGCGTGGTTAGGGTTTTTGGGAATCACTGTTGGGAAAGGCCCACAGTTTTGTAAAGGTGTGACCGTCATGGCCACCTATATATATGAACACATGATAAAGAAGAAAAGGTTAGATACTTTTGGGATAGTTAGATGGTTAGACTATTAGATAGACCGTCTCGAGGATAGATCATGTGTTGATTATCCTTTGTTATGTTTTCTACCGAGTGTGTAGAACTAGAGTAGAATCGGATAGCCGAGGAGCTAATCCCTGAGTTGCCAGACAGTCTGAGTAGATGTCTGTGCCTTTGTAATCTCTGAGAGAAGAGACTAGATTGAGAGAAGGGCTCCCAGCTGTGTGCGTGGAGTTTCCTGTAAAGATTTAAGGCTGCAGCTGTGTGCGCAGCGTATTGTATAACTCTATGGTTTTCTGGTTAATATAAACTCCCGTGGACGTGGTTTTCCTCGAGGAGACGAGCTTCACATATTTCTTCTTGTTATATTGTTTGCATGAATGATTAACTGTTTAAAGTCCATTACCTGTGTATGCAAGACTTTTGTATTATCTTTGCATCTGTTTAAGTGAGTTGGGAGGGTCCCTTGATAGCTATAAGTGTTAAGTACCGAAGAATTGGTGGAGCGCTGTCGCTGCAGCGAGCAAGGAATGCGTTACTGCGCTGGGTGCGCAGGGCGAAGAAGTACTTAACGCGCCGACACAAGTAATAGTTGCCTTCTGCGCCAGAGAGGAAGGAATCCGCGCAGTTGAGACGAGGGGCTTGCGGGAAAGTCCGACCGCCGAGCTCGGGCACACGTCATCGAGGAATGAAGGTGGCTCAGCTACCATAATAAATAAGGCGATGGAGTAGAGGGTTCAGCTACCCTCATTTAAAGGCTTAGTACAGAAGTTATGGTTGCTCGGATCAAGGAGGAGCAACGGACCAGAGCATTGAAGGCGAAGGACAATCGCCCATACCCACAATCTGCGCCGGAAGTCAAGGAGCTTGCAGGAAGCGGCGACGTGACTGCAAGCGGCGCCTACAGTACACCTAGCCATGTGCGTAGTTAGGGTTTTTGGGAATCACTGTTGGGAAAGGCCTACAGTTTTGTAAAGGTGTGACCGTCATGGCCACCTATATATATGAATACATGATAAAGAAGAAAAGGTTAGATACTTTTGGGATAGTTAGATGGTTAGACTGTTAGATAGACCGTCTCGAGGATAGATCATGTGTTGATTATCCTTTTTAATGTTTTCTACCGAGTGTGTAGAACTAGAGTAGAATCGGATAGCCGAGGAGCTAATCCCTGAGTTGCCAGACAGTCTGAGTAGATGTCTGTGCCTTTGTAATCTCTGAGAGAAGAGACTAGATTGAGAGAAGGGCTCCCAGCTGTGTGCGTGGAGTTTCCTGTAAAGATTTAAGGCTGCAGCTGTGTGCGCAGTGTATTGTATAACTCTATGGTTTTCTGGTTAATATAAACTCCCGTGGACGTGGTTTTCCTCGAGGAGATGAGCTTCACATATGTCTTCTTGTTATAATGTTTGCATGAATGATTAACTGTTTAAAGTTCATTACCTGTATATGCAAGACTCTTGTATTATCTTTGCGACTGTTTAAGTGAGTTGGAAAGGTCCCTGGATAGCTATAAGTGTTAGTACCGAAGAAGTAGTAAAGCGCTGTCGCTGCAGCGAGCGAGGAATGCGTTACTGCGCTGGATGCGCAGGGCGAGGAAGTACTTAACGCGTCGACGCAAGGAATAGTTGCCTTCTGCGCTAGAGAGGAGAAACCGCGCAGTGGGCCTGCCGAGGAAGGAATCCGCGCAGTTGCGCCGAGCGGCCTGCGGGAAAGTCCGACCGCCGATATCTGAGGAACCGAAAGAGGAAGAGCAATCTCCGCGTCACCACGGTTAAGGAAATCTGCTTCCTTAGCCTCCCATAGCCACTTCGGGTGAGACCTCGAGCTGCTGCGCAGCTCGTTGCCGAGAGGGCCAGTGCGCCAAGGGGTTTGTTGCTGCGCTTCATTAAAACCCGGGTCTGCCCAAGAAAGCAGCCAACAAATGGTTTCGTTGCCGCGTGAGCGAGACTTCTTATTCCAGTGATGTGCGAGATTGACGCGCAACCCAGAGAAAGAAAGGAGCCAACAAATGGTTCCGTTGCCGCGTGAGCGAGACTTCTTATTCCAGTGATGTGCGAGATTGACGCGCAACCCAGAGAAAGAAAGGAGCCAACAAATGGTTCCGTTGCCGCGTGAGCAAGACTTCTTATTCCAGTGATGTGCGAGATTGACGCGCAACCTAGAGAAAGAAAGGAGCCAACAAATGGTTCCGTTGCCTTATGACTTTTTGATCAAGCCACTTCCGTTGCTTTGAACCCTGTTGTTGAGCCAACAAATGGTTCCGTTGCCTTGCGACTTGTTGTTGTGAGACTTGTTATTTAGGCGACGCGCGAGATTGAGGAGAACAAATGGTTCCGTTGTCTTGCGACTTGCTGCTGTGAAATTTACTATTTCCACATCTGAGATCGTTGCTGAAGCCAGCAAAAGGTTCTGTTACACTGAGACTTGCTCAGTTAACAAATGTGTTACTGGAATCCTACAGCTAAAGAAATTGGAGACTGGTTTGATTTAAAGGCTAAAGAGTTCGCTGAACAAGAAAATAGAAGTTCTACGCTCCAAACAGAAGACTGGTTACAGAAGTATATTTATACTGACCTTCACGAAATTTTCTTTGTCACATTTGCACTTGAGTTACACGCTTGGATAGCCAAGTTAGCAGATTCTAGACCTACTGTGCATATTGATCGACCCGTCGCTTGGACGCCTGAGCTAGTCAGTATTGCGAAGTGGATAGACAATCCTGTGTCCCGCGCAGTAGACTTTTGGTTGAATAGTCTATTGAAAGGTTTCATCACCGAGTTTGCAGTAGACACAAGAAAGAGTTTCAGTGAAGCTGAGAGGAATTTCTTCCAAGTACACAGAGGTAATTTCTTAAATTCTCTGAACTTATGGATTAAAATGCTTCTGTATGAAAAAGGAAAGCTATGTATTGCTTCTGATGAATAGCATAGACAAGTAATGTCCGTGGATTCTGATAGTGATCCTGAACTTATTGGTTGCACTCGTAGTGGAAAACGGTATAAAGTAGGCCTTGACCAACATTCTTTTGAGTCGAGCCCAGATAATAGCCAAGTCCCTAGAGCAAGCCATATAGAAAGACAAGGGAGTGCTCATATCCCTTATTACCCTTTTACACCGCAAAAGCCAGACAAAGCTCAGTATAACCCCGCAGCAACACCTTCTAGTAGCCCACACGGTACTTCTAGTACCTCTGTACCACATTTATTTAACCAGTCCAGAAGCACTGCTACAGCACCCTCACCTCAACCTAGCACAAGAAGGATGGGTGATGACATGAAGTTACCAACTTTTAGAGGAACATGGATAGAAGACCCTGAGCAGCACTGGTTCTTATGTGAAGCCATTTGGACAATTAAGCAAATTAATGATGATGCTGTTAAACTGGTTCAGTTAGCAACCACACTAAGAGAAAGAGCCTTAACTTGGTTCATGAAATACTCAGCAGCACAGAATAGAACGCTTGCTGATGTAAGAAATGCTATGATTCGGGAATTCAAGAAACCTAAATCAGAATCACAGTGTATAACAGAGCTCAAAGACATCAAACAGCTACCTACAGAATCAGTATGGGACTTTGACCAGAAGTTCAAAGCCTTGATAGATCAAGTAAGCTTCGAGTTTGCACCACAACAGCATAAAGAATGGTTCATTGCTGCGCTACTCCCACATATTAGACTTCCTCTTATGCAACAGAATCTCAATACTCAGGAACAAGCTCTAGAGATGGCTATGAAACTAGAAGCTTCGCCAATTGCAGGAACAAGCAACGATGTTGCGCAGTTGCAAAACCAATTAGCAAACTTAACCTTGCAAGTGCATGATATTAAGAAAGGCAAGGAGATTAAGGAAGAAATTTGGTGTACAAAATGTAAAGCCCAAGGTAATTCAAAGGACCATTGCCCTGTTTTCATAGACTATATTGCAACTGGAGCACCTAACCCTTTACCACAGGCACAGGGGCCTTGGTGTGAAATCTGTAGAACTAGAGGTCATAGACCACAAGAATGTCACTTACTTCAGAAATATGTACAAACTCCAAAGAATCTATATTGTAATTTCTGTAAATCAGTAGGTCATGATGAGAACAATTGTAGAGCATATGATCTTATGATAGAAAGAAAGCACGATGTTTATAGGGTACAAGCAGAGACACAAGGACCCACAGCCGGTCCACCTTATGACCAAACTCGGGACGCCCGAGCAGGAAATTACAGGGGACACGGACGTACAACAAATTTTGGTCGCGGAAGAGGACAGATCACTTGTTATAATTGCGGAGCACAAGGTCATTTTGCCAGGGATTGCCAAAACCCTACAACCCTCTGCAGGTATTGTAAATCTTCTGACCATATCATTGAAGAATGCCCTCAGTTACAGGCTAAGATGCAAGCAGAGACCCCACAGGTCAATCAGAATATTCAGCTGATTGGAGCAGAAAAAAGAGAACCAGACCCTACAGTTAATATAGTGACACGCAGTGGAGTAACCACTGGTGCGCAAGAGATGGGAATGGGAAAGCAAGCGACGCAATGGGTGCGCCGCGCTAATATTAAACCAGCCCCACTTAACCTGCAGAAGCAAAAAGAAGCATTTAAGCAAGCTCAAGAGTATTTCTCAGATCCGAGAGCTTCAAGTTCTGCCGCAATTCCGCAGAACAATAGTAGACCGCAAGTGCTAAGACAAGACAACCTGGTACAAGAACGAGCCACTACAGCTGGAAGGCCTGACGACGAGCATGCACTAGGCAGTGTTCATGCGTTCCTGCGACAATGTTTAAAATTGTTGCGCAATGAAAAGGCAACTCTAGAACTCCAACACCTGTTGGATCAGTGCCAACAGTCTGCTTCGACGAACACACCGCAGCGTGCTGTTCACTAGATT
Organism: Larix kaempferi; assembly: GCA_027924585.1. Taxonomy (NCBI): domain Eukaryota; kingdom Viridiplantae; phylum Streptophyta; class Pinopsida; order Pinales; family Pinaceae; genus Larix; species Larix kaempferi. The sequence goes on from BSBM01000264.1 coordinate 10,314,474, forward strand.
AGGAGTCACATTAGAACTGGAAAAGAGATGAGGCTTACAGCGCAGATTGGAGCAATTGAAATGGACGAAGTCATGTTAGATTTGGGTTCAGAAGCCAATGTTCTCACTATGCAGACATGGGAACAGATGGGAAGCCCTCAGCTTACAAGATCCCCTATCTAGCTAAGACTCGCGAATCAGCAATGAGTCTCTCCATTGGGAAGATTACCCAATGTACCTATTGATATTGAAGGAGTAAGAAGCTCTGCAGATTTTGAAGTAATCAAAATCATGGATGATAGTAGACCATACCCAGCACTTTTAGGAATAGACTGGGCATTTGATAATTTGTCTGTCATTAACTTGAAGAAAAGACAGATGACCTTTGAGGATGACCAGATTAGGGTCATCGCACCACTTGATCCTATTCAAGGACCAAGATATATAGAACCCATTCGCGCAGAAGAGGAAGCGCGCCACATGGAAAGTTTGTACCAAATGACCACTAACCACAGTGATTATGTCAACCCCACAGCAGATGGCCACATCAGCTGGCGATGCGATAGCTCGTGCACATCAGACTCAGATGCAGGATTGGAAAACTGGCAGAATCGTTTACATGAGGTTTCTGCAAGACGTTGCGCTATGATGACTAAATCCATTCGATGGATTGGTACAGAACTAACTGATACTCCAATTTTTGATGGTTTAACTGAAGTAACTAAATTCATACATGAATATGAACAAAAGCTTCCAGAACAGCAGCGCATACAGGCATTGGATGTAGCATTGCGTGCTACACCCGCAAGATGGTGGGCTGCGCATAAGGAGAATATTCACACATGGCAAGACTGTCGCAGATTGATACTGCGCAGATTCCAGGACACTACAGCAGAAGTGTCGCGCAAATACGAGGGACAGAGTGACCCCAGGTCACACATTGAAGCATGTATTCAGCAATGGTCAGATATTCCGGTAGATGAATGGGTTCACCAATTCATCCACACATTGGATACAGTTCCAAGGAATTGGTATACTGACACAGAATTGCGCAGAGGCACTCTCACTTGGCCTCTTATGATAGAAAGCTTTCAACTTACCTTCAGTTTTGAGTCAGAACATCCGAGTATTGATCAAGCTTTGCAGTGTATTAAAAAGAAGATATTTGAAGAATGCCCGTTATCAGAATATTCCCAACCAGATTGGGTTGTCCAGATAGAACATGCCCTGGAATGTTATAACTTCACCACTGAAGAGGAGGAGGACGATCCTCGCAACATCAATATCCCAGAATCAGAAGGGACGCGCAATATTAAAGGTCCTAAGCTTGATATTCCTGCCATCACAGAACACATCAAGCTCAAGAAGATTAACATTGGTACAGAAGCTGAACCAAAGTTTGCTTCTATAGGAGATTATTGGGATGATGAAACTGTTGGACATGTTTCAGAATTATTACGTGACTACCAGGATATCTTTCCTACCAAGTTCACAGAAATGAAAGGCATCCTAGGAGACTTAGGAGTGATGCGCATACCCCTGAAAGCAGACGCCAAGCCAGTAAAGCAGCGCCCATATAGGTTGAACCCGCGCTATAAAGAAAAAGTCAAAGAAGAAATTGATAAAATGCTCCCAGCAGGTATTATTGAGCCAGTAGAGGAAAGCGATTGGATTAGTCCTATGGTGGTCCAAGAAAAGAAAACGAAAGGTGAAATAAGAATCTGTGTCGACTTGCGCAAACTCAATGACGCATCAGCGCATGATCCATTTCCTACGCCCTTTACAGATGAAGTACTTGATAATGTTGGAGGACAAGAGGCTTACTCTTTCACTGATGGTTTCTCGGGATATCATCAGATCAGAATCCATCCGGACGACCGCCACAAGACTACTTTTGCAACTGAATGGGGCTCATTCCAGTATACGGTAATGCCCTTTGGTCTTAAAAACGCACCTGCTATCTTCTCTAGAGTTGTTGTTGCTGTTTTTAAAGAATTCATTCACAAGTTCTTAGAAGTCTATTTTGACGACTGGACTGTATTTGGCCTATTAAAGAACCATATTGCAAACCTGCGCATGATGTTAGAAAAATGTAGACAGCATCATATTTCCCTTAACTTGAAAAAATGTATATTCTGTGCGCCCTTTGGTATTTTGTTGGGACATATTGTATGCAGACAAGGACTCCTGATGGATCCTGCGAAGGTTTCCATCATTGCTAATTTACCTGCGCCCAACTCAGTTAAGCAATTGCGCACTACATTGGGACATACAGGTTACTACAGAAAATTCATCAAAGGATATGCAAAGATCACAACGCCTATGGAAAGATTGCTGAAAAAGGAATCGAAGTTCCAATGGACAGAAGAATGCCAACAGAGCTTGGACACACTTAAAGAAAAGATGATCACAGCGCCTATTCTAGTTTTCCTGGACTGGAGAAAACCTTTTCATGTTCATGTTGACGCTTCTTCCATAGCATTGGGGGTTGTGCTTACACAGTCTGGAGAAGGAAGTATTGACCACCCAATTGCTTACTCCAGCAGAAAGCTATCTACAGCTGAGAAGAACTACACCACTACAGAAAGGGAAGGATTAGCTATGGTGTATGCCCTACAGAAATTCAGACACTACCTGTTAGGCACTCATTTTAAAATGTATACTGACCATTCTGCTTTGAAATATTTGGTCAATAAACCAGTGTTAGGAGGAAGAATTTGCAGATGGCTACTGCTCTTTCAAGAATATGATTTCGAGGTTATTGTAAAGCCAGGCAGATTGAATGCAGGGCCTGACCATCTATCCAGGATAGAGTCAGGAGAGGAACCTACAAGTCTGGAGGACAATCTGCCTGACGCACAGTTGTTTTCTATTCAAGCAGCAGACGAATATTATTCTGATATTCTTGAGTTTCTCACTACCGGGCAAGCACCGGCTGAGTTTACAATCCAGCAGAAGAAGCAACTTGTTGTCAGAGCCGCAGACTTCACTTTGATAGCAGGCCAGCTTTATAAGTTGGGCCCTGACGAAGTTTTGCGCCGATGTATCTTGCCACATGAAAAGAACTCTATCATCGCAGAAGCGCATTCAGGTACCGCAGGAGGCCATTTCGCAGGAAAGCCGACTGCGCAAAAGATATTAGCCGCAGGTCTTTGGTGGCCGACATTGCACAAGGATACTAAGGAATTCTGTAAATGTTGCGATGTGTGCCAGTGAACAGGAAAACCCTCAAGAAGAGATGAAATGCCGCTAAGACCCCAGATCACACTGCGTGCTTTTGATAAATGGGCCATTGACTTTGTAGGACCTATTAACCCACCAGGAAAAAGAACTGGCGCAAGATATATCATTACAGCTACTGAATACCTCACCAGATGGGCTGAGGCGAAGCCAGTTAAGAACTGCGACGCTGCTACGGCCTCACAGTTCATTTTTGAGAATATTATCACTAGATTTGGATGCCCAGTGATCCTCATGAGTGATCAGGGTACACATTTCCTCAATGAGACTATAGAGGCCCTTACTGAAGAATTTCAAATTAATCACCATAAGAGTACACGCTACCATCCTCAAGCTAATGGTACGGTGGAAGCATTCAATAAGATCCTTGAGAATGCCCTGACGAAGATCTGTAACCAACAAAGAGATGATTGGGACCTTAGAGTCACAGCTGTATTATGGGCTTACAGAACCACTTGCAAGAAACTAACGGGTCACACACCTTTCAGCTTGGTGTATGGAAAAGAAGCAGTTATTCCCATGGAATACATTATTCCCAGCCTCAGAATTGCGCAAATCACAGAAATGACAGATCCTGATACTATGAATGAAAGACTTTCACAACTGCTTGCCTTAGAAGAAGACCGACTTTTGACCGGATTCCATCAGCAGGTACAGAAGGCAAGACAGAAAGCTTGGCATGACAGGCACATTAAGCATAAACACTTTGAAGAAGGAGACTTGGTACTCCTTTATGATAGTAAATTCATCAAGTTTCTGGGCAAGTTTCGTGTACATTGGTTAGGCCCTTTTCAGGTGATAAAAATAACAGAAGGAGGCGCAGTTCAGCTTGCAAAGCTGGATGGAGAATTACTACCCACAATGATCAACGGGAGTCGGCTCAAGCTTTATCGCGACGGCCACCCCGCTCCGTCGACCTAATATATTGCTAACGTGATGCAGATGCCCAGTGTAGTTGAAAGAGGCACCGCATTCAGTCTACACGGAAGTCGCGAGATACTCAGTCTCCGGCTTCCTGCGCAGTTCCTAGAAACATCCGTGCATGTCTAAATTTTGGTTGGAGCGAACATAGTTGCGCTCTTGTGAAGCTTCTCCCCGGACTATTGAACTATTGCTCTTGCGGAGCTCCCTGTGTAAATTCACCATTTGAAGAGTTCTCCTTGTGGACCCCTAGAGGCACAGTTCCCTAAGTTGAAATGACCCGCCAAAAATTTTGAACTACAGCAGTTATGTAGCCGCGTCTGAATAAATGAAGGATAACTCCGTTATTTAAGTCTAGCCGCTCTGACGGACTCGGCTTGATCTCCGATAGATTTGCATTTAACTCAGGCACCGAAAGCATTAGCTTCTCCCGGAAAGCTGTCAGAGCCCGTCAATCATAATAAATGCACCACTGAGGCGAGGAGGATAGCGTGTTTTCAACTCATGTATAGCCGCCTACAGCTACGTAACCCCACTTGGTCGCATTTACTATCCCCTCTGGCTATAAATACCTCACACTTCTATAATTTTTGGGTTACTTTCCTCGAGTTGCTATCTTGTTTACGAATCCAAGTTATTGTTTTCAGAGCCGAGTTGTGCAGAGTATTTTTCCTTGTTTTCAGCATCCATATCCTACGCAGGTCCGCCATTTGCTGTCTAAAGTTTTTGTTCCCTACATTGATTCACGACGGAGAACCTGTCAACTGAAGAAGTTGTTCGTCAATTCCTCCGCCGAGGCTTAGATTTCGGCATGACTACTCCAGTCACGGCTTCGACTTATGTACATCCTGGTTATCAGGATCCCAGACAATCTCCGGCTACAAGAGCGTCGCCATCGCAGCCAGAAGAACCTGTTCCAGAGCCGTTGGCGACCATGGCAAACTATATTCCGCCGCGTCCAGATGATGCGCCAGAAGTACAGATCTCGAAGAATGCAAAGTATCCCATTCCGTTACCGCCACTACCGGCTAGTGTGCGGGTAGAAGGGCAACTATTGGGAAACATTCCACTTGTCAAGTTCTCTGATTTCAACCTCGGAGACTATAAGACATATCCTCAGTTCTAGCTAGACCGATATCTGAATATAGTGCATAATCCCACCAGAAAGGTTGACGAGTTTATCCCGAAGGGATTTGCAGCAAATCTTGAGCGCCCTGGACTCCTGAATTTGTTGAAGCTACCGCACTTTGTGCGTAGCAACGAAGTCAATGCAATTGTTAAGACGCTACTCTCATGCGTTCATGGAGGTTACCTTTGGCTCGGGAGGCCAATTGATCTAAATGTTGATTTAATTCACCGCATTACCGGTCTATCTAAGGTTGGTAAGGATCCCAATATTCATTTTGTGGGAAAGGACAAGGACAGAAAATTGGCTGCACGGCTGGTGCAGAAGTATAACTTGACAAGAGGAGGTCGGGCTTACGACCTCACTACAGTAGAAGATGAGGCACTTCGATTTACAGGAAGTCTGCTTGCAGGCAGACTTCTCACAAAGTGCCGACTGAAGGAAGTTACTGGAGCTGTCGTGGAGCTCGCCATCGCAGCTGCGGAGGGAGAGCAGTACAACTGGTCTCTCTTTCTGCTGAATTCTTTCTTGGCTGATTGCCTGAATGTGCAGGACAATGCAGCCCAATCATTCCATTTTTCTTGGCTTCTAATTTTATGCACTCTCGTTGGGTGGAAGGAGCCCCCGAATACTCAGTTCCTTCCGCGCCGCGCAGGAGAGGTTGCCGGCATGCGCTACATCAACCTCTGGGATTCCCCTAATCCCGCGAAGCGCAAGATGAATCGCGCTGTCTTTTGTGAATACTACTATCTCCTCCGAGACACCATTCAAGAAATGCCAAGGCTGAGCGAGGAGACAGCCACATTATATGACGGGAAGTTGGCTTTTACAGCCGACATACATCAACTTTACCTCCGCCCTTGCGGCATTCCAGATGAATGGGCGCTAGGCCTTTACAGAATGACCACCGAGGATGTTGAAGAAACCATCAAGTCTTGGTCGAATGAGTGGAGGGAGGCCGCCGATCTCGCATCCGCGCTGCCAACCACCGCTGTGAAAGAGAAGGATAAGGGCAAGGAAGCCCAGGAACAAAGAAGTGACGAAGGCTCCACAGAACCGGCCGCCAAGAAGCAAAAAGTGTCGCATCCCGCTGAGGCTATTCCCTCGGGGATCGACCAGTATCTGAAAGAGCAATTTCGTGAGATGAGGAACACGCACGCTCACATCAGAAGTGCTCTAGACCTACAGTTTGTGGAAATAAAAGGTCTCGCAGGAAGGATTGCGCAGACCCATGCGCCAGCATCTACTTCGCAGGCGCCACAAGAAATTCCAAGTGCCAAGCGAGTTGAAGAACTCATAGAGAGGCATACTGTCGTGCATATTCCGCCTACCAGCATGACACTTCCAGATCCGCTAGCTGCACTACAGGTAAGCGCCGTTGGGCCCGTTGAAATCAATTTGTCTCTAATTCCTATAGAGACTCTACAGCTAGTGCATGAGAAAGTTTCTCTTGAGTTGAGAGCTAGAGAGCTCTCTACATTCCAGGAAAATCAACGACTGCAATCGCAGGAGATATAATTGAAGGAAAGCCATCAGAATATATCCGAGAAACTTGCACTTTATGAGGCGCAAGACATCGGCATAAGAAACGCAGTGAATGAGCTTGCCCAGGAGTTGCCGGCTTGCGAGATTCAACCAGACCTCCCTTTGGTTGCAAAAGTTCAAATTATCGGAGGAAGGGTGAAAACCCTGGAGCAAGAAATAGTTGCTATGGCCGAGGACCATAGAACCCAGATCGCTGAGCTAGAAGCTCGTGTTGCCGCGCAGTTTACAGATGGTGCGCATGAACAATTTGAAGCGCTGAGCAGAGCTTCCACACAGATGAAAGAGAGAATACAGGAAGCCGAGAACCTGATGAACCAAGCTATGGAAGCTTGGACGGAGCTTGTGAAGCTCCCCTTTAAATTTGGTTTGTCAGAACAGGTGCAAGCCGCAGAACAGTCCCTAGCCGTTCTGACTGAAGAAGCTAAGCCCTTAACAGGCTTACCAAAAATGAAGAAAATGGGTGAAGTGCGCAAAATGCAGCAGCAACTGCACAAGCTCAGAACTGAAGATGAGAAGCTCACCAACAGCATTCAGCCATTCATGGATGAGTATGCTGAAGTCGTTGCCCAGATCGAGGCAAAAATCAAAGAGATTGCTGAATCTCAAGAGGTGATTGAGACCATAACGCAAGAAGAAGCTACCGCAGAAACGGTGCAAACAGCTGTGGAGTGTGTTGATGAATTGGACCACGCTATTGCGCAGTGGAAGAAAACATTCGCGGAGACACAAGCAAAAGCAGATGCACAAATCAAGCGACCACACGCTAGTGCGAGTGGCTCGAGGGTGAGCCACAAGTGAGTGTTAGGGGCCTGTTGGAGCCTAGGTCGTAGCTGCGGTAAAGCTGCAAATTTTGGGAAAAAAGGCACAAGTATGAAAGGAAAGTGCTAATTTTGGGACAAGCACTAAGTTTTGGGCAAGAAGGAGACGGTGCGCAGTACGGTGCCAGATGGACAAACTCAGCGAAGATCACGGACCGGAAATCGCGGAGCTCGGGCGCACGTCATCGAAGAATGAAGGTGGCTCAGCTACCATAATAAATAAGGCGATGGAGTAGAGGGTTCAGCTACCCTCATTTAAAGGCTTAGTACAGAAGTTATGGTTGCTCGGATCAAGGAGGAGCAACGGACCAGAGCATTGAAGGAAAAGGACAATCGCCCATACCCACAATCCGCGCCGGAAGTCAAGGAGCCTGCAGGAAGCGGCGACGTGACTGCAAGCGGCGCCTACAGTACACCTAGCCATGTGCGTGGTTAGGGTTTTTGGGAATCACTGTTGGGAAAGGCCCACAGTTTTGTAAAGGTGTGACCGTCATGGCCACCTATATATATGAATACATGATAAAGAAGAAAAGGTTAGATACTTTTGGGATAGTTAGATGGTTAGACTGTTAGATAGACCGTCTCGAGGATAGATCATGTGTTGATTATCCTTTGTTATGTTTTCTACCGAGTGTGTAGAACTAGAGTAGAATCGGATAGCCGAGGAGCTAATCCCTGAGTTGCTAGACAGTCTGAGTAGATGTCTGTGCCTTTGTAATCTCTGAGAGAAGAGACTAGATTGAGAGAAGGGCTCCCAGCTGTGTGCGTGGAGTTTCCTGTAAAGATTTAAGGCTGCAGCTGTGTGCGCAGCGTATTGTATAACTCTATGGTTTTCTGGTTAATATAAACTCCCGTGGACGTGGTTTTCCTCGAGGAGATGAGCTTCACATATGTCTTCTTGTTATAATGTTTGCATGAATGATTAACTGTTTAAAGTTCATTACCTGTATATGCAAGACTCTTGTATTATCTTTGCGACTATTTAAGTGAGTTGGAAAGGTCCCTGGATAGCTATAAGTGTTAGTACCGAAGAAGTAGTAAAGCGCTGTCGCTGCAGCGAGCGAGGAATGCGTTACTGCGCTGGATGCGCAGGGCGAGGAAGTACTTAACGCGTCGACACAAGGAATAGTTGCCTTCCGCGCTAGAGAGGAGAAACCGCGCAGTGGGCCTGCCGAGGAAGGAATCCGCGCAGTTGCGCTGAGTGGCCTGCGGGAAAGTCCGACCGCCGATATCTGAGGAACCGGAAGAGGAAGAGCAATCTCCGCGTCACCACGGTTAAGGAAATCTGATTCCTTAGCCTCCCATAGCCACTTCGGGTGAGACCTCGAGCTGCTGCGCAGCTCGTTGCCGAGAGGGCCAGTGCGCCAAGGGGTTTGTTGCTGCGCTTCATTAAAACCCGGGTCTGCCCAAGAAAGCAGCCAACAATGAGTTAAGATCTAAATCTATGAAAGATACAAATCATATCATTAAAAAAAGATTAACACAAATGATTTGGGAAAACAAGACAAGTTATTCCATTACAACTTGAAGAATACTTACAAAAGGTGCTTGATGCCCAAGCCAATCCTTCAACTCCAAGTGTCTTCTCCTCTAGCTATCTCCACAATGCTGCAAGACCATAAGTTTGGTGCTCTCAAGAGTCCTCCTCTTTTCCAATGGCATGCCTCTCTTTTATAGTGAATGGCGAGGTTAACCAACAAGAGAGATGGGTGGATCTAAGGAGAGATAAGTGGATCAGAGTTTCTAATCGAAGGAGATGAGTTGAGATCGAATCAAGGACACCAATCTTCCATTATCTTCGAAAATCCAAAATCCCACAAGCCAAGGGAAAAAAGCTATTAAAAGAGTACCGCGTTTTGCAAAGACTGCAGAACGCGGAACTGCCGCGCTTTGGGTAAAAAGCAGAACGCGGTAGTGTCTAGTACCGCATTTTGGCAAACTAGAAAGGCGCGGTAGTGTGTGTGAATAAAGTCTAAGGTGGGTCAAAACTTGCCAGGGTGGATTCACCTTCAAGGTTGACTCATCATCTGTCTCTTCTGGATGGTTTAAAACAGTAGGGAAAGTGTCGTCAACTTGTTTTGTGATGGGGATGCGACACTGTGAAACATAGAGGTATAACACCTATGATCTTAGGATATTTGTAGAGATAGCTAGAGGAGAGAAATCTTGGAGTTGGAGTTGGCTTGGACATCAAGAAACCTATGTAAGTGTTTTTTAAGCTTCTTAATAAACGATAACTTGTCTTGTTTCCCATTTCATGCGTATTGTGTATAAATATTTGGCATGAAATGTATCTAGTTTATATTTTAACTAACCTTTACTTCAAGGTATTTGGGAGATTGTATGCTTGTTCTTTTTTTTATCCTTGACAGGTTCTACTTGGGAGCTTCGGGATCATAGTTGAAGCGGGACAAACAACTGATTTAAGGTGAGTTACATCCTTCCATCACTTCTGAATGCATTTAATCTTTTTGTAAAGCTTAGTTTAGGTTTCAAGGTAGCATTTGTTTCCCAATTGTCTTAGATTAGAACTAGTTGCATCCTAGTCTATCCTAAGAGAGTTTCTTCTTACCAGTAGGGATAATTTTCTATAACAAAAACTGGCGACTCCACTGGTTTGAATCCATTTTTCTTTTTGATTGTGAAGTTTGATTTTACTTTCATTCAAATTGATTGTGGAATTGGGTCTTTCTACCCTTATTCACATCCGCTTTCTCTACTTTGGATTACTATTTTTCAATTTCACCTCAACATCTGGTTCCCTGGGTTGAAAAACCCTGGAAAAATCAAATTTTTTCTTAAAATTATGCCCTTCATTTTTCTCTCTGTTTATTTTCGTGGCCTGAAAACTCCTACCAAAGCGAAAATATGCATATTTATGTGCCCCTTACACTCCGTGGAACGCAAAAATCTAGTATTTCTGCGCCTGGACTGCTTGATGACTCGCGAAAATTCCCTGATAAATGCATTTTTTAAATTCTGAGTGGTTGATTTTACTTCATTTTTTGGTTCTCTGCTCCTAATTGGTTTTTCTGACATTTGTCAGACCTCTGTGACCTGTGGTTGCAGTACACTACTTGCGTTGGAGTTTCTTTTGAACTCTGTCAAATCTTTGTTTGGTTTTCAAGCTCCATTGGTAGACATCTTGAACCATTTGACAACTAGGTCACTGCTTCGGTAGCACCTACATACTCATCATTTTTTTTATCTTGTCTGCACATTCATCTTGACATCCCTTAGCGAAGTTGCAAGTGTGTTTGGTTTGTTTCATTCACTGTTTGAACTTGGATTTTATGAGTCTTGTGACATCACAATTAGTTTATTTTCCTCCTTACCACAGTTTGCAAAAGGTTTGTTCATTTCTAAATAGTCAAGGTCTTATGAGTATATATATTTGAAATCCTTGATTACATTATTGAAAGAGTTTATTATTTCGAAATCATATCTTTCTATCTATTTCATCAATTTTTAAACGAAAGACCTTTTTGAGACATTCTTTCCCTTTTTGTTGAAAAGATCAAAGTCATATTTTGCATTTGAGAAGCACATCTTAATTATTATTTGTCACATAGTGATACTCATTAGAAGTAGAATTAGTTGTAGATCAGATCCATCTTGAAATAAGTAACATTTGTTTGGCATATTTACAAAAACAAAAAGAAAACTTTTTGAGTGGTTTTTTCATCTTTTTGAAAAAAGTTCGTGCTTGCATTGATCAAAGAACTCTCTCCTTACCTTAGCTAGCATTCATTGAAAGGAAAGGCTTATTTGATTCATACTCATTTTCATGGTTTGATTCAGCCATCACACCACGAGTTGCACTTCCATTACCCGATTGATTAGTACAACAACCATTAAAATTTATCTCCCTAACTCAACACACTTTAACCTCGCTTGAGGATAAAAAGAATTTGGTAGTTAGGTAGGACACCGGGGATATGCATCCAAATAATTCCCCCTTTTCATTTTCATCTGAGACATAGTTTTTTTCCTCTAGGGTACTAAAATCCTCTTGTACTTATTGACACAGTCATCGACCATTTTGTGGAGAGGGCCTCCCGTTCCACAGTGGTAAGCCGCGAGGACAGGTTCCAGATGGACTTTGTGGAATGTCGCACTCCACTTAGCACCCAAGGACATCTATCCATTTTCTTCCTTGTATTTAATGTATAGGTGTCATGTCCCAAATTTTACATTGGGTCACAATGGCCTAATCCCATTGGCCATATTGATAAGAGTTTATCAAATTGATGCTAAGGGTCCAATAATTGCCAAGGAGGAAAATTACTAGTTTCCTAGGTAATTGGGGGTGGAAGCTTTGGGATTTGGAATAAGGGGGATAATAAATGATGTTTGAACATTAGAATGGCATAAATATTTAATAAAGGAGCTAAATAAATATATACAAGTGAAAATCAATGTGGCATTTGGTCATGAAGACAAGTGGATGCTTATGGAGTCCTTAGGTGGCTAGATTCCCTCCACACACTTGGCATGCACATCATCCAATTCGAATCTATGGGTAAGGAAACGTATTTATAGGTTGGTAAGTTTTCATATGGAATATCATAAGCTAAGGAAGTTGAATTGGTAAAGAGGATTAACTCCCATGGAAGAGGAAGAGGCAATTTGGAGCTAGTGAGACACTTGGGATAGATTCCCTAGCTCTATGACAACAATGATGAAGATGGTATGACACCTATGACACAATTTAGACTTGAAGGATGACGTATGACATATATGACATGTTAGGGATAAAAATAGCCTCCAAGAGAGCGCTCAAGGGAGTTAGGGCAGCTAAGATGCTTCCACATGTGATTTGGTGGAAGTGGGAGACTAGGAATTGTTGTACAAGTGGCATTCTTTGGAATCTCTTCCCAACTTGAGTTGGAATGCATCTCTTGGAAGGAATTAGACCCATAGAGAGATTGGAAACTTTATAAATTTCCATAACAAATAATGAAACCAGCTTTTGATCATTTGAGAAATTTGCAATTGCATTTGTGAAGAGGGAGAGCTAGTGGATGACTAGTTTCTTGCCTTAGCCAATTTCGAGGGTAAAAGATTCCCATCCAAGTTGGTAATTGGAAAGGCCATTCAGACCTTTCATTTGGATATTTAATGGAGTATTTATTTGCAGGTGTAAGATACAGGTAATCTCATGGTTTCTTCTAGTGCAACTCACTCTCTCAACCATTTCCAGTTTTGATGGCATATTCTTGCTCCTTGAGGGAGGGAGTTTTTGTGAGCTATTGTACTCTTTGGGGGAGATTCTAATGCCCCATTTATTTTATAATATGAATTAAATACTATGTTATTCATATACATAAATTTTCAGGTCTAAATTCCAAGTGGAAATGTGTAAATGTGATTTTTAATGAAGAAATGGTGCCATTTTCCCCATAGCTCTTGCATAACGCTCTTGTGGTTGCATATAGTAGTGAAGGAATTCCATTTAGAATTCATGTATAGGTAAGCTGATATATATCTCTATAATAACCATCTCATAAGATCCACAAGTTGATATTCCAAGAAAAACTATGTTAAGTTGTTCATTAATAGACAAACAGTGCCATTCCCCTACTAACTTGTTGTGAACCAATGTAAGGTTGATGGATTCGAATGGATAAGTAAAATACTGATGGTTTCTTGATGGATATACTGTTATTGATGTATTATACAAGTTTCATGTTCATTATATAAGCATTTGAAGTCATTTTGTGAAGTTTCATTACATTTGGAGAAGATTTGATGCTGTTTGGGAGAAGGTTAGAACATACTTAATAATTGATTAATGGTGCACATGAGACCTAAATAGAATAATTTATATATCCCTACCACTTTTCATAATTTCGAGTGGGTTTGGAGGCATTTGGAGAGCCATTTTCAGAACTTACCCTGGGGGGATTTGAACCTCAAATTGCTAGTAAAATTCCATACTTGTTCCAGAATATTAAGAGAGTTTGAAAAAGTATTTTGGTGGCCATATATCATCCCTCAACATCATATTCAAGTCCTAATATTAGTCATATACCTTCTCAGAATATTTGGGATCATTTGGGACCTAGGCATCAAAACTAGTCAAAGGTCGAAATTGGGGAAAAAGTAGAAAATTGGGCATTTTAATAAAATTTTAAAAAAGAGTCATTACAATAGGTGATACTTGGGATCAAAAACAGAAGTTCCAGCCCACTTTCTTTGACGTGTCATGAACGAGGTAGCCTAGTGACTCTTCTTCTAGGGCTCTTTTACCCAGGATCCCTTTCGGTATAGGGATATCCTTCCACTTTGGTCTCTCATTTTGTATTGTTCGACTTGGATTTCATCACCTTGCAAAGGATACGATTTGTCGAGGTCTCCAGCTCCTAGTTAGGAATTTTTCTTTCTATTTCATCTTTGTAGAGGGTCTTTTTCTTTTTTAGTGCTGCTTGTTGGCATTCTGGCCACTTTTGTTTAAGCTCGCTTACTATGATGCTGGTCCCAATACATTTTTTTAAGCTTGCTTTCTTGGCCTGCGAGCCTTGTATTTTCCTAGCTCCCCTTTTGCACACTCGGTTTCTCTAGGGTATTTGAGTTCTTTTTTCACGAGACTGTCCTTAGAACTTGTAATCCTATCACATGGCTGATCAAAGGAGATCACAGAGACAACAGGGGAGAAGCCCTGAGCCACCACCATGGACTTCTGGTCCTCCTGGTTCATGTATCCTTGCCCCTAACGGCCAACGAGCTGGTTGGGGGACCATTCCACCATCTACCAGAACAACATCTTCAGTTGCTCATGTACCCCCAAACCCTAACATCGTCTCAGAGCCTCTTACAATCACTGAAACTAGTAGCTCACCCGAGATCCATGAAGTACCACCATCCACTGTTATACCAGAAACTCACACCGTAGTGGACACTATGTAAGATTCTGAAGTCAGTACTCCACTTGATGTCACGCCGGAAGGCATCATCCTCCCGGATACTAGCACTACACCTGAATCAACAAAATTATTCAATGTCCCCGAAGGGTACATTGAAACCATTCAAGAACTTGAAGAGGACATGGAAATCATTGATGAATCTGAACCTATGCCTCCCATACCATTTCATTTATCTCTTTCTGATTTTGTATATCTCGGACAGCTGGAAACTCTACCTGTCACCACTACATCATCAACTACCCATAATTATGAAATGGGCTCTTCTAGTAATGTATGGTTCAGCTTATCCTTTCCTAATCTCCCTTCAGGACCTGAGATTATGGCATCAATTCAATCCAGTATGGTTAATCTAGCCAACTCACCCATGAGATTGGAACACTTTAGGCGTGACACAGCTCGAATGCTCACATCAGCTTCACAATATCCCCCAGCACCTATTTCCCAAACGACAGATCCTCCTGGTTTTCGAGCTTCCTGACCTCCATCTAACACGGAATATCATGAATCATTCGTAGGTCGATCCAGACCCACAGACTGGACTATACTAGCACTCCTTCTGGATCCCAACAAGGTAGCCCACATTTTTTATCTAGCCTCCAATTTATGGGATACAAATCCAGGCCAAGCCCTCAACGATCTTTACACCGCTTCCGTTCCTATGAATGTGATGCCTGAAAGTACTCCACTATTGTCCCCACATTTATTGTCGCACAACATGTTCAGGTTATCTTCTGGGGATGAACCTCTTATGAGGAATAATCCAATCTTTTCACCGTCACCACTGCTATCCGGAGCTGGCATAAGATCCTCTTCGCAAGTCGGCACCTTTAGTGCAGTTAGACAATCTGCGCCACCTCACTCTTCTAGTGTCATTTCTATAAGAACAACAACCCCTACTGTTCAAATGCCTAACATGACTGGAGGTCATTCGTCAGCCACCATATATACCATTTCTAGAGGACAACCATTTGTTGGAACCGTTGGTCCCAGCAACTAACCTCCTCTGGTCGGACCATCTACATCCTGGGTACCACCGATCCCATTTGTTGGAGGACAACTACTTGTTTCTTCCCCAGGTGGGGCTACTCAACAACCACCTCCATCCTCTTCATTGGCTCAGTGGGCCCTACATATTATATCCTCTGGAGGGTTACCATTTGTTAGCAGCCCAACCAATAGTATTCAACAACCTCCTCCATTAGTATCATTTGCTCCGTGGGGAACACATACTCAACCTAGCAACGAGCAACCTCATGTTAGTATCCCAACCAAAACTAACTTCCAAATTCCCTTGTCACGACCAACTCCTTCTTGGGGACCTCAAATCCCATCAAGTGGGGTGTATTCTTTATTTGCAAACTCGAATCAAGCTGGGGGGAAATCTAACCAACATCAAGCTTTCATTCCCCCTAACTTGAATTCCATAATTCCTTATCCCACCGCCTCAAATACTCCATGGAACCCACCTCTTCAAGCTCCTCCTTTTAAATAGGGTGGAACAAACATTCCATGGGCTCCATTTTTCAGGCACCCCCTACCGGAGGCATGGGTAACCCACCCAATCAAGGAGTTGGAAATGTCCCTTGGACACAACAATCCCAGGGGCCTACACCCTTTATCCCCACTCAGCAACACATTCAAAAACCGGTCTCTACTTTGATCCCGAATCAATCGGTTAATCCTATGATTCCGAATATACCACCGGTCAACCAGATGTCCTACAAACCACAAAAATTTCAACAGTACCCTGCAGGTCACATTTTTGGGTCCCACAGGTATCCCTGTACCCTACCAATATTACTCATACCTGCAGCCTAATCGAAAACTTCCATTCTTGGAAACATGAGGTTTTCCCAATTTGTCTAGACTCATCAACAATCCTATCTAGCATGAACCACATTGGACACCCATCCCCAGCCAAACTACCATCAGACATCCCAAAGTTTGATGCCAAGCCCAGGGAATACCTTAAGAACCACGTTATGACTTTCCATCTCTAGTGTTCATCAAACTCATTGATGGATGATTCCATTTGGTTACAGCTCTTCCAATGTACACTCCCCGGCTTGGCAAAAAAATGGTATATCAAGCTGCCCTAATACTCCTTTCAAGATTTCAATACCCTGGCCATGCAGTTCTTGACACATTTCCAGCTCCCCATTTGATATGAGAATGGAACGGATTTGTTAACTTCGTTGTGACAAACTACCGCCACACACATATCCAATCACATTCATGAGTGGCGGGGCCGCCAAATATTAATCAAAGCACCGATTCCAGAGCAATTACTGGTTGATTGGTTCACCAAGTCATTTCTACTTCCCATTTCCAATGATATTGCTATGGGTGGACCTGTTACTGAGGAAGAAGCAATTTCTCATGCTCAATATATGGATTTGGTATATACCCAATCCAAAACATTATACGATCTTATTCCTCATGCATCCTGCACCACCACTTATCCAACAAAATCCACTGTTGAACCCCCCATCGACGGTGTTGTCGGTTTAGTAAAGGACTAGCCTGCAACCAAATCGAGTGGGAAACAAACTTTTGCTGCTCCATCTCAAACTCAGGCTACACCCAAAACATCTACTTCTCCTGCTCAATCCTCCGAGGTGAACAGTGTTCAATCCTCGTCACAACAATCCAGAGGAAAAAAGAAGAACAATCGAGGAAAACCTAAGAAAACTTCTAAGCAGCAGGAAAATCCCAAACCACAACAGACCAACAATGATAACAAACCGAGAAGAAAAGCAAAGTTTCCTTGCCTTATTTGTCAGGAATATCACTACACCAGATACTATCCATACAAATAGGAAGTCAGCAAATTTGTAAAAGGTTCTTCCTGCCCGGTAGTGTTAACAGACCCTTTTCCTCACCAACAACAATAGATGGTCTCACAGGAAACCCCGCAAGGGGGAAACCAAAACAATCCTTCCCGAGCAGAAACGCCCTCGAATCGCGAATTCCTCTTGATGACCAATGAGATGGTTCACATATCTACTTGTAAAAAGACATATGATCCCCCTGGTTCGAACAAAACTGAGACTACCCAAGGAAAGTCTCCTTGAGACAAATCTCCATCGACACCTCCCCTTAATGGTCATATCCACATTGAGAGACCTGTTACTGAAACTGTGTTGCGTCCACCCAAGGCCACCATTCAGAAGGAAACTTTCAATCCCAATGCGTGCGCAGGCGAGAACTACAATGTTGCTAAAGACTTGGCTCAAACACCTTGTGCCATGTCGAACCTTAAAGTTCTCCAACACTGTCCTGTACAGTGTAGAACTTCGTTGTCAGCATTGGGAGCTGTTGATCCAGATTCTTCGAACACGATTTTGTTTAACCTGGAATACTTCAATTCTAGGCTTTTCCACTAGTTAGCTTTCCACATTCATACTCGGATCAGTGGACACAACATCCATCATACCATTTTGGATGAAGGTGCTTCCACCTCGATTATGTCTTTGGCCTGTTGGAGAGCCATTGGTTCTCCAAAAGTGACCCAATCTTCTACTACTTTAAAATAATTTGATGGACGTGGTTTTCAATCGTATGGACTCATCCCATCGCTTTCCACGTGAATAGAACTAGGGATAAAAACAATGTCTATTCACGTGGAAATCGTTTATGCTCCATTAGATTACAATCTCTTACTCGGTCGCAATTGGTTTTATGCCATGACCGCCATAGCATCCTCCATTTTTCACTTGGTGCAATTCCCTAATAACAGGAATATTGTTACGATGAGACCAACTAGATTTTTTCACTCCGGACATACATCAGAATTCCACCAACAATGTCCCGTTGCTGGAAAACTCCCAGCCTCACTTCAAGGACATTGGAGTTGGTCTTTTGAAGGATTCCTCCATCATAGGACTATTTTCGGAAGTTCCACCCTCGATTTTTTCGATTAACATGATTTTGAAAAGCACATCTCTACCCTACGAATCTACGACTCATAGGTGATACTGAGTCCTTCCAAGTTCAAAACTCTTGGCACTGCTATGCCTTTGAACCAAAATTTGGAAACTTATCAGGCGATTCAGTCGGCTCCCCACTGGATCAACACAATTGACCACCATCAAGTGGCCGGTTCATCATCTCAAATTCCTTCATCCTTACCTTACAGTGACTCCCTTACACAGATTTTTCCTACAAACAAATCTATTATGGAGATCATGAGTTTGGACAAACTCCCTTGGGAAGATCACCACCATCAGACATCTTTCCCCCTGATTCGAGCGATAGACCCCGATTCTAAATCCACGGTTTCACTATATAATGTCAACACTAAGACTCCCACCCATACATTTGATGTATTCTCTGAAGGGAACTTAGGCAACATCATGGAGTCGATCCCCATTAACATATCCATGAAACCTAGTGTCGTGGAACACATCCATATTGGAAAAACATGTAATCCTACGGAGATAGAATTTTATACTTCCTTATTTAAAGAGTTCTGCGATGTTTTCGCTTGGAAATATGAAGAAATGCTGGGAATAGACCCATCCATTGTGGTACATGAAATTCAAGTCTATCCTGGTGCCCGACTAGTCCGACAGAAACTATGGCTCGTGCATCCTTGAAAAATGGCTGCCATAAAAGTGGAACTTGAAAAACTTCTTCATGCTAGGTTCATTTATCATGTCCCATTGACAGACTGGGTGTCCAACATCGTCCTTGTTGCAAATAAACAGGGTACGATCAGGGTCTGTGTCAATTACAGAGATCTGAACAAGGCTTGTCCAAAGGACAATTATCCAATGCCTTTTATCAACTAGATGATCGATAACTATGACGGGAGTGTCATCTTCTCATTTATGGATGGCTTCTCCGGCTACAATCAGATAGAGATACTCCCTTCAGACTAGCATAAGACCACCTTTATTTTCCCATGGGGGACCTTCCCATACCGCAAGTTACCTTTTGGTCTCAAGAATGTCGGGGCCACCTTTCAATGAGCAGTATCATACATGTTTCATGATATCAAACATGTTGTAGAGCCATATCTGGATGACTTACCTGCTCATTTTGATACGCGAGAGATGTTGATGTATATGTAACTTCAGAATGTATTTCATCCATGTATTTCATATATATTTATTGTACCCTTATAAGAGATGTGTTATTCCTCTATAAGGAAGTGTCGTCATGTGTGTTGACAAGTGTCGCAAGTGAGTGTACTTGCCGATGCGTTATTAGAACACCATGTGTGGGGTCGACCCTGAAATATATATTATATTGTGGATGTACCTAGCTAGACAAGTCGACCCCATAGTGTAACTGGGAAAACAGGTTAAGTATAAATAGAGATCGAGAGATCTCTATTTGATCACTCGGAAACTCATACTTCTCTCACTCAGAAAGTGGCGCACTAGTGAGGAGGAGGATCATCTGCTACTAGGAGACTATCTTAGTGTATTTTGGTTGTACTTTGGTTGAGCCATTGCTCTCTCTATCTCTGAGGAAGTTGTGGGGTTTTTCACCTTAGAGTTTTCCCCACAGAAACTCTGTGTCTCTTGTCTCTCATGCTTTTGATTCTTGTGATGCTTGTGATGCTTATTGTGATTGTTATGCATTGATATATTGTATATGTTATTCTCTCTGTGAAGATCCTAGAGTATTGTGAATTAATGCTCAAAATTTAACATGGTATCAGAGCTAACCTGAGAAGAAGACATTGTGCAGTGACGGAAACTAGGGTTTCTTGTTTATTGGGTTTCTCTCCACATATTTTGGAAAAGCAGTATAGTAGATTGACTCTACTCATCAAGGAGAATCTATCTGTCCAATCAGAATTCAATTCTGAGCATTTTCAGATTTGGCCCTAAAACTTAGGGTTTCCACAAAAATAGGAATTTTTGAAATCTGAAGACATAGATGGAAGCTCCTTGCAAACATCGAAGTTTAGGCTTTGGATCGAGATTTTTGGCTGGGTAGATCTCTGTGAAACTCAAACCCTAATTCAGGGCTCTCCCTAGTGAACCCGGGAGGACAAAAAGGCAAATCTAAAGGGTAAAGCTTTGTTGATCTCAAATTTCAAATACACCAGGCTGATTAGTTCATCAAGGTGCATCTTTCTACCCTTTCAGAAAGTTAAAATTCACATTTTTAATTTTTAGGGTTTTTTCGACAAACCCTAATCCGGGACCAGATCCAATTTTCAGCAAAATAAGTGGTAAGACCTAAATCTTTTCCATTTCCATTTGAAGTACTCTTTAAGATGTCTCACCACACCAAGCTTGAGTATAAGCTTGAAGGGGTTGAGAAATTCCGATCTTGGAAGTATAGGATTGGGTTAATCCTAGAAGAGAATGAGTTGGACTCATATATAAAAGAAGACATCCCTATCCCAAAGGATGAAGAGGCTAAGGTATTGCATAAGAAGAACTTGGTCAAGGCAAAGAGAATCATTACTGATTCTATCAAGGATCATCTTATCCCACATGTGTCATATCTAAAGACACCCAAAGAAATGTTTGATTCTCTGACCAAGCTATTTGAAGGGAAGAAGATAAATCGGAAGATGACCCTGCGGAACCAATTGAAAGGAGTAAAGTTTCAAAATGGAGAAACCATTCAATCTTATTTTTCTAGGGTCTCCCAGATTAAGGAACAACTGGAAGCGGTAGATGAAATGGTGGAGAATGGTGAAGTTGTCATGACCACTCTAAATGGCCTACCCAGGTGATGGGATTCCTTTATTCAAGGAATTTGTGCAAGGAAGAAGTTGATCTCCTTCAACAGATTGCGGGAAGAATGTTCTCAAGAAGAAGCAAGGCTTGTGGCCCTAGAAGAAAAGATGGGAAGTGAAGATCAAGCTCTCACAGTACACACCAAGAAAGGAAGGTCAAAGAGAGAGCACTCTCATGCCAAGAAATCTTCACACTATCATCAACATAAAGATAAGAAAGATCTCAGATGTTTCACATGTAATGAGAAAGGTCATTTTGCTTCAGAATGTCCCAAGAACAAAAGGAACAACAACATCAAGAAAAAGAAGGGCAGTAGGAAAAGATATCATGCTCATGCTGCTGAAGATGATGAACCACCCAAGAAGAAGGCTAGGGAAGAAAGTGATGATAGTGATGATGACTCATCAAGTGAAGAAGAGTATGTTCTAATCTCTGCTCTCACAGGTACTATCTCCCATGGTTGTAATGATTGGTTAATTGACAATGGGGCTTCCAAACACATGACTGGGTTTAAGGAATCTTTTGTAAACTTATCTGAACATGAATCACCCCATAAAGTGAAACTTGGGGATGACTATCAATACCCCATCAAAGGAAGTGGTGAAGCTTCCTACAACCTAGATTCTGGAAAATATTTGAAGATGAAAGAAGTCCTTTATGTACCTGGGCTCAAGAAGAACTTAATCTCCATCTCTGCTTTGGATGCAAAAGGTATGAGGGTTGCATTTGTGGATGGCCAAGTCCTAATGTGGCCAAAGGGAAATACCATAGATGATGCAGTAGTGATTGGAGAGCAAGAGGGAGGTTTGTATAAATTGAAGGGACAGCCTGAACATGCTATGGTGACATGAAGACAAAGATTCATCCATAGTCATGGATCACATGGAGGTATGTATGATTTGGGTTTGAAAAGGTTAACTTACGAGTTATGTAGGTCATTGAAGAGAACAAGAAAACATTGCTAGACATAACTAGCAAATATGGTGAACATGTATGTTTTTCTTATATCATAGGATCTCTTATATAAGTATGCATGGCATGATTGATGATGATTATTCATGAATGGGTATATGCATATTATGTGTCTTACCTTAATTAATATGACTAACCAGAGGAGTCATATGTTTGAGTAATCATAGGTTTAGACATATTATGTTTCTTATGATATGACTAACCATAAGAGTCCTATATAAACCTTGAATGCTAATGCTTATTATTTCTGTTTGAAATGATCATGACTATACATGCTTGAGATTATTGTGTTTTGATAGTATTGAGAATATACTGATGAATGTATGATTTTGTATGAGATCACAAGGATAACACAGTCATGATACTAATAAGCATGCATAGGGACCAAGGATGAATATAAGTTCAAGGACAGGTAATCCATGAAGCAAAGATCAAAAAGAAGCACACTCCAGTAGTTCTTGCAAGGATGTAGATATTCAGAGGGAGTTGACCATCTTTCTACATTCCACAACAGAAAGGTGTAGAAGAAGCTACCTCAGCAGCTCCTGCAAGGAAGCAAAGACTCAGAGGGATTCCACCCAACAAACAAACAAAGATAAGTATTTTAATTACCATTTCTTACATTTTTGTTTATTTAAATAAAACTGTTCAATGATGTATATGCTTATGTTCCTAGACTTAGGATATGTATTGTGCATATTAGAATGATTACATTAATGAACAGTATACTACTAATATGCATGTGATGGGTAAGTGGCCTAAGGCATTGTACAACATTCCATTGCTACTTATCTAGAATGAAACCTCTTTGCTGACATGTTGGGAGTAGTGCAAACTCTTAACAATGTTCTAGTAGAGACTGGAAGGCATCTAGAAAGTTATGGAACATGGATAAATGTTGTATTGAAGCATTGGCTAAGATAATTGCATGACTGTATGACATATTTCTTTATGTGTAAGAATTTGTTCTAAAAATTATGAAATGTTTCTAATCATGCAATTTGACTTTTTTGTAGGAAAGACCTTAGACCTTCACCTACGAAAGAAGGACTACAACATTTGTTCCAGCAACAAAGATATCTATTGAAGATATTGAAGTTCCCAGGATATGGGAAGAATACCATGATC
The DNA here is from genome assembly GCA_027924585.1 of Larix kaempferi. NCBI lineage: Eukaryota > Viridiplantae > Streptophyta > Pinopsida > Pinales > Pinaceae > Larix > Larix kaempferi. Next base: position 10,337,836 of record BSBM01000264.1, read on the forward strand.
CGTCGATCATGAAGAATGATGTTTGGGATGTAGTCCCAAGCCCTGAAGGGAAGTTTGTTATGACTTCCATATGGATCTATCAGATATAGCATGCTGCAGATGGCAGCATAGAGAAATATAAAAGTGATGAAATAGAAGATACACCAGATGGATTTCAAGACAACTTTCTTGAATGGTGTAGTTGAAGAAGAAGTATGTGTGGAGCAGCCACTTGGTTCTGAGGCACATAACAGGGAGTCATATATGTGCAGAACTTGGTAGGATAGACAGCTTTCTATCTAGTTTGGGATTTACCAAGAGTAAAGCGGATTCCAACCTTTACTACAAGGTTGAGGAAGGGAATCCTGTGATTCTACTTCTGTACGTGGATGAATTATTTGTAATAGGAGATGACAGATTGATTGCAAATACTAAGAGGAAGTTTGCTGCTGAGTTCGATATGAAAGATTTGGGAATGATGCATTATTTCTTAGGTATGGAGGTGTGGCAGAATGCAGGCGGGATTTTCCTTGGTCAAGGGAAGTACACAGTAGATATCCTGAAAAGATTCGGGATGATGGATTGCAAGGCCATGGCCACACCCATGGCATCAAACCTAAAGCTTCTATGTGATACTTCATCTAAGCCAGTTGATATCTCTATGTATCGTCAGATGATTGGGTTCTTGATGTACCTGACGAACACGAGACTAGATATTTGCTTTGCTATGAACACATTGAGTCAGTTCCTGATAGATCCGAGGAGTGTTCACCTGGTTGCTGTAAAGCATGTTCTGAGGTACTTGAAGGGTACAGTGGATTATGGGCTCAAGTATGAAGCGAATCAAAAGTTTAACCTCCAGGGTTATGTTGATTCAGATTGGGCAGGCAGTGCTGCAGATAGGAAGAACACATCTGGGTGCTACTTCAGTATGGGATCATGTGTGATCTCTTGGTTTAGCAGGAAGCAGTCCTGCATAGTACTGAGTACAGCTGAGGCAGAGTATGTTGCAGCCTGTTCAGCTAGTTGTGAGGCAGTATGGCTACGGAAGCTACTGTGAGAGTTATTTGATCTCCCATTGGATGCTACCGGTATCCTCTGCGACAACCAGAGTTGTGTGAAGCTGTCTGAGAACCCAGTGTTTCATGACAGGTCGAAACACATAGAAATCAAATATCACTATATCAGGGATATGGTGCAGAGAGGAGCTGTGAAGCTCCTGTATGTTGTGACGGACAAGTAGATTGCAGATGTGCTGACGAAGCCACTAGCCAGGGTGAAGTTCGAGTACTTCAGGGAGAGGCTTGGTGTTCTTCAAATCGAGGACACTTCGAGGAAGAAGTGATGGACACATTTGCTGAAGCCATTCCAAGCATGTTGGAAGGAGGATCCTTCACATGGCTGTGGATATAAGCACTGGATGATGTTCTAGTTTCTGCTCTGTATGATCAGTTGGATCATTTATATGTATATGTATGCATCATGTTGGATGCTGGATATGATCAGTTGGATCATTTGTATGTATTTTGTATATGCATCATGTTGGATGCTTGGACTATGTATCTGTATATGTATCAAGGGGATACATTGTATGATCAGGTAGATCACGTATGTTGATATGTATCATGTATTTGTATTTGTATCAGGTGGATACACTATATGATCAGGTGGATCATGTATGATGATATGTATCAAGTAGATACTTGGTATGCATCAGGTGGATGCATTGTATGATCAGGATGATCATGATGACGAGCTTCAGGATGTTGCTCCAGATGATATGTACCAGTATGGTATAGTGATGATGATTAGGATGATCATATGTATCAGGTGGATACATTACATAATCAGTTGGATTATGTGTGATGAGTTTCGAAGACACAGATGCACAATGCCTTTCCGACATGGTGGTAGATGTGTTCTCCCATGTGTGTTGATGTAAGTGCAGATCCTTTCCGACATGGTGGTAGATGTGTTCTCCCATGTGCGTTGATGTAAGTGCAGAGCCTTTCCGACATGGTGGCAGATGTGTTCTCCCATGGTCGTTGATGTAAGTGCTGTGAGCCTTTCATGGATGGTGGTAGGTTGGTCCTCCCATGCCGATGAGTGTAAGTGCTATGTGTGTGCATCTGGGTTGTGCTTCGTGATACTCTGTGGCCGTGGACAGGTTGTGCAGTAGCATGTAAAATATCCTGGGAGATCTGATAGGTTGACCTGTGTGCTCGTAATCAGTCCTGGGATGCTCTTTCGAGGTTTTGTTGACTCACGTAATAAGTCCTGAGGAATCCACAGTATGGCTAGTGATGATGAAGACCTGCAGGTGGTGGGCCTACATCCAGTATGAAAAAGGACTAGCTTTGTAGAACTTCCTATGACGAGTAGAGTCAGAGATTGGTTGAGATAGTAGCAGCAGTGACGATGATGATGACGATACATCGATGACGATGATCCCGAGAAGAAGACTTGTTTAGCAGATCTGTGTCGAGAAATATCTTCCTAGTTAAGAGGGAGTGTTGATGTATATGTAACTTCGGAATGTATTTCATCCATGTATTTCATATATATTTATTGTACCCTTATAAGAGATGTGTTATTCCTCTATAAGGAAGTGTCGTCATGTGTGTTGACAAGTGTCGCAAGTGTGTGTACTTGCCAATGGGTTATTAGACCACCATGTGTTGGGTAGGCCCTGAAATATATATTATATTGTGGATGTACCTAGCTAGACAAGTCGGCACCATAGTGTAACTGGGAAAACAGGTTAAGTATAAATAGAGATTGGGAGATCTCTATTTGATCACTCGAAAACTCATACTTCTCTCACTCAGAAAGTGGCGCACTAGTGAGGAGGAGGATCATCTACTACTAGGAGACTATCTTAGTGTATTTTGGTTGTACATTGGTTGAGCCATTTCTCTCTCTATCTCTGAGGAAGCTGTGGGGTTTTTCACCTTAGGGTTTTCCCCACGGAAACTCTGTGTCTCTTATCTCTCATGCTTTTGATTCTTGTGATGCTTGTCATGATTATTGTGATTGTTATGCATTGATATACTGTACATGTTATTCTCTCAGTGAAGATCCTAGAGTATTGTGAATTAATGCTCAAAATTTAACAAGAGAATCACTCAGATCATCTAAGTGCCATTTTCTCCCAATGTCGCCACTATAACATACGCTTGAATCCACACAAATTCATGTTCTGTTTAGAATCCGAAAGATTGTTGGGATTCATTATTTCCAAAGATGGCATATGCCTCGACCCCGTGAAGTTAGAAGCTATTTTATCCCTGCCTTCGCCCTCTAACATTATAGAACTCCATAGTTTGCAAGGGCATGCAAACATTTTACGCCGCTTTGTCTGCAATTTTTCCGAGATAACGAAGGGATACATGAGGCTTCTGAAGAAAGATGTCCCGTTCTTTTGGGGCGATGAATCCCAATGGTCATTTGGAAATTTAAAGAAGGCCTTGACCAATGCTTCTGTCATTCAACCCCCCAACTACACACGAGACTTTATTTTATATCTCGCCGCTTCCCTCACCACCATTGGCATAGTGCTGGTGCAGGAAGACAACAATGGTAATAAACATGTGATTTATTATCTCAGTAAGAGTCTTTTAGGCTCCGAAACCCGCTATTCACATGTGAAGAAGCTGGCTCTGGCTATAGTATTTGTTGTCCAGAGATTCCGTCATTACATCCTGCTCAGGAAAACTACCGTAATTGCGGACTTCAATCCCATGTATTTTATCCTAACACATCAAGTGCTAGGGGGAAAATACTCTCTATGGATTGTGGTTCTTCAAGAATTTGACATGGAATTTTCCAAGGGAAAAGATAAAAAATCCTTAGTTTGCGGGTTTTGGGTCATTTGGACCATATGTGATGTATTTTTGAGTCATTTATATCGCGGTATGTGGGTTTTGGGTCATTTTGGATTGTGTCAGTTAGATGTTCGGTCATTTGTCCAAACTGTCAGTTAGGAAGTTGTTAGTAAGTGGATAAGCATTGTAAGGGAGGAAGCCTATATATAGACATAAGTTGTAAGTGTTGCATCATCTAACCTTGGTATAGATCCTTAGATGTTGGATGTGTGCGTCTTTGAGTCTGTATTTGAGATCAAGAGATATTGGTGAGATCTGGTGTTGTGGAGATATTGTATCAGGCTTTTGTTGAAGTAATATGACATGACAGAACTATTTGGTGAAATTCCCTACGTATCTTTTATGATAATGCATGTTGCAATTTACAAATGATGCTATGTTTTCTTGATGCAACTAATGCTTTAATGTTATGTGTGTTGTGATGAAAGATCCTGTTGAATAATGCTATGAATATGAATGATGTTAAATTTGAATGCATGTATCTGTCTTTGAATGTCGTGATAAGTTAAGTAATCGGTGCCGCAAACATCCTCCTTCATTCGACGGAAACATGGTTCCATCCACTCTCCCTTGAATGCCTCGGGTGAGACCTCATCTTCTCCGCAGGTGTTGCTGGGTGGGGTAAAACCTGTCTGGGCCGGTGCTTAGGGAGATGGCGGTGGGTTGGTGTCGATAGTGATGGGAACCCTTGTCGACTGGGTTTGAGTCAACATGCATTGCCCTGTGCCACTGACCAAGTTGAGCCCATCGATTATCTTCCGGATGAATCATTGTTTCTCATTGGCACATCCAATCCTTGGTATGGAGACATCGTTTTGTATCTCCAAACCCAAGTTTTTTGGCTAGACCTCAACCGAGATGAACGTCGCCGTATCCGACATCACGCCAAATACTACCTCATAGTTAGCGATACTCTTTATCGCCGTGGTGTTGACTCCATCCTCTGATGTTGTCTAACTCTAGATGAGGCTGGCCACATTCTTAATGACTGCCACTCCAGAGCATGTGGTGGTCACCTTTTTGGGATGGCTACAGCCCAAAAATTTTTACGCATAGGATACTTCTGACCCACAATCTTCAAAGATTGTACCAAGACGGGCAAGAAATGTCCTCCATGTTAATTCTTCCATCATAAGAAGCGTTCGCATCCTGCTCCACTCCACCATGTTATTGTCGTTGGCCCCTTCGCAAAATGGGGCATTGATTTTATGCATTGTGAGCCTACTTCAGTCGGGGGGCATGGCTATGTCATAGTAGCTGTGGATTATTTTACTAAATGCGCCGAAGCAATGCCTACTTATGCAGATGATGGAAAAACAACCGCACTTTTCATATTCAACCATATTATCGCTAGGTTTGGAGTTACGCAGGCTGTCGTGATCGATCATGGGTCCCATTTCAAGAACCATATGATTGATGAACTAAGCAACAAATTGGGTTTTCATCACAAAAACTCAACCCCATACTACCCATAGGAAAACGATCAAGTAGAGGCCATAAACAAGGTCTTGAAGTGCATGATCCAATGCACTGTAGGTACTCAGAAGTCAAATTGGCACTTAGCTCTGTTTTCTTCTCTGTGAGCCTATCGAACCTCAGTAAAAAATGCAACCAGGTTTACACCATTCCAACTAGTGTATGGCCTAGAGGCTATCTTACCAATTGAATGTGAAATTCCATCACTGAAGCTAGCCATCGAACTACTTCCCAATACGACCTCTGAGGAGGAATGGTTTCTGTATATATCCAAGCTAGATGAGACCCGCCACGATGTTGCATTGGCTAATGAATCCCATAAAAGGCGCGTCAAAGCCCAATACGATAAATCCGTCCAACCTTGGATATTCAATGAAGGGGACTTAGGCCTTACCTACGACTAGATGCATGATAAGTTAGGGAAAGGCGAAATTGAATCTATGTGGTATGGTCCCTATATTGTGAAACAAGTATTGGAGAAAGGAGCTTATGAGCTCATCGATTGTGATGGCACACCTTTGGCATCGCCCCGCAACGGGCTATACCTTAAGAGGTTCTACGCGTAGGATTATCCTACGTGAAACACCTTGTACATACTGTACTTAGCTTGTTTTTAAGTTCATTTGTTTGTGTGTGTATGTATTCGATTTCATTTACCTTCATTTGACCCTGACTTATGCTTTTATGCACAGATGTCAGCTTACTATGGGTTCGAAGATGGTGCTAGCCGACATACCCGGAACCTTGATTCCGCAGAATGGGTACTCTATTCCCTTGCTGATGATTTGTTATCCTCGGGTGGTATCTACTTGGGCCCCACAACCAACAATGTTGCAGAGTACTATGCAGTCATCGAAATCCTAACTAAATCCACTTCTCTCGGGATATGCACCTTTTCAGTCTAGATGCCCAACTCATGGTATCCCATTTGAATTGTTTCTACATTGTCCGTGAACCTACGTTACTTCGATTATTCAAAAGAGTATGCCTCTTGGAGCATCATTTGATTTCATTCAATATCAACATATACCAAGAGAATTCAATATGGTGGCTGATTCATTGGCTAATTATATATTGGATTGGCACCTTGCTCATACATAAAACACATCACAACAAAACACACAAGTTGCTGTAAATAAGAAAACACAGAAATAGTTCCATATGTATATAAACCACATACAAAAAAAATTTCTGAATACATATAATAAGATGCGTCCAAAGACAAAATTTGGGATCATGTCCCTTACAAAAATTGGCTCTCAAGCCTACATATCATGTACACGCCGCTGAAAACAAACACTACTATCTAAATGCTAGTCATCATCCTCATGCTGCTCGTGGTAGCACACCACTTCTCTAGCCACCCGGCGAAGTAGTCGGCTGATGCGCCCTTGCACACCTACAATATGCCTCTGGAGATTGAGTGGGATCTCATCCATCCTCATCACAGGAACACCCATGGTCATACCCTGAAGTTTCCACTCTACATCCCGGATCCCTCCTACTTCTTCCTCCTCCTCCTCCTCCTCATCGGCAGCATGATGTTGAATACCTCCTCGGTGTAGTGTTGAATAGACCATTGGCCTACTCAGTCCGTGATCTATGGAATGAACATGTACATACGTTAGATCATTCCATGCATCAAAAAATCATAAAAAAAAATCATATATTATAAAAAATACCAAAAACAAAATTGTGAAGGTCACATACCTGAGTCATCCCAATCCTCGTCCTCGGGAAGTGCCAAGTAGATATCCTCATGGAAATACACCCCTTCATAGGGATAGTCCTTGATCGTGATGATTTTCTCCTTGAGCCACGAGAAAAAGTCCTCGCCAAAAGCTAAGACCTGTGGCCCGCCGAGCCGTCCGACATAGTCACTCCACCTCCCCATCGAAGGTTCGGATGTGAGACGAATGGGCCTATCTATCTGAGGGTGTAATAGAGGTACCCTCTCCAGGAAAAATGTAACCAGGATACTCGCGTACCCAAACTGACGGATATCTCCATTCCTGCAGTTGGTGACCTGATCCTTGAGGTTGACCAGGACCCCTTCACACCAGTTGAACAACGTCAGTGCCATACACTCCACTGCAAAAGTCATCTGTCCCCGTGTTTCATGATGGGGACCCACACTACCCGCTACGCATGTGATGGTATACAACATGGTTCTCAATGGGAGCTCTATCACATCTTTTATGGGCACTTTTTCGCTTGTCTTACAGAAACCCTGTCTGTAGTAACGAGCGATATACTCGTTTGTGATCTAATCTAAGGCCTTGTGTCCAGATAGGTTGACCCTTTCGCCCCTCTTAGAGAGTTCAGTCAAGAAGTAAATGTCCTCGAGCTCTATCTCGAGAGCATGCTCCCCAATCCGGAAAGCTTGATATCTCACATTTGGATTATGTAGTTCAGAAGATTTCCTTGCTTGAGGATCCCACTTGTTTTTAAGAACGTTAGTAACCCACATTCTCGCACAGCGGTTAATGTGACTTGATCATTTAGGGCCACTCTATCATCAACGTCATGCTCTCTCTCTTTCCACTCAACCATGTTCACTCAAACAAGTTGCAAACTCCTACAAAAAACCAAAGAATACATTTATGAGAAGATGAAGAACTGATTTTATGCCAAACATGAGAAACCAACTTGCATTTTTTCCTATTCTGCGGATTTTCACGCATGGGCATTAATTGGCCACGTGAAAACTGTAAATTTTCGTGTCCCTCCTAAAGGCAGTTGTGCAAAAATCATGAAATTTTCACGTCTCTCGATGTAGAGAGGCCGTGGAAATTTCATAGGGCAAAATTTTTTCCTTAGTGTTCCTCAAAAATTCAAAAAATTGGCATGAAATCAAGAACTAAAGGCATGAAAAGAAAGAGGAGCTCAAGAGCTTCTACCTCATTTAGACGATGGTCAAAACGGTGCCCTAGATCTCCGGATATGGTCGCTTGAAGATTTACCCTCCAATAGGTGAAAAATCCTCTTTGGGTAAAAATGGCCAAGTTAAAATGGGTAAATTCTTATTTTACGTTCTATTTATACAAGTTACATGACTATTTTTTCTCATTATTTTATTTTAAAAGCCTTTTTAGGTCAAATTATTCATGTTACTAATGTCTTATTTCCAAGGTTTTTAACCATTTTTTACAGGATCTCCATAAGCTGTTCACACTGGTGGTGTGACGGTGTTTTGATCTTCACTCGAGATGAATTTATCTTTTTTCGTGCTCTGGACCCAAACCTGAAAAGGATTCAAAGCACCCTTTTACACCTGTGTCATGCTTGTTAAACTTAAGAAAACCAGTTTCAAGCTTAGTCGACTTTACTCGTGCTCGTAAAACGATGAGGAAAGTATCATTTTGGTATTATTTTATTCCTTTTTCGGGCCAAAATGATTAAACATTACGAAAACGGACCTTTGGAGTTCCCGTTAAGCTCTTTTCGGACTCCCTCATTATGAAAATATTGCCAAGTGCACTTGTCTCTTTCACACTTGTAAAAGTATTTGAAAGGACTTCTATTCAATGATAGTATACCCCTTTTTTGACCCATCTAGACTATTTATGAGAAAGGTATACCTCAGTCAACCTTTGACTGGGAGAGTTCTCTCAGGAATTATTTTACACTTTTTTGGATCTAGGGACTAACTTTACGAAAAAGTACATTTTGGAGTCTTCTTTAAGTTATTTTAGACTCTCTAAACATGACAAACTATCGATTTTGCCTTCTTTGGACTCGTTAAAATTTAACATAGAAGGGCCCGCATTGGGACGAACCCCTCCTTTCTCAGGTTTTTAAAACATATAAGATCGGACTCATCCATCAGATGAGCTATACCAAGAATTTGTTATCCTCTTCAAGCTCGTAAAACAAGTTATGATGGGGGAAAATGGGAAATCAGTCAAGTTTACCTTTTTGGCAGCTTGAAACTCATCACCTTTGAACATGGCATGCATCCACACCTTGTCTTCTTTTGGGTATTCATTCCTTTCTGATAAGTTATAATCACATTCATGAGTCGTCTCCTTGGTCTTGAGTCCACTTTCCCTGTGGTTGTTCCTTGCTAATTAAATACCTGATGCCAAGCTCTGCTTCATGTTGTTATATGTTCAAAGGGTCAGCATTGCTTTAAGTCATCCATTATGTCAAACCTTCCCTTGTGTCATTACATCTCCTTTTTGATCCGTTGCTTCACATCTCTCTCACGTCGATTTCGTGTCGCTGATGTGGGATTCATTATGGCTCGCCTTCGACGAGTCTATTCCTGTCGACACCAAATCACTATCCAGGAATTAGGATTAGGAATCAACAATTAGTACCTTGGTACCTGCATGCCTTAATGGCAAGTTTCCTCTCATTCGACAGTATGTTTTCATCACTGACCTCTGATCAAATGATCTCACGAATATTCGATGCCAACTCATCTATTCGCATTTCATTGAGATGTACTAGAGATACCTTGGGGATCATTGTCATCATTGGTTATTTCCCTTGTACTTGTTAACAACTTACATAATTGGTTGGTAATCAAGTAGTTTATGCCATGTTTGACTTCAAGACATTGTAATCACATGATCATATTCGTATCATTTTTGGGCTCGGGTAGAAGACCTTGGATGTTCCTGATATTGTTTCCACGTCTAGGTTGTGATGGCGAGTATTGTATTGTCACACAGATACACTATTGTATTGGTTGTGGCTGTGTTATTATCGTCTCATGGATATACGATTGTTCGTAGTAGCCATGACTTATCCACAATACATATCATCTCAGTTATCATGGATCTGCAATGTATTGGTCGACATCCATGCTTTGAGTCAGTTTTTACAAGCATGGGAATGTTCGCCTCAGTGGTATTTGACATATTGTTTCCTTGCAGCTTCTCTATGACTCCCTCGATGCTATCTCCACGCAATTTATTGGTAAAGTCTTTCGGCCATCAATTTCTTCTGACCTCACACTTTAGGGGGCATCTATTGTACCTCAAAGTTACACTTTGAGCTTTAGTGTCGCATCTTTGTACCATGTGACCTAGCGACATTTATCCTTAATGACTCTTACATGATGTCAGTACCCTCCTTGGTATCATCTGGACACCTTGGAGACAAATTCACCCCTTGTTGGTCCAGACATAACCTACTTAACCAAGTGTCACTCGAAGTTGACCTTGATTAAATTGATTTTCATGCTCTGCACTTCTACCGGCCCGCGAAAAACTCACTTTTTCATGCTCTGCATAACCCTTGCCCCATGAAAATCTCCAAATTTCGCATTATGCTCAGTGTCTGGAGCACGAAAATCCTGATTTATCCCTTGGCCTTGGAACTTGGATCTCTACCTTTCGAGATATTTCCTTGGGATTGAACTGCTTGATTCGATCCCAACCCCCTCTCTCTATTTAGCTTGGCTGATCCACTAAACCCTCATGAGATCCACCTTCCTCTCCTTATGGTTAACCCCTCAAGTGCTATAAAGAAGAGGCCATCTATGAGCCATGGGGGGAACAACTTGGGGCATCCAACCTATGATCTTAGGAGATTTTCAGGGATAGCTAGAGGAGAGAAGTCTTGGTGTTGGAGTTGGCTTGGACATCAAGCAACCTATGTAAGTGTTTTTCAAGCTTCTTAATAAAAGATAACTTGTCTTGTCTCCCATTTCATGTGTATTGTGTGTAAATATTTTGCATGAAATGTATCTAGTTTATATTTGAATCTAACCTTTACTTCAAGATATTTGGGAGATTGTATGCTTGTTCTTTGTTTGATCCTTGATAGGTTCTACTTGGGAGCTTCGGGATCAGAGCTGGAAGAGGGACAAATAGCTGATTGAAGGTGAGTTACATCCTTCCATCACTTCTGAATGCATTTAAACTTGTTGTACAACTTAATTTAGGTTTCAAGGTAGCATTTGTTTCCCAATTGTCTTAGATTAGAACTAGTTGCACCCTAGTCTATCCTAAGAGAGTTTCTTCTTACCCGTAGGGAGAAATTTCTATAACAATCCATAAATTGTTCCCTTGGACCTTGGTTTTCCATATTTCCTGACGACCCTAATTCACTACTTTACTATTCTTCTTTAATTTGTCCAAGTGACTTTAGACCATTGAATTCCTTAGTAATGGAGTGGTCCATAATAAAAAAATTGGGGACATTACAAATGAACAGGAACAATATTTTAAATATTTAGTGATGATTCAAATAATGTGCTATTATGATATGAGTGAATCAAGGGTGATCAACCCACTATTAGAGATATTTTGAGGTCAAAAAAATGGCCTCCTAAGAGATGTACTACAAAAATATGAGATATATTAAAATATTATGAATTGAGGGTTTTATGGGGTAGGTATATATGACAAGTCACCTCCCACACTATTTTCTATGCACAATATAAATAACCATGGTTGAGTTACTTTTCAAAATTCACTAGAAATAAAATTAATAAAATAAGTTTACATTGATGTGACTAAGATTCATTTTAAATTCCCAAAAATTTATTGTCCTTTAGCATTTATTTGTCTTGAACTTGCAAATGAAATTAAATAATAAAAAACATTTTTAAGAGCTATTTTTTTAATTTTATGTTGACTTTTTATATTTAGCACTTTTCTCATGAATTTAATATAATGTAATTTAATTGAGAATTTATTTACATGTAAAATGTTAATAATATTATTATAATACACATTGCATTACTATTATTATTATTATTTATTAAATCTATTATTATTCTTTATTAGTTTGACATTATGTATTAAATATAATGAAGTGAATATATAATTTAAAATTAAAAACATAAAAATGATAATATATTATTTTATACAAAAATAGAAAGGAATTTCTTTATGAATTAAGAGTACTTCACTTAAAAATGACAATAATATTATTTTATGAGAAAGTGTGAAAAGACAATCATTATGAGTACTTTACTTGAAAATGACAATAATATTATTTTATGAAAAGACTATCATTATGAGTACTTTACTTTATGACTTAAAAGTACTTACACCACTACCTTGGTTAACTATGTGCTTTCATCCACCATAGAAAATTTGACAAATAAACATTCTTAACTCATGCAATGCCACCTCAACCAAGGGGGATGATGTCATCTATTAGAATGTGATTGGTTGTTTTTTATAGTATATTTTCTTTGTTTTGAGGCCATTTTTGACCTCAAAATTTCTCTAATAGTTATTTACTTTTTTTACATAGTATCGAAACACATTGTTACACTTCGTTGATCAAAGAGATATTCGAACGATGGACGCATATGAATGTGGAACCCTCACCAAGATGTCCTCATAACGAACATTTCAGGTAAGTTTTATGCACATGTTTATTAAAAAATGTTGAAATGAGACATAAAATGTCAAATTTCCAATCTTAGAACAATAATGGATAGGGAAAATTAAATTTAGGGTTCAAAATCATGGATATATTTTCTATCTAAATGTCAATGCCAATGAATACAAATTTCTCAGGGCTACAATTGGTTATGGAAATTTATAGGCTGTCACATTGTCTATTAGGTTTACCTACTCAAAATCAATCTCCAATAGTCTTCTTGTATTGGCATTCCTTTGAACCACCGAGGTCCCAAAACAAGCACAAATCTGTGTGAAACTAAAAAATGCTTCCATTCTGCAAGAATCTATAGAACTAAATATCAAATGGAGATTTCAAACAGGGAAAAAACCTCTACTATTTGTCTTCAAGCAAGAAACTTATCTCCATGCAGCGAAATGTATCCCACTCAACATTTAGTCGAATTATTCAACCAACTGAAAGAAAATCTATCGATAACTAATATTATTATATTTATTTGGGTTGACCTTTGAATTGGTAGAAAGGTTCATCACGAACTAATGTATCAATTATTGTAGCTTTGAGCTCATTAACCATATTTAAACAAGGAGCATTCAAAATATTCATACATATATAAAAGAAATCAACTCATAATCCATGTTACTAGAAAGAACAAACCTCTTCTTGAGCAATTCGTAATCCACTACGAACTTATAGTATGCCTAGAAAAAATTGTATGCTAAAAAATAGACAACAAATTGGAAAACTAAAATGATAGAAATTGGAATAACAAATCCTTTTTTTAAACATGGCTTATATAAATTTATAGGCATGCTTCTTCAATTAAGCAGTAGTGCTATGAAGATTACTTCTATGTAACCTATATTTTGAGTTGTATTTAAAGAATTCTATTGAAAATACATTAGTAGTATTGTTTTACAAATGCTATGTCAAGTCTCATAACCAAATCCACTTGTGCTTTTTCCCCCACCACCTATTTATAAAAAATACAATTTTTTTAGTGGCTATTCTAGATACAAATAATATCCATAATACATTCTGATCACTCTATTTTAGAAATTCCATGTCAAGGAATCAATGGTGCCATATATTATCATCAAATGCACAAATATTAATGACTTTTAGTTGGAATTCTTATTTTCATGAGGCAGTCAGATATAGGTGTTGAAATTTGGTTGTCATTGATGTCAACTAATGTCAAAGAGGATGTCAATTGATTCGGTTTGAGCCATTGATGTCAAATGAGGTCAAAGAGGATACAACATTCTTATGTAATCTTAAATAATTATATGGAAGCCACTTTGAATAAGTATATGCGCTAGATAGATGAAGGATATGGATGCCAGTCTGAAGAATTATATCTAGAAGTTGCATCCAGTCTAAATATGTGTGTCCAAGGATACATCATGCATGACCAGTATGAAGAAGCACACAACGAAGATACATCATGCAAATCCAGTATGAAGAAGTACATAAGCAAGGATACATAATTCATGATCAGTATGAAGAAGCACATAAGGAAGGCACATCATACAGATCCAATTCAAAAAATTACATAAGTAATGTATCCTACTACATGTGGTACCTGCCTAGATATCAATTCCACCAAGTCATACTCTCTCAAGGTAGTAGCCAAAGAATTGGATGGACAAAGGTACATTTGCACAAGCAAACAAGGAATTGACCAATCAAAGGTACAAGTGTGTAGGCATTTCGAGAGAAGATTCTGGAATGCACAAGCAAGCCTAAACATTATATGGTCAAATAGCAGAAGTGCGCAAGCAACAAGTAACAACTTATGGTTAAACTTCCCTGAAAGCATGCAAGTCTTAGGAATCAGAAGATGCTTTCAGTTATTGAAGTGCGCATAAGTTCCAAGAAGGGTGTAGTGGTTGAAGTTAGTATATGCGCAAATTCCACAGCTAAATACTCAGCAAGTGTGCAAGTCCCACAATTCATGGTACCGTAAGGGTCAAATTCCCACCAAGTCGAAGATCACATATGCGCAAAATCCGTAAAGAATTTATACACCAAGTGTGCAAGTTCCACAAGTGATGATACTACAAAGGTGTTATAGAGAAAACTTTCTATGTCTTGGGGCAGACCACAACAGACAACTGACTACCAAAAAATGACTCAATTCCCAATGTGATGCTATATAAATGACAATGCTAAGATAGTGGAGAAAAGACCAACCTTTAACTGGATTTTCGATGTAGATCCTCGTTGAGCTTTCAACTTCTACACTTGGACCTGTAGATTAGTCTAAACAACAAGTATAAGCAAGTGCATATAATATGTGAAAGACATTAGCATTATCAATAGCATGATCCATGATATTATAAGCAAATATAACCCAATGTAATTTAACATTATTCACAATATCATTTGGACGAGAAAATGAGTATTTCCATTAATAAATAACAAGAAGTACAACATACGACCTCTTGCTGCCAACCAATCTGAAACAAGAACTGGGTCTCTCCACTTGTGCCTCCACCACTTCAATCCTCCATGTAATGGAAAACTCAAACTAGGATAGGATTTTGGTAGGTGAACATAAGGAGTTCACAACAACAAGGATCAATGAGTGTAAAATCAAGTCACGGAAAAAATCCACTAGAGTTATCTTGATATCTCTTTCTCCTCCCTTCCATATGCCATAAGAGCTCAATATATAGCCTTCCAAAGGTAAGTGAAAGGACACATCGAGGTGTTTCAGGGAAAATGGAGGGCCAAAGGTCACCCTAAGACCCAATTTTTGGGAGTAAAAAGTATTTTTCTAATGATTTTTACCATTTTACTTGGAACCCGCGGGCTGTAGTGGAACAACTCGCATGTACGCTGGCTAAAGTGGAACAACTAGCGTACAGGAAGAAAAATAGGGAAAAAGTGTTTGTGAAGGACATAAAGTGAATTTGAGTCAGTGAAATGGATCTTGAAGGACAAAGAGTGTTGATGCTCACAAGGTGGAAAATTACATTGTAACAGATGCCCCCTAATGTGTGAGGTCAAAGAATGGTGCTACGATGGTCGAAATACATTATAAATCTCAGAAGTGGAGTGATGGAGACATAAGTGGAAGGAACAACTCACTCGTCATAATACAATAATATCTTTGAATACATGTCAGTATAGTACAACAATCTGATACAATGGCCATGAGTAGGAAGTACATCATGAATATATGTCATAAGTGACCATAGCCATAACCATCTACAGTAAGATATGGTCTCCTGCTGAAAAGGAAACAACTGGTGCAAACTGGAGGTACAAACTGCTGATGTCTGAGAGGTGATATCTCAGATGTAAAATCACGATCATAAGTAGCATACTGAATGCCACTATAGTCTTGGGTCTTCTACACAAATAGTCTATGGTGCAAGTCCCATCAAGTGAATAAAGGTGTTGAGGTCGAACCTGATGCGACATCGTCTGATTACCGGTCAATAATGCATGTCGTTAATAGATGCGAGATAACCCACCAATAATGAAAATGGGCATCAAGGCACAAAGTACAATCATCAAAGTGCGAATAGATGTGTTGAATTCGAGCAGTAAGATGAATCCATCGATCAGGGGACATTGATGTATTCCCAAAACTGTCGATGGCGAGAGAACCTACCACTAATGACTACAAGCCTCAAGGTACTCAACCAAACTCTAAGTCTCAAATTCCAGAATAAATGTGTTGATGTCGATGGAATGAAACTCTCTAGAAGGAGGGCATTAAGGCATCCCCCATCAACAAGCACTAGGTAACGGCTACGCTGAAAGATTTGGAAGAACTCAGATGGAATGGACTGACTCAATAAGGATGGCCGACATGCAATAGTCAAGAGATATGAGGAGTGGCTGACTCTGGTTTCAGGACCTCCTTTGAACAAGAGCATGAGCAGATGGATAGACTCAGGCATCATAAACTCGATATAATACTGTGTGATGCAGGAGGCATCAACAAAGGGCTCCATGGTGATTGGAAGCTTAACCAATTGGTGGAGTAAATTGAGAAGCGAGTACATCTCCTAAGGTATGACTATAGTCCTAACTCATAATGTATGGAGTGGAATGAATGCTCTGTTCAAAGGCGACACAACAGCTGCCAACAATAGGAAGTGAATATTCTTCCAATTGCTTATAGTACAAGAATTGAGGGAACGAGTGTCAAATGGAGAGCAGACTAGTCCCAAGTAGTGGAACACACCTATGATCAATGCAAGGAAGCATATGCAGGATGTGGACACTCGGGGGGGGGGGGGGTGTTCCCTCAGGGTCAACAGGTCATCAAATTGTGAAAGGAAAATGGAAGCTCTGCAAGGCTCGATAGGGAAAAGTGCTCAGGCACCAAGCTAACAACTGAGTTAGTGGGATCTGACATAAGGCTCAAGCGGCAGTAGGATGATGCAATGCAATCACAACTTGGAACAAATGGGGGAAGTCCTTATGGGAGATGGCCAGCATAAGACAAAGTAGAGTATGAGTCTTTATCACACAGTCATGGAGTAACTACGAAGAACTCCCAATCCTAAAGAGAGACAACAACATTGGCGCCAAAAGGAAAAAAAAGGAGCTCTAACTAGGGCACCCATGGTCGGATAGGCCCTATCGCCAAATAACGACACTTCTATAACAGTGTGAAGGCTCTGTGTTGGTTAAGAAGCGAGGTCGCACCTAGGGTTCATGAAAATGGTCAATAGGTCAAATGCATAATGCATGTGAAAATCAATCTAACCTATATTCCAGGTGTGAAATATACCTATCATAGGCACGAAACGATAAAAAACAACTCTCATCGAAGAAACCTGTTCAAAATGCTACTCCAAGACATTATATTAGTCCAAAACAACTTGAAATGGCGAAAACTATAAACAAGTGGGTTTTCGGTTCTACTATATGTGTATGTACAAATGTATGAATGTGTGTTTATTTGTGTGCTTCATTATGAATGTGACAAATTCCAATCTAGGACATAGTTAGCATATGCATCAGATACATGATTAAAACTTCTCAGAACATGAATGGATGTAATGGAAACAAAATGTCGTTCCAAGGGTCTTACCCTTAAGAATCTCGGTAATAAAGTAGGATCCCTTACACGGTACTGACCATTCAACTAAGACACAACCAGTTTTGAATCCAGGCGGACTTCTAAAAACTGGATACCATGTGAAATAGCATCTCGAAGTAGCTCAACTACAGCACTGTACTCAGCCACATTGTTATATGTAGGACCGAGACAAGCACCTCCTGAAGACACAACTAGGTGGTCAGGTGAATAAATAAACCAAGCAGCAAAAGCGAGCTGCTGCGTATGATGGCTAGCACCATCCGCAAACCCTAAGAACGTAGGAGATTCCACTGACATCTGTCAACCACACGGAAGTGAATCAGCAGACCCAAAAAAAAACAAAAGAAATCTAAACTATGTACAGAAGCAACGATACAATAGTATACAAAAGTATTAGCTCAAACTAGAAGTTCAAGCGTAATACCGCTTGAGGTAGAGCCCATTTCTATGCTCCTTCAAGACGTTCCCTTCATGATCTTCTAATTCGTAGGCTCCTTTTTCCAGGACACGCCTCACGATGTTAGGACCGTGCCACATGGGGTTAAACTTGCCATCCCCCAACAGTTCTTTAGCTTTGTCATATAAAATGACCAAGTCACCTTTAGCATATTGTTGTTGTCGGACAGACCTATCGTACTGAACCTTGACATGATGTTTATTGGCATCTATAGCCATGACAGCATCATGACGCTGCTCGTCAAGCTGCTCAAGGTGGATTAAACATTGCTCAATATCTGACGTATCAGGGAGGATATCTATGGCTATTTTTAACGAAGGGATTTCGCATTCAATCGGTAAAATAGACTCCACGCCGTGTACCGGATGAAATGGTGACAACCCGGTGGTAGTCTTGACTGCAGTTCAATATGCCCACAAAGCAGGATATAACATACTATGCCAGTTGTTCTTTCTCTATTGGATGGTATGTTGGAGAATGGTCTTTAAAGACTTATTGACTGCTTCAACTTGACCATTTGCTTGGGGGTAGTAAGAAGATGAGTGTTCTTGATGAAACCCAAGCTTGAGTGACAAATCCTCCATCATTTTGTTCTGAAAGTGACTACCATGGTCAGTGACAATATCTTTCGGAATACCGAACCGAGTAATAATTAGTTTGAATACGAAATGGGCTGTTGTAGCACCATCAACTTTTACGGTAGGCATGGCCTCATCCCATTTGGAAAAGTAGTCCACGACCACTATGATATGGTGATGCCCCCCAGCCAAAGCTGGTTTGCAATCCATGAAATCCACCCCCCACTTGGTGAAGGGACCGATGGTGACGACCGGATGAAGGGGCGCTGGATGCGAGTGTATATTTCGAGAAAACACCTGGCAAGGGTGAGATCTCTTTACAACGTTCATACAATCCTTAAAGATCGAAGGCCAATAGTAACCAGCTCGCATAATGCGTTGGGCTGTTGCAAGCCCAGATAAGTGACCGCCACATGCCCCAGCATGGCAATCATTAAGCACACACTCCACTTCTTCATGAGTCAAACATTGACGAAGGATAGAATCCTTTCCTCGATGATGGAAAGTGTCATCGACGATGGCATAATATTTAGCGTGGTGTTTCACACGTCGTCGCTCATCTCATGAATAGTACGAAGGAAACTTGAAAGTTTGAAGATATATAATAATATCCCCATACCAAGGGTCCTCAGATGAGATAAGAAATAAGTGCTCATCCACAAAGGAATCTTCATGGACAATATCCTCATCCAGTCGCCGAAGGTCCGACATGAGCTCAGTAAAAACCAAGGATTTCATCGACTTCACTGAGGCAAAATCGAGATCAAACTCTTGAAGGATCACAATCCATTTATTGTACTTCCCCCCTATAAGTCGTCATGATAGCACGAACTAAAATGGATTGATATGTGCTATAACTGTGGTTTTCCTAAGCATGATGTGGTGCCGTAACCGTTTGACTGCATGAACAGTCGCAAGTACCAACTTTTCCACATGAGTGTATCGCAGCTCAACGTCTACTATATTCCAACTAAGGTAATAGATCACATGCTACACAAGCACATCATCCACATGAACTAAGACCATGCCAATCGTCTCTTGAGACGCAGCCACATAAAGTATAAAATCTCTTGCAAAGTCAGGTGGACTAAGCAAAGGGGCCGATACCAAAGCTTTCTTAAGAGCATCGAAAGATTGCTGGGCTCGCTCATCCCAGATAAACGGTGTGTCTTTCTTCAACCAATGCAAAAAGCATTTGGTAATATTAGCATAATTCACTACAAAATGACGTAGAAAAGTAGCTCTCCCTTGGAGGCTTTGAAGTTGAAATAAGTTGCGCGGAGGAGGCAACCGAAGTATTGCCTCAACTTTAAGAGGATCGACTCTGATACCCTCTTTCGAAACTATGAAACCTAGAACGTAACCTGTCCTCGCAGCAAAGATGCATTTATTAGGATTCAATCAAATCTTGTAGCATATACATTGTTCGAGAATCAAACGGAGGTGCTTGGGGTGGTCCACTCTTTTGGGAGAATGGCCGGTAAGATCTTCTAAGAAAACCTCCATTATACGTTTAAGGTCGTGAAAGGCGTAGGTCATAGTACACTGAAACCTAGCTCCTGCATTTTTAAGGCCGAAGGGCATTTTCCGGTACACAAATGCATCCCAAGGACAAATGAAAGCAGTCTTATGTTGGTCCTTGGGTTTGATCTGAATCTGGTTATATCCTGAAAATCCGTCGATAAACGAAAAAACGTCGCTTCCCGCACAAGCATCCAAGATCTGATCTATGAATGGAGTGGGGAAGTTGTCCTTCGAACATGCACGGTTCAGGTCTCTAAAATCAGTGCATACACGGATAGTTCCTTGCTTCTTATCCACAGGAACGGGGTTTGACACCCATTCGGTAAGGAGAACGGGGTAGATAAAACTAGCCTTAAGGAATTTCTGCACCTCTGCCTTGATCACAGATGCCTTTCGAGGGTTCAGAACTCGAAGGCGTTGTCGAATCGGTTTAGCGTTAGGATATGTTTTAATCTCTTGTTCGACAATGTTGGGGTCTATTCCTGGCATCTCCTCATATGACCAGGAAAAAGCTTCCCGGAGTTCCTTAAACAATTTGATGTAGATGCGAACCTCTTCAAGAGATAAATCAACACCGATATAAATGTTCTCAACCTTTCCGGGTGTACGAGAAATGTCGATCGGTATGGTAGGGGAAATATTATCCATGTTCCCCTCCGCGAAAATCCCATGTGAACCCAAAGGATCCACAGGGTGACAAACAATCTCGGCAAGAGTCGTCTTAAACTTGTCTTGTTCCATAAGTTCAGGTTTGGGAATAAAATGAGAGTGATGATGCATGTATTCCCAAGGTCTCTAACTATTACACATGGCCTAAACAATAGCTTCATCCAAAGGTAAAGTACTATCAAGACAATCGTGCGAACAAGATGAGTCGACTTCCCAATCCGAAAGCATAACGGGAGCTTCCTCCTCTGTCCAAGAAGAGGAAAGATCTGGCTCTGCAGTGGCTTGTTGAATATATTGATATGCAAGCTCAACAGCAGACAGTGGCATAGCCATTCCAACATGCACAATGTCTCCAGACGTGGAACTCGTGGACGGTAAGGTCCATGGGTCATCAAAATATGAAGTTCAGAATGGTACATTATTCAATGGAGGAGGCGCATTATCGGAAATGGTTCCAATAAAAGCAATGGGTGAAGGGAAATCATAAGATCCATCAATGAGGGGTACAATCTGACACCCATGTTCCTAGTTGTCGGCTGAGAATCTGTAACTTGGGGGACCACTGATCCCGTGGATGCTGTGGAATAAGGACTAACTAAATCCAGCTAGTCGACTGTCACGATCTTGCCTTCGTGTGGAAAGAAAATAAATCTAAACACAGTGGACGCGACCGCTTTCATAGCGTACATCCAATTCCTACCCAGGATAAGGTTGTAGTCGATGGGCGCATCAACCACCTCGACTTCAATAGGCACGCGTTTCCCACCCAAGAAGAAAACAAGGGAAGGGATAATCCCATGCAGCTTAAATGATTGACCATTGAATGCAGTGAGCATGTTCATAGACTTGGATAAGGGAGGAGAGCCAAGAGATTTCCAACAATATAAAGACATCACTGACGTAGAAGCACCTTCGTCAACCACCGTTCTTTTGATGAAATTCTGAAGGCACTCCACATGGATTTGAAAAGCCACATGGTAAGGTAAGCAAGGTTGAACGTCAGTAGTATCAAACTTGATAACGTTAGGACTTCCCCCATCCTGAACTCCTAAAGCACTCAAAAGGGCATGCCTTTGAGAAGGACACACGTGTAAAACTTCAAGAGCCGACATGGCACACAGAGTTTGACCCAAATATTCTACAATAGAGTAGTTCTGGGTGGCTCAAGCATTGGGATTATGCATAGAGTGCTTGAGAACAACTTTCGGTATCCACGGCATAATAGTCGGCTTCTCTATATGCAAAGAGGTATCAAGAGGAGGAGGAGGCTCATTCCCCATATTCGATTGTGGTGCATCGTAATCACGTTGGTGAGTGGCAACACTAACCTCTGATTTAACCATATTCACGCATCCAAAGCCACTAGTATGAGAAGAAGACGTTGTAGTCTCATTAGGCCCGTAATCAGTAGTGAGAGCATGCGAAGCCATGTTTTGATGATGTGGAAGGGGATCTTTCAACACAGGTGGGCTCTATGCAAGATGCTTCGATGCTTCTTCGATTCAAGGACACAAGTGAGTAAGATGATCTTCCCCACAAAGCTTGCAAGGAAATTTCACTTTACGCCTGGGTTTACGGTCCCCACCAGCATTTCCGCATTCCCGATGAGGGCTGGCGTTCTCTTTCCGAGGAGTATTACGATTACCACCATTGTTCCCATTGTTTCCACCCTTACGGTTGTTTCTCCCCTTCTTCTTACCACCAAGCTGTTGGTTACCCGATGGATTCATCGATTGCACAGCATGTACATTGGACGATGGGGTGGAAGTGGACAAGGTGTGAACCTGTCCGGGAGTAGACTGGTTAAGAGACAAATTTTGCATTTGATTAGCAACCAAATCTATAGGTCGAGTACTTGCAGATCCAACAATGCCATCGGCATGTGGTCCAGGAACTGACTTGGGGCTTGAATAAAACCATGTTCATGTTTTTGTATGTGCCATTAAATTTATAGCTGCAAGGGAAGAGTTGCTTATTAATTACAATTTGAATTGAATACATACAAATGCGGTTACTATGGGAGTGGTACATCTAACAATTTACCCAACCTTTAATTAATGAATCTAATATCTTATGTATTTTTCATTTGTATATTGTTATAATTTCATTAAAATTTTCTATATTTATTTTGTAGGGTAGTGATCGGGACATCTCCCTGGCACATGATCAGAGGAGTAGACCATCCTCGAGGTAGTAGGTATACATCATTGTAATTGTACAAATATAAAATGAACAAAAAGTTTTTTTGTTATGTTTTTTCATGAGTATAATCATTTTGTTTAGATAATGTTATCTATATATTTGTTGCAAAGTGTTGATCGGGGCAACTACTCGGCTGTTGATCAGAAAAAAGCAACATCATGCCAATAGGTATACCTCATTGTATTTGTACAATTTAAATATGATCAATACGTTTTCTTATTATGTTTTTTTCGTGAGTATTTTGGTTTTGTTTAGATAATTTTTTCTATATTTTTGTTGTAGGGTGTTGATCGGGGCACCTCCTTAGTAGTAGATTAGACAAGACCATCCTCAAGGAAGTAGGTATACCTCATTGTACTTGTACTACTATAATATACGCAATATGTTTTTTTATTATTTATTTTCATGAGTATATTCATTTCATTTCAATAACGAATTCTATATTTTTGTCACAGGCTAGTGATCGGGGCATCTCCCCGACATTTGATCAGAGGATTACACCATCCTCGAGGCGACAGGTATACCTCATTGTAATTGCACAAATATAATTATATGAGCAATATGTTTTTTTCGTGAGTATATTGGTTTCGTTTAGATAATTTTTTCTATATTTTGGTTGTAGGGTGATGATTGGGGAACCTCCCTAGCAGTAGATCAGACAAGACCAACCTCGAGGTAGCAGGTATACTTCATTTATAATTTCACTACTATAATATGCACAATATGTTTTTTTATTATTTATTTTCATGAGTATATTGGTTTCATTTTGATAATGAATTCTATATTTTTGTCACAGGCTAGTGATCGGGGCATCTCCTCAATAGCTAATTAGAGGAGTACACAATCCTCGAGGCAACAATTATACCTCATTTTAATTGCACATAAATAATTATATGAGCAATATGCTTGTTTATTATTTTTTTCATGAGTATACTGGTTTCATTTCAATAACGTTTTATACATTTTTTGTTTCAGGGAAGTGATCAGGGCAAGTTCCCGACTGTTGATCAGATTAGTACATGATCCTCAAGGCATTAGGTATACCTGATTGTAATTGTACAAACATAATATGAGGAATATGTCTTTTTATGTCTTTTTATGTCTTTTTCTTGTGTATATTGGTTTCTTTATGATAGTGTTTTCTACATTTTTGTTGTTGTTGAGATATTGTAACTTCAAAGAATATTATATTTGTACTTTATTATTCCAGAGATGATTCATTCCTCCGTGAATATCTTATTGTATATCCGGAGATGTTTATTCCTCCGTCGGAATGTGGTAACTTGGGTTATTAGACTTCCCTAGTGGGGCTCGGCCCTATATGTGTTATGTGGGTCAAAGGGTTATTAGAACACCCTAGAGGGGTTGGCCCAGTCAGTTGTAGTGGGGTATTTAACCCATTGGTTAAATACGAGCCTACATGATTTGTGTAAAAGACAAGTCAGAGTAGTGTATAAATAGAGGAGGCGTATTCCTCATTTTACATACACACACACTCACTTGAGAGTGGCACACTTGTGGAGGAGAGGTATGCTATGGAGAAGGAGGAGCTTATGCTCAGGGTTACATCTTTGTATATTTCTGGTCATCTATATTGAGGAAGCTTTGCTGGGTTTTCTACCCCATGAGGGTTTCCCAGGATAAATTTGTGTCTCTTGTGTTTATGCTGTGCTTGTTGTTTCTTCAGTGATCCTATGAATGCTATTATTGTGAAATGGAATGCAATGCTGCTATTTTCTGTCTTAGCATATTAAATCTTAACATGGTATCAGAGCTAACCTGAAGGAAGGCAATGTATGGCACTTACGACACTTGTTTCTCTTGCGACAATTTGAAGGTTAGGGTTTTACATAGAAAAAACCAGTCATCGTGGAACTTTTGCTATAAATACATTTTGGAGAAGGTTCAGGATCTGAAACCTTTATAGGTCATATATTACATCCCCAGGTACCTTGTGTCCAAAGGGAACCCTCATATTCATTGTACTTTGTGAGTTATGATCAGTACAAGTTAGGGTTTCTGCCTCTTCCATATCTCAGTCAAAATCAGGTGACCTAGGAAAAAAGGTCATAACTTGGGATAGGAAGCTCCAAATTAAATTTAGTAAAAAGTGACAGGTAGTAAACAGACTTTACTATCTTAGGAAAATTTTTCATAGGCTGAAGCTGAACCAGTGACACGTGGCACGCCATACAAGTTATCTCTCCTGTTTTATCCCATAAACAGGTCACGTTGCGACACTTGGCATAAATCTCTCTCAGAAAATCCAATTGAGGTCAGACCTGTCAGAATGGAAATATGACAGGTTAGGATACCACAAAAAATGTTTTCAAACCCTGTGGAGCGAAAATTTCAGAGTTACAGCAGAAACAATCAGGTACATATTTCTGTCAAAACAGAATTATTTTTGGAGCACCTTCATTCATGGCTTCCGGAATTTAGGGTTTCGAAGAAAGTTAGAATTCTTGGAATTGGAATCCACGGCTGAATGCTACTTAGGAAAATTGAAATTTAGAGTCCAATATCGAATTATTTGGTTGGGTAGAAGACCGGGCTTCATCAAACCCTAGTTCGGGATCCTATCCAGAAGATCCAGAAGTTTCGAAGGCAATTTTGAGGGGTGAAATTTTTGGAGATTCCAAAATTGAAGTATGCTATTTTGGTCAGTTCAGCAAGACATATCCTTCCATCCATTCAGAAGTGTGAAAGTCAAAGATTGAATTTTTAGGGTTTCTCTAGCAAACCCTAATCAAGCTCCAAATCAAGTTTTAGGGGGAGTTGAGGCTAAGGCCTTACATAAGAAGACTACAAGAAGTCTCGACAGGTATGACTTATGGAGGTTCAGGTATGTCTTGAAATCTGATTCCTGATTAAGTTCGTTTGTCTTCATATTATTTATTAGTACAATCTTGATTAATGTTAGAATTATCTTATCACCCTAGTTACAGTATGAATGCATGTGAATGATCGAAGACATTCATTGATTAGGGCTATATGATTGTACTAATGCATTAGGGTGTTGTATGAAGTTGATGTTGTCTGCTAACAAGATACAGGTACATCACGAAAGACAAATCAAGTTCCATGACCATGACAACATGAAGACAAAGACTCGTCCATAATCTTTGTTCTACTTACGAGGTATGTATGACTGTGTTATATTATGCTTAACCTATGAGATATGCAGGTTCTAGCACAGGATCTCTAAATCATTGAAGAGAACAATAAAGATATTGTTTAGGTATGTTAGACATAACTAAGTAGGTATACTAATCCAGGTATGTTTTCCTATGTCAAGTTAGAATCTTACCTTGTGTTAGGATCCTTATATAAGTATACTTGGCATGATTGGTTATGCTTATTCATAAAGTTAGTAATCAAGTGTTTATGCATATTATGTCTCTTATGTTGATGATTTAACTAACCAGAAGAGTACTATGATCAAACAAGAATATGCATGAGTAAAAGAAGACCTCCTTGAAACCCTGAATACTAATAATCATAACTATACATATTCAAGATTATTTAGAATTATAATGTTTTGATAATATTGAGAATATACTAATGAATGTATGTTTGTGTATGAGATCATGATGATGACACTACTGCACACTTGAGCATGCACAATGGTACATAATGAATAGAAGTTCAAAAGACATATAGAGGATCAAGTGAGAGGCAACCACACAAACATAAAAGATAAGTATTTGAGTTGTTATTTGAAATAGTAAATGATATTGCTTGTATGCATATATGTATTCCTAGAATATATCATGCTGAGTGTAAACATTCATAGAGCATTGAACAGTATACTACTAATATGCATATGATTGGTCAGTTGGACAAACATTCCATTGTTGCTTGTCTAGAATGAAACATCTTTGCTGACATGCTGAGAGCTGTGCACACTCTCGATAGTATGTTCTGGTAGAGATGGAAGGCATCTAGATAGCCATTGTATGCATACAGGATATGGGAAAGTGTTGTGCCAAAGTATTGGTCAAAATAGTTGCATAACTATGTAAATGATATCTGTATGCATAATAGGTTATCATGTCAATATGATTTGATGATTATGAAGTATTACTAATCATGTACTTAATTTTGATTTGTAGGAAAGATCATGATGAATGATGAACACCGAACAAGTGATGGATGTTCAACAAATCAAACAAAATATAGAAGGCTCGTGGCTAGAAGATTCTCTTAGAAAGAAGAAGAGAATCATGACGGGATGTTTGCTCCAAGTGGCTAGATAAGACCATTCTCTTAATGGTGTAATTAAAAGAAGAAGTGTGAATTAGGTTCTGTATGGGTACCCAGGATCGATAGTCAATTGATGAGATTAATGATCATCATGGGTGATGTGGATCACAACCTTTGCTATAAGGTTGAATATGGTTTCTATACACAGATGAACTGGATACAAGAAGGAACTCACCACAGAGTTCAAATGATGTTGAGGCTTATATTAGTAGACCCATCTGACGAGATGGCTGCAGAAATGAAAATGCAAGATCTCATATTGATGCATTACTTCCTAGGTCTAGAAGTATGGCAAGGATAAGAAGGAAGCTTTCTCAACCAGGGAAAGTATGCCGAGAAATATTAAAAGGACTTGAGGTGTTGGAATGGTCACTCTTATGGATTCCAACTTGAAGTTGTTAGGGGATGACTCATCAGAGCTAGTGGATATAACTCTGTACAGTCAAATTATTGGGTCATTGATGTATCTAACATATACTAGGTTAGATATATGCTTTGCTGTGAACACCTTGAGTCAATATCTAGTGGAAACTATATGTGTTCACCTGATAGTTGCAAAGCATGTGATGAGGAACCTAAAGGATACGATAGAATTTGATCTATGCTATCTTGGAGATCATGACATCAGATGTTGATTGGGAAGAAAGTGTATCAAACAGGAAGAACACATCGAGAGGATGTTATTGTCTGGGATCAGCCATGATCTCGTGTTTTAGCTGGAAGCAGTCTAGTGTGGCTCTCAGCACAAGCGGAATATATGGCTGCTTGCTCTGCTAGTTGTGAAGAATTTTGGCTTCATTATTGTTTGACTTAGATATAGAACCAACTGTGATCCTATGTGACAAATAGAGTTGTATCAAGATGACAAAGAATCCAGTGTTCCATGATAAGTCAAAGAACATAGGGATCTAACAAGATATGATGCAGAAAGGAACTATAAAGTTTGAATTTGTAACAGGTTACCAACATACTAACCAAACCTCTACCTCAAGAAAAGTTTAAGTGTTTCCGAGACAAGCTTGGAAGGACCCTCCTCGAAAGGGGGAGTGATGTGGTCACTGATGATGAGATTGCCTCATCGACAGCAAGGTCGATGATGTGGATACTTGTTTACTACACTTGGATACTTAGATCATTTAGACTTAGGACTCTTATACTTAGAATATTTTGTTTACTTGTTTTTACTTTGATGATTGATGTATCGATGAGGATACATGTTTTGTCGATGTATCGATGAGGATACATGTTTTGTTGATGTATCGATGAGGATACATGTTTTTTCAATGTATCGATGAGGATACATGTTTTGTCGATGTATCGATAAGGATACATGTTTTGTATCGATGAGGATACATGTTTTGATGATATCTGTATTGATAGGGATACAGATGGGGATTGTATCATCCCCAGACCTTGGTCCTTGAACTGATTCGTAGACATACGGTCTCCGAAAATGAAGTCCTTAGTGGACATATGGGGATTGTATCATCCCCGGACCTTGGTCCCTAAATTGATCCGTAGATGTATGGTCTTCGAGAATAAAGTCCTTAGTGGACAGATGGGGATTGTATCATCCCCGGACCTTGGTCCCTGAATTGATCCGTAGATGTATGGTCTTCGAGAATGAAGTGATGGGGATTGTATCATCCCCAGACTTTGGTCCCTGAATTGATCTGTAGACGTATGGTCTCCGAGAAGTGGGGATTGTATCATCCTTGGACTTCGGTCCCTGAATTGATCCGTAGACATATGGTCTCGGAGAAGTGGGGATTGTATCATCCCTGGACTTCGGTCCCTGAATTGATCTGTAGACGTATGGTCTCCGAGAAGTGGGGATTGTATCATCCCCAGACTTCGGTCCCTGAATTGATCCGTAGACGTATGGTCTCCGAGAAGTGGGGATTGTATCATCCCTGGACTTCGGTCCCTGAATTGATCCATAGACGTATGGTCTTTGAGAAGTGGGGATTGTATCATCCCCGGACTTCGGTCCCTGAATTGATCCATAGACATATGGTCTCCAAGAAGTGGGGATTGTATCATCCACGGACTTCGGTCCCTGAATTGATCCGTAGACGTATGGTCTCCGAGAAGTGGGGATTGTATCATCCCCGGACTTCGGTCCCTGAATTGATCCGTAGACGTATGGTCTCCGAGAAGTGGGGATTGTATCATCCCCAAACTTCGGTCCTTGAATTGATCCATAGATAGGTGTCTCTGAGAAATGGGGATTGTATCATCCCCAGACTTTGGTCCCTGAATTGATCCGTAGACATATGTCTCCGAGAAAGTGATTCTTTGATGATGTGGTTACTTGTATCGATAGGATACTTGTATTGATGATGTGGTTACTTGTATCAGTAGGATACTTGTATTTATGATGTGGTTACTTGTATCGGTAGGATACTTGTATTGATGATGTGGTTACTTGTATCGGTAGGATACTTGTATTGATGATGTGGTTACTTGTATTGGTAGGATACCTGTATTGATGATGTGGTTACTTGTATCGGTAGGATACCTGTATTGATGATGTGGTTACTTGTATCGGTAGGATACTTGTATTGATGATGTGGTTACTTGTATCGGTAGGATACTTGTATTGATGATGTGGTTACTTGTATCGGTATGGATACTTGTATTGATGATGTGGTTACTTGTATCGGTATGGATACTTGTATTAATGATGTGGTTACTTGTATCGGTATGGATACTTGTATTGATAATATGGATACTTATATTGAAGATGTGGATACTTGTATTAGTATGGATACTTGTATTATGACGATGCTGATGATCATGAGATGATGATGCTGATGATCGTGAGATGATGATGCTGATGATCGTGAGATAACGATGCTGATGATCATGAGATGACAATGCTAATGATCGTGGGATGATGATACTGATGATCGTGCGATGACGATGCTAATGATCGTGAGATGACGATGCTGATGATCATGCAATGGCGATGTTGATGATCGTGAGATGACGATGCTGATGATCATGGGATGACGATGCTGATGATCGTGCGATGACGATGCTGATGATCATGAGATGACGATGCTGATGATCGTGTGATGACGATGTTAAATTGGAGAAAGGTTCCAATGATTTATAGATGTATCATGTATGATGTTGATGAATCCTTGCTCATGTAGATGATGTTATAATATCCTTCTCGTTAAGGGGGAGTGTTGATATATTGTAACTTCAAAGAATATTATATTTGTACTTTATTATTCTGGAGATGATTTATTCCTCCGTGAAGATCTTATTGTATATCCAGAGATGTTTATTCCTCCGTCGGAATGTGGTAACTTGGGTTATTAGACTTCCCTAGTGGGGGTCGGCCCTGTATGTGTTATGTGGGTCAAAGGGTTATTAGACCACCCTAGAGGGGTCGACCCAGTCAGTTGTAGTGGGGTATTTAACCCATTGGTTAAATACGAGCCTACATGATTTGTGTAAAAGACAAGTCAGAGGAGTGTATAAATAGAGGAGGTGTATTCCTCATTTTACATACACACACACTCACTTGAGAGTGGTGCACTTGTGGAGGAGAGGTCTGCTATGGAGAAGGAGGAGCTTATGCTCAGGGTTACATCTTTGTATATTGCTGGTCATATATATTGAGGAAGCTTTGCTGGGTTTTCTACCCCATGAGGGTTTCCCAGGATAAATTTGTGTCTCTTGTGTTTATGTTGTGCTTGTTGTTTCTTCAGTGATCCTGTATATGCTATTATTGTGAAATGGAATGAAATGCTGCTATTTTCTGTCTTAGCATATTAAATCTTAACAGTTGCAGGGTGATGATCGAGGAAAGTCCCCAGCTCTGTATCAGGTGACACCAGGATCGAGGCATCAGGTATACCCAATTGTAATTTTAGAAATCTAACATGAGCAATATGTTTTTTTATAAATTTATTTCCTTAGTCTATTGCTTTCTTTTCAGTAATGTTTTATATATTTTTGTTGCAGGCTATTGATTTGATGTTTGATCTAGCATCAAAGCAATCAATATATATTGATGTGGATGAGCTCATGCGCAATGCTGCCATCAAATCTTCGCTAGACCCAATTAAGATAATAGATAAGACCTTAAAAAAATTCATGAGGATATCCTTCATCTGTTATTCATTCAGCCACAAAAAATGAGATTATAGCAAAGGTTGATGTTTTGGTAAAGAGATCGCAGGCCTTGAAAGTAAGTTCTAGGATCTTGAATTAGAAGATAAATTCATTTAGGATTTTATAATTTTTACTTGTATATGATCATGAACTAAAATATGGTTTGTATTTTACAGGATTTGTTGCGCCCACACACTAGTGCTGAAGGCAATGTTTGTACTATTGATGCTCGTGGAGAGTCGTCACATGAGCAAATGAATCCACTTGCATCTCATGTGCCATTTTTTTCATCTGAACAATCAAAAACACATTCTACTACACCCCCAAGGCCAGATGTGAGTGCACCTGCTAGTGGCCGACGCATGCCAGATCGTACAGAAGAAGGGGTCGATGCATTGACTAGTATTGATATTGCTCAAGAAGCATTTCCTGGATCTTCCCATGTCACTAGCATGGGTACACTACAGACCACATTTTTGGTGGACGAAGAGATAGTTAGATAAAATCCCAGGTATTTATACATTGTTTAAGTTATTGTTTATAATTTGATTGTAATATACTCATAAAACATTGTTTTTCAACTAATGATGACATGATCGTCTTGGAGGAAATGATGTTTTTTATAAACATCTAAATGATTTTTCATTGGATATTTTTGGGCCCACCATCCACACAAGGTTGTATAAACAAAGTAAAAATTTAAAATATGAGCTCACTAATCGCTTGGTTGGCATGTTCAACAGCGAGACCTTTAATCGAGCAGAGGTCCTAAATAAGGATGGCCAACATATGAAGATTGTGAGGGACCAATATGGGGTCATCTATAAAGGAACCCTAGGTATGAGTGCCCTCCAATGATTCTAGGAAGAGAGTGGAAATCCCTAGTGGAAGATGGAAAGGAGAGGACTTTGGGAAAAGGAGGAAACCTACCACCAGGTATAGGAAGGTATGCAATACTTTCCACAATGTAATTATAAACCTTATTATTATTATTTTTTAGATCAAATTTGAAACATCTAATGTATTTCAACATTTTCATAGGTTGTCAGACACATCAAAGTCCACAAAGGAAATACAAGAAAAATTGGATAGCACAAGCTTGGGCCTGGTGGTTATTCGAATTTGGTGGCACGAATTGTAAGTATCAAAAAACCAATATTGCATCCAAATAATAAATTGCAAATTAATTTTGTTTTATTGCACTATAAAAGGTAAATTCATGACGTTATGCAAATATGTAGGCCGATCGATTCAAGGAAGTGCCCACAGAGGAATACTTGAAGCTTGGATTCCAACATGACTTTAGAGCTGTTGTTGAACACTGAAAAAGCTTGTCTGGGAAAACACAATATTTCGTTGATCCATCTTGCGCACAGGTATATAAAATAAATGAATTTTAATTAAGATTGATTACTTGTGCAATCTATTCGTTATAAATATTTTCCTTAAAATATTGACTCTGTTTTGAGTAGGAAATCAATGATCCACTTAATGTCGAGGATGGAGAACAACCCATCGAAGATCATGCTTCGAATCCTATTAATGAATGTATTCATATGCTACAATTTAAAATATTGCATTGCAAATGGTGAATATTAATTGTACTTTTTCATGTTTCAACTACAGAGCATGTAGAGGGTCATACTATATAAGATGAGCCTAGATAGGAATATGAAGTACATGATGTGGCCACATCACATAAAAAACACCTTTGTAATGTTTTCTTTTAATGAAATACTTGTCATTATAATAACAAAAGATATCAATGTAACATTTTTACATTATTGTAGCAAATCTAGACCCCTTGCAACATCATAAACGCCATGAGTACTCTACTAGGAAGACAATACGACAAGTTGTATATGCCACAAGAACTGAACAACAAGTTGCAAAATATGAGTTGCTTGTTGATTTTGTCAAAAGAAAAAAACCTAGAAAGAAGTGACTGAATAAACACTATGTATACTTATTTTTTATAATATAATGTCATGCATTATGTTAAATTTTCATAATTTACTTCAATTTGATCTAGGATCTTAACTGAGAGAACAACATGTACAGCAAATCTACAGCATATCAATCATGGACACAATAATGCAAGCACACAAGAGACACAGAGTTTACTTGGGGAAAACCATAAATGTGAAAAACCCCAATAACTTCCTCAGAGATAGATAGAGCAATGATACAACCAGAATACAAGAGATAGTCTTCTCCTAGCAGCAGAGCCTCCTCCTCCACAAGTGCGCCACGCTCCCAAGTGTGAGTGAGAGAATAGAATGTGTAAAATGAGAGAGACACACTCTCTATTTATACACTAACTTGACTTGACCTTTACTCAACTAGGTCGACCTCAACTTAGCCACTTAACATAATGCTGACTGGGACAACCCCCACTAGGGTGGTCTAATAACCCTTTGACCCACATGGCCAACCCCCAATAGGGTGGTCTAATAACCCTTTGACCCATATGACTTATACAGGGCCGACCCCAACAAGGTGGTCTAATAACCCATCAAGTATAAGTTACGACACTTAAAATATAAATGACGACACTTCCGTATAGAGGAATAATAACATCTCTACAGGAATACAATATACATATATGTGAAATAAATTCTGAAGTTACATATACATCAACACTCCCTCTTAACTAGGAAGGTATTTCTCGACACAGATCTGCTAGCACAAGTCTTCTTCTCTGGATCATCATCAACGAATCATCATCCTTGAATAATCGTCATCGTCACTGCTGTTGCTATCTCAATCAATCTCTGAATCTACTCGTCATAGGAAGTTCTACAGAGCCAGTCCTTTTTCATACTGGATGTAGGCCCACCACCTATAGGTTTATGTCATCACTGGCCATACTGTGGAAATCTCAGGACTTATTACGTTCGTCACAAAACCTTAAAAGAGTCTCTTGACTAGCAAGAACCCTAAAGAGCATCTGAGGCCTTTTTCATCATGTCCATATCTCCAGAACTTATTACATGTGACCCCACCACAAAACCTTGAAAGAGAATCCTAGGAATGATTACGAGAACAAGGCTCAACCTATCGGATCTCCTAGGGCACAAATTACATGTGGTCACCACAAAACCTCGAAAGAGCATCCCAGGACTGATTACCAGCACAAGGCTCAACCTATCAAATCTCCCAGGGCACAAATTACATGTGGTCATGGAAAAACCTCGAAAGAGCATCCCAGGACTGATTACGAGCACACGACTCAACTTATCGGATCTCCCAGGGCACAAATTACATGCAATAGGACAAAACCTCGAAAGAGCATCTGCCAGATATCCCAGGGCACAAATTACATGCCATAGGAAAAACCTTGAAAGACTATCTGCAGATCTCCCAGGGCACAAATTATATGTCCTCCCAAGCAAAACCTCGAAAGAGCATTTTCCAGATATCCTAGGGTACAAATTACATGCCATAGGCAAAACCTCGAAAGACTATCTGCAAATATCCCAGGGCACAAATTACATGCTTATCTGCACAACATGTTCCACGGCCACAGAGTATCAAACTAATACTCACCATACATCATCCTGATGTACACATGATCATCCTGATCATCATCACTGCAACATCCTACTGCATGTCATCTGGAGCAACATCCTGAAGCTCATCATCCATGATCATCCTGATCATATAATGCATCTACCTGATGCATACCAAGTATCTACCTGATACATATTGTCATACATGATCCACCTGATCATACAATGCATCCACCTAATACAAATACAAATACATGATCCACCTGATCATCCCTGATACATATCAACATACATGATCTACCTGATCATACAATGTATCCACTTGATACATATATAGATACATGGTCCAAGCATTCAACATGATGCATATAGAAAATACATACACATGATCCAACCGATCATATCCAGCATCCAACATGATGCATACATACATATAAATGATCCAACTAATCATATCTAGCATCCAACATGATGTGTACATATAAATATAAATGATCCAACTGATCATATCCAGCATCCAACATGATGCATACATACATATACATATAAATGATCCAATTGATCATATCCAACATCCAACATGATGCATATACAGAGCAGTAACTAGAGAATCGTCCTGATGCTCATCATCCAACGCTTACATCCACAGCCATGTGAAGGATCCTCCTTCCAACATGCTTGGAATGGCTTCTGCAAATGTGTCCATCAATTTTTCTTCAAAGTGTCATCAATCTGAAGAACACCAAGCCTCTCCCTAAAGTACTTGAACTTCACCCTGGCTAGTGGCTTCGTCAGTACATCTGCAATCTGCTCGTCCGTCGCAATATACAGGAGCTTCACGGCTCCTCTTTGCACCATATCCCTGATATAGTGATATTTGATCTCTATGTGTTTTGACCTGTCACAAAATACTAGGTTCTCGGATAGCTTCACACAACTCTGGTTATCACAAGAGATACCAGTAGCATCCAACGAGAGATTAAATAACTCAGACAGTAGCTTCCGAAGCCATACTACCTCACAATTAGCTTAACAGGCTGCAACATACTCTGCCTTAACTGTACTCAGTGCTACACAGGACTGCTTCCTGCTGAACCAAGAGATCACACCTAATCCCATACTGAAGCAACATCCAAATGTGCTCTTCCTATCTGTAGCACTGCCATCCCAATCTGAATCAACATAACCCTGCAGGTTAAACTTTTGATTCGCTTCATACTTGAGCCCATAATCCACTGTACCCTTCAGGTACCTCAGAACATGCTTTACAGCAACCAGGTGAACGCTCCTCAAATATGTCAGGAACTGACTCAATGTGTTCACATCAAAGCAAATATCTGGTCTCGTGTTCGTCAGGTGCATCAAGGACCCAATCATCTGATGATACATAGTGATATCAACCGACTCAGATGAAGCATCACACAGAAGTTTCAGGTTCGATGCCATAGGTGTGGCCATAGCCTTGCAGTCCATCATCCCGAACCTCTTCAGGATCTCTACTGCATACTTCCCTTGTCCAAGGAAGATTCCATCTACACTTTTCCACACCTCCATTCCAAAAAAAAATAGTGCATCATCCCCAAGTTCTTCAACTCGGACTGGGCAACAAGCTTTCGCTGCATGTCGGCAATCAATCTATCCTCACCTGTTACAAACAAGTCATCCACATACACTTCTTCTTCAACTACACCATTCAAGAAGGCTGTCTTGAAATCCATATGGTGTATCTTTGTTAGAACATTAATCCATACTTAGTACCATAGTCCATAACCTTAGTCAAATTTTTATTGCTCATGTGCTTAATTACACCATAGTTTGGACTAGGTGACTTTAGTTGGTCAAATACCCACATTTGAGAGTGTTCACACCCACTTCCAAGAAAACCAGTTCACCCAACCTCCTGTTTTGTCTACAAGTGCACCCTCATTAAATGTTGGAGTGCCCTCTCTCCTTGATTTGGGGAATTTCAGTTGACTAGGGGCGCTAGGGTGGATTTTTCCCAATTTTGGCTAGATTTGGAGCATTTATTGCTCCCTTGGTCCTCCCAAACTCCTCTAATTGCTCACCCATGCCTGCCTTGGCCTCATTTATGACCCAGCATGCTTCAGTCACCTTCACACCTGAATTCATGACTGTTTGGGATGATTGGGATTGAGTTGGACCCACCTAGGGGGGATTGAGGCCAATTTGGCAATTTTGACTTGTACACTCATATTGAGCTATCTAATGCTCTCGAATTTCTAATGGATGTAATAAAAACCTGTTATTAACATTTTCACATGTTAGACAGTCAGTTAATGAAAAGATTAAGCTCACATTGTGTGTAAAATTGTCTCCTTTTTCAAGTTTTTCCACTGGTTTTGCAAATAATTCGATTTTGTGAGATTCTCCATAGCTCCTAGATCTTGCTGTGATCAAAATAATCACATGGTATCAGATCCATTATGGATTTAGTGAGTTGTAGGTCAATATTGAGCATTGAACTGCATTCTAGAGAGGATTTCCAGATAAAAATTGAGTGCTTTTTGCAGGTGTTTCAGTAGTTTCCTCACCATTAACGCAGCAGTAATGGAAGCAAACCAAATGTTGCTCACACCCTTCAATTTCTTCGATTGGAAGGCTGAAATGGTTATCAAGCTGAGATCTAAGGGTCTCTATAGAGTAACCATGGGCACAGAAGTGGAGCCAAACTCTGTTGTGGAGAAAGCAAAGTACTACAATCGACTTGATTAAGCTTATGGATTGCTATGCCTGAGCATTTCGAGGGAACTCTTGTTTCATACAGACAGTTTGACAACCGCCAACAAAGTATGGGTGAAGCTAGAATCACTCTTTGGGAAAACGTATGAACTGAGAGGCCACCAGCTTGAAAACGAGCTCATTAGCTTGAGCCCAGCGCATTTTGAAACCATCCAGGAGTTCTTCACGAAGTTCAAGTCACTAGTGCTTCAACTGCAACAATGTGGAATTGTTAAGAAGGAGGAACAACTGATTTTGTTCATCCTTTCGAAGCTAGGCCCAGAATTTTCTGTATTTGTTAGCACATTTCACTCAGCCAAGATGACCCTTCGAAATTGACAAATGCCATCACTAGCTACCTTCATGGAGTGTCTCACTCAGGAGTAGGACAAACTAGTTCAGATGGGAACCATAAAATCAAAGGACCAAGCACTGGCAATGGGTGTTTCAAATTCCAACAAAGGCAAGCAGAAAGCCAAGAATTCGAAGCAGCCAGAGAAGAGGAAGTTTGACAAGACCAAGTCTGCAGATGGAGGTTTGAATCTGTTAAAGGAGAAGGACAAGAAGGGAAAGGAAAATACCAAATGCACCTATTGTCATAAGGGATGGCATCCAGAGAGCTCATGCATGAAGAAAACCATTGATTCAATGGCGCAGCTGTTGGAGAA
Source organism: Larix kaempferi (assembly GCA_027924585.1). NCBI lineage: Eukaryota > Viridiplantae > Streptophyta > Pinopsida > Pinales > Pinaceae > Larix > Larix kaempferi. The sequence continues at coordinate 10,376,321 of BSBM01000264.1, forward strand.
GAACAACATCCCAGTCCCTGAGGGTGCAAGGAAGAAAGAGAGCACCTCAAATCCTGACAATAAGGAGAAGTGTCTTGCTTTGGTAGCAGGTATTTCAAATCCCTCATCCTTTATCATTGATTCAGGAGCTTCCAGACATATGGTTTCATCCAGAGAGCTCTTCTCTTCTATGCATTCAAATGGTGGCCCAACAGTTCGAATGGGAGATGATTCAGAAATCCAGACCAAGGGAATTGGTAGGATTGACATGGAGCATGGCTATTTCAGTGATGTGCTCTATGTACCTTCATTGGCTGCAAATTTGGTATCAGTTTATCAAATGACCCATACAGGAGAAGCCAAGAGAGTAACATTTACTCCAGATTTGGTAGAAATCTCAGAAATTTCTTCAAATCAAGTTATGGCAGTAGGGTATGCTGATCATGAAGAGAGAATGTACAAATTCTCCAATTTCATTCCAAATTCTAGTGACCATGCTCTTGCCTCTCATGCCAACGAGACCTCCAAGTTGTGGCATGAAATATTTGGCCACATGAACTACAAATATCTCCAGACATTGCACAAGGACGAGATGGTGGAAGGGATTTCAGAAATCAAATCTTCAAATGGTGCATGCATTGGTTGTGTAGTTGGAAAGCATCCTGAGCACAGCTATGAGAAGGGAATGGCAAGGAGAGCCACTCAACCACTTGGATTGGTACATTCAGACCTCATTGGTCCTCTTCCCACTCCATCATATGGTGGATCAAGGTATGTACTCACATTCATAGATGACTACTCTCGATTCAGCTAGGTTTACTTCCTTAAATTGAAATAACAAGTGTTTGAGAAATTGAAGATTTGGAAGGCCTTAGTGGAGAATCATAGTGGTCATAAGATAAAGATCCTTAGGACTGATAATGGAAAGGAGTATGTGAATAATAACATTCAGCATCTTTGTGAGGAATGTGGCATCCAAATGCAACATTCAATTCCCTACACACCTCAACAAAATGGTGTGGCAGAGAGGAAAAATAGATCTCTCAAAGAGTTGGCCACTTGCATGATTGAAGATAGGGATCTATGCCCTAAGCTTTCGGCTGAAGCCATCAATTGTGCTGCTCATATTCAGAATAGAGCCTTTCACAAATCAGTCAAAGGAAAAACCCCCTATGAGGCATGGTTTGGCCAAAAACCAAATGTGTCAAATTTCAGAATTTTTGGGTCTAGAGCATGGGCTCGAATTCCATTAGAAAAGAGGAAGGCTTTGGAGCCACAGAGTAGAGAATGTATCATGGTTGGATATGGTGAATACACAAAGGGATACAAGCTCTTTGACACATCCACACTCAAAACTTTCATTGAGAGAAGTGTGCAATTCGAAGAAGAACCAATTCCAGATTTTGAGCTTGCACCGGGGGAAAGCTCTTCTCCTCCACACCTTAATGAAATTAGTGATGATTCCACCTCTGATTTTTCTAATATTGCTGAAGATGACATGGCTGAAGATGACATTTCTGTACATGAGTCACCATCAAGGCCCAAGTGGGCTGAAAAAATCATACAAGCTGCAGGAGAATTGGCAGGCAATCCCCAAGAGCCTAGGAAGACTAGATCTCAAATAATCAATGCTTCCTTTACAAATGAAAGTGAACTTGCTGATCACTGTTATATGATGATTGGATTTGATCCAACATCATATCAGTAATCTCATCATGATCCAAGGTGGAGAACAACAATGCAAGAAGAATTCCAATCTCTCCAAGAGAACAAAACATGGGATTTGGTGCCTCTTCCTCCCAAGAGGAAACTTGTGCAATGTAAGTGGATTTTTCGAACCAAACCTGTTGCTGATGGTTCTGATATGAAGTATAAGGCTAGGTTAGTGGCTAAGGGATACTCATAGATCCATGGTGTGGATTATACAAAGACCTTTGCACCGGTTGCAAAGATGGATTCAATTAGACTAGCTCTAGCCATGGCAGCTAGTAAGGGTTGGGAAGTTCACCATATGGATGTCAAAAGTGCATTATTACATGGTGAGATATAGGAAGAGATCTATATGCAGAAACATGAAGGATTCCAAGAGGATCCCACACTTGTTTGCAGGTTGAAGAAGTCACTCTATGGACTCAAGCAAGCCCCCAGGGCTTGGTATGCCAAAATGGATGCTTTTTTGCTCTCAATTGGTTTCTGTCGATGCAAGTCTGATCCAAATGTTTATTTGCAGCAATTTGATGATAATTTGCAGGTCATTGTACTGTATGTTGATGATCTTTTAATTACAGGGAGCTGCAACAAACAAATTGGCTCAATTAAAGCTTCTTTGCACAGTGAATTTGCCATGAGCGACCTAGGATTGCTAAGGCAATTTTTGGGTTTGGAAATTGAGAAATATGAGAGAGGCATATTGTTGAGTCAACCTAAGTATGCTTCAAACCTATTATTGAAGTTTAAAATGGCTAAATGTAAGGCAGCCAAGTGCCCATTCCTTTCAGGCATAAAACTAGGTGAATTTGAAGACTCTCCATTGGTGGATTGCACACTCTACAGGCAGCTAGTTGGAAGCTTGTTGTACCTTACACATACAAGACCTGATTTGTCTTATGTTGTAAGTGCTGTAGAAAGATATATGCAGCAGCCACATGAGATCCATTGGAAGGCATCCAAAAGGATCCTTCAATATGTCCAAGGAACAAAGAGTTTTGGGGTACACTATGGAGCTGGTTCTTCACTACAACTAGCTGGATTTTCTGATTCCGATTGGGCTGGAGATCCCAGCGATAGAAAGTCCACTTCAGGTTTTGTGTTTATGTTTGTTGATGGTCCCATTTTCTGGTCAAGTAAGAAACAACATACCATTTCACTTTCATCAGCAGAGGCCGAGTACAGGGCAGCAGTGAACGCAGCCACACAGTGTGTTTGGTTGCAAGGCATTCTTCGGGAGTTTGGTGTTGCTATTGATTCTCCAACCAAGATTTGGGTGGATAATAAAAGTGCCATCAAGATATCTACTGATCCAGTACAGAGGAAAAGAAAAAATCACATTGAAATCCATATGCACTACATTCGGGGCTTGGTGCATGACAGGGTGATTTCATTGCAGTATTGCCCATCCACCGAGCAAACTGTAGATATTTTCACCAAGTGATTTACTGAGAAAACCTTCACTCACTTGAGAGCTTTGCTTGGAGTGAGTGATGGATGGTGATTGCTGCAATTTAATTGCAGTTTCATCCCCATGTCCATTTTAGAGGGAAGTTTTTATCCCATGTGGTTTTACTTCTTGTCCTCGGTTTATATGGACAAATAAAAATTTTTGTTTGTAATGAGGTGACTTGAGCCTTTGTTGCCAAGGCCTCCCACTTATCTTTCATGAGTTGTACTAAGTTTTGGTTAAGGGGGGGTGTTAGAATAGTAATCCATACTTAGTACCATAGTCCATAACCTTAGTCAAATTTTTATTGCTCATGTGCTTAATTACACCATAGTTTGGACTAGGTGACTTTAGTTGGTCAAATACCCACATTTGAGAGTGTTCACACCCACTTCCAAGCAAACCAGTTCACCCAACCTCCTATTTTGTCCACAAGTGCACCCTCATTAAATGCTGGAGCACCCTCTCTCCTTGACTTGGGGAATTTCAATTGACTAGGGGCGCTAGGGTGGATTTTGCCCAATTTTTGCTAGATTTGGAGCATTTATTGCTCCCTTCGTCCTCCCAAACTCCTCTACTTGCTCACCCACGCCTGCCTTGGACTCATTTATGACCCAGCATGCTTCAGCCACCTTCACACCTGAATTCGTGACTATTTGGGATGATTGGGATTGAGTTGGACCCACCTAGGGGGGATTTAGGCCAATTTGGCAATTTTGACTTGTACACTCATCTTGAGCTATCTAATGCTCTCGAATTTCTCATGGATGTAATAAAAACCTATTATTAACATACTCACATGTTAGACAGTCAGTTAATGAAAATATTAAGCTCACATTGTGTGTAAAATTATCTCCTTTTTCAAGTTTTTCCACTGGTTTTGCAAATAATCCGATTTTGTGAGGTTCTCCATAGATCCTATATCTTGCTGTGATCAAAATAATCACAATATTTCACTTCATCACTGCAGCTAGAGCAAGTAGTGATCTAATGGAAGTGTATCTGGCTATAGGAGCAAAAGTCTCTATGCTACCACCTGCAGCATGCTTGATCTGTAGATCCTCTTGGAAGTCACTACAGACTCCCCTTTAGGTCTTGGGACTGTTAAGATTTAATATTGTAAGACAGAAAATAGCAGCATTGCATTCCATTTCACAATAATAGCATATGCAGGATCACTGAAGAAACAACAAGCACAGCATAAACACAAGAGACACAAATTTATCCTGGGAAACCCTCATGGGGTAGAAAACCCAGCAAAGATTCCTCAATATAGATGACCAGCAATATACAAAGATGTAACCCTAAGCATAAGCTCCTCCTTCTCCATAGCAGACCTCTCCTCCACAAGTGCGCCACTCTCAAGTGAGTGAGTGTGTGTTAAATGAGGAATACACCTCCTCTATTTATACACTACTCCAACTTGTCTTTTACACAAATCATGTAGGCTCGTATTTAACCATTAGGTTAAATACCCCATTACAACTGACTGGGACGACCCCACTAGGGTGGTCTAACAACCCTTTGACCCACATAACACATACAGGGCCGACCCCCACTAGGGAAGTCTAATAACCCAAGTTACCACATTCCGACAGAGGAATAAACATCTCCGGATATACAATAAGATCTTCAAGGAGGAATGAAACATCTCCAGAATAATAAAGTACAAATATAATATTCTTTGAAGTTACAATATCTCAACACTCCCCCTTAACGAGAAGGATATTATAACAGCATCTTCACGAGCAAGGAGTCATCAACATCATACATGATACATCTATAAATCATTGGAAGCTTTCTCAACATCATCAGTAACTCAAGCAGTTACTGGAACATCTTCAATACAGGAACATCAACATCTTCAGTACTGAGTCTTTATCTTCTGCAGCACTCGAACAGCTACAACAACATCAACATCTGGATCCTCACGATCATCAACATCATCATCACACGATCATCAGCATCGAGATCATCTCAATCTACAGCATCTGGATCATCACGATCTACAGCATCTGGATCATCATGATATACAACATTTGGATCATCTCGATCTACAACATCTGGATCATCACGATCTACAGTATCTGGAACATCTCGATCTACAGCATCTGGATCATCATGATCTACAGCATCTAGATCATCTCGATCTACAGCATCTGGATCATCTCGATCTACAGCATCTGGATCATCTTGATCTACAGCATCTAGATCCTCTCGATCTACAGCATCTGGATCATCATGATCTACAACATCTGGATCATCTCGATCTACAACATCTGGATCATCTCGATCTACAGCATCTGGATCATCTCGATCTACAGCATCTGGATCATCTCGATCTACAGTATCTGGAACATCTCGATCTACAGCATCTAGATCATCTGTATTAGTATCCACACTAATACAAGTATACACATCATCAATACAAGTATCCTCATCAATACAAGTATACATAAAAGTATCCTCATCAATACATATCATCAATACAAGTATCAATACATCAATACAAGTATCAATACATCAATACAAGTATCCTCATCAGTGATAATAGCAGCATACCCTACAACACACATGACCATATTATAGGATGATCAATCCCGCTCTCTTTAGGACATAGGTCCATGGATGATAAAATCCAGATCAAGTTCCAGGATGATCAATCCTTATCACTTTAAGACAAGTCTCATGTCTAGGGACGATGCAATCCCATCACGTACATTTTGAACCCAGTTCATGGACGATGCAGTCCTCACACGTACCTTTAAGACAAGTCTCATGTCTAGGGATGATGCAATCCCAACACGTACATTTTGAACCCAGTTCATGGACGATGCAGTCCTCACACGTACCTTTAAGACAAGTCTCATGTCTAGGGATGATGCAATCCCATCACGTACATTTTGAACCCAGTTCATGGACGATGCAGTCCTCACATGTACCTTTAAGACAAGTCTCATGTCTAGGGATGATGCAATCCCATCACATACAGTCTGAACCCAGTTCATGGACGATGCAGTCCTCACACGTACCTTTAAGACAAGTCTCATGTCTAGGGATGATGCAATCCCATCATGTACATTTTGAACCTAGTTAAGGGATGATGCAGTCCTATCTTCAATTTTTGGAGACATCAGTCTACGGCTCAATTCTGGGACCGAGGTTTGGGGAAGATGCAATCCCCTACCAGTTCATTCAAGACTTCATTCTCGGAGACATCATGTCTATGGCTCTCTTTAGGACTGAAGTCCAGGGATGATCCAATCCTCACATGTCCACCAAGGACTTCATTCTTGAAGACATATGCCTACGGCTCTCTTTAGAACATATGTTCAAGGATGATGAAATCCTTCTTCGTTCTCGGAGACATCTGTCTACGGCTCACTTTAGAACGTGTGTTCAAGGATGATGCAATCCTCTTCTTTCTCAGAGACATCTGTCTACGACTCACTTTAGGACTGAAATCCAAGGATGATTCAATCCTCACATGTCCACGAAGGACTTCATTCTCGAAGACATATGTCTACGGCTCCTTTTAGGACTGAAATCCAAGGATGATTCAATCCTCACATGTCCACGAAGGACTTCATTCTCGAAGACATATGTCTACGGCTTCTTTTAGGACTGAAATCCAAGGATGATTCAATCCTCACATGTCCACGAAGGACTTCATTCTCGAAGACATATGTCTACGGCTCTCTTTAGAACATGTGTTCAAGGATGATGCAATCCCTTTGTCAACTTAGACCCTGTCTAAGGACCATCCACCAACCTCTCTGTCGGCATCACCAATATATTTATCCACATCATTGACGTCTCTTTCGATGCAGGAAATCTCATCATAAGTGATCACATCACTCCCCCTTTCGAGGAGGGTCCTTCTGAACTATATTAAGTTTGTCTTGGAAAAATTTACTTGAGGTAGAGGTTTGGTTAATACATTGGTAACTTGTTACAAATTCGGACTTTAATTCCTTTCTGCACCATATCTTGTATATAGAAATGTCAGATCTCTATGTGATTTGACTTATCATGGAACATTGGATTCTCTTCCATTTTGGTACAACTCTGTTTGTCACACAGGATCACAGTTGAGTGCATCTCTAATTCAAACAATTCTGAAACCATACTACTTCATAACTTAGCAGAGCAAGCAGCCATATATTCTGCTTGTGATAAGAGCCACACTAGATTGTTTCCTGCTAAACCACAAGATCATGGCTGATCCCAAACAATAACATCCTCTCAATGTGCTCTTCCTGTCTGATACACTTCCTACCCAATCAACATTTGTGTAACCATCTGAAGTCATGATCTCCAAGATAACATAGATCAAAGTCTATTGTATCCTTTAGGTACCACATCACATGATTTGCAACTTATCAGGTGAACACATCTAGTTTCCACTAGATACTGACTCAAGGTGTTCACAGCAAAGTATATATCTGACCTAGTATTCGTTAGATACATCAATGACCCAATAATTTTTCTATACAGAGTTATATCCACTAACTCTGATGAGTCATCTGCTAACAGCTTCAAGTTGGAATCCATGAGAGTGGCTATTCCAACACATCAATTCTTCTCAAGATTTCTCAGCATACTTTCCCTAGTTGAGAAAGATTCCTTACGAGCCTTGCCATACTTCTAGACCTAGGAAGTAATGCATCAATCTAAGATATTTCATTTTCATTTCTGCAGCCATCTTCTTCTTTCTTTTCATGATCTATTTCTCATTCCCTATCAGAAAGATATCATCTACATACAATAATAGTATGATCTATAACCTTAAGGTAAAGGTTAGGAACAACTTTACTTTCGGTAAAGCCTAAGCTTATCAAGAAACTGTCAATTCTCCCTTTGTGACTGAACAACATTCACACTTTGCATTGAATGATCTTCTGGATATCTATCTATGCCATCTCTCGTTAGATGGGTCTACTGATATGGGCCTCAATATCATTCAAACTCTGTGGTAAGTTCCTTCTTGAATCCATGTCATCTATGTCTAGAAACCATATTCAACCTTGTAGCAAAGGTTGAGATCCACATCACCCATGGTGATCATTAAACTCATCAATTGATTATCGATCCTGGGTACCCATACAGAACCTAATTCACACTTCTTCTTTAATTACATCATTAAGAGAATGGTCTTATCTAGTCACTTGGAGCAAACATCTCGTCATGATTCTCTTCCTTTTTTCTAAGAGAATCTTCTAGCCACGAACCTTCTATATTTTGTTTGATTTGTAAATCTTCTTGTTGAACATCCATCACTTGTTCGGTGTTCATCATTCTTCATGATATTTCCTACATATCAAAATTAAGTACATGATTAGTAATACTTCATAATCATGAAATCATGTTGACATGATAACCTATTATGCATACATATATCATTTACATAGTTATGCAACTATCTTGACCAATACTTTGGCACAACACTTTTCCATATCCTGTATGCATATAGTGGCTATCTAGATTCCTTCCATCTCTACCAGAACATACTATCGAGAGTGTGCACAGCTCTCAGCATGTCAGCAAAGAGGTTTCATTCTAGACAAGCAACAATGGAATGTTTGTCCAACTTACCAATCATATGCATATTAGTAGTATATTGTTCAATTCTCTATGAATGTTTACACTCAGCATGATATATTCTAGGAATACAAATATGCATACAACCTATTACAGGCAATATCATTTACTATTTCAAATAACAACTCAAATACTTATCTTTTATGTTTGTGTGGTTGCCTCCCGCTTGATCTTTTATATGTCTTTTGAACTTCTATTCATTCTGTACCACTGTGCATGCTCAAGTGTCATCCTCATGATCTCATACACAAACATACATTCATTAGTATATTCTCAATGTTATTATAGTTCTAAATAATCTTGAAAATGTATAGTCATGATTATAGATAATATTCAAGGTTTTAGGGAAGTCTTCTTTTACTCATGCATATTCTTGTTTGATCTAGTTAGTTAAATCATCAACCAAGATAAGAGACATAATATGCATAAACCCTTGATTACTAACTTTATGAATAAGCATAACCAATCATACCAAGTATACTTATATAAGGGATCCTAACACAAGGTAAGATTCTAACATGACATAGGAAACAATACCTGGATTAGTATACCTGCTTAGTTATGTATAACATACCTAATCAATATCTTCTTTGTTCTCTTCAATGATTTAGAGATCCTATGTTGGAACCTGCATATCTCATAGGTTAAGCATAATAGAACAAAGTCATACATACCTCGTAAGTAGAACTTCTATGTGATCAAAGATTATGGATGAGTCTTTGTCTTCATGTTATCATGGTCATGGAACTTGATTTGTCTTTCGTGATGTACCTGTATCTTGTTAGTAGACAACATCAACTTCATACAACACCAAAATGCATTAGTACAATCATATAGCCCTAATCAATGAATGTCTTCTATCATTCACATGCATTCATACTGTTACTAGGGTGATAAGACAATTCTAACATTAATCAAGATTGCACTAATAAATAATATGAAGACAGACATATTATGAACTTTATTAGGAATCAGATTTCAAGACATACCTGTATCTCCTTAAGACATACATGTCGAGACTTCTTGTAGTCCTCTTATGTAAGGCCTTAGCCTCAAATCCCCCTGAAACTTGATCTGGAGCTTGATTAGGGTTTTTTAGAGAAACCCTAAAAATTCAATCTTTGACTTTCACACTTCTGAATGGATGGAAGGATGTGTCTTCCTGAGCTGATCAAACTAGCATACTTCAATTTTGAAATCTCCAAAATTTGACCGCTCAAAATTTGCCTTTGAAACTTCTGGATCTTCTGGATAGGATCCCGAACTAGGGTTTGATGAAGCCCACCCTTCTTCCCAATCAAAAGGTTTTATCCAAGGCTCTAAACTCTTATTTTTCTGAGGAGCTTCCAGCCGTGGTTACAGACTTTAAAAATTCCAACTTTTGCTAAAGCCCCATCTTTCCGATCAAAATCCTGAACTGGGGTTTGATCAAGGCCAGTCTTCTACCCAACCAAAAAATTTGATCTTAGTCTCTAAATTTCAATTTTCCTGAGTAGCGTTCAGCCATGGATTCCGATTCCAAAAATTCTAACTTTCTCCGAAACCCTAAATTCTGGAAGCCATGAATGAAGGTGCTCCAAAAATAATTATGTTTTGACAGAAATATGTACCTGATTGTTTCTGCTGTAACTCCGAACTTTTCACTCCACAGGGTCTGAAATTTTTTTTTGTGGTATCCTGACCTGTCATATTTCCATCGCAATAGGTATTACCTCAATTGGATTTTCTTAGAGAGAGTTATGCCAAGTGTCGCAACGTGACCTGTTTATGGGATAAAATAGGAGAGCGAACTTGTACGGCATGCCACGTGTCACTGGTTCAACTTCGGCCTTTGAAAACATTTCCTGAGATAGTACAGTCTGTGTACTACCTATAAATTTTTACGAAATTTCATTTGGAGCTTCCTATCCCAAGTTATGACCTTTTTTCCAAGGTCACCTGATTTTGACTGAGATCTAGAAGAGGCAGAAACCCTAACTTGTACTGATCATAACTCACAAAGTACAACGAATCTGAGGGTTTCCTTTGGACACAAGGTACCTGGGGATGCTATCTACGACCTGTAAACTTGACAGATCTTGAACCTTTGCAAAAATGGATTTATAGTGAAATTTCCACGATGACTGGTGTTTGCTATGTAAAACCCAAACCTTCAAATTGTCACAAGTGAAGCAAGTGTCGTAAGTGTCATACATTGCCTTCCTTCAGGTTAGCTCTGATACCATGTTAAGATTTAATATTCTAAGATAGAAAATAGCAGCATTGCATTCCATTTCACAATAATAGCATATACATGATCACTGAAGAAACAACAAGCACAGCATAAACACAAGAGACACAAATTTATCCTAGGAAACCCTCATGGGGTAGAAAACCCAGCAAAGATTCCTCAATATAGATGACCAGAAATATACAAAGATGTATCCCGGAGCATAAGCTCCACCTTCTCCATAGAAGACCTCTCCTCCACAAGTGCGCCATTCTCAAGTGAGTGAGTGTGTGTTAAATGAGGAATACACCTCCTCTATTTATACACTACTCCGACTTGTCTTTTACACAAATAATGTAGGCTCGTATTTAACCATTGGGTTAAATACCCCACTACAACTGACTGGGCCGACCCCACTAGGGTGGTATAACAACCCTTTGACCCACATAACACATACAGGGACGACCCCCACTAGGGAAGTCTAATAACCCAAGTTACCACATTCCGACATAGGAATAAACATCTCCGGATATACAATAAGATCTTCACAGAGGAATGAAACATCTCCGGAATAATAAAGTACAAATATAATATTCTTTGAAGTTACAATATCTCAACAGGGACTGCATCCCAAACATCTTCATGATCAACTGGTACTCCTCGATCATGGCATTCTTCCCAGATCTTGGGAACTTCAATGTCTTCAATATTTTCAATAGATAACTTTGTTGCTGAACAAATGTTGTAGTCCTTCTTTTGTAGGTGATGGTATATGATCTTTCCTACACAACAAGTTAAATTGCATGATTAGAAAACATCTCATAGTTTTTAGAACAAATTCTTACACATAAAGAAATATGTCATACAGTCATGCAATTATCTTAGCCAATTCTTCAATACAACATTTATCCATATTCTGTAACTTTCTAGATGCCTTCCAATCTCTACCAGAACATTGTTAAGAGTGTGCACAACTCCTAACATGTCAGCAAAGAGGTTTCATTCTAGATAAGTAGCAATGGAATGTTGTACAGTTCCATATGCCACTTACCCATGTATATCAGTAGTATACTGTTCATCAATGCAACTATTCTAATAGGCATAATACACAACCTAATTCTAGGAACATAATCTTTTACATCATTGAATAACATTATGTAAGAAATGACAATTCAAATACTTATCTTTGTTTGGTTGTTGGGTGGACTCCCTCTGAATCTTTGCAACTCGATTCTGATGTGGACTGTGAGAAGTGGTCAACTCCCTCTGAATATCTCATCCTTACAGAAACTACTGAAGTGTGCTCCTTTGCTTTCTTGCAAGAACAAATGGAGTGTGCTCCCTCTTGATCTTTGCTTCCTGGATTACCTGTCCTTGAACTTACATCCATCCTTAATCACTATGCATGCTTATTAGTATCATCATTGTGTTATCCTTGAGGTCTCATACATAATCACACATTTATTAGTATAATCTTAATACTATCAAAACACAATAATCTTAAACATGTATATTCATGATCATTCACAGATAATAAACATTAGTATTCAAGGTTTCAGGGAAGTCTTCTTTTACTCATGCATATTCTTATTTGATCCTAGGACTCTTCAGATTAGTTAAATCATCAATGCATAAACCCATGATTACTCAAACCTATACCTTCATGATTCTTCTGGTTAGTCATATCATCAATTATGGTAAGAAACATAATATGCATACAGCCATGACTATTCAAACCTATGACTTCATGAATAATCATTATCAACAACACAACAGTATAAGATCCTAACACAAGGGGGGATTCTAGCTTGATATAGGAAAAACATACCTGGATTAGAATGCTAGCTAGTTATGTCTAACATACCCGCATAATGTCTTCTGGTTCTCTTCAGTGACTTGTGCTAATAACCTGCATGTCTCATAGGTTAACCATTGTAGGACCAAGTTATACATACCTCGAAAGTAGATCTTCTATGAGATCCATGACAATGGATGAATCTTTGTCTTCATGTCACCATGATCATATGTTCTTGAAGTAGAACATGATTTGTCTTTCTTGGTGTACCTTTTATGTTAGCGAACAACATAAAACTCATACAACATCACAATGCATTAGTACATTCATAAGTGTCAAAACCTTAATCAATGAATATCTTCTATTAAGGTGATACGACAAGTCTAGTAATTAGTCAAGATTGTACTGTAATGATATGAAGACAAACATATGATAAAATTAACCATGAAACATACCTGTAAGCCATACCTGTCAAGATTGCTTGTAATCTTCTTATGGAAGGCCTTAGCCTCATCTCCCTCTGAGACAGGAACTTCTTCACTTATGCGGGTGATCAATCCATCTTCTTCTAGGATTAACCCAATCCACTTGATTTGCAAGAACTGGACCTGGAGTTGGATTAGGGTTTGTCAAAGAAACCCCAAAAATTCAAACTTTGAATTTCAAACTTCTGAAAGGATAGAAATATGCGCCTTGATGATCTAATCAAGTTGGTATATTCAGAATTTGAAAACTGCAAAGTTTCACCCCTCGAAATTTCCTTTTAGATTTCTGGATTCACTAGGGAGGACCCTGAATTAGGGTTTGAGTTTCCTGGAGCTTCACCCAACCAAAAGATTTGATTCAAATCTCTAAGCTTCGATTTTTCTAAGGAGCTTCCAGCCATGGTGATACGAACCATTACACAAAAACCTTGAGGTGTTAGTGAAGGCCGCCCACTAGGATCTTAACATCCCACCACGCTCCGTAGTCCAGACTCTGGGCTGGATGTGCGCCCGTACGGTGGTGTCCCCTTTGCGCTGTACGAGCCCCGGGCGAACACTGCAATGCCAGCATTGCCACCCGCTCTGTGACTTGAACTTGGGTGGAGGCTCTGATACCAGATGATACGAACCATTACACCAAAACTTCGAGGTGTTAGTGAAGGCCGCTCGCTAGGATCTTAACACATGGTCACAGAATTCCAAAATTCCAATTTTTGTAGAAGTCCTAATTTTCCATCTTTCCGATCAAAGTCCCGAACTGGGGTTTGATCAAGCTCGACCTTCTTCCAAACCAAAAAATCTGATCTTGGTCTCTAAATTTCAATTTTTATGAGTACCATCCAGCCGTGGTCTCCGATTACAAAAATTCCAACTTTCTCTGAAGCCCTAAATTCCAGAAGCCATGAATGAAGGTGCTAAAAAATAATTCTGTTTTGACATAAATATGTACCTTATTGTTTCTGGTGTAACTCTGAATTTTTTGATCCACAAAGTCTGAAAATTTTTCCTTCGATATCCCGACCTGTTATCTTTCCATCCCGATAGGTCTGACCTCAATTGGATTCTCTGAGAGAGATTTATGCCAAGTGTCGCAACGTGACCTGTTAATGGGATAATACAGGAGAGAAAACTTGTACGGCGTGCCACGTGTCACTGGTTCAACTTCGGCCTCTGAAATTTTTTCTTGAGATAGCCCGACCTGTTGTCATTCCACCTCGACAGGTCTGACCTCAATTGGATTCTCTAAGAGAGAGTTATGCCAATTGTCGCAACGTGACCTGTTTATGGGATAATACAAGAGAGTGAACTTGTACGGCGTGCCACGTGTCACTGGTTCAACATCGGCCTCTGAAAATGTTTCCTGAGGTAGTACAGTCTGTGTACTAGCTATCACTTTTTATGAAATTTAATTTGGAGCTTCCTATCCCAATTTATGACCTTTTTCCCAAGGTCACCTAATTTTGAATCAGATATGGAAGAGGCAGAAACCCTATATTGTACAGATCCTAAATCACAAAGTACAATGAATTATAGGTTTTGATTTGGACACAAGGTACATGGGGATAGGATCTTCAACCTGTAAAAGTTTCAGATCCGGAAACTTCACCAAAATGGATTTATAGAGAAAGTGCTATGATGACCGGTTTTTGCTATATCAAGCCCTAGCATCGTAAGTGCAACAAGTGTCATACATGCCATATCATGCCTTCTTTCAGGCTAGCTCTGATACCATGTTAAATTTTTCAGAATTTACTTCAATCTGATCTAGGATCTTAATTGAGAGAACAACATGTACATCAAATCTACAGCATATCAATCATGGACACAATAATGCAAGCACACAAGAGACATAGAGTTTACTTGGGGAAAACCATAAAGGTGAAAAACCCCAATAACTTCCTCAAAGATAGATAGAGCAATGATACAACCAGAATACAAGAGATAGTCTTCTCCTAGCAGCAGAGCCTCCTCCTCCACAAGTGCACCACTCTCCCAAGTGTGAGTGAGAGAATAGAATGTGTAAAATGAGAGAGACACACTCTCTATTTATACACTAACTTGACTTGACCTTTACTCAACTAGGTCGGCCTCAACTTAACCACTTAACATAACGCTGACTGGGCCGACCCCCACTAGGGTGGTCTAACAACCCTTTGACCCACATGGCTGACCCCCAATAGGGTGGTCTAATAACCCTTTGACCCACATGACTTATATAGGGCCAACCCCAACAAGGTGGTCTAATCACCCATCAAGTATAAGTTACGACACTTACAATATAAATGATGACACTTCCGTATAGAGGAATAATAACATCTCTATAGGAATACAATATACATATATGTGAAATACATTATGAAGTTACATATACATCAACACATTATTTATTGCCTATTGAATGAATGAGTGGATTAATGAATGTTATATTTTAATGAATGAATGATAAATGTTTCTTTATGATGAAATATGCATGTCTGCACATAAGAGCTTCCACCTTCACGTGGTTTTCCCTGTTCAGTAGAGAATATTAAATTATTATCAAAACAACGAGGAACTCAATGATTTATTTATACCTGCCATCAATGAATTATCTTCAGTACATATCATAAGTGAGACCACACTCTTATGATCACAAGATCAACTAGGTTTCAACCCATCAAATCCTTCACACGTACAAGTGCTCATATCAAGCACACAAGGGTTTCACCATTTAAAAACCACTCCTAGGTTCACCAACAGAAATATTTGGCTTTCAAAACAACAAGAAGGAAATTTCATCCCAATAAACTCCCCCTAGCTATAAGAAGTCAATTCCAACCAAAGCCGGTCGCTTCATGATTCGTATAATAGAAGTGAACATCCAAGTACACCATCACATCACGTTCTCAAGAATGGCATATCTCCAAACTCTATCAATCATGACATCACATCAAGCTCAAAGTCCTCCAAACAAAGCATCTCACCATGCTCAAGTTCTTTGCGTTAGTGCTCTTGTAAACAATAGGTCCATTTATCACCGCTAAAACCTACCCTATACAATATATAGTATTTACAAAACCGGATAAATTTTCCCATACTAGAGATTACATGATTATGATGCCTAAAGTTTCCCATACTAGAAAATATTTTGTGAACAGGTTGAAGGAATCATGCCTTCAACGGTTCAAAAACCATCTACATTTTCCATTCTCAAAGATACTGTTGCACCTGCAAAAAGAAATCATCCATGACATGGAGACTGAATTTGGCACAGTTTGGTCTATAAAGAAGACAAAAAAAGAAATGTCTCAAAATTGCAAGAGATTTCGGTGCAACGAAACAAAGAAGATAAAAAAAATCCTTCCCGAGCAAAGTCTAAAAAAAGGGCAATTGATGTAAGT
Source organism: Larix kaempferi (assembly GCA_027924585.1). Taxonomy (NCBI): domain Eukaryota; kingdom Viridiplantae; phylum Streptophyta; class Pinopsida; order Pinales; family Pinaceae; genus Larix; species Larix kaempferi. The sequence goes on from BSBM01000264.1 coordinate 10,392,927, forward strand.
CTTAAAGTATGGAAAGAACTTGTAAAAGCATATGAGAATTCAAATGCATGGAGGAAGTCCGGAGAGGAGAGTACCCATGTAATTAAATTTTCTTATAACATTATATCAAAATTATTAAACGATTTATATGTTTTATTTGTGCATACTTAAATTGATTTGGTATATGTTTCAGGACAAGGCCTCCAAGGCTATGATTTCCAAACTTTGTGCCACGCATCACAGTGGCCATAAAAGTATATAGGCATTGATTTGTACCTTTGTAAGTAAATTTAATTTGTGAAATTTAATTTTTTTAATTCCTAGAAAAAAGTAAATGATTTTATAATAATTAGTTTAACTAGTCCATGTGTCATGTGTTTTACAGGAGGAGAAACATGGCTAGCGTCCATCACCATTTGAAAAAAAAAAAAGAAGAAGCAAAAAGTGGACCGACTTTGTAATATATATGAATGAGGTATAAATATTTGACTAATAAATCTTGTTCATACCTTTTACTATATTTCCATTCTTTCTTTGGGAATCTATAATATTAGGTGGTTTATCACATTTATTAGAGTTGAACTTAGGCACACTACACCCTACCAAATATAGAATAGGTTGTCCCAAGTCATACATATCCTCATCCCGTTCATAACCAATAAGAAATTGAATGACACATCAGTTCCATCCCTTTGCATTCCTTTTTTCATTCCTTTTTGTTGTAGATGTACAGAAAAACCCTCATCTTTCTCATTACCTTGGTCTTCTACATTCTACATAATCTATGCATGCAAATGCAGACAAATTTGCCTAGCCTTTCCTTTGGCCACCATGTTGTGGATGTGGAATTCTTTTATCCAATGTTGATAAATCCATTGAACCTTTTCTCTATCAATTCCCCCGCATTTCTCATCCCATCCTATTGTGGATGTGGAATTCATTATCCAAATTTCATGACCTTAGGCCTTCGCATTCTTCTCTACATGTCAATGCAAAAACGGCTTAACCTTTCATCTGTATTCTCAATCTTTCTTCTTTCAAATCAATATTTGGGTGTAGACATTGAATCCCATCCCAATGGTTTGCTTCCCTACATGTGTCTAGAATTGATGCGGATGTTGATGGTGGACCTATATGTGGCATTCTCATTTAAAATTTGGTTCAATGGAAGTGGATAATGTTGAATCTCTTTATGGACATTGAAACTTGCCTCATACCAGAAATTATTGAGTATCAAATGCACATATTACAAGAGATTGATAATGAGGGTCGGTGCATGGATTTGGTCATATTTTAGAATTCTTAAGAGCTATGGCAGGAGAAAAATATGTTGAGCATAAAGAAGTCTGAGCCTTTTTGTGGAGACATCGTAAATGTGTTGGCTTGAGAACATAAATAATTGCATTAGACAAAGGCATACAAATAGTATTCAAGGCTATCATAGGAAAATATAAGAAGATTAAAGCATGTTATATAGGGATGGCTAAAGTTGGCTCTATGCCCAAATAGAGTTTTGGGACTTCTTGAAGTTGACACATTTTTGGAATCTCGGGGATCGTAAGATTGAAACTCTTAAGATAATATCTTGCATAGCTATTAATGAGTTCTTTTATCCCTTTCCAAATTGCAGTCAGTCGTATGATGGACCCATATAATGAATTGCCTTGGATTTTCACCCACTTGCTTGGTCAGGAGACTACGACATATGTTCCCAAGTATGTGTTGTATGTGTTACATTTCACTTTGTGCTTGAATGTTTTTTTTAACTAGGAAAAAATTACCTCAAATGAAATATCTCATCAACTTACAAATTTAACCAAATTTAAAAGATTCTTTGTGATGTTCTATTTGGTATTTACATTGGTTTTATGTAATACTTTTGAAGCAATGAGCCCAAAAGAAAATATTCTTTATGAAATTGAACCAATCCAATGTTGGTACCTGACTCTATTGAGACACAATGCCATTTCATTTATATCATGTCCAAGATTATTTTGTCAAGAAGTGTAGGCATATGTTGATAAGGAAGGAACCCAAAAGGTGACCATGGAAGAAAATACCTTTATTTTCATAAGAGGATAATATAGTTTGGAAGAAATTAATACATACATTAAACTGTATGCATTTTAGGGATAACTTCCTCTCTCAATTCTTTTGCAATAGGTTAATCTTGATTAAATCATGTAGATAGTATAAAAAATGGTTTGTGTTATTCAATAAGAACAAGAGAAGGCAATTCATCTCTTTACCTTTAAATTGTATTGGATGTTCAATTAGAGTATAGTAAGTTTTGTTGAAATTTCTCAAGTTTCTAATATATTTTATTTAAAGGAAGACGCGGTTGTTATAGGTTTTGACTTGGAGAGATTTTTTTATAGCCCATGTTGTTTCAATTGGTTATGGTAATTATATTCTAGAAGCATAGGAACATGAACAAGGAGTAGGGAACAACGAGGACGATGGTTGGAATACAATGGGACACACTTTGCAAACTTGCATGAGTGATGGAATGAATAATCCTAAGTTCTTCGATGACATGAACACCCTTGTGAACTCAAACACTCGATTTAGGAGAAATTTGTTGCAAGAAAAGAAGAAATAACTCATCAAGGAGGGTCGACAAAGGGGTAAGTTAGGTATTAGTTGAAGAGGAATATCAGTTTCCCATTCCCCCATAAATGCGTCCACCACCCCCAAGACAAGTTCATATTTGTTAGGAAGAGGTAGTAGTCATAAAATGAAGTTAGAAGTGGTATAGGTTATGGGGAACACCATCATAGGTCTAAAAATGAAATAGGACATATGATTCCCCCAGTTACCAAAAGAAAAATATCTACAAGCAATGGTAATGAGGAAGAGGTTGAAGCACATATGGACATGGATAAAGATATGGAGGTCAATGTTAGGAACCTACGTCAACCCTTCTCTTTACTATGTTAGTATATTGTTGTTGGACACATATGCTTTGTAAGTCGTCCCGTAGTATTTGTTGATCCGTAGTTTATATTAGCCCATAGTATTGACCCATAGTATTGGACGCATATGCTTTGTAAGTCGTCCCGTAGTATTATATGTCCCATAGTTTTGACTCATAGTATTGGGCATAGACTTAGTATATAAGTGTGTGTTGAGGTCATTGAAGGCACCGTGAAGTTAATTGTATTGAGCTTGCTCAAAGGAGGTTTCCCCCTCGAAGTGGCCTGTGATAGATATAAAAGCGATTCTGTTCTATTATTTATGATATCTCATGTATTTGCATTAATTAATTATTGCAAGTACACCACATCTGGTATTAGAGCACTTTCCTTGGCACAAGTGGGAATTTTTTTTTTTTTTTGGGGCGGTGACTTTCAGATCAATTTCTGAAACTTTTTGCACAAAATCAGAAGAAACTGATTGCATATCTGAATTCCTCTTTCAAAAATACGTAGTTTCAAAAAAACAATCATCTCATTTGGAGTTCTAAAAGTGGAGATATCGCGGATTTAAAATCAGCAATCTTTCAGAATTTCGGTGACGGTCGCGGAAATTGCGGCGAGAAAATCTTTTGACCAAGTGCCCAGATTTCTATTCCGCTTTCATGGGTAGAAGCAGAGTGGTTGTTCCAATCCCGGAAACATGCTATAATAGCGATTCTGAGCAATATAGATCCGGTTTTTGAACATTGGGTGGAATTTCTGCCCAAATTTTTTCTGTTGCAGGTTCGGATCTGGGAATAATCCCTATCCGCTTAACTGTGGGAAGTACTTGGGCATAATCCCTAAAACTCATTGTGAGGAGTACCACAGGAACCCCGAAGTATCTGGCCATTGAGAGGACCTGCCAATCGAAAAGGGCAACGACCCCTACCTGATTGACTAGTTCCCACCCGTGAGGTAAACCAAGAGCTGTCGTTTGTGGCAAAGTGGTTATCAATTTTACCTGAGCCGTGGAGTGAGGGGTACTGCCCCAATATGCAAGCCGTCAGACAGCATTGGTGGCTGAGTGAAAACCCTGAACTGTTAGGAAACCGCACATACCTGGGGTCCATATCTACTTTCAGCTGAACTATTGTTGATCACTGCTGCGCCATTTCAGATCCATTTTGCAAGCCGTTCCTGATCCAGCCATTTGGCATTGTTCCAAATTCCTTCCGAGCCGTAGCCACTCCAGTCCAAAAAAAAAAAAAAAATCCGAGCCATAGCCGTTCCAGCCTGAAAGAAAAAAAAAAAAACCAAACCTGGTTATGGTTGTCACCCGTGCAGGAGAAAACACCATGGAGGAAGCACTTGCAGCCATCCAAACCAAACTCCAAGATCTGGATGAAAAATTTCTCAGCCTTCATCTTCAGCATTCAGCCATGAACAATAACCAACAGCCAGAATCTTTTGCAGCCACCGGGTTCTCTTCTTCTAGCAATTTTTGTGGGCTGAAGCTTGATTTTCCTCGCTTCAATGGTACTGATCCGACTGGATGGATATACCGGGAAGAACAATATTTCAATCTGCATAATACTTTTGATGTTCAGAAAGTTCCACTTGCATCCTTTCATTTGGAACAGGAAGCCCTTCAATGGTACCGTTGGTACATTACAGCTCATCCCGAGCCAAATTGGACAGATTTTTGCCAACTCATTTTGCCACGATTTGGTCCTAGTGCTTTTGACGACTTCGCAGGAGCACTCACTAAACTTCACCAAACTGGCACAGTGAGAGAGTATCAGACGGAATTTGAGAAACTAGCCAATCACACAGAAGGATTGTCTGATGAATTCTACAGGAGTTGTTTTATCAGTGGTCTCAAGGATGAAATCCGATCAGAGGTCAAAATGTTTTGTCCCAACACCATGACGGAAGTCCTAGGGTTGGCTAAGCTGGCTGAGGACAAGATCGCGGCTCAACAACGCTCCAAACCCACCTTTGTTCCCTTCAGAAATATGGGTTCCCAACGACCTCCCATCACGCCTGCTCCTCAACCAACTCCTATCAAGCATTTGTCTGAAATAGAAATGCAGGCACGCCGAGAAAAAGGGCTTTGCTATAATTGTGATGAAAAATTCACTCGGGGACATAGATGTGTTCACCAAAAGCTCTATCTCTTGGATGTGGATTCTCCGCCTGCCTTAGAACTTGGTGAAGAAGCTACAGATACAGTATATGATCAGGTCGACATTCAACACCCGCCTGTTGACACCCCGTCTCAGGACGACCCACCCGAGATCTCTCTCCATGCTGTAACTGGCGTCACCACCCCACACACAATGCGGGTCAGGGGATACTTCAAGAAGCTCCCTCTTACCATACTCATTGATTCTGGTAGCACTCATAACTTCATTGACCCTCGGATTGCCAAACAGGCTGATTTTTTTGTCCATCCTTGCTCCAACTTTGAAGTCATGGTTTCCAATGGGGGCACCTTACCTTGCAAGGGGAAGTGTCACAATGTGCGTATCTCTATGGAAGATTATAACCTATGCTCTGACATATTTGCCTTGTCCTTAGGCGTATGTGATGTGGTTTTCGGCATTCAATGGTTACACACACTTGGCCCCATCTTATGGGATTTTGCTGAACTTTGGATGCAGTTTAAAGTCAATGGGGCACAACACAAATTTATGGGCTTACAACCAGGGTCTCTCCGCATCATCAGTTCACATCGCCTGGAAAAAATCCTTAAGAAGAATTCACATGATGTCATCGCGCAGCTCAATTCCATTCAGATGCACCCATCAACAGTCTCCACTACTTCCTTGGATAGATATGCAGGTATCTTTGCTGAACTAATGCGCTTGCTGCCTTCAAGAGACCTTTCCGGTAAGAATGTATCCACATCTACCTCTCAGCAGGCAATGATGGCTATTTTGCATGCAGTACAGAAGTGGCAGCCATCCCTATTAGGGAATTATTTCTGCATCAAGACTGATCTCCCGAGTCTGGAAAATTTTCTGGAACAATGGGTCTCCTCCCCAACACACCTACAATGGGTTATCCAACTCATGGGTTATCCCTATGTGATCACTTACAAGAAGGGTAAGGACAATATGGTGGAAGATGCTCCTTCTCGCACAATTGATGACCCAGTTTCTCTTACAGCTCTTTCTCTACTTATTCCAAATTGGTTACAATCTGTTCAACAGGGCTCTCTCTTCTATGAACTCCATGCTTCTTCATCAACAAGGCACTCTGGATTCTGCAAAATGTATGACTGGGAACAATATAACTTCTTTTCGCAGGGACTAAAAATGACAATTCAACAGATGGTGGCTGACGATGATACTTTCCAACTCAACAAGGGTGCAATGACACTCCTTTCAGGATTGCTCAAACCCTTGCCTATCCCTCCACAGCTTTGGCCAACTATTTCTATGGATTTCCTAGCAGCACTCTGGTGGTACAATACCACATCTCAAAGGACACCATATGAAGCAATCTATGGGAAAACACCACCAGTTCTTCTTCCATACACCCTTAGCAGCTCCCCAGTTCAGGAAATTGACTCGGTTCTTCGAAACCGCGATCAGATTCTTCTCATTCTGCAGGACAATATTCACATGGCCAGAATTCGCCTGAAACAACCAGCCGATCAGCACCGTTCTGAGCGCATTTTCCATGCAGCTGACAAGGTTCTTCTTCATCTACAGCCTTCCAAGCAATCCTCCTTGACACTCCAAAGGCGTCAGTGGCCTGAAATGCAACTCGAGGATGCTACCGAGGAACCACTCCTTCAGATTTTGCAGCAATTTCTCCAACCAAAGCTTTGAGGACAAAGCTTTTTCTAAGGGAGATGGGATGTTAGGAACCTATGTCAACCCTTCTCTTTACTATGTTAGTATATTGTTGTTGGACACATATGCTTTGTAAGTCATCCCGTAGTATTTGTTGATCCGTAGTTTATATTAGCCCATAGTATTGACCCATAGTATTGGATGCATATGCTTTGTAAGTCGTCCCATAGTATTATATGTCCCATGGTTTTGACTCATAGTATTGGGCATAGAATTAGTATATAAGTGTGTGTTGAGGTCATTGAAGGCACCGTGAAGTTAATTGTATTGAGCTTGCTCAAAGGAGGTTGCCCCCTCGAAGTGGCCCGTGATCAATATAAAAGCGATTCTGTTCTATTATTTATGATATCTCATCTATTTGCATTAATTAATTATTGTAGGTACACCACAGTCAACAATTCCAATAAGCTTCTAGCTTGGGAATTAGTGAAAATGTGCTAGAGTTAGTTAATTGTTGAAGAGATATTGTATGGATATCTAACTACATTCGAAGATTATTTTGTGATTTTACATCATACAAATTTATGATAAGAATGACCAAATTTTCATTTGGGAAAAAAAATGAAAGATAAAAGGATTCTATAAAACCATAGCATTGGAGTGGACATCCAAGGATATTTTTTAATTCTTCAATATTGTCGAATATCCAACGCCAACTCAACTAGCTCCGACGAGGTTGCTATACCTCTAACGGAAAATGTTGTCGGATTTTGTTGTGGGACTGTGGTACAAATATGTCAGTTATTTGACAATCAGGGAAGGAGTGTTTGTTAGTTAATCGACTACGCATGTGTCGGATATTCAACGTCGATTAGGTCGGTTAATATACTATTCATGTGTCAGATATTCGAAATCGATTAGGTCGGTTAATCGAATACGAGTGCATTGGATATTCGACGTCGACTAGGTCAGTTAATCGAATACGAGTGCGTTGGATATTCGATGTTCCTTTAGTCAGTTATCCGACCTTCTGGTAAGTAAATGTGGTCATATATGAAACGATATTGTCATCGGTTATTCAACGTATTGATTAAAAGAAAATCATAGGTTATCCGATGAGGCATTGTCGGTTATTCGATGAGGCTTTTTCACTTTCGGATATCTGACAAAGTTTTACCGACGTTTAAAAAATTATTACTTTGTCAGATATTAAATGGAGTGCTGTCAAAATTTAGACAAATATTCCTTCGGATTTTGGGTTTAAATTTACCCATGGTGAAGAAAGGAAGAAGGATTTCCACAACCAACTTGTGGACTTACAATCCATGCAAGACGTGTATAAATAGAGATCCAAGTTGGAGATTTTAAGTGGAAGATACAGATTCATATTCAGATTTATGATAAGAATGACCAAATTTTCATTTGGGAAAAAAAATGAAAGATAAAAGGATTCTATAAAACCATAGCATTGGAGTGGACATCCAAGGATATTTTTTAATTCTTCAATATTGTCGAATATCCAACGCCAACTCAACTAGCTCCGACGAGGTTGCTATACCTCTAACGGAAAATGTTGTCGGATTTTGTTGTGGGACTGTGGTACAAATATGTCAGTTATTTGACAATCAGGGAAGGAGTGTTTGTTAGTTAATCGACTACGCATGTGTCGGATATTCAACGTCGATTAGGTCGGTTAATATACTATTCATGTGTCAGATATTCGACATCGATTAGGTCGGTTAATCGAATACGAGTGCATTGGATATTCGACGTCGACTAGGTCAGTTAATCGAATACGAGTGCGTTGGATATTCGATGTTCCTTTAGTCAGTTATCCGACCTTCTGGTAAGTAAATGTGGTCATATATGCAACGATATTGTCATCGGTTATTCAACGTATTGATTAAAAGAAAATCATAGGTTATCCGATGAGGCATTGTCGGTTATTCGATGAGGCTTTTTCACTTTCGGATATCTGACAAAGTTTTACCGACGTTTAAAAAATTATTACTTTGTCAGATATTAAATGGAGTGCTGTCAAAATTTAGACAAATATTCCTTCGGATTTTGGGTTTAAATTTACCCATGGTGAAGAAAGGAAGAAGGATTTCCACAACCAACTTGTGGACTTACAATCCATGCAAGACGTGTATAAATAGAGATCCAAGTTGGAGATTTTAAGTGGAAGATACAGATTTATATTCATGGCATCAAGGGATCGATGACGAAACAACATCATCTAGTGAGGAGACGAGTGCGCACATGCAGGAGAATGATTTACTTATGGTGCACATAATGATGTTGTATATCTGTGGCAAATGCACAAACACTGAAAGGTAGAATCATAGAAGTATGCGCAAGTGCATGAGGATAGAATGATAGTATTGCTGGCATCACGCAGATAGTCAAAGAAGAGAGAAGTGCAGAGACAACACTGAAGTATATCAGAATATGCACATAATTCTGGTTGATGCATGAATGGTGAAGTGAAGTGTGCGAAGTAAAGAAGTCCATCAAATGCGCAATGACAGAACAACATCAGAATCATGTAGGCATGTCATTATGAGGATGATATAAGGCAAGTGTGCTAAACCGGAAGAATGAATCATAAGATGCACAACATGTCACAGATTTTCTAGAGGACTGTGGCACTTAAACAAAACAGAAACATCCAATTAAGTGTGCATTTCCATTTTATATTGATGCATAATATCGAAGCAACAAGTTATCAATTAAAATCACAATAATAGTTGGTAAGTTCGGTTGCGTATTAGAAAAAATAAAGAGTGAACCATTGCGCGTACTGCGGGATCAAAAGCACACGGTACGTGAATCAAGTCATTAGCAGAAGTGAATAATTGAGTGGAATGAGAAGTCAAGTGATGTATGCAACATAGTGAAAGTGAATTGTTTTCATACAAAAGTGGCACACAACATAAATAATAACATAAGATCATATTTTTGTGCGAGTTGAAAGATCAATAAGACAGAATATTATTTTTGATATCTGGGCGGCAGGATGAGGCAAGGAGTAGGGGGTTGTAGCCTCATTCTAGTTAGTGTTGAAGAACAAAAGGATTTGGTGCTTCCTTCAAGCCGGTTCCTGTAAAACCAGGGGGTTGGTGCCTCCTTCCAATTGGCGTTAGTAAACATGGGAATTTGGTGCTTCCTTGAATGTATTATTTTCTTTAGAAAAGATGATTCCGTATTTTTCTCCCATTTCGGTTTCCACGTCAAAATTCTGTGTGTTCTGTTTTCTTTTTCTTGGTGCATGTGTGGATGCATGTTCTATTTATGTTGTATGCATAATTAAAGATCAAGATTAAGTTAAAGACTAATATGTTACAGAAGGTAAAAACTGATGCTCTAATACTAATTCACCCCCCTCTCAGTATTAAACTGATTCCCAAAATTGGTATCAAATCTAGGTTTATTCAATAACATATTAACATTTGGAAGATAGATCCTTGCGCATATATGGACAAGTAGGAAGGTATTTCAACTAATAGAGCACCAAGGTTTGATGGCACCAACTATATCTTCTAGAAGGTCAGGATGGAAGTATATCTGTAACCACTAGGAGCATATGTCTGGTTGTCTATTATTGATGGTTACACTGTCCCAACAGTAGTTCCAATTAATCTAGTACATAGGAGAATCTATGAATGCAATGCAAGAGACAGAAACACACTACTTTTTGGTTAACTTTTAAAGATTTCTTCAAGGTTATGCATTGTGCATCAGCCGAAGAGGTTTGGGACAAACTTAGAGGAATCTATGAAGGTGACGAGAAGGTAAAGAAAGAAAAATTGCAGAACTACTCTGGTTTATTTGAATCTATGAAAATGAAATATGAAGAGAAAATTACCTCTTATTTTTTAAGAGTTGATGAGATAGTTAATACTATCAAGAATCTAGGGGTCACTTTGGAAGAAGAATATGTTATACAAAATATACTAAGAAATCTTCCCTCAAATTTTGATGCAAAGGTGTCTGTATTGGAAGATAGAGAAAATCTTGAAGATCTAACAAAGGACGCGATTTAGGGGATTTTGACTGCATACGAGATGAGAACTGAGAAAGAGACTCCCATCATAAAGGAAACCGCTTTTAAAGCTACTGGGAAGGACAAGCGTGATCACGACAAGCATTGCTGCGATGAGTTAGATGATGAGGAATCAAACTTTGTTATAAAGTTGAAAAGAGGAAGAGTTAAGTACAAGAAAAATATTCCCTTTAAATGTTTCAAATGTGGAGGCGTAGGTCATTATTCCTCTAAGTGTCCTTATAGAAAAAATGAAGACAATGATAGCAAGGAAGAATCAAGTTATCATAGAAATACGTGCACTTAGCAAAAAAATGAAAATAAAAGGAGGATTCCAAAGAAAAAGAAGATTTTGTACACTGAAGAAGATAGAAATGTATCTGAAGGAAGTGATTGTGACGAAGAGCCAAAAGAAGTTATTTTCATGGATCATGTGGAAGAAGAAAACAAATGTGAGAAGAAGAAGAGCAATTTGAAGAATACTTTTGTTGCGCAAAGTAAACCAGGATCACTAAACAAATAATTATTTAGTGGATCATTCAAAACACCTCCAAAGACAGTTACACCTCCAAATCCTATTGCATAGGTCAAGACTGATAGTTAATCTGAAGAAGAAGAAAATGTTGCAGATATTGACTGGGAAGGAGAATTGATTAGTGCTCTGGATGACTTGAAGAAGTCAAGAAATAAGAATGAATTATTGCAGGAACATTTGTCAAAGTATGAGGAACAAGACAAATCATTTCAAGAATATCTTGATGCAGAAGTTTGTGAAAAGGTAACCAACTATGAGATACAATTGATTTTCACATAAGACAAGGTCAAAATGCTTGAGGAAGAGAAATCTGCATTGAAATATTCTTTAGAACAATTTGCGCAAAAAATCAGGATGCTAACAAATCAGCTTGAGGAGAATGACGGAGAGATATCTCATCTAGAATACAAATTGGTTGAGATGAAGGGTAAGAAACAAGTCCAAGATCCCACGGTAATTTGTGCACATCAAGAAAACAACAAGGCTATTATTGATGATGAGGTAAAAGACAAGTTCAAAGACAACACATCAATATTGAACAAAATCCTATACAATCAGAGATCACTAGAAGACAAAACAGGCCTTGGTTATGAAAAAACATCAAAAAAGGTCCGCGACAATGAACATTTCCCCAATATTTTTAAGCCTTTCAGGTATGATGGTTTCTTCAACAAATACAACAATGTTCAATATGATAACCAAAGAAGAATCAATAGGAATAAGTGCACAAGATGCAATCATTTTGGTCATATTGCAAAATATTGTAAAACTGTGAGATGCTATGCATGTGATGGTTTTGGACATAAGGCTATGTATTGTCGAAGAGTAGTGAACTATCCAAATGAATATTTATTGTGCAAAGGAAATCACACTCAAAGAGGCTATAGTGAAATCTCTCTGATGCAGAATCAAGACAGAAGTTCCCACAAGAAATATTGAGTAAGGAAATGTCCTCAGAAGTACGTTGAAGATGCAGACAATCCAAATGCATCTAATGCAACAAGCAATTTTTACCTCCTTACTAATGTCAAAAGGATTGAGTAATACCCTTGAGTTCAACATGATGCATATTGGGAATTCAAGGGGTATGATAGTTAGGAGTGTGGTTAATAAAGTGTCTTTTGTAGTATCCATCATACTTACGTATTCAGTTGGAAATGTCACAGAGAAGGAAGTTCAGATACATGCACACATTTAGTTGTTGCTAAGTTATCTTGCATGCGATAGAGTGCAGAACTGATTAATTCTTGAATTAAGTGTTATGACACAGAAGAATATTTCTTGCATATATATGAATGATGAAAATGTGCAAACATTACCAAAAGATAGATATGAGTCTATGCAAAATATAACTTTTATTATATTCAAAATCAGTCTGTTTACAAAATTGCGTGAGTCAGGACTCCATGCTAAGGCCAAAAGGTGTATACAAGAAAAAACCAGCAAAATTGAATTTCTACAGCTGTAGTTCAAGGTCAATGTTTTTGTCTGATTGATTTGCAAGACGAAGCTCCAAATCCACTAGCAAAATTGTAGTACACTCTAAAGAAGGATGCACAGGAAGTAGTTTCATAGTTGGAGACGATGATGGTGTAGTATGTTGAGACCGAAGCAAGGACAATTCACTCAAAATATGTAGCTATTGGTGATCCATATTATCAACCTGACGAGTCAGATGATTCAGTTGCTCAAAATTCCTAAGATACACCTGTGATTGAGCGTATTGATGACATAACTATGTTTCCTCCATTTGTCATTGTCAGACACCCATGTAAACCCTCAGGAACGGGAATTCAAACTGTTGTGTCTAAAATGCAAGTTGCACATTCTCAAGGGAGGTATTCATTCTTTGGTAGAAGGAGGCCATTGGAAGAAAGAAGAAGAACCATATAGCAATGTGACACAGAAATGCAGAAGTGGAAAAAGTATGAACCAGGCATTGTTCATGAAACTCTTATGGAATTGAATGGAAGACATTTGTGGGCATGAAATTAATTTGATGAGATATGCATTCAATATTTCACAAATCGAAGAAAGTGGTGGAGTCCCCAAAATTGAATGTTATATTTAATAAGATTTGAAAAGGTGTACGGAAAGCATAAATCCAATCTATTGCTTCATGTGACAGAATGATGTTTCCCCAAAAGCTTGAGCATGATGATGGCACATAATTGTTCCCACACGAACTAAGTATCATATATTCTTTAATGTTGAACTGACAGATGAACGTGCCAAATATTTTATTTTCATGTAAAGGGATGAAAAAATAATAAATACGATGAGGCAGTGACACAATGCAGTAAATGCGACAGACGAAACAATCTAGTTAGCGGAAAGGATTTTGCAAAACTAGTAAAGGATTGATTTTTGGCACTGTACAATTGGCACGAAATGAGGCGGACTTGAACCATTGCACAAAGGATGATGAAGTGTTGTGACAGTAAAAGTAGGTCAAGACACAAAAGGAATATAGCACCCATACTAGAAAGGAAATCAATGATAATGATAAAGCAATATGAAAATTGTAGGATATAAGTGTAGAATTACAACAAAGAAATGAGGCATGAAGACAGGGGGAGTCATCCATGAAAATTTGAGGTAGAAGCCTGTGCAAAATAAAATATGATATGAACCAGTAATTGCGTGAGTAATGGCACCTCTTTCTCATTGATGCCAAATGGGGACAAGATGCATGAAGCTGAGGCATGAAGCTGAGAAGAACTAAAGCAGCTGAGGATAAAATATGCATGAGAAGCTGTGAAAGATCATAAATCATAAACAAGATGCAGTAAAGTATGACAAGATAGCATGCAGATGTAGTAGACATGAAAGAGCATGAAGTAGATGCATCAGATGTGAAAGAGTGTGAAGTAGATCAGTCATATGTGCAGAAGTAACAAAAACTAGAAGAAGTATTGACAACAGTATGCGCAAAAGTCAGAAGCACAAAGAACTCAGGGGGAGCATATACATAGGGGGGGAAATATGGAAAGTATAGATGAAGCATACAGTTGAAGAAGATCATACAAATCTTCATAAGGTGTTGGCATCAATGCCAAAGGGGGATATTTTTGAACTTTGGTTGTCATTGATGTCAACTAATTTCAAAGAGGATGTCAATCGATTCAATTCGAGTCATTGATTTCAAATGAGGTCAAAGTGGATACAAAAATCTTATGCCATCTTAAAGAAGTATATGGAATCCACTTTGAAGAAGTATATGCACTAGATAGATGAATGATATGGACACCACTCTGAAGAAGTATATCTAGAAGTTGCATCCAGTCTAAAGGTGTGTGTCCAAGGATACATCATGCATTACTAGTATGAAGAAGCACACAAGGAAGATACATCATGTAGATCCAGTGTCATGTCCCCTAAATAATGATCATTAGATCAAGTTCCTAGCCCAACCAATCCATTGGGTTGAGGAGAAAACTTCATTTCCTATGGGGTTAATTTTGAATTCAGGCATTTAATTCATTAAGGAGTGTGAATTGATTTTTGTTTAAAGTTTATTATGCACCTGGAATAATTATTTATCACGCATTTAATAATTTTGTCATAAATAAATGAGGATAATGATCCACTAGGGAGCATTAGTGGATGAGTTTGACTTGTGGATGAATTGAAGAAGAATTTAAGAAGAAAACATCCAAATCTAGAAAATCAGGAAAAAGGAAAGAAAGATGGAGCAAATAAAAAAAGTAGCATAAAGCAGAAAGCAACACAAAAGCAGAAAGAGGGATAAATCCAAAAAGTAGGAAAGTCCATAAAAGTAGAATAAATAAAAAAAATCCAGGAAAAGCAGAAAAATCCAAAGCAAAAAGCAAAAAAGCAAACATAAAAGGAAAAATAAGGAAAGAAAAGAAAAAAGGAAAAAGGAAGGAAAGCTAGCTTTCCTTATCCACTCGTGAGGGTGCACTAGCCAATGATACTTGCTCCTCAATTCATCCTCTATCTATAAATGAATGAGTGTGCACCCATTTCACATTTTTTGTCAGTTTGAGTTTTGGTTTGAGAGCAATTGTGCCTCATAGACTTGGGAGATGTGCCCCTAGTCCAAGCTGGGTGATGTGCCCCTGCTTCCTGTGAGAGGATGATGATATTAATACATTATTGTTGATTTTTATTGCAGGTCTTGTATCTTATCCAAGGCTGGTTCTAAGTTCATAAAATTATCATGAGGTCTATGGTTCGAATCTCTAAGATTCTTGTTGATTTCCAGTGCTAGTTTGTTGTGTTGAAGAGGAGAGGAGTTTTTGTAATATTTTGAGAATCATATTGGCTCATATATTATTTAATTACATTCATTATAAAACTATGATATAATTCATAACATTTAATATTGCGAAAGTCTGAAATATTCTGAGTTTTCTCCACCCCTTCTAGATTTGCCTAGAATTTGACTAGTTTTCAGAATGCATTTGACAAATGAATGAGAATAGATCCAAATGAGTTGATTTATGTTCCTGATGTTAAATAATATGTTAAATGAACCATTACATGTATTATATAATAAATTCATGATCCTTCATTGATTGTTTGGGAGTTCTTGAAATTAACTAGTTGTGCAATCCTGGGATGTCATTTTGCTTGTATATTTGTAAATATTTCTCAGAAATGACTCAAATTTTTGGGAGAGAAATATGACTATTTATTGACTGATATTTCATGTTTATTATCCTCCTTGTGTCAAAAACCTTCATCCATATCCTCCATTCAAAGTATAGATCAATACTAGCCTACATATACTGGGGTGCCCAGGAGCATTGTAGTAAATTTCAGCCTTGTTGATTTCGACCCATAAATGGTCCCATTACTTTTTTCATACGTATTAAAATATATCGTATTCTTCCTTCCATCCATAGCTTATGATATTTCCCACCCACAGTCAAACTAGATCCCTGAACCATTGCTTTTAATTGATTCTCCGAGGAAGTAAGTTTTTGTATCACTAATCCTAGTTGGTACATTACATACAATATGAATAAGTGCATAAGAAAGGATATATCGTTCATGATCAGTATGAAGAAGCACATAACGAAGGCACATCATGCAGATCCAGTTCAAAGAAGTACATAAGTAATGTATCCTACTACATGCGGTACCTGCACAAATATAAAGTCCACCAAGTCTTACTCTCTCAAGGTAGAAGCCAAAGAATTGGATGGAAAAAGGTACATGTGCACAAGCATCTAAGGATTTGACCAATCAAAGATATAAGTGTCCAGGCATGTCGAGAGAATATTCAGGAATGCGCAAGCAATCCTAAACATTGTATGGTCAAAGATCGGGAGTGCGCAAGCAACAAGTAATGGCTTATGGTTAAACAGCCCTGAAAGCACACAAGTCTTACCAATCACAAGATGCTTTCAGTTACTGAATCACACACAAGTTCCATTAAGGGTGCGGTGGTTGAAGTTATTATATGCGCAAATTCCATAGCTAAAGACTTAGTAAGTGCAAAATTCCCACAAGTGATGGTATCGCAAGGGTCAAATTCCCACCAAGTTGAAGATCACTTATGCACAATATCTGCAAAGCATTGATACACCAAGTGTGCAAGTACCACAAGTGATGATACTGCAAGGTTTAAAGTCCCACTAAGTCAAGGACCAAGTGTGCGCAAGTTCTATAAGAGATGGAATGACAAAAGCACAATATGAGGTCAAAGTCCCACCAAGTCAAGGACCATGGTTGAGCAAATTCTACAGGGCAATAGTACATCGATGGTGCAAGACTACAACGTTGAGGTGAAAGTTACAAAAGTCATGGACCATGGATGCGAAATATCCACAAAGGATGTCACATTAGTAGCACATAACATGACATGTGGCATAGGCATAATCCATGAAGAAAGGAAAAAGGATTGCCACAACCAAGTTGTGGACATACAATCCATGCAGGTGTATCTAGGGTTTTCACCCTAGCTTGTGCAAATGAGCACCTACTAAGGAGAAGGGCCTCCTTAGTAGAAGTTCAATAAACAGTAAAACAGTATGAAATTTAACTTAGCAGGAGCATTAACATAAATAGAAAAACATGAAAATATGGTGAAGATCTCTCTTTTTGTATTAAAAATTACTTCAGATGTAGAGGTTGGTGGAGCCTTTGCAGCAGTCCAAGAGGGTTGCTTCCAAGCTCCAGTATTGTTCCTTCTCCTTCTCCCAAAGGTGTTTTGGAAATGGGGCCAAAAGGGTTCTCAAGAATTAGCTCCAAGTGGAGAGCTAGGGTTTCAAGGGAATTTTCAGTAGCGTAAGGATAGGGATGATTGTGGATGAAAAATGGGGAGCCTCCATCACCTATTTATAGGTTTTTATTGGTGGAGTGTTGACCCATGGTTTTGGGCACCATAAGGTTTAGGTCAGCTGTATAGTGTTTTTGCTTCCTTTTTTCCTTCTTTTTTCTCTTTTTGTATTTTTTATTCCCTTTTTAGAGGGTTTTTGCTATTTTTGGAGGAATTTACTTTATTTTGGGGGAAAAGGGGGTTTTGGGCCTTTTGGAGGCTTTTTTAATGGTTTTTTGGCCTTTTGGAGGCTTTTTAATGGGTTTTTAAGGTTTTGGAGGCAAATATGGTAGGAAATATGGACAAATGAGTCATGTAATGAGGGAGATGAGGTAGTGAGCACTTTTTGGGTGTTAACAGATTGCCCCTTGATGTGTGAGGGCAGGAGCTCATCATATGGAAGATAGACATCATAAGTCTTTTATGGTTTTCCTGCGATGTGGAGAGGAGAAGAAACGAACTAGAGCTCGGAACAACGGTCCCGAACAAACTGCAAAAACTGAAA
The DNA here is from genome assembly GCA_027924585.1 of Larix kaempferi. Classification (NCBI taxonomy): domain Eukaryota; kingdom Viridiplantae; phylum Streptophyta; class Pinopsida; order Pinales; family Pinaceae; genus Larix; species Larix kaempferi. The sequence goes on from BSBM01000264.1 coordinate 10,410,983, forward strand.
TTACATGACCTCAATAATGAATGAGGAATAATCTAAAAATATGGACGAGGTAGGCATTCCCATGCTCGTATTAAGATATAGAACAATAACAAGGGGGTCCAAAAAATGGGGACCTGAAATATACATGGCCTCAAATGAGGAAGAATCTCAATATATGGACGAGGTGGGCATACCCGTGCTCGTATCTAGATATATATAAAAAATAACAATGAGGCCCAAAAGTGGGGGCCTGAAGGATACATGGAGAACCACGGTGTACATCATAAGGGTCCAAAGGGGACACAAATCTGGGACATACTGCTGGGATGACTATGTTTGAACTGAAGAACTGATACACTGGATTAACAACAGTGCTGCTGAGTGTGGTACCAGAGGAACTGATGAGCTGTTAGATCATAGTGGCGGGGAGTCATACCCTAAATGGTACACTGAACTGGAAATGAACTGGGTACTCAAGGAAGCATATAACTGGATGGCTTCCGAATACAATCGCCTATGCAACCCGGACATCCATGGGAACATATAACTGGGCATTCCGAAGTGACTCACCAATGTGCTAGAGTCGGGGGTAATCTGGGGTCTTCGACCAATAATTGAAGGGATATATACCTTGCATGATTCTCAATGATGCGATCAAGGTGTTGAATTCGATCATGTGAAAAACAACCACTTGGAGAGGCAATGATGACTCCTCTCAAAATGGTCCGTAGGCACGCACCACAGATGGTGATGAGTCCAAGGCGTAGGGACATCTGGGTCTATCCTATGGAATAGATGGGTTTTCGTCAATAGAGGGAGACCTGCAACTAGCCAGGCAATGATGTTTCCTTGATAAAAGCACGAAGTGTAGAACCGAAGTGTGAGAGTACTGATGGTAGGACTGACATACTATGGGGGATAACTGGGCAAGTAGAGTGGGTGGACTCAAACTTCCTTTGTTCAGAGTATGATGACGGGGGATGATCGTGCAACATATGAAACTGATTGGTGGGAAAGGGATCATAGCTGTGATGGACCAAGGATAGTGACTAGGATGAGTGATACTGAAGTTGGTGTAAGATGGTAGGAGACTGCAGAATACTCTGAACAAAGACGACCTTATTGGGGGTGTTACTGATATGATTGATCACGATGCCGAGAGGCACGGGGGGGACTTCTTCAGGGGTTAAGGAACTAGAAGAAGTGTGTTCAAAATGGTACTGTCGTGTGGATTTATACGAGCCCAGAACAGTTCACGCTCGTGATTGCTTTCAATTTTAAGGAGTCTGAAAGCGATAAGAAGACTCTGAAATAATGGAATGGTACTGTTGTGTGGATTTATACGAGCCCAGGATAGTTCATGCTCGAGATTGCTTTCAATTTTAAGGAGTCTGAAAGCGATAAGGAGACTCTGAAATAATGGATTGGTACTGTCGTGTGGATTTGTACGAGCCCAAGACGGTGCGTGCTCATGGTTGCTTTCAATTTTAGAGAGTCTGAAAGCAAATAAGAAGACTCCAGGGGGGTACTTTTTCATGTGTTAGTGTCCAAGGCCCGAAAAAGAATAAAAGGATGCAATGAAGAACTCTTCTAGCCAGTGTGACTAGAGTATTCCTTTTTTCGTAATTAGTCTACCAGGTTCGGAAAAGGGTTAAACTTATACCAGATAAATGGCCTTTCAGGTACTTTAACGAGCATGAAAGGAAGAAAGATTGATCGGCGATCTTTTCATTGTTTTAGGAGTCAGAAAAGAGCTTAACAGAAACTCCCTAAGTGCCTTTTTCATAAAGGACTTGTCCGGCCCGAAAAAGGGATAAAATTATACCGAACAAAAGGAATGACCAGGCAAGGAGGAAGTGCTCAATCAAGGGACATCGATGAGAACCAAGAGCGAGGGTGGGGGGGAACACTGGTGGGCCTCCTTGAGGGATGATGAATGGTGGCAAAATAATGAAATAATTGCAGTACGAAGGGAGTGAATGGCTTATGTAAAAATGTGTAACAATTCGATGGCGGTCGATGTGGCACGCAAACCAAGGCAACAATGTGTCGGGACACAATGTTGATATTGGTATGGGTGAGAGCGAGAAATGATCTCAAGCATTATCACGAGCTCGAAAAACTGAATCCGACGATATAAGGAGTGTCAAAAATGGATAACGATTGAGGTGGCACGCAAACCGAGGCAACGGGCGGCGTTTTGGAAAAAATACCCAAAAAATATGAGGGTGAGAGCGAGAAATGATCTCAAGCATCATCCCGAGCGTGGAAAAATGAATCCGATGACATAAAGTATATCAAAAATGGTCTACGGCTGATGTGGCACGTAAACCGAGGTGACTGGGGGCTAATGAAAGATGCCCGAAAAAGATGGGGGTGAGAGCGAGAAATGATCTCAAGCATCATCACGGGCTCGGAAAACTAAATCCGATGGTATAAGGAATGCGAAAAACTAACAACGGTCGATGTGGCATGCAAATCGAGGTGGCGTGGGGCATGGAAAAAATGCTCAAAAGTTTTTGGTGAGAGCGAGAAATGATCTCAAGCATCATCACGGGCACGGAAATATGAATCCGGCAGTGCAAATGGTGCGAAAAACAGAGGTTATAAGGACTCTGGAATGGTCAAAGGAAATAACTAGGTTAAAAAATGATTTCAAATAAAAGTGAGCCCACCAAGCTAAGGAGGCAGTGGTGGGGAGAAATGATGACCCGTGGGGTAAGAATACTAGGTATATCAAATTAAATAAAATATACAAGTGATATGTGACCTCAAAATGGTTGAGATCACGCATGCGAAAAAGTGAGCAGGGTTAATGACCTGCCCCCATGCTATCTGCATGGGGTTTATGATTGTGGATCACATGTGTGTTGGTTTGAACAATGGGGTCATTGAAATACTGAGATAGATGTGATGGGGAAGGTTCAAAATGATCGATCATTCCCCCTATCCCAGGGTCAAGGTAATCTATTATTCCTCCTAACTCAATGGTGTCAATGTGGTGTTCTATGATAGCGGGGTCAAGACCAGGCATTTCGGTATAGGACCAGGAAAAGACATCGCAGAAATCTTGGAAAAGTTTTTTGTACTCTCCGATCTCATACTCAGTGCAGGAGGCTCCTAACGTAATGAGTTCAGGAGCATCGACTGGAGAAGAGATATCAATGTGGATTGTGGGTGAGATATTGGCCATGCTACCATCCTCGAAGGCATCGGGAGCGGGAATGGGCTCTTTAAACCAATCGACTTTGGTGGGGAGGAAATCTTTGGACTCAACCGAAAATTGGGTGGCTGTGGTGGAGGAGGACTCTTCCGGAAGGAAATAGGAACGATGGTGCATGTCTTCCCAATGGTAATCCAGGGCAGTGAGAGCCTCGAGAATCTCTTCATCATTGTGGAAACTTTGAGTTGTCAAATCGGTTGATGAGGGAGTGGTAGTAGAAGAGATCATATAAATGGTATTAATATCTCTGGATGACGGGGATACTGGGGGGTGGATCTCTTCAATGGTGGGGGGAGCCGTCTCGAGGTCCAAGTTATTTATCTCGTAGAGAGCTACTCGGTAATCTGGGAGATTAGGATAGTGATGTGTTGTAGAATTTTTCCCTACGGATAAGTCAAAATTCTCTTAACTTAAAGCAGATTTCTAACTGAATCTAAGATAAGAACAAAACAAAACAAATGCTACCTTGAAATTCCTGAACTAACTTTCACAACAAGATTACATGCATTCAGAAGGGATGAAAGATATAAATCACCTTTCAATCTGACGTTTGTCCCGCTTCTAGATCTTGATCCAAAAGCTCCAATGTAGAACCTGTTGAAATCAAACAAGGAACAAGCATACAAGCTTCCAAATACCTTGAAGTAAAGATTAGATTCAAATCTAGACTAGATACATTCCATGTCAAGAACTTATGCAATACACATGAAATGGGAAAAACAAGACAAGTTATCTTATTACAAACTTGAAGAATGCTTACAAAAGGTTGCTTGATGTCCAAGCCAATCCTCTAGCTCCAAGTGCTTCCTCCTCTAGCTATCTCCACAAGGCTGCAAGATCATAAGTTTGATACCTCTAAGAGTCCTCCCCTTGGCTCATGGAAGGCTTCTCTCTTATAGCACATGGGAAGGTTAACCAATAATAGAGAAGTGTGGATCTATGGAGGGTTTAGTGGATCATGCCAGCTAAACAAAGAAGGAGTTAGGATCAAAGCAAAGGTGGTAATCCCAACAAAATATCCTCGAAGGTCGAATCCCAAAATCCAAGGCAAAAAGGCTAATTTCATACTACTGTGCCCCTATAACTGAGCATAACGCGGTAGTACCGTGCCCCAGAGAAGGAGAAATGTGTGGTAGTGCCGACTACTGCGCCCATGTAGATATGCAGGGAACGGTAGTGCTCACAAACAAGGCTAAGTTGGGCTGGCAGATGGCAGAAAAATGTTTTGCTTTCAGTATTCAGTCAATGGTTTTCACTCTGGATGTTCAGATGATCTTTAAGGGAAACTGTCGTTTAGGTCGGTAATGCAAGGATGCAACACTAATACGTAATGTGTAATATTGAGGTATAACAAGTGATGTGAGTAATGGCCGTAAATACTGCATATTGCACAAGGGTGGTTGGTACGCAGTGATTTATCACAAGGCTTAGGGGTAGGGTCGAGTTGGACAACTGAGATGTTGGGATCCCCTACTCTCCAACAGTCCACCACTGCGTTGCGAGCCTACAACGGCCGTTCGGCTCAACCCGAAGGTCTCTTAGATAATGTCCCGATCTAGTTGGCTGGTAAAATAGTGCTTATTGACATAAAGGTCATCAACGCCCAACTTGATTATAACCTCTTACTTGGCCGCAGTTACATGTACGCCATGCGGGAAGTTGCCTCATCCGTTTTCAGCCTGTAGCTAAACTGTAGCTAGGGTTTTCACCCTTGCTTGTGCAAATGAGCACCTACTAAGGAGAAGGGCCTCCTTAGTAGTAGTTCAATAAACAGTAAATAAAAGCAGTAAAACAGTATGAAATTTAACCTAGCATGAGCATTAACATAAATAGAAAAACATGAAAATATGGTGAAGATCTCTCTTTTTGTATTAAAAATTACCTTAGATTTAGAGGTTGGTGGAGCCTTTGCAGCAGTCCAAGAGGGTTGCTTCCAAGCTCCAGTGTTGTTCCTTCTCCTTCTCCCAAAGGTGTTTTGGAAATGGGGCCAAAAGGGTTCTCAAGAATTAGATCCAAGTGGAGAGCTAGGGTTTCAAGGGAATTTTCAGCAGCGTAAGGATAGGGATGATTGTGGATGAAAAATGGGGAGCCTTCATCACCTATTTATAGGTTTTTAGTGGTGGAGTGCTGACCCATGGTTTTGGGCACCATAAGGTTTAGGTCAGCTGTATAGGGTTTTTGCTTCCTTTTTTCCTCTTTTTGTATTTTTTATTCCCTTTTTAGAGGGTTTTTGCTATTTTTGGAGGAATTTACTTTATTTTGGGGAAAAAATGGAATTTTTGGCCTTTTGGAGGCTTTTTAATGGGTTTTTAAGGTTTTGGAGGCAAATATGGTAGGAAATATGGACAAATGAGTCATGTAATGAGGGAGATGAGGAAGTGAGAACTTTTTGGGTGTTAACAGCAGAACATGTATAAATAGAGATGCAAGTTGGTGATTTGAAGTAAGCTTGATGGCAATTCTATAGAGATTCAATTGGAAGATACATATTTATATTCAGGGCATCAAGGGATCGAGGAAAGAACAACATAATCTAGCAAGGAGGTGAGTGCGCACATGCAGTAGAATGATTTACTGATGGTGCGTAGAATGATGTTGTAGATCTATGACAGATGCACAAATACTGAAAGGAAGAATCATAGAAGTATGAACAAGTGCGTGAGGACCGAATGACAATATTGCTGGAAGCACACAGATAGTCACAGATGATGAATGAGAGAAGTGTAGAGATAGGACCGAAGTATATCAGAATATGCATAGAAGTTTGGTTGATGCATGAATGGTGAATTGAAGTGTGCAAAGTAAAGAATTCCATCAAATGCACAACTACAGAACAATATCAGAATCTTGTAGGTGCATCATGATGAGGATGATCTGAGGCAAGTGTGTTAAACCGAAAGGATGAATCATAAGATGCACAGCATGCCACATATTTTCTAAAGTACTGTAGCATTTAAACATAATAGACACATCCAATTAATTGAGCAGTTCCATCTGATACTGATGCATAATCTCATAACTGCAAAATATCAATTGAAAGCACAATATTAGTTGGTAAGTGCAGTTGCGCAGTAACAGAAAGAAAGAGTGAACCTTGGCACAGACTGCAGGATCAGAAGCACATAGGTTGTGAAGCAATTCATCAACAGAAGTGAAGAATTGAGAGGAATGAGAACTCAAGTGATGTATGCAACACAGTGAGAGTGAATAATCTTCATATGAAGGTGGCGCACAACATAACTAATAACAAAAGATCAGAAGTGTGCGTGAGTTGAAAGATCAGTAAGACATAATATTATTTTGGATATGTGGGTGGCAGGATAGGGAAAGGAGCATGAGGTTTTAGCCTCCTTCCAGTTGGTGCTGGAGAACACAGGTATTTGGTGCTTCTTTCAGGTTGGTTCCTGTAAAATGAGGGGGTAGGTTCCTCCTTCCAATTGGTGTCAGTAAACAAAGGAATTCGATGCTTCCTTGAATGTATTATTTTCATTACAAAAGAGCATTCTATGTTTTTCTACTATTTTGGTTTGCACGTCAAAATCCTGTGTGTTTTTTGTTCTTTGCCTTGGTGCATATGTGGATGAATGTTTTATTTATGTTGGATGCATAATTAAAGGTCAATATTAAGTTAAAGACTAAACTGTTAAAGAAGGTAAAAACTACTGCACTAATACTTGTTCACCCCCTCTCAGAATTAAATTGATTCCAACAATAGGAGTATTGAAGGGCTATCATGGTGTGTTAATGGGGTATCTAGCCTATGTCCACACTTTACTCAACAGTTCCCTTATGACTTTGTCAATCACCTTAGGCTCGGTGTGAGGTGTCTTGAGTAGGAGGGTTGGTTAGAACAAGCCCCAACCATTGCATATTTCATATTTGTATGTCCTAAATTAGATCTGAAAGATTGTTCCTATCAATAGAGCCATTTTATAGAATAAAAACTAAATAAATGAAACAAAAAGGATTCAAAGCATTCAAATTCCTTAGAGCTCATATATATAACAAGTCTCATATGAGACTAAGAGTCCCATTGTTATACTATTCTTGTTATAGTTGTGAGAGCACTTGAGAAGGAATTTTCTTTGATAAGGAGTCTACAAGGTCATTGCATTGTCTAAATATATGAGAAAAATTGGTATGTTGAAAGAGAGCTACAACCTCCCTTAGTTGACCGACAAGATTGAACTACTTATAATTTTGCACCTGATTTTCACTCATCATGCATACAATAGTTAATCCAAAATCCCAATAAACTTGCATATTGGTGAGACATTTATGTAATGCATATTTCATGAATAGGAGAATTGACTCAAAGGAGAATCCCACCAACAATTTTAGCTGCTATGAATAGTCTTTTATCAAATACTCAGTCTGATTTTGCAGTATCTCTTTTTGGGTAGGTGTAAAGAACCTCCTTATCTCCATTTGTGTTTGGGATTTATGCTAACTCACCATATCATTACAGTTAAGTATATAAATCAATGGGAATGCCTAATATTCATTGCCCAATATTTCGATGTATGGTGATGTCATAGTGATGTCATCACCATAGAGTATTATAGTGATGTCATTACCATAGAGTGTCATAGTGATGTCAAGAATCATCATGAGGAAGGATCGATCGATCCTTCCTCAATGTGCACATGTGGTAAACCATCATTTAGAGGAAGTATCGTCCAACCCTTCTCTAAATTTTCTCCTCGAGCCAAGCATCATCTTGAGGAAGGATCGACCAACACTTCCTCAAATGTGCACGTGCAGTCAAGAATCCTCCAGAGGAAGGTTTGATAAACCCATCATCATATGTGCACCTAAGGTCAAGCATCATCTTAGGGAAGGATTAGTTGACCCTTCTTCAAATGTGGACTTTGGGTCGGGAACCATCTAGAGAAAGGATTGGCGAACCCTTCCTCAAATGTGGACTTTGAGTCAAGAATCATATTGAAAAAATATCAATTGGTCATTCCTCAATGTGGAAAATGGGTCAAGCATCATCTAGAAGAAGGATCGACCAACCCATTTTAAGAACAGTAGCTAGGAAACCTATCATATAGGAAAAGTATCATTCAATCATTCCTAAAATATAGTAGAAAATAAGTGTATTAGTTAGATGAAAAATAGGTATACCCTTCCTGCAATATAGAATCCAGGAAATGTACCATCTATTGGAAGAGTTGGCTGACTCTTCCTGCAATTTACACCTAGGTTCAAGCATCATCTAGAGTAAGGATTGATCAATCCTTCCTCAAATGTGATCCTAGGGTCAATCATAATATAGAGGAAGGATAGATCAATTCTTCCTCAAATGTGGACTTCGGGTTAAGCATTATCTATAGGAATGATCAGACAACCCTTCCTTAATTGTGTACATCGGGTAAAGATTCATCTAGAGTAAGGATAGACCAACCCTTCTTTGAATTTGGACCCTAAGTCATGAATCATATTGAAGAAGGATCAACCAACCATTCCTCGACATGGACCACATGTCAAACACCATTTGGAAGAAGAATCGTTTGACCCTTTATCAAATACAGTAGCTAGTCAACCTATGATCTAGATGAAATATCAAAAAATCATTCTTGAAATATGATATACATGAATTGTATTAGATACAAGAAATATAATCCTACTATTCATGCAATACAATATCCATATAATGTATCATCTAGAGGAACGGTCGGCCAATCATTCCTGAAATATGAAATTGGGGTTAAGAATCATCTAGAGGAATACCCAAGCGACCCTTTCACAAATGTGGGAACATAGGGTCAAGAATCATGTAGTGGAATACTCAATCGACCCCTCAGATGTATTTTCCTCAAGCATATTCCATAGGAAGGATAATTATACCATTCCTTGAATGTAGAATTCTGGTCAAGCATTATTTGGATGAAGGTTCAATTAATAGTTCTTAGAGGAAGGATTGAGTGACCCTTCCTCAATTTTGGAATTTAGGTTAATCATCATTGAGAGGAAGGACTGGATGACCCTTCTTAAATTGGGGACCTCACAATTGGAATTTTCTTGTGGAAGAGTTGACTAACCATTCCTTAATTTTTTTCCTTAGGTCAAGCATCGTCTAAAGGACAAATCGATTAACCCTTTCTCATATGTGGAATTTGGGTCAAACATCATTTAGAGTAAGGATCAACCAACCCTTCCTTAATTTTGTACCTCAGACTAAGCATCATATTGAATAATGTCCAACAAAACCTTCTTCAAATATGGACCTCAAGTCAAACATCATATTCAACAAGCATTGAATGACCTTCCTCACATGCGGTATCCAGAAAACCTATAATTTGAATGATATATTGGCTTACCCTCTATGAATGACAGTATATAGGCATTGTATGAGACAAAGGAAAGACGAACCTTCCTGAAATACTTTTACTAGGAAATGTATCAGCTTCATGAAGAATCATTTGTTCCTTCCTCAAATGTGAACTTAGGGTTAAGGATAATATAAAGGAATTATGTGTGAACCCTTCATCATATGTAGTTATTGTGAATATGTATCATCCAAAATAATTATCAGTTAACACTTCTTTGAATTCTGTGACCACTAAAACCATAATCTATAGGAATGATTGATTGACCCCTCCTAAAAAACATATCCATTAATACCTCAAAAAAATAAGGATCCATTGACCATTCCTCAAATAGAGTAGCCACAAATGATTGCTCGACCCTCCTCAAATGTTTTAGGAAGGAAAGCTACCAGATAGAGAAAGGATTAGCTAACCGTTTTTCAAATATGGTAGCTAGAAAACCTATCATCTATACAAAATATCGACCCTCATTTTCTAAAAATGGTAGATAGAATTTATATCGACTAGGGGAAAGATTGTTCTACCCTTCTTGCAATATGATACCTAAGAAATGTATCATCTTGAGGAAATATCAACCGACCCTTCATCAAATGTATACTTAGGTTCAAGCACCATCTAGAGGAAGAATTAAAGGAACCTACCATAATTGTGGTCACCATAGGGTCAATTATCATGTAAAGGAAGAATCGACCGATCCTTCCTCATATGTGGATGTGTCAAGTATCATGCAAAGGAGCAATTGATGGAACCTTCATTATTCAAATGTGGAACTCAGATGGATCATCATCTAGATTAAAGGTCATGCGATATTTAATTAAATGTATTCCTTAGGTCAATCAGCATCTAGAGGAAGTATTGGTCGATCCATTCTCAAATGTGGACATCCGGTCCAACGATATCTACACCCTACCTCAAATACAGTATTCAAGACATTTATCATCTGGAAGAATGATCATCTAACTCTTCTTCAAATATAGTATATTGTAAGTGTATCTTCTATTGTAAACATTGACTGTCTATTGGATATATCGTTGTCTGATTATTATATCATAGGAGGGATCACCCAACACTTTTTCTTTTCACCCTCCCTTGAGAAAACAATTATCAAGTAAGTGAGAGTTTATTCATATATATGTTGATGTTTATTTCAGTTATCCTTTTGACAAACCTCTTGAAGGATACTATATTAGATGAATGGTGGCCTGCTTGTTATAACTGAGGGGCGATTGATTGATAATTTCTCTTCTATTGTCTCTTCAAAAATACTATTTTGTAAGAAATATATAACATTTTTTTTTCACATGTGTTGCTAAGAGGAACATATACTAGCTTGATATATTTTATGTAGGGTTTCCCAACACTTTCTTTTAACACTCCCATCTGACAATATTTTCATTGTTGAAGTGTGACCGATTTAATTGTTTTATGTATGACCTCCCTAGTTTTCCTCTTGAACTAACTCTTGTAGGATAATATTTTTTGGTACAAATGATTTCCTATTTAAAAGGTCCTCCTTATCCACACCATTTTTAGGTTTCTCTCCTCCGGTTTTGTGCTATAGGTCTTGAAACAAATACAAGCCTTCTACTCAAAATTAAATAGAAAGACACATTCAAATCGGTTTTAAAAATTACTCAACAACTAGTTATGACCAAAATAATTTTTTATGTTTGGACATCAAAATGGTTAAATTTTTATTAGGGTGCTATCATATCTTGTTTTACACTTTAGCTTTCTTTTTAAATACACAAATTTTAGATAACTGGTGAATCTGTATTTTTATTTCACATGGATTTATTTTTGTTATCTTTGTCGATTTTAGATGCCTTCACTAATTTTAGATGGTGAAATGGATGTGGATCTTCTTTCCAATGCTTTGAAAGTTGCAGAGGCAATGGCTTTTCCCAATAGAAAACAATTACACAATACTGACATCAAATATGGATGTGTAGTTGTAACTGTTACTTATGTTTTGAATAGATTTATTCAATCACTACATGCATCAATTGGTCCAGATACTTTGTTAGAGGCTAAAGGGGATTATATTGAATGGGATGCATCACAAATTTCTATGTGCTTTGGGCCATCTTCAAGGAAAATGGAGGTGATTGAGACATTCGGTGTTGGAATGGAAAGTGAGAAAAAAATAATCTTATTGAAAGACGTTTCACATTTATACTAAGAAAGGTGGAATTGCTTCATAAATGTTTAGATCAGGAGAATTGTGTTGCAAGAGGCCTCATAAAAAATGTTGATGAGAATGATTCATTTAATGGAAGGATTTTGGGATGTTTCTCATTTGGTGTTATTGTGAAGGAATTATTATTTCCTTTCCTTGCTTGTTCTTCAAAATTAAAGATTGGAATCATTGTATATTGGCCAATAGAAAAGCTAAAGGATTGCAACACATGTTCACTATTGTGTGTTGCAAGAGATGAAAAATTTGATGGTTTGGAGAATCAAATCAATCTGAATCGCAATGTTAAGTTTATTGGTGAAAGGGTAAATTTAATTCACCGATATTCGTTGAAGCCAAATTAAATTTCCAAGGGAATTGTTTCTAATGTTTTAGAAAAATATGTGGTGAACTTTAAACGACTAAATGGTAATGACTATGGAGTTTTAATTCATTTTGTTTTTTACAATTGTGAGAATGTTTTTGTTGCTGAAGTTTCTCTCATTAGATGGCCTATAAATTATTTGTTTGGCCTTGATAATTCTCCTTTGGGTGTGATATTTAGAAAGAATGGAGAAGACAAAATGGTCAACTTTTGAGAGGCACTTGAAGCATGTCCTTTGCATATGGTAATTCCAACCATTCTTAATGATGGATATGATAATATAAAACATACAACAAAAAGGCCATAAAATTCTATAAACCATCAAAATGGAATTGCATATTTTAAAAGGAAGTTCTGTTTAAAATCTATTGAATTAATTGATGATAGATCATTCTTTGAGAATATAAATAAGGAATATTGTTGTTCAAAATTATGTATTTCAAAAGTTACATTGCATTCAATGATGGAATGTATTAAGAAATTCAAAGGACTGAATGAAAATTCAAAAAGAGGATTTGTATTGAATTCTCTTATGGCCAATGCCCTTGTTTCGGGTCAAGAAGAAATGAAAATAAAAAGAACATTGTTTACAATGAAATTTGATACATTAGAAGTGTGTCAAAATGCATGGAAAAAATGTCATAGAATAAAAAGATGTATTATTTTCACTTATAAAAGAGAATTTCTAGATGGTGATTTGAAGGCGAGCAATGGAAATAGTGGATTGCATAAATCAAGAACAAATACTATTGCAATTGTTTCTAGTATTAATAAGATCATGGAGCAAACTTTTGATATTGCGTCAAATCTAACCCAAGCAATAAATCAAGTTGGAACAAGGGAACCTATGAAATTATTGCCACAAAATATGACCCATGGTTTGTTGTGGAAAATGGTTAATGATGATATTCAACATATTTTCCTTCCTCTAATTTCTCAATCATCTTTTCGCAGAGTAATGAGTGACAAGTTTTTGGATGTTGCAATTGCCAAGAATAATTTATTTGCGAGATGTAATGAATGTATTTCAATCATGAACAAGGTTAGGGATACCAATAACACCAATGAAGTAGAACATATACAAACTATTCATACATCCAATAATCATTACATTGCAAGTTGTCGTCATATGTACTATGCTCATAGATTGGCTTTAGAGAATTGTCCAAGCAATTATTTGAGCATTGTCCATGACAATATGGATAAGTCTAAGACTTTGATACCAAGGATTTGTAAGAGAGAAAAGGTTATTAGTAATGTAATGAATCTTCCTATATATTTGACTGGTATGTTGACACATAGTCACAAGACTGGAGGGTTTATCCATTTCAGTCTTTCCTTTTTGGAGATGGATTCAAATTTCACTATCACTTCATTATTGAAATTCCTTAAAGATCTCGAAGAACGGTAATCAATAACTATGGATATTTGCTTTACAAAAAGGGAACATCAAAGCGTCCATTACATGAAGCTTTATTGGATACTGAGTCTTATGAATAGTGTTTGGCCTACAGGAAACGTATTATGCAAGCAGAGGAAATAAGTATTGATAACACAAATTTTATTATTCTGAATAGGAAATTTCCCCCAATACTATTATTGAAAATGGATAATTGTGCAGGTTATAACAAAAATTTATATGTGTTTGCATTTCTTTCTTTGTTAACAACAAGGAGTGTGTTCTCTATTTTTGAGGTTGGATTACTTCTTGTGGGTCACACACATGAAGACATATATGGAACTTATGGGAGGTTATAAGAAAAAAAAATTGCTCCAATGCCCTTTGACTTGCTCGGCGACCCTTTGGTCTTAGAAACCACAACCTAGGGAATATAAGCCGTCTAAATCACCTGGGGATCGCACCTGGTCTGGGTTGTACCAACCCATAGCATTGTTGGATTTAGATGTCGCCTCCCATGAGCAACGATTTTTTTATCTTGGGCCTCTTATTGAACGAAACCCGTCCTAACCATTTTCTCTACCGGAACTTGATAGGTTATAAGCAAAATTAAAAAGGAAAGACATATTTTATTTTCCATAGATGATGGACACTTATAGGACATGTGAAGATAATAATCCCTTTGTCCCATTTTTTATTGATGAGTATTTTTATTTTAAACCTTTGTAGAGCCACACATTTTGGATGGGAGTTCCAAAATTGTGGGTATAAAAAAATGTTAGTTTTTCAAATTTCAGCACATCGATGATGTTCCAATTATGCAATATAAGGCCTCACTCTATCATGAAAAGTGGTCATCTCCAATACATATATGGATTCTCTTACCTAATGGATGTAAAAAATTACCAAAAGGGTAGCCCAAATTGTTGACTCTATAGGTAAAGAAACATTTGGATATGGATGAAATAAAAAAGGATTAGAAACATTTATCTCATTTTGGAGGAAATTTGTCAAGAATGGAGGAGAACCATATTGGTATCCAAAGGTATTTTATTTGGATACTATTTATAAATATTTAGAATATCCATTTCAAATAATTGAGCACTATTCATCTAATTTTTGTATGGTTACAATACAAGATAGAGGAAGCAATGAACCTGTAAAAGCATCTCATGAAGTTATGGAAGCATATTTGAGAGAAAATTTCCCCACAATTGAGGAATGATACATTGGTCCCCCTTCGTAGGAAACCTAGAGATTCATTTTCTTTGGAAAAAAAGGATATTATGGAAGGACAAATGCTTCTAGTTCAATCACTTGATGAAGAGTTCACAATATGGTTAAATAGGGAAAAATGAATTTTTTTCTAAGATTTAAAGGGTACTATTTAGTCTTACAAAGTGGAGGTTCAATGGTGGATGCCAACAAGATCATTTTTTCATAAAATGATCTCAAATAATTATATAGATGTTTATTAAATAAAAATAAACAATGGGTTTTTGGTTCAGAGGAAAATATGACCATAGATGTTAATAGCATCATTTTGGCATGCCGCCAAGGGTAGGATGGACATGAGGAAAAATAAAAATAAATGAAAAGGGCCTTAGATAGAGCACCAAAAGGGCCACTTCAATGTTGGATGTGGAGGAAACCATGTGCTTAGAGAATGTCCACATCGGAGGAAGAATCCCAGAAGCTTGCACAACCTAGAAGAAGAAACTATGGTAGAAATATGGCAAGAGAAGCACCTCGAATTTATGTAGCATTGGATGATCACCAAGCAGACCATCAATCAATATTGGTGGAAGTTAAAGGTAAGATTGCTAAGCAATCTATTTCTATTTTGATTGATCTAGGATTTGCTCATAGTTATGTGTCTCCTAAGGTGGTTGAAGGTTGTTCTCTTCGTAAAGTAAAGCATAGTAAGTATTGGCTAGTTCAATTAGCCACAAGAACCAAGAGAAAAGTAAGTGAAGTAGTGATGGAGTGCCCCATAGAATTGAATGGACTCCTCACACAAGCAAATTTAAATGTCTTACCATTAGGATCTTATGATGCCCTAATAGGTATGGACTGGTTGGAAAGACATAGAGCCAAAATAGACTTCTATGAGAAGGTACTTGAATGCATTGACGAAGAGGGAATGCCAAGGTTGGTAAGAGGAATTCCCAAGCAAGTTTCAGTAAGGCATATTTCAGCCCTGCAGTTGAGAAAGTTTTATAAAAAGGGTTGCCAATTATATGCAGTGCATATATCAGATTCATCAAAGGATAAGGGACCAAGGATAGAATACTTTCAGCTGTTGCAAGAGTTCCATAATGTATTTCCAAATGAAGTGCCAGGACTACCACCAAAGAGAGATATTGATTTTTCCATCAATCTTGTTCCAGGGGTAGCACCAATTTCCAAATCTCCTTATAGAATGAACACACCAGAATTGTTAGAGTTGAAGATGCAGCTGCAAGAATTAATGGACAAGGAGTATATCAGACCTAGTGTCTCTCCTTGGGGAGCACCTATTTTATTTGTCAAGAAAAAGGATGGGACTTTGAGGTTGTGTATTGATTACAGGAAGCTCAATAAAGTGACAATCAAGAGCAAGTAACCATTGCCCAGAATTGATGACTTGTTCGATCAAATGAAGGGAGCTAGAGTGTTTTCAAAGATTGACTTGAGGTTTGGATACCATCAAGTGAGGATTAAGGAAGAATACACTCACAAGACATCTTTCGAGACTAGATATGGCCATTATGAATTCACAGTGGTGCCATTTGGTTTTACCAATGCACCTGTCACATTAATGTGTCTCATGAATAGTGTCTTCAACAAGTATTTGGATAAGTTTGTAATTGTGTTCTTGGATGACATTCGCGTTTACTCAACGAATGAAGAGGGGCATAATGAAGATCTAAGAATCGTGTTGCAAGTCCTTAGAGAACACCAACTATATGCAAAGCTAAGAAAGTGTGATTTCTATCAACAGAATGTACAATATTTGGGTCATGTCATCTCAGAAGAAGGAATTGTAGTGGATCCAGAAAAGATTGAAGCCATAATGGATTGGCCTACTCCAAAGAATGTTGCAGATGTTAGATAGTTTATGGGTATTGCAGGCTATTACAGAAGGTTCATTGAAGGTTTCTCCAAGATATATCACCCAATCACTTCACTACATAGGAAGAATATCAGGTTTGTATGGTCTAAAAAATGTGATAAAAGCTTTCAGCAACTGAAGGAATTTATTACCAGTGCTCCTGTTTTGAATATTCCATATCCAAAGAAAGATTTTGTAGTATGCACAAATGCTTGCATTGAAGGGCTAGGTGGAGTGCTTGTGCAAGAAGGATTTGTAATTTTTTATGAGTCAAGGAAGTTAAAGGAGCATGAAAAGAATTATGCCACACATTATTTAGAGCTAGCAGCCATAGTTCATGCTCTCAAGAGATGGAGACATTATCTATTGGGAAGAAAATTTGAGCTGAAGACAAATCATATGAGCTTAAAATATTTGTTTGACCAGCCAAATATGAATGCTAGGAAAACTAGGTGGATGGAATTCCTTTGTGAATTTGATTTGGAAATTAAACATGTGAAAGGTAAGGAGAATAAGGTTGCAGATGCACTTAGCAAGAGATTTCATGTTGCAGTAGTGAGTATATCTAAATCAGATTTGAAGACAAGGGTTCTTGAATCTCAAACCAGTGATGAATCTTACCTTCAAGTCAAAGAAAAAATGCAGCATGGAAATGTGGATGAAAATTGTGGAGGGTATCAGCTTGGTGAAGATGATGTTCTCATTTATCAGGGTACCAAACTGTACATTCAAAATTGTGCACATTTGAAGAGGCTAGTGATGGATGATATACATCAAATTCCATATTCTGGACACCCAGGATATCAAAATACCATAACAGCAGCAAGAAAGCAGTACTTTTGGAATGGGATGAAGAAGGACATAGCAGAGTACATTTCTAGGTGTCAAAAGTTCCAACAAGTCAAGGCAGAACATCAACATCTAGCAGGATTGCTGCATCCTTTGCCCATTCCAAAATGGAAATGGGAAGTGATTTCTATGGATTTTATAACATGTTTTCCAATGACATCCAGGAAGAATGATTCAATCATGGTAGTGGTGGAAAATATATTAAAGGTATCTCACTTTATTGACATAGAAAATATCTTCATGAAGGAGATATTCAGATTGCATGGATTGCCCAAGGCAATAATTTTAGATTGTTATACAAAGTTCACATCCAATTTTTGGAAGGGGTTATTCTAGGAATTAGGGACTCATATGAGTTTTAGTACAATATCATCCTCAAACAGATGGTCAGACTGAGAGAGTGAATCAAATTATTGAAGACATGTTGAGGATGTATGTGATGGATAATCCATCCAAGTGGGAATATTACCTACACTTGGTAGAATTTGCATATAATAATGGACATCATGCATCATTGGGGATGAGTCCTTTTGAGGTATTGTATGGAAAAGGATGCATGACTCTAGTGAATTGGTACATCCTAGTGAACAAGGTAGTGCTTAGACCAGAGATGATCAAGGAGATGGAGCAGGATATTGTTAAGATCAGATAGAATTTGAAGGCAGCACATGACGGGAATAAGAGTTATGCAAATCTAAAAAGAGTGCATAAATAATTTTAGATTGGGGATCATGTTTACTTGAGAGCGAAACCAAGGAAAAGTTCCATGAAGTTGGGGATTTGTGCCAAGTTGGCACCAAGATATTGTGGTCCATTTGAAGTCCTTGATAGGATAGGGCCAGTTGCATATAGAATTGCGTTTCCTACTAACATGAGAGCTCATAATTTTTTCCATGTCTCTTTGATTAAGAAGTATGTACATGAGCCTAATCACATAATTGATTGGAATGTGATGCATTTGTAACCAGAGGAAGAGTTCCAAGTGTATCCTATGTGCATCATCGACAAGAAGGTTACTTTGATCCGAAACAGAGCCATCAAACAGGTGAAGGTGCAATGGAAGAACCTTAGTCCGAAGAGGCCACATGGGAGCTGGAGGATTCCATGAGAGAGGCATTCCCATTTTTGTTCAGTTTTGAGAATACTGAGGACAGTTTTGTTCTAATGGGGATGGAGTTGTAATACCCCTATTTTGACCCTTAGGGTTTATTGGATTCAATGTAAATATTGTATAAATGCAATGTGTGTTTTCCCTATTGTGGAGCTCAAGGCCAAGGCCCCACTAGTGGATGCTTAGGTTTATTTTCATAGGAAAGTATTTGATATTATGATAATACATGTGTTGTTAAGCCATGATATATTGTAAATGATGTAATTATTAAATATGCAATGAAATACCAAGAAAAATGGCTAAGGAGGAAACCAATGAGAAGGGCCATGTGTATCCACTAGGGAGAGGTGAGGGGGTTGTGGGATTGGAACCCATGCTGCCACATGTAAAATTGTGAACTCTTTTGACTCCCCATGCTGACATATAATTATGTTGTAAGAGGGTGGTTGAGAAAAACATTCCATGAATTCAATGGAGTATGGAGCAACCCTGTGATCTTTATGGCGAGGTATGTATTTGTTTTACTTGTCCCTTAAGACACTATACTTCCTAGGAATTCTCTCACCCTGATCCCTATCTCATTGTGGACCAATGAACCCTAGTACCCATGCATTGCAGAGCTGAGCTGTGAAGCAAAAAGAGAAATTGTGATTCTGTGTATGCATGAATTTGTAGAGCCGAGGATACAAAAGAAACCCTATGTAGGAAGTGAAGTCGGTTGGGAAACCCTTGGATCACACCCTGATATGAATTACAGAGTGTGAGAATCTTAGTGAAGCCGTGAGACCACTTAGATTTGTTTGCATAGAACCGAGTTGAGGGGCACAAGTTAGGCCACAACCCTGAGAATATACCATCTTGAATAACATAGAAGAAGGTCAAACATAGGGGTGGATCTACTTGATAAACCCAGTGAAGGATATAGTATCATGAAAGAAATAGTTTGGACCTTTCTATGCCCACCCTGAACAACACTGGATGGAAGGGTCCTTCAGGGACTGTGCAGCAGAGAATAGGGCCTTCCTTGTGTTGGGTGAGGTAGGTAATGTGGGTTCCATGTTTGCTGAGTAATATGATATGCTTGTAGCTCTGTGGTTGAGCTCAATGGCTTAGCATCATCCTTCCTATTCCCTTGTATGCTTGATAAACCCAATTGTAGGTTTGGTTAGCATTGGGATGGAACCTTGACTATGAGAGAGCCTATTTAGCCCTCCTTAGTGGATACACATCCCAACTCGGGGGTGGTCTCTTAGTTGAAAGAGTATAGGCTGGACAGAGACCTAAGGTTGGGTGGAAAGTTTCTCTCACTTAGCCAGTTGCTTGGGAAGCTTCATTCCAAGTATAAGTGCTTTTTGTGGTGTAAAATGATGTTAATTTTCTTATGTTATGTTATGCTTGTGATGCTCAAGTCAATGAATGAATGATTACATGAAATTGATCAATAGGGAACTATGTAAAATCCTGAGTATGAGGTTGAGTTCATGTCTGAGTGCTTCATCATTTGCTTGAATTAATATGTTGCTAACCTTGTAGGTTGTAGATGCATTGAATAGCTTTGGTTTCATAGTATGTGTTTACTTTTGCATTGCATTCACCTTTAAGAGGGATTGATTGTAACGTCCCCACCCATCATGCCAGTGCAATGGAGAGGATCGTGATGCTAAAACTGGGCAATTGGACCCAATAACTACTAAATAAAAACAACCCCATATATAGAAAAGACAGGCATGCAGATGTACACATCTAAGCAAACACAGCAGAAGTAAATACATAGGCAGAAACACTTTTTTTTTTTTTTTTTTTTTTTTAACTGCTCATACTGAGCTCTTTAGTACAGTCATATGTCCACATGCATCCTCTAGATGCTTTTATAGTCCTTGCTTCCAGCAATACCCACACTCAAACATTGAGTCAATTCACATGTTTAGTGTATTTCTATAGGGTTTATTTCCAAATGAGAATTTAAGAAAATCATTTACACATGTATATTCATAAGCAGAGTTGCAAGATAACCGAACACTTATCTTTATAGGATGTATTCACTCTATCCCACAGGATCCTTCTTCGCTTTCCAAGCATTGGATTTCCCGTGGATACAACAATGAATGTTGGGCCAGCCCGCAGGCTACTCCACAACCATTCGAACAGGCAATGCCAGGCCAGTATGCTAACTGGTTTTATCAATTATTTAAGGGAATGTTTGGCCAGCACGCCGGCTGCTCCACAACATCGAGTGGTTAATGTTTCCACCATCTATTCCCTGAATTTTCCAAGAATTTCATAGCGTCCAACCAGTTACTCTCTGGCTCTACCAAGAATTTATGGCTCCAACCAGTTACTCTCTGGCTTTACCAAGCATTTATAGCTCTTTCAGGGTCCTTGTTTCCTGTAATGGCCAAGGTTTCCAACAAAGAAACAACAATGTATTAGTTTGGTTGCAATAAGATTCGTTCCTGAAATCTTCATTATTCCAACAAGAATTAAATGAAAAAGAATACTTATCTGTATTTTGCGTTTCCTCGCTACTCCACAGGTTTCCTTCTCTGCTTTACAAGCCCTGGATCACCTGTGGGGTGGATGTTTGGCCAGCGTACATGCTTCTCCACAACATCATCCGAATAGGCAATGCCAAGCCAGTACGCCGACTGGGTTTATCAGGCATCCCTAAAATCAGTATGCTAAGCCAGTACGCTGACTGGGTTTATCAAGCATTTCAGAACCAGTATGCTAAGCCAGTACGCCGACTGGGTTTATCAAGCATTTCAAAAATCAGTATGCTAAGCCAGTACGCCGACTGGGTTTATCAAGCATTTCAAAAATCAGTATGCTAAGCCAGTACGCCGACTGGGTTTATCAAGCATTTCAAAAATCAGTATGCTAAGCCAGTACGCTGACTGGGTTTATCAAGCATTTCAAAAATCAGTATGCTAAGCCAGTACGCCGACTGGGTTTATCAAGCATTTCAAAATTCAGTATGCTAAGCCAGTACGCCGACTGGGTTTATCAAGCATTTCAAAAATCATTTCCAAGCCAGTTCTCTGACTGGGTTTGTCAGGAAATATCACCCAAATAACCAGTACCTTCACACAACATGCAAATATCAAATGCCAAGCCAGTACACCGAATGGGTTTGTCAGGCATTAATTTAATAACATGCCAAGCCAGCACACCGACTGGGTTTATCAGGCATCCAACAACCTTTCACCACAACTCCCAAATAACCAATGCCAAGCCAGTACGCCGACTGGGTTTATCAGGCATACAACAACCATTGCCAAGCCAGTACATCGACTGGGTTTCTTAGGCAATATGAACAACATAATATGATTATGTGGCTCCCTCTCTTGTGCAACCAACAGTTCCCTCCAGGAACTCCATAGGTGACTCACTTGACTACAGGCTAGCATGGCCCCACAATACCCACTCACACTATGCAAGGATGATACCCCTTTTCTGCAACACAGCTCTTTGGGCCTATCCATCCTTCTAGTGTCCTTTAGTGTGAGCGTAGAAAGGTTACCACTGCCCATACAGTCCTCTTGAGCACCCTTTCTTCACTTTTCCTCTTTCGTGCAACACCAAGTTGCATCTGTGTAAGCTGTTAGCACAAGAAGGATAAGCAGGCTCATCAGTATTGCTGCCCAAAAATTGTAATCATATTTCATATCATTCACTATCAAGTATTGAAACACTAGGAATGCGTCCATTCCCTTAGGGTGTAGTCAATATTGAAAACCCTATCATGACCCATCACCAGAAAAGGTGTGCACCCCCTCTCCGATGTGCGCCATGTAGGCCCTAATCATACTCAAGCAGTCTGCAATGATATAAATAAGATGGAGCATGCTCTGCATATTAAATCTAATAACCAGACACGTATATTCTTAGTTAGGGTTACGGAATACTCATTCGCTTCACAGATGTATATTTTCTGCATTTGTGAAGAATGGGGCTCCCTTCTCTGAGTCAATAGTCCTTCGGTTTGCCACCCCAATATTTTCACGTGTCATAACCCACACATGCCTTCTTGGCATAATTTACTGTCTCACTCACATGCTTTACCAACATGCAGTTTGTCTGAGACATTATCAACATTTACAATGGCGTTTCACCCGAAACCCATTTCCAAAGCATGGGATCCTTCCCATCTAGTTTGGCTTCTGCAGGCCATCACACATGATCTTCCTGCAATGTGTCATCCTGGCACACTTTATCACATAGCCAAACAGTCAGCAACATTTAGCAATAAGCTTCAAATATGATTGTTCCATAACCAATCAATAGCATTAATAATTAAATTCAATATGAATTTACAATTCTGTCTACTACAGAAATTGGTTTTCTTATCCATGAGGTTATCCTCATATTGTTTGGCTCCTGTAAGTGACACCACTCTGCCCGTTATGGTCTTATGCTCGCTACCATACGGGAGCATCCACTTACAGCATGTCCTCCTGACACATTTTCATATAAGCCAAACAGTCAGCAACATTTATTAGCAAAATTTCAAATCCAAAACAATTGCAAATCTGATATTTACAACTGTTTTACTAATAGAACTTAGAGCTCTCAACCATGAGATTCCTCCTTATAAGCTCTAGATCAAATTTCACAGTCATATCATTCATAAACAGCCCATGAAGTGATCCTCGAATTATCATCAGTTCATCATTTCATTCATTATTTATTTGCAATAACATATGTATCATACCTATGCATTCATACCATGCATCACAAGGTTTATAAAATCTCTTAATGCACATCTACTCAATGCTACCTTGCATTGTTTCATGATTACTATGCATTCAAGCATATTATGATCGAAATATGGCTATCTCATATAACTTGCATTATCATAATCAGGACCACCAGTCCTCACTTGCTTTGGTTATTAAGTACATAACCAACATACACATGGCATGATATAGATTCATATGAATGCATTGAGATTTCTAAACAGTCATAGGGTGTAAGGATCATTTCCTTCACTTACCCACACCTCACCAAGCTTGGTAGGTTAACAGTCCCAATCGATAACCAATATCACATGTAAACTACCTTGACATAGCTCAAACATAGTTGAAGAGATCTTACCAAATCCTTTTTCAACATTCATGCAATTGGGCACTGATAATCATTACCTGCATGGTTACCATTAACATCACCTGATGTTACCTGATCAGTTGGCCTCTTACCTAGGCTATTCAGTCCTTTTGCAAATTTTATGATCATAGATTTGTTGCACCATCCTTTCCTCATAAGGTTTTTGGGCTTCATGCAACAACATCCTCAGCACATTTAGCCACGCTCTTTGTTATCTTTGGTCCTACAACCAATACCAATCATCAATAGTGATCATCAATCACAATATCCTCCATTAGTGGTTCATTGCATATGCAAACTTCATTCTTCTACCAATATGCAATATCCCATTTAGGCACAAGCATTTCCATATGCATTATGCAATGTTAAGATGCCATCTAGTGCATATACATCTATGTAATCCCTTAGATTTTAACATTTTTATGCCATATGACAATTTCATAATTATAAGTATGATAGCGAATAGAGGTTTAAGAAATTCTTCCCTTTTCGATCCCTCCTCGTATCATGGAATTTCTCTTCCATATCCTGCAATTGTAGAAATTGCCCACATTGACAACAAAATTTCTTTGTCAAAAACAGTCGCTGGCACTCTTCTGCACTAAATAATTATGATATCTGTAGACCTCATTCAAACTCTGGTCATGTATCATCGTTCCCTGCTGGACAAGATTTCCAATGCCTGTTTTCATGCTTCATTCCGACATCGGGTGTGGAAACTGCATCCCTTCAAAAATGACAACTTTCACTACAATTTTGCACGTTTTACATAGTCGCATTTTGGTCCAGAATGCCAACTTTAGCCACCCGTGGAAGAAAATATATGAGGAATCACAAAAACTTTTCTATCGGGCGGAGTTAGTCCATATAACAAGGAACACTCAGCAATTCACGGATCTCAATTCCGATGCACCGTTTATCTTCTATGAATTTCTGGGTTTTGCTACTTCTCACTTTTCACATTTTTCCAAAATTCCAAATTTTGGGCCAAAAATGGCTATCTCCCAAACGGTGCATTTCTGGAAAATCTTCATCTAACGGAAACTGTCCATCTTAATGAGAATATGAAATGTCTAGTTCAGTAAAATTTTTGATTCCCACATCTAGGGTCACTTTTACTGTCCACCAGCTTTTCAAAATCCCGAAAAAGTGACCCGGAACAGTGCTTTTTGGCCTTCTTGATCACCCTGACTCCACATCCTTTGGAGTTTGGCTCCAAGATTTTGAACTTAACATCGTGCCTGCTTCATGACTGCTCCTGATCAATTTCAGCTCAAACCGACCTTCCGTCAAGCCTCGGGATTCCGTCCCTCAAAAGTTACTATTATCCATTTTCTGTCAAATCGGAGTGTAATGGGCCCGGGGCCTTCACTGGTTCTTTCATGGCCTCTGTCAATGGCCTCCGAGCCCCACAGGAATCATCCCATTCCGAGCCCCGATGCTTCCCTTATCCAAAAAATGAGTTTTTGTCACTTTACTTTTTTTTTTTTTTTTTTTTTCGCTTCGCTCGCCACTGCGGGGCGGTTGGCTATATCCCTCCGCAGTTGCGGGCCGGTTGGCTATATCCTTCCGCAGTTGCGGGCCGGTTGGCTGAATGTTTCCGCAGTTGCGGAACGACTCGGTGAAGTCTTCCGCAATTGCGGAACGATTCGCCGAAATCTTCCGCAGTTGCGGAACGATTCGGCGAAGTCTTCCGCAGTTGCGGAATGATTCGCCCAAGTCTTCCGCGATTTCGGAAGAGATTTCCTTCCGAAATTTCGGAAGAGAATTCCTTCCGAAATTTCCTTTCAACGCCGGGCACCTAGAAATTTTTCTGTTTTTCGGAGCATTTCACCGAATTTTTCCGCGTTGCGGGACAACTCACTGTATCCTTCCGCAATTTCGGAAGAGAATTCCTTCCGCAAATTTCGGAAGAGAATTCCTTCCGCAATTTCGGAAGAGAATTCCTTCCGAAAACTTCCCTTCGCAATTTCGGAAAAACTCGCGGTATGCTTCCGAAATTTCGGAAAGATTCGCCGAATGCTTCCGCAGTTGCGGAAGACATTCGGGAATTCTTTCCGAGACAGTCTTTAAACAAAAACTTTTTCAAACAGACTCTAAGCAAATTTTTTCAAACACACTTAAAACATTGCAATTGGGTTTGGCCCATAGAGGCCCAATGCTGCAACCAGCAGCTCTGATACCAAATGTAACGTCCCCACCCATCATGCCAGTGCAATGGAGAGGATCGTGATGCTAAAACTGGGCAATTGGCCCCAATAACTACTAAATAAAAACAACCCCATATATAGAAAAGACAGGCATGCAGATGTACACATCTAAGCAAACACAGCAGAAGTAAAAACATAGGCAGAAACACTTATCTTCATTTCAATTGTCCCAAGCAACTAGCTATGTCGCTGCAACGTTCCACCCAACCGTAGGCTCTTCGACAGCTTATACTGAGTCCGTCCGAAGGCCACCCCCGAGCTGGGCATGATTCTCACAAGGACAAAGGGGACATTCACGCTCACACACAGTCTATTAACCATTTTATTTTAGCCAAGCCAGTCTAACTGGGTTTATCAGGCTGCACTTGCACAATGGATGCTCATTCCCAATCTCAAGCCAGAACCAGGGATTACCCATCACCCATGCCCATCATACTCTTCTTTCTCATAGCAAAAATGATTATTGACAGGGTTACACATTTACAACAGAGGTGTTCACAAAATAGGGTCCACATTGGTTCTCCCAACTCGTGGTTCACCCAAACGAATTGTGGAATTTCGATTTCAACCCCAGGGAGCAAAACCGATTTCTCTCCACTGGTTAGGATCCCTTCCAATGGCCTAAACAACCCCCAGGAAGACCCAAAACGTTCTGCTCTCTTTCCCCACGGGTAACCAACACAAAAACGCCCCTTCCCAGCTAAAAGATGAAGGGAGACACAGAAAAACGAGGGAGGAAAAAACGCCCAGGCAGCTTGAGCTGCGTGAGAGAGCAAGGCCATGGTGAATAATGGCTTAGGCAGCCATTTCGTGGCTCTATTCTTGCCCAAAAAGACCAACACGTTTTTCCATAAAGGGTGGCTTGCCCATACCCGATTTTGGACAGCCATACCTTCCCATTCCCAAGGCAATAACTTCCCCAACCAACTCTTGGGAGAAATCAATGGTTGGGTACAAAAGTCAACATGGGTAGTTGAGGGTTTGATGGGTTCCCTCATTGACACTTGGCTTGACTCTATTGGCTCAAGAGTTTGAATGTTTTCCCTCCCAATTCCTTGTGAAATCATGCCCCCATCTCTTTGTTGCATTGCATAGCTAGTTGTGGGTATTTTTTTTATTAAAATGCATATTACATGCTATTTGAATTTCCACTGTGCATTGCTAGCACGCAAACCATATGCATCACGAAATCGATGGCGGGGCCTTGGCCTTGAGCTCCTCACCATAATTTCCTAACAATATTACATCATTTATAGTGTTAATGCCATGGGGCCAAACTGGGGACATTACATTGATTTGACTCACCTGGACTTGGGGAAGGAATTAGATAACCCCTTGTGGTGTTTCATGAACCCTCTATGGGTCAAGTGAAGGGGAAAGTCATGTTAGAAGGCAGGAAGAGTTCCTTGCATAAGGGTAAAGGCACATAGAGGAGGTTATGGACAATGTTTCAATTGGAAAAATGACAAGGTTGGAGTCCTCGGTTGTGGTAAGGGATTAGACCAGTGCATAGATATCTCCAATATATTTATAACAGTACTAGACTTGTCCAGCTTGGGACATTTGCAGGGGCAGGGGTCTGTGGTTCCGACCTTCTGCATCCACAATGCGGATTGCGGATTGTTGAGGTCTGACTGACCTTTGAAATGGTGTGGTTATCCTTTTGACTTTATGAATCCGCAAGGAGGATTGGAGGTTGTAGAATTCAGAAGGGCGATTCCCACAAGATCGATGCGTTGGAATCTCAAATTTCTGCATCTGCAAGGCGTATTGCGGATTGCGGGAATCAGAAGTTGATTTCCATGGGGATTGGTGTAACATCCCGATATTTTCATAAAAAATTAAAATTTCTAAATCATCATTAAATGTTAATAATTGTAAAATGCGGAAATAATAAATGCTTAGTAAAGCAGTAATTAATAATTAAGTCATATTGTAGAAACAACTTAACTGCTGTGTTTTTTTTTAAGTGACATGTCATGAATCCAAATAATGATTACGACATTTATTTATATGCTTGAATGATTGAAATTTTGATATATTTGGAAAACAAAGTTCTCCTCGACAAGGTACTGACAGTTTAAATTTTTGGATGATGATGAAAGGGGTCCCACGAGCTGCCCCGAGGCTTACTTAGCTATTCATCTAAAGCATTGTACCCATCCTTTAAGCGCAGATTCACAGGTAAGAGATAGCGATAATTTCAGAGTTTTTAATAACCGTACAAAAATGAAAATTGCTAGTGCTATGATGCTACAGGTATGGTTTTTTTTCAATTTTCGTAAGAAGTGACTTGACTAGCTCAAAAGCTGCAAAAGTCATAAGTTTCCGAGTGTGGTCATTATTAGTTTTCTGCATTTAAGAGTTTATGGCTTTTCTTGTTACCATTCCATGAATGACTTGCGGCTTTTAAATAATCCTATATAATTTTCGACTTGTGAAATATCTATTGAAATGGAACATGGTCCTATGCGAACAATAGTGAGGGTGACAAGGTGATTCTAAGTCTTTTATTACTTAAGCAATTATATTAGTAATATAATGTACATTATTACCCTACCATGCAATTTATGCAATGGTTCTTATGTGGCAACTATACCCTAAAGGGTGTAACCCTATAAATTTATGACATGAGCAAGCTTGATGAACTTTATAATAAGCGGGGTGGAACCTATCTATACCTTAGGTATCGAATGTGACCTAGGTTGATTTGTTATGATATGAGTGCACTTATATTGACTTAAGTAGAGCCTACAAATTCTTTTATGCATACTACCGATATATACTTTAACCTTGGTATGATTGTAAAGTGAAAGTAATAACGTCGCTCCTATGGTTGGCAGGTGGGTATGATGGCGTGATAAATGTCTGGCATATGAGTTAAAGGCATCGTAAATGAATTGGTTTTGTAATCAAGTTTTTTGGCTACAACATTAATGGTAATATTACGTGAATTTTATAGTGGATTTCTAGCACGTGAAAAGGTTCACCAATGCTGAGTTGTAATAGGCCTCCTGCCTTGGTGTCGACTGAGTTGGCAAGTCGTGGATTAATAAGTAGATGGTTGATTAATGCTGCAGCTACCATTCTCTAACGTGGCCCATCGGTGGTATATCTCCATCGTTGATTTGTGGTTTGTTGGGATTGTCGTGAACCCTAAACATAATCCTTTAGGTCATTGTAACGTTTTCTTTGGCATTCGTTTCGATGGTCGGGTTTGGTGGGAGGCCAATTGGTCGAGGGGCTCTTGGGTTTTGGTGTTTTTAGCCTCCCTCAGGCTCGAACCTGAGACCTGCAACAATCTTCAACCTGCAAGTAAATATGATCATTAAGGGGCCGAGTCTGGAAAAGAGTTGTGCAGCAACTACAGTAATGGATGAGTGCGTCCAATCGGTGGCGTTACAGTAACTTAAATGTCTGGGGGGGGATCACAACTCAAAGTCAACTTCTTGAGTGAGTGACAGTCTAGGGTTTTAGAATCGGGTTTGAAGGTTTTGCAAGTGCTGACACAGCATGCCCTTCAAGTTGGATCTTTCTCCTTCAAGGTGGATGGATGGCTTCATCACTCTTCTGTCAACGACGCAGGTACAATGTTGTTTGAATGTCTTAGAGTTTTCTTGTGCAAGCATCGGCATTTTCACGAGTATTGTTTAACCCTGAGTATATTTTTTGCTTGTCAATTTGGCTCTTGGCGAACAGTGGTATGCCTGGAATGTTGACAGGGAACCTACAGCGTAACCATCGATAAGCGTCGGTGGTACTCCTACCTCGTGGTTCTCCAGGATTCAGACTTGGTCGACAGTTGTGAGTGTCGACATGGTTTGGAAATGTGTTTTCTCGGTAGTGGCTTTTGCCTCGCCTGCAAATTTTGGGGAAAACATTACTGCTATGGTTTTATTTTACCATAGATGATGTAACTCTTTCTACAATGGAAGAACAACCGTGCCTTTCCTCAGCGAACTCGATAGGGTTGAACCTTCAATGTTTTCAATGAATTTTACAGTATTTAAGCATTTAATGTTTATAGTTTTACACTTCTAATTCGATGATGGAAGCAAATGTTGAACTGTAAGGAAAAGAAAATGTTGACTATAGTTCGTCTCGGCAATTAGCTGTGTAGTGTGAAAATGGATTTTGAATGAAACAACAAAAAAAAAAGGTTTTCTGTAAGATGCTGCGGTCCGATTTTAATCAAATGGAAACTTTCAGTGCTAGGGCTTAACGTTGATGTATAGTGTCTTGAACTCTGATTCTCGAATTTGTTTTCTGAAAGAATGAAAAGCATGTTTTAAGTGTTTAACCAATGGATGGTTGTAAGTCGATAATGGAATACCTAGCTTACAATACATCTGTGCATATTTTGAGTTAAGCAGTTAATAAAAGGGTGTTAGGTTCAGTTTAAATACCACTGTGTGTGATGTTAAACCCTATCCTGTCAATGATGATGCAAGAATGGAGTTCTAAAATGAAAAGTGTTGGGCTGTAATGACATTTACATGCAAGAACAATAGTTCTATTGCTATAGTTAGAATACCTATGATAATTTTATGAAATGAACAAATTTAATTTTACAGCTGTTAAATGTTTGTAAATATTAGTAAGGGAAGAATAGATCAAACCCTGGTTTTGGTGTAGAGATGCAGTATTTTACTCTGTAAGTTGATAAAATAATTTCTACCCCTTTTTTATTTAAGAACATGCTATTCTGTGATTTAAATTTTTCCATGTACAGTTGATAATACAAAATCAAAGAAATTTAAAGAGTATTCGTCAGTTAATTTAATCTGCCTATCAGTTTAACATTTCATCTACTTTAAACTCTATCTCTTTGTATTCGTCCAGTTTGGATTTCTGGAGAAATGATAGAATAATACAATACCTTTCTTTTTGCACAAAGATAATATAGTAATGACAATAATTTCTATAAATATTGGTTAGATTCATCGAACAATTAAAACATGAATATGGGAATGTGGTTGAATAGAATGCATCATACTGGTATCTTTTTGAAGAATAACTGATGATCGGTAAACCCTAGATGCTAACACCATGTCCACCTTCAAAAATCGGGAAGGAAATTATTGTTATAGCTAGTTTCTGATGTGTTGTTTCAGCACACAGAGTTTGAATAGTATATTCAGTTGATGCAAAGATTTAATTTGCAGCTGCTAAAAAAAATGAGATGCCAGGGAAATATATATCTGTGCATGGATGTCTCTCGGGGTTATGATATTAGATGCATGTTAGGTTTTACTTAAATGAACAGATTTAATGCTACCTCTTTGTACTGGAGTACGATGCAGCCTCACACATGGGGAAAAATGTCGAGGAGTCATTTTATCAGTTAAGCAATTAAAATCAAATCAGGATCTTAACATTTTACTGCTACTGATCATTAATAACATTTCCAAGCCAACTACTAAAAGAATTCATGTGATTGGAAACACATGAAAAGAGTAGAACCTGAGTGTGGTAGGAGGAACAAATCACTCAAGAAGCCTATTCCACCCAACCTGCTCCTAAACAGCCAAGATGCCTGCCTTAGGAACCCTGAGCCTTTCCACTGATCCACCAAGAGGAAGAAAGTTCAGAAGCTTAGGATCTCTACTTGCAGCAGCAAGAAATTTATCCAGCCTTATAGGCTTAGTAGTCAATGGGACCTGCACCAGCACCTCTGGTTTGTCCTTCTCATAACATTTTGTAGACTTATACTTGCACTCTCCACAGCCTCCCTATTCGAATCTCTCAGTCATCACCTGATGCACCTAAGGAAATGTTTCTGCAGAAAAACATTGTAAGAGCTCCTTGCTCAATTCGAATTGCCTTTTATAGGCTGCCTAGGTCTTTTTGTAATTAACTGGTCATTAGTGAGCTACCTGCTCACCTCCCTCCACTTGGAGGGGGAAATGCCACAAAATTAGGGGGATTTGTCCCATACCAACAGCTAATGGTAGAGTGCAAATGCTGCCATCTGTCCCAAGCCTTCCAGCAGCTTCCATTCCTCCTAGTGGGCCAGTGGACACTCTTGTAACAGCTTTTTTGAGTGTTTGTCTCCCATTTTTATTTATTAAATAATAATAATGAGTCATTACATTCATCTTTGACCTAATTTGGTCATAATTACAAAACTTGTAATTATAATTTAACACAAAGTATTTTGCAAAAATGATAATAATAGAAAATAATTATTCTCAAAATTTGGGTAGGTGACAATTGGCACGTTGGATTTCTGAATTTCTACATTCGCAAGGAAGATTGCGGATTGCAGAATTTGGAAGGTGGTTTTTCCATGGGATATGAAATGAGTTTTCTGATTTCCGACATCCGCAACGCAGGTTGAGGATTGTAGAATTGCAACGGAGTAAATTCTTCGGGGTGGCGATTGGAGGATTTCAACTTCCGAGTTCCGCATGCGGATTGCGGAATTGTGTAAGTTGGACGAGTAATTTCAAGGTCGTGAATTGACTTCCAGCTTCTGAATTCCGCATTGCAGATTGCAGAATTCAGAAGCGTGATTTCGTTGGAGAGGTGGATTTGGAAATATGACTTCCAAATTTCTGACTGCGGATTGTGGAAGGGTGGATTGTGGATTGCGGATCGGATGCCATTGCAACCGTGTGTAGAAACAAAGAGATTTGTGAAAAAAAAATGTATAATTGGGTTTCCCATCGCCTCTAAAGGACACCAAGGAGACCAAGGATGTGATAATATATTCTTCACATGCATCAGATTCTATTTTTATCTTCTAACTTCGTGATGAACTCACCCTCCATATGGATATATTAATCTGGCATGAAGAAGAGAGCCCCACTTCTCATGTAGTGAATTAAC
Source organism: Larix kaempferi (assembly GCA_027924585.1). Classification (NCBI taxonomy): domain Eukaryota; kingdom Viridiplantae; phylum Streptophyta; class Pinopsida; order Pinales; family Pinaceae; genus Larix; species Larix kaempferi. Next base: position 10,443,678 of record BSBM01000264.1, read on the forward strand.
TCACTAAAATGAGTCTTAGGATGAACTTGCCCCTTAACTGAAATCTTTCCCACTTACTTAGGTAGCTAACTTAAGTGTTGTCATGCAAGTGTCGCAACTCAAGTGTCGTATTGTTTTTTAACATAAGTGTCATCTTTTTGTTTAACATAAGTGTCATTATGCAATAACACTTAGTTAACTATATATTCTTTGTTATCACTTAGTTAACTCTCTTAACTAATTCTTTCTTGTTAACCTTACTATTGTAACACCGTTGGTTTGAAACCCTTAGTCTGATAATGGAAAAATGTTATAATTGTATGTGAATGCCTTCAAGGCTTAACATATTTTATTTTGTAAATATTAATACTACAAATCCACAAATGGTTGTGCTGAGGCAGTATGCTAAAAATATCGGGGACTTATGTATTCACTAGAGATAGTAAGGGAGTTAGATGCCTTAGGTTGGAGACCATGTTAAATATTTAAGCCCCTAAAGTTGTCCTAATTATTAAACCCATTTAAATGAATTTATAATATATTTATAAAATCATAAGTATTATTTAATTATGATTAAGTGGGGAGATAGAGAGAGAACCCACGTGGTTCCAAAATTGTATGCATGAATTATTCATGTATAGAAAAAGTAATGGTGGACCATTCTATGTGAAGGTGGTGGAAGAAGCTGGAATTCAGAGAGAATTTCCCATGCCTGGGTATGTTGAAGAGAACAAGGGAGAAAATTATTATTTCATAACGAAAATTGAAATGAATCCTTGAACCTGTGAGTCATTTTGTTGATAAATTTCTGCTGCAGATCTGTCCATTTTGTCTCTAGTCATTCTAGTGAAGTGGAAAATGGTGTATGCAGTTGACTTGGTGGATTTTTTATCACAAATGGAAGTGATGTGTTTCACTATTGTGCAGTTAGAAGGAAATCAAGGAGGTTAAGTGCACTGTTTTGCATGTAATTGGTATTTAATCCAATTTTCCTGATTGCCAAGTGTAAATTCTGAAAATTCTGGGAATTGGTGAGAAGATTGTCTGGTGAATGCACAAGTATCATCTCGGGGGTGGTTTCTGTTGAGAGATTAATGAGCAGAATTACCTACGGTTGGGTGGAGCGTCGAATCCACATATCCAGTTGCTAATTCAAGTGTTCACCAGTTAATTTGTTTCATGAGAATGGTGTTATTAACTTCCAATCATAATTTGTGATAAAAATTTGCCATGGTTTTCTATTTGAATTTATGGGTTTATAATTGAAATGTTTATTGAAATTATGTCAAAGAATATAATGTCGGAAAACTATTATGAGTGGATAAATAAGTAGGAATCACATTCATTTTGTTAATTTTTCTTAAGTTGCATCATTATTTGCAAGTAGTTAAATTTTAGTGCAAAGTCTTGTGTTAAATTGCTATAATGAGTTAAGTGATGTATTTATGAAAATATTTCATAAAGGTTTAAATTCTTACTTTTCATATAGTTGGAAGATCATAACTCCTAAATGTTCAAATGTTGTGTTTGAAACTAGTACCAAATAAGTTCTTACTACACAATAAATGTTCATGTCCTAATGTATCTTATTAGGTAATTTAAATACAATATTATGTGTTAAACTTGCTTGTAGTGCTTTTCTTTAATAGGAAATTTGTAAACCACAAGTTGTTGTGGTTGTTAAAACCACAGGATGATTTGGTTTATTAAAACTACAAGATGATTTGGTTTATTTGAAAAAGACTAAATGTTTATGTCAAAGCTCCAAAGTAGAGTAAATATTTAAGTCCTAATTTTGTTTATTAATTAATTTGTAAACAAAACCATGTGTTAAGGCATGTTTTTAAGTGTTTTCTCTTAAGTGGTTTTGTTGTTTGAAAACCATGGGCTCAAAAATTATAATTCTAAATACTTCTAATGTTTCCCTCGAAGTCTAAGTACAACTTTGATTATTTTATTATTTTATAAAAACTATGAACCAATTGTGAGTGGAATTGGTTTTTAATTTATAAGTATTGGAATTGTAGGATTATATAAAATTCAATGATTTGAATTTGTATATGTTAGGTAATACAATATGACAATTACTTTTTATGTTAAGAAAGATTGGTAAATATTGTCCTAAAAATTTATGGAAACCCCACTTCAATTACTACAAAGTTCTTATAGCGTAGTAAGACTTTATGGAACATGTTGTGAATAAATATTTTGATTTCCTTGTTTTAAATGTGTAATACAATATTTGAGGAGTGACTATGTATATAACCTTATTTTCCCTTATTCATTTGGTGTGAATTAGACTCTATAGTTCATTTCTTGCATTAAAAATAATGGTAAATGATTTTCCTCTTTTATTTATTTAGAGAAACCCCACTTCACACTTTTAGGACAATTGTTATTCTATGCTTAGTAAGCTTAAAAGTATTATGTAGAAATTATATTTTTCTTTGTCTTAATAAAATGGAAAAAACAAAAACTTAAGGAATGTCCAAGTATGAAACTAATATTACCTTGCTTCCTTTATAAAAATATAATGGATAATTTTCTAAGGAAGTTCATAGTGCGAAGTTCATTTTCCTGTCACAGTTCACTATGTTGCAGTTCACTCTATCATAGTTCACTCTATCATAGCTCACTCGTCGAATCTCACTCTGTTAAATCTCACTCGTTGAAGCTCACTAAGTCATAGTTCACTCGTCCAATCCAAAACTTATTATGGTCCACTATTCATCTTTTGTAAAAATAATATATTATTGGTATTGATATAGGTGCATAGTTATATGTTTTATTTATGTTGAAGTTAATTTTTGTTAAATAAATAAATATAAACATATTCCATATTCCAAACTTGTCGAAGATAAAAAAAAATTCAGCGAAAAAAACCATACTATTGGTATTCATATTAGTGAATCAAATAGTACAAAAAAGTGTAATCCTGAAACCGAATTATGATCAGTTATATGTTGATACCTATTTCATCAGAAACATATATTCCCATCCCCATAAATATACAAAATGCTATTACATCATTAATTTAGAGATCAGAGATCTGGACCGAACCAAAATCAATCATCTTTGTGGCTTGAAATTCTTCCCAAATGATTACCCCTTCCTCTCCTTTGTATGTAGCTTTGGACAACCTATCAGCCATGGAGTTGTGCTGACAATAGATATGGTCAAAGGAAATATCGCCAAAGAGTTGTATTTTTTCTTGAATCCTATTGCACCACTAATAAAGAGCGATAACATTTATGTTGTACTCTTCTCTAGCCCATTTTATGGTCACCCTCGAGCCTCCAAAGACTGCCAATTTAGGTAGGCCAAAATTACTTGCGACAGTAAGAACACACCAAATAGCAAGTAATTCAGATTTCATGTTAGTGCCTCTTATGCAATTTGACTTCAGTGTATAATAATGATCCTCATTTAGGTAGATAAATCCACCCACCGCACATAGTCCATCGCATGCAACCCCATCAAAGTAAACAACAGGTCTGTGTTGAGGAGGGAAGAAGGTACTAGTTCTATTGCAGCATGACTTATTGAACTCAGTGCACTGTTCAGATAATTAATAGTGTTGAAGTTAATTTTTTATTATAAATATAAACATATTCCATGTGCCAACCTTGTCAAAGATATTTATTTCTTTCAAACTTAATTTTTGTTTAATTAATAAATATAATCATATTCCATATGCCAACCTTGTTGAAGATATATTTATGTCAAATATAAATTTGTAATAATATCATAATATAAAAAAATCCATATGCTAAAGCTTGTATAATGAACTTAGTATTGGATGGTTTGGTGGTTTTTTGAAAACCATGGGTTGGATTAGTTTATGCTAAGTAGAATAATGTTTATGTCCAAGCTTGGCTTTTAGCTTTGTTAATATTCCTTGCATGAATGGTATTTATGCTTGAAAACCATAGGTTGTATTAAGCTAAATACCACAGGTTGTATGGGTGAGGAATTAGATATCGAAATTCCTACACTAAAAACATTAATAATTATTATCATAAATAATTTAGGAGAAACATAGTGCGCAGTTCCTATGTCATGGTTCTTACCGCAAGTGTTATTGTGCATGCAATTTTTACAGCGTAGGTCTTGCTATGCATTGTTAAAAGAAATTATGGGTCTTATGGAACAAATTGAAGCTTCCGGTAATTATTTGTATATATTTTGTGCATTTAAATGCAATTTATTACACATTTGTTATAGGATTGCATATATGAAATATGCATGTGGCTAATGAGCATTAATAAATTTTATTATTTAAAACAAATTATGTATTAAGTCTAGTGTGACAATGGGTGTGTTACAAATTGGTATCAGATATGAGGCTATGGGTGATTTGTTTGTTTTGTGAATGAAAGTGTATGCATAAATGCATCTATCATATTAGCTAATGAACTAATTAATAGTTCATGATGGTAAAAGTAGCTAAGGTTATACAACTCTCGGTCGTTTTAGGTTTTCCTTTGCTTACATGGTTACCTTGCAAACTATGTATGATTGTCCTGCTTTTGGAAGGATGGATTAAGTTAGTTTCCATCTGGTTAATCGTGGTAAGTCAAGATGTTTGAATAATCTGATAACTTCAATAAAAAATTGAAGTTTAAGAACATTTATGTATTATGTTTCTAGATAGAAATATAATTTTAGAGTATTGAAATTATGAAAGAATATTTTGTGGGTAGAGACCAAATAGGAGTTTGGCACCTTGTGGGAATGTTATGTACATTTTCAGCTTATTAAATTATATATATATATATATATATATATATATATATATATATACAGAGAGAGAGAGAGAGAGTATAATGGTTCATTTTTGTGCATGTAACTGTATGACGGAAATTTAATTGCAACTATAAGATTGTTTGTATCCTCAAGAGTGTGAAGCTTTGGAGCCATCTACAACGAGCAAGATAATTTTCTCAAGCGAGGAATTGTTTCTTGATGTTGTATGTTTCTGATTAATTGTATGACAATGACTATATAAGAGATTTATCCTTACAGCCTAAATTGTATGGGACTTGGTTGTTGCATGGAGTCTCTAGGTGGACCCTTGTCCTGATTTGTCCCTGGTGAGCGAACTTTACCTTATTGTTCTTGGTTAAATCCCATTGATTATTGTGTATGGCCATTATTTTGTAAGATTCCTTTGTTTGTCCTTGTAATTGTATTCTTGAAACAATTAATTGTTTTCTAGTGGATGTTGGTTGCTCTTGTCAAACCATAGCTAATGGATAATGGTGTATGCACCGACCCAGATGGAATTCCCGAGCATTGGAAATAGTGGTGTGTATCATTGTTGTGTTGCTAGAAGGAAACCAAGGAAAGAAATTGCGCTATTTGGCATGAATCTAGTTGTAGCTATTCCCCTGACATGTTGAGTAGCATGTGTCTCTTGTATCTACTTGTCTTCATAGCTGGATATCTTAGACTAGCGTTGTATGCATAGGTTGCATAACCTATGGGGTCATGTTAATTGCTTGGTAATTACATTTAAATTTATAAAAAGGCTTATTGATTTTCCTGTTTGGGGCAAGTTGGCCTAGTCTTAATTTTTATGTGCATTGTTTGTATTTCGTGTATCCCTATATTCCCTCAAGTCTCCAACCGGTAGTAGGTTGGGACGTTTCAAATGGTTTTTAGTGATTAGTTAAATGCTTGAATACTTGATATATAGTTGGTGTGTGTATTTGGTATTCTTAGAGCATGTTGATGCTTATTTCGATTATGTCATGTTGTAGCCAGATAAAACCTAAGTTGGATGATCATGGGTATATATTTATACTAATCAATTGTGGTCGAGGTGTATGAATATGCAAACCTAGTGATTGATTGGTTGCATTTGTTATTGAATTTTGAAATTTAATGACTAAAATGAATGATTCAACAACATAGTTACTCATGACTAGTTTATTCTTGTTATCTATTTTAGAGTAAGGTTAGAGTTGTGTAGTGGGTTCAACGGGTGTTGGAAAATGCATAAGTTGTATATATATGCACCACAAGAACCTTAAATTATCCTATTAACGAATTATTTTCATGGTATTATGCTCAGTTAGAATAATCCTTCTTCCTGAGTATGAGTGCAGATTAGTATATGCGTTCAGAGGGGTATCAATAGATAAATTCTTCGGTTTGCCATGTATGGATTACCGAATGGTATGTTGAATTCTGAATAGTGTATGTCTATTTGAAAAAGTGTTCTTGTCATGTCGAGTGTTTGGTGACTATTTGTGGCATGTGTCTTAGACTTTGATGATCATATGTGACTTGTGATTGGCTTATGTTGGAATCCTCAGTGACTATTTGGATATTATGCTTGGTTTGTGTTTAAGTCTAATGGTAGATGGCCATATTGGACAACTATCTAAATACTTTGGATGGGCCTATGCCTAAGTCCATCTATGCAAGAATGGTTTATGTTGATACAATAGTGGAATTTTTTTATTTAATGGAAATTAGTGTGATTACAAAATTAAATATTTGAATGCAATATTAAATATGCAAGGGATTCTAAAACAACAATAAGTGTTTGAATTATGTGGAAGGTTTTCTTAATAAGAATGGTGCACTCGCATGTTTCAGTACAGGTCTGAATACTTGAATTCTTGTTCATTGAGTTGTGTGAGATATAAATGAATTGTTAATACTTTTATGCTTATGCCAACTTATGAAAAGTTAAAACTAGGAATATTTTGCTAACTGAGATAAGTTGTTAGTTGATTATAAATTGTTAATTTCCATTGTCTGGTAAATTTGTTAGTTGGTTATAACTTGTTACGGCCTATTAACTGAAGTTATCTGATATGATTTATTTGTATGTATATAATGTTATTACCTGTAAGTGATACAGAGAATGAAATTGCAAAACTAAGACTTTGGATGCAGAGAAAGAGATGGCAATATTAGATTTCTTTGGGGTCATCCATGAGTTTCTTCATCATGTTTGATTGAAGAATGTGGCACAAGTAAAGAAATTAAAATTTTCTCAATCCTTAAGGAAGAAGGGAGATATATTTACCCTAACCTCAATTTAATATTGAAAAGAATTTTTATAGGAGATAATATTCAAAAAATGTTTTACCTTGAAAATATATTTAAGCTACAATTCCAACCGACATGGCACACACCTGAAAGGAATGGACACATTCTTGGTGTTGTGTTGTGTCATGGTTGCTGACATTGATTACACCTTAAATGAATGGATGCATTCCCTATGTTTCAGTGACGAGAAGTCAGTCGTGTAAAATGACATGTTTTTAGTTTTATGATAATACATTTTGATAAATGTATTGTATTGATGAAATTTGCTATCCATTTTTTGTTTATTAGGTATATATGAAAGTTGGTGCTTTCATATTGAAGAAGAGAAGTGAAGAAACGAGCAAAGATAAAGAAGAAAAATACTATGCAAGCTAAGGATGAATTTCCTTTGGCCGATTGCATTGAGTATATGATTCCTCTAATTAAAGTTTTGCAAGCCAAGGATGGGTTTCCTTTGGTAGCTTGCATTGAGGATGTGTTTTCCTCTGATTAAAACTATGCAAAGCCAAGGATGGGTTTTTCTAAGCCGATTTCATTGAATATGTGACTTATATAAAAGAGCAAAAGAATTTGCAAGTTGGTGTTGCAGTAAAGGTTGAATCAATATAATACATTAATAAAAGAACTATAAATTAATAAAAACCCTCACCTACTAACAAAATACGGAGGGGGAGGGAGGCACCCAATCTAACGAACGAACCTAATAATAATAATAATAATACAATAAAAGTGATTGATGATGTGGTATTTATAATGATCATGTTAGCTAAGAATCCTTTGAGCAAACCACGGGGAGCACCTCGGGTTGTAAGTCCTATGGATGGATTTCAAACATGAATTGTCTTAACTAGAAGATGAACAATGTTTGGGTGATCCTTTTACGCGCACACTGAATAGCACTATAGGAAGTAATACCTTCCTGGTGTTGTGTGGGACAAATAATTTTTATCCCAACCTAGATGAAGACTAAGCAAGTTGATCACTTGCATTTCAAAGAGAAAGAGACCAAGGAGCAGCGAAGCCACAGTTGTGGAGCTCCAGATTGGGACAATACTAAGAGGGGGAACTCTTACTCTTTTCTTTTTACTTATGTTATTTGCAATGCATGTTAAAACTGAAATTGTTGTATTTATTTTGTTTAGATAAACAATGAATGCTGAAATTGTTAAATTTCTGTAAAAAAAATTAAAATAAATATGATTGGAGTCATTTATATACATATGCTAAGTAAGCATGGGATGCATGAAAGCATTTTGAGTAAAGTTTGAAAACTATTGGTCATTTAAGTAAATGGGGTGACCGATTTTTATTATGCTGGATTAATAAATGTTTGGCAATTGCTTTCAGAGGAGAAAGTTATATTGAAAGTTGGCTGTGATTGTTTTAAAAGCTAAAGAGGAGTGGGACAAACTCATGTTATCATCGGCAAAAACAACATGATGAAATATGTCATAGTTTGGTGAACTTGATTAATCTTTGAAGAAACAACTTGAAAGCAAAAGTGCAAGGAAAACCTTGTAGAGTTTTGAAAAATTGATGTATGTAAGCATTGTATTAATATCTATAAGATTTAAACACCAAGGACAGTGTAGAATTTAAGGGGCAGGGGAATGTTACACCCCTAGTTTGATGATGGAAAAATGTTATAATTGTATATGAATGCTTGCAAGGATGAACATATTGTATTTTGTAAATATTAATACTACAAATCCACAATTGGTTGTGCTGAGGCAGTATGATGAAAAGATCGGGGACTTGTGTATTCACCAGAGACAATAAGGGGGTTAGATGTATTAGGTGGGAGACCATGTTATGACCCTATTAAATATTTAATACCCTAAAGTTTTCCTAATCTTTAAACCAATTTAAATTAATTTATAATATATTTATAAAATCATAATTATTTTTTAATTATGATTAAGTGGGGAGAGAGAGAGAGAACCTACGTGGTTCCAAAATTGCATGCATGAATTATGCATGGATGGGAAAAGTAATGGTGGACCATTCTATGCGAAGGTGGTGGAAGAAGTTGGAATTCAGAGAGAATTCCCATGCCTGGGTATGTTGAAGAAAACAAGGGAGAAAATTATTATTCCAGAATGAAAACTGAAATGAATCCTTAAACCCGTGATCCATTTTGTTGATAAAATTTTGCTGCAGATCTATCCATTTTGTCTCTGGTCATTCTAGTGAAGTGGTAAATGGTGTATGCAGCTGACTTGGTGGCACGGGGGCTTCACTCAATAAACCGCTACCATAGCATGTTCGTTTGTGGCATATGAAACAATACCCCTAATTTCACTAAATATTGGAAAATACCTTCCAAAATTGTTTTTTTAACCCCCTCTCAATATGCCTTCCCAATTTAAAAAAAACCCTATTCTCCCTAGATATTGTATGTATCAATTTTTTCATTAACATTTTTTATACCCCTTTATATTTCTACCTAGTATATTGATATGATACCCCTCTTATGACTACACATGCATTCTATAGTGCAACTTGCTTCTTTTGATGTATATTGTGGATGCACATTACTTCACCCACAATGCAATTACTCAACCACATATCATTATGATTTACAACATCTAATGGTCTAATGAAGAGATAGGAGATCACTTCTTGTATGTCACAAGAGCCAATGCACATAGTACAACATTTAGATTGCATGTTGCAGTTCCCCAATCGTTGACTAAGCCTATTGTGGGCTAGGTATCTAAGCCCCCCAGGGCCTGTAACAAGCTCTAGGAGGATGACTAAACCTACCAAGGCCTGTAATAGGCATGAGTGGTTGGGTATTCAAGCCCCCAAAGCCTATCGAGGGCCTATAACAGGCCCTGGAGGCTTAGAGCCTCCCAAGGCTATTGGTAACAACTGGCTGAGTGTTATTGGTAACAATTGGCTATCAATCACCACTGTCTCTCGACTATGATCGACTGGAAACACACTTCACCACGAAACCCCCTGGCCTCAAGCATGCCTCAAGACGTGATTTCCCTGCGTACTGGTAAGCCTGAGCCTTGCCTCAACCCGATTTATCATCTGGCCGTGATCTCGCCATCTCCATTTGGCGGATATTTGTCAGCCCACCCATATAAAAAAGACCCCAAAGTATTTTTGTATTGTTACATTAAATAGAAAAACCCTTTGCGCCTTAATATATAAGCAATATAATTTTTAGGTTTTCATGAATATTTAATACCGCAATATGAATGAACGTGGTATTATATTGCCTTCTAGTGAAGCCCCCGTGCTTGGTGGATTTTTGAGCACAGATGGAAGTGATGTGTTTCACTATTGTGTAGTCATAAAGAAATCAAGGAGGTTAAGTGCATTGTTTGGCATGGAATTGGTATTTAATCCAATTTTCCTGATTTCCAAGTGTAAATTATGAAAAGTATAGGAATTGGTGAGACGTTTGTCTAGCGAATGCACAAATCTCAGCTTGGGGTTGGTGTTATGTTGAGAGATGAATGAGCATAATTGCATGTGGTTGGGTGGAGCATGGAATTCACACAGCCAGTTTCCAACTCAAGTGTTCAACAAATAAGTTTGTTTCATGAAAATGGTGTTATTAAATTTCAAGCATAATTTGTGATAAAAAAATGTCCATGGTTTTCTCTTTAAATTTATGGGTTTATAATTGAAATGTTTATTGAAATTATGTCGAAGAGTATAATGCTGGAAAACTATTATGAATGGATAAATAAGTTGGAATCTCATTCATTTTGTTAATGTTTCTTAAGTTGCATCATTATTTGCAAGTAGTTATGTCAAATTGCTAGTTCTAGCGTGCAATTGTGTTCTTACTGCGCAACTCCTAAGTTAGATGAAATGTGTCCTATTTTATCTTATTAGGTAAGTTAAATACAAGATTATGAGTTAAACTTGCTTGTAGTGCTTTGCTTTAATAGGAAATTTGTAAAACACAAGTTGGTTTGGATGTTAAAACCACACCGATTTAGTTTAAAAACCACGTCCTGATTGGTTTATTTGAAAAGAATAAATTTTTATGTCGAAGATCCAAAGTAGAGTAAATATTTAAGTCCTAATTTTGTTTTCTAATTAATTTGTAAACAAAACCATATGTTAAGGCATGTTTTAGGTGTTTTGTCTTAAGTGGTTTTGTTGTTTGAAAACCATGGGATGAAAATTTATAATTATAAATACTTCTAATGTTTCTGTCGAAGTCTAAGTACAACTTTGATTATTTTATAAAAACTATGAACCAATTATTAGTGGAATTGGTTTTTAATTTATAAGTATTGGAATTGTAGAATAATATACAAATTCAATGAGTTGAATTAGTATATGGTATGTAATACAATATGAAAATTAGTTTTTATGATAAGAAAGATTGGTAAATATTTTCCTAAAAAATTATGGAAACCCCACTTCGCAGTTACTACGAAGGAAGTTTATGGAACATGTTGGGAATCAATGTTTTCATTTCCTTATTTTAAATGTGTAATACAATATTTGAGGAGTGGCTACATCTATAACCTTAGTTGTCCTTATTCATTTGGTGTGAATCAAACTCAGTTCATTCCATGCATTGGAATAAATGGTAAATGTTTTTCCTATTTTATTTACCGAAACCTCACTTCACACGTTTAGGACAATTCTTATTCCACGCTTAGTAAGCTTAAAAGAATTATGTTGAAATTATATTTTCCTTTCTCTTAATAAAATGGAAAAAAAAAACAAACTCGGTGAATGTTTAAGTATGAAACTAATATTACCTTGTTTCCTTTATGAAAATATAATGGATAATTTTCGAAGGAAGTTCATAGTGTGAAATTCATTTTCCTGCCACAGTTCACCTTGTATTAGTTCACTCTATCACAATTCACTCTGTCGCAGTTCAATCTTTCACATCTTACTTGTCGAAGCTCACTCTGTCAGCTCACTTGTTGAATCTCACTAAGTCATAGTTCAATGGTCGAAGCCAAAACTTATTATGGTCCACTATTCATATTTAGTAAAAATAATACATTATTAGTATTGATATGAGTGCATAGTTATATGTTTTATTTATGTTGAAGTTAATTTTTGTTTAATAAATAGATATAAACATATTCCACATGCCAAACTTGTCGAAGATATTTATTTATGTTGAAGTTAATTTTTGTTTAATAAATAAATATAGACATATTCCATATGCTAACCTTGTCGGAGATATTTATTTATGTCGAAGTTAATTTTAGTTTAATTAATAAATATAAACATATTCCATATGCCAACCTTGTCGAAATATATATTTATGTTGAAAGTTTGAAACTCTTTATTTATGTCAAAGATAAATTTGTAATAATATCATAATATAACAAATTACATATGCTAAAGCTCATATAATGAACTTAGTATTGGATGGTTTTGTGGTTTTTTGAAAACCATGGGCTAAATTAGTTTATGCTAAGTAGCCATAATGTTTATATCAAAGCTTGGGTTTTAGTTTTGTTAATATTCCTTGCATGAATGGTATTTATGCTTGAAAACCATAAGTTGTATTAAGCTAAATACCATGGGTTGTATGGGTGAGGAATTGGATATTGAATTTCCTACACTAAAAACATTAATAATTATTATCATAAATAATTTAAGAGAACCATAGTGTGCAGCTCCTATGCCATGGTTCTTACCACGTAGGTGTTACTGTGTAGGTAGTTCTCCTTTGATTTACTGAAGTTTAACAATTTGAATTGATCTCTTAATTAATTATTTTATGTGCAATTTGAATTCTCTCATATCTTATCACATATTATCTTTATCTCTTGTATTACCTGCATGGTCCACATGTGCGAGATTAATTATCATATCAAATATACTAAGTATATTTCCCCAATGATGTGATCATATTATTTTACTTTTGTTCCAAGTGGTTATATGCTAAAGGAATTCACTCTAGAGGTGGCCAGTCCTAGGGGAGACTTAATAGGTCAACCATGGTTAGTAGTACATCACACATCATACATGCTTCGACATGCAAAGGATTACCTCAACACATGAGGCACCACCTCAACACATGAGGATTGGTCTTGACACAAAAGACCTTAGCCTTGACTAGAAAGATTGTGCAACATCATCACTTTGGCATACAAAGCACTTGCATCAACACATGAAGCTTAACCATTCTTGAGTCCAAATCAAGATTCGTCTCCAACTTTCTTGAGTCTAACTCAAGATCCTATAAGGCACTACCTCGACACACAAGGCTAAATCTTGACAAACAAGATCAAGCTAGAGAATTACTCATGATGTTGTAATTTTAACATTTTTAGCCAAATATCGTGACCTGAGTCACTTATTTTCCTTCGAAAGTCGTGACATGTTCCAAAAACCCTATTTTTCATAGTTTGCAGTCACTTCCACTTTTCTCTTTCCCCAATTCAGTTCAGTTTTATGTTTTGGTTCTATTTATAGTTCCATTGTTACTATTTACAACCTAATTGCTTGATGTAGTGGTTGTTTACTTCTCCTTTTAGATGTTGTAGGTGACGAAAAGATCAAGAGATCCTAATACTTGTCTCTTTTTGGGTTTGTTTTTAATTGCATTTTTCTTCATTTTGCAACAAGTTTGATTATTAGATGTGCTTTAGTAGTTGATTGTTGGGTTAGTTTAGAGCAACTTGATCACTAGTTGAGGATATTTTCTCTTTTCTTTATAGATCCATACCTTTATTAGATATACTTTTTGCATGCTTTCCTAGACTTGTGAGGGGATTGATTGTGATCGTTTGCATTGAGATATCATATGTTTAATTTAATAAAAATGTCATTTAGTCTAGTATTGATATTATCTTGCTTATCTTTTCATCATCATACAAGAATTTACATTTCCTTGTCATTTACATTTGCACACACCCTAACACCTTAATTCAAACATCACTTGGTTCATGACCCCGAGTGGATCCTAAAAATAAACCTTAATCTAAACACACTAAATTCCTCACTTTAGGGATGAAAAACAAATTGTAGTTAGGTTAGGATTTTGGGGATAGGATTCCAAACAATTCCCCCTAGTCACTATACATCTGAGACATAGCGGTTGACATTCTAGGGATCCAAAATCCTCTAGTACTATCAGACATAATTGTGTCCAATTTGTGTCGGGTGTCCCATCCTTTCAAGGTGGTACATGGCTAGACTGGAACTGAATGGGTGAGTAGTGCATTTTCCCCTTTTAGTACTGAATATCATCCAGATCGTTGCCTACATGCTAAAGTTGTATGTAACTCATCTGACATGTATGTGAATGATGTATCTTAGTATCCATTATATTAGGAATCTTATCTAAAATTGATCCCTTTAGGTGGAGGGATACCTGGAGTAGATAGCAGTGAGTAAAGACTCTCTCTATAATTGTTCCCTTGGATATTCACCCATTAGACCAATAGGACTTGAGGCCCATATTCATGTATGGTGTTTGGAAGACCTGAATCATCTTTATACTTATTTTATTTGTATGGGACTTGAGACCTCCATTGTTGAAAATATTTGAGAGAGATTTATTTTTATTTTTACTTTGCTTATTGTAGATCTCTGTAAGGCTAATGGGTCTTATATTTTTCTAGGGTGTTCTTTTCATTTTTTCTTCTCTTTTCTATATTAGATCACTTGTTGCACCCACATTGCACTTGTTATTTGATTTAGTACCATGTACAGAGTTGATATTATATTATTGGAGCATTGTTTATATTATCCTTGTTTGTATATTTACATTATTGGATTGGTTTTCTTGGATCTCACCACTGTAGCTCCCCCAAGGTACTCTCATAGAATTCAGGGACATCCCCTTTTGTATTGTTTCTTAGGATGCACCATTGGCTATGTAAGCTGCATTATAGTTCCACATCCTTCACATTTACTATATTAATCTTTTGAGTCATTTGATTCTGAATCCTCACGGTATGAATCACCTTCTAAAACACCATGGTTAGCAGTATCCCTACTTCCAATGGTATCCCAATTTTCGGTATCATTCCTATTTCTGGTGGCATTCCTATTTCCAGGGGTGGGAACATCCTAATATTCGGTGGAGGAAATATTGGTGGTGTTCCCACAGGTGGAGCTATGACCAACCCCATTGTTGTCTCTCTACCTCATATTTTATTGAGAGTATTCCTTTCATGGCTAGTCTCAACCTTCCAGATTTGGTGAGACTAACCAATGATCCTATTTTTCATGATCCTACATTGCCTCCCATGTCTACTAAAATCCCCACAAACATCCCTAAGTTTGAATGGAAGATAGGAGAGGACCCTCAAAACCATATCATTTCCTTCCATTTTATGGTGCTCCTCCAATGGTATCAAAGATTATTCCATTCAGTTATGTTTGTTTCATAGAACCTTGACTATCATCATTTCCAAGTGGTATATCGAGAAATTCCATGGGATGCATCCCAAGTTTGTTTCCCTAGATTCCACTTTCTTAACATTCTTCCAATTACCTTTTTATTATGATGAGAGAGTCAAGATCTGATTGTCATGCCATTAAATATCATCCACCCATATCACAGATCACATCCATGAGTAATGTCAATGCAAGAGTCTTTGTAAGATTAATCCTGATGACTGTATCTTCTTAAATTGTTTCCTTAAATCTCTCCTCCCCGTTATATCCAAGGATGTGACCTCTGAGAACCCATAAACCAAAGAAGAAGACATTTTTAAGGATCAACAATACGATTGTATCTATCTATAGTCCAGTTACTTATATACAATGATTCCCAATATTCCTAGAGGTGACTCCTACTGGAAGGATCCTCCAAGGGCATCCCATGCCGCAAATGGAATTATTGGTTCTATTCCATCCTGTCCAAATCCATGCTATCATTATCCTACCCCTTCAATTAGTTATGCATATGGTATTCCCCAAGTATCGAGCATCATCATTAGGGATCCACACCTACACCATATTATCCCCTTGATCCCTCTCCCTCATTCTCACATGTAGGAACAAGTACCTCCTACTCGACTCCTCCTTCGTACCCCCATGTTAATAGACCCTCATGTAGTGGAACCATGTGTGGCAATGCTTCTACTGGCTATTTGGCTCCTCCAGTCATCAACCCTCACTACCCTTTTCATGTCTCGCTGCGAGCCCCTCCAATGCAACCACACCCCGAGGATCCCCCTTTTCCTCATGGGAAAGTTTATGCTCAACAAAAAAAACCTGCCAACCTATGATAAATAACCAAGAAGAACAGTCAAACAATTCCAAAAATAAGAACAAGGGGAAGAACAAAGGAATAACCAAGGATAGGAAGATGGGGGCCAACCCCTTAACCTTCCTAACGACACTGGAAACAATCCGAAGTCCATAAATTAGGATCTTAATAAACCTCCCAAGAAAGGTATAACTCCTCAAATATGGACTAATAATATGTGTTCCTTTTTTTATGTTTATGGACATTACACCCACCATTTCCCCCATCTATATAAGGCTCACAAATTGTGGAATGAGGACAACCAACATAAAGCAGCTAATGCCCCACAAGGGAAACCTACTCTTCCTCCACCTCATTCAACACAATCACAACTGATGGTCCTACAAAACCCCTTCCAAATGCAAGGGGTGTTCATAGAACAACCTATGGAACATTATCCATGTTTAATGTTAGTCCCAGATACGTTCTAAGGTTGTACTTAGAAATGTGCCTGGGAATCAATATTTATCATTGTTTATATTTTTCAATGTGTTGAAGCCTCGGATGTGCAGGGTATGCAAAGTGCTGGAATGGGTTCCTAAGCTCTCAACACAGGGGGGAAACCCACACTAAAAGGATTCAAAAGGCCCTATGCAAGGACAGTTCTATCCCTAGTGTGTTTGGTATAGTGATCTCCCATGAATATTTGGCCTCCGTTGGCACTCTAAGAGTTGGTAGGTTTTGATCCAAAGGATCAGTTTCCAAATGACGAAAACCTAAGTGTAAAAGTCTGTAAACACAAATATATCTAACAGGAATCTTAACTAAGTTAGACCTATTCTAAGAAAATGTTTTGAGATAAGTGTGCAGATCAGCTTGATGTGTGAATAAATAAGATCATTTATCAATTAAACAGAAATGCATAAAGATCAATGACTTATCATGCTCAAGTTGTAATTAATTAATGAAAATCAACTAATGGCAAATTGAGGTTTGTTATCCATTCAAAACTTAATCTGTAATTGATATGTTAATTGAAAAATTAACACCATTTGTAACTTACTGAAAGAATCATTTGCAGGAATCGATAAAAGATTTTAATAGAATAAACTCTTTCAAAACCTTCATAACACATAAATCATAAGCAATGATAAATCAGCGTTGTAGATCAATATGTTTAATGAATTGCAAAGATTAAATCAGTATCAGATAAGCAACTTGGAGGAAATCCATCAAATAAACTTTACAAATAAACAAAAGTGGATCTGAAAAATAACTTTATTGTATTCAATATCAGTTTGCAAGAAATTACAAGCTTGTATCAAAACAGAGCATCTCCATCCTCTCCTGCAGATTTTGTCCTCCAAATTCTATCATCCTCCCTCTACGAGGAATCATCTCTTTTAAATAAGAGTTACAAAATAATAATACAAACAGTCAATTCCCACAAACTGGGATTACAAAATCAAAGATAACCTAATGGCCTAGAAAAACTTGCCATTTGTTCCAAATCTCTAACAACTCATCTATAATCGGATAATTGGTTGACTCAAGCCCCAGGTGGGAATTGCATTCGAATGTTTCCATTTCGTTCTTGGCCAGCTTATGCCAAATACGGATAAAGACTTGGATTTTACGTTCCAAGGATACTGGTTTCCTGATCAGGCGCTCCACATCATCAATTTTGACCTCTTTGAGGAGATGAATCTGTTGTTGGGCTTCTTCACATTTGCGCTCGATCTCCTCTATCTTCAACTTCGGCGAGAAAGCATCTTCAATGAGTTCCACAGCAGGAAACTGAAGACTCTCCATAACATTATCTGCTGCGTACCATCTCCTGCTACATATAGCTTGTGCTCTTTGAGAATGTCTTCAACTGACTCATTAAGTTTGAGCCAAGTGTTCAACGCACCCCTAATCTTCTTAAATTGAAAATTGTTCAACTTAGGGAAACATTTTGGAGTGTCCTTGATATATCTCTACCACTCACTAGTATTTTCATTTTCCTTTGAAGCTTCCATCCTTTTTCCTTTCTGTCCTTCAAGGGCGCTGGACATCTTACCAAAAGTGATATGAGTCTCCCTGATCTCATCAAAGGCTAAAAATAGCTTCTCCAGAAACTCATAATACTCTTTGTTGATTTGAAGGGCCAAGTCCTTGAATTCTTGAGATGAAAACTTAAAGAAAGTAGATGAGGCTGCACTTGCAGTTGCATCCTCACATTGCTTTTGCAGTAAGGCTATCTTTTGAGTGTTAGCAGAATTCTAAGCCTGTACATTTCGAAGTTCATCCTGCAGAGAGTTGTTGCTTCGCTCCACATCTCCTAACCTGTCTTCCCATAATCTCCTAAAATCATTAACATAAATCTCATGATATTCCTTTGTCTTCACCAATTCCTCTGTCAACCTTTCCAATTATTCTTTCTTTTGGTCAATTTCCCTATTAAGTATATGGACTGAATCAAGGTTTGCGCCAACAAATGCTCCTAAGGTTGTAGTTGTTTCAATTGATCATGTCTGGGGGTCATTTTCTTGTTGATTCCATACTATTTGGTTAGGGACAGATACTTCCAATTCACCTTGATCCCTGCTCCTTTTCTTACCTCTCTTTACCACTGCTTTATTTTCCTTGTTGTAAAAATAATGTCCAAGAGGGAGTACCTCATCATCTTCATATTCAGTTATTATCTCATAAGTAATTGAGATTACATTTTCTATAGAAACCAATGGAGGAGTTTGAGTAGCCATTGGATTAGGCATGGGCATGGTAACTTGAGGGATAACCATAGGGGCAGAGATAGCCTGAGGAATTGATGAGTCAGGAGTTGAAGAAGGGATTGAAGTGAAAGCTTCTAAAAGAGTAACTTGATCAACATTAGATGAAGGTGATAAAGGAGAAGGAGTTGAGTGTGGCTCATTCTCAATAAGTAATGATGAAGTGGCTTTAGAAGTCAGAGTATGAAACAATTGGGAAATGGAGAATGGTGGCAGCATCCCTATAGGTAGAGTTGAAAGATCCTCAATGGAAGAAAGTAACAGAGATGAAGTTGGAGTATTAGGTGTAGTGGTGAGTTCCAACACTTGTTGATCAGGATCAGAATTATCCATTTCAATAATATCCAATAGATTTGTGACTTCCTGTGCTTTTCCAATCACTTCTTCAGTGATTTATTTAGTGATCTTGTCAATCACCTTCTCAGTAAATTCTTTAGTTACTTTAATTGTAGGAAGTGGCTCATCTTCAACATCACTGTCAATGAGATCAACAGTAGGGATCTTTGATGTAGAAACCTGAACTTTCTTCTTTTTGGCTAGGTTAACCTCAACCATTTCCAAATCATCAACTACATGCGAAGCTGCGGGAGTCACTTGAACATCCATAGTGAGATTGGGAGGTTTAGTCATTTGAGTATGAATCACCAAAGTGAGTTGTGCTAATTTCTACTGAAAATGCTGAGAGGTCTGCAGTAAAGCTTTTACCTGCTCAGTTGTTTTCACTTGAGGGAGATTCTCCATGGGAGCTTTACCTTTATCCCCATCTGTATAGGTAAGCATGAGAGGGGCATTAGCTTGTTGGATTTGCTTTTATTCTATATCCATTCTAACTTGCTCAATCAGATTCAACTCCATTGTTCTTTGCCCATAGACTAGAGTTTTTATTTCTTTTTGATATGTCATAATCTGCTTCTGTTCATATACACTCTTGGCCCTTGGAAATACTTCAGAAAATGTATTCACTCCTTGATAGATGGAGTAATCTGGGAGTTCTTCATGGACATAGTCCATTTTCATGTGATATTGCTTGAAGGGTGCATCCAGGAATTTCTTTGGATCATGCTTTCTTTTGGGTGCTCTACTCAACTTCAAAGGAGCCAGCTGATCTCCAAGCAGAACATCCCAAGTTGAGGTGGGAATGACTAATGGCCCAAGATTTAAAGAGAATTTAGGCCAGCCTCTCTTTTTGGGACCAGTAAGCTTCTTGTAGACACCATCAGTGACAGTTTGATAGGAAACCTCTTGAATGACCAACCTATCAGGCACTATTCTTGGCAGAAGGTGAACAATATCGCTTCCCCAGACTCTAATATATGAGAAGGACTCATAAACATACCAATCACCAATTGTATTGATGAAGGTCCTGGCATCGGCTGAAAAGGCAGGAGCTTCCTGTTGAAATATTTTGAAATATATAGTGTCCATGAAATGGTCACATATGTCATAGAGCAGGGGTACATAATTGCTTTCCCATAATGCATAATGGTATATATGGACTGGTGGAGCTTCAATGGTCCAATTCCACCCTAAGTTAGGATACTGAAATTAAGAGCAGAAGACATCAAGGATGTAGGCCGACAGGTAAAAATGTGGCTTTCTTAAGGCAGGTTCCTTCTGATAATCTTGAATTAATGTCTTAATTTTTGAAGATAGGATAGATGCCCAAAGGAAAGATTCTCCTGTTGTCAAGACATGGTGAGCAATGGGAGCCAATTCAGCTTTAAAAACTGAGCAATTGGGGAGGCCAAAAATCCTACAGAGCATGGCTGCAAGTAAAGAGTAGGGTTCCTTGAACCAAGCAATTGCATAAAGCTTATCAACCTTCGGCACAAAACTACTAGTTTTAACCATCCAGGATTTCATCATCTCATCAAAATTGTATCTGGTCTTGGAGGATTGAATGAAATCAAGGCTAAGGATTTGTACAGCTGGCTTGAGAGCAAAAGCTCTAATAAAAAATTCAGGGCGAAAGGTAGTCAATTGTGACCCTGCACTATCATTAAATGACCGGTCTCTAGGATTAGAGTTTTCAACAATCCACTTGAACGAGTCTGTATAAGGTAGAACAACAGGGTGAGCAGCAATGGCATGGATTTGGTAATCCCTAATTCTTTCATAGGCAGGTCGGTCTTCCTTGATGTCTGAAAGGTCATCATTGTCAAAGATAGCATATATGTTAGCCTAGTCCATTTGATAGGTCTCAGTGACTCTCTCACTGGTGTCTGAGAAGATGCCAAAATTGGGGTCTTTGGTCAGTGAGTCTTTGTTAAGTGCCCTAGACTAGGTATTCTGAGACATTTTTGGCAAAGCTTGAGAAATCTGATAAATAGATAAAACAAAATCAAAATCGAACCATAAACGGGAAAAACCATAAATACAAAATACAAAAATGACAACAAACCAACTTGTAAATTCGTGAAGGCGACCCTGGTAAGAAAATGACAGTAAAATCCACGCTGGAGCGTAAATTTTCGACAGTAAAAATGATAACAAAAAATAGAAAAATCATGTATTTATGGGTTTTCTGGTCAGATCAAATGTGGACCGTAGATTCAAAATAAACTAACGGCTGAGATTAACCCCTGCGGGATGCGGGATTCAGGTTTATAAGTTCGAAAACCAAATTTTATTCAAAATCCCCGAAATCCGGGTTGCGGGTTTCGGGTTTTACAAACTTCGGAAAATGAACAAACGTTTTTCCGCAACCCGCAACCCGAAATTTCGGGTTTCGGGTTTCGGAAATGGAAATAAATTTTGAAAATTGAATAACTTTTCCCGCAACCCGCAATCTGCAATTTGTGGGTTGTGGGTTTTGGGAACACACAACACGATTTATTGGCGTAACGAATTTCCGCAATCCGAAATCCATAATTTCGGGTTTCAGGTTTACGGAATCGAAAATTCTAAAATATTTACACAGTCTTCCCGCAACCCACAATTTCGGGTTGCGGGTTTCGGGTTGACGAATTTCCAAAATGATAAACAAACGATTCCTGTAATCTGCAATTGTGGGATTTCGGGTTTCGGTATTTTGGGATTTCGGGATTTGCAGTAAGAAAATGATCTTTGGCAAAGAAAGTAAGGTTTTTTGCAAATCAAGGAAACAGCCAGAAACTTAGAGATTTTCATAAGAGGAAATAATGATAAGTAAACAAACCAAACAAAGGGTATGATGCCATAAAAAACCATAATTTAAAACTCACCCAATTCTCTTTATATTTACAAAATGGGGCTCCCATGATCAGAATGAAGCATGGGATCTATTGTACCTACAACAAATGGCGATTGGTTAGGAAGAACCAATTATCTCTGCAAACAAAACTTCAGTCAAAGAAAGCATGTCAGCCTACTGAATTTCAACCTGAATTATTAGAAGATGCTTACAAAATACAATCAATAAGTAGAATTAACAAAGATTGATATACTCCCTACCTTGATCAAATTAAAGATAATGCAAATCTGATAAGAAGATTCATGAAACAACATAAAACCTTTTTCCAATATGTAATCATAGGAAGACATCTTTAGATGAACCTGGGGGAAAACTTCATAATACTCTGGATATCCAAATCATAAGCCACCTTGACTTATTAATGTTTTATTCACACAAATATGGATTATTAATAGTCCATTTATTTGATTATTTTTGCTTTTCTTCTCTTTTTTTTTTCTTTTTTTTCTTTGAAAATAAAAAGCTGAAGACAAGACATTGTTGGCATAAGAACACTGCCCTGACTTGGTGATCATATTGTGGCAATGACATTCACAAACTTGATCTGGAAACTGAACAAGCTAGCTTAGTAATGAGACTCCTTGTCTTCCAGCTATGACACTGAAAGCAATTATCATGGCTTGGTGACCATATAATGACAATTTTAGTCCAAAATCAAACCCATGATCATGGCAGGGATGGCTTGTGATAATACCCCCCTGTTCTTATGTACAACATTGTCTAATAAAGAAAATAAAACAGACAGTTTATTAAGATGTGAACTGCAGGACACCACCATGGCTTGGTGACCATATAATAGTGGCGTTACCCGCTGATGCTTTGCAGATCATGAATGGACCGACCTGTAGTAGGATCTTCAATCTTTCAGTAAACTGAAATCCATCTTCCAATTTTGGTGGCTTGGTGTGAAGATGTCAATCCACTCACATCTATGAACCTAATGGGCTGGCTTGTAACAAGACCCCCCATCCTGCAATCCACAATTATTTAATGATGTTTATTTTCAAGGTGACTGTGATATGATCCAGAGCAGATAAAGGTTGTCCAGTTTATTGAGATATGTTGTATTACACATATGAAACATAAGACAAAAAGTCAGTCACTATCCACCATCTCAATTAAACAAATGCAGCATGTGTAAGATAATGACCAAGGTGGAAAGATATCAATCAAAATCCTGTCATTAATGACTGTCTATTTTATAAAACAAGTTATGACATCGGTTGAAAAGACTAAGATTGAAAATGTACTCCAAAACTTTAGTTCAGATTATCCTTAAGACAAACTCATCATCCACCATACCCAAATGTGTGGGGTTTATTAAAGGAAGAATTAAATAAAAGAAAACCATTCAAAACAAAGAAAATGAAAAACACACCAAACTTATGTACAAAGTGCATCAAACTGTTTAGAAATATACTTTTTTAGCAGTGAAACATTCACTGGATAAGTGTCAATGACCCCCTCCAGTGTCTGTAACTGAACTGTACTTGGACCAATCTTTCCTATAATAATGAAAGGTCTAAGCCAAAGGCGCTGAAATTTGGTATACTGATTTTTATCTGTGTGTTGTTTATCCCACCTCAGTACCAAATCTCCTACTGAAAATTTCCTGTGAGAAGAATATTTCTCATCAAACCATCTCTTAACCATTTGTTGATGATGATATAATTTATTTATTGCCACTTCCCTGTCTTCCTCCAACTTAAGCAAAGTATCAATTCTCTGCTAAAGAGGAGAGGAATCATATTCCTGAATGGATTGGGCTAACTGCAATGAAGGGATGGTAAGGTTTGATGGCAGGATGGCTTCCTTGCCATAGACCAAACAATAGGGAGAATTTCCAATAGCTACCTTTGGAGTGATTCGATCTACCCAAAGAGCATTATAGAGTTGTGTGTGCCAATCCTTGTGATGAGTGGCCACTGTCTTCCTGAGAATATTTATCAGGTTCTTGTTAGAAGATACAGCAAGCCCATTACCATGTGGGTAATAATTGGTAGAGAATTTTAATTTAATCCCTCTTTCAAGGGCATACTATGTCAAGTCGATTGAGGAAAAATAGGATGCATTATCAAAGACAAGATACTCAGGGCCACCGAACCTTGTAACTATCTGGCCGTCGAGGAAGGAAATTACTTGGTTTTTGTTACACTGCCTAAGGGGAACTGCCTCTACCCATATGGTAAAGTAGTAAGTTTCTGTAAGGATATACCTATGTTGAAGGGAGGAGGTAGGATTAATGGGACCAACAAAGTCCAAACCCCATTGCTGAAATGGGAACAAAATTGTCACTGGTTGCAGAGGAAAAGCAGGTTTCTTGAATTTCCATGCACACTTTTGACATGGTTCACACCTCCTGACATAGGCATAAGCATCTTTAAACATAGTAGGCCAATAATATCTAGCCTTGAGAATCTTGAGTGCTATGGTTTCGCCTGAGAAATGACCTCCAGCAGGTCCTGCATGAAATTGGAAAAGAATGTCATCAGTCTCATTTTTTTCCAAGCATCTAAGAAAGACTCCATCATAATTTTTTCTAAACAAAACTCCATTAATGAATTGATAAGGAGCAGACTTCAATCTTAAAGCTCTGCGCTTTTTGAAGTCTAAAGTTTTGGGAGCAAACCCATGGTTTAGAAAAAAACTGATATGGTCATACCATTCAGATGTCGGAGTATCTATTGCATTAACAAAACCTATAGGGAGTTCTTCTTCCTGCTTCCACTCAGTTTGTTGCTGTACAGGGTCATTCGACTAAGTGGTAAGTAGGCACAAACCTTGTCCTTTTACAATTTTTGCTGGCCTGATTTCCAAATCGTATTCTTGCAAAGCAGTCATCCAATGGGCCCTTTTTTTGCCCAGTTCTTTCTGGATCAACACATTTCTTATAGCTGTGTATGGCATAATTACCTTTGTTCTAGATTTCAACAAGTAGGGCCTGTAATGTTTCACAGACTTGTACACTGCATAATCCTGCTTATTAATTTGGGAGTAATTAAGTTCAGCTCCCTTAAATGTCGAGCTCATGAAGGAAATTGGAATCTCAGTATCACTGTCATGCTTCTGTGTCAAAACAGCTGCATAAGAAAAATCAGTAGCGAAAGTATATAAAATAAAATCCTTGCTAAAATCGAGGGACATCAGAGCAGGAGCTTCTGCAATGCCCCTGTAAATTTAAACAAATGCATCTTTCTGTTCGTGTGACCAACTAAACTGTACATCTTTCTTAACTAATTGCTACAAATGCTTAACACTATATGCAAAATTAGGAACAAACCTACTTACAAAATTGATCTTCCCAAGGAATGACTGCATGGCTTTGCGCGAGCCAGGAAAACCAATCTTTGAAATAGCATCTGTACGTTCTATATCTATAATCATACCTTCTTTGGAAATAATGAAACCTAGATGCTTACCTTTTGTCACTGCAAATATAAACTTTTTGGGGTTTAAGGATATTCCGTATCTCCTACAGCGTTCAAAAACCTATTTCAAAGAAGATAAATGTTCATGTTGTTTCTTGGAATAGATAGTAATGTCATCTAGATATACTACGACAAAATTATGCATTAAACCTCTGAAATCTATATCCATATCTCTCTGGAATGTAGCTCTGGAATTTATCAGTCCGAAGGGCATTCACCTGTAGGTGAAGGTACCCCAGGGGGTTCTGAAGGCTGTTTTGAGTTGGTCATCATGGGAAACCATGACTTCGTTGTATCCCGAAAAACCATCTAGGAGAGAGAACATCTCTGATCAGGCTACCTTTTGCAAAATCTATTCCATGGGGGGAACAGGGTAGTTATCCTTCTCGGAGGCTCTATTTAGATTTCTGAAGTTGACACATAGTCTGATTTCACCATTCTTTTTTCGGACAGGTACTAGATTAGCTATCCATTGGGTGTGTCTGACAGGGAAAATAAGTCTTGCTATCAATAACTTTTCAAGTTCATTTTTAATAGAGGGATCCAAACTAGGATGCATCTTTCTCAGTTTTTGTTGGTAGGGTTTCACTTCTGCCTTCATGAGTATGTTGTGATGCATAATTCTATTATCAAAGGTTTTCAATTCGTCATAGGTCCAGGCAAAAACATCCTTATATTCTTTACATAATCTGATGAAGGCTCTCCTTTCTTCAACAGAACAGTCAACTCCAAGGTTAATAAATCTGGGGTCTTATTCAGTGCAAAGGTTGACTAGATCATAGTTCAGGGAAGAGCTTTGTGTCTTGCAGTTGGTCATGTGTTTAAACTTGTCTTACAAGTCATAAAACGTTTCTAGATTAATCACTGATTTCAGGATAATGTTTAAGGGATCAGCCAGGGATTTTTCATGTTCAGCTTCATCTATCGCCATGTGTTGAAAGGTATCTTGAGCTGATAGGAAATC
This sequence comes from Larix kaempferi, assembly GCA_027924585.1. Lineage (NCBI taxonomy): Eukaryota > Viridiplantae > Streptophyta > Pinopsida > Pinales > Pinaceae > Larix > Larix kaempferi. Next base: position 10,470,271 of record BSBM01000264.1, read on the forward strand.
TAGAATTTGTTGATCATCATCAAATACTTTCCAACTTGTAACATTATCTGGGATGGAATGTTTGTACATCAATTCAATCGAAAAGGTTTTAGGTGATAGGCCTTCTGGTGGAATTAACCTAGATGCAGTGTTGCTAATAGGTCAACATCAAAGTTCTGTGATCTAGGGACAAAGTTAATATTGAATGCAGAAAAGGAGTTGTTGAGTTCCCTTACCATTTTTTGATAATTAGTCAAACGAGGAGAGAGACAATGTATCTTATTCCTCACTTGTTTAACTATAATTTCTGAATCACCAAAACATTCAATGACTTGTGCTTCCATATCAATAGCCTTTTTGAGTCCCTGCACTAGAGCCTCATATTCAGCTACATTATTTGTACAATCAAATTCAAGCCTGCAAGCAATCATGGTTTTTGTCCCTTTGGGATCAATCAGTACACAACCTGCACCGGCTCCATCTTTGGATCTAGAGCCATCAAAAAATAAAGTCCATGCAGTGGGGTCTATTCTAAAATTGGTATTGACACTATAAACATTATGTACAATGGTTCCAGAGAATGGTACTGTGGTAGTATTAATAATGTGAGATTCATTTTGTGCATTCTCTGGTGATAAATCAGTAGGAAAATCTCCAAAAAAGGTATCAAATGTAAAATGTTCAATGTGTTGGCTAAAATAACAGGCAGGTTCACTTGAATCATTTAGACCAATCACAGTTTGCTTCATGAATGGCTCCATACTAATCTTAATATTATTCGGCTGACCATTGTAGGGTAACCACATGTAAGACCAATCAGTGGAAAAATAGCCCTTGAGTTTCTCTGACTAGTCTCTACTCAACCAAATCCCATAGGCTTCAGGAATGTTAGCTACAACAATGTCAATTGTCTGATGAATCTGAGGATCAACATACAAAGTTAACAACACATTTCTCAACCTCCCCACTACTCTTACTTTAGATCTGTCAAGTTGGACAATTTGAGTAGGACAGGATTCCCAAGTGGCATTACATTGGAGGAAGCACAAGAGTCTATCATGCAATTGTGTACGTTCCTGTTGAAGATTTCAAAATAGTTAGCAAGAAATGAGGTGTCCTCTTGCTTCCAGATTTCAAATCTTCTGGCTTAGCGAAAGATTCTAAGTTGTTGTTTTGTAATTCTCTTGGTTGTTTGATTATCATGCTTTTGGGTAAAGAATCCCTCATAGAAGGGATCTTTAGAAGTTCAAACAAAGAGATTTTTTCTTTGACTCTTTTCAAATCCTCAGCTAAACTATACCCCAATTCAGGGATTACTGTATCCTTTTGAGGAGCAGTTTTGTTTTTGTTGGGAGGTGGTGTTGAGGATGAAGGCTCCTAAGTGGGTTGTGGTCTTGACCTAGTGTTATAAGGGTGTTGAACATTAAACATTGTCTCGGGTTCTTCCTCTTATTCATTCATTGGCAATTAAGAGAAATAGATAACACTATTTACCTGAGGATCCTCTTCTTCATCTTCTCCTTCTAGTAACTGTGAATCTTGGTTTGGTTGATCTTCAAAAGGTTCAGGGCTGTTTTGTGATTCAGTAGCAAGGGCTTTCAAAATAGAATAAATCTCTTTAGAAGTCAATCCTTCATTAGGATTAGGAGGTGGTGGATTATTAGGAGGTGGATAAGGTCTCCTAATAGGTGGCCTTACAAAACCTCTGTTATTTTTTTGGTTCTCATTATTATTCCTTTTAAGATCAACCATCTCGTTTGACATTTTCTGGAGAAATTTCTTAATGCCAGTCATTTCAAAGGGGTCTTTGTTTTGGATAGGGGGTTTGGGAGTAATATCACTTTTCTTCCTAGATGTGGAAGTAGTGGGCTGATATTCTACTACATCTGTATTATCCTTCAGACAATATATATCTTTTCAACTTGAATGGATTCATCATAAGCTTCAAACAAGTTGTCTTTATGTGCCCTTTTTACCCACATTGCAATGGGAATAGAAATACCCTTTTCATAATAGGCAACTAAAAGTTGTTATGTTGGAAGAATAGTGGTAGGGATTCTGTTTTTTAGGTAAGAAAATATTTGGTTGTAATATTTAACCCTTTCTTTACCTTTCATTTTCATGGAAGATAATTCCAAAACTAACTCCTGTGGTGTTTTTTCATCCCCAAACTTCTGGATAAATAATTTTTCAAACTCATCCCATGATGTTATGGTTCTAGATTCTAAGGAAAAATACCATGTGGATGCTTTGCCTTCAAATGTGTAAGTGAAGAGTCTGCAAACCATATCCTCATGCATAACATTCCTAAGTCTAATAGCCTTCATAAAGGTTTTAATGTGATCCAATGTAGGTGACTTGTCATCTGGGTTGAATTTGGGAAGCCACTTCTTAGGGTTTTTGGGCAATCTATGTCGATCCCCAAGTATGAACACAGCATCTTGGTCGAGCCAAGGTCTGTTCTGGCCTTCCCCAGCCATAGTTTGTTCTTCTTCTTCTTCTGATGAAGATTTATAAGAATGTTCACTCTTAGATTAGGAGGATGAGGATGAAGGAGGAGAGGATGGTGGTCCACCTGAATCAATAGTGCATGAGACTTGTTCTGTTTTAGTAAACAATAAATCAAGGTCAAATTCAGGGGACTATTGTTGGCTTGATGAATTATTTTGTTCAGTATCCTACTGTGCTAAATTTGGATTATCTTGATTATCTTGAATATTTGCCTGTGGATTGGTGTTTTCATGGTGAATTGTTGCTAATCCTTGATTTCTCTCTACAGAGAGCCTCTGCTGTAATCTGGAAGCACTATCATTAGACCTTTTGAGTATCTCTTCAAGTAAGATAGGTCCTTTGGTGGGTGATGTGATAATAACATCCCCTGTTCTAGCATCTCGGTGAGCTGTAGGGGTAGCAGGAAAAGTATTAGGGTGTTGCACCGGTTGCTCAATAGAATTAGATACCTATGTGTGGCTGGGGTGACAATCGGTATTCTTGCCGGAGGAGGTTTATGAGTACTCTATTTAGGCATAGCTTACTGTTGGCCCTCCTTCTAGCGCCATTTGTTGAAGCCTCGGATGTGCAGGGTATGAACAGTGTTGGAATGGGTTCCTAAGCTCTCAACAGAGGGGGGAAAATTAGACTGAAAGGATTCAAAAGGCCCTACGCAAGGACAGTTCTATCCCCAGCCTGTTTGGTATAGTGATCTCCCACGGATATTCGTCCTCCGCTGGCACTCTAAGAGCTGGTAGGTTTTGATCCAAAGGATTAGTTTCCAAATGAAGAAAACCTAAGTGTAAAAGTCTGTAAACAAAAATCTATCTAACAGGAATCTTAACTAAGTTAGACCTATTCTAAGAAGGTGTTTTGAGATAAGTGTGTAGATCAACTTGATGTGTGAATAAATAAGATCATTTATCAATTAAACAGAAATGCATAAAGATCAATGACTTATCATGCTCAAGTTGTAATTAATTAATGAAAAACAACTAACGGCAAATTGAGGTTTGTTATACATTCAAAACTTAATCTGTAATGATATGTTAATTGAAAAATTAACACCATTTGTAACTTACTGAAAGAATCATTTGCAGAAATCGATAAAATATTTTAATAGAATAAACTCTTTTAAAACCCTCATAACACATAAATCATAAGCAATGATAAATCAGGGTTGTAGATCAATATGTTTAATGAATTGCAAATATTAAATCAGTATCAGATAAGCAACTTGGAGGAAATCCATCACATAAACTTGACAAATAAACAAAAGTGGATCTGAAAAATAACTTTACTGTATTCAATATCAGTTTGAAAGAAATTACAAGCTTGTATCAAAACAGAGCATCTCCAGCCTCTCCTGTAGATTTTATCCTCCAAATTCTATCATCCTCCCTCTACGAGGAATCCTCTCTTTTAAATAAGAGTTACAAAATAATAACACAAATAGTCAATTCCCTCAAACCGGGGTTACAAAATCAAAGATAGCCTAATGGCCTAGAAAAACTTGCCATTTGTTCCAAATCTCTAACAACTCATCTATAATCAGATAATTGGCTGACTCAAGCCCCATCTGGGCATTGCATTCGAATGTTTCCATTTTGTTCTTAGCCAGCTTATGCCAAATATGGATAAAGACTTGGATTTTACATTCCAAGGATACCGGTTTCCTGATCAGACGCTCCACATCATCAATTTTGACCTCTTCGAGGTGATGAATCTGTTGCTTGGCTTCTTCACATTTGCGCTCAATCTCCTCTATCTTCAACTTGGGTGGGAAATCATCTTCAATGAGTTCCATAGCAGGAAACTGAAGAATCTCCATAACATTATCTACTGCGTACCATTTCCTGCTACAGATAGCTTGTGCTCTTTTGAGAATGTCTTCAATTGACTCATTAAGTTCGAGTCAAGTGTCCAACGCACCCCTAATCTTCTTAAATTGAAAATTGTTTAGCATAGGGAAACCTTCTGGAGTGTCCTTGATATATCTCTTCCACTCACTAATATTTTCATTTTCCTTTGAAGCTTCCAGCCTTTTGCCTTTCTGTCCTTCAAAGGCACTCAACATCTTACCAAAAGTGATATGAGTCTCCCTGATCTCATCCGAGGTTAAAAATAGATTCTCCAGAAACTCATAATACTCTTTGTTGATTTGAAGGGCCAAGTCCTTGAATTCTTGAGATGACAACTTAAAGAAAGTAGATGAGGCTGCACTTGCAATTGCATCCTCACATTGCTTTTGCATTAAGGTTATCTTTTGAGTGTTAGCAGAATTCTCAGCCTGTACATTTCGAAGTTCAGCCTGTAGAGAGCTATTTCTTTGCTCCACATATACTAACCTGTCTTCCCATAATCTCCTGAGATCATTAACATAAATCTCATGATCTTCCTTGGTCTTCACCAATTCCTTTTTCAGCCTTTCCAATTCTTCTTTCTTCTGGTCAATTTCCCTATTAAGTATCTCGATTGAATCAAGATTTGCACCAACAAATGCTCCTAAGGCTATAGTTGTTTCAATTGCTCCTATCTAGGGTTCATTTTCCTACTAAGTCCATACTAATTGGTTAGGGATAGATACTTCCAATTCACCTTGATCCCTGCTCCTTTCCTTACCTCTCTTTACCCCTGCTTTATTTTCCTTGTTGTAAAAATAATGTCCAAGAGGGACTACCTCATCGTCTTCATATTCAATTATTATCTCAGAAGTAATTGAGATTACATTTTCTGTAGAAACCAATGGAGGAGTTTGAGTATCCATTGGATTAGGAATGGGCATGGTAACTTGAGGGATATCCATAGGGGCAGAGACATTCTGAGGCACTGATGAGTCAGGAATTGGAGAAGGGATTGAAGTGAAGGCTTTTGAAAGAGGAACTTGATCAACATTAGCAGAAGGTGATAAAGGAGAAGGAGTTTAGTGTGGCTCATTCTCAGTAAGTAATGATGAAGTGGATATGGGTAATTGCAGGGGGATAGTCGAAGACTAGGCTTCTGCAAAGTAAATGAAGGGATGGAAAAAGAAATAGGGCTACCAGAGAAAGGGGTGGCTTTATAAGTCAGAGTATGAAACAATTGGGAAATGGAGAATGGTGGAAGCATCCCTATAGGCAGAGTTGAAAGATCCTCAATGGAAGAAAGTAACAGAGATGAAGTTGGAGCATTAGGTGTAGTGATGAGTTCCAACACTTGTTGATCAGGATCAGAATGATCCATTTCAATAGTGTCCAATAGATCTGTGACTTCATGTGAGTTTCCAATCACTTCTTCAGTGATCTTGTCAGTCACCTTCTCAGTAACTTCTTCAGTTACTTTAACTGCAGGAAGTGGCTCATCTTCAACATCACTGTCAATGAGATCAACAGTAGGGATCTTTGATGTAGAAACCTGAACTTTCTGCCTTTTGGCTTGGTTAACCTCAACCATTTCCAAATCATCAACTACCTGCGAAGCTACAGGAGTCACTTTAACATCCATAGTGAGCTTGGGAGGTTTATTCATTTGAGTATGAATCACCGAAGTGAGCTGTGCTAACTCCTGCTGAAAATGCTGAGAGGTCTGCAGCAAATATTTTACTTGCTCAGTTGTTTTTAGTCGAGGGATTCTCCATGGGAGATTTACCTTTATCCCCATCTGTATAGGTAAGCATGAGATGGGCATTAGCTTGTTGGATTTTCTTTTGTTCTCTATCCCTTCTAACTTGCTCAATCAGATTCAACTCCATTGTTCTTTGCCCATAGACTAGAGTTTTTATTTCTTTTTGATATGTCATAATTTGCTGATGTTCATAAACACTCTTGGCCCTTGCCAATACTTCATAAAAAGTATTCACTCCTTGATAGATGGAGTCATCTGGGAGTTCTTCATGGACATAGTCCATTTTCATGTGATACTGCTTGAAGTGTGCATCTAGGAATTTCTTTGGATCATGCTTTCTTTTGGGTGCTCTACCCACCTTCAAAGGAGCCAGCTGATCTCCAAGCACAACAGCCCAAGTTGAGGTTGGAATGACTAATGGCCCAAGATTTAAAGAGAATTTAGGACAGCCTCTCTTTTTGGGACCAGTAAGCTTCTTGTAGACACCATCAGTGATAGTTTGATAGGAAACCTCTTGAATGACCAACCTGTTGGTGTCCATTTTGTCACTATTTTTTATCATCAAATCTGCTCTGAATGGCGTTAATTTCATTATTTTTTATATAATAAGTTATTATTTTAGCCATTTATCCCATCAAATAGACCAGGTATGCATGTATTCGTTTATCATATGAATTTTTGTCAAATCTCATTATATTATGATTTATTAAAGATTAAAGTGACATTTCCAATCATGCATGGCATCTAGTTTTGATTTACAGGTTGCGATTTTTCAAATGACCCTTCATTTAGACAGTGTGTTTATATTATCAATGTTCAACCATGTTCAACTCGTCGTTCAACCTTGCATTCATCCCGCGAAATCCACGGTTGGCATGTTTCGAGCCATTAAAGACAAGATCGGGAACATGGGTTCTGTTAGCCACGTGATGGTCATGGTGTTAATTTTTTAGCATTAATTCAATATACTCTAGGATCTTTACTGAGAGAATAACATGTGCAGCATATAAAGTATAACAATGCATATCAGTCACACCAAGCAATCACATGAGACAATAGACACACAGAGTTTCACTGGGGAAAACCATAAAGGTGAAAAACCCCACAACTTCCTCAGATATAGAGAGAGAAATTATACAACCAAAGTACAAGAGATAGTCTTCTCCTAGAAGCTGATCCTCCTCCTCACATGTGCGCCACTTTTTGAGTGATGGAAGAGTGAGTAAGTGAATGATCAAATAGAGATCTCCCGATCTCTATTTATACTTTTCACGTCCTGCCCAATAAACCAGTGGGGCCGACTTGTCTAGCTTAGCCTAATAACCCATGGTTAACTTAATCAAGGCCGACTGCACACATGGTGGTCTAATAACCCATCGGCAAGTTACGACACTTGCGACACTTGTCAATACAAATGATGACACTTCCGTATAGAGGAATAATAACATCGCTATAGGAGTACAATATACATAGATGAAATACATGGGTGAAATACATTCTGAAGTTACATATACATCAACACTCCCTCTTAACTAGGAAGGTATTTCTCGACACAGATATGCTAGCACAAGTCTGCTTCTTTGGATCATCGTCATCGAATCATCGTCCTCGAATCCTCGTCATCGTCATCGCTGCTCCTATCTCAATCAATCTCTGAATCTACTCGTCATAGGAAGTTCTACAGAGCTAGTCCTTTTTCATACTGGATGTACACCCACCACCTGCAGGTCTTCATCATCACTTGCCATACTGTGGAATTCTCGGGACTTATTACGTGTGTCACAAAACCTCGCAAGAGCATCTAGGATGTTACGAGCACACGGCTCTACCTATCGGATCTCCCAGGGCTGTATTAAATATGATTGTCACAAAACCTTAAAAGAGTGTCTTGATAAGCAAGATCTCTAAAGAGAATATGAGGCCTTTTTCATCCTGTCCAGATCTCCAGGACTTATTACATGTGACCCCTACCACAAAACCTTTAAAGAGTGTCTTGACTAGCAAGAACTCTAAAGAGCATCTGAGTCCTTTTACGTGACTATCACAACCTATCCATATCTCTAGGGCGTATTACATGTGGTCATGGAAAAACATCGAAAGAGCATCCCAGGATAGATTACGAGCACACAGCTCAACCTATCGGATCTCCCAGGGCTGGATTATATGCCATAGGACAAAACCCCGAAAGAGCATCTACCAGATATCCTAGGACCAGATTACATGCCATAGGAAAGACCTCGAAAGACTATCTGCAAATCTCCTAGGGACATATTATATGTCCTCCGAAAGAAAAACCTCGAAAGAGCATTTTCTAGATATCCCAGGACCACATTACATGCCATAGGAAAAACCTCGAAAGACTATCTGCAAACCTCCCAGGGATGGATTATATGCTTATCTGCAAAATCTGTTCCATGGCCATAGAGTATCAACCTGATACTCACCATACATCATCCTGATGTACACATGATCATCCTGATCATCGTCACTGCATCGTCCTGATGCATGTCATCTGGAGCAACATCCTGAATCTCGTCATCCATGATCATCCTGATCATATAATGCATCCACCTGATGCATACCAAGTATCTACCTGATACATATCATCATACATGATCCACCTGATCCTACAATGTATCCACCTGATACATACACAGATACATAATCCACTTGATCATAAAATGTATCCATCTGATATATATCAACATACATGATCTACCTGATCATACAACGTATCCACTTGATAGATATACAGATACATGGCCCAAGCATACAACATGATGCATATACATATACGCGATCCAACTGATCATAACAAGCATCCAACATGATGCATATACAAATATATCAAGCATCCAACATGATGCATATACAGAGCAGTAACTGGAGCATCATCCTGATGCTCATCATCCAGCGCTTACATCCACAGCCATGTGAAGGATACTCCTCTCACCATGCTTGGAATGGCTCCAGCAAATGTGTCCATCACTTCATCCTCGAAGTATCATCAATCTGAAGAACACCAAGCCTCTCCCTGAAGTACTCAAACTTCACTCTGGCTAGTGGTTTCGTCAACACATCTGCAACCTGCTCATCCGTCGTAATATACAGTAGATTCATTGCTCCTCTTTGCACCATATCCCTGATGTAGTGATATTTGATCTCAATGTGTTTCGACCTGTCATGGAACATCGGGTTCTCAAACAACTTCACACAACTCTGGTTATCACAGAAGATACCAGTAGCATCCAGTGGGAGATCAAATAACTCAGATAGTAGCTTCCTCATTCATGCTGCCTCACAACTAGCTGAACAAGCTACAACACACTCTGCCTCGACTGTACTCAATGCTATGCAGGACTGCTTCCTGCTAAACCAAGAGATCACACCTAATCCCATACTGAAGCAGCACCCAGATGTGCTCTTCCTATCTACAACACTGCCTTCCCAATCTGAATTAGCATAAACCTGCAGGTTAAACTTTTGATTCGCATCATACTTGATCCCATAATCAATTGTACCCTTCAAGTACCTCAGAATATGCTTAACAGCAACCAGGTGAACACCTATGGGATCCGTCAGGAACTGGCTCAATGTTTTCACCGCAAAGAAAATATCTGGTCTAGTGCTCGTCAGGTACATCAAGGACCCAATCATCTGATGATACACAGTGACATCAACCAGATCAGATGAAGCATCACACGGAAGCTTCAGGTTCGATTCCATAGGTGTGGCCATGGCCTTGCAGTCCATCATCCCAAACTTGTTCAGGATCTCTACTGCATACTTCCCTTGTCCAAGGAAGATTCCATCTGCACTCTGCCACACCTCCATGCCTGGAAGGTAGTGCATCATACCCAAGTCCTACATCTCAAACTCGACAGCAAGCTTCCTCTTGGTATCATCAATCAATCCATCCTCTCCTGTTACAAACAGGTCATCCACATACAAGAGTAGTATCACAGGATTGCCTTCCTCAACCTTGTAGTAAATGTTGGAATCCGCTTTACTCTTAGTAAAGTCCAAACTGGATAGAAAGCTGTCTATCCTACCATACCAAGTCCTAGGAGCTTGCTTCAAGCCATACAAGGATTTATTCAGTTTGCACACATATGAATCCCTATCATGTGTCTCAAAACCAAGTGGATGAGACACTGCAGCCAAATCAAGTACTAATCTAATGGAAGTTTGTTTGGCCACAGGAGCAAAGGTCTCTTCATAGTCAATCCCTTCTTTCTGGGAGAATCCACGAGCTACAAATCTTGCTTTATATTTCTCTATGCTGTCATCTGTAGCATGCTTGATCTTGTAGATCCATTTGGAATTCACAACAAACTTCCCTTCAGGTCTTGGGACTACATCCCAAAACATCATTCTTCATGATCAACTGGTATTCCTTGACAATGCCATCCTTCCATTCTTTCTTTTCCGCTACCTCTTAATAACTGGAAGGTTCTTTGTTCATAATATCACAGAGTAAAGCAACATAGTTGGTATGTGATCTAGTTCTCTTCTTTGCTCTGTGTTCTTCTTCTGGAATGCCATATCTTTCTGCATATTAGATGAGCTCTCTAGCCCATGTAGGTTTTCTCTTGTGAGAGTTATTCTCACGGGGTGGATTGTTGGAGCATAGGCCGCAGCTATGATAAAGCTGCCAGTTTTGAGGAAAAAGCACTAAGTGTTGAGGGGAAAGTGCTAATTTTGAGCAAAAGCACCAATTTTGGGCAGAAGTGAACAGTGCGTAGTACGGCACCAGATGGACGAGCTCAGTGCAGATTATGGGCCAGAAATCGTGGAGCTCGCGCGCACACGTCAAAGGAAAGAGTAAATAAGGTGGCCGAGTAGAAAGCTCAACCACCACAGTAAATGAAGCGGCAGAATAGAGGGCTCAGCTACCCTCATTAAGACTAAGTATAGGAGTTATGGTTGCTCTGACCAAGGAAGAGCAACGGACCAAAGCATTGAAGGTGAAGGACAAGGAGCAGAGAACGATGAAGCAGTTCCCATACCTGCGATCTGTGCCGAAAATCACGGAGTCTGCAGGAAGTGGCGACGTGATTGCAAGCGGCGCCTACAGTACACCTAGCCATGTTCGCGGTTAGGTTTTTTGGGATTACTGCTGGGAAAGGCCCACAGTTTTGTAAAGGTGCGACCCTCAGGGCCACCTATATATATGTGTAATTGTAAAGGGAAGAAGGTTAGAAGTTAGATGAGTTGTTTAGAAGGTAAGAGAGTTAGAATTGGATAGATGTAGAGCTAGTCATTGAGTTTACAGACAGTCTGAGTTGATGTCTGAGTCATTGTAATCTCTGTAGAAGAAGAGAATAGATCTGCGAGAAGGGCTCCTAGCTGTGTGCGTGGATTTTCCCAGAAATATCTAAGGCTGCAGCTGTGTGCACAGCATACTGTGTAATTCCCATTTTGAGTTAAATATAGAATACAATTTCCGTGAATGTGATTTCCCCGTGGAGGCAAACCACATAATTCTACTTGTTATGGTGATGTTTTACGTGAATGCATGCCTATGTTTTACTATTTCTGTTTACAAGAAGGTTTCTCTATCTTTATGAATTAATATGTAAAGTAAGTCCTTGAAGCTCCCTTAGAAGTTATACTCGTGCAACATCGAAGAGGTCTGCAAGAACGCTATCGCTGCAGCGCTTGAGGAGTGTGTTACTACGCTGTGGCGCAAGGCCAGAGACATTACGTAGTGTATCGGATGTAGCGGGTAAATGCCTCATTCGCAGGTGCGGAGATACCACGCAGCTAGGCTGGTAAGATTAAGTTTCAGCGCTGTCGCGCTGAGAGGTCTACGGAAGAGTAAGACGTTCCGCTCCGAGGGATCCTCCCGGAAGAGAAGGGAGAAGATTAGTCTCCACATTGCCAAGGTTAAGGAAACCTGATTCCTTAGCCCCCCCATAGCCACTTCGGGTGAGACTTCGGGCTGCTACGCAGCTCGTTGCTGAGAGGGCCAGTGCGCTAAGGGGTGTTTGTTGCTGCGCATCCTGAAAACTCAGGTCTGTCCAGAAAGCAGCCAACATGGATCTACAGGTATTTGTGGATATTCAACTTCACGATCTACTTATGGAATTGATTCAGTCATGGTGATGTCTTGAAATCTATTTTCCTTTGGTTCTTCATGATCTTCAACAGGTGTCTTTCTTGATTTGATGAAGGCTGATTTTTCATCAAACGTTACATCCCTGCTGACATCAATCTTCTTGAACCCTCGAAAATATATTCTTTAATCCTTCGAGATTTCATTATACCCCACAAAGATGCCCTTCTTTCCTGAAGGATCTAGCTTTTTCCTCTTTTCCTTTGGAACATGAGTGTATACTGGACAACCAAATATTTTGAGATGGCTGACTTCAAGCTTCTTACCAGAGAAGACCTCTTCTGGTGTCTTGTTGTCCAATATCTTGTGAGGTGTTCTGTTCTACACTCTTCCCATAGATGCATAGGAAGATCTTGGTCATGCAGCATTCCTCATGCTGCTTCCATGATTGTTCTATTCTTCCTTTCTGCAACTCCATTCTATTGTGGATTATAGGGAGCAGTCAACTCCCTCTTAATACCTGAATCACTGCATAGCTTCTTGAAATCAATTGAAGTGAATTCTCCGCCATTGTTGGATCTAAATGTCTTTATTTTCTTATCGGTTTTGATTTTCCATCAAGGCTTTGAATTCCTTGAAATTATCAAACATTTCATCTTTGTTCTTCAAGAAATAAACCCAAGTCTTCCTGGAGAAGTCATCAATGAAAGAGACATAGTAAACATACCCACTTAGAGAACTGGATGACAATGGACCGCATACATCGGAGTGGATAATTTCCAAGATTCCTTTTGATTTGATTTCACTGCTTGGAAATGCCTTCTTTATGTTCTTTCCTTTTGCACAGCCTTTGCAAACACCTTCATGCTTAGTCTTGATTTTAGGAAGACCCTCTACTGCTTTACTTGCAATTGGTAGTGCCCTATAGTGCACATGTGCAAGCCTTCTATGCCAAAGTTCACTTGGCTCCATGGATTCATGTGTCCACATCCTACACATGCTTCCTTGCATTGATCATAGGTCTGTTCCACTGCTTGGGATTAGTCTGCTCGCCATTTGACACTCGAGGGGGGTGTTCCCTCAGTGTCAAAAGGTCATCAAATTGTGAAAGGAAAATGGAAGCTTTGCAGGGCTCAACAGGGGAAGTGCTCAGGCACCAAGATAACAACTGAGTAAGCGAGAGTCGGCATAAGGCTCAAGCAACAAGCAGGATGATGCAATGTAATCACAACTTGATATAAATGGGGGAGTGCTTATGGGAGATGGTCAGCATAAGAAAAAATAGAGTATGAGTCTTTATTGCAAAGTCAGGGTGTAACTACAAAGGACTCCCGATCTTAAGGACTAACAATGGCATGGGCACCAAAATGAAAAAAGGGGTTCTAACTAGGGTACCCATGTTTGGAAAGGCCCTACCGCCACATAACGACACTTCTATAATAGTGTGAAGGTTCCGTGTCGGTTAAGAAGCGGAGTCGCACCTAGGGTTTATGTAAATGGTTAAAAGGTCAAATGTATAATGCATGTGAAAATGACATGTAACCTATATGACAGGTGTGAAATATACTGTTGTAGGCGCGAAACGATCAAAAACAACTCTCGCTGAAGAAATCTGGTCAAAAAATGCTACTCCAAGACATTATATTAGTCCAAAACAGTTTAAAATGGTGAAAACTATAGACAAGTGGGTTTTCAAAACTATAAATAGTAATAGAAAATTACAATTTACAATTCATTTTCACTATTCACCCAATTTGAAGTTTTTTGGTTAGTTTTCACCTCGAAGTTCAATCGTTGATTCTGGGAGCTACGGGCATCCGTTCGTCTAGCCGTTTGGAGCAGGTTAGTAGTCTCATCCGTACCTTTCATTTGATTATTTTTATTTGAAATTTCAGTGGTCCAATTTTTTAAATGTCCAGACCCTATTTGGTAACGGCAATACCCGTGGGCTACCAACATACAGGCTTGTGGGTAGGGCTAGGTACCCGTAGTCAACGCATGCATTGACCGCGGGTACCCACCTCTGTGAGCTAATTATCCCACGGGTATGGCTGTGGAGTTTGTTTTTTAAATAAAATTGACTAAACTATTGGTTTCTCTTCCTCCAGAATGGTTCTAGAATGGAGAGAAAGGGAACATGACCTTGTGGATGAGGCCGTCTGCAATGATTTTCCTGCACAACAAGCTTTACAAGCATGTGGGATTTTTAAATTTTGGAACGTAGGGCGTTTGAGGGCCCAAAACCTATTGTTCCAATGTTTGATAAGCTATTGGTACATAGATGCACAAAACTTCAACCTGGATGGGAAAATACTTTCCTTGGAGGTTGATGATATCTATTTCATTACTGGTTTGTCCCGTTGAGGTGAAGTGGAAAGCCTTCGATCTCATTCTGTGGGTGGTGGGATCACCATTTTCGACTACATAGAGCAGTATTTCCTTCCCAACACTCGGACAATGGGGATTCAGGTTCCCATCAAAGCCATAGTCAGTATGAGCATGAAGGTTATAGTGGCTAACCTTGTGCAGATTACAGGTTCGGCAGCTCTTCACCAGGCTTCAAGGCTGGTGATGTTCTATGCCTCACAGTGCATGCGGCCCATGGTATATGACTGGTGCAGAATGTTACTGGGGTCCATGAAGTCCCAATTAACGGAGTGCAAGCAAGGGGAGGAAAAAAACTTTGGATATGGCAGTATCTTATGCAGTTTATTCTTTGAGTGAGTTTCAGGGCTCAGTCCGAGGGTTGAAGTCCCTCCTCATAGTCTCTGCGACCCAGCCCTAACCCAGTGGGCGGAGGTCTTGACGCGACAGGGTGGTGGCTGACAGGAATCACCATACACGGAGGAGTTTTGTCACTGGTGGGACCGACATGTCATAGCTATAGATGACTACCCCTATGCAGGGATAGACTTCTGTCAGGATCGTGACATGCCACTTCCACCAGGAGCAGTGTTTGGAGACATCGGTGAGTTACTCTTTTTATGTTTTTTGTGTATTAAATTTTTAGGGATTTTTTATTATATATGAATTGAAAAAATATTTTTGGGGGTAGTATCACATATTAATATTTCATTGTTTGCTCGCAGACAAGGGTCCAGTAAGACCACAAGGATTCCCGAGACATGGTCGACGGGGCAGGGGTGATGAAGTAGTGTGTGTTGCAGTAGAGCATACACGAGGGACTGTGCGGGTCAACCTATCACGGATGACCAACAGGGTACCAGGTATAGAGATAGCGTAGCTACCAGGGGATATGTAGCACCATGTTGTGGGGGTACTGAGCAACTGGGTGCTTCATTATGAAAGTGACAAATTCCAATCTAGGACATAGTTAGCATATGCATTAGATATATGATTAAAACTTCTCAGAACATGAATGTATGTAATGAAAACAAAGTATCGTTCCAAGAGTCTTACCCGTAAGAATCTTTGTAGTAACGTAGGATCCCTCACACGATACTGACCATTCAACTGAGACACAACTAGTTGTGAATCTAGGCGTACTTCTAAAAACTAGATACCATGTGAAATAGCATCCTGAAGTAGCTCAACTACAACACCGTACTTAGCCACATTGCTAGATGTAGGACCGAGACAAGAACCTCTTGAAGACACAACTAGGTGGTCAGGTGAATAAATAACCCAGGCAACAGAAGCAAGCTCCTGTGTATGATGGCTAGCACCATCTACAAACCCTAAGAACATAGGAGATCCCGCTGACATATGTCAATCAAACGGAAGTGAATCAATAGACCTGAAAACCAAAAGAAATCTAAACTATGTACAGAAGAAACTATACAATAGTATTAGCTCGAACTAGAAGTTCAAGCATAATACCGCTTGAGGTAGAGCCCATTTCTAGGCTCCTTCAAGACATTCCCCTCATAATATTCTAATTTGTAGGATCCTTTTTCCAGGACATGCCTCACGATGTAAGGACCATGCCACATGAATTTAAACTTGCCTACCCCCAGGGGTTCTTCAGCTTGGTCATATAAGAGGACCAAGTCACCTTCAGCATATTGTCGGGGACGGACAGACCTATTGTATTGAACCTTGATACGACGTTTATTGGAATCTATAGCCACGACGACATCTCGATGCTGCTCGTCAAGCTACTCAAGGTGGATTAAACGTTGTTCAATACCTGACGTATCAGGGAGGATCTATATGGCTAGTTTTAACGAAGGGATTTCGCATTCAATCAGTAAAATCGAATCCACGCCGTGTACCAGCTGAAACGGTGAGAACCCGATGGCAGTCTTGACTACGGTTTGATATGCCGACAAAGAAGGATATAATATAATATGCCAGTTGTTCTTGCTCTGTTGGATGGTATGTTGGAGAATGGTCTTTAAAGAATTATTGATTACTTCAACTTGACCATTCGCTTAGGGATAGTAAGAAGATGAGTGTTCTTGACGAAACCCAAGCTTGAGTGAAAAATCCTCCATCATCTTGTTCTGAAAGTGACTGCCATGGTCAGTGACAATCTCTTTCGGAATACTGAACTGAGTAATAATCTGATTGAATACGAAATGGGCTACTGTAGCACCATCGGCATTTACGGTAGGCATGGCCTCAACCCATTTGGAAAAGTAGTCCATGGACACTATGATATGGTGATTCCCCCCAGCCGAAGCTAGTTTGCAATCCATGAAATCCACCCCCCACTTGGTGAAGGGACCTACGGTGATGATCGGATGAAGGGGCACTGGATGCGAGTGTATATTCCAAGAAAACACCTAGCAAGGGTGACATATCTTCATAGCGTTCATACAATATTTAAAGATCGAAGACCAAAAGTAACCAACTCGCATAATACGTTGGGTTGTAGCAAGCCCGGATAAGTGACCGCCAGCCCGGATAAGTGACCGCCACATGCCCCAGCATGGCAATCATTAAGCACATGCTCCACTTCTTCATGATTCAAACAAAGACGGAGAATAGAATCCTTTCCTCGATGATACAAAGTGTTGCCAATGATAGTATAATATTTAGCATGATGTTTCACATGTTGTCGCTCGTCTTGTGAATAGTGCGAAGGAAAATTCAAAGTTTGGAGATATACAATGATATCCCCATACCAAGGGTCCTCTGACGAGATAAGAAATAAGTGTTCATCCACAAAGGAATATTCATGGACAACATCCTCATCAAGTCGTGGAAGGTCTGACATAAGCTCAGCAAAAACCAAGGATTTCACCGACTTTGCCAAAGCAAAATCGAGATCAAATTCCTGAAGGATCAGAATCCATTTATTGTACTTCCCCCTTATAAGGCGTCGTGATAGCACGAACTGAAACAGATTGATATACGCTATGACTGTGGTCTTCCTAAGCATGATATAGTGTCGTAACCGTTCGACTGCATGAACAGTCGCAAGTGCCAACTTTTCCACGTGAGTATATCTCAGCTCAACATCTACTAGATTTCAACTAAGGTAATAGATCACATGCTCCACGAGCATATCATCAAATTGAAATAAGACCATGCCAATCATCTCTTGAGATGCAACCACATAAAGTATAAAATCTCTTGCAAAGTCGGGTGGGCTAAGCAAAGGGGTTGATACCAAATATTTCTTAAGAGAATCGAAAGACTGTTGGGCTCACTCATCCCAGATAAACGGTGTGTGTTTCTTCAACAAGCACGCGAAACCTTTGGTAAGACTAGCATAATTCACTACAAAGCGACGTAGAAAAGTAGCTCTCCCTTGGAGGCTCTGAAGTTGTAACAAGTTGCACGGAGGAGGCAACCAAAGTATTGCCTCAACGTTTAGAGGATCGACTCTAATACCCTCTTTCGAAACTATAAAACCTAGAAGGAGAACTGTCCTCACAACAAAGATTCATTTATTGGGATACAATCGAATCTTGTAGCATATACATCATTCAAGAATCAAACGGAGGTGCTTGGGGGTGGTCCACTCTCTTGCGAGAATGGCCAGCAAGATCATCCAAGAAAACCTCCATTATACGTTTAAGGTCGTGAAAGGCATAGGTCATGGCACGCTGAAATGTAGCTCCAACATTTTTAAGGCCGAAGGGCATTTTCCAGTACACAAATGTACCCCAAGGACAAATGAAAGAATTCTTATGTTGGTCCTCGAGTTTGATTTGAATATGATTATACCCCGAAAAACCATCCATGAACGAAAAAATTTCACTTCCCGCACAAGCATTCAAGATCTGATCAATGAATGGAGTGGAGAAATTGTCTTTCGGACATGCACGTCTTAGGTCTCTAAAATCAGTGCATACATGGATTGTTCCCTGCTTCTTATCCACATGAACGGGGTTTGAAACCCATTCGGTAAGGGGAATGGGGTAGATAAAACCAGCCTTGAGCAGTTTCTCCACCTTTACCTTGATAGCGGCTCCCTTCCTAGGGTTAACAACACAAAGATGTTGTTGAACCGGTTTAACATGAGGACATGTACTAATCTTGTGTTTGAAAATACTGGGGTCTATTCCTGGCATCTCCTCATATGACCAGGCGAAAGCTTCCCGAAGTTCTATAAACAACTCGGTGTAAATGGAAACCTCCTGAGAAGAGCAATCCTCACTGATGTAAACATTCTCAATCTTTCCCGGAGTGCGAGAGATGTTGATCGGTATAGTTGGGGAAACATTAGCCATGTTCCCCTCCGTGTAAATCCCATGTGAAACCATAGGAGCCATAGGGTTACCAACCATCTCGACAAGAGTCATCCTAAACTCTTCTTTCTCGGCGATATCGAGGTTGGGAAGAAAATAAGAGCGATGATGCATGTCCTCCCAAGGTCTCTCACTACCACACATGGCCTTGATAATAGCTTCATCTGAAGGTAAAGTACCATCAAGGAAATCACGCGAACAAGATGAGTCGACTGCCCACTCCGACATCATAATGGGATCTTCCTCCTCTGTTTATGAAGAGGGGAGATCCAACTCTGCAATGGCTTGTTGAATATCGTGATACACAAGCTTAGTAGCAGATAGTGGCATAGCCATTCCAACGTGCACAATGTCTCCAGACGTGGAACTCATGGATGGTAAGGTCCATGGATCATCAAAATACGAAGTCCGGAACAGTACATTATTTAATGGAGGAGGCGCATTATCAGAAATGGTTCCAATAAAATTAATGGGTGAAGGAAAATGATAAGATCCCATCAATGAGGGGTACAATCTAACACCCATGTTCCTAGTTTCCGACTGAGAATCTGTAACTTGAGGGACCAGTGATCCCGTGGATGCTATGGAATAAGGACTAACGAAATCTAGCTGGTCGAATGTCACAATCTTGTCTTCGTGTGGAAAGCAAATAACTCTGAACACAGTGGACACGATAGCTCTCATAGCGTACATCCAATTCCTACCCATTAGAAGGTTTTAGTCGATGGGCGCATCAACCACCTCGACTTCAATAGGCACGGGTTTCCCACCCAAGCAGACAACAAGGGAAGGAAGAATCCCATGCGGCTTAAATGATCGACCATCAAATGCAGTGAGCATGGTCCTTGATGTGGATAAGGGAGGAGATCCAAGAGCTTTCCAACAAGATAAAGACATCACTGACGCAGAAGCACCTTCGTCAACCGCCATTCTCTTGACAAAATTCTAAAGGCACTCCACATGGATTTGAAAAGCCACGTGATAAGGTAAGCTAGGTTGAACATCAGTAGTATCAAACTTGATAACGTTGGGACTTGCCACATCCTGAACTCCTAAAGCACTCAAAAGGGCATGCCTTTGAGAAGGACACACCTGTAAAACTTCAAGAGCTGACATGGCACACGGAATTTGACCCAAATATTCTACAATAGAGTAGTTCTGGGCGGCTCGAGCATTAGGATTATGCGTAGAGCGCTAGAGAACACCTTTCGGTATCTGCGGCATAGTATAGGGCTTCTCGATATGCAAGGAAGTATCAGGAGGAGGGGGAGCCTCATTTCCCATATTTGATTGTGGTGCACCATAATCGTGTTGACGAGTAGCAACACTAACCTCTGATTGGACCATATTCACGCATCCATATCCACTAGTATTGGAAGAAGATGTTGCAGTCTCATTAGGTTTATAAATAGTAGCGGGAGCATGCGAAGCCATGTTCTGATGATGAGTAAGGGGATCTTTCAACATAGCTGGGATCTGTGCAAGATGATTTGATGCTTCTTTGATTCGAGGACACAAGTGAGTAAGATGATCTTCCCCACAAAGCTTGCAAGGGAATTTCACCTTACGCCTAGGTTTACAGTCCCCACCAGCATTTCCTCCTTCCTGAGGAGGGTTGGCATTCTCTTTTTGAGGAGTATTATGATTACTATTATTATTCCCATTGTTTCCACCCTTATGGTTTTTTCTCCCCTTCTTCTTACCACCAGACTGCTGGTTACCCGATGGGTTCGTTGATTGCACAGTGTGTACATCGAACGATGGGGTGGAAGTGGACAAGGTGTGAACCTGTCCAGGAGTAGACTGGTTAAGCAACAAATTTTGCATTTGATTAGTAACCAAATCTACAGGTCGAGTACTTGAGGATCCCACAATGCCATTGGAATGTGGTCCAGGAACTGACTTGGGCTCATGTCGTGTTCGTGGTGCGTTAGGAATAATGTCATACAAAATGCCAGACTAAGAATATAATAAATCTAGCTGCTAGACTTTTAAGATGGCTTGTTCCTCAGTCACAATGCCGAACATCGAAACATCCTTAGCAATATATGGAAGTAAAGACTTGAGAAACCATTCCAACAGAAACTATGGAGGAATGTTGGCTTTCACTAACCTCTTCCGTCGATGCCACTCTTGAACGTGGTCAAAAATGTGTGTGGCCTTATTCTAGCGGAAGGTAGACAAAAGTTTAGTATCGGTATCATAACAAACTAGCAACTGGAAATGATCCAAGAAAACCAAAATAATCTCATTGAAACTCCTATAAGTTCCCCCTAGCAACTCGACATACCACTTCGTGGCTGCCCCCATGAGGGTGCGTTGAAATAGTCTCAAACGAACGGAATCGTGATTCAACGAGATGGATGAGAACCAAAGGTGAAAGGTCGTGACGTGGTCACCTGGATCCTCACCACTCTTCCCCTCAAACTTGGTAATTTCCAAAGGAAGCTTGGTAGGGATCGGAGGAAAACTAGAATTGTGACAAATCGGATCATTCGTGAGCTTCGAAAGATCCGGAAGGTTCAGTCGAGCAAGGAACGGGAGCTGCGGCTGGAAAGCTTGATTATAAGCTCCCATAAAAGGTTGATTATAAGGACCCGAAGGATAAGATGGACCATAAGCTTGACCATGCCTATTAAAATGTTGATTATATGGACCCGACAGGCCATAAGTTTGACCATGGCCATAAGGTTGATAACCTCCTCCAACCTGACCCATGTGAGGGTAAGCAGGTATATATGCATTTTTAGCACCGTATTGAGGTGGGTTATAATGAGAGCCAACACCGACTATATTGTAGTAAGGGTTACCACCATAATTATGGGCGAATACATACTATTCGTAGCGGGAACCGTGTTGTAATGACCATGATTATAAGGTATGTTCCCACCCCCTACATAAGCATTATTAGTAGCGTGAGCAGTCGTGTGGTGACCATAAGTGTGAGATGTATTCCCAACCCCAACATTGGCATTACTAGTAGCAGGAATGGTGGTGTTGTGACTATAGCTAGGGTTTTCACCCTAGTTTGTGCAAATGAGCACCTACTAAGGAGAAGGGCCTCCTTAGTAGCAGTTCAATAATCAGTAAATTAAAGCAATAAAACAATATGAAATTTAACCTAGCATGAGCATTGACATAAATAACAACACATGAAAATATGGTAAAGATCTCTCTTTTTGTATTAAAAATTACCTCAGATGTAGAGGTTGATGGAGCCTTTGCAGTAGTCCAAGAGGGTTGCTTCCAAGCTCCAGTGTTGTTCCTTCTCCTTCTTCCAAAGGTGTTTTGGAAATGGGGCCAAAAGGGTTCTCAAGAATTAGCTCCAAGTGGAGAGCTAGGGTTTCAAGGGAATATTTAGTAGCATAAGGATAGGGATGATTGTGGATATGAAATGGGGAGCCTCCATCACCTATTTATAGGTTTTTTAGTGGTGGAGTGTTGACCCATGGTTTTGGGCACCATATGGTTTAGGTCAGCTGTATAGGGTTTTTGCTTCCTTTTTTCCCTCTTTTTCCTCTTTTTTGTATTTTTTATTCCCTTTTTAGAGGGTTTTTGCTATTTTTGGAGGAATTTACATTATTTTGGGGGGAAAAGGGGGTTTTGGGCCTTTTGGAGGCTTTTTCAATGGTTTTTTGGCCTTTTGAAGGCTTTTTAATGGTTTTTTAAGGTTTTGGAGGCAAATATGGTAGGAAATATGGACAAATGAGTCATGTAATGAGGGAGATGAGGTAGTGAGCACTTTTTGGGTGTTAACAGATTGCCCCCTAATGTGTGAGGGAAGGAGCTCATCGTATGGCCGATAGAAATCATAAGTCTTTTATGGTTTTCCTGGGATGTGGAGAGGAGAAGAAATGAACTAGATCCCGAAACAACGGTCCCGAACAAACTGCAAAAACTGAAAGTACATGACCTCAATAATGAATGAGGAATAATCTCAACATTTGGATGAGGCGGGTATTCCCATGCTCGTATCAAGATATAGAACAATAAAAAGGCGGTCCAAAAAATGGGGACCTGAAATATACATGGCCTCAAATAATGAATGAGAAAGAATCTCAATATATGTACGAGGCGGGCATACCCATGCTCGTATCAAGATATATATAAAAAATAACAATGAGGCCCAAAAATGGGGACCTAAAGGATACGTGGAGAACCATTGTGTACATCATAAGGGTCCAGAGGGGACACAAAATCTGGGACATACTGCTGGGCTGACCATGTATGAGCTGAAGAACTGATACACTGGAATATCAATAGTGGTGCTAAGAATGGTACCAGAGGAACTGATGAGCTGTTGGATCATAGTGACGGGGAGTCATACCCTCAGTGGTACACTTAACTGGATTTGAACTGGGTACTCAAGGAAGCATAGAACTGGATGGCCTCTGAATACAATCACCAACACAACCCGGACATCCACAGGAACATATAACTGTGTGTTCCGAAGTGACTCACCAATGTGCTATAGTCGGGGGAAATCCAGTGTCTTCAACCAATAACTAATGGGATATATACCCTGTGCGATTCTCAACGATGCGATCAAGGTGTTGAAGTCGAGCATGTGAGAAACAACCACTCAGAGAGGCACTGATGACTCCTCTCAAAATGGTCCATAGGCACTCACCACAGATGGTGATGAGTCCAAGGCGCGGGGACCTCTGGGTCTATCCTTTGGAATAGATGGGCTGTCGTCAATAGAGGGAGACCTGCAACTAGCAAGGCAATGATGTTTCCTTGATAGGAGCACGAGGTGGAGAACCGAAGTGTGAGAGTACTGATGGTAGGACTGACATACTGTGGGGGTGGGGGATAACTGGTCAAGTAGAGTGGGTGGACTCAAACTTCCTTTGTTCAGAGTATGATGGAGGGGGTGATCGGGCAACATATGAAACTGACTAGTGGGAAGGGGATCATAGCTGTAATGGATCAGGGATGGTGACTGGGATGAGTGATTCTCAAGTTGGTGTAAGATGGAAAGAGACTGCAGAATACTCTAAACAAAGGAGACCTTATTGGGGTTGTTGCCGAGGTGATCGATCATAGTGCCGAGAGGAACGGGGGGCACTTCTTCATGGGTTAAGGAACTAGAAGAAGTGTGTTCAAAATGGTATTGTCATGTGGATTTATACGAGCCCAGGACAGTTCATGCTCATGATTGCTTTCAATTTTAAGGAGTCTGAAAGCGATAAGGAGACTCTAAAATAATGGAATGGTACCATCGTGTGGATTTTTATGAGCTCAGGACGGTGCATGCTCATGGTTGCTTTCAATTTTAGAGAGTCTGAAAGCAATAAGAAGACTCCAGGGGGGTGCTTTTTCGTGTGTTAGTCTCCAAGGCCCGAAGAAGCATAAAAGGATGCAATGAAGAACTCTTCTAGCCGGTGTGACTAGAGTATTCATTTTTCGTAATTAGTCTACCATGTCCAGAAAAGGGTTAACCTTATACCATATAGATTCCCTTTCAGGTACTTTAACGAGCATGAAAGGAAGCAATATTGCTCGGTGATCTTTTCATTCTTTTAGGAGTCAGAAAAGAGCTTAACAAAAACTCCCTAAGTTCCTTTTTCGTAAAGTACTTGTTCAGCCCGAAAAAGGGATAAAATTATACTGAACAAAAGGAATGGACAGGCAAGGAGGAAGTGTTCAATCAAGGAACATCGATGAGAGCCAAGAATGAGGGTGGGGGGGAACACTAGTGGGCCTCCTTGCAGGGTGATGAATGGTGGCAAAATAAGGAAATAATTGAGGTATGAATGGAGTGAATGGCTCATGTAAAAAAGTGTAACAATCTGATGGCAGCCAATGTGGCATGCAAACCGAGGCAGCAAGGTGTCGGGACACAATGTTGAAATTGTACCTGGTGAGAGCAAGAAATGATCTCAAGCATCATCACGAGCTCGAAAAACTGAATATGGCGATATAAAAAGTGTCAAAAATGGAGACCGGTCGAAGTGGCACGCAAACCGAGGTGACAGGGGGCGTTTTGGGAAAAATACCCCAAAAATATGGGGGTGAGAGTGAGAAATGATCTCAAGCATCATCATGGGCTCGGAAAAATGAATCCAATGATATAAAGTATATCAAAAATGGGTTACGGTCAGTGTGGCACGCAAACCGAGGTGGCGTGGGGCCTGGAAAAAATGCCCGAAAGTTTTTGGTGAGAGCAAGAAATGATCTCAAGCATCATCATGGGCACGGAAATATGAATCTGGTGGTGAAAATGGTGCAAAAAACGGAGGTCATAAGGACTCCGGAATGGTCAAAGGAAATAACTAGGTTAAAAAATGGTTGGAAATAAAGGTGAGCCCACCAAGCGAAGGATGCAGGGGTGGGGAGAAATGATGACCCTTGGGGGTGAAATAATAGGTGTATCTAATTAAATCAAATATACAAGTGATATGTGACCTCAAAAATGGTTGAGATCATGCATGTGAAAAGGTGAGCAGGGTTAATGACCTGTCCCCATGCTATGTGCATGGGGTTTAGTATTGTGGATCGCATATGTGTTGGTTTGAGCAAAGGGGTCATGGACGTGCTGAGATAGATGTGATGGGGTAGGGTCAAAATGATTGATCATGCCCCCTATCCCAGGGTCGAGGTAATCTATTATGCCCCCTAACTCAGCGGTGTCAATGTGGTGTTCTATGATAGCAGAGTCAAGACCAAGCATTTTGGTATAGGACCAGGCAAAGACATCGCGAAACTCTTGGAAAAAAAATTTGTACTCTCTGATCTCATACTCACTGTAGGAGGCTCCTAAAGTGATGAGTTCAAAGGCACCTCCTGGGGCAAAGATATCAATTTGGATTGTGGGTGAGATATTGGCCATGTTACCTTCCTCAAAGGCGTCAGGTGCGGGAATGGGATCTTTAAACCAGTCGACTTTGGTGGGGAGGAAATCCTTGGACTCAACCAAAAATTGGGTGGCTGTGGTGGGGGAGGACTCTTCCGGGAAGAAATAGGAGCGATGGTGCATATCCTCCCTGTTGATGTATATGTAACTTCGGAATGTATTTCATATATATTTATTGTACCCTTATAAGAGATGTATTATTCCTCTATAAGGAAGTGTCATCATGTGGATTGACAAGTGTCGCAAGTGTGTATACTTGCCAATGGATTATTAGACCACCATGTGTGGGGTCAGCCCTGAAATATATATTATATTATGGATGTATCTAGATAGACAAGTCGGCCCATAGTGTAACTGGGCAAACAAGTTAAGTATAAATAGAGATCGGGAGATCTCTATTTGGATCATTCGAAAAGACACACTTCTCTCTCTCAGAAAGAGACGCACTAGTGAGGAGGAGGATCATTTTCTCTAGGAGACTATCTCAAGTCTATTTTGGTTGTATTTTGGTTGAGCCATTGCTCTCTCTATCTTTGAGGAAGTTGTGGGGTTTTTCACCTTAGGGTTTTCCCCATGGAAACTCTGTGTCTCTTGTCTCTCGTGCTTTTGATTCTTGTGATGCTTGTCATGCTTATTGTGTTTGTTATGCATTGATATACTGTATATGTTATTCTCTCAGTAAAGATCTAAGAGTATTGTGAATTAATGCTCAAAATTTAACATGGTATCAGAGCTAACCTGATAAGAAGACATTTTGCAGTGACATAAACTTGAGTTTCTTGTTTATTGGGTTTCTCTCCACAGGTTTTGGAAAATCAGTATAGTAGATTGACTCTACTCATCAAGGAGAATCTATTTGTCCAATCAGAATTCAATTCTGAGTATTTTTCAGATTTGGCACTAAAAATTAGGGTTTCCACAAAAATAGGAATTTCTGAAATCTGAAGACATAGCTGGAAGCTCCTTGCAAAAATCAAAGTTTAGAGCTTTGGATCGAGATTTTTGGCTGGGTAGATCTCCGAAAAACTCAAACCCTAATTCAGGGCTCTCCCAATGAACCTGGGAGGACAAAAAGGAAAATCTGAAGGGTAAAGCTTTGCTGATCTCAAATTTTGAATACACCAGGCTGATCAGCTCATCAAGGTGCATCTTTCTATCCTTTCAGAAAGTTGAAATTCGCATTTTGAATTTTTAGGGGTTTTTCGACAAACCCTAATCCACGACCAGATCCAGTTTTCAGCATTTCAAGTGGTAAGACCTAAATATTTTATATTTCCATTTGAAGTACTCTTTAAGATGTCTCACCACACCAAGCTTGAGGATAAGCTTGAAGGGGCTGATAACTTCCGATCTTGGAAGTATATGATTGGGTTAATCCTGGAAGAGAATGAGTTGGGCTCATATATAAAAGAAGACATCCTTATCCCAGAGGATGAAGAGGCCAAGGTATTGCATAAGAAGAACTTGGTCAAGGAAAAGAGAATCATTGCTGATTATATCAAAGACCATCTCATACCCCATGTGTCTTCTCTAAAGACACCCAAGGCTATGTTTGACTCTTTGACCAAGCTATTTGAAGGAAAGAACATAAATTGGAAGATGACCCTGCGGAATTAGTTGAAAGGGGTCAAGATGTCAAATGGAGAAACCATTCAATTCTATTTCTCCAAGGTCTCTCAGATCAAGGAACAACTTGAAGCTGTAGATGAAATGGTGGAGAATGGTGAAATTTTTATGACCACTTTGAATGGCCTACCTAGGTCATGGGACTCTTTTATCCAGGGGATCTATGCCAGAAAGAAATTAATCTCCTTCAGCATATTGTGGGAGGAATGTTCTCAAGAAGAAGCAATTCTTGTGGCAAGAGAAGAGAAGATGGGAAATGAAGATCAAGCTCTCACATCTCACACTAAGAAGGGCAAGTTCAAGAGGGAGCCATCCCATCACAAGAAGAAATCTTCTCATCATTTTCACAAAGACAAGAAAGATCTAAGGTGTTTCACTTTAATGAGAAGGGTCACTTTGCTTCAGAATGTCCCAAGAACAAAAGGGACAACCACAACAACAACAACTCCAGCAAGAAGAAGAAGGGTAACAAAAGAAGGTACCATGCTCATGCTGCCGAAGATGATGAACTTCCAAAGAAGAAGGCTAGGGTAGAAAGTGATGATAGTAATGAGGACTCATCAAGTGAAGAAGAGTATGTTCTAATCTCTGCTCTCACAGGTACTATCTCCCATGGTTGCAATGATTGGTTAATTGATAGTGGGGCTTCCAAACACATGACTGGGTTTAAAGAATACTTTGTAAATCTGTCTGAACATGAATCACCCCATAAAGTGAAACTTGGGGATGATTATCAATATCCCATCAAAGGAAGTGGTGAAGCCTCCTACAACCTAGATTCTGGAAAATCTTTGAAGATGAAAGAAGTCCTTTATGTACCTGGGCTCAAGAAGAACTTACTCTCCATCTCTGCATTGGATGCAAAAGGTATGAGGGTTTCATTTGTGGATGGCCAAGTCCTAATGTGGCCAAAGGGAAAGGCCATAGATGATGCAGTTGTGATTGGAGAGCAAGAACGAGGTTTGTATAAATTAAAAGGACAACCTGAACATGCCATGGTGCATGAATCCATGGAGCCAACTGAACTTTGGCATAGAAGACTTGCTCATATGCACTATAGGGCACTTCCAATTGCAAGCAAGGCTGTAGAGGGTCTTCCTGAAATTAAAACCAGACATGAAGATGTTTGCAAAGGATGTGCAAAAGGTAAGAATATTAAGAAGGCTTTCCCAAGCAGTGAAAGCAAGGCAAAAGATATCCTGGAAATCATCCATTCAGATGTATGTGGTCCTATGTCATCTAGTTCTCTAAGTGGGTATGTTTACTATGTCTCATTTATTGATGACTTCTCGAGGAAGACTTGGGTATACTTCTTGAAAAACAAAGATGAGGTGTTTGATAAGTTCAAGGAATTCAAAACCTTGATGGAGAATCAAACTGACAAAAATATCAAAACATTCAGATCCCACAATGGTGGAGAATTCACCTCAGGTGACTTCAAGAAGCTTTGCAGTGATTCAGGGATTAAGAGGGAGTTGACTGCTCCTTATAATCCTCAACAGAATGGAGTTGCAAAAAGGAAGAACAGAACAATCATGGAAGCAGCAAGGGCAATGCTGCATGACCAGGATCTACCTATGCATCTATGGGCAGAAGCAGCTAGAATAGATGTATATGTACAGAAAAGAACACCCCACAAGATATTGGACAATGAGACACCATAAGAGGTCTTTTCTGGTAAGAAACCTGAAGTCAACCATCTCAGAATATTTGGTTGTCCAGTATACACTCATGTCCCAAAGGAAAAGAGGACCAAACTAGATCCTTCAGGAAAGAAGGGTATCTTTGTGGGTTACAGTGAAAGCTCGAAGGCTTACAGAATATACTTTCCAAGGTTCAAGAAGATTGATGTCAGCAGGGATGTAACATTTGATGAAAACTCAGCATTCATCAAATCAAGGGAGGCACCTATCGAAGTTTATGAAGAACCTAAGGAAACTAGATTTCAAGACACTACCATGACTGAAGCAATTCCAGAAGTTGTTTGTGAGTTTGAAGATCCGCAAGAACCTATAGATCCACCCCATGAGGATAACTCTCACAAGAGGAAACCTGCATGGGCTAGAGAGCTCATTCAAGATGCAGAAAGATTTGGCATTCCAGAAGAAGAACACAGAGCAAAGAAAAGAACTAGATCACATACCAGCTATGTTTCTTTACTCTATGACATTATGAACAAAGAACCTTCCAGTTATGAAGAAGCAGCGGAAAAGAAAGAATGGAAGGATGCTATGGTTGAGGAATACCAATCAATAATGAAAAATGATGTTTGGAATGTTGTCCCAAGACCTAAAGAGAAGTCTGTTGTGAATTCCAAATGGATCTACAAAATCAAGCATGCTACAGATGGCAGTGTAGAGAAATACAAAGCAAGATTTGTAGCTCGTGGCTTCTCTTAGAAAGAGGGAATAGATTATGAAGAAACTTTTGCACCTATAGCTAGGTATACTTCCATCAGAACAGTACTTGCCCTGGTTGCAGCAATGAAATGGAAAATACACCAGATGGATGTCAAGACTGCTTTCTTGAATGGTGTAGTTGAAGAGAAATTATATGTGGAGCAGCCACTCGGCTTTGAAATACATGACAAGGAATCATATGTGTGCAGATTGAAGAAAGCCTTGTATGGCTTGAAGCAAGCCCCCAGAACTTGGTATGGTAGGATGGACAGTTTCCTATCTAGTTTGGGCTTTACCAAGAGTAAAGCGGATTCCAATCTTTACTACAAGGTTGAGGAAGGAAATCCTGTGATTCTACTTCTGTACGTGGATGACTTATTTGTAATAGGAGATGGCAGATTGATTACAGATACTAAGAGGAAGCTTGTTGCTGAGTTCGATATGAAAGATTTGGGAATGATGCATTATTTCCTAGGTATGGAGGTGTGGCAGAATCCAGGTGGGATCTTCCTTGGTCAAGGGAAGTACACAGTAGATATCCTAAAGAGATTTGGGATGATGGACTGCAAGGCCATGGCCACACCCATGGCGTCGAATCTGAAGCTTCATCTGATCCGGTTGATGTCTCTATGTATCGTCAGATGATTGGGTCCTTGATGTACCTGACGAACATGAGACCAGATAATTGCTTTGCAGTGAACACATTGAGCCAGTTCCTGACGGATCCGAGGAGTATTCACCTGGTTGCTGTAAAGCATGTCCTGAGGTACCTGAAGGGTACAGTGGATTATGGGCCCGAGTATGAAGTGAATCAAAAGTTTAACCTGTAGGGTTATGTTGATTCAGATTGGGTTGGCAGTGCTGCAGATAGGAAGAGCACATCTGGATGCTGCTTCAGTATGGGATCAGGTGTGATCTCTTGTTTTAGCAGGAAGCAGTCCTGCGTAGGACTGAGTACAGCTGAGGTAGAGTATGTTGCAACCTTCTTAGTTAGTTGTGAGGCAGTATGGCTACAGAAGCTACTGTCTAAGCTATTTGATCTCCCGCTGGATGCTACTGGTATCTTTTGTGATAACCAGAGTTGTGTGAAGCTATCTGAGAACCCAGTGTTTCAGGACAGGTCAAAACACATAGAGATCAAATATCACTATATCACGGATATGGTGTAGAGAGGAGCTGTGAAGCTCCTTTATGTAGTGACAGACGAGTAGATTGCAGATGTTCTGACAAAGCCACTAGCCAGGGTGAAGTTCGAGTGCTTCAGGGAGAGCCTTGGTGTTCTTCAGATCGATGACACTTTGAGGAAGAAGTGATGGACACATTTGCTAAAGCCATTCCAAGAATGTTGGAAGGAGGATCCTTCACATGGCTGTGGATGTAAGTGCTAGATGATGAGCATCAGGACGATGCTCTAGTTACTGCTCTGTATATGCATCATGTTGATGTTGGATATGATCAGTTGGATCATTTATATTTGTATGTATGTACGCATAGTGTTGATGCTGGATATGATCAGTTGGATCATTTATATGTATGTATGCATCATGTTGGATGCTGGATATGATTGGTTGGATCATTTGTATGTATTTGTATATGCATCATGTTGGATGCTTGGACCATGTATCTGTATATGTATCAGGTGGATACATTGTATGATCAGGTAGATCATGTATGTGGATATGTATTTGTATTAGGTGGATACACTATATGATCAAATGGATCATGTATGATGATATGTATCAGGTAGATACTTGGTATGCATCAAGTGGATGCATTGTATGATCAGGTTGATCATGATGATGAGCTTCAGGATGTTTCTCCAGATGATATGTACCAGGATGGTACAGTGATGATGATCAGTATGATTATGGGCATCAGGATGATGCCTCGTGCGATGATGATCCATTGGATCATGAGTATCAGATTGATACTTGGAGGTCAGAGATGATATGTGGCAGGTTGTGCAAATATCATGTAATCAGTCCTGGGAGATCTTTCTAGTCGTGCTGCGGCACATAAATGTTCCTGGGGTACTCTTTCTGGTATTGCTATGTAGTATGTAATCATTCCTCAGATATCCGATAGGTTGAGTTGTGTGCTTGTAATCAGTCCTGGGATGAGGTATTACTACAGAGACATGTAATCAGTCCTGGAGATCCGAGAGGTTGAGCTGTGTGCTCATAATTAGTCCTGGGATGCTCTTTAGAGATCTTGTTGGTCGTGCTGCAGCACATAAATGTTCCTGGGATGCTCTTTAATGGTTTTGTCTATCCACATGTAATCAGTCCTGGAGATCCGAGAGGTTGAGCTGTATGCTCGTAATAAGTCCTGGGATGCTCTTTAGAGATCTTGTCGGTCGTGCTGTGGCACATAAATGTTCCTGGGATGCTCTTTAAAGGTATTTTCGAGGAGATGCATGTAATCAGTCCTAGGAGATCTTGCCGGTCGTGCTTAGGCACATAAATGTTCCTAGGATACTCTTTCTGGTATTGCATCCGCACATAAAATTAGTCCTGAGAGGCCACCTCTATCAGACCATTTGCACAGATGATGAAGACCTACAGGTGGTGGGCCTACATCCAGTATGAAAAAGGACTAGCTTTGTAGAACTTCCTATGATGAGTAGAGTCAAAGATTGGTTGAGATAGTAGCAGCAATGACGATGATGATGACGATGCATCAATAACGATGATCCCAAGAAGAAGACTTGTCTAGCAGAACTGTGTCGAGAAATACCTTCCTAGTTAAGAGGGAGTGTTGATGTATATGTAACTTCGGAATGTATTTTATATATTTATTGTACCCTTATAAGAGATGTGTTATTCCTCTATAAAGAAGTGTATTCATGTGGATTGACAAGTGTCGCAAGTGTGTATACCTTCCGATGGGTTATTAGACCACCATGTGTGGGGTCGGCCCTGAAATATATATTATATTATGGATGTATCTAGATAGACAAGTCGGCCCCATAGTGTAACTGGGCAAACAGGCTAAGTATAAATAGAGATCGGGAGATCTTTATTTGGATCATTCGGAAAGACACACTTCTCTCTCGCAGAAAGTGGCACACTAGTGGGGAGGAGGATCATCTGTTCTAAGAGACTATCTCAAGTGTATTTTGGTTGTACTTTGGTTGAGCCATTGCTCTCTCTATCTCTGAGGAAGTTGTGGGATTTTTCACCTTAGGGTTTTCCCCATAGAAACTCTGTGTCTCTTGTCTCTCATGCTTTTGATTCTTGTGATGCTTGTGATGCTTATTGTGATTGTTATGCATTGATATACTGTATATGTTATTCTCTCAGTAAAGATCCAAGAGTATTGTGAATTAATGCTCAAAATGTAACACTCCCAGGGGTAATCATGTGCAGTAAGAGCCTTGAGAATCTCTTCATCATTGTGGAAACTCTGAGTTGTCAAGTCGGTTGACGAGGGAGTGGTAGTAGAAGAGATCATATAAATGGTATTAATCTCTCCGGATGACAGGGATACTAGGGGGTGGATCTCCTCAATGGTGGGGGGATCCATCTCGAGGTCCAAGTTATTCATCTCATAGAGAGATGCTCTGTAATCTGGGAGATTGGGACAGTGATGTGAGTAATGGCTATAAATACCGCATATTGCACAAGGGTGATTGGTACGCAGTGATTTATCACGAGGCTTAGGGGTTGGGTCGAGTCGGACAACCGGGATGTTGGGGTCGTCGTCAAGCATTTGCATGTGCTCTTGTAATGCAGGAAACTGTGGACATTGATGGGTAGGATGGCTTAACTCATCACACAACGAGCATTTGGGAGGAGCACGAAACACGGGGGGGGGGGGGGGGGGGGGTTTAACTATTTTTGGCAGGGGTACAACAGTGTATGGTTGTGGGCCTCTGCCCCCAATGTGCTTGATAAGAGGGGATGGATTAGTAGATGAGGAAGGGGTAGAGACATCGGGAGGTGGTTGACTAGTAGTGGCGATGGGTTGCACCGGTTGTAGGATGACATTTGGTGTCGGAGGGGTAACAGGAGGTGTAATGTACCATAAAGGTAATCCTAAGGTTAAACCAGGGAGGCTGAGGGTAGCCATAACCAGGGCGCTTACTACTCTCGAAGGGGGGAGTAGGAAAGGGATTGTATGGATGGGTGTAACACCAACATGACTAGGTACCAATGGTGGTTGAGGTAGCAAGGGCAGTTGATGGTTGGGTGTTGGTGTATTGTGGGAAAGGGTACATAAGTCAAATATTTTGGTCGCGGGTGATAGGGGTGGAATGGCTTGGAATGTTGAAGTCATTGGCGTATCTGAGTAGACTCCGGGTCCCACTGAGGAAACCAATGAGGTAGCAGCACTACAAACAGGTTGTTCAACCATGGGGAGAACATTTTCGGGTGCAGCGGGGGCATTGGGATCGTAATAGGTGAGTTGATCGACCTTGACCACGCGTCCGTCATGGGGGAACATCATGGTACGAAAAATGGATGAAGCAACCGCCCTCATGGCATACATGTAACTGCAACCAAGTAAGAGGTTGTAATTGATTTGGGCGTTGATGACCTCTATGTCAATGAGCACTGTTTTACCAGCCAACTGGATGGGGACATCAGCTAAGAGACCTTGGGGTTGAGGCAAACGGCCGTCGTAGGCTCGCAACGCGGTGGTGGACTGCTGGGGAGTGGGGGATCCCAACTTCTGCCAAATGAATTTGGACATAACGCATGTAGAGGCACCTTCATCGATGATGGACCGATGGATGACAAGATTCCGAACGGAGACAGAAACTTGGAACGCTAAAGTGGAAGGCAGGTGTGGTTTGGATTGGTCCAAATCGAAGGCCATCAGTTGTGAATCATTTGGGTCAGTAGTACCAATGGTGGAGAGCAAAGTCTTGCACTGTGAAGGACATTTATTTAAGACCTCTAATGCAGACATGGCTGTGGGGGACTGGGCTAAGTCATCTACAATGTTGTAATTAGATGTAGCGCGAGCATTGGGATTATTGTTGATGCGGCGAAATGGGAAGCGAGGTGCTTTGGAGGCCCCATCTAGTGGAGCCAGAGGGATACGTAACGACTGATCAGTGGGATGAGAGTTAGTGTTTTTGTTGGTGGGGGGGGCTTCAGGGGAGGATCCATATTGGTTCTGACGGGTTTGAAGGTTGACATCGGTGGATGACATCACTAAAAAATGATGGGTACCTGAGTCTAACATGGGTTGATCAGGAGCGGCATAAGTGATTTGCTGTTGTGGTGGCGTGTTTCCTTGAGGGGGAGCCAACGGTTGATCATTCACTATGCCTTGGGTCGGTAAAGGGTTTTGTAGCACCAAGGGTTGATGCTGAGGTGGTGGGGGGTTGGGCGGCGCCTGAGGAGGCGCGTGCCTTTGGCGGTGGGCATCATCGGTCCATAGTTGCCGAGCTCGCTCCAAATGTGGGCAAGCATGTGTGTAGTGGCCATAGACCCCACAAATAGAACATGATGGTTTGTTCGCAAATTAGGATTTTTGGCTTGTTTGGGCGGCCGGTCAGGGTTCTAGTTGGTGAGTGTCGCATTATTGTTGTTTGGGGGATTGAGAGGTTGAACGCCTTGGTCTGGAGGAGGGTTGTTTCCACGGTTATGGCCTTTGCCACGGTTTTGTTGGCCCTGTTGGCGCTGGTTATTTTGGTTCTACTACGGATTCTATTGGGCATACACTTTCCCTTGGACAGCAGGTGGGTTCTGGGGTTGTGCAGGTGCTAGAGCAGGCTGCGGTGGATAATAAGTAGGTGGAGGCAGTGCAGGTGTTGAACCTTGTGGGGTTGCTGATATGTCTACGGAACAGGTTGTGGGTTTTCCACAGGGGTTGCCTTTGGTGGGTAATAAGCAGGTTGGGATTGAGAGGATACAGGAGCTGGTGCAGCCTGTGAGTGGTAATATGGCTGAGGTGCGACCGGGGGGCGTAAGTGGGGGATGCATGACCAAAGCACTGAGGTGGACATGAGGGTCCATGGGAATGGTGGTGATGTGCCATGGGAGCATACGAATTGGTTGCTCCGGACTGAGATGTAGCCCGCGAAAGTTCGGGGCCATGGCTAGGACGTGCTATGGAAAAGGGTTTTTTATGTGAGGCTATACGACCAATGATGCCATCTGTGGCATGGGATGCCCCTGACGCATTGTGTTAGGAGGAATCACCGTGGGGGGCGTCAAGGATGATGGAATATAGGTAACCAGACTAGGTGTAAATAATGTCAAATTGCTGGGCTTTGAGGATGGCCTTTTCTTCAAACTGGGGTCATTCGGATGCCACATCCTTGGTAATGACAGGAAGGAGAGATTTTAGAAACCAATCTAAGAAGATATGATTGTCTAACTTGATTTTGCAGAGGCTGCGGCATTGACGCCACTCATGAATGTGGTAAGTGATGTGGGTAGCCATGTTTTGTCTGCAAGACAGTAGGATCTCAACTCCCATGTCATAGCGGACAGTTAACTGAAAGAACTGCAGGAAAGTTGAGGCAAGGGAAGTAAAGGTAGCATGGGTCCCATGGGGCTGCTCAATGTACCACTTAGCTGCAGATCCAGTGAGGGTGCACTGTAACAGACGGAGGAAGACAGAGTCATCCACTATGGAGTTGGAGGAACACCATAGATGGAAGGAAATAATATGGTTCTGGGGGTCTTCACCTGCCTTTCCCTCAAACTTAGGGATGTCAAAGGGGAGCTTGGTGGGCATGTGAGGCCACGCAGGGTTGTGTCTGATGGGATCGTTAGTCAGTCTGGCTAGATCAGGAAGGTTGAGACTAACCATGAATGGAAAACTAGTAGAAGGATGTGACATACTAGTGGTTGTGACCATGTTGGGGCCAATGCCCCCGAGTGGAGGGGATGGGTTTGGGATGTTTCCCCAGGTGGAGGAACGAATGTGGTATGGGACGGTCCTGCACCGCCAAGGGTAGTGTGAGTCACTGGTGGAGTTGGGATAGGTATGCTAGCTACTGGAATGGGTACAGTGATCGGAATGGTAGATGTGGGCCCCATAGAGGGCATACCCAAAGTGGGTGTGGTAGCTAGTGTGGTGGTGGATGCTCCACTAATGGTCCCTACAAAGAAAGGGTTGGAAGTCATGCCAGCCATGGGGCTGGTTAGTGCAGTGTAAGTGGGTTTATCGGACTCTGCCTGAGAATCAGAGGTAAAATAAGAGGCGTCAGTGCCGGGGGATGGAGCTCTTCGTCTACGATGAGTGGAGTCGAGTGATGAAGCTCTACGTCTATGACGGGTGATGTCAAGTGAACCGTGTTGCGGGGGCTCACCCCGGAGGCACCAAGAATGTCTCGGGGACTCAATGGTGATAGATGGTGTCAAGTATCTGGGGGTTGTGTTGAGTGAAAAATAGCTCAAAAACCCTAATGCAACCGAGTGTGTAGAAGGAGAGCGCAAAAAATATGGCACTCAGGTCAACAACCAACTCAAAACACGTACTGTAATAGCTGTGCTACAATAAGCGGAGTATCAATAGAAATGGTCAAAAATACCAACAAGCAGCAAGTTTCCTAGAAAATAAAAATAGTGGACTCGCTAGACCAAAAGGAGGTAAGGGAGCATGCAAACACCTAGCTAAATAGTATTCTGACTCAACCAAACATATCTTCTGCAAGGTGATGAAATCCAAGTCAAATAATATGGATAGTAGAGCCAAGTGGCTAAAGATATCCCCCTACCGGGAGGGACACCGGGTAGTCAATCCTAGAAGAAAGGCAACTAAGATACCTCGTTCATGACATGTCCAGAAATGGTGAATCTGCAGTTTGGTTCTATCACCGTTGTATCCCCATATGGGTGGTACACCGAGAACTATGAAAGCTATCCTTCAGTTACTGAATGGAGTGCGGTATTCCACTCAGGCCTCTGGAACCAGTCTAGCTACTTCAACCCTCCTAGGGGAGAGGCCCTCTGATAAACTGGTTGTGACCATGCCAAAAAGTACTAGGGGATTTTGGTTCCGTAATGGACAACAACTATGTCTCAAGTTGTTGGCTGCTTTCTTGGGCAGACCCGGGTTTTAATGAAGCGCAGCAACAAAACCCCTTGGCGCACTGGCCCTCTCGGCAACGAGCTGCGCGGCAGCTCGAGGTCTCACCCGAAGTGGCTATGGGGGGGTTAAGGAATCAGGTTTCCTTAACCGGGGTGACGCGGAGATAGCTTTTCCTTGAATGGTTCCTGCGAAATCGGCGGTCGGACCTTCCCGCAGGCCGCTCGGCGCAGCTGCGCGGGTCCCTTCCTTGGCAGGTCTACTGCGCAGTTTCTCCTTTCCAACGCAGCAGGCAACTATTTCCTGGGTCGACGCGCGAAACACTTTCTCGCCCTTCGCATCTAGCGCAGTAACGCAGTCTGCTCTCGCCGCAGCGACTGTGCGTTACTACCTCTTTAGTACTTAAGATACTTATAGTTATCAAGGGATCTTTCCAACTCGCTCAGACAGTCACAAAGATAAGACAGAAGTCTTGCATACACAAATACTGAACTCGAAATAGTTATCATTCACACAAACATTATAACAAGAAGATATAAGTGAAGCTCATCTCCTCGAGGAAAACCACGTCCTCAGGAGTTTTATATTAACCAGAAATTGATAGAGTTATACAATATGCTGCGCACACAGCTGCAGCCTTAGAACTTACAGGAAACTCCACGCACACAGCTGGGAGCCCTTTTCTCAAGCTTGTCTCCTCTCTATGGAGATTACAAAGGCACAGACGTCGACTCAGACTGTCTGGCAACTCAGGGATTAGCTCCTCGGCTATCCGATTTCCTCTCTCTAGTTCTACACACCAGGTAGAAATTACAGTGAAGGATAATCAACACATGATCTATCCCTTTAGACTGGCTCTCTAACAGTCTAGCATCTAACTCTCTAACTCTCCAAAAAGGGAGGAACTGAAGGAAGGGAGGAAGAAGAAGCCTCTACCCATTACAGTGATTCATCTATATAGGTAGCCATGACGGTCACACCTTTACAAAACTGTGGGCCTTTCCCAACAGTGATTCCCAAAAACCCTAACCACGCACATGGCTAGGTGTACTGTAGGCGCCACTTGCAGTCACGTCGCCGCTTCCTGCAGGCTCCATGAATTCCGGCGCAGATTGTGGGTATGGGCGATCGTCCTTCGCCTTCAATGCTCTGGTCCGTTGCTCCTCCTTGATCCGAGCAACCATAACTTCTGTACTAAGCCTTTAAATGAGGGTAGCTAAGCCCTCTACTCCATCACCTTATTTATTATGGTAGCTGAGCCACCTTCATTCTTCGATGACGTGCGCGCGAGCTCCGCAATTTCCGGTCCGTGATCTGCGCTGAGATCATCCATCTGGCACCGTACTGCGCACCGTCTCCTTCTTACCCAAAACTTAGTGCTTGTCCCAAAATTAGCACTTTCCTTCCATACTCGTGCTTTTTTCCCAAAATTCACAGCTTTTACTATAGCTGCGACCTTGGCCCCAACACAAGTGTAAGCAACTGAGGGGTTTTATTTGGATGCATATCCCCCCGATCCTACCTAACTACAAGATTCTTATGTGTTCCCCAAGTGGGGTTAGAATGTTGGTTGTATTATGTAGTATTTTAGGGCTCACTTGAATTAGGTGACAAAGTGTGTGCGTGTGGGATGATGAACCCAAGTAAAAGTGCCATGGGGTGGGCAACTTTCTAACTAAAAATAACAATGCAGAAATTCAACTTTGAAATGCAAAATTTTCTCTTTTCAATTAAAATGTTGAAATTTAAAAAATTCTGTAAATGGAACAGAAAGAATACTGCAGAAAAAGGTTGTAGGGAAGTATGGCTGCAGATAGGACAGGTGGCTATGCAGGTGCAGAAAATATTGCAGCAAAATACTGGGTTCAAACAGGGAAAAATTACAGAAAACAGACTGCGGGTCTGTGGCAAATCTGCGCGATCGGATCGCGGGAAACAGGTCGACAGTCGCGGGTAGATCGCGGGAAAATGGTTGAAAGATGCAAGCGGACCGCGAGAAAAAGGCCGAAAGTCGTAGGCGAATAGCAGGAAAATGGCTGAAAGTCACAAGAAGACCACGGGAAAAAGGCTGAAAGTCGCAGGCGGATAGCAGGAAAATGGCTGAAAGCCGCAGGCGGACCGCGGGGAAAAAGGCCGAAAGTCGCTGGCGGATAGCAGGAAAATGGCTGAAAGCTACAGGCAGACCGCAGGAAAAAGGCCGAAAGTCACAGGCGGATAGCAGGAAAATGGCTAAAAGCCTTAGGCGGACGACGGGAAAAAGGCCGAAAGTCACAAGCGGATAGCAGGAAAATGGCTGAAAGCCGTAGGTGGACCGCGGGTAACTGGTAAGCAGCCGCGGTCGGATCGCAGAAAACAGGCTGAGATCCACGGTCAAATCACAGGTAACAGACTGAAAACCATCGGTAGATCATGGGAAACAGGCTGAGAGCCGCGGTCGGGTCGCAGGTAACAGTCTGAAAGCCGCGGTCGGATCACAACTGTGGGGAAAAAATATGCGGTTTACGGCAGCCGAAAGGAAAAAACAGAAAAATATTGCAGAAAATTAAAAACGTTTAAAACTATAACCAGAAATTCAAAGGAACACTAGGGGAGTCACCAAAACTATAGCTAGGGTTTTCACCCTGGCTTGTGCAAATGAGCACCTACTAAGGAGAAGGGCCTCCTTAGTAGTAGTTCAATAATCAGTAAATTAAAGCAATAAAACAATATGAAATTTAACCTAGCATGAGCATTGACATAAATAACAAAACATGAAAATATGGTAAAGATCTCTCTTTTTGTATTAAAAATTACCTCAGATGTAGAGGTTGGTGGAGCCTTTGCAGCAGTCTAAAAGGGTTGCTTCCAAGCTCTTGTGTTGTTCCTTCTTCTTCCAAAGGTGTTTTGGAAATGGGGCCAAAAGGGTTCTCAAGAATTAGCTCCAAGTGGAGAGCTAGGGTTTCAAGGGAATTTTCAGCAGCGTAAGGATAGGGATGATTGTGGATATGAAATGGGGAGCCTCCATCACCTATTTATAGGTTTTTTAGTGGTGGAGTGCTGACCCATGGTTTTGGGCACCATATGGTTTAGGTCAGCTGTATAGGGTTTTTGCTTCCTTTTTTTCCTCTTTTTTCTCTTTTTTGTATTTTTTATTCCCTTTTTAGAGGGTTTTTGCTATTTTTGGAGGAATTTACATTATTTTGGGGAAAAAATGAGGTTTTTGGCCTTTTGGAGGCTTTTTTAATGGTTTTTTTGGCCTTTTGGAGGCTTTTTAATGGTTTTTTAAGGTTTTGGAGGCAAATATGGTAGGAAATATGGGCAAATGAGTCATGTAATGAGGGAGATGAGGTAGTGAGCACTTTTTGGGTGTTAACAGTGACCATGAGTATAAGGTATATTCCCACCTCCTACATTAGCATTACTAGTAGCAGTAGCAGACGTAAACGTATATGGTATGTGTCCAACCCCGTGATTGGGAGGAATGTTAACATTCGTGAACATGGTCCTCGATTGACGGGTAGAGGCATGTGTATTAAACTGTGGATGGCGAGTCATGTTGCGAACAGTGCTCCTATTAGGATGGGTAGTCCTAGGAGGTGGCCTTCCTCCAACATTTGCATTCTTAGAAGGGATGTGATCGGTCCCCATACTATGTGTGTGAGTGGAAAAAGTGGTGCCCCCGGAGAGGGTATTGCTCCCATTGGGTGCAGTGTTTCTAACACCATGACTAGTGCCAGCATGAATACCAAATATAGTGGAAGGATCAACTGTGTTGTAATCAGGCATACCAAAAGAGAACATGGTAGCATTGGTTGTAGGACCTATGTCATCATGTAACTCTAGAATCCCATACTGTAAATCATGTGGATTCAAAGGATCGAACGGGTCATCCTCGGGTGGATCCAGACCAAACAAACTATTTTGGGTCTCGAGTAGATCCAAACTAAACAAACTAGGTTGGGTCTCAGGTGGATCACCCCCCCACGCCTCTCTAGGAGTAGGGGTGTCTGAAGTGTGTTCGACTCTACCTAATGGAGTCCTAGGGATTTCTCCCATGCCCAAATGTGCAGTCATGAAGTTGGTACGATACGCTTTGTAAGAATCCGAAGACTCGGAGGGGGCTGTTATACCTCAATTTACACATTAAATCCTAGTGTTGTATCCTTGGACCAACAACCTAAATGACACTTCCCCTTAATGACCATCTAGACATCCAGGAGTGAAATCTATTGCCTGAACACT
Source organism: Larix kaempferi (assembly GCA_027924585.1). Lineage (NCBI taxonomy): Eukaryota > Viridiplantae > Streptophyta > Pinopsida > Pinales > Pinaceae > Larix > Larix kaempferi. The sequence goes on from BSBM01000264.1 coordinate 10,512,160, forward strand.
GAAAGCAACACCAAACCTGCCACGTGTCACCGAGACAGACCTCATCTGCAGGAATTATCGTGATTTGCACATCTGTCAGGGCACGATAATTAGGGTTACTGTGCTATGCTCCTTCCCTAGGGAGCGATAATACCGCGCTATGATTAGACCTAGGGGCACGATAATCCAGTTTTAGCCTTTTTCCATGGATTTTGGGATCTTACCTTTCGAAATATTTTATTGGGTTTTCCACCTATGATTCGATCCCAATGCCCCTCTCTGTTTAGCAGGCTTGATCCACTAAACACTCTTTATATCCATTATACTCTCTTGTTGGTTAACCCTTCCCAATCCTATAAGAGAAAGGCATTCCATGGGCCAAAGAAAGGACTTTTGGGGCATCAAACCTATGATCATAAGCCTTTTGCAGAGATAGCTAGAGGAAGGACTTGGAGCTGGAGTGGGCTTGGACATCAAGCAACTACTTTGTAAGCACTCATGAGTTCTCAATAAAATATAACTTGTCTTGTTTCCCTATTTATGCGTATTGATCATGATTCATTTACATAAATTGTATTCAGTAGAATATATATCTAACTTGTGATTCAGGTATTTGGAAGATAGTGTGCACTTGTTTGTTGTTTTGATCTCAACAGGTTCATCGCGAGGACTTCGGGATCAAAGACTCAATTGGACAAACATCGGAACAGAAGGTCAATTGTATTATTTCTCATCTATCAAATGTTAGAACTGAAAACACACTAATTTACATCTAGGGAATAAGGTAGCATTTGTTTCATTTTTTTCTTAGCATAGAGTTGATCTTTGTCACTTTATCCTAAGAGGGATTCTTCTTACCCGTAGGAAGAAATCTCTACAACAAAAACTAGTGACTCCGCTGGTTTGAACCCCTTTTGTTTGAGTTCTTTTACTTTCATTCATTTTTTACTGTGAAATTGCTCTTCCTTCAAATTAGTCTTGAAAGTTGGTCTCTTTGACCTCCATTCACCCCCCTCCCCTCTGCATCAGACCTATTCCATTGATCAGTAAGTCCTCTGGGTCCGCAAACCCTTTTAAAGCCAAATTTTTTTCTTAAACTCGTGCCCTTTTTCCTCTTTTGAGAATTATCGCACCCCCATCACTGCCTATAGAGTGATAATTACCAGTTTACCACGTCCTGCACTCTTGCTAGAGAGCGATAATTTACTAGTACCGCTCCTAGGCCTATGTTGGCCACGCGATAATCTCTGCAAATAGGGCTGTTTTTCAGTTTGCTTGGTTCCTTCTGGCCATTTTTTACTTTCTCTGCCTTTGGTTGTTGCTCTGTTGCTTACCAGACCTTTGCAACCTGCTTAGCCGCAATATAGTGCTTGTATTTTCATTGTTTTTGAAGTTGTGTAGACACCTTTTCCATCTTAGGGTTCGTGATCATTGTTATCACCATACCTACTCATTCATTAACAATTGCTTCTTGTCTACATACCCTGTCACTGTTCAATTTAGTTGCAAAGTCTTTGATGGTTTGTTTTTCTATGTTTTGGAGCTTGGATTTATTGAGTTAGTGGCATCAAACCCATATTGATCACCTCCTCATTATTCTTGCATTGGCTTGATCCTTTCATGATAATCAAGTTTTTGTTACTGTTTATCTCTTCTTGATTATATAGTTTTAAAAGATTACATTGTTCTTATAAGCAATATTTTTCCATTCCTGTCATAAAAATCAATATTGGAAATTTTCTTTTAGAACATTGTCTTGCTTTTATTGAAAAGATCCAATTTATACTTTTGCATATTAGGAAGTGAATCATTTATCATTGCTTGTCACATAATCTCTCATTTGGAAACATCAATAGTTGTAGATCCGTCACATTTGAAAGTATTTTCCATTCAGTTTGGCTTATTTGAAAAAGAAACAAAAAGTTTGTTTTTTGAGTGGTTTTTTTTATTCATTGATTTTGAAAAAGTTCATGCATTGTGATCGAAGAACTCTCCATTTTCTCTAGCTAGATTTCATTGAATAGAAAGGCTCATTTCGATTCATTTTCATTTGCATGGTTTGAGCCGTCACAACACCACAAGTTTCACTTCCATTTACCTGATTGAGTAATACAACCACTAAAATTTACACTCCCTAACTCAACACACTATAACCTCCTTTGAGGAGAAAAAGAATTTATTGGCTAGGTAGGACACCGGGGATAGGCATCCAAATAATCCCCCCTTGTCATTATCATTTGAGACATAGTTGTTGTCCTCTAGGGTACTAAAATCCTCTAGTATTTATTGACATGGTCATCAACCACTTTGTGGAGAGGACCTCCCATCGTTTCGGGGGTAAGCCGCGAGGATTGGTTCCAAATGGACTTTGTCGAATACCACACTCCACTTAGATCCTAAGGGATATCGATCCATTGTCTTCCTTGTACTCTACCGTATAGGTGATAAAAGGGTGATAAGGCAGAAGTGCCAGTATCCTTCTCCGACGTGCCATGAATGAGGTAGCTTAGTAACTTTTCGTCTAGGGCTCTTTACCCCATATCCCTTTTGGTAGAGGGATATCCTTCCATTATTGGTCTCTCATTTTGTATTGTTCGACTTGGATTTCACCACCTTGCAAAGGATACAACTTGTTGAGGTCTCCAACTCTTAGTTAGGAGGTTTTGCTTGCTATCTCATCTTCTCAGAGGGTCATTTTTCTTTTTAGTGATTACTTGTTGGCATTCTGGCCACTTTTGTTTCAGCTCGCTTACTGTGACGCCGGTCTCAGTATAGTTTTTAGAGATTTCTTTTTTGGCCTGTGAGCCTTTCCTTTTTCTAGCTCCCCTTTTGCACACTCGACTGCTTTAGGGTTTTTGAGTTCTTTTCTACAAGACTGTCCCTGGAACTTGTATTCCCATCATCATGTTTGATCCATGGATATCACAAAGGATATAGGGACGAAGCCCACCACCACCACCATGGACTTCTGGTCCACCTGCATCACGTATTCCTGCCCCTGCTGGCCGCGGCGCTGACCGGGGGAATGTTCCACCACCTATCCGCACTACATCTTCAGTTCCTCCCGTACCCGTAAATTACAGCACTATCTCAGAACCTCTTACAGTTCCCGAAACTAGTAATATACCTGATATTCCAGCTATCCCACAACCCACTGTCATTCCAGAAATGCCTCCCACAGTGGACAACACTGTAGCTACTGAAGTTAGTACTACACATGATACTATACCAGAGGCTATCACCCTCCCAGATGTTAGCACTACCCAACCAATAGACACTTTATATGATGTTCCTGAAGTATCTGTTGGAACTATTAAAGGATCTGACGAAGACACGTCCGAGTTAATCCTAGTCCCGGATGCATACGTTGAAGTTATTGAAGAAATTGAACTACCTCCCACATATTTTGAACCTGAGTTTGACTTTTTTACTTCCCAAGCAGAGCCTCCGCCTGCCACCACTACACCATCAAGTGTTCACACTTAGGAAACCGATCTTCTTGCAATATACCCTTCACCGTATCCCTACCTGATCTCCCCTTAGGACAAGAGATTATGGCGTCAATCCAATCTAGAATGGTTAGTCTCGCTAACTCTCCTTTAGCATCAGAACAGTTCAAACATGATACAAAGCAAATGCTCTCATCAGCCTCCCAATACCCCCTGTCACCCGTCCTCCTAGTTACCGAGATCCCCACACTCCGTCTAGCACAGAGTTTCATCACTCCTATGCTGATGGATCCGGTCCCTTTGATTTCACTATACTTGATCTCTTTCCGGACCTTGAACAGACCCTAAACAAACAACGCGCATTTTTGACCCATCACGAGATACAAATCCGGGCCAAGCCTTTGTTGGTCCTCCTATTTTTCAAGACCTCATGGACGTGACTCCTGATACCCCTCGGTTAAATTCCCCACATTTGCTATCGTCCAATATTTTTGGCGTGCCTTCAAGGGACACACCACTTATGAGGGATAACCCAGTATTCTCTCTGTCCCCTCTTGTAACTTAGGGAAGACCCCCCCCACAAATCGGCACCTTTGGCGCCATTGGCCAAACGACAATGCCCCACCTTTCTAGTATTGGAAGAACATCCAGTCATACTACTGGATCATCCATGTTGACCAGAGGTTCATCTTCGGCCATCATTTATACCATCTCCGAAGGTGAACAACCGACTATTGGAACCATCGATCCCAACAACCAACCCCCTCCAGGAAGCCCATCAAACCTACCTATAGGAGGAAAACCATCTTTTGGGAACACTGGTCCCAGTCACCAACCTCCTCCCACTGGACTATCTAATCTACCTGTTGGAGGGAAACCCCTTGGTACCATTCAAAGCGGGGCCACTCAAAAACCACCTCCTTCTTTTCCATCGACTCAACAAAGCCCTTTTATTGGAGGAGCACCACTCATCAACGCCTCCATCGGCACCATCCAACAACCCTCTCAATCAACAGCTTCTGCTCAGTTGGGCATGTATAATTCACCTGGCAGTGGACAACTTCGTGTCGGTATCCCAACCGGATCCTATGTCCAACATCCCTCGTCAGGTACACTTCCTTCTTGGGGAACCCAAAACCCATAGAGTGGGGGATACTCTTTGTTCAGGAACTGGAATCAAGATAGGGGGAAACCTACTCAACCTTATATTCCCCCCAACCTGAACTCTGGCATTCCTTATCCTTCAGCCATGAATACTCCATGGAACCCACCGCTTCAGTATCCACCCCTTTATCAAGGTGGAACCAATATTCCATGGACACCATTCTTTCAGGCATCCCCTAACCTTGATGTGGGTAACCCTCCACCCAATCAAGGTGGAGGAAACATTACTAAGACACAACAACCCCAGGGAACCATACCCCAACCAACAACGGGAAACATTCTTGGGATGCAACAACCCTAGGGCACTATACCCGTCATCCCTACTCAATAGAACGTTCGACAACCGGTTACTACTATGATTCCGAGTCAAACGGGAAATCCCATGATTTCGAACACACAACCCATTAACCAGATGGTCTACTATCCTCAGAAATTACAACAGTATCCTGCAGGAAATATGAATGGGTACAATATGCAACAATATGATGTGCAGGGTCCTACGGGCATCCCTACACCATACAATTACTACTCATACCCGCAGCCCAATCATCAACTTCCTTCTTGGCTACGCTAGACTTACCCGATTTGTCGAGGCTTATCAATGATCCCATATGGAACGAACCACATTGGCCACCCATTCCATCCAAACTACCATTGAACATTCCCAAGTTCGATGCCAAACCCAGGGAAGACCCCAAGAACCACGTAATGACCTTCCATCTTTGGTGTTCATCGAACTCATTGATGGACGACTCCATTCGGTTACGACTCTTCCTGTGTACCCTCAGTGACATAGCAACAAAATGGTATATGGAGCTGCCACAACACTACTTTCACAATTCCAATACCTTGGCTATGTAGTTTCTGACATATTTCCAGCTCCCCATCCGATACGAGACTGGAACAGACCTGTTGACCTCACTACGTCAAAACACTTCTACACACATCTCGGATCATATTCATGAATGGCGTCGACACTGTATGTTAATCAAGGCACCCATTCTAGACTAGTTACTCACTGATTGGTTCACAAAGTCATTTATGCCTCCCATCGCCAAGGATATTTCCATGGGCAGACCTGTCATGGAGGAACAAGCGATTTCTCGCGCTCAGTATATGGATTTGGTATATACCCAATCCGGAACTTTATATGAGCTTATTCCCCATGCCACCCACACCACTACTGATCCAACCAAACCTACCACTGAATCCCCCATCGATGGTATCATCGGTTCAGTTAAGGCTCAACCTCCCACCAAACCAACTGGGTAGCAAGATACTATGTCCCCCTCTCCACCCCAGGCTGCTCCCAAAGATTCTACCTATCCTGGTCTTTCCTCCGAGGTGAACGCGGTTCAATCCATGTCACAACCATTCGGGGGAAAGAAGAAGAATAACCATGGAAAATACAAGAAACCTTCTAACCAACAGGAGAACCCCAAGCCACAACCAACCAACAACAATCCCAAACCACGTTGGAAAGCAAAGTTCCCCTTCCTGATTTGCCAGGAAGATCACTACACACGCGACTGTCCCTACAAGGACGAAGTCAACAAATTTGTTAAAGGATCCTCCCGCCCAGCAGTGTTAACCGACCCTTTCCCCCAACAGCAATAGAAAATGGTTTCCCACGATCCCCCACAAGGGGGGAATCCGAACAACCCACCCCGCAGATAAACGTCCGCAAACTGCGAAATTCTAATGACGAGTAACGAAGAAATTAATCTGTCTACTCAAGCAAGGACATACGATACCCCTTAAAGTTCAAACAAACCAGAGATAGCCAATGGCAAGTCTCCTTTTGAAGATCCTTCTATTCCTCCCCCCAATGGTCATCTCCACATCGAGAGACCAACCACAGACACAGTTCTACACCCACCCAAAGGCACCATTCGAAAGGCGACATTTAATCCTAACACGCGAGCCGCCCAAAATTACAATATTGTTGAGGACTTAGCTCAAGCACCATGTGCGATGTCGACTCTCGAGGTTCTCCAACACTACCCCATGCAGTGTAGAACCTTAATCTCATCACTAGGGGCAGTGGACTCGGATACTTTGAACACGATTATGTTTAACTTGGAGTATTTTAAATCTCAGCTTTCTCGCTAGTTATCCTTCCAAATCCACACAAAGATCTGTGGAAACATCATCCATCGCACTGTCTTGGATGAAGGTGCTTCCACATCGATCATGTCCTTGAGCTGTTGGAGAGCCCTAGGCTCACCTGAGGTTACAACTTCTCCCACTACTCTCAGAGCATTTGACGGACACGGTTTTCAGCCCTACGGACTCATTCCCACGATTGGCGTTGAACTAGGGGGTAAAATAGTATCTATACACATCGAAGTCATAGATGCACCATTGGATTACAATATCCTACTCGGTCGGAATTGGTTCTATGCCATGACCGCCATTTCATCTTCCGTCTTTCGATTAGTACAATTTCCTCACCAAGGGAAGATTGTCACTATAGATCAGTTAGACTTCTATACTCCAAACACTCATCCGAACCCCGCCAACACTGTTCCATTACTGGCTCAGTCTCAGTACCTCCTCGAAGATGTTGGCGTTGATCTTATGAAGGATTTCTCCCTCATCAAATTATTCCTGGAGCTCAGATCCCCTATTCAGGCCATTAACATGATATCGTCAGGTATCACCCTACCAAATAGATCTACTGATTCTTGGGTGATACCTAGTCATATAGAGCTCAAAACCTGCGTCAACTCCATGCCTTTAAATAGGAACCTCGTAAATTATCAGGCGATCCAGTTAGCCACAAATTGGGTCGATCGTACTACACATCATGCCATGGCACAACTCTCGTTTTAGGTTGGTCCATCATCGTCACTTATCGATCCTTTCACACTGATTTTTCCTTCCGACGAATCAATCATAGAGGTTATGTGCGTCGATTGAACCTCCCTAGGAATATTTCCATCATTGATCTTCTTTCGCTACCATCCAGGCGATTGAGAAAGACACCAAACCTAGCAGTTCACTTGAAATTGTTAAACCCAAGTTTCCCACTTCATTTGACGATATATTTTCTAAAGGAAACTTGGCCAACCTCATGGAAACTAATCCTATTAACATTTAAGTGAAACTTGTTGTCATGGAAAACATTCACATAGGTAAGACATGTACTCCCACTGAGCTGGAGTTCTATACTGCCTAGTTTAAAACATTCTGCAACATTTTCACTTAGAGTTATGAAGAAATGCCAAGAATAGACTCTTCCATTGTGGTCCACGAGATTCCAACTTTTCCTGGTGCCCGACCAGTTCTGCAGAAACTCCGGCCCATCCACCCCTGTAAGGCAGCAGCTGTCAAAGAAGAAGTTGAAAAAAAATTTCACACTGGTTTTATCTATCCTATCCCGCTGACAGAAAGGGTGTCTAACATCGTTCTCGTAGCCAAGAAACAGGGTATGATTAGAGTCTGTGTCGATTACCGTGACTTGAATAAATCTTGTCCAAAGGACAACTACCCAACTCCGTTCATTAACCAGATTATCAATAACTGTGCCGGGAGTGTCATCTTATCATTCATGGATGGCTTCTTTGGCTATAATCAAATTGAGATACTCCCCGCCGACTAGCATAAGACAGCCTTTATCTGCCCATGGGGGACCTTTGCGTATCGAAATCTCCTTTGGCCTCAAAAATGTCGGGGCAACTTTCCAATGGGAAATATCATATGCATTTCACGATATCAAACATATTGTAGAACCATATCTTGATGACCTCCCTGCTCATTCTCAGACTCGGGAAGATCACCTAGATCACTTAGGCGCCATCTTTACTAGATGTCGCCACTAAAATATTCACTTGAATCCACACAAGTGCATTTTTTGTGTTGAAGACGAAATTTTTTTGGGATTCATAATCTCCAAAGACGGTATACGATTGGACCCAACAAAGGTAGAAGCTATTCTAGCTCTGCCTTTTGTTGAATATTGTAATTTCTAAGAATATTATATTTTGTACTTTATTATTTCGGAGATGCTTCATTCCTTCGAGGCAATTCTATTATGTATCCGGAGATGTTTATTCCTCCTATGAAGTGTGGTAACTAGGGTTATTAGACCCACCATGTGGGGGTCGGCCCTGAGTTTATTATTTAGGGGTTATTAGACTTCACTAAGAGAGGTCAGCCCCATTAGGGATTTTGGTCAGTCGAGAACTAGTATAAGTAGAGGATGAGAGCTCCTCATTTGACACAATTGCTCAGCTCAGAAAGTAGCGCACTTGTGTTTGAGAGGTCTGCATAGGAGGTAGAGAAGGAGGTCAAGTCTTGGAGCACATCTTGTATTTTGGTTGATCATGTTATTGAGGAAAGCTTTGCTGGGTTTTCTACCCCATGAGGGTTTCCCAGGGTAAAATATTTGTCTATCTTGTGATTATGTTTCTTTCAGTGATCTTGATAGTCAAATTAGTTTAAACTTAACATGGTATCAGAGCTAGCCTGAATAGAACATCTTTCAGAAGGTGAAATTATATTTCTCTCTCTCTCCCAAAATTAGGGTTTCTGCAAAAGTTAGTATTTTTGGATTCTGGTTGCATGGATGAATAACTCTTCTAAAGATCTATCTTTTGAGCCTTGGATCAAGGTTTTTGGTCGGGTAGAACTCCTGGAAACTCAAACCCTAGTTTTACCAAAAGTGCGATAAACCAGAAATTTTGTTGCAGATCCAGAAAAGTGAAAAGTTAAAGTTTCCAGGTAAGTACTACTCTATCTCTTATCTCTTGGACTCCCCCAAGAGAATATGGCTCAAAGCACTAAGCTTGAAGACAAGCTAGAAGGTATAGAGAATTTCCGGGCATGGAAATACAGAATTGGTCTCATTCTTGAAGAGAATGATCTTGCTCATTATATCAAGGATGAAGTTGCAGAACCTGGAGGAGATGAAGCCAAAGAGAAGCATAGGAAGGATTTGATTAGGGAAAAGAGAATCATAGTTGATTCTATTAAAGACCACTTGATTCCCCAAGTGGCTTCCAAGAAGACTCCAAAGGAAATGTATGATGCCCTAGGAAGAATGTATGAAGGAAAGAACATCAATAGGAAGATGAACCTAAGAACTCAGTTGAAGAGTACCAAGATGCACAAAGGAGAATCCATTCAAGACTACTTCTCAAGGGTCTCCCAAATCAAGGAGCAACTAGATTCCATTGGTGATACTCTTGATGAAGATGAACTTGTGATGACTGCTCTAAATGGTCTCACTAGACCTTGGGAGTCATTTATACAAACTATGTGTGCCAGAAAAGAAAGTATGAAGTTTGATGTAGTATGGGAGGATTGTGTTCAAGAAGAGGCTAGGGTAGCCAACATAGAAGCCCTTCTCAAGGAGGATGACCAAGCCTTGGCCACACACACCAAAAGAGGAAGAAAGGGTCACTTCAAGAAAGTGGATCACAAGAAGTCTCAACCCTCTCATAGATTCAAAAGGAAAGGAGGAACAAAATCAGAAAGAGACCTCTCCACAGTCCAATGTTACAATTGTCTTAAACTAGGACACTATGCTAGAAACTGTACTTTACCAGAAAAGAAGAAGAAGAATTTTGTTCACAAAAGACATCATGCACACATGGCAGAAGATGATAGTGAAGAAGAAGAAGAATAAGAATAAGAAGAGGAAAGGCCTCGAAGGAAAATATCTAAAGTAAAGAAAGAAGATCCAGAAGAATATGTCCTATTTTCTGCACTCTCTGGATCTGTGTCTCCTGGAGAAGATACATGGCTCATTGATAGTGGTGCTTCAAAGCACATGACAGGTCAAGAGAAAACTCTCTCAAGACTTGAAGAAAAGTCTTCACCACAAAAGGTATCTCTAGGAGATGATTATCAATATCCCATCAAGGGAATTGGTGAAGCAAGCTACAAGCTTGATTCTGGAACACCCTTGAAGATGAAGGAAATTTTATATGTACCAGGTTTGAAGAAGAACCTATTCTCTATCTCAGCACTAGATAAGAAAGGTTTTAGAGTTTCTTTCATAGATGGACAAGTACTTATGTGGCCCAAAGTAAAATCAATTGAAGATGCAGTTGTCATTTGTGAAGAGGAAGGAGATCTCTATAAGCTCAAGGGACATCCAGAAGTTTCCCTTGCTCATGAAACCTCTAGCCCCAGTGAGCTATGCCATAGAAGATTAGCTCACATTAACTAGAAATCCCTACCCTATGTAAGCAAGGTGATCATAGGTTTACCAGATTTGAAGGTTGATCATAATGGCTCATGTAAAGGATGTGAAAAAGGGAAGAATGTCAAGAACCCTTTTCCAAAGAGTGAAACAAAGACTAAGAACATTTTGGAGCTAATACACTCAGATGTATGTGGACCAATGACCACCACTTCCCTAAGTGGGCTTGAATACTATCTCTCATTCATTGATGACTATTCAAGGAAGACTTGGATATACTTTATAAAAGGTAAGAATGAAGTCTTTGGAAAATTCAAAGAGTTCAAGGCCTTAATAGAAAATCTCTTAGAAAAGAAAATCAAGATTCTCAGAATAGATAATGGCGGAGAATATACTTCAAAGGACTTTGAATAATTTTGTAAGGAAGCTGGAATCAAGAGGGAACTAACCACTCCCTACAATCCCCAACAAAATGGGGTTGCTGAAAGAAAGAATAGAACCATCATGGAAGATGTAAAGACTATGATACATGACCAAGATCTACGCATGTATCTATGGGCTGAAGCAGCTAGGATAGTAGTCTATGTGCAAAATAGACCATCCCATAGTGCTCTTGAATTCAAACTCCAGAAGAAGTGTTCACAGGAAAGAAGCCTGAGGCAAGTCATCTTAAAATATTTGGATCTCCTGTGTACATTCACATTCCAAAAGAAAAGAGAACCAACTTGGATCCTTCTGGTAAGAAGGGAATATTTGTTGGATATTGTGAATCATCCAAAGCCTTCAGAATTTACATACCAGGTTTTCATCATATGGAAATAAGCAGAGATGTAACATTTGATGAAGAAGCAGCTCTCAAGAAATCCAGGAAGTGCCAACTTGAAGAAATCTATGAAGAAGATACACCTCCTAGAATCACAGAAGCTGTGCCCATCCCTGAATATGATACACCAGAGGACCATGACATGTTGGAACCACAAGAACCACCTATTACAAACTTATCTAGGAAAAGAAGGCCAGCATGGGCTAGAGACATTATTCAAGGAGTTGAAAGATATGATGCTCCTGAAGGCTCCACTAGAGAAAGAAAGAAACCAAAGCTAGTATCCAACTATGTGGCCTTGATGTGTGATCTTATGGATCAAAAACCTACTAGCTATGAAGAGGCAGCTCAGAAGAAAGAATGGGTAGAAGCAATGACAGAAGAATATCAGTCAATAATGAAAAATGATGTTTGGGATATAGTTCCCAAACCAAAAGATAAAAGTGTGGTTTTTTCCAAATGGATTTTCAAGATAAAACATGCTGCAAATGGTAGCATTGAAAAATACAAGGCAAGATTTGTAGCCAGAGGATTCTCTAAGAAAGAGGGAATTGACTATGAAGAAACATTTACACCAGTTGCTAGGTATAGTTCAATTAGAACTATCATGGCACTTGCATCTATGATGAAGTGGAAATTACACCAAATGGATGTTAAGACAACTTTTCTGAATTGTGTAATTGAAGAAGAAGTGGACATAGAGCAACCACAAGGGTTTGAGGTTAAAGATGGGATAACTCATGTATGCAAACTGAAAAAGACATTATATGGATTGAAGCAAGCTCCCAGAGCTTGGTACGAAAGGATTGACAATTTCTTAGCAAGCATGGGCTTTACCGAGAGTAAAGCTGACCCTAATCTTTATCTCAAGGTGATGGATGATGAACTAGTTATACTGTTGTTATATTTAGATGATCTATTTCTAACCGGAAATGAGAAACAAATTATTGAATGCAAGAAGAAGCTTTCTTCATAATTTGAGATGAAAGATCTCGAATTAATGCACTAATTCTTAGGTCTAGAATTATGGCAAGAACCAAAAGGAATCTTTCTAAATCAAGGTAAGTATGCTGGGGAGATTCTAAAACTATTTGATATGTTGGAGTGTAAAGCCATGGCCACTCCCATGGAATCCAACTTGAAGTTATTAGTTAATGACTCATCAGTATTAGTGGACATAACTCTATATAGACAAATCATTGGTTCATTGATGTATTTAACAAATACTAGGCCAGATATATGCTTTGCTATAAATACCCTGAGTCGGTATCTTGTAGAACCTAGAAAGGTTCACTTAATAGCTGCAAAGCATGTAATGAGGTACCTAAAGGGTACATTAGATTTTGGTCTATATTATCTTGGAAATCATAAACTCAGATTACATGGTTACTCAGATTTTGATTGGGCAGGAAGTGTCTCAGACAGAAAGAGTACATCAGGTGGATGTTATTGTCTTGGGTCTGCCATGATCTCATGGTTCAGCAAGAAACAATCTAGTGTGGCTCTCAGTACTGCTGAAGCAGAATATATAGCTGCCTGCTCTGCCAGTTGTGAAGCAGTGTGGCTTCGAAAGCTATTATATGGAGTGTTTGACTTAGAAATGGATCCCACTGTCATCATGTGTGACAATCAAAGCTGTATTAAGATGACAGAAAATCCAGTATTCCATGATAAGTCAAAACACATAGAGATATGATATTTCTACATACGAGATATGGTGCAGAGAGGAGCTATTAAACTCAAGTATGTGAGTACTGAGGAACAAATTGCTGATATATTGACCAAACCTCTGTCTCGAGTGAAATTTGAATATTTCCGAGATAAGCTTGGTGTGGTCCAAAAAGACCCTCCTCGAAAGGGTGAGTGATATAGTCTCTGATGGTGAGATTTCCCTCATCGACAGCAAGGTCGATGATGAGGATACCTGCTTATTACACCTAGATATTTACATGTGCTTAGATTACTTAGATTTAGGATATTTATACTTATATTACTTATTGATGAGAATACTTGTACTGTTACATATTGATGTATTGATGAGAGTACTTGTATTATTACATGTATTGATGAGAATACTTGTATGTACATGTATTGATTAATGTACTTGTATGGATGAGGATACTTGTACTTGTATTGATGAGGATACATGTGAGGATTGGATCATCCTTGGACTTCAGTCCTAAAGTGAGCCGTAGACAGATGTCTCCGAGAAAGAAGAGGGATTGCATCATCCTTGAACACATGTTCTAAAAGGAGCCGTAGACAGATGTCTTTGAGAATGAAGTCCTTCATGGACATGTGCGGATTGGATCATCCTTGGAATTCATTCCTAAAGTGAGCCGTAGACATATGTATTTGAGAATAAAGTCCTGAATGAATAGGTGGGGGATTGTATCGTCCCCAGAATTCGGTCCCAGAATTGAGTCGTAGACTGGGTCTTCGAGAATAAAGTGCTGAATGAACAGGTGGGGGATTGTATCGTCCCCAGACTTCGGTCCCAGAATTGAGCCGTAGACTGGGTCTCTGAGAATGTAGTCCTTAATGAACAGGTAGGGGATTGTATCTTCCCTAGAATTTGGTCCCAGAATTGATCCGTAGACATTTGTCTCCGAGAATTGATGATAGGACTGTATCGTCCCTGGACTCTTGGTTCAAAATGTACGAGATGGGATTGCATCGTCCCTAGACATGAGACTTGTCTTAAAGTGATAAGGATTGATCATCCTGGAACTTGATCTGGATTGTATCATCCATGGACCTATGTCCTAAAGAGAGCGGGATTGATCATCCTGTAATATGATCGTGTGTACTGCAAAGTATACTATGATGACGATGTTGATGATCGTATGATGACGATGTTGATGATCGTATGATGACGATGTTGATGATCGTGTGTACTGCAAAGTATACTATGATGACGATGTTGATGATCGTATGATGACGATGTTGATGATCGTATGATGACGATGTTGATGATCGTGTGATGACGATGTTGATGATCGTATGATGACGATGTTGATGATCATGTGATGACGATACTGATGATCGTGTGATGACGATGCTGCTGATGATCGTGTGATGACGATACTGATGATCGTGTGATGACGATGCTGATGATCGTGTGATGACGATGCTGATGATCGTGTGATGACGATGCTGATGATCATGTGATGACGATGCTGATGATCATATGATGACGATGATGATGATTGTGTGATGACGATGCTGATGATCGTGTGATGACGATGTTTATGAACGTGCAATGATAATGACAATGATGTTGATGTTCCAGTAATTGGTTGAGTTACTGATGATGATGTATTGAAGAAAGCTTTCGATGATTTATAGATGTATCATGTATGATGTAGTCGATGACTCCTTGATCCTGCAGATGTTGTTATAATATCCTTCTCGTTAAGGGGGAGTGTTGAATATTGTAACTTCTAAGAATATTATATTTTGTACTTTATTATTCCGGAGATGATTCATTCCTTCGAGGCAATTCTATTATGTATCCGGATATGTTTATTCCTCCGATGAAGTGTGGTAACTAGGGTTATTAGACCCACCATGTGGGGTTCGGCCCTGAGTTTATTATTTAGGGGTTATTAGACTTCACTAGGAGAGGTCGGCCCCATTAGGGATTTTGGTCAGTTGGGAACTAGTATAAGTAGAGGAGGAGAGCTCCTCATTTGACACAATTGCTCAGCTCAGAAAGTAGCACACTTGTGTTTGAGAGGTCTGCATAGGAGGTAGAGAAGGAGGTCAAGTCTTGGAGCACATCTTGTATTTTGGTTGATCATCTTATTGAGGAAAGCTTTGCTGGGTTTTATTATTTAGGGTTTATTAGACTTCACTAGGAGAGGTCGGCCCCATTAGGGATTTTGGTCAGTTGGGAACTAGTATAAGTAGAGGAGGAGAGCTCCTCATTTGACACAATTGCTCAGCTCAGAAAGTAGCACACTTGTGTTTGAGAGGTCTGCATAGGAGGTAGAGAAGGAGGTCAAGTCTTGGAGCACATCTTGTATTTTGGTTGATCATCTTATTGAGGAAAGCTTTGCTGGGTTTTCTACCCCATGAGGGTTTCCCAAGGTAAAATATTTGTCTATCTTGTGATTATGTTTCTTTCAGTGATCTTGCTAGTCAAATTAGTTTAAACTTAACACCTTCCCCCACGAACATACCCCAAATTCAAAGTTTGCAAGGGCACACAAACTTTCTACGCCATTTCGTGTGCAATTTTGTTGAGATAACAAAAGGCTACATGAGGCTTCCAAATAAGAACATCCCATTCTTTTGGGACGATGAGGCCCAACGATCCTTTGACAATCTAAAGGAAGCCTTGACCAAAGACGCCGTAATTCAACCCCCCAATTACACATGGGACTACATTTTATATCTCATAGTTTCCACTTCCACCATTGGCATGGTGTTAGTACAGGAAGACACCAACGACAAAGAACATGTAGTTTATTATCTTAGTAAGACTCTTCTTGACTATGAAACCTGCTACTCACATGTTGAAAACCTAGCTCTGGATACAGTTTTTGTTGTCCATAGGTTCCGCCACTACATTCTGTTCTATCGGACCACTGTCATAGCTGATTTCAATATGATGTACTATATCCTCACACGTCAAGTGCTTCAGGGAAAATACTCTCATTGGTTTGTTATCCTGCAAGAATTCGACTTGAAATTTTCCAAAGCCAAATCCAAGAAATCTTTGGTCTTTGCGGAGTTGATTTGTACCTTGCCCCGTGTCACTGAGCAACTAGAGCCCATCGATTCTCTTCCCGATGAATCATTGTTTCTCATTGCCACATCCGATCCGTGGTATGGGGATATCATACTCTATCTCCAAACCCAACGTTTTCGGCTCAATCTCAATCGCAATGAACGTCGCTGTATCTGACATCATGCCAAGTATTACCTCCTCATCAACGATACCCTTTATCATCATGGTGTCGATACCGTTATTCGACATTGTTTAACTTTAGATGAGGATGAATGAGTTCTTAATGACTGCCACGCTGGAGCATGTGGTGGTCATCTCTCTGGGATGGCTACGACCCAGAAGATTCTACGGGAAGGATATTTCTGGCCCTCGATTCTCAAGGATTGCATTGAAACGGTCAAGAAATGTCCACCCTATCAATTCTTCCATAGCAAGAAATGCTCGCATCCTACTCCACTTCATCCTGTTGTTGCTGTCGGCCCCTTCTCCAAATGCGGCATCGATTTCACGTATTGTAGGCCCACTTCAGCCGGGGGGCATAGCTATATCATAGTAGCTGTCGATTATTTCACAAAATGGGCTGAAGCGATGTCTACTTTTGCAGAAGACGGTAACATAGCTGCACAATTAATATTCAACCACATCATAGCTAGGTTCGGAGTCTCGCAGTCTATCGTGACCGATCATGGTTCCCACTTTAGGAATCATATGATTGAGGAATTAAGTGCTAAGTTGGGTTTTCTTCATGAGAACTCAACCCCGTATTACCCATAGGCCAACGGCCAAGTAGAATCCATAAACAAGGTTTTGAAACGCATGATTCAACGCATTGTGGGAACTCATAAGTCCAACTGGCACATAGCTCTCTTTTTGACATTATGGTCCTACCAAACCTCAGTGAAAAGTGCTACCGGGTTCACACCATTCCAACTGGTGTATGGCCTGGAATACATTTTGCCGATTGAATGTGAAATTTCGCCACTGAAGATAGCCATTGAGTTACTTACCAATATGACTTCCGAAGAAGAACGGTTTCTATATCTAGCTAATCTAGATGAAACCTGCTGCAATGCTTCTTTAGATAATGAAGCCCATAAGAAACACGTCAAAGAACAGTATGTGAGTACGAGGTCACCTTCGTTGAAAATTCGAGGTTGAACGGAGAGGGCGTTTTTCCTGGAATTGTGTGTTGGATGCTTACTAGACTACTCTTGTATCATTCACATATTACAGTGAGATCTTGCTTTGCTGCTATGAATTACTTATGTGCAATGAATGATTTTCTCTATTTTCCTGTACATTGATGTCCCTCTCCAGGCAAATTAGGCGAAACGAGTTCCTTATACATGCAGAGAAGTAGTTCACGTACAAGACAGGAAATGTCTTTTCACCTGCCAAAAGTCCTCTACACTATTCACTATTCATCTATTTATAAGCTTACAAAATTCCTCTAGGGATACCACCTGGCCTTTTACAATTGTCTTTAAAGAATTTCCAAAAATAAAACAATTCGTTGCCTCTTTTACATAACAGAAAAAAGGACAGCTGTCCTTGTGACTCCATGCTCCAACCATAGGGACAAAGAGAAATAAACAAAAAACAAAACAACGCATCATGGCTGGTGCAACTATCCTTGAGGTGGTGCCTCTACTGGTGATGATGTGCCTGTGTTGGCTGCTACTGCTGCTGCTACCTTCTTCTCTTCCTCTGCTATATAACTAAACCATACACCAGTGTCTCTTATAACCATATTTGCTAGTGAGGGGAGCAGGATCTTCTGTGAAGTCACATGCTTACCAAGTTCTGCTTCAATACTCTGAATTTTTGCTATTGTTGTCTGGTGGATCTCCTTGAGCATATGATTGTGCAATGATGATATCCCAATTTAGTGATGAAGATCATCGGTGGCCAACACATCAATTTTCTTTACATACTCCATTTGAACGCCCAACTTGTCCTTTAAATCTGACAGGCGTTGCTCTTTTCTTGGAAATTCATCCAGGGTCTGAGGAAAAACAATCTTGCACTTTTCATGCACTTCATGAATCTTTTGATATAGGCTATTACATTTCCCCATCGTTCCCTGGATCGTAGCCATTAGCTTGGCACCGCAATTCCTGCAAAACTCCATGAGGGCTACATCTTCCTTAAAACCATCCACGGATTTGAACGGGAGATGTTTAGGGAAATATGCCTTCCCTTCTCTCCACTCCATCTGGCTCAAATGTTTTCTTTTACCTGAGTGTACTTGCCTTTAAGTCTAATGGCTTCGGCATTAACTTCCTTCATCCTATCCAGCATGGCCTTGAGTTTGCAAACCTCCTCAGTAATCAATTCTTGCGTGGCATGCATTTGTCTCAAGATGTCACGGGACTACTTGTGAAAAGGAGACATATCCATCTCTCTGCTTTATGCTTGCTCTAGCTGCTCAACCATTAAATGTTTATCTTCTTCCAACTGAAAAACTCTAGCTTCGAAATCATTCTTTTTTGCCTCAAGTACCATCATCTGGATTTCCAGGTGCTCCTTTTCTTCTTCCAGGTGTCGATACTTATCCGACAACTCTTTGTGATCAGCAGATAGGTGATTATATTTGTTCACCACAAGGTCCCTGTAGGCCTGCTCGTTAGCCATAGTATGTTGTAGCATATGAGCTCTTCTCTTTTTTTACTCGAACTCTTTAACCATGTTGATCACATTGTCCTCGGTTGCTTTTGCTGCTACCATGGCAGCCGATGCCATGGCCACGGGAGCCTTATTTGTATTTTGCATGACCGTGGTTTTTCGCTGGGTGACAATATCTGAATGGAAGGGTCTCTTTAACCTTGTTTCTGACTTCAGGACCATAGACTTTCTCTTCTTATAATATACAAATTTATCCCATTGGGACACAGTATGATCTTTAGATGGGGTGAAAGGGATGAATGAGAGATCTCTTATATGGATGTCTGCCTCCGCGGGTTGGGTCCGTACAACCTAAGATAAGTCTATTTCCATATCCTGGGTGTTAGAACCACCTGCTTGTGTATCTTGGTTGGCCTTAACCTCTTCTTCGGCTTTAAGCCTTCTTTCTTCTTCAGTATTTTGCTCTTTCTCAATCATCTCTCTCTCTTCTTGATCCCTGGCAGCTTGCTGCAACCTAGCTTCTTCAATCTTAAGAGCCTCTTCCTGCTCCCTTTGCAACTTATTGGTAGCAATTTTCTGGAATCTCTCTGCCTCCTCTTTCAACCTTTTCTCCTCACGAGTCAGGACCTTAGCTGCTTCCCTCTCTTTCTGCAGGTTGGCTTCTCGGGCTGTGGTAGTGCTAGAGCTAGCTCCACCACTGTGATGACAAATCTATAATTCATTCATATTATTGATCCCCTTGAATACTTCTTCTTCGGCATCATAGTAATGGGCATACAAGTCCTTGCAATGCTCCACAACTTTGTTCCGTCGGTCATTTCTATGAAAGAGTGCCTCTCCGAAGTGGAAACCTCTTAACTCTTGAGTGAATTCTTCGGCTGCTACAACTCCCGAGAACTTATAGGATCCTATACAGAAATGAAAAGGAGGGAAGGAAGCCTTATGTTGCTTATTAAGAACTCCTCCCACTCCATCAAGGAAAACTTGTCTGACTGCTTCTTTCAGGACTATGTAATCAGTGGCGTATCTTGGTAAGATGTATGGTAGCTTAGTACCTCCGAACATTCTGATATAGGTACCCTCTTCCGAGAAGTAGAAATCTCCATAATTTTCCATGACTTCCATGGCATTCTCTAGAAAGAAATTGGGTTCTTCATTGAACATCTGCTCATACAGAGGCATAATGAATTCTTCACATATGAGCTTATAGTGCATTCTGTAATTTTGAGCCCATAGTATTTTATAAGCAGTGTATACTGGGTGTTGGAATGATCCCATGAGCAACCTAACTCGGGGCAAGGGAGCTTTGCCAAGATGCAATCAATGACGTATGAAGACATGTAAAACTCTGACTTCTTGAGGGCCAAACCTTCTTTAGCTGCAGCCACAGTGGATGCCAAACTATTTGAGAGGATAGTAGCCCAATCAAAAACAGTTCCCTTAAATGCTATGTAGTGGATTATGGGGGCCCATTGTATCCTATATACAGTTCCATCAGGCATGCCGAAAATTCTGCTTAACATAAGGGAAATTAACCTAAAAGGAGGTCTCAGGCTCTGAACGTCATACTCATCATTGTCCCTCTTCCTTAGCTGTTTTCCTGTGATTAACAACTTTTTAGCCATTTTTAAATTATTCATCTGTCCCAACCATGCATCGTTCAGTGCCTGCGGGGGACGTGAGAACTTGTAGGCTGCTGCAATATAAGATGGATGGAATGAAGCAAATGCCTCCCCCTTGATGTCCTGCAACACTCTTGTTTCTGGGTTGGCATGTTCCAATATCTACCCAATTACTTCTGAGTAAGGGAATAGCTCAGGGCAAGTAGAAGCCCTAGATATGCCCGAGGTCCTGATGTTTAGGTAGATTTGTTCTTCCTCTAAGTGTACCTCTGGGATATCTTGGTCTTTGATCATCCGGTAAATATCTCCCCACCGGACCTTGAGAGGGACTCCTGTTGTGCACTTAGTGTCTTGAAAGAGAGTTTTAGTCCTTATCTCTACTGGCTCTGGTTCCATCATTTTAGCTTTCTTTCTGCTACCTTTTGGCATTGTAGCTTATCTCTATCAAGCAACCATACGTGAACGAACATAAGATTGCAAACCATTATGTAGAAATAGAGCAATATACCGAAGTATTTTGAACTATCATGATAATATTTAACAATAATGAAATGACGCCGCTGTAAACTGGGGAAGGAGATACAGAAAATCAGTTAAACAGACCCTCATTATAGTTTTGAAACTAAACGTTCCAGGGAAGGCGAGGCCGGTTTAAAAAAAAAAAATGAAAAAATGAGCAAGTGTAGGATCGAAGTTATGGCTAGTGCTATCAAATAGGATTGAGACTCGCTGGTTTGCAGGACTAGGAATGCGCATGAGGGCCAATGGCCGTAGAGCCTATGTTTGTAAACAGCCAAATAAAAGAAGAACTTTCATGGGCCAAGCAATTTAAACGACGATATTTACCCCGAGAAATATTTGATGCAAATAGTGGAGCAAAATAATGGTGGAACCACCTACCTGGAAAAGAGATGATGATCTCACAGAAGTCGACAAGGCAGTGGACAATCTGAGCTGGAGCGGTTCGCATAGTCTCCAAATGGTGTTCTCCAAAACAAACAGATTCTACCAATGGGAGTGGAGAACCCCTACCACCCTTATATTTAGATTGATATGTGTGGGCATTTAATGGGTAGGTGACGAATTTAAAACGGAGTTAATCATGCGTACGGTGGGGTAATTTCAACACATTTGACATTTAAGCGTAATCATCAAAATTGGAGGGAAAAGGTGAGTTTCGTCCACCGTTGCGGAAAGAACTTGTGAGTTTCTTCCGAAGAATGGGAGACTTGGCGTTTGAATGCAGCATCTATTCGCTGCGGCAAAGGAATGAGAGATGGTCGGCCGTTGCGGGAAGAATCGATGAGTTCTTCCGAAAATGACAAGTCCATAGTCCATCCCGACGAGTTCTTTTGCAATATCGGATGAACTTGGTAAGTCTTTTTCAAAAAAGCGAACGGTCGAAGGACTTGGTAAGAGGAACTTGTTGCGGGAAAACTTCATGAATGATTCTGCCATTGCGGGTGAACGTCTCAAGTTCTCCCAAAAATAAAAATAAAAATTCTAAGTGCTTCCGCCGTTTCGGGAGAAAAACTTGAGTTTGGACTTGGAAGAAAAAATGCAACTTAAAAGGTTTCTCATTGAAACAAAAACTTAGTACAGAACACTCTTATAGAGAATACTTAACTCCTAAGCGAACTTTCTAGGAAAAGAAAAAGGAGGGGCCCCAATGTCTACACAAAAAGTTGGGGGGGATGTTGCTGCAACAATAGGCCTGGAAGCCATTTTGCCGATTGAATGTGAAATTCTGTCATTGAAGATAGCCATTGAGTTACTTCCCAATACGACTTCCGAAGAAGAATGATTTCTATATCTAGCTAAGCTGGATGAAACCCTCCGTGACACTTCTTTAGCTAATGAAGCCCATAAAAAATGCGTCAAAGCACAATATGACAAATCTGTTCAACCTCGAATTTTCAACGAAGGTGACCTCGTACTCACATATGACCAGATGCATGACAAACTAGGAAAAGGAAAGCTAGAGTCTATGTGGTACGGTCCCCTCATCATAAAGCATGTATTGGAAAAAGGATCCTACGAGCTCGTTGACTGTGATGGTATGCCTTTGGCATGGCCCCGCAACTGGCTATACCTAAAATGTTTCTACACGTAGGCTTATCCTGCGCGAGACATGTTGTACATAATGTACTTAGCTTGTTTTCAGTTATTTCTTCTTTTGTGTGTGTGTGCATGGATTTTATTTCATGTATCCTCATTTAACTCGACTTGTGCTTCTATGCACAGATGTCTGCCTACTATGGATTCACTGATGGTGCTAGCCAACACACCCGGAACCTTGCTTCCACAGCATGGGTTATCTATTCTCCTACTAGCGAGTTGGTATCTTCAGGAGGCACTTGCTCTGGCCCCGCAACCAACAACATTGCAGAGTACCATGCATTCATTGGGCTCTTAACCGAGGTTGCTTCCCTTGGAATCGACTCCTTATAAGTCTTTCTACAATCCCAACTTGTGTTGTCCCATTTGAATCGTGTCTACACTGTCTGTGATCCTATATTACTTTGCTTATTTCGAAGGGTACGCCTCTTGGAATGATCTTTTGATTACATTTCATTTCAACATATACCAAGATAATTCAATTTTGTAGCTAACTCATTGGCTAACTACATTTTGGATTGGCATCTAGCCCATACATAAAAAATGCATCATAAAACAAACACACAAGCCATTATAAATGAATAAGTCATAGAAATTAGTCCACATGTATATAATCGCATATAAAAGTGTTTTTCTAAATACATGTGATACATTTTGTGTCTAAAGACAAAATTTGTGATCCCATCCCATACAAAATTTGGCTCTCTGGCCTACATATCGTGTATATGTCGTAAAAAGTAAATACTACTGTCTGAGGAGACCTCTCGCGATCATTGCAACCCTTGCACTCCTCGCGCTGCTCGTGGTATCATACCATGGCTCTAGCCACCCTACGAAGGAGTAGGCCAATACGCCTGGGTACACCCACAGTATGCTGCTAAAGATGGAGAGGAACATCATCTATCCTCATATCAGGAACCCCAAAGGTCAAACCCGTAATATTTTTCTCTATGTCGCGGACTCCTCCTGCTTCTTCCTCATCCTCCTCTTCCTCCATGGTAGCGGCCTGATGCTGAAACTCGCCTCGGCATAGCGACGAATAGCCTACCGGTCTCCTTAGTCCATGGTTTGCGACATGCACATGCACATACATTAGATCTTTTTACACATTCAAAAAAATCACTAAAAATTATATATTTCAAAAGTTAAAAACACATTGGTGAAGGTCATATACCTGAGTTATCCCAATCCTCGTCATTGAGAAATGCCAAGTCAATGTCCTCGCAGAAGTCCACCCCTACATAAGGGAATTCCTCAATCATCACGATCTGCTCCTCAAGCCACGAGAAAAATTCCTCACCAAAGGCTAATACCTGTGACCCCTCAATTCGTCCTGCATAATCATTCCATCGACCCATCCTAGGTTCGGTTGTAGGACGGATGGGCATGGATATCTGCGGACGCAACAATGGTACCCTCTCCAAAACGAAGGTGACCAAGATACTCCCATATCCAAATTGGCGAGTTTCCCCATTCCTACACTTGGTGATTTGTTCTTTGAGGTTAGTTAACGCCCTTTCACACCAGTTGAACAAAGTTGGTGCCAAGCACTCTACGGCAAGATTCATCTGCGCTCGAGATGCCTAATGAGGGCTCATGCTACCTGCTGCTTGGGTTATGGTGAAGAATATGGTTCTTAATGGGATCTCTATCACATCCTTGATAGCTACTTTTCCACTCTTCTTCGAAGAACCCTATCGGAAGTAGCGGACGATCAAGTCATTGTTACTCTCCGCTGAGGCCTTATGCCCCGTCAGGCTCACCCATGCCGCTCTCTTAGAGAGTCCATTGAGGAAGTAGATGTCTTCAAGTTCAATTTCAAGAGTATGCTCTCCGATTCGGAAAGCCTAAATATCACTCTCCCACAACTATATTAAGTGAGTTAGAAGTTTTCCCTGTTTTATGATGCCTTTGGTCTTAAAGAACTTCAATAACCCACATGCCCGTAGTGCATTCAATGTCATTTGATCATCTGCAGCCTCTTGATCATCAGCTTCATGTTCCCTTTATTTCCAATCAACCATCTTGCCTTTATTGAGATGTAAACTCCTGTAAAAATCCAATTAAAACATTTAGGAGCAAGCTGGAGGATTGATCTCATCCCAAACATGAGGAAACACTAAAGATTTTTTCCTTTTTTTCTACGATTATCACGCCTAGGCATCACCTATCTGTGCGGCAAAATGAGATTACCATGCCCCTGAGTGAAGCTATAGAGAAGTAATCATGGAATTACCACGCTTCCCGACAGAGGGAGGCCGCGATAATTCTCGGTGCGAAAAAAGACGCTTAGGGCTTCCTCAAAAAATTATTAAACTACTGAGAAATCAAAAAATAAGGACATGAATTGAAGGAGAAGCTTAAGAGCTCTTACCTGGTGCAGATGGTTGTAAGAACGGTGCCTCGGATCTCTAGATATGGTCACTTGAAGTTTTTCCCTTTAATGCGTAAAAATCCCTCTATGAGCAAAAATAACAAAGTGAAAATGGTAACTCTCTTTTTTTACCTCTTGCTTATATAAGTTGTGTAACTACATTTTTGCTCATTATTTTATTAAATGTCTTTTTAGGTCAAATACTTCACATTACTAATATCTTTTTCCAAGGTTTCATAAACCATTTTTTGATAGGTTCCTTACACTTTGTTCACACTAGCGATATATAACTGTTTTGACCTTCATTTCAGCTGACTTTATCTTTTTCACGCTCTGGATAAAAACCTGAAAAAGATTCCAAACACCTTTTCACACTTGGCTCGTGCTTGTTAAAACCAAGTAAACAGTGTCGAGCTTAGTCAACTTTATCCATGCTCGTAAAACGATGAGGAAAGTATTGTTTCAGTATTATTTTATTCTTTTTTCAGACTGAAATGATTAAAAATTACGAAAAAGACCATCAGAGTTCTCTTTAAGCTCTTTTCAGACTCCCTCGTTTCGAAAATATTGCCAAGTGCACTTGTCTCTTTCACACTTGTAAAAGTATTTGGAAGGTCATCTATTCGGTGATAGGTTACCCCTTTTTTCAGCCCGTCTAGACTATTTATGAGAAAGGTATGTCGCAGTCAACGTTTGACTGGGAGAGTTCTCTCAAGAATTATTTTAAACTTTTTTGGGACTGGGGGACTAAATTTATGAAAACGTACATTCTGGAGCCTTCTTTAAGTTTTTCAGGATCTCTAAATGTGAAAAACTGTCGAGTTTTCCTTCTTTGGACTTGTTAAAATTTAAACATCGAAGGACCCACTTTGGGATGAACCCCTCCCTTCTCAGGTTCGTAAAACATGTGAGATCGGACTCATCTATGAAATGAGCTATACTAAGCATCTATTATCCTCCTCAAGCTCATAAAGCAACAAAGAGGTACTCGTCCATCATGTCAGGGGAAAAATGGGAAATGAGTCAAGTTTATCTTGTTGGCAGCTTGTTAGTCGTCACCTTTGAACGTGGCATGCATCTGTCCCTTGTCTACTTTTGGGTATTCATCTGTTCTTGTTGAGTTACATCCATCATCTCGAATCATCTCTTTGGACATGATCCTACTTGTCATATGTTTATTCTCTGCTATCTATAATCCCTGCTGCCAGGTTCTGCTTCATGTCATTATATGTTCAAAGGGTTTGCGTTGTTCTAAGTCATCCACTATGTCAAAAATTCCACTGTGTCAGTACATATTCTATTTTTCCATCGTTACATACCATCTCTTGTTCCAGTTTCATGTCAATGATGTGGGAATCATTATGGCCCACCTTCAACGAGTCTATTCCCGTCGATGCCAAATCACTATCCAGAAATTAGGCTTAGGAGTCAACCACTAGTACCTTGGCACCTGCATGCCTCAATGGCAGGTTTCCTCGTATTCGACAGTAGGTTTCCATCATTGACCTCTGATCGAATAATCTCTCGAATGCTCGACATCAACTCATTTATTCGCATTTCGCTGAGATGTACTATAGATACCTTGGGGATCATTGTCATCATTGGTGATTTCCCTCGCATTTGTTAATGGTTCACATCATTGACCGGTAATAAAATGGTTTCTACCATGTTCGACTTCAACACCTTGTAATCACATGGCTAGATTCGTATTGTTTATGCTCGGGTAGAAGACCCTGGACGCCCTTTTTGTATACTGATTACATCCAGGATGCAGTGGAGATTTTTTCTATATTGTCACACAGATCCACTTATGTATTGGTCGTGGCTGTGTCATTACTGTCTCATGGATCTACAATTGTTCATAGTAGCCATGATATGTTTACAGTCTATATCATCTCAGTACTCTTGGATCTGCAATGTATTGGTCGACAGCCATGCTTTGAGTCAATTCTTTCCGAGCATGGGAATACCCGCCTCGGTGGTATATCTAACATTTTGTTTTTTTTTCAGCTCCTTGTTGCTCCCCTCGATGCTATCTCCGCAAAGTATTTGTAAAGTTTTTCGGCCATCAGTCTCTTCTGACCTCACACTTTAGGGTGCATCTGTTATACCTCAATATTACACATTAAATCCTAGTGTCGCATCCATGCACCAACAACCTAAACGACACTTCCCCTTAATGACCATATGGACATCCAAGAGTGAAATCTATTGCTTGAACACTGAAAGAAACACCATTCCTGCCACGTGCCACCCAGACAGACCTCATATGCAGGAATTATCGCGCTTTGCACATCTATCAGGGCATGATAATTAGGGTTACCGTGCTATGCTGCTTCCCTAGGGTGTGATAATACCGTGCTATGCTCAGACCTAGGGGTGCGATAATCCAGTTTTAGCCTTTTTCCATGGATTTTGGGATCTTACCTTTCAAGAGATTTTATTGGGATTGCCACTTGTGATTCGATCCCAACCCCCGTCTCTATTTAGCAGTCTTAATCCAATAAACAATCTTTAGATCCATTATACTCTCTTGTTGGCTAACCCTTCCCAATCCTATAAGAGAGTGGCATTCCATGGGCCAAAGAGAGGAATTTTGGGGCATCAAACCTATGATCATAAGCCTTTTGTAGAGATAGCTAGAGGAAGGACTTGGAGCAAGAGTGGGCTTAGACATCAAGCAACTATTTTGTAAGCACTATTGAGTTCTCAATAAAATATAACTTGTCTTGTTTCCCTATTTATGCATATTGATCATGATTCATTTACATAAATTGTATTCAGTAGAATATAGATCTAACTTGTGATTCAATTATTTGGAATATAGTGTGCACTTGTTTGTTGTTTTGATCTCTACAAGTTCATCGCGAGGACTTCGTGATCAAAGACTCGATTGGACAAACATCACAACAGAAGGTCAGTTGTCTTCTTTATCATCTATCAAATGTTAGAACTGGAAACACTAATTTAGATCTAGGGAATGAGGTAGCTTTTGTTTCCTTTTTGTCTTAGCATAGATTTGATATTTGTCATTTTATCCTAAGAGGGATTCTTCTTACCCATAGGAAGAAATCTACAATAGGGGCCTTCCAACGTCCCCTATCAACACGGTGTATAACCTCGGCGGCTTGTAAACCAACCAACCGGTGAGATCGATAGAGAGCAGGACTCCGCTCCACAATATCTCCGTAGAGACTATAAAATCAAAGCATCCCCTAACGACCAAACTATCGATCAAAAACAAAAAATCAAGAGAACACACCTAGAGAAACTACAGCCAAGAGCATGCAAACAGAGTGGCTAAATTATCTCCCGACACTACAGCCGGTATGTCTCCCCTAGGAGAGGCTTGACACTCCCAAACTATTGTTGGAGGTAACAGAATCAGTTATAAAGGTTCCCACGCTTCACTGCGTGCAAAGGGCCAAGACCCTCTCCAACAAACAGTTGTGCTATCCAACCCATATCTGACTCAGGATACGAACAGTATAACCACTACAAGCACCTTATGCGATACCTAGGTAAGGAAACTATGGTCACCAGTATAACCAATGCTCAAGGGCACAGTCGCAGGTGGGTGTTGATGTATATGTAACTTTGTACCCCTATTAGAGATGTGTTATTCCTCTATAAGGAAGTGTCGTCATGTGGATTCACAAGTGTCGCAAGTGTGTGTACTTGTCGATGGGTTATTAGACCACCATGTGTGGGGTCGACCCTGAAATATATATTATATTATGGATGTATCTAGATAGACAAGTCGACCCCATAAGGTCACTAGGAAAACAGGTTAAGTATAAATAGAGATCGGGAGATCTCTATTTGATCATTCGGAAAGACACACTTCTCTCACTCAGAAAGTGGTGCACTAGTGAGGAGGAGGATCATCTGCTCTAGGAGACTATCTCAAGTGTATTTTGGTTGTACTTTGGTTGATCCATTGCTCTCTCTATCTCTGAGAAAGTTGTGGCGTTTTTCACCTTAGGGTTTTCCCCATGGAAACTCTGTGTCTCTTGTCTCTCATGCTTTTGATTCTTGTGGTGCTTGTCATGCTTATTGTGATTGTTATGCATTGATATACTGTATATGTTATTCTCTCAGTAAAGATCCAAGAGTATTGTGAATTAATGCTCAAAATTTAACATGGTATCAGAGCTAACCTAAGAAGAAGACATTTTGCAGTGACGAAAACTTGAGTTTCTTTTTTATTGGGTTTCTCTCCACAGTTTTTGGAAAAGCAGTATAGTAGATTGAATCTACTCATCAAGGAGAATCTATCTGTCCAATCAGAATTCAATTCTGAGTATTTTCAGATTTGGCCCTAAATATTAGGGTTTCCACAAAAATAGAAATTTATGAAATCAAAAGACATAGCTAGAAGCTCCTTGCCAAAATCGAAGTTTAGAGCTTTGGATCAAGATTTTTGGCTGGGTAGATCTCCGGGAAACTCAAACCCTAATTTAGGGCTCTCCCTAGTGAACACGGGAGGACAAAAAGGAAAATATGAAGGGTAAAGCTTTGCTGATTTCAAATTCTGAATACACCAGGTTGATTAGCTCATCAAGGCACATATTTCTATCTTTTCAGAAAGTTGGAATTCACATTTTGAATTTTTAGGGTTTTTTCGACAAACCCTAATCCGGGACCAGATCCAGTTTTCATCATTTCAAGTGATAAGACCTAAATCTTTTCTATTTCCATTTGAAGTACTCTTTATGATGTCTCACCACACCAAGCTTGAGGATAAGCTTGAAGGGGCTGATAACTTCCGAGCTTGGAAGTATAGGATTGGGTTAATCCTGGAAGAGAATGAGTTGGACTCATAGATAAAAGAAGACGTCCCTATACCAGAGGATGAAGAGGCTAAGGTATTGCATAATAAGAACTTGGTCAAGGAAAAGAGAATCATTGTTGATTATATCAAAGACCATCTCATATCCCATGTGTCTTCTCTAAAGACACCCAAGGCTATGTTTGACTCTTTGACCAAGCTATTTGAAGGAAAGAACATAAATCGGAAGATGACCCTATGGAATCAATTGAAAGGGGTCAAGATGTCGAATGGAGAAACCATTCAATCCTATTTATCCAAGGTCTCTCAGATCAAGGAAATACTTGAAGCTGTAGATGAAATGGTGGAGAATGGTGAAATTGTTATGACTACTTTGAATGGCCTACCCAGTTCATGGACTCTTTTATCTAGGGGATCTCTGCCAGAAAGAAGTTAATCTCCTTCAGCAGATTATGGGAGGAATGTTCTCAAGAAGAAGCAAGGCTTGTGGCAATAGAAGAGAAGATGGGAAATGAAGATCAAGCTCTCACAGCTCACACTAAGAAGGGCAAGTTCAAGAGGGAGCCATCCCATCACAAGAAGAAATCTTCTCATCATTTTCACAAAGACAAGAAAGATCTAAGGTGTTTCACTTGTAATGAGAAGGGTCACTTTGCTTCAGAATGTCCCAAGAACAAAAGGGACAACCACAACATTAACAACTCCAACAAGAAGAAGAAGGGTAACAAAAGAAGGTACCATGCTCATGCTGCCGAAGATGATGAACCTCCAAAGAAGAAGGCTAGGGCAGAAAGTGATGATAGTAATGATGATTCATCAAGTGAAGAAGAGTATGTTCTAATCTCTGCTCTCACAGGTACTATCTCCCATGGTTGTAATGATTGGTTGATTGATAATGGGGCTTCCAAACACATGACTGGGTTTAAGAAATGTTTTGTGAATCTATCTGAACATGAATCACCCCATAAGGTGAAACTTGGGGATGATTATCAATACCCAATCAAAGGAAGTGGTGAAGCCTCCTACAACCTAGATTCTGGAAAATATTTGAAGATGAAAGAAGTCCTTTATGTACCTGGGCTCAAGAAGAACTTACTCTCCATCTCTGCATTGGATGCAAAAGTTATGAGGGTTTCATTTGTGGATGGTCAAGTCCTAATGTGGCCAAAGGAAAAGACCATAGTGATGCAGTTGTTATTGGAGAGCAAGAGGGAGGTTTGTATAAATTAAAAGAACAACCTGAACATGCCATGGTGCATGAAACCATGGAGCCAAGTGAACTTTGGCATAGAAGACTTGCTCATATGAACTATAGGGCACTTCCAATTGCAAGCAAGGCTATAGAGGGTCTTCCTGAAATCAAGGCCAAACATGAAGGTGTTTACAAAGGATGTGCAAAAGGTAAGAATATTAAAAAGGATTTCCCAAGCAGTGAAAGCAAGGCAAAAGATATCCCGGAAATCATCCACTCAGATGTATGTGGTCCTATGTCATCTAGTTCTCTAAGTGGGTATGTTTACTATGTCTCATTTATTGATGACTTCTCCAGGAAGAATTGGGTATACTTCTTGAAAAACAAAGATGAGGTGTTTGATAAGTTCAAGGAATTCAAAACCATGATGGAGAATCAAACTGACAAAAAGATCAAAACACTCAGATCCGACAATGGTGGAGAATTCACCTTAGGTGACTTCAAGAAACTTTGCAGTGATTCAGGGATTAAGAGGGATCTGACTGCGCCTTATAATCCTAAACATAATGGAGTTGCAGAAAGGAAGAATAGAATAATCATGGAAGCAGCAAGGGCAATGCTGCGTGACCAGGATCTACCTATGCATCTATGGGCAGAAGCAGCTAGAACAGCTGTATATGTGCAGAACAGAACACCCCACAAGATATTGGACAACAAGACACCAGAAGAGGTCTTTTTTGGTAAGAAACCTGAAGTCAGCCATCTCCGAATATTTGGTTGTCCAGTATACACACATGTCCCAAAGGAAAAGAGGACCAAGCTAGATCCTTCAGGAAAGAAGGGTATCTTTGTGGGTTACAGTGAAAACTCGAAGGCTTACAAAATATAATTTCCAGGGTTCAAGAAGATTGATGTCAGCAGGGATGTAACATTTGATGAAAACTCGGCATTCATCAAATCAAGGAAGGAACCTATCGAAGTTTATGAAGAACTTAAGGAAACTAGATTTCAAGACACTACCATGACTAAAGCAATTCCAGAAGTTGTTCGTGAGTTTGAAGATCCACAAGAGCCTGTAGATCCACCCCGTGAGGATAACTCTCACAAGAGGAAACCTGCATGGGCTAGATAGCTCATTCAAGATGCAGAAAGATTTGGCATTCCAGAAGAAGAACACAGAGCAAAGAAAAGAACCATATCACATACCAGCTATGTTGCTTTACTCTATGACATTATGAACAAAGAACCTTCCAGTTATGAAGAAGCAACGAAAAAGAAAGAATGGAAGGATGCTATGGTTGAGGAATACCAATCAATAATGAAAAATGATGTTTGGGATGTTGTCCCAAGACCTAAAGAGAAGTCTGTCGTGACTTCCAAATGGATCTATAAAATCAAGCATGCTGCAGATGGCAGTGTAGAGAAATAAAAAGCAAGATTTGTAGCTCGTGGCTTCTCTCAGAAAGAGGGAATAGATTATGAAGAAACTTTGGCACCTGTAGCCAGGTATACTTCCATCAGAACAGTACTTGCCCTGGCTACAGCAATGAAATGGAAAATACACCAGATGGATGTCAAGACTGCTTTCTTGAATGGTGTAGTTGAAGAGGAAGTATATGTGGAGCAGCCACTCGGCTTTGAAATACATGACAGGGAGTCATATGTGTGCAGATTGAAGAAAGCCTTGTATGGCTTGAAGCAAGCCCCCAAAACTTGGTATGGTAGGATGGACAGTTTCCTATCTAGTTTGGGCTTTACAAAGAGTAAAGCGGATTCCAACCTCTACTACAAGGTTGAGGAAGGGAATCCTGTGATTCTACTCCTGTACGTGGATGACTTATTTGTAACAGGAGATGACAGACTGATTGCAGATACTAAGAGGAAGCTTGCTGCTGAGTTCGATATGAAATATTTGGGAATGATGCATTATTTTCTAGGTATGGAGGTGTGGCAGAATGCAGCTGGGATCTTCCTTGTTCAAGGGAAGTACACAGTAGATATCCTGAAGAGATTTGGGATGATGGATTGCAAGGCCATGGCCACACCCATGGCATCGAATCTGAAGCTTCTATGTGATGCTTCATCTGAGCTGGTTGATGTCTCTATGTATCGTCAGATGATTGTGTCCTTGATGTACCTGATGAACACGAGACCAGATATTTGCTTTGCAGTGAACACATTGAGCCAGTTCCTGACGGATCTGAGTGTTCACCTGGTTGCTGTAAAGCATGTCTTGAGGTACCTGAAGGGTACAGTGGATTATGGGCTCAAGTATGAAGCGAATCAAAAGTTTAACCTACAAGGTTATGTTGATTCAGATTTGGCTGGCAGTGCTGCAAATAGGAAGAGCACATCTGGGTGTTGCTTCAGTATGGGATCAGGTGTGATCTCTTGGTTCAACAGGAAGCAGTCCTGTGTAGCACTGAGTACAGCTGAGGTAGAGTATGTTGCAGCCTGTTCAGCTAGTTGTGAGGAAGTATGGCTACGTAAGCTAATGTATGAGTTATTTGATCTCCCATTGGATGCTACTGGTATATTCTACGATAACCAGAGTTGTGTGAAGCTTTTTGAGAACCCAATGTTTCATGACAGGTCGAAACACATAGAGATCAAATATCACTATATCAGGGATATGGTGCAAAGAGGAGCCGTGAAGCTCCTGTATGTTGCAACGGACGAGCAGATTGCAGATGTACTGATGAAGCCACTAGCGAGGGTGAAGTTCGAGTACTTCAGCGAGAGGCTTGGTGTTCTTTAGATTGATGACACTTCGAGGAAAAAGTGATGGACACATTTGTTGAATCCATTCCAAGCATGTTGGAAGTAGGATCCTTCACATGGATGTGGATGTAAGTGCTAGATGATGAGCATCATGACGATGCTTCAGTTACTGCTCTGTATATGCATCATGTTGGATGCTGGATATGATCAGTTGGATCATTTATATTTGTATGTATGTACGCATCGTGTTGATGCTGGATATGATCAGTTGGATCATTTATATTTATATGTATGTATGCATCATGTTGGATGCTGGATATGATCGGTTGGATCATTTGTATGTATTTGTATATGCATCATGTTGGATGCTTGGACCATGTATCTGTATATGTATCAGATGGATACATTGTAGATCAGGTAGATTATGTATGTTGATATGTATCATGTATTTGTATTTGTATCAGGTGGATACACTGTATGATCAGGTGGATCATGTATGATGATATGTATCAGGTAGATACTTGGTGTGCATCAGGTGGATGCATTGTATGATCAGGTTGATCATGATGATGAGCTTCAGGATGTTGCTCCAGATGATATGTACTTGGATGGTACAAGTGATGATGATCAATATGATCATGGGCATCAGGATGATGCCTCGTGCGATGATGATCCGTTGGATCATGAGTATCATATTGATACTTGGAGGTCAGAGATGATATGTGGCAGGTTGTGCAAATAGCATGTAATCAGTCCTGGGAGATCTTGCCGTTCGTGCTGTGACACATAAATTTTCCTAGGGTACTCTTTCCGGTATTGCTATGTAGTGTGTAATCAGTCCTCAGATATCCGATAGGTTGAGCTGTGTGCTCGTAATCAGTCCCGGGATGAGGTATTACTACGGAGACATGTAATCAGTCCTGGAGATCCGAAAGGTTGAGCTGTGTGCTCGTAATTAGTCCTGGGATGCTCTTTAGAGATCTTGTCGGTCATGCTGCGGCACATAAATGTTCCTGGGATGCTCTTTAAAGGTTTTGTCTATCCACATGTAACCAGTCCTGGAGATCCGAGAGGTTGAGTTGTATGCTCGTAATAAGTCCTGGGATGCTCTTTAGAGATCTTGCCGGTCGTGATGCGGCACATAAATGTTCCTGGGATGCTCTTTAAAGGTATTGTGGAGGAGATGCATGTAATCAGTCCTGGGAGATCTTGACGGTCGTGCTTAGGCACATAAATGTTCCTGGGATACTCTTTCCGGTATTGCATCCGCACATAAAATTAGTCCTGAGAAGCCACCTCTATCAGACCGTTCACATGGATGATGAAGACCTGCAGGTGGTGGGCCTACATCCAGTATGAAAAAGGACTAGCTCTGTAGAACTTCCTATGACGAGTAGAGTCAAAGATTGGTTGAGATAGCAGCAGCAGTGACATTGATAATGACGATGCATCAATGACGATGATCCCAAGAAGAAGACTTGTCTAGCAGAACTGTGTAGAGAAATACCTTCCTAGTTAACAGGGAGTGTTGATGTATATGTAAATTCAGAATGTATTTCATCTATGTATTTCATATATATTTATTGTACCCTTATTAGAGATGTGTTATTCCTCTATAAGGAAGTGTCATCATGTGGATTGACAAGTGTCGCAAGTGTGTGTACTTGTCAATGGGTTATTAGACCACCATGTGTGGGGTCGGCCCTAAAATATATATATTATATTATGGATGTATCTAGATAGACAAGTCGGCCCCATAAGGTCACTGGGAAAACCGGTTAAGTATAAATAGAGATCGGGAGATCTCTATTTGATCATTCAAAAAGACACACTTCTCTCACTCAGAAAGTGGTGCACTAGTGAGGAGGAGGATCATCTGCTCTAGGAGACTATCTCAAGTGTATTTTGGTTGTACTTTGATTGATCCATTGCTCTCTCTATCTCTGAGGAAGTTGTGGGGTTTTTTACCTTAGGGTTTTCCCCACGGAAACTCTGTGTCTCTTGTCTCTCATGCTTTTGATTCTTGTGATGCTTGTCATGCTTATTGTGATTGTTATGCATTGATATACTGTATATGTTATTCTCTCAGTAAAGATCCAAGAGTATTGTGAATTAATGCTCAAAATTTAACAGTGGGATCCGTCGTATGGGCAGGGTAGCTAAGCCCAAAACTCAAGAGGGTCAAATCCCCCAAGAGTCCCCAAATACGAACAAATCCTGGAAATATCTCCCACGCTTAGCCGGTATTGGAGGGCTATCTCCGCAACCAACCTCCCATGATCTCGTGCTTAAGTCTGGTCTGAGTAGAGCTTCCTGAGAACACCGATGTATACCATGGATTTCACCACTCCCTCGTCAAACACATAATTTTTCGTCTAGCAGTCTTGGATTGTTAACTCACAATGATCTATTCCAATACCCTAAACCTATGCTAGTTGGTGTACCCTATAAATAAAATTGTTCTAATCAATTTTAAGATTAAGAGCTAATTTTAATGGTTGTGGTTACTCAAAGGATATGGTCGTGAAACTAATGATGTATATGACTCAATAGTATGCAAAATCGTCAAACTCTAGACTCATCTATCCAAAAAAAACAATGCCACTAGAATGAAAATCAATCCAACGGTTTCGAAATAAAAATGCAACTCTTTTATATTTCCAATGCATAAGCAAAACCTAAATGAAAGCACAAGCACTCAGATGCAAAATGCAGTACATAAAAGTAAAAAAAAATTGTATTTTCACTTATAAGCAAAAGGAAAATGCAAAACTATGTTTTTGTATTTTTCAATATAATGAAATGAAAAATGCAAGCAAAATCTACCTATTTGGTTAAAGAAATGCAGAGCAGATCACTAAGACAACCCAGCACATCCAAAATAGTGACTCAGCCAATGTAATGAGATAGAAAATTAAAAATGGGTAAAAACCAACAAGGTTCAAAACCAAGAGAAAAGAGGAGTTCTGGTCATGAACAAGGCATGGAACAATCAGGAATAAGGCCAAAGAAGACTCAGGAACACTCACAACCAACCCAACAACAACCAAAGGCCATAAACCAATCACCCCCGGAGTTGTACGCTACTATCAAAGGAATAACTAGGGTACCCCCGGGCTATAATGCAAACAAAGGCGGGTAGATGCGGGCAGAACTAGCCTCACCCGCATACAAGGAAAAGCAAATGAGCATACAAAGAGCCCAATGACCCAAAAAAAGCATGTTTTCTATAGTGTATCCTAACGACCAATCAATGACACAGAGACTCGACACACAACAACTCTAAATAAGGACTAATGCCTAAAAATCCCCAAAAATGGATGTTCTCCCCAACGGAGTCGCCATTCCTGTTACAGAGAAAACTTCCTATGGCTTGGGGCAGACCACAACAGATCGTTGACTACCAGAAAATGACTCAATTCCCAATGCAATTCTATATAAATGACAATGCTAAGATAATGGAGAATATAACCAACCT
Organism: Larix kaempferi; assembly: GCA_027924585.1. Classification (NCBI taxonomy): domain Eukaryota; kingdom Viridiplantae; phylum Streptophyta; class Pinopsida; order Pinales; family Pinaceae; genus Larix; species Larix kaempferi. Next base: position 10,549,383 of record BSBM01000264.1, read on the forward strand.
CGATTTGGACGTTCGATGTAGATCCCCGTTGAAGCTTTCAATTCGTGCACTTGAACCTACAAATTAGTCTTGACAGCCAATATACAACAAGCACATATAATATATGAAAAACATTAACATCATCAATAGCAATGGTCTATAATATCATAATTAAATGCAACCCAATGTAATATAAACAACATTCACAACATTAATGACGCAAATATGAGTATTTCTATTAATGAATAATAAGAAGTACGATGTGATACGACCTCTTGTCGGAAACCAATCTGAACCAATAACTAGGTCTCTCCACTTGTGCCTCCACCACTTCAATCCTCCATGGAATGGAAAACTCAAACTATGAAAGGAGTTTGGAAGGTGAACATAAAGGGTTCACAACAACAAGGATCAATGAGTGTAGACTCAAGATACAGAAAAAATCCACTAGTGTTCTCTTGCTCCCTCTTTCTCCTCCTTTCCATATTCCATATGTGCTCAATATATAGTCCTTCCAAAGGTAAGTGAAAGGACACATCGAGGCGTTTCGGGGAAAATGGAGGGCCAAAGGTCACCCTAAGGCCACTTTTTGGGAGTAAAAAGTAATTTTACTAGTGACTTTTACATTTTACTTGTCACCCATGGGCTATAGTAGGACACCTCGCGGGTACGCTAGCTAAAGTGGAACAACTAGTGTACAGGAAGAAAAATAGGAAAATAATGTGTCTGAAGGACATAAAGTGCCTCTGAGTCAGTTAAATGGATCCTGAAGGCCAAAGGGTGTTGATTCTCACAAGGTGGAAAACTACGTTGTAACACTGGGAGATTTCTAGCACATTACAGCTACAAAGAGAAGAATAAAGTCATAAGACAAAGTGCCACTTACACATGGATAGAGGGAATGCTCTTCAAAAAAGGACCAGATCAAATACTCAAAATGTGCATTAGAGGAGATGAAGTGCATGCCATAATGCATGCCACTCACAATGAACCATGTGGACACTATGCTGCAAAAAGGACAACCTATAAAAATTTTCAAATAGGGTATTATTGGCCAACACTCCACAAGGATGCTTATGAATATGTTTCACATTATGATGACTACCAATGAATGGGGAAGCCTACACAAAAAGAAGAAATTCCTCTCCATCCACAAATATCCTTAGAGGCATTCGAGAAATGGGGATTTGATTTTGTTGGTCCAATCAACCCACAGTCAAATCAGAAAAGCTACATTCTGGTATGCACTGACTACCTTACAAAGTGGACTGAGGTAGCAGCACTTGCTACATCAAATGAAACCAACATGGAAAAATTTTTCACTCAGAAGATCTTCCACAGGTTTGGAGTCCCAAGAGAACTAGTTTATGATCAAGGCCCACAATTTACATCAAATTTGATAGAAGACTTGCTTTGAAGAAACAATGTTAAGCACAAACAACCCTCCTCCTATCACCCTCAAGCTAATGGTCAAGCTTAGGTAACCAACAGATAGTTAGAAAGGATTTTGACAAAGACAGTGCAACTCTGCAAAAGAGATTAGGAAGACAGGTTAAGTGAAGCAGTTTGGGATTATAATACCACATGGAGAACAACAACAGGATTCACCCCATATGAGCTAGTTTATGGAAAGAAAGTTATGCTGCCAATTGAATTTGAAATCAAGACATTGAGAATTGCAGCACAGTTAAATATGGAACTTTCAAACATCCAACAGGAATGCATGCTACAATTAAATCAACTAGATGAGCAATGCCAGCAAGCACTTGGCCATACTGAAATCATCCAACAACAAAGAAAGAAGTGGCATGACACACATATAAAGCAGAAAAAGTTCAACGAAGGTGACTGGGCACTACTCTATGACCCTAGGTTTCACACCTTCAAGGGAAAACTAACAACTAGATGGCTTGGACCCTACATCATTGAAAATATCTATGACAATGGAGCCAGTAGAATTACAACAATAGATAAAGAAAAGTTCCCCATGTTGGTGAATGGACACAGATTAAAAATCTACAAGGCACCACAGTCGAAAGAAGAATTCACAGACATACTCTACTAACAAATTCTAATGCTGATAGAGAGCATTGAAGGTAACTAATCTGCAGTTACTAAAATAAATAAAAAAAGAAAAAATGAATGAAACAATAAAAAAAAATGAAAAAAGAGAAAAAAAGGAAAAAAAAAAGAACAAGAAAAATATATACAAATAAAATGAAAAAGAGAAAAATGAAATGAAAATCAAAAATCAAAAAAATAATTCACTCAAGGTTGTCACAAGTGAATTGCAGGAAATCATACATCCCCATGAAGAACCAACATGCATATTATAAGTAGATTAAATCAAGCGAGCCAGGTAGCAATATTCAAGCGAGCTAGCCATCTGTTCAAACGAGCAAGAAATCTAATCAAGTGAGCCAGAAAATTATCAAGCACTACATAAATCAAGAGAGCCAACAATCTATTCAAACGAGCTAGCCATGTATTCAAGTGAGCCAAAAAAATGATGCATTACAAAAATCAAGTCAGCAAGTTCAGGGAATATTTCAAACTCAATGTTGAGCATAAAAGCAAAGTCAAATCAAAATTTGACACAAAAATCAAAGCATGCAGATACACCATTTTCAAAAGAACCGACTGAATGAAGGCATACACACGTAACTACTGACATGCCTAAAATAACTACAGACAATGTCGAAATCTACTACAGAATACAGTGCCCATGAAATCAAGCCACATCATGCACTCAAGTTCAAATCATCATCCCACAAAACGGTTATTTCTGAAGCTAGGGACAGCTTTCAAGTTAAATTGGCAGCATGGTTCAGATTACCTCACAAAATCATGATTACCCACTTTTTGGCATGTCAGAATAACAATCTCTACATCCAACCACCATATTTCCCAATGATCAGAGCAGAAGTGCAATGCAAAATTATGGAAATAAATGCAGGGTTCAATGATGGAAAGGAATGTGTAAGGTGGAAAGTACAATTTGAAATGATCGGAAGAGGTGTGTGAGAACAGCTAAATAAGATGGCATAGTCTTCAGAAAAGACCCAGTTTTGCAATAAGAGCTCTCCAGAAGAAGGAAAACTGAAAGTTCACGTTGTCACCCAGCTAGCAAGCTACCTTCGAACCTGTGAATCAATCCCGATCATTCGAGGTAAGACAACCACATTCAAAAATTTTGTTTTGCTGTTATAGTAGGAAATCCAAAGATGACAAAGGGGTTAAAAAAGAGTGAACCAGAGGATCATAGAGCCATTTATGAAAACCCAAGGGTTTTATCAATCCTCCGTAATGCGGGTTGGATGCCCTTCATCATAGGGATTAGGGGTCTAATACAGAGGTGGCTTTGGAATTCGCAATAAACTTGAAGCACATCAAAGAGGAGCAGTTCATCACCCGGGTTAGAGGACTTCGTATCAGATTGAATGAGGAGGCCATTGCAAAATATATAGGGCTACCCATGGGGCTACACTGATAGTTTTAAACCTTAACAATGCAGTAAAAAATCATACAGATTCTTAACCATTAACAGAAAATACACAATGGCACACGCATAACATAGAGATTTTCACCTGGAAACCCTTAACCGGGAAAAAACTAGCAAAACTTAGAGCCGCACAACTCTTTTCATTATATGTTTTCTCAACCACTTACAATACAATGTATGGTATTCGCAGCATCTAAAACCTTAATTTGTTTACCCGAAATTAGGTTACAACCCTAATCCCTTTACCGGGATTAGATAGAATACAATGGGCTGAAACAACAACAAAAAAGCAAGGGGGGGGGCTGGCGGGCTACCCCCCCCTTTTGTTGCGCCCGGCTCAGGCGAATCACTACTGGGGAGGGGATCGTGGTGTACAGGCACCCACCATGTGAAGAGATATAACACACCCAACATTCTCCCACTTGTTTTTCTCTTCACATACAAGAGAAATTTATGACTTCAACAGTCCAGGGAAACAATGCCCATGTTTTTTTTACACCAAGAGAACTTCTGAGTACTCACAGACTTTGTCAAAGAGTCTGCAACATTTTCCAAAGTATCAACCTTCTCCAGCAATACTTTGTTTTGTTCAACCATGTCTCTGACGAAATGGTACTGCACATCAATGTGCTTTGTCTTTGAGTGATAAGCAGGGTTCTTTTCCAGAAAGATTGCACTTGAGCTATCATAGCCTATCTTCACTGCATTCTAAACAAAACCGATACCTGAACACAACCTTTGCAACCATACAGCTTCCTTACTTGCATGGGTAGCTGCCATGTATTCAGCTTCTGTAGTTGAGAGTGCAACTACAGCTTGTCTTCTACTCATCCAACTGATTGCTCCTCCAAATACTTTAAAAACGTAGTCACTTGTATATCTTCTGTGATCAAGATCTCCAGCCCAGTCAGCATCAGCAAATCCTTGTATATCTATCTCTCTGTTTAGTCCGGGTCTTCCTTGGTAGCAGATTGCAAAATCTGTAGTGCCACGAAAATACCTAAAGACCCTCTTTACTGCAGTCCAATGTTCCTTTCCTAGTTTTGACATATATCTGCTAAAAAATCCCACTACATGAGCTATATCTAGTCTAGTATAGACCATAGCATACATCAAACTGCCAACAGCACTAGCATAGGGAACATGAGACATGTCCTCTACCTCTTCTTGTGTCTTGGGACACTGTTCTATAGATAACTTTACACCTACAGGAATGGGCACCTTCATTGGTTTGCTTTCCTGCATATTAAACCTCTTCAATATTGTCTGAACATATTTACTTTGATTCAACTAGAGTTTCCTGTTTTCTCGATCTCTTTTTATTTCCCTGCCCAAAATAAAATTTGCAGCACCAAGATCTTTCATGTCAAATTCAAATGACAACTTATTTTTGACATCCTTGATGATTTCCTTGTTGTTTCCAATTAGCAACATATCATCAACATACAATATCACATAAATAAAATGATCACCAATTAGTTTGAAATAAACACAGTGATCAGCTTTACTTCTTGAGAAGCCAAGTCCCAGTATATAAGTATCAAAATTTTGATACCACATTCTTGGAGATTGTTTCAGTCCATAGAGGGACTTTTTCAGCTTACAGACAAGCTCCTTTTTACCTTTCACCACAAACCGTTCTGGTTGCTTCATATAGATTTCTTCATTAAGTTCTCCATGTACAAATTTCGTCTTCACATCCATCTGCTCTACTTCAAGATCAAAAGCAGCAGAAATAGATAAAAGAAATCTAATAGAAGTCAATTTTGCAACAGGTGAGAAAATCTCACCAAAATCGATGCCCTCAATTTGGGAATAAACTTTCGCAACTAGTCGAGCCTTATACTTCTCCACTTTACCTGCTGCATTTAACTTCTTCTTGAATACCCATTTGCTTCCAATAGGTTTTCTTCCTTCTGGAAACTCAACCAGATCCCATGCCTCATTTTTTTCCAAGGCATCCATTTCTTCCATCATGGCCTTCTTCCATAGTTTACTATCTTCTGAATCCATTGCCTCTCTAGCAGTTCTAGGATCATCATCAGTAATAGATAACACAAAATTAGAGCAAAAATCAGGTGGACTATACCTTTCAACTTGCCTTCTTACTCGGTTAGATCTCCTCAAGAACGGAGTCTGTGGTTCCGCCTCTTCATCTGATTTAGACGAATCTGCCTCTTCATCTGATTCAGATGAATCTAGTTCCTCAAATGAACCACCTCTTTCATCCTTAGTATCAAACTGTAGTTTCTCTGGATCTTTTTCCTTTGGTGCATCTTCAATCCTGGAAGTGTTTTCAACTTCTCTGAAGATCACATCTTGACTGTAAACTACTTTCCTTTTTACTGGGTTCCACAGCTTGTAACCTTTCACTCCATCCTTGTAGCCAATGAAGATACATTTTTCTGCTTTTTTATCCAACTTGCTCCTTTTTTCCTTTGGAACATGCAAAAAAGCATCACACCCAAACACTCTGAGATGTGAGAAAGAGGGTTTCTTACCAATCCAAGCCTCATGAGGTGTCTTGTCAACCAACGCTGATGTTGGTGTCCTATTTGCCAAGTAACACACAGTGTTAACAGCTTCTGCCCAGAATTGTTGTGTTAGCCCTGCACCACTGAGCATACTCCTTGCATTTTCCATCAACGTCCTATTCATCCTTTCTGCAACCCCATTCTGTTGAGGTGTGTATGGAGTATTATTTTGCCTTGCTATTCCACACTTCTTACATAACTCCTCAAATTCATTTGCACAAAATTCTCCACCGTTATCTGTTCTTAGCACTTTTATTTTCTTTTCAGTTTGATTCTCTACAAAAGCCTTAAATTCTTTGAATCTATTAAAAACCTCAGATTTCTTACGCAGGAAATAAATCCATTTTTTTCTTGAGAAATCATCTATGAATGAAACATAATACACAGATTTACCTAGTGATGGAACAGGCACAAGTACAAACACATCACTGTGTATTAACTCTAAGATTCCTTTAGCTCTTACAACACCAGATGAGAATCTTACCCGATTTTGTTTACCATATAAGCAATGTTCACAGAAATCAAAATCTAGTGTGTAATTAGACATGCCTTCAGCCATACTTTTACCTTGTAATAGTCGAAGACCCTTCTCTCCAATATGTCCCAGCCTTCGATGCCATAGCGTTGTCTTCTCACTAGAGACAGTAAGGACTTTGTCTCCTTCATTTTTACCCTCAGGAACAATAGTACTATTACATCCATTATTAAAAGTGCTTCCCAACAACTTGTATAGAGTTCCAATCTGAACTCCCCTCATCAGCACCATTGATCCTCGAACCATCTTGCATGTGTTCTTCTCAAACATAGTTTTCACACCTGCATCATCCATTTTACTTAGAGATATGAGGTTTCTAGCTAGTTTTGGAATGTGCAGAACCCAGAGAAGAGTTCTAACCCTTCCATCTTTGAGCAGTAGCTTGATATTTCCTCGAACTATGATTTTCGCCACCGAGTTGTCTCCCAGGAATACATCACCTCCATCATACTTTTCATATTCAGAAAACCACTCCCCGTGAGGAGTCATATGAAAAGATGCACCTGAGTCAATCAACCACGAATCATGCTCTGCATATGTACTTGAAGATGCCAAGTACACATCTCCTCCTTCCTCTGTAGATTCTTTCCCATCTGCGGATGGAGCATCATTAGATCCTCTGCTTTTATCAATATTTTTGGATTTACAATCCTTCTTTTAATGCCCAGCTTTACCGCACTTCCAGTATTTTCATACAGAAGGTCCTGGAGATTGTTGATGTATATGTAACTTCAGAATGTATTTCACATATATGTTTATTGTATTCCTATAGAGATGTTATTATTCCTCTATACAGAAGTGTCGTCATTTATATTGTAAGTGTCGTAACTTATACTTGATGGCTTATTAGACCACCTTGTTGGGGTCAGCCCTATATAAGTCATGTGGGTCAAAGGGTTATTAGACTGCCGTATTGGGGGTCGACCATGTGGTTCAAAGGGTTATTAGACCACCCTAGTGGGGGTTGACCCAATCAGCATTATGTTAAGTGGTTAAGTTGAGGCTGACCTAGTTGAGTAAAGGTCAAGTCAAGTTAGTGTATAAATAGAGAGTGTGTCTCTCTCATTTTACACATTCTATTCTCTCACTCACACTTGGGAGAGTGGTGCACGTGTGGAGGAGGAGGCTCTGCTGCTAGGAGAAGACTATCTCTTGTATTCTGGTTGTATCATTTCTCTATCTATCTCTGAGGAAGTTATTGGGGTTTTTCACCTTTATGGTTTTCCCCAAGTAAACTATGTGTCTCTTGTGTGCTTGCATTATTGTGTTCATGATTGATATGCTGTAGATTTGTTGTACATGTTGTTCTCTCAGTTAAGATCCTAGATCAGATTGAAGTAAATTCTAAAAATTTAACATGGTATTAGAGCTAGCCTGAAAGAAGGCATGATATGGCATGTATGACACTTGTTGCACTTACAATGCTAGGGCATGATATAGCAAAAACCAGTCATCGTAGCACTTTCGCTATAAATCCGTTTTGGCGATGTTTTTTGGGTCTGAAAATTTTACAATTCGAAGATCAGATCCCCATGTATCTTGTGTCCAAAGGAAAACCTCTAATTCGTTGCACTTTGTGATTTATGATCTGTACACTATAGGGTTTCTGCCTCTTCCAGATCTTAGTCAAAATTAGGTGACCTTGGGAAAAAGGTCATAACTTGGGCTAGGAAGCTCCAAATGAAATTTCGTAAAAAGTGACAGGTATTACAGAGACTGTGTTATCTCAGGACAAATTTTTAGACCCTGTGGATCTAAAAGTTCAGAGTTACACCAAAAAAAATTAGGTACATATTTCTGTCAAAACAGAATTATTTGTGAGCACCTTCATTCATGGCTTCCGGAATTTAGGGTTTCGGATAAAGTTGGAATTTTTGTAATCGGAGACCATGGCTGAATGCTACTCATCAAAATCAAAATTTAGAGACCAAGATCAGAATTTTTGGTTGGTCAGAAGGCCAGGCTTGATTAGACCCTAGTTCGGGACTTTGATCAGAAAAGTGGAAAATTAGGGCTTCCGCAAAAATGAGAATTTTTGAAATCTGTGACCACGGCTAGAGGCTCCTCATAAAAATAGAAGCTTAGAGCTTTAGATCAAACCTTTTGATTGGGTAGAAGAGTGGGCTTCATCAAACCCCAGTTTGGGGTCACGTTCAGTGAATCCGGAAGTTTCAAAGGAAAAATTGAGGAGTGAAACTTTGTAGTTTTCAAATTCTGAATATACCAACTTGATTAGCTGATCAAGGAACATATTTCTATCCTTTCAAAATTCTGAAATTCAAAGGTTGAAATTTTGGGGTTTCTTTGACAAACCCTAATCCAGCTCCAGGTCTAGTTCTTGCAAATCAAGTGGATTGCGTTAATCCTAGAAGAAGATGGATTGGTCACTTGCATAAGTGAAGAAGTTTTTGTCTCAGAGGGAGATGAGGCTAAGGCCTTCCATAAGAAGATTACAAGCAATCTTGACAGGTATGGCTTACAGGTATGTTTCATGGTTAAGTTTATCATATGTTTGTCTTCATATCATTACAGTACAATCTTCATTAATTACTAGACTTGTCGTATCACCTTAATAGAAGATATTCATTGATTAAGGTTTTGACACTTATGAATGTACTAATGCATTGTGATGTTGTATAAGGTTTATGTTGTTCGCTAACATAAAAGGTACACCAAGAAAGACAAATCATGTTCTACTTCAAGAACATATGATCATGGTGACATGAAGACAAAGATTCATCGATTGTCATGGTTCTCATAGAAGATCTACTTTCGAGGTATGTATAACTTGGTCCTACAATGGTTAACCTATGAGACATGCAGGTTACTAGCACAAGTCACTGAAGAGAACCAGAAGACATTATGCGGGTATGTTAGACATAACTAGCTAGCATTCTAATCCAGGTATGTTTTTCCTATATCAAGCTAGAATCCCCCCTTGTGTTAGGATCTTATACTGTTGTGTTGTTGATAATGATTATTCATGAAGTCATAGGTTTGAATAGTCATGGTTGTATGAATATTATGTTTCTTACCATAATTGATGATATGACTAACCAGAAGAATCATGAAGGTATAGGTTTGAGTAATCACGGGTTTATGCATTGATGGTTTAACTAATCTGAAGAGTCCTAGGATCAAATAAGAATATGCATGAGTAAAAGAAGACTTCCCTGAAACCTTGAATACTAATGTTTATTATATATGAATGATCGTGAATATACATGTTCAAGATTATTGTGTTTTGATAGCATTAAGATTATACTAATAAATGTGTGATTATGTATGAGACCTCAAGGATAACACAATGATGATACTAATAAGCATGCATAGTGATTAAGGATGGATGTAAGTTCAAGGACATGTAATCTCGGAAGCAAAGATCAAGAGGGAGCACACTCCATTTGTTCTTGCAAGAAAGCAAAGGAGCACACTTCAGTAGTTTCTGCAAGGATGAGATATTCAGAGGGAGTTGACCACTTCTCACAGTCCACATCAGAATGGAGTTGCAAAGATTTAGAGGGAGTCCACCCAGCAACCAAACAAAGATAAGTATTTGAATTGTCATTTCTTACATAATTTTATTCAATGATGTATATGCTTATGTTCCTAGAATTAGGTTGTGTATTATGCATATTAGAATAGTTGCATTGATGAACAGTATACTACTGATATACATGGGTAAGTGGCCTATGGAACTGTACAACATTCCATTGCTACTTATCTAGAATGAAACCTCTTTGCTGACATGTTGGGAGTAGTGCAAACTCTTAACAATGTTCTGGTAGAGACTGGAAGGCATCTAGAAAGTTGTGGAACATGGATAAATGTTGTATCGAAGCATTGGCTAAGATAATTTCATGACTGTATGACATATTTCTTTATGTGTAAGAATTTGTCTGAAAATTATGAGATGTTTCTAATCATGCAATTTAACTTGTTTTGTAGAAAATACCATATACCTTCACCTACAAAAGAAGGACTACAACATTTGTTCAAGCAACAAAATTATCTATTGAATATATTGAAGTTCCCAAGATACGGGAAGAATGCCATGATCTATCGATCATGAAGAACGATGTTTGGGATGCGGTCCCAAGAGCTGAAGGGAAGTCTGTTGTGACTTCCAAATGGAACTATCAGATCAAGCATGCTGCAGATGGAAACATAGAGAAATATAAAAGTGATGAAATAGAAGATACACCAAATGGATTTCAAGATAGCCTTCTTGAATGGTGTAGTCATATATGTGTGCAGAACTTGGTAGGATAGACAACTTTCTATCCAGTTTGGGCTTTACCAAGAGTAAAGCGGATTCCAACCTTTACTACAAGGTTGAGGAAGGCAATCTAGTGATACTACTTTTGTATGCGGATAACCTGTTTGTTACAGGTGAAGATAGATTGATTGCCGACACGCAGCGGAAGCTTGCTGCCGAGTTCGAGATGAAGAACTTAGGGATGATGCACTATTTTTTTTTGGCATGGAGGTGTGGCAGAGTGCAGATGGAATCTTCCTTGGACAAGGGAAGTATGCAGTAGAGATCCTGAAGAGGTTCGGGATGATGGACTGGAAGGCTATGGCTACACCTATGGCATCGAACCTGAAGCTTCTGTGTGATGCTTCATCTGAGCTGGTTGATATCACTATGTATTGTCAGATGATTGGGTCCTTGATGTACCTGACGAACACGAGACTAGATATTTTCTTTGCAGTGAACACATTGAGCCAGTTCCTGATGGATTCGAGGAGTGTTCACCTGGTTGTTGTAAATCATATTCTGAGGTACCTGAAGGGTACAGTTGATTATGGGCTCAAGTATGATGTGAATCAAAAGTTTAACCTTCAGGGTTATGTTGATTCAGATTGGGCAGGCAGTGCTGCAGATAGGGATCAGGTGTGATCTCTTAGTTTAGTAGGAAGCAATCCTGCGTAGCACTGAGTACAGCCAAAGCAAAGTATGTTGCGACAGATGAGTAGGTTGCAGATGTATTGACTGAGCCATTGGCCAGAGTGCAATTTGAGTACTTCAGAGAGAGGCTTGGTGCACTTCAGATCGAGGTTCCTTCCAAAGGGAAGTGATGAGTCTGGAAGATGCAGATGCACATGAGATTTTCTGACATGGTTGATGTGTTCTCCCTTGGTCGTGATGTAATTGCTGAGCCATTTTTCACATGGTGGTAGATGTGTTCTCCCATTGTGAAAAAGTAAGGGTTGGAGCCTTCCCCGAATGGTGGTAGATGTGTTCTCCCATGTCGGTGCTGTAAGTGCTGGATGATGTGCATCTGGGCTGTGCTTCGTGGACGATGAGATGATTTGAAAAGGACGATGCTTGTTATGATCAGTTGGATCATTTATATATATATATGTATCATGTTGGATATTGGATATGATCAGTTGAATCATTTATGTATGTATGCATCAAGTTGGATGCTGGATATGATCAGTTTGATCATTTGTATGTATTTTGTATATGCATCATGTTGGATGCTTGGACCATGTATGTGTATATGTATCAGGTGGATACTAAGATAATGTATGTTGATATGTATCAGGTGCATACATTGTGTGGATCATGTATCTGTGTATGTATCAGGTGGATGCATTGTATGATCAGGTAGATCATGTATGATGATATGTATCAGGTAGATACTTGATATGCATCAGGTGGATGCATTGTATGATCAGGATGATCGTGGATAACAAGCTTCAGGATGTTGCTCCAAATGACATGCAGCAGGATGTTGCAGTGATGATGATCAAGATGATCATGTGTACATCAGGATTATGTATGATGAGTATCAGGATGATACTTTGTGGCCGTGGATCAGGTTGTGTAGATGAGAATGTTTGGGAGATCCTATAGGTCAGAGTTGTGTACCCGTAACAGCCTGGGATGCTCTTTCGAGACATTGCTCTGGGAGGACATGTAATTTGTGCCCTGGAAGATCTTCAGGTCGAAGTTGTGTATTCGTAACATCTTGAGATGCTCTTGCGAGGTTTTTTCCTATGGCATGTAATTTGATCCTGGGAGATATGGACAGGATGAAAAAGGCCTCAGATGCTTCAGCCAGGTTTTTCCATGACCACATGTAATTTGCTCCTGGGAGATCTGGACAGGATGAAAAAGGCCTCAGATGCTTCAGCCAGGTTTTGTGGTGGACCACATGTAATTTGCTCCTGGGAGATCTGGACAGGATGAAAAAGGCCTCAAATGCTTCAGCCAGGTTTTGTGGTGAGATCACATGTAATGTGCTCCTGGGAGATCCGACAGGTAGAGCTGTGTGCTTGTAACATCCTGGGATGCTTCAGCCAGGTTTTTTGATGGGTCACATGTGATGTGCTCCTGGGAGATCCGACAGGTAGAGCTGTGTGCTCGTAACAGCCTGGGATGTTGCAACCAGGTTTTGTGACCCACGTAATAAGTCCTAAGGATTCCACAGTATGGCCAGTGATGATGAAGACCTATAGGTGGTGGGCCTACATACAGTATGAAAAGGGACTGGCTCTGTAGAACTTCCTATGACGAGTAGATTCAGAGATTGATTGAGATAGCAACAGCAGTGACGATGATGATGACTCGATGACGATTATCTGATGATGATGATCCAGAGAACATGACTTGTGCTAGAAGACCTGTGTCGAGAAATACCTTCCTAGTTAAGAGGGAGTGTTGATATATATGTAACTTCGGAATGTATTTCAAATATATGTATATTGTATTCCTATAGAGATTCTATTATTCCCCTATACAGAAGTGGTTGTATTCCTATAGAGATGTTATTATTCCTCTATACGGAAGTGTCTCCATTTATATTATAAGTGTCGTAACTTATACTTGATGGGTTATTAGACCACCTTGTTGGGGTCCACCCTGTATAATTCATGTGGGTCAAAGGTTTATTAGACCACCCTATTGGGGGTCGGCCATGTGGGTCAAAGGGTTATTAGACCACCCTAGTGGGGGTAGGCCTAGTCAGCATTATGTTAAGTGGTTAAGTTGAGGCCGACCTAGTTGAGTAAAGGTCAAGTCAAGTTAGTGTATAAATCGAGAGTGTGTCTCTCTCATTTTACACATTCTATTCTCTCACTCACACTTGGGAGAGTGGCGAACTTGTGGAGGAGGAGGCTCTGCTGCTAGGAGAAGACTATCTCTTGTATTCTGGTTATATCATTGCTCTATCTATCTCTGAGGAAGTTATTGGGGTTTTTCACCTTTATGGTTTTCCCCAAGTAAACTCTGTGTCTCTTGTGTGCTTGCATTATTGTGTTCATGATTGATATATTGTAGATTTGCTGTACATGTTGTTCTCTCAGTTAAGATCCTAGATCAGATTGAAGTAAATTCTAAAAATTTAACAGAGATTTAGATCTCCCTCTAGATTTAGATCTGCCACCTAAATACTTGTTTTTAGATCTGTCTCCAGGGTGACCTCTCACAAACAAGGCATCCTTGGTTGAACTGTCCATGGATTTCCACCTCATTTCCTCCAATAGCAAGGATGCAACCACATCATTAAAGATTAGGTTGGTTGCGTTGCTACCAACAGCTATAACCAAATTATCCCATGAATATGGTAGAGAGCACAACAAGCTAATACATTTTTCATCATCAGTAATCGCAATACCAACAAATGTCAACTGACTTACCAGAGTATTGAAGGCATTTAGATGCTTTGACACTGTTGGTAGAATTTTTCCCTACGGATAAGTCAAAATTCTCTTAACATAAAGTAGATTTCTAACTGACTCTAAGGTAAGAACAAAACAAAACAAATGCTACCTTGAAATTCCTGAACTAACTTTCACAACAATATTAAATGCATTTAGAAGAGATGAAAGACTTAACTCACCTTTCAATTTGACATTTGTCCCGCTTCTAACTCTTGATCCAAAAGCTCCAATGTAGAACCTGTTGAAATCAAACAAAAGACAAGCATACAAGCTTCCAAATACCTTGAAGTAAAGATTAGATTCAAATCTAGACTAGATACATTCCATGTCAAGAACTTATGCAATACACATGAAATGGGAAAAACAAGACAAGTTATCTTATTACAAACTTGAAGAATGCTTACAAAAGGTTGCTTGATGTCCAAGCCAATCTTCTAGCTCCAAGTGCTTCCTCCTCTAGCTATCTCCATAAGGCTGCAAGATCATAAGTTTGATCCTTCTAAGAGTCCTCCCCCTTTGCTCATGGAATGCCTCTCTTTTATAGTGTGTGGTAGAGTTAACAAACAAGAGAGAAGGGTGGATCTAGGGAGAGGTAAGTGGATCAGGGGTACTAATCTCAGAAAGTGAGTTAGGATCGAATCAGGGACCCTAATCCTCAAAGAATCTCTCGAAAATCCAAATCCCACAATCCATGGCAAAAAGGCTAAAAAAAGTGTACCGCGCCCCCAGCAAAGAGCATAACGCAGTAGTACCGTGTGGCAGTAACTGAGCATAGCGCGGTAGTACGGACTACCGCACACCTACAACTGAGCAAGACACGGTAGTTAGGGTAAATAAAGTCTCAGCTGGGTTAATTCTTGACTGGGTAGATTTTCCTTCAAGGATCACTCATCATTGGTCTCTTCTGGGTGGTTTAAACAGTAGGGGAAGTGTCGTCAACTCTTTTTGTGGTGGAAATGCGACACTGTGGAATATGGAGGTATAACAGATGCCCCCTAAAGTGTGAGGTCAGAGGGGACTGAAACAGAAACAAGGTGTTAGACATACCACCGAGTTGGGAATCCCCATGCTCAGAAACAAATGACTCAAAGCATGGCTGCCGACCAATACATTGCAGATCCATGAGTATTGAGATGATATAGACTGTGGACAGATCATGGCTACTATGAACAAGCGTAGATCCATGAGACAGTAATAACACATCCACGACCAATACAAAAAGTGGATCTATGTGACAATACAAAAGACATCTCCATCGCAACCTGGACACAATCAAGATACAAAGGTGCGCCCAGGGTCTTCTACCCAATCGCAAATGATACGAATCTAGCCATGTGATTACAAAGTGTTGAAGTCGAACATGGTAGAAACCATTTGATTACTGGTCAATGATGTGAACCATTAACAAATGCGAGGGAAATCACCAATGATGACGATGATCCCCAAGGTATCTGAAGTACATCTCAACGAAATGCAAATATATGAGTTGATGTCAAGCATTCGAGAGATCATTTGATCAGAGGTCAGTGATGTAAACCTACTGTCAAACATGAGGAAACCTGCCATTGAGGCATGCAGGTACCAAGGTACTAATGGTTTATCTCTAAGTCCAATTCCTGGATAGTGATTTGGCGTCGACGGGAATAGACTTGTCGAAGGTGGGCCATAATGATTCCCACATCGTTGACACGAAATCGGAACGAACGATAAGATGATGAAACAATGGATTATGTACTGACACGGCAGAGGTCTGACACAATGAACGACTCTAAACAATGCAACCCTTTGAACATATAACGACATGTAACAGGACTTGGCAGCAGGGATTATTGAAAGCAGAGGATAGACACCGAATGAGTAGGCTCATGGCCAGGGAGACGACTCAGGATGATGACCATAACTCAATGAAAAATAGATACCCAATATAGACAAGAGACAGACACATGCCATGTTCAAAGGTAACGACTGACAAGCTGCCAAAACAAACTTGACTTGTTCCCCATATTCCCCCGACATGATAGACAAGTACCTCTTTGTTGTTTTTCGAGCTTGAAGAGGATAACAGATGCTCAGTGTAGCTCATCTCATAGATGAGTCCAATCTCACATGTTTTGCGAACCTGAGAAAGGAGGGGTTCGTCCCAAAGTGGGTCCTTCGATGTTAAATTTTAACGAGTCCAAGGGAGGAAAACTCGGTAGTTTTTCATATTTAGAGAGCCTGAAAAACTTAAAGGAGGCTCCACAATGTAATTTTTCGTAAATTTAGTCCCTCGATCCCAAAAAAGTGTAAAACAATTCCCGAGAGAACTCTCCCAGCCAAAATTGACTGAGGTATAGCTTTCTCGTAAATAGTCTAGACGGGCCGAAAAAGGGTTAACCTATCACCGAATAGATGACCTTTCAAATACTTTTACAAGTGTGAAAGAGTCAAGATCACTTGGCAATCTTTTCAATTTTAGGGAGTCTGAAAAGAGCTTAACTATGGACTCCAATGGTCTTTTTCGTAATTTTTAATTATTCTGGTCTGAAAAAAGAATAAAATACAACCAGGATAATACTTTCCTCATCGTTTAACGAGCATGAGTAAAGCTGACCGAACTCGACACCATTTACTTGAGTTTGACAAGCACGATATGGGTGTGAAAGCGCTTGGAATCTTTTTCAAGTTTTAATCCAGAGCACGAAAAAGATAAAGTAGGCTCAAAATGAAGGTCAAACAGTAAATGAATACCAGTGTGAATACATCGTCTTTAAAGGAGATCCTGTCAAAAAGCGCTAATAAAACCAGATATTAGTAATGTGAAATGAGTTTTATTTTAACTAGATAAAATAATGGGTAAAAAATGAGTGAAAAAGATATATAAAGGGATGGGTAAAAGTAGAAAGTTACCATTTCACTTGTGTAATTACCAAAAGAGGAGATTTTACCCATTTGAGGAGCAAAACTTCAAGATTTCATATCTGGAGATTCAGGGCACCATTTCAACAACCGTTTGTGCCAGGTAAGAGCTTTTCAGCTTCTCTTTCATTTCATGTATGGGTAACTTGCTTTTAATAGGAAAAAGTGATTTTTTAGGCAGGCCCTATTAAGCAAAAATCGCCCTCCACAGTACCGCGCGGGGGCTATATCGGGAAGCACGGTACTATGTAACAGTACTGCGCTGTGATGTTAAATAGAGGCGCAGTACTGTACGGTACTGCGCAGCCATATTTTACCCAGGCGTGATAGAGGCGAAACTTAGGATGAAAAAATTATTTTTGCCAAAAATTTTAGCTAAGATTAAGTTGTTAAATAGTTACTGAATGTTTCCCATGACCTTTTGCAAGTGTTTGAAACTTATTTGGAGCAAAATGGTCCATTGGAAAGAAAGAGACAATGAAGCGGATGATTTGGAGGCTGAAAATGACCTACCGACCGTGACTGCATTGCAGTAATGTGGTTTGTTGAAATTCTTCAAGACCAAAGGCATTCGTCAGCAAGCCAAACTTCTCACCCATCTTATTCAATTGTGGGATCCTGACATTCAAGCTTTCCGAGTGGGAGAACACACCCTCGAGATTGAACTCGAGGATATTTATTTCCTCACGGGCCTCTCAAAAAGAGGGGCCCGGGTGAACTTTACTGGATACACAGCCTCGGAGGAGAGCACAGATGCTTTGATTGCTCGGTATTGCCGTCAAGGTTCGAGTAAGAAAAGCGGTAAGGTGGTCATCAAATATGTTATAGAACTCCCTGTAAAAACCGTATTGTTCACCATCACACGTGCAGCAGGGAGTATGGGTCCCCATCAGGCGTCCCGTACACAAATGAATCTCGCAGTGTATTGTATGGCGGGAACATTATTCAACTGGTGTGATGCGGTGTTGGCCAACCTCAAAGAACAAGTGCACAAGTGTAGGGTTGGAGAGAATTCCCAATTTGGTTATGGTAGCATCCTAGTCACCTTCTTTTTGGTGAGGGTGCCATTGTTGTGCCCACAGATATATATGCCCCCTCGTCCACCTACCGAGCCATGGATGGCTCGATGGAGTGATTATGCAGGATGTCATGGGGGACCTCAGCGTTTGGCCTTTGGTGAGGATTTCTTCTCCTGGCTCGAGGAACAGATAGTGATGATCGACGACTACCCCTATGCAGGGGTGGACTTCCGCGAGGACATCGACTTGGCACTGCCAGAAGATGAGGATTGGGACAACTCAGGTATGACCTTCATGGATATATTTTTTCTTTTTTTCTTTTTTGAATATATGATTTTTATTGCTTTTTAGAATGTGTAAAAGACTTCTAATGTATGTTCGTATGCATGTCGCAGATCGTGGACCACAGAGACCGGCTGGGTACTCGCCATTACGTCGCGGTGGTGTTGATCGCCACGCTGCTCTAGATGAGGAGGAGGACGAAGATGAAGCAGGAGGCGTCCGAGATATAGAGAGGAACTTACAGGGCTTAACTCATGGTATCCCTGCTATGAGGATGGATGACGTCCCTTTGCATCTCCAGCGGCATACTGTAGGTGTGCCTAGGAGGATTGGCTGACTTCTTCGTAGGGTGGCTCGAGCTGTAGTGTGTTATCACCAGCAGCGTGAGGGATCTGACGAGGGAAATGATAGATCTCCCAGATCTCCTTAGATGGTCGTTTTGTCTTTTTGCGGCATGTATACGATATGTAGTCTTTGAGAGCCAAATTTTTGTATGGGATTTGGTCCCAAATTTTGTCTTTGACACAAACTCTATGTATTTGGAAAAAACATTTTATATACAGTGATATGGACCTATTTTCATGATCTATTTATTTACAATGACTTGTGCATTTTATTTTTTGTGATGTGTTTATGTATGGGCAAGATGCCTATCCAAAATGTAATTAGCTAATGAATCAGCTATACAATTGAATTATCTCGGTACATGTTGATATGAAATGAAATTAAAAGATCGTTCCAAGAGGCGTACCCTCCAAAATAAGCGAAGTAGGATAGGATCGCGAACTGTGTAAACACAGTTCAGATGAGAAACCATGAGCTGGGAGTCTAAAAAGACTGATAGGGAATCAATTCCGAGTGAAGCAACCTCCGTCAAGAGACCGATGACTGCATGGTACTCTGCGATATTGTTGGTTGCAGGACCCAAACAATTGGCTCCTGAAGAAATCAACTCGCCAGTGGGAGAATATATTACCCATGCTGGGGAAGCGAGATTCCGGGTATGCCGGCTTGCATCGTCCGCGAATCCAAAGTAGGCAGACATCTGCACATAAAATCATGAGTCAAAGTAAGGATGGATACATGAGGTCCATGCGCACACCAAAAAAGATAAGTGAAAACAAGCTAAGTACATTATGTACAAAAAGTAACCCGCGTAGGGCAACCTTACGCGTAGAAGCGTTTGAGGTATAGCCCATTGCGGGGCCGTGCCAATGGCGTACCATCACAATCGATTAATTCATAGGCTCCTTTCTCCAAGAAACGTTTTACAACAAAGGGGTCGTACCACATAGATTCTAATTTTCCTTTTCCGAGTTTATCATGCATTTGATCATATGTGAGTACAAGGTCTCCTTCATTGAAAATCCGAGGTTGAATGGATTTATCATACTGAGCTTTGACGCATTTTTTATGAGCTTTGTTAGCTAAAGTAGCGTCGCGGCGGGTTTCATCTAGCTTGGCTAGGTATAGAAATCGTTCCTCTTCGGAAGTGGTGTGGGGAAGTAGCTCTATGGCTATCTTAAGTGATGGAATTTCACATTCAATCGGTAAAATCGCTTCTAGGACATACACCAGTTGGAATGGTGTAAACCCAGTAGCACTTTTTACTGAGGTTCGGTATGCCCATAGTGATGAAAATAGAGCTGAGTGCCAGTTGGATTTCTGGGTACCCACAATACACTGAATCATTTGTTTCAGGACTTTGTTAATGGCTTCAACTTGGCCATTAGCTTGTGGGTAGTATGGGGTTGAGTTTTCATGGCGAAAACCCAACTTGGCACTTAGTTCGTCGATCATATGGTTCCTGAAGTGGGAGCCATGATCGGTCACAATGGATTGTGGGACACCGAATCTAGCTATAATGTGATTGAATATGAATTATGCTGTTGTTTTGCCATCCTCAGCATATGTAGGCATCGCTTCAGCTCATTTTGTGAAATAGTCGATAGCTACTATGACATAGCTATGCCCCCCGGCTGAAGTGGGCTTACAGTGCATGAAATCTATGCCCCATTTGGAAAAAGGGTCGACGGCAATAACAGGATGGAGTGGAGCGGGGTACGAGCGTGCTTTACTATGAAAGAATTGACATGGTGGACACTTCTTGACTGTTTTAATGCAGTCTTTGAAAATTGAGGGCCAGAAGTATCCTGCACGCAGTATTTTCTGGGCCGTAGCCATCCCAAAGAGATGACCACCACATGCTCCAGTGTGGCAGTCATTAAGAACGCGTTTCGCCTCATCTAGGGTCAAACAGCGTTGAAGAACGGTGTCGACACCACGTCGATAAAGAGTATTGTTGACTATGAGGTAGTATTTTGCGTGATGTCGGATGCGTCGACGTTCATCGTGAGTGAGGTCGGGGTGGAAGCGTTGGGTTTGGAGATATAATAGAATATCCCTATACCACGGATCAAACGTGCTAATGAGGAACAACGATTCATCGGGAAGAGAATCGATGGGCTCGGATTTCTCGGTAGCATGGGGCAAGTTACAAATCAACTCAGAAAAGACCAAAGACTTCTTGGACTTGGCTTTGACAAATTCCAAGTCAAACTCTTGAAGGATGACGATCCAACGAGAATATTTGCCCCCAAGCACTTGACGCGTGAGGATATAATACATTCGATTGAAATCGGCTATAACAGTGGTCCGGCGGAGTAGAATGTAATGACGAAATCTCTGGACAGCAAAAACTGTTGCCAAAGCCAGTTTTTCAACATGTGAATAACAAGTTTCGGAGTCAAGAAGACTCTTACTGAGATAGTATACCACATGTTCTATGCCGTTGTGGTCTTCCTGGACTAGCACCATACCGATGGTGGAAGTCAAAGCTGCGAGATAAAGAATGTAATCCCATGTGTAATCAGGGGGTTGCATCATAGGATCTTTGGTTAAGGCTGCCTTTAGATTATCAAAGGAGCGTTGGGCTTCGTTATCCCAGATAAAGGGAACGTTTTTCTTGAGAAGCCTCATATAGCCTTTTGTTATCTCGGAAAAGTTACAGATGAAACGGCGTAGAAAGTTTGCATGCCCTTGCAAACTTTGAAGTTCTGGAATGTTTGTGGGGGAAGGCAGGGCTAAGATGGCTTCTACCTTTGCAGGATCTAAACATATCCCGCTTTTGGAGAATATGAATCCCAAAATTTTTCCGGCTTCTACGCAAAAGACGCACTTATGCGGATTCAAACGTATATTGTAGCGACGGCACCTTTCAAATATGGCGCTTAAGTGGTCAGGATGGTCTTCCCGGGTCCGAGAGTGAGTGGGAAGATCATCAAGATATGGTTCTACAAAATGTTTGATGTCGTGAAATGCGTATTACATCGCCCATTGGAAAGTTGCCCCGACATTTTTAAGGCCAAAAGGTAACTTTCTATATGCGAAAATCCCCCAAGGGCAGATAAAGGCCATTTTGTGCTGGTCGGCTGGGAGGATATCAATTTGATTATAGCCAGAGAATCCATCCAAAAATGAAAAGATGACACTCCCGGGACAGTTATCGATGATCTGGTCGATGAACGGAGTTGGGTAGTTGTCCTTTGGACAAGATTTGTTCAAGTCACAGTAATCGACACAGACTCTAATCGTTCCCTGTTTCTTGGCTACGGGAACGATGTTAGATACCCATTCTGTCAATGGGACAGGATACATAAAACCAGCGCGCAAAAGTTTTTCAACTTCTGCTTTAATAGCGGCTGCCTTACGAGGATGGACGGGTCGAAGTTTTTTCCGAACAGGTCGGGTGCCAGGGAAGGTTGGAATTTCGTGGACCACAATCGAGGGATCTATTCCTGGCATTTCTTCATAACTCCAAGCAAAAACATCATGGAAGGTTTTGAAGTAGGCACTGTAGAACTCCATTTCGAGGGGAGTATATGTTTTGCCAATATGTATGTTTTCCATGATACCAAGCTTCACTGAAATGTCTATGGGAGTGGTTGCCATAAGGTTAGCCAAGTTTCCTTCAAAAAATACTTCATCGAGGGAAGTGGGGAACTTGGTTTGAACCATCCCAAGTGAAGTACTGGGTTTTGTATCAGGATCAAGTGGTTGAATGGTGGGGAATGAAGATCGATGATGAAAATCTCCCCATGGTGGCTCATCGCCGCACATAACCTCCATAATTGATTCGTCAATGGGAAAAATCAAATTGAGAGGATCGATAAGTGGTGGGTATGGATGAGTCTCAGCCGAGAGCTATGTCACGGTGTGATGGGAAGAACAGTCGACCCAATCGGTGGCTGATTGGATTGCTTCATATGCTGCGAGGTTTCTGTTCAAAGGCATGGAGTTGCCGTAGCCTTCAGTCTGAGTGGGACTCGGAATCACCCATGAATCATTGGAAGGGGTGACATTCGATGAAATCATGTTGACTGGTTGAACATGGGTTCCCAGCTCTGGAAAAACTCCAATAAGGGAAAAATCCTTCATGAGACCAACACCAATGTCTTGGAACCGGTACCGTGGTTGATCCAATAATGGTACGGTGTTGGCGAATTTCGGATGGGAGTCTGGGATACAGTAATCAAGTTGATCAATGGTGACAATTTTCCCTTCATGAGGAAATTGCACAATCCGGAAGACTGTAGATTCTATGGTGGTCATGGCGTAAAACCAGTTCCAGCCAAGTAGAAGATTGTAATCTAATGGTGCATCTACGACTTCAATATGTACAGATACTGTTTTTCCCCCCAGTTCAACACCAATTGAGGGAATGAGTCCATAAGGTTGAAAACTGTGTCCATCAAATGCCCTGAGAGTAGTGGGTGTTATGTGGAATTCTGCCCTACGGATAAGTCAAAATTCCCTTAGACTAAAGCAGACTTAAACTAACTCTAGGCTAAGAACAAAACAAAACAAATGCAACCTTGAATCCCTAGATCTAACAAACATCTCAGTATTAAAATGCTGAAGAGAATAGAAGGAGTTTAACTGACCTTATATCCAAACGCTTGTTTTTGATATTTGCTCCAAGCTCCAAGTCCTCATAAGTGAACCTGTTAAAATGGAACCAAAACACAAGTATGCACTATTCTCTAGCAACCTGAAACATGAGTTAGAATCTAAATCTATGAAAGATACAAATCATATCATTAAAACAAGATTAACACAAATGATTTGGGAAAACAAGACAAGTTATTCCATTACAACTTGAAGATTACTTACAAAGGGTGCTTGATGTCCAAGCCAATCCTCCAACTCCAAGTGTCTTCTCCTCTAGCTATCTCCACAATGCTGCAAGACCATAAGTTTGGTGCTCTCAAGAGTCCTCCCTTTGGCTCATGGAAGGCTTCTCTCTTATAGCACATGGGAAGGCTAACCAACAAGAGAGAAGTGTGGATCTATGGAGAGATAAGTGGATCAGGGTTTCTAATCGAAGGAGATGAGTTGAGATCGAATCAAGGAACCCAATCTTCCATTATCTTCGAAAATCCAAAATCTCACAAGCCAAGGGCAAAAAGCTATTAAAAGGGTACCGCGTTTTGCAAAGTCTGCAGAACGCGGCACTGCCGCGCTTTGAGGAAAAAGCAGAACGCGGTAGTGTCTAGTACCGCGTTTTGGGAAAATAGCAAGGCGCGGTGGTGTGTAAAAATAAAGTCCAAGGTGGGTCAGAACTTGCCAGGGTGGATTCACCTTCAAGGTTGACTCATCATCTGTCTCTTCTGGATGGTTTAAAACAGTAGGGAAAGTGTCGTCAACTTGTTTTGTGATGGGGATGCGACACCGTGAAATATAGAGGTATAACAGATGCCCCCTAAAGTGTGAGGTCAGAAGGGACTGATGGCCGAAAGACTTTACGAATATAATGTGCAGAGATAGCATCGAGGAGAGCGACACGGAGCTGAAATAGAAACAAAGTGTCAGATATACCACCGAGGCGGGCATTCCCATGCTCGGAAACAAATGACTCAAAGCATGGCTGCCGACCAATACATTGCAGATCCATGAGTACTGAGATAATGTAAACTGTGGACAGATCATGGCTACTATGAACAATCGTAGATCCATGAGACAAAAATGACACAGCCACGACCAATACAATAAGTGGATCTGTGTGACAATACAAGAGACATCTCCATCGCAGCCTGGACGCAGTCAAGATACAGTGATGTGCCCAGGGTCTTCTACCCGATCGCATAAAGATACGAATCTAACCATGTGATTACAAGATGTTGAAGTCGAACATGGAAGAAACCATTTGATTACCGGTCAATGATGTGGACCATTAACAAATGCGAGGGAGATCATCAATAATGACAATGATTCCCAAGGTATCAATAGTACATCTCAACGAAATGCGAATGAATGAGTTGATGTCGAGCATCCGAGAGATCGCTTGATCAGAGTTCAATGAGGTGAACCTACTGTCAAACACGAGGAAACCTGCCATTGAGGCATGCAGGTACCAAGGTACTAATGGTTGATTTCTAAGTCTAATTCCTGGATAGTGATTTGATGTCGACAGGAATAGACTCGTCGAAGGTGGGCCATGATGATTCCCACATCATCGACACGAAATCGGCACATATGATAGGATGATGAAGTAATGGAATACGTACTGACACAGCGGAGGCCTGACACAATGAATGACCCGATACAATGCAACCCTTTGAACATATAACGGCATGTAACAAGACTTGGCAGCAGGGATTATTGATAAGACACCGAATGAGTGGACTCGTGGCCAGGGAGACGACCCATGATGATGACTATGACTCAATGAAAGACGGATACCCAAATATAGACAAGAGATGGACACATGCCATGTTCAAAGGTAATGACTGACAAGCTGCCATAGATAAACTTGACTTGTTTCCCCATATTTCCCCGACATGATGGACGAGTACCTCTTTCTTGTTTTACGAGCTTGAAGAGGATAACAGATGCTCGGTGTAGCTCATCTTGTGGATGAGTCCAATCTCACATGTTTTACGAACCTGATAAAGGAGGGGTTCGTCCCAAAGTGGGTCCTTCGATGTTAATATTTTAACGAGCCCAAGGAAGGAAAACTCGATAGTTTTTCATATTTAGAGAGCCTGAAAAACTTAAAGGAAGCTCCATATGTACTTTTTCGTAAAATTTAGTCCCTCGATCCCGAAAAAGTGTAAAACAATTCCCGAGAGAACTCTCCCAGCCGAGATTGACTGAGGTATACCTTTCTCGTAAATAGTCTAGACGGGCCGAAAAAGGGGTAACCTATCACCGAATAGACGACCTTTCAAATACTTTTACAAGTGTGAAAGAGTCAAGATCACTTGGCAATCTTTTCAATTTTAAGGAGTCTGAAAAGAGCTTAACTATGGACTCCTATGGTCTTTTTCGTAAATTTTAAATTATTCTGGTCCGAAAAAAGAATAAAATGCAACCAGGATAATACTTTTCTCATCGTTTAACGAGCATGAGTAAAGTTGACCGTACTCGACACCGTTTACTTGTGTTTGACAAGCACGACACAGGTGTGAAAGCGCTTGGAATCTTTTTCAAGTTTTAAATCCAGAGCACGAAAAAGATAAAGTGGGCTCAATATGAAGGTCAAATTACGAATAAACACCAGTATGAATGCATCCCATTTCTACCACAGATCCTGTCAATAAATGCTCAACAACCGGGAATTAGCAATGTGAACAAGGGTTTATTTATTTGAAATAGTAATTAATTAATTAAAAAAAAATGTGAAAAAATGCTATATAAGGCATGGTAAAAATAGAAATTACTATTCATTTGTGCTTTTTACCCAAAGGAGACATTTTTACCCATTTTGGAGCAAAATTTCAAGGATCGATACCGAGAGTTCTGGGACACCATTTCGACCGCCGTCTGCGCCAGGTAAGAGTGCTTGAGCCCTTCTTTCATTTTATGCAAGAAATTTTTACTTTCACCAGGGGAAAATTAATTTTTTGGCAAGCCCTTTTGGGCAAAAATCGCTCACCGTACTACCGCGCGGGGGCCCTATTGAAAGGCGCGGTACTGTTGAACAGTGCCGCGCTGTAACCCCAAAATGAGGTGCGGCACTGTGGACTGCCGCGCGGTAGGGTGTCCTCCAGGCACGGCACGTGCAAAATTTAAGTTCAAAAAATTAAATTTTCTCCAATTTTTTGCTAGAAGTAAGTTGTTAAATAGTTACTAATTGCTTTGTTTTCCTTTTTGCAGGGATTCGCAACTTATTTGGAGCAAAATGGTGAGTTGGAAAGAGAGGGAGCACGAAGCGGATGATTTTGCAGCCGAAAATGACTTACCAACCGTGACCGCATTGCGAGAATGTGGTTTGCTAAAAATTTTCAAGACCAAAGGGATCCGCCAACAACCTAAGCTCCTTACTCACCTTGTTCAATTGTGGGACCCCGATATCCAAGCTTTCCGAGTGGGAGAGCATGTGCTTGAAATCCAACTCGAAGACATCTACTTCCTCACAGGCCTCTCAAAAAGAGGGGCCCGGCCAAATTTTACCGGGTACACCGCTTCAGAATCAAGCACGGATGATTTGATTGCTCGATATTGTCAGGCGGGTTCGAGTAAGAAAAGTGGGAAAGTGGCCATAAAAGAGGTCACAAATCTTCCTTTTAAAACCTTGCTATTCACTATTACACGTGCAGCAGGAAGCGTGAGTCCACATCAGGCATCCCGCACACAGGTGAATCTCGCAGCAGAGTGCATGGGAGGAACAGTTTTCAACTGGTGTGATGCAGTGTTGTCCAACATGAAGGAACAGGTGCACAAATGTAGAACTGGGAAAAATACCCAGTTTGGGTATGGGAGCATCCTGGTTACTTTCTTTCTGGCAAGAGTGCCATTACTGCGTCCACAGATATCTATGCATCCTCGTCCACCTACCGAGCCATGGATGGCTCGATGGAGTGACTACGCTGGACGCCTCGGGGGACCTCAGCGGCTAGCCTTTGGAGAGGACTTTTTCTCTTGGCTAGAGGAGCAGATAGTCATGATTGACGACTATCCCTATTCAGGGGTAGATTTCCGTGAGGATATTGACTTGGCTTTGCCAGAAGATGATGACTGGGACAACTCTGGTATGACCTTCATGGACATGTATTTTTCTTTTTGAATATTTAATTTTTAATGCTTTTTTAGAATGTGTAAAAGACTTCTAATGTATATTCGCATGCATGTTGCAGATCGTGGACCACAGAGGCCAGCTGGATACTCTCCACTACGTCGTGGAGGTGTAGATCGTCAAGCTGATCCTGTCGAAGAAGAAGATGAAGACGAGGCAGGAGGTGTCCGGGACATTGAGAGGAACCTGCAGGGATTGACTCATGGTATCCCTGCTATGCAGATGGATGATGTCCCCTACCACCTCCAGAGGCATACTGTAGGTGTACCTGGACGTATTAGTCGACTTCTTCGCAAGGTGGTTCGAGCTGTGATGTGTTACCACCATCAGCGGGAGGAGTCCGATGAGGGACATGATAGGTCTCCTAGATCTCCATAGATGGTCTTTAGATATTTTTGCGGCATGTACACGATATGTAGGCTTTGAGGGCCAATTTTTGTATATGGGATTTAATCCCCAATTTTGTCTTTGACACAAACTTTATGTATTTTGGAAAAAACACTTTTATATACAGGACCTATTTATGATCTAAATATTTACAATGACTTGTGCATTTTATTTTTTATAATGTGTTTATGTATGGGCAAGATGCCAATCCAAAATGTAATTAGCCAATGAATCGGCAATACAATTGAATTCTCTCGGTATGTGTTGATATGTGATAAAATCAAATGACCGTTCCAAGAGGCGTACTCTTCGAAATAAACGAAGTAATGTAGGATCGCGAACTGTGTAAACACGGTTTAGATGAGAAACCACGAGTTGGGAATCTAAAAAGACCAATAAGGAGTCAATCCCGAGTGAAGCAACCTCTGTCAAGAGACCAATGACTGCATGGTACTCTGCGATATTGTTGGTTGCAGGACCTAAACAATTGGCTCCTGAAGAAAACAACTCGCCAGTGGGGGAAAAAAGGACCCATGCTGCGGAAGCAAGATTCCGGGTATGTCGGCTTGCACCGTCGGCGAATCCAAAGTAGGTAGACACCTGCGCATAAAGGCACGAGTCAAAGTAAGAGTAGATACATGAGGTCCATGCGCACACTAAAAATAAAGCAAAAAGCAAACTAAGTACATTATGTACAAGAAGTAACCCGCGTGGGGTAACCTTACGCGTAGAAACGCTTGAGGTATAGCCCGTTGCGGGGCCGTGCCAATGGCGTACCATCACAATCGACTAGTTCATAGGCTCCTTTTTCTAAGACACGTTTTATGATGAAGGGGCCGTACCACATAGACTCAAGCTTACCTTTTCCAAGCTTATCATGCATCTGATCATATGTAAGTACGAGGTCACCCTCATTGAAGATCCGAGGTTGAACGGATTTGTCGTATTGAGCTTTGACGCATTTTTTGTGAGCTTCATTAGCCAAAGCGGCGTCGCGGCGGGTTTCATCTAGCTTGGCTAGGTATAGAAACCGTTCTTCTTCGGAAGTAGTGTGTGGAAGTAGCTCTATGGCTATCTTGAGTGATGGAATTTCACATTCAATCGGGAGAATGGCTTCCAGGCCGTACACCAATTGAAATGGTGTAAACCCAGTAGCACTTTTCACTGAGGTTCGGTATGCCCACAGTGCTGAGAACAGGGCTGAGTGCCAATTGGATTTTTGGGTACCCACAATGTGCTGAATCATTCGTTTCAGGACCTTATTAATGGCTTCAACTTGGCCATTAGCTTGTGGGTAATACGGGGTTGAGTTTTCGTGGCGAAAACCCAGTTTGGCACTTAGTTCTTCGATCATATGATTCCTGAAATGGGAACCATGATCGGTCACAATAGACTGTGGGACGCCGAATCTAGCTATGATATGATTGAATATGAACTGCGCTGCTGTTTTGCCGTCTTCAGCATATGTAGGCATCGCTTCAGCCCATTTTGTAAAATAGTCCACAGCTACTATGACATAGCTATGCCCCCCGTCTGAAGTGGGCTTACAGTGCATAAAATCGATGCCCCATTTGGAGAAGGGGCCGACGGCAATGACAGGATGGAGTGGAGCAGGGTGCGAGCGTGCTTTGCTATGAAAGAATTGACATGGCGGACACTTCTTGACTGTTTCAATGCAGTCTTTGAAAATCGAAGGCCAGAAGTATCCCGCTCGCAATATTTTCTGGGCCGTAGCCATCCCAGAGAGATGACCACCACATGCTCCAGCGTGGCAGTCATTGAGAACGCGTTCCGCCTCATCTAAGGTCAAACAGCGTCGAAGGACAGTGTCGACACCACGTCGATACAAAGTATCGTTCACGATACGGTAATATTTTGCATGATGTCTGATACGTCGTCGTTCATCGCGGGTGAGATCGGGGCGGAAGCGTTGGGTTTGGAGATATAATAGAATATCCCCATACCATGGATCAGACGTGCTAATGAGGAACAATGATTCGTCGGGAAGAGAATCAATGGGCTCGGATTTCTCATTAGCACGGGGCAGGTGACAAATTAACTCAGCGAAGACCAGGGATTTCTTAGACTTGGCTTTAACAAATTCCAAGTCAAAATCTTGAAGGATGACAATCCAACGGGAGTACTTGCCCCCAAGCACTTGTCGTGTGAGGATATAGTACGTTGGATTGAAATCGGCGATAACGGTGGTCCGACGGAGTAAGATGTAGTGACGGAATCTCTGGACAGCAAATACTGTTGCCAGAGCCAGCTTTTCAACATGTGAGTAGCGAGTTTCAGAGTCGAGAAGACTCTTGCTGAGATAGTACACCACATGTTCTATGCCGTTATGGTCTTCCTGGACTAACACCATACCAATGGTGGAAATCGAGGCTGCGAGATAAAGGATGTAGTCCTGTGTGTAATTGGGGGGTTGAATCACAGGATCTTTGGTTAAGGCTGCTTTTAAATTGTCAAAGGAGCGTTGGGCTTCATCATCCCATATGAAGGGAACATTCTTCTTGAGAAGCCACATGTATCCTTTTGTTATCTTGGACAGATTACAGATAAAACGGCGTAGAAAGTTTGCATGCCCTTGCAAACATTGAAGTTCTGGAATATTGGTAGGTGAAGGCAGGGCTATGATAGCTGCTACCTTTGCGGGATCTAGGCGTATCCCGTCTTTGGAGACTATGAAGCCCAACAGTTTTCCGGCTTCTACACAGAAGACGCACTTATGCGGGTTCAAACGTATATTGTAGCGCCGACACCTTTCGAAAATGGCACTCAAGTGATCTGGATGTTCTTCCCGAGTTCGAGAATGAGCGGGAAGGTCATCGAGATATGGCTCTACGATATGTTTGATGTCATGAAATGTGTAGGACATCGCCCGTTGGAAAGTTGCCCCGGCATTTTTGAGGCCAAAACGTAACTTCCGATATGCAAAGATCCCCCAAGGGCAGATAAAGGCCATTTTGTGCTGGTCGGCTGGGAGGATATCGATCTGATTATAGCCAGAAAAGCCATCCATAAATGAAAAAATAACACTTCCGGCACAGTTATCGATAATCTGGTCAATAAACGGAGTTGGGTAGTTGTCCTTGGGACAAGCTTTGCTCAAATCACGGTAATCAACACAGACTCTGATCGTTCCTTGTTTCTTGGCTACAGGGATGATGTTGGATACCCATTCTGTCAATGGGACAGGATAGATAAAACCAGCACGCAAAAGTTTTTCAACTTCTGCTTTAATGGCGGCTGCCTTACGAGGATGAACGGGTCGAAGCTTTTGCCGAACAGGTCGGGCGCCAGGGAAAGTTGGAATTTCGTGGACCACAATCGACGGGTCGATTCCTGGCATCTCTTCATAACTCCAAGCGAAAACATCACGGAAAGTTTTAAAGTAGGCATTATAGAACTCCGTCTCGAGAGGAGTACATGTTTTGCCAATGTGTACATTTTCCACGATACCAGGCTTTACTGAAATGTCGATGGGAGTGGTTGCCATAAGATTGGCCAAGTTGCCTTCAGAAAATACTTCATCGAGGGAAGTGGGGAACTTGGTTTGAACCATCCCAAGTGAAGCACTGGATTTGGTGTCAGGCTCAAGTGACTGAATGGTTGGGAATGAAGATCGATGATGAAAATCTCCCCATGGTGGCTCATTACCGCACATAACCTCTATGATTGATTCGTCGGTGGGAAAAATCAAGTTGAGAGGATCAAACAATGGTGGGTGTGTATGAGTTTCAGTCGAGATGTGTGCCACTGTGTGATCAGTAGAACAGTCGACCCAATCTGTGGCTGATTGGATCGCGTCATATGCTGCGAGGTTTCTGTTCAAAGGCATGGAATTGCCATAGCCTTGGATCTGAGTAGGACTCGGGATCACCCATGAATCATCGGATGGGGTTACATGCGATGAAATCATGTTGACTGGTTGGAGATGGGTTCCCAGCTCTGGAAAAACTCCAATGAGGGATGAATCCTTCAGGAGACCAACACCTATGTCTTGGAACCGGTACCGAGGTTGATCCAATAACGGAATGGTATTGGTGGAGTTCGGATGGGAGTCTGGGATACAGTAATCCAATTGATCAATAGTGACAATTTTCCCTTCATGAGGAAATTGTACAATCCGGAAGACTGTAGATGCTATGGCAGTCATGGCATAGAACCAGTTCCGACCAAGTAGGAGGTTGTAATCCAAAGGTGCATCTATGACTTCGATGTGTACGGATACTTTTTTGCCCCCCAGTTCAACACCGATTGAGGGGATGAGTCCATATGGTTGAAAACCATGTCCATAAAACGCTCTAAGAGTAGTGGGAGAAGTTGTGACCTCAGGCGAGCCGAGGGCTCTCCAGCAGTTCAAAGACATAATCGACGTGGAAGCACCCTCATCTAAAACTGTGCGGTGGATAACATTTCCACGGATTTTCGTATGCACCTGGAAGGCTAACTGGTGAGAAAGCCTAGGTTTAGCGTGCTCCAAGTTAAACATGATGGAGTTTGAAGTATCTGGGTCCAATGCCCCCAGTGCTGAAAGTAGGGTTCTACGCTGCGTGGGGCAGTGTTGGAGAACCTCGAGAGTTGACATAGCGCAAGGTGCTTGAGCCAAATCTTCAACAATGTTGTAGTTTTGGGCAGCTCGCGCATTCGGATTGAATGTCGCCTTTCGTATGGTGCCCCTTGGGTGGGCGTAGCACTGTATCCATAAGTGGTCTCTCGATATGGAGATGACCATTAGGGGGGGGAATAGGAATTGGATCTTCAACAGGAGACTTGCCTTTGGCTGTCTCCGATTGTTTGTTTGAACTTGGAGGATTGTCATACGTCTTTGAACGAGTGGTGATATTAATCTCCTCATTACTTGTCATTAGGATTTCGCGGTTTGTGGACGTCTCTCCACGGGAAGGATTGGTCGGGTTGCCCCCTTGTGGGGATTCTTGGGAAACCATTTGCTGTTGCTGTTGGGGGAAAGGGTCAGTTAGCACTGCCGGTCTAGAGGATCCTTTAACGAACTTATGGACCTCGTCCTTGTAGGGACAGTCACGCGTATAATGATCATCTTGACAAATCAAGCAGGGAAACTTAGCTTTCCGACGTGGTTTTTGGTCATTCTGGGTAGGTTGTGGTTTGGGGTTCTCCTGCTGGTTCTTCTTGGGTTTACCACGATTGTTTTTCTTCTTTCCTCCGGATGGTTGTGATGTAGATTGGACTGCATTCACTTCGGAGGAGATAGCAGGAGAGGTGGAAGTTTTTGAAGCGGCCTGGGTAAAAGCGGGGGAAGCAGAAGCTTGTTGCCCCGTCGAGTTGGTAGCAGGCTGAGCCTTAACTGAACCAACGATACCATCAATGGGTGGTTCCGTAGTAGGCTTTGTAGGATCAGTGTGAACGCGGGAGGCATGTGGAAGAAGTTCATGTAAAGTACCGGATTGAGTATATACTAAATCCATGTATTGTGCTGCCGAGATGGCTTGTTCTTCCGTAACTGGTCCGTGCATAGCAATATCTCTGGCTATGGGAGGCAAAAAGGATTTTGTAAACCAATCAGCAAGTAGCTGATCTGGAATAGGTGCCTTTATTAGCCTACGGCATATTCGCCACTCATGGATGTGATCCGAAATGTGTGTGGAAGTGGTTTTACGCAGTGAAGTTAGCAGTTCTGTTCCAGTCTCATACCGGATGGGAAGCTGGAAATGTGTCAGGAACTGCATAGCCAAAGTGTTGAAATCACGAAAAGAGTGCTGTGGCAGCTCGATGTACCATTTTGCTGCCGTTCCGGTAAGCGTACGTTGGAAGAGCCGAAGTCGGATGGAATCATCCATCAAGGAGTTGGATGAACACCAAAGATGGAAAGTCATCACGTGGTTCTTGGGGTCTTCCCTGGGCTTAGCATCGAACTTGGGAATGTCCGATGGTAGTTTGGCTGGGATAGGTGGCCAGTGAGGTTCGTGCCATATAGGATCGTTGATAAGCCTCGACAAATCAGGTAGATCAAGTGTGGCTAAAAAGGGAAGTTGCCGGTTGGTCTGCGGGTATGAGTAATAACCATGTGGTGCAGAGAATCCTGGAGGGCCCTGCATAGCATGATGTTGTGTGTTATACCCATATGAGTTTCCCGTGGGATACTGCTGGAAGTTCTGCGGATAGTAAGCCATCTGGTTAACCGGTTGATTGTAAGCAGCCGGTTGGTAAGTGTTCTGCTGAGTGGGTATGGTACCCTGAGGTTGTTGATACCCAGGAATGGTTGCTGTTCCTTGTTGGGGAAAAGTTCCTTGGAATTGTTGTGTTCCAGGGATGTTACCACTATATTGTGTAAGTGGCAGATTTCCCATAGCATGGTTGGGGGGTGGCTGCGACGGTGGTGTCCATGGAAGACTCGTTCCTGCTTGAGGGACGAGTGGAAATTGAAGTGATGGGTTCCATGGAGTTGTAGCAGCTGAAGGGTAAGGGAAGCCGGAATTTAGGTTGGGGGGAATCTGAGATTGCCCCCCAGCTTGGTTCCAGTTTCCAAAAAGTGAGTACCCCCCACTCTGTGGGATTTTATGATCCCAAGAAGGAAGCATGCCTGACGGGGGTTGTTGAGAGTGAGGCCCGGTTGCAACACCGGAATAAGGTTTCCCACTGCCAGGTGGATTGTACATACCAAACTGAGTAGACACTGCTTGTTGGGAAACTTGTTGGATCGAGCCAATAGGTTGTCCGCCAGCAGTTAGGTTGGATGGCCCTATATGAGGAGGCTGTAGACTGGGAATTGGGTTCCCAGCAAAAGGTTGTCCTCCGACTGGTTGGGTTGATGGCCCACCAGTTGGAGGTTGTTGACTAACAATGGGATTCCCAACAAGAGGCTGTCCCTCAGCTGGTTGGGTTGATGGCCCACCAGGGAGGGTTTGTATGTTGGAGTTAGGGACCATTGCAGTCGGTTTTCCACCTCCTGAAATAGTATAAATGGTGGCTGAAGGTGATCCTCCGGTTGAAACGGAAGATCCAGCAGTATGACTAGGTGTGCTTCCGCCGCTAGCCAAATATGATAGCATGGATTGGCCAACGGCGCCAAAAGTACCGATTTGCGGAGGAGGTCGTCCATATTGGACAGGTGAGGACGGAGAAAAAACTGGGTTATCCCTCATAGAATGTGCAGCAAACATAGGTGATGACAGCAAATGTGGGGAATTTAGCCCAGGGGTATCGGTGTCGTCCATAACGTGTTCAATGATAGAAGGACCAACGAGAACTGGGTCCGAGTTCATATCCTGAAAAAGATTTTGGGGATCCGGCAGGAACCTAGGTATAGTAAAGTCCGAAGGTCCTGAGCCGTCTGCAAAGGAGTGATGAAATTCTGTGCTAGACGGGACGTTGGGATCCCTATAGTCAGAAGGACAAGAAACAGGGGGGTATCTAGACGCTGTCGAAAGCATTTGCTCTGTGTTGCGTCTAAATTGTGCCGATGCTAACGGAGAGTTCGCTAGGCTAACCATACTAGACTGGATGGAAGCCATGATTTCGTGTCCCAGTGGGATGTTGGGTAGATGTAAAGTGCGAGGTACGTTGCTAGAAGAACTTGTCTCCTGAGGATGAACACTGGGTGACGTAGTAATAACAGGCAGAAGTTCCGTCTGGGAAGTAATGAAGCCATAATCAGGTTCAAAAGGTGTGTCAGGTAGACGAGTATCTTCAACGATCTCAACGTATCGGCCTGGGACTGAAATTAAGCCAGGTA
The DNA here is from genome assembly GCA_027924585.1 of Larix kaempferi. NCBI lineage: Eukaryota > Viridiplantae > Streptophyta > Pinopsida > Pinales > Pinaceae > Larix > Larix kaempferi. The sequence continues at coordinate 10,584,992 of BSBM01000264.1, forward strand.
TGTCCTGGTCGGACCCTTCTGTGGTGCCAATAGATCCGTCTATATCATCGTGGTAAGTGTCTGATGGACGAGAAGTGTTGGCATCCGGTAGAAGGATGACCTCTGGTCTAGTACTCTGGGTCGTGCTAGGTTCAGCTGCTGTAACTGTGCCCACTGTTACAGATAAATCTGGAATGACAGTGGGTGAGGTGACAGTGGAAGTCTCAGACATGCTAGTGGTTACAGAAGCTGCAATAGATTCTGAGACTGTGCTGTGTGTGGCAGTTACAGGCGTAACTGAAGATGTTGTACGTACCGGCGGTGGGATGTTGCCTCGACCAGCACCGCGGCCAGGAGGAGCAGGAATGCGTGATGGAGGCGGACCAGAAGTCCGTGGCGGTGGTGGTGGTGGAGGGCTTAGGCCCTGTTGTCTTCGTGATCTTCGTGGTTGATCTGACATGATGACAGGAAAATGAAAATCGGGGGCAGTACCGTAAACAAAGAACTCAAAAACTCTAATGCAGCCGAGTGTGCAAAAGAGGAGCTAGAAAAAGCAAGGCTCACAGGCCAAAAAAGCAAGCTCTAAAATCTATACTGAGACCGGTGTCTCAATAAGCGAGCTAATCAACAAAAATGGCCAGAATGCCAACAAGCAGTCCCTACAAAGAAAAAATGACCCTCTACAAAGATGAGACGCCAAGCAAACTCCTAACTAAGAGCTAGAGACCTCAACAGGATGTATCCTTCGCAAGGTGATGAAATCCAAGTCGAACAATACAACATGAGAGACCGATGTAAGAAGGATATCCCTCTACCGAAAGGGATCCTGGGTAAAAGAGCCCTAGTAGAATAGATACTAAGCTACCTCGTTCATGACACGTCGGAAAAGGTTTTGGGCACTTCAGCCTTCCAAAGAAGACAGCGATCGATGTTGCCTTAGGGCTAAGTGGAGTGCGGTATTCCACAGAGTCCGTCCGGTTCTCAATCTCGCGGCCGTTTAACCCCTGAAAGTTGGAAACAGTCAGGAGGCCCCTCCACAAACTAGCTAGGACTGTGTCAATAAGTACTAGAGGATTTTAGTTCCCTAAAGACAACGACTATGTCTCAGATGAAAGTGACAAGGGGGAATTATTTTGATGCCTATCCCCGGTGTCCTACCTAACTACCAAATTCTTTTGATTTCCTCAAGTGAGGTTAAAGTTGGTTTAATTAGGGTGATTAATTTTAGTGGCTGCCTTACTCAATCGGGTAGTGGACGTGAAACTTGATGGTGTTATGACGACTCAAACCATGCAAATGAGAATGAATCACAAACAAGCCTTTGTCTTCGATGAAATCTAGCTAAGGTAAAGATAGAGGTTCTTCGATCAAATATGCATAACAATTTTCACAAGCAATCAAAGTAAAAGATTTTTCTTTTCCTTTCGATTTATAAACAAAGCCAAACTGAAGTAAATACTCTTTTCAATGCACTGATTTTACAATCTACAATGCTTCTATAATGAGAATTTCTATGGCAAAATTAATGGTTCATTTCTCTATGCAAAATACCACTAGGCTTTTTCAATTTTAAACAACAAAATTTGCTCTCAACCAATGATCTTTTTAATTTACTGAAAATGATAATGACAATATGACTGTAAAACTACAGTGTTCAGTAACAGAAGACAGTGGTGTTGAGTTGGTTGTGGGGAAAAAGTCAAGTCAATGCAATCAAATTGAAAAATGACCAATATGTCAAAAGTGCCACTTAATTCAATCAATCAAGCTCACAAACTAGGTGATAAGCAGACCATACAAACTGGAAATTAACCAGAATGCTAACAGGCAACAGTAAAGACTACTTAAGGCAGAGAGGAACTCAGGAAACCAAGCAAAGAGAAAAAATTTAAACACTTGCAGACACTACCGCGGGCTATAGTCTGGCTGAAACGCGGCACTGTGTAAGTACCGCTCTGGTACTAAGGCCTAGGACACGGTACTACCACGCTGGAAGTGGTTATGAGGGCGCGGTACTGTGGCAAGAGAGGAAAAAAGCGCAACTGGAAAAGAAAAAAATAAAGTTTTCAGGGTTGTTGCTAACCCAGGGGACTCAGTAATTAAACAGGGAGATAAATCCTGCGAGGAGGGATGAATAAGGGTCAAAAAAGACCAAGATTCAAGCTGGTTTGAGATGCAATAAAAACTCACAATTCAAAGATAAATGACTGTGAATTGAACCAATCAAGCAGTAATCAAAACCAGCGGAGTCGCCATTCTTGTTATGTGGAATTCTGCCCTACGGATAAGTCAAAATTCCCTTAGACTAAAGCAGACTTAAACTAACTCTAGGCTAAGAACAAAACAAAACAAATGCAACCTTGAATCCCTAGATCTAACAAACATCTCAGTATTAAAATGCTGAAGAGAATAGAAGGAGTTTAACTGACCTTATATCCAAACGCTTGTTTTTTATATTTGCTCCAAGCTCCAAGTCCTCATAAGTGAACCTGTTAAAATGGAACCAAAACACAAGTATGCACTATTCTCTAGCAACCTGAAACATGAGTTAGAATCTAAATCTATGAAAGATACAAATCATATCATTAAAACAAGATTAACACAAATGATTTGGGAAAACAAGACAAGTTATTCCATTACAACTTGAAGATTACTTACAAAGGGTGCTTGATGTCCAAGCCAATCCTCCAACTCCAAGTGTCTTCTCCTCTAGCTATCTCCACAATGCTGCAAGACCATAAGTTTGGTGCTCTCAAGAGTCCTCCCTTTGGCTCATGGAAGGCTTCTCTCTTATAGCACATGGGAAGGCTAACCAACAAGAGAGAAGTGTGGATCTATGGAGGGATAAGTGGATCAGGGTTTCTAATCGAAGGAGATGAGTTGAGATCGAATCAAGGAACCCAATCTTCCATTATCTTCGAAAATCCAAAATCCCACAAGCCAAGGGCAAAAAGCTATTAAAAGGGTACCGCGTTTTGCAAAGTCTGCAGAACGCGGCACTGCCGCGCTTTGAGGAAAAAGCAGAACGCGGTAGTGTCTAGTACCCGCGTTTTGGGAAAATAGCAAGGCGCGGTAGTGTGTAAAAATAAAGTCCAAGGTGGGTCAGAACTTGCCAGGGTGGATTCACCTTCAAGGTTGACTCATCATCTGTCTCTTCTGGATGGTTTAAAACAGTAGGGAAAGTGTCGTCAACTTGTTTTGTGATGGGGATGCGACACCGTGAAATATAGAGGTATAACAGTGGGAGAAGTCATGACTTCGAGTGAGCCTAAGGCTCTCCAACAATTCAAAGACATGATCGACGTAGAAGCACCTTCATCTAACACAGTGCGATGGATGATATTTCCATGGATTTTTGTATGAACCTGGAAGGCTAACTGGTGAGAAAGCCTAGGTTTTGCGTGTTCCAAGTTAAACATAATAGAGTTTGAAGTATCTGGGTCCATTGCCCCCAGTGCTAAAAGTAAGGTTCTATGCTGCATGGGGCAGTGTTGGAGAACCTCGAGAGTCGACATGTCGCAAGGTGCTTGAGCTAAATCCTCAACAATATTGTAATTTTGGGCAGCTCGCGCATTGGGATTAAATGTCGCCTTTTGTATGGTGCCCTTGGGTGGGCGTAGCACTGTGTCCGTAAGCGGTCTCTCGATATGGAGATGGCCAGTAGGGGGGGGAATAGGAGTCGGATCTTCAACAGGAGATTTGCCTTTGGCTATCTCTGATTGTTTGTTTGAACTTGGAGGGTTCTCATATGTCTTTGAACGAGTGGTGATATGAATCTCCTCATTACTAGTCATCAGGATTTCACAATTTGTGGACGTCTCTCCATGGGAAGGATTGGTCGGGTTGCCCCCTTGTGGGGTTTCTTGGGAAACCATCTGCTGTTGCTGTTGAGGGAAAGGGTCAGTTAACACATCCGGGCGAGAGGATCCTTTAACAAATTTATTGACTTCGTCCTTGTAGGGACAGTCACGTGTGTAGTGATCGTCTTGACAAATTAGGCAGGGAAACTTAGCTTTCCGACATGGTTTCTGGTCATTGTGGGTGGGTTGTGGCTTGGGATTATCCTACTGGTTCTTCTTGGATTTACCACGATTGTTTTTCTCCTTTCCTCCAGATGGTTGTGATGTAGATTGAACTGTGTTCACTTTGGAGGAAATAGCAGGAGAAGTAGTAACTTTTGAAGCAGCCTGAGGTAGACTGGGGGAAGCAGAAGCTTGTTGTCCCGTCAAGTTGGTAGTAGGCTGGGCCTTGACTGAACCGACAATGCCGTCAATGGGGGGTTCAGTTGTAGGTTTCGTTGGATCAGTGGTAACGCATGCGGCATGGGGAAGAAGTTCGTGTAATGTGCCAGATTGGGTGTATACCAAATCCATGTACTGAGCAGCCAAGATGGCTTGTTCTTCTGTAACCGGCCTGTGCATAGTGATATCTCTTGCTATGGGAGGCAAGAAGGATTTTGTGAACCAATCAGCGAGTAGCTGATCTGGAATGGGTGCCTTGATTAGCCTACGGCGTCTTCGCCACTCATGGATGTGATCCGAAATGTGCATAGAAGTGGTTTGACGTAGTGAGGTTAACAGTTCTGTTCCAGTCTCATACCGGATGGGGAACTGGAAATGGGTCAGGAACTGCATAGCCAAGGTGTTGAAATCACGAAAAGAGTGTGGTGGTAGCTCGATGTACCATTTTGCTGCCGTGCCAATAAGCGTACATTGGAAGAGCCGAAGTCGAATGGAATCATCCATCAAGGAGTTCGATGAACACCAAAGATGGAAGGTCATCACATGGTTCTTGGGTCTTCCCAGTGCTTAGCATCGAACTTAGGAATGTCCGATGGTAGTTTGGCTGGAATGGGTGGCCAGTGAGGTTCATGCCATATAGGATCGTTAATGAGCCTCGACAAATCAAGTAAATCTAATGTGGCCAAGAAGGGAAGTTGACGATTAGTCTGCGGGTATGAGTAATCACCGTGCAGTGCAGAGAAGCCTGGGGGGCTCTGCATAGCATACTGTTGCGTGTTATACCCATATGTGTTTCCCGGGGGGTACTGCTGGAAATTTTGTGGGTAGTAAGCCATCTAGTTAACCGGTTGAGTGTAGGTAACCGGTTGGTGGATGTTCTGCTGAGTGGGTATGGTACCCTGGGGTTGCTAAAACCCAGGAATTGTTGCTGCTCCTGGTTGGGGAAAAGTTCCTTGGATTTGTTGTGTTCCAGGGATGGTACCACTGTATTGAGTAAGTGGAGGGTTTCCCATAGCAAGGTTGGGGGGTGGCTGCGACTGTGGTGTCCATGGAAGGCTCGTTCCTCCTTGAGGAGCGTGTGAAAATTGAAGGGATGGGTTCCATGGAGTTGTAGTAGCTGAAGGGTAAGGGAATCCATAATTCAAGTTGGGGGGAATCTGAGATTGAACCCAGCTTGGTTCCAGTTTCCAAATAGTGAGTACCCCCCACTCTGTGGGATTTGAGATTCCCAAGAAGGAAGCATACCTGACGGGGGATGTTGAGGATGAGGCCCGGTTGGAATGCCGGTATAAGGTTTCCCACTGCCAGGTGTGTTGTACATACCATACTGAGCAGATGCTGCTGGTTGGGAGGGTTGTTGGATGGAGCCAATGGGTTGTCCTCCAGCAGATGGGTTGGATGGCCCTATAGGAGGATTTTGTTGACTAGGAACAGGGTTCCCAACAAAGGGTTGTCCTCCAACTAGTTGGGTTGATGGCCCGATAGGAGGAGGTTGTTGACTAGGAACAGGGTTCCCAACAAAGGGTTGTCCTCCAACTGGTTGGGTTGATGGCCCACTGGGGGGAGTTTGGTTGTTGGAGTTGGGGACCATTGCAGTCGGTTGTGCACCTCCTGAGATAGTGTAAATAGTGGCCAAAGGTGATCCTTCGGTCAAAACGGAAGATCCAGCAGTACAACTTGGTATTCTTCTGCCGCTAGCCAAATATGATAGTGTGGATTGGCCAACGGCGCCAAAAGTGCCGATTTGTGGAGGGGGTCTTCCATATCTGACAGGCGAGGATGGAGAAAAAACTGGGTTATCCCTCATAGAATGTGCGCCAAAAATGGGTGATGGCAGCAAATGTGGGGAATTTAGTCCAGGCGTATCGGCGTTGTCCATAGCGTGTTCAATGATAGGAGGACCATCGAAAAATGGGTCCGAGTTCATGTCCTGGAAAGGGTTTTTCGGGATCCGGCGGGGACCTAGGTATAGTAATGTTTGAAGGTCCGGAACCGTCTGCATAGGAGTGATGGAACTCTGTGCTAGACGGGATGTTGGGATCTCGAGAGTCAGAAGGATGAGTATCAGGGGGATATCTAGAAGTTGTCGAGAGCATTTGCTCTGTGTTGTGTTTAAACCATGCCAATATTAATAGGGAATTTTCTAGACTAACCATACTAGACTGGATGGAGGCCATGATCTCATGTCCCAGAGGAAGGTTGGGGAGAGATATAGTACGAGGTACGTTGCTAGAAGAACTGGTTTCCTGCGGATGAACGCTGGGTGACGTAGTGATAACAGGCGGAAGCTCCACCTGGGAAGTGATGAAGCCATAATCAGGTTCAAAAGGTGTGTCAGGAAGTCGAGTATCTTCAATAATTTTGACGTACCCGCCCGGGACTGAAATCAAGCCAGATATATCCTGGTTGGACCCTTCGGTGGTGCCAACAGATCCGTCTGTGTCATCGTGAAAAGTGTCTGATGGACGGGAGGTGTTGACATCAGGTAGGAGGATGACCTATGGTCTAGTATTTTGGGTTGTACTAGATTCAGCCGCTGTAATAGTGTCCACTGTGGCAGATATATCTGGAATAACAGTGGGTGAAGTGACAGTGGAAATCTCAGATATGCTAGTGGTTGCAGAAGCTACAAGAGATTCTGAGACTGTGCTGTGAGTAACAGTTACAGGAGGAACTGAAGATGTAGTATGTATCGACGGTGGAATGTTCCCTCGACCAGCACCGCGGCTAGGAGGAGCGGGAATGCGTGATGCAGGTGGACCGGAGGTCCATGGCAGTGATGGTGGTGGAGGGCTTTTTCCCTGTACTCGTCGTGATCGTCATGGTGGTTCTGACATGATGACAGGAAAATGAAAACCAGGGGCAGTTTCGTAACAAAGAACTCAAAAACTCTAATGCAGCCGAGTGTGCAGAAGAGGAGCTAGAAAAACCAAGGCTCGCAAGCCAAAAAAGCAATCTCTAAAATCTATACTGAGATCGGTGTCCTAGTAAGCGAGTTGATAAAAAGAATGGCCAGAATGCCAACAAGCAATCACTAAAAAAGAAAAATGACCCTCTACAAAGATGAGATAACAAGCAAACTCCTAACTAAGAGCTGGAGACCTCAACAAGCTGTATCCTTCGCAAGGTGATGAAATCCAAGTCGAACAATACAACATGAGAGACCGATATGAGAAGGATATCCCTCTACTGAAAGGGATCCTGGGTAAAAGAGCCCTAGTAGAATAGTCACTGAGCTACCTCGTTCATGACATGTTGGAAAAGGTTTTGGGCACTTCTTCCTTCCGAGGCAGACAATGATCGATGTTGCCTTAGGGCTAAGTGGAGTGTGGCATTCCACAGAGTCTGTCTGGTTCTCAATCTCGCTGTCATTTAACCCCTAAAAGTTAAAAACAGTTAGGAGGCCCCTCCACAAACTGGCTGTGACCATGTCAATATATACTAGAGGATTTTAGTTCCCTAGAGGACAACAACTATATTTCAGATGAAAATGACAAGGGGGAATTATTTTGATGCCTATCCCCGGTGTGCTACCTAACTACCAAATTCTTTTGATTTCCTCAAGTGAGGTTAATGTTGGTTTAATTAGGGAGATTAATTTTAGTGGTTGTCTTACTCAATCAGGTAAATGGACGTGAAACTTGGTGGTGTTATGACGACCCAAACCATGCAAATGAGAATGAATCAAAATAAACCTTGTCTTCGATGAAACCTAGCTATGGAAGAGAGAGAGTTCTTCGATCATAAATGCATGAAATTTTTCACAAGCAATAAAAAACCAAAACAAGGAATTTTTTGTTTTCTTTTTGTAAATAGAGCCAAACTGAATAAATACTCTTTTTAATTCACTAATCCTACAACTAAGATGCTTCAAATATGAGAATTTCTGTGGCAAATTTCAATGTTTCACTTCCTAATGCACAATGATGCTACTAGACCATTTTAATAAAAAATAACACAAATGCTTTCCAATGATAACTTTCAACATGAATTTTAATGAAAATAAAGGAAACACTGTGACTATGAAAGCTGCACAATTCAGTGACAGAGAGCAATAGTAATGGTCTCGTTGTGATGGGAAGATCAAACCAATGCACTTCAAAATGAAGGGGTGACCCTATGTGCCAATAATGCCACTAATTCACACAATAATCAAGCTCACAACAAGGAAATAAACACACCATGCAGACTATATAATGACCGGAATGATAACAGGGAACAGCAAACACTACCTAAGGCAGAGAAAGATAAAAAAATGACTCAGGAAACCAAGCAAGGAGAAGAAAATTTACAGTATGCAGACACTACCGCGTGTCAGAATGAGGCTGTAGCGCGGTACTACTAAACTACCGCTCTGGTACTAACTAAGGAGACGCAGTACTACCGCGCTGTAGTCAATGCAAAGGGCGCGGTACTGTGGCAAAGTGTGAAAAAGTGCAACTTTTGAAAATGAAGATACAATTTTCAGGGTTGTTGCAAACCCAGGGGACTCAGTGATCACACAGGGAGAAAAAATACAGAGAGGAGGGGTGAATAAAGGTCAAAAAGACCAAGATTCAATACTGGTTTGAAGAGCAATAAAAAATCACAATCAAAAGATGGATGACAGTGAAATGAATCAATCAAATGTAAATCAAACCAGTGGAGTCGCCATTCTTGTTGGTAGAATTTTTCCCTACGGATAAGTCAAAATTCTCTTAACTTAAAGCAGATTTCTAACTGACTCTAAGGTAAGAACAAAACAAAACAAATGCTACCTTGAAATTCCTGAACTAACTTTTACAACAAGATTACATGCATTTAGAAGAGATGAAAGACTTAACTCACCTTTCAATCTGACGTTTGTCCCGCTTCTAACTCTTGATCCAAAAGCTCCAATGTAGAACATGTTGAAATCAAACAAAAGACAAGCATACAAGCTTCCAAATACCTTGAAGTAAAGATTAGATTCAAATCTAGACTAGATACATTCCATGTCAAGAACTTATGCAATACACATGAAATGGGAAAAACAAGACAAGTTATCTTATTACAAACTTGAAGAATGCTTACAAAAGGTTGCTTGATGTCCAAGCCAATCTTCTAGCTCCAAGTGATTCCTCCTCTAGCTATCTCCACAAGGCTGCAAGATCATAAGTTTGATCCTTCTAAGAGTCCTCCCCCTTTGCTCATGGAATGCCTCTCTTTTATAGTGTGTGGTAGAGTTAACCAACAAGAGAGAAGGGTGGATCTAGGGAGAGGTAAGTGGATCAGGGGTACTAATCTCAGAAAGTGAGTTAGGATCGAATCAGGGACCCTAATCCTCAAAGAATCTCTCGAAAATCCAAATCCCACAAGCCATGGCAAAAAGGCTAAAAAAGTGTACCGCGCCCCCAGCAAAGAGCATAACGCGATAGTACCGCGTGGTAGTAACTGAGCATAGCGCGGTAGTATGGACTACCGCACACCTACAACTGAGCAAGACGCGGTAGTTAGGGTAAATAAAGTCTCAGCTGGGTTAATTCTTGACTGGGTAGATTTGCCTTCAAGGATCTCTCATCATTGGTCTCTTCTGGGTGGTTTAAACAGTAGGGGAAGTGTCGTCAACTCTTTTTGTGGTGGAGATGCGACACTGTGTAATATGGAGGTATAACAGACACAGAGTCTCCTTCATTCATTCTTAGAAGGTACAGTTTCTTTTGAAGAAATAACTTATTTACCAGGGACTTTGACTGATACAAATTTCCCAGCTTATCCCACAGTTTCTTTGCACTGTCTTCTCCAGATACGTTCACCAACACCGAATCTGAGAGGCAAATTCGAATCATGCTCCTTGCTTTTCTTTGGATCTTATCCCATTCTTCTTTTGCCATACTAGTGAGCATGGTACCTGGATCTATTGCGATCCATTGTTCTCTATCTACCAGAAGATCTTCCATCTTGAGCTTCCACAGCTCAAAGCTCTAACCGTTAAATTTCTCAATCTCGATTCTAGAAGTGCTCGCCATTCTTTCAACAAAAGAATCACAGCTACAAAGCTCTCGCTGAAACCAGGTTTATCACAGATCTAAGATCGAGCCAAACCCTTGGAGACAGAGGCATCCCTCTGAACCCAATAATGCTCTGATAGCAAATGATAGTTTTAAACCTTAACAGTGCAGTAAAAAATCATATAGATTCTTAACCATTAATAGAAAATACACAATGGCACATGCATAACACAGAGATTTTCACCTGGAAACCCTTAACTGGGAACAAAACCAGCAAAACTTAGAGCTGCACAACTCTTTTCATTATATGTTTTCTCAACCACTTACAATACAATATATGGTATTCGCAGCATCTAAAACCCTAATTCGTTTACCCGAAATTAGGTTACAACCCTAATCCCTTTACCGAGATTAGATAGAATACAATGGGCTGAAACATCAAAAAACAAGCAAGGGGGGGGGGGCTGGTGGGCTAGCCCCCCCTCCTTCCACGCCCGGTGTAGGCGAATCACTACTGGGGAGGGGATCGTGGTGTACACGCACCCACCATGTGAAGAGATATAACACACCCAACATACACTGGGCCAGGGAAGACAGGGAAGCCAACCAGAGTGCAAAGGCAGTTTTCTTTGGACCTGGAGAGGTTTATGAAGAAGACAAAAATGGAGTCAAGAGGGTCACTATGCCAGCACCTTGGGATGAAGTAGCTACTGTCATTCAGAAATATGTAATGTGTATAGGGAGGCTGAGCTATGTCCTCCTCTTCCACTTCGAATTCTAGATATTCTGAGGCACATGAGCCACATCAGGCCAAACAACAACATAATCATTCCTTATTATCTTCTCATGTCTTTGGGATAAATGAGAAAAAAAGTTGTTGAAGGAAAAGAGGATGCGTTGGCCCATCATGGGCTAATCAAGTTGATAATTCGTGAAGAGTTAACAGTACATGCCCCAGAACTTTCGTGGGAGGAGTTTGTTGTAATCTCAACCGAGGATGTACAGAGAATGAAGGGTACACCTACTGTCGGCATACCCCTAGCTTCTGGGCCAAAAGACAAGACCGCTTCTACATCAGGAGCTAAAATAAAAATCAACCTGGATAGTGTGAACAATACCCTAATAAAAATTAAGCATTCAAAAGATAGCTCCCACCAAAAGGAATCAGGGGTTTCCACCAGCGAGCAAGGGCCAAAGCGGCGAAGCAAAAGGTTCACATAGCCACCCAAAATCAAGCATGAAAAGGAGGTATAAAGGGAGCCCAACCCAATAATTCAGGATGTATCTGATGGTGATGACGACTCGGTAGACCAGGATGACCCAACCACACCCGAGGAACAAGATGATGACCAATGGAACCCCGCTGTTCAAGATGTGAACCCTGCTAACCAAGATGTAAACCCTGAAGCCACTGACCGGCTAGCTGAGGTACTGATAGAATTAGCGAAGGTCAAGGAAGAGTTGGCAGTAGTAAAGGTTGAGGTAAGAATTCAGAGAAGCCATCCAACTTCACCAGCACCTCCACCGTTCGTATAGGAGAAGATGGAGATATTGAATATGCAGCATGCAGGGGAGATGAAGCTGGCAGAACAACCAAATGCAGCACTAAGGGAGAAATTGGGCCAAGCTCAGACAGAATTGGCTCAGAAGGACCAGAAATTACAGCAACTAGAGGACACATTAACTGCCACTACAAAAATCTATGATGAAATATTGCAATTCAAACCCCCATCCAAAATCTATATGCTCTACTTAAAGGAAAAGTGGGGAAGGTTCCAGCTGCAAAGGTTAAAACAAGGCCTGTCTCTGGAATTGAACACTATAAGGGAATTTGTGGACACTTCTCTGGACTGCACAGATTTGGAAAGGGATCAGCTGTGCGAATTCTTCTTGCACAACTTCGTGGTGCCAAGCACACCTAACTGGTCACTTAATCCATACGTAGGCGACTTCCAGCTAAGAGCATTATGCTCTTGAATGAACAATGAGGTAGAAAGGGCACAATATGATCATTTATATCTTGCAGAAAAGTGGCAAAATCCTTTATGGATCAGGGCTGAAGCATATCACCCTGAGAGGTTAATGCAAGCCCACCAAACTATCACCACTAATGAAGAGTTAATTCCTATATTACTTGAAAAATAGCATGAGGTAGTCACGCATTTTGATCCCTTCAATGCACATACAAATAGGTTCAGGAGTCCATTAGTGATACGTGGTCAACGATTGGAGATGATTTGAGGAAGAAGGAACCTCATTCCCCTCTCAGACTAGAAGCTACCCTCGTCAAAGCTAAGCTATACAGAGAATCCTTGATCAAGAATCAACTCAAATGGATTGGCATGAAGCTAAATCCTCCATTTTTCCTTCCTCTAATTATCAAAGAGCGGATTAATGAGGAAGAAGAGAAAAGAACATGGGCCAGGGATTACCAGAGCATGGGTTACTACAGGAAAGCAAGGACTCCCAGGATGGTCGCATGGGACATCAGAGAAGCTATTGAAGAACCAAGTGTGTCACCCAAGGATGGGTGAATCCTTCAAGCATGGGGGAGATGATGAACCCAAATTATAGGTATCCCATAGCCTTTTTTCCACAGTAAAGCACAAGATATGATGAAGGAAATACACCTGTTTTGTGGGAAAATGCATTTACTATGATTATTTAATAAGGATGTTTAGAGATTATTCTTTTTATGTTAAAAGCATTTTTCTATGTGCTAACCTTGGAATGAGCAATCATAAACAGAGCATGAAGGTCTTGAGGGATCAACGAGAGTCAAATCTCGAGACTACAGATAATAAAGGGGCTCAGCGCTCATATCTCCCTAAATGCTAGAGATTCCCTGATTAAGAGGATCGGCATTTATGATCATAGACTAGGTTAGAAGTAGAAACATATATATATGGACCTCTCCGGTAACGAGGGGATCCTGTTGCTATTTTGTAGAATCAATCGTTTATGCATTTTTGTACTTTGAAGACAATTTGTGTTACAGACTTTCCTGAACCATGAAGTTACTATTTTAATAAGAAGACTGGTGTTACTTTCAATCCTGTGTTTATAAGTTTTCCATACTCCTGAGTACAGGTTGGGGAGGGCCCCTCCAACACGTAATTCAGGAGCTTTACTCTATTTTCAGGTATTTTCCATTTATGTTGTGAATCTATTTACTTCTTATCGTATATGAAAATACTTTGATAGCATTTGAATAATATGGTTTTATTTCAGTTAAGAGATTATTTTGGTTCAACATATTTTCTGTAGTCGACTAAAGCTCATCTTGTAGTTTGGTAGAACGCATTTCATAGTCCCGTAGCTACATTTTGTACAAGCATATTTCGACATCTGTTTTCATGCATTCTTATATTAGTTTTAAAACAATGATTCAGATCTAGGAGCTCATGAATATTTTATTTATCAGAGTTAGATCATAGAGGTTAATTACTTTCAGTTCTTTGGTTTGATTAATGATCATCACTTGTAGTGGTTAATCCGAATAGATAAGGTTGGTTAATTCTCAGCTTTGGAAATTTATGTGCTAGATTTGGTTTTTAGCATTTAAGTTGTTAGATTAGACTTTCAATATTCAGGACTCGATTTTCAATATTCACTTCTTAGATTAAAATCTCAACTTTCATCATTTTAATTCTAGACTAAATTTTATCAAGATTTCAGCATTTCAATTCTTAGTATAGATTTACAGTTTTCAGCATTTAACTTCTTAGTATAGGAATTTGTCATTCATAGATTTACAATTTTTTTAGCGCACTTTCTTCTTCGATTAGAGAAACCTTTAATTCATATACCAACACCCCAAACACAATGAAGACTATCTTCTAGAGCACATACACTAGTAGCACCTCTAAAGTTTGTACGTCCCCTGGTTGATAATTAAAGTAGGCTCCTGGTCTAGCTGCCCTAATTAGGCATCCATTCCTTGAGACCACCACCTCAATCCGCAATTTGCGGGTTGCGAGTTTCGGGAACACACAACACGATTTATTGGCGTAACGAATTTCCGCAAACCGAAATCTGGAATTTTGGGTTTCAGGTTTACGGAATCGAAAATTCTAAAATATTTACATGGTCTTCCTACAACCCGCAATTTCGGGTTGCGGGTTTCGGGTTGATCAATTTCCAGAATGATAAACAAACAATTCCCACAATCCGCAATTGCGGGATTTTGGGTTTCTGGATTTGCAGTAAGAAAATGATCTTTGGCAAAGAAAGTAAGGTTTTCTGCAAATCAAGAAAACAACCAGAAACTTAGATATTTTCATAAGAGGAAATAATGATAAGTAAACAAACCAAACAAAGGGTATGATGCCATAGCAAACCATAATTTAAAACTCAGCTAATTCCCTTTATATTTACAAAATGGGGCTCCCATGATCAGAATGAAGCATCAGATCTGTTGTACCTACAACACAATGCTTAGTCAAGAATCATGTCATTGATAGCCAATATATTAATATCAAGTTTTGTAGAATGTGGGAAACACTTCTGATATGTCAGTATAAATTTTGAATGAATTGTGTGAGCGAGGTGGAATGAGAAAAGGTACTTTATTAAAGTAAATAATTATCTCATGTTTACAGAGAACGTACTGAGCAGAATGAATTCAGTAGTGATAAAAAAATGACAACAAAGTAAAACCCAGTCCTTATAGGAATGATACAGTTAGATGTTTATATCATGAATACTTCACAACATACATTACCCATAAATGATACTTAAATCAAATATCAGTTAAAGATAATCACATAAGGATCTGTGCTAACTTTTCCAATCATAGAATAAGTTTGAAAAGAGATGAGATTACAAAACAAGAGAATACTAACTATACACATCATAGTTTAGAATCCACATAAATGAAAGATAAATCTTGAAGGGTATTTATCATTCCTTGATCAGACTGAAATCATCATAATTTACACTTCTTACAAAAAGAGTCAACCATTTGGCTAGATTTATCTTATCTATATATATCCCTTACGGCCTTTACAAAATTTATTACAAAATATTTTATAGCCTAACGGATTTCAGTTTTTTGATTTGTTATCAACAAAATTAGTTACAAAAATGTCTATTTGGTAAACTGATACTGCCTCCCTAGTAGTGGGGACTAGGGTCCTCCTTGTTGAGGTGGAGAAGGATTATGTTGCATTGATGACGTTCCAACTGTTGATTGTGTTGTTGAAGTCCTTTTCAGTTGTTGCACTTGAAGGAATCTTGTGATATTGTTCCACTCCTTTCCCATTGGATATTGAAAAATCCTTATTTCCCTAAGTTCCATGTCTAACTCAAAATAATGTTCAAAAGTAGGCTTAGGTAGAGATTTGAAAATGGCCTGAAGTCGATTAAGGATCTCAAAACTTGGGTGCAACTTATCTATAATCGCTCGACCATTTAGTTCTTCATGAGTTCCTGCTATATGGAATTCAGAATTCCTTTCATCTAATATCATGTCATTATAATGATCCTTGTGATATAAGTCTCCATGTCCATCCCAAAAAGACGGAAGACCGAGTGGGAAGACATTTCTGAATAACTCTTTGAATGAATTGACATGTTGCTTTAGTTGAGTATCCATATCAGCAACATTCTGAGCCATTAATCCTTTTGTAATCAATTTATTTTCTTCCATGATTACCTTCATTTTGTGTCAGACAACATATGTTTGAAGCTCATTGAAGGTTTTCTCATTTAAGAAATCGATTACAACCTTTTCTATATCTGTATTTTTGTTTACGTTGTTCAGAGTTGAACGAGAATCTTGAGGAGTTGCATCAACGATTTCCCACTCCTCTTGGGATACAATGTAATGGCTCCACTATGATGTTATCAATGCTGCTATTTGTTCCCAAATTACAAACTTGGCACTTTTGAATAAAGGCTTACTCGTCAGTTTTCTTGATAAATCTTGAATGCATTTTTGGATATCTTCCTTGGACTGTTGCAGCTCGGAGATGACCAAGTTCCTTTTAGCTAACTCTTCATCGATATTACTTAGCTCATCACATTTGATTTTTAATTGATTATGTTCATAATTTAGTTTGGCATCTTTAAGACTCATCATTGCGACTGCCTATGTGAGATGGTTAGTAGAGTTTGTTGAAGAGGTGTCTTGTAAATTTGCGGCCTTTTGAAGAAGGGTGTCTTGATTTTGCTTCTTGAGCTCATTTAATTCATTCTCCAGAGTAACGATTTTTTCCTTGAGCATATAGCCATCATCTAGAGATTTGTCTATATTGGACTGCATTGCCACAATTTCAACTGTTTGAGAATGTTCAATTGTGGGAATGAAGAGTTTTTTCTTTAGGCTGGAAATCTCCTTATCATTTTCCTTTAACATGGATTGAACCGGAGTCGCATCACTAGGATATTGAACCAATTTGATAATATGCTACTCTAGCTCAGCTATCTTCAATTGGTTTTATTTATTCGACGACTTCTCATTCTTTAGTTGTTTCTCCATCCTTTGGACTGCATCCCGTAGCTTGTTAATAGTCATAGTGTACTTCATTACATCTCTTATATACTCCTCCACATGTTTATTGGTGAAGCTCCATGATATCTTTTGAATGAAATGCATCTAAATTGATCGTGATTTGAGTGGTTTTTAATTTTAAAGGTATTTTATTTCCTCTGGGCACAAGTGGTTCCAAAATTGACATCTTCAGGGTTCCTTGCCTCAAATCTAATGCATACAACATCCTGTACTAGTGTCTTGTCTCGAGATATTTCTTTGGGAACATGGTATTTTGGAGATCAATATTTTTGTCTTTGATTTGAGAGTATAAGACAAATAATCCAGCTTTAACTAGAGATGTTGTGACCAAAGCACCCTCTAGATATAATGTCTCATGCTTTTGAGGCCACGTTGCAGATGGAAATTTTTCCAAGATGATAGGTGCCAAATATTTGGGAGTTGGTTTAATTTTCATTGTTGAGCTGGATACATTTTCGGATCTGGACCTATTTGATTTTGACTCGACACTCCCTGATTTATCCTTGTTGATGTCGGAGGTCGATTTAGGCATGATCCTTTTTCCCAAAGTATCTACTTTATGCTACGTAGGGATGACTAGTGCATTGGATCCAACACTAATTTAGACTGCTCCCAACTATCTAAGTTGGAAATTTTATCCAAAATTGGGTGCAACTCGGTTGAGTAAGTCATTGCTCTAGAAAACTGTCTTTTCTAAGAAATGATCCCTTTTGGATCATACTTTCATGTAAAACTCATAGGGAAGCTATCGGCGACTAACATTTCTTCGACCACCTTCAGAGCAGATATTTTTCTCACTTTGAAAGTTCCACCTTTATTGGGGACTTTGAAAGTCCTCGTGATGTTACCCTTCATGAAATGTATGTCATCATAGTTGAACCTTTGGAAGATGTATTCCACGGCAAAGAACCTAAGAGTCATGAATATAGGTAAATTATATGGAGAAAGCTCTTCTCCATATACTTGAATCTCAGTGTGGGTCTCAAAGAAAAACCAATCCCCAACTGATTCGTTAGGATTTAGCTAGAGAAGTTTTTTTCATTCTGGAAATATTCTGGGAGGAGGAGATTCGAATAACAATGTATATATTTTAGTCACGATGGTATCCACAGACATAGAGAAAACTTCATGAAGTGAAGCAGGAGTAATTGAATTATGGAGGTCCTCTCGACTAAGGAAATCCTTATTGTGATAGATTATCATATAAATTAGAAAGGAATTGTATCTGAATAGATTTCTGGAGGAAAAAATATTGAACTAAAAATGAATGGACTGAGCAAAGAAATATGGAAAGTCCAACTTAACAGGTGCTTCTTGATGAGATAAATTTATAATAAAAATAAAACCTAAAGCAACATCATCAATTACCAATTCATGATCACACTCGAGGACCTGACATATCATGGATAAAACTGATCTGGCTTGCTCTGAGAATACTTCCAGAGTAATTATTGACTGAGTATTGGGCAAGTCGGCTTCTGGTGGAATTATCATGCGGATGAATGCTTCCCTTCTCTCTAACAATAATTCTTGAATCTTCCCTGCCAGGACTTCTTCATCAAACTGAAAGCTGGTAGTGTCTTCCTTGGTGTCCATTAATTCCATGATGAGTTATCTAGTGATTGGGAAGACGAATGATCCTGACCAAGAAACAACCACCTTCCTCTCTGGAGCATATCTTTCTGCACACCACTACACCAGTTCTGGAAAGGGTCTGGCCTGTGGTAAAATCATCTTCGCCAATCCAGAACTCCATAGGTTGAATAAATATTTTCTGCTTTTGGCCTGATCTTCGGCTTCTCTGGACAATTGATGCAGATTGGAGATTGAAGATAAAGGGTCATGAATATCAAAATGATCGTCTCCCAAGTGTTCTTATTGGTTGAGTGTAGAGGCTACAGTGGTAGATGTCTCATTAGAGATAGAATTCATGTTGACACTAGTGAGACGAAAGAAAGGATTATGGATGCTTGACTTTGGTTGCAAAGAGACTGGTGCGATGACTAATAGCAGATGAGATCGAGGCGGTAGGAAGCAAATGCCCGGTAAACTCTTATGAAAAATACTTATAGCGGAAATTCAAAAATGGGGGGATTTAATGACCGGTATACGTGGCACTCAAGGATTGGTCCTTTGTGCAAGGGGCAGAGGGATTTTAAATGCACAGGGACCATTTCTACCAAAATGGAGGCGGTAATCTTTGTTAGATAAATCTTAGGTGAGTCTTTTGAGGGAGGAAGGTGAAAAACTTCGGGAGCAGTTTTAGGGTTCACAATAAGTGGTTTGGGGAGACCACTTTTCGAGCTTTGAATGAATGTGAGGTCGCCACGTGGCCAAGAAGGTTTTTATTCAGGGTTGCACCCGGCTCTTTAAATGTCAAGTTTTTAACGGAGCCTGAAATTAGGACAACTATAGATTAATTCTTGTGTCGCCTCAAGATTTGTACATGGCTTGGAGTGACTTTATGAAATGGGGGCCTCTTTCCCTGACAGACAGTTGTAAAAGGGGAAACGGTTGTATTATCTAATGGCATCGACGAGAGTGGTTTCAGGGCTCACAATAAATGGTTTTGGGAGACCAATGTTTGGGACCTGGATGATCCTGAGATCGCCACGTGGCCAAGGCAATTTCTATTCAGGGTCGCACATGACGCGTTAAAGATCATGCACTTCAAACCCCTGAACCAAGTCTCCACCATTGATATGTACTTGATTACGCTATTTGTAGATTTCAACTTGATTCCTCAATCTTCGACCATACGTATCTCTAGGAGACCAATCCTAGAATCCCTCTTCCCAAGGAATTTCACTCCAATATTCAAGCTGAAAAAACTGGCATTGCTTGCAATCAATTGTTTTGTTCGGTGTCGGTTGTGTTGAAAATGTGAGTACTAACATTTACCATCATCTTATGGACATCCTCATGATCTCTTTGTCCATGGTTTTCTTATGATGTTTATTGATATTAATCTCTAGATTATACGTAACCAATATGGTTCATCTACCGATACCTCCCATATTGATAAAGGGAAAGAATACACACAAGTCAAAGAACCTTTGCGCCTACCTCGGATGACTATTGATAGTGTTCTTAAGATCCCCAAGGTCCCTTTACATCGTGTATTTAATATGCCAAATTCCCATGTACTCCTTAACTATAACATTGAGGATGACTTGGCATAATGTCCTACTTCCTAGTCTACATTAGATGTTCTTAGGAACTGTCCTACATAGTGCAAGGCATTTTTTTCCACTCTAGATGCAATCAATCCTTCTGATACTCGACTAATGACATTTGATATTAATCAATTAGAGCCTCGAATGCCCTTTTTAGCAGCCTTTCATATTCCTGTAACAATCAAGAACTTGGTTCTTCATTAGTGTATCATCGATGAAGGTGCCTCCACCTGCATCATTTCTAGTCATGTTTGGAAAAATATTAGTTCCCTCGAAACTTGGACTGTCCCTTATGATGCCGCTTTCCTATGATGGTTGCTCTGCTCAACCACAAGTTCTCCTACAAAACGTCCCTATCCAATTAGCCAGGAAAATGGTCTTTATTGGCATTGAGGTTTTCAATGCCCAATTATTTTACAACCTCCTCCTTGGGCGTAGCTACATGTATTATATGTGAATAGTCTCCTCCACGATTCTCAGGTTTAGTATGTTCCCCCATGAATGGATTATTGTAAAACTAGATCAACTGACCTATTATGATCCCAATGGGTTAGCTTGTCTAGATGATGCCTTACCTATGGTTGACAATAGCTTTGGAATTTTTTCAATTCCTTTATTTACGAGTGTTAGTCATGGAATATTTCAATATGCTTCCCTAGTTGGGTCTTTCTTATCCCTACCTCCCCCACCATCAAAAGTGGAGATATCAAAGTTGTTCATTGCCTCCTCTAAGAAATATACCACCCAACCTCAACCTCCACCATCTCCCAATTAGTTTCTAGGGAACATGTGGGGAGCTACACCTATTCATCAAATCTCATTTCTATATCCACCTTTTGTAATAGTGAGTACGCCCATGTTGTTTATGCTCAAACTCCTAGGTTTGATGTTAGGACTCCCTTTTTTTACGTACCTTACTCCACCAAACCTACCCCCACACCTCAGGACATCTTAACTCCTATGAAACCAATCAATACTTCTAATGATGCACCTCCTTGAGTCATGAAAGAAGCCACCCCCACCACCCAAACTTATTCCAAAATAAGGTTGGAGGAAAATCCAAGAATGTAGCAATGCAAGCCACTCTAAACTAGAATTTGAATCCCACTCCAACTACCTTAACATGAAAACCACTACCTTACATCATGTGCGATGTCTTGGATCACACCACCCATTAGTGTTTTGAATTTCTTGTCTTACTCACTCACCATGAAGTGACATAGGAGAAGACAATAAGAGCACTCCATTTGTCCATCTCCCTTATGCACCCAATCAATGCAACAAGTCCTTCCACACCAACTATCCCTGCTCATTGTGTGGTATTTACAGTCACTATTCACATCATTATACTAATTTTGCTCAATTTCAGTCCATCTTGAATGATTTTTGTTGACTCTCTCTAGAGTCTTAATTCACCACCATTGAGGAAGTGCCCCTTTTGCGTCATCTTTAGACAAGAAAACCAACATATATTACATTTCATCCTCCAGTGAGGCTTCCTCGTCATCTCATACCATTGTGGTTTGGTCGATAGACACGGATCCCTCCAATATATCTATTTGATCCTTTTTGAAGTGATGAATAAATTGGTGAAGCCCTTACGAAAACATAATCCCCTTGGAATGACATGCACCATCATGCATACTTCATTCAAGAGGAACCTACTCTTCCTTATATGTCTTTGGATCGGTTCTCCATTGACTCGAAAGACTTTATCCTTCATGGTCACGTTGATTGGTTCAAAAATTCAATCCTAGCCTGACACACCTTTGAAGAAGGTAATATGGCCAATATCTCTCCCACCATCCATGTAGACATATTGATCAAACTAGGTGTGATTGGGAACATTCTCTTAGGTTCTTCTTTTACTTCTGAAGAGATCGCCTCCTACATGGCCCTCTTTCAAGAGTTTCATGTTGTTTCTGCTTGGTTCTATGTTGAGATTCCCATACTCGAAATCGCCATTGTTGAACACCATATTAATACATGGTCTAATGTCAAATTGGTGTGCCAAAATTATATACCTATCCACCCTTCAAAAGCATCATCAATTAAAGCCAAGATATATAAGTTTCATAAAGATGGATTCATTTATCTAATTGCATACACCACATGGGTATCCAATCCCATTCCATCCAACAAAAATAAAGGAACCATATGTGTTTGTACTAACTTACTGGGTCTGAATGGGACATGTCCCATAGACAATTATCCCACCCCCTTCATCAAATAGGTTATCAATGCTTGCATTGGGCATGAGTTTCTTTACTTTATGGATGGATTCCTAGGGTATAACGAGATTCAAATCCGCTAACAGGACTAGCATAAAACTGCATTTACCACCCCATGGGGAATCAAGAATACCAAAGACACTTTCCAATAAGCCATGTCATATTTATTTCATCATATGGTCCACATTATCCTTCCATAATTGGACGACCTCATGGCATGTTCCAAGAAATGCTCACGGCATCTCTAGGACCTTAGACAAGTGTTCCTTCGATGTTGTAAATATAACTTCCATTTGAACCCCCTCGAGTGTATCTTTTGCGTTCCTACCAATCAATTTATAGGATTCATCCTTTCTCAAAAATGGATCACCATTGACCCTTTGAAGGTTCAACCTATCATTGACATCCCCCCTCTGAGGACCTTGCTCCAATTGCAAATTCTTCAAGGCAAGGTGAACTTCTTACGTCATTGCATACCAAATTATTCCACGATAGTTCATGGATTCTTGTGTTTTATTAGTTCAAATGTTCCTTTCATTCAGGACAAGCAAGAAAAAGAGTCTTTTGACACATTGAAATAGGCTCTTAGTTATGCCCCTTTGGTTT
Source organism: Larix kaempferi (assembly GCA_027924585.1). Taxonomy (NCBI): domain Eukaryota; kingdom Viridiplantae; phylum Streptophyta; class Pinopsida; order Pinales; family Pinaceae; genus Larix; species Larix kaempferi. The sequence continues at coordinate 10,607,708 of BSBM01000264.1, forward strand.
TCCCTCTGGACTTTACAAAGTATTTCATTCTCTACATCTCAACATCTGATTATGTTGTTGTTGGAGTGCTCATACAATATTATTATGCTTGTTAAGAGCACGTCATATATTACATGAGTAAGAAAATTTTTGTTCCACCTCTCTCATATCCTCATGAGGAGAAGGTATCCTAAGCCATCGTCTTTTCAGTTCAAAATATTCACCACTACATACTCATGAGTAGAGTCGAAGTCATTGCAAACCTGAACCCTGTGTTATATCTCTTGAAAAGATGCATTATCCAAGGAAGATTTTCCAAATGGATCATTATCCTACAAGAATATGACCTCGATTTTGTAACCCCGAAGAGTACAAAGGATTTGGATTTGGTAGATCTCTTCACATATTTACATTGTAATTATGTGTCAATCCCTATCACTAATCACATTTCAGACAAACGTTTGTTCACCATATCTATTGACGATCCTTTGTATAGCGAGATCCTCGTGTATCTATGCACCCAGAAGATCAATCCTCACCTAAACTGTGATGATCATTGTCATATCCATCACCAGGCCCCTTGATACCTCCTTATCAACAATGGTTTATATCGATGAGGTGTTATTTTTTCATCATCTAATTCAAGATGATCTAGAATCTTAACTGAGAGAACAACATGTACAGCATATCAAACACAAGAGACAAGAGACACAAATCATTTCACTGGGGAAAACCAAGAAGGTGAAAAACCCCGCAACTTCCTCAGACATAGAATGAGCACCAATACAAACATCACAAAGATCAAACCCCAAAAGATAGATTTCTTCCTCATCTACTCCTCCTCCACTTGTGCGCACTCCTCTTTCTCAACTATGCGAGTTGGATGAGTGAGTGAATGAATAAATAGAGAGGTACTCTTCTCTATTTATACTTTACCTTTACTTGCCTTTTACTCTAACTGGGTCAACATCCTAAGGAAGGCTAATAACCCATTCACATGACACTGGGCCGACCCCAATAGGGTGGTCTAATAACCCTTTCACCCATACTGGGCTGACCCTTCTAAGGTGGCCTAGTAACCCATCAAATATAAGTTGCGATACTTACAATGTAACTTGCAACACTTGCAAATACAAATGACGACACTTCCAACCGGAGGAATAATACATCTCCATTGGGGATACAATAAAGTACAAATTTAATATACAAGTGAATATCTTCCGAAGTTACAAATACATCAACACTCCCTCTTAAATAGGAAGGTATTCTCTTGACACAGGTCATCAATACACATACGCACAAGTCTTCAATTCTGTAGCTCGATCATCGTCACTATATCATGGAGCATCATCGTCACTGCTGCTGTACTGGTCATCTCAATCATTGGTCGTATCTCTCAATTCTTCTTGTCATAGGAATTTCTACAGAGCCATCCCTTTTTCATGTTGGATGTAGGCCTAGCCTTCTGTAGATCTTCATCATCTCTGCAAGCGGCCATCCGATGGAATCTCAAGACTGATTATGTGTGTCAACAAAACCTAGCAAGAGCATCCCAGGACCGATTACGAGCTTACTGCTCAACCTATAGGATCTCCCAGGGAGCTATTACATGTGATCTCGTAAAACCTAGCAAGAGCATCCCAGGACTGATTACATGCCCAACACAACCTACAAGATCTCCCAGGGAGCTATTATATGCGACTAGGGAAGAAAAACCTAGCAAGAGCATCCCAAGACTGATTACGTGCCCAACACAACCTGTAAGATCTCCTAGGGAGCTATTATATTCTTTCAAGCAAAACTGTGTTGTAGAATTTTTCCCTACGGATAAGTCAAAATTCTCTTAACTTAAAGCAAATTTCTAACTGACTCTAAGATAAGAACAAAACAAAACAAATGCTACCTTGAAATTCTTGAACTAACTTTCACAACAAGATTACATACATTCAGAAGGAATGAAAGATATAACTCACCTTTCAATCTGACATTTGTCCCGCTTCTAGCTCTTGATCCAAAAGCTCCAATGTAGAACCTGTTGAAATCAAACAAGGAACAAGCATACAAGCTTCCAAATACCTTGAAGTAAAGATTAGATTCAAATCTAGACTAGATATATTCCATGTCAAGAACTTATGCAATACACATGAAATGGGAAAAACAAGACAAGTTATCTTATTACAAACTTGAAGAATGCTTACAAAAGGTTGCTTGATGTCCAAGCCAATCCTCTAGCTCCAAGTGCTTCCTCCTCTAGCTATCTCCACAAGGCTGCAAGATCATAAGTTTGATACCTCTAAGAGTCCTCCCCTTGGCTCATGGAAGGATTCTCTCTTATAGCACATGGGAAGGTTAACCAATAAGAGAGAAGTGTGGATCTATGGAGGGTTTAGTGGATCATGCCAGCTAAACAAAGAAGGAGTTATGATCGAACCAAAGGTGGTAATCCCAACAAAATATCCTCGAAGGTCGAATCCCAAAATCCAAGGCAAAAAGCCTAATTTCAGACTACCGCACCCCTATAACTGAGCATAACGCGGTAGTACCGCACCCCAGAGAAGGAGCAACGCGCGGTAGTGCTCACTACTGCACCCATGTAGATATGCAGGGAGCGGTAGTGCTCACAAACAGGGCTAAGTTGGGTTGGCAGATGGCAGAAAAAGGTTTTGCTTTCAGTATTCAGTCAATGGTTTTCACTCTGGATATTCAGATGATCTTTAAGGGAAACTGTCGTTTAGGTCGGTAATGCAAGGATGCGACACTAATACATAATGTGTAATATTGAGGTATAACAGATGCCCCCTAAAGTGTGAGGTCAGAAGAGAATGATGGCAGAAAGACTTTATAAATATGGTTCGGAGATAGCATCGAGGGGAGCAACAAGGAGCTGAAACAGAAACAAAATGTCAGATATACCACCGAGGCGGGCATTCCCATGCTCGGAAACAAATGACTCAAAGCATGGCTGCCGACCAATACATTGCAGATCCATGAGTACTGAGATGATATAGACTGTAGACAAATCATGGCTACTATGGACAAGCGTAGATCCATGAGACAGTAATGACATAGCCACGACCAATACAAAAGTGGATCTGTGTGACAATACAGAGGAAATCTCCATTGCAACCTGGACGTAATCAAAATACAAAAGGGTGTCCAGGGTCTTCTACCCGATCGCAAACGATACGAATCTAGCCATGTGATTACAAGGTGTTGAAGTCGAACATGGTAGAAACCATTTGATTACCGGTCAATGATGTGAACCGTTAACAAATGCGAGGGAAATCACCAATAATGACAATGATCCCCAAGGTATCTATAGCACATCTCAACGAAATGTGAATAAACGAGTTGATGTCGAGCATTCGAGAGATCATTCAATCAGAGATCAGTGATGTAAACCTACTGTCAAACACGAGGAAACCTGCCATTGAGGTATGCAGGCACCAAGGTACTAGTGGTTGACTTCTAATCCTAATTCCTAGATAGTGATTTGGTGTCGACAGGAATAGACTTGTCGAAGGTGGGCTATAATGATTCCCACATCATCGACACGAAATCAGAACGAGAGATAGTATGGACCGATGAAACAATAGAATATGTACTGACACAAAGGGAAGGTTTGAAATTAAGTGGAGGTGGACTCAAGGTAATAACCCTTTGAACATATAACGGCATGAAACAGAGCTTGGAAGCAGGGACTACTTGAACAGACAGAACCACAGAAAGTGTGAACTCATAGCAATGCTGAGGATGCATGATCATAATGATGATACTATCAGTGAGACTGACTACCCAAAACAGACAAGGTGAGGATGCATTCCATGTTCAAAGGTGATGACTCACAAGATGCCAACAAGGTAAACTTGACTCATTTTCCCATTTTCCCCCAACATGATGGATGAGTACCTCTTTGTTTTTTTTACGAACTTGAGGAGGATAACAGATGCTCAGTATAGCTCATCTCATAGATGAGTCCAATCTCACATGTTTTTCGAACCTGAGAAAGGAGGGGTTCGTCCCAAAGTGGGCCCTTCGATGTTGAATTTTAACGAGTCCAAGGAAGGAAAACTCGGTCGTCATTTCATGTTTAGAGAGTTTGAAAAGAACTAAAGAAGACTCCAACGGTCCTTTTTCGTAAGGTTAGCCTCATCACCCAAAAAAGGGTAAAACAACGTGGAAGAGGACTCTTCCAATCATGATTGGCTGGAGTATTCCTTTTTCGTAAGTAGTGCCCCCGAGTCCGAAAAAAGGGTAAACTATCACTAGGGAGACGATCATTCAAATCCTTTTACAAGCGTGAACGAATCAATTTTGCTTGGCCATCTTTTCCTATTTTAGGAGTCTGAAAAGAGCTTAAAGAGGACTCCATGTACAACTTTGTCATGGTTGATGACCAAGTACGACAAAGGAAAAGTAAACTTGGCATAGTTCCTTTTCCGTAAATAGTCTAGTGAGGCCGGATAAAGTGATAAACCTATACTCGTTAGACACACCTTTTTACTCCAATTTGTTTAACGAGCACGATAATGGTATCAAAAGCACTCGGAATCTTTTTCATGTTTGGATCCAGAGCACGAAAAAGGAAAAAGTAAGCTCAAACCACTTTTCATGTTTTTAACTAGAGCACGAAAAAGTGAAAAGTAAGCTCAAACACCATCTTACTGTTTTTAATGAGCTCGAAGATAGGTTGGAAGAATGCTCATGATGTCTGCTTCATTTTTTAACGAGCTTGTAACAGAAAATGAACTATGCTCAGGATAATTTTCATGGTTTAATGATCTTGAAACCTAAAAAGGAAAGTATGCTCGAAAATGTTCCCAATGGTGAACTTCTTCCCGTCATGAAATCCAAAGGTTGGTACATGCCCCCCAGCATGATTGCTAGAAGTAAGTGACTTAGCTCCAACATGGTGTGGAGAGGCAATTGAGTTGACTTCAACGTAACTTCCAGAGGTTGAAGACATGCCCCCAAGCTTCATTTCATTCGCCTAAGGTATAGGTGAGTGAAAAGAAGGTTCAGGTACTAAGTCTATGAGGAGACTCGACTCAAAGGGGAAGGATATGTTTCATTTTTTAACGAGCTTGACACAGGAGTATAACTTTGCTCAGACTACTGGTTCCATTTTTTAATGAGCTTGAAACCAATGGTAAACTCTGCTCACAGTTAAGGCCCATTGACGAGTTCCTTCCCAACATGATGACTAGAGGTTGGTAAATGCCCCCAGCATGATTGCTAACGGCTAAACATGCCCCCCAAGCTTCGTTTCATCTGACTACTCTTCTTCCTTACCCAAAAAATATTGGCTACTAATCCAAATGTGTTCACTAGGGGGGGTAGGGAGAACCGGGACCAAGTGACCCAGGAAGATGAAATGAAGGTTCAAATCCTAACTCTAGCGAGAGACTCAAACAAATGGAAGGGAGATCTATTTCATTTTTACACAAGCTTGAAATAGATAATAACAACGCTTGAAAGGGTCCTTTTTATTTTTTAATGAGCTTAAAACATAAATAAATTATGCTCGAAGGCAGTTTCATTTTTACGCAAGCTTGAAACCGAACGTAAACAATGCTTGGGATTGGTTTCATTTTTACACAAGCTTAAAACCAAAAGTAAACTGTGCTTGAGGGTTGGTTTTATTTTTTAACGAGCTTGAAACAAAGAATAAACTATGCTCGTAGGAACCTATTTCATTTTTTAACGAGCTTGACATAGAAAAGGAACTATGCTCATAATGATGGTTGGTTTCATTTTTACACAAGCTTAAAACCAAAAGTAAACTATGCTTGAGATGATGGTTGGTTTTCGTTTTACACAAGCTTAAAACCAAAAGTAAACTATGCTTGAGAAAATGGTTTCATTTTTTAACGAGCTTGACACCGGAATAGAACTTTGCTCCAAATGATGGTTGGTTTCATTTTTACACAAGCTTAAAACCAAAAGTAAACTATGCTTGGGATTGGTTTCATTTTTTAACGAGCTTGACACCGGAATAGAACTTTGCTTCAATGTCCCCCCCTAGGGGGAAGAAACCACTAAAACATGTGGAACATTTAGGGAAGTCTGGTGACTAGGAGTCATGCGATGATGGGTGTCACAAAGGAAAGCTGATCGATGGTCACAACATTCCCATGATGGAGAAAATACATCACTCAGAAGAGTGAGGACACTACAGCCTTCATGGCATGGACGTAATCGCGTCCAAGGAGTAGATTAAAATCTAAGGGACCTTGGATGACCATAACATCAATACAGACAGTTTTCCCTCCCAAAGTGATAGGTAACTGAGGAAGGGACCCTAAAGGTCCAGTAGGACTTCTATTGAAAGCCAGTATTTGGTCAGTGACGGGCACAAGCCGAGGAGAACCTAAGGCTTGCCAAGCAGTTGAGGATAGAATACTAACAGAAGCTCCTTCATCAACTATCGTACAAAAAATTTCTTTATCGGAAACTCTTATAGATATTTGAAAAGGAACGCTCGAAGGAAGATGAAATTCTGTTAGACCATTCCAATCAAAGGAAATAACCTCAGTACTTGGAGGGGGTCTCGTGGAAACGGACAAGGTTTCCCCTTGCCAAGGACATTCTGAACTGATAAGGAAAACATCAGTGGTTTCCAATTCAGTCTCACTTGGAAGATAAGAATGAGATGAAGATTGTGTCAAGGTGACTGCTTCAGTCTGGACTTTCTCCAATGAAAGAGCAGGATCGAGTGGGGATGACAGCGACTCAATCACTTCACTCTCGGGAGGGAGAGTGGGATCAATTGCAGATGAAACTGAATTGATCACTTGGTCAACCAGCGGGGGGTCAAGGGACAACTTGCTATCATTTGTTGGAAGCACCAGTTGAGAACTACTAATATCCTCCATCCACCACGAAGCTTCATCCATGCTTGGACAAAGAAAAGTATGGTGCATACCCTTGCATATCAAATAGGGATATAGGACTTTACCCTTCTGACCCTTCACCAAGGGGTCACTGGTCGAAGGAGTGTCATCGACATGATGGTCAGAGGTCGACGATACAAGTGTTTTGGGTTTTTTAGATCACACTTCTGATACACGGGAAAGATCAGGGAAATCCTTGAGAAGGTGATCACCCTTACAAAGTTTGCAAGGGAACTTGGGCTTACAGGGTGTTTTCGTAGAATGAGTGCCATTAGGGGCAACCGGTTTACGCTTGGTCTCTTCTTTATCCTTCTTCTTCTTAACTTTCCTTTTCTTCTTCTTCTTATCCACCTGATTACTAACACTATTTCTTTCATCAGGCGAGGAAGAAGGAACGGAAGAAGATTCATTCGGCGAAGAAGGGGAAGGATTAGTTTGGGTTTGACTCTCTCGTGGTGGAGAGTTAACATTCGAAACATTGGGTGCAATCGGAATTACGGGATTGAATAACCATACCGACAATCCTATGGTTAATCCAGGAAGATTAAACGTGGCAATAAAGGTAGGACCAATGTCTCCAACTGGAGAAAAAATAAAAGGTGCCCCTTGAAAAGGGGTCTCCGGATTGGTAGTCCCAGAAGGAGCATGGGTGCATGGAGGTAGATTCTTCATGAAACAAAACTAAGTGATGTGGACGAAGTCTTGTTAAAAGAACTCAAAAACCCTTAGGCAACCGAGCGTGCGAAAGGGGAGCTAGGAAAAGACAAGGCTCATAGGCCAAAAGAGCAAGCTCAAAAAACTATACTGAGGCCGCTGCCACAGTAAGTGAGTTGTACAACAAAACGGCCAGAATGCCAACAAGCATCCCTACAAAGAAAAAGACCCTCTACAAGATAGCAAGCAAAACCTCCTAACTAAGAGATAGAGACCTCAACAAATTGTATCCTTCGCAAGGTGATGAAATCCAAGTCAAACAATACAACTTGAGAGACCAATATGAGAAGAATATCCCTCTACCGAAAGGGATCCTAGGTAAAAGAGCCCTAGTAGAAAAGTCACTAAGCTACCTCGTTCATGACACGTTGGAAACGGTTTTGGGCACTTCTACCTTCCGAGGAAGACAACGATCGATGTTGCCTTAGGGCTAAGTGGAGTGTGGCATTCCACAGAGTCCGTCTGGTTCTCAATCTCGCGGTCGTTTAACCCCTGAAAGTTAAAAATAGTCAGGAGGCCCCTCCACAAACTGGCTGTGACCATGTCAATAAATACTAGAGGATTTTAGTTCCCTAAAGACAACGACTATGTCTCAGATGAAAAACAACAAGGGGGAATTATTTTGATGCCTATCCCCGGTGTCCTACCTAACTACCAAATTCTTTTGATTTCCTCAAGTGAGGTTAATATTGGTTTAGTTAGGGAGATTAATTTTAGAGGCTGTCTTACACAATCGGGTTATGGAAGTGCAACTTGATGGTGTTGTGATGACTCAAACCATGCAAATGAAGATGAATCGAAATGAGCCTTTCTCTTCGATGAACACTAGCTAAAGTAAGGAAGAATTCTTTCCGTTCCCAATATGCACAACCCAATGCACATGCAATTTTATTTCTTTTCAAAATGATAGAAAGAAGTAAAATATGTACCCAATACTAACCCAAAGTAATGAAAAAGTTCTTCACATGAACACCAAATGTAATGATTCTAATCCATTTCCTTTCTTTTCACACTTGAAAAAGACACATCCAAGCTACGGAAAGAAAGATTATACAAATGCTTCCAATCAAATGCAAGACAAAGAGAATAACCTAATAATATCGTCTAACTCAAATGCACATAAATATGAAACAAGCATTTCTTCTTCTCATGAATGTAATACCAATAATGTCAAATGATTAAATTAAAGCAAGAAGAATACCTATGTGTTTCAATTTCATGAATATGGTAAAAGAACGACAAAATCAAGCTTCTCTTTGAACTAAAGCGGAGGCAAGGAATCAATCTTTTCAAACAATCATTAGATAGGATGCAAAGGAAATAAGACGCCAAGCAATCCAAACACGCCAAACACACCAAACCAAAAATGATCTCAAAACCTTAATATGGGTCAAAATGACTGTAGGATGCACGATTCATGGCCCCCCCAAGCCATGAGGGGGAATTTTTTTTTTCAAAAATAGAACCCATTTCGCTTAAAAATGAAAGCAAAACACTAGTGTTTACTCAAAGGGCCAACATGGATCCAAATCTAGAAAAGACCCAAAAATAACCAAACAAACCAAATAAACACACTTTCCAGGAACTACCACGGGCCTGCGGGCCACCTGGGAGCGTTATTGATAGACTACCGCGCTCTAGACAGTGCTTAAGGGGCGGTACTGATAGAATACCGCACTATATACAGTGGTTAAGGTACGGTACTGTTGTACTACCGTGTTCTAGAAAGCGGTAAGGGTGCGGTACTACCGCTCTGTAGGCAGTTACGGGGGCACGGTAGTGTGTGAATAGAGGGAAAGAGGCAGAATTTTGAGAAATGATTTTGACTTTTCAAGGGTTTTCCAACCCAGAGGACTTACTGACCTGTAACAGAAGTCTAATGCAAAGAAAAGGGAAGTGAATGAGGGTGAAAGAACCCAATTCTCACAATCAATGAGTGAAATTGAAAGTAAACTTCATAAGCAAAGAAAATGGATTCAATTCCCCAGCAGAGTCGCCATTCTTGTGTTGTAGAATTTTTCCCTACGGATAAGCCAAAATTATCTTAACTTAAAGCAGATTTCTAACTGACTCTAAGATAAGAACAAAACAAAACAAATGCTACCTTGAAATTCCTGAACTAACTTTCACAACAAGATTACATGCATTCAGAAGGGATGAAAGATATAACTCACCTTTCAATCTGACGTTTGTCCCGCTTCTAGCTCTTGATCCAAAATCTCCAATGTAGAACCTGTTGAAATCAAACAAGGAACAAGCATACAAGCTTCCAAATACCTTGAAGTAAAGATTATATTCAAATCTAGACTAGATACATTCCATGTCAAGAACTTATGCAATACACATGAAATGGGAAAAGCAAGACAAGTTATCTTATTACAAACTTGAAGAATGCTTACAAAAGGTTGCTTGATGTCCAAGCCAATCCTCTAGCTCCAAGTGCTTCCTCCTCTAGCTATCTCCACAAGGCTGCAAGATCATAAGTTTGATACCTCTAAGAGTCCTCCCCTTGGCTCATGGAAGGCTTCTCTCTTATAGCACATGGGAAGGTTAACCAATAAGAGAGAAGTGTGGATCTATGGAGGGTTTAGTGGATCATGCTAGCTAAACAAAGAAGGATTTAGGATTGAACCAAAGTTGGTAATCCCAACAAAATCTCCTCGAAGGTTGAATCCCAAAATCCAAGGCAAAAAGGCTAATTTCAAACTACCGCGCCCCTATAACTGAGCATAACGCGATAGTACTGCACCCCAGAGAAGGAGAAATGCGCGGTAGTGCTGACTACCGCGCCCATGTAGATATGTAGGGAGCGGTAGTGCTCACAAACAGGGCTAAGTTGGGCTGGCAGATGGCAGAAAAAGGTTTTACTTTCAGTATTTAGTCAATGGTTTTCACTCTGGATGTTCAGATGATCTTTAAGGGAAACTATCGTTTAGGTTGTTAATGCAAGGATGCGACACTAATACGTAATGTGTAATATTGAGGTATAACAAAAACCTAGCAAGAGAATCCCAGGACTGATTACATGCCCATCACAACTTGCAAGATCTCCCAAGGTGAAATTACATGCCATGGACAAAACCTCGAAAGAGCATTTTCCAGATCTCCCAGGGAGCTATTATATGCCATAGGAAAAACCTAGAAAGAGTATCTGCAAACCTCCCAGGGCACTATTATATGTCCCTCTAAGCAAAACCTAGAAAGAGCATTTTCCATATCTCCCAGGGAGCTATTATATGCCATAGGAAAAACCTAGCAATATTATATGCAAACCTCCCAGGGCTTTATTATATGCTTATCGCACAACTTGTCCATGGCCATGGAGTATCATCCTGATACTCATGATCCTCCTAATCATCCTCACACGTAGCATCATCCTGATGCTCATCATCATACAGTGTATCATCCTGATGCACATCGTCATCACATGATCATCCTGATCATCGTCATCTGGAGCATCATCCCGATGCTCATCACACATGATCATCCTAATCATCATCTGGAGCATCATCTTGATGCATATCATCATTGCATTATAATCCTGATCATCATCATATATAGCATCATCTTGATGCATATCATGATCACATGATCATCCTGATCATCACCATATATAGCATCATCCTGATTCATATCATCTGGAGCATCGTCCTGATGCTCAACACACAACACTTACATCGACAGCCATGGGAAGGATCCTCCTACCACCATGCTTTGAATGGATCCTGCAAATGTGTCCCATCACTTCCTCCTCAAAGTATCTTCTATCTAAAGATCACCAAGCCTCTCTCTGAAGTACTCAAACTTCACTCTAGCTAGTGGTTTGGTCAACACATCTGCAATATTCTCATCTATCACAACATACTGGAGCTTCAATGCTCCTCTCTGCACCATATCCATGATATAATGATATTTGATCTCGATGTGCTTCGACTTCTCATGGAACACTGGGTTCTCAAACAACTTCACACAACTCTAGTTGTCACAGAAGATACAGGTAGCATCCAACTAGAGATCAAACAAATCAGACAATAGCTTCCTTAGCTGTACTGCCTCACAACTAGCCGAACAAGCTGCGACATACTTTGCTTCGGCTGTACTCAGTGCTACGTAGAATTTCTTCCTGCTAAACCAAGAGATCACACCTGGTCGCATATTGAAGCAACAACCCGAAGTGATCTTCCTATCTTCAACACTGCCTGCCCAATCTGAATCAACATAACCCTCCAGGTTAAACTTTTGATTTGCATCATACTTGAGCCCATAATCAATCGTACCCTTCAGGTACCTCAGAATATGCTTTACAACAATCAGGTGAACATGTCTAGGATCCGTCAGGAACTATCTCAAGGTGTTCACCGCTGTGTTGGAGAAAACTTCCTATGGCTTGGGGTGGACCACAACAGACAGCTGACTACCAAAAATTAACTCAATTCCCAATGCAATGCTATATAAATGACAATGCTAAGATAATGAAGAAGATAACCAACCTTGATCCAAATGTTTGATGTAGATCCCCATTGTAACTTTCAATCTGTGCACTTGAATCTGCAAATTAGTCTTGACAGCCAATATACAACAAGCACATATAATATATAAATGACATTAACATCATCAATAGCAATGGTCCATGATATTATAAGTAAATGCAACCCAATGTAGTATAAACAACATTCACAACATTAATGGATGAGAATATAAGTATTTCTATTAATAAATAACAACAAGTACAATGTGATACGACCTCTTGTCGGCAACTAATCTGAACCAAGATTCGGGTCAATCCACTTGTTCCTCCACCACTTCAATCCTCCATGGAATGGAAAACTCAAACTATGATAGGAGTTTGGAAGGTGAACATAAAGGGTTCACAACTACAAGGATCAATGAGTGTAGACTCAAGATAGGGCAGAAATCCACTAGAGTTCTCTTGCTCTCCTTTCTCCTCTCATCCATAAGCCATATGTGCTCAATAAATAGTCCTCTCAAAGGTAGAGGAAAGGACACATCGAGGCGTTTCTGGGGCAGATGGAGGGTCAAAGGTCACCCAATGACCGCTTTTGGGGAGTAAAAAGTAATTAACTAGTGATTTCTACCATTTTACATGCTACCTACGGGATATAGTGATGCAAATCGCGGGTACGCCCACTGTAATGATGCAGCTAGCATATAGATGAAAAAATAGGGAAAAATAGTGTCTCTAGAGGATAAAAAGTGTATCTGATTCAGTAAAATGGATCCTCTAGGCCAAAGAGTGTTGATGCTCATAAGGTGGAAAATTATGTTGTAACAACCGCAAAGCAAATATCTTGTCTCGTGTTCGTCAGGTACATCAAGGACCGAATCAGTTGATGATACATCGTGGCATCAACCGACTCTGATGAAGCATCACTCAATAGCGTCAAGTTCCATTCCATAGGTGTGGCCATGGCCTTGCAGTCCATCATCCCGAACCGCTTCAGGATATCTACTGCATACTTCCCTTGTCCAAGGAAGATTCCATCTGCACTCTGCCACACCTCCATACCTAGAAAGTAATGCATCATACACAAGTCCTTCATCTCGGACTTGGCATCAAGCTTCCTCTTTGTGTCGGCAATCAAACTATCATCACCTATCACAAACAGGTCATCCACATATAGTAGGAGTATCACTGGATTTCCTTCCTCAACCTTGTAGTAAAGGTTGGAATCCGCTTTACTCTTGGTAAAGCCCAAACTAGACAGGAAGTTGTCTATCCTACCGTACCATGTCCTGGGTGCTTGCTTCAAGCCATACAAGGATTTCTTTAATTTGCACACATATGACTCCCTGTCATGTGTCTCTAAACCGAGTGGCTGCTCCACATACACTTCCTCTTCGACTACACCATTCAAGAAAGCTGTCTTGACATCCATCTGGTGTATCTTCCACTTCATCACTACAGCCAAAGCAAGTATTGTTCTGATGGAAGTGTATTTGGCTACAGGTGCAAAATTTTCTTCATAATCTATCCCTTCTTTCTAAGAGAAGGCACAAGCCACAAACTTTGCCTTGCATTTCTCTATGCTACCATCTACAACATGCTTGATCTTGTATATCCACTTGGAAGTCACAACAGACTTCCCTTCTAGTCTTGGGACCACATCCCAAACATCACTCTTCATGATCGACTGATATTCCTCGACCATGGCATCCTTTCATTACTTCATCCTGGATCGTGGGAACTTTAGATTCTTCAATATCATCAATAGGTATTTTTCTAGATTTGTTGAGTCTTCATTGCTTGTTTTTCGAAACAAGTCTCTCTTGTAGGTGATGGTACACGGTCTTTCCTACAAGAGTTCAATTGCATGATTAGAAACATCTCATAGATTTCAGAACAAATTCTTACACATAAAGACATATGTCATACAGTCATGCAATTATTTTAGCCAATGCTTCAATACAACATTTATCCATATCCCATAAATTTCTAGATGCCTTCCATCTCTACCAGAACATTGTTTAAGAGTGTGCACAACTCCAAAATGTCAACAAAGAGGTTTCATTCTAGATAAGTAGCAATGGAATGTTGTACAGTACCATAGGCCACTTACCCATTACTTGCATATTAGTAGTATCTTGTTCATTTATGCAACTTTTCTAAAATGCATAATATACATCCTAAATCTAGGAACATAAGTATGTACATGACTAAACAACATCCTTTAAGTAATCATATATATAGGAAATTCAAATACTTATCTTTGTTTGGTTGTTGGGTGGACTCCCTCTCAATCTTTTCTTTATTGCAGGAACTATTGGATTCTCTGATAGTGTTTTGTTCTGTACATATACAGTTGTCCTTGCTACTTCTTCCCATAGATGCATAGGCAGATCTTGATCATGAAGCATTTCCTGTGCTACTTCCATGATTTTTCTATTCTACCTTTCTGCAACCCCATTTTGTTGTGGATTGTAAGGAGTGGTCAACTCCCTCTTAATCCCTGAATCATTGCATAACTTCTTGAAGTTTGCTGGAGTGAATTCTCCACCATTGTTGGATCCACTCAAATAAATACTAGAGTGTTCTCCCTCTTGATCTTTGATTCCTTGATTATCTGTCTTTGAACTTATATCCATCTTAGACCGCTATGCATGCTTAAGTGTGCACTAGTTTCATCATTGTGTCATCCTCAAGATATCATACATAATCATACATGCATTATTATAATCTCAATACTCTCAAAACATTATGATTCTAAATATGTAAGGTCATGATCATTTCATACACAGGTAATTTATCACAAGTGTTAGTATTCAAGGTTTCAAGGAGTACTTATTTTACTCATGCATATTCTTATTTGACCATAGGACTCTTCTAGTTTGTCATACCATTAATCAAACTAAGAAGCATAATATGCATAAACCTGTGATTATTTAAACCTGTAACTTCATGAATAATCATTATCAATCATACGAAAGTATACTAATATGAGACCCTAACACAAGGTAGGATTTTAACTTGATATAGGAAAACATACTTGGATTATTATGTTTGCGAGTTATGTCTAACATACCCAAACAATGTTTTCTTTGTTCTTTTCAATGCTTTAGAGACCTTGTGCTAGTAACCTGCATATCTCATAAGTTAAGCATTGTAGAACCAAATTATACATAACTCGTAAGTAGAGCTTCTATGTGATCAATGGCTATGGATGAGTCTTTGTCTTCATGTCACCATGGTCATACGTTCTCGATCTAGAACTTGATTTGTCTTTCTTGATGTACCTTTCATGTTAGCGGACAACATCATCCTCATACAACACCATAGTGCATTAGTACAATCATAAGTGTCATAACCCTAATCAATGAATGTCTTCTCACATGCATTCAAACTTTTACTAAGGTGATAAGACAAGTTCTAAAATTAATCAAGATTGTACTAACCTCAATAATATGAAGACAAACATATCATAAACTTAATCATGAACATATTTCAAAACATACCTGTATCTCCTCAAGTCATACCTGTCAGGATTGCTTGTAGTCTTCTTTTGTAAGGCCTTAGCCTCATCTCCCCCTAGAACTCAAACTTCTTTACTTATGTAGGTGTCCATATCATTATCGTCTAGGATTAACCCAATCCACTTGATTTGTTGAATCTAGATATGGAGCTGGCTAGGGTTTGTCAGAGAAACCCTAAAAATCCAAACTTGGAATTTCAAACTTCTGTCTAGACTGGGAGATGCAGATAATTGAGGAGAGAAAGCTGGTGTGCTCATATTTTGAAAACTCCAAAAATTGGCCCTTCAAAATTGACCTGCGATTTTTGGATCTGCAGCTTCTGTCAAATTTTGGTTTTCTGGTTTTCTGGTCAAAATCCCGAACTAGTGTTTGATAGAGCCCGGGGTTCTACCCAACCAAAAACTTCAATATTGGTCTCTAAATTTTGATTTTGATGAGGAGCATCCAGCTGTGGTCTCAGAATCCAAAAATTTCAACTTTTGTAGAAACCCTAATTTCCCGCAGCAATGACAAACCAAAAATGAAAGTATGCAGAATCCAATTCTGTTTGGACAGAAATATATTCCATATTGTTTCTGGTGTATCTCTAAAATTTCAGATCCTCAGGCTCTGAAAATTTGGCCTGTGGTAGAATGACCTATCATCTTTCCAACCCCATATATATGAGCTCCAATGGATTCTTTGAGAGAGAGATATTCCAAGTTTCGTAACATGACCTGTTTATGGGATGAAACATCATAACGAACTTGTATGGAGTTCCACGTGTCACTGTTTCAACTTCAGCCTCTAAAACCAAGACCTGTGAAACCACAGTCTGTCCCCTAACTGCCACATTTTACGGAATTCCATTTGGATCTTCCTATCCTGAGATATGACCTTTGATCCTAGGTCACCTGTTTAGGGATGCATTCTGGAAGAGGTAGAAACCCTAACTTGTACGAACCATATCTCACAAAGTACAACAAATCTAAGGCTGAGCATCAGAAAAAAGGTACATGAAGATTTCATCTTCGGCCTGTAACAGTTTGAGATCCTGAAACTTTTCCAAAACTAATTTATAGTGAAAGTTCCATGATGATTGTTTTTTACTATACCAAGCCCTAGCTTCCAATTTGTCACAAGTGAAACAAGTGTCGTAAATGCCATACAATGCCTTCCTTCAGGCTAGCTCTAATACCATGCTATTTTTTCATCATCTAATTCAATATGATCTAGGATATTAACTGAGAGAACAACATGTACAACATATCAAACATAAGAGACAAGAGACCCAAAGCATTTCACCGGGGAAAACCAAGAAGGTGAAAAACCCTGCATTTTTCTCAGAGATAGAATGAGCACCAATACAAAGATCAAAAAGATCAAAGCCCAAAATATAGATGTCTTCAGCAGATACTCCTCCTCCACTTGTGCGCACTCCTCTTTCTCAACTATGCGAGTTGGATGAATGAGTGAATGAATAAATAGAGAGGTGCTCCTCTCTATTTATACTTTACCTTTACTTTCCTTTTACTCTAACTGGGCCGACCTCCTAAGGAAGCCTAAGAACTCATTCACATGACACTGGGCTGACCCCAATAGGGTTTTCTAATAACCCTTTAACCCATATTGGGCCGACCCCTCTAAGGTGGTCTAATAACCCATCAAGTATAAGTTGTGACACTTACAATGTAACTTGCGACACTTGCAAATACAAATGACGACACTTCCAACCGGAGGAATAATACATCTCCGTTGGGGATACAATAATGTACAAATGTAATGTACAAATGTAATATACAAGTGAATATCTTCCGAAGTTACAAATACATCAACATGAGGAATTGACACCATCTTGCAATGATGTCTCACACATAATGAGGTCAAATGAGTCCTAAATTACTACCATAGCAGAGCCTGTGGTGGCCATCTCTCAGGAATGGCTACCACCCAAAATATAATTTGTGCTAGTTATTTCTAGACAACTCTCTTTTTCAATTGCATTGCAACATTCAAACACTATCATAATTTCCAGCATTTCACCCCAAAGGAGATAACTCCTCCTATGCCTTTACAACCAATCGTGATGTTTGGCCCCTTCTGCATGTGAGCCATTGGTTTCATGGAGTGCAATCCTACGTCATCCGATGGCCATAAGTACATCATAGTGGTTATCAACTATTTCACCAAATGGGTCAAATCCATGCCGACCTTTAACTATAATAGGGTCACTGTGGAGCATTTCTTTTTTAACCACATTATCGCTTGATTTTCCATCCCTCACCAATTGGCTTTTTATCGTTTTTTTCACTTTGAGGAGACCATATGGAAATAACTTGTGCATCTTTTGAAACTTGAGAACCATTTTTCCTCTTCCTATTACCCTCAAGGAAATGGCCAAGTTGAGCTCATTAACAAAATTCTCAAAAGAATGCCTCAAAAAATGGTGGATAAGTACAAGTCCAACTGGAACCATATTCTCTTTTCATCCCTCTAGGTGTATCAAACATCAAACAAAACTATGACTGGGTTTACTCCCTTCCATCTCATTCATGGAGTTGAGTTTTTCCTCGCTATTGAGTGTCAGATCCCTTCATTGCACCTTTACATCAAACTTCTACTAGATACCTCTGCTTTGGAACAACACTTAATCACTCTGGAACAAGCAGACGAGGATCATCATGTGGTGCTTCAAACAATCGAAGATGTCAAGAATCATTTGAAAGCACAAGGACACAACAAAACATGATAAGTGTGTCCTTGTGCTTTCATGATAAGCTTGTCAAAACTAAGTTCGATTCTATTTGGTAGGGACCATATATCATGAAACATTTCCTCGATAAGGGGGCATACCTCCTCGCAATGGGTTTTACCTCAAGAAATTATATGTGTAAACCGACCAAAACTTTCTTTGTTGTATCATAGTTTATTTTCATGTTTTCTTTTTTTGAAGAGATCTTACGGTTTGTTTCCTTGCAGGTCTTATTAGATGGATAAGCATCTTTATGTCTATGTTGGTTGTGTCAATGGTGCAAGTAGATACTATCCAAATCTCACGTTAGGTGCTTGGGTTCTCTATTCCTCATCATATTACTTGATCCATATCAGTGGTGTGTGTATTGATGCAGTGACATATAATCAAGAAGAACATGATGCCATGATTTTACTCTTGGCCAATTCCCTCCATATGCACATTCATCACCTCATATAAGTGGTGTGTGTATTGGTGTAGTGACCAATAACCAAGAAGAACATGATGCCATGTTTTTCCTGCTGGACAATTCCCTCCATATGCACATTCATCACCTTCATGTTTATTTAGATTCCTAGTTTCTTGTCACATAATTGAATAACTTTTGTCGGGTACATGATCCTTTCCTTTTTAGAAATTTCCTACGCACTAGACAATTAGTTAGACAATTTGAATCCATTACATTCATCCATTTTCCTATAAGTCTCAATGTAATACCCCCATTTTGGCCCTTAGAATGTATCAACTCGATATGTAAATATTGTGCATATGTGATGTATGATTCCTAGCATAGAGCTCAAGGCCAAGGCCCTGCTAGTGAATGTTGAGCCTTAAAGGGATGGTATTTTATATTATGCTATCCATGTGCTAGTAAGCCATGGGGAAATTGTAAAAGCATGTAAATAATTATAATGCAAATAAAATACCAAGGGGATGGCTATGGATGCAACTAAAATGAGGGGGATATGTGTATCCACTAGGGAGAGGTGAGGGGGTTGTGGGATTGAACCTATGTTGGAAAATGTCACCTTGAGAACCCACTTTGAATTTCCTTTTTGTCATTTATTTCTGTTGAAAGTACTTCAAAAATAAACTCATGATATTGATGGAGTATGGGAAGCCCATAGATTCGTATGGCAGAGTATGGGATCTGTTAATTTGACCCACAAGTCACTCTACCTAATGGGAGGACGTTTTGCCTCATCCCCATTCCATTGTAAAACAACCAGACTGCTATTCTAAGGATGCTATGCATTCCCAGCGATGGAAAAACTAGAAATCGCAACTTGGAAAGAAGCTACATTTTGAAGTGCATAAATCACCTAGGAGTTGGTGTGGGAAGTGAAATTCGGTAGGGAATCCATAAATATAAACCCCGGATTAAGTTTGAGAGTGTGAAGATCCCTGAAATTCATGGGATCACCCATTTTTTGGGGCCCGAAAATTGACATCCATGAATGAGATTCACGTAGGCAGGAATTGAGGAAGATCCAATAGTGGATCACAGTGGGAGAGAGACTGGGGGGTCAGATTTCATGGTAGAGACAGTGAAGGCTCAATTATATTTGATTTAGAAGTCGGGACCAACCATACCTTCCCAGGTCAGCGTTGAGGTAAGGGGTACCCGAAGGACTGTGTAGCAGAGAAGGGGGCCTTATTTAGGCTGAGAGTGGAGGTGATGGGGGTACCTGGCTTGTCTGAAGCCAACAGTGGATATGATTGTAGCTCTGTGGTTGAGATCATTGGATTAGAAACTCCTTCCATGCCCCCCCCACTTGCTTGACAGAGCCAACTATGTGCTGGTTGATCCTGAATGATTATGCCTAAGGTTTTGAGTGAACCTGAGTAGTCCATCCTTAATGGATACATAGCCCCAACTTGGGGGTGGTCTCTGAGTGCTAAAAGAATATAGGTTGGGAAGAAACCTACTATTGGGTTGGAACGTTGCAGTCCATAGCCAGTTGCTTGGTGATTTCAATTAAAAGATAAGTGTTTCATGTTGCCTCTGATTATGCCAATTTTATATACATGATTTTTTTTTGTTTATGTCAGAATGCATAGATTGATCCAGCTGAATAATGGAACTGAATGCCTGTGCATTATGTTGTTATTATTCCTATGATGAAATGATGGTAAATGCATTATGTGTGTGTGTTAATATGGTTTAATTACATTGTGTATGTTTATTATGCATTTCACACATATTTAGATGTGAATAATTTAATAATGTGATACTAGGGGTGAAAATTAGCATCCCTCCTATGTTGCTCATATTCCCTTCGGAGTCAGATCGATGGGAGGGAATGTGACAGAGTGTTCAGAGCAAGAAAAATTATCAGTTTTTAATTCTAAGGAGCTCCCCCATAACCTATAAAGGGCACTGAGGTGACTAGGGACATGACAGAGTGGTATCAGAGCCCAAGGTTGCAGCACTGGGGATGCTTAGGCCAAAGTATGAGCTTGCAGGCAGATAATCAGAATATTTAAAAGAGGTATTGATGAAGTTTGGGAAACATTTTGATTGGAATAATGTAAAAATCACAGTTCTTAGGTGCGGTAAAGGATCACACTATTGCATAGGGCGCGCCAAAATATTTCCAGCAATACCAAGTTTTCCAAAAATGGACTAAGGATGAGAAGCATATCGGCCTAACAAGTTGGAAGTAACAGGAGCATATGGCCAACTTCCGACTTTTCGAACCCACGGTGCGGATTGCAAATTGCGGAAGTCGGAGGCATAATTTCTCAAAGTTGTGCCTTTGGGGTGTCGACTTTCTGAACTCGCATTGTGAATTGCGGAAGTCGGGGGCATAATTTCTCGAATTTTTTCCTTTGGGGTGCCGAATTTCCGAACCTGCATTGAATATTGCGGATTGCGGAAGTCAAGGGTGTAATTTCTCGAAGTTGTTCCTTTGGGGAGCCGACTTTCTGAACTTGCATTGCGGATTGCAGATTGTGGAAGTCGGAGATGTAATTTCTCGAAGTTGTTCCTTTGTGGTGTCGAATTTCCAAACCCGCATTGTAGATTGCGGATTTCGGAAGTTGGGGACGTAATTTCTCGAAGATGTGCCTTTGTGGTGCCGACTTTCCGAACCCACATTGCGGATTGCAGATTACGGAAGTCATAGACATGATTTTTTGAAGTTGTGCATTGGGGTGCCGACTTTCCGACTCCCGCATTGTGGATTGCGGAAGTCGGAGGTGTGATTTCTCGAAGTTGTGCATTGGGGTGCCGACTTTACGAACCCGCATTGAGGATTGTGGATTGCGGAAGTCGTGGTAAAATTTGATGGAGTCCGCTTGGCAGCGCCGAATTTTGACTCCCGCATTGCGGCTTGCAGATTGCGGAAGTCGGGAAGAGATATGATAGTTTGATTCAAGTTTATCGTTCCAACTCTCGAATTGTGGCTTGCGGATTGCGGACTAAAGTTGGTTTTTCAGAATAAATTGCAGCTATGTAAAAGTGCAGAAATTTTGGTAAAAAATGTCATTCTTGAAGTAATTTAATTTCCACACCCGAAGTCAGGATGAAGCATGTAGATAGGCAATGGAAAGATTACTAGCAGGGAACAGTGGTCCATAACCAGAATTTGAATGAGTTTTTCATATATCATATATATTTAGAGAAGAAAAGTGCCATTGGTTGTTTTGACAAAACATTTGTTGTCAATATGGGAAATTTCCATAGTTGCATGAGGGGTACAAAGAGAAGTTACAAGATATGAGTCAGTAACTTATAAGTAATGAGAATGGGTAAGGCAATTACATTCTCCCAAAAAATTTCACTCATAGGAATAAGACATCCTAGTATGTGAAATTGGCATGTGGCTCATGGTAGTGACAGGTGGCCATGTAAAGGTTGTTAATTAAGGAATGAGGCATTCCCATGTGTGCATTAAGTATGTGGTTCAAAATTAAAGAAAATATTTCCATGAGAAATGAAAGAAGGTATCATAGTTGAATAAGGTCCAAGGGCATATAATGGACCTTGAAAACACTCCTTATGGAGTTGATATTGAATCAATTGCAGTGTTGATAAGTGTAGGGAAGTTAAGAAAGGTCAAGTTGAACTTGGCCATCATTTCTGAAAGCAATTGGAGCAGTAAGGCAATGTTGATAAAGAGGGAAATTTATCACCTTAAACTATTTTGGTTTATAGCATAAGAATTGCATGCTTGGAAGGTAGCAAGTAAGAATGTTATACATGAGTATGTGTATTGAATTGCTTCTTTGTGAGAAAATCCTAGCTAATGATTCCTTGTGTACTTGCTAGAGAGGCCATGAAATTGGATCATCTATGATGTGGAAGAGGAATTCCATGCTATGATGAGTTATTGGAGGGATAATTCCTTAACTCTTCTCTTGCTTATATGATTATATTTTCAAGTTTTATATATAGAACATTTGGCATAGGAATGCCAAAAATGCAAGATATTAGATGGATGAAGTGAATATGCACTAGTGGGCATATTAGTAGATATTACATAGTGCATGTGAATATATTTGTGCATGTATATGATGTTGCATGTTGATAAAGCTAGTAAAGTTTTACATATGCAATGAACCACTTAAGATAATTATTGTGGTTTATAATCACTATTGGTGGTGGTATTGGTTGTAGGACCAAAGACAACAGAAGCATGGATAAAGATGTTGATGAAGTTGTTGCATGTGACCAACAACCTTATGAAGAAAGTTTGGTGCAACAAATCTATGATCACGAGGTTGGTGGAAGGATGGTGTAATCCTTTGCAGGAGACCTACTGATAAGATTTTAGGTAGAATTGTATTGGATATGGAAATGGGGGGGTAAGTCCATAATAAAGGCTGGAATCTACTATGAACGGAAGCTGAATACTATGAGAAGTGTCTCATGACTACCAAATGATTAATGACTGGTTATGAAATTTAGATTTGAATTTGATTGCTAATGTTGCTAATTGTTTGGCTATTTGATTAGTGTGTCAGGAGAGTACATTACAGGAAGACGTGTGTTATGGCCTGCAAAAGCCTAAATCCATGGGAAGGATCCCATGCTTTGAAAATGGGTTTAAGATGAAACGCCATTGTAAATTTGGATAGTCTCTCATCCAAATTGCATGTTGCTAAACAACACGGGTGAGATGGTAAAATTATGCCAATAGGGAATGTGTTGTTTATGAAATGTGAACAGGATTGGCGTAACAAAACCAAGGTATTGTTAGGTCAGTGAAGGGATCCCAAGGGATTGTTAACTTAGAGAAGGGAGCCCCTTTCCTCGCAAAAGGAAGAGAAAATACATCTGCAAAACAGATAACTATTTTGTAACCCTTACTGAAAATATGCATGTCTAATTATTGGAATTAATATGTAGAGCATGTTTTTATTTCAGACCGCATGTGATTATGGCCTACATGGCTCACATCGGAGAGGAGTGCACACCTCTCATTTTTTTGTTTTGTTATGGTTTTCAATATTGACTACACCCTAAGGGAATGGGCGAATTCCTGGTGTTTCAATATTAGAGAGTGAATTTTTATGAAATATGTTTACAATTTTATATCAGCGACAATGATGAGATTTCCTACTATTGGAGCATAGGCCGCAGCTATGTCAAAGCTGCCAATTTTGAAGAAAAAGCACTAAGTTTTGAAGGAAAAGTGCTAATTTTGAGAAAAAACATCATTTTTGGCAGAAATGAACAGTGCGTGGTACGTCGCCAGATGGACGAGCTCACCGCATATTGCGGGCCGGAAATCTCGGAGCTCGCGCGCACAAAGTCAAGGGAAAGAGTAAATGAGGTGGTCGAGTAGAAAGCTCAACCACCATAGTAAATGAAGCGGCGGAATAGAGGGCTCAGCTACCCTCATTAAGGAAAAGTACAGGAAGTTATGGTTGCTCGGACCAAGGAAGAGCAACGGGCCGAATCATTGAAGGCGAAGGACAAGGAGCAAAGAACGATGAAGCAGTGCCCATACCCGCGATCTGTGTCGGAAATCGCAGAGTCTGCAGGAGGCTGCAACGTGACTGCAAGAGGCGCCTGTAGTACACCTAGCCGTGTCCACGGTTAGGGTTTTTGGGGATCACTGTTGGGAAAGGCCCACAGTTTTGTAAAGGTGCGACCCTCAGGGCCACCTATATATATGTGTAATTGTAAAGGGAAAAGGGTTAGATAGTAGATAGCTGCTAAGTTAGACAAACAATCTAAGTTGATGGCTGAGTCATTTGTATTGTTGTATTTTGTAAGCTGTTAATGATCATTTTGTGTATGTAAGAAGGCCGCGATCTCGCAGGGAGACCACTTGGCATAAGGGACATTGTATGTATCGACCAGTCGCAAGAGGACTGAGAAGGGAATGTAATTGTATGTCTTTGTTATAGTAATATCTGTAGAAGAAGAGAATAGATCTAAGAGAAGGGCTCCCAGTTGTGTGCGTGGAGTTTCCCAGAAAGATCTAAGGCTACAGCTGTGTGCGCAGCGGAACTGTGTTATCCCCGTCTCAAGATAATATAAAACACAGTTCCCATGGACGTAGCTTCCCTCCTGGAAGTGAACCACATAAGTCCTGTTGTTGTGGTGATGCCTTATGTGATTGCGTTTCTTTGCTTTACTATCTATGTTTCTATGAATGTTTAGCTATCTTTATGAATGATTGTATAAAGTAAATCCTGGAAGTTCCCTTAGAAGTTATACTCGTGCATTGTCAAAGGAGTCTGTAAGAACACTGTCGCCGTAGCGCTAAAGGAGTGTGCTACTGCACTGTGGCGCAAGGGCAGAGATGATACAGTGTATCGGAGGTAGCAGGTAAAAGACTCATACACAGGTGCGGAGCTACCGCGCAGCTAGGATGAGAAGAGTGAGTTCCAGCGCTGGGACACTGTGAGACCTGTGAAAGAGTAAGACACTCTGTTCAGGGGTTACCTCCAAGAGGGAAGAGAGAATATTATAGACTCCACACCACCTAGGTTAAGGAAACCTGATTCCTTAGCCCCCCATAACCACTTCAGGTGAGACTTCGGGCTGCTGCGCAGCTTGTTGCCGAAAGGGCCAGTGCGCCAAAGGGGTGTTTGTTGTTGCGCATCCTGAAAACCCGGGTCTGTCTAGAAAGCATCCAACACCTACCCATCCTTTGTTTTTAGGTATTACACATGCAATTGGTGATGCATACTAAAGAATCAAAGTGAAGAAGGGGTACCATCCTTATGTGTGTGAGTGGTTGTTCCATTGCCTAATAAATCTAGCCAGTGTGTTGGTTGGGTATTGTGACTTGGAATGTGGCGATATTTGTAAAGGCATAAAATCTCTATTGGTTCAGAAGTAAGGACCTCTTGCACCTACCCAGGACAACGCTGAGGGAAGGGACGCCCAAGGGACTGTGCAGAAGAGAAGGGGACCTTACTCAGGCTATGAGTGGAGGTGAGGTGGGTGCCGAGACTGGCTGGAACCCATTGAGATGCCTATGGTTCCATAGTAGATCCCTTGATTTGGAAATGGTTATGGTACAGTTTCCTTCCATTGGCATGTTGACCCAGATAGAATTGTTGGCTTGGCAATGGAGAGGGAAAACCAGGTATGGGACTAGTTTGGCACCATAAATGCTTGGTAAATCTAGTCGGTGCATTGGTTGAGCATTGAATGTTGTGGAGCAGCCCGCATGATGTCCAAAAATTTGTTAAATGCTTGGTAAATCCAATCGGTGCATTGGTTGGGAATTGAATGTTGTGGAGCATCATGCGTGTTGGCCAAACATTCGTTATTGTATCCACAGGTGATCCAAGGCTTGTAAAGAAAAGAAGGAGCCTGTGGAATAATGTGAAGCTGTCTAATACATATAAGTATTTAATTATCATCCATTTCTTATTCCGAATAATGAAATTTTTTATGTACAAGTCTTATAACAACCAAGATGATACAATGTTGTTTCTTTGTTAAAAGCCAGGTAATTGTGAGAAGCAATAACCTTGAAGGAATCCTAAGGATGCATTTGGACATGTGATTGTCCTAGAAATCTTAGTATGAGTAGTAATGGAAAATGGTGCTAGTGGACTTGTGTGGGTCCAGCAGGCAAAGGTTTTGTAGGAAAACCATGGGGAGGGGTTCCCTGGTTGAGAAGCCTTTGATAGACCTTAGACACCAAGTGTCCACATTTGAAGTGAAAGAGACCAAGGAGCATGGAACCACAGTTGTGGTGGGGCTCCAAATTGGAACATGATTAAGAGGGGGGAACTCTTACTCTTCTCTTTCCTTTTTATCGATGCATTTTAGAGATAGAAAATTGTTGAATGCATATTATGGCTGAAATTCGATTGTGTTTATTTTGCTTGAAATAAATTGTGAATGATGAATTAGTTAATTCCCTGTGAAAGGATGAACATGAATGAGTTCATTTGTATGTTGGAAAATCATGAAATGTGTTGAAGTCTCATGGATAAAGCATGAACTTTCCATGTCAATTGGGAAATTAATTGATTGATCTTAATGCTTATGTTATGCTTGGCCTAACAAGATTTGCAATGATGAATTTCAAAGGTGAAAATTAAACCAGTTGGTTGCAGTTGTTACAAGGCAAGTGTTGCTAGTAAGCAAAGTGTAGGAAGCTGTGCACATTGACCATGGAAGCAGACCAAAACCTATTTGAATTGGCAGAACATTTTCTTCAAACAATTGCCAAGACCCAAGAAAATCTTGAGGAAATGCTCAAGCTACAAAAGCAACAAAATGAGATGAACCACAAGGTTTTGCAGGATTCTGTTTGTTTGCAAAATGAGGTAAAAGGAATTATGAAAGCTACCAGCAGTGGAAGGGACAGTGGGTCAATGAAGAGGAATTCATCCAATCAATCCATTAAGAATGCTCAAGGTTGGAATACTCAAAGGAAATTAAGCAGGTAAAGAAAAAGCAACCACTTAAATTTTGGAAATGTGGAGGAAATCACTGCCTCTGTAACTGGCCAACAAAGGACAGCAAAAATTATAGTAGCAATAAAGTTTCCAGACTTGTGGATCAGCCGGAAGGTAAAGAAAAGGAAGGGATTGTTGTGGAGAAATGCCCACATGTGGAGTTGGAAGGTCAAATCCAACAGGATCAGCCTGTACAACCCAAAGGACTTGGTCCCGAAAACCCAAAGTAAAAGATGAAATGCAGGACAGACCTACCACATTTTGTGAATTTTGGACATGTGTAAACAATGTGTAAGTATTCCTAAGTGTTGGAACACCGAGGGCTGTGTTATCCTAAGGGGGGGAATGTAATACCCCCATTTTGGCCCTTAGAATGTATCAACTCGATATGTAAACAATGTGCATATGTGATGTATGATTCCGAGTGTGGATATCAAGGCCAAGGCCCCGCTAGTGAATGCTCATCCTTAAAGGGCTGGTATTTTATGTTGTGCTATCCATGTGCTAGTAAGCCATGGGGAAATTGTAAAAGCATGTAAATAATTATAATGCAAATAAAATACCAAGGGGATGGCAATGGATGCAACTAAAATTAGGGGGCTATGTGTATCCAGTAGGGAGAGTTGAGGGGGTTGTGGGGTTGAACCTATGTTTCCAAATGTCGCCTTGAGAACCCACTTTGACTTTCCTTGCTGTCATTTATTTCTGTTGTAAGGAAGTACTTCAAAAATCAGTTCATGAGATTGATGGAGTATGGGCAGCCGAGAAATTCGTATGGTAGAGTATGGGCTATGTTTACGTGACCCACAAGTCACACTACATCATGGGAGGACGTTTTTCCTCATCCCCATTCCATTGTAAAACAACCAGACTGCTATTCTAAGGATGTTATACATTCCTAGCTGTGGAAAAACCAAAAATCGCAACTTGGAAAGAAGCTACATTTTGAAGTGCAGAAATCACCCAGGAGTTGGTGTGGGAAGTGAAATTCGGTGGGGAATCCTTAAATATAAACCCCAGAGTGAGTTTGAGAGTGTGAAGATCCCAAAAATTCATAGGAGCACCCAGGTTTTGGGGCCCGAAAGTTGAAATCCCTAAATGAGATTCACGTGGGAAAGAATTGAGGAATATCCAAGAGTGGATCGCAGTGGGAGAGAGACTAGGGGGTCATATTTCATGGTAGAGCCAGCGAAGGCTCAATTACATTTGATTTAGAAGTCGGGACCAACCATACCTACTCAGGTCAACGCTGAGGTAAGGGCCGCCTGAGGGACTATGTAGCAGATAAGGGGACCTTATTTAGGCTGAGAGTAGAGGTGATGGGGGTACCTGGCCTATCTGAATCCAATTGGATATGTTTGTAGCTCTGTGTTTGAGCTCATTGGATTAGAAACTCCTTCCATGTCCCCCCCACTTTCCTGACAAAGCCAGTTTTGTGTTGGATGAGCTTGAATGATTGTGCCTAAGGCTGTGAGTGAACCTGATTAGTTCCTCCTTTGTGGATACATAGCCCCAGCTTGGGGATGGTCTTTGAGTTCTAAAAGAATATAGGCTGGGAAGAGACCTATAGTTGGGTTGGAACATTGCAGTCCATACCCATTTTCTTGGTGATTTCAATTAAAATATAAGCATTACTTGTTGCTTTGGATTATGCAAATTTTATATACATGAATGATTGTTTGTTTATGTCAGAATGCATAGATTGATCCAACTGAATAATGGAACTGAATTCAAGTGCATCATGTTGTTATTATGCCTATTATGAAATGCTGGTAAATGAATTATGTGTGTGTGTTAATATGGTTTAATTCCACTGTGTATGTTTATTATGCATTGCACACATATTTAGTTGTGAATAATTTCATAATGTGATACTGGGGGTGAAAATTAGCACCCCTCCTATGTTTCTCCTATTCCCTTCAGAGTCAGATCGATGGGAGGGAACATGATAGAGTTTTCAGAGCAAGAAATATTATCAGGTTGTTATTCTAAGGAGCTCCCCCATCACCTATAAAGGGCACCGATGTGAATGGGGACATGACACTCAATTGTGTGGTAGACCACATGACTAACGACATTCTATATTGGCACATTCATCATCAATAACAAGGAAATTACATATTAGAGCAAATTTGGGGTCTAAAATGGGCCTCATAAGAATATGAGCCATCTTCTAAGCAAATGAGCCACGTCATAAGAAAAAGAGCCATTGAATTCAAGAACCAATAGAATTTCAAGAAAAGAGTCAACCATAATAGTTCACATGGAATATTTGACATTAAAAAAACTACTTTTAAATTTGTATTTTCAACATATGCCCCTGTCAGTTTACTCAACTTTTGAGCAGGATTACTTGTTGGAAGCGGAATTAAATTACGCATCCAACGAGTACCCACACTGCATACTTTTGAGGTACCCCACCCCATGAAAAATGACAAATACACCAAAAACCATGCTACTAGAACATCATGGCCCCTCTTTTATTTTGAACATCATGGCGTCTTGTGACATATGTTTTATGTGTCGTGCACACTGGTTTTGTGCTCTTCTTGATTATGTGATCAATTTTCCATGATTAAGGTATTTCTAGTGAAGTTTTTCTTCGTCCTCATTTTGTGTGCATGCATGTAGTTTAGACCATTTTCCTGTGCTATATGCCACTTGTATATTTGATTTGACTTCCGTACACAATTTTATGCTTGGTTATCGTTTCCATGTGTATAATATCAAGACGCACTAGGATCCTTTCATTCTAGCCTACAACTTCTCCCTATAGGTATACTTCTTCAAACTAACATATAGGTGATTCACCTCTATGTTAAGTTTTGAGCATTAATTCAATATACTCTAGGATCTTTACTGAGAGAATAACATGTACATCATATCAAGTATAACAATGCATATCAATCACATCAAGCAATCACATGAGACAATAGACACACAGAGTTTCACCAGGGAAAACCATAAAGGTGAAAAAACCCACAACTTCCTCAGAGGTAGAAAGAACAATGATACAACCAAAGTAAAAGAGATAGTCTTCTCCTAGCAGTTGATCCTCCTCCTCACATGTGCGCTATTTTTTTAGTGATGGAAGAGTGAGTAATGGGATGATCAAATAGAGATCTCCCGATCTCTATTTATACTTGTCCTGTCCTGCCCAATAAACTAACAGGGACTACTTGTCTAACTCAGTCTAATAACCCATGGCTACATTAATCCGAGCCGACCCCACATTTGGTGGTCTAATAACCCATCACAGCAAGTTACGACACTTGCGACACTTGTCAATACAAATGATGACACTTCCGTATAGAGGAATAATAACATCTCTATAGGAGTACAATATACATAGGTGAAATACATTCCGAAGTTACATATACATCAACACTCCCTCTTAACTAGGAAGGTATTTCTCAACATAGATCTGCTAGCACAAGTCTTCTTCTCTAGATCATCATCAGCAATCATTGTCCTCTAATTATCGTCATCGTCACTGCTGCTGCTATCTCAATCAATCTCCAATCTACTCATCATAGGAAGTTCTACAGAGCCAGTCCTTTTTCATACTGGATGTAGGCCCACCACCTGCAGGTCTTCATCATCACTGGCCATACTGTGGAATCCTCAGGACTTATTATGTGAGTTAACAAAACCTCGAAAGAGCATCCCAGGACTGATTACGAGCACACAGCTCAACCTATCGGATCTCCTAGGACCTTTTACATGCTACTACACAACCTATCCATGGCCACAGAGTATCATCCTGATATTCATGATCATACTGATCATAACATCGTTCACGAAGCACAACCTAGATGCACATCACACAACACTTACATCTACGCCATAGGAGAACACATATACAACCATGCGAGAATGGAACAACACTTATATTGCAGCCATGGGAGAACACATCTACAACCATGCTCAAATGGCCCAGCACTTATATCGCAGCCATGGGAGAACACATATACAACCATGCTCGAATGGCCCCAACACTTATATTGTAGCCATGGGAGAACACATCTACAACCATGCTCGAATGGCCCCAACACTTATATCGTAGCCATGGGAGAACACATCTACAACCATGCTCGAATGGCCCTGGCAATTACATCATGACCATGGGAGAACACATCTGCCACTATGTCAAAAAATCCCAGCAATTACATCACGACCATGGGAGAACACATCTAAAACCATGCCCAAAAATCTCATGTGCATTTGTGTCTTCGGAACTCATCACACATAATCCAACTGATTATGTAATGTATCCACCTGATACATGTCATCGCATATGATCATCATGATCATCATCATAGCATCATCATGATGCATATCATCTAGAGTATCATTCTGATACTCATCACACATGATCATCCTGATCATCGTCACTGCATCATCCTGATGCATTTCATCTGGAGCAACATCCTGAAGCTCGTCATCCATGGTCATCCTGATCATACAATGCATCCACCTGATGCATACTGAGTATCTACCTAATACATATCATCATACATGATCCACCTGATCATACAATGTATCCACCTAATATATATCAACATACATGATCTACCTGATCATACAACGTATCTACCTGATACATATACAGATACATGGTCCAAGCATCCAACATGATGCATATACATATACATGATCCAACTGATCATAACAAGCATCCAAAAATATCCATATACAGAGCAGTAACTGGAGCATCACCCTGATGCTCATCATCTAATGCTTACATCCATAGCCATGGGAAGGATCCTCCTCTCACCATGCTTGGAATGGCTTCCAGCAAATATGTCCATCACTTCTTCCTCGAAGTGTTGTCAATCTGAAGAACACCAAGCCTCTCTCTGAAGTACTCAAACTTCACTCTGGCTAGTGGTTTCATCACCACATCTGCAACCTGCTCATCTGTCGCAACATACAGGAGCTTCACGGCTCCTCTCTACACCATATCCCTGATATAGTGATATTTGATCTCAATGTGTTTCGACCTGTCATGGAACACTAGGTTCTCAGACAACTTCACACAACTCTGGTTGTCACAAAAGATACCAGTAGCATCCAACGGGAGATCAAATAACTCATACAGTAGCTTCCTCAACCATACTACCTCACAACTAGCCGAACAAGCTGTAACATACTCTTCCTCGGCTGTACTCAGTGCTACGTAGGAATGCTTCCTTCTAAACCAAGGGATCACACCTGATCCCATACTGAAGCAGCACCCATATGTGCTCTTCCTATCTGCAGCACTGCCTATCCAATTTGAATCAACATAACCCTGCAGGTTAAACTTTTGATTTGCATCATACTTGAGCCCATAATCAATTGTACCCTTCAGGTACCTCAGAATATGCTTTACAGCAACCAGGTGAACACCTCTGGGATCCATCAAGAGCTGGATCAATGTGTTCACTGCAAATAAAATATTTGGTCTAATGTTCGTCAGGTACATCAAGGATCCAATCATTTGATGATACACAGTGACATCAACTGGATCAGATAAAGCATCACACAGAAGCTTCAGGTTCGATGCCATAGGTGTGTCCATGGCCTTGCAGTCCATCATCCCGAACCTCTTTAGGATTTCTACTTCATACTTCCCTTGTCCAAGGAAGATCCCATCTGCACTCTACAACACCTCCATGCCTAGAAAATAATGCATCATCCCCAAGTCCTTCATCTCAAACTCGGCAGCAAGAATCCTCTTGGTATCGGCAATCAATCCATCCTCACCTGTTACAAACATGTCATCCACATACAAGAGTAGTATCACAGGATTTCCTTCCTCAACCTTGTAGTAAAGGTTGGAATTTGCTTTACTCTTAGTAAATCCCAAACTATATAGAAAGTTGTCTATCCTACCATACCAATTTCTAGGAGCTTGCTTCAAGCCATACAAGGCTTTCTTCAGTTTGCACACATGAGTCCCTCTGTCCAGGGATAATTTTAAGGAGCCATGCTTATTTAAAAGTTTATAAACCTTGGCGAATCTTACCAATTCTTAAAATGTCAACTATAAAATATTTGGCGATATTTTTCTAAAATTATTTCAATTTCTAAGGATTTTATATAGTTTATATAATAATTTGGTGATTTTTAGAGTGAAAAAAGTTTACCCCGTCAAAATTGGGCGAAATGGGGCTTCAAAAAATTCAAATTGGCAAGTCGTTTTTTGGAAAAAAACATGGAGAAATAGCCCATGGGCTAAATTTAGCCCCTAAAATTATCCTTGCCTCTATCATGTGTCTCAAACCCAAGTGGCTGCTCCACATACACTTCCTCCTCAACTACACCATTCAAGAATGATGTCTTGACATCCATCTAGTGTATCTTCCATTTCATCACTGCAGCCAGGGAAAGTACTGATCTGATGGAAGTGTACCTGGCTACAGGAGCAAAATTTTCTTCATAGTCTATTCCCTCTTTCTAGGACAATCCACGAGCTACAAATCTTGCTTTGTACTTTTCTATGTTGCCATTTGCAGCATGCTTGATCTTGTATATCCACTTGGAATTCACAACAGACTTCCCTTCAGGTCTTGGGACTACATCCCAAACATAATTCTTCATGATAGACTGGTATTCCTTGATGTAACGTCTGCTCCTATCATACCAGCATGATAGAGAGGATCGTGATACTAAACCGGGCAACTAGCCTCATGAACTTTTAACTAAATAAGCATTCACATAATATAAAAGAGATATGGGATGTATAATTATAAGAAAGAAACAACGGAAATAATATCAATAACACATCCATCATATATTCAAGATATTCATCAAATAATAATTGCAAAGTTAACACAAGAGAATATTTATCTTAACAAAGTAGTCCCAAGCAACCAGCTATGCATCTGCAACGTTCCACCCAACCATAGGCCAGTTGTGCTTATCAACCTCTTGATGCAACTACCACCCCCGAGCTGGGCATGATCTCTACAAGGAATCAGGGAACAACAAACTCACACATAGCCAATCATACACCAAGATGAGCCAATCCAATCTACAATTGGGTTTATCAGGCTGCTAGGAAATGGAAAGGAAGAATTACTAAGCTAGTGAGCTCAAGCACAGAGCCAGGGATAACCTTACAAGATCTATCTATCTTGGCACCCACAATACCTACACACCCAGCACAAGGAAGTATTATTTTCACTGCTGTACAGTCCCTCAAGCCATACCTTCCCCATCTAGTGCTCTCATGGTGTGCATAGAAGAGTAGCCAAAGCCCTCTTGATCTTCTTGAGAGGTTGTCTCCCCCACTAGGTTTATCAAGCCAATTCTGTCCACTACCACTCCAATCTTTTGCTCACAGGTTCAAACCAAAACATGGATGCACATAACATCAAAACCACAATTGCTGGGCCTGAGGAAAAACGTTGTTACAGTGGAATGCCCAAAAAGGGGGTTTCTACCAATTCAGAAAAACGTGGGAAGCCCAAAAACAAAATGGAAAATGGGGAGCAACCCTGGAGAGCAGAAATCGTTTTCAGAAAAATGCCCATGGGCATTTTGGGCAAAAACGACCTCCATCACAGTCCCAAATCATGGCCCCTTCTCTCCCAGCTGCTGTATAATGCAAAAACGACTCCCAGGCATGGAAAATGCAGGAAAAATGGTGAAAAACGTGATGGGGAGAGACCCAATAGTTCAGACTGCGTGAGAGAGAAAAAAATATATGTTCAGAATGGCTTTTGGGCACCATTTCGTGGGTGTTTTCTTTCCCAAGAAGCAAAAACATGAATTCCCAGGTTGATGGCTTTCCCATGCATGAAATTGGCTGCCATACCTCTTCATTCCCAAGGCATTAACTACCTCAACCAATTTCTGGAAGAATTAAATGATTGGGTGCATAACCCAAAATGGGTAGTTGGTGGTTTATGGGTTTTCTCATTGACACGTGGATTAACACCATTGGCTCAAGGGTTTGAATAATTTCCCTCCCTATTCCTTGTAGAATCATGCCCCATCTCTTTGTTGCATTGCATAGCTAGTTGTGGGTATTTTCATTAAAATTTGTATTTACATGATGTCTTATTTGCATTGTGCCTATCTAGCACAAGAACCATAGGCATCTATTTCTTTAATTGCCGATACATAAAATGCTAAATCAATGGTGGGGCCTTGGCCTTGAGCTCCTCACCATGATTAAATTACAATATTTACATCATTTACGATTTAATACAAAGGGGGTCAAAATGGGGACATTACACTCGACCATAGCATCCTTCCATTCTTTATTTTCCGTTGCTTCTTCATAACTAGAAGATTCTTTGTTCATAATATCATAGAGTAGAGAAACATAGTTGGTATGAGATCTAGTTCTCTTCCTTTCTCTATGTTCTTCTTCTGGAATTCCATATCTTTATGCATCTTGAATGAGCTCTCTATCCCATGCAAGTTTAATCTTGTGAGATTTATTCTCACAGGGTGGATCTACAGGTATTTGTGGATCTTCAACTTCACGATATGCTTCTGGAATTGATTCAGTCATGTTGATGTCTTCAAATCTGTTTTCCTTTGGTTCTTCATGATCTTCAACAGGTGTCTTTCTTGATTTGATGAAAGCTGATTTTTCATCAAATGTTACATCATTGTTGACATCAATATTCTTGAACCCTGGAAAGTATATTCTGTAAGCCTTCGAGCTTTCACTATACCCCACAAAGATTCCCTTCTTTCCTGAAGGATCTAGCTTTGTCCTCTTTTCCTTTGGAACATGTGTGTATACTGGACAACCAAATATCCTGAGATGGCTTACCTCAGGTTTCTTACTAGTGAAGATTTCTTCTGGTGTCTTGTTGTCCAATATCTTAGGAGATGTTCTGTTCTGCACATATACAACTGCCCTAGCTGCTTCTTCCCATAGATGCATAGGAAGATCCTGGTCATGCAACATTTCCCTTGCTACTTCCATGATTGTTCTATTCTTTCTTTCAGCAACTCCATTCTGTTGTGGATTGTAGGGAGCAGTCAACTCCCTCTTAATCCCTGAATCACTGCATAGTTTCTTGAAATCACTAGAAGTGAATTCTCCACCATTGTTGGATCTGAATGTCTTGATCTTCTTATCAGTTTGATTTTTCATCAAGGCTTTGAATTCCTTGAACTTATCAAACATTTCATCTTTGTTCTTCAAGAAGTAAACCCAAGTCTTCAAAGAGAAATCATCAATGAAAGAGACATAGTATACATACCCACTCAGAGAACTGGATGACATCAGAGTGGATAATTTCCAAGATCCCTTTAGCCTTGCTTTCACTGCTTGGAAATTCCTTCTTTATGTTCTTTCCTTTTGAACATCCTTTGCAAACACCTTCATGCTTGGTCTTGATTTCAGGAATACCCTCTGCATCTTTACTTGCAATTGGTAGTTCCCTATAGTACACATGTGCAATCCTTCTATGCCAAACTTCACTTGGCTCCATGGATTCACGTACCATGTCATGTTCAGGTTGTCCCTTCAGTTTGTACAACCCTCCCTCTTGCTCTCCAATCACTACCGCATCATCTATGGTCTTACCTTTTGGCCACATGAGTACTTGGCCATCTATAAATGTAACCATCATACCTTTTGCATCCAATGCAGATATGGAGAGTAGATTCTTCTTGAGCCCAGGTACATATAGAACCTCTTTCATCCTCAAAGACTTCCCAGAGTCTATGTTGTAGGAGGCTTCACCACTTCCTTTGATAGGATATTGGTAGTCATCCCCAAGTTTCACCTTATGGGGTGAATCATGTTCAGATAGGTTTAAAAAAGATTCTTTGAACCCAGTCATGTGTTTGGAAGCCCCACTATCAATAAGCCAATCATTACATCCATGAGAGATAGCACCTATGAGAGCAGAGATTAAAACATATTCATCTTCGCTTGATGAATCATCATTTTTTGATCTAGCCTTCTTCTTGGGAGGTTCATCATCCTCAGTAGCATGAGCATGACATTTTCTTTTGTTTCCCTTCTTCTTTTTGTTGAAGTTGTTGTTGTTGTCCTTCTTGTTCTTGGGACAATCTGAGGCAAAGTGCCCTTTCTCATTACATGTAAAACATCTTAGATGTTTCCTATTTTTAAAGTGGTGAGAAGGTTTCTTAGAATGAGAATGCTCCCCCTTGAATTTGCTTCCCTTCTTGGTGTGAGCAGTGAGAGCTTGATATTCATTTCCCATCTTTTCATCTCGGGCCACAATCCTAGCTTCTTCTTGAGAGAATTCCTCCCACAGCCTATTGAAGGAGATAAGTTTTTTTCTTACACAGATTCCTTGGATAAAGGAATCCCATGACCTAGGTAGGCCATTCAGAGTGGTCATGACAATTTCACCATTCTCCACCATTTCATCCATAGCTTCAAGTTGTTCCCTGATCTGAGCGACTTTGGAGAAATAGGATTGAATGGTCTCTCCATTTTGAAGCTTTACCCCTTTCAATTGATTTCGCAAAGTCATCTTCTGATTTATGTTCTTCCCTTCAAACAGCTTAGTCAAAGAGTCAAACATTGCCTTGGGTGCCTTTAGAGATGACACATGTGGAATGAGATGGTCTTTAATAGAATCAGCAAAGATCGTCTTTGCCTTGACCAAGTTCTTCTTATGTAAGGCCTTAGCCTCTTATTCCTGTGGGACAGGGACCTCTTCCCTTATGTAAGTATCCAATTGATTTTCTTCTAGGATTAACCCAATCCTATACTTCCATGCTCGGAAGTTATCATGCCCTTCAAGATTATCCTCAAGCTTGGTGTGGTGAGACATCTTTAAAGAGTACTTCAAATGGAAATAGAAAAGATTTAGGTCTTACCACTTGATTTGCTGAAAAATGGATTTGGTCCCAGATCAGGGTTTGTCAGAGAAACCCTAAAAAATCAAACTTTGAATTTCAAACTTCTGAAAGGATAGAAAGATGTGCCTTGATGAGCTGATCATCCTGGTATATGAAGAATTTGAGATCTGCAAAGTTTTACCCTTTAGAAATGCCTTTTAGTCTTCCCAGATTCACTTGTGAGGACCCTGAATTAGGGTTTGAGTTTCCCAGAGCTTCACCCAACCAAAAATCTCGATCCAAAGCTCTAAACTTTGATTTTTCCAAGGATCTTCCAGCTATGTCTTCAGATTTCAGAAATTCCTATTTTTGTGGAAACCCTAATTTTTAGGGCCAAAACTGAAAGTGCTCAGAATTGAATTATGATTGGACAGAAAGATTCTCCTTGATGAGTAGAGTCAATCTACCTTACTTATTTTCCAAAATCTGTGGAGAGAAACCCAATAAACAAGAAACCCTAGTTTATGCCACTACACAATGTCTTCTTCTCAGGGAAGCTCTGATACCATGTTAAGTTTTGAGCATTAATGCAATATACTCTAGGATATTTACTGAGAGAATAACATGTATAGCATATCAAGTATAACAATGCATATCAATCACACCAAGCAATCACATGAGACAATAGACACACAGAGTTTCACTAGGGAAAACCATAAAGGTGAAAAACCCCACAACTTCCTCAGAGATAGAAAGAGCAATGATACAACCAAAGTACAAGAGATAGTCTTCTCCTATCAGCTGATCCTCCTCCTCACATGTGCGCCACTTTCCGAGTGATGGAAGAGTGAGTAATGAGATGATCAAATAGAGATCTCCCGATCTCTATTTATACTTGTCCTACCCTGCCCAATAAACTAACAGGGCCGACTTGTCTAACTCAGTATAATAACCCATGGTTACATTAATCCGGGTTGACCCCATACTTGGTGGTCTAATAACCCATCACAGCAAGTTACGACACTTGCGACACTTGTCCATACAAATGACGACACTTCCGTATAGAGGAATAATAACATCTCTATAGTAGTACAATATACATAGGTGAAATATATTCTGAAGTTAGATATACATCAACACTCTACAAAACATCATGTGCATTAACCTCATCCATCCCTCTTTCTCCTATTGGATCCCCCTTATTTTGGTAAGTGGCTCAACCTAGCCACATTTTCATTTTCCCTTACTCAACAATAAAGCCTCCATCACATGGGTTCCATCTTTTACTACCCCTTGCCATATGATGCCCATGTGGTTATTATTTCTATAGGATTGTGATTCTATCTATTCTATGATATTGCACTCAACTCCATACTACTTTTTCATCATCACTCATTGGCATACCCATGGACTTCCAAACTTATGGACATTAGGGCATTGTGATGTTTCATGTTGGATATTTCATGAGCCACCACTCCATCCATACTGCATAAGTTACGTTATTTTTTCAAACAATCATCATCCCTCAAGGATATTACCATTAGTTTCCTACCCCTCCATCAATTCCATATTTTATCATCCATTCATTGATTCATTTGGTCATTCATTAGAAACTTGTCTTCTTCATTTCCTTCTTATCCCACAAAAGTGGCCACCCACCTCGGCAACATTTATATAACATTTCTTTTAAGAACCCCATTTTCCCATATGGTCACACATCTGAAAAGCCATAAAATTTGAGTAATATTTTTTTCTCCCTCTTCGGTGTCCTTACATTGAGGAAACCATTAAAATTAAATACTCCTCAGCACTAGTACAGATCGTGTATAGTGTCATTTTGTGATAGCATGCCTAGTCTCCTTTGTTTAGAGCATTTCATGATGATTCACCCATTGAGAAACATCAGTACCCTCCCTATTTTTCCCTACAGGAATCCCCCCCATTGCAATTATGTCCCTTGGTACCCCAATTGTGTCTCTCCCCTCATATCATCATGAGTCTCACATATGCTTCCAGGTCAACCATAACTTCATGCTCTGAATAAAGGAAATTTGATTCCCCCACTTAGTTACCCTTGTACCACCTTTCAGTGTCTCGATCCCTTGTCCATCTCTATCCATTCATTGGTTGTATCCCTCATTCTCCATTCAAGGAAACCTCATTTCCTTGTTGGTTACGGGTCTCTCTCTATCAACATCAACACATCCATTCCAGAGGATAGAACTAGAGGCACCATGTACCTTGTCCCCATAAACATCATTGATGGGTTCCCTTAGACTGACTAAGGGGTTACCTTAGTGCCCTTATCTTGGTTGTTTCTCATGTTCTCAACTTCATCTCATCATTCCACCGTTGATATTCGTACAATTTGATGGTTCTCTCATTCAGTTAGTCAAAGACCTAGATATGCTTGACTCCATTCCTTTGGTGAGTCTCTTTGGAATCCCTTATGGTCATATGCTTCTTGTGGTATATGGGTTGCATTGGAAACAATGTTTGGAATCCCTCCAATTACATGCTTCCTATGGTATCCAATTATAGCTCCAGTTCCTTAGACCTGCTTGATTCAAATATTCAATTGTTTAAGTCACCTATAAGGATTGAATTTGCTATATTCCCCTTCTAGATCTTTGGCCCCTTTAGTTTCAGCAGGGCATCAATTATTGTGATTTTGCATTCCATTAGATGCCATTGTTCCAACATGTGTTCTTCATATCATCCATGGTTGGACCATGGTTATGTATCCATTATATCTTTGGCATGGGTCTGAAGATATAATGGAGAAGTCAACAACTGAATTTCTAGGCTCTCCACACTCCTCCAATGGTGAACAATAAAAATGACACCTATTTTGGTGGGCCCACCCCTATTTAAGCTCAATTAGGCCCTAACCAGATTCGTAATGATGAATTTCAAAGGTGAAAATTAAACCAATTGGTTGCAGTTGTTACAAGGCAAGTGTTGCTAGTAAGCAAAGTGTGGGCAGTTGTGCACATTGAACATGGTAGCAGACCAAAAGCTATTTGATTTGGCTGAAATTTTTCTTCAAACAATTTCCAAGACCCAAGAAAAACTTGAGGAAATGATCAAGCTACAAAAGAAGCAGAATGAGATTAACCACAAGATTTTGCAGGTCTCAATTTGTTTGCAAATGAGGTAAAAGGAATTCTGGAAGGTATCAGGAGTGGAAGGCATAGTGGGTCAATGAAGAGGCATTCATCCAATCAATCCATTAAGAACGCTCAAGGCTGGAATACATAAAGGAAATTAAGCAGGTAAAGAAAAAGCAGCCACTAAAATGTTGGAAATGTGGAGGAAATCACTGCCTCCATAACTTCCCAACAAAGGAAAGCAAGAAAGATAGTAGCCATAAAGTTTCCAAACTTGTGGATTAGCTGGAAGGTAAAAAAAAGGAAGGGATTTTTTTGGAGCAATGCCCACATGTGGAGATGGAAGGTCAAAGCCGACAAGAGCATCCTGTAGAAGCCAAAGGACTTGGTCTCGAAAACTCAAATTAAAATATGAAATGCAGGACAGACCTGCCACATTTTGTGAATTTTGGACATGTGTAAACAATGTGTAAGTGTTCCTAAGTGTTGGAACACCGAGGACGGTGTTATTCTAAGCGGGAGGGGAATGTAATACCCCCATTTTGGCCCTTAGAATGTATCAAATATATATGTAAATAGTGTGCATATGTGATGTATGATTACTAGTGTGGAGCTCAAGGCCAAGGCCCCACTAGTGAATGGTCATCCTTAAAGGGATGGCATTTTATATTGTGCTATCCATGTGCTAGTAAGCCATGGGGAAATTGTAAAAGCATGTAAATAATTATAATGCAAATAAAATACCAAGGGGATGGATATGGATGAAAATAAAATGATGGGGCTATGTGTATCCACTAGGA
The DNA here is from genome assembly GCA_027924585.1 of Larix kaempferi. Lineage (NCBI taxonomy): Eukaryota > Viridiplantae > Streptophyta > Pinopsida > Pinales > Pinaceae > Larix > Larix kaempferi. Next base: position 10,649,574 of record BSBM01000264.1, read on the forward strand.
AGAGGTGAGGGGGTTGTGGGATTGAACCTATGCTACCAAATGTCACCTTGAGAACCCACTTTGACTTTCCTTGCTATCATTTATTTCTGTTGTAAGGAAGTACTTCAAAAATCAGCTCCTGATATTGATGGAGTATGGGCAACCCAGAAATTCGTATGGAAGAGTATGGGATCTATTTACTTGACCCACAAGTCACTCTACATCATGGGAGGATGCTTTTCCTCATCCCCATTCCATTCTAAAGCAACCAGACTGCTATTCTGAGGATGTTATGCATTCCTAGCTGTGGAAAAACCAGAAATCGCAACTTGGAAAGAAGCTACATTTTGAACTGCAGAAATCACCCAGGAGTTGGTGTGGGAAGTTAATTTCGGTGGGGAATCCTTAAACATAAACCCCAAAGTGCGTTTGAGAGTGTGAAGAGCCCATAAATTCATGGGAGCACCCAGTTTTTGGGGCCCAAAAATTGAAATCGTGAATGAGATTCACGTGGGAAGGAATTGAGGAAGATCCAAGAGTGGATCACAGTGGGAGAGAGACCAAGGGCTCATATTTCATAGTAGAGCCAGTGAAGGATCAATTATATTTGGTTTAGAAGTTAGGACCAACCATAATTGCCCAAGTCAATGCTGAGGTAAGGGCCGCCTGAGGGACTGTGTAGCAGATAAGGGGACCTTATTTAGGCTGAGAGTGGAGGTGATTGGGGTACCTGTCCTGTCTGAATCCAATTGGATATGTTTGTAGCTCTTTGTTTGAGCTCATTGGCTTAGAAACTCCTTCCATGCCCCCCCCACTGGCTTGACAGATCCAGTTGTGTGCTGGATGAGCCTGAATGACTGTGCCTAAGGCTGTGAGTGAACCTGACTAGTTACTCCTTAGTGGATACATAGCCCCACCTTAGGGGTGGTCTCTAAGTTCTAAAATAATATAGGCTGGGCAGATATCTATGGTTGGGTTTGAACGTTGCAGTCCATAGCCATTTGCTTGGTGATTTCAATTAAAATATAAGAATTTATTGTTGCCTTGGATTATGAAAATTTTATATACATGAATGATTGTTTGTTTATGTCAAAATGCATAGATTGATCCAACTGAATAATGGAACTGAATTCAAGTGCATTATGTTGTTATTATTCCTATGATGAAATGTTGGTAAATGCATTATGTGTGTGTCTTAAAATGGTTTAATTCCACTGTGTATGTTTATTATGCATTGCACACATATTTAGTTGTGAATAATTTCATAATGTGATACTGGGGGCGAAAATTAGCACCCCTCCTATGTTTCTCATATTCCCTTCGGAGTCGAATCGATGGGAGGGAACGTGACAGAGTGTTCGGAGAAAGAAAAATTATCAGTTTGTTATTCTAAGGAGCTCCCCCATCACCTCTAAAGGGCATCGATGTGAATGGGGACATGACACTCAATTGTGTGGTAGACCACATGACTAACGACATTCTATATTGGCACATTCATCATCAATAACAAGGAAATTAAATATTAGAGCAAATTTGGGGTCTAAAATGGGCCTCATAAGAATATGAGCCACCTTGTAAGAAAACAATCCACCTCATAAGAAAAAGAGCCATTCAATTCAAGAACCAATAGAATTTCAATAAAAGAGTCAACCATAATGGTTCACATGGCATATTTGACATTAAAAAAACTACTTTTTAATTTGTATTTTCAACATATGCCCTTGTCGTTTTACTCAAATTTCGAGTGAGAGCACTTGTTGGAAGCGGAATTAAATTCTGCATCCAACGATTACCCACACTGCATACTTTTGAGGTAACCCACACCACAAAAAATGAGAAATACACAAAAAAAGGTGGTACTAGAACATCATGGTCTCATGTGAAATATGTTTTCTGCGTCGTTCACACTGGTTTTGTGCTCTTCTTGATTATGTGATCAATTTAACATGATTAATGTATTTCTAGTGATTTTTTCTTCCTCCTCATTTTGTGTGCATGCATGTAATTTAGACCATTTTCCTGTGTTATATGCCACTTGTATATTTGATTTGACTTTCGTACACACTTTTATGCTTGTTTATCGTTTCCATGTGTACAATATCAAGATGCATTAGGATCCTTTCATTCTATCCTACAACTTCTCCCTATAGGTATACTTCTTCAAACTAACATAAAAGTGATTCACCTCTACAAAACATCATGTGCGTTAACTTCATCCATCCCTCTTTCGCCTGTTGGATCCCCCTTATTTTGGTAAGTGGCTCAACCTAGCCACATTTGCATTTTCCCTTACTCAACAATAAAGCCTCCATCACATGGGTTCCATCTTTTAGTATCCCTTGCCATCTGATGCCCATGTGGTTATTATTTATATGGGATTAGGATTCTATCTATTCTATGGTATTGCACTCAACTCCATACTACTTTTTCATCATCACTCATTGGACTACCCATGGACTCCCAAACTTATGGCCATTAGGGCGTTTTGATGTTTCATGTTGGATATTTCATGAGCCACCACTACATCCATACTGCATAAGTTACGTTATTTTTCCACCATTCATCATCCCTCAATGATATTACCATTAGTTTCCTACCACTCAATCAATTCCATATTTTATCATCCATTCATTGATTCATTTGGTCATTCATTAGAAACTTATCTTCTTTCATTTCCTTCTTATCCCACAGAAGTAGCCACCCACCTCGGCAACATTTATATAACATTTCTTTTAAGCACCCCCTTTTCCCATATGGTCACACATCTGGGTAGCCATAAATTTGAGTAATATTTTTTGCTCCCTCTTCGATGTCCATACATTGAGGAAACCATTAAAAGAAAATGCTCCTCAACACTAATACAGATCGTGTATAGTCTCATTTTGTGATAGCATGCCTAGTCTCCTTTGTTTAGAGCATTTCATGATGACTCACCCATGGAGTCAACATCAGTACCCTCCCTATTTTTCCCAATAGGATTCCCCCCCACTGCAATTGCATCCGTTGGTACCCCAATTGTGTCTCTCCCCTGATATCATCATGAGTCCCACATATGCTTCCAGGTCAACCATAACGTCATGCTCTAAACAAAGGAAATTTGATTCCCCCACTTAGTTACCCTTGTACCACCTTCCAGTGTCTTGATACCTTGTCCATCTCTATCCATTCATTGGTCATATCCCTCATTCTCAATTCAAGGAAACCTCATTTCCTTGTTGGTTGCAAGTCTCTCTCTGTCAACATCAACACATCCATTCTAGAGGATAGAACTAGAGACACCATGCACTTTGACCACATAACCATCATTGATGGGTTCCCTTGGACTGACTAAGGGGAGACCTTAGTGCCCCTTACCTTGGTTGTTTCTCATGTTCTCAACTTCATCTCATCATTCCATCGTTGATATTCGTACAATTTGATGGTTCTCTCATTCAGTTAGTCAAAGACCCATATATCCTTGACTATAGCCATTTGGTGAGTCTCTTTGGAATCCCTTATGGTCATATGCTTCTTGAGGTATCTGGGTTTCATTGGCAACAATGTTTGGAATCCCTCCAGTTACATGCTTCCTATGGTATCCAATTCTAGCTCTAGTTCCTTAGACCTGCTTGATTCAAATATTCAATTGTTTAAGTCACCTATGAGGATTGAATTTCTTATATCCCCCTTATAGATCTTTGGCCCCTTTAGTTTCAGCAGGGCATCAATTATTATGATTTTGCATTCCATTAGGATGCCATTGTCCCAACATGTGTTATTCATATCATCCATGGTTGGACCATGGCTATGTATCCATTATATCTTTACCATGGATCTGAAGATACAATGGAGAAATCAACATCTAAATTTCTAGGATCTCCACACTCCTCCAATGGTGAACAATAAAAATGACACCTAGTTTGGTGGGACCACCCCTATTTAATCTCATTTAGGTTGTAACAAGATTTTCAATGATGAATTTCAAAGGTGAATATTAAACCAATTGGTTGCAGTTGTTACAAGGCAAGTTTTGCTAGTGAGCAAAGTGTGGGAAGTTGTGCACATTGACCATGGCAGCAGACCAAAAGTTATTTGATTTGGCTGAAACTTTTCTTCAAACAATTGCCAAGACCCAAGAAAATATTGAGGAAATGCTCAACTAACAAAAGACACAAAATGAGATTAACCACAAGGCTTTGCAGGACTCTATTTTTTTGCAAAATGAGGTAAAAGGAATTTTGGAAGCTATCAGTAGTGGAAGGGACAGTGGGTCAATGAAGAGGCATTCATCCAATCATTCCATTAAGAAAACTCAAGGATGGAATACCCAAAGGAAATTGAGCAGGTAAAGAAAAAGCAGCCATTGAAATGTTGGAAATGTGGAGGAAATCACTGCCTCGGTAACTTCCCAATAAAGGACATCAAGAAAGACAGTAGCCATAAAGTTTATAGACTTGTGGATCAGCTGGAAGGTAAAGAAAAGGAAGGGATTGTTGTGGAGCAATGCCCACATGTGGAGCTGGAAGGTCAAATCCAGTAGGAGCAGCCTATAGAAGCCAAAGGAGTTGGTCCCGAAAACCCAAATTAAAAGATGAAATTCAGGACAGACCTGCCACATTTTGTGAATTTTGGACATGTGTAAACAATGTGTAAGTATTCCTAAGTGTCAGAACACCGAGGACGGTGTTATTCTAAGGGGGAGGGATATGTAATACCCCCATTTTGTCCCTTAGAATGTATCAACTCGATATGTAAATATTGTGCATATGTGATGTATGATTCCTAGTATGGAGCTCAAGGCCAAGGCCCCGCTAGTGAATACTCATCCTTAAAGGGATGGTATTTTATATTGTGATATCCATGTGCTAGTAAGCCATGGGGAAATTGTACAAGCATGTAAATAATTATAATGCAAATAAAATACCAAGGGGATGGCTATGGATGCAACTAAAATGAGGGGGCTATGTGTATCCACTAGGGAGAGGTGAGGAGGTTGTGGGATTGAACCTATGCTTCCAAATGTCACCTTGAGAACCCACTTTGACTTTCCTTGCTGTCATTTATTTCTGTTGTAAGGAAGTACTTCAAAAATCAGCTCATGGGATTGATGGAGTATGGGAAGCCCATAAATTCGTATGGCAGAGTATGGGCTCTGTTTACTTGACCCACAAGTCACTCTACATCATGGGAGGACGTTTTTCCTCATCCCCATTCCATTGTAAAACAACCAGACTGCTATTCTGAGGATGCTATGCATTCCTAGCTGTTGAAAAACAACAAATTACAACTTGGAAAGAAGCTACATTTTGAAGTGCAGAAATCACCCAGGAGTTGGTGTGGGAAGTGAAATTTGGTGGTGAATCCTTAAATATAAACCCCAAAGTGAGTTTGAGAGTGTGAAGAGCCCATAAATTCATGGGCGCACCCAGTTTTGGGGTCCCAAAAGTTGAAATTCGTGAATGAGATTCACGTGGGAAGGAATTGAGGAAGATCCAAGAGTGGATCGCAGTGGGAGCGAGACCAGGGGGTCATATTTCGTGGTAGAGCCAGCGAAGGATCAAAAATATTTGGTTTAAAATTCGGGACCAACAATACCTTCCCAAGACAACGCTAAGGTAAGGGCCTCCTGAGGGACTGTGAATCAGATAAGGGGACCTTATTTAGGCTGAGAGTGGAGGTGATGGGGGTACCTGGCTTGTCTGAATGAAATTGGATATGTTTGTAGATTTGTGTTTGATCTCATTGTCTTAGAAACTCCTTCCATGGCCCCCCCACTTGCTTGACATATCCAGTTGTGTGTTGGATGATCCTGAATGATTGTGCCTAAGGTTGTGATTGAACCTGAGTAGTTCCTCCCTTGTGGATACATAGCCCTTGCTTGGGGGTGGTGTCTGAGTTCTAATAGAATATAGGTTGGGTAGAGACATATGGTTGGGTTGTAACGTTGCAGTCCATAGCCATTTGCTTGGTGATTTCAATTAAAAGATAAACATTTCTTGTTGCCTCGGATTAAGCAAATTTTATATACATGAATGATTGTTTGTTTATGTCAAAATGCATAGATTGATCCAACTAAATAATGGAATTGAATTCAAGTGCATTATGTTGTTATTATGCCTATGATGAAATGTTGGTAAATGATGATTGTGTGTGGGTGCTAATATGGTTTAATTCCAATGTGTATGTTTATTATGCATTGCACACATATTTAGTTGTGAATAATTTCATAATGTGATACTGGGGGCGAAAATTAGCACCCCTCCTATGTTTCTCATATTCCCTCCGAAGTCAGATTGATGGGAGGGAACGTGACATAGTGTTCAAAGCAAGAAAAATTACCAGGTTGTTATTCTAAGGATTTCCCACATCAACTCTAAAGGGCACCGATGTGAATGGGGACATGAAACTCAATTGTGTGTTAGACCACATGACTAACGACGTTCTATATTGGCACATTCATCATCAATAACAAGGAAATTAAATATTAGAGCAATTTGGGGTCTAAAATGGGCCTCATAAGAATATGAGCTACCTTGTAAGAAAACGAGCCATTGAATTCAAGAACCAATAGAATTTCAAGAAAAGAGTCAACCATAACGGTTGACATGGCATATTTGACATTAAAAATACTACTTTTTAATTTGTATTTTCAACATATCCCCCTGTCGTTTTACTCAAATTTTGAGCGGGAGCACCTGTTGGAAGCGGAATTAAATTCCGCATCCAACGTGTACCCACACTACATACTTTTGAGGTACCCCACCCCACGAAAAATGAGAAATACACCAAAAAACATGCTACTAGAACGTCATGGCCCCTCTTTTAGTTTGAACATCATGGCTTCATGGGACATAGGTTTTTTGCGTCATTCACACTGCTTTTGCGCTCTTCTTATTTATGTGATAAATTTTCCATGATTAAGGTATTTCTAGTGAAGTTTTTCTTCCTCCTCATTTTGTGTGCATGCATGTAATTTAGTCCATTTTCTTGTGTTATATGCCACTTGTATATTTTATTTGACTTCTGTACACACTTTTATCCTTGGTTATTGTTTCCATGTGTACAATATCAAGATGCATAAGGATTCTTTCATTATAGCCTACAACTTATCCCTATAGGTATACTTCTTCGAACTAACATATAGGTGATTCACCTCTACAAAACATCATGTGCATTAACATCATCCATCACTCTTTCGCCTGTTGGATCCCCCTTATTTTGGTAAGTGGCTCAACCTAGCCACATTTTCATTTTCCCTTACTCAACAATAACGCCTCCATCACATGGGTTCCATCTTTTAGTGCCCCTTGCCATCTGACGCCCATGTGGTTATTATTTCTATAGGATTAGGATTCTATCTATTCTATGAGATTGCACTCAACTCCATACTAATTTTTCATCATCACTCATTGGCCTACCCATGGACTCCCAAACTTATGGCCATTAGGGAATTTTGATGTTTCATGTTGGATATTTCATGAGCCACCACTCCATCCATACTGCGTAAGTTACGTTATTTTTCCACCATTCATCATCCCTCAAGGATATCACCAATAGTTTTCTACCCCTCCATCAATTCCATATTTTATCATCCATTCATTGATTCATTTGGTTATTCATTAGAAACTTATCCTCTTTCATTTCCTTCTTATCCCACATAAGTGGCCACCCACCTCGACAACATTTATATAACATTTCTTTTAAGCACCCCCTTTTCTCATATGGTCACACATCTGGGAAGCCATAAAATTTGAGTAATATTTTTTTCTCCCTCTTTGGTGTCCATACATTGAGGAAACCTTCAAAATAAAATTCTCCTTAGCACTAATACAGATCGTGTATAGTCTCATTTTGTGACAGCATGCCTAGTCTCCTTTGTTTAGAGAATTTCATGATGAGTCACCCATGGAGTCAACATCATTACCCTCCCTATTTTTCCCTATAGGATTCCTCCCCATTGCAATTGTGTCTCTCCCCTGATATCATCATGAGTCCCACATATGCTTCCAGGTCACTCATAACTTCATGCTCTGAACAAAGGAAAATTGATTCCCCCACTTAGTTACCCTTGTACCACCTTTCAGTGTCTCGATCCCTTGTCCATCTCTATCCATTCATTGGTCATATCCCTCATGCTCCATTCAAGGAAACCTCATTTCCTTGTTGGTTGCGGGTCTCTCTCTGTCAACATCAACACATCCATTCCAGAGGATAGAACTAGAGGAACCACGTACATTGGCCCCATAACCATCATTGATGGGTTCCCTTGGACTGACTAAGGGGATACCTTAGTGCCCCTTACCTTGGTTGTTTCTCATGTTCTCAACTTCATCTCATCATTCCACCGTTGATATTCGTACAATTTGATGGTTCTCTTTTTCAGTTAGTCAAAGACCCAGATATCCTTGACTCCAGTCATTTGGTGAGTCTCTTTGGAAGCCCTTATGGTCATATGCTTCTTGTGGTATCTGGGTTGCATTGACAACAATGTTTGGAATCCCTCCAGTTACATGCTTCATATGGTATCCAGTTCTAGCTCCAGTTCCTTAGACCTGCTTGATTCAAATATGTTGTGATATTTTATCCCTATGGATAGGTAGATATCCCCTTGGGATTAGAAAAGGCCCCTAGTTTCCTACTCAAGACAGAGATGAAACAAATAGACACTATAGTCCTCCTAGATCTAGCTCACACATCAGCTAACAAGCTATGGAAATACAAAGCAAGCAGATGGCGTACCTTACTTTGATGGTTGTCCTTGCTGCTCTTAAGTTGCTCCAGCTCTAGCCTTTGATTATGGACTTATGAACCTATTCACAAAGGAAATACAACACCTTCTCCAAAGAAATATATGTATAAACAAAGATCTAACTATCAAAACATAGACAATTCCATGCATTCATCATTAAAGACATGAAAATGAGAGGAATATGATAAGTTATATTAATGATAAGAAAGCCAAAAGAAGTTGATTACAATGTTATACCTTGATGTCCAAAGTAGCAGCACCTCCTTCCAAGCTCTCCAACATCACCCTTGCAAGACTCGTAGGATCGTAGGTTTAGTGTTTCCAAGATCACCCCTCATAGCTCATGGATGGCTCTCTTTAAGTAGGATTTGGGAGGCCAACCACTAAGAGGAGATTATGGATCTAAGTGAATAATATGTGGATCAAGGATCTAAACCATGCCAATGAGGGAATGTGAGATGGGATTCGAAGGGGTACCTTATCCCAATAAAAAATCCATGAGATCCAAGATCCAAAATCAAAGGGATAAGCCTAAACCAAAACTACCGCTCCCCTATAACTAAGCAAAGCACGGTAGTAACTCTCCCCCATAGGCATGCATCACGCGGTAGTTTGACACTACCTCTCCCCCATAGGCATGCAGGGCGTGGTAGTTCCAGAAGAATTAATTTTTGGAGGTGGTTAATGTGGGTTTTGACCCCTTACTTGTTGGATTTTCTTCCAAGTGTGACTAGGGAAGGTACCAACATTAGAATGAAGGGTCCTAACACCCTTAGGAGGCATAAACATCATGTTTTCCACGGTGGTGAAACATGTACATTCTCACTTACATTGGTGATGTATATGTAACTTCGAAATGTATTTCACCCATGTATTTCATATATGTATTTTGTACTCCTATAGAGATGGCATTATTCCTCTATACGGAAGTGTTTGTATTCCTATAGAGATGTTATTATTCCTCTATATGGAAGTGCCATCATTTATAGTGTAAGTGTCGTAACTTATACTTGATGGGTTATTAGACCACCTTGTTGGGGTCGGCCCTGTATAAGTCATGTGGGTCGAAGGGTTATTAGACCACCCTATTGGGGGTCGGCCATGTGGGTCAAAGGGTTATTAGACCACCAAGTGTGGGGTTGGCCCGAATTAAGTTAGCCATGGGTTAAGCTAGACATGTAAGCCACATTAGTTTATTGGGCAGGACAGAACAAGTATAAATAGAGATAGGGAGATCTCTATTTGATCAATAATTCACACACTTCTCTCATTCGGAAAGTGGCGCACTTGTGAGGAAGAGGCTCTGCTGCTAGGAGAAGACTATCTCTTGTATTCTGGTTGTATCATTGCGCTATCTATCTCTGAGGAAGTTATTGGGGTTTTTCACCTTTATGGTTTTCCCCAAGTAAACTCTATGTCTCTTGTGTGCTTTCATTATTGTGTCCATGATTGATATGCTGTAGATTTGTTGTAAATGTTGTTCTGTCAGTTAAGATCCTAGATCGGATTGAAGTAAATTATGAAAATTTAACATGGTATCAGAGCTAGCTTGAAAGAAGGAATGGTATGGCATGTATGACACTTGTTGCAATTGCGAAGCTAGGGCTTGATATAGAAAAAACCAGTCATCGTAGAACTTTCGCTATAAATCCATTTTGGCGAATTTTTCAGATCTGAAATTGTTACAGGTCGAAGACACGATCCCCATGTACCTTGTGTCCAAAGGGAAACCTATAATTCGTTGTACTTTGTGATTTACGATCTGTACAATATAGGGTTTCTGCCTCTTCCATATCTCATTCATAAACAGGTGACCTTGGAAAAAAGGTCATAACTTGGGCTAGGAAGCTCCAAATTAAATTTTGTAAAAAGAAACAGGTATTAAACAAACTGTACTATCTCAGAAAAAAATTTTAGAGGGCGAAGTTGAACCAGTGACACATGGCATGCCATACAAATTCGCTCTCTTGTTTTATCCCATAAACAGGTCACATTGCGACACTTGGAATAACTCTCTCTCAGAGAATCCAATTGAGGTCAGACCTATCGGGATGGAAAGATGACAGGTCAGGCTACCACAGAAAACGTTTTCAAACCCTGTGGATCGAAAAGTGCAGAGTTACACCAGAAACAATCAGGTACATATTTATGTCAAAACAGAATTATTTTTGAGCACCTTCATTCATGGCTTCAGGAATTTAGGGTTTCAGAGAAAGTTGGAATTTTTGTAATCGGAGACTACGGCTGAATGATACTCATCAAAATATAAATTTAGAGACCAAGATCAAAATTTTTGTTTGGGTAGAAGACTGGGCTTGATCAGACCCTAGTTTGGGACTTTGATTGGAAAAGTGGAAAATTAGGGCTTCTACAAAAATGGGAATTTTCGAAATCTGTGATCACGGCTGGAAGCTCCTTAGAAAAATAGAAGCTTAGAGATTTGGATCAAACCTTTTGAATGGGAAGACGAGTGGGCTTCATCAAACCCTAGTTCGAGGTCACGTCCAATGAATCCGGAAGTTTCAAAGGCAAAATTGAGGAGTGAAACTTTGTAGTTTTCAAATTCTGAATATACAAGCTTGATCAACTCATCAAGGCGCATATTTCTATCCTTTTGGAAGTTTGAAATTCAAAGTTTTAATTTTTGGGGTTTCTCTAACAAACCCTAATCTAGCTCCAAGTCCAGTTCTTACAAATTAAGTGGATTGGGTTAATCCTAGAAGAAGATGGATTGGTCACCTGCATAAGTGAAAAAGTTCCTGTCTCAGAGGGAGATGAGGCTAAGGCCTTCCATAAGAAGATTACAAGAAATCTTGACATGTATGGCTTACAGGTATGTCTCGAATTCTATTCATGGTTAATTTTATGATATGTTTGTCTTCATATCATTACAGTACAGTCTTGATTAATTACTAGACTTGTCGTATCACCTTAATAGAAGATATTCATTGATTAAGGTTTTGACACTTATGATTGTACTAATGCATTGTGATGTTGTGTGAGGTTTATGTTGTTCGCTAACATAAAAGGTACACCAAAATCATGTTCTACTTCAAGAACATATGATCATGGTGACATGAATACAAAGATTCATCCATTGTCATGGATCACATAGAAGATCTACTTACGAGGTATGTATAACTTGGTTCTACAATGCTTAACTTATGAGACATGCAGGTTACTAGCACAAGTCACTGAAGAGAACCAGAAGACATTATGCGGGTATGTTAGACATAACTAGCTAGCATGATAATCCAAGTATGTTTTTCCTATATCAAGCTAGACTCCTTGTGTTAGGATCTTATACTACTGTGTTGTTGATAATGATTATTCATGAAGTCATAGGTTTGAATAGTCATGGCTGTATGCATATTATGTTTCTTACCATAATTGATGATATGACTAACCAGAAGAATCATGAAGGTATAGGTTTGAGTAATCATGGGTTTATGCATTGATGATTTAACTAATCAAAAGAGTCCTAAGATCAAATAAGAATATGCATGAGTAAAAGAAGACTTCCCTGAAACCTTGAATACTAATGTTTATTATCTGTGAATGATCATGACTATACATGTTTAAGATTATTGTGTTTTGATAGTATTAAGATTATACTAATAAATGTGTGATTATGTATGAGACCTCAAGGATAACACAATGATGATACTAATAAGCATGCATAGTGATAAGGATGGATATAAGTTCAAAGACAGGTAATCCAGGAAGCAAATATCAAGAGGGAGCACACTCCATTTGTTCCTGCAAGAAAGCAAAGGAGCACACTTCAGTAGTTTCTGCAAGGATGCAGATATTCAGAGGGAGTTGACCACTTATCACAATCCACATCAGAATGGAGTTGCAAATATTCAAAGGGAGTCCACCCAGCAACCAAACAAAGATAAGTATTTGAATTGTCATTTCTTACATAATGTTATTCAATGATGTATATGCTTATGTTCCTAGAATTAGGTCGTGTATTATGCATATTATAATAGTTGCATTGATGAACAATATACTACTAATATACATGGGTAAGTGGTCAATGGCACTGTACAACATTCCATTGATACTTATCTAGAATGAAACCTCTTTGCTGACATGTTAGGAGTTGTGCACACTCTTAACAATGTTCTGGTATACATTGGAAGGAATCTAGAAAGTTACGGAATATGGATAAATGTTGTATTGAAGCATTGGCTAAGATAATTGCATGACTATATGACATATTTCTTTATGTGTAAGAACTTGTTTTGAAAACTATGAGATGTTTTCTAATCATGCAATTTAACTTGTTGTGTAGGAAAGATCGTATACCATAACCTACAAAAGAAGGACTACAACATTTGTTCAGCAACAAAGTTATCTATTGAAAATATTGAAGATATTGAAGTTCCCAGGATCTGGGAAGAATGCCATGATCGAGGATTACCAGTTGATCATGAAGATGTTTGGGATGCAGTCCCAAATGGTAGTTTGTAGTGACTTCCAAGAGGATCTACAAGATCAAGCATGCTGTAGGTGGTAGCATAGAGACTTTTACTCCTATAACCAGATACACTTCCATTAGATCTGTACTTGCTCTGACTGCAGTGATGAAGTGGAAGATACACCAGATGGATTTCAAGACAATCTTCTTGAATGGTGTAGTTGAAGAAGAAGTGTATGTGGAGCAACCACTTGGTTTTGAGACACATGATAGGGAGTCATATATGTGCAGAACTTGGTATGATAGGATAGACAGCTTTCTATCCATTTTGAGCTTTACCAAGAGTAAAGCGGATTCCAACCTTTACTACAAGGTTGAGGAAGAAAATCCAGTGATACCACTATTGTATGTGGATGACCTGTTTGTAATAGGTGAGGATAGATTGATTTCCGACATGCAGTGGAAGCTTGCTACCAAGTTCGAGATGAAGAACTTGGGGATGATGCACTATTTTGTTTTGGCATGGAGGTGTGGCAGAGTGCAGATGGAATATTCCTTGGACAAGGGAAGTATGCAGTAGAGATCCTGAAGAAGTTCGGGATGATGGACTGCAAGGCTATGGCCACACCTATGGAATCGAACCTGAATCTTATGTGTGATGCTCCATCTGATCCGGTTGATGTCATGATGTATCATCAGATGATTGGGTCCTTGATGTACCTGACGAACACAAGACCAGATATTTGCTTTGCGGTGAACACATTGAGCCAGTTCTTGATGGATCCGAGGAGTGTTCACCTGGTTGATGTAAAGCATATTCTGAGGTACCTGAAGGGTACAGTTGATTATGGGCTCAAGTATGATGCGAATCAAAATTTTAACCTGCAGATAGGAAGAGCACTTCTGGGTGCTGCTTCAGTATGGGATCGGGTGTGATCTCTTGGTTTCGCAGGACGTAGTCCTGCATAGCACTGAGTATAGCTGAAGCAAAGTATGTTGCAATGGATGAGTAGGTTGTAGATGTATTGACCAAGCCGTTGGCCAAAGTGCAGTTTGAGTACTTCAGAGAGAGGCTTGGTGCACTTCAGATCGAGGTTCCTTCCAAAGGGAAGTGATGAGTCCCGAAGATGCAGATGCACATGAGATTTTCTGACATGGTTGGTGTGTTCTCCCTTGGTCGTGATGTAATTGCTGAGCCATTTTTCACATGGTGGTAGATGTGTTCTCCCATGGTGAAAAATTAAGGGATGGAGCCTTCCCCGAATGGTGGTAGATGTGTTCTCCCATGTCAGTGGTGTAAGTGCTGGATGATGTGCATCTGGGCTGTGCTTCGTGGACGATGAGATGATCTAAAGAGGATGATGCTATGATGATCAAGAGGATCGTGGATGATGAGCATTAGGACGATGCTCCAGTTACTACTCTGTATATGTATATGCATAATGTTGGATGCTTGTTATGATCAGTTGGATCATTGCATCATGATCAGTTGGATCATTTATTTATATATGCATCATGTTGGATGTTGGATATGATCAATTGGATCATTTATATATGTATGCATCATGTTGGATGCTGGATATGATCAGTTGGATCATTTGTATGTATTTTGTATATGCATCATGTTGGATGCTTGGACCATGTATCTGTATATGTATCAGGTGGATACTGTGTATGATCAGGTAGATAATGTATGTTGATATGTATCAGGTGGACACATTGTATGATCAGGTAGATCATGTATGATGATATGTATCAGGTAGATACTTGGTATGCATCAGGTGGATGCAGTGTATGATCAGGATGACCATAGATGATGAGCTTCAGGATGTTTCTCCAGATGACATGTAGCAGGATGTTGCAGTGATGATGATCAGGATGATCATGTGTACATTAGGATGATGTATGATGAGTATCAGGATGATACTTTGTGGTCATCGATAAGGTTTTGCAGATGAGCATGTCTGGGAGATCCTATAGGTCGGAGTTGTGTACCCGTAACAGCCTAGGATGCTCTTTTGAGACATTGCTCTGGGAGGACATGTAATTTGTGCCCTGGGATATTTCAGGTCGGAGTTGTGTACTGGTAACATCTTGAGATGCTCTTGCGAGGTTTTGTCCTATGGCATGTAATTTGTGCCCTGGGAGATTTCAGGTTGAATTTGTGTACCCGTAACATCCTGAGATGCTCTTTCAAGTTTTTGCCATGACCACATGTAATTTGTGCGCTGGGAGATTTCAGGTCGGATTTGTGTACCCGTAACATCTTGAGATGCTCTTGCTAGGTTTTGTGGTGACCACATGTAATTTGTGCCCTGGGAGATCCTTGAGGTTGGAGTTGTGTACCTGTAACATCCTGGGATGCTCTTTCGAGATTTTGTGGTGGGGTCACATGTAATAAGTCTTGGAGATCTGGACAGGATGAAAAAGGCCTTAGATGCTCTTTAGGGTTCTTGCTAGTCAAGAGACTCTTTTAAGGTTTTATGGTGCACGTAATAAGTCCTAAGAATTCCACAGTATGGCCAGTGATAATGAAGACCTACAGGTGGTGGGCCTACATCCAGTATGAAAAAGGACTGGATCTGTAGAACTTCCTATGATGAGTAGATTCAGAGATTGATTGAGATAGCAGTAGTAGTGATGATGATGATGATTCGAGGATGATGATTCGCTGATGATGATACAGAGAAGAAGACTTGTGCTAGCAAACCTGTGTCGAGAAATACCTTCCTAGTTAAGAGGGAGTGTTGATGTATATGTAACTTCGGAATGTATTTCACCCATGTATTTCATATATGTATTTTGTACTCCTATAGAGATGGCATTATTCCTCTATACGGAAGTGTTTGTATTCCTATAGAGATGTTATTATTCCTCTATATGGAAGTGCCGTCATTTATATTATAAGTGTCGTAAATTATACTTGATGGGTTATTAGACCACCTTGTTGGGGTCGGCCCTGTATAAGTCATGTGGGTCGAAGGGTTATTAGACCACCCTATTGGGGGTCGTCCATGTGGGTCAAAGGGTTATTAGACCACCAAGTGTGGGGTCGGCCCGGATTAAGTTAACCATGGGTTAAGCTAGACATGTAGGCCCCATTAGTTTATTGGGCAGGATAGAACAAGTATAAATAGAGATCGGGAGATATCTATTTGATCATTCATTCACACACTTCTCTCATTCGGAAAGTGGTGCACTTGTGAGGAGGAGGCTCTGCTGCTAGGAGAAGACTATCTCTTGTATTCTAGTTGTATCATTGCTCTATCTATATCTGAGGAAGTTATTGGGGTTTTTCACCTTTATGGTTTTCCCCAAGTAAACTTTGTGTCTCTTGTGTGCTTGCATTATTGTGTCCATGATTGATATGCTGTAGATGTGTTGTACATGTTGTTCTCTCAGTTAAGATCCTAGATTAGATTGAAGTAAATTCTGAAAATTTAACATACACATGGTGTGGCAATTTGAGGTATAACAGATGCCCCCTAAAGTGTGAGGTCAGAAGGAATCTGATGGATAAAACACTTTACAAATAATAAGTCTGCAAGGATATCTGAAGGAGAGTTGGAGAAGAGATGCAAGCAAATATCGACAATATGTCTAACGACCTCGAGGCGGGCATACCCATGCTCGGAACAACTAACTGAAAGCATGGCTACTGACCAATACATTGCAGATCCATCATAGTACTGACTTAACAATGACTGGAGACAAATCATGGCTACTAGGCTACAAGCATAGATCCATGATAACACAATGACACATCCACAACCAATACAAGAGTGGATCTGTGTGACAGTACATCGATGAGGTCACCAACATATATATACATGGGGACCTACTCAAAAAATCTCCATCGCAACCTAGATGTGCTAAAAATACTTCAGAACCATCAAGGGTATTCTACTCGATCCCAAATCGATACGAATCTAACCATGTGATTACAAGGTGTTGAAGTCGAACATGGTAGAAACCACTTGATTACCGGTCAATGATTGGAACCGTTAACAAGTGTGAGGGAAATCACCAATGATGAAAATGACTCCCATGGTATCATAGTACATCTCGACGAAATGTGAATATATGAGTTGATGTCAAACATCTGCGAGATCATTCGATTAGAGGTCAATGATGAAAACCTACTGTCGAATACGAGGAAACCTGCCATTGAGGCATGCAGGTACTAAGGTACTAAGGTTGGTTTCTAAGACTAATTCTTGGATAATGAGTTGAATTCGATAGGAATAGACTCGTCGAAGGAGGGCCATAATGGATCCCACATCATCGACACGAAACCGACATAGGAAAGTGATGTGAAGTAATGAATCAGATGAGTATGGACTGACACAAGGATGTAAAGGCTAACAATATTGCAGAGTATGACTAAGGTAAACTTTCCTTGAACATGAACGTAACGACAATAATGACTCGGCAGCATTGACTCAACGAGGCAGAGACTAAGACATAATGCAACGATGACTGAGGCATTCTTCAGATAACTTGAAGGATTGGGACAACTCATAGAATTGGCATGACTCATAGATAAGCAGATTACCCAACTGTATGACGAGACGCAAAAAGGTTCCATGTTCAAGGGCGACACAAGCTGCCATGAAGCTTTATAAAAGAAACACTTATTCCTCCCTAATCCCCATCATGTTTGATGAGTACCTCCTTGTTTTGTAACGAGCTTGAGGAGGATAACAGATGCTCGGTATAGATCATCCTTTGGACGAGTCCAATCCCACATGTTTTACGAACCTGAGAAAGGAGGGGTTCATTCCTAAAAGGGTCCTTCGATGTTTGATTTTACGAGTCCAAGGAAGGAAAACTTGGCAGTTTTTCATGTTTAGAGAGTCTGAAAAGAACTAAAGAAGAATACAATGGTCCTTTTTCATAAATTTAGCCTCATCGCCCGAAAAAGGGTAAAACCACGCAGGAGAGGACTCTTCCAGTCATGATTGGCTAGATTATTCCTTTTTCATAAATAGTACTTCCTAGTCCGAAAAAGGGGTAAAATATCACCAGAAAGATGATCATTCAAATGCTTTTACAAGCGTGAAAGCATCAAGTTCGCTTGGCATTCTTTTCCTATTTAGGGAGTCTGAAAAGAGCTTAAAGAGGACTACATGTACAACTTTGTCATGGTTGATGACTGAGTATGAAAAAGGAAAAGTAAACTCGGCACAGTTCCTTTTCCGTAAATAGTCTAACAAGTCCGGATAAAGTGATAAACCTATACTCGTTAGACACACCTTTTTGCTCAATTTTTAATGAGCACGACAATGGTATCAAAAGCACTCAAAATATTTTTCATATTTGAACCAGAGCACGAAAAAGTAAAAACTAAGCTCAAACCACTTTTCATATTTTTTAACCAGAGCACGAAAAAAGTGAAAAGTAAGCTCAAATACCATCTTACTGTTTTTAACGAGCTCGAAGATAGGTTGGAAAAATGCTCATGATGTCTGCTTCATTTTTTAACGAGCTTGTAATAGAAAATGAACTATGCTCAGGATAATATTCATGGTTTAATGAGTTCGAAACCTAAAAAGGAAAGTATGCTCGAAAATGTTCCCAATCGTGAACTTCTTCCCGTCATGAAA
This sequence comes from Larix kaempferi, assembly GCA_027924585.1. Lineage (NCBI taxonomy): Eukaryota > Viridiplantae > Streptophyta > Pinopsida > Pinales > Pinaceae > Larix > Larix kaempferi. Next base: position 10,668,313 of record BSBM01000264.1, read on the forward strand.
TCCAAAGGTTGGTACATGCCCCTAGCATGATTGCTAGAAGTAAGTGACTTAGCTCCAACGTGGTATGGAGAGGCGATCGAGTTGACTTCAACGTAACTTCCATAGGTTGAAGACTTTCCCCCAAGCTTCATTTCATTCGCCTAAGGTATAGGCAGGTGAAAAGAAGGTTCAGGTACTAAGTCTACGAGGAGACTCGACTCAAAGGGAAAGGATATGTTTCATTTTTTAACGAGCTTGACACAGGAATAGAACTCTGCTCAATTTACTGGTCTCATTTTTTTTTAATGAGCTTGAAGCCAAAGGTAAACTCTGCTCAAGGTTAAGGCCCATTGACGGGTTCCTTCCCAACATGATGACCAGAGGTTGGTAAATGCCCCCAGCATGATTGCTAACGGCTAAACATGCCCCCCAAGCTTCGTTTTGTCTAACTACTCTTCTTCCTTACCCAAAAATCCTGGCAACTAATCCGAATGTGTTCACCAGGGGGGGTAGGGAGAACCAGGACCAAGTAACCCAGGCAGATGAAATCAAGGTTCAAATCCTAACTCTAGCAAGAGACTGAAACAAATGGAAGGGAGATATATTTCATTTTTACACAAGCTTGAAATAGATAATAACAATGCTTGAAAGGGTCCTTTTTATTTTTTAACGAGCTTAAAACAGAAAAAAATCATGCTTGAAGGTAGTTTCATTTTTACGCAAGCTTGAAACCGAAAGTAAACTATGCTTGGGATTGGTTTCATTTTTACACAAGCTCGAAACCAATGGTAAACTGTGCTTGAGGGTCGGTTTCATTTTTTAACAAGCTTGAAACAGAGAATAAACTATGCTCGTAGGAACCTATTTCATTTTTTAACTTGCTTGACATAGAAAGGGAACTATGCTCATACCCCCCCCCATCCTTAGGGGGAAGAAACCACTAAAACATGTGGAACATTTAGGGAAGTCTGGTGACCAGGAGTCATGCGATGAGTGGGCATCACAAAGGAAAGTTGATCAATGATCACAACATTCCCATGATGGGGAAAATACATCACTCGAAAGAGTGAGGACACTACAACCTTCATGGCATAGACATAATCACATCCAAGGAGTAGATTAAAATCTAAGGGACCTTGGACTACCATAACATCAATACAGACAGTTTTCCCTCCCAAAGTGATAGGTAACTTAGGAAGGGACCCTAAAGGTCCAGTAGGCCTTCTATTGAAAGCCAGTATCTGGTTAGTGACAGGCACAAGCCAAGGAGAACCTAAGGCTTTCCAAGCAGTTGAGGATAAAATACTAACAGAAGCTCCCTCATCCACTACGGTGCGAAATATTTCCTTATCAGAAACTCCTACAGATATCTGAAAAGGAACACTCGAAGGAAGGAAAGATTCTATTAGACCATTCCAATCAAAGGAAATAACCTTAGTACTTGGAGGGGCTCCCGCGGAAACGGATATGGTTTCCCCTTACCGAGGACATTCTGAACTGATTAGGAAAACATGAGCAGTTTCCAATTCACTCTCGCTTGGAAGATAAGAATGAGACGAAGATTGTGTCAAGGTGATTGCTTCAATCTGGACTTTCTCCAATGAAGGAGCGGGATCGAGTGGGGATGACAGTGACTCAATCACTTCAGTCTCAGGAGGGAGAGTGGGATCAATTGCAGATGAAATTGAATTGATCGCTTGGTCAACCAGTGGGGGGGTCGAGGGACAACTTACTATCGTTTGTTGGAAGCACCAGTTGAGAACTAGTAATATCTTCCAACCACCATGAAGCTTCATCCATGCTCGGACAAAGGAAAGTACAGTGCATACCCTTGCATATCAAACAGGGATATAGGACTTTACCCTTCTAACCCTTCACCAAGGGGTCACTGGTTGAGGGAGTGTCATCAACATGATGGTCAAAGGTTGATGATACAAGTGGTTTGGGGTTTTTTAACCACACTTCTGATACATGGGAAAGAATGGGGCAATCCTTGAGAAGGTGATCACCCTTGTAGAGTATGCAAGGGAACCTGGGCTTACAAGGTGTTTCCATAGAAAGAGTGCCATTAGAGGCAACTGGTTTACGCTTGGTCTCTTTCTTATCCTTCTTCTTCTTAACTTTCCTTTTCTTCTTCTTCTTATCCACCTGATTACTAACACTATTTCTTTGATCAGGTGAGAAAGAAGGAATGGAAGAAGATTCATCCGTCGACGAAGGGGAAGGATTAGTTTGGGATTGACTCTCTCGTGGTAGAAATTTAACATTCGAAACATTGGGTACAACCGGAATCACCAAATTGAATAACCATACCGGTAATCCTATGGTTAATCCAGGAAGATTTAACGTGGCAATAAAGGGAGGACCAATATCTCCAACTGGAGGAATGACAAAAGGTACCCCTTGAGAAGGGGTCTCTTGATTGGTAGTTCCATAAGGATCTTGGGCGCATGGAGATGGATTCTCCATGGGATAAGACTAAGTGATGTGGATGGAGTCTTGCTAAAAAGAACTCAAAAACCCTTAAGCAACCGAGCGTGCAAAAGGGGAGCTAGGAAAAGACAAGGCTCACAAGCCAGAAGAGCAAGCTCAAAAAATTATACTGAGGCCGTTGCCATAGTAAGCGAGCTGTAAAACAAAATGGTCAGAATGCCAAACAAGCAGCCCTACAAAGAAAAAGACCCTCTAAGAAATGAAATAGCAAGCAAAACCTCCTAACTAAGAGCTGGAGACCTCAACAAGTTGTATCCTTCGCAAGGTGATGAAATCTAAGTTGAACAATACAAAACGAGAGACCAATAGTGGAAGGATATCCCTCTATCGAAAGGGACCCCGGGTAAAGAGCCCTAGAAGAAAATTCACTAAGCTACCTCGTTCATGACACGTCGAAAATGGTTTTCGGCGCTTCTGCTTTATCACCCTTATATCACCAGTATGGTGGCCGAAGAATACAAGGAAGACAATGATCGATGTTTCCTTAGGGCTAAGTGGAGTGCGGCATTCCACAGAGTCCATCCAGTTCTCGATCTCGTAGTGGTTTAACCCCTGAAACAACAAGAGTCCCCTCCACAAACTAGTTGTGATGGTGTCAATAAATACTAGAGGATTTTAGTTCCCTAGAGGACAACAACTATGTTTCAGATGATAATGACAAGGAGGAATTATTTGGATGCCTATCCCCGGTGTCCTACCTAACTAACAAATTATTTTTCTCCTCAAGTGAGGTTATATTGTGTTGATTTAGGGAGTGTAAATTTTAGTGGTTGTATTACTCAATTGGGTAAATGGAAGTGAAACTTGTGATGTTGTGACGACTCAAACCATGCAAATGAGAATGAATCGAAATGAGCCTTTTTATTTGATGAAATCTAGCTAGAGAAAAGGGAGAATTCTTTTCGTTCCCAATATGTACAACCCAGTGCAAATGCAATTTTAGCCTTTTAATGAATGATAACCAATCATGTATTAAACCATACCCAAACTATCCTAAAGTGACAAAAAGAGATATTTTTACGAACACCAAATGCAATAATTATAATCTGTTTCCTATCTCTTTACACTTGAAAAAGACGCATCTAATCTATGGAAAGAAGGATTCCACAAATGCTTCCAATCAAATGCAAGACAAAGAGAAGCACCTAATAATATTTTCTAACTCAAATGCACATAAATATGAAACAAGCATTTCTTCTTCTCATGAGTGTAAGACCAAGAATGTCAAATGATTGAATTAAAGCAAGAAGAATGCTTATGTTTTCCAATTTCATGAATATAGAAAAAGAGTGACAAAATAAAGCTTTCCTTTGAACAAAAAAAATGGAAACAAGGGATTGATCTATTCCAACGACCAATAAATAGCTAAAGATGTAAAGGAAACAAAGCGCAAAACTCAAGAAAATGACTTCAAAAGGCAAGGATGTCCCAAGTTTTTCAAAGCCAATCTAAGCAATCCAAATGATGCCAAACCAAAAAAACCTTTGGAATATCACACTAAAGAGATATCTGAAAAAAATGAATCCAATCACAATCCGATGGTGAGAAGAAGTTTAAAAACAAATGCAAGCTATTGGGGCTTGAAAAGAATGACAATTCTACCCAACAAGCAAACAAAGCACTAGTTTGACTCAAGAAACCAAACAAAGGATTTGAACTTCCAAAAGATGCCAAGAGTTTCTAAAACAAGCCAAAAATGAATAGTATCAGTCCAAATCAGTCATGTAACGGTCACAAAATCACTAATCAAGAGACTCTAAATCAGAAAAATCGAAAACGTACACAAGGGATCAAGTTAACCCAATGGGATTTCAACTTTCCAAGGTAGAACCTAGTCTTCCAAACAAAGAAAAAGGGTCACAAATTCTCCAAAATGAGGTTTGGAAGGGTTCAAAGTTATGTTATAGAGATCCTAAAGTGACTGGGAAGGTACACTTGACTCCCAGAACTGAAAAATGGCTCAGAGGATTCAAAATTGACCAAATGGCCTCAAAGATGCCAATGAAGGACTAGAGACAAAATGTGGATGAAAAGGACTCAAAAGAGACTCAAATCTCTTCAAAAATGTGTCAAAAAGAAGCCAATGGACCATATGGAGGCACCCCAAAAGTTTGGGAGCAAAAAACCCAAGGGAACCCCTCCAAATAAGCTCAAAAATGACCACAACAGGACAGTGCCGCCCCTGCACAGACCAATACAGAGCGACAGTTGGATAGTACCACGCCCTAGAACACTGTGGGGGAGCGGTAGTACCGCACTCTAGCCCACTATAAGGGAGTGGTAGTTCTCCTGTAGGGTTTAAAAAATGAAAGTTTGGCCAAGATCCGAGCAAGGATAAGGTCTTGAGTTTAAAATAGTCCTCAATGATGATCAAAGAGGATCTAAGGTGATGAGAAACAACACTTAGAAGAGTATTTGATGATCTAAACAAGCAAGCAAAGGTGAAACTATGGAAAGGTCCCCAGTATGGTCGCCAGTTTCTTTTGTGAGATTTTCTCCCTATGGATAGGTAGATATCCCCTTGGGATTAGAAAAGGCCCCTAGTTGCCTACTCAAGACAGAGATGAAACAAATAGACACTATAGTCCTCCTAGATCTAGCTCACACATCAGCTAACAAGCTATGGAAATACAAAGCAAGTAGATGGTGTACCTTACTTTGATGGTTGTCCTTATTGCTCATAAGTTGCTCCAGCTCCAGCCTTTGATTATGGACTTATGAACCTGTTCACAAAGGAAATACAACACCTTCTCCAAATCAATATATGTATAAACAAAGATCTAACTATCAAAACATAGACAATTCCATGCATTCATCATTAAAGACATGAAAATGAGAGGAATAGGCTAAGTTATATTAATGATAAGAAAGCCAAAAGAAGTTGATTACAATGCTATACCTTGATGTCCAAAGTAGCAGCACCTCCTTCCAAGCTCTCCAACATCACCCTTGCAAGACTCATAGGATCATAGGTTTAGTGTTTCCGAGATCACCCCTCATAGCTCATGGATGGCTCTCTTTAAGTAGGATTTGGGAGGCCAACCACTAAGAGGATATTATGGATCTACGTGAATAATATGTGGATCAAGGATCTAAACCATGCCAAGGAGGGAATGTGAGATGGGATTCGAAGGAGTACCTTATCCCAAGAAAATCTCCATGAGATCCAAGATCCAAAATCAAAGGGATAAACCTAAACCAAAACTATTGCTCCCCTATAACTAAGCAAAGCGCGGTAGTACCGCTCCCCCTTAGGCATGCATCACGCGGTAGTTTGACACTACCACTCCCCCATAGGCATGCAGGGCACGGTAGTTCCAGAAGACTTAATTTTTGGAGGTGGTTAATGTGGGTTTGACCCCTTACTTGTTGGATTTTCTTCCAACTATGACTATGGAAGGTACCAACATCAGAATGAAGGGTCCTAACACCCTTAGGAGGCATAAACATCATGTTTTCCATGGCAGTGAAACATGTATATTCTCACTTACACATGGTGTGGTAATTTGAGGTATAACAAAATATTCAATTGTTTAAGTCACCTATGAGGATCGAATTTCCTATATCCCCCTTCTAGATCTTTGGCCCTTTAGTTTCAACAGGGCATCAATTATTGTGATTTTGCATTCCATTAGGATTCCATTGTTCCAACATGTGTTCTTCATATCATCCATGGTTGGACCATGGTTATGTATCCATAATATCTTTAGCATGGGTCTGAAGATACAATGGAGAAATCAACATCTAAAGTTCTAGGCTCTCCACACTCCTCCAATGGTGAACAATAAAAATGACACCTAGTTTTGTGGGCCCACCCCTATTTAAGCTCATTTAGGCCCTAACAATATTTGCAATGATGAATTTCAAAGGTGAAAATTAAACCAATTGGTTGCAGCTGTTACAAGGCAAGTGTTGCTAGTAAGCAAAGTGTGGGAAGTTGTGCACATTGACCATGGAAGAAGACCAAAAGCTATTTGATTTGGCTAAAAAGTTTCTTCAAACAATTGCCAAGACCCAAGAAAATCTTGAGGAAATGATCAAGCTACAAAAGCAACAGAATGATATTAACCACAAGGTTTTACAGGACTCTATTTGTTTGCAAAATGAGGTAAAAGGAATTCTGGAAGCTATCAGGAGTGGAAAGGACAGTGGGTAATGAAGAGGCATTCATCCAATCAGTCCATTAAGAAGGCTCAAGGCTGGAATACTCAAAGGAAATTGAGCAGGTAAAGAAAAAGCAGCCACTGAAATGTTGGAAATGTGGAGGAAATCACTGCCCCCGTAACTTCCCAACAAAGGACAGCAAGAAAGATAGTAGCCATAAAGTTTCCAGACTTGTGGATCAGCTGGAAGGTAAAGAAAAGGAAGGGATTGTTGTGGATCAATGCCCACATGTGGAGCTGGAAGGTCAAATCTAGCAAGAGAATCCTATAGAAGCTAAAGGACTTGGTCCCGAAAACCCAAAGTAAAAGATGAAATGCAGGACAGACCTGCCACATTTTGTGAATTTTGGACATGTGTAAACAATGTGTAAGTATTCCTAAGTGTTGGACACCGAGGACGGTGTTATTCTAAGGTGGGGTGTGCCATAATTCAGTAGTGGTCACACTTGGTATTCACGTCTATGCACATTTTATGGCCATATTTTCATTTTTATTTTTATTTATTACTTGAACTTTTTACCATAGTAAAAAGTTCAAGTATAAATAAAAAGGAAAAGGAAAATTTCCATTTGTAATTTAAATTAGCTGCATGGGTGAAAGTGTGTCATCCATGCAAAATTACGAAATTGAGTGAAATTTTAAAATTAAGTAATAAAAGGAGGCAAAACCAAGAGGTAGGGGTTGTAGTCTTGTTGGTTGAATTTTGGGGGTTTGTTGCTTGTTGTGTTGTTTGTGCATTTGTTGAGGGAGAATAAGGAGGAGGAGAGGGTGAAATTGAGGTTGATAGACAAAAGAGTTAAGGTCTCACCTAGTTTGGTATAGTGTTAATTATTGAGGGCTCCAGGGCCTGAGCTTTTGCTAAGAGTTGGTTGGGAGTAAATTTATCCCCCCCCATTGTCTTTGTGGATAGAGGATCCAATGACTAAAAGAGGACATGGTCATGCAAATTTTTCTAATCTCATCATCGATAAGGTAAGTACATATTATTCTCTTTGAATTATAGTTCTTTGAATTTTTGTTAGTTATCGTAGATGTATTAGAATTGTTAACTATTTTTTTGAAGATAATGAATATGTCAATTGTCAATAGACACATGATGTATTAGTTATTTTATGAAATTTCTCAAGGAATCTTCCATTTAATTATGTTTAAAACATGCTTAGTAAAAAGGTTCATTACATTTGGCATCAAAGTTTGGTTCAAATACTCAAGGGAATTAATGACCACAACTACCTAACATATTTGAACTATTAAATGAAATATTATGATGGGTGCTATGGTTTGAACCTATTTCTCTTATTGTAGAGAAAGTGTCTTGCTTAGGCCACACCCTTATTTCTAGTATAATAAGACAATAAATCATATGCATTGCAAAATTAATGGTAATATTTATACTTTGTAATGGCTTCGGTATTGAGCTTGGTTTGGAACCTCTTCAAGAGGTGGGGAAACTAGAATAGTTATTTAGTGATCTTAAGGAAAGAATTGGAAATATATTCTTATACCTTGTGATAAAACCCAAATTATTTCTTTTATAAGTACTACAACAAATCACCCTTTTAGCAGCAATTCTGGCTTGCAGTAGTCTTGCTAAAACTACCTCCAAAATCATTTTTAGGAATTTGGGTGCGGTTTTTAAACCACCACCCCCAAATATTTGTGAGAATTGGACCTTTTTTTTAGGTGGGGGGTTAGAAAGACCCCCCCTAAATGTGTTTTTGAAGGCATTTTTAACCCACTTTTAACCTGCCCCACCCCCCCCCACCCAAAAAGTCATGAGAATTAGATTTTTGGGGGTGGTTGTTTAAAAATCATCCCACAAAGTTCAATTCTCATGACCTTTTTTTAACCCCCCCACCCCCCCCACCCCAAAAAAAAGTCCCGAGAATTGAATTTTTCATCGTGATTTGTAAAAACCCACCTCCAATTGTTAAATTTTCATCACTTTTAGGGGGGTTTAGAAATACCACCCATAAATATATGTTTCAAGGAATTTTTTTGAGACCCCCCCACCCCACCCCCGAAGAAAAACCACAAAGGAATTTTACTTTTGGAGGTGGTGTTTTAAAGAACACCACCAAAACTTCAATTCTCATGACTTTTGGGGAGGGGGTTTAGAAGGACCACCCCTAAATATATTTTTTAGGTATGTTCTCAATGTCCATCCTCTCAAAAAGAATATTGAAATTTACCACTAACTACCATATAATTGAACCCTAATTAACCTCAAAATTGACCCCTAATTACCCCCAATTAACCACTAATTGACCCCTAAATGACCCCTACTTGACCACTAATCATCCCTAAATAATCCATACTTACCACTAATTAACCCTAGATAACCTCTAAATGAACCCTACTTTTTTCCAAGGAAAACCTCGTGGAGAAACCCAAGGGATGCTTCCAAACATTCATAGATGACATATTCCCTAGTAAACCCATCAAAGTAAAGTACTGTACCTCACAAATGGGGATTCGAAATGGGTAGATTCCACCATGAACCTAACTAAATGCCTAACATCGTTGGCATTAACCACTAGTTTATCTAATCCCTTGCATTTAAATGGCCCCTACTTACCCATAATTGACACATAATTACCAATAATTGACCCCTAATTACCACTAATTAAACCCTAATCACCCCATAATTCACCCCTTAATAACCCCTAATTACCACTAATTAGTTTGAAAACAGTCATTACACAGAATCAGTTTGAGTGAAAGGAGGATCTGCATTAAACAATTTTGAAATTCTCGCCGTTTAGATCCCTACTCTGGGATCATCATCAGGAGACAGTTGAATCCTGCAAGGTTTTAAGGATTCCCAAGAAAACCATATATATAAATATGAAACCAATCCAGAAGAAGGTCTCTAAAATAATTATGAACTTCAACCTAGACAAGGATCTAAAAAAGAAAATTCTTCCCAAAGAAGGAACCATCCCTCGTATCTACGGGCTTCCTGAAGTGCACAAGAATGGAGTCCCTCTTCACCCGATTTGAACACTATTGGATCCCCTACGTACAAGTTATCCAAATACCTAGCAAAACTACTAAATCCTTTAGTCGGTAAAACAAATTCCTATTTGAAAGACACTACGAGTTGGATCCAAGAAATATTTAATGAGAAACTAGACGAAAATGACACACTTGTGAGTTTTGACGTGGTATCCCTAGACACACAAATTCCAATTGCAGATTCCATTATGACCATCAAATAAATCCACATTTTTCACCTTCCAAAAAGAATTTTATGAACAAATCGAGGGTGTGGAAATGGGTTCACCCCTCTCCCCAATCGTGGCCAATCTTTACATGGAAAACTTTGAGAAATGATATTTGGACCTATTCCCCCTCAAACCGAAAAGATGGAAATGCTGTGTCGATGACACTAATGTAGTGTGGCCTCATGGGAGAGACACCTTAAACCAATTTCTCCAACACCTTAATAGCTAGAACAACAACATTAAATTCACCATGGAGATCAAGGAAAACATAATCTTACCCTTTATTGATGTCCTAGTCTCAAGGAAAGAAGATGGATCCATTTCCCACTAAGTGTTTATAAAAAAGACTCACACAGATAGATATCTACATGCCAACTCGCATCACTTCCCACCTCATAAAACTAGTGTAATCAATACCCTAGTAATAAGAGAACTTAGAATCTCAGACAAAGAACACATTAAAAAATAAATTGACCATTTGGAAGGTGTGTTTGAGGACAATGGATATAACGGTAAACAATTCAGGAATATTGTTGCATCTGTCAAAAAACCTAAAAAACCTAAGGATAACAAGGTAGACACCGACAGCAAGAAAATATTCCTCCCTTACATAAAAGGCACCACGGACAAATTGGTTAAAACCCTAAAAAGAAACAATATCCAGGTCTTCTTCACCCCTCCCAACACTATCAGAAATATGGTTGATTCCTTAAAATATCGTATTGATCCTAGGACATACAAGCGTGTTTACTCCATCCCTTGTTCCTGCGAGCAACTTTACATAGGTGAAACTAGGTGATCCATGGAAATCATATTTAAAGAACATAGTGCTGACATGAGACATGATAGATATAAGAAGTCAACTCTTGTTGAACACTCACACTTAACAGGTCACCAAATCTGTTTGGAAAACGCCAAAGTTTTAGCCAGGGAAGACAACCTAATAAAATGAAAAGTTAGGGAGAAAATTGAAATCAACTTAAACCAGAACTGTCTTAATAGGGATGATGGTTCCAAGCTTAGCGACTCTTGGAAACCACTTCTTGATTCTCTACAACGCAGAAGACCCTTAGGAATTAGTAACCAAATCTAATTAAACATTTAATTGCTAATCACATCCCGTAGACTAAAAACAATTTATTTCATGATTATGAACCTAACAAATCTCTAGATTAATTACCTCCCGTAGACAACATTCACTAATTTTATCACAAAACCATGACATCATACTTTGGCATATAAATGAATTGTATAATTATACTTTTTAAATCATAATAATAAAAAATTATAATTAAATATGCATCTCAATAATTAATTTATGGATTATAATTTTATCATAATAGTAACATGCATCACAATAATAATTGAAAATTTATAATTATGCATGCATCATAATAATCACTAGAATTTAAATATTAGTAACATGCATCCAATGAATCACTACTATTATCATAAATTCATCATTTTACACTTGGGCCTATAAATGTAATTTAAGGATTATAATTTTATTATTAAAATTTATAATAATTATACCTTTATATTACAATTAACATAGTTTAATAATTACATCACCAATAATGCCATTTGAAAATTATAATACCTTTTGAATTTTATAACTCTATTAAATTTAAATCTTAATCATTTATAAATCATTATCATCAAAATAAAACCCTTGCATAAATTGTAATATAAGGATTATAATTCTATTTAAAAAAATTATAATAATAATTATAATTTTATTATGTCCCCGAAGGGGATCATATATAGATTGCTAAGGTAGGATTAATTTATCTGTACAATACAAATATTTTTGAAAGTATAGTTAAAACATTTGTCTTTTAATTTACTTAATTAAAAGTATTTTCAAAACTGTAATTATCTTGCATTTCATTGGGCTAGACAACATGATGTCTACCTCGATTTTCCCTTCCCGAGAGGGGGCGGCGTGCAGACATCATGGCTACCAGACTTGCTGGTGTTCTCTAAATGCTCACCTTGCCCTTTAGTTAAGGAGGGGTGCTAATGAAGTCTGGTCAGCAAATTGAGGGGGGACTGGTTACATATACTCACGGGTGGAGTTAAGAAGTTTATATTTTTTATTTGATAAGAAGTAGCTGCTTGAATTAAAGTTTTGATTCTCAAGTCTTAAAAAAATTGGAGTCGTCGAAGCCATTTATTAAGGTAAAAATGTAATCTATTTAGGGATGGATAGTCTGAGTCACCAAGTCCATTATCTACACATTTTGAACTGGTATTATTTTTCTTTCATAATTTCCATAAATTACAATTAATCAATCAACCTTCGATCTCTTATAAAGAAAGGATTATATTGAGTTGGATGGAACATAAAAAAAAATGCTGAGGCAGGGCAGTGAGAGGGTGCATGCTTTCAAATTTACCAACCCTAGCAGGAGCAACTCCAGATTATTTTATTCATGCTAGCCAGATGATCAAGATGTAATTGAGCCATTGGCGGTAATAAGAGCCTAGATATTAGGAAGGTGTTCCTATGTGTCTGTATCGTACCTTTGTGTTTGGTGCTTATGGTCTGTGAAAGCTGTAGGATAGGATAATATAAGGTCGTCTTACTTGGATTAAGCATAATCGACCAGAGTTAGCTATACTGCCAAGTAAGCCATTACTAACTCAGCTGCTGAGGAAAGAGAGAAAATATTAGGGGGTGGGTTTGGTAGAAAGAGAAAGTCAAGGTTTGGTCCTACTTTCTCATTATTTCCGACTTCGATTACTCAAAGGTGAGCTATTTAGGTTTCCATTTGTTTAATTTGTGATAATCTATGGTGCGAGCTTATAACAATCCTGTTTTTTTCAGTGTATTGTGCATCATTATAGGCCAAATGAGACCGTCGAGATGCCTGCTTATATCACCCCTGAGGTTTCGCCCAGTAAAGAATATGATGGTAAGGCAGGGATTGATCCCATAAATCTCTCCTATTTAACAAACATTCATAAACGCATTTCAATTTTTACACACACAGAGTCTATTGTGTGTTGTTTCTTTTCTAGGTTGCAGATGTCTCATCTTGCAGATATACTCTATATGCCATGTTAGTGGGAGCATATGCTTTCAAAGATCGAGGCGACTGTAAAAAATTTAGGAAAGAGATACAGGTGGGTTTATCTGTTTTGTGATTTTGTCATCGATGCTAAGAGGTATCAAGTTCGAAACTGTATGAAACTGTAGATACGCACATTTATGACCTCACTGGATAAATAAATGTATACGGCGGGAAACATAATGTAGTAGGAAAAGCAATTAAATAATAATTAATATTGGTATAACATGTCAGCTTATAATGAGCGCGCAATATATTATTCTATATTTTGTACACCTGTCTCCCGAGTGTAAGCAACTTCTTTCCAATATTTTTGTAGCCATTCCCACCAAGGTATCTTGGTGGCTTTTCTAAGATTTTTTTGGGTTTTTTCTGTAAGAGTTTATATTTTTCTTAATGAAAAATTTATTGAATTGGATGACATACAGAGAATCACTATCAAAGAGATAAGGAATCCTCGGTGGTTCTTGAAGAACTTGCCCAGGGAACTCTGGGAATGGGCGGATGCGGCCTACCAACATCATGATGATGTGAATAGTCCATTCTAGCCCGTCGATGACATATTGAAAATACTCGAACAAGCATGAAAAAATACACCAACGCCCAAGGGTCTCAAAGATTTATTGCATGAGGATGAGGAAGAGCATCAAATGCGGTAAGAAGAAGAACATGAAGAGACCTGCAAGCCACTTTCCCAGACCTAAGATGCCCTACCCAAATTCAATGTTTTGGAAAACATAAAAAAATTATTCCAATAAAAATGGGTTCACAACCTAACAACCAGGTAAGGACCCTTGCATGTTACGGTGTTCTAACTAACTATTGAGTACTAAATGTACACCTAGCATCGTGGTTTTTTCAAGTAAAATGCACTTATTCGTACCCGAGTTTATCAATAAAAGAAATTAACTTGTTTTCCATCGCCGTGTGGGTGTTATTAAAAAAGGCAATTAACTTGTCAAATCAAACATTCCATCATTGTGTGGCTGTGATTAATAAAATCAATCGAGGAAAAGTGAACTTCTTATTTAACTCACACCAAATATGTTAGAGGATTTATTATTTTATGAGATGGGTGAAAAAATGAAGATGGGTGTCTATTTTGGGGGGTCTCGTGAGAAAATAATTCTGGTTTTTTCATGTTTTTCAATTTCGGGCGAACAAAAGTGATATTTTTGTTTAAAATTTCACTTTGCCGTAAAAAGAAAACTTTTGTAGAATTATGTTAGCTTTCTATTCATAATTTTTTCAATTTTTTTTATTAAGATTTGATATGTCGATTTCACAAATGTTTGACAGTGTGTTCTTATAAAATGAAAAGACTACAAAAGAGTTATGATTTGTTGCACCACGAAAATCGTTGTTAGACTTGTTTTTTGCAAAAAATGAAAATGCTATGACAATCTACACACAATATACTAGTGCATGACTATAAGTTTGCTTCCAATGGATCTATATACTAATTATTATATTTTTTTAAAGTCGATCAATGGGGAAACTCAGTCAATTTTCAACAACTTTTTTGTTGCACCACTTTTCTCTCAATCCGCTATAAAAGCAAAAAATCTACGAACATCCTTTTGAAGTAGACACGCCAATGAAGAGTCCCACATTTTTTTTGATTTTTTTGGTGTGGTATTTTTAAAGTTATGGATTTTTCTTTTCGCCGTTTTTTTAAAGAGTTGAATCATAACTCGACACATGTTACGAAAATAAAACTTAAAAAATATCAGTTCTTATTTATATACAACAAAATTTATACCCACGTAAAGTAGATTCAATGATGAATCTACTGGTATGAAGTCCAACATTCGTTTTGTTGTGTAAGAGGTGGTTTTTCCTTTCCGAAAATGGAGAAACCTGAAAATTCTGCAGAGATGTGAATTTTTCATGTTTTAGAGATTATTCGGCCGAAATAATTATTCGGCCGAATGATTATTCGGCCGAATGATTATTCGGCCGAATAATGTTTTTCCGTAACGGCGCCGTGAATTATGGTGAAGGTTATTCGGCCGAATAATGAAACGGAAAAAAAAACTCTTCGGCCGAAAAAAAAAAAAAAAAAAAGAAAAAAAAGAAAAAAAAGAAAAAAAGAAGAAGAAAGAAAGAAAGTTTTTTATACTCATATAAATAAACCTAAAGTTGATTCATTATTTTCGCCTGTTTTAACTTCGCATTTTTTTGTCAAACTAATTTTGAAAGGAGGAGACATTTTTTGCAAAAGGATGTTTTTACAAGGTATGTTTCTTCTTCTTTTTTACAAAAGGCACATTGAAGGAGTTTTTTTTTTAAGGCATATTTGCAAGGAGTTTTTTCAAAATATTTTTTTTCTTATTGCATATTTGCAAAGAAGACATTTTTTGCAAAATGAGGTTTTTACAAAGTATGTTTCTTCTTCTTTTTTCCAAAAGGCACATTGAAGGTGATTTTTTTCTAAGGCATATTTGCAAGGAGTTTTTTTAAAATATTTCTTTTCTTATTGCATATTTGCAAAGAAGACATTTTTTGCAAAATGATGTTTTTACAAAGTATGTTTACATTGAAAGTGTTTTTTTTAAGGCATATTTGCAAGGAGTTTTTTCAAAATATTTCTTTTCTTAGACATGTTTGCAAGGAGGTTCTTTGCAATGATTGTATTTAAAAAGTGTGTATTCGAAAGTATTTTTGCAAAAAAAATGTATTTTTCCTTCTTATTTCTTTGAAAGGGATTTTTTCAAAGAGTTGTTTTGGTAAGATAATTTACAAATGGTTTTTTTCCAAAGTAGTTTTGCACTTCTTATTTAATTGAAAGAGATTTTTTCAAATAGTTGTTTTGCTAAGGTATTTTGCAAAGGGTTTTTTTCCAAAGTAGTTTTGCACTTCTTATTTATTTGAAAGGAGTTTTTTCAAATAGTTATGTTGCTAAGGTATTTTGCAAAGGGTTTTTTGCAAAGTAGTTTTTTACTTCTTATTTCTTTGAAATGGGTTTTTTCAAAGAGTTATTTCTTTACAATGGTTTTTTCCCAGATATGTTTACAAATAAGTTTTTATTCAAAGTACTTTTTTCTAGTGGCTTTTTTCGTAGATATTTTTTCAAAGAGGTTTTTTTGCAATGATTTTTACAGCAAAGATTTATTTACAAGGTGTTTTTATTATTTTCCAATGGGTAGGTAATTTATTCTCAAGGAGTTTCTTATTTCTTTCCAAGAAGGTTTTTTTCAAAGAAGATTTTTGTTCAGAGAGTTTTTTCAAAGGAAAGTTAATTCCAAAGAAATCTTCTTCAAAAGACTCTTACAAATTTTTTATAAGGTAAAGTAAATTTCAGTTCATGTTTTTATAAATTCCGTAAATGTTTTTAAATCTTAATTTATTTATTTTTACTATAAAGTAACATGATTCTTTAATTTATCATCTATAGATTAAACAACCATGGGCAATAAGAGAAAACGTCAAAGAAAAGCTGATCGTAAACGTGATGATGATGATAATAGAGAGAAACAAAAACTCAGATATATTGCAAAAAAATAAAGGGTTGCCGAAACGGAAGAGAGAACTATTGAAGATATAAATACAGATTTACATGATAATGTTGAAGAGATGGAAATTGAAAATAGAGTACAAGAAGAACAAATTGAAGTTGAAAAGAACATTGCAGAAGATGTAAATAGTGATTTACATGCTAATGTCGATGAAGTCAATATTGAAGATCAAGTTCAAGATCCAGAAATTGGACCTGGTATGTATATATCATATATTTTTCAAATTCATTTTTTTATAATGAATTTTATTTTTGGATATATGTTAAATTAAATTTAACTTGATGTATAGGTACTTTTACTATTGATGATGAAATGTTAGAAGACATTGATTGCGACAAATATGGAGAAAAACTACCAATACATGTTGCACGATATCGTGCTACAAAAATTTATGATGAAGTTCTCAAGGATTATTCAATAGTAGGACAAGCACAAATTTTGAGATGTTTATTAGTGTCCAAGAAGTTAGAAGGTGTTACATCATTATTGGGTATTCACAAAGCGACAAAAGAGTCGAAATTGAAACAAAATGTGATGAAAAATATAGGTGATGCAATAAATTTTTTTGAAAAATCCAGAAAGAAAGATATCAGTGCTGCACGTAAAGCAATTCATACAGCAATTCTTTCAGCTAGTACTAAACAAAAGCGTTTGACAACAGAACTAGCAAAAGCAGTTGGAACATCAAGAAAGACATTATACAAACATAGCAAATTCAAAATGCAAATAGATGAAAATAATGAACTTGCTTGCTGGATAATTATTTGTAGACAAACTTACAAAGATAGATTAGGAGAATGTGTTAAAGATATTGTACGAGAATATTGGTTGGAACATGCTCGAGTTTCACCAAATTCAAGAGATGCGATACGCAAAAGAATATCACGAAATGTATATGAAAGCCAACCAAAACATATAATGGACATGACACAAGTACAATTGTTCAATAAATTCAAGGAAGATCATCGTGGAATTAATATATCAATCACTACATTTGTGCAACAAAAACCATGGTATGTTCGACCTATTACTATACGTGATACATGTTGTTGCCGTTATCATGTGCAATTTCAGTTATATTATGACACGTTTCTTGAATTTGGTAAAATGTTTTGGACAAATTCACCACCACCGTTGACAATACGTGAATTCATATCTCAAATTTTATGTGAGAGAAATCACGATGAAGTATTTTATTCAAAGAAATGTGTCAATGGAAAACATTGTCATCATTGTGAAAATTTGGTGCTATTCCACAATAAATATCCTATCGATAATGATCAATCGTTGTTAAATGTAAATGTTGATTGGAGGAGATACGAATACATCAACTATAATACAAGTTCTAGTGATTCACATTCCAAAAGAATTGATTTGCTAGAAGACAAGATATGCGTCACATATTTTCTCAAAAAATTTGAAAGCAAAATTTATAAATACACCCAGCATTCACATAGAGCACGATGGCAAGATCTTCAATTCAAACAGTCTCGTGAAATTTTTTCACCCGGAACAATTTTGTCGGTGGCTGATTTTGCTGAAAACTATACATTTACTGCACAAAAAGAGATACAGAGTGAATACTATCACTCTGACCAAGTTTCGATATTTGTCCATGTTGTATATAGACATTCTCAACAGGATGTTGATGGCATTGAAAGCACATGTGACAATCGAGATGTGATTAAAGAATATCACTTCTATATCAGCGATGATCGTACACACGATACACATTTTGTTCAACATTGTATAAAAAATATTTTCTATGACTCACTGAAAAAACGCGAAGTCAAATTTAATGAGCATTGGATATGGTCCGATGGATGTGCGGGTCAATTTAAATCTTCACGATCATTTTTTTGGTTATGTCGACTTCATAAAGCGCTGGACATTAAACATCGTTGGAATTTCTTTGAAACTGGGCATGGAAAAGGTGAGCATGATGGTGCAGGAGCATGCGTGAAAAGAGCACTTCGAAGATGGCAAATGAAGTACTCTTCTGCACGGTTTCATTCAGCTGTAGAGGTTGTCCAATGGTGTCAATTAAATCTAAGCCATGATTATAATCAACAATCAAAAGATGTGCGCAGGTATGTCCACTATTTTTTTAATTTATATTATTTCTTGAAATTTAAAAAAAATGTATGTACTAACATTTAAGTACATGTGCACTAACATTAAAAGTTGTTCTTTGAAAGTGATTCATCATTTATTGTGTAGGTTTTTTTGGCTTGTTGGGGTCCAAGATATAAATAGATCAATACCATATGACGCTAGCACCATACATGGGACTAGAGATCTTCACTCTATTCAAACAAAATCATTTCACAACGTGTTTGCATTTGACAGTAGAAAGCAATCATGCTTTTGTCATATTTGCATTGAAAATGTTGAATCTACAGAAGTTTGTGAAAACATAACAAACAACTACTTAAAATCTTGGAGACACACAGAGATTAATCCAAAAGGAAAAATGCCACTGGAAAGTGTAGAAGAGTTAGAATCAAAAGAAATAGCAATATCGTCTGATGGCGATAGAATTTCAGATCTCGTTAGAGAAGGTAATAAACTTGTTCTTGACTTTTAAGTTAATTGTTCATTCTAGTCCATCGCCATAAGTATAGTCAATTTAATTCATTTACAAACGCTAACACCAATTGTAATTTGTGCAGGAGATGTTTTCGCTGTGATTGCACCTGTAGACAACAACGAAAATTTCAAATATTATTTGATGCGATGCACTGAAGGAAAAATGAAGTTATTGGAGGACTACAACGACAACGGATTTACATACGAAAGAGGATCCATCATTTTAAAAGGCTATTTTTTTCAACAAACGCATATGACTAAAAATTATGTCTACTTTCAAGATTATGAGCCCGATGTTATATGTTGTCAGTATAGTCATTTAGTATGTGCATCTCGAATAAAGTTGATACAAGTTCCATCAAAAAAATAGTTAAAAACCAAAAAATGGAAACTATCCATATGTGACCATGAACGGATAGTTGAGGATGGCATTCCATTGCGATGTTTTTAACTACATATCAAAAATAAATTGATCTATATTTTTGTCCATGTCAATTGTTGTGTACAATATATTTTTTGTTCATGTGTCACAATTGTTGTGCACAGTATATATATTTTTTCATTGAGTTTTTATGAATATTTTCTTGAATGACAACTAACATAAAAGCTTAAATAGTTGTACTTTAACATGCTTCAAAATGAATTCAAATATTATTTGGAAATTCAAAAGTACTTTATTCGGGTCCCCATATGTCTATTAGACCACTAAGGGATGAGATAACAGATGTGGCTATCCCCACTCCGCCCTGAATTTTTACGTTTGATTGATTGATGCCAATGAAAAATCACCAAAAAACATACTAAATTTTGTATTCTTTTAATCCATCGAACATGTTTCTTTAATATACTTCACCAATAAATATGATCTGAATGAATTTTTCAAAACAAGTTGTTAATCTATATAATTTTTAAATATATGATTGTTGCACAAAAATAATATATCTCTCACATGTAAGTTCACATAACTGAAATCATGGCAAATGAAGATAACAATCATTTGATTTTTAATCACAAACAAGAATTCCTGGATTGTGAAGCTTATGCTAAATTAGAGCAATTATTATTTACAACAAATCGATAAAAATTCATCGAATTGTTGTCTAAAATTCATTGCTCTAACTTAGCATAAGTTTCACAATCCGAAAATCCTCACTTGTGATTAAAAAACAAAAAATCATTATCCCCATTTGCCATGATTTCAACATTTAAAAATTCACGAACTACAAAGTACCTGAACAATGAACATATGAAAAACATTAGTTAAATTTTGAAATTTACATATGCATATCAAACAATAAACATATGAAAAACATTAATTGAAATTTAAAATTTACATATGAATCAAACTACCTAAAAATTGAAACTTTTATCAAACAATTCGTAGATTTTCTATCAAAAATTTGTATCATTTCATTTCTTTACATTTTAATATCTCATTTCTTAGTTAATTTTAAACCTTCATTCTTATGATTCAACACTTCCTCAACATTCATTCTTTCCATAACATTTCTCAACATAACAAAATGATTTTTTTTTACAAATTCAACATTTCCAAACTTTAAATTACCTATTCAATGTTTCATTCACTCTTAACAACTTTAAATTACATATCAAATGTTTCATTCACTCTTAACATTTCAAACATTTTTGACACATCCCATTCATTTTTTCCCAACATTGATTCTTACCATAACATTCATTCTCAACATTGAACATTTCCTAACTTGGATTAACATTTTAAACATTCCTAACACCTCCCATTCATTCTTTCCCAATATTCATTCTTCCATAACATTCATTCTTCCATAACATTCATTCTCATCATTCAACATTTCCTAACCTTAGATTGCACCTATCAAGACATTTTAAACATTCATGCAAAACATATTATAAACATTATCAAAACATTTTAAACATTCATGCAACATTTTACCAAATGAGAAATAATTAACATGTACTCATATATAATCCAAAAAAAAGTTAATGAACATGTGAGTTCAATGTACATATATATATAATCAAAAAATAAATACCCTCCATGTTCAAAACAACTACAATATATATATATATATATATATCAACAAAAACAATAAAGTCTGAACCACTGTCCATCTGGACCAATATCTTTCCACTATTTTCCACTAGGACCTTCCCTGGGACTCAACTCAGCCTACAATACACAGAAAAACAAATTATAAATCTAGATCATAAATTATTTAAACAATTTTAAACTAAATTCAAGATATTAAGATATTAAACTTATCTAAAAAACAATTCAATTATTAAAAAAATTGTACATCAAATTCTTTGAATGCATGTCCACCACTTTTTTCCACTAGAGCCTTCCCTTTGGCTCTAAAGGATCTCAAAGAGCCAAGCTGCAACATGTACAAAAGTAATTTATGAATCCTAAAGCATGCAAACAATTTTCAAATAAATCCAAAAAATATAAAACATTAAACTTATATCAGAGATCATTTCTAGTTCAACAAAATTACCTCGGTGCTAATATCCGCATTCATCAAAGAACCCACATCTTCACCCACAATTTCCAAATGGTCTCTCCCCTAAAATTTAAATTTTGTTAATGAATAAAACATAGTAGATACATATAATAAATTAAACAATTAACTTAAAACCAAAACAAAAAAAATTAAAATCATTAGCTCACAAGAGATGGTAAATCATCTAAAAAGTTGGAATCTAAAGAAACCTGCATAGATAAGTCAAATTAACGATAAGATACATTGATATTTATTAAAATTCAAACAAACAAAAAAATATCAAGTTCAATCATAAATATTATAATTAAAATACCTCTCCAAAGCGCTCTTCATTTTGACTAGGATGCTCTTGATTTTGACTACTGGAGACTCGAAAATTATGTGCATTTAACATTCTTGAAAACTGCAAACAAAATACATTTGCTTAATATATTTATTACTATGTAGCAAAAAATTCAATTCAAAATGAATAATAAAAAATTAAATAAGATTGTCATAGCATAATCAACAAACCTCTCCCATACTCGATGTGTTATTGGATAACACATCTGAAGCTATATCTCGACAAGACTTAGCATAAGCCCTGAGATCATCGATGCTCAATGCATCTACCTCGTCATTCGTCTTGTAAACAAAATTTTGACTAACAGTAGCACGAGCCCTCTCTCGACCCAAACCCACTTCTACTCCAACAAGAGCCGATGCTAAACCATCACCTACCGATTCCCTTGCAACTGTCCCTAGTTGGGATGTGGGCTCCATCTCTGATTTTAAAGCCACAACCCTTGGTGGACGAGGTATCTCAGGTGGAGGTTGAATAGTCGTAGGGTCTCTGAGAGCACCTTTTCGATTATATATTCGACCCTTTCCAACTCCATAAAAGTCAGAAGGAACATCAGTATAGTTAGGCTTCATACTTAAAAAAAACTCCACATAGAAAAATCTAGCAAAATAATTAGGAACCTCATCGTTCCATGGCAATTGACCATAAGCTGCAAGAAACCGATCATATATTAAATGTGCAATTTGAGGATGCTTGAAATATTGCACTTTCAACATTTTTCGCTTAAGGCCTTCTTTGAAATTGAACATTGAATTGGCTTGTTCTCTGGTGACTCTCTCCTTCACAACCTCCCACTTGTCTGGACCCATAACTTGGTCCCTTTGCATCTGCATCAAATGAACAAAACCATTCGTAGTTGGTCCAAGTTCCTCGTATGCATCAATGAATTTTTGCAAAGACCCCAAAACAATCTCTAGACTTTGTCGGCTCTCTGGAGGGAGATCCAAAGAACAAATATCATTGTTCAACCTGTCATAGTGGGATCTACAACTTTCTAGAATAGTTTGTTGCACAACACCTTCCTATGGAAGCTCATCAGGTAAATCAGACGGATAAGTTGATATGGGTGTACAACCCTCAGCTAGTGGAACATATGTCGTCCTAGCTCTAGGAGGATCTTCAGGACCCTGCTCTGCACCCACACCTATTCCATCATCTACAATCCTATCTTGATCTTCCTCTCGCTCTGTCGAATTACGCACATCTTCTGAACCTCACTCTGCTTCAAATATAGCCGTAGTCAAGAATTAACCTTGTCCAAAAATTCAAAACACACAAAAATACAAATTATACATGATTAAACATTAATGTTCATACCAACAGAAGGTTGAGATCGACGCTCTCCCACAGAAGACAAAGGAGAATCATTTGTACCCCTATCAACTTGTTGGTGATCAATTGACTGTGACCCATACAATAAACTCGAACCCCGCGGTGAATTCGACAACCTCTGACTACCAATTGGAACACCAATTCCTGATGAATGTGATGACCTCCTACGCTTTCGCTTCGAAGACTCCACTCTATCCATTTGATATGATTTCTAAATTTAAACAAACATCAACTCATAACATATTGAAGTTGTACATGTTTATTTTACAAGTATAAAGACATATCTAATAAGAACTACATACCAAATGTAAAGGTGTCTAAAGTAGTATAAGTGAAGTTTTTTTGTAAGTCCCTCTCCTAACTAATTAATTAACTAAACTATTGCAACGTAAAGACATATTTAATAATCATTTCGTTATCAAATATAAGTTATAATGAAGTTAATTGTATAGTATAGTAGCCTTAAAAACTTTTCATCTATCGAATATGATCGAATTATATATCTCAATGTACAAACATCTCACAAAATATATATATATATACACTTATTAAAATATTCCTACTTTATATTCATGATAAAAAAATTTACACATATTGAAATTGGAATTGTTAATTCTTCAGACTTAAAAACATTTCTCATAAAGAACTACATACCAAATGTGGTGGTGCCTAGAGTAGTATAACTTAATTTTTTTTGTAATTCCCTCTCCTAACTCTAGCAGCACTACTATTGCACCATAAAGATAACATTAATAATCATCTCATATTCAGATAAAAACTATAATGCTGTTAATTGTAGTAGTATAGTAACCTTACAAATTCTTCATCGATCACTTATAATTTCATTCTATATCTCAATAAACAAACATTTCTTAATATTTATTAAATAAAAATAATTAAGGACTTACAGCAATATAACTTTTTCATTGACAAACAATATAAATTAAATTATATATATATATATATATATATATATATATATATATTTTAAATGCTTTTATAAGAATTTAATAATATATATAAAATAAAAAATATAAATAAAAAATTTATAAAAAATATAAATAACAGTTAATTTATAATTTATAATACTATAAATATTACAAATACTAACTTTTATAAAATTTAGATTAAATTCTAATAACATGAAACATTGCTTATTAACTTACTAAGAAAAATAACGATTTAATGAATTAGTATGAAACATCGACATACTTAAACTGTCAATTTAAAATTCCTTTTATTTTACACTATATATCACACAAAATATCCCTAAGAACAGAGTTCCAGAACCCTGTTCGAGAACAGAGTTCAAGAACCCTGTTCGAGAACAGAGTTCCTGAACCCTGTTCAAGAACATCGTTCCTGAACCCTGTTCAAGAACAGAGTTCAACAACTCTGTTAAAGGGTATACAGAGTAAACTCATGAAAATAAAATTACATATAAAAAAATATTCTTGCCAATACAAAATTACGTATACAACAACTATTCTTGCCAATCCAAAAAACTATTCTTGCCAAAAACCTCTGATCTGGCCATAAAATAAAATGTTGAAAATAAAGACAACCATTTTTACCAATAACGAATTTCGCCAAAAGATACATACCTGTAACCCAAACATGCAGTGAAGAGATCGTCAATCCACAATGACGTAGCAGGTCAGACCACCAGCTCGCCAACGACAAATATTTCCTTCACAAATCGACATATTATGTTAGCACCTGAAAACTTTAAAAATTCGAAAACAAAATCAAAAGAACACAACAAAACGAGAAAACGTACCTTCAGTTGGCGAACAATCAACCCTGCGCGGAAAGCCGAAACACCAACGACGCACCGATCACAACCCCAGAAAAACAAACGAACTAACCTACCAAACTACTGCATTTCAACAAAATATTAGAAGACAGAAAAGAATTATAAAATTCTAAAACTACCACATAAAACAAATTTAAAATTCGAAAACCATTAACAGGAGATAAAACTTATTTACCTTAACAGCCGATAACTCCACGTTGTTACACCGAGCTGGAAACAAACACCAATTTCAGAGTTGCGGATCTGCCAGGCACACTAGTCGACGAACACAGCAAGCAGCGGATCGCGTAAACAGTGAATCAACAGCAGCCAAGCACCGGATCTGGGAAAGGGTGGAGCAACAACGGCCAAGCAACCAGCGGATCAGGGAAGGAGTGGAGCAACAGCGGCCGAGCGTCGTCAACACAACAGGGGACGAGCGTCGTCGTCGAGCATGCAGGGTGGTGGCAAAGAACAAGGAGGGGCCTGCTTGCGGGGTCCAGAATTATGCAATAGCGACAGCCAAATGACAGACGATGCCGGCTTTTTATGCAGAATAATTGTTCGGTCGAACAATCGTTAAGCCGAACAATTGTTCGGCCGAACAATTATTCGGCCGAATAAACTACCATCGAAAATTTTTTCCCGTCCGGCAGTGGTTTGCACTCGTTTCGAGGATACCCGTTAAACTAAATGGAGAACTGTTAGTATTTATTCGGCCGAATAACTTCTACATTATTCGGCCGAATAATATTTATTATTCGGCCGAATAATAAATATTATTCGGCCGAATAACCTCTGCTAAGACGATTTTGCACTAGTTTCTCATGAAAGTGTTACCCACCTTCACGTTTTTACCCCCATGTAAGATCTTATAATTTCACATTGCAATGTATTTTCCTTCTTTGGATTACATGTTCTATCAATTATGCTCCAAAGCTTCCCTTCTATGTACATGTGTTATGTTTCTTGTTGTTATTTGGATTTTTTATTTTATTTTTTGCAAATTGCAAAAGAAATGTTTAGTGTGGTTGATAGCTTTAGGTTGTGAAATGGTAAATGAAGTCAAATGCATTTTGTTTCATACAATATATTAATCAATTATGTTCCATACAATATATTAATTAATTATTTTCAATATATTAGAGATAAAAAGTTAATATTTTAAAAGTATAATTGTATAAGAGTCTTTTCTTTTAAAGTTAATGTTTATGAATTAACTTATCTTGACTCTGTTAGATTGATGGAGACACTTGGTATGATGGCATTTAGACCTACTTTACCTATATGTCATTCCTAGTTTTACATGTTCATGGTATGATGTTAAACGATTATTCAAATTGAAGTTAATTGTGCTATTAAAGATACACTGTTTATTTTCGTCCAAGAGCTTTTATATACACTCATTTTAAAGAACTAAAATGTATTCCCCCATGGGGGTTGGGTCCAAATGGACGACCCTCCCGTATGACGTGTTCACGTAGGTTGTACCATGGTTGGAAGAGAACTGTCAACCATGCTATAGATTGGATGTAAAGTATGTCCTCCATTGACGTTATGACTACTAACTGGGTGGTTCCCCCCAGTCAAGTTAGGTCCACTAGCGAGGGGTTTCCCCCCAGCTGAAAATTGCCCACTTATTAGAATGTGCGCGGTGACTGAATGATGACCACTAATACTGGGTTGACCCGTAACAAATGGTTGACTATTAACAAAAGGATTAATTCCACTTGACTGTAAAATGGTTGACTACTAACAAAAGAATTAATTCCTCTCGGATACCATGTCAGAGATTAAGATCTAGCTAAACTAGCTTACCTCTCTAAGCAACAATAACATATCAACATGAACATAAAGAGACCAAGAAAAAGAGAACACCAGATAAACGTGGTTTACCCAATTGGGCTATATCCACAGGAAGGGTTGCATCTTTCATTAATATGAAAAATATCTTAAAGATTACATGGCATCCTCACATATGCATCACATCAAGCTCAATCATACAATGTGTGTACAAATGACATACACAACATGTGATGTGTCATGAATTACAATCAACACATACCAAAAAAGGTCTTCTTCACCTCTCTTATATACCAAGAGGTTTGGATTACAATACATCCCATAACACATGTGGGATAAATGAATTTCCTCCTCTTTATATAGAGAATGGTTACAAAGGATATAATTACAATGATGCATGTGGGATAGCCCTATTTTATAACATTAGAGTTATTTTATGCCTTTAAATGATATTTTACCAATATATCACATAAGTCATCATTACATATTCTAACACACAATTGTAAAGAGGGCTTTGACGGAGGAGGAAACCATAAGCATTGATACCTTGGATGGATTCGGTGAGTGTTTGTTAGAAATAATTGTGTCGTAAATTATTTTTTTAATTTTGTTAGTGCAATAAGCTGATCAAAAAAATTGATCTTTGATTTGTAGACTCCAGAGATGCAAAGTGATCCTAGATGTAGGCATGATAGGTCAAAGTCAGGAAACAACAAGAGGAATATCGAGTTTTGATGTGTAGTCTAGGATACATGTACATTGTTTTACTTTGGGAAACATATAAATTCATAGGCCATTTAAGGGGTGGCTTCTTTGTCATAAGTTGTATTATAAATAATCGGTTAACAATGCAAGATACAATTTATTTCATATTTTCTATTGCTTTTCCACTTGTTCTTGTACTGAGCTATTTCTTCCCCAAATTGATAAATTATGTTACTCAAATATAGAATTTCATATTAATTCAGTCATTGCAAATTATCTTTTAATCATAACTTTTACCTTTCTTGTGTTGAACAAGTAACATGCCACCATTGTGTTGATTTAAGTGGGTTGTCTCTCTCTTATGAATGCACTTTATTAATTGAACAAACTGATTTCTTTCAATATTTCAATGAACTCATTACATGCACACTAATGACATCTTCACAAAATAAGACAAAGTATAATACCTTTGCTACACATTCCATCAATGTTCCCTCAACCTAGAAATAACGACAACATGCACCGATCAATGCTTGCAACCTTTCGTAAATATCAAAATATATGTACACAACAATCAATGAACACACAAGCGCATGACCCCTCTCAAATGATGATGGTTTACATGCTAATCTTGATTACATGTGAACATAGTGTGGGTTTATTGGGAGTATATTTTTATTATTGGGTTTATCGAGAATATATTTTTATTATTCATTGAGCATTTGTTCCCTGTACATTGTGGAAAATCCCTCAAGGCAATGGGATTGGTCATTTATGAAAATGTTTATGTTGTCCTTTGGTCTCATGAATATCGAACCACATTGTCCCAATGTTGGGTCTCATAACTTAGCATTTGAATTTTTTTCATTTTTCCCCTAGTAAAGGATGCAGGGTTGGTAGAGTGGTTTGATTAACAACATACCTAAAAATTTGTCTCGTCATCTCACTTTCCATTGAACAAAAATGTGTTCATTGAAAATGCATTTTATGTTGTTCATCAAGCAATTATTCTAAATTGGTTTGGTTGATGATGAGATTGGTTGGTTTTGAAATTGTTGTAAGTGTGCTTGATCTCATGAAGTTCAAACCACATTTCCATGATGTTGGGTCTAATGATGACCTTTGGAAGTTCTTGTTCTCTACCTATAGTTAAGGATAAGGAGTTGATTAATGATTGGTGTCATTAACAATGTACATATAAATTAGTCCTATAATCATGATTGCATGTGAACAAACAATGGGTGCATTCAGGGTGCAATTTTATCAATTATGAACAAACTATGGGCGCATATCATTCTTCATAGCCTTCCTAGTTCTTATCAATCATTCATTAGAGGGCTTGATACTGCTAATAAAATTCCTACCATTTTTGTAGTTGATCTTACTGCCAAGTTATTGCAGGAAGAGCAATGGTTTGCAAAGGAAAGGGAGTTATCTAATGATGAGAGGCATGCACTTGTCTCCAAGAGAAGATCATTCCAATACACAAAGAATACACAAAGAAATTAATTGATAAACTAAGTTAGTTTTCAAATCAACTTGAAGAAAATAAGTATCATAATAGATTTAATAACAATTGTAATTATTGTGGAAAGCGAGGTCATTATACAAAAGATTGTCAGAAGAAACAATGAGACATACCAAGACAACGTAAGTTTTCAAGGCACAAAATCTCTACAGGAGAAAAAGGTAATGCATTTTTTGTTTCTCTTGAAGCTAACGTCTCAAATAAAAATGAATGGGTCATAGATTGTGATACAACTCGTCATGTGTCCCATAATATAGAGAAGTTTGTTGTATTAGATAATGATTGCAATTTTTATCTACTATATTAAAACTTCCCCACACCTCATGACTCATCACACCTCATAACTCATATGAGATTTCAATCTTAATATGCACGCCTACACAACTCATGACCCATATGAGATTTCAATCTTAATATGCACGCCTACACAACTCATGACCCATATGAGATTTCAATCTTAATACGCACACATACACACGACTTAAGCAAGTGAATTCGAATATAATTATCCATCCAATATTTAGTGATCAGCAATCACGATAGAACCAAATGAAATGAAATATGTATAATTTATTGAACCAAATGAAATATGCATTAAAACCGAAGCTTATTTCCGAGAGCATTTGAGATTGAAAAAAAAATGCATTGATAATATGTCTAGCAAGTATCTCATCACCTAGTAAAACTTAATAGCAAAGATTTTTTTTTCATCTGGAAATCCGACTCCCCGTATTCCTTTTCTAATAAAGGGAGCTTGCATAGCCCCTCATAATGAAAAGACATGTTAGACATGTCATCAAAAAAAAAATATATATATATATATATATATATATATATATATGTCATCAATAGATATATATAAATAATAACATGTCTTCATTTAAATATGATTCATTAAAATTTTATCTCATCGGTAAAGAAATTTGGAACGATAAAGGCATAAATAGAAAATGAAAACACAATCAGTTTTAACATAATACAAAATGATATATATTTCTATTAAAATAATTTCAGGAATAACATTTTTATAAAAAAAAACTTTAATATAATACAAAATTATATATTTCTATTAAAATTATAACTTTTTTATCAAAAAGTTTAAACATAAATCAAAATTATTAAAAACATAAGCTAACACATACCAATACCATTATATTTATAATGGTAAATTTTAAATATTTACTATTATTTAGTAATTAAGATTATAAATCATTATAAAAATAACATAATTTATTATATAGAAATAAAGATTTGTATAAAAAATATATTTAATATAAATATATTAAAAAAACACATCTAAGATAAACATCACAAAACCTATATATAAATAAAGATTTGTATAAAATATTATATTTCTTCTAAATATATTGAAAAGACATAGTCCAAGATAAGCATTACAATTTATTTAAGACTAAACCTAACTTTCCTCAATACAATAATCTATATATATAATTACTTACTTTTATATTAAGTACTTTTAACTTTAAATATAACTTATATTTTAAGATATAAAAATGAAATTTTTATTAAATTTACAATAAAAAAATATATTAATTTAATATAACAATCTTAAATAATTCAACCTTTAATAAAATAAAATTTAAAACAATAGCATAAAAAAATTCGAATAATAAAATTAATATAAAAATAAATTTAACAAAAATATGAACTAAAATTTGAAAGTTTTGTATTTAAATGATGGCGTGGGAACACATGGCCACATACTTTAAGACTTTATTTATCATAAATAAAATTCATCTTTAATCAAATAATAAACTGAAATTACCATCACAGCAAATCATATTGATATTTTTTAAATTTAAAGATTACATTTATTAAAAAATATTTACTAAATCAAAACATATATATAAAAACATTTATCTCAGCTGTACAATATATATAATTTAAATCCAAAAAAGTTAATCTTCATATTACTTCAAAAGCAGAACTTTTAGAACCGTGTTCTTTCTGTTGGTGACTATAAAGAAAGTACGTAAAACAGAAGTGGCATAAGCCATTTCAAAATGCATATACACCACATCAGTCACTCCGTCTACGTTGTTCGGCCATGCTACCTAGAACAGTATCCACTCTGCATCACCAAAAATAAATAAGTATTATGTAAAATGATAAGCAGAACAGAACACAAACACGTATTTCCACGGCTTCAAATAACGCTTACTTTCATATAGGTGTGGTGACAGTAGCACCGAAAATCCGATAACGTCGTTCAAAGGCGTGGTGGAAGCCAGAGAAGCCCAAAGAAGCTCGAGCGCCTAATATAAAACACATAAATTATTATTGCGTTCCCATGCACAACATTATGATAAACGAACGAGTATAGTATAGTATCTCCTTACCTGATTGGGACCGACAGTTGCATTTCGCTCCACCAAATCAGTTAAATCTTTGGTATTGAGCTTACTCAGCAGGTTCAGAGATGTAATGGTTGAGGAGGGAGAGATCTGTAAGTAGTCTGTGATTATGAAGGTAACTGTCTCCTTAACATAGCCTCCCCCGCTACTCCCTGCGGCGATATTAGTAGAATTATTTCCGTCGGACGGCCACAGGCACAAGGGGCACCACTCTTAGTGGTGAGATAGTGAGCACCGCCACCGGAACTATACTGAGACCCGCAAATGTAATAGGCAGAGGGAGCACAGTACTCTAATGATAATCTAAGGATGTCATTAGAATACGTAGACATAAGTAAATGGGATTTCTCAGCATTCATAAACATAGTCTGGAGCTTGTCAACGCTATTGTAAAGATTCGTGAGGCAGCCGATTCTCTTTGCGCGCTTCAACGTTGAAAGCAATTTGATGACAGAAACAGTTGGTAACGTTAGAAAGTTAAAGAGAAGATCTACAAAATCTGCATACAATATCTTCATACTTTTCTTGTTCACCAGAAGCCTTAAATTCATGCTTCTGGTAACACTTTTACTTGCCTGCATCGACTTGATCGCTTTTCAAGTCCAAATTAGGAAAACGTGATAACAGAGAATTAAGGAATAATGTGAATAAGAAGAAATTGTCATCGATTTATAGGCGAAGACGGTGGGAGACAGCACATTTTACTCCAGCGTCAAGTATCGTGATCAACCGTCATTTAAGATTTTGGTTACGAACAGTACAGATTTTCGAATTTGAATAACACATGAGGACTAGTGCAGTGCATACGTTGATGTCCTTTTTTTAAGTTCAAGTAACGTGAAATCATCCACGCCCACGGAAACCGGTTTTTTATGAATCACCATTTAAGTTAAAGCTTCAGTACCAAAACTTTACACATGCGGACTGTGATTTTGCAGCTTGCTAATGCCTTACACAATCATGGAGGCTACTTAAATTTCCACAAATTAATTAGAATGACTTTAAATTTAATTGAGAGCGCATTCAAAGCTCCATCGCACAGATTATAGTGCATGAGAAATAAATGGAAGCACATCTCATGCGCCATTGCGCTGTACATGTCAACCTTATGTATTGCGCGCATCCCAATGAACCATATAATTGAAGCCAATTCTCGTCAGTTCTCTTGGTTTGAAGCAACCAGACTAGCTTAGCCTTTTGGTTTGAAGTTTAAACTATAGTAGCAAGATAAGCTTTTATTGACTGAAATTTGTATAGAATCCCATCAAATATTTGATATTACGACTAAATGTTTTAATATATTTACAAATTAGAAATTTATAGAAATTAATAAAATTTGGAAAAATATATTATTAAAATTTAATTCTTAAAATAAGAGTAGAATTTCAGTTGTTAAGGATACAGTGGTCGTGATTTTTCAGCTAAAAAAGAGTAGAATTTCAGTTGTTAAGGATACAGTGGTCGTGATTTTTCAGCTAAAAAAGAGTAGAATTTCAGTTATAGTAGTTAATGTTTAAAATATAATTTAATTTCTAAGAATTTAAATATTCATTATTATTTTTTTTTTAAAATATAAAAGTGGAATTAGATTCTATTTAATGTTTTAAATAAATGTTGAAGTTATACATGTTACTTAATTAACATTATTAAAAGAATACATGCATTGTGAAGCATAGTTACTAAGTTCTAATACGGATTTTTATAGTATTAGAAATTCACAGTTGGATTAAAATTCATGAGTATAATCGCACAAGAACATAAAAATAAAAATGTACTGTAAGTATCAATTAATTGACAACAACCTCACTGGCAAGCTGGATTGCATAACTTGCTTGCCTCACTCGCTAGTACTGCGCTTGCTTCTATCCAGAGGTCTATCGCCTGCATATCGTACATAGGCATTATTTCCTTCAATCATGTAAAGCTTTTAAATCTCCCCGATTTCTGTTGTGAGAAGGTTGTAATTATCTCCTACACATTCATGAATTCTTTTGGAAATATTCATTATGGCCCGTGGGCAGTGGGCACCACCATGTTACATGGTCTCATGTTGGCTGTAGTCCCACGGTTCTGGTTGATTATGGTAGAATGAATAAGAAAATCAATGACTTGCGTCAAAGAAAGACAAAAAGGAAGTTGCATGCCATTGCAGGGCTACAGGAAATTGATGATGAACCATTCCTCTCACTAGTATTAGACTAATGCAACTCCAAAGGAAGCTGCAAGGCACATAAATCTATTAATTAATGACTGACTACTGAAATCTAAAGTGGAACAAACTACACTCAGTCAAATCTAGATTGCTTACCTTATTAGATCGCTGCAATAATTGTTCACTGTGGTCACCAAGACTGAAGTTCCAACACTTTTAAATTGGCCAGTGAAATGGTAGAAGGAATGGAAATGGATGGAAAATTGTTCAAGCAGAGCCATACTAAATCCTTCGACATATGAAATGAGGACAATTCCATAGGATTTTCAACCACCAAAAAATGAACGTACCGAATGTGATTCTCGAGTTGAGGTGAATTCTGATCTTTAGGGATATGAATGCCTCGTCTGCAACATAAATTTCATCTGTCTTGCCACGGATATTCACATATAAATTAAATACTTAAAAAAGACGTTTCGTAACTGCCTTTTCAAAATATTTGCAAATAATAATATTACAGACTAAAAAGGAATAATACAGAATATGGAGATCAGTTACACTTACCTACAACAGCAACATTTGGTTCATATCATTTGAGCAACGAAGGCATAAGGGTTCCTTTGACAGAATGTTTTGTTAATTCCATCATGGTGCATTATAAGTCTGAAGATATCAGGTTTCCCTTAGTTACCTTCACAGGAGGCTTTATGCCCTAAGTATAAGCACTGTAAAGCAAAGAAAATTATTATAGTATGATTAGGAGTATTGATGTTGCAAAACAAATCAAATTATACAATGATTTCCTACATGTCCAAGTCTAATTTGGATGGACGCTTTTCTTCCTATTAGTGCTCAGCATGGGGAGGTGCGATTTAAGAAGATCTTTAATTTGGATGGACGCTTTTCTTCCTATTAGTGCTCAGCATGGGGAGGTGCGATTTAAGAAGATCTTCATTTCTTGCTCCTTCTTAAGGGCTGAATAGGGAGTGGAGAGAGGTGAAAAGCAAGCGTTGGCAAAAATAACTAAACTGGCCTATATGGACGATAACAATCACTTTGAAAGGTGGATGGTAACGATTACATTAAAACTTGGTCAACATTCGATGATTGATATGGTTATATGCTCCCTAATATGGTTATGGTTATGGTTATGGTTATGCTAGCATAACCCAGTGACACTCATGCTAACCCGGTGACACTCAAATGAGGGTGGGTGCATGCGTATGGTGGTCGTGACTTTACGTTAGTTGCATGACATCTCAAGAGAATCATGTAAATTTAGTATTATACTTGTTATAACTGAAGTAGAAAGCGCTTTCTCTTTTTCCTTCTAAAAAAGATGTTAATAAAGTGGGCATCAACTTCTATGTGCCTTCATTTTAACCCAGAAACTGGAGTAATAATCACCAACATCTCTCCATCTAGATCTTAAAATTTTTGAGTAAGTTCATTGGATCTTTAAACCATGGGTCATTTATCCTTTGGAGGGATCCCACTACAACCTACAAAAACAATCTACTTATTTTGTGCCTACATCACATCGCACAAAACTGTACACAAACCCTACGACAAATTTCAGAAATTCAATTGAAGAGAGTGAAGGGTAACGACAAAGTTCTAATTGTCATATTTTCTTATGGAAGTCACTAACTCTGCAAATACTCTGCCACAACAAAATCAACGATATGAACTCCGACGAGAATGTTTAGGAGAGTAGGGCACAGACTACTAATACAAAATCCAATACGTCTATGCTACATGCGTACAAGCAAACTGGAATAGAAATGCTATTGAAGGAAATATTATATTCTGCAGCTTTATGAACAAAAATGAACATATCACAGTGCTTATGCGAGGGATAAGTCATCCCACATGGCCATAGCTGAGTGGATTCATTGTCGCACGACCAATGATTAGTGTGAGTCCAGGGGACTCACCACTGATGGGGTTGTCCTGTTCTGTTGCTGTAGGTTGCCAGCTGATGTGCACATAAATGGTGATCAAACATGGGATAGAATAATTCCACTACATACAATATTAGAGCAGCAAAGTATAAGTGCATCCACTTAAAATTAAAAACACACAGATTTGAACTAGCCAAAACCCTTTGCAGTAGAAATATCCAAAAATATATGAATTGATAGCAGACTAAAATGTAAAGATCAATAAAGTATTAGTTGATAGAAGAGTAAAATACAAAGATTACGCCCTATGCCCTGTATTCAAATTTTGGGATCTATTTTACAACAGCCATATATCTGCCCAGGTTTATGAGGTAGTCATGCATTTTTATACAGTTTTTGTTATCGACCTCCACAAGATTATTGTTCTACAGTTTTTGAAGCCCAGCATAGCTTATTAATCACAATTCCATTAAAAAAATTTATAATTTAACTTTTGCATTTTATAATTCTTTTGAATTTAAATCTTAAAACATATAAATATCATTATCATTATAATAAACCCTAAAATATAACCTTCTTATGTCCAAAAATTAAAAATTAAAATAAACCACACCGACTCTTGTCACAAAATTAAATTATTAGGTTAAAATGAGTTATTGGTTTCATATTTATATATGTGGGTTTCTAGAGGCTTCAATTGTCTCTTGGTGATGATCCCAGAGTAGGGATAAAAAAGTCGAGAGTTTCAAAATTGTTTAACTCCTCATTTCACTCATACCACTAATTACCCAATAATTACCCCTAAATAACCCTTATTACCCATAGTTGACCACAAATTACCCCTAAATTATCACTAATTACCCTAAACATTTACCCATAATTATCCATATATGACCCCTAACTCTGCACAAGGCCCAAGTCCATCAAATAGGCCTTATAGTGGGAATTTTTGGCTTCTAAGTTGGATATGATGGCCATTTTGGGATATATAACACCATGAATATTTGTTTACAACTAGGCCATTGTTTAGGATTAACTTCTTGTGCCTCAGTTCATATAGTTTTCTCTAAGTCCCATGTGTCATGTGTAATGCCCCAAAGAAACACACATGCCCTACATAGGAAATATTTAGCATATGAGTGAGATATATCCATCATTTTGATCATTAACATACCAAGGATGGTTCTCGATGCCCATGCCATGGTCTAGGGATACAAGGCGAGGCACTAGACCATAACATATATTTCTATGGGGCTCACATGCCATGTTTCATCGCTTGGGGCATCACACATGCCCTTAATACATAATATTTGGCCTATGACCTTGATATGGTGGTGATTTAAAGGTCTGAAAGACTTGATATGTTTCTTGGGGATAAGGCCATAGTTTGGTGCAAAAAACTAGGTTCTAAGTCCATGGAATATATCTATAACACTTACATGCCATGTGTGGGGCCTTAAGCCACAACATAGGCCATGCATGGGAAATATTTGGCATGTGAGTAATATGTGGTGTCACATTTGAAGGTTTAGCACACCATCGATGGTTCTCATGACCCAAGTCATGGTCCAAGGTGAAGATCTAGAGTTTTAGTCCATAATATGTGACCTTCGAGTTATGCACAGGCCATCCATGAGGACCTAGCCCATATTTTCCCTATGAAACGGATATGGTGTCCATTTTAGGGTTTTTCACATCATGGATTCTTCTTGGTCACTAATCCATGGTTTGATACCAAAACCCATGTTGTTGATGTTGCAGTAAATTCTCCCTATACATATAGGTTGAATCCCTCATGGGCATAAGAAGGTTTCTAGATCCCTAATCCAAGACAAAAAGTAAACAAATGGTACCTAGCATCTCCTAGACCTCACTCATACAGAAGAAATGAAAAGCATGAGAAGGGAGGAAGAAGGTAGATGGCCTACCTCGGTCCAGATGGTTTTCCTAGATGATCCTTACTGATCCAACTCCTAGCTTGCATATCCAAACTTGTGAGCTTGTATACAAAAACAAAGAACAAAACCTTCCAATGCATCAAGTGTATCAAACAATATCTAATTTCCAATTAGTAGACAAGTTCATATATCCATCAAAAGATAAATGAAATGGGAGAATAGGCCAAGTTATATTAATGGAAAGTTGTGAACAACATATACAATTAAACAATTCATTTTTACAAAGTGGAAATTTTTTTATAAGGGGGAACCGCGTTGAATAAATTCTATTAATATTTCAACAA
Source organism: Larix kaempferi (assembly GCA_027924585.1). Taxonomy (NCBI): domain Eukaryota; kingdom Viridiplantae; phylum Streptophyta; class Pinopsida; order Pinales; family Pinaceae; genus Larix; species Larix kaempferi. Next base: position 10,706,039 of record BSBM01000264.1, read on the forward strand.
TCAATTACATATCCTCAACTAGTTTCAATCCCTTAGTCAGGATAATCATCAGGAGGTGAGGATACCACAAATCTCATACTTTAGTATGTTTGAAATCAATGTACTTCAGCTTCAGAGGTAATATCTATGAGCAGACAGAAGGCGTAGCGATGGGATCCCCTTTATCACCGGTGGTTGGAGACTTATACATGGAATGGCTCAAGAAATGAGCTATGTATTCCTTCCCTATGAAACCAAAAATTTGGAAGAGATTCGTTGATGACACTCACATAATCTAGCCACACGAAAAAGAAATATTGGAAAAATTTAAACAACATTTGAACAGTCGGGATGAGAGCATAAAATTCATTATGGAAGTTGAAGATAACAATAACATCCCTTTTATTGGCATATTTATTTTGAAAGAGAATAATGGCTCTATAGCGCATCAGGTATACCAAAATAATATGCACACTGGCAAGTATCTACATGTAGATTCCCATCACCATCCTGCTCAAAACATTGGTGTCATCAACACACTAGTGACTAGAGCCATAAAAGCTTCTGATGATGTTCATATAGAAGAAGAGTTAAGGCACCTAGATCAGGTTTTTTTTAAAATGGATATAAGGAGCATCAATTCAAAAAGGTTGTCTTCAAAGCGAAGAGGGGTCATCGGAACACTCACAAGCAAGAAGAAGGAACAATGTTCACTCTCCCCTACATAAAAGGCACGACAGATAAAATGGCGAAAATCCTTATGAAAGGAAACATCCGAGTTGTGTTTACGCCACCAAACACTCTTAGATCAATGTTGGATTGTGCAAAAGATGCCATTGACCCTAAGATTCAAAAGGGCGTTTACATTATTTCATGCTCATGTGGAACATATTATATTGGTGAAACAAGAAGATCTCTACAGGATAGGATCAAAGAGCATGTTGGGTCAGTGCAAGCTAATGAGGGTCACTTTTGGCATGTTAGATGCAATAGAAAACTGAAAAAATCAGGCATCCCTCAACTTACTTGGATTTTTTGAGATACTTACACAAAATATCTTGCATTGAGTAAAAAAGATGAAATGTAGGAAAATGAATCACGTTTCCGAATATATAACTTTTATGTATTGAAAAATTGCATAGCTATGTCAAGTTTCATTTTTCCTAACAAACACTTTTTATTTTTCAGGCAAATGATAAGGTATATGTTTTTGTGGGTGCATCCTTTGAGGGCCTAAATGATGGAATCAACCAACGAAAAATGGGCATGCATGTAGAGAACATATAGCACTAGTGCGCCATTATTTTTCAAAAATTAAATTAGTAATTTTATAATTTTTTTATAATTGTCTAAGTTATCAAACCTTGAAAATAGTACCTCTATTGTGGGTGCATCCTTTGAAGGTCTTAATGCAAAAATCTTGAAATGAGTTTTTGATAGAACGTGGAAGTTAGTGTCTACTTGTGCACCATACAATTTTTTTTTGAAATGATCAAGAATTGAAAAAGTTATGGAAGAAACACTAACAGTGTGTTTCACGAGTTAAGGAGGTAGGACACAAGAAATTGAAAGAAAATAGGAAAAAAATAATATTTTTAAATAAAAGTTACATATTTGGAATCTGCAGAAAAAATGCTATTTGTGTTTAAGATTTCATAAAAAATGATTGTGTGTAGCATACTATAACGAGTGGCTAAGCACAGGCTTTTCCAGAAACTAGAAGAAATACCCAATTAGCTTTGGTTTATCATTACCATAGCACAGGTTTGGTATTACCAAAGCAAACTCCAAAGCATACACATAGGCTTATGGTTGACATGCGAGAAAGTGAGTCGGCTTGGTTTAGGCTCTAAAAAACAAGAGCGTGTTCTGTTTAAATTAAAAAAATATTCCCGCTCTTTTAGAATTTCATAACACGCACACGTTATATAACTACATAACACATACGCGTTATGTAGTGCCAAAACGCGCTCGCGTTATGTAAATCATAAACTATATGTTTAATACTTGAGAGAGAGGGGGTGGGGAAGAATCAAGGGAATTTTTGGTTAATATTTTGAGAAGAGGTGGGGAAGGGTCAAGGGAATCTATGGTTAATATTTAATAGGGGTGGGAAAGGGTCAAGGGCTTAAGGATGTTGGAAGCTTGAGTGGGAAGAGATGAAGGGAATTGAGAACATGATGGGCTATAGGGGGTGAAGGGAAGTGGAGCTTGAGAGCACTATTAGGAGTAGAAGAGGTTCTGAAGAGGTATAGGGTTAGAATTTGAAAGTGAGACTTGAGTGACAAGGGGGAATCGATGGAGGCAAGGGGGATGTGAGAGAGAAATAAAGAATACAGCGGGGGGAGATACATAGAGCGAGGGAGGGAGAGGGACAATGGGGAGGAATGGATTTAGAGGGAGTGAGAGATAGATGGGGATAGAACGAAATAAAGAGATAGGAAGGGAGGGACAAAAAGTGTTGGTGGGAGACATGCAGGGAGTGGTGGCGATGGGGAGAGAGAGAGAGAGATAATATGAGAGGAGTCTTCGTCACCCTATATGTCAATTAATTACAACTAACACACAGGATGCTCAATATAAATTGAAAAACCCAGGGAGGTCTTTTATTTCAATGGAAATAAGCACAATCTATGCATAAACATTTTCAGTAGTTGATCAAGTGAATAGAGATAATAATCCTACCTATCTGCTCAGCAAAACTCATTCCATAAAGAAAACTAATCTAACTCATACATCTAGGAATTCAAAGTGCAGCTATCTTCCTACAGAAATCAACCTGGAAGTTACTGATCTAAGAATGAAAATGAACTAGATTACTTTTGCAAGAAATTAAATCCTATAATTATCAAACTACAGTAGTCAATATTTACCAAAATGATCCAGCCAGTAGCTCCTATTACTCAACCATAATTTTCCTAATCTATGAATTCAATAAAGATACAACAGCAACCAGAATTAAGAAATAAACCTGAACTATAAATTGATAACCATTAGAAATCCTAGAAAGCATAAATGACTGAAAAGAATTGGAAGATGAGCTTGGTTGAAACAACTATTGAACACACATGCATAATCAAAACTAACCTACACAGTCGACTGTCACACCACACAGTTGCAGCTATTCGTAATGCAAAGAACAAACTACCAATAAAGAATGCAATCATAAATCTTTGTTGCAGCTATTAGAAATACGCCTAATGCAATTCCACAACACACAACAGGAAATGAATTAATCTAACTACCTACTTAACTCGGCAATATCTGTGAGAAGGATGGCCCTGGACTTCTAACAGAGACACCGTGAACTACCACGAATTAAGACACAGAAATGGAAGTAACTCTGCTCTTCATTAAAGATGGTAATTCACAGTCTCATTTCTTTGTTATAGCCCGTTGTTGGAGCCAAGGCCGCAGCTATGGTAAAAGCTGCGAATTTTGAGGAAAAAGCACAAGTATGGAAGAGTGCTAAGTTTTGAATAAGCACCAATTTTGGGACAGAAGAAGACGGTGCGCAGTACGGTGCCAGATGGAGGAGCTCAGCGCGGATCACGGACCGGAGATCGCGGAGCTCGCGCGCACATCAGAAGGGAATGAAGGTAGCCGAGTGGAAAGCCCAGCTACCACAATCAATGAAGCAATGGAGTAGAGGGCTCAGCTACCCTCATTTAAAGCTAAGTACAGAAGTTATGGTTGCTCGGATCAAGGAAGAGCAACGGACCAAAGCATTGAAGGCGAAGGACGAGGCATCCATACCCGTAAGCTACGCCGGAATTCATGGAGCCTGTAGGAAGCGGGGACATGACTGCAAGCGGCACCTACAGTACACCTAGCCATGTGCGTGGTTAGGGTTTTTGGGGATTACTGCTGGGAAAGGCCCACAGTTTTGTAAAGGTGTGACCACCATGGCCACCTATATATATGAATAATTGTAATGGGTAGATGTTAGTTAGTGAGATAGAGAGTCAGTTGGTTAGACATATAGCTAACTAGTCAGTAAGCGGGTTAGCAGTGAAGCTAATCCTTGAGTTGCAGACAAGTCCGAGGTGACGTCTGAACTATTGTAACCTCTGGAGAGGAAGAGAATAGATCGATAGAAGGGCTCCCAGCTGTGTGCGTGGAGTTTCCTGGAAAGATCTAAGGCTGCAGCTGTGTGCGCAGCATATTGTATAAGTCTATCATTTTCTGGTTAATATAAGATACTCCCGTGGACGTGGTTTTCCCCGAGGAGAAGGATTCCATACTTCTCGTTGTTGTGATGTTGTGATTGAAGTGATTATCTGTTTGTTTTAGTCTATTACAGTAAATACAGGAATATTGCACTATCTTTAGGAATGTGTCGAGTAAAGCAGTAAAGCTTCCTTAAGAACTATAATCGTTAAGAGTAGAAGGTATTGGTAAGACGACGTCGCCGTTGCGATAGGAGAACCTGTTGCTGCGATGAGCACGCAAGTGAAACTACGCATAGAATATCCGCGCAGAGGAATATCCGTCCTAGCGCAGGAGTGGAAGTACCGCGCAGGAGCGTGAGAGCTGTTGCGCTCGTAAGTCTGAAGAGAGGTCAGACCGTCGCCTTAGAGGAATCGTCAAGGACGAAAGAGAAATCTCCGCGTCACCTAGGTTAAGGAAACCTGATTCCTTAGCCCCCCATAGCCACTTCGGGTGAGACCTCGAGCTGCCGCGCAGCTCGTTGCCGAGAGGGCCAGTGCGCCAAGGGGTTTTGTTGCTGCGCATCATTAAAACCTGGGTTTGTCCAAAAAGCAGCCAACAAATGGTTCCGTTGTCGCGTGAATGAGACTTGTTATTTCAGCGACACGCGAGATTGAGGCGAAATCCAGAGAAAGAAAGCAGCCAACAAATGGTTCCGTTGCCGCGTGAATGAGACTTGTTATTTCAGCGACACGCGAGATTGAGGCAAAATCCAGAGAAAGAAAGGAGCCAACAAATGGTTCCTTTTCCGCGTGAATGAGACTTGTTATTTCAGCGACACGCGAGATTGAGGCGAAATCCAGAGAAAGAAAGGAGCCAACAGATGGTTCTGTTGCCTTGTGACTTGTTACTGTGAGACTTTTTATTTTTGCGATGAAGAAGACTGTTGCTGAAGCCAACAAATGGTTCTGTTGCCTTGAGACTTTCTCAGCTAACAAATGCGTTACTGGAATCCTACAACTACAGAAATTCAGGAGTGGTTCGACTTAAAGGCTAAAGAGTTCGCTGAACAAGAAAATACAAGCTCTAGACTCCAGCCAGAAGAATGGTTGCAGAAGTATATCTATACTGACCTTCACGAAATTTTCTTTGTCACATTTGCACTTGAGTTACATGCTTGGATAGCCAAGTTAGCAGATACTAGACCCACTGTGTATATTGATCGACCAATTGCTTGGACGCCTGAGCTAGTCAGTATTCTGAAGCGGGTAGACAATTCTGTGTCCCGCGCAGTAGACTTTTGGTTGAATAGTCTGCTGGAAGGTTTCATCACTGAGTTTGCAGTGGATACAAGAAAAAGCTTCAGTGAAGCTGAGAGGAGTTTCTTTCAAGCACATAGAGGTAAGTTCCTGAATTCTTTGAACTTATCGATTAAAATGCTTCTGTATGAAAAAGCAAAACTATGTATAGCTTCAGATGAATAGCATAGACAAGTAATGTCCGTAGACTCTGATAGTGACCCTGAAGTTATTGGTTGCACTCGTAGTGGAAAACGGTATAAAGTAGGCCTTGACCAACATTCTTTTGAGTCAATCCCAGAAGACAGTCAAGTTCCTAGAGCAAGCCACATAGAAAGACAAGGGAGTGTTCATATCCCTTACCACCCTTTTACACCGCAAAAGCCAGACAAAGCTCAGTATAATCCCGCAGTAACACCTTCTAGTAGTCCACACGGTACTTCTAGTACCTCGGTACCACCTTTGTTCGACCAGTCCAGAAGAACTGCTACAGCACCTACATCTCAACCTAGCACAAGAAAGATGGGTGATGACATGAAACTACCAACTTTCAAAGGAACAGGGATAGAAGACCCTGAGCAACACTGGTTCCTATGTGAAGCCATTTGGACAATTAAGCAAATTAATGATGATGCTGTTAAACTGGTTCAGTTAGCAACCACACTAAGAGACAGAGCCTTAACTTGGTTCATGAAATACTCAGCAGCACAGAATAGAACGCTTGCTGAGGTAAGAAATGCAATGATTAGAGAATTCAAGAAACCTAAATCAGAATCACAGTGTATAACAGAGCTCAAAGACATCAAGCAGTTACCCACAGAGTCAGTATGGGACTTTGACCAAAAGTTCAAAGCCTTGATAGATCAAGTAAGCTTTGAGTTTGCACCACAACAGCATAAGGAATGGTTCATTGCTGCATTGCTTCCACACATTAGACTTCCTCTTATGCAACAGAATCTCACTACTCAGGAACAAGCTCTAGAGATGGCTATGAAACTAGAAGCTTCACCAATTGCTGGAACAAGCAACGATGTTGCGCAGTTGCAGAACCAATTAGCAAACTTAACCCTGCAAGTGCATGATATTAAGAAAGGCAAGGATGTTAAGGAAGAAATATGGTGTACAAAATGTAAAGCACAAGGTCATTCAAAGGACCATTGCCCTGTTTTCATAGAGTATATTGCAACTGGAGCACCTAATCCTTTACCACAGCCACAAGGGTCTTGGTGTGAAATCTGTAGAACTAGAGGTCATAGACCTCAAGAATGTCACTTACTTCAGAAATATGTACAAACTCCAAAGAATCTATATTGTAATTTCTGTAAATCAGTGGGCCACGATGAAAACAATTGCAGAGCATATGAACTTATGATGGAAAGGAAGCATGATGTTTATAGAGTACAGTCAGAAGCACAAGGACCCGTAGCAGGTCCACAGTATGACCAAACTCGCGACGGAAGAACAGGAAATTACAGAGGCCGTGGACGCACAACAAATTTTGGCCGCGGAAGAGGCCAGATCACTTGTTATAATTGTGGAGCGCAAGGTCATTTTGCAAGAGATTGCCAAAACCCTACAACCCTTTGCAGATATTGTAAATCTTATGATCATATCATTGAAGAATGTCCTCAATTGATGACAAAAATGCAAGCAAAGACGCCACAGGTCAACCAGAATATTCAATTGATTGGAGCAGAAAAAATGGAACCAGACCGTCTAGTTAAGATTGTGACGCGCAGTGGAACAACCACTGGTGCGCCAGAGTCGGGAACTGGAAAGCAAGCGACGCAATGGGTGCGCCGCGCCAATATTCAACCAGCTCCACTTAATCTGCAGAAGCAAAAAGAAGCATTCAAGCAAGCCCAAGAGTATTTCTCAGATCCCAGAGCTTCAAGTTCTGTCACAAATCCGCGTAATGATATTAGATCGCAAGTGCTAAGACAAGACAACCTGCCACAAGAACAGGCCACTACATCCGGAAGGCCCGATGAAGAAGATGCACTAGGCACTGTCCATAATTTTCTAAGGAACTGCTTAAAGATGTTGCGCAATGAAAAAGCAACTATGGAACTTCAACACCTATTGGATAAATGTCAACAATCTGCTTCGACCAACACGCCGCTGCGTGCTGTTCACCAGATTGGGAGTCACATTAGAACCGGAAAAGAAATGAGGCTCACAGCGCAGATTGGAGCATTTGAGATGGACGAAGTCATTTTAGATTTGGGCTCAGAAGTTAATTTTCTCACCATGCAGACATGGGAACAGATGGGAAGTCCTCAACTTACAAGATCTCCTATCCAGCTAAGACTCGCGAACCAGCAACGAGTCTCTCCATTGGGTAGATTACCCAATGTACCTATTGATATCGAGGGAGTAAAAAGTTCTGCAGACTTTGAAGTAATCAAAATCCTGGATGATAGTAGACCTTACCCAGCACTTTTAGGTATAGACTAGGCATTTGATAATTTGGCTGTCATTAACTTGAAGAAAAGACAGATGACCTTTGAGGATGACCAGATTAGGGTCATTGCACCGCTTGATCCTATTCAAGGACCAAGGTATATAGAACCCATTCGGGCAGAAGAAGAAGCGCGCCACATGGAAAGTTTGTATCAGATGACTGCTAGTCAGAGTGACTATGTCAATCCCACAGCAGATGGCCATATCAGCTGGCGATGCGATAGTTCGTGCACATCAGACTCAGACGCAGGATTGGAAAACTGGCAAAATCGCTTACATGAGGTTTCTACAAGACGTTGCGCCATGATGACTAAATCCATTCGATGGATTGGCACAGAATTGACTGACACTCCAATTTTTGATGGTTTAACTAACGTAAGTGAATTCATACAGGCATATGAACAACAGCTTCCAGAACAGCAGCGCATACAGGCACTAGATGTATCACTACGCGCTACACCCGCAAGATGGTGGGGTGCGCATAAAGAGAATATTCACACATGGCAATACTGTCGCAGATTGATACTGCGCAGATTCCAGGACACTACAGCATAAATGTCGCGCAAATACGAGGGACAGAGTGACCCCAGGTCACACATCGAAGCATGCATTCAACAATGGTCAGATATTCCGGACGATGAGTGGGTTCACCTATTCATCCACACATTGGACACAGTTCCAAGGAACTGGTACACTGAAACAGAATTGCGCAGAGGCACTCTCACTTGGCCTCTTATGATAGAAAGTTTTCAACTTACCTTCAGTTTTGAGTCAGAGCATCCGAGTATTGATCAAGCTCTGAAGTGTATTAAAAAGAAGGTATTTGAACCATGTCTATTACCAGAATATTCCCAGCCAGATTGGGCTGTTCAGATAGAACATGCCCTCGAATGCTATAATTTCACCACTAGAGAAGAGGAGGATGACCCTCGCAACATCAATATTCCAGAATCAGAAGGGACATGCAATGTTGAAGGTCCTCAGCTTGATATCCCTGCCAGTACAGAACACATCAAGCTTAAAAAGGTTAACATTGGTACAGAAGCAGAACCCAAGTTTGCTTCTATAGGAGACTATTGGGATGATGAAACTGTTGCGCATAATTCAGATTTATTACGTGACTACCAGGATATCTTTCCTACCAAATTCACAGAAATGAAAGGCATCCTAGGAGACTTAGGAGTGATGCGCATACCTCTGAAACCAGATGCCAAGCCAGTAAAGCAGCGCCCATACAGGTTGAACCCGCGCTATAAAGAAAAAGTCAAAGAAGAAATTGACAAGATTCTCACAGCAGGTATTATTGAGCCAGTAGAAGAAAGCGATTGGATTAGTCCTATGGTTGTGCAAGAGAAGAAGACAAAAGGTGAAATAAGAATTTGCGTGGACCTGCGCAAACTCAATGACGCATCAGCGCATGATCCATTTCCTACGCCCTTTACAGATGAAGTGCTTGATAATGTTGGAGGACAAGAGACTTACTCCTTCACTGATGGATTTTCGGGATACCATCAGATCAGAATTCATCCAGACGACCGCCATAAGACTACTTTTGCGACTGAATGGGGCTCATTCCAGTACATGGTAACGCCCTTTGGTCTTAAAAACGCTCCTGCTATCTTCTCTAGAGTCGTTGTTGCTGTTTTTAAAGAATTTATCCATAAGTTCTTAGAAGTCTATTTTGATGACTGGACTGTATTCGGCTTATTAAAGAACCATATAGCGAACCTGCGAATGATGTTAGAAAAATGTAGACAGCATCAGATTTCCCTTAACTTGAAAAAATGTATCTTCTGTGCTCCTTTTGGTATTTTGTTGGGTCATATTGTATGCAGACAAGGACTCCTGATGGATCCTGCGAAGGTTGCCATCATTGCTAATTTACCGGCGCCCAACTCAGTCAAACAATTGCGCACTACATTGGGACATACCGGATACTACAGAAAATTTATCAAAGGTTATGCAAAGATCACAGCACCTATGGAAAGACTGCTGAAAAAGGATTCGAAATTCCAATGGATAGAAGAATGCCAACAGAGCTTGGATACGCTTAAAGACAAGATGATCACTGCGCCAATTCTAGTTTTCCCAGACTGGAATAAACCCTTTCATGTTCATGTCGATGCTTCTTCCATAGCATTGGGGATCGTACTTACACAACCAGGAGAAGGAGGTATCGATCACCCCATTGCTTACTCTAGTCGAAAGTTGTCCACAGCCGAGAAGAACTACACTACTACAGAGAGAGAAGGACTAGCTATGGTGTACGCCCTCCAGAAGTTCAGACACTACTTACTGGGCACACATTTTAAAATGTATACTGACCATTCTGCTTTGAAATATTTGGTCAATAAGCCAGTGTTAGGGGGAAGAATTTGCAGATGGCTACTGCTCTTTCAAGAATATGATTTTGAGGTTATTGTAAAGCCAAGAAGATTGAATGCAGGACCTGACCACTTATCTAGGATTGAGTCAGGAGAGGAACCTACAAATCTGGAGGACAATCTTCCTGACGCGCAGTTGTTCTCTATTCAAGCAGCAGATGAATATTATTCTGATATCCTTGAGTTTCTCAGTACTGGACAAGCGCCAGTTGAGTTTACAGTCCAGCAGAAGAAACAACTTGTTGTCAAAGCCGCAGACTTCACTTTGATAACAGGCCAGCTTTATAAGTTGGGCCCCGATGAAGTCTTGCGCAGATGTATTCTACCGCATGAAAAGAACTCTATCATCGCAGAAGCGCACTCAGGCACCGCAGGAGGCCATTTCGCAGGAAAGCCGACTGCTCAGAAGATCTTAGCTGCAGGTCTTTGGTGGCCGACATTGCATAAGGATACTAAGGAATTCTGCAAATGTTGCGATGTGTGCCAGCGAACAGGAAAACCTTCAAGAAGAGATGAAATGCCTCTAAGACCTCAGATAACACTACGTGCTTTTGATAAATGGGCCATTGATTTTGTAGGTCCTATCAACCCACCAGGAAAAAGAACCGGCGCAAGATACATCATCACAGCTACTGAATACCTCACCAGATGGGCTGAGGCTAAGCCAGTGAAGAACTGCGACGCTGCTACGGCCACGCAGTTCATTTTTGAGAATATTATCACTAGATTTGGATGTCCAGTGATTCTCATGAGTGATCAGGGTACACATTTCCTCAATGAGACTATAGAAGCCCTTACTGAAGAATTCCAAATTAGTCACCATAAGATTACACCCTACCATCCTCAAGCCAATGGTACGGTGGAGGCATTCAATAAAATTCTTGAGAATGCCCTGACAAAGATCTGTAACCAACAAAGAGATGATTGGGACCTTAGAGTCACAGCTGTATTATGGGCTTACAGAACTACCTGCAAGAAATTAACAGGCCACACACCTTTCAGTTTGGTGTATGGACAAGAAGCAGTTATGCCTATGGAATACATTATTCCCAGTCTCAGAATTGCGCAAATTACAGAAATGACAGATCCTGATACTATGAGCGCAAGACTCTAACAACTGCTTGCCTTAGAAGAAGATAGACTCTTAGCCGGATTCCATCAACAGGTACAGAAGGCAAGACAGAAAGCTTGGCATGACAGGCACATTAAGAATAAACACTTTGCAGAAGGAAACTTGGTACTCCTCTATGATAGTAAATTCATCAAGTTTCCAGGCAAGTTTCGTGCACATTGGTTAGGCCCTTTTCAGGTGACGAAGATAACTGAAGGAGGAGCAGTTCAGCTTGTGAAGCTGAATGGAGAATTGCTACCTACCATGATCAACGGGAGTCGGCTTAAGCTTTACCGCGACGGCCACTCCGCCCGGTCGACTTAAATAGCTTCTCAAAGAAATGCAGATGTCCAGTGTAGTTGAAAGAGGCATCGTATCCAGTCTACATGGAAGTCGCGAGACCCTCAGTCTCTGGCTTACCGCGCAGTTCCATGAAACATCCGCGCATCTCTATAAAGTTTGGTTGGAGCGAACCTAATTGCGCTCTTGCGAAGTTTTCCGGATGGTTAAGCCATCGCTCTTGCGAAGTTCCCTATGATAATTTGCCGCTTGAAAAAGTTTTGTTGTGGACCCCTATAGGCACAGTTTCCTAAGTTGAAATGACCCGCCGGAAAAATTTGAATTACAGCAGTTATGTAGCCGCGTCTGAATAAATGAAGGATAAACCCGCCATTTAAGTATAGCCGCTCTGACAGATTCGGCTTGATCTCCGTAGGATTTGCATTTAAACCATGTGACGGAAAGTTTTAGCTTCTCCCGGAAGCCTGTCAGAGCCCGTCCATCACAGTAAATGCACCGCAGAGGCGAGGGGAATCGTAGGGTTGTCAACTCATGCATAGCCGCCTATAGCTAGTAACCCCACTTGCCCGCATTTACTATCACCTTTGCTATAAATACCCCACACTTGTATAATTTCGGGTTACTTTTCTCGAGCTGCATAGTCTTGTTTGAAAATCTAAGCCATTGTTTTCAGAGCCGAGTCATGCAGAGTGCTTCCTTTGTTGTCAGTGTTCATATCCCACGCTGTTTCGTTGTTTCTGTCCAAGTTCTTGTTACCTATACCCGTTCACGACGGAGAACCTGTCGACTGAAGAAGTCGTTCGTCAATTCCTGCGCCGAGGCCTAGATTTCGGCATGACTACCCCCGTGACTACTTCAACTTATGTAAATCCTGGTTATCAAGATCCCAGACAATCTCCGGCCACACGAGCATCTCAGCCACAGCCAGAAGAACCCGTTCCAGATCCGTTGGCCACCATGGTGAATTATATTCCGCCGCGCCCAGAAGATGCACCAGAGGTGCATATTCCGAAGAACGCAAAGTATCCGCTTCCGTTACCTCCATTACCGGTTAGCGTGCGAATAGAAGGGTCCTTGCTCGGACACCTTCCACTGGTCAAGTTCTCTGATTTCAACCTTGGAGACTACAAGACATATCCTCAGTTCCAGCTGGACCGATATCTGACGGTAGTGCATAATCCCACCAGAAAGGTTGACGAATTCATCCCGAAGGGATTTGCAGCAAATCTGGAGCGCCCTGGACTCCTGAACCTGTTAAAGCTACCGCATTTTGGGCGTAGCAATGAAGTGAACGCAGTCGTTAAAACACTGCTATCTTGCGCTCATGGAGGTTACCTTTGGCTCGGTAGGCCAATTGATTTAAATGTCGATTTGATTCATCGCATTACTGGCCTGTCTAAGGTTGGTAAGGATCCCAATATCCATTTCATGGGAAAGGAGAAGGATAGAAAACTGGCTGCAAAGCTGGTCCAGAAATACAACCTTACAAGAGGAGGTCGGGCTTATGACCTCACAATAGTAGAAGATGAAGCACTTAGATTTACAGGAAGTTTGCTCGTGGGCAGACTTCTCACGAAGTGCAGACCGAAGGAAGTTACTGGAGCTGTCGTGGAACTTGCCATCGCAGCTGCGGAGGGAGAGCAGTACAACTGGTGCCTCTTCCTCCTCAATTCTTTTTTGGAAGACTGCCGGAACGTTCAAGATAACCCCGGTCAGTCGTTCCATTTTTCTTGGCTTTTAATTTTATGTGCTCTCGTCGGGTGGAAGGAGCCCCCGAACACTCAGTTCCTTCCGCGCCGCGCAGGAGAACCTGCCGGAATTCGCTATGTAAACCTTTGGGAATCTCCTAATCCCGCGAAGCGCAAGATGAATCGTGCTGTATTTTGTGAGTACTACTATCTCCTCAGAGATACCATCCAGGAAATGCCAAGGCTGAGTGAGGAGACAGCGACGCTATATGAAGGAAAGTTGGCCTTTACTACCGACTTACATCAACTTTACCTCCGTCCCTGCGGCATTGAAGAGAAATGGGCCGTAGGCCTTTACAGGATGACCACCGAAGATGTCGAAGAAACTATCAAGTCTTGGTCATACGAATGGAGAGAAGCTGTCGACATCGCATCCGCGATGCCACCCGCCGCTGCGCACGAGAAAGATAAGGGCAAAGAAGCCCCTGAGCAAAGAAGTGATGAAGGCTCAACAGAACCGGCAACCAAGAAACAAAAGGTGTCGCATCCCTCTGAGGCCATTCCCTCGGGGATCGACCAATATTTGAAAGAGCAATTTCGCGAGCTGCGGAACACGCACGCTCACATCAGAAGTGCTCTAGACCTGCAGTTTGTGGAAATAAAGGGTCTCGCAGGAAGGATTGCGCAGACTCATGCGCCAGCATCTACTTCGCAGGCGCCACAAGAAATTCCAAGTACCGAGCGAGTTGAAGAACTCATAGAAAGGCATACTGTCGTGCATATTCCGCCGATGAGCATGACACTTCCGGATCCTCTAGCTGCACTACAGGTAAGCGCCGTTGGGCCCGTTGAAATAAATTTGTCTCTAATTCCTATAGAGACTCTACAGCTAGTGCACGAGAAAGTTTCTCTTGAGTTGAGAGCTAGAGAGCTCTCTACATTCCAGGAAAATCAACGACTACAATCGCAGGAGATAGAGCTGAAGGCAAGCCATCGGAATATCTCCGAGAAACTTGCACTCTATGAGGCGCAAGACATCGGCATCAGAAACGCAGTGGATGAGATTGCCCAGGAGTTGCCGACTTGCGAGATTCAACCAGACCTCCCTCTGGTTGACAAAGTTCAAATTATTGGAGGAAGGGTGTGTTATGTGGAATTCTGCCCTACGGATAAGTCAGAAATCCCTTAGACTAAAGCAGACTTAAATTAACTCTAGGCTAAGAACAGACAAAACAAATGCAACCTTGAATCCCTAGATCTAACAAACATCTCAGAATTAAAATGCTGAAGAGAATAGAAGGAGTTTAACTGACCTTATGTCCAAACGCTTGTCTTTGATATTTGCTCCAAGCTCCAAGTCCTCACAAGTAAACCTGTTAACAATGGAACCAAAACACAAGCATGTACTATTCTCTAGCAATCTGAAAACATGAGTTAGAATCTAAATCTATGAGAGATACAAATCATATCATTAAAACAAGATTAACACAAATGATTTGGGAAAACAAGACAAGTTATTCCATTACAACTTGAAGATTACTTACAAAGGGTGCTTGATGCCCAAGCCAATCCTTCAACTCCAAGTGTCTTCTCCTCTAGCTATCTCCACAATGCTGCAAGACCATAAGTTTGGTGCTCTCAAGAGTCCTTTTTCTTTTCAATGGCATGCCTCTCTTTTATAGTGAATGGTGAGGTTAACCAACAAGAGAGATGAGTGGATCTAAGGAGGGATAAGTGGATCAGGGTTTCTAATCGAAGGAGATGAGTTGAGATCGAATCAAGGAACCCAATCTTCCATTATCTTCGAAAATCCAAGATCCCACAAGCCAAGGGCAAAAAACTATTAAAAGGGTGCCGCGTTTTGCAAAGTCTGCAGAACGCGGCACTGCCGTGCTTTGAGGCAAAAGTAGCACGCGGTAGTGTCTAGTGCCGCGTTTTGGGAATATAGCAAGGCGCGGTAGTGTGTAAAAATAAAGTCAAAGGTGGGTCAAAACTTGCCAGGGTGGATTTACCTTCAAGGTTGACTCATCATCTGTCTCTTCTGGAAGGTTCAAAACAGTAGGGAAAGTGTCGTCAACTTGTTTTGTGATGGGGATGCGACACCGTGAAACATAGAGGTATAACAGATGCCCCCTAAAGTGTGAGGTCAGAAGGGACTGATGGCCGAAAGACTTTACGAATAAAATGTGCAGAGATAGCATCGAGGAGAGCGACACGGAGCTGAAATAGAGACAAAGTGTTAGATATACCACCGAGGCGGGCATTCCCATGCTCGGAAACAAATGACTCAAAGCATGGCTGCCGACCAATACATTGCAGATCCATGAGTACTGAGATAATGTAAACTGTGGACAGATCATGGCTACTATGAACAATCGTAGATCCATGAGACAGTAACGACACAGCCACGACCAATACAATAAGTGGATCTGTGTGACAATACAAGAGACATCTCCATCGCAGCCTGGACGCAGTCAAGATACAGTGATGCACCCAGGGTCTTCTACCCGATAGCATAAAGATACGAATCTAACCATGTGATTACAATGTGTTGGAGTCGAACATGGAAGAAACCATTTGATTACCTGTCAATGATGTGGACCGTTAACAAATGCGAGGGAGATCACCAATAATGACAATGATTCCCAAGGTATCAGTAGTACATCTCAACGAAATGCGAATGAATGAGTTGATGTCGAGCATCCGAGAGATTGCTTGATCAGAGGTCAATGAGGTGAACCTACTGTCAAACACGAGGAAACCTGCCATTGAGGCATGCAGGTACCAAGGTACTAATGGTTGATTCCTAAGTCTAATTCCTGGATAGTGATTTGGTGTCGACAGGAATAGACTCGTCGAAGGTGGGCCATGATGATTCCCACATCATCGACACGAAATCGGCATATATGATGGGATGATGAAGTAATGGAGTATGTACTGACACAGCGGAGGCCTGACACAATGAATGACTCAATACAATGCAACCCTTTGAACATATAACGGCATGTAACAAGACTTGGCAGCGGGTATTATTGATAAATAGAGGATAGACACTGGATGAGCGGACTCGTGGCCAGGGAGACGACCCATGATGATGACTATGACTCAATGAAAGACGGATACCCAAATATAGACAAGAGATGGACACATGCCATGTTCAAAGGTAATGACTGACAAGCTGCCATAGATAAACTTGACTTGTTCCCCCATATTTCCCCGACATGATGGACGAGTACCTCTTTCTTGTTTTACGAGCTTGAAGAGGATAACAGATGCTCGGTGTAGCTCATCTTGTGGATGAGTCCAATCTCACATGTTTTACGAACCTGAGAAAGGAGGGGTTCGTCCCAAAGTGGGTCCTTCGATGTTAATATTTTAACGAGTCCAAGGAAGGAAAACTCGGCAGTTTTTCATATTTAGAGAGCCTAAAAAACTTAAAGGAAGCTCCATAATGTACTTTTTCGTAAAATTTAGTCTCTCGATCCCGAAAAAAGTGTAAAACGATTCCCGAGAGAACTCTCCCAGCCGAGATTGACTGAGGTATACCTTTCTCGTAAATAGTCTAGACGGGCCGAAAAAGGGGTAACCTATCACCGAATAGACGACCTTTCAAATACTTTTACAAGTGTGAAAGAGTCAAGATCACTTGGCAATCTTTTCAATTTTAAGGAGTCTGAAAAGAGCTTAACTATGGACTCCTATGGTCTTTTTCGTAAATTTTAAATTATTCTGGTCCGAAAAAAGAATAAAATACAACCAGGATAATACTTTCCTCATCGTTTAACGAGCATGAGTAAAGCTGACCGTACTCGACACCGTTTACTTGCGCTTGACAAGCACGACATAGGTGTGAAAGCGCTTGGAATCTTTTTCAAGTTTTAAATCCGGAGCACGAAAAAGATAAAGTGGGCTCAAAATGAAGGTCAAACTACGAACAAATACCAGTATGAATGCATCCCATTTCTACCGCAGATCCTGTCAATGAATGCTCAAAAATCGGGCATTAGTAATATGAATAAGGGTTTATTAATTTGAAAATAGTAATTAATTAATTAAAAAATGTGAAAAAATGCTATATAAAGCATGGTAAAAATAGAAATTACTATTCATTTGTGATTTTTACCCAAAGGAGACATTTTTACCCATTTTGGAGCAAAATTTCAAGGATCGATACCGAGAGTTCTGGGACACCATTTCGACTGCCGTCTGTGCCAGGTAAGAGTGCTTGAACCCCTCTTTCATTTCATGTAAGAAATTTTTACTTTCACCAGGGGAAAATCAATTTTTTGGGAAGCCCTTTTGGGCAAAAATCGCCTGCCGTACTGCCGCGCGGGGACCCTATCGAGGAACGCGGCACTGTTGAACAGTGCCGCGCTGTAACCTCAAAATGAGGCGCGGCACTGTGAACTGCCGCGCGGCAGGGTGCCCTCCAAGCACGGCACGTGCGAAAATTGAGTTCAAAAAAATCAATTTTTCCTCAAATTTTTGCTAGAAGCAAGTTGTTAAATAGTCACTAATTACTTTGTTTGCCTTTTTGCAGGGATTTGCAACTTGTTTGAGGCAAAATGGTGAGTTGGAAAGAGAGGGAGCATGAAACGGACGATTTTAGGGCCGAAAATGACTTACCAACCGTGACCGCATTGCGAGAATGCGGTTTGCTAAAGTTTTTCAAGACTAAAGGGATCCGCCAACAACCTAAGCTCCTTACTCATCTTATTCAATTGTGGGACCCTGATATCGAAGCTTTCCGAGTGGGAGAGCACGTGCTTGAAATCCAACTTGAAGACATCTACTTTCTCACGGGCCTCTCAAAAAGAGGGGCCCGGCCGAATCTTACCGGGTACAGTGCTTCAGACTCAAGCACGGATGATTTGATTGCTCGATATTGTCAGGCGGGTTCGAGTAAGAAGAGTGGGAAAGTGGCCATAAAAGAGGTCACAAATCTTCCTTTCAAAACTTTGCTATTCACTATTACACGTGCAGCAGGAAGCGTGAGTCCACATCAGGCAACCCGCACGCAGGTAAATCTCGCAGCAGAGTGCATGGGAGGAACAGTCTTCAACTGGTGTGATGCAGTGTTGTCCCACATGAAGGAACAGGTGCACAAATGTAGAACTGGGAAAAATAGCCAGTTTGGCTATGGGAGTATCTTGGTCACTTTCTTCCTGGCAAGGGTGCCATTACTGCGTCCGCAGATATCTATGCATCCTCACCCACCTACTGAGCCATGGATGGCTCGATGGAGCGACTACGTCGGGCGCCTTGGAGGACCTCAGCGGCTAGCTTTTGGAGAGGACTTTTTCTCTTGGCTAGAGGAGCAGATAGTCATGATCGACGACTATCCCTATTCAGGGGTAGATTTCCGCGAGGATATCGACTTGGCTTTGCCAGAAGATGATGACTGGGACAACTCTGGTATGACCTTCATGGATATGTATTTTTCTTTTTAAATATTTAATTTTTTAATGCTTTTTTAGAATGTGTAAAAGACGCCTAATGTATACTCGCATGCATGTTGCAGATCGTGGACCACAGAGGCCAGCTGGATACTCTCCACTGCGTCGTGGCGGTGTAGATCGTCAAGCTGATCCTGTCGAAGAAGAAGATGAAGACGAGGCAGGAGGTGTCCGGGACATTGAGAGGAACCTGCAGGGATTGACTCATGGCATCCCTGCTATGCGGATGGATGATGTCCCCTACCACCTCCAGCGGCATACTGTGGGTGTACCTGGACGTATTAGTCGACTTCTTCGCAAGGTGGTTCGAGCTGTGATGTGTTACCACCATCAGCAGGAGGAGTCCGATGAGGGACATGATAGGTCCCCTAGATCTCCATAGATGGTCTTTCGATCTTTTTGCGGCATGTACACGATATGTAGGCTTTGAGGGCCAATTTTTGTATATGGGATTTAATCCCCAATTTTGTCTTTGACACAAACTTTATGTATTTTGGAAAAAAACACTTTTATATACAGTGATATGGACCTATTTATGATCTAAATATTTACAATGAATTGTGCATTTTATTTTTTATGATGTGTTTATGTATGGGCAAGATGCCAATCTAAAATGTAATTAGCCAATGAATCGGCAATATAATTGAATTCTCTCGGTATATGTTGATATGTGATAAAATCAAATGACCGTTCCAAGAGGCGTACTCTTCGAAATAAACGAAGTAATGTAGGATCGCGAACTGTGTAAACACGGTTTAGATGAGAAACCACGAGTTGGGAATCTAAAAAGACCAATAAGGAGTCAATCCCGAGTGAAGCAACCTCTGTCAAGAGACCAATGACTGCATGGTACTCTGCGATATTGTTGGTTGCGGGACCTAAACAGTTGGCTCCCGAAGAAATCAACTCGCCAGTGGGGGAATAGATCACCCATGCTGCGGAAGCGAGATTCCGGGTATGTCGGCTTGCACCGTCAGCGAATCCAAAGTAGGTAGACATCTGCGCATAAAGGCACGAGTCAAAGTAAGAGTAGATACATAAGATCCACGCGCACACTGAAAATAAAGCAAAAAGCAAACTAAGTACATTATGTACAAGAAGTAACCCGTGTGGGGTAACCTCACGCGTAGAAACGCTTGAGGTATAGCCCGTTGTGGGGCCGTGCCAATGGCGTACCATCACAGTCGACTAGTTCATAGGCTCCTTTTTCTAAGACACGTTTTATGATGAAGGGGCCGTACCACATAGATTCAAGCTTACCTTTTCCAAGTTTATCATGCATCTGATCATATGTAAGTACGAGATCACCCTCATTGAAGATCCGAGGTTGAACGGATTTGTCGTATTGAGCTTTGACGCGTTTTTTGTGAGCTTCATTAGCCAAAGCGGCGTCGCGGCGGGTTTCATCTAGCTTGGCTAGGTATAGAAACCGTTCTTCTTCGGAAGTAGTGTGTGGGAGTAGCTCTATGGCTATCTTGAGTGATGGAATTTCACATTCAATCGGGAGAATGGCCTCCAGGCCGTACACCAATTGAAATGGTGTAAACCCAGTAGCACTTTTCACTGAGGTTCTGTATGCCCACAGTGCTGAGAACAGAGCTGAGTGCCAATTGGATTTTTGGGTACCCACAATGCGCTGAATCATTCGTTTCAGGACCTTATTGATGGCTTCAACTTGGCCATTAGCTTGTGGGTAATACGGGGTTGAGTTTTCGTGGCGAAAACCCAGTTTGGCACTTAGTTCTTCGATCATATGATTCCTAAAATGGGAACCATGATCGGTCACAATAGACTGTGGGACACCGAATCTAGCTATGATATGATTGAATATGAACTGCGCTGCTGTTTTGCCGTCTTCAGCATACGTAGGCATCGCTTCAGCCCATTTTGTAAAATAGTCCACAGCTACTATGACATAGCTATGCCCCCCGGCTGAAGTGGGCTTACAGTGCATAAAATCAATGCCCCATTTGGAGAAGGGGCCGACGGCAATGACAGGATGGAGTGGAGCAGGATGCGAGCGTGCTTTGCTATGAAAGAATTGACAAGGCGGAAACTTCTTGACTGTTTCAATGCAGTCTTTTAAAATCGAGGGCCAGAAGTATCCCGCTCGCAGTATTTTCTGGGCCGTAGCCATCCCAGAGAGATGACCACCACATGCTCCAGCATGGCAGTCATTGAGAACGCGTTCCGCCTCATCTAAGGTCAAACAGCGTCGAAGGACAGTGTCGACACCACGCCGATACAAAGTATCGTTCACTATGAGGTAGTATTTTGCGTGATGTCTGATACGTCGTCGTTCATCGCGGTTGAGATCGGGACGAAAGCGTTGGGTTTGGAGATATAAGAGAATATCCCCATACCACGGATCAGACGTGCTAATGAGGAACAATGATTCGTCGGGAAGAGAATCAATGGGCTCGGATTGCTCAGTAGCACGGGGCAAGTGACAAATTAACTCAGCGAAGACCAGAGATTTCTTAGACTTGGCTTTGACAAACTCCAAGTCAAACTCTTGAAGGATGACAATCCAACGGGAGTACTTGCCCCCAAGCACTTGTCGTGTGAGGATATAGTACATCGGATTGAAATCGGCGATGACGGTGGTCCGACGGAGTAAGATGTAGTGACGGAATCTCTGGACAGCAAACACTGTTGCCAGAGCCAGCTTTTCAACATGTGAGTAGCGAGTTTCAGAGTCGAGAAGACTCTTGCTGAGGTAGTACACCACATGTTCTATGCCGTTGTGATCTTCCTGGACTAACACCATACCAATGGTGGAAATCGAGGCTGCGAGATAAAGGATGTAGTCCTGTGTGTAATTCGGGGGTTGAATGACAGGATCTTTGGTTAAGGCTGCCTTTAAATTATCAAAGGAGCGTTGGGCTTCATCATCCCATATGAAGGGAACATTCTTCTTGAGAAGCCGCATGTAGCCTTTTGTTATCTCGGACAGATTATAGATAAAACGGCGTAGAAAGTTTGCATGCCCTTGCAAACATTGAAGTTATGGAATATTGGTAGGTGAAGGCAGGGCTATGATAGCTGCTACCTTTGCGGGATCTAGACGTATCCCGTCTTTGGAGACTATGAAGCCCAACAGTTTTCCGGCTTCTACACAGAAGACACACTTATGCGGGTTCAAACGTATATTGTAGCGCCGGCACCTTTCGAAAATGGCACTCAAGTGATCTGGATGTTCTTCCCGAGTTCGAGAATGAGCGGGAAGGTCATCGAGATATGGCTCTACGATATGTTTGATGTCATGAAATGCGTAGGACATCGCCCGTTGGAAAGTTGCCCCGACATTTTTGAGGCCAAAAGGTAACTTCCGATATGCAAAGATCCCCCAAGGGCAGATAAAGGCCGTTTTGTGCTGGTCGGCTGGGAGGATATTGATCTGATTATAGCCAGAAAAGCCATCCATAAATGAAAAGATAACACTTCCGGCACAGTTATCGATGATCTGGTCAATAAACGGAGTTGGGTAGTTGTCCTTGGGACAAGCTTTGTTCAAATCACGATAATCAACACAGACTCTGATCGTTCCCTGTTTCTTGGCTACAGGGACGATGTTGGATACCCATTCTGTCAATGGGACAGGATAGATAAAACCAGCACGCAAAAGTTTTTCAACTTCTGCTTTAATGGCGGCTGCCTTACGAGGATGAACGGGTCGAAGCTTTTGCCGAACAGGTCGGGCGCCAGGAAAAGTTGGAATTTCGTGGACCACAATCGACGGGTCGATTCCTGGCATCTCTTCATAACTCCAAGCGAAAACATCGCGGAAAGTTTTAAAGTAGGCATTATAGAACTCCGTCTCGAGAGGAGTACATGTTTTGCCAATGTGTACATTTTCCACGATACCAGGATTTACTGAGATGTCGATGGGAGTGGTTGCCATAAGATTGGCCAAGTTGCCTTCAGAAAATACTTCGTCGAGGGAAGTGGGGAACTTGGTTTGAACCATCCCAAGTGAAGCACTGGATTTGGTATCAGGCTCAAGTGACTGAATGGTGGGGAATGAAGATCGATGATGAAAATCTCCCCATGGTGGCTCATTACCGCACATAACCTCTATGATTGATTCATCGGTGGGAAAAATCAAGTTGAGAGGATCAAACAATGGTGGGCGTGTATGAGTTTCAGTCGAGAGTTGTGCCACTGTGTGATCAGTAGAACAGTCGACCCAATCTGTGGCTGATTGGATCGCGTGATAAGCTGCAAGGTTTATGTTCAAAGGCATGGAATTGCCATAGCCTTGGATCTGAGTAGGACTCGGGATCACCCATGAATCATTGGACGGGGTGATGTGCGATGAAATCATGTTGACTGGTTGAAGATGGGTTCCCAGCTCTGGAAAAACTCCAATGAGGGATGAATCCTTCATGAGACCAACACCTATGTCTTGGAACCGGTACCGTGGTTGATCCAATAACGGAACGGTATTGGCGGAGTTCGGATGGGAGTCTGGGATACAGTAATCCAATTGATCAATAGTGACAATTTTCCCTTCATGAGGAAATTGTACAATCCGGAAGACTGTAGATGCTATGGCAGTCATGGCATAGAACCAGTTCCGACCAAGTAGGAGGTTGTAATCCAAAGGTGCATCTACGACTTCGATGTGTACGGATACTGTTTTGCCCCCCAGTTCAACACCGATTGAGGGGATGAGTCCATATG
This sequence comes from Larix kaempferi, assembly GCA_027924585.1. Lineage (NCBI taxonomy): Eukaryota > Viridiplantae > Streptophyta > Pinopsida > Pinales > Pinaceae > Larix > Larix kaempferi. The sequence continues at coordinate 10,729,553 of BSBM01000264.1, forward strand.
GTTGAAAACCATGTCCATCAAACGCTCTAAGAGTAGTGGGAGAAGTTGTGACCTCAGGCGAGCCGAGGGCTCTCCAGCAGTTCAAAGACATAATCGACGTGGAAGCACCCTCATCTAACACTGTGCGGTGGATAACATTTCCACGGATTTTTGTATGCACCTGGAAGGCTAACTGGTGAGAAAGCCTAGGTTTAGCGTGCTCCAAGTTAAACATGATGGAGTTTGAAGTATCTGGGTCCAATGCCCCCAGTGCTGAAAGTAGGGTTCTACGCTGCGTGGGGCAGTGTTGGAGAACCTCGAGAGTTGACATAGCGCAAGGTGCTTGAGCCAAATCTTCAACAATGTTGTAGTTTTGGGAAGCTCGCGCATTCGGATTGAATGTCGCCTTTCGTATGGTGCCCTTGGGTGGGCGTAGGACTGTATCCATAAGTGGTCTCTCGATATGGAGATGACCATTAGGGGGGGGAATAGGAATCGGATCTTCAAGAGGAGACTTGCCTTTGGCTGTCTCCGATTGTTTGTTTGAACTTGGGGGATTGTCATACGTCTTTGAACGAGTGGTGATATTAATCTCCTCATTACTTGTCATTAGGATTTCGCGGTTTGTGGACGTTTCTCCACGGGAAGGATTGGTCGGGTTGCCCCCTTGTGGGGATTCCTGGGCAACCATTTGCTGTTGCTGTTGGGGGAAAGGATCAGTTAGCACTGTCGGTCGAGAGGATCCTTTAACGAACTTATGGACCTCGTCCTTGTAGGGACAGTCACGCGTATAATGATCGTCTTGACAAATCAAGCAGGGAAACTTAGCTTTCCGACGTGGTTTTTGGTCATTCTGGGTAGGTTGTGGTTTGGGGTTCTCCTGCTGGTTCTTTTTAGGTTTACCACGATTGTTTTTCTTCTTTCCTCCGGATGGTTGTGATGTAGATTGGACTGCATTCACTTCGGAGGAGACAGCAGGAGAAGTAGAAGTTTTTGAAGCGGCCTGGGTAAAAGCGGGGGAAGCAGAAGCTTGTTGCCCCGTCGAGTTGGTAGCAGGCTGAGCCTTAACCGAACCAACGATACCATCAATGGGTGGTTCAGTAGTAGGCTTTGTAGGATCAGTGTGAACGCGGGAAGCATGTGGAAGAAGTTCGTGTAAAGTACCGGATTGAGTATATACTAAATCCATGTATTGTGTTGCCGAGATGGCTTGTTCTTCCGTAACAGGTCCGCGCATAGCAATATCTCTGGCTATGGGAGGCAAAAAGGATTTTGTAAACCAATCAGCTAGTAGCTGATCTGGAATAGGTGCCTTTATTAGCCTACGGCGTCTTCGCCACTCATGGATGTGGTCCGAAATGTGTGTGGAAGTGGTTTGACGTAGTGAAGTTAGCAGTTCTGTTCCAGTCTCATACCGGATGGGAAGCTGGAAATGTGTCAGAAACTGCATAGCCAAAGTGTTGAAATCACGAAAAGAGTGTTGTGGCAGCTCGATGTACCATTTTGCTGCCGTTCCGGTAAGCGTACGTTGGAAGAGCCGAAGTCGGATGGAATCATCCATCAAGGAGTTTGATGAACACCAAAGATGGAAGGTCATCACGTGGTTCTTGGGGTCTTCCCCGGGCTTAGCATCGAACTTGGGAATGTCCGATGGTAGTTTGGCTGGGATAGGTGGCTAGTGAGGTTCGTGCCATATAGGATCGTTAATAAGCCTCGACAAATCAGGTAGATCAAGTGTGGCCAAGAAGGGAAGTTGACGGTTGGTCTGCGGGTATGAGTAATAACCATGCGGTGCAGAGAACCCTGGAGGGCCCTGCATAGCATGCTGCTGTGTGTTATACCCATATGTGTTTCCCGCGGGATACTGCTGGAAGTTCTGCGGATAGTAAGCCATCTGGTTAACCGGTTGATTGTAAGCAGCCGGTTGATTGTAAGCAGCCGGTTGGTAAGTGTTCTGCTGAATGGGTATAGTACCCTGAGGCTGTTGATACCCAGGATTGGTTGCTATTCCTTGTTGGGGAAAAGTTCCTTGGAATTGTTGTGTTCCAGGGATGTTGCCACCATACTGTGTAAGTGGAGGATTTCCCATAGCAGGGTTGGGGGGTGGCTGCGACGGTGGTGTCCATGGAATGCTCGTTCCTGCTTGAGGAACGAGTGGAAATTGAAGTGACGGGTTCCAAGGAGTTGTGGCAGCCGAAGGGTAAGGGAAGCCAGAATTCAAGTTGGGGGAAATCTGAGATTGCCCCCCAGCTTGGTTCCAGTTTCCGAAAAGTGAGTACCCCCCACTCTGTGGGATTTGATGATCCCAAGAAGGAAGCATACCTGACAGGGGTGGTTGAGAGTAAGGTCCGGTTGGAACACTGGAATAAGGTTTCCCACTGCCAGGTGGATTGTACATACCAAATTGAGTAGACACTGCTGGTTGGGAAACTTGTTGGAGCGAGCCAATAGGTTGTCCGCCAGCAGTTAGGTTGGATGGCCCTATGTGAGGAGGCTGTAAACTGGGAACTGGGTTCCCAGCAAAAGGTTGTCCTCCGACTGGTTGGGTTGATGGCCCACCAGTTGGAGGTTGTTGACTAACAATGGGGTTCCCAACAAAAGGTTGCCCCCCAGCTGGTTGGGTTGATGGCCCACCAGGGAGGGTTTGTAAGTTGGAGTTAGGGACCATTGCAGTCGGTTGTCCACCTCCTGAAATAGTATAAATGGTGGCTGAAGGTGATCCTCCGGTCGAAACGGAAGATCCAGCAGTATGACTAGGTGTTCTTCCGCCGCTAGCCAAATATGATAGCATGGATTGGCCAACGGCGCCAAAAGTACCGATTTGCGGAGGAGGTCGTCCATATTGGACAGGTGAGGACGGAGAAAAAACTGGGTTATCCCTCATAGAATGTGCACCAAACATAGGTGATGACAGCAAATGTGGGGAATTTAGCCCAGGGGTATCGGCGTCGTCCATCACGTGTTCAATGATAGGAGGACCAACGAGAACTGGGTCCGAGTTCATATCCTGAAAAAGATGTTGGGGATCCGGCAGGAATCTAGGTGTAGTAAAGTCCGAAGGTCCTGAGCCGTCTGCAAAAGAGTGATGAAATTCTGTGCTAGACGGGACGTTGGGATCCCTATAGTCAGAAGGATGAGAAACAGGGGGGTATCTAGACGCTGTCGAAAGCATTTGCTCTGTGTTGCGTCTAAATTGTGCCGATGCTAACGGAGAGTTCGCTAGGCTAACCATACTAGACTGGATGGAAGCCATGATTTCGTGTCCCGGTGGGATGTTGGGTAGATGAAAAGTGCGAGGTACGTTGCTAGAAGAACTTGTCTCCTGAGGATGAACACTGGGTGGCGTAGTAATAACAGGCGGAAGTTCCGTCTGGGAAGTAATGAAGCCATAATCAGGTTCAAAAGGTGTGTCAGGTAGACGAGTATCTTCAACGATCTCAACGTATCCGCCTGGGACTGAAATTAAGCCAGGTATGTCCTGGTCGGACCCTTCTGTGGTGCCAATAGATCCGTCTATATCATCGTGAAAAGTGTCTGATGGACGGGAAGTGTTGGTATCCGGTAGAAGGATGACCTCTGGTCTAGTACTCTGGGTCGTGCTAGGTTCAGCTGCTGTAACTGTGCCCACTGTTACAGATAAATCTGGAATGACAGTGGGTGAGGTGACAGTGGAAGCCTCAGACATGCTAGTGGTCATAGAAGCTGCAATAGATTCTGAGACTGTGCTGTGTGTGGCAGTTACAGGCGTAACTGAAGATGTTGTACGTATCGGCGGGGGGATGTTGCCTTGACCAGCACCGCGGCCAGGAGGAGCAGGAATGCGTGATGCAGGCGGACCAGAAGTCCGTGGCGGTGGTGGTGGTGGAGGGCTTAGGCCCTGTTGTCTTCGTGATCTTCGTTGTTGATCTGACATGATGACAGGAAAATGAAAATCGGGGGCAGTACCGTAAACAAAGAACTCAAAAACTCTAATGCAGCCGAGTGTGCAAAAGAGGAGCTAGAAAAAGCAAGGCTCACAGGCCAAAAAAGCAAGCTCTAAAATCTATACTGAGACCGGTGTCTCAATAAGCGAGCTAATCAACAAAATGGCCAGAATGCCAACAAGCAGTCCCTACAAAGAAAAAATGACCCTCTACAAAGATGAGACGCCAAGCAAACTCCTAACTAAGAGCTGGAGACCTCAACAGGCTGTATCCTTCGCAAGGTGATGAAATCCAAGTCGAACAATACAACATGAGAGACCGATATAAGAAGGATATCCCTCTACCGAAAGGGATCCTGGGTAAAAGAGCCCTAGTAGAATAGATACTAAGCCACCTCGTTCATGACACGTCGGAAAAGGTTTTGGGCACTTCAGCCTTCCGAAGAAGACAGCGATCGATGTTGCCTTAGGGCTAAGTGGAGTGCGGTATTCCACAGAGTCCGTCCGGTTCTCAATCTCGCGGCCATTTAACCCCTGAACAGTTGGAAACAGTCAGGAGGCCCCTCCACAAACTAGCTGTGACCGTGTCAATAAGTACTAGAGGATTTTAGTTCCCTAAAGACAACGACTATGTCTCAGATGAAAATGACAAGGGGGAATTATTTTGATGCCTATCCCCGGTGTCCTACCTAACTACCAAATTCTTTTGATTTCCTCAAGTGAGGTTAAAGTTGGTTCAATTAGGGTGATTAATTTTAGTGGCTGTCTTTACTCAATCGGGTAGTGGACGTGAAACTTGATGGTGTTATGACGACTCAAACCATGCAAATGAGAATGAATCATAAACAAGCCTTTGTCTTCGATGAAATCTAGCTAAGGTAAAGATAGAGGTTCTTCGATCAAATATGCATAACAATTTTCACAAGCAATCAAAGTAAAAGATTTTTCTTTTCTTTTTGATTTATAAACAAAGCCAAACTGAAGTAAATACTCTTTTCAATGCACTGATTTTACAATCTACAATGCTTCTATAATGAGAATTTCTATGGCAAAATTAATGGTTCATTTCTCTATGCAAAATACCACTAGACTTTTTCAATTTAAACAACAAATTTGCTCTCAACCAATGATCTTTATAATTTACTGAAAATGATAATGACAATATGACTGTAAAACTACAGCGTTCAGTAATAGGAGACAGTGGTGTTGAGTTGGTTGTGGGAAAAAAGTCAAGTCAAATGCAATCAAATTGAAAAATGACCAATATGTCAAAAGTGCCACTTAATTCAATCAATCAATCAAACTCACAGACCATACAGACTGGGAATTAACCAGAATGCTAACAGGCAACAGTAAAGACTATCTGAGGCAGGGAGAAACTCAGGAAACCAAGCAAAAACTAAAAAATTTACACACTTGCAGACACTACCGCGGGCTATATCCTGTCTGAAGCGCGGCACTGTGTAACTGCCGCTCTGGTATTAAGTGCTAGGACGCGGCACTGTGTAACTGTCGCGCTGGAAGTGGTTATGAGGGCGCGGCACTGTGGCAAGAGATGAAAAAAGCGCAACTGGGAAAGAAAAAATCAAGTTTTCAGGGTTGTTGCTAACCCAGGGGACTCAGTAATTAAACAGGGAGATAAATACTGCGAGGAGGGGTGAATAAGGGTCAAAAAAAGACCAAAATTCAAGCTGGTTTGAAGTGCAACAAAAACTCACAATTCAAAGATAAATGACTGTGAATTAAATCAATCAAGCAGTAATCAAAACCAGCGGAGTCGCCATTCTTGTTATGTGGAATTCTGCCCTACGGATAAGTCAGAAATCCCTTAGACTAAAGCAGACTTAAATTAACTCTAGGCTAAGAACAGACAAAACAAATGCAACCTTGAATCCCTAGATCTAACAAACATCTCAGAATTAAAATGCTGAAGAGAATAGAAGGAGTTTAACTGACCTTATGTCCAAACGCTTGTCTTTGATATTTGCTCCAAGCTCCAAGTCCTCACAAGTAAACCTGTTAACAATGGAACCAAAACACAAGCATGTACTATTCTCTAGCAATCTGAAAACATGAGTTAGAATCTAAATCTATGAGAGATACAAATCATATCATTAAAACAAGATTAACACAAATGATTTGGGAAAACAAGACAAGTTATTCCATTACAACTTGAAGATTACTTACAAAGGGTGCTTGATGCCCAAGCCAATCCTTCAACTCCAAGTGTCTTCTCCTCTAGCTATCTCCACAATGCTGCAAGACCATAAGTTTGGTGCTCTCAAGAGTCCTTTTTCTTTTCAATGGCATGCCTCTCTTTTATAGTGAATGGTGAGGTTAACCAACAAGAGAGATGAGTGGATCTAAGGAGGGATAAGTGGATCAGGGTTTCTAATCGAAGGAGATGAGTTGAGATCGAATCAAGGAACCCAATCTTCCATTATCTTCGAAAATCCAAGATCCCACAAGCCAAGGGCAAAAAACTATTAAAAGGGTGCCGCGTTTTGCAAAGTCTGCAGAACGCGGCACTGCCGCGCTTTGAGGAAAAAGTAGCACGCGGTAGTGTCTAGTGCCGCGTTTTGGGAATATAGCAAGGCACAGTAGTGTGTAAAAATAAAGTCAAAGGTGGGTCAAAACTTGCCAGGGTGGATTTACCTTCAAGGTTGACTCATCATCTGTCTCTTCTGGAAGGTTCAAAACAGTAGGGAAAGTGTCGTCAACTTGTTTTGTGATGGGGATGCGACACCGTGAAACATAGAGGTATAACAGGGTGAAAACCCTGGAGCATGAAATAGTTGCTATGGCTGAGGGCCATAGAACCCAAATCGCGGAGCTAGAATCCCGTGTTGCCGTGCAGTTTACAGATGATGCGCAGGTACAATTTGAAGCGCTGAGCAGAGCTTCCACACAGATGAAAGACAGAATACAGGAAGCTGAGAACCTGATGAACCAAGCTATGGAAGCTTGGACGGAGCTTGAGAAGCTCCCTTTTAAAGTTGGTCTTTTGGAACAAGTGCAAGCCGCAGAACAGTCCCTAACTGTTCTGACTGAAGAAGCTAAGGCCTTAACAGGCTTACCAAAAATGAAGAAAATGGGCGAAGTGCGCAGAATGCAGCAGCAACTGCACAAGCTCAGAACTGAAGATGAGAAGCTCACCAACAGCATTCAGCCATTCATGGATGAGTATGCTGATATCGTGGGTCAAGTCGAGGCAAAAATCAAAGAGATTGCTGAATCCAAAGAGGTGATTGATGCCATCACTAAAGAAGAAGCCACTGCAGAAACGGTGCAGACTGCTGTGGAATGTGTTGATGAATTGGACCATGCTATTGCGCAGTGGAAGAAAGCATTCGCGCAAACACAAGCAAAAGCAGATGCGCAAGTAAAGCGACCACGCGCTAGTGCGAGTGGCTCGAGGGCGAGCCACAAGTAAGTGTTAGGGGCCTGTTGGAGCCAAGGCCACAGCTATGGTAAAAGCTGCAAATTTTGAGGAAAAAGCACAAGTATGGAAGAGTGCTAAGTTTTGAATAAGCACCAATTTTGGGACAGAAGAAGACGGTGCGCAGTACGGTGCCAGATGGAGGAGCTCAGCGCGGATCACGGACCGGAGATCGCGGAGCTCGCGCGCACGTCAGAAGGGAATGAAGGTAGCCGAGTGGAAAGCCCATCTACCACAATCAATGAAGCAATGGAGTAGAGGGCTCAGCTACCCTCATTTAAAGCTAAGTACAGAAGTTATGGTTGCTCGGATCAAGGAAGAGCAACGGACCAAAGCATTGAAGGCGAAGGACGAGGCATCCATACCCGTAAGCTGCGCCGGAATTCATGGAGCCTGCAGGAAGCGGCGACATGACTGCAAGCGGCGCCTACAGTACACCTAGCCATGTGCGTGGTTAGGGTTTTTGGGGATTACTGCTGGGAAAGGCCCACAGTTTTGTAAAGGTGTGACCGCCATGGCCACCTATATATATGAATAATTGTAATGGGTAGATGTTAGTTAGTGAGATAGAGAGTCAGTGGTTAGACATATAGCTAACTAGTCAGTAAATGGGTTAGCAGTGAAGCTAATCCTTGAGTTGCAGACAAGTCCGAGGCGACATCTGAACTATTGTAACCTCTGGAGAGGAAGAGAATAGATCGAGAGAAGGGCTCCCAGCTGTGTGCGTGGAGTTTCCTGGAAAGATCTAAGGCTGCAGCTGTGTGCGCAGCATATTGTATAAGTCTATCATTTTCTGGTTAATATAAGATACTCCCGTGGACGTGGTTTTCCCCGAGGAGAAGGATTCCATACTTCTCGTTGTTGTGATGTTGTGATTGAAGTGATTATCTATTTGTTTTAGTCTATTACAGTAAATACAGGAATATTGCACTATCTTTAGGAATGTGTCGAGTAAAGCAGTAAAGCTTCCTTAAGAACTATAATCGTTAAGAGTATAAGGTATTGGTAAGACGACGTCGCCGTTGCGATAGGAGAACCTGTTGCTGCGACGAGCACGCAAGTGAAACTACGCATAGAATATCCGCGCCGAGGAATATCCGTCCTAGCGCAGGAGTGGAAGTACCGCGCAGGAGCGTGAGAGCTGTTGCGCTCGTAAGTCTGAAGAGAGGTCAGACCGTCGCCTTAGAGGAATCGTCAAGGATGAAAGAGCAATCTCCGCGTCGCCTAGGTTAAGGAAACCTGATTCCTTAGCCCCCCATAGCCACTTCGGGTGAGACCTCGAGCTGCCGCGCAGCTCGTTGCCGAGAGGGCCAGTGCGCCAAGGGGTTTTGTTGCTACGCATCATTAAAACCCGGGTCTGTCCAAAAAGCAGCCAACACCCGTACAAAATGATAATTATCCAACCCCAGACTCCGAGAGAATTCCCTCATTTATACATGGAGAATACAGTTTGTGATCCACTAAAATCGTGCAGCAATGAAGATCTATGATCTTCATGCTGCAAAGTTAGAGATAAATTGTTACAGCCGTATTGAATGAAGTTGTTAATCATGAAGGATGTTGTTACTCTGGCAATCAATGGATCAATGGATTAGCATATTGAAAGGTGCCCTGTCTGTTGCAGCTATACCTTGTTTCAGCGACATGTTACAGCTTCACATGGAGAGATGCACTGTCCCCTGAAATATGAAGAATCAAATCAAAAGAGTAATAGCTGGCACCACGTATGATTCTTTCCCAAGGAATTATGGTTGATACACCTGTGCTTTGATCTTAACTTAATGAAATCAACACAAGTTAGCATAAATCGAAGGCTAGAATTCATAACCATAACAATCTTAGGCATTTAATTAAATGAAACAATAATGATGTATACCTTGTGAGGACTGTTGATTAATCTGGAAAAAGGCATGTATAAGGTTTATGAAAGTAGGGTGTAACTGGGCAAAATAATGAAATAGGTATGGTCAAAAAGGGACATTTCCAGGGCCAAACATCTCCCCCCAACTATCCATTTGCATGTCCCCATGCAACAGCCGATTAGTTTGATCCTGACTCTGATCCTCTTTCATATTATGCAAGTGAGTTGAAGAAATCAATTTTGACAATTTAGCCATTGGAAACGCTGGTTCTTGTGTGACAACTTCTCCTTACCCTTAGTAGCTTCGCCTTATGTTGGAACTCACCAGATTTCAATTGTGTTGGTCCTTCTGAAACAAGATATTTTCCTTATGTCCTCATTTCGGCATTTTTTTCCTGAGTTGTAATTCCAACAAAAATAAATTTGGGGGCACTGGTTCTTGTGTAACAGCGTCCTATTTCTTGATTCTTTTGGCCTGCTAAATCGGTTCAATGTTACTGAAACAATGAGGTTGTGCCCTGGGATAATTCCTTTGATTGTCTTTCTCCTGAGGGTTTTTGTAATGCTAGGTCCACTACTATAATGCCATATTAAAAATATATCCACATTCCGGGCATATCATTTGTGGCTATCCTTCATTCCCCTAAATGGACGATAAATTCCCCAATTGGTCTATAGCTTCCACCATTGAACTCGCATATTTATTTTCCTATTTTCGGCATGTCTCCTTCCATTTTTCTAGTTCTGCACGAAGCACTTGCACCTCCTCCTTTATCAACTCATTTTCAAATAGAAGATTCTCTATTTGAGGTTCTTCTATAGCAGGTTCTTGTGTATCAGCAGGTGGTCGGGGTTTTAAGATGGGAATCCCGATTTCTGCCCCAATAAATTGACCTGCTTTGCTGTAGTAGCCGTTTTGATTTTTCTCCTTTTCGCTAGGCTGGATGTCTGGCCCTTGCTCATTAGCCCTTCTTTTCTCCTCTGAGGCAAAAAAAATCCTATCACCTTAGAACCAAGGAAAAATCCCTCCTTTCAAATTAAAGTTCTTCTTATTTCAGGGAAGGTCTCCACATTCAGAGCTTCTAGACCGCTTTCTACTACTGCTCTCGCCTGACATTCCCCTTCTACCGTTACAATTTTAGCTGCCTCAGTTTCAATCTCCACTTCATCTATCTTCTCTTCATCCTCGAATCGAACTTCTGTTGTTCCAATCCTCCCCCCAACTGAGTTTGAGGAACTCCAGTCTTCATCCACTATTTTTGAAAAGGATTCATGGGGTGCTCTTGGACGAACCAGAAGTTGCCCCCAGGTCAACTTGTTATATGCCAGGGCTCGTAAGATCACTAATTTAATTAGCCCATGACTTGAGAGGGATGATAAGGGTTGTTGTGCTCTTTTAGCATAATAAGCCATGTGTTGCAAGGATCTAAGAAGATAGTATGACATATTTAGCAACTTACGATAACGTAAATGTGATAGGAGGAAAAATTCATAAATGTAAACAACACTGTAGCTCCCTTCACATGTAATATATTTATTTAAGAAGAGTGCAACTTGGTCCCAAGGACTCGGAAGAGTCTCCAGCGCTGTTCCTCTGCCCCGTGGTCGAACACTCTCCCTTACTACCAGGAAATCCTCAGTTTTAGTCGGGTGATGGCATTTCCGACTAAACCAGTACTGCCCGATTCTGGGAAGTCCCGTTACCTCCACCAGGATTACCTCTGAAACATCTACCCTTATGCCTCAAACCTCTGAATGAGTGCTCATCAAGTTTTGAGCAAATTCAAGCATTGTTTCCTCATGAAAACCAAATGAGTGCTCATCAAGTTTTGAGCAAATTCAAGCGTTGTTTCCTCATGAAAACCATTCAAGTGTTGAAAATAATATGTCCACCCTACTTCTTGAAAGATAGCAAAGACATCTATGTTATTATACAAAGATTATATTGTTAAAGGCTCATACCTCACAGGGATATCCATACCACTACACTTTTTGCAAAATATTGTAACGAATACACCAGTTACAGTTTCGAACATCGAACTGACTGCATGCAGACACGGTTGATGGATAGTCAAAGTTTGAATTGAGCATTTTTGGAAAGGTGGCACAGTTAGTTTTGGGATAAAAATCGTGGCAGGATTATCGCACAAGTCAGGTAGAAAGGCGGTCAAATCATAAGTACGGGTAACAGATTTAAATGTGATTTTGGTTCAGTTGATTTGCTGTCGATCGATGACAGGGGTAAATAACAAGTATAACCATTATTGCTTGCAACGTCAATAGAATCCCAATCATGATTATAGTTAGAACCCGTACCTTCAAATTAATGCTCAAGCCATCATTCTGTCATGGCATGATATTTCATAGTCGCATCTCTGGTAGAATACGCGTGTGCCAAGATGAGTTGGACACCGCCAACCAAGCTGATAAGTACATTCACATTGATAGGAAAGCAAGACGGCCCAATAATTTCCCTCATTCTTGGCAGACTGTGATTGAAATTGTGGAGTCATCACTTAAATTCGAGCCAGGTCATATCATTAGCGGCGAGACTGTTCCAAAAGGCAGACAATCTAGCAGAGTTGCAGATGATGAATAAGAGGATTTGAGCAGAGTTCAGCGGAATATGGCAGAGTTCCATCTGCAAAAATTTGGAGAAAAGGAAAAAATAGCGGAATAGCAGCTGCTAGACTTGGCAGAATAGGAAAGAGTAGCAGAGTTGCAACTGCTGGTAAAAGGCAAAAATGAAATGGAAATAGCGGAGTCGCAGCTGCTAGTCTTGGCGGAATAGGCAAAAATAGCGGTGTCGCAGCTGTTGGAAAAAGCAAAAAGAGACAAAGATAATGGAGTTGCAGCTGCGAAACTTGGAAAAATAAGCAAAAGTAGCGGAGTTGCAGCTGCTAGAAAAGTGAAGTGAATGGAAAATAGTGGGATTACAGTTGTGGAAATTGGAAGAATAAGCAAGGTAAGGAGTTGCAGCTGTGCAAAATGGGTAACAGGCGGATTTTTCAGCTGACTACTGAAAACTAACAAATCATCCATCTTCTTCAAAAGAGCTTTATTAGATCAAGAAGCAATGTAAGGTTCCTCCAATCGTTTGGACCAGTCATGAATGTTGTTCCTCCAATTAATTCCTGCACACAAATCTTCAAAACAAACCCGATCAAGTGCAAAAAAAAAAAGATAAAATAAATTATTTATGTACAAATTATGTGGATATTGTAGTTCTTAAAAATTCACAGGGGTTGAGAAAAATCCCTGCCCTGGCGTTAACTGATATTTTGGATCAGCTACAACATGTGAAACAAAAACATCCTTTGAGATCGGTTTGTGATACAATCACAGCCGATGACCATTTGCAAATAATGGTGTCTTGTTTTCATCAATGGTGATCAACCGGACTACTCGATTGTCAAATACTTGATCTATTTGATAAGGTCCCAACCAACGAGTGCGTAGCTTTCCCTTGAAATCCCTCTTAAACCATGAATCATATAACAAAGCCCAGTCTCCTTCCCGGAAGACTTTCTTCTTTATGAATCTATCATGTCATTTAGAGCGCTATTGTTGGATTAAAGTTGTATGATTTATTACTGCTGTGCACTTTTCATCCAATTCATTAAGCTGATTCAATCGGTTCCTCTGTGCTTCTGATAAATCCAGATTCGCTTATATAGTTGTTTTCAAAGTCTTGATTTCAAATTCATTTGGGAAAACAACATTCTTACCATACACTAACTCATATGGGGAAAAACCAGTGGTGTTACGCCATGTAGTGCGATAGGCCCATAGTGCCTCTGGAAGTCTCTCAACCCAATCTTTACGATGGATTTTCATTGTCTTTGTCAGAATAGCCTCGATGACCTTGTTTGAACTCTCCACTTGGCCATTGTCCTGTGGATGATATGGCGAGGTTATCCTGTGTTGAATATGAAATTTATGTAACACTGCTTCCAGTTTGTGAGACACAAACTGCAGTCCACCATCTGTGATGATTTCCTTAGGTACTCCAAACCGAGTAAAAATTTCTTCATACAGGAAATGAATCACAACCTGATCATTAGCCTTAACCAAGGCTACAGCTTCCATCCATTTGGTCATGTAATCTGTGCAGACCAAGATGTGAACTTTCTGTTTTGAGGGAGTGTTGATAGGCCCTACGAAATCCAGATCCCATCTATCAAATGGTTCAACCACGAGTTGTGGTTGCAAAGGCATTTCATCTAATCTGTTGGGTTGGGCCATCCTTTGGAAGCTATCATATGCGTGCACATACTTCTTTGCGTCCCTGAACAATGTGGGCCAAAAATAACCCATCCTCAAGACCTTATGACCTGTCCTTTTGTCAGCAAAATGTCCCCCACAGGGATCATCATGGCAAGCTTTAAGGATACTAAAAATTTCATCTTCTCTAACACATCTTCTGATTTCTAAATCAATCCCTGTGTAGAAAACATGGCCATCAATCCAGTAGTACCTAGCACTCTGTTGTATTATCTTTCTTTTTTCTCTCTTCGATAGATGTGCTGAAAGCTTACCTGCATCCAAAAAGTTAGCAATATCTGCATACCATGGGGAATGAGTTGATACTGCAAACAAATGTTCATCAGGGAAGGAATCTTCGACTGGTAAATTATCATCACTGTTAGTAAGTCGAGATAAGAAATCTGCAACAACATTTTCCTTCCCTGGTCTATTAATAATTGTGATATCAAATTCCTGTAACAGTAACAGCCATCTAGTAACTCTAGAATTCATGATTGGTTTATTCATTAAATATTTGATGGCAGAATGATCAGTGTGCACAAAATTGGAGTATCTAGTAATGTAGTGTCTAAATGTTAGGAACCCATGTCAACCCTTCTATTTACTTTGTTAGTATATTGTTGTTGGATGCATATGCTTTGTAAGTCGTCCCGTATTATTTGTTGATCCATAGTTTTTATTATTGTTGTTGGATGCATATGCTTTGTAAGTCGTCCCGTAGTAATTGTTTATCCATATTTTGTATTGGCCCATGGTTTTTATTGACACATGGTATTGACCCATGGTATTGGCGCCTAGACTTAGTATATAAGTTTTTGTTGAGACCAATGAAGGTATCGTGAAGTTATTTATATTGAGCTTGCTCAAAGGAGGTTGCCCCCTCGAAGTGGCATGCGATCAATATAAAAGTGATTCTGAGTTCTGTTATTTCTACTATATCGTGTGTTTTCATTAATTAATTATTGCAGGTTCTTCACACTAAATTTGTTGATGGCATAAACTATGGCAAGGAATTATTTATTGGTGACAGTATAGTTGAGTTCAGCAGGAGATAAGTTCTTGCTAATGTAATAAATTGCATAAGGAGCATTACCTTCCTGCTGTCCCAAAACTGCTCCAATGGCAGTGTTTGAAGCATCTGAAGAAATATGAAAAGGCAGAGCCCAGTTGGGCACTCGTAATATGGGTGTTGTAGACAGCATTTTCTTTAGCTCAGTAAATGTTGTGTTGGAGCCTAAGGCCGCAGCTATGATAGAGTTGTGAATTTTGAGGAAAAAGCACAAGTATTGAAGGGAAAGTGCTAATTTTGAATAAACACCAAATTTTGGGAAGAAGGAAACGGTGCGCAGTACAGTGTCAGATGGATGAGCTTGACGCATATTACGTACTGGAACTCGCGGAGCTCGCGCGCACGTCATAGAAGAATGAATGGGCCTGAATAGAAAGCTCAGCTACCATAATAAATGAAGTGACGGAGTAGAGGGCTCAGCTACCCTCATTTAAGGCTTAGTACAGAATTTATGGTTGCTCGGATCAAGGAGGAGCAACGGACCAAAGCATTGAAGGCGAAGGACAAGGCGCCCATACCCACAATCTGCGCCGGAAGTCAACGGAACCTGCAGGAAGCGGCGACATGGCCACAAGCGGCGCCTACAGTACACCTAGCCATGTGCGTGGTTAGGGTTTTTGGGGATTACTGTTGGGAGAGGCCCACAGTTTTGTAAAGGTGTGACCGTCATGGCCACCTATATATATGTGTAATCACAAAAGTTAGAGTTTAGTCAGTTAGCCAACCTTTAGATGCTGAGACGCAGGTTAGCTGTCGAGATAAGCTAGCTAGTTGGTAAGGTTGGTTATTTTGTATAAGGATTGTTTTCTACTGTGTTGTTAGAAGACAAGAGTCAGGGCTGGGATAACCGTGAAGTTAATCCCCAAGTTGCAGACAGTCTGAGACGACGTTTGAACTATTGTAATCTCTGAAGAGAAAGAGACTAGATCGAGAGAAGGGCTCCCAACTGTGTGCGTGGAGTTTCCTGGAAAGATCTAAGGCTACAGCTGTGTGCGCAGCATTATTGTATAAGTCCCCTTTGAGTGAATATATGAAACACTCCCCGTGGACATGGTTTCCCGTGGAGGTGAATTCTTTATGTCTTGTTGGTATGGTAGTGATTGCGTGAATGCATGTTTGAGTTGTTATCTGTGTTTCTATGAATGTTGCGTTATCTTTAGGAATATGTTGAGTCCGTTCTCGAAGCTTCCTTGGTAAATATAATCGTTAAGTGTCGAAGAATCTATAGAACGCCATCGCCGCAGCGATAGAGGAATGCGTTACTGCGCTGGGTGCACGGGCAGAAAAGATATATAGTGCGCCGACGCAGGGGATAAGTCACCCTGTGCATCGGAATGGAGAGGCCACGCAGCTAGGCTATTGAGCGAGAGTTCAGCGCAGCTACGCCGAGGGGTCTACGGAAGAGCTAGGCAGTCCGCTCTGAGGAATCGTCGATTAAGAAAGAACAGTCTCCGCGTCGCCTAGGTTAAGGAAACCTGATTCCTTATCCCCCCCATAGCCACTTCGGGTGAGACCTCGAGCTGCTGCGCAGCTCGTTGCCGAGAGGGCCAGTGCGCCAAGGGGTTTTGTTGCTGCACTTCATTAAAACCCGGGTCTGTCCAAAAGCAGCCAACAAATGGTTCCGTTGCCTCATGACTTGTTACTCTGAGACTTGTTATTTCAAGCGACGCGCGAGATTGAGGCGAAACCCAGAGGAAGAAGGAGCCAACAAAGGGTTCCGTTGCCTCGTAACTTGTTACTCTGAGACTTGCTATTCCCGTGACGTTTGAGAGTGTTGCTGAAGCCAACAAAGGGTTCCGTTGCTCAGCTAACCCATGTGTTACTGGAATCCTACAGCTAAAGAAATTGAATACTGGTTTGATTTAAAGGCTACAGAGTTCGCTGAACAAGAAAACAAAAGCTCTAGGCTCCAGACAGAAGACTGGTTGCAGAAGTATATCTATACTGACCTTCATGAAATTTTCTTTGTCACATTTCCGCTTGAGTTGCATGCTTGGATAGCTAAGTTAGCAGATACTAGACCCACTGTGCATGTTGATTGACCTGTCGCTTGGACACCTGAGCTAGTCAGTATTTTGAAGCGGGTAGACAATTCTGTGTCCCGCGCAGTAGACTTTTGGTTGAATAGTCTACTGGAAGGTTTCATCACTGAGTTTGCAGTAGATACAAGAAAGAGTTTCAGTGAAGCTGAGAGGATTTTCTTCCAAGCACACAGAGGTAAGTTCTTAAATTCTCTGAACTTATGGATTAAAATGCTTCTGTATGAAAAAGCAAAACTATGCATATCTTCCGATGAATAGCATAGACAAGTAATGTCCACAGATTCTGATAGTGATCCTGAACTTATTGGTTGCACTCGTAGTGGAAAACGGTATAAAGTAGGCCTTGAACAACATTCTTTTGAGTCTAATCCAGAAGATAGCCAAGTTCCTAGAGCGACCCATATAGAAAGACAAGGAAGTGCTCATATCCCTTATCACCCCTTTACACCGCAAAAGCCAGACGGAGCTCAGTATAACCCCGCAGTAACACCTTCTAGTAGTACCTCAGCACCACATTTATTTAACCAGCCCAGAAGCACTGCTACAGCACCTCCACCTCAATCTAGCACAAGAAGGATGGGTGATGACATGAAGCTACCAACTTTTAGAGGAACAGGGATAGAAGACCTTGAGCAGCACTGGTTCCTATGTGAAGCCATTTGGACAATTAAGCAAATTAATGATGATGCTGTTAAACTGGTTCAATTAGCAACCACACTAAGAGAAAGAGCCTTAACTTGGTTCATGAAATACTCAGCAGCACAGAATAGGACGCTTGCTGAGGTAAGAAATGCTATGATTAGAGAATTTAAGAAACCTAAATCAGAATCACAGTGTATAACAGAGCTTAAAGACATCAAACAGTTACCTACAGAATCAGTATGGGACTTTGACCAGAAGTTCAAAGCCTTGCTAGATCAAGTAAGCTTTGAGTTTGCACCACAGCAGCATAAGGAATGGTTCATTGCTGCACTGCTCCCACACATTAGACTTCCTCTTATGCAACAGAATCTCAATACTCAGGAACAAGCTCTAGAGATGGCTATGAAACTAGAAGCTTCACCAATTGCTGGAACAAGCAACGATGTTGCGCAGTTGCAGAACCAATTAGCAAACTTAACCTTGCAAGTGCACGATATTAAGAAAGGCAAGGATGTAAAGGAAGAAATTTGGTGTACAAAATGTAAAGCGCAAGGTCATTCAAAGGACCATTGTCCCGTTTTCATAGAGTATATTGCAACTGGAGCACCTAATCCTTTACCACAGGCACAGGGGCCTTGGTGCGAAATCTGTAGAACTAGAGGTCATAGACCACAAGAATGCCACTTAGTTCATAAATATGTACAAACTCCAAAGAACCTATATTGTAATTTCTGTAAATCAGTAGGCCACGATGAGAACAATTGTAGAGCATATGATCTTATGATAGAAAGAAAGCATGATGTTTATAGAGTACAATCAGAGACATAAGGACCCACAGCAGGTCCCCAGTATGACCAAACTCGCAACGGTCGAGTAGGAAATTATAGGGGTCGCGGGCGTGTAACAAATTTTGGTCGCGGAAGAGGACAGATCACTTGTTATAATTGTGGAGCGCAAGGTCATTTTGCAAGGGATTGCCAAAATCCTACAACCATCTACAGATACTGTAAATCCTATGATCATGCCATTGAAGAATGCCCTCAGTTGATGGCTAAGATATAAGCAAAGACACCACAGGTCAATCAAAATATTCAGTTGATTGGAGCAGAAAAAAGAGAACCAGACCATACAGTTAATATAGTCACGCGCAGTGGAGCAACCACTGGTGCGCTAGAGATGGGAACTGGAAAGCAAGCGACTCAATGGGTGCGCCGCGCTAATATTAAACCCGCCCCACTTAACCTGCAGAAGCAAAAAGAAGCATTCAAGCAAGCTCAAGAGTACTTTTCAGATCCGAGCACTTCAAGTTCTGTCGCACCGCCGCATAATGATATTAGGTCGCAAGTGCTAAGACAAGACAACCTGGTATAAGAACAGGCCACTACATTTGGAAGGCCTGATGAAGAGGATGCACGAGGCAGTGTCCATAATTTTCTGAGAAACTGCTTAAAGTTGTTGCGCAATGAAAAAGCAACTATGGAACTTCAACACCTATTGGATAAATGTCAACAATCTGCTTTGACGAACACACCGCAGCGTGCTGTTCACCAGATTGGGAGTCATACCAGAACTGGAAAAGAGATGAGGCTCACAGCGCAGATTGGAGCATTTGAAATGGACGAAGTCATTCTAGATTTGGGCTCAGAAGTTAATGTTCTCACTATGCAGACATGGGAACAGATGGGAAGCCCTCAGCTTACAAGATCCCCCATCCAGCTAAGACTCGCGAATCAGCAACGAGTCTCTCCATTGGGCAGATTACCCAATGTACCTATTGATATCGAGGGAGTAAGAAGTTCTGCAGAATTTCAAGTAATCAAAATTCTGGATGATAGTAGACCTTACCCAGCACTTTTAGGCATAAACTGGGCATTTGATAATTTGGCTGTCATTAATTTGAAGAAAAGATAGATGACCTTTGAGGATGACCAGCTTAGGGTCATTGCACCGCTTGATCCTATTCAAGGACCAAGGTATATAGAACCCATTCGGGCGGAAGAAGAAGCGCGCCACATGGAAAGTTTGTATTAGATGACTGCTAGTCAGAGTGACTATGTCAATCCCACAACAGACGGCCATATCAGCTAGCGATGCGATAGCTCGTGCACATCAGACTCAGATGCAGGATTGGAAAACTGGCAGAATCGTTTACATGAGGTTTCTGCAAGACGTTGTGCCATGATGACTAAATCCATTCGATGGATTGGAACAGAATTGATTGACATTCCCATTTTTGATGGTTTAACTGACATACGCGAATTCATACATGCATATGAACAACAACTTCCAGAACAGCAGCGCATATAGGCACTGGACGTAGCACTGCGCGCTACACCCGCAAGATGGTGGGGTGCGCATAAAGAGAATATTCACGCATGGAAAGACTGTCGCAGATTGATACTGCGCAGATTTCAGGACACCACAGCAGAAGTGTTACGCAAATATGAGGGACAGAGTGACCCCAGGTCACATATTGAAGCATGTAATCAGTAATGGTCAGGTATTCCAGAAGATGAGTGGGTTCACCTATTCATCCACACATTGGATACAGTCCCCAGGAACTGGTACACTGAAACAGAATTGCGCAGAGGCACTATCAGCTGGCCTCTTATGATAGAAAGTTTTCAACTTACCTTCAGCTTTGAGTTAGAACATCCAAGCATTGACCACGCTTTAAAATGTATTAAAAAGAAGGTATTTGAACCATGTCCATTACCGAAATATTCCCAACCAGATTGGGCTGTCCAGATAGAACATGCCCTGGAATGCTATAATTTCACCACTGGAGAAGAGGACGATGATCCTCGCAACGTCAATATTCCAGAATCGGAAGGGACGCGCAATGTTGAAGGTCCTCTGCTTGATATCCCTGCCATTACAGAACACATCAAGCTCAAAAAGATTAACATTGGTACAAAAGCCGAACCCAAGCTTGCTTCTATAGGAGATTATTGGGATGATGAGACTGTTGGGCATATTTCAGATTTATTACGTGACTACCAGGATATCTTTCCTACCAAGTTCACAGAAATGAAAGGCATCCTAGGAGACTTAGGAGTGATGCGCATACCTCTCAAAGCAGATGCCAAGCCAGTAAAACAACGCCTGTACAGATTGAATCCGCGATATAAAGAAAAAGTTAAAGAAGAAATTGATAAAATGCTCGCAGCAGGTATTATTGAGCCAGTAGAGGAAAGCGACTGGATTAGTCCTATGGTTATACAAGAGAAAAAGACAAAAGGAGAAATAAGAATCTGTGTGGACTTGCGCAAACTCAATGATGCATCAGCGCATGATCCATTTCCCACTCCTTTTACAGATGAAGTGATTGATAATGTTGGAGGACAAGAGGCTTACTCCTTCACTGATGGCTTCTCGGGATACCATCAGATCATAATCCACCCAGACGACCGTTATAAGACTACTTTTGCGACTGAATGGGGCTCATTCCAGTACACGGTAATGCCCTTTGGTCTTAAAAACGCACCTGCTATCTTCTCTAGAGTCGTTGTTGCTGTTTTTAAAGAATTCATTCACAAGTTCTTAGAAGTCTACTTTGATGACTGGACTGTCTTTGGTTTATTAAAGAATCATATAGCGAATCTGCGCATGATGTTAGAAAAATGTAGACAGCATCAGATTTCCCTTAACTTGAAAAAATGTATCTTCTGTGTTCCTTTTGGTATTTTGTTGGGTCATATTGTATGCAGACAAGGACTCCTGATGGATCCTGCGAAGGTTGCCATTATTGCTAATTTACCTGCGCCCAACTCAGTCAAACAATTGCGTACTACATTGGGACATACAGGATACTACAGAAAATTTATCAAAGGATATGCAAAGATCACAGCACCTATGGAAAGATTGCTGAAAAAGGATTCGAAGTTCCAATGGACAGAAGAATGCCAACAGAGCTTGGATACACTTAAAGAAAAGATGATCACTGCGCCAATTCTAGTTTTCCCAGACTGGAGAGAACCCTTTCATGTTCATGTCGATGCTTCTTCCATAGCATTAGGAGTCGTGCTTACACAACCGGGAGAAGGAGGTATTGACCACCCGATTGCTTACTCCAGCAGAAAGCTATCCACGGCCGAAAAGAACTACACCACTACAGAAAGAGAAGGATTAGATATGGTGTATGCCCTACAGAAATTCAGGCACTACCTATTGGGCGCACACTTTAAAATGTATACTGACCATTCTGCTTTGAAATACTTGGTCAATAAGCCAGTGTTAGGGGGAAGAATTTGCAGATGGCTACTGCTTTTCCAAGAGTATGACTTTGAGGTTATTGTAAAGCCAGGAAGATTGAATGCAGGACCTGACCATTTATCCAGGATAGAGTCAGGAGAGGAACCTACAAGTCTGGAGGACAATCTGCCTAATGCGCAATTGTTTTTTATTCAAGCAGCAGATGAATACTATGCCGATATTCTTGAATTTCTCACTACCGGGCAAGCACCGGCTGAGTTTACAATCCAGCAGAAGAAGCAACTTGTTGTTAAAGCCGCAGACTTCACTTTGATAGCAGGCCAGCTCTATAAGTTGGGCCCCGACGAAGTCTTGCGCAGATGTATCTTACCGCATGAAAAAAGCTCTATCATCGCAGAAGCGCACTCAGGTACCGCAGGAGGCCATTTCGCAGGAAAGTCGACTATGCAGAAGATCTTAGCCGCAGGTCTTTGGTGGCCGACATTGCACAAGGATACTAAGGAATTCTGCAAATGTTGCGATGTGTGCCAGCGAACAGGAAAACCCTCAAGGAGAGATGAAATGCCGCTAAGACCCCAGATAACACTACGTGCTTTTGATAAATGGGCCATTGATTTTGTAGGACCTATCAACCCACCAGGAAAAAGAACCGGCGCAAGATACATCATTACAGCTACTGAATACCTCACCAGATGGGCTGAGGCGAAGCCAGTTAAGAACTGCGACGCTGCCACTGCCGCGCAGTTTATTTTTGAGAACATTATCACTAGGTTTGGATGTCCAGTGATTCTCATGAGTGATCAGGGTACACATTTCCTCAATGAGACTATAGAGGCCCTTACTGAAGAATTCCAAATTAGTCACCAAAAGAGCACACCCTACCACCCTCAAGCTAATGGTACGGTGGAGGCATTCAATAAGATCCTTGAGAATGCCCTGACGAAGATCTGTAATCAACAAAGAGATGATTGGGACCTTAGAGTCACAGCTTTATTATGGGCTTACAGAACCACATGCAAGAAACTAACAGGTCACACACCTTTCAGTTTGGTGTATGGACAAGAAGCAGTTATGCCCATAGAATACATTGTTCCCAGTCTCAGAATTACGCAAATTACAGATATGGCAGATACTGATACCATGAGTGAAAGACTGTCACAATTGCTTGCCTTACAAGAAGACAGACTTTTAGCTGGATTTCACCAACAGGTACAGAAGGCAAGACAGAAAGCTTGGCATGACAGGCACATTAAGAATAAACACTTTGAAGAAGGAGACTTGGTACTCCTCTATGATAGTAAATTCATCAAGTTTCCGGGCGAGTTTCGTGTGCATTGGTTAGGCCCTTTCTGGGTGACAAAGATAACAGAAGGAGGAGCAGTTCAACTTGCGAAGCTTAATGGAGAATTGCTACCTACAAAGATCAACGGGAGTCGGCTCAAGCTTTATCGCGATGGCCACTCCGCCCTGTCGACTTAGTATATTGCTAAAGAAGTGCAGATGTCCGGTGTAGTTGAAAGAGACATCGCATTGTCACAGTCTACACGGAAGTTGCGAGACACTTTCAGTTTCCGGCTTCCCGCGCAGTTCCTTGAAACATCCGCGCATGTCGAATAAAATTTGTGTTGAGCAAGCCTATATCTGCGCTCTTGCAAAGTTTTCCCCGAGCCGTTGAACCGTCGCTCTTGCGGAGTTCCCTATGACAATTTGCCGCTTGAGGAGTTCTCGGTGTGGACCTTTCTATATGCACAGTTACCTAAGCTGAAATGACCCGCCGAAAAATTTGAATTACTGCAGTTATGTAGCCGCGTCCGAGAATAAATGAAGGATAAGCCCGCCATTTAAGTATAGCCGCTCTGACAGATTCGGCTTGATCTCCGTAAGATTTGCATTTAACTCATGCGCCGAAAGCTTTAGCTTCTCTCGAAAGGATGTCAGAGCTCGTCCATCACAATAAATGCACCGCAGAGGCGAGGGGGATAACGGAGTTGTCAACTCATGCATAGGTGCCTACAGCTAGTAGCCCCACTTGCTCGCATTTACTGTCGCCTTAGCTATAAATACTCCACACTTGTATATTTTCGGGTTACTTTTCCCGAGTTGCATAGTCTTGTTTGAGAATCTAAGTTATTGTTTCCAGAGCTGAGTTGTGCAGAGTGTTTCCTTTGTTTTCAACGTCCATATCCTACGCTGTTCCGCCATTTGTCTGACCAAGTTCTTGTTCCCTATACCGGTTCACGACGGAGAACCTGTCAACTGAAGAAGTTGTTCGTCAATTCCTGCGCCGAGGCTTAGATTTCGGCATGACTACTCCCGTGACGGCCTCGACTTATGTACACCCTGGTTATAATGATCCCAGACAATCTCCGGGCACGAGAGCATCTCAGCAACAGCCAGAAGAGCCCGTTCCAGAGCCGTTGGCCACCATGGTAAATTATATTCCACCGCGTCCAGATGATGCGCCAGAGGTACATATCCCGAAGAATGCAAAGTATCCGCTTTCGTTACCTCCACTACCGGCTGGCGTGCGACAAGAAGGGTCCCTGCTTGGACACCTTCCACTGGTCAAGTTCTCTGATTTCAACCTGGGAGACTATAAAATGTATCCTCAGTTTGCGCCAGATCGATATCTGACGGTAGTTCATAATCCCACCAGAAAGGTTGATGAGTTTATCCCAAAGGGATTCGCAGCAAACTTGGAGAAGCCTGGTTTGCTGAACTTGCTGAAGCTACCGCACTTCGGGCGTAGCAACAAAGTCAATGCAGTTGTGAAGACACTGCTATCCTGTGTTCATGGAGGTTACCTTTGGCTGGGGAGGCCAATTGATTTAAACGTTGATTTGATTCACCACATCACCGGCCTATCTAAGGTTGGTAAGGATCCCAATATTCATTTTGTGGGAAAAGATAAGGATAGAAAATTGGCTGCACAGTTGGTGCAGAGATACAACTTAACAAGAGGAGGTCGGGCTTATGACCTCACCATAGTAGAAGACGAAGCACTTAGATTTACAGGAAGTCTGCTTGCAGGCAGACTTCTCACAAAGTGCAGACCGAAGGAAGTTACTGGAGCTGTCGTGGAGCTCGCCATCGCAGCTGCGGAGGGAGAATAGTACAACTGGTCTCTCTTCCTTCTCAATTCTTTCTTGGAAGACTGCCAGAACGTCCAAGACAACCCTGGTCAGCTGTTCCATTTTTCATGGCTTATAATTTTATGCGCTCTCGTCGGGTGGAAGGAGCCCCCGAACACTTAGTTCCTTCCACTCCGCGCAGGAGAGCCTGCCGATATCCGCTATGTTAACCTTTGGGAGTCTGCTAATCCCGCAAAGCACAAGATGAACCACGCTGTATTTTGTGAATACTACTATCTCCTCAGAGATACCATTCAGGAAATGCCGAGGCTGAGCAAGGAGACAGCGAAAAGATATGAAGGAAAGTTGGCCTTTACTGCCGACTTGCACCAACTTTACCTCCGCCCCTGCGGCATTCAAGAGGAATGGGTCGTAGGCCTTTACAGGATGACCACCGAGGATGTTGAAGAAACTATCAAGTCCTGGTCGGATGAATGGAGGGAGGCCGCCGAAATCGCATCCGCGATGCCACCCGCCGCTGCGCAAGAAAAGGATAAGGGCAAGGAAGCCCCCGAGCAAAGAAGTGATGAAGGTTCGACAGAACCAGCAACCAAGAAACAAAAGGTGTCGCATCCCTCTGAGGCCATTCCCTTGGGGATCGACCAGTATCTGAAAGAGAAATTTCGCGAGCTGCGCACCACGCACGCTCACATCAGAAGTGCTCTAGACCTGCAGTTTGTGGAATTAAAGGGTCTTGCAGGAAGAGTTGCGCAGGCCCATGCGCCAGCATCTACTTCGCAGGCGCCACAAGTAGCTACAAGTACCGAGCGAGTAGAAGTACTTGCAGAAAGGCATACTATCGTGCACATTCTTCCTACAAGCATGACACTTCCGGATCCGCTAGCTGCACTACAGGTAAGCGCAGTCGGGCCCGTTGAAATAAATTTGTCTTTAATTCCTATAGAGACTCTACAGCTAGTACACGAGAAAGTTTTTGTTGAGCTGAGAGCTAGAGAGCTCTCTACCTTCCAGGAAAATCAAAGAATGCAATCGCAGGAGATAGAGCTGAAGGCAAGCCACAAGAATATCTCTGAAAAGCTCGCACTTTACGAAGCACAAAGCATTGGCATAAGGAACGTAGTTGATGAAATTGCCCAGGAATTGCCAGCCTGCGAGATTCAACTAGACCTTCCTCTGGTTGAGAAAGTTCATATTATTGGAGGAAGGGTGAAAACCCTGGAGCACGAGATAGTTTCTATGGCTGAAGAACATAGAACGCAGATCGCAGAGTTAGAAGCTCGTGTCGCAGCACATTTAACAGATGATAGCCAGGAACAATTTGAAGCGCTGCGCAGAACTTCTACACAGCTGAAGAGCAGAGCAGGTGAAGCCGAGAACCTGATGAACCAAGCTATGGAGGCTTGGATGGAGCTTGAGACGCTCCCTTTCAAAGTTGGTCTTTTTGAATAGGTACAAGCCGCAGAACAGTCCCTAACTATTCTGACTGAAGAAGCTAAGGCCTTAGAAGGCTTAGCAAAAATGAGGAAAATGAGTGAAGTGCGTAGAATCCAGCAGCAACTGCACAAGCTCAGAAATGAGGATGCTAAACTCACCAACAGCATTCACCCATTTATGGATGAGTATGCTGACCTTGCTGCCCAGATCGAGGCAAAGATCAAAGAAATTGCAGAATCGCAACAGGTGATCGATGGCACAACTAAGGAAGAAGCCACTGCAGAAACGATGCAGACAGCTGTGGAGTGTGTCGATGAAATGGACTCCGCTATTGCGCAGTGGAAGAAAACATTCGCGGAGACCCAAGCAAAAGCAGATGCACAAGTAAAGCGACCACACGCTAGTGTGAGTGGCTCGAGGGTGAGCCACAAGTAAGTGTTAGAGGCCTGTTGGAGCCTAAGGCCGCAACTATGATAGAGCTGCGAATTTTGAGGAAAAAGCACAAGTATTGAAGGGAAAGTGCTAATTTTGAATAAACACCAAATTTTGGGAAGAAGGAAATGGTGCGCAGTACAGTGTCAGATGGATGAGGTTGACGCAGATTACATACTGGAACTCGCGGAGCTCGCGCGCACGTCATAGAAGAATGAATGGGGCTGAATAGAAAGCTCAGCTACCATAATAAATGAAGCGACGGAGTAGAGGGCTGAGCTACCCTCATTTAAGGCTTAGTACAGAAGTTATGGTTGCTCGGATCAAGGAGGAGCAACGGACCAAAGCATTGAAGGCGAAGGACAAGGCGCCCATACCCGCAATCTACGCCGGAAGTCACGGAACCTGCAGGAAGCGGTGACATGAACACAAGCGGCACCTACAGTACACCTAGCCATGTGCGTGGTTAGGGTTTTTGGGGATTACTATTGGGAGAGGCCCACAGTTTTGTAAAGGTGCGACCGTCATGGCCACCTATATATATGTGTAATCACAAAAGTTAGAGTTTAGTCAGTTAGCCAGCCTTTAGATGCTGAGACGCAGGTTAGCTGTCGAGATAAGCTAGCTAGTTGGTAAGGTTGGTTATTTTGTATAAGGATTGTTTTCTACTGTGTTGTTAGAAGACAAGAGTCAGGGCTGGGATAACCGTGAAGTTAATCCCCAAGTTGCAGACAGTCTGAGACGACGTCTGAACTATTGTAATCTCTGAAGAGAAAGAGACTAGATCGAGAGAAGGGCTCCTAACTGTGTGCGTGGAGTTTCCTGGAAAGATCTAAGGCTGCAGCTGTGTGAGCAGCATTATTGTAAAAGTCCCCTTTGAGTGAATATATGAAACACTCCCCGTGGACGTGGTTTCCCATGGAGGTGAATTCTTTACGTCTTGTTGGTATGGTAGTGATCGCGTGAATGCATGTTTGAGTTGTTATCTGTGTTTCTATGAATGTTGCGTTATCTTTAGGAATATGTTGAGTCCATTCTCGAAGCTTCCTTGGTAAATATAATCGTTAAGTGTCGAAGAATCTGTAGAACGCCGTCGCCGCAGTGATAGAGGAATGCGTTACTGTGCTGGGCGCACGGGCAGAAAAGATATATAGCGCACCGACGCAGGGGATAAGTCACCCTGTGCGCCGAAACGGAGAGGCCGCGCAGCTAGTCTGTTGAGCAAGAGTTCAGCGCAGCTATGCCGAGGGGTCTGCGGAAGAGCCAGGCAGTCCGCTCTGAGGAATCATCGATTAAGAAAGAACAGTCTCCGCGTCACCTAGGTTAAGGAAACCTGATTCCTTAGCCCCCCCATAGCCACTTCGGGTGATACCTCGAGCTGCTGCGCAGCTCGTTGCCGAGAGGGCCAGTGCGCCAAGGGGTTTTGTTGCTGCGCTTCATTAAAACCCGGGTCTGTCCAAAAGCAGCCAACATGTTGTTTGGGATGCATCATTCCAGACAAACTATGCATCCTTCATCAACTAACTAAAGAAAGGAGAAGCTAGTTTGGAAAAAATTTCTATGAACCTTCTATAATAGCCAGCATGCCCCAATAAGCTACGTACATATTTTTGTGTTCCAGGAGTTGGTATATTTTCAATTACCTTGATTTTGGATGGATCTACCTGGATACCATCAGAAGAGATGAAGTGCCCCAGAACTATGCCCTCTCTCATCGTCATATGGCACTTTCCAGTGCTTAAAGAGAGTTGGCTTTGTTCATAGCATTTCAAGACCTTTTCTAAATTTTCCAGTGCTTCTTCATAACTATCACCATATGGAGTAAAGTCATCCATAAAAATATCCATGCAATCATTTACCATCTCTGAAAATATTCCAATCACTGCTCTCTGAAATGTGCTTGGTGCGTTGCACAATCCAAAAGGCAGTACCCAGTATGAAAAAGTCCCCCAGGGACAGGTGAAAGTGGTTTTGTCTTGATCTTCTAGAGCAATCTGGATTTGGTTGTAGCCACTAAAGCCAACCAGAAAGGAAAAATACTTCTTCCCAGACAAGGTATCAAGGACCTGATCAATAAAAGGTAAGGGAAAGTGGTCCTTCTGCGTTGACGTGTTCAATTCTCTGTAATCCACGCAGACCCTCCATTTCCCATTCTTCTTTGGCACAATCACGAGTGGAGAAACCCACTCATTGTCTGAAATCGGGTATATAAATCCTACTTCCAAAAGTTTTTGAATCTCTTCTTTCACAATGTCTCTTAGGTTCGAGTTCATCCTTCGTTGTGGTTGACACACAATCCTAGAGTCGCTCTTAATATAAATGTTATGGGTACACAGATTAGAAGGAATCCCTTTCATGTATGTATACTCCCAAGTGAAAGCTCCTCTTTGTTGTTTCAGCAGAGTGATTAGCTGTTCCAGCTCACTGGACGCAAGGTTTGGATTGATGTTCAATGTTTTCCCTGGCTCGATTTCTACTGGAGCAATTTTTGAATTTTTGAGTACTGGAATTATACTGGCATCACTGACTATAGTTTCTTCTGTAATATTTTCTTGTTCTTTCTCATCAAATGTACTGTTGAGAATCTAGTAAACATGCTTATTGACAGACGTGGGCTCACTGATGAAACTATTAATGGTATAGTCTTTTGTTTCATCTTTAAACGTTAAGGCTCTCCCTATCGTTAATAATGATTGAACACCTTCCTCCTCCTCCAAATCTACCCAAAGTGGAGTTTCATCTTATGTGCTTGGTCAAGCTGGAGGGTATAAGGTTAATCTTTTGACCTCAGTCCCGTCTAAGATGGTCATAGATCCTGACCGAAAGCTAATACAAGCATATGCTGTGGCCAACCATGGTCTCCCCAGGATCAGTGGGTGTCCCCCCAACTGAGACTTCGGCTGTAACACCAAGAATTCTGCAGGGTATTCCCACGAGTCAACAGAGATTACAAGGTCGTCTAGGATCCCATCAGGCTTGATTGTTGATCTTTCAGCAAGTTCCAAAATGGCAACAGTCGGGCTAAGG
The DNA here is from genome assembly GCA_027924585.1 of Larix kaempferi. NCBI lineage: Eukaryota > Viridiplantae > Streptophyta > Pinopsida > Pinales > Pinaceae > Larix > Larix kaempferi. Next base: position 10,758,973 of record BSBM01000264.1, read on the forward strand.
TTAGTGAGTCCAGGTTTCTTCACAGTTTCTATGGTCATAACATTAATAGTTGTGCCTAAGTATACCAAGACATTGGGGATTTGTGTATTTCCTATGTGAACTATCATAGTAGGATTTCCAGGGTCATTGTATTTTGCCACAGGAATCTTCCCCATTATCAATTCGGAAAGTTTCCCAATACATGGACAGTGGGAGGATCCCTATGCCTTCTTCCTAGTTTCTTGACACATAAGTCCCTAACAGTCTTAGCATAAATGGGCACGTCATGGAGGGCTTGTAACAGTGGAATTTTGACATACATATTTTTCAATTCTCCTAAGAGATTGAATCGAGGTTGTTCCACTATTTTCTACAGGGCCAATCGTTCAGGGTATGGTGGTTCTCTCATCAATTGTGTAAGTTGTGCTTCATCATGTGTTACTTCCTGAGTTTCAGCCACTTTTTCGGTAGGAATGTCAGCATCCTCAATAATGGGGATTGTTGAGTGAACCATATTCTCATAGTGTTGATTCACTCCAATTTCAGTCACTGGGGATGGAACATCCTCAGTGATGATGGGTTCCACTACCCTCCCTGATCGTAATTTTATATCATTGAAAGGAACTTGGGAAATGGAATACGCAGGCATGTTGGCAGTCTCAAACTGATGGACTGCTTTATTGTTCGGGTTTGGGTTAGGTTGTGTAGGTAGCTATGGTCGAAGTGGTGCATTCATAGGTGCGTCATTGTTTTGGAATTGCAGATGTGGTTGTTGGCATTGTTGGTGAGGATACTGTTGAGGAGGGTACTATTGATACTGAGTCTGGTGATGGGAAATTTATTTCCTTGGTAAGAATTTCTCCAGTTGGAATTCCAAGGGAATTGATTGTTTGACTGTTGTGACCATGGTGTCCAAGAAATAGGATTTTGCATTGGGTTCTGAGATGGATGCCACTGATTATTAGAATAATGTGAAGGGAATTGTGTATTCATATTATTCATCCCATTCATATTATTCATCCCATTCATATTATTCAGAAAAAATGATGGGTCCTTATTCATACCTTGATTGCGAGGCTACCACGGTTTCTTCTATGCAATGAAGTAAGATTGTTCCACATCTGAAGTGGATGCCTGCATAACTGATTTGACCTTAGGTAGTGAGGGACATTCCTTGGTGTCATGCTCCAAATCACATATTCTACATATTTATGCTTTGTCCAACAAGCATTCCTTTAGTGGGTGCTTTTTCCTACATTTGGGATAGAATACACCGAGTGTAAGATCTTCTACTACTTTCCTTTGTTTTTCTCTCAAGACATCTAACTCTGAGGAAATGGAGCTCATCATATCCATTTTAAAATTCTCTAGCAAGTTTCCTATCTCTGCTCGAGTGGATCCTCCACTAGCTGACTTGTGTGTTCTAGTGAAGACATCCCGATCTCGATCCTTGTCTCGTTTGTTAGTTCTAGAGGATCCCCTTAAGTACCTTTGACATAGTTCAACGATCTTCTTGAAGGGTTCTTTTGAGATGTCCCCTTTCCCCAATAAATTCAACATATCAAGGAAATCTTCCCTAATTCCTCATAGCAAAATAATCTTACGTACATCTTTTCCAATCTCAGTGTGTCCAGACCTTTGTAAATTGTACAGCAATCTTTCCACAAAGTCTTCCAAGCTCTCCTCTTCCTTATGAACCATTTTAAACAACTCTTCCTTTCTATCCCTAGTTCTACAATATTCTTGATATTTAGAAAGAAATGTATGTTTCATTTGGTCCCAAGTAGTAATGGTCTCACGACCTAGACTCATGAACCAGCGCAGAGCATTTCCTTTCAAGGTGGCTGGGAATAGTTTCAGCCTCTGAGCACTAGAGTTATAATCATAGTTGCGACGGAGGAAATCAAACTAAAAAATAAATTCATCAGGATCTTCAAAAGACTTACCATGGAAATTCGGGAGAACTGATGGTGAGATGTTTTTCATAGGAGTTGCTATAGGTGTCTGGAGGATAGGGAATTCTAATGTAGCCACAGTATTACCAGGCTGATTATCTTCCGCTTCTTCTTCCCAGTTCTCCCTATGTTCATTCTCTCCTTCTTGTTCTCTATTATCCATGTTGTCAATCCAAAATTTAATGGCTTCCCTTATGCATTCTTCCTCTTCCCTTGCCTCTTCTTCTCTCCTCCTATCTTCTTCTCTCCTTCTCTCTTCCTCTACTTCTCGGTGAGTCTCCAACCACACTTCTTTAGTAAATCTGGTTTCGTTGATATGATAAATCTCCTCTCTATCCGGTACACCCACGGCGCTTCCCTTGTCTTCAGGAGGTTTCTTTTCTGCAATGGGAGTGGATGGTCCCATTGTATTCTCCACAGTTGATGTAGAATTCTCAAGATTGGATGGAACAAAATTTCCTCTTCCTGTAGACGTCCGCGGTGGTTTGGTAGAAGAATCAGCTTTAGCAATTATATCGTCAATAAATGTTGATCTCCCCAGACTTGCATTACGACCTCGGCCTCTTCCACCTGCAGTGTTAGTATTCAAAGGGGGCTCCCGATTTGTTTTTCTTGTATTCATGCATGCTGTAAATGATTAAACTAAAATGAAATAAAAAATAAACTACTAACTATGTCTATCAAATACCATCCACGACAACGGCGCCAAAATGTTGGTCACCCTATATGTCAATTAATTACAACTAACACACAGGATGCTCAATATAAATTGTCAAACCCAGGGAGGTCTTTTATTTCAATGGAAATAAGCACAATCTATGCATAAACATTTCCAGTAGTTTATCAAGTGAATAGAGATAATAATCCTACCTATTTGCTCAGCCAAACTCATTCCATAAAGAAAACTAATCTAACTCATACATCTAGGAATTCAAAGTGCAGTTATCTTCCTATAGAAATCAACCTAGCAATTACTGATGTAAGAATGAAAATGAACTAGATTACTTTTGCAAGAAGTTAAATCCTATAATTATCAAACTACACTATTCAATCTTTACCAAAATTATCCATCCAGTAGCTCCTGTTACTCAACCATAATTTGCCTAATCTATGAATTCAATAAAGATACAATAGCAACCAGAATTAAGAAATAAACCTAAACTATAAATTGATAACCATTAGAAATCCTAGAAAGCATAAATGATTGAAAAGAATTGGAAGATGAGCTTGGATGTAACAACTACTGAACACACGTGCATAATCAAAACTAACCTACACAGTCGACTGTCACACCACACAGTTGCAGCTATTTGTAATGCAAAGAATAAAATACCAATAAAGAATGAAATAATAAATCTATGTTGCAGCTATCATAAATACACCTAATGCAATTTCACAACACACAATAGGAAATGAATTAATCTAACTACCTACTTAACTCGGCAATCTCTGTGAGAAGGCGGACCCTAGACTTCTAACAGAGACGCCGTGAACTACCACGAATTAAGACACAGAAATGGAAGTAACTCTGCTCTTCATTAAAGATGGTAATTCAAAATCTCAGTTCTCTATCACAGACCGTACAAAATGATAA